>JASWHV010000012.1:32209651-37209651 GCA_030760725.1 Neostapfia colusana | reverse complement strand
GTCCTTTAAATGCTGTCACAATCAAGAACAAGTATCCTTTGTCCCGCATTGACATCCTGTTCGATCAACTTGTAGGTGCAAAGGTATTTTTGAAGATTGATCTTCGGTCGGGATATCATCAAATCAAAATCCGACCGGAGGATATAGCGAAGACAGCTTTCTCGACAAGATACGGACTCTATGAGTACCTCGTCATGTCATTTGGATTAACCAACGCTCTGGCACACTTCATGTACTTGATGAATTCTGTATTCATGCCGGAGTTAGACAAGTTCGTCGTGGTATTCATCGACGACATATTGGTTTACTCCAACTCTGAAGAAGAGCACGCTGAACATCTGCGCATTGTGCTACAACGGTTGCGGGAGCACCAATTATATGCCAAGTTCAGCAAGTGCAAATTTTGGATTGATCAAGTGCCTTTCCTAGGCCATATATCAGCAGAAGGTATTTCCGTGGACCCCAGCAAGATTGAACAAGTGCTGAAGTGGGAATCTCCCAAATCAGTCCACGAGGTCCGAAGTTTCCTAGGTTTAGCGGGGTATTATCGGAGGTTTATTCCGAGCTTCTCAAAGATTGCTAAACCAATGACGGAGCTGCTGAAGAAGGGCACTAAATACATATGGAATGCAGCATGTGAAGCCGCATTCAAGACTCTAGTAAAACATCTTACCACAGCTCCAGTTCTTGCTCAGCCGGACACGACGAAGCCATTCGATGTATACTGTGATGCATCCAGCATCGGTCTCGGCTGCGTTCTGATGCAAGAAGGGCGTGTAGTCGCCTATGGGTCTAGTCAACTGCGAAACCATGAGCAGCATTACCCAACTCTCGATCTTGAGCTTGCTGCAGTGGTGTTGGCGTTAAAGATGTGGAGGCATTATCTGCATGGTAATCTTGTTCACCTCTACACCGACCATAAAAGCCTGAAGTATATTTTCACGCAGAAGGAGCTGAATATGAGACAACGGAGATGGTTGGAGCTCATCAAAGATTATGAAATTGAGATCCACTATCATCCAGGAAAAGCAAACATGGTGGCCGACGCGCTTAGTCGGAAAGCCCACGTTCACAACTTAGCGGCTGCTGAGTTGGAAGAAGAAGAACCAAGTCTCCGTGTCATTCCGTATGGTGCGCTTTACAATCTCGCGCTCATTCCAACAATCCATGAAGAGATTGTTGAGGCTCAAAGAAGAGACAGAGGTATGTCTCACATACGGACAAGACTGGACAACAGAGAGGTAAAATGCTTCCGGAAGGATGAGAACGGTACAATATGGTTTAACGACCGTATAGTGGTACCGCGCAATATGAAACTCCAGAAGAAGATCTTGGATGAAGACCACCTGTCGAAGTTTTCCATTCATCCCGGAAGTAACAAGATGTACCAAGATTTGAAACAGAAATTTTGGTGGACGAGGATGAAGATGGAGATCGCTAAATACGTATCCGAGTGTGATACGTGTAGACGGGTCAAGGCTGATCATATGCGGAAAGCCGGACCGCTACAACCGTTGAAGATACGGGCATGGAAATGTGAGGATGTGAGTATGGACTTTATCGTCGGATTGCCGCTCACATCCAGGAAGCATGACTCGATATGGGTGATTGTCGACCGGTTGACAAAATCAGCTCACTTCATACCGGTGAACACTCATTATCGAGCAAGGCAATATGCGGAGTTATTCATCTCCAGAATTATTTGCTCACATGGTGTCCCGAAGACCATCATCTCAGATCGAAGTGCGCTGTTTGTTGCTCATTTCTGGGAGCAGCTGCATGCCTCGTTGGGCACCAAGCTAATTAGAAGCTCCGCATATCACCCTCAAACCGATGGACAAACTGAGAGGGTGAATCAAGTCTCGAGGATATGTTGAGAGCGTGTGCCATCCACCACAGTAGGAATTGGGATGATCACCTACCGCTGGCGGAGTTTTCATACAACAACGGTTATCAAGCGAGTATTAAAATGGCACCGTATGAAGCTCTCTATGGCCGGAAGTGTCGCACACCACTGAATTGGTGTGAGTCCGGCGAAAAAGTTCTGTTTGGGATTGATCTTGTCAACGAAGCCGAAGACCGAGTTCGGTTGATACAAGAGAACTTAAAGGCTGCACAATCCTGACAGAAGAGCTACGCTGATCAGAGGCGTAGGCCATTACATTTTGACGTTGGAGAACACGTTTATCTTCGTGTATCCCCGATGAAGGGAATTCACCGGTTCGGTGTAAAGGGGAAGCTCGCTCCCCGTTTTATTGGTCCTTTTGCTATCACGGAGAAGTGCGGACCCGTAGCCTACCGGCTGGAATTACCGGCAAGTTTAGCGGATGTTCATGATGTATTTCATGTATCACAGCTGCGGAAGTGCCTCAAATTCACCGCTGCTGTTCGCACTGAGGACATCGACGAATTGAAACCGGACCCGACCTACACCTAGCGACCGGTTCAGATTTTGGATGAAAAGACCCGGGTAACCCGGAACCGGACGATCAAATTTTACAAGGTGCTGTGGAGTAATCACACCGCGGAAGAGGCGACGTGGGAAAGTGAAGATTATCTCCGCACCAACTACCCGGAACTTTTATCTTTGTACAGTTTGTAATTACCTCTCCCGTCTTGTTCCTCTTTTGTAATCTTGGGACGAGATTCTTTTAAGGGGGGAGGAATGTAAAAGTCCCAAAAATGTGTATGAATAAAAACTAAGGTTTGAATTCATATGTGTGGCAAAGACATGAAAAATGGGACTTGCTAAAACTTTTCTTCATGCAAGGTAATACATGGATGAACATCCAACATGAGGCTCACCTTTTTATTTTAATGTGTTGAACCAATAAGGAGTTAAATACCTCTTTGCATGTAAGTTTATAAATCAGATTTGAAATTCAAAGTTCACACATGTAGTGACCAAGGACTTTGATTAAAACTGCAGCCACATAGTTGGAATTATAGGGAGGAGTTTGATCCCCAACTTTCTATTTGTAGGGTGGGCTCAAAAAGGAGTTAAAGAGAAGAATTTGCAAACTTCACCCAAATTCAATTTTGGCAAGCAAATTCAAACTGAATTGGAAAGATTCAAATTCTAACCCACATTTTAAAAGTCAGAATTGTGGGAATTAAGAGGATCAGCTTGAACAGATATTTGGGAGGTACATGTGGAGTGGGACCCACATGTCATAGAGCTAAAGGAAGAAACCTTGCACCCTAAGTCTCAACCCAGTGGGGAAAATCACCGAACAACACGTGAGCCCCGAGCAGCTCCCACCGTGGAGCCACGGGGACGCTCGGCAGCGCCACCAGCTGCTTCTTTCCCCCACGCGCGGCCATCGAAGGCGGTTCCTTCGACGTTATCGTGCCTCAGCCGAGCGAAGACCCAGTTGTTCTCCTCCCCTCGCGAGCGCACGAACAGCGGCTGTTTCTCCCTGCCGCTCTCTCGGTCCGATCGAAGAAACGGCGAAGCAATCGTGTCTCCCTTCCCCCGAGCTGCTAAACCTCTCCCTGAGATCAACCTCCACCTCCCTGACCTGAAACCAAGCGAGTTTCGGCCTCCGTTGCCCGAGAACGACCGCCGCCGCGGTGACCTAGCTCAAAAGCGTGATCGGGCGCTCGTGGACAGCCCTCCACAGCGGGTTTCACGGCCAAGCGATCACACCTACGGACGCGCACGGGTGCGGTGCTGCTCTCAGCCCAAGCTCAGGCCATACCGTGAAGCATCGCCGGCGAATTTTGAAGTTTTGCTCCGGCGACCCCATTCCGAGCTTCCGGTACGATTCCTTTGAATTCTTGCCCTCTGATTCTCCTTAAGTCACCAAGTTTGGCACAGAGAAGCTAGACTAGCCGGCGATCGTTTTTCCTTTTGCATCCAGCGCATGAAAACGCCTCAGACCGGCGAATTTCAAGCTCTTCTTGGGTCGTTCATGGCTGACCCATTCGGTCGCACGATGACAACCTAGTTCCCGCCACTTCCAAGCTACATTGAGACCGTGCTGATCCTCCTAGAGGTGCGCTGGTGCTGTAGGGCGCGTCGGTGCAGGTTTTGGCGGGCTGGAAACCCTAGCCAACGCTACCGAACCTCCACAGTGGCTGCCGCACGTCGCCGGCCAGTTTCCGGCCACCGGCAGCCCAAGCAGACCCCACAGACGTGTTCCTCGGTGTCACAAACTCCCTGGCGGCGAGTTTCAGCTCAGGCGGTGGCCAAAAATGGCGAGCTGGCGAGCTCTAGCGTCGGGCCGGCGAGGGGCAGCGCGGGTGCGAGCGAGGAAGCCAGAGGAAGAAGAAGACGCGTGGGCCCCGGCTGTCAGCAGCTCAGAATTCAAATCCGGGATCAGGTGTGGCCGAGATCCCGTGTGTTGGCGCGCAGGGATGCTGTGGCCCGGTGGGGCTTCGTTTCTATTGGCTGGAATTCAAAACTGTGGGTCCAGCCGGATTTTCAATAGGAAAATAATTCCAGACTTAGCTCAATCTTTGGAAATTCATAGCTCCTGGTAGAAACCTCCAATTTGACTGACTCCACTTGGGTTGGATTCATCTCTCTTAGTTCTATCCAAATATGAACTCAGATTTGTATGAAAGTTAATATTATATTCTGGAAAATTCTTGGAATTTTTTCTGAAAAAGAATTATTGAGGAGTTTGGGTTATCCAAAAATCCCCAAATTTTGACAGAATATTGTTTAGCATAGTATTGACCTACTAGCAAATTTTCAGCTCATTTGAGGATCATTTGAGTAGGAATTTGCTAAATGCAAACTACTGTGTTCAAAAGAGTCCAGAAACATTTACAGAAAATGTTTCCCACTTCAAAAATCTATTCTGAGCAATCCATAGCTCCAACAATCATAGGAAAATTTAGGCAAGCTCTCTGGGACATACTTGAAATTGTAGTTCACTTAATTGAGCATGAAAATGCACATTACCTCAGAATGAATTCTTTTAAGTACAAATGCTTAAAGAATTGTTCTGGGAGAACTACTCAAGTAAAAGGGGAAACTTTTGGACCAGATTACTCTCATGTGATCAAGAGCTCACATGTAAATTATCAGCCCAAGATGAGTCCTTGAACTCCCTGTTCTTATTCTCCATACTTATGTATAAGGGAAAAATACATAAGAGATGTTGTGAGAATTATGAGGGACACAATATGACTCCACATTAGCTTCAATTTGGCAAGCTAAATCCTTAGGTAGTATAGAACCTGCTGTAAAAGTTTTGAGGCCATTGGAGTTCTTGTTCTTCAGTTGCACTCAAATCCTTTCAGCTTATCTATTATGTTCATTATGGAACGTGGTTAGTGTATAGCTAAGGCCTTAAGATCAATTTAGTTTATTTCTGTTCTTTGCACAACAGAGGCAAACCAATCCATGCTTGGCTTTTCCACACAACCTCTGTCCTAAGAAATTAATTCCATAACTTCTTTCCACTACATTCTATAAAATATGTGCATATGCATCTCAATAGGAACCACAACGAAGGGGACTCAAAGGAGTGATTCATCGAAGTGGATCAAGCTCCGGGGAGTCAAGGGTGGATCTGCAAGGACACTAACTGTTTATATACGACTACCCTGCAAAACAGGCAAGCTCCGGTTTGCATTTAACAGCTGTTAAGTTTTTATTTTGTATTCACTTTCGGTTAAGAATTGAACTGTGCATTAGGTCTAGTGTTTGATACTCCTATTGCATAACCAAATGACCCATGGAGTATTGGGTAGGTGTCTGTCACCGTGTAGAACTTCCATGCTTAAGTACGGTTCGGTAGAAGTCGAGTGGTGAGATGCTACTCGCAGATTTAGGAACAACAGGGGCACACGGGATTGGTTCGTAATTGATTTAGCAAGTTAAAGTTGAGACCGGAAGGTTGTTGGAGCAGCAGGACATAGGGGCCTGGGTGCTGTAGACCTGTCTGTGTCGATCAAGGACCGATCCGTATGCGGCCCTGTTGAACAAGTTTGAGTTGTGTACCGGACTCATGCTGGTTATATGGGACCCAGTAAACCGATGTACCTCAGGAAGCTGTCGTTGGGACTTTTCGGATCGCCTCAGACGGACGGCCGGTGTGCAGTATGTGGGGAATATTCTCATGACATCTCACGTCGGAAGGTGCACCATGAGAGTAGCTACTGTACGGGGCGACTTGATCGATTCAGCGGGGGTGAAACAGGGGAAAGGCTGCGACGTACGACGTCAGTGATGGTTGTTGTAGGCAACGTCGAGTACGGGCGTACGTGTCGTGTAGTCCGGGTGTTATTGATTCGAATCACCGTCGCTCGCGGAATGGACCGAGCATACTTGTTCTCACAGTCGTGACGTAGTAAGAACTTGCATGAGAAAGGAACTAATCATCTTGAGGTGAAGTATTATCCTACCTTGTATTGGATCTTGATGAATAGGTTAGTGCAAACTCGATTCTTTTATGCCATGAGCAATTTACATCGGGGGAAAGCGTTTTTTTTTTATTGCGGACTCCCGATATGGCGTGCCCGGGGTTATTTAAAATGCTGCAATTAATACCTGAAAGTAAGGATTCACTTTTAGGCGAGTTTAATTATGCTTATGCCATCCTATGTTAGGTTCATAACCTCACTTAGAGTTTCATGTTTAGGGTGACGGTTAAGTCTTGCTGAGCGTTATACTCACGGATGCTATCCGAGTTGTTTTGCAGGTAATTGACTCAATGCTTATGAGAAGGGGTGCCGATGAGACTCGGGAACCTCCGAGTGCTTAGTCAAAGAGCATCCTTGCCGCTGCAGATTGTCTTCGTGTTGCTAGTAAGAAACGTCCGCGGGCTGGACCATTTCTTTGTTGCTAGTTTAGATATACGTCGTGAGAGTGATAGTCTTCTGCTGTAGTTTACTCTGATATACTTATTTGTAAAACAATCTTGTACGCTTCCGCAATCTATTTATGTAATATGATGTGTGTTTCAGCAACCCGTGTGCTGTTGGGTGCCGCATAACACGGCACCACCCGACGAGGTCCTGGATGTCTCAGCCCGGCCTGCCGAGCCGGGCGAAGGGGGCTGGACCAGCACCTCGAAGCTGGCGGTCCCGGCGGCCCTGCAGCCATGGACGCCGCCAAGGATCGTAAGCGTCACTGGGGACTCCGTGCAACCCAGCGCTCAAGATCTAGAAGCTCAAGTCAGACCCGATGCATGGATCACGGAGATCCGGGACTACTTGAAGGACAACATCCTCCCTGATGAACGTGTATCCGCTGAACGGATCGTGCGCATGGCTAAGAGGTACGCGCTGGTAGAAGGGGATCTCTACCGGCGTGGCACCAACCACGTCCTATTGCGGTGCGTAACCCAGGGGGAAGGCTGCGACTTGCTCGCTGAGATCCATGGAGGCGAATGTGGGAGTCACTCTTCCTCACGCACGCTTGTCGGTAAAGCCTTCCGGCATGGCTTCTACTGGCCGACAGCACTCCAGGATGGCGTCAAGCTGGTCGAGAGCTGCAAGGCGTGCCAGTTCCACGCCAAGCAGATCCATACACCGGCTCAGGCAGTACAGATGATCCCGCCCTCATGGCCATTCACCGTATGGGGGTTGGACATCCTGGGACCATTTCCCAGAACCGTCGGGGGATTCTGGTACCTCTACGTCGCCATCGACAAGTTCACCAAGTGGCCGGAAGCCACACCCGTCGTCACCATCAACAGGCAATCCGCAGTAAAGTTCATCAAGTCGATCGTCTGCCGCTTCGGGGTCACGAACAGAATCATCACCGACAACGGGACCCAGTTCACCAGCGCAGCGTTCCAAGAATACTGCGAACACCTCGGCATCCAGGTGTGCTATGCCTCCGTTGCTCACCCAAAGAGCAATGGACAGGTTGAGAGGGCCAACGCCGAGATTCTTCGGGGCCTCAAGACCCGCACCTATGCCGGTTTGAAGAAACATGGCGCCAAGTGGGTGGACGAGCTTCTGAGCACACTATGGGCTAACCGGACATCCCAGAGCCGGGCCACCGGAGAGACACCCTTCTTCATGGTGTACGGGGCGAGGTTGTGCTTCCCCGAGAGATCACCATGAAGTCCCTCCGTGTCCGAGCTTACGACGAAGCCGTGCAGGACAACTTCCGGCGTGAAGACATCGACCTTGTCGACGAGGCTCGATTACATGCAGCACTCCGCAACGCACGGTACCGACAAGCGCTCCGATGCTACCACAAAAGGTCTGTGCGTATCCGGGAGCTGCAGGAAGGCGACCTGGTGTTGCGGCACATACTTTCTCGCGAAGGGACCGATAAGCTCTCCCCTAGCTGGGAAGGTCCTTTCCGAGTCACAAAAGTGTGCCGTCCCGGGTGCGTACTCCTTTCCACCGAGGATGGGGATCCGCTCCCGAACCCTTGGAACATAGAACACCTCCGTAAGTTCTACCCCTAGAGCAATAGTAGGACAGTCTCTTCTTTTTGTAATAAGTTCCATAGAGTCCAGGAACAGCGCTCGGAGCAGCTAAGTCTCAGGGGACGGTCCAGGACTACGTTCAGCTTGGCCTGGTTCCGACCCTAAGCGCGTAGAGTCTTGCTTCCCCTCTTAATGGGGCGAGTCGTTGCCTCCATGTTTAGCCTGCCTTCCTCCTATGGAAATTTATATGAAAAGGAACCAGTCCTACTTTGCTCTTCCCTTGTGCTCATTTAAATTACAGATTAATATCTATGACCGCACTTTCTGTGTATGCTCACCATGCACTCAGCTCCCTTTTCCCATTCTCACCTCTAGTCGGCATTTGCTATCTTACCGAAGGCAGTCGCGTTTGAGGTACTTGCCGATGACCAGGGGGCCTCGAGCTCCCGGCACTTCGTGCACTAAAGTCCCCAAGCACCGTACACCGGATCAGGATCGTAAGCCAAATAAGACTATGAGATCGGGAAGGGGGAGCCCCAAGGAGAATTGCGTTTCCCTTTCTTATGTGCAGGACCTCCCGGCCTTAGCTCCCCGCAGGAGTATGATAGGAGCGCCCAAACAATTGGCCACACCTACAAGGGGGCCGCTACGGGACCGCGCAAGACCGGAGCTCCAATGCAAGACCGAAGGTTCCGGAGCAGGGGTGAGCTCCGAAGGCCCCACGTGTCCCGCGGGGTCGGACCCCCGGCTTCTCAGTGAAAAGCTCCGGGCCCGCCACGTGGTCGGCAGACCCGGACCTACCCGTTCTCACGGGGCGAGTTCCGGAGACCTCCGGGGCCCTTGACACAATAAGGACCCGGGGAAGGTGTCTGTGAAGGGCTTCAAGACTGGTGAAGGCCTCTGAGTACCTTGCGGAGCTATGGGCTCGGACAGGCCAAGCCAAAAAAAAAGAAGACGAAAAGCACACAGACGCAGAAAATAACAAGAGTCTACTTATTCAAGGCTCCATAAGCTGGACTACAAACTCAACAAAAGTAAAAAAAAGGGAAAGAGATACAGGGCCTTTTGGCCACGGGGGCGGCTGCCTAAGAGTCCCCGGACTCCCGCTGGAACCTAGAAGCCACGAGGGCGGCCAAGTCCCCGACCTCGGCCCTGGCAGCTTCTCCCCGCTCGACGGCAGGCCCTAGTCGGAAAGGCTCCAGAGAGAAGGAAGGGTCTTGGCTCCGGAAGCACGCCAGTACATGAGTGGCGACCGCCTTTGCCAGGCCTCGTCCCTCCACCTCAAGCTCGTCGGCGATCACCACTTCGAGCCGACCCAGCTTGGCGCCGATGGACTCAAGCACCGGGATTGCCCCAGAAACCTCCTGCGCTGGAGCCTCCGTCCGCACCGGGATGAAGCCAAGAGGAACCAAGGCAGACCCTGCTTCAGTAACGAAGCTCCAGACCGCCTGGGCCTCGACGGACCGCAAAGCCTGGAGTTTCTCTACCTCTTGGCGGGCCGCAAACTCGCGATCCAACGCCGTCTGGCGCTCCCGGGAGGATTGCTCCTCCCTCCCGGCAGCAGCCGACCCGCGGAGCTCCAGCTCCTCGGCCCGAGCCCTCAGCTCGCTCTCCCTGACCGCCAGCTGTGCAGCGGCCTTCTCCTCCTCGGCCGCCACGGCGCGCTCCCGGTCGGCGACGGTGCACTCTCGGCGAACTACCTGCAGCCGCAACTCCTCCACGGCAGCAGAGCACGTTTCAGCCTGGGACTGAGCCTCGCGGAAGGTAGCGCGGAGCCGCCGGGACTCTGAGTCCAGGCGGCCGACGGATTTCTTTTGAGCGTCGAGCAGGGCACCCATAGCGTCAAGCCTCGACTGCCTCGAAACGAGCCCCGCCTTCGCCTCCTGGGCCCGCTGCTGCAGGAAATGCTCCCAGCTAAGGAGGCGCTCCCTCTCTCCAGCCAGCACCTCCCGCTCCCGCTCGAAGGCTGCCTGGATCTTACGGACGCCAACCTGAGCACGGCCCAAGGCATCCCATATAGGCACCGGGGCAGCAGGAGCGGGAGTCGCGCCCCTGACCTCCTCCGTCTCGTCCACAACCGGAGAAGGAGCTGGTGCCTCCGCAGCTGAGGCAAGACGCTGACCCGGGGGAGCCAGCGCCTGCACCCACAGCAGCCCCTCCAGCCTTAGCACCGGACTTCCGGGCTGGCGCTGCCGCGGGTGCTGCCGCGGCCACCGCGGAGGACGAAACCGCCGGCACAGAAGGAGCTCCCGATGACTTGGGGGCCGTCGGAAGCGCCGCCGTTCCGGGATGCTGCGGCGCAGAGCCTCCACTAACTGGAGATGGCCGGGAGATAGGCTCACCGCCTGCAGCCGATGAGCCCCTGCAGGCAAAGGAAGCTCTCAGGCTAAGAGAGGAGAAGGGAACGCTACTTCTACAAGCCAGAAAAGGGCGACACTTACTGGGCGGCGTGAGCGCTCCAACGGGCTTGGAGCCCCGGCCTCTGGGCCGGGGCAGAACCGCCGGGACCTGCAGCTGGAACGTCCGCCGGCTGGGGCGTCTGAGCTCCCTGCACATTCCCGGGCGTCGTCCCACTGGCGTCCTTCCTGGAAACCCCCTCGCCTGAAGAAGGGTGGCGGGACGCTTGGGGTTCCTCGGACCGCCGTTGTCCGAGATGAGATCTGCCGGAGTGCGATACCCGGGGTCTCTTTGGGTCGCCACTCGACGAACCGGCGCCTCCGGGAGATGGGCGCAAGGGTGCCCCGGCCCCCTGGCTCGGCGCAAGCTGGCCCTCGGTGCGGGTTGGGCAGCGACAGACGCCTCGCGCTCCTGTCCGGAGTGCTCGGTCCCGGGAATCGAGATGCCCCGGAAGGCATCCCCAACCTGATGAACAGCGATCCCAATGTCGTCGAGATTCGACATCTTCCGCGGCAGCTCCGTCCTCCTCTGCGGCTCCAAAAAGAGGGGAGTGACAGAGGCCGGGAAGGCGAGGTCGCCGCCGGTGACGTAGTCGCTGCTCACCTTGGCCACCATCTCGTACAACTCGTCTTCAGAAGGATCGGAGCCGAGACCCCTCTCCAACCTGGTGCAGTCGAGCTCGCCGGTGTAGTACCATGCTGGGCGGTTGCGTTGCTGCAAGGGCGTGATGCGGCGCGTCAAGAAGTCCACCAGCACCATCAGGGACGTCAGCCCCTCGTTGGCCAAGAACCGGATCTGCTCCAAGACCGGTGCGTACTCCTGCTCCAGCTCCGGGACCTCCTCCTAGAAGCGACGCTCGGTAGTTGGGCCGGCAGTTGGGAGCTGCAGGCGATCGTGCTTGTCGGTCTGCACAATCACCCAGTTCTCCCTCCAGTTCTCCCACCTCGACGCACCGAAAGGTAGAAGGTACCCGGAAGCCTTCGGATCCTTGCAGCGATGCTGGAAGTAGTACGCGCCCAGCTGAGTCTTTGAGCTGCGCCCGGTCGTCCGCAGCACGAAGAAGTAGCGGAAGAGCATCATCGAAGCATGCACCCCCACGAACATCTCGCAGAAATGGACGAAGACGGCGGCCATCACGAAGGAGTTGGGGGAAAGATGGTGGAGCTGGAGACCATACGTCTCCAGCAGAGTCATGAAGAAGGAAAAAATTGGCGGGACAAACCCCGCCATGGCGTAGGCAGTGAAGAAGACCATCTCCCCCTTCTCCAAGAGCAGGGGGAGAGATCCCTGGCGGAGCTGGCATTTCTGCTCCTCCGCGTGCCAGCCCAGCAGCTTGCACACTGGTCCGAGCTCGGCCGACCGGGTGAGACGTGACGGAAGCAGGTTGGAAGCCATGGCAGAGGAGAGCTCAAGAACAGGGAAGACAAAGGCGCAAGAGCTCAAGGAAGGTGCAAGCGCTGGGATGTGTGAAGGGAAGCCGCAATGCGGGTAAGATCCCCTTTTAAAACTTCCCAGGTGCGATTCAAAGCGATTCGAAACTCTTCGAATACGCCGCTTGGGCAACCGCTTCGGCTCCGAGACCAAGCGTCGACGACAAGTGGACCCAAGTCGTCTAGCTGAAGCGGTGGGCCAAGAAGTCAGTCTCCCAAGGAGACGAGCCGGCAAGCCGCTTCAGCGGTTCCCAAAAAAAGTTCCGCAGCGTGTAGAAGTGGCAGCCTTGGGAACCGCCACAGTAAAAGCAACCATCAAGTGGGCTCACCCTCCCACGATCCCGCGACTGTTCGTGCTCCGGCAACGGTCAATGCGGGACTTAGAGAAGGTGCATGGAATGGAAGAGACGGGGGCCCCACCTCGGGCTCGCTATATCCCCCGAGATGGGCCCCGGGGCCACTGTCGGTACCCTCGATATGGGGTACCCCCGCGCACAAGGGAAAAATGCCTAAGGACCTCGCCCTTCTCCGCAGGGAGAGCTTCGGAGGCGCCACGTGTCCAGCGGGGCCGGACCTCCCTCTCCTTAGAGCAGAGCTCCGGACTCGCCACGTGGCCAACTGAGCCGGACCTCCCCCCCCCCCCCCCCCCCGTGGGGAGAGCTCCGAAGGCTCCACGTGTCCCACGGCGCCGGACCTCCCTCTCCTCAGAGGAGAGCTCCAGGCCCGCCACGTGGCCAGCAGAGCAACGCTGCCTGCCCCCGCGCGGTAGGCAGCAGGCGTAAAGACGCGCCATACCTTGCTCGTACAAGGTATTCAAGGCCCGCGCCTTCCCAAGACGGGGAGCACGCCTCTGTCAGGTGCCGTTGCGCCCAATCACATCGCAGACTGGCGCGCCGTGTCAGAGCCTGCCCGCCAATAAACACAGTGACGAGACATCCCCTGCCACCCCTGTCATCATCAACCACTACGACTAGCTTGCGGCATGGGCAGGGCGGCAGAACGAAGACTCGGAAGCCTTCGCCAGAGACAACTACCGGCATAACTGCAGATACGGTAGATGGCAGGCAATCTCCTCGGGACCACCTGTCGGGTCACGGGCCCACCTTGTAAGCCACTCAAGCCTTGGACTATAAAAGGCTCGGGTAGGCGACGTTAGCAAGGGTTCGAACTCTGTGAACTCGCACTCTAGACATCACTCAACCTCAAGCTCAGGACTCCGGTTCTGTGCAGCAAGCAATACAGCGAGCACCTCTGCTCACCGTGGACGTAGGGTTTTACGCTCCGGCGGCCTGAACCACGTAAAACTCCCCGTGTCAAGCTTCTCCTACACTCGTCCATAACACTGAAGCTCTCCGCAAGTGTCTAGCCCCTCCGAAAAAGAACCTCCGCGGGCTGCCCAGAGCAGGTCCGGGGGAAGTGTCGACCACACGCTTCGACAACCCCCCAAGACATAAAACGTCCCGAGATGCACGATTTTCCGACATAAGCAAATAGGTTAGTATGCCACTTTCTATACACTAATAACATCCTTATATGGGCTACTAACTCGTTCCTCACCGAATTTTTGAAAAAGATGACCTTTGCAGTGCGTTAAACCTCAAGTGAGCTCTGATACCACGCTGCGAGGGCCCCACGGCCTCGTCGAGCCAGGATCACGCTGAGGGGTGTTGCGTTGCACAACACTGAATAACGCACATCAAAGATACAAAGCAGAAGCAAAGTTTTATTACATAAACCAGTTTATGAACATTTTTACAGCAAAATAGTTCGGTCTACACTCACGGGCATAGACTACGCATCGAGTTCACGTTCAGCCCGTGAACGTGTCCCCGCTAGCATGCACACACACTAACACGGCGGCGTGCACAACTCCCATTCGACAGGGTTTCACTCTTGGGGTTCCGTCTCCTCCTCGGGAGTCCCTTCCTCATAAACCCCTGCAAAAGCTTCAAACACAAGCAGTGAGCATGATGGCTCAGCAAGTCTGACCCGACTCTCCTATACATGAAACTTCTACAAGAACGGTTTTAGGGTACATGAGGTAAATAAGTTGCAAAGGACTCGCCTAATTATTTGAACCTTACTTTCAAGTTTTAGCAGCAGGTTGTGGAGAACCTCACGCTAAGGCACATGAGAGAGCCGCAATCAAACAAGAAACGCATTTCTCTCATGTACTTTGCCCAAGGTCGAAAAGAACTTTAATTAGCTCCCTACAGCAAGTCATTAACAATCAATGTACAGCTTTCAAATCAGCAAACTTTTAACATGTATCTAGCCTGTTCTTTCTACGTCACGGTACAGTGAACAAGTGGTACTCACTGACCATGAGGGACGGTGATTATAATCGATTTACACCTGCAGGGTTACCCGAATAACCCGTCACGTACGCCCATACTCGATGTTGCCTACAGCAACCATCACGGACGTCGTACGCAACCACCTTTCACCCGTCAGCCAAATGTTGAACCGGTCCAATCGTCCCGAGCAAGAGGTCTCTACGCGCGCATCCTCAGTGCTGCCAGCCGATTTACACCTCAAGCTCTCAACCTACCCTCTGAATGACAAGCTATGCCTCAACACCCAGCTACCCGAGTTACATCGGCTTCCCAGTTCCCATATATCCGGTAGGTCTTCGGTACTGTTCTAGTTTGTTCAACAGGCACACAAACGGCTCGATCCTCAATCGACACAAGTGGAGCTATGCACCCAGGACACAATGTCCTGCTGCCCTTACTCTCCGCTCGGTCTCATTTTTCTTGCCATGTGATCCATTTGCTATCTTTACCCGAGTGGTGTGCCTCTAGCCTATTCTCGTGAGTAGTTCCAAATACTCGACTTGTACCGAATCCTACACTATCTTAGCATTGCAGTAGCTAATCGAGGTTTACAAATCTAATACGAACCCAGGGTTTTCTTGGCTATGCATCTGGGTTTTCAAACAAGACTCTAATGCAAAAATTAAGTGGGTGCTCAAAGTAAGTTCTCAAAACAGTAAAATTTATAAAAATGGTTAATGCAAACTGGAGCTTGCCTTGCTGCTCTTGATCGTAGGCTAGCTGCTCCTCAGGAGTGATGAAGTCTAAGACTTCGGGCTCCTCCTCAACCTTAGCGACTACATGAGATAATACATACATGTGTCAATTTAAATGCATTCGAATTGAAGTTGAATTTGTGAAGAGTTTAAGTCTTGCTAGACAGACCCAATGACTCTGAAATTTTTACTGTAGTTTGGATACAACCTAAACAGAGACTTGACCAAGTTTCATTTACAGAAAAGCTCATTTGAGCTCTCCACAATTAATTATGTACTTGGCCTTAATTGGAGCTCCTAGGGTGTTGTAGGGGTTTTCATGGAGCAAGCCATGACTTTATGAAAACTAGATTTTCAGAGGATTCTAATGGAATTGGTTTCACAAAATTTGAAGGTTCCTAGCTAAAGATATGAGCTAAACAATTTCAGAGAAATTCTGAAAATGTTTCTGGACATTTTCCATTTTCTCTGGAACAGTTTTATTAATCACACCATTAGGTGGATCAAATAAGCTCAAATGGATCTGAAATTTTTATGGTAGCTCAGGATATTTTGGTGAACATCCTGACCAAATTTTAGAATTTCCTCCACAGGGTTCTCCATTTAAAATTCTAAACAGCTTAAATTTTGAAGAACTAATTGTGGAGAAATATGGATTTTCATAAATGAAATTTGATTTGTTGGAAAGTACTCAGAGAGCTGAATCCAATAAAATTTGGTTCACTCAATTTGGAGTTTACTAGCCAAAGTTATGCGGGTTTGAAGTTTGAACTAAATCTGAAAATCAGGGAAAAGTTTAAACTTCTGTCGGTGGTCCACACAGTGCTTCGTCTTCCTCCTCGCGCCAAACACCCAGCGGCGGTGGTCTCTGGCGAGACTCGCCGGAATCGAGTTCCCGGCCACCTCTCTGACCGAAACTCGCTGCCTCCCCATTTTCTGACCTCCTGAACTCAGCTGTGAGCTCGCCGGTCACCGGCGATGGCCGGAAACCTGTGCGCACTGGCGACAGCACCTGCTAGGGTTTCAGCGAGGTCGGGTCAGCTCTGTCCTCCACCAACATTGGGTTTTGGCTCTACAGCACCAGGGAACAATGAGGAAGCTGGAAATGGTAGCCAACCTTGGTGAAACGACCGGCAACCCCGAGCTCCACGGTGAACCGAACCGTTTTCCATGGCCGCCTGAAGAACTGCCCTCTCCGAGCCCATTCTCCATGATTTTCCTTGGTTTTGCTTCGAGGAGAGGCGCTATGGGATGTACTAGCTACTTACCAACGAGCTCGGCTTGTGGTGGTATATGTGAACCGAATTTGGCTCATAACCGAGCTCGGGTGTTTTGTACTAGGGTTCAGGAATTTGGAAAATTCTAGCTATACGGTGGATCATTTGCTGAACGGAGAGAAGCTACATGACCTAGAGAAGCTAACACACCTTTCTTGTATAGGAGAGCAGAGGCGAAAGTGGCTGTGGCATCCTGTCCACGGTGAACCGAAACGATCGCCGCCGCAACCCTCGGTAACTCGTCGGTGTTCTTGAAACTGTGGTCACCCAGAGCTACCAAACTTTGGTATGGCGAGGGAAATAGCTAGAGCACGCATGGGCGCTGACGCTTGCGTTGTGAACCTCGAGCAATCGATGATCAACCGACTGTGGCGAGGGAAAACACTGAGAGTGCGGCCGGTGGCGGTGTTCTTCGTGGGAGCGGAGGAGAGAGCGAGGGAACGCGTGACAGAAGTGAAGAAAATCGCCTTTGGCAGATCGTGGGGTGATAAGAGCCTGTCGCACGCCGAACAGCAGGAGCTGGCGCCGATTTCCCGTCGGGAACCGGGCGGCCGGCGCTCTGGCGCTCACCCGCGCGAAGGAACGCTCGAGCAGAGGCGGTTCTTTAGTGTAGAGTAGCTGACAGGGCGGTCCCACCTCACATTTTAACCTCCAAACTTCAATTTTCCTATTGCTCTAAACAGTAGAGACCCAAATACCCCTGATGATTTGATCAAATTTCTAAATGGCTACTGGACTTTGAATAATTCAAAATGAAATTTGATTTGATCAAATTTTCAGCAAAGGTTTAGTTAAAATTCAAATTTGATTTGAATTTAGCCAACTAGCTCATGTCAAGATTAACTCCAAATGTTGTGAAAATTGGTGGGTGAGCTCACAAAAATGTGCTGAGTACGAATATGCCTCCCACTTTTGAATTCATAGGATGAAAGTAGTTTGAATTTGAGTTCAAACTAACCTCCTTCTAGTTATACCCAAAAATACCTCAAAAAGGTTTTGGATTTGGGTGAAATTTGGCATAAGCATTCCTAGCAAGGTGTATGAGTTTTTCATATGCTCAGCCCCTATAAGATGCATGTGGGAAATGCCACTTTTGCATTTTGTGATTTTATGCTCTAATGAACATGTTGATGGTTTTTACTTTCTCTTCAAAGGTGTTCATAAAATTTCCTTAAATAAGGTGTGTGTGTGGTGTGATGACCACTTTTGGATGTGTGCAAAAACCTAGGCCCTTACAGTAGCGAGGCGACATAGTTCGCCTACCACGCATCAGCGGCACCGTGAAGCTGCTGCGCTGCGAAGAGAGTCTTCTGCCGCTCCGTGCATTGGAGAAGCCCGAACTTAGATTCGATTGTCCGCAGCCGTTGTCGGCCTCCAGGGGTTCTGCCGCTTCGGTGAACACCGGAGGATGCATACTCATGAAGTCCGAGTATGTCACAATGTGGGGCTCACGAGGCCCCCTCTCTTGACGCCCCTCCCCCCCTCCCCCCCCCCCCCGCGCCTGGGATGTATTCTGCACGATCGTGCGGAGCAGATCGGTCTGCTCCTCACGATTACCCACCAGTGTCGCGATCACATCCGCTAGTGTAAGCGGAGGCGGTGGTTGTTGCTGCGGGGTACTGTCGTAGGCAGGTGGCTGGGAGTCATCACCCCCCTGCTGGCTAGAGCCATCGACCTCGTGCGTGGCCCGTGTACAAACCATCTGCAACCATACGACAATAAACAAAATCAGTCCCGCAACATACTTCATGCAGTCCTACAAAAATAGGCATAAAAACAGAATGACAATAAACAGGCAATACATCTCGCAATAGATAATGTAATAACTTTGCACAAGCTACACCATTACCAGACCAAATACAAACTAGTTAAATCCAACTTGATGGACTTCCTTTTTGGAAGTTCATCTCAACTAGATTTGGTCACTACGAGACGTTAACATCGCTTTGTCATCACGTATACTACCCTTTTATCTTCAATATGACACAAACATTGTCTCTATCAAAAGCAACTTGAGTAAGACAAATACTCAAATCTTTCACTAGTCAAAAATAACAACTCATGAGTATGTTTTACCCCATTGGAAGTAATCAAACCCCCTAGGGTACAACAATCTCTCAAATGAGTTCAACTGTCCATCCCTCTGCCCAGAATGACCAGTTTCTACATATCCCAGATTTCGACCTAGTACATGGCATTTTCATAACTCTAGTTGAATACCAAAGTTAAAGTTAACTTCAGTAGCTTTCCAACGAGTATTTATTTGCCTTCAGATCATCTCTGGTTAAAAACTTATGATAATTCAAAGCCAACAGAAATTTCTGAACGAATTTCAACAGCACCTCCTTTGGAAGTTGCTCTTTTCAACTCTAATTTCCACTGAATTCCGTGCTGCAATTGCAGAAACTCTGAATTACAAAGATGTAACACATCTCCTACCCTTTCAAAAAATGTATCATATGATAATTTTTAATTTTTCTAAAGGAAGTTATGCTTGAAAAACAGAACACTCCAGTTATGCCCTAAACAAGATTTGAGAAAATCTAAAAAATGTTTCTGTACATTTTTCCATTTTCTCAGGGCAGTTCACTTGGTCACACCATTAGGGGGACTAAATGAACATGGATGGATCTGAAATTTTTCCTGTGACTCAAGGATTTTCAAATGAACATCCCAGACAAATTTCAGAATTTTCCATAAAAGATTTTTCCAGATAAAATTCCCAACAGTTTAGACTTTATGGAATTAATTCTGGAAAAATAATAAGTTTCATGAGCTGAAATTTGTTTTTCTGGAAAGTAATCGAAAAGCTGAGTCCAACAAAATTTGGTTTACTAAATTTGGAGCTTCCTAGCAAAAGTTATAGCCAGTTGAAGTTTGACCCACAACTGGAAAATCCCAGAAATGTTTAAACTCTGCGTGCAGGCCCCACAGCACAGTGCTTTCTTCCTCCTCGCGCCAACAGCCGAGCTGCGGCGGTGCTCTCTGACGAGCCCCTCGGAAGACGCCTTTCCGACCTTCCCCTGCTCCGAAACTTGCCGCCTCCCCATTTTGGACCACAGGCAACTCATCCCCGTGGTCGGCCAGGGACCCCGGTCACCGGAAACCCTTCGGCGACGGGTGGCAGCGGCGGTTGGAGTTCGGTAGAGTCACCCTCGTGCTAGGAGGGCTCAAATCCTTCGGTCTTTCTTCCTAGAGCACCGTGGTGGCATTCTAAGCACAGGCATGACCTCGAATCAGCTCAAAAGAGGCTGCAACTACGAGCTCATCGTTGACCTAGGGTGAAAATCGGTGCCAGTGCAAAATCTCGAAGAACAGTGCCTACACGTGATGATTTTCGATGCTTTTTGATCCTAGAAGAGCGTGGGAGGGTGCAGATCATGTCTATAGCTCAGCACCTGTGATGGTAGAGGGATCACTATGAATTTGGAAGATTGGTGCGACTCGGTGCTATGGATACTGAAGCAATAAACGGAGAAATTCTTCACCGATGACGCACGAGAGAAGGTGATGTCGGCATGGATGTGTTCAGAACCTTGGAGCGGACCTTTGTTGTGTTGATCGTCAGCCACAACATAGCCTCTATCGCTCGGACGCCGGAGAACAAGGTGGTCGGGCGCTTGTGCGATTTTGTGCTTCGGTGCGCGAGGGAGACGGGAGCAGTGAAGGAATCCACATGGGCTGCGCGTGCTATGACCGCCGCAGTCGTTGCTTCCACGGCACAGCACAGCTGTGCGGTGTCCCCTTCGCTCGGGCGTGGGAGCAGGAGGTGGCGCGCGGTTGATCGGCTGCCGAGTGAAACCAGCGAGTATGTGATGACCCCGTCGTCCCGATTACTCACGGGGACGGAGCACCTCGCCCGGGAATCGCATTGGGTGGTGCCGTGCGATGCGGCACCCAACAGCACACATAATAAAGCATCATACTACATAAAACAAGCGGAAGCTTACAAAGTGTTGATTTTACAAATACTTCTCAAAAATATGCTACAGCGGAAGACTATTACAACTCACGTCTCATACCTATGCCAAGCAACAGAGAAGGTGTCCAGCCCGCGGACCCTTCTCGCTAGCAACACTGTCATGATAGCAGCGGCAGGGGTTGCCATGAGTTCACCACTCGGGGAGTTCCGAGCCTCATCGGGCACCCATACATAACAGCCTACAGTTATTACCTGCAAAACAACTTATGCAGTATCTGTGAGCACGAAGCTCAGCAAGACTGACCCGTCACCCTAGCCATGGAACTCTACATGATAGAAATAGAGGGCTGATTACAGAGGTTTGCACAAACATTGGTTTTGAGCTAAAGGGGAGTCCTTACTTCAAGTTTTAAGCAACTTTTATAGCCCTCGCGCAACTTACATCGAGACTCCACAATCAAACAAGAAACGCTTCATCTCGATGTCACTTGCCCGAGGTGAAAGTAAATTTAGTGAGCTATCCTAGACTCAAACGAACCTTGCGCCATTAACGTCGAGACTCCACAATCAAACAAGAAACGCTTTTCCTCGACGCTACTAGCTTAAGGTGGAAATTAAATTTAGTGAAGTGTTGCTCGTTTCTCATCTCCATTATGAGGATTACCCACGAAGCATATTAAACGTTTCCCAGTTTATTACTACGTCACGACTCAGTGTACAAGTATGCTCACTACCGCGAGCGACGGTGATTGCAATCAGAAATACCCGGCTGACACGACACGTACGCCCGTACTCGACGTTGCACACAGCAACCGTCACTGACGCCGTACGTGGCCACCTTTCACACGACACCCAAATGTCGAACCGGTCCCACCGACTGGGATTAAGTCTCTCTACGGCAAACCCTCGTAGAGCCGACTTCTCTATCCTTTCAGCATCGGCATCAGACGGTGAGGTATGCCTCGACACCCAGGTTAACATGTTACATCGGTTTCCTGGGTCCCATATTGCCAGTATGCATCCGGTACACATCTCAAACTTGTCCAGCGGGGCCGCACACGAGAACGGACCTTAATCGACTCAGACATAGACTAGGCTCACAGGACCACGTCCTTGACCTTCCATCCACTGCCCGGTCTCCATTCCCAGCTATGAGGATCAATTCCGAACTCTTCCGATCGATCCCCCTTAACCCCGTTTCACGAGTAGGAATCTGCCTACTCGAGTTATGCCTCTTTTAATCCAATTTTGTTGAGATCAGCAGTTATATTTAATTGATAACATATCCTACATTAAACTCCTGGGTTTTCTGGGTCATGCATTTGGAGTTTCACACCATCTAGACGTAATGTAATAAATAAAATGCTAGACATAATAAGTAAATACAAATAGAAACTTGTAATATTTTGATGCAAACCGGGGCTTGCCTTTGTTTTGCAGGTGACTTATATATATATGCAGTTAGTGAAGACCACTTGGTGCTTGATCAACCTCTTTCCTCCTTCCTTGATTTCTACTCCGATGACTTCAACTCCTCCACGTAGATACTACACGTGATGAATATGCAAATCGTTTAATTGTAAAGACTTTGCTACAAGTCCTAATAACAGGTTTTCAAAAACTGGAACTCTGTTTAAGAATTTAAAATGACACTGGTGCTAGTGGTTTAGGTTTGGATCTAAACACATGATTAAATGCTAAGTGGTTTTCCCCCTCTTCTATATTGATCACCTAAAGAGGTTAAAAAGAACAGGGGTGATCCAGGGCTCCAATGGAGATGAGAATTTTCATGTGAGTTCCTTGTCACAAGAAAGTCCTATGGACCAAAAATTTGCACTTTTCATTGAGTGGTTTGTTCAGAATAATTTTCTAAGCAATTAAGCAAAGAAGAATTAATTCTGAGATCCCACCCATGTTCATGCAAAACATAGTGAACTACAATTTCAATTATAGCTCATAGAGTTTGCATGAATTTTCCTAGCATTTTTGGAGTTAAGGAATAGCTAGAACTGAATTTCCAAGTTTTGGAAATTCTCTGAAATTGTTTTCTGTATTCATTTGAATACAGAAACTTAAAATCAGAATTAACCTAACTAAATCAACTACAAATGAGTTGCGAATTTTACAGGTGTTCACTAATGCCCTAAACACTATTCTGACAAAATTTGAGGATTTTTGGATTAACCAAACTCCCTCTAAAATTCTTTTGCTAGAAAATTTTAAAGAATTTTACAGAATTAAATAAAGGGTTTCATACAAATTGGGTTCTACATTTGGATAGTACTCTATCAGAGGAATCCAACAAAATTTGTTTCACAATTTTTGGATTTTCCTAAACAATGTTGTAGCTATTCAAAGTTTGAACTGAAAACTGAAATTCCCCAAAATGTTCAAATACTGGCTGTGGGTACGGGGACAGGTGTCACGCGTCGGGGCAAGCCACACGGGGCTACAGGGTATTTCCCGCGCCACCACACCAGATCCCTGCGCCACAGCCAATCAAATATTTGAAAAACCGTCGCTGACGGACGGGACCCACCGGGTCGTCTTCTACCTCCGGCCCCCGCGCCCGCGCGCCGCCGGGCTCACCGGAGTTCGACGGATCCCGGCCTCCCGGCCATCCCCCGAGCCCTCCCTCGCTGCTAGGGCCTTATTTCACGTGCTGAACACGATGGAACCCTCTTCCCCGGCCGGTGATGGATCTAACCTAGCTGGCCACGGCGCGGCGGCTCTGGACCGGTTCGGCAACGTCGCCCGGTCATCCTAGCCTGCCCAGACCTCGGTGGAACGGTGCTACAGCACCAGTGGATGCCAGGGAGGATCATCCGGGTGGTGAAGCAGCCGGCAAATGGCCCTAACCTAGCTCTCATCGGGAGCCCGAACTGCCCCACCATAACCGTCGTGGAAAAAGTGTGAAATACGTCGTGCACAATGGTTTTCAGGCATTGGTTGAAAAAGGGCAAAAGATCGCCGGCTAGCCCAGCTCATGTGTGCAAGATTTGACGGCCTAAGAACGAGAGGGACGATCGAATTTGGTATTACCGTATCAGAAGGTCGGATGGTGCCCGACGGTGATCTTTTCCCAAATTCGAGCCCGGTAGATCATCTCATGGCTTGAGCTTCGGGGAAGAGCATCAGGGGCTTCCAGCGCATCCGAGGGCGCTCTAGCTCGGGCCTGAGAAGCTCTCGGTGGGGCTGTCCACGTGAGACCAGCTCGGTTTCCCGATGGTGAGCCTCGGTGCCCGGTGGAATTCGTCAAATTGTGATCAAACGATGGGGCAACGCCACGGAGTAGAGCGATGGGTCGCTAGAGCACACGCTGGCACTCACTTCTTCCGTGGATCACTCGGGCAGTGGAGGGGGTGACGCGGTTTGCAACAGGCAGAACGAGAAACGGCGCGGGAGGTTCCTGTTGTGCGCGCGAGAGTGGGAACCGATTACAACGCGCGAGCTGCGTGATAAGGAGGGGGGAAACCAGCTCGCCAGCACAGAGTTTGCGAGGGAGAGGTGGCGTCGGCCTTGCCCCGGTGTCGCACGGTGAGAAGGACCGAGGCGGTCTCGGTGGCGCGATGACTTCGCGAGGAGGAGAAAAACAGAGACCGTGCACCGCCTGAGCTGAAGATCTTTTGCACACTCATTTCCCCCAATGACATGTGGGCCCCACAATTCAGTACCTCTTTCCTCAAAATATCTCCAAAGTTTGACAATTATCCAACCCAATTGTTTGAAAATTGGAAACTGAGCTCATTTGACAAGTTTGGACAAATTCCATGCAAATTCAAATGTTCATTTGAATTCTTTGCACATTTGACTCCCTTTGGAAAAATGGGCAGCAAATCTTTTCAAAAATTAATGAAACTTTGCCTCCCCACTAATTTGGACCTAAGGAATCCAAATATGCCACTTGATCCTTGTGTTAGCTGCCGCAAACAATAGTTTAGACAGAACAGTTTTGAATTTCTCATTGTGTCCTTCCCTCACTTGAGCTCTTCATTTCTGGGGTTTTAATCTACATGAGGTCCATCCATGCAGTAACCCTAAGTCTTTTTAGAAGAAACCTCATACATGTTATCATATGAGGAAAAAGTTTCAACTAAGCCCCTTTTTCATACACATGACTTCAACATTTGTGCCAACTCATGTTTCTTTGTATTCACATTTTTGGGACCTTTACAATCCTCCCCCCTTAAAAGAATCTCGTCCCGAGATTATAAAAGAAAGATGAGACAGAAGGTAATTACAACAACTACGACAGAAGTTCCGGATAGTTCTTGTGGAGGTAATCTTCACTTTCCCACGTCGCTTCTTCCGGTGTGTGATTACTCCACAGGACTTTGTAAAATTTCAAAGCCCGATTTCGAGTGATCCGGCTCTTCTCGTCGATAATCTTGATGGGCTTCTCGGTGTAGGTGAGGTCCGGTTGCAATACTTCCATGTCTTCCGAAAGGATGTCCGTCGGTTTCTTCAAACACTTTCTCAAGTGTGAGACATGGAAGATGTCGTGGATGCCCGATAAGGATGGCGGCAGCTCCAAACGGTAGGCTACCGGCCCACACCGTTCTGTAATAAGGAACGGACCCACAAAGCGAGGAGCTAGCTTTCCATTGACACCGAATCGATGAATTCCCTTCATCGGAGATACTCGGAGATAGACGTGATCTCCGACTTCAAAACACAAGGGTCGGCGTCGCTGGTCCGCATAGCTTTTCTGGCGAGATTGAGCGGCCCTGAGGTTTTCTTGAATCAGCTGGACCCGCTCTTCGGCATCTTTTACAAGATCAATGCCGAAAATCACCCTTTTGCCCGATTCACACCAATTGAGTGGTGTGCGGCACTTCCTGCCATAAAGTGCTTCGTATGGTGCCATTTTAATACTGGATTGGTAACCATTGTTGTAGGAGAACTCTGCTAATGGCAAATGGTTATCCCAGTTCTTTCCATGATCTATGGCACATGCCCTCAGCATATCTTCCAAAATCTGGTTCACCCTCTCCGTTTGACCATCCGTCTGAGGGTGGTATGCTGAGCTTCTGATTAACTTTGTTCCCAGAGATTCATGTAGTTGCTCCCAGAAACGAGCAACAAATATTGAACCTCGGTGTGATATGATGGTCTTGGGGACTCCATGCAAGCACACAATTCTGGAGAGATACAACTCTGCATATTGTTTAGTATGGAATCCCGTATTTACTGGGATTAAGTGGGCTGATTTGGTTAAGCGATCAACAATGACCCAGATGGAGTCATGCTTTCTGGACGTGAGAGGCAGTCCGACAATAAAGTCCATGCTGATGTCCTCCCACTTCCATGCTGGAACGTTTAATGGTTGCAGCATTCCCGCTTTCTTTATGTGGTCAGCCTTGACTTGCCGACATGTATCACATTCAGATACATATTTGGCAATTTCTCGCTTCATCCGAGTCCACCAAAATTCTGTTTTAAGATCTTGATACATCTTATTGCTCCCTGGATGTATCGAGTACTTGGACATATGAGCTTCGTCCAAGATCTTCTTTCTTAGCTTCAGGTTCCGGGATACCACGATACGGTCATTAAACCATAACACGCCTTGATCATCTTCCCGGAAACATTTCATCTTATCCTCTTTAATCCTTGCTCGTATATTCCGCATTCCTCTATCTCTCTTCTGGGCTTGTACAATCTCCTCTCCAATGGTAGGCACAAGAGCAAGATTATACAACGCCCCATACGGAATCACCCGCAAGCTTGGTTCTTCATCCTCATCCGGAACAACTGACAAGTTATTCACGTGGGATTTACGACTGAGTGCATCAGCCACCACGTTAGCTTTGCCCGGATGGTAATGGATCTCGAGCTCATAATCTTTGATTAATTCCAACCATCTCCGCTGCCTCATATTGATATCCTTCTGAGTGAATATGTATTTGAGGCTCTTATGGTCGGTGTAGAGATGCACTAAATTTCCAAGTAAGTAGTGCCTCCACATCTTCAACGCAAGCACCACCGCAGCAAGCTCTAGGTCATGAGTGGGGTAGTGCTGCTCGTGGTTGCGGAGTTGTCGAGACCCATACGCGATTACGCGTCTATCTTGCATTAAGACGCAGCCAAGTCCAATGCCTGAGGCATCACAATAAACATCAAATGGCTTTGTTCTATCCGGTTGGGCTAGTACCGGTGCCGTTGTGAGATGTTTCTTTAAGGTTTGAAATGCCTCTTCGCAGGCCTCTGTCCACACATACTTGCTGCTCTTCTTCAATAACTCTGTCATTGGTTTGGCCACCTTCGAGAAGCTGGGAATAAATCTCCGATAATAACCCGCTAGTCCTAGAAAACTGCGGATTTGATGAACCGAGGTTGGAGACTCCCACTTCAAGACTTGCTCAATTTTGGTTGGATCCACGGCCACACCCTCTGCTGAAATAATGTGGCCTAAGAATGGTACTTTGCTGATCCGAAATTCACATTTGCTGAATTTGGCATACAGCTTATGTTCCCCTAACCGTTGGAGCACAATATGGAGATGTTTGGTGTGCTCCTCCTCCGATTTGGAGTATACGAGAATGTCGTCGATGAAAACCACGACGAACTGATCCAACTCTGGCATGAATACAGAATTCATGAGATACATGAAGTGTGCGGGTGCATTTGTTAGCCCGAAAGACATGACTAGATACTCATAGAGCCCGTATCTAGTCGAGAAGGCCGTCTTCGGTATATCCTCCGCTCTGATCTTTATCTGATGATAACCAGACCGTAGGTTCATCTTGGAGAATACCTTGGCACCCACTAACTGATCAAATAATATATCGATCCGCGGCAGTGGATATTTATTTTTGATCGTCACTGCATTCAGCGGCCGATAATCCACACATAATCGAAGTGACTCATCCTTTTTCTTCACAAAGAGGGCTGAACAGCCCCATGGCGATGAGCTTGGTCGGATGAACCCTTTGTCCATTAAGTCCTTTAGCTGTTCTTTCAGTTCAGCTAATTCCTTCGGAGACATTTTGTACGGCCTCCGAGATATTGGTGTGGTTCCCGGTGCTAACTCGATCTTGAATACCACATCCCTCTCAGGCGGCATCCCTGGAAGATCGTCGGGAAACACATCTGGGTACTCACGGACCACTGGAATATCCTCCAGTTTCGTGGTCACACTGTGGTACAGCACTGGATTTTTAGAATCCACGGCTTCAAGTATGAGAGTTTGGAGACCGTAGATTGGAGAGTCCAAACTAACAATCCGTGGACCAATATCGAGAACAGCCCCGTGGTAGTTCATCCACGCCATTCCTAGAATCACGTCGATCTTCTGCCCCTCTAACACAATGAGGGTTGTGGGGTATAAGTTTCCACCTAAGCACAAGGGTGCTTTGATCACTACTTCATTAGCAGCTATATTTCCACCCGGTGAGCGGATAAGGTAGTGATCCTTCGGTGTAGAGGTGGAAAGCTCAGCTTTGCACACAAACAACCTGCTGACGAAATTGTGTGTAGCTCCAGAGTCAAATAATATTAACACGGGCAGTCCATTGAGGGTGAACATTCCCGCTAGCACGGGTGCCCCATCTGGCACATCCTCTAGAGCTGTATGATAAATGCACCCAGATTTTGGTGCTGTTCCTTGAAGCTGAGCACGGGGTTGATTTATACCCTGCTTTGGTGTAGTATCTCTGTAGCGTATCCTTTCTGGACAGTTTCTGCTGATGTGACCCAAGTACCCGCACGTGAAGCACGGTTTCTCAGCCGGTTCCTGGTTGCTCTGTGCATGGACATTAGTGGTATTCTGCTGCGGCAAGAACACTTGAGGAGAAGAATAACATGGCTGCCTATACCGTTGTTGCAGCTGTCCGAATTCAAAGTATTGGGACAAACGCCCCGAATGTTGCTGGAGTCGTCGAGCCGGCTGCATCAGCTGACAGTTCAAGGTACTGTCTACCACCCTGTATTTCTGCGGAGCACTACTGCTGCTCTCCGGTGGTACATGGTTCTTTCTTTTCTCAGCCTGCACTTCCCGCTGAGCATCTTCAACCATGATGGCAGCACTCATCAATTCGTTGAAGTTTTTTCGATCAGCTAACACGAGTCTCTCCTTTAGCTTGGGATTGAGGCTGCGGAAGAACCACTCACACTTGTGTGCTTCGGTGTTCACATGTTGAGGCGCATACTGCGCCAGCTTGTTGAACACTCGCGAATGCTCGTATGTACCCCTCCCTCCTTGTTTTAAGGCCAGAAACTCCTCGAGTTTCCGCTGAATTATTCCGGAAGGAACATGATACGCGAGAAACACCTTCCGGAATTCTGCCCATGAAACGTCATGTCCATCTGGTAAGGAGGCGAGTTGATTTGCCCACCATGCACTGGCGGACCCGTGAAGTTGTTGCGCTGCGTATAAAACCTTCTGCTGTTCGGTGCATTGAAGCAACCCGAACTTAGATTCAATGGTACGGATCCAGCTATCCGCCACCAGAGGATCCTCAGATTCAATGAAAACCGGCGGTTGAGTTGCCAAGAACTCAACATAGGAATTCAGTTGCGGTTGGCGCAAGTATTCGTCTTGACATCCCCCTTGACAGGATGTATTCATCACCAGGGTGCGGAGCAAGTCGGTTCGCTCATCGCTTGCACCCGTCATGGCAGCCATAATGTCCGCCATTTTGACCGTGGGTGAAGGCCCTGGTGGAGGCTGCTGTTGCGGAGCTCGCTGCTCCCGCTGTGGAGAGTTATCACCACTACCACCACTGGAACCACCCACCTCACTCATGGAACGAGTTCGCACTATTCTGCAATTGCAAGAGTTCATTATCAGTTCAACACTATCACTTGATTTATTCCATAAACAAAGTAGTGTAACACTGATAATCAAACCTCAACATATAAGCAAAATGATTTAGGCGCAAACTGATGTATCTACAGCAAGGATTTACAAGCCGACCGATTGGTCCTTAAACAGATCAGATTCTGATCCAGTTAAAAGCACTTTCGTAACTCAAGTTGAATATGAAAGTTAAAGTTAACTTTAATATCATCCCAACGAGTATCCAAAGGCCTCCTAGGGATTTTTCTACAGGAAGTTACGGCTTAAAAACATAAAGGTCCAGAGAGGTTTTTGGGTACTGTACTGGTCCTGAACAGTTTGCCATCATCTGGACTTTTCACCAACTTAATTTGTGATTTTGCTCTGGAGGTCTACAAGAGAGTTGTAGAACACTTGAAAAGCTTTCCAGAACTGTATCATACACCTTAATTGGTTAAAGCTACTCAGAGTTCTGCTCTGTTAAAGTCCAGCAAAAATTTCTGCTAGAAACAGAGCACTCTGTTTTTGAGATCTTTGATACCTAGACATTTTCTTATTTGAATCCTGGTTCAAAATAAGAGTTCAGTAACTAATATTTGTTTCAAACTTCCATTTTTAATTGAAAGTTAGTTCATGAATTATTTCTTCATAGGGAAGGAGTTATTAAATGTAGTACGGTGTCGATGCACCGTAAGAAACATGTCGGTACTACGTAGCCTCACCAAAAGAAAATCCTTCCCGGATTATACCGGCATATATGTGTTATCAGTGGCACTAAGACGGTCTCTTGCACACGTGTACTACACGGGATACGTACGTGGTTAGTACCTGCAGAAGATCACTCAATAGTGGTGCACTCAAAGTTTTTCTCATTTCAGGCAGTTCTATAATTGAAAGTAAATACAAACGCCTGTATCATTGCCATACGGCCGTCCTTGAGTTAAGTCACGTCACAAGGTACGTGATCGTGTTTCAACACCACACGACGGGGAACCCGAGTATGTCATGAACGGGTCGTCACGGTTGGGAATGTTATCAACCCAACGGATACCACCTACTGCCCTGCAGGGCACGCCGATGGCAAGCGCTGCGTATGTCCTCCTGGGCTATTTCCAGCAGACCATACTATCGCGTTACTGACCACACGATGGGGTCTCCACTTACTTGCCTAATGCACGCTAGGGATCAGCGTTTCATATGAACTCAGGAACATGAAGAATCCAAGAGTTTCATATTAACGCCTCACACCAAGCTGTGAGACCTATCCCTGAACCACATTCCTCGTCAGGGGAGCTAACCGAAATTGAACCACTTTCTGTGGTGTTCCTTACCATGCTTACCAGAGCGTAGGTGCGTCGTTACATAATCAAAATTCAGAATTATAACAAGTATTTTAGTCCTGCCACTTAAGTAACTATACTACTACAGTCCTTATGTGGGCCTAATACCGTTTCCTCACCGTATCCTAAGTTTTTGTCGTAATACGGTCCTTATTCCGTGAGCCATTACGAATGCGGCTCTGATACCACGCTGTGATGACCCCGCCGTCCCGATTACTCACGGGGACGGAGCACCTCGCCCGGGATTCGCATTGGGTGGTGCCGTGCGATGCGGCACCCAACAGCACACATAATAAAGCATCATATTACATAAAACAAGCGGAAGCTTACAAAGTGTTGATTTTACAAATACTTCTCAAAAATATGCTACAGCGGAAGACTATTATAACTCACGTCTCATACCTATGCTAAGCAACAGAGAAGGTGTCCAGCCCGCGGACCCTTCTCGCTAGCAACACTGTCATGATAGCAGCGGCAGGGGTTGCCATGAGTTCACCACTCGGGGAGTTCCGAGCCTCATCGGGCACCCATACATAACAGCCTACAGTTATTACCTGCAAAACAACTTATGCAGTATCTGTGAGCACGAAGCTCAGCAAGACTGACCCATCACCCTAGCCATGAAACTCTACATGATAGAAATAGAGGGCTGATTACAGAGGTTTGCACAAACAATGGTTTTGAGCTAAAGGGGAGTCCTTACTTCAAGTTTTAAGCAACTTTTATAGCCCTCGCGCAACTTACATCGAGACTCCACAATCAAACAAGAAACGCTTCATCTCGATGTCACTTGCCCGAGGTGAAAGTAACTTTAGTGAGCTATCCTAGACTCAAACGAACCTTGCGTCATTAACGTCGAGACTCCACAATCAAACAAGAAACGCTTTTCCTCGACGCTACTAGCCCAAGGTGGAAATTAAATTTAGTGAAGTGTTGCTCGTTCCTCATCTCCATTATGAGGATTACCCACGAAGCATATTAAACGTTTCCCAGTTTATTACTACGCACGACTCAGTGTACAAGTATGCTCACTACCGCGAGCGACGGTGATTGCAATCAAAAACACCCGGCTGACACGACACGTACGCCCGTACTCGACGTTGCACAAAGCAACCGTCACTGACGCCGTACGTGGCCACCTTTCACACGACACCCAAATGTCGAACCGGTCCCACCGACTGAGATTAAGTCTCTCTACGGCAAACCCTCGTAGAGCCGACTTCTCTATCCTTTCAGCATCGGCATCAGACGGTGAGGTATGCCTCGACACCCAGGTTAACATGTTACATCGGTTTCCTGGGTCCCATATTGCCAGTATGCATCCGGTACACATCTCAAACTTGTCCAGCGGGGCCGCACATGAGAACGGGCCTTAATCGACTCAGACATAGACTAGGCTCACAGGACCACGTCCTTGACATTCCATCCACTGCCCGGTCTCCATTCCCAGCTATGAGGATCAATTCCCAACTCTTCCGATCGATCCCCTTTAACCCCGTTTCACGAGTAGGAATCTGCCTACTCGAGTTATGCCTCTTTTAATCCAATTTTGTTGGGATCAGCAGTTATATTTAATTGATAACATATCCTACATTAAACTCCTGGGTTTTCTGGGTCATGCATTTGGAGTTTCACACCATCTAGACGTAATGTAATAAATAAAATGCTAGACATAATAAGTGAATACAAATAGAAACTTGTAATATTTTGATGCAAACCGGGGCTTGCCTTTGTTTTGCAGGTGACTTATATATATATGCAGTTAGTGAAGACCACTTGGTGCTTGATCAACCTCTTTCCTCCTTCCTTGATTTCTACTCCGATGACTTCAACTCCTCCACGTAGATACTACACGTGATGAATATGCAAATTGTTTAATTGTAAAGACTTTGCTACAAGTCCTAATAACAGGTTTTCAAAAACTGGAACTCTGTTTAAGAATTTAAAATGACACTGGTGCTAGTGATTTAGGTTTGGATCTAAACACATGATTAAATGCTAAGTGGTTTTCCCCCTCTTCTATATTGATCACCTAAAGAGGTTAAAAAGAACAGGGGTGATCCAGGGCTCCAATGGAGCTGAGAATTTTCATGTGAGTTCCTTGTCACAAGAAAGTCCTATGGACCAAAAATTTGCACTTTTCATTGAGTGGTTTGTTCAGAATAATTTTCTAAGCAATTAAGCAAAGAAGAATTAATTCTGAGATCCCACCCATGTTCATGCAAAACTTAGTGAACTACAATTTCAATTATAGCTCATAGAGTTTGCATGAATGTTCCTAGCATTTTTGGAGTTAAGGAATAGCTAGAACTGAATTTCCAAGTTTTGGAAATTCTCTGAAATTGTTTTCTGTATTCATTTGAATACAGAAACTTAAAATCAGAATTAACCTAACTAAATCAACTCCAAATGAGTTGCGAATTTTACAGGTGTTCACTAATACCCTAAACACTATTATGGCAAAATGTGATGATTTTTGGATTAACCAAACTCCCTCTAAAATTCTTTTGCTAGAAACTTTTAAAGAATTTTACAGAATTAAATAAAGGGTTTCATACAAATTGGGTTCTACATTTGGATAGTAATCTATCAGAGGAATCCAACAAAATTTGTTTCACAATTTTTGGATTTTCCTACACAAAGTTGTAGCTATTCAAAGTTTGAACTGAAAACTGAAATTCCCCAAAATGTTCAAATACTGGCTGTAGGTCCGGGGACAGGTGTCACGCGTCGGGGCAAGCTACACAGGGCTACAGGGTATTTCCCGCGCCACCATACCAGATCCCTGCGCCACAGCCAATCAAATATTTGAAAAACCGTCACTGACGGGCGGGACCCACCGGGTCGTCTTCTACCTCCGGCCCCCGCGCCCGCGCGCCGCCGGGCTCACCGGAGTTCGACGGATCCCGGCCTCCCGGCCATCCCCCGAGCCCTCCCTCGCCTCTAGGGCCTTATTTCACGTGCTGAACACGATGGAACCCTCTTCCCCGGCCGGCGATGGCTCTAACCTAGCTGGCCACGGCGTGGCGGCTCTGGACCGGTTCGGCAACGTCGCCCGGTCATCCTAGCCTGCCCAGACCTCGGTGGAACGGCGCTACAGCACAAGTGGACGCCAGGGAGGATCGTCCGGGTGGTGAAGCAGCCGGCAAATGGCCCTAACCTAGCTCTCATCGGGAGCCCGAACCGCCCCACCATAACCGCCGTGGAAAAAGTGTGAAATACGTCGTGCACAATGGTTTTCAGGCATTGGTTGAAAAAGGGCAAAAGATCGCCGGCTAGCCCAGCTCATGTGTGCAAGATTTGACGGCCTAAGAACGAGAGGGACGATCGAATTTGGTATTACCGTATCAGAAGGTCAGATGGTGCCCGACGGCGATCTTTTCCCAAATTCGAGCCCTGTAGATCATCTCATGGCTTGAGCTTCGGGGATGAGCATCAGGGGCTCCCAGCGCATCCGAGGGCGCTCTAGCTCGGGCCTGAGAAGCTCTCGGTGGGGCTGTCCACGTGAGACCAGCTCGGTTTACCGATGGTGAGCCTCGATGCCCGGTGGAATTCGTCAAATTGTGATCAAACGATGGGGCAACGCCACGGAGTAGAGCGATGGGTCGCTAGAGCACACGCTGGCACTCACTTCTTCCGTGGATCCCTCGGGCAGTGGAGGGGGCGACGCGGTTTGCAACAGGCAGAACGAGAAACAGCGCCGGGAGGTTCCTGTTGTGCGCGCGAGAGTGGGAACCGAGGACAACGCGCTAGCTGCGTGATAAGGAGGGGGGAAACCAGCTCGCCAGCACAGAGTTCGCGAGGGACAGGTGGCGTCGGCCTTGCCCCGGTGTCGCACGGTGAGAAGGACCGAGGCGGTCTAGGTGGCGCGATGACTTCGCGAGGAGGAGAAAAACAGAGACCGTGCACCACCTGAGCTGAAGATCTTTTGCACACTCATTTCCCCCAATGACATGTGGGCCCCACAATTCAGTACCTCTTTCCTCAAAATATCTCCAAAGTTTGACAATTATCCAACCCAATTGTTTGAAAATTGGAAACTGAGCTCATTTGACAAGTTTGGACAAATTTCATGCAAATTCAAATGTTCATTTGAATTCTTTGCACATTTGACTCCCTTTGGAAAAATGGGCAGCAAATCTTTTCAAAAATTAATGAAACTTTGCCTCCCCACTAATTTGGACCTAAGGAATCCAAATATGCCACTTGATCCTTGTGTTAGCTGCTGCAAACAATAGTTTGGACACAACAGTTTTGAATTTCTCATTGTGTCCTTCCCTCACTTGAGCTCTTCATTTCTGGGGTTTTAATCTACATGAGGTCCATCCATGCAGTAACCCTAAGTCTGTTTAGAAGAAACCTCATACATGTTATCATATGAGGAAAAAGTTTCAACTAAGCCCCTTTTTCATACACATGACTTCAACATTTGTGCCAACTCATGTTTCTTTGTATTCACATTTTAGGGACCTTTACAGAGTATTGACTTCGGTGTTAAGTCTACTGACCAGTGGGCCCCCTTCCCCTCTTCTTTTTCTTTCCATTTCCATTTGAGCTAGCAAACAAACTCCAAATTTGATCAAACTTGGAGGATAAGCCAAAAGGAATATGAGGAACACAATGGTGCTCTCAAATTTGAATTCCGGTGAAGTCGGAATTTGAAACTGAAGTTTGAATTCAAATTCGATTTGTCTCCCATTTAAATTCCAACAAATAGGAAATCTTTTCCAAATGAGCTGAAAATTTGCCGGACTACCCTTGGACGTGTGGGGAACTAAATGGTAGCTTTAGATCTCCGTGTTCGGGAATTTTTGGCAAGTTCAAGTTTAGACTTGGAGCTCACACCTTTAAATTCAAAATTTTAAATTCCCTCAGCTTTTCTCGGTGTGAATTTCAGCTCCACTTGCTAGACTTTTAGGGATTTCACAGTCCAACCGGCTGGATTATGGTCTCAGGCTGCGGCTGAGTCGGTTATGGCTCAAATATAGAAAGATTTGAGTTGGTTATGATAGGATTTTGTGTGGGACACAAAGTTGAGTTGTTTTAGGAATGTGGGATACGTTCCTAAGGTGTTTGGAAGTCTTAATATTGCTTCTATCTGCGTATAGAAGAGTCTTGAGCAGTTATGGAAAGTTTCGATTCAGGAACTGAGTAGGATTGGGGTCCTAGATTGAATTGGGTTGGCCTCCGGGCTGGTTATATAAGCAAGGGAGGCCAGAGCTCGTGGCAAGACTACCTTGGGCTGTTCCTCTTATGTTTTGATCAATAAAATTCGTAATTTAGAGGAGCTTTTGCGCCTTGTTCGTCCAACTTGTTTTTGTCAAGTCTTTCTCGTCGAGTTTCTGGACAGCACGACAGTGCTTCGGTGTTTTGATCATAACTCGAGTTTTACAGATCCAATTGGCGTGGTTCTTTTTATGTTGTCTTCAGAACTTGATTATCTATCATCTGTGAAAATTTCACGGTAATTTAATTTGTAGTTTCTGATATACACGAGTTTCTTTGCAGTGTTCCAGATCTGGTTTTTACTCGAGTAGAACAGATTGACCCTCGTTTGATCTTTCGATCATAACTTGAGTTTTTCTTGACGGATTTCCGTGATTCTTGTTGTCGTGTCTTCATGACTTGATTCTATATAATATATACCACTTTTTTCACAGTTGAACACATTTAGATCAGTCGCATAAACGGTTTCTTTAACAGATTGATTTTCTGCCGAGGGGGTTTTTGTTGCTTCCGCTAAAAAGTTTAAATCTACCATTCACCCCCTCTGGTAGCTTTTCACATGCTCTTCGATCCTACAATATCATAAATTGGTCCAATAAAACAGTCAGTGACCACATTTCTCCTGTATGTTTTTGAATGGTTATCCGAACTAAGCAAACAAATCAATTAACTGAGGTGGCAAAGTTTCTCTATTAAGGGGGCAACTTTATGATAATGTATTCAACCACAAACTTATCGGATAAGATACATTTAAATAGTTTTAGATCACTCACAATGTATAGGGACGGCAATCCCACCCACGGGTGTGGGTACCCGACCGGGTTTTGCACCCGATGGGTGCAGGTGCGGGTGGGATTTTCCACCCGCGGGTCTAACCCGCACCCGACCCGACTTGTCGTGGGTGCGGGTTTTATTTTGCACCCACGAGTACCCGAAGTAATTTATGTTTATAGTTTTAAAGTCAAATTTTTTTGTTTTTTATAATTTAATTGTTGGGGATAGAAAATGGTTGTTAATTTGCAGGTTGGAGGAGCCAGAAAATAAGGTAAGGGGTTTTTTATCTCAAGAATCCAAAGTGCAGAAGACTTCGGCGAAAGAACCTACCTGAGACTGAAGGATCACCTTCGGGAAGCCTTTTTTACTTTAGAAACGCAAGATACAAAGCTCCCGGGTGGGAGTTCGATCCGAGAAGACAAAGTTATCTCGTGGCCGCAAGTTAAATTAGCCAAACCGCAAGATGCAAAGGCCGAGCAGGACTTAGGCATTCTCGGTAGAACTTAAAAACGTTGTAAATATTAGATAGCGTCGTGTCAAGTGCCCTAGAAGGTTTTTGCACGATGTTTGGCCATTCCTTAGATATAAGTTGAGTCTAGTTTGAACTTAGGAGATCAGATCATTCAGTTTGTATTGAGTCTATATAAAGGCAGCTCTCTACCGAAGAGAGACACAACGATCAATCAAGTCAATAAAAACAAATTTTCATTCGTCTACTTTTCTTTCATGTTCCCTTAGTTCGTAGCTTAGTTTCTGTAGCTCTTTGTTGCTTTGACGAGTAAAGAATCCGTCCCTCTTCACATAAGTAAGATTTATCACGTTCCTGATCTCGGGAACTTTGTTTTATTCAAGTTTCGGTGACTAACACCGAAATTTGCTGAAGTATAGGTGACTTTGATCATCTGTTGGCAACTCCATCATCTGCTCAACGAACAGAATCGGTGACTCCGCTGGGGAGAGACGTCATTCGCATCGAACAAATACATCTACTACGTGATCGGCATGTTCTTGTACCGATCACAACCAGGAAGAGCATGGCTGATGCGTCCAGGAGGAAGGCCGATGGCAAAGCTGTCGAAGTGAGCAACGACATCGACATCTAGCTCGAGGATCTTTCGCAGGAAGAACATGAACGCATCCAGGAAGAACTAGAGCGGGAGATGCAGGAAGAGAAGATGGCGCGACTTCAAGCCAAGCTTACTTTCTTCCAGAAGACGCGAGGAGGCGTCGTCCAGAAGGCCAACACACGCGAGGCAACACCACGCAAGGTAAATGCACCGATATCACTTGAAGAACTCATTCAACTTGTAGATGTATCGATCACCATGAAGTACAATGCTGATCTAAAGCAGATGGCATCGTCGGTAGCAGACAGGCTCAAGAAATCTTTTGACACGTTCAAAGCCGATGTAGAAAACACAATAGACCGGAACCTCCATCGGCAGATTCAATCTACTGTGCAGCAAGTGCAAGACGAGATCGAAGGCGAACGTGTAGAAGCTAACGCGAGTAGTGCAGCAGGAAACGTCGTCAGCTCGTCGTCACTCAGCACGCCACCCGCATTCACGCAAGCCAGGCAGCCTATCGTGAACGTGCAGCAGCCATACTACCAAACGGTAGCGTATGGATCTGCCGTTCCACCCACGGGGAGTGGTGTACCGCTCGGGCCAGTATTCGATGGTACTTTCCTACAAAAACTCCACAAGTTGCACCTTGAAACTTGCTTGAGCCTCCCATGCCACAGAACCATGCACCAGACGATGAACTCAGGGATCAAGTGGCTAGAACACCTAGAGAACTCAGGGTAGGAGTCATAACAACCATTAGAAACTACGAAAAACATTATCCCGACCACTATGATAATGTCTCATATCCTAGAGGCTTTAGGGTGCCGGATTTCACTAAGTTTAGTGGGGAGGACTCTAAAACTACTCAAGAACACGTAGGCCAATTCTTGATCTAGTGCAATGACGTAGGAATGACTGATGCACACCGAATTAGATTGTTCCCCTTGTCCCTAACCGGCATGGCTTTTAGTTGGTTCACTTCAGTAGCTCCCAATTCTGTCCTAACTTGGCCATGTTTCGAACAAAATTTTCATGAATACTTCTTCAATGGTGAAATAGAGCTAACATTGTTCCATCTAACCGCAGTGAGGCAGAGATATCATGAACTTGTAGCCGAATACATCAAACGGTTTAGGGAAACTAGAAACAAATGTTTTAGCCTAACCATAGGGGAGAAAGATTTGTCAGATCTAGCGTTTGCAGGTCTTCTGCCATATCTTAGAGAGAATATGGATGGCATCGAGGTTGGGGACGTCAACCAAGTCCGGCAACGGGCTGTGGCACACGAGAACCTAGCCAGAGAGGCTAATGAACATGGATGGTTCAAGGAGATCAATCACAGGGACCGAGAGAAGGAACACGTCAACCAACTCGGGGAGGACTCAGCCAGTGATGAGGATATGGAGGTTTGTGTGGCTGAGTGGGTTGAAAACCACAAGAACAAGCATCTAGCTTGCACTTTCTTGAAGCCCAGCCACGGGAAGAAGGAAGAGATGAAGTTCACCTTTGATGTAACAAAGTGTGACAATCTATTTGACCGTGCTCTTACAAAACAAAGTGATCAAGTTGAAGAATGGCCACGTTATCCCACCACCCGAGCAGCTGGCCAACAAAACATATTGTAAGTGGCACGTCTCCTATGGTCATTCAACTAATGAGTGCAATTTCTTTCACCAGTAAGTACATTCGGCTCTAAATGATGGCCGGTTGACACTCGGTGATAGCCACCAAATGAATCTGGATACAGATTTTTTCCCTGTCAACATGGTGAACTTTGAAGGAAAGAAGATCCTTGTGAGGACCGATTAGGCATCGACAACCAAAGGGAAGAATGTGATCGTGTCCGTTGACCTACAAAAGAAGATGATCAAGCCACAGAACCCCGAAGTCGGCATATGGAAACACAACGAGCCAAGAAAGATGACCCACTTCAAGCCGAATTCAGAGTATTTGATCACCAAATACATCAGAAAGAAGCAAGCGAGGAGTGTCTTCCATAGGCTAAGAGATTGCAGGTGTGACGGGTCCAAGACCTTCACCAACATAAACCTTGGGAGTACTCTCGGGAGAACCGGGTTTGGGGGTCATCGGTACGTCGAGAAACCGATGATTTCCCAAGATAAATCGCCTTCCCAAGGGGCTCAGGGGGCACGGCCTGGAGAACAGCGGTACCTCGGGAAATCGGCAATTTTCCAAGGTAAAGTGCCCTTCCAAGTGGCTCGGGAACCTTGGGTGCAAGAACATCACTCGGGTGAGCAAGGAACTAGTGTTGCAACATGGAAACTGAAGCAAAAACCGCGAGAAGACACTGATTCCTCAACCCAACCTCACATACACGCCGGGAAGACCCAGACCGAAGAGAACATGAGCTCAGGACACCAAGTATTGATGATTGGGTTGTACCTTGCGTGATCCAAAGTAAACTGGCCGCTAGCAGCTGAGGGAGTCAAGGCCAGTTTACAAAGCAAATTTTGGGTAACCAGCCGGAATTTGGCAGATCCAATGTGAAAATGGGTTTGGGTCCGAGCAAAGCCAAGAGAACAAGAGTTGATCCAAGACCTCCTAGAAAGCATTCTACGATGGTTGAAGGATTGAAGTACACATGTAAAGCTACCAGAGGGGGGTGAATGGTAGATAAAAACTTTTCAGCGGAAGCAACAAAACACCCCTCAGCAACCGATCTGTTAAACAAACTGTGTGTGCGACTAATCTAAACGTGTTCAACTGTGAAAAAAACTAGTATAGATTTTATAGAATCAAGTCACGAAGACGTCACAACAAGAATCATAAAAATCCGTTGATAGAAACTCAAGTTACGATCGAAACATCGAACAAAGGTCAATCTGTCCTACGCGAGAAAAACAGTTTTCGAATACTGCAAAGAAACTCGTGTAGATAAGAAACCACAAATTCAATGACCGTGAAATTTTCACAGATGATATATAATCAAGTTTTAAAGATAACCCAAAAAGAATCACATCAATTGTATCTGTAAAACTCGAGTTATGATAAAACCACCGAAACAAGGTAGTGCTGAACAGAAACTCGACAAGAAAAACTTGTCTGAAACAAGTCGGACGAACAAGGCACAAAAGTTCCTCTAGAATACGAATTTTATTTATCAAAACACAGGAGGAACAGCCCCAAAGTCGTGTACCACGAGCTCTGGCCTCCCTTGCTTATATAACCAGCCCGAAGGCCAACTCAACTCAAACTAGGACTCCTACTCCTACTTGGATTCAAACTGTAACTTTCTAATACTGCTCAAGACTCTTCTATACGCAGATAGAAGCAATCTTAAGACTTCCAAACACCTTAGGAACGTCCCAAACATTCCTAAAAAAACTCAAATTCATGTCCCACACGAAATCCTATCATAACCAACTCAAAACTTTCCATATTTGAGTCAAACACAACTCAGCCGCAGCCTGAGTCCATAACCTAGTCGGTTGGACCTTTCCGACCAATTCTTTACGTCCACATCTCTTCATCACGCCTTGGAACCATGAAGCCACGTCCATGCACTCCTTGCACACGTGCAAACCTCTTCCAATGACGTCCAAGATACCTTCATATGCATTGTTCTTGACTCAAACATACTGCACAACCTCCCGATCAACTCAACCACAATTCCTCCCGAACTTGGTTGTTGAACCTCATCTTCTCCTTAAGACTAGTTCAATGGATCCCGTCACCAGACATGTCTTGAACTCAAGCAACACCTGCACATGAATAAACAACCAATACTTCCGAGCACAAGTCCTTGACTTGACTCTCGTTAGTTCCGAAACTACAACATCTTACGTGAGCACCTCACATAAGCATGTTGTAAACCATAGCAAAATGATATCAGCCATAACTACCAAAACACACCAAAAACTTAGTAAAATAATACTAAGCAAACTTTCCATAAGAGTAAAGCAAGTTCGAAACATTGCAAGTTAAAAGCAGAACCATTGCAATCAAGCTCCAAACCTTACCAAAGCTAACCGGACCTTGAACCGGAGCTTACCAAAGCTAGTCGGACCTAGCGCCGGAGCTTACTAAAGCTTAGTCGGACCTAGCACGGAACTTACCAAAGCTAGTCGGACCTAGCACCGGAGCTAGCAAAAACAAGTCAGACCTACCCAAAATAAGTCAAACCTAGACAAAGCAAGTCGGACATTACGTCGGACCTTGCAGGAGCTCGGACCTAGAGTCGGACCTTGTTAAAAAGGTGTTTTGGTAGTATTCAAAACTTTTATCGTCAAAGCCAATGTATTCAGCACACATAGGTCTCACAATCTCCCCCTTGATGAATGCATTGGCAACACCACTTAAAATCCGAACATTGGCTTATTCACATGAAAAGTTTTGAAAACAATTTCTCCCCCTTTTAAAATCAGAAATAAAATGAGAAGAAAAACAAAAATACCAAAAATTCTCCCCCTGAGAAGAATAGTGCCAAAACACTTGTGAATGTGTGCAATGTGTGATCAATTTCTCCCACTTTGACAATGTATTCAGCAAGGTACAAAAGAGAAATTTTAATTTGTTATGAGCACATTATAACATATACATATAAAACAAAACTCATCCAAATCATACTATCAAGTAACTTATACTATCACATCAATGAGATACATAAAGTAGTGTAAGCCATGCTAGAGATCAAGTGTAATTTTCAATTTAAGCAAGTCATGATCTCACAAACTTAACTATTTCAAGACCTGAAAGCATGACACTTGTTGCTGCATTTTATTTATCATTTAAAGCACTAATTTTGATCTTATGACATTTGCAAGAGATTATATGCAGCATCAGCCTTATTCTAACCAAGCAAGCCAAGCCTATGTCATTTGACAGTCAGAAGCTTAAGGACATGGTTTTAGTCATACACAACTCTTTTCAAGTTCATATCTAAGTGCAATGATAAGCCATCTCAAAAGAAGAAGTGCGATGCATGCATATTCTCTTGATCTTTTCTCATTTTTTATTAGAACATAAAAACTCAACATGTGAGTTGATTACTTGATTAATTCTTTATGATTAAAAGCACTTGTGAGTATGCAACAAGTTCGAAACAGAAAGAAAGTTCGACCATGAGCAGATTTTGTGTAAGTAATTATTCCAATTACTAGACATGGTAAAAACTACAAAATGTATAACACGAGTAATGTAGTAAGAACTTTCAGCATAAAAAAGGAATCACAAAGTCATATATGCATGAAATACTATGCTCATATTATTTTAATTTCAGATTCACACATAGACTTCCCAAGTTTCAAAATTCTCCCTCAATTTAAGCCATGAGGATGCATAACCCCTATTTCACTACGAATGTAACAAAAACGAGTGAAATCCAAAGGTTTTGTAAAAATGTCAGCCAATTGTTGTTCGGTATCTACATGGTGATACCTAATGTCAATGTGCTTAGTTCTTGAATGTTGCACGGGGTTTTTAGCAATGCAAATGGCACTAGTTGTATCACAAAATAGTGGAACACTATCTAGATCAACCCCATAGTTCTTAAGTGTTTGAACAATCCAAAGAATTTGTGAGAAAGAACTAGCATGTAACACCCCAAAACCTGCTGAAGAGGGGAATTTAAAAATTTTTGGACGTATTGCATGTGGTGCAGAAATTCAAATTCAAACTAGAATTCAAATTCAAATCAAAACAGAAAAGTAAAGGAAAAAAGAAAATGAAAAAGAAAAAGAAAAACCCCAACCGGCCAGTGGGCCGAAACCCGCCAGCCGGCCCAATCCCCCGCGCCAGCTCGGACCTGCGCCCCCTCTCTCCCTCTCACTGACACACGGGGCCGGCCCTGATAAAAACAGATGAACCCGCCGCCCTCCCCTCGCACGAGCAGTTTCTCTCCCGGTTAGCGCCGCCATCGTTGAGCTTGGAATTATCCAAGAGTGTCGCCGTCTCCCTCTGTCAAACCGATCTCGTGACCCCGCAGCACCGCGCACAAGCTGTAGACGCCGACCCCGTGACCCGACCCCACGGTCTTGTCGAGCTAGGATCACGCTGAGGGGTGCTGTGTTGCACAGCACCGGATAACACACATCAAAGGTACAAAGTGGAAGCGAAATTTTATTACATAAACGAGTTTATGAACATGTTTACATCAAAATAAGTCCAGTCTACACTCACGGGCGTAGACTACGCATCAAGTTCACGTTCAGCCCTTGAACGTGTCCTTGCTAGCACACACGCACACTAACTCTGCAGCGTGCACGACTCCCACTCAACGGGGTTCCCCTCCTGGGGTTCCGTCATCTCTTCGGGAGTCCCTTCCTCATAGAACCCTGCAAAAGCTTCAAACACAAGCAGTGAGCACGAAGGCTCAGCAAGTCTGACCCGTCTCACCTAAACATGGAACTTCTACATGAGGGGTGATGGGTTACATGAGGTAAAAATCATTTGCGAGGACTCGCCTAATTAGTAGAACCTTACTTTCAAGTTGTAGCAGCAGGTTGTGGAGAACCTTACGCTAAGTCACATGAGAGAGCCCAATGAAACAAGAAACACATTTCTCTCATGTACTTTGCCCAAAGTTGAAAAAAACTTTAGTTAGCTCTAAACTACAGCAATTCATTAGAAATCAAGTCCATCTTTCAATCAGCAACATTTTAACATGTAACTAGCCTGTTCTTTCTACGTCACGGTACAGTGAACAAGTGGTACTCACTGACCGCGAGGGACGACGATTATAATCGATTTACACCTGCAGGGTTACCCAAATAACCCGTCACGTACGCCCGTACTCGATGTTGCCTACAACAACCATCACGGACGCCGTACGCAACCACCTTTCACCCGTCAGCCAAATATTGAACCGGTCCCATCGTCCCGAGCAAGAGGTCTCTGCACGCGCATCTCCGTGCCACCAGCCGATTTACACCTCAAGCTCTCAACCTACCCTCTGAACGACGGGCAATGCCTCAATGAGGGGACCACCCCGTGGTTCACCCACTCCAGGATCGCATAGGGTGGTGCCGTGCGATGCGGCACCCAACAGCACACACGAAAAGAATAAAGAACAACATACAAACTTTTATTTGATATAAGACAGCGGAAGTCTTTTACAAAATATAACTATACAGCAGAAGTAATGTACAATAGCAGCCTCTCATCCTAACTATGCAAAAGTGCAGCCGTCCAGCCCGGGGACGCTACACGCTAGCAGCATGAAACCGGAGATCACGGCGGTGTGCAGGGCTCCATCTCGGCCGTGTACCCTGACGGGGGCATCGCCTCATCCTCGGAACCCTCCTCATAGCTCTCACCTGCATACAGCTCAAATATTGCAACCGTGAGCACAATGGCTCAGCAAGGCTTAACCGTCTGACCTAGGCATGGAACTCTACATGCAGGGAGGTGTATGATAGGAAAAGGAATTTGCGACAAAGACATGCCTATAAGTTGATCCTTACTTTCAGTTTTATAGCGTCAAATTCATGTGCCTTAGGCAGCCCTCACATCGGAAGTCCACAATCAAACAAGAAACGCTTTCCTCCGATGTGGTGATGCCCAAAGCGGAAAGTAAACTTAATTAGCTCTACATCTACAGCATACATGGTTTCTAAAACATTAATATATCATCACAGCATATTATCATTCAACTGGCTTACTTCACTTCTTACTACGTCACGAAACAGTGAACAAGCGGTACTCAAATAACCGCGAGGGACGGTGATTGCAATCAGGAGACACCCGGACAACACGTTGCATACACCCACTTTCAGAAGCGTGATTCCACACCCCTTCCTACTCTGTTGTATGCAACAACCTTTCAAAGGCAACCCAAACACCGAACCGGTCCATCCGTAACGGGCAGGAGGTCCCCGCGTGGAGCGTGACTGTGCCCACCGGCAGATTTACACCTTGCTACCCTCAACCCACTCCTGTTTACGGGGAGGGTAAGCCTCGGCACCCAGGTTAACCATTTACATCGGTTTCCTGCTTATGTCAATATGCCATCCGGTACTGTTCGATACTTGTTCAGCAGGCCCGCACACGACTCGGTCCTCAATCGACACCAACAGGGCTACGCACGTGAGACCTCCGCTCACTGCTTCCTATCCCTCCTGCTGGGTCTCATTTTCACCACTCTTAAGCCATTTTCTATTCAGACCAAACCGTGTGATAAACCTTACCTCGCGAGTAGATTCCAACTACTCGACTTCTACTGAGGTCCTAAGCATATTAGCGGGGCCTTGTCTACTCGTCGGATCTGTAAGCTACCCAACCTTTCATAGGATTTAAAAGGTTATGCAAGTGGGGTTTCAAACACCTTAACTCTAATGCAAATATTCACCCTAGACATAAGTGATACAAATAAAGAATTTTATAAAAGGTACTTAAGTGCAAACCGGGGCTTGCCTGGTTGCGAGTTAGATGGGAAGTCAACTTCAGATGGCAGGACGTCGAAAGGCTCCGGTGCGTCCTCAACTTCGGTCACTAAATGAAATGTAGCAAAATAGATGTATAAGTATTAAGGATTTATAAGAATTGAACTACTATTCATAGCTATTGCTATTTAGGATCCTTAATTGGCTTTGGGAATTTTACAGTGGATACTAGGCCCTATAGGGATGATTTGAGCCAAATTTGGAGACATGTCATTGCATAATGTAGTCTTCAAAATTCCTACAAGTACAATGCTTATCTGAATTTTGAGCCCAAATCAGGAGCTTTGATATAGCTACAAATGGAAGATCTGATTAGGGTAAGTCTCCATGGTTCTAAAAAAATTTGTTTCACCATTTTTGGAGCTACCATCAGAGAGATATGAATTTTTGAAGTTTGGACAGGAGTGCTGAACAATTTCTGTTTAAATTTGAATTTCCAAATAAAGGTTGAATTTGGGAAGGTAATTTGACCTAGCAAATAAACTCCAATGAAGCTCAAATTTTTACTGGAGATCAGTAATGTCATGAGGAACTTCCTGGCCAAATTTGAAGAAATTCCATAACAGAGACATTCTGGACTAAATTCCCAAAGATTTAACTTTAATGAATCTTGGAGAAATATCCAGAGATCTTCACATCAATTTCTTTGCATTTCTGCAAAGTACTGACTGAGAGAAATCCAACAAAATTTGTTTCACAAATTTTGGACATCCCTACAGAAAGTTATGGAGCTATGAAGGTTGAAACATTTTTCTGGAAATCAATTCTATGATTTTTAGCTAATTTATTTAATCCTGAGATAACCTACTGATTAAGCCCTCCAAATAAGCTCCAAAAATCCTAAAATTTTTACTGGAGGTCAGGCACTATGAAACGGACTAGCTGCCCAAATTTGGGAATATTTCATAAAGAATTGCTCCTGTAATAAATCCCTAAATATTTACTAAAAACAATTCTACAGAAATTCCTGGGCATTTTCATAGCATGAAATTTGTTCCTCTGTAAAGTACTCATCCTAAGAATTCATACAAAATTTGTCTCACCCTTTTTGGAGCTGTCTACACAAAGTTATGAATTTTTCAAACTGTGATGGCTCTCTGTTTAAAATCTACACAGAGACTTAACAGGGGGGCCCACTGGTCAGGTCCTTCTTCAACCTCCCGCCAGAGGCGCGCGTGCACACCAGTTCAATTCGTGGCATGGCTCGTTCTCCCTCATTTCTCCACCAAATTAGCTCCGGTTTCGCCCTACATGCTCCTGGGAACATGGCGCAGCTGCCGGGCAAGGTTTCCACGCATGAAAACGGCCGAAAATAGGCCGGCACCGGTGGGGCGGCTCGGGAGCTCGGCATCAACGCGTTCTGGCGCGTCTGAAGCTTCTCCCGACGAGCTACCTTGCCCTAAAGCATCACCAATGATCGGAAAACATGGAACGCAGGCTAAAACTTGCAGCAAATGGCCGGAACATAGGGTTCACCGGAGGACCGACCCGTTTTTGCCTCCGCCGGCGATTTCTCGTCGCCCGGGGCCTGTGGTGGACGGTTTGATGTGTGCTTTGGCGTGGGAGGGCGCTAGGATCCCTAGTTTCTCTGGCTTGAATTGTAGAACCGATGATCAACCACGTTGGACGAATTTCCAGTTTTGGTGTGGGTCGGTTCTTCACGTGTACCGGCGCCAAAATCCAAATTCCAGCGAGACAGTGATGGGGAAGGGCAAGGGGACTGCGGTAGCATGATCTACACACCTTGGCGCACCTTAGGGAGGTGCTGGACGTGCAGGAGAGGCGTTGGAGCGGCCGGAACGTGAGGAGCAGTGAGGGGCGACGTGCTCTGTGTTCTCCCGGTGAAGAACGGCTCGGGCACTGCGAGGGGAGCTCGGGGATGAGCTGAGGAGCGGTGGAACACTTTGAGGAGTCGCTGGCGCAGCTCCTGGGGCGATCAACCACTGCTGGGAGGGGTGAAGGGCTGCTGACCCACGAGCACCGAGAGGGGCGCACTGTGTTTCCCTTCGGAGGAGCTCGAGCAGAGGCTGTGGAGAAGAGAAGAAACTCCACCGTGCTGCTGCTTTAGCTCAGGATAAACCACGCACGATGCTGCCTTCGGGAGGAAGTCATTGCAAGCTGCTTGGTGGAGGCAGCGCAGCTCGGTGGCGCATGGTGAACAGCCGAGGTGAAACACAGAGGAAAAAGGAATCTGTGTGGCTGACATGTGGGTCCCACCACCTCAAATTGTTATCCAATTACCACTGATATTTTTACCCCAGCAACTCAACATTAAAGGCCTTACTTCATCCCAAAGTTAAGTTTGAATTTGCAGAATTCAAATGGTTTGAATTCTGGTGTAGAATTTGAATGTGGTTTGATCATTTGAATTTGAAAATGAGTTTGAATTCTCCACTTTGTATTGCCTCAAAAATATAGCAAACCAGTTCCAAAATTTCCAATTTTTGGCATGGCTGCTCATTCAAAGGTGGAGAACACATTTGTGAAACCCAATTTTCAAATTGAGGGAATTGGAATTTGAAACTGAATTTGAAATTCAGATTAGAGGGCCCTTCCTTATAATCCCAACAAATATTGAAACTCCTCCAAATGAGCTGAAATTTGGAAGGGTGAATATTTGGACTATGAAGATCCAAGCTGTGCATTTAGATCCCCAGGTTTGGAAGTTTTGGGAAGTCTAAACCCTCACTTTGAACTTACCTCATTATAATTCAAAGTTTTAATTCTCCTCATTTAACATAAGTGCACATGAGCAGAATTTTCTTGCTACCACTTTTGGGGATTTTACATCCCTCCCCCCTTAAAAAGAATCTCGTCCCGAGATTCCAAAGGAAAAGTAAAGTGGGGAAAACCTTACCGGTTATATGATGATAGCAAGTCCGGATAATACGCTCGTAGATAATCCTCGCTTTCCCATGTCGCTTCATCAGCGGTATGGTTACTCCACAAGACCTTGTAGAACCATAAGGTCCGGTTTCTTGTGGCACGAGTCTTTTCATCGATGATCCGGATTGGATACTCCGTGTACGTGAGGTCCGGTTGAAGAACTTCTATGTCTTCAGTGCAGATTTCAGCGGAGGGTTTGAGGCATTTCCTCAGCTGAGAGATGTGGAAGACGTTGTGAATGCCTGCGAGCGACGCCGGTAAATCTAGGCGATAGGCCACGGGTCCGCATTTTTCAATAATGATGAACGGACCAATGAACCGTGGCGCAATTTTACCCTTCACTCCGAAACGGTGAACTCCTTTCTTCGGAGACACACGGACATACACATGGTCCCCGATGTTGAAGTGGAGAGGACGGCGTCTTTTATCCGCATAGCTTTTCTGACGTGATTGAGCAGCCTTGAGGTTGGCTTCTATCACTCGCACTCGTTCTTCAGCTTCATTCACCAGTTCAATGCCGTAGATGACTCGCTCGCCAGACTCGCACCAGTTGAGAGGTGTGCGACATTTCTGGCCGTAGAGAGCTTCATACAGCGCCATCTTGATGCTAGCTTGATAGCCATTGTTGTAAGAAAACTCCGCCAACGGCAAATGATCGTCCCAATTCTTGCCGTGGTGGATGGCACAAGCGCGTAGCATGTCTTCAAGCACTTGATTCACCCGTTCAGTTTGACCATCTGTCTGCGGGTGATACGCGGAGCTTCGGATCAGTTTGGTCCCCAATGATGCGTGCAGCTGTTCCCAAAACCGAGAGACAAACAGCGCACCGCGATCTGAAATAATGGAGCGGGGAACACCATGCAAGCATAAGATTCTTGCAATATAAAGCTCCGCATATTGCTTGGCCACGTAACTGGTATGTACGGGAATGAAATGAGCCGACTTGGTTAGCCGATCGACTATCACCCAAATCGAGTCATGTTTGTGAGACGTGAGAGGTAATCCGACTATGAAGTCCATGCTGATATCCTCCCACTTCCACGCCGGAATATTCAACGGTTGCAGCTGTCCGGCTTTACGCATATGGTCGGCTTTCACCCGCCGACACGTATCACATTTGGATACGTACTTTGCAATTTCTCTTTTCATCCGCGTCCACCAAAACCTTGTTTTCAGATCTTGGTACATCTTGTTGCTGCCCGGATGAATAGAATACTTGGACAAATGAGCTTCGTCCAATATTTTCCTCCGAAGCTTCATGTCGCGGGGTACCACTATACGGTCTTTAAACCATAGTGTACCGTTATCATCTCTTCGGAAGCATTTCATTTCGCCATTCTTCATCCTTCTCCGAATGTGCGACATTCCCACGTCTTTCTTCTGCGCTTCCATAATCTCCTCTCGTATGGTAGGGACGAGAGCAAGATTATACAATGCCCCATATGGAACCAAGTACAGACTCGGCTCCTCCTCTTCAAGTGGGGTGATGGACAGACTGTTGACATGGGATTTGCGGCTTAAGGCATCGGCAACCACGTTTGCCTTCCCGGGATGGTAGTGAATCTCGATCTCATAGTCTTTGATCAGTTCTAGCCATCTCCGTTGCCGCATATTCAACTCCTTTTGAGTGAATATATATTTCAGACTTTTGTGGTCGGTGTAGAGGTGCACTAAGTACCCAAGCAAATAGTGCCTCCACATCTTCAAGGCCAATACCACAGCAGCGAGCTCAAGATCATGAGTCGGATAGTGCTGCTCGTGGTTACGAAGTTGACGTGAGCCATAGGCGACCACTCTTCCTCCTTGCATCAATACACAGCCAAGCCCGATGCCAGACGCATCACAATATACGTCAAAGGGCTTGGTGGTATCCGGTTGAGCTAACACCGGGGCTGTTGTAAGATGCTTCACTAATGCTTGGAAAGCTTCTTCACATGCTGAGCTCCAAACATATTTGATCCCCTTTTTCAACAGTTCAGTCATCGGCTTAGCAAGCTTGGAGAAATTTGGTATGAATCTCCGATAATATCCTGCTAACCCGAGGAAACTCCTGACTTCATGGACTGATGTGGGGGGCTTCCATTTCAGCACTTGTTCAATTCTGCTTGGATCAACTGCAATGCCTTCTGCAGAAATAATGTGACCAAGGAATGGCACTTGGCTGATCCAAAACTCGCACTTGCTGAGCTTAGCATAAAGCTTATGGTCTCTTAATCGTTGAAGTACGATATGCAAGTGTTTGGCGTGTTCTTCTTCAGTCTTGGAGTAAACCAAGATGTCGTCTATGAACACCACCACAAACTTGTCCAACTCCGGCATGAACACTGAGTTCATGAGATACATGAAGTGTGCCGGGGCGTTGGTGAGACCAAAGGACATGACGAGGTATTCATACAACCCATATCTCGTCGAGAAGGCCGTCTTTGGGATATCCTCCGCTCGGATCTTGATTTGATGATATCCGGAGCGAAGATCCATCTTGGAAAATACACTCGCACCCACAAGTTGATCGAAGAGAATATCGATGCGGGGCAGTGGATATTTATTCTTGATGGTGACGGCGTTGAGAGGTCGGTAGTCCACACACAACCTCAAGGTTTCATCCTTCTTCTTCACAAACAGCGCCGAGCATCCCCATGGCGAGGAACTCGGTCGAATGAAACCCTTCTTCATCAAATCATTGAGCTGCTCCTTTAGTTCAGCCAGCTCATTCGGAGCCATCTTATATGGTCTCCGTGAGATTGGTGTCGTCCCAGGTACGAGTTCAATCTTGAACTCGACATCTCTTTCGGGTGGCATGCCCGGAAGATCATCCGGAAAGACATCCGGGTATTCACGGACCACACGAATATCCTCAAGTTTCGTGGCTTCCGTGTTATATGTGGCTGGGGTTTCTTGAACCAAATGGTCAAGAATAAGAACATGTGGTTCATGAAGTGGAGAGTTTAAACGAACCACACGTGGAATGATGTCAAGAACAGCACCATGGCGATGTAGCCATGACATTTCTAAAATGACATCAAGTTTTTGACTCTCTAACATGATTAGAGAAGTTGGATATAGATTCCCACCCAACTGTAATGGTGCTCTATAGACCATTCTATCAGCTGTTATTTTCCCACCCGGAGAACATATCAAATATGAATTATTTGTGGGAATGATAGGCGGTTGATATTTAATAACATAAGACTGACTTATGAAATTATGTGTGGCACCGGAGTCAAAAAGTATGACTACGGGATGATCCAGGTAAGAGAACGTACCCGCGAGGACGGGTTCGCCTTCCGGTACGTCTTCGATAGCTAAGTGGTGGACGTTGCCGGGTTTTGGTGCTGGTTTCTTGGGCTGATTGCGGGGCTGATTAGCACCCTGATATGGTGCTGCACCCCTGCCCTGTCGCGGCTCGGGGCAGTCTCTCGAAATGTGCCCGACACGGCCACACGTATAGCACGTGTAAGGTGTCGGGGTCCCGCCGACTTGAGGACGGAATCCCGGTGCACGCTGTTGAAACTGGGGCGCACGCGTGACCATCCTTTGCTGCTGCTGTTGCTGTGGTGGATACGTCGGTCGAAAGCCCAGCGCATTATATTGCCGACCGCGAAACTTAGGCGGTCACGCCGGTGGCTGCCATCTCTGACCGGATGGTGAACGATATACCACACGGTATTTCTGTGGCGTTCCACCACTACTGCTCGTCAGCGCGCTGCATTTCCTCTTGTCAGAACTGCGCTCGCGCTGAGCATTCTCCTGTAGAATCGCGACATTAACTAGGTCATTGAATGTGCCGCGATTGCTCTGGGCGAGATGTACCTTCATCTTGGAGTTCAGGCCCCGGAAGAACGCATTGCGCTTGTTGTCTTCCGTGCCCACAAATCCTGGCGCATACTGCGCCAGCCGGTTGAATAACCTGGAGTACTCATGAGGACTCCTCTCGCCTTGTCGTAGCACCGGGAACTCCTGGAGCTTCATTTCCATCACACCGGGAGGTATGTGATAGGCGCGGAACGCCTCCCGGAACTCCGTCCATGTGACGACATGGCCAGCCGGTAAGGAGGCGGTGTAGTTCGCCCACCAGGTACCGGCTTCTCCTTGAAGCTGTTGCGCTGCGTACAGCGCCTTCTGATGTTCGGTGCATCGTAGCAGCCCGAACTTTTCCTCCAGAGTGCGGATAAAGCTGTCCGCCTCCAAAGGTTCTTCGGCCTCCGTGAAGACCGGTGGATGGGTCGCCATGAATTCTGAATACGAGCTTTGTTGGGGCTGGCGTTGCCCATTGTCTTGGCGTCCTCCCTGATGGGACGCATTCTGCTGCACCAACATCCGCAGTAACTCGGTTTGCTCGTCGCGCGAGCCGAGCACTGCAGCGAGAACCTCCGCAAGATTCCTTGGAAGTTCTGGCGGTGGAGGAGGTGGTTGCTGCTGCGTCGTGGTCTGCTCCAGAGGTGGAGACTCATCACCACGAACTTGACTCGGACCTCCCTCCTCTTGCGTTGAACGTGTCCGCACCATTCTGCATTCATACCATTCAATCGATCAGCACATGTGGGTTTAGCTCATCCAGCCTATACAATAGTAATGCGAGAATGGGATAAACAATGCGCATAACAATCACACATATGGATAAAGTATAAACTTTATGCACCATATACATCCCTGGACCGTGTCATACGATCAAGTTCCAAAGTATTGAACTTTATGGGTTAAAAGTTCATTTCGACCATCGGGGTCACCACGGGATGTTAAGTGTGTTAGCATGCGTAATTCCTCGCTATTGTATTGCACCCAAACATGTACTAACTCGAAGTGATATGTCAAATACATAAACCCCTCGACTCCAACTCGCTGTTTTACAACAGCCACTGGACGTCAAACGGTGAAACTAAGTGTTTTGGTTGAAATACACAAAATTCCAGAGAGCATTTGGTCTGCCCTGTTTTTGGACAGTACCTACTCATCTGAGATTTTCATCCCTTTGGAGGGAGATTTTGTTCTGGAACTCTGCAGAAAAATTGTAGAGGACTTCAAAACCTTTCCAGAATGGTATCACGTACCTCCATTGGTTCAACCAATCTTAAGTTATGCCCTGTTCAAGTTCAGAAAAATTTCTGCCAAAAACAGGGGAGATTGTTCCTAAGCTTTTGAGATTGAACCTATACTCCCATTGACTCTCAGTTCAATATAGGAGTTTACTAACCCCTACATGGATTCCTAAACTTCATTTGACTCTTTTCTTTGAAACTAAACTTTTATGCAGTCGGTACTACGTTTCCTCACCAAAGAAAAATCCTAAACCGGTATTCCGGCATATACGTGTTAAATGGTGGAACTAAAGTCGTCACTCCCAAACGGTTTCTACACGTCATGCACTAACGTGGTTAGTGTACCTGCAGAAAAACACACAATAATGATGCACACAAAGGTTTTAACATTGCAGGCAGTTCCATATCATAGTAAAAACATACGGTCCGTATCATTGCCATACGGATCGTCCTTGAGTCAAGCCACGTCTCAAGGTATATGGTGGTGTTTTCACACCACACGACGGGGAACCCGAGTAGAGCGCGAACGGGTCGTCACGGTTGGGAATTTTATCAACCCAACGGATACCACCTACTGCCTCATGACCGTTGAGGCACGCCGATGGCGAGCGCTGCGTATGGCCCTTTGAACATTGAACGTTCAAGAGTTGCATACTATCGTGTTGCTTACCATACGATGGGGTATTCTCACTTTTGCCTAAAGCACGCTAGAGATCAGCGTTTTCATATGCTCTCAGAACCATGGAGAGGTTCAAAGACTCATATTAACTACCGTGCCAAGCCACTGTATAACCTTCCATACCATTACTCGTATGGCGAGCTACCGTAATTGATCCGCCTACGGTGGCGTACCTTACCTCTTACCTGACGTCGGAGCGTCGTTACAGAATGTATAACACATAAGTTAGCTTTTCCACCTTACTAACTACTACTATCATAGACCGTATGTGGGCTTAATTACTAATTCTCACTCGACTACTCCTAAGTTTTCAAAAATAGGCTCTTTTCGAGCATGCTATTCCCAATGCGGCTCTGATACCACGACTGTGGGGACCACCCCGTGGTTCACCCACTCCAGGATCGCATAGGGTGGTGCCGTGCGATGCGGCACCCAACAGCACACACGAAAAGAATAAAGAACAACATACAAACTTTTATTTGATATAAGACAGCGGAAGTCTTTTACAAAATATAACTATACAGCGGATGTAATGTACAATAGCAGCCTCTCATCCTAACTATGCAAAAGTGCAGCCGTCCAGCCCGGGGACGCTACACGCTAGCAGCATGAAACCGGAGATCACGGCGGCGTGCAGGGCTCCATCTCGGCCGTGTACCCTGACGGGGGCATCGCCTCATCCTCGGAACCCTCCTCATAGCTCTCACCTGCATACAGCTCAAATATTGCAACCGTGAGCACAATGGCTCAGCAAGGCTTAACCGTCTGACCTAGGCATGGAACTCTACATGCAGGGAGGTGTATGATAGGAAAAGGAATTTGCGACAAAGACATGCCTATAAGTTGATCCTTACTTTCAGTTTTATAGCGTCAAATTCATGTGCCTTAGGCAGCCCTCACATCGGAAGTCCACAATCAAACAAGAAACGCTTTCCTCCGTTGTGGTGATGCCCAAAGCGGAAAGTAAACTTAATTAGCTCTACATCTACAGCATACATGGTTTCTAAAACATTAATATATCATCACAGCATATTATCATTCAACTGGCTTACTTCACTTCTTACTACGTCACGAAACAGTGAACAAGAGGTACTCAAATAACCGCGAGGGACGGTGATTGCAATCAGGAGACACCCGGACAACACGTTGCATACACCCACTTTCAGAAGCGTGATTCCACACCCCTTCCTACTCTGTTGTATGCAACAACCTTTCAAAGGCAACCCAAACACCGAACCGGTCCATCCGTAACGGGCAGGAGGTCCCCGCGTGAAGCGTGACTGTGCCCACCGGCAGATTTACACCTTGCTACCCTCAACCCACTCCTGTTTACGGGGAGGGTAAGCCTCGGCACCCAGGTTAACCATTTACATCGGTTTCCTGCTTATGTCAGTGTGCCATCCGGTACTGTTCGATACTTGTTCAGCAGGCCCGCACATGACTCGGTCCTCAATCGACACCAACAGGGCTACGCACGTGAGACCACCGCTCACTGCTTCCTATCCCCCCTGCTGGGTCTCATTTTCACCACTCTTAAGCCATTTTCTATTCTGACCAAACCGTGTGATAAACCTTACCTCGCGAGTAGATTCCAACTACTCGACTTCTACCGAGGTCCTAAGCATATTAGCGGGGCCTTGTTTACTCGTCGGCTCTGTAAGCTACCCAACCTTTCATAGGATTTAAAAGGTTATGCAAGTGGGGTTTCAAATACCTTAACTCTAATGCAAATATTCACCCTAGACATAAGTGATACAAATAAAGAATTTTATAAAAGGTACTTAAGTGCAAACCGGGGCTTGCCTGGTTGCGAGTTAGATGGGAAGTCAACTTCAGGTGGCAGGACGTCCAAAGGCTCCGGTGCGTCCTCAACTTCGGTCACTAAATGAAATGTAGCAAAATAGATGTATAAGTATTAAGGATTTATAAGAATTGAACTACTATTCATAGCTATTGCTATTTAGGATCCTTAATTGGCTTTGGGAATTTTACAGTGGATACTAGGCCCTATAAGGATGATTTGAGCCAAATTTGGAGACATGTCATTGCATAATGTAGTCTTTAAAATTCCTACAAGTACAATGCTTATCTGAATTTTGAGCCCAAATCAGGAGCTTTGATATAGCTAGAAATGGAAGATCTGATTAGGGTAAGTCTCCATGGTTCTAAAAAAATTTGTTTCACCATTTTTGGAGCTACCATCAGAGAGATATGAATTTTTGAAGTTTGGACAGGAGTGCTGAACAATTTCTGTTTAAATTTGAATTTCCAAATAAAGGTTGAATTTGGGAAGGTAATTTGACCTAGCAAATGAACTCCAATGAGGCTCAAATTTTTACTGGAGATCAGTAATGTCATGAGGAACTTCCTGGCAAAATTTGAAGAAATTCCATAACAGAGACATTCTGGACTAAATTCCCAAAGATTTAAATTTTGATGAATCTTGGAGAAATATCCAGAGATCTTCACATCAATTTCTTTGCATTTCTGCAAAGTACTGACTGAGGGAAATCCAACAAAATTTGTTTCACAAATTTTGGACATCCCTACAGAAAGTTATGGAGCTATGAAGGTTGAAACATTTTTCTGGAAATCAATTCTATGAGTTTTAGCTAATTTATTTAATCCTGAGATAACCTACTGATTAAGCCCTCCAAATAAGCTCCAAAAATCCTAGAATTTTTACTGGAGGTCAGGCACTATGAAACGGACTAGCTGTCCAAATTGGGGAATATTTCATAAAGAATTGCTCCTGTAATAAATCCCTAAAGGATTTACTAAAAACAATTCTACAGAAATTCCTGGGCATTTTCATAGAATGAAATTTGTTCCTCTGTAAAGTACTCATCCTAAGGATTCAGACAAAATTTGTCTCACCCTTTTCGGAGCTGTCTACACAAAGTTATGAATTTTTCAAACTGTGATGGCTCTCTGTTTAAAATCTACACAGAGACTTAACAGGGGGCCCACTGGTCAGGTCCTTCTTCAACCTCCCGCCAGAGGCGCGCGTGCACACCAGTTCAAATCGTGGCATGGCTCGTTCTCCCTCATTTCTCCACCAAATTAGCTCCGGTTTCGCCCTACATGCTCCTGGGAACATGGCGCAGCTGCCGGGCAAGGTTTCCACGCATGAAAACGGCCGAAAATAGGCCGGCACCGGTGGGGCGGCTCGGGAGCTCGGCATCAACGCGTTCTGGCGCGTCCGAAGCTTCTCCTGACGAGCTACCTTGCCCTAAAGCATCACCAATGATCGGAGAACATGGAACGCAGGCTAAAACTTGCAGCAAATGGCCGGAACATAGGGTTCACCGGAGGACCGACCCGTTTTTGCCGCCGCCGGCGATTTCTCGTCGCCCGGGGCCTGTGGTGGACGGTTTGATGTGTGCTTTGGCGTGGGAGGGCGCTAGGATCCTAGTTTCTGTGGCTTGAATTGTAGAACCGATGATCAACCACGTTGGACGAATTTCCAGTTTTGGTGTGGGTCGGTTCTTCACGTGTACCGGCGCCAAAATCCAAATTCCAGCGAGACAGTGATGGGGAAGGGCAAGGGGACTGCGGTAGCATGATCTACACACCTTGGCGCACCTTAGGGAGGTGCTGGACGTGCAGGAGAGGCGTTGGAGCAGCCAGAACGTGAGGAGCAGTGAGGGGCGACGTGCTCTTTGTTCTCCCGGTGAAGAACGGCTCGGGCACTGCGAGGGGAGCTCGGGGATGAGCTGAGGAGCGGTGGAACACTTTGAGGAGTCGCTGGCGTAGCTCCTGGGGCGATCAACCACTGCTGGGAGGGGTGGAGGGCTGCTGACCCACGAGCACCGAGAGGGGCGCACTGTGTTTCTCTTCGGAGGAGCTCGAGCAGAGGCTGTGGAGAAGAGAAGAAACTCCACCGTGCTGCTGCTTTAGCTCTGGATAAACCACGCACGATGCTGCCTTCGGGAGGAAGTCATTGCAAGCTGCTCGGTGGAGGCAGCGCAGCTCGGTGGCGCACGGTGAACAGCCGAGGTGAAACACAGAGAGGAAAAAGGAAACTGTGTGGCTGACATGTGGGTCCCACCACCTCAAATTGTTATCCAATTACCACTGATATTTTTACCCCAGCAACTCAGCATTAAAGGCCTTACTTCATCCCAAAGTTAAGTTTGAATTTGCAGAATTCAAATGGTTTGAATTCTGGTGTAGAATTTGAATGTTGTTTGATCATTTGAATTTGAAAATGAGTTCGAATTCTCCACTTTGTATTGCCTCAAAAATATAGCAAACCAGTTCCAAAATTTCCAATTTTTGGCATGGCTGCTCATTCAAAGGTGGAGAACACATTTGTGAAACCCAATTTTCAAATTGAGGGAAATGGAATTTGAAACTGAATTTGAAATTCAGATTAGAGGGCTCTTCCTTTTAATCCCAACAAATATTGAAACTCCTCCAAATGAGCTGAAATTTGGAAGGGTGAATATTTGGACTATGAAGATCCAAGCTGTGCATTTAGATCCCCAGGTTTGGAAGTTTTGGGAAGTCTAAACCCTCACTTTGAACTTACCTCATTATAACTCAAAGTTTTAATTCTCCTCATTTAACATAAGTGCACATGAGCAGAATTTTCTTGCTACCACTTTTGGGGATTTTACACTCAATACCCAGCTACCCGAGTTACATCAGTTTCCCGGTTCCCATATAGCCGGTAGGTCTTCGGTACTGTTCTAGCTTGTTCAACAGGCCCGCACACGGCTCGGTCCTCAATCGACACAAGCGGAGCTACAGCACACAGGCCCCAAAGTCCTGCTGCCCTTACTCTCCGCTCGGTCGCATCTTTCTTGCCATGTGTATCATGTGCTATCTCTACCCGAGTCGAGTGCCTCTAGCCTATGCTCACAAGTAGTTCCAACGACTCGACTTGTACCAAATCCTACACTATGTTAGCATTGCAGTAGCTAACGGGGTTTGGAATCCTAAACCCAACCCATGGTTTTCTTGGCTAAGCAGTTGGGTTTTCAAACAAGACTCTAATGCAAAGGATAATGTATTCAAATATGTGCTCAAAACAATAAAAACTTGTAAAAAGGTTAATGCAAACCGGAGCTTGCCTTGCTGCTCTTGGTCGTAGGATAGCTGTTCCTCCGGAGTAACGAAGTCTAGGACTTCGGGTTCCTCCTCGACCTTAGCAACTACATGATACAAGCAATATATGTATTAATTTAAATGCAGTTGTATTAACTTTTAAACTTGTGAAGTCTATAACTCTTACTAGGCAAGCCCAATGACTTTGAAATTTTTACTGTGGCTTGGTTACAACCTAAACAGAGACTTGGTCAAGTTTTAGTTGCAGCAAAGCTCATTTGAGCCCTCCACAATTAATCATGTACTTGACCTTAATTGAAGGCTTTTAGGGTGTTCTAAGGATTTTCATGAAACAAACTATGACTTTCTGAAAACTAAGTTTTCAGAGGGTTCTGATGGAGTTGGTCTCAGTTAATTTGAATGTTCCTAGCTAAAGATAGGAGCTAAACAATTTCAGAGAAAATTCTGAAAATGTTTCTGAACATTTTCTATTTTCTCTGGAACAGTTTCACTAATCACACCATTAGGAGGATCAAATGAGCTCAAATGGGTCTGAAATTTTTATGGTAGTTCAGGGATATTTTGGTGAACATCCCAGAAAAAATTTCAGGATTTTCCTCCACAGGATCCTCCAGTTAAAATTCCTAACAGTTTAAATTTTGAGGAATTAATTTTGGAGAAAAAAGGGTTTTCATGAAGTGAAACTTGATTTTCTGGAATGTGCTCAGAGAGCTGAATCTAGCAAAATTTGGTTCACTCGATTTGGAGCTTTCTAGCCAAAGTTATGAGGATTTGAAGTTTGGAAGAATTCTGAAAATCGGGGGAAAAGTTTAAACTCGCGGGGCCCGCGGGGACACGTGTTGAGCGCGGAGGTGTCCGGCACACCGAGGCCCACAGGGTATTTGCGCGCCAGCACAGCCAATCCCGGCCGCAGCCTGATCCCGATTGAAAATATCGGTCGCTGACAGCTGGGGTCCACCCCCTTCTTCAACCTCCCGACGCCCTCGCTCTGCCGCCGGGGAACCTCGCCGGGGAGCTCGCCGGCAGCTTCTGTGGAGCTCCAAACTTCACCATCTTGGCCGCCCCTGCCTACTTTCACTCGGGGAACAGGATTATGGGGTCAGCTCATCATGACAACGGCCGGTGCATGGTCGGCGACGAGCCGCGGTCTCGGAACAATTTCGGCCGTGTCGGCTGACTTCCCTAGCACCTCAACTACGCGAGCAACCGGTCGGGAAGCATCAGTGGACCTCAGGGAAGGTCGACATGAGCCTGAGGCAGCTCGGGGAAGGCCCAAAGTAGGTCCTCACCGTGCGCCCGATATCTCCCGCTTGCTCCGCCGTTGGTAAACCTCGAATTACGCCGGTTGCAGAGGTTCTCCGGCCAAAAGTTGTGAAGGCAACTTGTGCGTTACCGTGTCTAGTTTGTGTGAGAGCGGATGAAGGCCCTCTAATCCTTTCTATAGTACGAATTCAACGGAACCGCACCCGAAGGTCGTTCTGCACAAAGAAAGGGGAAAACTGGAAATTCGCCGCCGGTGAGCAACAACTCGAGCTGTGGCTCGGGGGTGATCAGCACCGGTCACCAGCGCATCCAAGGGTGCCCTGGCTTGGGCGTGACAACGCCCCGGTAGGGCTGTCCACGAGAGCCCGAGGTGCGGCGGTTTTAAGTCACCAACGTGATCTTCCGGCATCACCGATATCAATCGGTTTCAGCTGATTTTAGCAACGGGGAGGAAGGAGAAGAGTTCCTAGTACCTTGCCGTAGCTCGAGAGGGGACGGGAAGGCTGCGATCAGCGCTCTCCGGTCGATACCGAGCTGCAGAAGAAGTTTGCCGGCGCTGAGTTCTTGCGGGGGAAGAAACGGGCGAGGCCTCGGCCGAGGAGGGGGGAAGGCGCCTTAAGAAGGCTCTGAGCCGCCTCACGCCCGCGCGTGGCCAAGCAGCTGCTGGCGCGGCGGCTCCCCTCGGTGGCGATCGCAGCGGCGGCTCGGCGACCCGAGTGAGAAAAGTCTCAGTCGGTTGATTCTTCTCTGTGGCTGACATGTGGGACCCACCCGGGGTTTTAACCTCTGAAATTCACTCCTAATCACTGTTGTAAACAGTGAGCCCCAAAATACCCATGGTGATTCAAATTATTCACCCATGAGCGATTTGAATTGAGTAGAATTCAAATTGGGTTTGGTTTGAATGAATTTCAGCACAAGTTCAGTTTTGAATTCAAATAAAGTTTGAATTTGTCCTACTTAGCTCATGTCAAGATCAACTCCAAATGGAGAGAAAATTGGTGTGTGAGCTCATAAAAATGTGCTGAATAAGGATATGCCTCCCACTTATAAATTCATGGGCTAAAAACAGTTTGAATTTGAATATTGTTTCAAACTGCCCTCTTTCTAACTATACCAAACATGACCTCAAAAATGTTTTGAATTTGGGTGAAACTTGGCATGGACATTCTTAGCAATGTGTAGGAGTTTTCATATGTCCAGCGCACCTATATCACATGTGGAAAATACCACTTTTGCAATGTGTGAGTTTATTCTCTAATGAGCATGTTGATGGTGGTTACTTGCTCTTCAGTTGTGTTCATCATCTTTCCTCAAATGAGGTGTGTGTGTGTGGTGATGAACACTTCAATTATGTGTCAAAACTGAGGCCCTTACATTCCTCCCCCCTTAAAAGAATCTCGTCCCGAGATTATAAGGTGAAAATGAGAGAGAGGACGGTGGAAATTACCGGATATGCGACGTGAAAAAGTCGGGGTAGTTAGCGCAAAGAAATCCTTCGCTCTCCCATGTCGCTTCGTCCATGGAGTGATTACTCCATAGAACCTTGTAGAACCACAACGTACGGTTGCGTGTGGTTCGGGCCTTTTCATCAATAATCTGCACCGGTTCCTCCCGATAGGTGAGATCCGGTTGCAGTTCTTCAATATCTTCCAGCTGAACGGTAGTTGATAGCTTAATACACTTCCTCAGCTGGGCAATGTGAAAGATGTCGTTCACACCGGAAAGTGCTTCTGGTAATTTCAACCGGTATGCCACTGATCCACATCTTTCGGTAATCTGGAATGGACCAATGAATCAGGGTGCCAACTTTCCTCTCACCCCAAATCTGTTTACGCCCTTCATTGGAGACACCCGTAGGTATACGTGATCTCCAACTTCGAATTGTAATGGGCGCCTTCTCCGGTCCGCATACTGTTTCTGATGGGATTGAGCGGCTTTTAGGTTCGCCTGAATCAGTTGAACCTTTTCTTCCGCGTTGTTGATGAGGTCAATACCGAAGGTAACCCTTTCGCCAGACTCACACCAGTTCAATGGTGTGCGGCACTTCCTACCGTATAGTGCCTCATAAGGTGCCATCTTGATGCTGGCTTGGTACCCATTATTGTACGAGAACTCAGCTAACGGCAAGTGATCATCCCAATTCTTGCCGTGGTTGATAGCGCAAGCTCGTAGCATGTCTTCTAGGATCTGATTTACCCGCTCGGTTTGTCCATCCGTCTGCGGGTGGTATGCCGAACTACGGATCAGCTTCGTCCCCAAGGCAGCGTGCAGCTGCTCCCAAAACGGGACACAAATAAAGTGCCCCGATCCGATATGATGGTACGGGGTACGCCGTACAAGCATAGGATCTGTGAGATGTATAGTTCAGCGTACTTCTTGGTGTTGTAGTTTGTGTTAACCGGGATGAAATGGGCAACTTTGGTGAGCCGATCGACGATCACCCACACAGAATCATGCTTCTGAAAAGTGGTGGGTAAACCGACGATGAAATCCATGCTCACGTCCTCCCATTTCCAGGCAGGAATGCCCAGTGGTTGCAGCAGTCCCGGTTTCCGCATGTGGTCTGCCTTCACCCTTCGACATGTATCACACTCGGACAAGTATTTTGCAGTCTCTCGCTTCATCCGTGTCCACCAAAACTTGCTTCTGAGTTCTTGATACACCTTGTTGCTGCCAGGGTGAATAGAGAACTTTGACAAGTGAGCCTCATCAAAGATTTTCTTTCGTAATTCCGGGTTACGGGGTATGACGATCCGGTCCTTGAACCATAGAACGCCGTCTCCGTCCTTCCGGAAACAATTCAGCTCCCCACTGTCCACACGTCTCCGCAAATGTGACATGCCCTTGTCATTCTTCTGGGCTGCCACTATCTCTTCACGGATGGTGGGGATCAAAGCTAGGTTGTAGAGAGCTCCATGTGGAATTACATGTAGTGGTGGTTTGCTCTCTTCCAACGGTGTGATGGTCAGGTTGTTGACGTGTGACTTGCGGCTCAGCGCATCTGCCACTACGTTTGCCTTGCCCGGATGATAATGGATCTCTATTTCATAATCCTTTATCAGTTCTAACCATCTTCGCTGCCTCATGTTCAGCTCCTTCTGAGTAAATATGTACTTGAGGCTTTTGTGGTCGGTATATAGATGTACGAGGTTACCGAGTAGGTAGTGCCTCCACATTTTCAATGCAAGTACCACGGCAGCGAGCTCCAAGTCGTGAGTTGGATAATTTTGCTCATGGTTTCTAAGCTGCCGTGATCCATACGCGACCACTCTTCGGTCTTGCATCAGCACACGTCCGAGCCCAATGCCGGATGCATCGCAGTACACATCGAACGGTTTTGTTGTGTCTAGCTGCACCAAAACCGGTGCTGATGTCAGGTGCTTAACTAAAGCCTTGAATGCTGCTTCACATGTTGGACTCCAAACATATTTGGTAGCCTTCTTTAGCAGCTCTGTCATAGGCTTGGCAATCTTCCAGAAGTTCGGAATGAACCTCAGATAATATCCCGCGAGCCCGAGGAAACTCCGTACCTCGTGAACAGTTCTCGGGGATTTCCAATTCAGCACTTGAGTGATCTTGCTCGGGTCCACAGCGATACCCTCCGCTGAGATGATATGCCCGAGAAAAGGCACTTGCGATATCCAAAATTCGTATTTGCTGAATTTCGCGTATAACTTGTGGTCCCGCAGCCGTTGCAAGACTATACGCAGATGTTTCTTGTGATCTTCCTCTGACTTGGAATACACCAGGATGTCGTCGATGAAGACCACGACAAACTTGTCCAGCTCCGGCATGAATACCGAGTTCATCAATTATATGAAGTGAGCTGGAGCATTGGTGAGGCTGAAGGACATAACCAGGTACTCATAGAGTCCGTACCTCGTCGAGAAAACCGTCTTCGGAATGTCCTCAGCCCTTATCTTAATCTGATGGTACCTTGATCTTAAGTCCATTTTGGAAAAGATCTTTGCTTCGACCAACTGATCAAACAACATGTCGATCCGTGGCAACGGGTACTTGTTCTTGATGGTTACGGCATTTAATGGACGATAGTCCACGCAAAGCCGCAACGTCTCATCCTTCTTCTTGACAAATAATGCCGAACAACCCCATGGCGAGGAGCTCGGCCTAATAAAACCCTTCTTTAGGAGGTCCGTGAGCTGAGTCTGCAGTTCAGCCAACTCCTTGGGCGCCATCTTTTACGGCCTTCAGGATATTGGCATGGTTCCCGGTGCATGTTCAATCTTGAACTCCACCTCTCTATCAGGCGGCATCCCCGGCAAATCGTCCGGGAATACGTCAGGGAACTTTCGGACCACTGGGATATCTTCCAATCTGATGGTTGTGGCTTGATAGACACTTGGAATTTTTATTTCTGGACTGTCCAGAAATAAGGAGTGAGACCCGTGCACTTCTGAGTTTAAGTGCACGACTCGAAGGACGGTGTCTAAAACAGCGCCGTTGCGGGTTAACCACGACATCCCTAGGATGACATCGACCTTCTGTCCCTCTAAGATAATGAGAGACGTGGGGTACACTATACCCGCTAAGCATAATGATGCTTTGGAAACCATTACGCTTGCTGAAATCTTCCCACCCGATGAACAAATTAAATATGGACTATCGGTGGGTAGTATTGGCAAGCTGTGTTTAGCAATGAAAGCTTGGCTAATAAAATTATGCGTGGCGCCTGAATCAAACAGTACTATAGCGGGATGCTGGTGGAGTTGGAACATACCCGCAAGGATTGGCTCGCCTCCGGCACGTCCTCTATGGCAAGCTGGTGGACGGTGCCGGGCCTAGGGTTTGCCCGCCGCGCATTAGTAGGGTTCCGGGGTTGATTCCTCCACGGAAACTGCGGTGCCACTCTGCCACCTTGCCTCTCCGGGCAACTGCTTGCGAAGTGTCCTGGACGACCACACTTGTAACATGTGGCCGCCGCTGGTGTAGTGCTCGGGGGACGAAAGCCCGGCATGTGCTGCTGAAGTGCATACGCACGCGGCATCGCCCGCTGCTGCTGTTGTTGCGGAGGTGGTGCTGGCAGTGCCGGCCTGAATGCCGGTGAAGAGTACGGCCGACTGCGGAACGGCATCGACCACTGTGGTGGCTGCCAGCGCGGACCTGATGGTGGGCGATTCACCATCCGAAACTTCTGAGAGGGACCGCCTCCTTCTCCGCTGCTTTGCGTAGCGCTTCGCTTTTGCTCCGCCGCTGCTAACTCCTTGCCGGAGTCCTCCTGAACAATCGCAGCATCAATGATGTCGTTGAGGCTGCCGCGATTGAACATCGCCAACTTGTCCTTCAGGAGCGGGTTAAGCCCCTGGTAAAAGTGGTCCCGCCGCTTCTCGTCAGTATCTGCGTGATATGACGCGTAAAGCGTGAGATCGTTGAACGCCCTGGAGTATTCCAGCGCGTTCCGGCTCCCTTGTTGCAGGTGTAAGAACTCCTGCGTCTTCCTCTTCATCAAACCTGGCGGTATATGATAGGCCCTGAAGGCCGTCCGGAACTCCGTCCAGGTCATCACTCGGTCGGTGGGCTGTGAAGCACAGAAGTTGGCCCACCACGCGCTCGCGGATCCTTGGAGCTGCTGGACCGCGAACTGAGTCTTGTGCTGCTCGCTTATCTGGAGCAGCCCGAACTTCATCTCTATCGCGCGGAGCCAGTTGTCCGCGTCAAGAGGTTCATCCGCCCTTGAGAATACTGGGGGATGAGTCGCCAGGAAGTCGGAGTAGGAGATCTGTTGACACTCCTCACGATCTTGACGTCTCTCTGGGCGAGACGTATTGGCGATAAGCGTTTGCAGCAACTCCGTGTGCTGCTGATGTGAACCCGCCATTGCCGCGACGATGTCGGCCAATGTAACCGTTGGCAGTGGCGGTGGCGGTGTTTGCTGTTGCTGTTGCTGCTGCTGTTCCGAGGAGTCCACGGGAGGTAGTTGGGAGGTCTCTCCCCCTTGGCTAGTACCCCCAACATCAGGGTTGGCACGAGTATGCGTCATTCTGAAATTCAAAACAGCAGCAATTAGCACATGTCTTACTTAAAAATTTCCATATGCAACAGTAGGTATTGAAGTGACACATGAATAATTTGCACAACATTCACATATATTGATAAAGCATAAACTTTATACAAGATACATTATTCTCGGGTCTCCGAGAAGTCGTGCTCATGACGTCACTACCTATACATACGCTACTGTCTACACGACATGTCACCGATTACAAAAGTTGGGTTACACTACCCTAGCTGCCCTACTTGGCAACTGTAACCCCTTACTCGGAGTAGAACTCGACCTCCTGTGGGTCGTCCTCCTCCGGTACCTCTGCTGGTGGCTCTGGATCTACCACCTCTTCTTCCATCTCGGGTTCTCCCATTGCTGGAAGGCCCAAGACCACCGGTACGCCTAACACCGGAGGTACGAGGTCCTGCAATGCATGCACCTCGTCCATAGCTTGGTTGTAGTCCTCTTCCCAGCCTTGCCCTACCTCAATAGCGTCGTCCCGCTCTTGAGTAAGTTCCTCGTTCTGCTGGGTCAGATTCTGTACCAGTTCTTGCAATGCCGCGATGTCGACACGGCTTTTCCTCTTCGCCTTCTTCAGACGATGCAACTGATTGTGCTGTTCATTCAGTCGCTTGATCGTCGGAAGGAGCACATTGCGGAGTGCGCTGTGAGCACTCTCGAAATGGTCTCCACGGCTCGTGCTATACTTGAGCTTTGTGGCAAGATGCTCCGTATGAACAGCTTGGCTGTCCATCACGGCGTTTCCCGCCCTCATTTGGAGGCTAAGGTTTGCCTCCGTGGGGTTGTACCTTGGGCAACTCGGGTCCGTTGCCTCCAGGTACCTCTCTTCCCACACATGCTGAGCCCGTCCCTCCATCGGAACGAGCGCGTATGGAGTGCCCTCCATAGCCTGCATGTGTAGTTGGCAGAAACGTGACATAGTGTCACGGGCTGCCACTTGCCACATCCCTTCCGGCTGTCTACCTCTCACCGTGATGGTGAACGGCACCCAACCGGGTGGCGTAGGTCCTGCAGGGACTTAGACATGGATCGCCCACGTCTTGTTCCCCTCTCCGCCTTCTTCCTTGGCGAAGTACTGCGGCATCTGGTTGTACCCGAAATATTGGAGCATTTGCCACAATGCTTCCCGGTAGCCGCTACGGTGAGAACAGTGGGACACCACCCACCCGTTCTCCAATTGCTTATCTGCTGTCATCTGTAAAAATATATTTGAGAAATGTCAAATATTTATTTAAACAGTAAACCTCTGAGTTATAACATAAGACATGTCATTGAACCCATAAAACTTGGAAACATAGTTCAAATTTTAAACAAATTTGACTGCTGATCTGCGGTTCCCATGACAGCCCTGACCAGTTTCCATTTCAACCTGATTTAGGCCATGTTGAAGGCAAAACCAATTCTAGAGCTCAACATCGAAGTTAAAGCTAACTTCAATAGCTTTCCAGAAAGTATATGCTTGGGCTATGATCTGTCTTGGTTCAAAAGTTATGAGATGTCAAAGTTAACAGAATTTCTGGAGAAAATTGGACAGCACCTCCCTGCTTTAGGTACTGATTTCATCCAAGAATTCCAGTTAATTCTGTTCCTAATCTGACAAAACTTTCTGTTACAAAGTTGTAACCTATCTCATAAGCTTTCCAGAACTACCTCATTTTCTATTATTATTTTTTTTGGATTTTTAAGCAGGAAGTTATGCTTAATTTACAGAGAGTTTACAGAGAGCGTTTGCTCTGCCCTGTTTTCTGGACAGTTTCAACTCTACTGCACTTTTCGATTGGTTGGGATGAAACACCTCTGGACCTCAACAGAAAAGTTGTAAAGCTCTTCCAAAGCTTTCCAGAAATGTGTCCTATTACCCCAACCTCGAAATAACTCAATCTCTAACCTCTGACTAACTTCAGCCTTAATTCAGCTGAAAACAGAGTGCTCTGTCCTTAACAACCTATAAGTTGAAAACTTGTTTACTTTGAACATCCTGATTAAGGGAAGAGGGTACAGCAAAGTTTTACTGCTTTGGATCAAAACCTTCCAGTTTTTACAATGAAGTTGTTCATTTAGTTGGGTGTGACGTCGATGCGTCACCAGAGCATGTCGGTACTACGTCCTCACAAAGAAAAACCTATACCGGACTTAGCCGGCTTCGTTAATTCAGTGGCACTAAACGTCACTCGCACACGGATGCTACACGTCTACCGTTTCGTGGTCAGACTACCTGCAGAACTCAAGCAATCGTCAGACTCGGCTGCACACCGAGCCCGGAATCCATACAGTTCGGACGCCCGGCCGTCATCACTCGCCCGGATGTTCTCAAGCCAAACATGCCTTGAGCTACGTGTTCATGTTTCGGACCACGTGACAGGGTCTCCCAAGTTGCACCACGCACGCCAGGGACAGACGTTGCTCGAATACCCCAAACGACATGAAGAGTCGTAGAGGATATCAAAGCGGGTCGGGTTACCTGCCACCCGTGGGGCTCCACCCTTCAGCTTGTGCTGCACTGGTGGACAGAGCTTATGTGCACCCCCAAGACATACACGTCCCGAGATGCACGATTTTCCGACATAATCAAATAGGTTAATATGCCACTTTCTATATGCCAATAACATCCTTATACGGGCTACTAACTCGTTCCTCACTGGATTTTCGAAAAAGATGACCTTTGTAGTGCGTTAAACCTCAAGCGAGCTCTGATACCAGCGCTGACACGACCCCACGGTCTTGTCGAGCCAGGATCACGCTGAGGGGTGCTGCGTTGCACAGCACCAGATAACACACATCAAAGGTACAAAGCGGAAGCGAAATTCTATTACATAAACGAGTCTATGAACATGTTTACATAAAAATAAGTCCAGTCTACACTCACGGGCGTAGACTACGCATCAAGTTCACGTTCAGCCCTTAAACGTGTCCTTGCTAGCACACACGCACACTAACTCTGCGGCGTGCACGACTCCCACTTGACGGGGTTCCCCTCCTGGGGTTCCGTCTCCTCTTCGGGAGTCCCTTCCTCATAGAACCCTGCAAAAGCTTCAAACACAAGCAGTGAGCACGAAGGCTCAGCAAGTCTGACCCGTCTCACCTAAACATGGAACTTCTACATGAGGGGTGATGGGTTACATGAGATAAAAATCATTTGCGAGGACTCGCCTAATTAGTAGAACCTTACTTTCAAGTTTTAGCAGCAGGTTGTGGAGAACCTTACGCTAAGGCACATGAGAGAGCCGCAATGAAACAAGAAACGCATTTCTCTCATGTACTTTGCCCAAAGTTGAAAAGAACTTTAGTTAGCTCTAAACTACAGCAATTCATTAGCAATCAAGTCCATCTTTCAATCAGCAACATTTTAACATGTAACTAGCCTGTTCTTTCTACGTCACGGTACAGTGAACAAGTGGTACTCACTGACCGCGAGGGACGGTGATTATAATCGATTTACACCTGCAGGGTTACCCAAAAACCCGTCACGTACGCCCGTACTCGATGTTTCCTACAACAACCATCACGGATGCCGTACGCAACCACCTTTCACCCGTCAGCCAAATATTGAACCGGTCCCATCGTCCCGAGCAAGAGATCTCTGCACGCGCATCTCCGTGCTGCCAGCCGATTTACACCTCAAGCTCTCAACCTACCCTCTGAATGACGGGCAATGCCTCAATACCCAGCTACCCGAGTTACATCAGTTTCCCGGTTCCCATATAGCCGTAGGTCTTCGGTACTGTTCTAGCTTGTTCAACAGGCCCGCACACGGCTCGGTCCTCAATCGACACAAGCGGAGCTACAGCACACAGGCCCCAAAGTCCTGCTTCCCTTACTCTCCGCTCGGTCTCATCATTCTTGCCATGTGTATCATGTGCTATCTCTACCCGAGTCGAGTGCCTCTAGCCTATGCTCGCGAGTAGTTCCAACTACTCGACTTGTACTGAATCCTACACTATATTAGCATTGCAGTAGCTAACAGGGTTTGCAATCCTAAACCCAACCCATGGTTTTCTTGGCTATGCAGTTGGGTTTTCAAACAAGACTCTAATGCAAAGGATAATGTATTCAAGTATGTGCTCAAAACAATAAAAACTTGTAAAAAGGTTAATGCAAATCGGAGCTTGCCTTGCTGCTCTTGGTCGTAGGCTAGCTGTTCCTCCGGAGTAACGAAGTCTAGGACTTCGGGTTCCTCCTCGACCTTAGCAACTACATGATAGAAGCAATATATGTATTAATTTAAATGCAGTTGTATTAACTTTTAAACTTGTGAAGTCTATAACTCTTACTAGACAAGCCCAATGACTGTGAAATTTTTACTGTGGCTTGGTTACAACCTAAACAGAGACTTGGTCAAGTTTTAGTTGCAGCAAAGCTCATTTGAGCCCTCCACAATTAATCATGTACTTGACCTTAATTGAAGGCTTTTAGGGTGTTCTAAGGATTTTCATGAACAAACTATGACTTTCTGAAAACTAGGTTTTCAGAGGGTTCTAATGGAGTTGGTCTCACTTAATTTGAATGTTCCTAGCTAAAGATAGGAGCTAAACAGTTTCAGAGAAAATTCTGAAAATGTTTCTGAACATTTTCTATTTTCTCTGGAACAGTTTCACTAATCACACCATTAGGTGGATCAAATGTGCTCAAATGGGTATGAAATTTTTATGGTAGTTCAGGGATATTTGGTGAACATCCCAGCAAAATTTCAGGATTTTCCTCCACAGGATTCTCCAGTTAAAGTTCCTAACAGTTTAAACTTTGAGGAATTAATTCTGGAGAAACAAGGGTTTTCATGAAGTAAAACTTGATTTGCTGGAAATTTCTCAGAGAGCTGAATCCAGCAAAATTTGGTTCACTTGATTTGGAGCTTTCTAGCGAAAGTTATGAGGATTTGAAGTTTGGAAGAATTCTGAAAATCGGGGGAAAAGTTTAAACTCGCGGGTACACGTGTTGAGCGCGGAGGTGTCCGGCACACCGAGGCCCACAGGGTATTTGCGCGCCAGCACAGCCAATCCCAGCCGCAGCCCGATCCCAATTTAAAATATCGGTCGCTGACAGCTGGGGTCCACCCCCTTCTTCAACCTCCCGATGCCCACGCTCTGCCGCCAGGGAACCTCGCCGGAGAGCTCGCCGGCAGCTTCTGTGGAGCTCCAAACTTCACCATCTTGGCCGCCCCTGCCTACTTTCACTCGGGGAACAGGATTCTGGGGTCAGCTCGTCATGACAACGGCCGGTGCATGGTCGGCGACGAGCCGCCGTCTCGGAACAACTTCGGCCATGTCGGCTGACTTCCCTAGCACCTCAACTACGCGAGCAACCGGTCGGGAAGCATCAGTGGACCTCAGGGAAGGTCGACATGAGCCTGAGGTAGCTCGGGAAGGCCCGAAGTAGGTCCTCACCTTGCGCCCGATATCTCCCGCTTGCTCCGCCGTTGGTAAACCTCGAATTACGCCGGTTGCAGAGGTTCTCCGGCCAAAAGTTGTGAAGGCAACTTGTGTGTTACCTTTTTTTAGTTTGTGTGAGAGCGGATTAAGGCCCTCTAATCCTTGCTAGAGTACGAATTCAATGGAACCGCACCCGAAGGTCGTTCTGCACACAGAAAGGGGAAAACTGGAAATTCGCCGCCGGTGAGCAACCACTCGAGCTGTGGCTCGGGGGTGAGCAGCACCGGTCACCAGCGCGTCCAAGGGTGCCCTGGCTCGGGAATGACAACGCCCCGGTTAGGCTGTCCACGAGAGCCCGAGGTGCGGCGGTTTTAAGTCACCGAAGTGATCTTCCGGCATCACCTATATCAATCGGTTTCAGCTGAGTTTTAGCAACGGGGAGGAAGGAGAAGAGTTCCTAGTACCTTGCCGTAGCTCGAGAGGGGACGGGAAGGCTGTGGTCGGCGCTCTCCGATCGATTCCGAGCTGTGGAAGGAGTTTGCCGGCGCTGAGTTCTTGCGGGGGAAGAAACGGGCGAGGCCTCGGCCGAGGAGGGGGGAAGGTGGCTTAAGAAGGCTCTGAACCGCCTCACGCCCGCGCGTAGCCAAGCAGCTGCTGGCGCGGCGTCTCCCCTCGGTGGCGATCGCAGCGGCGGCTCGGCGACCCGAGTGAGAAAAGTCTCAGTCGGTTGATTCTTCTCTGTGGCTGACATGTGGGACCCACCCGGGGTTTTAATCTCTGAAATTCACTCCTAATCACTGTTGTAAACAGTGAGCACCAAAATACCCATGGTGATTCAAATTATTCACCCATGAGCCATTTGAATTGAGTAGAATTCAAATTGGGTTTGGTTTGAATGAATTTCAGCACAAGTTCAGTTTTGAATTCAAATAAAGTTTGAATTTGTCCCACTTAGCTCATGTCAATATCAACTCCAAATGGAGTGAAAATTGGTGTGTGAGCTCATAAAAATGTGCTGAATAAGGATATGCCTCCCACTTATAAATTCATGGGCTAAAAACAGTTTGAATTTGAATATGGTTTCAAACTGCCCTCTTTCTAACTATACCCAACATGACCTCAAAAAGGTTTTGAATTTGGGTGAAACTTGGCATGGACATTCTTAGCAATGTGTAGGAGTTTTCATATGTCCAGTCCACCTATATCACATGTGGAAAATACCACTTTTGCAATGTGTGAGTTTGTTCTCTAATGAGCATGTTGATGGTGGTTACTTGCTCTTCATTTGTGTTTATCATCTTTCCTCAAATGAGGTGTGTGTCTGTGGTGATGAACACTTCAATTATGTGTCAAAACTGAGGCCCTTACACCCCGGAGGGAAACACCGCCGGAAACGACCATTCCGACGCTCACCGGTGAGTACCGCCGCCGCTCGCCGGTAAAACCTCTGAATTACACGGTTCCGATCCATCCTAATCATCGGTGTGCCATCTCTAGACCCCAGTGAAGCGTCACGACCCGAGAACTCGAAGGGATCACCGCCCCAACTGCCACTTCGAGGAGCACAGCAAGCCGCCGCCGCCTATCCTCGTCGCCGACCGGGTTCCGAGTCCTTCAGGCCTAAGAAATTAGCCTAGGTGACCTCCCCTACCTCCCCTCTGCCGTTTGCTACCAAAAAGGGCGGGTGTTAGCATCTGTAGATGAAGATCCGCGACCTCGCCGGCGAGATCGCGCCTCTGCCGCCGTGTGCCGCCGCGCGTGCGGGCGAACTCCGGCCAGGAGCGACGTGGCCTCTTGCGCGCCGTCTATTTTAAATCGCACGGTAGAAATAAAGCCGACGCGTACCGGTTCGGCGATCTAATCTGAGCCGTCTGTTTTAAATCGGACGGTCCACGTCAGCCCCGCATTATAAAGGCCAGGATTCTTACGCGCTACCCCCGGGCGATCTCGGAAAACACGAGGTAGCCCTGGAAACTTCTGATCTAGCCCCTGGAACTTCAGAAATTCGTGTAAATTCATTTAAAAATAAGTTTTAGCCCCTGGACTTAATAAAAATTAGGAAAACCCCTCTGTTATGTGTAGTTAGACCCCTGGAAATTTATGAAATAGTAAATTAGGCCCTGCAGTAGGGTGGATTTACCTTTTTGACCCTATATGATATTAAATTAAGAAATTTGAATATGTGACTAGGATTTAAATTTAAAAAGGTAAGGAAAACACATGTGCAAATTCAAGTTTAAACTCTCTAGCACTTGGAAAACTTTAGAATGAGTTAAAAATAGATTTTAGGCTGAAATGAAATCTGCCTAAGTGTTGCTCATTTTTATTTTCCCTAGAGACACATTTGTAGGCTAGGAAATAATTCTGAAAATTGATTAAATAAATTTAAATTAGTTCACTTCAGAGGAGAAGTTCAAAAATATATTATTTAATATTTTAGATCAGAACCTATTCTGTTTAGATGATGTGTCTTACTATTTTTCATAATAAAGATCATTTTTAGGCATAGAAAATAAATCTAAAAATATAGGAAAATAAGTATGCATAATTAGAAAAGGATAAATGAGTTCTCCAAATCCAAAAGCTTCAATTTAGGACTTGGTAGATCTGAAAACCTATTTGGAGTAGGAAATTACCTTTCATGCAAACTTGGTAGCTAAGAAGTGTATTAATTAAATAAAAAGAATTTGTTCAAATTGGAAATTCATATATAGTGCGCAAACAGAAATCTGAATACAAAAATTAGAAATCGTATACATATGTTTAAAAGTGCATGTAGGCCAAAAATCAACACATGTAGAGTAACCACAACACTTAGAAATATGAATGACTTTCATAGGTATGTATGTGTGGTTTGCATGAAGTGAAAGTGTGAACTATGTCTTATGGATTGTTGTTTTCTTTTGCTATGTGTGTTGGCATGAGTAGAACCTGCCCCAGAGCAAGTTCTCCCCTTTCAAGACCAAGACTTTCCATTCTCAGAGCAGCAGGAAGAAGGCAAGTGTCCTTGACCACTTTGATCCTATACTAGGATGTGTAGATAGAATTATTTGCATTGTCAATTGAAACATGAAACCCATACTAGGAAGTTTTCCTAGAATTGCATTACCTTGTTTCCTTGTAGCTTGAGTTGGGATTTATTTTATCATGTCATTTATTTATATACTTATGCTTAGCCATGCTTAGAATGGGATAATAGTGATATGAGATCATCAATTTATTTACCTTACTCTTGAATGAGATGTTATGAGTTATGTAGAGGTAGGGATCGAGGCAAGTTGGATGATTTGGTTGGTGCTGGGTGCACGAGAATCGGGTTTGTGTTTAGTACTTGCCTGGATCCTAAGGACCGGTTCATGGAGCATGTAACCTGGCTTTACCGTGCCAACCACATGCTGAGATGGGGCAGCTTGGCCAATTAATTAGGTGTATCCCCGGCGTAGTATGGGTGTGTTGGATGGTGCGGGGAATAGGTGTCAGCTGGACTACCATATGAACCGCAAGGCTCAAGAGGGGGCCACTGCAGCGGGGTTGGAGCCTCTTTTATGCTGTTAGGGGTGAAACCTCAATGGGCCCACGCTCGTCGGGAATCCCTTTGTAAAGGCTTCGTAGTGATCTCCTGGCTACACACCTGGGAAGTGTGAATGTGGTTCGCGGCCACTGGCATAATGGAGGTTCTTTTAGTCCACCCGGCAACGGGGGATGAAATCACTACATGTAGGTACAGTGGTGCAAACTCTGCAGAGTCAAAACTGTCATGACAGCCATGTTCACGGTCAAGAGCGGCTTGGGCTTATTTATGATTAGAGGATGATGAATTTGGAAGTTGAGGATGTTAAGCAGGAAGCTTAACATTGGAAATGATATCATGGTTACTCGATTTTGATGATGGGTTGGGAGATTGGGACCATTTCACCTGTGTAGTAATGTAGGTGCTTAATAAGCTAAGGTGATAGGTATCAATTGCGTAGTGCTTTAACCATGAGTTCAACCTCTCCTTGCTCTAGCCATGCATGACATAACTTTCTCACACTTGCTGAGTACCCACGGTACTCAAGCATGCTTTTTTGTTGGTTTATATTGCTGCTCAGGTCAAGAGAATGATGTGGTGTTTAATGACCAAGACTTTGGTCCCGAGGAAGGATTCTAGGTTCACGGAGTCCCCCGGGCAACGCCTGTGACGGAGCCCACAAGATTTATATTCCGCTGCTGTTTTATTTACACGTCAAGAACATATTATTGTCCATCGAGACATATGCTATGTAAGACTTATTTATATTCAACACCTGGCTTGCAATAAATGATACTTCACTATTTGTCATCACATGTATGAGAGAATGATCCTGGCATACATGTGGCATTCACTCGGTTGTTCTTCGGAGAAACCGGGTGTGACAGAAGTGGTATCAGAGCCAAGGTTGCCCGTAGGAACGTGGACCTAGGTAGAAATGGACGTATTTAAGGACCCTATTTTCTTAAAAACGATTTTACAAAGGTGTGGGTTGAAAGTGTTAATTTAAGGGGGTCACTTTATTCATCTTGCCCCAACTTTTATTCAAAATACAAATTTTATTTAACTCTTATCTAACTTAATTTTAAATGCTTAATATTTTAGATGGTTCGCATGATCCGCACCGCTCGCAAGTCTACCGGAGGGAGAGTTCCTGTAGTTGCCCTTGCCCTGAGAGAGGAGAACCGTCCGGTGACGTACCACTCCTACGGGTTGGCAGTAGGAGGCTTGTTGCGCCGTCTTCGGCGTATGCTCCACGCCGCCGGCAATGTGGGCAAGCTGATCATACACTACTGCTCCACCAGGACCATCCGTGAGAAGCGAGAAGAATGGAGCTCAGGGATGAGGATTATCCATGAAAATCAGCTGCTCAAGATTCACCGCTCTCTAGCTTGTCGGGCGACTTAGGCCGATGCTGAGAAGTATGTCACCTGGGAGGCCATCACCTGCCAGAGTTACATCAACTGTTGCCACCTGGACAGGACTGAGTACATGTATGTCCTCCAGCGTGAGAGTGGCACCGTGGAGTAGAAGTACCTGCCAGTGCAGCAGGGGACTTCCCATGAGCACATGGACCTGTGCTTGGAGGATGCTGCTATGCTCAACATTCGACTGCAGGAGCGTCAGCAGGAGTTTCAGGATGTTCGTGACACCCTGAAAGAGACTGAGGCGTTGCTTCGTGCCAGCTTGAGGGCGAGAGAAAAAGGAGATGTGAATGAACTGTGTGTCACCGTGAACGACACGTGGACTCCTGACTCCCCAGACCGCCGGACGAGCAGGCGTCGCCGCACTTCTCCACCGGCAGCCTCCCCACCTAAAGCGGAATAAGAGGGCAGCCGCAATAATGAGGAAGACCCCGACGAGCCAGCTCAGTGATACGACTTGTTTAGAGTCCTTTCCCTTATTTCAGCAGGTCATCGAGTAGTCGAGTCAATACCTTAGTTATTTGTGTGTTAATGTTTGGTGTGTGACGTGAGTTGTGGAAGCCATGGGTATTTGTCCACATCCTCGTCTTTAGTTTGCTTTGCTTTGATGTGTGAACCCCTATGAATTAAGAGTGCATTTATTTTCGCGTGAGACGTGACTCCCAAAAAAAATCTACGTGGAACCCTCAGAAAATGTTTAATATATTAAAGCCTCAAAAGTTTAAGTTTAAACAAGCAATTTGGGAAGTTAATACGTAATGCTTTAAGTTAACATTTGGTTGATCATGATAGATGGCTGGAAGAGGAAAGGGTCGTGGTGCCAACCCCACCAACAACAACGATGAGGCCGGCAACCCTCATCTTTCTGGAGGACAAGACAGGGGTGGTCACCGTGAAGGAGGTGACCCTATCCACCAAATGCTTGAAAATCAGAATCAGCTCATCCAGATCCTAACTCAAGTGGTGGCCAACTTGCACCAAGCTCCACCCCCACCAGCTGCACCACGCCAACCAAGGTTGAGTGAGTTTCTGGGGACTCAACCTCCAAAGTTTGCAAGTGCTGCTGAACCTCTGGAGGCAGATGACTGGCTAAAGACCATTGACAGCAAGATGAGGATCATACAATGCCAAGGGTATGAGAGGGTGCTGTTTGCCTCTCACCAATTGCATGGACCTGCTGCTGATTGGTGCACCGCTTACGTGGCAGCCCATCATGACCCCGAGAACATCACTTGGGAAGAGTTCAAGTGCAGCTTCCGTAACCATTACATCCCAAGGGGTGAACTCAAAAACAAGAGGAAGGAGTTCTTGGGACTGCAGCAAGGAAACATGACTGTGAGGGAATACTCACCAAGTTCACCCAACTATCCCGTTATGCACCACGGGATATCGAAACCGATGAGCAAAAACAGGACTGGTTTCTGGAAGGACTTACTATGGAAATGCAATGTGCAATGTCCTCCAACGAGTATGAAAGCTTCCAAAAGATGGTAGACAGAGCATTTGTCATGTAGAGGAAGCTGAAGGCCTTGGAGAATGAAAACAAGAGGAAGGCGGGATGGTCACACCAAGCCTCAAGTAGCAACACACGTCCACGTCTGATGCAGCAACCCGCAGGGCAGACGAGCCGTGCTGTGGTACGCTACTCAACACCGAGAGGGTACAACCCGAACTTCAGACCTCCATCAGCACCAGCACAGCCGCAGCGTCAGTTTGTGCAGCAGCCTCGCCCCACATATCAACCTCGACCAGAAGGACAAGGACCACCGAACCAACCCCAAGAAAACAAAGGCCAGGCACCTAAAGTTGGGGTACAATGATTCAACTGTGGTGAAGTGGGGCACTACGCCCATAAGTTCCCAAAGAAGAAGCCCATGCAGCCACAACAGCAGAATGTGATGCGAGGACGGGTGAACCACGTGACCATGGAGGAAGCGCAAGAGGCACCTGACGTGGTAATTGGTAAGTTTCCTGCCAATTTACACATTGCAACCCTATTGTTTGATTCTGGTGCTACCCACTCGTTCATTGCTCAAGGGTATGTTAAGAAGCATGATCTAGCAAAAACACAAATGAACCATATGCTAGCAGTAAACTCTCCAGGGGGAGAAATAAGGACAAGACAAGTGTGTCCCAAGGTGAATCTAGACATTAATGGGGTAGTATTTACTGCAAACCTCATAGTGATAGACTCACAAGGGATAGATATTATTTTGGGTATGGATTGGTTGACCAAACATAAAGGAATCATCCATTGTTCGACAAGAACGGTGGAACTAACTCACCCTAGTGGCACAAGAGTGAAGTTCATAACTGTACAAGAACCTAGGAGGGACCTTAAACTCAATCAAGTTGAGGTGGAAGTGGAAGAGATCAGGATCATCAGAGAATATCCAGACGTTTCTCCGGAGGAGTTGCCAGGTATGCCCCCTGATCGTGAAGTAGAATTCGCGATTGAACTAGTGCCTGGAACAGCCCCGATATACAAGAGGCCTTATCGGATGGACTGCAAACAGCTGGAAGAGCTCAAGGAGCATATAAGGGAATTGACGGAGAAGGGGTATATTCGTCCTAGTTCCTCACCATGGGGAGCTCCAGTTATATTTGTGGCCAAGAAGGACGGAACCCAAAGGTTATGCGTGGACTACCATGCTTTGAATGAAGTAACCATCAAGAATAAGTACCCATTACCCCGCATTGAAGACTTATTTGATCAGCTGAGGGGAGCTTGTGTGTTCTAAAAAATTGATCTCTGGTCGGGATACCACCAACTTAAGATAAGACAAACCGGTATCCCAAAGACAGCTTTCGTATCTCGGTACGGGCTGTATGAATACACCGTCATGCCTTTCGGGCTAACTAATGCCTCGACATACTTCATGTATCTCATGAACAAGGTATTCATGGAATATCTGGACAAATTTGTGGTGGTTTTCATTGATGACATTCTTGTCTTCTCCAAAAATGAAGAAGAACATGAGGGACATTTAAGGTTGGTGTTGCAAAAGCTGAGGGAACACCAACTATATGCCAAGTTGAGCAAGTGTGAGTTTTGGCTGAAGAGAGTTCCCTTCATAGGACATATAATCTTGGAGGGAGGAATCTCCGTAGATCCCGCCAAGATCGAGGATGTGCAGAAGTGGAAGACCCTTGAGAATGTCGGGAAAGTTTGAAGCTTCTTAGGATTGGCTGGGTATTATCGATGGTTCATTGAGGGTTTCTCCAAGATCTCGAGACCCCTCACAAATTGTTGGAGAAGAGAATCACATTCACATGGACACCGCAGTGTGAGACGAGTTTTCAAGAATTGAAGAAAAGATTGACAACAGCCCCAGTGCTAGTTATGCCGGATATGCAGAAGAATTTTTCGGTGTACTGCGATGCATCTGAACACGGGTTGGGATGTGTTCTCATGCAAGAGGGGCATGTCGTGGCCGACGCGTCCCGGCAGCTCCGGAAACACGAGAAGAACTATCGTACACATGACCTAGAGCTACCTGCAGTGGTACACGCGTTGAAGATTTGGCGGCATTACTTGATGGGGAAGAGGACAGAGATATATACGGATCATAAGAGCTTAAAATATATTTTCACACAGCCAGATCTCAACCTCAGACAAAGGAGATGGTTAGAGCTAATCAACGACTTTGATGTGGGCATCAACTATCATCCTGGGAAAGCGAACGTCGTGGCAGATGCTTTAAGCCGGAAGGTGCAGGTCAATAGGTTGAGCTTAAAGGACATGACTACAGAATTGAAGGAAGAGGTTGTAAAACTCAATCTATGTCTGGTGAATAGTGGTGAGGCCATCGCCATGGAAGTGGACTCCACATTAGAGCAAGACATACGCAACGGTCAGAAGAATGACGAGAAGATACAAGAGATTAGAGAACTCATCAAGGATAATAAAGCCCCTGGGTTCAGAGAGGATGAACACGGTACGGTGTGGCACGGGAAAAGAATCTGTGTGGCTGAGGTGAAGGATATTCGTGAATCGATTTTGAAGGAAGCTCATGATTCTGACTATTCCTTTCATCCTTGGAGTACGAAGATGTATCATGACCTCAAGAGCAGGTATTGGTGGTATGGCATGAAGCGAGATGTCGCGAAACATGTTGCCCTATGTGACACATGTCAGTTGGTGAAAGCAGAACATCAACGACCCGCGGGACTCTTGCAACCACTCAAAGTGCCTGAATGGAAATGGGAAGAAATAGGTATGGACTTCATAGTGGGACTACCCAGGACCCAATCGGGATATGATTCGATATGGGTCATCGTCGACAGACTAACCAAGGTAGCTCATTTCATCCACGTGAAAGAAAGCTACAGCGGATCCAAGTTGGCGGAATTGTACATGTCAAGGATCGTGTGTTTCCATGGAGTGCCAAAGAAGATAGTGTCGGACCGAGGGACACGGTTCACCTACAAGTTCTGGCAGAAGTTACATGAAACCATGGGAACTCATCTAAATTTTAGTTCTGCCTATCACCCCCAGACTGACGGGCAGACGGAAAGAACCAATCAGATCCTTGAGGATATGCTGAGGTCGTGTGCACTCAAGAACAATAGGAGTTACAAGAAGCCGAGGCAAAAGTGAGGGAAATTCACAACAACTTGAGGATAGCACAGACCCGACAAAAGAGCTATGCCGACATACGGAGAAGAGAGCTCGTTTTCAACGTGGGAGACTATGTCTATCTCAAGGTGTCCCCTATCCGAGGACTTCGTCGGTTCAAGGTGAAAGGGAAATTATCACCTCGATACATTGGACCTTTTCAGATTCTGGAAAGGAAAGGCGAAGTGGCATATCAACTAGAACTACCGGCTCGCCTATCGGATGTGCACGATGTATTCCATGTGTCACGGCTCAAGAAATGTCTAAGGACGCCTGAAGAGATGTTACCCATGAATGAGGTTGACGTACGAGAGGATCTGTCTTATGCCGAGCAACCGGTCAAGGTTTTAGAAACAATGGAACGCCTCACAAGAAATAAAAGAATCCGGATGTGCAAGGTGCAGTGGAAGCATCACTCGGAAGAGGAAGCCACATGGGAGCGAGAAGACGAACTTAAGGCATAGTTTCCTGAATTGTTTTCCTAGAACCACCAATCTCGAGGACGAGATTTCTTTTAAGGGGGGTAGAGCTGTAACACCCCAAAACCTGCTAAAGAGGGGAATTTAAAAAATTTTGGACGTATTGCATGTGGTGCAGAAATTGAAATTCAAACTGGAATTCAAATTCAAATCAAAACAGAAAAGAAAAGGAAAAAGAAAAACCCCAACCGGCCAATGGGCCGAAACCCTCCAGCTGGCCCAATCCCCCGCGCCAGCCCGAACCCGCGCCCCCTCTCTCCCTCTCACTGACACGCGGGGCCCACGTGTCATCCCCCATCTCCCGCGCTCCCCAACCGCTCCGGTTCCTTCGTGCCGATCACACTGATGCTCCCGGATTTCCTCGCGCTCGACCCAACCCCGAATCCCTCGCGCCAGCCTGCTCGATCGCAACAAACCCCCGCGCCCCCGGCCCTGATAAAAACAGATGAACCCACCGCCCTACGCTCGCACGAGCAGTTTCTCTCCCGGCGAGCGCTGCTGCGGTTGAGCTTGGAATTCCCCAAGAGCGTCGCCGTCTCCCTCTTTCAAACCGATCTCGTGACCCTGCAGCACCGCGCACAAGCTGTAGACGCCGACCCCGGAGGGAAACGCCGCCGGAAACGACCATTCCGATGCTCGCCGGTGAGTACCGCCGCCGCTCGCCGGTAAAACCTCCAAATTACACGGTTCGGATCCATCCTAATCATCGGTGTGCCATCTCTAGACCCTAGTGAAGCGTCATGACCCGAGAACTCGAAGGGATCACCGCCCCAACTGCCACTTCAACGAGCACAGCAAGCCGCCGCCGCCTGTCCTCGTCGCCGACCAGGTTCCGAGTCCTTCAGGCCTAAGAACTTAGCTTAGGTGAGCTCCCCTACCTCCCCTCTGCCGTTTGCTACCAAAAAGGGCGGGTGTTAGTGTCTGTAGATGAAGATCCGCGACCTTGCCGGTGAGATCGTGCCTCTGCCACCGTGCGCCGCCGCGTGTGCAGGCGAACTCCGGCCAGGAGCGACGTGGCCTCTTGCGCGCCGTCTATTTTAAATCGCACGGTAGAAATAAAGCCGACGCGTACCGGTTCGGCGATCTAATCTGAGCCGTCTGTTTTAAATCGGACGGTCCACGTCAGCCCCGCGTTATAAAGGCCGGGATTCTTACGTGCTACCCCCTGGGGATCTCAGAAACATTTGGTCATGCAAGGGGAGTATCAAAACACTTGACCTAATGCACATATCACATCCTAACCAAAGAGTGAATACAAAAATAGAAACTTAACAGCTGTTAAATGCAAACCGGAGCTTGCCTGTTTTGCATGGTAGTAGTATATAAGCAGTTAGTGATCCTTTCTGATCAACCCTTGATTCTCCGGAGTTTGATCCACTTCATTGAATCGCTCCTTCGAATCCCCTTCGTTGTGAATCCTATTGAGATGCATAATGCACAAGTTTATAATGCAATTCCAAGAGTTAAAGACTTGATTTCTTAAGAACAGAGGCTGTGTGGAAATGCCAAGAATGGCTTGGTTTGCCTCTGTTGTGCAAAGTATTATGAATGGACTAAATTGGTCTTGGTGTTTTAGTTATACACTAATTTTCCCAATGAACATAAGAAAGAAGCTGAAAAGATTTGAATGCAACTGAAGAACAAGAGCTCCAATGGCTTCAAAACTTTTACAACATGTTCTATACTACCTAGGGATTTAGCTTGCCAAATTGCAGCTAATGTGGTGTCAAATTGTGTTCTTCATAATTCCTACAATGTCTTATGTATTTTTCCCCTATACAAAAGTATGAAGAACAAGAACAGGGAGTTCTATAGCTCAACTTGAGTTGATAATTTACATGTGAGTTCCTGGTCACATGAAAGTAATTTGATCCAAATTTCAGACCTTTTACTTGAGTAGCTCCTGCAGAATAATTCCGTAAGAATTTCTACTCAAAGAATTAATTCTGGAGTAATGTGCATTTTCATGCCCAATTAAGTGAACTACAATTTCAAGTAGGTCTCCTAGAGTATTTATGAATTTTCCTATGATTTTTGGAGCTATTAATTGCCCAGAATAGATTTTACAAGTGGGCAACATTTTCGGAAAATATTTGTGGACTCTTTTGAACACAGCAGTTTGTATTTAGCCAATTCCTACTCAAATCATCTTCAACTGAGCTGAAAAGTTTCTAGAAGGTCAACAATATGCTAAACAATATTCTGGCAAAATTTGAGGATTTTTGGATGAACCAAACTCCCTCAATAATTCATTTTCAGAAAACCTTCAAACAGTTTTCCAGAACTTAATATTGACTTTCATACAAATTGGAGTTCATATCTGGATAGATCTTTGCAAAATGAATCCAACCCAATTTGAATAACTCAATTTGGATATTTCTACACAGAGATATGATTTTCCAAAGTTGGAACATTCTCTGGAATTATTTTGATACGGGAAATCAGCTGGGCCCACGGGTTTAAACTCCAGCCACTCAGAATATAGCCACACCGGTTCACAGCGTCTTGGCGCGCAGCCACAAAGGATCCCGGAGTCACAGCTGATCACCGATTTAAAAACTGAGTTGCTGACGCGTGGGCCACCCTGGTTTCTTCTTCCTCCCGCCGCCTCGTCGCGCGGCGCCGCCCAGCTCGCCGGCCCGACGCCGCCCCTCACCGGCTCGCCGTTTCCAGCCACTGCCCGAGCTGGGGCTAGCCACTAGGGCGTTATGGAGGCCGGGGAACATGACTGTGGCACTTGTTCGAGCTGCCGGTGACCGGACAGTAGATCACACCGAGAGAATAGAAACCACACACGGTGCCAGCACCTTAGAAATCAAACGAGGAGGTGGCGGCAGCAGCTTGGTGTCTCCCGGGAGAAGCTCCTCGTTGGGTTGAAACCAGAGACCAATACTTAGGGTGCAAGTCACAATTTTCAGCAAAATGACATGTGGGTCCCCCACTTCCCTCCTCTCAAAAAATATCTCTTCATGTCCATCTTAATCCATTCAAAAGGTTTGAATTTGAAAAGTGGGCTAGCATTTGAATTCCCCCAAATTCAGTTTGAATTTGCATTGCAAATTTGAATTTGTGAAACCCGGTTCCAAAAACAGAACCAAGTTAATGCATATGTGTGCCGAGGATGTTCATCACACATACACACGTAATCCACAAATTGAATTCAGAATATAACCACGAATAAATAGTGTTTAAGACTTTTACATCGACTCATTGTCTCACTCATGAATCTCTAACTTATTCTTGCAGCGGAAGTCTCTAAACGACAGCGGAAATAACTAAATAGCAGCAGGCTCCATCTTCAACTCCACAGGCATGTTGACGGTAGTTCACATGCCTAGTACTCCACATGTTCCTCGAAGTACTCTTCTCCTGTTTCTGATGTTTATGTGATAATGCAAGGGTGAGTACATGTCATACTCAGCAAGTGCGGGAAAAGCATGACATGTAGCTTACAACAAGGTATGGAATAGAAAGTCTTATTGCAGCAAGCAAATTTTATTTCACAAACATGATAAAAACAACAACTAAATATAGGTGAGTTTAATCCCCATATTACCAAGTAAAACAGCAACATTCTTTCATCATAATTCACCATTTCTCAAGTCTCATCCAGCCATTAATCTTTCTCAAGTTCATCTCATGCTCATAAAATATTCATAACCATCTCATATTCATATAGCCAAAGCCAAACTCATTGTCATGACTCAAAACAGTCCCAAAACCATTCCCAATGACCATACCATAACCATACCGAATATCCATCCCAAGTATTCCCATCTAATCATGGAAGTTGGCCGGGTGCTTGTGACCGGAAGCACGGCTATCATGATAGTTTTACACTCCGCAGAGGTGGCACCACTTTACCCATAAGTTCGTGATTTCGTCACCCGTCGGCGGCTGCAGAACCTCCATTATACCAGTACACAACCGTCGGCGTATGGCCAAGAGGTCACAAAATAGCCTTTACAAAGGGGCTGCTACATGTATGGACTCACTGAAGTTTCACCGGCAGGCTCGAATCACCATTCTCCCACCCACGGGCCCTCTCTTGTGCCATGCAGTTCCCAGGGCAGTCCTCTCTCGACTCCCATTCCCCGCGCCATCCACGGTCCATAACAAGCTAGCAACATACCTAATTAATCAGCTAAGCCGCACCCATACTTGGCCTTGTGGTGGCACTGTTTTCCTGGCATATTCTCGCATGAACCGGTCCTTAGATCTACAGCCAGCACCACCATCTCATCCAGCAACATTCGTGAACCAAGCTTGCCTAGATCTCTGTGATTCCATGCCCATTAACATCATCAAGTTCTCATTGCCATTATTCATATGAGTGCAGTAGCTAGACATGTTTTATTTCAGCTTCCCATATCCCGTAGATTAAGCGAAGCAAAAAGGAAAAACGACCATACCCGACTCATCGACTTTTCTGGCGACAAGGATGGTTAACAAAATTAGTAAACTCCTATAAAAGGGTGTTCCATCAAGTTGACTCAAGAATACACATTTTTGCAAACAAAACAGTTTCAAAATATGGGATCAATATGGTCAAGGGGCACTTGCCTTGCTCCCATGGCTCTTGTTGTTTGAGCGTCTCGAAGTCTTGGTGTTGTAGTTCTTCGTATATGGCCTCTTGAGCTTGTCCTTATACTCACGACCACACACATACAAAATTCACAGCAATCAATGATCATGCACAAACTTTACTCAAGATGCAATGGGGTAGATGAATGCAAATCCTATGATGCAGTTTTATTAAACCAGTTTGTATTTGTTCTTGCAAGTTTTAATGGGCTTTCATGGGGTTTTATGATGAACAAGGGTGCTGGAATGAAGTGTGGACGTGGTGATGATCTTGACTCAAGATCTAGATCAATTCCACTGTCAAAAATCGATCAAGACACGATCTGTCCACACAAAAAAGTTTCTGTTCGAAGGGGCAAAAAAACGGATGCGTAGAAACAGCGACGATGTCGTAAGATGGGTAACGAAGACCTACCTCACTTTCCTTTGATGGCAGGGCCTTCCTCCTAGCAATGGCAGTAGAGGGGAATTTTGCTATGGAAAACTAGGGCAGGACAGATCGTCGGTTCTTTTCCGGCGACGGCGAGGCGTGACAGGGCTCATCTGCGGGGCTCGATGATGGGGCTCGACGGCGGGGCTCGCCAGAGGGGCTCGACGGCGGGGCTCAATGGCGGGGATCGTCGGCGGGGGCTCACCGGCGACTGAACTCCGGGGAGGGGGGGTCCAACTCGGCGAGTTGGGGGCTAGGGCCTCCAAGTCGCCGACTTGGGGGGGGGGAGAGGGAGAGGGGCTGCGGCCATGAGGGGGGGGTTTGGGTTCTATTTATAAGGGGGGGTGGGGGAGAATCCTAATCCAATTGGAGCAAAATCCTAACAAACTTTTCCCCATTTAATTTGGTGCGGCGGCAATGTGGGGGAAATTCCCCTTTTTGGGTGAATTGGGGAATTTGGAGGATTTGGGGAAAATTTGGGGAAATCGAAAATAGCTCATTTCAGCTATCTTTTTCCCATTCCTCACCATTTCTGTGTCACTTACTCCATTTCTACATTCCCCTCTCCATTTCTATGTCCCACTCTCCATTTCTACATTCCCCTCTCCATTTCTATGTCCCATTTCTCCATTTCTATATGCCCTTCTCCATTTCTATGGTTCCTTCCTCCATTTCAAATGGTCCTTTCTCCATTTCTATTGTTCTTTTCTCCATTTCTATGGTTCTTTCTCCATTTCTATAGTTCTTTCTCCATTTCTGCTTCTTGTATAATGCTTCTCTACATGAAAAATGTATGCAATGCATGGAATTGAATTTGAGGGTGTTACAAACCTACCCCCCTTAAACTGAATATTACCGTCGAGATTCGATAGAGTAGAGAACAGATGAGGGAATTCTGCCTTGAGGTCTTCCTCACGCTCCCATGTAGCTTCGGCTTCCGTGTGATGGCTCCATTGTACCTTGCACCAACGAATCACTATGTTCCTTGTGACCCTTTCCTTCACATCCAAAATTTTGACGGGGTGCTCCACGTAGGTCAGATTCTCTTGAAGCTCGAGCTCATCCATCGGTACTTGTTCTTCCGGTACACTTAAGCACCTCTTTAGTTGGGACATGTGAAACACGTCGTGTACGTCGGAGAGGTGCATTGGCAGCTCTAGTTGATAGGATACTTCTCCTCGCTTGCCCAAAATCTTGAGTGGCCCGATGTAGCGAGGTGCTAATTTGCCCTTCACGTTGAACCGTTGTTGGCCTCGTATAGGCGATACCTTAAGATACACGAAGTCTCCTACTTCAAAGGTCAATTTTCTTCGCCTATTGTCCGCATAACCTTTTTGTCGTGACTGAACAGCCTTCAAGTTTTCTCGTATCGTTTGGACTTGCTTCTCAGCGTCTTGCAGTACTTCGGGTACAAACACTTGGCCTTCTCCGGTCTCATTCCAGAACAGCGGCATTCTACATCGTCTACCATACAATGCTTTGAAAGATGTCATCTTCAAGCTGGCTTGATAGCTGTTGTTGTATGAGAATTCATCATACGGCAAGCTCCTATCCCAACTACGCCCATGTTTCAAGGCGCAAGCTCTCAACATGTCTTCCAAGATTTGATTTGTCCTCTCAGTTTGCCCGTCAGTTTGAGCGTGATAAGCGGAGCTGAAATTCAGTCGTGTACCCGTGGCTTCATGCAGCTTCTTCTAGAACCTAAAGGTAAATTGAGAACCTCGATCCAAAACTATCCTCTTCGGAACTCCATGGCGACACACGATTTGCTCCATATACAGCTTGGCTAGTTGTGCAACGTTGTACTTGGTTTTAACAAGAAGGAAATGGGCGGTTTTTGTCAATCGGTCCACGATAACCCAAATAGTGTCGTAACCCGATTGAGTACGTGGCAATCCGACGATGAAATCCATGCTGATGTCTTCCGACTTCCACTCGGGTACTTTCAATGGCTGCAACAGTCCAGCGGGTCTTTGATGTTCGGCCTTCACCCGTTGGCACGTGTCGCATAAGGCAACATATTCAGCTATGTCCCTTTTCATACCATCCCACCAATAGCAAGTTTTCAGGTCCTTGTACATCTTTGTACAGACGGGATGTATGGAATAAGGTGAGTCATGTGCCTCCTTTAATATCGTGTCACGGATGTGCTTTACGTTAGGCACACAAATACTTTTGACTAACCAAAGAGTGCCTTTCTCGTCTTCCTTAAAATCCTTTTATATGCCTTGTCGGATTCTTTCCTTGATTTCCTCATTAGTTGCTTGGCCATATCGTATCTCTTGTTCCAGCGAAGAGTTGAGTTCTATCACTTCCATCTCGTTCAAAAACCCGAGATGCAACCGTTCGAACTCCTTGCGCAGCTCGGGTGGCAGCTCCCGAACCGTGAGTTGGTGACATGCTCCCTTTCGGCTCAACGCATCAGCTACTACATTGGCCTTTCCGGGATGATAGTTGATTCCAACATCAGAATCTTGATGAGTTCCAACCATCAACGTTGCCTCAAATTCAGATCCGTTTGTGTGAATATATACTTGAGGCTTTTGTGATCCGTATAGATCTCACTTAGGTGGCCAAGGATATAATGCCTCCAAATCTTCAAGGCATGTACCACGGCTGCAAGTTCCAAGTCATGTGTGGGGTTATTCAGCTCGTGTTTCTTTAGTTGCCTCAACGCATAGGCTACCACTTGTCCTTCTTGCATGAGCACACATCCAAGCCCTTATCTTGATGCGTCACAATATATGTCGAAGCTCTTGCTCACATCCGGCAATACCAAAACCGACTCTGTGGTTAGTCTTTTCTTGAGCTCCTCAAAGCTTTATTGGCACACTGGTGTCCACTGAAATGCTTTTCCCTTCATTAGCAATTCAGTCATAGGCTTCGCTATTTTGGAGAAATCCTTGATGAAACGGCGGTAGTTTTCAGCCATCCCAAGGAAACTCCAAATATCTCTTACATTCTGCGGTTGATTCCACTTAAAAACATCTCCCACTTTTCCGGGATCAACCGATACTCCTCCTTCGGATATGATGTGGCCTAGGAACGATATCTCCTTTATCCAAAATTGACACTTGCTGAACTTGGCATACAATTGATGCTCTCGCAGTTTCTGCAATGTTAACCTCAAGTGTTCTTCATGTTCTTCCTCGCTTTTCGAATACACCATGATATCGTCGATGAAAACCACAACGAACTTGTCCAAGTACTCCATCAAGACCTTATTCATGAGGTACATAAATTATGTGGGTGCATTCGTTAACCAAAAGACATAACGGTATATTCATACGAACCATACCGTGTTCAAAATGCAGTCTTGGGTATGTCGGAGGGCTTAATCTTCAGCTGGAAGTATCCTGACCGAAGATCAATCTTGGTGAAAATTTGGGCACCTTTCATTTGGTCGAACAGGTCCTCTATACGGGGCAGCGGGTATTTATTCTTGAACGTCACCTCATTGAGAGACCTATAATCCACACACATCCTTTGGGTCCCATCCTTCTTGTCTACGAAGAGCACGGGGGCTTCCCATGGTGACGAGCTTGGTCGTATAAAACCCTTTTCTAGCTGCTCCTGAATTTGTTTCTTGAGCTCCACTAATTCATTAGCAGGCATCCTATACGGCCTCTTCTCTATAGGTGCTGTTCCAGGTACTAAATCAATGGCAAAATTCAATGTCCCGGTAAGGTGGCATACCTGGAAGTTCTTCCGGGAACACATCTGAATATTCTTGAACCACCGGAATGCTTTCCAATGTTGCATCTTCGACGTGGTTCAGCGCTGCCTTCTCGGTTGCCGGTAGGGCTGACTCAAACTCAATACGAGTAACGTGCTAACTTGTCAACTGCATGATCCTCTCAGCACAATGAATTACTCCGTTGTGCTTGCTTAACCAATCCATTCCAAGTATTATGTCAATCCATTGGGAATCCAAGACAATAAGGTTGGCGAGAAAGTCTACCCCCCTTATTTTAAGGCTTACTTTCAGACATACTATATTTGTAGGAGCTAGAATTCAGATTTGAGAGAAAAGATTTCCCAACTATATGCATCAAGGTATATGAACTAAGTATCTTCTTTTATTAATTTCATCCTATATGAGGATGCGAACACGTGCCGAAGCATCTCACATCTCTCCACTATGTGTGGATGTGGACATTCGCCGAAGCGTCCCACAACTCACATCAGCACACAAACCAAGCAATCATCACAAAAGTTCAACACACAACTCTTATTTAAGCTACTACGATCTAAACATTTCTATTACAGCTTATTTAATGGGAATCCTAAACTTAGTCATGTGAACCGGTGCTGTTCTCGCCGTGTGACGGGGGTGGTCCATACATGGGCACACGCCATGGTGAGTCGGCTGTCCATGTAGGGTTAGATGACGCTGGTGCTCCATGCGCTCCCGCGTTGGCACGAGTCCCCTCTTGTTTCTCCAGCAAATACAGCTTCTTGCGGAGGTAACGTATCTCTTCTTGTGCGCTTGCGTAGCGGTTTCCTAACTCCACGAGCATCCTTTGTGACTTGTCAGAAGCTTGTGGGTTGGAAAGGGCTGTTACATGGGGTCTAACGATCTCCCTTGTACCACTCTTCCGACACGGGTGCAGCTCAAATGTGATGCCCTCAAGCTGCTCATGGAAGGCGTAGCACAGTCCGGTGAGTGCTTCACATGCAGCATCATCGATAGCTTCTGCTTTTGTAGCTCTTCATGTGGGTGTGAAGTGCCGGGTGACAATCCTACCATTAGATAGGATGCTTACTTCAGCCTTCCACTCTTCGTGTTCGAGACGAGAGAGTTTCTTGAGAAGATATTCCGGGTATGAGCTGCAGCAATCCAGAAATTCTTTGAGCTCCTTGGATATGTGTCCTCCTTCCATTCTGTCGGACCGAAATTTGTGAACTGAATGGTTGGCACGTTCATCACCCTCATTATTGGTCTCAGCAAGGGGTGGCTCCTCTTCGGATTCATCTCCTCCCATCACAGCTTCATGAGGCTCCACGGGGTGTAAGCCCACGTGAAACTCCTCCTGAGGTGCGTACCAATGTCGTTCTTGTGGATCATCCTCCATATCGTCTTTGAATAGTTCCGCCTCTTCCGGGTCCTCTTCCTCATGCATAGAGCTATTGACTTCCTCTTCATCATGAGGTTCCATCTTCACCTCCTCCCAATATGGTCTATCGGACACCTCAATGGGGTTAAGTGCACTCCCACGTGTTGGTGGACGAGTACTTATGCGTGCTGTGCTCCTGATCACCGGCATCTATAAATAAGACATGAGAAGCTTTAGAGAAGGAAGAAATAACTCCAAAACTTCAGAAGCTATGAAGCAAGAAAGCGAGAGTGTTGCTGTCCAAAAGAAGAGAAAAGAGGGGCTGAAAATAGCACTTTGCGGTGGCTAAATTGACAAGTAAAGTGCAGCAGCAAGCGATTTTCGAAAATGTGAGGACCCCGCCGTCCCGATCACTCACGGGGACGGGACATATCGCCCGGGAATCGCATTGGGTGGTGCCGTGCGATGCGGCACCCAACAGCACACATAATAAAGCATCATATTACATACATCAGGCGGAAGCTTACAAAGTGTAAATTTTATACATACTTCTCAAAATGAACTACAGCGGAAGACTATTACAACTCACGTCTCATACCTATGCTAAGCAACAGAGAAGGTGTCCGGCCCGCGGACCCTTCTCGCTAGCAACACTGTCATAATAGCAGCGGCAGGGGTTACCCTGAGTTCATCACTCGGAGAGCTCCGAGTCTCACCAGGTACCCGTACATCACAGCGTACAGTTATTACCTGCAAAACAACTTGTGCAGTATCTGTGAGCACGAAGCTCAGCAAGAATGACCCGTCACCCTAGTCATGAAACTCTATATGATGGAAATAGAGGGCTGATTATAGAAATTTGCACAAACGACCAACTTGAGCTAAAGGAGAGTCCTTACTTCAAGTTTTAGGCAACTTTTATAGCCCTCGCGCAACCTACATCGAGACTACACAATCAAACAAGAAACGCTTCATCTCGATGTCACTTGCCCGAGGTGAAAATAACTTTAGTGAACTACCCTAGACTCATACTGACCTTGCGCCATCAACGTCGAGACTCCACAATCAAACAAGAAACGCTTTGCCTCGACGCTTCTAGCCCAAGGTGGAAATTAAATTTAGTGAAGTGTTGATCGTTCCTCATCTCCATTATGAGGATTACCCACGAAGCATATTAAATATTTCCCGGTTTATTACTACGTTACGACTCAGTGTACAAGTATGCTCACTACCGCGAGCGACGGTGATTGCAATCAAAAACACCCGGCTGACACGACACGTACGCCTGCACTCGACGTTGCACACAGCAACCGTCACTGACATCGTACGTGGAAACCTTTCACACGACACCCAAATGTCGAACCGGTCCCACCGACTGGGATTAAGTCTCTCTATGGCAAACCCTCGTAGAGCCGACTTCTCTATCCTTTCAGCATCGGCATCAGACGGTGAGGTATGCCTCAGCACCCAGGTTAACATGTTACATCGGTTTCCTGGGTCCCATATTGCCAGCATGCATCCGGTACACATCTCCAGGGTTTTCTCAACTTTTATTGAGAACAGCAGTTATAATTAATTGATAACGTATCCTACATTAAACTCCAGGGTTTTCTGGGGCATGCATTTGGAGTTTCATACCATCTAGACGTAATACAATAAATAAAATGCTAGACGTATGAAGTGAATACAAATAAAAACTTGTGAATTTGATGCAAACCGGGGCTTGCCTTTGTTTTGCAGGTGACTTATATATATATGCAGTTAATAAAGACCACTTGGTGCTCGATCAACCTCTTTCCTCCTTCCTTGATTTCTACTCCGATGACTTCAACTCCTCCACGTAGATACTACACGTGATGAATATGCATATCGTTTAATTGTAAAGACTTTGCTACAAGTCCTAATAACAAGTTTTCAAAAACTGGAACTCTGTTTAAGAATTTAAAATGACACTGGTGCTAGTGGTATAGGTTCGGATCTAAACACATGATTAAATGTTAAGTGGTTTTCCCCCTCTTCTATATTGATCACCTAAGGAGGTTAAAAAGAATAGGGGTGATCCAGGGCTCCAATGGGGCTGAGAATTTTCATGTGAGTTCCTTGTCACAAGAATGTCCTCTGGACCAAAAATTAGCACTTTTCATTGAGTGTTTTGTTCAGCATAATTTTCTAAGCAATTAAGCAAAGAAGAGATAATTATGAGGTCACACCCATGTCCATGCAAAAATTAGTGAACTACAATTTCAATTATAGCTTATAGAGTTTGCATGAATTTTCCTAGCATTTTTGGAGCTAAGGAATGGCTAGAACTGAATTTCCAAATTTTGGAAATTCTCTGAAATTGTTTCTGTATTCCTTTAAATACAGAAATTTAAAATCAGAATTAACCTAACTAAATCAAATCCAAATGAGTTGTGAATTTTACAGGTGTTCAATAATACCCTAAAGACAATTCTGGCAAAATTTGAGGATTTTTAGATTAACCAAACTCCCTCTAAAATTCTTTTGTTAGAAAGTTTTAACGAATTTTACAGAATTAAATAAAGGGTTTCATACAAATTGGGTTTCATATTTGGATAGTAATCTATCAGAGGAATCCAACAAAATTTGTTTCACAATTTTTGGATTCTCCTACCCAAAGTTTTAGCTATTTAAACTTTCAACTAAATTCTGAAAACAGATAAAAGTTCAAATGCCTGCTACTGGGCCCAGCCACGTGTCACCCTCTGAGACAAAACCACAAAGGGCCACAGGGTTTCTCCCGCGCTGTCACAAAGTGATCCGAGCGCCGCAGCCGATCAGAGATTTTAACATCCGTCGCTGACCTGCGGGACCCACGGGTTCGTCTTCAACCTTCGGCCAAACAGAGGCCGCGGCGGCGCCCTCCGGCGAGCGTCGCCGGAACGGTCTTACCGGCCCTCTCCCGACCCCCTGCTCGCCGCCCCACCATAACTTGGCCTGCTGAACACGTTGAGAGGTTCTCCGACAGCCATGGATCGCCGGAAAACCTTGCGCACCGGGGGCAGCAACGATTAGGGTTCCGGCGAGCCGGTGCAAGGCGAATTGTCCACCAAATGATCGATTCTTTGTCTCTAGAGCACCAGGGGAACGTGTAGGCGCTAGACTTGGCCCCCAAAACCATCAGCGAGCACTCTAACCCCGTCGGCACCGTGCGGCCGACTTCGCCCGGAAGTTTTCCCGTGGCAAAAACGTGGAATTCTCACCCTACCCTTAATTTCTCAACCTAGGATCGGGAGAGGAGGTGCTCTAGCTATAGGGGAACTTCTGTGCGAAGTGTGAAGCACAACCATCAAGAATCAACGCCGAATTGCGCAAATGCTTACCTCGGGGTCGTTTTGGCCGCCCGAGAGTAATTTCCGAAATTATCCTCCGAGGAGCAACGGCTAGGGCTGAGCTTCAGGGAGGAGTAGCTAGGATCACCGGCGCGCCGCTGAGTAAGCTCGCTTGGGCTTGACCTGCCTCGGTTCAGGCTGTCCACGGCAACCGAGCTCGTGTTCATCACCGTTCAACACGGGAGCAACGACATATTGCCGGTTTTCGGTAGACACGAGCATGGGGCTGTGGGGAGAAACTGCTACCGATCTAGACCATGCTTGTACAAAGCTTTTTGCTGTGGAGCTCACGACCCAACGGCAATCGGTGGTGGTGTGCGATCGGGAGAACCGAGCGGGCGCCGTTGCTTGCGGGAGGGCGAAAGAACAGAGCGATGCAAGCTACGGTGAAGAGAAGAATTCGTGTTGTGCCACATGCGTGAGAGATAAGGGCGAGGTGAGTCTCAGAAAAGCAGGAGCTGGCGGCGGTGACCGTGGCCCGAGCTGCTCGGTGTCGCCCGGGGAGAAATTTCCTCGGTGGAGTGAAAGACAGAAAGGAGACTTAGTGTGTAAGTCTAATATCACTATGACATGTGGGTCCCACTGCCCCCTTCTTATCCCATCTCATTTTTCTCACAAATATCTCCACAGTTTGGCAAATAATCCATCCAAATGTTTGATGTTGCAAATTGAATTGCATTTGTAGAGTTGGGCAAATTTCATCCAAATTCAAATGTGTATTTGAATTCTTTGTACATTTAAGTCCTTTTGGGAGAAATGGATAGCAAATATTTTCAAAAATTGATGAAACTTTGCCTACCCCCTAATTTGGACCTAAGGAATCCAAATGTGAACTCTGATCATTGATTTGGCTGCTGCAAATGAGGTTTTTAATACAACAGTTTGAAAACCCTTGTGTTACTCTCATTTGCATTTTTGATTGGAACAATTTGTTCTCAAAATCAAACTTTAGCTTCCTCACTCATATGGGAACTCCCCACCTTAGTTTTAGATCCCTCTTGGGTTCCAAGTCTTCAAATAAATATTTGAACTTGTGTGAAGAAGGCTCTCATGTGTATTATCACATGTGGAAAGAAAAGTTTTAACGAGTCCCATTTTTCATACATGTGAAACCAACTTTGTGCAAACAAGAGTTTCTTTGTATGCATATTTTGGGACCTTTACAATCCTCCCCCCTTAAAAGAATCTCGTCCCGAGATTATATGGTAAAAACGAGAGGAAGGATGGTGGAAAATTAACTAACGTGCGACGTCAAGAATTGGGATAATTGGTGCGAAGAAATCCTTCGCTCTCCCCTGTCGCTTCAACCTTGGAGTAATCACTCCCTAAAACTTTATAGAACCACAACGTATGGTCGCGTGTGGTTCGGTCCATTATGTCGATGATCTGAGCCAGTCCCTCCTGATGTGTGAGATCTGGCTTCAGTCCTTCGATATTTCCCAGCTGAATGGTGATTGAACACTCGAGGCACTTCAAAGATGTCGTACACACCAGTGATACTTCCAGCTGATATGTAACGGGTCCACATCTTTCCATAACCTTGAATGGACCAGCGAATCGAGATGGATAGAAACTATGACAAGTGAGCCTCGTCAAAAATCTTTCTCCTTTGACTCCAGGTTACGGGGTACGACAATTTTGTCCGTAATCACAGGACGCCGTCTCCGTCTTCCCGGAAATACTTCAGTTTCCCCCACTGTCTATACATCTCCGCAAATGTGACATGCCCTTATCACGTTTCTGGGTTGCCACACTTTCTTCACGGATGGTGGGGATAAAAACTAACTTGTGGAGAGCTTTTGGGTGAACCATACATAATGGTGGCTCGCTCTCTTCCAACGGGGTGATGGTTGGATTACAAACGTGTGACTTGCGACTCCCGCATTCGCCCACGTTAACCTTGCCGGGGTGATATTGGATCTCTATTTCGTAATCTTTTATCATCTCCAACCATCTTTGCTGCTTCATGTTACACTCCTTCTGAGTGAATATGTACTTGAGGCGTGGGGTCAGTATATAAATGCACGAGGTTACCGAGTAGGTAGTACCTCTACATTTTGAGTGCGAGCACCACGCCAGTGAGTCCTAAGTCATGAGTCGGGTAGTATTGCTCATGATTCCTAAGTTTGCCGTGATCCATACACGACCACACTTCAGTTTTGCATCAGCACACATCCTAGCTCAATGCCAGATGCATCGCAGTACACAACGAACGGTCTTGTTGTGTTTGGCTGCGCAAAAACCGGTGCTGATGTTAAGTGTTTTATTAATGCCTTGAACGCTGCCTTACAAGTTGGACTACCTCGTTGGTAGCCTCCTTCAGCAGCTATGTCATAGGCTTGGCAGTCTTCGAGAAGTTCGAAATGAACCTCCGATAATATCCCGCGAGTCCGAGGAATTTTCCCGTACCTCGTTAATAGACCGCGGGGACTTCCAATGCAGCACTGTGCGATATTACTCGGGTCTACTGCGATGCCCTTCGCTGAGATGATATGCCCGAGACAAAGTACTCATGATATCTAGAATTTCGCACTTGCTGAATTTCACGTATAGCTCGTGATCCCGCAGCCGTTGCAAGTCTATACGCAGGTGCTTCTCGTGTTCTTCCTTCGACTTGGAATGAACAAGTAGGTCGTCGATGAAGACCACGACAAACATATCCAGCTCCGGCATGAATACCGAGTTCCTTAAGTACATGAACTGAGCTGGAGTGTTGGTAAGGCCAAGGATTATGAAAGGTACTCATAAACTCCGTACCTCATCGAAAAACTGTCTTCAGAATAGCCTCAGCCCTTATCTCAATCTGATGGTACCCTGATCTTAAGTCCATCTTGGAAAAGATCCTTGCTTTGACCAACTGATCAAACAATATGTCGATCTGTGGTAACGGGTACTTGTCCTTGATTGTCACAATGTTAAGCGGACAAAATTAACACTAAGCCATAGTGTTTCATCCTTCTTGCTACTACACAGCGCAGAGCAACTCCAAGGTCATGAGGTTGGCCGTATAACTCATTTGCTCATGAGTTTACTTAGTTGCTTCTTCAACCGTTCTCTTTGCTGTGAAGAACAGACTCTTCGGTCCTAACCCAGATTTTGATCCGTTTAGAAGCATTTTCATTACTCAAGTTGAATACCAAAGTTAAATTCAACTTCAATATCTTTCCAACGAGTACTCCTATTCCTCTAGATCATTTCTGGATCAAAAGTTATGATTTCGCAAAGTTGACAGACTTTCTGGATAAAATTTGCCAGCATCTCCTTTGTATATGGCTGACTTTATCACAGTTGTATATGAAAATACAACAAGGATCTGAACAACCTTTGAACTACAACAATGTTGCATATCTCATAACCTTTCCAACGGGGTATCACAGGCTCTCTAGGGATTTTTCTACAGGAAGTTATGGCTTAAAAACAGAAAGGTCCAGAGAGGTTTTTCCGCTGTCCTGGTTCTGAACAGTTTGCCTTCATCTGGACTTTTCACCAACTTAACCTGTGATTTTTGTAAAAGCCCAAGAAAAGGGACTTGCAAAAACTTTTCTTCACCTCACAACACCACAGTTTTTATTGTGGACACCATAGGAAATGTTGTGAAGAGCAAGTAACCTCCATCAAAAGAATGATTAGAGGGGAAAGCCTTCACTTTCATAATATAGGGTTTCTACAAATGAGCATGAGAGGTTGAGCTCACCCCTAGAATTTAAAAAGTCTTGGGAAGGTTCAGTCCAAAGCTCATGCAAATTCAACAATTTTTGAGGCACTTTTGGGTTATTTCAAAAGGAGGCCAATTTGAATGTAAATTCAAATTGCAGCAACTTTCATCACCCAAATTCAAAAGTTAGCTCCATATCTATACTCAGCACATTTTTCTGAGTGAACCCACCAACTTTCATCTCCATTGGAGCTCATCTTGTCAAGAGCTAAATTTGCAAGAATTCAAAACTGAATTTGAATTTCAGTTTGAATATGAAGCAAATTTAACCAAACAAAGTTTGAATTTGAGAATTCAAATTCAAACAAAGGCTTGGTGACTAAGTCTCACATTAAATTGTGAGTAGCTGAGGATATTTTGGCACAACAGAATTCAGAAAATTGGAAAAAACAAAAGAGTTAGAGGGGAGGCCCACTGATCAGTAGACTTAGCACCGAAGTCTCTTCAGCCGACCCCTCGACCGAGCGCGCTCGCCAGCTGCAGCCAGCGGCGGCGACCGACCACCTCGGCCGGCCAGCTCCTGCTTCGGCAGAGGAGGTGGCACAGCAGGTGTCGCGCTCTCCCCTGGCCTCAGGAGCCTATAAAAGGCCCGAGACCGCCGGCGAGTTACTGATTCTCGCGAAGTTCTGTAACCAGCAGCCTAGTCGCCCGAGCTCCGATCGTGTGCCACCCCAGCTGTGATCATCTTCCGGCTTCGACCTCCATAGGAAAGTGGAGCGCTAGATCGTCCTCAAGACCACCGCGCAAACCGTTCCAAGGTTCGACCTCTGTGCGCGGAGAATTTCTCAGTTTAGGGCGAGTAGCTCCTTTCGGGACCCAATTAGGTTTAGCAGAAATTTGGGAAGCATAGTGGGTGGGAGGCCGAACGGAGCTGTGAGAGAGTATCTAGAGGTTCTGGCGACCCTTCTCGTTCGAAAACCGGAAGGAAATCACCGCCGGAACCCTAAGTTCACCCTAGGACAGTATGGCGGAGGAGGGGGTCGCCGGTGAGGTCTGGGTTGCCGGCCGTTTAGGGGCCAACAGAGCTCATGCCGAGTTTCCCGAGGTTTCCCTGAGTGTGGCGACGCGATTAGCGCACGAAGAAAACGGTCAGAAGGGCGGGAACACATTGCCGAGGTAGCACAGAGGCATAGGGCTCGTCGCCGGCGAGCTATGGCGGTTAGCCGGCGGCGACATGGTGTCCAGCGGGTTCAGCACCCGAGATTACGTGGGGGCGGCGAGTCTCGTCGGCTCCGGTGAGCTAGATCGCCGGGAACGCTGACCTCGCCGGAGCTCCGGCGGCTCGGGGCGGCGACGTCGGGAGGTAGACGAAGGGCGCGGCCCCACCTGTCAGCCCCTGTGTTAATCGCGCGCGAGCGCGCGGTTAGTTCAATTTAAATGGGCGGGCCCCGCTGTCAGCCTCTGGTTTAGCGCGGGAGGGGATTTTCTGTAGGAAAATAATTCAGGGATTAGCTCAAACTTTAGAAATCCATAACCGTGGCTAGGAAGCTCCAAATTTAGTGATTCAAGTTGGGTTGGATTCATCTTGCCTAGCTCTGTCCAGAGATACAACCCAATTTGTATGAAACCCATTAATTAATTCTGGAAAATTCTTTAAAGCTTTTCAGCAAAAGAATTTTAGAGGGAGTTTGGTTCATCCAAAAATCCCCAAATATCACCAGAATGTTCTTTAGGACATTAGTAAACCCCTGTAAAAGTTTCAGACCATTTGGAGTCGATTTGGTCAGAGCAATTCAAATTGGAAAGTGCTGTGTTCATTTGAATGCAGAAACATTTTCAGAGAATTTCCAAAACTTGGAAATTCAATTCTGGGCAAACCTTGAATCCAAAAATGCTAGGAAAATTCATGCAAACTCTATGAGCTATAATTGAAATTCTAGATCATCAAGTTGAGCATGAACAGGGGTCTGACCTCAGAATTAATTCCTCCTTGCTTATTTGCTAAAGAAATTACTCTGAGCAAACCATTCCATGAAAAGTGCTAAGGTTTGGTCCAGAGAGTTTGCTTGTGACAAGGAACTCACATAAAAATTCTCAGCTCCATTGGAGCTCTAGATCACCCCTGTCCTGTTTACCCACTTAAGGTATTAAGATGGAAAAGGGGGAAAACCACTTAGCACTTAACCATGTGACTAAGTCCAAGCCAAACCACCAACACCAGTTCATCTTTAAATTCTTAAACAAAGTTCCAGGTGATAGAGGCTAGGTATTAGAACTAATAGTAGAAGTCTTACTCTAAAACTCACCTGTGCATCTAAATTAACATGTAGTATTTCATTAACGTGTAGCCGTTGAAGAAGAGACTCCGGAAGTGCTGGACTTCCTTCTTCCGGGCGAAGAGCTAACTCCTGACCAGCAGCAACAAGGCAAGCCCCGGTTTGCATTAACCTTTTTATAAGTCTTCTTTTGTTTACATGAGTCATGTGAAGTATGATTGTGCATTAGGTGTAGGATGAATGGAACCCCACTTGCATAACCAAAGGTTCCTAAAAGAGTGAGGGTAGTGTCTAAGACCTCGAGTAGACGGGCTATGCGTAATGAGTCATAGGACTTCGGTACAAGTCGAGTAGTTGGAATCTACTCGCGAGATAGGCAGTGGGACACACGGGTTCGGTTGAGTGATGTGAGATCACTTTAGTAATGAAAATGAGACTAGGCAGGGGCTAGGGCGCAGCAAGAGAGAGTCTTGTGTGCGCAGCCCTGCCCGTGTCGATTGAGGACCGATCCGTGTGCGGCCCTGCTGAACAAGTATTGAACGTACCGAAGGCATATCGGATATATGGGCCCCGATAAACCGATGTAGCCTAAACCTCCGGGCGTCGAGGCATAGCACACCGATTTATAGGTGTAGGTTGAGGGCAGCAAGGTGGAAATCTGCCAACGGGCATAGAGAGATGCTCCGTGTGGGGAACCTCCTGCTCGTTTCGGTGCGACCGGTTCGACGTTTGGGCTGTTGGGTGAAAGGTTGTCCCGTACGACATCGAGTGAGCGTGCTGTGCAGCTCCACGGGTGGGCGTACGTGACGTGCTCTTTGGGTTTTCCCTGCAGGTGTATATCGAGTCGATTCGCCGTCCCTCGCGGTGACGAGTACTGCTTGTTCACTGCGTCGTAACGTAGACTAATGGATGAAATATGTTTATTCAATGGTGCTGATTGATATAATTGTATTGCTACATGTGTGCCACCAAATACTGCTTACTAAATTTCAGATTTCATGAACTGTTAACTTGTTGCTAAAAGATGAACTAAGGATGAACTTGTAGGCGTGTCGTTTTGCTGAAATGCTACCAACCTATGTCTTGGTATACCTCATGTAGAGTTTCATGCTTAGGTTAGTCGGTTAAGCCTTGCTGAGCCTTCGTGCTCACGGTTGCTGCTTAAGTGTTTTTCAGGTGAGGAGCCACCCACGGACTCGGAGTACGAGTCCACCGGCGAGGGTTACCCTCCGTCGGGGACCACGGCTGAGTGGGAGCCGTACACGCCGCGCTGAGCTGAGACGTGCAGCTAGTGTGGGTTGCCCTAGGGCGGGGCAACCGACTTTTGCTAGATAGGCGGGCGTGAGTTGTTTAGTGTAGTCTTCCGCTGTGTAATAGAACAATAATTGTAACTGAAGTTTGTACTTATTTGTACAGTTTCAGCGGTTTTTCCCATGTAATATATTGTGTTCTTATGACGTGTGCTGTCTGGTGTCGCATCGCGCGGCACCACCCTCTGCGATCCTGGATGAGCGGATTCCGGTCCGCCACAGCCTGGTATCAGAGCTGCAGTGGGGATAGCACAGTACTTAAGGACTGCATTATGGGAAAAAACTTAGGTATACGGTGAGGAATCGGTAGTTGCCCAAGTAAGGACTATATTAGCCTAGTTACTTAAAGTGGCAAAGACTAACTTATGTGTTATAATTCTGAATTTCAATTATGTAACGACGCACCTACGCTCTGGTAAGTATGGTAAGGAACGCCACCGAAAGCGGTTCAATTTCGGTTAGCTCTCCCTGACGAGGAACGTGGTTCAGGGATTGATCTCACAGCTTGGTGTGAGATGTCAATATGAAGCTCTTGGACTCTTCATGTCCCTGAGTTCATATGAAACGCTGATCCCTAGCGTGCATTAGGCAAGTAAGTGGAGACCCCATCGCGTGGTCAGTAACGCGAGAGTGTGTTCGTCTGGAAATAGCCCAGGAGGACATACGCAGCGCTTGCCATCGGCGTGCCCTGCAGGGCAGTAGGTGGTATCTGTTGGGTTGATAACATTCCCAACCGTGACGACCCGTTCATGACATACTCGGGTTCCCCGTCGTGTGGTGTTGAAACACGATCACGTGCCTTGAGACGTGACTTAGCTCAAGGACGGCCGTATGGAAATGATACGGGCGTTTGTATTTACTTTTAGATATGGAACTGCCTGAAATGAACGAACTTTGAGTGCACCATCATTGTGTGGTCTTCTGCAGGTACTAACCACGTATGTATCCGTGTAGAAAACGTGTGCGAGAGACCGTTTAGTGCCACACTTGAGACGTATATACCGGTATGATCCGGTTAGGATTTTCTTTTGTGAGGAACGTAGTACCGAGACATTGTAGGCATAAGCATGAGTATAATGATAACTAAGAATTAAAAATCTATAGGTTTAACATTTAGGACCCTGGCTGGGTATAAGAATGGGATAGTGATGATTGTAGTTCTAAAAAGATTGAAAAACAGAGTGCTCTGTTTTGGGACAGCAAGTTTGCTGATCTTCAACAGGGCATAACTCACAGGTCTTTTAGCCAGCGAGGTGTGCTATATAGTTCTGGAAAGGTATTCAAGTACTCTACAACTTTGTTGTAGACTTCCAGAGCTGAAACTCACCTTAAGATGGCTTAAATCCCAGAGACATGTAACTATCCAGAACTAGGACAGTGTTAAAACATTCTCTGGACTGTTCTGTTTTTCAAGGATAAACTCCCAGTAGAAAAATCTAAAATTTTCATATAATACATCCTTAGAAAGAGTAGAAGATGTGTGACATCTTTGCAATTCAAAGTTCCTGAAATTTCAGCACAGAATTTAGTGGAAATCAGGGTTGAAAACAGCCACCTCCAGGGGAGGTGCTGTTAAAATTCTTCCAGAAATTCTGCTAACTTTGAATTAGCATAACTTTTTAATCAAGGCTAATATGGGGGCAAATGAGTACTTTTTGGAAGGATACTGAAGTTAACTTTAACTTTGGTATTCATATTGAGTCATGAAAATGCACAGAACCAGATCAAAACTTGGAATAGGTAGCAACTGGTCATTCTGACAGAAGAATGACGGTTGAACTCATTGAAAAGGGTGTTATACGTGATGACAACGCAATAATAATGTCTCGTAGAGACCAAACCCAGTTATGGTGAGCTTCCAAAGAGGGGGTTCATCAAGTTGGATTAAGCTAACTTGTGTTTGGTCTGGTAATGGGGTAGCTTGTGCAAAGTTATTACATCATCTACTTACGAGATATTTTGCATGTTTTGGTTGTCATAAGGTTTTTACCCCCAGTTCTATTGGACTGCATGCAAAATGTTGCGGAACTGATGGTTAATGTCGTATGGTTGCAGATGGTTCGTACTAGGACCACGCACGAGGTTGGTGGCTCTAGCCAAGGTGGAGGCGATGACTCCCAGCCACCGGCCTACGACAGCACCCCGCAGCAGCAGCCACCACCGCCGCCTCCGCTTACTCTAGCGGATGTGATAGCGGCATTGGTGGGAGGTCGTGAGGAGCAGACCGACCTGCTCCGCACGATCGTGCAGAATACGTCCCAGGCGGGAGGACGTCAAGAGCGAGGGCCTCGTGAGCCCCGCGAAGTGTCGTACTCGGATTTCATGAGTACGCACCCTCCAGTGTTCACCGAAGCTGAAGAACCACTGGAGGCGGACAACTGGCTGCGGACTATCGAGTCCAAGTTCGGGCTGCTCCAGTGTACGGGGCGGCAGAAGACACTGTTCGCAGCACAGCAGCTCCACGGTGCCGCTGGTGCGTGGTGGGCGAATTATGTCGCCTCACGTCCGGCTGGCCATGCCGTGGAATGGCAAGAGTTCCGGGAGGCGTTCCGCGCCTATCACATTCCTCCCGGAATAATGAAGAGAAAGTTCCAAGAATTTTTGGAACTAAAGCAGGGCGGGAGGAGTGCCCACGACTACTCCCGTGCCTTCAACCATCTGGCGCAGTATGCGTCAGACTACATCTCCACGGAGGAGAAGAAGAGGGAGCACTTCTATCGGGGGTTACATCCCGAAATGAAGACCCACCTCGTACAATGGAACCGCGGCACATTCAACGACCTAGTCAATGCCGCCATCATGCAAGAGGACGCTCAGCGGGAGTTAGCAGCTGAGCAGAAGAAGCGCAGCGCTCCACCTAGCAGCAGTGGGAGTGGCGCTCCCCAGAAGTACCGTATGGTGTATCGGACACCATCCGGGCAGCAGTGGCAACCACCGGCGCGACCGCAACGGTTCGGGGGACGTCCCTTTCAGGCACCTCCGTTCCGTCCGCCGATGCCACCACCAAGACAGCAGCAACAGCAGACGGTACCCCGGGCGTTTCCACCGCCACAACGCGCCCCAGGTTTCCGCCCACCGATCAGCGGGGGACCGCCCCGTTTCACCTGCTTCACGTGTGGCCAGGCGGGCCACTTTGCGAAGGACTGTCCCCAGGGGCAGCAGAGCAGCGGACAAGCCCAGTTTCAGGGCGGTGCTCGAGGCCGACCTCCGGCGAAGAAGGTTGGTCAGCGGACTGGGGGTGTCCGCAACCTCGACAATGAGGACGCCCCAGAGGGAGACAACGTGCTGGCGGGTACGTTTACTCTCAACCATCAAGCCATCGTCATATTATTTGATTCTGGTGCAACCCACAGCTTTATAAGTGCATCTTATGTGGCTAAACATCAATTGCAAGTCTTCCCAACCGACTGCACTTATATGATATGCTCACCGGGAGGGAAGATTTCAGCTAATATGATGATTCCAAAGGCACCTCTGTGCTTAGGCGGGAAGCTATATCCCACCACCTTGATAATCCTTATGGGACAAAAGATTGATGCAATCTTAGGGATGTCATGGCTGCAATACCATGGCGCTGTCCTAGAGACTCGGACCCGGACGGTCCACTTGAATTCTCCATTCCACCGTCCGCATTCCATGATGTTAGACACGCCAGTCCGGGAAGTTTTAGCAATCAATAATGCTGAAGTTCTCAAGTTAGAAGACATCCCCGTAGTCCGGGAGTATCCTGATGTGTTCCCGGATGATCTTCCGGGCATGCCACCTGAGCGGGATGTCGAGTTCAAGATTGAACTTGCACCCGGGACTACGCCCATCTCACGGAGACCATACAAGATGGCTCCAAATGAGCTGGCTGAACTAAAAGAACAGCTCAATGATCTGTTGAGCAAGGGTTTCATTCGGCCGAGTTCCTCGCCTTGGGGATGCTCGGCGCTGTTCGTGAAGAAGAAGGATGAGACCCTGAGGCTGTGTGTGGATTACCGGCCGCTCAACGCTGTCACCATCAAGAATAAGTACCCACTGCCCCGTATTGATATCTTGTTTGATCAACTTGTGGGGGCAAGTGTATTCTCAAAGATGGACCTTCGCTCTGGATATCACCAGATCAAGATCCGGGTGGAGGATATCCCGAAGACGGCGTTCTCGACGAGATACGGCTTATACGAATATCTCGTCATGTCCTTTGGTCTCACAAATGCTCCAGCCCATTTCATGTATCTCATGAACTCGGTGTTCATGCCGGAGCTGGACAAGTTCGTGGTAGTGTTCATCGACGACATCTTGGTTTACTCCAAGACCGAAGCTGAACATGCCGAACACTTGCGGATCGTTCTTCAACGATTGCGAGACCACAAACTCTACGCCAAGTTCAGCAAATGCGAATTTTGGATCAGCCAAGTGCCATTCTTGGGACATATCATCTCAGCTGAAGGCATTGCGGTTGACCCAAGTAAAATCGAGCAAGTGTTGAAATGGAAAGCTCCCACTTCAGTCCATGAAGTCAGAAGCTTCCTCGGGTTAGCGGGATACTACCGGAGATTCATTCCAAGCTTCTCCAAGCTCGCTAAGCCGATGACAGAGTTGCTGAAAAAAGGGACAAAATATGTTTGGAACACCGCGTGTGAAGGAGCGTTCCGAACATTGGTGAAGCATCTCACCACAGCCCCGGTGTTAGCTCAGCCGGATACAACAAAGCCCTTCGACGTGTATTGTGACGCGTCCGGTATTGGGCTTGGCTGCGTGTTGATGCAGGAAGGACGTGTGGTCGCTTATGGCTCACGCCAACTCCGGAACCATGAGCAGCACTACCCGACTCACGATCTTGAACTTGCTGCCGTGGTGTTGGCGCTGAAAATGTGGAGGCACTATCTCCTGGGGAACTTGGTGCATCTCTACACCGACCACAAGAGCTTGAAATACATTTTCACCCAGAAGGAGCTGAACATGAGGCAGAGGAGGTGGTTAGAACTGATCAAAGATTATGAGATTGAGATCCATTACCACCCCGGCAAGGCGAATGTGGTTGCCGACGCGCTGAGTCGGAAATCACATGTCCATCACCTCACCATTACACCGGTGGAGGAGGAAGAGCCAAGTTTATACTTGGTTCCTTATGGATCGCTGTACAACCTTGCCCTCATCCCTACTATTAGGGAGGACATCATTGCAGCTCAGAAAACGGATAAAGGCATGGCACATCTCCGGAGACGGATAGACAATGGAGAAATTAAATGTTTCCGGAAAGATGATGAGGGGACTCTGTGGTTCAATGACCGCATAGTCGTACCCCGGGATATGGAGTTGAGGAAAAAGATCCTCGATGAAGCTCACTTGTCTAAATACTCCATTCATCCGGGCAGCAACAAAATGTACCAAGATTTGAAAAAGAAATTTTGGTGGACACGGATGAAGCGGGAGGTAGCTAAGTACGTATCCGAGTGTGATACGTGTAGACGAGTGAAAGCTGATCATATGAAGAAATCAGGGCTGCTGCAACCCCTGAAGATCCCGGCATGGAAATGGGAAGATGTGAGCATGGATTTCATTGTGGGATTACCCCTAACAGCCAACAAGCATGATTCCATATGGGTAATCGTTGATCGGTTAACCAAGACGGCTCACTTCATTCCGGTGAATACACGTTACAATGCCGGCAAATATGCGGAGCTATACATAGCGAAGATTCTATGCCTATACGGGGTACCCAAGACCATTGTCTCAGATCGAGGTGCATTATTTGTATCTCGCTTTTGGGAGCAGCTACACGCTGCATTGGGTACTAAGTTGATCAGGAGCTCCGCTTATCACCCTCAAACAGATGGTCAGACTGAAAGGGTGAATCAAGTCCTGGAAGACATGTTGAGAGCGTGTGCCATCCACCATGGTAGGAACTGGGATGATCACCTACCATTGGCGGAATTCTCGTACAACAACGGTTATCAGGCGAGTATCAAAATGGCACCCTATGAAGCTCTCTACGGTCGTAAATGCCGCACCCCATTAAATTGGTGCGAGTCCGGTGAAAGGGTCACATTCGGGGTTGATGTGGTGAACGACGCCGAGGAGCGCGTTCGGACAATTCAAGCCAATTTGAAGGCCGCTCAATCCCGACAAAAGAGCTACGCTGACAAGAGGCGTAGGCCGTTGCACTTTGACGTTGGGGAACACGTGTACCTCCGCGTGTCTCCAATGAAGGGCGTGCACCGATTCGGTGTGAAGGGGAAGCTCGCTCCCCGTTTCATTGGACCCTACGCTATCACCGAGAAGTGTGGACCAGCAGCGTATCGATTGGAGCTACCGGCATCTCTGGCTGGTGTCCATGATATTTTCCATGTTTCGCAACTGCGAAAATGCTTGAAGCATACAGCTGCTGTTCCTACCGAAGACATCGGCGAGCTGAAACCGGATTTAACCTATGATGAATATCCGGTGGGAATTCTTGATGAGAAAGCCAGGACCACACGCAGCAGAACATTGTGGTTCTACAAAATACTCTGGAGCAACCACACCGCCGAAGAAGCGACGTGGGAGAGCGAGGAGTTCCTTCGCTCAAATTACCCGGAGTTTATGGCTTCTCAACACGGGTAAATCCCTATTACATCGGTATCTCTTCTTTTATAATCTCGGGACGAGATTCTTTTAAGGGGGGAGGGATGTAAAAGCCCAAGAAAAGGGACTTGCAAAAACTTTTCTTCACCTCACAACACCACAGTTTTTATTGTGGACACCATAGGAAATGTTGTGAAGAGCAAGTAACCTCCATCAAAAGAATGATTAGAGGGGAAAGCCTTCACTTTCATAATATAGGGTTTCTACAAATGAGCATGAGAGGTTGAGCTCACCCCTAGAATTTAAAAAGTCTTGGGATGGTTCAGTCCAAAGCTCATGCAAATTCAACAATTTTTGAGGCACTTTTGGGTTATTTCAAAAGGAGGCCAATTTGAATGTAAATTCAAATTGCAGCAACTTTCATCACCCAAATTCAAAAGTTAGCTCCATATCTATACTCAGCACATTTTTCTGAGTGAACCCACCAACTTTCATCTCCATTGGAGCTCATCTTGTCAAGAGCTAAATTTGCAAGAATTCAAAACTGAATTTGAATTTCAGTTTGAATATGAAGCAAATTTAACCAAACAAAGTTTGAATTTGAGAATTCAAATTCAAACAAAGGCTTGGTGACTAAGTCTCACATTAAATTGTGAGTAGCTGAGGATATTTTGGCACAACAGAATTCAGAAAATTGGAAAAAACAAAAGAGTTAGAGGGGAGGCCCACTGATCAGTAGACTTAGCACCGAAGTCTCTTCAGCCGACCCCTCGACCGAGCGCGCTCGCCAGCTGCAGCCAGCGGCGGCGACCGACCACCTCGGCCGGCCAGCTCCTGCTTCGGCAGAGGAGGTGGCACAGCAGGTGTCGCGCTCTCCCCTGGCCTCAGGAGCCTATAAAAGGCCCGAGACCGCCGGCGAGTTACTGATTCTCGCGAAGTTCTGTAACCAGCAGCCTAGTCGCCCGAGCTCCGATCGTGTGCCACCCCAGCTGTGATCATCTTCCGGCTTCGACCTCCATAGGAAAGTGGAGCGCTAGATCGTCCTCAAGACCACCGCGCAAACCGTTCCAAGGTTCGACCTCTGTGCGCGGAGAATTTCTCAGTTTAGGGCGAGTAGCTCCTTTCGGGACCCAATTAGGTTTAGCAGAAATTTGGGAAGCATAGTGGGTGGGAGGCCGAACGGAGCTGTGAGAGAGTATCTAGAGGTTCTGGCGACCCTTCTCGTTCGAAAACCGGAAGGAAATCACCGCCGGAACCCTAAGTTCACCCTAGGACAGTATGGCGGAGGAGGGGGTCGCCGGTGAGGTCTGGGTTGCCGGCCGTTTAGGGGCCAACAGAGCTCATGCCGAGTTTCCCGAGGTTTCCCTGAGTGTGGCGACGCGATTAGCGCACGAAGAAAACGGTCAGAAGGGCGGGAACACATTGCCGAGGTAGCACAGAGGCATAGGGCTCGTCGCCGGCGAGCTATGGCGGTTAGCCGGCGGCGACATGGTGTCCAGCGGGTTCAGCACCCGAGATTACGTGGGGGCGGCGAGTCTCGTCGGCTCCGGTGAGCTAGATCGCCGGGAACGCTGACCTCGCCGGAGCTCCGGCGGCTCGGGGCGGCGACGTCGGGAGGTAGACGAAGGGCGCGGCCCCACCTGTCAGCCCCTGTGTTAATCGCGCGCGAGCGCGCGGTTAGTTCAATTTAAATGGGCGGGCCCCGCTGTCAGCCTCTGGTTTAGCGCGGGAGGGGATTTTCTGTAGGAAAATAATTCAGGGATTAGCTCAAACTTTAGAAATCCATAACCGTGGCTAGGAAGCTCCAAATTTAGTGATTCAAGTTGGGTTGGATTCATCTTGCCTAGCTCTGTCCAGAGATACAACCCAATTTGTATGAAACCCATTAATTAATTCTGGAAAATTCTTTAAAGCTTTTCAGCAAAAGAATTTTAGAGGGAGTTTGGTTCATCCAAAAATCCCCAAATATCACCAGAATGTTCTTTAGGACATTAGTAAACCCCTGTAAAAGTTTCAGACCATTTGGAGTCGATTTGGTCAGAGCAATTCAAATTGGAAAGTGCTGTGTTCATTTGAATGCAGAAACATTTTCAGAGAATTTCCAAAACTTGGAAATTCAATTCTGGGCAAACCTTGAATCCAAAAATGCTAGGAAAATTCATGCAAACTCTATGAGCTATAATTGAAATTCTAGATCATCAAGTTGAGCATGAACAGGGGTCTGACCTCAGAATTAATTCCTCCTTGCTTATTTGCTAAAGAAATTACTCTGAGCAAACCATTCCATGAAAAGTGCTAAGGTTTGGTCCAGAGAGTTTGCTTGTGACAAGGAACTCACATAAAAATTCTCAGCTCCATTGGAGCTCTAGATCACCCCTGTCCTGTTTACCCACTTAAGGTATTAAGATGGAAAAGGGGGAAAACCACTTAGCACTTAACCATGTGACTAAGTCCAAGCCAAACCACCAACACCAGTTCATCTTTAAATTCTTAAACAAAGTTCCAGGTGATAGAGGCTAGGTATTAGAACTAATAGTAGAAGTCTTACTCTAAAACTCACCTGTGCATCTAAATTAACATGTAGTATTTCATTAACGTGTAGCCGTTGAAGAAGAGACTCCGGAAGTGCTGGACTTCCTTCTTCCGGGCGAAGAGCTAACTCCTGACCAGCAGCAACAAGGCAAGCCCCGGTTTGCATTAACCTTTTTATAAGTCTTCTTTTGTTTACATGAGTCATGTGAAGTATGATTGTGCATTAGGTGTAGGATGAATGGAACCCCACTTGCATAACCAAAGGTTCCTAAAAGAGTGAGGGTAGTGTCTAAGACCTCGAGTAGACGGGCTATGCGTAATGAGTCATAGGACTTCGGTACAAGTCGAGTAGTTGGAATCTACTCGCGAGATAGGCAGTGGGACACACGGGTTCGGTTGAGTGATGTGAGATCACTTTAGTAATGAAAATGAGACTAGGCAGGGGCTAGGGCGCAGCAAGAGAGAGTCTTGTGTGCGCAGCCCTGCCCGTGTCGATTGAGGACCGATCCGTGTGCGGCCCTGCTGAACAAGTATTGAACGTACCGAAGGCATATCGGATATATGGGCCCCGATAAACCGATGTAGCCTAAACCTCCGGGCGTCGAGGCATAGCACACCGATTTATAGGTGTAGGTTGAGGGCAGCAAGGTGGAAATCTGCCAACGGGCATAGAGAGATGCTCCGTGTGGGGAACCTCCTGCTCGTTTCGGTGCGACCGGTTCGACGTTTGGGCTGTTGGGTGAAAGGTTGTCCCGTACGACATCGAGTGAGCGTGCTGTGCAGCTCCACGGGTGGGCGTACGTGACGTGCTCTTTGGGTTTTCCCTGCAGGTGTATATCGAGTCGATTCGCCGTCCCTCGCGGTGACGAGTACTGCTTGTTCACTGCGTCGTAACGTAGACTAATGGATGAAATATGTTTATTCAATGGTGCTGATTGATATAATTGTATTGCTACATGTGTGCCACCAAATACTGCTTACTAAATTTCAGATTTCATGAACTGTTAACTTGTTGCTAAAAGATGAACTAAGGATGAACTTGTAGGCGTGTCGTTTTGCTGAAATGCTACCAACCTATGTCTTGGTATACCTCATGTAGAGTTTCATGCTTAGGTTAGTCGGTTAAGCCTTGCTGAGCCTTCGTGCTCACGGTTGCTGCTTAAGTGTTTTTCAGGTGAGGAGCCACCCACGGACTCGGAGTACGAGTCCACCGGCGAGGGTTACCCTCCGTCGGGGACCACGGCTGAGTGGGAGCCGTACACGCCGCGCTGAGCTGAGACGTGCAGCTAGTGTGGGTTGCCCTAGGGCGGGGCAACCGACTTTTGCTAGATAGGCGGGCGTGAGTTGTTTAGTGTAGTCTTCCGCTGTGTAATAGAACAATAATTGTAACTGAAGTTTGTACTTATTTGTACAGTTTCAGCGGTTTTTCCCATGTAATATATTGTGTTCTTATGACGTGTGCTGTCTGGTGTCGCATCGCGCGGCACCACCCTCTGCGATCCTGGATGAGCGGATTCCGGTCCGCCACAATTTTGCTCTGGAGGTCTACAAGAAAGTTGTATAGCACTTGAAAATATTTCCAGAACTGTATAATACACCTTAATTGGATCAATATACTCAGAGTTATGCTCTGTTAAAGTCCAGCAAAAATTTCTGCCAGAAACAGAGCACTGTTTTTGAAATCTTTAAAACCTAGACACTCTCTCATTTGAATCTTAGTTCAAAATAAGAGTTCAGTAACTAAAATTTGTTTCAAACTTCCATTTTTAGTTGAAAGTTAGCTCATGAATCATTTCTTCATAGGGAAGAGGTTATTATGTGTAGTACGGTGTCGATGCACCGTAAGAAGCATGTCGGTACTGCGTTGCCTCTTCAAAAGAAAATCCTAAACCGGCTTATACCGGCATATACGTATTATCAGTGGCACTAAAACGGTCTCTCGCACACGTATACTACACGGGATACGTACGCGGTTGGTACCTACAGAAGAACACTCAATAGTGGTGCACTCAAAGTTTTTCTCATTTCAGGCAGTTCTATAATCGAAAGTAAATACAAACGCCCGTATCATTGCCATACGGCCGTCCTTGAGTCAACTCACGTCTCAAGGTACGTGATCGTGCTTCAACACCACATGACGGGGAACCCGAGTATATCATGAACGGGTTGTCACGGTTGGGAATGTTATCAACCCAACAGATACCACCTACTGCCCTGCAGGGCACGCCGATGGCAAGCGCTGCGTATGTCCTCCTGGGCTATTTCCAGACGAACACACTTTCGCGTTACTGACCACGCGATGGGGTCTCCACTTACTTGCCTAATGCATGCTAGGGATCAGCGTTTCATATGAACTCAGGAACATGAAGAGTCCAAGAGTTTCATATTGACGTCTCACACCAAGCTGTGAGACTTATCCCTGAACTACTTTCCTCGTCAGGGGAGCTAACCGAAACTGAACCGCTTTCGGTGGCGTTCCTTACCATTCTTACCAGAACGTAGGTGCGTCGTTACAGAATCAAAATTCAGAATTATAACACATAAGTTAGTTATGCCACTTTAAGTAACTATACTACTATAGTCCTTATGTGGGCTTACTATCGTTTCCTCACCGTATCCTAAGTTTTTGTCATAATACAATCCTTATTCCGTGTGCTATTACCAATGCAGCTCTGATACCACGCTGTGAGGACCCCGCCGTCCCGATCACTCACGGGGACGAGACACCTCATCCGGGAATCGCATTGGGTGGTGCCGTGCGATGCGGCACCCAACAACACACATAATAAAGCATCATATTACATACATCAGGCGGAAGCTTACAAAGTGTAAATTTTAGACATACTTCTCAAAATGAACTACAGCGGAAGACTATTACAACTCACGTCTCATACCTATGCTAAGCAACAGAGAAGGTGTCCAGCCCGCGGACCCTTCTCGCTAGCAACACTGTCATAATAGCAGCGGCAGGGGTTACCTTGAGTTCATCACTCGGAGAGCTCCGAGTCTCACCAGGTACCCGTACATCACAGCGTACAGTTATTACCTGCAAAACAACTTGTGCAGTATCTGTGAGCACGAAGCTCAGCAAGACTGACCCGTCACCCTAGTCATGAAACTCTATATGATGGAAATAGAGGGCTGATTATAGAAATTTGCACAAACGACCAACTTGAGGTAAAGGAGAGTCCTTACTTCAAGTTTTAGGCAACTTTTATTGCCCTCGCGCAACCTACATCGAGACTCCACAATCAAACAAGAAACGCTTCATCTCGATGTCACTTGCCCGAGGTGAAAATAACTTTAGTGAACTACCCTAGACTCATACTGACCTTGCGCCATCAATGTCGAGACTCCACAATCAAACAAGAAACGCTTTGCCTCGACGCTTCTAGCCCAAGGTGGAAATTAAATTTAGTCAAGTGTTGATCGTTCCTCATCTCCATTATGAGGATTACCCACGAAGCATATTAAATATTTCCCGGTTTATTACTACGTTACGACTCAGTGTACAAGTATGCTCACTACCGCGAGCGACGGTGATTGCAATCAAAAACACCCGGCTTACACGACACGTACGCCCGCACTCGACGTTGCACACAGCAACCGTCACTGACGTCGTACGTGGCAACCTATCACACGACACCCAAATGTCGAACCGGTCCCATCGACTGGGATTAAGTCTCTCTACGGCAAACCCTCGTAGAGCCGACTTCTCTATCCTTTCAGCATCGGCATCAGACGGTGAGGTATGCCTCGACACCCAGGTTAACATGTTACATCGGTTTCCTGGGTCCCATATTGCCAGCATGCATCCGGTACACATCTCAAACTTGTCCAGCAGGGCCGCACACGAGAACGGGCCTTAATCGACTCAGACATAGACTAGGCTCACAGGACCACGTCCTTGACCTTCCATCCACTGCCCGGTCTCCATTCCCAACTATGAGGATCAATTCCCAACTCTTCCGATTGATCCCCCTTAATCCCATTTCACGAGTAGGAATCTGCCTACTCGAGTTATGCCTCTTTTAATCCACTTTTATTGAGAACAGCAGTTATAATTAATTGATAACATATCCTACATTAAACTTCAGGGTTTTCTGGGGCATGCATTTGGAGTTTCATACCATCTAGACGTAATGCAATAAATAAAATGCTAGACGTATGAAGTGAATACAAATAAAAACTTGTGAATTTGATGCAAACTGGGGCTTGCCTTTGTTTTGCAGGTGACTTATATATATATGCAGTTAATGAAGACCACTTGGTGCTCGATCAACCTCTTTCCTCCTTCCTTGATTTCTACTCCGATGACTTCAACTCCTCCACGTAGATACTACACGTGATGAATATGCATATCGTTTAATTGTAAAGACTTTGCTACAAGTCCTAATAACAAGTTTTCAAAAACTGGAACTCTGTTTAGGAATTTAAAATGACACTGGTGCTAGTGGTATAGGTTTGGATCTAAACACATGATTAAATGCTAAGTGGTTTTCCCCCCTTCTATATTGATCACCTAACGAGGTTAAAAAGAATAGGGGTGATCCAGGGCTCCAATGGGGCTGAGAATTTTCATGTGAGTTCCTTGTCACAAGAAAGTCCCCTGGACCAAAAATTAGCACTTTTCATTGAGTGGTTTGTTCAGCATAATTTTCTAAGCAATTAAGCAAAGAAGAGTTAATTCTGAGGTCACACCCATGTTCATTGAGTGGTTTGTTCAGCATAATTTTCTAAGCAATTAAGCAAAGAAGAGTTCAATTATATCTCATAGAGTTTGCATGAATTTTCCTAGCATTTTTGGAGCTAAGGAATGGCTAGAACTGAATTTCCAAGTTTTGGAAATTCTCTGAAATTGTTTCTGTATTCCTTTAAATACAGAAACTTAAAATCAGAATTAACCTAACTAAATCAACTCCAAATGAGTTGAGAATTTTACAGGTGTTCACTAATACCCTAAAGACAATTCTGGCAAAATTTGAGGATTTTTGGATAAACCAAACTCCCTCTAAAATTCTTTTGCTAGAATGATTTAACGAATTTTACAGAATTAAATAAAGGGTTTCATACCAATTGGGTTTCATATTTGGATAGTACTCTATCAGAGGAATCCAAAAAAATTTGTTTCACAATTTTTGGATTCTCCTACCCAAAGTTTTAGCTATTTAAACTTTCAACTAAATTCTGAAAACAGATAAAAGTTCAAATGCCTGCTACTGGGCCCAGGCCACGTGTCACCCTCTGAGACAAAACCACACAGGGCCACAGGGTTTCTCCCGCGCTATCACAAAGTGATCCGAGCGCCGCAGCCGATCAGAGATTTTAACATCCGTCGCTGACCTGCGGGTTCGTCTTCAACCTTCGGCCAAACAGAGGCCGCGGCGGCGCCCTCCGGCGAGCGTCGCCGGAACGGTCTTACCGGCCCTCTCCCGACCCCCTGCTCGCCGCCCCACCATAACTTGGCCTGCTGAACACGTTGAGAGGTTCTCCGACAGCCATGGATCGCCGGAAAACCTTGCGCACCGGGGGCAGCAACGATTAGGGTTCCGGCGAGCCGGTGCAAGGCGAATTGTCCACCAAATGATCGATTCTTTGTCTCTAGAGCACCAGGGGAACGTGTAGGCGCTAGACTTGGCCCCCAAAACCATCAGCGAGCACTCTAACCCCGTCGGCACCGTGCGGCCGACTTGGCCCGGAAGTTTTCCCGTGGCAAAAACGTGGAATTCTCACCCTACCCTTAATTTCTCAACCTAGGATCTGGGGAGGAGGTGCTCTAGCTATAGGGGAACTTCTGTGCGAAGTGTGAAGCACAACCATCAAGAATCAACGCCGAATTGCGCAAATGCTTACCTCGGGGTCGTTTTGGCCGCCCGAGAGTAATTTCCGAAATTATCCTCCGAGGAGCAACGGCTAGGGCTGAGCTTCAGGGAGGAGTAGCTAGGATCACCGGCGCGCCGCTGGGTAAGCTCGCTTGGGCTTGACCTGCCTCGGTTCAGGCTGTCCACGGCAACTGAGCTCGTGTTCATCACCGTTCAACACGGGAGCAACGACATATTGCCGGTTTTCGGTAGACACGAGCATGGGGCTGTGGGGAGAAACTGCTACCGATCTAGACCATGCTTGTACAAAGCTTTTTGCTGTGGAGCTCACGACCCAACGGCAATCGGCGGTGGTGTGCGATCGGGAGAACCGAGCGGGCGCCGTTGCTTGCGGGAGGGCGAAAGAACAGAGCGATGCAAGCTACGGTGAAGAGAAGAATTCGTGTTGTGCCACATGCGTGAGAGATAAGGGCGAGGTGAGTCTCAGAAAAGCAGGAGCTGGCGGCGGTGACCGTGGCCCGAGCTGCTCGGTGTCGCCCGGGGAGAAATTTCCTCGGTGGAGTGAAAGACAGAAAGGAGACTTAGTGTGTAAGTCTAATATCACTATGTCATGTGGGTCCCACTGCCCCCTTCTTATCCCATCTCATTTTTCTCACAAATATCTCCACAGTTTGGCAAATAATCCATCCAAATGTTTGAAGTTGCAAATTGAATTGCATTTGGGGAGTTGGGCAAATTTCATCCAAATTCAAATGTGTATTTGAATTCTTTGCACATTTAAGTCCTTTTGGGAGAAATGGATAGCAAATCTTTTCAAAAATTGATGAAACTTTGCCTACCCCCTAATTTGGACCTAAGGAATCCAAATGTGAACTCTGATGATTAATTTGGCTGCTGCAAATGAGGTTTTTAATACAACAGTTTGAAAACCCTTGTGTTACTCTCATTTGCATTTTTGATTGGAACAATTTGTTCTCAAAATCAAACTTTAGCTTCCTCACTCATATGGGAACTCCCCACCTTAGTTTTAGATCCCTCTTGGGTTCCAAGTCTTCAAATAAATATTTGAACTTGTGTGAAGAAGGCTCTCATGTGTATTATCACATGTGGAAAGAAAAGTTTTAACGAGTCCCATTTTTCATACATGTGAAACCAACTTTGTGCAAACAAGAGTTTCTTTGTATGCATATTTTGGGACCTTTACAGAAAATAGCAGTTTAGAGGGATGTTCCTATGTGTTTTAGAGTGTCCATTCTACCTCGGCTTGCATCCTACGGTCAACGTGGCTCTGATACCAATCTGTGACACCCGGTTCCAAAAACAGAACCAAGTTAATGCATATGTGTGCCCAGGATATTCATCACACATACACACGTAATCCACAAATTGAACTCAGAATATAACCACGAATAAATAGTGTTTAAGTACTTTATTACATCGACTCTTTGTCTCACTCATGAATCTCTAACTTATTCTTGCAGAGGAAGTCTCTAAATGACAGCGGAAATAACTAAATAGCAGCAGGCTCCATCTTCAACTCCACAGACATGTTGACGGTAGTTCGCATGCCTAGTACTCCACATGGTCCTCGAAGTACTCTTCTCTGTTACTGATGTTTATGTGATAATGCAAGGGTGAGTACATGTCGTACTCAGCAAGTGCCGGAAAAGTATGACATGTAGCTTACAACAAGGTATGGAATAGAAAGGCTCATTGCAGCAAGCAAATTTTATTTCATAAACATGATAAAAACAACAACTAAATCTAGGTGAGTTTAATCCCAATATGACCAAGTAAAACAGCAACATTCTTTCATCATAATTCACCATTTATCAAGTCTCATCCAGCAATTAATCTTTCTCAAGTTCATCTCATGCTCATAAAATATTCATAACCATCTCATATTCATATAGCCAAAGCCAAACTCATTGTCATGACTCAAAACAGTCCCAAAACCATTCCCAATGACCATACCATAACCATACCGAATATCCATCCCAAGTTTTCCCTCTAATCATGAAAGTTGGCCAGGTGCTTGTGACCAGAAGCACGGCTATCATGATAGTTTTACCCTCTGTAGAGGTGGCACCACTTTAACAACAAGTTCGTGATTTCGTCCCCCGTGGGCGACTGCAGAACCTCCATTATACCAGTACACAACCGTCAGTGTATGGCCAAGAGATCACAAAATAGCCTTTACAAAGGGGCTGCTAGATGTATGGACTCACTGAGGTTTCACCGGCAGGCTCGAATCACCATTCTCCCACCCACGGGCCCCCTCATGTGCCATGCAGTTCCCAGGGCAGTCCTCTCTTGACTCACATTCCCCGCGCCATCCACGGTCCATTACAAGCTAGCAACACACCTAATTTATTAGCTAAGCTGCACCCAAACTTGGCCTTGTGGTGGTACTGTTTTCCTGGCATATTCTCACATGAACCGGTCCTTAGATCTACGGCAACACCACCATCTCATCCAGCAACATTCGTGAACCAAGCTTGCCTAGATCTCCCCGATTCCATGCCCATTAACATCATCAAGTTCTCATTGCCATTATTCATATGAGTGCAGTAGCTAGACATGTTTTATTTCAGCTTCCCATATCCCGTAGATTAAGCGAAGCAAAAAGGAAAAACAACCATACCCGACTCATCGACTTTCCCGGCGACAAGGATGGTTAACAAAACTAGTAAACTCCTATAAAAGGGTGTCCCATCAAGTTGACTCAAGCATACACATTTTCGCAAACAAAACAGTTTCAAAACATGGGATCAATATGGTCAAGGGGCACTTGCCTTGCTCCCGTGGCTCTTGTTGTTCGAGCGTCTCGAAGTCTTGGTGCTGTAGTTCTTCGTAGATGGCCTCTTGAGCTTGTCCTTCTACTCACGACCACGCACATACAAAATTCACAACAATCAATCATCATGCACAAACTTAACTGAAGATGCAATGGGGTAGATGAATGCAAATCCTATGATGCAGTTTTATTAAACCAGTTTGTATGTGTTCTTGCATGTTTTAATGGGCTTTCATGGGGTTTTATGATGAACAAGGGTGCTGGGATGAAGTGTTGACGTGGTGATGATCTTGACTCAATATCTAGATCAATTCCACCATCAAAAATCGATCAAGACACGATCTGTCCCCACGAAAAAGTTTCTGTTTGAAGGGGGCGAAGAAAACGGATGTGTAGAAACAGCGACGACGTCGTAAGATGGGTAACGAAGACCTACCTCACTTCCCTTTGATGGCAGGGCCTTCCTCCTAGCAATGGCAGCAGCGGGGAATTTTTCTATGGAAAATTAGGACAGGACAGATCGTCGGTTCTTTTCTGGCGACGGCGAGGCGTGACGGGGCTCACCGGGGGGGGGGGGGCTCGATGGCGGGGCTCAACGGCAGGGCTCATCGGCGGGCCTCGACGGCGGGGCTCACCGGCGACTGAACTCCAGCAAGCGGGGGGGGGGGGTCCAACTCGGCGAGTTGATGGCTAGGGACTCCAAGTCGCCAACTTGGGGGGGGGAGAGGGGGCTGCGGCCAAGGGGGGGTTTGGGTTCTATTTATAAGGGGGGAGAATCTTAATCGAATTGGAGCAAAATCCTAACAAACTTTTCCCCAATTATTTTGGTGCGGCAGCAGTGTGGGGGAAATTTCCCGAATGTGGGGAAAATTCCCCTTTTGGGGGAATTGGGGAATTTGGGGAAAAGTTGGGAAATCGAAAATAGCTCATTTCAGCTATCTTTTTCCCATTCCTCACCATTTCTATGTCACTTACTCCATTTCTACATTCCCCTCTCCATTTCTATGTCCCACTCTCCATGTCTACATTCCCCTCTCCATTTCTATGTCCGATTTCTCTATTTCTATATGCCCTTCTCCATTTCTATGGTTCTTTCCTTCATTTCTATGGTCCTTTCTCCATTTGTATGGTTCTTTTCTCCATTTCTATGGTTCTTTCTCCATTTCTATAGTTCTTTCTCCATTTCTATAGTTCTTTCTCCATTTCTACTTCTTTTATAATGCTTCTCTACATGAAAAATGTATGCAATGCATAGAAATGAATTTGAGGGTGTTACAGAATTTGGTTTGAATTTGAAAATGCATTTATTTAATCCCTTTTGAGCCCACCCTACAATGACAAGTTTGTCATCCAACTTTTTCCACAAATTCCAAACTATATGGCTGACACGACACCAATGGTCCTGTCGAGCCAGGATCACGCTGAGGGGTGCTGCGTTGCACAGCACCGTATAACACACGTCAAAGGTACAAAGCGGAAGCAGAAATTTTATTACATAAACAAGTTTATGAACATGTTTACATCAAAATAAGTTCAGTCTACACTCGCGGGCGCAGACTAAGCATCAAGTGCACGTTCGGCCCTCGAACGTGTCCTTGCTAGCACACACGCACACTAACTCTGTGGCGTGCACGACTCCCACTCGACGGGGTGCCCCTCCTGGGGTTCTGTCTCCTCTTCGGGAGTCCCTTCCTCATAGAACCCTGCAAAAGCTTCAAACACAAGCAGTGAGCATGAAGGCTCTGCAAGTCTGACCCGTCTCACCTAAACATGGAACTTCTACATGAGGGGTGATGGGTACATGAGATAAAATTATTTGCAAAGGACTCGCCTAATTAGTAGAACCTTACTTTCAAGTTTTAGCAGCAGGTTGTGGAGAACCTTACGCTAAGGCACATGAGAGAGCCGCAATCAAACAAGAAACGCATTTCTCTCATGTACTTTGCCCAAAGTTGAAATGAACTTTAGTTAGCTCTAAACTACAGCAAGTCATTAGCAATCAAGTCCATCTTTCAATCAGCAACATTTTAACATGTAACTAGCCTATTCTTTCTACGTCATGGTACAGTGAACAAGTAGTACTCACTGACCGCGAGGGATGACGATTATAATCGATTTACACCTGCAGGGTTACCCGAATAACCCGTCACGTACGCCCGTACTCGATGTTGCCTACAACAACCATCACTGACACCGTACGCAACCACCTTTCACCCGTCAGCCAAATATTGAACCGGTCCCATCGTCCCGAGCAAGAGGTCTCTGCACGCGCATCTCAGTGCCGCCAGCCGATTTACACCTCAAGCTCTCAACCTACCCTCTGAACGATGGGCAATGCCTCAATACCGAGCTACCCGAGTTACATCGGTTTCCCGGTTCCCATATAGCCGGTAGGTCTTCGGTACTGTTCTAGCTTGTTCAACAGGCCCGCACACGGCTCGGTCCTCAATCGACACAAGCGGAGCTACAGAACACAGGCCCCAAAGTCCTGCTGCCCTTACCCTACGCTTGGTCTCATTTTCTTGCCATGTGTTTCATGTGCTATCACTACCCGAGTCGAGTGCCTCTATCCTATGCTCGCGAGTAGTTCCAACTACTCGACTTGTACCGAATCCTACTCTATCCTAGCAATGCAGTAGCTAACGGGGTTTGCAATCCTAAACCTAACCCATGGTTCTCTTGGCTATGCAGTGGGGCTTCCAAACAAGACTGGAATGCACAGAATAAAGGAAACAAGTATGTGCTCAAAACAATAAAAATTTGTAAAAAGGTTAATGCAAACCGGAGCTTGACTTGCTGCTCTTGATCGTAGGCTAGCTGCTCATCCGGAGTAACGAAGTCTAGGACTTCGGGTTCCTCCTCGACTTTAGCGACTACATGATAGAAACAATACATGTATTAATTTAATGCATTTGTATTAGGTTTGAAGTTGTGAAGTCTATAACTTTTGCTAGACCGACCTAATGACTGTGAAACTTTTATTGTGGCTTGGTTACAACCTAAACAGAGACTTGGTCAAGTTTTAGTTGCAGTAAAGCTCATTTGAGCCCTCCACAATTAATTATGTCCTTGACCTTAATTGGAACTCTTAGGGTGTTCTAGGAATTTTCATGAAACAAACTATGACTTTCTGAAAACTAGATTTTCAGAGGGTTCTAATGGAGTTGGTCTCACTTAATTTGGGAGTTCCTAACTAAAGATATGAGCTAAACAATTTCAGAGAAAATTCTGAAAATGTTTCTGAACATTTTCTAATTTCTCTGGAACAGTTTCACTAATCACACCATTAGGTGGATCAAATGAGCTCAAATGGATCTGAAATTTTTATGGTAGTTCAGGGACATTTTGGTGAACATCCCAGCAAAAGTTCAGGATTTTCCTCCAAAGAATTTTCCAGTTTAAAATCCCTAACAGTTTAAATTTTGAGGAATTAATTCTGGAGAATTAAGGGTTTTCATGAAGTGAAACTTGATTTGCTGAAAAGTGCCCAAAGGGATGAATCCAGCAAAATTTGGTTCACTCAATTTGGAGCTTTATAGCCAAAGTTATGAGGATTTGAAATTTGGAAGAATTCTGAAAATCGGGGAAAAAGTTTAAACTCTCCGGGGCCCGCGGGGACACGTGTCGAGCGTGGAGGTGCCCGGCACACCGGAGCTACCACACGTGTCGAGCGCGGAGGTGTCCGGCACACCGGAGCTCACAGGGTATTGGCGCGCCAGTACAGCCGATCCCCGGCCACACCCGATCCCGATTTAAATTTTCTAGCCGCTGACACGTGGGCCAGCCGGCTTCGTCTTCCTCCCGCCGTTCTCCCGCGCCCGCGCCGCCGACCTCGCCGGAGCAGACCCGGATCTCGCCGGCTCGCCGCTGCCGGACCTCCCATGGTCTGAAACTCGCCGCCATGGGGTTGTCGACGTCGAGGAACACGTCGGTGGTGTCAGGTCGGGCTGGGTGACCGGAAATAGCCCGGCGACGTGCCGCGGCCTCGGTTGAGGTTCGGCACTGTCGACCATGGGTCCTAACCCGCTAACATCTCGAACAAACGGTCCTACTGCATCAGTGTACCTCTAGGGAGCTCGACAAGGTGTCAAGAGGGTTCGGGGACGGCGGCAAGTGGGTCGGCACAGTGTGACCGATTGTGCCTGCCATGACCGCCCTCGATCGAGCTCGAAATTCGTCACTCCTAGCCAGCTTCACGCTACGGATGCAGAAAAGAACTTGATCACCGGCTAGTCCAGTGTCTAAGTGCAAGATTTGATGACCTCCGAAAGATCATAGAGCGAGAATTTAAAGAAACCGTACCGGAAGCTCGGGTTACGGTCACCGGAGCAAAAACTAGAAATTCTCTGCGGATTCTTCACGGTTGGCTTCCAAACTTGGAGGAGAGCAGCACGGTGGTCGCGCGCTCCTGTTGCCTCTCTTTCTGGACCGTGTAAACGCCTGTGGAACGCTGCCCACCGGCGCCTGACTCTCAGCTGAGGCTAGGTCGCCGCGGTGGCGATCGCTCTTGGGCAAAGGAGGTCGGAACTCGGGGTTTCTGGTGTTGGGGAGGTGAAGTGCGACCTCAGGTGGCTGTCTAGCAGCTCAAGGACGAAGGAGGAGATGGTTTTACTGATTTTCCCGATTGAGCAGAGAGCTGCGGCGAGAGACAATGCTGCTGCTCGGGTTTGCCCACGAGAAGATAAAGCCGGCCGACTCCTGCTCGGCTGAGGTGGTGCCGGTCGCGTGGGGGCGCGAGCAAGCCGCCCTGGGCGCCAGCGCGCGGAGGGGGAAGCAGCTGGTGGCGCCGGTAGCTGCTCGGTGGCACAGCCGACAGCTGCTCGGTGGAATTTCCCACCGAGACTCTTACTTTGGTTGCAAGTTTCTCCTTCTTCCCTCTATGACATGTGGGTCCCACCCGGGGTTTTAACCTCTGAAATTTACTCCTGATCACTGTAGTGAACAGTGAACCCCACAATACCCCTGGTGATTCAGATTATTCACCCTTGGGCCATTCGAATTGAATAGGATTCGAATTGGGTTTGGTTTGAGTGAATTTCAGCACAAGTGCAGTTTTGAATTCAAATGAAGTTTGAATTTGCCCCATTTAGTTCATGTCAAGATCAACTCCAAATGGAGTGAAAATTGGTGTGTGGGCTCACAAAAATGTGCTGAGTAAGAATATGCCTTCCACTTTTAAATTCATGGGATAAAAACAGTTTGAATTTGAATATGGTTTCAAACTGCCCTCTTCCTAACTATACCCAAAATGACCTCAAAATGGTTTTGAATTTGGGTGAAACTTGGCATGGACATCCTTAGTAAAGTGTAGGAATTTTCATATGTCCAGCCCACCTATATCACATGTGGAAAAGACCACTTTTGCAATGTGTGAGTTTGTTCTCTAATGAGCATGTTGATAATTGTTACTTGCTCTTCATTTGTTTTCATCATCCTTCCTCAAATGAGGTGTGTGATGTGGTGATGAACACTGCCAATGTGTGTCAAAAACTGAGGCCCTTACAATGGCTGCATAAGTATTCCATGTTTTTGGCCACAAATTGGTGTGAACTTTGAACTTGAAATCTGATTTTTAGTCCTTCATGCAAAGGGGTATTTAAATCCTTAATGGTTCAACACCTTTAAACAAAAATGTGAGCCTCATTTTGGATGATCATCCATGTAGCACTTTGCATGAATAAAAGTTTTAGAAAGTCCCATTTTTCATGACTTTGCCACACATATGAATTCAAACCATGATTTTATTCATATACATTTTTGGGACTTTTACATTCCTCCCCCCTTAAAAGAATCTCGTCCTGAGATTACAAAAGAAGAACAAGATGGGAGAGGTAATTAGAAACTGTTCCATGATAAAAGTTCCGGATAGTTTCTGTGGAAATAATCTTCACTTTCCCACATCGCCTGTTAAGCGATATGATTACTCCACAGCACCTTGTACAATTTGATCGTCCGGTTCCAGGTTACCCGGGTCTTTCATCCATAATCTGAACCAGTCGCTCGGTGTAGGTAAGGTCCGGTTTCAATTCGATGATTTCTTTGGTGCGGACAGCAGCGGTGAATTTGAGGCACTTCCGCAGCTGTGATACATGAAACACATCATGGACACCCGCAAGACTTGCCGGTAGTTCCAGCCGGTAGGCTACAGGTCCGCACTTCTCCGTGATAGCAAAAGGTCCTATAAAGTGGGGAGCGAGTTTCCACTTTACACTGAACTGGTGAATCCCCTTCATCGGAGATACACGAAGATAAACATGCTATACAACGTCAAAATGCAATGGCCTATGCCTTTGATCAGCGTAGCTCTTCTGTCGGGATTGTGCAGCTTTCAAATTTTCTTGTATCAACCGAACTCGGTCTTTGGCTTCGTTGACAAGATCCACCCCAAACAGAACTCTTTTGCCAGACTCACACCGATTCAACATTGGGCGACATTTCCCGCCGTAGAGAACTTCATACGGTGCCATTTTAATACCCGCTTGATACCCGTTGTTGTATGAAAACTCCGCCAACGGTAAGTGATCATCCCAATTATTACCGTGGTATATGGCGCACGCTCTCAACATGTCCTCAAGCACTTGGTTCACCCTCTCAGTTTGTCCATCAGTATGAGGGTGATATGCAGAGCTTCTAATCAGCTTGGTGCCCAACGAGGCGTGCAGCTGCTCCCAAAAACGAGCAACAAACAGCGCACCTCGATCTGAAACGATAGTCTTCGGAACACAATGCGAGCATATAATTCTTGATATGTATAACTCCACATATTGCCTTGCTCGATAATGAGTGTTCACCGGTATGAAATGAGCTTTCGTCAACCGGTCGACGATCACCCATATCGAGTCATGCTTCCGGGATGTGAGTTGTAATCCATTGATGAAGTCCATACTCACATCCTTCCATTTCCATGCCGGTATCTTCAGAGGTTGTAGCGGTCCGGCTTTCCGCATATGATCAGCCTTGACCCGTCTACACGTATCACATTCGGATACGTATTTAGCAATCTCCCTCTTCATCCTCGTCCACCAAAATTTCTGTTTCAAATTTTGGTACATCTTGTTACTGCCGGGATGAACGGAGAACTTCGACAGGTGGGCTTCATCCAAGATCTTCCAGAGTTTCATATTACGCGGTACCACTATACGGTCGTTAAACCATATCATACCGTTCTCATCCTTCTAAAAACATTTCACCTCTCCGTTGTACAGTCTTCTCCGTATATGAGACATGCCCCTGTCTCTTCTTTGAGCCTCAACAATCTCTTCACGGATTGTTGGAATGAGAGCAATATTGTAAAGTCCTCCATACGGAATGACACGGAGACTTGGTTCTTCATCCTCCAACTCAGCAATCGCTATGCTGTGAACGTGGGCTTTTCGATTAAGCGCGTCGGCAACCACGTTCGCTTTACCCTGATGATAGTGGATCTCAATTTCATAATCTTTTATGAGTTCCAACCATCTCCGTTGTCTTATATTCAGCTCCTTCTGCATGAAGATATACTTCAAGCTTTTATGGTCGGTGTAGAGGTGAACAAGATTACCAAGTAGATAATGCCTCCACATCTTTAACGCCAACACCACAGCAGCAAGCTCGAGATCGTGACTTGGATAATGCTGCTCGTGGTTTTGTAGCTGACGAGACCCATAGGCGACTACACGCCCTTCTTGCATCAAAACACAGCCGAGACCGATACTGGATGCATCACAATATACATCAAATGGCTTCGTCGTGTCCGGCTGAGCAAGAACTGGAGCTGTGGTAAGATGTTTTACTAGAGTCTTGAATGCGGCTTCACATGCTGCATTCCATATGTATTTAGTGCCCTTCTTCAGCAGCTCCGTCATTGGTTTAGCAATCTTTGAGAAGCTCGGAATAAACCTCCGATAATACCCTGCTAAACCTAGGAAACTTTGGACCTCGTGGACTGATTTGGGAGATTCCCACTTCAGCACTTGTTCAATTTTGCTGGGGTCCACGGCAATGCCCTCTGCTGAAATAATATGGCGTAGGAAAGGCACTTGATCAATCCAGAACGTACACTTTCTGAACTTGGCGTATATTGGTGCTCCCTCAACCTTTGTAGCACGATACACAAATGTTTAGCGTGCTCTTCTTCTGATTTGGAGTAAACCAAAATGCCGTCTATGAATACCACGAAGAACTTGTCTAACTCTGGCATGAATACAGAATTCATCAAGTACATGAGGTACTCATAGAGTACGTATCTCGTTGAGAAAGCTGTCTTCGGTATGTCCTCCGGCCGGATCTTTATTTGATGATATCCAGACCGAAGATCCATCTTCGAGAATACCTTTGCACCCACAAGTTGATCGAACAAGATGTCGATGCGTGGCAAAGGATACTTGTTCTTTATCGTGACAGCATTTAGAGGATGATAATTAACACATAGACGCAGTGTTTTGTCCTTCTTCTTAACGAACAGCGCAGAGCAACCACAGGGTGAAGAACTTGGTCATATGAAACCCTTGCTCATGAGTTCATTTAATTGCTCCTTCAACTCCTCTAGCTCGTTAGGTGCCATCTTGTAAGGCCTTCGTGAGATAGGTGTTGTTCCCGGTGCCAGTTCAATCTTGAACTCGACGTCCCATTCAGGCGGCATGCCCGGTAGATCATCGGGAAACACGTCAGGATAATCACGTACCACTGGAATATCTTCAAGTTTAAGAGCTTCCGTGTGGTAGGCCTCTGCCATATCTGGGTCTTCGCTGTCTAAGAACAGCGTGTGCTGTCCATGAATCGGTGAGTCAATCTGGACAGTCCGGTTACCGATATTGAGAATAGCACCGTGATGGTTTAACCAAGACATCCCCAATATTATGTCTATCTTCTGCCTATCCAACATAATCAGCGATGTTGGGTAAATTTTTGCTCCCAAAAACTAAGCTGCTCGGGACACAATCTGATTAGCAGAGATATTTCCTCCCGGTGAACGTATAAGATAACTCGTTGTGGGAGTATTGGTGGATAATTGGTGCTGATCCACGCATGTTTTGCTGGTAAAATTGTGGGTTGCACCGGAATCAAAAAGTATGAGCACGGGTACGTCATTTAGAGTGAACATGCCCGCTAACACCGGTGCTCCCTCCGGGACATCCTCAATAGCAAGATGTTGCACACTCCCGGATTGCAATGCTGTTATATTGACTTGAGCATGTGGCGGCATACCACCTGAGGATGATGGTTGTCTGCTGTTCAACAACTTCTCCTTGCATTCTTGCCTAAAATGCCCAGAACGGTGGCAATAAGAACAAGGATGTTTCCCCGGTTCTTCGCTTACTTGTGGTAGAGAAGTTGATGTATTTGGCTGCAGCAATGATGCACCTGAAGTCAATCGTTGCTGCGGCAATGGTGTTGCTCCAAGACATTATTCTTGAGCAGGAAATCTGGTATATGTTGATCTTACTGGTGGCTCCCATATTTCGTCGGATGGTCTGCGATACACCACACGATATTTATGAGGAACAACTGGTATGTCTTCTTGTACATCATCCCGGTCCCTCTTCTCTGCTTGACACTCAAGTGTCGCCTGTTCTTGCAGCAGGGCAGCACTGATTAACTCGGTGTAATTGCCTTGATTCAACAAAGCCAGCCTATCTTTTAATATGGCACTCAGGCCATGGAAGAAGTAGTCACACCTTGCAGCTTTGCTCGTCGCATAAACAGGAGCATATTGTGCCAAATTGTTAAACCGTTTGACATAATCGAGGACATTCCTGTCCCCCTTGTTTAAGTTCCTGAATTCCTGCTGCTGGGCCTTGATAAAACCCATAGGAATGTGACGAGCACAGAATGCTTCACGAAATTCCGTCCATTCCACTTGATGGCCTTCCGGAATGGTGAAGAGACAAGCGAACCACCAATTTCCGGCGGCTCCATGGAGCTGTTGAGCTGCAAATAATGTCTTCTGATACTCATCGCACTCAAACAATCCAAACTTGGACTCCATAACCCGAAGCCACTGATCAGCTTCCATTGGTTCGTTGGTTTCCGTGAAAATTGGCGGTTGTGTCGCCAAGAAGTCCAAATAGGCGTTCCGAGGTGGAACGACCTGTTCCGTACGTTGGAGTAAGACATGTTGTACCAAGGCTTGGAGTAGTCTTGTGTTCTATTTACTTGACTCGACCTTCTGAGCCATTACATCCACCCATACCGTTGATGGCGGTGCCCGTGGTGGAGTCGAGTCATCGCCGTCTCGGCGAGAACCTTCTGCCCTACTCGGAGAATGAGTACGCACCATAGTGCAAAAGAATAATTTTGAGGGAAGTAAAAACTTGATCTCAGCAGTATGTGAAAGTATGGAAACATGAACATGCTAAAACTTTATGAAAGAATAACAAAATTTCATGTTTACACATCTTCCTAAAGCAAACCTAATCAGTCCCCTATTCTGTACAGAACAGACCCTTCTGAACGTAACCCAGATTTTGATCCGGTTACCAGAATTTTCATAACTAAATTTGAATACCAAAGTTAAGGTTAACTTCAGTATATTTTCAACGAGTACTCATATGCCCCTAGATCATTTCTGGATCAAAAGTTATGATTGCTCAAAGTTGACAGAATTTCTGGATAAAATTTGTCAGCAGCTCCTTTGTATGTGGCTGTTTTTATCACAGTTGTACATAACAATGTAGTACAATTCTGAACAAACTATGAACTACAATATCATTGCAAATTTCATAATCTTTCCAACGGTGTATCATATGACCCTTAGAAATTTTTATACAGAATGTTATGGCTAATTTACAGAAACATCCAGAGAGGTTTGTAGCTGTCCTGTTTTCTGGACAGCTTGCATTCATCTGGACATTCAACCAAGTTGGCTTCCGATTTTGCTCTGGAGGTCTACAGAAAAGTTGTAGAGAACATAAAAACATTTCCAGAACTGTATCATATACCTATATTGGATCAAGATACTCAGAGTTATGCTCTGTCAAATCCAGCAAAAATTTCTGCCAGAATAGAGCACTCTGTTTTTGAAATCAAAAGAACCCTAGCAATTCTCTTCTTTGAAGCTTAGTTCAAATGAAGAGCTCAGTAACTAATATGTGCTTTCCAACATCAATTTTTAGTTTGAAAGTTAGTCATGAATGATTTCTTCATAGGAAAGAAGACTATCTAGTGTAGTACGGTGGCGATGCACCGTAAGACATATGACGGTAATACATTGCCTCACAAAAGAAAAACCTAACCGGATTACACCGGCATGTACGTATTCTTCGGTGGCACTAAGATGTTGACTCGCAAACGTGTTCTACTCGTACTATGGTTTTCGTGGTTAGTACCTACATAAAACACACTCAATCATCAGGTTCGGCTGCACACCGAACCCGGTCCCAATACAGTTCAGACACCCGTCTGTCATCACTCGCACGGGTGTTTTCAAGCCAAACATGCCTTGAGCTACGTGTTCACGTTACTGACCATGTGATGGGGTCTCCCATACTTGCCTGAAGCACGCCAGGGAAGGGCTTTGCTCGAATACCCCAAACGACATGAAGAGTCGTAGAGGATACTAAAGCGGGTCGGGTTACCTGCCACCCGTGAGGCTCCACCCTTCAGCTTGTGCGCACTGGTGGACAGCGCTTACGTGCACCCCCCAAGACATAAAACGTCCCGAGATGCATGATTTTCCCACATAAACAAGTAAGTTAGGTTGCCACCTTTATAATATGCTAATATAATAGTCCTTATGTGGGCCTAATACCGTTATCTCACCGTATACTAAGTTTTTATCGTAATATGATGTTCAGTCCGTGCGCTATTCCCAACGTAGCTCTGATACCACGCTGTGGGGGACCGCACGCGGCCTCAGCAGGACCTCGTTGGGTGGTGCCGTGATATGCGGCACCCAACAGCACACGGGTCGAGGAAGCACATCACATTACATAAATCATTTGCGGAAGCGTACAAGAGTATTTTAGAAATACTTATATGAAAATAAGCTACAGCGGAAGACTATAACTCTCACGACTCATCTCTAACATAGCAACAAATAAACAGTCCAGCCTGCAGACGTTTCTTACTAGCAACATGAAGAAGAAACCGCAGCGGCGAGGATGTTCTTGAGTAACCACTCGGAGGCTCCTGAGTCTCATCGGCATCCCTTCTCATAATCATGAAGTCAATCCTGCAAAACAACTCGGATAGCATCCGTGAGCATAATGCTCAGCAAGACTTAACTGTCACCCTAAGCATGAAACTCTACATGAGGGTATGGACATAAAGTAGGATAGCATAATGCATAATAACTCGCCTAAAAGTGAATCCTTACTTTCAAGTATTAATTGCAGAAAATTAAGAGTAACATTGGGCACGGCACATCGGGAGTCCACAATCAAACAAGAAACGCTTTCCCCCGATATAATTTGGTCACGGTGGAAATGAATCGAGTTTGCTCTAACTATTCAGCAACGATATATCACAAGTATAGTATGAACTTCAAACCAATGTGATTAGTTCCTTTCTCATGCAAGTTCTTACTACGTCACGACTGTGATAATAAGTATTCTCGGTCCTTTTCCATGAGAGACGGTGATTCGAATCAATAACACCCGGACTACACGACACGTACGTCCGTACTCGACGTTGCCTACAGCAACCATCACTGACGTCATACTTGGCAGCCTTTCCCCCGTTTCACCCCTGTTGAATCGATCAAATCGCACTGTACAGTAGCCACTCTCATGGTGCACCTACCGACATGAGATGTCATGAGAATGTTACCCACATACTGCACACTGGCCGTCTCGCCTGAGGCGACCCGAAAAGGCTCAACGCAAGCTTCCCGAGGTACATTGGTTTACTGGGTCCCATATAGCCAGCATGAGTCCGGTACACAACTCAAACTTGTTCAACAGGGCCTCATACGGATCGGTCCTTGACCGACACTGACAGGTCTATAGCACCCAGGCCCCTATGTCCTGCTGCCCCTACAACCTTCTGGTCTCAACTTTAACTTGCTACACATTTTCTGAACCAATCCCGTATGCCACTGTTGTCCTGATCATGCGAGTAGTATCCCACCACCCGACTTCTACCAAACCTTACTTAAGCATGGCAGTTCTACACGGTGAAAGACAACTACCCAATACTCCATGGGTTCATTTGGTCATGCAAGGGGAGTATCAAAACACTAGACCTAATGCACATATCATATCCTAACCAAAGAGTTAATACAAAATAGAAATTTATTAAATGCAAACCGGAGCTTTCCTGTTTTGCAGGGTAGTAGTATATAAGCAGTTAGTGATCCTTGCTGATCAACCCTTGATTCTCCGGAGTTTTATCCACTTCAATGAATCGCTCCTTCGAATCCCATTCGTTGTGAATCCTATTGAGATGCATATGCACAAGTTTATAATGCAATTCCAAGAGTTAAAGACTTTATTTCTTAAGAACAGAGGCTGTGTGGAAATGCCAAGAATGGCTTGGTTTGCCTCTGTTGTGCAAAGAATTATGAATGGACTAAATTGGTCTTGGTGTTTTAGTTATACACTAGCTTTCCAAATGAACATAAGAAAGAAGCAGAAAAGATTTTAATGCAACTGAAGAACAAGAACTCCAATGGCTTCAAAACTTTTACAGCATGTTCTATACTACCTAGGGATTTAGCTTGCCAAATTGCAGCTAATGTGGAGTCAAATTGTGCTCTTCATAATTCCTACAATGTCTTATGTATTTTTCCCCTATACATAAGTATGAAGAACAAGAACAGGGAGTTTAAAGCTCCACTTGAGCTTATAATATACATGTGAGTTCCTGGTCACATTAAAGTAATTTGATCCAAATTTCAGACTTTTTACTTGAGTAGCTCCTCCACAATAATATCTTAAGCATTTCTATTCAAAGAATTAATTCTGGAGTAATGTGCATTTTCATGCCCAATTAAGTGAACTACAATTTCAAGTAGGTCCCCTAGAGTATGTATGAATTTTCCTATGATTTTTTGAGCTATGAATTGACCAGAATAGATTTTACAAGTGGGCAACATTTTCTGAAAATGTTTCTGGACTCTTTTGAACACAGCAGTTTTTATTTAGCCAATTCCTACTCAAATAATCTTCAACTTAGCTGAAACTTTTTTAGAAGGTCAACAATATGCTAAAAAATATCCTGGTAAAATTTGAGGATTTTTGGATGAACCAAACTTCCTCAATAATTGTTTTTAAGAAAACCTTCAAAGAATTTCCCAGAATTTAATATTAAATTTCATACAAATTGGAGTTCATATCTCGATAGATCTTTACAAAATGAATTCAACCCAATTTGAATCACTCAATGTGGAGGTTTATACAAAGAGATATGATTTCCAAAGTTAGAACAATCTCTGGAATTATTTTGCTGCAGGAAATCAGCTGGGCCCACGGGTTTAAACTCCAGCCACTCAGAATTCAGCCACACCGGTTTACAGCGTTTTGGGGCGCAGCCACAAAGGATCCCCAAGCCACAGCTGATCACTGATTTAATAACTGAGTCGCTGACGCGTCGGCCACCCGGGTTTCTTCTTCCTCCCGCCGCCTCTTCGCGTGCGCGCCGCCCAGCTCGCCGGCCCGACAGTGCCCCTCGCCGGCTCACCGTTTCCGGCCACTGCCAGAGCTGGAGCTCGTGCTAGGGCATTATGGAGGCTGGGGGAACATGACTGTGGCACTTGTTCTAGCTGCCGGTGACCGGAAGTACCCCGGCGACGTGCGGCGGCCTCGGTTGGAGTTTGGCACCATCGACCGAGGTTTCTAGCCCGCCAAAAGCTCGACCAATTAGTTCTACAGCACCAGTGGGTGATCGAAAAGCTCTGCATGACCTCGAAATTGCTCGGAAACAGCCACAAATGGGTTGTCATCGTGCGACCGATCGGGTCCGCCTTGAAAACCCTCGGAAAAGTTCGATAATCTGCTGCTTCGAGGTGGTTTCATGCGACGGTTGCTAAAGGAAAGATGCTTGCCGGCTAGTCCAGCTCGTGTGTGCAAGATTTGACAAGCTATGGATGATTAGAGAGTGAGAATTTTGGCGGTAAGTACTGGATGCTCGGTTTGAAGCCGCCGGAGCAAAATCTCCAAATTAGCTGTCGATACATCACGGTTTGCTCCAAGATTTGGAGGAGAGCAGCACCAAGGTGGGGCGCTCCCGTGGCCGTGCTTGCTCAGGTGTGAAAGCTTCTGTGGAGTGCTGTTCACGTGAAGCCGATCGCCACTTTTCTTTAGGTCGCCGCGGATGTGTGCTCTAGGGTGCGTGAAACGCCGGAGCTCGCTAGCTTTTCGATCGGGCAGGTGGGAAATGGACTCGTGGTGCCGTTAAGCAGCTCGGGGTGGAAGGTGGCGCGAGTTTTTTTGGCTTCCCGGAAGATCACTGAGGAGCGGAGAGGTGAGGAGGCTCTGTTTGAGGTTTGCTCACGATGAAGAGGAAGCAACATCGGTTGCTCGGTCTGTGGGGGAAGTAGATCACACCGAGAGAAGAGAAACCACACATGGTGCCAGCGCTTGAGAAATACAATGAGGAGGTGGCGGCAGCAGCTCGGTGTCTCCGGGGAGAAGCTCCTCGTTGGGTTGAAAACAGAGACCAATACTTAGGGTGCAAGTCACAATTTTCAGCTCAATGACATGTCCATCTTAATCCATTCAAAAGTTTTGAATTTGAAAAGTGGACTAGCATTTGAATTCCCTCAAATTCAGATTGAATTTGCATAGCAAATTTGAATTTGGTTTGAATTTGAAAATGCGTCTATTTAATCCCTTTTGAGCCCACCCTACAATGACAAGTTTGTCATGCAACTTTTTCCACAAATTCCAAACTATGTGGCTGCATAAGTATTCCATGTTTTTGGCCACAAATTGGTGTGAACTTTGAATTTGAAATCGGATTTTTAATCCTTCATGCAAAGGGGTATTTAAATCCTTATTGGTTCAACACCTTCAAATAAAAATGCTAGCCTCATTTTGGATGATCATCCATGTAGCACTTTGCATGAATAAATGTTTTAGCAAGTCCTATTTTTCATGACTTTGCCACACATATGAATTCAAACCTCGGTTTTATTCATATACATTTTTGGGACTTTTACAGGCTGTGGTTCGGGGGTGAGCAACACGAGGCCCTAACAAGTCCCGGGATGCCTTAGCTTGGGCGTGACACTTTCCCGTTTAGGCTGTCCACGGGAGCCCGAGGTGCGACAGAGCTTAGGTCACCGGAAAAACTTTAGGTATGGGGCTAGAGCAACTGAACTCGGGAAAGTAGGAGGAGAGGCTCTAGTACAGTTTTGCAGTTCGTAGGGAGTGGGGGAGCTGTAGATGCCAGTTCTCCGATCAAACCCGAGAGAGCGGCGGCGAGGCAGAGTTTTCTTGCGCGAGAGAGCAGAAAACTGAGTGTTTATGCCTCTGACCGTCTCGGCCTCGGGGTTAAGAGGGAGAAGATGTCGGCTGAGTACGGCGCAGGCCAAGCAGGAGCTGGCAGCGGCGTCCAGCTCGGTGGCGATCGCAGCTGCAGCCCGAGAACCCGTGCCCGGCAGTCTTCAGTCGGTTGAATTGCTGGTTAGGCTAACAGGTGGATCCCACTTCCATTCTAACCTCTGAAATTAACTTTGTCCCACTGCTCTAAACAGTAGTTCCACTAATACCCTTTGAAATTTGAATTATCTACCAAATGCCCATTTGAACTTGATAGAATTCAAATTGTGAAGTGTTTGAATATAATTACAGCACGTATGCAGTTCAAAATTCAAATTGAATTTGAATTTGATAAAATTGGCTCATGTCAAGATCAACTCCAAATGGAGTGAAAATTGGTGTGTGAGCTCACAAAAATATGCTGAGTGTGAATATGAATCCCACTTTTGAATTCATGGGATAAAAGGAGTTTGAATTTGAACTTGAGTTCAAACTAGCCTCCTTCTTATTATACCCAAAATACCTCAAAAAGGTTTTAGATTTGGGAGAAACTTGGCATGAGCATTCCTAGAAAGGCGTACGAATTTTTCATATGCTCAGCCCCTATATGATGCATGTGGGAAATACCACTTTTGCATTTTGTGAGTTCATCCTCTAATAACTATATTGATTGTGGTTACTTGCTCTTCAAAGGTGTTCATAAGTTTTCCTCAAATGAGGTGTGATGAACACCTTGGATGTGTGCAAAAACTTAGGCCCTTACATTCCTCCCCCCTTAAAAGAATCTCGTCCCCAGATTATAAGGTAAAGATGAGAGAGAGGATGGTGGAAAATTACCATAGAGTCGGGGTAATTATGCGAAGAAAACCTTCGCTCTGCCATGTTGCTTCGTCTACGGAGTGATTACTCCATAGAACTTTGTAGAACCACAACGTACTGTAGCGTGTGGTTTGGGCCTTTTCATCAATTATCTGAACCGGTTCCTCCTGATAAGTGAGATCCGGTTTCAGTTCTTCAATATGCCTCAGATGAATGGTAGTTGATAGATTAAGACACTTTCTCAGCTGAGAAATGTGAAAGACGTCGTGCACACCGGAAAGTGTTTCTGGTAATTCCAGCTGGTATGCAACTGACCCACATCTTTCCACAATCTGGAATGGACCGATGAATCAGGTTGCCAACTTTCCTCTCACCCCGAATCTGTTCACGCCCTTCATTGGAGACACACGTAGATATACGTGATCCCCGACTTTGAATTGCATAGGACGTCTTCTCCGGTCCACATACTGTTTTTGTTGGGATTGGGCAGCCTTTAGGTTCGCTTGAATCAGCCGAACCTTTTCCTCCGCATGGTTGACAAGAGCAATCCCGTATAGCGCCTCATAGGGCGCCATCTTAATGCTGGCTTGGTACCCATTGTTGTACGAGAACTCGGCTAATGGTAAGTGATCAACCCAATTCTTACCGTGGTTGATAGAACAAGCTCGTAACATATCTTCTAAAATTTGATTTACCCGCTTGGTTTGCCCATCTGTCTGCTGGTGGTACGCTGAATTACGGATCAGCTTCGTCCCCAACGCAGCATGTAGCTGCTCCCAAAAACGGGACACATATAAAGTGCCTGTGAGGACCACCCCGTGGTTCACCCACTCCAGGATCGCATAGGGTGGTGCCGTGCGATGCGGCACCCAACAGCACACATGAAAAGAATCAAGGGTAACATACAAACTTTTATTTGATATAAAACAGCGGAAGTCTTTTTACAAAACCTATTCATACAGCGGAAGTAATATACATATAAGGCCTCTCATCCTAGCTATGCAAAAGTGCAGCCGTCCAGCCCGGGGACGCTACACACTAGCAGCATGGAACCGGAGAATCACGGCGGCGTGCATGGCTCCAGCTCGGCCGTGTACCCCGTCGGGGGCATCGCCTCATCCTCGGAACCTTCCTCATACCTCTCACCTGCACACAGCTCAAATATTGCAACCGTGAGCACGAAGGCTCAGCAAGTCTTAACCGTCAACCCTAGGCATGGAACTCTACGTGCAAGGGTATGTAAGATAGGAAAGGATTTTTGCAATAAAGACACGCCTATAAGTTGGTCCTTACTTTCAGTTTAATAGCAGCAGATTCATGTGCCTTAAGCAGCCCTCACATCGGAAGTCCACAATCAAACAAGAAACGCTTTCCCCCGATGTGGAGATGCCCAAAGTGGAATGTAAACTTAATTAGCTCTATATCTACAACAATCAAGGTATTCAAGACATTAAGATCAATACAGCATTTTCAGTTGGCTTATTTCACTTCTTACTACGTCACAGCGCAGTGAACAAGCGGGTACTCAAATAACCGCGAGGGACGGTGATTGCAATCAAGACACACCCGGATAACACGTCACATACACCCACTTTCAGAAGCGTGATTCCACACCCCTTCCTACTCTGTTGTATGCAACAACCTTTCAAAGGCAACCCAAATGCCGAACCGGTCCATCCGTAACGGGTAGGAGGTCCCCGCGTGGAGCGTGACTGTGCCCACCGGCAGATTTACACCTTGCTACCCTCAACCCACTCCTATTTACGGTTGGGTAAGCCTCGACACCCAGGTTAACCAATTACATCGGTTTCCTGGTTCCCATATGCCAGTATGCATCCGGTACTGTTCGATACTTGTCCAGCAGGGCCGCACACGGACGGTCCTCAACCGACACCAACAGGGCTACGCACGTGAGACCTCTGCTCACTGCTTCCTATCCCCCCTGCTGGGTCTCATTTTCATAACTCGAGCCATTACCTACCTCTTTTCTTCCCGTGTGATAAGTACTATCTCGCGAGTAGCTTCCAACCACTCGACTTCTACCGAGATCCTATACATTAGCATGGCAATCTCTACTCGTCGGTTTGTAAACTACCCAACCCTTTATAGGATTTAAAGAGGCTATGCAAGTGGGGTTTCAATCACCCTAACTCTAATGCAAACATTCACCCTAGACATAAATGATACAAATAAAAACTTTATAAAAGGTACTTAAGTGCAAACCGGGGCTTGCCTGGTTGCGAGTTAAACGGAAAGTCAGCTTCCGGTGGCAGGACGTCCAAAGGCTCTGGCGTATCCTCAACTTCGGTCACTATCATGAAATGTAATAAAATACATGTATAAGTATTAAGGATTTATAAGAATTGGACTTCTATTCATAGCTATTGCTATTTAAAATCCTTAATTGGCTTTGGGATTTTTACAGTGGATACTAGACTCTCTAAGGATGACTTGAGTCAAATTTGGAGACATGTCATTGCACAATGTAGTCTTTAAAATTCCTACAAGTACAATGCTTCTCTAAATTTTGAGCCCAATTCAGGAGCTTTGACATAGCTAATGGTGGAAGATCTGATTGGGGTAAGTCTCCATGGTTCTAACAAAATTTGTTTCACCATTTTTGGAGCTACCATCAGAGAGATATGAATTTTTGAACTTAGACAGGAGTTCTGAAAAAGCTTCTGTTTAAATTTGAATTTTCAAATAAAGGCTGAACTTGAGAAGGTAATTTGACCTAGCAAATGACCTCCAATGAAGCCCAAATTTTTACTGGAGATCAGTATCTATGAAGAGGATTTGCTACCCAAATTTGGGAATATTTCATAAAGAATTGCTCCTGTAATAAATCCCTAAATGATTTACTAAAAACAATTCTACAGAAATTCCTGGGCATTTTCATAGTCAAAATTTGGTTCTCTGTGAAGCACTCCTCATGAGGAACCCAACAAAATTGGTCTCACTCTTTTTGGAGTTTTCTACACAAAGTTATGGCCTTGTAAAGATCAGCTAATTCCTGGAATTATTTCTCTAATAGAAACTTCAAATAATTGGGCTGGGCCCACTGTTTTAAATCGGACCAGTGGTATTTCGGCAACACCGGGGGCTACGGGGTTATTCCCGCGCAGCCGCACCAGATCCGGCGCCACAAACCGATCCTCGCGCGAACCCGGAGGCTGACCGGTGGGACCGGCCCTCCTTCGTCTTCCTCGCGCTGCCCGCGCCTTCCGCGGCGGCGCACGCCGGCGAGGCTCGCCGGGACGGGATTCCTGTGGTCCAAACTTCGTCAAACTCGCCGCCTGTGAGTTCTACACCGTGCTGAACACGATGGTGGGGTCGGGAGCCGATGACAATGGCCGGAAAGGTGCTTGCACCGGCGACCATGTCGAATCTTACTTCGGCGACCTCGCTCTCCCTCAACAGTGGGTCTTTCGGGCTAGGGTTGGCTCTAAAAGCACCAGTGTCCCATGGACATCCTCGACCCATAGCTCGCTCTCCCTGAAACCCACCGGAGATGGGACCTCACCGGCGACCTGAGCCCGCAAAACTCCGGCGGCGACAAAAACTCGATACCCGGCATCTCTACTTGCTCATTTGAGCTGCTAGAACTTCGGAGAGATGCGCAAGCCTGTGCTGGAGCTACTGTAAGCTTATCTAGAGCGGAGCTACCCCGAGCACAACGAATTTCTTCGAAGGGTTCTCGGGTTTCTAAAGATCCGCCGGCGCAAAACTTCAAAATACTCGGTACCGGAGCGAAGAAAGCAGGAACTGGTGGAAAGGGAGGAGGAAGGGTTCCTCACGCACCTCAGGGACCTTTCTGTTGATCGGGAGGGGCTGCAAAACCGTCAGGCGACGGTGTGGCGTACAGGCGATCAACACCGGAGTTCCGAAAGGAATTCCAGCTCGTAGGCGCCAACCACCGGTGCTGGTGTTCACTTGGGGCTGCGGGGAGCTGGAGAGGAACCTGGCGCAACGATCCCGTGGCTCAGCCGCGCGAGAGGCACGCCGACCTCACCGGGCGTCGATGAGCCGAAGGTTTCTTCCGCAGGTGGGGGAACTGGGTCCGCGAGGCTCGAGCAGAGCGTGGAGAGGCTGCGGGGTAATGAGGATGAGGTCAGATACGGCACTCGGCGGTCGCTTTAAGCACCCACGCGCCTGAACCGACGTCGGGGCGGCGGGGAAGCAGCTCGGTGGAGCATCGGCCGGCGGGTTTGATCGGGAGCTGGCGCCCTCGCGTGAACAGCCGAGTGAAACAGAGAGGTTTTGCTTCTATGGTGACTGACCAGTGGGCCCCCTCTCCTTATTTCTCAGTAAATTTTTTTCTGATATTTCCCACCAGCAACTCAACATTAAAAGCTTTACTTCATCCCAAAGTTATGTTTGAATTTGCAGAATTCAAATGGTTTGAATTCTGGTGTAGAATTTGAATGGGGTTTGATCATTTGAATTTGAAAAGGAGTTTGAATTCTCCACTTTGTATTGCCTAAAAAATTATAGCAAACCAGCTCCAAAATTTCCAATTTTTTGCATGGCTGCTTATTAAAAGGTGGAGAACACATTTGTGAAACCCAATTTTCAAATTGAGGGAACTGGAATTTGAAACTGAATTTGAAATTCAGATTAGAGGGCTTCTCCTTTTAATCCCAAACAAATATTAAAACTCCTCCAAATGAGCTGAAATTTGGAAGGTTGAATATTTGGACTATAAAGATCCAAGTTGTGCATTTAGATCTCCATGTTTGGAAGTTTTGGGAAGTCTAAACCCTCACTTTGAACTTACCCCATTATAATTCAAAGTTTTAATTCTCCTCATTTTTCATAAGTGCACATGTGCAGAATTTTTCTTGCTACCACTTTTGGGGATTTTACATCCCTCCCCCCTTAAAAAGAATCTCGTCCCGAGATTCCAAAGGAAAAGCAAAGTGGGGAAAACCTTACCGGGTATATGATGATAGCAAGTCCGGATAATACGTGCGTAGATAATCCTCGCTTTCCCATGTCGCCTCATCAGCGGTATGGTTACTCCACAAGACCTTGTAGAACCATAAGGTCCGGTTTCTTGTGGCACGAGTCTTTTCATCGATGATCCGGATTGGATACTCCGTGTACGTGAGGTCCGGTTGAAGAACTTCTATGTCTTCTGCGCGGATTTCAGCTGAGGGTTTGAGGCACTTCCGCAGCTGAGAGATGTGGAAGACATTGTGAATGCCTGCGAGAGACGCTGGTAACTCCAGGCGATAGGCCACGGGTCCGCATCTTTCAATGACGGCGAACGGACCAATGAACCGCGGCGCAAGTTTACCCTTCACTCCGAAACGATGAACTCCCTTCATCGGAGACACACGGACATAAACATGGTCCCCGATGTCGAAGTGGAGAGGGCGGCGTCTCTTATCCGCATAGCTCTTCTGACGAGATTGAGCAGCCTTGAGATTGGCTTGTATTACTCGCACTCGTTCTTCAGCTTCATTCACAAGTTCAATGCCGTAGATGACTCGCTCGCCGGACTCGCACCAGTTGAGAGGTGTGCGGAATTTCCGGCCGTAGAGAGCTTCATACGGCGCCATCTTGATGCTAGCTTGATAGCCATTGTTGTAAGAAAACTCCGCCAACGGCAAATGATCGTCCCAATTCTTGCCATGGGAGATGGCACACGCGCGTAGCATGTCTTCAAGCACTTGATTCACCCGTTCAGTTTGACCATATGTCTGCGGGTGATACGCGGAGCTTCGGATCAGTTTGGTCCCCAATGATGCGTGCAGCTGTTCCCAAAACCGAGAGACAAACAGCGCACCGCGATCTGAAATAATGGAGCGGGGAACACCGTGCAAGCATAAGATTCTTGCAATATAAAGCTCCGCATATTGCTTGGCCACGTACTTTGTATGTACGGGGATAAAATGAGCCGACTTGGTTAGTCGATCGACTATCACCCAAATCGAGTCATGCTTGTGAGACGTGAGAGGTAAACCAACAATGAAGTCCATGCTGATATCCTCCCACTTCCACGCCGGAATGTTCAACGGTTGCAGCTGTCCGGCTTTACGCATATGGTCGGCCTTCACACGCCGACACGTATCACATTCGCATACGTATTTGGCGATCTCTCTCTTCATCCGTGTCCACCAAAACCTGGTTTTCAGATCCTGGTACATCTTGTTGCTGCCCGGATGAATAGAATACTTGGACAAATGAGCCTCGTCCAAGATTTTCTTCCGAAGCTTCATGTCACGGGGTACCACTATACGGTCTTTAAACCATAGAGTGTCGTGTTCATCCCTTCGGAAGCATTTCATTTCGCCATTCTCCATCCTTCTCCGAATGTGCGACATCCCCATGTCTTTCTGCTGAGCTTCCATAATCTCCTCTCTTATGGTTGGGATGAGAGCAAGATTATGTAATGCCCCGTATGGAACCAAGTACAGACTCGGCTCCCCCTCTTCAAGTGGGGTGATGGACAGATTGTTGACATGGGATTTGCGGCTTAAGGCATCGGCAACCACGTTTGCCTTACCGGGGTGGTAGTGAATCTCGATCTCATAGTCTTTGATCAGTTCTAGCCATCTCCGTTGCCGCATATTCAACTCCTTTTGAGTGAATATATATTTCAGACTTTTGTGGTCGGTGTAGAGGTGCACTAAGTTCCCAAGCAAATAGTGCCTCCACATCTTCAAGGCCAATACCACAGCAGCGAGCTCAAGATCATGAGTCGGATAGTGCTGCTCGTGGTTACGAAGTTGACGTGAGCCATAGGCGACCACTCTTCCTCCTTGCATCAATACACAGCCAAGCCCGATGCCAGACGCATCACAATATACGTCAAAGGGCTTGGTTGTATCCGGTTGAGCTAACACCGGGGCTGTTGTAAGATGCTTCACTAATGCTTGGAAAGCTTCTTCACAAGCTGAGCTCCAAACATATTTGATCCCCTTTCTCAACAGTTCAGTCATCGGCTTAGCAAGCTTGGAGAAATTTGGTATGAATCTCCGATAATATCCTGCTAACCTGAGGAAACTCCTGACTTCATGGACTGATGTGGGGGACTTCCATTTCAGCACTTGTTCAATTTTGCTTGGATCAACTGCAATGCCTTCTGCAGAAATAATGTGACCAAGGAATGGCACTTGGCTGATCCAAAACTCGCACTTGCTGAACTTAGCATAAAGCTTATGGTCTCTTAATCGTTGAAGTACGATATGCAAGTGTTTGGCGTGTTCTTCTTCAGTCTTAGAGTAAACTAAGATGTCGTCTATGAAAACCACCACAAACTTGTCCAACTCCGGCATGAACACTGAGTTCATGAGATACATGAAGTGTGCCGGGGCGTTGGTGAGACCAAAGGACATGACGAGGTATTCATACAACCCATATCTCGTCGAGAAGGCCGTCTTTGGAATATCTTCCGCCCGGATCTTGATTTGATGATACCCTGAGCGAAGATCCATCTTGGAAAATACACTCGCACCCACAAGTTGATCGAAGAGAATATCGATGCGGGGCAGTGGATATTTATTCTTGATGGTGACGGCATTGAGAGGTCGGTAGTCCACACACAACCTCAAGGTTTCATCCTTTTTCTTCACAAACAGCGTCGAGCATCCCCATGGCGAGGAACTCGGTCGAATGAAACCCTTCTTCATCAAATCGTTGAGCTGCTCCTTTAGTTCAGCCAGCTCATTTGGAGCCATCTTATATGGTCTCCGTGAGATTGGTGTCGTCCCAGGTACGAGTTCAATCTTGAACTCGACATCTCTTTCAGGTGGCATGCCCGGAAGATCATCCGGAAAGACATCCGGGTATTCACGGACCACACGAATATCCTCAAGTTTCGTGGCTTCCGTGTTATATGTGGCTGGGGTTTCTTGAACCGAATGGTCAAGAATAAGAACATGTGGTTCATGAAGTGGAGAGTTTAAACGAACCACACGTGGAATGATGTCAAGAACAGCACCATGGCGATGTAGCCATGACATTCCTAAAATGACATCAAGTTTTTGACTCTCTAATATGATTAGAGAAGTGGGATATAGATTCCCACCCAACTGTAATGGTGCTCTATAGACCATTCTATCAGCTGTTATTTTCCCACCCGGAGAACATATCAAATATGAATTATTTGTGGGAATGATAGGCAGTTGATATTTAATAACATAAGACTGACTTATGAAATTATGGGTGGCACCGGAGTCAAAAAGTATGACTACGGGATGATCTAGGTAAGATAACGTACCCGCGAGGACGGGTTCGCCTTCCGGCACGTCTTCGATGGCTAAGTGGTGGACGTTGCCGGGTTTTGGTGCTGGTTTCTTGGGCTGGTTGCGGGGCTGATTAGCACCCTGATATGGTGCTGCACCCCTGCCCTGTCGCGGCTCGGGGCAGTCTCTTGAAATGTGCCCGACACGACCACACGTGTAGCACGTGTAAGGTGTCGGGGTCCCGCCGACTTGAGGAGGAAATCCCGGTGCACGCTGTTGAAACTGGGGCGCACGCGGGACCATCCTTTGCTGCTGCTGTTGTTGTGGTGGATACGTCGGTCGAAAGCCCGGCGCATTATATTGCCGGCCGCGAAACTGAGACGGTCGCGCCGGTGGCTGCCATCTCTGACCGGATGGTGAACGATATACCACACGGTATTTCTGTGGCGTTCCACCACTGCTGCTCGTCAGCGCGCTGCGTTTCCTCTTGTCAGAACCGCGCTCGCGCTGAGCATTCTCCTGTAGAATCGCGGCATTAACTAGGTCGTTGAATGTGCCGCGATTGCTCTGGGCGAGATGGACCTTCATCTTGGAGTTCAGGCCCCGGAAGAACGCATTGCGCTTGTTGTCTTCCGTGCCCACAAATCCTGGCGCATACTGCGCCAGCCGGTTGAATAACCTGGAGTACTCATGAGCACTCCTCTCGCCTTGCCGTAGCGCCAGGAACTCCTGGAGCTTCATCTCCATCACACCGGGAGGTATGTGATAGGCGCGGAACGCCTCCCGGAACTCCATCCATGTGACGGCATGGCCAGCCGGTAAGGAGGCGGTGTAGTTCGCCCACCAGGTACCGGCTTCTCCTTGAAGCTGTTGAGCTGCGTACAGCGCCTTCTGATGTTCGGTGCATCGTAGCAGCCCGAACTTTGCCTCCAGAGTGCGGATAAAGCTGTCCGCCTCCAAAGGTTCTTCGGCCTCCGTGAAGACCGGTGGATGGGTCGCCATGAATTCTGAATACGAGCTTTGTTGGGGCTGGCGTTGCCCATTGTCTTGGCGTCCTCCCTGATGGGACGCATTTTGCTGCACCAACATCCGCAGTAACTCGGTTTGCTCATCGCGCGAGCTGAGCACTGCGGCGAGAACCTCTGCAAGATTCCTTGGAAGTTCTGGCGGTGGAGGGGGTGGTTGCTGCTGCGTCGTGGTCTGCTCCGGAGGTGGAGACTCATCACCACGAACTTGACTCGGACCTCCCTCCTCTTGCGTTGAACGTGTCCGCACCATTCTGCATTCACATCATTCAAACGATCAGCACATGTTGGTTTATTTCATCCAGTCTATACAATAGTGATACGAGAATGGCGTAGACAATGCGCATAACAAACACACATATGGATAAAGTATAAACTTTATGCAACATATACATCCCTGGACCATGTCCCATGATCGAGTTCCAAAGTATTGAACTTGAGGGGTTTAAAAGTTCATTTCGACCATCGGGGTCACCACGGGATGTTAAGTGTGTTAGCATGCGTAATTCCTCGCTATTGTATTGGACCCAAACATGTACTAACTCGAAGTGATATGTCAAATGCATAAACCCTTCGACTCTAACTCGCTGTTTTACAACAGCCACTGGACGTCAAACTGTGAAACTAAGTGTTTTGGTTGAAATACAGAAAATTCCGGAGAGCATTTGGTCTGCCCTGTTTCTGGACAGTACCTACTCATCTTAGATTTTCATCCCATTGGAGGGAGATTTTGTTCTGGAACTCTACAGAAAAATTGTAGAGGACTTCAAAACCTTTCCAGAAGGGTATCCCACACCTCCATTGGTTCAACCAATCCTATGTTATGCCCTGTTCAAGTTCAGCAAAAGTTTCTGCCAAACACAGGGGGGATTGTTCCTAAGCTTTTGGAATTGAGCCTATACTCCCAATTGACTCTTAGATCAATATAGGAGTTTACTAACCCCTAAATGAAATCCTAAACTTCATTTTGACTCTTTTCTTTGAAAATAAACTTTTATACAGTCGGTACTACGTTTCCTCACCAAAGAAAAATCCTAAACCGGTATTCCGGCATATACGTGTCAAATGGTGGAACTAAAGTCGTCACTCACAAACGGTTTCTACACGTCATGCACTAACGTGGTTAATGTACCTGCAGAAGAACACACAATAATGGTGCACACAAAGGTTTTTGACATTTCAGGCAGTTCCATATCGTAGTAAAAACATACGGTCCGTATCATTGCCATACGGATCATCCTTGAGTCAAGCCACGTCTCAAGGTACATGGTCGTGTTTTCACACCACACGACGGGGAACCCGAGTAGAGCGCGAACGGGTCGTCACGGTTGGGAATTTTATCAACCCAACGGATACCACCTACTGCCTCATGACCGTTGAGGCACGCCGATGGCGAGCGCTGCGTATGGCCCTTTGAACATTGAACGTTCAAGAGTTGCATACTATCGTGTTGCTTACCACACGATGGGGTATTCTCACTTTTGCCTAAAGCACGCTGGAGATCAGCGTTTTCATATGCTCTCAGAACCATTGAGAAGTTCAGAGACTCATATTAACTACCGTGCCAAGCCACGGTATAACCTTCCATACTATTACTCGTATGGTGAGTTACCGTAATTGATCCGCCTACGGTGGCGTACCTTACCTCTTACCTGACGTCGGAGCGTCGTTAGAGAATGTATAACATATAAGTTAGCTTTCCACCATCATAACTAGTACTATCATAGACCTTATGTGGGCTTAATGACAAATCCTCACTCGACTACTTCTAAATTTTCAAAATAAGCTCTTTTCGAGTGTGCTATTCCCAATGCGGCTCTGATACCATGACTGTGAGGACCACCCCGTGGTTCACCCACTCCAGGATCGCATAGGGTGGTGCCGTGCGATGCGGCACCCAACAGCACACATGAAAAGAATCAAGGGTAACATACAAACTTTTATTTGATATAAAACAGCGGAAGTCTTTTTACAAAACCTATTCATACAGCGGAAGTAATATACATATAAGGCCTCTCATCCTAGCTATGCAAAAGTGCAGCCGTCCAGCCCGGGGACGCTACACACTAGCAGCATGGAACCGGAGAATCACGGCGGCGTGCATGGCTCCAGCTCGGCCGTGTACCCCGTCGGGGGCATCGCCTCATCCTCGGAACCTTCCTCATACCTCTCACCTGCACACAGCTCAAATATTGCAACCGTGAGCACGAAGGCTCAGCAAGTCTTAACCGTCAACCCTAGGCATGGAACTCTACGTGCAAGGGTATGTAAGATAGGAAAGGATTTTTGCAATAAAGACACGCCTATAAGTTGGTCCTTACTTTCAGTTTAATAGCAGCAGATTCATGTGCCTTAAGCAGCCCTCACATCGGAAGTCCACAATCAAACAAGAAACGCTTTCCCCCGATGTGGAGATGCCCAAAGTGGAATGTAAACTTAATTAGCTCTATATCTACAACAATCAAGGTATTCAAGACATTAAGATCAATACAGCATTTTCAGTTGGCTTATTTCACTTCTTACTACGTCACAGCGCAGTGAACAAGCGGGTACTCAAATAACCGCGAGGGACGGTGATTGCAATCAAGACACACCCGGATAACACGTCACATACACCCACTTTCAGAAGCGTGATTCCACACCCCTTCCTACTCTGTTGTATGCAACAACCTTTCAAAGGCAACCCAAATGCCGAACCGGTCCATCCGTAACGGGTAGGAGGTCCCCGCGTGGAGCGTGACTGTGCCCACCGGCAGATTTACACCTTGCTACCCTCAACCCACTCCTATTTACGGTTGGGTAAGCCTCGACACCCAGGTTAACCAATTACATCGGTTTCCTGGTTCCCATATGCCAGTATGCATCCGGTACTGTTCGATACTTGTCCAGCAGGGCCGCACACGGACGGTCCTCAACCGACACCAACAGGGCTACGCACGTGAGACCTCTGCTCACTGCTTCCTATCCCCCCTGCTGGGTCTCATTTTCATAACTCGAGCCATTACCTACCTCTTTTCTTCCCGTGTGATAAGTACTATCTCGCGAGTAGCTTCCAACCACTCGACTTCTACCGAGATCCTATACATTAGCATGGCAATCTCTACTCGTCGGTTTGTAAACTACCCAACCCTTTATAGGATTTAAAGAGGCTATGCAAGTGGGGTTTCAATCACCCTAACTCTAATGCAAACATTCACCCTAGACATAAATGATACAAATAAAAACTTTATAAAAGGTACTTAAGTGCAAACCGGGGCTTGCCTGGTTGCGAGTTAAACGGAAAGTCAGCTTCCGGTGGCAGGACGTCCAAAGGCTCTGGCGTATCCTCAACTTCGGTCACTATCATGAAATGTAATAAAATACATGTATAAGTATTAAGGATTTATAAGAATTGGACTTCTATTCATAGCTATTGCTATTTAAAATCCTTAATTGGCTTTGGGATTTTTACAGTGGATACTAGACTCTCTAAGGATGACTTGAGTCAAATTTGGAGACATGTCATTGCACAATGTAGTCTTTAAAATTCCTACAAGTACAATGCTTCTCTAAATTTTGAGCCCAATTCAGGAGCTTTGACATAGCTAATGGTGGAAGATCTGATTGGGGTAAGTCTCCATGGTTCTAACAAAATTTGTTTCACCATTTTTGGAGCTACCATCAGAGAGATATGAATTTTTGAACTTAGACAGGAGTTCTGAAAAAGCTTCTGTTTAAATTTGAATTTTCAAATAAAGGCTGAACTTGAGAAGGTAATTTGACCTAGCAAATGACCTCCAATGAAGCCCAAATTTTTACTGGAGATCAGTATCTATGAAGAGGATTTGCTACCCAAATTTGGGAATATTTCATAAAGAATTGCTCCTGTAATAAATCCCTAAATGATTTACTAAAAACAATTCTACAGAAATTCCTGGGCATTTTCATAGTCAAAATTTGGTTTCTCTGTGAAGCACTCCTCATGAGGAACCCAACAAAATTGGTCTCACTCTTTTTGGAGTTTTCTACACAAAGTTATGGCCTTGTAAAGATCAGCTAATTCCTGGAATTATTTCTCTAATAGAAACTTCAAATAATTGGGCTGGGCCCACTGTTTTAAATCGGACCAGTGGTATTTCGGCAACACCGGGGGCTACGGGGTTATTCCCGCGCAGCCGCACCAGATCCGGCGCCACAAACCGATCCTCGCGCGAACCCGGAGGCTGACCGGTGGGACCGGCCCTCCTTCGTCTTCCTCGCGCTGCCCGCGCCTTCCGCGGCGGCGCACGCCGGCGAGGCTCGCCGGGACGGGATTCCTGTGGTCCAAACTTCGTCAAACTCGCCGCCTGTGAGTTCTACACCGTGCTGAACACGATGGTGGGGTCGGGAGCCGATGACAATGGCCGGAAAGGTGCTTGCACCGGCGACCATGTCGAATCTTACTTCGGCGACCTCGCTCTCCCTCAACAGTGGGTCTTTCGGGCTAGGGTTGGCTCTAAAAGCACCAGTGTCCCATGGACATCCTCGACCCATAGCTCGCTCTCCCTGAAACCCACCGGAGATGGGACCTCACCGGCGACCTGAGCCCGCAAAACTCCGGCGGCGACAAAAACTCGATACCCGGCATCTCTACTTGCTCATTTGAGCTGCTAGAACTTCGGAGAGATGCGCAAGCCTGTGCTGGAGCTACTGTAAGCTTATCTAGAGCGGAGCTACCCCGAGCACAACGAATTTCTTCGAAGGGTTCTCGGGTTTCTAAAGATCCGCCGGCGCCAAACTTCAAAATACTCGGTACCGGAGCGAAGAAAGCAGGAACTGGTGGAAAGGGAGGAGGAAGGGTTCCTCACGCACCTCAGGGACCTTTCTGTTGATCGGGAGGGGCTGCAAAACCGTCGGGCGACGGTGTGGCGTACAGGCGATCAACACCGGAGTTCCGAAAGGAATTCCAGCTCGTAGGCGCCAACCACCGGTGCTGGTGTTCACTTGGGGCTGGGGGGAGCTGGAGAGGAACCTGGCGCAACGATCCCGTGGCTCAGCCGCGCGAGAGGCACGCCGACCTCACCGGGCGTCGATGAGCCGAAGGTTTCTTCCGCAGGTGGGGGAACTGGGTCCGCGAGGCTCGAGCAGAGCGTGGAGAGGCTGCGGGGTAATGAGGATGAGGTCAGATACGGCACTCGGCGGTCGCTTTAAGCACCCACGCGCCTGAACCGACGTCGGGGCGGCAGGGAAGCAGCTCGGTGGAGCATCGGCCGGCGGGTTTGATCGGGAGCTGGCGCTCTCGCGTGAACAGCCGAGTGAAACAGAGAGGTTTTGCTTCTATGGTGACTGACCAGTGGGCCCCCTCTCCTTATTTCTCAGTAAATTTTTTTCTGATATTTCCCACCAGCAACTCAACATTAAAAGCTTTACTTCATCCCAAAGTTATGTTTGAATTTGCAGAATTCAAATGGTTTGAATTCTGGTGTAGAATTTGAATGGGGTTTGATCATTTGAATTTGAAAAGGAGTTTGAATTCTCCACTTTGTATTGCCTAAAAAATTATAGCAAACCAGCTCCAAAATTTCCAATTTTTTGCATGGCTGCTTATTAAAAGGTGGAGAACACATTTGTGAAACCCAATTTTCAAATTGAGGGAATTGGAATTTGAAACTGAATTTGAAATTCAGATTAGAGGGCTTCTCCTTTTAATCCCAAACAAATATTAAAACTCCTCCAAATGAGCTGAAATTTGGAAGGTTGAATATTTGGACTATAAAGATCCAAGTTGTGCATTTAGATCTCCATGTTTGGAAGTTTTGGGAAGTCTAAACCCTCACTTTGAACTTACCCCATTATAATTCAAAGTTTTAATTCTCCTCATTTTTCATAAGTGCACATGAGCAGAATTTTTCTTGCTACCACTTTTGGGGATTTTATAGTGCCCCGATCCGATAAAATGTTGCGGGGTACGCCATACAAGCATAAGATCCGTGAGATGTACAATTCAGCATACTTCTTGGAGTTGTAGTTGGTGTTGACCGGGATAAAATGGGAAACTTTGGTGAGCCAGTCGATGATCACCCACAGGGAATCATACTTCTGAAACGTGGTGGGTACACTGACGATGAAGTCCATGCTTACATCTTCCCACTTCCAGGAAGGAATGCCCAGTGGTTGTAGCAGTCCCTGTTTTCTCATGTGGTCTGCATTCACCCTTCGACATGTATCACATTCGGACATGTACCTTGCGATCTACCGCTTCATTCGTGTCCACCAAAACTTGTTTCCGAGTTCTTGATACATTTTGTTGCTTCCAGGGTGAATAGAAAACATTGGCAAGTGAGCCTCATCAAAGATTTTCTTCCGTAATTCCGGGTTACGGGGTACGACGATCCGGTCCTTGAACCATAGGACGCCATCTCTGTCTTTCCAGAAACATTTCAGCTCTCCACTGTCTACACGTCTCCGCAAATGCGACATGCCCTTGTCATGTTTCTGAGCTGCTGCTATTTCTTCACGGATGGTGGGGATCAAGGCTAAGTTGTAGAGATCTCCATGTGGAATCACATGCAATTGTGGCTCACTCTCTTCCAACGGTATGATGGTCAGATTGTTGACGTGTGACTTGCGACTCAGCGCATCCGTCACTACGTTTGCTTTGCCGGGGTGATAATGGATCTCTATTTTGTAATCCTTTATCAACTCTAACTATCTTCGCTGCCTCATGTTCAGCTCTTTCTGAGTGAATATGTACTTGAGGCTTTTGTGGTCTGTATATAAATGTACGAGGTTACCGAGTAGGTAATGCCTCCACATCTTGAGTGCAAGTACCGTGGCAGCGAGCTCCAAGTCATGAGTTGTATAATTCTGCTCATGGTTTCTGAGCTGCCGTGATCCATACGTGACCACTCTTCGGTCTTGCATCAGCACACATCGAGCCCAATGCCGGATACATCGCAGTACACATCGAACGGTTTTGTTGTGTCTGGCTTCGCCAAAACCTGTGCTGATGTTAGGTGCTTCACTAATGCCTTGAACGCTGCTTCACATGCTGGACTCCAAACATATTTGGTAGCCTTCTTCAGCAGCTTTGTCATAGGCTTGGCAATCTTTCAGAAGTTTGGAATGAACCTCTAATAATATCCCACGAGTCCGAGGAAACTCCGTTCCTCATGAACAGTTCTTGGGGACTTCCAATTCAGCACTTGTGTGATCTTACTCGGGTCTACAGCAATGCCCTCCGCTGAGATAATATGCCCGAGAAAAGGCACTTGCGATATCCAGAATTCGCACTTGCTGAATTTCACGTATAGTTGGTGATCCCGCAGCCGTTGCAAGACTATACACAAATGCTTCGTGTGTTCTTCCTCCGTCTTGGAATATACCAATATGTCGTCGATGAAGACCACGACAAACTTGTCCAGCTCCAGCATGAATACCGAGTTCATCAAGTACATGAAGTGAGCTGGAGCGTTGGTGAGGCCGAAGGACATGACGAGGTACTCATAAAGTCCGTACCTCGTCAAAAAAGCCGTCTTCGGAATATCCTCAGCCCGTATCTTAATCTGATGGTACCCGGATCTTAAATCCATCTTGGAAAAGATCTTTGCTTCGACCAACTGATCAAACAACATGTCGATCCATGGCAATGGGTACATGTTCTTGATGGTTACGGTGTTTAGTGGACGATAGTCCATGCAAAGCTACAACGTCTCGTCTTTCTTCTTCACAAATAATGCCGAACAGCCCCATGGTAAGGAGCTTGTCCTAATAAAACCCTTCTCCAGCAGGTCCGTTAACTGCGTCTTCAGTTCAGCCAATTCCTTGGGCGCCATTTTGTACGGCCTCTGGGATATTGGCATAGTTCCCGGTGCAAGTTTGATCTTGAACTCCACCTCTCGGTCGGGCGGCATCCCCGTTAAATCATCCGAGAACACGTCATGGAACCCACGGACTACTGGAATGTTGTAACACCCCAAAAATCTTGTTAAGACCCTAAATCATGTTAAGAGGGGAATTTAAAATTTTTTGGACATGTTGCATGTTTTGCAACAATTTAAATTCAAACTGGAATTCAATTTAAATTCAAAACAGAAAAGAAATAGAAAAAGAAAAAAGAAAACATAAAAAAACCGGCCAGTGGGCCGAAACCCACCAGCCGGCCCACCCAGCACCCGCGCCAGCCCGCAGCCGTGCGCGCTCCTTCCTCCCACTGACAGGCGGGGCCCGCCAGCCCTTCTTCTACCTCGCGCCGCGCCGGGACTCTCTCACCCTGAATCCAAACCGACCCGAATTTCTGCGAATCCCAGCCGAATTTCGATCGGGTGCGACGCAAACTTGATCTAAACCATCCCGCCGCCCTTCCCCGTCTATAAAAACCCCGGCCTCGTTCTGTTTTTCCCACGCGATCCGCCGTTTTTACTCCGGTGAGAACCCGAGCCTTCTCCGGCGAATTCTGGCCGATCTACGCTCGGAAATTCCGATCTAACTCGCTGGTCTTGATCCACCACCTCCGGGGAACCTTGCAGGTGCAGAAAACTCGGTGACTTGCAGTTCAAACACAGCGCCGACGAGCTTCGCCGTGGTTTCACTTCGGACCTCGTCGCCGGTCGTTTTCCAGGACCTCCGAGCTCAACAAAACCCCCGAGGTGAGATTCCCGACCTCCCCTCCACCGACCAATGCCATAAAATCACAGTTCTAGGAAGAATTCCCGAAGATCCGGCCTCCCGCCGCCGTGCGCAGCCGGCAGCGCCGCCCGCGCTCGATCAGAGCGACGTGACCGCTTGTGCGCCGTTTATTTTAAGTCGCACGGTAGACTTTAAAACCCCGCGTACCGGTTCGGCGTTATAATCTCTGCCGTCTGTTTTAAATCGGACGGTCCACGTCAGCCCCGCGTTATAAACACTGGGAATCTTACGTGCTACCCCCTGGGTTCTCGGGAAATAAGAGCTAGCCCCGGAAACTTCTGATCTAGCCCCTGGAACTTCAGAAAATCATGTAAATTCATTTAAAAAATCAGTTTTAGCCCCTGGACTTAATAAAAATTAGGAAAAACTCCTCTGTTATGTATAGCTAGACCCCTGAAAATTGTTAAAATAATATTATAGACCCTGTAGTGGGGTGAGTTTACCTTTTTTGAGCCCTGTTTAATATTTAATTTAGGAAATTGAATATGTGGCTAGTGTTTAAAATTTAAAAAATGGGACAAACATATTGTCAAAATTAAATAAAAAACTTTCTCAGTATTTAGAAAACTTTGGAGTGAGATAAAAATATATTTTGGGCTGAAATGAATCTGTTTAATTTATTATTCACATTTAGGGACACATTTTTAAGTAAAGAATAGTTCTGGAAAATAGGGAAAATAATTGTAAAATAGTTTACATCAGAGGAAAAGGTCAAAAATATATTAGTAAATATTTTAGATCAGAACCTATTCTGTTTAGATGATGTATCTTGTTATTTTCATAATAAAGTTCACATTTAGGCATAGGAAATAAATCTGAAAATATAGCAACTAGTAAATGATAAATGGAGTTCTAAAATCCAAAGAATTCAGTTTAGGGTTGGTATAAATTCTGAAGGCACATATGGAGAAGGAAAATACCTTTCATGCATACTTGGTAGCTAAAAGGTGTAGTAATTGAATATAAGGAATTTATTTAAATTGGAAACTCATATATATAGTATGTAAGTATAAAGGTGAACCCAAAAGTAGGAATCATATACACATGATTAAAAGTGCATGCAAGCCACAAATCAACACACCTAGAGTAACCACAACACATATAATGGTGAATGACTTTCATAAATATGAATGTGTGGTTTGTATGAAGTGGAAGTGTGAACTATGTCTTATGGATTGTTGTTTTTCTTTTGCTATGTGTGATGGTATGATGTAGAACCTGCTCAAGAGCAAGTTATTCCTTTCCAAGATCAGGACTACCCATTTCAAGAGCAGCAGGAAGGAGGCAAGTGTCCTTGACCACTTTGATCCTATACTAGGATGTGTAGATAGAATTATGTGCATTGTCAATTGAAAATATGAAACCCATGCTAGGATGTTTCCCTAGAATTGCATTACCTTGTTTCCTTGTAGCTTGGGTTGGGATTTATTTTATCATGTCATTTATTATTATGCATATGCTTAGCCATGCTTAAAATGCGATATTTGGGATATGAGATCATCAGTATATTTTACCATACTCTTGAATGAGATGTTGTGAGTTATGTAGAGGTAGGGATCAAGGCAAGTTGGATGTTTTGGTTGGTGCTGGGTGCACGAGACTCAGGTTTGTGTTTAGTACTTGCCTGGATCCTAAGGACCGGTTCATGGAGCATGCAACCTGGCTTTACAGTGCCAACCACATGCTGAGATGGGGCAGCTTGGCCAATTAATTAGGTGTATCCCCGGCGTAGTATGGGTGTGTTGGATGGTGCGAGAAGTAGGTGTCAGCTGGACTACCATATGAACCGCAAGGCTCAAGAGGGGGCCACTGCAGCGTGGTTGGAGCCTCTTGTATGCTGTTAGGGGTGAAACCTCAGTGGGCCCACTCTCGTCGGGAATTCCTTTGTAAAGGCTCCGTAGTGATCTCCTGGCTACACACCTGGGAAGTGTGAATGTGGTTCGTAGCCACTGGCATAATGGAGGTTCTTTTAGTCCACCCGGCAACGGGGGATGAAATCACTACATGTGGGTACAGTGGTACAAACTCTGCAGAGTCAAAACTGTCATGACAGCCGTGCTCACGGTCAAGAGCGGCTTGGACTTATTCATGATTAGAGGAGTGATGATTTTGGAAGTTAAGGATGTTAAGCGGGGAGCTTAACATTGGAAATGATGTTATGGTTATTGGATTATGATGATGGGATGGGAGATTGGGACCATTTCACCTGTGTAGTAATGTAGGTGCTTAATAAGCTAAGGTGATAGGTATTAATTGCGTAGTGCTTTAACCATGAGTTCAACCTCTCCTTGTTCTAGCCATGCATGATATAATTTTCCCACACTTGCTGAGTACCATTGGTACTCAACGTTGCATATTTTGTTGGTTTATATTGCTGCTCAGGTCAAGATAATGAGGTAGTGTATAATGACCAAGACTTTGGACCCGAAGAAGGTTTCTAGGTTCATGGAGACCCCCGGGCAACGCCTGTAACGGAGCCCACAAGAATAATATTCCGCTGCTAGTTTATTTACTTGTGATGAACTTATTATTGTCCATCGAGACATTTGCTATGTAAGACTTATTTATATTCGACACCTGCCTTGTAATAAATGATGCTTCACTATTTGTCATCACATGTATGAGAAACTGATCCTGGCATACATGTGATATTCACTTGGTTGTTCTTCGGAAAAACCGGGTGTGACAGAAGTGGTATCAGAGCCAAGGTTGCCCGTAGGAACGTGGACCTAGGTAGAAATGGACGTATTTAAGGGCCTTATTTTCTTAAAAACTATTTTACAAGGTGTGTGTTGAAAAGTGTCATTTAATGAGTCACTTTCTTCATCTTACCCCAATTTTCATTCAAAATAGGATTTTGTTTAAAAGTTTATCTAACCTAAGTTTAAATGTTTTTTGTTTTAGATGGTTCGCATGATTCGCACCGCTCGCAAGTCCACAGGAGGGAGAGTTCCCGTAGTTGCCCTTGCCGAAAGAGAGGAGAGCCGTCCGGTGACGTACCTTTCCTACGGATTGGCAGTAGGAGGCTTGTTGCGCCGTCTTCGACGTATGCTCGAAGCCGCCGGTAATACGGGCAAGCTAATCATCCACTATAACTCCACCAGGACCATCCATGAGAAGAGGGAAGAATGGAGTTCAGAGATGAGGATTATACACGAAAATCAGCTGCTCAAGATCCACCGCTCTCCAGCTTGTAGAGCGACACAGGTCGATGTGGAGAAGGATGTCACCTGGGAGGCCATCACCTGCCAGAGTCACATCTATCGTCGCCACCTGGACAGGACCGAGTACATGTATGTCCTCCAGCGTGAGAGTGGTACCACGGAGTACAAGTACCCGCCAGTGCAGCAAGGGACTTCCCATGAGCACATGGACTTGTGCTTGGAGGATGCTGCTATGCTCAGCACTCGACTGCAGGAGTGTCAGCAAGAGCTTCAGGATGTTCGGGACACCCTGAAGGAAACGGAGGCATTGCTGCGAGCCTGCTTGAGGACGAGAGAAAGAGGAGATGGGAATGAACTGTGTGTCACCGTGAATGATACATGGACTCCTAACTCCCCAGATCGCCGAGCGATCAGGCGTCGTCGCACTTCTCCACCAGTAGGCTCCCCACCCAAAGCAGAGTCAGAAGGCAGCCGAAATGATGAGGAAGATCCCGAGGAGCCAGCTCAAGAAAACGAGTAGTGTAGAGTCCTTACCTTAGTTAGCAAGATGTCGAATAGTCGAGTCGTTACGTTAAGATAATGGTGTGTTAATGCTTGGTGTGTGACGTGAGTTGTGGAAGCCTTGAGCAATTGTCCACAGCCTCGTCTTCAGATTGTTTTGCTTTGGCGCGTGAACCCACATGAAATAATATTGCATTTTTTTTTGTGTGAGAAATGAACCCTCAGAAAAGTATAACAAAGCCTCAACGCTTCAAAGTACAAATAAATGAAAGTAGTAAGATGATACTAAATGCTTTCAAATTAACATTGGTTGATTCTGCCAGATGGCTGGAAGAGGAAAAGGACGTGCTGCCAATCCCGCCAACAACAACGATGAGGCATGCAACCCTCATCTTTCTGGAGGCCAGGACCGGGGTGGTCGCCGTGAAGGAGTTGATCCCCTCCACCAAATGCTGGAGAATCAGAATCAGCTCATCCAGAACTTGACTCAAGTGGTGGCTAACTTGCATCAAGTTCCACCTCCACAAGCTGCACCACGCCAACCAAGGTTGAGTGAGTTTCTAGGAACTCAACCTCCAAAGTTTGCAAGTGCTGCTGAACCTCTGGAGGCAGATGATTGGCTTAAGACCATTGAGAGCAAGATGAGGATCATCCAGTGCCAAGGGTATGAGAGGGTGCTGTTTGCCTCTCATCAATTGCATGGACCTGCTGCTGATTGGTGGACCGCCTACGTGGCTGCCCATCATGACCCTGAGAACATCACTTGGGAAGAGTTCAAGCGTAGCTTCCGCAACCATTACATCCCAAGAGGTGAACTCAAAAACAAGAGGAAGGAGTTTTTGGGACTGCAGCAGGGAAACATGACGGTGAGGGAATACCTCACTAAATTTACTCAACTATCCCGTTATGCCCCACGGGACATAGAGACTGATGAGCAGAAACAAGATCGTTTCGTGGAGGGGCTTACCGCAGAAATGCAGTGTGCGATGTCATCGAATGAGTATGAAAGCTTCCAAAAGATGGTGGACAGAGCATTTGTGGTGGAAAGGAAGCTGAAGGACTTGGAAAAGGAGAACAAGAGGAAGGCCGGGTGGTCACACCAAGCCTCAGGGAGCAACACCCACCCACGTCTGATGCAGCAACCTGCAGGCAGACGAACCATGCTGCGGTACCCTACTCAGCACCAAGAGGGTACAACCCGAACTACAGGCCTCCCGCAGCACCAGCACAGCCACAACGTCAGTTTGTACAGCAGCCTCGTCCCTCATATCCACCTCGACCAGCAGTGCAAGGACCCCCAAACCAACCCCAAGACAATAAAGGCCAAACACCTAAGGTTGGGGTGCAATGTTTCAATTGTGGTGAAGTGGGGCACTACGCCCACAAGTGCCCAAAGAAGAAGCCCACGCAGCCTCAACAGCAGAATGTAATGAGAGGAAGGGTGAACCACATCACTATAAAGGAAGCACAAGAGGCACCCGACGTGGTAGTTGGTAAGTTTCCTGCCAATTTACACATTGCAACCCTGCTATCTGATTCTGGTGCTACCCACTCGTTCATTGCCTGAGGGTTTGTTAAGAAGCATGACCTAGCAATAACACAAATGAACCATATGCTAGCAGTAAACTCTCCAGGTGGAGAAGTAATGACAAGACAAGTGTGTCACAAAGTGAATCTAGACATTAATGGGGTGGTATTTACTGCTAATCTTATAGTGATAGATTTACAAGGGATAGATATTATTTTGGGTATGGATTGGTTGACCAAACATAAAGGAATCATTCCATTGTTCGACCAGAACGGTGGAACTAACTCACCCTAGTGGCACAAGAGTAAAGTTCATAACAATACACAAGCCTAGGAGGGACATTAAATTAAATCAAGTTGAGGTGAAAGTGGAGGAGATCAGGACCATCAGAGAATATCCGGATGTTTTTTCGGAGGATTTGCCAGGTATGCCTCCCGATCGTGAAGTAGAATTCGCAATTGAGCTAGTGCCTGGAACAGCCCCGATATACAAGAGACCTTATCGAATGGACTCCAAGAAGCTGGGAGAACTCAAGGATCATTTTAGAGAATTGACGGAGAAGGGGTATATTCGCCCTAGTTCCTCACCATGGGGAGCTCCGGTGACATTTGTGCCCAACAAGGACGGAACCCAAAGGTTATGCGTGGATTACCGTGCTTTGAATGAGGTAACCATCAAGAATAAGTACCCATTACCCCGCATTGAAGACTTGTTTGATCAGTTGAAGGGAGCTTGTGTGTTCTCGAAAATTGATCTCCGGTCGGGATACCACCAAGTTAAGATAAGGCAATCTGATATTGCCAAGACAGCTTTCGTATCTCGGTACGGACTGTATGAATACACTGTCATGCCTTTCGGGCTAACTAATGCCCCGGCGTACTTCATGTATCTCATGAACAAGGTATTCATGGAATATCTGGACAAATTTGTGGTGGTTTTCATAGATGACATTCTTGTCTTCTCCAAAGATGAAGAAGAACATGAGAAACATCTAAGGTTGGTGTTGCAGAGGCTAAGAGAACACCAACTATATGCCAAGTTGAGCAAGTGTGAGTTTTGGCTGAAGAGAGTTCCCTTCTTAGGACATATAATCTCGGAGGAAGGAATCTCCGTGGATCCTGCCAAAATCGAGGATATACAGAAGTGGAAGACCCCTGAAAATGTCAGGGAAGTTCGAAGCTTCTTGGGATTGGCTGGATACTATCGACGGTTTATTGAGGGATTCCCTAAAATCTCGAGACCCCTCACCAAACTGTTGGAGAAGGGAATCACATTCACATGGACGCCACAGTGCGAGACGAGTTTTCAGGAGCTAAAGAAAAGATTGACAACAGCCCCAGTGTAGGTTATGCCAGATATGCAGAAGAATTTCACAGTGTACTGCGATGCCTCTAGAAACGGGTTGGGATGTGTTCTCATGCAAGAAGGGCATGTCATGGCATATGCATCCCGGCAGCTTCGGAAGCACGAGAAAAACTATCCTACACATGACCTAGAACTAGCCGCAGTGGTACACGCGTTGAAAATTTGGCGACATTACTTGATGGGGAAGAGGACAGAGATATATACGGATCATAAGAGTTTAAAGTACATTTTCACACAACCAGACCTCAACCTCAGACAAAGGAGATGGTTAGAGCTAATCAATGACTTTGATGTGGGCATCAGCTATCATCCTGGGAAAGCAAACGTCGTGGTGGATGCTTTAAGTAGGAAAGTGCAGGTCAATAAGTTGAGCTTGAAGGATATGCCTGCAGAATTGAAGGACGAGGTTATAAGGCTCAATCTATGCCTTGTGAATAGTGGTGAAGCCATCGCCATGGAAGTGGACTCCACACTAGAGCAAGACATGCGCGAGGGTCAAAAGGATGACGAGAAGATACAAGAAATCAGGCAACCCATCAAGGAAAATAAAGCCCCTGGTTTTAGAGAGGACGAACAAGGAACGGTGTGGCACGGGAAAAGAATCTATGTGCCAGAAGTAAAGGAGATCCGTGAATTGATTTTGAAGGAGGCTCATGATTCTGACTATTCCATTCATCCTGGGAGTACGAAGATGTACCAGGACCTCAAGAGCAGGTATTGGTGGTATGGCATGAAGCGAGATGTCACGGAACATGTTGCCCTATGTGACACATGTCAGTTGTTGAAAGCAGAACACCAACGACCCGCGGGATTATTGCAACCACTCAAAGTGCCTGAATGGAAATGGGAAGAAATCGGTATGAATTTCATAGTGGGATTGCCTAGGACCCAATCTGGATATGATTCAATTTGGGTCATCATCGACAGGCTAACCAAGGTAGCTCACTTCATCCCCGTAAAGGAAAGCTACAGCGGATCCAAATTGGCGGAATTGTACATGTCAAGGATCATGTGTTACCATGGAGTGCCAAAGAAGATTTTGTCGGATCGAGGGACACAGTTCACCTCAAGGTTCTGGCAGAAGTTGCACGAAACCATGGGAACTCATCTGAATTTCAGCTCTGCCTATCATCCCCAAACTGACGGGCAGACCGAAAGAACCAATCAGATTCTTGAAGATATGCTGAGGGCATGTGCACTCAAAAACAATCGGAGTTGGGATAAGAACTTACCGTATGCGGAGTTTTCCTATAACAACAGCTACCAAGCTAGTATGAAGATGTCACTGTTTGAAGCCTTGTACGGGAGGAAGTGCAGAACTCCCCTATTTTGGAACCAAATAGGGGAAAGTAAAGTGTTTGGTCCCGAGGTACTACAAGAAGCCGAGGCGAATGTGAGGGAAATTCGCAACAACTTGAGGATAGCACAGACACGCCAAAAGAGCTATGCCGATGTAAGAAGAAGAGAGCTCGTTTTCAACGCGGGAGACTATGTCTATCTCAAGGTGTCCCCTATCAGAGGACTTCGTCGGTTCAAGGTGAAAGGGAAGTTGTCACCTCGATACATCGGACCCTTTCAAGTTCTGGAAAGGAAAGGCGAAGTGGCGTATCAACTAGAGTTACCGGCTCGTCTATCGGATGTGCACAATGTATTCCATGTGTCACAAGTCAAGAAATGCCTGAGGACGCCTGAGGAGGTGTTACCCATGACTGAAGTGGACGTAGCTGAGGATTTGTATTATGCCGAGCAACCAAACAAGATTTTGGAGACAATGGAACGCCTCACCAGAATTAAAAGAATCCGGATGTGCAAGGTGCAGTGGAAGCATCACTCAGAAGAGGAAGCCACCTGGGAGCGGGAAGATGAGCTCAAGGCACAATTTCTGGAATTGTTTTCTTAGAACCACCAATCTCGAGGACGAGATTTCTTTTAAGGGGGGTAGAGCTGTAACATCCCAAAAATCTTGTTAAGACCCTAAATCATGTTAAGAGGGGAATTTAAAAATTTTTGGACGTGTTGCATGTTTTGCAACAATTTAAATTCAAACTGGAATTCAATTTAAATTCAAAACAGAAAAGAAATAGAAAAAGAAAAAAGAAAACAGAAAAAAACCGGCCAGTGGGCCGAAACCCACCAGCTGGCCCACCCAGCACCCGCGCCAGCCCGCAGCCGTGCGCGCTCCTTCCTCCCACTGACAGGCGGGGCCTGCCAGCCCTTCTTCTACCTCGCGCCGCGCCGGGACTCTCTCACCCCGAATCCAAACCGACCCAGATTTCTGCGAATCCCAGCCAAATTTCGATCGGGGGCGACGCAAACTTGATCTAAACCACCCCGCCGCCCTTCCCCGTCTATAAAAACCCCGGCCTCGTTCTGTTTTTCCCACGCGATCCGCCGTTTTTACTCCGGTGAGAACCCGAGCCTTCTCCGGCGAATTCTGGCCGATCTACGCCTCGGAAATTCCGATCTAACTCGCTGGTCTTGATCCACCGCCTCCGGGGAACCTTGCAGGTGCAGAAAACTCGGTGACTTGCGGTTCAAACACAGCGCCGACGAGCTTCTCCGTGGTTTCACTTCGGACCTCGTCGCTGGTCGTTTTCCAGGACCTCCGAGCTCAAGAAAACCCCCGAGGTGAGATCCCCGACCTCCCCTCCACCGATCTATGCCATAAAATCACAGTTCTAGGAAGAATTCCCGAAGATCCGAAACTCTCCGGCGAGATCGCCGCCTCCCGCCGCCGTGCGCAGCCGGCAGCGCCGCCCGCGCTCGATCAGAGCGACGTGGCCGCTTGTGCGTCGTTTATTTTAAATCGCACGGTAGACTTTAAAACCCCGCGTACCGGTTCGGCGTTATAATCTCAGCCGTCTGTTTTAAATCGGACGGTCCACGTCAGCCCCGCGTTATAAACACTGGAAATCTTACGTACTACCCCCTGGGGTTCTCGGGAAATAAGAGCTAGCACCGGAAACTTCTGATCTAGCCCCTGGAACTTCAGAAAATCATGTAAATTCATTTAAAAATCAGTTTTAGCCCCTGGACTTAATAAAAATAAGGAAAAACTCCTCTGTTATGTATAGCTAGACCCCTGAAAATTGTTAAAATAATATTATAGACCCTGTAGTGGGGTGAGTTTACCTTTTTTTAGCCCTGTTTAATATTTAATTTAAGAAATTGAATATGTGGCTAGTGTTTAAAATTTAAAAATGGGACAAACATATTGTCAAAATTAAATTAAAAACTTTCTCAGTATTTAGAAAACTTTGGAGTGAGATAAAAATATATTTTGGGCTGAAATGAATCTGTTTAATTTATTATTCACATTTAGGGACACATTTTTAAGTAAAGAATAGTTCTGGAAAATAGGGAAATAATTGTAAAATAGTTTACATCAGAGGAAAAGGTCAAAAATATATTAGTAAATATTTTAGATCAGAACCTATTCTGTTTAGATGATGTGTCTTGTTATTTTCATAATAAAGTTCACATTTAAGCATAGGAAATAAATCTGAAAATATAGCAACTAGTAAATGATAAATGGAGTTCTAAAATCCAAAGAATTCAGTTTAGGGTTGGTAGAAATTCTGAAGACACATATGGAGAAGGAAAATACCTTTCATGCATACTTGGTAGCTAAAAGGTGTAGTAATTGAATATAAGGAATTTATTTAAATTGGAAACTCATATATATAGTATGTAAGTATAAAGGTGAACACAAAAGTAGGAATCATATACACATGATTAAAAGTGCATGCAAGCCACAAATCAACACACCTAGAGTAACCACAACACATATAATGGTGAATGACTTTCATAAATATGAATGTGTGGTTTGTATGAAGTGGAAGTGTGAACTATGTCTTATGGATTGTTGTTTTTCTTTTGCTATGTGTGATGGTATGATGTAGAACCTGCTCAAGAGCAAGTTATTCCTTTCCAAGATCAGGACTACCCATTTCAAGAGCAGCAGGAAGGAGGCAAGTGTCCTTGACCACTTTGATTCTATACTAGGATGTGTAGATAGAATTATGTGCATTGTCAATTGAAAATATGAAACCCATGCTAGGATGTTTCCCTAGAATTGCATTACCTTGTTTCCTTGTAGCTTGGATTGGGATTATTTTATCATGTCATTTATTATTATGCATATGCTTAGCCATGCTTAGAATGGGATATTTGGGATATGAGATCATCAGTATATTTTACCATACTCTTGAATGAGATGTTGTGAGTTATGTAGAGGTAGGGATCAAGGCAAGTTGGATGTTTTGGTTGGTGCTGGGTGCACGAGACTCGGGTTTGTGTTTAGTACTTGCCTGGATCCTAAGGACCGGTTCATGGAGCATGTAACCTGGCTTTACAGTGCCAACCACATGCTGAGATGGGGCAGCTTGGCCAATTAATTAGGTGTATGCCCGGCGTAGTATGGGTGTGTTGGATGGTGCGGGGAGTAGGTGTCAGCTGGACTACCATATGAACCGCAAGGCTCAAGAGGGGGCCACTGCAGCGGGGTTGGAGCCTCTTGTATGCTGTTAGGGGTGAAACCTCAGTGGGCCCACGCTCGTTGGGAATCCCTTTGTAAAGGCTTCGTAGTGATCTCCTGGCTACACACCTGGGAAGTGTGAATGTGGTTCGTAGCCACTGGCATAATGGAGGTTCTTTTAGTCCACTCGGCAACGGGGGATGAAATCACTACATGTGGGTACAGTGGTACAAACTCTGCAGAGTCAAAACTGTCATGACAGCCGTGCTCACGGTCAAGAGTGGCTTGGACTTATTCATGATTAGAGGAGTGATAATTTTGGAAGTTAAGGATGTTAAGCGGGGAGCTTAACATTGGAAATGATGTTATGGTTATTGGATTATGATGATGGGATGGGAGATTGGGACCATTTCACCTGTGTAGTAATGTAGGTGCTTAATAAGCTAAGGTGATAGGTATTAATTGCGTAGTGCTTTAACCATGAGTTCAACCTCTCCTTGTTCTAGCCATGCATGATATAATTTTCCCACACTTGCTGAGTACCATTGGTACTCAACCTTGCATATTTTGTTGGTTTATATTGCTGCTCAGGTCAAGATAATGAGGTGGTGTATAATGACCAAGACTTTGGACCCGAAGAAGGTTTCTAGGTTCATGGAGACCCCCGGGCAACGCCTGTAACGGAGCCCACAAGAATAATATTCCGCTGCTAGTTTATTTACTTGTGATGAACTTATTATTGTCCATCGAGACATTTGCTATGTAAGACTTATTTATATTCGACACCTGGCTTGTAATAAATGATGCTTCACTATTTGTCATCACATGTATGAGAAACTGATCCTGGCATACATGTGATATTCACTTGGTTGTTCCTCGGAAAAACCGGGTGTGACGAATGTCTTCCAATCTGATGGTGGTAGATTGATATACACTTGGAAGATTTATTTCTAGACTGTCCATAAATAACCGATGTGACTCGTGCATTTCTGAGTGTAGATGCACGACTCGGAGGACAGTGTCTAAAGTAGCGCCATGGCGGGTTAACCACGACATCCCTATGATGACATCGACCTTTTGTCCCTCTAAAGCTATGAGAGACGTGGGGTATACCCTACCCGCTAAGCATAATGGTACTTTGGAAACCATCATGCTTGCTGAAATCTTCCCACCTGGTGAACAAATCAAATATGGACTTTTGGTGGGTAGTATTTGCAAGACGTGTTTAGCAATAAAAGCTTGGCTAATAAAAATTACGTGTGGCGCCTGAATCAAATAACACTATGGCGGGATGTTGGTGGAGTTGGAACATACCCGCAAGGATTGGCTCCCCCTCCGGCACGTCCTCTATGGCGAGTTGGTGGACGGTGCCAGGCATAGGATTGGCCCGCCGTGCATTTCCACTTACCCGAAATATTGAAGCATCTGCCTCAACACGTCTGTGTAACCGCTGCGGTGAGAACAGTGAGATACCACCCACCCGTTCTCCAATTGTCTATCCGCTGTCATCTGTAGAAACATATTTGAAAATTGTTAAATATTCATTTCAACAGTAAATCATTGATTTATAACATTAAAACATGTCATTGAACTCATAAAACTTGGAAACAGCATTCAAACTTAGACAAATTTGACTGCTGGTTTGCTGCCCAAACTGACAGCCCTGACCAGTTTCCATTTAAACCTGATTTAGACCATGCTAAAGACAAAACCTATTCTGGAGCTCAACATAAAAGTTAAATCTAACTTCAATAGCTTTCCATAAAGTATTTGCTTGGCCTATGATCTGTCCTGGTTCAAAAGTTATGAGATATCAAATTTGATAGAACTTCTGGAGAAAATTGGACAGCACCTCCCTGCTATAGGTACTGATTTGATCCGAGAATCCCTGTTAATTCTACTTCGAATTTGACAAGACTTTCTGTTACAAAGTTGTAACCCATCTCATGAACTTTTCAGAACTACCTCATTTTATATTTTTGTATTTTTATGCAGGAAGTTATGCTAAATTAACAGAGAGTTACAGAGAGTGTTTGCTCTGCCTTGTTTTCTGGAGAGTTTCAACTCTACTGCATTTTTCGACTGGTTAAGGAATGAAACACCTCTGGACATCAACATAAAAGTTGTAAAGCTTTCCAGAAAAGTATCATATGACTCCAACCTCGAAAGAACTCAACCTCTAACCCTGGTTAACTTCAGCCATATTTTAGATGAAAACAGGGGACTCTGTCCTTAGTATCCTATAAGTTACAAACTTGTTAACTTTGAACATCCTGATTAAGGAAAGAAGTTACATAAAAGTTTTAGTGCTCTGGATTAAAACCTTCAAGTTTTACAATGAGGTTGCTCATTTAGTGTGGTATGACGTCGAAGCGTCACGAGTTCACGTCGGTGCTACGTTCCTCACAAAGAAAAACCTATATCGGACTTAGCCGGCTTCGTTAGTTCAGTGGCACTAAACATCGCTCGCACACGGATGCTACTCGTCTACCGATTCATGGTCAGACTACCTGCACATAAACCACTCAATCGTAAGGCTCGGCTGCACACCGAGCCCGGTCCCAATACAGTTCATACACCCGTCCGTCATCACTCGCATGGGTGTTCTCAAGCCAAACACGCCTTGAGCAACGTGTTCACGTTACTGACCACGTGATGGGGTCTCCCAAACTTGCCCGTAGAACGCCAGGGAAGGGCGTTGCTCGAATACCCCCAAACGACATGAAGTGTCATAGAGGATATTAAAGCGGGCCGGGTTACCTGCCACCCGTGAGGCTCCACCCTTCAGCTTGTGCGCACTAGTGGACAGCGCTTACATGCACTGTGAAGGCCCGGCCCGGGAATCGCAGTGGGTGGTGCCGTGCGATGCGGCACCCAACAGCATGCACGAAAAGACGATAAGAACATAACAGAACCATTTTGTTACTCAAGATAATTTCTTTTACATCATAATGTACACACGCAGCGGAAATTAAAATTTGCTGGACAAACTACTCACTCTCGGTAGAAGTCGTTCAGCCCGTGAACGCTTCCTACTAGTTTCACCAAAGAAAGGCAGCGGCTAGGTTTCCGATGAATTGAACAAACCGTGAGGTTCATCGTCTCACCGAACAACCCTCTTCATAGCAAGCATCCCGCTACCTGCAAAAACAACTCAGAAGCAACCGTGAGCACTAAGGCTCAGCAAGACTTAACCGTCACTCCTAAACATGTAACTCTAAATGCAGGTGTAGTAAGATAGTAGGAACAGGAATTTGCAAAATGCAGCTTGACTAAACTTTATCCTTATATTCAGATTCTTATAGCCTTCATTTTAGTGGTCCTCACGCCTCACAACATCGGAAGTCCACAATCAAACAAGAAACGCTTATCCCGATGTGGCTAGCCTAAGGTGGAAATGAAATTTAGTTGGCTCTATATCTACTTCAGTCAAGGTTCCAATACAGTGATTAATCCACAAACAGCAAGTTAAGAGACTTAGTTCATCTTCTTACTAAGTCATGGCGCAGTGGGCAAGTATGCTCAATCCTCTTCCGCGAGCGACGGTGATTCGAATCAATAACAACCCGGAATACACGACACATACACCTGCCTCGAAAGACTCTCTCAAGAGCTCTTTCTTACGTTGTATGCAGCAACCTTTCACACGACACCCCGACATAGAAAAACGTTTCGCGCCGAGCAGGATGGTCCTCTACGCGGACACGTCGAAGTTGCCCGCTAAAGGATTTACACCTCCCGCCTTCTCAACGCCATTCCCACGCGAAGGATGAGTTTCTACATAACGGTCCATCGAGTTACATCGGTTTCATGGGTCCCATACCCCACTATATATCCGGTACAGCTCAATCTTGTCCAGCAGGGCCGCATACATACGGTCCTTAACCGACACGGATGGGGCTACAACCAACCTCCACATTTGCCTTACCATCCCGGTCCAGGCCAAATGTGGTCTCAAGCATTGTCACACCCATCGCAGGTCGAGACCAACCTTGAGCGCTGCATCATACAGGAACATCCCTGTCCCCATCTCATTTTCATGAGGGTGCTCTTATCATTAACCTCTCGCGAGTAACTCCATTACTCGAACTTTCTCGCGAGTAGCTTTTTACTACTCGACTTCTACCGAGCTAGCTACAACATTAGCCTAGCATCTACAACGAGGCAAAGCCTACACTAAACCTTCTACTCAGGGATGTAATAGTCATGCAAGTGGGTTTCAATCATCCTAGACATAATGCACAATATCAAGTCTAATAAACATGAGGTGAAGTAAAGCAAAATTTAAAACGGTAACGATATGCAAACCGGGGCTTGCCTTGCTCAACGGTTTTGTTAGAAGCTAGGAGTTAGTCTTCCTCTGGAGAATCCGCCAAACTCATCACGAGATGGAGATCCTTGCTGCGGAGTTGAGTCCTCGTCGAACGTCGACGTCACGTGCTATTGAGATGATTTATGCACAAGTATTCAAAAGCAATTTAGAAAATGATTCAAAACTGTTGTACCAGTTAACTCACACATAAGAGAGATAACAACAGCAAGGTTTCTGTTGTTGGATCTAAATCTTAGAGAAGATGAAAACTAGGGTGAAAAGAGATACTAGTAATCACCATGTGATTAAGTCCATTATACGAACACTTCAACCTAAAAGATGGTAGCTCAAGTTCCATAGGTCCAATGAAGCTGAGAATTTAACCACAGCCTATATGGAAGGTATTTAGGCAGTGTGCAAAAATTGAGCTCATGAAATGGCTCAAGGTGATCACAATAATTCCTTATGTGATTTTCACTAATCTGCCTTTACCCCTAGGTATTAAGCTTTCCTATGCTGCAAAGTAAACTTTTTGTGAAGCACAAAATGTCCTGAGTCCATAGGAATTGGTTTTACCATTTTTGGAGTTTCCTACATGGATATATGTATTTTAGAAGGATTGGGAAAAAGCTGAAAATGTCTCTGTTCATTTTTCCCATTTTTCAGAGACATAAGGAATGAATACATCATTTGACCAAGCAAATGAGGACCAATGCCTCTGAAATTTTTACTGGAGTTCAATGAATTTTGTAAGAATGTTCTGGCTAAACTTGGGAATTTTCCAATAAACAGAACTCCTGTAAAAATTCATACAAGGTTTTAATTAAATTAATTAATGAGCCAAATCCAGGGATTTTCATAAACATTGGCTTGCATCCCTGGATAGTACTCTTTGAGAGGAATCCAAAAAAATTTGTTTCACAATTTTTGGACACTCCTACACAAATTTATGGCTCTTCAAAGATTTAACTGGAAACTGAAAATCCCAAAAATGTTTAAACGCTGACGGTGGGTCCCACCCGTCAGCCTTCTCCTTCAACCTCGCGCCAGAGGCCCGAGCGGCGGCGTCCTCCGGCGAGGTTCACCGGAACCCAGTTTCCAGTCGCCTCCCGACCTCATGTCCGCCGCCCCCCACAACTTTCGGTGCTGAACTCAGTTAGAGGGTCGTCGGCGGCCGAGGTTCGCCAGAAACTAGCCCGCACCAATCACAGAGAAGATTAGAACTCCGGCGAGGTCGGTTTCCGTCGTTCCTTCACCAAATGACCATCTCTCAGGCTCTAGAGCATCAGGGGGACTAGTAGAGGCTGGACATGGACTCTAACACCGGTGAAGTGGCCGGCAACCTAGGGTTCCACGGAGACCCGAGGCATTCTTCCATGGCGGCCCGAAAAACCGCAAGAACTCGGTCGTTTCTGGATCATTTAGCCCGATTCTTGGTCGAGAGGGAGCGCTAGGATGTGAGGAAGACGTTTGCAAGCTCGCTAGGGCAGTCGTTAACCGAGCAACTCAAATTCCGGGGTAGACCGAGTTCTACCCGGATACACCACATTTCGGGAGAACTGGAAATTCTCCTCACTCGGCTGATGGATCGTTGTACGGTTTGCAGCTACACGAGCTACAGAAGATGACACACCTTTCTTGTGTAGCGGGGGAACGGTGAAATGGTCTGTAGCTCGGTGTCCACGGTGAGCCGGTTGGAGTTCCGCCGTGAGCTTCGGTTCTTGGCGCCAAATCTCAAATTCACGCCGAATCGCAGCTCCCAACTCCGAGGTGCGCCGGTGAGCAACTTGTGCACGCCCTTGCATGCCTTTTCTGTGTTGGAAGCTTCAGCTGGGGAGGTGCGGTGGCGGCTGATGATCGGGAGATCGAGAGCGGCCGAGCTGTTGTGATCATGGGCAAACTACCGAGGCGAGAGGGAAGAGGAGTAAGCGAACTCCTTCGGTGCACCCGCGGTGGAGTCGATCAGATCGAGCGAGAGCGGCAAGCAGGAGCTGGCGCTGGGGAATGGCGGTAACGCCGGGCGCCGGCGCGCTGTCGGGCGCGCGCTCGTCCGAGGGGAAAAACAGAGGCGGTGCCCTGTGTTGAGAGGCTGACAGGTGGGGTCCACATCTCCCAAATTTTTTTCCCTCACTGTGCTTTAAGATTCCCACCTAAACATTGTCCAAATCTCCCCAAACTTGGAGGAGAGGTCAAACATGATGTGAAAAATTTGAATATGAAACCTGATTTCAAAATTGAGCACATTTGTCTCAGTTTCCAAATTCAAATTTGAATTTGAATGTGCTCACAAATATTCCTCCAAATAAATGGTAGATGAGCTCAAAAATTCTCCAAATTTGAAACTTAGGCTCTTGAATATATGAGAGATGCATCTATTATCTCACATATAGGCCTTTGGACAATCTGAATAGAAATCTTTTCAAAAGATTCAAATTGCGTTTAAATTCCCCCCACTCTACTCATAGAGGAGGTGCACATGAGTTAGAGTTTTAGGAGTGTAATGATTTCCCCTAGGTTAACATGTGTTGAGCATGGGCTAGAGAAATTTTTTAACTCCCTCACATGTCCATTTGTGTGTTCATCATTTCATGTGACACAACTATAGCCTTTTATTGCCTTAACTTTGTTTCATAAGTTAAAATCAAACTTTACAAAAGTTAGGGCTGTTACATTCCTCCCCCCTTAAAAGAATCTCGTCTCGAGATTACAAAAAGAAAGAAGAAGGGAGAATGACTACTGGACATATGGTACAAACAAGTCGGGAAAATTTAAACGGAGAAATTCCTCGCTTTCCCACGTGGCTTCATCAGCGGTGTGGTTGCTCCACAAGACTTTGTAAAATCGCAATGTCGGATTTCTTGTGGCGCGAGTCTTCTTGTCAAGAATATGTATCGGATACTCAGAATAGGTGAGATCCGGTTGAAGACCCTCAATGTTCTCCATATGAACTGCGGTTGGGTACTTAAGACATTTCCGCAGTTGAGAGACGTGGAAAACATTGTGAATACCCAAAAGTGACGTCGGTAACTCCAGACGATAGGCCACGGGTCCGCATATCTCAGTGACTGCAAACGGCCCAATGACTCACGGAGCAAGCTTTCCCTTCACTCCGAACCGATGAACCCCTTTCATCGGAGAGACACGAATATAAACGTGGTCCCCGATGTCAAAGTGAAGAGGTCGACGTCTTTTGTCTGCATAGCTTTTCTGCCGAGATTGAGCAGCCTTTAAATTGGCTTGAATCACTCGCACTCGTTCCTCGGCTTCATTCACAAGATCAATCCCGTAGACCACTCTCTCGCCGGACTCACACCAATTCAGCGGTGTGCGGCACTTCCGGCCATAAAGAGCTTCATACGGGGCCATTTTGATGCTGGATTGATAACCATTATTATATGAGAATTCTGCTAATGGTAGATGGTCATCCCAATTCTGTCCATGATTGATGACACATGCCCGTAGCATATCCTCCAGAATCTGATTTATCCTCTCCGTTTGACCATCAGTTTGCGGATGATACGCTGAACTCCGAATTAACTTGGTTCCCAAGGAAGCATGCAGTTGCTCCCAAAATCTGGATACGAACAACGCACCTCGATCAGACACGATGGTGCGGGGAACCCCGTGTAAACACACGATTCTTGAGATGAACAGCTCCGCATACTTCTTTGCCACATATTTGGTATGGACTGGAATAAAATGTGCTGTCTTGGTCAAACGATCGACGATTACCCAAATAGAATCATGGTTGTTGCTGGTCATGGGTAAACCGACGATGAAGTCCATACTTGTGTCTTCCCACTTCAATGCTGGAACCATCAGCGGTTGAAGTGGTCCGTCTTTCCTCATATGGTCGGCTTTAACCCGCCGACACGTATCACATTCGAATACGTATTTTGCAATTTCTCTTTTCATCCGTGTCCACCAGAACTTAGATTTCAAGTCCTGGTACATCTTATTGCTTCCCGGATGAATGGAATACTTGGATAGATGTGCTTCATCCAATATCTTCCTCCGCAATTTCATATTCCGAGGTACAACTATGTGGTTGTTAAACCATAGAGTGCCCTCTTCATCCTTGCGGAACATCTTCAATTCACCGCTGTCCACTCTTCTCTGGATGTGCGACATACCCTTGTCTCTCTTCTGAGCCTCTACAATCTCATCTTGGATTGTAGGAATAAGAGCGAGGTTGAACAGCGATCCGTAGGGAACTAAGCGCAGGCTTGGTTCTCCTTCTTCATGTGCAGCCATGGCTAAATGGTGAATGTGGGCTTTCCGACTAAGTGCATCGGCAACCACATTCGCTTTACCCGGGTGGTAATGAATTTCAAGTTCGTAATCCTTGATCAATTCGAGCCATCTTCGCTGCCTCATATTCAGTTCCTTCTCTGTGAGTACTTCAAGCTTTTGTGGTCAGTGTAGAGATGTACTAGATTGCCTAGTAGATAATGTCTCCACATTTTCAATGCTAAGACCACTGCAGCTAGTTCAAGGTCATGCGTCGGGTAATTCTGCTCATGACCCCTGAGTTGTCGGGATCCATACGCGACCACACGTCCTTTTTGCATCAACACACAACCCAAACCGATGCCGGATGCATCACAATAAACACCAAACGGCTTCGTAGTGTCCGGCTGGGCCAAAACTGGAGCTGTTGTGAGATACTTCACTAAAGTTTGAAAAGCTTGTTCGCATGATTTGCTCCAGTCATACATGGTGCTTTTCTTCAACAGCTCCATCATAGGTTTAGCGACTTTAGAGAAGTTTGGAATGAATCTCCGGTAATAGCCCGCTAAACCTAGGAAACTCCTCACTTCATGAACAGATGTTGGAGATTTCCAATTCAGCACTTGCTCGATTTTACTTGGGTCCACAGCAATGCCTTCCACTGAAATAATATGTCCAAGAAATGGCACTTTGCTGATCCAAAACTCACATTTACTGAACTTTGCATAAAGCTTGTGATCTCTCAAGCGTTGGAGTACAATACGCAAATGTTCAGCATGTTCTTCTTCTGACTTTGAATAGACCAAGATGTCGTCGATGAAAACCACGATGAACTTGTCTAACTCCGGCATGAACACAGAGTTCATGAGATACATAAAGTGAGCCGGAGCATTGGTCAATCCAAAGGACATGACAAGATATTCATAAAGACCATATCTTGTCGAGAACACCGTCTTAGGTACGTCTTCTGCCTGGATTTTTATCTGGTGATACCTGGACCGAAGATCCATCTTGGAGAATACCTTAGCACCCACTAGTTGATCGAACAAAATATCAATGCGCGGTAGTGGATACTTATTCTCGATAGTGACAGCATTTAGTGGACGATAATCTACACATAGTCTCAAAGTTTCGTCCTTCTTCTTCACGAAGAGTGCGGAACAGCCCCAAGGTGATGAACTTGGGCGTATAAAACCTTTGTACATAAGGTCATTAAGCTGCTCCTTCAATTCTGCTAGCTCCTTCGGTGCCATTTTATATGGTCGCCGAGAAATAGGTGTTGTTCCCGGTGCTAGTTCAATCTTGAACTCTACATCACGTTCGGGTGGCATGCCCGGCAAGTCTTTGGGAAACACATCTGGATATTCACATACCACTGGAATATCCTCAAGTTTAGGAGCTTCAATCTGATGCACTGCTGCAACTCGTTGTGATGGATCCACAAGATTCAATGTGTTGCAACCATGTATTGGGGAAGTCAGTTGGACAGTCCGAGAGCTGATGTCAAAGATGGCTCCATAATGTGTCAACCATGACATCCCCAAGATAATATCGATCCTTTGGCCTTTGAGTATGATAAGGCTCGCAGGATAGATGTTTCCACCCAAACATAAAGGTGCTCGTGAGACCATCTCATCTGTTGATATCTTGCCTCCGGGTGAGCTGATATGAAACGGATGCGTAACGGTGCTAAATGGAAGATTATTCTTCAGCACATAGTCTCTGCTAATAAAATTGTGGGTGGCCCCGGAATCAAACAAAATGAAAGTGGGCTGTTCATGTAAAGTGAACATGCCCGCCAAAACTGGTTTGCCTTTTGCAATGTCCTCCATAGCAGTATAATTAACCCTGCCAGCTTTTGAAAGATTCTTCTGTGAAGGTTCACGATGCTGATCTGAGCATTGACGAGGCAACACATAAGTGATGGCTCTGCTCAGCTCCACGACGGTTTCGTGCTGCAGAAATCCTCAGCTCTCTACTAACACGAGGTGGAGATAATTCGTGCGTAGCTGGTTGCGGTAGGGTTGCACGAATAATTTCTGACCGCTGCTGTTGAGGTGGAGGCTCATAAGTGAGTAACTCCAGCCTTGGTTGTGAGAGTTGCACCACTGGCTGAATTTGTTGCCTAACTGGCGAGTAATACCGCACTCGATAGTTCGGAGGAGCCTCGATATCGCTGTCTGGTGTTATACTTCTTTTCAGCTCTGCTTCACAATGAAGATGCATGTCTTTCTTAATGATAGCGGCATTTACCAACTCATTGTAAATACCGTTATTGAACAAGGTCACTTGCTCCTTAAGTTCGACATTCAAACCTCGGAAGAAATACTCGCACTTCAACGCTTCCGAGTCAACCATATGAGTTGCGTATTGCATCAAGTCTTCAAACTCCTTGAAGTACTCGTACGCACTCCTTTCTCCTTGCTTTAACTCCAGAAAGTCTTGATACTTTGTTCGTAGAATTCCCGAACAAATGTGACGTGCCCAGAAAACATTCCGGAATTCATCCCACGTCACTCGATGACCTTCAGGAAGAGTAGCGATGTACTCCACCCACCAAGCTCCAGCGGCTCCGTAGAGTTGTTGAGCGGCAAATAGAGTCTTCTGATATTCATCGCACTCAAGCGTATCGAACTTGGCTTCAATACATTGGAGCCAATGAGCCGACTCCAACGGTTCTTTTGCTTCCGAGAAAACCGGTGGTTGTCTTGCTAGAAAATCCAGATAAGTGCTTGGCGGGGGATTTTTCTGTAGTGTCTCCTGTCGTATGCTTTGTCGCACCAACAGATCCAGAGACTCAGCCATCTTTGCCAAGATTTCCGCCAATCCAGTTGATGATGTCGGCACTTCTTGTCGTGGCGAATTACTTTCGCCGTGACTCGACTCACCAACCTCACTCCTGGAATGAGCACGATACATGCTGCAAGAGTGAGCAATTTACAGTTAAAATTCAAAGTTTAAACTCAACTTGAATTGAAAACATAACCGTAAAAGCATCACATAGATATTGCAGGACTACACAATCTAACCAGGGTTTCGACAATTTTGGAATCTATCAAACGTGAGAAAGTTTGTCCAAACCCTTAATTCCAACAGTAGGACAAACTGAAAAATAACTCGAGAACATGTTACGGAGCTTAGAGAAGTCTAAGACATCTCTGTCCACAACAAGTCTCAAGCTAAATGACAATAAGTACTACTCTGTTCAGAATGACCAATAGGTCTTAATCCCAGAATTTGAATATGACAATGGCAATTTCATGTCTCAAGTTGAATATGAAAGTTATAGTTAACTTCAATATCTTTCCAACGAGTATTCATTTGCCTTCATATCTGTTCTGGATCAAAAGTTGTGATATTTCAAAGTTAACAGAAATCTGGAACAATTTTGACAGCACCTCCTTTGAAAGTAGCTGTTTTGTCCGCAAGATTTCATCACTTTAAACTCCAAATCTGGAGAAACTTTGAACTATAAAGTCATAGCATATATCACAAGCTTTCCAACGGTGTATTACTTGACCCTTAGAAATTTTTCTACAGAAAGTTATGGTCGAAATACAGAAATTTCCAGAGAGCAATTTGTGCCTGCCCTGTTTTTGGGTAGTTCACACTAATCTGAGAATTTCATCCATATGGAGGGTGATTCTTGTAAGGGCCTCAGTTTTTTACACACATTTGCAGTGTTCATCACCACACCACACACCTCATTTGAGGAAGAATGATGAACACAAATGAAGAGCAAGTAACAATTATCAACATGCTCATTAGAGAACAAACTCACACATTGCAAAAGTGGTATTTCCCACATGTGATATAGATGGGCCGGACATATGAAAACTCCTACACTTTGCTAAGGATGTCCATGCCAAGTTTCACCCAAATTCAAAACCTTTTTGAGGTCAGTTTGGGTATAGTTAGGAAGAGGGCAGTTTGAAACCATATTCAAATTCAAACTGTTTTTATCCCATGAATTTAAGAGTGGAAGGCATATTCTTACTCGGTACATTTTTTTGAGCTCACACGCCAATTTTCACTCCATTTGGAGTTGATCTTGAGATGAGCTAAGGGGGAGAAATTCAAACTTTATTTGAAATTCAAACTGAACTTGTGCTGAAATTCATTCAAACCAAACCTCATTTGAGCCTTGATCAATTCAAATGGCTCATGGGTGAATAATTTGAATTGCCAAGGGTAGTATGGGGTTCACTGTTTACAACAGTGATTAGGAGTAAATTTCAGAGGTTAAAACTGGCGGTGGGACCCACATGTCAGCCACTGCTCAGATCAAACCGACTGAGACTTTTTCACTCAGGTCGCCGAGCCGCAGCGGTGATCGCCACCGAGGCCAGCCGCCGCGCCACCAGCTGCTTGCCCACGCGCGGGCGTGAGGCGGTGCAGAGCCTTCTTAAGGCGCCTGCCCCCCTCCTCGGCCGAGGCACCACCGTTCTTCCCCGCAAGAACTCAGCGCCGGCCGAAAACTTCCGCAGCTCGGACTTGATCGGAGAACGCCGATCGCAGCTCCCTCCTTCCACTCCAGAGCCCCAGCAAGGTACTAGAGACCTTCCTCCATCCTCCCCGTTGCTAGAATTCGGTTGAAACCGATTGATATCGGCTGTGCCAAAAGATCAAATTCGGGACTTGGAACCGCCGCACCTCAGGCTTTCGTGGACAGCCCAACCAGGGCATTGTCACGCCCGAGCCAAGGCACCCTTGGACGCGCTGGTGACCGGTACTGCTCATCCCCGAGCCACAGCTCGAGTGGTTGCTCACCGGCGGTGAATTTCCACTTTTCCCCTTTCTGTGTGCAGAACGACCTTCGGGTACGATTCTGTTTAATTCGTGATCTAGAAAGGATTAGAGGGCCTCAAGCCGCTCTCACACGAGCAAGACACGGTAACGCACAAGTTGCCTTCACAACTCTGGGCTGGAGAACCTCTGCACCCGGCGTAATTCGAGGTCTACCAATGGCGGAAGGAACAGGCGGCATCGGGCGCACGGTGAGGACCTATTTCGGGCCTTCCCCGAGCTGCCTCGAGCTCATGTCGACCTTCTCTGAGGTCCACTGATGCTCCCCAACCGATTTCCCAAGTAGCTGAGGTGCTAGAGAAGTCAGCCGACATGGCCGAAGTCATTCCGAGGTGGCGGCTCGTCGCCGACCACGCTCCGGCCGTTGTCATGAGCAGCTGACCCTCGGATCCTGTTCCCCGAGTAAAAGTAGGCAGGGGCGGCCAGAACCGAGAAGTTTGGAGCTGTACAACAGCCGGCGGCGAGCTCTCCGGCGAGGCCCCTCGGCGGCGGACCGCGGGTGTCGCGAGGTTGAAGAAGGGGGTGGACCCCAGCTGTCAGCGGGAGATATTTTGAATCGGGATCCGGCTGTGGCCGAGATCGGCTGTGCTGGCGCGCAAATACCCTATGAGCTCCGGTGTGCCGGACACCTCCGCGCTCGACACGTGCGGTACCTCCGGTGTGCCGGACACCTCCGCGCTCGACACGTGTGGTACCTCCGGTGTGCCGGACACCTCCGCGCTCGACACGTGTCCCCGCGGCCCCCGCGAGATTTAAACTTTCCCCGATTTTCAGAATTCCTTCAAACTTCAAATCCTCATAACTTTGGCTAGAAAGCTCCAAATTGAGTGAACCAAATTTTGCTGGATTCGGCTCTCTGAGTACTTTCCAGAAAATCAAGTTTCACTTCATGAAATTCCTTATTTCCCCAGAATTAATTCCCCAAAGTTTAAACTGTTAGGAATTTTAACTGGAGAATCCTTACACCAAAATATCCTTGAGCTACAATAAAAATTTCAGATCCATTTGAGCTCATTTAATCCACCTAATGGTGTGATTAGTGAAACTGTTCCAGAGAAAATAGAAAATGTTCAGAAACATTTTCAGAATTTTCTCTGAAATTGTTTAGCTCATATCTTTAGTTAGAGACTTCCAAATTAAGTGAGACCAACTACATTAGATCCCTCTGAAAATCTAGTTTTCAGAAAGACATAGTTTGTTTCATGAAAATTCCTAGAACACCCTAAGAGTTCCAATTAAGGTCAAGGACATAATTAATTGTGGAGGGCTAAAATGAGCTTTGCTGCAATTAAAACTTGACCAAGTCTCTGTTTATGTTGTAAGCAAGCCACAGTAAAAGTTTCACAGTCATTAGGTCTGTCTAGCAAGGGTTATAGACTTCACAACTTCAAAGTTAATACAAATGCATTTAAATTGATACATATATTGCTCTTATCATGTAGTCGCTAAGGTCGAGGAGGAACCCGAAGTCCTAGACTTCGTAACTCCGGAGGAGCAGCTAGCCTACGACCAAGAGCAGCAAGGTAAGCTCCGGTTTGCATTAACCTTTTTACAAATTTTTATTGTTTTGAGCACATACTTGTTTCCTTTGTTCTGTGCATTAGAGTCTTGTTTGGAAATCCAACTGCATATCCAAGAAAACCACGGGTTGGGTTTAGGATTGCAAACCCCGTTAGCTACTGCAATGCTAAGGTAGAGTAGGATTCGGTACAAGTCGAGTAGTTGGAACTACTCGCGAGAATAGGCTAGAGGCACATTGCTCGGGTAGAGATATCACATGATACACATGGCCAGAAAATGAGACCGAGCGGAGAGTAAGGGCAGCAGGACTTTGGGGCCTGTGTGCTATAGCTCCGCTTGTGTCGATTGAGGACCGAGCCGTGTGCGGGCCTGTTGAACAAGCTAGAACAGTACCGAAGACCTACCGGCTATATGGGAACCGGGAAACTGATGTAACTCGGGTAGCTGGTTATTGAGGCATTGCCCGTCGTTCAGAGGGTAGGTTGAGAGCTCGAGGTGTAAATCGGCTGGCGGCACGGAGATGCGCGTGCAGAGACCTCTTGCTCGGGACGATGGGACCGGTTCAATATTTGGCTAATGGGTGAAAGGTAGTCGCGTACGGCGTCCGTGATGGTTGTTGTAGGCAACATCGAGTACGGGCGTACGTGACGGGTTGTTCGGGTAACCCTGCAGGTGTAAATCAATTATAATCGCCGTCCCTCGCGGTCAGTGAGTACCACTTGTTCACTGTACCGTGACGTAGAAAGAACAGGCTAGTCACATGTTAAAATGTTGCTGATTGAAAGCTGGACATTGACTGTTAATGATATGATGTAGCTTAGAGCTAACTAAAGTTCTTTTCAACTTTGGGCAAAGTACATGAGAGAAATGCGTTTCTTGTTTGATTGCGGCTCTCTCATGTGCCTTAGCGTAAGGTTCTCCACAACCTGCTGCTAAAACTTGAAAGTAAGGTTCTACTAATTAGGCGAGTCCTTGCAAATGATTTTTACCTCTTGTAACCCAGTACCCTCATGTAGAAGTTCCATGTTTAGGTGAGACGGGTCAGACTTGCTGAGCCTTCGTGCTCACTGCTTGTGTTTGAAGCTTTTGCAGGGTTCTATGAGGAAGGGACTCCCGAGGAGGAGACGGAACCCCAGGAGGGGAACCCCATCGAGTGGGAGTCGTGCACGCCGCAGAGTTAGTGTATTTGTGTGCTAGCAAGGACACGTTCAAGGGCTGAACGTGCACTTGATGCTTAGTCTACGCCCCCGAGTGTAGACTGAACTTATTTTGATGTAAACATGTTCATAAACTTGTTTATGTAATAAAATTTCCGCTTCCGCTTTGTATCTTTGACGTGTGTTATACGGTGCTGTGCAACGCAGCACCCCTCAGCGTGATCCTGGCTCGACAGGACCAATGGGGTCGTGTCAGCGTGGTATCAGAGCTCGCTTGAGGCTTAACACAGTACAAAGGTCTTCTTTTTCAAAAATTCAGTGAGGAACGAGTTAGTAGCCCGTATAAGGATGTTATTAGTATATAGAAAGTGGCTTATTAACCTATTTGTTATGTCGGAAAATCGTGCATCTCGGGACGTTCATGTCTTGGGGGGTGCACGTAAGCGCTGTCCACCAGTGCGCACAAGCTGAAGGGTGGAGCCCCACGGGTGGCAGGTAACCCGACCCGCTTTAGTATCCTCTACGACTCTTCATGTCGTTTGGGGTATTCGAGCAACGTCTGTCCCTGGCGTGCGTGGTGCAACATGGGAGACCCCGTCACGTGGTCCGAAACGTGAACACGTAACTCAAGGCGTGGTTGGCTTGAGAACATCCGGGCGAGTGATGACGGCCGGGTGTACAAACTGTATGGATTCCGGGCTCGGTGTGCAGCCGAGTCTGATGATTGTTTGAGTTTCTGCAGGTAGCCTGACCACGAAACGGTAGACGTGTAGCATCCGTGTGCGAGTGACGAGTAGTGCCACTGAACTAATGAAGCCGGCTAAGTCCGGTATAGGTTTTTCCTTTGTGAGGACGTAGTACCGACATAATCTGGTGACGCATCGACGTCACACCCCATTAAATGAACAACTTCATTTAAAAACTTGAAGATTTTGATCCAAAGTAGTAAAACTTGATGTAACTCCTTCCCTTGTATAGGATATTCAAAGTTAACAAGTTTTCAACTTATAGGATGTTAAGGACAGAGTACTCTGTTTTCAGCTGAATCAAGGCTGGAGTTAATCAGAGGTTAGAGGTTGAGTTCTTTCAAAGTTGGGGTCATATGATACATTTCTGGAAAGCGTTGGAAGAGCTTTACAACTCTTCTGTTGAGGTCCAGAGGTGTTTCATCCCTTAACCACTCGAAAAATGCAGTAGAGTTGAAACTGTCCAGAAAACAGGACAGAGCAGAGACTCTCTGTAAACTCTCTATAAATTAAGCATAACTTCCTTCTTAAAAATCCAAAAATAGGAAATGAGGTACTTATGGAAGGCTTATGAGATGGGTTACGACTTTGTAACAGAAAGTTTTGTCAGATTGGGAACAGAATAACTGGGATTCTTGGATCAATTCAGTACCTAAAGCAGGGAGGTGCTGTCCAATTGATTCCAGAAATTCTGTTAACGTTGACATCTCATAACTTTTGAACCAGGACAGATCTTAGGCCAAGCAAACACTTTCTGGAAAGCTATTGAAGTTAGCTTTATCTTTGATGTTGAGCTCCAGAATTGGTTTTGATTTTAAACTGGCCTAAATCAGGTTGAAATGGAAACTGGTCGGAGCTGTCATGGTAACAGCAGATCAGCAGTCAAATTTGTTTAAAAATTTGAACTATGTTTCCAAGTTTTATGAGTTCAATGACATGTTTTATGTTATAACTCAGGGGTTTACTGTTTAAATAAATATTTGACATTTCTCAAATATATTTTTACAGATGGCAGCAGATAAACAGTTGGAGAACGGGTGGGTAGTTTCCCAATGTTCTGACCGTAGCGGCTACCCGGAAGCATTGTGGCAAATGCTCCAATATTTCGGGTACAACCAGATGCCGCAATACTTCGCCAAGGAAGAAGGCGAAGAAGGGAACAAGATGTGGACGATCGATGTCGAGGTTCCCGCAGGACCTATGCCACCCGGTTGGGTGCCATCCACCGTCACGGTGAGAGGAAGACAACCGGAAGGGATGTGGCAAGTGGCAGCCCGTGACACTATGTCACGTTTCTGCCAACTACACGTGCAGGCTATGGAGGGCACTCCATACGCACTCGTTCCGGTGGAGGGACGAGCTCAGCATGTGTGGGAAGAGAGGTACCTGGAGGCAACAGACCCGAGTTGCCCAAGGTACAACCCCGCGGAGGCAAATCTCAGCCTCCAGATGAGGGCGGGAAACGCCGTGATGGACAGCCAAGCTGTTCATACGGAGCATCTCCCCACGAAGATCAAGGAGAGCACAAGCCGTGGAGATCATTTCGAGAGTGCTCACAGCGCACTCCGCAATGTGCTCCTTCCGACGATCAAGCGACTGAATGAACAACACAATCAGTTGCGTCGTCTGAAGAAGGCAAAGAAGAAGAGCCGTGTTGACATCGCGGCGTTGCAAGAGCTGGTGCAGACCCTAACCCAGCAGAATGAGGACCTTGCTCAAGAGCGGGACAACGCTATCGAGGAAGGCCAAGGCTGGGAAGAGGACTACAACCAAGCTATGGACGAGGTGCATGCTTTGCAGGATCTCGTGCCCCCGGTGTTAGGCGTACCGGTAGTCTTGGGTCTTCCAGCAATGGGAGAACCCGGGATGGGAGAAGAGGTGGTAGACCCGGAGCCACCAGCAGAGGTACCGGAGGAGGACGACCCACAGGAGGTCGAGTTCTACTCCGAGTAGGGGGTTACGGTTGCCAAGTAGGGCAGCTAGGGTAGCGTAACCCAACTTTTGTAATCGGTGGCATGTCGTGTAAACAGTAGAGTATGTATAGGTAGTGACGACATGAGCACGACTTCTCGGAGACCGGAGAATAATGTATCTTGTATAAAGTTTATGCTTTATCAATATATGTGAATGTTGTGCAAATTAATCATGTGTCACTTCAATACCTATGGTTGCTTATGGAATTTTAAGTAAGACATGTGCTAATCGCTGCTGTTTTGAATTTCAGAATGACGCGTACTCGTGCCAACCCTGACGTTGGGGGTACCAGTCAAGGGGGAGAGACCTCACAACCACCTCCCGAGGACTCCTCGGAACAGCAACAGCAGCAGCAACAGCAAACACCGCCACCGCCACTGCCAATGGTTACATTAGCCGACATCGTCGCTGCAATGGTGGGCTCGCATCAGCAGCACACAGAGTTGCTGCAGACTCTCATCGCCAATACGTGTCGCCCAGAGAGACGTCAAGATCGTGAGGAGCGCCAACAGAGCTCCTACTCCGACTTCCTGGCAACTCATCCCCCTGTATTTTCAAGGGAGGATGAAACACTTGACGCGGACAATTGGCTCCGCTCTATAGAGATGAAGTTCGGGCTGCTCCAAATCAGCGAGCAGCGCAAGACTCAGTTCGCGGTCCAGCAGCTCCAAGGATCCGCGAGCGCGTGGTGGGCCAACTTCTGTGCTTCACAACCCACTGACCGAGTGACGACCTAGACGGAGTTCCGGACGGCCTTCAGTGCCTATCATATACCGCCAGGTCTGATGAAGAGGAAGACGCAGGAGTTCTTACACCTGCAACAAGGGAGCCGGAACGCGCTGGAATACTCCAGGGCGTTTAACGATCTCACGCTATATGCGTCGTATCATGCTGATACCGACGAGAAGCGGCGAGACCACTTTTACCAGGGGCTTAACCCGCTCCTGAAGGACAAATTGGCGATGTTCAATCGCGGCAGCCTCAACGACATCATTGATGCTGCGATTGTTCAGGAGGACTCCGGCAAGGAGTTGGCGGCGGCAGAGCGAAAGCGAAGCGCGCTGCAGAGCAGCGGAGAAGGAGGCGGTCCTTCTCAGAAGTTTCGGATGGTGAATCGCCCACCATCAGGTCCACGCTGGCAGCCACCACAGCGGTCGATGCCGTTCCGCAGTCGGCCGTACTCTTCACCGGCATTCCGGCCGGCACTGCCAGTACCACCGCAACAACAACAGCAGCAACGGGCGATGCCGCGTGTGTTTGCACCTCAGCAACGCATACCGGGCTTTCGTCCACCGAGTACTCCACCAGCAGCGGCCACATGTTACAAGTGTGGTCGTCCAGGACACTTCGCGAGCAGTTGCCCGGAGAGGCAAGGCGGCAGAGTGGCACCACAGTTTCCAGGGAGGAATCAACCCCGGAACCCTACTAATGCGCGGCGGGCAAACCCTAGGCCCGACACTGTCCACCAACTTGCCATTGAGGACGTGCCGGAGGGCGAGCCAATCCTTGCGGGTATGTTCCAACTCCACCAGCATCCCGCTATAGTACTGTTTGATTCAGGCGCCACGCATAATTTTATTAGCCAAGCTTTCATTGCTAAACACAGTTTGCCAATACTACCCACCGATAGTCCATATTTAATTTGTTCACCGGGTGGGAATACTTCAGCAAGCGTAATGGTCTCCAAAGCACCATTATGCTTAGCGGGTAGAGTGTACCCCACATCTCTCATTATCTTAGAGGGACAGAAGGTCGATGTCATCCTAGGGATGTCGTGGTTAACCCGCCACGGCGCTGTTTTAGACACCGTCCTTCGAGTCGTGCACTTAAACTCAGAGGTGCACGGTTCTCACTCATTATTTCTGGACAGTCCAGAAATAAAACTTTCAAGTGTCTATCAGTCCACAACTATCAGATTGGAAGACATTCCAGTGGTCCGAGAGTTCCCTGATGTATTCCCGGATGATTTACCGGGAATGCCACCCGATAGGGAGGTGGAGTTCAAGATTGAACTTGCACCGGGAACCATGCCAATATCCCGAAGGCCGTACAAGATGGCGCCCAAGGAGTTGGCTGAACTGAAGACTCAGCTCACGGACCTTCTGGAGAAGGGTTTTATTAGGCCGAGCTCCTCGCCATGGGGCTGTTCGGCATTATTTGTCAAGAAGAAGGATGAAACGTTGCGGCTTTGCGTGGACTACCGTCCATTAAATGCCGTAACCATCAAGAACAAGTACCCGTTGCCACGGATCGACATGTTGTTTGATCAGTTGGTCGAAGCAAAAATCTTTTCCAAGATGGATTTAAGATCCGGGTACCACCAGATTAAGATAAGGGCGGAGGACATTCCAAAGACGGCTTTTTCGACGAGGTACGGACTTTATGAGTACCTGGTCATGTCCTTTGTCCTCACCAATGCTCCAGCTCACTTCATGTACTTAATGAACTCGGTGTTCATGCCGGAGCTGGACAAGTTTGTCGTGGTCTTCATCGACGACATCCTGGTATATTCCAAGTCGGAGGAAGATCACAACAAACATCTGCGTATAGTCTTGCAACGGCTGCGGGATCACAAGTTATACGCAAAATTCAGCAAATGCGAGTTTTGGATATCGCAAGTGCCTTTCCTCGGGCATATCATCTCAGCGGAGGGTATCGCTGTGGACCCGAGCAAGATCACGCAAGTGCTGAATTGGAAATCCCCAAGAACTGTTCACGAGGTACGGAGTTTCCTCGGACTCGCGGGACATTATTGGAGGTTCATTCTGAACTTCTCGAAGATTGCCAAGCCAATGACAGAGCTGCTGAAGAAGGCTACCAAATATGTTTGGAGTCCAGCATGTGAAGCAGCATTCAAGGCTTTAGTCAAGCACCTGACATCAGCACCGGTTTTGGCGCAGCCAGACACAACAAAACCGTTCGATGTGTACTGCGAGGCATCCGGCATTGGGCTCGGATGTGTGCTGATGCAAGACCGAAGAGTGGTCGCGTATGGATCACGGCAGCTTAGGAACCATGAGCAGAATTATCCAACTCACGACTTGGAGCTCGCTGCCGTGGTACTTGCACTAAAAATGTGGAGGCACTACCTACTCGGTAACCTCGTACATTTATATACCGACCACAAAAGCCTCAAGTACATATTCACTCAGAAGGAGCTGAACATGAGGCAACGAAGATGGTTAGAACTGATAAAGGATTACGAGATAGAGATCCATTATCATCCGGGCAAGGCAAACGTTGTGGCAGATGCGCTGAGCCGTAAGTCACACGTCAACAATCTGACCATCACACCGTTGGAAGAGAGCGAACCACCACTACGTGTGATTCCATACGGAGCTCTCTACAACCTAGCTTTGATCCCCACCATCCGTGAAGAGATAGCGGCAGCCCAGAAGAATGACAAGGGCATGTCATACTTGCGTAGACGTGTAGATAGTGGGGAGCTGAAATGTTTCCGGAAAGACGGAGACGGCGTCCTATGGTTCAAGGACCGGATCGTCGTACCCCATAACCCGGAACTACGGAAGAAGATCTTTGATGAGGCTCACTTATCAAAGCTCTCTATTCACCCCGGCAGCAACAAGATGTATCAAGAACTCAGAAGCAAGTTTTGGTGGACACGGATGAAGCGAGAGACTGCAAAATACGTGTCCGAGTGTGATACATGTCGAAGGGTGAAGGCAGACCACATGCGGAAACCGGGACTGCTACAACCACTGGGCGTTCCTGCCTGGAAGTGGGAGGACGTGAGCATGGATTTCATCGTCGGTTTACCCACCACCTTGCAGAAACATGATTCTGTGTGGGTGATCGTCGATCGGCTCACGAAAGTTGCCCATTTCATCCCGGTCAACACCAACTACAACGCCAAGAAGTACGCTAACTGTACATCTCACGGATCCTATTCTTATACGGCGTACCCCGTACTATCATATCGGATCGGGGCACTTTATTTGTTTCCCGTTTTTGGGAGCAGCTACACGCTGCCTTGGGGACGAAGCTGATCCGTAGTTCAGCCTACCACCCGCAGACGGATGGGCAAACGGAGCGGGTAAATCAAATCTTAGAAGACATGCTACGAGCTTGCGCTATCAACCACGGCAAGAATTGGGATGATCACTTGCCATTAGCGGAGTTCTCGTACAACAATGGGTACCAAGCCAGCATCAAGATGGCGCCCTACGAGGCGCTATATGGAAGAAAATGCCGCACACCATTGAACTGGTGTGAGTCTGGCGAAAGGGTTACCTTCGGGGTTGACCTTGTCAACAACGCGGAAGAAAAGGTTCGACTGATTCAAGCGAACCTAAAAGCCGCTCAATCCCGACAGAAACAGTATGCGGACCGGAGAAGGCGCCCATTACAATTCGAAGTTGGAGAACACGTATATCTACGGGTATCCCCAATGAAGAGCGTAAACAGATTTGGGGTGAGAGGAAAGTTGGCACCCCGATTCATCGGTCCATTCCAGATTACCGAAAGATGTGGATCGGTGGCATACCGGTTGAAATTGCCAGAAGCACTTTCCGGTGTGCACGACGTCTTTCACATTTCCCAGCTGAGGAAGTGTCTCAAGCTATCAACTACCGTTCAGCTGGAAGACATTGAAGAACTGCAACCGGATCTCACCTATCGGGAGGAACCGGTGCAGATTATTGATAAAAAGGCCCGAACCACACGCAACCGTACGTTGTGATTCTACAAGGTTCTATGGAGTAATCACTCCATGGACGAAGCGACATGGGAGAGCGAAGAATTCCTTCGCACTAACTACCCCGACTTTTTCACGTCGCATATCCGGTAATTTTCCACCGTCCTCCCTCTCATTTTCACCTTATAATCTCGGGACGAGATTATTTTAAGGGGGGAGGAATGTAAGGGCCTCAGTTTTTGACACACATTTGCAGTGTTCATCACCACACCACACACCTCATTTGAGGAAGAATGATGAACACAAATGAAGGGCAAGTAACAATTATCAACATGCTCATTAGAGAACAAACTCACACATTGCAAAAGTGGTATTTCCCACATGTGATATAGATGGGCCAGACATATGAAAACTCCTACACTTTGCTAAGGATGTCCATGCCAAGTTTCACCCAAATTCAAAACCTTTTTGAGGTCAGTTTGGGTATAGTTAGGAAGAGGGCAGTTTGAAACCATATTCAAATTCAAACTGTTTTTATCCCATGAATTTAAGAGTGGAAGGCATATTCTTACTCGGTACATTTTTTTGAGCTCACACGCCAATTTTCACTCCATTTGGAGTTGATCTTGACATGAGCTAAGGGGGAGAAATTCAAACTTTATTTGAAATTCAAACTGAACTTGTGCTGAAATTCATTCAAACCAAACCTCATTTGAACCTTGATCAATTCAAATGGCTCATGGGTGAATAATTTGAATTGCCAAGGGTAGTATGGGGTTCACTGTTTACAACAGTGATTAGGAGTAAATTTCAAAGGTTAAAACTGGCGGTGGGACCCACATGTCAGCCACTGCTCAGATCAAACCGACTGAGACTTTTTCACTCGGGTCGCCGAGCCGCAGCGGTGATCGCCACCGAGGCCAGCCGCCGCGCCACCAGCTGCTTGCCCACGCGCGGGCGTGAGGCGGTGCAGAGCCTTTTTAAGGCGACTGCCCCCCTCCTCGGCCGAGGCACCACCGTTCTTCCCCGCAAGAACTCAGCGCCGGCCGAAAACTTCCGCAGCTCGGACTTGATCGGAGAACGCCGATCGCAGCTCCCTCCTTCCACTCCAGAGCCCCAGCAAGGTACTAGAGACCTTCCTCCATCCTCCCCGTTGCTAGAATTCGGTTGAAACCGATTGATATCGGCTGTGCCGAAAGATCAAATTCGGGACTTGGAACCGCCGCACCTCGGGCTTTCGTGGACAGCCCAACCAGGGCTTTGTCACGCCCGAGCCAAGGCACCCTTGGACGCGCTGGTGACCGGTGCTGCTCATCCCTGAGCCACAGCTCGAGTGGTTGCTCACCGGCGGCGAATTTCCACTTTTCCCCTTTCTATGTGCAGAACGACCTTCGGGTACGATTCTGTTTAATTCGTGCTCTAGAAACGATTAGAGGGCCTCAAGCCGCTCTCACACGAGCTAGACACGGTAACGCACAAGTTGCCTTCACAACTCTGGGCTGGAGAACCTCTGCACCCGGCGTAATTCGAGGTCTACCAATGGCGTAAGGAACAGGCGGCATCGGGCGCACGGTGAGGACCTATTTCGGGCCTTCCCCGAGCTGCCTCGAGCTCATGTCGACCTTCTCTGAGGTCCACTGATGCTCCCCGACCGATTTCCCAAGTAGCTGAGGTGCTAGAGAAGTCAGCCGACATGGCCGAAGTCATTCCGAGGTGGCGGCTCGTCGCCGATCACGCTCCGGCCGTTGTCATGAGCAGCTGACCCTCGGATCCTGTTCCCCGAGTAAAAGTAGGCAGGGGCGGCCAGAACCGAGAAGTTTGGAGCTGTACAACAGCCGGCGGCGAGCTCTCCGGCGAGGCCCCTCGGCGGCGGAGCGCGGGTGTCGCGAAGTTGAAGAAGGGGGTGGATCCCAGCTGTCAGCGGGAGATATTTTGAATCGGGATCCGGCTGTGGCCGAGATCGGCTGTGCTGGCGCGCAAATACCCTATGAGCTCCGGTGTGCCGGACACCTCTGCGCTCGACACGTGTGGTACCTCCGGTGTGCCGGACACCTCCGCGCTCGACACGTGTGGTACCTCCGGTGTGCCGGACACCTCCGCGCTCGACACGTGTCCCCGCGGGCCCCCGCGAGATTTAAACTTTCCCCGATTTTTAGAATTCCTTCAAACTTCAAATCCTCATAACTTTGGCTAGAAAGATCCAAATTGAGTGAACCAAATTTTGCTGGATTCGGCTCTCTGAGTACTTTCCAGAAAATCAAGTTTCACTTCATGAAATTCCTTATTTCCCCAGAATTAATTCCCCAAAGTTTAAACTGTTAGGAATTTTAACTGGAGAATCCTTTGGAGGAAAATCCTGAAATTTTGCTGAGATGTTCACCAAAATATACTTGAACTACCATTAAAATTTCAGATCCATTTGAGCTCATTTAATCTACCTAATGGTGTGATTAGTGAAACTGTTCCAGAGAAAATATAAAATGTTCAGAAACATTTTCAGAATTTTCTCTGAAATTATTTAGCTCATATCTTTAGTTAGAGACTTCCAAATTAAGTGAGACCAACTCCATTAGAACCCTCTGAAAATCTAGTTTTCAGAAAGCCATAGTTTGTTTCATGAAAATTCCTAGAACACCCTAAGAGTTCCAATTAAGGTCAAGGACATAATTAATTGTGGAGGGCTCAAATGAGCTTCGCTGCAATTAAAACTTGACCAAGTCTCTGTTTAGGTTGTAACAAAGCCACAGTAAATGTTTCACAGTCATTAGGTCTGTCTAGCAAGGGTTATAGACTTCACAACTTTAAAGTTAATACAAATGCATTTAAATTGATACATATATTGCTCTTATCATGTAGTCGCTAAGGTCGAGGAGGAACCCGAAGTCCTAGACTTCGTAACTCCGGAGGAGCAGCTAGCCTACGACCAAGAGCAGCAAGGCAAGCTCCGGTTTGCATTAACCTTTTTACAAATTTTTATTGTTTTGAGCACATACTTGTTTCCTTTGTTCTGTGCATTAGAGTCTTGTTTGGAAATCCAACTGCATAGCCAAGAAAACCACGGGTTGGGTTTAGGATTGCAAACCCCGTTAGCTACTGCAATGCTAAGGTAGAGTAGGATTCGGTACAAGTCGAGTAGTTGGAACTACTCGCGAGAATAGGCTAGAGGCACATTGCTCAGGTAGAGATAGCACATGATACACATGGCCAGAAAATGAGACCGAGCGGAGAGTAAGGGCAGCAGGACTTTGGGGCCTGTGTGCTATAGCTCCGCTTGTGTCGATTGAGGACCGAGCCGTGTGCGGGCCTGTTGAACAAGCTAGAACAGTACCGAAGACCTACCGGCTATATGGGAACCGGGAAACTGATGTAACTCGGGTAGCTGGTTATTGAGGCATTGCCCGTCGTTCAGAGGGTAGGTTGAGAGCTTGAGGTGTAAATTGGCTGGTGGCACGGAGATGCGCGTGCAGAGACCTCTTGCTCGGGACGATGGGACCGGTTCAATATTTGGCTAACGGGTGAAAGGTAGTCGCGTACGGCGTCCGTGATGGTTGTTGTAGGCAACATCGAGTACGGGCGTACGTGACGGGTTATTCGGGTTACCCTGCAGGTGTAAATCGATTATAATCGCCGTCCCTCGCGGTCAGTGAGTACCACTTGTTCACTGTTCTGTGACGTAGAAAGAACAGGCTAGTCACATGTTAAAATGTTGCTGATTGAAAGCTGGACATTGACTGTTAATGATATGCTGTAGCTTAGAGCTAACTAAAGTTCTTTTCAACTTTGGGCAAAGTACATGAGAGAAATGCGTTTCTTGTTTGATTGCGGCTCTCTCATGTGCCTTAGCGTAAGGTTCTCCACAACCTGCTGCTAAAACTTGAAAGTAAGGTTCTACTAATTAGGCGAGTCCTTGCAAATGATTTTTACCTCTTGTAACCCAGTACCCTCATGTAGAAGTTCCATGTTTAGGTGAGACGGGTCAGACTTGCTGAGCCTTCGTGCTCACTGCTTGTGTTTGAAGCTTTTGCAGGGTTCTATGAGGAAGGGACTCCCGAGGAGGAGACGGAACCCCAGGAGGGGAACCCCGTCGAGTGGGAGTCGTGCACGCCGCAGAGTTAGTGTATGTGTGTGCTAGCAAGGACACGTTCAAGGGCTGAACGTGCACTTGATGCTTAGTCTACGCCCGCGAGTGTAGACTGAACTTATTTTGATGTAAACATGTTCATAAACTTGTTTATGTAATAAAATTTCCGCTTCCGCTTTGTACCTTTGACGTGTGTTATACGGTGCTGTGCAACGCAGCACCCCTCAGCGTGATCCTGGCTCGACAGGACCAATGGGGTCGTGTCAATTCTGGTCTGGACATCTACATAAAAGTTGTAGAACACATCAAACCCTTCCCAGAAATGTATCACACACCTCCATTGGCTCAACCAAACAAAAGTTATGTCCTGTTCAACTTCAGCAAAAATTCTGCCGAAAACAGGGGAGCTTATTCCTAAGTCTTTGTGAATGAATCTATACTCCCAATTGACTCTTAGATCAATATAGGAGTTCATTAACCCTTAATTAAATCCTAGACTCCAAATTTCCTCTTTTTCTTTTCAAACCTTCATTTTCTTGCAGTTCAAAACACATCACGGTACTACGTTGCCTCACCAAATTAAAATCATATCCGGCTTTATACCGGCTTATACGTCTCAAGTGGTGGCACTAAAACGATCACTCACAAACGTTTTCTACACAACATGTTCTAATGTTGTTAAGGTACCTGCAGAAAATCACTCAATAATGATGCACACATTGGTTTATCATTTCAGGCAGGTCCATATCATAGTAAAAACATACGCCCCGTATCATTGCCATACGGGCCGTCCTTGAGTCAAGCCACGTCTCAAGGTACATGATCGGGTTATTCATCACCCGACGGGGGCTCCCCACCTTTGCAATAAAGCACACCGGTGGAACAGCGCTTTCGTATGCCTCATAGGACATGAAGAGTCCTAGAGAACACGATGGGGTCTCCTCCTCTTGCCCCTGGGTTTGCGTGTAACACCCCAAAATTCTGTTAAAACCAAAAATCCTATTAAGAGGGGAATTTAAAATTTTTTGGACGTGTTGCATGTTTTGCAACAATTTAAATTCAAACTGGAATTCAATTTAAACTCAAAACAGAAAAGAAATAGAAAAAGAAAAAGGAAAACAGAAAAAAAAACCGGCCAGTGGGCCGAAACCCACTAGCCGGCCCACTCTGCTCCGCGCCAGCCCGCAGCCGCGCGCGCCCCTTCCTCCCACTGACAGGCGGGGCCCGCCAGCCTTCTTCTTCATCGCGCCCGCGCCGCGATCGGCCGGGACTCTCCTACCCGAATCAATACCGATCGGGAATTCTCGCGTGCCCCAGCCGATTTCCGGACCCCGAAGACTCCAGCTCGATCTAAACCAACCCGCCGCCCTCCCCCGTCTATAAAACCCCGGCCTCGTTCTGTTTTTCCCACTCGATCCGCCGTTTTTACTCCGGTCAGAACCTGAGCCTTCTCCGGCGAATTCTGGCCGATCTACGCTCGGAAATTCCGATCTAACTCGCTGGTCTTGATCCACCGCCTCCGGGGAACCCTGCAGGTGCAGAAAACTCGGTGACTTGCGGTTCAAACACAGCGCCGACGAGCCTCGCCGTGGTTTCACTTCGGACCTCGTCGCCGACCGCCTTCCAGGACCTCCGAGCTCAAGAAAACCCCCGAGGTGAGATCCCCGACCTCCCCTCCACCGATCTATGCCATAAAATCACAGTTCTAGGAAGAATTCTCGAAGATCCAAAAATCTCCGGCGAGATCGCCGCTTCCCGCCGCCGTGCGCCGCCGGGCAGCGCCGCCCGCACTCGATCAGAGTGACGTGGCCGCTTGTGCGCCGTCTATTTTAAATCGCACGGTAGACGTTAAAACCCCACGTACCGGTTCGGCGTTATAATCTCAGCCGTTTGTTTTAAATCGGACGGTCCACGCCAGCCCCGCGTTATAAAGACTGGAAATCTTACGCGCTACCCCCTGGGGTTCTCGGGAAATAAGAGCTAGCCCTGGAAACTTCTGATCTAGCCCCTGGAACTTCAGAAAATCATGTAAATTCATTTAAAAATCAGTTTTAGCCCATAGACTTAATAAAAATTAGGAAAAATTCCTCTGTTATGAGTAGCTAGACCCCTGAAAATTGTTAAAATAATATTATAGACCCTGTAGTAGGGTGAGTTTAGCTTTTTAACCCTGTTTAATATTTAATTTAGGAAAATTGAATGGGTGGCTAGTATTTAAAATTTAAAAAGTGGGACAAACATATTGTCAAAATTTAATTAAAAACTTTCTCAGTACTTAGAAAACTTTGGAGAGAGATAAAAATATATTTTGGGCTGAAATGAATCTGTTTAATTTATTATTCACATTTATTAGTTATAGGGACACATTTTTAAGTAAAGAATAGTTCTGAAAATAGGGAAAATAAATGTAAAATAGTTTACATCTGAGGAAAAGGTCAAAAATATATTATTAAATATTTTAGATCAGAACCTATTCTGTTTAAATGATGTGTCTTGTTATTTTCATAATAAAGTTCACATTTAGGCATAGGAAATAAATCTGAAAATATAGCAACTAGTAAATGATAAATGAAGTTTCTAAAATCCAAAGAATTCAGTTTAGGGTCGGTAGAAATTCTGAAGACACATATGGAGAAGGAAAATACCTTTCATGCATACTTGGTAGCTAAAAGGTGTAGTAATTAAATATAAGAAATTTATTTAAATTGGAAACTCATATATATAGTATGTAAGCATAAATGTGAATACAAAAGTAGGAATCATATACACATGATTAAAAGTGCATGTATGCCACAAATCAACACACATAGAGTAACCACAACACATATAATTGTGAACGACTTTCATAAATGTGAATGTGTGGTTTGTATAAAGTGAAAGTGTGAACTATGTCTTATGGATTATTGTTTTTCTTTTGCTATGTGTGATGGTATGATGTAAAACCTGCTCAAGAGCAAGTTCTTCCTTTCCAAGATCAGGACTACCCATTTCAAGAGCAGCAGGAAGGAGGCAAGTGTCCTTGACCACTTTGATCCTATGCTAGGATGTGTAGATAGAATTATTTGCATTGTCAAATGAAATATGAAACCCATGCTAGGAAGTTTCCCTAGAATTGCATTACCTTGTTTCCTTGTAGCTTGGGTTGGGATTTATTTTATCATGTCATTTATTATTATGCATATGCTTAGCCATGCTTAGAATGGGGTATTTGGAATATGAGATCATCAGTTTATTTTACCATACTCTTGAAATGAGCTATTGTGAGTTATGTAGAGGTAGGGATCAAGGCAAGTTGGATGTTTTGGTTGGTGCTGGGTGCACGAGACTCGGGTTTGTGTTTAGTACTTGCCTGGATCCTAAGGACCGGTTCATGGAGCATGTAACCTGGCTTTACCGTGCCAACCACATGCTGAGATGGGGCAGCTTGGCCAATTAATTAGGTGTATCCCCGGCGTAGTATGGGTGTGTTGGATGGTGCGGGGGAATAGGTGTCAGCTGGACTACCATATGAACCGCAAGGCTCAAGAGGGGGCCACTGCAGCGGGGTTGGAGCCTCTTGTATGCTGTTAGGGGTGAAACCTCAGTGGGCCCATGCTCGTCGGGAATCCCTTTGTAAAGGCTTTGTAGTGATCTCCTGGCTACGCACCTGGGAAGTGTGAATGTGGTTCGTAGCCACTGGCATAATGGAGGTTCTTTTAGTCCACCCGGCAACGGGGGATGAAATCACTACATGTGGGTACAGTGGCACAAACTCTGCAGAGTCAAAACTGTCATGACAACCGTGCTCACGGTCAAGAGCGGCCTGGACTTATTCATGATTAGAGGATTGATGGTTTTGGAAGTTGAGAACGTTAAGCGGGGAGCTTAACCATGGAAATGATTTTATGGTTATTTGATTATGATGATGGGATGGGAGTTTGGGACCATTTCATCTATGTAGTAATGTAGGTGCTTAATAAGCTAAGGTGATAGGTATTGATTGCGTAGTGCTTTAACATTGAGTTCAACCTCTACTTGTTCTAGCCATGCATGACATAACTTTCCCACACTTGCTGAGTACCATCGGTACTCAACCTTGCATATTTGTTGGTTTATATTGCTTCTCAGGTCAGGATAATGAAGTGGTGTTTAATGATCAAGATTTTGGACCTGAAGAAGGTTTCTAGGTTCATGGAGTCCCCCGGGCAACGCCTGTAACGGAGCCCACAAGAATAATATTCCGCTGCTATTTTATTTACTTGTTATGAATTTATTATCGTCCATCGAGACATATGCTATGTAAGACCTATTTATATTCGACACCTACCTTGTAATAAATGATGCTTCACTATTTGTCATCACATGTATGAGAAAATGATCCTGGCATACATGTGATATTCACTCGGTTGTTCTTCGGAGAAACCGGGTGTGACATTGCGCACTGGAGGCTAGTGCCATTCATATGTCTCTAAGACATGAAGAGTCCAAGAAAACATATTCACTTCCCGTCCATTGCTGAATGGGACATCCCACAATACTTTCCTCGTATGGGTGAGCTAACCGAAATTGATCCGCTTTCGGTGGCATTCCTTACCATTCTTACCTCCACGTAGGCGCGTCGTTACTGAATTTAAATACTGAAGAATAACACACTGTTAGCTTGCCACCTTAAGTAACTATGCTAATAATACTCCTTATGTGGGCATACTATACATTCCTCACTCGTATACTCCTAAGTTTTAAAAAATAGACCCTTTTCATGCGTGCTATTCCCAATGCGGCTCTGATACCACGCTGTGAAGGCCCGGCCCGGGAATCGCAGTGGGTGGTGCCGTGCGATGCGGCACCCAACAGAATGCACGAAAAGACGATAAGAACATAACGGAACCATTTTGTTACTCAAGATAATTTCTTTTACAACATAATGTACACACGCAGCGGAAATTAAATTTGCTGGACAAACTACTCACTCTCGACCCTAACTACGCCGAAGAGAAGTCGTTCAGCCCGTGAAAGCTTCCTACTAGCTTCACCAAAGAAAGGCAGCGGCTAGGTTTCCGATGAGTTGAACAAACCGTGAGGTTCGTCGTCTCACCGAACAACCCTCTTCATAGAAGGCATCCTGCTACCTGCAAAAACAACTCAGAAGCAACCGTGAGCACTAAGGCTCAGCAAGACTTAACCGTCACTCCTAAACATGTAACTCTAAATGCAGGGGTAGTAAGATAGTAGGAACAGGAATTTACAAAATGCAGCTTGACTAAACTTGATCCTTATATTCAGATTCTTATAGCCTTCATTTTAGTGGTCCTCACGCCTCACAACATCAGAAGTCCACAATTAAACAAGAAACGCTTATCCCGATGTGGCTAGCCTAAGGTGGAAATGAAATTTAGTTGGTTCTATATCTACTTCAGTCAAGGTTCCAATACAGTGATTAATCCACAAACAGCAAGTTAAGAGACTTAGTTCATCTTCTTACTAAGTCACGGCGCAGTGGGCAAGTATGCTCAATCCTCTTCCGCGAGCGACGGTGATTCGAATCAATAACAACCAGGAATACACGACACATACACCCGCCTCGAAAGACTCTATCAAGAGCTCTTTCTTACGTTGTATGCAGCAACCTTTCACACGACACCCCGACATAGAAAAATGTTTCGCGCCGAGCAGGATGGTCCTCTACGCGGACACGTCGAAGTTGCCCGCTAAAGGATTTACACCTCCCGCCTTCTCAACGCCAATCCCACGCGAAGGATGAGTTTCTACATCACGGTCCATCAAGTTACATCGGTTTCATGGGTCACATACCCCACTATATATCCGGTACAGCTCAATCTTGTCCAGCAGGGCCGCATACATACGGTCCTTAACCGACACGGACGGGGCTACAACCAACCTCCACATTTTCCTTACCATCCCGGTCCTGGCCAAATGTGGTCTCAAGCATTGTCACACCCATCGCAGGTTGAGACCAACCTTGAGCGCTCCATCCTACAGGAACATCCCCGTCCTCATCTCATTTTCATGAGGGTGCTCTTATCATTAACCTCTCGCGAGTAACTCCATTACTCGAACTTTCTCGCGAGTAGCTTTTTACTACTCGACTTCTACCGAGCTAGCTACAACATTAGCCTAGCATCTACAACGAGGCAAAGCCTACACTAAACCTTCTACTCAGGGATGTAATAGTCATGCAAGTGGGTTTCAATCATCCTAGACATAATGCACAATATCAAGTCTAATAAACATGAGGTGAAGTAAAGCAAAATTTAAAACGCTAACGATATGCAAACCGGGGCCTGCCTTGCTCAACGGTTTTGTTAGTAGCTAGGAGTTAGTCTTCCTCTGGAGAATCCGGCAAACTCGTCACGAGATGGAGATCCTTGCTGCGGAGTTGAGTCCTCGTCGAACGTCGACGTCACGTGCTATTGAGATGATTTATGCACAAGTATTCAAAAGCAATTTAGAAAATGATTCAAAACTGTTGTACCAGTTAACACACACATAAGAGAGATAAACAACAGCAAGGTTTCTGTTGTTGGATCTAAATCTTAGAGAAGATGAAAACTAGGGTGAAAAGAGATACTAGTAATCACCATGTGATTAAGTCCATTATATGAACACTTAAACCTAAAAGATGGTAGCTCAAGTTCCAGAGGTCCAATGAAGCTGAGAATTTAACCACACCTATATGGAAGGTATTTAGGCAGTGTGCAAAAATTGAGCTCATGAAATGGCTCAAGGTGATCATAATAATTCCTTATGTGATTTTCACTAATCTGCCTTTACCCCTAGGTATTAAGCTTTCCTATGCTGCAAAGTAAACTTTTTGTGAAGCACAAAATGTCATGAGTCCATAGGAATTGGTTTTACCATTTTTGGAGTTTCCTACATGGAGATATGGATTTTAGAAGGATTGGGAAAAAGCTGAAAATGTCTGTGTTCATTTTTCCCATTTTTCAGAGACATAAGGAATGAATACATCATTTGACCAAGCAAATGAGGACCAATGCCTCTGAAATTTTTACTGGAGTTCCATGAGTTTTGGAAGAATGTCCTGGCCAAATTTGGGAATTTTCCAATCAACAGAACTCCTGTAAAAATTCATACAAGGTTTTACTTAAATGAATTAATGAGCCAAATCCAGGGATTTTCATAAACATTGGCCTGCACCCCTGGATAGTACTCTTTGAGGGGAATCCAACAAAATTTGTTTCACAATTTTGGACACTCCTACACAAATTTATGGCTCTTCAAAGATTGAACTGGAAACTGAAAATTCCAAAAATGTTTAAACGCTGACGGTGGGTCCTACCCGTCAGCCTTCTCCTTCAACCTCGCACCAGAGGCCCGAGCGGCGGCGTCCTCCGGCGAGGTTCACCGGAACCCAGTTTCCAGTCGCCTCCCGACCTCAAGTCTGCCCCCCCCCCCACAACTTTTGGTGCTGAACTCAGTTAGAGGGTCATCGGCGGCCGAGGTTCGCCGGAAACTAGCCCGCACCGACCACAGAGAAGATTAGAACTCCGGCGAGGTCGGTTTCCGTCGTTCCTTCACCAAATGACCATCTCTCGGGCTCTAGACCATCAGGGGGACTAGTAGTGGCTGGACATGGACTCTAACACCGGTGAAACGGCCGGCAACCTAGGGTTCCACGGAGACCCGAGGCGTTCTTCCATGGCGGCCCGAAAAAACTGCAAGAACTCGGTCGTTTCTGGATCATTTAGCCCGATTCTTGGTCGAGAGGGAGCGCTAGGATGTGAGGAAGATGTTTGCAAGCTCGCTAGGGCAGTCGTTAACCGAGCAACTCAAATTCCGTGGTAGACCGAGTTCTACCCGGATACACCACGTTTCGGGAGAACTGGAAATTCTCCTCACTCGGCTGATGGATCGTTGTACGGTTTGCAGCTACACGAGCTAGGGAAGATGACACACCTTTCTTGTGTAGCGGGGGAACGGTGAAATGGTCTGTAGCTCGGTGTCCACGGTGAACCGGTTGGAGTTCCGCCGTGAGCTTCGGTTCTTGGCGCCAAATCTCAAATTCACGCCGAATCGCAGCTCCCAACTCCGAGGTGCGCCGGTGAGCAACTTGTGCACGCCCTTGCGCGCCTTTTCTGTGTTGGAAGCTTCAGCTGGGGTGGTGCGGTGGCGGCTGACGATCGGGAGATCGAGAGCGGCCGAGCTGTTGTGATCGTGGGCAAACTACCGAGGCGAGAGGGAAGAGGAGTAAGCGAACTCCTTCGGTGCACCCGCGGTGGAGTCGATCAGATCGAGCGAGAGCGGCAAGCAGGAGCTGGCGCTGGGGAATGGCGGTAACGCCCGGCGCCGGCGCGCTGTCGGGCGCGCGCTCGTCCGAGGGGAAAAACAGAGGCGGTGCCCTGTGTTGAGAGGCTGACAGGTGGGGTCCACATCTCCCAAATTTTTTTTCCCTCACTGTGCTTTAAGATTCCCACCTAAACATTGTCCAAATCTCCCCAAACTTGGAGGAGAGGTCAAACATGATGTGAAAATTTTGAATATGAAACCTGATTTCAAAATTGAGCACATTTGGCTCAGTTTCCAAATTCAAATTTGAATTTGAATGTGCTCACAAATATTCCTCCAAATAAATGGTAGATGAGCTCCAAAATTCTCCAAAATTTGAAACTTAGGCTCTTGAATATATGAGAGATGCATCTATGATCTCACATATAGGCCTTTGGACAATCTGAATAGAAATCCTTTCAAAAGATTCAAATTGCGTTTAAATTCCCCCCACTCTACTCATAGAGGAGGTGCACATGAGTTAGAGTTTTAGGAGTGTAATTATTTCCCCTTGGTTAACATGTGTTGAGCATGGGCTAGAGAAAATTTTTAACTCCCTCACATGTCCATTTGTGTGTTCATCATTTCATGTGACACAACTATAGCCTTTTATTGCCTTAACTTTGTTTCATAAGTTAAAATCAAACTTTACAAAAGTTAGGGCTGTTACATGCACCCCCAAGACATATGACGTCCCGAGATGCATGATTTTCTGACATAAGCAAATAGGTTAGTATTGCCACTTTCTATACACTAATAACATCCTTATATGGGCTACTAACTTGTTCCTCACCGAGTTTTTTAAAAATATGACCTTTCTAGTGCATTAAACCTCAAGCGAGCTCTGATACCACGCTGTGAGGGCCTCACGGCCTCGTCGAGCCAGGATCACGCTGAGGGGTGCTGCGTTGCACAGCACCGGATGACACACATAAAAGGTACAAAGCGGAAGCAAAGTTTTATTACATAAACGAGTTATGAAGATTTTTACAACAAAATATTTTCAGTCTACACTCACGGGCGTAGACTACGCACCGAGTTCCCGTTCAGCCCGTGAACGTGTCCCCGCTAGCACACAAGCACACTAACACGGCGGCGTGCACGACTCCCACTCGACGGGGTTTCCCTCATAGGATTCCGTATCCTCCTCGGGAGTCCCTTCCTCACAACACCCTGCAAAAGCATCAAGCACAAGCAGTGAGCACGATGGCTCAGCAAGTCTGACCCGTCTTTCCTATCCATGAAACTTTTACATGTTGGATCATGCGTATTTGGGAAAAGCGCCTAATTATTTGAACCTTACTTTCAAGTTTTTAGCAGAAAATTATGGAGAACCTCACGCTAAGGCACATGAGAGAGCCACAATCAAACAAGGAACATATTTCTCTCATGTACTTTACCCAAGGTTTAAAAGAACATTAATTTGCTCTAAACTACAACAAGTCATTAACAATCAAGGTATAGCTTTTATTCAGAAACTTTTACATGACTCTAGCCTGTTCTTTCTACGTCACGGTACAGTGAACAAGTGGTGCTCACTAACCGTGAGGGACCGCAATTATAATCGATTTACACCTGCAGGGTTACCCGAATAACCCGTCACGTATGCCCGTACTCGATGTTGCCTACAGCAACCATCACGGACGTCGTACGCAACCACCTTTCATCCGTCAGCCAAATGTTGAACCGGTCCTATTGTCCCGAGCAAGAGGTATCTGCGCGCGCATCTGCAGTGCCACCAGCCGATTTACACCTCAAGATCTCAACCTACCCTCTAGACGACAAGCAATGCCTCAACACCCAGCTAACGGAATTACATCCGTTTCCCGGAACCCATATATCTGGTAGGTCTTCGGTACTGTTCTAACTTGTTCAAAAGGACCGCACACGGCTCGGTCCTCAATCGATACAAGAGGAGCTATGGCACCCAGGCCCCAACGTCCTGCTGCCCTTAGTCTCCGCTCGGTCTCATATTTCTTGCTATGTGTTCCATTTGCAATCTTTACCCGAGTAGTGTGCGTCTAGCCTATTCTCGCGAGCAGTTCCAACTACTCGACTTGTACCGAATCCTACACTATCTTAGCATTGCAGTAGCTAATCGAGGTTTACAAACCTAAGCCCACCCCAGGGTTTTATTGGCTATGCATTTGGGTTTTCAAACAAGACTCTAATGCAAAATTTAAATGGGTGCTCAAAGTAAGTTCTCAAAACAGTAAAATTTATAAAAAGGCTAATGCAGACCGGAGCTTGCCTTGCTGCTGTTGGTCATAGGCTAGCTGTTCCTCTGGAGTGATAAAGTCTAAGACTTCGGGTTCCTCCTCAACCTTAGCGACTACATGAGATAAATACATATATGTATCAATTTGAATGCATTTGAATTGAAGTTGAATTTGTGAAGACTATAAGTCTTACTAGACAGGCCCAATGACTCTGAAATTGTTTCTGTGGTTTGGATACAACCTAAACAGAGACTTGGCCAAGTTTCATTTGCAGCAAAGCTCATTTGAGCTCTCCACAAATAATTGTGTACTTGGCCTTAGTTGGAGCTCTTAGGGTGTTCTATGGATTTCCATGGAGTAAGCCATTACGTTCTGAAAACTAGATTTTCAGAGTGTTCTAATGGAGTTGGTTTCACTTAATTTGAATGTTCCTAGCTAAATATATGAGCTACACAATTTCAGGGAAAATCTGAAAATGTTTCTGGACATTTTCCATTTTCTCTGAAACAGTTTTATTAATCACACCATTAGGTGGATCAAATGAGCTCAAATGGATCTGAAAATTTTATGGTAGCTCCAGGATATTATGGTGAACATCCTGGCTGAATTTCAGAATTTTCCTCAAAGGGTTCTCCAGTTAAAATTCTAAACAGTTTAAATTTTGAAGAATTAATTCTGGAGAAATAAGGATTTTCATAAAGTGAAACTTGATTTGTTCAAAAGTACACATAGAGCTGAATCCAACAAAATTTGTTTCATTCGATTTGGAGTTTCCAAGCCAAAGTTATGTGGGTTTGAAGTTTGAACTAAATCTGAAAATCGGGGAAAAGTTTATGTGGCGGACCGGAATCCGCTCATCCAGGATCGCAGAGGGTGGTGCCACGCGATGCGACACCCGACAGCACACATCATAAGAACATAATATATCACATGGGAAAAACAACTGAAACTGTACCAACAGGTACAAACTTCAGTACAACTATTGTTTATGTTACACAGCGGAAGTCTACACTACACAACTCACGCCCGCCTATCTAGCAAAAGTTGGTTGCCCAGCCCTAGGGCAACCCACACTAGCTGCACTCCTCAGCTCAGCGCGGCGTGTACGGATCCCACTCAGCCGTGGTCCCCGACGGAGGGTAACCATCGCCGGTGGACTCGTACTCCGAGTCCGTGGGTGGCTCCTCACCTGAAAAACACTTAAGCAGCAACCATGAGCACGAAGGCTCAGCAAGGGTTAACCGACTCACCTACGCATGAGACTCTACATGAGGTATACCAAGACATAGGTTAGTAACATTTCAGCCAAAACGACACGCCTACAAGTTCATCCTTAGTTCATCTTTTAGCAACAAGTTAACAGTTCATGAAATCTGAAATTTAGTAAGCAGTATTTGGTGGCACACATGTAGCAATACAATTATATCAATCAGCATCATTGAATCAACATATTTCATCCATTAGTCTATGTTGCGACGCAGTGAACAAGCGGTACTCGTCACCGCGAGGGACGGCGAATCGACTCGATATACACCTGCAGGGAAACCCAAAGAGCACGTCACGTACGCCCACCCGTGGAGCTGCACAGCACGCTCACTCGATGTCGTACGGGACAACCTTTCACCCAACAGCCCAAGCGTCGAACCGGTCGCACCGAAACGAGCAGGAGGTTCCCCACATAGAGCATCTCTCTATGCCCGTTGGCAGATTTCCACCTTGCTGCCCTCAACCTACACCTATAAATCGGTGTGCTATGCCTCGACGCCCGGAGGTTTAGGCTACATCGGTTTATCGGGGCCCATATATCCGATATGCCTTCGGTACGTTCAATACTTGTTCAGCAGGGCCGCACACGGATCGGTCCTCAATCGACACGGGCAGGGCTGCGCACACAAGACTCCCTCTTGCTGCGCCCTAGCCCCTGCCTAGTCTCATTTTCATTACTAAAATGATTTCACATCACTCAACCGAACCCGTGTGTCCCAAGCCTATCTCGCGAGTAGATTCCAACTACTCGACTTGTACCGAAGTCCTATGACTTATTAAGCATAGCCTGTCTACTCGAGGTCCTTGACACTACCCTCACTCTTTTAGGAACCTTTGGTTATGCAAGTGGGGTTTCATTCATCCTATACCTAATGCACATACAGACTTCATATGACACATGTAAACAAAGTAAAACTTATAAAAAGGTTAATGCAAACCGGGGCTTGCCTTGTTGCTGCTGGTCAGTAGTTAGTTCCTCGTCCGGAAGAAGGAAGTCCAGCACTTCCGGGGTCTCTTCTTCAACGGCTACACGTTAATGAAATACTACATGTTAATTTAGATGCAAATGTGAGTTTTAGAGTAAGACTTCTACTATTAGTTCTAATAACCAGCCTCTAACACCTGGAACTTTGTTTAAGAATTTAAAGATGAACTGGGTGGTGGTTTGGCTTGGACTTAATCACATGGTTAAATGCTAAGTGGTTTTCCCCCCTTTTCCACCTTAATCCCTTAAGTGGTTAAACAGGACAGGGGTGATCTAGAGGTCCAATGGAGCTGAGAATTTTTGTGTGAGTTCCTTGTCACAAGAAAACTCTCTGGACCAAACATTAGCACTTTTCATGGAGTGGTTTGCTCAGAATAATTCTCTTGGCAAATCAGCAAGGAAGAATTTTATTCTGAGGTAATACCCCTGTTCATGCTCAACTTAATGAACTACAATTTCAATTATAGCTCATAGAGTTTGCCTGAATTTTCCTAACATTTTTGGGGTTAAGAATTGCCCAGAACTGAATTTCCAAGTTTTGGAAATTCTCTGAAAATGTTTCTGTATTCAAATGAACACAGCACCTTCCAATTTGACTTGCTCTGACCAAATCAAATCCAAATAGTCTGAAACTTTTACAGGGGTTTACTAATGTCCTAAAGAACATTCTGGCAAAATTTGGGGATTTTTGGATGAACCAAACTCCCTCTAAAATTCTTTTGCTGAAAAGCTTTAAAGAATTTTCCAGAATTAATTAATGGGTTTCATACAAATTGGGTTGTATGTCTGGACAGAGCTAGGCAAGATGAAACCAACCCAATTTGAATCACTAAATTTGGAGCTGCCTAGCAAATGTTATGGGGTTCTAAAGTTTGCACTAAAACTGGAAATTTCAGAAATGTTTAAATCCTGCGGGTGGGTCCACGTACACGTGTCGACCGCTGGATCCGAGCCACACTGAGCCACAGACTCCTTCCCGCGCGGCCGCACTGGATCCCGGACCAAAGAGAATCCCACCCCTTTATCTCCAGCCGGTGACGTGTGGGGCCTACCCCTTCGTCCTCCTCCGGCCACCCGCGCGATCCCGCCGCCGAGCTCGCCGGAGCTCTCGCCGGAGAGGGGTTCCGGCCTTCGGAGCTTGCTGATTCTCGCCGCCTGTGCCTATCCCGGCCTGGGGAACACGGTGGTGCCCTTCCCGGAGTTTGACAATGGCCGGAACAGGGCTCCCGACGGCAACAGCGGCCGGTAGCTCACCGGCGACGTCGAACTCAGCCTCACCTGCACCTTTTTTGATGCGGTTTGCTCGGGGAGCTCCGCTGACACCTGCTGATCATGGATATGGGCACCGATCCCCGTTAAAACGGCTGCAACTATGACCTCGTCGGCGACCTAGGCCGGATATCGGCTGTTGCTCGAAAACTTGGATAACCGCAACCCTAGCCCATGATTCTTGCTGGTTTTCGATCCTAGGTGGTTGTGGCAGGGTGTAGATGGTGTGTTTAGCTCGGTACGCCCGGTGATAAGCCAATACTCGTGAATTTTGGGATTTGGAGGAGCTCGGCCTTAAGAACACCGAAGCGTTCCCGGAAGAAATTCTCCCCTGACGGTGCATGAAATGCCGAACGGTAAGGGCAGGCAGAACCAGCACCTTGTGGCGATCGTTTCTTGTGTTGAGCGTCGGGCAGGAGGAAGCCTGTGCCGTCCGGCCGCCGGCGATCAGAGGGCGGCGACTCCGGGTGAGCTGCTTCGGATGTAAGCGAGTGGAACCGAGAGGATGGGGAGCGAATTCTTGCCAACCAGGGTGCGATCACAGGTTTTGTAGCCGGCGCCCTCATCCCCCCGAGCAGGAGGTGGCGCGGTGGCTGCGTTGGGACGGGGTCGACCCCGTGCGCTGTCGGCCGCAGGGTGTTCGACCGCGCGCCCGAGTCGGTTTACCCCCCCCCCCCCCTCCCAGGGTGGCTGACCAGTGGGCCCTCTTCTCCCCTCTAAATCTTTCTCCCCCTTTATTTTGTAAATATCCCAGCTACTGAGAATTGAATGGGAGACTTAACCCCCAAGTATTTGTTTGAATTTGAATTCTCAAATTCAAACTTTGTTTGGTTAAATGTGCTTCATATTTAAACTGAAATTCAAATTCAGTTTTGAATTGTGGCAAATTTAACTCCTGACAAGATGAACTCCAATGGGGATGAAAATTGGTGGGTTTACTCAGAAAAATGTGCTGAGTGTAGATATGAAGCTAACTTTTGAATTTGGGTGATGAAAGTTGCTGCAATTTGGATTTACATTCAAATTGGCCTCTTTTTGAAACAACCCAAAAGTGCCTCAAAAAGTGTTGAATTTGCATGAGCTTTGGACTGAACCTTCCCAAGACTTTTTTAAATTCTAGGGGTGAGCTCAACCTCTCATGTTCATGTGTAGAAACCCTACTTTGTGAAAGTGAAGGCTTTCCCCTCTAATCATTCTTTTGATGGAGGTTACTTGCTCTTCACAACATTTGCTAAGGTGTCCACAATAAAAACTGTGGTGTTGTGAGGTGAAGAAAAGTTTTTGCAAGTCCCTTTTCTTGGGCTTTTACATCCCCCCCCCTTAAAAGAATCTCGTCCCGAGATTATAAAAGAAGAGATAGCGATGTAATAGGGACTTACCCGTGCTGAGAAGCCATGAACTCTGGGTAATTTGAGCGAAGGAACTCCTCGCTCTCCCACGTCGCTTCTTCGGCGGTGTGGTTGCTCCAGAGTATTTTGTAGAACCACAACGTTCTGTTGCGTGTGGTCCTGGCCTTTTCATCAAGAATAGCCACCGGATACTCTTCATATGTTAAATCCGGTTTCAGCTCGCCGATGTCTTTGGTAGGAACAGCAGCCGTATGCTTCAAACATTTTCGCAGCTGCGAAACAAGAAAAACATCATGGACACCAGCAAGAGATGCCGGTAACTCCAATCGATACGCCGCTGGTCCGCACTTCTCGGTGATAGCATAGGGTCCAATGAAACGGGGAGCGAGCTTCCCCTTCACACCGAACCGGTGCACGCCCTTCATCGGAGACACGCGTAGATACACGTGTTCCCCAACGTCAAAGTGCAACGGCCTACGCCTCTTATCAGCGTAGCTCTTCTGACGGGATTGAGCGGCTTTTAAATTGGCTTGAATGGTCCGAACGCGCTCCTCGGCGTCGTTCACCACATCAACTCCGAATGTGACCCTTTCACCGGACTCGCACCAATTTAATGGGGTGCGGCATTTACGACCGTAGAGAGCTTCGTAGGGTGCCATCTGGATACTCGCCTGATAACCGTTATTGTACGAGAATTCCGCCAATGGTAGGTGATCATCCCAGTTCCTACCATGGTGGATGGCACATGCTCTCAACATGTCTTCCAGAACTTGATTCACCCTCTCTGTCTGGCCATCTGTTTGAGGGTGATAAGCGGAGCTCCTGATCAACTTAGTACCCAATGCAGCGTGTAGCTGCTCCCAAAAGCGAGATACAAATAATGCACCTCGATCTGAGACAATGGTCTTGGGTACCCCGTATAGGCATAGAATCTTCGCTATGTATAGCTCCGCATATTTGCCGGCATTGTAACGTGTATTCACCGGAATGAAGTGAGCCGTCTTGGTTAACCGATCAACGATTACCCATATGGAATCATGCTTGTTGGCTGTTAGGGGTAATCCCACAATGAAATCCATGCTCACATCTTCCCATTTCCATGCCGGGATCTTCAGGGGTTGCAACAGCCCTGATTTCTTCATGTGATCAGCTTTCACTCGTCTACACGTATCGCACTCGGATACGTACTTAGCTACCTCCCGTTTCATCCGTGTCCACCAAAATTTCTTTTTCAAATCTTGGTACATTTTGTTGCTGCCCGGATTAATGGAGTATTTGGACAAGTGAGCTTCATCGAGGATCTTTTTCCTCAACTCCATATCTCGGGGTACGACTATGCGGTCATTGAACCACAGCGTCCCCTCACCATCTTTCCGGAAACATTTAATTTCTCCATTGTCTATCCATCTCCGGAGATGTGCCATGCCTTTATCCGTTTTCTGAGCTGCAATGATGTCCTCCCTAATAGTAGGGATGAGGGCAAGGTTGTACAGCGATCCATAAGGAACCAAGTATAAACTTGGCTCTTCCTCCTCCACCGGTGTAATGGTGAGGTGATGGACATGCGATTTCCGACTCAGCGCGTCGGCAACCACATTCGCCTTGCCGGGGTGGTAATGGATCTCAATCTCATAATCTTTGATCAGTTCTAACCACCTCCTCTGCCTCATGTTCAGCTCCTTCTGGGTGAAAATGTATTTCAAGCTCTTGTGGTCGGTGTAGAGATGCACCAAGTTCCCCAGGAGATAGTGCCTCCACATTTTCAGCGCCAACACCACGGCAGCAAGTTCAATATCGTGAGTCGGGTAGTGCTGCTCATGGTTCCGAAGTTGGCGTGAACCATAAGCGACCACACGTCCTTCCTGCATCAACACGCAGCCGAGCCCAATACTGGACGCGTCACAATACACGTCGAAGGGCTTTGTTGTATCCGGCTGAGCTAATACCGGGGCTGTTGTGAGATGCTTCACCAGTGTTCGGAACGCTCCTTCACACGCCGTGTTCCAAACATATTTTGTCCCTTTCTTCAGCAACTCTGTCATCGGCTTAGCGAGCTTGGAGAAGCTCGGAATGAACCTCCGGTAGTATCCCGCTAACCCGAGGAAGCTTCTGACTTCATGGACTGAAGTGGGAGCTTTCCTTTTCAGCACTTGCTCTATTTTGCTTGGGTCAACCGCAATGCCTTCAGCTGAGATGATATGTCCCAAGAATGGCACTTGGCTGATCCAAAATTCGCATTTGCTGAACTTGGCGTAGAGCTTATGGTCTCGCAATCGTTGAAGAACGATCCGTAAGTGTTCGGCATGCTCGGCTTCTGTCTTGGAGTAAACCAAGATATCGTCGATGAACACTACCACGAACTTGTCCAGCTCCGGCATGAACACCGAGTTCATGAGATACATGAAATGGGCTGGAGCATTTGTGAGACCAAAAGACATGACGAGATATTCGTATAAGCCGTATCTCGTTGAGAACGCCGTCTTCGGGATATCCTCTGCCCGGATCTTAATCTGGTGATATCCAGAGCGAAGGTCCATCTTTGAGAATACACTTGCCCCCACAAGTTGATCAAACAAGATGTCAATACGGGGCAGTGGGTACATATTCTTGATGGTGACGGCGTTGAACGGCCGGTAATCCACACACAGCCTCAGGGTTTCATCCTTCTTCTTTACAAATAGCGCCGAGCATCCCCAAGGTGAGGAACTTGGCCTAATGAAACCCTTGCTCAACAGATCATTGAGCTGTTCTTTCAGTTCCGCCAGCTCATTTGGAGCCATCCTGTATGGTCTCCGTGAGATGGGCGTAGTCCCGGGTGCAAGTTCAATCTTGAACTCGACATCCCGCTCAGGTGGCATGCCGGGAATATCATCCGGGAACACATCAGGATACTCCTGGACTACGGGGATGTCTTCTAACTTGAGAACTTCAGCATTATTAATTGCTAAAACTTCCCGGACTGGCGTGTCTAATACCATGGAATGTGGACGGTGGAATGGAGAATTTAAGTGAACCGTCCGTGTCCGAGTCTCTAGGACAGCGCCATGGTATTGTAGCCATGACATCCCTAAGATTGCATCAATCTTTTGTCCCATAAGGATTATCAAGGTGGTGGGATATAGTTTCCCACCTAAGCACAGAGGTGCCTTTGGAATCATCATATTAGCTGAAATCTTCCCTCCCGGTGAGCAGATCATATAAGTGCAGTCAGTTGGGAAGACTTGCAATTGATGTTTAGCCACATAGGATGCACTTATAAAGCTGTGGGTTGCACCAGAATCAAATAATATGACGATGGCTTGATTGTTGAGAGTAAACGTACCCGCCAGCACGTTGTCTCCCTCTGGGGCATCCTCATTGTCGAGGTTGCGGACGCCTCCAGTCCGCTGACCAACCTTCTTCGCCGGAGGTCGGCCTCGAGCACCGCCCTGGAACTGGGCTTGCCCGCTGCTCTGCTGCCCCTGGGGACAGTCCTTCGCGAAGTGGCCCGCCTGGCCACACGTGAAGCAGGTGAAACGGGGCGGTCCCCCGCTAATCGGTGGACAGAAACCCGGGGCGCGTTGTGGCGGTGGAGACGCCTGGGGTACCGTCTGCTGCTGCTGCTGTCTGGTGGCATCGGCGGATGGAACGGGGGTGCTTGGAACGAACGTCCCCCGAACTGATGAGGTCGCGCCGGTGGACGCCACTGCTGCCCGGATGGTGTCCGATACACCATACGGTACTTCTGGGGAGCGCCACTCCCACCGCTGGGTGGAGCGTTGCGCTTCCGCTGCTCAGCTGCCAACTCCCGCTGAGCATCCTCTTGCATGATCGCGGCATTGACTAAGTCGTTGAATGTGCCGCGGTTCCACTGTACGAGGTGGGTCTTCATTTCGGGGTGTAACCCCCGATAGAAGTGCTCCCTCTTCTTCTCCTCCGTGGAGATGTAGTCTGACGCATACTGCGCCAGATGGTTGAAGGCACGGGAGTAGTCGTGGGCACTGCTCCCGCCCTGCTTCAGTTCCAAAAATTCTTGGAACTTCCTCTTCATTATCCCGGGAGGAATGTGATAGGCGCGGAACGCCTCCCGGAACTCTTGCCATTCCACGGCATGGCCAGCCGGACGTGAGGCGACATAATTCGCCCACCACGCACCAGCGGCACCGTGGAGTTGCTGTGCTGCGAACAGTGTCTTCTGCCGCTCCGTACACTGGAGCAGCCCGAACTTGGACTCGATAGTCCGCAGCCAGTTGTCCGCCTCCAGTGGTTCTTCAGCTTCGGTGAACACTGGAGGGTGCGTACTCATGAAATCCGAGTACGACACTTCGCGAGGCTCACGAGGCCCTCGCTCTTGATGTCCTCCCGCCTGGGACGTATTCTGCACGATCGTGCGGAGCAGGTCGGTCTGCTCCTCACGACCTCCCACCAATGCCGCTATCACATCCGCTAGAGTAAGCGGAGGCGGCGGTGGTGGCTGCTGCTGCGGGGTGCTGTCGTAGGCCGGTGGCTGGGAGTCATCACCTCCCTGTTGGCTAGAGCCACCAACCTCGTGCGTGGTCCTAGTACGAACCATCTGCAGCCACACGACATTAAACATCAGTCCCGCAACATTTTGCATGCAGTCTAAATGAAATAGGTGTAAAACATAATGACAATGAAAAACATGCGATACATCTCGTAAGTAGATAGTGTAATAACTTTGCCAAGCTACACCATTACCAGACCAAACACCAGCTAGTTTAATCCAACTTGATGAACCTCCACTTTGGAAGCTCAACATAACTAGGTTTGGTCACTACGAGACATTACTATCGCGTTGTCATCACGCATACCACCCTTAGGGTACAACACCCTCTCCACTGAGCTCAACTGTCATTCTTCTGTCAGAATGACCAGTTTCTACCTATTCCAAGTTTTGATCTGGTTCTGTGCATTTTCATGACTCATGTTGAATACCAAAGTTCAAGTTAACTTCAGTATCTTTCCAACGAGTACTCATTTGCCCCCAGATCAGCTTTGATTAAAAAGTTATGCTAATTCAAAGTTAGCAGAATTTCTGGAAGAATTTTAACAGCACCTCCCTTGGAAGTAGCTGTTTTCAACCCTGATTTCCACTAAATTCTGTGCTGAAACTTCAGAAACTTTGAATTGCAAAGATGTCACACATCTTCTACTCTTTCTAAGGATGTATTATATGACAATTTTAGATTTTTCTACTGGGAATTATATTTGAAAAACAGATCAGTTCAGAAGATGTTTTACTCTGCCCTGGTTCTGGACAGTTTACATTTCTCTGGGCTTTAAGCCATCTTAAGGTGAGTTTCAGCTCTGGAAGTCTACAACAAAGTTGTAGAAGTACTTCAATACCTTTCCAGAGCTATGTAGCACCCCCTCTGGGCTAAAAGACCGGTGAGTTACGCCCTGTTGAAGATCAGCAAACATGCTGCCCAAAACAGAGCACTCTGTTTTTCAGTCTTTTTGGAACTACAATCATCACTATCCCATTCTTATACCCAACCAGGGACCTAAATGTTGAACCTATAGATTTTAATTCTTTGTTATCATTATACTCATGCATATGCCTACAATATCTTGGTACTACGTTCCTCACAAAATACAATCCTAACCGGATCATACCGGCATATACGTCTCGAGTGTGGCACTAAACGGTCTCTCGCACACGTTTTCTACACGGATACATACGTGGTTAGTACCTGCAGAAGACCACACAATGATGGTGCACTCAAAGGTTGTTCATTTCAGGCAGTTCCATATTTAAAAGTAAATACAAACGCCCGTATCATTGTCATACGGCCGTCCTTGAGCTAAGTCACGTCTCAAGGCACGTGATCGTGTTTCAACACCACACGACGGGGAACCCGAGTATGTCATGAACGGGTCGTCACGGTTGGGAATGTTATCAACCCAACAGATACCACCTACTGCCCTGCAGGGCACGCCGATGGCAAGCGCTGTGTATGTCCTCCTGGGCTATTTCCAGACGAACACTCTCTCGCGTTACTGACCACGCGATGGGGTCTCCACTTACTTGGCTAATGCACGCTAGGGATCAGCGTTTCATATGAACTCAGGGACATGAAGAGTCCAAGAGATTCATATTGACATCTCACACCAAGCTGTGAGACTCTATCCCTGAGCCACGTTCCTCGTCAGGGGTAGCTAACCGAAATTGAACCGCTTTCGGTGGCGTTCCTTACCATACTTACCAGAGCGTAGGCGCGTCGTTACATAATTGAAATTCAGAATTATAACACATAAGTTAGTATTTGCCACTTTAAGTAACTATGCTAATATAGTCCTTACTTGGGCAACTACCGATTCCTCACCGTATACCTAAGTTTTTCCCATAATGCAGTCCTTTAGTACTGTGCTATCCCCACTGCAGCTCTGATACCAGGCTTTGGCGGACCGGAATCCGCTCATCCAGGATCGCAGAGGGTGGTGCCACGCGATGCGACACCCGACAGCACACGTCATAAGAACATAATATATCACATGGGAAAAACAACTGAAACTGTACCAACAGGTACAAACTTCAGTACAACTATTGTTTATGTTACACAGCGGAAGTCTACACTACACAACTCACACCTGCCTATCTAGCAAAAGTTGGTTGCCCAGCCCTAGGGCAACCCACACTAGCTGCACTCCTCAGCTCAGCGCGGCGTGTACGGCTCCCACTCAGCCGTGGTCCCCGACGGAGGGTAACCCTCGCCGGTGGACTCGTACTCCGAGTCCGTGGGTGGCTCCTCACCTGAAAAACACTTAAGCAGCAACCATGAGCACGAAGGCTCAGCAAGGCTTAACCGACTCACCTACGCATGAGACTCTACATGAGGTATACCAAGACATAGGTTAGTAACATTTCAGCCAAAACGACATGCCTACAAGTTCATCCTTAGTTCATCTTTTAGCAACAAGTTAACAGTTCATGAAATCTGAAATTTAGTAAGCAGTATTTGGTGGCACACATGTAGCAATACAATTATATCAATCAGCATCATTGAATCAACATATTTCATCCATTAGTCTACGTTGCGACGCAGTGAACAAGCGGTACTCGTCACCGCGAGGGACGGCGAATTGACTCGATATACACCTGCAGGGAAACCCAAAGAGCACGTCATGTACGCCCACCCGTGGAGCTGCACAGCACGCTCACTCGATTTCGTACGGGACAACCTTTCACCCAACAGCCCAAGCGTCGAACCGGTCGCACCAAAACGAGCAGGAGGTTCCCCACACGGAGCATCTCTCTATGCCCATTGGCAGATTTCCACCTTGCTGACCTCAACCTACACCTATAAATCGGTGTGCTATGCCTCGACGCCCGGAGGTTTAGGCTACATCGGTTTATCGGGGCCCATATATCCGATATGCCTTCGGTACGTTCAATACTTGTTCAGCAGGGCCGCACACGGATCGGTCCTCAATCGACACGGGCAGAGCTGCGCACACAAGACTCCCTCTTGCTGCGCCCTAGCCCCTGCCTAGTCTCATTTTCATTACTAAAATGATCTCACATCACTCAACCGAACCCGTGTATCCCAAGCCTATCTCGCGAGTAGATTCCAACTACTCGACTTGTACCGAAGTCCTATGACTTATTAAGCATAGCCTGTCTACTCGAGGTACTTGACACTACCCTCACTCTTTTAGGAACCTTTGGTTATGCAAGTGGGGTTTCATTCATCCTATACCTAATGCACATACATACTTCATATGACACATGTAAACAAAGTAAAACTTATAAAAAGGTTAATGCAAACCGGGGCTTGCCTTGTTGCTGCTGGTCAGTAGTTAGTTCCTCGTCTGGAAGAAGGAAGTCCAGCACTTCCGGGGTCTCTTCTTCAACGGCTACACGTTAATGAAATACTACATGTTAATTTAGATGCAAATGTGAGTTTTAGAGTAAGACTTCTACTATTAGTTCTAATAACCAGCCTCTAACACCTGGAACTTTGTTTAAGAATTTAAAGATGAACTGGTGTTGGTGGTTTGGCTTGGACTTAATCACATGGTTAAATGCTAAGTGGTTTTCCCCCCTTTTCCACCTTAATCCCTTAAGTGGTTAAACAGGACAGGGGTGATCTAGAGGTCCAATGGAGCTGAGAATTTTTGTGTGAGTTCCTTGTCACAAGAAAACTCTCTGGACCAAACATTAGCACTTTTCATGGAGTGGTTTGCTCAGAATAATTCTCTTGGCAAATCAGCAAGGAAGAATTTTATTCTGAGTTAATACCCCTGTTCATGCTCAACTTAATGAACTACAATTTCAATTATAGCTCATAGAGTTTGCCTGAATTTTCCTAACATTTTTGGGGTTAAGAATTGCCCAGAACTGAATTTCCAAGTTTTGGAAATTCTCTGAAAATGTTTCTGTATTCAAATGAACACAGCACCTTCCAATTTGAATTGCTCTGACCAAATAAACTCCAAATGGTCTGAAACTTTTACAGGGGTTTACTAATGTCCTAAAGAACATTCTGGCAAAATTTGGGGATTTTTGGATGAACCAAACTCCCTCTAAAATTCTTTTGCTGAAAAGATTTAAAGAATTTTCCAGAATTAATTAATGGGTTTCATACAAATTGGGTTGTATGTCTGGACAGAGTTAGGCAAGATGAATCCAACCCAATTTGAATCACTAAATTTGGAGCTGCCTAGCAAAAGTTATGGGGTTCTAAAGTTTGCACTAAAACTGGAAATTTCAGAAATGTTTAAATCCTGCGGGTGGGTCCACGTACACGTGTCGACCGCTGGATCCGAGCCACACTGGGCCACAGACTCCTTCCCGCGCGGCCGCACTGGATCCCGGACCACAGAGAATCCCACCCCTTTATCTCCAGCCGCTGACACGTGGGGCCTACCCCTTCGTCCTCCTCCGGCCACCCGCGCGATCCCGCCGCCGAGCTCGCCGGAGCTCTCGCCGGAGAGGGGTTCCGGCCTTCGGAGCTTGCTGATTCTCGCCGCCTGTGCCTATCCCGGCCTGGGGAACACGGTGGTGCCCTTCCCGGAGTTTGACAACGGCCGGAACAGGGCTCCCGACGGCAACAGCGGCCGGTAACTCACCGGCGACGTCGAACTCAGCCTCACCTGCACCTTTTTTGATGCGGTTTGCTCGGGGAGCTCCGCTTACACCTGCTGATCATGGATATGGGCACCGATCCCCGTGAAAACGGCTGCAACTATGACCTCATCGGCGACCTAGGCCGGATATCGGCTGTTGCTCGAAAACATGGATAACCGCAACAATAGCCCATGATTCTTGCTGGTTTTCGATCCTAGGTGGTTGTGGCAGGGTGTAGATGGTGTGTTTAGCTCGGTACACCTGGTGATAAGCCAATACTCATGAATTTTGGGATTTGGGGGAGCTCGGCCTTAAGAACACCGAAGCGTTCCCGGAAGAAATTCTCCCCCGACGGTGCATGAAATGCCGAACGGTAAGGGCAGGCAGAACCAGCACCTTGTGGCGATCGTTTCTTGTGTTGAGCGTCGGGCAGGAGGAAGCCTGTGCCATCCGGCCGCCGGCGATCAGAGGGCGGCGACTCCGGGTGAGCTGCTTCGGATGTAAGCGAGTGGAACCGAGAGGATGGGGAGCGAATTCTTGCCGACCAGGGTGCGATCACAGGTTTTGTAGCCGGCGCCCTCATCCCCCCGAGCAGGAGGTGGCGCGGTGGCTGCGTTGGGATGGGGTCGACCCCGTGCGCTGTCCGCCACAGGGTGTTCGACCGCGCGCCCGAGTCGGTTTACCCCCCCCCCCCCCCCCCCGCCAGGGTGGCTGACCAGTGGGCCCTCTTCTCCCCTCTAAATCTTTCTCCCCCTTTCTTTTGTAAATATCCCAGCTACTGAGAATTGAATGGGAGACTTAACCCACAAGTATTTGTTTGAATTTGAATTCTCAAATTCAAACTTTGTTTGGTTAAATGTGCTTCATATTTAAACTGAAATTCAAATTCAGTTTTGAATTCTGGCAAATTTAACTCCTGACAAGATGAACTCCAATGGGGATGAAAATTGGTGGGTTTACTCAGAAAAATGTGCTGAGTGTAGATATGAAGCTAACTTTTGAATTTGGGTGATGAAAGTTGCTGCAATTTGAATTTACATTCAAATTGGCCTCTTTTTGAAACAACCCAAAAGTGCCTCAAAAAGTGTTGAATTTGCATGAGCTTTGGACTGAACCTTCCCAAGACTTTTTTAAATTCTAGGGGTGAGCTCAACCTCTCATGTTCATGTGTAGAAACCCTACTTTGTGAAAGTGAAGGCTTTCCCCTCTAATCATTCTTTTGATGGAGGTTACTTGCTCTTCACAACATTTCCTAAGGTGTCCACAATAAAAACTGTGGTGTTGTGAGGTGAAGAAAAGTTTTTGCAAGTCCCTTTTCTTGGGCTTTTACAGTTTAAATTGCTGCGTGTGGGACCGGGGTTACGTTTCAGTTCTCAGTGGCTGACACACGGGGCTATGGAGTATTTCGCACGCAGTCACATCAGATCCGGTGCCACAGATGATCCCCGGTTTAAATATCTGGTCGCTGACATGTGGGACCGGGGGCTTCGTCAACCTCCCGACCTCCCGCGCTCGGCCGCCGCCCCCCTCGCCTGAGGGGCTTTGTTGTGCGCCAAACTCCAATATTTTTGCCTCCTCTGCCTAAGCCCACACTGGGAACACGGTGCTAGACTTAGCTCGACATGACAACCACCGGAACATGGCCTGCGACGAGCGGCGGCTTCGGAAGAACTTTGGCCTTGTCGGCCGGGCTCCCTAGCACCTCAAAAGATCAAGCTAACCGTCATAGAGCATCAGTTCACCCTAGGGAAGATTGTCATGGACTCAAGGAAGCTCGGGAAAGGTCCTAGGTGAGCTCTCACCGTGCGCCCGATGGCTTCCGCCATTAGCGCCGGTAGCAAAACTAGAAATGGGCGGTCTACCAAGGTTTTCTTGCTAAGACTGCGAAGGAAAGTTGTTCGCTACCAAGTATAGATCGTGTAGGTGCAGTTTGAGGATCTCTAAACGACTATGGAACTGGAATTTTGCGAATCCGCACCCGAAGGTCGGTCTGTGCCGAATGGAAGGGAAAAACGAAATTTGTCGCCAGTGACCGACCACTCGGGCTGTGGTTCGGGGGTGAGCAACACGAGGCCCTAACACGTCCCGGGATGCCTTAGCTTGGGCGTGACACTGTCTCGTTTAGGCTGTCCACGAGAGCCCGAGGTGCGGAAAAGCTTAGGTCACGGGAAAAACTTTCGGTATGTGGTGAGAGCAACCGAACTCAGCTGGTTCCTATGACGGGAATGTAGGAGGAGAGGCTCTAGTACCGTTTTGCAGTTCGGAGGGAGTGGGGGAGCTGTGGTTTCCGGTTCTCCAATCAAAACCGAGAGATCGGCGGCGAGGCAGAGTTTTCTTGTGCGAGAGAGCAGAGAACTGAGCGTTTATGCCTCTGTCCGGCTAGGCCTCGGGGATAAGAGGGGGAAGACGTCGGCTGAGTACGGTGCAAGCCGAGCAGGAGCTGGCAGCGGCGTCCAGCTCGGTGGCGACCGCAGCTGCAGCCCGAGAACCCGCGCCCGGCAGTCCTCAGTCGATTGAATTGCTGGTTAGGCTGACAGGTGGGCCCCACTTCCATTTTAACCTCTGAAATTAACTTTCTCCCACTGCTCTAAACAGTAGTTCCACTAATACCCTTTGAAAATTTGAATTATCTATCAAATGCCCATTTTAACTTGATAGAATTCAAATTGTTAAGTGTTTGAATATATTTACAGCACATATGCAGTTTGAAATTCAAATTGAATTTGAATTTGCTAAAATTAGCTCATGTCAAGATCAACTCCAAATGGAGTCAAAATTGGTGTGTGAGCTCAAAAAAATGTGCTGAGTGTGAATATGAATCCCACTTTTGAATTCATGGGATGAAAGGAGTTTGAATTTGATCTTAAGTTCAAACTAGCCTCTTTCTTATTATACCCAAAATATCTCAAAAAGGTTTTAGATTTGGGTGAAACTTGGCATGAGCATTCCTAGCAAGGTGTAGGAGTTTTTCATATGCTCAGCCCCTCTATGATGCATGTGGGAAATACCACTTTTGCATTTTGTGAGTTCATCCTCTAATGACCATATTGATTGTGGTTACTTGCTCTTCAAAGGTGTTCATAAGTTTTCCTCAAATGAGGTGTGATGAACACTTTGGATGTGTGCAAAAACTTAGGGCCTTACAACTTCTGACCATTAATGATCTTGGTGTGTATTATAAATCGTACAAAATTTCTTTAAGTTGCCATTAACTTTGATGTCCACCTCGAACTCATATAATGCTCTTAACTCACCTTAAAACTGATAATCTTTGACCCATGGTTCTGCATACAATAAATGAGTCATCCTTTTTGTCCTTGAGCTGTCGGGCTTGCTTGTGATTAACACTAGACTTCTTATGTCTTATTGTGTTTATGTCACTTAAAATATATATATATATATTTGTGCAAATTAAGTTTTGATGTCTTTTCCAAAATTATTTCCACAGATGGCCAATGACATGGTGAGGTTCGACAACTGATGGTTCATGTCCGATCGACTCCATTGCCCCGGACTTCCCCTCATGTTTTGGAAGATCCTTCGAACCATTGGCTACATCGAGCCACCCGCATATGTGGGGCAGGAGATCGATGAGCATGGGCAACCCTTGTATGCCATGAAAGTGTGCGTGTGTGAAGGACCTTATCCTCCGGGATGGGTACCCTTTACGGTGGAGGTGGCTGCACCAAACTTGGAGACTGCCTACGAGCTAGCTGCTCAAAAGGCGATGACTATCTTCTGCGAGCTCCATGCGGTGGATGTGGAGAGCACCCCCTATGCTCTTCTTCCCTTCACGACTCCTCAAGCTTTGTGTGGATGCATCGCCGACTTATGGTGCAGGACTGGACTCACCCACACTATGACCCACGTGTCGAAGTGTTAAGCGACTACGCCACCTACATCTACTCCCTGTGTCAAGCCCAAGCAACACATAACCTCATGATGATGGAGTCGGTGAGGGCATCGTATATGCAGGGGAAGGATGATGAGGCTTTGATGGAGATTTTGGAGAATCAGAATGATGGTTTAAGGCAGCGCCTACAGGCGTGCCAGGCCGTGTTGCTACAAAAAGACACGGTGATCCATCAAAAGAACATGGAAATTCAAGAGAAGGAGGTGGTAATTCATCAGAAGGATGAAATGATCGAAGAGCTCACCATTGAACGTGATAACAATCAGTTTGATGCTGAGTTCTTTGAGGAAGAGATGATAGCAGCGGAGTTTCTAGCCAATCATCCGCAGCCGGGCGATGCGACCAATGCAATAGAGATACCCCTCATGCATGGGCAGCCAGCTACTCCTCCCATTGCGCCGGACCCGGAGGAGGGAGGACTGCCAAACGAGTCGACTTCATGTTCGTGTGTCATTGTGCATATGCGTATATATGCCACGTAGTAGGACGGCCACTTTTGTACAACACGATGTATGCATAGCCGCGGTATTTTGTGGGCTATGTATGGGTACTTTTTGAAGCTAGTCATCGTGTTGTGTAGTCATGAGAAATTTAGATGTGATGCTACCTGGTGCTAATATTTCTCATGCTAGTATGATGATGTGGCTTTTAGTGTCATGGTGCTTTTGTAGGAGGTCATCGTGTGGTGTACCCTTGGCCTGAAATGAGTTGTAATATCATCTTGTACCCAGGTTTATCATGCTATTACGAAGTTGTTTCTGCCCGTATAGATGTGATGTGCTTACTATGGCTATTAATTTTCTAGAGATGCTTATTATAGGACAAATCTTAGAAATTAACCATGTGTTCATCATTTCTTATACAGAATGCCTCGTATGCGTTCCGTGAACGAGCTCACTGGCACTAGTGGCAGCGATGATGACTCTTCGCAGCAGCCACCACCACATCAATCGCAACATCCACAGTCCTCACAACAGCGACAGCAGTCGCATCAACCGCATGAACAGCAGCAACAACAGCCACAAGAAGAGTAACAGCAGCCCCAGCAGGAGCCGCCGCCACCACCCACATTGGCGGAGTTGATTCTGACTATGTTGGGATCGCATCAAGAGAACACGGAACTCCTCCGTGCTCTTGTGCAGAACACTGCTACCGGGCGTCGTCATGAGGGTGCTCCTCGTCAACATCAAGGGAGCACCTATGCCGACTTTCTCGCAACTCACCCACCCATGTTCACCGAGGCAGCTGAACCACTTGAATCATACAACTGGTTGAGAACCATTGAGTCAGAGTTTGGTCTTCTCCAATTCTACGAATTCCAAAAGACACTCTTTGCAGCACAACAACTCCATGGTTCGGCGGGAGCTTGGCGGGTGAACTATATGGCCACGGTCCCTGCCGGTCATCAAGTGCCTTGGGCTGAATTTTGTGAAGCTTTCCGTGCCCATCACGTCCCTATGGGTGTTATGCAAAAGAATCTTCAAGAATTTCTTGAGCTAAAGCAAGGGAGCAAGAGTGCACTTGAATACTCGAAGGCGTTTAACCACTTGGCCCAATATGCATCGGAGTACGTGAATACTGACGCCAAGAAAAGAGAATGCTTCTTCCGTGGTCTCAACACCAAGTTGAGGGATAAGCTTGCCTTACACCATGGTTGGTCTTTCCTCGACCTTGTGAATGCAGCGATCATTCAAGAAGAGGCACACCGCACTCATCAAGCTGAAAAGAAAAAGAGGAGTATTGCTTAGAGTGGATTCGGTGGTGGCAGCTCTAGTGGACCACCACCAAAATACCGGTTGGTTTATCGCTCTCCGACCGGGCAGAAATTCAAGGCAATGCCAAGCCCACAACAGGGCCGATTTTTCCGGCCAAACTACTCTTCATTTCAGCCCCAACAACAATACTTGCCACAACAATACCAGCAGCCTGCCCGTATGATTCCTACTGCTTACCTGCAGCAGCAAGGCACCAATCGAAATCGTCCACCTCAGGGCGCTAGAAGCCAGAGCCGGCAGTGCTATACTTGTGGACAGCCAGGCCATTTCTCACGTGAATGCAGGCAGGCAAAACTTCCTACTGCGGCCACTCAGTTCGCTCAGGGATCCAACTTGTCTGCTGCTGCACAAAGGAAAGACACCTCAAAATTAGGACGAGTAAATTATGTTGAAGCCGAGGAAATTTCTGAGGGAGAACGGTACTTGCAGGTATGTTCTCGGTCTTTGGTCACCCCACCCTTATTCTTTTCGATTCCGGAGCAACTCATAGTTTCATTAGTAAATCCTACACTCAAAGGCATCAATTGCCAACAATCATAGTGGGCTCTCCCTTTATTATTCACTCTCCTGGTGGTACAATTTCAGCAAACCATATGGTCGTAGGGCCCCAATTCTCTTGAATGATAAAGTCTATCCTACTAATCTTTTGGTTTTGGAAGGTCAAGGGATAGATATCATACTCGGTATGTCTTGGATGACTCAACACAAGGTTGCTTTGAATGTTGGGTCACGTACTCTCCGATTAAATTCTTCCGAGCATGGCCTTCAATTCATATCTCTTCCAGAAACTTCTCATAAAATTTCAGCGGCCTACCATATCGAAGGAGCTCGACTTGAATACATCCCGGTTGTATGTGAATATTATGATGTCTTCCCCGATGACCTTCCGGGTATGCCACCTGATCGAGAGGTTGAGTTCAAGATCGAGTTGGTACCAGGAACTACTCATATCTGACGGAAACCATATAAAATGGCGCCTAATGAGTTGGCTGAATTGAAGGAGCAACTCAAAGGGCTCATGGAGAAGGGATTTATCCGTCCAAGCTCTTCTCCTTGGGGTTGTCCAGCTTTATTTGTCAAGAAGAAAGATGAGTCATTACGGCTATGTGTGGACTACCGCCCACTAAACGCTGTCACCATCAAGAATAAATATCCTCTACCTCACATTGACATTCTCTTCGATCAACTCGTTGGTGCCAAGGTATTCTCCAAAATTGATCTCCGATCCGGGCATAATCAAATCAAAATTCGTCCCGAAGATGTTCCAAAAACAGCTTTCTAAACTAGGTATGGCCTATACGAATATCTGGTGATGTCATTTGGACTTACTAATGCACCGGCTTATTTCATGTATCTCATGAATTCGGTTTTCATGCCGGAGTTGGACAAGTTTGTCATGGTCATCATTGTCGACATTCTTGTGTATTCTAAATCAGAGGAGGAACATTTTCAACACCTTCGCATTGTTCTCCAACGCCTTCGTGATCACAAGCTTTATGCCAAATTATGCAAATGCGAGTTTTGGCTCACATCGGTTCCATTCCTTGGACGTATCATGACACGACCCCAAGGTCCTGTCGAGCCAGGATCAGGCTGAGGGGTGCTGCGTTGCACAGCACCGTATAACACACGTCAAAGGTACAAAGCGGAAGCGGAAATTTTATTACATAAACAAGTTTATGAACATGTTTACATCGAAATAAGTTCAGTCTACACTCGCGGGCATAGACTAAGCATCAAGTGCACGTTCGTCCCTCGAACGTGTCCTTGCTAGCACACACGCACACTAACTCTGCGGCGTGCACGACTCCCACTCGACGGGGTTCCCCTCCTGGGGTTCCGTCTCCTCTTCGGGAGTCCCTTCCTCAAGAACCCTGCAAAAGCTTCAAACACAAGCAGTGAGCACGAAGGCTCAGCAAGTCTGACCCGTCTCACCTAAACATGGAACTTCTACATGAGGGTAATTGGTTACATGAGGTAAAAATCAGTTGCAAGGACTCGCTTAATTAGTAGAACCTTACTTTCAAGTTTTAGCAGCAGGTTGTGGAGAACCTTACGCTAAGGCACATGAGTGAGCCGCAATCAAACAAGAAACGCATTTCTCTCATGTACTTTTCCCAAAGTTGAAAAGAACTTTAGTTAGCTCTAAGCTACAGCATATCATTAACAATCAATGTCCATCTTTCAATCAGCAACATTTTAACATGTAACTAGCCTATTCTTTCTACGTCACGGTACAGTGAACAAGTGGTACTCACTGACCGCGAGGGACGGCGATTATAATCGATTTACACCTGCAGGGTTACCCGAATAACCCGTCACGTACGCCCGTACTCGATGTTGCCTACCACAACCATCACGGACGCCGTACGCAACTACCTTTCAACCGTCAGCCAAATATTGAACCGGTCCCATCGTCCCGAGCAAGAGGTCTCTGCACGCGCATCTCTGTGCCGCCAGCCGATTTACACCTCGAGCTCTCAACCTACCCTCTGAACGACGGGCAATGCCTCAATACCCAGCTACCCGAGTTACATCAGTTTCCCGGTTCCCATATAGCCGGTAGGTCTTCGGTACTGTTCTAGCTTGTTCAACAGGCCCGCACACGGCTCGGTCCTCAATCGACACAAGCGGAGCTACAGCACACAAGCCCCAAAGTCCTGCTGCCCTTACCCTCGGCTTAGTCTCATTTTCTTGCCATGTGTTTCATGTGCTATTACTACCCGAGTCGAGTGCCTCTAGCCTATGCTCGCGAGTAGTTCCAACTACTCGACTTGTACCGAATCCTACTTTATCCTAGCAATGCAGTAGCTAACGGGGTTTGCAATCCTAAACCCAACCCATGGTTCTCTTGGCTATGCAGTGGGGCTTCCAAACAAGACTCTAATGCACAGAATAAAGGAAGCAAGTATGTGCTCAAAACAATAAAAAAAATTGTAAAAAGGTTAATGCAAACCAGGGCTTGCCTTGCTGCTCTTGGTTGTAGGCTAGCTGTTCCTCCGGAGTTACGAAGTCTAGGACTTCGGGTTCCTCCTCGACCTTAGCGACTACATGATAGAAACAATACATGTATTAATTTAATGCATTTGTATTAGGTTTGAAGTTGTGAAGTCTATAACTTTTGCTAGACAGACCTAATGACTGTGAAACTTTTATTGTGGCTTGGTTACAACCTAAACAAAGAATTGGTCAAGTTTTATTTGCAGCAAAGCTCATTTGAGCCCTCCACAATTAATTATGTCCTTGACCTTAATTGGAACTCTTAGTGTGTTCTAGGAATTTTCATGAAGCCAACTATGACTTTATGAAAACTATATTTGCAGAGGGTTCTAATGGAGTTGGTCTCACTTAATTTGAAAGTCCCTAGCTAAAGTTATGAGCTAAACAATTTCAGAGAAAATTCTGAAAATGTTTCTGAACATTTTCTAATTTCTCTGGAACAGTTTCACTAATCACACGATTAGGTGGATCAGATGAGCTCAAATGGATCTAAAATTTCTATGGTAGTTCAGGGATATTTTGGTGAACATCCCAGCAAAATTTCAGGATTTTCCTCCAAAGGATTCTCCAGTTAAAATTCCTAACAGTTTAAACTTTGAGGAATTAATTCTGGAGAATTAAGGGTTTTCATGAAGTGAAACTTGATTTGCTGGAAAGTACTCGAAGAGCTGAATCCAGCAAAATCTGGTTCACTCAATTTGGAGCTTTCTAGCCAAAGTTACGAGGATTTGAAGTTTGGAAGAATTCTGAAAATCGGGGAAAAAGTTTAAACTCTCGGGGACCCGCGGGGACACGTGTCGAGCGCGGAGGTGCCCGGCACACCGGAGCTACCACACGTGTCGAGCGCGGAGGTGTCCGGCACACCGGAGCTCACAGGGTATTGGCGCGCCAGTACAGCCGATCCCCGGCCACACCCGATCCCAATTTAAATTCTTTAGCCGCTGACACGTGGGCCAGCCGGCTTCGTCTTCCTCCCACCGTTCTCCCGCGCCCGCGCCGCCGACCTCGCCGGAGCAGACCCGGAGCTCGCCGGCTCGCCGCTGCCGGACCTCCCATGGTCTGAAACTCGCCGCCAGGGGGTTGTCGACGTCGAGGAACACGTCGGTGGTATCAGGTCGGGCTGGGGTGACTGGAAATAGCCCGGCGACGTGCCGCGGCCTCGGTTGAGGTTCGGCACTGTCGACTGTGGGTCCTAACCCGCCAACATCTCGAAAAAACGGTCCTACAGCATCAGTGTACCTCTAGGGAGCTCGACAAGGTGTCAAGAGGGTTCGGGGATGGCGGCAAGTGGGTCGGCACCGTGTGACCGATCATGCCTGCCATGACCGCCCTCGATCGAGCTCGAAATTCGTCACTCCTAGCCAGCTTCACGCTACGGATGCAGAAAAGAACTTGATCGCCAGCTAGTCCAGCGTCTAAGTGCAAGATTTGATGACCTCCGAAAGATCATAGAGCGAGAATTTAAAGAAACCGTACCGGAAGCTCGGGTTATGGTCGCCGGAGCAAAAACTAGAAATTCTCTGCGGATGCTTCACGGTTGGCTTCCAAACTTGGAGGAGAGCAGCACGGTGGTCGCGCGGTTCTGTTGCCTCTCTTGCTGGACCGTGTAAAGACCTGTGGAACGCTGTCCACAGGCGCCTGACTCTCGGCTGAGGCTAGGTCGCCGCGGTGGCGATCGCTCTTGGGCAAAGGAGGTCGGAGCTCGGGGTTTCTGGTGTTGGGGAGGTGAAGTGCGACCTCAGGTGGCTTTCTAGCAGCTCAAGGACGAAGGAGGATATGGTTTTGCTGATTTTCCCGATTGAGCAGAGAGCTGTGGCGAGAGACAATGCCGCTGCTCGGGTTGCCCGCGAGAAGATATAGCCGGCCGACTCCTGCTCGGCCGAGGCGGTGCCGGTCGCGTGGGGGCGCGAGCAAGCCGCCCTGGGCGCCAGCGCGCGGAGGGGGAAGCAGCTGGTGGCGCCGGTAGCTGCTCGGTGGCACAGCCGACAGCTGCTCGGTGGAATTTCCCACCGAGACTCTGACTTTGGTTGCAAGTTTCTCCTTCTTCCCTCTATGACATGTGGGTCCCACCCAGGGTTTTGACCTCTGAAATTTACTCCTGATCACTGTAGTGAACAGTGAACCCCATAATACCCCTGGTGATTCAGATTATTCACCCTTGAGCCATTCGAATTGAATAGGATTTGAATTGCGTTTGGTTTGAGTGAATTTCAGCAAAAGTGCAGTTTTGAATTCAAATGAAGTTTGAATTTGCCCCACTTAGTTCATGTCAAGATCAACTCCAAATGGAGTGAAAATTGGCGTGTGGGCTCGCAAAAATGTGCTGAGTAAGAATATGCCTCCCACTTTTAAATTCATGGGATAAAAACAGTTTGAATTTGAATATGGTTTCAAACTGCCCTCTTCCTAACTATACCCAAAATGACCTCAAAAGGGTTTTGAATTTGGGTGAAACTTGGCATGGACATCCTTAGTAAAGTGTAGGAGTTTTCATATGTCCAGCCCACCTATATCACATGTGGAAAATACCACTTTTGCAATGTGTGAGTTTGTTCTCTAATGAGCATGTTGATAATTGTTACTTGCTCTTCATTTGTGTTCATCATCCTTCCTCAAATGAGGTGTGTGGTGTGGTGATGAACACTGCCAATGTGTGTCAAAAACTGAGGCCCTTACATTCCTCCCCCCTTAAAAGAATCTCGTCCCGAGATTATAAGGTGAAAATATGAGAGAGGACGGTGGAAAATTACCGGATATGCGACGTGAAAAATTCGGGGTAGTTAGTGCGAAGGAATTCTTCGCTCTCCCATGTTGCTTCGTCCATGGAGTGATTACTCCATAGAACCTTGTAGAACCACAACGTACGGTTGCGTGTGGTTCGGGCCTTTTCATCAATAATCTGCACCGGTTCCTCCCGATAGGTGAGATCCGGTTGCAGTTCTTCAATGTCTTCCAGCTGAATGGTAGTTGATAGCTTAAGACACTTCCTCAGCTGGGCAACGTGAAAGACGTCGTGCACATCGGAAAGTGCTTCTGGTAATTTCAGCTGGTATGCCACTGATCCACATCTTTCGGTAATCTGGAATGGACCGATGTATCGGGGTGCCAACTTTCCTCTTACCCCAAATCTGTTTACGCCCTTCATTGGAGACACCCGTAGATATACGTGATCTCCAACTTCGAATTGTAATGGGCGCCTTCTCCGGTCCGCATATTGTTTCTGACGGGATTGAGCGGCTTTTAGGTTCGCTTGAATCAGTCGAACCTTTTCTTCCGCATTGTTGACAAGGTCAGCCCCGAAGGTAACTCTTTCGCCAGACTCACACCAGTTCAATGGTGTGCGGCATTTCCTACCGTATAGCGCCTCGTAAGGTGCCATCTTGATGCTGGCTTGGTACCCATTATTGTACGAGAACTCGGCTAACGGCAAGTGATCATCCCAATTCTTGCCGCGGTTGATAGCGCAAGCTCGTAGCATGTCTTCTAAGATTTGATTTACCCGCTCCGTTTGCCCATCCGTCTGCGGGTGGTAGGCTGAACTATGGATCAGCTTTGTCCCCAAGGCAGCGTGCAGCTGCTCCCAAAAACGGGACACAAATAAAGTGCCCCGGTCCGATATGATGGTACGGGGTACGCCGTATAAGCATAGGATCCGTGAGATGTACAGTTCAGCGTACTTCTTGGCGTTGTAATTTCTGTTGACCGGGATGAAATGGGCAACTTTGGTGAGCCGATCGACGATCACCCACACCGAATCATGTTTCTGCAAGGTGGTGGGTAAACCGACGATGAAGTCCATGCTCACGTCCTCCCACTTCCAGGCAGGAATGCCCAGTGGTTGTAGCAGTCCCAGTTTCCGCATATGATCTGCCTTCACCCTCCGACATGTATCACACTCGGACACGTATTTTGCAACCTCGCGCTTCATCCGTGTCCACCAAAATTTTCTTCTGAGTTCGTGATACATCTTGTTACTGCCGGGGTGAATAGAGAACTTTGATAAGTGAGCCTCATCAAAGATCTTCTTCCGTAGTTCCGGGTTTCGGGGTACGACAATCCGGTCCTTGAACCATAGGATGCCGTCTCCGTCCTTCCGGAAACATTTCAACTCCCCACTGTCTACACGTCTCCGCAAATGTGACATGCCCTTGTCATTCTTCTGGGCTGCCGCTATCTCTTCACGGATGGTGGGGATCAAAGCTAGGTTGTAGAGAGCTCCGTGTGGAACCACATGTAGTGGTGGTTCGCTCTCTTCCAACGGTGTGATGGTCCGATTATTGACGTGTGACTTGCGGCTCAGCGCATCTGCCACTACGTTTGCCTTGCCCGGATGATAATGGATCTCTATTTTGTAATCCTTTATCAGTTCTAACCATCTTCGTTGCCTCATGTTCAGCTCCTTCTGAGTGAATATGTACTTGAGTCTTTTGTGGTCGGTATATAAATGTACGAGGTTACCGAGTAGGTAGTGCCTCCACATTTTTAGTGCAAGTACCACGGCAGCGAGCTCCAAGTTGTGAGTTGGATAATTTTGCTCATGGTTTCTAAGCTGCCGTGATCCATACGCGACCACTCTTCGGTCTTGCATCAGCACACATCCGAGCCCAACGCCGGGTGCATCGCAGTACACATCGAACGGTTTTGTTGTGTCTGGCTGCGCCAAAACCGGTGCTGATGTCAGGTACTTGACTAAAGCCTTGAATGCTGCTTCACATGCTGGACTCCAAACATATTTGGTAGCCTTCTTCAGCAGCTCTGTCATTGGCTTGGCAATCTTCGAGAAGTTCGGGATGAACCTCCGATAATATCCCGCGAGTCCGAGGAAACTCCGCACCTCGTGAACAGTTCTCGGGGATTTCCAATTCAGCACTTGAGTGATCTTGCTCGGGTCCACAGCGATACCCTCCGCTGAGATGATATGCCCGAGGAAAGGCACTTGCGATATCCAAAACTCGCATTTGCTGAACTTTGCGTATAACTTGTGATCCCGCAGCCGTTGCAAGACTATACGCAGATGTTTCTTGTGATCTTCCTCCGACTTGGAATATACCAGGATGTCGTCGATGAAGACCACGATAAACTTGTCCAGCTCCGGCATGAATACCGAGTTCATTAAGTACATGAAGTGAGCAGGAGCATTGGTGAGGCCGAAAGACATGACCAGGTACTCATAAAGTCCGTACCTTGTCGAGAAAGCCGTCTTCAGAATGTCCTCAGCCCTTATCTTAATTTGATGGTACCCAGATCTTAAATCCATCTTGGAAAAGATCTTTGCTTCGACCAACTGATTAAACAACATGTCGATCCGTGGCAACGGGTACTTGTTCTTGATGGTTACGGCATTTAATGGACGATAGTCCACGCAAAGCCGCAACGTCTCATCCTTCTTCTTGACAAATAATGCCGAACAGCCCCATGGCGAGGAGCTCGGCCTAATAAAACCCTTCTCCAGAAGGTCCGTGAGCTGAGTCTTCAGTTCAGCCAACTCCTTGGGCGCCATCTTGTACGGCCTTTGGGATATTGGCGTGGTTCCCGGTGCAAGTTCAATCTTGAACTCCACCTCTCTATCGGGTGGCATCCCCGGCAAATCATCCGGGAATACATCAGGGAACTCTCGGACTACTGGAATATCTTCCAATCTGATAGTTGTGGCTTGATAAACACTTGGAAGTTTAATTTCTGGACTGTCCAGAAATAATGAGTGAGAACCGTGCACTTCTGAGTTTAAGTGCACGAGTCGAAGGACGGTGTCTAAAACAGCGCCGTGGCGGGTTAACCACGACATCCCTAGGATGACATCGACCTTCTGTCCCTCTAAGATAATGAGAGACGTGGGGTACAGTCTACCCGCTAAGCATAATGGTGCTTTGGAGACCATTACGCTTGCTGAAATCTTCCCACCCGGTGAACAAATTAAATATGGACTATCGGTGGGTAGTATTGGCAAACTGTGTTTAGCAATGAAAGCTTGGCTAATAAAATTATGCGTGGCGCCTGAATCAAACAGTACTATAGCGGGATGCTGGTGGAGTTGGAACATACCTGCAAGGATTGGCTCGCCCTCCGGCACGTCCTCAATGGCAAGTTGGTGGACAGTGCCAGGCCTAGGGTTTGCCCGCCGCGCATTAGTAGGGTTCTGGGGTTGATTCCTCCCCGGAAACTGCGGTGCCACTCTGCCGCCTTGCCTCTCCGGGCAACTGCTCGCGAAGTGTCCTGGACGACAACACTTGTAACATGTGGCCGCTGCTGGTGGAGTGCTCGGTGGACGAAAGCCCGGCATGCGTTGCTGAGGTGCAAACGCACGCGGCATCGCCCGCTGCTGCTGCTGTTGTTGCGGTGGTACTGGCAGTGCCGGCCGGAATGCCGGTGAAGAGTACGGCCGACTGCGGAACGGCATCGACCGCTGTGGTGGTTGCCAGCGTGGACCTGATGGTGGGCGATTCACCATCCAAAACTTCTGAGAAGGACCGCCTCCTTCTCCGCTGCTCTGCGGCGCGCTTCGCTTCCTCTCTGTCGCCGCTAACTCCTTGCCGGAGTCCTCCTGAACAATCGCAGCATCAATGATGTCGTTGAGGCTGCCGCGATTGAACATCGCCAACTTGTCCTTCAGGAGCGGGTTAAGCCCCTGGTAAAAGTGGTCCCGCCGCTTCTCGTCGGTATCTGCGTGATACGACGCATAAAGCGCGAGATCGTTGAACGCCCTGGAGTATTCCAGCGCGTTCCGGCTCCCTTGTTGCAGGTGTAAAAACTCCTGCGTCTTCCTCTTCATCAGACCTGGCGGTATATGATAGGCCCTGAAGGCCGTCCGGAACTCCGCACAGGTCATCACTCGGTCGGTGGGCTGTGAAGCACAAAAGTTGGCCCGCCATGCGCTCGCGGATCCGTGGAGCTGTTGAACCGCGAACTGAGTCTTGCGCTGCTCGCTTATTTGGAGCAGCCCGAACTTCATCTCTATGGCGCGGAGCCAGTTGTCCGCGTCAAGTGGTTCATCCACCCTTGAGAATACCGGGGGATGAGTTGCCAGGAATTCGGAGTAGGAGCTCTGTTGACGCTCCTCACGCTCTTGACGTCTCTCTGGGCGAGACGTATTCGCAATAGGAGTCTGCAGCAACTCTGTGTGTTGCTGATGCGAGCCCGCCATTGCCGCGACGATGTCGGCCAATGTAACCGTTGGCAGTGGCGGTGGCGGTGTTTGCTGTTGCTGTTGCTGCTGTTGTACCGAGGAGTCCTCGGGAGGTGGTTGGGAGGTCTCTCCCCCTTGACTAGTACCCCCAACGTCAGGGTTGGCATGAGTACGCGTCATTCTGAAATTCAGAACAGCAGTAATTAGCACATGTCTTACTTAAAATTCCATAAGCAACCGCAGGTATTGATGTGACACATGATTAATTTGCACAACATTCACATATATTGATAAAGAATACACTTTATACAAGATACATTATTCTCGGATCTCCGAGAAGTCGTGCTCATGTCGTCACTACCTATACATACGCTACTGTCTACACGACATGTCACCGATTACAAAAGTTGGGTTACGCTACCCTGGCTGCCCTACATGGCAACCGTAACCCCCTACTCGGAGTAGAACTCGACCTCCTGTGGGTCGTCCTCCTCCGGTACCTCTGCTGGTGGCTCTGGATCTACCACCTCTTCTCCCATCCCGGGTTCCCCCATTGCTGGAAGACCCAAGACCACCGGTACGCCTAACACCGGGGGCACGAGGTCCTGCAAAGCATGCACCTCGTCCATAGCTTGGTTGTAGTCCTCTTCCCAACCTTGTCCTTCCTCAATAGCTTCGTCCCACTCTTGAGCAAGGTCCTCATTCTGCTGGGTTAGGGTCTGCACCAGCTCTTGCAACGCCGCGATGTCAACACGGCTCTTCTTCTTTGCCTTCTTCAGACGACGCAACTGATTGTGTTGTTCATTCAGTCGCTTGATCGTCGGAAGGAGCACATTGCGGAGTGCGCTGTGAGCACTCTCGAAATGATCTCCATGGCTTGTGCTCTCCTTTAGCTTTGTGGCGAGATGTTCCGTATGAACAGCTTGGCTGTCCATCACGGCGTTTCCCACCCTCATTTGGAGGCTGTGATTTGCCTCCGCGGGGTTGTACCATGGGCAACTCGGGTCTGTTGCCTCCAGGTACCTCTCTTCCCACACATGCTGAGCTCGTCCCTCCACCGGAACGAGTGCGTATGGAGTGCCCTCCATAGCCTGCACGTGTAGTTGGCAGAAACGTGACATAGTGTCACGGGCTGCCACTTGCCACATCCCTTCCGGTTGTCTTCCTCTCACCGTGACGGCACCCAACCGGGTGGCGTAGGTCCTGCAGGAACCTCGACATGGATCGTCCACGTCTTGTTCCCCTCTTCGCCTTCTTCCTTGGCGAAGTATTGCGGCATATGGTTGTACCCGAAATATTGGAGCGTTAGCCACAATGCTTCCGGGTAGCCGCTACGGTGAGAACAGTGGGACATCACCCACCCGTTCTCCAGTTGCTTATCTGCTGTCATCTGTAAAAATATATTTGAGAAATGTCAAATATTTATTTAAACAGTAAACCATTGAGTTATGACATAAGTCATGTCATTGAACCCATAAAACTTGGAAACATAGTTCAAATTTTAAACAAATTTGACTGCTGATCTGCTGTTCTCATGACAGCCCTGACCAGTTTCCATTTCAACCTGATTTAGGCCATGCTAACTGCAAAACCAGTTCTGGAGCTCAACATCAAAGTAAAATCTAACTTCAATAGCTTTCCAGGAAGTGTTTGCTTGGCCTAAGATCTGTCCTGGTTCAAAAGTTATGAGATGTCAAAGTTAACAGAATTTATGGAAACAATTGGACCGCACCTCCCTGCCTTAGGTACTGATTTGATCCAAGAATCCCAGTTACTTCTGTTCCTAATCTGACAAAACTTTCTGTTACAAAGTTGTAACCCATCTCATAAGTTTTGCAGAACTACCTCATTTGCTATTTTTGGATTTTATGCAGGAAGTTATGCTTAATGTACAGAAAGTCTACAGAGAGTCTTTGCTCTGCCCTGTTTGCTGGACAGTTTCAACTCTACTGTATTTTTAGATTGGTTAAGTGATGAAACACCTCCGGACCTCAACAGAAGAGTTATAAAGCTCTTTCTATGCTTTCCAGAAATGTATCATACGACCCCAACCTCGAAAGAACTCAACCTCTAACCTCTGATTAACTTCAGCCTTGATTCAGCCGAAAACAGAGTGCTCTGTCCTTAACAGCCTATAAGTTGAAAACTTGTTAACTTTGAATATCCTATTCAAGGGAAGGAGTTACATCAAGTTTTACTGCTTTGGATCAAAACCTTCAAATTTTTAAATGAAGTTGTTCATTTAATGGGGTGTGACGTCGATGCGTCACCAGATTATGTCCGTACTACGTCCTCACAAAGGAAAAACCTATACCGGACTTAGCCGGCTTCGTTAGTTCAGTGGCACTACTCGTCACTCGCACACGGATGCTACACGTCTACCGTTTCGTGGTCAGGCTACCTGCAGAAACTCAAACAATCATCAGACTCGGCTGCACACCGAGCCCAGAATCCATACAGTTAGTACACCCGGCCGTCATCACAAGCCCGGATGTTCTCAAGCCAAACACGCCTTGAGTTATGTGTTCACGTTTCAGACCACGTGACGGGGTCTCCAAAGTTGCACCACGCACGCCAGGGACAGACATTGCTCGAATACCCTAAACGACATGAAGAGTCGTAGAGGATATCAAAGCGGGTCGGGTTACCTGCCACCCGTGGGGCTCCACCCTTCAGCTTGTGCGCACTGGTGGACAGCGCTTACGTGTACCCCCCAAGAAATAAACGTCCCGAGATACACGATTTTCCGACATAACAAATAGGTCAATATGCCACTTTCTATATACTAATAACATCCTTATACGGGCTACTAACTCGTTCCTCACTGGATTTTTGAAAAAGAAAACCTTTGTACTGTGTTAAACCTCAAGCGAGCTCTGATACCATGCTGACACGACCCCAAGGTCCTGTCGAGCCAGGATCACGCTAAGGGGTGCTGCGTTGCACAGCACCGTATAACACACGTCAAAGGTACAAAGCGGAAGCGGAAATTTTATTACATAAACAAGTTTATGAACATGTTTACATCAAAATAAGTTCAGTCTACACTCGCGAGCGTAGACTAAGCATCAAGTGCACGTTCGGCCCTCGAACGTGTCCTTGCTAGCACACACGCACACTAACTCTGCTGCGTGCACGACTCCCACTCGACGGGGTTCCCCTCCTGGGGTTCCGTCTCCTCTTCGGGAGTCCCTTCCTCATAGAACCCTGCAAAAGCTTCAAACACAAGCAGTGAGCACGAAGGCTCAGCAAGTCTGACCCGTCTCACCTAAACATGGAACTTCTACATGAGGGTAATGGGTTACATGAGGTAAAAATCAGTTGCAAGGACTCGCCTAATTAGTAGAACCTTACTTTCAAGTTTTAGCAGCAGGTTGTGGAGAACCTTACGCTAAGGCACATGAGAGAGCCGCAATCAAACAAGAAACGCATTTCTCTCATGTACTTTGCCCAAAGTTGAAAAGAACTTTAGTTAGCTCTAAGCTACAGCATATCATTAACAATCAATGTCCATCTTTCAATCAGCAACATTTTAACATGTAACTAGCCTATTCTTTCTACGTCACGGTACAGTGAACAAGTGGTACTCACTGACCGCGAGGGACGGCGATTATAATCGATTTACACCTGCAGGGTTACCCGAATAACCCGTCACGTACGCCCGTACTCGATGTTGCCTACCACAACCATCACGGACGCCGTACGCAACTACCTTTCACCCGTCAGCCAAATATTGAACCGGTCCCATCGTCCCGAGCAAGAGGTATCTGCACGCGCATCTCTGTGCCGCCAGCCGATTTACACCTCGAGCTCTCAACCTACCCTCTGAACGACGGGCAATGCCTCAATACATAGCTACCCGAGTTACATCAGTTTCCCGGTTCCCATATAGCCGGTAGGTCTTCGGTACTGTTCTAGCTTGTTCAACAGGCCCGCACACGGCTCGGTCCTCAATCGACACAAGCGGAGCTACAGCACACAGGCCCCAAAGTCCTGCTGCCCTTACCCTCAGCTTAGTCTCATTTTCTTGCCATGTGCTTCATGTGCTATCACTACCCGAGTCGAGTGCCTCTAGCCTATGCTCGCGAGTAGTTCCAACTACTCGACTTGCACCGAATCCTACTTTATCCTAGCAATGCAGTAGCTAACGGGGTTTGCAATCCTAAACCCAACCCATGGTTCTCTTGGCTATGCAGTGGGGCTTCCAAACAAGACTCTAATGCACAGAATAAAGGAAGCAAGTATGTGCTCAAAACAATAAAAAAATTTGTAAAAAGGTTAATGAAAACCGGGGCTTGCCTTGCTGCTCTTGGTCATAGGCTAGCTGTTCCTCCGGAGTTACGAAGTCTAGGACTCCGGGTTCCTCCTCGACCTTAGCGACTACATGATAGAAACAATACATGTATTAATTTAATGCATTTGTATTAGGTTTGAAGTTGTGAAGTCTATAACTTTTGCTAGACAGACCTAATGACTGTGAAACTTTTATTGTGGCTTGGTTACAACCTAAACAAAGAATTGGTCAAGTTTTATTTGCAGCAAAGCTCATTTGAGCCCTCCACAATTAATTATGTCCTTGAACTTAATTGGAACTCTTAGGGTGTTCTAGGAATTTTCATGAAGCCAACTATGACTTTCTGAAAACTAGATTTTCAGAGGGTTCTAATGGAGTTGGTCTCACTTAATTTGAAAGTCCCTAGCTAAAGTTATGAGCTAAACAATTTCAGAGAAAATTCTGAAAATGTTTCTGAACATTTTCTATTTTCTCCGGAACAGTTTCACTAATCACACCATTTGGTTCACTCAATTTGGAGCTTTCTAGCCAAAGTTACGAGGATTTGAAGTTTGGAAGAATTCTGAAAATCGGGGAAAAAGTTTAAATTCTCGGGGGCCCGCGGGGACACGTGTCCAGCGCGGTGGTGCCCGGCACACCGGAGCTACCACACGTGTCGAGCGCGGAGGTGTCCGGCACACCGGAGCTCACAGGGTATTGGCGCGCCAGTACAGCCGATCCCCGGCCACACCCGATCCCGATTTAAATTCTTTAGCCGCTGACACGTGGGCCAGCCGGCTTCGTCTTCCTCCCGCCGTTCTCCCGCGCCCGCGCCGCCGACCTCGCCGGAGCAGACCCGGAGCTCGCCGGCTCGCCGCTGCTGGACCTCCCATGGTCTGAAACTCGCCGCTAGGGGGTTGTCGACATCGAGGAACACGTCGGTGGTGTCAGGTCGGGCTGGGGTGACTGGAAATAGCCCGGCGACGTGCCGCGGCCTCGGTTGAGGTTCGGCACTGTCGACCGTGGGTCCTAACCCGCCAACATCTCGAACAAACGGTCCTACAGCATCAGTGTACCTCTAGGGAGCTCGATAAGGTGTCAAGAGGTTTCGGGGATGGCGGCAAGTGGGTCGGCACCGTGTGACCGATCGTGCCTGCCATGACCGCCCTCGATCGAGCTCGAAATTCGTCACTCCTAACCAGCTTCACGCTACGGATGCAGAAAAGAACTTGATCGCCGGCTAGTCCAGCGTCTAAGTGCAAGATTTGATGACCTCCGAAAGATCATAGAGCGAGAATTTAAAGAAACCGTACCGGAAGCTCGGGTTACGGTCGCCGGAGCAAAAACTAGAAATTCTCTGCGGATTCTTCACGGTTGGCTTCCAAACTTGGAGGAGAGCAGCACGGTGGTCGCGCGCTTCTGTTGCCTCTCTTGCTGGACCGTGTAAACGCCTGTGGAACGCTGTCCACGGGCGCCTGACTCTCGGCTGAGGCTAGGTCGCTGCGGTGGCGATCGCTCTTGGGCAAAGGAGGTCGGAACTCGGGGTTTCTGGTGTTGGGGAGGTGAAGTGCGACCTCAGGTGGCTGTCTAGCAGCTCAAGGACGAAGGAGGAGATGGTTTTGCTGATTTTCCCGATTGAGCAGAGAGCTGTGGCGAGAGACAATGCCGCTGCTCAGGTTGCCCGCGAGAAGATATAGCCGGCCGACTCCTGCTCGGCTGAGGCGGTGCCGGTCGCGTGGGGGCGCGAGCAAGCCACCCTGGGTCACCAGCGCGCGGAGGGGGAAGCAGCTGGTGGCGCCGGTAGCTGCTCAGTGGCACAGCCGACAGCTGCTCGGTGGAATTTCCCACCGAGACTCTGACTTTGGTTGCAAGTTTCTCCTTCTTCCCTCTATGACATGTGGGTCCCACCCGGGGTTTTAACCTCTGAAATTTACTCCTGATCACTGTAGTGAACAGTGAACCCTTGAGCCATTCAGATTATTCACCCTTGAGCCATTCGAATTGAATAGGATTCGAATTAGGTTTGGTTTGAGTGAATTTCAGCACAAGTGCAGTTTTGAATTCAAATGAAGTTTGAATTTGCCCCACTTAGTTCATGTCAAGATCAACTCCAAATGGAGTGAAAATTGGCGTGTGGGCTCGCAAAAATGTGCTGAGTAAGAATATGCCTCCCACTTTTAAATTCATGGGATAAAAACAGTTTGAATTTGAATATGGTTTCAAACTGCCCTCTTCCTAACTATACCCAAAATGACCTCAAAAGGGTTTTGAATTTGGGTGAAACTTGGCATGGACATCCTTAGTAAAGTGTAGGAGTTTTCATATGTCCAGCCCACCTATATCACATGTGGAAAATACCACTTTTGCAATGTGTGAGTTTGTTCTCTAATGAGCATGTTGATAATTGTTACTTGCTCTTCATTTGTGTTCATCATCCTTCCTCAAATGAGGTGTGTGGTGTGGTGATGAACACTGCCAATGTGTGTCAAAAACTGAGGCCCTTACATATCATTTCCGCCGAAGGGATTTCCGTAGATCCTAGTAAAGTGAGGGATGTTCTCAAGTTGAAATCTCCCACCTCAGTCCATGAAATCTGAAGTTTCTGGAATTAGCCGGATATTGCCGAAGGTTCATTCCCAACTTCTCAAAAATCTCCAAACCTATGACTGAGCTATTGAAAAAGGGTGTGAAATATTCTTGGAGTGATGAGCATGAGCAAGCCTTTCAAACTCTCAAAAAGCATCTCACCACCGCGCCAGTTCTAGCTCAACCGGACATCTCTAAACCCTTTGATGTATATTGTGATGCATCGGGCACGGGACTAGGTTGGGTGCTCATGCAAAATGGAAGGGTGATCGCCTACGCCTCTCATCAACTTCGAAGGCACGAGCAACACTATCCCACTCATGATCTCGAGCTTGCCGCCGTAGTTCTTGCTCTTAAGATATAGCATCATTATCTACTCGGGAACCTTGTTCATGTGTACTGTGATCACAAAAGTCTCAAATACTTCTTCACTCAAAAGGACCTCAACATTAGACAACGATGATGGTTAGAACTTATCAAAGATTATGAACTAGAAATCCATTATCATCCAGGAAAGGCTAATGTTGTAGCCGATGCTCTAAGCCGTAAGTCTCATGTTCATCACCTCTCTATCACTTCCGATGCAAATTTGCAACCTAGTGTTCGTGTACTTCCTCATGGAGCTCTCTACAACCTTGCTCTTGTACCAACCATAAGAGAAGAAATTGTGGCAGCTCAGAGGAGTGACAAGGGCATCTCTCATATTCGAAGACGAATAAAGGAAGGTGAAGCCAAATGCTTCCCGGAGGCTGAGGAAGGTGCTGTATGGCTCAATGACCGACTTGTGGTGCCAAAGAATATGGATTTGAGAAAGAAAATCCTAGATGAGGCTCATATGTCCATATACTCTATTTACCCGGGGAGTAATAAAATGTACCAAGACTTGAAAAGAAGGTTTTGGTGGACCCGTATGAAAAGAGAAATTGCAAGATACGTGGCTGAGTGTGATGTGTGTCGACGGGTGAAGGCCGACCGCATCAAGAAGGCCGGGTTATTGCAACCACTAAGTGTACCGGAGTGGAAGTGGAATGATATTAGTATGGATTTCATCGTCCGTGTACCTCTCACCTTCCGCAAACATGATTCCATATGGGTGATTGTAGACCGTCTCACAAAGTCAGCTCATTTTTTCCAGTCAATACGCAATATAGAGTAAAGCAATATGCGGAATTGCACATATCTCGAATTGTATGCCTCCATGGAATTCCCCGAACCATTGTGTCCAACAGAGGGGAGCCTTTCGTATCTCGGTTCTGGGAACAATTGCAAGAATCACTTGGTACTAAGCTCATTCGAGGATCCGCATACCACCCTCAAACTGATGGCCAAACCGAGAGGGTTAATCAAATCTTAGAAGATATGCTTCGATCTTGTGCTCTTATTCATGGTAAGAGTTGGGATGATCACTTACCATTAGCAGAGTTCTCATATAACAATAGTTATCAAGAAAGTATCGGGATGGCTCCTTATGAAGCTCTCTATGGCCGCAAGTGTCGGACTCCATTAAATTGGTGTGAGTCTGGCGAAAGAGTTATATTTGGGGTTGATCTTGTGAAGGAGGCTGAAGAACAAGTAAGAATCATCCAAGCCAATCTCCGGGCTGTGAAGGCAAGACAGAAGAGCTATGCGGACAAGCATCGCCGAACGCTTGAATTTGAGGTCGGGGACCACGTGTACCTACGTGTGTCTCCCATGAAAAGAGTTAACCGATTCAGGGTCAGGGGCAAACTAGCACCACGGTTCATCGGCCCATTTCCTATTGTGGAGAAATGTGGAGTCGTGGCCTATCGATTGGAACTACCCACCTCACTATCCGGTGTCCATAATGTCTTCCATATCTCACAACTTCGAAAGTGTCCCAAACGGCCATCCGAGGTTCATATAGAGGAGTTGGAAAGTTTGCAACCCGATCTCTCCTATGTTGAGCATCCCATAAAGATTATTTATGAGAAGACAAGGGAGACTGGGAACCGCAATCTACGGTTCTTCAAAGTTCAATGGACTAATCACTCTGCAGAGGAGGGCACTTGGGAACAAGAGAGCTACCTCCGTGAGCACCATCCAGAATTTTTGGACTCATATCTCAACAGGTAATAGTATTTCTCTTCTTTACTCAACTCCACATTCTCCAAAATCTCGGGACGAGATTTCTTTAAAGAGGGGAGGGTTGTAACAGCTCACTGACCAGACACCCAGGCAAGTAAAGGAGTCACTCCTTTCCCCAGCTACGCACTCCACTCACTCGTTCCACACTCGCACGGTGTACCGGAGGTGAAACCCTAGTCGCGAGCTCGCCGCCATCGACCACGCGCTAGAGGCCTTCCCTTGCCATGCCAAGCGCTCCTGCAGATGTGCCATCGCACGGTGAGCCTCCCCCACTCACTCATTTCATCCCTCCATGCGAGTTTCGGTTCCATTTTGTCTCTCCAGTAAGCCATCGAAATCCGGCCGAATACACCGCCGTCGAGCAACCAACCGCCGTTGGGGTCTAGCTCTAGCTTCTAAGGGTCCTTGTGCAGCTTCTGTACCAATCCTAGGTCAAATGGTCCAGCCTAGCACTGGAACATCAAAGTTTTGTAGCCGCCGCCCATGGCAGCCATGGCCGCGATGCGCCGCCGTTTCTCCGCTGCGCCGCCTCGGTTGCGGTTCATGCCGGTGCCACTCACTTCGCCTGGAAGCCTTAGAGCCCTTCGCCCATCTTCTCCACGCCTCCCTGGAGCAGTGCACCACCGCCAGAGATGGAGCTCCACCAACCATCATCGCTGCTGTTTGTGCCGTCACTTCGAGATCAAACAGACACCACCAACGAGATCCCCATGTGCCAAACCCTAGGATTCCCCTTCCCCCCTCCGATTAGCCGCCGTTTGAGCCGAATCGGCTGCTCCGGCGAGCTCCCGTGTTTCCTGGGTACGTTCCCTGGCTGGAGGAAGAAGAAAGGGCCCTGGGCCCCACAAGGCAGCCGCCCAACCATCTTTCCCATTGATTTTCGGCCCAAAAAAATTCCAGAAATTCGTATAACTTCAAAAATTCATAAAGACTTGTAGGAAACTCCAAAAATGATAAAACCAATTTTGTTGAGTCCATAAAATCCTCCTCTATAAGGCTGTGACCTTGTTATTTCATAAGAACCTGTAATATTTTCTGGGTAATCTAATTTCTCCAAACACCATTATCTCAATTGTGGGCCTTCTATTGCTTTTATTAAGCCCAAATTTTGCCAGAATGCTCCACCAATATATTATAGACCACCATAAAAATTTAAGCTTCATTGCTCTTTCAGAACTTTAGTAATTGCAACAGTGGCATAATAAGACATATTTGCTTATTAATTTTACTGTGGGTCCACACTTAAGTGGTCTGACCTCAAAGTTTGCAAGAACCCTTGTCATAATACCAGAAGCTTGCCATAAAAATTTTAGCTCCATTTCCCATGTAAAACTATTTTTAGTTCTAGGATTAGCAAAAGGGGCACATAAACACTAAAGTGAGAAAGTATATGCATGTTATTTCTTAAACCTTATCATCAGCTGATATAGTTGATCACCTTACTGCTAAAAACTCTCGAGCCACACTAAGTTGATTCCTAGATTCATTTTAATCACAATTACACTTTATGCACCTATTAGCGATTGATTTTTTTGCATGCATGGCACAAATTAGGAACCGAGGAGCTCGAGGAGGTACAACAAGAGGAGGAGGAAGCTCAGCTGAACCTTAACTTAAGCACTAACATAGAGCAAGGCAAGCCCCGATTTTACTCACAATACTTGGATTGAGTCTTTTTATATAATCTCATGGGTTCGGTTGTTTTATTGTTTTATGTGCATTACGTTTAGGTGTTGTATGAAACCTACTTGCATAACCATAAAGCCTTTGGTCTGAATGGGATTTAGAACCTACCCATGCTGCACTAATCACTAGGTTCTACCATTAGGAATGAGTAAGTGGGGACTACTCATGGGGGTATGGCATCCACATGAGGGTTTAGGTGGATTAATCATCCTTTAATGAAGTTTGAGACCGAGCGAGCATGTAGGGCAGGGGCACATGGGTGTCGTATGCATAGGCTTGCTCGTGTCGATTGAGCACCGTGTCGTAGTCGGCCTCTTGAACAAGTATTGATTTTGTACCGGAAGGTTGCTAGTATTATGGGAACTAGTAAACCGACGTACCATGGAACCTCGTATTGAACGATCCTGCAACCGACCTTGGTCAGCCGTTGAGAGGACAATAGGTAATCCTGCACGGTGTATGTCTCGGATATCACGTGAGGAACCCTTTGTCTGGGCCGGTCACCTTTTTTCGGCATTGGGTAAAGTGAGAAAGGTTGCCAGATACGACTTGAGTGAGCGCGTCTTCAAAAGTGCGTATGTGTCATTTTTTCCGGGTTATGTTCTGCAGAATAAAACCATGGGTTGGAATCGCGTTCACTCACAGTAAAAATGAGTCCGCTTGTTTAAGTTGTCGCCGCGTAGTAACAACTGGCATAATATTGAGATTTGATGATTGTGTGATTAATAAATTCCAAATTTTCTTGCACCCTTGTAGTTTAGTTATAGTTACTAATTAAGTTTACACTTCTATCAATTGTGATCTTGAGGCTAAAATATGACCACCCTCCTAACGTTAATGCTTTTAAGCTATCCACTACCCTTTGAAACAAGCACTCGAGCCTTGCATACTAGTATGGTCTAGAAATTATTTTCATCGGGTAAGTCTTGCTAAGCTTAGTAGCTTACCAGTTTGTTGATCCTATTTTCAGGTGAGTCTCTCCTTTATGAGCATGATGCATATGAGGGATTCCCTAAGATTGCACCACCACTCGAGGGATGGGTGGTACAATGGGAGCCCGATTCGCCGCCGGCTTTATTTGTGTGTTTCTTGTACGGTGTGCCATTGGGCTATGGCGCGCTGTTTTGCTAAATGTCTTTCTGAGAGAATACTCAATTACTACTCGTATTTTGCTACTCTCATGTATTTTACAACGTTTAACCTATGAACGACACTTTAAAACTTTATCTATGTTGTTTTTAAATTATGTCGCTTGTATATGCAATTGACGGTGATGCATTACGTGTCACCATCCCGTGCAAAGATCCTGTGGCGTGATTGTGTCGGTTGCTTTCGGGCAACCGGCCGTCACACGGGACTGGATTGTCTAGTATGAGAGACTGCGGACGGTGTAGTGGGGAGTTGAGGTGAACCGTCCGTGATAATGTTTGTAGGACAGCGCCATGGTAGCTTAGCCATGACATCCCTATGATTGCATTAATCTTCTGTCCCTCAAGAATAATCATAGGCCCTGTTTGGCACGGCTTAAACTTGTTAAAAAAGCAGCTTGTATGAAAAGCTGGTGAACAGCAGCTTAAACTTATATCCTGCTTTTAGTTCATTCTGAGAAGCAGCTGAACTAATAAGCTGCTGGAGAAGCTAACAGTTTGGTATACCCGCAGCTTATTTTTATAAAAAAGCTGGTTCAGAAGCTTTGCCAAACAGGGCTATAGTAGTGGGATATATCTTCCCACCTAAGCACAGTGGTGCTTTCGGAATCATCATAGTTGCTGAAATCTTCCCTTCCGGTGAGCAGATCATATAAGAGCACTTAGTTGGAAAGACTTCCAGTTGATGCTTAACCACAGATGATGATCTTATGAAGTTGTGGGCGGCACCAGAATCAAATAAAATTATGATTGCTTGATCGTTGAGAGTGAATGTACCCGCCAGCACGTTTTCTCCTTCCGGGGCGTCCTCATTGTCGAGGTTGCGAACGCCCCTGGTTCGCTGACCTCCCTTCTTGACTGGAGGTCGGCCTCAAGCACCGCCCTGATATTGGGCTTGCCCGCTGCTCTGCTGCCCCTGGGGACAGTCCTTCAAAAAATGACCCGCCTGGCCACACGTGTAGCATGTGCAGCGAGGCGGTCCTCCGCTGATCGCCGGACGGAAGCCCGGGGCGCGTTGTGGTGGTGGAAACGCCCGGGGTACCATCTGCTGCTGCTGTTTGCGGACGCGGTGGTGGAATCGGCGGTCAGAACGGGGGTGGCTGGAAAGAATGAACCCCCAACTGCTGAGGTCGCGCCGGTGGATGCCACTGCTGATTGGATGGTGTCCGATACACCATGTGGTATTTTTGAGGAGCTCCACTCCCGCTACTGGGTGGAGCGCTGCGCTTTCTCTGCTCCACTGCAAATTCCCGCTGAGCATCTTCTTGCATGATCGCGGCGTTGACAAGGTCGTTTAAAGTGCCGCAATTGCATTGTACGAGATGCATCTTCATCTCGGGATTTAACCCCCGATAGAACTGCTCTCGCTTCCTCTCCTCGGTGGAGACATAATCCGATGCATACTGCACCAGATAGTTGAACGCACGGTAGTAGTCGTGGGCTCTCTTCCCACCCTGCTTCAGCTCCAAGACTTCTTGGAACTTCCTCTTCATTATCCCGGGAGGGACATGATAGGCGCAGAACGCCTCCCGGAATTCTTCCCATTCCCCGGCGTGGCCAGCAGGTAGTGAGGCGACATAGTTCGCCCACCATGCACCGGCGGCACCGTGAAGCTGCTGCACCGTGAAGAGAGTCTTCTGCCGTTTCGTGCATTGGAGCAGCCTGAACTTGGACTCAATTGTCCGCAGCCAGTTGTCGGCCTCCAGGAGTTCTGCCGCTTCGGTTTACACTGGAGGATGCGTACTCATGAAGTCCGAGTACGTCGTAGTGTGGGGCTCATGAGGCCCCCTCTCTTGATGCCCCCCCACCTGGACGTATCCTGTACGATCGTGCGGAGCAGATCGTTCTGCTCCTCACGATAGCCCACCAGCGCCGAGATCACATCTGCTAGTGTAAGCGGAGGAGGCGGTGGTGGTTGTTGCTGCGGGGTGCTGTCATAGGCAGGTGGTTCGGAGTCATCACCCCCTTGCTGACTAGAGCCACCACCTCATGCGTGGCCCGAGTACGAACCATCTGCAATCATACGACAACAAAATCAGTCCCACAACATACTTCATGCAGTCTAATAAAATAGGCGTAAAAACATAATGATAGTAAACATGCGATACATCTCGTATATAGATAATGTAATAACTTTGCACAACCTACACCATTACCAGACCAAATACAAACTAGTTAAATCCAAATAAATTGATGGACTTCCTCTTTGGAAGTTCATCTCAACTAGATTTGGTCACTACGAGACGTTAATATCGCTTTGTCATCACACATACTACCCTTTATCTTCAATAGGACACAAACATGGTCTCTAGCAAAAGAAACTTGAGTAGGAATATACTGAAACCTTTCAGTAGTTGAAGATAACAACTCATGAGTATGCGCTACCCCATTGGACATAATCAAACCCCCTATGGTATAACGCTCTCTCAAACAAGTTCAACTGTCCATTCCTCTGCCCAGAATGACCAGTTTCTACATATCCCAGATTTTGATCTGGTACTGGGCATTTTCATGACTCACATTCAATACTAGAGTTAAAGTTAACTTCAGTAGCTTTCCAACGAGTATTTATTTGCCCTCACATCAGCTCTGGTTAAAAGGTTATGATAACTCAAAGTCAACAGAATTTCTGGAAGAATTTCAACAGCACCTTGTTTGGAAGTTGCTGTTTTCAACTCTAAATTCCACTAAATTCCGTGGTGCAATTGCAGAAACTCTGAATTACAAAGATGTAACACATCTCCTACCCTTTCCAAAAATGTATCATATGATAATTTTAGATTTTTGTACAGGAAGTTATACTTGGAAAACAGAACAGTCCCGAGAGTTTTTCAACCTGTCCTGGTTCTGGACAGTTTACAATCATCTGGAATTTCAACCAATTTAAGATGTGATCCTGTTCTGGAAGTCTACAACGAAGTTGTAGAGCATTTAATTCTCTTTCCAGAACTATATCCCACACCACCATTGGCTAAGTAACATGTGATTTATGCTCTGTTAAAGTTCAGCAAACTTGCTGCCAAAACAGAGCACTCTGTTTTTTGATCCCTTTGAACTAAACCAATCAACTATTGAGATTTTCTACCCAACCAGGGTCCTAAATATTTAAACTTGGTTATTTTAGTTCCTTTTTACAATTATATTTAATGCAAATTCCTATTATATATTGGTACTACGTTCCTCATAAAAAGAAAATCTGAATCAGATTATACCGGCATATATGTCTCAATTGTGGCACTAAAAGGTCTCTCGCACACGTATACTACACAGGATACATACGTCGTTAGTATCCGAACACTCAATAGTGATGCACTCAAAGGGTGTTGTCATTTCAGGCAGGTCCATAATTGAAAGTAAATACATACGCCTGTATCATTACCATACAGCCATCCTTGAGTTAAGCCATGTCTCAAGGTACGTGATCGTGTTTTCACACCACACGACGGGGAACCTGAGTAGAGCGCGAACAGGTCGTCACGGTTGGGAATTTCATCAACCAAACATACACCACCTACTGCCCTGCAGGGCAAGCCGATGGCAAGCGCTGCGTATGTCCTCCTAGGCTATTTCTAGAAGAACACACTATCGCGTTACCGACCATACGATGGGGCTCCACTTTCTTGCCTAATGCACGACAGGGACCAGCGTTTCATATGAACTCAGGAACATGAAGAATCCAAGATTTTCATATTAACGTCTCACACCAAGCTGTGAGACCTATCCTTGAACCACATGCCTCGATAGGGGAGCTAACCAAAATTGAACCGCTCTCGGTGGCGTTCCTTAGTATTTTTACCTGAGCGTAGGTGCGTCGTTAATAATCAAAATTCAGAGTTATACACATATGTTAGTCATGCCACTTTAAGTAACTATACTACTATAGTCCTTATTTGGGCATACTAGCGATTCCTCACCGTAATCCTAAGTTTTCCCGTAATACTGTCCTTATTTAGTGTGGTATCCCCTAAGCAGCTCTTATACCAGCCTGTGACGGACCGGAATCCGTACGCCCAGGATCTCAGAGGGTGGTGCCACACGATGCGACACCCGACAGCACACAGCATAAGGAAAACATTGTATTACATAGAAAAACAAACTGAATATGTACAAAGTAGTACAAGCCTTCAGTTTACATCTAAGTACAGAGTCTACAACTGCGGAAGCTTAATTTTTACAACTTACGCCCACCTAACTAGCCAAAAGTCGGTTGTCCAGCCATATGGACAACCCACACTAGCTCCACTCATCAGCTCAGCATGGCGTGTACGGCTCCCACTCAGCCATGACCCCCGACGGAGGGTAGCCCTCGCCGGTGGACTCATACCCCAAGTCCGTAGGTACTCCTCACCTGCAAACACTCAATAGCAGCAACCGTGAGCACGATGGCTCAGCAAGTCTTAACTGATGCGCCTACACATGAAACTCTACATGCAGGTCATAACGAAGATGGGATGGTAAATTGCAGCAAACGGACACGCCTACAAGTTCATCCTTAGTTCATGTTTTAACTACAAATTAATGGTTCAGGAATCTGAAATTTGGTGAGCAATATTTGGTGGCACACATGTAGCAATACAAGTTAATCATAACAGCAATATTGAATCACATCATTTCATATATTAACCTACGTCACGACTCAGTGACCAAGTGGTACTCATTACCATGAGGGACGGCGAATCGACTCGATATACACCTACACGGATACCCGAAGAGCACGTCACATACGCCCACCCGTGGAGCTGCACAGCACGCTCACTTGATGTCGTACGGGACAACCTTTCACCAAACAGCCCAAACGTCGAACCGGTCGCACCCAAACGGACAGGAGGTTCCCTACACGGAGCATCACTCTATGCCCGTTAGCGGATTTCCACCTTGCTGCCCTCAACCTACACCTATAAATTGGTGCGTTATGCCTCGACGCCCGGAGGTATAGGTTACATCGGTTTATCGGGGCCCATATATTCGATATGCCTTCGGTACATCCAAACTTCATCAGCGTGGGCCGCACATGGATCGGTCCTCAATTGACACGGACAGGGGCTGCGCCCACAAGACTTCCTCTTGCTGCGCGCTAGCCCCTGCCTAGTCTCATTTTCTTACTAAAGTGATCTCACATCACTCGAGCCAATCCTGTGTGTCCCAAGCCTATCCTCGTGAGTAGATTCCAACTACTCAACTTGTACCAAAGTATATAAACATTAGGCACAGCATGAGCTACGCGAGGACTTAAATACTACCCTCACTCTTGTTGGAATTATCTGGCTATGCATTTGGGGTTTCATACATCCTACACCTAATGCACATAAATACCTCAAGTAAAGTATGTATATAAAGCAAAACTTTATAAACTTTGTTAAATGCAAACCGGGGCTTGCCTTGTTGCTGCCGGTCAGATGTTAGCGCTTCGTCCAGAAGTAGGAAGTCCAACACTTCCGGGGTTTCCTCGCCTTCAGCGACTACACGTAAGCAATGTTCTATATGTCAATTTAAATGCAATGTGTTAAATTGAATATGTAAAGACCATCATTTCTAGCTAGCCCTCCCCGTTAGCTCTGAAATTTTTATGGTGGCTTTGTACGGTCCTAACCAGAGACTTGACCAAGTTTCATTTGAAACAAAGTTCATTTGAGCTCTGTACAGATAAAAGTCTAATTGGTCATTACTAGAGCTTCTAAGGATTTCCAGGGATTTTCATGGCTCAAACCATTACTTTATGGAAACTAGAGTTTTATATGGTTCTAACGGAATTGGTTTCATGTCATTCGAGGAATTATAGATGAAGTTATGCCATAAACAAGATTTGAGAAAATCTGAAAAATGTTTCTGTACATTTTTTCTATTTTCTCAGGGCAGTTCGCTTAATCACACCATTAGGGGGAGTAAATGAACTTGGATGGATCTGAAATTTTTCCTGTCAGTCAAGGATTTCTAAATGAACATCCCAGCCAAATTTCAGAATTTTCCATAAAAGAATTCTCCAGATAAAATTCCCAACAGTTTAAATTTTAAGGAATTAATTCTGAGAAAATAATAATTTTCATGAACTGAAACTTGTTTTGCTGGAAAGTACTCAAAAATCGGAATCCAACAAAATTTTGTTCTCTTAATTTGGAGCTCCCTAGCAAAAGTTATGGCTAGTTGAAGTTTGAACCAAATTCTGAAATTCAAAGAGATGTTTAAACCCTGCTCGTGAGCCCCACCCGTGCCTTTCTTCTTCCCCGTGCGCGCCCGAGCTCGGCGGCGGTGATCTCCGGTGAGGTCGGCCGGAAGGGCTTTCCCTGCCTCCGCTAGGGCCACAGCTCACCGCCTCTACCTTTTATGACACGAGGAACTCATCCCCGGGGCCGGCCGATGCTCTAGGTGGCCGGAAACCTGTCGGCGACGAGCCGCCACTACGGATCAACTCCGGCGACGTTGCCCGGCCCCTAAAGAGGCTCATTCTGAGCAACTCCTGGCCCTACAGCTCCGTGGTGACCTTTTAAGCACGGTCATGTGCTAGACCACTGTGAAAACGGCCGAAGATGGGAGTTCACCGTCGACCTAGGTCACCTAGCGGCGGCGACTCAAAAAACTTGAATAGCAGCGCCAAAACTCAATGGTTTCTGATGATTTTTTATCCTAAGTGTCCATGGGAACGTGTAGAACATGTGGGTTGCTTGGCATACGCGGTGGTGGACCGATCACCACGAATTTTTGATTTTTGGCTAGCTCGGTTCTTTGAACCCTGAAAAGTAAACGGGGAAATTCACTGTGAGCATGAGCAGCCTCTGGCGTGTCTTGTTGCTGTTGATCGTTTTCCCTGAGGGCGCTTAGAACGGCGGCGCACCGAGGACCCGAGGAGGCAGTCGAGACGTTGGTGCTTTCGGTCGAGCGTGTGTGAGGGAGAGGCAGCGACTCGGTATGATCCACGAGTAGAGGCTTCGGTGCAAGAATTCCCGCAGCTCAGATCGCCAGCATGACATACACGCTCGAGAGGTTGCACCAAGAGCAGCTCGGTGGAGTCGCCCAGTGAAACGCTGAGTGAAAAACAGAGCTTTGAGTAGAAGGCGGTTCGCTCAGTCGGTGGGACTGATTTGTGGGCCCTTTCTCCCCCTTAATTCTTTTCCAATTTCTGTTTTCCTTGAAAAGATCTCAGCTACTCACAATTGAAAGAGGGACTTAGCCACAAAGTCATAATTCAAATTTGAGTTCCTCACTTTGAAATTGGTTTGGATAAACTTGCTTCAATTTAGAATTCGAAATTCAAATTCAGTTTTGAATTATTGCAAATTTAGTTCGCGACAATATGAACTCTAATGCGGATGAAAATTGGAGGACTAAATCAGAAAAATATGCTGGAGTTTGAATATGAAGTCAACATTTGAATCCAAGTGATGAAAGTGGCTGAAATTTAAATTTGCATTCGAATTCGCCCTTTTTACAAATGTCTCCAAAAGTGCCTCAAACTGATTTGGATTTGCATGAGACATGGCATGAGCATCCCCAAGAGTGTTTAGGGCCTAATGGGAAACCCATCCTCTCATGTTTATGTGTGTGATATCCTGCTTTTTCGAGTTATGGGTTTTTCCTCTAATCATTCTCTTGATTGTGTTTACTTGCTCTTCACAACTGTTCATGAGCTATCCACTAAATGAGCTGTGGTGTGGTGATGTGATTAACATTTTAGCAAGTCAATTCTTGGGCTTTTACATTGAGTGTACTTTGTTTGTCTTATGATCGTTCCTTCCTTTAGTTGTTTCACTTGGAATCCCAAAAAGTATCTCAATTCTCCCATCATGGACATCTCAAATCTATCTGTCATGATTTTACTAAATTCTTGACAAAAATATTTATTAGTTGAACCGAATATGATATCATCAACATATATTTGACAAATAAACAGATCATCATTGACATGCTTGGTAAACAGGGTGTAATCAGCTTTACCAATTTTAAAGCCATTTTTAATTAGAAAATATCTATGGCACTCATACCAAGCTCTAGGGGCTTGTTTGAAGCCATAGAGAGCCTTACGCAGTTTGAACACATGGTCGGGGTACTCTCGATCTTAAAACCTAGGGGGTTGTTCCACATACACCTCCTCCTTGATAGGTCCGTTGAGGAGGCACTTTTGACGTCCATTTGATACAGCTTGAAATCATGGTGAGTAGCATATGCAAGTAATATACGAATTGATCCAAGCCTAGCTACGGGAGCGAAAGTCTCGTCAAAATCCAAACCTTCGACTTGTGAGTAACCTTTAGCCACAGGTCTTGCCTTGTTTCTCGTTACAACTCCGTGTTCATCTTGCTTGTTGCGGAAGACCCATTTAGTGTCGACGATATTTGACTTTGGTCTTTCAACAAGTTCCCATACTTCGTTCCTCTTAAAGTTGTTTAATTCTTCTTGCATTGCCATCACCCAGTCCGGATCTTTTAGCGCATCTTCGACCTTGTATGGTTCTAAAAAGGATACAAAGGAATAGTATTCACAAAAGTTAGCTATACATGATCGAGTTGTCACTCCCTTTTGTATATCACCAATTATGTTGTCGACGGGGTGATCTCTTTGTATTCTTTTGTGTACTCTTGGATGTGGTACTTGTGGCGTTGTGTTCTCATGATCATCATCTTCTTCAGCTCCCCTTGGATCATTGCCATCATTAATGACTTGATCATCTTGTTGATCTTCATGATCTTGATTTTGTGTATGGGCTCCCCCTTGATCATAGCTCTCCTGTTGAGGTTCATTTCGAGCACTTGATTCTTGTGATTGTTCTTGAGGTCGAATATCACCAAGTGCCATTTTTCACAATGCTTGACATGGGGCTTCTTCTTGATCTAGCACATACTCATCAACTTGCTCCGTTTGAGAGCCATTAGTTTCATTGAACACTATGTCACGTGCTACTTCAACAAGTCCGGGGACTTTGTTGAAGACACGATAAGCGTAGGAGTTCGAATCATAGCCGAGCAAGAAACCATCATCGAACTTCAAAGCAAACTTCGAGGTCCTAGGCTTCTTGTTTAGAATATAACATTTTGAACCAAAAACTTGGAAGTATGAAATATTTGGTTTGTTATCGGTGAGTAGTTCATATGAGGTTTTCTTGAGTAGGCGATGAAGATACAGTCGGTTTGTTGCATGACAAACAGCGTTAATAGCTTCAGCCCAAAAACGGTCAGAGGTCTTGTATTCGTCAAGCGTTGTCCTTTCCATCTCAATGAGCGTCCGGTTCTTCCTTTCAGCTACCCCGTTTTGTTGTTGGGTGTATGCTGCCGAAAGTTCATGCTTTATTCCTTCTTCATCTAGATACTCATCGACTTGTGTGTTCTTAAATTCTGTTCCATTGTCTTTTCTTATGTTTTTGATTGTCAGTGAGAATTCATTTTGAGCCCGACTGAGAAACTTCTTGAGTGTTCCTTGAGTTTCTGACTTATCATGCAAAAAGAAAACCCACGTGAAGCGTGAAAAATCATCGACAATAACTAAACCATATTTATTACCGCTGATGCTTATATAAGAAATTGGACCAAATAGGTCCATGTGGAGGAGCTCGAGTGATCTTGTTGTAGTCATGACATTCTTCGCTGGATGGGGTGCTCCTACTTGCTTCCCGGCTTGACATGCGCTACAAGGCCTGTTTTTCTCAAAAAACAACATCCTTCAAACCTCGGATGTGATCACCTTTTAGAAGTTTTTGTAGATTCCTCATACCAACATGCGGTAGCCGTCTATGCCACTGCCAACCCATGTTGGTCTTTGGAATCAAGCATGTGTCAAGTTCGGCTTTATCTTTGTTGAAATCAACTAGATAAAGTTTTTCCTTTAACGCACCCTTGAAAGCAATAGAGTCATCACTCCTTCTAGAGACGGTCACACCCTCATTAGTGAACAAGCAATTATAACCTTTGTCACATAGTTGAGATATGGACAGGAGGTTATAATCTAAGGAATCAACATGTAAAACATGAGAAAGTGTATGTTGTGAAGAGATAGCTATTTTACCGGTACCTAGTACCTTTCCTTCACTATTGTCGCCAAAACATATGCCTTCGCTTGAGTCTTCATTTTGTTCATACTCCACAAACATTTTTTTCTCCGGTCATATAATTTGTGCATCCACTATCTAGCACCCATTTCGCTCCACCGGATGCACATACCTGCAAGAAAGAAACTATGCTTTGGTTTTTTAGTGACAAGTGACTTGGGCACCCACATGCGAGACTTGGTGTTCTCATGGAGTGGCCCAACATATTTGGCATGAACTTTTCCAAGACTGTTTTTCATAAGCACATATGAGGCATCAAAGGTTCTAAACAAGATTTGTTGTTCATATGAGTTTTCAAAGTTAATTTTACAAACATTGTTATGTTTTCCAACATGGGAGAAGTTTCCCTTGACAAAGACAATGCTCTTATTATCATCCTTGTGGCTTCGAGCGTTTTGCCTTTCACCATAAAAATACCCAATGTTGTGTTTGATATTAGGAGATCTTGTGACCAAGTATGCACTTCGTGCATACTTGACCTTCTTCTTGTCAAACATGCCACTTCGAGATGGATGCTTGTTTTTTTTGTCAAATTTTACTTTTCTTTTGTGTGGGTGTCATTTTTAGCGCATGTACAAGTTACAAAAGTTGTGGATTCAACATGTTGAGAAGGTGAGCTTAAAAGGATGGAATCACGTTTCTTGAGTGACTCAGCTTGCGCCTCAAGAATCTCGTTAACATCGGTTAAGTTAGCAAGTTCATCCTTGAGTGCAATGTTTGAGTCTTTTAGCTTCAAACAAGTCTCCTTGCTTGAAGCTAACTCAAGCTCAAGTGATTTCTTCACTCCTTTTCAATCTCAAGAAGCCCTTCGATCTCAAGATATTTATCCTTTTGGAGAATAATCATATCTTCTTGTCAATTGACTAGCTCCTCCTTATCAACTATCTCATCCATTAGAATTCTCATTTTAGCTATAGTATTTTTATCTAAACCTCTAAGTATGTCTTCATCATCACTAGAATTATCAATATCACTAGTAAAAGAATGCAAGGAGGGAGATTTGGTTTTAACCTTTCTTTTTTCATTCCTTAGCCATTAGGCATGTGTGGTTAGTGTCCTTCCATGTTCCCATGGTTGGGAATAGGGTATACTTCATGGTAGGCTTCTTGATAGCTATAGTGGCCATCTCCTCTTCTTCTTCAGATGAGTACTCATCATTGGAGTCCCATTCCTTCCCTAGATGTGCCTAGACATATTGCTTCTTTTTTTGAATATTTTCTATTGTTGAGGCTTGTTGTCTTTACTCTTCCTTTTGTTGTCTTCATGTGGACAATCAACCATGAAATGATCATATTCTTTACAATTGTAGCATGCTCGCCTTGTCTTGGATCTTTGTTTGTCCTTGTATCTTCTTTCATTTGAGTTGCCACCCTTTTTTCTTCTCATCATTTTCATGAAGTTTTTTATGAACAGTATCATGTCTTCTTCATCGATATTAGTGCTTTCATCATCACCATCATCGTCCTCAAGAGCTTTTGGAGATTCTTTTGATGTTGGCTTGCATGTTGCTTTTAGTGCAACTCCTCTCTTCTTTGCCGAGGTGAGGTCGGCAAGTTCCTTGACATGCTTGGTTTCCTTCTCCATCATTTCAATGTTGATGATCTTGCCAAGGATCTCGTCCGGGGTCATTTTGTGAAACCCGGGACTTTCTCTTATCATGGAGCAGATGACAAGGCCCGAACCGCCGCCCGTTCATGTAAAATCCCCAAAAAGTGGTAGCAAGAAATTCAACACTTTTACAGTTAGGAAAAATAGGGGGAATTAAAACTTTGAATTATAAAGGTGTGAGTTCAAAGTGGTAATTCAAACTTCCCAAAACTTCCAAACATGGAGATCTAAATTCATAACTGGGATCTTCATATTTCATATATTCCACCTTCCAAATTTCAGCTCCTTTGGAGGGGTTCTAATATTTGTTTGGGATTAAAAGAGGAAACCCTCTAATCTGAATTTAAATTTCAGTTCCAAATTCCAACTTGCTCAATTTGCAACTTTGGTTCCACAAAATGGTTCTCCACATTTGAATTAGCAACCATGCCAAAATTCAGAAATATTGGTGTTGGTTTGCTATGTTTTGGAGCAATGCAATAGAATAATTCAAATTTCCATTTCAAATTCAAAATCATCAAACTTAGTTCAAACTTCACACCAGAATTCAAATCATTTAAAATTCAGTATATTAAAACCATGACTTTGAGGTGAAGTAAACAAAATCAATTCTGAGTAGCTGTGGTGAAAAGATCTGTGGAAAATTGATTAAGAATTGAGGTGGTGTGACCTACATGTCAGCCACACATCCAGTGCGACCGACTCACTTTTGGTTCTCGGGTGAGCACGTGCGACAGCAGCTCGGGGAGGTTCTTTGCCAGCACCAGCTCCTGCTCACTTGATCTTTTAGCCGGCCTAATCTCTGCACAGAAGAGAAACAGAGCCACTTTGCCTTATCCCTGTTCTGCCTCAGCTTCGGTGGAGTGCCCCGGGAAGAACACAGCTGCCCGTGCACCCCTCTGTTCTCCAAAAACTGAGCTCCATGAGCCTCTTAATGGCTGACAATCTACATGAAAAAGGAGCGCCCTCAGGTGTGCAAACCGACGGTGCAAACCTATCCTCCTCTCATGCATCACAGTGGATGAATTTTGCAATTCTTTGCTTCGGTATGCATAGAACCGAGCTCCACAAATCTTCAAAATTCGTCGTGTTCAGTCCACCATCACTTGGGACGAGTTGGAAATATGTTCTAGACTCTCCAACGCCCCTCTAGGATCAAAAACCATCGAAAATCATCAAGAATTGGTGCTGTTCTTCGAGGATTTTGGGCCGGCACAGATTTTCACCCTAGGTCACCGATGAGTTCCTATTTGCAGCCATTTTGGAGCCGATTTGACCCTATGCTGGTGACAAGTGATCCCCCATGGTGCTATAGAGCCCAAGAACCGACCATTTGGTGGAGAAATCACCGCGCACGACCTCGCCGGAGCCCTAGGGTTAGCTGTTACCGGTGCGCCCCGTTTTTCGGCGAGTTTCAGCCGCCGGCGACCTCACCAATGAGTTCAGAATGGGGGAAAATGGGGGGGGGGGGGCGGCCAGCAGGGGGTCCGGAGGTGGCTGGGAAGTGCTTTCCCGGCGACCTCGCCGGAGAGAGCCGCCCCTGCTCTATTTGGCGCGTGGCTGGGGGTTAGGGATGACGAGTGGGACCCACTGTCAGCATTTAAACATTTTCCAGATTTTCCCATTTCAGTTCAAACTTTTGAGAGCCATAACTTTGTGTAGGAGTGTCCAAAAATTATGAAATAAATTTTGTTGGATTCCTCTTAAAGAGTACTATCCAGAGGTGCAGCCCAATATTTATGAAAATCTCTGGATTTAGCTTATTAATTCATTTAAAGAAAAAGTTGTAGGAATTTTTACAGGAGTTCTGTTTATTGGAAAATTGTCAAATTTGGGCAGGACACTCTTCCAAAAATACTTGAACTCCAGTAAAATTTTCAGAGGCATTTGACTCCATTTGCTTGGCCAAATATTGTTTGAATCCTCTATGTCTCTGAAAATGGGAAAATGAACACAGACATTTTCAGACTTTTAACCAAGTTTGGAAAACTCATATCTCTGTGTAGGAAGCTCCAAAAATGGTGAAACCAAGTCCTATGGACTCATTAGACTCTCAAGTTTCTGAAAAACCAAATTTGGAGCATGGCAAGACACTATATTTGCCATAGGAATTCAGAGAAGCCAAGGAGTTAGAAAATTCCCTAGACCACATATTGCATCAACTTTGTCTGAAATTTTGCAAGCCATACCTCTGTATGATCTATGGACCACTGTAAAAATTTCAGAGCAAATTGAGATAATCTTCTCCAGTTTTCTGCTGGTTCTTTCCTCTACCTTTCTTATGTCCATTATAAATGGCTCTTTGCATTTTCTCCAACAACCATCCACTGCCCACCTAAAGATATCCTCTGTTTCTGTCCATAACAGAGCTCATCTCTCACTTTAGAGTTGGTCTAAGCCATTCTTAGTTCCTAAAACACATTTGTTTTATAATTCAGTTACTCGTATTAAAACTGTGCATATTCATATCGGTAGGAAAAACGACGAAGGAGTTCGACAAGGAACTATACTCGGATCAGCAAGTTGAAGATTTAATCATCGCCAAGATACTGACTATAAAGTAGAACTAAACCTGCAGCAACATAAGGAAAGCCCCAGTTTGCATTTAACAGCTTTTAGTTATATTTTACTTTGTATCACTTTTATGGGTCTAGTATGTATTGTGCATTAGGTCAGGGTGATTGATACTTCAAATGCATGACCCACAAACCCTTGGAGTCAAATAGTAGAATAGGTTACCTTCGTGTAGTTTCTGCTAGGCTAAAGTTGTATAGGATCCGGTACAATTCGGGTAGTTGGAAGCTACTCGCGAGTTTAGGATGTGAATTCAGCGGGGTATGATTCTAGAGAATGAATGTCCTGGAATAGAAAATGAGACCGAGCAGAGAGTAGGAGCAGCGGCACGTTGGGGCCCATGTGGCTGTAGCTCTGTTTGTGTTGGTTAAGGACCGATGCGTATGCGGCCCTGCTGAGCAAGTTTGAACAGTACCGGATGCATGTCAGATATATGGGACCCGATAAACCGATGTAACTTAGGTACTCTCGTGTCGAAACTTATACAGCCGTCCATTGGGGGTTGGTGTCAGAGGTGTAAACCCGCTAGCGGAGCAACTTCGACGTGTTCCGTGTTGTGGCCCTTCTGACGGGTCGGCGGAAATGGTTCGGCATTGGAGTGACGGGTGAAAGGTTGCTGCATACAACGTAAGAAAGAGCTCGCGTGAGTCTTTCGAGGCGGGTGTATGTGTCGTGTATTCCGGGTGTGTCCTGATTGCAATCACCGTCCCTCGCAGTTATATGAGTACCACTTGTTCACTGCGTTGTGACGTAGTAACAACTTCCATATGAAGTGAAAGGAATCATTGCTGTCGTGAAGTTCTTAAGTATTTGTATTGCAAACCATGTATGTTATAGTGTAGAGCTCACTAAGTTTATTTTCCTCTTTGGGCATCACCACATTGGAGGAAAGCGTTTCTTGTTTGATTGTGGACTTCCGATGTGAGGGCTGCCTAAGGCATATTAATCTGCTGCTATTAAACTGAAAGTAAGGACTAACATTTAGGCGTGTCGTTATTGCATCATACCTTTCCTATGTTAGAAATCCCTGAACGTAGAGTTCCATGTTTAGGAGTGTCGGTTAAGTCTTGCTGAGCCATCATGCTCACGGTTGCATTATTAGTGTTTTGCAGGTTATAAAATTTGCTATGAAGATGGTTGTTCGGTGAGCCATCAGAGACTCACCGGAAACCCTGCCGCTGCACTCATCTTTGTGGAAGCTAGTAAGAAGCGTCTGAGGGCTGGACGTCTTCTCTTTTGCATAGTTAGGACCGAGAGTAACTGTGTATGTATATTCCGCTGTGTGTACCCTCGTGGTACAATATTTTGTAAATGACATTATCTGGAGAAATAAAAGAATTTGTACTTTATGGTTCTTTTTGTGTATGCTGTTGGGTGCCGCATCGCACGGCACCACCTAATGTGTATCCTGGAGTGTGGATCCCGGAAGGGGTTCCCCACTGTTCAGTCACGGGGACGGGGCACCTCGCCCGGGAATTGCATTGGGTGGTGCCGTGTTATGCGGCACCCAACAGCACACTGTAAGGAAAACTGTATTATATAAATCAAAAGCGGAAGCTTACAAATGTTCTTTGTAAATAATTTTACAACAATTAGCAACAGCGGAAGACTGCAAACAACTGACGTCGAATAACTAATGAGCACTCAAGAGGAGGTCCAGCCCGTGGACTCTTCTCGCTAGCAACATGAAGACATGGCAGCGGCTAGGTTCTCCATGTGTTAACCGACTCGGGAGTTTCCGAGTCTCACCGGACAACCCTCTTTATAAGCGTCGAAGTTAACCTGCAAAACCACTCATATAGAAAGAGTGAGCACAAGGCACAGCAAGACTTAACCGTCGCTCCTAAGCATGCAACTCTACATGAAAGTAAATTAAGACTTAAACATGTAATTTGCAAAAAGACTCGCCTACGAGTTCATCCTTAACTTTCAGATTTTAGCCATCATAGTAGTGACCTTGCGCCCAGCAATATTGGAACTCCACAATCAAACAAGAAATGCTTCATTCCAGTGTTACTTGTCCCAAGGTGGAAATTAACTTTAGTTTGCTCTATATCTACATTAAACAAGGTTTTCATGCAATTTACAATAATCATAGCAGCAATTAGAACTTTGCAAACTGTTCTCACACAACTTGATTACTACGTCACAACAAGTCAGCAAGCGGTACTCAATAACCGCGAGGGACGTTGATTCGAATCAAACACTGCCCGGATAACTCGACACATACGCCCGCCTATGAAGACCCAAATCTGGCGTCCTTCATTACGTCGTATGTGGCAACCTTTCGCATGAAACATGACTGTAGAACCAGTCGCGCTGTCTCGGGCTCATAGGTCTAACGAGATGATGTGATATGCCTCCTCTACAATTCAGTTAACCTGGTACATCGGTTTCCTGGGTCCCATATAGCAGTAAGCATCCGGTACACAACTCAATACTTGCTCATTAGAGTCGCACACGCATCGGTCCTTAACCGACTCAGGCAGAGCTACTCGACCAAGACCTCGTCTTGTCGCTGCCTAACCCTCCTGCCCGGTCTCATCTTTAGAAATATAAACTTTTTGCCTTTCTCAACTACACCCATGTAATCCCGACTATAGCTCGCGAGTAGATTCCAACTACTCGACTTCTACCGGATGTCATAACCTATTTAGTACGGCAACCTTCTACAGCGGTATCACTTTTCTACCCTTGACTCTAGGGTTCATTTGGTCATGCATTTGGAGTATAAAACATCCTTGACCTAATGCACATACAAACTCTAAACCATAATTGTGAACAAAGTAAAAACTTTATAAATAACTTAAATGAAAACCGGAGCATGCCTTTGTTTTGCAGGTGATTAAGTCAGATAATTGTGAAGTTTGTTGCTGATGACTTGAAGCTTAATCACTGCCCTTCTTGTTCCTTGATTCAAGCTTCACTTCTCCACCACTTTTCCACGTTTAATCACTACACGTTATGAATATGCATATATGTTTAATTGTAAAGCTTTTGCTAACAAGTTCTAAAGACAAGTTTAAAACTGGACCTCTGTTTAAGAATTTAAAATGACACTGGTGCTAGTGGTTTAAGTTTGGGTTTAAGAATTATGATCAAGTGATAAGTATTTCTCATCACTTGTGTGTGTTGATCATCTAAGAGGTTAAATAGAGCAGTACTGATCCAGGACTCCAATGGAGCTGAAAATTTTCTTGTGAGCTCCTTGTCATAAGAAAGTCATCTGGACCAAAATTCAGAATTTTTCAATCAGTAGATCACTCAGAACAATTCCCTAAGCATTTAAGAAAAAAGGAATTAATTCTGAATAAATTTACACTTTCATGCAAATTCAAGTGAACCAAAATTTCAAACATATCTCAGGGAGAATGCATGAATTTCCTAGGAATTGTGGAACTAAGAATTGCCCAGAACTGAATTTCCAATTTTGGAAATTTTCTGGAATTGTTTCTGTATTCATTTGAACACAGAAACTTGAAATCAGAATTATCCTAATTAAATCAACTCCAAATGAACCAAACTCCCTCTAAAATTCTTTTGCTGAAAAGATTTAATGAATTTTCCAGAATGAAATAGTGATTTTCATACAAATTGGGTTGTATATTTGGATAGAGTTTTTCAATCTGAATCAAACCCAATTCGAATCACTAAATTTGGAGCTTCCTAACAAAAGTTATGAGGTTCTAAAGTTTCAACTAAATTTGAGGAATTCAAATAAACCGGGAATTGTTCAAATCCTGCGTGTGGGTCCAGGGGGACCACGTGTCACTTGCTGGAACAAGCCACACGGCGCCACTGAACTCTTCCCGCGCAGCCACAATGGATCCCAGAGCCGCAGCAGATCAGCAAATTTAAATTTTTGTCGCTGACACGCGGGACCCACCCGGGTCTTCTTCCTCCTCGGCTGTTCCCGCTCCCGCGCTGCCCCCTCGCCGGAACTCCACCGGAGCTCACCGGACCCAGCTTCCCAGCCGCCTCTCGGACGGAGACTCGCCGCCTGTGAGTTTGGGAGGTTGTGGAACACGTCTGCGGGGTTGGCTCGGGCTGCCGGTGGCCGGACTAACCTCGGCGACGTGTGGCGGCCTCGGGAGCACTGCGGCACCGACGGCCGGCCGACCTATCCCAACAAACAAGCAACCAACCCGCGCTAAAGCACCCCAGGAGCTTACAGAAGACCGACACGGCTTCAAAACGGCCCAGGAACGGCTGCAAATCGGTTGTCACCGTGCTCCCGCGCGTCCCCGCCATGGCCGCTGATCGGAAAGCTCGAAATCCGTTGCCCCTACACGGTTTTAGGCTAAGGCTGTGAAGGAAAAATGTGCCCTAACCATTCTAGCTTCTGTGTGCGCAACATGAACAATTGTAACCGAGAATTAAGCGTTTTTCCCCGTCCGAGAGGAAAACTCAAAAATGTCGAGCTACGTTGCACGGCTTGAGTTGAAACTTGGGGAGGAGAAGCGTGAAGTCCTGGCACATATCGGAGGGTGCTCGCTTGGTCGTGAAAAGCCTCGGTACGAGCTGTCCACGGTGACCCGAGTTGCATTTTCGCCGGTGAGCTTCGGTTCTTCGTGCCAAGTGTTGATTTGTGCGCACCACAAGCCAGGAACATCGGAGTTGAGCTGGGGAAGATCTTGTACACACATTGGCGCTCCCTTTTTGTGTTGACAGCTCGAGCAAAGGGGGAGCAACGCTGGTGTCCAATCAAAAGGAACAGAGGCGGCACCGGCGGCTGCTTTCGTGCGTGGGAGCAGAACAGAAGCCACAAGCGCGAGCTGAGAGTGAGCAACTTCGTTGTTGCTTCGGTGTGGAGGATGAGAACCGAGGAAAACCGAGAGGAAAAGCAGGAGGTGGCGTCGGGGACTCGGTGGCGCGCGTGAGGCAGCCGGCTGATCGAGTGAGAACAGAGGAAAACAGGATTGCTTGGGTTGTAAGTTTCCCTCCCACTGACATGTGGGTCCCACTGCTTTTCTACCCAAAAGATCTTCCAAATTTGGCACAGTGCAAATTTAAATCCTGAAGAACTCAAATTTAAAAGCCATTTGGAAGATTTGACAAGGTGCACTTCAGTTTCAAATTTGACTTCAAATTTCAAGGAAATTCATAAGCCTCTTTGATATACATATCAAAGTGCCTCCAAATTTTCTCAAAATTTGTCTCCCTCATAATTTGGACCTGACGAATTCAAATATGGCTTCAAACTTTAAATTTAGTGGCTGCAAAGGGGAGATTTACAACCACAGTTTGCATCTTCCATTTAAAATGACCACCTTGCATTTAAATGATCATTTGAAATCAAAGTGGACTTGAATTCATGTGCTTGCTCTTGACCATCTTCACATGTTTAGAGAAGTTTTTGCAATTCCCATTTCTTGGATTTAAACTCAACTTTATTCATCGCTAAAGTTTTCCATTTACAAGTTTTGGGACTTTTACATTTCACCCCCCTTAAAAAGAATCTCGTCCTGAGATTCATGATTAAGAACAACGCGGGGAGGACGACTATCGAACATAAGCCTCTAACAACTCGGATGATTGCATTGTAAATATTCCTCGCTTCACCATGTTGCTTCCTCGGACGTGTGATTTTCCCATAGCACTTTGAAAAATTGCAGCGTCCGGTTTCTTGTCTCGCGAGTCTTTTCATCAATTATCCGGGTTGGATGTTCAACATAAGTAAGGTCCGGCTTCAAATCTGCTATGCCTTCCGTGAGAATCTCCGTTGGAACTTTCAAACACTTCCGCAACTGAGATATGTGGAAGACATTATGAACTCCGGCTAATGCTGCCGGTAATTCCACACGGTTTGCCCCGGGTCCACATCTTTCGATGATGACGAAGGGACCGATAAAACGCGGAGCTAATTTTCCTTTCACTCCGAATCGGTGAACGCCCTTCATAGGAGATACGCGGAGATATACATGGTCTCCAACTTAAAATTCCAGAGGACGACGTTTCTTATCCGCATAGCTCTTTTGTCTGGACTGAGCGGCTTTAAGATTTGCTTGAATAAGCCTTACCCGCTCTTCTGCTTCATTTAAGAGATCAATCCCGTAAATAACTCTCTCGCCGGATTCACACCAGTTCAAGGTTGTGCGGCACTTCCAGCCGTAGAGAGCTTCATAAGATGCCATTTTTATGCTTGTTTGATAACCGTTGTTATACGAGAACTCTGCCAACCGTAAGTGATCATCCCAGTTCTTACCGTGGTGGATGGAAAATGCCCTTAGCATATCTTCAAGTATTTGATTCACCCTCTCAGTTTGCCCATCAGTTTGATGGTGATAGACGGAGCTTCGAATCAATTTGGTTCCGAAGGATGCGTGTAGCTGTTCCCAGAAACGGGCTACAAACAGTGATCCTCTATCGGAGACAATGGTACGGGGAACTCCATGCAAGCACAAGATCCATGCTATGTAAAGCTCCGCATACTGCTTGGCGTTGTAGTTGGTATGCACAGGGATAAAACGTGCTTATTTGGTTAATCGGTCAATGATTACCCAAATCGAATCATGGTGGTGGGAGGTCATTGGCAACCCAACAATGAAATCCATACTCAAGTCTTCCCACTTCCATGCAGGTAATTGTAGTGGTTGCAGCAGGCCCGACTTCTTCACATGGTCAGCCTTAACTCTTCGACATGTAGCACATTCTGAAACGTATTTTGCAACTTCATGTTTGATACGTGTCCACCAAAACTTCTTCTGGAGGTCTTGGTACATTTTATTGCTGCTCGGATGAATATAAAATTTCGATAAGTGAGTCTCATCAAAAATTTTCTTCCGCAGCCTCATATCCCGGGGTACGACTATCCGGTCCTTGAACCATAAGGTATATTCATCATCTAACCAGAAACATTACATCTCCCTGTTCTTCAACCTCCTTTTAATATGAGCCATGCCCTTGTCTCGCTTTTGAGCCTTCATAACCTCCTCTTTCAATGTGGGTATGAGAGCTAGATTATGTAGAGCTCCATATGGAACCAAGTAAAGACTCGATTCTTCCTCTTCTACCGGCGAAATGGTCAGATTATGAATATGAGACTTCCCGCTGAGTGCATCGGCAACCACATTTGCTTGCCCGGATGATAATGAATTTCAATCTCATAATCTTTGATCAGCTCCAACCATCACCGTTGTCGCATATTCAACTCTTTTTGAGTGAATATGTACTTCAAGCTTTTGTGGTCGGTGTAGAGATGAACCAGATTTCCCAATAGGTAATGTCTCCACATCTTCAAAGCTAGCACCACGGCAGCAAGCTCGAGATCATGAGTAGGATAATGTTGTTCATGATTCCGTAATTGCCATGATCCATATGCGACCACACGTCCTTCCTGCATGAGTACACAACCAAGTCCGATGCCGGACGCATCACAATAAACATCAAAGGCTTGGTTGTATCCGGTTGGGCTAGAACCGGGGCTGTTGTGAGGTGTTTCACCAACGCTTGAAAAGATTCCTCACATGGCTTGTTCCAATCATATTTGATGCCCTTTTTCAGTAGCTCCATCATAGGTTTGGAGATTTTTTAGAAGCCCGGGATGAACCTCCGATAATATCCCGCCAAAACTAAGAAGCTACGAACTTTATGGACTGATGTTGGAGACTTCCATTTCAGCACTTGTTCAATCTTACTACGATCAACAGCAATGCCTTCTGCTGAAAAAATATGTCCAAGAAATGGCACTTGGTTGATCCAGAATTCACATTTACTGAACTTTGCATAGAGCTTGTGATCTCTCAAGCCTTGGAGCACAATATGCAAATGTTTAGCGTGTTCCTCTTCTGATTTGGAATAGACCAAGATGTCATCGATGAATACCACGACAAACTGATCCAGCTTCGGCATGAACACCGAGTTCATAAGATAAATAAAGTGAGCCGGAGCATTGGTCAACCCAAATGACATGACAAGATACTCATAGAGTCCATGTGTTGTCGAGAATGCTGTTTTCGGGATATCCTCCGCTCGAATCTTGATTTGATGATATCCTGACATTAAATCCATCTTAGAGAAGACTTTAGCACCCACTAGCTGATCAAAGAGGATATCAATTCTTGGTAGTGAATACTTGTTCTTTATCGTCACAGCATTTAACGGACAATAATCGATGCATAGCCTCAGCGTCACATCCTTCTTCTTCACTAATAAATCTGTGCAACCCCATGGTGATGAAATTGGACGAATAAACCCTTTGTCCATCAGATCTTTGAGTTGCTCCTTCAATTCAGCTAATTCATTCGGAGCCATTTTGTATGGTCTCCGAGAGATCGGGTATCAGCTCTATTTTGAATTCCACCTTGCGCTCAGGTGGTAAGCCTGGAAGATCTTCGGGAAACACGTCCGGATATTCACAGACTACCGGAATGTCTTCTAACTTGCAAGCTTCGGCATTACATACTCCCGGGTCTTTGGAAACCGCTTTGCCGAGATACAATGTATGACGGCCGTGAATTGGAGAGTCCAAATGAACACTCCTGTTCTCGATATCCAGAACAGCCTTATGGAAGGTCAACCATGATATTCCCAATATGGCATCAATTCCTTGATCTTTGAGAATGATAAGGGTGGTAGGATAAATTTTTCCACCCAAACACAGTGGTGCTCTAGAAACGACTTTATTAGTCGATATGTCTCCACCTGGTGAATAAATAAGGTAAGAACCTTTTGTGATAATTGTGGAGATCTGATCCCGGATCACTGTCGCCTTGCTAATGAAGTTATGGGTTGCACCAGAGTCGAATAGAATGACAACCGGCTTGTCATTTAAGGTGAACCTGCCGGCAAGAACTGGACCTCATTTGGGCAGATCATCGACTGACACATAATTAACAGTTCCAACTTTGGACATGGCTTTTCTTTGCTGTCCAAGATCACTTTTGGGAACTGAATCCGCAGACATAATGTTGCTGCTCGGTTCAGTTGCTTCATTGACATTGAGTTCATTGTCAATATGAAGTGGGACACCACTCGGTTCAGCTGAGAAATCACCGTGATCATCTTCAACATCTTGAGGGGAATAACCTTCTGATGCACCCTATTGATACTGAGGTGCATGAGAAATAAGTTGCTTCTACGGTGGAGGTAAGTAAGACCTCTGCGGAGTATAAGAGTTGTCATACTCCCAGAATGACTGCACCTCTTGTGGAACCTCTCGACCGGAAGGTGAACGGATTACCAACCGATACTTCTGAGTCAGATAATTGCATTCATCCTGTGATGCGTCCCTTTCCCTCTTTTCTTTAAGGTAGAGATTGGAATAATATTCCTGAGTGATAGCACAGCTAACAAACTCATCAAGATTTTCTTGGCTAACCTGAGCCAACTCACATCGCAGCCTAGCAGTCAGGCCTCAGTAAAAATGATATCCCTTCAAGGATGGTGATTTCACATAATCAGGGACATATTGAGCTAAGCAATTGAATTTCTTCGCATACTCAATAACACTCATTTCTCCTTGTTTTAGATTCCAGAATTCATCCAGATTTGTTTGCATTATGCCCGCAGGAACGAAACGAGCATGAAACGCATCCTGGAACTCCGCCCATGTGACACGATGCCCTACTGGTTGGATAGCAAGGTATTCTGCCCACCATGCTCCAGCAAAGCCATGAAGCTGCTGAGCGGCAAACAGAGTCATCTGGGATTCATCACATTGAATCAACCCAAACTTGGACTCAATGACACGTAACTAGTGATTCGCTTCACAATGGTCAGCCGCTTCGGAGAATACTGGCTGTGTCGCCAAGAAATCCAGATAAGTGCTCGGGGTTGGCATGTGATGTTGAGCTTCTCTATTTATTCCTTGCTGAACTAGAGTTTGGAGAGTTTCATTCATCTTCGCCATAATTTCCGCCAATCCGGTTGGCGATGACTCTTGTGATGAAGTTGAGTCATCCCACCTTGACTCGAACCTCCAATCTCCATTTGAGAATGTGCGCGTACCATACTGCACGAAACAAAATGTTTAGTCAATAAAAATTCTATCTCAGTAGTAATAAAGATAAGTAAAACATGAACATGTCATGAACTTTATGAAAGCATAACCACATTCATGTTTAAACAAATCTTAAGTACGCTAAACTAATCAGCTGGACTACTCTGACCAGTCCACAGAAACTCCAATATTTACTCAAGTTAACTACATATCTTGACTTGAGTTCCATACCAAAGTTTTAGTAAACTTCAGTATCTTTCCAACGAGTACTCATGGGCTCCTTAAGGATTTTTCTACAGGAAGTTATCGCTTAAAAACAGAAAGGTCCAGAGAGGTTTTTGCTGCTGTCCTGGTTCTGAACAGTTTGCCTTCAACTGGACTTTTCACCAACTTAACCGGTGATTTTGCTCTAGATTTCTACAAATAAGTTGTAGAGCACTTGAAAATATTTCCGGAACTGTATCATACACCTTAATTGGTTAAATATACTCAGAGTTAGGCTCTGTTAAAGTCCAGAAAGAATTCCTGCCAGAAACAGAGCACTCTGTTTTTGAAATCTTGAAGCCTAAACATTCTCTCATTTGAATCTTAGCTCAAAATAAGAGTTAAATAACTAATATTTGTTTCAAACTTCCATTTTTTAGTTAAAAGTTAGTTCATGAATCATTTCTTCATAGGGAAGAGATTATTAAGTGTAGTATGGTGTCGATGCACCGTAAGAAACATGTCGGTACTACGTTGCCTCACCAAAGAAAATTCTAACCGGATTATACCGGCATGTCCGTTTTATCAGTAGCACTAAGACGGGCTCTCGCACGCGTGTACCACACGGGATACGTACGTGGTTAGTACCTGCCGAAGAACACTTAATAGTGGTGCACTCAAGGGTTGTTTTCATTTCAGGCAGGTACATGTTTGAAAGTAAATACATACGCCCGTATCATTTCCATACGGCCGTCCTTGAGTTAAGCCACGTCTCAAGGTACGTGATCATGTTTTTACACCACACGACAGAGAACCTAAGTAGAGCATGAACGGGTCGTCACAGTTGGGAATTTTATCACCCCAACAGATACCACCTACTGCCCTCCAGGGCACGCCGATGGCGAGCGCTGCGTATGTCCTCCTAGGCTATTTCCATAAGAACACACTATCGCAGTACTGACCACACGATGGGGTCTCCACTTTCTTGCCTAATGCATGCTAGGGACCAACGTTTCCTATGAACTCAGGAACATGAAGAGTCCAAGAGTTTCATATTAACGTCTCACACCAAGCTATGAGACCTATCCCTGAACCACTTTCCTCGTCAGGGGAGCTAACCGAAATTGAACCGCTTTCGGTGGCGTTCCTTACCAATCTTACCTGAGCGTAGGTGCGTCGTTACATAATCAAAATTCAGAATTATAGCAAGTATGTTAGTCATGCCACTCTAAGTAACTGTACTACTATAGTCCTTATGTGGGCCTAATACAGTTTCCTCACTGTATCCTAAGTTTTTGTCGTAATACGATCCTTATTCCGTGTGCTATTACCAATGCCGCTCTGATACCACGCTGACAGGGCCCGAACCGTCGCACATTCAGTCACGGAGATGGGGCACCTCACCCGGGAATCACATTGGGTGGTGCCGTGTTATGCGGCACCCAACAGCACACATATAAGGAAAACTGTATTACATAAATCAAAAGCGGAAGCTTACAAATGTTCTCTGTAAATAATTTTACAACAATTAGCTACAGCGGAAGACTACAAACAACTCACGTCGAATAACTAATGAGCACTCAAGAGGAGGTACAGACAGCGGACTCCTCTCGCTAGCAACACGAAGACATGGCAGCGGCTAGGTTCTCCATGTGTTAACCAACTCGGGAGTTTCCGAGTCTCACCGGACAACCCTCTTTATAAGCGTTGAAGTTAACCTGCAAAACCACTCATATAGCAAAAGTGAGCACAAGGCTCAGCAAGACTTAACCGTCTCTCCCAAGCATGCAACTCTACATGAAAGTAACTTAAGACTTAAACATGTAGTTTGCAAAAAGACTCGCCTACGAGTTCATCCTTAACTTTCAGATTTTAGCCATCATCGTAGTGACCTTGCACCCAGCTACATTGGAACTCCACAATCAAACAAGAAACGCTTCATTCCAATGTTACTTGTTCAGTGGAAATTAACTTTAGTTTGCTCTATCTCTACTTCAAACAGGGTTTTCATGCAATTTACAATAATCATAGCAGCAATTAAAACTTTGCAAACTGTTCTCACACAACTTGATTACTATGTCACAACAAGTGAGCAAGCGGTACTCAATAACCGCGAGGGACGGTGATTCAAATCAAACACTGCCCGGATAACTCGACACATACGCCCGCCTATGAAGACCCAAATCTGGCGTCCTTCATTACGTCGTATGTGGCAACCTTTCGCAGGACACTTGACTGTAGAACCGGTCGCGCCGTCTCGGTCTCATAGGTCTAACGAGACGATGTGGTATGCCTCTACAATCCAGTTGACCTGGTACATCGGTTTCCTGGGTCCCATATAGCAATAAGAATCCAGTACACAACTCAATACTTGCTCATGAGAGTCGCACACGCATCGGTCCTTAACCGACTCAGGCAGAGCTACTTGACCAAGACCTCGTCTTGTCGCTGCCTAACCCTCCTGCCCAGTCTCATCTTTAGAAATATAAACTTTAGTTTGCCTTTCTCAACTACACCCATGTAATCCTGACTTTAGCTCGCGAGTAGATTCCAACTACTCGACTTCTACCGGATGTCATAACCTATTTAGCATGGCAACCTTATACAGTGGTATCACTTTTCTACCCTTGACTCCAGGGTTTATTTGGTCATGCATTTGGAGTGTAAAACATCCTTGACCTAATGCACATACAAACTCTAAACCATAATTGTGAACAAAGTAAAAACTTTACAAATAACTTAAATGCAAACCGGAGTTTGCCTTGGTTTTGCAGGTGACTAAAGTCAGATAATTGTGAAGTTAGTTGCTGATGACTTGAAGCTTAATCACTGCCCTTCTCGCTCCTTGATTCAAGCTTCACTTCTCACCACTTTTCCATGTTTAATCATAACACGTTATGAATATGCATATATGTTTAATTGTAAAGCTTTTTCTAACAAGTTCTAAAGACAAGTTTAAAACTGGAACTCTGTTTAAGAATTTAAAATGACACTGGTGCTAGTGGTTTAGGTTTGGGTTTAAGCACTATGATCAAGTGATAAGTATTTCTCATCACTTGTGTGTGTTGATCATCTAAGAGGTTAAATAGGGCAGTACTGATCCAGGACTCCAATGGAGCTGAAAATTTTCTTGTGAGTTCCTTGTCACAAGAAAATCATCTGGACCAAAATTCAGAATTTTTCAGTGAGTAGATCACTCAGAACAATTCCCTAAGCATTTAAGCAAAACGGAATTAATTCTGAATAAATTTGAACTTTCATGCAAATGAAAGTGAACCACAATTTCAAACATAGCTCAGGGAGCATGCATGAATTTTCCTAGGAATCGTGGAACTAAGAATTGCCCAGAACTGAATTTCCAAGTTTTGGAAATTCTCTGGAATTGTTTCTGTATTCATTTGAATACAGAAACTTGCAATCATAATTATCCCAACTAAATCGACTCCAAATGAGCTGACACTTTTACTGGAGTCCACTAATATCCTAAAGAATATTCTGGCAAAATTTGAAGATTTTTGGATGAACCAAACTCCCTCTAAAATTCTTTTGCTGAAAAGCTTTAAAGAATTTTCCAGAATTAAATATTTATTTTAGTACACATTGGGTTGAATGTTTGGATAGAGTTTTTCAATCTGAATCTAACCCAATTTGAATCACAAAATTTGGAGCTTCCTATCAAATGTTATGAAGTTCTAAAGTTTGAACTAAATTTGAGAAATTCAAATAAACCGGGAATTGTTCAAATCCTGCGTGTGGGTCAAGGGGGACCACGTGTCACTTGCTGGAACAAGCCACATGGGGCCACTGAACTCTTCCCGCACAGCCACAATGGATCCCAGAGCCGCAGCAGGTCAGCAAATTTAAATTTTTGTCGCTGACACGCGGGACCCGCCCGGATCTTCTTCCTCCTCGGCTGTTCCCCGCTCCCGCGCTGCCCCCTCGCCTGAACTCAACCAGAGCTCGCCGGACGCGGCTTCCCGGCCGCCTCTCTGCCGGAGACTCGCCGCCAGTGAGTTTGGGAGGTCAGGGAACACGTCTGCGGGGTTCGCTCGGGCTGCCGGTGGCCGGACTACCCTCGGCGACGTGTGGCGGCCTCGGGAGCACTGCGGCACCGTCGGCCGGCCGACCTATCCGGACGAACAAGCATCCAACCCGCGATAAAGCACCCCGGGAGCTTACGGAAGGCCGACATTGCTTCAAAACGGTCCGGGAACGGCTGCAAATCGGTTGTCACCGTGCACCCGCACGTCCCCGCCATGGCCGCCGACCAGAAAGCTCGAAATCCGTTGCCCCTACCCGGTTTTAGGCTAAGGCTGCGAAGTAAAAATGTGCCCTAACCATTCTAGCTTCTGTGTGCGCAACATGAACAACTCTAACCGAGAATTAAGCGTCGATTTCCAAAAATCTTACCCGCAGTTAGGTTTTCCCCGTCCAAGAGGAAAACTCAAAATTCTCGAGCTACGTTGCACGGCTTGAGCTGAAACTTGGGGAGGAGCAGCGTGAAGTCCCGGCTCATCTTGGAGGGTGCTCGCTTGGTCGTGAAAAGCCTCGGTACGAGCTGTCCACTGTGACTCGAGTTGCACTTTCGCCGGTGAGCTTCGGTTCTTCGCACCAAGTGTAGATTTGTGCGCACCACAAGCCAGGAACGTCGGAGTTGAGCTGGGGAAGATCCTGTACACACGTTGGCACTCCCTTTTGTGTTGACAGCTCGAGCAAAGGTGGAGCAACGCCGGTGTGCAATCGAAAGGAACAGAGGCGGCGCCGGCCGCTGCTTTCGTGCGTGGGAGCAGAACAAAAGCCACAAGCGTGAGCTGAGAGTGAGCAACTTCATTGTTGCTTCGGTGTGGAGGATGAGCACCGAGGAAAACCTACATGAAAAGCTGGAGGTGGCGTCGGGGACTCGGTGGCCCGCGTGAGGCAGCCGGCTGATCGAGTGAGAACAGAGGAAAACAGGATTGCTTGGGTTGTAAGTTTCCCTCCCACTGACATGTGGGTCCCGCTGCTTTTCTACCCAAAAGATCTTCCAAATTTGGCACAGTGCAAATTTAAATCCTGAAGAGCTCAAATTTGAAAGCCATTTGGAAGATTTGACAAGGTGCACTTCAGTTTCAAATTTGACTTCAAATTTCAAGTAAATTCATAAGCCTCTTTGATATACATATCAAAGCGCCTCCAAATTTTCTCAAAATTTGTCTCTCTCATAATTTGGACCTGAAGAATTCAAATATGGCTTCAAACTTTTAATTTGGTGGCTGCATAGGGGAGATTTACAACCACAGTTTGAATCCTCCATTTAAAATGACCACCTTGCATTTAAGTGATCATTTGAATTCAAAGTGGACTTGAATTCATGTGCTTGCTCATGACCATATTCACATGTTTAGAACAGTTTTTGCAATTCCCATTTTTTGTATTTAAACTCAACTTTATTCATCACTAAAGTTTTCCATTTACAAGTTTTGGGACTTTTACAGCAGAGTGTCAAGTTCCTAGGCATGAATGCCCTAAGAATTAACTTGACCACCTCAGGATCCGTCCACTTTCTGCAACCATAGGCTCGGACCTTATTGATGAGAGACTTCAGTCTATTGTACATCTGTTGAGATGATTCTCCTTCTTCGATGGCAAACCTTCCCAATTCACCTTCGATCATTTCGATCTTGGCTTCACGCACATGTCAATCACCTTCATGTGCAGTTTTGAGAGTGTCCCATATTTCTTTAGCAATTTCAAGTCCATACACCTTGGTGAACTCGTCTTGGCTCAATGATGAGGTGATTACTGCTGCGGCTTGTGCGTTCCGATTAATGGCTTGTTCTTAATCCAGGGTTAGCTCTTCATCGTCATCTGGTATATCTAAGCCTGTACACACTATATGCCAAAGACTTGGGTTTAGAGACATAAGGTGCATTTTCATGTTTTGTTTCCACATTGTATAATCCGTTCTATCAAACTAAGGTGGTTTGCCTAATGGAATTGACAAATAATGATTATTTGAATTTAAACGCTCATAGTTAAAAGGATATTGGGAGTAGTCTTCGTGACTGCCCCCTTTTTTCTTTTTGTCTTTGATTTTCTTCCCGTTGGGGGAGAGTGCCTTCTTCCGCATAAGCACCTTTAATTGGAGCATCTCCTTATCATTATCCTCGCAGTCCTGAATGGCATTGAGGAGGTTTTCCATCTTTTGGTTCCCTCGTCACCACCATTTTCATGATGGAAGCCCTAGGATTCACCCTTGATTTCCGACATCGTCTCTTCGAGTGATGATACTCTTCTGAAGAGTTTGGCTCTGATACCAATTGAATGTAGCCTAGAGGGGGTGAATAGGCTCTTTGAATTTTTTAGGCGGTTTCCTGAAACACTTAGCGAACTGATTAATTCCAGATGGGCCGGACTACTCCGGTATGGTACGGACTAGTCCGGTAGGATTGTAATTAAAGGATCAAAGTGAGACTTATTCCTACTTCAGGTGTTTGTGCAGCGAAAAATAAATGATTATTCAAGTATAGTGAAGTAAGACACAATAACTCTCAATTTTAACACTAGGTGTGTATGTAAATCAAATAATGACTAGCAATCCTCAATAACAATTGAAGGAAGATCAAAAACACACAAGACAAAGTTTTATTCCGAGGTTCGATTCCACCCAGGAATCTACGTCCCTGTTGAGGAATCCACCAAGGACCGGGTTTCACCAACCCTTCCCTTGTTGAATCGCCACAAAGGCCGATTCAATTCCACTAACCACACACAGGGGTAAACAATTGTGCGTGGGGCGTTCTCATAATCTGAGTCCTCCCACAAGACTACAGAGAGTAACTCTTCCTCCAACACACAAATACAGAACAACAATCACCAATTGTGTGAGAGAAGACAAACCAAGAGCTTAATTGCAAGAAGAACGACTCTCTCCTTGATCCAATCTCTCATCCTAAAAGACTTAATCTTTCTGGGCTTGGAATGAGTGGAGAGAGGTAATTTTTGTGCTCTTGGGGCATGCGGTGCCAACACTAGGAATCAAGAGTGTTTTATGTGTGGTTGTGCACCTCTATTTATATAAGATTTCCAAAAACCCTGGCGGTCGGACTAGTCCGCCCTGTTAACCTGACTAGTCCGGTGTGCCGTGTAAAATTTTCGTGTTGCATGCGGCACAGTGGAAAACCTAACTTAATGTGTTTACAGAAAGTTGAACGGACTAGTGCGGTGCAAGGTGAATGCCGGTTCCAGTGAGTTGAACGGACTAGTCCGGTTTTTGAGAGGACTAGTCCGGTGCAAGGTAAGTCCCGGCTCCAGAGAGTTGAACGGACTAGTCCAGTTTCTGAGCGGACTAGTGCGGTGCACCGTGTTGTGAGGGACAGAAGGTTGAACGGACTAGTCCGATTTCTGAGCGGACTAGTCCGGTGCACCATGTTGTGAGGCAACAGAATGTTGAACGGACTAGTCCGGTTTCTGAGCAGACTAGTCCAGTGCACCGTGTTGTGAGGCAACAGAAAGTTTAACGGACTAGTCCGGTGCACCGTGTTGTGAGGAAACAGAAAGTTGAACGGACTAGTCTGGTTTCTGAGCGGACTAGTCCGGTGCACCGAGTGATTTGGATTTGTTTTAAGCCCTTACCCCTACGCAAAGATTTTTACTCTTGGGATGTATGATGTATCTCTCACACACGTCCTATACAATTAAGTCTACATCGCTCTTGGTTCATGGATCTGTACTTTTCATATTTCTTCATCACTTCATTTTTCACCTTTTTGAGTGCACTAATTCTACCTTACACGAGTTAATCTGCATTCATCTCAACAAGTTCATTAGGATCTCAATTCATTTGTCATCAATCATCCAAAATCCAGAAGGGAATGCCTAGATGCACTTTCAACCTCCTTGATCATGCTGGATCCTTCGTGGTAGTCACAAAGTGCTTTCCACACATCGTATGCAGATCGGAGGTGTGCAACACGGTTGAAGTCACTTTGAGTTAATCCTTGTATGATCAAGTTCCGTGCTTTGTTGTTGTTGTCGACATCTCTCATGTTCGTATCCGTGACTTGATCTTTTGGCGGAACGTCATAAGGGTTGTACACCTTTTCCCATATTGCGAAGCCTTGCGCCTGGATGAAAGCCTCAATTCGTGCCTTCCAAACCTGAATATCAATGCCACTGAAGACACAAGGTTTTGCGGAGTATTTCTCCAAGATGATTAGTTAAAACACGTGCAAATCACAAAGATTAGAGCACCATGGCTCTGATACCAATGGTAGGATCGAAGAGCACGTGAAAAGCTACCAGAGGGGGGTGAATGGTAGATTTAAACTTTTTAGCGGAAGCAACAAAAGTCCACTCGGCAGAAAATCGATCTGTTAAAGAAACCGTGTATGCGACTGATCTAAATGTGTTCAACCATGAAAAAAGTGGTATATATTTTAGAGAATCAATTCATAAAGACACGACAACAAGAATCATGGAAATCCGTCAAGAAAAACTCAAGTTATTATCAAAAGATCAAACGGGGGTCAATCTGTTCTACTCGAGTAAAAACCAGATCTGCAACACTGCAAAGAAACTCGTGTATATCAGAAACTGCAAATCCAATGACAGTGCAATTTTGACAGATGATATATAATCAAGTTGGGAAGACAACCCAAAAAGAATCACGTCAATTGGATCTGTAAAACTAGAGTTATGATCAAAACACCGAAGCACTGTCGTGCTGTCCAGAAACTCGACGAGAAAGACTTGACAAAAACAAGTCGGACGAACAAGGCACAAAAGCTCCTCTAAATTACGAATTTTGTTGACCAAAACATAATAGAACAGCCCAAGGTCGTCTTACCACGATCTCTGGCCTCCCTTGCTTATATAACCGGCCCGGAGGCCACCCCAATTCAAACTAGGACTCTAATCCTACTTAGTTTCTGAATCGAAACTTTCCATAACTGCTCAAAACTCTTCTATAGGCAGATAGACGCAATTTTAAGACTTTCAAACACCTTAGGAACGTATCCCACATTCCTAGAACAACTTAAATTTGTGTCCCACACGAAATCCTATCATAACCAACTCAAATCTTTCCATATTTGAGCCATAACTGACTCAGTCGCAGCCTGAGTCCATAGTCCAGCTGGTTAGACCTTTCATACCAATTCTTTACATCCACATCTCTTCATCACGCCTTGAACAATGTTGCCACATCCATGCACTCCTTGATCTTGTTCAAACACCTTCCAATGACGTTCACGATACCTTATATGCATTTTTCTTGATCCAAACATGCTGCGCTAGCTCCCGATCAACTCAACCATAATTCCTCCCGAACTTGGTTGTTGAACCTCATCTTCTCCCTAAGACTAGTTCAGTGGATCCCGTCACCAGCCATATCTTGAACTCAAGCAACACCTGCACATGAATAAACAACCAATACATTCAAGCACAAGTCCGTGACTTGACTCACGTTAGTTCCGAAAACCACAACACCTTACGTGAACACCTCACATAAGCATGTTGCAAACCATAGCAAAATATTAACCACCATAAACAACCATAACACTTCAAAAACTTAGTAAAAGAATACTAAGCAAACTTTCCATAGATGTAAAGCAAGTTCGAAACATTTGCATAGTAAAAACAGAACCATTGCGATTTAGCTCCAGACCTTGCCAAAGCTAACCGGACCTTGAGCCGGAGCCTACCAAGGATAGCAGAACCTAGCACCGGAACTTACCAAATCTAGTCAGACCTACCGCCAGAGCTAACCAAACACATGTTGGACCTAGCCATAGCAAGTCAGACCTTACGTCGGATCTTGTCGGAGCTTGGACCTAGAGTCATACTATGACAAAAAGAGTGTTTTGGCAGAATTCAAAACTTTTATCGTCATAGCCAATGTATTAAGCACACATAGGTCTCACAGAATATGAAGTCAACTTTTGAATCCAAGTGATGAAAGTAAATGAAATGTGAATTTGCATTCAAATTAGCCCTTTTTTACAAATGTATCCAAAAGTGCCTCAAAAGGATTTGAACTCGCATGAGACTTGGCATGAGCACTCCTAAGAATGTTTAGGGCCTAAAGGTGAGCTCAGACCCTTATGTTTAAATGTGTGGAATCATACTTTCGGATTTGTGAGTTTTTTTCTCTAATTATCCTCTTGATAGTGATTACTTGCTCTTCACAAGTGTTCATGAGACTTCTACAAGATGAGCTGTTGTGTGGTGATCTCATGAACACTCTAGTAGGTGAAATCTTGGGCTTTTACAAGCAAGCCATTCAGATGGCTTCTGCTTCTATCCGAAACTATCAAGGAGAAGGATACCCTGGAGGGCCGCACCGAAGGCTCCACACACACGAACATCTCACAGAAGTGGATGAAGACGGTCACCGATGAAGGGGCATGAGGTGTGAGGTTGATGAGAGCACTGAGAAGCAGTGGCTTCAAACGTGCAAGAGGAAGACGAAGATTGTAACGGGCAGGAGGGTACTGCCCTTTCTCCAGAAGGCCTGCCTTTATACACCCACGACCTCAGGCAGGGCAATAGGCGCGACGTTTGGGTTTCCACCGCTGCACGCTGTGGGGACCACCCCGTGGTTCACCCACTCCAGGATCGCAGAGGGTGGTGCCGTGCGATGCGGCACCCAACAGCACACACGAAAAGATTAAAGAACAACATACAAACTTTTATTTGATATAAAACAGCGGAAGTCTTTTTACAAAACTTAATTATACAGCGGAAGTAATGTACAAAGCTACTCTCTAATACTAACTAAGCAAAGTGCAGCCGTCCAGCCCGGGGGCGCTACACATTAGCAGCATGGAAACAGAGATCACGGTGGCGTGCAGGGCTCCAGCTCGGCCGTGTACCCCGACGGGGGCATCGCCTCTTCTTCGGAATGTTCCTCATAACTCTCACCTGCACACAGCTCAAATATTGCAACCATGAGCACGATGGCTCAGCAAGGCTTAACCGACTAACCTAGGCATGGAACTCTACATGCAGGGATGTGTAAGATAGGAAAAAGGACTTTTCCACAAAGACACGCCTATAAGTTGATCCTTACTTTCAGTTTTATAGCAGCAGATTCATGTGCCTTAGGCAGCCCTCACATTGGAAGTCTACAATCAAACAATAAACGCTTTCCTCTGATGTGGTGATACCCAAAGTAGAAAATAAACTTAATTAGCTCTACATCTACAGCAGACATGGTTTACAAAACATTAATATATCATCACAGCATATTATCATTCATTTGGCTTACTTCACTTCTTAATACGTCACAGAACAGTGAACAAGCGGTACTCAAATAACCGCGGGGGACAGTGATTGCAATCAGGAGACACCCGGACAACACGTTGCATACACCCACTTTCAGAAGCGTGATTCCACACCCCTTCCTACTCTGTTGTATGCAACAACCTTTCAAAGGCAACCCAAATGCCGAACCGGTCCATCCGTAACGGGCAGGAGGTCCCCGCGTGGAGCGTGACTGTGCCCACCGGCAGATTTACACCTTGCTACCCTCAACCCACTCCTATTTATGGTTGGGTAAGCCTCGACACCCAGGTTAACCAATTGCATCGGTTTCCTGCTTATGTCAGTATGCCATCCGGTACTGTTCGATACTTGTTCAGCAGGCCCGCACACGACTCAGTCCTCAATCGACACCAACAGGGCTACGCACGTGAGACCTCCGCTCACTGCTTCCTATCCCCCCAGATGGGTCTCATTTTCTCCACTCTTAAGCTATTTTCTATTCTGACCAAACCGTGTGATAAACCTTACCTCGCGAGTAGATTCCAACTACTCGACTTCTACCGAGATCCTAAGCATATTAGCAGGGCCTTGTCTACTCATCGGGTCTGTAAGCTACCCAACCCTTCATAGGATTTAAAAGGTTATGCAAGTGGGGTTTCAATCACCTTAACTCTAATGCAAACATTCACCCTAGACATAAGTGATACAAATAAAGAATTTACAAAAGTACTTAAATGCAAACCGGGGCTTGCCTGGTTGCGAGTCAAACGGGAAGTTAGCATCAGGTGGGAGGACGTCCAAGGGCTCTGGTGCGTCGTCAACTTCGGTCACTAAATGAAATGTAGCAAAATATATGTATAAATATTAAGGACTTATAAGAATTGAACTTCTATTCATAGGTACTGCTATTTATGTTCCTTAATTGGCTTTGGGATTTTTACAGTGGATACTAGACTCTCTAAGGATGATCTGAGCAAAATTTGGAGAAATGTTATTGCATAATGTAGTCACCAAGATTCCTACAAGTACAAGGTTTCTCTGAATTTTGAGACCAAATCAGGAGCTTTGACATATCTAAAAGTGGAATATCTGAATAGGGTAAGTCTCCTTGGTTCTAACAAAATTTGTTTCACCATTTTTGGAGCTACCAACAGAGAGATATGAATTTTTAAAGGTGAACAGGAGTTCTGAAAAAGTTTCTGTTTAAATTTGAATTTTCAAATAAAGGCTGAACTTTGGAAGGAAATTTAGCCTAGCAAATGAACTCCAATGAAGCCCAAATTTTTACTGGACATCATTTACTATGAAAAGGATTAGCTGCCCAAATTTGGGAATGTTTCATAAAGAATTGCTCCTGTAATAAATCTCTAAAGTATTTACTAAAAACAATTCTACAGAAATTCCTGGGCATTTTCATGGCAAGCAATTTGTTTCTCCGTGAAGTACTCATGAGGATTCCATCAAAATTGGTCTCACCCTTTTTGGAGTTTTCTACACAAAGTTATGGGCTTGTAAAGATCAGCTAATTTCTGGAATTATTTGCCTAATAGAATCATCAAATAATCGTGACCGGGCCCACTGTTTTAAACCGGACCAATGGAATTGCGGCAACACCGGGGCTACGGAGTTTAACCCGCAGAGCCACAACAGATCCCGGGCCGCACCCCAATCCCGCGCCTAACTCATGCCACTGACAGGTGGGACAGACCCCCACCGTCTTCTTCCTCGCGCCCGGGCAGCCCCCTCGCCGGAACGACGGCGGTACCTCGCCGGAAAGGCTACCCAGGGCCCTAGACGGCCCAAATCTCGCCGCCTGTACCCAAAACCCGAAGAGAAACATGCTGGTAAGCTCAGTGGTGGCGCTAAATGGCTGGAAATACCTCCCAGACGGCGGCACCGGCAAACTCCACCCCGGCGCCGTCGTTCTCACATGGCTGACGAGTATTACGGTTGGGGAGAGCACCCCAAGCACCAGGGTGATGTGAGGAGCACGTTTTTGCATACAAAAATGGGTGAAAACTCGTGCAAGGTGTAGCTCGACGGTGCAGCTAGGGTTGTGCGTCGGCGGCCGGAAAAACTCAGCCTACAGCTTCATTTGTCTACGGTTTCCGATGGTTCTTCGTCGAGGAGCTGCGCTAGATCGTGTAGAAGCATCAGGCCAAAGCAATTAGACTATGGTTTCACCTTGGTAACGAATTGCGAGGTAGACGGGCGGCCGTTCTTTCGGTAGCTCGGAGCAACCGGTCAGCGATCGCAGCTGGAGAGGAACCGCAGCTGCCCTTAGCTTGGACAGTGGCACCCTGCACCGCCGGCGACCTCGTTCAACCGAAGAAAACCCGGGCTAGCGCAGCGAGAGAGCGGAGAGACGGCGAGTTCGCGTCCGGCAGAGGAACAGAGGAAGCAATGTGCGCTGTTTCTTCACCGAGTGAGTGGAGTCCTGACAGTTGCTTCGATGCGCGGCTTGAGCCCAGCTGCACCGAGTGAAGCGGTGTCTTCAGCACCAAGCAACGGCGTCGCCGTGGCGCGCTGCATCGCCGTGGCGGCTGCGGAGGATAACGGGAGAACTGACGTTGGCTCGGTGGACACTGATCAGCTGTCCCCACATGTCATCCTCTCTTTTCCCCTCTTAATATTTCTGATCTTTTATTTCTGCCACCCACTTTGTCCAAAATTCTAGATATTTGCAGGAAAACCAAATTAAATATGGAGAATCCGAATTTTGACTTCCATGATGCATTTGATCAAGTTTAGTTCAAGTTCAAATTTCAAATTTGAATTTTTAAGGGTTTTTGGTGTCACCCTAGATTTAAATAGCAAATACTCCAAAATTTCTCATTTTTGGCATGGCTGCTAATTCAAATATGGAGAACACCTTTGGGGACCCAAATTTGAAATTTGAGGGGATTGGAATTTGAAACTGATTTTGAAATTCAGATTAGAGGGTTTCTCCTTTTAATCCCAAACAAATATTGAAACTCCTCCAAATGAGCTGAAATTTGGAAGGGTGAATATTTGGACTATGAAGATCAAAGCTATGAATTTAGATCTCCATGTTTGGAAGTTTTTGGGAAGTCTAAATCCTCACTTTGAACTTACACCGTTATAATTCAAAGTTTTAATTCCCCTCATTTTTCCTAAGTGTACATGAGCTGAATTTTTCTTGCTACCACTTTTTGGGGATTTTACATCCCCCCCCTTAAAAAGAATCTCGTCCCGAGATTCCCAAAGAAATACAAAGTGGGGACAACATTACCCGGTATATGATGATAGCAAGTCCGGATAATATGCTCATAGATAGTCCCCGCTTTCCCATGTCGCCTCATCAGCGGTATGGTTACTCCACAAGACCTTGTAGAACCATAAGGTCTGGTTTCTTGTGGTGCGAGTCTTTTCATCGATAATCCGGATTGGATACTCCGTGTACGTGACGTCTGGTTGAAGAACTTCTATCTCTTCGGTGCGGATTGCAGCCGAGGGTTTGAGGCACTTCCTCAGTTGAGAGATAGGAAAGACGTTGTGAATCCCTGCGAGTGACACCGGTAAATCCAAGCGATAGGCCACGGGTCCCCATTTTTCAATGGCGGCGAACGGACCAATGAATCACGGCGCAAGCTTGCCCTTCACACCGAAATGATGAACTCCCTTCATCGGAGACACACGGATATAAACATGGTCCCCGATGTTGAAGTGGAGAGGGCGACGTCTTTTATCCGCATAGCTTTTCTGACGAGATTGAGCAGCCTTGAGGTTGGCTTGTATCACTCGCACTCGTTCTTCAGCTTCATTCACAAGTTCAATGCCGTAGATATCTCGCTCGCCGGACTCACACAAGTTGAGTGTTGTGCGGCATTTCCGGCCGTAGAGAGCTTCATACGGCGCCATCTTAATGCTAGCTTGATAGCCGTTATTGTAAGGGAACTCCACCAACGGCAAATGATCGTCCCAATTCTTGCCGTGGTGGATGGCACAAGCGCGTAGAATGTCTTCAAGCACTTGATTCACCCGTTCAGTTTGACCATCCGTCTGCGGGTGATACACGAAGCTTCGGATCAGTTTGGTCCCCAACGACGCGTGCAGCTGCTCCCAAAACCGAGCGACGAACAGCACACCGCAATCTGAAATAATGGAACGGGGAATACCGTGCAAGCATAAAATTCTCGCAATATACAGCTCCGCATATTGCTTGGCCATGTATTTTGTATGTACTGGAATAAAATGAGCCGACTTGGTTAGTCGATCGACTATCACCCAAATTGAGTCATGTTTGTGAGACGTGAGAGGTAACCCGACTATGAAATCCATGCTGATACCCTCCCACTTCCACGTCGGAATGTTCAATGGTTGCAGCTGTCTTGCTTTACGCATATGGTCAGCTTTCACCTGCCGACACATATCACATTTTGATACATACTTTGCGATTTCTCTTTTCATCCGTGTCCACCAAAATCTGGTTTCCAGATCCTGGTACATCTTGTTGCTGCCCAGATGAATAGAATACTTAGACAAATGCGCTTCGCCCAAGATTTTCTTCCGAAGCTTCATGTCACGGGGTACCACTATACGGTCTTTAAACCATAGTGTACCGTTATCATCTCTTCGGAAGCATTTCATTTCGCCATTCTTCATCCTTCTTTGAATGTGCGACATTCCCACGTCTTTCTTCTGCGCTTCCATAATCTCCTCTCGTATTGTAGGGACGAGAGCAAGATTATATAATGCCCCATATGGAACCAAGTACAGACTCGGCTTCACCTCTTCAAGTGGGGTGATGGACAGACTGTTGACATGCGATTTGCGGCTTAAGGCATCGGCAACCACGTTTGCTTTACCGGGATGGTAGTGAATCTTGATCTCATAGTCTTTGATCAGTTCTAGCCATCTCCGTTGCCGCATATTCAACTCCTTTTGAGTGAATATATACTTCAGACTCTTGTGGTTGTTGTACAGGTGCACTAAGTTCCCAAGCAAATAGTGCCTCCACATTTTCAACGCCAACACCACAGCAGCAAGCTCAAGATCATGAGTCAGGTAGTGCTGCTCGTGGTTACGAAGTTGACGTGAGCCATAGGCGACCACTCTTCCTCCTTGCATCAATACACAGCCAAGCCCGATGCCGGACGCATCACAATATACGTCAAAGGGTTTGGTTGTATCTGGTTGAGCTAACACCGGGGATGTTGTAAGATGCTTCACTAATGCTTGGAAAGCTTCTTCACAAGCTGAGCTCCAAACATATTTGATCCCCTTCTTCAATAGTTCAGTCATCGGCTTAGCAAGCTTGGAGAAGTTCGGTATGAATCTCTGATAATATCCTGCTAACCTGAGGAAACTTCTGACTTCATGGACTGTTGTGGGGGACTTCCATTTCAGCACTTGTTCGATTTTGCTTGGATCAACTGCAATGCCTTCTGCAGAAATAATGTGACCAAGGAATGGCACTTGGCTGATCCAAAACTCACACTTGCTGAACTTGGTGTAAAGCTTATGGTCTCGCAATCGTTGAAGCACGATATGCAAGTGGTTGGCATGTTCTTCTTCAGACTTGGAGTAAACAAAGATGTCATCTATGGACACCACCACGAACTTGTCCATCTCCGGCATGAACACTGAGTTCATGAGATACTTGAAATGTGCCGGGGCGTTGGTGAGACCAAAGGACATGACGAGGTATTCATACAATCCGTATCTCTTCGAGAAGGCCGTCTTCAGAATATCCTCCGCTCGGATCTTGATTTGGTGATATCCAGAGCGAAGATCCATCTTTGAAAATACACTCGCACCCACAAGCTGATTGAAGAGAATATCGATGCGGGGCAGTGAATATTTATTCTTGATGGTGACGGCGTTGAGAGGTCGGTAGTCCACACACAACCTCAAGGTTTCATCCTTCTTCTTCACAAACAGCGCCGAGCATCTCCATGGCGAGGAACTCGGTCGAATGAAACCCTTCTTCATTAAATCATTGAGCTGCTCGTTTAATTTAGCTAGCTCATTCGGAGCCATCTTATATGCTCTCCGCGATATCGGCATCGTCCCAGGCCAAGTTCAATCTTGAACTCGACTTCTCTTTCGGGTGGCATACCCGGAAGATCCTCCGGAAAGACATCCAGGTATTCACAGACCACGCGAATATCCACAAGTTTCATGGCTTCCGTGTTATATGTGGTTGGAGCTTCTTGAACCGAACGGTCAAGAATAAGAACATGTGGTTCATGAAGTGGAGAGTTTAAACGAACCACATGTGGAATGATGTCAAGAACAGCACCATGGCGATGTAGCCATGACATTCCTAAAATGACATCAAGTTTTTGACTCTCTAACATAATTAGAGATGTCGGATATAGATTCCCACCCAATTGTAATGGTGCTCTATAGACCATCCTATCAGCTGTTATTTTCCCACCCGGAGAACATATCAAGTATGAATTATTTGTGGGAATGATAGGCAGTTGATATTTAATAACATAAGACTGACTTATGAAATTATGGGTGGCACTGGAGTCAAAAAGTTTGACTACGGGATGATCTATGTAAGAAAACATACCCGCAAGGATGGGTTCGCCTTCCGGCACGTCTTCAATAGCTATGTGGTGGACGTTGCCGGGTTTCGGTGCTGGTTTCTTGGGCTGATTACGGGGCTGATTAGCACCCTGATACGGCGCTGCTCTCCTGCCCTGTTGCGGCTTGGGGCAGTCCCTCAAAATATGCCCGACACGGCCACACGTGAAGCATGTGTAAGGTGTCGGGGTCCCGCCGACTTGAGGACGGAATCCCGGTGCACGCTGTTGAAACTGAGGCACATGCGGCACCATCCTTTGCTGCTGCTGTTGCTGTGGTGGATACGTTGGTCGGAAGCCTTGCACATTATATTGTCGACCGCGGAACTGAGGCGGTCGTGGCGTTGGCTGCCATCTCTGACCGGATGGTGAGCGATACACCATGCGGTATTTTTGTGGCGTCCCAGCACTGCTGCTCGTCAGTGCGCCGCGTTTCCTCTTATCAGAACCGCGCTCGCGTTGGGCATTCTCTTATAAAATCGCGGCATTAACAAGGTCGTTGAATGTGCCGCGATTGCTTTGGGCGAGATGACCTTCATCTTGGAATTCAGGCCCCGGAAGAACGGGTTGCGCTTGTCTTCTTCCGTTCTCACAAATCCTGGCGCATACTGCGCCAGTCGGTTGAATAACCTGGAGTACTCATGAGCACTTCTCTCGCCTTGTCGTAGCGCCAGGAACTCCTGGAGCTTCCTTTACATAACACCGGGAGGTATATGGTAGGCGCGGAATGCCTCCCGGAACTCCACCCATGTGACAGCATGGCCAGCCAGTAAGGAGGCGATGTAGTTCGCCCACCATGTGCCGGCTTCTCCTTGAAGCTGTTGCGCTGCATACAACGCCTTCTGGTGTTCGGTGCATCGTAGCAGCCCGAACTTCGCCTCCAGAGTGCGGATAAAGCAGTCCGCCTCCAAAGGCTCTTCGGCCTCCATGAAGACCGGTGGATGGGTCACCAGGAATTCCGAATAAGAACATTGTTGGGGCTGGCGTTGCCCATTGTCTTGGTGTCCTCCCTGATGGGACGCATTCTGCTGGACTAGCATCCGCAGCAACTCGGTTTGCTCGTCGCGCGAGCCGAGCACTGCGGCGAGAACCTCCGCCAGGTTTCTTGGAAGTTCTGGCGGTGGAGGAGGTGGTTGCTGCTGCGTCGTGGTTTTTCCGGAGGTGGAGACTCATCACCACGAACCTGACTCAGACCTCCCTCCTCTTGCGTAGACCGTGTACGCACCATTCTGCATTCATACCATTCAAATGATCAGCACATGTTGGTTTATTTCATCCAGTCTATACAATAGTAGTACGAGAATGAACTAAATAATGCGCATAACAATCACACATATGGATAAAGTATAAACTTTATACAACATATACATCCCTGGATCGTGTCACACGATCGAGTTCCAAAGTATTGAACTTTATGGGTTAAAAGTTCATTTCGACCATCGTAGGTCGCCACGGGATGTTAAGTGTGTTAGCATGCATAATTCCTCGCTATTGTACTGGACCCAAACATGCACTCGCTCGAAGTGATGCCGAATGCATAAACTTTTTGACTCCACTCGCTGTTTTACAACAGCCGTTGGATATCAAAAGGTGAAACTGAGTGTTTTAATTGAAACACCTCAACATGGTGTTCACTGTCCAGCTTCTGGTCCAGCTGACCCGTCTGGATAATTCAACAGTTTTGACCACCTTAGAGGCAAAATCTGGACCAGAGTCCAACAGAAAAGTTGTAGTAGACTCAACAAGGAATCCAAATTGTATTTATTTGACTAAATAGCCTTCCTAATTTGTGAGTTATGACTTCTAAAATTGACAGAATTTTCTTAGGAATTTTGACAGCACCTCCTTTTGCAAGTGGCTGTTTTGTTCACAAATTCCAACCCATTCTGTCCTCCATCTTGGAAAACACTGAACTACAAAGTTCTAGCACATTTCCTATACTTTCCAAAGGTGTCTTAGTTGACCCATAGAAATTTTTCTACAGAAAGTTGTGGTCGAAATACAGAAAATTCCAGAGAGCATTTTGGTCTGCCCTGTTTCTGGACAATGCCTACTCATATGCGACTTTCATCCCTTTGGAGGGAGATTTTGTACTGGAGATCTACAGAAAAGTTGTAGAGGACTTCAAAACCTTTCCATAATGGTATCCCACACCCCCATTGGTTCAACCAATCCTATGTTATACCCTGTATAAGTTCAGCAAAGTTTCTGCCGAAAACAGGGGAGGTTGTTCCTAAGTCTTTTAGAAATGAATCTACACTCCCAATTGACTCTTAGTTCAATATGGAAGTTCAATAACCCATAAATGGAATCCTAAACTTAATTTTAACTCTTTTATTTGAAAAATATCCTTTTATGCAGTCTCAGTACTACGTTTCCTCAGCAAAGAAGAAAAAAAAAATCCTAAGCCGGTATTCCTGCGTATACGTCTCCAATGGTGGAACTAAGAATGTCACTCACAAACGGTTTCTACACGTCATGTGCTAACGTGGTTAATGTACCAGCAGAAGAACACACAATAATTGTGCATATAAGGGTTTTTGACATTTCAGGCAGTTCCATATCATAGTAAAAACATACGGTCCGTATCATTGCCATACGGATCATCCTTGAGTCAAGCCACGTCTCAAGGTACATGGTCGTGTTTTCACACCACACAACGGGGAACCCGAGTAGAGCGTGAACGGGTCGTCACAGTTGGGAATTTTATCAACCCAACGGACACCACCTACTGCCTCATGACCGTTGAGGCACGCCGATTGCGAGCGCTGCGTATGGCCCTTTTAACATTGAACGTTCAAGAGTTGCATACTATCGTGTTGCTTACCACACGATGGGGTATTGTCACTTTTGCCTACAGCATGCTAGAGAACAGCGTTTTCATATGCTATTAGAACCATTGAGAGGTTCAAAGATTCATATTAACTACCGTGCCAAGCCACGGTATAACCTTCCATACTATTACTCGTATGGCGAGTTACCACAATTGATCCGCCTGCGGTGGCGTACCTTACCTCTTACCTGACGTTGGAGCGTCGTTACAGAATGTATAACACATAACTTAGCTTTTCCACTTTAATATCTACCACTATTATAGACCTTATGTGGGATTAATGACAAATCCTCACTCGAGCGTGCTATTCCCAATGCGGCTCTGATACCACGTCTGTGGGGACCACCCCTTGGTTCATCCACTCCAGGATCGCAGAGGGTGGTGCCATGCGATGCGGCACCCAACATCACACACGAAAAGATTAAAGAACAACATACAAACTTTTATTTGATATAAAACAGCGGAAGTCTTTTTACAAAACTTAATTATACAGCGGAAGTAATGTACATAGCTACTCTCTAATACTAACTAAGAAAAAGTGCAGCCGTCCAGCCCGGGGACGCTACACACTAGCAGCATGGAAACGGAGATCACAGCGGCGTGCAGGGCTCCAGCTCGGCCGTGTACCCCGACGGGGGCATCGCCTCTTCTTCGGAACCTTCCTCATAACTCTCACCTGCACACAGCTCAAATATTGCAACCATGAGCATGATGACTCAGCAAGGCTTAACCGACTAGCCTAGGCATGGAACTCTACATGCAGGGATGTGTAAGACACGCCTATAAGTTGATCCTTACTTTCAGTTTTATAGCAGCAGATTCATGTGCCTTAGGCAGCCCTCACATCGGAAGTCCACAATCAAACAAGAAACGCTTTCCTCCGATGTGGTGATGCCCAAAGCGGAAAATAAACTTAATTAGCTCTACATCTACAGCAGACATGGTTTCCAAAACATTAATATATCATCACAACATATTATCATTCATTTGGCTTACTTCACTTCTTACTACGTCACAGAACAGTGAACAACGGTACTCAAATAACCGCGAGGGACGGTGATTGCAATCAGAAGACACCCGGACAACACGTTGCATACACCCACTTTCAGAAGCGTGATTCCACAGCCCTTCCTACTCTGTTATATGCAACAACCTTTCAAAGGCAACCCAAATGCCGAACCGGTCCATCCGTAATGGGCAGGAGGTCCCCGCGTGGAGCGTGATTGTGCCCACTGGCAGATTTACACCTTGCTACCCTCAACCCACTCCTATTTATGGTTGGGTAAGCCTCGACACCCAGGTTAACCAATTACATCGGTTTCCTGCTTATGTCAGTCTGCCATCCGGTACTGTTCGATACTTGTTCAGCAGGTCCACACACGACTCGGTCCTCAATCTACACCAACAGGGCTACGCACGTGAGACCTCCGCTCACTGCTTCCTATCCCCCCTGCTGGGTCTCATTTTCTCCACTCTTAATCCATTTTCTATTCTGACCAAACCGTGTGATAAACCTTACCTCGCGAGTAGATTCCAACTACTCGACTTCTACCGAGATCCTAAGCATATTAGCAGGGCCTTATGTACTGGTCGGGTCTGTAAGCTACCCAACCTTTCATAGGATTTAAAAGGTTATGCAAGTGGGGTTTCAATCACCTTAACTCTAATGCAAACATTCACCCTAGACATAAGTGATACAAATAAAGAATTTACAAAAGTACTTAAATGTAAAATGGGGCTTGTCTGGTTGCGAGTCAAACGGGAAGTTAGCTTCAGGTGCGAGGACATCCAAGGGCTCCGGTGCGTCCTCAACTTCGGTCACTAAATGAAATGTAGCAAAATATATGTATAAGTATTATGGAGTTATAAGAATTAAACTTCTATTCATAGCTACTGCTATTTATGTTCCTTAATTGGCTTTGGAATTTTTACAGTGGATACTAGACTCTCTAAGGATGATCTGAGCAAAATTTGGAGAAATGTCATTGCACAATATAGTCTCCAAAATTCCTACAAGTACAAGGCTTCTCTGAATTTTGAGCCCAAACCAGGAGCTTTGACATAGCTAAAAGTGGAAGATCTGAATAGGGTAAGTCTCCTTGGTTCTAACAAAATTTGTTTCACCATTTTTGGAGCTAGCAACAGAGAGATATGAATTTTTGAAGGCGGACAGGAGTTCTGAAAAAGTTTCTGTTTAAATTTGAATTTTCAAATAAAGTCTGAATTTTGGAAGGAAATTTAGCCTAGCAAATGAACTCCAATGAAGCCCAATTTTTTACTGGACATCAGATACTATGAAAAGGATTAGGTACCCAAATTTGGGAATTGCTCCTGTAATAAATCTCTAAAGGATTTACTAAAAACAATTCTACAGAAATTCTTGGGCATTTTCATAGCAAGCAATTTGTTTCTCTGTGAAATACTCCTCATGAGGATTCCATCAAAATTGGTCTCACCCTTTTTGGAGTTTTCTACACAAAGTTATGGGCTTGTAAAGATCAGCTAATTTCTGGAATTATTTTCCTAATAGAAACTTTAAATAATCGTGACGGGGCCCACTGTTTTAAACCGGACCAGTGGAATTGCGGCAGCACCGGGGCTACGGAGTTTAACCCGCGCAGCAACAACAGATCCTGGGCCGCACCCTGATCCCGCGCCTAACTCGTGCCACTGACAGGTGGGACAGACCGCCACCGTCTTCTTCCTCGCGCCCGGGCAGCCCCCTCGCCGGAACGACGGCTGTACCTCACCGGAACGGCTACCCAGTGCCCTAGACGGCCCAAATCTCGCCGCCTGTGCCCAAAATCCGACGAGAAACATGCTGGTAAGCTCAGTGGCGGCACTAAATGGCCGGAAATATCTCCCCGACGGCGGCAGCGGCAAACTCCACCCCGGCGCCGTCGTTCTCACATGGCCGACGAGTATTCCGGTTGGGGAGAGCACCCCAAGCACCAGGGTGATGTGAGGAGCACGTTTTTGCATACAAAAATGGGTGAAAACTCATGCAAGGTGTAGCTCGACGGTGCAGCTAGGGTTGTGCGTCGGCGGCCGGAAAAACTCAGTCTACAGCTTCATTTCTCTACGATTTCCGATGGTTCTTCGTCGAGGAGCTGCGCTAGGTCGTGTAGAAGCATCGGGCCAAAGCAATTAGACTATGGTTTCACCTTGGCGACAAATTCCGGGGTAGACGGGCGGCCGTTCTTTCGGTAGCTCGTTGCAACCGGTCGGCGATCGCAGCTGAAGAGGAACCGCAGCTGCCCTTAGCTTGGACAGTGGCACCCCGCACCGCCAGCGACCTCGTTCAACCGAAGAAAACCCGAGCTAGCGCAGCGAGAGAGCGGAGAGACAGCGAGTATGCGTTCGGCAGAGGACATACATGTACTCAGTCCTGTCCAGGTGGCGACGGTTGATGTAACTCTGGCAGGTCATGGCCTCCCAGGTGACATCCTTCTCAGCATCGACCTGTGTTCCCCGACAAGCTGGAGAGCAGTGGATCTTGAGCAGCTGATTTTCATGGATAATCCTCATCTCTGAACTCCATTCTTCCCGCTTCTCACGGATGGTTCTGGTGGAGCTGTAGTGTATGATCAGCTTGCCCACATTGCCGGCGGCGTGGAGCATACGCCGAAGACGGCGCAACAAGCCTCCTACTGCCAACCCGTAGGAGTGGTACGTCACCGGACGGTTCTCCTCTCTCAGGGCAAGGGCAACTACAGTAACTCTCCCTCCGGTGGACTTGCGGGCGGTGCGGATCATGCGAACCATCTAAAACATTAAGTTAGATAAGAGTTAAATAAAAATTGTATTTTGAATAAAATTTGGGGCAAGATGAATAAAGTGACACCATTAAATAACACTTTCAACCCACACCTTCGTAAAATAGTTTTTAAAAAATAGGGTCCTTAAATACATCCATTTCTACCTAGTTCCACGTTCCTACGGGCAACCTGGCTCTGATACCACTTCTATCACACTCGGTTTCTCCGAAGAACAACTGAGTGAATATCACATGTATGCCAGGATCATTTTCTCATACATGTGACGACAAATAGTGAAGCATCATCATATTACAAGCCAGGTGTCGAATATAAATAAGTCTTACATAGCATACGTCTCTATGGACCAAACGGACCGATGAATCGGGGAGCAAGTTTCCCCTTGACACCGAACCGATGAATCCCTTTCATCGGAGACACACAAAGATACACGTGCTCTCCGACATCGAAATGTAGCGGTCGACATCTCTGGTCCACGTAGCTCTTTTGACGAGATTGGGCAGCTTTGAGGTTCTCTTGTATTACCCGAACCCTCTCTTCGGCTTCATTGACAAGATCAACCCCGAACGTTACTCGTTCACCGGACTCACACCAGTTCAATGGCGTACGGCACTTCCGGCCGTATAGAGCTTCATATGGTTCCGTTTTGATGCTCGTCTGATATCCGTTGTTGTACGAGTACTCCGCCAATGGTAAGTGATCATCTCAGCTCTTACCGTGGTGGATGGCACATGCTCTTAGCATATATTCCCGTATTTGATTCACCCACTTAGTTTGCCCATCGGTTTGAGGGTGATACGCGGAGCTTCCAGAAACGGGCCACGAACAGCGATCCTCTATCTGACACAATGGTACGGGGAACTCCATGTAAGCACAAGATCCATGCTATGTATAGCTCCGCATACTGCTTTGCGTTATATCTTGTATGCACAGGGATGAAATGTGCTGATTTGGTTAACTGGTCCACGATTACCCAAATCGAATCATGGTTCTGGGAGGTCATCGGCAACCCGACGATGAAGTCCATGCTCAAGTCTTCCCACTTCCATGCTGGTACATGCAGTGGTTGCAACAGGCCTGACTTCTTCATATGGTCGGCCTTGACTCTTCGACACGTATCACACTGTGAAACGTATTTTGCAACTTCACGTTTCACATATGTCCACCAAAACTTCTACCGGAGATCTTGGTACATTTTATTACTACCCGGATGAATGGAAAACTTGGACAAATGAGCTACATCAAAAATTTTCTTCCGTAGTCCCATATCCCGGGGTACTACAATCCGGCCGTTGAACCACAAGGTACCATCCTCGTCCTTCGGAAAGAACTTCATTTCTCCGTTGTCTATCCTTCGCCGTACATGAAACATACCCTTGTATTTTCGTTGAGCTTCAATGATCTCCTCTCGGATGGTAGGAATGAGAGCGAGATTATAGAGAGCTCCATACGGGATGACATGGAGGCTTGGTTCTTCATCATCCATTTCAGCAAGAGTCAGGTGATGGATATGCGCCCTATGACTGAGCGCATCGGCGACCACATTCGCCTTTCCTGGATGATAATGAATCTCAAGTTCGTAGTCTTTAATGAGCTCTAGCCATCTTCGTTGCCTCATGTTCAATTCTTTCTGAGTGAAGATGTACTTCAAGCTCTTGTGGTCGGTATAGAGGTGTACAAGATTTCCGAGCATGTAATGCCTCCACATCTTCAAAGCAAGGACCACAGCAGCTAACTCAAGATCATTAGTTGGATAATGCTGCTCGTGATTTCTGAGTTGACGAGATCCATAAGCGACCACTCATCTATCTTGCATCAGCACGCAGCCAAGACCAATGCCAGATGCATCGCAATAAACGTCGAATGGCTTCGTCGTATCCGGCTGAGCAATAACTGGGGCTGTTGTGAGATGCTTCACTAAAGTCTTGAAAGCTTGTTCACATGCAGCACCCCACACGAATCTGGTATTCTTCTTTAATAATTCCTTCATAGGTTTAGCAATCTTAGAGAAACCCGGAATGAACCTCCGGTAATAACCCGCTAAACCGAGGAAGCTACGGATTTCATGCACAGACTTTGGTGACTCCCATTTCTGCACTTGGATAATCTTACTCAGATCTACAGAGATGCCCTCCGCTGAAATAATGTGTCCGAGAAAAGGTACTTGATTAATACAGAATTCACACTTGCTGAATTTTGCATAGAGCTGATGATCTCGTAATCTTTGTAGCACAATATGCAGATGTTCAGCATGTTCTTCCTCTGACTTGGAGTACACCAAGATATCGTCGATGAAGACAACGAATAATTTATCCAACTCCGGCATGAATACTGAATTCATCAGGTACATAAAGTGTGCCGGGGCGTTGGTCAAACCAAAAGACATAACGAGATACTCATACAGCCCGTATCTCGTTGAGAATGCTGTCTTTGAAATATCTTCTGCCCGGATTTTAATCTGATGATATCCGGACCGAAGATCCATCTTTGAAAATACCTTCGCACCCACTAATTGATCGAAGAGCAAATCAATGCGAGGTAGTAGATACTTGTTCTTGATGGTAACGGCGTTAAGAGGACGATAATCAACACAAAGCCATAGTGTTTCATCCTTCTTCTTGACAAACAATGCTGAACAACCCCAAGGTGACGAACTTGGTCGTATAAAGCCCTTGCTCATTAGGTCATTCACTTGTGTCTTCAATTCTGCCAATTCATTGGGTGCCATCTTGTACGGCCTTCGTGATATCGGTGTTGTTCTCGGTATAAGTTCAATCTTGAACTCAATGTCTCGCTCGGGCAGCATGCCAAGTAAGTCATCGGGAAACACATCCGGATACTCACGTACCACCGGAATGTCCTCTATCTTAACAGCTTCCGTGTGGTTCACTGTTGCAACCTGCTGCCGTCTGGCGCCCAGAATTAATATATGAAGACCGTGCTGTGGGGAGTTGAGCTCAACGGTCCTAGAGCTAATGTTAAGAACCGCCTGGTGGTAATTCAACCACGACATCCCCAAAGTGATGTCGATTTTCAGACCCTCAACAATAATGAGAGTCGTAGGGTATATTCTACCCCCCAAACAAAGAGGTGCTTGGGAGACAACCTCGCTTGCGGTACGGCTGCCCCCCGGCAAAGATATGAGGTATTGCCTCTTTGTATAAACTGTTTGGAGCTGATGTTGAGCCACAAAAGATTGGCTAATGAAATTGTGTGTGGCACCGGAATTAAAGAGAATCAAAACAGGTAGCTGATACAGAGAAAATATCCCTGCTAAAGCGGCTTCCCCTTCCGGAACATCATCAATCACGGTATAGTGAATGTTGCCCCCTTATCTGCCCTCCTGTCTACAGATTAAGGTATGGGTCGTATTGTTGTAAATATGATGACCCGCATCCTTGAGTTCCCTCCAGACAATGCCTAGCACAATGGCCCATACACCTACAAGTGAAACACGGATGTCTCTCCGGTTCTTCGTTGACTTGCGGTGAGATGCTAGGTACACATGGCTGCAGCGATGGAGCACAAACCACCATCTGATGCTGCGGCTGTGGAGGTGGTGCAAGTTGTAGAACTTGACCAGTAATCAATCTCTGAGGAGTTGATCGTACAGGTGGCCTCCATCTTTCACCGGGTGGCGTTTGATACACCAAACGGTACTTCTGAGGCACATAACTTGTGCTGGCCTGCTCGATCTCACTCATCCTTCTCTTCTCAGCTTGCCACTCAAGTGTCGCCTTCTCTTGGATGAAAGCTGCATCTACCATGTCAGTGTAAATGCCGTTATTGTGCACGGCCAACTTCTCCTATAATATGGCACTCAGGTCATGGAAGAATAGGTCACACCGTGCATCTTCTTTCGCCACATATTCGGGAGCATATTGGGCCAAAAGGTTAAACCTTCTGACGTACTCGAGCACACTCATGTCCCTTTGCTTTAAGCCCAAAAATTCCTCCTGCTTTGCCTTGACAATACCTAGTGGTATGTGACGAGTACGAAAGGCTTCACAGAACTCACTCCATGTTACTTGATGATCATCCGGAATGGTGGCAAGATGATTAACCCACCAGTTTCCGGTGGCTCCATGGAGTTGCTGAGCGACGAACTTTGTCTTCTGCACTTCATCACACTTGAATACTCCGAATTTTGACTCCATGACACGAAGCCATTGATCTGCTTCCACAGGTTTGGTGGCTTCAGTAAAGATTGGTGGTTGAGTCGCCAAAAAATCCAGATAAGCGTTCCGAGGTGGAACGACTTGTTGCGTGTTCTGGAGTACGCCTTGCTGTACCAAAGCTTCGAGTAAGCGTGTGTGTTCTTGGGTTGTTTCTTGGAGTAGCCTAGTGTTCTCTTGGCTAGACTCGACGACTCGAGTCATAAGATCCATCCATCCCGTGGATGGTGGTTCCGATGGTGGAATAGAAGCATCACCGCCTCGACGAGAACTCCCGGCCCTACACCTAGAGCGGTTACGAACCATATTGCAAAAATGTAGTTGAGAAGAGTTAAACAAGAACTCAGCAGTATTTGATACTATTGGAAACATGAATATGTCAAAACTTTATGAAAGCAGTAACAAAATCCATGTTTACACAACTGCTTAGTAGGCATAGCTATCCAGCCTATCTGTACAGAACAGACCTTTATGCACTATCTCCAGATTTTGATCTAGTTAAGAGCACTTTCATAACTCACGTTGAATACCAAAGTTAAAGTTAACTTCAGTATATTTCCAACAAAGTACTCATATGCCTGCAGATCATCTCTGGATTAAAAGTTATGATTTTCCAAAGTTGACAGAATTCCTGGATAAAATTTGCCAGCATCTCCTTTGTACGTGGCTGATTTTATCACAGTTGTATATATAAATACAATAAGAATCTGATAAAACATTGAACTACAAAAATATGGCACAATTCATAAACTTTCCAACGGTGTATCATATGCTTCTTAAGGATTTTTCTACAGAAAGTTATGGCTTAAAAACAGAAAGGTCCAGAGAGGTTTTGCTGCTGTCCTGGTTCTGGACAGTTTACCTTCCTCTGAACTTTCTACCCATTTAGCGTGTGATTTTGCTCTGGAGCTCTACAAAGAAGTTGTAGATCACTTGAGAATAATTCCAGAACCGTATCATAAACCTTAATTGGGTCAAGCTAATCAGAGTTATGCTCTGTTAAAGTCCAGCAAGAATTCCTGCCGAAAACAGAGCACTCTGTTTTTGAAATGTTTGAAGCCTAGTCTTCCTCTCATTTGAATCTTAGCTCAAAATAAGAGTTAAGTAACTAATATTTGTTCAAACTTCCATTTTTAATCGAAAGTTAGTTCATGAGTCATTTCTCCAAAGGAAAGGGGTTATTAAGTTTAGTATGGCGTCGATGTACCGTAAGAAGCATGTCGGTACTACGAAGCCTCACCAAAAGAAAATCCTAACCGGATTATACCGGCATATTCATATCTTAGGTGGCACTAAAACGGTCACTCGCAAACGTGTACTATTCGTAAGATGGTTTCATGGTTAATCCTGCATAAGTCACACTCAATCGTCAGGTCTGGCTGCACACCGAATCCGGTATTCATACAGTTCTTACACCCGTCCGTCATCACTCGCACAGGTGTTCTCAAGCCAAACACGCCTTGAGCTACGTGTTCACGTTACTAACCACGTGACAGGGTTTCCCAAACTTGCCCATAGCATGCCAGGGAAGGGCGTTGCTCGAGTACCCCAAACGACATGAAGAGTCGTATGGGATACCAAAGCGGGTCGGGTTACCTGCCACCCGTGGGGCTCCACCCTTCAGCTTGTGCGCACTGGTGGACAGCGTTACGTGCACCCCCCAAGACATAACTCGTCCCGAGATGCATGATTTTCCAACATAACAAATAAGTTAGTTTGCCACCTTCATAATAAGCTAATAGTAATCCTTATGTGGGCCTCGTACCGTATCCTAAATTTTTGTCATAATACCTTCCTTATTCGGTGCGCTATTACCAATGCGGCTCTGGTACCAGCTGAGACGGGCCGGGTACCGATGGAGACAGGGCTCAGCTAATGATACCACTTGTCACAGTTCTGATACCACGATGAGACAGCCCGATGCCGCCCGTTTAGTCACGGGGACGGGGCACTCGCCCGGGAATCGCATTGGGTGGTGCCGTGTTGTGCGGCACCCAACAGCACACATACAAGGAACAATGTATTACATAAAACAATAGCGGAAGCTTACAATTTTTTCTTTGTAAATAGTTTACACTAAATAGCTACAGCGGAAGTCTATAACAACTCACGTCGAATATCTAAGAGCACTCGAGATGAAGTCCAGCCCGCGGACTCCTGTCGCTAGCAACACGAAGACAACAGCAGCGGCTGGGTTCTCCATGTGTTACATGACTCGGAAGTCTCCGAGTCTCACCGGACAACGTTCTTCTTAGCATCGATGTTAACCTGCAAAACCACTTATATAGCAAGCGTGAGCACATAGGCTAAGCAAGACTGATCCGTCTCTCCTAAACAAGAAACTCTACATGCACGACGGTTGCAATTGGGTTAGCTAGATTTGCATAAAGGACTCGCCTAAAGTTGATCCTAAACTTTAAGATTTTAAGCCTCATTGTGCAGACCTTGAGCCGAAAAGCATCGCAACTCCACAATCAAACAAGAAACGCTTTGTTGTGATGCTCCTTGCACAAGGAGAAAATAAAGTTTAATGAGCCTATCTCTAATTCAATCATGGTTGCAATACAATTTACATCACAGCCTTATGTGGTTCAAAAGATAACCATTTCAGTTGTTACTACGTCAAGACACAGTGGGCAAGTACGCTCATATGACCGCGAGCGACGGTGATTCGAATCAGTACATGCCCGGACTACACGACACGTACACCCGTACTCCGAGTTGCCAGCAGCAACCTCGTCTGACGTTGTACGCAGCCACCTTTCCCAAGATCTTCCACATTGGACGCAGTCCAACTGCCCTGAGTATGCAAGCTCCCTCAAGGTACATACCCACAGTGGTATGTTCTTAAGCGAGTTACCTCCTCTACCCTGACGCCGAAAGCCTAAGGCAGTTGGAAAAGTTCCACTATGGATCTCCCAAGGTACATCGGTTTCATGGGTTCCATATAGCCTGTATGTGCCCGGTACACAACTCAAACTTGTCCAACAGGGCCAAGCACGGACGGGCCTTAACCGACACAGGCAGGGCTATGCACGCACGGTCCGCAACCTGCCGCATCTAAACCTCCCTGCCCGGTCTCCATTTCTTATGTGTGAACTTTCCTCATCATTTCTAGTTTTATCCCGTTCCGAGTAAACCAGCGCTAAACTCGCGAGTAGCTTGCAACTACTCGACTTCTACCGGACCTTTCCTACTAACATTTAGCGTAGCCAAATCCATTCTAGGAGGTGCTATTCTACCCTTTCTCTCTTAGGTATTTCTGGTTATGCAAGTGGGGTTTTCAATATCAACTAGACGTAATGCAATCAAACGATTCAAAACTATAATCTCTAAAAATGAAAATACTTTATAAAACTGTTTAAATGCAAACCGGGGCTTGCATGTTTTGCAGGTGACTAATATTACAATCAGTTAGTGAAGATCACTTGGAGCTTGATCACTTATTTTCCTCCCTCCTTGATCTTCAATTCCTTCTCGCGTTCTTCACGTATGTGCTACACGATATGATCATGCATATGTATTTAATTGAAAAGCTTTTGCTAATAAGATCTAATGACAGTTTAAAAAACTGGAACTCTGTTTAAGAATTTAAAATGACACTGGTGCTAGTGGTTTGGGTTGGGTTTAAACACTATGATCAAATGTTGAGTGCTTCTCCCACTTAAGTGTTGATCCCCAAAAGAGGTTACACATAACAGTGGTGATCCAGAGCTCCAATGGAGCAGAAACTTTTCATGTTAGTACCTTATCACCACAAAGTTATCTGGACCAAAAATTAGCACTTTTCATTGAGTGGTTTATTCAGAACAATTATCTATGCAATTAAGCAAAGAAGAATAAATTCTGAGGTAACACCTATGTTCATGTCAAACTAAGTGAACCCCAATTTCAATTATAGTTCATAGAGCTTGCATGAATTTTTCCTAGGATTTTTGGAGCTAAGAATTTCCTGGAACTGAATTTACAAGTTTTGGAAATTCTCTGAAAATGTCTTTGTATTCAATTGAACACAGCAACTTACAATCTGAATTACCCTGATCAAATCAACTCCAAATGAGCTTAAACTTTTACAGGAGTCCAATAACACCCTAAAGAATATTCTGGCAATATTTGAGAATTTTTGGATAAACCAAACTCCCCCGAAAAATTCTTTTTCTGAAAAGCTTTAAAGAAATTTCCAGAATAAAATAAAGATTTTAATACAAATTGGGTTGCATATTTGGATATAGTTTGTCAATCTGAACCTAACCCAATTTGAATCACTAAATTTGGAGGTTCCTAGCAAAAGTTATGCTCTTCTAAAGTTTGGGGAAAAATCAGGAATTTGAATAAATCCGGGAAAAAGTTTAAACTGAAGGTGGGACCGGGGAGCACACGTGTCACGCCCTGAATTAAGCCACACAGGGCCACAGAGCTGTTTCCCGTGTTGCCACAGTTAATCCGGCGCCACAGATGATCCAGCCACTGTTGTTGTGCGACTGACGCGTGGGACCGGCAGTATCTTCGTCTACCTCCCGCCCCCGCGCTCCCGCGCCTTCGGGCTCGCCGGAGTTCGCGGTTTTCGTCGCTCCGGCCAACTCCCGAGCTGTTACTCGCCGACAGGCCCTAATTTGGTGCGAGGAACAAGTTGACGTGATTCCCACAGACCGGCGACGTCTCTAAACCACCCCGCACCGGTGCAGCGGCTCGGATGAAATCCGGCGATGTTACCCCGACGCCCTAATCCTCCCAAGCCCCGGTTTCCAGGTTCTAAAGCACCGGCGGATGCTAAGGAACGTTGACATGGGAATCAAACGGCTCGGAGATGGCTCTAAACTAGGGTTCACCGTACACCCGAACCTTCCCGCCATAGCCGCTGTCGGAAAGACCGGGAATACGCCGTGCACCGTGCGTTTCATGCGAGGCTTCAAAAGCAAACTGGTGCGCCCTCAAGTCTAGCCCGTGTGTGCGAAGTTTCGTGGTGTCTAAAAAAAATCAATCGGGAATTTCATGGAATCATACCCGAAGGTCGGTTTACACCAGCCGGAGAGGATTTCCGAAATTCGTGGTCGAGAGGCAACGGCTTTAGCTGTGCTTCGGATGGAAGCAGCAGGAAGCTCTTGCGCGTCCAACGGCCCTCTAGCTTGGTCGTGAAAACCACTCTGTGGAGCTGTCCATGAGAGCACCCCGTTGCTGATGGGCTCGGCCTCCGTGGGAACTGGCTGTTCTCGGTCTCTGGAGGCGGAGCTCACGTTGGAGTGGCGCGAGGACGTCGGAGGAGAGTCTGTGGTGTTGTTTGGTTGCTTGGCTGAGGCTCGCACACAAGCTAGGCGGTGGGTGATCGATTGAGAGCTCAGCAGCGGTCTCTGCTTGTTTCTCGCACGAGGAGAAGGAAGCAACGCCGGGTCCTCGGTGATAAGGGCGAACGGGAGCACGGCAGAGGGTATAGACGTCCAGGCAGCTCTCCAGCGCGCCGAGAATCAACAGGAGATGGCCGTGGCGCTGTCTCGGTGTTGCCCGTCGAGAGTCGTCTCTGCCGATTGCCTCGCGTGGGAGTGAACAAACAGAGACCCAACACTGAGATCTTTTGAAATTTTCAGTTTCCCTCAATGACATGTGGGACCCACAGTTCAGTCCTTCCTTATCCCTCTAAAATATCTTCCAAAGTTTGAATAAGTTGGAATTCAATTATGGAAGTTTATATCTGAGGGGCATTTGGACAATTGAGCAAGTTTCATCCAAATTCAAACATGCATTTGAATTCTTTGTTATTTAAAGTCCATTTTGGAAAATGGGTTGCAAACATTTCAACAAATCATGAAACCTTTCACACCCACTAATTTGGACCTAAGGAATTCTAATATGAAATCTGATTTTTAATTTGGCTGCTGCAAATGAGATTTGTAGCACAACAGTTTTGAAATTCATAGTGTTGCTCTCATTTGAAATTTTAGTTGAACAAGTTTGTTCCAAATCTGTTTTTTAACTTTCCCACACCTATGGGACTTCCCGTCTTGTTTTTGACCTCTCTTGGGTTCCAAGTTTTCAAACAGACATTTGAAATTGTGTGAAGAAAGCCCTCATGTGGGTTATCACATGTGGGAAAAGTTTTAACAAGTCCATAATTTCATACATATGAAACAAACTTTTGCAAACAAGTGTCTCATTGTATTCACATTTTTGGGACCTTTACAGCTGTTGGGTGCCACATCGCACGGCACCACATACATCGATTCCCGGGTCAGGCCGCGACAGCGTGGTATCAGAGCCGCATTGGGAATAGCACGCATGAAAAGAGTCTATTTTCGAAAACTTAGGAGTATACGAGTGAGGAACGTATAGTATGCCCACATTAGAAGTATTAGCATAGTAACTTAAGGTGGCAAGCTAACAGTGTGTTATCATTCAGTATTTCAATTCTGTAACGACACACCTACGTGAAGGTAAGAATGGTAAGAAACACCACAGAAAGCGGATCAATTTCGGTTAGCTCCCCCATACGAGGAAAGTAGTGTGGGATGTTGCATTCAGCAATGGACGGGAAGTGAACATGTTTTCTAAGACTCTTCATGTCTTAGAGACATATGAATGGCACTAGCCTCAAGTGCGCAAACCCAGGGGCAAGAGGAGGAGACCCCATCATGTGGTTTGTAACACGAAGTATGTTCTATGGGACTCTTCATGTCCTATGAGGCATAGGAAAGTGCTGTTTCACCGGTGTGCTTTATTGCAAAGGTGTAGAGCCCCCGTCGGGTGGTGAATAACCCGATCATGTACCTTGAGACGTGGCTTGACTCAAGGACGGCCCGTATGGCAATGATACCGGGCGTATGTTTTTACTATGATATGGACCTGCCTAAAATGACAAACCAGTGTGTGCATCATTATTGAGTGATTTTCTGCTGGTATCTTAACCACGAGTAGTACATGCCATGTACAAAACATTTAAGTGATCGTTTTAGTGCCACCACTTGAGACATATATTCTGGTATAAAGCCGGTTAGGATTTTAACTTGGTGAGGCAACATAGTACCATGATATGTTTTGAACTGCATGAAAAAGGAGGTTTGCAAAGAAAAGAGTAATTTTGGAGTCTAGGATTCTAGTCGGGGGTAATGAACTCCTATATTGAACTAAGAGTCAATTGGGAGTCTAGATTTATTCACAAAGACTTAAGAATAACCTCCCCTGTTTTCGGCAGAATTTTTGCTGAAGTTGAACATGGCATAACTTTTGTTTGGTTGAACCAATGGAGGTGAGTGATACATTTCTGGAAACTGCTGAAGTCTTCTACAACTCTTCTGTAGAAGTCTAGATAAGAATCACCCTCCAAATCGATGAAATTCTCAGATGAGTGTGAACTGCCCAAAAACAGGGCAGGCACAAATTGCTCTCTGGAAATTTATATATTTCGACCATAACCTTCTGTAGAAAAATCCCTAAGGTTCATGTAATAAACCGTTGGAAAGTTTAGGACATGTGCTACAACTTTGTAGTTCAAAGTTTCTCCAGATTTGGAGTCTTATTGTATGAAATCTTGCGGACAAAACAGCCATTTTCAAAGGAGGTGCTGTCAAAATTGTTCCATATTTCTGTTAACTTGAAATATCGTATCTTTTGATCCAGAACTGATATGAAGGCAAATAAATACTCGTTGGAAAGATATTGAAGTTACCTATAAATTTGATATTCGACTTGAGACATGAAATTGCCATTTTCATATTCAAATTCTAGGGTTAAGACCTATAGGTTGTTCTGAACAGAGTAGTGCTTATTGCCATTTAGCTTGAGACTTGTTGTGGACAGGGATGTTTTAGACTTCTCTAAGTTCCATAACATGTTCGTTAGTTATTTTTCAGTTTTTTCCGACTATTGAAATTAAGGGTTTGGACAAACTTGTTAAAGTTTGGTAGGTTTCAAAATTGTCGAAATCCTGGTTAGATTGTGTAGTGCTGCAATAGCTATGTGATGCTTTTACGGTTATGTTTTCAATTCAAGTTGATTCTAAACTTTGAATTTTAACAGTGAATTGCTCACTCTTGCAGTATGGATTGTGCTCATTCCAGGAGTGAGGTTAGTGAGTCGAGTCACGGTGAAAGTAATTCGCCACGACAAGAAGTGCCGACATCATCAACCGGATCGGCGGAAATCATGAGAAAGATGGCTGAGTCTCTTGATCTGTTGGTGCGACAAAGCATACGGCAGGAGACACTACAGCAAAATCCCCTGCCAAGACTTATCTGGATTTCATAGCAAGACAACCACCGGTTTTCTCGGAAGCGAAAGAACCGTTGGAGTCGGCTCATTGGATCCAATGTATTGAAGCCAAGTTTGAGATGCTTGAGTGCAATAAGTATCAGAAGACTCTATTTGCCGCTCAACAACTCCACGGAGCTGCTGGAGCTTCGTTGGCGGAGTACATCTCTACTCGTCCTGAAGGTCATCGGGTGACGTGGGATGAATTCCGGGATGTTTTCGGGGCAGGTCACGTTTGTTCGGGAATTCTACGAATAAAGTATCAAGACTTTCTGGAGTTAAAGCAAGAAGAAAGGAGTGCGTACGAGTACTTCGATGAGTTTGAAGACTTAATGCAATACGCCACTCATATGGTAGACTCGGAAGCATTGAAGTGTGAATATTTTTTCCAAGGTTTGAATGTCAAACTTAAGGAACAAGTGACCTTGTTCAATAACGGTATTAACAATGAGTTGGTAAATGCCGCTATCATTAAGGAAGACATGCATCTCCGTTGTGAAGCGGAGCTGAAAAGAAGTATACCACCAGACCGCGATATTGATGTCCATCCAAACTATCGAGTGTGGTATGACTCGCCAGTTAGGCAACAAATTCAGCCAGTGGTGCAACTCTCACAACCATAGCTGGAGTTACTCACTTATGAGCCTCAACCTCAACAGCAGCAGTCGGAAGTTGTTTGTGCAACCCTACCACAACCAGCTGTGCACAGTTTATCTCCACCTCGTGTTAGTAGAGAGCTGAGGATTTCTGCAACACGAAACCGTCGTGGTGCTGAGCAGAGCCACACTCATGTGTTGTCTCATCAATGCTCAGATCAGCAGAATGAACATTCAAAGAAGCATCTTTCAAAAGCTGGCAGGGTTAATTACACTGCTATGGAGGACATTGCACCAGGTGATCCAGTTTTAGCGGGAACGTTCACCTTACATGAACAGCCCACTTTCGTGTTGTTTGATTCCGGAGCCACCCACAATTTTATTAGCAGAGACTATGTGCTGAATAATAATCTTCCATTTAGCACGGTTAGACATCCGTTTCATATCAGCTCACCCGGAGGAAAGACATCTACAGATGAGATGGTCTCACGGGCACCTTTATGTTTGGGTGGAAACATCTATCCTGCGAGCCTTATCATACTCAAAGGCCAAAGGATTGATATTATCTTGGGGACGTCATGGTTGACACATTATGGAGCTATCTTTGACATCAGCTCTCGGACTGTCCAACTGAATTCCCCAATACATGGTTGCAACATGTTGAATCTTGTGGATCCATCACAATGTGTTGCAGCGGTGCATCAGAAGCTCCTAAACTTGAGGATATTCTGAAGCGGATCCACGGCCTTGTCGAGCCAGGATCACGCTGAGGGGTGCTGCGTTGCACAACACCGGATAACGCACATAAAAGATACAAAGCGGAAGCAAAGTTTTATTACATAAACCATTTTATGGACATTTTTACAACAAAATAAGTCCAGTATACAGTCACGGGCGTAGACAATCCCTCGAGTTCACGTTCAGCCCGTGAACGTGTCCCCGCTAGCACGCACACACACTAACACGGCGGCGTGCACGACTCCCACTCGACGGGGTTCCCCTCCTGAGGTTCCGTCTCCTCCTCGGGAGTCCCTTCCTCATAAACCCCTGCAAAAGCTTCAAACACAAACAGTGAGCATGATGGCTCAGCAAGACTGACCCATCTCTCCTATACGTGAAACTTCTACATGAAGGGTTTAGGGTACATGAGGTAAATAAGTTGCAAAGGACTCGCCTATTTATTGAAACCTTACTTTCATGTTTTAGCGGCAGGTTGTGAAAAACCTCATGCGAAGGCACATGAGAGAGCCGAAATCAAACAAGAAACACATTTCTCTCATGTACTTTGCCCAAAGTTGAAAAGAACTTTAATTAGCTCTAGACTACCACAAGACATTAACAAGCAATGTATATCTTTCAAATCAGCAAACTTTTAACATGTATCTAGCCTGTTCTTTCCACGTCACGGTACAGTGAACAAGTGGTACTCACAGACCATGAGGGACGGCGATTATAATCAATTTACACCTACAAGGTTACCTGAATAACCCGTCACGTACGCTCGTACTCGATGTTGCCTACAGCAACCATCACGGACGTCGTACGCAAACCACCTTTCACCCGTCAGCCAAATGTTGAACCGGTCCAATCGTCCCGAGCAAGAGGTCTCTGCGCGCGCATCCACAGTGCCGCCATCCGATTTACACCTCGAGCTCTTAACCTACCCACAGAACGACCAGCTATGCCTCAACACCCAGCTACCCGAATTACATCGGTTTCCCGGTTCCCATATAGCCGGTAGGTCTTCGGTACTGTTCTAGCTTGTTCAACAGGCCCGCACATGGCTCGGTCCTCAATCGACATAAGCGGAGCTATGGCACCCAGGCCCCAAAGTCCTGCTGCCCTTACCCTCCGCTCGGTCTCATTTTTCTTGCCATGTGTTTCATTTGCTATCTTTACCCGAGCAATGTGCCTCTAGCCTATTCTCGTGAGTAGTTCCAACTACTCGACTTGTACCGAATCCTACACTATCTTAGCATTGCAGTAGCTAACGAGGTCTTAAAACCTAATCCCAACCCAGGGTTTTCTTGGCTATGCATTTGGGTTTCAAACAAGACTCTAATGCAAGAATTAAGTGGGTGCTCAAAGTAAGTTCTCAAAACAGTAAAAATTTATAAAAAGGGTTAATGCAAACCGGAGCTTGCCTTGCTGCTCTTGGTCGTAGGCTAGCTGTTCCTCTAGAGTGACGAAGTCTAAGACTTTGGGTTCCTCCTCAACCTTAGCGACTACATATGATAAATACAAATATGTGTCAATTTAAATGCATTTGAATTGGAGTTTAACTTGTAAGGACTATAAGTCTTACTAGCCAGACCCAATGACTCTGAAATTTTTACTGGTTTGGATACAACCTAAACAGGGACTTGGCCAAGATTCATTTGCAGCAAAGCTCATTTGAGCTCTCCACAAATAATTATGTGCTAGGCCTTAAGTGGAGCTCCTAGGGTGTTCTAGGGATTTTTATGGAGCAAGCCATGACTTTCTGAAAACTAGATTTTCAGAGGGTTCTAATAGAGTTGGTGTCACTTAATTTGAAGGTTCCTAGCTAAAGAAATGAGCTAAATGATTTCAGAGAAATTCTGAAAATGTTTCAGGACATTTTCTATTTTCTCTGGAACAGTTTTATTAATCACACCATTAGGTGGATCAAATAATCTCAAATGGATCTCAAATTTTTATGGTAGCTCAGGGATATTTTGGTGAACATCCTAGCAAAATTTCAGTATTTTCCTCCAAAGGGTTCTCCAGTTCAAATTCTAAACAGTTTAAATTTGAAGAATTAATTATGTAGAAATAAGGATTTTCATAGAGTGAATCTAGATATTTTGGAAAGTACTCAGAAAGCCGAATCCAACACAATTTGGTTCACTCGATTTGGAGTTTTCTAGCCAAAGTTATGTGTGTTTGAAGTTTGAACTAAATCTGAAAATCTGGGAAATGTATAAATCGCTGCGCTTGGGACTGGGGCTACCTGTCAACTTCTCAGCGGTCGACACACGGGGCTACAGAGACTTTCGCATGCAGCCGCACCTGATCCGGTGCCACAGCTAATCCCCGGTTTAAAATATCGGCCGCTGACATGTGGGGCCGGTGGCTTCGTCTACCTCCGGCCTCCCGCGCTCGGCCGCCACGAACCCTCGCTGGAGTGCTCGCCGGTGGCCTCTGCCGTGTTCCAAACTCCATGATCTTGGCCGTCTCTGCCTAATTCCACCCGGGGAGCATGATGCTGGGCTCAGCCCATCGTGACAATCACCGAAACACGGCCGGCGATGAGCGGCGGCTTCGGAAGAACTTCGGCCGCATCGACCGGGCTTCTGAGCCTCTCAAACGATGGAGCAAAATGCCGTAGAGCATCAGTGGACCCTAGGGAAGCTTGGTTTGGGCTCAAGGCTGCTCGGGAAAGGTCCTAGGTAAGCTCTCACCATGCGCCGGACGGCTTCCGCCATTAGCGCCGGTAGAAAAGCTAGAACTGGCCGGTCTACCAAGGTTTTCTTGCCAAGGCTGTGAAGGAAAGTTGATCGCTACCAAGCCTAGCTCGTGTAGGACCAGTTTGAGGATCTCTAAACAACCATGGAGCGAGAATTTGCGGATACGCACCCGAAGGTTGGTCTGCGCCGGATGAAAGGGAAAACGGAAATTCGTCGCTGGTGATCAAACACTCGGGCTGTGGTTCGGGGGTGAGAAGCACCAGACTATAACACTTCCGAGGACGCCTTAGCTTGGGTGTGACAGCCTCCCATTTGGGCTGTCCACGGGAGCCTGAGGTGCGGCAAACTTAGGTCATCGGAAAGAACTTTTGGTATGGGCGAGATCATCCGAATTCAGCTAATTCCTACGACGGGGAAGGAAGAGGAGAGCCTCTAGTACCTTTTTTGCAGCTTGGAGGGAGTGGAGCGACTGTGATCACTGCTTCCCTGATCAACTCCGAGCGAGCGGCGGTGAGGCGATGTTTTTCTTGCGCGAGAGCGAAGAAACGATCGGTGATGCCTCGGTTTGGCTCAGGTGCGGGGATAAGAGGGAGGGTGAGGCGGTTCAGTGGTCGGGGGCGGCAACCAGCTGCTGTCCCGACCGATCCTCATCGTGGCGGCAGCCCGAGCCGGCGCAAGAAGTCGGTTGATTTGGGTATTGAGGCTGACATGTGGGTCCCACCCAAGTTTTAACCTCTAAAATTAACTCTCCTCTACTGCTCCAAACAGTAATCCCTCTAATACCCTCTAGAATTTGAATTATCTACCAAATGCCCATTTGGAGTTGATGGAATTCAAATTGTGAAGTGTTTGAATTAATTTTCAGCACATATGCAGTGTGAAATTCAAATGGAGTTTGAATTTGCTAAACTTAACTCATGTCAAGACCAACTCCAAATGGAGTGAAAATTGGTGTGTGAGCTCACAAAAATGTGCTGATTCAGAATATGCCTCCCACTTTTGAACTTATGAGATGGAAGTGGTTTAAATTTGAATTTGTGTTCAGACTAACCCCTTTCTAGTTATACCCAAAAATACCTCAAAAAGATTTTGGATTTGGGTGAATTTTGGCATGACCATTCCTAGCAAGGTGTTGGAGTTTTTCATATGCCCAGCCCCTAGATGATGCATGTGGGAAATGCCACTTTTGCATTTTGTGAGTTTATTCTCTAATAACAATGTTGATGGTGTTTACTTGCTCTTCAAATGTGTTCACAAAGTTTCCTCAAATGAGGTGAGTGTGTGGTGATGAACACATTGAATATGTGCCAAAAACTTAGGCCCTTACATATTCCAGTGGTATGTGAATATTCAGATGTGTTTCCCGAAGATTTGCCGGGCATGCTGCCCGAACGTGATGTTGAGTTCAAGATTGAACTAGCACCAGAAACAACACCTATTTCTTGGCGACCATACATAATGGCACCAAAGGAGCTCGAAGAATTGAAGGAGCAGCTTAATGACCTCATGGAAAAAAAATTATACGCCCAAGTTCATAACCTTGGGGCTGTTCCGCACTCTTCATGAAGAAGAAGGACGAGACTTTGAGACTATGCGTAGATTATCGTCCACTGAATGCGGTCACTATCAAGAACAAGTATCCACTACCACACATCGATATTTTGTTTGATCAACTAGTGGGTGCTAAGGTATTCTCCAAGATGGATCTTCGGTCCTGGTATCACCAGATAAAAATCCGGGCAGAAGATGTACCTAAGACGGTGTTCTCAACAAGATATATATGGTCTGTATGAATATCTTGTCATGTATTTTGGGTTGACCAATGCACCGGCTCACTTTATGTATCTCATGATCTGTGTTCATGCCGGAGTTAGACAAGTTCGTCCTCATCGACGACATCTTGGTCTATTCAAAGTCATAAGAAGAACATGCTGAACTTTTGTGTATTGTACTCCAACGCTTGAGGGATCACAAGCTATATGCAAAGTTCAGTAAATGTGAGTTTTGGATCAGCAAAGTGCCGTTTCTTGGGCATATTATTTCAGCGGAAGGCATCCCTGTGGACCCAAGTAAAATTGAGCAAGTGCTGAATTGAAAATCTCCAACATCTGTTCACGCCCTTCATTGGAGACACACACAGATATACGTGATCCCCGACTTTGAACTGTAATGAGCGTCTTCGCCGGTCCGCATACTGTTTTTGTCGGGATTGGGCGGCTTTTAGGTTCGCTTTAATCAGCCGAATCTTTTCCTCCGCGTTGTTGACAAGATCAATCCCGAAGGTAACCCTTTCGCCAGACTCACACCAATTCAGCGGTGTGCGGCATTTTCTCCCGTATAGCGCCTCGTAAGGCGCCATCTTGATGCTGGCTTGGTACCCATTGTTGTACGAGAACTCGGCCAACGGTAAGTGATCATCCGAATTCTTACTGTGGTTGATAGCGCAAGCTCGTAGCGTATCTTCTAAAATATGATTTACCCGCTCGGTTTTCCCATCCGTCTGCGGGTGGTACGCTGAACTACGGATCAGCTTCGTCCCCAACGCAGCGTGTAGCTGTTCCCAAAAATGGGACACAAATAAAGTGAGCTGATCGGATATGATGGTGCGGGGTACGCCGTACAAGCATAGGATCCATGAGATGTACAATTCAGCATACTTATTGGTGTTGAAGTTGGTGTTGACCGGGATTATATGGGCAACTTTGGTGAGCCGGTCGACCATCACCCACACAGAATCATGCTTCTGAAAAGTGGTGGGTAAACCGATGATGAAGTTCATGCTCACATCCTCCCACTTCCAGGCAGGAACGCCCAGTGGTTGTAGCAGTCCCAGTTTCCACATGTGGTCTGCCTTCACCCTTCGACATGTATCACACTCGGACACGTACTTTGCGATCTCCCTCTCCATCCGTGTCCACCAAAACTTGCTTCTGAGTTCTTGATACATTTTATTGCTGCCGGGGTGAATAGAAAACTTTGACAAGTGAGCCTCATCAAAGATTTTCTTCCGTAACTCCGGTTTACGGGGTACGACGATCTGGTCCTTAAACCATAGGACGCTGTCTCGGTCTTTCTGGAAACATTTCAGCTCCCCACTGTCTACATGTCTCAGCAAATGCGACATACCCTTGTCATGTTTCTGAGCTTCCGCTATCTCTTCACTGATGGTGGGGATCAAAGTTAAGTTGTAGAGAGCTCCATGTGGAATCACATGCAATGGTGGCTCACTCTCTTCCAACGGTGTGATGGTCAGATTATTGACGTGTGACTTGCGGCTCAGCGCATCAGCTACTTTGTTTGCCTTGCCGGGGTGATAATGGATCTCTATTTCGTAATCCTTTATCAACTCCAACCATCTTCTCTGCCTCATGTTCAGCTCTTTCTGAGTGAATATGTACTTGAGGCTTTTGTGGTCGGTGTATAAATGTACGAGGTTACCGAGTAGGTAGTGCCTCCACATTTTAAGTGTGAGTACTACGGCAGCGAGCTCCAAGTCATGAGTTGGAGAATTCTGCTCATGGTTTCTGAGCTGCCGTGATCCATACACGACCACCCTTCGGTCTTGCATCAGCACACATCCGAGTCCAATACCGGATGCATCACAGTACACATCGAACGGTTTTGTTGTGTCTGGCTGCGTCAAAACCGGTGCTGATGTTAGGTGCTTCACTAATGCCTTGAATGCTGCTTCACATGCTGTACTCCAAACATATTTGGTAGCCTTTTACAGCAGCTCTGTCATAGGCTTGGCAATCTTCGAGAAGTTCGGAATGAACCTCCGATAATATCCCGCGAGTCTGAGGAAACTCCGTACCTCATGAACAGTTCTCGGGGACTTCCAATTCAGCACTTGTGTGATCTTACCCGGGTCTACAGCGATGCCCTCCGCTGAGATAATATGCCCGAGAAAAGGCACTGGCGATATCCAGAATTCGCACTTGCTGAATTTCGCGTATAGGTTGTGATCCCGCAGCCGTTGCAAGACTATATGCAGATGCTTCGTGTGTTCTTCCTTCGACTTGGAATATACCAATATGTCGTTGATGAAGACCACGACAAATATGTCCAGCTCCGACATGAATACCGAATTCATCAAATACATGAAATGATCTGGAGCAATGGTGAGGCCAAAGGACATGACCAGGTACTCATAAAGTCCGTACCTCGTCGAGAAAGCCGTCTTCGGAATATCCTCAGCCCATATCTTAATCTGATGGTACCCGGATCATAATTCCATCTTGGAGAAGATCCTTGCTTCGACCAACTGATCAAACAACATGTCGATCCGTGGCAACGGGTACTTGTTCTTGATGGTTATGGTGTTTAGTGGACGATAGTCCATGCAAAGCCGCAACGTCTCATCTTCCTTCTTCATGATAATGCCGAATAGACCCATGGCGAGGAGCTCGGCCTAATAAAACCCTTCTCCCGCAGGTCCGTTAACTGCATCTTCAGTTCAGCCAATTCCTTGGGCGCCATCTTGTATGGCCTTCGGGATATTGGCATGGTTCCCGGCACAAGTTCAATCTTGAACTCCACCTCTCTGTCGGGCAGCATCCCCGGTAAATCATCCGGGAACACGTCAGGGAACTCACAGACTACTGGAATATCTTCTAATTTGATGGTTGTGGACTGATAAACACTTGGAAGTTTTATTTCTGGACTGTCCAGAAATAAAGAGTGTGACTCGTGCACTTCTGAGTTCAAATGCACAACTCGGAGGACGGTGTCTAAAACATCGCCGTGGCGGGTAAACCACGACATCCATAGGATGACATCGACCTTCTGTCCCTCTAAAACTATGAGAGACATAGGGTATACTCTACCCTCTAAGCACAATGGCGCCTTTGGAATGTCACGGCCCCAACGGCCTTGTCGAACCAGGATCATGCTGAGGGGTGATGCGTTGCACAACACCAGATAATGCATATCAAAGATATAAAGCGGAAGCAAAGTTTTATTACATAAACCAGTTTATGAACATTTTTACAACAAAATAGTCCAGTCCACACTCACGGTCGTAGACAATGCATCGGGTTCACATTCAGCCCTTGAACGTGTCCCCGCTAGCACGCACACACACTAACACGGCGGCGTGCACGACTCCCACTCGACGGGGTTCCCCTCATGGGGTTCCGTCTCCTCCTCTGGAGTCCATTCCTCATAAACCCCTGCAAAACCTTCAAAGACAAGCACTGAGCACGATGGCTCAGCAAGACTGACCCGTCTCTCCTATACATGAAACTTCTTAATGATGGGTATAGGGTACATGAGGTAAATAATTTGCAAAGGACTCACCTAATTATTTGAACCTTACTTTCAATGTTTTAGCAGCCGGTTGTGGAGAAACTTATGCTAAGGCACATGAGAGAGCCACAATCAAACAAGAAACACATTTCTCTCATGTACTTTGCCCAAAGTTGAAAAGAACTTTAGTTAGCTCTATGCTACAACAAGCATTAAAAAGCAAAGTATAACTTTCAAATCAGCAAACTTTTAACATGTATCTAGCCTGTTCTTTCTACGTTGTGGTAGCGTGAACAAGTGGTACTCACTGACCGTGACCGTGAGGGACGGCGATTATAATCGATTTACACCTGCAGGGTTACCCGAATAACCCGTCACGTACGCCCGTACTCGATGTTGCCTACAGCAACCATCCCGGACGTCGTACGCAACCACCTTTCACCCGTCAGCCAAATATTGAACCGGTCCTATCGTCCCGAGCAAGAGGTCTCTGCGCGCGCATCCGCAGTGCCGCCAGCCGATGTACACCTCGAGCTCTCAACCTACCCTCTGAACGACAGGCAATGCCTCAATACCCAGCTACCCGAGTTACATCGGTTTCCCGGTTCCCATATAGCCGGTAGGTCTTCAGTACTGTTCTAGCTTGTTCAACAGGCCAGCACACGGCTCGGTCCTCAATTGACACGAGCGGAGCTATAGCACCCAGGCCCCAAAGTCCTGCTGCCCTTACTCCCCGCTCGGTCTCATTTTTCTTGCCATGTATTTCATTTGCTATCTTTACCCGAGTCGAGTGCCTCTAGCCTATCCTCGCGAGTAGTTCCAACTACTCGACTTGTACCGAATCCTACACTATCTTAGCATTGCAGTAGAAAACAGGGTTTTCAATCCTAATCCCAACCCATGGTTTTCTTGGCTATGCAATTGAGTTTCAAATAAGACTCTAATGGAAGAATTTATTGAGTGCTCAAAGTAAGTTCTCAAAACAGTAAAACTTTGTAAAAAGGTTAATGCAAACTGGAGCTTGCCTTGCTGCTCCTGGTCGTAGGCTAGCTGCTCTTCCGGAGTGACGAAGTCTAGGACGTCGGGTTCCTCCTCAACCTTAGCGACTACATGAGATAACATGTATATGTATCAATTTAAATGCATTTGAATTGAATTTAAACTTGTGAAGACTGTAAGTATTACTAGACAGACCCATTGACTCTGAAATTTTTACTGTGGTTTGGTTACAACCTAAACAGAAACTTGGCCAAGTTTCATTTGCAGCAAAGCTCATTCCAGCTCTCCACAAATAATTATGTACATGACTTTAATTGGAGCTCCTAGGGTGTTTTAGGGATTTTCATGGAGCAAACCATGACTTTATGAAAACTAGATTTTCAGAGGGTTATAATGAAGTTGGTTTCACTTAATTTGAAGGTTCCTAGCTAAAGTTATGAGCTAAACAATTTCAGATAATTTCTGAAAATGTTTCTGGACATTTTCTATTTTCTCTGGAACAGTTTTATTAATCACACCATTAGGTGGATCAAATGAGCTCAAATGGATCCGAAATTTTTATGGTAGCTCAGAGACATTTTGGTAAACATCTCAGCAAAATTTCAGAATTTTCCTCCAAAGGGTCCTCCAATTAAATTTCCAAACAGTTTAAACTTTGAAGAATTAATTCTGGAGAACTAAGATTTTCATGAAGTGAAACTTCATTTGTTGGAAAGAACTCAGAGAGCTGAATCCAACAAAATTTGGTTCACTCGATTTGGAGTTTCCTAGCCAAAGTTATGTGGGTTTGAAGTTTGAACTAAATCTGAAAATCGGGGAAATGTTTAAATTGCTGCGCGTGGGACCGGGCTACGTGTCAACTTCTCAGCGATCGACACACGGGGCTACGGAATCTTTCGCGTGCAGCCGCACCCGATCCGGTGCCACAGCAAATCCCGGGGTTTAAAATATCGGCCTCTGACACGTGGGACCGGGGGCTTCATCTACCTCTGGCCTCCCGCGCTCGGCCGCCGCCCCCCTCGCCGGAGTGCTCGCCGGAGGGCTTCTGCCGTGCGCCAAAGTCCATTATTTTGGCCGCCTCAGCCTAAATCCATCCGTGGAACATGATACTGGGCTCAGCTCGTCGTGACAGTCACCGGAAATGGCCGGCGACGAGTGGCGGCTTCGGAAGAACTTCGTCCCTGTCGGCCGGACTTCCTAGCACCCCAAACGATCGAGCAAAGGGCCATAGTACATCAGTGGACCCTAGGAAAGACCGACATGAGCTCGAAGTAGCTCGGGAGAGGCTCTAGGTAAGCTCTCACCATGCGCCCGACGCTTCCCGAATAAGCCGCCGTTGGCACGCTTGGAAATACGCCATGTATAGGGGTTCTCGTGATAGGTGTCGTGAAGCCAACTTGTGCGCCACTAAGTCTAGTTCGTGTAGGAACAGTTTTGAGACCCTCTAAACAATTTTGGAGTGAGAATTTGGCGGATCCGCACCCGAAGGTCGGTCTGCGCCGGGTGAAAGGGAAAACTAAAATTCGTCATCGGTGATCAAATACTCGAGCTGTGGTTCAGGGGTGAGCAGCACCAGTCTCTAACGCGTCCGAGGACGCCTTAGCTTGGGCATGACACGCTTCCGTTTGGGCTTTCTACGGAAGCCCGAGGTGTGGCGAACTTAGGTCACCGGGAAGAACTTTCGGTATGGGTGAGATCATCCGAGTTCAGCTAATTTCCTACAACGAGGAAGGAGAAGGAGAGCCTCTAGTACCGTTTTGCAGCTTGGAGGGAGTGGAGAGACTGTGATCGTGGGCTCTTCCGATCAACGGAGAGAGCGGCGTTTCTTGCGTGAGGGAGCAACGAAGCGATCGGTCCTACCCTCAATTGGGTCAGCGAGTGATCGGATCAGTTGTGACGCGGATTAAGTGTGGCAGCACGGGATGACTTTGTAGCCCCGGTGTTGCTTCGCTGTGACTGGTCAGACATAAATTGTGGCCCCAGTAACAGTAAAGGGGAATTTTTCAATATAAAATTAAATCCAGAGAAGAGTTGAATTTCCAAAATTCAAAACTTTTGCAAGGAAACTCAAAATTTAGTGATTCAAATTGGGTTAGACTCAGTTTGGAAAGATCTATCAAAATTTACAATTCAATTGGTACGAAAGTCAATAATATATTCTGGATAATTTTTTGAAATTCTTCAGTAAAAGAATTATTGAGGGAGTTGGGTTGATCCAAAAATCCCCAAAATTTACCAGAATACTCCATAGAATATTATTGGACTTCTATCAAATTTTCAGATTATTTTGGAGTTAATTTGGTAGAAAATTCAGAGTACAAACTACTGTACTAAAAAATGTCCAGAAACATTTTTAGAAAAGCCAAACATTTGTAAAATCAATCCTAGTAAATCCTTAGCTCTAAAAATCCCAGGAAAATTCATGCATATTCTCTGAGGTGTGTTTGAAATGGTAGTATCATTTAATTTGCATCAAAATGCAGATTTTTCTCAATATTAATTCCTTTTAGCATAACTGCTTAGTGAATTATTCTTGATGAACTACTAAATGAAAAATCCTGATACTCGGTCCAAAATTCTTTCTTGTGACTAGGAACTCACATGCAGCTAAAGTTGAGCCTTGAATCTTCCTGAACTCCTTATCTATTCTTGGATCTTCCTGAACTCCTTATCTATTCTTATGTATGTGAGGATTCATAAGAACATTATTGGGAGTTTTTCCTTCAATCAAATCAACCACAAGTTTAGAACTCCTCATCACATCAAATCCAGTTCTAAACTCATTCATTTGATTCCTTCAATTTGACCTTGCTTGTGACAAACCGAAATCCGTACATTCCAGTATCTCAGAGGGTGGTGCCGCATGATGCGCCACCTGACAGCACACACGATAAGGAAAACATAGTATTACATTGAAAACATGCTGAATATGTACAAAACATTTTAAACATTTTAAATTTTATGGAATTAATTCTAAAAAAATAATAAGTTTCCTGAACTGAAACATGTTTTGCTGGATAGTACTCGGAGAGCTGAATCCAACAAAATCTTGTTCACTCAATTTGGACCATCCTAACAAAAGTTCAGGACATTTGAAGTTTGAACTGAAATCTGAAAAATCTTGAAAAAATTTAAAACTCTGACCGCAGGCCCCACCACGCGGCTGCTTCTTCTTCCTCGCGCCAGAGAGTTCGGTGGCGGCGCACTCCGGCAAGGATCACCGGAAGTGACTTCCCAGCCGCCCCCAAGGCTGAAAATGGCCGCCCACCCCTAACTCGCGACGTTGAACTCGCCTCAGAGGCCGGAGCTTGCAGGTGGTGACCGGAAACATCCGTGCGACGGCACCCGTGGCGGCTAGGGTTCCGGCGATGCGGATCTCACGCTATGAGGCACAAGAAGGGTCGTGGTTTGCTCGTGGAGCACCAGTGGATCATGAGGAATATGAAATGTGCAGCCTCGGAAACTAAAAACGCTTGCAAATCCACTCTCGACGGTGACCCGAGACGTTTTGGCACCGGCGGCTATGAAAATGGCTAGAACTCGGTCATTTCTTGATGCTTATACTCGATTCTTCCTCAAGGAGGGATGGTAGGAGGTGTAGAAGCTACCTGCAAGCTAGCTTTCTCATTGGTTCAACGTGTAAATCGAATTTTCGGTTTCGGCCGAGCTCGGTACGTTACACTAGGGTTCGGAAGTTTCTAAAATTCCTGCTACACGGTGGAGCGTTTGCCGAACGGTTTCAGCTACACCATCTAGGGCTCCCCACGCACTTTCTTGTGTAGTAAGTTGAAGGAGAGGGCAGCCATAGGGGGCTCTCGACGGTGAGCCGAAGGAAGGTTCCGCCGGTTTCTTTCCGGTCCTTGGCAGCGACGGCCGTTGCAAACAACAGAGCGCAAAAGCTTCGGTGTAGCACGGGGAGCAGCTAGAGCACGTATTGGCGCTCCCTTTTTCTGTATAGCACTCGAGCAACCGGTGATCGGGTGCCGGTGTGTGAGGGGAAATCAGAGGTGTGGCAGTCAGTCGGTTCTTCACGCGCGGGAGCGAAACAGAGGTGGCACGAGCTGGGCGAGAAGGAAGCTTCGACTGTGCAGCGTACGTGGGCGATAGGAGAGAGCGCGACTTGATCGGGAGCAACTGCTGGCGAGCATGTGGGTTCAGTGGGGTGAGGTTGCACCCGCGCTGGCAAGCTCTCGGCAACAGCCCAAAGAACAGAGGCGGTTCCCTCAGCTTGTGGGACTGATACGTGGGTCCTCTCTCCCCCTTCTCTCTTTTCTTTCGTTTTCACTGCAAAGATCTCAGCTACTCACTATTAAAGTGTAGAATTCACTCCCAAGTCATGAGTGAATTGGATTTCCTCAAATTGAGGTTGGTTTAGCTAAATTTGATTCACAACTGAATTTTAATTTCAAATTCAATTTTGGATTAATCCAAATATAGCTCCGGACAAGATGAACTCCACTGAGGATGAAAATTGGGAGACTAACTCAGAAAAATTTGCTGAGTTTTAATATGAAGTCAACTTTTGAATCCAAGTGATGAAAGTGGCTGACATTTGAATTTTCATTCAAATAGCCCTTTTTGCAATTGTATCCAAAAGTGCCTCAAAATAATTTAAACTTGCATGAAACTTGGCATGAGCACTCCTAAGAAGGTTTAGGGACTAATGGTGAGCTATGTCTCTCAAGTTTACATGTGTGAAATCCTATTTTTGGATTTGTGAGTTTTTCATCTAATTATCCTCTTGATGGCGATTACTTGCTCTTCACATGTGTTCATGAGCTATCCACAAAATGAGCTGGTTTGTGGTGATGTGATGAACACTCTAGAAGATAAATTCTTGGGCTTTTACATCCCTCCCCCCTTAAAATAATCTGGTCCCGAGATTATCAAAGAAGAGAAGAAGATGTAAGAGGAATTACTCGTGATGGGACGCCATGAAATCCGGGTAGTTTGAGTGAAGGAAATCTTCGCTCTCCCACGTCGCTTCCTCAGCGGTGTGGTTACTCCACAATATCTTGTAGAACCACAGCGTTCAGTTACGCATTGTCCGAGCCTTCTCATCAATAATCTCCACTGGATATTCAGCGTAGGTTAAATCCAGTTGCAACTCACCAATGTCGTCAGTGGGAACAGCAGCCGTATACTTCAGACATTTCCGGAGTTGTGAGACATGGAAAACGTCGTGAACACCAGCAAGAGATGCCGGTAGTTCCAGTCTATACGCCACTGGTCCGCACTTCTCGGTGATGGCATATGGTCCAATAAATCGGGGAGCGAGTTTCCCCTTTACGCCGAATCGGTGCATGCCCTTCATCGGAGACACACGGAGGTACACGTGTTCCCCGACGTCGAAGTGCAGCGGCCTACACCTCTTATCAGCATAACTTTCCTGTCAGGATTGGGCGGCTTTCAAATTTGCTTGAATTACCCAAACTCGCTCTTTGGTGTCGTTCACTAGATCAATCCTGAACGTGACCCTTTCACCAGACTCGCACCAATTCAATGGGGTGCAGCATTTGTGACCGTAGAGAGCCTCATAATGTGCCATCTTGATACTCGCTTGATAGCCATTGTTATATGAGAATTCCGCCAATGGTAGATGAACATCCCAATTTCTACCGTGGTGGATGGCACACGCTCTCAGCATGTCTTCTAACACTTGATTCACCCTCTCAGTTTGCCCATCTGTCTGAGGGTCATAGGCGGAGCTTCTAATCAGTTTGGTACTTAAAGCAGCGTGCAACTGCTCCCAGAAATGAGCCACGAACATGCCCCTCGATCTGAGATTATGGTCTGGGTACTCCGTGCAAACATAAGATTCTTGCAATGTACAACTCCTCATACCTGCTGGCATGGAAATGTGTATTCACGGGAATAAAGTGAGCCGACTTGGTTAACCGGTCAATGATTACCCAAATGGAATCATGCTTGTTAAAAGTCATGGGTAATCCCACAATGAAATCCATTCTCACATATTCCCATTTCCATGCTGGAATTTTCAGGGGCTGCAGTAGCCCTGACTTCCTCATGTGATCCGCCTTCACTCGTCTACACGTATCACACTCGGATACGTATTTTGCGATCTCCCGCTTCATCTGTGTCCACAAAAATTTACTCTTCAAATCTTGGTACATTTTGTTGCTACCCAGATGAATGGAGAACTTAAAAAGTGAGCTTCATCAAGGATCTTATTTCTCAGCTCCATATACCGGGGTACTACTATGCGGTAATTGAACCATAGCGTCCTCTCATCATCCTTCCGGAAACATTTGATATCACCGGTGTCTATCCGTTTCTAGAGATGTGCCATGCGTTTTTCAATCTTTTGAGCTGTGATAATATCCTCCCTAATAGTAGGAATGAGAGCAAGGTTGTAGAGTGATCCATGTTGAACCAAGTATAAACTCGGTTCTTCCTCTTCCATCGGTGTAATGATAAGGTTATGGACATGTGATTTCCGACTCAGCGCGTAGGCTACCACATTTGCCTTGCCGTGGTGGTAATGAATCTCAATCTCATAGTTTTTGATTAATTCTAACCACCTCCTTTGTCTCATATTCAGCTCCTTCTGGGTGATGATATACTTTAAGCCCTTGTGGTCGGTGTAGAGATGCACCAAGTTTCCAGGAAGATAGTGCCTCCACATTTTTAGCGCCAATACCACAGCAGTGAGCTCAAGATCATGCGTCGGATGATGCTGCTCGTGGTTTTGAAGTTGGCGTGAGACATACGCGACCACCCGTCCTTCTTGCATCAACACGCAGCCAAGCCCGATACCGTACGCATCGCAATATACGTCGAAAGGCTTGGTCGTATCCGGTTGAGCTAAGACCGGGGCTGTTGTGAGATGCTTCACCAATGCTTGGAACGCTCCTTCCCATGCTGAGTTCCGAACATATTTCGTCCCCTTCTTCAATAATTCAGTCATCGTCTTAGCAAGCTTGGAGAAGCTCGGGATGAACCTCCGGTAATATCCCGCTAAACCGAGGAAGCTTCTGACTTCATGGACAGAAGTGGGGGCTTTCCATTTCAGAACTTGTTCAAATTTGCTTGGATCAACCGCAATTCCTTCCGCTGAGATGATATGTCCCAAAATGGCACTTGGTTGATCCAAAACTCGCATTTGCTGAACTTGGAATAGAGCTTATGGTCCCGCAATCGTTGAAGGATGATTTTCATGTGTTCGGCGTGTTCTTCTTCTGACTTGGAGTAAACCAAGATATCATCAATGAACACCACCACGAACTTGTCCAAGTCCGGCATGAACAACGAGTTCATGAGGTACATGAATTGTGCCGGGGCGTTGGTGAGACCAAAATACATGACGAGATACTTATATAGTCCATATCTCGTCGAGAGTGACGTCTTCGGAATATCCTCCGCCCGGATCATTATTTGATGATACCCGGAGCGAAGGTCCATCTTTGAAAACACACTTGCCCCCACATGTTGACCAAACAACATGTCAATGCGGGGCAGTGGATATTTATTCTTGACGGTGACAGTGTTGAGTGGTCGGTAATCCACACGCAACCTTAAGGTTTCATCTTTCTTCTTGACAAACAGCGCCGAGCATCCCCATAGAAAGGAACTCGGTCTAATGTAACCCTTGCTCAACAAGTCATTGAGCTGTTCCTTCCACTCAGCAAGCTCATTCGGAGCCATCTTATACGGTCTCCGCGATATTGGTGTAGTCCCAGGTGCAAGTTCAATCTTGAACTCAACATTCCGTTCAGGTGGCATGCCCGGAAGATCATCCGGGAACACGTCGGGGTATTCTCGGACTACGGGGATGTCATACAACTTGGGAGCTTCAGTATTATAGGCTGCTGAAACTTCCGGGACCGAACTGTCTATAAAGATTGAATGCGGATGGCGGAATGGAGAATTCAAATGAACCGTCCGTGATAGAGTTTCCAGGACAGCTCCACCGTAGTGTAACCATGACATTCCTAAGATTGCATCAATCTTTTGTCCCGTGAGGATAATCAAAGTAGTGGGATATATGCGGCGGACCGGAATCCGCTCATCAAGGATCACAGAGGGTGGTGCCGCACGATGCGACATCCGACAGCACACATCAAAAGAACGATTTTGTATTACATAGAAAACCAACTGAAATGTACAAAGTAGTACAAAACATCAGTTACAAGCTAGTGTTTAGATTACAACAGTGGAAACTAAGTTTATACAACTCACACCATCTACCTAGCAAAAGTCGGTTGCCCAGCCCTATGGGCAACCCACACTAGCTGCACATCTCAGCTCAGCGCGGCGTGTACGGCTCCCACTCAGACGTGGTCCCCGACGGAGGGTAGCCCTCACCGGTGGACTCGTAACCCGAGTCCGTGGGGTAGTCATCACCTGAGAAACACTTATAGCAGCAACCGTGAGCACGATGGCTCAACAAGATTTAACCGACTCACCTAGTCATGAAACTCTACATGCAGTTTACACGAACATGGGATGGTAAATTTCAGCAAACGGACTCGCCTACAAGTTCATCCTTAGTTCATCTTTTAGCCACAAGTTATCAGTTCATGAATATGAAATTTAGTGAGCAATATTTGCTGGCACACATGTAGCAATTCAATTTTATCATAACAGCAATATTGAATCATCACATTTCATATATTAATCTACGTTACGATGCTGTGAACAAGTGGTACTCGTCACCACGAGGGACAGCAAATCGACTCGATATACACCTGCAGGGATACCCAAAGAGCACGTCACGTATGCCCACCCGTGCAGCTGCACAGCACGCTCACTCGATGTCGTACGGGACAACCTTTCACCCAACAGCCCAAACATTGAACCGGTCGTACCGAAATGAGCAGGAGGTTCCCTACACGGAGCATCTCTCGATGCCCGTTAGCAGATTTACACCTTGCTGCCCTCAGCCTACACCTATAAATCGGTGCGTTATACCTCGACACGCGGAGGTATAGGTTACATCGTTTTATCGGGGCCCATATATCCGATATGCCTTCGGTACGTTCAATACATGTTAAGCAGGGCCGCACACGGATCGGTCCTCAATCGACATGGACAGGGTTGCGCACACAATAATTCATCTTGCTGCGCCCTAGCCCCTGCCTAGTCTCATTTTCTTACTAAAATGATCTCACATCACTAGAACAAATCCCGTGTGTCCCAAAGCCTAACTCGCGAGTAGATTCCAACTACTCGACTTGTACCGAAGTTCTATGAAAATTAAGCACAGCGTATGCTACTCGAGGACTTAGACACTACCCTCACTCTTATAAGAAAAATCTGGTTATGCATTTGGGGTTTCATTCATCCTACACCTAATGCACATATATACATACCTCATACTAAATATGTAAACAAAGCAAAACTCGCACCAGTTTAATGGGGTGCAGCATTTGCGACCGTAGAAAGCTTCATAGGGTGCCATCTTGATACTCGCTTGATAGCCATTGTTGTACGAGAATTCTGCCAATGGTAGATGACCATCCCAGTTTCTACCGTGGTGGATGGCACACGCTATCAACATGTCTTCTAGTACTTGGTTCACCCTCTCTGTTTGCCCATCTGTCTGAGGGTGATAGGCGGAGCTTCTAATCAGCTTAGTACCCAATGCAGCATGCAACTGCTCCCAAAAACGAGACACAAATAGGTCACCTTGGTCTGAGACTATGGTCATGGGTACCCCATGTAAGCATAGAATTCTCGCTATGTACAGCTCCGTATATTTGCTGGCATTGTAACGTGTATGCACAGGAATGAAGTGAGCCGACTTGGTTAATCGGTCAATGATTACCCAAATAGAATCATGCTTGTTGGAAGTCAGGGGTAATCCCACAATGAAATCCATGCTCACATCTCCCCATTTCCATGCCGGGATTTTCAGGGGTTGCAGAAGCCCTGATTTCCTCATGTGATCCTCTTTCACTCGTCTACACGTATCACACTCGGATACGTATTTAGCCACTTCCCGCTTCATCCGTGTCCAACGAAATCTATTTTTCAAATCTTGGTACATTTTTTTGCTGCCCGGATGAATGGAGTATTTAGACAAGTGAGCTTCATCAAGAATATTCTTCCTCAGCTCCATATTCCGGGGTACGACTATGCGGTCATTGAACCACAGCGTCCCCTCATTATCTTTCTGGAAACATTTGATTTCCCCGTTGTCTATCCATCTCCGGAGATGTGCCATACCCTTATCAACCTTCTGAGCTGCAATGATGTCCTCCCTAATGGTAGGGATGAGAGCAAGGTTGTGGAGCGATCCATAAGGAACCAAGTATAAACTCGGCTCTTCCTCCTCCACCGGTGTAATGGTGAGGTTATGGATATGTGATTTCCGACTCAGCGCATCGGCAACCACGTTCGCCTTGCCAGGGTGGTAATGAATCTCAATATCATAATCTTTGATTAGTTCTAACCACTTCCTTTGCCTCATATTCAGCTCCTTCTGGGTGAAAATATACTTCAAGCTCTTGTGGTCGGTGTAGAGATGCACCAAATTACCCAGGAGATAGTGCCTCCACATTTTCAACGCCAAAACCACAGCAGCAAGCTCAAGATCATGAGTCGGGTAATGCTGCTCATGGTTTCGAAGTTGGCGTTAGCCATATGCGACCACACGTCCTTCCTGCATCAACCCGCAGCCGAGCCCGATGCTGGACGCATCACAATACACGTCGAAGGGCTTGGTCGTATCCGAATGAGCTAAGACCGGGGCTGTTGTGAGATGCTTCACCAATGCTTGGAACGCTCCTTCATATGCTGAGTTCCAAACATACTTTGTTCCCTTTTTCAACAATTCTATCATCGGCTTAGCAAGCTTGGAGAAACTTGGAATGAATCTCCGGTAATATCCCGCTAAGCCGAGGAAGCTTCTGATTTCATGGACAGAAGTGGGAGCCTTCCATTCCAGCACTTGTTCAATTTTTCTTGGGTCAACCGCAATGCCTTCCGCTGAGATGATATGTCCCAAAAATGGCACTTGGCTGATCCAAAACTCACATTTGCTGAACTTGGCATAGAGCTTGTGGGCCCACAATCATTGAAGAACGATTCTCAAGTGTTCGGCGTGTTCTGCTTCTGTCTTGGAGTAAACCAAGATATCATCAATGAACACCACAACAGACTTGTCCAGCTCCGGCATGAACACCGAGTTCATGAGATACATGAAATGTGCCGGAGCATCGGTAAGACCAAAAGACATGACGAGATATTCATATAAATCATATCTCGTCGAGAAGGCCGTCTTCGGGATATCCTCACCCGGATTTTTATTTGATGATACCCGGAGCGAAGGTCCATCTTGGAGAACACACTTGCACCCACAAGCTGATCAAACAGGATGTCAATGCGGGGAAGTGGGTATTTGTTCTTGATGGTGACGGCGTTGAGCGGCCGGTAATCCACACACAGCCTCAAGGTTTCATCCTTCTTCTTTACGAACAGCGCCAAGCATCCCCAAGGCGAGGAACTCGGTCTAATGAAACCTTTGCTCAACAGATCATTGAGCTGTTCTTTCATTTCAGCCAGCTCGTTCGGAGCCATTTTGTATGGCCTCCGTGATATGGGAGTAGTCCCGGGTGCAAGCTCAATCTTGAACTCAACATCCCGTTCAGGTGGCATGCCCGGAAGATCATCCAGAAACACGTCCGGCTATTCCCAGACTACGGGGATGTCCTCTGACTTGAGAGCTTCAGTGTTATTAATTGCTGAAACTTCCTGGACCGGATTGTCTAACACCATGGAATGCGGACGGTGGAATGGAGAATTCAAATGAACCGTCCGTGTCCGAGTGTCCAGGACAGCGCCATGGTAGCGTAACCATGACATCCCTAAGATTGCATCAATCTTTTGCCCAGTAAGGATTATCAAGGTGGTGGGATATATCTTCCCACCTAAGCACAGAGGTGCTTTTGAAATCATCATATTTGCTGAAATCTTCCCTCCCGGTGAGCATATCATATATGAGCAGTCGGTTGGGAACACTTGCATTTGATGCTTAGCCTCATAGGATGCACTTATGAAGTTGTGGGTTGCACTCGAATCAAATAATGTGACGATTGCTTGATCGTTGAGATTTAACGTACCCGCCAGCACGTTGTCTCCCTCTGGGGCATCCTCATTGTCGAGGTTGCGAACGCCCCCAGTTCCCTGACCAACCTTCTTGACCGGAGGTCGGCCTTGAGCACCGCCCTGGAACTTGGCTTGCCCGCAGCTCTGCTGCCCCTGGGGACAGTCCTTCGAGAAATGGCCCGCCTGGCCACACGTAAAGCAAGTGTAGCGAGGCAGTCCTCCGCTGATCGGCGGACGGAAACCCAGGGCGCACTGTGGCGGTGAAAACGCACGGAGTGCCATCTGCTTCTGCTGCTGTTGTTGCGGTCGCGGTGGTGGCATCGGCGGTCAGAACGGGGGTGAGTGGAAAGAACGACTCCCGAACTGTTGAGGTCGCGCCGGTGGATGCCGCTGCTGACCGGATGGTGTCTGATACAATATGTGGTATTTCTGGGGAGCTCCAACCGCACTGCTAGGTGGAGTGCTGCGCTTCCGCTGCTCAGCCGCCAACTCCCTCTGAGCATCTTCTTGCATGATCGCGGCAATGACTAGATCATTAAACGTTCCGCAATTGCATTGGATGAGATGCGTCTTCATCACGGGATGTAATCCCCGATAGAAGTGCTCTCGCTTCTTCTCCTTGGTGGAGACATAATCCGACGCATATTGCGCCAGATGGTTGAAGGCACGGGAGTAGTCGTGGGCACTCCTCCCGCCCTGCTTCAGCTCCAAGAACTCTTGGAACTTCCACTTCATTATCCCGGGAGGGATATGGTAGGCGCGGAACGCCTCCCGGAATTCATCCCACTCCACGGCATGGCCAGCCGGCAGTGAGGCGACATAGTTCGCCCACCACGCACCAGCGGCACCGTGAAGCTGCTGCGCCATGAACAGAGTCTTCTGCCGCTCCATCCTCGCCCTCACCTTCTCCTTGGTGGCCTGGGTTTGCTCCTTCAGCAGGTCGCCCCAGTCCCTGAGTCGCTCCCGCTCTGCCTTTAGCGGGGTTCACGAACATGGACTCAATTGTCCGCAGCCAGTTGTCGGCCTCCAGGGGTTCTGCTGCTTCAGTGAACACCAGAGGGTGTGTACTCTTGAATTCCGAGTACGTCACATCACGGGGTTCACAAGGCCCCCTCTCTTGACGCCCCCCTCCCCCCCCCCCCCCCCCCCCGCCTGGGACGTATTCTGCAGGATCGTGCGGAGCAGGTTGGTCTGCTCCTCACGATTACCCACCAGTGCTGCAATCACATCCGCTAGCGTAAGCGGAGGCGGCGGTGGTGGTTGTTTCTGCGGGGTGTTGTCGTAGGCAGGTGGCTGGGAGTCATCACCCCCCTGCTGGCTAGAGCCACCAATCTCATGCGTGGTCCAAGTGTGAACCATCTGCAACCATATGACAATAAACATCAGTCCCGCAACATACTTCATGCAGTCCAATAAAATGGCGTAAAACATAATGACAGTAAAACATGCGATACATCTCGTATGCCGATAATGTCATAACTTTGCACAAGCTACACCATTACCCGACCAAATACAAGCTATTTAAACCCAAATTGATGGACTTCCTCTTTGGAAGTTCATCTCAACTAGGTTTGGTCACTACGAGATGTTAATATCGCTTTGTCATCACGTACGCTACCCTTTTATCTTCAATACGACACAAACATGGTCTCTAGCAAAAGAAACTTGAGCAGGACATATACTCAAATCTCCCACTAGTTGAAGATAACCACTCATGAGTATGTTCTACCCCAGTGGAAGTACTTAAACCCCCGAGGGTACAACAAACTTTCAAACGAGTTCAACTGTCATCCCTCTGTCAGAATGACCTGTTTCTACATATCCCAGATTTTGACCTGCCGATGGACATTTTCATGACTCGAGCTCAGTACCAAAGTTAAAGTTAACTTCAGTATCTTTCCAACGAGTATTTATTTTCCCTAAGATCAGCTCTGGTTTAAAATTATGGTAATTCAAAGTCAACAGATTTTCTGGAAGAATTTCAATAGCACCTCCTTTGGAAGTTGCTGTTTTCAACTCTAATTTCCACGGAATTCCGTGTTGAAATTACAGAAACTTTGAACTACAAAGATTCAACACATATACTACACTTCCCAAAAGTGTATCATATGATAATTTTATATTTTCCTATAGGAAGTTATGCTTGAAATAGAACAGTCCAGAGAGTGTCTTAAATCTGTCCTGGTTCTGGACAGTTTACAATCATCTGGAATTTCAGTCAGTTTAAGGTGTGATTCAGCTCTGAGAGTCTACAAGAAAGTTGTAGAGAACTTCAACACCTTTATATCCCACACCTCCATTAACTAAATGATCTGTGAGTTATGCTCTGTCAAAATTCAGCAGACTTGCTGCCAAAACAGAGCACTCTGTTTTTGAATCCCTAAGAGCTAAACTGATTAACTATTGAATTTTTCTACCCATCCAGGGTCCTACATGTTGAAAACTTGGTGATTTTAGTTCCTGGTTATCATTATCTTTCATGCACATGCTTATGATATGTCGGTACTACGTTCCTCACAAAAATAAAATCCTAACCGGATTATACCGGCATATACGTCTCAATTATGGCACTAAACGGTCTCTCGCACACGTATACTACACGGGATACGTACGTGGTTAGTACCTGCAGAAGAAGAACCAATAATGATGCATTCAAATTTTATTTTCATTTCAGGCAGGTCTATATTTGAATGTAAATACAAACGCCTGTATCATTGCCATACGGCCGTCCTTGAGTTAAGCCACGTCTCAAGGTACGTGATCGTGTTTTTACACCACACGATGGGGAACCCGAGTAGAGCGCAAACGGGTCGTCACGGTTGGGAATTTTATCACCCCAACAGATACCACCTACTTCCCTGCAGGGCACGCCGATGGCAAGCACTGCATATTTCCTCCAAGGCTATTTCCAGACGAACACACTATCACGTCACTGACCACACGATGGGGTCTCCACTTTCTTACCTAATGCACACTAGGGATCTGCACTTCATATGAACTCAGGAACATGAAGAGTCCAAGAGTTTCATATTGACGTCTCACACCAAGCTGTGAGACCTATCCCTGAACCACCTTCCTCGTCAGGGGGCTAACTGAAATTGAACCACTTTCGGTGGCGTTTCTTACCATTCATACATGGAAGTAGGTGCGTCATTACATAATAAAAATTCAGAATTATAACACATATGTCAGTCTTGCCACTTTAAATAACTATGCTAATACAGTCCTTAATTGGGCAATCTAGCGAATCCTCACCGTAACCAATGTTTTCCTGTAATAAATCTCTTAATTAATGTGCTATCCCCAATGCGGCTCTGTTACCAGCCTGCGGCGGACCGGAATCTGCTCATACAGGATCACAGAGGGTGGTGCCGCATGATGCGACACCCGACAGCACACATCATAAGAACGATATTGTATTACGTAGAAAACCAACTGAAATATACAGAGTAGTACAATACTTCAGTTACAAACTAGTGTTTAGATTACAACAGAGGAAATTAAGTTTATACAACTCACACCATCTACCTAGCAAAAGTCGGTTGCCCAGCCCTATGGGCAACCCACACTAGCTGCGCATCTCAGCTCAGCACAGCGTATATGGCTCCCACTCAGCCGTGGTCCCCGATGGAGGGTAGCCCTCGCCGGTGGACTCGTAACCCGAGTCCGTGGGGTAGTCATCACCTGAAAAACACTTATAGCAGCAACCGTCAGCACAATGGCTCAACAAGACTTAACCGACTCACCTAGGCATGAAACTCTACATGCAGTTTACACGAATATGGGATGGTAAATTTCAGCAAACGGACACGCCTACAAGTTCATCCTTAGTTCATCTTTTAGCCACAAGTTATCAGTTCATGAATATGAAATTTAGTGAGCAATATTTGGTGGCACACATGTAGCAATTCAATCTTATCATAACAGCAATATTGAATCATCACATTTCATATATTAACCTACGTTACGACGCAGTGAACAATTGGTACTCGTCACCGTGAGGGACGGCGAATCGACTCGATATACACCTGCAGGGATACCCAAAGAGCACGTCACTTACGCCCACCCGTGGAGCTGCACAGCACGCTCACTCGATGTCGTACGGGATAAACTTTCACCCAACAGCCCAAACGTCGAACCGGTCGCACTGAAACGAGCAGGAGGTTCTCTACACGAAGCATCACTCTATGCCCGTTAGCAGATTTCCACCTTGCTTCCCTCAGCCTACACCTATAAATCGGTGCGTTATGCCTCGACGCCCGGAGGTATAGGTTACATCGGTTTATCGGGGCCCATATATCCGATATGCCTTCGGTACGTTCAATGCTTGTTCAGCACGGCCGCACACAGATCGGTCCTCAATCGACACGAACAGGGCTGCGCACACAAGACTTCCTTATGCTGCGCCCTAGCCCCTGCCTAGTCTCATTTTCTTACTAAAATGATCTCACATCACTCGAACCAATCCCGTGTGTCCCAAAGCCTAACTTGCGAGTAGATTCCAACTACTCGACTTGTAACGAAGTTCTATGAAAATTAAGCACAGCATATGCTACTCGAGGACTTGGACACTACCCTCACTCTTATAGGAAAAAAATCTGGTTATGCATTTGGGGTTTCATCGATCCTACACCTAATGCACATATATACATACCTCATACTAAATATGTAAACAAAGCAAAACTTTGTAAAATGGGTTAATGCAAACCGGGGCTTGCCTTGTTGCTGCTGGTCAGATGTTAAGGCTTCGTCCGGAAGAAGGTAGTCGAGTACTTCCGGGGTCTCCTCGCCTTCAGCGACTACACGTAAATGATATACTATATGTCAATTTTACTGCAATGTTTAGAACTGAATAAGTAATTACCATAACTCTAGCCAGCCCTCCCCTTTGGCTCTGAAATTTTTATAGTGGCTTGGTAGGGCCCTATCCAGAGTCTTGACCAAGTTTCATTTGAAACAAAGTTCATTTGAGCTTTGTACAAATAAAAGCCTATTTGGTCTATATTAGAGCCTCTAAGGAATTACAGGGGTTTTCATGGCTCCAACCATTACTTTATGGAAACTAGAATTTGAGAAGGTTCTAGTGGAATTGGTTTCATGTCATTTGAAGAATTCTAGATGATGTTATGCCCTAAACAAGATTTGAGAAAATCTGAAAAATGTTTATGTACATTTTTCTATTTTCTCAGGGCAGTTCATTTAATCAAACCATTAGGGGGACTAAATAAACTTGGATGAGTCTGAAAATTTTACTGTGACTCAAGGATTTTCAGATGAACCTCCCAGCCAAATTTCAGAATTTTTCATAAAGTAATTCTCCAGATAAATTTCCTAACAGTTTAAATTTTATGGAATTAATTATGGGAAACCATTAAGTTTCATGAACTGAAATTGGTGTTTCTGGAATGTACTCAAAAAGATGAATTCAGCAAAATTTAGTTCACTAGATTTGGAGCTTCCTATCAAAAGTTATATGCATTTGAAGTTTGAACTAAACTGGAAAATCCCAAAATGTTTAAACTCTGTGGGCGGGCCCCACTTTATTGCGGCCACACCGCAGCCCACGGGGTTTTACCCGCGCTGCCGCACCGGATACCAGCCGCAAAGTGGATCCCCGCTGGAAAACAGGGACTGACAGGTGGACCCGGCACCCCCTTCGTCTACCTCTCGACACCCTGTGACTCCCGCGGCGGCGCTTCGCCGGAGAACTCGCCGCCGGCCATTTCACTGCACGACCTTCGACGTATTTTGCCACATGTGCCCAACTTTGCTCGGGGAACACGTTTGTGCACTCACCGAAGCTCGGCGATGGCCGGAACCACGCTCGCGACGGTGACAGCGGCGATCCCCACTCCGGCGATGTCGTGCGAGCTACTCAGAGCCTTATTTTTGGAACGGTTTGCTCCTACAGCTCCGCTGTGGCATGCTGAGCACGAAGATGAACTCGGTTTGCCATGGAAACGGCCGGAGCTAGGACCTCACCGTCGACCTAGAGTTGAAAATGGCGGCGATCGGAAAAACTCGGAGAACAGCCACCAGGGTCGACGGTTCTCTCCGGTTGTTGATCGTAGAGGTCCGTTGGAAGGCCTAGGACGTATGGCTAATGGAAGACGAGCTTGTATGGACTGACCACCAAGAATTTTGAGTCGACCCTGCTCTCGGTCCTAAAAACGGCAATTCGGTAAACCTCAAAATACTCCCTCACTACTGAACGAGAAGGAGGACGGTGTTCACCGGAAGATCGAGGAGAGGACGGCGCGTGTTTTTGCTGTAGGTGATCAACCGAGTCTCGGCTTGTATCGCGGGGACGGTGGGGAGCCGAGACTTGCTCAGGTGGTGAGAACAGCGACGGTACGCGCGCGTGAGGGAAGGCACAGCAGTGAGATGGTCCCGGTTGGGGTCGGACGACGTGGAGAAGACGTCGGCGCCGTCTGATCCCCGGAACAGGAGGTGGCATGGCGACTTCATTGGGGCGAGGATTCAACCGTGCGCTGGCGACCTCACGGTGTTCAACTGGAGAACAGAGTCGGTTTTGCCTCTGTGTCTGACCAGTGGGTCCCTCCCCTCTAGTTCTTTTTTCTATTTTTCAACTCTGTTTTCACTGAAAAGATCCCACCTACTAACAACTGAATGAGAGACTTAGCCCCAAAGTCATGGTTTGAATTTGATTTCCTCAATTTGAAACTGGTTTGACTAAATTTGCTGCACATTTAAACTGAAATTCAAATTCAGTTTTGAATTCATGCAAATTTAGCCCTCGACGAGATGAAGTCCAATGGGGATGCAAATTGCTGGACTAACTCAGAAAAATGTGCTGAGTTTGAATATGAAGTCAACTTTTGAATTTAAGTGATGAAAGTGGCTGCAATTTGAATTTGCATTCAAATTGACCCCTTTTTCAAATGTCTCCAAAAATGCCTCAAAAAGTCTTGGATTCACATGAAATTTGGCCTCAGCCTTCCCAAGACTATTTAAGGTCTAGGGATGAGCTCAACCTATCATGTTTATGTGTAGAAATCCCACTTTTTGAAGTTAGGGCTTTCCCCTCTAATCACCCTTTTGATGGTGTTTACTTGCTCTTCACAAGTGTTCATGAGATATCCATCACAAGAGTTGTGGTGTTGTGAGTTGATGAACATTTTTTTGCAAGTCACTTTCTTGGACTTTTACAATGTATCTTCCCAACTAAGCACAGTGGTGCTTTTGGAATCATCATATTCGCTGATATCTTCCCTTCCGGTGAGCAAATCATATATGAGTAATCGGTTGGGAAGACTTGCAGTTGATGCTTAGCCACATAGGATGCACTTATGAAACTGTGAGTTGCACCCTAATCAAACAAGATGATAATTGCACGATTATTTAGAGTTAACGTACCTTCCAGCACGTTCTCTCCTTCCAGGGTGTCCTCATTGTCGAGGTAACGAACGCCCCGGGTCGCTGACCTCCCTTCTTCACCGGTGGTCGGCCTCGAGCACCGCCCTGATATTGGCCTTGCCCGCTGCTTTGCTGTCCCTGTGGACAGTCTTTCGCGAAATGACCCACCTGGCCACACGTATAGCATGTGTAGCGAGGCGCTTTTCAAAGTATTACGGGGGAATCACACTTTCTGGACAGAACCAGGACAGAGCAAAATGCTATCTGTACGTTTCTGTAATTTGGCCATATCTTTTGACAGAAAATTTTCCTTAGGTCATTCCTTATACTGTTGGAAAAAATGGGAAATATTCTACAACTTTTTTGTGAAGTGTTTTCTAAAATTCTGTTTGGAAATAAGTCATATTGTGGGATCAAACCAGACACTTTTAAAAGGAGGTGCTGCAGAAATTTTCCAGAATATATGTTGACTTTGAAACTTCCTATCTGTTCAACCAGGACAGTATTGAGGGCCTAAAAATAACCATTGGAAAGATATTGAAGTTATCTAAAACTTTGATATTCAACTCAAGTTATGTTCCAGCTGTTAACTTGATTGAAATCTGGGATTTGTGTAGACTGGTCAGTTTTTAGGCACCACTGTCCAGAAAGTTATTAGTTAGGCATACTTTGGGGATTTGTTTGAGCATGAGTGTTGTTATACTTTTATTAATTTCATAATATATTCATGTTCTACACTTCTTTAAATTTATGCTGATATCACATTTGGACATGTCTCAAAAATTTATACCGTGCAGAATGGATCGCACGAGGTCTCAGATCGAGGTAGGTGGTTCGGGTCGGAATGGTGATGATTCTCCATCACCAGAGCATCAACCATCACCAGAATCACCACCTCCACCTACAAGCAATTTGGTGGAGACTTTAATCATTATGTGGGGTTGGAACAGAAAGCAAATGGAGTTGCTCCAAACCATGATGCAGAATATATCCCGTTAAGTGGGACATCAAGATGAAGAACGTCGCCGAAATACTTCTGTGGAATTTCTGGCGACGGCTCCACCGGTATTCACGGAAACTGAAGATCCTATGAAGGCGGAATTTTGGCTCAGCACTATTGAGTCAAAGTTTGGGTCGCTCGAATGTGATGAGCACCAGAAGCCGTTGTATGCGGCCCAACAACTTCACGGTTCGGCCGGTGCTTGGTGGGCAAATTACATTGCTTCCCTAACCGATGGAAGTCAAGTGACCTGGGCTGAATTCCTTGAGGCATTCTGAGCCTACCATATTCCCTCCGCCAATTATGTTCAGGAAGCTCCAGGAGTTTCTAGACTTGAAGCAAGGGGAGGGATGCCTATGGTTATTCCAAGACGTTCAATGAATTGGCTCAGTATGCAACCGAATATATTAATACTGAGAATAAGAAGTGTGAACATTTCTACCGAGGCCTTGTGTGAATCTCAAGAATAAATTGGTCTTGTTCGCTCGTGGCAACTTCAATGAGCTTGTCAATGCGGCCATAATGGTAGAAAATGCTGACCGTAAAACTCAAGCGGAAAAGAGGAAGGCAAGTGAACAGCAAAACAGTGCCAATACTATTCCTCAGAAGTACTGTTTCGTGTATCATACGCCAACCTGTCAAGTATGGCAACCAACTGTTCGACCTCCTCAACCACAAAGTTGTTCGGTTCAGGTTCCAACTTTTAAACCACAAGAACCACAGAAACTACAGAAAGAAAAGGAAGCTCCGAGTGCACCTGTTCAACAGCAAAATGCACCAAGCTCTCCTCCGCAGGCTAATGATAAAGTAAAACAGATTCCTTGTTTCACTTGTGGCCGTACGGGTCACTTTGCCAAGGTTTGTCCAATGGGAAAACCGGATAGCGGGCTAGCCTCATTTCCAACATCAAATCAGCCCTGCCGTCGGCAAAAGAGGACAGTGACAAGGACTGGCAGGATTCACCATATAGCTATAGAGGACGTTCCAGAAGGTGAACAAGTGTTAGCGGGTATGAGTACCCTCAACGATCAAGCAGTTCTCATTCTCTTTAATTTTGGTGCAACCCACAACTTCATCAGTAAATCTTTTGTGACCAAATACCAGATCCAAACTACGGTCACCAAAGATCATTATCTTATATCTTCACCGGGAGGCAATATAACCACCAACAAAATTGTCTCGCGTGCACCTTTATGTCTATGGGGTAGAATATACCCCACCACCCTCATACTCTTAGATGAGTCAAAAGATCGATGCATATTGGGCATGTCGTGGTTAAAAAACCACAGGGCTATTCTGGACATCGGTCCCCACATCATTCAACTCGATTCCCCGCATCATGGCCACCACATTATCTTTCTTGACAACAATGTTCAAGCTAAGCCAGCAGCATATCATGCTGAGTTAATCAAGCTTGAATAGATCCCGCTGGTACGTGAATACCCGGACGTGTTTCCTGGTGATCTGCCAGGCATGCCGCCTGACCGAGAGGTGGAATTCAAGATTGAGTTAGCACCGGAACCACGCCCATATCCCGAAGACCATACAAGATGGCACCCAAAGAATTGGCCGAGCTTAAGGAGCAATTGAATGAACTTTTGGACAAGGGATTTATTTGACCAAGTTCATCACATTGGGGTTGTTCGGCTATATTTGTGAAGAAGAAAGACGAGACTCTAAGGCTATGCGTCGATTAGCGTCCACTTAATTCTGTGATGATCAAGAATAAGTATCCACTACCACGGATCGACATCTTATTCGGTCATCTACTGGGTGCTAAAGTATTCTGGAAAATGGACCTTCGGTCGGGTTATCATCAAATCAAGATTCGACCAAAAGATATTCCAAAGACATCCATTTCTACTAGATACGGATTGTATGAGTATCAAGTCATGTCATTTGGTCTTACCAATGGCCCAGCGCATTTCAAGCACTTGATGAATTCGGTATTCATGCCGTAGTTGAATAAGTTCATCGTGGTTTTCATCGATGACATTCTGGTATACTCCAAATCAGAGGAGGAGCATGCTTAACATCTTCACATTGTGCTACAATGATTGCGTGATCATAAACTATATGCCAAACTCAGCTAGTGCGAGTTTTGGATCAGCAAAGTACCATTCTTGGGTCATATTATTTCTGCGGAAGGTATTGCTGTGGATCCGAGTAAGGTGGTGCATGATGAGGACATCACAACAGTGGATACTCACATTGATATACAAGGACCAATCACAAGAGCACGAGCACGGTTACTAAATCAGCAGGTGAACTCGTTTATAACTTCCTACCCATGTGAGTTTGAGAATGGATTGCTATTCAATGATTTAATTGGTATTAGGAACCATGGACATGATCAACAAGTAAAGGGAGGAGGATTTGGGGACGTGGAGAACCAGATGGGACGTCCACAATTTGATGGAAACAGTCGCCAACTCGGACTCGAGTTCAACTCGGAGTCCAGGAGCAGTCCATCTTAAAACGGACGCACAGGATGCATACGGACTCTGTTTTCGACGTTCTACATATGCATGGAAATATGAGAAGATAAACATTCCAATGGTTATGGTCCCACATTAAAATTCTCCAGGAGTCATTGGGAATTGTTGAGACAAGTCGAATTCAGAGTTCTGTCCGGTGCTGCGCCACCATATTGGGCTTTTGGGCCTTGTATCCCGTATGAGTCCATTAGGGACGCGCCTAAGGGTCTTATGGACGAGACCTAGCCTTTAATACTGTATCCGCCGGCCATATTTGGTGGGTTTTGCTTAGATTAAACAATTTTACCGTTCTACGGTTTGTGAGACCCCAATTTCGCAATTTCAGATTGCATCTTCATCGTTCTTGCTTGTGTTTTCGGTTGCACCGGCAGGGATAGCCTTCTTGGCGAGGTCAAGTGTGTGAAGCACGGTTGATAACCAACGGAGAAGGGGTGTTGTGATTGCAGGGGTATTCGGGTCTGCTCGAGTGCCTCGGATCATCAATGTCAAGACCTCCACTTCAATCAACCTACCTTTCGAAAGATCGGGCCTAAACTTCTCATCAATTGGTTTCAGATTTCAGCTTGCTCGTGAGGTATTTTGATTTGCCACTAGATTAGTTTTATTTTTCATACCTAGAGTCCACAGAAAAAAGCCACAAAAAAAACATATCGTGTTTACCGATTCCTAGACCATAGTGCCTGCAAGTTTTGTTTTTCAGTTTGCATTGTTGAGTTTGCATTCGTGTGGTCAAGTCTTGTTGCTGGTTTAGCTTTGTGTTTTTGGGTCGTAGTTATCATTTTTCTTCCTTGTTTTTTTTTTGCTGCTCACCTATTCCACAATCACTAAACAACATACCGATCCACCACAATCATCGGTTTTGCCCTCGGAAGATAGAGTATACGGCCTCCGAAGTTTTAGAACAAATTTTAAAGAATCTTCCTGATTTTCTATAAGCCGCATCTTACATCCAAATGAGCTTCAAAGTTGTGTGCTTCCTATTTTCATGCTCTCGAGTAAACAAAAAATATCAGAACAATATTAAAAAAAGAAAAAATAATGAAGAGAGCATAGATATTAAAGCATTGGCAGCACACACTTGAAAGCAGTTGGCCTATAAATTTGTGCTGTACTTGTTGGTTATATCTTCCTGATCTTATATTTGCCTTTCTACTGCCTTGTGTTGTGCTAGTCCTAGAACACTTGTTAACCAGCAACAGTTCCTACATTGAATACTTATTCAACTTTGTTTTGTTGTTAATGATTTTTTTTCGCTTATTAGCCACCATATTGTGCCATCCAAGCTCCACTTTTCCTCTTGAGCAGAACAGGTACCTTTGCAATCACTCCACGCTTCATTGGTTCTCACCGTCCACCATTTACCACCTGCTGTGTCGGTAAGAACACTTGTAAGAACGTGGTAAGACGCTTGAGAGAGAGAGATTGTTTCCTTCCTTCCACTTTTCACATTGCCACTATCCTTTGTAGTTGATAGAGATAACATGTTTTTGTCGTCTTTTTTTTACTACTAACAATGGAAGAAGATAAAAGTGATGATAAATGTGTTCAACATGCTGAGTTGCGTGACATGATGAGGGAAATGACAGATATGTTCACCAAAATCCACGCATCAACAGAGGCGTCATTGACGACCTTGAATCGCCAACTTGCTGATCTTTTTGTTCGGATGGATACTCTTGAGGCGCGGCTGCCTCTTGCTGAAGAACATGAACACGGTGCTTATAATATGGAAGATCATAACAATCAACCACGACTTCCACTTTATCTACGAGGTATGGGAGGTAATAATTGTTATAATTACAATGATCGTCATAACAATTTTAATCGCCCTCTTGATGATCCTTTTGCTAAAGTCAAATTTACTATACCCTCTTTTTCTGGTGCTTATGATTTTGAGGCATATCTTGATTGGGAGATGACAGTAGAGCAGAAATTTAATGTCCACCTTGTTCCCGATCAACATAGAGTTCGTCAAGCCACTAGTGAGTTTAAGGATTTTGCTATCATATGGTGGAACGAACTTGTTAAAACTAGAACTGATCCTCCAACATGGGATAGATTAAAGGAAGCTATGCGTGTTCGTTTTGTTCCTCCTTTTCAGCGGGACCTTCGCAAAAAATTGCAGTGCTTATGTGACAGCTCTGTAGGATCATAGACTAGCCCCACATACCACCACTCGTCTTTTCTGCACACTTTGTACTCACTCACGTGCACCGGGGAAGACGTCCCGGTCGGTCACCCATCCCCAAATTCCTCCGGGCCAAGCACGCTTAACCACGGAGTGCTTTGCAGGTGGGCTTCCGGAAAGGAAGGTATACCTTGGTGATATGAGTCCTCTATCAATCATATTAAGACGGCAGTCAGGATATCACACAATCCACCCCCCTTAGAAGACTGACGTCCTCGTCGGTCAACGCCAAGACAGGAACGTCCCCTCTTAGCCACGTCCTTACGTTCAGTACTGGCATACGCGTACCGTACGTCCGGTTAGCAGCATACGTACCATACCGTGTCCCACACAGAGGACCCAGGCGTCATGCGTACGTACCCACGTCTCTGACCCATACGCTACCGTATCCTTATCGCTGACCCGTATGCACCCGTGAAACTGCGAGGGTCAGATTTGATACCATTTGTGACGGTTCTCTAGGATCATAAACTGGCCCCATATAAGACCACTCGTCTTTTCTGCACACTTTGTCCTCACTCGCGCGCACCTGGGAAGACTTCCCGGTCGGTCACCCATCCCAAAATTCCTCCGGGCTAAGAACGCTTAAGCCCGGAGTGCTTTGCAGGTGGGCTTCCGAAAAGGAAGGCATACCTTGGTGATATAAGTCCTCTATCAATCCTATTAAGCCGGGAGTCAGGATATCACAGCTTAGACCAAGGTAACATGTACGTAGAGGAGTATTATTAAGAGTTACAAAAGGGTATGTTGCGCTGTGGGGTAGTAGAGGATATGGATGATAAAATAGCTCATTTTATGGGGGGTTGAGGCGTGAAATTAAGGACATTGTTGATTATAAGGAATATGATACTGTTAACAGATTATTTCAGCTGGATATGTTGTCAGAAAAAGAATTGCAGGGCCGCCAGCAGCAACAGCAACAACGCACGAGGAGCACCTTCAAACCGCGTTTGACATCTACACCATCCAAAACAGCACCATCTTCGAGTTTTCATACAGCCACTACAACATCCAATGGTGGCCAATGAACTTCACCTACTGCTCCACTTCCTCCCGCACCCTAGAGCAGCAAGACGACACCATTCAAGCCTATGTCTTCCACTCCTTCCACGAGTCGAACTTCCGATATTAAGTGTCACCGCTGCCAGGGAGTTGGTCATGTGATGAAAGATTGCCCTAGCAAACGAGCATACATAGCACGAGATGATGGCGGGTATGATAGTACTTCGGATGTTGAAGATGAATATTCTCTTGCTACTTTGCAGGACCAAAAGATGACCACTATAGCACAGATGAAGAGGTACTTGGCACTACAGCAACGGAAAATTATAGAAGCATAATTGTGCAGCGTGCTTTGAGCTCCAAAGTTGAGGCGGATGACAAGCTACAACGACACAATCTTTTTCACATGTTTCTCATTGTCAAGGACTGCCGTGTACACACTATAATTGATGGAGGCAGCTGTAATAACGTGGTGAACACGGATGTGGTCAAGAAACTTGGGTTGACAACAAGATCACACCCTCATCCATACCACATTCAGTGGTTAAACAACTGTGATAAGGTTACGGTAACACAAACAGCGAGAGTACATTTTTCGATTGGTTCTTACCATGATTTTGCTGATTTTGATGTCGTACCTATGGATGCTTGTTTTATTTTGTTGGGACGTCCTTGGGAATTCGATACGGATGCTATTCATCATGGTAGAACTACTAAATATACTCTGATGTATAAAGGAAAGAAAATCACTTTGCTTCCTATGACTCCTGCTGAAATTGTGCATTTGGAGAAAAGTAAAACACGTGATGAAAGGGCAACAAATCACTAGACTCTGAAAAACAGCAAGTAATTAAGTTTAAATCACTTTCGTTGCTCACAACTAAATCTGACCTTGCTGATTTATTTAATACCAAGGGGATGTACTATTCTTTAGTATGCAAAGAAGCCATGTTTTCACTTCATGAAGTGTCCATTGCATTGCCCCCTGCTGTTGCTAACCTTTTACAGGATTTTGCAGATGTGTCCCCCCCCCCCCGAGATACCCCCTGGATTACCACCTATGAGGGGCACTGAACATAAGATCCACTTGATTCCACTGGCAAGTTTGCCAAATCATGCGGCGTACAGGGCGAATCCGGAAGAGACAAGGGAAATTCAGCGACAAGTTCAAGATCTTTTGAACCGCGGGTATATTCGTGAAAGCCTTAGTCCTTGTTCTTTTCCTGTTCTTTTGGTTCCCAAGAAAGATGGTAGCTGGCGCATGTGTGTTCATTGTAGAGCAATTAATAACATCTCCATTCAATATCGTTATCCTATTCCTCGCTTAGATGACATGCTTGATGAATTGAGTGATGCTATTATTTTTACAAAAATTGACTTGCGTAGTGGTTACCACCAAATTAGAATGGCACTAGGGTGGAAAACTGCATTTAAAACCAAGTTTGGACTTTATGAGTGGTTAGTCATGACTTTTGGTTTAACTAGTGCACCTAGCACTTTTATGCGATTAATGAACGAGGTTTTACGTGCTTTTATTGGAAAATTTGTGGTGGTTTACTTCGACGATATCCTCATTTACAGCAAGTCATATGACGAACATCTTGATCATTTGTGTGCTGTTTTCAGTGTCTTGAGAGATGCACGTTTGTTTGGTAACCTCGAAAAGTGTGTCTTTAGCACCAATCGAGTTTCGTTTCTTGTATATGTTGTTTCATCGCAGGGAGTTGAGATGGATGAGGCAAAAATTGTGGCGATCACTAGCTGGTCAGCTCCATCGACCGTCACGCAGGTGCGTAGTTTTCTTGGTCTTGCAGGTTTTTATCGATGCTTTGTGCGGGATTCAGCACCATTGCAGCACCTCTCCATGAACCAACGAAGAAGGGAGTGCCGTTTTGATGGGGAGAACAGCAGCAACAAGCTTTTGATGTTCTCAAATCAAAGCTTACACAAGCAACATTGCTACAACTTCCTAATTTTGACAAGACATTTGAGCTAGAATGTGATGCAAGTGGCATTTGTATTGGAGGTGTTCTCATACAAGGAGGTAAACCCGTTGCATTCTTTAGTGAAAAATTGCATGGTCCTTCTCTGAGTTATTCTACTTATGATAAGGAATTGTATGCCTTAGTGTGAGTTCTACAAACTTAGCAACATTACCTTTGGTCTAAGGATTTCGTCATACATTCGGATCATGAATCTTTGAAGTATCTTAAGTGTAAACCAATCTGAACAAATGACATGCTAAATGGATTGAGTTCATAGAATAATTTCCATACATCATTAAGAATACGAAAGAAAAGGAGAATGTTATTTAAGATGCATTATCTAGACGTTATACCATGCTGTCCCAACTTGATCATAAAATATTTGGTTTGGAAACAATAAAAGGATTATATCCTACTGATTTGGACTTAAAAGATGTTTTTGAAAATTGTCAAGAAGGAAGAACTTGGAATAAATATGTACTACGGGATGGTCTCCTCTATCGTGCTAACAAGCTATGTGTTCCTGCTAGTTCCATTCGCCTATTAATTTTGCAGGAAGCACATGGAGGAGGTTTTATGGGACATTTTGGAGTGAAGAAAACTTAGGACGTGCTGGCCACACACTTCTTTTGGCCAAAGATGAGACGTGATGTCGAGCGCTACGTGTCACGATGCACTACTTGCAATAAAGCTAAGTCTCGACTTAACCCACAAGGTCTTTATATGCCTCTTCATGTTCCTATTGTACCTTGGCAGGACATTTCCATGGATTTTTTTTGGGATTGCCCAGGACTAAGAGGGGGAGGGATAGTATTTTTGTGGTTGTTGATCATTTCTCCAAACTGGCACATTTTATACCTTCTCATAAGAATGATAATGCCTCACACTTTGCTGATTTGTTTATGACGGAAATTATTCGTTTACATGATGTGCCTAATACCATTGTTTCTGATCGTGATGCAAAATTTTTAAGTCATTTTTGGAGAACATTATGGTATAAATTGGGAACCAAGCTGCTGTTTTCAACCACATGTCACCTACAAACCGATGGACAAACTGAGGTAGTAAATCGTACTCTATCCACTATGTTGCGGGCTGTTTTAAAAACAAATTTAAAGGGTTGGAAGGGTTGTTTACCACATATAGAATTTGCTTACAACTAGTCAGTTCACTCTACTATAAAGGTAAGCACATTCCAGGTAGTGTATGGTTTCAATCCCCGTGCTCCTATTGATTTATTACCTTTGCCTCCTTCTGAAACTATAAATTTGGATGCTACACAACAATCTGAATTCATTCTTAAGATGCATGAAACTACAAAGAAAAATATTGAAAGGATGAATGAGAAGTATAGAATTTCTGGTAGTAAAGGTAGAAAAGAAGTAAAACTTGAACCAGGGGACTTGGTGTGGCTACATTTGAGAAAAGAACGATACACTCACTTGAGAAAATCTAAACTTATTCCACGAGCTGCTGGTCCTTTTAAGATTGTTGAAAAGATCAATGACAATGCATATAAGCTTGAGTTGCCTCCTGATTTTGGGGTTAGTCCCACATTTAACATTTCAGATTTACGACCATACTTGGGAGAATAAGACGATCTTGAGTTGAGGATGACTCCGATTCAAGAGGGGAAGGATGATGAGGGCATCACAACAGTGGATACTCACATTGATATACAAGGACCAATCACAAGAGCACGAGCACGGTTACTAAATCAGCAGGTGAACTCGTTCCTAACTTTCTACCCATGTGAGTTTGAGAATGGATTGCTATTCGATGATTTAATTGTTATTAGGAACCATGGACATGATAAACAAGTAAAGGGAGGAGGATTTGGGGACGTGGAGAACCAGATGGGACGTCCACAAGTTGATGGGAAAAGTCCCCAACTCGGACTCGAGTTCAACTCGGAGTCCAGGAGCAGTCCTTAAAACGGACGCACAGGACGCATACGGACTCTATTTTCGATGTTCTACATATGCATGAAAAGATTAGAAGATAAACTTTCCAATGGTTCTGGTCCCACATTAAAATTCGCCAGGAGTCATTGGGAATTGTCGAGACAAATCAAATTCAGAGTTCTGTCCGGTGCTGCGCCACCGTATTGGGCTTTTGGGCCTTGTATCCCTTATGAGTCCATTAGGGACGCGTCTAAGGGTGTTATGGCCGAACCCTAGCCTTTAAATACTGTAGCCGCCAGCCATATTCGGTGGGTTTTTCTTAGATTAAACAATTTCACCGTTCTACGGTTTGTGAGACCCCAAATTCGCAATTTCAGATTGCATCTTCATCGTTCTTGCTTGTGTTCTCGGTTGCACTGGCAGGGATAGCCTTCTTGGCGAGGTCAAGTCTTTGAAGCACGGTTGATAACCAACGGAGAAGGAGTGTTGTGATTGCAGGGGTATTCGGGTCTGCTCGAGTGCCTCGGATCATCAACGTCGAGATCTCCACTTCAGTCGACCTACCTTTCAGAAGATCGGGCCTAAACTTCTCATCAGTGCAAGTGCTGAAATGGGAGTATCGCTTCATGGGATTAACAAGTTATTACCGGATATTCGTTCCAAGCTTTTCCAAGATTGCTAAGCCAATGCTGGAGTTGTTGAAAAGGGCAGCAAGTATAATTGGACTGAAGCATGTGAAACAGCATTCCAAGATCTAAAGAAACATCTGACAACGACACCAGTTTTAGCTCAACCGGATACTACCAAACCGTTTGATATTTATTGTGATGCATCGGGCATCGGATTGGGCTGCGTTCTAATGCTACACGGACGCGTGATCACCTATGGTTCATGTCAGATCCAAACTCATGAGCTACATTATCCAACCCATGACTTAGAACTAGCTGCAGTGGTCCTTGCATTGAAAATGTGGAGGCACTACTTGATGGGAAATCTTGTGCATCTCTACACCGACGACAAGAGCCTCAAGTACATATTTACTCAACAGGACCTAAATATCAGGTAGCGGAGATGGATGGAATTGATTAATAATAATGAACTAGAGATTCATTATCATCCGGGCAAGGCCAACGTAGTGGCCGATGCATTGAGTCGGAAATCTCATGTTCATGACTTGTCTGCCGTACAGATTGAAGATGAGGAACCAAACTTATATGTGGTTCTGTATGGTTCCTTGTATAATCTCACTCTTATACCTACGATTCGAGACGAGATTATGGAAGCTCAAAAGAAGGGCAGAGCAATGTCTCATATCCGAAGATGGCTTAAAGACGGGGGAGTAAAATGTTTTCGAGAGGATGAACAAGGCACTATCAGGTTTAACGATCGGATAGTTGTTCCCCGTAATATGAGACTAAGAAGGAAGATTTTGGATGAGGCTCATCTTTCCAAATACTCAATCCATCCGGGTAGAAATGAAATGTATCAAGATTTCAAAACCAAGTTTTGGTGGACCCGGATGAATAGAGAAAGTGCAAAGTAAGCAAATCATTTGAAGAAAGACGGATTACTGCAACACTGAATATACCGGCATGGAAATGGGAGAACATAAGTATGGATTTTATCGTCGGATTACCTCCTACTCTCTGAAAGCATGATTTTATTTGGGTAATCATTGACCGATTAACCAAATCAGCACACTTCATCCCGGTGATTACGGGATTTCATGCCAAGAAGTATGAGGAGTTATACATATCACGGATTGTATTTCTACATGGAGTTCCCTGCACTATCATTTCAGATTGTGGATCTTTGTTCATTGATCGCTTTTGGGAGCAGCTGCACATGTCGTTGGGAACCAAGTTAATTCGTAGCTCTGCATACTACCCTCAAACGGATGGTCAGACGGACATGGTGAACAAGATTCTTGAGGATATGCTCAGAGTGTGCCATTACTCATGGACAGAACTGGGATAATCATCTACCGTTGGCAAAATTTTCCTACAACAACGGTTATCAAGGGAGTATTAAAATGGCACCATATGAAGCTCTCTACAGACGGAAGTGCCGTACACCACTCAATTGGTCTGAGTCTGGTGAACGAGTGGTCTTTGGAATCGACCTTGTAAATGAAGCCGAAGAACAAGTCAAGTCGATTCAAGAAAAACTTAAGGCGCTCAGTCTCGGCAGAAGAGTTATGCAGACAAGTGACGTCGTCCTCTACACTTTAAAATCAGAGACCACGTTTATCTTCGTGTCTCTCCGATGAAAGGGATTCATTGTTCTGGAGTTAAGGGAAAACTAGTGCCTCGGTTCATAGGTCCGTTCGCCATTACAGAGAAGTATCGACCCGTCGCATACCGTCTTGAGCTACCGGCATCATTATCAGGAGTGCATAATGTATTTCACATATCAAAGCTGAGGAAATGCCTATCCACTACAGCGAAAGTGCTCATAGAAGTCATTGAAGAGTTAAAGCCGGATCTCACTTATGTCGAGCATCTGATCCGGATCATTGATGAAAAAGCTCGTGTCACAAGAAACCGAATGCTGTGATTTTATAAAGTTCTATGGAATAACCACACCGTCGAGGAAGCGACATGAGAGAGCGAGTTGTTTCTTCGCTCAAATTATCCGGAATTGTTATCTGCTTAGACCGACAATTTTTCCTCCTGTTCCGATCTTCTTTTGTAATCTCAGGACGAGATTCTTTTAAGAGGGGAGGAATGTAATAGTCCCAAAAATGTAAAGACAATAAATTGAATTGAATAAAGTATGTTTCAAGTTCATGAAACTGGAACTTATAAAAATTTTCTAAACATGATTGTGCACATGGATGTTCAACAAAAACTGGTTCAAGTGTTCGTTTGGATGTGGTAACCTATTGTTGATTTAAACACTATGTGTAGATGTACTCATATTCACGAGGGAGGATAAATTTAGATTTTCAACTCAAATGTTCACATCAAATTTGCTGCCAAAAATACGAATACACATGGAACCTCATAGCTCTAAATTTGAGGAAATTGATATCGGCAAGCTTTTGAATTAAATGTGGGCCAAAAAGAAGTTAAAGATGATTATCACCAAATTATGGCTGAATTCAAATTGAAAAGTGAAATTCAGCCCGAATTAGTGTAATTCAAAATCCAGCCACGTTTTAAACTTCATGAATTTGAAATTTAATTGATCACTGTGACTAGAGATATTTTGGGGAATTTAAATGAGAATCATCAGTGGAAAGAGGGAGAAAATGGTGTGGGATCTACATGTCAGCCACGCAAACAAAGTCTTCAGTCGGTTCCCTGTTTTCTTCAACGCACGCCACCGAGCAGCTCGGAGACGTCGACGTGCGCCCCCCCCCCTGATACGTCCTCCACGCCCTAAAGCCTCAGAGGAGCTCACAAAATTCGTCCACTCCACTCCCTCCTGCGTTCCACCGAGACCAGCTCCTCGTGCGTGCGCTCTGGCCGCTGAAATTTCACCCACGGCTGAAGCCAACTCGGTCTTCCGCTGCCTGGTGAGTTCAGCGCGTCTTCCGCTCAACTGAGCCAATGGAAATCTGCACGGAGCTCTCCTCTAGCCGCCAGAAGCTCCATCAAGTCACCATCGCCGTCGGCTAGCTGCTCTGAGTGAATTCTTCTGTAGCCGCCCCATTGCCGGTCACCTCTGCGCCGCACCGCCACCCGGCAGATTTACTGCCTCTTGAGCTCAACCAAACAGTTTATGAGGTGTGTGATGATCTCTTCATCCTTCCCTCAAACGCGCTCCCTCATCCGTAGCTTCAGCTCTGAGTAATTCCAGTTCTTGTGCCGACTATTCTTAAGAACACTGAATTGTTTTCGGCAAAGTTCACTGTGCTCGGAGTATCTCCACCTTATCTGATCCTAGAGTAGCTTCTCCCTGTCCTCACGATAAATCCGAAGAAACAGAAGCCAAAAAGATCGAGTATGATCACCAGAAACCATGTTTTCATGGCCGCAACCATTTTCGGGCTCGGATCACCGGTGCGAGCCTAGTTCCAGTAGTTTTCACCCATATCAGGATCCACACTTCGGGGATTGCCATGTTCCGCTGGTGCTGTAGGACCTAACCGTAGTGGATTTAGGGCTCTACCGAGCTGTAGCGCCATCGCCGGAGCTGTCCGAACAGCTGCCACCGTCGTGCAGGTATCTCCGACCATCTCGTGGTGAGCAGAGGGCAGTAGGATATTCAGCGTTGAAAATCATGTGGAGGCGGCAAGTTTTGTGAAGATCCGTGTCCGGGAATGGCCGCCGCGGTGAGCTCGCCGGTGAGGTCGGCCGCGGGAAGTCGCGGGTGGTGCGAGGAAGAAGAAGGCTGGGTTGGCCCATCTGTCAGCGAGAGATCGGATCAGTTGTGGCACGGATTAAGTGTGGCAGCGCGGGTGTGAGGACCGTAGTCCCGACATACCAGGATCTCTCTGAGGGGTGTCATTTTGTGCAACACAGAATAGCACACGTATAAAGGAAAACAGATTTAAAACAGCGGAAACGTCACCGAATAGCACATGTATAAAGGAAAATACATTTAAAACAGCGGAAACGTCTTTATTCTTACATAACGGTTTTCTGCAAATTAATTTACATTGAGATACGGTAGCGTATAATAGTCTACACTCTCGAGCGTAGGCTAAGCAAAAATCTCATATTCAGCCCTTAAACATGATCCACTAGCAGCACAAAAACTGTTCATCACGGCAGCGTGCTGTGATGGACCGAAATCCGTACGCCCAGGATCTCAGAGGGTGGTGCCGCACGATGCGACACCTGACAGCACACGTCATAAGGCAAACATTGTATTACATAGAAAACACTGAAAATGTACAAATTAGTACAGTTTAGAACTAAGTACAGAGTTTATACACGCGCAAGCTAACTTTTTACAACTCATGCCCACCTAACTAGCAAAAGTCGGTTGCCCATCTCTATGGACAACCCACACTAGCTTCACTCCTGAGCTCAGCGCCGCGTGTATGGCTCCCACTCAGCCGTTGTCCCTGACGGAGGGTAGCCCTCGCCGGTGGACTCGTACCCCGAGTCGTGGGGTAATCCTCACATGAAAAACACTCATAGCAGCAACCGTGAGCACGATGGCTCACAATGCTTAACCGACTCACCTACACATGAAACCCTACATGCAGGTTATACAACATAGGATGGCACATTGCAGCAAACGACACGCCTACAAGTTCATCCTTAATTCATATTTTAGCCACAAGTTAACATTTCATGAAATCTGAAATTTAGTGAGCAATATTTGGTGGCACACATGTAGCAATACAAGTTAAGCATAACAACAATATTGAATCATATCATTTCATGTATTAACCTACGTCACGACTCAGTGAACAAGCGGTACTCATAACCGTGAGGGACGACGAATCGACTTGATATACACCTGCAGGGATACCCGAATAGCACGTCAAGTACGCCGACACGCGGAGCTGCACACAGCACGCTCACCCCGTGTCGTACGGGACAACCTTTCATCCAACAGCCCAGACGTCAAACCGGTCGCACCGAAATGAGCAGGAGGTTCCGTACACGGAGAATCTCTCTATGTCCGTTAGCAGATTTCTACCTTGCTGCTCTCAACCTACACCTATAAATCGGTGTGCTATGCCTCGACGCCCGGAGGTTTAGGTTACATCGGTTTATCGTGGCCCATATATCCGATATGCCTTCAGTACGTTCATAACTTGTTCAGCGGGGCCGCACCCGGATTGGTCCTCAATCGACACGGACAGGGCTGCGCCCACAAGACATCCTCTTGCTGCGCCCTAGCCCCTGCCTAGTCTCATTTTTTTACTAAAGTGATCTCACATCACTCGAACCAATCCCGTGTGTTCCGACACCTATACTCGCAAGTAGATTCCAACTACTCGACTTGTGCCGAAGTTCTATGAACATTAAGCAAAGCTTGACTACTCGAGGACTTAGACACTGCCCTCACTATTGTAGGAATAATCTGGTTATGCACTTGGGGTTTCATCCATCCTACACCTAATGTACATACATAACTCATACTAAGTATACATAAAGCAAAACATTGTAAAAATTTGCTAATACAAACCGGGGTTTGCCTTGTTGTTGCTGGTCAGTGGTTAGGGTCTTGTACGGAAGTAGGAAGTCCAACACTTCCATTGTCTCCTAGCCTTCAGCGACTACACGTAAGCAAATTAACGATATGTCAATTTAAATGCATTATTTGGAACTGCATATGTAAATACCATAACTCTAGCTAGCCCTCCCCTTTGGCTCTGAAATTTTTATGGTGGCTTGGTAGGATACTAGCCTGAGACTTGACCAATGTTCATTTGAAACAAAGTTCATTTGAGCTCTGGACAAATAAAAGTTTATTTGGTCGTTACTAGAGCCTCTAAGGATTTCCAGGAATTTTCATGGCTCAAACCATTACTTCCTGGAAACTAGAGTTTGAGATGGTTCTAATGGAGCTGGTTTCAAGTCATTTGAAGAATCCTAGATGAAGTTATGCCCTAAACAAGATTTGAGAAAATCTGAAAAATAATTCTGAATATTTTTTCATTTTCTCAGGGCAGTTCACTTAATCACACCATTAGGGGGACTAACTGAACTTGGATGGATCTGAACTTTTTCCTGTGACTCAAGGATTTTCAAATGAACATCCTAGCCAAATTTCAGAATTGTCCATAAAAGAATTCTCCACATAAAATTCCCAACAGTTTAAATTTTAGGGAATTAATTCTGGAAAAGAATAAGTTTCATAAGCTGGAACTTGTTTTGCTGGATAGTACGCGATGAGATGAATCCAACAAAATTTGGTTCACTGAATTTGGACATTTCTACCCAAAGTTATGAATTTCTAAAGTTTGGGCTGATCCCTGAATTATTTTCCTAAAGAAAATCACCTCCCGCGCTTAAACAATGACTGACAGCGGGGCCCGCCCGTCTAAATTAAACTAACCGTGCGTGCGCGCGTTTATCACAGTGACTGACATGTGGGACCCTCGCCCTTCGTCTACCTCGCGATGCCGCCGCCCCGAGCTGTCGGAGCTCCGGCGAGGTCGGCGTTCCCGGTGACCTAGCTCGCCGGTGACGGTGAAACTCGCCACCCCTACGTAACTTTGGACGCTGAACACGCTGGACACCACGCCACCACGGGCCAACCGCCGTAGCTCACCGGTGACGAGAGCTATGCCCCTGTGCAACTTCGGCAATGTGTTCCCGTCCTTCTGACCACCCCCTTCGCGCGCTAATCGCGTCACCACGTCCAGGGAAGCCTCGGGAAGCTCGGCATGACCTCGGTTGGGACCTAAACGGCCGGCAAACTGGACCTCACCAGCAACCCTCTCTTCTGCCAGACTGTTTATTGGTGAAACTAGGGTTCGGGTGGTTGTTCTTGCGGGTTCTTGCTCGGGAAGAAGCGCACGGATGTCTAGAGCGTGTGTGAGCTGTAGCTCAACCTGCGGTTGCCTCTGTGCAACGAATTTTGCCGATGACCGATTGCTAACCCTAAGGTACACCATGGGGGAAAACTCGGAATTCTCGCTCTACACCGCATGAAACGGCAAACAGTTTCCTCCTACAGCTTCCTCACAAGCGGGCGCACCTTTTCTTCTCTGGTGGCGGCGCGTGAAGAAGCCGGGATCGGCTGATTGGCGGTGATCAGAGAGCGGCGGCAAGATCTTGCGAGCGGAAGCAACCCTACGGCGCGGTGGGATCTGGTTTCACTCGGGAATGAAGAGAACGGCTAGAGTAGCTCGTGTGCTGGACTTTAAGCCGAGTTTTTCACCGTGAGGTGGCGCTAACCGAGCGAGTTGGCTGCCCCCGAGCGCTCGACGATCGCTCGTGGTTGTTTCCTTCGGGTTGAGTCGGATCAGTGGAGGCTGAGTCACTGACCAGTGGGTCCCAGCTCTCCCCTCTAATTCTTTTCCAATTTTCACTGCAAATATCCCAGCTACTCACACTTAAATGGTAGACTTAGCCACAAAGTCATGAGTTGAATTTGAGTTCCTCAATTTGAAATTGGTTTGGCTAAACTTGCTTCAATTTAGAATTTGAAATTCAAATTCAGTTTTGAATGATTGCAAATTTAGCTCCCGACAAGATGAACTCCAATGAGGATGAAAATTGGTGGACTAACTCATAAAAATGTGCTGAGTTTGAATATGAGGTCATCTTTTTAATTCAAGTGATGAAAGTGGCTGAAATTTGAATTTGCATTCAAATTAGCCCTTTTTACAAATGTCTCAAAAAGTGGCTCAAAAGAGTTTGGATTTGCATGAAACTTGGCCTGAGCCTTTCCAAGAATAATTAAGGTCTAGGAGTGACCTCAGCCTCTCATGTTTATGTGTATGAACTCCTACTTTTTGGAGTTATAGGTTTCCCCTGTAATCACCCTCTTGATTGTGTTTACTTGCTCTTCTGAAATGTTCATGAGCTATCCACCAAATGAGCTGTGGTGTGGTGAGGTGATGAACATTTTAGCAAGTCAACTCTTGGGCTTTTACACGTGCACGGGCTCCCACTCGGCGGTAGAGCCTCATGGGGGACCCACCTCATCATCGGGACCCTCCTCAATAACATACGAACTTGCAGCAAAAACTTAATATTCAAACAGTGAGCACGATGGCTCAGCAAGACTTAACTAATGCCGCTAAATCATGCAACTCTATATGCTGGAATTAACCGACAATGGGATGACAGATTTGCAAAAAGACTCGCATAATTACTGGAACCTTAATTTCAGATATTAGCAGCAACTTTAGTGTTCAGAAAGTACATTTAATTAGCTCTGTCTACAACAAGTACTTAACAGCACAAGTAATTAATCAAACAACAAGTTTATACAGTGAAAACAGCAATCTTTATCTATGTCACGATACAGTGAACAAGCGGTACTTAATGACCGCGAGGGACGGTGGTTTAAATCGATTTACACCAGCGGGGTTAACCCGAGAAACACGTCACATACGCCTGCACTCGATGCTGCGACGGCACACATTACGGGTGTCGTACGTGACAACCTTTCACCTGTTAGCCAAATGTTGAGCAGGTCACACCATTACGGGCAGGAGGTCCCTACGCGGAGAAACTACGTGCCAGCAAGCAGATTTACACCTTGCTGCCCTCAACCCACTCCTATAAGACGGCATGCAATGACTCAACAACCACCTACTCGAGTTACATCGGTTTACCAGTTCCCATAATCCTGGTATGTCTTCAGTACAGTTCAAACTTGTTCAATAGGGCCGCACACGACTTGGTCCTTAATCGACACAAGCAGAGCTACGGCTCACAGGATCCCAGAGTCCTGCTGCTCCCACTCTCTTCTTAGTCTCAAGTTTATAACAGATTTGTAACAGCCCTAACTTTTGTAAAGTTTGATTTCAACTTATGAAACAAAGTTAAGGGAAATGAAGGCTATAGTTGTGTCACATGAAATGATGAACACAAATATGGACATGTGAGGGAGTTAAAAAAATTCTCTAGCCCATGCTCAACACATGTTGACCTAGGGGAAATAATTTCATTCTCAAAACTCTAACTCATGTGCACCTCCTCTATGAGTAGAGTGGAGGGAGTTTAAACACAATTTGAATTCTTTTGAAAGAATTCATGTTCAGATTGCCCGCATGCATACAAATGAATTCACCGATGCATTCCCCATGTATCAATGAGCTCATGATACAAATTTGGATAGTTTTGGAGCTCGTATACCAATTATTCCGAGGAATATTCTAGTGAGAGTTCAAATTCAAATTTGAATTCGAAAACTGAACCAAACATGCTCAATTTCGAGATTTGAGTTTAGATTCAAATTCCTCACATCATGTTTGGGCTATCGTCCAATTTTGGTGGGATTTGGATGGAGGCGGTGCGGGAAAATTAAAGCACGGAGGGGGGGATATTTGGGGTGCTGTGGTCCCACATGTCAGCCACCCCACAGTGCAAACAGCCTCTGTTTTGAGTTTTCTTCGGCCGAGCGCGCGGCAACAGCTGGTGCCATCCACTCCCGACGCCAGCTCCTGCTTCCCTCGTGTTTGCTCGGTCTAATCCTTCACGAAGCGAGTGCAACAAAGCTTCTTTGCTTCCTCCCCGTTCTGCGTCGCTCCCGTGCGTTTTTCTCCAGAGAAGAACACAACCGGCCACTCTGTTCTTCTCCCGATCACACAGCCACCACTGGAGCTCGGTTGCTCGAGCTTCCCACAGAAAATATCTGCACACCAGCGTGCTCTAGCCGGCTAGCAACTTCACTCAGCTGATCTGTGCTCACTTGCGCCTAGAAACGGCAGAGTTGCTGCTGCTCCCGAGTGCATACCGAGGAAACTGAACTTGGTCACCATGGGCAGCCCGAACCAAGGGTGATCACGCCCAAGCAAGCCACCCCATCGGTGCAACTACAACCCTAGTTGCTCACCTCTGAAGCTCAGCCCTAGCCATTGATCATAGAGGGAGAATTTCAAGATTTTCTCCCTGGTGGCACAAACTGACCCCGATGTAAGGAATTGCAAAATTCGTCCTCAATTCATGTTGGCTGTGCTTCAAACTTCACACACAGGATCTTAACTACTTAGCACACCTCCTCCATCGATTTTAGGCCACGAAATTGAGTGTAGAGCAAGGAATCTGAGTTCTTTTCGAGGGAATAATGCCAGACCACGTTGGGCACACGGTGCCGATAGGTTTGGAGTGCTCCCCGTCTCATTTAAACCCCATGTCGATCTTCTACATGATCCCCTGGTGCTCTAGAGCCTTGAACCTGATCATTTGGTGAAGAAACGTGCTGCCACACCCTCGCTGGAACCCTAGTTCTTGCTGTCATTGGTGCGCACTGTTTTCCTGTGAGCTCCGGCCGCCGGCGAACTCACCAACATGTTCAGCGTGGTGGAAAACAGGGGGGCAGCCAGCAGGGGGTCGGGAGGTGGCCGGGAAGGGCCTTTACGGAGACCCTCGCCGGAGGGCACCACCACTGCCCTGTTTGGCGCGAGGTTGAAGGTTAGGGATGACAGGTGGGACCCACGGGCAGGTTTTAAACATTTCCAGATTTTCTCATTTTAGTTCAAATTTTTAAGAGCCATAACTTTGTGTAGGAGTATCCAAAAATTGTCAAACAAATTTTATTCGATTCCTCTCAAAGAGTACTATCCAGGGGAGCAACCCAATGGTTATGAAAATCCTTTATTTAAATAAAATGATCAGGTTGCTCTTCCCAATGATCTTCTTAATGCTCATTAATTCATTTAAATAAAATATGTAGGAATTTTTACAGGAGATCTGTTTATTGGAAAATTCCCAAATTTGGGCAGGACATTCTTCTAAAAATCATTGAACCCCAGTAACAATTTCAGAGGCATTGGACCTCATTTGCTTGGTCAAATGATGTGTTCATTCCTTATGTCTCTGAGAAATGGGAAAAATGAACAGAGACAATTTCAGCTTTTCCCATTCTTTGTAAAATTCATAGCTCCATGGAGGAAACTCCAAAAATGTTAAAACAAATTCATATGGACTCAAGACATTTTGTACTTCACAAAAAGTCTACTTTGCAGCATAGGAAAGCTTAATACCTAGGGGGTAAAGGCAGATTAGTGAAAATAACAAAAGAAATTATTGTGATCACCTTGAGCCATTTCATGAGCTCAATTTTTACACACTGCCTAAATACCTTCCATAGAGGCTGTGGTTAAAGTTTCAGCTTCATTGGACCTCTGGTACATGAGCTACCATCTTTTAGGTTTAAGTGTTCATATATTGGACTTAATCACATGGTGATTAATAGTATCTCTTTTCACCCTAGCTTTCATCATCTCTAAGGTTGTAGATTCAACAACAGAAACCTTGCTGTTGTTTGTCTCTTTTAAGTTTGACTTAACTTGAACAACAGTTTTGAAACAGTTTCTAAATTTCTTTTCAAATACATGTGCATCGTTCATCTTAATAGCTCACGTGACATCGACGTTCGACGAGGACTCAATTCCACAGTGAGGATCTCGATCTCACGACGAGTTTGGCGGATTCTATGGAGGAAGACTAACTCCTAGCTTCTATCAAAACTGTTGAGCAAGGCAAGTCCTGGTTTGCATATAATTACCGTTTTAAATTTTGCTTTACTTCACCTCATGTTTATTAGTCTTGATATTGTGCATTAGGTCTAGGATGATTGAAACCCACTTGCATGACTATTACATCCCTGAGTAGAAGGTTTAGTGTAGGCTTTGTCTCGTAGTAGATGGCTAGGCTAATGTTGTAGCTAGCTCGGTAAATGTCGAGTAGTAAAAAGCTACTCGCAAGAAAGGTCGAGTAATGGAGTTACTTGCGAGAGGTTGATGATAAGAGAACCCTCATGAAAATGAGATGGGGACAGGGATGTTCTTTTAGGATGGAGCGCTCATGGTTGGTATCGACCTGCGATGGGTGTGACAATGCTTGAGACCACATTTGACCTGGACCGGGATGGTAAGGCAAATGTGGAGGTTGGTTGTAGCCCCGTCCTTAGCGGTTAAGGACCGCGCGTATGCGTCCCTGCTGGACAAGATTGAGCTGTACCGGATATATAGTGGGGTATGGGACCCATGAAACCGATGTAACTCGATGGACCGTGATATAGAAACTCATCCGTCGCGTGGGAATGGCGTTGAGAAGGCAGGAGGTGTAAATCCTTTAGCGGGCAACTTCGACGTGTCCGCATAGAGGACCATCCTGCTCGGCGTGAAACGTTTTTCTATGTGAAGGTGTCGTGTGAAAGGTTGTTGCATACAACGTAAGAAAGAGCTCTTGAGAGAGTCTTTCGAGGTGGGTGTATGTGTCGTGTATTTCGGGTTGTTATTGATTTGAATCACCGTCGCTCGCGGAAGATGATTTAGCATACTTGCCCACTGCGCCGTGACCTAGTAAGAAGAGGAACTAAGTCTCTTAACATGCTTTTTATGGATTAATCATTATATTGGAACCTTGACTGAAGTAGATATAGAGCCAACTAAATTTCTATTCCACCTTAACCTAGCAACATCGGGATAAGTGTTTCTTGTTTGATTGTGGAATTCCGGTGTTGTGAGGCGTGAGAACCACTAAAATGAAGGCTATAAGAATATGAAAATAAGGATCAAGTTTAGTCAAGCTTCATTTTGCAAAGTCATGTTCCTACTGTCTTACTACCCCTGCATGTAGAGTTATATGTTTAAGTTTGACGGTTAAGACTTGCTGATCCTTAGTGCTAACGGTTGCTTCTGAGTTGTTTTTGCAGGTAGCAGGATGTCTGCTATGAAGAGGGCTGTTCGGTGAGACGATGAACCTCACGGTTCGTTCCACTCATAGGAAACCTAGCCGCTGCCTTTCTTTTGTGAAGCTAGTAGGAAGCCTTCACGGGCTGAACGACTTCTCTTCGGCATAGTTAGGGTCAAGAGTGATTAGATTGTCCAGCTAGTTTTAATTTCCGCTGCGTGTGTACAATATGTTGTAATAGAACTTATGTTGAGTAACAAAATGGTTTCATATGTTATTGAGTATCTTTTCGTGCAAGCTGTTGGGTGCCGCATCGCATGGCACCAACTACTTCGATTCCCGGGTCGGGCCGCGACAGCGTGGTATCAGAGCCGCATTGGGAATAGCACACATGAAAAGAGTCTATTTTCAAAAACTTAGGAGTATACGAGTGAGGAACGTATAGTATGCCCACATTAGAAGTATTATTAGCATAGTTACTTAAGGTGGCAAGCTAACAGTGTGTTATCATTCAGTATTTCAATTCTGTAACGACACACCTACGTGGAGGTAAGAATGGTAAGGAACGCCACAGAAAGCGGATCAATTTCGGTCAGCTCCCCCATACGAGGAAAGTAGTGTGGGATGTTCCGTTCAGCAATGGACGGGAAGTGAATATGTTTTCTAAGACTCTTCATGTCTTAAAGAAATATGAATGGCACTAGCCTCCAGTGCGCAAACCCAGGGGCAAGACGAGGAGACCCCATCATGTGGTTTGTAACACGAAGTATGTTCTCTAGGACTCTTCATGTCCTATGAGGCATACGAAAGCGCTGTTTCACCGGTGTGCTTTATTGCAAAGGTGTGGAGCCCCCGTCGGGTGGTGAATAACCCGATCATGTACCTTGAGATGTGGCTTGACTCAAGGACGGCCCGCATGGCAATGATACGGGGCGTATGTTTTTACTATGATATGGACCTGCCTGAAATGACAAACCAATGTGTGCATCATTATTGAGTGGTTTTCTGCAGGTATGTTAACCACAAGTAGTACATGCCGTGTAGAAAATGTTTGTATGTGATCGTTTTAGTGCCACCACTTGAGACATATATGCCGGTATAAAGCCGGTTAGGATTTTAACTTGGTGAGGCAACGTAGTACCGTGATATGTTTTGAACTGCATGAAAAAGGAGGTTTGCAAATAAAAGAGTAATTTTGGAGTCTAGGATTCTATTAGGGGGTAATGAACTCCTATATTGAACTAAGAGTCAATTGGGAGTCTAGATTTATTCACAAAGACTTAAGAATAACCTCCTATGTTTTCGGCAGAATTTTTGCTGAACTTGAACGGGGCATAACTTTTGTTTGGCTGAACCAATGGAGGTGAGTGATACATTTCTGGGAACTGCTGAAGTCTTCTACAACTCTTCTGTAGAACTCCAGATCAGAATCACCCTCCAAATGGATGAAATTCTCAGATGAGTGTGAACTCCTCAAAAACAGGGCAGGCACAAATTGCTCTCTGGAAATTTATGTATTTCGACCATAACTTTCTGTAGAAAAATATCTAAGGTTAATGTAATAAACCATTGGAAAGTTTAGGACATGTGATACAACTTTGTAGTTCAAAGTTTCTCCAGATTTGGAGTCTTATTGTATGAAATCTTGCGGACAAAACAGCCATTTTCAAAGGAGGTGCTGTCAAAATTGTTCCAGATTTCTGTTAACTTGAAATATCATATCTTTTGATCCAGAACTGATATGAAGGCAAATAAATACTCGTTGGAAAGATATTGATGTTTATAACTTTGATATTCAACTTGAGACATGAAATTGCCACTTTCATATTCAAATTCTGGGATTAAGATGAGCGGCGGCTTCGGAAGAACTTCAGCCGCATCGACCGGGCTTCTGAGCCTCTCAAACGATCGAGCAAAATGCCGTAGAGCATCAGTGGACCCTAGGAAAGCTCGGTATGGGCTCGAGGCTGCTCGGGAGAGGTCCTAGGTAAGCTCCCACCGTGCGCCCATTAGTGCCGGTAGAAAAGCTAGAACTGGCCGGTCTACCAAGGTTTTCTTGCTAAGGCTGTGAAGGAAAGTTGATCGCTACCAAGCCTAGCTCGTGTAGGAGCAGTTTGAGGATCTCTAAAGAAATTTGGAGCGAGATTTTGGCGGATATGCACCCGAAGGTTGGTCTGCGCCCGATGAAAGGGAAAACTGAAATTCGTCGCCGGTGATCAAACACCCGGGCTGTGGTTCGGGGGTGAGCAGCACAAGACTCTAACACGTCCGAGGACTCCTTAGCTTAGGCGTGACACCCTCCCATTTGGGCTGTCCATGGGAGCCCGAGGTGCGTCAAACTTAGGTCATCGGAAAGAACTATCGGTATGGGCGAGATCATCCGAATTCGGCTAATTCCTACGACGGGGAAGGAAGAGGAGAGCCTCTAGTACCGTTTTTGCAGCTTGGAGGGAGTGGAGCGACTGTGATCACTGCTTCTCTGATCCACTCCGAGCGAGCGGCGGTGAGGCGATGTTTTTCTTGCGCGAGAGCGAAGAAACGATCGGTGATGCCTCGGTTTGGCTTAGCTGCGGGGATAAAAGGGAGGGTGAGGCGGTTCAGTGATCGGGGGCGGCAACCAGCTGCTGTCCCGACCGATCCTCACCGTGGCGGCAGCCCGAGCCGGCGCAAGAAACTGTTCTGAGTTCCTCAGTCGGTTGATTTGGGTATTGAGGCTGACGTGTGGGTCCCACCCAAGTTTCAACCTCAGAAATTTACTCTCCTCTACTGCTCCAAACAGTAATCCCTCTAATACCCTCTAGAATTTGAATTATCTATCAAATGCCCATTTGGAGTTGATAGAATTCAAATTGTGAAGTGTTTGGATTAATTTTCAGCACATATGCAGTGTGAAATTTAAATGGAGTTTGAATTTGCTAAACTTAGCTCATGTCAAGATCAACTCCAAATGGAGTGAAAATTGGTGTGTGAGCTCACAAGAATGTGCTGATTAAGAATATGCGTCTCACTTTTGAACTTATGGGATGGAAGTGGTTTGAATCTGAATTTGGGTTCAAACTAACCCCTTTCTAGTTATACCCAAAAATACCTCAAAAAGGTTTTGGATTTGGGTGAATTTTGGCATGAGCATTTCTAGCAAGGTGTTGGAGTTTTTCATATGCTCAGCCCCTAGATGATGCATGTGGGAAATGCCACTTTGCATTTTGTGAGTTTATTCTCTAATAACCATGTTGAAGGTGTTTACTTGCTCTTCAAATGTGTTCACAAAGTTTCCTCAAATGAGGTGTGTGTGTGGTGATGAACACTTTGAATATGTGCCAAAAACTTAGGCCCTTACATATTCCAGTGGTATGTGAATATTCAGATGTGTTTCCTGAAGATTTGCTGGGCATGTCGCCCGAACGTGATGTTGAGTTCAAGATTGAACTAGCACCGGGAACAACACCTATTTCTCGGCGACCATACAAAATGGCTTTGAAGGAGCTCGAAGAATTGAAGGAGCAGCTTAATGACCTCATGGAAAAAGGTTTTATACGCCCAAGTTCATCACCTTGGGGCTGTTCCGCACTCTTCATGAAGAAGAAGGACGAGACTTTGAGACTATGCGTAGATTATCGTCCACTGAATGCGGTCACTATCAAGAATAAGTACCCACTACCACACATCGATATTTTGTTTGATCAACTAGTGGGTGCTAAGGTATTCTCCAAGATGGATCTTCGGTCCTGGTATCACCAGATAAAAATCCGGGCAGAAGATGTACCTAAGACGGCGTTCTCAACAAGATATATATGGTCTGTATGAATATCTTGTCATGTATTTTGGGTTGACCAATGCTCCGACTCACTTTATGTATCTCATGAACTCTGTTTTCATGCCGGAGATAGACAAGTTTGTTGTGGTTTTTATCGATGACATCTTGGTCTATTCAAAGTTAGAAGAAGAACATGCTGAACATTTGCGTATTGTACTCCAACGCTTGAGGGATCACAAGCTATATGCAAAGTTCAGTAAATGTGAGTTTTGGATCAGTAAAGTGCCATTTCTTGGGCATATTATTTCAGCGGTAGGCATCCCTGTGGACCAAGTAAAATCGAGCAAGTGCTGAATTGGAAATCTCCAACATCTATTCACGCCCTTCATTGGAGACACACGCAGATATATGTGATCCCCGACTTTGAACTGTAATGGGTGACTTCGCCGGTCCGCATACTGTTTTTGTCGGGATTGGGCGGCTTTTAGGTTCTCTTGAATCAGCCGAACCTTTTCCTCCGCGTTGTTGACAAGATAAATCCCGAAGGTGACCCTTTCACCAGACTCACACCAATTCAGCTGTGTGTGGCATTTTCTCCCGTATAGTGCCTCGTAAGGCGCCATCTTGATGGTGGCTTGTGTGGGGACCACCCCGTGGTTCACCCACTCCAGGATCGCATAGGGTGGTGCCGTGCGATGCGGCACCCAACAGCACACACGAAAAGAATAAAGAACAACATACAACTTTTTATTTGATATAAAACAGCGGAAGTCTTTTACAAAACTTAATTAACAGCGGAAGTTATATACATAGATACTCTCAAATCCTAACTAAGTAAAAGTGCAGCCGTCCAGCCCAGGGACGCTACACACTAGCAGCATGGAACCGGAGAACCACAGCGGCGTGCAAGGCTCCAGCTCGGCCGTGTACCCCGATGGGGGCATCGCCTCGTCCTCGGAACCTTCCTCATAACTCTCACCTGCACACAGCTCAAAATATTGCAACCGTGAGCACGATGGCTCAGCAAGGCTTAACCGACAACCCTAGGCATGGAACTCTACATGCAAGGTTGTGTAAAATAGGAAGAAGGACTTTGCAATAAAGACACGCCTACATGTTGATCCTTACTTTCAGTTTTATAGCAACAGTTTAATGAGCCTTAGGCAGCCCTCACATCGGAAGTCCACAATCAAACAAGAAACGCTTTCCTCCGATGTGGTGATGCCCAAAGTGGAATATAAACGTAATTAGCTCTATAACTACAGCAAACAAGATTTCAAGACATTAATAATTCAATGCAGCATTTTCAGTTGGCTTATTTCACTTCTTACTACGTCACAGCACAGTGAACAAGCGGGTACTCAAATAACCGCGAGGGACGGTGATTGCAATCAAGACACACCCGGATAACACGTTGCATACACCCACTTTCAGAAGCGTGATTCCACACCCCTTATTACTCTGTTGTATGCAACAACCTTTCAAAGGCAACCCAAATTCCGAACCGGTCCATCCGTAACGGGCAGGAGGTCCCCGCGTGGAGCGTGACTGTGCCCACCAACAGATTTACACCTTGCTACCCTCAGCCCACTACTATTTACGGTTGGGTAAGCCTCGGCACCCAGGTTAACCAATTACATCAGTTTCCTGGTTCTCATATGCTAGGATGCATCCGGTACTGTTCGATACTTGTCCAGAAGGGCTGCACAAGGACGGTCCTCAACTGATGCCAACAGGGCTACGCACCTGAGACCTCTGCTCACTGCATCCTATCCCCCCTGCTGGGTCTCATTTTCACAACTTAAGACATTTTCTATCTCTTCTCATCCCGTGTGATAAGTACTATCTCGCGAGTAGCTTCTAACCACTCGACTTCTACCAGAATCCTAAAACTTAGCATGGCATTCTCTACTCATCGAGTTTGTAAACTACCCAACCCTTTATAGGAGTTAAAAAGGCTATGCAAGTGGGGCTTTTATCACCCTAACTCTAATGCATACATTTCAACCTAGACATAAGTGATACAAATGAAAAACTTTATAAAAGTTACTTAAGTGCAAACCGGGGCTTGCCTGGTTGCGAGTCAGAGGAGAAGTTAGATTCTGGTGGCAGGACGTCCAAAGACTCCGACGTATCCTCAATTTCGGTCACTATTATGAAATGTAACAAAATATATGTTTAAGTATTAAGGATTTATAAGAATTGAACTTCTATTCATAGCTACTGCTATTTAGATTCCTTAATTGGCTATGGGATTTTTACAGTGGATACTAGACCCTCTAAGGATGATCTGAGCAAAATTTGGAGAAATGTCATTGCACATTGTGGTCTCAAAAATTCCCACAAGCACAAGACTTCTCTGAATTTTGAGCCCAAATCAGGAGCTTTGACATAGCTAAAAGTAGAAGATTTGATTAGTGTAAGTCTCCATGGTTCTAACAAAATTTGTTTCACCATTTTTGGAGCTACCAACAGAGAGATATGAATTTTTGAAGTTGGACAGGAGTTCTGAAAAGTTTCTGTTTAAATTTGAATTTTCAAATAAATGCTGAACTTTGGAAGACAATTTGGCCTATCAAATGAACTCCAATGAAGCCCAAATTTTTACTTGAGATCAGTTACTATGAAAAGGATTTTCTGCCCAAATTTGGGAATATTTCATAAAGAATTGCTCCTGTAATAAATCCCTAAAAGATTTAATAAAAACAATTCTACAGATATTCCTTGGCATTTTCATAGCAATCAATTTATTCCTCTGTGAAGTACTCCTCATGAGGATTCGAAAAAAATTGGTCTCACCCTTTTTGGAGTTTCCTACACAAAGTTATGGATTTTTCAAACTTGAATAAGTTTCTGTTGGGAATGTACACAGAGACTTAACAGGGGGGGGCCACTCGTCAGGTCTTTCTTCAACCTCCCGCCAGAGAACGCGCGTGCACACCAGCACAGATCTTGGTGTGGCTCGTTCTCCCTTATTTCTCCACCAAATTAGCTCCGGTTTTGCCCTACATGCTCTTGGGAATATGGCGCAGCTGCCGGGCAAGGTTTCCGCGCATGAAACGGCCGAAAACAGGCCAGCACCGGCGGGGCGGCTCGGGAGCTCGGCATCAACACGTTCTGACGTGTCCGAAGCTTCTCCCTGCAAGCTATCTTGCCCTAAAGCATCACCAGTGATTGGGGAACATGGATGTAGAAGTCCCAAAACTTGTGAATAGAAAACTTGAGCTATGAATAAAGTTGAGTTTGAATAAAAGAATGGGACTTACAAAAACTTTTGTTTACTCATGAAAGTGTTGGCATGTGCTATAAAACTTTGAACTCAGTTTAAATTAAGAGGTGCACTTCAAAAAGAAGGAGGGCATGTTCAAAAGAAAAAAATTCAAACTGTTGTTTGAAAAAGTGTATTTGCAATAGCCAACTCAAAGATCAAAGGATATATTTGAGTTTCTCAGGTCCAAATTATGAGGGAGCCAAGTTTTGAGCAAGTTTGGAGGTGCTTTGATATGATTATCAAAGGGACTTGTAAATTTCATCTAAATTTGAATTCAAATTTGAAACTGAGGCAAAACAGCTCAAATTGCCAAATGACTTTGGAATTTGAGTTCCTCAGAATTGAATTTGTAAAGTGCCAAGAATTTTGGAGATAATTGGGAAAGGAGCTGTGGGTCCCAATGGTCATAGAGTGAGGAGAATAACTTACTGCCTAAGTCACTTATCTGTTGACTCGATCACCACGGGGTCTGCACCGAACTTCGCCGAGGGCGCTACCGCCACCTCCTGCTCGAGCTGCCCCCCCCACCCACGCGCGGGCGTCAGAGGCGGTTCACCTGGCATTTATCCTACCCACCGAGGCAAACACGAAGTTTTTCACTCGTGCTCGCGGGTTCTTCTGCTTCTGCGCCCGAAAAACAGCCGCCGGCGACACCTCTGTTTCCCTCGGTTGTCCACCAGCTCGCGTTCTCTTCTGCTTGAGCCGTCCACACAAAAAGGGAGCGCAATCGAGTGTACAAGATCCTCCACAGCTCGGCCCCGTCGTTCCTGGCTCGTAGGGTGCCCGAATCAACGATCAACGTGAGGTACAAACGCTCACCTGCGAAAGGGCAACTCTGGTCACCGTGGGCAGCTCATACCGAGGCTTTTCACGGCCGAGCAAGCACCCTCCGAGACGCGCCAGGACGTCACGCTGCTCTCCCCCGAGTTTCAGCCCGAGCCGTGCAACGTAGCTCGGAAATTTCTGGTTTTCCTCTCGGACGCGAAAAACCTACCCGCGGGTAAGAATTTCAGAAATCGACGCTTAATTTTCGGTTAAAGTTGTTCATTTTGCGCACACAGGAGCTAGAGAGGATAGGGGAACCTTTTTCCTTCACAACTATAGCTTAGCAGTGAGTAGGGGCAGCTAATTTCGAGTTCCTCCGTCGGCGGCCATGGCGGGAACACGCGGGCGCACGGTGACAACCGATTTGCCGCCGTTTCCGAGCCAGGTTGAGGCCGAGCCGAGCTTGCCTGACCTCCACTGATGCTTTAGAGCGGATCCGCTGAACGTTTGGCGGGTTAGGTGAGAGGACCCCGCCGTCCCGATCACTCACGGGGACGGGATACCTCGCCCGGGAATCGCATTGGGTGGTGCCGTGCGATGCGGCACCAAACAGCACACATAATAAAGCATCATATTACATAAATCAAGCGGAAACTTACAAAGTTTTGAGTTTACAAATACTTCTCAAAATAAACTACAGCGGAAGACTATTGCAACTCATGACTCATATCCATGCTAAGCAACAGAGAAGGTGTCCAGCCCGCGGAACCTTCTCACTAGCAACACTATCACAGTAGCAGCGGCAGGGGTTGCCCTGAGTTCACCACTCGGAGAGTTCCGAATCTCCTTAGGCACCCGTACATCTCAGCGTACAGTTATTTCCTGCAAAACAACTTGTGCAGTATCTGTGAGCACGAAGCTCAGCAAGACTGACCCGTCACCCTAGTCATGAAACTCTATATGATGGAAATAGAGGGCTGATTATAGCATTTTTCATAAACGATGAACTTGAGCTAAATGAGAGTCCTTGCTTCCAGTTTTAATCAACTTTTATAGACCTCGCGCAACTTACATCGAGACCCCACAATCAAACAAGAAACGCTTCATCTCGATGTCACTTGCCCGAGGTGAAAGTAACTTTAGTGAACTACCCTAGACTCATACAGACCTTGCGCCATCAACGTCGAGACTCCACAATCAAACAAGAAACGCTTTGCCTCGACGCTTCTAGCCCAAGGTGGAAGTTAAATTTAGTGAAGTGTTGATCGTTCCTCATCTCCATTATGAGGATTACCCACGAAGCATATTAAATATTTCCCCGGTTTATTACTATGTCATGACTCAGTGTACAAGTATGCTCACTACCGCGAGCGACGGTGATTGCAATCAAAAACACCCAGCTGACACGACACGTACGCCCGTACTCGACGTTGCACACAGCAACCGTCACTGACGCCGTACGTGGCCACCTTTCACACGACACCCAAATGTCGAACCGGTCCCACCGACTGGGATTAAGTCTCTCTACGGCAAACCCTCGTAGAGCCGACTTCTCTATCCTTTCAGCATCGGCATCAGACGGTGAGGTATGCCTCGACACCGAGGTTAACATGTTACATCGGTTTCCTGGGTCCCATATAGCCAGTATGCATCCGGTACACAACTCAAACTTGTCCAGCGGGGCCGCACACGAGAACGGGCCTTAATCGACTCAGACATAGACTAGGCTCACAGGACCACGTCCTTGACCTTCCATCCACTGCCCGGTCTCCATTCCCAATTATGAGGATCAATTCCCAACTCTTCCGATTGATCCCCCTTAATCCCATTTCACGAGTAGGAATCTGCCTACTCGAGTTATGCCTCTTTTAATCCACTTTTATTGAGAACAACAGTTATAATTAATTGATAACCTATCCTACATTAAACTTTACGGTTTTCTGGGTCATGCATTTGGGGTTTCATACCATCTAGACGTAATGCAATAAATATAATACTAGACGTATGAAGTGAATACAAATAAAAACTTGTAAATTTGATGCAAACCGTGGCTTGCCTTTGTTTTGCAGGTGCCTTATATATATATATGCAGTTAGTGAAGACCACTTGGTGCTTGATCAACCTCTTTTCTCTTTCCTTGATTTCTACTCCGATGACTTCAACTCCTCCACGTAGATACTACACGTGATGAATATGCATATCGTTTAATTGTAAAGACTTTGCTACAAGTCCTAATAACAGTTTTTCAAAAACTGGAACTCTGTTTAAGAATTTAAAATGACACTGGTGCTAGTGGTCTAGGTTTGGATCTAAGCATATGATTAAAGGCTAAGTGGTTTTCCCCCTCTTCTATATTGATCACTTAAGGAGGTTAAAAGGAACGGTGGTGATCCAAGGCTCCAATGGAGCTGAGGATTTTCATGTGTGTTCCTTGTCACAAGAAAACACTCTGGACCAAAAATTAGCACTTTTTATTGAGTGGTTTGTTCAGAATAATTTTCCAAGCAATTAAGCAATGAAGAATTAATTCTGAGATCACACCCATGTTCATGCAAAAATTAGTGAACTAAAATTTCCATTATAGCTCATAGAGTTTTCATGAATTTTCCTAGCATTTTTGGAGCTAAGGAATAGCTAGAACTGAATTTCCAAGTTTTGGAAATTCTCTGAAATTGTTTTCTGTATTCATTTGAATACAGAAACTTAAAATCAGAATTAACCTAACTAAATCAACTCCAAATGAGTTGAGAATTTTACAGGTGTTCACTAATACCCTAAAGACTATTCTGGCAAAATTTGAGGATCTTTGGATTAACCAAACTTCCTCTAAAATGCTTTTGCTAGAAAGCTTTAAAGAATTTTACAGAATTAAATAAAGGGTTTCATACAAATTGGGTTCTACATTTGGATAGTACTCTATCAGAGTAATCCAACGAAATTTGTTTCACAATTTTTGGATTCTCCTACACAAAGTTGTAGCTATTCAAAGTTTGAACTAAAAACTGAAATTCCCCAAAATGTTCAAATACTGGCTGTGGGTCCGGGGACAGGTGTCACGCGTCGGGGCAAGCTACACGAGGCTACAGGGTATTTCCCGCGCCACCACACCAGATCCCTGCGCCACAGCCGATCAAATATTTGAAAAACCGTCGCTGACGGGCGGGACCCACCGGGTCATCTCCTACCTCCGGCTGAACAGAACTCGCGGCGTCGCCCTCCGACGAGCCTCACTGGAACAACCTTACCGGCCACCTCCCGGCCCCTTCCTCGCCGCCCCTCCATATTCTGACCTGCTGAACACGTTGGGAGGCTCGCCGGCGGCCATAGATCGCCGGAAAACCTTGCGCACCGGGGTCAGCAACGATTAGGGTTCCGGCGAGCCGGTGCAAGGCGAATTGTCCACCAAACGATCGATTCTTTGTCTCTAGAGCACCAGGGAAACGTGTAGCCGCTAGAATTAGCCCCCAAAACCATCAGTGAGCACTCTAACCCCGTCGGCACCGTGCGGCCGACTTGGCCCGGAAATTTTTCCGTGGCAAAAACGTGAAATTCTCACCCTACCCTTAATTCCTCAACCTAGGATCGAGGGAGGAGGTACTCTAGCTATAGGGGAAACTTCTGTGCGAAGTGTGACGCAAAACCATCAAGAATCAACACCGAATTGCACAATTTCTTACCTCGGGGTCGTTTTGGCCGCCCGAGAGTAATTCCCGAAATTATCCTCCGAGGAGCAACGGCTTGGACTGAGCTCCGGGGAGGAGCAGCTAGGATCACCGGCGCACCGCTGAGTGAGCTCGCTTGGGCTTGACTTGCCACGGTTCAGGCTGTCCGCGGCGACCAGGCTCGTGTTCTTCACCGTTCAACACGGAAGCAACGACACTCTACCGGTTTTCGGTAGACACGAGTATGAGGCTGTGGTGGGACACTGCTAGCAATCTAGAGCACGCTTGGACAACGCTTTTTGCTGTGGAGCTCATGACCCAACGGCAACCGGCGGTGGTGTGCGATCGGGAGAACCGAGCGGGCGCCGCTGCTTGCGGGAGGGCGAAAGAGCAGAGCGATGCACGCTACGGTGAAGAGAAGAATTCGTGTTGTGCCACACGCGTGAGAGATAAGGGCGAGGTGGGTCTCGGAACAGCAGGAGGTGGCGGCGGTGACCGTGGCCCGAGCTGCTCGGTGTCGCCCGGGGAGAATTTCCTCGATGGAGTGAAAGACAGAGGAGACTTAGGGTGCAAGTCTAATACCACTATGACTTGTGGGTCCCACTGCCCCCTTCTTATCCCATCTCATTTTTCTCACAAATATCTCCACAGTTTGACAAATAATCCATCCAAATGTTTAAACATTGGAAACTGAGCTCATTTGACAAGTTTGGACAAATTCCATGCAAATTCAAATGTTCATTTGAATTCTTTGCACATTTGACTCCCTTTGGAAAAATGGGCAGCAAGACTTTTCAAAAATTAATGAAACTTTGCCTCCCCACTAATTTGGACCTAAGGAATCCAAATATGCCACTTGATCCTTGTTTTAGCTGCTGCAAACAATAGTTTGGACACAACAGTTTTGAATTTCTCATTGTGTCCTTCCCTCACTTGAAGTTTGAATTTACCTTTAGTCCATCTCTGATTTTTAAACCCTTCCCTTGCACTTGAGCTCTTCATTTCTGGGGTTTTAATCTACATGACGTCCATCCATGCAGCAACCCTAAGTTTGTTTAGAAGAATTCTCACCAATGATATCATATGTGGGAAAAAGTTTCAACTAAGCCCCTTTTTCATACACATGACTCCAACATTTGTGCAAACTCATGTTTCTTTGTATTCACATTTTTGGGACCTTTACAATCCTCTCCCCTTAAAAGAATCTCGTCCCGAGATTACAAAAGAAATATGAGACGGAAGGTAATTACAACAACTACGACAGAAGTTCCGGATAGTTCTTGTGGAGGTAATCTTCACTTTCCCACGTCGCTTCTTCCGGTGTGTGATTACTCCACAAGACTTTGTAAAATTTCAAAGCCTGATTTCGAGTGATCCGGCTCTTCTCGTCGATAATCTTGATGGGCTTCTCGGTGTAGGTGAGGTCCGGTTGCAATACTTCAATGTCTTCCGAAAGGATGTCCGTCGGTTTCTTCAAACACTTTCTCAAGTGTGAGACATGGAAGATGTCATGGATGCCCGATAAGGATGGCGGCAGCTCCAAACGGTAGGCTACCGGCCCACACCGTTCTGTAATAAGGAACGGACCCACAAAGCGAGGAGCTAGCTTTCCCTTGACCCCGAATCGATGAATTCCCTTCATCGGGGATACTCGGAGATAGACGTGATCTCCGACTTCAAAACTCAATGGTCGGCATCGCTGGTCCGCATAGCTCTTCTGGCGAGATTGAGCGGCCCTGAGGTTCTCTTGAATCAGCTGGACTCGCTCTTCGGCATCTTTTACAAGATCAATGCCGAAAATCACCCTCTCGCCAGATTCACACCAATTGAGTGGTGTGCGGCACTTCCTGCCATAAAGTGCTTCGTATGGTGCCATTTTAATACTGGATTGGTAACCATTGTTGTAAGAGAACTCTGCTAATGGCAAATGGTTATCCCAGTTCTTTCCATGATCTATGGCACATGCCCTCAGCATATCTTCCAAAATTTGGTTCACCCTCTCCGTTTGACCGTCCGTCTGAGGGTGGTATGCTGAGCTTCTGATTAACTTTGTTCCCAGAGATTCATGTAGTTGCTCCCAGAAACTAGCAACAAATATTGAACCTCGTTCTGATATGATGGTCTTGGGGACTCCATGCAAGCACACAATTCTGGAGAGATACAACTCTGCATATTGTTTAGTATGGAATCCCGTATTCACTGGGATGAAGTGGGCTGATTTGGTTAAGCGATCGACAATCACCCAAATGGAGTCATGCTTTCTGGACGTGAGAGGCAGTCCGACAATAAAGTCCATGCTGATGTCCTCCCACTTCCATGCCGGAATACTTAACGGTTGGAGCATTCCTGCTTTCTTAATATGATCAGCTTTGACTCGCCGACATGTATCACACTCGGATACATATTTGGCAATTTCTCGCTTTATCCGAGTCCACCAAAATTTTGTTTTAAGATCTTGATACATCTTATTACTTCCTGGATGTATCGAGTACTTAGACATATGAGCTTCGTCCAAGATCTTCATCCTTAACTTCAGATTCCGGGGTACCACGATACGGTTGTTAAACCATAACACACCTTGTTCATCTTCCCGGAAACACTTCATTTTATCCTCATTGATTCTTGCCCGGATTTTCCGCATTCCTTTATCCCTCTTCTGGGCTTGTACAATCTCTTCTCTAATTGTAGGAACCAGAGCAAGATTATACAACGCTCCATACGGAATCACCCGCAAGCTTGGTTCTTCATTCTCATCCGGAACAACTGACACGTTATTCACGTGGGATTTACGACTGAGTGCATCAGCCACCACGTTAGCTTTGCCCGGATGGTAATGGATCTCGAGCTCATAGTCTTTAATTAATTCCAGCCATCTCCTCTGCCTCATATTAATATCCTTCTGAGTGAATATATATTTGAGGCTCTTGTGGTCGGTGTAGAGGTGCACTAAATTTCCCAGTAAATAGTGCCTCCACACCTTCAACGCAAGCACCACCGCAGCAAGCTCTAGGTCATGAGTGGGGTAGTGCTGCTCATGGTTGCGGAGTTGACGAGACCCATACGTGATCACGCGTCTATCTTGCATTAAGACGCAGCCAAGTCCAATGCCTGAGGCATCGCAATAAACATCAAATGGCTTTGTTGTATCCGGTTGGACTAACACCGGTGCCGTTGTGAGATGTTTCTTTAGAGTTTGAAATGCCTCTTCACAGGCCTCTGTCCACACATACTTGCTGCTCTTCTTTAATAACTCCGTCATTGGTTTAGCCACCTTCGAGAAGCTGGGAATAAATCTCCGGTAATAACCCGCTAGTCCTAAGAAACTGCGGATTTGATGAACCGATGTCGGAGACTCCCACTTCAAGACTTGCTCAATTTTTGTTGGATCCACGGCCACACCCTCTGCTGAAATAATGTGGCCTAAAAATGGTACTTTGCTGATCCAAAATTCACACTTGCTGAATTTGGCATACAGCTTATGTTCTCGTAGGCGTTGGAGCACAATATGGAGATGTTTGGTGTGCTCCTCCTCCGATTTGGAGTAAACGAGAATGTCGTCGATGAAAACCACGACGAACTGATCCAACTCTGGCATGAATACAGAATTCATGAGATACATGAAATGTGCGGGTGCATTTGTTAGCCCGAAAGACATGACTAGATACTCATAGAGCCCGTATCTAGTCGAGAAGGCCGTCTTTGGTATATCCTCCGCTCTGATCTTTATTTGATGATAACCAGACCGTAAGTCCATCTTGGAGAATACCTTGGCACCCACTAACTGATCAAATAATATATCGATCCGCGGCAACGGATATTTATTTTTGATCGTCACTGCATTCAGCGGCCGATAATCCACACATAATCGAAGTGACTCATCCTTTTTCTTCACAAAAAGGGCTGAACAGCCCCATGGCGATGAGCTTGGTCGGATGAACCCTTTGTCCATTAAGTCCTTTAGCTGTTCTTTTAGTTCAGCTAATTCCTTCGGAGACATTTTGTACGGCCTCCGAGATATTGGTGTGGTTCCCGGTGCTAACTCGATCTTGAATACCACATCCCTCTCGGGCGGCATCCCTGGAAGATCGTCGGGAAACACATCTGGGTACTCACGGACCACTGGAATATCCTCCAGTTTCGTGGTCACACTGTGGTATACCACTGGATTTTTAGAATCCACGGCTTCAAGTATGAGCGTTTGGATACCGTAGATTGGAGAGTCCAAACTAACAATCCGTGGACCAATATCAAGAACAGCCCCGTGGTAGTTCATCCACGCCATTCCTAGAATCACGTCGATCTTCTGCCCCTCTAACACAATGAGGGTGGTGGGGTATAAGTTTCCACCTACGCACAAGGGTGCTTTGATCACTACTTCATTAGCAGCTATATTTCCACCCAGTGAGCGGATAAGGTAGTGATCCTTCGGTGTAGAGGTGGAGAGCTCAGCTTTGCACACAAACATCCTGCTGATGAAATTGTGTGTAGCTCCAGAGTCAAACAGAATTAATACGGGCAGTCCATTGAGGGTGAACATTCCCGCTAGTACAGGTGCCCCATCTGGCACATCCTCTAGAGCTGTATGATAAATGCACCCGGGTTTTGGTGCTGTTCCTTGAAGCTGAGCACGGGGTTGATTTATACCCCACTTTGGTGTAGTTTCTTTGTGGCGTATCCTTTCTGGACACTTTCTGCTGATGTGACCCAAGTACCCGCACGTGAAGCACGGTTTCTCAGCCGGTTCCTGGTTGCTCTGTGCATGGACATTGGTGGTATTCTGCTGCGGCAAGAACACTTGAGGAGCAGAATAAAGTAGCTGCCTATACCGTTGTTGCAGCTGTCCGAAAGCAGAGTATTGGGATGATCGACTGGAATATTGCTGGAGTCGTCGAGCCGGCTGCATCAGCTGACAGTTCAAGGTACTGTCTACCATCCGGTATTTCTGAGGAGCACTACTGCTACTCTCCGGTGGTACATGGTTCTTTCTTTTCTCAGCCTGAACTTCCCGCTGAGCATCTTCGACCATGATGGCAGCACTCATCAATTCGTTGAAGTTCTTTCGATCAGTTAAAACGAGTCTCTCCTTTAGCTTGGGATTGAGGCTGTGGAAAAACCATTCACACTTTTGTGCTTCGGTGTTCACATGTTGAGGCGCATACTGCGCCAGCTTGTTGAACACTCGTGAATGCTCGTATGCACCCCTCCCTCCTTGTTTTAAGGCCAGGAACTCCTCGAGTTTCCGCTGAATTATCCCGGACGGAACATGATACGCGAGAAATGCCTTCCGGAATTCTGCCCATGTACAGTCATGTCCAGCTGGTAAGGAGGCGAGTTGATTTGCCCACCATGCACTGGCGGACCCGTGAAGTTGTTGCGCCGCGTATAAAACCTTCTGATGTTGGGTGCATTGAAGCAACCCGAACTTAGATTCAATGGTACGGATCCAGCTATCCGCCAACAGAGGATCCTCAGATTCAATGAAAACCGGTGGTTGAGTTGCCAAGAACTCAACATAGGAATTCAGTTGCGGTTGGCGCAAGTCTTCGTCTTGACATCCCCCTTGACGGGATGTATTCATCACTAGGGTGCGGAGCAAGTCGGTTCGCTCATCGCTTGCACCCATCATGGCGGCCAGAATGTCCGCCATTGTGACCGTGGGTGAAGGTCCTGGTGAAGGCTGCTGTTGCGGAGCTCGCTGCTCCCGCTGTGGAGAGTTATCACCACCACCACCACTGGAACCACCCACCTCACTCATGGAACGAGTTCGCACCATTCTGCAAATGCAAGAGTTCATTATCAGTTCAACACTATCACTTGATTTATTCCATAAACAAAGTAGTGCAACACTGATAATGAAACCTCAACATGCAAGCAAAATGGTTTAAGCGCAAACTGATGTATCCAACAGCAAGGATTTACAAGCCGACTGATTGGTCTTCAAACAGATCAGATTCTGATCCAGTTAAAAGCACTTTCGTAACTCAAGTTGAATATCAAAGTTAAAGTTAACTTTAATATCTTTCCAACGAGTATCCAAAGGCCTCCTAGGGATGTTTCTACAGGATGTTATGGCTTAAAAACAGAAAGGTTCAGAGAGGCTTTTGTTACTGTCCTGGTTCTGAACAGTTTGCCTTCAACTGAACTTTTCACCAACTTAATCTGAGATTTTGCTCTGGAGGTCTACAAGAAAGTTGTAGAGCACTTGAAAATCTCTCCAGAACTGTATCATACACCTTAATTGGTTTAAGCTACTCAGAGTTATGCTCTGTAAAAATCCAGCAAGAATTTCTGCTAGAAACAGAGCACTCTGTTTTTGAAATCTTTGAAACCTAGACACTCTCTCATTTGAATCTTAGTTCAAATTAAGAGTTCAGTAACTAATATTTGTTTCACACTTCCATTTTTAGTATAAAGTTGGCTCATGACTCATATCTTCATAGGGAAGAGGTTATTAGGTGTGGTACGGTGTCGATGCACCGTAAGAACAATGTCGGTACTACGTTGTCTCTCCAAAAGAAAATCCTAAACCGGATTATACCGGTATATACGTATAATCAGTGGCACTAAACGGTCTCTCGCACACGTGTACTACCCGGGATACTACGTGGTTAGTACCTGCAGAAGAACACTCAATAGTGGTGCACTCAAAGTTTTTCTCATTTCAGGCAGTTCTATAATTGAAAATAAATACAAACGCCCGTATCATTGTCATACGGCCGTCCTTGAGTTAAGTCACGTCTCAAGGTACGCGATCGTGTTTCAACACCACACGACGGGGAACCCGAATATGTCATGAACGGGTCGTCACAGTTGGGAATGTTATCAACCCAACGGATACCACCTACTGCCCTGCAGGGCACGCCGATGGCAAGCGCTGCGTATGTCCTCCTGGGCTATTTCCAGAAGACCATACTATCGCGTTACTGACCACACGATGGGGTCTCCACTCACTTGCCTAATGCACGCTAGGGATCAGCGTTTCATATGATCTCAGGAACATGAAGAGTTCAAGAGTTTCATATTGACGTCTCACACCAAGCTGTGAGACCTTTCCCTGAACCACTTTCCTCGTCAGGGGAGCTAACCGAAATTAAACCGCTTTCGGTGGCGTTCCTTACCATGTTTACCTGAACGTAGGTGCGTCGTTACATAAACGAGATTCAGAATTATAAAAAAATATGTTAGCCATGCCACTTAAGTAACTATACTACTATAGTCCTTATGTGGGCCTAATACCGTTTCCTCACTGTATCCTAAGTTTTTGTCGTAACACGATCCTTATTCCATGTGCTATTACCAATGTGGCTCTGATACCACGCTGAGAGGACCCCGCCGTCCCGATCACTCACGGGGACGGGATACCTCGCCCGGGAATCGCATTGGGTGGTGCCGTGCGATGCGGCACCCAACAGCACACATAATAAAACATCATATTACATAAATCAAGCGGAAACTTACAAAGTTTTGAGTTTACAAATACTTCTCAAAATAAACTACAGCGGAAGACTATTACAACTCACGACTCATATCCATGCTAAGCAACAGAGAAGGTGTCCAGCCCGCGGAACCTTCTCACTAGCAACACTATCACAGTAGCAGCGGCAGGGGTTGCCCTGAGTTCACCACTCGGAGAGTTCCAAATCTCCTTAGGCACCTGTACATCTCAGCGTACAGTTATTTCCTGCAAAACAACTTGTGCAGTATCTGTGAGCACGAAGCTCAGCAAGACTGACCCGTCACCCTAGTCATGAAACTCTATATGATGGAAATAGAGGGCTGATTATAGCATTTTTCATAAACGATGAACTTGAGCTAAAGGAGAGTCCTTGCTTCCAGTTTTAATCAACTTTTATAGACCTCGCGCAACTTACATCAAGACCCCACAATCAAACAAGAAACGCTTCATCTCGATGTCACTTGCCCGAGGTGAAAGTAACTTTAGTGAACTACCCTAGACTCATACAGACCTTGCGCCATCAACGTCGAGACTCCACAATCAAACAAGAAACGCTTTGCCTCGACGCTTCTAGCCCAAGGTGGAAATTAAATTTAGTGAAGTGTTTATCGTTCCTCATCTCCATTATGAGGATTACCCACGAAGCATATTAAATATTTCCCCGGTTTATTACTACGTCACGACTCAGTGTACAAGTATGCTCACTACCGCGAGCGACGGTGATTGCAATCAAAACCACCCGGCTGACACGACACGTACGCCCGTACTCGACGTTGCACACAGCAACCGTCACTGACGCCGTACGTGGCCACCTTTCACACGACACCAAAATGTCGAACCGGTCCCACCGACTGGGATTAAGTCTCTCTACGGCAAACCCTCGTAGAGTCGACTTCTCTATCCTTTCAGCATCGGCATCAGACGGTGAGGTATGCCTCGACACCCAGGTTAACATGTTACATCAGTTTCCTGGGTCCCATATAGCCAGTATGCATCCGGTACACAACTCAAACTTGTCCAGCGGGGCCGCACACGAGAACGGGTCTTAATCGACTCAGACATAGACTAGGCTCACAGGACCACGTCCTTGACCTTCCATCCACTGCCCGGTCTCCATTCCCAATTATGAGGATCAATTCCCAACTCTTCCGATTGATCCCCCTTAATCCCATTTCACGAGTAGGAATCTGCCTACTCGAGTTATGCCTCTTTTAATCCACTTTTATTGAGAACAACAGTTATAATTAATTGATAACCTATCCTACATTAAACTTCAGGGTTTTCTGGGTTTGGGGTTTCATACCATCTAGACGTAATGCAATAAATATAATACTAGACGTATGAAGTGAATACAAATGAAAACTTGTAAATTTGATGCAAACCAGGGCTTGCCTTTGTTTTGCAGGTGCCTTATATATATATGCAGTTAGTGAAGACCACTTGGTGCTTGATCAACCTCTTTTCTCTTTCCTTGATTTCTACTCCGATGACTTCAACTCCTCCACGTAGATACTACACGTGATGAATATGCATATCGTTTAATTGTAAAGACTTTGCTACAAGTCCTAATAACAGTTTTTCAAAAACTGGAACTCTGTTTAAGAATTTAAAATGACACTGGTGCTAGTGGTCTAGGTTTGGATCTAAGCATATGATTAAAGGCTAAGTGGTTTTCCCCCTCTTCTATATTGATCACTTAAGGAGGTTAAAAGGAACGGTGGTTATCCAGGGCTCCAATGGAGCTGAGGATTTTCATGTGTGTTCCTTGTCACAAGAAAACACTCTGGACCTAAAATTAGCACTTTTTATTGAGTGGTTTGTTCAGAATAATTTTCCAAGCAATTAAGCAATGAAGAATTAATTCTGAGATCACACCCATGTTCATGCAAAAATTAGTGAACTACAATTTCCATTATAGCTCATAGAGTTTGCATGAATTTTCCTAGCATTTTTGGAGCTAAGGAATAGCTAGAACTGAATTTCCAAGTTTTGGAAATTCTCTGAAATTGTTTTCTGTATTCATTTGAATACAGAAACTTAAAATCAGAATTAACCTAACTAAATCAACTCCAAATGAGTTGAGAATTTTACAGGTGTTCACTAATACCCTAAAGACTATTCTGGCAAAATTTGAGGATCTTTGGATTAACCAAACTTCCTCTAAAATGCTTTTGCTAGAAAGCTTTAAAGAATTTTACAGAATTAAATAAAGGGTTTCATACAAATTGGGTTCTACATTTGGATAGTACTCTATCAGAGGAATCCAATGAAATTTGTTTCACAATTTTTGGATTCTCCTACCCAAAGTTGTAGCTATTCAAAGTTTGAACTAAAAACTGAAATTCCCCAAAATGTTCAAATACTGGCTGTGGGTCCGGGGACAGGTGTCACGCGTCGGGGCAAGCCACACGAGGCTACAGGGTATTTCCCGTGCCACCACACCAGATCCCTGCGCCACAGCCGATCAAATATTTGAAAAACCGTCGCTGACGGGCGGGACACACCGGGTCATCTCCTACCTCCGGCCGAACAGAACTCGCGGCGGCGCCCTCCGACGAGCCTCACCGGAACAACCTTACCGGCCACCTCCCGGCCCCTTGCTCGCCGCCCCTCCATATTCTGACCTGCTGAACACGTTGGGAGGCTCGCCGGCGGCCATAGATCGCCGGAAAATCTTGCGCACCGGGGTCAGCAACGATTAGGGTTCCGGCGAGCCGGTGCAAGGCGAATTGTCCACCAAACGATCGATTCTTTGTCTCTAGAGCACCAGGGAAACGTGTAGCCACTAGAATTAGCCCCCAAAACCATCAGCGAGCACTCTAACCCCGTCGGCACCGTGCGGCCGACTTGGCCCGGAAATTTTTCCGTGGCAAAAACGTGAAATTCTCACCCTACCCTTAATTCCTCAACCTAGGATCGAGGGAGGAGGTACTCTAGCTATACGGGAAACTTCTGTGCGAAGTGTGACGCAAAACCATCAAGAATCAACACCGAATTGCACAATTTCTTACCTCGGGGTCGTTTTGGCCACCCGAGAGTAATTCCCGAAACTATCCTCCGAGGAGCAACGGCTTGGACTGAGCTTCGGGGAGGAGCAGCTAGGATCACCGGCACACCGCTGAGTGAGCTCGCTTGGGCTTGACTTGCCGTGGTTCAGGCTGTCCGCGGCGACCGGGCTCGTGTTCTTCACCGTTCAACACGGAAGCAACGACACTCTACCGGTTTTCGGTAGACACGAGTATGAGGCTGTGGTGGGACACTGCTAGCAATCTAGAGCACGCTTGGACAACGCTTTTTGCTGTGGAGCTCATGACCCAACGGCAACCGGCGGTGGTGTGCGATCGGGAGAACCGAGCGGGCGCCACTGCTTGCGGGAGGGCGAAAGAACAGAGCGATGCACGCTACGGTGAAGAGAAGAATTCGTGTTGTGCCACACGCGTGAGAGATAAGGGCGAGGTGGGTCTCGGAACAGCAGGAGGTGGCGGCGGTGACCGTGGCCCGAGCTGCTCGGTGTCGCCCGGGGAGAATTTCCTTGATGGAGTGAAAGACAGAGGAGACTTAGGGTGCAAGTCTAATACCACTATGACTTGTGGGTCCCACTGCCCCCTTCTTATCCCATCTCATTTTTCTCACAAATATCTCCACAGTTTGACAAATAATCCATCCAAATGTTTAAACATTGGAAACTGAGCTCATTTGACAAGTTTGGACAAATTCCATGCAAATTCAAATGTTCATTTGAATTCTTTGCACATTTGACTCCCTTTGGAAAAATGGGCAGCAAGACTTTTCAAAAATTAATGAAACTTTGCCTCCCCACTAATTTGGACCTAAGGAATCCAAATATGCCACTTGATCCTTGTGTTAGCTGCTGCAAACAATAGTTTGGACACAACAGTTTTGAATTTCTCATTGTGTCCTTCCCTCACTTGAAGTTTGAATTTACCTTTAGTCCATCTCTGATTTTTAAACCCTTCCCTTGCACTTGAGCTCTTCATTTCTGGGGTTTTAATCTACATGAGGTCCATCCATGCAGCAACCCTAAGTTTGTTTAGAAGAATTCTCACCAATGTTATCATATGTGGGAAAAAGTTTCAACTAAGCCCCTTTTTCATACACATGACTCCAACATTTGTGCAAACTCATGTTTCTTTGTATTCACATTTTTGGGACCTTTACATTAGGGTGCTCGGGCCGCGGCGCCGAAGCTGTACCGATGGGCGTGCACGTCGCCTACCGGTTTCCGGTCGCCGGCAGCCCAAATGCACCGCACCGTTGGATTCCTCATGGCTGAAAATCCCCAGGCGGCAAGTACCGAGCCAGGAGACGGTCGGGAAGCCGACTCCGGCGAGCTCCGACGAGTCTCCGGCAAGGGGGCGGCGCGGGAAAAAGGAAACGGGCCGAGGTTGAAGACGACCGGCCGGTCCCACCTGTCAGTGGCGATATTTTAAATCTTCGATCCGCTGCGGCCCCGGGATCCGGTGTGGTGGCGCGGAAGTAGTCCGTGGCCCCGTGTGGCGTGATTCCAGCGGCTGACACGTGTAGGGTGGACCCACAGGCAGAGTTTGAAGTTTTCCCGAATTAATTTGAATTCCAGATTTGGATCAAACTTTGGATCTGCATAACTTTTGCTAGGGAGCTCCAAAATTAGTGATTCAAATTGGGTTGGATTCAGGGTGAAAAGAGCTATCCAAATATGCAACTCAATTTGCATGAAAACCAATATAAAATTCTGGAGAATTCTTTAAAGCTTTTCAGCAAAAGAATTTTAGAGGGAGTTTGGTTCATCCAAAGATCCCCCAATTTTGCCAGAATAATATTTAGGATATTAGGAGACTCCTGTAAAAAGTTCAGCTCAATTGGAGTTGATTTAATTAGAGTAATTCTGATTCCAAGTTTCTGTATTCAAATGAATACAGAAACATTTTCAGGAAATTTCCAAAACTTGGAAATTCAGTTCTAGCCATTCCTTAGCTCCAAAAATCTTAGGAAAATTCATGCATACTCCCTGAGCGATGTATGAAATTATAGTTCACTTGAATTTGCATGAAAATGCAAATTTATTCAGAATTAATTCCTGTTTGGCTAAATACTTAGGGAATTATTCTGAGTGATCCACTTAGTAAAATACTCTGAATTTTGGTCCAGAGGACTTTCTTGTGACAAGGAACTCAAGAAAATTTCCAGCTCCATTGGAGCCCTGGATCATTATGTCCTGTTCAACCTCATTAGTTGATCCCCACCCAAGTGATGAAATCCCACTCATCACTTGATGATAGTGCTTAAACACAAACCCAAACCACTAGCCCCAGTTTCATTTTAAATTCTTAAACAGAGTTCCAGTTTTAAAAACTTGTCTTTAGCACTTGTTAAGCAAAAGGTTTTATAATTGAACCTGTATGCATATTCATATCGTGTAGTGATTAAACGTGGAAAGTGAAGAAGGAGAAGTTGAGCTTGGGTCAAGGAGCAAGAAGGGCAGGAGTTGAACTTCAAGACATCAGCAACTAACCCATATTATCTGACTCTAGTCACCTGCAAAACCAAGGCAAGCCGCGGTTTGCACTTAAGTTATTTTCAAAGTTTTCCCTTTGTTCATTACTATTGGTAAAATTTTGTATGTGCATTAGGTCAAGGATGTTTTATACTCCACTTGCATGACCAAAAAGAACCCTGGGATCAAGGGTAGAATTATGTCATCGCTGTAGAATAAGGCCATGCTAAATAGACTAGGGCATCCGGTAGAAGACGAGTAGTTGGAATCTACTCGCGAGCTATAGTTCAGAATATCAAAAGTGTGATTGGGGAAGGAAGCAAACTAAAGTTTACATTTCTAAAGATGAGACCGGGCAGAGGGGTTAGGCTGCGACAAGACGAGGTCTTGGTCGAGTAGCTCTGCCTGTGTCGGTTAAGGACCGATGCGTATGCCGCGTCCAGGAGCAAGTATTGAGTTGTGTACCGGATGCTTACTGATATATGGGAACCAGGAAACCGATGTACCAGGTTCACTGGGTTGTAGAGGCATACCACATCGTCTCGTTAGACCTATGAGCCCGAGACGGCGCGACCGGTTCTACAGTCTAGTGTCCTGAGAAAGGTTGCCACATACGACATAATGAAGGACGCCAGAGTTGGGTCTTCAGAGGCGGGCGTATGTGTCGAGTTATCCGGGTAGTGTTTGATTCGAATCACCGTCCCTCGCGGTTATTGAGTACCACTTGCTCCCATGTTGTGACGTAGTAATCAACTTGTGTGGAAACAGTTTGCAAAAAGTGTAATTGCTGTTATTATTATGTTAAGTTGCATGAAAACCATGTTTGAAGTAGAGATAGAGCAAACTAAATTTATTTTTCACCTTGGGACAAGTAACATTGGAATGAAGTGTTTCTTGTTTGATTGTGGAGTTCCAATGTTGCTAGGCGCAAGGTCACTACTATTATGGCTAAAAATGTGAAAGTTAAGGATGAACTCGTAGGAGAATATTTTCGCAAATGACAGACTTAAGTCTTAGGTTACTTTCATGTAGGGTTTCATGTCTTAGGAAGGACGGTTAAGTCTTGCTGAGCCTTTGTGCTCACTCTTGCTATATAAGTGGTTTTGCAGGTAAACCTCGACGCTATAAAGAAGGTTGTCCGGTGAGACTCGGGAACTTCTGAGTCAGGTCACACTTGGAGAACCTAGCCGCTGCCGTGTCTTCATGTTGCTAGCGAGAGGAGTCCGCGGGCTGGACCTTTTCTCGAGTGCTTCGTAGTTATTCAACGTGAGCTGGTTATAGACTTCCACTGTAGCTATTTTATGTAAATTATTTACAAAGAACAGTTGTAAGCTTCCGCTTTGGTTTATGTAATACATGGTTCCTTATATGTGTGCTGTTGGGTGCCGCATAACACGGTACCACCCAATGCGATTCCTCGGGCAAGGCGGCACGACCCCGTGATCGGGACCGGGCCCTCTCAGCGTGGTATCAGAGCCGCATTGGTAATAGCGCACATAATTAGGATCGTATTACGACAAAAACTTCTGATACTGTGAGGAAACAATATTAGGCCCACATAAGGACTATAGTAGTATAGTTACTTAAAGTGGCATTGCTAACTTACTTGTTATAATTCTGAAATTTTGATTATGCAACGAGGCACCTACGCTCAGGTATGCATGGTAAGGAACGCCACCGAAAGCGGTTCAATTTCGGTTAGCTCCCCTGACGAGGAAAGTGGTTCAGGGCTAGGTCTCACAGCTTTGTGTGAGACGTCAATATGAAACTCTTGGACTCTTCATGTTCCTGAGTTCATATGAAACGCTGATCCCTAGCGTGCATTAGGCAAGTAAGTGGAGACCCCATCGTGTGGTCAGTAACGCGATAGTGTGTTCGTCTGGAAGTAGCCCAGGAGGACATACGCAACGCTTGCCATCGGCGTGCCCTGCAGGGCAGTAGGTGGTATCCGTTGGGTTGATAACATTCCCAACCGTGACGACCCGTTCATGACATACTCGGGTTCCCCTTCGTGTGGTGTTGAAACACGATCACGTGCCTTGAGACGTGGCTTAACTCAAGGACGGCCGTATGACAATGATACGGGCGTTTATATTTACTTTCAAATATGGAACTGCCTGAGATGAAACAACCCTTGAGTGCACCACTATTGAGTGTTCTTCTGCAGGTACTAACCACGTACTTATCCCGTGTAGTACACGTGTGCGAGAGACCGTCGTAGTGCCACTGATAATAAGTATATGCCGGTGTAATCCGGTTAAGATTTTCCTTTGGTGAGGTAACGTAGTACCGACATGAGTCTTACGGTGCATCGACATCGTACTACACTTAATAACCTCTTCCCTATGAAGAAATGATTCATGAACTAACTTTCAACTAAAAATGGAAGTTTGAAACAAGTAGTAGCTACTGAACTCTTATTTTGAGCCAAGATTCAAATGAGAGTATGACTAGGCGTCAAAGTTTTCAAAAACAGAGTGCTCTGTTTCTGGCAGGAATTCTTGCTGGACTTTATCAGAGCATAACTCTGAGTAGATTTAACCAATTAAGGTGTATGATATAGTTCTGGGAAGATTTTTAAGTGCTCTACAACTTCTTTGTAGACCTCCAGAGCAAAATCACACGTTAAGTTGGTGTAAAGTCCAGTTGAAGGCAAACTGTTCAGAACCAGGACAGTAGAATAAACCTCTCTGGACCTTTCTATTTTTAAGCCATAACTTCCTGTAGGAAAATCCTTAAGGAGCACATAAGTACTTGTTGGAAAGCTACTGAAGTTTACTAAAACTTTGGTATTGAACTGAAGTCAAGAATCTGTTGATAACTTGAGTAAAATTTGGAGTTTGTGTGAGCTGGTCAGGGTAGTTCCGCTGATTAGCTTAGCGTACATAAGATTTGTTTAAACATGAATGTGGTTATGCTTTCATAAAGTTCATGACATGTTCATGTTTTACTTATCCTTACTTACTACTGAGATAGAATTTTGATTGACTCAAAATTTTGTTTCGTGCAGTATGGTACGCACACGTTCTCAAATGGAGCTTGGAGGTTCAAGTCGAGGTGGGAATGACTCGACTTCATCACAAGAGCCATCGCCAACCGGATTGGCTGAAATTATGGCGAAGATGAATGAAACTCTCCAAACTCTAGTTCAGCAAGGCATAGATCGAGAAGCTCAACGTCACGTGCCAACCCAGAGCACGTATCTGGATTTCTTGGCGACACAACCGCCGGTATTCTCCGAGGCGGCTGACCATTGTGAAGCAAATCACTGGTTACGTGTCCTTGAGTCCAAGTTTGGGTTGATCCAATGTGATGAATTCTCGAAGACTCTATATGCCGCTCGTCAGCTTCACGGCGTTGCTGGAGCATGGTGGGCAGAGTACCTTGCTGTCCAACCAGCAGGGCATCGTGTCACATGGACGGAGTTCCAGACTGCATTTCGTGCTCGTTTCATCCCTGCGGGCATAATGCAAACCAGTCTGGATGAGTTCTGTAGTCTGAAGCAAGGGGACATGAGTGTTGTTGAGTATGCGAAGGAATTTAATCGCTTAGCTCAATATGTCCCTGACTATGTAAAATCACCATCCATGAGGGGTTATCAGTTTTATCGAGGGCTGACCACTAGGCTGCGATGTGAATTGGCTCAAGTTAGCCAAGAGAATTTTGATGAGTTTGTGATCTGTGCTATCGCTCAAGAATATTATTCCAACCTCTACCTCAAAGAAAAGAGGGAGAGGGACTCATCACAGGATGATGACAATCGTCTACCCCAGAAGTATCGGTTGGTAATCCGTTCACCTTCCGGTCGAGAGATTCCACAAGAGGTGCAATCATTCTGGGAGTGTGACGACTCTTCTACTCCACAGAGGTCTTCTTCACCTCCACCACAGCAGCAAATTATTTCTTATGCACCTCAGTATCAACAAGGTGCATCAGGATATTATTTCCCTCAAGAGGTTGAAGATGAACAAGGTGATTTCTCAGCTGAGCCAAGTGATGTCCCACTTCAGCTTGACAATGATCTTAAGGTCAATAAAGCAACTGAACCGAGCAGCAACAATGTGTCTGCAGGTCTAGTTCCACAGAGCGATCTTGGACAGCCAAGAAAAGCTATGTCCAAAGTGGGGACAGTAAATTATGTGTCAGTCGATGATCTGCCAAAGGGAGGACCTGTTCTTGCCGGCAGGTTCACCCTAAATGACAAGCCGGTTGTCATTTTATTCGACTCTGGTGCAACACAAAACTTCATTAGCAGGGCAACAGTAATTCGGGATCAGATCTCCACCACTGTCACAAAAGGTTCATACCTTATTCATTCGCCAGGTGGAGACATATCCACTAATGAAGTCGTTTCACGAGCACCACTTTGTTTCGATGGAAATATTTATCCTACCACCCTCATCATTCTCGAAGACCAAGGAATCAATGCCATATTGGGAATATCATGGTTGACCTTCCATAAGGCTGTTCTGGACATCGAGAATAGGAGCGTTCACTTGGACTCTCCACTTCACGGACGTCAAACATTGTATCTCGGCGAAGCGGGTTCCAAAGACCCAGAAGTATGCAATGCCGAGGCTCGCAAGTTAGAAGACATTCCGGTAGTCCGTGAATATCCGGACGTGTTTCCCGAAGATCTTCCAGGTCTACCACCTGAGCGCGAGGTGGAGTTCAAAATAGAGTTGATACCGGGAACCACGCCGATCTCTCGGAGACCATACAAAATGGCTCCGAATGAATTAGCCGAGCTGAAGGAGCAACTCAAAGATCTGATGGACAAGGGGTTTATTCGTCCAAGTTCATCACCATGGGGTTGCTCAGCCTTATTCGTGAAGAAGAAGGATGAGACGCTGAGGCTATGCGTCGATTATCGTCCTTTGAATGCTGTGACCATAAAGAACAAGTATCCACTACCAAGAATTGATATCCTCTTCGATCAGCTAGTGGGTGCTAAAGTCTTCTCCAAAATGGACTTAAGGTCGGGATATCATCAAATCAAGATTCGCGCGGAAGATGTCCCGAAAACAGCATTCTCGACGAGATATGGACTCTATGAGTATCTTGTCATGTCATTTGGGTTGACCAATGCTCCAGCTCACTTTATGTATCTTATGAACTCGGTGTTCATGCCGGAGCTGGATCAGTTCGTCGTGGTATTCATCGATGACATCTTGGTCTATTCCAAATCTGAAGAGGAACACGCTAAACATTTGCATATTGTGCTTCAACGCTTGAGAGATCACAAGCTCTATGCAAAGTTTAGTAAATGCGAATTCTGGATCAACCAAGTGCCGTTTCTTGGACCTATTATTTCAGCGGAAGGCATTGCTGTTGATCCAAGCAAGATTGATCAAGTGCTGAAATGGAAGTCTCCAACATCAGTCCATGAAGTTCGTAGCTTCTTGGGTTTGGCAGGATATTATCGGAGGTTCATCCCGAGCTTCTCAAAAATCTCCAAACCTATGACGGAGCTACTGAAGAAGGGCATCAAATATGATTGGAGCAAGCCATGTGAGGAAGCTTTTCAAGCGTTGGTGAAACACCTCACAACAGCCCCGGTTCTAGCTCAACCGGATACAACCAAGCCTTTTGATGTTTACTGTGATGCATCCGGCATCGGGCTTGGTTGCGTACTTATGCAAGGAGGACGTGTGGTCGCATATGGATCACGGCAATTACGGAATCATGAGCAACATATCCAACTCATGATCTCGAGCTTGCTGCCGTGGTATTAGCTTTGAAGATGTGGAGACATTACCTATTGGGAAATCTGGTTCATCTCTACACCGACCACAAAAGTTTGAAGTACATATTCACTCAAAAGGAGTTGAATATGCGGCAACGGCGATGGTTGGAGCTGATCAAGGACTATGAGATTGAGATCCATTATCATCCGGGCAAGGCAAATGTGGTTGCCGATGCACTCAGCCGGAAGTCTCATATTCATAACCTGACCATTACGCCGATGGAAGAGGAAGAACCAAGTCTCTACTTGGTTCCATATGGAGCTCTGCATAATCTAGCTCTCATACCCACAATAAGAGAGGAGGTTATGGAAGCTCAGAAGAAAGACAAGGGCATGGCTCATACCAAAAGGAGGTTGAAGAACGGGGAGATGAAATGTTTCCGGTTAGATGATGAAGACACCCTATGGTTCCAGGACCGGATAGTCGTACCCCGTGATATGAGGCTGTGGAAGAAAATTTTGGATGAGGCTCACTTATCCAAATTTCTATTCATCCTGACAGCAATAAAATGTACCAGGACCTCCGGAAAAAGTTTTGGTGGACACGTATGAAACGTGAAGTTGCAAAATACGTTTCAGAATGTGACACGTGTCGAAGAGTTAAGGCCGACCATGTGAAGAAGTCGGGCCTGTTGCAACCGCTACAAATACCGGCATGGAAGTGGGAAGACTTGAGTATGGATTTCATCGTTGGGTTGCCGATGACCTCCCACCACCATGATTCGATTTGGGTAATCATTGACCGATTAACCAAATTGGCACGTTTCATTCCGGTGCATACTAACTACAGCGCCAAGCAGTATGCGGAGTTATACATAGCACGAATCTTATGCCTGCACGGAGTTCCCCGTACTATTGTCTCCGACAGAGGATCGCTGTTCGTATCCCGTTTCTGGGAACAGCTACACACATCCTTGGGAACTAAATTGATTCGAAGCTCCGCGTATCACCCTCAAACCGATGGACAAACTGAGAGGGTGAATCAAATACTTGAAGATATGCTGAGAGCATGTGTCATCCACCACGGTAAGAGCTGGGATGATCACTTACCGTTGGCGGAGTTCTCATATAACAACGGGTATCAATCAAGTATCAAAATGGCGCCTTATGAAGCTCTCTACGGCTGGAAATGCCGCACACCCTTGAACTGGTGTGAATCCGGCGAGAGAGTTATTTACGGGATTGATCTCATAAATGAAGCCGAAGAGCGGGTAAGGCTTATTCAAGCAAATCTGAAAGCCGCTCAGTCCAGGCAAAAGAGCTATGCGGATAAGAGACGTCGTCCTCTGAACTTTCAAGTTGGAGACCACGTCTACCTCCGCATATCTCCCATGAAGGGCATTCACCGATTCGAAGTGAAAGGGAAATTAGCTCCGCGTTTCGTCGGTCCCTTCGTCATCATTGAAAGGGTTGGACCCGTGGCATACCGTTTGGAGCTACCGGCAGCCTTAGCCGGGGTGCATAACATCTTCCACATATCTCAGTTGTGGAAGTGTGTAAAAGTTCCAACGGAGATTCTCACGGATGACGTAACAGAATTAAAGCCGGACCTCACGTATGTTGAGCGACCAACCCGGATAATTGATGAAAAGACTCACGAAACCAGGAATCGGACGCTGCGATTTTTCAAGGTGCTATGGGAAAATCACACGTCCGATGAAGCTACATGGGAAAGCGAGGAGTATTTGCAACGCAATCATCCGGAGTTGTTAGAGGCGTTTGTTGAGTAACTGTCCTCTCCACATTATCCTTAATCATGAATCTCGAGACGAGATTCTTTTTAAGGGGGGGGAATGTAAAAGTCCCCAAACTTGTGAATAGAAAACTTGAGCTATGAATAAAGTTGAGTTTGAATACAAGAAATGGGACTTACAAAAACCTTTGTTTACTCATGAAAGTGTTGGCATGTGCTATAAAACTTTGAACTCAGTTTGAATTAAGAGGTGCACTTCAAAAAGAAGGAGGGCATGTTCAAAAGAAAAAAATCAAACTGTTGTTTGAAAAAGTGTATTTGCAATAGCCAACTCAAAGATCAAAGGATATATTTGAGTTTCTCAGGTCCAAATTATGAGGGAGCCAAGTTTTGAGCAAGTTTGGAGGTGCTTTGATATGATTATCAAAGGGACTTGTAAATTTCATCTAAATTTGAATTCAAATTTGAAACTGAGGCAAAACAGGTCAAATTGCCAAATGACTTTAGAATTTGAGTTCCTCAGAATTGAATTTGTAAAGTGTCAAGAATTTTGGAGATAATTGGGAAAGGAGCTGTGGGTCCCAATGGTCATAGAGTGAGGAGAATAACTTACTGCCTAAGTCACTTATCTGTTGACTCGATCACCACGGGGTCTGCACCGAACGTCGCCGAGGGCGCTACCGCCACCTCCTGCTCGAGCTTCCCCCCCCCACGCGCGGACGCCAGAGGCGGTTCACCCGGCGTTTATCCTCCCCACCGAGGCAAACACGAAGTTTTTCACTCGTGCTCGCGGGTTCTTCTGCTTCCGCGCCCGAAAAACAGCCGCCGGCGACACCTCTGTTTCCCTCGGTTTTCCACCAGCTCGCGTTCTCTTCTGCTCAAGCCGTCCACACAAAAAGGGAGCGCAATCGAGTGTACAAGATCCTCCACAGCTCGGCCCCGTCGTTCCTGGCTCGTGGGGTGCCCGAATCAACGATCAACGTGAGGTACTAACGCTCACCGGCGAAAGGGCAACTCGGGTCACCGTAGGCAGCTCATACCGAGGCTTTTCATGGCCGAGCAAGCACCCTCCGAGACGCGCCGGGACGTCATGCTGCTCTCCCCCGAGTTTCAGCCCGAGCCATGCAACGTAGCTCGGAAATTTCCGGTTTTCCTCTCGGACGAGGAAAACCTACCCGCGGGTAAGAATTTCAGAAATCAACGCTTAATTTTTGGTTAAAGTTGTTCATTTTGCACACACAGGAGCTATAGAGGATAGGGGAACCTTTTTCCTTCACAACTATAGCTTAGCAGTGAGTAGGGGCAGCTAATTTGAGTTCGTCCATCGGCGGCCATGGCGGGAACACGCGGGCGCATGGTGACAACCGATTTGCCGCCGTTTCCGAGCCAGGTTGAGGCCGAGCCGAGCTTGCCTGACCTCCACTGATGCTTTAGAGCGGATCCGCCGAACGTTTGGTGGGTTAGGGTGCTCGGGCCGCGGCGCCGAAGCTGTACCGATGGGCGCGCACGTCGCAGACCGGTTTCCGGTCGCCGGCAGCCCGAATGCACCGCACCGTTGGATTCCTCATGGCTGAAAACCCCCAGGCGGCAAGTACCGAGACGGGAGACGGTCGGGAAGCCGACTCCGGCGAGCTCCGATGAGTCTCCGGCAAGGGGGCGGCGCGGGAAAAAGGAAACGGGCCGAGGTTGAAGACAACCGGCCGGTCCCACCTGTCAGTGGCGATATTTTAAATCTTGGATCCGCTGAGGCCCCGGGACCTGGTGTGGTGGCGCGGGAAGTAGTCCGTGGCCCCGTGTGGCGTGATTCCAGCGGCTGACACGTGTAGGGTGGACCCACATGCAGAGTTTGAACTTTTCCCGAATTAATCTGAATTCCAGATTTGGATCGAACTTTGGATCTGCATAACTTTTGCTAGGGAGCTCCAAAATTAGTGATTCAAATTGGGTTGGATTCAGGGTGAAAAGAACTATCCAAATATGCAACTCAATTTGCATGAAAACCAATATACAATTCTGGAGAATTCTTTAAAGCTTTTCAGCAAAAGAATTTTAGAGTGAGTTTGGTTCATCCAAAAATCCCGAAATTTTTGCCAGAATATTATTTAGGATATTAGGAGACTCCTGAAAATAGTTCAGCTCAATTGGAGTTGATTTAATTGGAGTAATTCTGATTCCAAGTTTCTGTATTCAAATGAATACAGAAACATTTTCAGGAAATTTCCAAAACTTGAAAATTCAGTTCTAGCCATTCCTTAGGTCCAAAAATCTTAGGAAAATTCATGCATACTCCCTGAGCTATGTATGAAATTATAGTTCACTTGAATTTGCATGAAAATGCAAATTTCTTCAGAATTAATTCCTGTTTGGCTAAATACTTAGGGAATTATTCTGAGTGATCCACTTAGTAAAATACTCTGAATTTTGGTCCAGAGGACTTTCTTGTGACAAGGAACTCAAGAAAATTTCCAGCTCCATTGGAGCCCTGGATCATTATGTCCTGTTCAACCTCAGTAGTTGATCCCCACCCAAGTGATGAAATCCCACTCATCACTTTATGATAGTGCTTAAACATAAACCCAAACCACTAGCCCCAGTTTCATTTTAAATTCTTAAACAGAGTTCCAGTTTTAAAAACTTGTCTTTAGCACTTGTTAAGCAAAAGGTTTTATAATTGAACCTGTATGCATATTCGTATCGTGTAGTGATTAAACGTGGAAAGTGAAGAAGGAGAAGTTGAGCTTGGGTCAAGGAGCAAGAAGGGCAGGAGTTGAACTTCAAGACATCAGCAACTAACCCATATTATCTGACTCTAGTCACCTGCAAAACCAAGGCAAGCCCCGGTTTGCACTTAAGTTATTTTCAAAGTTTTCCCTTTGTTCATTACTATTGGTAAAAGTTTGTATGTGCATTAGGTCAAGGATGTTTTATACTCCACTTGCATGACCAAAAAGAACCCTGGGATCGAGGGTAGAATTATGTCATCGCTGTAGAATAAGGCCATGCTAAATAGACTAGGGCATCCGGTAGAAGACGAGTAGTTGGAATCTACTCGCGAGCTATAGTTCAGAATATCAAAAGTGTGATTGGGGAAGGAAGCAAACTAAAGTTTACATTTCTAAAGATGAGACCGGGCAGAGGGGTTAGGCTGCGACAAGACGAGGTCTTGGTCGAGTAGCTCTGCCTGTGTTGGTTAAGGACCGATGCGTATGCCGCGTCCAGGAGCAAGTATTGAGTTGTGTACCGGATGCTTACTGATATATGGGAACCAGGAAACCGATGTACCAGGTTCACTGGGTTGTAGAGGCATACCAGATCGTCTCGTTAGACCTATGAGCCCGAGACGGCGCGACCGGTTCTACAGTCTAGTGTCCTGAGAAAGGTTGCCACATACGACGTAATGAAGGACGCCAGAGTTGGGTCTTCAGAGGCGGGCGTATGTGTCGAGTTATCCGGGTAGTGTTTGATTGGAATCACCGTCCCTCGCGGTTATTGAGTACCGCTTGCTCCCATGTTGTGACGTAGTAATCAACTTGTGTGGAAACAGTTTGCAAAAAGTGTAATTGCTGTTATGATTATGTTAAGTTGCATGAAAACCATGTTTGAAGTAGAGATAGAGAAAACTAAATTTATTTTTCACCTTGGGACAAGTAACATTGGAATGAAGCGTTTCTTGTTTGATTGTGGAGTTCCAAATGTTGCTAGGCGCAAGGTCACTACTATTATGGCTAAAAATGTGAAAGTTAAGGATGAACTCGTAGGCGAGTCTTTTCGCAAATGACAGGCTTAAGTCTTAGGTTACTTTCATGTAGGGTTTCATGTCTTAGGAAAGACGGTTAAGTCTTGCTGAGCCTTTGTGCTCACTCTTGCTATATAAGTGGTTTTGCAGGTAAACCTCGACGCTATAAAGAAGGTTGTCCGGTGAGACTCGGGAACTTCCGAGTCAGGTCACACTTGGAGAACCTAGCCGCTGCCGTGTCTTCGTGTTGCTAGCGAGAGGAGTCCGCGGGCTGGACCTTTTCTCGAGTGCTTCGTAGTTATTCAACGTGAGCTGGTTATAGACTTCCGCTGTAGCTATTTTATGTAAATTATTTACAAAGAACAGTTGTAAGCTTCCGCTTTGGTTTATGTAATACATGGTTCCCTATATGTGTGCTGTTGGGTGCCGCATAACATGGTACCACCCAATGCGATTCCTCGGGCAAGGCGGCACGACCCCGTGATCGGGACCGGGCCCTCTCAATGGAACGCATGCTAAACCTTGCAGCAAACGGCCGGAAAATAGGGTTCACTGGAGGACCGACCCGTTTTTGCCGCCGCCGGCGATTTCTTGTCGCCCGGGGCGTGTGGTGGATGGTTTGCTTCGGTATTCGGCGTGGGAGGGTGCTAGGATGGTGTGATGCTATGGATTCAACCGAAGAACAAATGATCATGCGTGTTGGACGAATTTCCAGTTTTGGTTTGGGGCGGTTCTTCACGTGTACCGGTGCCAAAACACATGTTCCGGCGAGCCAGCGACGGGGAACAGCAAGGGGACTGTGGTAGCATGATCTACACACCTTGGCACAACTTAGGGAGGTGTTGGTCGTGCAGGAGAGGCGTTGGAGCGGCCGGAAGACGTGGAGCAGCGAGGGCGATGTCGACTCTGTTTTTGCCGGTGAAGAACAGCTCGGGCACGGCGATTGGAGGCCGGGGACGAGCTGAGGAGTGGTGGAACACGTTGAGGAGTCGCTGGCGCAGCTCCTAGGGCGATCAACCGGCACTAGGGGTGGCTGGAGGGTGCTGAAAGACGATCACCGAGGCGCAGAGTGGTTTTCTTCGCTGGGCGCTGGAGCACGGATGAAAGCTTCGGTGTGCAGAGGATAAAAACTGGAGTTGTGCCTCTGCTTTGATAGGAATCTACACATGAAGTGCTGCCTTCGGGAGCAAGCTGATGCAAGCAGACTGGTAGAGAGAAGAATACAGCACGGTGGCAGCTCGAGAAGGATGGGAACAGAAGCAAATTGCCCCTGTTATTTCATGTGTCACTGCCATATGGGTCCCATCCCACCTAATAGCTCTGATATTTTTCTCCAAATTAAATCCTTTGCTTCCTCCCAAAGTCATGGTTTGAAATATTTTAATTCAAATGATTTGAATTCTAGTCTGGAATTTGAACTGACTTTGGTTATTTGAATTTGAATTGGAATTTGAATCTTCCCTTTTGCATTGTTCCAAAAACATAGCAAACCAGCTCCAATGTTTCCAATTTTTGGCATGGCTGCTCATTCAAATGTGGAGAACACATTTGTGGAACCAATTTGCAAATTGGGGGAATTGGAATAAAAAAGGGCATACCCAGTGCTGAAAGCTCCCACACGTTGTGGGGTCTGGGGAAGGGAATTTCTAGGCAGCCTTCCCCTTGCTTATTTTGCAAGGACGCTGATTCGAACCCAGGACCTCCAGGACACAAGTGGAGAGACTCTACCACTGCGCCGAATCTGAAACTGAATTTGAAATTCAAATTAGAGGGTTCTCTCCTTTTAATTCTAAACAAATATTTTAACTCCTCGAAATGAGCTGAAATTTGGAAGGTTGAATATTTGGTGTATGAAGATCCAAGCTTTGCAGTTAGATCTCCATGTTTGGAAGTTTTTGGGAAGTCTAAGTCCAAACTTTGAACTTACACCATTATTATTCAAAGTTTTAATTCCCCTCATATTTCATAAGTGTACATGAGCTGAATTTTCTTGCTACCACTTTTGGGGATTTTACATCCTTCCCCCCTTAAAAGAATCTTGTCCCGAGATTCCAAAGGAAAAGCAAAGTGGGGAAAAATTTACCGTGTATACGATGATAGCAAGTCCGGAAAATATGTTCGGAGATAGTCCTCGCTTTCCCATGTCGCCTCATCAGTGGTATGGTTACTCCACAAGACCTTGTAGAACCATAAGGTCCGGTTTCTTGTGGCACGAGTCTTTTCGTCGATAACCCGGATTGGATACTCCGCGTAAGTGAGGTCTGGTTGAAGAACTTCTATGTCTTCAGTGCGGATTTCAGCGGAGGGTTTGAGGCACTTCCTCAGCTGAGAGATGTGGAAGACATTATGAATTCCTGCGAGTGACACCGGTAACTCCAAGCGATATGCCACGGGTCCGCATCTTTCAATGACGGTGAATGGACCAATGAACCGTGGTCAAGTTTACCCTTCACTCCGAAACGATGGACTCCCTTCTTCGGAGACACAAGGACATAAACATGGTCCCCGATGTCGAAGTGGACAGGGCGGCGTCTTTTGTCCGCATAGCTCTTCTGACGAGATTGAGCAGCCTTGAGGTTGGCTTGTATTACTCGCACTCGTTCTTCAGCCTCATTCACAAGTTCAATACCGTAGATAACTCGCTCGCCGGACTCACACCAGTTAAGGGGTGTGCGACATTTCCGGCCGTAGAGAGCTTCATACGGCGCCATCTTGATGCTAGCTTGATAGCCATTGTTGTAAGAAAACTCCGCCAGCGGCAAATGATTGTCCCAATTCTTGCCATGGTGGATGGCACAAGCGTGTAGCATGTCTTCCAGCACTTGGTTCACCCGTTTAGTTTGACCATCCGTCTGCGGGTGATACGCGGAACTTCGGATCAGTTTGGTCCCCAATGACGCGTGCAGCTGTTCCCAAAACTGAGAGACGAACAGCGCACCGCGATCTGAAATAATGGAGCGGGGAACACCGTGCAAGCACAAGATCTTTGCAATGTACAACTCCGCATATTGCTTGGCCACGTACTTTGTATGTACGGGGATAAAATGAGCCGACTTGGTTAGTCGATCGACTATCACCCAAATCGAGTCATGATTGTGAGACGTGAGAGGTAACCCGACTATGAAACCCATGCTGATATCCTCCCACTTCCATGCCGGAATGTTCAATGGTTGCAGCTGTCCGGCTTTACGCATATGGTCGGCTTTCACACGCTGACACGTATCACATTCGGATACGTATTTTGCGATTTCTCTTTTCATCCGTGTCCACCAAAACCTGGTTTTCAGATCCTGGTACATCTTGTTGCTGCCCGGATGAATAGAATACTTGGATAAATGAGCTTCATCCAAGATTTTGTTTTGAAGCTTCATGTCACGTGGTACCACTATACGGTCTTTAAACCATAGAGTGTCGTGTTCATCTCTCTGGAAGCATTTCATTTCGCCATTCTTCATCCTTCTCAGAATGTGCGACATTCCCACGTCTTTCTTCTGAGCTTCCATAATTTCCTCTCGTATTGTAGGGACGAGAGCAAGATTATACAATGCCCCATATGGAACCAAGTACAGACTAGGCTCCTCTTCTTCAAGTGGGGTGATGGACAGACTGTTGACATGGGATTTGCGGCTTAGGCATCGACAACCACGTTTGCCTTTCCGGGATGGTAGTGAATCTCAATCTCATGGGTCTTTGATTAACTCTAACCATCTCCGTTGCCGCATATTCAACTCCTTTTGAGTGAATATATATTTCAGACTTTTGTGGTCGGTGTAGAGGTGCACTAAGTTTCCAAGAAGATAGTGCCTCCACATTTTCAGTGCCAACACCACAGCAGCGAGCTCGAGATCATGAGTCGGATAGTGCTGCTCGTGTTTATGAAGTTGACGTGAACCATAGGCGACCACTCTTTCTCCTTGCATCAATACACAGCCAAGGGCGAGGCCAGATGCATCACAATATACATCGAAAGGCTTGGTTGTATCAGGTGGAGCTAACACCGGGGCTGTTGTAAGATGCTTCACTAATGCTTGGAAAGCTTCTTCACAAGCTGAGCTCCAAACATATTTGATCCCCTTCTTTAACAGTTCAGTCATCGGCTTAGCAAGCTTGGAGAAATTCGGTATGAATCTCCGGTAATATCCTGCTAACCCAAGGACAGTTCTGACTTTATGGACTGATGTGGGGGACTTCCGTTTCAGCACTTGTTCGATTTTGCTTGGATCAACTGCAATTCCTTCTGCCAAAATAATGTGACCAAGGAATGGCACTTGGCTGATCCAAAACTCGCACTTGCTGAACTTGGCATAAAGCTTATGGTCTCGCAATCGTTGAAGCACGATATGCAAGTGCTTGGCGTGTTCTTCTTCAGACTTGAGTAAACCAAGATGTCGTCTATGAACACCACCACAAACTTGTCCAACTCCGGCATGAACACTAAGTTCATGAGATACATGAAGTGTGCCGGGGCGTTGGTGAGACCAAATGACATGATGAGGTATTCATACAACCCATATCTCGTCGAGAAGGCCATCTTCGGAATATCCTCCGCTCGTATCTTCACTTGATGATATCCTGAGCGAAGATCCATCTTCGAAAATACACTTGCACCCACAAGTTGATCAAATAATATATCGATGCGGGGCAGTGGATATTTATTCTTGATGGTGACAGTGTTGAGAGGTCGGTAGTCCACACACAACCTCAAGGTTTCATCCTTCTTCTTCACAAACAGCGCCGAGCATCCCCATGGCGAGGAACTCGGTCGAATGAAACCCTTCTTCATTAAATCGTTGAGCTGCTACTTCAGTTCAGCCAGCTCATTCGGAGCCATCTTGTACGGTGTCCGTGAGATCAGTGTCGTCCCAGGTACAAGCTCAATCTTGAACTCGACATTTCTTTCGGGTGGCATACCTGGAAGATCATCCGGAAAGACATCCGGGTATTCACGGACCACACAAATATCCTCAAGTTTTGTGGCCTCAGTGTTAAATGTGGCTGGAACTTCTTGAACCGAACGGTCAAGAATAAGAACATGTGGTTCATGAAGTGGAGAGTTTAGACGAACCACACGTGGAATGATGTCAAGAACAGCACCATGGCGACATAGCCATGACATTCCTAAAATGATATCAAGTTTTTGACTCTCTAACATGATTAGAGAAGTCGGATATAGATTTCCACCCAACAGTAATGGTGATCTATAGACCATTCTATCAGCTGTTATTTTCCCACCCGGAGAACATATCAAGGATGAATTATTTGTGGGAATGATAGGAAATTGATATTTAATAACATAATACTGACTTATGAAATTATGGGTGGCACCGGAGTCAAAAAGTATGACTACGGGATGATCTAAGTAAGAAAACGTACCCGCGAGGACGGGTTCGCCTTCCGGCACGTCTTCGATAGCTAAGTGGTGGACGTTGCCGGGTTTTGGTGCTGGTTTCTTGGGATGTTTACGGGGCTGATTGGCACCCTGATACGGTGCTTCACCCCTGCCCTGTTCTGGCTCGGGCCAGTCCCTCGAAATATGCCCGATACGGCATCACGTGAAACACGTGTAAGGTGTCGGGGTCCCCCCGACTTGAGGACGGAATCCCGGTGCACGCTGTTGGAACTGAGGCGCACACGGGACCATCCTTTGCTTCTTCTGTTGCTGTGGTGGATACGTCGGTCGGAAACCCGGCGTATTTTATTGCCGACCGCGGAACTGAGGCGGTCGCGCCGGTGGCTGCCGGCTCTGACCGGATGGTGAGCAATACACCACACGGTATTTTTGTGGCGTCCCACCATTGCTGCTCATCAGCGTGCTGCGTTTCCTCTTATCAGAACCGCGCTCACGCTGAGCATTCTCTTGTAGAATCGCGGCATTAACAAGGTCGTTGAATGTGCCGCGATTGCTTTGGGCAAGATGGACCTTCTTCTTTGAATTCAGGCCCCGGAAGAATGCATTGCGCTTGTCTTCCTCCATTCTCACAAATCCTGGCGCATACTGCGCCAGCTGGTTGAATGACCTGGAGTACTCATGAGCACTCCTCTCGCCTTGTTTCAGCGCCAAGAACTCCTGGAGCTTCCTTTCCATAACACCGGGATGTATGTGATAGGCGCGGAACGCCTCCCGGAACTCCGTCCATGTGACGGCATGGCCAGCCGGTAAGGAGGCGGTGTAGTTCGCCCACCAGGTACCGGCTTCTCCTTGAAGCTGTTGCGCTGCATACAGCGCCTTCTGGTGTTCGGTGCATCGTAGCAGCCCGAACTTCGCCTCCAGAGTGCGGATAAAACTGTCCGCCTCCAAAGGCTCTTCGGCATCCGTGAAGACCGGTGGATGGGTCGCCAGGAATTCTGAATAAGAACTTTGTTGGGGCTGTTGTTGCCCATTGTCTTGGCGTCCGCCCTGATGGGACGCATTCTGCTGGACTAGCATCCGCAGCAACTCGGTTTGCTCATCGCGCGAGCCGAGCACTGCAGCGAGAACCTCCGCAAGATTCCTTGGAAGTTCTGGCGGTGGAGGAGGTGGTTGCTTCTGCGCCGTGGTTTGCTCCAGAGGTGGAGACTCATCACCACGAACTTGACTCGGACCTCCCTCCTCTTGTGTGGACCGTGTACGCACCATTCTGCATTCACATCATTTAAACGATCAGCACATGTTGGTTTATTTCATCCAGTCCATACAATAGTAGTGCGAGAATGGAATAATAATGCGCATAACAATACACATATGGATAAAGTATAAACTTTATACAACATATACATCCCTGGACCATGTCACAAGATCAGGTTCCAAAGTAATGAACTTTAGGGATTAACAGTCTATTTTGACCATCATGGGTCGCTACGGGATGTTAAGTGTGTTAGCATGCGTAATTCCTCGCTATTGTACTGGACCCAAACATGTCCTAACTCGAAGTGATATGTTAAATGCATAAACTTTTCGACTCCAACTCGCTGTTTTACAACAGCCTCTGGACGTCGAATTGTGAAACTAAGTGTTTTGGTTGAAACACTTCAACAGGGTGTTCACTGTCCAGCTTCTGGTCCAGCAGACCAGTTGGAATAATTCAACAGTCTTGACTACCTTAGAGGCAAAATCTGGACTAGCGTTCAACAAAAAAGTTGTAGCACATTTCCTTTACTTTCCAATGGTGTCTTGCTTGACCCTTGGAAATTTTTCTACAGGAAGTTGTGGTTGAAATACAGAAAACTGCAGAGAGCATTTTGGTCTGCCCTGTTTCTTGACAGTACCTACTCATCTGCGATTTTCATCCCTTTGGAAGGAGATTTTGTTCTGGAGCTCTACAGAAAAGTTGTAGAGGACTTCAAAACCATTCCAGAATGGTATCCCACACCTCCATTGGTTCAACCAATCTTAAGTTATGCCCTGTTTAAATTCAGCAAAGTTTCTGCCAAAACCAGGAAAGATTGTTCCTAAGATTTTGAGATTGAATCTATACTCCCAATTGACTCTTAGTTCAATATAGGAGTTTACTAACCCCTAAATGGAATCATAAACTTCATTTTTAACTCTTTTATTTGAAAATATACTTTTATGCAGTCTCGGTACTACGTTTCCTCACCAAAGAAAAACTCCTAAACCGGTATTCCGGCATATACGTGTCAAATGGTGGAACTAGGAACGTCACTCACAGATGGTTTCTAAACGTGATGCACTAACGTGGTTAATTTACCTGCAGAAGACCACACAATAATGGTGCACACAATGGTTTTTGGCATTTCAGGCAGTTCCATATCATAATAAAAACATACGGTCCGTATCATTGCCATACGGATCGTCCTTGAGTCAAGCCACGTCTCAAGGTACATGGTCGTGTTTTCACACCACACGACAGGGAACCCGAGTAGAGCACGAACGGGTCGTCACGGTTGGGAATTTTATCAACCCAACGGATACCACCTATTGCCTCATGACTATTGAGGCACGCCGATGGCGAGCGCTGCGTATGGCCCTTTGAACATTGAATGTTCAAGGGTTGCATACTATCGCGTTGCTTACCACACGATGGGGTATTCTCGCTTTTGCCTAAAGCACGCTGGAGATCAGCGTTTTTATATGCTCTCAGAACCATGGAGAGGTTCAGAGACTCATATTAACTACCGTGCCAGGCCACGGTATATCTGAGACGGGCCGGGTCCCGACTGAGACAGGGCTCAGCTAATGATACGGCCACTTGTCACAGTTCTGATACCACGATGAGATGGCCCGACGCCGCCCGTTTAGTCACGGGGATGGGGCACTTGCCCGGGAATCACATTGGGTGGTGCCGTGTTGTGCGGCACCCAACAGCACACATACAAGGAACAATGTATTACATAAAACAATAGCGGAAGCTTACAAGCTTTTCTATGTAAATAGTTTACATCAAATAGCTACAGCGGAAGTCTATAACAACTCACATCGAATAACTAAGAGTACTCGAGATGAAGTCCAGCCCGCGGACTCCTCTCGCTAGCAACACGAAGACAAGCAGCAGCGGCTGGGTTCTCCATGTGTTACCTGACTCGGAAGTCTCCGAATCTCACCGTACAACCTCCATATTAGCATCGATGTTAACCTGCAAATCCACTTATATAGCAAGCGTGAGCACATAGGCTCAGAAAGACTGATCCGTCTCTCCTAAACAAGAAACTCTACATGTACGACGGTTGCAATTGGGTTAGCTAGATTTGCATAAAGGACTCGCCTAAATTTGATCCTTAACTCTCAGATTTTAAGCCTCATTGTGCAGACCTTGAGCCGAAAAGCATCGCAACTCCACAATCAAACAAGAAACGCTTTGTTGCGATGCTCCTTGCACAAGGAGAAAATAAAGTTTAATGAGCCTATCTCTAATTCAATCATGGTTGCAATACAATTTACATCATAGCCTTATCAGGTTCAAAAGATAACCATTTCAGTTGTTACTACGTCAAGACACAGTGGGCAAGTATGCTCATATGGCCGCGAGCGACGGTGATTCGAATCAGTACACGCCCGGACTACACGACACGTACACCCGTACTCCGAGTTGCCGGCAGCAACCTCGACTGACGTTGTACGCGGCCACCTTTCCCAAAATCTTCCACATTGGACGCAGTCCAACTGCCCCGAGTACGCAAGCTCCCTCAAGGTACATACCTGCAGTGGTATGGTCTTAAGCGAGTTACCTCCTGCTACCCTGACGCCGAAAGCCTAAGGCAGATGGAAAAGTTCCACTATGGATCTCCCAAGGTACATCGGTTTCCTGGGTCCCATAGAGCCAGTATGCGCCCGGTACACACCTCAAACTTGTCCAACAGGGCCAAGCACGGACGGGCCTTAACCGACACAGGCAGGGCTATGCACGCACGGTCCGCAACCTGCTGCATCTAAACCTCCCTGCCCGGTCTCCATTTCTTATATGTGAACTTTCCTCATCTTTTCTATTTTTGGACCCGCTCCGAATAAACCAGCCCTAAACTCGCGAGTAGATTCCAATTACTCGACTTTTACCGGACCTTTTCTACTAACATTAGCGTAGCCAAATCCACTCGAGGAGGTGCTATTCTACCCTTTCTCTCTTAGGTATTTCTGGTTATGCAACTGGGGTTTTCAATATCAACTAGACTTAATGCAAACAAACAATTCAAGCTATAATCTCTAGAAATGGAAATATTTTATAAAACTGTTCAAATGCAAACCGGGGCTTGCCTGTTTTGCAGGTGACAACGATCACTTGGAGCTTGATCACTTGCTTTCCTTCCTCCTTGATCTTCACTTTAAGTCCTTCTCACGTTTTTCATGTAGATGCTACACGATATGATCATGCATGTGTATTTAATTAAAAAGCTTTTGCTAATAAGATCTAATGAAAGTTTCAAAACTGGAACTCTGTTTAAGAATTTAAAATGACACTGGCGCTAGTGGTTTGGGTTGGGTTTAAACACTATGATCATATGTTGAGTGCTTTTCCCACTTAAGTGTGGATCACCTTAAGAGGATACACATGACAGTGGTGATCCAGAGCTCCAACGGGGCTGAAAATTTTCATGTGAGTTCCTTGTCACAAGAAATTCATCTGGACCAAAAATTAGCACTTTTTATTGAGTGGTTTATTCAGAAAATTTTTCTAAGCAATTAAGCAAAGAAGACTTTATTCTGAGGTAACACCTATGTTCATGTCAAACTCAGTGAACAAAAATTTCAATTATAGTTCATAGAGATTGCATGAATTTTTCTAGGATTTTTGGAGCTAAGAATTGCCCAGAAATGAATTTACAAGTTTTGGAAATTCTCTGAAAAGGTCTCTGTATTCAATTGAATACAGCAACTTACAATCTGAATTACCCTGATCCAATCAACTCCAAATGACCTGAAACTTTTACAGGAGTCTAATATCACCCTAAAGAATATTCTGGCAAAATTTGAGGATTTTTGGATAAACCAAACTCCATCTAAAATTCTTTTGCTGAAAAGCTTTAAAGAATTTTCCAGAATTAAATAAAGACTTTCGTACAAATTGGGTTGTATATTTGGATAGAGTTTGTAAATATGAATCTAACCCAATTTGAATCACTGATTTTGGAGGTTCCTAGCAAAAGTTATGCTCTTCTAAAGTTTGGGGAAAAATCTGGAATTTGAATAAATCCGGGAAAATGTTTAAACTGACGGTGGGACCAGGGAACACGTGTCTGCTGCCGAGAGAGTGCCACACGGGGTCACATGATTGTTTCCCGCGCTGTCACAGTCGATCCAGCGCCACAAAGTATCCAGCCCATCTCTCCCGAGTCACTGACAGGCGGGCCCGGTGAGGTCGTCTTCAACCTCGCACTCCCGCGCAACACCGCCGCCGGGCTCGCCGGAGCAGCCTCGGATTCAGTCGTCCGGCCACCCATGACGCTGAAACACGCCGACAGGCCCTAATTTGGTGTGAGGAACACGTTGACGTGATTCCCACAGACCAGCGACGTCTCCGAACCACCCCGCACCGGTGCAGCGGCTCGGATGAAGTCCGGCGACGTTACCCCGACGCCCTAAGCCCCCCAAGCTCCGGTTTCCAGGTTCTAAAGCACCGGCAGACGCTAAGGAACGTCGAAATGGGAATGAAACGGCTCGGAGATGGCTCTAAACTAGGGTTCACCGTGCGCCCGATGTGTCCCGCTAAAACCGCTGTCGGCAAGATTGAAATTACGCCGCGCAGAGTGTGTTTCTTGCTAGGTTTCAAAAGGAAAGTTGTTTCTAAGCAAGGCTACTTCATGTGAGTGAAATTTGCAGTGCTCTAAACAAATATAGCGTAAATTTAACAGAATCTTACCCGCACCTCGGTTTGAACCGGCCGGAGGGGAATCCTGAAATTCGTCGGCAAGACGCAAGGGCAAGAGCTAGGCTTCGGATGGAAGCTGCAGGAAGCTCTTGCGCGTCCAACGGCCCTCTAGCTTGGTCATGAAAACCACTCTGTGGAGCTGTCCACGAGAGCACCCCATCGCCGATGGGCTCGGCCGCCGCGGGAACTGGCCGTTCTCGGTCTCTGGAGGTGGAGCTCACGTTGGAGTGGCGCGAGGACGTCGGAGGAGCGTCTGTGGTGTGGTTTGGTCGCTCAGTTGAGGCTCGCACGCGAGCTAGGCGGTGGCCGATCGATCACAAGCACGGTGGCAGCGCTCGGTTTGTTTCGTGCACGAGGGAAGAAGAACAGGGCCGAGGCTTCTGTGATGAGGGCGAAAAGGGAGTGCGTCAGGGGTATAAAAGCCTCAGCTGAGGCGGTTCGGTTGAGGGGCAGTCGACCAAGCGGTGGCGCTGGCGTCGGTCGCTCGCTGTCGATCGCACGTGAGAAGCAAAACAGAGCTGCTCTCTGAAGATCTTTTGCAATATTCAGTTCCCTCAATGACATGTGGGTCCCACAGCTCAGTTCCTCCTTATCCCTCTCCAAAATATCTCCCAAAATTTGCAAATTGTGAAATCAAATTGTGGGAGTTCAAATCTAAGGTGCATTTGGATAATTGGGCAAGTTTCATCCAAATTCAAATGTGCATTTGAATTCTTTGTTATTTGAAGTCCATTTTGGAAAATGGGATGCAAATCATTTCCATAAATCATGAAACTTTGGACACCCACTACTTTTGAAATTCATAGTGTTCTTCTCATTTGAATTTTGAGTTGAACAATTTGTTCTAAATCTGCCTTTAGCTTTCTGACACCTATGGAAACTTCCCATCTTGGTTTTTGACCCTCTTGGGTTCCAAGTTTTCAAATAAACATTTGAACTTGTGTGAAGAAAACCCTCATGTGGGTTATCACATGTGGAAAAGTTTTAACAAGTCCCAAATTTCACTCATATGAAACAAACTTTTGCAAACAAGTGTTTCTTTGTATTCACATTTTTGAGACCTTTACATTCCCCCCCCCCTAAAAGGATTCTCGTCCTGAAATTACAAACAAAGAACGAGACGGGAGGTAATTACAAAGTTTATGACAAAAGTTCCGGATAGTTCTTGTGGATGTAATCTTCAGTTTCCCACGTCACCTCTTCCGGGGTATGATTACTCCACAGGACTTTGTAAAATCTCAAAGTCTGGTTCCGGGTGATCCGGGTCTTTTCGTCGATAATCTGTACTGGTTGCTCAGTGTAGGTGAGATCCGGCTTCAACTCGTCGACGTCTTCGGCGCGGATGGCAGCGGTAAACTTGAGACATTTCCTCAGCTGGGACACGTGAAATATGTCGCGAATACCGGCAAGGCTTGCCGGTAGTTCCAGCCGGTAGGCTACAGTCCCGCACTTCTCCGTTATGGCAAACGGACCGATGAATCAGGGAGCGAGTTTCCCCTTGACACCAAACCGATGAATCCCTTTCATCGAAGACACACGAAGATACACGTGCTCTCCGACGTCAAAATGCAGCAGTTGACGCCTCTGGTCCGCGTAGCTCTTTTGACGAGATTGGGCAGCTTTGAGGTTCTCTTGTATTATCCGAACTCTCTCTTCGGCTTCATTGACAAGATCAACCCCGAACGTTTCTCGTTCACAGGACTCACACCAGTTCAATGGCGTACGGCACTTCCGGGCGTATAGATCTTCATATGGTGCCATTTTGATGCTCGTCTGATATCCGTTGTCGTACGAGAACTCCGCCAGCGGTAAGTGATCATCCCATCTCTTACCGTGGTGGATAGCACATGCTCTTAGCATATCTTCCAGTATTTGATTCACCCTCTCAGTTTGCCAATCGGTTTGAGGGTGATACGCAGAGCTTCGAATCACTTTGGTCCCGAAGGATGCGTGTAGCTGCTCCCAGAAATGGGATACGAACAGCGATCCTCTATCTGACACCATGGTACGGGGAACTCCATGTAAGCACAAGATCCGTGCTATGTACAGCTCTGCATACTGCTTTGTGTTATATCTTGTATGCACAGGGATGAAATGTGCTGATTTGGTTAATAGGTCCATGATTACCCAAATCGAATCATGGTCGTGGGAGGTCATCGTCAACCCGACGATGAAGTCCATACTCAAGTCTTCCCACTTCCATGCCGCTACTTGCAATGGCTGCAACAGGCCTGACTTCTTCACATGGTCGGCCTTGACTCTTCGACATGTATCACACTCTGAAACGTATTTTGCAACTTCACGTTTCATACGTGTCCACCAAAACTTCTTCCGGAGATCTTGGTACATTTTATTACTGCCCGGATGAATGGAAAACTTGGACAAATGAGCTTCATCCAAAATTTTCTTCCGTATTCCCATATCCCGGGGTATTACAATCCGGTCGTTGAACCATAAAGTACCTTCAACGTCCTTCCGGAAGCACTTCATTTCTCCGTTGTCTATCCTTCGCCGTATGTGAAACATACCCCTGTCTTTTCGTTGAGCTTCAATGATCTCCTCTCGGATGGTAGGAATGAGAGCGATATTATAGAGAGCTCCATACGGGACGACACGGAGGCTTGGTTCTTCATCATCCATTTCAGCAAGAATCGGGTGATGGATATGCGCCTTACGACTGAGCGCATCGGCGACCACATTCGCCTTTCCGGGATGATAATGAATCTCAAGTTCGTAATCCTTAATGAGCTCCAGCCATCTTCGTTGTCTCATGTTCAATTCTTTCTGAGTGAAGATGTACATCAAACTCTTGTGGTCGGTGTAGAGGTGTACAAGATTTCCGAGCAAGTAATGCCTATTCATCTTCAAAGCAAGGACCACGGCAGCTAACTAAAGATCATGAGTTGGATAATGCTGCTCGTGATTTCTGAGTTGACGAGATCCATAAGCGACCACTCGTCTTTCTTGCATCAGCACGCAGCCAAAACCGATGCCAGATGCATCGCAATACACGTCGAAGGGCTTCATCGTATCCGGCTGAGCAAGAACTGGGGCTGTTGTGAGATGCTTCACTAAAGTCTTGAAAGCTTGTTCACATGCAGCACCCCACAAAAATCTGGTATTCTTCTTTAATAATTCCGTCATCGGCTTAGCAATATTGGAGAAACCCGGAATGAACCTCCGGTAATAACCCGCTAAACCGAGGAAGCTTCGCATTTCATGCACTGATTTTGGTGACTCCCATTTCTGTAATTGGATAATCTTACTCAGATCTACAGCGATGCCCTCCGCTGAAATGATGTGTCCGAGAAAAGGTACTTGATTAATCCAGAATTTACACTTGCTGAATTTTGCATAGAGCTGATGATCTCGCAATCTTTGTAGCACAATATGCAGATGTTCAGCATGTTCATCCTCTGACTTGGAGTACACCAAGATATCATCGATGAAGACAACGACGAATTTATCCAACTCTGGCATGAATACTGAATTCATCAGGTAGATAAATTGTGCCGGGGCGTTGGTCACATCAAAAGACATAACGAGATACTCATACAGTCCGTATCTCGTTGAGAATGTCGTATTCGGAATATCTTTTGCCCGGATTTTAATCTGATGATATCCGGACCAAAGATCCATCTTCGAAAATACCTTCACACCCACTAATTGATCGAAGAGCATATCAATGCGAGGTAGTGGATACTAATTCTTGATGGTAACGGCGTTCAAAGGACGATAATCAACACAAAGCCGTAGTGTTCCGTCCTTCTTCTTGACAAACAATGCTGAACAACCCCAAGGTGACGAACTCGGTCGTATAAAGCTCTTGCTCGTTAGGTCATTCAGCTGTGTCTTCAACTCTGCCAGTTCATTGGGTGCCATCTTGTACGGCCTTCGTGATATCGGTGTTGTTCCCGGTATGAGTTCAATCTTGAACTCAATGTCTCGCTCGGGCGGCATGCCCTGTAAATCATCGGGAAACATGTCCGGATACTCACGTACCACCGGAATGTCCTCTATCTTAACAACTTCCGTGTGGTTCATTGTTGCAATCTGTTGCCGTCTGGTGCCCAGAATTAATATATGAAGACCGTGCTGTGGGGAGTTGAGCTCAACGGTCCTGGAGCTGATGTTAAGAACCGCCTGGTGGTAATTCAACCACGACATCCCCAAAATGATGTCGATCTTCAGACTCTCAAGGATAATGAGAGTCGTAGGGTACATCCTACCCCCCAAACAAAGAGGTGCTCAGGAGAAAACCTCGCTTGCGGTACTGCTGCCCCCCGGCAAAGATATGAGGTATTGCCTCTTTGTATAAACTGTTTGCAGCTGATGTTGAGCCACGAAAGATTGGCTAATGAAGTTGTGTGTGGCACCGGAATCAAAGAGAATCAAAACCGGTAGCTGATTCAGAGAAAATATCCCTGCTAAAGCGGCTTCCCCTTCTGGAAATCATCAATCACGGTATAGTGAATATTGCCCCTTATCTGCCCTCCTGTCTGCAGATTAAGGTACGGGTCGTATTGTTGTAAATATGATGACCCGCAGCCTCTAGTTCCCTCCGGACAATGTCTAGCATAATGACCCATACTCCTACAAGTGAAACACGGATGTATTTCCGGTTCTTCGTTTACTTGCGGTGGGATGCTAGGTACACATGGCTGCAGCGATGGAGCACAAACCACCGTCTGATGCTGCTGCTGTGGAGGTGGTGCAAGTTGTAGAACTTGACCAGTAATCAATCTCTGAGGAGTTGATCATACAGGCGTCCTCCATCTTTCACCGGGTGGCGTTCGATACACCAAACGGTACTTTTGAGGCACATAACTTGTGCTAGCCTGCTCGATCTCATTCATCTTTCTCTTCTCAGCTTGCCACTCAAGTGTCGGCTTCTCTTGGATGAAAGCCGCATATACCATGTTGGTGTAACTGCCGTTATTGTGTATGGCCAACTTCTCCTGTAATATGGCACTCAGGCCATGGAAGAATAGGTCACACCGTGCCTCTTCTTTCGCCACATATTCGGGAGCATATTGGGCCAAAAGGTTAAATCTTCTGACATACTCGAGGACACTTATGTCCCCTTGCTTCAAGCCCAAAAATTCCTCTCGCTTTGCCTTGACAATACCTAGTGGTATGTGACGAGTACGAAAGGCTTCACAAAACTCACTCCATGGCACTTGATGGTCCTCCGGAATGGTGGCAAGATGATCCACCCACCAGTTTCCGGCGGCTCCATGGAGTTGCTGAGCGGCAAACTTGGTCTTCTGGTATTCATCACACTCGAATACTCCGAATTTGGACTCCATGACACGAAGCCACTGATCTGCTTCCACAGGTTCGGTATCTTCAGTAAAGATTGGCGGTTGAGTCGCCAAGAAATCCAGATAAGCGTTACGAGGTGGAACCACTTGTTTCGTGTTCTGGAGTACGCCTTGCTGTACCAAAGCTTGGAGTAAGCGTGTGTGTTCTTGCGATGCTTTTTGGAGTATCCTATTTTTCTCTTGGTTAGACTCGACGACTCGAGTCATAAGATCCATCCATCCCGTGGATGGTGGTTCCGACGGTGGAATGGAAGCATCACTGCCTCGACGAGAACTCCCGGCCCTATTCCTAGAGCGAGTACGAACCACACTACAAAAATGTAGTTGAGATGAGTTAAACAAGAACTCAGCAGTATGTGAGACTAATGGAAACATGAATATGTCAAACTTTATTAAAAGCAGTAAAAAATCCATGTTTACACAATTCCTTAGTAGGCATAGCTATCCAGCCTATCTCTACAGGACAGACCTTTATGCACTATCTCCAGATTTTGATCTAGTTAAGAGCATTTTCGTAACTAAAGTCGAATACCAAAGTTAAAGTTAACTTCAGTATCTTTCCAACGAGTACTCATATGCCTCCAGATCACCTCCGAGTTAAAAGTTATGATTTTTCCAAAGTTGACAGAGTTCCTGGATAAAATTTGCCAGCACCTCCATTGTACGTGGCTGATTTTATCACAGTTGTATATGCAGATACAATAAGAATCTGAACAAACTTTGAATTACAACAATGTTGAACATTTCATAACCTTTCCAACGGTGTATCATAGGTTTCTTACGGATTTTTCTACAGAAAGTTATGGCTTAAAGCCAGAAAGGTCCAGAGAAGTTTTGCTGCTGTCCTGGTTCTGGACAGTTTACCTTCCTATGAACTTTCTACCCATTTAGCGTGTGATTTTGCTCTGGATCTTTACAAAGAAGTTGTAGATCACTTGAAAATCTTCCCAGAACCGTATCATACACCTTAACTGGGTCAAGCTACTCAGAGTTATGCTCTGTTAAAGTCCAGCAAAAAATTCTGCCGAAAACAGAGCACTCTGTTTTTGAAATCTTTGAAGCCTAGTGTTCCTCTCATTTGAATCTTAGCTCAAAATAAGAGTTCAGTAACTAATATTTGTTTCAAACTTCCATTTTTAGTTGAAAGTTAGTTCATGAGTCATTTCTTCAAAGGAAATGGGTTATTAAGTTTAGTACGGCGTCGATGCACCGTAAGAAGCATGTCGGTACTACGTAGCCTCACCAAATAAAAAACTTAACCGGATTATACCGTCATATTTGTATCTTAGGTGGCACTAAAACGGTCACTCGCAAACGTGTACTATTCGTACTATGGTTTCATGGTTAATCCTGCATAAGTCACACTCAATCGTCAGGTCCGGCTGCACACCGAACCCGGTATCCATACAATTCTTACACCCGTCCGTCATCACTCGCACAGGTGTTCTCAAGCCAAACACGCCTTGAGCTACGTGTTCACGTTACTAACCACGTGACGGGGTTTTCCATACTTGCCCGTAGCACGCCAGGGAAGGGCGTTGCTCAAGTACCCCAAACGACATGAAGAGTCGTAGAGGATACTAAAGCGGGTCGGGTTACCTGCCACCCGTGGGGCTCCACCCTTCAGCTTGTGCGCACTGGCGGACAGCGCTTACATGCACCCCCAAGACATAAATCGTCCCGAGATGCACAATTTTCCGACATAACAAATAAGTTAGTTTGCCACCTTCATATGAAGCTAATAGTAATCCTTATATGGGCCTAGTACTGTATCCTCACCGTAACCTAAATTTTTGTCGTAATACCTTCTTATTCCGTGCGCTATTACCAATGCGGCTCTGATACCAGCTGAGACGGGCCGGGTACCGACTGAGACAGGGCTCAGCTAATGATACCACTTGTCATAGTTCTGATACCACGATGTGATGGCCCGACGCGGCCTGTTTAGTCATGGGGACAGGGCACTTGCCTGGGAATCGCATTGGGTGGTGTCGTGTTGTGCGGCACCCAACAGGACACATACAAGGAACAATGTATTACATAAAACAATAGCGGAAGCTTACAAGTTTTTCTTTGTAAATAGCTTACATCAAATACCTACAGTGGAAGTCTATAACAACTCACGTCGAATAACTAATAGCACTTGAGATGAAGTCCAGCCCGCGGACTCCTCTCGCTAGCAACACGAAGACAAGCAGCAGCGGCTAGGTTCTCCATGTGTTACCTGACTCGGAAGTCTCCGAGTCTCACCGGACAACCTCCATCTTAGCATCGATGTTAACCTGCAAAACCACTTATATAGCAAGCGTGAGCACATAGGCTCAGCAAGACTGATCCATTTCTCCTAAACAAGAAACTCTACATGCACGACGGTTGCAATTGGGTTTGCTAGATTTGCATAAAGGACTCGCCTAAAGTTGATCCTTAACTCTCAGATTTTAAGCCTCATTGTGCAGACCTTGAGCTGAAAAGCATCGCAACTCCACAATCAAACAAGAAACGCTTTGTTGCGATGCTCCTTGCACAAGGAGAAAATAAAGTTTAATGAGCCTATCTCTAATTCAATCATGGTTGCAATACAATTTACATCACAGCCTTATCAGGTTCAAAATATAACCATTTCAGTTGTTACTATGTCAAGACGCAGTGGGCAAGTATGCTCATATGACAGCGAGCGACGGTGATTCGAATCAGTACACGCCCGGACTACACAACACGTACACCCGTACTCTGAGTTGCCGGCAGCAACCTCGACTGACGTTGTACGCGGCCAGCTTTCCCAAGATCTTCCACATTGGACGCAATCCAACTGCCCCGAGTACGCAAGCTCCCTCAAGGTACATACCCGTAGTGGTATGTTCTTAAGCGAGTTACTTCCTGCTACTCTGACGCCGAAAGCCTAAGGCAGATGGAAAAGTTCCACTATGGATCTCCCAAGGTACATTGGTTTCCTGGGTCCCATATAGCCAGTATGCGCCCGGTACTCAACTCAAACTTGTCCAACAGGGCCAAGCATGGACGGGCCTTAACTGACACAGGCAAGGCTATGCATGCACGGTCCGCAACCTGCTGCATCTAAACCTCCCTGCACGGTCTCCATTTCTTATGTGTGAACTTTCCTCATCTTTTCTATTTTTGGACCCGCTACGAATAAACCAGCCCTAAACTCGCGAGTAGATTCCAACTACTCGACTTCTACCGGACCTTTCCTACTAACATTAGCGTAGCCAAATCCACTCGAGTAGGTGCTATTCTATCCTTTCTCTCTTAGGTATTTCTGGTCATGGAATTAGGGTTTTCAATATCAACTAGACTTAATGCAAACAAACAATTCAAGCTATGATCTCTAGAAATGGAAATATTTTATAAAACTGTTTAAATGCAAACCGGGGCTTGCCTGTTTTGCAGATTACTAAGATTACAATCAGTTAGTGACGATCAATTGGAGCTTGATCACTTGCTTTCCTTCCTCCTTGATCTTCACTTTAAGTCCTTCTCACGTTCTTCACGTAGATGCTACACGATATGATCATGCATATGTATTTAATTAAAAAGCTTTTGCTAATAAGATCTAATGACAGTTTTAAAACTGGATCTCTGTTTAAGAATTTAAAATGACACTGGTGCCAGTGTTTTGGGTTGGGTTTAAACACTATGATAAAATGTTGAGTACTTTTCCCACTTAAGTGTGGATCACCTTAGGAGGCTACACATGACAGTGGTGATCCAAAGCTCCAACGGGGCTGAAAATTTTCATGTGAGTTCCTTGTCACAAGAAAGTCATCTGGACCAAAAATTAGCACTTTTTATTGAGTGGTTTATTCAGAACAATTTTCTAAGCAATTAAGCAAAGAAGAATTTATTCTGAGGTAACACCTATGTTCATGTCAAACTCAGTGAACAACAATTTCAATAATAGTTCATAGAGATTGAATGAGTTTTCCTAGGATATTTGGAGCTAAGAATTGCCCAGAACTGAATTTACATGTTTTGGAAATTCTCTGAAAATGTCTCTGTATTCAATTCAACACAGCAACTTACAATCTGAATTACCCTCATCAAATTAACTCCAAATGAGCCGAAACTTTTACAGGCGTCTAATAACACCCTAGAAAATATTCTGGCAAAATTTGAGGATTTTTGGATAAACCAAACTCCCTCTAAAATTCTTTTTCTGAAAAGTTTTAAAGAATTTTCCAGAATTAAATAAAGACTTTCATAAAAATTGGGTTGCATATTTGTATAGAGTTTGTCAATCTGAATCTAACCCAAATTTAATCACTAATTTTGGAGGTTTCTAGCAAAAGTTATGCTCTTCTAAAGTTTGGGGGAAAATCTGGAATTTGAATAAATCCGGGAAAAAGTTTAAACTGACGGTGGGACCAGGGAACACGTGTCTGCTGCCAAGAGAGTGCCACACGGGGTCACAGTATTGTTTCCCGCGCTGTCACAGTCGATCCGGCGCCACAGAGTATCCAGCCCCTCTCTCCCGAGTCACTGACAGGCGGGCCCGGTGAGGTCGTCTTCAACCTCGCGCTCCCGCGCGACACCGCCGTCGGGCTCGCCGGAGCAGCCTCGGATTCGGTCGTCCGGCCACCCCTGATGCTGAAACTCGCCGTCAGGCCCTAATTTGGTGCGAGGAACACGTTGATGTGATTCCCACAGACCGGCGACGTCTCTAAACCACCCCGCACCGGTGCAGCAGCTCGGATGAAGTCCGGCGACGTTACCCCTACGCCCTAAGCCCCCCAAGCTCCGGTTTCCAGGTTCTAAAGCACCGGGGGACGCTAAGGAACGTCGACATGGGAATGAAATGGCTCGGAGATGGCTCTAAACTAGGGTTCACCATGCGCCCGACGTGTCCCGCTAAAACCGCCGTTGGCAAGATTGAAAGTACGCCGCGCAGAGCGTGTTTCTTGCTAGGTTTCAAAAGGAAAGTTGTTGCTAAGCAAGGATACTTCATGTGAGTGAAATTTGCAGTGCTCTAAAAAATCATAGCATGAGAATTTAACAGGTTCTTACCCGCACCTCGGTTTGAACCGGCCGGAGGGGAATCCTGAAATTCGTCGGCAAGATGCAAGGGCAAGAGCTAGGCTTCGGATAGAAGCTGCAGGAAGCTCTTGCGCGTCCAACGTCCCTCTAGCTTGGTCGTGAAAACCACTCTGTGGAGCTGTCCACGAGAGCACCCCGTCACCGATGGGCTCGGCCGCCGCGGGAACTGGCCGTTCTCGGTCTCTGGAGGTGGAGCTCACGTTGGAGTGGCGCGAGGACTTCGGAGGAGTGTATGTGGTGTGGTTTGGTCGCTCAGTTGAGGCTCGCACGCGAGCTAGGCGGTGGCCGATCGGTCACAAGTACGGCGGCAGCGCTCGGTTTGTTTCGTGCGCGAGGGAAGAAGAACAGGGCCAAGGCTTCAGCGATGAGGGTGAATAGGGAGCGCGTCAGGGTTATAAAAGCCTCAGCTGAGGGAGTTCGGTTGAGGGGCAGTCGACCGAGCGGTGGCGCTGGCGTCGGTCGCTCGCTGTCGATCGTACGTGAGAGGCAAAATAGAGCTGCTCTCTGAAGATCCTTTGCAATATTCAGTTCCCTCAATGACATGTGGGTCCCACAGCTCAGTCCCTCCTTATCCCTCTCCAAAATATCTCCCAAAATTTGCAAATTGTGAAATCAAATTGTGGGAGTTCAAATCTAAGGTGCATTTGGATAATTGGGCAAGTTTCATCCAAATTCAAATATGCATTTGAATTCATTGTTATTTGAAGTCCATTTTGAAAAATGGGATGCAAATCATTTCCATAAATCATGAAACTTTGCACACCCACTAATTTGGACGCAAGGAATTCAAATATGAAATCTGATTCTTAATTTGGCTGCTGCAAATGAGATTTGTAGCACAACAGTTTTTGAAATTCATAGTGTTCTTCTCATTTGAATTTTGAGTTGAACAATTTGTTCTAAATCTTCCTTTAGCTTTCTCACACCTATGGAAACTTCCCATCTTGGTTTTTGACCCTCTTGGGTTCCAAGTTTTCAAATAAACATTTGAACTTGTGTGAAGAAAACCCTCATGTGGGTTATCACATGTGGAAAAGTTTTAACAAGTCCCAAATTTCACTCATATGAAACAAACTTTTGCAAACAAGTGTTTCCTTGTATTCACATTTTTGGGACCTTTACAATATCGTCATTACAGAATGTATAACACATAAGTTAACTTTTCCACCTTAGTAACTGCTACTCTCATAGACCTTATGTGGGCATAATGACTAATCCTCACTTGACTAGTTCTAAGTTTTCAAAATAGGCTCTTTTCGAACGTGCTATTCCCAATGCAGCTCTGATACCACGTCTCTGGGGACCACCCCGTGGTTCACCCACTCCAGGATCACATAGGGTGGTGCCGTGCGATGCGGCACCCAACAGCACACACGAAAAGAATAAAGAACAATACACAACTTTTTATTTGATATAAAACAGCTGAAGTCTTTTACAAAACTTAATTAACAGCGGAAGTTATATACATAGATACTCTCAAATCCTAACTAAGCAAAAGTGCAGCCGTCCAGCCCGGGGACGCTACACACTAGCAGCATGGAACCAGAGAATCACGGCGGCGTGCAAGGCTCCAGCTCGGCCGTGTACCCCGACGGGGGGCATCACCTCATCCTCGGAACCTTCCTCATAACTCTCACCTGCACACAGCTCAAAATATTGCAACCGTGAGCACGATGGCTCAGCAAGGATTAACCGACAACCCTAGGCATGGAACTCTACATGCAAGGATGTGTAAAATAGGAAGAAGGACTTTGCAATAAAGACACGCCTACATGTTGATCCTTACTTTCAGTTTTATACCAACAGTTTAATGGGCCTTAGGCAGCCCTCACATCGGAAGCCCACAATCAAACAAGAAACGCTTTCCTCCGATGTGGTGATGCCCAAAGTGGAATATAAACTTAATTTGCTCTATAACTACAGCAAACAAGATTTCATCATAATCGACACCTTGAATTTGTTTGAAACCTTTCGCCACCAATCGTGCTTTATAGATGTGAACTTTTCCATCCATATCAGTCTTTTTCTTGAAAATCCATTTGCAATCGATCGGTCTCACACCATCGATTGGATCAACCAAGTTCCAAACTTGATTCTCATGCATGGATTCTATTTCGGATTCCATGGCTCCAAGCCATTTCTCAGAGTCGGGTCCCATTGTTGCTTCAGTGTAGGTCACGGGCTCATTATTGTCCAACAATACCATGTCCTGTGGTTCCGTGGTTAGGAGTGTCAACTTTTCAGTTGCACGACGTACTCTTGTAGACCTTCATGGGGCTGGTGTTTCATCAAGGGGTTGTACAACATCTTGTACATCCTGTATAGGATTAGAGGGTGCCGAAACATTTTCATATATTTCTTGAATTTCTTCAAGATGCACCTTGCTCCTACTAACTCCTTTTGAGAGAAACTCGTTCTCCAAGAAGACACCATTGCGAGCAGTAAACACTTTACCCTCCGTTTTATTATAAAAATAATATCCTTTGGTTTCCCTAGGATATCCCACAAAGAAGCATGTGTCTGATTTGGGAGTAAGTTTGTCTGATGTCAAACGTTTGACATAAGCATCACATACCCAAACTTTGAGGAAAGACAATCCGGGACGTTTCCCGGTCCACATCTCATATGGTGTCTTCTCAACAGACTTAGTTGGGACTCTGTTTAGCGTAAACGCAGCAGTTTCAAGAGCATAACCCCAAAAGGATAGTGGAAGATCAGTCTGGCTCATCATCGACCTAACCATGTCTAACAAGGTTCGGTTCCTCCGCTCGGACACCCCATTCCATTGGGGCGTTCCAGGTGGAGTCAACTGTGGAACAATTCCACATTGTTTTAAATGATCATAAAATTCATGGCTCAAATATTCACCCCCACGATCAGATCGTAGAAGTTTAATTGTCTTGCCCAACTGATTTTGTACTTCATTCTGAAGTACTTTGAACTTTTCAAAAGATTCAGACATGTGCCTCATTAGATAGACATATCCATATCTACTAAAGTCATCGGTAAAAGTAATGAAATACTGAAAACCACCTCTAGCTACCGAACTCATTGGTCCACATACATCAGTATGTATAAGTCCCAACAAGTCACTTGCCCTCTCACTTTGACCAGTGAAGGGTGCTTTGGTCATCTTCCCAAGCAAACAAGACTCGCATGTGTCAAGTGATTCAAAATCAAATGAACTTAACAAACTATCTTTATGGAGTTTCTCAATGCGTTTCTCATTTATATGACCTAAGCGACAATGCCAAATAAAAGTGGGATTTAGATCATTTCGTCGAGCCCTTTTTGTATTAATGTTATAGACTGTTTTATCCTCAAGATCAAGAACATATAATCCATTCACTAATGGACATTGAGCATAGAAAATATTATTATAATAAATAGAACAACATTTGTTCTTTATTATAATCTCATAACCATTAACTTCTTCCAAACATGAAGAAGATATAATGTTCTTGCTCAAAGAAGGAATGCAATGACAATTATTTAATTCCAAAACTAATCCTGAGGGTAATGACAAGTGATAAGTCCCGACATCTATGATAGCAACCTTTGCTCCATTGCCGACCCGAACATCCAACTCGCCTTTTGCAAATCTTCTAGTCTCACTTAGGCCCTGCAACGATTTGCAAGTGTGAATCATTGATCCGGTATCAAATACCCATGATTCACTAGAAGATGTAGCAATATTGATTTCTATAACATTTATACCTGAAGTGGAAGTCTCACTCCCTTTCTTCTTCTTATCCTCCAAGTACTTCTTGCAGTTCCTAGACCAATGCCCCTTAGCATGACAGTGGAAGCATTCATCATTAGGAGAAGGGCCTGATTTGCCCTTTGGCTTTGAGCTTGAAGAGTCATTGGGAACCTTTCCCTTGCCTTTAGGATGCATCACACGCTTCCTCTTTTTATTCTCATTTTGAACCATCATCACATGACTGGTGTTTTTCTTAATGCTTTCCTCGGCTGCTTTAAGCATCCCATGCAATTCAGCCAATATTTTCTCCATGCCATTCATTTGATAATTCAATATAAATGGCTCATAGCTCGGTGGGAGTGACTGGAGAATAACGTCAATAGCCAGGTCATCCTTGAGTTCATAACCAAGTTTGTCCAAAGTATCAATGTAACCAATCATCTTGATTACATGGGGACTGACCGGGCTACCTTCTGCCAGCTTGCATGTGAACAACGACTTTGAGATGTTGTACCTCTCAGCCCTTGCTTGGTTCTCAAACATTCCACGTAGTCCCTGAATCATAGAATAAGCATCTGCATGCTCATATTGTTTTTGTAGATCAGGGGACATTGTGGCAAGCATGAGGCAGCTTGCATTAAGCGCATCATCGCAGTGCTTCTCATAAGTCCTGCGAGTTGCGGCATTTGCATCATCGGGGAGGTCATTGGGGTATGGTTGCTCAAGAACATACTCAATTTTCTTTTGCCTGAGAACAATTCTCAGGTTGCGGTACCAATCAATAAAGTTAGCTCCATTGAGCTTTTCTTTCTCAAGCACAGATCGCAAATTGAAACCGGAATTGTTACTAGCAGACATGATCTACAATAGAAAATAAATATGCAAAGTTTTAGCACTATATTATGTACCAATCTTTTATTAACAGTTTAATAAAATACACCACCCCTATATGAGCATCATCCTCCCTCTAACGACATATAGTGGTCCAAGATCCATATTCACTAATTCCTAGTGAGCTTTGGCTTCACTGCTAGAAAATTAGTGACATAGGTAAACAACCATTGTTAATCATATCTCTATATGATTCTTGTTTGTTGGGTGACATCCAATGCCCCGGCTCCCAACACTATGCCATAAAGCCCAAAACCGTTTTGATAGCTTTGTTGAGTAAACCAATACTATGCATGTGAATGTCCGACATTCACCCTATTCATTATGATAGATGACGGTATTTTGCTTTGGCAAACCTACCATACAACGATCAAAACAACATAGGTGCAGCTATAGGTAAATGGCATCAAATACTCAACTTTTCCGAGGGAAGCTATTCTATCATGACAAAACATCCACCATATGAAAAGCATGGAAAGAATAGTAAAACATCACAGGCATACGATCATATCATATATGTGAATAGTATGGCCTTTAGGATCATAGTGGTCTCCATCACCATGGTTCCATCATGATCTACACTGCCATGTCTCCCTTCTTATGGTGATCACCATCGCCATCATGCTTGAGGTTTCTCAATGAATATAAAAGAAGCTAATACATCTAATAGCTATCATATAAATTACATGAGAGATCAGGCATCACAGGGCGACACGCAGGTCGTTATACAAATATGTGACAACCTCAACCCGGTTGTGTTAAATTTGCAACACGCAGGCTGCACGAATTTTACGCACAGGTTATCACATCATATTTAGGCCATACCATTCACATCATTCTCTGCAAAAACAAGTTAAGCGTAGAACGATGTCTATCGTGAAACAACTTAATGATGTCACACCAAACGGAATTACATAGATCGCATCTATGAAATCACTATGAAAATCTCATCGAATTGATCAGATCGACCAGAATCTGAGCCATTCAGAATGCCTCAATTTTCATTGTGACTGGTTATCCACGAGAAGATCACGACACATGACCGTGATCTGTTGGCTCAATCTGTTAGCTATGTACACTATTAGTCCCGATGGTGATTCCAGCCGGTAGGGACAGGTTGCGCACACAGCAGAGAAGGAGCACGAACTAATCCTTTAGTCATATGATGGCAATCTACTCTAACCAATTCCAAACCCCAAAAGCCGAACTATAAAAATTCATCATATGAACTTGTCTGCAGTAGATCGCATCTAAGATCCAGACCAAAAACTACGCAACCTGGCTCTGATACCACTGTAGGGAAATAGGCGATGCGCTACTCTAACAATTCGACCGTATCACCCAGGAAACATGCGAGTAAGAAGGTCATGGATCGTTACCACTAGACGCGCAGCGCAGCGGATCGTAGATGCGCGTCGTAGCCGATCAGCGCAGCAGTAATAGCAGCGCCTCCACGGAGTCCACACGTACAGGGAGGAACGCCGTGCGTCGGTGTGCTAGCACCGTGCGCGCGGCAGGGGTTTCGGCGGCTGTCCTGTGAGGGGCGGCGGCTGGGACTGCTATCTGGTGGAGTCATTTGTCCCTAACCCTACCCCTCATATTTATAGGCGCGCTAATGGGCTTTTAGGTCACAGGCCCATTAGTACCCTAAATTCTTATGGATCAAATATCCATCAGGCCTTTATCCAAATTGTTATGATTGCCTCTTGGGCATATCACCAACACTTCCTACTCTGTTGTATGCAACAACCTTTCAAAGGCAACCCAAATGCCGAACCGTCCATCTGTAACGGGCAGGAGGTCCCCGCGTGGAGCGTGACTGTGCCCACCGGCAGATTTACACCTTGCTACCCTCAACCCACTCCTATTTACGGTTGGGTAAGCCTCGGCACCCAGGTTATCCAATTACATCAGTTTCCTGGTTCCAATATGCCAGTATGCATCCGGTACTGTTTGATACTTGTCCAGCAGGGCCGCACACAGACGGTCCTCAACCGATGCCAACAGGGCTACGCACGTGAGACCTCTGCTCACTGCATCCTGTCCCCCCTGCTGGGTCTCATTTTCACAACTTAAGCCATTTTCTATCTCTTCTCATCCCGTTTGATAAGTACTATCTCGCGAGTAGCTTCCAACCACTCGACTTCTACCGGAATCCTAAACATTAGCATGGCATTCTCTACTCGTCGAGTTTGTAAACTACCCAACCCTTTATAGGAGTTAAAAAGGCTATGCAAGTGGGGTTTCAATCACCCTAACTCTAATGCATACATTTCAACCTAGACATAAGTGATACAAATGAAAAACTTTATAAAAGTTACTTAAGTGCAAACCGGACTTGCCTGGTTGCGAGCAAGAGGAGAAGTTAGCTTCTGGTGGCAGGACGTCCAAAGGTTCCGGCGTATCCTCAACTTCGGTCACTATTATGAAATGTAACAAAATATATGTGTAAGTATTAAAGATTTAGAAGAATTGAACTTCTATTCATAGCTACTGCTATTTAGAATCCTTAATTGGCTTTGGAATTTTTACAGTCGATACTAGACCATCTAAGGATGATCTGAGCAAAATTTGGAGAAATGTCATTGCACATTGTGGTCTCCAAAATTCCCACAAGGACAAGACTTCTCTGAATTTTGAGCCCAAATCAGGAGCTTTGACATAGCTAAAAGTAGAAGAACTGATTAGGGTAAGTCTCCATGGTTCTAACAAAATTTGTTTCACCATTTTTGGAGCTACCAACAGAGAGATATGAATTTTTGAAGTTGGACAGGAGTTCTGAAAAGTTTCTGTTTAAATTCGAATTTTCAAATAAATGCTGAACTTTGGAAGACAATTTGACCAAGCAAATGAACTCCAATGAAGCCCAAATATTTACTGGAGATCATATACTATGGAAAGGATTTTTTGCCCAAATTTGAGAATATTTCATAAAGAATTTCTCCTGTAATAAATTCCTAAAAGGTTTAATGAAAACAATTCTACAGACATTCCTGTGCATTTTCGTAGCAATCAATTTGTTCCTCTGTGAAATACTCCTCATGAGGATTCCAACAAAATTGGTCTCACCATTTTTGGAGTTTCCTACACAAAGTTATGGATTTTTCAAACTTGAATAAGTTTCTGTTGGGAATGTATACAGAGACTTAACAGTGGGGCCCACTCGTCAGGTCTTTCTTCAACCTCCCGCCAGAGAACGTGCGTGCACACCAGCACAGATCGTGGCGTGCCTCGTTCTCCCTCATTTCTACACCAAATTAGCTCCGGTTTCGCCCTACATGCTCCTAGGAACATGGCGCAGCTGCCGGGCAAGGTTTCCGCGCATGAAAATGGCCGAAAACTGGCCGGCACCGGCGGGGCAGCTCGGGAGCTCGGCATCAACGCGTTCTGGCATGTCCGAAGCTTTTCCCTGCAAGCTACCTTGCCCTAAAGCATCACCAGTGATTGGGGAACATGGAACGCATGCTAAACCTTGCAGCAAACGGCCGGAAAATAGGGTTCACCGGAGCACTGACCCGTTTTTGCCGCCGCCGGCGATTTCTGGTCGCCCGGGGCGTGTGGTGGATAGTTTGCTGCAGTATTTGGTGTGGGAGGGCGCTCGGATGGTGTGATGCTATGGATTCAACCGAAGAACAAATGATCATGCATGTTGGACGAATTTCCAGTTTTGGTTTGGGGCGGTTCTTCACGTGTACCGGCGCCAAAACCCAAATTCCAGCGAGCCAGCGATGAGGAAGGACAAGGGGACTGGGTAGCATGATCTACACACATTGGCGCACCGTAGGGAGGTGTTGGTCATGCGGGAGAGGCGTTGGAGCGACCGGAAGACGTGGAGCAGCGAGGGCGACGTCGACTCTGTTTTTGCCGGTGAAGAACAGCTCGGGCACGGCGAGGGGAGGCCGGGGACGAGCTGAGGAGTGGTGGAGCACGTTGAGGAGTCGCCGGCGCAGCTCCTAGGGCGATCAACCGGCGCTAGGGATGGCTGGAGGGTGCTGAACGACGATCACAGAGGCGCAGAGTTGTTTTCTTCGCTGGGCGCTGGAGCACGGATGAAAGCTTCGGTGTGCAGAGGAGAAAAACTGGAGTTGTGCCTCTGCTTTGATAGCAATCCACACATGAAGTGCTGCCTTCGGGAGCAAGCTGATGCAAGCATCTCGGTGGAGAGAAGAATACAGCACGGTGGCTGCTCGAGAAGGATGGGAACAGAAGCAAATTGCCCTGTTATTTCATGTGTCGCTGCCATGTGGGTCCCACCCCACCTAATAGCTCTGATATTTTTCTCCAAATTAAATCCTTTGCTTCCTCCCAAAGTCATGGTTTGAAATATTATAATTCAAATGATTTGAATTCCAGTGTGGAACTTGAACTGACTTTGGTTATTTGAATTTGAATTGGAATTTGAATCTTCCCTTTTGCATTGTTCCAAAAACATAGCAAACCAGCTCCAAAGTTTCCAATTTTTGGCATGGCTGCTCATTCAAATGTGGAGAACACATTTGTGGAACCAGATTTGCAAATTGGGGGAATTGGAATTTGGAACTGAATTTGAAATTCAGATTAGAGGGTTTTCTCCTTTTAATCCCAAACAAATATCGAAACTCCTCCAAATGAGCTGAAATTTGGAAGATTGAATATTTGGTGTATGAAGATCCAAGCTGTGCAGTTAGATCTCCATGTTTGGAAGTTTTTGGGAAGTCTAAGGCCAAACTTTGAACTTACACCATTATAATTCAAAGTTTTAATTCCCCTCATATTTCATAAGTGTACATGAGCTGAATTTTCTTGCTACCACTTTTGGGGATTTTACAGCTTGGTACCCATTGTTGTACGAGAACTCGGCCAACGGTAAGTGATCACCCCAATTCTTACTGTGGTTGATAGCACAAGCTCATAGCATATCTTCTAAAATCTGATTTACCTGCTCGGTTTGCCCATCCCTCTGCGGGTGGTACGCTGAACTACGGATCAGCTTTGTCCCCAACGGAGCATGTATCTGTTCCCAAAAACGGGACACAAATAAAGTGACCTGATCCAATATGATGGTGCGGGGTACGCCGTACAAGCATAGGATCCGTGAGATGTACAATTCAGCATACTTCTTGGCGTTGTAGTTGGTGTTGACCGGGATGAAATGGGCAACTTTGGTGAGCCGGTCGACGATCACCCACACAGAATCATGCTTCTGAAAAGTGGTGGGTAAACCGACGATGAAGTCCATGCTCATATCCTCCCACTTCCAGGCAGGAACGCCCAGTGGTTGTAGCAGTCCCAGTTTCCTCATGTGGTCTGCCTTCACCCTTCGACATGTATCACACTCGGACACGTACTTTGCGATTTCCCGCTTCATCCGTGTCCACCAAAACCTTCTTCTGAGTTCTTGATACATTTTATTGCTGCCGGGGTGAATAGAAAACTTTGACAAGTCAGCCTCATCAAAGATTTTCTTCCGTAACTCCGGTTTACGGGGTACGACGATCCGGTCCTTAAACCATAGGACGCTGTCTCCGTATTTCCGGAAACATTTCAGCTCCCCACTGTCTACACGTCTCTGCAAATGCGACATACCCTTGTCATGTTTCTGAGCTGCCGCTATCTCTTCACGGATGGTGGGGATCAAAGTTAAGTTGTAGAGAGCTCCATGTGGAATCACATGCAATGGTGGTTCGCTCTCTTCCAACGGTGTGATGGTCAGATTATTGACGTGTAACTTGCGGCTCAGCGCATCCGCCACTCCGTTTGCCTTACCGGGGTGATAATGGATCTCTATTTCGTAATCCTTTATCAACTCCAACCATCTTCGCTGCCTCATGTTCAGCTCTTTCTGAGTGAATATGTACTTGAGGCTTTTGTGGTCGGTATATAAATGTACGAGGTTACCGAGTAGGTAGTGCCTCCACATTTTAAGTGTTAGTACTATGGCAGCGAGCTCCAAGTCATGAGTTGGATAATTCTGCTCATGGTTTCTGAGCTGCCATGATGCATACACGACCACCCTTCGGTCTTGCATCAGCACACATCCGAGTCCAATAACGGATGCATCGCAGTACACATCGAACGGTTTTGTTGTGTCTGGCTGCGCCAAAACCGGTGCTGATGTTAGGTGCTTCACTAATGCCTTAAATGCTGCTTCACATGCTGGACTCCAAACATATTTGGTAGCCTTCTACAGCAGCTCTGTCATAGGCTTGGCAATCTTCGAGAAGTTCGGAATGAACCTCCGATAATATCCCACGAGTCCGAGGAAACTCCGTACCTCGTGAACAGTTCTCGGGGACTTCCGATTCAGACTTGTGTGATCTTACTCGGGTCTACAGCAATGCCCTCCGCTGGGATAATATGCCCGAGAAAAGGCACTTGCGATATCCAGAATTCGCACTTGCTAAATTTGGCATATAGCTTGTGATCCCGCAGCCGTTGCAAGACTATACGCAGATGCTTCGTGTGTCCTTCCTCCGACTTGGAATATACCAATATGTATCGATGAAGACCACGACAAACTTGTCCAGCTCCGGCATGAATACCGAATTCATCAAATACATGAAATGAGCTGGAGCATTGGTGAGGCCGAAGGACATGACCAGGTACTCATAAAGTCCGTACCTCATCGAGAAAGCCGTCTTCGGAATATCCTCAGCCCGTATCTTAATTTGATGGTACCCGGATCTTAAGTCCATCTTGGAGAAGATCCTAGCTTCGACCAACTGATCAAACAACATGTCGATCCGTGGCAACGGGTACTTGTTCTTGATGGTTACGGCATTTTGTGGACGATAGTCCACGCAAAGTCTCAACATCTTGTCTTTCTTCTTCACGAATAATGCCGAACAGCCCCATGGCGAGGAGCTCGGCCTAATAAAACCCTTCTCCAGCAGGTCCGTAAACTGCATCTTCAGTTCAGCCAATTCCTTAGGTGCCATCTTGTACGGCCTTCGGGATATTGGCATGGTTCCCGGCACAAGTTCAATCTTGAACTCCACCTCTCTGTCGGGCGGCATCCTCGGTAAATCATCCAGGAACACGTCAAGGAACTCACAGACTACTGGAATATCTTCCAATTTGATGGTTGTGGACTGATAAACACTTGGAAGTTTTATTTCTGGACTGTCCAGAAATAAAGAATGTGACTTGTGCACTTCTGAGTTCAAATGCACGACTCGGAGGACGGTGTCTAAAACAGCACCGTGGCGGGTTAACCACGACATCCATAGGATGACATCGACCTTCTGTCCCTCTAAAACTATGAGAGACGTAGGGTATACTCTACCCTCTAAGCACAATGGCGCTTTTGGAATATCGAGCCAGGATCACGCTGAGGGGTGCTGCGTTGCACAGCACCGGATAACGCATATCAAAGATACAAAGCGGAAGCAAAGTTTTATTACATAAACCAGTTTATGAACATTTTTACAACAAAATAGTCCAGTCCACATGTAAAAGTCCCAAAACTTGTAAATAGATAACTTGAGCTATGAATAAAGTTGAGTTTAAGTACAAGAAATGGAACTTGCGAAAACTTTTGTATACTCATGAAAGTGTTGTCTTGTGCAATAAAACTTTGAATTCAGTTTGAACTAAAGGGGTCACATCAAAAAGATGAAGGCCACTTTCAAAAGTAGAAATTCAAACTGTTGTTTAAAAAGTTGTATTTGCAATGGCCAACTCAAAGATCTGAGGACATATTTGAATTCCTCAGGTCCAAATTATGAGGGAACCAAGTTTTGAGTAAATTTGGAGGTGCTTTGATATGAATATCAAAGGAACTTGTAAATTTCACCCAAATTTGAATTTAAATTTGAAACTAAGGCAAACTTGTCAAATTGCCAAAACAACTTGTGAATTTGAGTTCCACATGGCTGAATTTGCACTAGGCCAAAAATTGAAGATCTTTTGGGGCAGAGAGGGGCTGTGGGCCCCACTGGTCAGTGAGAGGAGGGGCATAACTTACTGCTTAAGTCACACTCTGTTTACCGGATCACAACCGAGCTACCGAAGTCGCCCCGGGTGCCACCGAGCCGCACTGGAACCTCCCCGTATAGCCACCTCCTGCTACGTGCGATGGGCTGGCGACCTGCTGCTGCTCTCGGCAACGTGTGAAGGGATCAGTTCGCCCACCGAATGGAGGCCCTTGAGTCGGTTCTCCCTCGCACGACAAAAAGACCGAGAACATCGCCGCCTCGGGCTATCGACCGGGAGCTAGGAGAAACCGAGCGTGCAGAGGCCAGCCAAGCCGAGAAACCACGTGGTGAGCTCGTCCTCCACTTCCTAAGTACAGCGTCCAACGAGTTGCTGTCTCCCCGACCCGAAATTGGCTCGTCGCCGCAGCGACTTCACTTCACCGAGGGTTGGGACGCTCGTGGACAGCCTAACCCAGGCACTTCCACGCCCAAGCAACGCCACCTCCAGACACGCTGGTGAACCCTTCTGCTCACCCCCAAGCCTCAAGTCAATCTGTGAATCACCGAGAGCCAATTCTGAAATTTTCACTCGGAGGACGCAATTCGACCTTCCAGTACAAGGTGATTAAATTCGATTGCAACTCGTGTTTGTAGTTCATCAAATCATGCACGAATAAACTAGACCTACTAGCGGTCCGATCCCCTTCACAACCCTAGCTAGAAACCCAATGTCTGCGGCAAATTCCGAGCTTTCCGATCGGCGGCCATGGCGGGAACGCGCGGGCGCACGGTGACAACCGGGTTGCCGACATTTCCTAGCCAGTTTGAGGCCGTGCCGAGCTTGCCTGACCCTCACTGGTGCTTTAGAGAAAATTTCCTGAGCCATTGGCGGGTTAGGGTGCTCGGGCCACGGCGCCGAAGCTGTACCGAGGGGTGCGCACGTCGCCGACCGGTTTCCGGTCGCCGGCAGCCTGAATGCACCGCACCGTTGAATTCCTCGTGGCTGAAAACCCCCAGGCGGCGAGTACCGAGCCGAGAGACGGCCGGGAAGCCGACTCCGGCGAGCCCCGACGAGTTCCCGGCGAGGGGGCGGCGCGGGAAAGGGGACGGGCCGAGGAGGAAGATGGACTGGCGGGTCCCACGTGTCAGTGGCGGAAAAAATCAAATCCCCGATCAGCTGTGGCCCCGGGATCCTTTGCGACAGCGCGGGAAGTAGTCTGTGGCCCATGTGGCTTAGCTCTGGCAACCGACACGTGTAGGGTGGACCCACCGTCAGAGTTTGAATATTTCCTGAATTAATTTGAATTCCAGATTTAGTTCAAACTTTAGAACCTCATAACTTTTGTTAAGAAGCTCCAAATTTAGTGATTCATATTGGGTTGGATTCAGGATGAAGAACTCTATCAAAATTTGCAACCCAATTTGCATGAAAACCAATAGAAAATTCTGGAGAATGCTTTAAAGCGTTTCAGAAAAAGAATTTTAGAGGGAGTTTAGCTCATCCAAAGATCCCCAAATTTTACCAGAATATTCTTTAGGATGTTCGGCGACTCCTGTAAAAGTTTCAGCTCATTTGGAGTTGATTTAGTTGGGGTAATTCAGATTTCAAGTTTCTGTATTCAAATGAATACAGAAACATTTTCAGAGGATTTCCAAAACTTGGAAATTCAGTTCTGGGTATTCCTTAGCTCCAAAAATCCTAGAAAAATTCAGGCATACTCCCTGAGCTGTGTATGAAATTGTAGTTCATTTGGATTTGCATGAAAGTGCAAGTTTAATCAGAATTAATTCCTTTACGCCTAAATGCTTAGGGAATTGTTCTGGGTGATCTAATCTGTGAAACATTCTGAATTTTGGTCCTGATGACTTTCTTGTGACAAGGAACTCACAAGAAAATTTCCAGCTCCATTGGAGCCCTGGATCAGTAGTGTTCTGTTCAACCAACTAGGTGATCACCACCCAAGTGATGAACCTCACTTCTCACTTGATGATAGTGCTTAGACACACCCAAACAACCACCCCCAGTGTCATTTTAAATTCTTAAACAGAGTTCCAGTTTTAAACTTGTATTTAGCACTTGCTAGCAAAGGTTTTATATTTAAACATGTATACATATTTATAACGTGTAGTGATTAAACGTGGAAAGTGAAGAAGGAGAAGTTGAGCTTGGATCGAGGAGCAAGAAGGGCATGAGTTGAACTTCAAGACATCAGCAACTAACCCCATATCATCTGACTTTAGTCACCTGCAAAACCAAGGCAAGCCCCGGTTTGCATTTAAGTTGTTTTCTAAAGTTTTTCATTTGTTCACTACTATGGGTCAAAGTTTGTATGTACATTAGGTCAAGGATATATTAAACTCCACTTGCATAACCAAACATGAACCCTGAGGTCAAGGGTAGCATTGTGTCATCGCTTTAGAATAAGGCCGTGCTAAATAGACTAGGGCATCCGGTAGAAGACGAGTAGTTGGAATCCACTCGCGAGCTATAGTTCAGGATCACATAAGTGTGGTTGGATGGGAGAGGCAAACTAAAGTTTACATTTCTAAAGATGAGACCGGGCAGCGGGGTTATGCAGCGACAAGACGAGGTCTTGGTCGAGTAGCTCTGCCTGTGTCGGTTATGGACCGAAGCCTGTGCAGCCCCGCTGAGCAAGTTTTGAGTTGTGTACCGGATGCTTACTGATATATGGGAACCAGGAAACCGATGTACCAGGTTCACTGGGTTGTAGAGGCATACCACATCGTCTTGTTAGACCTATGAGCCCGAGACGGCGCGACTGGTTCTACAGTCTAGTGTCCTGAGAAATGTTGCCACATACGACGTAATGAAGGACGCCAGAGTTGGGTCTTTAGAGGCGGGCGTATGGGTCGAGATATCCGGGTAGTGTTTGATTCGAATCACCATCCCTCGCGGTTATGAGTACCGCTTGCTCACCGTGTTGTGACGTAGTAAGCAAGTTGTGTGCGAACAGTTTGCAAAAGTATAATTGCTGCTATGATTATGTTAAACTGCATGAGAACCTTGTTTGAAGTAGAGATAGAGCAAACTAAATTTATCTTTCACCTTGGGACAAGTAACAATGGAATGAAGCGTTTCTTGTTTGATTGTGGAGTTCCAATGTTGCTGGGCGCAAGGTCACTACAATTATGGCTAAAAATCTGAAAGTTAAGAATGAACTCGTAGGCGAGTCTTTTCGCAAATGACAGGCTTAAGTCTTAGGTTACGTTCATGTAGAGTTTCATGCTTTAGGAGAGACGGTTAAGTCTTGCTGAGCGTTTGTGCTCACTCTTGCTATATAAGTGGTTTTGCAGGTAATCATCGACGCTATAAAGAAGGTTGTCCGGTGAGACTCGGAAACTTCCGAGTCATGTCACACTTGGAGAACCTAGCCGCTGCCATGTCTTCGTGTTGCTAGCGAGAGGAGTCCGCGGGCTGGACCTCTTCTCGAGTGCTTCATAGATACTCGACGTGAGCTGTTATAGACTTCCGCTGTAGTTATTTTATGTAAATTATTTCCAAAGAACAATTTGTAAGCTTCCGCTTTTGATTTATGTAATACATTGTTCCTTATATGTGTTCTGTTGGGTGCCGCATAACACGGCACCACCCAATGCGATCCCCGGGCAAGGCGGCATGACCCCGTGATGGAGGTCGGGCCCTCTCAGCGTGGTATCAGAGCCGCATTGGTAATAGCACACGGAGTAAGGATCATATTACGACAAAAACTTAGGATACGGTGAGAAAACTATATTAGGCCCACATAAGGACTATAGTAGTATAGTTACTTAAAGTGGCATTGCTAACTTACTTGTTATAATTCTGAATTTTAATTCTATAATGACGCACCTACGTTCTGGTAAGAATGGTAAGGAACGCCACCGAAAGCGGTTCAATTTCGGTTAGCTCCCCTGACGAGGAAAGTGGTTCAGGGATAGGTCTCACAGCTTTGTGTGAGACGTCAATATGAAACTCTTGGACTCTTCATGTTCCTGAGTTCATATGAAACGCTGATCCCTAGCATGCACTAGGCAAGTAAGTGGAGACCCCATCGTGTGGTCAGTAACGCGATAGTGTGTTCATCTGGATATAGTCCAGGAGGACATACGCAGCGCTTGCCATCGGCGTGCCCTGCAGTGCAGTAGGTGGTATCCGTTGGGTTGATAACATTCCCAACCGTGACGACCCGTTCATGATCTACTCGCGTTCCCCGTCGTGTGGTGTTGAAACACGATCACGTACCTTGAGATGTGACTTAACTCAAGGACGGCCGTACGGCAATGATACGGGCATTTGTATTTACTTTCAAATATGGAACTGCCTGAGATGAAACAAACCTTTGAGTGCACCACTATTGAGTGTTTTTCTGCAGGTACTAACCACATACGTATCCCATTTAGTACACGTGTGCGAGAGACCATCTTAGTGCCACTGATAAAACGGATATGCCGGTATAATCCGGTTTAGGATTTTCTTTGGTAAGGTAACATAGTACCGAAAAGATTCTTACGGTGCATCGTCACCGTACTAAACATATAATCCTCTTCCCTATGAAGAAATGATTCACGGACTAACTTGCAACTAAAAATGGAAGTTTGAAACAAGTATTAGCTACTGAACTCTTATTTTGAGCTAAGATTCAAATGAGAGTATAACTAGGCATCAAAGTTTTCAAAAACAGAGTGCTCTGTTTCTGGCAGAAATTCTTGCTGGACTTTAACAGGGCATAACTCTGAGTAGCTTTACCCAAATATGGTGTATGATACAGTTCTGGAAAGATTTTCATGTGCTCTACAATTTCTTTGTAGACCTCTAGAGCAAAATCACACTTTAAGTTGGTGAAAAGTCTAGTTGATGGCAAACTGTTCAGAACCAGGACAGTACCAAAAACCTCTCTGGACCTTTCTGTTTTTAAGCCATAACATCCTGTAGAAAAATCCTTAAGAAGCCTATAGGTACTTGTTGGAAAGCTACTGAAGTTTCCTAAAACTTTGGTATTGAACTCAAGTCAAGAATCTGTTGATAACTTGAGAAATATTTGGAGTTTGTGTGAACTGGTCAGGGTAGTCACGCTGATTAGTTTGGCGTACTTAAGATTTGTTTAAACATGAATGTGGTTATGCTTTCATAAAGTTCATGACATGTTCATGTTTTACTTATCTTTACTTACTACTGAGATAGAATTTTTATTGACTCAAAATTTTGTTTCGTGCAGTATGGTACGCACACGTTCTCAAATGGAGCTTGGAGATTCAAGTCGAGGTGGGAATGACTCGACTTCATCACAAGAGCCATCGCCAACCGGATTGGCTGAAATTATGGCGAAGATGAATGAAACTCTCCAAACTCTAGTTCAGCAAGGCATAGATCAAGAAGTTCAACGTCACATGCCAACCCAGAGTATGTACCTGGATTTCTTGGCGTCACAACCGCCGGTATTCTCTGAGGCGGCTGACCACTGTGAAGCAAATCACTGGTTACTTGTCATTGTGTCCAAGTTTGGGTTGATTCAGTGTGATGACTTCCAAAAGACTCTATTTGCCGCTCAACAGCTTCACAGCTTTGCTGGAGTATGGTGGGAAGAATACCTTGCTGTCCAACCCGCAGGGCATCATGTCACATGGGCGGGGTTCCAGGCTGCATTTCGTGCTCGTTTCATTCCTGCGGGCATAATGCAAACCAGTCTGGATGAATTCTGGAGTCTGAAGCAAATGGGCATGAGTGTTATTGAGTATGCGAAGTAATTCGATCGCTTAGCTTAATATGTCCCTGACTATGTGAAATCACCATCTCTGAAGGGTTATCGTTTCTACCGAGGGCTGACCGCTAGGCTGCGATGTGAATTGGCTCAAGTTAGCCAAGAGAATTTTGATGAGTTTGTTAGTTGTGCTATCACTCAGGAATATTATTCCAACCTCTACCTTAAAGAAAAGAGGGAGAGGGACTCATCACAGGATGAAGGCAATCATCTACCTCAGAAGTATCGGTTGGTGATCCGTTCACCTTCCGGTCGAGAGATTCCACAAGAGGTGCAATCATTCTGGGAGTGTGACGACTCTTCTACTCCACAGAGGTCTTATTCACCTCCACCGCAGCAGCAACTTGTTTCTCATGCACCTCAGTATCAACAAAGTGCAAAAGAATATTATTACCCTCCAGAGGTTGAATATGGACAAGGTGATTTCTCAGCTTAACCAAGTGCTGTCCCACTTCACATTGACAATGAGCTCAACATCAATGAAGCCACTGAACCGAGCAGCAGCATTGTGTCTGCAGGTCCAGTTCCACAGTGTGATCTTGGGCAGCAAAGAAAATCTATGTCCAAGGTGGGGACAGTTAATTATGTGTCAGTCGATGATTTGCCAAAGGGAGGACCTGTTCTTGCTGGCAGGTTCACCTTAAATGACAAGCCGGTTGCCATTTTATTCGACTCTGGGGCAACACATAACTTCATTAGCCGGGCAACGGTAATCCGGGATCAGATCTCCACCACTGTCACAAAAGGTTCTTACCTTATTCATTCGCCAGGTGGAGACATCTCAACTAATGAAGTCGTTTCTCGAGCACCACTTTGTTTGGGTGGAAAAATTTATCCTACCACCCTCATCATTCTCGAAGACCATGGAATCAATGCCATATTGGGAATATCATGGTTGACCTTCCATAAGGTTGTTCTGGACATCGAGAACAGGAGTGTTCACTTGGACTCTCCACTTCACGGATGTCAAACATTGTATCTCGGCGAGGCGGTTTTCAAAGACCCGGAAGTATGTAATGCCGAGGCATGCAAGTTAGAAGACATTCCGGTAGTCCGTGAATATCCGGACGTGTTTCCTGAAGATCTTCTAGGCCTACCACCTGAGCGCAAGGTGGAGTTCAAAATAGAGTTGATACCGGGAACCACGCCGATCTCTTCGAGACCATACAAAATGGCTCCGAGTGAGTTAGCAGAATTCAAGGAGCAACTCAAGGAGCTGATGGACAAGGGGTTTATTCGTCCAAGTTCATCACCATGGGGTTGCGCAGCTTTATTTGTGAAGAAGAAGGATGAGACGCTGAGGCTATGCGTTGATTATCATCCTTTAAATGCTGTGACCATAAAGAACAAGTATCCACTACCAAGAATTGATATCCTCTTCGATCAGCTAGTGGGTGCTAAAGTCTTCTCCAAGATGGACTTAAGGTCCGGATATCATCAAATCAAGATTCGAGCGGAAGATGTCCCGAAAACAGCATTCTCGACAAGATACGGACTCTATGAGTATCTTGTCATGTCATTTGGGTTGAACAATGCTCCGGATCACTTTATGTATCTTATGAACTCGGTGTTCATGCCGGAGCTGGATCAGTTCGTCGTGGTATTCATCGACGACATCTTGGTCTATTCCAAATCAGAAGAGGAACACGCTAAACATTTGCATATTGTGCTCCAACGATTGAGGGATCATAAACTCTATGCAAAGTTTAGTAAATGTGAATTCTGGATCAACCAAGTGCCATTTCTTGGGCACATTATTTCAGCAGAAGGCATTGCTGTTGATCCAAGCAAGATTGAACAAGTGCTGAAGTGGAAGTCTCCAACATCAGTCCACGAAGTTCGTAGCTTCTTGGGTTTGGCGGGATATTACCGGAGGTTCATCCCGAGCTTCTCAAAAATCTCCAAACCTATGACGGAGCTACTGAAGAAGGGCGTCAAATATGATTGGAGCAAGCCATGTGAGGAAGCTTTTCAAGCGTTGGTGAAACACCTCACAACAGCCCAGGTTCTAGCTCAACCCGACACAACCAAGCCTTTTGATGTTTATTGTGATGCATCCGGCATCGGGCTTGGTTTTGTACTCATGCAAGGAGGACGCGTGGTCGCTTATGTATCACGGCAATTACGGAATCATGAGCAACATTATCCAACTCATGATCTCGGGCTCGCTGCCGTGGTACTAGCTTTGAAGATGTGGAGACATTACCTCTTGGGAAATCTGGTTCATCTCTACACCGACCACAAAAGCTTGAAGTACATATTCACTCAAAAAGAGTTGAATATGCGGCAACGGCGATGGTTGGAGCTGATCAAGGACTATGAGATTGAAATTCATTATCATCCGGGGAAGGCAAATGTGGTTGCCGATGCACTCAGCCGGAAGTATCATATTAATAACTTGACCATTGCGCCGATCGAAGAGGAAGATCCAAGCCTCTACTTGGTTCCATATGGGGCTTTACATAATCTGGCCCTCATACCCACAATAAGAGGGGAGGTTATGGAAGATCAAAAGCGAGACAAGGGCATGGCTCATATCAGAAGGAGGTTGAAGAACGGGGAGATGAAATGTTTCCGGTTAGATGATGAAGATACCTTGTGGTTCAAGGATCGGATAGTCGTACCCCGTGATATGAGGCTGCGGAAGAAAATTTTGGATGAGGCTCACTTATCCAAATTTTCTATTCATCCGGGCAGCAACAAGATGTACCAAGAGCTGAAGACCAAATTTTGTTGGACCCGGATGAAGAGGGAGGTTGCTAAATATGTATCAGAATGTGATACGTGTCGGCGAGTTCAAACCGACCACATGAAGAAGGCGGGAATCCTACAACCGCTAAGTGTTCCGGCATGGAAGTGGGAGGATATTAGTATGGACTTTATTGTTGGACTACCTCTCACGGCTAAAAGGCATGACTCGGTTTGGGTAGTCGTGGATCGGTTAACCAAGTCAGCCCATTTCATCCCGGTGCATATGGGACACCATGCCAAAAAGTATGCGGAGCTATATATTGCAAGAATACTATGCCTACATGGAGTTCCCCGGACGATCATCTCCGATCGAGGCGCATTGTTCGTTGCCCATTTCTGGGAGCAGCTGCATGCCTCAGTGGGAACCAAATTGATTAGAAGCTCTGCATATCACCCTCAAACAGATGGGCAAACGGAGAGGGTGAATCAAGTTCTCGAAGATATGCTTCGAGCATGTGCCATTCACCACGGTAAAGGATGGGACGATCATCTACCGTTGGCGGAATTCGCTTATAACAATGGGTATCAAGCGAGCATCAAAATGGCACCATATGAAGCTCTCTACGGATGGAAGTGCCGCACACCCTTGAACTGGTGTGAAGCTGGCGAGAGAGTGATTTACGGGGTTGATCTCGTAAATGAAGCGGAAGAGCGGGTAAGGCTTATTCAAGCAAATTTGAAAGCCGCTCAGTCCAGACAAAAGAGCTATGCGGATAGGAGACGTCGTCCTCTGGATTTCCCTGTTGGGGACCACGTATACCTCCGCGTATCTCCTATGAAGGGCATTCACCGATTTGGAGTGAAAGGAAAATTAGCTCCACGTTTTATCGGTCTCTTCATTGTCATTGAAAGGTATGGACCCGTGGCCTACCGTTTGGAGCTACCGGCAGCCTTAGCCAGAGTTCATAACGTCTTCCACATATCTCAGTTGCGGAAGTGTTTGAAAGTGCCAACGGAGTTTCTCACGGGAGACATAGCAGATTTGAAGCCGGACCTCACCTATGTTGAGCATCCAACCCGGATAATTGATGAAAAGGCTCGCGAAACCAGAAATCGGACGCTGCGATTTTTTAAGGTGCTATGGGAAAATCACACGTCTGATGAAGCTACATGGGAAAGCGAGGAGTATTTGCAACGCAATCATCCGGAGTTGTTAGAGGCTTATACTTAGTAGTTGTCCACTCCACTTTGTCCTTAATCATGAATCTCGGTACGAGATTCCTTTTAAGGGGGGAGGAATGTAAAAGTCCCAAAACTTGTAAATAGAAAACTTGAGCTATGAATAAAGATGAGTTTAAGTACAAGAAATGGGACTTGCAAAAACTTTTGTATACTCATGAACGTGTTGGCTTGTGCAACAAAACTTTGAATTCAGTTTGAACTAAAGGGGTCACTTCAAAAAGATGAAGGCCACTTTTAAAAGTAGAAATTCAAACTGTTGTTTAAAAAGTTGTATTTGCAATGGCCAACTCAAAGATCTGAGGACATATTTGAATTCCTCAGGTCCAAATTATGAGGGAGCCAAGTTTTGAGTAAATTTGGAGGTGCTTTGATATGAATATAAAAGGAACTTGTAAATTTCACCCAAATTTGAATTTAAATTTGAAACTAAGGCACAACTTGTCAAATTGCCAAAACAACTTGTGAATTTGAGTTCCACATGGCTGAATTTGCACTAGGCCAAAAATTGAAGATCTTTTGGGGCAGAGAGGGGCTGTGGGCCCCACTGGTCAGTGAGAGGAGGGGCATAACTTACTGCTTAAGTCACTCTCTGTTTTCCGGATCACACCCGAGCTACCGAAGTCGCCCCGGGCGCCACCGAGCCGCACCGGAACCTCCCCGTGGAGCCACCTCCTGCTACGTGCGATGGGCTGGCGACCTGCTGCTGCTCGCGGCAACGTGTGAAGGGATCAGTTCGCCCACCGAACGGAGGCCCTTGAGTCGGTTCTCCCTCGCATGACAAAAAGACCGAGAACGCCGCCGCCTCAGGCTATCGACCGGGAGCTAGGAGAAACCGAGCGTGCAGAGGCCAGCCAAGCCGAGAAACCACGCGGTGAGCTTGTCCTCCACTTCCTAAGTACAGCGTCCAACGAGTTGCTGTCTCCCCGACCCGAAATTGGCTCGTCGCCGCAGCGACTTCACTTCACCGAGGGTTGGGGCGCTCGTGGACAGCTTAACCCAGGCACTTTCACGCCCAATCAAGGCCACCTCGGGACGCGCTGTTGAACCCTTCTGCTCTCCCCCAAGCCTCAAGTCAAGCTGTGAATCACCGAGAGCCAATTCGGAAATTTTCACTCGGAGGACGCAATTCGACCTTCCAGTACAATGTGATTAAATTCGATTGCAACTCGTGTTTGTAGTTCATCAAATCATGCACGAATAAACTAGACTGTCTAGCGGTCCGATCCCCTTCACAACCCTAGCTAGAAACCCCATGTCTGCGGCAAATTCCGAGCTTTTCGATCGGCGGCCAAGTCGGAAACGCGCGGGCGCACGGTGACAACCGGGTTGCCGTCATTTCCTAGCCAGTTTTAGGCTGTGCCGAGCTTGCCTGACCCTCACTGGTGCTTTAGAGCAAATTTCCTGAGCCATTGGCGGGTTAGGGTGCTCGGGCCACGGCGCCGAAGCTGTACCGAGGGGTGTGCGCGTCGCCGACCGGTTTCCGGTCGCCGGCAGCCCGAATGCACCGCACCGTTGAGTTCCTCGTGGCTGAAAACCCCCAGGCGGCGAGTACCGAGCCGAGAGACGGCCGGGAAGCCGACTCCGGCGAGCCCCGACGAGTTCCCGGCGAGGGGGCGGCGCGGGAAAGGGGACGGGCCGAGGAGGAAGATGGACTGGCGGGTCCCACGTGTCAGTGGCGGAAAAAATCAAATCCCCGATCAGCTGTGGCCCCGGGATCCTTTGCGACAGCGCGGGAAGTAGTCTGTGGCCCGTGTGGCTTAGCTCCGGCAACCGACACGTGTAGGGTGGACCCACCGTCAGAGTTTGAATGTTTCCCGAATTAATTTGAATTCCAGATTTAGTTCAAACTTTAGAACCTCATAACTTTTGCTAAGAATCTCCAAATTTAGTGATTCATATTGGGTTGGATTCAGGATGAAGAACTCTATCCAAATATGCAACCCAATTTGCATGAAAACCAATAGAAAATTCTGGAGAATGCTTTAAAGCGTTTCAGCAAAAGAATTTTAGAGGGAGTTTAGCTCATCCAAAAATCCCCAAATTTTACCAGAATATTCTTTATGATGTTCGGCGACTCCTGTAAAAGTTTCAGCTCATTTCGAGTTGATTTAGTTGGGGTAATTCAGATTTCAAGTTTCTGTATTCAAATGAATACAGAAACATTTTCAGAGGATTTCCAAAACTTGGAAATTCAGTTCTGGGTATTCCTTAGCTCCAAAAATCCTAGAACAATTCAGGCATACTCCCTGAGCTGTGTATGAAATTGTAGTTCACTTGGATTTGCATGAAAGTGCAAGTTTAATCACAATTAATTCCTTTACGCCTAAATGCTTAGGGAATTGTTCTGGGTGATCTAATCTGTGAAACATTCTGAATTTTGGTCCTGATGACTTTCTTGTGACAAGGAACTCACAAGAAAATTTCCAGCTCCATTGGAGCCCTGGATCAGTAGTGTTCTGTTCAACCAACTAGGTGATCACCACCCAAGTGATGAACCTCACTTCTCACTTGATGATAGTGCTTAGACACACCCAAACAACCACCCCCAGTGTCATTTTAAATTATTAAACAGAGTTCCAGTTTTAAACTTGTCTTTAGCACTTGCTAGCAAAGGTTTTATAATTAAACATGTATACATATTTATAACGTGTAGTGATTAAACGTGGAAAGTGAAGAAGGAGAAGTTGAGCTTGGATCGAGGAGCAAGAAGGGCATGAGTTGAACTTCAAGACATCAGCAACTAACCCCATATCATCTGACTTTAGTCACCTGCAAAACCAAGGCAAGCCCCGGTTTGCATTTAAGTTGTTTTCTAAAGTTTTTCATTTGTTCACTACTATGGGTCAAAGTTTGTATGTGCATTAGGTCAAGGATATATTATACTCCACTTGCATAACCAAACATGAACCCTGAGGTCAAGGGTAGCATTGTGTCATCGCTTTAGAATAAGGCCATGCTAAATAGACTAGGGCATCCGGTAGAAGACGAGTAGTTGGAATCCACTCGCGAGCTATAGTTCAGGATCACATAAGTGTGGTTGGATGGGAGAGGCAAACTAAAGTTTACATTTCTAAAGATGAGACCGGGCAGCGGGGTTAGGCAGCGACAAGACGAGGTCTTGGTCGAGTAGCTCTGCCTGTGTCGGTTAAGGACCTAAGCCTGTGCAGCCCCGCTGAGCAAGTTTTGAGTTGTGTACCGGATGCTTACTGATATATGGGAACCAGGAAACCGATGTACCAGGTTCACTGGGTTGTAGAGGCATACCACATCGTCTTGTTAGACCTATGAGCCCGAGACGGCGTGACTGGTTCTACAGTCTAGTGTCCTGAGAAAGGTTGCCACATACGACGTAATGAAGGACGCCAGAGTTGGGTCTTCAGAGGCGGGCGTATGGGTCGAGTTATCCGGGTAGTGTTTGATTCGAATCACCGTCCCTCGCGGTTATGAGTAACGCTTGCTCACTGTGTTATGACGTAGTAAGCAAGTTGTGTGGGAACAGTTTGCAAAAGTATAATTGCTGCTATGATTATGTTAAACTGAATGAGAACCTTGTTTGAAGTAGAGATGGAGCAAACTAAATTTATCTTTCACCTTGGGACAAGTAACAATGGAATGAAGCGTTTCTTGTTTGATTGTGGAGTTCCAATGTTGCTGGGCGCACGGTCACTACAATTATGGCTAAAAATCTGAATGTTAAGAATGAACTCGTAGGCGAGTCTTTTCACAAATGACAGGCTTAAGTGTTAGGTTACGTTCATGTAGAGTTTCATGCTTTAGGAGAGACGGTTAAGTCTTGCTGAGCTTTTGTGCTCACTCTTGCTATATAAGTGGTTTTGCAGGTAATCATCGACGCTATAAAGAAGGTTGTCCGGTGAGACTCGGAAACTTCCGAGTCATGTCACACTTGGAGAACCTAGCCGCTGCCATGTCTTCGTGTTGCTAGCGAGAGGAGTCCGCGGGCTGGACCTCTTCTCGAGTGCTTCGTAGATACTCGACGTGAGCTGTTATAGACTTCCGCTATAGTTATTTTATGTAAATTATTTCCAAAGAACAATTTGTAAGCTTCCGCTTTTGATTTATGTAATACATTGTTCCTTATATGTGTGCTGTTGGGTGCCGCCTAACATGGCACCACCCAATGCGATCCCCGGGCAAGGTGGCACGACCCCGTGATGGAGGTCAGGCCCTCTCAGCGTGGTATCAGAGCCGCATTGGTAATAGCACACGGAGTAAGGATCATATTACGACAAAAACTTAGGATACGGTGAGGAAACGATATTAGGCCCACATAAGGACTATAGTAGTATAGTTACTTAAAGTGGCATTGCTAACTTACTTGTTATAATTCTGAATTTTAATTCTATAACGACGCACCTACGTTCTGGTAAGAATGGTAAGGAACGCCACCGAAAGCGGTTCAATTTCGGTTAGCTCCCCTGACGAGGAAAGTGGTTCAGGGATAGGTCTCACAGCTTTGTGTGAGACGTCAATATGAAACTCTTGGACTCTTCATGTTCCTGAGTTCATATGAAACGCTGATCCCTAGCGTGCATTAGGCAAGTAAGTGGAGACCCCATCGTGTGGTCAGTAACGCGATAGTGTGTTCGTCTGGAAATAGTCCAGGAGGACATACGCAGCGCTTGCCATCGGTGTGCCCTGCAGGGCAGTAGGTGGTATCCGTTGGGTTGATAACATTCCCAACCGTGATGACCCGTTCATGATCTACTCGCGTTCCCCGTCGTGTGGTGTTGAAACACGATCACGTACCTTGAGATGTGACTTAACTCAAGGACGGCCGTATGGCAATGATACGGGCGTTTGTATTTACTTTCAAATATGGAACTGCCTGAGATGAAACAAACCTTCGAGTGCACCACTATTGAGTGTTTTTCTGCAGGTACTAACCACATACGTATCCCATGTAGTACACGTGTGTGAGAGACCGTCTTAGTGCCACTGATAAAACGGATATGCCGGTATAATCCGGTTTAGGATTTTCTTTGGTAAGGTAACGTAGTACCGAAAAGATTCTTACGGTGCATTGTCACCGTACTAAACATATAATCCTCTTCCATATGAAGAAATGATTCATGGCTAACTTGCAACTAAAAATGGAAGTTTGAAACAAGTATTAGCTACTGAACTCTTATTTTGAGCTAAGATTCAAATGAGAGTATAACTAGGCATCAAAGTTTTCAAAAACAGAGTGCTCTGTTTCTGGCAGAAATTCTTGCTGGACTTTAACAGGGCATAAATCTGAGTAGCTTGACCCAAATATGGTGTATGATACTGTTCTGGAAAGATTTTCAAGTGCTCTACAATTTCTTTGTAGACCTCCAGAGCAAAATCACACTTTAAGTTGGTGAAAAGTCTAGTTGATGGCAAACTGTTCAGAACCAGGACAGTACCAAAAACCTCTCTGGACCTTTCTGTTTTTAAGCCATTACTTCCTGTAGAAAAATTCTTAAGAAGCCTATAGGTACTTGTTGGAAAGCTACTGAAGTTTACTAAAACTTTGGTATTGAACTCAAGTCAAGAATCTGTTGATAACTTTAGAAATATTTGGAGTTTGTGTGAACTGGTCAGGGTAGTCACGCTGATTAGTTTGGCGTACTTAAGATTTGTTTAAACATGAATGTGGTTATGCTTTCATAAAGTTCATGACATGTTCATGTTTTACTTATCTTTACTTACTACTGAGATAGAATTTTGATTGACTCAAAATTTTGTTTCGTGCAGTATGGTACGCACACGTTCTCAAATGGAGCTTGGAGATTCAAGTCGAGGTGGGAATGACTCGACTTCATCACAAGAGCCATCGCCAACCGGATTGGCTGAAATTATGGCGAAGATGAATGAAACTCTCCAAACTCTAGTTCAGCAAGGCATAGATCAAGAAGTTCAACGTCACATGCCAACCCAGAGTATGTACCTGGATTTCTTGGCGAAACAACCGCCGGTATTCTCTGAGGCGGCTGACCACTGTGAAGCAAATCACTGGTTACGTGTCATTGAGTCCAAGTTTGGATTGATTCAGTGTGATGACTTCCAAAAGACTCTATTTTCCGCTCAACAGCTTCACAGCTTTGCTGGAGCATGGTGGGAAGAATACCTTGCAGTCCAACCCGCAGGGCATCGTGTCACATGGGCGGGGTTCCAGGCTGCATTTCGTGCTCGTTTCATTCCTGCAGGCATAATGCAAACCAGTCTGGATGAATTCTGGAGTCTGAAGCAAGGGGGCATGAGTGTTATTTAGTATGCGAAGGAATCCGATCGCTTAGCTCAATATGTCCCTGACTATGTGAAATCACCATCTCTGAAGGGTTATCGTTTCTACCGAGGGCTGACCGCGAGGCTGCGATGTGAATTGGCTCAAGTTAGCCAAGAGAATTTTGATGAGTTTGTTAGTTGTGCTACCACTCAGGAATATTATTCCAACCTCTACCTTAAAGAAAAGAGGGAGAGGGACTCATCACAGGATGAAGGCAATCATCTACCTCAGAAGTATCGGTTGGTGATCCGTTCACCTTCCGGTCGAGAGATTCCACAAGAGGTGCAATCATTCTGCGAGTGTGACGACTCTTCTACTCCACAGAGGTCTTATTCACCTCCACCGCAGCAGCAACTTGTTTCTCATGCACCTCAGTATCAACAAAGTGCACGAGAATATTATTACCCTCCAGAGGTTGAATATGGACAAGGTGATTTCTCAGCAGAACCAAGTGCTGTCCCACTTCACATTGACAATGAGCTCAACATCAATGAAGCCACTGAACCGAGCAGCAGCATTGTGTCTGCAGGTCCAGTTCCACAGTGTGATCTTGGGCAGCAAAGAAAAGCTATGTCCAAGGTGGGGACAGTTAATTATGTGTCAGTCGATGATCTGCCAAAGGGAGGACCTGTTCTTGCCGGCAGGTTCACCTTAAATGACAAGCCGGTTGCCATTTTATTCGACTCTGGTGCAACACATAACTTCATTAGCTGGGCCACGGTAATCCAGGATCAGATCTCCACCACTGTCACAAAAAGGTTCTTACCTTATTCATTCGCCAGGTGGAGACATCTCAACTAATGAAGTCGTTTCTCGAGCACCACTTTGTTTGGGTGGAAAAATTTATCCTACCACCCTCATCATTCTCGAAGACCATGGAATCAATGCCATATTGGGAATATCATGGTTGACCTTCCATAAGGCTGTTCTGGACATCGAGAACAGGAGTGTTCACTTGGACTCTCCACTTCACGGACGTCAAACATTGTATCTCGGCGAGGCGGTTTCCAAAGACCCGGAAGTATGTAATGCCGAGGCATGCAAGTTAGAAGACATTCCGGTAGTCCGTCAATATCCGGACGTGTTTCCTGAAGATCTTCCAGGCCTACCACCTGAGCGCAAGGTGGAGTTCAAAATAGAGTTGATACCGGGAACCACGCCGATCTCTTCGAGACCATACAAAATGGCTCCGAGTGAGTTAGCAGAATTCAAGGAGCAACTCAAGGAGCTGATGGACATGGGGTTTATTCGTCCAAGTTCATCACCATGGGGTTGCTTAGCTTTATTTGTGAAGAAGAAGGATGAGACGCTGAGGCTATGCGTTGATTATCATCCTTTAAATGCTGTGACCATAAAGAACAAGTATCCACTACCAAGAATTGATATCCTCTTCGATCAGCTAGTGGGTGCTAAAGTCTTCTCCAAGATGGACTTAAGGTCCGGATATCATCAAATAAAGATTCGAGCGGAAGATGTCCCAAAAACAGCATTCTCGACAAGATACGGACTCTATGAGTATCTTGTCATGTTATTTGGGTTGACCAATGCTCCGGCTCACTTTATGTATCTTATGAACTCGGTGTTCATGCCGGAGCTGGATCAGTTCGTCGTGGTATTCATCGAGGACATCTTGGTCTATTCCAAATCAAAAGAGGAACACGCTAAAAATTTGCATATTGTGCTCCAACGACTGAGGGATCATAAACTCTATGCAAAGTTTAGTAAATGTGAATTCTGGATCAACCAAGTGCCATTTCTTGGGAACATTATTTCAGCAGAAGGCATTGCTGTTGATCCAAGCAAGATTCAACAAGTGCTGAAGTGGAAGTCTCCAACATCAGTCCATGAAGTTCGTAGCTTCTTGGGTTTGGCGGGATATTACCGGAGGTTCATCCCGAGCTTCTCAAAAATATCAAACCTATGACGGAGCTACTGAAGAAGGGCGTCAAATATGATTGGAGCAAGCCATGTGAGGAAGCTTTTCAAGCGTTGGTGAAACACCTCACAACAGCCCAGGTTCTAGCTCAACCCGACACAACCAAGCCTTTTGATGTTTATTGTGATGCATCCGGCATCGGGCTTGGTTGTGTACTCATGCAAGGAGGACGTATGGTCGCTTATGTATCATGGCAATTACGGAATCATGAGCAACATTATCCAACTCATCATCTCGGGCTCGCTGCCGTGGTACTAGCTATGAAGATGTGGAGACATTACCTCTTGGGAAATCTGGTTCATCTCTACACCGACCACAAAAGCTTGAAGTACATATTCACTAAAAAAGAGTTGAATATGCGGCAACGGCGATGGTTGGAGCTGATCAAGGACTATGAGATTGAAATTCATTATCATCCGGGGAAGGCAAATGTGGTTGCCGATGCAGTCAGCCGGAAGTCTCATATTAATAATTTGACCATTGCGCCGATAGAAGAGGAAGAGCCAAGCCTCTACTTGGTTCCATATGGGGCTTTACATAATCTGGCCCTCATACCCACAATAAGAGAGGAGGTTATGGAAGCTCAAAAGCGAGACAAGGGCATGGCTCATATCAGAAGGAGGTTGAAGAACGGGGAGATGAAATGTTTCCGGTTAGATGATGAAGATACCTTGTGGTTCAAGGATCGGATAGTCGTACCCCATGATATGAGGCTGCGGAAGAAAATTTTGGATGAGGCTCACTTATCCAAATTTTCTATTCATCCAGGCAGCAACAAGATGTACCAAGAGCTGAAGACCAAATTTTGGTGGACCGGATGAAGAGGGAGGTTGCTAAATACGTATCAGAATGTGATACGTGTCGGCGAGTTAAAACCGACCACATGAAGAAGGCGGGAATCCTACAACCGCTAAGTGTTCCGGCATGGAAGTGGGAGGATATTAGTATGGACTTTATTGTTGGACTACCTCTCACGGCTAAAAGGCATGACTCGGTTTGGGTAGTCGTGGATCGGTTAACCAAGTCAGCCCATTTCATCCCGGTGCATACGGGATACCATGCCAAAAAGTATGCGGAGCTATATATTGCAAGAATACTATGCTTACATGGAGTTCCCCGGACGATCATCTCTGATCGAGGCGCATTGTTTGTTGCCCGTTTCTGGGAGCAGCTGCATGCCTCACTGGGAACCAAAATTATTCGAAGCTCTGCATATCACCCTCAAACAGATGGGCAAACGGAGAGGGTGAATCAAGTTCTCGAAGATACGCTTCGAGCATGTGCCATTCACCACGGTAAAGGATGGGACGATCATCTACCGTTGGCGGAATTCGCTTATAACAATGGGTATCAAGCGAGCATCAAAATGGCACCATATGAAGCTCTCTACAGACGGAAGTGCCGCACACCCTTGAACTGGTGTGAAGCTGGCGAAAGAGTGATTTACGGGGTTGATCTCGTAAATGAAGCGGAAGAGCGGGTAAGGCTTATTCAAGCAAATTTGAAAGCCGCTCAGTCCAGACAAAAGAGCTATGCCGATAGGAGACGTCGTCCTCTGGATTTCCATGTTGGGGACCCTGTATACCTCCGCGTATCTCCTATGAAGGGCATTCACCGACTTGGAGTGAAAGGAAAATTAGGTCCACGTTTTATCGGTCTCTTCATTGTCATTGAAAGGTGTGGACCCGTGGCCTACCGTTTGGAGCTACCGGCAGCCTTAGCCAGAGTTCATAACGTCTTCCACATATCTCAGTTGCAAAAGTGTTTGAAAGTGCCAATGGAGTTTCTCACGGGAGACATAGCAGATTTGAAGCCGGACCTCACCTATGTTGAGCATCCAACCCGGATAATTGATGAAAAGACTCGCGAAATCAGAAATCGGACGCTGCGATTTTTTAAGGTGCTATGGGAAAATCACACGTCTGATGAAGCTACATGGGAAAGCGAGGAGTATTTGCAACGCAATCATCCGTAGTTGTTAGAGGATTATACTTAGTAGTTGTCCTCTCCACTTTGTCCTTAATCATGAATCTCGGGACGAGATTCCTCTTAAGGGGGGAGGAATGTAAAAGTCCCAAAACATGTAAATAGAAAACTTGAGCTATGAATAAAGTTGAGTTTAAGTACAAGAAATGGGACTTGCAAAAACTTTTGTATACTCATGAAAGTGTTGGCTTGTGCAATAAAACTTTGAATTCAGTTTGAACTAAAGGGGTCACTTCAAAAAGATGAAGGCCACTTTCAAAAGTAGAAATTCAAACTGTTGTTTAAAAAGTTGTATTTGCAATGGCCAACTCAAAGATCAGAGGACATATTTGAATTCCTCAGGTCCAAATTATGAGGGAGCCAAGTTTTGAGTAAATTTGGAGGTGCTTTGATATGAATATCAAAGGAACTTGTAAATTTTACCCAACTTTGAATTTAAATTTTAGACTAAGGCACAACTTGTCAAATTGCCAAAACAACTTGTGAATTTGAGTTCCACATGGCTGAATTTGCACTAGGCCAAAAATTGAAGATCTTTTGGGGCAGAGAGGGGCTGTGGGCCCCACTGGTCAGTGAGAGGAGGGGCATAACTTACTGCTTAAGTCACTCTCTGTTTACCGGATCACACCTGAGCTACCGAAGTCGCCCCGGGCGCCACCGAGCCGCACCGGAACCTCCCCGTGGAGCCACCTCCTGCTACGTGCGATGGGCTGGCGACCTGCTGCTGCTCTCGGCAACGTGTGAAGGGATCAGTTCACCCACCGAACGGAGGCCCTTGAGTCGGTTCTCCCTCGCACGACAAAAAGACCGAGAACGCCGCCGCCTCAGGCTATCGACCGGGAGCTAGGAGAAACCGAGCGTGCAGAGGCCAGCCAAGCCGAGAAACCACGCGGTGAGCTCGTCCTCCACTTCCTAAGTACAGCGTCCAACGAGTTGCTGTCTCCCCGACCCGAAATTGGCTCGTCGCCGCAGCGACTTCACTTCACCGAGGGTTGGGGCGCTCGTGGACAGCTTAACCCAGGCACTTCCACGCCCAAGCAAGGCCACCTCCGGACGCACTGGTGAACCCTTCTGCTCACCCCCAAGCCTCAAGTCAAGCTGTGAATCACCGAGAGCCAATTCGGAAATTTTCACTCGGAGGACGTAATTCGACCTTCCAGTACGAGGTGATTAAATTCGATTGCAACTTGTGTTTGTAGTTCATCAAATCATGCACGAATAAACTAGACTGGCTAGCGGTCCGATCCCCTTCACAGCCCTAGCTAGAAACCCCATGTCTGCGGCAAATTCCGAGCTTTCCGGTCGGCGGCCATGGCGGGAACGCGCGGGCGCACGGTGACAACCAGGTTGCCGGCATTTCTTAGCCAGTTTGAGGCTGTGCCGAGCTTGCCTGACCCTCACTGGTGCTTTAGAGCAAATTTCCTGAGCCATTGGCAGGTTAGGGTGCTCGGGCCACGGCGCCGAAGCTGTACCGAGGGGTGCGCAGTCGCCGACCGGTTTCCGGTCGCCGGCAGCCCGAATGCACCGCACCGTTGAATTCCTCATGGCTGAAAACCCCCAGGCGGCGAGTACCGATCCGAGAGACGGCCGGGAAGCCGACTCCGGCGAGCCCCGACGAGTTGCCGGCGAGGGGGCAATGCGGGAAAGGGGACGGTCCGAGGAGAAAGAAGGACCGGCGGGTCCCACGTGTCAGTGGCGGAAAAAATCAAATCCCCGATCAGCTGTGGCCCCGGGATCCTTTGCGACAGCGCGGGAAGTAGTCTGTGGCCCGTGTGGTTTAGCTCCGGCAACCGACATGTCCAGGGTGGACCCACCGTCAGAGTTTGAATATTTCCCGAATTAATTTGAATTCCAGATTTAGTTCAAACTTTAGAACCTCATAACTTTTGCTAAGAAGCTCCAAATTTAGTGATTAAAATTGGGTTCGATTCAGGATGAAGAACTATATCCAAATATGCAACCCAATTTGCATGAAAACCAATAGAAAATTATGGAGAATGCTTTAAAGCTTTTCAGCAAAAGAATTTTAGAGGGAGTTTAGCTCATCAAAAAATCCCCAAATTTTACCAGAATATTCTTTAGGATGTTAGGATACACCTGTAAAAGTTTCAGCTCATTTGGAGTTGATTTAGTTGCGGTAATTCAGATTTCAAGTTTCTGTATTCAAATGAATACAGAGACATTTTCAGAGGATCTCCAAAACTTGGAAATTCAGTTCTGTGTATTCCTTAGCTCCAAAAATCATAGAAACATTCAGGCATACTCCCTGATCTGTGTATGAAATTGTAGTTCACTTGTATTTGCATGAAAGTGCAAGTTTAATCAGAATTAATTCCTTTATGCCTAAATGCTTAGGGAATTGTTCTGGGTGTTCTAATCTGTGAAACATTCTGAATTTCGGTCCTGAGGACTTTCTTGTGACAAGGATCTCACAAGAAAATTTCCAGCTCCATTGGAGCCCTGGATCAGTAGTGTTCTGTTCAACCAACTAGGTGATCACCACCCAAGTGATGAACCTCACTTCTCACTTGATGATAGTGCTTATACACGCACCCAAACCACCACCCCCGGTGTCATTTTAAATTCTTAAACAGACTTCCAGTTTTAATCTTGTCTTTAGCACTTGCTAGCAATTGTTTTATAATTAAACATGTATACATATTCATAACGTGTAGTGATTAAACGTGGAAAGTGAAGAAGGAGAAGTTGAGCTTGGATCGAGGAGCAAGAAGGGCATAAGTTGAACTTCAAGACATCACCAACTAACCCCATATCATCTGACTTTAGTCACCTGCAAAACCAAGGCAAGCCCCGGTTTGCATTTAAGTTGTTTTATAAAGTTTTTCATTTGTTCACTACTATGGGTCAAAGTTTGTATGTGCATTAGGTCAAGGATGTTTTATACTCCACTTGCATAACCAAACATGAACCCTGAGGTCAAGGGTAGCATTGTGTCATCGCTGTAGAATAAGGCCATGCTAAATAGACTAGGGCATCCGGTAGAAGACGAGTAGTTGGAATCTACTCGCGAGCTATAGTTCAGGATCACATAAGTGTGGTTGGATGGGAGAGGCAAACTAAACTTTACATTTCTAAAGATAAGACCGGGCAGCGGGGTTAGGCAGCGACAAGACGAGGTCTTGGTCGAGTAGCTCTGCCTGTGTCGGTTAAGGACCGAAGCGTGTGCAGCCCCGCTGAGCAAGTTTTGAGTTGTGTACCGGATGCTTACTGATATATGGGAACCAGGAAACCGATGTACCCGGTTCACTGGGTTGTAGAGGCATACCACATCGTCTCGTTAGACCTATGAGCCCGAGACGGCGCGACCGGTTCTACAGTCTAGTGTCCTGAGAAAGGTTGCCACATACGACGTAATGAAGGACGTCAGAGTTGGGTCTTCAGAGGCGGGCGTATGTGTCGAGTTATCCGGGTAGTGTTTGATTCGAATCACCGTCCCTCACGGTTATGAGTACCGCTTGCTCACTGTGTTGTGACGTAGTAAGCAAGTTGTGTGGGAACAGTTTGCAAAAGTATAATTGCTGCTATGATTATGTTAAACTGCATGAGAACCTTGTTTGAAGTAGAGATAGAGCAAACTAAATTTATCTTTCACCTTGGGACAAGTAACATTGGAATGAAGTGTTTCTTGTTTGATTTTGGAGTTCCAATGTTGCTGGGCGCAAGGTCACTACAATTATGGCTAAAAATCTGAAAGTTAAGAATGAACTCGTAGGCGAGTCTTTTCGCAAATGACAGGCTTAAGTGTTGGGTTACGTTCATGTAGAGTTTCATGCTTTAGGAGAGACGGTTAAGTCTTGCTGAGCTTTTGTGCTCACTCTTGCTATATAAGTGGTTTTGCATTTAATAATCGATGCTATAAAGAAGGTTGTCCGGTGAGACTCGGAAACTTCCGAGTCATGTCACACTTGGAGAATCTAGCCGCTGCCATGTCTTCGTGTTGCTAGAAAGAGGAGTCCACGGGCTGGACCTCTTCTTGAGTGCTTCATAGATACTCGATGTGAGCTGTTATAGACTTCCGCTGTAGTTATTTTATGTAAATTATTTCCAAAGAACAATTTGTAAGCTTCCGCTTTTGATTTATGTAATACATTGTTCCTTATATGTGTTCTGTTGGGTGCCGCATAACACGGCACCACCCAATGCGATCCCCGGGCAAGGCGGCACGACCTCGTGATGGAGGTCGGGCCCTCTCACCATACTCACGGGCATAGACTATGCATCGGGTTCACGTTCAGCCCATGAACGTGTCCCCGCTAGCACGCACACATACTAACACGGTGGCGTGCACGACTCCCACTCGACGGGGTTCCCCTCCTGCGGTTCCGTCTCCTCCTCGGGAGTCCCTTCCTCATAAACCCCTGCAAAAGTTTCAAACACAAGCAGTGAGCACGATGGCTCAGCAAGACTGACCCGTCTCTCCTATACATGAAACTTGTACATGATGAGTATAGGGTACATGAGGTAAATAATTTGCAAAGGACTTGCCTAATTATTTGAACCTTACTTTCAATGTTTTAGCAGCCGGTTGTGGAGAACCATACAGTAAGGCACATGAGAGAGCCGCAATCAAACAAGAAACGCATTTCTCTCATGTACTTTGCACAAAGTTGAAAAGAACTTTAATTAGCTCTATGCTACAACAAGACATTAACAAGCAAAGTATAACTTTCAAATCAGCAAACTTTTAACATGTATCTAGCCTGTTCATTCTACGTCACGGTAGCGTGAACAAGTGGTACTCACTGACTGCGAGGGACGGCGATTATAATCAATTTGCACCTGCAGGGCCACCCGAATAACCCGTCACGTACGCCCGTACTCGATGTTGCCTACAGCAACCATCCCGGACGTCGTACGCAACCACCTTTCACCCCTTAGCCAGATATTGAACCGGTCCTATCGTCCCGAGCAAGAGGTCTCTGCGCGCGCATCCACAGTGCCGCCAGCCAATTTACACCTCGAGCTCTTAACCTACCCTCTGAATGACAGGCAATGCCTCAATACCCAGCTACCCGAGTTACATCGGTTTCCCGGTTCCCATATAGCTGGTAGGTCTTCGGTACTGTTCTAGCTTGTTCAACAGGCCCGCACACGGCTCGGTCCTCAATCGACACGAGTGGAGCTATAGCACCCAGGCCCCAAAGTCCTACTGCCCTTACTCTCCGCTCGGTCTCATTTTTCTTGCCGTGTATTTCATTTGCTATCTTTACCCGAGTCGAGTGCCTCTAGCCTATCCTCGCGAGTAGTTCCAACTACTCGACTTGTACTGAATCCTACACTATCTTAGCATTGCAGTAGCTAAACGGGGTTTTCAATCCTAATCCCAACCCATGGTTTTCTTGGCTATGCAATTGGGTTTCAAACAAGACTCTAATGCAAGAATTTATTGAGTGCTCAAAGTAAATTCTCAAAACAGTAAAACTTTGTAAAAATGTTAATGCAAACCGGAGCTTGCCTTGCTGCTCTTGGTCGTAGGCTAGCTTCTCTTCTGGAGTGACAAAGTCTAGGACTTCGGGTTCCTCCTCAACCTTAGCGACTACATGAGATAACATGTATATGTATCAATTTAAATTCATTTGAATTGAATTTAAACTTGTGAAGACTGTAAGTCTTACTAGACAGACCCATTGTAAAAGTCCCAAAACTTGTAAATGGAAAACTTGAGCTATGAATAAAGTTGAGTTTAAATACAAGAAATGGGACTTGCAAAAACTTTTGTTTACTCATGAAAGTGTGGGCATGTGCAATAAAACTTTGAATTCTGTTTGAACTAAGAGGGTCACTTCAAAAGGAAGAAGGGCATTTCCAAAAGGGGAAAAATTCAAACTGTTGTTTAAGAAGTTGTACTTGCAATGGCCAACTCAAAAATCAGATGACATATTTGAATTCTTCAGGTCCAAATTACGAGGAAGGCAAATTTTGAGGAAATTTAGAGGTACTTTGATATGTATATCAAAGGGACTTGTAAATTTCATCTAAATTTTAATTCAAATTTGAAACTGAACCCCAACTTGTCAAATTGCCAAATGACTTTTGTATTTGAGTACCTCGTGGCTGAATTTGCACTAGGCCAAAAATTGTAGATCTTTTGAAGGGATGAGCTGTGGGGCCCAATTGTCATTGAGAGGGGGGGGGTAAAACTTACTGCCTAAGTTTTCAGTCTCTGTTATCGGCTCACACCGAGTTACCGATCGAACTCCCGGCGCCACCGAGGCAGCAGTCACCGCCACCTCCCGAGCTGCTCGGGGATCGATTTCTCTTTGCTCTTATCGCCTCCACCGAGAGCGCAGCGCCTCACACGATCGCCTCACACCACTGCCGTCCTTACCACGCGCCTCTCTCAACGAGCTCTTGCCGCACGGACGAAAAATTCTCGGAGCACTGGCGCCCGGATGCCTCAGCGGCTTCCACGCCGAGCTAAGCCTCCCTACAGTCCCGCCGGACCTCCCACAGCGTGGCCGGAGAGAGAACCAGGCTCTAGCTGCGCAGAAACTCCGGCGTCGAGCTCAGTTCTCATCCACCGCACCCGAAGGAAGCCGCCGCGACAAGATCACGTCACCCGGCCACCACAGAGCATCTCCCATCGAGTTGCAAAAGCAAAAAGGTGCGCCTGTAACTCTTCTTGCTTCACTGCAACGCCGGCAGCATGTCACGGACCGCGCTCGCCGGAATTTGGTTTTTCCCGCGGACATGCAATATGAACCGGGAGTAGGGAATCGGGAAATTAGGGCAACACGGTGCACCACTCGTAGCCAAACCAAGAAACCCAGTTGTAGACATCCGTGCGGGCACGTGGGATCAAGAACTAAGGAGAACCGTTGAGGAAACCCTCAGTTCTTCGAGTTTTTCGAGTTTTCACCGAAATCGACCTAGGTCGCACGGTGAGCCCCTAGTTGCCGACGTTTCTTGCGGGATCAGAGCCTTGGATGTTGCTCCCTAGGTTGTGGAGATTCTGTAGGAGCTAACCGGAGCAAGCTTGGAGCATTACAGTGCCCTAGCGACGTCGTCGAAGTTGCCGAAGCCCCTGTCGCCGTCGCGCCTAGGGTTCCGGCCATCCTCGATCTGAGATGAGGCCGGCAACGTGTTCGTCGCACAAAAATATGCATTGGCGGCAAAAACTAGCAAGTTCCGAGGACCAGAACCCCTTTCCGGCGAGAGTTCCGGCAAGCTCGGCGGCGGGGGTCGCGCGGGAGCCGGAGGAAGACGAAGGGGGTCGGCCCCACTCGTCAGCGGCTGGAGTTAAACGTGCGGATCTTCTGTGGCCTCGGATCAGTCTCTGACAATGCGGGAAAGGGTCTGTGGCCCCGTGTGGCTTGAATTCAGCAGCTGACACGTGGGTGATGGGGCCACTGTCAGAATTTAAACTTTTCCCCGGTTTAATTGGATTTCCAGATTTAGTTCAAACTTTAGAACCTCATAACTTTTGCTAGGAGTCTCCAAATTTAGTGATTCAAATTGGGTTGGATTCAGGATGAAAAACTATATCCAAATATGCAACCCAATGTGCACGAAAACCAAGAGAAAATTCTGGAAAATTCTTTAATCTTTTCAGCAAAAGAATTTTAGAGGGAGTTTGGTTTATCTAAAAATCCTCAAATTTTGCCAGGATATTCTTTAGGATGTTAGGAAACGCCTGTAAAAGTTTAAGCTCATTTGAAGTTGATTTAATCAGGGTAATTCTGATTTCAAGTTTCTGTATTCAAATGAATACAGAAACATTTTCAGAGAATTTCCAAGACTTGGAAATTCAGTTCTGGGCAGTCCTTAGCTCCAAAAATCTTTGGAAAATTCATGCATGCTCCCTGAGCTATGTTTGAAATATTTGTTTGGGTGGAAAAATTTATCCTACCACCCTCATTATGCTCGAAAGACCAAGGAATCAATGCCATATTGTGAATATCATGGTTTACCTTCCATAAGGCTGTTCTGGACATCGAGAACAGGAGTGTTAACTTGGACTCTCCACTTCACGGGCGTCAAACATTGTATCTCGGCAAAGCGGTTTCCAAAGAGCCGGAAGTATGTAATGCCAAGGTTTGCAAGTTAGAATATATTCCGGTAGTCCGTGAATATCCGGAAGTGTTTCCCGAAGATCTTCCAGGCTTACCACCTGAGCGCGAGGTGGAATTCAAAATACAGTTGATACCAGGAACCACGCCAATCTCTCGGAGACCATACAAAATGGCTCCGAATGAATTAACCGAGCTGAAGGAGCAACTCAAAGATCTGATGGACAAAGGGTTTATTCGTCCAAGTTTATCACCATGGGGTTGCTCGGCTTTATTTGTGAAGAAGAGGGATGAGACGCTGAGGCTATGCATCGATTATCATCCTTTAAATGCTGTGACAATAAAGAACAAGTATCCACTACCACGAATTGATATCCTCTTTGATCAGCTAGTGGGTGCTAAAGTCTTCTCCAAGATGGACTTAAGGTCGGGATATCATCAAATCAAGATTCAAGCGGAAGATATCACGAAAACAGCATTCTCGACAAGATATGGACTCTATGAGTATCTTGTCATGTCATTTGGTTTGACCAATGCTCCGGCTCACTTTATGTACCTTATGAACTCGGTGTTCATTCCGGAGATGGATCAGTTCATCGTGGTATTCATCGATGACATCTTGGTCTATTCCGAATCAGAAGAGGAACACGCTAAGCATTTGCATATTGTGCTCCAACGACTGAGAGATCACAAGATTTATGCAAAGTTTAGTAAATTTGAATTCTGAATCAACCAAGTGCCGTTTCTTGGACATATTATCTCAGCTTAAGGCATTGCCGTTGATCCGAGCAAGATTGAACAAGTGTTGAAGTGGAAGTCTCCAACATCAGTCCATGAAGTTCGTAGCTTCTTGGGTTTGGCGGGATATTACCGGCGGTTCATCCCGAGCTTCTCAAAAATCTCCAAACCTATGACGGAGCTACTGAAGAAGGGCATGAAATATGATTGGAGCAAGCCATGTGAGGAAGCTTTTCAAGCGTTGGTGAAACACCTCACAACAGCTCCGGTTCTGGCTCAACCGGATACAACCAAGCCCTTTGATGTTTATTGTGATGCCTCTGGCATCGGACTTGGTTGTGTACTCATGCAAGGAGGACGTGTGGTCACTTATGGATCACGGCAAATACAGAATCATGAGCACATTATCCAACTCATGATCTCGAGCTTGCTGCCGTGATATTAGCTTTAAAGATGTGGAGACATTAACTATTGGGAAATCTGGTTCATCTCTACACCGACCACAATAGCTTGAAATAGATATTCACTCAAAAAGAGTTGAATATGCGACAACGGCGATGGTTAGAGCTGATCAAAGACTATGAGATTTTGAAATTCATTATCATCCGGGCAAGGCAAATGTGGTTGCCGATGCACTCAGCCAGAAATCTCATATTCATAACCTGACCATTACGCCGATAGAAGAGGAAGAACCAAGTCTCTACTTGGTTCCATATGGAGCTCTGCATAACCTAGCTCTCATACCCACAATAAGAGAGGAGATTATGAAAGCTCAAAAGCAAGACAAGGGCATGGCTCATATCAGGAGGAGGTTGAAGAACGGGGAGATGAAATGTTTCCGGTTAGATGATGAAGATACCCTATGGTTAAAGGACCGGATAGTCGTACCCCGTGATATGAGGCTGCGGAAGAAAATTTTGGATGAGGCTCACTTATCCAAATTTTCTATTCACCCTGGCAGCAATAAAATATACTAAGACCTCCGGAAGAAGTTTTGGTGGACACGTATGAAACGTGAAGTTGCCAAGTACGTTTCAGAATGTGATACGTGTCGAAGAGTTAAGGCCAACCATGTGAAGAAGTCGGGCCTATTGCAACCGCTACAAATACCGTCATGGAAGTGGGAATACTTGAGTATGGATTTCATCGTTGGGTTGTCGATGACCTCCCACCACCATGACTCGATTTGGGTAATCGTTGATCGATTAACCAAATCGGCACGTTTCATTCAAGTGCATACCAGATATACCGCCAAGCAGTATGCGGAGTTGTACATAGCACGAATCTTATGCTTGCATTGAGTTCCCCGTACCATTGTCTTTGACAGAGGATCGCTGTTCGTATCCCGTTTCTGGGAACAACTACACGCATCCTTGGGAACTAAACTGATTCGAAGCTCCGCGTATCACCCTCAAACCGATGGGCAAACTGAGAGGGTGAATCAAATCCTTGAAGATATGCTAAGGGCGTGTGCCATCCACCACGGTAAGATCTGGGATGATCTCTTACCATTGGCGGAGTTCAAGTACAACAACGGTTATCAAACGAGCATAAAAATGGCACCTTATGAAGCTCTCTACGGCCGGAAGTGTCGCGCACCCTTGAACTGGTGTGAATCGGGCGAGAGAGTAATTTACGGGATTGATCTCATAAATGAAGCAGAAGAGCGGGTAAGGCTTATTCAAGCAAATCTTAAAGCCGCTCAATCCAGGCAAAAGAGCTATGCGGATAAGAGACGTCGTCCTCTGAACTTTCAAGTTGGAGACCACGTATATCTCCGCGTATCTCCTATGAAGGGCATTCACCGACTCGGAGTGAAAGGAAAATTATCTCCATGTTTTATCGGTCCCTTCGCCATCATTGAATGGTGTGGACCCATGGCATACCGTTTGGAGGTACCGGTAGCCTTAGCCGGCATTCATAACGTCTTCCACGTATCTCAGTTGTGGAAGTGTTTGAAAGTTTCAACGGAGATTCTCACGGGGGACATAGCAGATTTGAAGCCGGACCTCACATATGTTGAGCATCCAACCCGGATAATTGATGAAAAGACTCGCGAGACCAGGAACCGGACGCTGCGATTTTTCAAGGTGCTATGGGAAAATCACACGTACGACGAAGCTACATGGGAAAGCGAGGAATATTTACAACGCAATCATCCGGAGTTGTTAGAGGCTTATATTTAGTAGTTGTCCTCTCCACATTGTCCTTAATCATGAATCTCGGGACGAGATTCTTTTTAAGGGAGGAGAAATGTAAAAGTCCCAAAACTTGTAAATGGAAAACTTGAGCTATGAATAAAGTTGAGTTTAAATACAAGAAATGGGACTTGCAAAAACTTTTGTTTACTCATGAAAGTGTGGGCATGTGCAATAAAACTTTGAATTCAGTTTGAACTAAGAGGGTCACTTCAAAAGGAAGAAGGGCATTTCCAAAAGGGGAAAAATTCAAACTGTTGTTTAAGAAGTTGTATTTGCAATGGCCAACTCAAAAATCAGATGGCATTTTTTGAATTCTTCAGGTCCAAATAATGAGGAAGGAAAATTTTGAGGAAATTTGGAGGTACTTTGATATGTATATCAAAGGGACTTGTAAATTTCATCTAATTTGAATTTAAATTTGAAACTGAACCCCAACTTGTCAAATTGCCAAATGACTTTTGTATTTGAGTACCTCATGGCTGAATTTGCACTAGGCCAAAAATTGGAGATCTCTTGGAGGGATGAGCTGTGGGCCCCAATTGTCATTGAGAGGGGGGATAAAACTTACTGCCTAAGTTTTCAGTCTCTGTTATCGGCTCACACCCGAGTTACCAATCGAACTCCCGGCGCCACCGAGGCAGCAGTCACCGCCACCTCCCGATCTGCTCGGGGATCGATGTTTCTTTGCTCGTATCGCCTCCACCGAGAGCGCAGCGCCTCACATGACCACCTCACACCACTGCCGTCCTTACCACGCGCCTCTCTCATCGAGCTCTTGCCGCACGGAGGAAAAATTCTCGGAGCACTGGTGCCCTGACGCCTTAGCGGCTTCCACGCCAAGCTAAGCTTCCCTACGGCCCCGTCGGACCTCCCTCGGCGTGGCCGGAGCGAGAATCAGGCTCAAGATCTGCAGAAACTCCGGCGTCGAGCTCAGTTCTCCTCCAGCGCACCGAAGGAAGCCGCCGCGACAAGATCACGTCGCCCGGCCACCACAGAGCATGTCCCATCGAGTTGCAAAAGCAAAAAGGTGCGCCTGTAACTCTTCTTGCTTCACAGCAACGCCGGCAGCGTGTCACGGACCGTGCTCGCCGGAATTTGGTTTTTCCCGTGCACATGCAATATGAACCGGGAGTGGGGAATCGGGAAATTAGGGCAACACAGTGCACCACTCATCGCCAGACCTAGAAACCCTGTTGTAGACATCCGTGCAGGCACGTGGGATCAAGAACTAAGGAGAACCGTTGAGGAAACCCTCGGTTCTTCGAGTTTTTCGAGTTTTCACCGAAATCGACCTAGGTCGCACGGTGAGCCCCTAGTTGCCGATGTTTCTCGTGAGATCAGAGTCTTGGACGTTGCTCCCTAGGTTGTGGCGATGCTGTAGGAGCTAACAGGAGCAAGCTTGGAGCATTACAGTGCCCTAGCGACGTCGCCGAAGTTGCCGAAGCCCCTGTCGCCGTCGTGCCTAGGATTCCGGCCATCCTCGATCTGAGATGAGGCCGGCAACGTGTTCCTTGTCACACCCGGTTTCTCCGAAGAACAACCGAGTGAATATCACATGTATGGCAGGATCATTTTCTCATACATGTGATGACAAATAGTGAAGCATCATTTATTATAAGCCAGGTGTCGAATATAAATAAGTCTTACATAGCATACTTCTCGATGGACGATAATAAGTTCATGACATATAAATAAAACAGCAGCGGAATATAAATCTTGTGGGCTCCGTCACAGGCGTTGCCCGGGGGACTCCGTGAACCTAGAATCGTTCCTCGGGACCAAAGTCTTGGTCATTAAACACCACATCATTCTCTTGACCTGAGCAGCAATATAAACCAACAGAAAAGCAAGTTTGAGTACCGTCGGTACTCAGCAAGTGTGGGAAAGTTATGTTATGCATGGCTAGAGCAAGGAGAGGTTGAACTCATGGTTAAAGCACTACGCAATAATTACCTATCACCTTAGCTTATTAAGCACCTACGTTACTACACAGGTGAAATGGTCCCAATCTCCCAACCCATCATCAAAATAAAGTAACCATAACATCATATCCAATGTCAAGCTCCCCGCTTAACATCCTCAACTTCTAAATTCATCATCCTCTAATCATGAATAAGTCCAAGCCGCTCTTGACCGTGAGGACGACTGTCATGACAGTTTTGACTCTGCAGAGTTTGCACCACTGTACCCACATGTAGTGATTTCATCCCCCGTTGCCGGGTGGACTAAAAGAATCTCCCTTATGCCAGTGGCCGCAAACCGCATTCACACTTCCTAGGTGTGTAGCCAGGAGATCACTACGAGGCCTTTACAAAGGGATTCCCGACGAGCGTGGGCCCACTGAGGTTTCACCCCTAACAGCATACAAGAGGCTCCAACCCCGCTGCAGTGGCCCCCTCTTGAGCCTTGCGGTTCATATGGTAGTCCAGCTAACACCTATTCCCCACACCATCCAACACACCCATACTACGCCGGGGATACACCTAATTAATTGGCCAAGCTGCCCCATCTAAGCATGTGGTTGGCACGGTAAAGCCAGGTTACATGCTCCATGAACCGGTCCTTAGGATCCAGGCAAGTACTAAACACAAACCCGAGTCTCGTGCACCCAGCACCAACCAAATCATACAACTTGCCTCGATCCCTACCTCTACATAACTCATAATATCTCATTCAAGAGTAAGATAAATAAAATTGATGATCTCATATCCCAATTATCCCATTCTAAGCATGGCTAAGCATAAGCATATAAATAAATGACATGATAAAATAAATCCCAACCCAAGCTACAAGGAAACAAGGTAATGCAATTCTAGGGAAACTTCCTAGCATGGGTTTCATATTTCAATTGACAATGCAAATAATTCTATCTACACATCCTAGCATAGGATCAAAGTGGTCAAGGACACTTGCCTTCTTCCTGCTGCTCTTGGAATGGAAAGTCTTGGTCTTGGAAGGGGAGAACTTGCTCTGGGGCAGGTTCTACTCATGCCAATACACATAGCAAAAGAAAACAACAATCCATAAGACATAGTTCACACTTTCACTTCATACAAACCACACATTCACACCTATGAAAGTCATTCACATTTCTAGGTGTTGTGGTTACTCTACATGTGTTGATTTTTGGCCTACATGCACTTTTAAACATATGTATATGATTTCTAACTTTTGTGTTCAGATTTCTGTTTGCACACTATATATGAATTTCCAATTTGAACAAATTCTTTATATTCAATTAATACACTTCTTAGCTACCAAGTTTGCATGAAAGGTAATTTCCTACTCCGAATAGGTTTTCAGATCTTCTACCAAATCTTAAACTGAAGTTTTTGGATTTGGAGACTTCATTTATCTTTTTCTAATTATGCATACTTATTTTCCTATATTTTTCAGATTTATTTTCTATGCCTAAAAGTGAGTTTTAATATTAAATAGTAGGACATATCTTCTAAATAGAATAGGTTATGATCTAAAATATTAAATAATATATTGTTGAACTTCTCCTCTGATGTGAACTAATTTAAATTTATTTTATCAGTTTTCAGAATTATTTCCTATCCTAAAAATGTGTTTCTATAACTATTAAATATGAACAGCAATTAGATAGATTCATTTCAGCCTAAAATCTATTTCTAACTCATTCTAAAGTTTTCCAAGCACTAGGAGAGTTTAAATTTAAATTTGCAATGTGTTTGCCTTACCTTTTTAAATTTAAGTCCTAGTCACATATTCAATTTTCTGATTTTAATCTCATATAGGGTCAAAAAGGTAAATCCACACTACTGCAGGGTCTAATTTATTATTTCTTAAATTTCCAGGGGTCTAACTACACATAACAGAGGGGTTTTCCTAATTTTTATTAAGACCAGGGGCTAAAACCGATTTTTAAATGAATTTACACGAATTTCTGAAGTTCCAGGGGCTAGATCAGAAGTTTCCAGGGCTAGCTCGTGTTTTTCGAGATCCCCAGGGGGTAGCGCGTAAGAATCCCGGTCTTTATATAGCGGGGCTGATGTGGACTGTCCGATTTAAAATAGACGGCTCAGATTAGATCACCGACCCGGTACGCTCAGGTTTTAATTCTACCGTGCAATTTAAAATAGACGGCCCTCAAGGGGCCACGTCGCCCTGGCCGTGTGCGGGCAGCGCTGCCCGGCGGCGCGCGGCGGCGGGAGGCGGCGATCTCACCGGAGATCTTCGGGTTTTCGTCCATACTTCCTAAAACCTGGATTTCTTGGCATAGAACGGTCGAGGGGAGGTCGAGGATCTCACCTCGGGGTTTTTCTTGAGCTCGGAGGCCCTGGAAGATGGTCGGCGGTGAGGTCCGAGATGAAATCGCGGCGGTGCTCGCCGGAGCTGCGTCTAGAGTGCAAAACACCGGGTTTTCTTCACCTGCTTGACTCCCCGGAGGCGGTGGAACATGATCGGCGCGTTAGATCAGAAAACCCGAGCAAGGATCGAAAGAAAACGGTGATCGAAGCTTCGGTTCTTACCGGAGAGAAAAGTGGAGCGCGCTGGAGAATGCGGCGAGTTTATTTGCGGGAATTTCACGAGTAGAGACGACTGAGGATCGGTTTGGCTAAATAGCAGCGTCCGGGGCCGAAGATCGGGCTGGTGGCGCGGGTTTTCGGAGGTGGTTTGGATTCGGGTGCGGGGAAGAGTCCGGTCGGTTGGCGCGCGCGGGAGGTAGGAGATGACACGTGGGCCCCACGTGTCAGTGAGAGGAAGAGAGGGCCGCGGGTTTGGGCTGGCGCGGGGAGATAGTGGGCCGGCTGGCGGGTTTCGGCCCACTGGCCGGCTGGGTTTTTCTTTTTATTTTTTTATTTTTCCTTTTCTTTTCTGTTTTGATTTGAATTTGAATTCCAGTTTGAATTTAAATTTCTGCACCACATGCAATACGTCCAAAAATTTTTAAATTCCCCTCTTTAGCAGATTTTAGGGTGTTACATTCCTCGCACAGAAATATGCATTGGCGGTGAAAACTAGCAAGTTCCGAGGACCAAGACCCCTTTCCGGCGAGAGCTCCGGCGAGCTCGGCGGCGGGGGTCGCGCGGGAGCCGGAGGAAGACGAAGGGGGTCGGCCCCACTCGTCAGCGGCTGGAGTTAAACGTGCGGATCTTCTGTGGCCTCGGATCAGTCTGTGACAACGCGGGAAAGAGTCTGTGGCCCCGTGTGGCTTGAATTCAGCAGCTGACACGTGGGTGATGGGGCCACTGTCAGAATTTAAACTTTTCCCCGGTTTATTTGGATTTCCAGATTTAGTTCAAACTTTAGAACCTCATAGCTTTTGCTAGGAGGCTCCAAATTTAGTGATTCAAATTGGGTTGCATTCAGGATGAAAAACTCTATCCAAATATGCAACCCAATTTGCATGAAAACCAATAGAAAATTCTGGAAAATTCTTTAAAACTTTTCAGCAAAATAATTTTAGAGGGAGTTTGGTTTATCCAAAAATCTCCAAATTTTCCAGGATATTCTTTAGGATGTTAGGAAATGCATGTAAAAGTTTCAGCTCATTTGAAATTGATTATTCAGGTAATTCAGATTTCAAGTTTCTGTATTCAAATGAATATAGAAACATTTTCAGAGAATTTCCAAAACTTGAAAATTCAGTTCTGGGCAGTCCTTAGCTCCAAAAATCATAGGAAAATTCATGCATGCTCCCTGAGCTATGTTTGAAATTTTATTTCACTTGAATTTGCATGAAAGTGCAAATTTATTCAGAATTAATTCCTTTTTTTTCCTAAATTCTTAGGGAATTATTCTGGGTAATCTACTTAGTGAAATGTTCTGAATTTTGGTTCAGAGGACTTTCTTGTGACAAGGAACTCACAAGAAAATTTGCAGCTCCAAAGGAGCCTTGGATCAGTACTGTTCTGTTCAACCCCATTAGAAAATCAACCCACAAGTGAGGAAACACCCATCTCCCTTGAGCATAGTGCTAACCCAAACCCAAACCACTAGCACCAGTTTCATTTTAAATTATTAAACAGATTTCCAATTTAAACTTGTCTTTAGAACTTGTTAACAAAAGTTTTATAATTAAACATGTATGCATATTCATAACGTGCAGTGATTAAACGTGGAAAGTGAAGAAGGAGAAGTTGAGCTTGGATCAGGGAGCAAGAAGGGCAGGAATTGAGCTTCAAGTCATCAGGAAATAACTTCATACATCTCTGACTTTAGTCACCTGCAAAACCAAGGCAAGCTCCGGTCTGCATTTAAGTTGTTTTCTAAAGTTTTTACTTTGTTCACTACAATGGGTCTAAGTTTGTATGTGCATTAGGTCAAGGATATTTTACACTCCAAATGCATGACCAAATGAACCCTGGATTTAAGGGTAGAAAGGGTCACCGCTGTAGAAGAATGCCGTGCTAAATAGCTTAGGACACCCGGTAGAAGTCGAGTAGACGGAATCTACTCGCGAGTTATAGTCAGGATTACCTGGGTGTAGATGGAAAAGGGGGCAAACTAAAGTTACATTTCTAAATATGAGACCGGGAAGGATGGTTAGGCAGCGACAAGACGAGGTCTTGGTCGAGTAGCTCTGCCTGTGTCGGTTAAGGACCGATGCGTGTGCGGCGCCCAGGAGCAGGTATTGAGTTGTGTACCGGATGCTTACTGGCATATGGGAATCAGGAAATCGATGTACCAGGTTCACTGGGTTGTAGAGGCATACCACATCGTCTCGTTAGACCTATGAGCCCGAGACGGCGCGACCGGTTCTACAGTCTAGTGTCCTGCGAAAGGTGGCCACAAACGACGTAATGAAGGAAGCCAGAGTTGGGTCTTCAGAGGCGGGCGTATGTGTCGATTATCCGGGTAGTGTTTGATTCGAATCACCGTCCATCGCAGTTATTGATTACCGCTTGCTCCCTGTGTTGTGACGTAGTAATCAAGTTGTGTGGAAATAATTTGCAAAGTTTTTAATGCTGTTATGATAATTGTAAATTGCATGAAAACCATGTTTGAAGTAGAGATAGAGCAAATTAAATTTATTTTCCACCTTGGGACGCGTAACATTGGAAGGAAGCGTTTCTTGTTTGATTGTGGAGTTCCAATGTTGCTGGGCGCAAGGTCACTACTATTATGGCTAAAATCTGAAAGTTAAGGATGAACTCGTAGGCAAGTCTTTCCGCAAATTACACGATTAGGTCTTAAGTTATCCTCATGTAGAGTTGCATGCTTTAGGAGAGACGGTTAAGTCTTGCTGAGCCTTTGTGCTCACTCTTGCTATATGAGTGGTTTTGCAGGTTAATACGATGCTATAAAGAAGGTTGTCCGGTGAGACTCAGAAATGTCCGAGTCATGTTACACATGGAGGACCTAGCCGCTGCCATGTCTCCGTGTTGCTAGCGAGAGGAGTCCTTGGGCTGGACCTCTTCTCGGGTGCTTCGTAGTTATTCGACGTGAGCTGTTTATAGACTTCCGCTGTAGCTATTTTATGTAAATTATTTACAAAGAACATTTGTAAGCTTCCGCTTTGATTTATGTAATACGTTGTTCCTTATATGTGTGCTGTTGGGTGCCGCATAACACGGCACCACCCAATCCGATCCCCGGGTGAGGCGGCACGGCCCCGTGATCGAGGCCGGGTTCCGTCATCCATTGACTCTGGAATTTTTACTGTGGTTTGGTTACAACCTAAACAGAGACTTGGCCAAGTTTCATTTGCAACAAAGCTCATTTGAGCTCTCCACAAATAATTCTGTACTTGACCTTAATTGGAGCTCCTAGGCTGTTTTAGGGATTTTCATGGAGCAAACCATGACTTTATGAAAACTAGATTTTCTGAGGGTTCTAATGGAGTTGGTTTCACTTAATTTGAAGGTTCCTAGCTAAAGTTATGAGCTAAACAATTTCAGAGAATTTCTGAAAATGTTTCTGGACATTTTCTATTTTCTCTGGAACAGTTGTATTAATCACACCATTAGGTGGATCAAATTAGCTCAAATGGATCTGACATTTTTATGATAGCTCAGAGACATTTTGTTGAACATCTCAGCAAAATTTCAGAATTTTCCACCAAAGGGTCCTCCAATTAAAATTCCAAACAGTTTAAAATTTGAAGAATTAATTCTGGAGAACTAAGGATTTTAATTAAGTGAAACTTAATTTGTTGGAAAATACTCAGAGAGCTGAATCCAACAAAATTTGCTTCACTCGATTTGGAGTTTCCTAGCCAAAGTTATGTGGGTTTGAAGTTTGAACTAAATCTGAAAATCGGGTAAATGTTTAAATTCCTGCGCGTGGGACCGGGCTACGTGTCAACTTCTCAGCGGTCGACACACGGGGCTACGGAATCTTTCATGCGCAGCCGTACCTGATCCGGTGTCACAGCAAATCCCGGGGTTTAAAATATCAGCTGCTGACACGTGGGACCGGGGGCTTCGTCTACCTCCGGCCTCCCGCGCTCGGCCGCCGCCCCCCTCGCCGGAGTGCTCGCCAGAGGGCTTCTGCCGTGCGCCAAACTCCATGATTTTGGCCGCCTCTGCCTAAATCCATCCGGGGAACATGATACTGGGCTCAGCTCATCGTGACAGTCACCGGAACACGGCCGGCGACGAGAGGCGGCTTCGGAAGAACTTCGGCCGTGTCGGCCGGACTTCCTAGCACCCCAAACGATCGAGCAAAGGGCTGTAGAGCATCAGTGGACCCTAGGAAAGACCGACATGAGATCAAAATAGCTCGGGAGAGGCTCTAGGTAAGCTCCACCGTGCGCCCGACGGTTCCCGAATAAGCCGCCGTTGGCACGCTTGGAAATACGCCATGTACAGGGGTTCTCGTGCTAGGTGTTGTGAAGTCAACTTGTGCGCCACTAAGTCTAGTTCGTGTAGGAACAGTTTGAGACCATCTAAACAATTTTGGAGTGAGAATTTGGTGGATCCGCACCCGAAGGTCGGTCTGCGCCGAGTGAAAGGGAAAACTGAAATTCGTCGCCGGTGATCAAACACTCGAGCTGTGGTTCGGGGGTGAGAAGCACCAGTCTCACTGAGGACGCCTTCGCTTGGGTGTGAAACACTCCCGTTTGGGCTGTCCACGGAAGCCCGAGGTGCGGCGAACTTAGGTCACCAGGAAGAACTTTCGGTATGGGTGAGATCATCCGAGTTCAGCTAATTTCCTCCAACGGGGAAGGAGAAGGAGAGCCTCTAGTACCGTTTTGCAGCTCGGAGGGAGTGGAGAGACTGTGATCGTGGGCTCTTCCGATCAACTGAGAGAGCGGCGGCGAGAGTGGCGTTTCTTGCATGAGGGAGCAACGAAGCGATTGGTTCTGCTGCGGAGATAAGAGGGAGGGTGAGGCGGCTCAGTGGTCAGGGCGGCAACCAGCTGCTGTCCCGATCGATCTTTCGCCTTGGCGGCTGCTGGATCAAGCGCAAGAAACCGAGCTCGGGCTTCAGTCAGTTAAATTTGCTGCTCAGGCTGACATGTGGGACCCACCCAAGGTTTAACCACTGAAATTAAATTTTCCCCACTGCTCTAAACAGTAGAGACCCAAATACCCTCACATTTTTGAATTATCAACCACAAGCCCATTTGAAGTTGATAGAATTCAAATTGTGAATTGTTTGAATAGATTTCAGCACATATGCAGTTTGAAATTCAAATAAAGTTTGAATTTCCTAAACTTAGCTCATGTCAAGATCAGCTCCAAATGGAGTGAAAATTGGTGTGTGAGCTCACAAACATGTGCTGAGTAAGAATATGCCTCCCACTTTTGAATTCATGGGATGGAAATAGTTTGAATTTGAATTTGAGTTCAAACCACCCTCTTTCTAGTTATACCCAAAAGGACTTCAAAAAGGTTTGAATTTGGGTGAAATTTGGCATGAGCATTCCTAGCAAGGTGTTGGAGTTTTTCACAAGCTCAGCCCCTAAATGATGCATGTGGGAAATGCCACTTTTGCATTTTGTGAGTTTATTCTCTAAGGAGCATGTTGATGGTGTTTACTTGCTCTTCAAATATATTCATCAAGTTTCTTCAAATGAGTGTGTGTGTGTGGTGATGAACACTTTGAATATGTGCCAAAAATATAGGCCCTTACATGGAACCATCATGCTTGCTGAAATTTTGCCACCCGGTGAACAAATCAAGTATGGACTATCGGTGGGTAGTTTTTGCAAGCTGTATTTAGCAATAAAAGCTTGGCTAATGAAGCTATGTGTGGCGCTGTAACACCCCAAAACCTGTTAAGAGGGGAATTTAAAAATTTTTGGACGTATTGCATGTGGTGCAGAAATTCAAATTCAAATTGGAATTTAAATTAAGCTCAAAACAGAAAAGAAAAATAAAAAGAAAAAATCAAACCCCCCCGGCCAGTGGGCCGAAACCCACCAGCCGGCCCACCTCACCCCCGCGCCCCCTCTCCCTCTCACTGACATGCGGGGCCCGCCTCTCATATCCGACCTCCCGCTCGCGCCAACCGCCGGACCCTTCCGCGCGCGAGAGATCGTAACCAACCCGGAATTCCACGTCCCTCAGCCCGACTCCTGGTCCCAGATGACTCAAACTCGATCTAAACAAACCCGCCGCCTTTCCTCGTCTATAAAAACACCGGCATCACTCCGTTTTTCCCCCACGATAAGCCGTTTTTCCTCCCGGTGAGAACCAGAGTTTCTCCGGCCAATTTCTCTCGATCTTCGCTCGGGATTTCTCATCTAACGCGCTGATCTTGATCCACCGCCTCCGGGGAATCACGCAGGTGCAGAAAACTCGGTGGTTTGCACTTCAAACACAGCGCCGACGAGCATCGCCGTGAATTCACCTCGGACCTCGTCGCCGACCGCTTTCCAGGACCTCCGAGCTCAAGAAAAACCCCGAGTTGAGATCCCCGACATCCCCTCTACCGATCTATGCCATGAAATCCCAGTTTTAGGAAGAATTGACGAAGATCCGAAGTTTTCCGGCGAGATCGCCACCTTCCGCCGCCGCGCGCCGCCGGGCAGCGCCGCCCGTGCTCGATCAGAGCGACGTGGCCGCTTGAGGGCCGTCTATTTTAAATCGCACGGTAGAATTTAAATCCCCGCGTACCGGTTCGACGTTATAATCTCAGCCGTCTGTTTTAAATCGGACAGTACACGTCAGCCCCGCATCATAAAGGTCGGGATTCTTACGCGCTACCCACTGGGGATCTCGGAAAATACGAGCTAGCCCTGGAAACTTCTGATCTAGCCCCTGGAACTTAAGAAATTCATGTAAATTCAATTAAAAATCAGTTTTAGCCCCTGGACTTAATAAAAATTAGCAAAAGCCCTCTGTTATGCATAGTTAGGCCCCTGGAAATTCTTAAAGTAATATAATAGACCCTGTAGTGGGGTGATTTTACCTTTTTAACCCTATGTGATATTAAATTTAGGAATTTGAATATGTGATTAGTATTTAAAATTTGAAAGATGGGACAAACACATTGTAAATTCAAATTTAAACTTTCCTAGCACTTGGAAAACTTTGGAGTGAGTTAAAAATAGATTTTAAGCTGAAATGAATCTGTCTAATTGATTATTCACATTTATTAGTTATAGGGACACATTTTTAGGTTAGAGAATAATTCTGAAAATTGGTAAAATAAATGTAAATTAGTTCACATCAGAGGAGAAGTTCAAAAATATATTATTTAATATTTTAGATCAGAACCTATTCTGTTTAGATGATGTGTCTTACTATTTTCATAATAAAGTTCACAATTAGGTATAGAAAATAAATCTTAAAATATAGGAAAATAGGTATGCATAACTAGAAAATGATAAATGAAGTCTCCAAATCCAAAGATTCCAGTTTAGGATTTGGTAGAAGATCTGAAATCCCATTTGGAGTAGGAAAATACCTTCCATGCATACTTGGTAGCTAAGATGTGTATCAATTGAATATAAGGAATTTGTTCAAATTGGAAATTCATATATAGTGTGCAAACATAAATCTGAATGCAAAGGTTAGAAAACATATGAGCATGTTTAAAAGTGCATGTAAGCCAAAAATCAACACACATAGAGTAACCAGAACACATAGAAATGTGAGTGACTTTCATAGATGTAATGTGTGGTTTGTATGAAGTGAGTGTGAACTATGTCTTATGGATTGTTGTTTCCTTTTTGCTATGTGTGTTCACATGAATAGAACCTGCCCCAGAGCAAGTTCTTCCCTTCCAAGAACAAGACTTTCTATTCCCAGAGCAGCAGGAAGAAGGCAAGTGTCCTTGACCACTTTGATCCTATGCTAGGATATGTAGATAGAATTATTTGCATTGTCAATTGAAATATGAAACCCATGCTAGGAAGTTTCCCTAGAATTGCATTATCTTGTTTTCCTTGTAGCTTGGGATTGGGATTTATTTTATCATATCATTCATTTACATGCTTATGCTTAGCCATGCTTAGAATGGGATAATTGGGATATGAGATCATCAGTTTATTTACCATACTCTTGAATGAGATGTTATGAGTTATGTAGAGGTAGGGATCAAGGCAAGTTGGATGATTCGGTTGGTGCTGGGTGCACGAGACTCGGGTTTGTTTTTAGTACTTGCCTGGATCCTAAGGACCGGTTCATGGAGCATGTAACCTGGCTTTACCGTGCCAACCACATGCTGAGATGGGGCAGCTTGGCCAATTAATTAGGTGTATCCCCGGCGTAGTATGGGTGTGTTCGATGGTGCGGGGAGTAGGTGTCAGCTGGACTACCATATGAACTGCAAGGCTCGAGAGGGGGCCACTGCAGCAGGGTTGGAGCCTCTTGTATGCTGTTAGGGGTGAAACCTCAGTGGGCCCATGCTCGTCGGGAATCCCTTTGTAAAGGCTTCGTAGTGATCTCCTGGCTACACACCTGGGAAGTGTGAATGTGGTTCGTGGCCACTGGTATAATGGAGGTTCTTTTAGTCCACCCGGCAACGGGGGATGAAATCACTACATGTGGGTACAGTGGTGCAAACTCTGCAGAGTCAAAACTGTCATGACAGCCGTGCTCATGATCAAGAGCGGCTTGGACTTATTCATGATTAGAGGATGATGGCTTTGGAAGTTGTGGATGTTAAGCGGGGAGCTTAACATTGGAAATGATGTTATGGTTATTTGATTACGATGATGGGATGGGAGATTGGGATCATTTCATCTATGTAGTAATGTAGGTGCTTAATAAGCTAAGGTGGTAAGCAATAATTGCGTAGTGCTTCAACAATGAGTTCAACCTCTCCTTGTTCTAGCCAAGCATGACATAACTTTCCCACACTTGCTGAGTACCAACGGTACTCAACCTTGCATATTTGTTGGTTTATATTGCTGCTCAGGTCAAGAGAATGATGTGGTGTTTAATGATCAAGACTTTGGACCCGAAGAAGGTTTCTAGGTTCATGGAGTCCCCCGGGCAACGCCTGTGACGGAGCCCACAAGAATAATATTTCCGCTGCTGTTTTATTTACATATTATGAACTTATTATTGTCCATCGAGACGTATGCTATGTAAGACTTATTTATATTCGACACCTGGCTTGTAATAAATGATGCTTCACTATTTGTCATCACATGTATGAGAAAATGATCCTGGCATACATGTGATATTCACTCGGTTGTTCTTCGGAGAAACCGGGTGTGACTGAAGTGGTATCAGAGCCAAGGTTGCTCGTAGGAACATGGACCTACGTAGAAATGGACGTATTTAAGGACCCTATTTTCTTAAAAACTATTTTACAAAAGTGTGGGTTGAAGGTGTTATTTAATGGGGTCATTTTATTCATCTTACCCCAACTTTTATTCAAAATAGGATTTTTGTTTAAAATCTTGTCTAACATAATTTTAAATGCTCTATGTTTTAGATGGTTCGCATGATCCGTACCGCCCGCAAGTTCACCGGAGGGAGAGTTCCCGTAGTTGCCCTTGCCCTGAGAGAGGAGGACCGTCCGGTGACGTATCTCTCCTACGGATTGGCAGTAGGAGGCTTGTTGCGCCGTCTTCAACGCATGCTCCAAGCCGCCGGCAATACGGGCAAGCTAATCATACACTACAGCTCCACCCGAACCATCCATGAGAAGCGGGAAGAGTGGAGTTCAGAAATGAGGATTATCCATGAAAATCAGCTGCTCAAGATCCACCGCTCTCCATCTTGTCGAGTGACACAGGTCGATGTGGAGAAGGATGTCACCTGGGAGGCAATCACCTGCCAGAGTCACATCTATCGCCGCCACCTGGACAGGACTGAGTACATGTATGTCCTCCAGCGTGAGAGTGGTACAACGGAGTACAAGTACCTGCCAGTGCAGCAAGAGACTTCCCATGAGCACATGGACTTGTGCTTGGAGGATGCTGCTATGCTCAGCACTAGACTGCAGGAATGTCAGCAGGAGCTTCAGGATGTACGTGACACCCTGAAGGAGACTAAGGCATTGCTTCGAGCCTGCTTGAGGGCGAGAGAAAGAGGAGATGGGAATGAACTGTGTGTCACCGTGAATGACACATGGACTCCTGACTCCCCAGGTCGCCGGGCGATCAGGCGTCGTCGCACTTCTCCACCAGCAGCCTCCCCACCCAAAGCGGAGTCAGAAGGCAGCCACAATAATGAGGAAGATCCCGAGGAGCCAGCTCAGTGATACGAGTAGTGTAGAGTCCTTCCCTTAGTTTAGCAGGATGTCAAGTAGTCGAGTCGTTACATTTGTTAATGGTGTGTTAATGCTTGGTGTGTGACGTGAGTTGTGGAAGCCCTAGGCGTTTGTCCAGAACCTCGTCTTTAGGTTGTTTTGCTTTGGTGTGTGAACCCATATGAATTAAGAGTGCATTTATGTTCACGTAAGACATGAAATCCTCAGAAAATATAAATGAAATAAGTTCTCAAAAGCTTAAAGTTTAAACAAGCAAAAACTGGTAAGTTAATACGTAATGCTTTAAATTAACATCTGGTTAATCATGATAGATGGCCGGAAGAGGAAAGGGTCGTTGTAAGGGCCTCAGTTTTTGACACCTATTTGAAGTGTTCCTCACCACACCACACACTTCATTTGAAGTAAGTTGATGAACACAAATGAAGAGCAAAACCACCATCAACATGCTCATTAGAGAACAAACTCACATATTGCAAAAGTGGTATTTCCCACATGTGATATAGGTGGGCTGGTCATATGAAAACTCCTACACATTGCTAAGGATGTCCATGCCAAATTTCACCCAAATTCAAATCCTTTTTGAGGTTATTTTGGATATAGATAGAAAGAGGGCCGTTTGAAACTATATTCATATTCAAACTGTTTTTATCCCATCAATTTAAAAGTGGGAGGCATATTCTTATTCAGCACATTTTTGTGAGCTCACACACCAATTTTCACTCCATTTGGAGTTGATCTTGACATGAGCTAAGTGGGACAAATTCAAACTTTATTTGAATTCAAAACTGAACTTGTGCTGAAATTCATTCAAACCAAACCCAATTTAACTTTGATGAATTCAAATGGCTCATGGGTGAATAATTTGAATCACCAGGGGTATTTTGGGGCTCACTGTTTACAACAGTGATTAGGAGTAAATTTCAGAGGTTAAAACCCCGGGTGGGACCTACATGTCATAGAGAGAAGGAGGCAAAACTTGCACACAAAGTCACAGCCTCGGCGGGAAATTCCACCGAGCAGCTGTCGGCTGTGCCACCGAGCAGCTGCCGGCGCCACCAGCTGCTTCCCCTCTCCGCGCGCTGGCGCCCAGGGCGGCTCGCTCGCGCCCCCGCGCGACCGTCACCGCCTCAACGGGGTGAAGACCGGGTGCCTTCTTATCCCCGTGAGCGACACTGGGCGGCGCCATTCCTTTTCTTCCCGAGCTCTCGGTCGATCGGAAAAAAACAGCAAACAATCATGTCCTCGCCTCTCCGAGTTGCCAGGCAACATCCTAAGCTCGAGCACCACCCTCCCAACGCCTGAACCACCGGGTTTCGGCGCCTGTTCCCGTGATCAACGACGACCGCCGCAGTTTAGCTGAAGGACGGCGATCGGTCTCACGTGGGCAGCACACTACAGCCACTTCCACGGCCGAGCAAGGGCGGCATCAGGAGCGCACGGACTCCACGCTGCTTCCACCTGAAGCTCAAGCCACGCCGTGAACTCTCGCCGGCGAATTCTCAGTTTTTGCTCCGGCGACCGTAAACCGAGCTTCCGGTACGGTTTCTTTAAATTCTCGCTCTATGATCTTTCGGGGGTCATCAAATCCTGCACATAGACGCTGGACTAGCTGGCGATCAAGTTCTTTTCTGCATCCGTGGCGTGAAACTGTCTAGGAGTAACGAATTTCGAGCTCGATCGAGGGGGGTCATGGCGGGCACGATCGGTCACACGCTGCCGACCGACTTGCCGCCATCCCTGAACCCTTTTTACACCTTGTCGAGCTTCCTAGAGGTACACTGATGCTATAGGACCGTTTGTTCGAGGTGTTGGCGGGTTAGGACCCACGGTCGACAGCGCCGAACCTCAACCGAGGCCGCGGCACTTCGCCGGGCTATTTCCGGTCACCCCCAGCCCGACCTGACACCACCGATGTATTCCTCGACGTCGACAACCCCCTAGCGGCGAGTTTCAGACCATGGGAGGTCCGGCAGCGGCGAGCCGGCGAGCCCGAGTCTGCTCCGGCGAGGTCGGCGGCGCGGGCGCGAGAGAACGGCGGGAGGAAGACGAAGCTGGCTGGCCCATGTGTCAGCGGCTGAAGAATTTAAATCGGGATCGGGTGTGGCCGGGGATCGGCTGTGCTGGCACGTAAATACCCTGTGAGCTCCGGTGTGCCGGACACCTCCGCGCCCGACACGTGTCCCCGCGGGCCCCCGCGAGATTTAAACTTTTCCCCTGATTTTCAGAATTCTTCCAAACTTCAAATCCTCATAACTTTGGCTAGAAAGATCCAAATCGAGTGAACCAAATTTTGCTGGATTCAGCTCTCTGAGTACTTTCCAGCAAATCAAGTTTCACTTCATGAAATTCCTTATTTTTCCAGAATTAATTCCTCAAAGTTTAAATTGTTTGGAATTTTAACTGGAGAGTACTTTGGAGAAAAATCCTGAAATTTTGCTGGGATGTTCTCCAAATATCCCTGAACTACCATAAAAATTTCAGATCCATTCGAGGTCATTTTATCCACCTAATGGTGTGATTAGTGAAACTGTTCCAGAGAAAATAGAAAATGTTCAGAAACATTTTCAGAATTTTCTTTGAGATGTTTTAGCTCATATCTTTAGCTAGGAACATTCAAATTAAGTGAGACCAACTCCATTAGAACCCTCTGAAAATCTAGTTTTCAGAAAGTCATAGTTTGTTTCATGAAAATCCTTAGAACACCCTAAAAGCCTTCAATTAAGGTCAAGGACATAATTAATTGTGGAGGGCTCAAATGAGCTTTACTGCAACTAAAACTTGACCAAGTCTCTGTTTAGTTTGTAACCAAACCACAGTAAAAGTTTCACAGTCATAGAGTCTGTCTAGTGGGACTTCTAAGCTTCACAAGTTCAAACTCAATATAAATGCATTCAAATTAATACATGTATGTCTTATATCATGTAGTCGCTAAGGTCAAGGAGGAACCCGAAGTCCTAGACTTCGTTACTCCGGAGGAACAGCTAGCCTACGACCAAGAGCAGCAAGGCAAGCTCCGGTTTGCATTAACCTTTTTACAAATTTTTATTGTTTTGAACACATACTTGTTTACTTTATTCTTTGCATTAGAGTCTTGTTTGAAAGTCCCACTGCATAGCCAAGAGAACCATGGGTTGGGTTTCGGATTGCAAACCCCGTTAGCTACTGCATTGCTAGGATAGAGTAGGATTCGGTACAAGTCGAGTAGTTGGAACTACTCGCGAGCATAGGCTAGAGGCACTCGACTCGGGTAGTGATAGCACATGAAACAAATGGCAAGAAAATGAGACCAAGCGGAGGGTAAGGGCAGCAGGACTTTGGGGCCTGTGTGCTGTAGATCCGCTTGTGTCGATTGAGCACCGAGCCGTGTGCGGGCCTGTTGAACAAGCTAGAACAGTACCGAAGACCTACCGGCTATATGGGAACCGTGAAACTGATGTAACTCGGGTAGCTGGGTATTGAGGCATTGCCCGTCGTTCAGAGGGTAGGTTGAGAGCTCGAGGTGTAAATCGGCTGGCGGCACGGAGATGCGTGTGTAGAGACCTCTTGCTCGGGACGATGGGACCGGTTCAATATTTGGCTGACGGGTGAAAGGTGGTTGCGTACGGCGTCCGTGATGGTTGTTGTAGGCAACATCGAGTACGGGCGTACGTGACGGGTTGTTCGGATAACCCTGCAGGTGTAAATCGATTATAATCGCCGTCCCTCGCGGTCAGTGAGTACCACTTGTTCACTGTACCGTGACGTAGAAATAACAGGCTAGTTACATGTGAAAATGTTGCTGATTGAAAGATGGACTTGATTGCTAATGACTTGCTGTAGTGTAGAGCTAACTAAAGTTCATTTGAACTTTGGGCAGAGTACATGAGAGAAATGCATTTCTTGTTTGATTGCGGCTCTCTCATGTACCTCGGTGTAAGGTTCTCCACAACCAGCTGCTAAAACTTGAAAGTAAGTTCCTACTAATTAGGCGAGTGCTTGCAAATGATTTTTACCTCATGTAACCCATCACCCCTCATGTAGAAGTTCCATGTTTAGGTGAGACGGGTCAGACTTGCTGAGCCTTCGTGCTCACTGCTTGTGTTTGGAGCTTTTGCAGGGTTCTATGAGGAAGGGACTCCCGAAGAGGAGACGGAACCCCAGGAGGGGAACCCCGTCGAGTGGGAGTCGTGCACGCCACAAAGTTAGTGTGCGTGTGTGCTAGCAAGGACACGTTCAAGGGCTGAACATGCACTTGATGCTTAGTCTACGCCCGTGAGTGTAGACTGGAACTATTTTGATGTAAACATGTTCATAAACTTGTTTATGTAATGAAATTTCGCTTCCGCTTTGTACCTTTGACGGGAGTTATCCGGTGCTGTGCAACGCAGCACCCCTCAGCGTGATCCTGGCTCGACAAGACCATGGGGTCGTGTCAGCGTTGGTATCAGAGCTCGCTTGAGGTTTAACACAGTACAAAGGTCTTCTTTTTCAAAAATCCAGTGAGGAACGAGTTAGTAGCCCGTATAAGGATGTTATTAGTATATAGAAAGTGGCATATTGACCTATTTGTTATGTCGGAAAATCGTGTATCTCGGGACGTTTATGTCTTGGGGGGTACACGTAAGCGCTGTCCACCAGTGCGCACAAGCTGAAGGGTGGAGCCCCACGGGTGGCAGGTAACCCGACTCGCTTTGATATCCTCTACGACTCTTCATGTCGTTTGGGGTATTCGAGCAACGTCTATCCCTGGCGTGCGTGGTGCAACATGGGAGACCCCGTCACGTGGTATGAAACGTGAACACGTAACTCAAGGCGTGTTTGGCTTGAGAACATCCGGGCGAGTGATGGCGGCCGGTTGTACGAACTGTATGGATTCCGGGCTCGGTGTGCAGCCGAGTCTGACGATTGTTTGAGTTTTTGCAGGTAGCCTGACCACGAAACGGTAGACGTGTAGCATCCGTGTGCGAGTGACATTTAGTGCCACTGAATTAACGAAGCCGACTATGTCCGGTATAGGTTTTCCTTTGTGAGGACGTAGTACTGACATAATCTGGTGACGCATCGACGTCACACCCCATTAAATGAACAACTTCATTTAAAACTTGAAGATTTTAATCTAAAGTAGTAAACCTTTATGAAACTCCTTCCCTTGAACAGGACATTCAAAGTTAACAAGTTTTCAACTTATAGGTTGTTAAGGACAGAGCACTCTGTTTTCAGCGGAATCAAGGCTGAAGTTAATCAGAGGTTATATGTTGAGTTCTTTCGAGGTTTGGGTCATATGATACATTTATGGAAAGCTTTGGAAGATCTTTACAACTATTCTGTTGAGGTCTATAGGTGTTTCATCACTTAACCAATCGAAAAATACAGTAGAGTTGAAACTGTCCAGAAAACAGGACAGAGTAAAGACTCTCTGTAAACTCTCCGTAAATTTAGTATAACTTCCTGCATAAAATCGAAAAATAGAAAATGAGATAGTTTTGGAAAGCTTATGAGATGGGTTACAACTTTGTAACAGAAAGTTTTGTCAGATTAGGAACAGAATTAACTGGGATTCTTGGATCAAATCAGTACCTAAAGCAGGGAGGTGCTGTCCAATTTTCTCCAGAAATTCTGTTAATTTTGACATCTCATAACTTTTGAACCGGGACAGATCTTAGGCCAAGCAAATACTTTCTGGAAAGCTATTGAAGTTAGATTTAACTTTGATGTTAAGCCCCAGAACTGGTTTTGCCTTTAGCATGGCCTAAATCAGGTTGAAATGGAAACTGGTCAGGGCTGTCATGGGAACAGCAGATCAGCAGTCAAATTTGTTTAAAATTTGAACTGTGTTTCCAAGTTTTATGGGTTCAATGACATGTCTTATGTTATAACTCAATGTTTTACTGTTTAAATAAATATTTTACATTTCTCAAATATATTTTTACAGATGACAGCGGATAAGCAATTGGAGAACGGGTGGGTGGTTTCCCACTGTTCTCACCGTAGCGGCTACCCGGAAGCATTGTGGCAAATGCTCCAATATTTCGGGTACAATCAGATGCCGCAATACTTCGCCAAAGAAGAAGGCGAAGAGGGGAACAAGACGTGGACAACCCATGTCGAAGCCCCTGCAGGACCTATGCCACCCGGTTGGGTGCCGTTCACCGTCACGGTGAGAGGAAGACAATCGGAAGGGATGTGGCAAGTGGCAGCCCGTGACACCATGTCATGTTTCTGCCAACTACACGTGCAAGCCATGGAGGACACTCCATACGCGCACGTTCCGGTGGAGGGACAGGCTCAGCATGTGTGGGAAGAGAGGTACCTGGAGGCAACGGACCCGAGTTGCCCAAGGTACAACCCCGCGGAGGCAAATCTCAGCCTCCAGATGAGAGCGGGAAACGCTGTGATGGACAGCCAAGCTGTTCATACAGAGCATCTCGCCGCAAGGCTCAAGGAGAGCACAAGCCGTGGAGATCATTTCGAGAGTGCTCACAGTGCACTCCGCAATGTGCTCCTTCCGACGATCAAGTGACTGAATGAACAACACAATCAGTTGCGTCGTCTGAAGAAGGCAAGAAAAAGAGCCGTGTTGACATCGCGGCATTGCAAGAACATGTACCCGTTGCCACGGATCGACATGTTGTTTGATCAGTTGGTCGAAGCAAAGATCTTTTCCAAGATGGATTTACAATCCGGGTACCATCAGATTAAGATACGGGCTGAGCACATTCCAAAGACAGCTTTCTCGACGAGGTACGGACTTTATGAGTACCTGGTCATGTCCTTCGGCCTCACCAATGCTCCAGCTCACTTCATGTACTTGATGAACTCGGTATTCATGCCGGAGCTGGACAAGTTTGTCGTGGTCTTCATCGACGACATCCTGGTATATTCCAAGTCGGAGGAAGATCACAAGAAACATCTGCGTATAGTCTTGCAACGGCTGCGGGACCACAAGTTATACGCGAAATTCAGCAAATGCGAGTTTTGGATATCGCAAGTGCCTTTTCTCGGGCATATCATCTCAGCGGAGGGTATCGCTGTGGACCCGAGCAAGATCACTCAAGTGCTGAATTGGAAATCCCCGAGAACTGTTCACGAGGTACGTAGTTTCCTCGGACTCGCGGGATATTATCGGAGGTTCATTCCGAACTTCTCGAAGATTGCCAAGCCAATAACAGAGCTGCTGAAGAAGGCTACCAAATATGTTTGGAGTCCAACATGTGAAGCAGCATTCAAGGCTTTAGTCAAGCACCTGACATCAGCACCGGTTTTGATGCAGCCAGACACAACAAAACCGTTCGATGTGTACTGCGATGCATCCGGCATTGGGCTCGGATGTGTGCTGATGCAAGACCAAAGAGTGGCCGCGTATGGATCACGGCAGATTAGAAACCATGAGCAGAATTATCCAACCCACGACTTGGAGCTCGCTGCCGTGGTACTCGCACTCAAAATGTAGAGGCACTACCTACTCGGTAACCTCGTACATTTATATACCGACCACAAAAGCCTCAAGTACATATTCACTCAGAAAGAGCTGAACATGAGGCAACTAAGATGGTTAGAACTGATAAAGGATAATGAAATAGAGATCCATTATCATCCGGGCAAAGCAAACGTAGTGGCAGATGCGCTGAGCCGCAAGTCACACGTCAATAACCTGACCATCACACCGTTGGAAGAGAGCGAACCACCACTACATGTGATTCCACACGGAGCTCTCTACAACCTAGCTTTGATCCCCACCATCCGTGAAGAGATAGCTTCAGCCCAGAAGAATGACAAGGGCATGTCACATTTGCGGAGACGTGTAGACAGTGGGGAGCTGAAATGTTTCCGGAAGGACGGAGACGGCGTCCTATGGTTCAAGGACCAGATCGTCGTACCCCGTAACCCGGAATTACGGAAGAAAATCTTTGATGAGGCTCACTTGTCAAAGTTTTCTATTCACCCCGGCAGCAACAAGATGTATCAAGAACTCAGGAGCAAGTTTTGGTGGACACGGATGAAGCGAGAGACTGCAAAATACGTGTCCGAGTGTGATACATGTCGAAGGGTGAAGGCAGACCACATGCGGAAACCGGGACTGCTGCAACCATTGAGCATTCCTGCCTGGAAGTGGGAGGATGTGAGCATGGACTTCATCGTCGGTTTACCCACCACCTTGCAGAAGCATGATTCAGTGTGGGTGATCGTCGATCGGCTCACCAAAGTTGCCCATTTCATCCCGGTCAACACCAATTACAACGCCAAGAAGTACGCTGAACTGTACATCTCACGGATCCTATGCTTGTACGGCGTACCCCGTACTATCATATCAGATCGGGGCACTTTATTTGTGTCCCGTTTTTGGGAGCAGCTGCACGCTGCCTTGGGGACGAAGCTGATCCATAGTTCAGCATACCACCCGCAGACGGATGGACAAATGGAGCGGGTAAATCAGATCCTAGAAGACATGCTACAAGCTTGTGCTATCAACCACGGCAAGAATTGGGATGATCACTTGCCGTTAGCCGAGTTCTCGTACAATAATGGGTACCAAGCCAGCATCATGATGGCACCTTACGAGGCGCTATACGGTAGGAAGTGCCGCACACCATTGAACTGGTGTGAGTCTGGCGAAAGGGTTACCTTCGGGATTGACCTTGTCAACAACGCGGAAGAAAAGGTTCGACTAATTCAGGCGAACCTAAAAGCCGCTCAATCCCGTCAGAAACAGTATGCGGACCGGAGAAGGCGCCCATTACAATTCGAAGTTGGAGATCACGTATACCTACGGGTGTCTCCAATGAAGGGCGTAAACAGATTTGGGGTGAGAGGAAAGTTAGCACCCCGATTCGTCGGTCCATTTCAGATTACCGAAAGATGTGGGTCAGTGGCATACCGGATGAAATTACCAGAAGCACTTTCCGGTGTGCATGACGTCTTTAACATTTCCCAGCTGAGGAAGTGTCTCAAGCTATCAACTACCATTCAGCTGGAAGACATTGAAGAACTGCAACCAGATCTCACCTATCGGGAGGAACCGGTCCAGACTATTGATGAAAAGGCCCGAACCACACGCAACCGTACGTTGTGGTTCTACAAGGTTCTATGGAGTAATCACTCCATGGAGGAAGCGACATGGGAGAGCGAAGAATTCCTTCGCGCTAATTACCCCGACTTTTTCACGTCGCATATCCAGTAATTTTCCACCATCCTCTCTCTCATTTTCACCTTATAATCTCGGGACGAGATTCTTTTAAGGGGGGAGGAATGTAAGGGCCTCAGTTTTTGACACCTATTTGAAGTGTTCCTCACCACACCACACACTTCATTTGAAGTAAGTTGATGAACACAAATGAAGAGCGAGTAACCACCATCAACATGCTCATTAGAGAATAAACTCACATATTGCAAAAGTGGTATTTTCCACATGTGATATAGGTGGGCTGGACATATGAAAACTCCTACACATTGCTATGGATGTCCATGCCAAATTTCACCCAAATTCAAAACCTTTTTGAGGTTATTTTGGGTATAGCTAGAAAGAGGGCAGTTTGAAACTATATTCATATTCAAACTGTTTTTATCCCATGAATTTAAAAGTGGGAGGCATATTCTTATTCAGCACATTTTTGTGAGCTCACACACCAATTTTCACTCCATTTGGAGTTGATCTTGACATGAGCTAAGTGGGACAAATTCAAACTATATTTGAATTCAAAATTGAACTTGTGCTGAAATTCATTCAAACCAAACCCAATTTGAACTTTGATCAATTCAAATGGCTCATGGGTGAATAATTTGAATCACCAGGGGTATTTTGGGGCTCACTGTTTACAACAGTGATTAGGAGTAAATTTCAGAGGTTAAAACCCCGGGTGGGACCCACATGTCATAGAGAGAAGGAGGCAAAACTTGCACACAAAGTCACAGCCTCGGTGGGAAATTCCACCGAGCAGCTGTCGGCGTGCCACCGAGCAGCTGCCGGCGCCACCAGCTGCTTCCCCTCTCTGCGCGCTGGCGCCCAGGGCGGCTCGCTCGCACCCCCACGCGACCGTCACCGCCTCAACGGGGTGAAGACCGGGTGCCTTCTTATCCCCGTGAGCGACACTGGGCAGCGCCATTCCTTTTCTTCCCGAGCTCTCGGTCGATCGAGAAAACACAGCAAACAATCGTGTCCTCACCTCTCCGAGTTGCCAGGCAACATCCTGAGCTCGAGCACCACCCTCCCAACGCCTGAACCATCGGGTTTCGGCCCCTGTTCCTGTGATCAACGACGACCGCCGCAGTTTAGCTGAAGGACGGCGATCGGTCTCACGTGGGCAGCACACTACAGCCACTTCCACGGCCGAGCAAGGGCGGCAACAGGAGCGCACGGACTCCACGCTGCTTCCACCTGAAGCTCGAGCCACGCCGTGAACTCTCGCCGGCGAATTCTCAGTTTTTGCTCCGTCGACCGTAAACCCATCTTCCGGTACGGTTTCTTTAAATTCTCGCTCAATGATCTTTCGGAGGTCATCAAATGCTGCACATAGACGCTGGACTAGCCGGCGATTAATTTCTTTTCTGCATCCGTGGCGTGAAACTTTCTAGGAGTAACAAATTTCGAGCTCGATCGAGGGGGGTCATGGCGGGCACGATCGGTCACATGGTGCCGACCGACTTGCCGCCATCCCTGTACCCTTTTGACACCTTGTCGAGCTTCCTAGAGGTACACTGATGCGATAGGACCGTTTGTTCGAGGTGTTGGCGGGTTAGGACCCACGGTCGACAGCGCCGAACCTCAACCGAGGCCGCGGCACGTCGCCGGGCTATTTCCGGTCACCCCCAGCCCGACCTGACACCACCGACGTATTCCTCGATGTCGACAACCCCCTGGCGGCGAGTTTCAGACCATGGGAGGTCCGTCAGCGGCGAGCCGGCGAGCCCGAGTCTGCTCCGGCGAGGTCGGCGGCACGGGCGCGAGAGAACGGCGGGAGGAAGACGAAGCTGGCTGGCCCACGTGTCAGCAGCTGAAGAATTTAAATCAGGATCGGGTGTGGCCGGGGATCGGCTGTGCTGGCACGTAAATACCCTGTGAGCTCCAGTGTGCCGGACACCTCCGCGCACGACACGTGTCCCCGCGGGCCCCCGCGAGATTTAAACTTTTCCCCCGATTTTCAGAATTCTTCCAAACTTCAAATCCTCATAACTTTGGCTAGAAAGCTCCAAATCGAGTGAACCAAATTTTGCTGGATTCAGCTCTCTTAATACTTTCCAGCAAATCAAGTTTCACTTCATGAAATTCCTTATTTTTCCAGAATTAATTCCTCAAAATTTAAACTGTTTGGAATTTTAACTGGAGAGTCCTTTGGAGAAAAATCCTGAAAGTTTGCTGGGATATTCACCAAAATATCCAAGAACTACCATAAAAATTTCAGATCCATTCGAGCTCATTTGATCCACCTAATGGTGTGATTAGTGAAACTGTTCCAGAGAAAATAGAAAATGTTCAGAAACATTTTCAGAATTTTCTCTGAGATTGCTTAGCTCATATCTTTAGCTAGGAACCTTCAAATTAAGTGAGACAAACTCCATTAGAACCCTCTGAAAATCTAGTTTTCAGAAAGTCATAGTTTGTTTCATGAAAATTCTTAGAACACCCTAAAAGCCTTCAATTAAGGTCAAGGACATAATTAATTGTGGAGGGCTCAAATGAGCTTTACTGCAACTAAAACTTGACCAAGTCTCTGTTTAGGTTGTAACCAAACCACAGTAAAAGTTTCACAGTCATAGAGTCTGTCTAGTGGGACTTCTAAGCTTCACAAGTTCAAACTTAATATAAATGCATTCAAATTAATACATGTATGTCTTATATCATGTAGTCGCTAAGGTCAAGGAGGAACCCGAAGTCCTAGACTTCGTTACTCCAGAGGAACAGCTAGCCTACGACCAAGAGCAGCATGGCAAGCTCCGGTTTGCATTAACCTTTTTACAATTTTTTATTGTTTTGAGCACATACTTGTTTACTTTATTCTTTGCATTAGAGTCTTGTTTGAAAGCCCCGCTGCATAGCCAAGAGAACCATGGGTTGGGTTTAGGATTGCAAACCCCGTTAGCTACTGCATTGCTAGGATAGAGTAGGATTCGGTACAAGTTGAGTAGTTGGAACTACTCGCGAGCATAGGCTAGAGGCACTCGACTCGGGTAGTGATAGCACATGAAACACATGGCAAGAAAATGAGACCAAGCGGAGGGTAAGGGCAGCAGGACTTTGGGGCCTGTGTGCTGTAGCTCCGCTTGTGTCGATTGAGGACCGAGCCGTGTGCGGGCCTGTTGAACAAGCTAGAACAGTACCGAAGACCTACCGGCTATATGGGAACCGGGAAACTGATGTAACTCGGGGAGCTGGGTATTGAGGCATTGCCCGTCGTTCAGAGGGTAGGTTGAGAGCTCGAGGTGTAAATTGGCTGGCGGCACGAAGATGCGCGTGCAGAGACCTCTTGCTCGGGACGATGGGACCGGTTCAATATTTGGCTGACGGGTGAAAGGTGGTTGCGTACGGCGTCCGTGATGGTTGTTGTAGGCAACATCGAGTACGGGCGTACGTGACGGGTTGTTCGGTTAACCCTGCAGGTGTAAATCGATTATAATCACCGTCTCTCGCGGTCAGTGAGTACCACTTGTTCACTGTACCGTGACGTAGAAAGAACAGGCTAGTTACATGTTAAAATGTTGCTGATTGAAAGATGGACTTGATTGCTAATGACTTGCTGTAGTGTAGAGCTAACTAAAGTTCATTTCAACTTTGGGCAGAGTACATGAGAGAAATGTGTTTCTTGTTTGATTGCGGCTCTCTCATGTACCTCGGCGTAAGGTTCTCCACAACCTGCTGCTAAAACTTGAAAGTAAGGTCCTACTAATTAGGCGAGTGATTGCAAATGATTTTTACCTCATGTAACCCATCACCCCTCATGTAGAAGTTCCATGTTTAGGTGAGACGGGTCAGACTTGCTGAGCCTTTGTGCTCACTGCTTGTGTTTGAAGCTTTTGCAGGGTTTTATGAGGAAGGGACTCCCGAAGAGGAGACGGAACCCCAGGAGGGGAACCCCGTCGAGTGGGAGTCGTGCACGCCGCAGAGTTAGTGTGCGTGTGTGCTAGCAAGGACACGTTCAAGGGATGAACATGCACTTGATGCTTAGTCTACGCCCGTGAGTGTAGACTGGAACTATTTTGATGTAAACATGTTCATAAACTTGTTTATGTAATAAAATTTCGCTTCCGCTTTGTACCTTTGACATGTGTTATCCGGTGCTGTGCAACGCAGCACCCCTCGGCGTGATCCTGGCTCGACAAGACTGTGGGGTCGTGTCAGTCGTGGTGCCAACCCCGCCAACAACAACGATGAGGCCGGAAACCCTCATCTTTTTGTAGGCCAAGACAGGGGTGGTCGCCATGAAGGAGTTCATCCCATCCACCAAATGCTTGAGAATCAAAATCAGCTCATCCAGAACCTGACTCAAGTGGTGGCCAACTTGCACCAAGCTCCACCTCCACAAACTGCACTACCCCAACCAAGGTTGAGTGAGTTTCTGGGAACTCAACCTCCGAAGTTTGCAAGTGCTGCTGAACCCCTGGAGGCAGACGACTGGCTAAAGACCATTGAGAGCAAGATGAGGATCATACAGTGCCAAGGGTATGGAGGGTGCTGTTTGCCTCTCACCAATTGCATGGACCTGCTGCTGATTGGTGGACCGCTTACGTGGCCGCCCATCATGACCCCGAGAACATCACTTGAGAAGAGTTCAAGCGTAGCTTCCGCAACCATTACATACCAAGGGGTGAACTTAAAAACAAGAGAAAGGAGTTCTTGGGGCTGCAGCAAGGAAACATTACGGTGAGGGAATACCTCACTAAATTCACCCAACTATCTCGTTATGCACCACGGGACATAGAGACTGATGAGCAGAAACAGGACTGCTTTGTGGAAGGACTTACAACGGAAATGCAGTGTGCAATGTCCTCCAACGAGTATGAAAGTTTCCAAAAGATGGTGGACAGGGCATTTGTTGTAGAAAGGAAGCTGAAGGCCTTGGAAAATGAGAACAAGAGGAAGGCGGGATGGTCACACCAAGCCTCGGGTAGCAACACCCACCCACGTCTGATGCAGCAACCCACAGGGCAGACGAGCCGAGCTGCGGTACCCTACTCAGCACCGAGAGGGTACAACCCGAACTTCAGGCCTCCGTCCGCACCAATGCAGCCACAACGTCAGTTTGTACAGCAACCTCGCCCCGCATATCAACCTCGACCAGCAGTACAAGGACCCCCGAACCAACCCCAAGACAACAAAGGCCAGGCACCTAAGGTCGGGGTGCAATGCTTTAACTGTGGTGAAGTGGGGCACTACGCCCATAAGTGCCCAAAGAAGAAGCCCGTGCAGCCGCAACAGCAGAATGTAATGCGAGGACGGGTGAACCATGTCACCATGGAGGAGGCGCAAGAGGCACCCGGCGTGGTAGTTGGTAAGTTTCCTGCCAATTTACACATTGCAACCCTGCTGTTTGATTCTGGTGCTACCCACTCGTTCATTGCCCAAGGGTTTGTTAAGAAGCATGACCTAGCAACAACACAAATGAATCGTATGCTAGCAGTAAACTCTCCAGGTGGAGAAATAAGGACAAGACAAGTGTGTCCCAAGGTGAATCTAGACATTAATGGGGTGGTATTTACTGCCAACCTCATAGTGATAGATTCACAAGGGATAGATATTATTTTGGGCATGGATTGGTTGACCAAACATAAGGGAATCATCCATTGTTCGACCAGAACGGTGGAACTAACTCACCCTAGTGGCACAAGAGTAAAGTTCATAACAATACAAGAACCTAGGAGGGACATTAAATTAAATCAAGTTGAGGTGAAAGTGGAGGAGATCAGGATTATCAGGGAATATCCGGACGTTTTTCCGGAGGAGTTGCCAGGTATGCCTCCCGATCGTGAAGTGGAATTCGCGATTGAGCTAGTGCCTGGAACAGCTCCGATATACAAGAGACATTATCGGATGGACTCCAAGCAGCTGGGAGAACTCAAGGATCATTTAAGAGAATTGACGGAGAAGGGGTATATTCGTCCTAGTTCCTCACCATGGGGAGCTCCAGTGATATTTGTGCCAAAGAAGGATGGAACCCAAAGGTTATGCGTAGACTACCGTGCCTTAAATGAAGTAACCATCAAGAACAAGTACCCATTACCGCACATTGAAGACTTGTTTGATCAGTTGAGGGGAGCTTGTGTGTTCTCGAAAATTGATCTCAGGTCAGGATACCACCAACTTAAGATAAGGCAAACTGATATTCCAAAGACAGCTTTCGTATCTCGGTACGGACTGTATGAATACACCGTCATGCCTTTCGGGCTAACTAATGCCCCGGCATACTTCATGTATCTCATGAACAAGGTATTCATGGAATATATGGACAAATTTGTGGTGGTTTTCATAGATGACATTCTCGTCTTCTCCAAAGATGAAGAGGAACATGAGAAACATCTAAGGTTGGTGTTGCAGAAGCAGAGAGAACACCAACTATATGCCAAGTTGAGCAAGTGTGAGTTTTGGCTGAAGAGAGTTCCCTTCTTAGGACATATAATCTCGGAGGGAGGAATCTCCGTAGATCCCGCCAAGATCGAGGATATACAGAAGTGGAAGACCCCTGAGAATGTCGGGGACGTTCGAAGCTTCTTGGGATTGGCTGGATACTATCGACGGTTTATTGAGGGATTCTCCAAGATCTCGAGACCCCTCACCAAACTGTTGGAGAAGGGAATCACATTCATGTGGACGCCGCAGTGCGAGACGAGTTTTCAGGAGCTAAAGAAAAGATTGACAACAGCCCCGTGCTAGTTATGCCAGATATGCAGTGTAAAAGTGCCAAAAATGTGTATGAATAAAAACTATGGTTTGAGTTCATATGTGTGGCAATGACAGGAAAAATGGCACTTGCTAAAACTTTTCTTCATGCAAGGTAATACATAGATGAACATCCAATATGAGGTTCACCTTTTTAATCAAAAGTGTTGGACCAATAAGGAGTTAAATACCGCTTTGCATGTGAGTTTAAAATTCAGATTTGAAAATTCAAAGTTCACACATAGGGTGACCCAAAAACTTTGAATTAACATGCGGCCATATAGATGAGTTTTTAGGGAAAAGGTTATCACCACCTTTTCCTTTGTAGTGTGGGCTCAAAAAGAAGGATAAGAGAAACATTTGTAAATTCTAGCCAAATTCAAATTGGTTATACCAATTCAAACTGAATTGGAAGGATTCAAATTCAAACCCACATTTTAAAACTCAGAATTGTGGGAATTAAGAGGATCACTTGAGAAGATATTTGGGGGTTAGGATGTGGGATGGGACCCACATGGCAGTGAGCTGGAGGCTTAAACTTAACCAGGAAGCAAATGAATTTGGCTTCTGTTCTGCTCGGGCGCCACCGAGGAGTTCCACCGCGCCCCCCGGGGAACTGGACCCGACACCTCCTGCTGCCTCCCCCCCCCACGCGCGACCACCGAAGGCGGTTTCCTTCGACGTTATCGTGCCCCCGGCTGAGCAAAGACCCGATTGCTCTCCTCCTCTCGCGTGAACGCCGCACAGCAATTCTTCCCTCGTTCGCTCTCGGTCGATCGGGAAACCAGCGGAGACCATCGCGCCCACTGCCTCCGAGGGGCTAAACACAGAGGCGCGACTGTTGCTCACTTCCCCCGACCCAGAAAACACCAAGTCCCGGCGTTCCCGAGCCCCAATCAACCATTCCGCGGCGACCTCAAAAGAATCGACGGTCGGCTTCACGTGGACAGCTCTCCACAGAAGCTTCCAAGCCCAATCAATCACGGCCACAGGAGCGTTCTGCTGTGTTATTGCTCTCACCCAAAACTTGGAGCAAATCGTGGAGCGTAGCTGGCGAATTCCGAGGTTTTGCTCCGGCGGCTTCAACCCGAGCATCCGGTATGGAAATCCAAAATTCTCCACTTCTGTTCGTTCTTAGCTCATCAAACTTTGCACAGAGGAGCTGGACTAGCCGGCGGTCATATCCTCTTTAGCATCCGAGGCATGACATTAACTGGGCACCGCGAATTTTGAGCTCTACCGAGCGTGATCACGGCGGAACCGGTCGGCCGCACGGTGACGTCCGGTTCGCGACCATTCCAGGAACATTTGAGGGCCATGCCGAGCTTGCCGATCGACCACTGGTTCTGTAGCACGTGTTTGTCGCTTGGTTAGAGGACTAGGAACCCTGGTCGACGGTGCCGAAAGGCAGCAAAGACCGCCGCACGTCGCCGGGGTGTTTCCGATCACCGGCAACCCTAGATGACCCCGCAGATATGTTCCTCGACATCATAAATGCCCTGGCAGCAAACCTCAGCTCGGGCGGTGGCCGGAGAAGGCGAGTCGGTGAGCTCCGGCGTCGGGCCGGCGAGGGGCAGCGCGGGCGCGGGAAAACAACGGGAGGAAGAAGAAGACAGGGTGGGTCCCAGCCATCAGCGCCTGTAGAGTTTAAAAGAGGATCTGTTGTGGCTAGGATCTTTTGTGGCTACGCGGTACAATTCTGTGAACCGCTGTGGCCCCAATCTGATTGGCTGGGGTTTAAAAAGCGGGCCCAGTGGGATTTGCATTAGGAAAATAATCCCAGACTTAGCTCAATCTTTAGAAATTCATATCTCCCTGTAGAAAACTCCAATTTGAGTGATTCCAATTGGGTTGGCTTAATACCTCTGAGTTCTATCCAAATATGAACTCAGATTTGTATGAAAGTCAATATTATATTCTGGAGAATTCTTTGAAAGTTTTCTGAAAAAGAATTATTGAGGGAGTTTGGATTATCCAAAAATCCCCAAATTTTGCCATAATATTCTTTAGCATATTTTTGACCTACTAGCAAATTTTCAGCTCATTTGAAGATAATTTGAATAAGAATTTGCTAAAAACAATCTGCTGTGTTCATAAGAGTCCAGAAACATTTTCAAAAAATATTTCCCACTTCAAAAATCTGTTCTGAGCAATCCATAGCTCCAAAAATCATAGGAAAATTTAGGAAAGCTCTCTGGGACATACTTGGAATTGTAGTTCACTTAGTTGGGCATGAAAATGCACATTACTACAGAATTAATTCTATTGACTACAAATGCTTAAAGAATTGTTCTGGGAGAACTAACCATGTAAAAGGGCTGAATTTTGGACCAGATGACTCTAATGTGATCAAGAACTCACATGTAAATTATCAGCCCAAGATGAGTCCTGGAACTCCCTGTCCTTATTCTCCATACTTATGTATAAGGGAAAAATACATAAGAGATATTGTGAGAATTATGGAGGACACAATATGACTTCACATTAGCTGCAATTTGGCAAGCTAAATCCTTAGGTAGTATAGAACCTGCTGTAAAAGTTTTGAGGCCATTGGAGTTCTTGTTCTTCAGTTGCACTCAAATCTTTTCAGCTTATCTATTATGTTCATTAGAGAAAAGGGTTAGTGTATAGCTAAGGGCCTTAAGGTCAAATTAGTTTAATTCTGTTCTTTGCACAACAGAGGCAAACCAAGCCATGCGTGGCTTTTTCACACAACCTCTGTTCTTAATAAAGTAATTCTATAACTTCTTTCCATTACATTCTATAAAATATGTGCATATGCATCTCAATAGGAACCACAACGAAGGGGACTCAAAGGAGTGATTCATCGAAGTGGATCAAGCTCCGGAGAGTCAAGGGTGGATCAGCAAGGATACTAACTGCTTATATACGACTACCCTGCAAAACAGGCAAGCTCCGGTTTGCATTTAACAGCTGTTAAGTTTTTATTTTGTACTAACTTTCGGTCAAGATATGAACTGTGCATTAGGTCTAGTGTTTGATACTCCTCTTGCATAGCCAAATGACCCATGGAGTATTGGGTAGGTGTCCTTCACCGTGTAGAACTGCCATGCTTAAGTACGGTTCGGTAGAAGTCGAGTGGTGAGATGCTACTCGCAGTTTCAGGAACAACAGGGGCATACGGGATTGGTTCGTAATTGAATTAGCAAGTTAAAGTTGAGACCGGAAGGTTGTAGGAGCAGCAGAACATAGGGGCCTGGGTGCTGTAGACCTGTCCGTGTCAGTCAAGGACCGATCCGTATGCGGCCCTGTTGAACAAGTTTGAGTTGTGTACCGGACTCATGCTGGCTATATGGGACCCAGTAAACCGATGTACCTCGGGAAGCTGTCGTTGGGACTTTTCGGGTCGCCTCAGGCGGACGGCCAGTGTGCAGTATGTGGGGAATATTCTCATGACATCTCACGTCGGAAGGTGCACCATGAGAGTAGCTACTGTACGGGGCGACTTGATCGATTCAGCGGGGGTGAAACGGGGGAAAGGCTGCCACGTACGACGTCAGTGATGGTTGTTGTAGGCAACGTCGAGTACGGGCGTACGTGTCGTGTAGTCCGGGTGTTATTGATTCGAATCACCGTCGCTCGCGGAATGGACCGACCATACTTGTTCTCACAGTCGTGACGTAGTAAGAACTTGCATGAGAAAGGAACTAATCATCTTGATGTGAAGTATTATTCTACCTTGTATGGAAGCTTGATGAATAGGCTAGTGCAAACTCGATTCTTTTATGCCATGAGCAATTTACATCGGGGGAAAGCGTTTCTTGTCTGATTGTGGACTCCCGATGTGGCGTGCCCAGGGTTACTTAAAATGCTGCAATTAATACTGAAAGTAAGGATTCACTTTTAGGCAAGTTTGCTTATGCTTATGCCATCCTATGTTAGGTTCATAACCTCACTTAGAGTTTCATGTTTAGGGTGACGGTTAAGTCTTGCTGAGCGTTATGCTCACGGATGCTATCCGAGTTGTTTTGCAGGTATTTGACTCGATGCTTATGAGAAGGGATGCCGATGAGACTCGGGAACCTCCGAGTGTTTACTCAAAGAGCATCCTCGCCGCTGCAGATTGATCTTCGTGTTGCTAGTAAGAAACGTCCGCGGGCTGGACTGTTTCTTTGTTGCTAGTTTAGATATGAATCGTGAGAGTGATAGTCTCCCGCTGTAGTCTACTCTGATATACTTATTTGTAAAACAATCTTGTACGCTTCCGCAAACTATTTATGTAATATGATGTAGGTTCATCGACCCGTGTGCTGTTGGGTGCCGCATAACACGGCACCACCCGACGAGGTCCCGTGGGGCCATCTCAGCGTGGTATCTGAGCCGTTACACATGGTATCAGAGCTGCGTTGGGAACAGAGCACGGATTGAGCATCATATTATGTCAAAAACTTAGGATACGGTGAGATAACGGTACTAGGCCCACATAAGGACTACTATTAGCATATAATGAAGGTGGCAAGCTAACTTATTTGTTATGTCGGAAAAATCGTGCATCTCGGGACGGTTTATGTCTTGGGGGGTGCACGTATGCGCTGTCCACCAGTGCGCACAAGCTGAAGGGTGGAGCCCCACGGGTGGCAGGTAACCCGACCCGCTTTAGTATCCTCTACGACTCTTCATGTCGTTTGGGGTATTCGAGCAACGTCTTCCCTGGCGTGCGTGGTGCAATTTGGGAGACCCCGTCACGTGGTCAGTAACGTGAACACGTAGCTCAAGGCGTGTTTGGCTTGAGAACACCTGGGCGAGTGATGACGGCCGGGTGTACAAACTGTTATGGATACCGGGTTCGGTGTGCAGCCGGACCTGATGATTGAGTGTGGCTTATGTAGGTGCTAACCACGAAAAACCTTAGTACGTGTAGAACACGTTTGCGAGTGATTGTTTTAGTGCCACCTAATGATACGTGTATGCCGGTGTAATCCGGTTAGGTTTTTCTTTGGTGAGGCCACGTAGTACCGGCATATGTCTTACGGTGCATCGCCACCGTACTACACTGGATAGTATTCTTACCTATGAAGAAATCATTCATGACTAACTTCCAAACTAAAAATGGATGTGATAAAGTACATATTAGTTACTGAGCTCTTCATTTGAATAAGTTTCAGAGAAGAGACTTGTTAGGCTTCTTTTGATCTCAAAGACAGAGTGCTCTGTTCAGACAGAAAATTTTCTGGTCTTTCACAGAGCGTAACTCTAATTAGTTTGACCCAATGGAGGTGTTTGAGACAGTTCTGGAAAGTTTATTAAGTGCTCTACAACTTTTCTGTAGAACTCCAGAGCCAAATCCGACACCAACTTGGTTGAACGTCCAGATGAATGCAGACTGTTCAGAAAACAGAGCAGCTGCAAACTTCTCTGGATGTTTCGGTAAATTGGTCATAACAATCTGTAGAAAATTTTCTAAGGGTCATGTAATACACCGTTGGAAAGTTTATGAAACTTACAACGATTTTGTAGTTCATAGTTTGTTCAGAATTGTACTCCAGTTGTATGTAAAACCGTGATGAAAACAGCCACACACAAAGGAGGTGCTGGCAAATTTTAGCCAGAAATTCTGTCAACTTTGAACAATCCTAACTTTTGTTCCAGAAATGATCTAGGGGCATGTGAGTACTCGTTGAAAATATTCTGAAGTTAACTTTAACTTTGGTATTCAACTTGAGTTATGAAAATGCTAATAAATGGATCAAATTCGAGGTTAAGTACATAAAAGTCTGTTCTGTACAGAGTGAGGGACTGAATATGTTGGCTTTAGAAAGATGTGTAAACATGAAATGTTGTTATGCTTTCATAAAGTTTTAGCATGTTCATGTTTTACATACTTTCAAATACTGCTGAGATCATGTTTTGACTCCCCTCAAAAAATTATCCTTGAGCAGTATGGTGCGTACTCATTCTCCGAGTAGGGTTGATAGTTCTCGTCAAGACGATGATGACTCGACTCCACCACGGGCACCGCCATCAACGGTATGGGTGGGTGTCATGACTCAGATGGTCGAGTCAAGTCAAGAGAACACAAGACTACTCCAAGCCTTGGTACAACAGGGCTTACTCCAGCGTGCACAACAGGACGTTCCACCTCGGAACGCCTACTTGGATTTCTTGGCAACACAACCGCCAATCTTCACGGGAGCCCATGAACCAGTGGAAGCTGATCAGTGGCTTCGAGTTATGGAGTCCAAGTTTGGGGTGTTTGAGTGCGACGAATATCAGAAGGCATCATTTGCAGCTCAACAGCTCCATGGAGCCGCCGGAAATTGGTAGTTTGCGTATCTCGCCACCGTTCCGGAAGGCCATCAAGTGGAATGGACGGAATTTCGTGAAGCATTCCGGGCTCGTCACATTCCTATGGGTTTTATCAAGGCCCAGCAGCAAGAATTCAGAAACTTGAAGCAGGGGAACATGAGTGTCCTCGATTATGTCAGACGATTCAACCTTCTGGCACAATATGCTCCTGCTTATGCGACGAGCGAAGCTGCAATGTGTGACTACTTTTTCTATGGCTTGAGTGCCATACTAAAAGAGAAGTTAGCTTTGTTCAATCAAGGCAGTTACACCGAGTTGATCAGTGCTGCTCTGCTGCAAGAACAAGCGACACTTGAGTGTCAAGCAGAGAAGAGGGACCGGGAGGATGTGCAAGAAGACACACCAATCATTCCTCGTAAATACCGTGTGGTGTATCACACACCATCCGATGAGATATTGCAAGCACCAGGGAGATCAACTCTGTACATATTTCCTGCTCAAGAATCTTATCTTGAAGCAGCGCCATTACCGCAGCAACAAATGATACCTGTTGCATCATTGCTGCAGCCAAGTACATCAACTTCTCAACCACAAGTCAACGAAGAACCGGGGAAACCTCCGTGTTCTTATTGCCACCGTTCAGGGCATTTTAGGCAAGAATGCCGGGAGAAGTTGGTGAACACCAGACAGCCATCATCGTCCGGTGGTATGCCGCCACCTGCTCAAGTCCATGTAACAGCATTGCAATCCGGGAGTGTGCAACATCTGGCTATTGAGGATGTCCCGGAGGGAGCACCGGTGTTAGCGGGCATGTTCACTCTCAAAGACGTGCCCATGCTCATACTTTTTGATTCCGGTGCAACCCATAATTTTATCAGCAAAACCTGCGTGGATCAGCACCAATTATCCACCAATACCCCCACAACGAGTTTTCTTATACGTTCACCGGGAGGGAATATCTCTGCCAATCAGATTGTGTCCCGAGCAGCTTTGTGTTTGGGCGGAAAAATATACCCAACAGCCCTGATTATGTTGGATAGGCAGAAGATAGACATTATATTGGGGATGTCTTGGTTAAATCGTCACGGTGCCGTTCTCAATATCGGTAACCGGACTGTCCAGATTGACTCGCTGATTCACGGACAGCACACGCTGTTTTTAGACAGCGAAGATCCAGATATGGTAGAGGCCTACCACACGGAAGCGCTGAAGATTGAAGATATTCCGGTGGTACGTGATTATCCCGACGTATTTCCCGATGACTTACCGGGCATGCCGCCCGAACGGGACGTCGAGTTCAAAATTGAACTGGCACCGGGAACGACGCCTATTTCACGAAGGCCTTACAAGATGGCACCTAACGAGCTAGCGGAGTTGAAAGAGCAACTTCATGAACTCATGAGCAAGGGTTTCATACGACCAAGTTCTTCACCTTGGGGTTGCTCAGCACTGTTCGTTAAGAAGAAGGACGAAACACTACGGCTATGTGTTGATTACCGTCCTCTCAATGCTGTCACAATAAAGAACAAGTATCCTTTGCCCCGCATTGACATCCTGTTTGATCAACTTGTGGGTGCAAAGGTATTTTCGAAGATGGATCTTCGGTCGGGCTATCATCAAATCAAGATCCGACCGGAGGACATACCGAAGACAGCTTTCTCGACGAGATACGGACTCTACGAGTACCTCGTCATGTCATTTGGGCTAACCAATGCTCCGGCACACTTTATGTATTTGATGAATTCTGTATTCATGCCGGAGCTAGACAAGTTCGTCGTGGTATTCATCGACGACATATTGGTTTACTCCAAATCTGAAGAAGAGCATGCTGAACATCTGCGCATTGTGCTACAACGGTTGCGGGAGCACCAATTATATGCCAAGTTCAGCAAGTGCGAATTTTGGATTGATCAAGTGCCTTTCCTAGGCCATATCATTTCAGCAGAGGGCATTGCCGTGGATCCCAGCAAAATTGAACAAGTGCTGAAGTGGGAATCTCCCAAATCTGTCCACGAGGTCCGAAGTTTCCTAGGTTTAGCGGGTTATTATCGGAGGTTTATTCCGAGCTTCTCAAAGATTGCTAAACCAATGACGGAGCTGCTGAAGAAGGGCACTAAATACATGTGGAATGCAGCCTGTGAAGCCGAATTCAAAACTTTGGTGAAACATCTCACAACGGCTCCAGTTCTTGCTCAGCCGGACACGACGAAGCCATTCGACGTATACTGTGATGCATCCGGCATCGGTCTCGGCTGCGTTCTGATGCAAGAAGGGCGTGTGGTCGCCTATGGGTCTCGTCAACTGCGAAACCAGGAGCAGCATTATCCAACTCACGATCTTGAGCTTGCTGCAGTGGTGTTGGCGTTAAAGATGTGGAGGCATTACCTACTTGGTAATCTTGTTCACCTCTACACCGACCATAAAAGCCTGAAGTACATCTTCACGCAGAAGGAGCTGAATATGAGACAACGGAGATGGTTGGAGCTCATAAAAGATTATGAAATTGAGATCCACTATCACCCGGGAAAAGCCAACGTGGTTGCCGACGCGCTTAGTCGGAAAGCCCACGTTCACGACTTAGCGGTTGCTGAGTTGGAAGATGAAGAACCAAGCCTCCGTGTCATTCCGTATGGCGCACTTTATAATCTCGCGCTCATTCCAACAATCCGTGAAGAGATTGTTGAGGCTCAAAGAAGAGACAGAGGTATGTCTCACATACGGAGAAGACTAGACAACGGAGAGGTGAAATGTTTCCGGAAGGATGAGAACGGTACAATATGGTTTAACAACCGTATAGTGGTACCGCGCAATATGAAACTCCGGAAGAAGATCTTGGATGAAGCCCACCTGTCAAAGTTTTCCATTCATCCCGGAAGTAACAAGATGTACCAAGATTTGAAACAGAAATTTTGGTGGACGAGGATGAAGAGGGAGATTGCTAAATACGTATCCGAATGCGATACGTGTAGACGGGTCAAGGCTGATGATATGCGGAAAGCCGGACCGCTACAACCTTTGAAGATTCCGGCGTGGAAATGGGAGGATGTGAGTATGGACTTCATCGTCGGATTACCGCTCACATCCAGGAAGCATGACTCGATATGGGTGATTGTCGACCGGTTGGCAAAGTCGGCTCATTTCATACCGGTGAACACTCATTATCGAGCAAGGCAATATGCGGAGTTATTCATCTCCAGAATTATTTGCTCACATGGTGTCCCAAAGACCATCGTTTCAGATCGAGGTGCGTTGTTCGTTGCTCGGTTTTGGGAGCAGCTGCATGCCTTGTTGGGCACCAAGCTAATTAAAAGCTCCGCATATCACCCTCAAACCGATGGACAAACTGAGAGGGTGAATCAAGTGCTCGAGGACATGTTGAGAGCATGTGCCATCCACCACGGTAGGAATTAGGACGATCACCTACCGCTGGTGGAGTTTTCATACAACAACGGTTATCAAGCGAGTATTAAAATGGCACCGTATGAAGCTCTCTATGGCCGGAAGTGTCGCACACCACTGAATTGGTGTGAGTCCGGCGAAAGAGTTCTGTTTGGGATTGATCTTGTCAACGAAGCCGAAGACCGAGTTCGGTTGATACAAGAGAACTTAAAGGCTGCACAATCCCGACAGAAGAGCTACGTGGATCAGAGGCGTAGGCCATTACATTTTGACGTTGGAGAACACGTTTATCTTCGTGTATCCCCGATGAAGGGAATTCACCGGTTCGGTGTAAAGGGGAAGCTCGCTCCCCGTTTTATTGGTCCTTTTGCTATCACGGAGAAGTGCGGACCCGTAGCCTACCGGCTGGAATTACCGGCAAGTCTAGCGGGTGTTCATGATGTATTTCATGTTTCACAGCTGCGGAAGTGCCTCAAATTCACCGCTGCTGTTCGCACTGAGGACATTGACGAATTGAAACCGGACCTGACCTACACCGAGCGACCGGTTCAGATTTTGGATGAAAAGACCCGGGTAACCCGGCACCGGACAATCAGATTCTTCAAGGTGCTGTGGAGTAATCACACCACGGAAGAGGCGACGTGGGAAAGTGAAGATTACCTCCGCACCAACTATCCGGAATTTTTAGCTTTGTACAGTTTATAATTACCTCTCCCGTCTCGTTCCTGTTTTGTAATCTCGGGACGAGATTCTTTTAAGGGGGGAGGAATGTAAAAGTCCCAAAAATGTGTATGAATAAAAACTATGGTTTGAGTTCATATGTGTGGCAATGACAGGAAAAATGGGACTTGCTAAAACTTTTCTTCATGCAAGGTAATACATGGATGAACATCCAACATGAGGTTCACCTTTTTAATTAAAAGTGTTGGACCAATAAGGAGTTAAATACCTCGTTGCATGTGAGTTTAAAATTCAGATTTGAAAATTCAAAGTTCACACATAGGGTGACCCAAAAACTTTGAATTAACATGCAGCCATATAGATGAGTTTTTAGGGAAAAGGTTATCACCACCTTTTCCTTTGTAGTGTGGGCTCAAAAAGAAGGATAAGAGAAACATTTGTAAATTCTAGCCAAATTCAAATTGGTTATACCAATTCAAACTGAATTGGAAGGATTCAAATTCAAACCCACATTTTAAAACTCAGAATTGTGGGAATTAAGAGGATCACTTGAGAAGATATTTGGGGGTTAGGATGTGGGATGGGACCCACATGGCAGTGAGCTGGAGGCTTAAACTTAACCAGGAAGCAAATGAATTTGGCTTCTGTTCTGCTCGGGCGCCACCGAGGAGTTCCACCGCGCCCCCCGGGGAACTGGACCCGACACCTCCTGCTGCCTCCCCCCCCCCACGCGCGACCACCGAAGGCGGTTTCCTTCGACGTTATCGTGCCCTCGGCTGAGCAAAGACCCGATTGCTCTCCTCCTCTCGCGTGAACGCCGCACAGCCATTCTTCCCTCGTTCGCTCTCGGTCGATCGGGAAACTAGCGGAGACCATCGCGCTCACTGCCTCCGAGGGGCTAAACACAGAGGCGCGACCGTTGCTCACTTCCCCCGACCCAGAAAACACCAAGTCCCGGCGTTCCCGAGCCCCAATCAACCATTCCGCGGCGACCTCAAAAGAATCGACGGTCGGCTTCACGTGGACAGCTCTCCACAGAAGCTTCCAAGCCCAATCAATCACGGCCACAGGAGCGTTCTGCTGTGTTATTGCTCTCACCCAAAACTTGGAGCAAATCGTGGAGCGTAGCCGGCGAATTCCGAGGTTTTGCTCCGGCGGCTTCAACCCGAGCATCCGGTATGAAAATCCAAAATTCTCCACTTCTGTTCGTTCTTAGCTCGTCAAACTTTGCACGGAGGAGCTGGACTAGCCGGCGGTCATATCCTCTTTAGCATCCGAGGCATGACATTAACTGGGCACCGCGAATTTTGAGCTCTACCGAGCATGATCACGGCGGAACCGGTCGGCCGCACGGTGACGTCCGGTTCGCGACCATTCCAGGGCCATTTGAGGGCCATGCCGAGCTTGGCGATCGACCACTGGTTCTGTAGCACGTGTTTGTCGCTTGGTTAGAGGACTAGGAACCCTGGTCGACGGTGCCGAAAGGCAGCAAAGACTGCCGCACGTCGCCGGGGTGTTTCCGATCACCGGCAACCCTTGATGACCCCGCAGATATGTTCTTCGACATCATAAGCGCCCTGGCGGCAAACCTCAGCTCGGGCGGTGGCTGGAGAAGGCGAGTCGGTGAGCTCCGGCGTCGGGCCGGCGAGGGGCAGCGCGGGCACGGGAAAACAACGGGAGGAAGAAGAAGACCGGGTGGGTCCCAGCCGTCAGCGCCTGTAGAGTTTAAAATAGGATCTGTTGTGGCTACGTGGTACAATTCTGTGAACCGCTGTGGCCCCAATCTGATTGGCTGGTGTTTAAAAAGCGGGCCCAGTGGGATTTGCATTAGGAAAATAATCCCAGACTTAGCTCAATCTTTAGAAATTCATATCTCCCTGTAGAAAACTCCAATTTGAGTGATTCCAATTGGGTTGGCTTAATCCCTCTGAGTTCTATCCAAATATGAACTCAGATTTGTATGAAAGTCAATATTATATTCTGGAGAATTCTTTGAAAGTTTTCTGAAAAAGAATTATTGAGGGAGTTTGGATTATCCAAAAATCCCCAAATTTTGCCATAATATTCTTTAGCATATTGTTGACCTACTAGCAAATTTTCAGCTCATTTGAAGATCATTTGAATAAGAATTTCCTAAAAACAATCTGCTGTGTTCATAAGAGTCCAGAAACATTTTCAGAAAATGTTTCCCACTTCAAAAATCTGTTCTGAGCAATCCATAGCTCCAAAAATCATAGGAAAATTTAGGAAAGCTCTCTTGGACATACTTGGAATTGTAGTTCACTTAGTTGGGCATGAAAATGCACATTACTACAGAATTAATTCTATTGACTACAAATGCTTAAAGAATTGTTCTGGGAGAACTACCCAAGTAAAAGGGCTGAATTTTGGACCAGATGACTCTAATGTGATCAAGAACTCACATGTAAATTATCAGCCCAAGATGAGTCCTGGAACTCCCTGTCCTTATTCTCCATACTTATGTATAAGGGAAAAATACATAAGAGATATTGTGAGAATTATGGAGGACTCAATATGACTCCACATGAGCTGCAATTTGGCAAGCTAAATCCTTAGGTAGTATAGAACCTGCTGTAAAAGTTTTGAGGTCATTGGAGTTCTTGTTCTTCAGTTGCACTCAAATCTTTTCAGCTTATCTATTATGTTCATTAGAGAAAAGGGTTAGTGTATAGCTAAGGGCCTTAAGGTCAAATTAGTTTAATTCTGTTCTTTGCACAACAGAGGCAAACCAAGCCATGCGTGGCTTTTCCACACAACCTCTGTTCTTAAGAAAGTAATTCTATAACTTCTTTCCATTACATTCTATAAAATATGTGCATATGCATCTCAATAGGAACCACAACGAAGGGGACTCAAAGGAGTGATTCATCGAAGTGGATCAAGCTCCGGAGAGTTAAGGGTGGATCTGCAAGGATACTAACTGCTTATATACGACTACCCTGCAAAACAGGCAAGCTCCGGTTTGCATTTAACAGCTGTTAAGTTTTTATTTTGTACTCACTTTCGGTCAAGATATGAACTGTGCATTAGGTCTAGTGTTTGATACTCCTCTTGCATAGCCAAATGACCCATGGAGTATTGGGTAGGTGTCCTTCACCGTGTAGAGCTGCCATGCTTAAGTACGGTTCGGTAGAAGTCGAGTGGTGAGATGCTACTCGCAGTTTCAGGAACAACAGGGGCATACGGGATTGGTTCGTAATTGAATTAGCAAGTTAAAGTTGAGACCGGAAGGTTGTAGGAGCAGCAGGACATAGGGGCCTGGGTGCTGTAGACCTGTCCGTGTCAGTCAAGGACCGATCCGTATGCGGCCCTGTTGAACAAGTTTGAGTTGTGTACCGGACTCATGCTGGCTATATGGGACCCAGTAAACCGATGTACCTCGCGAAGCTGTCGTTGGGACTTTTCGGGTCGCCTCAGGCGGACGGCTGGTGTGCAGTATGTGGGGAATATTCTCATGACATCTCACGTTGGAAGGTGCACCATGAGAGTAGCTATTGTACGGGGCGACTTGATCGATTCAGCGGGGGTGAAACGGGGGAAAGGCTGCCACGTACGACGTCAGTGATGGTTGTTGTAGGCAACGTCGAGTACGGGCGTACATGTCGTGTAGTCCGGGTGTTATTGATTCGAATCACCGTCGCTCGCGGAATGGACCGAGCATACTTGTTCTCACAGTCGTGACGTAGTAAGAACTTGCATGAGAAAGGAACTAATCATCTTGATGTGAAGTATTATTCTACCTTGTATGGAAGCTTGATGAATAGGCTAGTGCAAACTCGATTCTTTTATGCCATGAGCAATTTACATCGGGGGAAAGCGTTTCTTGTCTGATTGTGGACTCCCGATGTGGCGTGCCCAGGGTTACTTAAAATGCTGCAATTAATACTGAAAGTAAGGATTCACTTTTAGGCGAGTTTACTTATGCTTATGCCATCCTATGTTAGGTTCATAACCTCACTTAGAGTTTCATGTTTAGGGTGACGGTTAAGTCTTGCTGAGCGTTATGCTCACGGATGCTATCCGAGTTGTTTTGCAGGTATTTGACTCGATGCTTATGAGAAGGGATGCCGATGAGACTCGGGAACCTCCGAGTGTTTACTCAAAGAGCATCCTCGCCGCTGCAGATTGATCTTCGTGTTGCTAGTAAGAAACGTCCGCGGGCTGGACTGTTTCTTTGTTGCTAGTTTAGATATGAATCGTGAGAGTCATAGTCTCCCGCTGTAGTCTACTCTGATATACTTATTTGTAAAACAATCTTGTACGCTTCCGCAAACTATTTATGTAATATGATGTAGGTTCATCGACCCGTGTGCTGTTTGGTGTCGCATAACACGGCACCACCCGACGAGGTCCCGTGGGGCCATCTCAGCGTGGTATCAGAGCTGTTACATGCAGAAGAACTTTTCGGTGTACTGCGATGCCTCTGGAAACGGGTTGAGATGTGTTCTCATGCAAGAAGGGCATGTTGTGGCTTATGCATCCCGGCAGCTCCGGAAACACGAGAAGAACTATCCTACACATGACCTAGAACTAGCCGCAGTGGTACACGCGTTGAAAATTTGGCGGCACTACTTGATGGGGAAGAGGACAGAGATATATACGGATCATAAGAGTTTAAAGTACATTTTCACACAACCAGATCTCAACCTCAGACAAAGGAGATGGTTAGAGCTGATCAATGACTTTGATGTGGGCATCAACTATCATCCTGGGAAAGCAAATGTCGTGGCAGATGCTTTAAGCCGGAAAGCGCAGGTCAATAGGTTGAGCTTGAAGGACATGCCTGCAGAATTGAAGGACGATGTTATAAGACTCAATCTATGCCTGGTGAATAGTGGTGAAGCCATCGCCATGGAAGTGGACTCCACACTAGAGCAAGACATACGCGATGGTCAAAAGAATGACGAGAAGATACAAGAAATCAGACAACTCATCAAGGAAAATAAAGCCCCTGGTTTCAGAGAAGATGAACAAGGTACGGTGTGGCACGGGAAAAGGATCTGTGTGCCTGAAGTAAAGGAGATCCGTGAATTGATTTTGAAGGAGGCTCATGATTCCGACTATTCCATTCATCCTGGGAGTACGAAGATGTACCAGGACCTCAAGAGCAGGTATTGGTGGTATGGCATGAAGCGAGATGTCGCGGAACATGTTGCCCTATGTAACACATGTCAGTCGATGAAAGCGGAACATCAATGACCCGCGAGATTATTGCAACCACTCAAAGTGCCTGAATGAAAATGGGAAGAAATCGGTATGGATTTCATAGTGGGATTGCCTTGTACCCAATCAGGATACGATTCGATATGGGTCATCATCGACAAGCTAACCAAGGTAGCTCATTTCATCCCCGTGAAAGAAAGCTACAGCGGATCCAAATTGGCGGAGTTGTACATGTCAAGGATCGTGTGTTACCATGGAGTGCCAAAGAAGATAGTGTCGGATCGAGGGACACAATTCACCTCAAGGTTCTGGCAGAAGTTGCATGAAACCATGGGAACCCATCTGAATTTTAGTTCTGCCTATCATCCCGAAACTGACGGGCAGACGGAAAGAACCAATCAGATCCTTGAAGATATGCTGAGAGCGTGTGCACTCAAAAACAATCGGAGTTGGGATAGGAACCTACCGTATGCGGAGTTCTCCTATAACAACAGCTATCAGGCTAGTATGAAGATGTCACCGTTTGAAGCTTTGTACGGGAGGAAGTGTAGAACTCCACTATTTTGGAACCAAACGGGGGAAAGCAAAGTGTTTGGACCCGAAGTACTACAAGAAGCCGAGGCGAAAGTGAGGGAAATTCGCAACAACTTGAGGATAGCACAGACACGACAAAAGAGCTATGCCGATGTACGAAGAAGAGAGCTCGTTTTCAACATGGGGGACTATGCCTATCTCAAGGTGTCCCCTATCCGAGGATTTCGCCGGTTCAAGGTGAAAGGGAAGTTATCACCCTGATACATCGGACCCTTTCAAGTTCTGGAGAGGAAAGGCGAAGTGGCGTATCAACTAGAATTACCGGCTCGCCTATCGGATGTGCATGACGTATTCCATGTGTCACAGATCAAGAAATGTCTGAGAACACATGAAGAGATGTTACCCATGAATGAGGTTGACGTAGCTGAGGATCTATCTTATGCCGAGCAACCATCCAAGATTTTGGAGATAATGGAACGCCTCACAAGAAATAAAAGAATCCGGATGTGCAAGGTGCAGTGGAAGAATCACTCGGAAGAGGAAGCCACATGGGAGCGAGAAGACGAGCTTAAGGCACAGTTTCCGGAATTGTTTTCTTAGAACCACCAATCTCGAGGACGAGATTTCTTTTAAGGGGGGTAGAGCTGTAACACCCCAAAACCTGTTAAGAGGGGAATTAAAAAATTTTTGGATGTATTGCATGTGGTGCAGAAATTCAATTTCAAATTGGAATTTAAATTAAACTCAAAACAGAAAAGAAAAAGAAAAAGAAAAAGAAAAAAACAAACCATCCGGCCAGTGGGCCGAAGCCCATCAGCCGGTCCACCTCACCCCCGCGCCAGCCCGCAGCCGCGCGCCCCCTCTCCCTCTCACTGACATGCGGGGCCCGCCTGTCATCTCCGACCTCCCGCTCGCGCCAACCGCCGGTCCCTTCCGCGCACGCGCGATCGTAACCAACCCGGAATTCCGCGTCCCTCAGCCTGACTCCCGGTCCCAGACGACTCAAACTCGATCTAAACAAACCCACCGCCCTTCCTCGTCTATAAAAACGCCGGCATCGCTCCTTTTTTCCCCCCCACGATCAGCCGTTTTTCCTCCCGGTGAGAACCAGAGTTTCTCCGGCCAATTTCTCTTGATCTTCGCTTGGGATTTCTGATCTAACGCGCCGATCTTGATCCACCGCCTCCGGGGAATCACGCAGGTGCAGAAAACTCGGTGGTTTGCGCTTCAAACACAGCGCCGACGAGCATCGCCGTGAATCCACCTCGGACCTCGTCGCCGACCGCTTTCCAGGACCTCCGAGCTCAAGAAAAACCCCGAGGTGAGATCCCCGACCTCCCCTCTACCGATCTATGCCATGAAATCCCACTTTTAGGAAGAATTGACGAAGATCCGAAGTTTTCCGGCGAGATCGCCGCCTTCCGCTGCCACGCGCCGCCGGGCAGCGCCGCCCGCGCTCGATCAGAGCGACGTGGCCGCTCGAGGGCCGTCTATTTTAAATCGCACGGTAGAATTTAAATCCCCGCGTACCGGTTCGACGTTATAATCTCAGCCGTCTGTTTTAAATCGGACGGTCCACGTCAGCCCCGCATTATAAAGGCCGGGATTCTTACGCGCTACCCCCTGGGGATCTCGGAAAATACGAGCTAGCCCCAGAAACTTCTGATCTAGCCCCTGGAACTTCAGAAATTCATGTAAATTCAATTAAAAATCAGTTTTAGCCCCTGGACTTAATAAAAATTAGCAAAACCCCTCTGTTATGCATAGTTAGGCCCCTGGAAATTCTTAAAATAATATAATAGACCCTGTAGTGGGGTGAGTTTACCTTTTAACCCTATGTGATATTAAATTTAGGAATTTGAATATGTGATTAGTATTTAAAATTTAAAAGATGGGACAAACACATTGTAAATTCAAATTTAAACTTTCCTAGCACTTGGAAAACTTTGGAGTGAGTTAAAAATAGATTTTAAGCTGAAATGAATCTGTCTAATTGATTATTCACATTTATTAGTTATAGGGACACATTTTTAGGTTAGAGAATAATTCTGAAAATTGGTAAAATAAATGTTAATTAGTTCACATCAGAGGAGAAGTTCAAAAATATATTATTTAATATTTTAGATCAGAACCTATTCTGTTTAGATGATGTGTCTTACTATTTTCATAATAAAGTTCACAATTAGGTATAGAAAATAAATCTTAAAATATAGGAAAATAGGTATGCATAACTAGAAAATGATAAATGAAGTCTCCAAATCCAAATATTCCAGTTTAGGATTTGGTAGAAGATCTGAAAACCCATTTGGAGTAGGAAAATACCTTCCATGCATACTTGGTAGGTAAGATGTGTATCAATTGAATATAAGGAATTTGTTCAAATTGGAAATTCATATATAGTGTGCAAACATAAATCTGAATGCAAAAGTTAGAAAACATATGAGCATGTTTAAAAGTGCATGTAAGCCAAAAATCAACTGACATAGAGTAACCACAACACATAGAAATGTGAATGACTTTCATAGATGTGAATGTGTGGTTTGTATGAAGTGAAAGTGTGAACTATGTCGTATGGATTGTTGTTTCCTTTTTGCTATGTGTTTGACATGAATAGAACCTGCCCCAGAGCAAGATCTTCCCTTCCAAGAACAAGACTTTCCATTCCCAGAGCAGCAGGAAGAAGGCAAGTGTCCTTGACCACTTTGATCCTATGCTAGGATATGTAGATAGAATTATTTGCATTGTCAATTGAAATACGAAACCCATGCTAGGAAGTTTCCCTAGAATTGCATTATCTTGTTTTCTTTGTAGCTTGGGATTGCGATTTATTTTATCATATCATTCATTTACATGCTTATGCTTAGCCATGATTAGAATGGGATAATTGTGATATGAGATCATCAGTTTATTTACCATACTCTTGAATGAGATGTTATGAGTTATGTAGAGGTAGGGATCAAGGCAAGTTGGATGATTTGGTTGGTGCTGGGTGCACGAGACTCGGGTTTGTGTTTAGTACTTGCCTGGATCCTAAGGACCGGTTCATGGAGCATGTAACCTGGCTTTACCGTGCCAACCACATGCTGAGATGGGGCAGCTTGGCCAATTAATTAGGTGTATCCCCGGCGTAGTATGGGTGTGTTGGATGGTGCGGGGAGTAGGTGTCAGCTGGACTACCATATGAACCGCAAGGCTCAAGAGGGGGCCACTGCAGCAGGGTTGGAGCCTCTTGTATGCTGTTAGGGGTGAAACCTCAGTGGGCCCACGCTCGTCGGGAATCCCTTTGTAAAGGCTTCGTAGTGATCTCCTGGCTACACACCTGGGAAGTGTGAATATGGTTCGTGGCCACTAGCATAATGGAGGTTCTTTAAGTCCACCCGGCAACGGGGGATGAAATCACTACATGTGGGTACAGTGGTGCAAACTCTGCAGAGTCAAAACTGTCATGACAGCCGTGCTCACGGTCAAGAGAGGCTTGGACTTATTCATGATTAGAGGATGATGGCATTGGAAGTTGTGGATGTTAAGCGGGGAGCTTAACATTGGAAATGATGTTATGGTTATTTGATTATGATGATGGGATGGGAAATTGGGATCATTTCACCTATGTAGTAATGTAGGTACTTAATAAGCTAAGGTGGTAAGCAATAATTGCGTAGTGCTTCAACCATGAGTTCAACCTCTCCTTGTTCTATCCATGCATGACATAACTTTCCCACACTTGCTGAGTACCAACGGTACTCAACCTTGCATATTTGTTGGTTTATATTGCTGCTCAGGTCAAGAGAATGATGTGGTGTTTAATGATCAAGACTTTGGACCCGAAGAAGATTTCTAGGTTCATGGAGTCCCCCGGGCAACGCCTGTGACGGAGCCCACAAGAATAATATTTCGGCTGCTGTTTTATTTACATATTATGAACTTATTATCGTCCATCGAGACGTATGCTATGTAAGACTTATTTATATTCGACACCTGGCTTGTAATAAATGATGCTTCACTATTTGTCATCACATGTATGAGAAAATGATCCTGGCATACATGTGATATTCACTCGGTTGTTCTTCAGAGAAACCGGGTGTGACAGGCGCCTGAATAAAATAACACTATATCGGGATGCTGGTGGAGTTGGAACATATTCGCAAGGATGGGATCTCCCTCCGGCACGTCCTCTATGGCAAGTTGGTGGACGGTGCCGGGCCTAGGATGTGCCCGCCGCGCATTAGTAGGGTTCCGGGGCTGGTTCCTCCCCGGAAACTGTGATGCAACTCCGCCGCCCTGCCTCTCAGGACAATTGTTGGCAAAGTGTCCTGGGCGACCACACTTGTAGCATGTGGCTGTTGCCTGGCCGGTGCTCGGGGGACGAAAGCCCGGCATGCGCTGCTGAGGTGCATACACACGCGGCATCGCCCGCTGCTGCTGTTGTTGTTGCGGAGGTGGTGCTGGAAGTGCCGGCCTGAATGCCGGTGGAGAATATGGCCGACTGCGGAATGGCATCGGCCTCTGTGGTGGCTGCCAGCGTGGACCCGATGGTGAGTGATTCACCATCCGGTATTTTTGAGAAGGACCACCTCCTTCTCCGCTGCTTTGTGGCACGCTTCGCTTCCTCTCCGCCGCCGCTAACTCCTTGCCGGAGTCCTCCTGAACAATCGCAGCATCAATAATATCATTGAGGCTGCCACGATTGAACATCGCCAGCTTGTCCTTCAGGAGCGGGTTAAGCCCCTGGTAAAAATGATCCCGCCGCTTCTCATCGGTATCGGTGTGATAAGAAGCGTAGAGTGGAAGATCATTGAACGCCCTGGAGTATTCCAGCGTGTTCCTACTTCTTTGCTGCAGCCGTAGGAACTCCTGCGTATTCCTCTTCATAATACCCGGCGGTATATGATAGGCCCTGAAGGCCGTCCTGAAATCTGCCCAGGTCACAACTTGCTCGGTGGGTTGCGAGGCGCAGAAATTCGCCCACCAAGCGCTCGCGGAGCCCTGAAGCTTGTGGACCGTGAATTGAGTCTTGCGCTGCTCACTCACTTGGAGCAGACCAAACTTCATCTCCATCGTGCGGAGCCAGTTGTCCGCCTCGATGGGTTCATCCGCCCTTGAGAATACCGGGGGATGAGTAGCCAGAAAGTCGGAGTAGGAGCTTTGTTGGTGCTCCTCGCGATCTTGACGCCTCTCTGGTCGAGACGTATTCACAATAAGGGTTTGCAGCAACTCTGTGTGCTGCTGATGAGAACCCGCCATCGCCGCAATGATGTCGGCCAATGTAACCGTTGCGGTGGCGGTTGTTGCTGTTGCTGTTGCTGTCCCGAGGAATCCTCGGGAGGCTGTCGGGAGGTGTAAGGGCCTCAGTTTTTGACACATGTTTGAAGTGTTCATCACCACACACACACCTCATTTGAAGCAAGTTGATAAACACATTTGAAGAGCAAGTAACCACCATCAACATGCTCATTAGGGAACAAACTCACATATTGCAAAAGTGGTATTTCCCACATGTGATATACAGGGGCTGGGCATATGAAAACTCCTACATAGTGCTAGGAATGTCCATGCCAAGTTTCACCAAAATTCAAAACCTTTTGAGGTCATATTGGGTATGGATAGAAAGAGGGCAGTTTGAACTCAAATTCAAATTCAAACTGTTTTGATCCCATGAATTCAAAAGTGGGAGGCATATTCTTACTCAGCACATTTTTGTGAGCTCACACACCAATTTTCACTCCATTTGGAGTTGATCTTGACATGAGCTAAGTGGGGCAAATTCAAACTATATTTGAATTTCAAACTGAACATGTGCTGAAATTCATTCAAACCAAATCCAATTTGAATGCTAACCAATTCAAATGTTTCAAGGGTAGAAAATTCAAATCACCAGGGGCCTTGTGGGAACTACTGTTTACAACAGTGAATAGGAGTTAATCTCAGAGGTTAAAAATGAAAATGGGACCCACATGTCAGCCACAGGGATGATTCAACCGACTGAGACTTTCTCACTCGGGTCCCCGAGATGCAGCTGCGGTCGCCACCGAGGGAGGCCGCCGCGCCAGCAGCTGCTTGGCCACCCGCTGGCACGAGTCGGTTCAGAGCCTTCTTAAGGCGTTCTTCCCCCTCCTCGGCGGAAGCCTCGCCAGTTTCTCCCCGCAAGAACTCAGCGCCGGGAAACTTTCTTCCGCCGCTCAGAACCGATCGGAAAGCTCCGATCACAGCCTCCCCGTCTCCTTCAGAGCTACGGCAAGGTACTAGGAACCCTCTTCGTTCTTCCCCGTTGCTAGAATTCAGCTGAAACCTGTCGATCTCGGCTATACCGAGAGTTCAATTCGGTGATCTAAACCCGCCGCACTTCGGGCTCCCGTGGACAGCCCAACTGGGAGGTTGTCACGCCCGAGCCAAGGCACCCTTTGACGCGCTAGTGATCGGTACTGCTCACCCCTGAGCCACAGCCCGAGTGCTTGCTAACCGGCAGCAAATTTCCAGTTTTTCCCTTTCTGGGTACAGACCGACCTTCGGGTGCGGGTCTGTCGAATTCATACTATAGAAAGGATTAGAGGGCCCCAATCCGCTCTCCCACAGACTAGACACGGTAGCGCACAAGTTGCCTTCACAACCTTTGGTCTGAGAACCTCTGTAACCGGCGTATTTCAAAGTTTACCGACGGCGGAGCATGCGGGAGGCATCGGGCGCACGGTGAGGGCCTACTTCGGGCCTCCCCCGAGCTTCTTCGAGCTCATGCCGATCTTCCTTACGGTCCACTGATGCTTCCCGACCGGTTGCTCGAGTGACTGGGGTGCTAAGGAGGTCGGCCGACACGGCCGAAGTCTTCCCGAGGCGACGGCTCATCGCCGACCATGCACCGGCCATTGTCATGACGAGCTGAGCCCAGAATCCTGTTCCCCTAGTGAAAGTAGGCAGGGGCGGCCAAGATCGTGAAGTTTGGAGCTCCACAGAGGCTGCCGGCGAGGTACCCGGGCGGCAGAGCGCGGGCGGCGAGAGGTAGACGAAGGGGGTGGACCCCGGCTGTCAGCGGCAGATATTTTAAATCGGGATCGGGCTGCGGCTGTGATATGATGTGATGGCGCGCAAAAACCCTGTGGGCCTCAGTGTGCTGACGCCTCCGCGCCCAACACGTGTCCCCGTGGGCCCCCGGCAGATTTAAACTTTTCCCCGATTTTCAGATTTCATTCAAACTTCAAATCATCATAACTTTGGCTAGGAAGCTCCAATCGAGTGAACCAAATTTTGTTGGATTCAGCTCTCTGAGAACTTTCCAGCAAATCAAGTTTCACTTCATGAAAATCTTTAATTCTCCAGAATTAATTCCTCAAAGTTTAAAATGTTTGGAATTTTAACTGGACAATACTTTGGAGGAAAATTCTGAAATTTTGCTGGGATGTTCACAAAAATATCCATGAAATACCATAAAAATTTCAGATCCATTTGAGCTAATTTGATCCACCTAATGGTGCGATTAGTGAAACTGTTCCAGAGAAAATAGAAAATGTTCAGAAACATTTTTAGAATTTTTCCCTGAAATTGTTTAGCTCATATCTTTAGCTAGAAACCTTCAAATTAAGGGAGACCAACTCCATTAGAACCCTATGAAAATATAGTTTTCAGAAAGTCATAGTTTGTTTCATGAAAATCTTTAGAACACCCTAAAAGCCTTCAATTAAGGTCAAGTACATAATTAATTGTGGAGGGCTCAAATGAGCTTTGCTGCAACTAAAACTTGACCAAGTCTCTGTTTAGGTTGTAACCAAGCCACAGTAAAAGTTTCATAGTCGTTGGGTTTGTCTAGTAAGAGTTATAGACTTCACAAGTTTGAATTCAATCAAATGCATTTAAATTAATACATATACTTGTATCTCATGTAGTCGCTAAGGTCGAGGAGGAACCCGAAGTCCTAGACTTCGTTACTCCAGAGGAGCAGCTAGCCTATGACCAAGATCAGCAAGGCAAGCTCCGGTTTGCATTAACCTTTTTACGATTTTTTATTGTTTTGAGCACTTACTTGAGTATGATGATTCCTTGCATTAGAGTCTTGTTTGGAAACCCAATTGCATAGCCCAGAAAACCATGGGTTGGGATTAGGATTCAAAACCCCGTTTAGCTACTGCAATGCTAAGATAGTGTAGGATTCGGTACAAGTCAAGTAGTTGGAACTACTCGCGAGCATAGGCTAGAGGCACTCGACTCGGGTAGAGATAGCACATGATACACATGGAAAGAAAAATGAGACCGAGCGGAGAGTAAGGGCAGCAGGACTTTGGGGCCTGGTTGCTATAGCTCCGCTTGTGTCGATTGAGGACCGATCCCTGTGCGGACCTGTTGAACAAGCTAGAACAGTACCGAAGACCTACCGGCTATATGGGAACCGGGAAACTGATGTAACTCGGGTAGCTGGGTATTGAGGCATTGCCCGTCGTTCAGAGGGTATGTTGAGAGCTTGAGGTGTAAATCGGCCGGCGGCACTGAGATGCGCGTGCAGAGACCTCTTGCTCGGTACGATGGGACCAGTTCATTATTTGGCTAACGGGCGAAAGGTGGTTGAGTACGGCGTCTGTGATGGTTGCTGTAGGCAACATCGAGTACGGGCGTACGTGACGGGTTATTCGGGTAACCCTGCAGGTGTAAATCGATTATAATCGCCGTCCCTCGCGGTTAGTGAGTACCTCTTGTTCACTGTACCGTGACATAGAAAGAACAGGCTAGTTACATGTTAAAATGTTGCTGATTGAAAGATGGACTGGATCGTTAATGATTTGCTGTAGTTTAGAGCTAATTAAAGTTCCTTTCAACTTTGGGCAAAGTACATGAGAGAAATGTGTTTCTTGTTTGATTGCGGCTCTCTCATGTGCCTTGGCGTAAGGTTCTCCACAACCTGCTGCGAAAACTTGAAAGTAAGGTTCCACAAACTAGGCGAGTCCTTTGCAAATGATTTTTACCTCATGTACCTATTAATCCTGCATGTAGAAGTTCCATGTTTAGGGGAGACGGGTGAGTCTTGCTGAGCCTTCGTGCTCACTGCTTGTGTTTGAAGCTTTTGCAGGGTTCTATGAGGAAGGGACTCCCGAAGAGGAGATGGAACGCCAGGAGGGGAACCCCGTCGAGTGGGAGTCGTGCACGCCGCCGTGTTAGTCTGCGTGTGCGCTAGCAAGAACATGTTCACGGGCTGAACGTGAACTTGATGCGTAGTCTACACCCGTGAGTGTATACTGGACTTATTTTGATGTACAAATGTTCATAAACCACTTTATGTAATAAAAGTTTTGCTTCCGCTTTGTACCTTTGATGTGTGTTATCCGGTGCTGTGCAATGCAGCACCCCTCAGCGTGATCCTGGCTCGACAAGACCGTAGGTGTCGTGTCAGGAGGTCTCTCCCCCCAGGCTGGAACCCCCAACGTCTGGGTTGGCACGAGTGTGAGTTATTCTGAAATTCAAAACAGCAGCGATCAGCACATGTCATACTTAAAATTCCATATGAAACAGTAGGTATTAAAGTGACACATGAATAACTTGCACAACATTCACATATATTGATAAAGCATAAACTTTATACAAGATAAATTATTCTCGGATCTCCGAGAAGTCGTGCTCGTGTCGTCACTACTTATACATATACTACTGTCTACACGACATGTCACCGATCACAAAATTTCTCTTACACCACCCTTGCTGCCCTACTTGGCAACGGTAACCCACTACTCGGAGTAGAACTCGACCTCCTGTGGGTCGTCCTCCTCCGCTACCTCTGCTGGTGGCTCCGGGTCCATAACCTCCTCTTCCGGTTCAGGTTCTCCCATTGCCGGAAGACCCAAAACGACAGGTACGGCACCCACCATTGGTATGCCCATTACCGGAGGTACGAGGTCCTGCAACGCGTGCACCTCGTCCATGGCCTGGTTGTAGTCCTCTTCCCTGCCTTGCCCCTCCTCAATAGTGTCATCACGCTCTTGAATGAGTACATCATTCTGCTGGGTCAGAGCTTGCACTTGTTGTTGTAATGCCGTGATGTCGACGCGGCTTTTCTTTTTCGCCTTCTTCAGACGATGCAACTGATTGTGTTGCTCATTCAGTGCCTTCATCATCGGAAGGAGCACATTGCGGATTGCGCTGTGAGCACTCTCGAAATGGTCTCCACGGTGGTGCTCTCCTAAAGCTTTGCAGCAAGACAATCTGTATGAACAGCTTGGCTGTCCATCACGGCTTTTCCTGCCCTTAACTGGAGACTGAGGTTCGCCTCCGCGGGGTTGTAGCTTGGGCAACCCGGATATGTTGCCTCCACGTACCTTTCCCCCCACACATGATTAGCTCGTCCCTCCACCGGAAAGAGCGCGTATGGAGTGCCCTCCATAGCTCTCACGTGTAGTTGGCAGAAACGCGACATGGTGTCGCGAGCTGCCACTTGCCACATTTCCTCCAGCTGTCTGCCCCTCACCGTAATGGTGAACAGCGCCCAACCGGGTGGCATAGGTCCGGCAGGAACTTCGACATGGATCATTCACGTCTTGTTCCCCTCCTCGCCTTCTTCCTCGGTGAGGTACTGCGGCATCTCTACGTACCCGAAATATTGAAGCATTTTCTTCAACACTTCCGGATAACCGCTGCGGTGAGAACAGTGGGACACTGATGGGACCCCGCCGTCCCGCTCATTCACGGGGACGGGGCACCTTGCCCAGGAATTGCATTGGGTGGTGCCGTGTTATGCGGCACCCAACAGCACACATATAAGGAACAATGTATTACATAAATCAAAGCGGAAGCTTACAACTGCTCTTTGTAAATACTTTACATAAAGTAGCTACAGCAGAAGTCTATAACAGCTCACGTCGAATATCTAAGAAGAACTCGAGAAGAGGTCCAGCCCGCGGGCTCCTCTCGCAAGCAACACGAAGACATGGCAGCGGCTAGGTTGTCCAAGTGTGACATGACTCGGAAGTTCCCGAGTTTCACCGGACAACCTTCTTTATAGCGTCAAAGTTTACCTGCAAAACCACTTATATAGCAAGAGTGAGCACAAAGGCTCAGCAAGACTTAACCGTCACCCCTAAAGCATGAAACTCTACATGAGGGTAACTTAAGACCTAATCATGTAATTTGCAAAAAGACTCGCCTACGAGTTCATCCTTAACTTTCAGATTTTAGCCATAATAGTAGTGACCTTGCGCCCAGCAACATTGGAACTCCAAAATCAAACAAGAAATGCTTCATTCCAATGTTACTTGTCCCAAGGTGGAAAATAACTTTAGTTTGCTCTATCTCTACTTCAAACATGGTTTTCAAGCAATTTAAAATTTTCATAACAGCATTTAAAACTTTGCAAACTATTTTCACACAACTTGATTACTACGTCACAACATGGGAGCAAGCGGTACTCAATAACCGCGAGGGACGGTGATTCGAATCAAACACTACCCGGATAACTCGACACATACGCCCGCCTCTGAAGACCCAAATCTGGCATCCTTCATTACGTCGTATGTGGCAACCTTTCTCAGGACACTAGACTGTAGAACCGGTCGCGCCGTCTCGGGCTCATAGGTCTAACGAGACGATGTGGTATGCCTCTACAACCCAGTGAACCTGGTACATCGGTTTCCTGGTTCCCATATATCAGTAAGCATCCGGTACACAACTCATTACTTGCTCCTGGACGCGGCACACGCATCGGTCCTTAACCGACACAGGCAGAGCTACTCGACCAAGACCTCGTCTTGTCGCTGCCTAACCCCTCTGCCTGGTCTCATCTTTAGAAATTTAAACTTTAGTTTGCCTCTCCCTTCCAACCACACTTATAAAACCCTGAACTCGCGAGTAGTTTCCAACTACTTATCTTCTACCAGATGTCCTAGCCTATTTAGCACGACCTTATTCTACAGCGATGAAACCATTCTACCCTTGATCCCAGGGTTCCTTTTTGGTCATGCAAGTGGAGTATAAAACATCCTTGACCTAATGCACATACAAACTTTGACCCATAGTAGTGAACAAAGTAAAAACTTTAGAAAACAACTTAAATGCAAACCGGGGCTTGCCTTGGTTTTGCAGGTGACTAAAGTCATAGATGTATGAAGTTAGTTTCTGCTGACTTGAAGCTCAATCCCTGCCCTTCTTGCTCCTTGATCCAATCTCAACTTCTCCTTCTTCAGTTTCCACGTTTTATGACTACACGTTATGAATAGGTATACATGTTTAATTATAAAACTTTTGCTAACAAGTGCCAAAGACAAGTTTAAACTGGAACTCTGTTTAAGAATTTAAAATGACACTGGGGCTAGTGGTTTGGTTTGAGTGAAGCAACATGATCAAGTGATAATTACATTTCATCACTTGTATGCTACTCGTCTAAATAGGTTGAACAGGATAGTGGTGATCCAGAGCTCCAATGGAGCTGAAACTTTTCATGTGAGTTCCTCGTCACAGGAAAGTCATCTGGACCAAAATTCAGAATATTTCAATAAGTAGATCACCCAGAACAATTCCCTAAGCATTTAGGCAAAATGGAATTAATTCTGAATAAATTTGCACTTTCATGCAAATTAAAGTGAACTACAATTTCATGCATAGCTAAGGGAGCATGCATGAATTTTTCTAGGATTTTTGGAGCTAAGGAATGCCCAGAACTGAATTCTCAAGTTTTGGAAATTCTTTGAAAATGTTTCTGTATTCATTTGAATACAGAAACTTGAAATCAGAATTACACTAACTAAATCAACTCCAAATGAGCTGAAAGTTTTACAGGAGTTTCCTAACATCCTAAATAATATTCTGGCAAAATTTGGGAATTTTTGGATGAACCAAACTCCCCCTAAAATTCTTTTGCTAAAAAGATTTAAAGAATTTCCCAGAATTTTCTATTGATTTTCATGCAAATCGGGTTGCAGATTTGGATAGATCTTGTCAAGATGAATCTAACCGGTTGAATCACCCAATTTGGAGTTTCCTAGCACATGTTATGAATTTCTAAACTTTGTTTGAAATCCGGAATTAATTTCCTATAGAAAATCTAACTGGACCCACTGTTTAAAAGGGCAGCCAATAGAATGCGAGGACACACGGCTACAGGGTTTAGCCCACGCACGGCCACACTGGATCACACGCCACAGCCGATCCGGATTTTTAAATCTTCAGCTGCTGACACGTGGGCCCGAGGGGGGGGGGTCTTCTTCTTCCTCGGCCAATTTCCCGCGCCCGCGCCTCCCCCTCGCCGGCACTCCACAGGAGCTCGCCGGACACGGCTTCCCGGCCGCCTCTCGGCCGGAGACTCGCCGCCTGTGAGTTTGGGAGGTCGGGGAATACGTCTACGGGGTTGGCTCGGTCTGCCGGCTGCCGGACTACCCTCGGCGACGAGCTGCGGCCTTCGGTGACGATCGGCGCCGTCGCCCGGCCCTTGTAGTCGCCAACAGCTCAACCGAACCGCCCAAAAGCACCAGCGGAGGATGGGCTAGCTCGGCATGGCCTCAACGTGGCTCGGATGCGGCGGCAAGTTGAGGTTCACCGTGTGCCCGAGTGCCCCGCCATGATCGCTGATCGGAAGGCTCGAAATTAGCCGCTAACACGGGGTTTCTAGCTAGGGTTGTGAAGGGGATCGGATCGCCGTCGGGTCTAGATCCTTTGTTCACGATTTGGTGACCTCTAACTGCAAATTAAGCGCGAATTTGAGAAATCTTTACCAGAGGGTCCGTGCGCGTGCTCCGGAAGAAAAGCTTCGAATTCGGACGTTAGGGATCGCCATTTGAGCTGAGCTCCGGGGAGAAGCACCACGGCGGTACGGCGCGCCTCTGAGCGTTGTTGCTTGAGCATGAAACCCACGGTGGTGAGCTGCCCACGAGAGCCCGACACCGGTTCTGTTACAAGTCGCCGCGGAGGAGCCCGACACCGGTCGAGTTCAAGATTGAACTTGCACCCGGGACTACACCCATATCACGGAGACCATACAAGATGGCTCCAAATGAGCTGGCGGAACTGAAAGAACAGCTCAATGATCTATTGAGCAAGGGTTTCATTAGGCCGAGTTCCTCGCCTTGGGGATGCTCGGCGCTGTTTGTAAAGAAGAAGGATGAAACCCTGAGGCTGTGTGTGGACTACCGGCCGCTCAACGCCGTCACCATCAAGAATAAGTACCCACTGCCCCGCATCGACATATTGTTTGATCAACTTGTGGGGGCAAGTGTGTTCTCAAAGATGGACCTTCGCTCTGGATATCACCAGATCAAGATCCGGGCGGAGGATATCCCGAAGACGGCCTTCTCGACGAGATATGGACTATATGAATATCTCGTCATGTCCTTTGGTCTCACAAACGCTCCGGCCCATTTCATGTATCTCATGAACTCGGTGTTCATGCCGGAGCTGTACAAGTTCGTGGTAGTGTTCATTGACGATATCTTGGTTTACTCCAAGACAGAAGCCGAACATGCCGAACACTTGCGAATCGTTCTTCAACGATTGCGAGACCACAAGCTCTATGCCAAGTTCAGTAAATGCGAGTGTTGGATCAGCCAACTGCCATTCTTGGGACATATCATCTCAGCGGAAGGCATTGCGGTTGACCCAAGCAAAATAGAGCAAGTGCTGAAATGGAGAACTCCCACTTCAGTTCATGAAGTCAGAAGCTTCCTCGGGTTAGCGGGATACTACCGGAGATTCATTCCAAGCTTCTCCAAGCTCGCTAAGCCGATGACGGAATTGCTGAAGAAAGGGACGAAATATGTTTGGAACACGGCATGTGAAGGAGCGTTCCGAACATTGGTGAAGCATCTCACCACAGCCCCGGTATTAGCTCAGCCGGATACAACAAAGCCCTTCGACGTGTATTGTGACGCGTCTGGTATTGGGCTCGGCTGCGTGTTGATGCAGGAAGGACGTGTGGTCGCATATGGCTCACGCCAACTTCGGAACCACGAGCAGCACTATTCCACTCATGACCTTGAGCTTGCTGCAGTGGTTTTGGCGCTGAAAATGTGGAGGCACTATCTCCTGGGGAATCTAGTGCATCTCTACACCGACCACAAGAGCTTGAAGTACATCTTCAACCAGAAGGAGCTGAACATGAGGCAAAGGAGGTGGTTAGAATTGATCAAGGAATATGAAATTGAGATTCACTACCACCCCGGCAAGGCGAATGTGGTTGCCGACGCGCTGAGTCGGAAATCACATGTCCATCACCTCACCATTACACCGGTGGAGGAGGAAGAGCCAAATTTATACTTGATTCCTTATGGATCGCTGTACAACCTTGCCCTCATCCCTACTATTAGGGAGGACATCATTGCAGCTCAGAAGATGGATAAAGGCATGGCACATCTCCGGAGACAGATAGACAATGGAGAGATCAAGTGTTTCCGGAAGGATGATGAGGGGACGCTGTGGTTCAATGACCGCATAGTCGTACCCCGGGACATGGAACTGAGGAAGAAGATCCTCGACGAAGCCCACTTGTCTAAATACTCCATTCATCCGGGCAGCAACAAGATGTACCAAGATTTGAAATGGAAATTTTGGTGGACACGGATGAAGCGAGAGGTAGCGAAGTACGTATCCGAGTGTGATACGTGTAGACGAGTGAAGGCTGATCATATGAGGAAATCAGGGCTTCTGCAACCCCTGAAGATTCCAGCATGGAAATGGGAAGATGTGAGCATGGATTTCATCATGGGATTACCCTTATCATCCAACAAACATGATTCCATATGGGTGATTGTTGACCGACTGACCAAGTCAGCTCACTTCATCCCCGTACATACACATTTCCATGCCAACCGATATGCGGAGTTATACATTGCCAGGATTCTATGCCTGCATGGTGTACCAAAGACCATAGTCTCAGACCGAGGTGCATTGTTTGTATCTCGCTTTTGGGAGCAGTTGCACGCTGCTTTGGGTACTAAACTGATTAGAAGCTCCGCCTACCACCCTCAGATAGATGGCCAGACAGAGAGGGTGAATCAAGTTCTGGAGGACATGTTAAGAGCATGTGCCATCCACCAAGGTAGGAACTGGGATAATCACCTACCATTGGCAGAATTCTCGTACAACAACGGCTATCAGGCGAGTATCAAGATGGCACCCTACAAAGCTCTCTACGGTTGCAAGTGCCGCACCCCATTAAATTGGTGCGAGTCTGGTGAAAGGGTCACATTCGGGGTTGATGTGGTGAACGACGCCGAAGAGCGCGTTCGGACAATTCAAGCCAATTTGAAGGCCGCTCAATCCCGACAGAAGAGCTACACTGATAAGAGGCGTAGGCCGTTGCACTTTGACATTGGGGAACACGTGTACCTCCGCGTGTCTCCGATGAAGGGCGTGCACCGGTTCGGTGTGAAGGGGAAGGTCGCTCCCCGTTTCATTGGACCCTACGCTATCACCAAGAAATGTGGACCAGCAGCGTATCGATTGGAGCTACCGACATCTCTGGCTGGTGTCCATGATGTTTTCCATGTTTCGCAACTACGAAAATGCTTGAAGCAAACAGCTGCTGTTCCTACCGAAGACATCGGCGAGCTGAAACCGGATTTAACATATGAGGAGTATCCGGTGGCCATTCTTGATGAGAAAGCCCGAACCACGCGTAGCAGAACGTTGTGGTTCTACAAAATACTCTGGAGCAACCACACCGCCGAAGAAGCGACGTGGGAGAGCGAGGAGTTCCTTCGCTCAAATTACCCGGAGTTCATGGCTTCTCAACACGGGTAAGTCCCTATTACATCGCTATCTCTTCTTTTATAATCTCGGGACGAGATTCTTTTAAGGGGGGAGGGATGTAAAAGCCCAAGAAAAGGGACTTGCAAAAACTTTTCTTCACCTCACAACACCACAGTTTTGCTGTGGATAGGTTGTGAAATATTGTGAAGAGCAAGTAACCTCCATCAAAAGCGTGATTAGAGAGGAAAGCCTTCGTTTGCACAAGGTGGGATTTGGACACATGAACATGAGAGATTGAGCTCACCCTAGAACTTTAAAGGCTTGGAAAGGTTCAGTCCAAGTTTCATGAAAAATCCAACACTTTTGAGGCACTTTTGGGGGTATTTGAAAAAGAGGCCAATTTGAATGTAAATTCAAATTGCAGCAACTTTCATCACTCAAATTCAAAAAGTAGTTTCATATTCAAACTCAGCATATTTTCCTGAGTAATCCCACCAATTTTCAGTCCCATTGGACTTCATCTCGTCGGGAGCCGAATTTGTAACAATTCAAACTGAGTTTGAATTTTCAAATTCAAATATGAAGGGAATGTGGCCAAACCAGTTTGAAGTTGATGAAGTAAAATTCTACCTCTGAATTGGTTGCTAAGTTTCCTTTTCAAGTCTGAGTAGGTGGGATATTTGCACAACAGAGAAGATTAGGGGGGAGAAGAGGGCCCACCAGTCAGCAGACTTCGGCCCTAAGTCAACACCGAGCGAACTCGGTTTACCGGGCCTTGGCAGAGCTCGACACCGAACCGACCGAGCAGCCACCTCGCCCCCCCCTCTGCGCGCGCTGGCGACCAGCTTGCCGGCTCCACCGCCTCGGCCTGATCGTTAACCCGGGAGCAAACAGCAGCACGTCGCCTTCTTCATTGATCGCACGCTCGCTGTTTCCCTCACCCCGCGCTCTCTTTTCCCGATCGCCGGCAGCAACCGAGCCTCGGTTGCTCGTGCCAGCAGCACCGAAAAGCAGCGCCCGTGCATGCTCTACCACGACAGCCCCGCAAACCCGAGACTCCTAGCCTGTGGCGCGTGCAATTCGGCAACGGTCGCCGAGGAACAGAGCACCGGCGGAAAGCCGCGAACTGCTCCCCGTGGACAGCACGCCACGGCCAGTTTCACCGCCGGACTTCTACACGGAAAAGGTGCGCCTTAGTCTCCAGATCGTGTAGCTGCAACCCTTCTAACCATTGATCGACTGTGCACTGAGAATTCCTAAGAATCCCAAGAACTAGTGCAACCGGGTAAGGGTCGGTCTACCCCGAAATTCTAGCTGCACCGTCCAATCCAGCTCGGGTGAGCCTACACACACCTTCCTCACTCCCTAGCGGCCCTCCTCGACCAAGAATCAAGGGAGATGACCCAGAAATGGCCGGGTTTAGGTTGTTTTTCGGGCCGCCATAGAATAACAGCTCGGTTCACCGTGGAGCTCTAGGTTGCCGACCTTTTCATGGGGTTTGGCGGCCATTTCCATCACCCTTGAGCTCCCGTGATGCTCTCTGACCCTTTGCCGATCATTTTGATGCGTTGAAACGCATTCCCGACCACGCTGGAACCCTAACCGCCGCTGTCACCGTCGGGAGCCCTGTTCCGGTGAGCTACGGCCGCCAGCGACACCACCGACGAGTTCAGCGTCGTCAGTTAGGGCTGGGCGGCAAGTTTGGGGCCGGGAGACGGCCGGGAAAGCAGTTCCGGCGACGCTCGCCGGAGTGCGCCGCCACGGGCCCCTGTTTGGCGCGAGGAAGGAGAAGACTGCCGGGTGGGACCCACTGGCAGACATTTAAACATTTTGAAATGTCCAGTTTGTAGTTCAAACTTTGGAGGACCACAACTTGGGTTAGGAGAATCCAAATATTATGAAACAAATTTTGTTGGATTCCTCTAACACAGTACAATCCAAATCTGAAACCCAATTTGTATGAAATCCATTAATTAATTCTGGAAAATTCTTTAAAGCTTTTCAGCAAAAGAATTTTTGAGGGAGTTTGGTTCATCCAAAAATCCCCAAATTTTGCCAGAATGTCCTTTATAACATTAGTGAACCCCTGTAAAAGTTTCAAACCATTTGGAGTTGATTTGGTCAGAGCAATTCAAATTGGAAGGTGCTGTGTTCATTTGAATACAGAAACATTTTCAGAGAATTTCCAAAACATGGAAATTCAGTTCTGGGCAAATCTTAACTCCAAAAATGTTAGGAAAATTCATGCAAACTCTATGAGCTATAATTGAAATTGTAGTTCACTAAGTTGGTCATGAACAGGGGTATTACCTCAGAATAAATTCTTCTTTGCTGATTTGCCAAGAGAATTATTCTGAGCAAACCACTCCATGAAAATTGCTAATGTTTGGTCCAGAGAGTTTTCTTGTGACCAGGAACTCACACAAAAATTCTCAGCTCCATTGGAGCTCTAGATCACCCCTGTCCTGTTTAACCACTTAAGGGATTAATATGGAAAAGGGGGAAAACCACTTAGCATTTAACCATGTGATTAAGTCCAAGCCAAACCACCCACACCAGTTCATATTTAAATTCTTAAACAAGGTTCCAGGTGTTAGAGGCTGGTTATTAGAACTAATAGTAGAAGTCTTAACCTAAACTCACATGTGCATCTAAATTAACATGTAGTGTTTCATTGACGTGTAGCCATTGAAGAAGAAACCCCGGAAGTGCTGGACTTCCTTCTCCCAGACGAAGAACTAACTACTGACCAGCAGCAACAAGGCAAGCCCCGGTTTGCATTAACCTTTTTATAAGTTTTTCCTTTGTTTACATGTGTCATATGAAGTATGTATGTGCATTAGGTATAGCATGAATGAAACCCCACTTGCATAACCAAAGGTTCCTAAAAGAGTGAGGGTAGTGTCTAAGACCTCAAGTAGACAGGCTATGCTTAATGATTCATAGGACTTTGGTACAAGTCGAGTAGTTGGAATCTACTCGCGAGATAGGCTGGGGACACACGGGTTCGGTTGAGTGATGTGAGATCACTTTAGTAATGAAAATGAGACTAGGCAGGGGCTAGGGCGCAGCAAGAGGGAGTCTTGAGTGCACAGCCCTGTCCGTGTCGATTGAGGACCGATCCATGTGCGGCCCACGCTGATCAAGTTTGAACGTACCGAAGGCATATCGGATATATGGGCCCCGATAAACCGATGTAGCCTAAACCTCCGGGCGTCGAGGCATAACGCACCGATTTATAGGTGTAGGCTGAGGGCAGCAAGGTGGAAATCTGCCAACGGGCATAGAGAGATGCTCCGTGTGGGGAACCTCCCGCTCGTTTCGGTGCGACCGGTTCGACGTTTGGGCTGTTGGGTGAAAGGTTGTCCCATACGACATCGAGTGAGCGTGCTGTGCAGCTCCGCGGGTGGGCGTACGTGACGTGCTCTTTGGGTTTCCCTGCAGGTGTATATCGAGTCGATTCGCCGTCCCTCGCGGTGAAGAGTACCACTTGGTCACTGAGTCGTGACGTAGATTAATGGATGAAATATGTTGATTCAGTGTTGCTGATTGATATAATTGTATTGCTACATGTGTGCCACCAACTACTGCTTACTAAATTTCAGATTCCATGAACTGTTAACTTGTTGCTAAAAGATGAACTAAGGATGAACTTGTAGGCGTGTCCTTTTGCTGAAATGTTACTATCCTATGTCCATTGTACCCCTCAAGTAGAGTTTCATGCTTAGGTGAGTCGGTTAAGCCTTGCTGAGCCTTCGTGCTCACGGTTGCTGCTTAAGTGTTTTTCAGGTGAGGAGCCTCCCACGGACTCGGAGTACGAGTCCACCGGCGAGGGTTACCCTCCGTCGGGGACCACGGCTGAGTGGGAGCCATACACGCCGCGCTGAGCTGAAGAGTGCAGCTAGTGTGGGTTGCCCTAGGGCTGGGCAACCACTTTTGCTAGATAGGCGGGCGTGAGTTGTGTAAAAGAAACTTCCGCTGTATAAGATAAATAATAATTTGTAACTGGAGTTTGTACTACTTTGTACAGTTCAGTTGTTTTTCCCATGTAATATATATTGTGTTCTTATGACGTGTGCTGTCGGGTGTCGCATCACACGGCACCACCCTCTGCGATTCTGGATGAGCGGATTCCGGTCCGCCACAGACAACTACTCAATATAAGCCTCTAACAACTCCGGATGATTACGTTGCAAATATTCATCGCTTTCCCACGTAGCTTCGTCGGACGTGTGATTTTCCCATAGCACCTTGAAAATTCACAGCGTCCGCTTCTGGTCTCGCGGGTCTTTTCATCAATTATCCGGGTTGGATGCTCAACATAAGTGAGGTCCGGCTTCAAATCCGCTATGTCTCCCGAGAGAATTTCTGTTGGAACTTTCAAACACTTCTGCAACTGAGATATGTGGAAGATGTTACGAACTCCGGCTAAGGTGGCCGGTAGCTCCAAATGGTATGCCACCGGTCCACACCTTTCAATGATGGCGAAGGGACCGATAAAATGCGGATCTAATTTTCCTTTCACTCCGAATCGGTGAATGCCCTTCATAGGAGATACACGGAGGTATACGTAGTCCCCAACATGGAAGTCCAGAGGACGACGTCTCCTATCCGCATAGCTCTTTTGTCTGGACTGAGCGGCTTTAAGATTTGCTTGAATAAGCCTTACCCGCTCTTCAGCTTCATTTACGAGATCAATCCCGTAAATCACTCTCTCGCCAAATTCACACCAGTTCAAGGGTGTGCAGCACTTCTGGCCGTAGAGAGCTTCATAAGGTGCAATTTTTATGCTCGTTTGATAACCATTGTTATATGAGAACTCCGCCAACGGTAAGTGATCATCCCAGCTCTTACCGTGCTGGATGGCACACGCCCTTAGCATATCTTCAAGGATTTGATTCACCATCTCAGTTTGCCCATCGGTTTGAGGGTGATACGCGGAGCTTCGAATCAATTTAGTTCCCAAGGATGCGTGTAGCTGTTCCCAGAAGCGGGACACGAACAGCGATCCTCTGCGGAGACAATGGTAGGGGGAACTCCATACAAGCAAAAGATTCGTGCTATGTACAACTCCGCATACTTTTTGGCGTTGTATTTGGTACGCACCGGGATGAAGCGTGCTGATTTGGTTAACCGATCCACGATTACCCAAATCGAATCATGCTTATTAGCCATGAGAGGTAGTCCAACAATGAAGTCCATACTAATATCCTCCCACTTCCATGCCAGAACGCTTAACGGTTGTAAGGTTCCTACTTTCTTCATGTGGTCGGCTTTAACTCGCCGACACGTATCACATTCTGATACGTATTTAGCAACCTCTCTCTTCATCCGGGTCCACAAAAATTTAGTCTTCAATTCTTGGTACATCTTGTTGCTGCCCGGATGAATAGAAAATTTGGATAAGTGAGCCTCATCCAAAATTTTCTTTCGCAACCTCATATCACGGGGTATGACTATCCGGTCCTTGAACCATAGGGTGTCTTCATCATCTAACCGGAAACATTTCATCTCCCCATTCTTCATTCTCCTTCTGATATGGGCCATGCCCTTGTCTCTCTTTTGAGCTTCCATGACCTCCTCTCTTATTGTGGGTATGAGCGCCAGATTATGTAGAGATCCATATGGAACCAAGTAGAGACTCGGTTCTTCCTCTTCTATCGGCGTAATGGTCAGGTTATGAACATGAGACTTCCGGCTGAGTGCATCGGCAACCACATTTGCCTTGCCCGGATGATAATGAATTTCAATCTCATAGTCCTTGATCAGCTCCAACCATCACCGTTGTCACATATTCAACTCTTTCTGAGTGAATATGTACTTCAAACTTTTGTGGCCGGTGTAGAGATGAACCAGATTTCCCAATAGGTAATGTCTTCACATCTTCAAAGCTAATACCACGGCAGAAAGTTCGAGATCATGAGTTGGATAATGTTGCTCATGATTCCGTAATTGCCGTGATCCATATGCGACAACGCGTCCTCCTTGCATGAGTACACAACCAAGTCCGATGCCGGACGCATCACAATAAACATCAAAAGGCTTGGTTGTATCCGGTTGAGCTAGAACCGGGGCTGTTGTGAGGTGTTTTACCAACGCTTGAAAAGCTTCCTCACATGGCTTGCTCCAATCAATATTTGATGCCCTTCTTCAGTAGCTCCGTCATAGGTTTGGAGATTTTTGAGAAGCCTGGGATGAACCTCCGATAATATCCCGCCAAACCAAGAAGCTACGAACTTCATGGACTGATGTTGGAGACTTCCACTTCAGCACTTGCTCAATCTTGCTTGGATCAACAGCAATGCCTTCCGCTGAAATAATATGTCCAAGAAACGGCACTTGGTTGATCCAGAATTCACATTTACTAAACTTTGCATAAAGCTTGTGATCTCTCAGTCGTTGGAGCATGATATGCAAATGTTTAGTGTGTTCCTCTTCTGATTTGGAATAGACCAAGATGTCATCGATGAATGCCACGACGAACTGATCCAGCTCCGGCATGAACACCGAGTTCATAAGGTACATAAAGTGAGCCGGAGCATTGGTCAACCAAAATGACATGACAAGATACTCATAGAGTCCATATCTTGTCAAGAATGCTGTTTTTGGGATATCTTCCGCTCGAATCTTGATTTGATGATATCCCGACCTTAAGTCCATCTTGGACAAGACTTTAGCACCCACTAGCTGATCGAAGAGGATATCAATTCGTGGTAGTGGATACTTGTTCTTTATTGTTACAGCATTTAAAGGATGATAATCGACGCATAGCCTCAGCGTCTCATCCTTCTTCTTCACAAATAAAGCTGAGCAACCCCATGGTGTTGAACTTGGACGAATAAACCCCTTGTCCATCAGATCTTTGAGTTGATCCTTCAGCTCGGCTAATTCATTCGGAGCCATTTTGTATGGTCTCCGAGAGATCGGCGTGGTTCCAGGCATCAACTCTATTTTGAATTCCACCTCGCGCTCAGGTGGTAAGCCTGGAAGATCTTCGGGAAACACGTCCGGATATTCACAGACTACCGGAATGTCTTCTAACTTGCACGCCTCGGCATTACATACTTCTGGGTCTTTGGAAACCGCTTTGCCGAGATACAATGTTTGACGCCCATGAAGTGGAGAGTCCAAGTGAACACTCCTGTTCTCGATGTCCAGAACAGTCTTATGGAAGGTCAACCATGATATTCCCAATATGGCATTGATTCCTTGGTCTTCGAGAATAATGAGGGTGGTAGGATAAATGTTTCCACCCAAGCAAAGTGGTGCTCGAGAAACGACTTCATTAGTTGATTTATCTCCACCTGGCGAATGAATAAGGTAAGAACCTTTTGTGATAGTTGTGGAGATCTGATCCCAGATCACCGTTACCCTGCTAATGAAGTTATGTGTTGCACCAGAGTTGAATAAAATGACAACCGGCTTGTCATTTAAGGTGAACCTGCCGGCAAGAACAGGTCCTCCCTTTGGCAGATCATCGACTGACACATAATTGACTGTTCCCACTTTGGACATGGCTTTTCTTTGCTGTCCAAGATCACTCTTTGGAACTGGACCCGCAGACACAATGTTGCTGCTCGGTTCAGTTGCTTCATTGACGTTGAGTTCATTGTCAATATGTAGTGGGACAGCACTCGGTTCAGCGGAGAAATCACCTTGATCATCTTCAATCTCTTGAGGGAAATAACATTCAGGTGCACCTTGTTGATAGTGAGGTGCAGGAGAAATAAGTTGCTGCTGTGGTGGAGGTGAATAAAACCTCTGGGAAGTAGAAGAATCGTCACACTCCCAGAATGACTGCACCTCTTGTGGAACCTCTCGACCGGAAGGTGAACAGATTACCCACCGATACTTCTGAGGTAGGTGATTGCATTCATCCTGTGATGAGTCCCTCTCTCTCTTTTTCTTTAAGGTAGAGATTGGAATAATATTCCTGAGTGATAGCACAGCTAACAAACTCATCAAAGTTCTCTTGGCTAACTTGAGCCAATTCACATCGCAGCCTCGCAGTCAGCCCTCGATAAAAATGATAACCCCTCATGGATGGTGATTTCACATAGTCAGGGACATATTGAGCTAAGCGATTGAATTCCTTCGCATACTCAATAACACTCCTATTACCTTGCTTTAGATTCCAGAATTCATCCAGACTTGTTTGCATGATGCCCGCAGGCATGAAACGAGCATGAAATGCATCCTGGAACTCCGCCCATGTGACACGATGCCCTGCTGGTTGGACAGCAATGTATTCTGCCCACCATGCTCCAGCAAAGCCGTGGAGCTGCTGAGCGGCATATAGAGTCTTCGAGAATTCATCACATTGGATCAACCCGAACTTGGACTCAATGACACATAACCAGTGATTTGCTTCACAATGGTCAGCCACCTCAGAGAATACCGGCGGTTGTGTCGCCAAGAAATTCAGATACGTGCTCTGGGTTGTCATGTGACGTTGAGCTTCTCGATTTATGCCTTGCTGAACTAGAGTTTGGAGAGTTTCATTCATCTTCGCCATAATTTCAGCCAATCCGGTTGGCGATAGCTCTTGTGATGAAGTCGAGTCATTCTCACCTCGACTTGAACCTCCAATCTCCATTTGAGAGTGTGCGCGTACCATACTGCACGAAACAAAATTTTGAGTCAATCAAAATTCTATCTCAGTAGTAAGTAAAGATAAGTAAAACATGAACATGTCATGAAATTTATGAAAGCATAACCACATTCATGTTTAAACAAATCTTAAGTACGCTAAACTAATCAGCGGGACTACCCTGATCAGTTCACACAAACTCCAAATTTTACTCAAGTTATCTACAGATTCTTGACTTGAGTTCAATACTAAAGTTTTAGTATACTTCAGTATCTTTCCAATGAGTACTCATAGGCTCCTTAAGGATTTTTCTACAGGAAGTTATGGCTTAAAAACAGAAAGGTCCAGAGAGGTTTTGCTACTGTCCTGGTTCTGAAAAGTTTGCCTTCAACTGGACTTTTCACCAACTTAATATGTGATTTTGCTCTGGAGGTCTACAAAGAAATTGTAGAGCACTTGAAAATCTTTCCAGAACTGTATCATACACCTTAATTAGTTAAAGCTACTCAGAGTTATGCCCTGTTAAAGCCCAGCAAGAATTCCTGCCAGAAACAGAGCACTCTGTTTTTGAAATCTTTGAAGGCTAGTAATTCTCTTATTTGAATCTTAGCTCAAAATAAGAGTTCATTAACTAATACTTGTTTCAAACTTCCATTTTTAGTTGAAAGTTAGTTCACGAATCATTTCTCCATAGGGAAGAGGATTATATGTTTAGTACGGTGTCGATTCTCCGTAAGAATCATATCGGTACTACGTTACCTCACCAAAAGAAAATCCTACCCGGATTATACCGGCATATACGTATTATCAGTGGCACTAAGACGGTCTCTCGCACACGTGTACTACACGGGATACGTACGTGGTTAGTACCTGCAGAAGAACACGCAATAGTGGTGCACTCAAAGGTTGTTTCATTTCAGGCAGATCCATATTTAAAAGTAAATACAAACGCCCGTATCATTGCCATACGGCCGTCCTTGAGTTAAGCCACGTCTCAAGGTATGTGATCATGTTTTTACATCACACGACAGGGAACCCGAGTATATCATGAATGGGTCGTCACGGTTGGGAATGTTATAAACCCAACAGATACCACCTACTGCCCTGCAGGGCACGCCGATGGCAAGCGTTGCGTATGTCCCCCTGGGCTATTTCCAGACGAACACACTATCGCGTTACTGACCACACGATGGGGTCTCACTTACTTGCCTAATGCACGCTAGGGATCAGCGTTTCATATGAACTCAGGAACATGAAGAGTCCAAGAGTTTCATATTAACGTCTCACACCAAGCTGTGAGACCTATCCCTGAACCACATTCCTCGTTAGGGGAGCTAACCGAAATTGAACCTCTTTTGGTGGCATTCCTTACCATGCTTACCTGAGCGTAGGTGCGTCGTTACACAATAAAAAAACTCAGAATTATAACAAGTATGTTAGTACTGTCACTTTAAGTAACTATACTACTATAGTCCTTATGTAGGTCTAATACCGTTTGCTCACCGTATCCTAAGCTTTTGTCATAATACAATCCTTATTTCATGCGCCATTACCAATGCGGCTCTGATACCACGCTGACGGGACCCCGCCGTCCGGCTCAGTTACGGGGATGGGGCACCTTGCCCGGGAATCGCATTGGGTGGTGCCGTGTTATGCGGCACCCAACAGCACACATATAAGGAACAATGTATTACATAAATCAAAGCGGAAGCTTACAACTGCTCTTTGTAATACTTTACATAAATTAGCTACAGCGGAAGTCTATAACAGCTCACGTCGAATATCTAAGAAGCACTCGAGAAGAGGTCCAGCCCGCGGGCTGCTCTCACTAGCAACACGAAGACATGGCAGCGGCTAGGTTCTCCAAGTGTGACATGACTCGGAAGTTCCCGAGTCTCACCGGACAACCTTCTTTATAGCGTCGAAGTTTACCTGCAAAACCACTTATATAGCAAGAGTGAGCACAAAGGCTCAGCAAGACTTAACCGTCTCCCCTAAAGCATGCAAATCTACATGAGGGTAACTTAAGACCTAATCTTGTAATTTGCAAAAAGACTCGCCTAGGAGTTCATCCATAACTTTCAGATTTTAGCTTTAATAGTAGTGACCTTGAGCCCAGCAACATTGGAACTCCACAATCAAACAAGAAACGCTTCATTCCAATGTTACTTGTCCCAAGGTGGAAAATAACTTTAGTTTGCTCTATCTCTACTTCAAACATGGTTTTCAAGCAAAAAAAAAAAGAAAGGGCAGCCCGGTGCATGTAGCTCCCGCTTGCGCAGGGTCCGGGGAAGGGTCCGACCCACTTGGGTCTTTTGTACGCAGCCTTTCCCTGCATTTCTGCAAGAGGCTGTTTCCAGGACTCGGACCCGTGACCTCATGGTCACAAGGCAACAGCTTTACCGCTGCGCCAAGGCCCCCCTTCCAAACATGATTTTCAAGCAATTTACAATTTTCATAACAGCATTTAAAACTTTACAAACTATTTCCACACAACTTGATTACTACGTCGCAACATGGGAGCAAGCGGTACTCAATAACCGCGAGGGACGGTTATTCAAATCAAACACTACCCGGATAACTCGACACATACGCCCGCCTCTGAAGACCCAAATCTGGTGTCCTTCATTACGTCGTATGTGGCAACCTTTCTCAGGACACTAGACTGTAGAACTGGTCGCGCCGTCTCGGGCTCATAGGTCTAACGAGACGATGTGGTATGCCTCTACAACCCAGTGAACCTGGTACATCGGTTTCCTGGTTCCCATATATCAGTAAGCATCCGGTACACAACTCAATACTTGCTCCTAGACGCGGCACACGCATTGGTCCTTAACCGACACAGGCAGGGCTACTCGACCAAGACCTCGTCTTGTCGCTGCCTAACCCCTCTGCCCGGTCTCATCTTTAGAAATTTAAACTTTAGTTTGCCTCTCCCTTCCAACCACACTTACAAAACCCTGAACTATAACTCGCGAGTAGTTTCCAACTACTCGTCTTCTACTGGATGTCGTAGCCTATTTAGCACGGCCTTATTCTACAGCGATGAAACCATTCTACCATTGATCCAAGGGTTCCTTTTTGGTCATGCAAGTGGAGTATAAAACATCCTTGACCTATTGCACATACAAACTTTGACCCATAGTAGTGATCAAAGTAAAAACTTTAGAAAACAACTTAAAGGCAAACCGGGGCCTGCCTTGGTTTTGCAGGTGACTAAAGTCAGAGATGTATGAAGTTAGTTTCTGCAGACTTGAAGCTCAATCCCTGCCCTTCTTGCTCCTTGATCCAAGCTCAATTTCTCCTTCTCACTTTCCACGTTTTATCACTACACGTTATGAATAGGTATACATGTTTAATTATAAAACTTTTGCTAACAAGTGCCAAAGACAAGTTTAAACTGGAAATCTGTTTAAGAATTTAAGATGACACTGGGGCTAGTGGTTTGATTTGAGTGAAGCAACATGATCAAGTGATAATTATATTTCATCACTTGTATGCTACTCGTCTAAATAAGTTCAACAGGATAGTGATGATCCAGAGCTCCAATGGAGCTAAAAATTTTCATGTGAGTTTCTTGTCACAAGAAAGTCATCTGGACCAAAATTCAGAATATTTTACTAAGTAGATCACCTATAAAAATTCCCTAAGCATTTAGGCAAAAAGGAATTAATTCTGAATAAATTTGCACTTTCATGCAAATTCAAGTGAACTACAATTTCATAAATAGCGCAGGGAGCATGCATAAATTTTTCTAGGATTTTTGGAGCTAAGGAATGCCCAGAACTGAATTTCCAAGTTTTGGAAATTCTTTGAAAATGTTTCTGTATTCATTTGAATACAGAAATTTGAAATCAGAATTACCCTAACTAAACCAAATACAAATGAGCTGAACCTTTTACAGGAGTTTCCTAACATCCTAAATAATATCCTGGCAAAATATGGGAATTTTTGGATGAACCAAACTCCCCCTAAAATTCTTTTGCTGAAAAGCTTTAAAGAATTTCCCAGAATTTTCTATTAATTTTCATGCCAATTGGGTTGCATATTTGGATAGATCTTGTCAAGATGAATCTAACAGAATTTGAATCACCCAATTTGGAGTTTCCTAGCACATGTTATAAATTTCTAAACTTTGTTTGAAATCCGGAATTAATTTCCTACAGAAAACCTAACTGGACCCACTCTTTAAAAGGGCAGCCAATAGAATGCGAGGACACATGGCTACAGGGTTTAGCCCACGCATGGCCACACTGGATCACACGCCACAGCCGATCTGGATTTTTAAATCTTCAGCTGCTGACACAGGGGCCCGAGGGGGGTCTTCTTCTTCCTCGGCCGATTCCCCGCGCCTCCCCCTCGCCGGCACTCCACTGGAGCTCGCCGGACCCGGCTTCCTGGCAGCCTCTCGGCCGGAGACCCACCGCCTGTGAGTTTGGGAGGTCGGGGAATACGTCTACGGGGTTGGCTCGGTCTGCCGGCAGCCGGACTACCCTCGGCGACGAGCCGCAGCCTTGGGTAACGATCGGCGCCGTCGCCCGGCCCTTGTAGCCCCCCAACAGCTCAACCGAACCGCCCAAAAGCACCAGCGGAGGATGGGCTAGCTCGGCATGGCCTCAACGTGGCTCGGAAGCGGTGGCAAGTTGAGGTTCACCATGTGCCCAAGTGCCCCCGCCATGATCGCCGATCGGAAGGCTCGAAATTAGCCGCTAACACGGGGTTTCTAGCTAGGGTTGTGAAGGGGATCGGATCGCCGTCGGGTATAGATCCTTTGTGCACGATTTGGTGACCTCTAAGTGCAAATTAAGCGTAAATTTGAGAAATGTTTACCAGAGGGTCCGTGGGCATGCTCCGGAAGAAAAGCTTCAAATTCGGACGTTAGGGATCGCCATTTGAGCTGAGCTCCAGGGAGAAGCACCACGGCGGTAAAGAGTGCCTCTGAGCGTCGTTGCTTGAGCATGAAACCCACGGTGGTGAGCTGCCCACGAGAGCTTGACGCCGGTTCTGTTCCAAGTCGCCGTGGAGGAGCCAGTTTTCCGGCTAGGAGACCTGTAACTCGGGCTGCTCTTGTTCTGAGGGAGTGAAGGGCGATCAGGCCTTGCCGTTTTTCGGTTCAGACGGTGCTGTGCACTGGGGTTGCATGCGTTTCCGGTTGGAACCGAGGCGGCGGCGAGCTCAGTGCTTATCGGGCACGAGGAGGAGAGACGAAACACGGTTTGCTCGGTTCAGAGGGGAAGGATCACGCCGAGGGCAAAGAGGCTGGTAAGCTGGTTGCCAGCACGAGGGGGGGTGAGGCGGTGGCTTCGGTGTAGCCGCGGTGTCACCCGGTGAGTTGATCCGAGTTCGTGTCTGACCCGAGAGCAAAGACTTATGTGCTAAGTTTTCCCTCTTCTCTATGACAATTGGGCCCCACCAAGTTTCTTTCTTAAATATCTCCAGTTTTTGGCACATTGCAAACTTCAGTAATGAAGAATTTCAAATTCAAAAGCTGTTTGGCAAATTGACATGTTTGGCCTCAGTTTCAAATTTGAATTCAAATTTCGATGAATTTTACAAGTCCCTTTGGTATTTCTAACAAAGCACCTCCAAATTTGCTCAAAATTTTCCTTCCTCATAATTTGGACCTGAAGAATTTGAATATGCTTTCTGATCTTTGAGTTGGCCATTGCAAATACAACTTCTTAAACAACAGTTTGAATTTCCCCTTTTGGAAATGCCCTTCTTCTTTTTGAAGTGACCCTTTTTGTTCAAACTGAATTCAAGGTTTTATTGAACATGCCAACACTTTCATGAGTCTACAAAAGTTTTTTGCAAGTCCCATTTCTTGTATTTAGACTCAACTTTATTCATAGCTCAAGTTTTCCATTTACAAGTTTTTGGGACTTTTACAGACACCACCCACCCGTTCTCCAATTGTCTATCCGCTGTCATCTGCAGAAACATATTTGAGAAATGTAAAATATTTATTTTAACAGTAAACCATTGAGTTATAACATAAAACATGTCATTGAACTCATAAAACTTGGAAACATAGTTCAAACTCAAACAAATTTGACTACTGATCTGCTGTCCAAGATGACAGCCCTGACCAGTTTCCATTTCAACCTGATTTAGACCATGTTAACAGCAAAACCAATTCTGGAGCTCAACATCAAAGTTAAAGCTAACTTTAATAGCTTTCCAGAAAGTATTTTATTGTCCTAATATCTGTCCTGGTTCAAAAGTTATGAGATGTCAAATTTGACAGAGTTTCTGGAGAAAATTGGACAGGTCCTCCCTGCTTGAGGTACTGATTGATCCAAGAATTCCAGTTAATTCTACACCAAATTTGACAAAACTTTATGTTACAGAGTTTTAACCCATCTCATGAAATTTTCAGAAATACCTAATTTTCTTTTTTTGGATTTTTATGCAAGAAGTTGTGCTCGATTTACAGAGAGTTACAGAGAGTGTTTGCTCTGCCCTGTTTTCTGGACAGTTTCAACTCTACTGCATTTTTCCACTGGTTAAGGGATGAAACACCTCTGGAAATAAACATAAAGGTTGTACAGCCCTTCCAAATATTTACATAAATGTATCATATGACCCCAACCTCGAAAGAACGCAACCTCTAACCTCTGATTAACTTCAGCCTTATTTCAGCAGAACACAGGGGACTCTGTCCTTAGTATCCTATAAGTTGAAAACTTGTTAACTTTGAATATCCTGATTAGAGAAAGGAGTTACATCAAAATTTTAGTGCTCTAGATTGAAACTTTTCAGTTTTACAATGAAGTTGCTCATTTAGTGGGGTGAGACATCGATGCGTCACCAGTTCATGTCGGTACTACGTTCCTCACAAAGAAAAACCTATACCGGACTTAGCTGGCTTCGTTAGTTCAGTGGAACTACACATCTCTCACACACGGATGCTACACGTCTACCGTTTCGTGGTTAGACTACCTGCAAATAACTCATACAATCATCAGACTCAGCTGCACACCGAGCCCGGTATAAATACAGTTCATACACCTGGCCGTCATCACTCGCCCGGATGTTCTCAAGCCAAACACGCCTTGAGCTACGTGTTCACGTTACTGACCACGTGACGGGGTCTCCCAAACTTGCACAAAGCACACCAGGGAAGGGCGTTGCTCGAATACCCCAAACAACATGGAGAGTCGTAGAGGATATCAAAGCGGGTCCGTGTGGCGGAACGGAATCCGCTCATCCAGGATCGCAGGGGGTGGTGCCGCATGATGCGACACCCGACAGCACACATCATAAGGATACATTGTATTACATTGAAAACCAACTGAAATGTACAAAGTACTACACTACTCAGTTACAAACTAGTATTTATATTACACAGCGGAAGTTAAATTTGTACAACTCACGCCCGCCTATCTAGCAAAAGTCCGTTGCCCAGCCCTAGGGCAACCCACAGTAGCTACACTCTTCAGCTTAGTGCGGCGTGTACGGCTCCCACTCAGCCGTGGTCCCCAACGGAGGGTAACCCTCGCTGGTGGACTCGTAACCCGAGTCCGTGGGTGGCTCCTCACCTGAAATACACTTAAGTAGCAACCATGAGCACGATGGCTCAACAAGACTTAACCGACTCACCTAGGCATGAAACTCTACATGTAGGGTACAATGGACATGGGACGGTAAAATTTCAGCCAACGGGCACGCCTACATGTTAGTCCTTAGTTCATCTTTAAGCCACAAGTTTAACAGTTCATGAATCTGAAATTTAGTAAGCAGTATTTGGTGGCACACAAGTAGCAATAAAATTTTATCGTAACAGCAATATTGAATCATCACATTTCGTATATTAGCCTATGTCACGACTCAGTGAACAAGCAATACTCGTCACCACGAGAGACGGTGAATCGACTCGATATACACCTGCAGGGAAACCCAAAGAGCACGTCTCATACGCCCACCCGTGGAGCTGCACAGCACGCTCACTCGATGTCGTACGGGACAACCTTTCACCCAACAGCCCAAACGTCAAACCGGTCACACTGAAATGGACAGGAGGTTCCCTACACGGATCATCTCTCTATGCCCGTTAGCAGATTTCCACCTTGCTACCCTCAACCTACACCTATAAATCGGTGTGCTATGCCTCGACGCCCGGATGTTTAGGTTACATCGGTTCACTGGGGCGCATATATCCGATATGCCTTCGGTACGTTCAATACTTGCTCAGCAGGGCCACACATGTGGTGGTCCGGGATCCGCTCATCCAGGATCGCAGAGGGTGGTGCCGCACGATGCGACACCTGACAGCACACGTCATAAGGACACAATATATTACATGGGAAAAATAACTGGAACTGTACAAAGTAGTACACTACTCAGTTACAAACTAGTGTCTTTATTACACAGCGGAAGTCCACATTATACAACTCACGCCCGCCTATCTAGCAAAAGTCGGCTGCCCCGCCCTAGGGCAATCCACACTAGCTGCACTCCTCAGCTCAGCGCGGCGTGTACGGCTCCCACTCAGCCGTGGTCCCCGACGGAGGGTAACCCTCGCCGGTGGACTCGTAACCCGAGTCTGTGGGTGGCTCCTCACCTGAAAAACACTTAAGCAGCAACTATGAGCACGATGGCTCAACAAGACTTAACCGACTCACCTAGGCATGAAACTCTACATGAGGTGTACAATGACATAGGATAGTAACATTGCAGCAAATGGACACGCCTACAAGTTCATCCTTAGTTCATCTTTTAGCCACAAGTTTAACAGTTAAGGAATCTGAAATTTAGTAAGCAATATTTGGTGGCACACATGTAACAATACAATTATATCACACAGCAGAATTGAATCATAACATTCCATAAATTATCTACGTTACGACACAGTGAATAAGCGGTACTCGTCACCGCGAGAGACGGTGAATCGACTCGATATACACCTGCAGGGAAACCCAAAGAGCACGTCACGTACGCCCACCCGTGGAGCTGCACAGCACGCTCACTCGATGTCGTACGGGACAACCTTTCACCCAACAGCCCAAACGTCAAACCGGTCGCACCGAAACGAGCAGGAGGTTCCCTACATGGAGCATCTCTCTATGCCCGTTAGCAGATTTCCACCTTGCTGTCCTCAGCCTACACCTATAAATCGGTGCGTTATGCCTCGACGCCCGGATGTTGAGGTTACATCGGTTTATCGGGGCCCATATATCCGATATGCCTTCGGTACGTTCAATACTTGTTCAGCAGGGCTGCACACGGATCGGTCCTCAATCGACACGGACAGGGCTGCGCACACAAGACTTCCTCTCGCTGCGCCCTAGCCCCTGCCTAGTCTCATTTTCATTACTAAAGTGATCTCACATAACTCGAACCAAACCCGTGTGTCCCAAACCTAACTCGTGAGTAGATTCCAACTACTCGACTTGTACCGAAGTCCTATGAATCATTAAGCATAGCCTGTCTATGCAAGGCCCTAGACACTACCCTCACTCTTGGGGAAAATTTATGGTTATGCAGTTGGTATTCATCCATCCTACACCTAATGCACATACACACTTCACACTACGTATGTAAACAAAGTAAAAACTTTATAAAAGGCTTAATGCAAACCAGGGCTTGCCTTGTTGCTGCTGGTCAGTAGTTAGGTCTTCGTCCGGAAGGAGGAAGTCGAGCACCTCCGGAGTCCTCGCCTTCAGCGACTACACGTTAATGAATATGCACATAAGTTAATTGTAATGCTTCTGCTACAAGTTCTAATAACAAGTTTTTAACAACTGGAACTCTGTTTAAGAATTTAAAAATGAAACTGGGGCTAGTGGTTTGGGTTTGGATCTAAGCACATGATTAAGTGCTAAGTGGTTTTCCCCCTCTTCCATATTGATCGCCTCAAGTGGTTACACAGAACAGGGGTGATCCAGAGCTCCAATGGAGCTGAGAACTTTTGTGTGAGTTCCTTGTCACAAGAAAACCCTCTGGACTAAAAATTAGCACTTTTCATTGAGTGGTTTGTTCAGAATAATTTTCTTAGCAAATAAGCAAAGAAGAATTAATTCTGAGATAATACCCCTGTTCATGTCAAACTTAGTGAACTAAAATTTCAATTATAGCTCATAGAGTTTGCATGAATTTTCCTAGCATTTTTGGAGCTAAGGTTTGTCCAGAACTGAATTTCCAAGTTTTGGAAATTCTCTGAAAATGTTTCTGTATTCAATTGAACACAGCACCTTCAAATCTGAATTGCCCTGATCAAATCAACTCCAAATGGTCTGAAACTTTTACAGTAGTTCACTAACATCCTATAGAATATCCTGGCAAAATTTGAGGATTTTTGGATGAACCAAACTCCCTCTAAAATTCATTTGCTTAAAAGTTTTAAAGAATTTTCCAGATTTAAATACTGGGTTTCGTACAAGTTGGGTTGCATATTTGGATAGAGCTATTCAATAAGAATTCAACCCAATTTGAATCACTAAATTTGGAGCTTCCTAGCAAAAGTTATGAGGTTCTAAAATTTAAACTAAATCAGAAAATCCAAATAAACCGGGGAAAAGTTTAAATTCTGACCGTGGGCCCATCACACACGTGTCACTGCTGGAGCTGAGCCACACGGGGCCGCATACCCCTTCCCATGCAGCCACACTGGATCCCGGGGCCGCAATAGATCAGCAATTTAAACCTCCCATCGCTGACATGCAGGGCCCGCCAGTCGTCTTCCTCCTCGGGCCGGATTCTTTTCCCGCGCCGCCCCCTCGGCGGCACCTCACTGGAGCTCGCCGGACCCGGCTTCCCGGCCGCCTCTCGGCCGTAAACTCTCCGCCTGTGAGTTTGGGAGGTCGGGGAATACGTCTACGGGGTTGGCTCGGGCTACTGGTGGCCGGAACACGGTCGGCAACGTGCGCACCCCTCGGTGAAGCTTCGGCGCCATGGCCCGAGTACCCTAGCCCCCCAAAGATTCGGTGAAAGGTCTCTACAGTGCCAGTGGGCGCTGAGGAAGATCGTCCTTGTGCTGGAGCAGCCCAGAGGTGGCTCTAACCTAGTTGTCACCGTGAGCCCGATCCTCCCCGCCATAACGGCGGTTGGAGAAACGGCAAATAAGCAGGCTACAGCCATAATCAGTCTAGGGTTGTGAAGTAAACTTGAGCGCCGTCAAGTCTATCTCCTGTGAGTGCAGTTTGATGGTCTCTAAGCAAATGGAAGTCGGGAATTTGCGGATTTCGTACCAGAAGGTGGTTCTGCACCGGCTGAAAGTATTTTGCGAAATACGCCGGCGATGATCAGTCACTTAGTCCAGGATTTGGGGTTGAGCAGCGTGGAGTCTTGGCGCGTCCAAAACTGCTCTTGCTCGGCCGTGACAAGCTCTCTGCTGGGCTGTCCACGCGAGCACCTCTGCTCGGTTCTTTTCGGTCGCCGCAAAGAACACCCATCTCTCGGGTTGCTGTGGCTTAGCTCGACTGGAACTGGTGCAGGGAGGTCGTGGGATGTCTGGTGATGCGGTTTTGCTGGGTTACCGACGCTTGCACGCGAGAGGAGTCAATCCCCGAATGATTAAGCAACGGCGGCAGCTGTTTCGTGCTTCAGCCTGCGCAAGACAGAGAACGAAGGCGGTCCTCGGTTTGGCGGTGCTGGCACGTGGTGATCGGGTCGGAAGCAGCTGGCCAGCGCCAGGGAGGAACCAGGAGGTGGCAGGGCGAGGTGATCGGGCGCCGGTGTTGGCGCAGCTGGCGCACGGTCTCGGTCGAAGGAGAAAAGATCACCGGGTAGACTTCTCTTTTAAGGCTGCTGACAGGTGGGCCTCCCCTCTAATTCCTTTTTCATTTTTCTCATTTCTGTTTGTGCCAAAATATCCCAGCTACTCACAATTGAATGTGAGGCTTAATCACCAAGTCTTGGTTTGAATTTGAGTTCTCAAATTTGAACTTTGTTTGGCTGAATTTGCTGCACATTTGAACTGGAATTCAAATTCAGTTTTCAATTCTTGTAAATTTAGCTCCCGACAAGATGAACTCCAATGGGGATAAAAATTGGTGGGATAACTCATAAAAATGTGCTGAGTTTGAATATGAAGCTAACTTTTGAATTTGAGGGATGAAAGTTGCTACAATTTGAATTTTTCAAATTGGCCTCTTTTTCAAATGCCTCCAAAATTGCCTCAAAAAGTGTTGGGTTTGCATGAAACTTGGCTTGAACCTTCCCAAGACTCTTCAAGTCCTAGGGGTGAGCTCAACCTCTCATGTTCATGTGTAGAAATCCTACTTTGTGAAAGTTAGGGCTTTCTCCTCTAATCACTCTTTTGATGGAGGTTACTTGCTCTTCACAATTTTTCACAAGATATCCACAACAAAAACTGTGGTGTTGTAAGGTGATGAAAAGTTTTTGCATGTCCCTTTTCTTGGGCTTTTACATCCCTCGTCCCGAGATTATAAAAGAAGAGATGGCGATGTAATAGGGACTCACCTGTGTTGAGACACCATAAACTCCAGGTAATTGGAGCGAAGAAATTCCTCGCTCTCCCACCTCGCTTCTTCGGCGGTGTGGTTGCTCCAGAGTATTTTGTAGAACCACAATGTTCGGCTACGCGTGGTTCGGGCTTTCTCATCAATAATCGCCACCGGATATTGCTCATACGTTAAATCCGGCTGCAGCTCGCCGATGTCTTCGGTAGGAACAGCAGCGGTATGGTTTAGACATTTTCTCAGTTGTGAAACATGGAAGACGTCTTGGACACCAGCAAGAGATGCCGGTAGCTCCAGTATATACGCCGCTGGTCCACACTTTTCGGTGATAGCATAGGGTCCAATGAAACGGGGAGCGAGCTTTCCCTTCACACCGAACCGGTGCACGCCCTTCATCGGAGACACACGGAGATACACGTGTTCACCGACGGCAAAGTGCAACGGCCTACGCCTCTTATTAGCGTCGCTCTTCTGCTGGGATTGAGCGGCCTTCAAGTTAGCTTGAATTGCCTGAACACGCTCTTCGGCGTCGTTCACCACATCAACCCCGAATGTGACCCTTTCACCAGATTCACACCAGTTTAACAGGGTGCGGCATTTGCGACCGTAGAGAGCTTCGTAGGGTGCCATCTTGATACTCGCCTGATAGCCGTTGTTGTAGGAGAATTCCGCCAACGGTAGGTGATCATCCCAGTTCCTACTGTGGTGGATGGCACATACTCTCAACATGTCTTCTAGTACTTGATTCACCCTCTCTGTTTGGCCATCTGTCTTAGGGTGATAGGCGGAGCTCCTGATCAGCTTAGTACCCAATGCAGCGTGTAGCTGCTCCCAAAAGCGAGATACAAATAATGCACCTCGATCTGAGACGATGGTCTTGGGTACCCTATATAAGCATAGAATCTTTGCTATGTACAACTCCGCATATTTGCCGGCATTGTAACGTGTGTGCACTGGGATGAAGTGAGTCGTCTTGGTTAACCGGTCAACGATTACCCAAATAGAATCATGTTTGTTGGAAGTCAGGGGTAATCCCACAATGAAATCCATGCTAAAATCTTCCCATTTCCATGCCGGGATCTTCAGGGGTTGCAGCAGCCCTGATTTCCTCATATGATCAGCCTTCACTCGCCTACACGTATCGCACTCGGATACGTACTTCGCTACCTCCCGCTTCATCCGTGTCCACCAAAATTTCTTTTTCAAATCTTGGTACATATTATTGCTACCCGGATGAATGGAGTATTTAGACAAGTGAGCTTCATCAAGGATCTTCTTCCTCAGTTCCATATCCTGGGGTACGACTATGCGGTCATTGAACCATAGCGTCCCCTCATCATCTTTCCGGAAACATTTGATCTCCCCGTTGTCTATCCGTCTCCGGAGATGTTCCATGCCCTTATCAATCTTCTGAGCAGCAATGATGTCCTCCCTAATAGTAGGAATGAGGGCAAGGTTGTAAAGCGACCCATAAGGAGCCAAGTATAAACTCAGCTCTTCCTCCTCCACCGGGGTAATGGTGAGGTTATGAACATGTGACTTCCGACTCAGTGGGTCGGCAACCACATTCGCCTTGCCGGGGTGGTAATGAATCTCAATTTCATAGTCTTTGATCAGTTCTAACCACCTCCTTTGCCTCATGTTCAGCTCCTTCTGGGTGAAAATGTATTTCAAACTCTTGTGGTCGGTGTAGAGGTGCACCAAATTCCCCAGGAGATAGTGCCTCCACATTTTTAGCGCCAACACCACTGCAGCAAGTTCAAGATCATGAGTCGGATAATGCTGCTCATGGTTCCGAAGTTGGCGTGAGCCATATGCGACCACACGTCCTTCCTGCATCAACACGCAGCTGAGCCCAATACCAGACGCGTCACAATACACGTCGAAGGGCTTTGTTGTATCCGGCTGAGCTAAGACCGGGGCTGTTGTGAGATGCTTCACCAATGCTTGGAACGCTCCTTCACACGCCGTGTTCCAAACATATTTCGTTCCCTTCTTCAGCAATTCTGTCATTGGCTTAGCGAGCTTGGAGAAGCTTGGAGTGAATCTCCGATAGTATCCCGCTAACCCGAGAAAGCTTCTGACTTCATGAACTGAAGTGGGAGCTTTCCATTTCAGCACTTGCTCTATCTTGCTTGGGTCAACCACAATGCCTTCTACGGAGATGATATGCCCCAAGAATGGAACTTGGCTGATCCAAAACTCCCATTTGCTGAACTTGGCGTAGAGCGTGTGGTCTCGCAATCGTTGAAGAACGATCCTCAAGTGTTCGGCATGTTCGGCTTCTGTCTTGGAGTAAACCAAGATATCATCGATGAACACTACCACTAACTTGTCCAGCTCCGGCATGAACATCGAGTTCATGAGATACATGAAATGGGCTGGAGCATTTGTGAGACCAAAAGACATGACGAGATATTCATTTAATCCATATCTCGTCGAGAAAGCCGTCTTCGGAATATCCTCCGCCCGGATCTTTATCTGATGATATCCAGAGCGAAGGTCCATCTTGGAGAATACACTTGCACCCACAAGTTGATCAAACAATATGTCGATGTGGGGCAGTGGGTACTTATTCTTGATGGTGACGGCGTTGAGCGGCCGGTAGTCCACACACAGCACCGAGCATCCCCAAGGCGAGGAACTCGGCCTAATGAAACCCTTGCTCAACAGATCATTGAGCTGTTCTTTCAGTTCAGCCAGCTAATTTGGAGCCATTTTGGATGGTCTCCGTGATATAGGTGTAGTCCCGGCTGCAAGCTCAATCTTGAACTCGACATCCCGCTCAGGTGGCATGCCCGGGAGATCATCCGGAAACACGTCGGGGTACTTCCGGACTACAGGGATGTCCTCTAACTTGAGAGCTTCCGTATTATTGATCGCTGAAACCTCCCAGACTGGATTATCTAATAGGAGGGACTGCGGACGGTGTAATGGGGAGTTGAGGCGAACCGTCCGTGATAAGGTTTCTGGGACAGTGCCATGGTAGCTTAGCCATGACATTCCCAAGATTGCATCAATCTTCTGCCCCTCAAGGATAATCATAGTGGTGGGGTATATCTTCCCACCTAAGCACAGTGGTGCTTTTGGAACAATCATAGTTGCTGAAATCTTTCCTCCCGGTGAGCAGATCATATAAGAACACTCAGTTGGAAAGGCTTCCAACTGATGCTTAACCACATATGATGCACTTATGAAGTTGTGGGTTGCACCAGAATCAAACAATATAATGATGGCTTGATTGTTGAGAGTGAACGTACCCGCCAGCACGTTGTCTCCCTCTGGGGCGTCCTCATTATCGAGGTGGTGAATGCCCCCAGTCCACTGACCGACCTTCTTGACTGGAGGTCAGCCTCGAGCACCGCCCTGGAACTGGGCTTGCCCGCTGCTTTGCTGCCCCTGGGGACAGTCCTTCGTGAAGTGGCTCGCCTGGCCACACGTGAAGCAAGTGAAACGGGGCGGTCCCCCGCTGATCGGTGGACGGAAACCCGGGGAGCGTTGCGGTGGTGGGAACGCCCGGTGTGTCGTCTGCTGTTGCTGCTGCTGTCGCGGTGGTGGCATCGGCGGTTGGAACGGAGGTGACTGAGAAGAACGTCCCCCGAACCGCTGAGGTCGCGCCGGTGGATGCCACTGCTGACCGGATGATGTCCGATACACCATGCGGTACTTCTGAGGAGCGCCACCCCCACTGCTGGGTGGAGCGCTGCGCTTCCGCTGCTCAGCTGCCAACTCCCGCTGAGCATCCTCTTGCATGATCACGGCATTGACGAGGTCGTTGAAGGTGCCGCGATTCCATTGCACGAGATGCGTCTTCATTTCGGGGTGTAACCCCTGATAGAAGTGCTCCCGCTTCTTCTCCTTGGTGGAGATGTAGTCTGACGCATATTGCGCCAGATGGTTGAAGGCACGGGAGTAGTCATGGGCACTCCTCCCGCCCTGCTTCAGTTTCAAAAATTCATGGAACTTCCTCTTCATTATCCCGGGAGGGATATGATAGGCGCGGAACGCCTCCCGGAATTCTTCCCACTCCACGGTATGGCCAGCCGGACGTGAGGCGACATAGTTCGCCCACCATGCACCAGCGGCACCGTGAAGCTGCTGCACTGCGAACAGAGTCTTTTGCCGCTCCATGCATTGGAGCAGCCCGAACTTAGACTCGATGGTCCGCAGCCAGTTGTCGGCCTCCAGTGGTTCTTCAGCTTCTGTTAACACTGGAGGGTGCGTACTCATGAAGTCCAAGTACGACACATTCCGGGGCTCAAGGGGCCCCCTCTCTTGACGCCCCCCCGCCTGGGACGTATTCTGCACAATCGTGCGGAGCAGGTCGGTCTGCTCCTCATGACCCCCCACCAGTGCCGCGATCACATCCGCTAGAGTAAGCGGTGGCGGCGGTGGTGGTTGCTGCTGCGGGTTGCTGTCATAGGCAGGTGGCTGGGAGTCATCGCCTCCCTGCTGGCTAGAGCCACCAACCTCGTGCGTGGTCCTAGTGCGAACCATCTGCAACCATACGACAATAAACATCAGTCCCGCAACATATTGCATGCAGTCCAATAAAAATAGGAGTGAAAACATAATGACAATAAAACATGCGATACATCTCGTATGTAGATAATGTAATAACTTTGCACAAGCTACACCATTACCATACCAAATACAAGCTAGGTTAATCCACTTGATGAACCTCCTCTTTGGAAGCTCACCGCAACTAGGTTTGGTCACTACGAGACGTTACTATCGTGTTGTCATCACGTAAACCACCCTTTTATCTTCAATACGACATAAACATGGTCTCTAGTAAAAGAAACTTGAGTGAGACCTATACTCAAATCTTTCACTAGTTGAAGATAACCTCTCATGAGTATGTTCTACCCTATTGGAAGTACTTAAACCCCCCCCCCCCCCCAGGGTACAACAATCTCTCCAATGAGTTCAACTGTCATTCCTCTGTCAGAGTGACCAGTTTCTACATATTCCAAGTTTTGATCTGGTTCTGGGCAGTTTCATGACTCAAGTTGAACACCAAAGTTAAATTTAACTTCAGTATCTTTCCAACAAGTACTTATTTGCCCTCAGATCAGCTCTGGTTAAAAAGTTATGGTAATTCAAAGTCAACAAAATTTCTGGGAGAATTTCAACAGCACCTCCTTTGCGAAGGTGCTGTTTTCAACTCTGATTTCCACTGAATCCTGTGCTGAACTTTCAGAAACTTTGAATTGCAAAGATGTAACACATATTCTACCCTTTCTAAGGATGTATCATATGACAATTTTAGATTTTTTCTACTGGGAGTTATGTTTGAAAAACATAACAGTCCAGAGAGTGTTTAACTCTGTCCTGATTCTGGACAGTTTACATTCCTCTGGGATTTAAGCCATCTTAAGGTGTGTTTCAGCTCTGGAAGTATACAACAAAGTTGTAGAGTACTGAAATACCTTCCAAGAACTATATACCACACCTCCCTGGGCTAAAAGACCTGTATGTTATGCCCTGTTGAAGATCAGCAAACTTGCTGCCCAAAACAGAGCACTCTGTTTTTCATTCCTTTGGGACTACCCTGATCAATTATCAACTTTTTCTGCTCAACCAGAGACCTAAATGTTGAAACTTAGTGAATTTTTAATTCCTGGTCATCATTATTTTTCATGCACATGCCTATACTATGTCGGTACTACGTTCCTCACAAAAAGAAAATCCTAACCAGATTATACCGGCATATACGTCTCAAGTGTGGCACTAAACGGTCTCTCGCACACGTTTTCTACACGGATACATACATGGTTAGTACCTGCAGAAGACCACACAATATGATGCACACAATGGTTTTTCATTTCAGGCAGGACCATATTTGAAATTAAATACAAACGCCCGTATCATTGCCATACGGCCATCCTTGAGTTAAGCCACATCTCAAGGTACGTGATCGTGTTTCAACACCACACGACGGGGAACCCGAGTAGGTCATGAACGGGTCGTCACGGTTGGGAATGTTATCAAGCCAACAGATACCACCTACTGCCCTGCATGGCACGCCGATGGAAAGCGCTGCGTATGACCTCCGGGGCTATTTCCAGACAAACACACTCTCGCGTTACTGACCACGCGATGGGGTCTCCACTTACTTTCCTAATGCACGCTAGGGATCAGCGTTTCATATGAGCTCAGAAACATGAAGAGTTCAAGAGCTTCATATTGACGTATCACATTAAGCAGTGAGACATATCCCTAAACCACGTTCCTCGTCAGGGGAGCTAACCAAAATTGAACCGCTTTCGGTGGCGTTCCTTACCATACTTACCAGAGCGTAGGTGCGTCGTTACATAATTAAAATTCAGAATTATAACACATAAGTTAGTCTTGCTACTTTAAGTAACTATGCTAATATAGTCCTTACTTGGGCAAACTACCGGATCCTCACCGTAAATCTAAGTTTTCCCATAATACAGTCCTTAGGTACTGTGATATCCCCAATGCAGCTCTGATACCAGGCTGTGGCGGTCCGGGATCCGCTCATCCAGGATCGCAGAGGGTGGTGCCGCACGATGCGACACCTGACAGCACACGTCATAAGGACACAATATATTACATGGGAAAAACAACTGGAACTGTACAAAGTAGTACACTACTCAGTTACAAACTAGTGTCTTTATTACACAGCTGAAGTCTACATTATACAACTCACGCCCGCCTATCTAGCAAAAGTCGGCTGCCCCACCCTAGGGCAATCCACACTAGCTGCACTCCTCAGCTCAGCGCGGCGTGTACGGCTCCCACTCAGCCGTGGTCCCCGACGGAGGGTAACCCTCGCCGGTGGACTCGTAACCCGAGTCCGTGGGTGGCTCCTCACATGAAAAACACTTAAGCAGCAACCATGAGCACGATGGCTCAACAAGACTTAACCGACTCACCTAGGCATGAAACTCTACATGAGGTGTACAATAACATAGGATAGTAATATTGCAGCAAATGGACACGCCTACAAGTTCATACTGAGTTCATCTTTTAGCCACATGTTTAACAGTTCAGGAATCTGAAATCTAGTAAGCAATAACTGGTGGCACACATGTAACAATACAATTATATCACACAACAGAATTGAATCATAACATTACATAAATTATCTACGTTACAACGCAGTGAACAAGCGGTACTCGTCACCGCGAGAGACGGCGAATCGACTCGATATACACCTGCAGGGAAACCCAAAGAGTATGTCACGTACGCCCACCCGTGGAGCTGCACAGCACGCTCACTCAATGTCGTACGGGACAACCTTTCACCCAACAGCCCAAACGTCGAACCGGTCGCACCGAAACGAGCAGGAGGTTCTCTACACGGAGCATCTCTCTATGCCCGTTAGCAGATTTCCACCTTGCTTCCCTCAGCCTACACCTATAAATCGGTGCGTTATGCCTCGACGCCCGGAGGTTCAGGTTACATCGGTTTATTGGGGCCCATATATCCAATATTCCTTCAGTACGTTCGATACTTGTTCAGCAGGGCCGCACACGGATCGGTCCTCAATCGTCACGGACAGGGCTGTGCACACAAGACTTCCTCTTGCTGCGCCCTAGCCCCTGCCTAGTCTCATTTTCATTACTAAAGTGATCTCACAGCACTCGAACCAATCCCGTGTGTCCCAAACCTAACTCGCGAGTAGATTCCAACTACTCGACTTGTACCAAAGTCCTATGAATCATTAAGCATAGCCTGTCTATGCGAGGCCCTAGACACTACCCTCACTCTTGGGGAAAATTTCTGGTTATGCAGTCGGTATTCATCCATCCTACACCTAATGCACATACACACTTCACACTACGTATGTAAACAAAGTAAAAACTTTATAAAAGGCTTAATGCAAACTGGGGCTTGCCTTGTTGCTGCTGGTCAGTAATTAGGTCTTCGTCTGGAAGGGGGAAGTCGAGCACCTCCGGAGTCTCCTCGCCTTCAGCGACTACACGTTAATGAATATGCACATAAGTTAATTGTAATGCTTCTGCTACAAGTTCTAATAATAAGTTTTTTACAACTGGAACTCTGTTTAATAATTTAAAAATGAAACTGGGGCTAGTGGTTTTGGTTTGGATCTAAGCACGTGACTAAGTGCTAAGTGGTTTTCCCCCTCTTCCATATTGATCGCCTCAAGTGGTTACACGGAACAGGGGTGATCCAGAGCTTCAATGGAGCTGAAAATTTTTATGTGAGTTCCTTGTCACAAGAAAACCCTCTGGACCAAAAATTAGGACTTTTCATTGAGTGGTTTGTTCAGAATAATTTTCTTAGCAAATAAGCAAAGAAGAATTAATTCTGAGATAACACCCCTGTTCATGCCAAACTTAGTGAACTACAATTTCAATTGTAGCTCATAGAGTTTGAATGAATTTTCCTAGCGTTTTTGGAGCTAAGGTTTGTCCAGAACTGAATTTCCAAGTTTTGGAAATTCTCTGAAAATGTTTCTGTATTCAATTGAACATAGCAACTTCAAATCTGAATTTCCCTGATCAAATCAACTCCAAATAGTCTGAATCTTTTACAGGAGTTCACTAACATCCTATAGAATATTCTGGAAAAATGTGATAATTGTTGGATGAACCAAACTCCCTCTAAAATTCTTTTGCTGAAAAGGTTTAAATAATTTTCCAGAATTAAATAATGGGTTTCATACAAATTGGGTTGCATATTTGGATAGAGCTATTTAAGATGAATTCAACCCAATTTGAATCACTAAATATGGAGCTTCCTAGCAAAAGTTATGAGGTTCTAAAGTTTGAACTAAATCTGAAAATCCAAATAAACCGGGGAAAAGTTTAAATTCTGATCGTGGGCCCATCACACACGTGTCACTGCTGGAGCTGAGCCACACGGGGCCACAGACCCCTTCCCGTGCAGCCACATTGGATCCCGGGGCCGCAATCGATCAGCAATTTAAACCTCCCGTCGCTGACATGCGGGGCCCGCCGGTCGTCTTCTTCCTCGGGCCGGATTCTTTTCCCGTGCCGCCCCTCGCCGGCACCTCACTGGAGCTCGCCGGACCCGGCTTCCCAGCCGCCTCTCATCCGGAAACTCGCCGCCTGTGAGTTTGGGAGGTCGGGGAATACGTCTACGGGGTTGGCTCGGGCTACCGGTGGCCGGAACACGGTCGGCGACGTGCGCACCCCTCGGTAAAGCTTCGGCGCCGTGGCCCGAGTACCCTAGCCCGCCAAAGGTTCGGTGAAAGGGCTCTACAGCACCAGTGGGCGCTGAGGAAGATCGTCCTGGTGCTGGAGCAGCCCGGAGGTGGCTCTAACCTAGTTGTTACCGTGAGCCCGATCCTCCCTGCCATAACCACGGTTTGAAAAACGGCAAATACGCCGGTACAGCCATAATCAGTCTAGGGTTGCGAAGTAAACTGGGCGCCGTCAAGTCTAGCTCCTGTGAGTGCAGTTTGATGGGCTCTAATCAAATAGAAGTTGGGAATTTGCGGATTTTGTACCAGAAGGTGGTTCTGCACCGGCTGAAAGTATTTTGCGAAATACGCCGGCGATGATAAGTCACTTGGTCCAGGCTTTGGGGTCGAGCAGTGTGGAGTCTTGGCACGTCCAAAACCGCTCGTGCTCGGCCGTGACAAACTCTCTGCTGGGCTGTCCACGTGAGCACCTCTGCTCGGTTATTTTCGGTCGCCGCAAAGAACACCCATCTCTCGGGTTGCTGTGGCTTAGCTCGACTGAAACTTGTGCGGGGAGGTCGTGGGATGTCTGGTGATGCGGTTTTTCTGGGTTACCGACGCTTGCACGCGAGAGGAATCAATCCCCGAACGATTAAGCAACGGCAGCAGCTGTTTCGTCATTCAGCCTGCGCGAGACAGAGAACGAAGGCGGTCCTCGGTTTGGCGGTGCTGCCGCGTGGTGATCGGGTTGGAAGCAGCTGGCCAGCGCGAGGGAGGAACCAGGAGGTGGCAGGGCGAGGTGATCGGGCGCCGGTGTTGGCCGCAGCTGGCGCACGGTCTCGGTCGAAGGAGAAAAGATCACCGGGTAGACTTCTCTGTTAAGGCTGCTGACAGGTGGGGCCTCCCCTCTAATTCCTTTTTCATTTTTCTCATTTCTGTTTGTGCCAAAATACCCCAGCTACTCACAATTGAATGTGAGGCTTAATCACCAAGTCTTGGTTTGAATTTGAGTTCTCAAATTTGAACTTTGTTTGGCTGAATTTGCTGCACATTTGAACTGGAATTCAAATTCAGTTTTGAATTCTTGCAAATTTAGCTCCCGACAAGATGAACTCCAATGGGGATAAAAATTGGTGGGCTAACTCAGAAAAATGTGCTGAGTTTGAATATGAAGCTAACTTTTGAATTTGAGGGATGAAAGTTGCTGCAATTTGAATTTACATTCAAATTGGCCTCTTTTTCAAATGCCTCAAAAAGTGTTGGGTTTGTCTGAAACTTGGCTTGAACCTTCCCAGGACTCATCAAGTCCTAGGGGTGAGCTCAACCTTTCATGTTCATGTGTAGAAATCCTACTTTGTGAAAGTTAGGGCTTTCTCCTCTAATCACTGTTTTGATGGAGGTTACTTGCTCTTCACAATTTTTCACAAGATATCCACAACAAAAACTGTGGTGTTGTAAGGTGATAAAAAGTTTTTGCATGTCCCTTTTCTTGGGCTTTTACAGCACACGGATCGGTCCTCAATTGACACGGACAGGGCTGCACACACAAGACTTCCTCTTTCTGCGCCCTAGCCCCTGACTAGTCTCATTTTCATTACTAAAGTTATCTCACATCACTCGAACCAATCCCATGTGTCCCAAGCCTAACTCCCGAGTAGATTCCAACTACTCGACTTGTACCGAAGTCCTATGAATGATTAAACATAGCCTGTCTACTCGAGGCCTTAGACACTACCCTCACTCTTCTAGGAAAATTCTGGTTATGCGTTTGGTTTTCATCCATCCTACACCTAATGCACATCCATACCTCATACTAAACATGTGAACAATGAAAAACTTTATACAAGGGGTTAATGCAAACCGGGGCTTGCCTTGTTGCTTCTGGTCAGTTGTTAGCGCTTCGTGCGGAAGAAGGAAGTCGAGCACTTCCGGAGTCTCCCCGCCTTCAGCGACTACACGTACACGATATACTATATGTCAATTTAAATGCAATGTTTAGAACTGAATAAGTCCTTACCGTAACTCTAGCTAGCCCTCCCCTTTGGTTCTGAAATTTTTATGGTGGCTTGTTAGGGTCCTAACCAGAGTCTTGACCAAGTTTTATTGGAAACAAAGTTCATTTGGGCCTTGTACAAATAAAAGCCTATTTGGTCAATATTAGAGCTTCTAAGGAATTCCAGGGGTTTTCATGGCTCCAACCATTACTTTCTGGAAACTAGAATTTGAGATGGTTATAATGGAATAGGTTTCATGTCATTTGAAGAATTCTAGAGGAAGTTATGCCCAAAATAAGATTTGAGAAAATCTGAAAAATGTTTCTGTACATTTTTCTATTTTCTCAGGGCAGTTCACTTAATCACACCATTTGGGGAACCAAATAAACTTGGATGGGTCTGAAATTTTTATTGTGACTCAAGGATTTTCCCATGAACCTCCCAGCGAAATTTCAGAATTTTTCATAAAGTAATTCTCCAGATAAAATTCCTAACAGTTTAAATTTTAGGAATTAATTCTGGAAAACTATTAAGTTTCATGAGCTGACATTTGTGTTGCTGGAGAGTACTCAAAAAGCTGAGTTCACCAAAATTTGGTTCACTGAATTTGGACACTTCTAGCCAAAGTTATTAATTTCTAAAGTTTGGGCCGATCCCTGAATTATTTTCCTACAGAAAATCGTCTCCCGCGCTAAACCGGAGGCTGACAGTGGGGCCTGCCCGTTTAATTGAAACTAACCGTGCACTCGCGCGCGCTTAACATAGCGGCTGAAACGTGGGACCCACGCCTTTGTCTACATCCCGACGCCGCCGCCCCGAGCCTCCGGAGCTCGGGCGAGGTCGGCGTTCCCGGCGACCTAACTCGCCGGCGATGGTGAGACTTGCCGCCCCCACATAATTTTTGACGCTGAGCCCAATGGACATATTGCTGCGGTCGGCTGACCGCCATAGCTCGCCGGCGACGGGCGCTATGTCTCTGTGCAACATCAGCAACGTGTTCCCGCCCTCCTGACCAGCCCCTTCGCGCGCTAATCGCATCACCACGTTCAGGGATACCTCGGGAAGCTCGGCATGATCTCGGTTGGACCCGAAACAGCCGGCGCACCAGACCTCACCGGCGACTCCCTCTCCTACCGAACTGTTCTATGGTGAACCTATGGTTCCGGCGGTGGTTCCCTTTCGGTTTTCGATCGAGGAGGGGCGCAAGAGCCTCTAGACGCTATTTCTCAGCTCTGTTTGACCTCCCACACGACGATGCTCCCGAATTTCTCCTAAACCTAATCGGGTCCCGAAATGAGCTCCCCCCCCTAAACTGGGAAATTCTCTTTGCACAAAGGTCAAACCTTGGAACGGTTTGCGTGATGGTCTCGATGACAAGCGAGCGCTCCACTTTTCTATGGACGTCGAGGGAAGCGGATGATCACAGCTCGGGTGGCAAGGGATCGGAACTCGGGTGGCTAGGTGGCCGTTTACTGAAGTGCGTGAAAACAGGAGCTCGCCGGCGATTTCGTGCCCTTTATAGCCCATGGAGGGCAGTGGAGTGCGCGACACCTGCCGAGCCACCTCCCACGCCGAAGCAGGAGCTGGCCGGCTAGGGCGGTCGGGCGCCGACGTCGCCAGCAGCTGGCGCACGCTTCTTGGCTGAGTGACAAAAATCAACTGAGGAGGCTTCTGGGTCAAGGATGCTGACAAGTGGGACCTCCCCTCTAATTCCTTTTCACATTTTTCATTTCTGTTCCCACTGAAAATATCCCAGCTACTCACAATTGAATGTGAGACTTAGCCTCCAAGTCATTGTTTGAATTTGATCTCCTAAATTTGAATTTGGTTTGGCTAAATTTGCTTCACCTTTGAACTGAAATTCAAATTCAGTTTGATTAATGCAAATGGAGATGAAAATTGGTGGACTAACTCAGAAAATTTGCTGAGTTTGAATATGAAGCCAACTTTTGAATTTAAGTGATGAAAGTTACTGCAATTTGAATTTACATTCAAATTGGCCTCTTTTTCAAATGCCTCCAAAAGTGCCTCAAAAGTATTGGATTTGCATGAACTTTGGCCTGAGCCTTCCCAAGACTATTTAAGGTCTAGGGTGAGCTCAACCTTGCATGTTCATGAGTAGAAATCCTACTTTTTGGAAGTTAGGGCTTTCCCCTCTAATCACCCTTTTGATGGTGGTTACTTGCTCTTCACAAGTATTCATAAGATATCCACAACAAAAGCTGTGGTCTTGGGTACCCCATATAAGCATAGAATTCTCGCTATGTACAGCTCCGCGTACTTGCCGACATTGTAATGTGTATGCATAGGAATGAAGTGAGCCGACCTTGCTTGTTAGAAGTCAGGGGTAATCCCACAGTGAAATCCATGCTCACATTTTCCCATTTCCATGCCGGAATTTTCAGGGGTTGCAGCAGCCCTGATTTTCTCATATGATCAGCTTTCACTCGTCTACACGTATCACACTCCGATACATACTGCGCTACCTCCCGCTTCATCCGCGTCCACCAAAATTTCTTTTTCAACATTTTGTTGCTGCCAGGATGAATAGAGTATTTAGACAAGTGAGCATCATCAAGAATTTTCTTCCTCAGCTCCATGTTTCGGGGAACAACTATGCGGTCATTAAACCACAATGTTCCCTCATCATCCTTTCGGAAACATTTGATTTCCCCGTTGTCTATCCGTCTCCGGAGATGTGCCATACCCTTATCAACCTTCTGAGATGCAATGATGTCCTCCCTAATGGTAGGGATGAGGGCAAGGTTGTAGAGCGATCCATAAGGAACCAAGTATAAACTCGGCTCTTCCTCCACCGGTGTAATGGTGAGGTTATGGACATGTGATTTCCGACTCAGCGCGTCGGCAACCACATTCGCCTTGCAGGGGTGGTAATGAATCTCAATCTCATAATATTTGATTAGTTCTAACCACCTCCTTTGCCTCATATTCAGCTCCTTCTGGGTGAAAATATACTTCAGACTCTTGTGGTCGGTGTAGAGATGCACCAAATTCCCCAAGAGATAGTGCCTCCACATTTTCAGCGCCAACACCACAGCAGCAAGTTCAAGATCATGAGTCGGATAGTGCTGCTCATGGTTCCGAAGTTGGCGTGAGCCATATGCGACCACACGTCCTTCCTGCATCAACACGCAGCCTAGCCCAATACCAGAAGCATCACAATACATGTCGAAGGGCATGGTTGTATCTGGTTGAGCTAAGACCGGGGCTGTTGTGAGATGCTTCACCAATGCTTGGAACGCTCCTTCACATGCCGTGTTCCAATCATATTTTGTTCCCTTCTTCAGCAATTCTGTCATCGGCTTAGCAAGCTTGGAGAAGCTTCAAATGAATCTCCGATAGTATCCCGCTAAACCGAGGAATCTTCTGACTTCATGGACTAAGTGGGAGCTTTCCATTTCAGCACTTGCTCGATTTTTCTTGGGTCAACCGCAATGCCTTCCGCGGAGATGATATGTCCCAGAAATGGCACTTGGCTGATCCAAAACTCACATTTTCTGAACTTGGCGTAGAGCTTGTGGTCTCGAAATCATTGAAGAACGACCCTCAAGTGTTCGGCGTGTTCTGCTTCTGTCTTGGAGTAAACCAAGATATCATCAATGAACACCACCACGAATTTGTCCAGCTCCGGCATGAACACCGAGTTCATGAAATACATGAAATGTGCTGGTGCATTCGTGAGACCAAAAGACATGACGAGATACTCATCTAAGCCATATCTCGTCGAGAAGGCCGTCTTCAGGATATCCTCCGCCCGGATTTTTATTTGATGATATCCAGAGCGAAGGTCCATTTTAGAGAACACACTTGCACCCACAAGCTGATCAAACAGGATGTCAATGCGGGGCAGTGGGTATTTGTTCTTGATGGTGACGGCGTTGAGCGGCCGGTAGTCCACACACAGCCTCAAGGTTTCATCCTTCTTCTTTACGAACAGCGCCGAGCATCCCCAATGCGAGGAACTCGGCCTATTGAAACCTTTACTCAATAGGTCATTGAGCTGCTCTTTCAATTCAGCCAGCTTGTTTGGAGCCATTTTGTAGGGTCTCCTTGAGATGGGAGTTGTCCCGGGTGCAAGCTCAATCTTGAACTCGACATCCCGCTCGGGTGGCATGCCCGGAAGATCATCCGGAAACACGTCAGGGTATTCCCGGACCACGGGGATGTCCTCTAACTTGAGAGTTTCAGCAATATTAATTTCTGAAACTTCCCGGACTAGATTGTCTAACACCATGGAATGCGGACGATGGAATGGAGAATTCAAATGAACCATCCGTGTCCGAGTGTCCAGGACAGCACCATGGTAGTGTAACCATGACATCCCTAAGATTGCATCAATCTTCTGTATCGTAAGGATTATCAAGGTGGTGGGATATAGCTTCCCAGCTAAGCACAGAGGTGATTTTGGAATCATCATATTTGCTGAAATCTTTCCTCCCGGTGAGAAGATCATATATGTGCAGTCGGTTGGGAAGACTTGCATTTGATGCTTAGCCACATAGGATGCACTTATAAAACTGTGGGTTGCACCAGAATCAAATAAAATGATGATTGCTTGGTCGTTGAGAGTGAACGTACCCGCCAGCACGTTGTCTCCCTCTGGGCGTCCTCATTGTCGAGGTTGCAAACGCCCCCAGTTTGCTGACCAACCTTCTTGACCGGAGGTCGGCCTCGAGCACTGCCCTGGAACTGGCCTTGCCCGCTGCTCTGCTGCCCCTGGGGACAGTCCTTTGAGAAATGGCCCGCCTGGCCACACGCGAAGCATGTGTAGCGAGGCGGTCCTCCGCTGATTTGTGGACGGAAACCCGGGGCGCGTTGTGGCGGTGGAAACGCCCAGGGTACCGTCTGCTGCTGCTGTTGCGGTCGCGGTGGTGGCATCAGTGGTCGGAACGGGGGTGACTGGAAAGAACGACCTCCGAACTGTTGAGGTCGCGCCGGTGGATGCCACTGCTGTCCGGATGGTGTCCGATACACCATGCGGTACTTCTGGGGAGCTCCTCCCCCACTGCTGGGTGGCGTACAGCGCTTCCGCTGCTCAGCTGCCAACTCTCGCTGAGCATCTTCTTGCATGATCGCGGCATTGACTAGATCATTGAACGTGCCGCGATTGCATTGAACGAGATGCGTCTTCATCTCGGGGTGTAACCCCCGATAGAAATGCTCAAGCTTCTTCTCCTCATTGGAGACGTAATCCAACGCATATTGCGCCAGATGGTTGAAGGCACGGGAGTAGTCACGGGCACTCCTCCCGCCCTGCTCCAGCTCCAAGAACTCTTGGAACTTCCGCTTCATTATCCAGGGAGGGATATGGTAGGCGCGGAACGCCTCACGGAATTCTTCCCACTCCACGGCATGGCCAGCCGGACATGAGGCGACATAATTCGCCCACCACGCACCAGCGGCACCGTGAAGCTGCTGCACCGCGAACAGAGTCTTTTGCCGCTCCATACATTGGAGCAGCCCGAACTTGGACTCGATTGTCCGCAGCCAGTTGTCGGCCTCCAGTGGTTCTGCTGCTTCTGTGAACACCGGAGGGTGCGTACTCATGAAGTCCGAGTACGTCACCTCACGGGGCTCACGAGGCCCCCTCTCTTGATGCCCTCCCCCCCGCCTGGGACGTATTCTGTACGATCGTGCGGAGCAGGTCGGTCTGCTCCTCACGATTCCCCACCAGTGCCGCTATCACATCCGCTAGGGTAAGCGGAGGCAGCAGTGGTGGTTGTTGCTGCGGGGTGCTGTCGTAGGCAGGTGGCTGGGAGTCATCACCCCCCTGCTGGCTAGAGCCACCAATCTCATGCGTGGTCCGAGTGCGAACCATCTGCAACCATACGACAATAAACATCAGTCCCGCAACATATTTCATGCAGTCCAATAAAATGGCATAAACATAACGACAGTAAAACATGCGATACACCTTGTATGTAGATAATGTAATAACTTTGCACAAGCTACACCATTACCAGACCGAATACAAGCTAGTTAAATCCAATTTGACGGACTTCCTCTTTGGAAGTTTATCTCAACTAGGTTTGGTCAATACAAGACGTTAATATCGGGTTGTCGTCACGTATACTACCCTTTTATCTGCAATACGACACAAACATGGTCTCTAGCAAAACAAACTTGAGTAAGACATGTACTCAAATCTTTCACTAGTTGAATATAACCACTCATGAGTATGTTCTACCCCATTAGAAGTACTTAAACCCCCTAGGGTACAATAACCTCTCAAATGAGTTCAACTGTCATCCCTCTGTTAGAATGACCAGTTTGTACATATCCCAGATTTTGATCTGGTTCTGGACATTTTCATGACTTAAGCTGAATACCAACGTTAAATTCAACTTCAGTGTCTTTCCAAAGAGTATTTATTTGCCCTCAGATCAGCTCTGGTTTAAAAGTTATGGTAATTCAAAGTCAACAGAATTTCTGGAAGAATTTCAACAGCACCTCCCTTGGAAGTTGCTGTTTTCAACTCTGGTTTCCACTGAGTTCTGTGCTGAGATTTCAGAAACTTTGAATTACAAAGATGCAACACCTTTCCTAACCTTTCCAAATATGTGTCATATGATAATGTTTGATTTTTCTACAGGAAGTTATGCTTGAAAAAACAGAACAGTCTAGATAGTGTTTTGAATCTGTCCTGGTTCTGGACAGTTTACATCCCTCTGGAATTTGGGCCATCTTAAGATGAGATTCAGCTCTGGAAGTCTACAACAAAGTGGTAGAGTTCTTAAACACCTTTCCAGAACTATCTCTCACACCTCCATTGGCTAAATGATCTGTGAGTTATGCTCTGTTAAAGTTCAGCAAACTTGCTGCCCAAAACAGAGCACTCTGCTTTTCAATCCCTGTTTACTACACTGATCAGCCATTGACTTTTCCACCCAACCAGAGTCCTAAATGTTCAAACTTAGTGATTTTAATTCCTTGTTATCATTATCCTTCATGCACATGCCTATTATATGTCGGTACTACGTTCCTCACAAAAAGAAAATCCTAACCGGATTATACCGGCATATACGTCTCAATGGTGGCACTCAACGGCCTCTCGCACACGTTTACTACACGGAATACGTACGTGGTTAGTACCTGCAGAAGAACACCCAATAATGATGCACTCAAAGGTTATGTTCATTTCAGGCAGGTCCATATTTGAAAGTAAATACAAACGCCCGTATCGTTGCCATACGGCCGTCCTTGAGTTAAGCCATGTCTCAAGGTACTGATCGTGTTTCAACACCACACAATGGGGGACCCGAGTAGAGCACGAACGGTCATCACGGTTGGGAATTTTATCAACCCAACAGATACCACCTACTGCCCTGCAGGGCACGCCGATGGCAAGTGCTGCGTATGTCCTCCTGGGCTATTTCCAGATGAACACACTCTCGCGTTACTGACCACGCGATGGGGTCTCCACTTACTTGCCTAATGCACGCTAGGGATCAGCGTTTCATATGAACTCAGGAACATGAAGAGTCCAAGAGCTTCATATTGACGTCTCACACCAAGCTGTGAGACCTAACCCTGAACCACATTCCTCGTCAGGGAAGCTAACCGAAATTGAACCGCTTTCGGTGGCGTTCCTTACCATTCTTACCTGAGTGTAGGTGCGTCGTTACAGAATCAAAATTCAGAATTATAACACATATGTTAGTCTTGCCACTTTAAGTAACTATGCTAATATAGTCCTTACTTGGGCAGACTACCGAATCCTCACCGAAACCTAAGTTTTCCCGTAATACAGTTCTTAATTAATGTGCTATCCCCAATGCCGCTCAAATACCATCCTGTGGCGGACCGGAATCCGCTCATCTAGAATCGCAGGGGGTGGTGCCGTACGATGCGACACCCGACAGTACACATCATAAGGATACATTGTATTACATTGAAACCCAGCTGAAATGTACAAAGTAGTATTACACAGCGGAAGTTAAATTTGTACAACTCACGCCCGCTTATCTAGCAAAAGTCGGTTGCCCAGCCCTAGGGCAACCCACACTAGCTGCACTCTTCAGCTTAGCGCGGCGTGTACGGCTCCCACTCAGCCGTGGTCCCCAACGGAGGGTAACCCTCGCCGGTGGACTCGTAACCCGAGTCCGTGGGTGGCTCCACACCTGAAATACACTTAAGCAGCAACCATGAGCAAGATGGCTCAACAAGACTTAACCGACTAACCTAGGCATGAAACTCTACATGTAGGGTACAATGGACATGGGATGGTAAAATTTCAGCCAACGGACACGCCTACATGTTCGTCCTTAGTTCATCTTTTAGCCACAAGTTTAACAGTTCATGAATCTGAAATTTAGTAAGCAGTATTTGGTGGCACACAAGTAGCAATAAAATTTTATCATAACAGCAATATTGAATCATCACATTTCATATATTAGCCTACGTCATGACTCAGTGAACAAGCGGTACTCGTCACCGTGAGGGACGGCGAAACGACTCGATATACACCTGCAGGGAAACCCAAAGAGCACATCTCGTACGCCCACCCGTGGAGCTGCACAGCACGCTGACTCGATGTTGTACGGGACAACCTTTCACCCAACAGCCCAAACGTCGAACCGGTCGCACCGAAATGGACAGGAGTTTCCCTACACGGAGCATCTCTCTATGCCCGTTAGCAGATTTCCACCTTGCTGCCCTCAACCTACACCTATAAATCGGTGTGCTATGCCTCGACGCCCGGAGGTTTAGGTTACATCGGTTTACCGGGGCCCATATATCCGATATGCCTTCGGTACGTTCAATACTTGCTCAGCAGGGCCGCACACGGATCGGTCCTCAATCGACACAGACAGGGCTGCACATGCAAGACTTCCTCTTGCTGCGCCCTAGCCCCTGCCTAGTCTCATTTTACTTACTAAAGTGATCTCACATCACTCGAACCAATCCCGTGTGTCCCAAGCCTAAATCGCGAGTATATTCCAACTACTTGACTTGTAGCGAAGTCCTATGAATGATTAAGCATAGCCTGTCTACTCGAGGCCTTAGACACTACCCTTACTCTTCTAGGAAAATTCTGGTTATGCATTTGGTTTTCATCCATTCTAAACCTAATGCACATCCATGCCTCATACTAAACATGTGAACAAAGCAAAACTTTATACAAGGGGTTAATGCAAACCAGGGCTTGCCTTGTTGCTGCTGGTCAGTTGTTAGGGCTTTGTCCGGAAGAAGGAAGTCGAGCACTTCTGGAGTTTTCTCGCCTTCAGCGACTACACGTACACGATATACTATATGTCAATTTAAATGCAATGTTTAGAACTGAATAAGTAATTACCATAACTCTAGCTAGCCCTCCCCTTTGGTTCTGAAATTTTTATAGTGGCTTGGTAGGGTCCTAACCAGAGTCTTGACCATGTTTCATTGGAAACAAAGTTCATTTGAGCCTTGTACAAATAAAAGCATATTTGGTCAATATTAGAGCTTCTAAGGAATTCCAGGGCTTTTCATGGCTCCAACCATTACTTTCTGGAAACTAGAATTTGAGATGGTTCTAATAGAATGGGTTTCATGTCATTTGAAGAATTCTAGAGGAAGTTATGCCCTAAATAAGATTTGAGAAAATCTGAAAAATGTTTCTGTACATTTTTCTATTTTCTCAGGGCAGTTCACTTAGTCACACCATTTGGGGAACCAAATAAATTTGGATGGGTCTGAAATATTTACTGTGACTCAAGGATTTTCCCATTAACTTCCCAGCCAAATTTCAGAATTTTTCATAAAGTAATTCTCCAGATAAATTCCTAACAGTTTAAAGTTTAGGGAATTAATTCTGGAGAACTATTAAGTTTCATGAGATGAAATTTGTGTTGCTGGAAAGTACTCAGAAATCTGAGTTCAGCAAAATTTGGTTCACTGAATTTGGACACTTCTAGCCAAAGTTATGAATTTCTAAAATTTGGGGCAATCTCTGAATTATTTTCCTACAGAAAATCGTCTCCCGCGCTAAACCGGAGGCTGACAGCGGGGTCCGCCCATTTAATTTAAACTAACCGCACGCTTAACACAGCGGCTGACACGTGGGACCCATGCCTTCGTCTACCTCCCGACGCCGCCGCCCCGAGTCGCCGGAGCTCCGGCGAGGTCGGCGTTCCCGGCGACCTAGCTCGCCGGCGACGGTGAGACTTGCGCCCCCACATAATTTTGGATGCTGAGCCCGATGGACATCATGCTGCCGTCGGCTGACCGCCGTAGCTAACCGGCGACGGGCGCTATGTCTCTGTGCAGCATCGGCAACGTGTTCCCGCCCTCCTGACCACCCCCTTCGCGCCCTAATCGTGTCACCACGTTCAGGGAGACCTCGGGAAGCTCGGCATGACCTCGGTTGGACCCGAAACAGCCGGCGCACCAGACCTCACCGGCGACCCCCTCTCCCGCCGAACTGTTCTATGGTGAACCTACGATTCCGGCGGTGGTTCCCTTTCGGTTTTCGATTGAGAAGGGGCGCAAGAGCCTCTAGACGCTATTTCTCAGCTCTGTTTGACCTCCCACATGACGATCCTCCCGAATTTCTCCTAAACCTAATCGGGTGCCGAAATGAGCTCCCCCCCCCTAAACTGGGAAATTCTCTGCGCACAAAGGTCGAACCTTGGAACGGTTTGCGCGGTGGTCTCGAGGAGAAGCTAGCGCTCCGCTTTTCTATGGACGTCGAGGGCAGAGGATGATCACAGCTCGGGTGGCAAGGGATCGGAACTCGGGCGGCTAGGCGGTCGTTTACTGAAGTGCGCGAAAACAGGAGCTCGCCGGCAATTTCATGCCCTTTATAGCCCACGGAGAGCAGTGGAGGGTGCGACACCTGCCGAGCCATCTCTCACGCCGAAGCAGGAGCTGGCCGGCTGAGGCGGTCGGGCGCCGATGTCGCCAGCGGCTGGCACGCGCTTCTCGGCCGAGTGAGAAAAATCAACTGAGGAGGCTTCTGGGTCAAGGCTGCTGACAAGTGGGACCTCCCCTCTAATTCTTTTTCACATTTTTCATTTCTGTTTGCACTGAAGATATCCCAGCTACTCACAATTGAATGTGAGACATAACCTCCAAGTCATTGTTTGAATTTGATCTCCTAAATTTGAATTTGGTTCGGCTAAATTTGCTTCACCTTTGAACTGAAATTCAAATTCAGTTTGAATTAATGCAAATTTAGCTCCCGACAATATGAGCTCCAAAGGAGATAAAAATTGGTGGACTAACTCAGAAAAATGTGCTGAGTTTGAATATGAAGCCAACTTTTGAATTTAAGTGATGAAAGTTACTGCAATTTGAATTTACATTCAAATTGGCCTCTTTTTCAAATGCCTCCAAAAGTGCCTCAAAAGTATTGGATTTGCATGAACCTTGGCCTGAGCCTTCCCAAGACTATTTAAGGTCTAGGGTGAGCTCAACCTTGCATGTTCATGAGTAGAAATCCTAATTTTTGGAAGTTAGGGCTTCCCCTCTAATCACCATTTTGATGGTGGTTACTTGCTCTTCACAAGTATTCATAAGATATCCACAACAAAAGCTGTGGTGTTGTGAGGTGACGAACAAATTTTTGCAAGTCACATTCTTGGGCTTTTACAGTCGGGTTACCTACCACCCGTGGGGCTCCACCCTTCAGCTTGTGCACAATGGTGGACAGCGCTTACGTGCACCCCCAAGACATAAATGTCCCAAGATGCACGATTTTCTGACATAAACAAATAGGTTAGTATGCCACTTTCTATACACTAATAACATCCTTATATGGGCTACTAACTCGTTCCTCACCGAATTTTTGAAAAAGATGACCTTTTTAGTGCGTTAAACCTCAAGCGAGCTCTGATACCACGCTGACGCGGCCCCACGGCCTTGTCGAGCCAGGATCACGCTGAGGGGTGCTGCGTTGCACAGCACCGGATAACGCACATCAATTATACAAAGCGGAAGCAAAGTTTTATTACATAAACCAGTTTATGAACATTTTTACAACAAAATAAGTCCAGTTCACGTTCAGCCCGTGAACGTGTCCCCGCTAGCACGCACACACACTAACACGGTGGCGTGCATGACTCCCACTCGACGGGGTTCCCCTCCTAGGGTTCCGTCTCCTCCTCGGGAGTCCCCTCCTCATAAACCCCTGCAAAAGCTTCAAACACAAGCAGTGAGCACGATGGCTCAGCAAGACTGACCGGTATCTCCTATACGTGAAACTTCTACATGAAGGGTTTAGGGTACATGAGGTATATAAGTTGCAAAGGACTCGCCTAATTATTGGAACCCTACTTTCAAGTTTTAGCAGCAGGTTGTGAAAAACCTCACGCGAAGGCACATGAGAGAGCCACAATCAAACAAGAAACGCATTTCTCTCTCATGTACTTTACCCAAAGTTGAAAAGAACTTTAATTAGCTCTAGACTACCACAAGACATTAAGAAGCAAAGTATATCTTTAAAATCAGCAAACTTTTAACATGTATCTAGCCTGTTCTTTCTACGTCACGGTACAGTGAACAAGTGGTACTCACTGACCGCAAGGGACGAGTATTATAATCAATTTACACCTGCAGCATTACCCGAATGACCCGTCACATACGGCCGTATTCGATGTTGCCTACAGCAACCATCACGGACGTCGTATGCAACCACCTTTCGCCCGTCAACCAAGTGTTGAACCGGTCCAATCGTCCCAAGCAAGAGGTCTCTGCGCGCGCATCCGCAGTGCCGCCAGCCGATTTACACCTCGAGCTCTCAACCTACCCTCTGAACGACCAGCTATGCCTCAACACCCAGCTACCCGAGTTACATCGGTTTCCTGGTTCCCATATAGCCGGTAGGTCTTCAGTACTGTTCTAGCTTGTTCAACTGGCCCGCACACGGCTCGGTCCTCAATCGACACAAGCAGAGCTATGGCACCTAGGCCCCAAAGTCCTGCTGCCCTTACCCTCTGCTCAGTCTCATTTTTCTTGCCATCTGTTTCATTTGCTATCTTTGCCCGAGCAATGTGCCTCTAGCCTATTCTCGCGAGTAGTTCCAACTACTCGACTTGTACCGAATCCTACACTATCTTAGCATTGCAGTAGCTAACGAGGTCTTCAAACCTAATCCCAACCCAGGGTTTTCTTGGCTATGCATTTGGGTTTCAAACAAGACTCTAATGCAAGAATTAAGTGGGTGCTCAAAGTAAGTTCTCAAAACAGTAAAAATTTATAAAAAGGGTTAATGCAAACCGGAGCTTGCCTTGCTTCTCTTGGTCGTAGGCTAGCTGTTCCTCTGGAGTGACAAATTCTAAGACTTCGGGTTCCTCCTCAACCTTAGAGATTACATATGATACATACAAATATGTGTCAATTTAAATGCATTTGAATTGGAGTTAAACTTGTAAGGACTGTAAGTCTTACTAGCCAGACCCAATGACTCTGAAATTTTTACTGTGGTTTGGATACAACCTAAACAGGGACTTGGCCACGTTTCATTTGCAGCAAGGCTCATTTGAGCCCTCCACAAATAATTATGTGCTTGGCCTTAAATGGAGCTCCTAGGGTGTTCTAGGGATTTTCATGGAGCAATCCATGACTTTCTGAAAACTGGATTTTTAGAGGGTTCTAATAGAGTTGGTCTCACTTAATTTGAAGGTTACTAGCTAAAGATATGAGCTAAACAATTTCAGAGTAATTCTGAAAATGTTTCTGGACATTTTCTATTTTCTCTGGAACAGTTTTATTAATCACACCATTAGGTGGATCGAATGAGATCAAATGGATCTGAAATTTTTATGGTAGCTCAGGGATATTTTGGTGAACATCCTAGCAAAATTTCAGAATTTTCCTCCAAAGGGTTCTCCAGTTAAAATTCTAAACAGTTTAAATTTTTGAAGAATTAATTATGGAGAAATAAGGATTTTCATAAAGTGAAAATGGATTTGTTCAAAAGTATCAGAAAGCTGAATCTAACAAAATTTGGGTCACTCGATTTGGAGTTTCCTAGCCAAAGTTATGTGGGTTTGAAGTTTGAACAAAATCTGAAAATCGGGGAAATGTTTAAATCGCTGCGTGGGACCGGGGCTACATGTCAACTTCTCAGCGGTCGACACACGGGGCTACAGAATCTTTCATGCGCAGCCGCACCCGATCCGGTGCCACAGCTAATCCCCGGTTTAAAGTATCGGCCGCTGACACGTGGGACCAGGGGCTTCGTCTACCTCCGGCTTCCCCCGCTCAGCCGCCGCGAACCCTCGTCGGAGTGCTCACCGGTGGCCTCTGCCGTGTGCCAAACTCCATGATCTTGGCCGCCTCTGCCTAATTCCACCCGGGGAGCACGATACTGGGCTCAGCTCGTCGTGACAATCACCGGAACACGGCCGGCACCGAGCGGCGGCTTCGGAAGAACTTTGGCCGCATCGACCGGGCTTCTGAGCCTCTCAAACGATCGAGCAAAAGGCCGTAGAGCATCAGTGGATCCTAGGGAAGCTCTGATACCATGTGTAACAGCTCTGATACCAGCTGAGACAGCCAGGACCTCGTCGGGTGGTGCCGTGTTATGCGGCACCCAACAGCACACGGGTCGATGGAAACACATCATATTACATAAATAGTTTGCGGAAGCGTACAAGAAAGTTTTATAAATACTTATATCAGAGTAAACTACAGCGGAAGACTATCACTCTCATGACTCATATCTAAACAAGCAACAAAGAAACGGTCCAGCCCGCAGACGTTTCTTACTAGCAACACAAAGACAATCTGCAGCGGCGAGGATACTCTTTGAGTAAGCACTCGGAGGTTCCCGAGTCTCATCGGCACCCCTTCTCATAAGCATCGAGTCAATTACCTGCAAAACAACTCGGATAGCATCTGTGAGCATAACGCTTAGCAAGACTTAACCGTCACCCTAAATATGGAACTCTAAGTGAGGTTCTGAACCTAACATAGGATGTCATAAGCATAATTAAACTCACCTAAAAGTGATTCCTTACTTTCAGGTATTGATTGCAGCATTTTAAGTAACCCTGGGCACGCCACATCGGGAGTCCACAATCAAACAAGAAACGCTTTCCCCCGATGTAAATTGCTCATGGCATAAAAGAATCGAGTTTGCACTAGCCTATTCATCAAGATCCAATACAACACTAGTATAATACTTCACATCAATATGATTAGTTCCTTTCTCATGCAAGTTCTTACTACGTCACGACTGTGAGAACAAGTATGCTCGGTCCATTCCGCGAGCGACGGTGATTCGAATCAATAACACCCGGACTACACGACACGTATGCCCTTACTCGACGTTGCCTACAACAACCATCACTGACGTCGTAGGTGGCAGCCTTTCCCCCGTTTCACCCCCGCTGAATCGATCAAGTTGCCCCGTACAGTATCTACTCTCATGGTGCACCTTTCGACGTGAGATGTCATGAGAATATTCCCCACATACTCACTGGCCGTCCGCCTGAGGCGACCCGAAAAGTCCCAACGACAGCTTCCCGAGGTACACCGGTTTACTGGGTCCCATATAGCCAGCATGAGTCCGGTACACAACTCAAACTTGTTCAACAGGGCCGCATACGGATCGGTCCTTGACCGACACGGACAGGTCTACAGCACCCAGGCCCCTATGTCCTGCGGCTTCTACAACCTTCCGGTCTCCACTTTAACTTGCTAATTCAATTACGAACCAATCCCGTATGCCCCTGTTGTTCCTACATCTGCGAGTAGCATCTCACCACTCGACTTCTACCAAACCGTACTTAAGCATGGCAGTTCCATACAGTGAAATACACCTACCCAATACTCCATGGGTCATTTGGCTATGCAAGAGGAGTATCAAACACTAGACCTAATGCACAGTTCATATCTTGACCGAAAGTTAATACAAAACAAAAACTTAACAGCTGTTAAATGCAAACCGGAGCTTGCCTGTTTTGCAGGGTGGTCGTATATAACCAGTTAGTGTCCTTGCAGATCCACCCTTGACTCTCCGGAGCTTGATCCACTTCGATGAATCACTCCTTTGGGTCCCCTTCGTTGTGGTTCCTATTGAAATGCATATGCACATGTTTTATAGAATGTAATGGAAAGAAGTTATGGAATTAATTCCTTAGGAACAGAGGTTGTGTGGAAAAGCCAAGCATGGCTTGGTTTGCCTCTGTTGTGCAAAGAACAGAAATAAACTAAATTGACCTTAAGGCCTTAGCTATACACTAATCATGTTCCCTAATGAACATAATAGATAAGCTGAAAGGATTTGAGTGTAACTGAAGAACAAGAACTCCAATGGCCTCAAAACTTTTACAGCAGATTCTATACTACCTAAGGATTTAGCTTCCCAAATTGCAGCTAATGTGGAGTCATATTGTGTCCTCCCTAATTCTCACAATATCTCTTATGTATTCCCACATATACACAAGTATGGAGAATAAGAACAGGGGGTTCAAGGACTCATCTGTAAAAGCCCAAGAAAAGGGACTTGCAAAAACTTTTATGCACCTCACAACACAACAGTTTTGTTGTGTGTAGATTGTGAAATATTGTGAAGAGCAAGTGACCTCCATCAAAGGAGTGATTAGAAGGGAAAGCCTTCACTTTCACAAAGTAGGGTTTCTGTACATGAGCATGAGAGGTTGAGCTCACCCTAGGATTTGAAAAGTCTTGGGAAGGCTCAGTCCAAAGCTCATGCAAATTCAACAATTTTTGAGGCACTTTTGGGTTATTTCAAAAAGAGGCCAATTTGAATGTAAATTCAAATTGCAGCAACTTTCATCACCCAAATTCAAAAGTTAGCTTCATATCTATACTCATGTAAGGGCCTCAGTTTTTGACACCCATTTGCAGTGTTCATCCCCACACCACACACCTCATTTGAGGAAAAATGATGAACACAAATAAAGAGCAAGTAACAATTATCAACATGCTCATTAGGGAACAAACTCACACATTGCAAAAGTGGTACTTCCCACATGTGATATAGATGGGCTGGACATATGAAAACTCCTACACTTTGCCAAGGATGTCCATGCCAAGTTTCACCCAAATTCAAAACATTTTTGAGGTCATCTTGGGTGTAGATAGGAAAGGGGCAGTTTGAAAACATATTCAAATTCAAACTGTTTTCACCCACTGAATTTAAAAGTGGAAGGCATATTCTTGCTCAGCACATTTTTGTGAGCTCACACACCAATTTTCACTCCATTTGGAGTTGATCTTGACATGAGCTAAGGGGGAGAAATTCAAACTTTATTTGAATTTCAAACTGCACTTGTGCTGAAATTCATTCAAACCAAACCTCATTTGAACTTTGATCAATTCAAATGGCTCTTGGGTGAATAATTTGAGTTGCCAAGGGTAGAATAGGGTTCACTGTTTACCACAGCTGTTAGGAATAAATTTCAGAGGTTAAAAGAGGAGTGGGACCCACATGTCAGCCTCAGCCTCAAAGCAAACCGACTGAACCACAGTTCAGTCGGTTCCCGGCTGTTGTGCGCGCGCGCCACCGAAGGGGCCGGCCGGCGCCAGCTCCTGCTGCGTGCCCCAAGCCGGAGGCCAGCCGGCCGAGCTATTTATTCCCTCCCCGGCGTGCCTCAGTCACCATTTCCCCGAGCTACCGACGTGCGCGACTGCTTTTCCCACTGCCATCGCCGCCGCTCGAGTTCCTGCTTGATCAAGCCGATCGCAGCTCCCTCTTTCCATTCCAAGGTCCCAGCAAGGTACTAGCAACCATCCTCCATCCTTCCCATTGATAGAAATCGATTGAAACCGAGTGATATCGGCTGTGCCGAAAGATCAAACTCGGAACTGGAAACCGCCGCACCTCGGGCTCTCGTGGACAGCCCAACCTGGGCGTTGTCACGCCCGAGCCAAGGCACCCTTGGACGCGCAAGTGATCGGTGCTGCTCATCCCCGAGCCACAGCTCGAGTGGTTGCTCACCGGCGGCGAATTTCCACTTTTCCCCTTTCTGTGTGCAGAACGACCCTCGGGTACGATTCTGTTTAATTCGTGCTCTAGAAAGGATTAGAGGGCCTCAGGCCACTCCCACACGAACTAGACACGGTGACGCACAAGTTGCCTTCACAACTCTGGGCCGGAGAACTTCTGTGCCCGGCGTAATTCAAGGTCTACTAATGGCGGAACGCACGGGGGGGTATCGGGCGCACGGTGAGGACCTATTTCGGGCCTTCCCCGAGCTGCCCCGAGTTCATGTCGACCTTCTCTGAGGTCCACTGATGCTCCCCGACCGGTTTCCCAAGTAGCTGGGGCACTAGGAGCATCAGCCGACATGGCCGAAGTCGTTCCGATATGGCGGCTCGTCGCCGACCATGCTCCGGCCGTTGTCATGAGCAGCTGACCCTCGGATCATGTTCCCCAAGTAAAAGTAGGCAGGGGCGGCCAGAATCAAGAAGTTTGAAGCTGTACAGCAGCCGGCGGCGAGCTCTCCGGCGAGGTCCCTCGGCGGCGGAGCGCGGGTGTCGCGAGGTTGAAGAAGGGGGTGGACCCCAGCTGTCAGCGGCCGATATTTTGAATCGGGATCCGGCTGCGGCCGGGATCGGGTGTGCTGGCGCGCAAAAGCCTTGTGGGCCGCGGTGTGCTGTCGCTTCGGCGTGCGACGCGTGTCTCCTGGGCCCACGCGCGAGTTTAAACTTTTCCCCGATTTTCAGATTTCCTTCAAACTTCAAATCCTTATAACTTTGGCTAGAAAGCTCCAAATTGAGTGAACCAAATTTTCTGGATTCAGCTCTTTGAGTACTTTCCAGAAAATCAAGTGTCACTTCATGAGATTCCTTAATTCTCCAGAATTAATTCCTTAAAGTTTAAACTGTTAGGAATTTTAACTGGAGAATCATTTGGAGGAAAATCCTGAAATTTTGCTGAGATGTTCACCAAAATATCCTTGAACTACCATAAAAATTTCAGATCCATTTGAGCTCATTTAGTCCACCTAATGGTGTGATTAGTAAAACTGTTCCAGAGAAAATAGAAAATGTTCAGAAACATTTTCAGAATTTTCTCTGAAATTGTTTAGCTCATATCTTTAGTTAGAGACTTCCAAATTAAGTGAGACCAATTCCATTAGAACCCTCTGAAAATCTAGTTTTCAGAAAGTCATAGTTTGTTTCATGAAAATACCTAGAACACCCTAAAAGCCTTTAATTAAGGTCAAGGACATAATTATTTGTGGAGGGCTCAAATGAGCTTTGCTGCAACTAAAACTTGACCAAGTCTCTGTTTAGGTTGTAACCAAGCCACAGTAAAAGTTTCACAGTCATTAGGTCTATCTAGTAAAGGTTATAGACTTCACAACTTCAGAGTTAATACAAAAGCATTTAATTAATACATACATTGTTCTTATCATGTAGTCGCTAAGGTCGAGGAGGAACCCGAAGTCCTAGACTTCGTTACTCCGGAGGAACAGCTAGCCTACGACCAAGAGCAGCAAGGCAAGCCCCGGTTTGCATTAACCATTTTATAAATTTTTATTGTTTTGAGCACATACTTGTTTTCTTTATGTTGTGCATCAGAGTCTTGTTTGGAAACCCCACTGCATAGCCAAGAAAACCATGGGTTGGGGTTTAGGATTGCAAACCCCGTTAGCCACTGCATTGCTAGGATAGAGTAGGATTCGGTACAAGTCGAGTAGTTGGAACTACTCGCGAGAATAGGCTAGAGGCACATTGCTCGGGTAGAGATAGCACATGATACACATGGCAAGAAAATGAGACCGAGCGGAGAGTAAGGGCAGCAGGACTTTGGGGCCTGTGTGCTGTAGCTCCGCTTGTGTCGATTGAGGACCGAGCCGTGTGCGGGCCTGTTGAACAAGCTAGAACAGTACCGAAGACCTACCGGCTATATGGGAACCGGGAAACTGATGTAACTCGGGTAGCTGGGTATTGAGGCATTGCCCGTCGTTCAGAGGGTAGATTGAGAGCTCGAGGTGTAAATCAGCTGGCGGCACAGAGATGCGCGTGCAGGGACCTCTTGCTCGGGACGATGGGACCGGTTCAATATTTGGCTAACGGGTGAAAGGTAGTCGCGTACGGCGTCCGTGATGGTTGTTGTAGGCAACATCGAGTACGGGCGTACGTGACGGGTTGTTCGGGTAACCCTGCAGGTGTAAATCGATTATAATCGCCGTCCCTCGCGGTCAGTGAGTACCACTTGTTCACTGTACCGTGACGTAGAAAGAACAGGCTAGTTACATGTTAAAATGTTGCTGATTGAAAGTTGGATATTGATTGTTAATGATATGTTGTAGCTTAGTGCTAACTAAAGTTCTTTTCAACTTTGGGCAAAGTACATGAGAGAAATGCGTTTCTTGTTTGATTGCGGCTCTCTCATGTGCCTTAGCGTAAAGTTCTCCACAACCTGCTGCTAAAACTTGAAAGTAAGGTTCTACTAATTAGGCGAGTCCTTGCAAATGATTTTTACCTCATGCAACCCATCACCCTCATGTAGAAGTTTCATGTTTAGGTGAGACGGGTCAGACTTGCTGAGCCTTCGTGCTCACTGCTTGTGTTTGAAGCTTTTGCAGGGTTCTATGAGGAAGGGACTCCCGAAGAGGAGACGGAACCCCAGGAGGGGAACCCCGTCGAGTGGGAGTCGTGCACGCCGCAGAGTTAGTGTGCGAGTGTGCTAGCAAGGACACGTTCGAGGGCTGAACGTGCACTTGATGCTTAGTCTACGCCCGCGAGTGTGGACTAAACTTATTTTGATGTAAACATGTTAATAAACTTGTTTATGTAATAAAGCTTCCGCTTCCGCTTTGTACCTTTGACGTGTGTTATACGGTGTTGTGCAACGCAGCACCCCTCAGCGTGATCCTGGCTCGACAGGACCAGTGGGGTCGTGTCAGCGTGGTATCAGAGCTCGCTTGAGGTTTAACACAGTACAAAGGTCTTCTTTTTCAAAAATCCAGTGAGGAACGAGTTAGTAGCCCGTATAAGGATGTTATTAGTATATAGAAAGTGGCTTATTAACTTATTTGTTATGTCGGAAAATCGTGCATCTCGGGACGTTCATGTCTTGGGGGGTGCACGTAAGCGCTGTCCACCAGTGCGCACAAGCTGAAGGGTGGAGCCCCACGGGTGGCAGGTAACCCGACCCGCTTTGATATCCTCTACGACTCTTCATGTCGTTTGGGGTATTCGAGCAACGTCTGTCCCTGGCGTGCGTGGTGCAACATGGGAGACCCCGTCACGTGGTCTGAAACGTGAACACGTAACTCAAGGCGTGTTTGGCTTGAGAACATCCGGGCGAGTGATGACGGCCGGGTGTACAAACTGTATGGATTCCGGGCTCGGTGTGCAGCCGAGTCTGATGATTGTTTGAGTTTCTGCAGGTAGCCTTACCACGAAACGGTAGACGTGTAGCATCCGTGTGCGAGTGACGAGTAGTGCCACTGAACTAACGAAGCCGGCTAAATCCGGTATAGGTTTTTCCTTTGTGAGGACGTAGTACCGACATAATCTGGTGACGCCTCGACGTCACACCCAACTAAATGAACAACTTCATTTAAAAACTTGAAGGTTTTGATCCAAAGTAGTAAAACTTGATGTAACTCCTTCCCTTGAACAGGATATTCAAAGTTAATAAATTTTCAACTTATAGGATGTTAAGGACAGAGCACTCTGTTTTCAGCTAAATCAAGGCTGAAGTTAATCAGAGGTTAGAGGTTGAGTTCTTTCGAGGTTGGGGTCGTATGATACATTTCTGGAAAGCTTTGGAGGAGCTTTACAACTTTTCTGTTGAGTTCCAGAGGTGTTTCATCCCTTAACCACTCGAAAAATGCAGTAGAGTTGAAACTGTCCAGAAAACAGGACGGAGCAAAGACTCTCTGTAGACTCTCTGTAAATTAAGCATAACTTCCTGCATAAAAATCCAAAAATAGAAAATGAGGTGGTTCTGGGAAGCTTATGAGATGGGTTACAACTTTGTAACAGAAAGTTTTGTCAGATTAGGAACAGAATTAACTGGAATTCTTGGATCAAATCAGTACCTAAGGCAGGGAGGTGCTGTCCAATTGTTCCCAGAAATTCTGTTAACTTTGACATCTCATAACTTTTGAACCAGAGCAGATCTTAGGCCAACCAAATACTTTCTGGAAAGCTATTGAAGTTAACTTTAACTTTGATGTTGAGCTCCAGGACTGGTTTTGCTTTTAACCTGGCCTAAATCAGATTGATATGGAAACTGGTCAGGGCTGTCATGGGAACAGCAGATCAGCAGTCAAATTTGTTTAAAAATTTGAACTATGTTTCCAAGTGTTAAGGGTTCAATGACATATCTTATGTTATAACTCAATGGTTTACTGTTTAAATAAATATTTGACATTTCTCAAATATATTTTTACAGATGGCAGCAGATAAACGGTTGGAGAACGGGTGGGTAGTTTCCCACTGCTCTGACCGTAGCGGCTACCCGGGAGCATTGTGGCTAATGCTCCAATATTTCGGGTACAACCAGATGCCGCAATACTTCGCCAAGGAAGAAGGCGAAGAGGGGAACAAGACGTGGACGATCCATGTCGAGGTTCCTGCAGGGCCTACGCCACCCGGTTGGGTGCCATTCACCGTCACGGTGAGAGGAAGACAACCGGAAGGGATGTGGCAAGTGGCAGCCCGTGACACTATGTCACGTTTCTGCCAACTACACGTACAGGCTATGGAGGGAACTCCATACGCACTCGTTCCGGTGGAGGGACGAGCTCAGCATGTGTGGGAAGAGAGGTACCTAGAGGCAACAAACCCGAGTTGCCCAAGGTACAACCCCGCGGAGGCAAATCTCAGCCTCCAAATGAGGGCGGGAAACGCTGTGATGGACAGCCAAGCTGTTCATACGGAGCATCTCGCCACCAAGCTCAAGGAGAGCACAAGCCGTGGAGATCATTTTGAGAGTGCTCACAGTGCACTCCGCAATGTGCTCCTTCCGACGATCAAGCGACTGAATGAACAACACAATCAGTTGCGTCGTCTGAAGAAGGCAAAGAAGAAGAGCCGTGTTGACATTGCGGCGTTGCAAGAGCTGGTGCAGACCCTAACCCAGCAGAATGAGGACCTTGCTCAAGAGCGGGACGACGCTATTGAGGAAGGACAAGGCTGGGAAGAGGACTACAACCAGGCTATGGACGAGGTGCATGCATTGCAGGACCTCGTGCCCCCGGTATTGGGCGTACCGGTAGTCTTGGGTCTTCCAGCCATGGGAGAACCTGGAATGGGAGAAGAGGTGGTAGACCCCGAGCCACCAGCAGAGGTACCGGAGGAGGACGACCCACAGGAGGTCGAGTTCTACTCCGAGTAGGGGGTTACGGTTGCCAAGTAGGGCAGCTAGGGTAGCGTAACCCAACTTTTGTAATCGGTGACATGTCGTGTAGACAGTAGCGTATGTATAGGTAGTGACGACATGAGCACGACTTCTCGGAGATCCGAGAATAATGTATCTTGTATAAAGTTTATGCTTTATCAATATATGTGAATGTTGTGCAAGTTAATCATGCGTCGCTTCAATACTTACTCCTGTTTATGGAATTTTGAGTAAGACATGTGCTAATTGCTGCTGTGTTGAATTTCAGAATGACGCGTACTCGTGCCAACCCCGATGTTGGAGGTACTAGCCAAGGGGGAGAGACCTCCCAACCACCTCCCGAGGACTCCTCGGGACAGCAGCAGCAAAAGCAACAGCAAACACCGCCACCGCCACTGCCAACGGTTACATTGGCCGACATTGCCGCGGCAATGGCGGGTTCACATCAGCAGCATACAGAGCTGCTGCAAACGTTAATTGCGAATACGTCTCGCCCAGAGAGACGTCAAGATCGTGAGGAGCGCCAACAGAGCTCCTACTCTGACTTCCTGGCGACTCATCCCCCTGTATTCTCAAGGGCGGATGAACCACTTGACGCGGACAACTGGCTCCGCGCCATAGAGATGAAGTTCGGGCTGCTCCAAATCAGCGAGCAGCGCAAGACTCAGTTCGCGGTCCAGCAGCTCCAAGGATCCGCGAGCGCGTGGTGGGCCAACTTTTGTGCTTCACAACCCACCGACCGAGTGATGACCTGGGCGGAGTTCCGGACGGCCTTCCGGGCCTATCATATACCGCCCGGTTTGATGAAGAGGAAGACGCAGGAATTCCTACACCTGCAACAAGGGAGCCGGAACGCGCTGGAGTACTCCAGAGCGTTCAACGATCTCGCACTCTACGCGTCGTATCACGCAGATACGGACGAGAAGCGGCGGGACCACTTTTACCAGGGGCTTAACCCGCTCCTGAAGGACAAGCTGGCGATGTTCAATCGCGGCAGCCTCAACGACATAATTGATGCTGCGATTGTTCAGGAAGACTCCGGCAAGGAGTTGGCGGCGGCAGAGCGAAAGCGAAGCGCGCCGCAGAGCAGCGGAGAAGGAGGCGGTCCTTCTCAGAAGTTTCGGATGGTGAATCGCCCACCATCAGGTCCGCGCTGGCAGCCACCACAGCGGTCGATGCCGTTCCGCGGTCGGCCGTATTCTTCACCGGCATTCCGGCCGGCACTGCCAGCACCACCGCAACAACAACAGCAGCAGCGGGCGATGCCGCGTGCGTTTGCACCTCCGCAACGCATGCCGGGCTTTCGTCCACCAAGTACTCCACCAGCAGCGGCCACATGTTACAAGTGTGGTCGTCCAGGACACTTCGCGAGCAGTTGCCCGGAGAGGCAAGGCGGCGGAGTGGTACCACAGTTTCCGGGGAGGAATCAACCCCGGAACCCTACTAATGCGCGGCGGGCAAACCCTAGGCCCGGTACTGTCCACCAGCTTGCCATTGAGGACGTGCCGGAGGGCGAGCCAATCCTTGCGGGTATGTTCCAACTCCACCAGCATCCCGCTATAGTACTATTTGATTCAGGCGCCACGCATAATTTTATTAGCCAAGCTTTCATTGCTAAACACAGCTTGCCAATACTACCCACCGATAGTCCATATTTAATTTGTTCACCGGGTGGGAAGATTTCAGCAAGCGTAATGGTCTCCAAAGCACCATTATGCTTAGCGGGTAGAGTGTACCCCACGTCTCTCATTATCTTAGAGGGACAGAAGGTCGATGTCATCCTAGGGATGTCGTGGTTAAACCGCCACGGCGCTGTTTTAGACACCGTCCTCCGAGTCGTGCACTTAAACTCAGGAGTGCACGGTTCTCACTCATTATTTCTGGACAGTCCAGAAATAAAACTTCCAAGTGTCTATCAAGCCACAACCATCAGATTGGAAGACATTCCAGTGGTCCGAGAATTCCCTGATGTATTCCCGGATGATTTGCCGGGGATGCCACCCGATAGAGAGGTGGAGTTCAAGATTGAACTTGCACCGGGAACCATGCCAATATCCCGAAGGCCGTACAAGATGGCGCCCAAGGAGTTGGCTGAACTGAAGACTCAGCTCACGGACCTTCTGGAGAAGGGTTTTATTAGGCCGAGCTCCTCGCCATGGGGCTGTTCGGCATTATTTGTCAAAAAGAAGGATGAAACGTTGCGGCTTTGCGTGGACTACCGTCCATTAAATGCCGTAACCATCAAGAACAAGTACCCGTTGCCACGGATCGACATGTTGTTTGATCAGTTGGTCGAAGCAAAGGTCTTTTCCAAGATGGATTTAAGATCCGGGTACCATCAGATTAAGATCAGGGCTGAGGACATTCCAAAGACAGCTTTTTCGACAAGGTACGGACTTTATGAGTACCTGGTCATGTCCTTTGGCCTCACCAATGCTCCAGCTCACTTCATGTACTTAATGAACTCGGTGTTCATGCCGGAGCTGGACAAGTTTGTCGTGGTCTTCATCGACGACATCCTGGTATATTCCAAGTCGGAGGAAGATCACAAGAAACATCTGCGTATAGTCTTGCAACGGCTGCGGGATCACAAGTTATACGCAAAGTTCAGCAAATGCGAGTTTTGGATATCGCAAGTGCCTTTCCTCGGGCATATCATCTCAGCGGAGGGTATCGCTGTGGACCCGAGCAAAATCACGCAAGTGCTGAATTGGAAATCCCCGAGAACTGTTCATGAGGTACGGAGTTTCCTCGGACTCGCGGGATATTATCGGAGGTTCATTCCGAACTTCTCGAAGATTGCCAAGCCAATGACAGAGCTGCTGAAGAAGGCTACCAAATATGTTTGGAGTCCAGCATGTGAAGCAGCATTCAAGGCTTTAGTCAAGCACCTGACATCAGCACCGGTTTTGGCGCAGCCAGACACAACAAAACCGTTCGATGTGTACTGCGATGCATCCGGCATTGGGCTCGGATGTGTGTTGATGCAAGACCGAAGGGTGGTCGCGTATGGGTCACGGCAGCTTAGGAATCATGAGCAAAATTATCCAACTCACGACTTGGAGCTCGCTGCCGTGGTACTTGCACTGAAAATGTGGAGGCACTACCTACTCGGTAACCTCGTACATTTATATACCGACCACAAAAGCCTCAAGTACATATTCACTCAGAAGGAGCTGAACATGAGGCAACGAAGATGGTTAGAACTGATAAAGGATTACGAGATAGAGATCCATTATCATCCGGGCAAGGCAAACGTTGTGGCAGACGCGCTAAGCCGCAAGTCACACGTCAATAATCTGACCATCACACCGTTGGAAGAGAGCGAACCACCACTACATGTGATTCCACATGGAGCTCTCTACAACCTAGCTTTGATCCCCACCATCCGTGAAGAGATAGCGGCAGCCCAGAAGAATGACAAGGGCATATCACATTTGCGGAGACGTGTAGACAGTGGGGAGTTGAAATGTTTCCGGAAGGACGGAGACGGCGTCCTATGGTTCAAGGACCAGATCGTCGTACCCCGAAACCCGGAGTTACGGAAGAAAATCTTTGATGAGGCTCACTTATCAAAGTTTTCTATTCACCCCGGCAGCAACAAGATGTATCAAGAACTCAGAAGCAAGTTTTGGTGGACACGGATGAAGCGAGAGACTGCAAAATACGTGTCCGAGTGTGATACATGTCGACGGGTGAAGGCAGACCACATGCGGAAACCGGGACTGCTGCAACCACTGGGCATTCCTGCCTGGAAGTGGGAGGACGTGAGCATGGATTTCGTCGTCGGTTTACCCACCACCTTACAGAAACATGATTCTGTGTGGGTGATCGTCGATCGGCTCACCAAAGTTGCCCATTTCATCCCGGTCAACACCAACTACAACGCCAAGAAGTACGCTGAACTGTACATCTCACGGATCCTATGCTTATACGGCGTACCCCGTACTATCGTATCGGACCGGGGCACTTTATTTGTGTCCCGTTTTTGGGAGCAGCTCCACGCTGCCTTGGGGACGAAGCTGATCCGTAGTTCAGCCTACCACCCGCAGACGGATGGGCAAACGGAGCGGGTAAATCAAATCTTAGAAGACATGCTACGAGCTTGCGCTATCGACCACGGCAAGAACTGGGATGATCACTTGCCGTTAGCCGAGTTCTCGTACAACAATGGGTACCAAGCCAGCATCAAGATGGCGCCCTACGAGGCGCTATACGGGAGAAAATGCCGCACACCATTGAATTGGTGTGAGTCTGGCGAGAGGGTTACCTTCGGGATTGATCTTGTCAACAACGCGGAAGAAAAGGTTCGATTAATTCAAGCGAACCTAAAAGCCGCTCAATCCCGACAGAAACAGTATGCGGACCGGAGAAGGCGTCCGTTACAATTCGAAGCTGGAGACCACGTATATCTACGAGTGTCTCCAATGAAGGGCGTAAACAGATTTGGGGTGAGAGGAAAGTTAGCACCCCGATTCATCGGTCCATTCCAGATTACCGAAAGATGTGGATCGGTGGCATACCGGCTAAGATTACCAGAAGCACTTTCCGGTGTGCACGACGTCTTTCACATTTCCCAGCTGAGGAAGTGTCTCAAGCTATCAACTACCGTTCAGCTGGAAGACATTGAAGAACTGCAACCGGATCTCACCTATCGGGAGGAACCGGTGCAGATTATTGATGAAAAGGCCCGAACCACACGCAACCGTACGTTGTGGTTCTACAAGGTTCTGTGGAGTAATCACTCCATGGATGAAGCGACATGGGAGAGCGAAGAATTCCTTCGCACTAACTACCCCGACTTTCTCACGTCGCATATCCGGTAATTTTTCCACCGTCCTCTCTCTCATTTTCACCTTATAATCTCGGGACGAGATTCTTTTAAGGGGGGAGGAATGTAAGGGCCTCAGTTTTTGACACCCATTTGCAGTGTTCATCCCCACACCACACACCTCATTTGAGGAAAAATGATGAACACAAATAAAGAGCAAGTAACAATTATCAACATGCTCATTAGGGAACAAACTCACACATTGCAAAAGTGGTACTTCCCACATGTGATATAGATGGGCTGGACATATGAAAACTCCTACACTTTGCCAAGGATGTCCATGCCAAGTTTCACCCAAATTCAAAACATTTTTGAGGTCATCTTGGGTGTAGATAGGAAAGGGGCAGTTTGAAAACATATTCAAATTCAAACTGTTTTCACCCACTGAATTTAAAAGTGGAAGGCATATTCTTGCTCAGCACATTTTTGTGAGCTCACACACCAATTTTCACTCCATTTGGAGTTGATCTTGACATGAGCTAAGGGGGAGAAATTCAAACTTTATTTGAATTTCAAACTGCACTTGTGCTGAAATTCATTCAAACCAAACCTCATTTGAACTTTGATCAATTCAAATGGCTCTTGGGTGAATAATTTGAGTTGCCAAGGGTAGAATAGGGTTCACTGTTTACCACAGCTGTTAGGAATAAATTTCAGAGGTTAAAAGAGGAGTGGGACCCACATGTCAGCCTCAGCCTCAAAGCAAACCGACTGAACCACAGTTCAGTCGGTTCCCGGCTGTTGTGCGCGCGCGCCACCGAAGGGGCCGGCCGGCGCCAGCTCCTGCTGCGTGCCCCAAGCCGGAGGCCAGCCGGCCGAGCTATTTATTCCCTCCCCGGCGTGCCTCAGTCACCATTTCCCCGAGCTACCGACGTGCGCGACTGCTTTTCCCACTGCCATCGCCGCCGCTCGAGTTCCTGCTTGATCAAGCCGATCGCAGCTCCCTCTTTCCATTCCAAGGTCCCAGCAAGGTACTAGCAACCATCCTCCATCCTTCCCATTGATAGAAATCGATTGAAACCGAGTGATATCGGCTGTGCCGAAAGATCAAACTCGGAACTGGAAACCGCCGCACCTCGGGCTCTCGTGGACAGCCCAACCTGGGCGTTGTCACGCCCGAGCCAAGGCACCCTTGGACGCGCAAGTGATCGGTGCTGCTCATCCCCGAGCCACAGCTCGAGTGGTTGCTCACCGGCGGCGAATTTCCACTTTTCCCCTTTCTGTGTGCAGAACGACCCTCGGGTACGATTCTGTTTAATTCGTGCTCTAGAAAGGATTAGAGGGCCTCAGGCCACTCCCACACGAACTAGACACGGTGACGCACAAGTTGCCTTCACAACTCTGGGCCGGAGAACTTCTGTGCCCGGCGTAATTCAAGGTCTACTAATGGCGGAACGCACGGGGGGGTATCGGGCGCACGGTGAGGACCTATTTCGGGCCTTCCCCGAGCTGCCCCGAGTTCATGTCGACCTTCTCTGAGGTCCACTGATGCTCCCCGACCGGTTTCCCAAGTAGCTGAGGCACTAGGAGCATCAGCCGACATGGCCGAAGTCGTTCCGATATGGCGGCTCGTCGCCGACCATGCTCCGGCCGTTGTCATGAGCAGCTGACCCTCGGATCATGTTCCCCAAGTAAAAGTAGGCAGGGGCGGCCAGAATCAAGAAGTTTGAAGCTGTACAGCAGCCGGCGGCGAGCTCTCCGGCGAGGTCCCTCGGCGGCGGAGCGCGGGTGTCGCGAGGTTGAAGAAGGGGGTGGACCCCAGCTGTCAGCGGCCGATATTTTGAATCGGGATCCGGCTGCGGCCGGGATCGGGTGTGCTGGCGCGCAAAAGCCTTGTGGGCCGCGGTGTGCTGTCGCTTCGGCGTGCGACGCGTGTCTCCTGGGCCCACGCGCGAGTTTAAACTTTTCCCCGATTTTCAGATTTCCTTCAAACTTCAAATCCTTATAACTTTGGCTAGAAAGCTCCAAATTGAGTGAACCAAATTTTGCTGGATTCAGCTCTTTGAGTACTTTCCAGAAAATCAAGTGTCACTTCATGAGATTCCTTAATTCTCCAGAATTAATTCCTTAAAGTTTAAACTGTTAGGAATTTTAACTGGAGAATCATTTGGAGGAAAATCCTGAAATTTTGCTGAGATGTTCACCAAAATATCCTTGAACTACCATAAAAATTTCAGATCCATTTGAGCTCATTTAGTCCACCTAATGGTGTGATTAGTAAAACTGTTCCAGAGAAAATAGAAAATGTTCAGAAACATTTTCAGAATTTTCTCTGAAATTGTTTAGCTCATATCTTTAGTTAGAGACTTCCAAATTAAGTGAGACCAATTCCATTAGAACCCTCTGAAAATCTAGTTTTCAGAAAGTCATAGTTTGTTTCATGAAAATACCTAGAACACCCTAAAAGCCTTTAATTAAGGTCAAGGACATAATTATTTGTGGAGGGCTCAAATGAGCTTTGCTGCAACTAAAACTTGACCAAGTCTCTGTTTAGGTTGTAACCAAGCCACAGTAAAAGTTTCACAGTCATTAGGTCTATCTAGTAAAGGTTATAGACTTCACAACTTCAAAGTTAATACAAAAGCATTTAATTAATACATACATTGTTCTTATCATGTAGTCGCTAAGGTCGAGGAGGAACCCGAAGTCCTAGACTTCGTTACTCCGGAGGAACAGCTAGCCTACGACCAAGAGCAGCAAGGCAAGCCCCGGTTTGCATTAACCATTTTATAAATTTTTATTGTTTTGAGCACATACTTGTTTTCTTTATGTTGTGCATCAGAGTCTTGTTTGGAAACCCCACTGCATAGCCAAGAAAACCATGGGTTGGGGTTTAGGATTGCAAACCCCGTTAGCCACTGCATTGCTAGGATAGAGTAGGATTCGGTACAAGTCGAGTAGTTGGAACTACTCGCGAGAATAGGCTAGAGGCACATTGCTCGGGTAGAGATAGCACATGATACACATGGCAAGAAAATGAGACCGAGCGGAGAGTAAGGGCAGCAGGACTTTGGGGCCTGTGTGCTGTAGCTCCGCTTGTGTCGATTGAGGACCGAGCCGTGTGCGGGCCTGTTGAACAAGCTAGAACAGTACCGAAGACCTACCGGCTATATGGGAACCGGGAAACTGATGTAACTCGGGTAGCTGGGTATTGAGGCATTGCCCGTCGTTCAGAGGGTAGGTTGAGAGCTCGAGGTGTAAATCAGCTGGCGGCACAGAGATGCGCGTGCAGGGACCTCTTGCTCGGGACGATGGGACCGGTTCAATATTTGGCTAACGGGTGAAAGGTAGTCGCGTACGGCGTCCGTGATGGTTGTTGTAGGCAACATCGAGTACGGGCGTACGTGACGGGTTGTTCGGGTAACCCTGCAGGTGTAAATCGATTATAATCGCCGTCCCTCGCGGTCAGTGAGTACCACTTGTTCACTGTACCGTGACGTAGAAAGAACAGGCTAGTTACATGTTAAAATGTTGCTGATTGAAAGTTGGATATTGATTGTTAATGATATGTTGTAGCTTAGTGCTAACTAAAGTTCTTTTCAACTTTGGGCAAAGTACATGAGAGAAATGCGTTTCTTGTTTGATTGCGGCTCTCTCATGTGCCTTAGCGTAAAGTTCTCCACAACCTGCTGCTAAAACTTGAAAGTAAGGTTCTACTAATTAGGCGAGTCCTTGCAAATGATTTTTACCTCATGCAACCCATCACCCTCATGTAGAAGTTTCATGTTTAGGTGAGACGGGTCAGACTTGCTGAGCCTTCGTGCTCACTGCTTGTGTTTGAAGCTTTTGCAGGGTTCTATGAGGAAGGGACTCCCGAAGAGGAGACGGAACCCCAGGAGGGGAACCCCGTCGAGTGGGAGTCGTGCACGCCGCAGAGTTAGTGTGCGAGTGTGCTAGCAAGGACACGTTCGAGGGCTGAACGTGCACTTGATGCTTAGTCTACGCCCGCGAGTGTGGACTAAACTTATTTTGATGTAAACATGTTAATAAACTTGTTTATGTAATAAAGCTTCCGCTTCCGCTTTGTACCTTTGACGTGTGTTATACGGTGTTGTGCAACGCAGCCCCCCTCAGCGTGATCCTGGCTCGACAGGACCAGTGGGGTCGTGTCAACTCAGCACATTTTTCTGAGTAAACCCACCAATTTTCATCCCCATTGGAGCTCATCTTGTCAAGAGCTAAATTTGCTAGTATTCAAAACTGAATTTGAATTTCAGTTTAAATATGAAGCAAATTTAACCAAACAAAGTTTGAATTTGAGAATTCAAATTCAAACAAAGACTTGGTGACTAAGTCTCACATTAAATTGTGAGTAGCTGGAGATAATTGAGTGCCAACAGAAATAAAAAGAATTGGAAAGGGGATTAGAGGGGAGAGGGACCCACATGTCAGTGGGGAAAAATCGGTTTCAGCTGAACGGGTTCGGCTTCTCACCGAAGCAAACGCTTCCGGCGTGCCACCGAGCCGATCCTTCGGACGCCCCGCGTGAGGCGACGCAGCCAGCTCCTGCTTCCTCCCTCGCGCTGGCCAGCTGCTTCGGCCGATCATCACGCACCTACACCGCTGAACAGAGGCGCCGTGTTCTGTTGCCCAAGAAACGACCGAGCGCACGCCGCCGACTTCGTTTGATCGAAACCCGGAAATTCACCGCGAGCAGCGCCTCTCCTCGCCACAAAACTGCACCAGCTGCTCGTCCTCTACCTCCTCGGCACGAGAGCAGTCGAGTTCGGCCCTTCCCCAGCCTTAGCTCCACGTTTCCGAGCAACACCCGAGAAACCGCCACCACTCGGCTCACGGTGATAGCCCAACAGAGGGCCTTTCACGGCTGAGCAAGGACAGTCTCGGACGCGCCGGTGAGCACCGCTGCTCCCACCCAAACCACAGGACCAACCGAGAACCGCTGAGCAAGAATTTGGAGAAACTCCGTCGGCGACCACAGAACAACGTTCCGGTATGAGACCTCCGAATTCCCACTCCCTTCTCGGCATCAGTTCACTAAACTGTGCACACAGGAGCTAGACCTGACGGCGCCCAAGTTTGCTTCGCAACCCTAGCGTAATTTTAGCTGTAGCCGGCGTATTTCCCGGTTTTCCAGCCGCAATTATGGCGGGAAAGGTCGGGCTCACGATGCGACCTAGGATAGAGCCCTCTCCGGGCAGTCTCACCACCATGACGAGCTTCCCTAGCAACCACTGGTGCTATAGCGCCGATCCACCGATGTTTTGGCGGGCTAAACTGTCCGGGCAACGTGACCGAAGGGTTGCCGAGCCGCAGCACCGTCGCCGGCTAGGTTAGGGCCATCGCCGGCCGGAGCAGGCGGTACCAGCGTGTTCAGCGCGCGAAAGTAGGCCCAGGCGGCGAGTTTCCGGCCGGGAGGCGGTCGGGAGACCGAGTCCGGCGAGCTTCGGAAGTGTGCCGGCGAGGGGGCGGCGCGGGAAAAGGGGCGGGCGCGAGGAAGAAGACGAGCCGGCCGGGCCCGCTTGTCAGTCCCTCGTGGCACAGGATGAGGATTTTCTGTTGCACCGGATCGGCTGTGAACGCGCGGAAAACAATCCTGTGGCCCCGTGTGGCGCAGCCGAGGTGATGACACGTGGGAGCCGGGCCCGCTGTCAGAAATTTAAACTTTTCCCGATTAATTCAAATTCCAGAAATTCCTCAAACTTTAGAGCTCCATAACTTTTGCTAGGAAGCTCCAAATTTAGTGATTCAAATGGGGTTGGACTCATCTTGCCTAGATCTGTTCAAATATACAACCCAATTTGTATGAAACCCATTAATTAATTCTGGAAAATTATTTAAAGCTTTTTAGCAAAAGAATTTTAGAGGGAGTTTGGTTCATCCAAAAATCCCCAAATTTTGCCAGGATGTTCTTTAGGACATTAGTAAACCCCTGTAAAAGTTTCAGACCATTTGGAGTTGATTTGGTCAGAGCAATTCAAATTGAAAAGTGCTGTGTTCATTTGAATACAGAAACATTTCCAGAGAATTTCCAAAACTTGGAAATTCAATTCTGGGCAAACCTTGTCTCCAAAAATGCTAGGAAAATTCATGCAAACTCTAGGAGCTATAATTGAAATTATAGTTCACTAAGTTGGGTATGAACAGGGGTATTATCTCAGAATAAGTTCTTCCTTGCTTATTTGCTAAGGAAATTATTCTGAGCAAACCACTCCATGAAAAGTGCTAAGGTTTGGTCCAGAGGGTTTTCTTGTGACAAGGAACTCACACAAAAATTCTCAGCTCCATTGGAGCTCTAGATCACCCCTGTCCTGTTTACCCACTTAAGGTATTAAGATGGAAAAGGGGGAAAATCACTTAGCATTTAACCATGTGATTAAGTTCAAGCCAAACCACCAACACCAGTTCATATTTAAATTCTTAAACAAAGTTCCAGGTGTTAGAGGCTGGTTATTAGAACCAATAGTAGAAGTTTTACTCTAAAACTCACATTTGCATCTAAATTAACATGTAGTATTTCATTAACGTGTAGCCGTTGAAGAAGAGACTCCGGAAGTGCTGACTTCCTTCTTCCGGACGAGGAACTAACTACCGACCAGCAGCAACAAGGCAAGCCCCGGTTTGCATTAACCCTTTTTAAAAGTTTTACTTTGTTCACATGTGTCATATGAAGTATATATGTGCATTAGGTATAGAATGAATGAAACCCCACTTGCATAACCAAAGGTTCCTAAAAGAGTGAGGGTAGTGTCAAGGACCTCGAGTAGACAGGCTATGCTTAATGAGTCATAGGACTTTGGTACAAGTCGAGTAGTTGGAATCTACTCGCGAGATAGGCTTGGGACACACGGGTTCGGTTGAGTGACGTGAGATCACTTTAGTAATGAAAATGAGACTAGGCAGGGGCTAGGGCGCAGCAAGAGAGAGTCTTGTGTGCGCAGCCCTGCCCGTGTCGATTGAGGACCGATCCGTGTGCGGCCCTGCTGAACAAGTATTGAACGTACCGAAGGCATATCGGATATATGGGCCCCGATAAACCGATGTAGCCTAAACCTCCGGGCGTCGAGGCATAGCACACCGATTTATAGGTGTAGGTTGAGGGCAGCAAGGTGGAAATCTGCCAACGGGCATAGAGAGATGCTCCGTGTGGGGAACCTCCTGCTCGTTTCGGTGCGACCGGTTCGACGTTTGGGCTGTTGGGTGAAAGGTTGTCCCGTACGACATCGAGTGAGCGTGCTGTGCAGCTCCACGGGTGGGCGTACGTGACGTGCTCTTTGGGTTTTCCCTGCAGGTGTATATCGAGTCGATTCGCCGTCCCTCGCGGTGACGAGTACTGCTTGTTCACTGCGTCGTAACGTAGACTAATGGATGAAATATGTTGATTCAATGATGCTGATTGATATAATTGTATTGCTACATGTGTGCCACCAAATACTGCTTACTAAATTTCAGATTTCATGAACTGTTAACTTGTTGCTAAAAGATGAACTAAGGATGAACTTGTAGGCGTGTCGTTTTGGCTGAAATGTTACTAACCTATGTCTTGGTATACCTCATGTAGAGTTTCATGCTTAGGTGAGTCGGTTAAGCCTTGCTGAGCCTTTGTGCTCACGGTTGCTGCTTAAGTGTTTTTCAGGTGAGGAGCCACCCACGGACTCGGAGTACGAGTCCACCGGCGAGGGTTACCCTCCGTCGGGGACCACGGCTGAGTGGGAGCCGTACACGCCGCGCTGAGCTGAGACGTGCAGCTAGTGTGGGTTGCCCTAGGGCTGGGCAACCGACTTTTGCTAGATAGCCGGGCGTGAGTTGTGTAGTGTAGTCTTCCGCTGTGTAATAGAACAATAATTGTAACTGAAGTTTGTACTTGTTTGTACAGTTTCAGCTGTTTTTCCCATGTAATATATTGTGTTCTTATGACGTGTGCTGTCGGGTGTCGCATCGCGCGGCACCACCCTCTGCGATCCTGGATGAGCGGATTCCGGTCCGCCACAGCCTGGTATCAGAGCTGCAGTGGGGATAGCACAGTACTAAAGGACTGCATTATGGGAAAAACTTAGGTATACGGTGAGGATTCGGTAGTTGCCCAAGTAAGGACTATATTAGCATAGTTACTTAAAGTGGCAAAGACTAACTTATGTGTTATAATTCTGAATTTCAATTATGTAACGACGCACCTACGCTCTGGTAAGTATGGTAAGGAACGCCACCGAAAGCGGTTCAATTTCGGTTAGCTCTCCCTGACGAGGAACGTGGTTCAGGGATTGATCTCACAGCTTGGTGTGAGATGTCAATATGAACCTCTTGGACTCTTCATGTCCCTGAGTTCATATGAAACGCTGATCCCTAGCGTGCATTAGGCAAGTAAGCGGAGACCCCATCGCGTGGTCTGTAACGCGAGAGTGTGTTCGTCTGGAAATAGCCCAGGAGGACATACGCAGCGCTTGCCATCGGCGTGCCCTGTAGGGCAGTAGGTGGTATCTGTTGGGTTGATGACATTCCCAACCGTGACGACCCGTTCATGACATACTCGGGTTCCCCGTCGTGTGGTGTTGAAACACGATCACGTACCTTGAGACGTGACCTAACTCAAGGACGGCCGTATGACAATGATACGGACGTTTGTATTTACTTTTAGATATGGAACTGCCTGAAATGAACAAACTTTGACTGCACCATCATTGTGTGGTCTTCTGCAGGTACTAACCACGTATGTATCCGTGTAGAAAACGTGTGCGAGAGACCGTTTAGTGCCACACTTGAGACGTATATACCGGCATGATCCGGTTAGGATTTTCTTTTGTGAGGAACGTAGTACCGAGATATTGTAGGCATATGCATGAGTATAATGATAACGAAGAATTAAAAATCTATAGGTTCAACAGTTAGGACCCTGGTTGGGTATAAGAATGGGATGGTGATGAGTGTAGTTCCAAAAGTATGAAAAGCAGAGTGCTCTGTTTTGGGCAGCACGTTTGCTGATCCTCAACAGGGCATAACTCACAGGTCTTTTAGCCCAGGAAGGTGTGCTATATAGTTCTGGAAAGGTATTCAAGTCCTCTACAACTTTGTTGTAGACTTCCAGAGCTGAAACTCACCTGAAGATGGCTTAAAGCCCAGAGAAATGTAAACTGTCCAGAACTAGGGCAGAGTAAAACATCCTCTGAACTGATCTGTTTTTCGAATATAACTCCCAGTAGAAAAATCTAAAATTGTCATATAATCCATCCTTAGAAAGAGTAGAAGATGTTTTACATCTTTGCAATTCAAAGTTTCTGAAGTTTCAGTACAGAATTTAGTGGAAATCAGGATTGGAAACAGCCACTTCCAAGGGAGGTGCTGTTAAAATTCTTCCAGAAATTCTGCTAACTTTGAATTAGCATAACTTTTTAATCAAAGCTGATCTGGGGGCAAATGAGTACTCGTTGGAAAGATACTAAAGTTAACTTTAACTTTGGTATTCAACTTGAGTCATGAAAATGCCCATAACCGGATCAAAACTTGGAATAGGTAGAAACTGGTCATTCTGACGGAAGAATGACAGTTGAACTCATTGGAGAGGGTGTTGTACCCTAAGGGCGATAAAAATGTCTCGTAGAGACCAAACCCAGTTATGGTGAGCTTCCAAAGAAGGGGTTCATCAAGTTGGATTAAACTAACTTGTGTTTGGTCTGGTAATGGTGTAGCTTGTGCAAAGTTATTAAATTATCTGCTTACGAGATATTTCGCATGTTTTGTTGTCATAATGTTTTTCCGCCCAGTTCTATTGGACTGCATGCAAAATGTTGCGGGACTGATGGTTAATGTCGTATGGTTGCAGATGGTTCGTACTAGGACCACGCACGAGGTTGGTGGCTCTAGCCAAGGTGGGGGCGATGACTCCCAGCCACCGGCCTACGACAGCACCCCGCAGCAGCAGCCACCACCGCCGCCTCCGCTTACTCTAGCGGATGTGATAGCAGCATTGGTGGGAGGTCGTGAGGAGCAGACCGACCTGCTCCGCACGATCGTGCAGAATACGTCCCAGGCGGGAGGACGTCAAGAGCGAGGGCCTCGTGAGCCCCGCGAAGTGTCGTACTCGGATTTCATGAGTACGCACCCTCCAGTGTTCACCGAAGCTGAAGAACCACTGGAGGCGGACAACTGGCTGCGGACTATCGAGTCCAAGTTCGGGCTGCTCCAGTGTACGGAGCGGCAGAAGACGCTGTTCGCAGCACAGCAGCTCCACGGTGCCGCTGGTGCGTGGTGGACGAATTATGTCGCCTCACGTCCGGCTGGCCATGTCGTGGAATGGCAAGAGTTCCGGGAGGCGTTCCGCGCCTATCACATTCCTCCCGGAATAATGAAGAGAAAGTTCCAAGAATTTTTGGAACTGAAGCAGGGCGGGAGGAGTGCCCACGACTACTCCCGTGCCTTCAACCATCTGGCGCAGTATGCGTCAGACTACATCTCCACGGAGGAGAAGAAGAGGGAGCACTTCTATCGGGGGTTACATCCCGAAATGAAGACCCACCTCGTACAATGGAACCGCGGCACATTCAACGATCTAGTCAATGCCGCCATCAGGCAAGAGGACGCTCAGCGGGAGTTAGCAGCTGAGCAGAGGAAGCGTAGCGCTCCACCTAGCAGCGGTGGGAGTGGCGCTCCCCAGAAGTACCGTATGGTGTATCGGACACCATCCGGGCAGCAGTGGCAACCACCGGCGCGACCGCAACGGTTCGGGGGACGTCCCTTTCAGGCACCTCCATTCCGTCCGCCGGTGCCACCACCAAGACAGAAGCAGCAGCAGACGGTACCCCGGGCGTTTCCACCGCCACAACGCGCCCCAGGTTTCCGTCCACCGATCAGCGGGGGACCGCCCCGTTTCACCTGCTTCACGTGTGGCCAGGCGGGCCACTTTGCGAAGGACTGTCCCCAGGGGCAGCAGAGCAGCGGGCAAGCCCAGTTCCAGGGCGGTGCTCGAGGCCGACCTCCGGTGAAGAAGGTTGGTCAGCGGACTGGAGGCGTCCGCAACCTCGACAATGAGGACGCCCCAGAGGGAGACAACGTGCTGGCGGGTACGTTTACTCTCAACTATCAAGACATCGTCATATTATTTGATTCTGGTGCAACCCACAGCTTTATAAGTGCATCCTATGTGGCTAAACATCAATTGCAAGTCTTCCCAACCGACTGCACTTATATGATATGCTCACCGGGAGGGAAGATTTCAGCTAATATGATGATTCCAAAGGCACCTCTGTGCTTAGGTGGGAAACTATATCCCACCACCTTTATAATCCTTATGGGACAAAAGATTGATGCAATCTTAGGGATGTCATGGCTGCAATACCATGGCGCTGTCCTAGAGACTCGGACACGGACGGTTCACTTAAATTCTCCATTCCACCGTCCGCATTCCATGGTATTAGACACGCCAGTCCGGGAAGTTTTAGCAATTAATAATGCTGAAGTTCTCAAGTTAGAAGACATCCCCGTAGTCCGGGAGTATCCTGATGTGTTCCCGGATGATCTTCCGGGCATGCCACCTGAGCGGGATGTCGAGTTCAAGATTGAGCTCGCACCCGGGACTACGCCCATATCCCGGAGACCATACAAGATGGCTCCGAATGAGCTGGCTGAACTGAAAGAACAGCTCAATGATCTGTTGAGCAAGGGTTTCATTAGGCCGAGTTCATCGCCTTGGGGATGCTCGGCGCTATTCGTGAAGAAGAAGGATGAGACCCTGAGGCTGTGTGTGGATTACCGGCCGCTCAACGCCGTCACCATCAAGAATAAGTACCCACTGCCCCGTATTGACATCTTGTTTGATCAACTTGTGGGGGAAGTGTGTTCTCAAAGATGGACCTTCGCTCTGGATATCACCAGATCAAGATCCGGGCGGAGGATATCCCGAAGACAGCGTTCTCGACGAGATACGGCTTATGCGAATATCTCGTCATGTCCTTTGGTCTCACAAATGCTCCAGCCCATTTCATGTATCTCATGAACTCGGTGTTCATGCCGGAGCTGGACAAGTTCGTGGTAGTGTTCATCGACGACATCTTGGTTTACTCCAAGACCGAAGCTGAACATGCCGAACACTTGCGGATCGTTCTTCAACGATTGCGAGACCACAAGCTCTACGCCAAGTTCAGCAAATGCGAATTTTGGATCAGCCAAGTGCCATTCTTGGGACATATCATCTCAGCTGAAGGCATTGCGGTTGACCCAAGTAAAATCGAGCAAGTGTTGAAATGGAAAGCTCCCACTTCAGTCCATGAAGTCAGAAGCTTCCTCGGGTTAGCGGGATACTACCGAAGGTTCATTCCGAGCTTCTCCAAGCTCGCTAAGCCGATGACAGAGTTGCTGAAGAAAGGGACAAAATATGTTTGGAACACCGCGTGTGAAGGAGCGTTCCGAACATTGGTGAAGCATCTCACAACAGCCCCGGTGTTAGCTCAGCCAGATACAACAAAGCCCTTCGACGTGTATTGTGACGCGTCCGGTATTGGGCTTGGCTGCGTGTTGATGCAGGAAGGACGTGTGGTCGCTTATGGCTCACGCCAACTTCGGAACCATGAGCAGCACTACCCGACTCACGATCTTGAACTTGCTGCCGTGGTGTTGGCGCTGAAAATGTGGAGGCACTATCTCCTGGGGAACTTGGTGCATCTCTACACCGACCACAAGAGCTTGAAATACATTTTCACCCAGAAGGAGCTGAACATGAGGCAGAGGAGGTGGTTAGAACTGATCAAAGATTATGAGATTGAGATCCATTACCACCCCGGCAAGGCGAATGTGGTTGCCGACGCGCTGAGTCGGAAATCGCATGTCCATCACCTCACCATTACACCGGTGGAGGAGGAAGAGCCAAGTTTATACTTGGTTCCTTATGGATCGCTGTACAACCTTGCCCTCATCCCTACTATTAGGGAGGACATCATTGCAGCTCAGAAAACGGATAAAGGCATGGCACATCTCCGGAGACGGATAGACAATGGAGAAATTAAATGTTTCCGGAAGGATGATGAGGGGACGCTGTGGTTCAATGACCGCATAGTCGTACCCCGAGATATGGAGTTGAGGAAAAAGATCCTCGATGAAGCTCACTTGTCCAAATACTCCATTCATCCGGGCAGCAACAAAATGTACCAAGATTTGAAAAAGAAATTTTGGTGGACGCGGATGAAGCGGGAGGTAGCTAAGTACGTATCCGAGTGCGATACGTGTAGACGAGTGAAAGCTGATCATATGAAGAAATCAGGGCTGCTGCAACCCCTGAAGATCCCGGCATGGAAATGGGAAGATGTGAGCATGGATTTCATTGTGGGATTATCCCTAACAGCCAACAAACATGATTCCATATGGGTAATCGTTGATCGGTTAACCAAGACGGCTCATTTCATTCCGGTGAATACACGTTACAATGCCGGCAAATATGCGGAGCTATACATAGCGAAGATTCTATGCCTATACGGGGTACCCAAGACCATTGTCTCAGATCGAGGTGCATTATTTGTATCTCGCTTTTGGGAGCAGCTACACGCTGCATTGGGTACTAAGTTGATCAGGAGCTCCGCTTATCACCCTCAGACAGATGGCCAGACAGAAAGGGTGAATCAAGTCCTGGAAGACATGTTGAGAGCATGTGCCATCCACCATGGTAGGAACTGGGATGATCACCTACCATTGGCGGAATTCTCGTACAACAACGGTTATCAGGCGAGTATCAAGATGGCACCTTACGAAGCTCTCTACGGTCGTAAATGCCGCACCCCATTAAATTGGTGCGAGTCCGGTGAAAGGGTCACATTCGGAGTTGATGTGGTGAACGACGCCGAAGAGCGCGTTCGGACAATTCAAGCCAATTTGAAGGCCGCTCAATCCCGAGAGAAGAGCTACACTGATAAGAGGCGTAGGCCGTTGCACTTTGACGTTGGGGAACACGTGTACCTCCGCGTGTCTCCAATGAAGGGCGTGCACCGATTCGGTGTGAAGGGGAAGCTCGCTCCCCGTTTTATTGGACCCTACGCTATCACCGAGAAGTGTGGATCAGCGGCGTATCGATTGGAGCTACCGGCATCTCTGGCTGGTGTCCATGATATTTTCCATGTTTCGCAACTGCGAAAATGCTTGAAGCATACAACTGCTGTTCCTACCGAAGACATCGGCGAGCTGAAGCCTGATTTAACATATGATGAATATCCGGTGGGAATTCTTGATGAGAAAGTCAGGACCACGCGTAGCAGAACGTTGTGGTTCTACAAAATACTCTGGAGTAACCACACCGCCGAGGAAGCGACGTGGGAGAGCGAGGAGTTCCTTCGCTCAAATTACCCGGAGTTCTTGGCTTCCCAACACGGGTAAGTCCCTATTACATCGCTATCTCTTCTTTTATAATCTCGGGACGAGATTCTTTTAAGGGGGGAGGGATGTAAAAGCCCAAGAAAAGGGACTTGCAAAAACTTTTATGCACCTCACAACACAACAGTTTTGTTGTGTGTAGATTGTGAAATATTGTGAAGAGCAAGTGACCTCCATCAAAGGAGTGATTAGAAGGGAAAGCCTTCACTTTCACAAAGTAGGGTTTCTGTACATGAGCATGAGAGGTTGAGCTCACCCTAGGATTTGAAAAGTATTGGGAAGGCTCAGTCCAAAGCTCATGCAAATTCAACAATTTTTGAGGCACTTTTGGGTTATTTCAAAAAGAGGCCAATTTGAATGTAAATTCAAATTGCAGCAACTTTCATCACCCAAATTCAAAAGTTAGCTTCATATCTATACTCAGCACATTTTTCTGAGTAAACCCACCAATTTTCATCCCCATTGGAGCTCATCTTGTCAAGAGCTAAATTTGCTAGTATTCAAAACTGAATTTGAATTTCAGTTTAAATATGAAGCAAATTTAACCAAACAAAGTTTGAATTTGAGAATTCAAATTCAAACAAAGACTTGGTGACTAAGTCTCACATTAAATTGTGAGTAGCTGGAGATAATTGAGTGCCGACAGAAATAAAAAGAATTGGAAAGGGGATTAGAGGGGAGAGGGACCCACATGTCAGTGGGGAAAAATCGGTTTCAGCTGAACGGGTTCGGCTTCTCACCGAAGCAAACGCTTCCGGCGTGCCACCGAGCCGATCCTTCGGACGCCCCGCGTGAGGCGACGCAGCCAGCTCCTGCTTCCTCCCTCGCGCTGGCCAGCTGCTTCGGCCAATCATCACGCACCTACACCGCTGAACAGAGGCGCCGTGTTCCGTTGCCCAAGAAACGACCGAGCGCACGCCGCCGACTTCGTTTGATCGAAACCCGGAAATTCACCGCGAGCAGCGCCTCTCCTCGCCACAAAACTGCACCAGCTGCTCGTCCTCTACCTCCTCGGCACGAGAGCAGTCGAGTTCGGCCCTTCCCCAGCCTTAGCTCCACGTTTCCGAGCAACACCCGAGAAACCGCCACCACTCGGCTCACGGTGATAGCCCAACAGAGGGCCTTTCACGGCTGAGCAAGGACAGTCTCGGACGCGCCGGTGAGCACCGCTGCTCCCACCCAAACCACAGGACCAACCGAGAACCGCTGAGCAAGAATTTGGAGAAACTCCGTCGGCGACCACAGAACAACGTTCCGGTATGAGACCTCCGAATTCCCACTCCCTTCTCGGCATCAGTTCACTAAACTGTGCACACAGGAGCTAGACCTGACGGCGCCCAAGTTTGCTTCGCAACCCTAGCGTAATTTTAGCTGTAGCCGGCGTATTTCCCGGTTTTCCAGCCGCGATTATGGCGGGAAAGGTCGGGCTCACGATGCGACCTAGGATAGAGCCCTCTCCGGGCAGTCTCACCACCATGACGAGCTTCCCTAGCAACCACTGGTGCTATAGCGCCGATCCACCGATGTTTTGGCGGGCTAAACTGTCCGGGCAACGTGACCGAAGGGTTGCCGAGCCACAGCACCGTCGCCGGCTAGGTTAGGGCCATCGCCGGCCGGAGCAGGCGGGTACCAGCGTGTTCAGCGCGCGAAAGTAGGCCCAGGCGGCGAGTTTCCGGCCGGGAGGCGGTCGGGAGACCGAGTCCGGCGAGCTTCGGAAGTGTGCCGGCGAGGGGGCGGCGCGGGAAAAGGTGCGGGCGCGAGGAAGAAGACGAGCCGGCCGGGCCCGCTCGTCAGTCCCTCGTGGCACAGGATGAGGATTTTCTGTTGCACCGGATCGGCTGTGAACGCGCGGAAAACAATCCTGTGGCCCCGTGTGGCGCAGCCGAGGTGATGACACGTGGGAGCCGGGCCCGCTGTCAGAAATTTAAACTTTTCCCGATTAATTCAAATTCCAGAAATTCCTCAAACTTTAGAGCTCCATAACTTTTGCTAGGAAGCTCCAAATTTAGTGATTCAAATTGGGTTGGACTCATCTTGCCTAGCTCTGTTCAAATATAAAACCCAATTTGTATGAAACCCATTAATTAATTCTGGAAAATTCTTTAAAGCTTTTTAGCAAAAGAATTTTAGAGGGAGTTTGGTTCATCCAAAAATCCCCAAATTTTGCCAGGATGTTCTTTAGGACATTAGTAAACCCCTGTAAAAGTTTCAGACCATTTGGAGTTGATTTGGTCAGAGCAATTCAAATTGAAAAGTGCTGTGTTCATTTGAATACAGAAACATTTCCAGAGAATTTCCAAAATTTGGAAATTCAATTCTGGGCAAACCTTGACTCCAAAAATGCTAGGAAAATTCATGCAAACTCTAGGAGCTATAATTGAAATTATAGTTCACTAAGTTGGGTATGAACAGGGGTATTACCTCAGAATAAGTTCTTCCTTGCTTATTTGCTAAGGAAATTATTCTGAGCAAACCACTCCATGAAAAGTGCTAAGGTTTGGTCCAGAGGGTTTTCTTGTGACAAGGAACTCACACAAAAATTCTCAGCTCCATTGGAGCTCTAGATCACCCCTGTCCTGTTTACCCACTTAAGGGATTAAGATGAAAAAGGGGGAAAATCACTTAGCATTTAACCATGTGATTAAGTTCAAGCCAAACCACCAACACCAGTTCATCTTTAAATTCTTAAACAAAGTTCCAGGTGTTAGAGGCTGGTTATTAGAACCAATAGTAGAAGTTTTACTCTAAAACTCACATTTGCATCTAAATTAACATGTAGTATTTCATTAACGTGTAGCCGTTGAAGAAGAGACTCCGGAAGTGCTGGACTTCCTTCTTCCGGACGAGGAACTAACTACCGACCAGCAGCAACAAGGCAAGCCCCGGTTTGCATTAACCCTTTTTAAAAGTTTTACTTTGTTCACATGTGTCATATGAAGTATATATGTGCATTAGGTATAGAATGAATGAAACCCCACTTGCATAACCAAAGGTTCCTAAAAGAGTGAGGGTAGTGTCAAGGACCTCGAGTAGACAGGCTATGCTTAATGAGTCATAGTACTTCGGTACAAGTCGAGTAGTTGGAATCTACTCGCGAGATAGGCTTGGGACACACGGGTTTGGTTGAGTGATGTGAGATCACTTTAGTAACGAAAATGAGACTAGGCAGGGGCTAGGGCACAGCAAGAGAGAGTCTTGTGTGCGCAGCCCTGCCCATGTCGATTGAGGACCGATCCGTGTGCGGCCCTGCTGAACCAGTATTGAACGTACCGAAGGCATATCGGATATATGGGCCCCGATAAACCGATGTAGCCTAAACCTCCGGGCGTCGAGGCATAGCACAACGATTTATAGGTGTAGGTTGAGGGCAGCAAGGTGGAAATCTGCCAACGGGCATAGAGAGATGCTCCGTGTGGGGAACCTCCTGCTCGTTTCGGTGCGACCGGTTCGACGTTTGGGCTGTTGGGTGAAAGGTTGTCCCGTACGACATCGAGTGAGCATGCTGTGCAGCTCCACGGGTGGGCGTACGTGACGTGCTCTTTGGGTTTTCCCTGCAGGTGTATATCGAGTCGATTCGCCGTCCCTCACGGTGACGAGTACTGCTTGTTCACTGCGTCGTAACGTAGACTAATGGATGAAATATGTTGATTCAATGATGCTGATTGATATAATTGTATTGCTACATGTGTGCCACCAAATACTGCTTACTAAATTTCAGATTTCATGAACTGTTAACTTGTTGCTAAAAGATGAACTAAGGATGAACTTGTAGGCGTGTCGTTTTGGCTGAAATGTTACTAACCTATGTCTTGGTATACCTCATGTAGAGTTTCATGCTTAGGTGAGTCGGTTAAGCCTTGCTGAGCCTTTGTGCTCACGGTTGCTGCTTAAGTGTTTTTCAGGTGAGGAGCCACCCACGGACTCGGAGTACGAGTCCACCGGCGAGGGTTACCCTCCGTCGGGGACCACGGCTGAGTGGGAGCCGTACACGCCGCGCTGAGCTGAGACGTGCAGCTAGTGTGGGTTGCCCTAGGGCTGGGCAACCGACTTTTGCTAGATAGCCGGGCGTGAGTTGTGTAGTGTAGTCTTCCGCTGTGTAATAGAACAATAATTGTAACTGAAGTTTGTACTTGTTTGTACAGTTTCAGCTGTTTTTCCCATGTAATATATTGTGTTCTTATGACGTGTGCTGTCGGGTGTCGCATCGCGCGGCACCACCCTCTGCGATCCTGGATGAGCGGATTCCGGTCCGCCACATCATCTTGGGCTGATAATTTACATATGAGTTCTTGATCACATGAGAGTGACCTGGTCCAAAATTCAGCCCTTTTACTTGAGTAGTTCTCCCAGAACAATTCTTTAAGCATTTGTACTCAAAAGAATTAATTCTGTAGTAATGTGTATTTTCATGCCCAATTAAGTGAACTACAATTCCAAGTATGTCTCAGAGAGCTTGCCTAAATTTTCCTATGATTTTTGGAGCTATGGATTGCTCAGAACAGATTTTTGAAGTAGGAAACATTTTCTGAAAATGTTTCTGGACTCTTTTGTACACAGTAGTTTGCATTTAGCAAATTCCTACTCAAATGATCTTCAAATGAGTTGAAAATTTTCTAGTAGGTCAATAATATACTAAAGAATATTCTGGCAAAATTTGGGGAATTTTTGATAAGCCAAATTCCCTCAATAATTCTTTTTCAGAAAACATTACACGAATTACCCAGAATAAACTATTGACTTTCATACAATTCTAAATTCATATTTGGATAGAGCCCTGAAAGATGAATCCAACCCAAGTGGAATCACTTAAACTGGAGTTTTCTACAGGGAGTTATGATTTTTCCCAAGTTTGAGCAACCGTGGAATTATTTTCCTATTGAAAATCCCACTGGGCCCGCTTTTTAAACCCCAGCCAATCAGATTGGGGCCACAGCGGTTCACAGGATTGTACTGCGTAGCCACAACAGATCCTCTGTTTAAACTCTTCAGACACTGATTGCTGGGACCCGCCCGCTCTTCTTCTTCCTCCCGCTGTTTTTCCCGCGCCCGCGCTGCCCCTCGCCGGCCCGACGCCGGAGCTCACCGGCTCGCCGTTTCCGGCCACCACCAAAGCTGAGGTTTGCCGCCAGGGTGTTTATGACGTCGAGGAACATCTCTGTGGGGTCATCTAGGGCTGCCGGTGACCGGAAACATCCCGGCGACGTGCGGCGGTCTTTGCTGCCTTTCGGCGCCGTCGACCAGGGTTCCTAGTCCTCCAACCAAGCGACAAAAACGTGCTACAGCATCAGTGGTTGATCACCAAGCTCAGCATGTCCCTCAAATGGCTATGGAAAAGCCGCAAACCGGACGTCACCGTGCGGCCGACTGGTTCCGCCGTGATCACGCTCGGTAGAGCTCAAAATTCGTGGTCCCTAGTTAATTTCACGCCACGGATGCTAAATAGGATATGACCGCCGGCTAGTCCAGCTCCTATGTGCAAAGTTTGACGCACTAAGAACGAATAGGAGTGGAGAATTTTGGATTTCCGTACCGGATGCTCGGGTTGAAGCCGCCGGAGCAAAAACTTTGAATTCGTCGGCTACGCTCCACGATTTGCTCCAAGTTTTGGGTGAGAGCAGTAACACAGCAGAACGCTCCTGTGGCCATTCTTGATCGGGCTTGGAAACTGCTGTGGAGAGCTGTCCACGTGAAGCCGACCTCCGGTTCTTTTGAGGTCCCCGCGAAATGGTTGATTGAGGGCTCGGGAACGCCGGGACTTGGTGGTTTTTGGGTCGGGGGGGGGGGGGGGGTGAGCAACGGTTGCGCCTCGGTGTTTAGCCGCTCGGAGGCAGTGGACGTGATGGTTTCTGCCGGTTTTCCGATCGACCGAGAGCGGACGAGGGGGGAGTGGCTGTGCGGCGTTCTCGCGAGGGAGGAGGACAATTGGGTCTTCGCTTGGCTGAGGGCACGATAACGTCGGCAGAACTGCCTTCGGTGGCCGGCATGGGGGGGAAAGGGCAGCAGGAGGTGGCGGGTTCAGTTCCCCGGTGGCGCGGTGGAACCCCTCGGTGGCACCCGAGCAGAACAGAAGCAAAGTTCATTTGCTTCATGGTTAAGTTTAAGCCTCCAGCTCACTGCCATGTGGGTCCCACCCCACATTCTACCCCCCAAATATCTTCTCAAAGTGACTCTCTCAATCCCCAAAATCTTGAGTTTAAAAGGGTGGCTAGAGTTTGAACTTTCCAAATTCAGTTTGAATTGGTGATACATTTGAATTTGGCTAGAATTTGCAAATGCTTCTCTTTAATTCCCTTTTTGAGCCCACCCTACACATGCAAAGTTTGTGATAAAACTTTTCCCTCTAAATCCAACTACATGGCTGCATGTTCATTCAAAGTTCTTGGTCACCTCATGTGTGAACTTTAAATCCCAAATCTGATTTTTAAACTTACATGCAAAGAGGTATTTAACTCCTTATTGGTTCAACACTTTTAAAGAAAAATGTGAGCCTCATTTTGGATGGTCATCCATGTATTACTTTGCATGAAGAAAATTTTTAGCAAGTCCCATTTTTCATGACTTTGCCACACATATGAACTCAAACCTTAGTTTTTGTTCATACACATTTTTGGGACTTTTACAGGTATGGGCTCGAGGCTGCTCGGGAGAGGTCCTAGGTAAGCTCTCACCGTGCGCCAGACGGCTTCCGCCATTAGCGCCGGTAGAAAAGCTAGAACTGGCCGGTCCACCAAGGTTTTCTTGCCAAGGCTGTGAAGGAAAGTTGATCGCTATAAATCCTAGCTCGTGTAGGAGCAGTTTGAGGATCTCTAAACAACCATGGAGCGAGAATTCGGCGGATCCGCACCCGAAGGTTGGTCTGTGCCGGATGAAAGGGAAAACTGAAATTCATCGCCGGTGATCAAACACTCGTGCTGTGGTTCGGGGTTGAGCAGCACCAGACTCTAACACGTCCGAGGACGCCTTAGCTTGGGCATGACACCCTCCTGTTTGGGCTGTCCACTGGAGCCCGAGGTGCGGCAAACTTAGGTCATCGGAAAGAACTTTTGGTATGGGCGAGATCATCCGAATTCGGCTAATTCCAACGATGGGGAAAGAAGAGGAGAGCCTCTAGTACCGTTTTGGCAGCTTGGGGGGAGTGGAGCGACTGTGATCACTGCTTCTCTGATCCACTCCGAGCGAGCGGCGGTGAGGCGATGTTTTTGTTGCGCGAGAGCGAAGAAACGATCGGTGATGCCTTGGTTTGGCTCAGCTGCGGGGATAAGAGGAAGGGTGAGGCGGTTCTGTGGTCGGGGGCGGCAACCAGCTGCTGTCCCGACCGATCCTCACCGTGGCGGAAGCCCGAGCCGGCGCAAGAAACCGGGCTGAGTTCCTCAGTCGGTTGATTTGGCTATTGAGGCTGACATGTGGGTCCCACCCAAGTTTTAACTTCTGAAATTAACTCTCCTATACTGCTCCAAACAGTAATCCCTCTAACACCCTCTAGAATTTGAATTATCTACCAAATGCCCATTTGGAGTTGATAGAATTCAAATTATGAAGTGTTTGAATTAATTTTCAGCACATATGCATTGTGAAATTCAAATGGAGTTTGAATTTGCTAAACTTAGCTCATGTCAAGATCAACTCCAAATGGAGTGAAAATTGGTGTGTGAGCTCACAAAAATGTGCTGATTAAGAATATACCTCCCACTTTTGAACTTATGGGATGGAAGTGGTTTGAATTTGAATTTGGGTTCAAACTAACCCCTTTCTAGTTATACCCAAAAATACCTCAAAAAGGTTTTGGATTTGGGTGAATTTTGGCATGAGCATTCCTAGCAAGGTGTTGGAGTTTTTCATATGCTCAGCCCCTAGATGATGCATGTGGGAAATGCCACTTTTGCATTTTGTGAGTTTATTCTCTAATAACCATGTTGATGGTGTTTACATGCTCTTCAAATGTGTTCACAAAGTTTCCTCAAATGAGGTGTGTGTGTGTGGTGATGAACACTTTGAATATGTGCCAAAAACTTAGGCCCTTACATATTCCAGTGGTATGTGAATATTCAGATGTGTTTCCCGAAGATTTGCCAGGCATGCCGCCCGAACGTGATGTTGAGCTCAAAATTAAACTAGCACCGGGAACAACATCTATTTCTCGGAGACCATACAAAATGGCACCGAAGGAGCTCGAAGAATTGAAGGAGCAACTTAATGACCTCATGGAAAAAGGTTTTATATGCCCAAGTTCATCACCTTGGGGCTGTTCCGCACTCTTCATGAAGAAGAAGGACGAGACTTTGAGACTATGCGTAGATTATCATCCACTGAATGCGGTCACTATCAAGAATAAGTATCCACTACCACACATCGATATTTCGTTTGATCAACTAGTGGGTGCTAAGATATTCTCCAAGATGGATCTTCGGTCCTGGTATCACCAGATAAAAATCCGGGCACAAGATGTACCTAAGACGGCGTTCTCAACAAGATATATATGGTCCGTATGAATATCTTGTCATGTCTTTTGGGTTGACCAATGCTCCGGCTCACTTTATGTATCTCATGAACTCTGTGTTCATGCCGGGGTTAGACAAGTTCGTCGTGGTTTTCATCGACGACATCTTGGTCTATTCAAAGTCAGAAGAAGAACATGCTGAACATTTGCGTATTGTACTCCAACGCTTGAGGGATCACAAGCTATATGCAAAGTTCAGTAAATGTGAGTTTTGGATCAGCAAAGTGCCGTTTCTTGGGCATATTATTTCAGCGGAAGGCATCCCTGTGGACCCAAGTAAAATCGAGCAAGTGCTGAATTGGAAATCCCCAACATTTGTTCATGAAGTGAGGAGTTTGCTAGGTTTAGCGGGTTATTACCGGAGATTCATTCCAAACTTCTCCAAAGTCACTAAACCTATGACGGAGCTGTTGAAGAAAAGCACCAACTATGATTGGAGTAATTCATGTGAACAAGCTTTTCAAACTTTAGTGAAGCATCTCAATACAGCTCTAGTTTTGGCCCAGCCGGACACAACAAAGCCGTTTGATGTTTATTGTGATGCATCCGGCATTGGTTTGGGTTGTGTGTTGATACAAGAAGGACGCATGGTCGCGTATGGATCCCGACAACTCAAAGGTCAAGAGCAGAGTAACCCGACGCACGACCTTGAACTAGCTGCAGTGGTCTTAGCTTTGAAAATGTGGAGACATTATTTACTAGGCAATCTAGTACATCTCTACACTGACCACAAAAGCTTGAAGTACATCTTCACATAGAAAGAACTGAATATGAGGCAGCGAAGATGGCTCGAATTCATCAAGGACTATGAACTTGAAATTCATTACCATCTGGGCAAAGCGAATTGGTTGCTGACGCACTTAGTCAGAAAGCCCACATTCACCATTTAGCCATGGCTGCACATGAAGAAGGAGAACCAAACCTGCGCTTAGTTCCCTACGGATCGCTGTTCAATATTGCTCTTATTCCTACAATCCGAGAGGAGATCGTAGAGACTCATAAGAGAGACAGGGATATGTCTCACATCGGGAGAAAAGTGGACAGCGGTGAATTGAAGATGTTCTGCAAGGATAAAGAGGGTACTCTATGGTTTAACAATTGCATAGTTGTACCCCAAAATACGAAATTGCGGAGGAAAATATTGGATGAAGGGCATTTATCCAAGTACTCTATTGATCCGGGAAGCAATAAGATGTACCAGGACCTGAAATCTAAGTTCTGGTGGACACGGATGAAGAGAGAGATTGCAAAATTCGTACCCGAGTGTGATACGTGTCGGCAGGTTAAAGCCGACCATATGAGGAAAGCCAGATCACTTCAACCGCTGAAGGTTCCAGCATGGAAGTGGGAAGACATAAGTATGGATTTCATCGTCAGTTTACCCATGACCAGCAACAAGCACGATTCTATTTGGGTAATCTCGATCGTTTGACCAAGACAGCTCATTTTATTCCATTCCATACTAGATATGTGGCAAAGAAGTATGCGGAGCTGTTCATCTCAAGAATCGTGTGTTTACACAGGGTTCCCCGCACCATCGTGTCTAACCGAGGTGCATTATTTGTATCCAGATTTTGGTAGCAACTACTTGCTTCACTGGGAACCAAGTTAATTCGGAGTTCAGCGTATCATCCGCAAACTGATGGTCAGACGGAAAGGATAAATCAGATTCTGGAGGATATGATAAGAGCATGTGTCATCAATCATGGGAAGAATTGGGATGACCATCTACCGTAAGCAGAATTCTCATATAATAACAGTTATCAATCTAGCATCAAGATAGCCCCGTATGAAGCTCTTTATGACCGGAAGTGCCGCACACCACTGAATTGGTGTGAGTCCAGCGAGAGAGTGGTCTACGGAATTGATCTTGTGAATGAAGCTGAGGAACGAGTGCGAGTGATTCAAGCCAATTTAAAGGCTGCTTAATCTCAGCAGAAGAGCTATGCAGACAAACGACGTCAACCTATTCACTTTGACATCGGGGACCACGTTTATCTTCGTGTTTCTCCGATGAAAGGGGTTCATCGTTTTGGAGTGAAGGCAAAACTAGCTCCGTGATTCATCGGGCAGTTTGCTGTCACTGAAATATGCGGACCCGTGGCCTATCATCTGGAGCTACCGGCGTCACTTTCGGGTATTCACAATGTTTTCCACATCTCTCAGCTGCGGAAATGTCTTAAGTACCCAATAGCAGTTCATATGGAAAACGTTGAGGATCTTCAACTGGATCTCATTTATTCTGAGTACCCGGTACAGATTATCGACGAGAAGACTCGCGCCACAAGAAATCGGACATTGCGATTTTACAAAGTCTTGTGGAGCAACCACACCACTGATGAAGCCACGTGGGAAAGCGAGGATTTTCTCCATTTAAATTTTCCTGACTTATTTGTACCATATGTCAAGTAGTTTTTCTTTCTTCCTCTTTCTTTTTGTAATCTTGGGACGAGATTCTTTTAACGGGGGAGGAATGTAACAGTCCTAACTTTTGAAACAAAGTTAAGGCAAAGAAAGTCTATAGTTGTGTCACATGAAATGATGAACACAAATATAGACATGTGTGGGAGTTAAAAAATTTCTCCAGCCCATGCTCAACACATGTTAACCTAGGGGAAATAATTGCACTCTCGAAAGTCTAACTCATGTGCACCTCCTCTATGAGTAGAGTGGAGGGAGTTTAAACACAATTTGAATTCTTTTGAAAGAATTCATGTTCAGATTGCCCACATGCATACAAATGAATTCACCGATGCATTCCCCATGTATCAATGAGCTCATGATCCAAATTTGGATAGTTTTGGAGCTCGGATACCAATTATTCTGAGGAATATTCGAGGGAGAGTTCAAATTCTAATTTAAATTTGAAAATTGAACCAGATGTGTTCAATTCTGAGATTTGAGTTTAGATTCAAATTCCTCACATCACGTTTGGGCTATCGTCCAATTTTGGTGGGATTTGGACCGAGGCGGTGCAGGTGGTCCCACATGTCAGCCACCCAAAAGTGCAAACCGCCTCTGTTTTGAGTTTTCTTCGGCCGAGCGCGCGGCAACAGCCGGTGCCAACCACTCCCGACACCAGCTCCTGCTTCCCTCGTGTTTGCTCGGTCTAATCCTTCACGAAGCGAGTGCAATAAAGCTTCTTTGCTTCCTCCCCGTTCTGCCTCGCACCCGTGCATTTTTCTCTCGAGAAGAACACAACCGGCCGCTCTGTTCTTCTCCCGATCACACAGCCACCACCAGAGCTCGGTTGCTCAAGCTTCGCACAGCAAATAGCAGCACACCAGTGCGCTCTAGCCGGCAAGCAACTTTACTCCGCTGATCCATGCTCGTTTGCGCCTAGAAACGGCAGAGTTGCCGCTGCTCCCAAGTGCATACCGAGGAAACTGAACTTGGTCACCGTGGGAAGCCCGAACCAAGGGTGATCGTGCCAAAGCAAGCCACCCCATCGGTGCACCTACAACCCTGGTTGCTCACCTCCGAATCTCAGACTAATCCATTGATCACAGAGGGAGAATTTCAAGATTTTCTCTCGGGCGGCACAAACTTAACCCAAGGTAAGGAATTGCAAAATTCGTCCTCAATTCATGTTGGTTGTGTTTCAAACTTCACACACGGGATCTTAACTACCTAGCACACTTCCTCCATCGATTTTAGACCGTGAAATTGAGTGTAGAGCAAGGAATCCGAGTTCTTTTCGATGGAATACCGCCGGACCACGTCGGGCGCACGGTGCAGATAGGTTTGGAGCACTCCCCGTCTCGTTTAAACCCCATGTTGATCTTCTACACGACCCCCTGGTGCTCTAGAGCCAGGAACCCGATCATTTGGTGAAGAAACAAGCCGCCACAACCTTGCAGGAACCCTAGTTCTTGCTGTCATCGGTGCGCACTGTTTTCCGGTTGAGCTCCGGCCGCCGGCGACCTCACCAACATGTTCAGCGTGGTGGAAAACGGACGGGGGGGGGGGGGGGGGGGGGGGCAGCAGGGGGTCGAGGTGGCCGGGAAGGGCCTTTCCTGTGACCCACGCCGGAGGGCGCCACCACTGCCCTGTTTGGCGCGAGGTTGAAGGTTAGGGATGACAGGTGGGACCCACGGGCAGGTTTTAAACGTTTCCATATTTTACCATTTTAGTTCAAACTTTGAAGAGCCATAACTTTGTGTAGGAGTGTCCAAATATTGTCAAACAAATTTTGTTGGATTCCTCTCAAAGAGTACTATCCAAGGGTGCTGCCCAATGGTTATGAAAATCCCTGGATTTGGCTCATTAATTCATTTAAGGAAAATTTTGTAGGAATTTGTACAGGAGTTCTGTTTATTGGAAAATTCCCAAATTTGGGCAGGACATTCTTCCAAAAAACCTTGAACTACAGTAAAACTTTTAGAGGCATTGGATCTCATTTGCTTGGTCAAATGATGTGTTCGTTCCCTATGTCTCTGAAAAATGGGAAAAATGAACAAAGACAATTTCAGCTTTCCCCCATTCTTTGTAAAATTCATAGCTCCATGTAGGAAACTCCAAAAATGTTAAAACAAAATTCTATGGACTCCAGGCATTTTGTACTTCACAAAAAGTCTACTTTGCAGCATAGGAAAGCTTAATACCTAGGGGGTAAAGGCAGATTAGTGAAAATCACATAAGGAATTATTGTGATCACCTTGAGCCATTTCATGAGCTCAATTTTTGCACACTGCCTAAATACCTTCCATAGAGGCTGTGCTTAAAGCTTCAGTTTCATTGGACCTCTGGTACTTGAGATACCATCTTTTAGGTTTAAGTGTTCATATATTGGACTTATCACATGGTGATTAACAGTATCTCTTTTCACCCTAGCTTTCATCATCTCTAAGGTTGTAGATCCAACAAAAGAAACCTTGCTGTTGTTTGTCTCTTTTAAGTGTGAGTTAACTTGAACAACAGTTTTGAAACAGTTTCTAAATTGCTTTTGAAATACATATGCATCGTTCATCTTAATAGCTCACGTAACGTCGACGTTCAACGAGGACTCAACTCCGCAGCGAGGATCTCATCTCGTGACGAGTTTGGCGGATTCTGCGGAGGAAGACTAACTACTAGCTTCTAACAAAACCGTTGAGCAAGGCAATGTAACACCCTCAAATTTAAAGCCGTGCATTCATACATTTTTCATATAGAGAAACATTAAAAAAGAAGTAGAAATGGAGAAAGAATCATAAAATAATGGGGAATGGGAAAAAGATAGCTGAAATAAGCCAATTCCAATTTGTCTAAGTGCGCTGTCGACACATCCCTGGGCCGCCGGACACGTGGCGCCTGCAGAGCTCACCTCCGCGGAGGGGGTGAGGTCTGGCACCACGGGACACGTGTCACCCGCGGAGCTCACCTCCGCGGAGGGGGTGAGGTCCGGCACTGCGGGACACGTGGCGCCCACGGAGCTCACCTCCGCGGAGGGGGTGAGGTCCGGCACCACTGGACACGTGTCACCCTCGGAGCTCACCTCCGCCGAGGGGGTGAGGTCCAGCACCGCTGGACACGTGTCGCTCTCGGAGCTCACCTCCGCGGAGGGGGTGAGGTCCGGCACCCACTGGACACGTGGCGCCCTCGGGGCTCAGCTCTGAGGAGAAGGGAGGTCCGTCCCCGCTGGACGCGTGGCGCCCTCAGGGCTCGCCTCTGAGGAGAAGGGAGGTCCGACCCCGCTGGACGCGTGGCATCCTTGGAGCTCTCCCCTGCAGAGGAGGCGAGGCCCAGATCTCACCTCTGAGGAAAGGGGAGGCCCGGCCCCGCCAGACACGTGGCGCTTTCGGAGCTCACCCCTGCGGAGGGGGCGTGGTCCTTAGGAGGATTTTTCTACTGTTCGCGGGGGTACCCGGTACAGAGGGTACCGACACAATTTCCCCAAATTTTCCCAACATTGCTGCCGCACCAAACTGAAAAGATAAATTTGTTGAAATCCAAAGTTGAGTTGGACTCTTATTTGAGCTCCAATTGGAGTAGGACTCTTTTTTTCCCCTTATAAATAGAATCCAAAAACCCCTTTGGCCGTAACCCCTTTCCCTTTTTTCTTCCTCCCAAGTCAATGACTTGGAGGCCCTAGCCCCCAACTCGACGAGTTAAGCCCCTCCCCCTCGCCGGAGTATAGTCGCCGGTGAGCCCCCGCTGCTGCCATTGCTAGGAGGAAGACCCTGCCACCAAAAGGAAGTGAGGTAGGTCTTCGTTACCCACCTTACGACATCATCGCTGTTTCCACGCATCCGTTTTCTTCGCTTCCTTCGAGCAGAAACTCTTACGTGTGGACAGATCGTGTTTTGATCGGTTTTTGACGATGGAATTGATCTATATCTTGAGTCAAGATCATCACCACGTCCACACTTGATCTCTACACCCTTGTTCGTCATTAAACCCCATGAAAGCCATTAAAACATGCAAGAATACGTACAAACTGGTTTAATATAACAGCACCATAGGATTTGCATTCATCTAATGCATCTTGAGTAAAGTTTGTGCATGATGTTTGATTGCGGTAAATTTTGTATGTGCGTGGTCGTGAGTAGAAGGACAAGCTCAGGAAGCCATCTACGAAGAACTGCAGCACCAAGACTTCAAGACGCTTGGACAACAAGAGCCACGGGAGCAAGGCAAGTGCCCCTTGACCATATTGATCCCATGTTTTGAAACTGTTTTGTTAACCATCCTTGTCGCTGGGAAAGCTGATAAGTCGGGTATGGTCGTTTTTCCTTTTTGCTTCACTTAATCCACGGGATACGGGAAGTGGAATTAAAACATGGTTAGCTACTGCACTCATATGAATAATGATAATGAGAACTTGATGATGATAATGAGCATGGAATGATCTAGGCAAGCTTGGTTTGTGGATGTTGTTGAATGAGATGGTGGTTTACTTGCTGTAGATCTAAGGACCGGTTCATGCCAGCAAAATAGTGCCACCACAAGGCCAAATATGGGTGCGGCTTAGCTGACTAATTAGGTGTGTTGCTAGCTTGTTATGGACCATGGATGGCGCGGGGAATGGGAGTCGAGAGAGGACTGCCCTGGGAACTGCATGGCACAAGAGGTGGCCCGTGGGTGGGAGAATGGTGATTCGAGCCTGCTGGTGAAACCTTAGTGAGTCCATACATCTAGTAGCCCCTTTGTAAAGGCTAATTTGTGATCTCCTGGCCATACACCGACGGTTGTGTACTGGTATAATGGAGGTTCTGCAGTCATAGACGGGTGGCGAAATAACAAACTTGTGGGTAAAGTGGTGCCACCTCTGCAGAGTATAAAACTATCATGATAGCCGTGCTTACAGTCACAAGCACCTGGCCAACTCACATGATTAGAAGGGAAAACTTGGGATGGATGTTCAGTATGGTTATGGTATGGTCATTGGGATTGGTTTTTTGACTGCTTTGAGTCATGGAATTGAGTTTAGTTTTGGATATATGAATTATGAGATGGTTATGAATATTTATGAGCATGAGATCAACTTGAGAAAGATTAATGGTTGGTTGAGAATTGATAAATGGTGGATCATGATGGAGAAAAAGATGCTGAATTACTTGGTCATGTTGGGATAAATATCACTTAGAAATAGTTGCTGTTTTTATCATGTTGTGAAATAAAATTTGCTTGCTGCAATGAGTATTTTTATTCCTACCTTGTTGTAAGCAACATGTCATATTTTTTCCGCACTTGCTGAGTATGTCATGTAATCAACCTTGCATTATTACATAAATATCAGCAACAGGAGAAGAGTACTTCAAGGACCATGTGGAGTACTAGGCGTGCGAAGTACCGTCAACATGCCTGTGGAGTTGAAGATGGAGCTGCTGCTATTTAGTCATTTCCGCTGTCGTTTAGAGACTTCCTCTGCAAGAGTAAGATAGAAAATCATGAGTGAGACAATTAGTCGATGTACTGAAGTATTTAAATACTATTTACTCGTGGTTATATTCTGAATTCAGTTTGTGGATTATATGTGTATGTGTGATGAACATACTGGGCACACATATGCATTCACTTGGTTCTATTTTCGGAACCGGGTGTCACAGATTGGTATCAGAGCCATGTTGACTGTAGGACGCAAGCCTAGGTAGAATGAACACTCTAAAACACATAGGCACACCACTCTAAACTGTTATTTTCGAAAATATCTTGCTGCTGCACTTTACTTGTCAATTCAGCCACCGCAAAGTGCTATTTTTGTGAGACCTATGTGTGCTGAATACATTGGCTTTGATGATAAAAGTTTTGAATACTACCAAAACACCTTTTTAACAAGGTCCGACTCTAGTTCTGAGCTCCTGCAAGGTCCGACGTAAGGTCCGACTTGCTTTGTCTAGGTCTGACTTATTTTGGCTAGGTCCGACTTGTATTTGCTAGCTCCGGTGCTAGGTCCGACTAGCTTTGGTAAGTTCCGTGCTAGGTCCGACTAAGATTTTGTAAGCTCTAGCGCTAGGTCCGACTAGCTTTGGTAAGCTCCGGTTCAAGGTCCGGTTAGCTTTGGTAAGGTTCGGAGCTTGATTGCAATGGTTCTGCTTTTAACTTGCAATGTTTTGAACTTGCTTTACTCTTATGGAAAGTTTGCTTAGTATTATTTTACTAAGTTTTTGGTGTGTTTTGGTGGTTATGGCTGATATCATTTTGCTATGGTTTACAACATGCTTATGTGAGGTGCTCATGTAAGATGTTGTAGTTTCGGAACTAACGAGAGTCAAGTCAAGTCGAGGACTTGTGCTCGGAAGTATTGGTTGTTTATTCATGTGCAGGTGTTGCTTGAGTTCAAGACATGGCTGGTTGCGGGATCTATTGAACTAGTCTTAGGGAGAAGATGAGGTTCAACAACCAAGTTCAGGAGGAATTGTGGTTGAGTTGATCGGAAGGTTGCGCAGTATGTTTGAATCAAGAACAATGCATATGAAGGTATCTTGGACGTCGTTGGAAAATGTTTGCATGTGTGCAAGGAGTGCACGGACGTGGCTGCATGGTTCCAAGGCATGATGAAGAGATGTGGACGTAAAGAATTGGTCGGAAAGGTTCAACCGACTAGGTTATGGACTCAGGCTGCGGCTGAGTCGTGTTTGACTCAAATATGGAAAGTTTTGAGTTGGTTATGATAGGATTTCGTGTGGGGCATTAAGTTGAGTTGTTTTAGAAATGTTTGGGACGTTCCTAAGGTGTTTGTAAGTCTTAAGATTGCTTCTATATGCGTATAGAAGAGTCTTGAGCAGTATTGGAAAGTTACAGTTTGAATCCAAGTAGGAGTAGGAGTCCTAGTTTGAGTTGAGTTGGCCGTCGGGCTGGTTATATAAGCAAGGGAGGCAAAGGCTCGTGTGTGCACTACTTTGGGGCTGTTCCTCTTGTGTTTTGATATATAAAATTCGTATTCTAAAGGAACTTTTGTGCCTTGTTCGTCCGACTTGTTTCAGACAAGTTTTTCTCGTCGAGTTTCTGTTCAGCACTACCTTGCTTCGGTGATTTTGTTATAACTCGAGTTTTACAGATCCAATTGATGTGATTTTTTTGGGTTGTCTTCACAACTTGATTATATATCATCTGTTAAAATTTCATGGTTATTGAATTTGTGGTTTCTGATCTACACAAGTTTCTTTGCAGTATTCCAGAACTATTTTTCTCGCGTAGGACAGATTGACCTTTGTTCGATCTTTTGATCGTAACTTTAGTTTCTCTCAACTGATTTTCATGATTATTGTTGTGACGTATTCGTGACTTGATTCTCTACAATCTATACTAGTTTTGTCACAGTTGAACACGTTTAGATTAGTCACACACATGGTTTCTTTAACAGATCGGTTTTCTGCTGAGGGGTGTTTTGTTGCTTCTGCTGAAAAGTTTTTATCTACCATTCACTCCCCTCTGGTAGCTTTACACGTGTACTTCGATCCTACAATTGGTATCAGAGCAAGGTTGCTCTAATATTTGCGATTTTCATGTGTTTTGACTAACCATCATGGAGAAATACTCCGCCAAACCTTGTGTGTTTAGTGGTATTGATTTTCAGGTTTGGAAGGCTCGCATTGAAGCTTTCATCCAAGCGCAAGGCTTTGCAATATGGGAAAGGTGTACAAGCCTTATGATGTGCTTTCAAACTATCAAGTCACGGCTACAAACATGAGAGATGTCGACAACAACAATAAGGCTCGGAACTTGATCATACAAGGACTAACTCAGAGCGACTTCGACCGTGTTGCACACCTCCGATCGGCGTACGATGTGTGGAGAGCACTTTGTGACTACCACGAAGGATCCAACACGATCAAGGAGGTAAGACAGGATATGTTCAATAAAGAATACATGCACTTTGAGATGCAACCCGGTGAGTCCATTGATGATCTCTTTGCTCGCTTTAATAAAATTCTCAGCAACTTGTGTAGCGTCAATGTTAATTTTTCAGGTGCTGAAAATGCTAGGCAATTACTAAATGCATTAGACATGTCAATTTGGGAGATGAAAGTAACATCCATACGTGAATCCACTGTCATGAGTACTCTTACATTAGATGTTCTTTATTCTAAGCTAAAAACTCATGAAATTGACATTATATCACGTAAGAACCCAAATAAGACTATTGCATTTGTCTCACAACGTGATATGCCTAGCTCCGGCCAATCATCTAGCAATACACTTGCTTTGCTATCTTCACTAACCCTGGAACAGATTGAGGAGTTTCCAGAGGAGGAGCTAGTACTTCTTTTTACTAGGTTCTCAAAAGCATTGCAAAATGTGAGAACTAGAAGGAGAGAAAGCTCCGGACCTCAATGATGCTTTGAATGTGGTAAGACAGGACACTTTCGTACAGATTGCTCTAACCTTTTAGGTCCTTCTAACCGTGATGAAAAGCAGAATAAAGTCAAGTCCTCTTTTGGCAACATCAACAAGAAAAAGAAGGTTTTTACAGGACGCAAACTGATAAACAGTTTCATCACCGCACTTCAATAACTTGGCTCGAGTGATGTAGACATTGGAAGTGATGAAGATGAAGATGATCTTGCAAACTTGTGCTTCATGGCGGGCAAATCAAAATCAAGTATGGAGGATGCAGAACACAACAGTGACAACGAAGAGGTATGTCCTACTTTCGAAGAATTGTGTGATGCTATTTCTCGTGCCACTACTATTGTTAAGAAAAAGGACAAAAAGCTTAGGGACAATGCTGTTAAAATTGAGTCACTAGAATCTGAAATTAATCATTTAAAATCCTTGATTCCTAGTGATGATTCTTGTTCCTCATGTGATTTAATATATGAACAATTGTCCTCTCTAAGAAGTGCACACACCTCCACACTTGATAAACTTGAACTTGAAATCGAAAAGAACAAAAAGCTTGCTGCACTTAATGATAAAGACTTGAAAGATGCTTGTTGTTCTACAATTGATTTGCATTGTTCTACTTGCGATGATCTTGATAAGAAACTACAAGATGCTATGAAAGAAATTTCTATATTGAACAATGCTTTACGTTCTCATGAAGTTAAATATTGTTCCAATTGCAAACTAAAAGGAAAAACTTCATGTGAAAATTGCCTTGATCTATCAAATAAACTTGATAACATGCATAGGACATTAGATTGGTTTTGTAATGGGAATAAGAACCTAAACTTGCTGCTGAATTCTTCCAAGTCTTGCAATGATAAAACTGATTTAGGTTTTGATTCACATGCTCATTCTAAGGAACATCCACCTAAAATTGTAAAATCATTAGGAAGTGGTTTGATTCAAACAGTTCCTAAACAAAAAGAAGTGGTTTTTAAATCTGCAGGAGTGTTGTCACATTCGGGTTCAAATAAGCATACTGCATGCTCATCTAGACATGAACACAAAGTTAAATTTCATTCTACCTATTGTTGTAGAGATGGTCATGTCATAGATTTTTGTTATAGACTAGCTAAACAACATAAAAACGAAAGAATGCAAGCTAGATCTTATAACTCTCATGCAAAATTTGCTGCACATACTAAACCGAATGTCAGAAACATGCAACCTGCTGTTATGAGTCATAAATATTCAAAGTTTACCTCCGGAGCATCAGTTTTTGCCTCCGGAGCTTCAGTTTTTGCCTCCGGACCTTCTGTTTTTGCCTCCGGAGCTACGGATTTTCGTGCTACACAAGTAACACCTCATAGGTCAGTAGTTAAGAACAAAAAATCTCAAACTTTGACTCATAAACCTGCTGTTTTATCTCAGCTTTCGCATGTTATTCCTGCTGGACGTTGTGTGACTCAGTACTGGATTCCTAAATGCCTTTTAACTAACCCCAGTATTGAGTCATCGACGTATTGTGCTTCTATGTAGGTTACACGCTTGAGTAAGGAGAACATTTGGATTGTGGATTCAGGTTGCTCATGCCACATGATGGGTAACAAAGAATGGTTCTCCTCTCTCTCTTTTGTGTCACGTGTAGAGAATTTTACTTTTGCCGATAATTCTTCAACTCCTATAATTGCTAAGGTTTTGGTTAGAGTAAATGATCACTACACTTTGAAGGATGTGGCAGCTGTCAAAAATTTGAAATGCAACTTGCTTTCTGTTTCACAATTGCTAGATGAAAATCTGGAAATTATTTTCAATAAAAACTGCTGCAAAGTTGTAGGTTCAAATAGTGAGCTTATTTTTAACATGTCTCGGTTTGGAAGAGTTTTTAAAGCTGATTTTGATATGTCTTCCTCTAAGCATAGATTTCTAGTTACAAATGATTCCAAAGATTTATATTTTTGGCATCGTAGACTTGGTCACGTAGGCTTTGATCATCTCACGCGTGTTAGTGCTCTTGATCACATACGTGGGATGCCTAAGCTTAAAGGGGACAAAGAAATTATGTGCTCTTCTTGTAGACATGCTAAGATGGTTGCAGGTTCACATGCTCCTCTCACAATGACCATGACAACTGAACCGGGTCAACTTTTACACCTTGACACCGTAGGACCTTCACGTGTTTAATCCTTCGGAGGTAAATGGTATGTTCTTGTGATTGTTGATGACTATTCTAGATACTCTTGGGTTTACTTTATGGCATCTAAGAATGAAGCTTTTAGTCACTTTAGAACTTCATTTCTTAGATTATCAATTGATGACCCAGGATCTTTAAGAGCAATTAGAAGTGATAATGGAACTGAATTTAGAAATCAATCATTTGATCACTTTTGTGCCGAAAATGCAATAGATCATCAATTTTCTTCACCATATGTACCTCAACAAAACGGTGTTGTAGAGAGAAAGAACAGAACCTTAGTTGAGATGGCTAGGACTATGCTCGATGAATATCAAACTCCTAGGAAATTTTGGGCTGATGCAATTGCAACCGCTTGTTATGTCTCAAATCGTGTTTTCTTGCGTGCTAAGCTAGGTAAAACACCATATGAGCTCAGGTTTGGACATAGGCCTAGTGTCACACACTTTAGGGTCTTTGGTTGCAAATGCTTTGTTAAGAAACATGGTAATCTTGATAAATTTGAAGCTAGATCTATTGATGGCATGTTTCTTGGTTATCCATCTCATACTAGAGGCTACCGTTGAGGCGGATCCGTCAACCGAGACAGGCCACTTGCCCCGGAATCGCATTGGGTGGTGCCGTGTTGTGCGGCACCCAACAGCACACATATGAGGAACAATGAATTACATAAAACAATAGCGGAATCTTACAAGTTTTTCTTTGTAAATACTTTACATCAAGTAACTACAGCGGAAGTCTATATCAACTCACGTCGAATAACTAAAAGCACTCGAGATGAAGTACAGCCCGCGGACTCCTCTCGCTAGCAACACGAAGACAACAGCAGCGGCTGGGTTCTCCCTGGGTTAAATGACTCGGAAGTCTCCGAGTCTCACCAGACAACCTTCTTTTCAGCATCGTTGTTAACCTGCAAAACCACTTATATAGCAAGCGTGAGCACATAGGCTCAGCAAGTCTGACCCGTCTCTCCTAAACAAGAAACTCTACATGCACGACGGTTGCAATTGGGTTGGCTAGATTTGCATAAAGGACTCGCCTAAAGTCGATCCTTAACTTTCAGATTTTAAGCCTCATTGTGCAAACCTTGAGCCGAAAAGCATCGCAACTCCACAATCAAACAAGAAACGCTTTGTTGCGATGCTCCTTGCACAAAGTGAAAGTAAACTTTAATGAGCCTATCTCTAATTCAATCATGGTTGCAATACAAGTTATAGTACAGCCTTATCAAGTTCAAAGATAAACAATTCAGTTCTTACTACGTCAAGACGCAGTGGGAAAGTATGCTCATATGACCGCGAGCGACCGTGATTCGAATCAGTACACGCCCGGACTACACGACACATACACCCGTACTCCGAGTTGCCGGCAGCAACCTCGACTGACGTTGTACGCGGCCACCTTTCCCAAGATCTTCCATATTGGACGCAGTCCAACTGCCCCAAGTACGCAAGCTCCCTCAAGGTACATACCCGCTGTGGTATGTTCTTGAGCGAGGTACCTCCTGCTACCTGACACCGAAAGCCTAAGGCAGTTGGAAAAGTTCCACTATGTATCTCCCAAGGTACATCGGTTTCCTGGGTCCCATATAGCCAGTATGTGCCCGGTACACAACTCAAACTTGTCCAACAGGGCCAAGCACGGACGGGCCTTAACCGACACAGGCAGGGCTATGCACGCACGGCCTGCAACCTGCTGCATCTAAACCTCCCTGCCCGGTCTCCATTTCTTAAGTGTGAACTTTCCTCATCTTTTCTAATTCGGACCCGTCCCGAGTAAACCAGCCCTAAACTCGCGAGCAGATTCCAACTACTCGTCTTCTACCGGACCTTTCCTACTAACATTAGCGTAGCCAAATTCCCTCGAGGAGTTGCTATTCTACCCTTTCTCTATTAGGTGTTTCTGGTCATGCAAGTGGGGTTTTCAATATCATCTAGACGTAATGCAATCAACGATGCAAAGCTATGATCTCTACAAATGAAAATGCTTTATAAAACGGTTCAAATGCAAACCGGGGCTTGCCTGTTTTGCAGGTGACTAGGTTACAATCAGTTAGTGACGATCACTTGGAGCTTGATCACTTGTTTTCCTCCCTCCTTGATCTTCACTTCAAGTCCTTCTCACCTTCTTCACGTATATGCTACACGATATGATCATGCATATGTATTTAATTGAAAAGCTTTTGCTCACAAGATCTAGTGACAGTTTTAAAACTGGAACTCTGTTTAAGAATTTGAAATGACACTGGTGCTAGTGGTTTGGGTTGGGCTTATACACTAAGATCAATTATTAAGTGCTTTTCCCACTTAAGTGTTGATCACCTTAAGAGGTTACCTATGACAGTGGTGATCCAAAGCTCCAATGGAGCTGGGAATTTTCATGTGAGTTCCTGGTCACAAGAAAGTTCTCTGAACCACAATTTAGCACTTTTCATAGAGTTGTTTATTCAGAATAATTCTCTAAGTGTTTAGTCAAAGATGAATAAATTCTGAGGTAACACCCATGTTCATGTCAAACTCAGTGAACCACAATTTCAATTATAGTTCATAGAGTCTACATGAATTTTCCTAGGATTTTTGGAGCTAAGAATTTCCCAGAACTGAATTTACAAGTTTTGGAAATTCTCTGAAAATGTTTCTGTATTAATTTGAATACAGGAACTTACAATCTGAATTACCCTGATCAATTCAACACCAAATGAGCTGAAATTTTTACAGGAGTCTAATAACCCCCTAGAGAGTATTCTGGCAAAATTTGATGATTTTTGGATAAACCAAACTCCCTCTAAAATTCCTTTGCTGAAAAGCTTTAAAGAATTTTCCAGAATTAAATAAAGACTTTCATACAAATTGGGTTGCATATTTGGATAGAGTTTGTCAATCTGAATCTAACCCAATTTGAATCACTAAAGTTGGAGGTTCCTAGCAAAAGTTATGCTCTTATAAAGTTTGGGGGAAAAATCTGGGATTTGAATAAATCCGGGAAATGTTAAAACCTGACTGTGGGGCCACGGGGCACGTGTCAGTCACGGGGAGCGTGCCACACGGGGTCACAGGGTCATTTCCCGCGCTGTTGCAAACTATCCCGCGCCACAGAATATCCAGCCCGCTCCCGTGAGCCACTGACAGGTGGGACCGGCGAGGTCGTCTTCAACCTCCCGCTCCCGCGCGACCCCGCCGCCGGGCTCGCCGGAGAAGCTCTGGAATCAGTCGTCCGGCCACCTCTGTCGATGAAACTCGCCGCCAGCCCCCAATTCAACGCGAGGAACATGCTGATGGGGTTGTCTTGAGCTGGCAGGGCCCCCAAACTAGCCCGCGACGGCGCAGTGGTTCAGACGAAGTCCGGCGACGTCGCCCCGACGCCCTAAGCCTTCTAGGCTTCGGTTTCCAAGCTCTAGAGCACCGGCGGACGCTAAGGAACATCGACATGAGAATACAATGGCTCAGAAACAGTTCTAAATTAGGGTTCACCGTGCACCCGAACCTTTCCGCCATAGTCGCCATCATAAAGACTGGAAATACGTCATGCACAGTGTGTTTCAGGCGGGGTTTCAAAAGCAAACTGGTGCGTCCTTACGTCTAGCCCTCGTGTGCGAAGTTTTGGGCTATCTAGACCATAATCAACTCGAAATTTCTCGGAAACGTACCGGAAGGTCGGTTTTGCACCGATCGGGAGAAATTCTCGAAATTCCCTGCCGACGATCCACGGTTGATCCTTAGCTTCGGGGGTGAGTTGCCTGGACGTCGCGCGTGCCCAGAGATGGCCTAGCTCGGTCTTAACAAGCCGCGGTTGAAGCTGCCCACGAGAGCACTTGCTCTCGGTTCTATGGCGGCTGCCGTGGAAACTCGCCGTTCTTGGTGCAGAGAGCGTGAATCCACTCGGTGATGGCTCGGGGATGTTGTGGAGTGTTCTGCGGTGCAGTTTTGCTGCTCAGCTGCGGCTGACACACGCGCTAGGCGGTGGTCGATCGACCGAGAGCTCAGCGGCGGTTCTCGGTTGGTTTCTCGCGTGAGGGAGGAAGGAGCCGCAGTGTCTCAGTGATAAGAGCGAACGGGAGGCCGGGAGAGGGTATAGACCGGTCGGGCGGCTTTCCAGCGCGACGAAATTCCACCAGGAGGTGGCTGCCGGCTGAGCTCGGTGTCGAGCGGAGCTGCGCCCGTCGGTGTCGGGTGCCGACTGAAGGAGGCAAACAGAGACCCAACACTGAGATCTTTTGCAAACTTTCAGTTCACACAATGACATGTGGGATCCACTGATCAGTCCTCCTTATCCCCTCTCCAAATATCTCCCAAGTTTGAATGTTGAGTGAATTCAATTGTGGGAGTTCAAATCTGGTATGCATTTGGATAATTGGGCAAGTTTCATCCAAATTCAAATATGCATTTGAATTCTTTGTCATTTAAAGTCCATTTTGCAAAATGGGTTGCAAACTATTTTCATAAACCATGAAACTTTGCATACCCCCTAATTTGGACCCAAGGAATTCAAATATGAAATCTGATTTTTATTTTGGCTGCTGCAAATGAGCTTTGTAGCACAACAGTTTTGAATCCCATTGTGTTGTTCTCATTTGAATTTTTGTTTGAACAAATTGTTCCAAATCTGATTTTTGCTTCCTCACACATATGGGAACTTCCCATCCTTGTTTTAGACCCCTCTAGGGTTCCAAGTTCTCAAATAAACATTTGACTTGTGTGAAGAAAAACCCTCATGTGTGTTATCACATGTGGAAAAGTTTTAACAAGTCCCAAATTTCATACATATGAAACCAACTTTTGCAAATAAGTGTGTCTTTGTATTCATAATTTTGGGACCTTTACATTCCTCCCCCCTTAAAAGGAATCTCGTCCCGAGATTCAAAAGAAGAACGAGGTGGGAGGTAATTACAAGGTTTATGACAAAAGTTCCGGATAGTTCTTGTGGATGTAATCTTCGGATTCCCACGTCGCCTCTTCCGGGGTATGATTACTCCACAGGACTTTGTAAAATTTCAAAGTCCGGTTCCGGGTGATCCGGGTCTTTTCGTCGATAATCTGAATAGGTTGCTCGACGTAGGTGAGATCCGGCTTCAACTCGTCGATGTCTTCGGTGCGGATGGCAGCTGTAAACTTGAGACATTTACGCAGCTGGGACACGTGAAATATGTCGTGAATACCGGCAAGGCTTGCCGGTAGTTCCAGCCGGTAGGCTACAGTTCCACACTTCTCCGTGATAGTAAACGGACCGATGAATCGGGGAGCAAGTTTCCCCTTGAAACCGAACCGATGAATCCCCTTCATTGGAGACACACGAAGATACACGTGCTCTCTGACTTCGAAATGCAGCGGTCGACGTCTCTGGTCCGCGTAGCTCTTTTGACGAGATTGGGCAGCTTTGAGGTTCTCTTGTATTATCCGAACTCTCTCTTCGGCTTCATTGACAAGATCAACCCTGAACGTTACTCGTTCACCGGATTCGCACCAATTCAATGGTGTACGACACTTCCAGCCGTATAGAGCTTCATATGGTGCCATCTTAATGCTCGTCTGATATCCGTTGTTGTACGAGAACTCCACCAGCGGTAAGTGATCATCCCAACTCTTACCGTGGTGGATGGCACATGCCCTTAGCATATCTTCCAGTATTTGATTCACCCTCTCAGTTTGCCCATCGGTTTGAGGGTGATACGCAGAGCTTCTAATTTGTTTGGTCCCCAAGGATGCGTGTAGCTGCTCCCAGAAACGGGCTACGAACAGCGATCCTCTATCTGACACAATGGTGCGGGGAACTCTATGTAAGCACAAGATCCGTGCTATGTACAACTCTGCATACTGCCTTGCGTTATACCTAGTATGCACAGGGATGAAATGTGATGATTTGGTTAATCGGTCCACGATTACCCAAATCGAATCATGGTTGTGGGAGGTCACCGGCAGCCCGACGATGAAATCCATACTCAAGTCTTCCCACTTCCATGCCGGTACTTGCAATGGCCGCAATAGGCCTGACTTCTTCATATGGTCGGCCTTGACTCTTCGACATGTATCACATTCCGAAACGTACTTTGCAACTTCACGTTTCATACGTGTCCACCAAAATTTCTTCCGGAGATCTTGGTACATTTTATTACTACCCGGATGAATGGAAAACATGGACAGATGAACTTCATCCAAAATTTTCTTCCGTAGTCCCATATCCCGGGGCACTACAATCCGGTCGTTGAACCACAAAGTACCTTCATCGTCCTTCCGGAAGCACTTCATTTCTCCGTTGTCTATCCTTCGCCGTATGTGAAACATACCCTTGTCTTTTCGTTGAGCATCCATGATCTCCTCTCGTATAGTAGGAATGAGAGCGAGATTATAGAGAGCTCCATACGGTATGACACGGAGGCTTGGTTCTTCATCATCCATTTCAGCAATAGTTAGGTGATGGATATGCGCCTTACGACTGAGCGCACTGGCGACCACATTCGCCTTTCCTGGATGATAATGAATCTCTAGTTCATAGTCCTTAATGAGCTCTAGCCATCTTCGTTGCCTCATGTTCAATTCTTTCTGAGTGAAGATGTACTTCAAGCTCTTGTGGTCGGTGTAGAGGTGTACAAGATTTCCGAGCAAGTAATGCCTCAACATCTTGAAAGCAAGGACCACGGCAGCTAACTCAAGATCATGAGTTGGATAATGCTGCTCGTGAGTTCTGAGTTGACGAGATCCATAAGCGACCACTCGTCTTTCTTGCATCAGCACGCAGCCAAGACCGATGCCAGATGCATCGCAATAAACGTCGAATGGCTTTGTCGTATCTGGCTGAGCAAGAACTGGGGCTGTTGTGAGATGCTTCACTAATGTCTTGAAAGCTTGTTCACACGCAGCACCCCACACAAATCTGGTATTCTTCTTTAATAATTCCGTCATTGGTTTAGCAATCTTGGAAAAACTCGGAATAAACCTCCGGTAGTAACCCGCTAAACCGAGGAAGCTTCGGATTTCATGTACTGACTTTGGTGACTCCCATTTCTGCACTTGGATAATCTTACTCGGATCTACAGCGATGCCCTCCGCTGAAATGATGTGTCCGAGAAAAGGTACTTGATTAATCCAGAATTCACACTTGCTGAATTTTGCATAGAGCTGATGATCTCGCAATGTTTGTAGCACAATATGCAGATGTTCAGCATGTTCTTCCTCTGACTTGGAGTACACCAAGATATCGTCGATGAAAACCACGGCGAATTTATCCAACTCCGGCATGAACACTGAATTCACCAGGTACATAAAGTGTGCGGGGGGCGTTGGTCAAACCAAAAGACATAAAGAGATACTCATACAGCCCGTATCTCGTTGAGAATGCCGTCTTCGGAATATCTTCTGCCCGGATTTTAATCTGATGATATCCGGACCGAAGATCCATCTTCGAAAATACCTTCGCACCCACTAATTGATCGAAGAGCATATCAATGCGATGTAGTGGATACTTGTTCTTGATGGTAACGGCGTTCAAAGGACGATAATCAACACAAAGCCGTAGTGTTTCGTCCTTCTTCTTGACAAACAATGCTGAACAACCCCAAGGTGACGAACTTGGTCGTATAAAGCCCTTGCTCATTAGGTCATTCATCTGTGTCTTCAATTCTGCCTGTTCATTGGGTGCCATCTTGTACGGCCTTCGTGATATCGGTGTGGTTCCTGGTATAAGTTCAATCTTGAACTCAACGTCTCGTTCAGGTGGCATGCCCGGTAAATCCTCGGGAAATACATCCGGATATGTCCTCTATCTTAACAACTTCCGTGTGGTTTACTGTTGCAATCTGTTGCCGTCTGGCGCCCAGAATTAATATATGAAGACCGTGCTGTGGGGAGTTGAGCTCAACGGTTCTGGAGCTGATGTTAAGAACCGCTCTGTGGTAATTCAACCACGACATCCCCAAAATGATGTCGATCTTCAGACCTTCAAGAATAATGAGGGTCGTAGGGTATATTTTACCCCCCAAACAAAGAGGTGCTCGGGAGACAACCTCGCTTGCGGTACTGCTGCCCCTGGGCGAAGATATGAGGTATTGCCTCTTTGTATAAACGGTTTGGAGCTGATGTTGAGCCACAAAAGATTGGCTAATGAAGTTGTGTGTGGCACTGGAATCAAAGAGAACTAAAACCGGTAGCTGATTCAGAGAGAACATCCCTTCTAAAGCGGCTTCTCCTTCCGGAACATCATCAATCACAGTATAGTGAATGTTGCCCCTTATCTGCCCTCCTATCTGCAGATTGAGGTACGGGTCGTATTGTTGTAAATATGATGACCCGTAGCCTCGAATTCCCTCCGGACATTGCCTAGCATAATGGCCCATGCGCCCACAAGTCAAACACGAATGCCTCTCCGGTTCTTCATTGACTTGCGGTGGACTGCTAGGTACATATGGCTGCAGCGATGGAGCACGAACCACCGTCTGATGCTGTGGCAGTGGAGGTGGTGCAAGTTGTAGAACTTGACCAGCAATCAATCTCTGAGGATTTGATCGTACAGGTGGCCTCCATCTTTCACCGGGTGGCGTTTGATACACCAAACGGTACTTTTGAGGCACATAACTTGTGCTAGCCTGCTCGATCTCACTCATCTTTCTCTTCTCCGCTTGCCACTCAAGTGTCGGCTTCTCTTGAATGAAAGCCGCATCGACCATGTCGGTGTAACTACCGTTATTGTGTATGGCCAGCTTCTCCCGTAATATGGCACTCAGGCCATGGAAGAATAGGTCACACCGTGCCTCTTCTTTCGCCACATACTCGGGAGCATATTGGGCCAAAAGACTAAAACTCCTGACATACTCGAGGACACTCATGTCCCCTTGCTTCAAGCCCAAAAATTCCTCCCACTTTGCCTTGACAATTCCTAATGGTATGTAACGAGTACGAAAGGCTTCACAAAACTCTCTCCATGTCACTTGATGGCCCTCCGGAATGGTGGCAATATGATCCACCCACCAGTTTACGGCGGCTCCATGGAGTTGCTGAGCGGCAAACTTAGTTTTCTGGTATTCATCACACTTGAATACTCCAAATTTGGACTCCATGACACGAAGCCATTGATCTGCTTCCACAGGTTCGGTGGCTTCAGTAAAAATTGGCGGTTGAGTCACCAAGAAGTCCAGATAAGCGTCCCGAGACGGAACGACTTGTTGCGTGTTCTGGAGTACGCCTTGCTGTACCAAAGCTTGGAGTAAGCGTGTGTGTTCTTGTATTGCTTCTTGGAGTAGCCTAGTGTTCTCTTGGTTAGACTCGACGACTCGAGTCATAAGATCCATCCATCCCGTGGATGGTGGTTCCGATGGTGGAATAGAAGCATCACCACCTCGACGAGAACTTCCGGCCCTACTCCTAGAGCGAGTACGAACCATACTGCAAAATGGAGTTGGGATGAGTTAAACAAGAACTCAGCAGTACGTGAGACTAATGGAAACATGATTATGTCAAAACTTTATGAAAACAGTAACAAAATTCATGTTTACAAAACTCCTTAGTAGGCATAACTATCCAGCCTATCTGTACAGGACAGACCTTTATGCACTCTCTCCAGATTTTGATCTAGTTGAGAGCATTTTCATAACTCAAGTTGAATACCAAAGTTAAAGTTAACTTCAGTATCTTTCCAACGAGTACTCATATGCCTCCAGATCATCTCCGGATTTAAAGTTATGATTTTCCCAAGTTGACAGAATTCCTGGATAAAATTTGCCAGCACCTCCTTTGTACTTGGCTGATTTTATCACAGTTGTATATGTAAATACAATAAGAACCTGAACAAACTTTGAACTACAACAATGTTGCACATTTCATAACCTATCCGATGGTGTATCATAGGCTTCTTAAGGGTTTCTCTACAGAAAGTTATGGCTTAAAAACAGAATGGTCCAGAGAGGTTTTGATGCTGTCCTAGTTCTGGACAGTTTACCATCCTCTGAACTTTCTACCCATTTAGCGTATGATTTGGCTCTGGAGATCTACAAAGAATTTGTAGAGTACTCGAAAATCTCTCCAGAACTGTATCATACACCTTAATTGGGTCAAGCTACTCAGAGTTATGCCCTGTTAAAGTCCAGCAAAATTTCTGCCAAAAACAAAGCACTCTGTTTTTGAAATCTTTGAAGCCTAGTCTTCCTCTCATTTGAATCTTAGCTCAAAATAAGAGTTCAGTAACTAATATTTGTTTCAAACTTTCGTTTTTAGTTGAAAGTTAGTTCATGAGTCATTTCTTCAAAGGAAAGGGGTTATTAAGTTCAGTACGGTGTCGATGCACCGTAAGAGGCATGTCGGTACTACGTAACCTCACCAAAAGAAAATCCTAACCGTATTATACCGGCATAAACGTATCTTAGGTGGCACTAAAATGGTCACTCGCAAACGTGTACTATTCGTACTATGGTTTCATGGTTAAACCTGCATAAGTCACACTCAATCATCAGGTCCGGCTGCACACCGAACCCGGTATCCATACAGTCCTTACACCCGTCCGTCATCACTCGCACAGGTGTTATCAAGCCAAACACGCCTTGAGCTACGTGTTCACGTTACTAACCACGTGACGGGGTTTCCCAAATTGCACCACGCACGCCTGGGACAGACGTTGCTCGAGTACCCCAAACGACATGAAGAGTCGTAGAGGATACTAAAGCGGATCGGGTTACCTGACACCCGTGGGGCTCCACCCTTCAGCTTGTGCGCACTGGTGGACAGCGCTTACGTGCACCCCCCAAGACATAAATCGTCCCGAGATGCACGATTTTCCGACATAACAAATAAGTTAGGTTGCCACCTTTATATTAAGCTAATAGTAATCCTTATGTGGGCCTAGTACCGTATCCTCACCGTAACCTAAATTTTTGTCGTAATACCTTCCTTATTCCGTGTGCTATTACCAATGCGGCTCTGATACCAGCTGAGGCGGACCCGTCAACCGAGACAGGCCACTTGCCCGGGAATCGCATTGGGTGGTGCCGTGTTGTGCGGCACCCAACAGCACACAAATGAGGAACAATGAATTACATAAAACAATAGCGGAAGCTTACAAGTTTTTCTTTATAAATACTTTACATCAAGTAACTACAGCGGAAGTCTATATCAACTCACGTTGAATAACTAAAAGCACTCGAGATGAAGTCCAGCCCGCGGACTCCTCTCGCTAGCAACACGAAGACAACAGCAGCGGCTGGGTTCTCCCTGGGTTAAATGACCCGGAAGTCTCCGAGTCTCACCGGACAACCTTCTTTTCAGCATCGTTGTTAACCTGCAAAACCACTTATATAGCAAGCGTGAGCACATAGGCTCAGCAAGTCTGACCCGTCTCTCCTAAACAAGAAACTCTACATGCACGACGGTTGCAATTGGGTTGGCTAGATTTGCATAAAGGACTCGCCTAAAGTCGATCCTTAACTTTCAGATTTTAAGCCTCATTGTGCAAACCTTGAGCCGAAAAGCATCGCAACTCCACAATCAAACAAGAAACGCTTTGTTGCGATGCTCCTTGCACAAAGTGAAAGTAAACTTTAATGAGCCTATCTCTAATTCAATCATGGTTGCAATACAAGTTATAGTACAGCCTTATCAAGTTCAAAGATAAACAATTCAGTTCTTACTACGTCAAGACGCAGTGGGCATGTATGCTCATATGACCGCGAGCGACAGTGATTCGAATCATTACATGCCCGGACTACACGACACGTACACCCGTACTCCGAGTTGCCGGCAGCAACCTCAACTGACGTTGTACGCGGCCACCTTTCCCAAGATCTTCCACATTGGACGCAGTCCAACTGCCCCCAGTACGCAAGCTCCCTCAAGGTACATACCCGCTGTGGTATGTTCTTGAGCGAGGTACCTCCTGCTACCCTGACGCCGAAAGCCTAAGGCAGTTGGAAAAGTTCCACTATGGATCTCCCAAGGTACATCGGTTTCCTGGGTCCCATATAGCCAGTATGTGCCCGGTACACAACTCAAACTTGTCCAACAGGGCCAAGCACGGACGGGCCTTAACCGACACAGGCAGGGCTATGCACGCACGGCCTGCAACCTGCTGCATCTAAACCTCCCTGCCCGGTCTCCATTTCTTAAGTGTGAACTTTCCTCATCTTTTCTAATTCGAACCCGTCCCGAGTAAACCAGCCCTAAACTCGCGAGCAGATTCCAACTACTCGTCTTCTACCGGACCTTTCCTACTAACATTAGCGTAGCCAAATTCCCTCGAGGAGTTGCTATTCTACCCTTTTTCTCTTAGGTGTTTCTGGTCATGCAAGTGGGGTTTTCAATATCATCTAGACGTAATGCAATCAACGATGCAAAGCTATGATCTCTACAAATGAAAATGCTTTATAAAACGGTTCAAATGCAAACCGGGGCTTGCCTGTTTTGCAGGTGACTAGGTTACAATCAGTTAGTGACGATCACTTGGAGCTTGATCACTTGTTTTCCTCCCTCCTTGATCTTCACTTCAAGTCCTTCTCACCTTCTTCACGTATATGCTACACGATATGATCATGCATATGTATTTAATTGAAAAGCTTTTGCTCACAAGATCTAGTGACAGTTTTAAAACTGGAACTCTGTTTAAGAATTTAAAATGACACTGGTGCTAGTGGTTTGGGTTGGGCTTAAACACTAAGATCAATTATTAAGTGCTTTTCCCACTTAAGTGTTGATCACCTTAAGAGGTTACCTATGACAGTGGTGATCCAGAGCTCCAATGGAGCTGGGAATTTTCATGTGAGTTCCTGGTCACAAGAAGATCTCTGGACCAAAATTTAGCACTTTTCATAGAGTGGTTTATTCAGAATAATTCTCTAAGTGTTTAGTCAAAGATGAATTAATTCTGAGGTAACACCCATGTTCATGTCAAACTCAGTGAACCACAATTTCAATTATAGTTCATAGAGTCTACATGAATTTTCCTAGGATTTTTGGAGCTAAGAATTTCCCAGAACTGAATTTACAAGTTTTGGAAATTCTCTGAAAATGTTTCTGTATTCATTTGAATACAGGAACTTACAATCTGAATTACCCTGATCAATTCAACTCCAAATGAGCTGAAATATTTAGAGGAGTCTAATAACACCCTAAAGAATATTCTGGCAAAATGTAAGGATCTTTGGATAAACCAAACTCCCTCTAAAATTCTTTTGCTGAAAAGCTTTAAAGAATTTTCCAGAATTAAATAAAGACTTTCATACACCTTGGGTTGAATATTTGGATAGAGTTTGTCAATCTGAATCTAACCCAATTTGAATCACTAAATTTGGAGGTTCCTAGCAAAAGTTATGCTCTTCTAAAGTTTGGGGAAAAATCTGGGATTTGAATAAATCCGGGAAATGTTTAAATCTGACTGTGGGGCCACGGGGCACGTGTCAGTCACCGGGAGCGCGCCACACGGGGTCACAGGGTCATTTCCCGCGCTGTTGAAAACGATCCCGCGCCACAGAATATCCAGCCCGCTCCCCTGAGCCGCTGACAGGTGGGACCGGCGAGGTCGTCTTCAACCTCCCGCTCCCGCGCGACCCCGCCGCCGGGCTCGCCGGAGAAGCTCTGGAATCAGTCGTCCGGCCACCTCTGTCGATGAAACTCGCCGCCAGCCCCCAATTCAACGCGAGGAACACGCTGATGGGGTTGTCTTGAGCTGGCAGGGCCCCCAAACTAGCCCGCGACGGCGCAGTGGTTCGGACGAAGTCTGGCGACGTGGCCCCGACGCCCTAAGCCTTCTAGGCTTCGGTTTCCAAGCTCTAGAGCACCGGCGGACGCTAAGGAACATCGACATGAGAATACAATGGCTCAGAAACGGTTCTAAATTAGGGTTCACCGTGCACCCGAACCTTTCCGCCATAGTCGCCGTCGTAAAGACTGGAAATACGTCGTGCACAGTGTGTTTCATGCGGGGTTTCAAAAGCAAACTGGTGCGTCCTTACGTCTAGCCCTCGTGTGCGAAGTTTCAGGCTATCTAGACCATAATCAACTGGGAATTTCTCGGAAACGTACCGGAAGGTCGGTTTTGCACCGATCGGGAGAAATTCTCGAAATTCCCTGCCGACGATCCACGGTTGATCCTGAGCTTCGGGGGTGAGTTGCCTGGACGTCGCGCGCGCCCAGAGATGGCCTAGCTCGGTCGTAACAAGCCGCGGTTGAAGCTGCCCACGAGAGCACTTGCTCTCGGTTCTATGACGGCTGCCGTGGAAACTCGCCGTTCTCGGTGCAGAGAGCGTGAATCCGCTCGATGATGGCTCGGGGATGTTGTAGAGTGTTCTGCGGTGCAGTTTTGCTGCTCAGCTGCGGCTGGCACACGCGCTAGGTGGTGGTCGATCGACCGAGAGCTCAGCGGCGGTTCTCGGTTGGTTTCTCACGTGAGGGAGGAAGGAGCTGCGGTGTCTCGGTGATAAGAGCGAACGGGAGGCCAGGAGAGGGTATAGACTGGTCGGGCGGCTTTCCAGCGCGACGAAATTCCACCAGGAGGTGGCTGCCGGCTGAGCTCGGTGTCGAGCGGAGCTGCGCCCGTCGGTGTCGGGTGCTGACTGAAGGAGGCAAACAGAGACCCAACACTGAGATCTTTTGCAAACTTTCAGTTCACACAATGACATGTGGGACCCACTGATCAGTCCTCCTTATCCCCTCTCCAAATATCTCCCAAGTTTGAATGTTGAGTGAATTCAATTGTGGGAGTTCAAATCTGGTATGCATTTGGATAATTGGGCAAGTTTCATCCAAATTCAAATATGCATTTGAATTCTTTGTCATTTAAAGTCCATTTTGCAAAATGGGTTGCAAACTATTTTCATAAACCATGAAACTTTGCATACCCCCTAATTTGGACCCAAGGAATTCAAATATGAAATCTGATTTTTATTTTGGCTGCTGCAAATGAGCTTTGTAGCACAACAGTTTTGAATCCCATTGTGTTGTTCTCATTTGAATTTTTGTTTGAACAAATTGTTCCAAATCTGATTTTTGCTTCCTCACACATATGGGAACTTCCCATCCTTGTTTTAGACCCCTCTAGGGTTCCAAGTTCTGAAATAAACATTTGACTTGTGTGAAGAAAAACCCTCATGTGTGTTATCACATGTGGAAAAGTTTTAACAAATCCCAAATTTCATACATATGAAACCAACTTTTGCAAATAAGTGTTTCTTTGTATTCATAATTTTGGGACCTTTACAACCGTGTGCTTTTACTTGATACTAACAAAATTGTGGAGACTTGTGAGGTTTCTTTTGATGAAGCCAGCCCAGGTACTAGTTCAAATATTGCAGGTCCGGATCCATATTTGCAGTGGGAGAGTATTTTCGTTGAAGAAGAGGAAGAAGTGGTGCTGCTGCCCGAAAATTCAGCAGCTAATGACATTGTTCCAGCTCCTGATCTTGATTCACAGCCAGCACCAATGAACACCATTGCTGGTCCAGATCCTCCTCACGTCACAAGCTCATCTATTTGTGATGAACATGAAGAAGAAGAAGCTTGTGAAGTGTCCACTCCCCTACGAATTCTCAAAAGTCATCCTCCACAACAAATTATTGGAAGCTTGCATGAACGAGTTACAAGATCTAGGTTTTTTGACCACAATTCTCATGCTCATTCTGCTTTTGTTGCTTCTTTTGAACCCAAAGATATATCACACGCACTCACTAATGAATCTTGGATTATTTCCATGCAAGAAGAGTTAGAAAATTTTGAAAGAAATAATGTTTGGAAATTTGTACCTCCACCTCAAGTCACACTTTAATTGGAACTAAATGGGTGTTTAAAAATAAACAAAGTGAGGATGGGGTTGTGGTTAGGAATAAGGCTAGGTTGGTTGCTCAAGGTTTCACACAGGTTGAAGGTCTGGATTTTGATGAAACTTTTGCTCCTGTTGCTAGATTAGAAGCCATAAGAATTTTGTTAGCTTTTGCTGCATCTAAAGGTTTTAAGCTATATCAAATGGATGTTAAAAGTGCTTTTCTTAATGGCTACATAGATGAGGAGGTTTTTGTCAAACAACCACCTGGTTTTGAAAATCCAAATTTTCCTAATCATGTTTACAAACTGTCCAAAGCCTTGTACGGTCTCAAACAAGCCCCTAGAGCATGGTATGATAGGTTAAAAACATTCTTACTGGAAAAGGGGTTTACCATGGGCAAGGTTGATAAAACTCTTTTTATGCTTAAGCATGGCAATGAATCATTATTCGTTCAAGTGTATGTGGATGATATTATCTTTGGTTGTGCTTCTCATGATCTTGTGTCCAAGTTTTCAGCTATGATGAGTTCAGAATTTGAGATGAGTATGATAGGAGAACTCACGTACTTTTTGGGACTGCAAATCAAGCAAACCAAGGAGGGTACCTTTGTGCATCAAACAAAGTATACAAAAGATTTCCTAAGGCGCTTCAACATGGACAAAAGCAAGCCTCTTTGGACACCAATGGGAACAGCAACAACACTTGAACTTGATGAAGACTGTGATCCCATTGATCAAAAAGAATATAGAAGCGTGGTCGGATCACTTTTATATTTCACGGCATCAAGACCGGACATACAATTCAGAGTATGTCTTTGTGCACGGTTTTAAGCCTCCCCATGTGCTTCACATCGTCAAACCATCAAAAGGATTCTAAGGTACTGAGATGGAACTCAAGAATTTGGCATTTTTCTTCCTTCTTCATCAACCGTTATTTTGAAAGCTTTTTCCGATGCTGATTTTGGGGGTTGTAGGATTGATAGGAAAAGTACTTCTGGTGCTTGTCATTTCTTGGTAATTTACTTGTTGCCTGGTCCTCTATAAAACAAAGTTCAGTTGCACAATCCACAGCCGAATCTGAATATGTAGCTGCTGCTAGTGCTTGCTGACAAATTCTTTGGATTGTTCAAACACTTAATGACTATGGGGTTGATCTAGATAGTGTTCCACTGTTTTGTGATAACACTAGTGCCATTTGCATTGCTAAAAACCCCGCGCAACATTCGAGAACTAAGCACATTGACATTAGGTATCACTTTCTCCGTGATAATGTCGAAAAAGGGAACATTGTGCTTCACCATGTAGATACCGAACAACAATGGGCTGACATTTTTACAAAACCTTTGGATTTCACTCGTTTTTTTTACATTCGTAGTGAAATAGGGGTTATGCATCCTCATGGCTTAAATTGAGGGAGAATTTTTGAAACTTGGGAAGTCTATGTGTGAATCTGAAATGAAAATAATATGAGCATAGTATTTCATGCATATATGACTTTGTGATTCCTTTTTCATGCTGAAAGTTCTTACTACATTACTCGTGTTATACATTTTGTAGTTTTTACCATGTCTAGTAATTGGAATAATTACTTACACTAAATCTGGTCATGGTCGAACTTTCTTGCTGTTTTGAACTTGTTGCGTGCTCACAAGTGATTTTAATCATAAAGAATTAATCAAGTAATCAACTCCCATGTTGAGTTTTTATGTTCAAATAAAAAAAATGAGAAAGGATCAAGAGAATATGCATGCATCGCACTTCTTCTTTTGAGATGGCTTATCATTGCACTTAGATATGAACTTGAAAGGAGTTGTGTATGACTAAAACCATGTCCTTAAGCTTCTGACTGTCAAATGACATAGGCTTGGCTTAGTTGGTTAGAATAAGGCTGATGCTGCATATAATCTCTTGCAAATGTCATAAGATCAAAATTTGTGCTTTAAATGATAAATAAAATGCAGCAACAAGTGTCATGCTTTCAGGTCTTGAAATAGTTAAGTTTGTGAGATCATGACTTGCTTAAATTGAAAATTACACTTGATCTCTAGCATGGCTTACACTACTTTATGTATCTCATTGATGTGATAGTATAAGTTACTTGATAGTATGATTTGGATGAGCTTTTGTTTTATATGTATATGTTATAATGTGCTCATAACAAATTAAAATTTCTCTTTTGTACCTTGCTGAATACATTGTCAAAGGGGGAGAAATTGATCACAGATTGCACACATTCACAAGTGTTTTGACACGATTCTTCTCAGGGGGAGAATTTTTGGTATTTTTCTTTTTCTTCTCATTTTATTTCTGATTTACAAAGGGGGAGAAATTGTTTTCAAAACTTTTCATGTGAATAAGCCAATGTTCGGATTTTAAGTGGTGTTGACAATGCATTCATCAAGGAGGAGATTGAGACCTATGTGTGCTGAATACATTGGCTTTCACGATAAAAGTTTTGAATACTACCAAAACACCTTTTTAACAAAATCCAACTCTAGGTCCAAGCTCCTGCAAGATCCGATGATAGGTCTGACGTAAGGTCCGACTTGCTTTGTCTAGGTCTGACTTAATTTGGCTAGGTCCGACTTGTTTTTGCTAGCTCCAGTGCTAGGTCCGACTAGCTTTAGTAAGTTCCATGCTAGGTCCGACTAAGCTTTAGTAAGCTCCGGCGCTAGGTCCGACTAGCTTTGGTAAGCTCCGGTTCAAGGTCTGGTTAGCTTTGGTAAGGTTCGGAGCTTGATTGCAATGGTTCTGCTTTTAACTTGTAATGTTTCGAACTTGCTTTACTCTTATGGAAAGTTTGCTTAGTATTATTTTACTAAGTTTTTGGTGTGTTTTGGTGGTTATGGCTGATATCATTTTGCTATGGTTTACAACATGCTTATGTGAGGTGCTCACGTAAGATGTTGTAGTTTCTGAACTAACGAGAGTCAAGTCGAGGACTTGTGCTCGGAAGTATTGGTTGTTTATTCATGTGCAGGTGTTGCTTGAGTTCAAGACATGGCTGGTGACGGGATCCATTGAACTAGTCTTAGGGTGAAGATGAGGTTCAACAACCAAGTTCGGGAGGAATTGTGGTTGAGTTGATCGGAAGGTTGCGCAGTATGTTTGAATCAAGAACAATGCATATGAAGGTATCTTGGACGTCGTTGGAAGATGTTTGCACGTGTGCAAGGAATGCATGAACATGGCTGCATGGATCCAAGGCGTGATGAAGAGATGTAGATGTAAAGAATTGGTCGGAAAGGTTCAACCGACTAGGTTATGGACTCAGGCTGCGGCTGAGTCGTGTTTGACTCAAATATGGAAAGTTTTGAGTTGGTTATGATAGGATTTCGTGTGGGACATGAAGTTGAGTTGTTTTAGAAATGTTTGGGACATTTCTAAGGTGTTTGGAAGTCTTAAGATTGCTTCTATCTGCGTATAGTCTTGAGCAGTATTGGAAAGTTACAGTTTGAATCCAAATAGGAGTAGGAGTCCTAGTTTGAGTTGAGTTGGCCTTCGGGCGGGTTATATAAGCAAGGGAGGCCAAGGCTCGTGTGTGCACGACTTTTGGGCTGTTCCTCTTGTGTTTTGATAAATAAAATTCGTATTCTAAAGGAACTTTTGTGCCTTGTTCGTCCGACTTGTTTCAGACAAGTTTTTCTCGTCGAGTTTCTGTTCAGCACTACCTTGCTTCGGTGGTTTTATGATAACTCGAGTTTTACAGATCCAATTGATGTGATTCTTTTTGGTTTGTCTTCAAAACTTGATTATCTATCATCTGTCAAAATTTCACGGTCATTAAATTTGTGGTTTCTGATCTACACAGGTTTCTTTGCAGTATTCCAGAACTGTTTTTCTCGCGTAGGACAGATTGACCTTTGTTCGATCTTTCGATCGTAACTTTAGTTTCTCTCAACGGATTTTCATGATTTCTGTTGTGACGTCTTCGTGACTTGATTCTATACAATCTATACTAGTTTTGTCACAGTTGAACACGTTTAGATTAGTCGCACACACGGTTTCTTTAACGGATCAATTTTCTGCTGAGGGGTGTTTTGTTGCTTCCGCTGAAAAGTTTTTATCTACCATTCACCCCCCCCCTCTGGTAGCTTTACACGTGTACTTCGATCCTACAATTTTCAGCCCCTCTTTTCTCTTCTTTTGGACAGCAACACTTTTGCTTTCTTGCTCCATAACTTCTGAAGTTTTGGAGTTATTTCTTCCTTCTCTAAAGTACTTAAACACTATTAATTCGTGGTTATATTCTGAATTCAGTTTGTGGATTATATGTGTATGTGTGATGAGCATCCTGGGCACACATATGCATTCACTTGGTTCTGTTTCCGGAACCGGGTGTCACAGATTGGTATCACAGACATGTCGACCGTAGGACGCAAGTCTAGGTAGAATGGACACTCTAAAACACATAGGAACACCCCTCTAAACTGCTATTGTTGAAAATTGCTTGCTGCTGCACTTTTCTTATCAATTCAGCCACCGCGAAGTGCTATTTTCAACCCCTCTTTTCTCTTCTGTTGGACAACACCACTTTTGCTTTGTTGCTTCATAGCTTTTGAAGTTTTGAAGTATTTTCTTCCTTCTCTAAAGTATCTCATGTCCTATTTATAGATGGCAGTGATCCGGAGCATGACACGAATAAGTACTCGTTCACCACCACGTGGGAGTGCACTTAACCCCATTGAGGTGTCCGATGGACCACTCCCGTCACACGGCGGGAACAGCACCAGTTCACATGCTTAAGTTTAAGATTCCCATTGAATAAGCTGTAATAGGAACGTTTAAATCATAGTAGTGTGAATAGGAATGGTGTGTTGAACTTTTGTGATGATTGCTTGTGTTTGTGTGCTAGTGTGAGATGTGGGACGCTTCTGCGAAAGTCTACATCCACACATAGTAGAGAGATGTGAGATGCTTTGGCATGTGTTCACATCCTCATATAGGCTAAAATTAATAAAAGAAGATATTTAGTTCATACCCTTGATGCATATAGTTGGGGGGATCAATCTAAACTTCTCTTTTCTATTCTACCCAACTCACTCTCACAGATGGTGAGGGAAAACGCCAGCCATCAAAGGAGGAACGTTCATGGCAACCATGAACTACAAGAGGATGGCCACGTTCAAGTTCCTGTAAATGCCAACCCCGGGGCTGATGCAAACAACTTTGAACGGTTGATGGCTATGCAGAACCAGCTCATGCAAACTATGATACAAACTTTAGGACAGCTGCAAGCCAACAACCACTACAATCCTAACCCCATTCCTGCACCCCCACCACCACCACCACCGCCGGCTCAAAACAGATTGGGAGAGTTCATGAGGACTCGACCGTCTACTTTTGCACAAGCTAATGATCCCACGGAGGCTGATGATTGGTTAAAATCCATGGAGAAGAAGCTTGCTATTGTTCAGTGCGATGATCGGGAGAAAGTTCTCTTCGCGTCGCACCAACTCATGGGAGCAGCCGCTGACTGGTGGGACGCTCTCTGCAATGCTCATGACAACCAGGAGACAATCACTTGGGCTGAATTCAAGGAGAGTTTCCGCTCTCATTATGTCCCTGCTGGAGTCATGATGCTTAAAAGGCAAGAGTTCGAAGGTCTCCGCCAAGAAAAGAAGAGCGTGAATGAGTACCTCAACAAGTTCATGCAGCTATCAAGGTATGCTCCCGAAGACGTCAACTCGGATCAAAGGAAGTAATACTTGATCATGGGAGGATTGAACAATGAGATCCAAGTACAACTGCTCAACAATGATTATGCGAGCTTCCAGAAGCTCGTTGACAAAGCTATAGTGATTGAGAGCAAGATCCGTGAGATCGAGCAGGAGGGCAAGAGGAAGAGGCCATACCAGCCACAAGGGAGCAATGTACGTCCCCATTTCATGCCCCCAGCTACACCACAGTATGGCTCGTCCGCTTCTACTTTCCGCCCTGCAAACCTGTAACACCCCAAATTTTGATTCAAAACCCTAAACCATGTTCAGAGGGGAATTTAAAATTTTTTGGACGTGTTGCATGTTTTGCAAAAATTCAAATTCAAACTGGAATTCAAATTAGACTCAAAACAGAAAAGAAATGGAAAAAGAAAAAGAGAAAACGGGAAAAACCGGCCAGTGGGCCGAAACCCGCCAGCCGGCCCAATTTCCCCCGCGCCAGCCCGCAGCCGCGCGCCCGCGCTATCCCTCACAGACAGGTGGGACCCACCTGTCATCCCTAACCCCGCGACCTCGGACTCTCCCGCGCGCGCGCGATCTTAACCGATCGGAATACCGCGTCCCTCAGCCCGAATTCCGGTCCCAGAAGAATCAAACTCGATCACAACTGACCCACCGCCCTTCCCCGGCTATAAAAACCCCAGCCCCGATCGGTTTTTCCCACGCGATCGCCGATTTTTACTCCGGTGAGCACCGAGACTTCGCCGGTGAATTCTGGCCGATCTAAGCTCGGAAACTCTGATCTAACTCGCTGATCTTGATCCACCGCCTCCGGGGAGCTTTGCAGGTGCAGAAAACTCGGAGAATTACGGTGTAAACACAGCGCCGACGAGCTTCGCCGTGGTTTTGCCTCGGACCTCGCCGCCGATCACTTTCCAGGACCCCCGAGCTCGAGAAAACCCCCGAGGTGAGATCCCTGACCTCCCCTCTACCGATCTATGCCATAAGATCACAGTTCTAGGCAGAATTCTCGCGGATCCGAAACTTTCCGGCGAGATCGCCGCTTCCCGCCGCCGTGCGCCGCCGGCAGCGCCGCCCGCGCTCAATCAGAGCGACGTGGCCGCTTGTGCGCCGTTTATTTTAAATCGCACGGTAGACTTTAAAACCCCGCGTACCGGTTCGATGTTATAATCTCAGCCGTCGGTTTAAAATCGGACGGTCCACGTCAGCCCCGCGTTATAAAGACTGGAATTCTTACGTGCTACCCCTGGGGTTCTCGGGAAATAAGAGCTAGCCCCGGAAACTTCTGATCTAGCCCCTGGAACTCCAGAAAATCATGTAAATTCATTTAAAAATCAGTTTTAGCCCCTGGATTTAATAAAAATTAGGAAAAACACCTCTGATAAGTGTAGCTAGACCCCTGGAAATTATGAAAATAATATTATAGACCCTGTAATGGGGTGAGTTCCTTATTTTAGCCCTGTTTAGTATTTAGTTTAGAAAATTGAATATGTAACTAGTGTTTAAAAATTAAAAAGTGGGACAAACATAATTGTCAAAATTAATTAAAAGCTTTCTCAGTACTTAGAAAACTTTGGAGTGAGATAAAAATATATTTTGGGCTGAAATGAATCTGTTTCATTTATTAATCACATTATTTAGTATAGGGACACATTTTTAAGTAAAGAATAGCTATAGAAAAATAGGGAAAATAATTATGAAATAGTTTACATCAGAGGCCAAGGTCAAAATATGTTACTAAATTATTTAGGACCAAAACCTATACTGTTTAGATGATGTGTATTACTAATTTCATAATAAAATACACAATTATGCATAGGAATATAAATCTGAAAATATAGCAACTAGTAAATGATAAATGGAGTTTTTAAAATTCAAAGAGTTCAGTTTAGGGTTGATAGAAATTATGAAGGCACATATGGAGAAGAAAAATACTTTTCTTACATACTTGGTAGTTTAATATAAGGAATTTATTTAAAACTGAAACACACACATATGTATATATATATAGTATGTAAGTATAAATATGAACACCAAAGTAGGAATCATACACATATAAATAAAAGTGTGTGTAAGCCACAGATCAACACAAAAAGTAACCACAACACATATAATGGTGAATGAATTTCATAAATATGAATGTGTGGTTTGTATGAAGTAAAAAGTGTGAACTATGTCTTATGATTGTTGTTTTTCTTTTGCTATGTGTGATGGTATGAAGTAGAACCTGTTCAAGAGCAAGTTATTCCTTTCCAAGATCAGGACTACCCATTTCAAGAGCAGCAAGAAGGAGGCAAGTGTCCTTGACCACTTTGATCCTATGCTAGGATGTGTAGATAGAATTATTTGCATTGTCAAATGAAATATGAAACCCATGCTAGGAAGTTTCCCTAGAATTGCATTACCTTGTTTTCCTTGTAGCTTGGGTTGGGATTTATTTTGGTCATGTCATTTATTTACATGAATATGCTTAGCCATGCTTAGAATGGGATATTTGGGATATGAGATCATCAGTTTATTTTACCATACTCTTGAATGAGCTATTGTGAGTTATGCAGAGGTAGGGATCAAGGCAAGTTGGATGATTTGGTTGGTGCTGGGTGCACGAGACTTGGGTTTGTGTTTAGTACTTGCCTGGATCCTAAGGACCGGTTCATGGAGCATGTAACCTGGCTTTACCGTGCCAACCACATGCTGAGATGGGGCAGCTTGGCCAATTAATTAGGTGTATCCCCGGCGTAGTATGGGTGTGTTGGATGGTGCGGGGAGTAGGTGTCAGCTGGACTACCATATGAACCGCAAGGCTCAAGAGGGGGCCACTGCAGCGGGGTTGGAGCCTCTTGTATGCTGTTAGGGGTGAAACCTCAGTGGGCCCACGCTCGTCGGGAATCCCTTTGTAAATGCTTCGTACTGATCTCCTGGCTGCACACCTGGGAAGTGTGAATGTGGATCGTAGCCACTGGCATAATGGAGGTTCTTTTAGTCCACCCGGCAACGGGGGATGAAATCACTACATGTGGGTACAGTGGTACAAACTCTGTAGAGTCGAAACTGTCTTGACAGCCGTGCTCACGGTTAAGAGCGGCCTGGACTTATTCATGATTAGAGGAGTGAAGGTTTTTGGAAGTTGTGGATGTTAAGCGGGGAGCTTAACATTGGAAATGATGTTATGGTTATTAGATTATGATGATGGGATGGGAGATTGGGACCATTTCACTTGTGTAGTAATGTAGGTGCTTAATAAGCTAAGGTGATAGGTATTAATTGCGTAGTGCTTTAACCATGAGTTAAATCTCTCCTTGTTCTAGCCCTGCATGGTATAATTTTCCCACACTTGCTGAGTACCATTGGTACTCAACCTTGCATTTTTGTTGGTTTATATTGCTGCTCAGGTTAAGATAATGAGGTGGTGTATAATGACCAAGACTTTGGACCCGAAGAAGGTTTCTAGGTTCATGGAAGCCCCGGGCAACGCCTGTGATGGAGCCCTAAAGAATAATATTCCGCTGCTAGTTTATTTACTTGTGATGAACTTATTATTGTCCATCGAGACATTTACTATGTAAGACTTACTTATATTCGACACCTGGCTTGTAATAAATGATGCTTCACTATTTGTCATCACATGTATGAGAAAATGATCCTGGCATACATGTGATATTCACTTGGTTGTTCTTCGGAAAAACCGGGTGTGACAGAGGTGGTATCAGAGCCAAGGTTGCCCGTAGGAACGTGGACCTAGGTAGAAATGGACGTATTTAAGGGCCCTATTTTCTTAAAAAACTATTTTCCAAGGTGTGGGTTGAAGAGTGTTATTTAAGGAGTCATTTTCTTCATCTTACCCCAAATTTTCATTCAAAATGGGATTTTTGTTTAAAAAGTTTATCTAACCTAAATTTAAATTCTTTTTGTTTTAGATGGTTCGCATGATTTGCACCGCCCGCAAGTCCACAGGAGGGAGAGTTCCCGTAGTTGCCCTTGCCGAAAGAGAGGAGAGTCGCCCAGTGACGTACCTTTACTACGGATTGGCAGTAGGAGACTTGTTGCGCCGACTTCGGCGTATGCTCGAAGCCGCCGGCAATACGGGCAAGCTAATCATCCACTATAACTCCACCAGGACCATCCGTGAGAAGAGGGAAGAATGGAGTTCAGAAATGAGGATAATACAAGAAAATCAGCTGCTGAAGATCCACCACTCTCTAGCTAGTAGAGCAACACAGGTCGATGCGGAGAAAGATGTCACCTGGGAGGCCATCACCTGCCAGAGTCACATCTATCGTCGCCACTTGGACAAAACTGAGTACATGTATGTCCTCCAACGTGAGAGTGGTACCACGGAGTACAAGTACCCACCGGTGCAGCAAGGGACTTCCCATGAGCACATGGACTTGTGCTTGGAGGATGCTGCTATGCTCAGCACTCGACTGCAGGAGTGTCAACAAGAGCTTCAGGATGTCCGAGACACCCTGAAGGAAACGGAGGCGTTGCTGCGAGCTTGCTTAAAGGCGAGAGAAAGAGGAGATGGGAATGAACTATGTGTCACCGTGAGTGATACATGGACTCCTGACTCCCTGGATCGCCGAGCGATCAGGCGTCGTCGCACTTCTCCACCAGCAGCCTCCCCACCCAAAGCAGAGTCAGAAGGTAGCCAAAATGAGGAGGAAGATCCCGAGGAGCCAGCTCAAGAGAACGAGTAGTGTAGAGTCTTTCCCTTAGCTAGCGAGAGGTCGAGTAGTCGAGTCGTTACGTAGTTAATGGTGTGATAATGCTTGGTGTGTGACGTGAGTTGTGGAAGCCATGAGCAATTGTCCACAGCCTCGTCTTCGAATTGTTTTGCTTTGGTGTGTAAACCCACAGTAAATAATAGTGCATTTATTTGGTGTGAGATATAAACCCTCGTAAAATTTTAACAAAGACTCAACACTTCAAAGTACAAACAAGTGAAAGTAGTAAGATGATACTAAATGCTTTCAAATTAACATTGGTTGATTCTGCCAGATGGCCGGAAGAGGAAAAGGACGTGCTGCCAACCCCGCCAACAACAATGATGAGGCATGCAACCCTCATCTTTCTGGAGGCCAGGACCGGGGTGGTCGCCGTGAAGAAGTTGATCCTCTCCACAAAATGCTGGTGAATCAAAATCAGCTTATCCAGAACTTGACTCAAGTGGTGGCCAACTTGCATCAAGTTCCACCTACACAAGCTGCACCACGCCAACCAAGGTTGAGTGAGTTTCTAGGAACTCAACCTCCAAAGTTTGCAAGTGCTGCTGAACCTCTGGAGGCAGATGATTGGCTGAAGACCATTGAAAGTAAGATGAGGATTATACAATGCCAAGGGTATGAGAGGGTGCTGTTTGCCTCTCATCAATTGCATGGACCTGCTGCTGATTGGTGGACCGCCTACGTGGCCGCCCATCATGACCCTGAGAACATCACTTGAGAAGAGTTCAAGCGTAGCTTCCGCAACCATTACATCCCAAGAGGTGAACTCAAAAACAAGAGGAAGGAGTTTTTGGGACTGCAGCAGGGAAACATGACGGTGAGGGAATACCTCACTAAATTTACTCAACTATCCCGTTATGCTCCACGGGACATAGAGACTGATGAGCAGAAACAAGATTGTTTCGTGGAAGGGCTTACCGCAGAAATGCAGTGTGCAATGTCCTCAAATGAGTATGAAAGCTTTCAAAAGATGGTGGACAGAGCATTTGTGGTGGAAAGGAAGCTAAAGGCCCTGGAAAATAAGAATAAGAGGAAGGCTGGGTGGTCACATCAAGCCTCAGGGAGCAACACCCGCCCACGTTTGATGCAGCAACCTACGGGCAGACGAGCCGTGCTGCGGTACCCTATTCAGCACCGAGAGGGTACAACCCAAATTTCAGGCCTCCGGCAGTACCAGCACAGCCGCAACGTCAGTTTGTGCAGCAGCCTCGCCCCGCATATCCACCTCGACCAGCAGTGCAAGGACCCCCAAACCAACCCCAAGACAGCAAGGGCCAAGCATCTAAGATTGGGGTGCAATGTTTCAGCTGTGGTGAAGTGGGGCACTACGCCCATAAGTGTCCAAAGAAGAAGCCCACACAGCCACAGCAGCAGAATGTAATGAGAGGACGGGTGAACCACGTCACTATGGAGGAAGCACAAGAGGCACCCGACGTGGTAGTTGGTAAGTTTCCTGCCAATTTACACCTTGCAACTCTGCTGTTTGATTCTGGTGCTACCCACTCGTTCATTGCTCAAGGGTTTGTTAAGAAGCATGACCTAGCAACCACACAAATGAACCATATGCTAGCCGTAAACTCTCCAGGTGGAGAAATAAGGACAAGACAAGTGTGTCCCAAAGTGAGCCTAGACATTAATGGGGTAGTATTTACTGCTAACCTCATAGTGATAGATTCACAAGGGATAGATATTATTTTGGGTATGGATTGGTTGACCAAACATAAAGGAATCATCCATTGTTCGACCAGAACGGTGGAACTAACTCACCCCAGTGGCACCAGAGTAAAGTTCATAACAATACACGAGCCTAGGAGGGACATCAAATTAAATCAAGTGGAGGTGAAAGTTGAGGAAATCAGGACTATCAGGGAATATCCGTATGTTTTTCCAGAGGAATTGCCAGTTATGCCTCCCGACCGTGACGTGGAATTCGCAATTGAGCTAGTACCGGGAATAGCCCCGATATACAAGAGACCTTATCGAATGGACTCCAAGCAGCTAGAAGAGCTCAAGGATCATTTGAGAGAATTGACGGAGAAGGGGTATGTTCGCCCTAGTTCCTCACCATGGGGAGCTCCGGTGATATTTGTGCCTATGAAAGATGGAACTCAAAGGTTATGTGTGGATTACCGTGCCTTGAATGAGGTAACCATCAAGAACAAGTACCCATTACCCTGCATTGAAGACTTGTTTGATCAGTTGAGGGGAGCTTGTGTGTTCTCGAAAATTGATCTCAGGTCGGGATACCACCAACTCAAGATAAGGCAATCTGATATTCCCAAGACAGCTTTCGTATCTCGGTACGGACTGTATGAATACACTGTCATGCCTTTCGGGCTAACCAATGCCCCGGCATATTTCATGTACCTCATGAACAAGGTATTCATGGAATATCTGGACAAATTTGTGGTGGTTTTCATAGATGATATTCTCGTCTTCTCCAAATATGAAGAAGAACATGAGAAACATCTAAGGTTGGTGTTACAGAGGCTGAGAGAACACCAACTATATGCCAAGTTGAGCAAGTGTGAGTTTTGGCTGAAGAGAGTTCCCTTTTTAGGACATATAATCTCGGAGGGAGGAATCTCCGTAGATCCTGCCAAAATCGAGGATATCCAGAAGTGGAAGACCCCTGAAAATGTCGGGGAAGTTCGAAGCTTTTTGGGATTGGCTGGATACTATCGACGGTTTATTGAGGGATTCTGCAAGATCTCGAGACCTCTCACCAAATTGTTGGAAAAGGGAATCACATTCACCTGGACGCCACAGTGTGATACAAGCTTTCAGGAGCTAAAGAAGAGATTGACAACAGCCCCAGTGCTGGTTATGCCAGATATGCAGAAGAATTTCACAGTGTACTGCGATGCCTCTGGAAATGGGTTGGGATGTGTTCTCATGCAAGAAGGACATGTCGTGGCATATGCATCCCGGCAGCTTCGGAAGCACGAGAAGAACTATCCTACACATGACCTAGAACTAGCGGCAGTGGTACACGCGTTGAAAATTTGGCGGCACTATTTGATGGGGAAGAGGACAGATATATATACGGATCATAAGAGTTTGAAGTACATATTCACACAGCCAGATCTCAACCTCAGACAAAGGAGATGGTTATAGCTAATCAATGACTTTGATGTGGGCATCAACTATCATCCCGGGAAAGCAAACATCGTGGCCGATGCTTTGAGTCGGAAAGTGCAGGTCAATAAGTTGAGCTTGAAGGACATGCCCGCAGAATTGAAGGACGAGGTTATAAGGCTCAATCTATGTCTAGTAAGTAGTGGTGAAGCCATCGCCATGGAAGTGGACTCCACACTCGAGCAAGACATACGCGAGGGCCAAAAGAATGATGAGAAGATACAAGAGATCAGACAGCTCATTAAGGAAAATAAAGCTCCTGGTTTTAGAGAGGATGAACAGGGAACGGTGTGGCACGGGAAAAGGATCTGTGTGCCAGAAGTAAAGGAGATCCGTGAATTAATTTTGAAGGAGGCTCACGATTCTGACTATTCCATTCATCCTGGGAGTACGAAGATGTACCAGGACCTCAAGAGCAGGTATTGGTGGTATGGCATGAAGCGAGATGTCGCGGAACATGTTGCCCTATGTGACACATGTCAGTTGGTGAAAGCAGAACATCAACGACCCGCGGGATTGCTGCAACCACTCAAAGTGCCTGAATGGAAGTGGGAAGAAATCAGCATGGATTTTGTCATGGGATTGCCTAGGACCCAATCCGGGTATGATTCAATATGGGTCATTATTGATCGGCTAACCAAGGTAGCTCATTTCATTCCTGTGAAAGAAAGCTACAGCGGATCCAAATTGGCAGAATTGTACATGTCAAGGATTGTGTGTTACCATGGAGTGCCAAAGAAGATAGTGTCGGACCGAGGGACACAGTTCACCTCGAGGTTTTGGCAAAAGTTGCATGAAACCATGGGAACCCATCTGAATTTCAGCTCTGCCTATCATCCCCAAACTGACTGGCAGACGGAGAGAACCAATCAGATCCTTGAAGATATGTTAAGGGCATGTGCACTCAAAAACAATAGGAGTTGGGACAAGAACTTACCGTATGCGGAGTTTTCCTATAACAACAGCTATCAAGCTAGTATGAAAATGTCACCGTTTGAAGCTTTGTATGGAAGGAAGTGCAGAACTCCCCTATTTTGGAACCAAACAGGAGAAAGTAAAGTGTTTGGTCCAGAAGTGTTACAAGAAGCCGAGGCAAAGGTGAGGGAGATTCGCAACAATTTGAGGATAGCACAAACACGCCAAAAGAGCTATGCCGATGTACGAAGAAGAGAGCTCGTTTTCAACGTGGGAGACTATGTTTATCTCAAGGTGTCCCCTATCAGAGGGCTTCGTCGGTTCAAGGTGAAAGGGAAGTTGTCACCTCGATACATCGGACCCTTTCAAGTTTTGGAAAGAAAAGGCGAAGTGGCGTACCAACTAGAGTTACCGGTTCATCTATCGGATGTACACGATGTATTCCATGTGTCACAACTCAAGAAATGTCTGAGGACGCCTGAAGAGGTGTTACCCATGAATGAAGTGGATGTAGCTGAGAATTTGTCTTATGCTGAGCAACCATACAAGATTTTGGAGACGATGGAACGCCTCACCAGAAACAAGAGAATCCGGATGTGCAAGGTGCAGTGGAAGCATCACTCAGAAGAGGAAGCCACCTGGGAACGGGAAGATGAGCTCAAGGCACAATTTCCGGAATTGTTTTCTTAGAAACACCAATCTCGAGGACGAGATTTCTTTTAAGGGGGGTAGAGCTGTAACACCCCAAATTTTGATTCAAAACCCTAAACCATGTTCAGAGGGGAATTTAAAAATTTTTGGACGTGTTGCATGTTTTGCAAAAATTCAAATTCAAACTGGAATTCAAATTAGACTCAAAACAGAAAAGAAATGGAAAAAGAAAAAGAGAAAACGGGAAAAACCGGCCAGTGGGCCGAAACCCGCCAGCCGGCCCAATTTCCCCCGCGCCAGCCCGCAGCCGCGCGCCCGCGCTATCCCTCACAGACAGGTGGGACCCACCTGTCATCCCTAACCCCGCGACCCCGGACTCTCCCGCGCGCGCGCGATCTTAACCGATCGGAATACCGCGTCCCTCAGCCCGAATTCCGGTCCCAGAAGAATCAAACTCGATCACAACTGACCCATCACCCTTCCCCAGCTATAAAAACCCCAGCCCCGATCGGTTTTTCCCACGCGATCGCCGATTTTTACTCCGGTGAGCACCGAGACTTCGCCGGTGAATTCTGGCCGATCTAAGCTCGGAAACTCTGATCTAACTCGCTGGTCTTGATCCACCGCCTCCGGGGAGCTTTGCAGGTGCAGAAAACTCGGAGAATTACGGTGTAAACACAGCGCCGACGAGCTTCGCCGTGGTTTTGCCTCGGACCTCGCCGCCGTTCACTTTCCAGGACCCCCGAGCTCGAGAAAACCCCCGAGGTGAGATCCCTGACCTCCCCTCTACCGATCTATGCCATAAGATCACAGTTCTAGGCAGAATTCTCGCGGATCCGAAACTCTCCGGCGAGATCGCCGCTTCCCGCCGCCGTGCGCCGCCGGCAGCGCCGCCCGCGCTCGATCAGAGCGACGTGGCCGCTTGTGCGCCGTTTATTTTAAATCGCACGGTAGACTTTAAAACCCCGCGTACCGGTTCGATGTTATAATCTCAGCCGTCGGTTTAAAATCGGACGGTCCACGTCAGCCCCGCGTTATAAAGACTGGAATTCTTACGTGCTACCCCCTGGGGTTCTCGGGAAATAAGAGCTAGCCCCGGAAACTTCTGATCTAGCCCCTGGAACTCCAGAAAATCATGTAAATTCATTTAAAAATCAGTTTTAGCCCCTGGATTTAATAAAAATTAGGAAAAACACCTCTGATAAGTGTAGCTAGACCCCTGGAAATTATGAAAATAATATTATAGACCCTGTAATGGGGTGAGTTCCTTATTTTAGCCCTGTTTAGTATTTAATTTAGAAAATTGAATATGTAACTAGTGTTTAAAAATTAAAAAGTGGGACAAACATAATTGTCAAAATTAATTAAAAGTTTTCTCAGTACTTAGAAAACTTTGGAGTGAGATAAAAATATATTTTGGGCTGAAATGAATCTGTTTCATTTATTAATCACATTATTTAGTATAGGGACACATTTTTAAGTAAAGAATAGCTATAGAAAAATAGGGAAAATAATTATGAAATAGTTTACATCAGAGGCCAAGGTCAAAATATGTTACTAAATTATTTAGGACCAAAACCTATACTGTTTAGATGATGTGTATTACTAATTTCATAATAAAATACACAATTATGCATAGGAATATAAATCTGAAAATATAGCAACTAGTAAATGATAAATGGAGTTTTTAAAATTCAAAGAGTTCAGTTTAGGGTTGATAGAAATTATGAAGGCACATATGGAGAAGAAAAATACTTTTCTTACATACTTGGTAGTTTAATATAAGGAATTTATTTAAAACTGAAACACACACATATGTATATATATATAGTATGTAAGTATAAATATGAACACCAAAGTAGGAATCATACACATATAAATAAAAGTGTGTGTAAGCCACAGATCAACACAAAAAGTAACCACAACACATATAATGGTGAATGAATTTCATAAATATGAATGTGTGATTTGTATGAAGTAAGAAGTGTGAACTATGTCTTATGATTGTTGTTTTTATTTTGCTATGTGTGATGGTATGAAGTAGAACCTGTTCAAGAGCAAGTTATTCCTTTCCAAGATCAGGACTACCCATTTCAAGAGCAGCAAGAAGGAGGCAAGTGTCCTTGACCACTTTGATCCTATGCTAGGATGTGTAGATAGAATTATTTGCATTGTCAAATGAAATATGAAACCCATGCTAGGAAGTTTCCATAGAATTGCATTACCTTGTTTTCCTTGTAGCTTGGGTTGGGATTTATTTTGGTCATGTCATTTATTTACATGAATATGCTTAGCCATGCTTAGAATGGGATATTTGGGATATGAGATCATCAGTTTATTTTACCATACTCTTGAATGAGCTATTGTGAGTTATGCAGAGGTAGGGATCAAGGCAAGTTGGATGATTTGGTTGGTGCTGGGAGCACGAGACTTGGGTTTGTGTTTAGTACTTGCCTGGATCCTAAGGACCGGTTCATGGAGCATGTAACCTGGCTTTACCGTGCCAACCACATGCTGAGATGGGGCAGCTTGGCCAAATAATTAGGTGTATCCCCGGCGTAGTATGGGTGTGTTGGATGGTGCGGGGAGTAGGTGTCAGCTGGACTACCATATGAACCGCAAGGCTCAAGAGGGGGCCACTGCAGCGGGGTTGGAGCCTCTTGTATGCTGTTAGGGGTGAAACCTCAGTGGGCCCACGCTCGTCGGGAATCCCTTTGTAAAGGCTTCGTAGTGATCTCCTGGCTGCACACCTGGGAAGTGTGAATGTGGATCGTAGCCACTGGCATAATGGAGGTTCTTTTAGTCCACCCGGCAACGGGGGATGAAATCACTACATGTGGGTACAGTGGTACAAACTCTGCAGAGTCGAAACTGTCTTGACAGCCGTGCTCACGGTTAAGAGCGGCCTGGACTTATTCATGATTAGAGGAGTGAAGGTTTTTGGAAGTTGTGGATGTTAAGCGGGGAGCTTAACATTGGAAATGATGTTATGGTTATTAGATTATGATGATGGGATGGGAGATTGGGACCATTTCACTTGTGTAGTAATGTAGGTGCTTAATAAGCTAAGGTGATAGGTATTAATTGCGTAGTGCTTTAACCATGAGTTAAATCTCTCCTTGTTCTAGCCCTGCATGGTATAATTTTCCCACACTTGCTGAGTACCATTGGTACTCAACCTTGCATTTTTGTTGGTTTATATTGCTGCTCAGGTTAAGATAATGAGGTGGTGTATAATGACCAAGACTTTGGACCCGAAGAAGGTTTCTAGGTTCATGGAAGCCCCGAGCAACGCCTGTGATGGAGCCCTAAAGAATAATATTCCGCTGCTAGTTTATTTACTTGTGATGAACTTATTATTGTCCATCGAGACATTTACTATGTAAGACTTACTTATATTCGACACCTGGCTTGTAATAAATGATGCTTCACTATTTGTCATCACATGTATGAGAAAATGATCCTGGCATACATGTGATATTCACTTGGTTGTTCTTCGGAAAAACCGGGTGTGACAGAGGTGGTATCAGAGCCAAGGTTGCCCGTAGGAACGTGGACCTAGGTAGAAATGGACGTATTTAAGGGCCCTATTTTCCAAGGTGTTGGTTGAAGAGTGTTATTTAAGGAGTCATTTTCTTCATCTTACCCCAAATTTTCATTCAAAATGGGATTTTTGTTTAAAAAGTTTATCTAACCTAAATTTAAATTCTTTTTGTTTTAGATGGTTCGCATGATTCGCACCGCCCGCAAGTCCACAGGAGGGAGAGTTCCCGTAGTTGCCCTTGCCGAAAGAGAGGAGAGTCGCCCAGTGACGTACCTTTCCTACGGATTGGCAGTAGGAGACTTGTTGCGCCGACTTCGGCGTATGCTCGAAGCCGCCGGCAATACGGGCAAGCTAATCATCCACTATAACTCCACCAGGACCATCCGTGAGAAGAGGGAAGAATGGAGTTCAGAAATGAGGATAATACACGAAAATCAGCTGCTGAAGATCCACCACTCTCCAGCTAGTAGAGCAACACAGGTCGATGCGGAGAAAGATGTCACCTGGAAGGCCATCACCTGCCAGAGTCACATCTATCGTCGCCACTTGGACAAAACTGAGTACATGTATGTCCTCCAACGTGAGAGTGGTACCACGGAGTACAAGTACCCACCGGTGCAGCAAGGGACTTCCCATGAGGACATGGACTTGTGCTTGGAGGATGCTGCTATGCTCAGCACTCGACTGCAGGAGTGTCAACAAGAGCTTCAGGATGTCCGAGACACCCTGAAGGAAACGGAGGCGTTGCTGCGAGCTTGCTTAAAGGCGAGAGAAAGAGGAGATGGGAATGAACTATGTGTCACCGTGAGTGATACATGGACTCCTGACTCCCTGGATCGCCGAGCGATCAGGCGTCGTCGCACTTCTCCACCAGCAGCCTCCCCACCCAAAGCAGAGTCAGAAGGTAGCCGAAATGAGGAGGAAGATCCCGAGGAGCCAGCTCAAGAGAACGAGTAGTGTAGAGTCTTTCCCTTAGCTAGCGAGAGGTCGAATAGTCGAGTCATTACGTAGTTAATGGTGTGATAATGCTTGGTGTGTGACGTGAGTTGTGGAAGCCATGAGCAATTGTCCACAGCCTCGTCTTCGAATTGTTTTGCTTTGGTGTGTAAACCCACAGTAAATAATAGTGCATTTATTTGGTGTGAGATATAAACCCTCATAAATTTTAACAAAGACTCAACACTTCAAAGTACAAACAAGTGAAAGTAGTAAGATGATACTAAATGCTTTCAAATTAACATTGGTTGATTCTGCCAGATGGCCGGAAGAGGAAAAGGACGTGCTGCCAACCCCGCCAACAACAATGATGAGGCATGCAACCCTCATCTTTCTGGAGGCCAGGACCGGGGTGGTCGCCGTGAAGAAGTTGATCCTCTCCACCAAATGCTGGAGAATCAAAATCAGCTTATCCAGAACTTGACTCAAGTGGTGGCCAACTTGCATCAAGTTCCACCTACACAAGCTGCACCACGCCAACCAAGGTTGAGTGAGTTTCTAGTAACTCAACCTCCAAAGTTTGCAAGTGCTGCTGAACCTCTGGAGGCAGATGATTGGCTGAAGACCATTGAAAGTAAGATGAGGATTATACAATGCCAAGGGTATGAGAGGGTGCTGTTTGCCTCTCATCAATTGTATGGACCTGCTGCTGATTGGTGGACCGCCTACGTGGCCGCCCATCATGACCCTGAGAACATCACTTGGGAAGAGTTCAAGCGTAGCTTCCGCAACCATTACATCCCAAGAGGTGAACTCAAAAACAAGAGGAAGGAGTTTTTGGGACTGCAGCAGGGAAACATGACGGTGAGGGAATACCTCACTAAATTTACTCAACTATCCCGTTATGCTCCACGGGACATAGAGACTGATGAGCAGAAACAAGATTGTTTTGTGGAAGGGCTTACCGCAGAAATGCAGTGTGCAATGTCCTCAAATGAGTATGAAAGCTTTCAAAAGATAGTGGACAGAGCATTTGTGGTGGAAAGGAAGCTAAAGGCCCTGGAAAATAAGAATAAGAGGAAGGCTGGGTGGTCACATCAAGCCTCAGGGAGAAACACCCGCCCACGTTTGATGCAGCAACCTACGGGCAGACGAGCCGTGCTGCGGTACCCTATTCAGCACCGAGAGGGTACAACCCAAATTTCAGGCCTCCGGCAGTACCAGCACAGCCGCAACGTCAGTTTGTGCAGCAGCCTCGCCCCACATATCCACCTCGACCAGCAGTGCAAGGACCCCCAAACCAACCCCAAGACAGCAAGGGCCAAGCATCTAAGATTGGGGTGCAATGTTTCAGCTGTGGTGAAGTGGGGCACTACGCCCATAAGTGTCCAAAGAAGAAGCCCACGCAGCCACAGCAGCAGAATGTAATGAGAGGACGGGTGAACCACGTCACTATGGAGGAAGCACAAGAGGCACCCGACGTGGTAGTTGGTAAGTTTCCTGCCAATTTACACCTTGCAACTCTGCTGTTTGATTCTGGTGCTACCCACTCGTTCATTGCTCAAGGGTTTGTTAAGAAGCATGACCTAGCAACCACACAAATGAACCATATGCTAGCCGTAAACTCTCCAGGTGGAGAAATAAGGACAAGACAAGTGTGTCCCAAAGTGAGCCTAGACATTAATGGGGTAGTATTTACTGCTAACCTCATAGTGATAGATTCACAAGGGATAGATATTATTTTGGGTATGGATTGGTTGACCAAACATAAAGGAATCATCCATTGTTCGACCAGAACGGTGGAACTAACTCACCCAGTGGCACCAGAGTAAAGTTCATAACAATACACGAGCCTAGGAGGGACATCAAATTAAATCAAGTGGAGGTGAAAGTTGAGGAAATCAGGACTATCAGGGAATATCCGGATGTTTTTCCGGAGGAATTGCCAGGTATGCCTCCCGACCGTGACGTGGAATTCGCAATTGAACTAGTACCGGGAACAGCCCCGATATACAAGAGACCTTATCGAATGGACTCCAAGCAGCTAGAAGAGCTCAAGGATCATTTGAGAGAATTGACGGAGAAGGGGTATGTTCGCCCTAGTTCCTCACCATGGGGAGATCCGGTGATATTTGTGCCTAAGAAAGATGGAACTCAAAGGTTATGCATGGATTACCGTGCCTTGAATGAGGTAACCATCAAGAACAAGTACCCATTACCCCGCATTGAAGACTTGTTTGATCAGTTGAGGGGAGCTTGTGTGTTCTCGAAAATTGATCTCAGGTCGGGATACCACCAACTCAAGATAAGGCAATCTGATATTCCCAAGACAGCTTTCGTATCTCGGTACGGACTGTATGAATACACTGTCATGCCTTTCGGGCTAACCAATTCCCCGGCATATTTCATGTACCTCATGAACAAGGTATTCATGGAATATCTGGACAAATTTGTGGTGGTTTTCATAGATGATATTCTCGTCTTCTCCAAAGATGAAGAAGAACATGAGAAACATCTAAGGTTGGTGTTACAGAGGCTGAGAGAACACCAACTATGTGCCAAGTTGAGCAAGTGTGAGTTTTGGCTGAAGAGAGTTCCCTTTTTAGGACATATAATCTCGGAGGGAGGAATCTCCGTAGATCCCGCCAAAATCGAGGATATCCAGAAGTGGAAGACCCCTGAAAATGTCGGGGAAGTTCGAAGCTTTTTGGGATTGGCTGGATACTATCGACGGTTTATTGAGGGATTCTCCAAGATCTCGAGACCTCTCACCAAATTGTTGGAAAAGGGAATCACATTCACCTGGACGCCACAGTGTGATACAAGCTTTCAGGAGCTAAAGAAGAGATTGACAACAGCCCCAGTGCTGGTTATGCCAGATATGCAGAAGAATTTCACAGTGTACTGCGATGCCTCTGGAAATGGGTTGGGATGTGTTCTCATGCAAGAAGGACATGTCGTGGCATATGCATCCCGGCAGCTTCGGAAGCATGAGAAGAACTATCCTACACATGACCTAGAACTAGCGGCAGTGGTACACGCGTTGAAAATTTGGCGGCACTATTTGATGGGGAAGAGGACAGAGATATATACGGATCATAAGAGTTTGAATTACATATTCACACAGCCAGATCTCAACCTCAGACAAAGGAGATGGTTAGAGCTAATCAATGACTTTGATGTGGGCATCAACTATCATCCCGGGAAAGCAAACATCGTGGCCGATGCTTTGAGTCGGAAAGTGCAGGTCAATAAGTTGAGCTTGAAGGACATGCCCGCAGAATTGAAGGACGAGGTTATAAGGCTCAATCTATGTCTAGTAAGTAGTGGTGAAGCCATCGCCATGGAAGTGGACTCCACACTCGAGCAAGACATACGCGAGGGCCAAAAGAATGATGAGAAGATACAAGAGATCAGACAGCTCATTAAGGAAAATAAAGCTCCTGGTTTTAGAGAGGATGAACAGGGAACGGTGTGGCACGGGAAAAGGATCTGTGTGCCAGAAGTAAAGGAGATCCGTGAATTAATTTTGAAGGAGGCTCACGATTCTGACTATTCCATTCATCCTGGGAGTACGAAGATGTACCAGGACCTCAAGAGCAGGTATTGGTGGTATGGCATGAAGCGAGATGTCGCGGAACATGTTGCCCTATGTGACACATGTCAGTTGGTGAAAGCAGAACATCAACGACCCGCGGGATTGCTGCAACCACTCAAAGTGCCTGAATGGAAGTGGGAAGAAATCAGCATGGATTTTGTCGTGGGATTGCCTAGGACCCAATCCGGGTATGATTCAATATGGGTCATTATTGATCGGCTAACCAAGGTAGCTCATTTCATTCCTGTGAAAGAAAGCTACAGCGGATCCAAATTGGCAGAATTGTACATGTCAAGGATTGTGTGTTACCATGGAGTGCCAAAGAAGATAGTGTCGGACCGAGGGACACAGTTCACCTCGAGGTTTTGGCAAAAGTTGCATGAAACCATGGGAACCCATCTGAATTTCAGCTCTGCCTATCATCCCCAAACTGACGGGCAGACGGAGAGAACCAATCAGATCCTTGAAGATATGTTAAGGGCATGTGCACTCAAAAACAATAGGAGTTGGGACAAGAACTTACCGTATGCGGAGTTTTCCTATAACAACAGCTATCAAGCTAGTATGAAAATGTCACCGTTTGAAGCTTTGTATGGAAGGAAGTGCAGAACTCCCCTATTTTGGAACCAAACAGGAGAAAGTAAAGTGTTTGGTCCAGAAGTGCTACAAGAAGCTGAGGCAAAGGTGAGGGAGATTCGCAACAATTTGAGGATAGCACAAACACGCCAAAAGAGCTATGCCGATGTACGAAGAAGAGAGCTCGTTTTCAATGTGGGAGACTATGTTTATCTCAAGGTGTCCCCTATCAGAGGGCTTCGTCGGTTCAAGGTGAAAGGGAAGTTGTCACCTCGATACATCGGACCCTTTCAAGTTTTGGAAAGAAAAGGCGAAGTGGCGTACCAACTAGAGTTACCGGTTCATCTATCGGATGTACACGATGTATTCCATGTGTCACAACTCAAGAAATGTCTGAGGACGCCTGAAGAGGTGTTACCCATGAATGAAGTGGATGTAGCTGAGAATTTGTCTTATGCCGAGCAACCATACAAGATTTTGGAGACGATGGAACGCCTCACCAGAAACAAGAGAATCCGGATGTGCAAGGTGCAGTGGAAGCATCACTCAGAAGAGGAAGCCACCTGGGAACGGGAAGATGAGCTCAAGGCACAATTTCCGGAATTGTTTTCTTAGAAACACCAATCTCGAGGACGAGATTTCTTTTAAGGGGGGTAGAGCTGTAACACCCCAAATTTTGATTCAAAACCCTAAACCATGTTCAGAGGGGAATTTAAAAATTTTTGGACGTGTTGCATGTTTTGCAAAAATTCAAATTCAAACTGGAATTCAAATTAGACTCAAAACAGAAAAGAAATGGAAAAAGAAAAAGAGAAAACGGGAAAAACCGGCCAGTGGGCCGAAACCCGCCAGCCGGCCCAATTTCCCCCGCGCCAGCCCGCAGCCGCGCGCCCGCGCTATCCCTCACAGACAGGTGGGACCCACCTGTCATCGCTAACCCCGCGACCCCGGACTCTCCCGCGCGCGCGCGATCTTGACCGATCGGAATACCGCGTCCCTCAGCCCAAATTCCGGTCCCAGAAGAATCAAACTCGATCACAACTGACCCATCACCCTTCCCCAGCTATAAAAACCCCAGCCCCGATCGGTTTTTCCCACGCGATCGCCGATTTTTACTCCGGTGAGCACCGAGACTTTGCCGGTGAATTCTGGCCGATCTAAGCTCGGAAACTCTGATCTAACTCGCTGGTCTTGATCCACCGCCTCCGGGGAGCTTTGCAGGTGCAGAAAACTCGGAGAATTACGGTGTAAACACAGCGCCGACGAGCTTCGCCGTGGTTTTGCCTCGGACCTCGCCGCCGATCACTTTCCAGGACCCCCGAGCTCGAGAAAACCCCCGAGGTGAGATCCCTGACCTCCCCTCTACCGATCTATGCCATAAGATCACAGTTCTAGGCAGAATTCTCGCGGATCCGAAACTTTCCGGCGAGATCGCCGCTTCCCGCCGCCGTGCGCCGCCGGCAGCGCCGCCCGCGCTTGATCAGAGCGACGTGGCCGCTTGTGCGCCGTTTATTTTAAATCGCACGGTAGACTTTAAAACCCCGCGTACCGGTTCGATGTTATAATCTCAGCCGTCGGTTTAAAATCGGACGGTCCACATCAGCCCCGCGTTATAAAGACTGGAATTCTTACGTGCTACCCCGGGGTTCTCGGGAAATAAGAGCTAGCCCCGGAAACTTCTGATCTAGCCCCTGGAACTCCAGAAAATCATGTAAATTCATTTAAAAATCAGTTTTAGCCCCTGGATTTAATAAAAATTAGGAAAAACACCTCTGATAAGTGTAGCTAGACCCCTGGAAATTATGAAAATAATATTATAGACCCTGTAATGGGGTGAGTTCCTTATTTTAGCCCTGTTTAGTATTTAATTTAGAAAATTGAATATGTAACTAGTGTTTAAAAATTAAAAAGTGGGACAAACATAATTGTCAAAATTAATTAAAAGCTTTCTCAGTACTTAGAAAACTTTGGAGTGAGATAAAAATATATTTTGGGCTGAAATGAATCTGTTTCATTTATTAATCACATTATTTAGTATAGGGACACATTTTTAAGTAAAGAATAGCTATAGAAAAATAGAGAAAATAATTATGAAATAGTTTACATCAGAGGCCAAGGTCAAAATATGTTACTAAATTATTTAGGACCAAAACCTATACTGTTTAGATGATGTGTATTACTAATTTCATAATAAAATACACAATTATGCATAGGAATATAAATCTGAAAATATAGCAACTAGTAAATGATAAATGGAGTTTTTAAAATTCAAAGAGTTCAGTTTAGGGTTGATAGAAATTATGAAGGCACATATGGAGAAGAAAAATACTTTTCTTACATACTTGGTAGTTTAATATAAGGAATTTATTTAAAACTGAAACACACACATATGTATATATATATATATAGTATGTAAGTATAAATATGAACACCAAAGTAGGAATCATACACATATAAATAAAAGTGTGTGTAAGCCACAGATCAACACAAAAAGTAACCACAACACATATAATGGTGAATGAATTTCATAAATATGAATGTGTGGTTTGTATGAAGTAAGAAGTGTGAACTATGTCTTATGATTGTTGTTTTTCTTTTGCTATGTGTGATGGTATGAAGTAGAACCTGTTCAAGAGCAAGTTATTCCTTTCCAAGATCAGGACTACCCATTTCAAGAGCAGCAAGAAGGAGGCAAGTGTCCTTGACCACTTTGATCCTATGCTAGGATGTGTAGATAGAATTATTTGCATTGTCAAATGAAATATGAAACCCATGCTAGGAAGTTTCCCTAGAATTGCATTACCTTGTTTTCCTTGTAGCTTGGGTTGGGATTTATTTTGGTCATGTCATTTATTTACATGAATATGCTTAGCCATGCTTAGAATGGGATATTTGGGATATGAGATCATCAGTTTATTTTACCATACTCTTGAATGAGCTATTGTGAGTTATGTAGAGGTAGGGATCAAGGCAAGTTGGATGATTTGGTTGGTGCTGTGTGCACGAGACTTGGGTTTGTGTTTAGTACTTGCCTGGATCCTAAGGACCGGTTCATGGAGCATGTAACCTGGCTTTACCGTGCCAACCACATGCTGAGATGGGGCAGCTTGGCCAATTAATTAGGTGTATCCCCGGCGTAGTATGGGTGTGTTGGATGGTGCGGGGAGTAGGTGTCAGCTGGACTACCATATGAACCGCAAGGCTCAAGAGGGGGCCACTGCAGCGGGGTTGGAGCCTCTTGTATGCTGTTAGGGGTGAAACCTCAGTGGGCCCACGCTCGTCGGGAATCCTTTTGTAAAGGCTTCGTAGTGATCTCCTGGCTGCACACCTGGGAAGTGTGAATGTGGATCGTAGCCACTGGCATAATGGAGGTTCTTTTAGTCCACCCGGCAACGGGGGATGAAATCACTACATGTGGGTACAGTGGTACAAACTCTGCAGAGTCGAAACTGTCTTGACAGCCGTGCTCACGGTTAAGAGCGGCCTGGACTTATTCATGATTAGAGGAGTGAAGGTTTTTGGAAGTTGTGGATGTTAAGCGGGGAGCTTAACATTGGAAATGATGTTATGGTTATTAGATTATGATGATGGGATGGGAGATTGGGACCATTTCACTTGTGTAGTAATGTAGGTGCTTAATAAGCTAAGGTGATAGGTATTAATTGCGTAGTGCTTTAACCATGAGTTAAATCTCTCCTTGTTCTAGCCCTGCATGGTATAATTTTCCCACACTTGCTGAGTACCATTGGTACTCAACCTTGCATTTTTGTTGGTTTATATTGCTGCTCAGGTTAAGATAATGAGGTGGTGTATAATGACCAAAACTTTGGACCCGAAGAAGGTTTCTAGGTTCATGGAAGCCCCGGGCAACGCCTGTGATGGAGCCCTAAAGAATAATATTCCGCTGCTAGTTTATTTACTTGTGATGAACTTATTATTGTCCATCGAGACATTTACTATGTAAGACTTACTTATATTCGACACCTGGCTTGTAATAAATGATGCTTCACTATTTGTCATCACATGTATGAGAAAATGATCCTGGCATACATGTGATATTCACTTGGTTGTTCTTCGGAAAAACCGGGTGTGACCACCTCGCCCTAATCAACCACCGCAGCAACGTCCTGTTATGCAAGCACCTCGTATGCCTTTGCCTATTGCACCCGTCCCAACCTAGGCACCTATGCTCAAAACCAGCCTCGCCCCAACGTTCCTGCTGTTTTTGGCAATAAAGCATGCTTTTCATGTGGAGAGGCAGGACACTTTGCATGTCAATGCCCAAAGAAAGGCCTTGGACAGCCAAGCAACGCGCCTAAGCAGAACCCACGGCCGAACGGAGGAGCTAATCAAGGTAACCGTGGGCAGCAGAACTACGCTCGTGGCAATGTGAATCAAGTCTCCGTTGAGGAAGCACAACAAGATGAGGACGTCGTGATTGGTATGTTTCTTGCCAACTCCAACCCAGCCACTGTTTTATTTGATTTCGGAGCATCGCATTCATTCATATCATCCAAGTATGTTGCCAAGTATAATCTGCCCATATCACACATGAAACACACTATGTTGGTTAATTCTCCCGGTGGAGAGATGAGGACTAATATAGTATGTCCGAAAGTAAACCTTAAAATAAGGGGGTAGACTTTCTTGCCAACCTTATTGTCTTGGATTCCCAAGGGATTGATATAATACTTGGAATGGATTGGTTAAGCAATCACAACGGAGTAATCCAATGTGCTGAGAAGAGCGTGCAGTTGTCAAATGAGCAGGGTACTTGTATTGAGTTCGAGTCAGCCCAACCGGCAACCGAGAAGGCAGCGTTGAACCACGTCGAAGAAGCAACATTGGAAAGCATTCCGGTGGTTCAAGAATTTTCAGATGTGTTCTCGGAAGAACTTCCTGGTATGCCACCTGACCGGGACATTGAATTTGTCATTGATTTAGTACCTGGAACTGCACCTATAGCGAAGAGGCCATATAGGATGCCTGTTAATGAACTAGTGGAACTTAAGAAGCAAATTCAGGAGCAGCTAGAAAAGCGTTTTATACGCCCAAGCTCGTCACCATGGGGAGCCCCCGTGCTCTTCGTAGATAAGAAGGATGGGACCCAAAGGATGTGTGTGGATTATAGATCTCTCAATGAGGTGACGATCAAGAATAAATACCTGCTGCCCGTATAGAGGACCTATTCGACCAAATGAAAGGTGCCCGAATTTTCTCCAAGATTGATCTTCGGAGGGATATTTCCATCTGAAGATTAAGCCCTCCGACATACCCAAGACTGCATTTCGAACACGGTATGGTTCGTATGAATATACCGTTATGTCTTTTGGGTTAACGAATACACCCGCAAATTTTATGTACCTCATGAATAAGGTCTTCATGGAGTACTTGGACAAGTTCATCTTGGTTTTCATCGATGATATCATGGTGTATTCAAAAAGCGAGGAAGAACATGAAGAACATTTGAGATTGACATTGCAGGAACTGCGAGAGCATCAATTGTATGCCAAGTTCAGCAAGTGTCAATTTTGGCTAAAGGAGATACCGTTCCTAGGCCACATCATCTCCCAGAGAGGAGTATCGGTTGATCCCGGAAAAGTGGGGGATGTTCTGAAGTGGAACCAACCGCAGAATGTGAGGGATATTCGGAGTTTTCTTGGGATGGCTGGATACTACCGGTGGTTCATCAAGGATTTCTCCAAAATAGCGAAGCCTATGACTGAATTGCTTTGAGGAGCTCGAGAAAAGACTAACCACAGCACCGGTTTTGGTGTTGCCGGACGTGAGCAAGAGTTTTGATATATATTGTGACGCATCAAGACAACGGCTTGGATGTGTGCTCATGCAAGAAGGACAAGTGGTAGCCTATGTGTCGAGGCAACTAAAGAAACACGAGCTGAATTACCCCACACATGACTTGGAACTTGCAGCCGTGGTACATGCCCTAAATATTTGGAGGCATTATATCCTTGGCCATCGATGTGAGATCTATACGGATCACAAAAGCCTCAAGTATATATTCACGCAAACGGATCTAAATTTGAGGTAACATCGATGGTTGGAACTCATCAAGGATTATGATGTTGGAATCAATTATCACCCCGGAAAGGCCAATGTAGTAGCTGATGCATTGAGCCGAAATGGAGCATGTCACCAACTCACGATTCAGGAGCTACCGCCCGAGCTGTGCAAGGAGTTCGAACGGTTACATCTCGGGTTCTTGAACGAGATGGAAGTGATAGAACTCAACTCTTCACTGGAACAAGAGATACGAGATGGCCAAGCAACGGATGAGGAAACCAAGGAAATCAAGGAAAGAATCCGACAAGGCATAGAAAAGGATTTCAAGGAAGACGAGAAAGGCACGCTTTGGTTAGGGAAAAGGGTTTGTGTGCCTAACGTGAAGCGCATCCGCGACACGATATTAAAGGAGGCACATGACTCACCTCATTCCATACATCCTGGCTGTACAAAGATGTACAAGGACCTGAAAACTTTTTATTGGTGGGATGGTATGAAAAGATACATAGATGAATATGTTGCCTTATGCGACACGTGCCAACGGGTGAAGGCCGAACATCAAAGACCCACTGGACTGTTGCAACCATTGAAAGTACCCGAGTGGAAGTGGGAAGACATCAGCATGGATTTCATTGTCAGATTGCCACGTACTCGGTCGGGTTATGACTCCATTTGTGTTATTGTGGACCGATTGACGAAAACAGCCCATTTCCTTCTGTTAGAACCACGTACCGCGTCACGGAACTAGCCGAGCTGTATATGGAGCAAATCGTGTGTCGCCATGGAGTTCCGAAGAGGATAGTTTCAGATCAGGGTTCTCAATTTACCTCTAGGTTCTGGAAGAAGCTGCACGAAACCATGGGTACACGGCTGAATTTCAGCTCCACTTATCACCCGCAAACTGACGGGCAAACTGAGAGGACAAATCGAATTTTGGAAGACATGTTGAGAGCTTGCGCCTTGAAACATGGGCGTAGTTGGGATAGGAGCTTGCCGTATGCTGAACTCTCCTACAACAACAGGTACCAAGCCATCTTGGAGATGTCACCTTTCGAAGCATTGTATGGTAGACGGTGTAGAACGCCGCTGTTCTGGAATGAGATCGGAGAGAGCCAAGTGTTTGGACCCGAAGTGCTGCAAGACGCCGAAAAGCAAGTCCAACCGATACGAGAAAATTTGAAGGCTGCTCAGTCACGACAAAAAGGTTATGCAGACAATAGGCGAAGAAGATTGATCTTCGAAGTAGGAGACTTCGTGTACCTTAAGGTATCACCTATCCGAGGCCAACGACGGTTCAACGTCAAGGGCAAATTAGCACCTCGCTACATCGGGCCATTTAAGATTTTGGGCAAGCGAGGATAAGTAGCCTATAAACTAGAGAAGCCAACGCACCTCTCCGACGTACACGACGTGTTTCACGTATCCCAGCCCAAGAAGTGCTTAAGTGTACCGGAAGAACAAGTACCGATGGATGAGCTCGAGCTTCAAGAAGATCTGACCTATATGGAGCACCCCGTCCAAATTTTGGACGTGAAGGAAAGGGTCACGAGGAACAAAGTGATCCGATGCTGCAAGGTACAGTGGAGCCATCACATGGAAGCCGAATCTACACGGGAGCGTGAGGAAGACCTCAAGGCAGAATTCCCTCATCTATTTTCTACTCTATCAAATCTCGAGGGCGAGATTCAGTTTAAGGGTGGTAGGTTTGTGACACCCTGAAATTCAAATCCGTGCATTCATACATTTTTCATATAGAGAAACATTAAAAAAAAGTAGAACTGGAGAAAGAATCATAAAAATAATGTGGAATGTGAAAAAGATAGCTGAAATAAGCCAATTCCAATTTGTCTAAGTGCGCTGTCGACACATCCCCGGGCCGCGGGACACGTGGCGCCCGCGGAGCTCACCTCCGCGGAGGGGATGAGGTCCGGCACCACGGGACACGTGTCACCCGCGGAGCTCACCTCCGCAGAGGGGGTGAGGTCCGGCACCGCAGGACACGTGGTGCCCGCGGAGCTCACCTCCGCGGAGGGGGTGAGGTCCGGCACCGTGGGACAAGTGTCACCCTCGGAGCTCACCTCCGTGGAGGGGGTGAGGTCCGGCACCGCTGGACACATGTCGCCCTCGGAGCTCACCTCTGCAGAGGGGGTGAGGTACGGCACTGCTGGACACATGCCGCTCTCGGAGCTCACCTCTACGGAGGGGGTGAGGTCCGGCACCTGCTGGACACGTGGCGCCCTTGGGGCTCGCCTCTGAGGAGAAGGGAGGTCCGACCCCGCTGGATGCTTGGCGCCCTCGGGGCTTGCCTCTGAGGAGAAAGGAGGTCTGACCCCGCTGGACGCGTGACGTCCTTGGATCTCTCCCCTGCAAAAGGGGCGAGGTCCGGCTCTACTGGCCGTGTGGCAGGCCCGGAGCTCACCTCTGAGGAAAGGGGAGGCCCGGCCCTGCCAGACACATTGCACTTTCGGAGCTCACCCCTGCGGAGGGGGCGAGGTCTTTAGGACGATTTTTCTACTGTTCACAGGGGTACCCGGTACAGAGGGTACCGGCACAATTTCCCCTAATTTTCCCCACATTGCTGCCGCACCAAACTGAAAAGATAAGTTTGTTGAAATCCAAAGTTGAGTTGGACTCTTATTTGAGCTCCAATTGGAGTAGGACTCTTCTTTTCCCCTTATAAATAGAACCTAAAAACCCCTTTGGACGTAACCCCTTTCCCTTTTTTCTTCCTCCCAAGTCGACGACTTGGAGGCCCTAGCCCCCAACTCGACGAGTTAAACCCCTCCCCCTCACTGGAGTTCAGTCGCCGGTGAGCCCCCGCTGCTGCCATTGCTAGGAGGAAGACCCTACCACCAAAAGGAAGTGAGGTAGGCCTTTGTTACCCACCTTACAACATCGTCGCTGTTTCTACGCATCCGTTTCTTTGCTTCCTTCGAGCAGAAACACTTACGTGTGGACAGATCGTGTTTTGATTGGTTTTTGACGATGGAATTTATCTAGATCTTGAGTCAAGATCATCACCGTGTCCACACTTGATCTCTACACCCTTGTTCGTCATAAAACCCCATGAAAGCCATTAAAACATGCAAGAACACGTACAAACTGGTTTAATAAAACAGCACCATAGGATTTGCATTCATCTACACCATTGCATCTTGAGTAAAGTTTGTGCATGATGTTTGATTGCGGTAAATTTTGTATGTGCATGGTCATGAGTAGAAGGACAAGCTCAGGAAACCATCTAAGAAGAACTACAGCATCAAGACTTCGAGACGCTTGGACAACAAGAGCCACGGGAGCAAGGCAAGTGCCCCTTGACCATATTGATCCCATGTTTTGAAACCGTTTTGTTTGTGAAAACGTGTGTGCTTGAGTCAACTTGATGGGACACCCTTTTATAGGAGTTTACTAGTTTTGTTAACCATCCTTGTCGCTGGGAAAGTTGATAAGTCGGGTACGGTCGTTTTTCCTTTTTGCTTCGCTTAATCCACGGGATACGGGAAGTGGAATTAAAACATGGTTAGCTACTGCACTAATATGAATAATGATAATGAGAACTTGATGATGATAATGAGCATGGAATTGGGGGAGATCTAGGCAAGCTTAGTTCGTGGATGTTGTTGAATGAGATGGTGGTTTACTTGCCGTAGATCTAAGGACCGGTTCATGTCAGCACATGCCAGAAAAACAGTGCCACCACAAGGCCAAATGTGGGTGCGGTTTAGCTTACTAATTAGGTGTGTTGCTAGCTTGTTATGGACGTGGATGGCGCAGGGAATGGGAGTCGAGAGAGGACTGCCCTGGGAACTGCATGGCACAAGAGGGGGCCCGTGGGTTGGAGAATGGTGATTTGAGCCTGATGGTGAAACCTTAGTGAGTCCATACATCTAGTAGCCCCTTTTAAAGGCTATTTTGTGATCTCTTGGCCATACACCGACGGTTGTGTACTGGTATAATGGAGGTTCTGCAGTCGCCGCCGGGTGACAAAATCACAAACTTGTGGGTAAAGTGGTGCCACCTCTGCAGAGTGTAAAACTATCATGATAGCCGTGCTTACGGTCACAAGCACCTGGCCAACTCACATGATTAGAAGGGAAAACATGGGATGGATGTTCGGTATGGTTATGGTATGGTCATTGGGATTGGTTTTTGGACTGTTTTGAGTCATGACGTTAAGTTTGGTTTTGGATATATGAATTATGAGATGGTTATGAATTTATGATCTTGAGAAAGATTAATGGTTGGTTGAGACTTGATAAATGGTGGATCATGATGGAGAAAAAGATGCTGAATTACTTGGTCATGTTGGGATAAATATCACTTAGAAACTGTTTTTATCATGTTGTGAAATAAAATTTGTATGCTGCAATGAGCCTTTTTATTCCTACCTTGTTGTAAGCTACATGTCATATTTTTTCCGCACTTGCTGAGTACGTCATGTACTCAACCTTGCATTATTACATAAATATCAGCAACAGGAGAAGAGTACTTCGAGGACCATGTGGAGTACTAGGCGTGTGAACTACCGTCAACATGCCTGTAGAGTTGAAGATGGAGCTGCTGCTATTTAGTTATTTCCGTTGTCATTTAGAGACTTCCGCTGCAAAAATAAGATAGACAATCATGAGTGAGACAATTAGTCGATGTAATGAAGTATTTAAATACTATTTATTCGTGGTTATATTCCGAATTCAGTTTGTGGATTACATGTGTATGTGTGATGAACATCCTGGGCACACATATGCATTAACTTGGTTCTTTTTCCGGAACTGGGTGTCACAGGCAAGCCCCGGTTTGCATATAATTAGGTTTTAAATTTTTCTTTACTTCACCTCATGTTTATTAGTCTTGATATTGTGCATTAGGTCTAGGATGATTGAAACACACTTGCATGACTATTACATCCCTGAGTAGAAGGTTTAGTGTAGGCTTTGCCTTGTAGTAGATGGCTAGGCTAATGTTGTAGCTAGCTCGGTAGAAGAGTAGTAAAAAGCTACTCACGAGAAAGGTCGAGTAATGGTGTTACTTGCGAGAGGTTGATGATAAGAGCACCCTCATGAAAATGAGATGGGGATGGGGATGTTCTTGTAGGATGGAGCGCTCAAGGTTGGTCTCGACCTGCGACGAGTGTGACAATGCTTGAGACCACATTTGGCCTGGACCGGGATGGTAAGGCAAATGTGAAGGTTGGTTGTAGCCCCATCCGTATCGGTTAAGGACCGCACGTATGCGGCTCTGCTGGACAATATTGAGCTGTACCGGATATATAGTGGGGTATGGGACCCATGAAACCGATGTAACTCGATGGACCGTGATATAGAAACTCATCCTTCGTGTGGGAATGGCATTGAGAAGGCAGGAGGTGTAAATCCTTTAGCGGGCAACTTCGACGTGTCCGCGTAGAGGACCATCCTGCTCGGCACGAAACGTTTTTCTATGTTGGGGTATCGTGTGAAAGGTTTCTGCATACAACGTAAGAAAGAGCTCTTGAGAGAGTCTTTCGAGGTGGGTGTATGTGTCGTGTATTCCGGGTTGTTATTAATTCAAATCATTGTCGCTCGCGGAAGAGGATTAAGCATACTTGCCCACTGCGCCATGACGTAGTAAGAAGAGGAACTAAATCTCTTAACATGCTTTTTATGGATTAATCATTGTATTGGAACCTTGACTGAAGTAGATATAGAGCCAACTAAATTTCTATTCCACCTTAGGCTAGCAACATCGGGATATGCGTTTCTTGTTTGATTGTGCGGTGTTGTGAGGCGTGAGGACCACTAAAATGAAGGCTATAAGAATCTGAAAATAAGGATCAAGTTTAGTCAAGCTTCATTTTGCAAATTTATGTTCCTACTGTCTTACTACCACTGCATGTAGAGTTACTTGTTTAGGTTTGACGGTTAAGACTTGCTGAGCCTTAGTGCTCACGGTTGCTTCTGAGTTGTTTTTGCAGGTAGCAGGATGCCTGCTATGAAAAGGGTTGTTCGGTGAGACGATGAACCTCACGGTTCGTTCCACTCATCAGAAACCTAGCCGCTGCCTTTTTTTTTTGGTGAAGCTAGTAGGAAGCGTTCACGGGCTGAACGACTTCTCTTCGGCGTAGTTAGGGTCAAGAGTGATTAGATTATCCAGCTAGTTTTAATTTCCGCTGCGTATGTACAATATGTTGTAAAAGAACTTATGTTGAGTAACAAAATGGTTGCTTATGTTCTTGAGTATATTTTCGTGCATGCTGTTGGGTGCCGCATCGCACGGCACCACCCACTGTGATTCCCGGGTCGGTCCACAACAAGATTCTGATGTTTTGTCTATAAACTCGAGTGGGTGTCCCCCTTAAAGCCCTAACCATTGCAAGTAGTTTCGGCCACTCGGCTTGTACTGAAACCTATGAAGTTTAGAGCATGCCAGTGGCTACTCGATAATTCTAAACTGGACACAAAGGCCCCTGGGATTTATAGGCTATGCAACTGGAGTTTGCAAGAAAAGACCTAATGCACAATTTATATACAATCGATATCCGATATGAAAGTAAAAACATTATAAAGGCGATGTTAATGCAAACCGGGGCTTGCCTTGCTGCAAGTCGACGAAAAAGTTAGTTTCTGGAGGAATGGTCTCGAGGATCTCTGGAGCTTCTTCGACTTTGGTGACTACACGCAATTGAATCAAGAATGCATATGTCAATTTAAATGCAAATGGATTTATTGAAGATGTGAAGACTGTAACCGATGATAGACAACAGTACTGACTTCGAAATTTTTACAGTGAATTGTTTAAGACAGAAAAAGGGGATTGACCAAATTTATTTGAATCAAATATAAATTGATCTGTGTATAGTTGAATGTATGAAAAATCATTTTAGAGTCTCTAAATATTTCTATGGATTTTCATGAAGCAAATTTACACTTTCTACATACTAGGGTTTATTCCTAGTCTAATGGAAGTGGTTCCATGTTTTTCTAAGCACTGTAGATAGAGATATGTATTTTTGAAGATTGGAACAAAAGCTGGAAATGTTTCTGTACATTTCGCAATTTCCAAAGTGCAGTTCACTTAATTCCACAATTAAGTAGACTTAAGGAACTCGGATTCATCTGAAATTTCACATGTGAGTCAATATATTGAAAGGAAGTTCCTTACAAAATTTGAGAATTTTCTATAAAGTATATCTTTAGTAATTAATTATAACAGTTTAAATTTTAAGTATTTAATTATGGAAAAAATATGAACTTTCAAAGAATGAAACTGGTACTGCTGGATAGTACTCGGGGAGATGAACCAAAAAATTATTTGACTAAATTTGGATGATTATTTCAGAAGTTATGAATTTCTAAAAGTTCGATCAAATTTCTGATTTGTTTTCCCAAATGGAATTACCCTCCACGTCGCCCCGGGCCCACTTTACTTAAACGCCAGAGACTGACTGATGGACCAGATATTCAAATGGCCAAGTGGTACGGACCTCTCTTTCTCTCTCACTGACACTAGGGTCCCACCTCTTTCTTCTACCTCTCGCCTCCCGTGCCCTCCCGCGGCCGAGCTTGCCGGCGAGCTCGCTGCACGCGATGGAAATCAATAAACCTCACCGCCTCTACCTTTATCACCCCCCTGAATATGGAGCGCCAGGCACCACACGGCGAGGCTCACCGGAAACCTTCGCGCGATGGTGCACGGCGAGGTCATTCTCCATCTACACAGCACGAAAAATTTCACCGTTTCTTCCCACAGCTCCACTGTAACATGCTGACTCCAGAACAGGATGAGAATCCGGCAGGAATCGAGCGGAATATAGTCGGCATCGTGAGGCGCCCTGTTTTTCCACCGAGAAGAGGAAAAATCGATGGTTCTAGGGTTTTGGTGGATGGTTCTTGATGGGGTTTGATCGAGGGGTGATGCGCAAGGACATGTAGAAGCTACATCTAAACAATCTTAGCCGAAGATGCAGTGTACAATCAAAATTTGGCCTGAATCCTAACTCTGCTCCGAAATGCATACTTTGAGAAGAACTGAAACTATTCGCAGTACAAAGCTCGGATTGAGAAATGGTTTTCACCGAGAGTTTCAGGGGAGGATGGTGCACGAATTTGCTTTTTGTGTCGAGGACGGAGAGCAGATGGAACAGGACGTCCACGGTGGAGGTTCTGTGGTCTCTGTGGTTGCGGAAGGAAGAAAATGGCAGCCGTGCTGCTGCTGCCCTTTTATAGCTAAGAGAGGAAGCAGGCGCGCACGCAGCTGAATTCCACGGCGTGATGGCGAAGCAGGAGGTGGGAAATAGAGTGCATCGGTGCCATGCAAGGAGGTGCTACGGCTCTGCTTCAACAGAGCAGTGAATGGAGCTGTGACACATGTGGGCCCCATCCCCTTTAATCCTCATCCAATTTCTGCTACAACTTTCTGTGGACCATAATGCCCCTCGGGTTTGATTGAACCACGAAATTGGAATTTGTGAATTTGGATGAATCAAATTGGAAACTTTGTTTTGCTGAATTTGAATGAAATTTGAATCTGATTTCAAATTCGGTTTGAATGGATGCAAATTAGCTACTATCAAGATCAACTCCAAATTGTATGAAATTTGGTGGAGTAGCTTAGAAAAAATGCTGAGTTTGAATCTGAAGAAATATTTATAATTCATATGATGGAAGTGGTTTGAATTTGAAACTTGAATTCAAACTCTCCTTTAAATAGTTGTATCCAGAAGTATTTGAAATATGCTTGGATTTGAAAGAAATTTGACAGGAGTATTTCTAACTACGTTTGGAACTTGATATAAAGCTCAGACTGTAAAATATCTCATATTTGAATCAAAAAATTTGGATTGTGTTGCTTCTTCCTTTATGTGGCATATTGATTGTTGTTACATGTTCTTCACTTATGTTCATTTTATTTTTCATAAATGGAACTGTGGTGTTTAGAGATGATGTAACCTCAGCAAGCAAAAGTTGGGTCGTCCTTTATATTCCCCCCCCCCCCTTAAAAGAATCTCATCCCGAGATTACATGTGAGATCAGAAAGGACGGTAGAAATTTACCGGAGATACGACGTTAGAAAATCCGGATAGTTGATGCAAAGATAATCCTCGCTCTCCCACGTTGCTTCTTACTCGGAATGATTACTCCATATTATTTTGTAGAAACATAGCGTTGAGACTGACCGAAATCCGTACTTCCCAGGATCTCGGAGGGTGGTGCCGCACGATGCAACACCCGACAGAACACATCATAAGGAAACCATAGTATTACATTGAAAACATGCTGAATATGTACAAAAGTAGTACAAACATTCAGTTTACCTCTATTTACAGAGTCTACTACAGCGGAGGATAATTATACAACTCACGCCAACACCTAACTAAGCAAAAGTTGGTTGTCCTGCCCTACGGACAACCCACACTAGCTGCACTCAGCCTCAGCGCGACGTGTACGGCTCCCACTCAGCTGTAGTCCCCGATGGAGGGTAGCCCTCGCCCGTGGACTCATAATCCGAGTCCGTGGGGTACTCCTCACCTGCAAACACTCATAGCAGCAATCGTGAGCACGATAGCTCAGCAAGTCTTAACCGACTCTCCTACACATGAAACTCTACATGCAGGTCATACTCGAAGATAGGATGATAAGTTTGCAGCAAACGGACACGCCTACAAGTTCATCCTTAATTCATCTTTTAGCCACAAGTTAAGAGTTCACAAATCATAAATTTAGTGAGCAATATTTGCTGGCGCACATGTAACAAAACAAGTTATTCATAACAGCCTTATTGAATCATAACATTCCGTATGTCAACCACACGACTCAGTGACCAAGTGGTACTCATTACCGCGAGGGACGGTGAATCGACTCGATATACACCTGCAGAGATACCCGAATAGCATGTCACGTACGCCCACACATGGAGCTGCACAGCACGCTCACTCGATGTCGTACGGAACAACCTTGCACCAAACAGCCCAAACGTCGAACCGGTCGCACCCAAACGGACAGGAGGTTCTCTACACAGAGCATCTCTCTATGCCCGTTAGCGGATTTCCACCTTGCTGCCCTCAACCTACACCTATAAATCGGTGTGTTATGCCTCGACGCCCGGAGGAATAGGTTACATCAGTTTATCGGACCCCATATATCTAATATGCCTTCGGCATTCAAACTTGATCAGCATGGGCCACACACGGATCGGTCCTCAACCGACACGAACAGGGCTACGCACACAAGACTTCCTCTTACTGCGTCCTAGCCCCTGCCTAGTCTTATTTTGTTACTACAGTTGTCTCACATCTCTAACCAATCCCGTGTGTCCCGAACCCTATACTCGCAAGTAGATTCCAACTACTCGACTTGTACCGAAGTCTATAAACATTGAGAACAGCATGAACTACTCGAGGACTTAGACACTACCCTCACTCCTTTTGGAATAATCTGGTGATGCATTTGGGGTTTCATCCATCCTACACCTAATGCACACACATACTTCACGCTAAGTGTATATAAAGCAAAACTTTATAAAACTTATTAAATGCAAACCGGAACTTGCCTTGTTGCTGCTAGTCATGTGTTAGTGTCTCCTCTGGAAGTATGAAGTCCAAAACCTCCGGGGTCTCCTCGTGTTCAGCGACTACACGTAAGCAATTTAACGATATGTCAATTTTAAATGCAAATGTTTCGAATTGAGTATATAAAGACCATAGATCTAGCTAGACATCCCAATTGGCTCTGAAAATTTTACTGGGGCTTGGTAAGAACCTAAGCAGAAACATGACCAAATTTCATTTTAATGAAAGCCTATTTGAGCTCTGCCCAAATAAAAGTCTAAATGGTCATTACTAGAGCTTCTAAGGATTTCCAGGGATTTTAATGGATCAAACCATTACTTTCTGGAAACTAGAGTTTGAGATGGTTCTAATGGAGTCGGTTTCATGTAATTTGAAGAATCCTAGAGAAAGCTATGCCATAATCAAGATTTGAGAAAATTCTGTAAAATGTTTCTATACATTTTTCTATTTTCCCAGGCCAGTTCACTTAATCACACCATTAGGGGATCTAAAAGAACTTTGATGGATCTGAAAATTTTCCTGTAATTCAAGGATTTTCCATTGAACATCCTAACCAAATTTCAGAATTTTCCATAAGTAATTCTCCAGATAAAATTCCCCACATTTTAAATTTTAAGGAATTAATTCTTGAAAAACAATAAGTTTCATGAACTTAGACTTGTTTTGCTGGATAGTACTCGAAGAGCTCAATTCAACAAAATTTGGTTTACTAATTTTGGGTACATCTACACAAAGTTATGTCCTTCCAAAGTTTGGGGAAATTCTGAAAAATCCAATATAAACTCAAAAGGTTTAAACCGGGCTGGTCGGCCCCAGGGCTACATGTCAGCCCGACAACGAAGCCACATGTGGGTCTGCTTAATTTTCCGCGTAGCCACACGAAATCCCGGTGCCACAGCGGATCCCGGCCCTGGTTTCCTATCAATGCCATGCGGGGCCCGCACCCTTTCGTATACCTCGCGCCACCCATGACAACCGCGGCAGTGCCTCACCGGAGAGCTCCCTGCCGGTCGTTCTACTGCAAGACCTTCGACGAAACTCGCCGCCTGTGCACAACTTCGCCCGAGGAACACGTTGGTGAACTCACCAGATCTCGGCAATTGCCGGAACAGTGCTCGTGACAGTGACAACGGCCGGGAGCTCATCGACGATTCGAACTCGGTGTACTCTACACCTTTTTCGACGCAGTTTCTTCGGAGAGCTCCGCTGAGACTTGCTGATCACGAATATGAGCACTGATCCTCGTGAAAACAGCCGCAACTAGGACCTCACCGGCGAGGTGCCCTGTTTTCGACCGCCGGCACGAAAATCTCGCGTAACTAGGGTCCTAGTGCATAGAACTGGTTGCTACTTGATCGAGGAAGTGCGCTAGGTGTTCTAGATCATGTCTAGGGTGCAGCTCGAGCGGCGGTTGCCTCTAGGCAACAAATTTCACCTTTGACCGAGTTCTAACCCTAACACACTCCGAGGAAAGAAACTACGAATTCTCGCTCTACACCGCATGAAATGGAGCACGTATTTCTCCTACAGCTTCAGCACAATAAAGCGCACCTTTTCTTCTCTGGTGGTGGTGAGCAGAGGGAGCGACAAAAAGTGGGCGAGCAGAACACGACGAACAGCTCGGGAGAGGCTCGGTTTAGCTCGAAAACGGTGAGAACATCACGAGCTGGGCGTCGTGTAGGACTTTGCAGCGACGAATTCACCGTGAGGTGGAGGGTTGGAGCGGGTGCCGGCAGTATGTGGCTGAGCTGCTGCCGCTTGCGAGGAGATGGCTCGGTTGAGTCGGTTCTCTCTGTTCTCAGCCACTGACCAGTGGGCCTACTTCTCCCCTCTAATTCTTTCCCATTCTTTGCGGCAAATATCTCAGCTACTCACACTTAAATGGTAGACTTAGCCACAAAGTCATGGAATGAATTTGAATTCTTCACATTGGAGTTTGTTTGGCCATATTTGATTCACATTTGGATTTGAAATTCAAATTCAGTTTTGAATTAATCCAAATAGCCCTTTTTGCAATTGTATCCAAAAGTGCCTCAAAATAAATTGAACTTGCATGAAACTTGGCATGGGCACTCCTAAGAATGTTTACGGTCTAATGGTAAGCTCATCCTCTCATGTTTATGTGTGTGAGCTCCTACTTCTTGGAGTTATGAGGTTTTCCTCTAATCACCTCTTGACGGTGTTTACTTGCTCTTCACAAATGTTCTGTGGTGTGGTTATATGATGAACACTCTAGCAAGTAAATTATTGGGCTTTTACATCCCTCCCGTAAAAAGAATCTCGTCCCGATATTACAAAAGAAGAGACGAAGATGTAAGAGGAATTACCTGTGATGAGACGCCATGAAATCCGGGTAGTTTGAGCGAAGAAAATCTTCGCTCTCCCACGTCGCTTCCTCAGTCGTGTGGTTGCTCCACAATATCTTGTAGAACCACAGCATTCAGCTATGCGTGGTCCGAGACTTGTCATCAATAATTTCCACCGGATATTCAGCGTAAGTTAAATCCGGTTGCAACTCGCCAATGTCGTCGGTAGGAACAGCAGCCATATACTTCAGACATTTCCGGAGTGATGAAACATGGAAAACGTCATGAACACCAGCGAGAGATGCCGGTAGTTCCAGTCTGTACGCCACTGGTCCGCACTTCTCGGTGATGGCATAGGGTCCAATGAATCGGGGAGCAAGTTTCCCCTTCACGCCGAATCGGTGCACGCCTTTCATCAGAGATACACGGAGGTACACGTGTTCCCGGATATTGAAGTGCAGCGGCCTATGCCTCTTATCAGCGTAACTCTTCTGTCGGGATTGGGCGGCCGTCAAGTTTGCTTGAATCATCCGAACGCGCTCTTCGGCGTCGTTCACTAAGTCAATCCCAAACGTGCCCCTTTCACCGGACTCGCACCAGTTCAATGGGGTGCGGCATTTGCGACCGTAGAGAGCCTCATATGGTGCCATCTTGATACTCGCTTGATAGCCATTGTTATACGAGAATTCCGCCAACGGCAGATGATCATCCCAGTTTCTACCGTGGTGGATGGAACACGCTCTCAGCATGTCTTCTAACACTTGATTCACCCTCTCAGTTTGCCCATCTGTCTGAGGATGATAAGCAGAGCTTCTAATCAGTGTGGTACCCAAAGCAGCATGCAACTGCTCCCAGAAACGAGCCACGAACAGTGCCCCTCAAAATGAGATTATGTTCTTGGGTACCCCGTGCAAGCACAAGATTCTTGCAATGTACAACTCCGCATACCTGCTGGCATGGAAATGTGTATGCATGGGAATGAAGTGAGCCGACTTCGTTAACCGGTCCACGATTACCCAAATGGAATAATGCTTGTTGAAAGTCATGGGTAATCCCACAATGAAATCCATGCTCACATCTTCCCAATTCCATGCTGGGATTTTCAGGGGTTGCAGCAGCCCTGATTTTCTCATGTGATCCGCCTTCACTCGTCTACACGTATCACATTCGGATACGTATTTTGCAATTTCCCGCTTCATCCATGTCTACCAAAATTTACTCTTCAAATCCTGGTACATTTGTTGCTGCCCGGATGAATAGAGAACTTAGACAAGTGAGCTTTATCAAGGATCTTCTTTCTCAGCTCCATATCCCGGGATACGACTATGCGGTCATTGAACAATAGCGTCCCCTCATCATCTTTCCGGAAACATTTGATATCACCTTTGTCTATCCGTTTCCAGAAATGTGCCATGCCCTTGTCAATCTTCTGAGCTGCAATAACATCCTCCCTAATGGTAGGGAGGAGATCAAAGTTGTAGAGTGATCCATATGGAACCAAGTATAAACTCGGTTCTTCCTCTTCCATCGGTGTAAGGGAAAGGTTATGGACATGTGATTTCCGACTCAGCACGTCAGCAACCACGTTTGCCTTGCAGGGGTGGTAATGAATCCCAATCTCATAATATTTGATTAATTCCAATCACCTCCTCTGTCTCATATTCAGCTCCTTTTGGGTGAAGATATACTTTAAGCTCTTGTTGTCGGTATAGAGATGCACCAAGTTTCCAAGAAGATAGTGCCTCCACATTTTCATCGCCAATACCACAGCAGCGAGCTCAAGATAATGAGTCGGATAGTGCTGCTTGTGGTTTCAAAGTTGGCATGAGCCATACGCGACCACACGTCCCTCTTGCATCAATACGCAGCCAAGCCCGATGCCGGACGCATCACAATACACGTTGAAAGGCTTGGTCATATCCGGTTGAGCTAAGACCGGAGCTTTTGTTAGATGCTTCACCAATGCTTGGAATGCTACTTCACATGCTGAGTTCCAAACATATTTTGTCCCCTTCTTCAATATTTCAGTCATCGTCTTAGCAGCTTAGAGAAGCTCGGGATGAACCTCCGGTAATATCCAGCTAAACCGAGGAAGCTTCTGACTTCATGGACAGAAGTGGGGGCTTTCCATTTCAGCACTTGTTCAATTTTGCTTGGGTCAACCGCAATGCCTTCTGCTTAGATGATATGTCCCAAAAATGGCACTTGGCTGATCCAAAAGTCACATTTGCTGAACTTGGTATAGAGTTTATGGTCTCGCAATCGTTGAAGGAAGATTCGCAAGTGTTCGGCGTGTTCTTCTTCCGACTTGGAGTAAACTAAGATATCATCAATGAACACCACCACAAACTTGTTGAACTCCGGCATGAATACCGAGTTCATGAGGTACATGAAATGTGCCGGGGCGTTGGTGAGACCAAAAGACATGACGAGATATTCATATAGTCCATATCTCGTCGAGAATGCCATCTTCGGGATATCCTCCGCCCGGATCATTATTTGATGATACCCAGAGCAAAGGTCCATCTTTGAAAACACACTTGCACCCACAAGTTGATCAAACAGGATGTCAATGCGGGGCTGTGGATATTTGTTCTTGATGGTGACGGTGTTGAGCGGTCGGTAATCCACACACAAGCTTAAGGTTTCATCCTTCTTATTGACGAACAGCGCCGAGCATCCCCATGGCGAGGAACTCGGTCTAATGAAACCCTTGCTAAACAAGTCATTGAGCTGTTCTTTTAACTCCGCCAGCTTGTTCAGAGCCATCTTATACGGCTTCTGTGATATTGGTGTAGTCCCGGGTGCAAGTTCAATCTTGAACTCCACATCCCGTTCAGGTGGCATGCCCGGGAGATCATCCGGGAACACGTCGGGGTATTCTCGGACTACGGGGATGTCATCCAACTTGGGAGCTTCAGTATTATAGGCTGCTGAAACTTCCGGGATAGGATTGTCTAATAAGATTGAATGCGGATGGTGGAATGGAGAATTCAAATGAACCGTCCGTGATAGAGTTTCCAGTACAGCGCCATGGTAGCGTAACCATGACATTTCTAAGATTGCATCAATCTTTTGTCCCGTAAGGATAATCAAAGTAGTGGGATATATCTTTCCACCTAAGCACAGTGGTGCTTTTGGAATCCTCATATTCGCTGAAATCTTCCCTCCCGGTGAGCAAATCACATATGAATAATCGGTTGGGAAGACTTGCAGTTGATTCTTAGCCACATATGATGCACTTATGAAACTGTGGGTTGCACCCGAATAAAATAAGATGATGATTGCTCGGTCGTTGAGAGTGAACGTACCTGCCAGCACGTTCTCTCCTTCCGTGGCGTCCTCATTGTCGAGGTAACGAACGCCTTCGGGTCGCTGACCTTCCTTCTTCACCGGTGGTCAGCCTCGAGCGCCGCTCTGTTATTGGGCTTGCCCGCTGCTTTGCTGCCCCTGTGGACAGTCCTTCGAGAAATGACCTGCCTGGCCACACGTATAGCATGTGTACCGAGGTGGTCCTCTGCTGACCAGCGGACGGAATCCCGGGGTGCGTTGTGGCGGTGGAAATGCCCGGGGTACCATCTGCTGCTGTTGCGGTCGCAGTGGTGGCATCGGCAGTCGGAATGGGGTTGGCTGGAAAGAACGACCCCCCAAACTGTTGAGGTCGTGCCAGTGGATGCCACTGCTGACCGGATGGTGTATGATACACCATGCGGTATTTTTGAGGAGCTCCACCCCCGCTGCTCGGTGGAGCGCTGCACTTCAGCTGCTCGGCTGCAAATTCCCGCCGAGCATCCTCTTGCATAATCGCGGCATTGATGAACTCGTTGAAGGTGCCCCCATTGCATTGCGCGAGATGAGTCTTCATCTCGGGGTTTAAACCCCGATAGAACTGCTCGCGCTTCTTCTCCTCGGTGGAGATGTAATCCGATGCATACTGCGCCAGATGGTTGAACAAACGGGAGTAGCTTTGGGCACTCCTCCTGCCTTGCTTCAGTTCCAAGAACTCTTGGAACTTCCTCTTCATCATCCTGGGATGTATATGATAGGCGCGGAACGCCTCCCGGAACTCCTGCCATTCGACAGCGTGGCCAGCAGGTAGTGAGGCGAAATAGTTCGCCCACCACACACCAGCGGCACCGTGAAGCTGCTGTGCCACGAAGAGAGTCTTCTGCCGCTCCGTGCATTGGAGCAGCCCGAACTTGGACTCGACCATCCGCAGCCAGTTGTCGAGCTCCAGTGGTTCCACCGCTTCGGTGAACACCGGAGGATGCGTACTCATGAAATCTGAGTACGTCGTGATGTGGCGCTCATGAGGCCCCCTCTCTTGACGCGTCCCTGCCTAGGACGTATTCTGCACAATAGTACGGAGCAGGTTGGTCTGCTCCTCATGAGAGCCCACCAGTGCCGAAATCACGTCCGCTAGTGTAAGCGGAGGCGGCGGTGGTGGTTGTTGTTGCGGGGTGTTGTCGTAGGCGGGTGGCTGGGAGTCATCACCCCCTTGCTGATTAGAGCCCCCCGACCTCGTGTGTGGTCCGGGTACGAACCATCTGCAACCATACAACAATAAAATCAGTCCCACAGCATACTCCATGCAGTCCATAAAATAGGAGTAAAACATAATGACGGTAAACATGCGATACATCTTGTACATGGATAATGTAATAACTTTGCACAAGCTACACCATTACCAGACCAAATACAAATTTTTGAAATCCAAATTGACGGACTTTCTCTTTGGATGTTCATCTCAACTAGATTTGGTCACTTCGAGACGTCCATATCGCTTTGTTATCACGTATACTACCCTTTATCTTCAATACTACACAAACATGGTCTCTAGCAAAAAGAACTTAAGTAGGAAATATACTCAAATCTTCACTAGTTGAAGATAACAACTCATGAGTATGTTCTACCCCATTGGAAGTAATAAAACCCCAATAGGTACAACAATCTCTCAAATGAGTTCAACTGTTCATTCCTCTGCCCAGAATGATCAGTTTCTACTTATCCCAGATTTCGACCTGGTACTTGGCATTTTCAAAACTCAAGTTGCATACCAAAGTTAAAGTTAACTTCAGTATCTTTCCAACGAGTATTTATTTGCCCCCAGTTCAGCTTGGTTAAAAAGTTACAATAATTCAAAGTCACAGAATTTCTGGAAGAATTTCAACAGCGCCTCCTTTGTAAGTTGCTGTTTCCAACTCAAAATGCCACTGAATTCCATGCTGCTACTGCAAAAACTTTGAATTCCAAAGATGTAACACATCTCCTAAGCTTTTCAAAAATGTATCATATGATTATTTTTTATTTCTCTACAGAGAGTTATGCTTGAAAACAGAACAATCCAGAGAGTTTTTAAATCTGTCCTGGTTCTGGACAGTTTACAATCATCTGGAATTTCAGCCAATTTGATATGTGATTCTGTTCTGGAAGTATACAACAAAGTTGTGGAGCACTTAAACACCTTTCCACAACTATATCCCACACCTCCATTGGCTAAGTAACCTTTGAGTTAGGCTCCGTTAAAGTTCAGCAAACTTGCTGCCCAAAACAGAGCACTCTGTTTTTCTATTCCTTTGAACTGAAATAACCACTTTTGAATTTTTCGGCAAAACTAGAGCCCTAAAGATTACCACTTGGTTATATTAGTTCCTTTTTAACATTGTTTTTAATGCAATCATGATTAGTACATGTCGGTACTATGTTCCTCACAAAAGGGAAAATCCTAACCAGATTATACCGGCATATACGTCTCAATTGTGGCACTAGACGGTCTCTCGCAAACGTGTACTACACGGGATATGTACGTGGATAGTACCTGCAGAAGAAAACACAATAATGATGCGCTCAAAGGTTTTTGTCATTTCAGTCAGGTCCATATTTGAATGTAAATACATACACCCGTATCATTGCCATGCGGCCGTCCTTGAGTGAAGTCACGTCTCAAGGTACATGGTCGCATTTTTACACCACATGACGGGGGACCCGAGTAGAACGCAAACGGGTCGTCACGGTTGGGAATTTTATCAACCCAACGGATACCACCTACTGCCCTGCAGGGCATGCCAATGGCAAGTGATGTGTATGTCCTCCTAGGCTATTTCTAGAATAACACACTATCGCGTTATCGACCATACGATGGGTTTTCCACTTTCTTGCCTAATGCACGCCAGGGACCAGCGTTTCATATGAACTTAGGAACATGAAGGGTTCAAGAGTTTCATATTGACGTCTCACACCAAGCTGTGAGACCTATACCCTGAACCACTTTCCTCATCAGGGGAGCTAACCGAAATTGAACCGCTTTTGGTGACATTCCTTACCATGCTTACCTAGGCGTAGGTGCGTCGTTACATAATCAAAATTCAAAATTATAACAAGTAGGTTAGTCATGCCTCTTCAAGTAACTATACTAATATAGTCCTTGCTTGGGCATACTAGCGATTCCTCACCGTAATCCTAAGTTTTCCCGTAATATTGTCCTTATTTAGTGTGCTATCCCCTAAGCAGCTCTGATCCAAGCCTGATACAGACCGAAACCCGTACATCCCAGGATCTCAGAGGGTGGTGCCGCACGATGCGACAACCGACAGCAGACATCATAAGGAAACCATAGTATTACATTGAGAACATGCTGAATATGTATAAAAGTAGTACAAACATTCAGTTTACCTCTATTTACAGAGTCAACTACAGCGGAAGATAATTATACAACTCACGCCAACACCTAACTAGCAAAAGTTGGTTGTCCTGCCCTATGGACAACCCACACTAGCTGCACTCAGCTTCAGCGCGGCGTGTATGGCTCCCACTCAGCCGTAGTCCCTGACGGAGGGTAGCCCTCACCGGTGGACTCGTACTCTGAGTCAGTGGGGTACTCCTCACCTGCAAACACTCATAGCAGCAACCGTGAGCACGATGGCTCAGCAAGTCTTAACCGACTCTCCTACACATGAAACTCTACATGCAGGTCATACTCGAAGATAGGATGATAAATTTGCAGAAAACAGACACGCCTACAAGTTCATCCTTAATTCATCTTTTAGACACAAGTTAAGGGTTCACAAATCGCAAATTTAGTGAGCAATATTTGGTGGCGCACATGTAACAAAACAAGTTATTCATAACAGCCATATTGAATCATAACATTCCATATGTTAACCTACGTCATGACTCTGTGACCAAGTGGTACTCATTACCACGAGGACTTAAACACTACCCTCACTCCTTTTGGAATAATCTGGTTATGCATTTGGGGTTTCATCCATCCTACACATAATTCACACACATACTTCACACTAAGTGTATATAAAGAAAAACTTTATAAAACTTGTTAAATGCAAACTGGGGCTTGCCTTGTTTCTGCTGGTCAGGTGTTAGTGTCTCCTCCGGAAGTATGAAGTCCAAAACCTCCGGGGTCTCCTCGCGTTCAGTGACTACACGTAAGCAATTCAACGTTATGTCAATTTTAAATGTAAATGTTTTGAATTGAGTATATAAAGATCATAGCTCTAGCTAGACATCCCAATTGGCTGTGAAAATTTTACTGAGGCTTGGTAAGAACCTAACCTGAAACTTGACCAAATTCCATTTGAATCAAATCCTATTTGAGCTCTGCCCAAATAAAAGTCTAAATGGTCATTACTAGAGCTTCTAAGGATTTCCAGGGATTTTCATGGATCAGACCATTACTTTATGGAAACTAGAGTTGATTATGGTTCTAATGGAGTTGGTTTCATGTAATTTGAAGAATCCTAGAGAAAGTTATGCCCTAATCAAGATTTAAGAAACTTCTGAAAAATGTTTCTGTACATTTTTCTATTTTCTCAGGGCAGTTCACTTAAGCACACCATTAGGGGCGATAAATTAACTTGGATGGATCTGAAATTTTTCCTGTGACTCAATGATTTTCCAATGAACATCCTAGCCAAATTTCAGAATTTTCCGTAAAGGAATTCTCCAGATAAAATTCCACACAGTTTAAATTTTAGGGAATTAATTCTAGAAAATAATAAGTTTCATGAACTGAAACTTGTTTTTCTGGATAGTACTCGAAGAGATGAATCCAACAAAATTTGGTTCACTAATTTTGGGTACTTCTACACAAAGTTATGGCCTTCCAAAGTTTGGGGAAATTCTGGAAAATCCAGTCTAAATTCAAAAGGTTTAAACCGGGCTGGTGGGCCCCAGGGCTACGTGTCAGCCTGACAACGAAGCCACACATGGGTCCACTTAATTTCCCTCGTAGCCGCACGATATCCCGGCGCCACAGCGGATCCCGGCCTCGGTTTCCTCTCACTGCCATGCGGGGCCCGCACCCTTTCATCTACCTCGCGCCACCCGTGACAACCACGGCGGTGCCTCGCCGGAGAGCTCCCCGCCGGTCGTTCTACTGCAATACCTTCGACGAAACTCTCCGCCTGTGCACAACTTCGCCCGAGGAACACGTTGGTGCACTCACCGGAGCTCGGCGATGGCCGGAACAGTGCTCGGGACGGTGACGCGGCCGGGAGCTCATCGGCGACTCGAACTCGGTGTAATCTACACCTTTTTTGATGCAGTTTCTTCGGAGAGCTCCGCTGAGACTTGCTGATCACGAATATGAGCACTGATCCTCGTGAAAACGGTCGCAACTAGGACCTCACCGGCAAGGTGCGCTGTTTTCGACCGCCGGCACGAAAATCTCGCGGAACTAGGGTCCTAGTGCATAGAACTGGTTGCTACTTGATCGAGGAAGTGCACTAGGTGTTCTAGATCATGTATAGGGTGCAGCTCGAGCGGCGGTTGCCTCTGGGCAACGAATTTCACCTTTGACCGAGTTCTAACCCTAACACACTCCAAGGAAAGAAACTACGAATTCTCGCTCTTCACCGCACGAAATGGAGCACGGCTTTCTCTTACAGCTTCAGCACAAGCAAGCGCACCTTTTCTTGTCTGATGGTGGTGCGTGAATCAGCTGGGATCGGCCGGTTGCTGGTGAGCAGAGGGAGCGGCAAAAAGTGGTCGAGCGGAACACGACGAACAGCTCGGGAGAGGCTCGGTTTAGCTCGGAAACGTTGAGAACATCACGAGCTGGGCGTCGTGTGGGACTTTGCAGCGACGAATTCACCGTGAGGTGGAGGGTTGGGGCGGGTGCCGGAAGTACGTGGCCGAGCTGCGGCCGCTTGCGAGGAGATGGCTCGGTTGAGTGGGTTCTCTCTGTTCTCAGCCACTGACCAGTGGGCCTACTTCTCCCCTCTAATTCTTTTCCATTCTTTGCGGCAAATATCTCAGCTACTCACGCTTAAATGGTAGATTAGCCACAAAGTCATGGAATGAATTTGAATTCTTCACATTGGAGTTTGTTTGGCCACATTTGTTTCACATTTGAATTTGAAATTCAAATTCAGTTTTGAATTAATCCAAATATAGCTCCCAACAAGATGAACTCCAATGAGGATGAAAATTGGTGGACTAACTCAGAAAAATGTGCTGAGTTGGAATATGAAATCAACTTTTGAATCCAAGTGATGAAAGTGGCTGAAATTTGAATTTGCATTCAAATAGCCCTTTTTGCAATTGTATCCAAAAGTGCCTCAAAATAAATTGAACTTGCATGAAACTTGGCATGAGCACTCCTAAGAATATTTAGTGCCCAATGGTAAGCTCAGCCTCTCATGTTTATGTGTGTGATCTCCAACTTCTTGGAGTTATGAGTTTTTCCTCTAATCACCTCTTGATGGTGTTTACTTGCTCTTCACAAATGTTCATGAAACTTCCACAAAATAAGCTGTGGTGTGGTGATATGATGAACACTCTAGCAAGTAAATTATTGGGCTTTTACAAGCGTCCGGCTGCGTGTAGTCTTATCTTTTTTGTCGATGACCTGAACCGGTTCCTCTCGATATGTGAGATCCAGTTTCAGTTCCTTGATGTCTTCCAGCTGAGCTGTTGTTGTAAACTTTAGAACTTTTTCAGCTGAGATATGTGGAAAATATTGTGCACACCGGCGAGTGACATTGGTAGTTCCAGACGGTATGCAATGGGTCCGCACTTCTCCTCAGTTCTGAACGGACAGATGAATTGGGGTGCCGATTTCCCTCTTACCCTGAATCTATTCATACCCTTCATCGCATCCACTTCATCTTGTGGGCAGACTGATGAGTGCCACAAAGCCCTTCATGTACCTCTCCCACGGCTTCCTTTTCTTGATCTTTGTCTAAACACTTTAGCAAGAGTCCATCGATAGTTCGGCGGTAAGCTCATCATTGATTAAGGTATACCTTATTGCTTGACGCCAAACCTTTCTATCTCTGCATGTATTTGGGTCTTTGATGCACTCCATAATCACTGGCCTCCAGTCCTATATAGCCAACACGTCTCTCTTGGCCGAATTGCCTTGTTATTCTCTGGTTTTATCATCCTTGGACAATGTCGGCCTTGTTTTCATGTGGAACTTCCCTATTTTCACTTCATAGCCTGATGTCTGCTGTGATAAGTCGTTTGCCTTATGGTTCTCCTCTCTTGGGATGTGTTTGGCACATAAAGTATTCAAATTCTTGATGATGTCCAGGCATCGTTCTCGGTAATCATTCAAAGTTCCATCATAGCATTGGCTCTCACCACAAAATTGTTGAATGAAGAGCTTAGAATCACCAAAGGCTTCGATGTCTTTGATTCCCATATCAACCAGATGTCCTGAACAATTCAACAATGCTTTATATTCGGCTTGATTGTTGGTACACATAAAGTGTAGCCAAATAGAGACTCGTACACCGTGTTTGTGGGTGAAACCAACACATATCCGATCCCCTGGCCTATATCACAAACTGATCCATCAAGGAAGAGTTTCCATGGACATACCTCAACCATGCATTCCTCATTGAGTTGAACATTGTGCTCCACGATAAAGTCAGCTACAACCTGGCCTTTCATGCTTCGGAGAGGCTCGAACACCAAGTCGTATTCCACCAGAGAGTATGCCCACTTCCCTATCCTGCCACTTAGAATCGGATGTTGCAACATATGTTTGACAATGTCGTGTTGACATGTCACAAAACAAGTGCTAAGGAGAATGAAGTGCTGAAACTTGGAACAAGCATAGTAGAGAGATAAACGTTCCTTTTCAACTAAGACATACCTTGTCTCGGCATCTAACAATCTTCTATTCAAGTAGTCAACAGAGTATTCTTTACCTTGGCTTTCTTGAGTTAACACAGCTCCGATAACTTGGCTTTGAGCAGCTACATAAGCCTAAAAGGATGCCTCATCTTTGGTGCTCGCAACACTGGTAGCTTGATCATGTATTCTTTGATTCTTTCAAAAGCCTCCTTCTGCTCTGCCCCCCCCCCCCCCGAGTGAACTCCTGCTCGTGCTTGAGCTTCAAGAGTGGCATGAAGGATCCAATCTTACCAGCCAAGTTTGCAATAAACCTCCTTAAGTAGTTTATCTTCCCTAGCAAACTTTGCACATCTTTCTTGCATGCCGTCTCTCTGATCTTCTTAACGGCTTCCACCTTCCTGGGGTCAATATCTATGCCATGTTCATGCTCGATGAAACCAAGAAACGTCCAGCCGACACGCCAAATGCACACTTGAGAGGATTCATCTTAATGCCATACTTTCTCATCCTCTCAAAGGCTATCCTCAAGTCAGCTATGTGCCCTAGGATTCCAGCCGACATCACCACAAGGTCATCGATGTACACCACAAGGACATCTGCCAACAGATCATGGAAAATCAGATTCATAGCTCTCTGGTATGTTGCACCGGCGTTCTTCAACCCGAAGGTCACCACAGTCCACTGAAAGAGTCCCAAGAACCTGGGGCAACAAAAGGTTGTCTTCGATGTGTCTTCCTCGGCCATGAAGATCTGATTGTACCCAACATTACCGTCGAAAAAGTTGATCATCTTGTGCCCTAAAGAATTGTTAATCAGCACGTCAGCAATGGGCATTAGGTACTCATCCTTGGGTGTAGCCCGGTTGAGGTCTCGTATGTCTATACATATCCTAAGTTTTGCTGTGTTTTTCTTATCTACCGGGACTATGTTTGAAGCCCATTCAGCACACCAGCAAGGCTGAATGAACTTAGCTGGGAGTAGAGGATTCACTTCTTCCTCGATCTTGTCATGTATGGCCAGGTTGAATCGTCTGAAGGGTTGCTTGTGAGGTCAAAATCCTAGCTAGATTGGCATCTTGTGCTCCACAAGGTCTCGGCTGAGCCCTGGCATATTGGTATACTCCCATGCATAGAATACATATATTCTCTAAGGAGTTGGCTCACCTCTTCCTTCTGGGAATACCCGAGGTTCTTGGTGATGAAAGTTGGCCTATGTGCCGATCCCTCACCAAGGTTCACCTCCTCTAACTCGTCCACAAATGAAAACCCTTGCCCAAGTTTCCCCAAGTAGTCAAGATCTTCAATTAGCTCGCCCATATCATTCTTGCCTAAATGATATTGCTCGGTTTTCTCCTGTAGTCAAGTTAAATGACCTTGTTTATCTAGCATTCTTAAGTTACATTACTAAGCTGAGTGGAATCAGTCGGTTTTACACATACGGGTACAAACCCATCTCTTCCCACGCTCACAAAGTCATAGTCGGTTAAGTCCCAACCTGTGAGGCACCTAATGCCATCATGTCGAAGGTCATATGACTCCGCCATTGCCACACAAGCTGAGTTATTAGTTTCAATCACATCAACTTCATTGCCAACCCACTGGACAAGACATTGATCAAGTGTGGATGGAACACACCCCTTGGAATGGATCCAATCTCGTCCAAGGAGCAGGTTGTACTGGCTCTTTACGTTGCAAACAAATAAAGATGTGGGTATTGTCTTGCTTCCTACTGTGAGCTCCACGGACAATACCCCCTTGGCCTTTGTTGGGTCTCTAGCAAACCCACTTTAGCGTTGTGTCGGTCTTGATGAGGTCATCCTCTCAGTACCCAAGTCTCTCAAACATGGATATGGGCATTATGTTCACCGCTGCTCCCCCATCGACCAACATATATCCAACTGGTGTTCCATCGATGTGTACTCGGATGTCGAGGGGCTTCATGTGCTGGCCGAGCTGTTCTTGCTTCTCAAAGACAATGTTCTTAGCTCCTAGATGGAGCTCGGCCACCTCAACTCCTGGGATACAAAATTCAACCGGTAGATGGAACACTATGTTCACCTCGACCTGGTTTTCATATTTGTCCGCGGTGTCTTCTTTGGTCTCATCGTTTCCAGCTTCCTCCCAGGCAATCCTTTTCTTGTTCTAGGTCTTCTTGGTGGTCATTGGTCATGCTTCGTTGATACAATGATCCCTTTGCTCCTCCTTTTTCTTCTCAACATGTTCCAGAGCTTTTAGCCGTTGCACACGCCTCTTCTGAGTCTTGTTTAGCCCTTTGGGACACCATCGGGGTTCTGGTTTTGTTCCCAGAACCACAGCCTTGATCATGTCTTGTTCCCCCCCCTCTGGCTTCACACCCCATCTGCTGAGCCGTCTTGGAGCTATCTTGGGCTGCTGGTTGATGTCTTGAGTTGCTGTGGTCATGTACGTCCAACCAGCCTTTGTATATCGTGTTTGGGTGCTGGTGTGATGTCTGGCCCGATGATGCTTCTTCCCTCGGGAGACACCAGCTGAGAACATTTGCTAGGAGGTCTTGGATCAACTCTAGTTCTCTCGGCTTTGCTTGAACCAGCACCCAGCTTCATGTTGGAGCTGCCAACCTCATGCCGTTTACCCAAACTTTGCTTTGCGAACTAGCCTTCAGTCCTCAGGTTGCTAGGGGCCAATTCTTCATGGATCACACATGTACCGATCCAATCATCAGTACTTGTTGTCCCAAGCTTGTGTTTTCTTCGGTTTGGGTCTCCCCGGCATGTATCTGAGTTGGGGTGGAAGAATCATCGCTTTTTTGTAGTTTTTTCTTCGGTTTCCAGTTTATGGCGCTGCTTCCTCGATTACCCAGGTGGCGCCCTTGCACCCGAGGTTCCTGAGCCTCTCAGGATGGCGTTTTACCTTGTAAAATCCCTGATTTCCCGAGGTACCACTGATCTCCGGGCCGTTCCCCCCGAGCCTCTTGTGGATGCTTGATGGGTCCTAACAAGGATCTTCTTCCCTTCGAAGTTCACCATGTTGATGAGGATGGGATCCGTGTATAGCTTCATTCGGTGGCCTTCATCGAGTGTCAACCGACCATCATTTAGAGCTGATTGTATCTGCCGACGAAAGAAGTTGCACTCGTTAGTTTAATGAGAGTAAGAGTCATGCCCTTACAATAATGTTTGTTGGCCAACTGCTCCGGTGGTGGGATGACATGTCTGTTCTTGAGCTTGACCACCCGGTTTTGCAAGAGCTTGTCGAAGAGCTTTTCACACGTTGTTACATCAAAGGCGAACACATCTCCTCCTTCTTCACAGGGTTGGGTTTCAAGAAAGTGCAAGCCAAGGGCTTGTTCTTGTGGTTTTCAACCCACCCGGACACACAAACCTCCATGTCCTCATCACTGGCCGAGTCTTCCTCGAGCTGGTTAACGTGTTGCTTCTCCAGTCTCTGGGGGTTATTTCCTTGAACCGGCCATGTTCCTTATCTTCTCTGGCTCGGTTCTCATGTGCCACAGCTCGCTGCAGGACTTGGTTGTAAAATCCCGAAAAGTGGTAGCAAGAAAAATTCAGCTCGTGTACACTTAGGAAAAATGAGGGGAATTAAAACTTTGAATTATAACGGTGTAAGTTCAAAGTGAGTTATTAAACTTCCCAAAAACTTCCAAACATGGAGATCTAAATGCATAACTTGGATCTTCATATTTCAAATATTCAACCTTCCAAATTTCAGCTCATTTGGAGGGGTTTTAGTATTTGTTTGGGATTAAAAGAGGAAGCCCACTAATCTGAATTTCAGATTCAGTTTCAAATTCCAACTTTCTCAGTTTGCAAATTCGGTTCCACAAATGTGTTCTCCACATTTGAATCTGCAGCCATGCAAAAATTCAGAAACTTTGGAGTTGGTTTGCTATGTTTTTGGAACAATACAAAAGGGAGAATTCAAATTCCATTTCAAATTCAAATGACCAAACACAATTCAAACTTCACACCAGAATTCAAATCATTTTGGATTCAACTTTTCAAACCATAACTTTGGGAGGAAGCAAATGAGTTATATTGGAGACATATGGGAAAATATCAAAGGAGCATTAGGTGGGAGGGGGCCCACTGGTCAGTCACCACAGAGGCAAAGTCTCTGTTTTCCCTCGGCTGTTCACGCGCGGGCGCCAGCTCCCGGCTAAGTGCTCTGGCCGACGTTTCCACCGAGCTTCTTCCTCTCTGCTCCCGACGTCGGTTCGTGCGCGTGGGTGCTCAAAGCGTCCGCCAAGTGCATCCTCTGCTCTTATCCACGTTACACCGCAGCTCCTCAGCACTCTGCTCGAACGCAAGCGGAAACAAACTCCCCCGGCGGAAGAACCTTTCGGCTCATCAGCGCCTGGCAAACTCGATGTGCCTCTCACGCGACTGAGCCGCGGGAACGTTGCGCCAGGTTCCTCTCCTGCTCTCCGAAGCCTTAAGCAGAGGCTAGCACTGGTGGTTAGCTCCCTCGAGCTGGAATTTGCTTCGGACCCCCGGTGTTGATTACCTCTGTGCCGCACCGTAGACCGACGGATTGACAGCCTCTTCCTATAAAACAAAAGGTCCCTGAGGTGCGTTAGGAACCCTTCTTCCATCCCTCCAACCAGTTCCTGCCTTCTTAGCTCCGGCACCGAGTAATTTGAAGTTTGGTGCCGGCGGTTCTTTAGAAACCCGAGGACTCTTCGGGGAAATTCGTCGTGCTCTGGGTAGCTCTACGCTAGATGAGCTTAGAGTAGCTCCTGCACATGCTTGCGCACCTCTCCGAAGTCCTAGCAGCTCAAATGATCAAGTAGAGGTACCGGGCACCGAGTTTTTGTCACCGCCGTCATTTTACGGGCTCGGGTCGCCGGTGAGGTCCCCTCTCCGGTGGTTTTCATGGAGAGCGGGCTCTATGTCGACGTTGTCCAGGTGACACTGGTACTTTTAGAGCAAACCCTAGCCCAAAAGACCCACTGTCGAGTGAGAACGAGGTTGCCGAAGTGAGGTTCGACATGGTCGCCAGTGCGAGAACCGTTCCGGCCATTGTCATCCGCTCTCGACCCCCACCATCATGTTCAGCACGGTGTAGAACTCACAAGCGGAGAGTTTAAGGAAGTCCGGACCACGGGAACCCCGTCCCGGCGAGCCTCGCTGGCGTGCGCCGCAGCAGGAGGCACGGGCAGCGTGAGGAAGAAGAAGAAGGACCGGGTCCCACCGGTCACCCTCTGTACCGCGCGGGGATCGGCCTGTGGCACCGGATTGGGTGAGGCTGCATGGGAAATAACCCTGTGGCCTCGGTGTTGCCGTCATTTGAGTGGGTAGCGCCACGGGTGGGGCCCACAGCCAGAATTTAAACATTTCTTCAATTTCCAGATTTAGTGCAAACATCAAAGAACCATAACTCTCAGTGAGAATATCCAAAATTTGTAAAACAAATTTCGATGGATTCGTCTCAGTCAGTACTTTGCAGAAATACAAAGAAATTGATCTTAGGACCTCTGGAAATTTCTCCAAAATTCATCAAAGTTAAATCTTGGGAATTAATTCCAGAAGATCCCTGTTATGGAATTTCTTGAAATTTGGCCAAGAAGTTCCTCATGATATTACTGATCTCCAGTAAAAATTTGAGCTTCACTGGAGTTCATATGCTAGGCAAAATTGCCTTCCAAAGTTCAGCCCTCATTTGAAAATTCAAATTTAAACAGAAACTTTTCAGAACCCCTGTCCAACTTCCAAAATTCATCTCTCTCTATTGGTAGCTCCAAAAATGGTGAAACAAATTTTGTTAGAACCATGGAGACCTACCCTAATTAGATCTTCAACTGTTAGTCATGTCAAAGCTCCTGATTTGGGCTTAAAATTCAGAGAAGCCTTGTGCTTGTGGGAATTTCGGAGACCACATGGTGCAATGAAAATTCTCCAAATTTTGCTCAGATCATCCTTAGAGAGTCTAGTATCCACTGGAAAAATCCTAAAGCCAATTAAGGATCCTAAATAACAGTAGCTCTAAATAAAAGTGTACTTCTTATATAAAACTTGCACTTATGCATGTATTTTGCTACATTTCATAATAGTGACCGAAGTTGAGGACACGCTGGAGCCGTTGGACGTCCTCCCACCAGAAGCTGACTTCCCATTTAACTCGCAACCAGGCAAGCCCTGGTTTGCATTTAAGTACTTTTGCAAATTCTTTATTTGTATCACTTATGTTTACGGTGAAATGCTTGCATTAGAGTTAGTGTGATTGAAACCCCACTTGCATAGCCTTTTAAATCCTATGAAGGGTTGGGTAGTTTACAAACTCAATGAGTAGAGAATGCCGTGCTAATGTTCTTAGGATCTCGGTAAAAGTTGAGTGGTTGGAAGCTACTCGCAAGATAGTATTTATCACACGGGATGAGAAGAGGTAGAAAATGGCTTAAGTTGTGAAAATGAGACCCAGCAGGGGGGATAGGATGCAGTGAGCGGAGATCTCATGTGCGTAGCCCTGTTGGTGTCGATTGAGGATCGAGCCGTGTGCGGCCCTGCTGGACAAGTATCGAACAGTACCGGATGCATAGTGGCATATGGGAACCAGGAAACCGATGTAATTGGTTAACCTGAGTGTCGAGGCTTACCCAACCGTTTTATAGGAGTGGGTTGAGGGTAGCAAGGTGTAAATCTGCCGGTGGGCACAGTCACGCTCCACGCGGGGATCTCCTGCCCGTTACGGATGGACCGGTTCGGCATTTGGGTTGCTTTTGAAAGGTTGTTGCATACAACAGAGTAGGAAGGGGTGTGGGATCACGCTTCTGAAAGTGGGTGTATGTAACGTGTTATCCGGGTGTGTCCTGATTGCAATCACCGTCCCTCGCGGTTATTTGAGTACCTGCTTGTTCACTGCGCTGTGACGTAGTAAGAAGTGAAATAAGCCAACTGAATATGCTGTATTGAACTGTTAATGTCTTGAAACCTTGCATGCTGTAGTTATAGAGCTAATTAAGTTTATATTCCACTTTGGGCATCACCACATCAGAGGAAAGCGTTTCTTGTTTGATTGTGGACTTCCGATGTGAGGCTGCCAAAGGCTCATTAAACTGTTGCTATAAAACTGAAAGTAAGGATCAACATGTAGGCGTGTCTTTATTGCAAAGTCCTTTTTCCTATCTTACACAGCCTTGCATGTAGAGTTCCATGCCTAGGGTTATCGGTTAAGACTTGCTGAGCCATCGTGCTCACGGTTGCAATATTTGAGCTGTGTGCAGGTGAGAGTTATGAGTAAGGTTCCGAGGACGAGGTGATGCCCCCGTCGGGGTACACGGCCGAGCTGGAGCCCTGCACGCCGCCGTGATCTCCGGTTACTTGTTGCTAGTGTGTAGCGTCCCTGGGCTGGACGGCTGCACTTTTGCATAGTAAGGATGAGAGGCTACCTATGTATAAGACTTCCGCTGTATATTTAAGTTTTTGTAAAAGACTTCTGCTGTTTTATATCAAATAAAAGTTTCTATGTTGTTCTTTATTCTTTTCGTGTGTGCTGTTGGGTGCTGCATCGCACGGCACCACCCTCTGTGATCCCGGAGTAGGTGAACCATGGGGTGGTCCCCACATTGGTTAACGTCTCCAAACTCGACGCCATCCATCTTCTCCCTAAGATATGGTAGAAGTCCAGCAAAACCCTAGATCGGCCAAAGCTTTTTCCCCTGTGGTTAGGATAAAGCATTTATTTCTAGTTTCCCTAAACTGTTTGATGTATTCAGTCACGAGTTCATTGTGTTTTTGCCTCACTGCGGTTAGGTGGAATAGCCTCGACTCGGTCTCACCAGTGAAGAAGTATTCGTGGAACTTTTGTTCTAAACACGGCCAAGTTAGGACAGAGTTTGGAGCTAGCGAAGTAAACCAACTAAAGTCGTGCCGGTTAGGGACAAGGGGAACAATCTAATCCGTTGAGACATCTGTGATTCCTATGTCATTGCACTGGATCAGGAATTGGCCTTCGTGTTCTTGAGTAGTGTTTGAATCCTCCCCACTAAACTTATAGAAATCCGGCACTCTAAAGCCTCTAGGTTACGGGACACTGTCATAGTGGTCGGGGTAAGGCTTTTGATAGTTTCTAATGGTTGCCCTAGTTGCTACCCCAAGTTCTCTAAGTGTTTTGGCAACTTGACATCTGAGTTCATCGTGTGGTGCATTGTTCTGTGGCATAGGAGGTTCAAGTAAGTTGAAAGGTGCAATTGGTGAAGGTAGTGTAGGAAAGTACATGTCCGGTACTGGCCCGAGCGGTAAACCACTCCCCGTGGTTGGTACAGCGGGTCCATATGCAACCGTTTGGTAGTATTGCTGCTGCACGTTCACGATGGGCTGCCTAGCTTGCGCGTACGTCGGTGGCATGCAATGTGACAAAGTGTTGGCTACGTTTCCTGCTGCACTACTCGTGTTAGCGCTTGTGTGTTTGCCCCCCTCATCTTGCACTTGTTGCACGGTAGATCGGATCTGCCGATGAAGGTTTTGATCTATTCTGTGTTCTACATCAGCTTTGAAAGTGTCGAAGGAGTTCTTAAGCCTGTCAGCTACCAAGGATGCCATATGCTCTAGATCAGCTTTGTACTTCATAGCAACCGATACATCTATAAGTTGAACGAGTTCTTCAAGGGATATAGGTGTGTTTACCTTGTGTGCTGTCGCCTCACGCGTGTCGGCCTTCTGAATGATGCCTCCTCATGTCTTCTTGAAACAAGCAATCTTGGTTTGCAGACGTGTCATCTTGTCCTCCTGGATCTCCCGCTCCAACTCCACCTAGATGCGTTCACGGTCTTCCAGCAAGAGATCTTTGAGCTGGACGTCGATGATGTTACTCACGTTGATGGCTTTTCCGTCGGCCTTCCTCCTAGATGCATCTGCCATGATCTTCCTGGTTCTGATCAGTAAAAGAACGTGCCGATCGTCGAGTAGATGCATTTGGTCGATGCAGCTGACGTCTCTCCCCAGGGCAGTCGCCAATTCTGTTGGTGAACAGATCAATGGAGTCGCCTGTGCCGTAGTGAATCTCAGCATTAGTCACTGAAACTTAGATAGATGCAAGGTTCCTGAAGCAGGAATGTGGTAAGTGTCACTTATGTGGAGAGGGACGGATGCTTTACTCGGCAAAGCAACAAAGAGATACGAAACTAAGCTAAGAACTAAGAAAAGGAAGTAAAAAACAAAAGTATTTAATGAAGTTTTAATTGTATTGAAGCTTGTTTTCTTCGGCAGAATGCTGCCTTATATAGACTCGATACAAACTGGTCGGCTCCATCCTCCTAAGTTTATACTAAGACTGTCTTATCTCTAAGACTATCTTATCTCCATGGCACGGACAAATATCGTGCAAACCCTTATAGAATGATTACACGATGCTGACTTAATATTTACAAAGTTTTGAGTTTCCCCGGGAATGACTAAGTCTTGCCCGTCCTTGGCATCTTGTGTTTAGCCAATTTAACTTGCGGCTGTGAGGCAACACGGTCGGCTTGAGTTGGACTCCCACCGGGCCCTTGTATCTTGAGATTTCATGGTAAAATGGCTTCCCGCAAGTGATCCTCCGGTCTCGTGTAGGTTCTCTCCCCGAGGTCATCTGCACCTTGATTCTCCAAGATAAAAGGCCCCTTTCACCTTGTTTTCTGGCTCCTCCCACCTACAAAACTCACAACCATTTTTCATCCCCAACAGGGACATGAACAACCAACCCCTGACTTCCGAGGTCTGGGCCGAAGCAGCCGACACCTAAAGTCGAGAAGCGGCGTTCGACCAATCACATCAGGAGGTGATCTCCGACCCCTGACCAAGGCAATCGAGGCCGGGGGAAGGAGCAATCCGGTCTCGAGCCCGAGCAGATGCAGGTGAAAGACTTCAACACTGACGTGAAGGCGGAGCAGAGGGAGCTCAAGACATAGTGGGAGGCCACGCGCGACAAGACAAGCACAATGTATGCCATCATCACTACCCGTCCCGTCCCGTTCGGCGCAGGTGTACAGGCACCAAAAGTAGACGTAGACCGTAGACGAGACGGGAACAATGTAAACCCCTGCCCCCATTTATGAGGAGTCGGTGGGTAGGTGGAAGAGTCTAGACTATAAAAAGGGAGGCCCGGACCCTCCCTAGTCACGCACTCACGCACTAGGCATAATGCTCAGGCTTTCTTGCACCCCAGCACTCACGCACTAACCCAAAGAGCTAATACAAGACCGACGAACACACTAGAAGTAGGACATTCAGTCCGAACCAGAATAAATCTTTGTCTTTGTTAGCTAGCCATTCAGACATAAAAAGTGCATTATTCGAATACTAGCCGGTGGAAAAAGCGCCGACAGATATATATTGCCTTTAATACAATTTCAGACTTAATTATGCTCTTAAAGTATTTTTATAACTACTTCTAAAGTATATATTGTTTCTAATGTAATTTCAAATTTATTATTATATCTAGAATATAATTTCAGCTTAAAAGTTTTATATTTGTGACTACATAATTTATAAAAGTATTAAAATGTCAAAACAGATTATTCTAGAGCTTTTCTATAAAACAAATTATTATAGGGCCTTTTATGTAAGTATTCACTACTGCAGGGGCTTTTCTCTAATTTCAGATCATATATATATTATTTTGGTTAATTACAGGGTCTAAAATTTAATTATGACTTGCTATAGAGTTAAATATGGATTTCTGTTTTTATCAGGGGTATAAAATCATCAATTCAGAGTTAATTCCTAGTTTATAAAATTACAGGGACTAAATTAACTAATGCAGTGGCTATTCTTTAATTATTATGACAGTTAGGGTATATTTTACAAAGTATAGGACTTACACTGAATTCTTTTAAAGCTTTAGGGGCCTAAGTGTGAAACACGCAGAGGTATCAGCTTAATTAAATTTTAACCGTTGGATTCAATCTGGAGGGCTAGGATTAGATCATACCGAATGGGTATGTGGGGATCTATTGTGGACCGTTAGATCTTATACGGAGGGCTCAGATTTTAAATAACCTAAAAGGTATGCCTCATCTAATCTAGACCATAGGGTTTAAAACATGCGGCCCAGATTTAAAATAAATGAAGGGGTATGTAGGTTCTAATTTTTTCCGTTCTCATATGATCCGTCGGCTAATAAATGGCCACGTTGCTATGGACGGCGCCAACCGCTATGCACGGTGGCGCGCGGCGGCGTGCGGCAGTGGGCTCACCAGAAAACATGAATACTGGAAGAAACATGCTAAACCTCAACTTTTTTACACAAGAATGTAGAGGGGGTCCAAGGGAACTCACCTAAGAGGTTTCGTTGGTCAGAACGGTCCAGAAATGTGTCGGTGTCTTTCAAGGGTAGCTATCGACGGTGAGCTTCGTCAAGGAGGTGATTGGGTCTTGGGTCCTTGGTGTTTTCTTGATGGAAAGCTTCACTACAATCAAGTGAGGGCGGATGGGGTGGTAAAAAAGAAATAAGGGTCGGAATCTTGGCGGAATGGCGGCGGGCGGCGGCGGCACTTACTGAGGGAAATTGTTCACGTGTGAAGTGGAGAAATTGGGGGTTCCCGTGGTGTTTAAATGGGAGGGCCAGATAGAGGTGGCCATTGTGGGGCGCAGACGGGCCCAATATGGTGCAGCTGATCAGACACGGCTGTGACCGTGGTGCGCGAGCGAATGCGGGAGAGGGCGAGGTGGCAGTTGGGAAAGAAGGAACCGACGGGTGTGGTCTGTGTGGCATTGAGAGAGAAAGAAGAAGAAAAAAATGGGCTGGCTGGGCCGACTTAGTGTGGAGTTTTGGCCCACACCGTTTTTCTGTTTTCAATTTTTCTCCTTTTCCTTTTCTTTTTAGTTTTATATTTTTTTGTTCAAGTTTAAACAAGCATTTGAAATTTAAATTTACACTAAAATAAACACACATGATGCAACCCTATATGATCTTGTTCTGTTTAAAAGTTTTTTTTTGAAAATAGGGTGTTACAGAGGGAGTGGGGTCGCTCTCACTCTCCCTCATTTCACCGTGCGGAGTCTCTTTCAAAAGCCCCATGAAGCAAAACAGAAATATGCTGATTTTCTTGATTGGACATGCACTGGACTGCACAGATGCATATATTTCTATCGACCTGCAGACTTGTAATATCATTACGCGATCCATGAAGCACGTAACCTGACCACCACGATCAGACAACACCCAGTGGTGACCTGACCATCAGGATCCCCAACACTGAGTCCATGCTCATGCATTGGCAAATCCTTTATATGCACCATTCTCTAGCCCGAATATTTTGCGTGACATCCTTAATCACCACGACCATGGTTCCTCTGAAACACAGTCACCGTACCTCAGTTGCTCCCTAAACCTAATCCGTTGATCTACCATGTTCGCTTCTTGAGCAACACCTGCACATGAATAATACATAACTGCATACAAGCACAAGTCTATTACTTACTCAGCGTCAATCCGTACAACACCACTCACACGAGCATGTTACACAAACATATCAAAGCACCACATGCCAATATCACAATTGAACCAATTTGGCATTTTTTCATCAAGTGATTTCACAATTAATGGTGTCCAGAATATCAGGGAGGCAGTTCAAACTCATGAATTATTCAGTTGACTGCATGTTTCAAGCCTTATATGGTCGGAGAGTGTGTCCAGATCCATGCATGATGCAAAGAACTAAATGAGTACTGTAAAAATGTAATGGTAGCAGTTAATTTTTGCCTGAAAAATCTTGCAATTTGCATTGTAACATTTCAAATCGGCCTGGAATGGTTTTGTTGATTGATGTACTTCCTAATTAAATGACAAATTTTGAGTGAAGCATCTGAACCAACCCAATGGTGAGGAAAGCTGCCCTTTTTCTCGGATAATAGTTTTATTTCTATTTATTCACGATGGTTAGAGGGGTTGTTTTACTCGTTTTGGTCAGAGCAAATATGAAACTTGTATCTGAAGAATATTTCTTATTTGTAAGTAAAAAAAGTGCAACACAGTCCCGAAGACATGATACAAAACTGTTATCTGGATAAAATTATATAGTTTTTATCCGTGAAAAATGTACCAGTTGAACCTTCCTGTAATTTTGAAAAATGTGTTCTTACTATATACTGCCTGATGATAGAACATGCCCAACTCCAAACTAATATGGTTTTATAAACATTAGTAAAATTGGCCACAAGCGAAAGTCACATTGGCTATATAACCTTTGGATGACAAATGTCAAAGCTGATAGAAGTAGCATCTAAAAAGGCTCCAAATCACTTCACTACAGGAAAGAGGTCAACATACGACAGCCTAGATAACATACGATGGCCAGCCATCGTATATATTCTTATATACGATGGTCCGAAGAGGCCGTTGTATATAAGTTTATATACGACGGCTTGCCGTCGTTTATTACTCGGCTGTCGTAAATAGAAGTTATATACAACAGCCAACCCTAGGCTGTCATATATATCGTTTATTTACGACAGCCCGTGCGGCTGGCTGTCATATCTTATTCAGACCGTCGTATATAGTTCATATATACAGCCCATCGGGCCCAACCCTAATTTTTTTCTCCTCACCCGCTTGCGCCGCCGCCTGCCACCCGCGCCGCTGCCGGCCCTCGCCGCCGCCCCGTGCGCGCCGCTCCGTGATGCCCTCCCCGCGCCGCCGCCCTCCCCGCTCCGTCCCGTGCGCCGCCGCCCTCCCCCACCGACGTGCACCGCCAGCGTCCCCACCCTGGCGCCGCCGCCCCCACCCTGCCACCGCCCACTGCACCCCGCCACCGCCCCCACCACGCCACCGCCCCCACTGCACCCCGCCGCCTCCACACCGCCGCCCCGACGCCGCAGCCACCCCCACGCTGCAGCTGACCCGCGCCGCCGGCCGCTCTCCCCGCACGGCTGCCCCGCGTCGCCGCCGCTGTCCGAGCCGCTGCCGTCACCGTCCGTCGCCCTCGCCGACCGTCTACTCGCCGCAAGTAATTCTTTGAGCTAATTCAATTACTTGATAATTATGCTAATTAGTTGGTAATTATGCTCATGTATTTAGAATAGTAGTTCATAATTTTGCTAATTAGTTGTCCATTGTAAATTACTTGTTATTATATATGCTTAGTTTTAGGTTAATAATGTTTAGGATTTGTTGTTGTTATGTTATCCATGCTTAGTAATGCTTAATATATGACGGATTTGTTGTTGTTATGTTGTTGTTTAGGAGTTATTGTTGTTCAAGAGTTATTTATGCTTTAGGATTTGTTGTTGTTATGTTGTTGTTTAGGATTTGTTGTTGTTATGTTATTATATATGCTTAGGTTTAGGTTAATAATGTTTAGGATTTGTTGTTGTTATGTTATTCAAGCTTATGTTGTGTCGCTCGCTCCCGCCGACACAACCCTCGCCACCGCCCCGTCCTCCCACACCGCCTCCCTCCCCTCCTGCTCCTCCGTCCCGTGCCTCCACGCCCTCCTGGCCTCCTCTCTCAGCACGCTCGCGTAGTCCCTGTCGCTCCCGACGCCGCCCGCGAGCATCCCCGAGGCCATCAAGGCCCTCGCCCCCTACTTCCCGGTCTCCATCGCCCCCTTCGTCGCCTCCCGTGCAGCGCGCCTCACAAGTTACATAGTCCTCCTCACGCTCGAGGAGTCCCGCCTCCTCCCGCACCATCCGCTGGACCTCATCTTCTCGCTCTCGGACAGCACCCGACCCGACCTCATCTGCGCCGTCCTCCGCCACGCCGCGGACCTCCGTGCCTCTGAGATCCTCGCCGTGCTGCAGTGTTTCCTCTCGCCAGCCGCCGAGAAGTCCTATGACGCTATGGTGGATGTGAAGAACCGGTGGAAGGACGCTGCGGTGCTTGCTGTCAAAAGGTGTCGGGAGAAAAAGCCCAATGATGCGGCGAAAAAGGTCCCGGGTAAGAACCTCAATGAAGCGGTGAGGAGGGCCCGCCTGCTGCTCATGATGGGGCACAACGGGTTCTCCTCCCCAGAGGTGTGCCTGATTACCTGCTCGCGTCAGGAAATGTGGACTCTATGGTGCTTGGTGTAGCCGTGGCGGGGCTCGATGGAATTTGTCTCTCTCTCTCTCTCAATCTTTCATTCTCTCTCTCTTCTTTCCTCTCTCTCATTTAAATGACTAAAAAATGAAAGATTGATGTAAACCTTTATAATATGCGTCACCCGTTTCAAACCGTCCTGTCTCGCATGTGTTACGCATATGAGGCGTGTAGGTTCGGAATTGTCCCTTTTTGGACAGCCTGGGAGTGACCGAGAGGGTGTGCTTATGATGAGACGCAGGGTCTGGATTTGGACGTAGTTTCGACAGCGTAACCCTAATGTTCTCTGCTGCACCATTTTCGAGCATGCACTTGGAGAACAGCGGGGTTATGCTACCAAAATTTTGTCTGAATCTAGACCCTATGTCTTGTCATAAGCACGTTTGTCTCGGTCACTCTTGGGCGGGTTTAGGACCTATCCTTTCCAATAGATGTAAGGCCGTGACATAAATAAATTATAAACTAACTATAATTTCTTTGACTTAAAACTGTAGAGTCAAACATGAGTGAAGACCATAGTTGGATGTATACTTGTTGGAACAAGGCAACTGGTCACTCAGATGAGTGGTATGTCGGGACAGACAACTTTATTGATCGAGTGTTTTCGTTGTCTACGACCGATAAAGTTCGTTGTCCATGTGCGAAATGTCGGAATACTAAGTTTCTGGACAAAACGAGATTGTCATTACACTTGTGCAGAAACAGTTACATGCCATATTATGAGGTGTGGAATTTCCATGGCGAGTCTGCTCCTCGAGTCGTACATGTAGTGAAAGATGATGATGATTGTCCGGGTGTTGATAGAATTGATGAGATGTTAGAAGATATACAGGAGGATCCTGTGCAATATAGATGGATGTACCATATTGAAAGAGCATTGAGATATCTGAAAACTATGGTTGGCAACAGAGCAAGGTGCGATCGATGGACGTGCAGCTACGTCGTGGGACGACTATGCGCGCGTTCCTCACCCGGAGAACGACAACCTACAGGGAGTCGTGTTGGCAGATTTTTGGGTAAGTAACTTTCATAAATATTTGAAGTTTCAATTCTTTATGTTCCTTTAAATATTAATGTACGTATGTCGAACTGTATTGGCTTCCTACAGCTCAGGTACCGCCTTGAGGACCCGTCTGAGCAGATGGATCACGCCCGCTCCGTGTTCGAAGTGAACGCTCGGAAGCTTGTTATGCAAATGCTTTCAAACGCTCGGAGTCAAGTAGTTAACGACTACTTGAAGCTCCACGACCACGAGGTTGGTTCGTTCAGAGACGCCTCTGACACGTACTTGACGGAGGAGCAATACGCAGAGGTAAGTTGCGTATTCTTTAAATTATTCACATTACTTTTGGTAAGTAACATCTAATGAACTATGCATGTGTGCAGGTTAGTGTCCCTTGGTTACAGGGACGAACTGAAGATTACCGAGCTTTTTGCAGGTATTGGGCTAGCGATGAGTTCATTGCTAAGTCCAAGAAGGCTCGAGATGCCAGAGGGAGCTCGGGGAAGCACGCTATGGGCGTCCAGGGTTTTGTGCGGATGGCTAAACGGATGGTAAGTTTCTTGGTGGTTTTTTATATTCATAATGTAGTATTGTTCGTACTAACATATGTTCACAGGAAAAGGAGACCGGCGTGCGACCGAGCGCCACTGCGGTCTATAGGAGAGGTCACGCTGATCCTTCTCAGCCGGAGCAGTGTAGTCAGCACGCAGCGGAGCGCCTGGTAAGTTTCATGACCTCTCAAATTGGTTGACACTATATATGTTGTTGAACTAAAACAATTTCATTGTTTTTTAGACTAGGTATGGGCAAGAGGCTGTGAGGATACACGGCGAAGGGTTCGATTGGGAAAACTCCCCCAACATCGACCCTCAAGCCGCTTATGCAAGCGGAGGTAGAAAAGCACACGGAAGGTGAATTCATTTACTTTCATTGTTTTCAATTCAAGATTATTTGATTTTACCTTGAATTGATTCCTTTTTTTGTAGGCTTGCCATATTCTCTGGAGTCGTCGACTCCAGGGAGGCACGACCTGCGAGAGGCGGCTCCTCGCAGTCTTCGGCTGCTGGCGCAGGCTCCTCCAGCCGCCGTGTCACCGAGGGAGATCTCGAGGTCATGGCGCTTCGGGAGAGCTTGGCCCGGCAGGAGGAGGCCTTGGAGAGAGAGCGAGAGAACAACAGGGCCGCCATGGCGTACCATGCGTCCTATATGGCACAGATGCGAGCGGCAATGGAAGTAAGAAACATAGAATTGTACTTTAATTACATTGTATTTCAACCGGTTTTGTAAATTGTAATGTTTGAAATGACAGACGCTAGCTCGACAGCAAGGGCAGCAAATCCAGATACCGTTGTGGCAGCCACCGCCGTTCGTGCTGCAGCCGTCGCCACCACAGGAGCAGTTTCCTGGAGTACAGGTACAAAAAATAAGTTACATTAAGTTCAACTAAACAATTGAATACAAAAACACCATTGTAAACTTATACATATATCACCGTGTTTTGCAGGGATCAGGGACGGAGGCTCAGACTCCATCGCAGCAGCTACGGGCGCCAGGTTCGCCGCGGCAGGATGAATTCTTTGTCCCCGGAGTTAGTGGAGGGGCTAGTAATGAATAGCGTTGTGATTTTGTTCTTGATTGTGGATGTCAGACTTCGTGATTATGGATGTGTACTATTGCACCTTGTGATTTTGGATGTGAATCTGTTTTGTGAAGCTGTTTTGTGATTGTGGATGTGTAGCTGGCCATCGAGACAAGTTAGCCATTTTCTGTTTTTAAAAAAAATAGAAAAACTTATATACGACGGCCTGTATAAATTCTATACGACGGTGTCTATACAGGGCCGTCGTATATAAGCCTAAATAATATACGACGGCTAGACCCAGACCGTCGTATATAAGCCTAAATTATATACGACTGCTAGGCCTAGACCATCGTATATAAGAGCTTATATATGATAGCCAGGGCCCAGAACCGGCGTATATAAAGGCCCAGCCCACTGGCCCTTCTCTACGAAACAGGCCGTCGTATATTACGAGCCGTCATATATATAAACTTATATACGACGGTGCCATCGTATATAAGTTTATATACGACAAGATATATACGACGGCCACAAACCGTCGTATATAAACCACTGCCGTCATATATAGATTATATACGACGGCTTTTGCCTTATATACGACGGTTTCGGCCGTCGTATGCCGACAGGAATTCTGTAGTGCTTGATTGTATTTTTGAACCATGTAGATATGTCAGCACAAAATCTTTTTTTTCAATTAAATAACAACCACAAGCTTTGATAAAAAAAATTAGAGTTCTGGAAATCAGAGACAGAATGCTTAAAACTTCTAAATATAAATATCATGTTTGTTGTAGGAAGTTAACAATGTAACCACAGGATAATACAACACTATTTTTATTTCACATAAGACCATCACGTTGTCATATTTTGAATGCAGCAGAAGAAATAGAATATGGAGATGCCATCAATAATCAGTGAACAAGGGGGGAAATGATAATACTCGATAGCTAGCATATATACATACATCCCATCAATGATGTCAAGGCAAAGAGTAGTAAGGTAAAATGTTGCAACTGCCATAGACTATGCTGCTAACCCTGATAAACCTAACCTAAACAGATGCAGGGTCTGCAAAAGAAACGATGTCACTGGCAATATTCTTAGCATCCATGGCAATACCAGCCAACCCTCTCCTTGCAAAACCAGCAAAATAAAGCCCATCTTCACCTTTCCAGTGATTGGGGTAACCTTTCTTTGGAAATCCATCATCATTCAACATACGCTTGTTTTCCTGTGCCATATAAAAACATGACTAAATACTTTTAATAAGAATAGGAAACAAGACACGCCAATATTAAGAAACGTTCGAGGAGGAAGCTGAAAGAAGGTTTCACCTTAAGCCAGATGTTTGCAGTGCTTTTGTAGCCAGTAGCAAACACAATGGCATCGAAGGAGTTCTCCTTCCCACCATCGAATGTGACTTTGTTTCCAGCTATCTTGGATATCCCTCTAACCACCTAGCAAAGATATAAAAATTGTTACTTGGTTGCTCAAAGAAAAAGTTTACATCACTAGAAGTAAGAAATAACTAGTATACATAATTTGCGTACATTAATAAACTCAGGGGACATAGCTAGCATACTTACTTTAATGACCCCTTTCTTGATTAACTCTACTGTCCCAACATCTATAACAGATGATCTGCCTGTTTTAGATTTGAGAAGGAGAGGGCCCATTTTTGGCCTCACAATACCATGCTTTGATAGGTCCCCAAAAAAGAGATCGTCTTTCATCACAATAAGATGATCCACAATGGTAATTGGCATATATTTGGCCAAATTCATCCCCATGCGCATCGATTCTTTAGTCACTATGTGTACCTACACGCAACCGATTGGCCATAAAAGATCAAACAAAAATAGGGAGAAACTTTTCCTTTACAATGGGAAAGTGACGCATGACTGAAATAAAAAAGAAGAAGAACCACATTATATTCAACGATTCATTGTTTTTGTTTTTTAGCCTATTTCCATTATATGATCTCAGTGAAACTATTTTTGGTGCCTAAACAAAGACACAAATCTCAAGTACAATGTATTATGGAGCTGGATATTCATGAAAACAGAAGCATGCAATTTTTTAATTGATTTTAGTTTGAATAACGTGCTACCAAGAGTGAAAACAACTGATTTTAGTTCTAATGACAAGCTACCAGGTGTGAAAACGAACAACTGATTTTAGTTCCAATGACAAGCTACCAGGTGTGAAAACGATGCACCATATTATACATGAATAACATTCAATTTAAATCTGAACAATACATACCGGGCTTCGAAGAACTATGGAGGTGTCAGCACCATGGCTTGCAAGATCATAGGCAATTTCCATCCCTGAGTTGCCAGAACCAACCACAAGCACCCTTTGCCCCACATAGCCGCGACCTGACTTGTACATGGAGGAATGGACGGCCTCTCCAGGGAAGCTGTGTAGCCCAGTGATCTTTGGAACCCTCCCGATTCCATTTTCACCAGTTGCCACGACTACAAACCTCGCTGCATAGTGCATTTCCGCACCAGAAACCGTGTCTCGTGCCGCAACGGCCCAGCGCTTGCTTCCCATGTCGTATGCTGCTGACTCGACTGCAGTGGAGAACCTAGGCTGAATGTCAAAATGCTCTACATAGCGGTCCAGGTATTGCAGGAACTCCTCCCTAGGGACATATGTCGGGGTGTGAGGCGGGTACGCCATGTACGGCAAGGCGCAGAACTCCTTGGCTAGGTGAAGCTTGACACGGTCGTAGGTACGGTTGCGCCACAGTGATGCGCTGCAGTCCTCTCGCTCAAGAATGAGGTAAGGAATGGAGTGCTTGCTGAGGCACGCTGCTGTTGCCAAGCCAGCCGGACCTGCACCGACGATCAGAACGACCAACTCCATTTGTGGACGTAGGAGTGTATCGGGATGGTGGCTGATTTTGGTTTGACTGGGGTGCTAGGAGGTGTGGTTGGCATATAAATGGATGGGTTTGCACTTATAGAGTTCTCTTCGAGATATCCGTTTGATTGTAGTTATTAATTGTCTCTAGAATATTCAGGAAGGCGGTTCAAATTCATGAATTACCTCGTTATCTGCATGTTCCAGGCCTTTTGGTCCGAGGGTGTGTCTAGATACATGGACGACGCGAAGAATTTAAATGAGTAGCATGAATGTAGTGGTAGCTGTTAATTAATCGTGCTGATAGAGTATCTTCGTGGTATCTTGGATATATTCATTTTATTTCAGATATTAATTGTCTCCGCAATATTCAGGAAGGCAGTTCAAACTCATAGATTATCTGGTTGACTGTATGTTTTGGGCCTTTTGATCTGAGAATGTGTTCAGATTCATGCATGACTCAGAGAACTAATCGAGTAGTGTAAATGTAATGGTGGTTGTTAATTGTTCGCGCTGATAGAGTATCTTCATCCTATGTTGGATATATCCGTTTGATTTTAGTTATTAATTGTTTCTAATAACAATTAATAGTTATTAATTGTTTCTCATTATCTAAAAAAGTTATTAATTGTTTCTAGAATATTCAGTAAGCCAGTCAAACTCATGGATTATCTGGTTGACTGCATGTTGTAGGCCTTTTTTGTTCAGATACAAGTATGATGCGAAGAACATAAATGAGTAGCGTAAATGTAATGGAAGCAGTTAATTGTTGCCTGGAAAAGCCCGCAGTTCGCATTGGAACATTTAAATCTCTCTGGAATAGCCCGGTGGACTGATGCGCTCCCTGACTAACTTCAAAATTTGTTATAACGCATCTGGAAAATCCCAATGTTAGGAAATCTGGTTTTGTACAGGACATTTCCTTGTCTATCCTTTTTCTTGGAGAATGGATTTGTACAGGACAGCAACGCCTCAATTCGCAGAAGGCTAGATCGGGATACCATCTCCAGAATATATACGTTTGATTATAGTTATAAATTGTATCGAGAATATTGAGAAGATGTATTGCTTCCGTAATGGTGTATGGCGGGTTGTAGACATCTTGCTGCTGTAATTCTGCATAGTCTGCGTACTTAGACAGGTTGTTCCCTGTTTTGGGTTTGATTCGTCTATGCTGTGAACCAGAGTGGGCAGAGGGTACCCTGCTGCACCTAGGACTGCGCAGGGGAGAGACCAGCAGCGAGGTGGCATGGGGAGAGTTGCACAACGCGTATCACGGAGAGAAGGATGATCACGACGGCTAGGGTTAGGGTTTGTAGCCATGGTGATCCAAGGGGAAGAACAGCCCTATGGGCAATTCTTTTTTTTTTCCTGGATGAATTACAATGGGGGAGGGAGTCGGTATTTTTTAGACGTGCAGGACTCCCTGGTCGCCACCGCCTCCTATGTGAGCACAGGGGGTCCCGACATTCCAGGGTCTCGCTGAGGGATGTTGTATTATGCAACACCGGATAACATTCGTATGAAGACAATAAGAATTAAAACAACGGAAGCTAAATTTGATAACATAAAACATATCTGAACATAATTTACATCATATACATTATAGCCTACACTCTCGTGCGTAAACTAAGCAAAAGAGTTCACGTTCAGCCCGTGAACATGTTCCCACTAGCACACATCCAACACTCAGCATGGCGGCATGCACGAATCCCACTCGACGGTGATACCCTCTGGGGGACCCGTTCGGGAGCCTCTTCCTCTACATACCCACCTGCAACAATACTTCAACAACAAGTAGTGAGCACGAAGTCTCAGCAAGATTAACCCGACGCCGCTAGAACATAAAACTCTACATGCTGGAATTTAGGCGTACATTGAAGGTTAATGTTTCATATAGACTCGCCTAATTTCTTGAATCCTATTTGAAGCTTTTAGCATCATGTAATGTAGTAACCTTGTGCTAAGCAACATAGGATTTTTTGCAATCAAACAATAAACGCATCATTCTTATGTCCCGTGCCTAAGGTTGAAAAGAAACTTTCATTTGCTCGATTCTAAAGCACCTCATTAGCATCACATGTATTACTCAAACAGCAAGTTAATTCCATGACATCCATTCTCTTTATATACGTCATGGTACATTGAACAAGTGGTACTCACTGACCGTGAGGTTCGGCGATTATATTCGATTTATACCTGCAGGGTTCAACCGAGAAACACGTCACTTATGCCCGTACTCGATGTTGCCTACAACAAACATCGCGGACGTCGTACGAGACAACCTTTCACCCGTTAGACAATTGTACGAGACAATCTTTGATCAAGGGAGACCTTGCAACCGAGTATGCACTACGTGCATACTTGATCTTTTCCTTGTCAAAGATGCCACTCTTAGGTGTACTCTTGCTCTTTGCCATACTAAGATCATTTTTAAATTAAGTACAAGATTTGCATATTTATATATTTTTGTGTTTGACTCTACATTGGACAAGTTTGAGCTTGTTGAGGCCGAAGAGGGAACACTTGACTTGAGAGTTGCGAATTGTGCCTCAAGATTCTTGTGAGCTTTGTTCAAACTCACAAGTTCATCTTGGAGCACAACATTCGAACTCTTGAGACATGAAGAGGTCTCCTTGCATTCCGCAAGTTCAAGTTCAAACGTCATGTTCTTCTCCATCTCAAGCTCGAGGAGCTTCTCAAGGTCAAGATTCTTTTGCTTCTCCTTGATAAGCAAATCATATTGTCTCTCAAGAAGTTACTCCTTATCTAAAATTTCATCGGAGAGCTTTTTCATTTTAATTAAGGAACTTTTACTCAACCCTTCAAACATATACTCATTTTCACAATCACTATCAAAATCTTCATCTTTAATACTACGCAGGGAGAGTTTAGTTTTTACCTTCCGCTTTCCCTCCTTTGCCATGAGACATGTGTGGCTTGAGCTCTTCCACTCTCCCTTGTTTGGCAAGGGAGTCTTCTATATCGTTGGCTTCTTGATGGCGACGGTTGCCACTTCCGCCTCATCATCGAAGGAGGACTCATCGTTCGAGTCCCACTCCTTGCCAACATGAGCGTGCCCATGTGCCTTATTCTTCTTGAACATCCTCTTCTCATGAGCCTTTTCATCCTTGTTCTTCTTCTTCTTGTCTTCTTTCTTTTTCGTATGGGCAATTAACAATGTAATGCCCATACTCGCCGCAATTGTATTTAGCTCTCTTGGTTCTTGACTTGCTCTTGTCCTTGCCCCTGCTTTCATAGTTTGACCCTCTTTTTTTCTTCATAATTCTCTTGAATCACTTGATGAAGAAGGCCAACTCCTCATCGTCCATATCGGTGCTTTCTTCTTCACTTTCTTCATCATTACTTGAATCTTGTACCTCTTTACTTTTGGACTTGGGTGAGGCTTTAGAGCATAACTCTTTCTCTTGGAGGATGTGATCTTAGCAAGTTCGTTGACGTGGCGTGCTTCCATATCCATCATCTCATGGTTGATGATTCTACCAAGCACCTCATCCAGAGTCATTTTGTGGAAGTTTGTACTTTCACGGATGAGGGTGCAAAATGTCACGTTGCGAGGCATGAAGACTCTTATCATCCTTTTGACCACTTCATGGTCCGTACACTTCTTACAACCATACGTCCGACTCCTATTAAGAGGGTCTTGAGTCGGTTGTACATTTCTTGAGGGGTCTCGCCATCTTCCGTGGCAAATGTTCCAAGCTCCCCCTCAATCATCTCAATCTTTGCTTCACGGACGGAGTGGTTGCCTTCATGTGCTATTTTGAGCGTCTTCCAGATTTCTTTGGCTTGCTCCAACCCGTCCACCTTGTTAAATTCTTCTTGGCTCAAAGAAGAGTTGAGCACGGCCGCTGCTTGAGCATTGCGGTGGATAAGTTGTCCTTGCTCTGGGGTAAGCTCTTCATCATCCACGGGGATATCTACACCTGTACAAACGATGTGCCAAAGTGTAGGACTGAGAGAAATAAGATGCAGTTTCATGTTGTGTTTCCACATGGTATAGTTAGTGCCATCAAAATGTGGAGGTTTGTCCAGAGGAATAGACAAGTAATTTGTATGATAATTTAAGCGCTCATAATTGAAAGGATATCGTGTGGAGTGCTCTTAGGGCTTCTTGAGTTTATTCTCTTTCTCAAGTCTCCTCTTTCTTCTTGCATTGTTTTTTGCTTTTTGAGGAAGATCCGCAACGCGCTTCACTTCTTCATCTTCGTCATCGGTCTCGAAGTTGAGGGGAGGAGGATTTGGCTTGTCCTTGCTAGAGTTGATGGTATTGTTGGGCGAGGACTTGAGTTCTTCCTCGCCGTGGGCGCTATTCTTGCCGGTGCCGGTGGTGTCGACGATTGGCAACCCTTTATTGTCGTTTTCCCACATCTCCTCCCCAAGCGGTCAAGCTTTTAGAAGAGTTAGGCTCTGATACCAATTCAAAGTTTCCTAGAGGGCGGTGAATAGGCAGGATATCTAAAATTTGACTTAATAAAAGATAATTAGTTTGCAGAGTGCGGACTAGTCCGGCCTAGGGGCGGACTAGTCAGGTCACAAGGAAATTAAACACAAAAGCAATTATCAGAGTGCGGACTAGTCCGGCCTAGGGGCGGACTAGTCAGGTCACAAGGAAATTAAACACAAAAGCATAGATCTTCAGAAGTTTTTGCTGATCTATTTAACAATTAGTGAAGTATTATCACCTAGCAATCTAGTAGTGAGAATGATAGAGAGTAATTTGCTAGAAATAGGTAGATCGCAAAACTTAAATAATAAGTTAAAAGAACTTTAAAGTGATCTAGCAAGAAACGAGAGGCAAAGTGAAAATGCAAAGCACACGATTTATCATGTGTTTCAGCTTCACAAAGAAGCCTACGTCCACATTGAGGAGTCCACAAAGGACTGCATTGCTCTAAACCCTATACTCACGAAGCCACCACAAAGGTTAGCTTGTTATTCACTAGACCACAAAGAGTTTACAACGATTCATGGGGCAGCTCAAAAACTGAGGCTCCCACAAGATTACAGCTTGAAGAACTTCCATATCAGCACCCTCAACAACTCGACTAACCCAGTCAGTGTGAGAGAATCAACCAAGAGCTCAATACTAATCACTCCCCTTTTTCTTCTCTTCCCAAATCTCACAAACCCTCAAGAATCACTCTTAGGGCTCAAAGAATTGAAGATAAGGTGCTAGAAAAGCTCTACGAAGGCTATGGAGATGCTAGGGTTCGAGTTGATGCCTTAGAGGCCCGGGGATCCCTGTAACTAGCAATTGCCACCAGAAAAAAGTTTAGACTAGTCCGGCCTTTGGGGACCGGTAATGTCACACTTCACCAACCATAAAGTCCCCAGCCTCATTTTGAATTCAAACAGTCATATCAGCACGGACTAGTCTGATCTCACACAAAACCTTTTGTTCCGGTTGAGAACCGACAAGTCTGGTCCACCGTAGTAGTCCGGCCTCAAAGGGAGGAAAAGTCCGTCCATCCAGGACTTAGTCCCAGCAGACACCCTCAACTTCCAAATGTACTAGTCTGACTCACAACAGACTAGTCTGATCTCACACAAAAACTCTTCTTCCGGTTAAAAACTGTCTAGTCTCACAGAGCGGACTAGTCCTGCCCCCAAGCACGGATTAGTCCGATCCTTCAGGACATAGTTCCTGAAGGACTCAAACAAACTCACCACAGACTAGTCCGTCCCCAAACGGACAAGTATGAACTCACACAGAAACTCCTGGTCCATCTATCGGATTAGTCCGATGTGGTCGGACTAGTCCGGCCTTCTAGCGTGGACAAGTCCAGCCCTGTTCTTAGGGCTGCCTCAACTCTTCTCTCTGACTAACCTAAACTTGGACTAAGAGCTCTTAGACTATTCTCAACACTTTGACATTATGAACACACTCATACTAAAATGCTAAACTCAACTCAAGGGAATTTAAACCCTAAATTCTACTCTTTGTGTATTTTCCCTTTTTTCTCCTCTTTTCCCTTTTTGAGTGCATCCATCTCCGTCAATTTCTTAATCACCTGTACTTACACTTGTAATGCTCATTAGTCCCTTAAGTGTTGTCATTAATCATCAAAACCCATGGGGATTTTGCCTAGATGCACTTTCAATCTCCCCCTTTTCAGTGATTTGATGACAACACATTGAGATTTTTGATAAAAATGTAAATGAGTTGGTTTTAATAACACACAAGTGTATAAATAGCTCCCCTAAGTGTGTGCATGAATAATTTGCAATAAAAGTAATGAACGAGGGTGAATCTTATGGGATATTTATAGAGTTGTGTGTTATGGTGGGGTGCCTACGTGTGATGCAAGTGTTGAGATGTGATAAATAAAAGTGAAACATGCATCTCAATTGGAATTAAGGATCCTCATACATATGGAACAATTCTTAATCCTAGGTAGAGTGATATTCAATAAAGTTAACATAGAGTAGCATAGCATAAAGTTATTACAACCCAACTATGAAAGCGTAGCAACGTTACAACCGAAGTTTTTCAAAATATGATATAGTTCATAGTTCATGGTACCCCACCTAAATCTCTCCCCCTATGACATAAAGACACAAAATGGAAAAGACTAATAAAGAAGATGTATGGGCCCAAGTTTTTCATTTGCTAAAAAGTGTTCATCACACCACACTCACCTCATTTGAGGAGATCTTATGAACACATTTGAAGAGCAAGTAAACACCATCAAGAAACTCATTAGGAGATAAACTCACAAAATGCAAAAGTGGAATTTCTCACATGCATCATATAGGGGCTGAGCATATGAAAAACTCCTAAACCTTGTTATGAATGCTCATGCCAAATTTCACCCAAATCCAGAACCTTTTGAGGTATTTCTGGGTACAATTAGAAAAAGGCTAGTTTGAACTTAAATACGAATTCAAACTCCTTTCATCACATGAATTAAAAAGTGGGATTCATATTCACACTCAGCAAATTTTTGTGAGCTCACACACCAATTTTCACTCCATTTGGAGTTGATCTTGACATGAGCTAATTTAAGCAAATTCAAATCCAATTTGAATTTCAAACTACATATGTTCTGTAAATACATTTCAAACACTCCTCAATTTGAAAAATTCAAATCCAAATGGACATTTGGTGAATTATTCAAATGTACAGGGGCATGAAGGTCACCAATATTAAGAGCAGTGGGAAAATTGAATTTTAGAGGTTAAAACAAGGAGGTGGGACCCACTGTCAGTCTCACACTCGAGCAAATCGACTGAGGACTCGATTCCTCGGTTTCTCGGGCTGGTGCTGTGATCGTCACTGAGCCAAACGCCGCTGCCAGCTCCTGCTCGGTGTGCGCTCACGCTGAGACGACGCCCAGCCCTCCTTATCCCTGCGCTCGAGCCGGCCAAAGGGGGTTTTGTTCGTCACTCCTAGCTCTCGCACAAAAACAGAGCCGAAGACATCGCTGCCTAGGTTGCTCGATCGAGAGACCGCGCCAAATCGTGTGTAGACTCCTCCTGAGTAGCAAAACAGCACCGTGGGCTCGTGCACAAGCTCCTCAACACAAAATCCAGCTGTGATTGGCACCCACAACCCTAGAAACCGTGGTCTTTGCGGCGACCGGAAAACGACCGCACCTCGGGCTCACGTGGACAGCCCTAACGGCAGCTTGTCACGCCCGAGAAAAAGCACCCACAGACGCGCCGGACCACCATGATGCTTCCATTCGAATCTCAGCCCAAGCCGTGGTTCATCACCGGAGTAATTTCAGTTTTAATGCCGGTCGGTGTAAACCGAGTTATCGGTAATACTTCAGAAAATTTTTGGTCAATCATTGTTTATAGTGCCTAAGATCGCACACACGTACTCTAGACTCGTCAGCGCACCTGCACGAGAGAAATCTTAGCTTAAGATGGGTTGTACATACACTATTTCATGGTTTCCCACCGGCGCACCGTCGCTACCGCCTCGGCCGCACTGTGAGAGCTACCCTAGAGCCTCTTCCAAGCCCGTTGATAATCATGACGAGCATCGCTGTGATCTACTGATGCTGTAGAGCCGTTTAATCGGGCATTTGGCAGGCTAGAAGTGGCGGGCAACATCGCCGGACTTCGGTTTGAGCCGCCACTCGTCGCGAGATGGGTTAGGGGCAATGCTGGTTTGGGAAAGTTGCACCAACGTGTTCAGCATGTGTAATTAGGGGCTGGCGGCAAGTGGGCGCACGGGAGTAGGCCGGACGATGGAGTTCCGGCGAACTCTAGCGAGCTCAGGCGCGGGCAGGAGGGAGGTTGAAGATGACCCCCGGACCCACACGTCAGCCACTCGGGGAGATAAATGGGATTTTCTGTGGCTCGGCATCGGGTGCGGCTATGCACATTTATTTCTGTGACCCCGTGTGCCAACGCACCAGAGCGTGACACGTAGCCCCGGACCCACCCGCAGGGATTTAATCATTTCCCGATTTTCAGATTTAGCTCAAACTTCAAACTCACATAACTTTGACTAGGAAACTCCAAATCGAGTGAACCAAATTTTGTTGGATTCAGCTTTATACTTTCCAACAAATCAAGTTTCACCTCATGAAAACCTTTAATTCTCCAGAAATTAATTCTTCAATGTTTAAAATGTTTAGAATTTTAAATGGAGAACCCTTTGATGAAAAATTCTGAAATTTGGCCAGGATGTCCCTTATAATATCCCTGAGCTACCATAAAATTTTCAGATCCATTTGAGCTCATTTGATCCACCAAATGGTTTGATTAATGAAACTGTTCCAGAGAATGAAAAATGTCCAGAAAAAAATTTCAGAATTTCTCTGAACTTGTTTAGCTCATATCTTTTGCTAGGAATCTTCGAATTAGGTGAAAAACCAATTCCATTAGAACCCTCTGAAAATCTAGTTTCCAGAGAGTCATGGAATGTTCCATGAAAATCCTTAGAACACCCTAAGAGCTCTAATTAAGGTCTAATACAACTTTATTTGTGGAGGGCTCAAATGAGCTTTACTGCAAATGAATTTTGGCCAAGTTCTGTTTAGGTTGTATCCAAACCACAGTGGAAAATTTCAGAGTCATTAGCACTGTCTAGCTATATGTTTAGACTTTATAATATCAACTTCAAAATCATATGCATTGAAATTGACACACATATATGGTTATATCATGTAGTCGCTAAGGTTGAAGAGGAGCTGGAGGTTTTGGATTTCATCACCCCGGAGGAACAGCTAGCATACGACCAGCAGGAAGACAAGCTCCGGTTTGCATTAGCCCTTTTATAAACTTTATTGATTTGAAAACTTATTTTGAGTATTCACTTCAATTATGCATTAGAGTCTTGTTTGAAAACCCAAATGCATAGCCAAGAGAACCAGGATTTTGGGCTTAGGTTTTAAACCTCGAGTAGCCACTGCAACGCTAAGATAGTGTAGGATTTGGTACAAGTCAAGTAGTTGGAACTGCTCCCGAGAATAGGGTTGAGGCACACAACTCGGTTAGAGATAGAAAATGGAACACATGGCAAAAAAAATGAGGCCGAGTGGAGAGTAAGGGCAGAAGGACTTTGGGGCCTGGTGCCATAGCTCCGCTTGTGTCGGTTGTGGACCGAGCCATGTGCGGTCCTGTTGAACAAGCTAGAGCAGTACTGAAGACCTACCGGATATATGGGAACCGGGAAACCGTTGTAATTTGGGTAGCGATCTGTTGAGACATAGCTTGTCGTCCAGAGGGAAGGTTGAGAGCATGAGGTGTAAATCGGATGGCGGCACTGAGGATGCGCGCGCAGAGACCTCTTGCTCAGGACGATAGGACCGGTTTAACATTTGGCTGACGGATGAAAGGTATTTGCGTACTACATCCATGATGGTTTCTGTAGGCAACATCGAGTACGGGCGTACGTGACGGGTTATTCGGGTAACCCTGCAGGTGTAAATCGATTATAATCGCCGTCCCTCACGGTCAGTGAGTACCTCTTGTTCACTGTACCGTGACATAGAAAGAACAGGCTAATGTCATGTTAAAAGGTTGCTGATTGAAAGATGTACTTTGGTTGCTAATGATTTGTTATAGTTTAGAGCTAATTAAAGTTCTTTATAACCTTGGGCAAAGCACATGAGAGAAATGCGTTTCTTGTTTGATTGCGGATCTCTTATGTGTATTAGCACGAGGTTCTCCACAACTTGTGCTAAAAACTTGAAAGGAAGGTTCAACTAATTAGGTGTGTCTTTTGCAACTTACATTCCATTATACACTGCAAACCCAGCATGTAGAGTTTCATGTGTAGGTAAGACGGGTTAGTCTTGCTGAGCCATCGTGCTCACTGCTTATGTTTGAAGCGTTTGCAGGGTGCTATGAGGAGGAGGCTCCGGAGGAGGAGACGGACCTCCAAGAGGGCAACACCGTTGAGTGGGAGTCGTGCACGCCGCCGTGTTAGTGTGCGTGTGTGCTAGTGGGAACACGTTCACGGGCTGAACGTGAACTCTTTTGCTTAGTCTACGCCCATGAGTGTAGACTTGACGTATTTTGGATGTAATCATGCTTATAAACTCTTTTATGTAATATAAATTTGCTTCCGCTTTGTACCTTTTACGTGTGTTATCCGGTGCTGTGCAACGCAGTACACCTCAGCGTGATCCGGGCTAGTCGAGACCGTCAGGTCCTCGCAGCGTCGTACCAGAGCTCGCTTGAGGTTTAACGCACTTAAAAAGGTCGTCTTTTCAAAAACTCGGTGAGGAACGAGTTAGTAGCCCATATAAAGATGTTAGTAGTGTATAGTAAGTGACATTATTAACCTATGTGCTTATGTAGGAAAATCATGCATCTCGGGACGTCATATGTCTTGGGGGTGCATGTAACCGCTGTCCACCAGTGCGCACAAGCTTAAGGGTGGAGCCTCACGGGTGGCAGGTAACCCGGCCAGCTTTGGTATCCTCTACGACTCTTCATGTCGTTTGGGGTATTCGAGCAACACCCTTCCCTGGCGTGCTACGAGCAAGTATGGGAGACCCCGTCACGTGGTTAGTAATGTGAACACGTAGCTCAAGGCGCAATTGGCTTGAGAACAACTGTGCGAGTGATACCGGACGGTTGTATGAACTGTATTGGGACCGGGTTCGGTGTGCAGCCGAGCCTGACGATTGTGTGGTTTAAATTGCAGGTAGTCTAGCCACGGATCGGTAGACGAGTAGCACATGTGTGCGAGAGACGTTTTAGTGCCACTGAATTAACGAAGCCGGCTAAGTCCGGTATAGGTTTTTCTTTGTGAGGAACGTAGTACCGGCATGAACTGGGTGACTGTGACACCCGGTTCCGAAAATAGAACCAAGTGAATGCAAATGTGTGCCCAGGATGTTCATCACACATACACATGTAACCCACAAACTGAATTCAGAATATAACCATGAATAAATAGTGTTTAAGTACTTTATTACAATGACTCAATGTCTCACTAATAAAAATCTAACTTATTCTTGCACCGGAAGATTCTAACGACAGCGGAAATAACTAAAGACAGCAGGCTCCAACTTCAACTCCACAGGCATGTTGACGATAGTGCGCATTCCTAGTACTCCACATGTTCCTCGAAGTATTCTACACCTATAGCTGATGTATATGTGGGAATGCAAGGGTGAGTACATGTTGTACTCAGCAAGTGCGGGAAAAGCATGACATGTAGCTTACAACAGGGTAGGAAATACAAAGGCTCATTGTAGCAAGCAAATTTTATTTCACGAATATGATAAAAACAGCAACTATCTCTAGGTGAGTTTAATCCCATCATAACCAAGTATTTTACCAACATTCCTTCATCATAATTCACCATTTATCAAGTCTGAACCAGCCAATAAGCTTTCTCAAGTTCATCTCATACTCATAAATATTCATAACGATCTCATATTCATATAACTGAAACCAAACTCATTGTCATGACCCAAAACAGTCCCAAAACCAATCCCAATGACATACCCAAATATCCATCCCAAGTTTTGCCCCTAATCGTGGAAGTTTGCCAGGTGCTTGTGACCGGAAGCACGGCTATCATGATAGTTTTACACTCTGTAGAGGTGGCACCACTGTACCCACAAGTTTGTGATTTCGTCACCCGTCGGTGACTAGAAAGAACCTCCATTATACCAGTACACAACCGTCAGTGTATGGCCAAGAGATCACAAAATAGCCTTTCAAGGGGCTACTAGGATGTACGGACCCACTGAGGTTTCATCGGCAGGCTCGAATATCCATTCTCCCACCCACGGGCCCCCTCTTGTGCCATGCAGTTCCCCGGGCAGTCCCTCTTGATTCCCATTCCCCGCTCCATCCAACGGTCCATAACAAGCTAGCAACACACCTAATTAGTCAGCTAAGCCGCACCCATATTTAGCCTTGTGGTGACACTATTTTCCTGTCATGTGCTCACAAAAACCGGTCCTTAGATCTACGGCAAGTAAACTACCATCTCATTCAGCAACATCCACAAACCAAGCTTGCCTAGATCTCCCTGATTCCATGCTCATTACATCATCAAGTTCTCATCATCATTATTCATATGAGTGCAGTAGCTAACCATGTTTTAATTCAGCTTCCCGTATCCCTTAAATTAAGCGAAGCAAAAAGGAAAAATGACCATACCCGACTCATCAACTTTCCCGGCGACAAGGATGGTTAACAAAACTAGTAAATTCCTATAAAAGCGTGTCCCATCAAGTTGACTCAAGCATACACGTTTTTGCAAACAAAACAGTTTCCAAACATGGGGTCAATATGGTCAAAGGGCACTTGCCTTGCTCCCATGGTTCGTGTTGCTCAAGCGTCTTGAAATCTTGGTGCTGTAGTTCCTCGTAGACGGCCTCTTGAGCTTGTCCTTCTACTCACGACCACGCACATACAAAATTTACAGCAATCAATCATCATGCACAAACTTTACTCAAGATGCAACGGGTAGATGAATGCAAATCTGTGGGACCTATGTGTGCTGAATACATTGGCTTTGATGACAAAAGTTTTGAATACTACCAAAACACCTTTTTAACAAGGTCCGACTCTAGGTCCAAGCTCCTGCAAGGTCCGACGATAGGTCCGACGTAAGTTCCGACTTGCTTTGTCTAGGTCTGACTTATTTTGACTAGGTACGACTTGTTTTTGCTAGCTCCGTTGCTAGGTCCGACTAGCTTTGGTAAGTTCCGTGCTAGGTCCGACTAAGCTTTAGTAAGCTCCGGCGCTAGGTCCGACTAGCTTTGGTAAGCTCCGGTTCAAGGTCCGGTTAGCTTTGGTAAGGTTCAGAGCTTGATTGCAATGGTTCTACTTTTATCTTGCAATGTTTTGAACTTTCTTTACTCTTATGGAAAGTTTGCTTAGTAATATTTTACTAAGTTTTTGGTGTGTTTTGTTGGTTATGGCTGATATCATTTTGCTATGGTTTACAACATGCTTATGTGAGGTGCTCACGTAAGATGTTGTAGTTTCGGAACTAATGAGAGTCAAGTTGAGGACTTGTGCTCGGAAGTATTGGGTGTTTATTCATGTGTGGGTGTTGCTTGAGTTCAAGACATGGCTGGTGACGGGATCCATTGAACTAGTCTTAGGGAGAAGATGAGGTTCAACAACCAAGTTCGGGAGGAAGTGTGGTTGAGTTGATCGGGAGGTTGCGCAGTATGTTTGAATCAAGAACAATGCCTATGAAGGTATCTTGGACATCATTGGAAGATGTTTGCATGTGTGCAAGGAGTGCATGGACGTGGCTGCATGGTTCCAAGGCATGATGAAGGGATGTGGACGTAAAAAATTGGTCGGAAAGGTTCAACCGACTAGGTTATGGACTCAGGCTGCGGCTGAGTCGTGTTTGACTCAAATATGGAAAGTTTTGAGTTGGTTGTGATAGGATTTCATGTGGGTCACGAATTTGAGTTGTTTTAGGAATGTCTGGGACGTTACTAAGGTGTTTGGAAGTCTTAAGATTGCTTCTATCTGCGTGTAGAAGAGTCTTAAGCAGTATTGGAAAGTTACAGTTTGAATCCAAGTAGGAGTAGGAGTCCTAGTTTGAATTGGGTTGGCCTTAGGGCTGGTTATATAAGCAAGGGAGGCCAAGGCTCATGTGCACACGACTTTGGGGCTGTTCCTATTGTGTTTTGATAAACAAAATTCGTATTCTAAGGGAACTTTTGTGCCTTGTTCGTCCGACTTTTTCAGACAAGTTTTTCTCGTCGAGTTTCTCTTCAGCACTACCTTGCTTCGGTAGTTTTATCATAACTCGAGTTCTACAGATCCAATTGATGTGATTCTTTTTGGGTTGTCTTCACAACTTGAATATATATCATCTGTGAACATTTCACAGTCATTTAATTGGTGGTTTCTGATCTACACGAGTTTCTTTGCAGTATTCCAGAACTGTTTTTCTCGCGTAGGACAGATTGAACTTTGTTTGATCTTTCGATCGTAACTTGAGTTTCTCTCAACGGATTTTCATGATTATTGTTGTGACGTCTTCGTGACTTGATTCTCTACAATCTATACTAGTTGTGTCACAGTTGAACACGTTTAAATTAGTCGCACACACGGTTCCTTTAAAGGATCGGTTTTCTGCTGAGGGGTGTTTTGCTGCTTCCGCTGAAAAGTTTTAATCTACCATTCACCCCCTCTAGTAGCTTTTCACGTGTACTTTGATCCTACAATTGGTATCAGAGCCAGGTTGCTCTAATCTTTGTGATTTGTACGTGTTTTGACTAATCATCATGGAGAAATACTCCGCCAAACCTTGTTTGTTTAGTGGTATTGATTTTCAGGTTTGGAAGGCACGCATGGAAGCTTTCATCCAGGCGCAAGGCTTTGCAATATGGGAAAAGGTGTACAAGCCTTACGATGTGCCTTCAAACGATCAAGTCACGGCTACAAACATGAGAGATGTCGACAACAACAACAAGGCTTGGAACTTGATCATACAAGGACTAACTCAGAGCGACTTCGACCGACCGTGTTGCACACCTCCGATCGGCGTACGATGTGTGGAGAGCACTTTGTGACTACCACGAAGGATCCAACACGATCAGAGCTCCCGAACCATGAGTTGATGACATGCTCCTTTTCAGCTCAATGCATCAGCTACTACATTGGCCTTTCCGTGGTGATAGTTGATTCTAACATCATAATCCTTGATGAGTTCCAACCATCGACGTTGCCTCAAATTCAGATCTGTTTGCATGAATATATACTTGAGGCTTTTGTGATCCATATAGATCTCACATCGGTGGCCAAGGATACAATGCCTTCAAATCTTCAAGGCATGTACCACGGCTGCAAGTTCCAGGTCGTGTGTAGGGTAATTCAGTTCATGTTTCTTTAGTTGTCTCAATGCATAGGCTATCACTTGTCCTCCTTGCATAAGCACACATCCAAGCCCTTGTTTTGATGTGTCATAATATATATCGAAGCTCTTGCTCACGTCCGGCAATATCAAAACTGGCACTGTTGTTAATCTTTTCTTTAGTTCCTCAAAGCTTTCTTGACACGCTGGTGTCCACTGAAATGCTTTCCCTTTTATCAACAATTCCGTCATAGGCTTCGCTATTTTGGAGAAATCCTTGATGAACCGGCGGTAGTATCCAGCCATCCTAGGGAAACTCCAAATATCCCTCACATTCTGCGTTTGGTTCCACTTAAAAACATCCCTCGCCTTTCCGGGATCAACCGATACTCCTCCTTCGGATATGATGTGGCCTAGGAAGGATCTCCTTTAGCCAAAATTGACACTTGCTGAACTTGGCATACAACTGATGCTCTCGCAGTTTCTGCAACGTCAACCTCAAGTGTTCCTCATATTCTTCCTTACTTTTTGAATACAGCATGATATCGTCGATAAAAACCACGACGAACTTGTCCAAGTACTCCATGAAGACCTTATTAATGAGGTACATAAAGTATGCAGGTACATTCGTCAACCCAAATGACATAACGGTATATTTGTATGAACCATACCGTGTTTGAAATGCAGTCTTGGGTATGTCGGAGAGCTTAATCTTCAGCTGGAAGTATCCCGACCGAAGATCAATCTTGGAGAAAATTCGGGCACCTTTCATTTGATCGAACAAGTCCTCTATACGGGGCAGCGGGTATTTATTCTTGATCGTCACTTCGTTGAGAGACCTATAGTCCACACACATCCTTTGGGTTCCATCTTTCTTGTCTACGAAGAGCACGGGGGCTCCCTACGGTGACAAGCTTGGGCTTATAAAACCCTTTTCTAGCTGCTCCTGAATTTGCTCCTTGAGCTCCACTAATTCATTAGCAAGCATCCTATATGGCCTCTTCGCTATAGGTGCAGTTCCGGGTACTAAATCAATGGCAAATTCAATTTCCCGGTCAGGTGGCATACCTGGGAGTTCTTCCGGGAACACATCTGAATATACTTGAACCACCGGAATTTTTTCCAATGTCGCTTCTTTGATGTGGTTCAGCACTGCCTTCTCAGTTGCAGGTTGAGCTACCTCAAACTCAATACGAGTACCGTGCTCACTCGTCAACTGCACGATCCTCTGAGCACATTGAATCACTCCATTGTGCTTTCTTAACCAGTCCATTCCAAGTATTATGTCGATCCCTTGGGAATCCAAGACAATAAGGTTGGCAAGAAAGTCTATCCCCCTTATTTTAAGGCTTACTTTCGGACATACTATATTTGTAGGAGCTAGAATTCAAATTTGAAGAAGCGATTTCCCAACTATATGCATCAAGGTGTATGAACTAAGCAATTTCTTTTATTAATTTCAGCCTATATGAGGATGTGAACAAGTGCCGAAGCATCTAACATCTCTCTACTATGTGTGGATGTGGACATTTGCCGAAGTGTCCCACAACTCACACCAGCACACAAACACAAGCAATCATCACAAAAATTTCTGCACACCACTCTTATGTGACTTACTACGATCTAAACATTCCCATTACAGCTTTATTCAATGGAAACCTAAACTTAATCGTCAGAACCAGTGCTGTTCTTGCCGTGTGACAAGGGTGGTCCATACATGGGCACACGCCATGGTGAGTCAGCAGTCCATGTAGGAATAGATTACGCTGGTGCTCCATTTGCTCCCGCGTTGGCCTGAGTCTCCTCCTGTTTTTCCAGCAAGTACAGCTTCTTGCGGAGGTAACGGATCTCTTCTTGTGCGCTTGCATAGCGGTTTCCTAACTCCACGAGCAACTTCTGAGACTTGTCAGCAGCTTGTGGGTTGGAAAGAGCTCCTCCATGGGGTCCAATGATCTCCCTTGTACCACTCTTCCGATATGGGTGCAGCTCAAAAGTAGTGTTCTCAAGCAGCACAGTCCGGTGAGTGCATCCCATGCAGCATCATCGATAGCTTCTGCCCTTGTAGCTCTCCATGTGGGTGTGAAGTGCCATGTGACATCCCTACCGTTAGATAGGATGGTTACTTCAGCCTTCCACTATTCATGTCCGAGATGAGGGACTTTCTGGAGAAGATATTCCAGGTATAAGCTGCAGCAATCCAGAAATTCTTTAAGCTCCTTGGATATGTGTCCTTCCATTCCGTCGGACCGGAATTCTTGAACTGAACGGTTGGCCCATTCATCACCTTCATTCTCGTCCTCAGCAAGGGGTGACTCCTCCTCAGATTCATCTCCTCCCGACATAGCTTCATGAGGCTCCACGGGGTGTAAGTCCGCGTGAAACTCCTCCTGAGGTGCGTACCAATGCCGTTCTTGTGGATTATCCTCCATGTCGTCTTCGAATGGTTCCACCTCTTCTGGGGCCTTTTCCTCATGCATAGAGCTATTGACTTCGTCTTCATCATGAGGTTCCATCTTCACCTCCTCCCAATATGGTCCATCAGACACCTCAATGGGGTTAAGTGCACTCCCAAGTGGTGGTGGACGAGTCCTTATGCGTGCTGTGCTCCTAATCACCGGCGTCTATAAATAAGACATGAGAAGCTTTAGAGAAGAAGAAAATAACTCCAAACCTTCAGAAGCTATGAAGCAATAAAACAAAAAAGTTTATGTCCAAAAGAAGAAAAAAGAGGGGCTGAAAATAGCACTTTGCGGTGGCTGAATTGACAAGTGAAGTGCAGCAGCAAGCAATTTTCGAAAATAGCAGTTTAGAGGGGTGTTCCTATGTGTTTTAGAGTGTCCATTCTACCTAGGCTTGCGTCATACGGTCAACATGGCTCTGGTACCAATCAGTGACACCCGGTCCAAAAATAGAACCAAGTGAATGCATATGTGTGCCCAGGATGTTCATCACACATACACATGTAGTCCACAAACTGAATTCAGAATATAACCACGAATAAATAGTGTTTAAGTACTTTATTACAATGACTCAATGTCTCACTCATAAAAATCTAACTTATTCTTGCACCGGAAGATTCTAACGACAGCGGAAATAACTAAAGACAGCAGGCTCCAACTTCAACTCCACAGGCATGTTGACGGTAGTGCGCTCGCCTAGTACTCCACATGTTCCTCGAAGTATCCTTCTCCTATAGCTGATGTATATGTGGGAGTGCAAGGGTGAGTGCATGTTGTACTCAGACAGTGCGGGAAAAGCATGACATGTAGCTTACAACAAGGTAGGAAATAAAAAAGGCTCATTGCAGCAGGCAAATTTTATTTCACAAACATGATAAAAACAGCAACTATATCTAGGTGAGTTTAATCCCATCATAACCAAGTATTTTACCAACATTCCTTCATCATAATTCACCATTTATCAAGTCTCAACCAGCCAATAAGCTTTCTCAAGTTCATCTCATACTCATAAATATTCATAACCATCTCATATTCATATAACCGAAACCAAACTCATTGTCATGACCCAAAACAGTCCCAAAACCAATCCCAATGACCATACCCAAATATCCATCCCATGTTTTGCCTCTAATCATGGAAGTTGGCCAGGTGCTTGTGACCAGAAGCACGGCTACCATTATAGTTTTACACTCTGCAGAGGTGGCACCACTCTACCCACAAGTTTGTGATTTCGTCACCCGTCGGTGACTAGAAAGAACATCCATTATACCAGTATACAAACTTCGGTGTATGGCCAAGAGATCACAAAATATCCTTTACAAAGGGGCTACTAGGATGTACGGACCCACTAAGGTTTCACCGGCAGGCTCGAATCTCCATTCTCCCACCCATGGGCCCCCTCTTGTGCCATGCAGTCCCCAGGGCAGTCCCTCTCGACTCTCATTCCCCACACCATTCAACGGTCCATAACAAGCTAGCAACACACCTAATTAGTCAGCTAAGCCGCACCCATAGTTGGCCTTGTGGTGGCACTGTTTTTCTGGCATGTGCTCGCATGAACCGGTCCTTAGATCTACGGCAAGTAAACCACCATCTCATTTAGCAACATCCCCAAACCAAGTCTGCCTAGATCTCCCCGATTCCATGCTCATTACATCATCAAGTTCTCATCATCATTATTCATATGAGTGCAGTAGCTAACCATGTTTTAATTTAGCTTCCCGTATCCCGTAAATTAAGCGAAGCAAAAAGGAAAAACGACCATACCTGACTCATCAACTTTCCCGACGACAAGGATGGTTAACAAAACTAGTAAACTCCTATAAAAGGGTGTTCCATCAAGTTGACTCAAGCATACACGTTTTCGCAAACAAAACAGTTTCAAAACATGGGATCAATATGGTCAATGGGCACTTGCCTTCCTCCCGTGGTTCGTGTTGCTCAAGCGTCTCAAAATCTTGGTGCTGTAGTTCCTCGTAGACGGCCTCTTGAGCTTGTCCTTCTACTCATGACCACGCACATACAAAATTTACAGCAATCAATCATCATGCAAAACTTTACTCAAGATGCAATGGGTAGATGAATGCAAATTCTATAGTGCAGTTTTATTAAACCAGTTTATACGTGTTCTTGCATGTTTTAATGAGCTTTCATGGGATTTTATGATGAACAAGGGTGTAGGGATCAAGTGTGGACGTGGTGATGATCTTGACACAAGATCTAGATCAGTTCCACCGTCAAAAATTGATCAAAACACGATCTATCCACACGCGAAAGTTTCTGCTTGAAGGGGGCGAAGAAAATGGATGCGTATAAACGACGGCGACGTCATAAGATGGGTAATGAAGACCTACCTCTCTTCTTCCTCCTTTCCTCCTTGCAGCTGGACTTTTTCCCTTGCAATGGCAGCAGCTGGGGTTTTACTTGGGAGAAGAATAGGGCTGCGGCCAGGGCTTGGCAGCAGGGGTCTTCTTCTCCGGCGACGGTGAGGCGGGGCAGAGTTTCGACGGCGGTCAAGGCAGCAGAAAAGGGGTGGCGACCAGAAGAGAGAGGCGTGCGGCCAGGGGGGTGGGGTTATATTTATAAGGGAGAAAAAAGAGTCCTATGGGTGGAAACAAAGAGTCCTAGATGTATGGGACTCAACCAAAGAGTCCTAGGGTTGGAAACAAAGAGTCCTAGAAGTATGGGACTCAACCAAAGAGTCCTAGGGGTGGAAAAAAAAGTCCTAAAGGTAGGGGACTAAACCAAAGAGTCCTAGGGGTGGGGGACAAAGTGTCCTAGAGGTGGGGGACTTAACCAAAGAGTCTTAGAGGTGGGGGATTTAACCAAAGAGTCCTAGAGGTGGGTGACTTCACCAAAGAGTCCTAGAGGTGGGGAACTAGGGTTCCCCCCTCAAAAGCTGCGGCCAAGAGGTCTCCCCCCCCTAATTTGGTGCAGCCAATTTGGGGAAAAATTCCCTCCAAATGTGTGGTAAATTCTCCCTAGGGGAATTTTGCGGAATTTGGGGAAAACCAGGAAAAATTGGGAAGAATTTGGGAATTTTCGGGAAGGGGGAAATTTGGCGAAAAATTGGGGTGGCTCAATTTGGCTATTTTATCTTCATTACTATCCATTTCTATGTTCCTTTGTCCATTTCTATATTCCCTTTTTCCATTTCTATATTCCCTTCTCCATTTCTATGGTTCTTTCTGCATTTCTATGGTTCTTTCTCCATTTCTATGGTTCTTTCTACATTTCTACTTCTTTTCAAATGCTTCTCTACATGAAAAATGTATGCAATGCATGGTAGTGAAATTTGAGGTTGTTACAGTGAAGCTTCGACGTCACACCCCACTAAATGATCAACATCATTGTAAACTTGAAAATTTTGATCCAGAGCACTAAAAATTTGATTTAACTCTTTCCCTTAATCAGGATGTTCAAAGTAAACAAGTTTTCAACTTATAGGATATTAAGGACAGAGTCCTCTGTTTTTGACTGAAATAATGCTGAAGTTATACAGAGGTTATAGGTTGAGTTACTTCGATGTTGGGGTTGTATGATAAATTTCTGGAAATCTTTGGAAGAGCGTTACATCTTTTCTATTGATGTCCAGAGGTGTTTCATACCTTAACTGGTCAAAAATGCAGTAGAGTTGAAACTGTCCAGAAAACAGGGCAGAGCAAATACCCTCTGTAACTCTCTGTAAAATGAGCATAACTTCCTGCATAAAGATCTAAAAATATAAAATTAGGTAGTTCTGAATAGTTCATGATATAGGTTATAACTTTGTAACAGAAAGGTTTGTCAAATTCGATTTAGAATTAACTGGAATTCTTTGATTAAATCAGTACCTCAAGGAGGGAGGTGCTGTCCAATTTTCTCCAGAAATTATGTCAACTTTGACATCTCATAACTTTTGAACCATTATTGATCTGAGGGCAAACAAATACATTCTGGAAAACTATTGAAGTTAACTTTAACTTTGATGTTGAGTGCCAGAAATTTCTTTGCATTTAGCATGGTCTAAATCAGGTTAAAAGGGAAACTGGTCAGGGCTATCAGTTTGGGCAGCAGACCGGCAATCAAATTTGTTCTAAGTTTGATTTGTGCTTCCAAGTTTTATGAGTTCAATGACATGTTTTATGTTATAACTCAATGATTTACTGTTGAAATAAATATTTGACCTTTTTCAAATATGTTTCTACAGATGGCAGAGGATAAACAACTGGAGAACGGGTGGGTGGTATCCCACTGTTCTCAACGCAGCGGTTATCCAGAACTGTTGAAGCTAATGCTTCAATATCTCGGGTACGTGGAGACGCCACGTTACCTCGCCAAGGAAGAAGGCGAGGAGGGGAACAAGACATGGACCGTCCATGTTGAAGTTCCAGCAGGACCTACGCCACCCGGTTGGGCACTGTTCAGTGTCATGGTGAAAGGGAGACAACCGGAGGAGATGTGGCAGGTGACAGCCCGCGACACCATGTCGCGTTTCTGCCAGTTACACGTGAGAGCTATGGAGGGAACTCCATACGCGCTTGTTCCGGTGGAGAGACGAGCTACTCACGTGTCGAGGGAGAGGTACTTGGAGGCAACGAATCTGAGTTGCCTAAGGTACAACCCCGCGGAGGCAAACTTCAGCCTCCAGTTGATGGCAGGAAAGACAATGATGGACAGCCAAGCTGTCCACACCGCTCGACTTGCCGTGGAGCTTAAGGAGAGCACCAGCCGCCGAGACCATTAATTTGAGAGTGCTCACAGTGCACTCCTTAATGTGCTCCTTCCAACGATTAAGCGACTGAATGAACAACACAATCAGTTACATCATCTGAAGAACGCGAAGAAGAAAAGCCGTGTTGACATCAATGCTTTGCAGCAGCAAGTACAAGCCTTGACCCAGCAGAACGAGGTCCTCACTCAAGAGCATGATGACACTATTGAGGAGGGGCAGGGCTGGAAGAAGACTACAATCAGGCCATGGACGAGGTGCATGCTTTGCAATACCTCGTGCCTCCGGTAGTAGGCCTACCGCTGGTAGGGGCAGAACCAGTGGTTTTGGGTATCCCGGCGATGCCGGAACCTGAATCCGAAGAGGAGGTCATGGACCCGGAGCCACCAGCAGAGATAGCGGAGGAGGACGACCCATAGGAGGTCGAGTTCTACTGCAAGTTGTGAGTTTACCGTTGCCAAGTAGGGCAGCGATGGTGGTGTGTAGAAACTTTTGTAAGAGGTGACATGTCATGTAGACAGTAGTATGTGTATAGGTAGTGACGACATGAGCACGACTTCTCGGGGATCCGAGAATAATATATCTTGTATAAGTTTATGCTTTATCAATATATGTGAATGTTGTGGAAGTTTATTCATGTGTCACTGCAATACCTACTGTTTTCCCTCGAATTTTAAGAATGACATGTGCTGATCGTTGCTGTTTTGAATTTCAGAATGACTCGTACACGCGCCAACACTGAAATTGGTGGGTCCAGTCAGGGGGGAGAGGCCTCCCAACAGCCTCCCGAGGCTTCCTTAGGACAGCAACAGCAACAACCGCTAACACCACTGCCAACGGTCACGTTGGCTGATATTGTTGCGGCCATGGCGGGCTCGCACCAGCAGCATACCGAACTGCTGCAAACGCTGATTGCAAATACGTATCGACCTGAGAGGCGTCAAGACCAAGAGGAGCATCAAAAAAGCTCCTACTCAGACTTTCTGGCTACTCATCCCCCGGTATTCTCAAGGGCGGATGAACCCCTCGATGCGGACAACTGGCTCTGCATGATAGAGATGAAGTTCGGGCTGCTCCAAGTTAGTGAGCAGCGAAAGACTCAGTTCGCGGCCCAGCAGCTTCAGGGGTCCGCGAGCGCTTGGTGGGCAAACTTCTGTGCCTCGCAACCCACCGAGCGAATGCTGACCTGGGCGGAGTTCCGGACGGCCTTCAGGGCCTATCACATACCGCCAGGTCTGATGAAAAGGAAGACGCAGGAGTTTCTTCTCCTAAAGCAAGGCAGCAGGAACGCGCTGGAGTACTCCAGGGTGTTAAACGATTTCGCGCTCTATGCGTTATACCATGCCGATACTGACGAGAAGCGGCGGGACCACTTTTTCCAGGGGCTGAATCCGCTCCTAGAGGACAAGCTGGAGATGTTCAATTGCGGCAGCCTCAATGACATTATTGATGCTGTGATTGTAAAAGAGGACTCCGGTAAGGAGTTAGCGGTGGCGGAGAAGAAACGAAGCATGCTGCAGAGCAGCGGAGAGGGAGCTGGTCCTCCCCAAAAATACCGGATGGTGTATTGCTCACCATCAGGTAAACGCTGGCAACCACCGCAGCGACCGATGCAATTCCGCAGTCGGCCGTATTTTCCACCGGCGTTCCTGCCGGCATTATCAGCACCACCTCCGCAGCAACAACAGCAGCAGCAGACAATGCCGCGTGCATTTGCACCTCAGCAGCGCATGCCGGGCTTTCGTCCTCCAAGCACGGGCCAGCCATCAACCGCATGCTACAAATGTGGTCGCCAAGGGCACTTCGCCAACAACTGCCCTGAGAGGAAAGGCGGCGGAGTGGCACCACAGTTTACAGGGAGGAATCAGCCCTGGAACCCCATTAATGCGCGGGGGGGGGGACCCTATGCTCGGCACCGTCCACCAACTCGGCATAGAGGACGTGCCGTAGGGAGAGCCAATCCTTGCGGGTATGTTCCAACTCCACAAGCATCTCGCCATGGTGTAGTTTGATTCAGGCCCCATGCATAGTTTCATTAGCCAAGCTTTTATTGCTAAATACAGCTTGCAAATACTACCCACCAAAAGTCCTTACGTGATTTGTTCACCGGGTGGGAAAATTTCAGGAAGCATGATCGTTTTGAAAGCGCCATTACGCTTAGGGGGTAGAGTATACCCTACGTCTCTCATAGTTTTAGAGGGATAAAAGGTTGATGTCATCTTAGGGATGTTGTGGTTAACCCGCCACGGCGCCGTTTTAGACACCATCCTACGAGTCGTGCATCTACACTCAGAAATGCACGAGTTGCATTCATTATTTCTGGACAGTCCAGAAATAAAGCTTCCAAGTGTATACCAATCCCCCACTATCAAATTGGAAGATATTCCAATAGTCCATGAGTTCCCCAATGTATTTCCAGATGATTTACCAGGGATGCCGCCCGACCGAGAGGTGGAGTTCAAGATTGAGCTTGCACCGGGAACTTTGCCAATATCCCGAAGGCCGTACATGATGGCGCCAAAGGAGTTGGCAGAATTGAAAATGCAGTTGACGGACCTACTGGAGAAGGGGTTTAGTAGGCTGAGCTCCTCACCATGGGGCTGTTCGGCATTATTTGTGAAGAAGAAAGATGAGACGTTGCGGCTTTGCGTGGACTATCATCCACTAAATGCCGTGGCTATCAAGAATAAGTACCCGTTGCCATGGATCAACATGTTGTTATATCAGTTGGTCGAAGCAAAGATCTTTTCCAAGATGGACTTAAGATCCGGGTACCATCAGATTAAGAAACGGGCTGAGGACATCCCGAAGACGGCTTTCTCGACGAGGTACGGGCTTTATGAGTACCTGGTCATGTCCTTCGGCCTCACCAATGCTCCAGCTCATTTCATGTACTTGATGAACTCGGTATTCATGCCGGAGCTAGACAAGTTCGTCGTGGTCTTCATCAATGACATATTGGTATATTCCAAGTCGGAGGAAGAGCACGCGAAGCACCTGCGTATAGTCTTGCAAAGGCTGCGGGATCACAAGCTATACGCGAAATTCAGCAAGTGCAAATTCTGGATATCGCAAGTGCATTTTCTCGGGCATATTATCTCAGCGGAGGGCATCGCTGTAGACCCGAGTAAGATGCTCACAAGTGCTGAATTGGAAGTCTCTGAGGTCTTTCCACGAGGTACGGATGTAAGTGCATCTAGGATATCCCTTGTGGGTTTTGGCTAATTGATGACGAACATATGAGATCCTAATGAAACTATTAAGATGATTGCAGGATAAACAAAGTGAACTGGCTCGGCACACACAAAAAGGTGAAAAATAGAGAGGTGCCCGAAAAGGAAGACGTTAGTGGAATTTAGAAGAGCAAAGTAGATATAAATGTATAGGTTGTGTGTGAGAGAGACACATCTCAAGAGCTCATGACTTTGCGTAAGGGTAAGGGGTTTAAAAATCAACTAAAATCCACTGAAAACCGGACTAGTCCGTTCATGGACCGGACTAGTCCGTTTAACTTTCTGGAAGACGCAAACATAGTGCACCGGACTAGTATGATTTGTGAACCGGACTAGTCCGGTCAGCTTACTGGAACTCAACCGGACAAGTCCGGTTTTGGACCGGACTAGTCCGGTCATGTCTCTGTTGTCCTCTTTAGAGGACTGCGGACTAGTCCATCCAAGCGACGAGACTAGTCCGCTGAAGTTTCTGAAACCCCATTTCACATAGCACCGGACAAGTCCGGTTTGTGGACCGGACTAGTCCGGTTAACCCACTGGAAGTAGACCGGACAAGTCCAATCATATACCGGACTAGTCTGGTAGTAGGTTTAACAACGGTAACTCTTTGGGAAAGCCTATAAAAAGAGGTCCTTCGTCTTTTCCCTGATAAGACAGGACACATATTGTCGAAAGCTTGAACCCTAGCGCCGCCACCTGACCCAAGAGCCCAAAAACACATCTCTCCATACATCTAAGGTGCAAAAAGGCCAAGATCAATCAAATACTTGGATTTGGGATTGAGAGATCGTCGTTCTTTCGTTGTGAGCTCTTGGGGTTTGATTTCTCTACACTCATATTCTGCATTGTAATCTTTTTGAGTGTATTTGATCACCTTCTCACTGTAATTCTTGTGGGAGCCCTCAACGTGTGAGGTTGCCCTACAAACTCGGTGATTACCCATGATAGTGGAGTCAAGTCGGCCTTTGTGGTGACTTGAAGAGGGAAAGGGTTGGGAACCCGGCTCTATGTGAGCTTCCTCTACGAGGACGTAGATCTCTTGGTGAGATCGAACCTCGGTAAAAATTCGCGTCTTTTGTCTCTCATTTGTTTTACATCTTGACACATTAGATCACTAGTTTGCTAGTCATCGTTTGAGTTCCTTACAAGTTTGCACGTGCATCCATACAATAAATTTAATTTATAAAAAGTGTTGTTCTCATTCCGCTGCTATAAGATTAAATTTGTGAGACACACTTAGTTAACTCAAATAATTCAGCACACCGGACTAGTCCGCCCACACAACCGGACTAGTCCGGTCAGTCAAGTTTCTGATAACTTTATTAAGTGTGCAGAAATTATTTAAAGGCCTATTCACCCCCTCTAGGCCACATTCAATTGGTATCAGAGCCAAGTTCTCCATCAACGAGACTCACATCTCGGAGAGATCAATGGCCTCTGAGAAGAACAATGATATCCCGAAGACGAGCAACAACGATGAGGAGCAAGAAGCCAAAGCCTTCGATGTGCTGAAAGAAAGTCCACATGACGATGAAGAAGTGAGGCAGCTAAAAGCACTCCTGAGAAAGAAACTGCTGGCACAAAAAGGAAAAGAGGAAGAAAAGACGATGGGGAGTGGTCATCACGACTACTCCTGGTATCCTTACAACTACAACCGTCTCAATTCAAATAATCATTATCTCTCTATTCCTATGGGAAGGCCCCCACAGTTTGATGGAAGTGACTACACCATGTGGAAGTACAACATGAAAATGCATCTAATATCCTTGAATCCCAGCCTTTGGCATATTGTCTGCACAGGAATAGATATCCCAGACACGGATGAAGAACTCACTCCGGAACAAGAACAAGAGATTCACAGAAATGCACAAGCCGTTGCAGTAATCACATCGTCACTGAGCAGAGAAGAATTCACCAAGATCGATGGACTAGAAAGTGCAAAAGAAATCTGGGATACACTCAAAACTGCTCATGAAGGAAATAGGTCTGTACGTGAAGCCAAAATTGAGATGCTAGAAGGAGAGTTGGGGAGATTTGCTATTGAAGAAGGCGAATCACCTCAAGACATGTACAATCGGATGAAGGCACTCATCAACAAAATCCGTGCCTATGGAAGTAAGAAATGGACTGGTCACGAGGTAGTCAAAAGGATGATAAGAGCCTTCATGCCAAGAAACGTCACACTTTGCTCAATGATTAGAGAAAGCCCCGGGTTTCACAAGATGACTCCCGATGAGTTATTGGGAAAGATCATAAATCATGAAATGATGGAGAAAGAGGCTCAATACGTCAAAGACTTAGCCGAGCTCACCTCTTCTAAAAAGAAAGAAGTTGCTCTCAAAGCAACGTGCAGACCCAAACTCAAAGAAACTCGTGAAGACCAAGACGATGGAGATACAAGCGACGAAAGCACCGATCTTGATGACGAAGAAATGGTACTCTTCATCAAAAAGTTCAAACGCATGATGAAGAGAAGACACGGCAACAATTCACATGAAGGCAAAATCAAGGATAAAGGAAAATCCAAGGCTCGACGTACTTGCTACAACTGCGGAGAGTATGGTCACTTCATGGTGGACTGTACTTATGAAGAAAACAAAAAGAAGAAGAAAACAAGATCTCAAGAAAAGAAAAATTTCAGAAAAAGAAGACAAGCCCATCAAGCTCACATTGGGAAGGAGTGGGACTCAAACGACGAGTTCTCTTCCGATGAAGAAGAAGAGATGGCCACTATCGCAGTCAAGAAACCAACTATGAGAGCCACACTCTTTCTGAACATGGGAGGACGGGACATGAACAACCACACTTGTCTTATGGCTAAGGAAGGCAAGAAAAAGGTTAGACTTACTCCTCCTATACTAAATTCCTCCATTGATGACTTTGATAGCTCTAGTGATAATGAAGAATTATTTAGAGGGCTAAGTAAAATTGCTTTAAAGAAAATGGAAATGTTGTCGAACGAAATCTTTGAGAAGGAAGAACTTGTCAACCGACAAGAAGATATGCTCATCCGTGAGAGGAAGAGATATCAAGAAGTTGAAAAGCTTCTTGAGCTTGAAAGAGAGAAGAATGAGTCACTTGAGTTAGAGCTAGCCTTGAGTAAGGAAACCTACTCAAAGTTAGAGGACTCGCACATTGCAATCAAGGAAGAACTTGCTAACTTGTCAAAAGTTAACAAAATCCTTGAGGTGCAAGTTGAGTCGCTCAAACAATGTGACTCCTCTTCCTCCAAGAGCTCTTCCTCCAAAGATATGAGCTCGACAACAATAAGAGCCTGCACTTGCTCTAGTAAGAAGAATGTAATTTCTAATGCTTCAACCTCTCATGACATGCATTCTTCTCAAAACGGCATCTTTGATAAGGAGAAGATCAAATATGCACGAAGTGCATATATGATCACTAGACCTCCCAATGTCAAAGATGGTCTTGGCTTTGACAGGAACAGACACATGTCTACTCCTAATCATGCTAAGAATAGAATCATTTTTGTTAAAGAAAAATCCCATGAATCTGAATTACAAACACTGTTCCATACATTTGATGCTTCTTATGTTCTCATGAAAAACAAGTATGGAAAAGTCATTGCTAAATATACAGGGCTACGCCACAAGAACTTAAAAACTTGTGTGTGGGTGCCCAAGACTCTTGTGACTAACCTGAGAGGACCCAAGCAAGCTTGGGTACCTAAAACCCAGAAATAATTCTATTTTGCAGGCTTACTCCTCCGGTGGATCTAAGTGGGTGCTAGATAGAGGATGCACAAATCATATGAACGGAGAGAGAGGTATGTTTGTGGAATACGAGTGCAACAAGGATCCAAGTGAAGGTATATACTTTGGAGAGAACAGCCAAGGAAAGGTCCTTGGTAGTGGTAACATTAAAATATCCTCTCAACACACCTTATCTAATGTTTTACATGTAGACTCTCTAGATTATAATCTTCTATCAATATATCAACTATGCGACAAAGGTTACAACTGTTCATTCACTAATGAGGGTGTGACCGTCTTTAGAAGAAGCGATGGCTCGATTGCATTCAAGGGATTGTTGAAGGGAAAGCTTTATCTTGTTGACTTTAACAAAGATAAAGCCGAACTCAACACTTGCTTGGTTGCAAAGACCAACATGGGATGGCTGTGGCATAGACGGCTAGCCCATGTTGGAATGAGAAATCTACAGAAACTTCTAAAAGGTAGTCACATCCGTGGTCTTAAGGATGTGGTTTTTGAAAAAGACAGATCGTGCAGCGCTTGTCAAGCAGGAAAACAGGTTGGAGCACCACACCCCGCCAAGAATGTGATGACCACCGCTAGACCGCTGGAACTTCTCCACATGGATCTCTTTGGTCCAATTGCGTACATCAGCATCGGCGGTAACAAATACAGTTTAGTAATTGTTGATGATTTTTCAAGATTTACCTGGGTATTTTTCTTGTATGATAAATCAGAAACTCGGGGAATCCTAAAGAAGTTCTTGAAAAGAGCTCAAAATGAATTCTCATCAACCGTAAAGAATATCAGAAGTGACAATGGGACAGAATTCAAGAACACCCAAGTTGAAGAATATCTCAATGAAGAAGGTATAAAGCATGAATTCTCGGCACCCTACTCGCCTCAACAAAACGGGGTGGCTAAAAGGAAGAACAGAACATTGATCGAAATGGCGAGAACAATGTTGGATGAATACAAGACGTCAGACCGATTTTGGGCAGAAGCGGTGAACACCGCTTGTCATGCCACAAATCGGTTGCACCTTCATCGACTACTGAAGAAAACTCCATATGAGCTTCTCACGGGTAAAAAGCCTAACATTTCCTATTTCAAAGTTTTTGGTTGCAAATGTTTTATTCTGAACAAGAAACCAAGGGCCTCGAAGTTTGCTTTGAAGTCCGATGAAGGATTCTTGCTCGGATATGAATCGCATGCCTACGCCTATCGTGTCTTCAACAAGGTGTCCGGCCTTGTTGAAGTAGCACGTGACGTAGTGTTCGATGAAACTAACGGCTCACAAGTGGAGCAAGTCGATAAGTCTATGCTAGATAAGGAGGAAGCTCCATGTGAAGCACTGAAGAAAATGGCACTTGGTGATATCCTACCACGAGAGGAGACACAAGATGAATTTCAACAAGGAAGCAATGATCGAGGGGGAGCTCCTACACAAGATAAGGTTGAGAAAGATCAAGAAAATCAAGATGATCATGGAAGCAATGATCTAGGGGGAGACATGACACATGAAGACAATGAAGAACAAGCAACTACACAAATTCCACACCCAAGAGTACATCAGTGTGTGCAAAGGGACCATCCTGTCAACAATATCATTGGATATATTGCTAAGGGAGCAACTACTAGATCTAAAATTGCAAATTTCTGTGAACACTATTCTTTTGTGTCTTTTCTGGAGCCATACAGGGTAGAAGAAGCCTTAAGGGATCCAGACTGGGTGATTGCGATGCAAGAGGAGCTGAACAACTTCAAAAGAAATGAAGTGTGGGAGCTGGTGGAAAGACCAAGGGCAAACATCGTTGGAACCAAATGGATCTTTCGGAACAAGCAAGATGAACATGGAGTAGTGACAAGAAATAAAGCGAGGTTGGTGGCCAAAGGTTATTCTCAAGTGGAAGGTTTGGATTTCGATGAAACCTTCGCTCCTGTAGCTAGACTTGAGTCCATTCGCATTTTATTGGCATATGCTACTCACCATAATTTTAAGTTGTATCAAATGGACGTCAAGAGTGCCTTTCTCAATGGTCCGATAAAGGAGGAAGTCTATGTGGAGCAGCCACCGGGGTTCGAAGATCAGGAGTATCCCAACCATGTCTATAAACTGCGTAAGGCTCTCTATGGCCTCAAACAGGCTCCTCGAGCCTGGTATGAGTGCCTTAGAGATTTTCTGATTCAAAATGGTTTCAAAATTGGTAAAGCTTACTATACACTCTTTACTAAACATTTTGATGATCATTTATTCGTATGTCAAATTTATGTTGATGACATTATCTTTGGATCCACTAACGAGTCCTTCTGTGAAGAATTTAGCAAAATAATGACAGACAGGTTCGAGATGTCAATGATGGGTGAATTGAAGTTCTTCCTGGGATTTCAAGTAAAGCAACTGAGAGAAGGTACATTTATAAGCCAAACTAAATACACACAAGACATTCTCAAGAAATTCAATATGGACAAAGCCAAGCCCAACAAGACACCCATGGCCATCAACGGACATCTCGACCTCAATGAAGACGGTCCAAATGTGGACCAAAAGGTATATCGGTCCATGATTGGCTCCTTACTATACTTATGTGCATCTAGGCCAGATATTATGCTTAGTGTTTGCATGTGTGCAAGGTTTCAAGCCGCACCTAAAGAGTGTCACTTAATTGCTGTAAAAAGAATCCTAAGGTACCTTGTGCACACACCCAACTTGGGCCTTTGGTATCCCAAAGGATCCAAGTTTAACTTGATAGGGTATTCCGACGCCGACTATGCAGGATGCAAAGTCGATAGAAAGAGCACGTCAAGGACTTGTCAATTTCTTGGTAGGTCCCTAGTTTCTTGGTCATCTAAAAAGCAAAACTCCATTGCTCTTTCCACAGCGGAAGCAGAGTATGTTGCAGCCGATAGTTGCTGTGCGCAACTGCTTTGGATGCAACAAACTCTTAGGGACTACAGCTACAATCTAAGTCATATCCCGCTTCTATGCGATAATGAAAGTGCTATAAAGATTGCACACAACCCTGTAGAGCACTCAAGAACTAAGCACATAGACATCCGTCATCACTTTCTTAGAGATCATTCATTAAAAGGTGACATAGCTATTTCACATGTTAGGACTGAAAAACAACTTGCAGATATTTTTACCAAACCATTAGATGAGAAAAGGTTCTGTGAACTAAGAAATGAGCTAAACATTCTTGACTCTCGAAATGTGGCTTGAAACATTGCATACCTGGTTGCAACTTAAATTGTTCCTCCATATTGTCAAAAATGCTCCTCCTCTCCTTTCTACTCAGAAAACTATTTTTAATGAAAAAATCTTGTGGATTATGACCATTGTTCGATTGCTGATTGCCTACTGGTCGTAATCACCAAGACTACTTGCAAAATTATTGTCCTTGAATCACTATTAATTAACTATATATGTATCAAGTCTGTTGGAAACGGACTAGTCCGATTTCCAACCGGACTAGTCCGTACTGACAACAACTAGGTTAACTCAAGGGTACCGGACTAGTTCGCTACCATGACCGGACTAGTCCGGTCAGTCGTATATAGAAGCACTTGGCCAGCCCAGATCTCTCCCTCACTCCTCATTAGGCCTGCTCTCCCTCTCCTCTTCCAAACCCTAGCCCCCAAAGTGATTTTCTGGTTGAACCTTCAAAATCGAGTTTTTCTCCGCGAAAAAGACTCCCCTTGACGAGTGGTCCCCCTACTCCGGACTCATCCGGACTGATTTCCACTTCTTCGATGCAAATCTTCAAATCTTGGTAAATTTCCCCTTTTAAACCAAAATCTCAACTTTTCTAGTTCTAGATAGTTTTCTTTGATTTCAAAAGGATGTACATTGCCTCAATAGATGTATTCCTACCATGTTCCTACCTTTATGCCCTTAGATAGGAGATTTGATTCAAATGAAACATTAGGGTTCTTATGCCAGGCCGGACTAGTCCGGTGCACAGAGGCGGACAAGTCCGGTCCACCGGACAAGTCCGCTCTCTGAAACCGGACAAGTCCGGTCTCTGACAGTTGAACCCCTACGTTCCCATTTGAAGTCAATAATGAGTCCATTTGCATCTAATCCTTGAACTCCCTATCAGGCATCATGTCTTCAGGCTCAGATGACAGCTCCTTCCACATTGATGAAGACGTTCAACGCGAGAAAGTGAGGAGGACCAAGGAGAGAGTTATGAAGAAGAGACATGATGTCAATGTCCACTCTCCACCCTCCGACGACAATCAACCTAAGAAGAGGAAAGTCATTGGCAAAAGGCCTCTAAGGAAAGATGCTGCTGAGGGCTCGTCAGGGCCAAAAAGAATTCTCAATAAAGGGAAGGGACTTGCTAGTGGTCCCCTTGGGCCCTTGAAGATGAAAAACCCAATTCACCGCAACAGGCAGCCTTCAAGTGAGGATTTCACTGGAAAAGGAAGTGAGCTAGCTGATAATTTCAGGAAGATTCAAGTGTATGACCGACCTAAGCAATGCTCTGACCCGAGGTTCTGGAGCAACTTCCATGCAGACTACTACGAGCATGTGTACATGAAGATGAAGAACCCTGTAGTAGAGAGTCAATGGCTAAATGTTGAATATCTGAAGTCAAAGAGGTATCCTGCCTTTCGTGAGATGGTGGAAGCGTTAGAGAGGCACAGTCTGACGGACCTGCTATCCTTTGAGTATGACTGGAACAATGAAGTAATTACCCAGTTTTACTCCACTCTCTACTTTGCTCGGGATGATGGAGACAATCTTACTTGGATGACTCATGGTTCAAGGTATAGTGTCACGTATGATGAATTTGCTAGGATTCTTCACCTCCAAAACACTTTGGATCATGAACTGGTCATTCATAATCTGAAACCCCTGGAGAAGGAGGAACTTGAATTTCTCTATGACACAAGGATGCCATATGTTCCTCCCACCATCAAATATCTAAAGCCCTTCTTTGTGGTCCTAAATAGAGTCTTGAGAAAGACGATAGCTCCGAAGGATGGAGATGCAGGAACTATACAAGGAACCTTGAGGACTCTCATGAAGGTCATTAGTGGGAGGAGACCATTCAATGTCTTTGAGTATATCTACAACGACATTGTGAACATCTCAATTACCCCCAATAGGTCCTGTGGATACGCACCGTATATCATGTACATGATTGAGAAAGTGACGGGACTCGAGTTTGTCAAGGATGTCAAGCATACGGGGTTGAAGCCGCAAAAACCCACCGAGTACACTCTCCCTCCGGCTCCAACTGCCCCGTCCTCTCCACCAGTGGAGAGGAGATCAAAGCAAGCTCATGATGACACTAGGTCTGCAGCTGCTCCTCCTAGTTCTCCACCTGCCCAAGAATCATCTAGCGGCATCCTCAAGATGCTCTCCTCCATCTTTGCCTGCTGCCGTAAGATCGAAGACAGGCAACGCAAAGAAAAGCTTGCAAGGAAGAAACATCAACAGTACGTCAATGCCAATATCAAGTCTATCTGTGCAAAGCTTGAGATTGAGCCCGTTGGATCACCGCCCGCCTCCGAGGACTCAGAGGAAGATCCTGCTCCCGTGGATGCTGAAGATGATGATCAGACTGAGACTGACGGAGGAGGCAGCGATGAGTGATTCCCCTCAATTTTTCCCTTTTTGGTGCCTTGATGCCAAAGGGGGAGAGATTGAGATGGAAGATTGAGATTAGACTTGGACTATTTCTATCTAGTATTAGTTATTAAGATCTTTTGTGATCAATGACATGTACCTATTTTTAAAATCTTGTAATGCAATATTTCTTTTCTTATGTGTGATGTACTATGCTCTAATGCCCACTTACATGTTCACTACTGTTTGTCTTTAATTTATCACATTTTGTTTATCACACACCTGTGAGGCACCCCACCATAAGGTGTGTGCATATGTGAGAAGTTTTTTCTTGAATTCTTTATTATTCTCATATGTGTACACTTTATGAAAATCAACTTTTTATTCTCAATTGTGATATCTCAAATAGTTGTCATCAATCACCAAAAAGGGGGAGATTGTAAGTGCATCTAGGATATCCCTTGTGGGTTTTGGCTAATTGATGACGAACATATGAGATCCTAATGAAACTATTAAGATGATTGCAGGATAAACAAAGTGAACTGGCTCGGCACACACAAAAAGGTGAAAAATAGAGAGGTGCCCGAAAAGGAAGACGTTAGTGGAATTTAGAGCAAAGTAGATATAAATGTATAGGTTGTGTGTGAGAGAGACACATCTCAAGAGCTCATGACTTTGTGTAAGGGTAAGGGGTTTAAAAATCAACTAAAATCCACTGAAAACCGGACTAGTCCGTTCATGGACCGGACTAGTCCGTTTAACTTTCTGGAAGACGCAAACATAGTGCACCGGACTAGTACGATTTGTGAATCGGACTAGTCCGGTCAGCTTACTGGAACTCAACCGGACAAGTCCGGTTTTGGACTGGACTAGTCCGGTCATGTCTCTGTTGTCCTCTTTAGAGGACTGCGGACTAGTCCATCCAAGCGACAGGACTAGTCCGCTGAAGTTTCTGAAACCCCATTTCACATAGCACCGGACAAGTCCGGTTTGTGGACCGGACTAGTCCGGTTAACCCACTGGAAGTAGACCGGACAAGTCCGATCATATACCGGACTAGTCCGGTAGTAGGTTTAACAACGGTAACTCTTTGGGAAAGCCTATAAAAAGAGGTCTTTCGTCTTTTCCCTGAAAAGACAGGACACATATTGTCAAAAGCTTGAACCCTAGCGCCGCCACCTGACCCAAGAGCCCAAAAACACATCTCTCCATACATCTAAGGTGCAAAAAGGCCAAGATCAATCAAATACTTGGATTTGGGATTGAGAGATCGTCGTTCTTTCGTTGTGAGCTCTTGGGGTTTGATTTCTCTACACTCATATTCTGCATTGTAATCTTTTTTAGTGTATTTGATCACCTTCTCACTGTAATTCTTGTGGGAGCCCTCAACGTGTGAGGTTGCCCCACAAACTCGGTGATTACCCGTGATAGTGGAGTCAAATCAGCCTTTGTGGTGACTTGAAGAGGGAAAGGGTTGGGAACCCGGCTCTGTGTGAGCTTCCTCAACGAGGACGTAGATCTCTTGGTGAGATCGAACCTCAGTAAAAATTCGTGTCTTTTGTCTCTCATGTGTTTTACATCTTGACACATTAGATCACTAGTTTGCTAGTCATCGTTTGAGTTCCTTACAAGTTTGCACGTGCATCCATACAATAAATTTAATTTATAAAAACTGTTGTTCTCATTCCGCTGCTATAAGATTAAATTTGTGAGACACACTTAATTAACTCAAATAATTCAGCACACCGGACTAGTCCGCCCACACAACCGGACTAGTCCGGTCAGTCAAGTTTCTGATAACTTTATTAAGTGTGCAGGAATTCTCTAAAGGCCTATTCACCCCCCTCTAGGCCACATTTAACGGAATTTCCTCGGACTCGCGGGATATTATCGGAGATTCATTCCAAAGTTCTCGAACATTGCCAAGCCTATGACAGATCTGCTGAAGAAGGCTACCAAATATGTTTGGAGTCCAGCATGTGAAGCAGCGTTCAAGGCATTAGTAAAGCACCTAACATCAGCACCGGTTTTGGCGCAGCCAGATACAACAAAACCGTTCGATGTGTACTGCGATGCATCCGGCATTGGGCTTGGATGTGTGCAGATGCAAGACCGAAGGGTGGTCATGTATGGATCACGGCAGATCAGGAATCATGAGCAAAACTGTCCAACTCATGAATTAGAGCTCGCTGCCGTGGTACTCGCACTCAAAATATGGAGGCACTACCTACTCGGTAACCTCGTACATTTATATATCGACCACAAGATCCTCAAGTATGTATTCACTTAGAAGGAGTTGAACATGAGGCAGCGAAGGTGGTTGGAGTTGATAAAGGATTACAAAATAGAGATCCATTATCACCCAGGCAAGGCAAACATGGTGGCGGATGCGCTGAGTCGCAAGTCACACATACATAATTTGACCATCACTTCATTGGAAGAGAGTGAGCCACCATTGCATGTGATTCCACATGGAGCTCTCTACAACTTAGCTCTTATCCCCACCATCCGTGAAAAGATAGCGGCACTCAGAAACATGACAAGGGCATGTCGCATTTGCGGAGACGTGTAGACAGTGGGAAGTTGAAGTGTTTCTGGAAAGACAGAGACGACGTCCTGTGGTTCAAGGACAGGATCATTGTACCCCGTAACCCGAGTTAGGGAAGAAAATCTTTGATGAGGCTCACTTGTCAAAGTTTTCTATTCACCCCGGCAGCAACGAGATGTATCAAGAACTCAGAAAGGAAGCGGGAGATCACAAAATACGTCTCCAAATGTGATACATGCCGAAGGGTGAAGGCTGACCATATGAGGAAACTGGGATTATTACAACCGCTTGGCATTCCTGCCTGGATGTGGGAGGATGTGAGCATGGACTTCATCCTCGGTTTACCGACCACATTTCAGAAGCATGATTCAGTGTGGGTGATCGTCGACCGGCTCACCAAAGTTGCCCATTTTATTCCGGTCAATACCAACTACAACGCCAAGAAGTATGTTGAATTGTACATCTCACGGATCCTGTGCCTGTACGGCATACCCCATACTATCATCTCCGATCGGGGCATTTTATTTATGTCTCATTTTTGGGAGCAGTTACATGCTGCTTTGGGGACGAAGCTGATCCGTAGTTTAGCGTACCACCCACAGATGGATGCGTAAACCGAGCGGGTAAATCAAATATTAGAAGCCATGTTACGAGCTTGTGCTATCAACCACGGTAGGAATTGGGATGATAACTTACCGTTAGCTGAGTTTTCATACAATAATGGTTACCAAGCCAACATCAAGATGGCGCCCTACGAGACGCTATATGGGAGAAAATGCCGCACACCGCTGAATTGGTGTGAGTCTGGCAAAAGGGTTACCTTCGGAATTGATCTTGTCAATAACGCAGAAGAAAAGGTTCGGCTGATTCAAGCGAACTTAAAAGCCGCCCAATCCTGACAAAAATATTATGCGGACCGGAGAAGACGTCCTTTACAATTCGAAGTCAGGGATCACGTGTATCTGTAGGATCGAAGAGCACATGAAAATCTACCAGAGGGGGTGAATGGTAGATTAAAACTTTTCACAGCGAAAACAACAAAAACCCCTCAGCAAAAAATCAATCGGTTAAAGAAACCGTGTGTGCAAGTGTTTTCAAACGTGTTCAACCATGACAAATCAAGTAGAGAGGTAGAGAATAAAGTGAAGGATCTAATGCAACAAGAATCACTTGAAAACACGAAGTAAAACTTGAGATACGATCAAAACATTAAACGAAGATCAATCTGTTCTAGCCGATATAAAACAGATCTGCAACGCTGCAAAGAAACTCGTGTATCTAAAAAACTACAGATCCGAAGCTCGTGAAAATTTCACAGATGATAGATAATTGAGTTGTGAAGACAAACCAAAAAGAATCACGCCAATCGGATCTGTAAAACTCGAGTTATGAACGAAACACCGAAGCAACATCGGTCTGTCCAGAAACTCGGCGAGAAAGACTTGACGAAAAACAAGTCGGACGAACAAGGCACAAAAGCTCATCGAAACTATGAACTTTATTCAATAGAAACACAAGAGGAACAGCCCAAAGTTCTCTACCCACAAGAGCTCTGGCCTCCTTTGCTTTTATAGCCAGCCCTCAGGCTAAACAATCCAATCTAGGACTCCTACTCCTAATTGGACTCGTATCCTAACTTAACATAACTGCTCAGGACTCTCCTATTCGCAGATAGAAGCAATCGTGAGACTTCCAAACACCTTAGGAACGTCCTAAACATTTCTAAAACAACTCAACTTCGTGCCTAGCATGAAATCCTATCATAACCAACTCAAATCTTCCATATTTGAGCCATATCCGACTCAACCTCAGCCTGAGTACGCAATCCAGCCGGTTGGACCTTTCCGACCAATTCTTTACGTCCACTTTTCTTCATCACGCCTTAGAACAATGTTGCCATGTCCATGCACTCTTTGCACACGTGCAAACACCTTCCAATGACGTACACGCAACCTTCATATGCACTGCCCTTGATCCAAACATGCTGTGCGACCTCCCGATCAACTCAACCACAGCTCCTCCCGAACTTGGTTGTTGGAACCTCATCTCCTCCCTGAGACTAGTCCAAGGATCCCGTCACCAGCCATGTCTTGAACTCAAGCAACACCTGCACATGAATAAACAACCAATTCTTCCGAGCACAAGTCCTCGACTTGACTCACGTTAGTTCGAAAACCACAACACCTTACATGAGCACGTCACATAAGCATGTTGCAAACCATATCAAATGATAACAGCCATAACCACCAAAACACACCAAAAACTTAGCAAATTAATACTAAGCAAACCTTCCCATAAAGCAAGTTTGAAACATTGCGAGTTAAAAGCAAAAACAAGACGCTGCAGTTCTACGAGTTGAACTTCACGAGAGCTCCCTAAAAACAAGCTCCGGACATCACAGAAGCTCTCCGGACCTTGCGTCGGACCTTGCCAACACTTGGAGGACCTAACAAAGAACTTGTCGGACCTTGCCACAGAAGAATGTTTTGGCAATATTCAAAACTTTGAATGTTAATGCTAACTTTTATCCTAATTGCCAATGTATTCAGCACACATAGGTCTCACAATCTCCCCCTTGATGAATGCATTGGCAACACCAATTAAAATCCGAACATTGGCTTATGAAAAGTTTTGAAAAGCTTTGAAAATTCATTTCTCCCCCTTTATTAATTTCTCCCCATTTTTTAAAATCAGAGAAGGAAGAAAGTGTATAACATATGCAAAGTGTAAAAAAAATCTCTCCTTATACATATTTCTCCCCCTTTGACAATGTATTCAGCAAGGTTCAAAAGAGAAAATTTTAAATGTTATGAGCATATTATAACATATACATACAAAACAAAGCTCATCCAAGTCATACTATCAGGTTACTTACACTATCACATCAATGAGATACATAAAGTAGTGTAAGCCATGCAAGAGATCAAATGTATTTTTCAGTTTAAGCAAGTCATGATCTCCCTTACTCAACTATTTCAAAACCTGAAAACATGACACTTGTTGCTGCATTTTTATTATTCATAATCATTTAAAGCACATTGATCATATGATATTTGCAAGAGATTATATGCCGCATCAGCCTTATTCTAACCAAGCCAAGCCTATGTCATTTGACAATCAGAAGCTTAAGGACATGGTTTTAGTCATACACAATTCCTTCCAAGTTCATATCTTAGTGCAATGATAAGCAATCTCAAAAGAAGAAGTGTGATGCATGCATATTCTCTTGATCTTTTCTCAATTTTTTATTTGAAAACTCAACATGTGAGATGATCACTTGATTAAATTTTTTATGATTAAAAGCACTTGTGAGCACGCAACAAGTTCAAAACAGCAAGAAAGTTCGATCATGACCAGATTTAGTGTATGTAATTATTCCAATTACTAGTCATGGTAAAAACTACAAAATGTATAACATGAGTAATGTAGTAAGAACTTTCAGCCTGTAAAAGGAATCACAAAGTCATATATGTATGAAATACTATGCTCATATTATTTTAGTTTCAGATTCACACATAGACTTTCAAAGTTTCAAAAACTCCCCCTCAATTTAAGCCATGAGGATGCATAACCCCTATTTCACTACGAATGAAACAAAAACGAGTGAAATCCAAAGGTTTTGTAAAAATATCAGCCAATTGTTGTTCGGTATCGACATGGTGAAGCACAATGTTTCCTTTTTCAACATTATCACAAAGAAAGTGATACCTAATGTCAATGTGCTTAGTTCTAGAGTGTTTCACGGGGTTTTTAGCAATACAAATTGCACTAGTGTTATCACAAAACAGTGGAACACTATCTAAATCAACCCCATAGTCCTTAAGTGTTTGAACAATCCAAAGAATTTGTGAGCAAGCGCTAGCCGCAGCTACATATTCAGATTCGGCCGTGGATTGTGCGACTGAACCTTGTTTTCTAGAGGACCAAGCAACAAGTGAATTACCAAGAAAATGACAAGCATCCGAAGTACTTTTCCTATCAATCCTACAACTCCCAAAATCAGCATCCGAAAAAGCTTTCAAAGAAACGGTTGAGGAAGAAGGAAGAAAAATGCCAAATTCTTGAGTTCCATGTAGGTACCTGAGAATCCTTTTGATGGCTTGGCGATGTGAAGCACGTGGAGAAGCTTGAAAACGTGCACAGAGACATACGCTGAATTGTATGTCTGGTCTTGACGCCGTGAGATACAAAAGTGATCCAATCATACTTCTGTATTCTTTTTATCGACCGGGTCACCATCTTCGTCAAGTTCAAATGTTGTTGCTGTTCCCATTGGTGTCCGAAGAGGCTTGCATTTGTCCATGTTGAAGCGCTTAAGAAGATCCTTTGTATACTTAGTTTGATGCACAAAAGTTCCTTCTTTTGTTTGCTTGATTTGCAGCCACAAAAAGTATGTGAGTTCTCCCATCATACTCATCTCAAATTCTGAACTCATCATAGCTGAAAACTTGGACACGAGATCATGAGAAGCACAACCAAAGATAATATCATCCACATACACTTGAACGAATAATGAGTCATTGCCATGCTTAAGTACAAAAAGAGTTTTATCAACCTTGCCCATGGTAAACCCCTTTTCAAGTAAGAATGTTTTTAACCTATCATACCATGCTCTAGGGGCTTGTTTTAGACCGTACAAGGCTTTGGACAGTTTGTAAACATGATTAGGAAAATTTGGATTTTCAAAACCTGGTGGCTGCTTAACATAAACCTCCTCCTCTATATAGCCATTAAGAAAAGCACTTTTAACATACATTTGATATAACTTGAAACCTTTAGATGCAGCAAATGCTAATAAAATTCTTATAGCTTCTAATCTAGCAACAGGAGCAAATGTTTCATCAAAATCTAGACCTTCAATTTGAGTGAAACCTTGAGCAACTAATCTAGCTTTATTCCTAACCACAACCCCATCCTCACTTTGGTTATTTTTAAATACCCATTTAGTTCCAATTAATGTGTGACCTTGAGGTGGAGGTACAAGTTTCCAAACATTATTTCTTTCAAAATTTTCTAACTCTTCTTGCATGGCATTAATCCAAGATTCATTAGTGAGTGTGTGTGATATATCCTTGGGTTCAAAAGAAGCAACAAAAGCAGAATGAGCATGAGAGTTTGGATCGCAAAACCTGGACCGAGTGACTCGTTCATGCAAGCTTCCAATGATTTGTTGTGGAGGATGACTTTTGAGTACTCGGAGGGGAGTAGACACTTCACAAGCACCTTCTTCTTCATGTTCGGACCTTTGATTAGGAGAGCTTGTTGATTGAGGAAGGTCCGAACCAGCAGTAGTGACTGTTGGTGCTGGTTGTGGTGCAAAATCAGCAGCTTGATCGTTATTTACTTCCGAGTTTTTGGGCAGCAGCACCACTTCTTCATCTTCTCAATAAAAATACTCTCCCCCTGCGGATATGGATCCGGACTTGCAATATCGGAGCTAGTACTTGGGCTAGCTTCATCAAAAGAAACCTCGCAAGTCTCCACAATTTTGTTAGTGTCAAGTAAAAGCACACGGTAGACTCTAGTATGAGATGGATAACCAAGAAACATGCCATCAACAGATCTAGCTTCAAATTTATCAAGATTACCATATTTCTTAACAAAGCATTTGCAACCAAAAACCCTAAAGTGTGTAACACTAGGCCTATGTCCAAACCGGAGCTCATATGGGGTTTTTCCAAGCTTAGCACGCAAGAAAACACGATTTGAGACATAACAAGCGGTTGCAATTGCATCAGCCCAAAATTTCCTAGGAGTTTGATATTCATCAAGCATAGTCCTAGCCATCTCAACTAAGGTCCTGTTCTTTCTTTATACGACACCATTTTTTTGTGGTACATAGGGTGAAGAGTATTGATGATCTATTCCATTTTCAGCACAAAAGTGATCAAAGGATTGGTTTTTAAATTCAGTTCTGTTACCACTTCTAATTGCTTTTAATGATCATGGGTGATCAATAGATAATCTAAGAAATAAAGTTCTAAAATGACTAAAAGCTTCATTCTTAGATGCCATAAAATAAACCCAAGAATATCTGGAATAATCATCAACAATCACAAGCACATACCATTTACCTCCGAAGGATTGAACACGTGCCGGACCTACTGTGTCAAGATGTAAAAGTTGTCCCGGTTCAGCTGTCATGGTCATTGTGAGAGGAGCATGTGAACCTGCAACAAGCTTAGCATGTCTACAAGAAGAGCACACAATATCATTGTCCTTTTTAAGCTTCGGCAGCCCACGTATGCGATCGAGAGCACTAACACGAGTGAGATGATCAAAGCCTATGTGACCAAGTCTACGATGCCAAAAATATAGAACCTTTGTATCATTAGCAACTATAAACCGATGATTAGAAGTTGACAAATCAAAATCAGCATTAAAAACTCTTCCAAACCTAGACATGTTAAACAAAAGCTCACCTTTTGAATCTACAACCTTGCAGCAATTTTTAGCAAAGCTAACCTCTAGATTTTCATCTAGCAATTGTGAAACCGAAAGCAAGTTGTATTTCAAATTTTTAACAAGTGCCACATCTTTCAAAGTGTAGAGATGGTTTACTCTAACCGAACCTTTAGCAATTATGGGAGTAGAAGAGTTATCGGCAAAAGTAACATTTTCTGCACGTGACACAAAAGAGAGAGGAGAACCATTCTTTGTTACCGGTCATGTGGTCTGAGCAACCTGAATCCACAATCCAAATGTTCTCCTTCCCCAAACGTGAAACCTACACAGCAGCACAATACGTCGATGACTCAATACTGGGGTTAGTTAAAAGACTTTTAGGAATCCAGTACTGAGTCACACGACGTCCAGCAGGAATAACACGCGAAAGCTGAGAAGGTACAGCAGGTTTATGAGCCAAACATCGAAAATTTTTGTTCCCAACTACTGACTTAGAAGATGTGTTATATGTAGCACAAAAAACAGTAGGTCCGGGAGCAAGTTTTTGACTCATTACAGCAGGTTGCAAGCTCCGAACATTCGGTCTAGCAGATTTTGCTTGGTTGTTATGTGATCTAGCAAGTATTCTTTGTTTCTTATCGTGTTTAGCTAGTCTATAACAAAAATCCATGACATGACCATCTCTACCACAGTAGGTACAATGAAAAATAACCTTATTATCATGTCTAGATGAGCAAGCAACACATTTATTAGAACCCGAATGGGACAGTACTCCTGCAGATTTGAAAATCACCTCTTTTTGTCTAGGAGCTGTTTGAATCAAACCGCTTCCTAATGACTTTACAACTTTAGGTGGGTGTGCCTTAGCATGAGCATGAGAATTAAAACCTAAACCAGTTTTATCATTACAAGACTTGGAAGAATTCAGCAGCATGTTTAGGTTCTTATTTGCATTAGAAAACCGATCTAGTGTCCTATGCATGTCATCAAGTTTATTGGACAGATCAAAGCAGTTTTCACATGAAGTTTTTCCTTTTAGTTTGCAATTTGAACAATATTTAACTTCATGCACACGTAAAGCATTGTTCAAAATAGAAATCTCATTCATAGCATCATTTAGTTTCTTATTCAGATCATCATATGAAGAACAATGCGAATCAATTGTAGAACAACAAGCATCTTTCAAATTTTTATCATTAAGTGCAGCAAGCTCTTTGTTCTTTTCAATTTCAAGTTCAAGTTTATCAAGTGTAGATGCGTGTGCACTTCTTAAAGAGGATAATTGTTTATAAATCAAATCACATGAGGAACAAAAATCATCACTAGGAATCAAAGTTTTTAAACGATTAATTTCAGATTCTAGTGATTCAATTTTAACAGCATTGTTCCTAAGTTTTTTATCCTTTTTCTTTAATATAACAGTGGCATGAGAAATAGCATCACACATTTCTTCGCAAGTGGGACATACCTCTTCATTGTCGCTGTTGTGTTCTGCCTCCTCGGAGCTTGAACTTGACTTGCTCGCCATGCAGCACATATTTGCCATAGCTTCTTCATCTTCATCACTACCGGTGTCCACATCACTTGAGCCGAAATCTTGAAGTGCAGAGATCATACTATGCACTATGTTGCGCATTGATAAATCTTTCTTCTTCTTATTCTTTGCAAACGATTTCTTCGGCCTTGTTTGCTTTTCTTCACGTGAAGTCGGACGTGAAAGGTTAGGGCACTCCGTACGAAAATGTCCTGTCTTACCACATTCAAAACATCGTTGAGGTCCAGAGCTTCCTCTCCTTCTAGTTCTCACATTTTGCAATGCTTTTGAGAACCGAGTAGAGATGAGTGCAAGCTCCTCCTCTGGAAACTCTTCAATCTGTTCAAGGGTTAGAGAGGACAGCAAAGAGAGTGCACCACTAGATGATGATTGACTAGAACTAGACATGTCACGTTGCGAAACAAATGCAATAGACTTGTTGGGGTTTTTACGTGAGATGATGTCAATTTCATGAGTTTTCAATTTAGAATAAAGCACGTATAAAGTAAGAGAACTCATGACAGTAGATTCACAAATAGATGTAACTTTCATCTCCCAAATTGACATATCTAATGCTCCTAACAATTGTCTAGCATTTTCAGCATCTGAAAAGTTAACATTGACACTACGCAAGTTGCTGAGAATTTTATTAAAGCGAGCAAAAAGGTCGTCAATTGACTCACCGGGTTGCATCTCAAAACGCATGTATTCTTTCTTGAACATATCTTGCCTTACCTCCTTGATCATATTGGATCCTTCATGGTAGTCACAAAGAGATTTCCAAACATCATATGCAGATCGGAGGTGTGCAACACGGTCGAAGTCGCTTTGAGTCAATCCTTGGATGATCAAGTTGTGAGCCTTGTTGTTGTTGTCAGCATCTCTCATGTTCGCAGCCGTAACTTGATCGTTGGGTGGTACATCGAAGTTCTGGTAGACCTTTTCCCATATGGCGAAGCCTTTCGTCTGTATGTAGGCCTCCATCCGCGCCTTCCAAACCTGAAAATCGATGCCATTGAACACACAAGGTTTTGCGGAGTACTTCTCCATGATGGTTAGTCAAAACACGTGCAAATCACAAAGATTAGAGCACCTTGGCTCTGATACCAATTGTAGGATCGAAGAGCACGTGAAAAGCTACCAGAGGGGGGGTGAATGGTAGATTAAAACTTTTCGCAGCGGAAACAACAAAAACCCCTCAGCAAAAAATCAATCGGTTAAAGAAACCATATGTGCAAGTGTTTTCAAACGTGTTCAACAGTGACAAATCAAGTAGAGAGGTAGAGAATCAAGTCACGGACCTAATGCAACAAGAATCACTTGAAAACACGAAGTAAAACTTGAGATACGATCAAAACATTAAACGAAGATCAATCTGTTCTACCCGATATAAAAAAGATCTGCAACGCTGCAAAGAAACTCGTGTATCTCAAAAAGTACAGATCCGAAGCTCGTGAAAATTTCATATATGATAGGTAGTTGAGTTGTGAAGACAACCCAAAAAGAATCACGTCAATCGGATCTGTAAAACTCGAGTTATGAACGAAACACCGAAGCAACGTCGGTCTGTCCAGAAACTCGGCGAGAAAGACTTGACGAAAAACAAGTCGGACGAACAAGGCACAAAAGCTCCTCGAAACTATGAACTTTATTCAATAGAAACACAAGAGGAACAGCCCAAAGTTCTCTACCCACGAGAGCTCTGGCCTCACTTGCTTTTATAGACAGCCCTCAGGCTAAACAATCCAATCTAGGACTCCTACTCCTAATTGGACTCGTATCCTAACTTACCATAACTGCTCAGGACTCTCCTATTTGCAGATAGAAGCAATCGTGAGACTTCCAAACACCTTAGGAACGTCCTAAACATTCCTAAAACAACTCAACTTCGTGCCTAGCACGAAATCCTATCATAACCAACTCAAATCTTCCATATTTGAGCCATATCCGACTCAGCCTCAGCCTGAGTACGCAATCCAGCCGGTTGGACCTTTCCGACCAATTCTTTACGTCCACTTCTCTTCATCACGCCTTGGAACAATGTTGCCACGTCCATGCACTCCTTGAACACGTGCAAACACCTTCCAATGACGTACACGCAACCTTCATATGCACTGCCCTTGATCCAAACATGTTGCGCGACCTCCCGATCAACTCAACAACAGCTCCTTCCGAACTTGGTTGTTGGAACCTCATCTCCTTCCTGAGACTAGTCCATGGATCCCGTCACCAGCCATGTCTTGAACTCAAGCAACACCTGCACATGAATAAACAATCAATTCTTCCGAGCACAAGTCCTCGACTTGACTCACGTTAGTTCGAAAACCACAACACCTTACATGAGCACGTCACATAAGCATGTTGCAAACCATATCAAATGATAACAGCCATAACCACCAAAACACACCAAAAACTTAGCAAATTAATACTAAGCAAACCTTCCCATAAAGCAAGTTTGAAACATTGCGAGTTAAAAGCAAAAACAAGACGCTGCAGTTCTACGAGTTGAACTTCACGGGAGCTCCCTAAAAACAAGCTCCGGACCTCACAGAAGCTCTCCAGACCTTGCAGGATCTCTCCGGACCTTGCGTCGGACCTTGCCAACACTTGGCGGACCTAACAAAGAACTTGTCGGACCTTGCCACAGAAGAATGTTTTGGCAATATTCAAAACTTTGAATGTTAATGCTAATTTTGATCCTAATTGTCAATGTATTCAGCACACATAGGTCTCACAGTATCTATGTGTGTCTCCAATGAAGGGTGTGAACAGATTCGGGGTCAGAGGAAAGTTGGCACCCCGATTCATCGGTCCATTCCAGATTGTGGAAAGATGTGGATCAGTTGCATACCGGCTGGAGTTACCAGCGACACTCTCCGGTGTGCACGACATCTTTAACATTTCTCAACTGAGGAAATGCATCAAGCTTTCAACCACCGTTCAGCTGGGAGATATTGAAGAACTGAAACCGGATCTCACTTATCGGGAGGAACCGGTTCAGATTATTGATGAGAAGTCCCGAACCACATGCAACCATACGTTGTGGTTCTATAAGGTTCTATGGAGTAATCACTCCGTAGATGAAGCGACATGGGAGAGCGAAGGCTTTCTTCGCGCTAACTACCCCGACTTTTTAGCGTCGCAAATCCGGTAATTTTCCACCGTCCTCTCTCTTATTTTTACCTTGTAATCTCAGGACGAGATTCTTTTAAGGGGAAGGAATGTAAGGGCCCAAGTTTTCCATTTGCTAAAAAGTGTTCATCACACCACAGTCACCTCATTTGAGATCTTATGAACACATTTGAAGAGCAAGTAAACACCATCAAGAAACTCATTAGGAGATAAAATCACAAAATGCAAAAGTGGGATTTCTCACCTGCATCATATAGGGGTTGAGCATGTAAAAAACTCCTAAACCTTGTTAGGAATGCTCATGCCAAATTTCACCCAAATCCAAAACCTTTTGAGGTATTTTTGGGTACAATTAGAAAAAGGCTAGTTTGAACTTAAATTCAAATTCAAACTACTTTCATCACATGAATTCAAAAGTGGGATTCATATTCACACTCAGCACATTTTTGTGAGCTCACACATCAATTTTCACTCCATTTGGAGTTGATCTTGACATGAGCTATGTGGGCTAAAATTCAAATCAAATTTGAATTTCAGTTTCACAATTGATGTTAATTCATCCAAACCAGTTCACATTTTGATTTATTCAAATTCAAATGGTGAGATTGTAATTTGACTAAAGAGGACAGTGAAGTCCTAAATTTTATACAACAGTGGCAAATTGAATTTTTGAGGACAAAATTCAAAAACCAGGGCCACTGTCAGCCACTCAGGAGCTCAAACCGACTCCACCGAGCGTTGCCCGGTTTCTTGCGCGTGTGTGCGGGAGCGCTATGGCGCGGGAGCTTCGCCAGCAGCTGCTTCCAGCTCCCGACCGATGCCTGACGCGCCCAGCACCCTTATCTTCGCCCCTGGGAGACTACCGAGTGTTTTCACCGTGACTCGTCGTTCTCCCGACAGAATACTCAGCACACCTCGCCGCTCGCCGAAGCTCTCTGTTCCACCATAGCCCGGTCGAGCCAGTGGCTGTCACGCTGAGCTGAGGCCGCAACCGAGTTTGCCGACCCTTGCTTGACGTTCTCGTGCCGGTTGCAGCCTGTGATTGATCTTCCTCGAGCTTCTTCGGGCCATTTCTTCTTCCTCAGTTCAGACCAAGCCGCCGCCACGGGACACCTCGTCCGGCCATCACAGCCCACCTTTCCCCGTGTTGTGAACAGCAAATAGGTTTGTCTAAGTCTTCTCTTCCATTACCCCAAGCTCCGGCGGCATGACATGAGCTGCCATCGCCGGAATTTCACGGTTTTGCGCCGGTGTACAAAAGAGGCTGCCGGACCACTTCACAAAATTCGTGCTACACACTGCACCACTCATCACCTAACTTAGAGAACTACTTCTAGACGTCCGTGCGAGTCCATAGAATCAGAAACTTTGGAGAACTATCGGGTATAGCCACTGTTCTCTGAGTTTTGCTAGTTTTTATGATTTTTGACCTAGGTCGCATGGTGACATGATAGTTGGAGCCACTCCCGAGCTCATTTGAGTTCATGACGACCATCCCTAGGGTGCACTGATGCTGTACAACATTTTGCTCGAGCATTTGGAGTGCTAAGGAACCCGGCCGATACGGCCGAAGTTCTTCCGAAGCTGCCGCTCATCGCCGGCCATGTTCCAGTTGTTTTCATGTCGAGCTAAGGTCAGCACCGTGTTCCCTGTGTGGAGTTAGACAGAGGCGGCAAAAATCTCAAAGTTCCGTGCACGGAAGAGCCCCTCCGGCGAGCACTCTGGTGAAGGGGGTAGCGGCCGAGCACGGGAGCATGAGGTTGAAGACAACTCGCAGGCCCCGCGTGTCAGCCTCGGTTAACCAGACACCGGATTCTTTGTGGCTCGGGATTGAGTGGGACTACGCGCAATTAATCGTGTGACCCCGTGTGCCAACACACCAGAGCGTGACACGTAGCCCCGGACCCACCGGCAGGGATTTAAACATTTCCCGATTTTCAGTTTCTAGTTCAAACTTCAAACCCACATAAATTTAACTAGGAAAATCCAAATCGAGTCAACCAAATTTTGTTGAATTCAGCTCTCCGAGAACTTTCCAACAAATCAAGTTTCACCTCATGAAACTTTTATTTCTCCAGCATTGATTCTTCAAAATTTAAACTGTTTACAATAACTGGAGAACCCTTTGGTGAAAAATTCTGAAATTTGGTCAGGATATTCATCATAATATATCTGAGCTACCATAAAAATATTAGATCCAGTTGAGCTCATTTGATCCACCTAATGGTGTGATTAATGAAACTGTTCCAGAGAAAATGAAAAAAGTCCAGAAACATTTTTCAGATTTTCTCTGAACTTGTTTAGCGCATATCTTTTGCTAGGAATCTTCAAATTAGGTGAAACCAATTCTATTAGAACCCTCCAAAAATCTAGTTTCCAGAAAGTCATGGCTTGCTCCATGAAAATCCATAGAACATCCTAAGGGCTCCAATTAAGGCCAAATACATATTTATTTGTGGAGTGTTCAAATGAGCTTTGCTGCAAATGAAATTTGGCCAAGTTTCTGTGTAGGTGCTATCCAAATCACAGTAAATATTTCATAGTCATTAGCACTGTCTAGCTATAGTTATAGACTTCACAATATCATCTTCAAATTCAAATGCAATTAAATTGTCACATATACATATTTACATTGTATAGTCGCTAAGATTTAAGAGGGGCCGGAGGTGTTGGATTTCATCACCCCGGAGGAACAGCTAGCATACGACCAGCAGCATCAATGCAAGCTCCGGTTTGCATTAGCCGTTTTTTAAATTTTCTTGTTTTGAGAACTTACTTTGAGTATCCACTTCGATTATGCATTAGAGTCTTGTTTGAAAACCCAAATGCATAGTCAAGAAAACGCTTGTTTTGGGCTTAGGTTTTAAACCTCGAGTAGCCACTGCAATGCTAAACTAGTGTAGGATTCGGTACAAGTCGAGTAGTTGGAACTGCTCGCGAGAATAGGCTAGAGGCACACCACTTGGTTAGATATAGAAAATGGAACACATGGCAAGAAAAATGAGACCGAGCGGGGAGTAAGGGCAGCAGGACGTTGGGGCCTGGATGCCATAGCTCCGCTTGTGTCGATTGAGGACCAAGCTGTGTGCGGGCCTGTTGAACAAGATAGAACAGTACCGAAGACCTACCGGATATATGGGAACCGGGAAACCGATGTAATTTGGGTAGCGATCTGTTGAGGCATAGCTTGTCGTCCAGAGGGTAGGTTGAGAGCTTGAGGTGTAAATCGGCTGGCGGCACTGCGGATGCGTGCGCAGAGACCTCTTGCTTGGGACGATAGGACTGGTTCAACACTTGGCTGACCGATGAAAGGTGGTCGCGTACGACGTCTGTGATGGTTGCCCTGTAGGCAACATCGAGTACCGGCGTACGTGACGGGTTATTCGGGTAACCCTGCAGGTGTAAAACGATTATAATCGCCGTCCCTCACGGTCAGTGAGTACCACTTGTTCATAATACCGTGACGTATAAAGAACAGGCTAGTTCCATGTTAAAACATTGCTGATTGAAGGCTGTACTTTGGATGCTAATGAAGTGTTGTAGTTTAGAGCTAATTAAAGTTCTTTTCAACCTTGGGCAAAGCACATGAGAGAAATGTGTTTCTTGTTTGATTGCGGCTCTCTTATGTGCCTTAGCACGAGGTTCTCCACCACTTGTGCTAAAAACTTGAAAGTAAGATTCAACTATTTAGGCGTGTCCTTTGCAACTTACATTCCCATTTACACTGCAAACCCAGCATGTAGAGTTTCTTGTGTAGGTAAGACGGGTTAGTCTTGCTGAGCCATCGTGCTCACTGCTTGTGTTTGAAGCGTTTGCAGGGTGCCATGAGGAGGAGGCTCCCGAGGAGGAGACGGACCCCCAAGAGGGCAACACCGTCGAGTGGGAGCCGTGCACGCCGCCGTGTTAGTGTGTGTGTGTGCTAGTGAGAACATGTTCACGGGTTGAACGTGAACTCTTTTGCTTAGTCTACGCCCGTGAGTGTAGACTCAATGTATTTTGTTGTAAACATGTTTGTAATCGCTTTTATGTACTAAAACTTGTGCTTCCGCTTTGTACCTTTTTGTGTGTTATCCGGTGTTGTGCAACGCAGCACCCCTCAGCGTGATCCGGGCTAGTTGAGACCGTCGGGTCCTCACACTTATAGGTGTGGGTTGAGAGCAGCAAGGTGTAAATCCTCTAACAGGCAACGTCTCGGATGGGCGCTCTGTTTAGACCTCTTAGTCGTGACGGTAGGACCAGTTCAATGTTAGGGTGTACTGTGCAGGGGCGGACCTACAGGGTGTGCCGGGTGGGCCGTGGCATACCCTCGGTCCAGACCCAGGCAAGCCTACGGTACAGTTACTTGGGAAAGCAACAGCATGAGGGGAAGTGGAGGGGAATGGGGAGGAGGGCGGCGACGGCCGATGAGGAGAAGTACGTTGTACGCGATGGCGGTGATAGGATGCTAGGTTCGCTTCCATTGTTGCATGTTCTCGTGCAGCAAGGTCGACTCAACTACCAGCAGAGGCGATAAGAAATGCTCTTGCCCTCAGCCTCTTTGTATCTGCCCTGTTCCTCAGCTTGTCTGCTTCCTGCTGCTCTGCTTTCGCCTGTGCCCGTCACTGGATTTTGTGCTTGCCTGTTGTGAAGGAGACTTTCTATGTTCTGCCTGATGGAATGCCTCATGAAACAAAACAGCGATGAGTATAAACATAGGGGAGAAGGCAAAGGCTCCCAGACCCTAGAGTCTTCACTACTTTGCATGGCATGCATCCATTAAGAGTGGCGCTTCTGTGCAGATTTTGTAGGTTTTATGATAAACCCTCAGTTCATCAACAGTGGTGCTATACAGAACTAAGTCGCATTGTTGCTTGACAATAGAGCTAGCATTGTCTTATTTTCTTGTAGGAGTTGTAATTTATTAAATCTAACACTTGACATTTTATTTACTGTCAAAATATAAAATTGTTTTACAAATTTTATTCATTTTACCAAATTAATTATAATTTTTTATGCGGCATACCCTTTAATAAAATCCTGGGTCCGCCACTGGTACTGTGAAAGGTTGCAACGTACGACATCCGTGAAGCGTGTCTTCTCAGCTTCGAGTATGGGTGTATGTGTTGTGTATTTCGGGTGTTCTCTTATTTGAATTATCGTCCCTCGTATTTATATGAGTACCGGTTGTTCACTGCACTATGACATCGTAAGAAAGAGTAGTCATAATCATTTGAATTGTGCTTGGTTGAATAATCATTGTATTGCAACTTGTATGTTGTAGAGATAGGCTCACTAAATTTATATTTCATAAACTAATAATTTGTGGCTTAAAACTAAAAACTAAAGATTCATTTGTAGACGAATCCGTTTATGAAAATTTGAGCTTTCTATGTTTATCTCCTCATCATGTAGGGTTTCATGTTTTAGTTGAGACGGTTAAGTATTGTTTAGCCTTTGAGCTCATGTTTGCTATATAAATTGTTGCTGCACGTGAATGGCCATATATGGCTACTTATAATGAAGGGTTTGTGAAGGAGGCTTCGCCCACTTCAGGATATACGGCTGAATGGAAGTCCTGCACGCCGCCGTGATTTCTGTCGTGCTGCTAGTGTGACTCGTCCGCGGGCTGGACGGTTTCATTTTCGCTTAGCTTAGACTGGAGCATGTGGGCTATAGATAGTATTCTTTCTCTGTAGTGTATTTTGATATAAATTATTTTATACTCTTCACTCTTATGTCAAAATCAACACTTAAATAATATGGTTTCCTTTTGGTATATGATGTTGGGTATCGCATTGAACGACAACACCCAATGTGATTCCTAAAATATCGGAATCTGGGTCCTCACATTCTGTCGGAGTGTGAGCTGCGACACTCCACCCGACCTGCTACAGGGTTAACCCACGGATGTTCTTTGTTTGGAGGGGCTTGCGTCCCTAGCACGATTCAGCTCGAGAGAGTGGGTACACACCGAGATTTACGTAGTTTGGGCCGCCAGAGCGTAATACCCTATGTCCACGGGAGTGTTTGTCGTATTGCTTGCACGTATGAGTGTGGGAGTTGCAGGGTTGCGAACCCTTTGTCAGGTGGACACCCTGGTCCTTTTATAGCCCAAGGTCGGGGTGGTTACAGTGAGGCTTGGGGCCCGACAGGTGGCCCCGAAGCTGTATGGACCCTGTACATGATCTACGGTTTTCACTAACCTGAGTAGAGTAGTCGGTAGGGAGTTAAGTCTCGCTGCCTGGCACGCACCGCCTCTGTCCGTGTGGTAGGTGATGATGAAGACGCAGTCTTGTCGCCACGTCTTCTCGCTCTGCTGGGCGGCACTGTACCGCTGTCACACCTCGCCGCCCTGTCTTGTCACCGTTATGATGATCGGGCGGAGGACGGAGGCGTGCGCCGTGCACCATGCTTCTGGGGAAGGCGCGAGCCTTGAATGCATGACCTGACAGCGCACTTCCGCCTTGGCTTCATCGACCCACGGCCCACGACATATCGTGGGGCACGTGGCGGCTCCAGAGCTCTCCTAGGCGGATTTTGTAAGGGCCTAAGTTTTTGGCACGTATTCAAAGTGTTCAGCACCACACACACACTTCATTTGAAGAAACTTGATGGATACATTTGAAGAGCAAGTAAACACCATCAACATGCTCATTAGATAATAAACTCACAAGATACAAAAGTGGCACTTCCCACATGCATCATCTAGGGGCTGAGCTTGTGAAAAACTCCAACATCTTGCTAGGAATGCTCATGCCAAATTTCACCCAAATTCAAAACCTTTTTGAAGTCTTTTTGGGTATAACTAGAAAGAGGGTGGTTTGAACTCAAATTCAAATTCAAACTGTTTCCATCCCATGAATTCAAAAGTGGGAGGCATATTCTTACTCAGCACATTTTTGTGAGCTCACACACCAATTTTCACTCCATTTAGAGTTGATCTTAACATGAGCTAAGTTTAGCAAATTCAAACTTTATTTGAATTCCAAACTGCATATGTGCTGAAAATATATTCAAACAAACCCCAATTTGAATTCTATCCAATTCAAATGGCCAAGGGGTAGATAATTCAAATGACCAAGGTTAATTGGGTCTCTACTGTTTAGAGCAGTGGGGAAAATTCAATTTCAGGGGTTAAAACCGGAGTGGGACCCACTTGTCAGCCTAACCAGCAAAATCAATCGACTGAATCACAGAGTGCTCAGTTCTCGGGTTGCAGCCGAGCGCGCCACGAGGAGCCGACCAGCGCCAGCTCCTGCTGTGCTTCCCCGCACGGTAGACCAGCTGCCCGGCTTCTTATCCCTCCCCGGCGTGCTCCTGTTGCTTACCACCCGAGTCCACGGCGAGTTCATTCTTTTTCACACTGAGCTCCACCGAAAACCAGCCGCTCTCTCGGTTCCGCTCGTGAGCAGGCCTATCACTCGCAAACACAACCTTCCCAGTAGCAAAACGGCATCATGAGATTGTGAGCAACATCCTCGACGTCGTGTTGTCCAGTGATCAGGCGCCCTCGAGCTCAGCCGGGCGTTTTTCCCGGCGAACTGAACGTTGCTGCCATTCGGGCTCTCGTGGACAGCTCGGCACAGCCATCGTCGCATCCACTCCTCTACACAAGAAAGGTGTGTCACTGCATGTAGATGGTGTAGCCAAAAGCCCTTTAGCATATGATCAACCATCGGTGAAGAACTTCCGAGTTTACCGGAATCCAGGTCATAGGAGCCGAGCTCACCTCCGATTAAAATTCGGACTCCACACGCTATAGTTGGTCAAGCCAGTTGTCCAGTATGTTTTATATATGCTAGCGCACACGCTCGAGGAAGAAGCAAGGAAAACCGTTGAGGATCGGCCGTGATATGGCCGTTTTCCTCGCCGCCATTGCAAAGTACCTCGGCTCACCGTCGAGGGGATGGTTGCCTGAGTTTCTAGCTTCCACAAGGCCTTGGTTCATGTTCCTCGTGCTCCACTGATGCTCTCTGAGCAGTTTCCGATCGATTTGGTGCACGGTGGTGCGAAACCGACCTTTCCAAAACCCTAGCTGGTACTGTCGCCGGTGCGCGCAGGTTTTCGGCCATCGCCGGTGGCCGGCGAGCCCACAGCTGAGTTCAGGAGGTCGGAAAAGGGGGAGGCGGCGGGTTTCGGGCTGGGAGGTGGCCGGGAACTCGGTTCCGGCGAGTCTCGCCGGAGACCGCCGCCGCCGGGTATTTGGCGCGAGGTGAAAGACAAAGCACTGTGTGTGGGACCCACAGACAGAAGTTTAAACTTTTCTTCGATTTTCAGTTTTAGTTCAAACTTCAAACCCACATAACTTTGGCTAGAAAACTCCAAATCGAGTGAACAAAATTTTGTTGGATTCAGCTCTCTGAGTACTTTCCACCAAATCAATTTTCACTTCATGGAAATCCTTATTTCTCCAAAATTAGTTCTTTAAAATTCAAACTGGTTAGAATTTTAACTGGAGAACCCTTTGGAGGAAAATTCTAAACTTTTGTCAGGATGTTCACCAAGATATCCCTGAGCTACCATAAAAATTTCAGATCCATTTGAGCTCATTTGATCCACCTAATGGTGTGATTAATAAAACTGTTCCAGAGAAAATAGAAAATGTCCAAAAACATTTTCAGAATTTCTCTGAAATTGTTTAGCTCATATCTTTAGCTAGTAACCTTCAAATTAAATGAGACCAACTCTATTAGAACCCTCTGAAAACCTAGTTTTCAGAAAGTCATCGTTTGCTCCATGAAAATCCCTAGAACACCCTAGGAGCTCCAATTAAGGTCAAGTACATAATTATTTGTGGAGAGCTCAAATGAGCTTTGCTGCAAATGAAACTTGGCCAAATCTTTGTTTAGGTTGTAACCAAACCACAGTAAAAAATTTAGAGTCATTGGGTCTGTCTAGGAAGATTTATAGTCTTCACAAGTTTAAATTCAATTCAAATGTGTAAAAGTCCCAAAAATGTAAAGGCAACAAACAGAGAGTTAGCTACCGTAATGATTGGAATGCATGAAAATGGGACTGTCAAAAATTTTATACACGTGATGATGCACATCAGTGTCCAACCAAATGAGCTCTTACGTTCATTGGAAATGTGTTAAGCCAAGGTTGATTTAAACACCATGTGCAAAGTTCTCATGGGTAAGAGGGGGTTTAAATTCAGATTTGAACTCAATTGTTCCTCTCAAGTTGGTGTCAAAAATTTGGAGCACACAGGTATCCTCATATCTTTGAATTCGAGGAAATTCATGGTGGCCACATTCTAATTTCAGAGTGGGCTAAAAAGGAATTAAACATGATCATTTCCAAATGTGAGCTGAATTCAAATTTGAAAGTGAACTTCACACTGAATTCGGTTTATTCAAACTTCATCCCACGTTTAAACCCCCGAAATATCAGATTGAGGGGATTTACATGAAGGAAGATCTTTTGGAAACATTTGGCGGATAAGAAGAGGAGTAGGGGGTAGACCCCACATGTCATTGGGCCGCTTTAACTGGCTCCCGAAGACTTCCTCAGTTCGGTGTCGAACACCATCCGAGCCTCCTCAGAGCGCCACCGAGGGCAGCCACCTCCAGCTTCTTGCATCGAGCTGGCAACCTGCTCGTGGCTTCAACACCTCACGGCGTGATCCTCTCACCACCAACCGAGCTGCAAGCGGAGGCCACCTCCTCGCTGCTTCCGTCGCGCTGGCGACCAGCTCGTGGATTGAGTAGCTCTCGGCGTGATCTTTTGCTCACCCAAAAACAGCAACCCCAGGCGTTATTTTCCCCTCGCACAGGAACTGAACCGACAACACGGAATTTAAAATGTGAACTGAACACGACCGAAGGTTAACTCCCAGAAATCAAATTCGGTTTGTGGGAATGTCTGTGAATTTTGAATTTAAATTTGTGGAGCCACTGTTGTTTGGAGGGAGGGGCTTCCTGTGTGCGCTCGACACCGGGGGGGGGGGGGGGGGGGGGAGGCACGCACCACCGAGGCAACCATGGAGCTTCCTGTGTCCTTGCTCCGAGGCGGTTCGTTGCCTTGCTTCAGCTGCCGATAGACATCAGTGCAGAAACCTTTTCGCTGCTCGCTAGCTCACGCACGCTAAACCGGAGGAGAAACACACCGTGCGCCTCTGCTCCTCACCCCCAATCAACCTCCAGCACTGTGGCACCCAGCTGAGCCGACTAGGAGGTATGCCGGCCTCCACTGGATGTCATCCACGCCTCCACAGCTCGTGTCCGTCGTCCTCCAGTCGGTGCCACCCAGTTTCTGCTCCGGCAGAACAGAGCCGATGTTGCCATCACTCCTCCTCGTCTTCCGGCCGTTCCAGAGCCTGTCCCGCACGACCAACACCTCCCTATGGTGCGCCAAGGTGTGTAGATCACGCTACTGCAGTCCCCTTGCCCTTCCCCATCGCCGGCTCACCGGAATTTGGGTTTTGGCGCCGGTACACGTGAAGAACCGATCCAAACCAAAACTAGAAATTCATCCAACACGCACGATCATTTGTTCTTCGGTTCAAGCCATAGCATCACACCTTCCTAGCGCCCTCCCACGCCAAATACCGCAGCAATCCATCCACCACAGGCCCCGGGCGACGAGAAATCGCCGGCGGCGGCAAAAACGGGTCGGTCCTCCGGTGAACCCCATTTTCCGGCCGTTCGCTGCAAGGTTTGGCATGCGTTCCATGTTCCCCGATCACTGGTGATGCTTTAGGGCAACGTAGCTTGCCGGGAGAAGCTTCAGACACGCCAGAACGCGTTGATGCCGAGCTCCCGAGCCGCCCCGCCGGTGCCGACCTGTTTTCGGCCGTTTTCATGCGGGGAAACCTTGCCCGGCAGCTGCGCCACGTTCCAAGAATCGTTTAGGACGAAACTGGAGCTAATTTGGTAGAGAAATGAGTGAGAACGAGCCGCGCCACAATCTGTTCTGGTGTGCACGCGCGTTCTCTGGTGGGAGGTTGAAGAAAGACCTGACGAGTGGGCCTCACGTTGAGTGCTCTGTAAAATTCAAACAGAAAGTTAGTGAAACTTGAAAAATCCATAACTTTCGGTAGAAAGCTCCAAAATTAGTGAGACAAATTTTTCTGGATTCCTAATAAGATGTACTTTGCAGAAAAACAAAGTGCTTTCTAAGAAAATGCCCAGTATTTTCTGCGGAATTCTTTTTAGTAAATCATTTAGGGATTAATTCCAGGAAGGATTCTCAATGAAAAGTTCCCAATTTTGGGCAGCCAGTGCTATTCATAGTTCCTGATCTCCAGTAAAAATTTTAGGATTTTTGGATCTGATTTAGATGGCTTAATCAGTAGATTATCTCAGGGTTAAATAAATTAGCTAAAAATCATAGAATTGATTTCCAGAAAAATGGTTCAAACTTCATACCTCCATAACTTTCTGTAGGGATGTCCAAAATTTGTGAAACAAATTTTGGTGGATTCCTCTCAGTCAGTACTTTCCAGAAATGCAAAGAAATTGATCTGAGGATCTTTGGAAATTGCTCCAAAATTCATCAAAGTTAAACTTTTGGGAATTAATTCCAGAAGATCCCTGTTATGGAATTTCTTCCAATTTGGCTAGGAGGTTCCTTATGATATTACAGATCTCCAGTAAAAATTTGGGCTTCATTGGAGTTCATTTGATAGGCGAAATTGCCTTCCAAAGTTCAGCCTTTATTTGGAAATTCAAATTTAAACAGAAACTTTTCAGAACTCCTATCCAACTTCAAAAATTCATATCTCTCTGTTGGTAGCTCCAAAAATGGTGAAACAAATTTTGTTAGAACCATGGAGACTTACCCTAATCAGATATTCCACTTTTAGCTATGTCAAAGCTCCTGATTTGGGCTCAAAATTTAGAGAAGCCTTGTACTTGTAGGAATTTTGGAGACTACATTGTGCATGGACAACTCTCCAAATTTTGCTCAGATCATCCTTAGAGAGTCTAGTCTCCAATGTAAAAATCCCAAAGCCAATTAAGGATCCTAAATAGCAGTAGCTATGAATAGAAGTTTACATCTTATAAGTCCTTAATACTTATACATATATTTTGTTACATTTCATAATAGTGACCGAAGTTGAGGACGCACCGGAGCCCTTGGACGTCCTCCCACCAGAAGCTAACTTCTTCTCTGACTCGCAACCAGGCAAGCCCCGGTTTGCACTTAAGTACCTTTTATAAAGTTTCTCATTTGTATCACTTATGTCTAGGTTGAAATGTATGCATTAGAGTTAGGGTGATTGAAACCCCACTTGCATAGCCTTTTTAACTCCTATAAAGGGTTGGGTAGTCTACAAACTCGACGAGTAGAGAATGCCGTGCTAATGTTTAGGATCTCAGTAGAAGTCGAGTGGTTGGAAGCTACTCGCGAGATAGTACTTATCACACGGAATGAGAAGAGGTAGAAAATGGCTTGAGTTGTGAAAATGAGACCCAGCAGGGGGGTAGGATGCAGTGAGCAGAGGTCTCACGTGCATATCCCTGTTGGCGTTGGTTGAGGACCGAGCCGTGTGCGGCCCTGCTGGACAAGTATCGAACAGTACCGGATGCATACTGGCATATGGGAACCAGGAAACCGATGTAATTGGTTAACCTGGGTGCCGAGGCTTACCCAACCGTAAATAGAAGTGGGTTGAGGGTAGCAAGGTGTAAATCTGCTGGTGGGCACAGTCACGCTCCACGCAGGGACCTCCTGCCCGTTACAGATGGACCGGTTCGGCATTTGGGTTGCCTTTGAAAGGTTGTTGCATACAACAGAGTAGGAAGGGGTGTGGAATCACGCTTCTGAAAGTGGGTGTATGCGACGTGTTATCCGGGTGTGTCTTGATTGCAATCACCGTCCCTCGCGGTTATTTGAGTACCCTCTTGTTCACTGTGCTGTGACGTAGTAAGAAGTGAAATAATCCAACTGAATATGCTGTATTGAACTATTAATGTCTTGAAACCTTGTATGCTGTAGTTATAGAGCTAATTAAGTTTATATTCCACTTTGGGCATCTCCACATCGGAGGAAAGCGTTTCTTGTTTGATTGTGGACTTCCGATGTGAGGGCTGCCTAAGGCTCAATAAACTGTTGCTATAAAACTGAAAGTAAGGATCAACATGTAGGCGTGTCTTTAATGCAAAGTCTTTTTTCCTATCTTACACATCCTTACATGTAGAGTTCCATGTCTAGGGTTGTCGGTTAAGTCTTGCTGAGCCATCGTGCTCACGGTTGCAATATTTTGAGCTGTGTGCGGGTAAGAGCTATGAGGAAGGTTCCGAGGATGAGGCGATGCCCCCGTCGGAGTACACAGCCGAGCTGGAGCCCTGCACGCCGCCGTGATCTCCGGTTACTTGCTGCTAGTGTGTAGCGTCCCCGGGCTGGACGGCTACACTTTTTCATAGTTAGGATGAGTGGCCATCTATGTATAATACTTCCGCTGTTAATTAAGTTTTGTAAAAGACTTCCACTGTTTTATATCAAATAAAAGTTTGTATGTTGTTCTTAATTCTTTTCGTGTGTGCTGTTGGGTGCCGCATCGCACGGCACCACCCTATGCGATCCTGGAGTGGGTGAACCACGGGGTGGTCCCCACAGACATGGTATTAGAGCCGCATTGGGAATAGCACGCTCGAAAAGAGCCTATTCTGAAAATTTAGAAGTAGTCGAGTGAGGAGTAGTCATTAAGCCCACATAAGGTCTATGATTGTAAGGGCCTCAGTTTTTGATACACATTTGCAGTGTTCATCACCAGACCACACACCTCATGTGAGGCAGGATGATGAACACAAATGAAGAGCAAGTAACAATTATAAACATGCTCATTAGAGAACAAACTCACATATTGCAAAAGTGGTATTTCCCACATGTGATATAGATGGGCTGGACATATGAAAACTCCTACACTTTGCTAAGGATGTCCATGCCAAGTTTCACCCAAATTCAAAACCTTTTTGAGGTCATTTTGGGTATAATTAGGAAGAGGGCAGTTTGAAACCATATTCAAATTCAAACTGTTTTTATCCCATGAATTTAAAAGTGGGAGGCATATTCTTACTCAGCACATTTTTGTGAGCCCACACACCAATTTTCACTCCATTTGGAGTTGATCTTGACATGAGCTAAGTGGGGCAAATTCAAACTTCATTTGAATTCAAAACGGCACTTGTGCTGAAATTCACTCAAACCAAACCCAAATCGAATCCTATTCAATTCGAATGGCTCAAGGGTGAATAATCTGAATCACCAGGGGTATTATGGGGTTCACTGTTCACTACAGTAATTAGGAGTAAATTTCAGAGGTTAAAGCCCCGGGTGGGACCCACATGTCATAGAGGGAAGAGGGAGAAACTTGCAACCAAAGTCAGTCTCGGTGGGAAATTCCACCGAGCAGCTGTCGGCTGTGCCACCGAGCAGCTACCGGCGCCACCAGCTGCTTCCCCCTCCGCGCGCTGGCGCCCAGGGCGGCTTGCTCGCGCCCCCACGCGACCGGCACCGCCTCAGCCGAGCAGGAGTCGGCCGACTTTATCTTCTCGCGGGCAAACCCGAGCAGTGGCATTGTCTCTCGCCGCAGCTCTCTGCTCAATCGGGAAAATCAGCAAAACCATCTCCTCCTTCGTCCCTGAGCTGCTAGACAGCCACCTGAGGTCGCACTTCACCTCCCCAACACCAGAAACCCCGAGTTCCGACCTCCTTTGCCCAAGAGCGATCGCCGCCACCGCGGCGACCTAGCCTCAGCCGAGAGTCAGGCGCCCGTGGATAGCGTTCCACAGGCGTTTACACGGTCCAGCAAGAGAGGCAACAGGAGCGCGCGACCACCGTTCTGCTCTCCTCCAAGTTTGGAAGCCAACCGTGAAGAATCCGCAGAGAATTTCTAGTTTTTGCTCCGGCGACCGTAACCCAAGCTTCCGGTACGGTTTCTTTAAATTCTCGCTCTATGATCTTTCGGAGGTTATCAAATCTTGCACATAGACGCTGGACTAGCCGGCGATCAAGTTCTTTTCTGCATCCGTGGCGTGAAACTGTCTAGGAGTGACGAATTTTGAGCTCGATCGAGGGCGGTCATGGCGGGCACGATCGGTCACACGGTGCCGACCGACTTGCCGCCATTTCTAAACCCTTTTGGCACCTTGTCGAGCTTCCTAGAGGTACACTGATTCTATAGGGCCGTTTGTTCGAGGTGTTGGCGGGTTTAGAAGCCACGGTCGACGGTGCCGAACCTCAACCGAGGCCGCGGCACGTCGCCGAGCTATTTCCGGTCACCCCCAGCCCGACCTGACACCACCGACGTGTTCCTCGACGTCGACAACCCCCTGGCGGCGAGTTTCAGCCCATGGGGAGGTCCGGCAGCGGCGATCCGGCGAGCTCCGGGTCTGCTCTGGCGAGATCGGCGGCTCGGGCGCGAGAGAACGGCGGGAGGAAGACGAAGCTGGCTGGCCCATGTGTCAGCGGCTAAAGAATTTAAATCGGGATCGGGTGTGGCCGGGGATCGGTTGTACTGGCGCGCCAATACCCTGTGAGCTCCGGTGTGCCGGACACCTCCGCTCTCGACACGTGTGGTAGCTCCGGTGTGCCGGGCACCTCCGCGCTCGACACGTGTCCCCGCGGGCCCCCGAGAGTTTAAACTTTCCCCCCCCCCCCCCCCCCCCGATTTTCAGAATTCTTCCAAACTTCAAATCCTCATAACTTTGGCTAGAAAGCTCCAAATTGAGTGAACCAAATTTTGCTGGATTCAGCCCTTTGGGAACTTTTCAGCAAATCAAGTTTCACTTCATGAAAACCCTTAATTCTCCAGAATTAATTCCTCAAAGTTTAAACAGTTAGGGATTTTAAACTGGAGAATTCTTTGGAGGAAAATCCTGAAATTTTGCTGGGATGTTCACCAAAATATCCCTGAACTACCATAAAAATTTCAGATCCATTTGAGCTCATTTGATCCACCTAAGGGTGTGATTAGTGAACTGTTCCAGAGAAATTAGAAAATGTTCAGAAACATTTTCAGAATTTTCTCTGAAATTGTTTAGCTCATATCTTTAGTTAGGAATCCCAAATTAAGTGAGACCAACTCCATTAGAACCCTCTGAAAATCTAGTTTTCAGAAAGTCATAGTTTGTTTCATGAAAATTCCTAGAACACCATAAGAATTCCAATTAAGGTCAAGGACATAATTAATTGTGGAGGGCTCAAATGAGCTTTACTGCAACTAAAACTTGACCAAGTCTCTGTTTAGGTTGTAACCAAGCCACAATAAAAGTTTCACAGTCATTAGGTCAGGTCGGTCTAGCAAAAGTTATAGACTTCACAACTTCAAACCTAATGCAAATGCATTAAATTAATACATGTATTGCTTCTATCATGTAGTCGCTAAGGTCGAGGAGGAACCCGAAGTCCTAGACTTCGTTACTCCGGAGGAGCAGCTAGCCTACGACCAAGAGCAGCAAGGCAAGCTCCGGTTTGCATTAACCTTTTTACAAATGTTTATTGTTTTGAGCACATCTTTGAATGTTGTTGTGATTCTTTGCATTAGAATCTTGATTGGAAACCCAACTGCATAGCCAAGAAAACCATGGGTTGGGGTTAGGATTGAAAACCTCGTTAGCCACTGCATTGCTAAGATAGAGTAGGATTCGGTACAAGTCGAGTAGTTGGAACTACTCGCGAGCATAGGCTAGAGGCACTCGACTCGGGTAGTGATAGCACATGAAACACATGGCAAGAAAATGAGACCAAGCGGAGAGTAAGGGCAGCAGGACTTTGGGGCCTGTGTGCTGTAGCTCCGCTTGTGTCGATTGAGGACCGAGCCGTGTGCGGGCCTGTTGAACAAGCTAGAACAGTACCGAAGACCTACTGGCTATATGGGAACCGGGAAACTGATGTAACTCGGGTAGCTGGGTGTTGAGGCATAGCTGGTCGTTCAAAGGGTAGGTTGAGAGCTCGAGGTGTAAATTGGCTGGCGGCTCTGAGATGCGCGTGCAGAGACCTCTTGCTCGGGACGATTGGACCGGTTCAACATTCGGCTAACGGGTGAAAGGTAGTCGCGTACGGCATCCGTGATGGTTGTTGTAGGCAACATCGAGTACGGGCGTACTTGACGGGTTGTTCGGGTAACCCTGCAGGTGTAAATCGATTATAATCGCCGTCCCTCGCGGTCAGTAAGTACCACTTGTTCACTGTACCGTGACGTAGAAAGAACAGGCTAGTCACATGTTAAAATGTTGCTGATTGAAAGATGGACATTGATTGTTAATGATATGCTGTAGTTTAGAGCTAACTAAAGTTCTTTTCAACTTTGGGCAAAGTACATGAGAGAAATGCGTTTCTTGTTTGATTGCGGCTCTCTCATGTGCCCTAGCGTAAGGTTCTCCATAACCTGCTGCTAAAACTTGAAAGTAAGGTTCTACTAATTAGGCGAGTCCTTGCAAATGATTTTTACCTCATGTAACCCATTACCCTCATGTAGAAGTTCCATGCTTAGGTGAGACGGGTCAGACTTGCTGAGCCTTCGTGCTCACTGCTTGTGTTTGAAGCTTTTGCAGGGTTCTATGAGGAAGGGACTCCCGAAGAGGAGACGGAACCCCAGGAGGGGAACCCCGTCGAGTGGGAGTCGTGCACGCCGCAGAGTTAGTGTGCGTGTGTGCTAGCAAGGACACGTTCAAGGGCTGAACGTGCACTTGATGCTTAGTCTACGCCCGTGAGTGTAGACTAAACTTATTTTGATGTAAACATGTTCATAAACCTGTTTATGTAATAAAATTTCTGCTTCCGCTTTGTACCTTTGACGTGTGTTATCCGGTGCTATGCAACGCAGCACCCCTCAGCGTGATCCTGGCTCGACAGGACCGTGGGGTCGTGTCAGCGCTGGTATCAGAGCTCGCTTGAGGTTCAACACAGTACAAAGGTCTTCTTTTTCAAAAAAAAAATCCAGTGAGGAACGAGTTAGTAGCCCGTATAAGGATGTTATTAGCGTATAGAAAGTGGCATATTAATCTATTTGTTATGTCGGGAAATCGTGCATCTCGGGACGTTCATGTCTTGGGGGGTGCACGTAAGCGCTGTCCACCAGTGCGCACAAGCTGAAGGGTGGAGCCCCACGGGTGGCAGGTAACCCGACTCGCTTTTATATCCTCTACGACTCTTCATGTCGTTTGGGGTATTTGAGCAACGTCTGTCCCTGGCGTGCGTGGTGCAACTTGGGAGACCCCGTCACGTGGTCTGAATCGTGAACACGGAACTCAAGGCGTGTTTGGCTTGAGAACATCCGGGCGAGTGATGACGGCTGGGTGTACTAACTGTATGGATTCCGGGCTCGGTGTGCAGCCGAGTCTGATGATTGTTTGAGTTTCTTCAGGTAGCCTGACCATGAAACGGTAGACGTGTAGCATCCGTGTGTGAGTGATGAGTAGTGCCACTGAACTAACGAAGCCGGCTAAGTCCGGTATAGGTTTTTCCTTTGTGAGGGCGTAGTACTGACATAATCTGGTGACGCATCGACGTCACACCCAACTAAACGAACAAATTCATTTAAAAACTTGAAGGTTTTGACCCAAAGCAGTAAAACTTGGTGTAACTCCTTTCCTCAAACAGGATATTCAAAGTTAACAAGTTTTCAACTTATAGGTTGTTAAGGACAGAGCACTCTGTTTTTAGCTGAATCAAGGCTGAAGTTAATCAGAGGTTAGAGGTTGCGTTCTTTCGAGGTTGGGGTCGTATGATACATTTCTGGAAAGCTTTGGAAGAGCGTTACAACGTTTCTGTTGAGGTCCAGAGGTGTTTCATCCCTTAACCAATCGAAAAATGCAGTAGAGTTGAAACTGTCCAGAAAACAGGGCAGAGCAAAGACTCTCTGTAAACTCTCTGTAAATTAAGCATAACTTCCTGCTTAAAAATCCAAAAATAGAAAATGAGGTAGTTCTGGAAATCTTATGAGATGGTTTACAACTTTGTAACATAAAGTTTTGTCAGATTAGGAACAGAATTAACTGGGATTCTTGGATCAAATCAGTACCTAAGGCAGGGAGGTGCTGTTCAATTGTTTCCAGAAATTCTGTTAACTTTGACATCTCATAACTTTTGAACCGGAACAGATATTAGGCCAAGCAAATACTTTCTGGAAAGATATTGAAGTTAGTTTTAGCTTTGATGTTGAGCCCCAGACTTAGTTTTGCTTTTAACATGGCCTAAATCAGATTGAAATGGAAACTGGTCAAGGCTGTCATGAGAACAGCAGATCAGCAGTCAAATTTGTTTAAAATTTGAACTATGTTTCCAAGTTTTATGGGTTCAATGACATGACTTATGTCATAACTCAATGGTTTACTGTTTAAATAAATATTTGACATTTCTCAAATATATTTTTATAGATGACAGCAGATAAACAGTTAGAGAACGGGTGGGTGGTTTCCCACTGTTCTCACCGTAGCGGCTACCCGGAAGCATTGTGGCAAATGCTCCAATATTTCGGGTACAACCAGATGCCGCAATACTTCGCCAAGGAAGAAGGCGAAGAGGGGAACAAGACGTGGATGATCCATGTCGAGGTTCCTGCAGGACCTACGCCACGCGGTTGGGTGCCATTCACCGTCACAGTGAGAGGAAGACAACCGGAAGGGATGTGGCAAGTGGCAGCCCGTGACACTGTGTCACGTTTCTGCCAACTACACGTGCAGGCTATGGAGGGCACTCCTTACGCACTCGTTCCGGTGGAGGGACGAGCTCAGCATGTGTGGGAAGAGAGGTACCTGGAGGCAACGGACCCTAGTTGCCCAAGGTACAACCCCGCGGAGGCAAATCTCAGCCTCCAGATGAGGGCGGGAAACGCCGTGATGGACAGCCAAGCTGTTCATACGGAACATCTCACCACAAAGCTCAAGGAGACCACAAGCCGTGGGGACCATTTCGAAAGTGCTCACAGCGCACTCCGCAATGTGCTCCTTCCGACGATCAAGCGACTGAATGAACAACACAATCAGTTGCATCGTCTGAAGAAGGCGAAGAGAAAAAGCCGTGTCGATATCGCGGCGTTACAAGAACTGGTGCAGACCCTAACCCAGCAGAATGAGGACCTTGCTCAAGAGCGGGACGACGCCATTGAGGAAGGAAAAGGCTGGGAAGAGGACTACAACCAGGCTATGGACGAGGTGCATGCTTTGCAGTACCTCGTGCCTCCGGTATTGGGCATACCGGTGGTCTTGGGCCTTCCAGCAATGGGAGAACCCGGGATGGGTGAAGAGGTGGTAGATCCAGAACCACCAGCAGAGGTACCGGAGGAGGACGAACTGCAGGAGGTCGAGTTCTACTCCGAGTAGGGGGTTATGGTTGCCAAGTAGGGCAGCCAGGGTAGCGTAACCCAACTTTTGTAATCGGTGACATGTCGTGTAGACAGTAGCGTATGTATACGTAGTGACGACATGAACACAACTTCTCGGAGATCCGAGAATAATGTATCTTGTATAAAGTTTAGGCTTTATCAATATATGTAAATGTTGTGCAAATTAATCATGTGTCACTTCAATACCTACTGTTGCTTATGGAATTTTAAGTAAGACATGTGCTAATTGCTGCTGTTTCGAATTTCAGAATGACGCGTACTCGTGCCAACCCTGACGTTGGGGGTACCAGTCAAGGGGGAGAGACCTCCCAACCACCTCCCGAGGACTCCTCGGGACTACAACAGCAAACACCGCCACCGCCACTGCCAACGGTTACATTGGCCGACATCGTCGCAGCAATGGCGGGCTCGCATCAGCAACACACAGAGTTGCTGCAGACGCTTATTGAGAATACCTCTCGCCCAGAGACGTCAAGACCGTGAGGAGCGTCAACAGGGCTCCTACTCCGACTTCCTGGCAACTCATCCCCCGGTATTCTCAAGGGCGGATGAACCACTTGACGCGGACACTCCGCGCCATAGAAATGAAGTTCGGGCTGCTCCAAATAAGCGAGCAGCGCAAGACTCAGTTCGCGGTCCAACAGCTCCAAGGATCCGCGAGCGTATGGTGGGCCAACTTCTGTGCTTCACAGCCCACCGACCGAGTGATGACCTGGACAGAGTTCCGGACGGCCTTCAGGGCCTATCATATACCGCCAGGTTTAATGAAGAGGAAGATGCAGGAGTTCTTACACCTGCAGCAAGGGAGCCGGAACGCGCTGGAATACTCCAGAGCGTTCAATGATCTCGCGCTTTATGCGTCGTATCACGCAGATACCGACGAGAAGCGGCGGGACCAATTTTACCAGGGGCTTAACCCGCTCCTGAAGGACAAGTTGGCGATGTTCAATCGCGGCAGCCTCAACGACATCATTGATGCTGCGATTGTTCAGGAGGACTCCGGCAAGGAGTTAGCAGCGGCGGAGAGAAAGCGAAGCGCACCGCAGAGCAGTGGAGAAGGAGGCGGTCCTTCTCAGAAGTTTCGGATGGTGAATCGCCCACCATCAGGTCCACGCTGGCAACCACCACAGCGGTCGATGCCGTTCCGCAGTCGGCCGTACTCTTCACCGGCATTCCGGCCGGCACTGCCAGCACCACCGCAACCACAACATAAGCAGCGGGCGATGCCGCGTGCATTTGCACCTCAGCAACGCATGCCGGGCTTTCGTCCACCGAGCACTCCACCAGCAGCGGCCACATGTTACAAGTGTGGTCATCCAGGACACTTCGCGAGCAGTTGCCCGGAGAGGCAAGGCGGCGGAGTGGCACCACAGTTTCCGGGGAGGAATCAACCCCGGAACCCTACTAATGCGCGGCGGGCAAACCCTTGGCCCGGCACCGTCCACCAGCTTGCCATTGAGGACGTGCCGGAGGGCGAGCCAATCCTTGCGGGTATGTTCCAACTCCACCAGCATCCCGCTATAGTACTATTTGATTCAGGCGCCACGCATAGCTTCATTAGCCAAGCTTTCATTGATAAGTATAGCTTGCAAATACTACCCACCGATAGTCCTTATGTGATCTGTTCACCGGGTGGGAAAATTTCAGCAAGCATGATGGTCCCAAAAGCGCCATTGTGCTTAGAGGGTAGAGTTTACCCTACGTCTCTCATAATTTTAGAGGGACAAAAGGTCGATGTCATCTTAGGGATGTCGTGGTTAACCCGCCACGGCGCTGTTTTAGACACCGTCCTCCGAGTCATGCACTTGAACTCAGAAGTGCACGAGTCTCACTCATTATTTCTGGACAGGCCAGAAATAAAACTTCCAAGTGTCTATCAAGCCACAACCATCAGATTGGAAGATATTCCAGTGGTCCGAGAGTTCCCTGATGTATTCCCGGACGATTTGCCGGGGATGCCGCCTGATAGAGAGGTAGAGTTCAAGATTGAACTTGCACCGGGAACCACGCCAATCTCCCGAAGGCCGTACAAGATGGCGCCCAAGGAGTTGGCTGAACTAAAGACTCAGCTCACGGACCTCCTGGAGAAGAGTTTTATTAGGCCGAGCTCCTCGCCATGGGGCTGTTCGGCGTTATTTGTCAAGAAGAAGGGTGAGACGTTGCGGCTTTGCGTGGACTATCGTCCATTAAATGCCGTAAATATCAAGAACAAGTACCCATTGCCACGGATCGACATGTTGTTTGATCAGTTGGTCGAAGCAAAGATCTTTTCCAAGATGGATTTAAGATCTGGGTACCATCAGATTAAGATAAGGGTTGAGGACATTCTGAAGACGGCTTTCTCGACGAGGTACGGACTTTATGAGTACCTGGTTATGTCCTTCGACCTCACCAATGCTCCAGCTCACTTCATGTACTTAATGAACTCGGTATTCATGCCGGAGCTGGACAAGTTTGTCGTGGTCTTCATCGACGACATCCTGGTATATTCCAAGTCGGAGGAAGATCACAAGAAACATCTGTGTATAGTCTTGCAACGGCTGCGGGATCACAAGTTATACGCAAAATTCAGCAAATGCGAATTTTGGATATTGCAAGTGCCTTTCCTCGGGCATATCATCTCAGCGGAGGGTATCGCTGTGGACCCGAGCAAGATCACTCAAGTGCTGAATTGGAAATCCCTGAGAACTGTTCACGAGGTACGGAGTTTCCTCGGACTCGTGGGATATTATCGGAGGTTCATCCCGAACTTCTTGAAGATTGCCAAGCCAATGACAGAGCTGCTGAAGAAGGCTACCAAATATGTTTGGAGTCCAGCATGTGAAGCAGCATTCAAGGCTTTAGTCAAGCACCTGACATCAGCACCGGTTTTGGCGCAGCCAGACACAACAAAACCGTTCGATGTGTACTGCGATGCATCCGGCATTGGGCTCGGATGTGTGCTAATGCAAGACCGAAGAGTGGTCACGTATGGATCACAGCAGCTTAGAAACCATGAGCAAAATTATCCAACTCACGACTTGGAGCTCGCTGCCGTGGTACTTGCACTAAAAATGTGGAGGCACTACCTACTCGGTAACCTCGTACATTTATATACCGACCACAAAAGCCTCAAGTACATATTCACTCAGAAAGAGCTGAACATGAGGCAACGAAGATGGTTAGAACTGATAAAGTATTACGAGATAGAGATCCATTATCATCCGGGCAAGGCAAACGTAGTGGCGGATGCGCTGAGTCGCAAGTCACACGTCAACAATCTGACCATCACACCGTTGGAAGAGAGCGAACCACCACTACATGTGATTCCACACGGAGCTCTCTACAACCTATCTTTGATCCCCACCATCCGTGAAGAGATAGCGGCAGCCCAGAAGAATGACAAGGGTATGTCACATTTGCGGAGACGTGTAGACAGTGGGGAGTTGAAATGTTTCCGGAAGGACGGAGACGGCGTCCTATGGTTCAAGGACCGGATCGTCGTACCCCGAAACCCGGAACTACGAAAGAAGATCTTTGATGAGGCTCATTTATCAAAGTTCTCTATTCACCCCGGCAGCAACAAAATGTATCAAGAACTCCGAAGCAAGTTTTGGTGGACACGGATGAAGCGTGAGACTGCAAAATACGTGTCCGAGTGTGATACATGTCGAAGGGTGAAGGCAGACCACATGCGGAAACCGGGACTGCTACAACCACTGGGCATTCCTGCCTGGAAATGGGAAGATGTGAACATGGACTTCATCGTCGGTTTACCCACCACCTTGCTAAAACATGATTCTGTGTGGGTGATCGTCGATCGGCTCACCAAAGTTGCCCATTTCATCCCGTTCAACACCAACTACAACGCCAAGAAGTACGCTGAACTGCACATCTCACGGATCCTATGCTTGTACGGCGTACCCCGTACCATCATATCGGATCGGGGCACTTTATTTGTGTCCCGTTTTTGGGAGCAGCTGCACGCTGCCTTGGGGACGAAGCTGATCCGTAGTTCAGCCTACCACCTGCAGACGGATGGGCAAACGGAGCGGGTAAATCAGATCCTAGAAGACATGCTACGAGCTTGCGCTATCAACCACGGCAAGAATTGGGATGATCACTTGCCGTTAGCCGAGTTCTCGTACAATAATGGGTACCAAGCCAGCATCAAGATGGCACCTTACGAGGCGCTATACGGTAGGAGATGCCGCACACCATTGAACTGGTGTGAGTCTGGCGAAAGGGTTACCTTCAGGATTGACCTCGTCAACAACGCGGAAGAAAAGGTTCGACTGATTCAAGCGAACCTAAAAGCCGCTCAATCCCGTCAGAAACAATATGCGGACCGGAGAAGGTGCCCATTACAATTGGAAGTTGGAGATCACGTATACCTACGGGTGTCTCCAATGAAGGGCGTAAACAGATTTGGGGTGAGAGGAAAGTTGGCACCCCGATACATCGGTCCATTCCAGATTACCGAAAGATGTGGATCAGTGGCATACCGGCTGAAATTACCAGAAGCACTTTCTGGTGTGCACGACGTCTTTCACATTTCCCAGCTGAGGAAGTGTCTCAAGCTATCAACTACTGTTCAGCTGGAAGACATTGAAGAACTGCAACCGGATCTCACCTATCGGGAGGAACCGGTGCAGATTATTGATGAAAAGGCCCGAACCACACGCAACCGTATGTTGTGGTTCTACAAGGTTCTATGGAGTAATCACTCCATGGACGAAGCGACATGGGAAAGCGAAGAATTTCTTCGCACTAACTACCCCGAATTTTTCACGTCGCATATCCGGTAATTTTCCACCATCCTCTCTCTCATTTTCACCTTATAATCTCGGGACGAGATTCTTTTAAGGGGGAAGGAATGTAAGGGCCTCAGTTTTTGACACACATTTGCAGTGTTCATCACCACACCACACACCTCATGTGAGGCAGGATGATGAACACAAATGAAGAGCAAGTAACAATTATTAACATGCTCATTAGAGAACAAACTCACATATTGCAAAAGTGGTATTTCCCACATGTGATATAGATGGGCTGGACATATGAAAACTCCTACACTTTGCTAAGGATGTCCATGCCAAGTTTTACCCAAATTCAAAACCTTTTTGAGGTCATTTTGGGTATAATTAGGAAGAGGGCAGTTTGAAACCATATTCAAATTCAATCTGATTTTATCCCATGAATTTAAAAGTGGGAGGCATATTCTTACTCAGCACATTTTTGTGAGCCCACACACCAATTTTCACTCCATTTGGAGTTGATCTTGACATGAGCTAAGTGGGGCAAATTCAAACTTCATTTGAATTCAAAACGGCACTTGTGCTGAAATTCACTCAAACCAAACCCAATTCGAATCCTATTCAATTCGAATGGCTCAAGGGTGAATAATCTGAATCACCAGGGGTATTATGGGGTTCACTGTTCACTACAGTAATTAGGAGTAAATTTCAGAGGTTAAAACCCCGGGTGGGACCCACATGTCATAGAGGGAAGAGGGAGAAACTTGCAACCAAAGTCAGAGTCTCAGTGGGAAATTCCACCGAGCAGCTGTCGGCTGTGCCACCGAGCAGCTACCGGCGCCACCAGCTGCTTCCCCCTCCACGCGCTGGCACCCAGGGCGGCTTGCTCGCGCCCCCACGCGAACCGGCACCGCCTCAGCCGAGCAGGAGTCGGCCGACTTTATCTTCTCGCGGGCAAACCCGAGCAGAGGCATTGTCTCTCGCCGCAGCTCTCTGCTCAATCGGGAAAATAAGCAAAACCATCTCCTCCTTCGTCCTTGAGCTGCTAGACAGCCACCTGAGGCCGCACTTCACCTCCCCAACACCAGAAACCCCGAGTTCCGACCTCCTTTGCCCAAGAGCGATCGCCACCGCGGCGACTTAGCCTCAGCCGAGAGTCAGGCGCCCGTGGACAGCGTTCCACAGGCGTTTACACGGTCCAGAAAGAGAGGCAACAGGAGCGCGCGACCACCGTGCTGCTCTCCTCCAAGTTTGGAAGCCAACCGTGAAGAATCCGCAGAGAATTTCTAGTTTTTGCTCCGGGGACCGTAACCCGAGCTTCCGGTACGGTTTCTTTAAATTCTCGCCCTATGATCTTTCGGAGGTTATCAAATCTTGCACATAGACGCTGGACTAGCCGGCGATCAAGTTCTTTTCTGCATCCGTGGCGTGAAACTGTCTAGGAGTGACGAATTTTGAGCTCAATCGAGGGTGGTCATGGCGGGCACGATCGGTCACACGGTGCCGACCGACTTGCCGCCATTTCTAAAGCCTTTTGGCACCTTGTCGAGCTTCCTAGAGGTACACTGATGCTATAGGGCCGTTTGTTCGAGGTGTTGGCGGGTTTAGAAGCCACGGTCGACGGTGCCGAACCTCAACCGAGTCCGCGGCACGTCGCCGAGCTATTTCCGGTCACCCCCAGCCCGACCTGACACCACCGACGTGTTCCTCGACGTCGACAACCCCCTGGAGGCGAGTTTCAGCCCATGGGAGGTCCGGCAGCGGCGAGCCGGCGAGCTCCAGGTCTGCTCCGGCGAGGTCGGCGGCGCGGAAGCGAGAGAACGGCGGGAGGAAGACGAAGCCGGCTGGCCCACGTGTCAGCGGCTAAAGAATTTAAATCGGGATCGGGTGTGGCCGGGGATCGGCTGTACTGGCGCGCCAATACCCTGTGAGCTCCGGTGTGCCGGACACCTCCGCGCTCGACACGTGTGGTAGCTCCGGCGTGCCGGGCACCTCCGCGCTCGACACGTGTCCCCGCGGGCCCCCGAGAGTTTAAACTTCCCCCCCCCCCCCCCCGATTTTCAGAATTCTTCCAAACTTCAAATCCTCATAACTTTGGCTAGAAAGCTCCAAATTGAGTGAACCAAATTTTGCTGGATTCAGCCTTTGGGCACTTTTCAGCAAATCAAGTTTCACTTCATGAAAACCCTTAATTCTCCAGAATTAATTCCTCAAAATTTAAACTGTTAGGGATTTTAAACTGGAGAATTCTTTGGAGGAAAATCCTGAAATTTTGCTGGGATGTTCACCAAAATATCCCTGAACTACCATAAAAATTTCAGATCCATTTGAGCTCATTTGATCCACCTAAGGGTGTGATTAGTGAAACTGTTCCAGAGAAATTAGAAAATATTCAGAAACATTTTCAGAATTTTCTCTGAAATTGTTTAGCTCATATCTTTAGTTAGGAACTCCCAAATTAAGTGAGACCAACTCCATTAGAACCCTCTGAAAATCTAGTTTTCAGGAAGTCATAGTTTGTTTCATGAAAATTCCTAGAACACCCTAAGAGTTCCAATTAAGGTCAAGGACATAATTAATTGTGGAGGGCTCACATGAGCTTTACTGCAACTAAAACTTGACCAAGTCTCTGTTTAGGATGTAACCAAGCCACAATAAAAGTTTCACAGTCATTAGGTCGGTCTAGCAAAAGTTATAGACTTCACAACTTCAAACCTAATGCAAATGCATTAAATTAATACATGTATTGTTTCTATCGTGTAGTCGCTAAGGTCGAGAAGAAACCCGAAGTCCTAGACTTTGTTACTCCGGAGGAGCAGCTAGCCTACGACCAAGAGCAGCAAGGCAAGCTCCGGTTTGCATTAACCTTTTTACAAATGTTTATTGTTTTGAGCACATCTTTGAATGTTGTTGTGATTCTTTGCATTAGAGTCTTGATTGGAAACCCAACTGCATAGCCAAGAAAACCATGGGTTGGGGTTAGGATTGAAAACCTCGTTAGCCACTGCATTGCTAAGATAGAGTAGGATTCGGTACAAGTCGAGTAGTTGGAACTACTCGCGAGCATAGGCTAGAGGCACTCGACTCGGGTAGTGATATATAGCACATGAAACACATGGCAAGAAAATGAGACCAAGCGGAGAGTAAGGGCAGAAGGACTTTGGGGCCTGTGTGCTGTAGCTCCGCTTGTGTCGATTGAGGACCGAGCCGTGTGCGGGCCTGTTGAACAAGCTAGAACAGTACCGAAGACCTACCGGCTATATGGGAACCGGGAAACTGATGTAACTCGGGTAGCTGGGTGTTGAGGCATAGCTGGTCGTTCAGAGGGTAGGTTGAGAGCTCGAGGTGTAAATCGGCTGGCGGCACTGAGATGCGCGTGCAGAGACCTCTTGCTCGGGACGATTGGACCGGTTCAACATTTGGCTAACGGGTGAAAGGGGTAGTCGCGTACGGCGTCTGTGATGGTTGTTGTAGGCAACATCGAGTACGGGCGTACGTGACGGGTTGTTCGGGTAACCCTGCAGGTGTAAATCGATTATAATCGCCGTCCCTCGCGGTCAGTGAGTACCACTTGTTCACTGTACCGTGACGTAGAAAGAACAGGCTAGTCACATGTTAAAATGTTGCTGATTGAAAGATGGACATTGATTGTTAATGATATGCTGTAGTTTAGAGCTAACTAAAGTTCTTTTCAACTTTGGGCAAAGTACATGAGAGAAATGCGTTTCTTGTTTGATTGCGGCTCTCTCATGTGCCTTAGGGTAAGGTTCTCCACAACCTGCTGCTAAAACTTGAAAGTAAGGTTCTACTAATTAGGCGAGTCCATGCAAATGATGTTTACCTCATGTAACCCATTACCCTCATGTAGAAATTCCATGCTTAGGTGAGACGGGTCAGACTTGCTGAGCCTTCGTGCTCACTGCTTGTGTTTGAAGCTTTTGCAGGGTTCTATGAGGAAGGGACTCCCGATGAGGAGACTGAACCCCAGGAGGGGAACCCCGTCGAGTGGGAGTCGTGCACGCCGCAGAGTTAGTGTGCGTGTGTGCTAGCAAGGACACGTTCAAGGGCCGAACGTGCACTTGATGCTTAGTCTACAACCACGAGTGTAGACTAAACTTATTTTGATGTAAACATGTTCATAAACCTGTTTATGTAATAAAATTTCTGCTTCCGCTTTGTACCTTTGACGTGTGTTATCCGGTGCTGTGCAACGCAGCACCCCTCAGCATGATCCTGGCTCGACAGGACCGTGGGGTCGTGTCAATGATATAGTAGTTACTAAGGTGGAAAAGCTAACTTATGTGTTATACATTCTGTAATGACGCTCCGACGTCAGGTAAGGTACGCCACCGCAGGCGGATTAATTATGGTAACTCACCATACGAGTAATAGTATGGAATGGTATACCATGGCTTGGCACGGTAGTTAATATGAGTCTCTGAACCTCTCAATGGTTCTGAGAGCATATGAAAACGCTGATCTCCTGCGTGCTTTAGGAAAAAGTGAGAATACCCCATCGTGTGGTAAGCAACACGATAGTATGCAACTCTTGAACGTTCAATGTTCAAAGGGCCATACGCAGCGCTCGCCGTCGGCGTGCCTCAACGGTCATGAGGCAGTAGGTGGTATCTGTTGGGTTGATAAAATTCCCAACCGTGACAACCCGTTCGCTCTTTACTCAGGTTCCTCATCGTGTGGTATGAAAACACGACCATGTACCTTGAGACGTGGCTTGACTCAAGAACGATCCGTATGGCAATGATACGGACCGTATGTTTTTATTATGATATGGAACTGCCTGCAATGTTAAAACCTTTGTGTGCACCATTATTGTGTGTTCTTCGGCAGGTACATTAACCACGTTAGTGCATGACGTTTAGAAACCGTTTGTGAGTGACGTTCTTAGTTCCACCATTTGACACGTATATGCCGGAATACCAGCTTAGGATTTTTCTTTGGTGAGGAAACGTAGTACCGAGACTGCATAAAAGGATATTTTGAAATAAAAAAAAGTTAAAATGAGGTTTAGGATTCCATTTAGGGGTTAGTAAACTCCTATATTGAACTAAGAGTCAATTGGGAGTGTAGAATCATTTCTAAAGACTTAGGAACCCCCTCCCCTGTTTTCGGCAGAAACTTTGCTGAATTTAAACAGGGCATAACTTAGGATTGGTTGAACCAATGTAAGTGTGGAATACCATTCTGGAAATGTTTTGAAGTCCTATACAACTTTTCTGTAGAGATCCAGAACAGAATCTCCCTCCAATTGGATCAAAATCTTAGAGGAGTATGTACTGTCCAGAAACAGGACAGACCAAAAATCCTCTCTGGAATTTTTTTTATTTCGACCACAACTTTCTGTATAGAAATTACTAAGGGTCAGATAAGACACCTTTGGAAAGGGAATGAGATATGCTACAACTTTGCAATTCAAAGTTTTGCCAAAACTGGAGCATAATTAATTGGAATTGTGGATTGAAACTAGGTACCTCTGGGGAGGTGCTGTCAGAATCCTGCCAGAAATTCTGTTAACTTTGAACAATCATATCCTTTGATCAAGGAATGCAAATAGATCATATAAATACATTTTTGGAGAGCTTGGGGAGTTCTTTACAATTTTTCTGTTCAACCCCAGGACAGAATCCTCCTGTAAAGAGGTGAAATTTGCAGTACAAGTGAAACTATCCAGAGTATCAAAGTCTGTGCATAGTTTCTATACTGAATTGGGTTTTGCTTATGACTTCCTGTATAAGAATGGTAAAAGGTGAAGTCCTACAATTCTAGAAATCTTATGAATCATTTTCAACTTTGTAAGTATGAGTTCGGTCCATACATGTTTCTAACTGTATGAAAAGGTTGACCCAAAGTGAGTACTTACAAGGGAGGTGCTGCTGAAATTTTTCCAGAATTTCTGTCAACTCTAGAAGCTCATAACTTATGATCTAGAACTTGGTTGAATGCAAATAAACACTCGTTGGAAAGATATGGATGTATTATCCAACTTTTCTGTTCACTACCACAACAGTTTAAACATTGAATTAGGATTTAAACCATCGCACAGAAGATGGTTCAGTTTCTGTACCTTGTTGTTGTTGGACCATAGCTTCAGGTATACCTTGTTATCAAAGGCTGTGTGATATAGCTATGTAAGGCTATGGTTATGCATTACCTTCCCATAAGAAGATTATGGATTAAGTTTTCAATTTCCTACATTGGAACTTAAGGGGGGAGGAGTACATCCATGTAAACCATTGCATTGATAACCCATGGGCTATACACCGAAGTATGACATTACCAAGAGACAAGAGGAAATTACATTTTTATGTAATCAAAGTTCAAGTACAAGATCCATCATCATCGAGAAAGATGTAGTTTTAGCGTCTTCACCACGTACACACAAATTCTCGCCAGAATAACAAGACTTGAGAGAAGAAGACTACGAGCTAGAACTAGTAGCTGGTGTTTCACGCTAAACGGGTATTGTGAACCCTCAGGAGAAAAGAGGAAGTGAAGTCAACGTAAGAATAGAGATTTCCTAAGCTAATTTATTATGGAGTATTTCCCAACGATTTTGTCAAACATTTGACATATTTTCCTTAAACTTGGTCACCACATGAAAGGGGCATGCCTTGTTTAGCACCTTTCTTGACCAAGTTATCTGTACTTGGCAAAGTTTGAGATGCTTCTTAACCATGTTTGAATTATCATACTAATTCTTGTTCAGACTATAAAAAGATGATGCACCATACATATTGAAAAGCATTGAGAGATATGCAACCTATACTGCACAACGCCTTGTATGCACCATACATATGCACCATTTTGCATCATACATATGCACCATTTTGCATCATACATATGCACCATTTGCACCATACCATATGCATATGCATTGCACCATATAACATGTGAAATACCAAAGTACTAAGCAAGATTGTGTACCTCTCTTCAAACCATTAAGCGGTGTCTAATGACCTTATATTATTGATCAAGCTGTTGATTCTACCTCATTGGACAATACAAGGGAAACCAGTTACTCAACATCCCTTGTGCCTAAGAAAGTTTTGAGCTTTCATCTATGACTTGTTTAGCTCCGAGCGCAATAATTGTTGGAACTAAACTAATTTCTCATCGCGGGGCTTACCGATCGATTGCTCAACCTCGTGACAATCCTTGAACACAATCTAAATTCTTGAGAGATCATATGGTGACTTTGACAACCTTGTGGTCAGCATAGGTAGTTGGCCTTTGCTATGTTGGTAACATAAGTGAAATTGACTTGTGGCTGCTCTTATATTCAAGCAAAGCAATCGGTTTGGACTAAAGGGTTGAGATGCCAATTCGAGGCATGATTTCCTATTCATTGTTTAACCTCACCAAACATCTCGATTCATGTTCGGGGAAGTACTACACTAAGCTTCTAAGGAATTAGATATTCTAGATAAGTATTCGTTATCTATGTCAAGATTAGGTGTCACACCCGGTTTCTCCGAAGAACAACCGAGTGAATATCACATGTATGCCAGGATCATTTTCTCATACATGTGATGACAAATAATGAAGCATCATTTATTACAAGCCAGGTGTCGAATATAAATAAGTCTTACATAGCATACGTCTCGATGGACGATAATAAGTTCATGACATATAAATAAAACAGCAGCGGAATATAAATCTTGTGGGCTCCGTCACAGGCGTTGCCCGGGGGACTCCGTGAACCTAGAATCCTTCCTCGAGACCAAAGTCTTGGTCATTAAACACCACATCATTTTCTTGACCTGAGCAGCAATATAAACCAACAGAAAAGCAAGTTTGAGTACTGTTGGTACTCAGCAAGTGTGGGAAAGTTATGTTATGCATGGCTAGAGCAAGGAGAGGTTGAACTCATGGTTAAAGCACTACGCGATGATTACCTATCACCTTAGCTTATTAAGCACCTACGTTACAACACAGGTGAAATGGTCCCAATCTCCCAACCCATCATCAAAATCAAGTAACCATAATATCATATCCAATGTCAAGCTCCCCGCTTAACATCCTCAACTTCCAAATTCATCATCCTCTAATCATGAATAAGTCCAAGCCGCTCTTGACCGTGAGCACGGCTGTCATGACAGTTTTGACTCTGCAGAGTTTGCACCACTGTACCCACATGTAGTGATTTCATCCCCCGTTGCCGGGTGGACTAAAAGAACCTCCATTATGCCAGTGGCCGCGAACCACATTCACACTTCTAGGTGTGTAGCTAGGAGATCACTACGAGGCCTTTACAAAGGGATTCCCGACGAGCATGGGCCCACTGAGGTTTCACCCCTGACAGCATACAAGAGGCTCCAACCCCGCTGCAGTGGCCCCCTCTTGAGCCTTGCGGTTCATATGGTAGTCCAGCTGACACCTATTCCCCGCACCATCCAAAACACCCATACTACGCCGGAGATACACCTAATTAATTGGCCAAGCTGCCCCATCTCAGCATGTGGTTGGCACGGTAAAGCCAGGTTACATGCTCCATGAACCGGTCCTTAGGATCCAGGCAAGTGCTAAACACAAACCCGAGTCTCGTGCACCCAGCACCAACCAAATCATCCAACTTGCCTCGATCCCTACCTCTACATAACTCATAATATCTCATTCAAGAGTAAGGTAAATAAATTGATGATCTCATATCCCAATTATCCCATTCTAGGCATGGCTAAGCATAAGCATATAAATAAATGATATGATAAAATAAATCCCAACCCAAGCTACAAGAAACAAGGTAATGCAATTCTAGGGAAACTTCCTAGCATGGGTTTCATATTTCAATTGACAATGCAAATAATTCTATCTACACATCCTAGTATAGGATCAAAGTGGTCAAGGACACTTGCCTTCTTCCTGCTGCTCTGGGAATGGAAAGTCCTGGTCTTGGAAGGGGAGAACTTGCTCTGGGGCAGGTTCTACTCATGCCAATACACATAGAAAAAGAAAACAACAATCCATAAGACATAGTTCACACTTTCACTTCATACAAACCACACATTCACACCTATGAAAGTCATTCACATTTCTAGGTGTTGTGGTTACTCTACATGTGTTGATTTTTGGCCTACATGCACTTTTAAACATATGTATATGATTTCTAACTTTTGTGTTCAGATTTCTGTTTGCACACTATATATGAATTTCCAATTTGAACAAATTCTTTATATTCAATTAATACACTTCTTAGCTACCAAGTTTGCATGAAAGGTAATTTCCTACTCCAAATAGGTTTTCAGATCTTCTACCAAATCTTAAACTGAAGTTTTTGGATTTGGAGACTTCATTTATAATTTTCTAATTATGCATACTTATTTTCCTATATTTTTCAGATTTATTTTCTATGCCTAAAAGTGAGTTTTAATATTAAATAGTAGGACATATCTTCTAAACAGAATAGGTTCTGATCTAAAATATTAAATAATATATTGTTGAACTTCTCCTCTGATGCGAACTAATTTAAATTTATTTTATCAGTTTTAGAATTATTTCCTAGCCTAAAAATGTGTTTCTATAACTAATAAATATGAACAGCAATTAGATAGATTCATTTCAGCCTAAAATCTATTTCTAACTCATTCTAAAGTTTTCCAAGCACTACGAGAGTTTAAATTTGAATTTGCAATGTGTTTGCTTACCTTTTTAAATTTAAGTCCTAGTCACATATTCAATTTTCTGATTTTAATCTCATATAGGGTCAAAAAGGTAAATCAACACTACTGCAGGGTCTAATTTATTATTTCTTAAATTTCCAGGGGTCTAACTACACATAACAGAGGGGTTTTCCAAATTTTTATGAAGTCCAGGGGCTAAAACCGATTTTTAAATGAATTTACACGAATTTCTGGAGTTCCAGGGGCTAGATCAGAAGTTTCCGGGGCTAGCTCGTGTTTTCCGAGATCCCCAGGGGGTAGCACGTAAGAATCCCAGCCTTTATAAAGCGGGGCTGATGTGGACCGTCCGATTTAAAATAAACGGCTCAGATTAGATCGCTGAACCGGTACGCGCGGGTTTTAATTCTACCGTGCGATTTAAAATAGACGACCCTCAAGGGGCCACGTCGCCCTTGTCGTGTGCGAGCGGCGCTGCCCGGCGGCGCGCGGTAGCGGGAGGCGGCGATCTCACCGGAGATCTTCGGGTTTTCGTCCATACTTCCTAAAACCTGGATTTCTTGGCATAGAACGGTAGAGGGGAGGTCGGGGATCTCACCTCGGGGTTTTTCTTGAGCTCGGAGGCCCTGGAAGGTGGTCGGCGGCGAGGTCCGAGATGAAATCGCGGCGGTGCTCGCCGGAGCTGCATCTAGAGTGTAAAACACCGGGTTTTCTTCACCTGCGTGACTCCCCGGAGGCGGTGGAACATGATCGGCGTGTTAGATCAGAAAACCCGAGCAAGGATCGAAAGAAAACGGTGATCGAAGCTTCGGTTCTCACCGGAGAGAAAAGTGGGGCGCGCTGGGGAATTTGGCGAGTTTCTTTGCGGGAATTTCACGAGGAGAGACGGCAGAGGATCGGTTTGGTTAAATAGCAGCGTCCGGGGCCGAAGATCGGGCTGGTGGCGTGGGTTTTCGGAGGTGGTTTGGATTCGGGTGCGGGAAAGAGTCCGGTCGGTTGGCGCGCGCGGGAGGTAGGAGATGACACACGAGCCCCGCGTGTCAGTGAGAGGAAGAGAGGGGCGCGGGTTTTGGCTGGCGCGGGGAGATAGTGGGCCGGCTGGCGGGTTTCGGCCCACTGGCCGGCTGGGGTTTTCTTTTTCTTTTTCCTTTTCTTTTCTGTTTTGATTTGAATTTGAATTCCAGTTTGAATTTACATTTCTGCACCACATGCAATACGTCCAAAAATTTTTACATTCCCCTCTTTAGCAGATTTTGGGGTGTTACAGCTCTACCCCCCTTAAAAGAAATATCGTCCTCGAGATTGGTGGTTCTAGGAAAACAATTCCGGAAACTGTGCCTTAAGCTCGTCTTCTTGCTCCCATGTGGCTTCCTCTTCCGAGTGATGCTTCCACTGCACCTTGCACATCCGAATTCTTTTATTTCTTGTGAGGCGTTCCATTGTCTCCAAAACCTTGACCGGTTGCTCAGCATAAGACAGATCCTCTCCTACGTCAACCTCATTCATGGGTAACATCTCTTCAGGCGTCCTTAGACATTTCTTGAGCTGTGACACATGGAATACATCGTGCACATCCGATAGGCGGGACGGTAACTCAAGTTGATATGCCACTTCGCCTTTCCTCTCCAGGATCTGAAAGGGTCCGATGTATCGAGGTGATAACTTCCCTTTCACCTTGAACCGACGAAGTCCTCGGATAGGGGACACCTTGAGATAAACATAGTCCCCCATGTTGAAAACGAGCTCTCTTCTTTGTACATCGGCATAGCTCTTTTGTCGTGTTTGTGCTATCCTCAAGTTGTTGCGGATTTCCCTCACTTTCGCCTCGGCTTCTTGTAGTACCTCGGGCCCAAACACTTTACTTTCCCCTGTTTGGTTCCAAAATAGTGGAGTTCTGCACTTCCTCCCATACAAAGCCTCAAATGGTGACATCTTCATACTAGCCTGATAACTGTTGTTATAGGAGAACTCCGCATATGGTAAGTTCTTATCCCAACTCCTATTGTTCTTGAGCACACACGCTCTCAGCATATCCTCAAGGATATGATTGGTTCTTTCCGTCTGTCCGTCAGTCTGGGAATGATAGGCAGAACTAAAATTTAGATGAGTTCCCATGGTTTCATGTAACTTCTGCCAGAACCTTGAGGTGAACTGTGTCCCTCGATCTAACACTATCTTCTTTGGCACTCCATGGAAACACACGATCCTTGACATGTACAATTCTGCCAATTTGGATCCGATGTAGCTTTCTTTCACGGGGATGAAATGAGCTACCTTGGTTAGCCTGTCGATGATGACCCATATTGAATCATATCCCGATTGGGTCCTGGGTAGTCCCACTATGAAATCCATACATATTTCTTCCCATTTCCATTCAAGCACTTTGAGTGGTTGCAATAATCCCGCGGGTCGTTGATGTTCTGCTTTCACCAACTGACATGTGTCACATAGGGCAACATGTTCCGCGACATCTCGCTTCATGCCATACCACCAATACCTGCTCTTGAGGTCATGATACAACTTCGTACTCCCAGGATGAATGGAATAGTCGGAATCATGAGCTTCCTTCAAAATCAATTCACGGATCTCCTTCACCTCAGGCACACAGATTCTTTTCCCGTGCCACACCGTACCTTGTTCATCCTCTCTGAACCCAGGGGCTTTATTATCCTTGATGAGTTCTCTAATTTCTTGTATCTTCTCGTCATTCTTCTGATCGTTGCGTATGTCTTGCTCTAATGTGGAGTCCACTTCCATGGCGATGGCCTCACCACTATTCACCAGACATAGGTTGAGTTTTATAACCTCTTCCTTCAATTCTGTAGGCATGTCCTTTAAGCTCAATCTATTGACCGGCACCTTCCGGCTTAAAGCATCTGCCACGACGTTCGCTTTCCCAGGATGATAGTTGATGCCCACATCAAAGTCATTGATTAGCTATAACCATCTCCTTTGTCTGAGGTTGAGATTTAGCTGTGTGAAAATATACTTTAAGCTCTTATGATCCATATATATCTCTGTCCTCTTCCCCGTCAAGTAACGCCGCCAAATCTTCAACGCGTGTACCACTGCGGCTAGCTCTAGGTCATGTGTAGGATAGTTCTTCTCGTGTTTTCGGAGCTGTCGGGACGCATACGCCACGACATGCCCCTCTTGCATGAGAACACATCCCAACCCGTGTCCAGATGCATCGCAGTACACCGAAAAGTTCTTCTGCATATCTGGCATAACTAGCACTGGGGTTGTTGTCAATCTTTTCTTCAATTCTTGAAAACTCGTCTCGCACTGCGGTCCATGTGAATGTGATTCCCTTCTCCAACAATTTGGTGAGGGGTCTCGAAATCTTAGAGAAACCCTCGATAAACCGTCGATAATACCCAGCCAATCCTAAGAAGCTTCGAACTTCCCCGACATTCTCAGGGGTCTTCCACTTCTGTGCATCCTCGATCTTGGCGGGATCTACGGAGATTCCTCCCTCCGAGATTATATGTCCTAAGAAGGGAACTCTCTTCAACCAAAATTCACACTTGCTCAGCTTGGCATATAGTTGGTGTTCTCTCAGTTTTTGCAACACCAACCTTAAATGCCTCTCATGTTCTTCTTCATCTTTGGAAAAGACGAGAATGTCATCAATGAAAACCACCACAAATTTGTCCAGATATTCTATGAATACCTTGTTCATGAGATACATGAAGTATGCCGGGGCATTAGTTAGCCCGAAAGGCATGACGGTGTATTCATACAGTTCGTACAGAGATACGAAAGCTGTATTTGGAATATCAGTTTGCCTTATCTTAAGTTGGTGGTATCCCGACCTGAGATCAATTTTAGGGAACACACAATCTCCCCTCAACTGATCAAACAAGTCTTTAATGCGGCGTAATGGGTACTTGTTCTTGATGGTTACTTCATTCAACGCACGGTAGTCTACGCATAACCTTTGGGTCCCGTCCTTCTTGGGCACAAATATCACTGGAGCTCCCCATGGTGAGGAACTAGGACGAATGTACCCCTTCTCTGTCAATTCTCTTAAATGTTCCTTGAGTTATTTCAGCTGTTTGGAGTCCATCCGATAGGGTCTCTTGTATATTGGAGTTGTTCCAGGCACTAGCTCAATCGCGAATTCCACTTCACGATCGGGGGGCATACCTAGCAACTCCTCCGGAAAGACATCTGGATATTCCCTGATGATCCTGATCTCCTCCACTTCCACCTCAACGTGATTGAGTTTAAGGTCCCTCCTAGGTTCTTGTGCAGTTATGAACTTCACTCTTGTGCCACTAGGGTGAGTTAGTTCTACCGTCCTTGTCGAATAATGGATGATTCCCTTGTGTTTAGTCAACCAATCCATACCCAAAATAATTTCTATCCCTTGTGAGTCTATCACTATGAGCTTTGCAGTAAATACTACCCCATTAATGTCTAGATTCACCTTGGGACACACTTGTCTTGTCCTTATTTCTCCCCCTGGAGAGTTCACTGCTAGCATATGGTTCATTTGTGTTGTTGCTAGATCATGCTTCTTAACAAACCCTTGAGCAATGAACGAGTGGGTAGTACCAGAATCAAACAACAGGGTTGCAATGTGTAAATTGGCAGGAAACTTACCAATTACCACGTCAGGTGCCTCTTGCGCTTCCTCCATGGTCACATGGTTCACCCGTCCTCGCATCACATTCTGCTGTGGTGGCGGCATGGGCTTCTTCTTTGGGCACTTATGGGCGTAGTGCCCCACTTCACCACAGTTGAAGCATTGCACCCCAACCTTAGGTGTCTGGCCTTTGTTGTCTTGGGGTTGGTTCTGTGGTCCTTGCACTGCTGGTCGAGTTTGATATGTGGGACGAGACTGCTGTACAAACTGACGCTGCGGCTGTGCTGGTGCTGATGGAGGCTTGAAATTCGGGTTGTACCCTCTGGGTGCTGAGTAGGATACCACAGCACGGCTCGTCTGCCCTGCGGGTTGCTACATCAGACGTGGGCGTGTGTTGCTACCCGAGGCTTGGTGTGACCATTCCGCCTTCCTCTTGTTTTCATTTTCCAAGGCCTTCAGCTTCCTTTCCACGACAAATGCTCTGTCTACCATCTTTTGGAAGCTTTCATACTCGTTGGAGGACATTGCACACTGCATTTCCGCAGTAAGTCCTTCCACAAAGCAGTCATGTTTCTGCTCATCAGTTTCGATGTCCCGTGGTGCATAACGGGATAGTTGGGTGAACTTAGTGAGGTATGTAATGGTTGCGGAAACTGCGCTTGAACTCTTCCCAAGTGATGTTCTCGGGGTCATGATGGGCTGCCACGTAAGCAGTGCACCAATCAGCAGCAGGTCCATGCAATTGGTGAGAGGCAAACAGCACCCTCTCATACCCTTGACATTGTATGATCCTCATCTTGCTCTCAATGGTCTTTAGCCAGTCATCTGCCTCAAGAGGTTCAGCAGCACTTGCAAACTTTGGAGGTTGAGTCCCTAGAAACTCACTCAACCTTGGTTGGCGTGGTGCAGCTTGTGGGGGTGGAGCTTGGTGCAAGTTGGCCACCACTTGAGTTAGACTCTGGATGAGCTGATTCTGATTTTCAAGCATTTGGTGGATGGTATCAGCTCCTTCACGGCGACCACCCCTGTCTTGTCCTCCAGAAAGATGAGGGTTACCGGCCTCATCGTTGTTGTTGGCGGGGTTGGCACCACGACCCTTTCCTCTTCCGGCCATCTATCATGATCAACCAAATGTTAATTTAAAGCATTACGTATTAACTTCCCAAATTTGCTTGTTTAAACTTAAACTTTTGAGGCCTTATTATATTAACACTTTCTGAGGGTTTCGCGTCTCACGCAAAAATAAATGCACTCTTAATTCATAAGGGTTCACACATCAAAGCAAAACAACCTAAAGACGAGGTTGTGGACAAATGCCCATGGCTTCCACAACTCACGTCACACACCAAACATTAACACACCATTAACTAAGCTATTGACTCGACTACTCGCTAACCAGCTGAACCAAGGGAAAGGACTCTACACGACTCGTATCACTGAGCTGGCTCCTCAGGATCTTCCTCATTATTGCGGCTGCCCTCTGACTCCGCTTTGGGTGGGGAAACTGCTGGTGGAGAAGTGCGGCGACGCCTGCTCGCTCGACGGTCTGGGGAGTCAGGAGTCCATGTGTCATTCACGGTGACACACAGTTCATTCCCATCTCCTATTTCTCGTGCCCTCAGGCTGGCTCGAAGCAATGCCTCAGTCTCCTTCAGGGTGTCACGAACATCCTGAATCTCCTGCTGACACTACTGCAGTCGAGTGCTGAGCATAGCAGCATCCTCCAAGCACAGGTCCATGTGCTCATGGGAAGTCCCCTGCTGCACTGGCGGGTACTTGTACTCCGCGGTACCACTCTCACGCTGGAGGACATACATGTACTCAGTCTTGTCCAGGTGGTGACGGAAGATGTAACTCGGGCAGGTGATGGCCTCCCAGGTGACATCCTTCTCGGCATCGACCTGTGTCGCTCGACAAGCTGGAGAGCGGTGGATCTTGAGCAGCTGATTTTCATGGATAATCCTCATTTCTGAACTCCATTCGTCTAGCTTCTCACGGGCGGTCCGGGTGGAGCTGTAGTGTATGATTAGCTTGGCCGTATTGCCGGCAGCGTGGAGCATACGCCGTAGACGGCGCAACAAGCCTCCTACTGCCAATCCGTAGGAGTGGTACGTCACCGGACGACTCTCCTCTCTCAGGGCAAGGGCAACTACAGGAACTCTCTCTCCGGTGGACTTGCAGGCGGTAAGGATCATGCGAACCATCCAAAACATAAAGCGTTTAAAATTAAGTTAGATAAGAGTTAAACAAAAATTGTATTTTGAATAAAAGTTGGGGTAAGATGAATAAAGTGACCCCATTAAATCACACCTTCAACCCACACCTTTGTAAAATAGTTTTTAGGAAAATAGGGTCCTTAAATACGTCCATTTCTACCTAGGTCCACGTTCCTACGGGCAACCTGGCTCTGATACCACTTCTGTCACACCCGGTTTCTCCGAAGAACAACCGAGTGAATAGCACATGTATGCCAGGATCATTTTCTCATACATGTGATGACAAATAGTGAAGCATCATTTATTACAAGCCAGGTGTCGAATATAAATAAGTCTTACATAGCATACGTCTCGATGGACAATAATAAGTTCATGACATATAAATAAAACAGCAGCGTAATATAAATCTTGTGGGCTCCGTCACAGGCGTTGCCCGGGGGACTCCGTGAACCTATAATCCTTCCTCGGGACCAAAGTCTTGGTCATTAAACACCACATCATTCTCTTGACTTGAGCAACAATATAAACCAACAGAAAAGCATGTTTGAGTACTGTTGGTACTCAGCAAGTGTGGGAAAGTTATGTTATGCATGGCTAGAGCAAGGAGAGGTTGAACTCATGGTTAAAGCACTACGCAATAATTACCTATCACCTTAGCTTATTAAGCACCTACGTTACAACACAGGTGAAATGGTCCCAATCTACCAACCCATCATCAAAATCAAGTAACCATAACATCATATCCAATGTTAAGCTCCCCGCTTAACATCCTCAACTTCCAAATTCATCATCCTCTAATCATGAATAAGTCCAAGCCGCTCTTGACCGTGAGCACGGCTGTCATGACAGTTTTGACTCTGCAGAGTTTGCACCACTGTACCCACATGTAGTGATTTCATCCCCCGTTGCCGGGTGGACTAAAAGAACCTCCATTATGCCAGTGGCCACGAACCACATTCACACTTCCAGGTTTGTAGCCAGGAGATCACTGCGAGGCCTTTACAAAGGGATTCCCGACGAGCGTGGGCCCACTGAGGTTTCACCCCCTAACAGCATACAGGAGGCTCCAACCCCGCTGCAGTGGCCCCCTCTTGAGCCTTGCGGTTCATATGGTAGTCTAGCTGACACCTATTCCCCGCACCATCCAAAACACCCATACTACGCCGGAGATACACCTAATTAATTGGCCAAGCTGCCCCATCTCAGAATGTGGTTGGCACGGTAAAGCCAGGTTACATGCTCCATGAACCTGTCCTTAGGATCCAGGCAAGTGCTAAACACAAACCCGAGTCTCGTGCACCCAGCACCAACCAAATCATCCAACTTGCCTCGATCCCTACCTCTACATAACTCAGAATATCTCATTCAAGAGTAAGGTAAATAAATTGATGATCTCATATCCCAATTATCCCATTCTAGGCATGGCTAAGCATAAGCATATAAATAAATGATATGATAATGAAACAAGGTAATGCAATTCTAGTGAAACTTCCTAGCATGGGTTTCATATTTCAATTGACAATGCCAATAATTCTATCTACACATCCTAGTATAGGATCAAAGTGGTCAAGGACACTTGTCTTCTTCCTGCTGCTCTGGGAATGGAAAGTCTTGGTCTTGGAAGGGGAGAACTTGCTCTGGGGCAGGTTCTACTCATGCCAATACACATAGCAAAAGAAAACAACAATCCATAAGACATAGTTCACACTTTCACTTCATACAAACCACACATTCACACCTATGAAAGTCATTCACATTTCTAGGTGTTGTGGTTACTCTACATGCGTTGATTTTTGGCCTACATGCACTTTTTAAACATATGTATATGATTTCTAACTTTTGTGTTCAGATTTCTGTTTGCACACTATATACGAATTTCCAATTTGATCAAATTCTTTATATTCAATTAATACACTTCTTAGCTACCAAGTTTGCATTAAAGGTAATTTCCTACTCCAAATAGGTTTTCAGATCTACCAAATCTTAAACTGAAGTTTTTGGATTTGAAGACTTCATTTATCATTTTCTAATTATGCATACTTATTTTCCTATATTTTTCAGATTTATTTTCTATGCCTAAAAGTGAGTTTTAATATTAAATAGTAGGACATATCTTCTAAACAGAATAGGTTCTGATATAAAATATTAAATAATATACTGTTGAACTTCTCCTCTGATGTGAACTAATTTAAATTTATTTTATCAGTTTTCAGAATTATTTCTTAGCCTAAAAATGTGTTTCTATAACTAATAAATATGAACAGCAATTAGATAGATTCATTTCAGCCTAAAATCTATTTCTAACTCCTTCTAAAGTTTTCCAAGCACTAGGAGAGTTTAAATTTGAATTTGCAATGTGTTTGCCTTACCTTTTTAAATTTAAGTCCTAGTCACATATTCAATTTTCTGATTTTAATCTCATATAGGGTCAAAAAGGTAAATCCACACTACTGCAGGGTATAATTTATTATTTCTTAAATTTCCAGGGGTCTAACTACACATAACAGAGGGGTTTTCCTAATTTATGAAGTCCAGGGGCTAAAACCGATTTTTAAATAAACTTACACGAATTTCTGAAGTTCCAGGGGCTAGATCAGAAGTTTCCGGGGCTAGCTCGTGTTTTCCGAGATCCCCTGAGGGTAGCGCGTAAGAATCCCGGCCTTTATAAAGCGGGGCTGATGTGGACCGTCCAATTTAAAATAGACGGCTCAGATTAGATCGCCGAACCGGTACGCGCGGGTTCTAATTCTACCGTGCGATTTAAAATAGACGGCCCTCAAGGGGCCTCGTCGCCCCGGCCATGTGCGGGCGGCGCTGCCCGGCGGCGCGCGGCGGCGGGAGGCGGCGATCTCGCCGGAGATCTTCGGGTTTTCGTCCATACTTCGTAAAACCTGGATTTCTTGGCATAGAACGGTAGAGGGGAGGTCAGGGATCTCACCTCGGGGTTTTTCTTGAGCTCGGAGGCCCTGTAAGGTGGTCGGCGGCGAGGTCCGAGATGAAATCGCGGCGGTGCTCGCCGAAGCTGCGTCTAGAGTGCAAAACACCGGGTTTTCTTCACCTGCGTGACTCCCCGGAGGTGGTGGAACATGATCGGCGCGTTAGATCAGAAAACCCGAGCAAGGATCGAAAGAAAACGGTGATCGAAGCTTCGGTTCTCACCGGAGAGAAAAGTGGAGCGCGCTGGGGAATTCGGTGAGTTTCTTTGCGGGAATTTCACGAGGAGAGACGGCGGAGGATCGGTTTGGTTAAATAGCAGCGTCCGGGGCCGAAGATCGGGCTGGTTGCGCGGGTTTTCGGAGGTGGTTTGGATTCGGGTGTGAGGAAGAGTCCGGTCGGTTGGCGCGCGCGGGAGGTAGGCGATGACACGCGGGCCTCACGTGTCAGTGAGAGGAAGAGAGGGGCACGGGTTTGGGCTGGCACGGGGAGATAGTGGGCCGGCTGGCGGGTTTCGGCCCACTGGCCGGCTGGGGTTTTCTTTTTTCCTTTTCTTTTCTGTTTTGATTTGAATTTGAATTCCAGTTTGAATTTAAATTTCTGCACCACATGCAATACGTCCAAAAATTTTTAAATTCCCCTCTTTAGCAGATTTTGGGGTGTTACATTAGGACAGTAAAGAGCCCAGCCAATCGACCTGGTCGATATGGGCCTACAGGGTTTTACAGACTCACCATACCGTCAAAGGGAGCACTATTGAAAAGCACAACGGTCAGCATATCTGTCGGTTTATTATTGTCATATCACCGATAATATTACCTACTTTCCTTCCTCGTTGGAATCTCGGGACGAGATTCTTTTAAGGGGGGAGGAATGTAAAAGTCCCAAAAATGTAAAGGCAACAAATAGAGAGTTAGCTACCGTAATGATTGGAATGCATGAAAATGGGACTTTCAAAAATTTTATACACGTGATGATGCACATGGGTGTCCAACCAAACGAGCTCTCACGTTCATTGGAAATGTGTTAAAGCCAAGGTTGATTCAAACACCATGTACAAAGTTCTCATGTGTAAGAGGGGGTTTAAATTCAGATTTGAACTCAATTGTTCCTCTCAAGTTGCTGTCAAAAATTTCGAGCACACAGGTATCCTCATATATTTGAATTCGAGGAAATTCATGGTGGCCACATTCTAATTTCAGAGTGGGCTAAAAAGGAATTAAACATGATCATTTCCAAATGTGAGCTGAATTCAAATATGAAAGTGAACTTCACACTGAATTCGATTTATTCAAACTTCATCCCACGTTTAAACCCCCAAAATATCACATTGAGGGGATTTACATGAAGGAAGATCTTTTGGAAACATTTGGCGGATAAGAAGAGGAGTAGGGGGTAGACCCCACATGTCATTGGGCCACTTTAACTTGCTCCCGAAGACTTCCTCGGTTCGGTGTCGAACACCATCCGAGCCTCCTCAGAGCGCCACCGAGGGCAGCCACCTCCAGCTTCTTGCATCAAGCTGGCAACCTGCTCGCGGCTTCAACACCTCACGGCGTGATCCTCTCACTCACCAACCGAGCTGCAAGCGGAGGCCACCTCCTCGCTGCTTCCGTCGGCTGGCGACCAGCTCGTGGATTGAGTAGCTCTCGGCGTGATCTTTTGCTCAGCCAAAAACAGCAACCCCAGGCGTTATTTTCCCCTCGCACAGGAACTGAACCGACAACATGACCGAAGGTTAACTCTTAGAAATCAAATTTGGTTTGTGGGAATGGCTGCGAATTTTGAATTTAAATTTGTGGAGCCACTGTTATTTGGAGGGAGGGGCTTCAGTAGGACCCGCATGGCAGTGAAACAGAGATAACCCTCGACGTTTCTTTTCTGTGTGCGCTCGACACGGGAGGGGGGGCGGGGGGGGAGGCACGCACCACCGAGGCAACCACGAGGCGGTTTGTTGCCTTGCTTCAGCTGACGATTGACATCAGTGCAGAAACCTTTTCACTGCTCGCTAGCTCACGCACGCTAAACCGAAGGAGAAACACACCGTGCGCCTCTGCTCCTCACCCCCGATCAACCTCCAGCGCTGTGGCGCCCAGCTGAGCCGACTAGGAGGTGCGCCAGCCTCCACTGGACGTCATCCGCACCTCCACAGCTCGTGTCCGTCGTCCTCCAGTCGGTGCCATCCAGTTTCTGCTCCGGCAGAACAGAGCCGACGTTGCCATCACTGCTCCTCGTCTTCCGGCCATTCCAGAGCCTCTCCCACAAGACCAACACCTCCCTAAGGTGCGCCAAGGTGTGTAGATCATGCTACTGCAGTCCCCTTGCCCTTCCTTGTCGCCATCTCGCCGGAATTTGGGTTTTGGCGCCGGTACACGTGAAGAACCGATCCAAACCAAAACTGGAAATTCGTCCAACACGCACGATCTTTTTTTCTTCGGTCCAAGCCATAACATCACACCTTCCTAGCACCCTCCCACGCCAAATACCGCAGCAATCCGTCCACCACAGGCCCCGGGTGACGAGAAATCGCCGGCGGCGGAAAAAACGGGTCGGTCCTCCGGTGAACCCCATTTTCCGGCTGTTTGCTGCAAGGCTTGGCATGCGTTCCATGTTCCCCGATCACTTGTGATGCTTTAGGGAAATGTAGATCGCCGGGAGAAGCTTTGGACACGCCAGAACGCGTTGATGCCGAGCTCCCGAGCCGCCTCGCCGGTGCCGACTTGTTTTCGGCCGTTTTCATGCGGGGAAACCTTGCCCGGCAGCTGCGCCACGTTCCAAGGATTGTGTAGGGCGAAACCGGAGCTAATTTGGTGGAGAAATGAGGGAGAACGAGCCGCGCCACGATCTGTTCTGGTGTGCACGCGCGTTCTCTGGCAGGAGGTTGAAGAAAGACCTGACAAGTGGGCCCCATGTTGAGTGCTCTGTAAAATTCAAACAGAAAGTTAGTGAAATTTGAAAAATCCATAACTTTGGGTAGAAAGCTCCAAAATTAGTGAGACAAATTTTGTTGGATTCCTAAAAAGATGTACTTTGCAGAGAAACAAAGTGCTTGCTATGAAAATGCCCAGTATTTTCTGCGGAATTCTTTTTATTAAATCATTTAGGGATTAATTCCAGGAAGGATTCTCAATGAAAAGTTCCCAATTTTGGGCAGCCAGTGCTTTTCATAGTTCCTGATCTCCATTAAAAATTTTAGGATTTTTGGATCTGATTTAGAGGTCTTAATCAGTAGATTATCTCAGGGTCAAATAAATTAGCTAAAAATCATAGAATTGATTTCCAGAAAAATGGTTCAAACTTCATACCTCCATAACTTTCTGTAGGTATGTTCAAAATTTGTGAAACAATTTTTGCTGGATTCCTCTCAGTCAGTACTTTGCATAAGTGCAAAGAAATTGATCTGAGGATCTATGGAAATTGCTCCAAAATTCATCAAAGTTAAATCTTTGGGAATGAATTCCAGAAGATCCTTGTTATGGAATTTCTTCAAATTTGGCTAGGAGGTTCCTTATGATATTACAGATCTCCATTAAAAATTTGGGCTTCATTGGGGTTCATTTTCTAGGCTAAATTGCCTTCCAAAGTTCAGCCTTTATTTGGAAATTCAAATTTAAACAGAAACTTTTCAGAACTCCTATCCAACTTCAAAAATTCATATCTCTCTGTTGGTAGCTCCAAAAATGGTGAAACAAATTTTGTTAGAACCATGGAGACTTACCCTAATCAGATCTTCTACTTTTAGCTATGTCAAAGCGCCTGATTTGGGCTCAAAATTTAGAGAACCTTGTACTTGTAGGAATTTTGGAGACAACATTGTGCATGGACAATTCTCCAAATTTTGCTCAGATCATTCTTAGAGAGTCTAGTCTCCACTGTAAAAATCCCAAAGCCAATTAAGGATCCTAAATAGCAGTAGCTATGAATAGAAGTTTACATCTTATAAGTCCTTAATACTTATACATATATTTTGTTACATTTCATAATAGTGACCGAAGTTGAGGACGCACCGGAGCCCTTGAACGTCCTCCCACAAGAAGCTAACTTCTCCTCTGACTCGCAACCAGGCAAGCCCCGGTTCGCACTTAATTACCTTTTATAAAGTTTTTCATTTGTATCACTTATGTCTAGGTTGAAATGTATGCATTAGAGTTAGGGTGATTGAAACCCCACTTGCTTAGCCTTTTTAACTCCTCTAAAGGGTTGGGTAGTTTACAAACTCGACGAGTAGAGAATGCCCATGCTAATGTTTAGGATCTCGGTAGAAGTCGAGTGGTTGGAAGCTACTCGCGGGATAGTACTTATCACACGGAATGAGAAGAGGTAGAAAATGGCTTGAGTTGTGAAATGAGACCCAGCAGGGGGGTAGGATGCAGTGAGCAGAGGTCTCACGTGCGTTGCCCTGTTGGCGTCGGTTGAGGACCGTCCGTGTGCGGCCCTGCTGGACAAGTATCGAACAGTACCGGATGCATACTGGCATATGGGAACCAGGAAACCGATGTAATTGGTTAACCTGGGTGCCGAGGCTTACCCAACCGTAAATAGGAGTGGGTTGAGGGTAGCAAGGTGTAAATCTGCCGGTGGGCACAGTCACGCTCCACGCGGGGACCTCCTGCCCGTTACGGATGGACCGGTTTGGCATTTGGGTTGCCTTTGAAAGGTTGTTGCATACAACAGAGTAGGAAGGGGTGTGGAATCACGCTTCTGAAAGTGGGTGTATGCGACGTGTTATTCAGGTGTGTCTTGATTGCAATCACCGTCCCTCATGGTTATTTGAGTACCCGCTTGTTCACTGCGCTGTGACGTAGTAAGAAGTGAAATAAGCCAACTAAATATGTTGTATTGAACTATTAATGTCTTGAAACCTTGTGTGCTGTAGTTATAGAGCTAATTAAGTTTATATTCCACTTTGGTCATCTCCACATCGGAGGAAAACGTTTCTTGTTTGATTGTGGACTTCCGGTGTGAGGGCTGCCTAAGGCTCAATAAACTGTTTCTATAAAACTGAAAGTAAGGATCAACATGTAGGTGTGTCTTTAATGCAAAGTCCTTTTTCCTATCTTACAAATCCTTACATGTAGAGTTCCATGCCTAGGGTTGTCGGTTAAGCCTTGCTGAGTCATCGTGCTCACGGTTGCAATATTTTGAGCTGTGTGCAGGTGAGAGCTATGAGGAAGGTTCTGAGAATGAGGCGATGCCCCCGTCAGGGTACATGGCCGAGCTGGAGTCCTGCACGCCGCCGTGATCTCCGGTTACATGCTGCTAGTGTGTAGCGTCCTCGGGCTGGACGGCTGCACTTTTGCATAGTTAGGATGAGAGGCCATCTATGTATAATACTTCCGCTGTTAATTATGTTTTGTAAAAGACTTCCATTGTTTTATATCAAATAAAAGTTTGTATGTTGTTCTTAATTTTTTTCGTGTGTGCTGTTGGGTGCCGCATCGCACGACACCACCCTATGCGATCCTAGAGTGGGTGAACCACGGGGTGGTCCCCACAAAATGCATTTAAATTGATACATATACATGTTCTCTCATGTAGTCGCTATGGTTGAGGAGGAACCCGAAGTCTTAGACTTCTTCACTCCGGAAGAGCAGCTAGCCTACGACCAAGAGCAGCAAGGCAAGCTCCGGTTTGCATTAACCTTTTTACAAAGTTTTACTGTTTTGAGAACTTACTTTGAGCACTCAATAAATTCTTGCATTAGAGTCTTGTTTGAAATCCAAATGCATTGCCAAGAAAACCCTTGGTTGGGATTAGGTTTGAAAACCTCGTTAGCTACTGCAATGCTAATACAGTGTAGGATTCGGTACAAGTTGAGTAGTTGGAACTACTCGCGAGAATAGACTAGAGGCACATCGCTCGGGTAAAGATAGCAAATGAAACACATGGCAAGAAAAATGAGACCGAGCGGAGAGTAAGGGCAGCAGGACTTTGGGGCCTGGGTGCTATAGCTCCGCTTGTGTTAATTGAGGACCGAGCCGTGTGCGGGCCTGTTGAACAAGCTAGAACAGTACCGAAGATCTACCGGCTATATGGGAACCGGGAAACTGATGTAACTCGGGTAGCTTGGTGTTGAGGCATAGCTGGTCGTTCAGAGGGTAGGTTGAGAGCTCGAGGTGTAAATCGGATGGTGGCACTGTGGATGCGCGCGCAGAGACCTGTTGCTCGGGACAATTGGACCGGTTCAACATTTGGCTGACGGGTGAAAGGTGGTTGCGTACAACGTCCGTGATGGTTGCTGTAGGCAACATCGAGTACGGGCGTACGTGACGGGTTATTCGGGTAACCCTGCAGGTATAAATCGATTATAATCACCGTCCCTCGCGGTCAGTGGGTACCACTTGTTCAATGTACCGTGATGTAGAAAGAACAGGCTAGATACATGTTAAAAGTTTGCTGATTTGAAAGTTATACTTTGCTTGTTAATGTTTTGTTGTAGCTTAGAGCTAATTAAAGTTCTTTTCAACTTTGGGCAAAGTACATGAGAGAAATGTGTTTCTTGTTTGATTGCGGCTCTCTCAAGTGCCTTAGCGTAAGGTTCTCCACAACCTGCTGCTAAAACATTGAAAGTAAGGTTCAAATAATTAGGCAAGTCCTTTGCAAATTATTTACCTCATGTACCCTTTACCCATCATGTAGAAGTTTCATGTATAGGAGAGACGGGTCAGTCTTGCTGAGCCATCGTGCTCATTGCTTTTGTTTGAAGCTTTTGCAGGGGTTTATGAGGAAGGGACTCCCGAGGAGGAGACGGAACCCCAGGAGGGGAACCCCGTCGAGTGGGAGTCGTGCACGCCGCCGTGTTAGTGTGTTTGCGTGCTAGCGATGACACGTTCACGGGCTGAACGTGAACTCGATGCGTAGTATACACCCGTGAGTGTAGACTGAACATATTTTATTGTACAAATGTTCATAAACCTGTTTATGTAATAAAACTTTGCTTCCGCTTTGTATCTTTGATGTGCGTTATCCGGTGCTGTGTAAAGCAGCACCCATCAGCGTGATCCTGGCTCGACAAGGCCGTGGGGCCACGTCAGCATGGTATCAGAGCTCGCTTGAGTTTTAACGCACTACAAAGGTCATCTTTTTCGAAAATTCGGTGAGGAACGACTTAGTATCCCATATAAGGATGTTATTAGTATATAGAAAGTGGCATACTAACTTATTTGCTTATGTCGGAAAATCGTGCATATCGGGACGCTTTATGTCTTGGGGGTGCACGTAAGCGCTGTCCACCAGTGCGCACAAGCTGAAGGGTAGAGCTCCACGGGTGGCAGGTAACCCGAGCCGCTTTAATATCCTCTACGACTCTTCATGTCGTTTGGGGTATTCGAGCGACATCTGTCCCTGGCGTGCTTTGGGAAATTTAGGAGATCCCGTCACGTGGTCAGTAACATGAACACGTAGCTCAAGGCGTGCTTGGCTTGAGAACATCCGGGGGAGTGATGACGGCCGGGTGTACGAACTGTATGGATACCGGGCTTGGTGTGCAGCCGAGTCTGACGATTTTTGAGTTATCTGCAGGTAGTCTAACCACAAAACGGTAGACGTGTAGCATCCGTGTGCGAGTGACATTTAGTGCCACTGAACTAATGAAGCCGGCTAAGTCCGGTATAGGTTTTTCTTTGTGAGGACGTAGTACCGACATGATCTGGTGACGCATCGACGTCACACCCCACTAAATGAGCAACTGCATTGTAAAACTTGAAAGTTTTAATCCAGAGCAATAAAACTTGATGTAACTCCTTCCCTTAATCAGGATATTCAAAGTTAACAAGTTTTTAACTTATAGGATACTAAGGACAGAGTCCCCGGTTTTTAGCTGAAATAAGGCTGAAGTTAATCAGAGGTTAAAGGTTGAGTTCTTTCGAGGTTGGGGTCATATGATACATTTATGGAAAGCTTTGGAAGAGATTTACAACATTTCTGTTGATGTCCAGATATGTTTCATCCTTAACCAATCGAAAAATGCAGTAGAGTTGAAACTGTCCAGAAAACAGGGCAGAGCAAACACTCTCTGTAACTCTCTGTAAATTGAGCATAACTTCCTGAATAAAAATCCAAAAATAGAAAATGAGGTGGTTCTAAAAAGTTCATGATATGGGTTACAACTTTGTAACATAAAGTTTTGTCAGATTTGGAGTAGAATTAACTGGAATTCTTGGATCAAATCAGTACCTCAAGCAGGGAGGTGCTGTCCAATTTTGTCCAGAAATTCTGTTAACTTTGACATCTCATAACTTTTGAACCAGGACAGATCTTAGTCCAAGAAATACTCTCTGGAAATCTATTGAAGTTAGCTTTAACTTTGATGTTTAGCTCCAGAATTGGTTTTGCCTTTAGCATGGTCGAAATCAGGTTGAAATGGAAACTGGTCAGGGCTGTCATATTGAACAGCAGGTCAGCAGTCAAACTTGTTTAAGTTTGAACTATACTTCCAAGTTTTATGGGTTCAATGACATGTGTTATGTTAGAACTCAATGGTTTACTGTTCAAATAAATATTTGACATTTCTCATATATGTTTTTACAGATGACAGCGGATAGACAGTTAGAGAACGGGTTGGTAGTGTCCCACTGTTCTCACCGCAGCGGCTATCCGGAAGCATTCAAGCAAATGCTTCAATATTTCGGGTACAGCAAGATGCCACAGTACTTCGCCAAAGGAGAAGGCGAGGAGGGGAACAAGACGTGGACGATCCATGTCGAAGTTCCTGCAGGGCCTACGCCACCCGGTTGGGCGCCGTTCACCGTTACGGTGAGAGGTAGACAACCGGAGGGAATGTGGCAAGTGGCAGCCCGCGACACCATGTCGCGTTTCTGCCAACTACACGTGAGAGCTATGGAGGGCACTCCATACACGCTCGTGCCGGTGGAGGGACCGGCTAATCATGTGTGGGAAGGGAGGTACATAGAGGCAACAGATCCGGGTTGCCCAAGGTACAACCCCGTGGAGGCGAACCTCAGCCTCCAGATAAGGGCGGGAAAGGCCGTGATGAACAGCCAAGCTGTTCATACGGAATGTCTCGCCATGAAGCTCAAGGACAGCAACAGCCGTGGATATCACTTTGAGAGTGCTCACAGCGCACTCCGCAATGTTCTCCTTCCGATGTAAGCGACTGAACAAACAATATAATCAGTTGCATCGTCTGAAGAAGGCGAAGAAGAAAAGCCGTGTCGACATCAGGTGCAGGCTCTGACCCATTAGAATGAGGTCCTCACTCAAGAGCGGGACGACGCTATTGAGGAGGGGCAAGGCTGGGAAGAGGACTATAACCAAGTCATGGACGAGGTGCACGCGTTGCAGGACCTCGTACCTCCGGTAATGGGCATACCGGTGGTAGGTGCTGTACCTGTGGTTTTGGGTCTTCCGGCAATGGGAGAACCCGAGCCGGAAGAGGGGGTTGTGGACCCAGAGCCACCAGCAGAGGTACCGGAGAAGGACGACCCGCAGGAGGTCGAATTCTACTCCGAGTAGGAGGTTACCATTGCCAAGTAGGGCAGCTGGGGTAATGTAACCAAAACTTTTGTAATCGGTGACATGTCGTGTAGACGGTAGTGTATGTATAGGTAGTGACGACATGAGCACGACTTCTCGGAGACCCGAGAATAATGTATCTTGTATAAAGTTTATGCTTTATCAATATATGTGAATGTTGTGCAAATTATTCATGCGTCACTTCAATACCTGCTGTTTCATATGGAATTTTAAGTATGACCTTTGCTGATCGCTGCTGTTTTGAATTTCAGAATGACTCGTACTCGTGCCAACCCGGACGTTGGGGGTTCCAGTCAGGGGGGAGAGACCTCCCAACAGCCTCTCGAGGATTCCTCGGGACAGCAACAGCAGCAACAGCAACAACCGCCACCGCCAACGGTTACATTGGCTGACATTGTGGCAGCGATGGCGGATTCTCATCAGCAGCACACGGAGTTGCTACAAACCCTCACGGCAAATACGTCTGGACCAGAGAGACGTCAAGATCGTGAGGAGCGCCAACAAAGCTCCTACTCCGATTTTCTGGCTACTCATCCCCCAGTATTCTCAAGGGCGGATGAACCCCTCGATGCGGACAACTGGCTCTGCACAATGGAGATGAAGTTCGGGCTTCTCCAAGTGAGTGAGCCGCGCAAGACTCAGTTCACGGTCAAAAAGCTCCAGGGATCCGCGAGCACATGGTGGGCAAACTACGGTGCTTCGCAGCCCACCGAACGAGTTATGACCTAGGAGGAATTCCGGACGGCCTTCAGGGCCTATCACATACCGCCGGGTCTCATGAAGAGGAAGACGCAGGAGTTCCTATGCCTGCAGCAAGGAAGCCAGAACGCTCTGGAATACTCCAGGGTGTTCAATGATCTTGCGCTATACGCTTCTTATCACGCCGATACCGACGAGAAGCAGCGGGATCATTTCTACCAGGGGCTTAACCCGCTCCTGAAGGACAAGCTGGCGATGTTCAATCGCGGCAGCCTCAACAATATAATTGATGCTGCGATTGTTCAGGAGGACTCAGGCAAGGAGTTAGCGGCGGCGGAAAGAAAGTGAAGCACGCCGCAAAGCAGTGGAGAAGGAGGTGGTCCTTCTCAAAAATACTGGATGGTGAGTCATTCACCATCGGGTCCATGCTGGCAGCCACCACAGAGGCCGATACCATTCCGCAGTCAGCCATATTCTCCACCGGCATTCCGGCCGGCACTGCCAGTACCACCACCGCAGCAACAACAGCAGCCGCGGGCGATGCCGCATGTGTATGCACCTCAGCAGCGCATGCCGGTCTTTCGTCCCCCAAGCACCGGACAAGCAGCAGCCACATGCTACAAGTGTGGTCGTCCAGGACACTTCGCCAGCAATTGTCCTGAGAGGCAAGGCGGCGGAGTTGCACTACAACTTCCGGGGAGGAATCAGCCCCGGAACCCCACTAATGCGCGGTGGGCAAACCCTAGGCTCGGCACCGTCCACCAACTTGCCATAGAGGGTGTGTCGGAGGGTGAACCAATCCTTGCGGGTATGTTCCAACTCCACCAGCACCCCGCTATAGTGTTATTTGATTCAGGCGCCACGCATAGCTTCATTAGCCAAGCTTTTATTGCTAAATACAGCTTGCAAATACTACCCACCGATAGTCCATACTTGATTTGTTCACCGGGTGGGAAGATTTCAGCAAGCACAATGGTGCCAAAAGCGCCATTATGCTTAGAGGGTAGATTATACCCTACGTCTCTCATAGTTCTAGAGGGACAAAAGGTCGATGCCATCTTAGGGATGTCATGATTAACCCGCCACGGCGTTGTTTTAGACACCTCCTCCGGATTGTGCACTTGAATTTAGAAGTGCACGAATCTCATTCCTTATTTCTGGACAGTCCAGAAATAAAACTTCCAAGTGTGTATCAATCCACAACCATCAGATTGGAAGACATTCTAGTAGTCCGTGAGTTCCCTGACGTGTTCCTGGATGATTTACCGCGGATGCCGCCCGACCGAGAGGTGGAGTTCAAGATTGAACTTGCACCGGGAACCATGCCAATATCCCGAAGGCCGTACAAGATGGCGCCCAAGGAATTGGCTGAACTGAAGACGCAGTTAACGGACCTGCTGGAGAAGGGTTTTATTAGGCCGAGCTCCTCGCCATGGGGCTGTTCGGCATTATTTGTGAAAAATAAAGATGAGACGTTGCGGCTTTGCGTGGACTATCGTCCACTAAATGCCGTAACCATCAAGAACAAGTACCCGTTGCAAAGATCTTTTCCAAGATGGACTTAAGATCCGGGTACCATCAGGTTAAGATACGGGCTGAGGATATTCCAAAGACGGCTTTCTCAACGTGGTATGGACTGTATGAGTACCTAGTCATGTCCTTCGGCCTCACCAATGCTCCAGCTCATTTCATGTATTTGATGAACTCGGTATTCACGCCAGATCTGTACAAGTTTGTCGTGGTCTTCATCGACGATATATTGGTATATTCCAAGTCTAAGGAAGAACACAAGAAGCATCTGCGTATAGTCTTGCAACGGCTGCGGGATAACAAGCTATATGCGAAATTCAGCAAGTGCGAATTCTGGATATCGCAAGTGCATTTTCTCGGGCATATCATCTCAGCGGAGGGCATCGCTGTAGACCCGAGTAAGATCACATAAGTGCTGAATTGGAAGTCCCCAAGAATTCACGAGGTACGGAGTTTCCTTAGACTCGCAGGGTATTATCGGAGGTTCATTCCGAACTTCTCGAAGATTGCCAAGCCTATGACAGAGCTGCTGAAAAAGGCTACCAAATATGTTTGGAGTCCAGCATGTGAAGCAACGTTCAAGGCATTAGTTCGATGTATACTGCGATGCATCCGGCATTGGTCTCGGATGTGTGCTGATGCAAGACCGAAGGGTGGTCGCTTATGGATCACGGCAGCTCAGAAACCATGAGCAGAATTATCCAACTCATGACTTGGAGCTCGCTGCCGTGGTGCTCGCACTTAAAATGTGGAGGCACTACCTACTCGGTAACCTCGTGCATCTATATACCGACCACAAAAGCCTCAAGTACATATTCACTCAGAAGGAGCTGAACATGAGGCAACGAAGATGGTTAGAATTGATAAATGATTACGAAATAGAGATCCATTATCATCCCGGCAAGGCAAACGTAGTGGCGGATGTGCTGAGTCGCAAGTCACTCATCAACAATCTGATCATAACACTGTTGGGAGAGAGCGAGCCACCATTGCATGTGATTCCATGTGGATCTCTCTACAACTTAGCGTTGATCCCCACCATCCGTGAAGAAATAGCGGCAGCTCAGAAAAATGACAAGGGCATGTTGCATTTGCGGAGACGTGTAGACAGGGGGGAGCTGAAATATTTCCGGAAAGACGGAGACGGCATCCTATGGTTCAAGGACCGGATTGTCGTACCCTGTAACCCGGAGTTACGGAAGAAAATCTTTGATGAGACTCACTTGTCAAAGTTTTCTATTCACCTCGGCAGCAACAAAATGTATCAAGAACTCAGAGGCATGTTTTGGTGGACAAGGATGAAGCGGGAGATCGTAAAGTACGTGTCCGAGTGTGATACATGTCGAAGGGTGAAGGCAGACCATATGAATAAATCGGGACTGATACAACCACTGGGCGTTCCTGCCTGGAAGTGGGAAGCTGTGAGCATGGACTTCATCGTTGGTTTACCCACTACTTGTCAGAAACATGATTCTGTGTGGGTGATCGTCGACCGGCTCACCAAAGTTGCCCATTTCATCCCGGTCAACACAAACTACAACGCTGATCGGATCGGGGCACCTTATTTGTGTCCCTTTTTGGGAGCAGCTACACGCTGCATTGGGGACGAAGCTGATCCGTAGTTCAGCATACCACCCATAGACGGATGGGCAAACCGAGCGGGTAAATCAAATTCTAGAAGACATGCTACAAGCTTGTGCTATCAACCACGGCAAGAATTGGGATGATCACTTGCCGTTGGCCGAGTTCTCGTATAACAATGGGTACCAAGCCAGCATCAAAATGGTGCCTTACGGGGCGCTATACGGGAGAAGGTGCCGCACACCACTGAATTGGTGTGAGTCTGGCGAAAGGGTACCTTAGGGATTGATCTTGTCAATAATGCGGAGGAAAAGGTTCGTCTGATTCAAGCGAACCTAAAAGCCGCCCAATCCAGACAGAAACAATATGCGGACCGGAGAAGACGCCCATTACAGTTCGAAGTCGGGGATCACGTATATCTACGTGTGTCTCCAATGAAGGGTGTGAACAGATTTGGGGTGAGAGGAAAGTTGGCACCCCAATTCATCGGTCCATTTCAGATTACAGAAAGATGTGGATCAGTAGCATACCGGCTGAAATTACCAGAAGCACTTTCCGGTGTGCACGACGTCTTTCACATCTCCCAGCTGAGGAAGTGTCTTAAGCTATCAACTACCATTCAGCTGGAGGATATAGAAGAACTGAAACCGGATCTCACGTATCAGGAGGAACCGGTTCAGATTATTGATGAAAAGGCCCGAACCACACGCAACCGTACGTTGTGGTTCTACAAGGTTCTATGGAGTAATCACTCCGTAGATGAAGCGACATGGGAGAGCGAAGGATTTCTTCGCGCTAACTACCCCGACTTTTTCACGTTGCAGATACGGTAATTTTTCACCATCCTCTCTCTCATTTTCACCTTATAATCTCGGGACGAGATTCTTTTAAGGGGGGAGGAATGTAAGGGCCTAAGTTTTTGGCACGTATTCAAAGTGTTCAGCACCACACACACACTTCATTTGAAGAAACTTGATGAATACATTTGAAGAGCAAGTAAACACCATCAACATGCTCATTAGAGAATAAACTCACAAGATGCAAAAGTGGCACTTCCCACATGCATCATCTAGGGGCTGAGCTTGTGAAAAACTCCAACATCTTGCTAGGAATGCTCAAGCCAAATTTCACCCAAATTCAAAACCTTTTTGAAGTCCTTTTGGGTATAACTAGAAAGAGGGTGGTTTGAAGTCATTTTCAAATTCAAACTGTTTCCATCCCATGAATTCAAAATTGGGAGGCATATTCTTACTCAGCACATTCTTACTCAGCTCACACACCAATTTTCACTCCATTTAGAGTTGATCTTGACATGAGCTAAGTTTAGCAAATTCAAACTTTATTTGAATTCCAAACTGCATATGTGCTGAAAATATATTCAAACAAACCCCAATTTGAATTCTATCCAATTCAAATGGCCAAGGCGTAGATAATTTAAATGACCAAGGTTAATTGGGTCTCTACTGTTTAGAACAGTGGGGAAAATTCAATTTCAGGGGTTAGAACCGGAGTGGGACCCACATGTCAGCCTAACCAGCAAAATCAACCGACTGAATCACAGAGTGCTCGGTTCTTGGGTTGCAGCCGAGCGTGCCACCGAGGAGCCGACCAGCGCCAGCTCCTGCTGTGCTTCCCCACGCGGTAGACCAGCTGCCCAGCTTCTTATCCCTCCCCGGCGTGCTCCTGTTGCTTACCACCCGAGTCCACGGCGAGTTCATTCTTTTTCACACTGAGCTCCACTGAAAACCAGCCGCTCTCTCGGTTCCGCTCGTGATCAGGCCGATCGCTCGCAAACACAACCTTCCCAGTAGCAAAACGGCATAGTGATCTTGTGAGCAACATCCTCGACGTAGTGTTGTCCAGTGATCAGGCGCCCTCGAGCTCAGCCGGGCGTTTTCCCGGCGAACTGAACGTTGCCGCCATTCGGGCTCTCATGGACAGCTCGGCACAGCCACCGTCGCATCCACTTCTCTACACAAGAAAGGTGAATCACTGCATGTATATGGTGTAGCCGAAAGCCATTTAGGATATGATCCAATATCGGTGGATAATTTAAATGTTTACCGGAAGCCAGTTCATAGGAGCCGAGCTCACCTCCGATTAAAATTTGGACTCCACACGCTATAGTTGGTCAAGCCAGTTGTCCAGTAGGTTTTATACATGCTAGCGCACACGCTCGAGGAATAAGCAAGGAAAACCGTTGAGCATCAGCCGTGATATGGCCGTTTTCCTCGCCGCCGTTACAAAGTACCTCGGCTCACCATCGAGGGGATGGTTGCCGGCGTTTCTAGCTTCCACAAGGCCTTGGTTCATGTTCCTCGTGCTCCACTGATGCTCTCCGAGCAGTTTACGATCGATTTGGTGCACGGTGGTGCGAAACCGAGCTCGCCGAAACCCTAGCAGGTACTGTCGCCGGTGCGCGCAGGTTTCCGGCCATCGCCGGTGGCCGGCGAGCCCACAGCTGAGTTCCGGAGGTCAGAAAAGGTGGAGGCGGCGAGTTTCGGGCCGGGAGGTGGCCGGGAACTCGGTTCCAGCGAGTCTCGCCGGAAACCGCCGCCTTCGGGTATTTGGCGTAAGGAGGAAGACGAAGCACTGTGTGTGGGACCCACAGGCAGAAGTTTAAACTTTTCTTCTATTTTCAGTTTTAGTTCAAACTTCAAACCCACATAACTTTGGCTAGAAAACTCCAAATCGAGTGAACCAAATTTTGTTGGATTCAGCTCTCTGAGTACTTTCGAGAAAATCAAGTTTCACTTCATGAAAATCCATATTTCTCCAGAATTAATTCTTCAAATTTCAAAATGGTTAGAATTTTTACTGGAGAACCCTTTGGAGGAAAATTCTAAAATTTTGGCAGAATGTTCACCAAAATATATATGAGCTACCATAAAAATTTCAGATCCATTTGAGCTCATTTGACCCACCTAATGGTGTGATTAATAAAACTGTTCCAGAGAAAATAGAAAATGTCCAAAAACATTTTCAGAATTTCTCTGAAATTGTTTAGCTCATATCTTTAGCTAGGAACCTTCAAATTAAGTGATACCAACTCTATTAGAACCCTCTGAAAACCTAGTTTTCATAAACTCATTGTTTGCTCCACGAAAATCCCTAGAACACCCTAGGATCTCCAATTAAGTTCAAGTACATAATTATTTGTGGAGAGCTCAAATGAGCTTTGCTGCAAATGAAACTTGGCCAAATCTTTGTTTAGGTTGTAACCAAACCACAGTAGAAATTTTAGAGTCATTGGATGTAAAGTTCCCAAAAGTATGAATACAAAGAAACATGAGTTTGCACAAATGTTGGTGTCATGTGTATGAAAAGGGGCTAGTTTCAACTTTTTACACATATGATAACACATGAGAGATTTTTCTAAAACCAACTTAGGGTTACTTGCATGTTTGGACCCTAGGTGGATTAAGACCACAGAGTTAGAGTACTCAAGTGCAATGGGAGGGTTTAAAAATCAGAATTTAAACTAAATGTCCAACCCAAATTTCAAATGAGGGAGGACCAATGGTAATTCAAACTGTTGTGTTCAAAATCTTGTTTGCAGTAGCTAACACCAGAATCAAATTGCATATCTGGATTCCTTAGGTCCAAATTAGTGGGTAGGCAAAGATTCATTAAATTTTAAAAAAGGTTGCTACCCATTTTTCCAAAAAGGATTCAAATGTGCAAAGAATTCAAATATACATTTGAATTGGGAGGGAATTTGTCCAACTATCCAAATGCAGCTCAATTTCCAACTTTCAAACATTTGGATTGAATATTTGTCAAATTGGAGATCTTTTTGCAGGAGAGTTGAGTGGACCCCACCTGTCATTGGGGAGGTTAAAAGAAATTGCAAAAGATCTTCAATTCTTCAGTCTTAAGTTTCCACTCGACCGAACAGGGTCCTCATCGGGTGCCACCGCGGGAGCAGCTCCGAGCCACCTCCTGCTCTTCTCACTGGTTGCTGGCAGCACGGGGGTTGGCGGTGCCCTCTCTACGTGACCCTTCACGCATAGCCGAGGCAACCACTGGTGTTTTCCTCCTCACGCACGTGAAAGCCCGAAACAAAACCGAGCTCTCCGCCGCCTCGGTGAAACAATTGGGAACTGGCTACACTGGTTCCACAGCGCCCCTGAGCTGCACAACAATGCGGCACCCTCGTTCTTCACCTCCTCAGCGCGAGAGCTAGCAAGCTCCGGCGGTGTCCGAGCCCTAAACTCCTTTGTCCGCGACAACCTAGAGCTAACCGGAGACCGGGCGCACGTGAACAGCCTTCCACAGAGGTTGTCACGCCCAAGCAAGCCCGGCCACGGGAGCGCGCCACCGTGGTGCTGCTCTCCTTCAAATCTTGGAGCAACCCGTGAAGGATTGGCGGCTAATTTGGAGATTTGGTTCCGGCAACTTCAAACGGAGCATCCGGTACTTGCCGCCAAAATTCTCACTCTCTAATCCTCCGCATCCTATCAAATCTTGCGCACACGAGCTGAAATAGCCAGCGATCATTTGCCTTTTAGCACACGACGCATGAAAACCACGGCGCACAGTGTATTTTCCATTTTCCCAACGGTGGTTATGGTGGGGAGGATCGGGCTCACGGTGCAAGCTAGGTTAGAGTAATCTCCGGCCCGTTTCACCACCAGGACGATCTTCCTTAGCGTCCACTGGTGCTGTAGGGTCCTTCCACCGATGTGTTGGCGAGCTAGGTGGGCCAGGCGACGTCGCCGAAAGGTTACCGAGCCGCCGCAACGTCGCCGGCTAGGTTAGAGCCACCGCCGGTCGGGGGAGATGGTCCCATCGTGTTCAGCATGTGGAACTAGGCCCTAGCAGCGAGGGGGAGCGCGGGATCTGACCGGACGGCAAAGATCAGCGCAGCTCCGGCAAGCCCGGCGGCACGCAGGCGTGGGAGCGCGAGGTAGAAGACGAGGTGGCCGGGCCTGCGTGTCAGTCGCTCAGAGAAATCGGGTGGGATCTTCTGTTGCACCGGATCGTCTGTGACAGTGCGGGAAATAGTCCTCTGGCCCCGTGTGGTTTAGCCGAGGAGCTGACATGTGTGGGCCGGACCCGCTGTCAGAGCTTTGAACTTTTCCTGGTTAATTTGAATTCCAGAGTTTTCCCCAAACTTTAGAACCTCATAACTTTTGCTAGAAAGCTCCAAATTTAGTGATTCAAATTGGGTTGGATTCAGGTTGGAAAACTCTATCGAAATATGCAACCCAATTTGTATGGAACTCATTATTTAATTCTGGAAAATTCTTTAAACTTTTCAGCAAAAGAATTCTAGAGGGAGTTTGGTTCATCCAAAAATCCTCAAATTTTGCCAGAATATTCTTTAGGAAGTTAGTAAACTCCTGTAAAAGTTTCAGCTCATTTGAAGTTGATTTGGTTAGGGGAATTCAGATATGAAGGTTCTGTGTTCGAATGGGTATAGAAACAATTTCAGCAAATTTCCAAAACATGTAAATTCAGTCCTAGGAAATCTTTAGCTCCAAAAATCCTAGGAAAATTCATACATACTACCTGAGCTATGTTTGAACGGGAGGTTCACTTGAATTTGCATTAAAGTGCAAGTTTATTCAGAATTAATTCCTTTTGCCTAAGTTCTTAGGGAATTATTCTGAGTGATCTATTCATTTAAAAATTCCAAATTTTGGTCTAGAGGACTTTCTTGTGACAAGGAACTCACATGAAAAGTCTCAGCTCCATTGGAGCTCTGGATAACCCCTGTTCTGTTTAACCTCTTAAGGTGATCAATATAGAGGAGGGGGAAAACACTTAGCACTTAACCATGTGCTTAGACCCAAACCCAAACCACTAGCATCAGTGTCATTTTAAATTCTTAAATAGGGTTCCAGTTTTTGAAACTTGTTATTAGAACTTGTAGCAAAATCTTTACAGTAAACATATGTGCATATCCATTACGTGTAGCATCTACGTGAAGGAGTTGAAGTCATCGGAGTGGAGATCAAGAAAGGGGGAAAGCAACTGATTAAGCCTCAAGTGGTCTTTATTAACTGAACTCCATATATATATAAGTCCCCTGCAAAACAAAGGCAAGCCCCGGTTTGCATCAAAACTTACAAGCTTTTATTTGTGTTCACTTTATATGGTCTAGTAATTTGTTTATTGCATTAAGTCTAGATGGTATGAAGCTCCAAATGCATGACCCAGAAAACCATGGAGTTTAATTGTAGAATAAGTTATCAACTGATTATATCTGCTGATCTCAACAAAAGTGGATTAAAAGAGGCATAACTCAAGTAGGCAGTTTCCTACTCGTGAACCGGGATTAAGGGGGATCAATCGGAAGAGTTGGGAATTGGTCCTCATAGTTGGGAATGGAGACCGGGCAGTGGATGGAAGGATCAAGGATGTGGTCCTGTGAACCTAGTCTATGTCTGCATCGATTAAGGCCCGTTCTCGTGTGCGGCCCTGTGAGACAAGTTTGAGATGTGTACCGGATGCATACTGGCAATATGGGACCCAGGAAACCGATGTAACATGTTAACCTGGGTGTCGAGGCATACCTCACCGTCTGATGCCGATGCTGAAAGGATATAGAAGTCGGCTCTACGAGGGTTTGCTGTACAGAGACTTAATACCAGTCGGTGGGACCGGTTTGACATTTGGGTGTCGTGTGAAATGTTGCCACGTACGACGTCAGTGATGGTTGCTGTGTGCAACGTCGAGTACGGGCGTACCTGTCGTGTAAGCCGGGTATTTTTGATTGCAATCACTGTCGCTCGCGGTAGTGAGCATACTTGTACACTGAGTCGTGACGTAGTAATAAACTGGGATACGTTTAATATGCTTTGTGAGTAATCCTCATAATGGAGATGAGGAACGATCAACACTTCACTAAATTTAGTTTCCACCTTGGGCTAGTAGCGTTGAGGCAAAGCGTTAATGGCGCAAGGTCCGTATGAGTCTAGGGTAGCTCACTAAAGTTACTTTCACCTCGGGCAAGTGACATCGAGATGAAGCGTTTCTTGTTTGATTGTGGAGTCTCGATGTAAATTGCGCAAGGGCTATAAAAGTTGCTTAAAAACTTGAAGTAAGGACTCCCCTTTAGCTCAAGTTCATCTTTGTGCAAACTTCTATATTCGGCCATCTATTTTCAGCATGTAGAGTTTCATGACTAGGGTGACGGTTAAGTCTTGCTGATCTTCGTGCTCACAGATATTGCATAAGTTGTTTTGCAGGTAATAACTGTACGCTGAATTGTACGGGTGTCCGATGAGACTCGGAGCTCTCCGAGTGGTGAACTTAGGGCAACCCCTGCCGCTGCTATTGTGATAGTGTTGCTAGCGAGACGGGTCCGTGGGCTGGATACCTTCTCTGTTGCTTAGCATAGGTATGAGACGTGAGTTGTACTAGTCTTCCGCTGTAGAATATTTTGAGAAGTATTTGTAAAATTTACACTTTGTAAGCTTCCGCTTGATTTGTGTAATATGATGCTTTATTATTTGTGTTGTTGGGTGCAGCATCGCACGGCACCACCCAATGCGATTCCAGGGCGAGCAGCACGGCCCCGTGATCGGGACCGGGCCCTCACAGCGTGGTATCAGAGCTGCATTGGTAATAGCACACGGAACAAGGATCGTATTACGACAAAAACTTAGGATACGGTGAGGAAACGGTATTAGGCCCACATAAGGACTATAGTAGTATAGTTACTTAAGTGCCATGACTAACATACTTGTTATAGTTCTGAACATTGATTACGTAACGATGCACCTACGTCAGGTAAGAATGGTAAGGAACGCCACCGAAAGCGGTTCAATTTCAGTTAGCTCCCCTGACGAGGAAAGTGGTTCAGGGATAGGTCTCATAGTTTGGTGTGAGACGTTAATATGAAACTATTGGACTCTTCATGTTCCTGAGTTCATATGAAACGCTGATCCCTAGTGTGCATTAGGCAAGTAAGTGGAGACCCCATCGTGTGGTCAGTAACGCGATAGTGTGTTCTTCTGGAAATAGCCTAGGAGGACATACGCAGCGCTTGCCATCGGTATGCCCTGCAGGGCAGTAGGTGGTATCTATTGGGCTGATAACATTCCCAACCGTGACGACCCGTTCGCGCTCTACTCGGGTTCCCCGTCGTGTGGTGTAAAAACACAACCATGTACCTTGAGACGTGGCTTGACTCAAGGACGGCCCGTATGGAAATGATACGGGGCATATGTTTTTAGTATGATATGGAACTGCCTGAAATGAGTAAATCTATGTGTGCATCACTACTGAGTGTTCTTCTGCAGGTACTAACCACGTACGTATCCTGTGTAGTACACGTGCGTGAGAGACCGTTTAGTACCACAATTGAGACGTATATACCGGTATAATCCGGTTTAGGATTTTCTTTGGTGAGGCTACGTAGTACCGAAATTGTTCTTACGGTGCCTCGACACCGTACTACACTTAATAACCCCTTTCCTTTGAAGAAATGACTCATGAACTAACTTTTAACTAAAAATGGAAGTTTGAAACAAATATAGTTACTGGACTCTTATTTTGAGCTAAGATTCAAATGAGAGAATGTCTAGGTTTCAAAAACAGAGTGCTCTCTTTCTGGCAGGAATTCTTGCTGGACTTTAACAGAGCATAACTCTGAGTGTATTTAACCAATTAAGGTGTATGATACAGTTCTGGAAATATTTTCAAGTGCTATACAACTTCTTTGTACACCTACCGAGCAAAATAACATCTTAAGTAGGTGAAAAGTCCAGTTGAAGGCAAACAGTCCAGAACCAGGACAGCAGAAAAACCTCTCTGGACCTTTCTGTTTTTAAGCCATAGCTTTCTGTAGAAAAAAATCCCTAAGGAGCCTGTGATACACCTTTGGAAAGATTATTAGGTATGCAACATTTTTGTAGTTCAAAGTTGGTTCAGATTCATATTGTATCTGTGTATACAACTGCGATAAAGTCAGCCACCTCCAAAGGAGACGCTGGCAAATTTTATCCAGAAATTCTGTCAACTTTGAGCAATCATAACTTTTGATCCAAAAGTGATATGGAGGCATTTGAATACTTGTTGGAAATATATTGAAGTTAACCTTAACTTTGGTATTCAACTTGAGTTATGAAAGTGCTTTTAACTGGATCGAAATCTGGTTTGTTTGAGGACCGGTCAATCTGCTTTTAAATCCTTATTGTTAGTTACATCCGTTTACGCTTAAATCATTTTTGCTTACATGTTAAGATTTCATTATCAGTGTTTCACTACTTTCTTCATGGAATAAATCGAGTGATAGTGTTGGGCTGATAACAAACTCTTGCCATTGCAGAATGGTGCGAACTCGTTCCATGGGTGAGGTGGGTGGTTCTAGTGGTGGTGGTGATAACTCTCCACAGCGGGAGCAGCGAGCTCCGCAACTGCAACCGCCACAAAGACTTTCACCTACAGTCACAATGGCGGACATTCTGGCTGCCATGACGGGTGCAATCGATGAGCGAACCGACTTGCTCCGCACCCTGGTGATGAATACATCCTGTCAAGGGGGATGTCAAGATGGAGACTTGCGCCAACCTCAACTGAATTCGTGAGTTCTTAGCAACTCAACCACCTGTTTTCATTGAAGCTGAGGATCCTATGGTGGCGGATAGCTGGATCCGTACCATTGAGTCTAAGTTCAGGTTGCTCCAGTGCACCGAACATCAGAAGGTTTTATATGCGGCGCTTCAACTTCACGGGTCCGCCAGTGCATGGTGGGCAAATCAACTCGCCTCCTTACCAGCTGGACATCAATTCACATGGATGGAATTCCGGAAGGCATTTCTTGCTTATCATGTTCCTTCCGGAATAATTCAATGGAAACTCGAGGAGTTTCTGGCCTTAAAACAAGGAGGGAGGGATGCATACGAGCATTCGCGAGTGTTCAACAAACTGGCACAGTATGCGCCTGAACATGTGAACACTGAGGCACAAAAGTGTGAATGGTTCTTCCGCAGCCTCAACCCCAAGTTAAAGGAAAGACTCATTTTAGCTGATCGGAAGAACTTCAACGAATTGATGAGTGCTGCCATCATGGTTGAAGATGCTCAGCGAGAAGTTCAGGCTGAGAAAAGAAAGAATCGTATACCACCGGAGAGTAGCAGTATTGCTCCTCATAAATACCGGGTGGTGGACAGTACCTTGAACTGTCAGTTGATGCAGTCGGCTCGACGACTCCAACCGTATTCGGGTCGTTCATCTCAATACTCTGAATTCGGACAGCTGCAACAACAGTATATGCAGCCACATTATTCTGTTCCTCAAATGTTCTTGCCGCAGCAGAATAAACCTAGTGTCCGTACTCCGAGCAACCTGGAACCGGCTGAGAAACTGTGCTTCACGTGCGGGTATCTGGGTCACATCAGCAGGAAGTGTCCAGAAAGGATACGCCACAGAGAAACTACACCGGAGCAGGGTATAAATCAACCCCGTGCTCAGCTTCAAGGAACAGCACCAATATCTGGGTGCATTTATCATACAGCTCTAGAGGATGTGCCAGATGGGGCACCTGTGCTAGCGGGAATGTTCACCCTCAATGGACTGGCCGTGTTAATTTTATTTGACTCTGGAGCTACACACAATTTCATCAGCAGGTTATTTGTGTGCAAAGCTGAGCTCTCCACCTCTACACCGAAAGATCACTACCTTATCCGCTCACCCGGTGGGAATATAGCTGCTAATGAAGTGGTGATCAAAGCACCTTTGTGCTTAGGTGGAAGATTATACCCCACAACCCTCATTGTGTTAGAGGGGCAGAAGATCGATGTGATCCTAGGAATGGCGTGGATGAACTACCACGGGGCTGTTCTTGACATCGGTCCACGGATTGTTAGTTTGGACTCCCCAATCTACGGTCTCCAAACACTCATACTTGAAGCCGTGGATTCTAAAAATCCAGTGGTGTACCACAGTGTGACCATCAAACTGGAGGATATTCCGGTGGTCCGTGAGTACCCAGATGTGCATCCCGACGATCTTCCAGGGATGCCGCCTGAGAGGGATGTGGTATTCAAGATCGAGTTAGCACCGAGAACCACACCAATATCTCGGAGGCCGTACAAAATGTCTCCGAAGGAATTAGCTGAACTGAGCTAAAGGACTTAATGGACAAAGGGTTCATCCGACCTAGCTCATCGCCATGGGGCTGTTCAGCCCTCTTTGTGAAGAAAAAGGATGAGTCACTTCGGTTATGTGTGGATTATCGGCCGCTGAATGCAGTGACGATCAAAAATAAATATCCACTGCCGCGGATTGATATATTATTTCATCAGTTGGTGGGTGCCAAGGTATTCTCCAAGATGGACTTACGGTCCGGTTATCATCAGATAAAAATCAGAGCGGAGGATATACCGAAGACGGCGTTCTCGACTAGATACGGGCTCTATGAGTATCTAGTCATGTCTTTCGGGCTAACAAATGCACCCGCACATTTCATGTATCTCATGAATTCTGTGTTCATGCCAGAGTTGGATCAGTTCATCGTGGTTTTCATCGACGTCATTCTCGTATACTCCAAATCGGTGGAAGAGCACACCAAACATCTCCATATTGTGCTCCAACGCTTACGGGAACATAAGTTGTATGCCAAATTCAGCAAGTGTGAATTTTGGATCAGCAAAGTACCATTCTTAGGCCACATTATTTCAGCGGGGGTGTGGCCATAGATCCAACCAAAATTGAGCAAGTCTTGAAGTGGGAGTCTCCGACATCCTTTCATCAAATCCGCAGTTTTCTAAGACTAGCGGGTTACTATCGGAGATTTATTCCCAACTTCTCGAAGGTGGCTAAACCAATGACGGAATTATTGAAGAAGAGCAGCAAGTATGTATGGACAAAGGCCTGTGAAGAGACATTTCAAACTTTGAAGAAACATCTCACAACGGCACCGGTTCTAGCCCAACCGGATACAACAAAGCCATTTGATGTTTATTGTGATGCCTCGGGCATTGGACTTGGCTACGTCTTAATGCAAGATAGACGCGTGATTGCGTATGGGTCTCGTCAACTCCGTAACCACGAGCAGCACTACCCCACTCATGACCTAGAACTGGCTGCAGTGGTGCTGGCGTTGAAAATGTGGAGGCACTACTTACTCGGGAATTTAGTGCACCTCTACACCGACCATAGGAGCCTCAAATAATATTCACTCAGAAGGATATCAATATGAGGCAGCGGAGATGGTTGGAATTAATCAAAGATTATGAGCTCGAGATCCATTACCATCGGGGCAAAGCTAACGTTGTGGCTGATGCACTCAGTCGTAAGTCCCACGTAAATAACTTGTCAGTTAGACCGGATGAGGATGAAGAACCAAGCTTGAGAGTGATTCCGCATGGGGCGTTGTATAATCTTGCTCTAGTGCCTACCATTAGAGAGGAGATTATACGAGCTCAGAAGAGAGATAAGGGAATGTGTAATATACGAGCAAGGATTAAAGAGGATAAAATGAAATGTTTCCGGGAAGATGATCAAGGTGTGTTATGGTTTAACAACCGTATCGTGGTACCCCGAAACCTGAAGCTAAGAAAGAAGATCTTGGATGAAGCTCATATGTCCAAGTACTCGATACATCCAGGAAGCAATAAGATGTATCAAGATCTTAAAACAAAATTTTGGTGGACTCGGATGAAGCGAGAAATTGCCAAATATGTATCTGAGTGTGATACATGTCGGCGAGTCAAAGCTGACCATATAAAGAAAGCGGGGATGCTGCAACCATTAAGCATTCCGGCATGGAAGTGGGAGGACATCAGCATGGACTTTATTGTCGGACTAGCTCTCACGTCCAGAAAGCATGACTCCATTTGGGTGATTGTTGATCGCTTAACAAAATCAGCCCACTTCATCCCAGTGAATACGGGATTCCAGACTAAGCAATATGAGAGTTGTATCTCTCCAGAATTGTGTGCTTACATGGAGTCCCCAAAACCATCGTATCGGACTGAGGTTCAATATTTTTTTGCTCGTTTCTGGGAGCAACTACATGAATCTCTAGGAATAAAGTTAACCAGAAGCTCAGCATACCATCCTCAGACCGACGGTCAAACGGAGAGGGTGAATCAAATTGTAGAAGATATGCTGAGAGCATGTGCCATAGATCATGGAAAGAATTGGGATAACCATTTGCCATTAGCGGAGTTCTCCTACAACAATGGTTACCAATCCAGTATTAAAATGGCACCGTACGAAGCACTTTATGGCAGGAAGTGTCGCACGCCACTCAATTGGTGTGAATCCGGCGAGAGGGTGATTTTCGCCATTGATCTTGTAAAAGATGCCGAAGAACGGGTCCAGCTTATTCAAGCAAACCTTAAAGCCACTCAATCTCGCCAGAAGAGCTATGCGAACCAGCGACGCCGACCCTTGTGTTTTAAAGTCGGAGATCACGTCAATCTCCGGGTATCCCCGATGAAGGGCATTCATCGATTTGGGGTCAAGGGAAAGCTAGCTCCTCGCTTTGTGGGTCCGTTCATTATTACAGAACGGTGTGGACCGGTAGCCTACCATCTGAAGCTGCCACCATCCTTATCGGGTGTCCACGACATCTTCCATGTCTCACACATGAGAAAGTGTTTGAAGAAGTAGACAAGGATTCTTTCGAGAGACATGGAGATATTACAACCGGATCTCACCTACGCCGAGCAGCCCATCAAGATTATCGACGAGAAGACCCGGATCACTCGAAGTCGGACTTTGAAATTTTACAAAGTCCTATGGAATAATCATACACCAGAAGAAGCGACTTGGGAGAGTGAAGATTACATCCACAAGCACTATCCAGAGCTTTTGTCCTAGACTTTGTAATTACTTTCCGCCTCATCTTTCTTTTGTAATCTCGGGACGAGATTCCCTTTTTTGGGGGGAGGAATGTAAAGGTCCCAAAAGTATGAATACAAATAAACATGAGTTTGCACAAATGTTGCTGTCATGTGTATGAAAAGGGGGCTAGTTTCAACTTTTTACACATATGATAACACGTGAGAGATTTTTCTAAAACCAACTTAGGGTTACTTGCATGTTTGGACCCTATGTGGATTAAGACCACAGAGTTAGAGTACTCAAGTGCAATGGGAGGGTTTAAAAATCAGAATTTAAACTAAATGTCCAACTCAAATTTCAAATGAGGGAGGACCAATGGTAATTCAAACTGTTGTGTTCAAAATCTTGTTTGCAGCAGCTAACACCAGAATCAAATTGCATATTTGGATTCCTTAGGTCCAAATTAGTGGGTAGGCAAAGATTCATTAAACTTTAAAAAAGGTTGCTACCCATTTTCCCAAAAAGGATTCAAATGTGCAAAGAATTCAAATATACATTTGAATTGGGAGGGAATTTGTCCAACTATCCAAATGCAGCTCAATTTCCAACTTTGAAACATTTCGATTGAATATTTGTCAAACTGTGGAGATCTTTCTGCAGGAGAGTTGAGTGGACCCCACCTGTCATTGGGGAGGTTAAAAGAAATTGCAAAAGATCTTCGATTCTTCAGTCTTAAGTTTCCACTCGACCGAACAGGGTCCTCATCGGGTGCCACCGCGGGAGGAGCTCCGAGCCACCTCCTGCTCTTCTCACTGGTCGCTGACAGCACGGGGGTTGGCGGTGCCCTCTCTACGTGACCCTTCACGCATAGCCTAGGCATCCACCGGTGTTTTTCCTCCTCACGCACGTGAAAGCCCGAAACAAAACCGAGCTCGCCGCCGCCTCGGTGAAACAATCGGGAACTGGCTACACTGGTTCCACAGCACCCCTGAGCTGCACAACAACGCGGGACCCTCGTTCTTCACCTCTCAGCGCGAGAGCTAGCAAGCTCCGGCGGTGTCCGAGCCCTAAACTCCTTTGTCCGTGACAACCTAGAGCTAACCGGAGACCGGGTGCACGTGGACAGCCTTCCAAAGAGGTTGTCACGCCCGAGCAAGCCCGGCCACGGGAGCGCGCCACCGTGGTGCTGCTCTCCTTCAAATCTTGGACCAACCCATGAAGGATCGGCGGCTAATTTGGAGATTTGGTCCCGGTGACTTCAAACAGAGCATCCAGTACTTGCCGCCAAAATTTTCACTCTCTAATCCTCCGTAGCCTATCAAATCTTGCGCACACGAGCTGGACTAGCCGGCGATCATTTGCCTTTTAGCACACGACGCATGAAAACCACGGCGCATGGTGTATTTTCCATTTTCCAACGGCGGTTATGGTGGGGAGGATCGGACTCACGGTGCAAGCTAGGTTAGAGCCATCTCCGGCCCGTTTCACCACCAGGACGATCTTCCTTAGCGTCCACTGGTGCATGACGGAGAGGGCGAATCAAATTTGTTTGTTGCATTAAGTCTAGATGGTATGAAGCTCCAAATGCATGACTCAGAAAACCATGGAGTTTAATTGTAGAATAAGTTAAATCTGCTGATCTCAACAAAAGTGGATTAAAAGAGGCATAACTCGAGTAGCCAGTTTCCTACTCGTGAACCGGGGTTAAGGGAGATCAATTGGAAGAGTTGGGAGTTGGTCCTCATAGTTGGGAATGGAGACCGGACAGTGGATGGAAGGCTCAAGGATGTGGTCCTGTGAACCTCACCGTCTGATGCCGATGCTGAAAGGATAGAGAAGTCGGCTCTACGAGAATTTGCCTTAGAGGGACTTAATCCCAGTCGGTGGGACCGGTTCGACATTTGGGTGTCGTGTGAAAGGTTGCCACGTACGACGTCAGTGATGGTTGCTGTGTGCAACATCGAGTACGGGCGTACGTGTCGTGTCAGCCGGGTGTTTTTGATTGCAATCACCGTCGCTCGCGGTAGTGAGCATACTTGTACACTGAGTCGTGACGTAGTAATAAACTGGGATACATTTAATATGCTTCATGAGTAATCCTCATAATGGAGATGAGGAACGATCAACACTTCACTAAATTTAATTTCCACCTTGGGCTAGTAGCGTTGAGGCAAAGCGTTTCTTGTTTGATTGTGGAGTCTCGATGTTAATGGCGCAAGGTCCGTATGAGTCTAGGGTAGCTCACTAAAGTTACTTTCACTTCAGGCAAGTGACATCGAGATGAAGCGTTTCTTGTTTGATTGTGGAGTCTCGATGTAAATTGCGTAAGGGCTATAAAAGTTGCTTAAAAACTTGAAGTAAGGACTCCTCTTTAGCTCAAGTTCATCATTTGTGCAAACTTCTATATTCTGCCCCATATTTTCATCATGTAGAGTTTCATGACTAGGGAGACGGTTAAGTCTTGCTGAGCTTCGTGCTCACAGATACTGCATAAGTTGTTTTGCAGGTAATAATTGTACGCTGAATTGTACTGGTGTCTGATGAGACTCGGAGCTCTCCGAGTGGTGAACTCAGGGCAACCCCTGCCGCTGCTATTGTGATAGTGTTGCTAGCGAGAAGGGTCCGCGGGCTGGATACCGTCTCTGTTGCTTAGCATAGGTATGAGACGTGAGTTGTACTAGTCTTCCGCTGTAGAATATTTTGAGAAGTATTTGTAAAATTTACACTTTGTAAGCTTCCGCTTGATTTATGTAATATGATGCTTTATTATGTGTGCTGTTAGGTGCCGCATCACACGGCACCACCCAATGCGATTCCCGGGCGAGCGGCACGGCCCCGTGATCGGGACCGGGCCCTCACATTGGGTATGTCTAGTAAGATTTATAGTCTTTACAAGTTTAAATTCAATTCAAATGCATTTAAATTGATACATATACATGTTCTCTCATGTAGTCGCTAAGGTTGAGGAGGAACTCAAAGCCTTAGACTTCGTCACTCCGGAAGAGCAGCTAGCCTACGACCAAGAGCAGCAAGGCAAGCTCCGGTTTGCATTAACCTTTTTACAAAGTTTTACTGTTTTGAGAACTTACTTTGAGCACTCAATAAATTCTTGCATTAGAGTCTTGTTTGAAATCCAAATGAATAGCCAAGAAAACCCTCGGTTGGGATTAGGTTTGAAAACCTCGTTAGCTACTGCAATGCTAATACAGTGTAGCATTCGGTACAAGTCGAGTAGTTGGAACTACTCACGAGATTAGGCTAGAGACAAATCGCTCGGGTAAAGATAGCAAATGAAACATATGGTAAGAAAAATGAGACCGAGCGGAGAGTAAGGGCAGCAGGACTTTGGGGCCTGGGTGCTATAGCTCCGCTTCTGTCGATTGAGGACCGAGCCGTGTGCGGGCCTGTTGAACAAGCTAGAACAGTACCGAAGACCTACCGGCTATATGAGAACCGTGAAACCAATGTAACTCGGGTAGCTAGGTGTTGAGGTATAGCTGGTCGTTCAGAGGGTAGGTTGAGAGCTCGAGGTGTAAATCGGTTGGCGGCACTGTGTATGCGCGCGCAGAGACCTCTTGCTCGGGACGATTGGACCGGTTCAACATTTGGCTGATGGGTGAAAGGTGGTTGCGTACAACGTCCGTGATGGTTGCTCTAGGCAACATCGAGTACGGGCGTGCGTGATGGATTATTCATGTAACCCTGCAGGTGTAAATCGATTATAATCGCCGTTCCTCGCGGTCAGTGGGTACCACTTGTTCACTGTACCGTGACGTAGAAAGAACAGGCTAGATACATGTTAAAAGTTTGCTGATTTGAAAGTTATACTTTGCTTGTTAATGTCTTGTTGTAGCTTAGAGCTAATTAAAGTTATTTTCAACTTTGGGCAAAGTACATGAGAGAAATGTGTTTCTTATTTGATTGCGGCTCTCTCATGTGCCTTAGCGTAAGGTTCTCCACAACCTGCTGCTAAAACATTGAAAGTAAGGTTCAAATAATTAGGCGAGTCCTTTGCAAATTATTTACCTCATGTACCCTGTACCCATCATGTAGAAGTTTCATGTATAGGAGAGACGGGTCAGTCTTGCTAAGCCATCGTGCTCACTGCTTGTGTTTGAAGCTTTTGCAGGGGTTTATGAGGAAGGGACTCCCGAGGAGGAGACGGAACCCCAGGAGGGGAACCCCGTCGAGTGGGAGTCGTGCACGCCGCCGTGTTAGTGTGTGTGCGTGCTAGCTGGGACACTTTCACGGGCTGAACGTGAACTTGATGCGTAGTCGACGCCCGTGTGTCTAGACTGAACATATTTTGTTGTACAAATGTTCATAAACCTGTTTATGTAATAAAACTTTGCTTCCGCTTTGTATCTTTGATGTGCGTTATCCAATGTTGTGCAACGCAGCACCCCTCAGCATGATCTTGTCTCGACAAGGCCATGGGGCCGCGTCAGATTCGGAGTCGGGATGCACGTGGCAGCTCCAAACCTCGCCTCAGCGGGGAGACTTGGTCTGGTGCCAAGGGCACGTGTCGGCTCCGGAGCCCTCCTCAGCAGGGAGGAGGTTCAGAGCCCACCGACACGTGGCAGCCCCAGACCTCACCTCAACGGGGAGGCTCGAGTCGGAGCCAAAGGCACGTGTGGGCTCTAGAGCCCAAGCGCACGTGGAAGCCCCGGGGCTGACCTCGGGGCCAAGGACACGTGGCTATGCTAGTACCCGCCTCAGCAGGGAGGCGGGGCCTGGGCTGTCTTATCCCCTCCACGCGGGGGTATCCGGTCTGCAGGGTACAGACAGTGGCCCCTGGGCCCATCTCAGGGGAGGCAACGAGCCCGCAGGTGGGGCCTCCATCTTTCCCGCGTGGTGGTTTTTGAGACTGCACTTTGGATGCCGAAGTGGCGAGATTTTATCGTAGTGGTTGTACCTGGGAGGCAAAAAGGTTGCACGTCCTTGGCGTAGTGGGCGTACTCCACAGTCGAAGCGGCAGCACATCGTCGGCGTAGTGGACGCGTGTCTGCTCTTGACTGGCGGGTCGTGGCGACATGCTCAAGGGGTTGCCCCGGGGTATTTACTGCAGCAGCCCTCGGGTTGGCCGTTGTCGTTCCACCATGCCACTTTTCTCTGAAACCGCTGAACGTTCCTGAGAAGTTACCTGCCTGGCCCCCAGCGTCTGACTGGTGGACCTAGGTCCCATCCGTCATTGGGGTGGCGGACTGTGTGCGGCATTGGAAACCAAGACGTCTTGCTTGTTGCCCTGCTAGAGGTTGTGGACGTAGAAGAGGAAGCCTTCCGGAGAAGGGTGGTTCCTTGCTTCCTTTTGCGATCTTCGTCCTCCTTCTGCGCGCTAGAAGCCTTCGCTCCCCAGCGCTCTCATCTTTCTTGCACCACCATGTCTTCCGGCCTCCGCTCTTCCAGGCTCCGCAGTGATGTCAACGTCGCACTTGTGAGGTGCCTGCTCGGCTGGCAGTCAGCCACATTCACGGAAAGATCCGTCGCGGGAGCCGCTGATCGACATGCAACCCGGTGAGGTGGTTCTCTTCACCTCGTACGTGTTGTCCGAGTTCGCGCTCCTGGCGTTGTCCTTCCTCCTCACCCTGTTGGAGCTGTACGGGCTCTAGCTGCAGCACCTCACGCCGCACGCCCTAGCTCTAGTGGCCATCTTCGTCCACATATGCGAGATGTTCGTGTGCATGCGGCCTTCGGTGCGGCTCTTCAGAGCGTTCTTCTCCTTGAGGGCCTCGGGGAGAAGCACAAGCCACCTGGGGGCTTACTACTTCCAACACCGTGGGAGGAACTCAGCACCCTACAGCGCGCCCTTCACTACCTGGAAGTGGGAGCACTGGAGGGAGGACTGGATGATCGCGCAGACTGACATCCACTACCGCCTGGAGCTGCCAGGTGGCCCGCCAATGGCCGAGGTGGCCGTCAGGGACGAGATCCCTGACCTGCAGGACGCCAACATGCCGGTGCAGGAGAGGATCAAGTACTTGGCGGAGGAAGGCCAGCACGACACCCCACTCGGTCGTTTTCGCTGTGTCCCGGCTGAACCGACACTCACACACCCCGCAGTAGGTCCCGCAACCAAGTTTCTCACCGCCGCTCTCTGCTCCCCGGCGACCGGCCGATCCCGGCTGCTTCACGCGCCTCCACCAGAGAAGAAAAGTGACACGACCCCAAGGTCCTGTCGAGCCAGGATCACGCTGAGGGGTGATGCGTTGCACAGCACCGTATAACACATGTCAAAGGTACAAAGCGGAAGCGGAAATTTTATTACATAAACAAGTTTATGAACATGTTTACATCAAAATAAGTTCAGTCTACACTCGCGGGCGTAGACTAAGCATCAAGTGCACGTTCCGCCCTCGAACGTGTCCTTGCTAGCACACACGCACACTAACTCTACGGCGTGCACGACTCCCACTCGACGGGGTTCCCCTCCTGGGGTTCCGTCTCCTCTTCGGGAGTCCCTTCCTCATAGAACCCTGCAAAAGCTTCAAACACAAGCAGTGAGCACGAAGGCTCATCAAGTCTGACCCGTCTCATCTAAACATGGAACTTCTACATGAGGGTAATGGGTTACATGAGGTAAAAATCAGTTGCAAGGACTCGCCTAATTAGTAGAACCTTACTTTCAAGTTTTAGCAGCAGGTTGTGGAGAACCTTACGCTAAGGCACATGAGAGAGCCGCAATCAAACAAGAAACGCATTTCTCTCATGTACTTTGCCCAAAGTTGAAAAGAACTTTAGTTAGCTCTAAGCTACAGCATATCATTAACAATCAATGTCCATCTTTCAATCAGCAACATTTTAACATGTAACTAGCCTATTCTTTCTACGTCACGGTACAGTGAACAAGTGGTACTCACTGACCGTGAGGGACGGCGATTATAATCGATTTACACCTGCAGGGTTACCCGAATAACCCGTCACGTACGCCCGTACTCGATGTTGCCTATCACAACCATCACGGACGCCGTACGCAACTACCTTTCACCCGTCAGCCAAATATTGAATCGGTCCCATCGTCCCGAGCAAGAGGTCTCTGCACGCGCATCTCTGTGCCGCCAGCCGATTTACACCTCGAGCTCTCAACCTACCCTCTGAACAACGGGCAATGCCTCAATACCCAGCTACCCGAGTTACATCAGTTTCCCGGTTCCCATATAGCCGGTAGGTCTTCGGTACTGTTCTAGCTTGTTCAACAGGCCCGCACATGGCTCGGTCCTCAATCGACACAAGCGGAGCTACAGCACACAGGCCCCAAAGTCCTGCTGCCCTTACCCTCCGCTTAGTCTCATTTTCTTGCCATGTGTTTCATGTGCTATCACTACCCGAGTCGAGTGCCTCTAGCCTATGCTCGCGAGTAGTTTCAACTACTCGACTTGTACCGAATCCTACTTTATCCTAGCAATGCAGTAGCTAACGGGGTTTGCAATCCTAAACCCAACCCATGGTTCTCTTGGCTATGCAGTGGGGCTTCCAAACAAGACTCTAATGCACAGAATAAAGGAAGCAAGTATGTGCTCAAAACAATAAAAAATTGTAAAAAGGTTAGTGCAAACCGGGGCTTGCCTTGCTGCTCTTGGTCGTAGGCTAGCTGTTCCTCCGGAGTTACGAAGTCTAGGACTTCGGGTTCCTCCTCGACCTTAGCGACTACATGATAGAAACAATACATGTATTAATTTAATGCATTTGTATTAGGTTTGAAGTCGTGAAGTCTATAACTTTTGCTAGACAGACCTAATGACTGTGAAACTTTTATTGTGGCTTGGTTACAACCTAAACAAAGAATTGGTCAAGTTTTATTTGCAGCAAAGCTCATTTGAGCCCTCCACAATTAATTATGTCCTTGACCTTAATTGGAACTCTTAGGGTGTTCTAGGAATTTTCATGAAGCCAACTATGACTTTCTGAAAACAAGATTTTCAGAGGGTTCTAATGGAGTTGGTCTCACTTAATTTGAAAGTCCCTAGCTAAAGTTATGAGCTAAACAATTTGAGAGAAAATTCTGAAAATGTTTCTGAACATTTTCTATTTTCTCTGGAACAGATTCACTAATCACACCATTAGGTGGATCAGATGAGCTCAAATGGATCTGAAATTTTTATGGTAGTTCAGGGATATTTTGGTGAACATCCCAGCAAAATTTCGGGATTTTCCTCCAAAGGATTCTCCAGTTAAAATTCCTAACATTTTAAACTTTGAGGAATTAATTCTGGAGAATTAAGGGTTTTCATGAAGTGAAACTTGATTTGCTGGAAAGTACTCGGAGAGCTGAATCCAGCAAAATTTGGTTCACTCAATTTGGAGCTTTCTAGCCAAAGTTACGAGGATTTGAAGTTTGGAAGAATTCTGAAAATCGGGGAAAAAGTTTAAACTCTCGGGGCCCCACGGGGACACGTGTCGAGCGCGGAGGTGCCCGGCACACCGGAGCTACCACACGTGTCGAGTGCGGAGGTGTCCGGCACACCGGAGCTCACAGGGTATTGGCGCGCCAGTACAGCCGTTCCCCGGCCACACCCGATCCCGATTTAAATTCTTTTGCCGCTGACACGTGGGCCAGCCGGCTTCGTCTTCCTCCCGCCGTTCTCCCGCGCCCGCGCCGCTGACCTCGCCGGAGCAGACCCGGAGCTCGCCGGCTCGCCGCTGCCGGACCTCACATAGTCTGAAACTCGCCGCCAGGGGGTTGTCGACGTCGAGGAACACGTCGGTGGTGTCAGGTCGGGCTGGGGTGACTGGAAATAGCCCGGCGACGTGCCGCGGCCTCGGTTGAGGTTCGGCACTGTCGACCGTGGGTCCTAACCCGCCAACATCTCGAACAAACGGTCCTACAGCATCAGTGTACCTCTAGGGAGCTCGACAAGGTGTCAAGAGGGTTCGGGGATGGCGGCAAGTGGGTCGGCACCGTGTGACCGATCGTGCCTGCCATGACCGCCCTCGATCGAGCTCAAAATTCGTCACTCCTAGCCAGCTTCACGCTACGGATGCAGAAAAGAACTTGATCGCCGGCTAGTCCAGCGTCTAAGTGCAAGATTTGATGACCTCCGAAAGATCATAGAGCGAGAATTTAAAGAAACCGTACCGGAAGCTCGGGTTACGGTCGCCGGAGCAAAAACTAGAAATTCTCTGCGGATTCTTCACGGTTGGCTTCCAAACTTGGAGGAGAGCAGCACGGTGGTCGCGCGCTTCTGTTGCCTCTCTTGCTGGACCGTGTAAACGCCTGTGGAACGCTGTCCACGGGCGCCTGACTCTCGGCTGAGGCTAGGTCGCCGCGGTGGCGATCGCTCTTGGGCAAAGGAGGTCGGAACTCGGGGTTTCTGGTGTTGGGGAGGTGAAGTGCGACCTCAGGTGGCTGTCTAGCAGCTCAAGGACGAAGGAGGAGATGGTTTTGCTGATTTTCCCGATTGAGCAGAGAGCTGTGGCGAGAGACAATGCCGCTGCTCGGGTTGCCCGCGAGAAGATATAGCCGGCCGACTCCTGCTCGGCTGAGGCGGTGTCTGTCGCGGGGGGGCGCGAGCAAGCCGCCCTGGGCGCCAGCGCGCGGAGGGGGAAGCAGCTGGTGGCGCCGGTAGCTGCTCGGTGGCACAGCCGACAGCTGCTCGGTGGAATTTTCCACCGAGACTCAGACTTTGGTTGCAAGTTTCTCCTTCTTCCCTCTATGACATGTGGGTCCCACCTGGGGTTTTAACCTCTGAAATTTACTCCTGATCACTGTAGTGTACAGTGAACCCCATAATACCCCTGGTGATTCAGATTATTCACCCTTGAGCCATTCAAATTGAATAGGATTCGAATTGGGTTTGGTTTGAGTGAATTTCAGCAAAAGTGCAGTTTTGAATTCAAATGAAGTTTGAATTTGCCCCACTTAGTTCATGTCAAGATCAACTCCAAATGGAGTGAAAATTGGCGTGTGGGCTCGCAAAAATGTGCTGAGTAAGAATATGCCTCCCACTTTTAAATTCATGGGATAAAAACAGTTTGAATTTGAATATGGTTTCAAACTGCCCTCTTCCTAACTATACCCAAAATGACCTCAAAAGGGTTTTGAATTTGGGTGAAACTTGGCATGGACATCCTTAGTAAAGTGTAGGAGTTTTCATATGTCCAGCCCACCTATATCACATGTGGAAAATACCACTTTTGCAATGTGTGAGTTTGTTCTCTAATGAGCATGTTGATAATTGTTACTTGCTCTTCATTTGTGTTCATCATCCTTCCTCAAATGAGGTGTGTGGTGTGGTGATGAACACTGCCAATGTGTGTCAAAAACTGAGGCCCTTACATTCCTCCCCCCTTAAAAGAATCTCGTCCCGAGATTATAAGGTGAAAATGTGAGAGGACGGTGGAAAATTACCGGATATGCGACGTGAAAAATTCGGGGTAGTTAGTGAGAAGGAATTCTTCGCTCTCCCATGTCGCTTCGTCCATGGAGTGATTACTCCATAGAACCTTGTAGAACCACAACGTACGGTTGCGTGTGGTTCGGGCCTTTTCATCAATAATCTGCAACGGTTCCTCCCGATAGGTGAGATCCGGTTGCAGTTCTTCAATGTCTTCCAGCTGAATGGTAGTTGATAGCTTAAGACACTTCCTCAGCTAGGCAACGTGAAAGACGTCGTGCACACCGGAATGTGCTTCTGGTAATTTCAGCCGGTATGCCACTGATCCACATCTTTCGGTAATCTGGAATGGACCGATGTATCGGGGTGCCAACTTTCCTCTTACCCCAAATCTGTTTACGCCCTTCATTGGAGACACCCGTAGATATACGTGATCTCCAACTTCGAATTGTAATGGGCGCCTTCTCCGGTCCGCATATTGTTTCTGACGGGATTGAGCGGCTTTTAGGTTCGCTTGAATCAGTCGAACCTTTTCCTCTGCATTGTTGACAAGGTCAACCCCGAAGGTAACTCTTTCGCCAGACTCACACCAGTTCAATGGTGTCCGACATGTATCACACTCGGACACGTATTTTGCAACCTCGCGCTTCATCCGTGTCCACCAAAATTTTCTTCTGAGTTCGTGATACATCTTGTTACTGCCGGGGTGAATAGAGAACTTTGATAAGTGAGCCTCATCAAAGATCTTCTTCCGTAGTTCCGGGTTTCGGGGTACGACAATCCGGTGCTTGAACCATAGGATGCCGTCTCCGTCCTTCCGGAGACATTTCAACTCCCCACTGTCTACACGTCTCCGCAAATGTGACATGCCCTTGTCATTCTTCTGGGCTGCCGCTATCTCTTCACGGATGGTGGGGATCAAAGCTAGGTTGTAGAGAGCTCCGTGTGGAACCACATGTAGTGGTGGTTCGCTCTCTTCCAACGGTGTGATGGTCCGATTATTGACGTGTGACTTGCGGCTCAGCGCATCTGCCACTACGTTTGCCTTGCCCGGATGATAATGGATCTCTATTTCGTAATCCTTTATCAGTTCTAACCATCTTCGTTGCCTCATGTTCAGCTCCTTCTGAGTGAAGATGTACTTGAGGCTTTTGTGTTCGGTATATAAATGTACGAGGTTACCGAGTAGGTAGTGCCTCCACATTTTTAGTGCAAGTACCACGGCAGCGAGCTCCAAGTCGTGAGTTGGATAATTTTGCTCATGGTTTCTAAGCTGCCGTGATCCATACGTGACCACTCTTCGGTCTTGCATCAGCACACATCCGAGCCCAATGCTGGATGCATCGCAGTACACATCGAACGGTTTTGTTGTGTCTGGCTGCGCCAAAACCGGTGCTGATGTCAGGTACTTGACTAAAGCCTTGAATGCTGCTTCACATGCTAGACTCCAAACATATTTGGTAGCCTTCTTCAGCAGCTCTGTCATTGGCTTGGCAATCTTTGAGAAGTTCGGGATGAACCTCCGATAATATCCCGCGAGTCCGAGGAAACTCCGCACCTCGTGAACAGTTCTCGGGGATTTCCAATTCAGCACTTGAGTGATCATGCTCGGGTCCACAGCGATACCCTCTGCTGAGATGATATGCCAGAGGAAAGGCACTTGCGATATCCAAAACTCGCATTTGCTGAATTTTGCGTATAACTTGTGATCCCGCAGCCGTTGCAAGACTATACGCAGATGTTTCTTGTGATCTTCCTCCGATTTGGAATATACCAGGATGTCGTCGATGAAGACCACGACAAACTTGTCTAGCTCCGGCATGAATACCGAGTTCATTAAGTACATGAAGTGAGCTGGAGCATTGGTGAGGCCGAAAGACATGACCAGGTACTCATAAAGTTCGTACCTTGTCGAGAAAGCCGTCTTCGGAATGTCCTCAGCACTTATCTTAATCTGATGGTACCCAGATCTTAAATCCATCTTGGAAAAGATCTTTGCTTCGACCAACTGATCAAACAACATGTCGATCTGTGGCAACGGGTACTTGTTCTTGATGGTTACGGCATTTAATGGACGATAGTCCACGCAAAGCCGCAACGTCTCATCCTTCTTCTTGACAAATAATGCCGAACAGCCCCATGGCGAGGAGCTCGGCCTAATAAAACCCTTCTCCAGAAGGTCCGTGAGCTGAGTCTTCAGTTCAGCCAACTCCTTGGGCGCCATCTTGTACGGCCTTCGGGATATTGGCGTGGTTCCCGGTGCAAGTTCAATCTTGAACTCCACCTCTCTATCGGGTGGCATCCCCGGCAAATCATCCGGGAATACATCAGGGAACTCTCGGACTACTGGAATATCTTCCAATCTGATAGTTGTGGCTTGATAAACACTTGGAAGTTTTATTTCTGGACTGTCCAGAAATAATGAGTGAGAACCGTGCACTTCTAAGTTTAAGTGCACGACTCGAAGGACGGTGTCTAAAACAGCGCCGTGGCGGGTTAACCACGACATCCCTAGGATGACATCGACCTTCTGTCCCTCTAAGATAATGAGAGACGTGGGGTACCCTCTACCCGCTAAGCATAATGGTGCTTTGGAGACCATTACGCTTGCTGAAATCTTCCCACCCGGTGAACAAATTAAATATGGACTATCGGTGGGTAGTATTGGCAAACTGTGTTTAGCAATGAAAGCTTGGCTAATAAAATTATGCGTGGCGCCTGAATCAAACAGTACTATAGCGGGATGCATGTGGAGTTGGAACATACCCGCAAGGATTGGCTCGCCCTCCGGCACGTCCTCAATGGCAAGTTGGTGGACAGTGCCGGGCCTAGGGTTTGCCCGCCGCGCATTAGTAGGGTTCCGGGGTTGATTGCTCCCCGGAAACTGCGGTGCCACTCCGCGGCCTTGCCTCTCCGGGCAACTGCTCGCGAAGTGTCCTGGACGACCACACTTGTAACATGTGGCCGCTGCTGGTGGAGTGCTCGGTGGACGAAAGCCCGGCATGCGTTGCTGAGGTGCAAACGCACGCGGCATCGCTCGCTGCTGCTGTTGTGGTTGCGATGGTGCTGGCAGTGCCGGCCGGAATGCCGGTGAAGAGTACGGCCGACTGCGGAACGGCATCGACCGCTGTGGTGGTTGCCAGCGTGGACCTGATGGTGGGCGCTTCACCTTCCGAAACTTCTGAGAAGGACCGCCTCCTTCTCCACTGCTCTGCGGCGCGCTTCGCTTTCTCTCTGCCGCCGCTAACTCCTTGCCGAAGTCCTCCTGAACAATCGCAGCATCAATGATGTCGTTGAGGCTGCCGCGATTGAACATCGCTAACTTGTCCTTCAGGAGCGGGTTAAGCCCCTGGTAAAAGTGGTCCCGCCGCTTCTCGTCGGTATCTGCGTGATACGACGCATAAAGCGCGAGATCGTTGAACGCCCTGGAGTATTCCAGCGCGTTCCGGCTCCCTTGCTGCAGGTGTAAGAACTCCTGCATCTTCCTCTTCATTAAACCTGGCGGTATATGATAGGCCCTGAAGGCCGTCCGGAACTCCGTCCAGGTCATTACTCGGCCGGTGGGCTGTGAAGCACAAAAGTTGGCCCACCATGCACTCGCGGATCCTTGGAGCTGCTGGACCGCGAACTGAGTCTTGCGCTGCTCGCTTATTTGGAGCAGCCCGAACTTCATCTCTATGGCGCGGAGCCAGTTGTCCGCGTCAAGTGGTTCATCTGCCCTTGAGAATACCGGGGGATGAGTTGCCAGGAATTCGGAGTAGGAGCTCTGTTGACGCTCCTCACGGTCTTGACGTCTCTCTGGGTGAGACGTATTCGCAATAAGAGTCTGCAGCAACTCTATGTGTTGCTGATGCGAGCCCGCCATTGTCGCGACGATGTCGGCCAATGTAACCGTTGGCAGTGGCGGTGTTTGCTGTTGCTGTTGCTGCTGTTGTCCCGAGGAGTCCTCGGGAGGTGGTTGGGAGGTCTCTCCCCCTTGACTAGTACCCCCAACGTCAGGGTTGGCACGAGTACGCGTCATTCTGAAATTCAGATCAGCAGTAATTAGCACATGTCTTACTTAAAATTCCATAAGCAACCGCAGGTATTGAAGTGACACATGATTAATTTGCACAACATTCACATATATTGATAAAGCATACACTTTATACAAGATACATTATTCTCGGATCTCCGAGAAGTCGTGCTCATGTCGTCACTACCTATACATACGCTACTGTCTACACAACATGTCACCGATTACAAAAGTTGGGTTACGCTACCCTGGCTGCCCTACTTGGCAACCGTAACCCCCTACTCGGAGTAGAACTCGACCTCCTGTAGGTCATCCTCCTCCGGTACCTCTGCTGGTGGCTCTGGATCTACCACCTCTTCTCCCATCCCGGGTTCCCCCATTGCTGGAAGACCCAAGACCACCGGTACGCCTAACACTGGGGGCACGAGGTCCTGCAATGCATGCACCTCGTCCATAGCTTGGTTGTAGTCCTCTTCCCAATCTTGTCCTTCCTCAATAGCGTCGTCCCGCTCTTGAGCAAGGTCCTCGTTCTGCTGGGTCAGATTTTGTACCAGCTCTTGCAACGCCGCGATGTCAACACGGCTCTTCTTCTTTGCCTTCTTCAGACGACGCAACTGATTGTGTTGTTCATTCAGTCGCTTGATCGTCGGAAGGAGCACATTGCGGAGTGCGCTGTGAGCACTCTCGAAATGATCTCCACGGCTTGTGCTCTCCTTGAGCTTTGTGGCGAGATGCTCCGTATGAACAGCTTGACTGTCCATCACGGCGTTTCCCGCCCTCGTCTGGAGGCTGAGATTTGCCTCCGCAGGGTTGTACCTTGGGCAACTCGGGTCCGTTGCCTCTAGCTACCTCTCTTCCCACACATGCTGAGCTCGTCCCTCCACCGGAACGAGTGCGTATGGAGTGCCCTCCATAGCCTGCACGTGTAGTTGGCAGAAACGTGACATGGTGTCACGGGCTGCCACTTGCCACATCCCTTCCGGTTGTCTTCCTCTCACCGTGACGGTGAATGGCACCCAACCGGGTGGCGTAGGTCCTGCAGGAACCTCGACATGGATCGTCCACGTCTTGTTCCCCTCTTCGCCTCCTTCCTGGGTGAAGTATTGCAGCATCTGGTTGTACCCGAAATATCGGAGTATTTGCCACAATGCTTCCGGGTAGCCGTTACGGTGAGAACAGTGGGAAACCACCCACCCGTTCTCCAACTGCTTATCTGCTGTCATCTGTAAAAATATATTTGAGAACTGTCAAATATTTATTTAAACAGTAAACCATTGAGTTATGACATACGTCATGTCATTGAACCCATAAAACTTGTAAACATAGTTCAAATTTTAAACAAATTTGACGGCTGATCTGCTGTTCCCATGACAGCCCTGACCAGTTTCAATATCAACCTGATTTAGGCCATGTTAAAGGCAAAACTAATTCTGGAGCTCAACATCAAAATTAAAGCTAACTTCAATAGCTTTCCAGAAAGTGTTTGCTTGGCCTAAGATCTGTCCTGGTTCAAAAGTTATGAGATGTCAAAGTTAACAGAATTTCTGGAAACAATTGGACAGCACCTCCCTGCTTTAGGTACTGATTTGATCCAAGAATCCCAGTTAATTCTGTTCCTAATCTGACAAAACTTTCTGTTACAAAGTTGTAACCTATCTCATAAGCTTTCCAGAACTACCTCATTTTCTATTTTTGGATTTTTAAGCAGGAAGTTATGCTTAATTTATAGAGAGTTTACAGAGAGTCTTTGCTCTGCTCTGTTTTCTGGACAGTTGCAACTCTACTGCATTTTTCGATTGGTTAAGGGATGAAACACCTCTGGACCTCAACAGAAGAGTTGTAAAGCTCTTCCAACGCTTTCCAGAAATGTATCATACGACCCCAACCTCGAAAGAACTCAACCTCTAACCTCTGATTAACTTTCGCCTTGATTCAGCCGAAAACAGAGTGCTCTGTCCTTAACAACCTATAAGTTGAAAACTTGTTAACTTTGAATATCCTATTTGAGGAAAGGAGTTACACCAAGTTTTACTGCTTTGGATCAAAACTTTCAAGTTTTTAAATGAAGTTGTTCATTTAATGGGGTGTGGCGTCGATGTGTCACCATATTATGTCGGTACTACGTCCTCACAAAGGAAAAACCTATACCGGACTTAGCCGGCTTCATTAGTTCAGTGGCACTACTCGTCACTCGCACACGGATGCTACACATCTACCGTTACGTGGTCAGGCTACCTGCAGAAACTCAAACAATCATCAGACTCGGCTGCACACCGAGCCCGGAATCCATACAGTTAGTACACCCGGCCGTCATCACTCTCCCGGATGTTCTCAAGCCAAACATGCCTTGAGTTACGTGTTCACGTTTCAGACCACGTGACGGGGTCTCCCAAGTTGCACCACGCACGCCAGGGACAGACGTTGCTCGAATACCCTAAACGACATGAAGAGTCGTAGAGGATATCAAAGCGGATCGGGTTACCTGCCACCCATGGGGCTCCACCCTTCAGCTTGTGCGCAGTGGTAGACAGCGCTTACGTGTACCCCCCAAGACATAAACGTCCCAAGATACACGATTTTCCGACATAACAAATAGGTCAATATGCCACTTTCTATATATTAATAACATCCTTATACGGGCTACTAACTCGTTCCTCACTGGATTTTTGAAAAAGAAAACCTTTGTACTGTGTTAAACCTCAAGCGAGCTCTGATACCACGCTGACACGACTCCAAGGTCCTGTCGAGCCAGGATCACGCCGAGGGGTGCTGCGTTGCACAGCACTGTATAACACACGTCAAAGGTACAAAGCGGAAGCGGAAATTTTATTACATAAACAAGTTTATGAACATGTTTACATCAAAATAAGTTCAGTCTACACTCGCGGGCGTAGACTAAGCATAAAGTGCACGTTCGGCCCTCGAACGTGTCCTTGCTAGCACACACGCACACTAACTCTGCGGCGTGCACGACTCCCACTCGACGGGGTTCCCCTCCTGGGGTTTCGTCTCCTCTTCGGGAGTCCCTTCCTCATAGAACCCTGCAAAAGCTTCAAACACAAGCAGTGAGCACGAAGGCTCAGCAAGTCTGACCCGTCTCACCTAAACATGGAACTTCTACATGAGGGTAATGGGTTACATGAGGTAAAAATCAGTTGCAAGGACTCGCCTAATTAGTAGAACCTTACTTCCAAGTTTTAGCAGCTGGTTGTGGAGAACCTTACGCTAAGGCACATGAGAGAGCCGCAATCAAACAAGAAACGCATTTCTCTCATGTACTTTGCCCAAAGTTGAAAAGAACTTTAGTTAGCTCTAAGCTACAGCATATCATTAACAATCAATGTCCATCTTTCAATCAGCAACATTTTAACATGTAACTAGCCTATTATTTCTACGTCACGGTACAGTGAACAAGTGGTACTCACTGACCGCGAGGGATGGCGATTATAATCGATTTACACCTGTAGGGTTACCCGAATAACCCGTCACGTACGCCCGTACTCGATGTTGCCTATCACAACCATCACGGATGCCGTACGCAACTACCTTTCACCTGTCAGCCAAATATTGAACCGGTCCCATCGTCCCGAGCAAGAGGTCTCTGCACGCGCATCTTTGTGCCGCCAGCCGATTTACACCTCGAGCTCTCAACCTACCCTCTGAATGACGGGCAATGCCTCAATACCCAGCTACCCGAGTTACATCAGTTTCCCGGTTCCCATATAGCCGGTAGGTCTTCGGTACTGTTCTAGCTTGTTCAACAGGCCCGCACACGGCTCGGTCCTCAATCGACACAAGCGGAGCTACAGCACACAGGCCCCAAAGTCCTGCTGCCCTTACCCTCCGCTTAGTCTCATTTTCTTGCCATGTGTTTCATGTGCTATCACTACCCGAGTCGAGTGCCTCTAGCCTATGCTCGCGAGTAGTTCCAACTACTCGACTTGTACCGAATCCTACTTTATCCTAGCAATGAAGTAGCTAACGGGGTTTGCAATCCTAAACCCAACCCATGGTTCTCTTGGCTATGCAGTGGGGCTTCCAAACAAGACTCTAATGCACAGAATAAAGGAAGCAAGTATGTGCTCAAAACAATAAAAATTTGTAAAAAGGTTAATGCAAACCGGGGCTTGCCTTGCTGCTCTTGGTCGTAGGCTAGCTGTTCCTCCGGAGTTACGAAGTCTAGGACTTCGGGTTCCTCCTCGACCTTAGCGACTACATGATAGAAACAATACATGTATTAATTTAATGCATTTGTATTAGGTTTGAAGTTGTGAAGTCTATAACTTTTGCTAGACAGACCTAATGACTGTGAAACTTTTATTGTGGCTTGGTTACAACCTAAACAAAGAATTGGTCAAGTTTTATTTGCAGCAAAGCTCATTTGAGCCCTCCACAATTAATTATGTCCTTGACCTTAATTGGAACTCTTAGGGTGTTCTAGGAATTTTCATGAAGCCAACTATGACTTTCTGAAAACTAGATTTTCAGAGGGTTCTAATGGAGTTGGTCTCACTTAATTTGGGAGTTCCTAACTAAAGATATGAGCTAAACAATTTCAGAGAAAATTCTGAAAATGTTTCTGAACATTTTCTATTTTCTCTGGAACAGTTTCACTAATCACACCATTAGGTGGATCAGATGAGCTCAAATGGATCTGAAATTTTTATGGTAGTTCAGGGATATTTTGGTGAACATCCCAGCAAAATTTCAGGATTTTCCTCCAAAGGATTCTCCAGTTAAATCCTAACAGTTTAAACTTTGAGGAATTAATTCTGGAGAATTAAGGGTTTTCATGAAGTGAAACTTGATTTGCTGGAAAGTACTCGGAGAGCTGAATCCAGCAAAATTTGGTTCACTCAATTTGGAGCTTTCTAGCCAAAATTACGAGGATTTGAAGTTTGGAAGAATTCTGAAAATCGGGGAAAAAGTTTAAACTCTCGGGGGCCCGCGGGGACACGTGTCGAGCGCGGAGGTGCCCGGCACACCGGAGCTACCACACGTGTCGAGCGCGGCGGTGTCCGGCACACTGGAGCTCACAGGATATTGGCGCGCCAGTACAGCCGATCCCCGGCCACACCCGATCCCGATTTAAATTCTTTTGTCGCTGACACGTGGGCCAGCCGGCATCGTCTTCCTCCCGCCGTTCTCCCGCGCCCGCGCCGCCGACCTCGCCGGAGCAGACCCGGAGCTCGCCGGCTCGCCGCTGCCGGACCTCCCATGGTCTGAAACTCGCCGCCAGGGGGTTGTCGACGTCGAGGAACACGTCGGTGGTGTCAGGTCGGGCTGGGGTGACTGGAAATAGCCCGGCGACGTGCCGCGGCCTCGGTTGAGGTTCGGCACTGTCGACCGTGGGTCCTAACCCGCCAACATCTCGAACAAACGGTCCTACAGCATCAGTGTACCTCTAGGGAGCTCGACAAGGTGTCAAGAGGGTTCGGGGATGGCGGCAAGTGGGTCGGCACCGTGTGACCGATCGTGCCTGCCATGACCGCCCTCGATCGAGCTCGAAATTCGTCACTCCTAGCCAGCTTCACGCTACGGATGCAGAAAAGAACTTGATCGCCGGCTAGTCCAGCGTCTAAGTGCAAGATTTGATGACCTCCGAAAGATCATAGAGCGAGAATTTAAAGAAAGCGTACCGGAAGCTCGGGTTACGGTCGCCGGAGCAAAAACTAGAAATTCTCTGCGGATTCTTCACGGTTGGCTTCCAAACTTGGAGGAGAGCAGCACGGAGGTCGTGCGCTTCTGTTGCCTCTCTTGCTGGACCGTGTAAACGCCTGTGGAACGCTGTCCACAGGCGCCTGACTCTCGGCTGAGGCTAGGTCGCCGCGGTGGCGATCGCTCTTGGGCAAAGGAGGTCGGAACTCGGGGTTTCTGGTGTTGGGGAGGTGAAGTGCGACCTCAGGTGGCTGTCTAGCAGCTCAAGGACGAAGGAGGAGATGGTTTTGCTGATTTTCCCGATTGAGCAGAGAGCTGTGGCGAGAGACAATGCCGCTGCTCGGGTTGCCCGCGAGAAGATATAGCCGGCCGACTCCTGCTCGGCTGAGGCGGTGCCGGTCGCGTGGGGGCGCGAGCAAGCCGCCCTGGGCGCCAGCGCGCGGAGGGGGAAGCAGCTGGTGGCGCCGGTAGCTGCTCGGTGGCACAGCCGACAGCTGCTCGGTGGAATTTCCCACCGAGACTCTGACTTTGGTTGCAAGTTTCTCCTTCTTCCCTCTATGACATGTGGGTCCCACCCGGGATTTTAACCTCTGAAATTTACTCCTGATCACTGTAGTGAACAGTGAACCCCATAATACCCCTGGTGATTCAGATTATTCACCCTTGAGCCATTCAAATTGAATAGGATTCGAATTGGGTTTGGTTTGAGTGAATTTCAGCACAAGTGCAGTTTTGAATTCAAATGAAGTTTGAATTTGCCCCACTTAGTTCATGTCAAGATCAACTCCAAATGGAGTGAAAATTGGCGTGTGGGCTCGCAAAAATGTGCTGAGTAAGAATATGCCTCCCACTTTTAAATTCATGGGATAAAAACAGTTTGAATTTGAATATGGTTTCAAACTGCCCTCTTCCTAACTATACCCAAAATGACCTCAAAAGGGTTTTGAATTTGGGTGAAACTTGGCATGGACATCCTTATTAAAGTGTAGGAGTTTTCATATGTCCAGCCCACCTATATCACATGTGGAAAATACCACTTTTGCAATGTGTGAGTTTGTTCTCTAATGAGCATGTTGATAATTGTTACTTGCTCTTCATTTGTGTTCATCATCCTTCCTCAAATGAGGTGTGTGGTGTGGTGATGAACACTGCCAATGTGTGTCAAAAACTGAGGCCCTTACAAAAAGGTGTGCCTGCTTGTGAGGAAGCTGTAGGAGGAAACCGTTTGCCATTCCATGCGGTGTAGAGCGAGAATTCCGAGTTTCCCTCCACGGTGTACCTTAAGGTTAGAAATCGGTCGTTGGCAAAATTCGTGGCACAGAGGCAACCGCTGGTCGAGCTACAACTCACACACGCTCTAGACATCCGTGTGCTTCTCCCCAAGCAAGAACCCGCAAGAACAACCACCCAAACCCTAGTTTCACCGATAACCAGTCCGGCGGAAGAGAGGGTCGCCGGTGAGGTTCGGTTTGTCGGCAGTTTAGGACCCAACTGAGGTCATGCCGAGCTTCCTGAGGCTTCCCTGGACGTGGTCACGCGATTAGCGCGCAAAGGGGGTGGTCAGAAGGACGGGAACGTGTTGCCGATGTTGCACAGGGACATAGTGCTTGTCGCCGGCGAGCTACGGCGGTTAGATGGGGCATCATGGTGTCCAGCGTGTTCAGCGTCCAAAGTTACGTGGGGGCGGCAAGTTTCACCATCGCCGGCGAGCTAGGTCGCCGGGAACGCCGACCTCGCCGGAGCTCCGGCGGCTCGGGGCGGCGGCGTCACGAGGTAGATGAAGGGCACGGGTCTCACGTGTCAGCTGCTGAGCTAAGCGCACGTGGTTAGTTTAATTTAAACGGGTGGGCCCCACTGTCAGTCACTGTTTAAGCGCGGGAGGTGATTTTCTTTAGGAAATAATTTAGGTATCGGCCCAAACTTTAGAAATTCATAAGTTTGGGTAGAAGTGTCCAAATTCAGTGAACCAAATTTTGTTGGATTCATCTCTTCCAGTACTATCCAGCAAAACAAGTTTCAGCTTATGAAAGTTATTATTTTTCCAGAATTAATTCCCTAAAGTTCAAACTGTTGGGAATTTTATCTGAAGAATTAATTTATAGAAAATTCTAAAATTTTGCTGGGATGTTCATTTGAAAATCCTTGAGTCACAGGAAAAATTTCAGATCCATCCACGTTCATTTAGTCCCCCTGATGGTGTGATTAAGTGAACTGCCCTGAGAAAATGGAAAAAATGTACAGAAACATTTTTCAGATTTTCTCAAATCTTGTTTAGGGCATAAATCCTCCTAGGATTCTTCAAAGGACATGAAACCAACTCCATTAGAACCATCTCAAACTCTAATTTCCAGAAAGTAATGGTTTGACCCATGAATATCCCTGGAAATCCTTAGAGACTCTAGTAATGACCAAATAGACTTTTATTTGTACATAGCTTAGATGAACTTTGTTTCAAATGAAACTTGGTCAAGTCTCTGGTTAGAACCCTACCAAGCCACCATAAAAATTTCATAGCCAAAGGGGAGGGCCAGCTAGAGTTATGGTCTTTACATATTCAATTTAACACATTGCATTTAATTTGACATATAGTATATTGCTTACGTGTAGTTGCTGAAGGCGACGAAACCCCGGAAGTGCTGGATTTTCTCCTTTCGGATGAGACCCTAACTACTGACCTGCAGCAACAAGGCAAGCCCCGGTTTGCATTAACAAGTTTTATAAAGTTTTGCTTTATGTATACTTAGCATGAGGTATGTTTGTGCATTAGGTGTAGGATGGATGAAACCCAAGTGCATAGCCAGATTATTCCCACAAGGGTGAGGGTAGTGTCTAAGTCCTCGAGTAGTTAGGCTGTGCTTAATGTTCATAGAACTTCAATACAAGTCCAGTAGTTGGAATCTACTCGCGATTATAGGCTATGGGACACACCGGATTGATTCGAGTGATGTGAGATCACTTTAGTAAGAAAATGAGACTAGGCAGGGGCTAGGGCGCAGCAAGAGGAAGTCTTGTGGGCGCATCCCTGTCCGTGTCAATTGAGGACCGATCCGTGTGTGGCCCTGCTGAACAAGTATTGAACGTACCGAAGGCATATCGGATATATGGGCCCCGAGAAACCGATGTCACCTATATTTCCGGGCGTCGAGGCATAACGCACCAATTTATAGGTGTAGGTTGAGGGCAGCAAGATGGAAATCCGCTAACGGCCATAGAGAGATGCTCCGTGTAGGAAACCTCCAGTCCGTTTGGGTGCGACCGGTTCGACATTTGGGTTGTTTGGTGAAAGGTTATCCTGTACGACATCAAGTGAGCGTGTTGTGCAGCTCCACGGGTGGGCGTACGTGACGTGCTCTTCAGGTATCCCTGCAGGTGTATATCGAGTTGATTCACCGTCCCTCGCAGTGATGAGTACCGCTTGTTCACTGCGTCGTGACGTAGATAAATTATGGAATGTTGTGATTCAATTCTGCTGATATGTATAAATTGTATTGCTACATGTGTGCCACCAAATATCGCTTACTAAATTTCAGGTTCATGAACTGTTAACTTGTGGCTAAAAGATGAACTAAGGATGAACTTATAGGCGTGTCCGTTTGCTGCAATGTGCCATCCTATGTTGTATAACCTGCATGTAGAGTTTCATGTGTAGGTGAGTCTGTTAAGCCTTGCTGAGCCATCGTGCTCACGGTTGCTGCTATGAGTGTTTTTCAGGTGAGGATTACCCCCACAGACTCGGTGTACGAGTCCACTGGCGAGGGCTACCCTCCGTCGGGGACCACGCCTGAGTGGGAGCCGTACACGCCGCACTGAGCTGAGGAGTGAAGCTAGTGTGGGTTGTCCATAGCGCTGGACAACCGGCTTTTGCTAGTTAGGCGGGCGTGAGTTGTATAAATTTAGCTACCGCTGTTATTAAAATTTGTACTTAGTTGTAAACTGAAGGTTTGTACCTCTTTGTACATATTTAGTTGTTTTCTATGTAATATAATGTTGTCCTTATGATGTGTGCTGTCGGGTGTCGCATTGTGCGGCACCACCCTCTGAGATCCTAGGCGTACGGATTCCAGTCCGTCACAATCATCCCTCTCTAGAGAACGTCATGGGGGAGAAATTGGAGGCCGAAGGCAAGGCTCTGGCCCAGCAGGTGGCAAAGCATGTGCTCTCCTGCCTTCGGAGCTACGACCCCAGCATCTCCCTGGACCCTGTGGCGCAGGGTCGCAGCACAGAGCTGTCGGGGGCGGCCAAGTCTGCCGTGGAGAAGGTCACCCGACTTGTAGCTGCTAGGTTCCAACGCGGATAGCTCCTAGGTCTCCCGCTCGCCTTGTATCCTTTTTTGTGTGCCGGGGCTCTGCCATTTAATAAAGACTCTTTTCCGTCAAGTCTTGGTGTTACCTTGAATTGTTGGTGCAGACTTCAGACCCTAGGCAGCGCAAAGGTCCGGGATGACTTAGCCACGGTGAATAGCTCTTTGCCGATGTCCCGAGCTTGTTCCTCCGGGTCCTTAGCTGCGTAAGGACCCAGAGCGCTCCTGCGGTGTGGATAACACACCTCTCGGGTGTGTGGCAGCGCAAGGACCCGAGGGAACCTTTGCTAGTGTCTTCAGCTTGTCGTAGCCGGAGCCCTGAGTCTTCTACTTGACGCTGCAGTGGTACGACGTCCTGCCCGCATGGTTCACCGTGATGGCCCCCTGGTAGGTGTGGCCTTTGAGTTGGGGCGCACCTACCAAGTAGACCGGAGGAGGCAGGACGTCAGCATCGGTCCTCCTGTGAGTCTGGGACGCCAAAGACCTATTCGGGCCTGCAGACATGGCAGAATAAAGGGAGTAGTCGTGCTCTCTAGCTAGCCTTTCCTGTTGTTAGTTGTGCTGCGGCTTACGGTCCTCAGTTGGGCTGTGGGGCTTGGGTAATTCGATGTGGGTCGTCCCGGCTATGGTTAAAACCTTGCCTAGGGGTATGAGCCATCCGGTTCCCCGGTACTGAGCTGTAGCGCTGGAGAGGCAGGGTGTGCATGCTTAGGGTACGGAACCACGCAAAGCAGACTACATACCCTGGACCTCCCGCTGGCGTAAGCCTTTCAGGGAGGGACCATTCGGCACCATAGGGCTTCCAGGCAATAAGACAACCAAAGGGTCCCAATTTATGGTTAAAACTTTAGTCAGGGGTACGGGTCGTCCGGTTCCCCGGTACTAAGCTGTAGCGCTGAAGAGGCAGGGTGTGCACGCTTGGGGTACGGAACCAAGCAAAGCAGGTTACACACCCTGGACCTCCCGCTGGTGCAAGCCTTTAGGGGGAGGGACCATTCGGCGTCGTAGGGCCCCTGAGCAAGGAGTCAACCATAGGACCCCCGTGTACACCACAGGTACCTCAAGCAGACCCGCCTGTAGAAGGATAGCACAACTCCTACTATGGATAGCACTGGGAAAGACAGCTGGCCATAAGGCCGGAGCAGAATGGAAAGAAAGCACGAAAAGGAAAGGGGGCGATGTCCGGGATCTGGTTACTTTTTTGTCCATAGGTGTGTACCTTCCAGTCCCTAAGTACTCAGTTGTAGCATAGGGGAGGCAGTCCGGCAGGCTTAGGGTACAGAACTAGGCTAAGCAGGTTGCGCGTCCTGGACCTCCCATGGGCGTTAACCTTTCAGCGTGGAGACCTTCTAGTGTCACATGGCCTAGGACAAGTGTGTAGGATAGGCTCCGGACATGCCATTTACAGTTGATATGCATGAGTGGGCACAAACTATAAAGAGTACGCGGGGTAAGACAAAATTTTCTCATTTCAGGCTTCCTTCATAGGAGGAGACGGGCCATACAAGAAGGCAGCGACCCGCTCTGGCTGACGAGTAGCAGAACTCCTCCGGAGCTTAGTTGTTCTAACCATTGTTCCTAGACTCTATGACACCCTTTCAGAGAAATAAAATCCTACCGCTGCGCTAAGGTTAGAACTTACAAGGATGTTATATGTTCTTGGATTGGGTAGAGGTACCCTATCTTTTGTGGCTAGGCGGACGCACCTAGGGCGGCATACTTGTGTTGCTCGGAAGGGACCCTCCCAGCTGGGGGAGGGTTTGTCATCCCTTCTCGATAAAGTATTCGTCGAAGCACCAGGTGGCCCCACCTTGAGTTGTCTACTCCGCGCGCATCGCTGCTGATATCGCCGGAGCGTTTGGCGGTGTAGCGCGTTTCGAGCAGCCGCTAGTCACATTTCCTCGTCGACGAGGTCGATATCTTCACGCCGGAGCTAGTCCTGCGTAGCTTCGCTGTATGCTCGGACGTGGGATGAGCCCATGGTGGTTTCTGGGGGAGGGCGGCCTCGGCCCCTACACCAGTGTAAGAGGGCGTTTCCATTGTCGCACGACGGGGGGAGACGTCTGGTTAGACGTGGAGCGTCTTGCGTCGCTCGTTGTCGGCGCTGGAGTCAGAGTCGGAGGGGACGTAGACGGCTTTCAACGCCCGCTCGGCGTCTTGATACTCCATCTCCTGCTCAGCGTCGGCCTCAGGTTTGGCCTTTTGTTTGCCCTCCTGCTGGCGGGAGGGTGTGCCATCTTGACGCGGCCGCTATTGTTACAGCTCATAGAAGCGCTCCGCAAGCTTCTTGATCTCACGGCAGTTGCTGGCACCGTGACGGTTGGAGATATGCACCGAGCACCACTGGCTATTATCGCTGGTAGACGACAGTCGTGGACGCTTGTCGGTACGCGAGGCTCGGCCCCCACCGGCCGCTGCAAGGGCGGTAGTGGGTGCCCCAGCCAGAGGCTTGTTCTCGCCTCCAGTCTTGTTCTTCTTACCGCTGCGTGGAGCAACGGCTTCCCTGGCACTCCCTGCCACGGAGGCAGGTCGCGAGTGCTAGTCCCGGCCTTCCGCCGCCCTGGCGCACTTGTCAGCCAGGCTGAAAAGCTCGGAGATGTCTTGCACGTCGTGCGTGGCTAACTTCTCGAGCATCTTCTTGTCACGGACGCCCTGCCAGAAGGCGACGACGACGGAGGCGTTGGAGATGCGGGGGATGGTGTACCTAACCTAGGAGAACAGCTGGATGAAGGATCGCAGCAACTCCCCATTGCACTGACACACGGCGTGGAGGTCGAGCTCGGTGCCAAGGCGTGTGTAGGAACTCCCGAAGTTGGTTGTGAATCTCCAGCACAACTCTTCCCAGGACGTGATGGATCCTGGGGGAAGGTTCATGAGCCATGACCGGGCAGTGCCGGTCAAGTCCACGGGGAAGTAGTTGGCCATGACGGCCTCATCCCCTCCTGCAGCAAGGATGGAGGTGGAGTAGATCTGCAAGAACTCGGCAGGTTTGACCATCCTGTCGTATTTCTCCGGCAAGTGGGGTCGGAACTTGGGTGGCCAGACCACCATGCGAAGGTGTGGGGCGAGCGCCATGCAGCCTCCTACTGCTCCTGGAGAGGCATGGGCTTGCGGGATGCGTCTTGCTGGTACGGTGCTCCGAGAGCCGTACTCTTCTTCGAGGTTGCGACGCCTCCCTCGGCGTCGCTCGATGGTGATACGACCATCCTCGCTTGCGTGGCGACGGTTTAGCTCAACCCTGAGGTCACCTATGGTCGTCTCGCGCGTAGCTGCCGTCTCACGGGCCACCGTCAGGGTATGTGACTGGGCCAGGAAGTGTTTAGCTCGCTGTCTCCTGTAGGCAGGAGAGTTCATGGCTGCGGCAACGAGGTGGTCGACGTCGTGTCGTCACTGCTCTGCCGCCTCAGGGGTGGCGCCTTCGCCCGGAGGGTTGTGGAGAAGTGTGCGCGCTGCTGCTAGCATGCTCTCCTGGCTTGGACGTGGTGGCAATGTCGCCACCATTGAGGTAGTGGGCCGCTGTGAAGTAGCGGCAATTAGCGCTGAGGGCGCTGAGGGGGCGCCGACCATCTGGTCGCCGACCTGGCGAGACCTACCCGCCCTGGATCGGGAGGTGGCCTCGTCGTCTCCTGCTTGGAGACGATGGCCAATAGGGCGAGAAGTCTCGCCGGGAGGGGTGATGTTCACCATGGTCGCCTAGAGAGCACGAAAATCCCCCTACCTAGCGCGCCAAATGTCGGAGTGTGAGCTGTGACACTCCTCCCGACCTGCTACAGGGGCAGCCCACGGAGGTTCTTTGTTTGGAGGGGCTTGGCGTCCCTAGCGCGATCCGGCTCGAGAGAGGGGGTGAACACCGAGACTTACGTGGTTCGGGTCGCCGGAGCGTAATACCCTACGTCCACAGAAGTGTTTGTTGTATTGCTTGCGCGTATGAGTATGGGAGTTGCAGGGTTGCGAACCCTTTGTCGAGTGGACACCCCAGTCCTTTTATAGCCCAAGGTCGGGGTGGTTACAATGAGGCTTAGGGCCCGACAGGTGGCCCCGAAGCTATATGGACCCTATACATGATCTAGGGTTTTCACTACCCTGAGTAGAGTAGTCGATGGGGAGTTAAGTCTCGCCGTCTGGCGCGCTGAGTGCCTCTGACCGTATGGCAAGTGATGATGAAGATGTCGTCTTGTCGCCGTGTATTCGCGCTCTACTGGGTGGCTCAGTGTCGTTGGGCGGCACTGTACCGCTATCACGCCTCGCCGCCCTGTCTTGTCACCGTAATGTTGATCCGGCGGAGGACGGAGGCGTGCGCCGTGCGCCATGCTTCTAGAGAATGCGCGGGCCTTGAATGCATGACCTGACAGCGCACTTCCTCCTTGACTTCTTCGACCCACGGCCCACGACGGATCGTGGGGCACGTGGCAGCTTCAGGACTCTCCTTAGCAGATTCGGAGCCGGGATGCACGTGGCAGCTCCGGACCTCGCCTCAACGGGGAGACTTGGTCTGGGGCCAAGGGCGCGTGTCAGCTCCATAGCCCTCGTCAGCACGGAGAGAGTTCAGAGCCCACCGACACGTGGCAGCTCCGGACCTCACCTCGGCTGCAAGGCACGGACCGGAGCCAAGGGCACGTGTCGGCTCTGGAGCCCTCCTCAGCGGGGAGGAGGTTCGCAGCCCACCGACACGTGGCAGCCCCGGACCTCACCTCAGCAGAAAGTCTTAAACCGGAGCCAAGGGCACGTGTCGGCTCCGGAGCACTCCTCAACAGGGAGGAGGTTCAGAACACATCGACACATGGCAGCCCCGAACCTCACCTCAGCGAGAAGACTCAGGCCGGAGCCAAAGGGGCGTGTGGACTCAAAGTCCAAGCGCACGTGGCAGCTCTAGCACTGACCTCAAGGCCAAGGACAAGTGGCTATGCTAGCGCCCGCCTCAGCGGGAAGGTGGGACCTAGGCTGTTTTATCCCCTCCACGCCGAGTACCCAGTCTACAAGGTACCGACACGTTCATATTTATAAGTATCTTCCATATTTAATTCTTTTCACTAGAATGCTCATATGCATGTTTAGATCTATAAAATATTTCCACTCTTAAAATTGTTTCCATTCTTGAATCTTCTAAAAACTATGGAAATGGAGCATTTGGGGATATTTTGAATTAAGAAAAACTTCAATCTCTAGGTTCCCAGGTTATATTTGGTATCCATACATTTTCATCAGAGAACTTTCCAGTGTGATCCAAAATGTCATCTGGTTTTAAAATTCTCAAAGTTAAAATTGTATACAATGAGTTGAGTATCCAAGGGGGTTATCTTCAATTCGTGGGGTAAAGCATATCATGTAAAAAAATAGACTGCACATACATGAAACTAACATGTAGATTACATGAAGAGGATTAGAGAGTTATATATATCATACCACACTATTTATACATGGGTACACTAAGGTAATCTGGCCCCGACCATTAAGACTTTTGGATGAGATTAACAGACAGTTAGAACATAAGCTTTGTTATGTCCATTTGACCCATTCGTCACTTTGATAACGAAAATAGCACTGGCTGAGAAATCAATCTGAAGTCCGCACTAAACCATGTGTCTTACTTTTGCTATCAGAGCACAACGTCATGACTTCAGAAATTATCTTCACCCCTGAGGGGCAAACTGATGACGATTGATGTACTATGTTCACCAGCTACACCACATCGGGGCCTAACTGTTTAGATAGTTGCAGATCCACAATGGTCTTTCACTTAGACAAATAAGGGGCCCTTTCTTCTATGACTCTAGTTAACTTCGTTAAAGTTTGGCTGCTGAGAGTGAGGGCTTAACTGAGATTTCAATATCACCGTAAGGTTCTTCTTGTTGGACATCAATATAATCATAACTCTTCAGAACCTATAGGAAGAAAAAAAATGAAAATAAGCCCTATATGCATCCAAAAGAAATTGTAATGCGGTTGCACAAATTGAAAAAAAAAACAAGTGTAAAAAAGAACATTAGCTATAATTATAATATTACCGTTGTTTCAAAGAACATCCGTGCAGCTTGTTTTCTTGTCCTCCCTTCCAAAATTCCATTCAAACTGAATTTTCCATGCTGGTCTTCTGATGAGGTAATAGGAATATGATCTTTGAAGAACTGTGCAACAGCCCTACAATGCAATACAACATAAAAAGTCAACCTGTGCTCAAACAGGAATGGAATTCTAGGAATGGAATTCTAGGTCAACCTTGTCCTGGCAGACATGCTTCCTAATCCAGTGATGCCAGTACCCACACTAGATACAGCTCCAGGCGTGGTTATAAGACCAGGAATTTCTAGCAGATCTTCCTCTTCATTGATTGGAAACAGGGATGCCATATTATGGGCAGTACTTTGTCCAACTAATGAATAGTTACTGTCAGAAGGTGTTCTTTCAGTAAAGCCAGTTCCCTCAAGTCGAGATGGCGGAGTTTGACTGCGAGTTTTGAAAGGAGAATCATCCTCTCTTGCTGCAGATGGCATATCTATTGGAGAGAATCGAGGCAACTCAGGCAACATATAGTCATCTCGTGATGCACCAGCTTCTGTTGACTTCGGGGTGTGCAGAGATTCAGGCTGTGCATCAGCAGTTCCAGGGGACTTTGGGGAGGGCTGCCGTTCAGACAGTGCATCCCCATTTTCAGAACACTTTGGGGAGGGCTGCCGTTCAGGCATTGCATCCTGACCACCATCATTTCTGTCACCAACCTCAGGTACATGAAGGTCACTCACACAGGGGAAGTTTCTCTCATAGGTTGCATGTAGGTTTCTGCACATCCCTAAAAGAGGAAGGGGGTGATTTGGGGTTCATGTGAGTCCATAAAAAGAGCGAAGAAATTAATACATCTGAGAACCAGAGCATGACATACCAGGCAACAAAGGTTCAAGAAAGAAGCTATTATTTTCGTTAACCTTGGTGAATTTCCACATATCCTTGGATGTTTGGGGTAGCTTCCTCCTCTTGTGGACCAACTTCTTTAGTCGATCCTCCTCAAAGATTTGTTTCTTCATATAGCTGTGGAAGTGAAAATAGAGGATGTAAAGGAGCAACATTCCTTCCCACATTCTTAAAGAGGGGGGAGATAAACAAGGTTGGTTAGACTCACTAACACATATTTCAGATTTGTTATGGTAGAAATATAAGATGACAGTATTTTTCTCTAACACGATGAATCTGACGTCTACCCAATTTGGGAATCTTTATAAATCCAATGCCAACAAAAGACAAAATATTTTATAATAAGCTGTTTGCCAATTGGATATTCAAGCAATTAGTGTAGCACCATAACAACAACAAAGCCATTAGTCCCAAGAAAGTTGGGGTAGGATAGAGAAGAAACCCACAAGAACTGACAAAAAAAGTCAAGCAAATATTAAAAAAAACATGTGTAAGTTTCAAAATCATGCAACTATTTTGACATGCATTGCAAAAACCAACAACTTTCAGTGCCAGTTGAAAAAGAATACAATTATTTTCTATGTGCAGCGGTAAGTTGTTGCTTTTTGACCATAAGGCCACGGGTCTGAGTCCTGGAAACAGCCTCTACAGAAATGCAGTGAAAGGTTGCATACAAAAGACCCAAGTAGGTCAGACCCTTCCCCGTACCCTGCACAAGCAAGAGCTACATGCACTGGGCTGCCCTTTCTTTGGTCGCAAAAAACCTACAACTCTGTCACTTGCTTGTGTAGCTGTGCTGCCCACAGTATACACATTCTTGGGACTGACGGGTGGGTTCAAGATGGTAAAATTGTAGATTTTTGCCATCACGTACCAATTTAGTCATAGTTTCTTGCAACTCAAACTGAAAGTTGTAGGTTTTTGCAACCTATGTCAAAGGTAGTTGTATGTTTTTGAAGTTTACTCACGTATTATTGAGAAAGCGATACATCCAAGACATCCTTTGACTTGGGACATATAAAGTTATGCAGACTTCCGAAAATCTGTCCATCTTTTGAGACACGTTGTTATTTTTAACCAATGCATTTTAATCCGGATTATCAAATTGCTGAACCACTTTAAGAATCAGATAAACAACAAATTACTTTTTCAAGTTATCCACGCTGATATATTAATCAAGTTAACAAGCAAGAATCCAATATGCTGAAGCCGAGGGTCAAATGACACTTACACATTGGAGAGCACTATTTGGGAATCAAACTTTATCCTTTTGTTGCCTTGTGCTTGAGGTAGAGCTTGTACTTGAGGTGGGGATGGTTGAAGCCCCCATTCAGGTAACTGGTTGCCTGAAGCGAGAAAAGAAAAGTGAGAGTCAAACCAAGAAGTATTTGATCATTGCAAGAACACATTTCACATGATATTTTTTATATACTAGTTCATAGAAAAGCAAACACTTAACATAGTGTTCCACAAGACAAAAACTAACCTAATGTTGATTGTTCATTATCTTCAATAGAATCATATGTGTTCGATGTTCGTAGATTGGGTACAGATCTCCCAGGTATTTGTTCCTCAGCAGAAGTTTCATCTATAACTGGAGAGGTGATAATATTCTTTTGCACAAATGGTGAAGGATCGACCTCCATGGGGTCATCTCCATGTATTAACTCTGTGAAGTCTATGATAGGACCCTCTGAAGCTTCACGCATTTTCTCAGGTGGATCTTGTGCTCCATCTGTTGGAGTTTCAGAGTTTACTGGTAAATTGACTATGGAAGGAACTACAGGAATCTCTTCATTGGCATTTTTGCTTGCTCTGGAATCATCACCGAATGGAGGGTGGCGTCATTTTTATGATTGCAAAGGAGATGCGAACCCACAAGTAAGAAATAAATATTAAAAAACATACACTTCCTCAATTGGTACTTGAACTGGTGGTTCTAGTCCAACCTCCTGCGTGATGGCCCAATCAAAAAGTTAGTAGCTTGACAAGTTGAAAACAATGTGGAACAAAAAAGGCAGGACAGTTATGAATACCTCATCAAGGTCTATCATCACATATTCTCTTTCATCTGCAATGCCAACAAGATAGTTAAATGCATGATTTTATTGCATTATTGTTTTTCAAATGAAATTATTGGGTTTCATGTCTAGTCTACCCTAACATGCTTGGGACAAAGGCTTTGTTGTTGTTGTTGTTGTTTCCAAATGAAAACATAGGTAAGGGTATGCCCTACCAATTGTTTTAAATAAAGGCAACATCAATAAGCATTGACTATACTTAATTCCCCTTACCAGGCAAAGTAATCTGGTCAAGCGTTTTCTGATGATTATCAGGTGTACTGCAGAAAGCTCAACAAAACAAGAGTATTATTGATGTTGCAACACCAGATAAATATTGCAAAGTACAAAATATTACTTACTTTATCTGGGAAATTGCATCATTTAGGTCTAAGTCGTCAAGATTCAATGTAGCTGGCAATGTGATGGATTCAAAGGGTGCATGATCTGCCCCAACTGGAAGATCGACTTGCACAGAAGCGAAAGCAGTTCTAATTGTAGTTACCATACGATTGCAATCTTGGAAAAGGTAGTTCACCTTCCATGAGTAAATGCGGACTAGGCCAAGAAGAAGGTGTCCTGACAATCTTAAAGCAATTGGAACCTCAGGAAACATTATACTCTCTGGAAGGCAAAAGTCACGTATTAGAAGAACAGGTAAAACAATGCAGAATATTTACATTGAAAAGTACAGAACAAAGCACAAGAAGAAAAAACTAGATGACAACTGCACTTTTTACATGATGCTCAGGTCATAGGATTCGGTGAATTATTTGCCTAGCGGTAACAATAATATTGTTATATAGTTAAGCTTCACTTCTCACCGTTCTAATATATGGAGCTTATCTTCATCTCACATGAACATAGATTTTTTTAGTATATCAAAGAATGAACTAAAAATCAATGCACAACCAACAAAATGTAGTGTTTTTTCTATAAATTAACACATCAAAATTTCCCTATTACACATAAACCATGTTTAGTGTTGAAACAAGCCAGAACACTAATTACTTGACACCCCATAAAAAAAGGACAGCCCGGTGCATGTAGCTCCCGCTTGCGTAGGGTCCAGAAAGGGTCCGACCCACTTGGGTCTTTTGTATGTAGTATTGTACTACATTTCTGTAAGAGGCTGTTTCCAGGACTCAACCCGTGACTTCATGGTCACAAGACAACAGCTTTACTGCTACGCCAGGGGCCCCCTTCACTTGACACCCCCTCCCAGGAAAAAATGCAGTAGAAAAGACAATTGCACTGACTTCACACTATAAGTCACATATGCGTGCTTGGCTCAAAAGATCACATCTCTGGGCTTCCACAAACAAAAGAAAGATTGTATCTTTGGCCAAATATTCGGCACCAACATCTGCCCAGACAGCTTACGCAATAAAATTGCTAAAAAACCAAAATGATCCTCTTTCATCTCTCTGAAAATACTATGACAAGGATGAATCTTTACGCAAAACTCCAGCCAATAACTTAACGCAGACTACAAATCCTAAGGAGAGGGGGGGAGATAATCTACACAAGAATCCTCTCCTAAAATTCCACCGAGCGAGCCGTTTTACGCCCCCTGATAAACATGCGAAAACGCTGATTGGGGACAAAACCTCCGTGCAATTTATCACCGCACGAAACTAACTTCGCAAATCGACCCCATTTTCCCAGAAGAACAATGTGGAGGACTACACTGATGGCCTATCGGAGACGCTCCCGTCAATTCCTCCCAGGACACCGGAGAAAGAAGAGCGAATAAACAAAATAAGATGCCGTCTTTCTACCGGCGGTGCGGATTGACAAGAATAAATGAACAAACTTTGAGTCACTGAGCGAGGGGAGGGGAAGAAGGAAAGGGCGGGCCAGACCTGCGTAAGAGGGGATGTCAATGCCATCAATCTGCGGCTTCTTGATCTTGCGCTCGAGGTGGGCGGCGATCCACACCGTGCCCAACGGGCTCTTCCGCGCGAGGATCGTGTGCGAGTAGAACATCCTCGCTGCCCGCCCGTCGCGTCGCCGGCACCGGCGGGGAGGCCTTCAGGTTGGGTTCAGGTAGGGTTTCGGACGCGGCGGCGCGCGGGAGTGGGGGTGGAGGAAACGGGGCGAAAGCGAAACGGGACTCCGAAATGGATTTGGGGGGGAGGGGGGGGGAACGGGAGTTTTTGGAAGGGCGGGCGGGCGCGCGCCGTGCGGTTTTCGGGGTGCGTCGCGGGCCGTTGGCGGGAAGCAAAGTGCGTCGCTGACGGATGGGACCGTAGGGGGCGGTTGTTTCCGGCGGTCGAGTGAGATCCGTGCGAGGGAAGGAGTGGGATGTTTCTAGATTTTTCTTTATTTTAAGCCATAGAGGCTAACTTTAAAGTTCTGTATCTATTATTCTCTTTCATATGGAGGACTTTTACCAGTTCTTAGAAAAAACATCAGTTGTTTCTATGAGTTGTAATTTTACTTTACTTATCTAGAATGCAATTTGTCATGTTTATGAAAGTGTGTAAATATATATACATAGATCCAAGAGGGCAACAGGGGGCTCGACCCCCTACTGTGCGTCACATAGGACAGCTCCTCTATCAACCTCTCCATAATTTTTACAGCTATGAAAGAGGAATTAAGGGGCGTAAAAGTTGAAGAAGATTGTTCATGTGATGGCCTCAACTTTAGGTTGTACATACGTAGGCCCTAATAGAACCACGACCCATTTTTTTGGCTCACTAGTGCCCAACCCATCTCCCTGTGACATAAACCCTTGAATCCACACTGTTGTTCAAGTAAGATCGGATGAGCAGTGGCACTGTTGTTCAAGTAAGATCGGATGAGCGGTGGCCGGTGGGCGACACTGCAACAGGGCGCAGCCAGCGATGTGGGCAGCGTTGCGACGCGAGGCATGGGTGGGTCGCGAGGCGTGCAAGCGCGGGCGGGCGAGGCGCAAGCGGCAACACGCGGGGCGGGTGAGGTGCAGGCGGGTGTTGGGCGAGGCGCAGGTGGGCCTACGAGCCGGAGCGACAATGGGCCGATGGGCGACTCGAAAAGCGAGCAGAAGTGGCGAGTCGGCGACAATCTAAAGAAAGGTCATTTTCTGATTTCAGATGTTCTTAATATTTTTCATATTTTTTGACAATCTTGATACTTTATATTCCTAGTATTACTTATAGTCTGATAATCATTACTGTGGACCAATCGAAATGGAGAGATTTATAGTAATTAGTTGAGAGCCTAATGCATTTTTGTTATTCTATTGCAGATTTCCAATATGTACAAAGGGACATTGTCTAAATATTTTTCAACCAATATCAACAGTGGTAGTGCTAGTACTCCTAACAGTGATGAGAGCACAAATGTTCATAGATTGATTGAGAACACAAGTGAAAATAGATCGGTTGAACATGAACCAAGAAGAGCTGAACTGGAGTTTAGATTCTCAGATATAGTTGATGATCCAGAGGATCGCAAACCAATTGACCACTATGCATTTGCAATTAGAGATCAAGTAAAGAGGGCATATGCTTTGTCCAGACCAACTCAACCAATTAACCATTCATTTCCTCGTAGATGGCAAAATGGTTAATGGAGATCCTTTGAAGCAACATGGTATGATAAATTTGATTGGCTTGAGTATAGTGTATCAAAAGATACAACCTTTTGCTTGTACTGTTATCTTTTCTTTGAGCCAGAAAAACCATCTAAATTTGGTGGTGATGTGTTTGCTAAGTCTGGTTCTGTCAATTGGAAGAAGACTTAGTAGAATTTCGAGAAACATAGTAATTGTAAGAGTCATAACAATGCAAGAATGAAGTGTGAGGATTTTATGAACCAAAGAACAAGTGTCTATAGAAAATTTATTGAAACTAGCAAGGAGGGAAAAAATCAGTACAAGATTCGTTTAAATTCCTAATTAGAGGTGGCAAGATATCTTATTGAGCAAGGTGACGTATTTCATGGGCATGATGAGTCCGAAGATTCTCTCAACATGGGTAAATTTAGAGAGATAGTTGAATGGTATAAAGATAAGAACAAGTCACTGAAGGATGCATATGAGAATGGGTTTAAACAAATCAAATGTTATCTCCTCATATTCAGAAGGACCTCACAAAAGCTTGTGCAAGACAAGTGATGACACTGATTATTAGGGGTGGGCATTCGGTTAAGCGAGATTTTGGTTATGAAGAATCGATAACCGTATTTGATCCAAAAAAGTCATAACCGCACAATTCGGTTGAGGTTAATTCGATTTGGTTGTGCGGTTAACCACATTTCAATAATAAAAAGGAGCGTACCTAGTGCCGAAGGATCCCGCAAATTGTGGGGTCTAGGGAAGAGTTATTTCTAGACAACCTTACCCCTGTTTTGCAGAGAGGCTGGTTTGAACCCAAGACCTCAGGATACAAGTGGAGACACATTACCACTGCGTCAATTCCACCCTTCTTGTTAACCACATTTTAATATGTAATATAATTTATCAAGAAAAATGATAATAAACACGTAAAAAACTATCAATAAACATACAAAAATGACATGTATGTGTCGGTGAAGGGTGGAAATTATCAAGATTGAGTTGGGGCTATGAGGAAAATTTTGATGAGCATAAAGATTAGTATTGTTGAGCTTTATTGTTATGTGTGTATAGGGTAGCATGGGTTATAATTTTGGTTAAATCCGTTATTCGGTTAATGCGACGTGATAACTGAACAAGATTCGATTAACCGAAATACACAAAAATGATAACCGCGTGACATTTCATTTAACAACATATTTCGGTTCAATTCGGTGCAATTTGATTAGGTTTTGCGGTTAATGGTTAATCGTGCCCACCCCTAGTGATTATGGATGAGCTTGGAGATAGGATTTTTTCTATGCTTATTGATGAGTCTCGAGGTGTACCAACAAAGGAGAAAATGGCTATGATTTTGCGGTTAGTACTTTTAAATGGTTGTGATTATCTTCTATTTTTCTTTTTAAAACTTCATACATATAATAAACCATGTTTTGTAGGTTTTTAGTGATCAGGGCAAGGTTTTGAAGAGGTTGCTTGGAGTTCAACATATTGAAAGTTGTATAGCTGCAGCCCTGAAAGAAGCTTTGGTTTGTATGCTCTCTTCTCATAAGAGTATCGCTAGGATTCGAGGGCAGGCTTATGATAGAGCTTCAAACATGAGAGGTGACATTAATGGTGCGCAAAAATTAATTGGAGGTGAAAATCCTTATGCCTTTTGCGTGCATCATTTTGCCCATCAATTGCAGTTAGTGGTTGTTACAGTTGCAACATCTAGTCCAGTTATTGCAGATTTCTTCAATTATGTTCTTTTGATAGTTAACACCATAGGTGCATCATGTATGAGGAAGGATGTTTTACTTGCAAAACATCATGATGTGCTATTAGAAAAAGTGGAGAATGGTTAGACTAGCACTAGAAAAAGGATTGAACCAAGAAAGTAGCCTAGCTAGGCCTGAAGACACTAGATGGGGTTCACTTCTTAAAATATTGCTTTGCATTTTTCAAATGTGGGAAGCCATCTTGGAGGTGCTTGAGATTGTTAAGAAAGATTCCGTTAAACCAACATGTAATGGTGGAGCATTTCGTTTGATTGATAAGATGCAAAAGTTTAATTTTGTATTTGTTGACGATCATTAAGTACCAATTTGACCGTCAATATTACTCAATTATGTGAAGAAGTGCACATTTCTTGCACGCATTACCCTTACAAATAACGTAGTTCCACTTGTACCTGGAAAGAAATGTGCATGCAGGGAATATATGCAAAATTGAGAAGAATTTAGGGGAGCAATCCTAAAATATACACTTCAAGCCAACCAGAGGACGAAATGTGGTAGTCCATGGATCCAATGACCCACTTACAGGAGTATCCGAGAGATTCCAACGGCGTATGACCCGGTAAACACCTGAGGGCCCACCTAGAAGCCACCCAAAGGAAGCACACCGAGTCTGTGGCCACCCCAGGGTCGGCCGAACTAGGGGTTCGGCCGAATGGTCCTACCCCCAAACTCGGTCATCCTCCACGTGTTGACTCCCTGTGGCTCCCTGAAGTCGGCTCTGGTTGATTCGCGCGCATATTCTTGCGGGAACCAACCTTAACTCATGTATAAATAGGACCCCATACCCCTCACTTCTCACACACACCACTTGAGTAATACTCTCTTGTGTACACACTTTATCCAAGAAACTAGTGGAGTTTAGGTTGTAGGAAGGATCCTCTAGTTCTGATGTCTACTATGGGAAAGGTATGACTCATGTATCTTTTTCTTTGTTTATGACTTTATTCTTATTTATAATATTAGTCTTCTTTTATTCATATGCTTGGATGAAGTGTTTCTTGTTTGATTGTGGAATCCATGTATGTGGTAGGTTTATATGTTATTATGATAGTATAGTAGCCTTGTTATTATGTTATCGTAAACACCATAGTCCTCCACTATATTCTAATTAGGTATTATATGAATATGTTAGTATAAATAATATAGTGCTTGGTCCCAACATTGATTCTACGATGTTTAGGTTAGTCATTGCCATAGGATGGTAAATGTACTGTAGCTCTTAAGGTAATTCTCCACGTTCGGCTATGCCACAAGCTCTTGGCAGGAATCGCCCTGGTATTACCAGGGGTAAGCCCGTGCCCGATATGTTGTATGTAGAAGTCCCAAAAACATGAGTGCAAAGAAACGGATGTTTGAACATTATTGTGTTTTATAGTTCATGAAAAATGGGACTTACAAGAACTTTCTTATACGAGATGGTGTACATAGGGTTCAACAACACAGGTTCAAGCATTCATTTGAATGTGTCAGACCAAGGTGGAGTTAAACCCATGTGTAAATCATACATGTGCATGAGAAAGAATAAAAAGCAGATATTTAGATCAAATTCTCACCTCAAATGGCTGCCAAATTTTTGAATACACATGGAACCTCATACATTTGAAATTGAGGGGATTTATGGTGGCAAACTTCGGATTTTAGGGTGGGCTAAAAGGGTGTTAATCATGATCATTGTGAATCCGTGTTGAATTCAAATTTGAAGGGCAAGTTCAAACTGAACTGGTGGAGTTCTGACTAAGTCCATAAGTGACCAAGCATGTGATATGAGCAAACCAAACTTGTTCACCAAATTCAAAAGTGGCCATTTCAAAAATGGAATACAAACTGTGGTTTAAAATTCCTATTTGCAGTGGCCAACTTAAAAATCAGGTTGCATAATTGAATTCCTCACGGTTAAATTAGTGGAATGGCAAAGTTTGATGGAATTTGAGAATGCTTTGCTATTATTTTCCAACAAGGACATTGAATTTCATTTGAATTCAAATTCAAATCTGAATTTGGATAAAACCTTGTCGTATTCGAAGTAACATCCGAATTTGAACTCTCCGAATGGGGTTTAGATCACCTGCCAAAATTTAGATCTTTTGGGAGGATAAGAAGGGGGGAAGAAGTGGGGCCCACATGTCATAGAGCCGAGTAGACTTGCACCCTAAGTCTCCAGTCTCTGTTCCACTCGAACCCACCGAGGAGCACTCGCAGGGCGCCAACGAGCTGCAGCCGAGACTCCCCGTGGAAGCACCTCCAGCTTGTTGCGATGTGCTGGCGACCAGCTCGTGCTCTCAGCAGCATGTGAAGTGATCGTTTTGCTCACCAAACGGACACACCGCAGCCGGTTCTTCCTGGCACGGCAAGAGAACAGAGATACATTGCTGCCTCAGTTAGTCAATCGGGAGCCAGCCAAAAACCCGTGCACACCTTTCCTCCAAGCTGCAAAACGGCACCGGGAGTGTTCACTCTGCCTCCTCGGTGCAAGTTTCGGGCTCCCCGACCTAGTCCGGTTGTTCTTCACAACGGCCAAGCCTTACCGCCACTAGGTGCTCACGTGGACAGCGCAACCGAGGGGCTTTTACGCCCGAGCAAGGAGGCCCAGAGGAGCGTCGGAGTTCCCCGCTACTCCTTGCCAAACCTCAACTCAAGTCGTGATCCCCCGAGCGAGAATTTGGCGATTTACTCTCGGCGCGTGCAAAGTGACCCCAGGTGAGAATTCATCAAAATTCGATCGCAATTCTTGTTTTTAGGCCACCAAATCATGCACACGTGAACTATATGGGCTAGTGGTCGATTTCCTTCATAACCCTAGCTAGAAATCAATTGTACATGAGCCAATTTGAGGTTTTCGGAGCTCAATCATGGCGGCACGCCTCGGGTGCACGATGAAACCCTATTAGCTGCCTCTCCCGAGGGTAGTTGCTTGCTTGTCGATCTTCCTCAAGGTCCACTGATGCTTTAGAGCCAATTCCCCAAACTTTTGGCGAGCTAGGGTGATCGGTCATCGGCGCCGGAGCTTCACGGAAGCCGCCGCCGACCTAATTCTGGTCATCAACAGCTAGCGCCGACCCCACCAAACGATTCCCCGTAGCTGCAAACCCACAGGCGGCGAGCCTCCGGCTGGGTGGCAGCCGGGAACCTCCCTCCGGCGAGGCACCGCCTCTGTCCGGTGAGGGGGAGGGCGCGGGCGTGGGAAAGGGCTGGAGGAGGAAGAAGACTCGGCCGGGCCCAGCTGTCAGCGACCGAATTTTAAAAGTTTGGATCGGCTGTGGATCTGGGATTCCCTGTGGCTGCGTGCCAAAAACGGTGTAGCCCGGTGTGGCTTCAATCTGAGTGGCTGCAGTTTAAATCGTTGGCCCAGCTCGAGTTTGCAATAGAAAAATAATTCCATATTTAGCTCCAACTTTAGAAATTCATATCTTTGTGTAGGGACCTCCAAATTGAGCGATTAAAATTGGGTTGGATTCATTTTGCAATGATCTATCCAAATATGAACCCCCAATTTGTATGAAACTCAATAATAAATTCTGGAAAATTCTTTGAATGTTTTCTGAAAAAGAATTATTGAGGGAGTTTGGTTCATCCAAAAATCCTCAAATTTTGCCAGAATATTCTTTATGATGTTTTGAACTTTTAGCAAAGTTTTAGCTCATTTAGAGTTGAATTGAGCAAGAATTTCCAGAGTACAACCTGCTGTGCTCAAAATTGTCCAGAAACTTTTTCAGAAAATGATCTTCCTTTGTAAAATCAGTTCTGGGCAATCCTTAGCTCCAAAAATTATAGGAAAATTCATACATGCTCTATGAGCATACTTGAAATGGTAGTTCACTTGATTGGGCATGAAAATGCACCTTACTTCAGAATTAATTCCTTGTAGCATAACTGCTTATAGAATTATTCTGGAGGAACTACTCAATGGAAAGTCCTGAATTTTGGACCAAAGTACTTTCTTGTGACCAGGAACTCACATGTAAAGTTTCAGCTCAAGTTGAGCCTTAGAACTTCCTGTATTGGTTTTCCATTCCTATGTATATGAGAAGTACATAGGAAATCTTGGGGGAATTATGAGGGATTAAATTTCCATTAACTTTAGCTGCAATTTAGCAAGCTAAGTCACTGGGTAGTGTATGACTTGCTGTAAAAGTTTTGAAGTCAGTGGCTTTCCTAATTTTCAGTTTCATTCAAAGCTTTTCAGCCATCTCATATATCTATTATGCAACCTAGACCATTAGGACTTAAGTTCCTATAGGAAGAAGGGTTTCTCTCTTTAATTTCTCTGCACAACAGAGGCAAAACATCCCTTCTTAGCACTACCACACCATCCTCTGTTCTTAACAAGTTTAAGTTTTAAATTATCTAGATTGCATTATGAAACTGGTACATATACATGTCGATAGTTGTTAAAACGAAGACGGTCGACGGCGGAGTTCGACGGAGTGAGTTCATTGAAGTGAATCTGTGATTAAGCCTCAAGGGATAGTATGCTCTAATTGGATTATATACTATTATACCAGCAGCAACAAGGCAAGCCCTGGTTTGCATTGAACAAGTTTTTAAAGTTTTGCTTTATATACACTTAGTGTGAAGTATGTGTGTGCTTTAGGTGTAGGATGGATGAAACCCCAAATGCATAACCAGATCATTCCAACAAGAGTGAGGGTACTGTCTAAGTCCTCGAGTAGCTTATGCTCTGATTAATATGTATAGACTTCGGTACAAGTCGAGTAGTTGGAATCTACTCGCAAGTATAGGATTCGGGACACACGGGACTGGTTCGAGTTGTGAGAAAATTTTAGTAAGAATAAATGGAGACTAGACAGGGGCTAGGATACAGCAAGAGGAAGTCTTGTGTGTGTAGCCCTGTCCGTGTCGACTGAGGACCGATCCGTGTGTGGCCCCGCTGAACAAGTTTGAATGTACCGAAGGCATATCGGATATGGGCCCCGATAAACTGATGTAACCTATACCTCCGGACGTCGAGGCATAACGCACCGATTTATAGGTGTAGGTTGAGGGCAGCAAGGTGGAAATCTGCTAACGGGCATAGAGAGATGCTCCGTGTAGGGAACCTCCTGTCCGTTTGGGTGCGACCGGTTCGACGTTTGGGCTGTTTGGTGAAAGGTTGTCCCGTACAACACCGGGTAAGCGTGTTGTGTGCAGCTCCACGTGTGGGCGCACGTGACATACTATTCGGGTATCCCTGCGGGTGTATATCGAGTCGGTTCGCCGTCCCTCACGGTTATGAGTACCACTTGTTCACTGCGTCGTGACGTAGGTTAATATATGGATTGTTATGATTCAACATTGCTGATATGAATAATTTGTATTGCTACATGTGTGCCACCAAATATTGCTTACTAAATTTCAGATTCATGAACTGTTAACTTGTGGCTAAAAGATGAACTTGTAGGCGTGTCCGGTTGCTGCAAATTATCATCCTATGTTCGAGTATGAACTTCATGTAGAGTTTCATGTATAGGTGAGTCGGTTAAGACTTGCTGAGCCATCGTGCTCACGGTTGCTGCTATGAGTGTTTGTAGGTGAGGAATACCCCACGGACTAGGGGTACGAGTCCACCAGTGAGGTATACCCTCCATCGGGGACCACGGCTGAGTGAGAGCCGCACATGCCGTGCTGAAGATGAGTGCAGCTAGTGTAGGTTGTCCGTAGGGCTGGACAACCGACTTCTGCTAGTTAGGTGGGCGTGAGTTGTATAAATTATCTTCCGCTGTAGTAACTCTGTAATTAGCTGTAAACTGAAGGTTTGTACTACTTTTTGTACATATTCAGTTTGTTTTCAATGTAATACCATGTTTCGTTATGATGTGTGCTGTCGAGTGTCGCATCGTGCGGCACCACCTTCTGAGGTTCTGGATGTACGGGCTCCGGTCCATCGGTGAACCCTGCAAAGTAAATAAAAGTTAGACATGTCTCTCTCCCTTCATATCCCTCTCTTTCCTTCTCTCTCCCTCTCTCTCCCTCTCGTCGTCCCTCTCCCCACCCTTCTCCCCCTTCTCTCTCTCTCTTCCTCATTCTCTCTCTCTCACTCTCTCCCCCCTCTTTCACTCTCTCCCTCGCTTTCTCTGTCTCTCTATCCCTCTCCTCATCCTCTCTCTCTTTCACTATCTCCCCCCCCTCTCTCTCCCCTCTTTCACTCTCTCTCTTTCTCTGTCTCTCTTCCCCCCTCTCCCTCCCTCTCCTTCTCCCCATCCCTCTCTCTCTTTATCTCCCTCTCTGTATTAAAGAGTATTAAAGAGTTACGATAGTGCCGGGGGTACCTGTGCTGGGGGCGGCTATGACGAGGGCGCCTGTGGCGGCTGCGATCATGCAGGAAACGTGAGCTCCTGCCAAGTATGTCGAGTAAGGCATGTCATTGCAACATATTAAAACATACATATTACTGAATTGCTAAAAATTTAAACTACAGTAATTTAAATTACTTACCTCCACCGTTGCCTACATCTGGGCCATGAGGTTGGCCTGGTACTCCTGGACGAGCCTCATCATGTCGAGCTCCTCGTAGGTCCACGCAAGCCTCTCCTCCATGGCATGGAGCTCCAAGTCCCTCTACCAGAGACGACGGTCACTCGATGGCCCAACGGATAAAGCCTCTGTCGATGGAGTAACTCTCGAAGGTCGCGCCGCCCTCGAGTCGACAACTCCATCGAAAATGGCAAACCTACAAAAGATAGAAAAATAATAACTAAAAGAAGCAAGATTAAAAAAATTAAACAATTGACCAACTCACCGTCGATGGGCCTTCCCGCCGCCGCTTGCGTACATGGCTCTAGGCTCGATTGGCGCGGTTTCCCAATCGTAGCCTTCATCATGTATCTTATTGTCCTCCTGCGTGTACTTTTACTAAAACACAAAGAAATGGTGTAATCGTTTCAGTAATAGTATGACTTATAATTAAAATGATGAATTCTGAGAACTTACCAGTCGGTCGGCCGCGACCTGACTACACTGCCGAGGCTGGGAAGGGTCACTTCCCCTGTGACCTCTCTTTCAAACGTGGGTCGGTGTCGGCTCTTGACTAGTCTCTCACTCCTGTTGATACGTGTTAGTAGGAGAAATATATTATGAACACATAAACAAACTTAAAATATACTTATCATGCGTTTAGCCAAACGCACGTAGCCATCGCCGCCGTAGTTATGCTGGCCGTACGTCCCTCTGCAGGCTCGAGCCCGTGTGGACTTAGTGACGAAGTCCTGGCTAGCCCAGTACCGACAAAGATCTCGGTACATGTCGGGCTAGCCCTCTAACCAGTTAAAACTAACCTGCACATATTTAGTATTTCATCAATACATTGTGACGTCCCCGGGTCACGGTTCCGTGCATGCTCGCCCGGGAATCGCATTTGGTGGTGTCGTGCGATGCGGCACCCAACAGCACACGGTAAAGGACAAACATATTACATAAATCATTTGCGAAAGCGTACAAAGGGTACTGGGTAGTGTTGCATTTAAAAATTTTGATTCAAAACCCTAAACCATGTTCAGAGGGGAATTTAAAAATTTTTGGACGTGTTGCATGTTTTGCAAAAATTCAAATTCAAACTGGAATTAAAATTAGACTCAAAACAGAAAATAAATGGAAAAAGAAAGAGAGAAAACGGGAAAAACCGGCCAGTGGGCCGAAACCCGCCAGCCGGCCCAATTTCCCCCGCGCCAGCCCGCAGCCGCGCGCCCGCGCTATCCCTCACAGACAGGTGGGACCCACCTGTCATCCCTAACCCCGCGACCCCGGACTCTCCCGCGCGCGCGCGATCTTAACCGATCGGAATACCGCGTCCCTCAGCCCGAATTCCGGTCCCAGAAGAATCAAACTCGATCACAACTGACCCACCGCCCTTCCCCGGCTATAAAAACCCCAGCCCCGATCGGTTTTTCCCACGCGATCGCCGATTTTTACTCCGGTGAGTACCGAGACTTCGCCGGTGAATTCTGGCCGATCTAAGCTCGGAAACTCTGATCTAACTCGCTGGTCTTGATCCACCGCCTCCGGGGAGCTTTGCAGGTGCAGAAAACTCGGAGAATTACGGTGTAAACACAGCGCCGACGAGCTTCGCCGTGGTTTTGCCTCGGACCTCGCCGCCGATCACTTTCTAGGACCCCTGAGCTCGAGAAAACCCCCGAGGTGAGATCCCTGACCTCCCCTCTACCGATCTATGCCATAAGATCACAGTTCTAGGCAGAATTCTCGCGGATCCGAAACTTTCCGGCGAGATCGCCGCTTCCCGCCGCCGTGCGCCGCCGGCAGCGCCGCCCGCGCTCGATCAGAGCGACGTGGCCGCTTGTGCGCCGTTTATTTTAAATCGCACGATAGACTTTAAAACCCCGCGTGCCGGTTCGATGTTATAATCTCAGCCGTCGGTTTAAAATCGGACGGTCCACGTCAGCCCCGCGTTATAAAGACTGGAATTCTTACGTGCTACCCCCTGGGGTTCTCGGGAAATAAGAGCTAGCCCCGGAAACTTCTGATCTAGCTCCTGGAACTCCAGAAAATCATGTAAATTCATTTAAAAATCAGTTTTAGCCCCTGGACTCAATAAAAATTAGGTAAAACACCTCTGATAAGTGTAGCTAGACCCCTGGAAATTATGAAAATAATATTATAGACCCTGTAATGAGGTGAGTTCATTATTTTAGCCCTGTTTAGTATTTAATTTAGAAAATTGAATATGTAACTAGTGCTTAAAAATTAAAAAGTGGGACAAACATAATTGTCGAAATTAATTAAAAACTTCTTCAGTATTTAGAAAACTTTGGAGTGAGATAAAAATATATTTTTGGGCTAAAATGAATATGTTTCATTTAATATTCACATTTATTAGTATAGGGACACATTTTTAAGTAAAGAATAGTTATAGAAAAATAGGGAAATTAATTATGAAATAGTTTACAGCAGAGGCCAAGGTCAAAATATGTTATTAAATTATTTAGGACCAGAACCTATACTGTTTAGATGATGTGTATTACTAATTTCATAATAAAATACACAATTATGCATAGGAATATAAATCTGAAAATATAGCAACTAGTAAATGATAAATGGAGTTTTTAAAATCCAAAGAGTTCAGTTTAGGGTTGATAGAAATTATGAAGGCACATATAGAGAAGAAAAATACTTTTCATACATACTTGGTAGTTTAATATAAGGAATTTATTTAAAACTGAAACACACACACACACACACACACACACACACACACACACACACACACACATATATATATATATAGTATGTAAGTATAAATATGAACACCAAAGTAGGAATCATACACATATAAATGAAAGTGTATGCAAGCCACAGATCAACACACAAAGTAACCACAACACATATAATGGTGAATGAATTTCATAAATATGAATGTGTGGTTTGTATGAAGTAAGAAGTGTGAACTATGTCTTATGATTGTTGTTTTTCTTTTGCTATGTGTGATGGTATGAAGTAGAACCTGTTCAAGAACAAGTTATCCCTTTCCAAGATCAGGACTACTCATTTCAAGAGCAGCAAGAGGGAGGCAAGTGTCCTTGACCACTTTGATCCTATGCTAGGATGTGTAGATAGAATTATTTGCATTGTCAAATGAAATATGAAACCCATGCTAGGAAGTTTCCCTAGAATTGCATTACCTTGTTTTCCTTGTAGCTTGGGTTGGGATTTATTTTGGTCATGTCATTTATTTACATGAATATGCTTAGCCATGCTTAGAATGGGATATTTGGGATATGAGATCATCAGTTTATTTTACCATACTCTTGAATGAGCTATTGTGAGTTATGTAGAGGTAGGGATCAAGGCAAGTTGGATGATTTGGTTGGTGCTGGGTGCACGAGAGTTGGGTTTGTGTTTAGTACTTGCCTGGATCCTAAGGACCGGTTCATGGAGCATGTAACCTGGCTTTACCGTGCCAACCACATGCTGAGATGGGGCAGCTTGGCCAATTAATTAGGTGTATCCCCGGCGTAGTATGGGTGTGTTGGATGGTGCGGGGAATAGGTGTCAGCTGGACTACCATATGAACCACAAGGCTCAAGAGGGGGCCACTGCAGCGGGGTTGGAGCCTCTTGTATGATGTTAGGGGTGAAACCTCAGTGGGCCCACGCTCGTCGGGAATCCCTTTGTAAAGGCTTCGTAGTGATCTCCTGGCTGCACACCTGGGAAGTGTGAATGTGGATCGTAGCCACTGGCATAATGGAGGTTCTTTTAGTCCACCCGGCAACGGGGGATGAAATCACTACTTGTGGGTACAGTGGTACAAACTCTGCAGAGTCAAAACTGTCTTGACAGCCGTGCTCACAGTTAAGAGCGGCCTGGACTTATTCATGATTAGAGGAGTGAAGGTTTTTGGAAGTTGTGGATGTTAAGCGGGGAGCTTAACATTGGAAATGATGTTATGGTTATTAGATTATGATGATGGGATGGGAGATTGGGACCATTTCACTTGTGTAGTAATGTAGGTGCTTAATAAGCTAAGGTGATAGGTATTAATCGCGTAGTGCTTTAACCATGAGTTAAATCTCTCCTTGTTCTAGCCGTGCATGGTATAATTTTTCCACACTTGCTGAGTACCATTGGTACCCAACCTTGCATTTTTGTTGGTTTATATTGCTGCTCAGGTCAAGATAATGAGGTGGTGTATAATGACCAAGACTTTGGACCCGAAGAAGGTTTCTAGGTTCATGGAAGCCCCGGGCAACGCCTGTGATGGAGCCCTAAAGAATAATATTCCACTGCTAGTTTATTTACTTGTGATGAACTTATTATTGTCCATCGAGACATTTACTATGTAAGACTTACTTATATTCGACACCTGGCTTGTAATAAATGATGCTTCACTATTTGTCATCACATGTATGAGAAAATGATCCTGGCATACATGTGATATTCACTTGGTTGTTCTTCGGAAAAACCGGGTGTGACAGAGGTGGTATCAGAGCCAAGGTTGCCCGTAGGAACGTGGACCTAGGTAGAAATGGACGTATTTAAGGGCCCTATTTTCTTAAAAAACTATTTTCCAAGGTGTGGGTTGAAGAGTGTTATTTAAGGAGTCATTTTCTTCATCTTACCCCAAATTTTCATTCAAAATGGGATTTTTGTTTAAAAAGTTTATCTAACCTAAATTTAAATTCTTTTTGTTTTAGATGGTTCGCATAATTCGCACCGCCCGCAAGTCCACAGGAGGGAGAGTTCCCGTAGTTGCCCTTGCCGAAAGAGAGGAGAGTCGCCCAGTGACGTACCTTTCCTACGGATTGGCAGTAGGAGACTTGTTGCGCCGACTTCGACGTATGCTCGAAGCCGCCGGCAATACGGGAAAGCTAATCATCCACTATAACTCCACCAGGACCATCCGTGAGAAGAGGGAAGAATGGAGTTCGGAGATGAGGATTATACACGAGAATCAGCTGCTTAAGATTCACCACTCTCCAGCTTGTCGAGCAACACAAGTTGACGCGGAGAAAGATGTCACCTGGGAGGCCATCACCTGCCAGAGTCACATCTATCGTCGCCACTTGGACAAAACTGAGTACATGTATGTCCTTCAACGTGAAAGTGGTACCACGGAGTACAAGTACCCACCGGTGCAGCAAGGGACTTCCCATGAGCACATGGACTTGTGTTTGGAGGATGCTGCTATGCTCAGCACTCGACTGCAGGAGTGTCAACAAGAACTTCAGGATGTCCGAGACACCCTGAAGGAAACGGAGGCGTTGCTGCGAGCTTGCTTAAAGGCGAGAGAAAGAGGAGATGGGAATGAACTGTGTGTCACTGAGAATGATACATGGACTCCTGACTCCCCGGATCGCCGAGCAATCAGGCGTCGTCGCACTTCTCCACCAGCAGCCTCCCCACCCAAAGCAGAGTCAGAAGGTAGCCGAAATGAGGAAGAAGATCCCGAGGAGCCAGCTCAAGAGGACGAGTAGTGTAGAGTCTTTCCCTTAGCTAGCGAGAGGTCGAGTAGTCGAGTCGTTACGTAGTTAATGGTGTGATAATGCTTGGTGTGTGACGTGAGTTGTGGAAGCCATGAGCAATTGTCCACAGCCTCGTCTTCAGATTGTTTTGCTTTGGTGTGTAAACCCACAGGAAATAATAGTGCATTTATTTGGTGTGAGATATAAACCCTCGTAAAATTTTAACAAAGCCTTAACACCTCAAAGTACCAACAAGTGAAAGTAGTGAGATGATACTAAATGGTATCAAATTAACATTTGTTGATTCTGCGAGATGGCCGGAAGAGGAAAAGGACGTGCTGCCAACCCCGCCAACAACAATGATGAGGCATGCAACCCTCATCTTTCTGGAGGCCAGGACAGGGGTGGTCGCCGTGAAGAACTTGATCCTCTCCACCAAATGCTGGAGAATCAAAATCAGCTCATCCAGAACTTGACTCAAGTGGTGGCCAACTTGCATCAAGTTCCACCTACACAAGCTACACCACGCCAACCAAGGTTGAGTGAGTTTCTAGGAACTCAACCTCCAAAGTTTGCAAGTGCTGCTGAACCTCTGGAGGCAGATGATTGGCTGAAGACCATTGAAAGTAAGATGAGGATAATACAATGCCAAGGGTATGAGAGGGTGCTGTTTGCCTCTCATCAATTGCATGGACCTGCTGCTGATTGGTGGACCGCCTACGTGGCCGCCCATCATGACCCTGAGAACATCACTTGGGAAGAGTTCAAGCGTAGCTTCCGCAACCATTACATCCCAAGAGGTGAACTCAAAAACAAGAGGAAGGAGTTTTTGGGACTGCAGCAGGGAAACATGACGGTGAGGGAATACCTCACTAAATTTACTCAACTATCCCGTTATGCTCCACGGGACATAGAGACTGATGAGCAGAAACAAGATTGTTTCGTGGAAGGGCTTACTGCAGAAATGCAGTGTGCAATGTCCTCAAATGAGTATGAAAGCTTTCAAAAGATGGTGGACAGAGCATTTGTGGTGGAAAGGAAGCTAGAGGCCCTGGAAAATGAGAATAAGAGGAAGGCTGGGTGGTCACATCAAGCCTCAGGGAGCAACACCCGCCCACGTTTGATGCAGCAACCTACGGGGCAGACGAGCCGTGTTGCGGTACCCTATTCAGCACCGAGAGGGTACAACCCAAATTTCAGGCCTCCGGCAGTACCAGCACAGCCGCAACGTCAGTTTGTGCAGCAGCCTCGCCCCGCATATCCACCTCGACCAGCAGTGCAAGGACCCCCAAACCAACCCCAAGACAGCAAGGGCCAAGCATCTAAGATTGGGGTGCAATGTTTCAGCTGTGGTGAACTGGGGCACTACGCCCATAAGTGTCCAAAGAAGAAGCCCACGCAGCCACAGCAGCAGAATGTAATGAGAGGATGGGTGAACCACGTCACTATGGAGGAAGCACAAGAGGCACCCGACGTGGTAGTTGGTAAGTTTCCTGCCAATTTACACCTTGCAACTCTGCTGTTTGATTCTGGTGCTACCCACTCGTTCATTGCTCAAGGGTTTGTTAAGAAGCATGACCTAACAACCACACAAATGAACCATATGCTAGCCGTAAACTCTCCAGGTGGAGAAATAAGGACAAGACAAGTGTGTCCCAAAGTGAGCCTAGACATTAATGGGGTAGTATTTACTGCTAACCTCATAGTGATAGATTCACAAGGGATAGATATTATTTTGGGTATGGATTGGTTGACCAAACATAAAGGAATCATCCATTGTTCGACCAGAACGGTGGAACTAACTCACCCTAGTGGCACCAGAGTAAAGTTCATAACAATACACGAGCCTAGGAGGGACATCAAATTAAATCAAGTGGAGGTGAAAGTTGAGGAAATCAGGACTATCAGGGAATATCCGGATGTTTTTCCGGAGGAATTGCCAGGTATGCCTCCCGACCGTGACGTGGAATTCGCAATCGAGCTAGTACCGGGAACAGCCCCGATATACAAGAGACCTTATAGAATGGACTCCAAGAAGCTAGAAGAGCTCAAGGATCATTTGAGAGAATTGACGGAGAAGGGGTATGTTCGCCCTAGTTCCTCACCATGGGGAGCTCCGGTGATATTTGTGCCTAAGAAAGATGGAACTCAAAGGTTATGCGTGGATTACCGTGCCTTGAATGAGGTAACCATCAAGAACAAGTACCCATTACCCCGCATTGAAGACTTGTTTGATCAGTTGAGGGGAGCTTGTGTGTTCTCGAAAATTGATCTCAGGTCGGGATACCACCAACTCAAGATAAGGCAATCTGATATTCCCAAGACAGCTTTCGTATCTCGGTACGGACTGTATGAATACACTGTCATGCCTCTCGGGCTAACCAATGCCCCGGCATATTTCATGTACCTCATGAACAAGGTATTCATGGAATATCTGGACAAATTTGTGGTGGTTTTCATAGATGATATTCTCGTCTTCTCCAAAGATGAAGAAGAACATGAGAAACATCTAAGGTTGGTGTTACAGAGGCTGAGAGAACACCAACTATATGCCAAGTTGAGCAAGTGTGAGTTTTGGCTGAAGAGAGTTCCCTTTTTTAGGACATATAATCTCGGAGGGAGGAATCTCCGTAGATCCCGCCAAAATCGAGGATATCCAGAAGTGGAAGACCCCTGAAGATGTCGGGGAAGTTCGAAGCTTTTTGGGATTGGCTGGATACTATCGACGGTTTATTGAGGGATTCTCCAAGATCTCGAGACCTCCCACCAAATTGTTGGAAAAGGGAATCACATTCACCTGGACGCCACAGTGTGATACAAGCTTTCAGGAGCTAAAGAAGAGATTGACAACAGCCCCAGTGCTGGTTATGCCAGATATGCAGAAGAATTTCACAGTGTACTGCGATGCCTCTGGAAATGGGTTGGGATGTGTTCTCATGCAAGAAGGACATGTCGTGGCATATGCATCCCGGCAGCTTCGGAAGCACAAGAAAAACTATCCTACACATGACCTAGAACTAGCGGCAGTGGTACACGCGTTGAAAATTTGGTGGCACTATTTGATGGGGAAGAGGACAGAGATATATACGGATCATAAGAGTTTGAAGTACATATTCACACAGCCAGATCTCAACCTCAGACAAAGGAGATGGTTAGAGCTAATCAATGACTTTGATGTGGGCATCAACTATCATCCCGGGAAAGCAAACGTCGTGGCCGATGCTTTGAGTCGGAAAGTGCAGGTCAATAAGTTGAGCTTGAAGGACATGCCCGCAGAATTGAAGGACGAGGTTATAAGGCTCAATCTATGTCTAGTAAGTAGTGGTGAAGCCATCGCCATGGAAGTGGACTCCACACTCGAGCAAGACATACGCGAGGGCCAAAAGAATGATGAGAAGATACAAGAGATCAGACAGCTCATTAAGGAAAATAAAGCTCCTGGTTTTAGAGAGGATGAACAGGGAACGGTGTGGCACGGGAAAAGGATCTGTGTGCCAGAAGTAAAGGAGATACGTGAATTAATTTTGAAGGAGGCTCACGATTCTGACTATTCCATTCATCCTGGGAGTACGAAGATGTACCAGGACCTCAAGAGCAGGTATTGGTGGTATGGCATGAAGCGAGATGTCGCGGAACATGTTGCCCTATGTGACACATGTCAGTTGGTGAAAGCAGAACATCAACGACCCGCGGGATTGCTGCAACCACTCAAAGTGCCTGAATGGAAGTGGGAAGAAATCAGCATGGATTTTGTCGTGGGATTGCCTAGGACCCAATCCGGGTATGATTCAATATGGGTCATTATTGATCGGCTAACCAAGGTAGCTCATTTCATCCCTGTGAAAGAAAGCTACAGCGGATCCAAATTGGCAGAATTGTACATGTCAAGGATTGTGTGTTACCATGGAGTGCCAAAGAAGATAGTGTCGGACCGAGGGACACAGTTCACCTCAAGGTTTTGGCAGAAGTTGCATGAAACTATGGGAACCCATCTGAACTTCAGCTCTGCCTATCATCCCCAAACTGACGGGCAGACGGAGAGAACCAATCAGATCCTTGAAGATATGTTAAGGGCATGTGCACTCAAAAACAATAGGAGTTGGGACAAGAACTTACCGTATGCGGAGTTTTCCTATAACAACAGCTATCAAGCTAGTATGAAGATGTCACCGTTTGAAGCTTTGTATGGAAGGAAGTGCAAAACTCCCCTATTTTGGAACCAAACAGGAGAAAGTAAAGTGTTTGGTCCAGAAATGCTACAAGAAGCCGAGGCGAAGGTGAGGGAGATTCGCAACAACTTGAGGATAGCACAAACCCGCCAGAAGAGTTATGCTGATGTACGAAGAAGAGAGCTCGTTTTCAACGTGGGAGACTATGTTTATCTCAAGGTGTCCCCTATCAGAGGGCTTCGTCGGTTCAAGGTGAAAGGGAAGTTGTCACCTCGATACATCGGACCCTTTCAAGTTTTGGAAAGAAAAGGCGAAGTGGCGTATCAACTAGAGTTACCGGTTCATCTATCGGATGTACACGATGTATTCCATGTGTCACAACTCAAGAAATGTCTGAGGACGCCTGAAGAGGTGTTACCCATGAATGAAGTGGATGTAGCTGAGGATTTGTCTTATGCCGAGCAACCATACAAGATTTTGGAGACGATGGAACGCCTCACCAGAAACAAGAGAATCCGGATGTGCAAGGTGCAGTGGAAGCATCACTCAGAAGAGGAAGCCACCTGGGAACGGGAAGATGAGCTCAAGGCACAATTTCCGGAATTGTTTTCTTGGAAACACCAATCTCGAGGACGAGATTTCTTTTAAGGGGGGTAGAGCTGTAACACCCCAAATTTTGATTCAAAACCCTAAACCATGTTCAGAGGGGAATTTAAAAATTTTTGGACGTGTTGCATGTTTTGCAAAAATTCAAATTCAAACTGGAATTCAAATTAGACTCAAAACAGAAAAGAAATGGAAAAAGAAAAAGAGAAAACGGGAAAAACCGGCCAGTGGGCCGAAACCCGCCAGCCGACCCAATTTCCCCCGCGCCAGCCCGCAGCCGCGCGCCCGCGCTATCCCTCACAGACAGGTGGGACCCACCTGTCATCCCTAACCCCGCGACCCCGGACTCTCCCGCGCGCGCGCGATCTTAACCGATCGGAATACCTCGTCCCTCAGCCCGAATTCCGGTCCCAGAAGAATCAAACTCGATCACAACTGACCCACCGCCCTTCCCCGGCTATAAAAACCCCAGCCCCGATCGGTTTTTCCCACGCGATCGCCGATTTTTACTCCGGTGAGCACCGAGACTTCGCCGGTGAATTCTGGCCGATCTAAGCTCGGAAACTCTGATCTAACTCGCTGGTCTTGATCCACCGCCTCCGGGGAGCTTTGCAGGTGCAGAAAACTCGGAGAATTACGGTGTAAACACAGCGCCGACGAGCTTCGCCGTGGTTTTGCCTCGGACCTCGCCGCCGATCACTTTCCAGGACCCCCGAGCTCGAGAAAACCCCCGAGGTGAGATCCCTGACCTCCCCTCTACCGATCTATGCCATAAGATCACAGTTCTAGGCAGAATTCTCGCGGATCCGAAACTTTCCGGCGAGATCGCCGCTTCCCGCCGCCGTGCGCCGCCGGCAGCGCCGCCCTCGCTCGATCAGAGCGACGTGGCCGCTTGTGCGCCGTTTATTTTAAATCGCACGGTAGACTTTAAAACCCCGCGTGCCGGTTCGATGTTATAATCTCAGCCGTCGGTTCAAAATCGGACGGTCCACGTCAGCCCCGCGTTATAAAGACTGGAATTCTTACGTGCTACCCCCTGGGGTTCTCGGGAAATAAGAGCTAGCCCCGGAAACTTCTGATCTAGCCCCTGGAACTCCAGAAAATCATGTAAATTCATTTAAAAATCAGTTTTAGCCCCTGGACTCAATAAAAATTAGGTAAAACACCTCTGATAAGTGTAGCTAGACCCCTGGAAATTATGAAAATAATATTATAGACCCTGTAATGAGGTGAGTTCATTATTTTAGCCCTGTTTAGTATTTAATTTAGAAAATTGAATATGTAACTAGTGCTTAAAAATTAAAAAGTGGGACAAACATAATTGTCAAAATTAATTAAAAACTTCTTCAGTATTTAGAAAACTTTGGAGTGAGATAAAAATATATTTTTGGGCTAAAATGAATATGTTTCATTTAATATTCACATTTATTAGTATAGGGACACATTTTTAAGTAAAGAATAGTTATAGAAAAATAGGGAAATTAATTATGAAATAGTTTACATCAGAGGCCAAGGTCAAAATATGTTATTGAATTATTTAGGACCAGAACCTATACTGTTTAGATGATGTGTATTACTAATTTCATAATAAAATACACAATTATGCATAGGAATATAAATCTGAAAATATAGCAACTAGTAAATGATAAATGGAGTTTTTAAAATCCAAAGAGTTCAGTTTAGGGTTGATAGAAATTATGAAGGCACATATGGAGAAGAAAAATACTTTTCATACATACTTGGTAGTTTAATATAAGGAATTTATTTAAAACTGAAACACACACACACACACACACACACACACACACACACACACACACACACACACACACACACACACACACACACACACACACACACACACACACACACACATATATATATATATATATATAGTATGTAAGTATAAATATGAACACCAAAGTAGGAATCATACACATATAAATGAAAGTGTATGCAAGCCACAGATCAACACACAAAGTAACCACAACACATATAATGGTGAATGAATTTCATAAATATGAATGTGTGGTTTGTATGAAGTAAGAAGTGTGAACTATGTCTTATGATTGTTGTTTTTATTTTGCTATGTGTGATGGTATGAAGTAGAACCTGTTCAAGAACAAGTTATCCCTTTCCAAGATCAGGACTACTCATTTCAAGAGCAGCAAGAGGGAGGCAAGTGTCCTTGACCACTTTGATCCTATGCTAGGATGTGTAGATAGAATTATTTGCATTGTCAAATGAAATATGAAACCCATGCTAGGAAGTTTCCCTAGAATTGCATTACCTTGTTTTCCTTGTAGCTTGGGTTGGGATTTATTTTGGTCATGTCATTTATTTACATGAATATGCTTAGCCATGCTTAGAATGGGATATTTGGGATATGAGATCATCAGTTTATTTTACCATACTCTTGAATGAGCTATTGTGAGTTATGTAGAGGTAGGGATCAAGGCAAGTTGGATGATTTGGTTGGTGCTGGGTGCACGAGACTTGGGTTTGTGTTTAGTACTTGCCTGGATCCTAAGGACTGGTTCATGGAGCATGTAACCTGGCTTTACCGTGCCAACCACATGCTGAGATGGGGCAGCTTGGCCAATTAATTAGTTGTATCCCCGGCGTAGTATGGGTGTGTTGGATGGTGCGGGGAATAGGTGTCAGCTGGACTACCATATGAACCGCAAGGCTCAAGAGGGGGCCACTGCAGCGGGGTTGGAGCCTCTTGTATGCTGTTAGGGGTGAAACCTCAGTGGGCCCACGCTCGTCGGGAATCCCTTTGTAAAGGCTTCGTAGTGATCTCCTGGCTGCACACCTGGGAAGTGTGAATGTGGATCGTAGCCACTGGCATAATGGAGGTTCTTTTAGTCCACCCGGCAACGGGGGATGAAATCACTACTTGTGGGTACAGTGGTACAAACTCTGCAGAGTCAAAACTGTCTTGACAGCCGTGCTCACGGTTAAGAGCGGCCTGGACTTATTCATGATTAGAGGAGTGAAGGTTTTTGGAAGTTGTGGATGTTAAGCGGGGAGCTTAACATTGGAAATGATGTTATGGTTATTAGATTATGATGATGGGATGTGGAGATTGGGACCATTTCACTTGTGTAGTAATGTAGGTGCTTAATAAGCTAAGGTGATAGGTATTAATTGCGTAGTGCTTTAACCATGAGTTAAATCTCTCCTTGTTCTAGCCCTGCATGGTATAATTTTCCCACACTTGCTGAGTACCATTGGTACTCAACCTTACATTTTTGTTGGTTTATATTGCTGCTCAGGTCAAGATAATGAGGTGGTGTATAATGACCAAGACTTTGGACCCGAAGAAGGTTTCTAGGTTCATGGAAGCCCTGGGCAACGCCTGTGATGGAGCCCTAAAGAATAATATTCCGCTGCTAGTTTATTTACTTGTGATGAACTTATTATTGTCCATCGAGACATTTACTATGTAAGACTTACTTATATTCGACACCTGGCTTGTAATAAATGATGCTTCACTATTTGTCATCACATGTATGAGAAAATGATCCTGGCATACATGTGATATTCACTTGGTTGTTCTTCGGAAAAACCGGGTGTGACACTGAGGCAACCAGAAAAGTCCCAACGCAAGTTTCCCGATATACATCGGTTTACTGGGTCCCATATAGCCAGCATGTGTCCGGTACACAACTCAAACTTGCTCAACAGGGCCGCATACGGATCGGTCCTTGACCGAAACGGACAAGTCTAACGCACCCATGCCCCTATGTCTTGCTGCTCCTACAACCTGCCCGGTCTCAACTTCAACTTGCTAACAAATTTATGAACCAATCCCGTATGCCCCTGTTTCTCCTGATCATGCGGGTAGCATCTCACTACTCGACTTCTACCGAACCTTACTTAAGCATGGCAGTTCTACATGATGAAAAGACATCTACCCAATACTCCATGGGTTTATTTGGTCATGCAAGAGGAGTATCAAAGCAACTAGACCTAATGCACATTTCATTTCCTAACCAACATAGTGAGTACAAAGTAAAAACTTAAAAGTTGTTAAATGCAAACCGGAGCTTGCCTCTTTTGCAGGGATGTAGTATATAATAACAGTTAGTGATCTTTGATCCCTTGATCCTCTTGAACTTAATCAACAGATCCTCACGTCAAGGGATGACTCCGTCGAAGTCCTTCGTCATGAGCTATCGACATGTATATGCATAAGTTTTTATAATGCAATGTAAAGAATTAAAGACTTGAACTTCTTAAGAACAGAGGCTGTGTGGAAATTTCAAGAATGGCTTTGTTGCCTCTGTTGTGCAAAGAACATCAATGAAACAAACTGTATTAGGGGTTTAGTTTATAAACTAAGTTTCCTAATGAACATAAGAGATGAACTAGAATGATTTGGATATAACCAACGATTCTGATCTCCAATGACTTCAAATATTTACAGGAAGTCATACACTAAACAGAGACTTAGCTTGCCAAAACGCAGCTAATATGGAAGGAAATTGTGTCTCCCGTAATTTCCACCATAATTCCCTATGTGTTTCTCACATACATAAGCATGGAGAACAAGGACAGGGAGATCTAAGGCTCATCTTGATCTAAAAATTTGCATGTAAGTTCCTGGTCACATGAAAGGACTTTGGCACAAAATTCAGACCATTTACTTGAGTAGTTCCTCCAGAATAATTCCTTAAGCATTTCTACTAAAAAGAATTAATTCTGAAGTACAGTGCATTTTCATGCCCAATAAAGTGAACTAAAATTTTAAGTATGACTCATAGAGCATGCCTGAATTTTCTCATGATTTTTGGAGCTATGAATTGCCTAGAATGTATTTTACAAGTTAGAAACCTTTTCTGAAAAAGTTTCTGGACCACTTTGAACACAGCTGTTTGTATTTAGCAAATTCCTACTCAAACCATCTTAAAATTAGCTGAAAATGTGCTATAGGGTCAATAATATCTTAAAGAATATTCTGGCAAAATTTGAAGATTTTTGGATGAACCAAACTCACTCAATAATTCTTTTTCAGAAAACATTCAAAGAATTTCCAGAATTTATTATTGCCATTCATACAAATTGGGGTTCATATTTGGATAGATCCTTGCAAAATGAATCCAACCGAATTTGAATCACCCAATTTGGAGGTTCCTACACAAAGATATGATTTTCCAAAGTCGTGGCTAATTCTGGAATTGTTTTGCTATTGAAAATCGATTGGACCCACTGTTCTAAACTACAGCCAATAGAATTTGGGCCACACCGGGTTACACGGTTTCCACGCGTGCAGCCACAGTAGACCCCGAGCCACAGCCGATCAAATGTTTAAAATCTGGTCGCTGACAACTGGACCCGCCACGGGTCTTCTTCCTCCTCCAGCTCTTTCCCACGCCCTCGCTGCTCCCTCGCCAGCCCGCACCCGGAGCTCGCCGAAGGGCCGCTCCCAACCATCTCTCGGTCCAAATCTCGCCGCCTGTGAGTTTGGGAGGCCGGTGAACACATCAGCGGGGCTTGCTCGGGCTGCCGGTGGCAGGAAACTAGTCGGCGGCGTGCGGCAGCTTTGGGACGCCTTTAGCGCCATCGCCCGATCTTTCTAGCCCGCCAAAAGCTCGGCCAACCTGCTTTACAGCACCAGGGGACTACTAGGGAGATCGACATAGCATCAAAATCTCTTGGGAACGGCTCCAAGTAGGTTGTCACCGTGCGCCCCACCCGTGCCGCCATGGAAGCGCTTGGAAAACCCGAAAATTGGGCGGTCTACGTGTCGTTTCAAGCTAGGTTTGTGAAGAGAAAATGATCGCCGGATAGCCTAGCCCTTGTGTGAAAGATTTGATAATCTAATAACAATTAGGGAGGGAGAATTTGCAGTTTTCGTACCGGTTACTCGGTTTGCACCCGCCGGAGCAAAAACCTCGAATTAGCGCTCGGTCGTCCACGGTTTGATCCAAGTTTCGGGGGAGAGCAGCACTGAGGTCGGGCGCTCCTGTGGCCGTGCTTGCTGGGGCATGAAAGCTCCCTGGTTGGGCTGTTCACGTGCGTCCGATCATCGGCGCCGCTCGGTTGCTGCGAAGAACCGCGTGCCCGGGTGAGGGAAGCCAAAGCTTGCCCAGTTTCGGCACCGAGGAGGTACATGAGGGTTCTCCAACGCCGTTTTGCAGCTCGGAGGACTCTGTGACACATGTGTTTGCCGGCTTCCGATCAATTTACATAGGCGTGGTGAGCTCGGCTCTTCTCGTGTGTGAGGAGGAAGCAAAGTCCGTTGCTTCGGTGGGGTGAGAAAACGAGCACTTCGTGAGGTGATAAGACTCGCTGGGCACGCCTCCAGCGCGATGGATGAAGCTGGAGGTGGCTCGGTTTGCCGCTCAGTGTCGCTCTGTGCGAGCTCGGTCGGTTCGAGTGGAACAGCTAACAGAGCCTCAATTGCTTCACTGGAAAACAGAGAACAGAGGAGTTTCTTTGGGTTCGAGTCACAATTTAGCTCAATGACATGTGGGGTCCACCCCTTCTCCTCCCCAAAAGATCTTCTCATTTAATTTCTTAAATTCCAAAAGTTCTGAAATTGAAAAGTGGGCTAGCATTTAAATTCGCCGAATTCAGTTTGAATTTGCATTGCAAATTTGAATTCAATTTGAATTTGAAAATGCTCATATTTACTTCCTTTTTAGCCCAACCTAAAATTAGAAGGTTGCCCTCCTAACTTTCCTCAAATTCAAAATTAGGAGGCCGCATGTGTATTCAAAAGTTTGGCAATAATTTGCGGTGGACTTTGAATTTGAAAATCTGATTTTTAATCTTTCATGTAAAGGAGTATTTCCTCCAGGGTGTTTAAGTCCATATGCGTTCAACATATTCAAATGAACAGGTGAGCCTCTTTTTGATGAACATCCATGTACGCCCTCACGTGTAGAAAAGTTTTTGCAAGTCCCAATTTTCATGAATTTGAAACACATAGCTTTTCAAGCCTCGGTTTATTTCATATACAATTTTGGAACTTTTACAACTGTTAACATAAGTAATTATTGGAAATAGTTAACAATAATAACTTGCCTTCGCGTACTGATACTCGGTCAAATACGTGTCGTAGTCCTTCCTAAATGGACCCCCTCCTTGCTGCTGCTGATGCCGCTTGTTGTACTCATTGATTGCCTGGATGCGGGCGTACGATAACGCTTGCAGCACGAGCTTCCAAGCATTCGTGTGGAACACGACAGTCACGTGATCCATCATGCTCTCGCTCGAGTCCTCTAACTGGTATCTCAGCTTGAAGAAAACAAATATTTAATCGATCCGCATTAACAATTTAAATGATTGCAAACAATGCAAACATTTAAGATTACCATAAATCGTTCCACACGGCCCCCCTGAAAGGTGCCGTGCACCTCCTGAGGGACACGAGCATATTCGTCCCACGACAAAGCAGGAACACCATCGATGACACCGGGATAGTGCAACCACACTAAAGCCCCGGTGACACCGTTCACCTGCCTGTGGTGTCCCTAGCCTGCGAACGAACAGTCGCGCCAAGATCTGCAAAATTTGTTAACTCATTATGTATCGGGAGACAACATCAAGTATTTAATACTATACAATTTGTTGACCTGTCTCCAAGTGGACAAATAGTGATCTGCTCACGAGGAAGAGGAGGAGCAGCAAAGTAGGTCCTCCTCGTCCATCGCCTCTTCGAAGGCTCCATGCTCGCCGGCTCCAAGGGCTGCTTAGGCGGCTCCGAGGGCTGGTTAGCCCCAACCTGGCTCCGACTGAGAAGACTCTGAGTCAGACTACAAAAGTAAAGGATTGATATGAAAAAATTATTGATAAATGCAATTTAAAATAATGTGATTGGCAACTGAAATTTACCTCCGTGCGATGAAAGGCCACATCTCAATCCGAAAATTTTGGAAGGTGCCGCATCAGCTGAGAGCGTCTGCTCCCACCTGACGAGGTACCTGAGAAGATGAAGTCCCGTGACTGGGTGAGGAACCCTCTCACCCCTTCCCATTTCCGTTTGACGACGACATCCTGATGTAATGGGCTATGCCGGGCTGAGTCGGCCCGAAGCCCATTTATTTACATATCGATATCATACACTCAAGCAATCAAAATGCTAAAAAAAATTCAAACTAGTCAAATTAACTTCTTTTATGGTTCTACCGTCCTAATCATGCTACATATATTTATCATGTATCATGCCCTAATCAACACATTTATCCATTTGTGATCTTTATTTGAATATGCATTTCTTAACTAACTACTCCCACAAATAAAATTGTATGTCAACACATAAGCTATAACCTATAAGCTCCCGACTGGGGGGGGTGGGTGGGGAGGGGGGAGCCCTTGTGATGGTGCTGGGGTGGGGGGTCTTTGGTGGAGGATTCGGTGATGGATAGAGATGGAGAGGGGAGAGAGAGAGGGAGAGAGAGAAGAGGGGGAGAAAGAGAGAGAGGGAGAGAGGGAGGAAGAGGGAGAGAGGGAGGAAGAGAAAGAGAGAGGGAGGGAGACGGAGAGAGGAGGGGGAGAAACAGAGAGAGAGGGAGTAAGAGAGAGAGAGAGAAAGAGATTTGGAGAGAGAGGGAGAGACAGCGATGAGACCGACACGCCGCCAGTGATAGCGTACGAGTCAAGGTTCACCACTATGGGGTATTAGACCATGAGGAACTCCGACTAGGGCTAAAAATGGCCAGAGAGTACTCGGCGACGGCAGCGAACGACGGGGGAAGTCTGATGAGCTTGTTCTCCGATATGGATGGACAAAAATGCTTAGAACATGATCGGTTGTCTTCACAGAAACCTAAAGAGCGCTAAATTGCATCACAAGTTGGCGGCGGCGGCAATGGGAAAATCAAATTGGTTCGACAGGGTTCTCGACGGTGCTCTACTGTGTTTAAGCGCGGCAATGGGAAAATCAAATAACTAAACTAATTAATGAACTAAGTAACATAACTAACAAAATAACTAACTAATTAAATAACTAAATAATCTACAAGATTAATCAAGTAACCAAATTATAAAATAAATACTAAACTAACTTAATAATCAACTAAACCAAAATTAAGTAACCTAATTAAGTAACAAATTAACTCATTAACTAAACTAATTAATAAAGTAGCTAAATTAATTAATAGATGAACTAATTAACTAATTTATACAATTAATTAAACTTACCTTGAAGTGGCGGCGAAACGGCGGCGAGCGCGGGGCAGGCGCGAGGCCAAGCGGTGGTGGCGGGCGCAGGGCCAGGCGGCGGCGGCGTGGGGGCGGGCGGCGGGGCCGAGCGTGGGCGGCGCGGGGCTAGGCGGCGGCGGCGTGGGGCCAGGTGGTGGTGGCGCGGGGCCGAGCGGCGGCGGCGGGATCGAACAGGGGCGGCGGTGGCGGGATCGAGCGGGGGCAGCGTGGGGCTGGGCGGTGGCTGGCCCAAGCGGCGACGACGGGGCCAGGAGGCGGCTTCTGCTGCCGAAGGCGGTGGGGGCGACCTCGGTCGAGCGGCGGCGGGACGAAGTCGGGTGGGCTCGGTTGGAAGCCCGAGCCCAGGGCCGGGGCGGAGGATATAATCCATAATTTACGACGGCCCCGGTTGGGCCGTCGTAAGTTATCTGCAATTTTCGACGGTTTGCTTACTTACGACAACCTAGGGTTTGAGTCATCATAAGTTATTCCTTAATTAAGACGGGCCTATAACTTACGACGGCCGCAGACCCATGGCCGTTGTAAGTTAGTTTACTTACGACAGCCGCCCAGGACCGTCATAAGTTACACAACTTACGATGGCTAGCCGTCGTAAGTAACCTGACCGTCGTATGGTGTCGTGTTTCTTGTAGTGTTAAGCATAACAGATGGCTTATCATGTGCTTTGCAAAGAAAGGATCAAGATATTGTTGAAGCAACAAGTTTAATTATGGTTGTAAAAGATCGATTGTAGGATGTGAGGACAATGGATGGGAGACATTGTTCAAACGAGTGAAGTCCTTTTGTGACGAGAATCAGATTAAAGTGCCAAAATGGATAAAGAAGTGAATGCAAAAGAGACATTCACGTAAAAAGGTAAAAAGTAACAAACATGCATTTCTACCATGTTGATATTTTCATTGCTGCCATAGATTCCATTTTGATAGAGATGAGCCATCGCTTTAATGAAGTTAGTTCAAAATTATTGGTATGCATGGCTACTCTAAATCCGAGGAACAATTTCCGTAATTTTGACGTGGTTAAGCTTGTCACACTTGCTGAGATTTATGCTGGAGATTTTATGGTAGCTGATTGTTTGGTGTTGAGAAATCAAGTTCAAAGCTTCATTCTCAACATTAGGAGAAGTGAAGAATTTCTTGGATGTATAGATCTTCCAAATGTTGCAGAAAAAATGGTTGATACATGAAAGAATAGATCTTTTCTATTGGTCTATGGACTCATTGAGCTAATTTTAATACTCCTAGTAGCAACAACGTCTGTTGAGATGGTATTTTCTGCTATAAATTTTATAAAGACAGATTTGCGCAATAGAATGGGAGATGAATGGCTCAATGACTTGATGATATGCTACACTGAAAGGAGATATTTAGAAGAATTACTGATGATAAAATCATAAAAGAGAAGACATGAAAAAACGCCATATGTTAGTGCCAACAAATAATTTAATGGCATGCAACTATTCTCTATTTTCAATAAATTTATAATATTAGCCCACAAAGGTCAATATTTGTAACTACTTTATTATTTTTCAGATTTTTACTCATAATGATTAATCGACGTTGGCATATGTGTAAGTTGCACTTTATCTTTATGCATCAAATTATTTTGAATATTTAAAATTTGGATTTATGTATGACAACATTTAAACATGTCTTTACTAGATTATGCGGTTAAGCCCCCCTATGGTTTTTGTCTGGATCCGCCACTGATGCGTATAGAGAGAACATGTGGCCTTACAAAATTGAATTTGAAACCTAGGAATGTTTGAGTTCTATTTGAATTGATCTCCAACTATCTGGCAGAAAAGTTTCATATCTCTCACATATAGAATTAGTTAATTTTGAGTGTGCTAGTAGATGTTAGTAAACTTATTTGATGACGATGGGTCTAGTAGTTCCTTCCAAACGCTACGTTAAATCGAATTTAATGCTGCATAATATATCGGGTTCATATCTCTCACATAATATATATAGTAACCATCAAGAATCTGTGTCTATATACTGTAACTACTTGTTACTCCATTCATTCTAAAATTATTGCCATCAGGATAATAATTTTAATTTATTTTTTTAGCTACATTTCTTATAACTAATGATATCAATTTGAGAATGAAGGAAAGTACTTTTTACATTTTAATATGGACCTCAGGAGTTTACAAGTTCTCACTCTGCTGATTACTTGGACTCATTTAACTGAACCGGCATATACATCCAGGGCCAGCCTGTATAAAAGTGTGTCCATGATAGGCTCATACAAAGGAATTCTTAGGCCTCACTCTGTGGATGGTTGCAATTAAAGCTAACACCTAATTCAATCACGAACATGTTTTGCATCATTATTTCTGTTACATTTAGTTCTACAAGTCCAGATATATGGAGTATTGAATATGTTTTGCCAACTTTTTCCATGTGGACCTACATGTCATAGTAACAAGAATAACTGTTTTTTTTGTGGTGGCTAGTAGCCTCGACATAACATGTTGACGGGACAACTTCCCGCCAGAGCACCTTCGCCACAAATCCGTTACGGAACATATAAACAAACATATGTGCTTAGCCGATCACAGTCCGATCCGGATCCTTATGATCCAAAAGCGTATACTGTACCGATTTCGAGCCGGCGGGCTACTCCACCTGCGGTTCGCTTATATGTAAGTACAGTAAGCAATGCCGGAAGAAACACTCTACACTAGAGTCGATGAGGATCTATCTGTAGCACCTCCCATGAATACAGAATGTTAGATATTTGGGTCTAAGACTCATCTATTTAAATAATTTAGTTAACTTAATTCTAAGACATATGTAAAATATTAGGAGTATATTTTATGAAGAGAAGATTAAACCAATTTATAGATTGGAATACTGACTATCTATTGTGAAGGTGGAGAGGGTAAATGTTGTCCCAAACCATATCACACAGTGTCGCGCTGGTGTGACGTCATGTCTTGACGTTTTTTGAAGATCAATTCAGCCGAATAATGACTAGTAACGGACACGTTAATGACTGTCATAATGCACCGAATAATGGCTAGTAACGGATGCGTTAATGGTTGAGTCATGACGGACCAAATAATGACTACTAATGGACGTGTTATTGGTTGAATCATAATCGCTGAATTGATAAACGTCATAACTTAGATTGATGGTATTCATTCTCTCTCATTTCTTGACTCCTATATAAGGAGGCCATCCCTTCATGTGATAGACACAAGAAGAAAATCTTCTCTCTTGCTCCTCCACACGTTCTCTGTCGCGCTGCCTCTAAGCAATCCTGACTCTGCTTTCTGCGCGCATAGAAAATAGAGTGAGCAGACCTCTGAAATCGACGCTCTCTCGAGATCCTACCGCGGGATAGAGAGCGAATACGATTTTTGGGGAACGCACTCGCGTGACTGCTCGATCTTCCGTTCGTGTCCTTGTGCTCGTGTACGACTACTTCGGTTGTTCGTGCACGTGATCTGCACTGCAACGTGACTGCACTGCTTTGATGATCTTCCAACACCAAACGAGATCGACTACTTCAAATAGCCCAACATGTCAACTGTTGGGAATGGCGCCGCCAGTGGTTTTAGCACTGGTCCCACCTATGGATACTTTTCTAAAACTCATATTTTAGCTTTAGCAATTTTGTGTATTACTATTGCTAAAACTGAGAGCACAAGATCGACCATAATCGTCATGTTTATGATTTATTTGCAAAGCATGCTTTATCATTTAATATGGATTAAACAAAACCATAAAATTCCTAATTTTCCAACACAAAATTCTTAGAAAATATAGGATTGAAGTTGCACGTCTTCTTAAATCCTATGGAATGAAACAAATATAGGAAATGCTCCTGCGAATTGTTTGGAAGGTTCACAAAATAAAACATATGAATTATGAGTTTAGATGTTTATGGACAAGAGGAAGCAAGGAGAGAGAAAAAGATATTGTGCCTTATAACTTTTAAAATAATTGGAAACATGATGTTACACCTCACGCTAGAGTTCCTCCAATGTATTGATAAAAATTTCCCATCCTTCAAAATTTATAAGAAAAAAATCCTACGGTTCAAAAAGCACACGTAGAAATTTGTGTTCCTTTAAATTCAACTCCTCTATCTTTTCGTGTACAACTCCTTTGGTAGAACCCCTGGATAGACTAATAGCTGGAGCCCAAGTCCAAGGAAGCGGTGGAGCCCTTGCGTCAGCCTGCTGAAGACGATGCCGCAGGGGAACGCATCTGTAAATCGGCCTGACCACACCGCACATGGTATGTGGAGGATCTTGAGACTGTCCACATTGTGGACCTATATATTTGACCTATAAAAAAATATTTTTATTTTTTATTGTGAATTTAAAAAATTCTCAACTTTACAATTTAGTTATCCGCACCTCTAAATCCGACTTCTATCGAGCGTGCTGGCATATCATCACAGTTATGTTGACGTTTGGGTGCCTGCGTAACCAAATTACCCCCCTGCAAAAGAAGAGTCAGGCATTGATCACACTCATCCCAAAAGTAGAGAGATTTTAGAATGATAAGCTTAATCTGTTCCTTTGACAAGTTGGTGTCAAAAGTTCTAGGTTTGAGGCTCTCCCCGCACATTGACAATCTGATCTCACCAGCGTAAAACACTTTTCTCAGAGGCAGATGCATTCAGGACAATTTTGTTTATGTCAGAAGCCTTGCAAGGACTTACCATGGGAAGGAAGGATGCACTCATCAAATTAGACATTGCAAAGGCTTTCGACTCCGTATCATGGAAATACCTATTTGAGTTGATGCAACACAGAGGTTTTCCACTAAAATTTCTCGGGACTGGATAGCAGCTCTTTTGGTCTCTTTATCATCGGCGGTCAGGCTCAATGGTATCATGGAACCGTAGATACAACACAGACGAGGGCTTAGGCTGGGTGACCCGCTGTACCCGTACTTATTCATCCTAGCCATTGATTCTCTTCATCGGTTTTTTGATCTGGCAATGCAATGGGCTCCCTGTCCAAGCTGTCAGAATCTTCAACACGATTGCGGATCAGTCTCTAAACCGATGACATCATTCTCTTCTCCAACACATGGCAGGAAGACATCCGTTTTATAATGGAGTGCATGGATAAATTCAGCTCAGCGACCCGACTTAAAACCAATGTATGAAAGTGTGAGGACCGGGGTCCTGATATTCCAGGAATCACATTCACTACAAGAAACACGGTCATTTACGACGGTCAAAGTTATTTACGGCGGTCGTAGGGTTGACCGTCATAAATAAAAGCTTGTTTATGACGGCCTGACCTAGGCCGTCGTAAGTACCAACTTATTTACGATGCCCCTAGCTTGGCCGTCGTAACTAAGGTTATTTACGATGGCCCTAGCTTGGCCATCTTAACTAAGGTCATTTACGAGGGTTTGGCCACCTACCGTCGTTAATAAGGGGTATATACCTGTGGGCCCGAAGTCGGCACGGGCATTCACGCCCGAGCCCGACTGCCTCTGCGCCGCTGCCCGCCCGCCGCCCTCGCCCACCGCCGCCGCCCCGGTCGCCGCCACCCCTAGCCCGACCGCTGTCACCCCCGTGCCCGGCCGCCGCCCCCGCCTCCGCGCCCAGCAACCGTCGCCCCCATCGCTGCCGGGAGCCCGACTGCCTCCGCGACGCCGCCCCCACCCGCCGCCGCCGCCCCCGTGCCCGGCCACCACCACCTCCGTGCCCGGCGGCCGCCGCCCCCACCGCCACCCGATGCCGGCCTCGGCCTCCCCGAGCCGCCCGGTGCCGCTCACAGACCGCCGCCGACCGACCCCGAGCGCCCGCGGTCCCGCGCGCCCTCGGCCCCGTCGCCTCCGGCAGTGTTCGCCCGCCGGCCGCCGTCGATCACCTCCACCTCCAAGTAAATTTTTATAATTAATTAGGTTAGTTAGTTAATTAGTTAGGTACTTAGTTTATTAGTTAAGTAATAAGTATATTAGTTAAGTAATTAGTTTGTTTGTTAAATAATTTGTTTGTTAATTAATTATTTTATTAAATAGTTAATTAGCTAAAACATTAGGTAATTATTTAATTAAATTGTTTATTAGTTAATTACTCAGTTTATTAGTTAATTAATTACTTGATTAGATGAATTAAAATGTCTATTAGTTGTAATTGTTTAATTAGTGGATTAAATCTTGTATTAGTCCATTAATTAAATATTTAGTAGTTTAATGTTCTCACATTCTTAATTGATTCATTGATTGTTTAGTTTTTTAATTGATTGATTGTAATAATTATTTAATTGATGACGGTTACGTATATACTCCATCGTATGCGCTATATAACTAGGACTACCCCCACGCCACCGTGGTCCCGGCCCGCTCCGCTGCTACGCGTGGCCCCCGCTCGAACGCTAAGCCGGGCTCCCCACTCTGCCGCGCCACCCTCTCCTCCTCCTTCTGTAAAATCTCAAAAATTCTAGCAAGTGGCTCAACTAATTCCCACTTAGGAAAATGAGGGGAAATTAAAATTTTGAATTATAAAGGTGTGAGTTCAAAGGGCTGACTCAAACGTGTAAAAGTTTCCAAACACGGGAGCTAAACTCACAATTTGGTTCTCCATATCTCAAATAATAAACCGGCCAAATTTCAGCCCATTTGGAGGGGGTTTATTATTTGTTTGGAATTAAGAGGGGGAAGCACTCAAATCTGAATTCAAATTTCAGTTCCAAATTCAAACTTCACCAAAACGGCAAACTGGGTTCACAAATGTGTTCTCCACATTTGAAATAGTATCCATGCCGAAATTCAGATTATTTGGGTTTAGTTTGCTAGGGTTTTGAATCAATGAAAAAGGGAGGAATTCAATTCCTAATTCAAATGCAAACCTCCCAATTCAATTCAAACTTTACACCAAAAAACTGAATGCAGTTGAATTCAAAATTTAAATCATGACTTTGAGAGGAATTAAAGCTATTAATTTTGAGGGAAATATCAGCTGGAATTAGGTGGTGTGGGCTCCACCTGTCAGCCACACAAAAATGCAAACCGACTCTGCTCTCTTCGGCCGATCACCTAGCGAACGCCAGCGCCGAGCTGAACCTCTCCCCGATGAAGCGACAGCACCACCTCCTGCTCGGCCAATCAGTGCATCGGGGGATATGATCACAGTGCTTCTGCCCAAGTGAACCAGCTCTCTCTTCGCCGTTCACTTTCTTCTCACGCGCGCGACTTCTTCTCTGTTTTCCACCGCTCGAGCGCCTCATGGCTCACCGTTGCTCCCGCGACACAGGACACAACTCAGGCGAACTTCCACAGAAAATACACGCACCATCCTCTCCTCGATCTTCTAGTGAAAGCCTTCTCCCATTTCGTTCAGTATTGAGGCAGTATTTTCCGGTTTACCGATCCCACGTTCATAGCACCGAGAGGGAACTCGACTTGAAATTCTTGATGATAGGTCTAAAACAGCTCTTGTCCATCGAAACATAGGTTCTAAACCCTCCGACGACCCTCTAGGATCAACCAGCATCGAGAACCACCAAACACAGGCGCTGTTCTTCGAGTTTTTCAGGGTTGCCGCCATTTATAGCCCTAGGTCGACAGTGAGGTCATAGCTCCGGCCATTTCCATGACAAACCGGGTTCATTTTCGTTCTTAGCATGTCACCTAGGAGCTGTAGGAAGAAACCGTGCTCCAAATAAGGCTTTGTAGGGCTCGAGCGACATTGCCGGAGTTGAAGCCGCCACTATCGCCATCGCCGACTAGGTTCCGGCTGCCAAGAGCCTTAGCCGACCCCCTCAGCGTATTCCCCGTGCGAACGTAGGCCCAGGCGGCGAGTTATAGCAAGCTCCGAGCAGTAGACCGATGGGCGGCGAGCCTCGCCGGAGTGCTCCGCCGCGGGGAGCGCGGGTGTCGGGAGGTGGACGAAGGGGGGCCGGTCCCACCGTCAGTCTCTCTTTACCTCGCGGGGATTGGTTTGCGGCCTGGATCGGATGCGGCTGCATGGGTAGAACCCCGTGGGCTTCAGTGTGGCTGCGATGTCACTTGCCCAATTCAGACAGTGGGGCCCACAGCCAGGGTTTAAACTTTTCCCAAATTTCAGAGTTGAGCTGAACTTCAAACCTTCATAACTTTCAGTAGGAATGCCCAAAATTTATGAAACAAATTTTGTTGGATTCCTATCAACCAGTAGTTTGCAGAAATGCAAAGAAATAGGTCTGAAGACCCCTGGAATTTTCTACAAAATTCCTCAAATTTAAATCTTTGGGAATTAATTCCAGGAGATCCCTGTTATGAAATTTTCTCAAATTCGGCCAGAAGATCCTTCATAACCCTAGTGACCTCCTATAAAAATTTGAGCATCATTGGACTCCAATTCTAGGCCAAATTGTCTTCCAATTTTCAGCTTTCATTTGAAAATTCCAAATTAAACAGAAACTTTTTCAGAAATTTCCACCAACTTCAAAAATCCATATCTCCCTGTATACAACTCAAAAAATTATGAAACAAATTTTTCTAGAACAAGGGAGACCTTCTCTACTTAGATGTTCCACTGTTAGCTATGTCAAAGCTGCAAATTTGAGATCAAAATTCAGAGGAGCTATGTACTTGTGAGTTCTACAGCCCTAGAGGTCGACTGTGAGGTCATAGCTCCAGCCATTTTCATGGCAAACTGGGTTCATTTCGTGCTTAGCATGTCAACACGGAGCTGTAGGAAGAAACCGTGCTCCAAATAAGGCTTTGTAGGGCTCGGGCGACATCGCCGGAGTTGGAGCCGCCACTGTCGCCGTCGTCGACTAGGTTCCGGCCGCCAAGAGCCCTAGCCGACCCCCTCAGCGTATTCCCCATGCAAACATAGGCCCAGGCGGCGAGCCTTGCCGGAGTGCTCCGCCGCGGGGAGCGCGGGTGTCGGGAGGTGGACGAAGGGGGGCCGGTCCCACCGGTCAGTCTCTCTTTACCTCGCAGGGATCGGTTTGCGGCCCGGATCGGATGCGGCTGCGCGGGTAGAACCCCGTGGGCTTCGGTGTGGCTGCGATGTCACTGGCCCAATTCAGACAGTGGGGCCCACAGCCAAGGTTTAAACTTTTCCCAAATTTCAGAGTTGAGCTGAACTTCAAACCTTCATAAATTTCAGTAGGAATGCCCAAAATTTGTGAAATTTTTTTGTTGGATTCCTATCAACCAGTAGTTTGAAGAAATGGAAAGAAATAGGTATGAAGATCCCTGGAGTTTTCTCCAAAATTCTTCAAATTTAAATATTTGGGAATTAGTTCCAGGAGATCCCTGTTATGAAATTTTCTCAAATTCAGCCAGAAGATCCTTCGTAACCCTAGTGACCTCCTATTAAAATTTGAGCATCATTGGACTTCAATTATAGGCCAAACTGTCTTCCAATTTTCAGCTTTCATTTGAAAATTCAAAATTAAACAGAAACTTTTTCAGAAATTTCCACCAACTTCAAAAATCCATATCTCCCTGTATATAACTCTAAAAATTATGAAACAAACTTTTCTAGAACCAGGGAGACCTTCTCTAATTAGATGTTCCACTGTTAGCTATGTCAAAGCTGCAAATTCAAGATCAAAATTCAGAGGAGCTATGTACTTGTGAGTTCTACGGCCCTAGAGGTCGACGGTGAGGTCATAGCTCCGGCCATTTCCATGGCAAACCGGGTTCATTTTCATGCTTAGCATTCACCACGGAGCTGTAGGAAGAAACCGTGCTCCAAATAAGGCTTTGTAGGGCTCGGGCGACATCGCCGGAGTTGGAGCCGCCACCGTCACCGTCGTCGACTAGGTTCCGGCCGCCAGGAGCCCTAGCCGACCCCCTCAGCGTATTCCCCGTGCGAACGTAGGCCCAGGCGGCGAGTTATAGCAAGCTCCGAGCAGTAGAGCAACGGGCAGCGAGTTTTGCCAGAGTGCTCCACCGCGGGGAGCGCGGGTGTCGGGAGGTGGACGAAGGGGGCCGGTCCCACCGGTCAGTATCTCTTTACCTCGCGGGGATCGGTTTGCGGCCCGGATCGGATGCGGCTGCGCGGGTAGAACCCCGTGGGCTTCGGTGTGGCTGCGATGTCACTGGCCCAATTCAGACAGTGGGGCCCACAGCCAAGGTTTAAACTTTTCCCAAATTTCAGAGTTGAGCTGAACTTCAAACCTTCATAAATTTCAGTAGGAATGCCCAAAATTCGTGAAACAAATTTTGTTGGATTCCTATCAACCAGTAATTTGAAGAAATGCAAAGAAATAGGTATGAAGATCCCTGGAATTTTCTCCAAAATTCCTCAAATTTAAATATTTGGGAATTAATTCCAGGAGATCCCTGCTATGAAATTTTCTCGGCCAGAAGATCCTTCGTAACCCTAGTGACCTCCTATTAAAATTTGAGCATCATTGGACTTCAATTATAGGCCAAATTGTCTTCAAATTTTCAGCTTTCATTTGAAAATTCAAAATTAAACAGAAACTTTTTCAGAAATTTCCACCAACTTCAGAAATCCATATCTCCCTGTATATAACTCGAAAAATTATGAAACAAACTTTGCTAGAACCAGGGAGACCTTCTCTAATTAGATGTTCCACTGTTAGCTATGTCAAAGCTGCAAATTCAAGATCAAAATTCAGAGGAGCTATGTACTTCTGAGTTCTACGGCCCTAGAGGTCGACGGTGAGGTCATAGCTCCGGCCATTTCCATGGTAAACCGGGTTCATTTTCATGCTTAGCATATCACCACGGAGCTGTAGGAAGAAACCGTGCTCCAAATAAGGCTTTGTAGTGCTCGGGCGACATCGCCGAAGTTGGAGCCGCCACCATCGCCGTCGTCGACTAGGTTCCGGCCGCCAAGAGCCCTAGCCGACCCCCTCAGCGTATTCCCCGTGCGAACGTAGGACCAGGCGGCGAGTTATAGCAAGCTCCGAGCAGTAGAGCGATGGGCGGTGAGTTTTGCTAGAGTGCTCCACCGCGGGGAGCGTGGGTGTCGGGAGGTGGACGAAGGGGGCCGGTCCCACTGGTCAGTCTCTCTTTACCTCGCGGGGATCGGTTTGCGGCCCATCGGATGCGGCTGCGCGGGTAGAACCCTGTGGGTTTCGGTGTGGCGGCGATGTCACTGGCCCAATTCAGACAGTGGGGCCCACAGCCAGGGTTTAAACTTTTCCCAAATTTCAGAGTTGAGCTGAACTTCAAACCTTCATAACTTTCAGTAGGAATGCCCAAAATTTGTGAAACAAATTTTGTTGGATTCCTATCAACAAGTACTTTGCAGAAATGCAAATAAATTGGTCTGAAGACCCCCTGGAATTTTCTTCAAAATTCCTCAAATTTAAATCTATGGGAATTAATCCCAGGAGATCCCTGTTATGAAATTTGCTCCAATTCAGCCAGAATATCCTTCATAACCCTAGTGACCTCCTATAAAAATTTGAGCATCATTGGACTCCAATTACTAGCCCAAATTGTCTTCCAATTTTCAGCTTTCATTTGAAAATTCCAAATTAAACAGAAACTTTTTCAGAAATTTCCACCAACTTCAAAAATCCATATCTCCCTGTATATAACACGAAAAATTATGAAACAAACTTTGCTAGAACCAGGGAGACCTTCTCTACTTAGATGTTCCACTGTTAGCTATGTCAAAGCTGCAAATTCGAGATCGAAATTCAGAGGAGCTATGTACTTGTGAGTTCTACGGCCCTAGAGGTCGACGGTGAGGTCATAGCTTCGGCCGTTTCCAAGACAAACCGAGTTCATTTTCGTGCTTAGCATGTCACCATGTTGCTGTAGGAAGAAACCGAGCTCCAAATAAGGCTTTGTAGGGCTCGGGCGACATCGCCGGAGTTGGAGCCGCCACTGTCGCCGTCGTAGACTAGGTTCCGGCCGCCAAGAGCCGTAGCTGACCCCCTCGGCGTATTCCCCGTGCGAACGTAGGCCAAGGCGGCGAGTTATAGCAAGCTCCGAGCAGTAGAGCGATGGACGGCGAGCCTTGCCGGAGTGCTCCGCCGTGGGGAGGGCGGGTGTCGGGAGGTGGACGAAGGGGGGCCGGTCCCATCGGTAAGTCTCTCTTTACCTCGCGGGGATCGGTTTGCAGCCCGGATCGGATGCGGCTGCGCGGATAGAACCCCGTGGGCTTCGGTGTGGCTGCGATGTCACTGGCCCAATTCAGACAGGCCCACAGCCAGGGTTTAAACTTTTCCCAAATTTCAGAGTTGAGCTGAACTTCAAACCTTCATAACTTTCAGTAGGAATGCCTAGAATTTGTGAAATACATTTTGTTGGATTCCTATAAACCAGTACTTTGCAGAAATGCAAAGAAATTGGTCTGAAGACCCCTGGAATTTTCTCCAAAATTCCTCAAATTTAAATCTTTGGGAATTAATTCCAGGAGATCCCTGTTATGAAATTTGCTCAAATTCGGCCAGAAGATCCTTCATAACCCTAGTGACCTCCTATAAAAATTTGAGCATCATTGGACTCCAATTACTAGGCCAAATTGTCTTCCAATTTTCAGCATTCATTTGAAAATTCCAAATTAAACAGAAACTTATTCAGAAATTTCCACTAACTTCAAAAATCTATATCTCCCTGTATATAACTCGAAAAATTATGAAACAAACTTTGCTAGAACCAGGGAGACCTTCCCTACTTAGATGTTCCACGGTTAGCTATGTCAATGCTGCAAATTTGCGATCAAAATTCAGAGGAGCTATGTACTTGTGAGTTCTACGGCCCTAGATGTCGACGGTGAGGTCATAGCTCCGTCCATTTCCGTGGCAAACCGGGTTCATTTTCATGCTTAGCATATCACCACGGAGCTGTAGGAAGAAACCGTGCTCCAAATAAGGCTTTGTAGGGCTCGGACGACGTCGCCGGAGTTGGAGCCACCACCGTCGCCGTCGTCGACTAGGTTCCAGCCGCCAAGAGCCCTAGCCGACCCCCTCAGCGTATTCCCTGTGCGAACGTAGGGCCAGGCAGCGAGTTACAGCAAGCTCCGAGCAGTAGAGCGACAGGCGGCGAGCCTCACCGGAGTGCTCCGCCGCGGGGAGCGCGGGTGTCGGGAGGTGGACGAAGGGGGGCCGGTCCCACCGGTCAGTCTCTCTTTACCTCGCGGGCATCGGTTTGTGGCCCGGATCAGATGCGTCTGCGCGGGTAGAACCCCGTGGGCTTCGGTGTGGCTGCGATGTCACTGGCCCAATTCAGACAGTGGGACCCACAGCCAGGGTTTAAACTTTTCCCAAATTTCAGAGTTCAGCTGAACTTCAAGCCTTCATAAATTTCAGTAGGAATGCCCAAAATTTGTGAAACAAATTTTATTGGATTCCTATAAACCAGTACTTTGCAGAAATGCAAAGAAATAGGTCTGAGGACCCCTGTAATTTTCTCCAAAATTCCTCAAATTTAAATCTTTGGGAATTAATTTCAGGAGATCCCTGTTATGAAATTTTCTCAAATTCGGCCAGAAGATCCTTCATAAACCTAGTGACCTCCTATAGAAAATTGAGCATCATTGGACTCCAAATCTAGGCCAAATTGTCTTCCAATTTTCAGCTTTCATTTGAAAATTCCAAATTAAACAGAAACTTTTTCAGAAATTTCCACCAACTTAAAAAATCCATATCTCCCTGTATACAACTCGAAAAATTATGAAACAAACTTTGCTAGAACCAAGGAGAGCTTCTCTACTTAGACGTTCCACTGTTAGCTATGTCAAAGCTGCAAATTTGAGATCAAAATTCAGAGGAGCTATGTACTTGTGGGAATTTTAGAGCCCACAAGCCTCCATGAAACTTTCTCCAATTTTTCTCAGATCATCCTCATAGACTGTAGTCTCCCCTGGAAAAATTCCAAACCCAATTAAGAACCCTTATAAGCAGTAACTATTAGTAGAAGCTTGCTTCTTATAAATCATTATCACTTATACGTATGTTTTGTTGCATCTCATATAGTAACCGAAGTCGAAGACGCTCCATAGGCCTTGGAGATCCTCCCACCAGAAGCTAACTTTCCATTTGACTCACAACCAGGCAAACCCTGGTTTGCATTTAATTACTTTTGCAAAGTTTTGATTTGTATAACTTATGTCTAGGATGAAATGTTTGCATTAGAGTTAAGGTGATTGACACCCCCTTGCATGACCCCCAAATCCTATGGTGTTTTGGGTAGTCTAAAGCTCGACGAGTAGAAAGGCTATACTAATGTTCTTAGGATCTCGGTAGAAGTCAAGTAGTTGGACTCTACTCGTGAGATAGAATGTTATCACACTGGATAGAAGGAAGCAAAGAATGGCTTAAGAATGTGGAATTGAGACCCAGCAAGGGGATAGGATGCAGTGAGCGGAGGTCTCACGTGCGTAGCCCTGTTGGTGTCGGTTGAGGACCGAGCCATGTGCAGCCCTGCTGGACAAGTTTGAATAGTACCGGATGCATACTGGCTATATGGGAACCAGGAAACCGATGCAATTGGTTAACCTGGGTGCCAAGGCTTACTCAATCGTTTTATAGGAGTGGGTTGAGGGTAGCAAGGTGTAAATATGCCGGCGGGCACAGACATGCTCTGCGCGGGGACCTCCTGCCTGTTACGGATGGACCGGCTCGACATTTGGGTTTCCTTTAAAAGTTTGCTGCATACAACAGAGTAGGAAGGTGTGATGCACCACACATCTGAAATGGGTGTATGTGACTTGTTTTTCGGGTGTCTATTGATTGCAATCACCGTCCCTCGCGGTTATTTGAGTACCGCTTGTTCACTGTGCTGTGACGTAGCAAGAATTGAAAGAGGCCAGAAGAATATGATGTATGGAATTATCATTGTATTGCAACCATGTATGCTGTAGATGTAGAGCTCACTAAAGTTATATTCCACTTTGGGCATAACTACATCGGAAGGAAGTGTTTCTTATTTGATTATGGACTTTTGATGTGAGGGCTGCTCAAGACATATTAAATTGCTGCGGTAAAACTGAATGTGAGAATTAACATGTAGGCGAGTTCTTTATCGCAATATCATTTTCCTATATTAAGAATCCCTACATGTAGAGTTTCACATTTAGGCGTGACGGATGAGTCTTGCTGAGCCATCATGCTCACGGTTGCTATCTATTAAGATGTTGTAGGTGAGACAAATGAGGAAAGCTCCGAGGATGAGGTGATGCCCCCGTCAGGGTACACGACCGAGTTGGAGCCCTGCACGCCGCCGTGATCTCCGGATAGGTGCTGCTAGTGTGTAGCGTCCCCGGGATGGACGGCTACACTTTTGCATAGCTAGGCTGAGAGTTTATCTATGAGTGTAGACTTACGCTGTAAATAAGTTCGTAAAAAACTTCCCCTGTTTTATGTAAATAAAAGTTTGTATGTTATCGTAATCTTTTCTTGTGTCCTGTTGGGTGCCGCATCGCACGGCACCACCCTCTGCGATCCCAGAGTGGGAGGGCCACAGCGTTCCCCCGCACCCTCCCCACGCTATCGTGCCACCCTGTCCTCCTCCCTCCCCATGCCGTCGCTGACATGACCCCACGGTCTTGTCGAGCCAGGATCACGCTGAGGGGTGCTGCGTTGCACAACACCGGATAACACACATCAAAGGTACAAAGCGGAAGCAAAATTTTATTACATAAACGAGTTTATGAGCATGTTTACATCAAAATAAGTCCAGTCTACACTCACGGGCGTAGACTACGCATCAAGTTCACCAATCAGCCCTTGAACGTGTCCTTGCTAGCACACACGCACACTAACTCTGCGGCGTGCACGGCTCCCACTCGACGGGGTTCCCCTCCTGGGGTTCCGTCTCCTCTTCGGGAGTCCCTTCCTCATAGAACCCTGCAAAAGCTTCAAACACAAGCAGTGAGCACAAAGGCTCAGCAAGTCTGACCCATCTCACCTAAATATGGAACTTCTACATGAGGGGTGATCGGTTACATGAGGTAAAAATCATTTGCGAGGACTCGCCTAATTAGTAGAACCTTACTTTCAAGTTTTAGCAGCAGGTTGTGGAGAACCTTACGCTAAGGCACATGAGAGAGCCGCAATCAAACAAGAAACGCATTTCTCTCATGTACTTTGCCCAAAGTTGAAAAGAACTTTAGTTAGCTCTAAACTACAGCAATTCATTAGCAATCAAGTCCATCTTTCAATCAGCAACATTTTAACATGTAACTAGCCTGTTCTTTCTACGTCATGGTACAGTGAACAAGTGGTACTCACTGACCGCGAGGGACGGCGATTATAATCGATTTACACCTGCAGGGTTACCCGAATAACCCGTCACGTACGCCCGCACTCGATGTTGCCTACAACAACCATCACGGACGCCGTATGCAACCACCTTTCACCCGTCAGCCAAATATTGAACCGGTCCCATCGTCCCGAGCAAGAGGTCTCTGCATGCGCATCTCCGTGCCGCCAGCCGATTTACACCTCAACCTCTCAACCTACCCTCTGAACGACGGGCAATGCCTCAATACCCAGCTACCTGAGTTACATCAGTTTCCTAGTTCCCATATAGCCGGTAGGTCTTCGGTACTGTTCTAGCTTGTTCAACAGGCCCACACACGGCTCGGTCCTCAATCTACACAAGCGGAGCTACAGCACACAGGCCCCAAAGTCCTGCTGCCCTTACTCTCCGCTCGGTCTCATCTTTCTTGCCATGTGTATCATGTGCTATCTCTACCCGAGTCGAGTGCCTCTAGCCTATGCTCGCGAGTAGTTCCAACTACTCGACTTGTACCGAATCCTACACTATCTTAGCATTGCAGTAGCTAACGGGGTTTGCAATCCTAAACCCAACCCATGGGTTTCTTGGCTATGCAGTTGGGTTTTCAAACAAGACTCTAATGCAAAGGATAATGTATTCAAGTATGTGCTCAAAACAATAAAAACTTGTAAAAAGGTTAATGCAAACCGGAGCTTGCCTTGCTGCTCTTGGTCGTAGGCTAGCTGTTCCTCCGGAGTAACGAAGTCTAGGACTTCGGGTTCCTCCTCGACCTTAGCAACTACATGATAGAAGCAATATATGTATTAATTTAAATGCAGTTGTATTAACTTTTAAACTTGTGAAGTCTATAACTCTTACTAGACAAGCCCAATGACTGTGAACTTTTTACTGTGGCTTGGTTACAACCTAAACAGATACTTGGTCAAGTTTTAGTTGCAGCAAAGCTCATTTGAGCCCTCCACAATTAATCATGTACTTGACCTTAATTGAAGGCTTTTAGGGTGTTCTAAGGATTTTCATGAAACAAACTATGACTTTCTGAAAACTAGGTTTTCAGAGGGTTCTAATGGAGTTGGTCTCACTTAATTTGAATGTTCCTAGCTAAAGATAGGAGCTAAACAATTTCAGAGAAAATTCTGAAAATGTTTCTGAACATTTTCTATTTTCTCTGGAACAGTTTCACTAATCACACCATTAGGTGGATCAAATGAGCTCAAATGGGTCTGAAATTTTTATGGTAGTTCAGGGATATTTTGGTGAACATCCCAGCAAAATTTCAGGATTTTTCCTCCACAGGATTCTCCAGTTAAAATTCCTAACAGTTTAAACTTTGAGGAATTTATTCTGGAGAAACAAGGGTTTTCATGAAGTGAAACTTGATTCGCTGGAAATTTCTCAGAGAGCTGAATCCAGAAAAATTTGGTTCACTCGATTTGGAGCTTTCTAGCCAAAGTTATGAGGATTTGAAGTTTGGAAGAATTCTGAAAATCAGGGGAAAAGTTTAAATTCGCGGGGGCCCGCGGGGACACGTGTTGAGTGCGGAGGTGTCCGGCACACCGAGGCCCACAGGGTATTTGCACGCCAGCACAGCCGATCCCGGCCGCAGCCCGATCCCGATTTAAAATATCGGTCGCTGACAGCTGGGGTCCACCCCCTTCTTCAACCTCCCGACGCCCGCGCTCTACCGCCGGGGAACCTCGCCGGCAGCTTCTGTGGAGCTCCAAACTTCACCATCTTGGCCGCCCCTGCCTACTTCCACTCGGGGAACAGGATTCTGGGGTCAGCTCGTCATGACAACGGCCGGTGCATGGTCGGCGACGAGCCGCCGTCTCGGAATACCTTCGGCCGTGTCGGCTGACTTCCCTAGCACCTCAACTACGCGAGCAACCGGTCGGGAAGCATCAGTGGACCTCAGGGAAGGTCGACATGAGCCTGAGGCAGCTCGGGGAAGGCCCGAAGTAGGTCCTCACCGTGCGCCCGATATCTCCCGCTTGCTCTGCTGTTGGTAAACGTCGAATTACGCCGGTTGCAGAGGTTCTCCGGCCAAAAGTTGTGAAGGCAACTTGTGCGTTACCGTGTCTAGTTTGTGTGAGAGCGTATTAAGGCCCTCTAATCCTTTCTAGAGTACGAATTCAACGGAACCGCACCCGAAGGTCGTTCTGCACACAGAAAGGGGAAAACTGGAAATTCGCCGCCGGTGAGCAACCACTCGAGCTGTGGCTCGGGGGTGAGCAGCACTGGTCACCAGCGCGTCCAAGGGTGCCCTGGCTCGGGCGTGACAACGCCCCGGTTGGTCTGTCCACGAGAGCGCGAGGTGCGGCGGTTTTAAGTCACCGAAGTGATCTTCCGGCATCACCGATATCAATCGGTTTCAGCTGAGTTTTAGCAATGGGGAGGAAGGAGAAGAGTTCCTAGTACCTTGCCGTAGCTCGAGAGGGGGACGGGAAGGTTGTGATCGGCGCTCTCCGATCGATTCCGAGCTGCGGAAGGAGTTTGCCGGCGCTGAGTTGTTGTGGAGGAAGAAACGGGCGAGGCCTCGGCCGAGGAGGGGGGAAGGCGCCTTAAGAAGGCTCTGAACCGCCTCACGCCCGCGCGTGGCCAAGCAGCTGCTGGTGCGACGGCTCCCCTCGGTGGCGATCGCAGTGGCGGCTCGGCGACCCGAGTGAGAAAAGTCTCAGTCGGTTGATTCTTCTCTGTGGTGACATGTGGGACCCACCCGGGGTTTTAACCTCTGAAATTCACTCCTAATCACTGTTGTAAACAGTGAGCCCCAAAATACCCATGGTGATTCAAATTATTCACCCATGAGCCATTTGAATTGAGTAGAATTCAAATTGGGTTTGGTTTGAATGAATTTCAGCACAAGTTCAGTTTTGAATTCAAATAAAGTTTGAATTTGTCCCACTTAGCTCATGTCAAGATCAACTCCAAATGGAGTGAAAATTGGTGTGTGAGCTCATAAAAATGTGCTGAATAAGGATATGCCTCCCACTTAGAAATTCATGGGCTAAAAACAATTTGAATTTGAATACGGTTTCAAACTGCCCTCTTTCTAACTATACCCAACATGACCTCAAAAAGGTTTTGAATTTGGGTGAAACTTGGCATGGACATTCTTAGCAATGTGTAGGAGTTTTCATATGTCCAGCCCACCTATATCACATGTGGAAAATACCACTTTTACAATGTGTGAGTTTGTTCTCTAATGAGCATGTTGATGGTGATTACTTGCTCTTCATTTGTGTTCATCATCTTTCCTCAAATGAGGTGTGTGTGTGTGGTGATGAACACTTCAATTATGTGTCAAAACTGAGGCCCTTACATTCCCCCCCCCCCCCCTTAAAAGAATCTCGTCCCGAGATTATAAGGTGAAAATGAGAGAGAGGACGGTGGAAATTACCGGATATGCGACGTGAAAAAGTCGGGGTAGTTAGCGCGAAGAAATCCTTCGCTCTCCCATGTCGCTTCATCCATGGAGTGATTAATGCATAGAACCTTGTAGAACCATAACGTACGGTTGCGTGTGGTTCGGGCCTTTTCATCAATAATCTGCACCGGTTCCTCCCGATAGGTGAGATCCGGTTGCAGTTCTTCAATATCTTCCAGCTGAAAGGTAGTTGATAGCTTAAGACACTTCCTCAGCTGGGCAATGTGAAAGACGTCGTGCACACCAGAAAGTGCTTCTGGTAATTTCAGCCGGTATGCCACTGATCCAGATCTTTCGGTAATCTGGAATGGACCGATGAATCAGGGTGCCAACTTTCATCTCACCCCAAATCTGTTTACGCCCTTCATTGGAGACACCCGTAGGTATACGTGATCTCCAACTTCGAATTGTAATGGGCGCCTTCTCCGGTCCGCATACTGTTTCTGACGGGATTGAGCGGCTTTTAGGTTCGCCTGAATCAGTCGAACCTTTTCTTCCGCGTTGTTGACGAGGTCAATCCCGAAGGTAACCCTTTCGCCAGACTCACACCAGTTCAATGGTGTGCGGCACTTCCTACCGTATAGTGCCTCGTAAGGTGCCATCTTGATGCTGGCTTGGTACCCATTATTGTACTAGAACTCGGCTAACGGCAAGTGATCATCCCAATTCTTGCCGTGGTTGATAGCGCAAGCTCGTAGCATGTCTTCTAGGATCTGATTTACCCGCTCGGTTTGTCCATCCGTCTGCGGGTGGTATGCTGAACTACGGATCAGCTTCGTCCCCAAGGCAGCGTGCAGCTGCTCCCAAAAACGGGACACAAATAAAGTGCCCCGATCCGATATGATGGTACGGGGTACGCCGTACAAGCATAGGATCCGTGAGATGTATAGTTCAGCGTACTTCTTGGCGTTGTAGTTTGTGTTAACCGGGATGAAATGGGCAACTTTGGTGAGCCGATCGACGATCACCCACACAGAATCATGCTTCTGAAAAGTGGTGGGTAAACCGATGATGAAATCCATGCTCACGTCCTCCCATTTCCAGGCAGGAATGCCCAGTGGTTGCAGCAGTCCCGGTTTCCGCATGTGGTCTGCCTTCACCCTTCGACATGTATCACACTCGGACATGTATTTTGCAGTCTCTCGCTTCATCCGTGTCGACCAAAACTTGCTTCTGAGTTCTTGATACACCTTGTTGCTGCCGGGGTGAATAGAGAACTTTGACAAGTGAGCCTCATCAAAGATTTTCTTTCGTAATTCCGGGTTACGGGGTACGACGATCCGGTCCTTGAACCATTGGACGCCGTCTCCATCCTTTCAGAAACAATTCAGCTCCCCACTGTCCACACGTCTCCGCAAATGTGACATGCCCTTGTCATTCTTCTGGGCTGCCGCTATCTCTTCACGGATGGTGGGGATCAAAGCTAGGTTGTAGAGATCTCCATGTGAAATTACATGTAGTGGTGGTTCGCTCTCTTCCAACAGTGTGATGGTCAGGTTGTTGACGTGTGACTTGCGGCTCAGCGCATCTGCCACTATGTTTGCCTTGCCGGGATGATAATGGATCTCTATTTCGTAATCCTTTATCAGTTCTAACCATCTTCGCTGCCCCATGTTCAGCTCCTTCTGAGTGAATATGTACTTGAGGCTTTTGTGGTCGGTATATAGATGTACGAGGTTACCGAGTAGGTAGTGCCTCCACATTTTCAATGCAAGTACCACGGCAGCGAGCTCCAAGTCGTGAGTTGGATAGTTTTGCTCATGGTTTCTAAGCTGCCGTGATCCATACGCGACCACTCTTCGATCTTGCATCAGCACACATCCGAGCCCAATGCCGGATGCATCGCAGTACACATCGAACGGTTTTGTTGTGTCTGGCTGCGCCAAAACCGGTGCTGATGTCAGGTGCTTACTAAAGCCTTGAATGTTGCTTCACATGTTGGACTCCAAACATATTTGGTAGCCTTCTTTAGCAGCTCTGTCATAGGCTTGGCAATCTTCGAGAAGTTTGGAATGAACCTCCGATAATATCCCGCGAGCCCGAGGAAACTCCGTACCTCGTGAACAGTTCTCGGGGATTTCCAATTCAGCACTTGAGTGATCTTGCTCGGGTCCACAGCGATACCCTCCGCTGAGATGATATGCCCGAGAAAAGGCACTTGCGATATCCAAAACTCGCATTTGCTGAATTTCACGTATAACATGTGGTCCCGCAGCCGTTGCAAGACTATACGCAGATGTTTCTTGTGATCTTCCTCCGACTTGGAATACACCAGGATGTCGTCGATGAAGACCACGACAAACTTGTCCAGCTACGGCATGAATACCGAGTTCATCAAGTACATGAAGTGAGCTGGAGCATTGGTGAGGCCAAAGGACATGACCAGGTACTCATAGAGTCCGTACCTCATCGAGAAAGCCGTCTTCGGAATGTCCTCAGCCCTTATCTTAATCTGATGGTACCGGATCTTAAGTCCATTTTGGAAAAGATCTTTGCTTTGACCAACTGATCAAACAACATGTCGATCCGTGGCAACGGGTACTTGTTCTTGATGGTTACGGCATTTAATGGACGATAGTCCATGCTAAGACGCAACGTCTCATCCTTCTTCTTGACAAATAATGCCGAACAACCCCATGGCGAGGAGCTCGGCCTAATAAAACCCTTCTCTAGGAGGTCCGCGAGCTGAGTCTTCAGTTCAGCCAACTCCTTGGGCGCCATCTTGTACGGCCTTCGGGATATTGGCATGGTTCCCGGTGCAAGATCAATCTTGAACTCCACCTCTCTATCGGGTGGCATCCCCAGCAAATCGTCCGGGAATATGTCAGGGAACTCTCAGACCACTGGGATATCTTCCAATCTGATGGTTGTGGCTTGATAGACACTTGGAATTTTTATTTCTGGACTGTCCAGAAATAAGGAGTGAGACCCGTGCACTTCTGAGTTTAAGTGCACGACTCGAAGGATGGTGTCTAAAACAGCGCCGTGGCGGGTTAACCACGACATCCTTAGGATGACATCGACCTTCTGTCCCTCTAAGATAATGAGAGACGTGAGGTACACTCTACCCGCTAAGCATAATGGTGCTTTGGAAACCATTACGCTTGCTGAAATCTTCCCACCCGGTGAACAAATTAAATATGGACTATCGGTGGGTAGTATTGGCAAGCTGTGTTTGGCAATGAAAGCTTGGCTAATAAAATTATGCGTGGCGCCTGAATCAAACAGTACTATAGCGGGATGCTGGTGGAGTTGGAACATAACCGCAAGGATTGGCTCGCCCTCTGGCACGTCCTCTATGGCAAGCTGGTGGACGGTGCCGGGCCTAGGGTTTGCCCGCCGCGCATTAGTAGGGTTCCGGGATTGACTCCTCCCCGGAAACTGCGGTGCCACTCCGCCGCCTTGCCTCTCCGGGCAACTGCTTGCGAAGTGTCCTGGACGACCACACTTGTAACATGTGGCCGCTGCTGGTGTAGTGCTCAGGGGACGAAAGCCCGGCATGCGCTGCTGAGGTGCATAGGCACGCGTCATCGCCCGCTGCTGCTGTTGTTGCAGAGGTGGTGCTGGTAGTGCCGGCCTGAATGCCGGTGAAGAGTACGGCCGACTGCAGAACGGCATCGACCGCTGTAGTGGCTGCCAGCGTGGACCTGATGGTGGGCGATTCACCATCCGAAACTTCTGAGAGGGACCGCCTCATTCTCCGCTGCTTTACTGCACGCTTCACTTTCGCTCCGCTGCCGCTAACTCCTTGCCGGAGTCCTTCTGAACAATCTCAGCATCAATAATGTTGTTGAGGCTGCCGCAATTGAACATCGCCAGCTTGTCCTTCAGGAGCGGGTTAAGCCCCTGGTAAAAGTGGTCCCACCGCTTCTCGTCAGTATCTGCGTGATATGACGCGTAAAGCGCGAGATCGTTGAACGCCCTGGAGTATTCCAGCGCGTTCCGGCTCCCTTGGTTCAGGTGTAAGAACTCCTGTGTCTTCCTCTTCATCAAACCTGGCGGTATATGATAGGCCCTGAAGGCCGTCCGGAACTCCGTCCAGGTCATCACTCGGTCGGTGGGCTGTGAAGCACAGAAGTTGGCCCACCATGCGCTCGCGGATCCTTGGAGCTGCTGGACCGCGAACTGAGTCTTGCGCTGCTCGCTTATCTGGAGCAGCCCGAACTTCATCTCTATCGCGCGGAGCCAGTTGTCCACGTCAAGAGGTTCATCCGCCCTTGAAAATACTGGGGGATGAGTCGCCAGGAAGTCGGAGTAGGAGCTCTGTTGACGCTCCTCACGATCTTGACGTCTCTCTAGGCGAGACGTATTGGCGATAAGCGTTTGCAGCAACTCCGTGTGCTGCTAATGTGAATCCGCCATTGCCACGACGATGTCGGCGAATGTAACCGTTGGCAGTGGCAGTGTTTGCTGTTGCTGTTGCTGCTGCTGTTCCGAGGAGTCCTCGGGAGGTGGTTGGGAGGTCTCTCCCCCTTGGCTAGTACCCCCAACATCAGGGTTGGCACGAGTACGCGTTATTATGAAATTCAAAACAGCAGCAATTAGCACATGTCTTACTTAAAAATTTCCATATGCAACAGTAGGTATTGAAGTGACACATGAATAATTTGCACAACATTCACATATATTGATAAAGCATAAACTTTATACAAGATACATTATTCTCGGGTCTCCGAGAAGTCGTGCTCATGTCGTCACTACCTATACATACGCTACTGTCTACATGACATGTCACCGATTACAAAAGTTGGGTTACGCTACCCTAGCTGCCCTACTTGGCAACTGTAACCCCTTACTCGGAGTAGAACTCGACCTCCTGTGGGTCGTCCTCCTCCGGTACCTCTGCTGGTGGCTCTGGATCTACCACCTCTTCTTCCATCTCGGGTTCTCCCATTGCTGGAAGGCCCAAGACCACCGGTACGCCTAACACCGGAGGTACGAGGTCCTGCAATGCATGCACCTCGTCCATGGCTTGGTTGTAGTCCTCTTCCCAGCCTTGCCCTTCCTCAATAGCGTCGTCCCGCTCTTGAGTAAGTTCCTCGTTCTGCTGGGTCAGATTCTGTACCAGTTCTTGCAATGCCGCGATGTCGACACGGCTTTTCCTCTTCGCCTTCTTCAGACGATGTAACTGATTGTGCTGTTCATTCAGTCGCTTGATCATCGGAAGGAGCACATTGCAGAGTGCGCTGTGAGCACTCTCGAAATGGTCTCCACGGCTCGTGCTCTCCTTGAGCTTTGTGGCGAGATGCTCCGTATGAACAGCTTGGCTGTCCATCACGGCGTTTCCCGCCCTCATCTGGAGGCTAAGGTTTGCCTCCGCGGGGTTGTACCTTGGGCAACTCGGGTCCGTTGCCTCCAGGTACCTCTCTTCCCACACATGCTGAGCCCGTTCCTCCACCGGAACGAGCGCGTATGGAGTGCCCTCCATAGCCTGCACGTGTAGTTGGCAGAAATGTGACATAGTGTCACGGGCTGCCACTTGCCACATCCCTTCCGGCTGTCTACCTCTCACCGTGACGGTGAACGGCACCCAACCGGGTGGCGTAGGTCCTGCAGGGACTTCGACATGGATCGTCCACGTCTTGTTCCCCTCTTCGCCTTCTTCCTTGGCGAAGTACTGCGGCATCTGGTTGTACCTGAAATATTGGAGCATTTGCCACAATGCTTCTGGGTAGCCGCTACGGTGAGAACAGTGGGACACCACCCACCCGTTCTCCAATTGCTTAGCTGCTGTCACCTGTAAAAATATATTTGAGAAATGTCAAATATTTATTTAAACAGTAAACCTCTGAGTTATAACATAAGACATGTCATTGAACCCATAAAACTTGGAAACATAGTTCAAATTTTAAACAAATTTGACTGCTGATCTGCTGTTCCCATGACAGCTCTGACCAGTTTCCATTTCAACCTGATTTAGGCCATGTTGAAGGCAAAACCAATTCTGGAGCTCAACATCGAAGTTAAAGCTAACTTCAATAGATTTCCAGAAAGTATTTGCTTGGCCTAAGATCTGTCCTGATTCAAAAGTTATGAGATGTCAAAGTTAACAGAATTTCTGGAGAAAATTGGACAGCACCTCCCTGCTTTAGGTACTGATTTCATCCAAGAATTCCAGTTAATTCTGTTCCTAATCTGACAAAACTTTCTGTTACAAAGTTGTAACCTATCTCATAAGATTTCCAGAACTACCTCATTTTCTATTTTTTTTGGATTTTTAAGCAGGAAGTTATGCTTAATTTACAGAGAGTTTACAGAGAGCGTTTGCTCTGCCCTGTTTTCTGGACAGTTTCAACTCTACTGCACTTTTCGATTGGTTGGGATGAAACACCTCTGGACCTCAACAGAAAAGTTGTAAAGCTCTTCCAAAGCTTTCCAGAAATGTATCCTATGACCCCAACCTCGAAATAACTCAATCTCTAACCTCTGACTAACTTCAGCCTTAATTCAGCTGAAAACAGAGTGCTCTGTCCTTAACAACCTATAAGTTGAAAACTTGTTTACTTTGAACATCCTGATTAAGGGAAGAGGGTACAGCAAAGTTTTACTGCTTTGGATCAAAATGTTCCAGTTTTTACAATGAAGTTGTTCATTTAGTTGGGTGTGACGTCGATGCGTCACCAGAGCATGTCGGTACTACGTCCTCACAAAGAAAAACCTATACCGGACTTAGCCGGCTTCGTTAATTCAGTGGCACTAAACATCACTCGCACACGGATGCTACACGTCTACCGTTTCGTTGTCAGACTACCTGCAGAATTCAAGCAGTCGTCAGACTCGGCTGCACACCGAGCCCGGAATCCATACAGTTCGTACACCCGGCCGTCATCACTCGCCCGGATGTTCTCAAGCCAAACATGCCTTGAGCTACGTGTTCACGTTTCAGACCACGTGACGGAGTCTCCCAAGTTGTACCACGCACGCCAGGGATAGACGTTGCTCGAATACCCCAAACGACATGAAGAGTCGTAGAGGATATCAAAGTGGGTCGAGTTACCTGCCACCTGTGGGGCTCCACCCTTTAGCTTGTGCGCACTGGTGGACAGCACTTACGTGCACCCCCCAAGACATACACGTCCCGAGATGCACAATTTTCTGACATAATCAAATAGGTTAATATGCCACTTTCTATATGCTAATAACATCCTTATACGGGCTACTAACTCGTTCCTCACTGGATTTTCGAAAAAGATGACCTTTGTAGTGCGTTAAACCTCAAGCGAGCTCTGATACCAACACTGACACGACCCCACGGTCTTGTCGAGCCAGGATCACGCTGAGGGGTGCTGTGTTGCACAGCACCGGATAACACACATCAAAGGTACAAAGCGGAAGCAAAATTTTATTACATAAACGAGTTTATGAACATGTTTACATCAAAATAAGTTCAGTCTACACTCACGGGCGTAGACTACGCATCAAGTTCACGTTCAGCCCTTGAACGTGTCCTTGCTAGCACACACGCACACTAACTCTACGGCGTGCACGACTCCCACTCGACGGGGTTCCCCTCCTAGGGTTCCGTCTCCTCTTCGGGAGTCCCTTGCTCATAGAACCCTGCAAAAGCTTCAAACACAAGCAGTGAGCACGAAGGCTCAGCAAGTCTGACCCGTCTCACCTAAACATGGAACTTCTACATGAGGGGTGATGGGTTACATGAGGTAAAAATCATTTGCGAGGACTCGCCTAATTAGTAGAACCTTACTTTCAAGTTTTAGCAGCAGGTTGTGGAGAACCTTACGCTAAGGCACATGAGAGAGCCGCAATCAAACAAGAAACACATTTCTCTCATGTACTTTGCCCAAAGTTGAAAAGAACTTTAGTTAGCTCTAAACTACAGCAATTCATTAGCAATCAAGTCCATCTTTCAATCAGCAACATTTTAACATGTAACTAGCCTGTTCTTTCTACGTCACGGTACAGTGAACAAGTGGTACTCACTGACCGCGAGGGACGGCGATTATAATCGATTTACACCTGCAGGGTTACCCGAATAACCCGTCACGTACGCCCGTACTCGATGTTGCCTACAACAACCATCACGGACGCTGTACGCAACCACCTTTCACCCGTCAGCCAAATATTGAACCGGTCCCATCGTCCCGAGCAAGAGGTCTCTGCACGCGCATCTCCGTGCCGCCAGCCGATTTACACCTCAAGCTCTCAACCTACCCTCTGAACGACGGGCAATGCCTCAATACCCAGCTACCTGAGTTACATCAGTTTCCCGGTTCCCATATAGCCGATAGGTCTTCGGTACTGTTCTAGCTTGTTCAACAGGCCCGCACACGGCTCGGTCCCGAATCGACACAAGCGGAGCTACAGAACACAGGCCCCAAAGTCCTGCTGCCCTTACTCTCCACTCGGTCTCATCTTTCTTGCCATGTGTATCATGTGCTATCTCTACCCGAGTCGAATGCCTCTAGCCTATGCTCGCGAGTAGTTCCAACTACTCGACTTGTACCGAATCCTACACTATCTTAGCATTGCAGTAGCTAACAGGGTTTGCAATCCTAAACCCAACCCATGGTTTTCTTGGCTATGCAGTTGGGTTTTCAAACAAGACTCTAATGCAAAGGATAATGTATTGAAGTATGTGCTCAAAACAATAAAAACTTGTAAAAAGGTTAATGCAAACCGGAGCTTGCCTTGCTGCTCTTGGTCGTAGGCTAGCTGTTCCTCCGGAGTAACGAAGTCTAGGACTTCGGGTTCCTCCTCGACCTTAGCAACTACATGATAGATGCAATATATGTATTAATTTAAATGCAGTTGTATTAACTTTTAAACTTGTGAAGTCTATAACTATTACTAGACAAGCCCATTGACTGTGAAATTTTTACTGTGGCTTGGTTACAACCCAAACAGAGACTTGGTCAAGTTTTAGTTGCAGCAAAGCTCATTTGAGCCCTCCACAATTAATCATGTACTTGACCTTAATTGAAGGCTTTTAGGGTGTTCTAAGGATTTTCATGAAACAAACTATGACTTTCTGAAAACTAGGTTTTCAGAGGGTTCTAATGGAGTTGGTCTCACTTAATTTGAATGTTCCTAGCTAAATATAGGAGCTAAACAATTTCAGAGAAAATTCTGAAAATGTTTCTGAACATTTTCTATTTTCTCTGGAACAGTTTCACTAATCACACCATTAGGTGGATCAAATGAGCTCAAATGGGTCTGAAATTTTTATGGTAGTTCAGGGATATTTTGGTGAACATCCCAGCAAAATTTCAGGATTTTGCTCCACAGGATTCTCCAGTTAAAATTCCTAACAGTTTAAACTTTGAGGAATTAATTCTGGAGAAACAAGGGTTTTCATGAAGTGAAACTTGATTTACTGGAAATTTCTCAGAGAGCTGAATCCAGCAAAATTTGGTTCACTCGATTTGGAGCTTTCTAGCCAAAGTTATGAGGATTTGAAGTTTGGAAGAATTCTAAAAATCGGGAGAAAAGTTTAAACTCGCGGGGGCCCGCGGGGACACGTGTTGAGCGCGGAGGTGTCCGGCACACCGAGGCCCACAGGGTATTTGCATGCCAGCACAGCCGATACCGGCCGCAGCCCGATCTCGATTTAAAATATCGGTCGCTAACAGCTGGGGTCCACCCCCTTCTTCAACCTCCCGACGCCCGCGCTCTGCCGCCGGGGAACCTTGCCGGAGAGCTCACCGGCAGCTTCTGTGGAGCTCCAAACTTCACCATCTTGGCCGCCCCTGCCTACTTTCACTCGGGGAACAGGATTCTGGGGTCAGCTCGTCATGACAACGGCCGGTGCATGGTCGGCGACGAGCCGCCGTCTCGGAACAACTTCGGCCGTGTCGGCTGACTTCCCTAGCACCTCAACTACGCGAGCAACCGGTCGGGAAGCATCAGTGGACCTCAGGGAAGGTCTACATGAGCGTGAGGCAGCTCGGGGAAGGCCCGAAGTAGGTCCTCACCATGCGCCCGATATCTCCTGCTTGCTCCGCCGTTGGTAAACCTCGAATTACGCCGGTTGCAGAGGTTCTCCGGCCAAAAGTTGTGAAGGCAACTTGTGCGTTACCGTGTCTTGTTTGTGTGAGAGCGGATTAAGGCCCTCTAATCCTTTCTAGAGTACGAATTCAACGGAACCGCACCCGAAGGTCGTTCTGCACACAGAAAGGGGAAAACTGGAAATTCGCCGCCTGTGAGCAACCACCCGAGCTGTGGCTCGGGGGTGAGCAGCACCGGTCACCAGCGCGTCCAAGGGTGCCCTGGCTCGGGCGTGACAACGCCCCGGTTGGGCTGTCCACGAGAGCCTGAGGTGCGGCGGTTCTAAGTCACCGAAGTGATCTTCCGGCATCACTGATATCAATCGGTTTCAGCTGAGTTTTAGCAACGGGGAGGAAGGAGAACAGTTCCTAGTACCTTGCCGTAGCTCGAGAGGGGACGGGAAGGCTGTGATCGGCACTCTCCGATCGATTCCGAGCTGCGGAAGGAGTTTGCCGGCGCTGAGTTCTTGCGGGGGAAGAAACAGGCGAGGCCTCGGCCGAGGAGGGGGGAAGGCGCCTTAAGAAGGCTCTGAACCGCCTCACGCCCGCGTGTGGCCAAGCAGCTGCTGGCGCGGCGGCTCCCCTCGGTGGCGATCGCAGCGGCGGCTCGGCGACCCGAGTGAGAAAAGTCTCAATCGGTTGATTCTTCTCTGTGGCTGACATGTGGGACCCACCCGGGGTTTTAACCTCTAAAATTCACTCCTAATCACTGTTGTAAACAGTGAGCCCCAAAATACCCATGGTGATTCAAATTATTCACCCATGAGCCATTTGAATTGAGTAGAATTCAAATTGGTTTTGGTTTGAATGAATTTCAGCACAAGTTCAGTTTTGAATTCAAATAAAGTTTACATTTGTCCCACTTAGCTCATGTCAAGATCAACTCCAAATGGAGTGAAAATTGGTGTGTGAGCTCATAAAAATGTGCTGAATAAGGATATGCCTCCCAGTTATAAATCATGGGCTAAAAACAGTTTGAATTTGAATATGGTTTCAAACTGCCCTCTTTCTAACTATACCCAACATGACCTCAAAAAGGTTTTGAATTTGGGTGAAACTTGGCATGGACATTCTTAGCAATGTGTAGGAGTTATCATATGTCCAACCCACCTATATCACATGTGGACAATACCACTTTTGCAATGTGTGAGTTTGTTCTCTAATGAGCATGTTGATGGTGGTTACTTGCTCTTCATTTGTGTTCATCATCTTTCCTCAAATGAGGTGTGTGTGTGTGTGGTGATGAACACTTCAATTATGTGTCAAAACTGAGGCCCTTACAGTTGCGCCACAAGAAATAAATATTTTATTAATCTACATGTCCATCAGCTAATTACCTTAAGTGAGTACAGCTTTTTGGCAAAACCACATAAGTGTACACCAGCAAATACAACTCCTATGCAATTTAAACCAAAACTTTTAAAACCAAACAAATCAAACTGTAATTACTTCATTAAGTGATTGTTGTGAGGACTGGGGTCCCGACATTCCAGGAATCATACTGGGTGGTGTCGTGCGATGTGACACCCAATAACACTCTTCAGAAGACATTCATATTACATCACATAAGATTGAACCAACAAGTTCAAGCATAAATATATTACATTTTAAAACATATATACAATGGAAATCTCGTCTCTACTCACACACTACATACACACTACACAAAATAATGAACAGTCCAGCCCTTGGACTGTTCACTCCAGCAGCAGCTTCTCAAGGCGGCGTGCAGGGCTCCCATTCAGCTATATACTCCAACGGGGGTGTGGCCTCCCAACCGAGCCCTTCGTCAGACAAGGCCATAGATGGCCCCTCACCTGCAGCAACAACTTATATAGCAACCGTGAGCACGAAGGCTCAATAAGGCTTAACCTACTCATACGAAACATGAAACTCTACATGATTAAGAAGTTCTAATATAGGCAGGGGATTATCACATAAAAAGTCACCTAAACCGTAGGTTCTTAACTTTAACTTTTAGCACAGATTAAATCCCTAGTGCTACACAACATCGTGAATCCACAATCAGACAAGATACATTTCATCTTGATGTTGCTTACCTAAGGGGGAATGTATTTAAGTTTAGTTTGCACTAATCTTACTTCACACAAGGTGGAAATGCAATATCAACTCATATTATCAACCTTATTCCTACTCCAACTACTCTTTCTTACTACGTCACAACACAGTGAACAAACGGTACTCAAATAACCCCGAGGGATGGGTATTGCAATCAAAAGACACCCAGTAATACATGACATGTACACCCATATTAGAACCTGCCAGAGGCAACACTCTCTTTCTGCCGTACACGGCCACCTTTCACTAGGACACTCAATTGTTGAACAGGTCCTACCGTCCCGAGTAGGAGGTCCCTACACGGAGCAAGCATCCTCGACAGAGTCTGTTAGCAGATTTACACCTTGTTGCCCTCAACCAACACCTTTAAGATGGCGAACAATGCCTCAACGACCAAGTTAACCAAGCTACATCGGTTTCCTAGGGCCCATATATCCAGTATGCTATTGGTACTGTTCAAACTTGCTTAGCAGGGCTGCACACGGACGGTCCTTGATCGACATAAGCAGAGCTAAGCACACAAGACCTCCACATATTGTTGGACCAACTACAATGCCAAGAAGTATGCTGAATTGTACATCTCACGGATCCCATGCTTGTACGGCGTACCCCACACCATCATATCAGATCGGGGCACTTTATTTGTGTCTCTTTTCTGGGAGCAGCTACATGCTTCTTTGGGAGCGAAACTGATCCGTAGTTCAGCATACCACCGGCAGACGGATGGGCAAACCGAGCGGGTAAATCATATTTTAGATGATATGTTACGAGCTTATGCTATCAACCACGGTAAGAATTGGGATGATCACTTACCGTTAGCCGAGTTCTTGTACAACAATGGGTACCAAGCCAGCATCAAGATGGCACCTTACGAGGCGCTAGATGGAAGAAAATTCCACACACCGCTGAATTGGTGTGTCTGGCGAAAGGGTCACCTTCGGGATTGATCTTGTCAACAAGGCGGAGGAAAAGGTTCGGCTGATTCAAGCAAACCTAAAAGCCGCCCAATCCCGACAAAAACAATATGCATACCGGAGAAGACGCCCGTTACAATTCGAAGTCGGGGATCACATATATCTACGTGTGCCTCCAATGAAGGGCGTGAACAGATTCGGGGTGAGAGGAAAGTTGGCATCCCGATTCATCGGTCCATTCCAGATTACAGAAAGATGTGGGTCAGTTGCATACCGGCTAGAATTACTGGCGACACTCTCCAGTGTGCATGACGTCTTTCACATCTCTCAGCTGAGGAAGTGTCTTAAGCTATCAACTACTGTTCAGCTGGGAGATATTGAAGAACTGAAACCGGATCCCACTTATCGGGAGGAACCGGTTCAGATAATTGATGAAAAGGCCCGAACCACACGCAACCGTACGTTGTGGTTCTACAAAGTTCTATGGAGTAATCACTCTATGGATGAAGCGACATGGGAAAGCAAAGGATTTCTTCGCGCTAACTACCCCCGACTTTTTCACGTCGCACATACGGTAATTTTCCACTATCCTCTCTCTCATTTTCACCTTATAATCTTAGGATGAGATTCTTTTAAGGGGGGAGGAATGTAAGGGCCTAAGGTTTTGCACACATCCAAAGTGTTCATCACACCCCACACACACCTCATTTGAGGAAAACTTATGAACACATTTGAGGAGCAAGTAACCACAATCAATATGGTCACTAGAGGATGAACTCACAAAATGCAAAAGTGGTATTTCCCTCATGCATCATATAGGGGCTCAGCATATGAAACACTTCTACGCCTTGCTAGGAATGCTCATGCCAAAATTCACCCAAATCTAAAACCTTTTTGAGGTATTTTTGGGTATGATTAAAAAGAGGCTAGTTTGAACTCAAATTCAAATTCAAACTCTTTTCATCCCATGAATTCAAAAGTGGGATTCATTTTCACACTCAGCACATTTTTTTGAGATCACCCACCAATTTTCACTCCATTTGGAGTTAATCTTGACATGATCTATTTTAGCTAAATTCAAATCAAGTTTGAATTTCAACTAAACCTTTGTGGCAAATTTGATCAAGTCAAACTCTACTTTGAATTATTCGAATTCATTTGGCCATTTGGAAGTTTGATCATCTCACCAAGGGTACTAGTGTCTCTACTGTTTAGAGCAGTGAGGAAAATTAACTTTCAGAGGTTAAACAAGATGTGGGGCCCTCCTGTCAGCCTAACCAGTGATCAAACCGACTGCAGACTGCCGGGCATGGGTTCTCGGGTCACTGCTGCGGTCGCCACCGAGCTGGACGCCGCTGCCAGCTCCTGCTCGCCCTGCGCCGCACTCAGCCGACGTCTTTTCCCTCTTATCCCCAAGGCCGAGCCGGCAAAAGGCCTATTTGCTCAGTTCTCTGCTCCCTCGTGCAAGAAAACTCTGCCCTCGTCGCCGCTCTCTCGGGTTTGATCGGAGAACCGGCAAACACCGCTCCCACACTCCTTCCGAGCTGAAAAACGGTACTAGAGCCTCTCCTGCTCCTTTCCCGTCATAGGAACCAGCCGAGTCCAGTTTCTCTCGAACCATACCGAAGGTTTTTCCGGTGACCTAAGTTCTTCCGCACGTTGGGCTCCCGTGGACAGCCTAAACGGGGAGGTATCATGCCCAAGCTAAGGCATTCCGGGACGTGTTAGGGACTCGTGTTGCTCACCCCCAAACCATAGCCCGAGTGGTCGATCCCCAGCGACGAATTTCGTCTTTTTCTTCCATTCGGCACAGACCGACCTTCGGGTGGGCTTTGCCAAATTCTCATTCCATAGTCGTGCAGAGATCCTCAAACTGCGCCTACGCGAGCTAGACTTGGTGGTGAACAACTTTCCTTCGCAGTCTTAGCGTGAAAACCTTGGTAGACCGCCCCTTTCTAGTTTTAATACCGGCGCTAATGGCAGAAGTCATCGGGCACACGGTGAGAGCTCACCTAAGACCTTTTCCGAGCTCCTTTGAGTTCATGACAATCTTCCCTCGAGTGCACTGATGATCTAAGATCGTTAGCTCGATCTTTTGGGATGCTAGAAGCCCGGCCGACACGGCCGAAGTTCTTCCGAAGTCGCCGCTCATCGCCGGCCATGTTCCGGTGGTTGTCATGTCGAGCTAAGTCCAGCACCGTGTTTTCTGTGGGGGATTAGGCAGAGGCGGCGAAAATCTCAGAGTTTGGCGCACGGCAGAGCCCCTCCGGCGAGCACTCCGGCGAGGGGGGCGGCGGCCGAGCGCGGGAGGTCGGGAGGTTGACGAAGCCCCCGGTCCCACGTGTCAGCGGCCAGATATTTAAACCGGGGATCAGCTGTGGCACCGGATCTGTTGTGGCTGCGTGCGAAAGACTTCGTAGCCCCATGTGTCAGCCGCCGAGAAACTGACACGTCACCCCGGTACCACGTGCAGCGATTTAAACTTTTCCCTGATTTTCAGATTTAGTTCCAACTTCAAACGCACATAACTTTGGCAAGGAAACTCCAAATCAAGTGAACCAAATTTTGTTGGATTTATCTCTGAGTACTTTAAAGAAAATCAACTTTCACTTATGAAAATCCTTATTTCTCTAGAATTAATTCTTCAAAGTTTAAATTGTTTAGAATTTTAACTGGAGAACCCTTTGGAGGAAACTTCTTAAATTTGGCTAGGATGTTCACCAAAATATGCCTGAGCTACAAAAAATTTCAGATCCATTTGTGCTTATTTGATTAATAAAACTGTTTCAGAGAAAATGGAAAATGTCTAGAAACATTTTCAGATTTTCTCTGAAATTGTTTAGCTCATATCTTTGGTTAGGAACCTTCAAATTAAGTGAAACCAACTCCATTAGAACACTCTGAAAATCTAGTTTTGAGAAAGTCATGTCTTGCTCCATGGAAATCCCTAGAACACCCTAAGAGCTTCAATTAAGGCCAAACACACAATTATTTGTAGAGGGCTCAAATGAGCTTTGGTGCAAATGAGACTTGGCCAAGTTTCTGTTTAGGTTGTATCCTAACGACAGTGAAAATTTCAGAGACTTGGCCAAGTTTCTGTTTAGGTTGTACTTATGGTCTTATCAAATTCAACTTCAAATTCAATTGCATTCAAATTGATACATATTTATATTATCTCATGTAGTCGCTAAGATTGAGGAGGAGCCCAAAGTCTTAGACTTCATCACTCCAGAGGAACAGCTAGCCTACAACCAACAGAAGCAAGGCAAGCTCCGGTTTGCATTAGCCTTTTTATAAATTCTACTGTTTTGAGAACTTACTTTGAGCACCCACTTAAATTTTGCATTAGAGTCATGTTTGAAAACCCAAATGAATAGCCAAGAAAACCCTGGGTTGGGCTTAGGTTTGTAAACCTCGATTAGCTACTGCAATGCTAAGATAGTGTAGGATTCAGTACAAGTCGAGTAGTTGGAACTGCTTGCGAGAACAGACTAGAGACACACTACTCGGGTAAAGGTAGCAAATGAAACACATGGCAAGAAAAATGAGACCGTGCGGAGAGTAAGGGCAGCAGGACGTTGGGGCCTGGGTGTCATAGCTCCGTTTGTGTCGATTGAGGACCGAGCCGTGTGCGGGCCTGTTGAACAAGCTAGAATAGTACCGAAGACCTACCGTATATATGGGAACCGGGAAACCGATGTAACTCAGGTAGCTGGGTGTTGAGGCATAGCTGGTTGCTGAGAGGGTAGGTTGAGAGCTTGAGGTGTAAATCGGCTGGCGGCACTGCGGATGCGCGCGTAGAGACCTCTTGCTCGGGACGACTGGACTGGCTCAACATTTGGCTGACGGGTGAAAGGTGGTTGCGTACAACGTCCGTGATGGTTGCTGTAGGCAACATCGAGTACGGGCGTACGTGACGGGTTATTCAGGTAACCCTGCAGGTGTAAATCGATTATAATCGCCGTCCCTCGCGGTCAGTGAGTACCACTTGTTCACTGTACCGTGACGTAGAAAGAACAGGCTAGAGTCATGTAAAAGTTGCTGATTTAAAGCTATATCTTGATTGTTAATGACTTGTTGTAGTTTAGAGCTAATTAAAGTTCTTTTCAACCTTGGGCAAAGTACATGAGAGAAATGCGTTTCTTGTTTGATTGCGGATCTCTCATGTGACTTAGAGTTAGGTTCTCCACAATTTTCTGTTAAAACTTAAAAGTATGGTTCAAATAATTAGGCGAGTCTTTTGCAACTTACATTCCCAATTACGCATGATCCAGCATGTAGAAGTTTCATGTATAGGAAAGACGGGTAAGACTTGCTGAGCCATCGTGCTCACTGCTTGTGTTTGAAGCTTTTGCAGGGTGTTATGAGGAAGGGACTCCCAAGGAGGAGACAGAACCCCAAGAGGGAAACCCCGTCGAGTGGGAGTCATGCACGCCGCCGAGTTAGTGTGCGTGTGTGCTAGCAGGGACACGTTCACGGGCTCAACGTGAAATCGGTGCGTAGTCTACGCCCGTGAGTGTAGACTGAACATATTTTGTTGTAAAAATGTTCATAAACTCGTTTATGCAATAAAACTTTGCTTCCGCTTTGTACCTTTTATGTGTGTTATCCGGTGCTGTGCAATGCAGCACCCCTCAGCGTGATCCTGGCTCGACGAGGCCGTGGGGCCCTGTCACCTTTTGAGGTATTTTTGGGTATAATTAGAAAGAGGCTAGTTTGAACATAAGATCAAATTCAAACCCCTTTCATCCCATCAATTCAAAAGTGGGATTCATATTCACACTCAGCACACTTTTGTGAGCTCACACACCAATTTTCACTCAATTTGGAGTTGATCTTGACATGAGCCAATTTAAGCAAATTCAAATCCAATTTGAATTTCAAACTGCATATGTGCTATGAATATAGTCAAACACTTCACAATTTGAGTTCTACCAATTTCAAATAGGCATTTGGTGGATAATTCAAATTGCAAAGGGTATTTGGGGCACTACTGTTTTGAGCAGTGGGGAAATTAAATTTCAGAGGTTAAAATTGGAAGTGGGGCCCTCTTGTCAGTCACCCATTTGAAGCAAACTAACTGAAGACCGAGACTGCAGCTGAGCGCGCCACCAAGCCACAAGCGCCGGCTAGCAGCTGCTTCGCTCGCGCGCGCTGGAGGCCACCGCTCGACGTCCTTACCCAGCGCCCGAACCCCCTCTGGGATATTTCACCGATCACAGCCGTTTGCATCATCCCCGAGCGAAAGAACCTCGCCGCTCACCCGAGCTCTCGGTTCCACCTTTGCCCGGCTGAACCAGTGGCTGTCACGGTGAGCTGAGGCCGCAACCGAGTTCGCCGATTCTTGCTCGATGTTCTCGCACCAGCTCCAGACCGTGACCAACCTTCCTCGAGCTCTACCGCGCCATTTCTTCTTCCTTGGTTCAATCCGAGCTGCCGCCACGGGAACAACTCATCCGGCCACCACAGCCCACCTTTCACCGAGCTGTGAACAGCAAATAGGTTCGTCATAGATCCCTCTTCCATTACTGCAAGCTCCGGCGGCGTGATATGAGCTGCCGTCGCTGAAATTTCATGGTTTTGCGCCGGTGTACAAAAGAGGCCGCCAGACCACTTCGTAAAATTCATGCTACACACCGCACCACTCATCATCTAACTTTGAGAACTACTTCTAGACATCCGTGTGAGTCTATAGGATCCAAAACTTTGGAGAACCGTCGGGTGTAGACACTGTTCTTCGAGTTTTGCTAGGATTTCCGATTTCTGACTTAGGTCGCACGGTGACATCCTAGTTGCGGATGTTTCCGAGCTTATTTGAGTTCATGATGACCTTCCCTAGGGTGCACTGATGCTCTATGGCCGTTTGCTCAATTATTTTGGGTGCTAGGAAGCCCGGCCGACATGGCCGAAGTTTTTTCCGAAGCCGCCGCTCGTCACCGGCCATATTCCGGTAGTTTTCATGTCGAGCTAAGGCCATCACCGTGTTCCCCGTGTGGGATTAGGCAGAGGCGGTGAAAATCTCAGAGTTTGGCGCACGGCAGAGCCACGAGCACTCCGGCGAGGGGGGTGGCGGCCGAGCGTGGGATGTCGGGAGGTTAAAGAAGCCCCCAGTCCCACGTGTCAGCGAGCAGATATTTAAACCGGGGATCAGCTATGGCAACAGATCATATGTGGCTGCACGCGAAAAACTCCGTAGCCCCGTGTGTCAGCTGCTGAGGAGTCGACACGTAGCCCCGGTCCCACGCGCAGCAATTTAAACTTTTCCCGATTTTCAGTTTCTAGTTCAAACTTCAAACCCTCATAACATTGGCTAGAAAACTCCAAATCAAGTGAACCAAATTTTTTTGGATTCAGCTCTCTGAGTACTTTCCAACAAATCAAGTTTCACTTTATGAAAATCCTTAATTCTCCAGAATGAATTCTTCAAAATTTGAACTGTTTAGAATTTTAACAGGAGGATCCCTTGGTGGAAAATTCTGAAATTTTGCCAGGATGTTCACCATAATATACCTGAGCTACCATATAAATTTCAGATCCATTTGAGATCATTTGATCCACCAAATGGTGTGATTAATAAAACTGTTCCAGAGAAAAATGAAAAATGTCGAGAAACATTTTCAGAATTTCTATGAAATTGTTTAGCTCATATCTTTGGCTAGGAATTTTCAAATTAAGTGAAACCAACTCCATTAGAAACCTCTGAAAATCTAGTTTTCAGAAATCATGGCTTACTCCATGAAAATCTTTAGAACACCCTAAGAGCTCCAGTTAAGGCCAAATACACATTTATTTGTGGAGGGCTCAAATGAGCTTCGCTGCAAATGAAATTTGGCCATGTCTCTTTTTAGATTGTATCCAAACCACATAAAAAGTTTCAGAGTTATTTGGCCTGTCTAGCAGTACTTATGGTCTTAACAAGTTCAATTTCAAATTCAAATGCATACAAATTGACATATACATATGTTATTCTCATGTAGTTGCTAAGGTTGAGGAGGAGCCAGAAGTCTTAGACTTCATAACTCTGGAGGAACAGCTAGCCTATGACCAACAACAGCAAGGCAAGCTCTGGTTTGCGTTAACCATTTTATAAATTTTACTGTTTTGAGAACTTACTTTGAGTACCCACTTTATTTATGCATTAGAGTCTTGTTTGAAAACCCAAATCCATAGCCAAGAAAACCCTGGTTTGGGCATAGGATTTTAAACCTCGATTAGCTACTGAAATGCTAAGATAGTGTAGGATTTGGTACAAGTTGAGTAGTTGGAACTGCTCGCGAGAATAGGCTAGAGGCACACTACTCGGGTAAAGATAGCAAATGAAACACATGGCGAGAAAAATGCGACCGATTGGAGAGTAAGTGCAGCAGGACTTTGGGACCTGGGTGCCATAGCTCCGCTTGTGTCGATTGAGTACAGAGCCGTGTGCGGGCCTGCTGAACAAGCTAGAACAGTACCAAAGACCTACCGGATATATGAGAACCAGGAAACCGATGTAATTCAGGTAGCTGGGTGTTGAGGCATTGCTTGTCGTCCAGAGGGTAGGTTGAGAGCTAGAGGTGTAAATCGGCTGGCGGCACTGCGGATGCACACGCAGAGACCTCTTGCTCAGGACGATAGTACCGGTTCAATATTTGGCTGACGGATGAAAGGTGGTTGTGTACGACGTCCGTGATGGTTGCTGTAGGCAACATCGAGTACGGGTGTATTTGACGGGTTATTCGGGTAACCATGCAGGTGTAAATCGATTATAATCGCCGTCCCTCGCGGTCAGTGAGTACCACTTGTTCACTGTACCGTGACGTAGAAAGAACAGGCTAGAGTCATGTAAAAGTTGCTGATTGAAAGCTATACCTTGATTGTTAATGACTTGTTGTAGTTTAGAGCAAATTAAAGTTCTTTTCAGCCTTGGGCAAAGCACATGAGAGAAATGTGTTTCTTGTTTGATTGCGGCTCTCTTATGTGACTTAGCGTGAGGTTCTCCACAACTTGCTGCTAAAACATGAAAGTAAGGTTCAACTACTTAGGCGAGTCCTTTGCAACTTACTCTCCCATTTACACTGTAATCCGTCATATAGAAGTTTCATGTATAGGAAAGACGGGTCAGACATGCTGAGCCATCATGCTCACTGCTTGTATTTGAAGCTTTTGCAGGGTGTTATGAGGAGGATACTCCCGAGGAGGAGACGGACCCCCAAGAGGGAAACCCCGTCGAGTGGGAGTCATGCACGCCGCCGTGTTAGTGTGCGTGTGTGCTAGAGGGAACACGTTCACGGGCTGAACGTGAACTTTGTGCGTAGTCTACGCCCGTGAGTGTGGACTGAACATATTTTGTTGTAAACATGTTCATAAACTCTTGTGTAACAAAACTTTGCTTCCGCTTTGTACCTTCTACGTGTGTTATCCGGTGCTGTGCAACGCAGCACCCCTCAGCGTGATCCTGGCTCGTCGAGGCCGTGAGGCCCTTGCAGCTATCGATTTATGCAACCCAATTTGTACGAAAGTCAGTAATAAATTCTGGAAAATTCTTTGAAGCTTTTCAGTAAAAGAATTTTAGAGGGAGTTTGGTTCATCCAAAAATCCCCAAATTTTGCCAAAACTTTCCTTAGGATATTATTGAACTACTGTAAAAGTTTCAGATCAATTAGAGTTGATTTGAGTAGGAGAATTCAGAATTCAATTTGCTGTGTTCAAATGAATACACAAGCTGAAGGGTGGAGCCTCACGGGTGGCAGGTAACCCGGCCAGTTTGGGTCCTCTACGACTCTTCATGTCTTTTGGGGTATTCGAGCAACGCCCTTTCCTGGCATGCTATAGGCAAGTATGGTAGACCCCGTCACGTGGTTAGTAATGTGAACACGTAGCTCAAGGCGTGTTTGGCTTGAGAACTCCCGTGCGAGTGATGACGGACGGGTGTATGAACTGTATTGGGACCGGGTTCGGTGTGCAGCCGAACCTGACGATTGTGTGTTTTATGCAGGTACTAACCACGAAAACCGTAGTACGAGTAGAACATGTTTGCGAGTGATCATTCTTAGTGCCACCTACGGATACATATATGCCGGTGTAAGCCAGTTAGGATTTTCTTTTGTGAGGCAACGTAGTACCGTCATATGTCTTACGGTGCATCGCCACCGTACTACACTTGATAGTTTTCTTTCCTACGAAGAAATCATTCATGACTAACTTTCAAATAAAAATGGAAGTTGGAAAGCACATATTAGTTACTGAGCTCTTCATTTGGACTAAGCTTGAAAGGAGAGAATTGCTAGGCTTCAGTTGATCTAAAAACAGAGTGCCCTCTTCTGACAGAAATTTTTGCTGGACTTTGACAGAGCATAACTCTGAGTAGCTTGACCAAATGGAGGTGTATGATACAGTTATGGAAAGGTTTTTAAGGGCTATACATCTTCTCTGTATACCTCCAGAGCTAAATCACACGCCAAATTGGTTGAATCTCCAGTTGAATGCAAACTGTCCAGAAACAGGGCAGATGCAAACTTCTCTGGGTGTTTCTGTATATTAGACATAATTTTCTGTAGAAAATCCCTAAGGGTCAAAAGATACACCGCTGGAAAGGTTATCAAATTTGCAACAATTTTGCAGTTCATAGTTTGTTCAGAATTTAGTATATTTTGATGTACAACTGTGATAAAAACAGCCACATTTAGTGGAGATGCTGGCAAATTTTATCCAGAAATTCTGTCAACTTTGAGCAATCATAACTTTTGATCCAGAGGCATATGAATACTCGTTGGAAATATACTGAAGTTAAATTTAACTTTGATATTCAACTTGAGGTATGAAAATGCTGGTAACCGGATCAAAATCTGGGTTAAGTACAGAAAGGTCTGTTCTGTACAGAATAGGGGACTCATTATGTTGGCTTTAGGAAGATAGGTAAACATGAATTTTTGTTATGCTTTCATAAAGTTTTAGCATGTTCATGTTTTACATACTTTCACATACTGCTGAGATCAAGTTCTGACTCCCCTCAAAATTATCCTTTTGCAGTATGGTGCGTACTCGTTCTCCGAGTAGGGTTGAAGGTTCTCGCCGAGATGGCGATGACACGACTCCACCACGGCATCACCATCAACGGTATGGGCGGATGTTATGGCTCAAATGGTCGAGTCGAATCAGGATAATACAAGACTACTCCAAGCCTTGGTACATCAAGGCATACTCCAACGTACACAACAGGTCGTTCCACCTCGGAACGCATATTTAGACTTCGTGGCGACTCAACCACCAATATTCATGGAAGCTAACTGTAGGATCGAAGAGCACGTGAAAAAACAGAGGGGGGGTGAATGGTAGATTGAAACTTTTTAGCGGAAGCAACAAAAACCCCCTCGGCAGAAAATCGATCTGTTAAAGAAACCATGTATGCAACTGATCTAAATGTGTTCAACCATGACAAAAGTGGTATATATTATAGAGAATCAAGTAATGAAGACCCGACAAAAAGAATCCTGGAAATCCGTCAAGAAAAGCTCAAGTAATGATCGAAAGATCAAACGAGGGTCAATCTGTTTTACTCGAGTAAAAACCAGATCTGCAACACCGCAAAGAAATTCGTGTAGATCAGAAACTACAAATACAATGACCGTGAAATTTTTACAGATGATATATAATCAAGTTTTGAAGACAACCCAAAAAGAATCACGTCAATTGGATCTGTAAAATTTGAGTTATGATCAAAACACCGAAGCACTGTCGTGCTGTCCAGAAACTCAACGAGAAAGACTTGACAAAAACAAGTCGGACGAACAAGGCACAAAAGCTCCTCTAAATTATGAATTTTATTGATCAAAACATAATAGGAACAGACCAAGGTCGTCTTACCACGAGCTTTGGCATCCCTTGTTTATATAACCAGCCCGGAGGCCAACCAAATTCAAACAAGGACTCTAATCCTACTAAGTTTCTGAATCGAAACTTTCCTTAACTGCTCAAGACTCTTCTATACGCAGATAGAAGCAATCTTAAGACTTCCAAACACCTTAGGAACGTATCCCACTTTCCTAAAACAACTCAACTTCGTGTCCCACACGAAATACTATCATAACCAACTCAAATCTTTCCATATTTAAGCCATAACCGACTCAGCCGCAGCCTGAGTCCATAATCCAGCCGGTTGGACCTTTCCTACCATATCTTTACGTCCATATCTCTTCATCACGCCTTGGAACCATGTTGCCACATACATGCACTCCTTGCACACGTGCAAACACCTTCCAACGACATCCACGATACCTTCATATGCATTGTTCTTGATCCGAACATGCTGCGCAACCTCCCGATCAACTCAACCACAATTCCTCCTGAACTTGGTTGTCGAACCTCATCTTCTCCCTAAGACTAGTTCAATGGATCCCATCACCAGCCATATCTTGAACTCAAGCAACACCTGCACATAAATAAACAACCAATACTTTCGAGCACAAGTATGTGACTTGGCTCACGTTAGTTCTGAAAACCACAACACCTTACGTGAGCACCTCACATAAGCATGTTGCAAACCATATCAAAATGTTAACCACCGTAAACAGCCATAACACTTCAAAAACTTAGTAAAAGAATACTAAGCAAACTTTCCATAGATGTAAAGCAAGTTCGAAACATTTGCATGGTAAAAACAGAACCATTGCCATTTAGCTCCGGACTTTGCCAAAGCTAACCGGACCTTGAGCCGGAGCTTACCAAAGCTAGCAGAATCTAGCACCTGAACTTACCAAAGCTAGTCGGACCTACTGCCGGAGCTAACCAAACACATGTCGGACCTAGCCATAGCAAGTCGGACCTTACGTCGGATCTTGTCGGAGCTCGGACCTTAAGTTGGACCTTGACAAAAAGAGTGTTTTGGCAGAATTCAAAACTTTTATCGTCATAGCCAATGTATTCAGCACACATAGGTCTCACAATCTCCCCCTTGATGAATGCATTGGCAACACCACTTAAAATCCGAACATTGGTTTATTCACATAAAAAGTTTTGAAAACAATCAAATGAGAATGAAATTTCGAAACAAAAATTTCTCCCCCTATACATATTTCTCCCCCTTTGTAAATCAGAAATAAAATGAGAAGAAAAACAAAAATTCTCCCCCTGAGAAGAATCGTGCCAAAACACTTATGAATCGTGCAATGTGTGATCAATTTCTCCCCCTTTGACAATGTATTCAGCAAGGTTCAAAAGAGAAATTTTAATTGTTATGAGCATATTTATAACATATACATAGAAAACAAAGCTCATCCAAGCCATACTATCAAGTAACTTACACTATCACATCAATGAGATACATAAAGTAGTGTAAGCCATGCTAGAGATCAAGTGTAATTTTCAATTTAAGCAAGTCATGATCTCACAAACTTAACTATGTCAAGACAAGAAAGCGTGACACTTGTTGCTGCATTTTAATTATTTTAAAAGCACAAATTCAGATCATATGACATTTGTAAGAGATTATATGTCGCATCAGCCTTATTCTAACCAACCAAGCCAAGTCTATGTCATTTGACAATCAGAAGCTTAAGGACATGGTTTTAGTCATACACAACTTCTTCCAAGTTCATATCTAAGTGCAATGATAAGCCATCTCAAAAGATGAAGTGCGATGCATGCATATTCTCTTGATCTTTTTCTTAATTTTTCATTTGAACATAAAAGCTCAACATGTGAATAGTTGATTGATTATTTTTTCATTATTAAAAGCACTTGTGAGCATGCAACAAGTTTAAAACAGCAAGAAAGTTTGATCATGACCAGATTTAGTGTAAATAATTATTCCAATTACTAGTCATGGCAAAAACTACAAAATGTATAATATGTTTAATGTAGTAAGAACTTTCAGCATATAAAAGGAATCACAAAGTCATATATGTATGAAATATTATGCTCATATTATTTTAATTCAGATTCACACATAGACTTCCCAAGTTTCAAAACTCCCCCTCAATTGAAGCCATGAGGATGCATAACCCCTATTTTACTACGAATGAAACAAAAACGAGTGAAATCCAAAGGTTTTGTAAAAATGTAAGCCAATTGTTGTTCGGTATCTACATGGTGAAGCACAATGTTTCCTTTTTGAACATTATCACGGAGAAAGTAATACCTAATGTCAATGTGCTTTGTTCTCGAATGTTGCACGGGGTTTTTAGAAATGCAAATGGCACTAGTGTTATCACAAAATAGTGGAACACTATCCAGATCAACCCCATAGTCCTTAAGTGTTTGAACAATCCAAAGAATTTGTGAGCAAGCACTAGCAGCAGCTACATATTCAGATTTGGCTGTGGATTGTGCAACCAAATTTTGTTTTCTAGAGGACCAAGCAACAAGTGAATTACCAAGAAAATGATGAGCACCCGAAGGACTTTTCCTATCAATTCTACAACCCCAAAATCAGCACCCGAAAAAGCTTTCAAAGTAACGGTTGAGGAAGAAGGAAGAAAAATACCAAATTCTTGAGTTCCATGTAAGTACCTGAGAATTATTTTGACGGCTTGACGATGTGAAGCACGTGGGGAAGCTTGAAATCGTGCACAAAGACATACGCTGAATTGTATGTCCGGTCTTGATGCCGTGAGGTACAAAAGTGACCCAATCATACTTCTATATTCTTTTTGATCCACGGGTTCACCATCTTCATCAAGTTCAAGTGTCGTTGCTATACCCGTTGGTGTCCAAAGAGACTTGTTTTTGTCCATGTTGAAGCACTTAAGAAGGTTTCTTGTATACTTTGTTTGATGCACAAAAGTACCCTCCTTGGTTTACTTGATTTGCAGCCCCAAAAAGTATGTGAGTTCTCCCATCATACTCATCTCAAATTCTGAACTCATCATAGCTGAAAACTTGGACACAAGATCATGAAAAGCACAACCAAAGATGATATCATCCATATACACTTGAACGAATAATGAGTCATTGCCATGCTTAAGCACAAAAAGAGTTTTATCAACCTTGCCCATGGTAAACCCCTTTTCAAGTAAGAATGTTTTTAACCTATCATACCATGCTCTAGGGGCTTGTTTAAGACCATACAAGGCTTTGGACAGTTTGTAAACATGATTAGGAAAATTTGGATTTTCAAAACCCGGTGGTTGCTTGACATAAACCTCCTCATCTATGTAGCCATTAGGAAAAGCACTTTTAACATCCATTTGATATAACTTGAAACCTTTAGATGCAGCAAATGATAACAAAATTCTTATGGCTTCTAATCTAGCAACAGGAGCAAAAGTTTCATCAAAATCTAGTCCTTCAACTTGTGTGGAACCTTGAGCAACCAACCTAGCCTTATTCCTAACCACAACCCCATCCCCACTTTGTTTATTTTTAAACACCCATTTAGTTCCAATTAGAGTGTGAACTTGAGGTGGAGGTACAAGTTTCCAAACATTATTTCTTCCAAAATTTTCTAACTCTTCTTGCATGGCAATAATCCAAGATTCATTAGTGAGTGCGTGTGATATATCTTTGGGTTCAAAAGAAGCAACAAATGCAGAATGAGCGTGAGAGTTTGGATCACAAAACCTGGACCGTGTGACTCGTTCGTGCAAGCTTCCAATCATTTGTTGTGGAGAATGACTTTTGAGGACCCGGAGGGGAGTAGACAATTCACAAGCTCCTTCTTCTTCATGTTCATCACAAATTGAAGAACTTGTGACTTGAGGACAATTTGGACCAGCAATGGTGGTCGTCGGTGCTGGTTGTGAATCAAAATCAGGAGCTGGAACAATGTCATTAGCTCCTGAATTTTCGGGCAGCAGTATCACTTCTTCATCTTCTTCGATGAAAATACTCTCCCTCTGCGGATATGGGTCTGGTCCTGCAATAATAGAGCTAGTACCTGGGCTAGCTTCATCAAGAAACCTCACAAGTCTCCACAATTTTGTTAGTGTCATGTAAAAGCACACGGTAGCCTCTAGTATGAGATGGGTAACCAAGAAACATGCCATCAACGGATCTAGGTTCAAATTTATCAAGATTACCATGTCTCTTAACAAAGCATTTGCATCCAAAGACCCGAAAGCGTGTGACACTAGGCCTATGTCCAAACCAAAGTTCATATGGTGTCTTACCTAGCTTATCACGCAAGAAAACACGATTTGAGACATAACAAGCAGTTGCAATTGCATCAGCCCAAAATTTTTTAGGAGTTTGATATTCATCAAGCATAGTCCTAGGCATCTCAACTAAGATTCTGTTCTTTCTCTCTACAACACCGTTTTGTTGAGGTACATATGGTGAAGAAAATTGATGATCTATTCCATTTTCAGCACAAAAGTGATCAAACGATTGATTTTTAAATTCGGTTCCGTTATCACTTCTAACTGCTTTTAAAGATCCTGGGTGATCAATTGATAATCTAAGAAATAAGGTTCTAAAGTGACTAAAAGTTTCATTCTTAGATACCATAAAATAAATCTAAGAGTATCTAGAATAGTCATCAACAATCACGACAACATACATTTAGCTCCGAAGGATTGAACACGTGAAGGTCCTACGGTGTTAAGGTGCAAAAGTTGACCCGGTTCAGTTTTCATGGTCATTGTGAGAGGAGCATGTGAACCTGCAACCATCTTAGCATGTCTACAAGAAGAGCACACAATTTCTTTGTCCCCTTTAAGCTTAGGCAGACCACGTATGCGATCAAGAGCACTAACACGAGTGAGATGATCAAAGCCTACGTGACCAAGTCTAAGATGCCAAAAATATAGGTCTTTTGAATCATTAGCAACTAGACATCTATGCTTAGAGGATGGCATATCAAAATCAGCTTTAAAAACTCTCCCAAACCGAGACATATTAAAAATGAGCTCACTATTTGAATCTACAACCTTGCAACAATTTTTAGTGAAAATAATTTCCAGATTTTCATCTAGCAATTGTGAAATAGAAAGCAAGTTGTATTTCAAATTTTTAACAAGTGCCATATCTTTTAAAGTGTAGTGATTATTTACTCTAACTGAACCCTTAGCAATTATAGGAGTTGAAGAAATATCGGAAAAGTAACATTTTCTACACGTGACACAAAAGAGAGGGAGGAGAACCATTCTTTGTTACCGGTCATGTGGCGTGAGCATCCTGAATCCATAATCCAAATGTTCTCCTTCCTAAAGTGTGTAACTTACATAGAAGTACAATACGTCGATGACTCAATACTGGGGTTAGTCAAAAGGCATTTATGAATCCAGTACTGAGTCACACGACGTCCAGCAGAAGTAACACGCAAAGGCTGAGATAAAACAGCAGGTTTATGAGCCAAAGTTTGAGGATTTTTGTACCCAACTACTGACCTATGAGGTGTTACATGAGTAGCACTAAAAATAGTAGGTCCGGAAGCAAACTTTGTATGTTTTTGACTCATTACAGCAGGTTGCATATTCCTAACATTCGGTTCAGCACACGCAACAGGTTTTGCACAGTTGTTATGTGATCTAGCAATCATTCTTTCCTTTTTCTGTTGCTTAGCTAGTCTATAATAAAAATCTATGACATGTCCATCTCTACCACAGTAGGTACAATGAAATTTAACTTTATGTTCATGTCTAGATGAGCAGACAACATGATTATCTGAAACCGAATGAGACAACACTCCTATAGATTTAAAAACCACTTCTTTTTGTTTAGGAACTGTTTTAATCAAACCACTTCCTGGTGAATTTACAATTTTAGGTGGATGTGTTTTAGCATAAGCATGGGAATCAAAACCTAAACCAGTTTTATCATTGCAAGATTTAGAAGAATTCAACAGTAATTTCAGTTTCTTATTCCCATTATAAAACCGCTCTAGTGTCCTATTCATGTCATCAAGTTTCTTAGACAAGTCTAGACAGTTTCGACATGAAGTTTTTCCTTTTAGTTTGCAATTGGAACAATACTTAACTTCATGAGAACGTAAAGCATTGTTCAATATAGAAATTTCATTCATAGCATCTTGTAGTTTCTTATTTAGATCATCACAAGTAGAACAATGCAAATCAATTATAGAACAACAAGCATCTTTCAAGTTTTTATCATTAAGTGCAGCAAGTTCTCTGTTCTTTTCAATATCTAACTCAAGTTTATCAAGTGTGGAGGTATGTGCACTTCTTGGAGAGGACAATTGTTATATATTAAATCACATGAGAAACAAGAATCATCACTAGTAATCAAAGATTTCAAACGATTAATTTCAGATTCTAGTGACTCAATTTTAACAGCATTGTCCCTAAGATTTTTGTCCTTTTCTTAACTATAACAGTGGCACGAGAAATAGCATCACACATTTCTTCGCAAGTAGGACATACCTCTTCATTGTCGCTGTTGTGTTCTGCCTCCTCCATACTTGAACTTGACTAGCCCGCCATGAAGCATAAGTTTGCCAAATCATCTTCATCTTCATCACTTCCGATGTCCACATCGCTTGAGCCAAGTTCTTGAAGTGCGGAGATAAAACTACCTACCAATTGGTGTCCTATAAAACCCTTATTCTTTTTCTTATCGTTTGCAAAGGATTGCTTCGTCCTAGTTTACTTTTGATCAGGGGTAGTAGGACCTGAAAGGTTAGTGCAATCCGTACGAAAATGTCCTGTCTTACCACATTCGAAGCATCGTTGAGGTCCGACACTTCCTCTCCTTCTAGTTCTCACATTTTGCAATGCTTTTGAGAACCGAGTAGAGATGAGTGCAAGTTCTTTCTCTGGAAACTCTTCAATCTGTTTAAAGGTTATAGAGGACAACGAAGAAAGTGTACCACGAGATGAATATTGACTAGAGCTAGGCATGTCACGTTGTGAAACAAATGCAAGAGACTAGTTGGGGTTCTTACGTGATATTATGTCAATTTCATAAGTTTTTAACTTAGAATATAGCACATATAATGTAAGTGTACTCATGACAGTAGATTCACCAATAGATGTAACTTTCATGTCCCAAATTGACATGTCTAATGCACTAAGTTATTGCCTAGCATTTTCAGCATCTGAAAAATTAACGTTGACACTATGCAAGTTGCTGAGAATTTTATTGAAGCGAGCAAAGAGGTCATCGATTGACTCACCGGGTTGCATCTCGAAGCGCATGTATTCTTTCTTGAACATATCTTGTCTTACCTCCTTGATCGTGTTGGATCCTTCATGGTAGTCACAAAGTGCTTTCCACACATCGTATGCAGATCGGAGGTGTGCAACACGCTCGAAGTCACTTTGAGTTAATCCTTGTATGATCAAGTTCCGTGCTTTGTTGTTGTTGTTGTCGACATCTCATGTTCATAGCCGTGACTTGATCATTTGGCGGCACGTCATAAGGCTTATACACCTTTTCCCATATTGCGAAGCCTTGCACCTGGATGAAAGCATCCGTTCGTGCCTTCCAAACCTGAAAATCAATGCCACTGAACACACAAGGTTTTGCGGAGTATTTCTCCATGATGATTAGTAAAAACACATGCAAATCACAAGTATTAGAGCACCGTGGCTCTGATACCAATCGTAGGATCGAAGAGCATGTGAAAAGCTACCAGAGGGGGTGAATGGTAGATTTAAACTTTTTAGCGGAAGCAACAAACACTCCCTCGGCAGAAAATCGATCTGTTAAAGAAACCGTGTATGCGACTGATCTAAATGTGTTCAACCATGACAAAAGTGGTATATATTATTGAGAATCAAGTCACGAAGATACGACAACAAGAATTACAGAAATTTGTCAAGAAAAAAACTCGAGTTATGATCGAAAGATCAAACGAGGGTCAATCTGTTCAACTCGAGTAAAAACCAGATCTGCAACACTGCAAAGGAACTCGTGTAGATCATAAACTACAAATCCAATGACCGTGAAATGTTCACAGACGATATATAATCAAGTTTTGAAGAGAACCCAAAAATAATCACGTCAATTGGATCTGTAAAACTCGAGTTATGATCATAACACCGAAGCACTGTCGTGCTGTCCAGAAACTCAACGAGAAAGACTTGACAAAAACAAGTCGGACGAACGAGGCACAAAAGCTCCTCTAAATTATGAATTTATTGATCAAAAGATAAGAGGAACATCCCAAGGTCATCTTACCACTAGCTCTGGCCTCCCTTGCTTATATAACCAGCCCGGAGGCCAACCCAGTTCAAACTAGGACTCTAATCCTACTCAGTTTCTGAATTGAAACTTTCCATAACTGCTCAAGACCCTTCTATACGCAGATAGAAGCAATCTTAAGACTTTCAAACACCTTAGGAACGTATCCTACATTCTGAAAACAACTCAACTTTGTGTCCCACACGAAATCCTATCATAACTAACTCAATTCTTTCCATATTTGAGCCATAACTGACTCAGCCGCAGCCTGAGTCCATAATCCAGCTGGTTGGACCTTTCCTACCAATTATTTACGTCTACATCTCTTCATCACGCCTTGGAACCATGTTGCCACGTCCATGCACTCCTTGCACACATGCAAACACCTTCCAACGACATCCATGATACCTTCATATGCATTGTTCTTGATCCAAACATGCTGCGCAACCTCCCGATCAACTCAAACACAATTCCTCCTGAACTTGGTTGTTGAACCTCATCAAGCCATATCTTGAACTCAAGCAACACCTGCACATGAATAAACAACCAATACTTTTGAGCATAAGTCCGTGACTTGACTCACGTTAGTTCCGAAAACCACAACACCTTAGGTGAACACCTCACATAAGCATGTTGCAAACCATAGAAAAATGTTAACCACCGTAAACAGCCATAACACTTCAAAAACTTAGTAAAAGAATACAAAGCAAACTTTATATAGATGTAAAGCAAGTTCGAAACATTTGCATCGTAAAAAAAGAACCATTGCGATTTAGCTCCGGACCTTGCCAAAGCTTACCGGACCTTGATCCGGAGCTTACCAAAGCTAGCAGAACCTAGCACCGGAACTTACAAAAGCTAGTCGGACCTACCGCCGGAGCTAACAAAACACATGTCGGACCTAGCCATAGCAAGTCAGACCTTATGTTGGATCTTGTCGGAGTTCATACCTAGAGTCGGACCTTGACAAAAAGAGTGTTTTGGCAGAATTCAAAACTTTTATCGTCATAACCAATGTATTCAGCACACATAGTTCTAACACACATACGGAGAAGACTAGACAAAGGAGAGATGAAGTGTTTCTGGAAGGATGAGAACGGTAACCTATGGTTTAACGACCGTATAGTTGTACCGCGTAATATGAAACTCTGAAAGAAGATCTTGGATGAAGCCCACCTGTCGAACTTTTCCATTCATCCCGACAGTAACAAGATGTACCAAGATTTAAAACAAAAATTTTGGTGGACGTGGATGAAGAGGGAAATTGCGAAGTACGTATCCGAGTGTGATACGTGTAGACGGGTCAAGGCTGATCATATGCGGAAAGCCGGACCGCTACAACCACTTAAGATACCGGCGTGGAAATTGGAGGATGTGAGTATAGATTTCATCATCGGATTACCGCTCACATCCCGGAAGCATGACTCGATATGGGTGATCGTCAACCGGTTGATGAAAGCTCATTTCATACCGGTGAGCACCCATTATCGAGCAAGGAAATATGCAGAGTTGTATATCTCAAGAATTATATGCTCACATAGTGTCCCGAAGACTATTATTTCAGATCGAGGTGCGCTGTTCGTTGCTCGATTTTGGGAGCAGCTGCAAGTCTCGTTGGACACCAAGCTGATTAGAAGCTCCGCATATCACCCTCAAACCGATGGACAAACGGAGAGGGTGAATCAAGTGCTGGAATACATGTTGAGAGCATGTGCCATCCACCATAGTAAGACCTGGGATGATCACTTATCGTTGGCGGAGTTTTCATACAACAACGGATATCAAGCGAGTATCAAAATGGCACTGTATGAAGCTCTCTATGGCCGGAAATGTCGCACACCGCTGAATTGGTTTGAGTCCAGCGAAAGAGTACTGTTCGGGGTTGATCTTATCAATGAAGCTGAAGACTGAGTTCGGTTGATACAAGAGAATTTGAAGGCTGCACAATCCCGACAGAAGAGCTACACTGATGAAAGGCATAGGCCATTACATTTTGACGTCGGAGAGCACGTTTATCTTCGTGTATCTTCGATGAAGGGAATTCACCGGTTCGGTGTAAAGGGGAAACTCGCTCCCCGCTTTATAGGTCCATTTGCTATCATGGAGAAGTGTGGACCTGTAGCCTACCGGCTGGAAATACCGGCAAGTCTTGCGGGTGTTCATGGCGTGTTTCATGCGTCACAGCTGTGGAAATGCCTCAAATTCACCGCTGCTGTCCACACCAAAGAAATCGACGAATTGAAACCGGATCTTACCTACACTGAGCGACCGGTCCAGATTATAGATGAAAAGAGCCAGATCACCCGGCACCGGACAATAAAATTGTACAAGGTGCTGTGGAGTAATCATACAACGAAAGAGGCAACCTGGGAAAGTGAAGATTACCTCCGCACCAATTATGGAACTTTTACCTTTGTACAGTTTGTAATTACCTCTCCCGTCTCGTTCTTCTTTTGTAATCTCGGGACGAGATTCTTTTAAGGGAGGAGGAATGTAAAAGTCCCAAAAATGTATATGAATAAACCGAGGCTTGAAAGTCTATGTGTTGCAAATTCATGAAAAATGGGACTTGCTAAAACTTTTCTACACGCAAAGTGGTACATGGATGTCATCAAAAAGAGTCTGACATGTTCATTTGAATATGTTGAACCCATATGGATTCAAACACCATGGAGGAAATATTCCTTTGCATGAAAGCTTAAAAACCAGATTTCAAAATTCAAAGTTCACCACAAATTGTGGACAAATTTTTGAATACTCTTGACTTGGAGGAAACTAGGGTGGAAAACTTTTCATTTTTAGAGTGGGCTAAAAAGGAATTAACTAGGAGCAATTGCAAATTCAAACCCAATTCAAATTTTCTATGCAAATTCAAACTGAATTCGGCGCATTCAAATTGTAGCCCACTTTTGAAAATTCAGAGTTTTGAATTGAGGGATTAATATGAGGAGATCTTTTGAGATGAGGAAAGTGGAGGACCCACATGTCATTGAGAAATATGAATTGCAAATGAAGTCATAAGTCTCTGTTTTTTCCACTCCAACCGAGAGCTGCATCCAGGCGACACCGAGCTGCCGTTGCCACCACCTCCCCATGGTTTTCCCTGTGCTGGTGACCAGTGTGACTGCTTCACTAGCTCTCGACATGATCTACTCCACAGCCGAGCCAATCGTGCTTTGCCTCCTCCTCGCGAGCCAACACACAAAGAACCGAGCTCCCCACACCGCCGCCTCCTTACCGATCGATCGGAACCCGGCAAAACTCGCACACAACACCCCTCCGAGCTGCAAAACAGCATGGAACACTTGTCTTTCACCTCCTCAGCGCAACAGCTAGCAAGTTCCGGCGTTTCCCAGCCCTAGAACAGCTCCTCCGCGGCGACCGAACACAAGCCGGCGATCGGCTTCATGTGGACAGATCTCCACAGGGGCTTTCACGGCCGAGCAAGGACGGCAAAATAAGCGCACGGACTCCACGCTGCTTTCACCCGAATCTCAAGTCAAGCTGTGGACTATCGCCAGCTAATTCGGGAAATTGGCTCCGGCGGGTACAACCCGAGCGTCCGGTACTAAACTCCAAAATTCTCACTCTTTAATCCTCCTTAGATCATCAAACTTTGCACAGAGGGGCTGGACTAGCTGGAGAGCATCTTCTCTTTAGCAACCATAGCGTGAAACCACCTCGGAGCGACAGATATTGATATTTCCCGAGCACGTCTATGGCGGTACCCCGCGGCCGCATGGTGACAACTACCTTGCAGCCGTTCCCGAGCCATTTGGAGGCCAGGACGAGCTTCACGATCACCCACTGGTGCTTTAGAGCGGTTTAATTGGTTATTCGGCAGGCTAGAGAGGTCGACCGACCGCGCCGAAGTACTCCCGTAGCCACGACACGTCGCCGACCGGTTTCCGAGCCTTGGCATCTCGAGATAGCGCCACCAATGTGTTCCCCGGCCTCCCAAACCCCCTAGCGGCAAGCCTCAGGCCGAGAGGCAGCCGGAAACACCGAGCCAGCGAGCTCCAGCATCGGTCCGGCGAGGGGGAGGCACGCACGCGCGAGAGAGCGGGCGGGAGGAAGGAGAAGAGGCCAGGCTCAGCGTCAGCGACCGAGTTTTAAAATCCGGATCGGCTGTGGCTTGGATCCACTGTGAAGGCGCGCTGAAACCGTGTGGCCCCTTGTGTCCTCGAATCTCAGTGGCTGAGGATTTAAAACGTGGGCCCAAGTGATTTCCAATAGCAAATTAATTCCAGAGATTGCAAAACTTTGGAAAATCATATCTTTGTGTAGGAACCTCCAAATTGAGTAATTCAAATTGGGTTGGATTCATTTTGCAATGGTCTATCCAATTATGAACCCTAATTTGTATGAAAGGCAATATTAATATCTGGAAAATTCTTTGAAGGTTTTCTGAAAAAGAATTATTGAGGGAGTTTGGTTCATCCAAAAATACTCAAATTTTGCCAGAATATTCTACAGCATATTATTGACCTCCTAGCAAATTTTCAGCTCATAGTGGTCCAAAAACATTTTCAGAAAAAGTTGCTCACTTGTAAAATCTATTCTAGGCAATTCATATCTCCAAAAATCATAAAGAAAATTCAGGCATGCTCTACGAGTCATACTTGAAATTGTAGTTCACTTGATTGGGCATGAAAATGCACATTACCCCAGAATTAATTCTTTTAGTAGAAATGCTTAAGGAATTATTATGGAGGAACTACTCAAGTAAAAGGTCTGAATTTTGGATCATAATACTTTCTTGTGACCAAGAACTCACATGCAAATTATCAGATCGAGTTCAGCCTTAGATGTCCCTGTTCTTGTTCTCCATGCTTATGTATGTGGGAAAATACATAAGACTCTTGTGGGAATTATAGGAGAGACAAATTCCATCCACGTTAGCTGCAATTTGGCAAGCTAAGTCTCTGTTTAGTTTAAGACTTTCTGTGAAAATTTCGAAGTCATTGGAGATCAGGATCTTGAGTTGTGTCCAAATCATTCTAGTTCATCTCTTATGTTCATTAGGAAACATAGTTAGTTATAAACTAAAACACTAAGACAAATTTAGTTCATTCATGTTTCTTTGTGTGAAATCCCTAAAAGTCTAGCAAGTGGACCTGAAATTCACACCAAGAAAAGGTGAGGGAATTTGAACTTTTGAATTTAAAGGTGTGAGCTCCAAGTCTAAACTTGAACTTGCCAAAAATTCCCGAACATGGAGATATAAAGCTACCATTTAGTTCTACACACATCCACGGGTAGCCCGGCAAATTTTCAGCTCACTTGGAAAAGATTTCCTATTTGTTGGAATTTAAACGCGAGACAAATCGAATTTGAATTCAAACTTCAGTTTCAAATTCCAAATTCACCGGAATTCAAACTTGAGAGCACCATTGTGTTCCTCATATTCCTTTTGGATTATCCTCCAAGTTTGATCAAATTTGGAGTTTGTTTGCTAGCTAAAATGGAAATGGAAAGAAAAAGAAGAGGGGAAGGGGGCCCACTGGTCAGTAGACTTAACACCGAAGTCAATACTCGCTGGTTTCACTCGGCAGCCGATCAACCGCGCGCCACCTCCTGCTCCCGCGCCCGAGCGAAGGGGACACCGCACAGCCGTGCTGTGCCGTGGAAGCAACGACTGTGGCGGTCATAGCACGCGCAGCCCACGTGAATTCCTTCACTGCTCCCGTCTCCCTCGCGCACAGAAGCACAAAATCGCACAAGCGCCTGACCTCCCTGTTCTTCGGCGTCCGCGCGATAGAGGCTCTGTTTTGGCTGACGATCAACACGAAAAAGGCCCCCTCCAAGGTGCTGAACACATCCATGCCGATCTCACCTTCTCTCGTGCGTCGTCGGTGAAGAATTTCTCCGTTTATTGCTTCGGTATCCATAGGACCGAGCCGCACCAATCTTCCAAATTCGTACTGATCCCTCTACCATCACGGGTACTGAGCTATAGACATGATCTACACCCTCCCACTCTCTTCTAGGATAAAAAAGCATCAAAAATCATCACGTGTAGGCGCTGTTCTTTGAGATTTTTGCACCGGCACCGATTTTCACCCTAGGTCGCCGATGAGCTCGTAGTTGCAGCCTCTTTTAAGCAGATTCAAGCTCATGCCTGTGCTTAGGATGCCACCACGGTGCTCTAGGAAGAAAGACCGAAGGATTTGAGCCCTCCTAGCACGAGGGCAATGCTTCTGAACTCCAACCGCCGCTGCTGCCTGTCGCCGAAGGGTTTTCGGTGACCGGGGTCCCCGGCCGACCACGGGGATGAGTTGCCCGTGGTCCAAAATGGGGAGGCGGCAAGTTTCGTGGCAGGGGAAGGTCGGAAAGGCGTCTTCCAAGGGGCTCGCCGGAGAGCACCGCCGCGGCTCGGCTGTTGGCGCGAGGAAGAAGAAAGCACTGTGCTGTGGGGCCCACACGCAGAGTTTAAACATTTCTGGGATTTTCCAGTTTTGGGTCAAAATTCAAATGGCTATAACTTTTGCTAGGAAGCTCCAAATTTAGTGAACCAAATTTTGTTGGGTTCATCTTTTCGAGTACTTTCCAGCAAAACAAATTTCAGCTCATGAAACGTATTCTTTGTTCAGAATTAATTCCCTAAACTCTAAACTGTTGGGAATTTTATATGGAGAACTCTTTTATAGAAAATTCTGAAATTTGGCTGGGATGTTTATTTGAAAATCCTTGAGTCACAGGAAAAATTTCAAATCCATCCATGTTAATTTAGTCCCCCTAATGGTGTGATTAAGTGAACTGCCCTGAGAAAATGGAAAAAATGTACAGAAACATTTTTCAGATTTTCTCAAATCTTGTTTAGGGCATAACTTTAGCTAGGATTCTTCAAATGACATGAAACCAATTCCATTAGAACCATATCAAGCTCTAGTTTCCATAATGTAATGGTTTGAGCCATGAAAATCCCTGGAAATCCTTAGAGGCTCTACTAATGACCAAATAGGCTTTTATTTGTACAGAGCTCAAAATAACTTTGTTTCAAATGAAACTTGGTGAAGACTCTGGTTAGGACCCTACCAAGCCGCCATAAAAATTTCAAAGCCAAAGGGAAAGGCTAGCTAGAGTTATGGTATTTACATATTCAGTTCCAAACTTTGCATTTAAATTAACATATCGTTAATTGCTTGCGTATAGTCGCTGAAGGCGAGGAAACCCGGAAGTGCTGGATTTTATGCTTCCGGATGAAGCCCTAACATCTGACCAGCAGCAACAAGGCAAGCTCCAGTTTGCATTAACATGTTTTATAAAGTTTTGCTTTATGTATACTTAGCATGAGTTATGGTTGTGCATTAGGTGTAGGATGGATGAAACCCAAGTGCATAACCAGATTTTCCTACAAGAGTGAGGGTAGTGTCTAAGTTCTCGAGTAGTCAGGCTGTGCTTAATGTTCATAGAACTTCAGTACAAGTCGAGTAGTTGGAATCTACTCGCGAGTATAGGTGTTGGGACACACGGGATTGGTTCGAGTGATTTGAGATCACTTTAGTAAGAAAATGAGACTAGACAGGGGCTAGGGCGCAGCAAGAGGATGTCTTGTAGGCGCAGCCCTATCCGTGTCGATTGAGGACCGATCCGTGTGCGGCCCTGCTGAACAAGTATTGAACGTACCGAAGGCATATCGGATATATGGGCCCCGATAAACCGATGTAACCTATACCTCCGAGCATCGAGGCATAACACACCGATTTATAGGTGTAGGTTGAGGGCAGCAAGGTGGAAATCTGCTAACGGGCATAGAGATATGCTCCGTGTAGGGAACTCCTGTCCGTTTGGGTGCGACCGGTTCGACGTTTGGGCTGTTTGGTGAAAGGTTGTCCCGTACGACATCAGTGGGGCGTGCTGTGTGCAGCTCTGAGTATGGGTGTACGTGACGTGCTATTCGGGTATCCCTGCAGGTGTATACCTAGTCGATTCGCCGTCCCTCACGGTGATGAGTACCGCTTGTTCACTGCATCGTGTCGTAGATAAATTATGGAATGTTATGATTCAATTCTGCTGATATGTATAAGTTGTATTGCTACATGTGCCACCAAATATCGCTTACTAAATTTCAGATTCATGAACTGTTAACTTGTGGCTAAAAGATGAACTAAGGATGAACTTGTAGGTGTATCTGTTTGCTGCAATTTACAATCACAGGTTCGTCGTGAACTGCATGTAGAGTTTCATGCATAGGGAGTCGGTTAAGTCTTGTTGAGCCATCGTGCTCATGGTTGCTGATATAAGTGTTTTTCAGGTGATGACTACCCCACGGACTCGTGTTACGAGTCCACCAGCGAGGGCTACCCTCCATCGGGGACCACAGCTGAGTGGGAGCTGTACACGCCGCGCTGAGCTGAGGAGTGTAGCTAGTGTGGGTTGTCTATAGGGCTGGGCAACCAACTTTGGCTAGATAGATGGACGTGAGTTGTATAAACTAAGCTTCCGCTGTTGTAATCTCAATACTTAGTTTGTAACTAAAGTCTTGTACTATTTTGTACATATTCAGTTGGTTCTCTATGTAATGCAATGTTTTCCTTATGATGTGTGTGAGACAGCCAGGACCTCGTCGGGTGGTGCCGTGTTACGCGGCACCCAACAGAACACGGGTCGATGAACACACATCATATTACATAAATAGTTTGCGGAAGCGTACAAGAAAGTTTTACAAATTCTTGTATCAGAGTAAGCTACAGTGGAAGACTATCACTCTCACGTCTCATATCTAAACTAGCAACAAAGAAACGGTCCAGCCCGCGGACGTTTCTAACTAGCAACACGAAGACAATCTGCAGCGGCGAGGATGCTCTTTGAGTAAGCACTGGGAGGTTCCCGAGTCTCATCGGCACCCCTTCCCATAAGCATCGAGTCAATTACCTGCAAAACAACTCGGATAGCATCCGTGAGCATAACGCACAGCAAGACTTAACCGTCACCCTAAACATGAAACTCTAAGTGAGGTTACGAACCTAACATAGGATGGCATAAGCATAATTAAACTCGCCTAAAAGTGAATCCTTACTTTCAGTATTAATTGCAGTATTTTAAGTAACCCTGGGCACGCCACATCGGGAGTCCACAATCAAACAAGAAAGGCTTTCCCCCGATGTAAATTGCTCATGGCATAAACGAATCGAGTTTGCACTCGCCTATTCATCAAGATCCAATACAAAGGTAGGATAATACTTCACATCAAAATGATTAGTTCCTTTCTCATGCAAGTTCTTACTACGTCACGACTGTAAGAACAAGTATGCTCGGTCCATTCCGCGAGCGATGGTGATTCGAATTAATAACACCCGGACTACACGACACGTACGCCCGTACTCGACGTTGCCTACAACAACCATCACTGACCGTCGTACGTGGCAGCCTTTCCCCCGTTTCACCCCCACTGAATCGATCAAGTCGCCCCGTACAGTAGCTACTCTCATGGTGCACCTACCGACATGAGATGTCATGAGAATATTCCCCACATATTGCACACCGGCCATCCGCCTGAGGCGACCCGAAAAGTCCCAACGACAGCTTCCCGAGGTACATCGCTTTACTGGGTCCCATATAGCCAGCATTAGTCCGGTACACAACTCAAACTTGTTCAACAGGGCAGCATACGGATCGGTCCTTGACCGACACGGACAGGTCTATTGCACCCAGGCCCCTATGTCCTGCTGCCCCTACAACCTTCCGGTCTCAACTTTAACTTGCTAATTCAATTATGAACCAATCCCGTATGCCCCTGTTGTTCCTGAAACTGCGAGTAGCATCTCACCACTCGACTGCTACCGAACCGTACTTAAGCATGGCAGTTCTACACGGTGAAAGACAGCTACCCAATACTCCATGGGTCATTTGGCTATGCAAGAGGAGTATCAAACACTAGACCTAATGAACAGTTCAAATCTTAACCAAAGGTGAATACAAAATAAAAACTTAACAGCTGTTAAATGCAAACCAGAGCTTGCCTGTTTTGCAGGGTAGTCGTATATAATCAGTTAGTGTCCTTGCAGATCCACCCTCGACTCTCCGGAGCTTGATCCACTTCAATGAATCACTCCTTTGAGTCCCCTTCGTTCTGGTTCCTATTGAAATGCATATGCATATGTTTCATGGAATGTAATGGAAAGAAGTTATAGAATTACTTTCTTAAGAACAGAGGTTGTGTGGAAAAGCCAAGCATGGATTGGTTTGCCTCTGTTGTGCAAAGAACAGAAATAAACTAAATTGACCTTAAGGCCTTAGCTATACCCTAACCATTTTCCTTAATGAACCTAATAGAGAAGCTGAAACAATTTGAGTGCAACTGAAGAACAAGAACTCCAATGGCCTCAAAACTTTTACAGCAGGTTCTATATTACCTAAGGATTTAGCTTGCCAAATTGCAGCTAATGTGGAGTCATATTGTGCCCTCCCTAATCGTCACAATATCTCTTATGTATTCCCACATATACACAGGTATGGAGAATAAGAACAGGGAGTTCAAGGACTCATCTTGGGCTGATGATTTACATGTGAGTTCTTGATCACATAAGAGTCATCTGGTCCAAAATTCAGCCATTTTACTTTAGTAGTTCCCCTAGAACAATTCTTTAAGCATTCCTACTCAAAAGAATTAATTCTGAGGTAATGTGCATTTTCATGCCCAATTAAGTGAACTACAATTCCAAGTATTCCTCAGAGAGCTTGCCTAAATTTTCCTATGATTTTTGGAGCTATGGATTGCTCAGAATAGTTTTTTGAGGTGAGAAACATTTTCTGAAAATGTTTCTGGACTCCTTTGAGCACAGTAGTTTTTATTTAGCAAATTCCTTCTCAAATGATCTCCAAATGAGCTGAAAATTTGCTAGAAGGTCAACAATATGCTAAAGAATATTCTGGCAAAATTTGGAGATTTTTGGATAAACCAAACTCCCTCAATAATTCTTTTTCAAAAAACTTTCCAAGAATTTTCCAGAATATAATATTAACTTTCATACAATTCTGAGTTCATATTTGGATAGAACTCAGAGAGATGAATCCAACCCGATTTGAGTCACTCAAATTGGAGTTTTATGCAGGGAGATATGAATTTCTAAAGATTGAGCTAAGTCTGGAATTATTTTCCTATTGAAAATCTGGCTGGACCCACAGTTTTGAATTCCAGCCAATAGAAACGAAGCCACACCGGGCCACAGCATCTCTAAACGCCAACACACGGGATTCCGGCCACACCCGATCCCGGGTTTTAAAGTTTGAGCTGCTGACAGCCGGGGCCCACGCTTCGTCTTCTTCCTCCGGCTTCTTCCCCGCGCCCGCGCTGCCCCTCGCCAGCCCGACGCCGGAGCTCGCCGGCTCGCCGTTTCCGGCCACCGCCTGAGCTGCAACTCGCCGCCAGGGAGTTTGTGACACCGAGCAACACGGCTGTGGGGATGGCTAGGGCTGCCGACGACCGGAACATGGCCGGCGACGTGCGACAGCTACTGTGGGGGTTCGGCGGCGTTGCCTGAGGTATCCAGCCCGCCAAAACCTATGCCGACGAGCCCTACAGCACCAGTGGATGATCGCAAGGCTCGGCATGGCCCCTAAATGGCTCAGAAACAGCCGCAAGTCGGTCGTCACCGTGCGCCCGATTCGGTCCGCCGGAGAAGTGCTCGGTAGACCTCAAAATACATCGCCCCAAAGGGTTTTCATGCGACGGATGCTAAAGAGAACATGATCGCCGGCTAGTCCAGCTCCTACATGCCAAGTTTGATGAGCTAAGAACGAATAGAAGTGGAGAATTTTGGATTCCCGTACCGGATGCTCGGGTTGAAGCCGCCGGAGCAAAACTTCGAAATTCGCCGGTGATGCTTCACGGTATGGCCTGAGCTTGGGCTGAGAGCAGCACCGCACCCGTGCGCGTCCGTAGCTGTGATCTCTCGTCCGTGAAACCCGCTGTGGAGGGCTGTCCACGAGCGCCCAATCACGCTTTTGAGCTAGGTCACCGTGGCGGCGTTTGTTCTCGGGCAACGGAGGCTGAAACTCGCTTGGTTTCAGGTCAGGGAGGTGGAGGCTGATCTCAGGGAGAGGTTTAGCAGCTCGGGGGAGGAGGAGTGCCGTTTCCATGATTTCTCGAGCAGGCCGAAGCAGCGGCGGTGAGGCGCTCGGCTCTCGGTTTGTTTGCGAGGAGAAGAAGGAAACTGTGCTTTGCTTCGGCCGGGGGGGGGGGGCACGTGATCACGTTGAAGACGCGGTCAGGACCGCCCTCGGGGCACCAGCTCGTGGAGACCGGCAGCAGGAGCTGGCGCGGCAAGCTCCTCGGTGGAGCCCGTGAGCTGTTCGGGAAAATCTCCCACTGAGGCTAAGACTTAGGGTGCAAGGCTCCTCCTTTAGCTCTATGACATGTGGGTCCCACCCCACACTTTCTCCCCAAATATCTTCTCAAGCTGATCCTCTTAATTCCCACAATTCTGAGTTTTAAAATGTGGGTTAGAATTTGAATCCTTCCAATTCAGTTTCAATTTGCTTGCCAAATTCGAATTTGGTTGAAGTTTGCAAATTCTTCTCTTTAATTCCTTTTTGAGCCCACCCTACAATTGAAAAGTTTGTGAGCAAACTTTTCCCTATAATTCCATCTATAGGGCTGCATGTTTATTCAAAGTTTTTGGTCACTACATGTGTGAACTTTGAATTTCAAATCTGATTTTTAAACTTACATGCAAAGAGGTATTTAACTCCTTACTGGTTCAACACTTTTAAATAAAAATGTGAGCCTCATTTTGGATGATCATCCCTGTATTACTTTGCATGAAGAAAAGTTTTAGCAAGTCCCATTTTTCATGTCTTTGCCACACATATGAACTCAAACCTTGTGACACGACCCCATCGGTCCTGTCGAGCCAGGATCACGCTGAGGGGTGCTGAGTTGCACAGCACCGTATAACACACGTCAAAGGTGCAAAGCGGAAGCGGAAGTTTTATTACATAAACAAGTTTATGAACATGTTTACATCAAAATAAGTTCAGTCTACACTCGCGGGCGTAGACTAAGCATCAAGTGCACGTTCAGCCCTCGAACGTGTCCTTGCTAGCATACACGCACACTAACTCTGCGGCGTGCACGACTCCCACTCGACGGGGTTCCCCTCCTGGGGTTCCGTCTCCTCTTCGGGAGTCCCTTCCTCATAGAACCCTGCAAAAGCTTCAAACACAAGCAGTGAGCACGAAGGCTCAGCAAGTCTGACCCGTCTCACCTAAACATGGAACTTCTACATGAGGGTAATGGGTTGCATGAGGTAAAAATCATTTGCAAGGACTCGCCTAATTAGTAGAACCTTACTTTCAAGTTTTAGCAGCAGGTTGTGGAGAACCTTACGCTAAGGCACATGAGAGAGCCGCAATCAAACAAGAAACGCATTTCTCTCATGTACTTTGCCCAAAGTTGAAAAGAACTTTAATTAGCTCTAAGCTACAGCATATCATTAACAATCAATGTCCAGCTTTCAATCAGCAACATTTTAACATGTAGCTAGCCTGTTCTTTCTACGTCACGGTACAGTGAACAAGTGGTACTCACTGACCGCGACGGCGATTATAATCGATTTACACCTGCAGGGTTACCCGAACAACCCGTCACGTACGCCCGTACTCGATGTTGCCTCCAACAACCATCACGGACGCCGTACGCGACTACCTTTCACCCGTCAGCCAAATATTGAACCGGTCCCATCGTCCCGAGCAAGAGGTCTCTGCACGCGCATCTCCGTGCCACCAGCCGATTTACACCTCGAGCTCTCAACCTACCCTCTGAACGACGGGCAATGCCTCAATACCCAGCTACCCGAGTCACATCAGTTTCCCGGTTCCCATATAGCCGGTAGGTCTTCGGTACTGTTCTAGCCTGTTCAACAGGCCCGCACACGGCTCGGTCCTCAATCGACACAAGCGGAGCTACAGCACACAGGCCCCAAAGTCCTGTTGCCCTTACTCTCCGCTCGGTCTCATTTTCTTGCCATGTGTATCATGTGCTATCTCTACCCGAGCAATGTGCCTCTAGCCTATTCTCGCGAGTAGTTCCAACTACCCGACTTGTACCGAATCCTACTCTATCCTAGCAATGCAGTGGCTAACGAGGTTTTCAATCCTAAACCCAACCCATGGTTTTCTTGGCTGTGCAGTTGGGTTTCCAATCAAGACTCTAATGCAAAGAACAATATTCAAAGATGTGCCCAAAACAATAAACATTTGTAAAAAGGTTAATGCAAACCGGGGCTTGCCTTGCTGCTCTTGGTCGTAGGCTAGCTGTTCCTCCGGAGTAACGAAGTCTAGGACTTCGGGTTCCTCCTCGACCTTAGCGACTACATGATATAAGAAACATATGTATCAATTTAAATGCATTTGTATTAACTTTGAAGTTGTGAAGTCTATAACCCTTGCTAGACAGACCTAATGACTGTGAAACTTTTACTGTGGCTTGGTTACAACCTAAACAGGGACCTGGTCAAGTTTTAGTTGCAGCAAAGCTCAATTGAGCCCTCCACAATTAATTATGTCCTTGACCTTAATTAAAGGCTTTTAGGGTGTTCTAAGGATTTTCCAGAAACAAACTATGACTTTCTGAAAACTAGATTTTCAGAGGGTTCTAATGGAGTTGGTCTCACTTAATTTGGAAGTCTCTAACTAAAGATATGAGCTAAACAATTTCAGAGAAAATTCTGAAAATGTTTCTGAACATTTTCTATTTTCTCTGGAACAGTTTCACTAATCACACCATTAGGTGGATTAAATGAGCTCAAATGGATCTGAAATTTTTATGGTAGTTCAAGGATATTTTGGTGAACATCTCAGCAAAATTTCAGGATTTTCCTCCAAAAGATTCTCCAGTTAAAATTCCTAACAGTTTAAATTTTGAGGAATTAATTCTGGAGAAATAAGGAATTTCATGAAGTGAAACTTGATTTTCTGGAAAGTACTCAGAGAGCTGAATCCAGCAAAATTTGGTTCACTCAATTTGGAGCTTTCTAGCCAAAGTTATAAGGATTTGAAGTTTGAAGGAAATCTGAAAATCGGGGAAAAGTTTAAACTCGCGCGTGGGCCCAGGAGACACGCGTCGCACGTCTAGGCGATGGCACACCGTGGCCCACAAGGATTTTGCGCGCCAGCACACCCGATCCTGGCCGCAGCCGGATCCCGATTCAAAATATCTCCCGCTGACAGCTGGGGTCCACCCCCTTCTTCAACCTCGCGACACCCGCGCCCCGCCGCCGAGGGATCTCGCCGGAGAGCTCGCCGCCGGCTGCTGTACAGCTCCAAACTTCTCGATCCTGGCCGCCCCTGCCTACTTTTACTCGGGGAACAGGATCCGAGGGTCAGCTGCTTATGACAACGGCCGGAGCATGGTCGGCGACGAGCCGCTACCTCAGAACGACTTCGGCCATGTCGGCTGACTACCCTAGCACCTCAGCTACTTGGGAAATCGGTCGGGGAGCATCAGTGGACCTCAGAGAAGGTTGACATGAGCTCGAGGAAGCTCGGGGAAGGCCCGAAATAGGTCCTCACTGTGCGCCCGATACCCCCCGTTCGTTCCGCCATTAGTAGACCTCAAATTACGGCGGGCACAGAGGTTCTCTGGCCCAGAGTTGTGAAGGCAACTTGTGCATTACCGTGTCTAGCTCGTGTGAGAGCGGCCTGAGGCCCTCTAATCCTTTCCAGAGCATGAATGAAACAGAATCGTCCCCGAAGGTCGTTCTGCACACAGAAAGGGGAAAAGTGGAAATTCGCCGCCGGTGAGCAACCACTCGAGCTGTGGCTCGGGGATGAGCAGCACCGGTCACCTGCGCGTCCAAGGGTGCCTTGGCTCGGGCGTGACAACGCCCTGGTTGGGCTGTCCACGAGAGCCCTAGGTGCGGCGGTTCCAAGTTCCGAGTTTGATCTTTCGGCACAGCCGATAGCAATCGGTTTCAACCGAATTCTAGCAACGGGGAGGATGGAGGAAGGTCTCTAGTACCTTGCTGGGGCTCTGGAGTGGAAGGAGGGAGCTGCGATCGGCGTTCTCTGATCAAGTCCGAGCTGCGGAAGTTTTCGGCCGGCGCTGAGTTCTTGCGGGGAAGAACGGTGGTGCCTCGGCCGAGGAGGGGGCAGGCGCCTTAAGAAGGCTCTGCACCGCCTCACGCCCGCGCGTGGGAAAGCAGCTGGTGGCGCGGCGGCTGGCCTCGGTGGCGATCACCGCTGCGGCTCGGCGACCCGAGTGAAAAAGTCTCCGTCGGTTTGATCTGAGCAGTGGCTGACATGTGGGTCCCACCTCCAGTTTTAACCTCTGAAATTTACTCCTAATCACTGTTGTAAACAGTGAGCCCCATACTACCCTTGGCAATTCGAATTATTCACCCATGAGCCATTTGAATTGATCAAAGTTCAAATGAGGTTTGGTTTGAATGAATTTCAGCACAAGTTCAGTTTGAAATTCAAATAAAGTTTGAATTTCTCCCCCTTAGCTCATGTCAAGATCAACCCCAAATGGAGTGAAAATTGGTGTGTGAGCTCACAAAAATGTGCTGAGTAAGAATATACCCCCCACTTTTCAATTCATTGGATAAAAACAGTTTGAATTTGAATATGGTTTCAAACTGCCCTCTTCCTAACTATACCCAAACTGACCTCAAAAAGGTTTTGAATTTGGGTGAAACTTGGCAGGGACATCCTTAGTAAAGTGTAGGAGTTTTCATATGTCCAGCCCATCTATATCACATGTGGGAAATACCACTTTTGCAATGTGTAAGTTTGTTCTCTAATGAGCATGTTGATAATTGTTACTTGCTCTTCATTTGTGTTCATCATTCTCCCTCAAATGAGGTGTGTGGTGTGGTGATGAACACTGCAAATGTGTGTCAAAAACTGAGGCCCTTAAATTCCTCCCCCCTTAAAGAATCTCGTCCCGAGATTATAAGGTGAAAATGAGAGAGAGGACAGTGGAAAATTACCGGATATGCGACGTGAAAAAGTCGGGGTAGTTAGTGCGAAGGAATTCTTCGCTCTCCCATGTCGCTTCGTCCATGGAGTGACTATTCCATAGAACCTTGTAGAACCACAACGTACGGTTGCGTGTGGTTCGGGCCTTTTCATCAATAATCTGCACCGGTTCCTCCCGATAGGTGAGATCCGGTTGCAGTTCTTCAATGTCTTCCAGCTGAACGGTAGTTGATAGCTTGAGACACTTCCTCAGCTGGGAAATATGAAAGACGCCGTGCACACCGGAAAGTGCTTCTGGTAATTTCAGCCGGTATGCCACCGATCCACATCTTTCGGTAATCTGGAATGGACCGATGAATCGGGGTGCCAACTTTCCTCTCACCCCAAATCTGTTTACGCCCTTCATTGGAGACACCCGTAGATATACGTGATCCCCAACTTTGAATTGTAATGGGCGCCTTCTCCGGTCCGCATACTGTTTCTGACGGGATTGATCGGCTTTTAGGTTCGCTTGAATTAGTCAAACCTTTTCTTCCACGTTGTTGACAAGGTCAATCCCGAAGGTAACCCTTTCGCCAGACTCACACCAGTTCAATGGTGTGCGGCATTTTCTTCCGTATAGCGCCTCGTAGGGCGCCATCTTGATGCTGGCTTGGTACCCATTGTTGTACGAGAACTCGGCTAACGGCAAGTGATCATCCCAATTCTTGCCGTGGTCGATAGCGCAAGCTCGTAGCATGTCTTCTAGAATCTGATTTACCCGCTCGGTTTGTCCATCCGTCTGCAGGTGGTAGGCTGAACTACGGATCAGCTTCGTCCCCAAGGCAGCGTGCAGCTGCTCCCAAAAACGGGACACAAATAAAGTGCCCCGATCCGAAATGATAGTACGGGGTACGCCGTACAAGCATAGGATCTGTGAGATGTACAGTTCAGCGTACTTCTTGGCGTTGTAGTTGGTGTTGACCGGGATGAAATGGGCAACCTTGGTGAGCCGATCGACGATCACCCACACAGAATCATGCTTCTGCAAGGTGGTGGGTAAACCGACGATGAAGTCCATGCTCATGTCCTCCCACTTCCAGGCAGGAATGCCCAGTGGTTGTAGCAGTCCCGGTCTCCGCATATGATCTGCCTTCACCCTTCGACATGTATCACACTCGGACACATATTTTGCAACCTCGCGCTTCATCCGTGTCCACCAAAACTTTCTTCTGAGTTCTTGATACATTTTGTTGCTGCCGGGGTGAATAGAAAACTTTGATAAGTGAGCCTCATCAAAGATCTTCTTCCGTAGTTCTGGGTTTCGGGGTACGACAATCCGGTTCTTGAACCATAGGACGCCGTCTCCGTCCTTCCGGAAACATTTCAACTCCCCACTGTCTATACGTCTCCACAAATGTGACATGCCCTTGTCATTCTTCTGGGCTGCCGCTATCTCTTCACGGATGGTGGGGATCAAAGCTAGGTTGTAGAGAGCTCCGTGTGGAATCACATGGAGTGGTGGTTCGCTCTCTTCCAACGGTGTGATGGTCAGATTATTGACGTGTGACTTGCGGCTCAGCGCATCTGCCACTACGTTTGCTTTGCCCGGATGATAATGGATCTCTATCTCGTAATCCTTTATCAGTTCTAACCATCTTCGTTGCCTCATGTTCAGCTCCTTCTGAGTGAATATGTACTTGAGGCTTTTGTGGTCGGTATATAAATGTACGAGGTTACCGAGTAGGTAGTGCCTCCACATTTTTAGTGCAAGTACCACGGCAGCGAGCTCCAAGTCGTGGGTTGGATAATTTTGCTCATGGTTCCTAAGCTGCCGTGATCCATACGCGACCACTCTTCGGTCTTGCATCAGCACACATCCGAGCCCAATGCCGGATGCATCGCAGTACACATCGAACGGTTTTGTCGTGTCTGGCTGCGCCAAAACCGGTGCTGATGTCAGGTGCTTGACTAAAGCCTTGAATGCTGCTTCACATGCTGGACTCCAAACATATTTGGTAGCCTTCTTCAGCAGCTCTGTCATTGGCTTGGCAATCTTTGAGAAGTTCGGAATGAACCTCCGATAATATCCCGCGAGTCCGAGGAAACTCCGTACCTCATGAACAGTTCTCGGGGATTTCCAATTCAGCACTTGCGTGATCTTGCTCGGGTCCACAGCGATACCCTCCGCTGAGATGATATGCCCGAGGAAAGGCACTTGCGATATCCAAAACTCGCATTTGCTGAATTTTGCGTATAACTTGTGATCCCGCAGCCGTTGCAAGACTATACGCAGATGTTTCTTGTGATCTTCCTCCGACTTGGAATATACCAGGATGTCGTCGATGAAGACCACGACAAACTTGTCCAGCTCCGGCATGAACACCGAGTTCATTAAATACATGACTCTGGCATAATACCACGAGTTCTGGCACCGAGTTGATCAAAACATAATAGGAACAGACCAAGGTCGTCTTACCACGAGCTCTGGCATCCCTTGTTTATATAACCAGCCCGGAGGCCAACCAAATTCAAACAAGGACTCTAATCCTACTAAGTTTCTGAATCGAAACTTTCCTTAACTGCTCAAGACTCTTCTATACGCAGATAGAAGCAATCTTAAGACTTCCAAACACCTTAGGAACGTATCCCACTTTCCTAAAACAACTCAACTTCGTGTCCCACACGAAATACTATCATAACCAACTCAAATCTTTCCATATTTAAGCCATAACCGACTCAGCCGCAGCCTGAGTCCATAATCCAGCCGGTTGGACCTTTCCTACCATATCTTTACGTCCATATCTCTTCATCACGCCTTGGAACCATGTTGCCACGTACATGCACTCCTTGCACACGTGCAAACACCTTCCAACGACATCCACGATACCTTCATATGCATTGTTCTTGATCCGAACATGCTGCGCAACCTCCCGATCAACTCAACCACAATTCCTCCTGAACTTGGTTGTCGAACCTCATCTTCTCCCTAAGACTAGTTCAATGGATCCCATCACCAGCCATATCTTGAACTCAAGCAACACCTGCACATAAATAAACAACCAATACTTTCGAGCACAAGTATGTGACTTGGCTCACGTTAGTTCTGAAAACCACAACACCTTACGTGAGCACCTCACATAAGCATGTTGCAAACCATATCAAAATGTTAACCACCGTAAACAGCCATAACACTTCAAAAACTTAGTAAAAGAATACTAAGCAAACTTTCCATAGATGTAAAGCAAGTTCGAAACATTTGCATGGTAAAAACAGAACCATTGCCATTTAGCTCCGGACTTTGCCAAAGCTAACCGGACCTTGAGCCGGAGCTTACCAAAGCTAGCAGAATCTAGCACCTGAACTTACCAAAGCTAGTCGGACCTACTGCCGGAGCTAACCAAACACATGTCGGACCTAGCCATAGCAAGTCGGACCTTACGTCGGATCTTGTCGGAGCTCGGACCTTAAGTTGGACCTTGACAAAAAGAGTGTTTTGGCAGACTTCAAAACTTTTATCGTCATAGCCAATGTATTCAGCACACATAGGTCTCACAATCTCCCCCTTGATGAATGCATTGGCAACACCACTTAAAATCCGAACATTGGTTTATTCACATAAAAAGTTTTGAAAACAATCAAATGAGAATGAAATTTCGAAACAAAAATTTCTCCCCCTATACATATTTCTCCCCCTTTGTAAATCAGAAATAAAATGAGAAGAAAAACAAAAATTCTCCCCCTGAGAAGAATCGTGCCAAAACACTTATGAATCGTGCAATGTGTGATCAATTTCTCCCCCTTTGACAATGTATTCAGCAAGGTTCAAAAGAGAAATTTTAATTGTTATGAGCATATTTATAACATATACATAGAAAACAAAGCTCATCCAAGCCATACTATCAAGTAACTTACACTATCACATCAATGAGATACATAAAGTAGTGTAAGCCATGCTAGAGATCAAGTGTAATTTTCAATTTAAGCAAGTCATGATCTCACAAACTTAACTATGTCAAGACAAGAAAGCGTGACACTTGTTGCTGCATTTTAATTATTTTAAAAGCACAAATTCAGATCATATGACATTTGTAAGAGATTATATGTCGCATCAGCCTTATTCTAACCAACCAAGCCAAGTCTATGTCATTTGACAATCAGAAGCTTAAGGACATGGTTTTAGTCATACACAACTTCTTCCAAGTTCATATCTAAGTGCAATGATAAGCCATCTCAAAAGATGAAGTGCGATGCATGCATATTCTCTTGATCTTTTTCTTAATTTTTCATTTGAACATAAAAGCTCAACATGTGAATAGTTGATTGATTATTTTTTCATTATTAAAAGCACTTGTGAGCATGCAACAAGTTTAAAACAGCAAGAAAGTTTGATCATGACCAGATTTAGTGTAAATAATTATTCCAATTACTAGTCATGGCAAAAACTACAAAATGTATAACATGTTTAATGTAGTAAGAACTTTCAGCATATAAAAGGAATCACAAAGTCATATATGTATGAAATATTATGCTCATATTATTTTAATTCAGATTCACACATAGACTTCCCAAGTTTCAAAACTCCCCCTCAATTGAAGCCATGAGGATGCATAACCCCTATTTTACTACGAATGAAACAAAAACGAGTGAAATCCAAAGGTTTTGTAAAAATGTAAGCCAATTGTTGTTCGGTATCTACATGGTGAAGCACAATGTTTCCTTTTTGAACATTATCACGGAGAAAGTAATACCTAATGTCAATGTGCTTTGTTCTCGAATGTTGCACGGGGTTTTTAGAAATGCAAATGGCACTAGTGTTATCACAAAATAGTGGAACACTATCCAGATCAACCCCATAGTCCTTAAGTGTTTGAACAATCCAAAGAATTTGTGAGCAAGCACTAGCAGCAGCTACATATTCAGATTTGGCTGTGGATTGTGCAACCAAATTTTGTTTTCTAGAGGACCAAGCAACAAGTGAATTACCAAGAAAATGATGAGCACCCGAAGGACTTTTCCTATCAATTCTACAACCCCAAAATCAGCACCCGAAAAAGCTTTCAAAGTAACGGTTGAGGAAGAAGGAAGAAAAATACCAAATTCTTGAGTTCCATGTAAGTACCTGAGAATTCTTTGACGGCTTGACGATGTGAAGCACGTGGGGAAGCTTGAAATCGTGCACAAAGACATACGCTGAATTGTATGTCCGGTCTTGATGCCGTGAGGTACAAAAGTGACCCAATCATACTTCTATATTCTTTTTGATCCACGGGTTCACCATCTTCATCAAGTTCAAGTGTCGTTGCTATACCCGTTGGTGTCCAAAGAGACTTGTTTTTGTCCATGTTGAAGCACTTAAGAAGGTTTCTTGTATACTTTGTTTGATGCACAAAAGTACCCTCCTTGGTTTACTTGATTTGCAGCCCCAAAAAGTATGTGAGTTCTCCCATCATACTCATCTCAAATTCTGAACTCATCATAGCTGAAAACTTGGACACAAGATCATGAAAAGCACAACCAAAGATGATATCATCCATATACACTTGAACGAATAATGAGTCATTGCCATGCTTAAGCACAAAAAGAGTTTTATCAACCTTGCCCATGGTAAACCCCTTTTCAAGTAAGAATGTTTTTAACCTATCATACCATGCTCTAGGGGCTTGTTTAAGACCATACAAGGCTTTGGACAGTTTGTAAACATGATTAGGAAAATTTGGATTTTCAAAACCCGGTGGTTGCTTGACATAAACCTCCTCATCTATGTAGCCATTAGGAAAAGCACTTTTAACATCCATTTGATATAACTTGAAACCTTTAGATGCAGCAAATGATAACAAAATTCTTATGGCTTCTAATCTAGCAACAGGAGCAAAAGTTTCATCAAAATCTAGTCCTTCAACTTGTGTGGAACCTTGAGCAACCAACCTAGCCTTATTCCTAACCACAACCCCATCCCCACTTTGTTTATTTTTAAACACCCATTTAGTTCCAATTAGAGTGTGAACTTGAGGTGGAGGTACAAGTTTCCAAACATTATTTCTTCCAAAATTTTCTAACTCTTCTTGCATGGCAATAATCCAAGATTCATTAGTGAGTGCGTGTGATATATCTTTGGGTTCAAAAGAAGCAACAAATGCAGAATGAGCGTGAGAGTTTGGATCACAAAACCTGGACCGTGTGACTCGTTCGTGCAAGCTTCCAATCATTTGTTGTGGAGAATGACTTTTGAGGACCCGGAGGGGAGTAGACAATTCACAAGCTCCTTCTTCTTCATGTTCATCACAAATTGAAGAACTTGTGACTTGAGGACAATTTGGACCAGCAATGGTGGTCGTCGGTGCTGGTTGTGAATCAAAATCAGGAGCTGGAACAATGTCATTAGCTCCTGAATTTTCGGGCAGCAGTATCACTTCTTCATCTTCTTCGATGAAAATACTCTCCCTCTGCGGATATGGGTCTGGTCCTGCAATAATAGAGCTAGTACCTGGGCTAGCTTCATCAAGAAACCTCACAAGTCTCCACAATTTTGTTAGTGTCATGTAAAAGCACACGGTAGCCTCTAGTATGAGATGGGTAACCAAGAAACATGCCATCAACGGATCTAGGTTCAAATTTATCAAGATTACCATGTCTCTTAACAAAGCATTTGCATCCAAAGACCCGAAAGCGTGTGACACTAGGCCTATGTCCAAACCAAAGTTCATATGGTGTCTTACCTAGCTTATCACGCAAGAAAACACGATTTGAGACATAACAAGCAGTTGCAATTGCATCAGCCCAAAATTTTTTAGGAGTTTGATATTCATCAAGCATAGTCCTAGGCATCTCAACTAAGATTCTGTTCTTTCTCTCTACAACACCGTTTTGTTGAGGTACATATGGTGAAGAAAATTGATGATCTATTCCATTTTCAGCACAAAAGTGATCAAACGATTGATTTTTAAATTCGGTTCCGTTATCACTTCTAACTGCTTTTAAAGATCCTGGGTGATCAATTGATAATCTAAGAAATAAGGTTCTAAAGTGACTAAAAGTTTCATTCTTAGATACCATAAAATAAATCTAAGAGTATCTAGAATAGTCATCAACAATCACGACAACATACATTTAGCTCCGAAGGATTGAACACGTGAAGGTCCTACGGTGTTAAGGTGCAAAAGTTGACCCGGTTCAGTTTTCATGGTCATTGTGAGAGGAGCATGTGAACCTGCAACCATCTTAGCATGTCTACAAGAAGAGCACACAATTTCTTTGTCCCCTTTAAGCTTAGGCAGACCACGTATGCGATCAAGAGCACTAACACGAGTGAGATGATCAAAGCCTACGTGACCAAGTCTAAGATGCCAAAAATATAGGTCTTTTGAATCATTAGCAACTAGACATCTATGCTTAGAGGATGGCATATCAAAATCAGCTTTAAAAACTCTCCCAAACCGAGACATATTAAAAATGAGCTCACTATTTGAATCTACAACCTTGCAACAATTTTTAGTGAAAATAATTTCCAGATTTTCATCTAGCAATTGTGAAACAGAAAGCAAGTTGTATTTCAAATTTTTAACAAGTGCCATATCTTTTAAAGTGTAGTGATTATTTACTCTAACTGAACCCTTAGCAATTATAGGAGTTGAAGAAATATCGGCAAAAGTAACATTTTCTACACGTGACACAAAAGAGAGGGAGGAGAACCATTCTTTGTTACCGGTCATGTGGCGTGAGCATCCTGAATCCATAATCCAAATGTTCTCCTTCCTAAAGTGTGTAACTTACATAGAAGTACAATACGTCGATGACTCAATACTGGGGTTAGTCAAAAGGCATTTATGAATCCAGTACTGAGTCACACGACGTCCAGCAGAAGTAACACGCAAAGGCTGAGATAAAACAGCAGGTTTATGAGCCAAAGTTTGAGGATTTTTGTACCCAACTACTGACCTATGAGGTGTTACATGAGTAGCACTAAAAATAGTAGGTCCGGAAGCAAACTTTGTATGTTTTTGACTCATTACAGCAGGTTGCATATTCCTAACATTCGGTTCAGCACACGCAACAGGTTTTGCACAGTTGTTATGTGATCTAGCAATCATTCTTTCCTTTTTCTGTTGCTTAGCTAGTCTATAATAAAAATCTATGACATGTCCATCTCTACCACAGTAGGTACAATGAAATTTAACTTTATGTTCATGTCTAGATGAGCAGACAACATGATTATCTGAAACCGAATGAGACAACACTCCTATAGATTTAAAAACCACTTCTTTTTGTTTAGGAACTGTTTTAATCAAACCACTTCCTGGTGAATTTACAATTTTAGGTGGATGTGTTTTAGCATAAGCATGGGAATCAAAACCTAAACCAGTTTTATCATTGCAAGATTTAGAAGAATTCAACAGTAATTTCAGTTTCTTATTCCCATTATAAAACCGCTCTAGTGTCCTATTCATGTCATCAAGTTTCTTAGACAAGTCTAGACAGTTTCGACATGAAGTTTTTCCTTTTAGTTTGCAATTGGAACAATACTTAACTTCATGAGAACGTAAAGCATTGTTCAATATAGAAATTTCATTCATAGCATCTTGTAGTTTCTTATTTAGATCATCACAAGTAGAACAATGCAAATCAATTATAGAACAACAAGCATCTTTCAAGTTTTTATCATTAAGTGCAGCAAGTTCTCTGTTCTTTTCAATATCTAACTCAAGTTTATCAAGTGTGGAGGTATGTGCACTTCTTGGAGAGGACAATTGTTATATATTAAATCACATGAGAAACAAGAATCATCACTAGTAATCAAAGATTTCAAACGATTAATTTCAGATTCTAGTGACTCAATTTTAACAGCATTGTCCCTAAGATTTTTGTCCTTTTCTTAACTATAACAGTGGCACGAGAAATAGCATCACACATTTCTTCGCAAGTAGGACATACCTCTTCATTGTCGCTGTTGTGTTCTGCCTCCTCCATACTTGAACTTGACTAGCCCGCCATGAAGCATAAGTTTGCCAAATCATCTTCATCTTCATCACTTCCGATGTCCACATCGCTTGAGCCAAGTTCTTGAAGTGCGGAGATAAAACTACCTACCAATTGGTGTCCTATAAAACCCTTATTCTTTTTCTTATCGTTTGCAAAGGATTGCTTCGTCCTAGTTTACTTTTGATCAGGGGTAGTAGGACCTGAAAGGTTAGTGCAATCCGTACGAAAATGTCCTGTCTTACCACATTCGAAGCATCGTTGAGGTCCGACACTTCCTCTCCTTCTAGTTCTCACATTTTGCAATGCTTTTGAGAACCGAGTAGAGATGAGTGCAAGTTCTTTCTCTGGAAACTCTTCAATCTGTTTAAAGGTTATAGAGGACAACGAAGAAAGTGTACCACGAGATGAATATTGACTAGAGCTAGGCATGTCACGTTGTGAAACAAATGCAAGAGACTAGTTGGGGTTCTTACGTGATATTATGTCAATTTCATAAGTTTTTAACTTAGAATATAGCACATATAATGTAAGTGTACTCATGACAGTAGATTCACCAATAGATGTAACTTTCATGTCCCAAATTGACATGTCTAATGCACTAAGTTATTGCCTAGCATTTTCAGCATCTGAAAAATTAACGTTGACACTATGCAAGTTGCTGAGAATTTTATTGAAGCGAGCAAAGAGGTCATCGATTGACTCACCGGGTTGCATCTCGAAGCGCATGTATTCTTTCTTGAACATATCTTGTCTTACCTCCTTGATCGTGTTGGATCCTTCGTGGTAGTCACAAAGTGCTTTCCACACATCGTATGCAGATCGGAGGTGTGCAACACGCTCGAAGTCACTTTGAGTTAATCCTTGTATGATCAAGTTCCGTGCTTTGTTGTTGTTGTTGTCGACATCTCATGTTCATAGCCGTGACTTGATCATTTGGCGGCACGTCATAAGGCTTATACACCTTTTCCCATATTGCGAAGCCTTGCACCTGGATGAAAGCATCCGTTCGTGCCTTCCAAACCTGAAAATCAATGCCACTGAACACACAAGGTTTTGCGGAGTATTTCTCCATGATGATTAGTAAAAACACATGCAAATCACAAGTATTAGAGCACCGTGGCTCTGATACCAATCGTAGGATCGAAGAGCATGTGAAAAGCTACCAGAGGGGGTGAATGGTAGATTTAAACTTTTTAGCGGAAGCAACAAACACTCCCTCGGCAGAAAATCGATCTGTTAAAGAAACCGTGTATGCGACTGATCTAAATGTGTTCAACCATGACAAAAGTGGTATATATTATTGAGAATCAAGTCACGAAGATACGACAACAAGAATTACAGAAATTTGTCAAGAAAAAAACTCGAGTTATGATCGAAAGATCAAACGAGGGTCAATCTGTTCAACTCGAGTAAAAACCAGATCTGCAACACTGCAAAGGAACTCGTGTAGATCATAAACTACAAATCCAATGACCGTGAAATGTTCACAGACGATATATAATCAAGTTTTGAAGAGAACCCAAAAATAATCACGTCAATTGGATCTGTAAAACTCGAGTTATGATCATAACACCGAAGCACTGTCGTGCTGTCCAGAAACTCAACGAGAAAGACTTGACAAAAACAAGTCGGACGAACGAGGCACAAAAGCTCCTCTAAATTATGAATTTATTGATCAAAAGATAAGAGGAACATCCCAAGGTCATCTTACCACTAGCTCTGGCCTCCCTTGCTTATATAACCAGCCCGGAGGCCAACCCAGTTCAAACTAGGACTCTAATCCTACTCAGTTTCTGAATTGAAACTTTCCATAACTGCTCAAGACCCTTCTATACGCAGATAGAAGCAATCTTAAGACTTTCAAACACCTTAGGAACGTATCCTACATTCTGAAAACAACTCAACTTTGTGTCCCACACGAAATCCTATCATAACTAACTCAATTCTTTCCATATTTGAGCCATAACTGACTCAGCCGCAGCCTGAGTCCATAATCCAGCTGGTTGGACCTTTCCTACCAATTATTTACGTCTACATCTCTTCATCACGCCTTGGAACCATGTTGCCACGTCCATGCACTCCTTGCACACATGCAAACACCTTCCAACGACATCCATGATACCTTCATATGCATTGTTCTTGATCCAAACATGCTGCGCAACCTCCCGATCAACTCAAACACAATTCCTCCTGAACTTGGTTGTTGAACCTCATCAAGCCATATCTTGAACTCAAGCAACACCTGCACATGAATAAACAACCAATACTTTTGAGCATAAGTCCGTGACTTGACTCACGTTAGTTCCGAAAACCACAACACCTTAGGTGAACACCTCACATAAGCATGTTGCAAACCATAGAAAAATGTTAACCACCGTAAACAGCCATAACACTTCAAAAACTTAGTAAAAGAATACAAAGCAAACTTTATATAGATGTAAAGCAAGTTCGAAACATTTGCATCGTAAAAAAAGAACCATTGCGATTTAGCTCCGGACCTTGCCAAAGCTTACCGGACCTTGATCCGGAGCTTACCAAAGCTAGCAGAACCTAGCACCGGAACTTACAAAAGCTAGTCGGACCTACCGCCGGAGCTAACAAAACACATGTCGGACCTAGCCATAGCAAGTCAGACCTTATGTTGGATCTTGTCGGAGTTCATACCTAGAGTCGGACCTTGACAAAAAGAGTGTTTTGGAAGAATTCAAAACTTTTATCATCATAACCAATGTATTCAGCACACATAGTTCTCACACACATACGGAGAAGACTAGACAAAGGAGAGATGAAGTGTTTCTGGAAGGATGAGAACGGTAACCTATGGTTTAACGACCGTATAGTTGTACCGCGTAATATGAAACTCTGAAAGAAGATCTTGGATGAAGCCCACCTGTCGAACTTTTCCATTCATCCCGACAGTAACAAGATGTACCAAGATTTAAAACAAAAATTTTGGTGGACGTGGATGAAGAGGGAAATTGCGAAGTACGTATCCGAGTGTGATACGTGTAGACGGGTCAAGGCTGATCATATGCGAAAAGCCGGACCGCTACAACCACTTAAGATACCGGCGTGGAAATTGGAGGATGTGAGTATAGATTTCATCATCGGATTACCGCTCACATCCCGGAAGCATGACTCGATATGGGTGATCGTCAACCGGTTGATGAAAGCTCATTTCATACCGGTGAGCACCCATTATCGAGCAAGGAAATATGCAGAGTTGTATATCTCAAGAATTATATGCTCACATAGTGTCCCGAAGACTATTATTTCAGATCGAGGTGCGCTGTTCGTTGCTCGATTTTGGGAGCAGCTGCAAGTCTCGTTGGACACCAAGCTGATTAGAAGCTCCGCATATCACCCTCAAACCGATGGACAAACGGAGAGGGTGAATCAAGTGCTGGAATACATGTTGAGAGCATGTGCCATCCACCATAGTAAGACCTGGGATGATCACTTATCGTTGGCGGAGTTTTCATACAACAACGGATATCAAGCGAGTATCAAAATGGCACCGTATGAAGCTCTCTATGGCCGGAAATGTCGCACACCGCTGAATTGGTGTGAGTCCAGCGAAAGAGTACTGTTCGGGGTTGATCTTATCAATGAAGCTGAAGACCGAGTTCGGTTGATACAAGAGAATTTGAAGGCTGCACAATCCCGACAGAAGAGCTACACTGATGAAAGGCATAGGCCATTACATTTTGACGTCGGAGAGCACGTTTATCTTCGTGTATCTTCGATGAAGGGAATTCACCGGTTCGGTGTAAAGGGGAAACTCGCTCCCCGCTTTATAGGTCCATTTGCTATCATGGAGAAGTGCGGACCTGTAGCCTACCGGCTGGAAATACCGGCAAGTCTTGCGGGTGTTCATGGCGTGTTTCATGCGTCACAGCTGTGGAAATGCCTCAAATTCACCGCTGCTGTCCACACCAAAGAAATCGACAAATTGAAACCGGATCTTACCTACACTGAGCGACCGGTCCAGATTATAGATGAAAAGAGCCAGATCACCCGGCACCGGACAATAAAATTGTACAAGGTGCTGTGGAGTAATCATACAACGAAAGAGGCAACCTGGGAAAGTGAAGATTACCTCCGCACCAATTATGGAACTTTTACCTTTGTACAGTTTGTAATTACCTCTCCCGTCTCGTTCTTCTTTTGTAATCTCGGGACGAGATTCTTTTAAGGGAGGAGGAATGTAAAAGTCCCAAAAATGTATATGAATAAACCGAGGCTTGAAAGTCTATGTGTTGCAAATTCATGAAAAATGGGACTTGCTAAAACTTTTCTACACGCAAAGTGGTACATGGATGTCATCAAAAAGAGTCTGACATGTTCATTTGAATATGTTGAACCCATATGGATTCAAACACCATGGAGGAAATATTCCTTTGCATGAAAGCTTAAAAACCAGATTTCAAAATTCAAAGTTCACCACAAATTGTGGACAAATTTTTGAATACTCTTGACTTGGAGGAAACTAGGGTGGCAAACTTTTCATTTTTAGAGTGGGCTAAAAAGGAATTAACTAGGAGCAATTGCAAATTCAAACCCAATTCAAATTTTCTATGCAAATTCAAACTGAATTCGGCGCATTCAAATTGTAGCCCACTTTTGAAAATTCAGAGTTTTGAATTGAGGGATTAATATGAGGAGATCTTTTGAGATGAGGAAAGTGGAGGACCCACATGTCATTGAGAAATATGAATTGCAAATGAAGTCATAAGTCTCTGTTTTTTCCACTCCAACCGAGAGCTGCATCCAGGCGACACCGAGCTGCCGTTGCCACCACCTCCCCATGGTTTTCCCTGTGCTGGTGACCAGTGTGACTGCTTCACTAGCTCTCGACATGATCTACTCCACAGCCGAGCCAATCGTGCTTTGCCTCCTCCTCGCGAGCCAACACACAAAGAACCGAGCTCCCCACACCGCCGCCTCCTTACCGATCGATCAGAACCCGGCAAAACTCGCACACAACACCCCTCCGAGCTGCAAAACAGCATGGAACACTTGTCTTTCACCTCCTCAGCGCAACAGCTAGCAAGTTCTGGCGTTTCCCAGCCCTAGAACACCTCCTCCGCGGCGACCGAACACAAGCCGGCGATCGGCTTCATGTGGACAGATCTCCACAGGGGCTTTCACGGCCGAGCAAGGACGGCAAAATAAGCGCACGGACTCCACACTGCTTTCACCCGAATCTCAAGTCAAGCTGTGGACTATCGCCAGCTAATTCGGGAAATTGGCTCCGGCGGGTACAACCCGAGCGTCCGGTACTAAACTCCAAAATTCTCACTCTTTAATCCTCCTTAGATCATCAAACTTTGCACAGAGGGGCTGGACTAGCTGGAGAGCATCTTCTCTTTAGCAACCATAGCGTGAAACCACCTCGGAGCGACAGATATTGATATTTCCCGAGCACGTCTATGGCGGTACCCCGTGGCCGCATGGTGACAACTACCTTGCAGCCGTTCCCGAGCCATTTGGAGGCCAGGACGAGCTTCACGATCACCCACTGGTGCTTTAGAGCGGTTTAATTGGTTATTCGGCAGGCTAGAGAGGTCGACCGACCGCGCCGAAGTACTCCCGTAGCCACGACACGTCGCCGACCGGTTTCCGAGCCTTGGCATCTCGAGATAGCGCCACCAATGTGTTCCCCGGCCTCCCAAACCCCCTAGCGGCAAGCCTCAGGCCGAGAGGCAGCCGGAAACACCAAGCCAGCGAGCTCCAGCATCGGTCCGGCGAGGGGGAGGCACGCACGCGCGAGAGAGCGGGCGGGAGGAAGGAGAAGAGGCCAGGCTCAGCGTCAGCGACCGAGTTTTAAAATCCGGATCGGCTGTGGCTTGGATCCACTGTGAAGGCGCGCTGAAACCGTGTGGCCCCTTGTGTCCTCGAATCTCAGTGGCTGAGGATTTAAAACGTGGGCCCAAGTGATTTCCAATAGCAAATTAATTCCAGAGATTGCAAAACTTTGGAAAATCATATCTTTGTGTAGGAACCTCCAAATTGAGTAATTCAAATTGGGTTGGATTCATTTTGCAATGGTCTATCCAAATATGAACCCTAATTTGTATGAAAGGCAATATTAATATCTGGAAAATTCTTTGAAGGTTTTCTGAAAAAGAATTATTGAGGGCCTTTGGTTTATCCAAAAATACTCAAATTTTGCCAGAATATTCTACAGCATATTATTGACCTCCTAGCAAATTTTCAGCTCATAGTGGTCCAAAAACATTTTCAGAAAAAGTTGCTCACTTGTAAAATCTATTCTAGGCAATTCATATCTCCAAAAATCATAAAGAAAATTCAGGCATGCTCTACGAGTCATACTTGAAATTGTAGTTCACTTGATTGGGCATGAAAATGCACATTACCCCAGAATTAATTCTTTTAGTAGAAATGCTTAAGGAATTATTATGGAGGAACTACTCAAGTAAAAGGTCTGAATTTTGGATCATAATACTTTCTTGTGACCAAGAACTCACATGCAAATTATCAGATTGAGTTCAGCCTTAGATGTCCCTGTTCTTGTTCTCCATGCTTATGTATGTGGGAAAATACATAAGACTCTTGTGGGAATTATAGGAGAGACAAATTCCATCCACGTTAGCTGCAATTTGGCAAGCTAAGTCTCTGTTTAGTTTAAGACTTCCTGTGAAAATTTCGAAGTCATTGGAGATCAGGATCTTGAGTTGTGTCCAAATCATTCTAGTTCATCTCTTATGTTCATTAGGAAACATAGTTAGTTATAAACTAAAACACTAAGACAAATTTAGTTCATTCATGTTTCTTTGTGTGAAATCCCTAAAAGTCTAGCAAGTGGACCTGAAATTCACACCAAGAAAAGGTGAGGGAATTTGAACTTTTGAATTTAAAGGTGTGAGCTCCAAGTCTAAACTTGAACTTGCCAAAAATTCCCGAACATGGAGATATAAAGCTACCATTTAGTTCTACACACATCCACGGGTAGCCCGGCAAATTTTCAGCTCACTTGGAAAAGATTTCCTATTTGTTGGAATTTAAACGCGAGACAAATCGAATTTGAATTCAAACTTCAGTTTCAAATTCCAAATTCACCGGAATTCAAACTTGAGAGCACCATTGTGTTCCTCATATTCCTTTTGGATTATCCTCCAAGTTTGATCAAATTTGGAGTTTGTTTGCTAGCTAAAATGGAAATGGAAAGAAAAAGAAGAGGGGAAGGGGGCCCACTGGTCAGTAGACTTAACACCGAAGTCAATACTCGCTGGTTTCACTCGGCAGCCGATCAACCGCGCGCCACCTCCTGCTCCCGCGCCCGAGCGAAGGGGACACCGCACAGCCGTGCTGTGCCGTGGAAGCAACGACTGTGGTGGTCATAGCACGCGCAGCCCACGTGAATTCCTTCACTGCTCCCGTCTCCCTCGCGCACAGAAGCACAAAATCGCACAAGCGCCTGACCTCCCTGTTCTTCGGCGTCCGCGCGATAGAGGCTCTGTTTTGGCTGACGATCAACACGAAAAAGGCCCCCTCCAAGGTGCTGAACACATCCATGCCGATCTCACCTTCTCTCGTGCGTCGTCGGTGAAGAATTTCTCCGTTTATTGCTTCGGTATCCATAGGACCGAGCCGCACCAATCTTCCAAATTCGTACTGATCCCTCTACCATCACGGGTACTGAGCTATAGACATGATCTACACCCTCCCACTCTCTTCTAGGATAAAAAAGCATCAAAAATCATCACGTGTAGGCGCTGTTCTTTGAGATTTTTGCACCGGCACCGATTTTCACCCTAGGTCGCCGATGAGCTCGTAGTTGCAGCCTCTTTTAAGCAGATTCAAGCTCATGCCTGTGCTTAGGATGCCACCACGGTGCTCTAGGAAGAAATACCGAAGGATTTGAGCCCTCCTAGCACGAGGGCAATGCTTCTGAACTCCAACCGCCGCTGCTGCCTGTCGCCGAAGGGTTTTCGGTGACCGGGGTCCCCGGCCGACCACGGGGATGAGTTGCCCGTGGTCCAAAATGGGGAGGCGGCAAGTTTCGTGGCAGGGGAAGGTCGGAAAGGCGTCTTCCAAGGGGCTCGCCGGAGAGCACCGCCGCGGCTCGGCTGTTGGCGCGAGGAAGAAGAAAGCACTGTGCTGTGGGGCCCACACGCAGAGTTTAAACATTTCTGGGATTTTCCAGTTTTGGGTCAAAATTCAAATGGCTATAACTTTTGCTAGGAAGCTCCAAATTTAGTGAACCAAATTTTGTTGGGTTCATCTTTTCGATTACTTTCCAGCAAAACAAATTTCAGCTCATGAAACGTATTGTTTGTTCAGAATTAATTCCCTAAACTCTAAACTGTTGGGAATTTTATATGGAGAACTCTTTTATAGAAAATTCTGAAATTTGGCTGGGATGTTTATTTGAAAATCCTTGAGTCACAGGAAAAATTTCAAATCCATCCATGTTAATTTAGTCCCCCTAATGGTGTGATTAAGTGAACTGCCCTGAGAAAATGGAAAAAATGTACAGAAACATTTTTCAGATTTTCTCAAATCTTGTTTAGGGCATAACTTTAGCTAGGATTCTTCAAATGACATGAAACCAATTCCATTAGAACCATATCAAGCTCTAGTTTCCAGAATGTAATGGTTTAAGCCATGAAAATCCCTGGAAATCCTTAGAGGCTCTACTAATGACCAAATAGGCTTTTATTTGTACAGAGCTCAAATGAACTTTGTTTCAAATGAAACTTGGTGAAGACTCTGGTTAGGACCCTACCAAGCCGCCATAAAAATTTCAAAGCCAAAGGGAAAGGCTAGCTAGAGTTATGGTATTTACATATTCAGTTCCAAACTTTGCATTTAAATTAACATATCGTTAATTGCTTGCGTATAGTCACTGAAGGCGAGGAAACCCGGAAGTGCTGGATTTTATGCTTCCGGATGAAGCCCTAACATCTGACCAGCAGCAACAAGGCAAGCTCCGGTTTGCATTAACATGTTTTATAAAGTTTTGCTTTATGTATACTTAGCATGAGTTATGGTTGTGCATTAGGTGTAGGATGGATGAAACCCAAGTGCATAACCAGATTTTCCTACAAGAGTGAGGGTAGTGTCTAAGTTCTCGAGTAGTCAGGCTGTGCTTAATGTTCATAGAACTTCAGTACAAGTCGAGTAGTTGGAATCTACTCGCGAGTATAGGTGTTGGGACACACGGGATTGGTTCGAGTGATTTGAGATCACTTTAGTAAGAAAATGAGACTAGGCAGGGGCTAGGGCGCAGCAAGAGGAAGTCTTGTAGGCGCAGCCCTATCCGTGTCGATTGAGGACCGATCCGTGTGCGGCTCTGCTGAACAAGTATTGAACGTACCGAAGGCATATCGGATATATGGGCCCCGATAAACCGATGTAACCTATACCTCCGGGCATCGAGGCATAACACACCGATTTATAGGTGTAGGTTGAGGGCAGCAAGGTGGAAATCTGCTAACGGGCATAGAGATATGCTCCGTGTAGGGAACTCCTGTCCGTTTGGGTGCGACCGGTTCGACGTTTGGGCTGTTTGGTGAAAGGTTGTCCCGTACGACATCAGTGGGGCGTGCTGTGTGCAGCTCTGAGTATGGGTGTACGTGACGTGCTATTCGGGTATCCCTGCAGGTGTATACCTAGTCGATTCGCCGTCCCTCACGGTGATGAGTACCGCTTGTTCACTGCATCGTGTCGTAGATAAATTATGGAATGTTATGATTCAATTCTGCTGATATGTATAAGTTGTATTGCTACATGTGCCACCAAATATCGCTTACTAAATTTCAGATTCATGAACTGTTAACTTGTGGCTAAAAGATGAACTAAGGATGAACTTGTAGGCGTATCTGTTTGCTGCAATTTACAATCACAGGTTCGTCGTGAACTGCATGTAGAGTTTCATGCATAGGGAGTCGGTTAAGTCTTGTTGAGCCATCGTGCTCACGGTTGCTGATATAAGTGTTTTTCAGGTGATGACTACCCCACGGACTCGTGTTACGAGTCCACCAGCGAGGGCTACCCTCCATCGGGGACCACAGCTGAGTGGGAGCTGTACACGCCGCGCTGAGCTGAGAAGTGTAGCTAGTGTGGGTTGTCTATAGGGCTGGGCAACCAACTTTGGCTAGATAGATGGGCGTGAGTTGTATAAACTAAGCTTCCGCTGTTGTAATCTCAATACTTAGTTTGTAACTAAAGTCTTGTACTATTTTGTACATATTCAGTTGGTTCTCTATGTAATGCAATGTTTTCCTTATGATGTGTGTGAGACAGCCAGGACCTCGTCGGGTGGTGCCGTGTTACGCGGCACCCAACAGAACACGGGTCGATGAACACACATCATATTACATAAATAGTTTGCGGAAGCGTACAAGAAAGTTTTACAAATTCTTGTATCAGAGTAAGCTACAGTGGAAGACTATCACTCTCACGTCTCATATCTAAACTAGCAACAAAGAAACGGTCCAGCCCGCGGACGTTTCTAACTAGCAACACGAAGACAATCTGCAGCGGCGAGGATGCTCTTTGAGTAAGCACTGGGAGGTTCCCGAGTCTCATCGGCACCCCTTCTCATAAGCATCGAGTCAATTACCTGCAAAACAACTCGGATAGCATCCGTGAGCATAACGCACAGCAAGACTTAACCGTCACCCTAAACATGAAACTCTAAGTGAGGTTACGAACCTAACATAGGATGGCATAAGCATAATTAAACTCGCCTAAAAGTGAATCCTTACTTTCAGTATTAATTGCAGTATTTTAAGTAACCCTGGGCACGCCACATCGGGAGTCCACAATCAAACAAGAAAGGCTTTCCCCCGATGTAAATTGCTCATGGCATAAACGAATCGAGTTTGCACTCGCCTATTCATCAAGATCCAATACAAAGGTAGGATAATACTTCACATCAAAATGATTAGTTCCTTTCTCATGCAAGTTCTTACTACGTCACGACTGTAAGAACAAGTATGCTCGGTCCATTCCGCGAGCGATGGTGATTCGAATTAATAACACCCGGACTACACGACACGTACGCCATGGGTCATTTGGCTATGCAAGAGGAGTATCAAACACTAGACCTAATGAACAGTTCAAATCTTAACCAAAGGTGAATACAAAATAAAAACTTAACAGCTGTTAAATGCAAACCAGAGCTTGCCTGTTTTGCAGGGTAGTCGTATATAATCAGTTAGTGTCCTTGCAGATCCACCCTCGACTCTCCGGAGCTTGATCCACTTCAATGAATCACTCCTTTGAGTCCCCTTCGTTCTGGTTCCTATTGAAATGCATATGCATATGTTTCATGGAATGTAATGGAAAGAAGTTATAGAATTACTTTCTTAAGAACAGAGGTTGTGTGGAAAAGCCAAGCATGGCTTGGTTTGCCTCTGTTGTGCAAAGAACAGAAATAAACTAAATTGACCTTAAGGCCTTAGCTATACCCTAACCATTTTCCTTAATGAACCTAATAGAGAAGCTGAAACGATTTGAGTGCAACTGAAGAACAAGAACTCCAATGGCCTCAAAACTTTTACAGCAGGTTCTATATTACCTAAGGATTTAGCTTGCCAAATTGCAGCTAATGTGGAGTCATATTGTGCCCTCCCTAATCGTCACAATATCTCTTATGTATTCCCACATATACACAGGTATGGAGAATAAGAACAGGGAGTTCAAGGACTCATCTTTGGCTGATGATTTACATGTGAGTTCTTGATCACATAAGAGTCATCTGGTCCAAAATTCAGCCATTTTACTTTAGTAGTTCCCCTAGAACAATTCTTTAAGCATTCCTACTCAAAAGAATTAATTCTGAGGTAATGTGCATTTTCATGCCCAATTAAGTGAACTACAATTCCAAGTATTCCTCAGAGAGCTTGCCTAAATTTTCCTATGATTTTTGGAGCTATGGATTGCTCAGAATAGTTTTTTGAGGTGAGAAACATTTTCTGAAAATGTTTCTGGACTCCTTTGAGCACAGTAGTTTTTATTTAGCAAATTCCTTATCAAATGATCTCCAAATGAGCTGAAAATTTGCTAGAAGGTCAACAATATGCTAAAGAATATTCTGGCAAAATTTGGAGATTTTTGGATAAACCAAACTCCCTCAATAATTCTTTTTCAAAAAATTTCCAAGAATTTTCCAGAATATAATATTAACTTTCATACAATTCCGAGTTCATATTTGGATAGAACTCAGAGAGATGAATCCAACCCGATTTGAGTCACTCAAATTGGAGTTTTATGCAGGGAGATATGAATTTCTAAAGATTGAGCTAAGTCTGGAATTATTTTCCTATTGAAAATCTGGCTGGACCCACAGTTTTGAATTCCAGCCAATAGAAACGAAGCCACACCGGGCCACAGCATCTCTAAACGCCAACACACGGGATTCCGGCCACACCCGATCCCGGGTTTTAAAGTTTGAGCTGCTGACAGCCGGGGCCCACGCTTCGTCTTCTTCCTCCGGCTTCTTCCCCGCGCCCGCGCTGCCCCTCGCCAGCCCGACGCCGGAGCTCGCCGGCTCGCCGTTTCCGGCCACCGCCTGAGCTGCAACTCGCCGCCAGGGAGTTTGTGACACCGAGCAACACGGCTGTGGGGATGGCTAGGGCTGCCGACGACCGGAACATGGCCGGCGACGTGCGACAGCTACTGTGGGGGTTCGGCGGCGTTGCCTGAGGTATCCAGCCCGCCAAAACCTATGCCGACGAGCCCTACAGCACCAGTGGATGATCGCAAGGCTCGGCATGGCCCCTAAATGGCTCAGAAACAGCCGCAAGTCGGTCGTCACCGTGCGCCCGATTCGGTCCGCCGGAGAAATGCTCGGTAGACCTCAAAATACATCGCCCCAAAGGGTTTTCATGCGACGGATGCTAAAGAGAACATGATCGCCGGCTAGTCCAGCTCCTACATGCCAAGTTTGATGAGCTAAGAACGAATAGAAGTGGAGAATTTTGGATTCCCGTACCGGATGCTCGGGTTGAAGCCGCCGGAGCAAAACTTCGAAATTCGCCGGTGATGCTTCACGGTATGGCCTGAGCTTGGGCTGAGAGCAGCACCGCACCCGTGCGCGTCCGTAGCTGTGATCTCTCGTCCGTGAAACCCGCTGTGGAGGGCTGTCCACGAGCGCCCAATCACGCTTTTGAGCTAGGTCACCGTGGCGGCGTTTGTTCTCGGGCAACGGAGGCCGAAACTCGCTTGGTTTCAGGTCAGGGAGGTGGAGGCTGATCTCAGGGAGAGGTTTAGCAGCTCGGGGGAGGAGGAGTGCCGTTTCCATGATTTCTCGAGCAGGCCGAAGCAGCGGCGGTGAGGCGCTCGGCTCTCGGTTTGTTTGCGAGGAGAAGAAGGAAACTGTGCTTTGCTTCGGCCGGGGGGGGGGGCACGTGATCACGTTGAAGACGCGGTCAGGACCGCCCTCGGGGCACCAGCTCGTGGAGACCGGCAGCAGGAGCTGGCGCGGCAAGCTCCTCGGTGGAGCCCGTGAGCTGTTCGGGAAAATCTCCCACTGAGGCTAAGACTTAGGGTGCAAGGCTCCTCCTTTAGCTCTATGACATGTGGGTCCCACCCCACACTTTCTCCCCAAATATCTTCTCAAGCTGATCCTCTTAATTCCCACAATTCTGAATTTTAAAATGTGGGTTAGAATTTGAATCCTTCCAATTCAGTTTCAATTTGCTTGCCAAATTCGAATTTGGTTGAAGTTTGCAAATTCTTCTCTTTAATTCCTTTTTGAGCCCACCCTACAATTGAAAAGTTTGTGAGCAAACTTTTCCCTATAATTCCATCTATAGGGCTGCATGTTTATTCAAAGTTTTTGGTCACTACATGTGTGAACTTTGAATTTCAAATCTGATTTTTAAACTTACATGCAAAGAGGTATTTAACTCCTTACTGGTTCAACACTTTTAAATAAAAATGTGAGCCTCATTTTGGATGATCATCCCTGTATTACTTTGCATGAAGAAAAGTTTTAGCAAGTCCCATTTTTCATGTCTTTGCCACACATATGAACTCAAACCTTGTGACACGACCCCATCGGTCCTGTCGAGCCAGGATCACGCTGAGGGGTGCTGAGTTGCACAGCACCGTATAACACACGTCAAAGGTGCAAAGCGGAAGCGGAAGTTTTATTACATAAACAAGTTTATGAACATGTTTACATCAAAATAAGTTCAGTCTACACTCGCGGGCGTAGACTAAGCATCAAGTGCACGTTCAGCCCTCGAACGTGTCCTTGCTAGCACACACGCACACTAACTCTGCGGCGTGCACGACTCCCACTCGACGGGGTTCCCCTCCTGGGGTTCCATCTCCTCTTCGGGAGTCCCTTCCTCATAGAACCCTGCAAAAGCTTCAAACACAAGCAGTGAGCACGAAGGCTCAGCAAGTCTGACCCGTCTCACCTAAACATGGAACTTCTACATGAGGGTAATGGGTTGCATGAGGTAAAAATCATTTGCAAGGACTCGCCTAATTAGTAGAACCTTACTTTCAAGTTTTAGCAGCAGGTTGTGGAGAACCTTACGCTAAGGCACATGAGAGAGCCGCAATCAAACAAGAAACGCATTTCTCTCATGTACTTTGCCCAAAGTTGAAAAGAACTTTAATTAGCTCTAAGCTACAGCATATCATTAACAATCAATGTCCAGCTTTCAATCAGCAACATTTTAACATGTAGCTAGCCTGTTCTTTCTACGTCACAGTACAGTGAACAAGTGGTACTCACTGACCGCGACGGCGATTATAATCGATTTACACCTGCAGGGTTACCTGAACAACCCGTCACGTACGCCCGTACTCGATGTTGCCTCCAACAACCATCACGGACGCCGTACGCGACTACCTTTCACCCATCAGCCAAATATTGAACCGATCCCATCGTCCCGAGCAAGAGGTCTCTGCACGCGCATCTCCGTGCCGCCAGCCGATTTACACCTCGAGCTCTCAACCTACCCTCTGAACGACGGGCAATGCCTCAATACCCAGCTACCCGAGTTACATCAGTTTCCCGGTTCCCATATAGCCGGTAGGTCTTCGGTACTGTTCTAGCTTGTTCAACAGGCCCGCACACGGCTCGGTCCTCAATCGACACAAGTGGAGCTACAGCACACAGGCCTCAAAGTCCTGTTGCCCTTACTCTCCGCTCGGTCTCATTTTCTTGCCATGTGTATCATGTGCTATCTCTACCCGAGCAATGTGCCTCTAGCCTATTCTCGCGAGTAGTTCCAACTACCCGACTTGTACCGAATCCTACTCTATCCTAGCAATGCAGTGGCTAACGAGGTTTTCAATCCTAAACCCAACCCATGGTTTTCTTGGCTGTGCAGTTGGGTTTCCAATCAAGACTCTAATGCAAAGAACAATATTCAAAGATGTGCCCAAAACAATAAACATTTGTAAAAAGGTTAATGCAAACCGGGGCTTGCCTTGCTGCTCTTGGTCGTAGGCTAGCTGTTCCTCCGGAGTAACGAAGTCTAGGACTTCGGGTTCCTCCTCGACCTTAGCGACTACATGATATAAGAAACATATGTATCAATTTAAATGCATTTGTATTAACTTTGAAGTTGTGAAGTCTATAACCCTTGCTAGACAGACCTAATGACTGTGAAACTTTTACTGTGGCTTGGTTACAACCTAAACAGGGACCTGGTCAAGTTTTAGTTGCAGCAAAGCTCAATTGAGCCCTCCACAATTAATTATGTCCTTGACCTTAATTAAAGGCTTTTAGGGTGTTCTAAGGATTTTCCAGAAACAAACTATGACTTTATGAAAACTAGATTTTCAGAGGGTTCTAATGGAGTTGGTCTCACTTAATTTGGAAGTCTCTAACTAAAGATATGAGCTAAACAATTTCAGAGAAAATTCTGAAAATGTTTCTGAACATTTTCTATTTTCTCTGGAACAGTTTCACTAATCACACCATTAGGTGGATTAAATGAGCTCAAATGGATCTGAAATTTTTATGGTAGTTCAAGGATATTTTGGTGAACATCTCAGCAAAATTTCAGGATTTTCCTCCAAAAGATTCTCCAGTTAAAATTCCTAACAGTTTAAATTTTGATGAATTAATTCTGGAGAAATAAGGAATTTCATGAAGTGAAACTTGATTTTCTGGAAAGTACTCAGAGAGCTGAATCCAGCAAAATTTGGTTCACTCAACTTGGAGCTTTCTAGCCAAAGTTATAAGGATTTGAAGTTTGAAGGAAATCTGAAAATCGGGGAAAAGTTTAAACTCGCGCGTGGGCCCAGGAGACACGCGTCGCACGTCTAGGCGATGGCACACCGTGGCCCACAAGGATTTTGCGCGCCAGCACACCCGATCCTGGCCTCAGCCGGATCCCGATTCAAAATATCTCCCGCTGACAGCTGGGGTCCACCCCCTTCTTCAACCTCGCGACACCCGCGCCCCGCCGCCGAGGGATCTCGCCGGAGAGCTCGCCGCCGGCTGCTGTACAGTTCCAAACTTCTCGATCCTGGCCGCCCCTGCCTACTTTTACTCGGGGAACAGGATCCGAGGGTCAGCTGCTTATGACAACGGCCGGAGCATGGTCGGCGACGAGCCGCTACCTCAGAACGACTTCGGCCATGTCGGCTGACTACCCTAGGACCTCAGCTACTTGGGAAATCGGTCGGGGAGCATCAGTGGACCTCAGAGAAGGTTGACATGAGCTCGAGGCAGCTCGGGGAAGGCCCGAAATAGGTCCTCACCGTGCGTCCGATACCCCCCGTTCGTTCCGCCATTAGTAGACCTCAAATTACGGCGGGCACAGAGGTTCTCCGGCCCAGAGTTGTGAAGGCAACTAGTGCATTACCGTGTCTAGCTCGTGTGAGAGCGGCCTGAGGCCCTCTAATCCTTTCCAGAGCATGAATGAAACAGAATCGTCCCCGAAGGTCGTTCTGCACACAGAAAGGGGAAAAGTGGAAATTCGCCGCCGGTGAGCAACCACTCGAGCTGTGGCTCGGGGATGAGCAGCACCGGTCACCTGCGCGTCCAAGGGTGCCTTGGCTCGGGCGTGACAACGCCCTGGTTGGGCTGTCCACGAGAGCCCTAGGTGCGGCGGTTCCAAGTTCCGAGTTTGATCTTTCGGCACAGCCGATAGCAATCGGTTTCAACCGAATTCTAGCAACGGGGAGGATGGAGGAAGGTCTCTAGTACCTTGCTGGGGCTCTGGAGTGGAAGGAGGGAGCTGCGATCGGCGTTCTCTGATCAAGTCCGAGCTGCGGAAGTTTTCGGCCGGCGCTGAGTTCTTGCGGGGAAGAACGGTGGTGCCTCGGCCGAGGAGGGGGCAGGCGCCTTAAGAAGGCTCTGCACCGCCTCACGCCCGCGTGTGGGCAAGCAGCTGGTGGCGCGGCGGCTGGCCTCGGTGGCGATCACCGCTGCGGCTCGGCGACCCGAGTGAAAAAGTCTCAGTCGGTTTGATCTGAGCAGTGGCTGACATGTGGGTCCCACCTCCAGTTTTAACCTCTGAAATTTACTCCTAATCACTGTTGTAAACAGTGAGCCCCATACTACCCTTGGCAATTCGAATTATTCACCCATGAGCCATTTGAATTGATCAAAGTTCAAATGAGGTTTGGTTTGAATGAATTTCAGCACAAGTTCAGTTTGAAATTCAAATAAAGTTTGAATTTCTCCCCCTTAGCTCATGTCAAGATCAACCCCAAATGGAGTGAAAATTGGTGTGTGAGCTCACAAAAATGTGCTGAGTAAGAATATACCCCCCACTTTTAAATTCATTGGATAAAAACAGTTTGAATTTGAATATGGTTTCAAACTGCCCTCTTCCTAACTATACCCAAACTGACCTCAAAAAGGTTTTGAATTTGGGTGAAACTTGGCAGGGACATCCTTAGTAAAGTGTAGGAATTTTCATATGTCCAGCCCATCTATATCACATGTGGGAAATACCACTTTTGCAATGTGTAAGTTTGTTCTCTAATGAGCATGTTGATAATTGTTACTTGCTCTTCATTTGTGTTCATCATTCTCCCTCAAATGAGGTGTGTGGTGTGGTGATGAACACTGCAAATGTGTGTCAAAAACTGAGGCCCTTACATTCCTCCCCCCTTAAAAGAATCTCGTCCCGAGATTATAAGGTGAAAATAAGAGAGAGGACGGTGGAAAATTACCGGATATGCGACATGAAAAAGTCGGGGTAGTTAGTGCGAAGGAATTCTTTGCTCTCCCATGTCGCTTCGTCCATGGAGTGATTATTCCATAGAACCTTGTAGAACCACAACGTACGGTTGCGTGTGGTTCGGGCCTTTTCATCAATAATCTGCACCGGTTCCTCCCGATAGGTGAGATCCGGTTGCAGTTCTTCAATGTCTTCCAGCTGAACGGTAGTTGATAGCTTGAGACACTTCCTCAGCTGGGAAATATGAAAGACGCCGTGCACACCGGAAAGTGCTTCTGGTAATTTCAGCCGGTATGCCACCGATCCACATCTTTCGGTAATCTGGAATGGACCGATGAATCGGGGTGCCAACTTTCCTCTCACCCCAAATCTGTTTACGCCCTTCATTGGAGACACCCGTAGATATACGTGATCCCCAACTTTGAATTGTAATGGGCGCCTTCTCTGGTCCGCATACTGTTTCTGACGGGATTGAGCGGCTTTTAGGTTCGCTTGAATTAGTCGAACCTTTTCTTCCACGTTGTTGACAAGGCCAATCCCGAAGGTAACCCTTTCGCCAGACTCACACCAGTTCAATGGTGTGCGGCATTTTCTTCCGTATAGCGCCTCGTAGGGCGCCATCTTGATGCTGGCTTGGTACCCATTGTTGTACGAGAACTCGGCTAACGGCAAGTGATCATCCCAATTCTTGCCGTGGTCGATAGCGCAAGCTCGTAGCATGTCTTCTAGAATCTGATTTACCTGCTCGGTTTGTCCATCCGTCTGCGGGTGGTAGGCTGAACTACGGATCAGCTTCGTCCCCAAGGCAGCGTGCAGCTGCTCCCAAAAACGGGACACAAATAAAGTGCCCCGATCCGAAATGATAGTACGGGGTACGCCGTACAAGCATAGGATCCGTGAGATGTACAGTTCAGCGTACTTCTTGGTGTTGTAGTTGGTGTTGACCGGGATGAAATGGGCAACTTTGGTGAGCCGATCGACGATCACCCACACAGAATCATGCTTCTGCAAGGTGGTGGGTAAACCGACGATGAAGTCCATGCTCACGTCCTCCCACTTCCAGGCAGGAATGCCCAGTGGTTGTAGCAGTCCCGGTCTCCGCATATGATCTGCCTTCACCCTTCGACATGTATCACACTCGGACACATATTTTGCAACCTCGCGCTTCATCCGTGTCCACCAAAACTTTCTTCTGAGTTCTTGATACATTTTGTTGCTGCCGGGGTGAATAGAAAACTTTGATAAGTGAGCCTCATCAAAGATCTTCTTCCGTAGTTCCGGGTTTCGGGGTACGACAATCCGGTTCTTGAACCATAGGACGCCGTCTCCGTCCTTCCGGAAACATTTCAACTCCCCACTGTCTATACGTCTCCGCAAATGTGACATGCCCTTGTCATTCTTCTGGGCTGCCGCTATCTCTTCACGGATGGTGGGGATCAAAGCTAGGTTGTAGAGAGCTCCGTGTGGAATCACATGGAGTGGTGGTTCGCTCTCTTCCAACGGTGTGATGGTCAGATTATTGACGTGTGACTTGCGGCTCAGCGCATCTGCCACTACGTTTGCTTTGCCCGGATGATAATGGATCTCTATCTCGTAATCCTTTATCAGTTCTAACCATCTTCGTTGCCTCATGTTCAGCTCCTTCTGAGTGAATATGTACTTGAGGCTTTTGTGGTCGGTATATAAATGTACGAGGTTACCGAGTAGGTAGTGCCTCCACATTTTTAGTGCAAGTACCATGGCAGCGAGCTCCAAGTCGTGGGTTGGATAATTTTGCTCATGGTTCCTAAGCTGCCGTGATCCATACGCGACCACTCTTCGGTCTTGCATCAGCACACATCCGAGCCCAATGCCGGATGCATCGCATTACACATCGAACGGTTTTGTCGTGTCTGGCTGCGCCAAAACCGGTGCTGATGTCAGGTGCTTGACTAAAGCCTTGAATGCTGCTTCACATGCTGGACTCCAAACATATTTGGTAGCCTTCTTCAGCAGCTCTGTCATTGGCTTGGCAATCTTTGAGAAGTTCGGAATGAACCTCCGATAATATCCCGCGAGTCCGAGGAAACTCCGTACCTCATGAACAGTTCTCGGGGATTTCCAATTCAGCACTTGCGTGATCTTGCTCGGGTCCACAGCGATACCCTCCGCTGAGATGATATGCCCGAGGAAAGGCACTTGCGATATCCAAAACTCGCATTTGCTGAATTTTGCGTATAACTTGTGATCCCGCAGCCGTTGCAAGACTATACGCAGATGTTTCTTGTGATCTTCCTCCGACTTGGAATATACCAGGATGTCGTCGATGAAGACCACGACAAACTTGTCCAGCTCCGGCATGAACACCGAGTTCATTAAATACATGAAGTGAGCTGGAGCATTGGTGAGGCCGAAGGAAATGACCAGGTACTCATAAAGTCCGTACCTTGTCGAGAAAGCTGTCTTTGGAATGTCCTCCGCCCTTATCTTAATCTGATGGTACCCGGATCTTAAATCCATCTTGGAAAAGATCTTTGCTTCGACCAACTGATCAAACAACATGTCGATCCGTGGCAACGGGTACTTGTTCTTGATGGTTACGGCATTTAATGGACGGTAGTCCACGCAAAGCCGCAACGTCTCATCCTTCTTTTTGACAAATAATGCCGAACAGCCCCATGGGGAGGAGCTCGGCCTAATAAAACCCTTCTCCAGAAGGTCCGTGAGCTGAGTCTTCAGTTCAGCCAACTCCTTGGGCGCCATCTTGTACGGCCTTCGGGATATTGGCATGGTTCCTGGTGTAAGTTCAATCTTGAACTCCACCTCTCTATCGGGTGGCATTCCCGGTAAATCATCCGGGAATACATCAGGAAACTCCCGGACCACTGGAATGTCTTCCAATCTGATAGTTGTGGACTGATAGACACTTGAAAGTTTTATTTCTGGACTGTCCAGAAATAATGAGTGAGAACCGTGCACCTCTGAGTTTAAGTGCACGACTCGAAGGACGGTGTCTAAAACAGCGCCGTGGCGGGTTAACCACGACATCCCTAGGATGACATCGACCTTCTGTCCCTCTAAGATAATGAGAGACGTGGGGTACACTCTACCCGCTAAGCATAATGGTGCTTTGGAGACCATTACGCTTGCTGAAATCTTCCCACCCGGTGAACAAATTAAATATGGACTATCGGTGGTTAGTATTGGCAAACTGTGTTTAGCAATGAAAGCTTGGCTAATAAAATTATGTGTGGCGCCTGAATCAAACAGTACTATAGCGGGATGCTGGTGGAGTTGGAACATACCCGCAAGGATTGGCTCGCCGTCCGGCACGTCCTCAATGGCAAGTTGGTGGACAGTGCTGGGCCTAGGGTTTGCCCGCCGCGCATTAGTAGGGTTCCGGGGTTGATTCCTCCCCGGAAACTGTGGTGCCACCCCGCCGCCTTGCCTCTCCGGGCAACTGCTCGCGAAGTGTCCTGGACGACCACACTTGTAACATGTGGCCGCTGCTGGTGGAGTACTCGGTGGACGGAAGCGCGGCATGCGTTGCGGAGGTGCAAACGCACGCGGCATCGCCCGCTGCTGCTGTTGTTGTTGCGGTGGTACTGGCAGTGCCGGTCGGAATGCCGGTGCAGAGTACGGCCGACTGCGGAACGGTATCGACCGCTTGGTGGCTGCCAGCGTGGGCCTGATGGTGGGCGATTCCCCATCCGAAACTCCTGAGAAGGACCGCCTCCTTCTCCGCTGATCTGCGGCGCTCTTCGCTTTCGCTCTGCCGCCGCCAACTCCTTGCCGGAGTCCTCCTGAACAATCGCAGCATCAATGATGTCGTTGAGGCTGCCGCGATTGAACATCGCCAACTTGTCCTTTAGGAGCGGGTTAAGCCCCTGGTAAAAGTGGTCCCGCCGCTTCTCGTCCGTATCTGCGTGATACGACGCGTAGAGCGCGAGATCGTTGAACGCCCTGGAATATTCCAGCGCGTTCCGGCTCCCTTGTTGCAGGTGTAAGAATTCCTGCGTCTTCCTCTTCATCATACCTGGCGGTATATGATAGGCCCTGAAGGCTGTCCGAAACTCCGCCCAGGTCATCACTCGGTTGGTGGGTTGTGAAGCACAGAAGTTGGCCCACCACGCACTCGCGGATCCTTGGAGCTGCTGGACCGCGAACTGAGTCTTGCGCTGCTCGCTGATTTGGAGCAGCCCGAACTTCATCTCTATGGCGCGGAGCCAGTTGTCCGCGTCAAGTGGTTCATCCGCCCTTGAGAATACAGGGGGATGAGTCGCCAGGAAGTCGGAGTAGGAGCTCTGTTGGCGCTCCTCACGATCTTGACGTATCTCTGGGCGAGACGTATTGGCGATGAGAGTCTGCAGCAACTCTGTGTGTTGCTGATGTGAGCCCGCCATTGCCGCGACAATGTCGGCCAATGTAACCGTTGGTAGTGGCGGTGGCGGTGTTTGCTGTTGCTGTTGCTGCTGCTGTCCCGAGGAGTCCTCGGGAGGTGGTTGGGAGGTCTCTCCCCCTTGACTGGTACCCCCAACGTCAGGGTTGGCACGAGTACGCGTCATTCTGAAATTCAAAACAGCAGCAATTAGCACATGTCTTACTTAAAATTCCATACGCAACAGTAGGTATTGAAGTGACACATGATTGATTTGCACAACATTCACATATATTGATAAAGCATAAACTTTATACAAGATACATTATTCTCGGATCTCCGAGAAGTCGTGCTCATGTCGTCACTACCTATACATACGCTACTGTCTACACGACATGTCACCGATTACAAAAGTTGGGTTACGCTACCCTAGCTGTCCTACTTGGCAACCGTAACCCCCTACTCGGAGTAGAACTCGACCTCCTGTGGGTCGTCCTCCTCCGGTACCTCTGCTGGTGGCTCGGGGTCTACCACCTCCTCTCCCATTCCAGGTTCTCCCATGGCTGGAAGACCCAAGACTACCGGTACGCCCAATACCGGAGGCACGAGGTCCTGCAAGGCATGCACCTCGTCCATAGCTTGGTTGTAGTCCTCTTCCCAGCCTTGGCCTTCCTCGATAGCGTCGTCCCGCTCTTGAGCAAGGTCCTCATTCTGCTGGGTTAGGGTCTGCACCAGCTCTTGCAACGCCGCGATGTCAACACGGCTCTTCTTCTTTGCCTTCTTCAGACGACGCAACTGATTGTGTTGTTCATTCAGTCGCTTGATCGTCGGAAGGAGCACATTGCGAAGTGCGCTGTGAGCACTCTCGAAATGATCTCCACGGCTTGTGCTCTCCTTGAGCTTGGTGGCGAGATGCTCCGTATGAACATCTTGGCTGTCCATCACAGCGTTTCCCGCCCTCATTTGGAGGCTAAGATTTGCCTCCGCGGGGTTGTACCTTGGGCAACTCGGGTCAGTTGCCTCCAGGTACCTCTCTTCCCACACATGCTGAGCTCGTCCCTCCACCGGAACGAGTGCGTATGGTGTGCCCTCCATAGCCTACACGTGCTGTTGGCAGAAACGTGACATAGTGTTACGGGCTGCCACTTGCCACATCCCTTCCGGTTGTCTTCCTCTCACCGTGACAGTGATGGCACCCAACCGGGTGGCGTAGGTCCTGCGGAAACCTCGACATGGATCGTCCACGTTTTGTTCCCCTCTTCGCCTTCTTCCTTGGCAAAGTATTGCGGCATCTGGTTGTACCCGAAATATTGGAGCATTTGCCACAATGCTTCCGGGTAGCCGCTACGGTCAGAACAGTGGGAAACTACCCACCCGTTTTCCAACTGTTTATCTGCTGCCATCTGTAAAAATATATTTGAGAAATGTCAAATATTTATTTAAACAGTAAACCATTGAGTTATAACATAAGATATGTCATTGAACCCATAACACTTGGAAACATAGTTCAAATTTTTAAACAAATTTGACTGCTGATCTGCTGTTCCCATGACAGCCTTGACCAGTTTCCATATCAACCTGATTTAGGCCAGGTTAAAGGCAAAACCAATTCTGGAGCTCAACATCAAAGTTAAAGTTAACTTCAATAGCTTTCCAGCCAGTATTTGCTTGGCCTAAGATCTGTCCTGGTTCAAAGGTTATGAGATGTCAAAGTTAACAGAATTTCTGGAAACAACTGGACAGCACCTCCCTGCCTTAGGTACTGATTTGATCCAAGAATCCCAGTTAATTCTGTTCCTAATCTGACAAAACTTTCTGTTACAAAGTCGTAACCCATCTCATAAGCTTTCCATAAGTACCTCATTTCCTATTTTTGGATTTTTAAGCAGGAAGTTATGCTTAATTTACAAAGAGTTTACAGAGAGTCTTTGCTCTGTCCTGTTTTCTGGACAGTTTCGACTCTACTGCCTTTTTCGAGTGGTTAAGAGATGAAACACCTCTGGACCTCAACAGAAGAGTTGTAAAGCTCTTCCAACGATTTCCAGAAATGTATCATACGACCCCAACCTCGAAAGAACTCAACCTCTAACCTCTGATTAAATTCAGCCTTGATTCAGCTGAAAACAGAGTGCTCTGTCCTTAACATCCTATAAGTTGAAAACTTGTTAACTTTGAATATCCTGCTCAAGGGAAGGAGTTACATCAAGTTTTACTACTTTGGATCAAAACCTTCAAGTTTTTAAATGAAGTTGTTCATTTAGTTGGATGTGACGTCGATGCGTCACCAGATTATGTCGGTACTACGTCCTCACAAAGGAAAAACCTATACCGGACTTAGCCGGCTTCGTTAGTTCAGTGGCACTACTCGTCACTCGCACACGGATGCTACACTTCTACCGTTTCGTGGTCAGGCTACCTGCAGAAACTCAAACAATCATCAGACTCGGCTGCACACCGAGCCCGGAATCCATACAGTTTGTACACCCGGCCGTCATCACTCGCCCGGATGTTCTCAAGCCAACCACGCCTTGAGTTACGTGTTCACGTTTCGGACCACGTGACGGGGTCTCCCAATTTGCACCACGCACGCCAGGGACAGACGTTGCTCGAATACCCCAAACGACATGAAGAGTCGTAGAGGATACTAAAGCGGGTCGGGTTACCTGCCACCCGTGGGGCTCCACCCTTCAGCTTGTGCGCACTGGTGGACAGCGCTTACGTGCACCCCCCAAGACATGAACGTCCCGAGATGCACAATTTTCCGACATAACAAATAGGTTAATATGCCACTTTCTATATGCTAATAACATCCTTATACGGGCTACTAACTCGTTCCTCACTGGATTTTTGAAAAAGAAGACCTTTGTACTGTGTTAAACCTCAAGCGAGCTCTGATACCACGCTGACACGACCCCATCGGTCCTGTCGAGCCAGGATCACGCTGAGGGGTGCTGCGTTGCACAGCACCGTATAACACACGTCAAAGGTGCAAAGCGGAAGCGGAAGTTTTATTACATAAACAAGTTTATGAACATGTTTACATCAAAATAAGTTCGGTCTACACTCGCGGGCGTAGACTAAGCATCAAGTGCACGTTCAGCCCTCGAACGTGTCCTTGCTAGCACACACGCACACTAACTCTGCGGCGTGCACGACTCCCACTCGACGGGGTTCCCCTCCTGGGGTTCCGTCTCCTCTTCGGGAGTCCCTTCCTCATAGAACCCTGCAAAAGCTTCAAACACAAGCAGTGAGCACGAAGGCTCAGCAAGTCTGACCCGTCTCACCTAAACATGGAACTTCTACATGAGGGTAATGGGTTGCATGAGGTAAAAATCATTTGCAAGGACTCGCCTAATTAGTAGAACCTTACTTTCAAGTTTTAGCAGCAGGTTGTGGAGAACCTTACGCTAAGGCACATGAGAGAGCCGCAATCAAACAAGAAACGCATTTCTCTCATGTACTTTGCCCAAAGTTGAAAAGAACTTTAATTAGCTCTAAGCTACAGCATATCATTAACAATCAATGTCCAGCTTTCAATCAGCAACATTTTAACATGTAGCTAGCCTGTTCTTTCTACGTCACGGTACAGTGAACAAGTGGTACTCACTGACCGCGACGGCGATTATAATCGATTTACACCTGCAGGGTTACCCGAAAAACCCGTCACGTACGTCCGTACTCGATGTTGCCTCCAACAACCATCACGGACGCCGTACGCGACTACCTTTCACCCGTCAGCCAAATATTGAACCGGTCCCATCGTCCCGAGCAAGAGGTCTCTGCACGCGCATCTCCGTGCCGCCAGCCGATTTACACCTCGAGCTCTCAACCTACCCTCTGAACGAACGGCAATGCCTCAATACCCAGCTACCCGAGTTACATCAGTTTCCCGGTTCCCATATAGCCGGTAGGTCTTCGGTACTGTTCTAGCTTGTTCAACAGGCCCGCACACGGCTCGGTCCTCAATCGACACAAGCGGAGCTACAGCACACAGGCCCCAAAGTACTGTTGCCCTTACTCTCCGCTCGGTCTCATTTTCTTGCCATGTGTATCATGTGCTATCTCTACCCGAGCAATGTGCCTCTAGCCTATTCTCGCGAGTAGTTCCAACTACCCGACTTGTACCGAATCCTACTCTATCCTAGCAATGCAGTGGCTAACGAGGTTTTCAATCCTAAACCCAACCCATGGTTTTCTTGGCTGTGCAGTTGGGTTTCCAATCAAGACTCTAATGCAAAGAACAATATTCAAAGATGTGCCCAAAACAATAAACATTTGTAAAAAGGTTAATGCAAACCGGGGCTTGCCTTGCTGCTCTTGGTCGTAGGCTAGCTGTTACTCCGGAGTAACGAAGTCTAGGACTTCGGGTTCCTCCTCGACCTTAGCGACTACATGATATAAGAAACATATGTATCAATTTAAATGCATTTGTATTAACTTTGAAGTTGTGAAGTCTATAACCCTTGCTAGACAGACCTAATGACTGTGAAACTTTTACTGTGGCTTGGTTACAACCTAAACAGGGACCTGGTCAAGTTTTAGTTGCAGCAAAGCTCAATTGAGCCCTCCACAATTAATTATGTCCTTGACCTTAATTAAAGGCTTTTAGGGTGTTCTAAGGATTTTCTGTAAGGGCCTCAGTTTTTGACACATAATTGAAGTGTTCATCACCACACACACACACACCTCATTTGAGGAAAGATGATGAACACAAATGAAGAGCAAGTAACAATTATCAACATGCTCATTAGAAAACAAACTCACACATTGCAAAAGTGGTATTTCCCACATGTGATATAGATGGGCTGGACATATGAAAACTCCTACACTTTGCTAAGGATGTCCATGCCAAGTTTCACCCAAATTCAAAACCTTTTTGAGGTCATCTTGGGTATAGATAGGAAGGGGGCAGTTTGAAAACATATTCAAATTCAAACTGTTTTTATACCATGAATTTGAAAGTGGAAGGCATATTCTTACTCAGCACATTTTTGTGAGCTCACACACCAATTTTCACTCCATTTGGAGTTGATCTGGACATGAGCTAAGGGGGAGAAATTCAAACTTTATTTGAATTTCAAACTGAACTTGTGCTGAAATTCATTCAAACCAAACCTCATTTGAACTTTGATCAATTCAAATGGCTCATGGGTGAATAATTTGAATGGCCAAGGGTAGTATAGGATTCACTGTTTACCACAGTTGTTAGGAGTAAATTTCAGAGGTTAAAAGGAGGGGTGGGACCCACATGTCAGCCTCTGCTTCAACACAAACCGACTGAAACACAGTTCAGTCGGTTCCCGGTTGCAGTGTGCGCGCGCCACCGAGGGGGGGCAGCCGGCGCCAGCTCCTGCTGCGCGCCCCAAGCCGGAGACCAGTCGCCGGGCTACTTATCCCCTCCCCGGCGTGCTCCGATCACTCATTCCCCGAGCTGCCGGCATACTCGGCCGTTTTTCCACTGCCATCACCGCCGCTCGAGCTCACGCTTGATCAGGCCGATCACCCGCGGGCACAGCCTCTCCTCCATAGCAAAACGGCGCCAAGAGGTCGTGAGCAACCTCCTAGACCCCGTGTTGCCCAGTGAGCAAGCGTTCTCAAGCTGTACGAGCCATTTCTCCGGCAAGCCAAACATCGCCGCCGATCGGGCTCCCGTGGACAGCACGGCAAAGCCGTTGTCACGTCCTCTTCTCTACACAAGAAAGGTGCGTGATTGTATGTAGATGGAGTAGCCGAAAGCCGTTTGGCGATTGATCAACCCTCGGCCGAGAATTTCCAAATTTACTCTTGATCAGTTCATAAGAACCGAGCTCACCTTCGGGTGAAATTCGTGCTCTATGCACGAAGGTTGGACGAGCTCGTTACCTAGTAGCTTCTATGCACGATAGCGCCCACGCTCGAACTGGAATTAGAGAAAACCATCGAGAATCGGCCATGATATGGCTGTTTTCCCCGCCGCCATGGCTGAACACCTCGGCTCACCGTCGAGAGCCTAGTTGCCGGTATTTCTAGCTTCCACCCAGCCCTGGTTCGTATTTCCCATGCCCTACTGATGCTCTCCGACCGATTTCCGGTCGATTTGGTGCACGGGAGAGCAGGACCGACCTCACCGGAACCCTAGCAGGTGCTGTCACCGGTGCGCACGGGTTTCCGGTCATCGCCGGCGGCCGGCGACCCTACCATCGAGTCCAGGGGGTCGGAAAAGGGGCAGGCGGCAAGTTTCGGGCCGGGGGTGGCCGGGAACTCAGTTCCGGCGAGGGTCGCCGGAGAACGCCGCCGCCGCGCAGTTGGCGCGAGGAGGGAGACGACGCACTGTGTGCGGGGCCCACAAGCCAGAGTTTAAATTTTTCCCCGAATTTCAGTTTTAGTTCAAACTTCAAATCCTTATAACTTTGGCTAGAAAGCTCCAAATTGAGTGAGCCAAATTTTGCTGGATTCATCTCTCTGAGTACTTTCCAGAAAATTAAGTTTCACTCCATGAAATTCCTTATTTCTCCAGAATTAATTCCTCAAAGTTTAAACTGTTAGGAATTTTAACTGGAGAATCCTTTGGGGGAAAATCCTAAAATTTTGCTGAGATGTTCACCAAAATATCCTTGAACTACCATAAAAATTTCAGATCCATTTGAGCTAATTTAATCCACCTAATGGTGTGATTAGTGAAACTGTTCCAAAGAAAATAGAAAATGTTCAGAAACATTTTCAGAATTTTCTCTGAAATTGTTTAGCTCATATCTTTAGTTAGAGACTTCCAAATTAAGTGAGACCAACTCCATTAGAACCCTCTGAAAATCTAGTTTTCAGGAAGGCATAGTTTGTTTCATGAAAATTCCTAGAACACCCTAAGAGTTCCAATTAAGGTCAAGGACATAATTAATTGTGGAGGGCTCAAATGAGCTTTGCTGCAACTAAAACTTGACCAAGTCTTTGTTTATGTTGTAACCAAGCCACAGTAAAAGTTTCACAGTCATTAGGTCTGTCTAGCAAGGGTTATAGACTTAACAACTTCAAGCTTAATACAAATTCATTAAATTAATACATGTATTGTTTCTATCATGTAGTCGCTAAGGTCGAGGAGGAACCCGAAGTCCTAGACTTCGTTACTCCGGAGGAACAGCTAGCCTATGACCAAGAGCAGCAAGGCAAGCTCCGGTTTGCATTAACCATTTTTCAAATTTTTATTGTTTTGAGCACATACTTGTTTTCCTTTATTCTGTGCATTAGAGTCTTGTTTGGAAACCCCACTGCATAGCCAAGAAAACCATGGGTTGGGGTTTAGGAGTGCAAACCCCGTTAGCCACTGCATTTCTAGGATAGAGTAGGATTCGGTACAAGTCGAGTAGTTGGAACTACTCGCGAGAATAGGCTAGAGGCACATTGCTCGGGTAGAGATAGCACATGATACACATGGCAAGAAAATGAGACCGAGCGGAGGGTAAGGGCAGCAGGACTTTGGGGCCTGTGTGCTGTAGCTCCGCTTGTGTCGATTGAGGACCGAGCCGTGTGCGGGCCTGTTGAACAAGCTAGAACAGTACCGAAGACCTACCGGCTATATGGGAACCGGAAAACTGATGTAACTCCGGTAGCTGGGTATTGAGGCATTGCCCGTCGTTCAGAGGGTAGGTTGAGAGCTTGAGGTGTAAATCGGCTGGCGGCACGGAGATGCGCGTGCAGAGACCTCTTGCTCGGGACGATGGGACCGGTTCAATATTTGGCTGACGGGTGAAAGGTAGTCGCGTACGGCGTCCGTGATGGTTGTTGTAGGCAACATCGAGTACGGGCATACGTGACGGGTTGTTCGGGTAACCCTGCAGGTGTAAATCGATTATAATCGCCGTCCCTCACGGTCAGTGAGTACCACTTGTTCACTGTACCGTGACGTAGAAAGAACATGCTAGTTATATGTTAAAATGTTGCTGATTGAAAGCTGGACATTGATTGTTAATGATATGCTGTAGCTTAGAGCTAATTAAAGTTCTTTTCAACTTTGGGAAAAGTACATGAGAGAAATGCGTTTCTTGTTTGATTGCGGCTCTCTCATGTGCCTTAGCGTAAGGTTCTCCACAACCTGCTGCTAAAACTTGAAAGTAAGGTTCTACTAATTAGGCGAGTCCTTGCAAATGATTTTTTACCTCATGCAACCCATTACCCTCATGTAGAAGTTCCATGTTTAGGTGAGACGGGTCAGACTTGCTGAGCCTTCGTGCTCACTGCTTGTGTTTGAAGCTTTTGCAGGGTTCTATGAGGAAGGGACTCCCGAAGAGGAGACGGAACCCCAGGAGGGGAACCCCGTCGAGTGGGAGTCGTGCACGCCGCAGAGTTAGTGTGCGTGTGTGCTAGCAAGGACACGTTCGAGGGCTGAACGTGCACTTGATGCTTAGTCTACGCCCGCGAGTGTAGACTGAACTTATTTTGATGTAAACATGTTCATAAACTTGTTTATGTAATGAAACTTCCGCTTCCGCTTTGCACCTTTGACGTGTGTTATACGGTGCTGTGCAACGCAGCACCCCTAAGCGTGATCCTGGCTCGACAGGACCAATGGGGTCGTGTCAGCGTGGTATCAGAGCTCGCTTGAGGTTTAACACAGTACAAAGGTTTTCTTTTCAAAAAAAAAATCCAGTGAGGAACGAGTTAGTAGCCCGTATAAGGATGTTATTAGTATATAGAAAGTGGCTTAGTAACCTAATTGTTATGTCGGAAAATCATGCATCTCGGGACGTTCATGTCTCGGGGGGTGCACGTGAGCGCTGTCCACCAGTGCGCACAAGCTGAAGGGTGGAGCCCCACGGGTGGCAGGTAACCCGACCCGCTTTAGTATCCTCTACGACTCTTCATGTCGTTTGGGGTATTCGAGCAACGTCTGTCCCTGGCGTGCGTGGTGCAATATGGGAGACCCCGTCACGTGGTCTGAAACGTGAACACGTAACTCAAGGCGTGGTTGGCTTGAGAACATCCGGGCGAGTGATGACGGCCGGGTGTACTAACTGTATGTATTCCGGGCTCGGTGTGCAGCCGAGTCTGATGATTGTTTGAGTTTCTGCAGGTAGCCTTACCATGAAACGGTAGACGTGTAGTATCCGTGTGCGAGTGACGAGTAGTGCCACTGAACTAACGAAGCCGGCTAAGTCCGGTATAGGTTTTTCCTTTGTGAGGACGTAGTACCGACAAAAGCTGGTGACGCATCGACGTCACATCCAACTAAATGAACAACTTCATTTAAAAATTTGAAGGTTTTGATCCAAAGTAGTAAAATTGATGTAACTCCTTCCCTTGTACAGGATATTCAAAGTTAACAAGTTTTTAACTTATAGGATGTTAGGGACAGAGCACTCTGTGTTTCAGCTGAATCAAGGCTGAAGTTAATCAGAGGTTAGAGGTTGAGTTCTTTCGAGGTTGGGGTCGTATGATACATTTCTGGAAAGCGTTGGAAGAGCTTTACAACTCTTCTGTTGAGATCCAGAGGTGTTTCATCCCTTAACCACTCGAAAAATGCAGTAGAGTTGAAACTGCCCAGAAAACAGGACAGAGCAAAGACTCTCTGTAAACTCTCTGTAAATTAAGCATAACTTCCTGCTTAAAAATCCAAAAATAGGAAATGAGGTAGTTCTGGAAAGCTTATGAGATGGGTTACAACTTTGTAACAGAAAGTTTTGTCATATTAGGAACAGAATTAACTGGGGTTCTTGGATCAAATCAGTACCTAAGGCAGGGAGGTGCTGTCCAATTGTTCCCAGAAATTCTGTTAACTTTGACATCTCATAATTTTTGAACCAGGACAGATCTTAGGCCAAGCAAATACTGGCTGGAAAGCTATTTAAGTTAGCTTCAACTTTGATGTTGAGCTCCAGGACTGGTTTTGCTTTTAACAAGGCCCAAATCAGGTTGATATGGAAACTAGTCAAGGCTGTCATGGGAGCAGCAGACCAGCAGTCAAATTTGTTTAAAAATTTGAACTATGTTTCCAAGTGTTATGGGTTCACTGACATATCTTATGTTATAACTCAATGGTTTACTGTTCAAAGAAATATTTGACATTTCTCAAATATATTTTTACAGATGGCAGCAGATAAACGGTTGGAGAATGGGTGGGTAGTTTCCCACTGCTCTGACCGTAGCGGCTACCCGGAAGCATTGTGGCAAATGCTCCAATATTTCGGGTACAACCAGATGCCGCAATACTTCGCCAAGGAAGAAGGCGAAGAGGGGAACAAGACGTGGACGATCCATGTCGAGGTTCCTGCAGGACCTACGCCACCCGGTTGGGTGCCATTCACCGTCACGGTGAGAGGAAGACAACCGGAAGGGATGTGGCAAGTGGCAGCCCGTGACACTATGTCACGTTTCTGCCAACTACACGTGCAGGCTATGGAGGGCACACCATACGCACTCGTTCCGGTGGAGGGGCGAGCGCAGCATGTGTGGGAAGATTTCAGCAAGCGTAATGGTCTCCAAAGCACCATTATGCTTAGCGAGTAGAGTGTACCCCACGTCTCTCATTATCTTAGAGGGACAGAAGGTCGATGTCATCCTAGGGATGTCGTGGTTAACCTGCCACGGCGCTGTTTTAGACACCGTCCTTCGAGTCGTGCACTTAAACTCAGAGGTGCACGGTTCTCACTCATTATTTCTGGACAGTCCAGAAATAAAACTTTCAAGTGTCTATCAGTCCACAACTATCAGATTGGAAGACATTCCAGTGGTCCGGGAGTTTCCTGATGTATTCCCGGATGATTTACCGGGGATGCCACCCGATAGAGAGGTGGAGTTCAAGATTGAACTCGCACCGGGAACCATGCCAATATCCCGAAGGCCGTACAAGATGGCGCCCAAGGAGTTGGAGGAACTGAAGACTCAGCTCACGGACCTTCTGGAGAAGGGTTTTATTAGGCCGAGCTCCTCGCCATGGGGCTGTTCGGCATTATTTGTCAAGAAGAAGGATGAGACGCTACGGCTTTGCGTGGACTACCGTCCATTAAATGCCGTAACCATCAAGAACAAGTACCCGTTGCCACGGATCGACATGTTGTTTGATCAGTTGGTCGAAGCAAAGATCTTTTCCAAGATGGATTTAAGATCCGGGTACCATCAGATTAAGATAAGGGCGGAGGACATTCCAAAGACAGCTTTCTCGACAAGGTACGGACTTTATGAGTACCTGGTCATGTCCTTCGGCCTCACCAATGCTCCAGCTCACTTCATGTACTTGATGAACTCGGTATTCATGCCGGAGCTGGACAAGTTTGTCGTGGTCTTCATCGACGACATCCTGGTATATTCCAAGTCGGAGGAAGATCACAAGAAACATCTGCGTATAGTCTTGCAACGGCTGCGGGATCACAAGTTATACGCAAAATTCAGCAAATGCGAGTTTTGGATATCGCAAGTGCCTTTCCTCGGGCATATCATCTCAGCAGAGGGTATCGCTGTGGACCCGAGCAAGATCACGCAAGTGCTGAATTGGAAATCCCCGAGAACTGTTCATGAGGTACGGAGTTTCCTCGGACTCGCGGGATATTATCGGAGGTTCATTCCGAACTTCTCGAAGATTGCCAAGCCAATGACAGAGCTGCTGAAGAAGGCTACCAAATATGTTTGGAGTCCAGCATGTGAAGCAGCATTCAAGGCTTTAGTCAAGCACCTGACATCAGCACCGGTTTTGGCGCAGCCAGACACAACAAAACCGTTCGATGTGTACTGCGATGCATCCGGCATTGGGCTCGGATGTGTGCTGATGCAAGACCGAAGAGTGGTCGCGTATGGATCACGGCAGCTTAGGAACCATGAGCAAAATTATCCAACTCACGACTTGGAGCTCGCTGCCGTGGTACTTGCACTAAAAATGTGGAGGCACTACCTACTCGGTAACCTCGTACATTTATATACCGACCACAAAAGCCTCAAGTACATATTCACTCAGAAGGAGCTGAACATGAGGCAACGAAGATGGTTAGAACTGATAAAGGATTACGAAATAGAGATCCATTATCATCCGGGCAAGGCAAACGTTGTGGCAGATGCGCTGAGCCACAAGTCACACGTCAATAATCTGACCATCACACCATTGGAAGAGAGTGAACCACCACTCCATGTGATTCCACACGGAGCTCTCTACAACCTAGCTTTGATCCCCACCATCCGTGAAGAGATAGCGGCAGCCCAGAAGAATGACAAGGGCATGTCACATTTGCGGAGACGTATAGACAGTGGGAAGTTGAAATGTTTCCGGAAGGATGGAGACGGCGTCCTATGGTTCAAGAACCGGATCGTCGTACCCCGAAACCCGGAGTTACGGAAGAAAATCTTTGATGAGGCTCATTTATCAAAGTTTTCTATTCACCCCGGCAGCAACAAAATGTATCAAGAACTCAGAAGAAAGTTTTGGTGGACACGGATGAAGCGAGAGACTGCAAAATACGTGTCCGAGTGTGATACATGTCGAAGGGTGAAGGCAGACCACATGCGGAAACCGGGACTGCTGCAACCACTGGGCATTCCTGCCTGGAAGTGGGAGGACGTGGGCATGGATTTCGTCGTCGGTTTACCCACCACCTTACAGAAACATGATTCTGTGTGGGTGATCGTCGATCGGCTCACCAAAGTTGCCCATTTCATCCCGGTCAACACCAACTACAACGCCAAGAAGTACGCTGAACTGTACATCTCACGGATCCTATGCTTATACGGCGTACCCCGTACCATCATATCGGACCGGGGCACTTTATTTGTGTCCCGTTTTTGGGAGCAGCTACACGCTGCCTTGGGGACGAAGCTGATCCGTAGTTCAGCCTACCACCCGCAGACGGATGGACAAACCGAGCCGGTAAATCAGATTGTAGAAGACATGCTACGAGCTTGCGCTATCAACCACGGCAAGAATTGGGATGATCACTTGCCGTTAGCCGAGTTCTCGTACAACAATGGGTACCAAGCCAGCATCAAGATGGCACCCTACGAGGCGCTATACGGGAGAAAATGCCGCACACCATTGAACTGGTGTGAGTCTGGCGAAAGGGTTACCTTCGGGATTGACCTTGTCAACAACGCGGAAGAAAAGGTTCGACTGATTCAAGCGAACCTAAGAGCCGCTCAATCCCGACAGAAACAGTATGCGGACCGGAGAAGGCGCCCATTACAATTCGAAGTTGGAGATCACGTATACCTACGAGTGTCTCCAATGAAGGGCGTAAACAGATTTGGGGTGAGAGGAAAGTTGGCACCCCGATTCATCGGTCCATTCCAAATTACCGAAAGATGTGGATCGGTGGCATACCGGCTGAGATTACCAGAAGCACTTTCCGGTGTGCACGACGTCTTTCACATTTCCCAGCTGAGGAAGTGTCTCAAGCTATCAACTACCGTTCAGCTGGAAGACATTGAAGAACTACAACCGGATCTCACCTATCGGGAGGAACCGGTGCAGATTATTGATGAAAAGGCCCGAACCACACGCAACCGTACGTTGTGGTTCTACAAGGTTCTATGGAGTAATCACTCCATGGACGAAGCGACATGGGAGAGCGAAGAATTCCTTCGCACTAACTACCCCGTCTTTCTCACGTCGCATATCCGGTAATTTTCCACCGTCCTCTCTCTCATTTTCACCTTATAATCTCGGGACGAGATTCTTTTAAGGGGGGAGGAATGTAAGGGCCTCAGTTTTTGACACATAATTGAAGTGTTCATCACCACACACACACACACCTCATTTGAGGAAAGATGATGAACACAAATGAAGAGCAAGTAACAATTATCAACATGCTCATTAGAAAACAAACTCACACATTGCAAAAGTGGTATTTCCCACATGTGATATAGATGGGCTGGACATATGAAAACTCCTACACTTTGCTAAGGATGTCCATGCCAAGTTTCACCCAAATTCAAAACCTTTTTGAGGTCATCTTGGGTATAGATAGGAAGAGGGCAGTTTGAAAACATATTCAAATTCAAACTGTTTTTATACCATGAATTTGAAAGTGGAAGGCATATTCTTACTCAGCACATTTTTGTGAGCTCACACACCAATTTTCACTCCATTTGGAGTTGATCTGTACATGAGCTAAGGGGGAGAAATTCAAACTTTATTTGAATTTCAAACTGAACTTGTGCTGAAATTCATTCAAACCAAACCTCATTTGAACTTTGATCAATTCAAATGGCTCATGGGTGAATAATTTGAATGGCCAAGGGTAGTATAGGATTCACTGTTTACCACAGTTGTTAGGAGTAAATTTCAGAGGTTAAAAGGAGGGGTTGGACCCACATGTCAGCCTCTGCTTCAACACAAACCGACTGAAACACAGTTCAGTCGGTTCCCGGTTGCAGTGTGCGCGCGCCACCGAGGGGGGGCAGCCGGCGCCAGCTCCTGCTGCGCGCCCCAAGCCGGAGACTAGTCGCTGGGCTACTTATGCCCTCCCCGGCGTGCTCCGATCACTCATTCCCCGAGCTGCCGGCATACTCGGCCGTTTTTCCACTGCCATCACCGCCGCTCGAGCTCACGCTTGATCAGGCCGATCACCCGCGGGCACAGCCTCTCCTCCATAGCAAAACGGCGCCAAGAGGTCGTGAGCAACCTCCTAGACCCCGTGTTGCCCAGTGAGCAAGCGTTCTCAAGCTGTACGAGCCATTTCTCCGGCGAGCCAAACATCGCCGCCGATCGGGCTCCCGTGGACAGCACGGCACAGCCGTTGTCACGTCCTCTTCTCTACACAAGAAAGGTGCGTGATTATATGTAGATGGAGTAGCCGAAAGCCGTTTGGCGATTGATCAACCCTCGGCCGAGAATTTCCAAATTTACTCTTGATCAGTTCATAAGAACCGAGCTCACCTTCGGGTGAAATTCGTGCTCTATGCACGAAGGTTGGACGAGCTCGTTACCTAGTAGCTTCTATGCACGATAGCACCCACGCTCGAACTGGAATTAGAGAAAACCATCGAGAATCGGCCATGATATGGCTGTTTTCCCCGCCGCCATGGCTGAACACCTCGGCTCACCGTCGAGAGCCTAGTTGCCGGTATTTCTAGCTTCCACCCAGCCCTGGTTCGTATTTCCCATGCCCTACTGATGCTCTCCGACCGATTTCCGGTCGATTTGGTGCACGGGAGAGCGGGACCGACCTCACCGGAACCCTAGCAGGTGCTGTCACCGGTGCGCACGGGTTTCCGGTCATCGCCGGCGGCCGGCGACCCTACCATCGAGTCCAGGGGGTCGGAAAAGGGGCAGGCGGCAAGTTTCGGGCCGGGGGGTGGCCGGGAACTCAGTTCTGGCGAGGGTCGCCGGAGAACGCCGCCGCCGCGCAGTTGGCGCGAGGAGGGAGACGACGCACTGTGTGCGGGGCCCACAAGCCAGAGTTTAAATTTTTCCCCGAATTTCAGTTTTAGTTCAAACTTCAAATCCTTATAACTTTGGCTAGAAAGATCCAAATTGAGTGAGCCAAATTTTGCTGGATTCAGCTCTCTGAGTACTTTCCAGAAAATCAAGTTTCACTCCATGAAATTCCTTATTTCTCCAGAATTAATTCCTCAAAGTTTAAACTGTTAGGAATTTTATCTGGAGAATCCTTTGGAGGAAAATCCTGAAATTTTGCTGAGATGTTCACCAAAATATCCTTGAACTACCATAAAAATTTCAGATCCATTTGAGCTCATTTAATCCACCTAATGGTGTGATTAGTGAAACTGTTCCAAAGAAAATAGAAAATGTTCAGAAACATTTTCAGAATTTTCTCTGAAATTGTTTAGCTCATATCTTTAGTTAGAAACTTCCAAATTAAGTGAGACCAACTCCATTAGAACCCTATGAAAATCTAGTTTTCAGGAAGGCATAGTTTGTTTCATGAAAATTCTTAGAACACCCTAAGAGTTCCAATTAAGGTCAAGGACATAATTAATTGTGGAGGGCTCAAATGAGCTTTGCTGCAACTAAAACTTGACCAAGTCTTTGTTTATGTTGTAACCAAGCCACAGTAAAAGTTTCACAGTCATTAGGTCTGTCTAGCAAGGGTTATAGACTTAACAACTTCAAGCTTAATACAAATGCATTAAATTAATACATGTATTGTTTCTATCATGTAGTCGCTAAGGTCGAGGAGGAACCCGAAGTCCTAGACTTCGTTACTCCGGAGGAACAGCTAGCCTACGACCAAGAGCAGCAAGGCAAGCTCCGGTTTGCATTAACCATTTTTCAAATTTTTATTGTTTTGAGCACATACTTGTTTTCCTTTATTCTGTGCATTAGAGTCTTGTTTGGAAACCCCACTGCATAGCCAAGAAAACCATGGGTTGGGGTTTAGGAGTGCAAACCCCGTTAGCCACTGCATTGCTAGGATAGAGTAGGATTCGGTACAAGTCGAGTAGTTGGAACTACTCGCGAGAATAGGCTAGAGGCACATTGCTCGGGTAGAGATAGCACATGATACACATGGCAAGAAAATGAGACCGAGCGGAGGGTAAGGGCAGCAGGACTTTGGGGCCTGTGTGCTGTAGCTCCGCTTGTGTCGATTGAGGACCGAGCCGTGTGCGGGCCTGTTGAACAAGCTAGAACAGTACCGAAGACCTACCGGCTATATGGGAACCGGGAAACTGATGTAACTCGGGTAGCTGGGTATTGAGGCATTGCCCGTCGTTCAGAGGGTAGGTTGAGAGCTTGAGGTGTAAATCGGCTGGCGGCACGGAGATGCGCGTGCAGAGACCTCTTGCTCGGGACGATGGGACCGGTTCAATATTTGGCTGACGGGTGAAAGGTAGTCGCGTACGGCGTCCGTGATGGTTGTTGTAGGCAACATCGAGTACGGGCGTACGTGACGGGTTGTTCGGGTAACCCTGCAGGTGTAAATCGATTATAATCGCCGTCCCTCGCGGTCAGTGAGTACCACTTGTTCACTGTACCGTGACGTAGAAAGAACATGCTAGTTATATGTTAAAATGTTGCTGATTGAAAGCTGGACATTGATTGTTAATGATATGCTGTAGCTTAGAGCTAATTAAAGTTCTTTTCAACTTTGGGCAAAGTACATGAGAGAAATGCGTTTCTTGTTTGATTGCGGCTCTCTCATGTGCCTTAGCGTAAGGTTCTCCACAACCTGCTGCTAAAACTTGAAAGTAAGGTTCTACTAATTAGGCGAGTCCTTGCAAATGATTTTTTACCTCATGCAACCCATTACCCTCATGTAGAAGTTCCATGTTTAGGTGAGACGGGTCAGACTTGCTGAGCCTTCGTGCTCACTGCTTGTGTTTGAAGCTTTTGCAGGGTTCTATGAGGAAGGGACTCCCGAAGAGGAGACGGAACCCCAGGAGGGGAACCCCGTCGAGTGGGAGTCGTGCACGCCGCAGAGTTAGTGTGCGTGTGTGCTAGCAAGGACACGTTCGAGGGCTGAACGTGCACTTGATGCTTAGTCTACGCCCGCGAGTGTAGACTGAACTTATTTTGATGTAAACATGTTCATAAACTTGTTTATGTAATGAAACTTCCGCTTCCGCTTTGCACCTTTGACGTGTGTTATACGGTGCTGTGCAACGCAGCACCCCTCAGCGTGATCCTGGCTCGACAGGACCAATGGGGTCGTGTAATTTTCCAGAAACAAACTATGACTTTCTGAAAACTAGATTTTCAGAGGGTTCTAATGGAGTTGGTCTCACTTAATTTGGAAGTCTCTAACTAAAGATATGAGCTAAACAATTTCAGAGAAAATTCTGAAAATGTTTCTGAACATTTTCTATTTTCTCTGGAACAGTTTCACTAATCACACCATTAGGTGGATTAAATGAGCTCAAATGGATCTGAAATTTTTATGGTAGTTCAAGGATATTTTGGTGAACATCTCAGCAAAATTTCAGGATTTTCCTCCAAAGGATTCTCCAGTTAAAATTCCTAACAGTTTAAATTTTGAGGAATTAATTCTGGAGAAATAAGGAATTTCATGAAGTGAAACTTGATTTTCTGGAAAGTACTCAGAGAGCTGAATCCAGCAAAATTTGGTTCACTCAATTTGGAGCTTTCTAGCCAAAGTTATAAGGATTTGAAGTTTGAAGGAAATCTGAAAATCGGGGAAAAGTTTAAACTCGCGCGTGGGCCCAGGGAACACGTGTCGCACGCCTAGGCGATGGCACACCGTGGCCCACAAGGATTTTGCGCGCCAGCACACCCGATCCTGGCCACAGCCGGATCCCGATTCAAAATATCTCCCGCTGACAGCTGGGGTCCACCCCCTTCTTCAACCTCGCGACACCCGCGCCCCGCCGCCGAGGGATCTCGCCGGAGAGCTCGCCGCCGGCTGCTGTACAGCTCCAAACTTCTCGATCCTGGCCGCCCCTGCCTACTTTTACTCGGGGAACAGGATCCGAGGGTCAGCTGCTTATGACAACGGCCGGAGCATGGTCGGCGACGAGCCGCTACCTCAGAACGACTTCGGCCATGTCGGCTGACTACCCTAGCACCTCAGCTACTTGGGAAATCGGTCGGGGAGCATCAGTGGACCTCAGAGAAGGTCGACATGAGCTCGAGGCAGCTTGGGGAAGGCCCAAAATAGGTCCTCACCGTGCGCCCGATACCCCCCGTTCGTTCCGCCATTAGTAGACCTCAAATTATGCCGGGCACAGAGGTTCTCCGACCCAGAGTTGTGAAGGCAACTTGTGCGTTACCGTGTCTAGCTCGTGTGAGAGCGGCCTGAGGCCCTCTAATCCTTTCTAGAGCACGAATTAAACAGAATCGTACCCGAAGGTCGTTCTGCACACAGAAAGGGGAAAAGTGGAAATCCGCCGCCGGTGAGCAACCACTCGAGCTGTGGCTCGGGGATGAGCAGCACCGGTCACCTGCGCGTCCAAGGGTGCCTTGGCTCGGGCGTGACAACGCCCTGGTTGGGCTGTCCACGAGAGCCCGAGGTGCGGCGGTTCCAAGTTCCGTGTTTGATCTTTCGGCACAGCCGATAGCAATCGGTTTCAACCAAATTCTAGCAACGGGGAGGATGGAGGAAGGTCTGTAGTACCTTGCTGGGGCTCTGGAGTGGAAGGAGGGAGCTGCGATCGGCGTTCTCTGATCAAGTCCGAGCTGCGGAAGTTTTCGGCCGGCGCTGAGTTCTTGCGGGGAAGAACGGTGGTGCCTCGGCCGAGGAGGGGGCAGGCGCCTTAAGAAGGCTCTGCACCGCCTCACGCCCGCGCGTGGGCAAGCAGCTGGTGGCGCGGCGGCTGGCCTCGGTGGCGATCACCGCTGCGGCTCGGCGACCCGAGTGAAAAAGTCTCAGTCGGTTTGATCTGAGCAGTGGCTGACATGTGGGTCCCACCTCCAGTTTTAACCTCTGAAATTTACTCCTAATCACTGTTGTAAACAGTGAGCCCCATACTACCCTTGGCAATTCAAATTATTCACCCATGAGCCATTTGAATTGATCAAAGTTCAAATGAGGTTTGGTTTGAATGAATTTCAGCACAAGTTCAGTTTGAAATTCAAATAAAGTTTGAATTTCTCCCCCTTAGTTCATGTCAAGATCAACCCCAAATTGAGTGAAAATTGGTGTGTGAGCTCACAAAAATGTCCTGAGTAAGAATATGCCCCCCACTTTTAAATTCATTGGATAAAAACAGTTTGAATTTGAAGATGGTTTCAAACTGTCCTCTTCCTAACTATGCCCAAACTGACCTCAAAAAGGTTTTGAATTTGGGTGAAACTTGGCAGGGACATCCTTAGTAAAGTGTAGGAGTTTTCATATGTCCAGCCCATCTATATCACATGTGGGAAATACCACTTTTGCAATGTGTAAGTTTGTTCTCTAATGAGCATGTTGATAATTGTTACTTGCTCTTCATTTGCGTTCATCATTCTCCCTCAAATGAGGTGTGTAGTGTGGTGATGAACACTGCAAATGTGTGTCAAAAACTGAGGCCCTTACACCTTGGTTTTTATTCATACATATTTTTGGGACTTTTACATTCCTCCCCCCTTAAAAGAATCTCATCCTGAGATTACAAAAGAGGAATGAGACGGGAGAGGTAATTACAAACTGTACAAAACTAAAAATTCCGGATAGTTGGTGCGGAGATAATCTTCACTTTCCCACGTCGCCTCTTCCGCGGTGTGATTACTCCACAGCACCTTGAAAAATTTGCTCGTCTGGTTCCAGGTTACCCGGGTCTTTTCATCCAAAATCTGAACCGGTCGCTCGGTGTAGGTCAGGTCCGGTTTCAATTCGTCGATGTCCTCAGTGCGAACAGCAGCGGTGAATTTGAGGCACTTCCGCAGCTGTGATACATGAAATATATCATGAACACCCGCTAAACTTGCCGGTAATTCCAGCCGGTAGGCTACGGGTCCGCACTTCTCCGTGATAGCAAAAGGACCAATAAAACGGGGAGCGAGTTTCCCCTTTACACCGAACCGGTGAATTCCCTTCATCGGAGATATACGAAGATAAACGTGTTCTCCAACGTCAAAATGTAATGGCCTATGCCTTTGATCAGCGTAGCTCTTTTGTCGGGATTGTGCAGCCTTCAAGTTCTCTTGTATCAACCAAACTCGGTCTTCGGCTTCGTTGACAAGATCAATCCCAAACAGAACTCTTTCGCTGGACTCACACCAATTCAGCGGTGTGCGACACTTCCGGCCGTAGAGAGCTTCATACGGTGCCATTTTAATACTCGCTTGATAACCGTTGTTGTATGAAAACTCTGCCAGCGGTAGGTGATCATCCCAATTCCTACCGTGGTGGATGGCACACGCTCTCAACATGTCCTCGAGCACCTGATTCACCCTCTCAGTTTGTCCATCGGTTTGAGGGTGATATGCGGAGCTTCTAATCAACTTGGTGCCCAGCAAGGCATGCAGCTGCTCCCAAAAATGAGCAACAAACAGCGCACCTCGATCTGAGATGATGGTCTTCGGGACACCATGTGAACATATAATTCTGGAGATGAATAACTCCGCATATTGCCTTGCTCGATAATGAGTGTTCACCGGTATGAAATGAGCTGACTTCGTCAACCGGTCGACGATCACCCATATCGAATCATGCTTCCTGGATGTGAGCGGTAATCCGACGATGAAGTCCATACTCACACCCCCCATTTCCATGCCGGTATCTTCAAAGGTTGCAGCAGTCCAGCTTTTCGCATATGATCAGCCTTGACCCGTCTACACGTATTGCATTCAGATACGTATTTAGAAATCTCCCTCTTCATCCTCGTCCACCAAAATTTCTGTTTCAAATCTTGGTACATCATGTTACTTCCGGGATGAATGGAAAACTTCGACAGGTGGGCTTCATCCAAGATCTTCTTCCGGAGTTTCATATTGCGCGGTACCACTATACGGTCGTTAAACCATATTGTACCGTTCTCATCCTTCCGGAAACATTTCACCTCTCCGTTGTCTAGTCTTCTCCGTATGTGAGACATACCTCTGTCTCTTCTTTGAGCCTCAACAATCTCTTCACGGATCGTTGGAATGAGCGCGAGATTATAAAGCGCGCCATACGGAATGACACGGAGGCTTGGTTCTTCGTCTTCTAACTCAGCAGCCGCTAAGTTATGAACGTGGGCTTTCCGACTCAGCGCGTCGGCAACCATGTTTGCTTTTCCCGGATGATAGTGGATCTCAATTTCATAATCTTTTATGAGCTCCAACCATCTCCGTTGTCTCATGTTCAGCTCCTTCTGCGTGAAGATATACTTCAGGCTTTTATGGTCGGTGTAGAGGTGAACAAGATTACCCAGTAGGTAATGCCTCCACATTTTTAACGCCAACACCACTGCAGCAAGCTCAAGATCATGAGTTGGATAATGCTGCTCTTGGTTTCGCAGTTGACGAGACCCATAGGTGACTACACGCCCTTCTTGCATCAGAACACAGCCGAGACCAATGCCGGATGCATCACAGTACACATCAAATGGCTTTGTCGTGTCTGGCTGAGCAAGAACTGGAGCTGTTGTGAGATGTTTCACCAAAGTTTTGAATGCGGCTTCACATGCTGCATTCCACATGTATTTAGTGCCCTTCTTCAGCAGCTCTGTAAAAGTTCCAAAAATGTGTATGAATAAAAACTAAAGTTTGAGTTCATATGTGTGGCAAAGACATGAAAAATGGGACTTGCTAAAACTTTTCTTCATGCAAAGTAATACATGGATGATCATCCAACATGAGGTTCACCTTTTTATTTAAAAGTGTTGGGCCAATAAGGAGTTAAATACTTCTTTGCATGAAAGTTTAAAATTCAGATTTGAAATTCAAAGTTCACACATAGGGTGACCAAAAACTTTGAATAAACATGCAGCCCTATAGTTGGGATTATAGGGAAAAGTTTGCTCACAAACTTTTCAATTGTAGGGTGGGCTCAAAAAGGAGTTAAAGAGGAGAATTTGCAAACTTCAACCAAATTCAAATTGGGCAAGCAAATTCAAACTGAATTGGAAGGATTCAAATTCTAACAAACATTTTAAAACTCAGAATTGTGGGAATTAAGAGGATCACTTTGAGAAGATATTTGGGGGTTAGAATGTGGGAGGGGACCCTCATGGCAGTGAGCAGGAGGCTTAAACTTAACCAGGAAGCAAATGAACTTTGCTTCTGTTCTGCTCGGGCGCCACCGAGGGGTTCCACCGCGCCCCCCGGGGAACTGAACCCGACACCTCCTGCTGCTCCCCCCACGCGCGGCCACCGAAGGAGGTTTCCTTCGACGTTATCGTGCCCTCGGCTGAGCAAAGACCCGATTGCTCTCTTCCCCTCACGTGAACGCCGCACAGCCGTTCTTCCCTCGTCCGCTCTCGGTCGATCGGGAAACCGGCGGAGACCATCGCGCCCACTGCCTCCGAGCGGCTAAACACGGAGGCGCAACCGTTGCTCACTTCCCCCGACCCAGAAACCACTAAGTCCCGGCGTCCCCGAGCCCTCAATCAACCATTTCGCGGCGACCTCAAGAGAACCGACGGTCGGCTTCACATGGACAGCTCTCCACAGAAGCTTCCAAGCCCGATCAAGCACGGCCACAGGAGCGTTCTGCTGTGTTACTGCTCTCACCCAAAACTTGGAGCAAATCGTGGAGCGTAGCCGGCGAATTCGAAGTTTTACTCCGGCGGTTTCAAACCGAACATCCGGTACGGGAATCCAAAATTTTCCACTCCTATTCGTTCTTAGCGCGTCAAACTTTGCACTTAGAAGCTGGACAAGCCGGCGGTCATATCCTCTTTAGCATCCGAGGCATGAAATTAACTGGGAACCACGAATTTTAAGCTCTACCGAGCGTGATCACGGCGGAACCGGTCGGCCGCACGGTGACGTCCGGTTTGCGGCTATTCCAGGGCCATTTGAGGGCCATGCCGAGCTTGGTGTTCAACCACTGATGCTGTAGCACGTGTTTGTCGCTTGGTTAGAGGACTAGGAACCCTGGTCGACGGTGCCGAAAGGCAGCAAAGACCGCCACACGTCGCCGGGGTGTTTCCGGTCACCGGCAACCCTACATGACCCCGTAGATATGTTCCTCGACGTCATAAACGCCCTGGCGGCAAACCTCAGCTCGGGCGGTGGCCGGAGAAGGCGAGCCGGTGAGCTCCGGCATCGGGCCGGCGAGGGGCAGCGCGGGCGCGGGAAAAACAGCGGGAGGAAGAAGAAGAGCGGGCGGGTCCCAGCCGTCAGTGTCTGAAGAGTTTAAAAGGAGGATCTGTTGTGGCTAGGATCTGTTGTGGCTACGCAGCACAATCCTGTGAACCGCTGTGGCCCCAATCTGATTGGCTGGGGTTTAAAAAGCGGGCCCAGCCGGATTTTCAATAGGAAAATAATTCCAGACTTAGCTTAATCTTTAGAAATTCATATCTCCCTGTAGAAAACTCCAAATTGAGTGATTCCAATTGGGTTGGATTCATCTCTCTGAGTTCGATCCAAATATGAACTCATCTTTGTATTAAAGTCAACATTATATTCTGGAAAATTCTTGGAAGTTTTTCTGGAAAAGAATTATTGAGGGAGTTTGGATTATCCAAAAATACCCAAATTTTGCCAAAATATTTTTTAGCATATTTTTGACCTTCTAGCAAATTTTCAGCTCATTTGAAGATCATTTGAGTAGGAATTTGCTAAAAACAATCTGCTGTGTTCATAAGAGTCCAGAAACATTTTCAGAAAATGTTTCCCACTTCTAAAATCTGTTCTGAGCAATCCATGGCTCCAAAAATCATAGAAAAATTTAGTCAATCTCTCTGAGACATACTTGGAATTGTAGTTCACTTAATTGGGCATGAAAATGCACATTACTACAGAATTAATTCTTTTGAGTACAAATACTTAAAGAATTGTTCTGGGAGAACTACTCAAGTAAAAGGGCTGAATTTTGGACCAGGTTACTCTCATGTGATCAAGAACTCACATGTAAATTATCAGCCCAAGATGAGTCCTTGAACTTCCTGTTCTTGTTCTCCATACTTATGTATAAGGGAAAAATACATAAGAGATATTGTGAGAATTATGTAGGACACAATATGACTCCACATTAGCTGCAATTTGGCAAGCTAAATCCTTAGGTAGTATAGAACCTGCTGTAAAAGTTTTGAGGTCATTGGAGTTCTTGTTCTTCAGTTGCACTCAAATCTTTTCAGCTTGTCTACTATGATCATTAGGGAAAATGATTAGTGTATAGCTAATGCCTTAAGGTCAATTTAGTTTATTTTTGTTCTTTGCACAACAGAGGCAAACCAAGCCATGCTTGGATTTTCCACACAACCTCTGTACTAAAGAAATTAATTCCATAACTTCTTTCCATTACATTCTATAAAATATGTGCATATGCATCTCAATAGGAACCACAACGAAGGAGACTCAAAGGAGTGATTCATCGAAGTGGATCAAGCTCCGGAGAGTCAAGGGTGGATCTGCAAGGATACTAACTGCTTATATACGACTACCCTGCAAAACAGGCAAGCTCCGGTTTGCATTTAACAGCTGTTAAGTTTTTATTTTATATTCACCTTTGGTTAAGATTTGAACTGTGCATTAGGTCTAGTGTTTGATACTCCTCTTGCATAGCCAAATGACCCATGGAGTATTGGGTAGGTGTCTTTCACCGTGTAGAACTGCCATGCTTAAGTACGGTTCGGTAGAAGTCGAGTGGTGAGATGCTACTCGCAGATTTAGGAACAACAGGGGCATACGGGATTGGTTCATAATTGAATTAGCAAGTTAAAGTTGAGACCGGAAGGTTGTAGGAGCAGCAGGACATAGGGGCCTGGGTGCTGTAGACCTGTCCATGTCGGTCAAGGACCGATCCGTATGTGGCCCTGTTGAAAAAGTTTGAGTTGTGTACCGGACTCATGCTGGCTATATGGGACCCAGTAAACCGATGTACCTCGGGAAGCTGTCGTTGGGACTTTTCGGGTCGCCTCAGGCGGACGGCCGGTGTGCAGTATGTGGGGAATATTCTCATGACATCTCACGTCGGAAGGTGCACCATGAGAGTAGCTACTGTACGGGGCGACTTGATCGATTCAGCGGGGGTGAAACCGGGGAAAGGCTGCCACGTACGACGTCAGTGATGGTTGTTGTAGGCAACGTCGAGTACGGGCGTACGTGTCGTGTAGTCCGGGTGTTATTGATTCGAATCACCGTCGCTCGCGGAATGGACCGAGCATACTTGTTCTCACAGTCGTGACGTAGTAAGAACTTGCATGAGAAAGGAACTAATCATTTTGATGTGAAGTATTATCCTACCTTTGTATTGGATCTTGATGAATAGGCTAGTGCAAACTCGATTCTTTTATGCCATGAGCAACTTACATCGGGGGAAAGCGTTTCTTGTTTGATTGTGGACTCCCGATGTGGCGTGCCCAGGGTTACTTAAAATACTGCAATTAATACTGAAAGTAAGGATTCACTTTTAGGCGAGTTTAATTATGCTTATGCCATCCTATGTTAGGTTCATAACCTCACTTAGAGTTTCATGTTTTGGGTGACGGTTAAGTCTTGCTGAGCGTTATGCTCATGGATGCTATCCAAGTTGTTTTGCAGGTAATTGACTCGACGCTTATGAGAAGGGATGCCGATGAGACTCGGGAACCTCCGAGTGCTTACTCTAAGAGCATCCTCACCGCTGCAGATTGTCTTCGTGTTGCTAGTAAGAAACGTCCGCGGGCTGGACCGTTTCTTTGTTGCTAGTTTAGATAGGAGTCGTGAGAGTGATAGTCTTCCGTTGTAGTTGACTCTGATATAAGTATTTGTAAAACTTTCTTGTACGCTTCCGCAAACTATTTATGTAATATGATGTGTTTCCATCGATCTGTGTGCTGTTGGGTGCCGCATAACACGGCACCACCCGACGAGGTTCCATGGGGCCGTCTCAGCGTGGTATCAGAGCTGTTACACATGGTATCAGAGCTGCGTTGGGAACAGAGCACGGATTGAGCATCATATTATGTCAAAAACTTAGGATACGGTGAGATAACGGTACTAGGCCCACATAAGGACTACTATTAGCATAATATTAAGGTGGCAAGCTAACCTATTTGTTATGTCGTAAAATCGTGCATCTCGGGACATTATGTCTTGGGGGTGCACGTATGCGCTGTCCACCAGTGCGCACAAGCTGAAGGGTGGAGCCTCACGGGTGGCAGGTAACCCGACTCGCTTTAGTATCCTCTACGACTCTTCATGTCGTTTGGGGTATTCGAGCAGCGTCTGTCCCAGGAATGCGTGGTGCAATTTAGGAGACCCCGTCACGTGGTCAGTATTGTGAACACATAGTTCAAGGCGTGTTTGGCTTGAGAACACCTGGGCGAGTGATGACGGTCGGGTGTACCAACTGTTATGGATACTGGGTTCGGTGTGCAGCCGAACCTGATGATTGAGTGTGTTTTATGTAGGTACTAACCACGAAAACCTTAGTACGTGTAGAACACGTTTGCGAGTGATCGTTTTAGTGCCACCTAATGATACGTGTATGCCGGTGTAATCCGGTTAGGTTTTTCTTTGGTGAGGCAACGTAGTACCGTCATATGTCTTACGGTGCATCGTCACCGTACTACACTGGATAGTATTCTTACCTATGAAGAAATCATTCATGACTAACTTTCAAACTAAAAATGGATGTAATAAAGCACATATTAGTTACTGAACTCTTCATTTGAACTAAGTTTCAAAGAAGAGAATTACTAGACTTCTTTTGATCTCAAAAACAGAGTGCTCTATTCTGGCAGAAGTTTTTCCGAACTTTAACAGAGCGTAACTCTGATTAGCTTGACCTAATGGAGGTGTTTGATACAGTTCTGGAAAGGTTATTAAGTGCTCTACAACTTAATATACCTCTCCCGTCTTGTTCCTCTTTTGTAATCTCGGGACGATATTCTTTTAAGGGGGGAGGAATGTAAAAGTCCCAAAAATGTGTATGAATAAAAACTAAAGTTTGAGTTCATATGTGTGGCAAAGACATGAAAAATGGGACTTGCTAAAACTTTTCTTCATGCAAAGTAATACATGGATGATCATCCAACATGAGGTTCACCTTTTTATTTAAAAGTGTTGGGCCAATAAGGAGTTAAATACCTCTTTGCATAAAAGTTTAAAATTCAGATTTAAAATTCAAAGTTCACACATAGGGTGACCAAAAACTTTGAATAAACATGCAGCCCTATAGTTGGGATTATAGGGAAAAGTTTGCTCACAAACTTTTCAATTGTAGGGTGGGCTCAAAATAGAGTTAAAGAGGAGAATTTGCAAACTTCAACCAAATTCAAATTGGGCAAGCAAATTCAAACTGAATTGGAAGGATTCAAATTCTAACCCACATTTTAAAACTAAGAATTGTGGGAATTAAGAGGATCACTTTGAGAAGATATTTGGGGGTTAGAATGTGGGAGGGGACCCACATGGCAGTGAGCTGGAGGCTTAAACTTAACCAGGAAGCAAATGAACTTTGCTTCTGTTCTGCTCGGGCGCCACCGAGGGGTTCCACCGCGCCCCCCGGGGAACTGAACCCGACACCTCCTGCTGCTCCCCCCCACGCGCGGCCACCGAAGGCGGTTTCCTTCGACGTTATCGTGCCCTCAGCTGAGCAAAGACCCGATTGCTCTCTTCCCCTCACGTGAACGCCGCACAGCCGTTCTTCCCTCGTCCGCTCTCGGTCGATCGGGAAGCCGGCGGAGACCATCGCACCCACTGCCTCCGAGCGGCTAAACACGGAGGCGCAACCGTTGCTCACTTCCCCCGACCCAGAAACCACTAAGTCCCGGGGTCCCCGAGCCCTCAATCAACCATTTCGCGGCGACCTCAAGAGAACCGACGGTCGGCTTCACGTGGACAGCTCTCCACAGAAGCTTCCAAGCCCGATCAAGCACGGCCACTGGAGCGTTCTGCTGTGTTACTGCTCTCACCCAAAACTTGGAGCAAATCGTGGAGCGTAGCCGGCGAAGTCGAAGTTTTACTCCAGTGGTTTCAAACCGAACATCCGGTACGGGAATCCAAAATTTTCCACTCCTATTCGTTCTTAGCGCGTCAAACTTTGCACGTAGAAGCCGGACAAGCCGGCGGTCATATCCTCTTTAGCATCCGAGGCACGAAATTAACTGGGAACCACGAATTTTAAGCTCTACCGAGCGTGATCACGGCGGAACCGGTCGGCCGCACGGTGACGTCCGGTTTGCGGCTATTCCAGGGCCATTTGAGGGCCATGCCGAGCTTGGTGATCAACCACTGATGCTGTAGCACGTGTTTGTCGCTTGGTTAGAGGACTAGGAACCCTGGTCGACGGTGCCGAAAGGCAGCAAAGACCGCCGCACGTCGCCGGGGTGTTTCCGGTCACCGGAAACCCTAGATGACCCCGTAGATATGTTTCTCAACGTCATAAACGCCCTGGCGGCAAACCTCAGCTCGGGCGGTGGCCGGAGAAGGCGAGCTAGTGAGCTCCGGCATCGGGCTGGCGAGGGGCAGCGCGGGCGCGGGAAAAACAGCGGGAGGAAGAAGAAGAGCGGGCGGGTCCCAGCCGTCAGTGTCTGAAGAGTTTAAAAGGAGGATCTGTTGTGGCTAGGATCTGTTGTGGCTACGCAGCACAATCCTGTGAACCGCTGTGGCCCCAATCTGATTGGCTGGGGTTTAAAAAGCGGGCCCAGCCGGATTTTCAATAGGAAAATAATTCCAGACTTAGCATAATCTTTAGAAATTCATATCTCCCTGTAGAAAACTCCAAATTGAGTGATTCCAATTGGCTTGGATTCATCTCTCTGAGTTCTATCCAAATATGAACTCAGCTTTGTATTAAAGTCAATATTATATTCTGGAAAATGCTTGGAAGTTTTTCTGAAAAAGAATTATTGAGGGAGTTTGGAATATCCAAAAATCCCCAAATTTTGCCAAAATATTCTTTAGCATATTGTTGACCTTCTAGCAAATTTTCAGCTCATTTGAAGATAATTTGAGTAGGAATTTGCTAAAAACAATCTGCTGTATTCATAAGAGTCCAGAAACATTTTCAGAAAATGTTTCCCACTTCTAAAATCTGTTCTGAGCAATCCATGGCTCCAAAAATCATAGAAAAATTTAGGCAATCTCTCTGAGACATACTTGGAATTGTAGTTCACTTAATTGGGCATGAAAATGCACATTACTACAGAATTAATTCTTTTGAGTACAAATACTTAAAGAATTGTTCTGGGAGAACTACTCAAGTAAAAGGGCTGAATTTTGGACCAGGTTACTCTCATGTGATCAAGAACTCACATGTAAATTATCATACCAAGATGAGTCCTTGAACTCCCTGTTCTTATTCTCCATACTTATGTATAAGGGAAAAATACATAAGAGATATTGTGAGAATTATGGAGGACACAATATGACTCCACATTAGCTGCAATTTGGCAAGCTAAATCCTTAGGTAGTATAGGACCTGATGTAAAAGTTTTGAGGCCATTGGAGTTCTTGTTCTTCAGTTGCACTCAAATCTTTTCAGCTTGTCTACTATGATCATTAGGGAAAATGATTAGCGTATAGCTAAGGCCTTAAGGTCAATTTAGTTTATTTCTGTTCTTTGCACAACAGAGGCAAACCAAGCCATGCTTGGCTTTTCCACACAACCTCTGTACTAAAGAAATTAATTCCATAACTTCTTTCCATTACATTCTATAAAATATGTGCATATGCATCTCAATAGGAACCACAACGAAGGGGACTCAAAGGAGTGATTCGTCGAAGTGGATCAAGCTCCGGAGAGTCAAGGGTGGATCTGCAAGGATACTAACTGCTTATATACGACTACCCTGCAAAACAGGCAAGCTCCGGTTTGCATTTAACAGCTGTTAAGTTTTTATTTTATATTTACCTTTGGTTAAGATTTGAACTGTGCATTAGGTCTAGTGTTTGATACTCCTCTTGCATAGCCAAATGACCCATGGAGTATTGGGTAGGTGTCTTTCACCGTGTAGAACTGCCATGCTTAAGTACGGTTCGGTAGAAGTCCAGTGGTGAGATGCTACTCGCAGGTTTAGGAACAACAGGGGCATACGGGATTGGTTTGTAATTGAATTAGCAAGTTAAAGTTGAGACCGGAAGGTTGTAGGAGCAGCAGGACATAGGGGCCTGGGTGCTGTAGACCTCTCCGTGTCGGTCAAGGACCGATCCGTATGCGGCCCTGTTGAACAAGTTTGAGTTGTGTACCGGACTCATGCTGGCTATATGGGACCCAGTAAACCGATGTACCTCGGGAAGCTGTCGTTGGGACTTTTGGGTCGCCTCAGGCGGACGGCCGGTGTGCAGTATGTGGGGAATATTCTCATGACATCTCACGTCGGAAGGTGCACCATGAGAGTAGCTACTGTACGGGGCGACTTGATCGATTCCGCGGGGGTGAAACGGGGGAAAGGCTGCCACGTACAACGTCAGTGATGGTTGTTGTAGGCAACGTCGAGTACGGGCGTATGTGTCGTGTAGTCTGGGTGTTATTGATTCGAATCACCATCGCTCGCGGAATGGACCGAGCATACTTGTTCTCACAGTCGTGACGTAGTAAGAACTTGCATGAGAAAGGAACTAATCATTTTGATGTGAAGTATTATCCTACCTATGTATTGGATCTTGATGAATAGGCTAGTGCAAACTCTATTCTTTTATGCCATGAGCAATTTACATCGGGGGAAAGCGTTTCTTGTTTGATTGTGGACTCCCGATGTGGCGTGCCCAGGGTTACTTAAAATACTGCAATTAATACTGAAAGTAAGGATTCACTTTTAGGCGAGTTTAATTATGCTTATGCCATCCTATGTTAGGTTCATAACCTCACTTACAGTTTCATGTTTAGTGTGACGGTTAAGTCTTGCTGAGCGTTATACTCACGGATGCTATCCGAGTTGTTTTGCAGGTAATTGACTCGACGCTTATGAGAAGGGATGCCGATGAGACTCGGGAACCTCCGAGTGCTTACTCTAAGAGCATCCTCGCCGCTGCAGATTGTCTTCGTGTTGCTAGTAAGAAACGTCCGCGGGCTGGACCGTTTCTTTGTTGCTAGTTCAGATAGGAGTCGTGAGAGTGATAGTCTTCCGCTGTAGTTGACTCTGATATAAGTATTTGTAAAACTTTCTTGTACGCTTCCGCAAACTATTTATGTAATATGATGTGTTTCCATCGATCCGTGTGCTGTTGGGTGCCGCATAACACGGCACCACCCGACGAGGTCCCGTGGGGCCGTCTCAAGCTCCGTCATTGGTTTAGCAATCTTTGAGAAGCTCGGAATAAACCTCCGATAATACCCCGCTAAACCTAGGAAACTTCGGACCTCATGGACTGATTTGGGAGATGCCCACTTCAGCACTTGTTCAATCTTGCTGGGGTCCACGGCAATACCTTCTGCTGAAATAATATGGCCTAGGAAAGGCACTTGATCAATCCAAAATTCGCACTTGCTGAACTTGGCATATAATTGGTGCTCCCGCAACCGTTGTAGCACAATACGCAGATGTTCAGCGTGCTCTTCTTCCGATTTGGAGTAAACCAATATGTCGTCGATGAATACCACGACGAACTTGTCTAACTCCGGCATGAACACAGAATTCATCAAATACATGAAATGTGCTGGAGCATTGGTTAACCCAAATGACATGACGAGGTACTCATAGAGTCCGTATCTCGTCGAGAAAGCTGTCTTCGGTACGTCTTCCGGTCGGATCTTGATTTGATGATACCCCGACTGAAGATCCATCTTCGAAAACACCTTTGCACCCACAAGTTGATCGAACAGGATGTCGATGCGAGGCAAAGGGTACTTGTTCTTTATCGTGACAGCATTTAGAGGACGATAATCAACACATAGCCGTAGTGTTTCGTCCTTCTTCTTAACGAACAGCGCTGAGCAACCCCAAGGTGAAGAACTTGGTCGTATGAAACCCTTGCTCATGAGTTCATTCAGTTGCCCTTTCAACTCCGCTATCTCATTAGGTGCCATCTTGTAAGGCCTTCGTGAGATAGGCGTCGTTCCCGGCGCCAGTTCAATCTTGAACTCGACGTCTCGTTCGGGCGGCATGCCCGGTAAGTCATCGGGAAATACGTCGGGATAATCACGTACCACCGGAATATCTTCAAGCTTCAGCGCTTCCGTGTGGTAGGCCTCTACCATATCTGGATCTTCGCTGTCTAAAAACAGCGTGTGCTGTCCGTGAATCGGCGAGTCAATCTGGACAGTCCGGTTACCGATATTGAGAACGGCACTGTGACGATTTAACCAAGACATCCCCAATATAATGTCTATCTTATGCCTATCTAACATAATCAGAGACGTTGGGTATATTTTTCCGCCCAAACACAAATCTGCTCGGGACACAATCTGACTGGCAGAGATATTTCCTCCCGGTGAACGTATGAGAAAACTCGTTGTGGGAGTATTGGTAAATAATTGGTGCTGATCCACGCATGGTTTGCTGATAAAATTGTGGGTGGCACCGGAATCAAAAAGTACCAGCACGGGCACGTTTTTGAGAGTTAAACATGCCTGCTAACACCGGTGCTCCCTCCGGGACATCCTCAATAGCAAGATGTTGCACACTCCCGCATTGCAATGCTGTTATGTTGACTGGAGCAGGTGGTGGCATACCACCTGATGATGATGGCTGTCTGGTGTTCACAAACTTCTCTCGGCATTCTTGCCTAAAATGCCCTGAACGGTGGCAATAAGAACATGGAGGTCTCCCTGGTTCTTCGTTGAGTTGTGGTTGAGAAGTTGATGTACTTGGCTGCAGCAATGATGCCACAGGTGTCATTAATTGCTGTGGCAACGGGGTTGCATCAAGACAAGATTCTTGAGCAGGAAATCTGTACGGAGTTGATCTCACTGATGTTTGCCATCTTTCATCGGATGGTGTGTGATACACCACACGGTATTTGCGAGGAACAACTGGTGTGTCTTCTAGCACATCCTCCCGGTCCCTCTTCTCTGCTTGACACTCAAGTGTCGCTTGTTCTTGCAGCAGAGCAGCACTGATCAACTCGGTGTAACTGCCTTGATTGAACAAAGCTAACTTCTCTTTTAGTATGGCACTCAAGCCATAGAAAAAGTAGTCACACATTGCAGCTTCGCTCGTCGCATAAGCAGGAGCATATTGTGCCAGAAGGTTGAATCGTCTGACATAATCGAGGACACTCATGTCCCCCTGCTTCAAGTTTCTGAATTCCTGCTGTTGGGCCTTGATAAAACCCATAGGAATGTGACGAGCACGGAATGCTTCACGAAATTCCGTCCATTCCACTTGATGGCCTTCCGGAACGGTGGCGAGATAAGCAAACCACCAATTTCCGGTGGCTCCATGGAGCTGTTGAGCAGCAAATAATGTCTTCTGATATTCGTCACACTCAAACACTCCAAACTTGGATTCTATAACTCGAAGCCACTGATCAGCTTCCACTGGTTCATTGGCTTCCGTGAAGATTGGCGGTTGTGTCGCCAAGAAATCCAAATAGGCGTTCCGAGGTGGAACGTCCTGTTGCGCACGTTGGAGTAAGCCCTGTTGTACCAAGGCTTGGAGTAGTCTTGTGTTCTCCTGACTTGACTCGAACATCTGAGCCATGACATCCGCCCATACCGTTGATTGCGGTGACCGTGGTGGAGTTGAGTCATCATCGTCTCGACGAGAACCTTCAGTCCTACTCGGAGAATGAGTACGCACCATACTGCAAGGCATAATTTTTTTGAGGGGGTCAAAACTTGATCTAGCAGTATGTGAAAGTATGTAAAACATGAACATGCTAAAACTTTATGAAAGCATAACGAAATTTCATGTTTACACATGTTTCTAAAGCCAACATATTCAGTCCCTCATTCTGTACAGAACAGACCTTTCTGTACTTAACCCAGAATTTGATCCAGTTACTAGCATTTTCATAACTCAAGTTGCATACCAAAGTTAAAGTTAACTTTAGTATCTTTTCAACGAGTACTCATATGCCCCTAGATCATTTCTGGAACAAAAGTTAGGATTGTTCAAAGTTGACAAAATTTTCTGGCTAAATTTTGCCAGCACCTCCTTTGTATGTGGCTGTTTTCATCACAGTTTTACATACAAATGGGGTACAATTCTGAACATACTATGAACTAAAAAATTGTGGCAAATTTCCTAACCTTTCGAACGGTGTATCATATGACCCTTAGAAATTTTTCTACAGACTGTGACGGCTAATTTACAGCAACACCCCGAGAAGTTTGCAGCTGCTCTGTTTTCTGAACAGTTTGCATTCATCTGGACATTCAACCAAGTTGTTTTAGGATTTGGCTCTGGAGTTCTACAGAAAAGTTGTAGAGCACTTAATAACCTTTCCAGAACTGTATCAAACACCTCCATTGGATCAAGCTAATCATAGTTACGCTCTGTTAAAGCCCAGAAAATTTCCTGTCTAAACAGAGCCTCTGTCTTTGAGATCAAAAGAAGCCTAACAAGTCTCTTCTTTGAAACTTAGTTCAAATAAAGAGCTCAGTAACTAATATGTGCTTTATCACATCCATTTTTAGTTTGGAAGTTAGTCATGAATGATTTCTTCATAGGTAAGAATACTATCCAGTGTTGTACGGTGACGATGCACCGTAAGACATATGACGGTACTATGCCGCCTCACCAAAGAAAAACCTAACCGGATTACACCGGCATATACGTATCATTAGGTGGCACTAAAATGATCACTCGCAAACGTGTTCTACATGCACTAAGGTTTTTGTGGTTAGTACCTACATAAGCCACACTCAATCATCAGGTTCGGCTGCACACTGAACCTGGTATCCTTAACAGTTTGTACACCCGGCCGTCATCACTCGCCCAGGTGTTCTCAAGCCAAACACGCCTTGAGCTACGTGTTCACGTTACTGACCATGTGACGGGGTCTCCCAAATTGCACCACGCACGCCCGGGATAGACGTTGCTCGAATACCCCAAACGACATGAAGAGTCGCAGAGGATACTAAAGCGGGTCGGGTTACCTGCCACCCGCGAGGCTCCACCCTTCAGCTTGTGCGCACTGGTGCACAGCGCATACGTGCACCCCCAAGACATAAACGTCCCGAGATGCACGATTTTCCGACATAACAAATAGGTTAGCTTGCCACCTTCATATTATGCTAATAGTAGTCCTTATGTGGGCCTAGTACTGTTATCTCACCGTATCCTAAGTTTTTGACGTAATATGATGCTCAATCCATGCTCTGTTCCCAACGCAGCTCTGATACCAGCTGAGACAGACCACAGAACCTCGTCGGGTGGTGCCGTGTTATGCGGCACCCAACAGCACACGGGTCGATGAACACACAGCATATTACATAAATAGTTTGCGGAAGCGTACAAGAAAGTTTTACAAATTCTTGTATCAGAGTAAACTACAGAAGAAGACTATCACTCTCACGTCTCATATCTAAACTAGAAACAAAGAAACGGTCCAGCCCGCGGACGTTTCTTACTAGCAACACGAAGACAATCTGCAGCGGTGAGGATGCTCTTTGAGTAAGCACTCGGAGGTTCCCGAGTCTCATCGGCACCCCTTCTCATAAGCATCGAGTCAATTACCTGCAAAACAACTCGGATAGCATCCGTGAGCATAACGCCCAGCAAGACTTAACCGTCACCCTAAACATGAAACTCTAAGTGAGGTTACGAACCTAACAAAGGATGGCATAAGCATAATTAAACTCGCCTAAAAGTGAATCCTTACTTTCAGTATTAATTGCAGTATTTTAAGTAAAACTGGGCACGCCACATCGGGAGTCCACAATCAAACAAGAAACACTTTCCCCCGATGTAAATTGCTCATGGCATAAAAGAATCGAGTTTGCACTAGCCTATTCATCAAGATCCAATACAAAGGTAGGATAATACTTCACATCAAAATGATTAGTTCCTTTCTCATGCAAGTTCTTACTACGTCACGACTGTGAGAACAAGTATGCTCGGTCCATTCCGCGAGCGACCGTGATTCGAATCAATAACACCCGGACTACACGACACGTACGCCCCTACTCGACGTTGCCTACAACAACCATCACTGACGTCGTACGTGGCAGCCTTTCCCCCGTTTCACCCCCGCTGAATCGGTCAAGTCACCCCGTACAGTAGCTACTCTCATGGTGCACCTACCGACATGAGATGTCATGAGAATATTCCCCACATACTGCACACCGGCCGTCCGCCTGAGGCGACCCGAAAAGTCCCAACGACAGCTTCCCGAGGTACATCGGTTTACTGGGTCCCATATAGCCAGCATGAGTCCGGTACACAACTCAAACTTGTTCAACAGGGCCGCATACGGATCGGTCCTTGACTGACACGGACAGGTCTATAGCACCCAGGCCCCTATGTCCTACTGCCCCTACAACCTTCCGGTCTCAACTTTAACTTGCTAATTCAATTATGAACCAATCCCGTATGCCCCTGTTGTTCCTGAAACTGCGAGTAGCATCTCACCACTCGACTTCTACCAAACCGTACTTAAGCATGGCAGTTCTACACGGTGAAATACAGCTACCCAATACTCCATGGGTCATTTGGCTATGCAAGAGGAGTATCAAACACTAGACCTAATGCACAGTTCAAATCTTAACCAAAGGTGAATACAAAATAAAAACTTAACAGCTGTTAAATGCAAACCGGAGCTTGCCTGTTTTGCAGGGTAGTCGTATATAATCAGTTAGTGTCCTTGCAGATCCACCCTTGACTCTCCGGAGCTTGATCCACTTCAATGAATCACTCCTTTGAGTCCCCTTCGTTGTGGTTCCTATTGAAATGCATATGCATATGTTTCATGGAATATAATGGAAAGAAGTTATAGAATTATTTTCTTAAGAACAGAGGTTGTGTGAAAAAGCCAAGAATGGCTTGGTTTGCCTCTGTTGTGCAAAGAACAGAAATAAACTAAATTGACCTTAAGGCCTTAGCTATACCCTAACCATTTTCCTTAATGAACCTAATAGAGAAGCTGAAATGATTTGAGTGAAACTGAAGAACAAGAACTCCAATGGCCTCAAAACTTTTACAGAAGGTTCTATACTACCTAAGGATTTAGCTTGCCAAATTGCAGCTAATGTGGAGTCATATTGTGCCCTCCCTAATCCTCACAATATCTCTTATGTATTCCCACATATACACAAGTATGGAGAATAAGAACAGGGAGTTCAAGGACTCATCTTGGGCTGATGATTTACATGTGAGTTCTTGATCACATAAGAGTCATCTGGTCCAAAATTCAGCCATTTTACTTTAGTAGTACCCCTAGAACAATTCTTTAAGCATTCCTACTCAAAAGAATTAATTCTGAGGTAATGTGCATTTTCATGCCCAATTAAGTGAACTACAATTCCAAGTATGCCTCAGAGAGCTTGCCTAAATTTTCCTATGATTTTTGGAGCTATGGATTGCTCAGAATAGATTTTTGAGGTGAGAAACATTTTCTGAAAATGTTTCTGGACTCCTTTGAGCACAGTAGTTTTATTTAGCAAATTCCTTCTCAAATGATCTCCAAATGAGCTGAAAATTTGCTAGAAGGTCAACAATATGCTAAAGAATATTCTGGCAAAATTTGGAGATTTTTGGATAAACCAAACTCCCTCAATAATTCTTTTTCAGAAAACATTCCAAGAATTTTCCAGAATATAATATTAACTTTCATACAATTCTGAGTTCATATTTGCATAGAACTCAGAGAGATGAATCCAACCCGATTGGAATCACTCAAATTGGAGTTTTCTGCAGGGAGATATGAATTTCTAAAGATTGAGCTAAGTCTGGAATTATTTTCCTATTGAAAATCCGGCTGGACCCACAGTTTTGAATTCCAGACAATAGAAACGAAGCCACACCGGGCCACAGCATCTCTGCGCGCCAACACACGGGATCCCGGCCACACCCGATCCCGGGTTTTAAAGTTTGAGCTGCTGACAGCCGGGCCCCATGCTTCGTCTTCTTCCTCCGGCTTCTTCCCCGCGCCCGCGCTGCCCCTCGCCGGCCCGACGCCGGAGCTCGCCGGCTCGCCATTTCCGGCCACCGCCTGAGCTGCAACTCGCCGCCAGGGAGTTTGTGAAACCGAGGAACACGGCTGTGGGGTTGGCTAGGGCTGCCGACGACCGGAACATGGCCGGCGACGTGCGACAGCTACTGTGGAGGTTCGGCGGCGTTGCCTGAGGTATCCAGCCCACCAAAACCTGTGCCGACGAGCCCTACAGCACCAGTGGATGATCGTAAGGCTCGACATGGCCCCTAAATGGCTCGGAAACAGCCGCAAGTCGGTCGTCACCGTGCGCCCGATTCGGTCCGCCGGAGAAGTGCTCTGTAGACCTCAAAATACGTCGCCCCAAAGGGTTTTCATGCGACGGATGCTAAAGAGAACATGATCGCCGGCTAGTCCAGCTCCTACGTGCCAAGTTTGATGAGCTAAGAACGAATAGAAGTGGAGAATTTTGGATTCCCGTACCGGATGCTCGGGTTGAAGCCGCCGGAGCAAAACTTCGAAATTCGCCGGCGATGCTTCACAGTATGGCCTGAGCTTGGGCTGAGAGCAGCACCGCACCTGTGCGCGTCCGTAGCTGTGATCTCTCGGCTGTGAAACCCGCTGTGGAGGGCTGTCCACGAGCGCCCAATCACGCTTTTGAGCTAGGTTGCCGCGGCGGCGTTTGTTCTCGGGCAACGGAGGCCGAAACTCGCTAGGTTTCAGGTCAGGGAGGTGGAGGCTGATCTTAGGGAGAGGTTTAGCAGCTCGGGGGTGGAGGAGGCGCGCCGTTTCCATGATTTCTCGAGCAGGCCGAAGCAGCGGCGGTGAGGAGCTCGGCTCTCGGTTTGTTTGCGAGGAGAAGAAGGCAACTGTGCTTTGCTTCGGCCGGGGGGGGCACGTGATCACGTTGAAGACGCGGTCAGGACCGCCCTCGGGGCGCCAGCGCGTGGAGACCGGCAGCAGGAGCTAGCGCGGCAAGCTCCTCGGTGGAGCCCGTGAGCTGTTCGGGAAAATCTCCCACTGAGGCTAAGACTTAGGGTGCAAGGCTCCACCTTTAGCTCTATGACATGTGGGTCCCACACTACACTTTCTCCCCAAATATCTTCTCAAGCTGATCCTCTTAATTCCCACAATTCTAAGTTTTAAAATGTGGGTTAGAATTTGAATCCTTCCAATTCAGTTTCAATTTGCTTGCCAAATTTGAATTTGGTTGAAGTTTGCAAATTCTTCTCTTTAACTCCTTTTTGAGCCCACCCTACAATTGAAAAGTTTGTGAGCAAACTTTTCCCTATAATTCCAACTATAGGGCTGCATGTTTATTCAAAGTTTTTGGTCACTACATGTGTGAACTTTGAATTTCAAATCTGATTTTTAAACTTACATGCAAAGAGGTATGTAACTCCTTATTGGTTCAACACTTTTAAATAAAAATGTGAGCCTCATTTTGGATGATCATCCCTGTATTACTTTGCATGAAAAAAAGTTTTAGCAAGTCCCATTTTTCATGTCTTTGCCACACATATGAACTCAAACCTTGGTTTTTATTCATACACATTTTTGGGACTTTTACAGTGTGCTGTCGGGTGTCGCATCGTGTGGCACCACCCTCTGAGATCCTGGACGAGCGGATTCTGGTCCGCCACAGGCTGGTATCAGAGCTGCTTAGGGGATAGCACACTAATTAAGGATTGTATTACGGGAAAACTTAGGATTACAGTGAGGATTTGCTAGTATGCCCAAGTAAGGACTACATTAGCATAGTTACTTAAAGTGGCATGGCTAACATATGTATTATAATTCTGAATTTTGATTATGTAACGACGCACCTATGCTCAGGTAAAAATGGTAAGGAACGCCACCAAAAGCGGTTCAATTTCGGTTAGCTCCCCTGACGAGGAATGTGGTTCAGGGATAGGTCTCGCAGCTTGGTGTGCGACGTCAATATGAAACTCTTGGACTCTTCATGTTCCTGAGTTCATATGAAACACTAATCCCTAGCATGCATTAGGCAAGAAAGTGGAGACCCCATCGTGTGGTCAGTAACACGATAGTGTGTTCTTCTGGAAATAGCCTAGGAGGACATACGCAGCGCTTGCCATCGGCGTGCCCTGCAGGGCAGTAGGTGGTATCTGTTGGGTTGATAAAATTCCCAACCGTGACGACCCATTCGCGCTCTACTCGGGTTCCCCGTCGTGTGGTGTAAAAACACGATCACGTACCTTGAGACGTGGCTTAACTCAAGGACGGCCGTATGGCAATGATACGGGCGCATATATTTACTTTCAAATATGGACCTGCCTGAAATGAAAACAACCCTTGAGTGCACCACTATTGTGTGTTCTTCTGCAGGTACTAACAACGTATGTATCCCGTGTAGTATACGTGTGCGAGAGACCGTTTAGTGCCACAATTGAGACGTAGTACTGACATATAATAGACATGATTTTCCTTTTTGTGAGGAACGTAGTACCGACATATAATAGGTAGGTGCATTAAAGATAATGGTAACAAGGAACTAAAATAACCAAGTTCCAATATTTAGGACCCTGGTTGGGTAGAAAAATTCAACAGTTGATTAGTTTAGCTCAAAAGGGATTGAAAAACAGAGTGCTCTGTTTTGGCAGCAAGTTTGCTGAACTTTAACAGACATAAATCACAGATTATTTAGGCAATGGAGGTGTTGGGTACAGTTCTGGAAATAGGTTTAAGTTCTCTACAACTTGGTTGTATACTTCCAGAGCAGAATCCCAACTTTAATTGGTTGAAACTTCAGATTATTGTAAACTGTCCAGAACCAGGACAGGTTCAAAAACTCTCTGGAGTGTTCTGTTTTTCAAGCATAACATCCTGTAGAAAAATTAAAAATTATCATATAATACATTTTTGGAAAGGGCAGGAGATGTGTTACATCTTTGTAATCCAGAGTTTTGCAATTGCAGCACGGAATTCAGAGGAAATTAGAGTTGAAAACAGCAACTTCCAAAGGCGGTGCTGTTGAAATTCGTTCAGAAATTTCTGTTGGATTTGAATTATCATAAGGTTTTAACCAGAGATGATATGAGGGCAAATAAATACTCGTTCGAAAGCTACTGAAGTTAACTTTAACTTTGGTATTCAACTTGAGTTATGAAAATGCCATGTTCCATGTCGAAATCTGGGATATGTAGAAACTGGTCATTCTGGGCAGAGGGATGGACAGTTGAACTCATTTGAGAGACTGTTGTACCCTAGGGGGTTTGATTACTTCCAATGGGGTAAAACATACTCATGAGTTGTTATCTTTGACTAGTGAAAGATTTGAGTATATGTCTTACTCAAGTTGCTTTTGCTAGGGACCATGTTTGTGTCGTATTGAAGATAAAAAGGTAGTATACGTGATGACAAAGCGATGTTAACATCTCGTAGTGACCAAATCTAGTTGAGATGAACTTACAAAGAGGAAGTCCATCAAGTTGGATTAAAATAGTTTGTATTTGGTCTGGTAATGGTGTAGCTTGTGCAAAGTTATTACATTATCTATTGCGAGATGTATTGCCTGTTTATTGTCATTATGTTTTTACGCCTATTTTTGCTGGACTGCATGAAGTATGTTGTGGGACTGATTTTGTTTATTGTCGTATGGTTGAAGATGGTTCATACACGGGCCACGCATGAGGTCGGTGGCTCTAGCCAGCAGGGGGGTGATAACTCCCAGCCATCTGCCTACGACAGTACCCCGCAGCAACAACCACCACCACCGCCTCCACTTACACTAGCGGATGTGATTGCGGCACTGGTGGGTAATCGTGAGGAGCAGACCGATCTGCTCCGCACGATCATGCAGAATACGTCCCAGGCTGGGGGGGGCGTCAAGAGAGGGGCCCTCGTGAGCCCCACATTGTTACGTACTCGGACTTCATGAGTACGCATCCTCCAGTGTTCACCGAAGCGGCAGAACCCCTAGAGGCCGACAACTGGCTGCAGACGATCGAGTCTAAGTTCGGGCTGCTCCAATGCACGGAGCGGCAGAAGACTCTCTTCGCGGCGCAGCAGCTTCACGGTGCCGCTGGTACGTGGTGGGCGAACTATGTTGCCTCGCTATCTGCTGGCCACACCGTGGAATGGGCAGAATTCCGGGAGGCTTTCCCCGCCTACAATATCCCTCCCAGGATAATGAAGAGGAAGTTCCAAGAATTCATGGAGCTGAAGCAGGGCGGGAGGAGTGCCCACAACTACTCCCGTGCCTTCAATCATCTGGTGCAGTATGGGTCGGATTATGTCTCCGCTGAGGAGAAGAAGCAAGAGCAGTTCTATTGGGGGTTAAATCCCGAGATGAAGACACATCTCGTACAATGCAATCGCGACACGTTCAACGATCTCGTCAATGCCGCGATCATGCAAGAAGATGCTCAGCGGGAATTGGCGGCTGAGCAGCAAAAGCGCAGCGCTCTACCCAGCAGTGGGGGTGGAGCTCCTCAAAAATACCGCATGGTGTATCAGACACCATCCGGTCAGCAGTGGCATCCACCGGTGCGACCTCAGCAATTCGGGGGTCGTTCTTTTCAGCCACCCCCGTTCCGGCCGCCGATGCCACCACTGCGACTGCAACAGCAGAAGCAGATGGTACCCCAGGCGTTTCCACCACCACAACGCGCCCCGGGTTTCCGTCCGCCGATCAGCGGAGGACCGCCTCGCTACAACTGCTACACGTGCGGCCAGGCGGGTCATTTCTCGAAGGACTGTCCCCAGGGACAGCAGAGCAGCGGGCAAGCCCCATATCAGGGCGATGCTCGAGGCTGACCTCCGGTCAAGAAGGTTGGTCAGCGAACCGGGGCGTTCGCAACTCGACAATGAGGACGCCCCAGTGGGAGAAAACGTGCTGGCGGGTACGTTCACTCTCAACGATCAAGCAATCATCATATTATTTGATTCTGGTGCAACCCACAACTTCATAAGTGCATCATATGTGGTTAATCATCAACTGGAAGGCTTTCCAACCAAGTGCTCTTATATGATTTGCTCACTGGGAGGAAAGATTTCAGCAACTATGATGATTCCGAAAGCACCACTGTGCTTAGGTGGGGAGATATATCCCACTACTATGATTATTCTTGAGGGGCAGAAGATTGATGCAATCTTAGGGATGTCATGGCTAAGTTACCATGGCGCTGTCCTAGAAACATTAACACGGAAGGTTCACCTCAACTCCCCACTACACCGTCCGCAGTCCCTCATACTAGATGATCCAGTTCCGGAAGTTTCAGCCGTCTATACTACTGAAGCTTCCAAGTTAGAGGACATCCCTGTAGTCCGAGAGTATCCCGACGTGTTCCCGGATGATCTTCCGGGCATGCCACCTGAATGGGAGGTGGAGTTCAAGATAGAACTTGCACCCAGGACTATACCAATATCGCGGAGACCATATAAAATGGCTCCGAACAAGCTGGCTGAGTTGAAAGAACAACTCAATGATTTGTTGAGCAAGGGTTTCATTAGGCCGATTTCCTCGCCTTGGGGATGCTTGGCGCTGTTCGTCAAGAAGAAGGATGAAACCTTGAGGCTGTGTGTGGATTACCGGCCGCTCAACGCCGTCACCATCAAGAACAAATATCCACTGCCCCGTATCGACATCCGGTTTGATCAGCTTGTGGGTGCAAGTGTTTTCTTGAAGATGGACCTTCGCTCCGGGTATCACCAAATAAAAATCCTGGTGGAGGATATCCCGAAGACGGCCTTCTCGACGAGATATGAACTATATGAATATCTCGTCATGTCGTTTGGTCTCACTAATGCTCCGGCACATTTCATGTATCTCATGAACTCGGTGTTCATGCCGGAGCTGGACAAGTTCGTTGCAGTGTTCATGATATCTTGGTTTACTCTAAGTCAGAAGCAGAATACGCCGAACACTTGAGAGTCGTTCTTCAACGATTGCGGGACCATAAGCTCTATGCAAAGTTCAGCAAATGTGAGTTTTGGATCAGCCAAGTGCCATTTTTAGGACATATCATCTCAGCGGAAGGCATTGCGGTTGACCCAAGTAAAATTGAGCAAGTGCTGAAATGGAAAGCCCCCACTTCTGTCCATGAAGTCAGAAGCTTCCTCGGTTTTGCAGGATATTACAGGATATTCATTCCAAGCTTCTCCAAGCTTGCTAAGCCGATGACAGAATTACTGAAAAAGGGAACAAAGTATGTTTGGAACTCAGCATGTGAAGGAGCGTTCCAAGTATTGGTAAAGCATCTCACCACAGTACCGGTCTTAGCTCAACCGGATACGACCAAGCCCTTCGACGTGTATTGTGATGCGTCCGGTATCGGGCTCGGCTGTGCGTTGATGCAGGAAGGACGTGTGGTCGGATATGGCTCACGCCAACTTCGAAACCATGAGCAGCACTATCCGACTCATGATCTTGAGCTCGCTGCTGTGGTTTTGGCGTTAAAAATGTGGAGGCACTATCTCCTGGGGAATTTGGTGCATCTCTACACCGACCACAAGAGCTTGAAGTATATTTTCACCCAAGGAGCTGAATATGAGGCAAAGGAGGTGGTTAGAACTAATCAAAGATTATAAGATTGAGATTCATTACCACCATGGCAAGGTGAATGTGGTTGCCGACACGCTGAGTCGGAAATCACATGTCCATAACCTCACCATTACACCGGTGAAGGAGGAAGAGCCGAGTTTATACTTGGTTCCTTATGGATCACTCTACAACCTTGCTCTCATCCCTACCATTAGGGAGGATATCATTGCAGCTCAGAAAGTTGACAAGGGTATGGTTCATCTCCGGGGACGGATAGACAGCGGGGATATCAAATGTTTCCGGAAAGACGATGAGGGGACGCTGTGGTTCAATGACTGCATAGTCGTACCCTGGAATATGGGGCTGAGGAAGAAGATCCTTGATGAAGTTCACTTGTATAAATTCTCCATTCATCTGGGCAGCAACAAAATGTACCATGATTTGAAGAGAAAATTTTGGTGGACACGGATGAGGCGGGAAGTGGCTAAGTATGTATCCGAGTGTGATACGTGTAGACGAGTAATCACATGAGAAAATCAGGGCTGTTGCAACCCCTGAAAATTCCAGATTGGAAGTGGGAAGATATAAGCATGGATTTCATTGTGGGATTACCCCTGACTTCCAAAAAACATGGTTCCATTTGGGTAATCGTTGACCGATTAACCAAGTCGGCTCATTTCATTACCGTGCATACACGTTACAATGCCAGCGAGTATGCGGAGTTGTACATTGCAAAAATCCTATGCTTGCATGGGGTACCCAAGACCATAATCTCAGATCAAGGGGCACTATTTGTATCTCGTTTCTGGGAGCAGTTGCATGCTGCTTTGGGTACCAAACTGATTCGAAGCTCCGCCTATCACCCTCAGACTGATGGGCAAACTCAGAGGGTGAATCAAGTGTTAGAAGACATGTTGAGAGCATGTGCCATCCACCACGGTAGAAACTGGGATGATCATCTACCGTTGCCGGAATTCTCGTACAACAACGGCTATCAAGCGAGTATAAAGATGGCACCATATGAGGCTCTCTACGGTCGCAAGTGCCGCAACCCATTGAATTGGTGCGAGTCCGGTGAAAGGGTCACGTTCGGGGTTGATGTGATGAACAACGCTGAAGAGCACGTTCAGATGATTCAAGCCAACTTGAAGGCCGCTCAATCCCGGAAGAAAAGTTATGCTGATAAGAGGCGTAGGCCGCTACACTTCGATGTCGAGGAACACGTGTACCTAAGTGTATCTCCGGTGAAAGGCGTGCACCGATTCGGCGTGAAGGGGAAACTCACTCCCCGATTTATTGGACCCTATGCTATCATTGAGAAGTGTGGGCCAGTGGTGTATCGACTAGAACTACCGGCATCTCTCGCTGGTGTTCACGATGTTTTCCATGTTTCACAACTACGGAAATGTCTGAAGTATACGGCTGTTGTTCCCACCGAAGACATTGGCGAGCTGCAACTGGATTTGACATATGCTGAATATCCGGTAGCGATTATTGATGAGAAGGCCCGGACCAAGCGTAATCGAACGCTGTGGTTCTACAAGGTATTGTGGAGCAACCACACCGCTGAGGAAGGGACATGGGAGAGCGAGGAATTCCTTCCCTCCAACTACCCGTATTTCATGGCAACTCAACACGGGTAATTCTTCTCACATCTTTGTCTCTTCTTTTGTAATCTCGGGATGAGATTCTTTTAAGGGGGGAGGGATGTGAAATCCCTAAAAGTCTAGCAACTGGAGCTGAAATTCACACAGATAAAAGGTTAGGGAATTTAAACTTTTGAATTTAAAGGTGTCAGCTCCAAGACTAAACTTGAACTTGCCAAAAATTCCTGAACACGGAGATCTAAAGCTACCATTTAGTTCTCCACACATCCACGGGTAGCCCGGCAAATTTTCAGCTAATTTGGAAAAGATTTCCTATTTTTTGGAATTTAAATGGGAGACAAATTGAATTTGAATTCAAACTTCAGTTTCAAATTCTGACTTCACCGGAATTTAAACTTAAGAGCACCGTTGTGTTCCTCATATTCCTTTTGGCTTATCCTCCAAGTTTGATCAAATTCGGAGTTTGTTTTCTAGCTCAAATGGAAATGAAAAGAAAAAGAAGAGAGGAAGGGGGCCTACTGGTCAGTAAATTTAACACCAAAGTCAATACTCGCTGGTTTCACTCGGCAGCCGATCAACCGTGCGCCACCTCCTGCTCCCGTGACTGAGCGAAGGGGACACCGCACATACGTGCTGTGCCGTGGAAGCAACAACTGCGGCGGTCATAGCACACACAGCCCACGTGAATTCCTTCACTGCTCCCGTCTCCCTCGCATACCGAAGCACAAAATCGCACAAGCGCCCGACCTCCCTGTTCTCCGGCGTCCGAGTGATAGAGGCTCTGTTGTGGCCAATGATCAACACGAAAAAGGTCCGCTCCAAGGTGCTGAACACATCCATGCCGACCTCACCTTCTCCCGTGCGTCGTCGGTGAAGAATTTCTCCGTTTATTGCTTCGGTATCCATAGGACCGAGCCGCACCAATCTTCCAAATTCGTAGTGATCCCTCTACCATCACGGGTACTGAGCTATAGACATGATCTACACCCTCCCATGCTCTTCTAGGATCAAAAAGCATGAAAAATCATCACGTGTAGGCGCTGTTCTTCGAGATTTTTGCACCGGCACCGATTTTCACCCTAGGTCGCCGATGAGCTCGTAGTTGCAGCTTCTTTTGAGCTGATTCGAGCTCATGCCTGTGCTTAGGATGCCACCACGGTGCTCTAGGAAGAAAGACCGAAGGATCTGAGCCCTCCTAGCACGAGGGCAACGCTGCCGAACTCCAACCGCCGCTGCCGCCCGTCGCCGAAGGGTTTCCGGTGACCGGGGTCCCCGGCCGACCACGAGGATGAGTTGCCCGTGGTCCTAAATGGGGAGGCGGCAACTTTTGGGGCTGGGGAAGGTCAGAAAGGCGTCTTCCAAGGGGCTCGCCAGAGAGCACCGCCGCAGCTCGGCTGTTGGCGCGAGGAGGAAGAAAGCACTGTGCTGTGGGGCCCGCACGCAGAGTTTAAACATTTCTGGGATTTTCCAGTTTTGGGTAAAACTTCAACTGGCTATAACTTTTGCTAGGAAGGTCCAAATTTAGTGAACCAAATTTTGTTGGATTCAGCTTTTCGAGTAATTTCCAGCAAAATAAATTTCAGCTCATGAAACATATTCTTTTTCCAGAATTAATTCCCTAAAGTATAAACTGTTGGGAATTTTATCTTGAGAATTCTTTTATGGAAAATTCTGAAATTTGGCTGGGATGTTCATTTGAAAATCCTTGAGTCACAGGAAAAATATCAAATCCATCCATGTTTATTTAGTTCCCCTAATGGTGTGATTAATTGAACTGCCTTGATGAAAGTTGCCTAGAGGAGGGGGGGGGTGAATAGGCTAATAAAACCTGAAACTATTGCAAACAGCGGATTAAACTTGAAGGAGGCCGGACTAGTCCGGTATAAGTATAAAATTGCATTTTAGGTTTTCTTTTTAAGTTTGTTTGAGCGGAAGATATATGGTAGTCAAATAATATCACTAATTAGTTGTGAATGATTAGATTGCGAGATGGTAGAACAATTCACGGGTGTTAACAAAATGAAAGCTTAACAAGTAATTCTAGTGAGCCAGTGAGAAAGTAAAGGAACCAAGAGACACAATTTATCCCAAGGTTCGATTCCACACAGGAATCTACGTCCTCGTTGAGGAATCCACCAAGGACTGGGTCTTTTCCAACCCTTCCCTCACCTAGCGATCACCAAGATCAAGCCCGGGCTCTTTCACTATCAATCAAATGTTAATACAATGCTCTTAGGGGCTACTCACAACTTGAGTCTCCCTACACCAACCTAGCAGTTCTAGAAATCAAAGTACAACTGTTAAGAACTCAAATTAACAGTTAGAGTGCAAGAGAATCAAACCGAGAGCTCAAACGTCGATCACCACGTATTTCCTCTCACAAAAACACAATCTTCTTAAGATCCAATCTTAGGAGTCTAGACGGTGAGGAAAGAGGCTTAGAAGAGCGCTAGGAATGAGTTTTCAGCGCTTGGGTTGTTGTCCTTTTGATTCTCAGCCGGGGGGTCTCCTGGGTCTCCTTTTATAGAAATCACGATATTTAGACGTTACCAAATAAAGTCCAGAATAGTCCAGTCCTAACCCCGGACTAGTCCGTTCTTGAGGGACCACTCACGTCACAAGGTTAACAAATAAAGTTTAGTGACTGTTGGACTCAAACGGGCATAAAATCCCAGACTAGTCCGGCCAAGAGCGGACTAGTCCGATCTCAGTCAGGAACCTTTGTTCCATATGAGAACAGACTAGTCTGGTGAGGGCGGACTAGTCCGGTCCCTAGGGCGAACTAGTCCGGTCTTACCAGACTTAGTTTAAAAACTCTCTAATCTAGGGCTGCAGACTAGTCCAGCCAACTTTGGACTAGTCTGAGCTCACATAGAAACTTTTGTTCCGTCCTAAATCGGACTAATCTGAAGGGACCAGACTGGTCCGGCCTATGGAGCGGACTAGTCCGAAGTCACTCAGAGACTCCTTCTCCGGACCCAAACGGCTTAGTCCGCTTAGCGGACTAGTCCGGCCACACGGGCGGACTAGTCCGGCCCTCTGAGACTTAGTCTCATAACGGCTCAGACTCACACGACAACAGACTAGTCTGGCCTGGAACGGACAAGTACGAACTCACTCAGGGACTATTTATCCGGTCTAAAACGGAGTAGTCCGGGTTATAACGGACTAGTCCGGCCCATACAAGTCCGGTCTTCCTTTTTCACCCATACCTATGACTACTTCGTCTCACGATTCTAACTTTCTAACCTTAGTTTGAGCTCTCTCATGATTCTCAAGCACTCTAAAAGAGAAGACCTGTACACAACTAGAAAATATGAAAATTAATAGAAAATTCTATTTTATACTCTTTCAAATCTTCTTCTTTTCCTTTTGCTTCTTGAGAGACTCCATATCCATTTCTTTGATAAACATCTGTGCTCATACTCAGTAAAAACTTATTAGTATCTTAATTGTCGTCATCAATCAACCAAAACCCACGGAGATTTCCTAGATGCACTTTCAATCTCCCCCTTTTTGGTGATTGATGACAACTCATTAAGATTTTTGATAAATAGATATAGTAGATTGTTTTCATAACACATGTGTGTATGATTCACTCCCCCTAAATGTGTGCACAAGGGATTGTCAAGGAAAAATATGCACAAGAGTGAGTTCTTTGGGAATTTCATACATACATGTGTTATGGTGGGGTGGCTAAGTGTGATGTTTGAAGTGAGAATTAACCGCATTAAGAAAGATATAACATTTACGAGCAAACACATTTCAATCTGGCATAATATGAAGACATAAAATAGCATAGTCATTACAAAATAACATAACGTGGCAGAATGTGGCATAGTTATTACAAACCAACATAAAATGAGTGTTTAAAGAGCAAGACTAAAGACTACGACTAGACTACTCCCCCTTATTCTCTCCCCCTTTGGCATCAAGGCACCAAAAAGGGAAACAAAAGAGAGAAAAACCTAATCTCTATCATCTTGATCTTCGTCTTGGTCACTTTGAGTCTCCTCGTCCTCATCTTCATCTTCTTCTTCACTGTCATCCTCTTGATGAGTGTGGGAGGTAGGAGGAGCAGCTGAGGAGGATCCAAAGTAGGCAAGCTCGTCCTCGGTGAGAGTGGGAAATTTTGTCACTTCGTCATCATCTGATGACGGTGGAGACATAGGTATCTCCATCTTGTCGCACATGGCCTTGAGATACTTCTCTTGGCATTGCTTTATTTTCTGCGTGCGAACTTCCGCCTTCTAGCACGAGGAGAATATGGCCTTGAAAATTTTGAGCAGCCCACTAGATGAGCCACTCGATTATGGAGGGACGGATGGTCCAGCTGAGGAGGATGGAGCTGCAGAAGTGCTCCTGCCCAAAGACGTAGGAGGGCGAGGAAGGGGAGTCGACATCTGAGGACGTAGCTACATGTGCTTCACATCCTTTGCAAATTCTAGTCCTGTGACTTTTTCTATCATGCACATGATGTATGGTGCATATCCACAGGACCTGTTCGGGGTGTGGGAGATGTTGAAGATATAATTGTATATGTAGTCAAAGACATTGAATCTTTCTTCTTCATTGAGTAGCTTCAACAAGTTTCTGAGATACCCCTGTATCATCCCCGCACCCCCATCTTTTGGAGCTAGAGTCTTCCTCAGGATTCTGTTTAGCACTCCAAAAAAGGGTTTGATGTTGTGGGTTGAGGATGCCTCATAGGAGAGATATGAAGGATACATGAAGTCCAAGTCATCCTTTCCCAAGGTTCTCTCATTGCAATCTATGATCTCATAGTTCAAGTGCTCCCTAAGTCCAAGGATTCGAGCAAATTCATCATACAGTACCGAGTAAACCACACCATTTGTCATCCAAGTGATTTTCCTGTTTCCATAGGTGTGGAAGTAGCAGGTGGTGTAAAATTGGACTATAACCTCAATGTTCCAATCATACTGAAAGGCCATTAAGTCCTTGATCCCATGGCGTTCTGCTGCTTCAATTACTGCATCAAAAGCTTGATGCTTCTTGTTTGCCATGTATGGCCAGCCCACCCACTGAGCATCAACTACCGGTGTCTTCATTGGGAGATAGGCGAGCCGGTAGTAGTCAGAATGGAAGTCGCACCAGAAACGAGGGTATTGTGTGGATTTTTCGTACTTGTAAACCTCCTCTTCTCGGAACCTTCTGGCTTTGTCGGCTCCTTTCCCCTTGAAGGTTGCACTTGCCAAATTGGGTTGGCGGTTTGGGTTGTGCATAGGAGGTGCCCTCTCAAGGGGCCCAATAGGTCCCTGTGGGGGATTTTCCCTTCCCCGTCTAGGGTTGTCACGAATGACGAGTACCCTGTTGGCCAAGGCCTTTTTTCTGGGAGGATCAGCTGCTTTGCCTTTTCCTTTGTCTTGAGTTGATTTTTGGGGCTCGGCATGTTATTTTTCTTTCAGAGTCACTAGCCTCTTCCTCCTTGGAGGATCAACGAACTGAGAGGCTTGTGCTTCCCTGTCTGCCCGTTTCTTTGTCCGAGCCTCCCTTGCAGGGGCCTCTCCTGCCTCTGCCTCGGCCGCCGCACGATAAGCGGCTTGGTGAGCCGCTTCGGCCTCGAGGTTTGGAAGAGGACTGTCGCCGGGTCCTGACATGATCTGGTGAGAAAAGAAGGACTTAGATGATGGAGCATTGCGTTTGAACTAGTTTACAGCCCCAAAGTAAGGGGCTAAGACTGTATCAGCCGGACTTGTCCGGGCTAGAGGCGGACTAGTCCGCTCCGGCCGGACTTGTCCGGTTTGAGTCCGGACTCTACAGTTTTAAACCCTAATTTAGGTGATTTGATCACTTATTTAGTAAAGTAGTCGCAATACTATGAGGGATTGCAATAATATGGTGTAGGAACATCAGAGAAGGCCTAAGGTACTAAAGGTATGACCTAGAAATAAGATTTTCATGAAAAGTCAAGGCTAGGTCAAAAAGTACCTTAGAGTGAAGAAATTTGGTGAAATCCTCAGATCGAAGGAGCGGAGATGGTTGGAGAAGGGTTCCCCGCACTCCACAAGCCTTCAGTCGAGAATTCCTTCAAGGGATTTGAGAGAGAACTCCAAAATCGCCAATGGAGGCGAGTTTTGGAGGAGATGAATGGAAGTGAATGAGAGAGAGGGAAGGGGTCAGCCTGACCCTTGGAGGTTAAGTCTCTAGGGGCCGGACTAGTCCGGTCTTCAGTCCGTACTAGTCCGGTCTGTCGGACTAGGTCCGTACTAGTCCGTTGTGGACTTGTCTGCTGCATCTCGGACTATTCAAGATACCCGGACTTGTCCGTCCTCCAGGGCGGACTAGTCCGGCTCTTAGAGGCTCAGAAATTCTTATATATTAGAATTTTGCCTGTGTGCGGTGAATTTTCTTGTACCTTCTATTAGGTAGCTATGGTCCATATATATATACATATATATATATATATGTATATATCAAAACACACAATTACATGATGACCACAATATAGCCAAAAGTAATATGAGAGACGAATTAGAGAGGGAACAAGCTTTTCGCAATCGTGCACATTTTTGAAATTTGTAAAAAAAAAATTTGAAGACTTCTAATTGTTAGCATTCAGATGCACAACTTTTCAACTCACATTCCTAGAGTCTAGGATATTCAGCTCATTTCGAAGTTCACAAAATCGTTTTTCATCTAGTGGTTTGGGAAAATATCGGCTAGTTGTTTTTCGGTTCTTACATGTGAGATAGCTATGTCCCCCTTTATAGAATGATCTCTCAAAAAGTGATGTCGGATGTCTATATGTTTGGTCCTAGAGTGCTCAACAGGATTATGGACTATCTTAATGGCACTCTCATTGTCACATAGGAGTGGAATGTGGTTCATATTGTGACCATAATCACTTAGAGTTTGTCTCATCCAAAGAAGTTGAGCACAACAACTTCCGGCTGCAACATACTCCGCCTCGGCTGTGGAGAGAGCAATGGAGTTTTGTTTCTTGGATGACCATGATACTAGGGACCTACCCAAAAATTGACAAGTCCCTGAGGTGCTTTTTCTATCTATTTTACATCCGGCGTAATCTGCATCGGAGTATCCGATGAGATTAAACTTAGATCCCTTTGGATACCATAATCCTAGGTTAGGTGTGTGAACTAGATATCTTAGGATCCTTTTGTGGCTGTTAAATGACATTCTTTAGGTGATGCTTGAAATCTTGCATACAAACATACACTAAGCATGATATCGGGCCTAGATGCACAAAGGTAAAGCAATGAACCAATCATAGAGCGATATACCTTTTGATCCATGCTTGGTCCATCTTCATTGAGGTCAAGGTGCCCATTTGTTGCCATTGGTGTCTTGATGGGTTTTGCTTTGTCCATGTCAAATTTCTTGAGTATGTCTTGTGTGTACTTGGTTTGACTAATGAACGTGCCTTGCTTGAGTTGCTTTACTTGAAATCCTAGGAAGAACTTCAACTCTCCCATCATGGACATCTCAAACCTATCTGTCATTATCTTACTAAACTCATTACAAAAGATTTGTTAGTAGAACCAAATATAATGTCATCGATATATATTTGTTACACAAAGAGATCATTGTCTACATTCTTTGTGAAGAGTGTATAATCTGCTTTGCCTATCTTAAAGATATTATCAATGATAAAATATCTAAGACACTCATACCAAGCTCTAGGAGCTTGTTTGAGGCCATAGAGAGCTTTATGCAATTTAAACACATGATTAGGATATTCTTGATCTTCAAAGCCGGGTGGTTGCTCCCACGTACACCTCCTCCTTGATTGGACCATTTAGGAAGGCACTTTTCACATCCATTTGATAGAGTTTAAAATCATGGTGAGTAGCATAGGCTAATAGAATACGAATGGACTCAAGCCTCGCTACGGGAGCAAAGGTTTCATCGAAATCCAAACCTTTGACTTGAGCATATCCCTTTGCCACAAGTCGGGCCTTGTTTCTTTTCACCACTCCGTGTTCGTCTTGCTTGTTGCGGAACACCCACTTGGTGCCTACCACATTTGCATTTGGTCTTTTCACTAGCTCTCATACTTGATTTCTTGTGAAGTTGTTCAACTCTTCTTGCATGGCTGCCACCTAATCCGGATCCTTGAGTGCATCTTCTGTAAGATCGAAGTACACGTGTAAAGCTACCAGAGGGGGGGTGAATGGTAGATAAAAACTTTTCAGCGGAAGCAACAAAACACCCCTCAGCAGAAAACCGATCTGTTAAAGAAACCGTGTGTGCCACTAATATAAACGTGTTAAACTGTGAAAAAACTAGTATATATTATATAGAATCAAGTTACGAAGACGTCACAACGAGAATCATGAAAATCCGTTGAGAGAAACTCAAGTTACGATCGAAAGATCGAACAAAGGTCAATCTGTTCTACGCGAGAAAAACAGTTCTGGAATACTGCAAAGAAACTCGTGTAGATCAGAAACCACAAATTAAATGACCCTGAAATTTTCACAGATGATATATAATCAAGTTGTGAAGACAACCCAAAAAGAATTACATCAATTAGATCTGTAAAACTCGAGTTATGATAAAACCACCGAAACAAGGTAGTGCTGAACAGAAACTCGACGAGAAAAACTTGTCTGAAACAAGTAGGACGAACAAGGCACAAAAGTTCCTTTAGAATACGAATCTTTATTTATCAAAACACAAGAGGAACAGCCCCAAAGTCGTGTACCCATGAGCCTTGGCCTCCCTTGCTTATATAACCAGCCCTAAGGCCAACCCAATTCAAACTAGGACTCTCACTCCTACTTGGATTCAAACTGTAACTTTCCAATACTGCTCAAGACTCTTCTATACGCAGATAGAAGCAATCTTAAGACTTCCAAACACCTTAGGAACGTCCCAAACATTTCTAAAACAACTCAAATACGTGACCCACACGAAATCCTATCATAACCAACTCAAAACTTTCCATATTTGAGTCAAACACGACTCAGCCGCAGCCTGAGTCCATAACCTAGTCGGTTGGACCTTTCAGACCAATTCTTTACGTCCACATCTCTTCATCACGCCTTGGAACCATGCAGCCACGTCCATGCACTCCTTGCACATGTGCAAACATCTTCCAACGACGTCCAAGATACCTTCATATGCATTGTTCTTGATTCAAACATACTGCGCAACCTCCCGATCAACTCAACCACAATTCCTCCCGAACTTGGTTGTTGAACCTCATCTTCTCCCTAAGACTAGTTCAATGGATCCCGTCACCAGCCATGTCTTGAACTCAAGTAACACCTGCACATGAGTAAACAACCAATACTTCCGAGCACAAGTCCTCGACTTGACTCTCGTTAGTTCCGAAACTACAACATCTTACGTGAGCACCTCACATAAGCATGTTGTAAACCATAGCAAAATGATATCAACCATAACCACCAAAACACACCAAAAACTTAGTAAAATAATACTAAGCAAACTTTCCATAAGAGTAAAGCAAGTTCGAAACATTGCAAGTTAAAAGCAGCACCATTGCAATCAAGCTCTGAACCTTACCAAAGCTAACCGGACCTTGAACCGGAGCTTACCAAAGCTAGTCGGAGCTAGCAAAAACAAGTCGGACCTAGCCAAAATAAGTCATACCTAGACAAACAAAGTCAGACCTTATGTCGGACCTATCGTCGGACCTTGCAGGAGCTCGGACCTAGAGTCGGACCTTGTTAAAAAGGTGTTTTGGTACTATTCAAAACTTTTATCGTCAAAGCCAATGTATTCAGCACACATAGATCTCACAATCTCCCCCTTGATGAATGCATTGACAACACCACTTAAAATCCGAACATTGGCTTATTCACATGAAAGTTTTGAAAACAATTTCTCCCCCTTTGTAAATCAGAAATAAAATGAGAAGTGTGTGATCAATTTCTCCCCCTTTGACTTATTCAGCAAGGTACAAAAGAGAAATTTTAATTTGTTATGAGCACATATAACATATACATATAAAACAAACCTCATCCAGATCATACTATCAAGTAACTTACACTATCACATCAATGAGATACATAATGTAGTGTAAGCCATGCTAGATATTAAGTGTAATTTTCAATTTTAAAAAGTCATGATCTCATAAACTTAACTATTTCAAGACCTGAAAGCATGACACTTGTTGCTGCATTTTATTTATCATTTAAAGCACAAATTTTGATCTTATGACATTTACAAGAGACTATATGCAGCATCAGCCTTATTCTAACCAACCAAGCCAAGCCTATGTCATTTGACAGTCAGAAGCTTAAGGACATGGTTTTAGTCATACACAACTCCTTTCAAGTTCATATCTAAGTGCAATGATAAGCCATCTTAAAAGAAGAAGTGCGATGCATGCATATTCTCTTGATCTTTTCTAATTTTTTTATTTGAACATAAAAACTCAACATGTGAGTTGATTACTTGATTAATTCTTTATGATTAAAAGCACTTCTGAGCATGCAACAAGTTCAAAACAGCAAGAAAGTTGGACCATGACCAGATTTAGTGTAAGTAATTATTCCAATTACTAGACATGGTAAAAACTACAAAATGTATAACACGAGTGATGTAGTAAGAACTTTCAGCATGAAAAAGGAATCACAAAGTCATATATGCATGAAATACTATGCTCATATTATTTTAATTTCAGATTCACACATAGACTTCCCAAGTTTCAAAATTCTCCCTCAATTTAAGCCATGAGGATGCATAACCCCTATTTCACTACGAATGTAACAAAAACGAGTGAAATCCAAAGGTTTTCTAAAAATGTCAGCCAATTGTTGTTCGGTATCTACATGGTGAAGCACAATGTTCCCTTTTTCGACATTATCACGGAGAAAGTGATACCTAATGTCAATGTGCTTAGTTCTCGAATGTTGCACGGGGTTTTTAGCAATGCAAATGGCACTAGTGTTATCACAAAACAGTGGAACACTATCTAGATCAACCCCATAGTCCTTAAGTGTTTGAACAATCCAAAGAATTTGTGAGCAAGCACTAGCAGCAGCTACATATTCAGATTCGGCTGTGGATTGTGCAACTGAACTTTGTTTTTTAGAGGACCAGGCAACAAGTGAATTACCAAGAAAATGACAAGCTCCAGAAGTACTTTTCCTATCAATCCTACAACCCCCAAAATCAGCATCGGAAAAAGCTTTCAAAGTAACGGTTGAGGAAGAAGGAAGAAAAATGCCAAATTCTTGAGTTCCATGTAAGTACCTGAGAATCCTTTTGACGACTTGACGATGTAAAGCATGTGAGAGGCTTGAAACCGTGCACAAAGACATACGCTGAATTGTATGTCCAGTCTTGATGCCGTGAGATACAAAAGTGATCCGATCATGCTTCTATATTCTTCTTGATCAATGGGATCACAATCTTTGTCAAGTTCAAGTGTTGTTGCTGTTCCCATTGGTGTCCGAAGAGGCTTGCTTTTGTCCATGTTGAAGCGCCTTAGGAGATGTTTTGTATACTTTGTTTGACGCACAAAGGTACCCTCCTTGGATTGCTTGATTTGCAGCCCTAAAAAGTACGTGAGTTCTCCCATCATACTCATCTCAAATTCTGAACTCATCATAGCTGAAAACTTGGACACAAGATCATAAGAAGCACAACCAAAGATAATATCATCCACATACACTTGAAAGAATAATGAGTCATTGCCATGCTTAAGCACAAAAAGAGTTTTATCAACCTTGCCCATGGTAAACCCCTTTTCAAGTAAGAGTGTTTTTAACTTATCATATCATGCTCTAGGGGCTTGTTTGAGACCGTACAAGGCTTTGGACAGTTTGTAAACATGATTAGGAAAATTTGGATTTTCAAAATCAGGTGGTTGTTTGACATAAACCTCCTCATCTATGTATCCATTAAGAAAAGCACTTTTAACATCCATCTGATATAGCTTAAAACCTTTAGATGTAGCAAAAGCTAACAAAATTCTTATGGCTTCTCATCTAGCAACAGGAGCAAAAGTTTCATCAAAATCTAGACCTTCAACTTGTGTGAAACCTTGAGCAACCAACCTAGCCTTATTCCTAACCACAACCCCATCCTCACTTTGTTTATTTTTAAACACCCATTTAGTTCCAATTAAAGTGTGACCTTGAGGTGGAGGTACAAGTTTCCAAACATTATTTCTTTCAAAATTTTCTAACTCTTCTTGCATGGCAATAATCCAAGATTCATTAGTGAGTGCATGTGATATATCTTTGGGTTCAAAAGAAGCAACAAAATCAGAATGAGCATGAGAATTGGGGTCGAAAAACCTGGATCTTGTAACTCGTTCATGCAAGCTTCCAATAATTTGTTGTGGAGGATGACTTTTGAGAATCTGGAGGGGAGTGGACACTTCACAAGCTTCTTCTTCTTCATGTTCATCACAAATAGATGAGCTTGTGACGTGAGGAGGATCTGGACCAGCAATGGTGGTCGTCGGTGCTGGCTGTGAATCAAGATCAGGAGCTGGAACAATGTCATTAGCTGCTGAATTTTCGGGCAGCAGCACCACTTCTTCCTCTTCTTCAACGGAAATACTCTCCCCCTGCGGATATGGGTCCAGATATGCAATATTTGAACTAGTACCTGGGGTAGCTTCATCAAAAGAAACCTCACAAGTCTCCACAATTTTGTTAGTATCAAGTAAAAGCACACAGTAGCCTCTAGTATGAGATGGATAACCAAGAAACATGCCATCAACAGATCTAGCTTCAAATTTATCAAGATTACCATGTTTATTAACAAAGCATTTGCAACCAAAGACCCTAAAGTGTGTGACACTAGGCCTATGTCCAAACCTGAGCTCATATGGTGTTTTACCTAGCTTAGCACGCAAGAAAACACGATTTGAGACATAACAAGCGGTTGCAATTGCATCAGCCCGAAATTTCCTAGGAGTTTGATATTCATCAAGCATAGTCCTAGCCATCTCAACTATGGTTCTGTTCTTTCTCTCTACAACACCATTTTATTGAGGTACATATGGTGAAGAAAATTGATGATCTATTGCATTTTCAGCACAAAAGTGATCAAATGATTGATTTTTAAATTTGGTTCCATTATCACTTCTAATTGCTATTAAAGATCCTAGGTGATCAATTGATAATCTAAGAAATAAAGTTCTAAAGTGACTAAAAGCTTCATTCTTAGATTCCATAAAGTAAACCCAAGAGTATCTAGAATAGTCATCAAGAATCACAAGAACATACCATTTACCTCCGAAGGATTGAATACGTGAAGGTCCTACGGTGTGAAGGTGTAAAAGTTGACCCGGTTCAGTTGTCATGGTCATTGTGAGAGTAGCATGTGAACCTGCAACCATCTTAGCATGTCTACAAGAAGAGCACACAATTTCTTTGTCCCCTTTAAGCTTAGGAAGCCCACGTATGCGATCAAGAGCACTAACACGCATGAGATGATGAAAGCCTACGTGACCAAGTCTACGATGCCAAAAATATAAATCCGTGGAATCATTTGCAACTAGACATCTATGCTTCGAGGAAGACATATCAAAATCAGCTTTAAAAACTCTTCCAAACCGAGACATGTTAATGTGACACCCTCATCTCGGGTGTCAGCATATGTTCATGTTTTATGAAGAAGAAAAACATTTTAAGAAAAGATGGAACAGAGACAAGTATAAAAAAGATAGCCAATAATGCTCTCCGAGAGCACCCAAGGAAACTTCCACGGCCAGCAGACCACGTGGCGTGTTCGGAGCTCATCCCCGAGACATTTGGGAGAGGTCCTCCGTTAAACTAGCTACGTGGCAGGCTTGAGGGTCACCTCCGCAATTGAAAAGAGGTCCGACCCTGTGGGACACGTGCTGGCCACGGAGATAGCCTCTGCGGAAGAAGCAAAGGCATTTTTCATAGGACACGTGTGATCCATGGAGCTAGTCCTCGCGGAAATAAGAGGACCAGTCGCGGGGGATACGTGTCAATCTCGGAGCTCATCTCAGAGAAGTCCGGATCTATCGAACACGTGTCACCACCGGAGCTTATCACCGGAAGGTCCGTCGCAGCTAAACACGTGTCGACCTCGGGGCATGTCCCTGAGGAAAGGAGAGCGGAAAGATCGGCACCCACACATGGCGTGCGCGGAGCTCGTCTCCGAAGAAGAGGGAGGTCTCGATCGATTGACACGCGGCACAACCGGAGCTCGTCTCTACGGATGAGGAGATACCAGGCCTGGAGGACACGTGGAGCTTCCTGAGCTCATCATCACGGAGGTAACGAGTTCTGAAGCAGCTGTTACGCGTAAGGACACCGGTACGCAACAGAAACCGATCTAAAATACACAATGGTTACCGAAGATAAGACGTCAGGATCTAACAAAGATCTGAATAAGACTCTTATTCAGGATCCAATCAGATTAGGACTCTTCTCTTCCCGATTATAAATAGAACCCAAAACCTCTGGCCGAAACCACGAACTTCTCTTTCAACTCCTGAGCCGATGACTTAGCGCCCTAGACCTAACTCGCCGAGCAAAACATCGCCGAAGCGCAACAAGGGAGATCATCGGAGAAGAACCGAGTGGTCTGAGGAGGACCTCGAAGTCAAGAAGAGCGTGAGGTCGGACTTCAATACCACCTTACGACATCATGGTGTTCATCTCTTGCATCTGTTCTTCAATTCCTTTCGAACAGAAGCTTTCTCATAGGCAGATCACCTGATGATCAGTTTGATCTAAAAACAAGATCATCGCCACGACCACCTTTGATCCGAACACCTCTGTCCATGCAAGCCATGCAAGGGCACACCAATCTAATAAAAATCATAGGATAGCATGCATGAGCATCATCGCATCTAGTTTAGGGTTTGTGCATGATATTGATTGCTGTGAATTTTGTATGCACGTGAATCCTACATAGCAGAACAAGCTCAGGGAGCTGTCTACGACGGGCTGCAGCAACAAGGTTTTGAGAATCAAGAACAACCGGAACCGCAAGAACAAGGCAAGTGCTCCTTGACCATGTTGATCCTATGTTTTGGGTAAAACTATTTTGTTTTGCGGAAAGGTGTGTGTGCTGAGTCAAACATGATGGGAAAACCCTTTTTATAGGAGTTTACTAGTTTTAATTAAACCATCCTTGTCGCTTGGGAAGTTTATGAGTCGGGTATGGTTTTTGCTTTATGCTTCGCTGAGTCCATGGGATTGGAAAGCGAGATAGATGTGTCTAGCTAACTGCATTCGTACTGATAATAAGTAACTGATGAGGTTAATAAACATGGATCGAAGGGAGATCTAGGCAAGCCTGGGTTTGTGAATGAGGTAGCATGAGAGGGTGGTTTTGCTTGCCGCAGATCTAAGGACCGGTTCATGCATGCACATGCCAGGATAACAGTGCCACCACAAGGCCAAGTATGGGTGCGGCTTAGCTGAGTAATTAGGTAAGTTGCTAGAGTGTTATGGACTGTGGAAGGCGCGGGGAATGGGAGTCGAGTTAGGACTGCCCTGGGAACTGCATGGCACAAGAGGGGGCCCGTGGGTGGGAGAATAGGAGATTGTAGCCTGCCGGTGAAACCTTAGTGAGTCCATACATCTAGTAACCCCTTTGTAAAGGCTATTTTGTGATCTCTTGACCATACACCGACGGTTGTGTACTGGTATAATGGAGGTTCTGCAGTCGCCGACGGGTGACGAAATCACAAACTTGTGGGTAAAGAGGTGCAAACTCTGCAGAGTCTAAAACTATCATGATAGCCGAGCTTATGGTCATGAGCACCTGGCTAAACTGCCATGATTAGATGGGATGGCTACTGGAATGGTTATTGGGAAGGTTCTTGGTTATGGTTATTGGTTATGGTTTGGTTTGGGACTGTTGAGTCCGGGAGGTAAGATGGTTGTATGACTGATGAGTCATATGAGATTGGTCTCTGTGCGAGACGAGGTTGTCTTATGAGGTGAGATGGAAGCGAATACGAGGAGGTATTCGTAAGTATAAATAAAATTAGATTGGTTAATGTTCGGATGGTACGCGGGAAGTGATGGAGGTGTGTTAGTAATTTAATACATGTTGGGATTACATTTAAACTTAAGTTGTTGTTTATCATGATTTTACAGAACTGCTTTTCTGCAAATAAACCTTTTATGCCTACCTTGTTTATGAGCTGCATATCATGTGTTTTTTCCGAACTTGCTGAGTACATCATTGTACTCAAACTTGCATTATTGTTTCTTCATCAACAGCAAGAGAAGACTACTATGAAGACCGAGTAGAGCATTATGGCGTGTGATCTGTTCTCAACCTTGCCTGTGGAGGGAGTAGAGATGGAGCCACTTCTGCTTAGTTTTGCTTCCGCATTTAAATAAAGATTTCTGCTGCGTAGAAATAAAGACTTCCGCTGTGAGCATGAGTCCAAGACTCATGTGGTGTTGTAATAAACTCTGTTATTCGTGGTAATATATAATCTGAATTCAGTTTGTGGAAAGTATGTGTATGTATGATGAACATCCTGGTCACACATATGCATTAGTTCTCGGTTCCGTGGCTTTCCACAGAATTGAGGGCGTCACAGATTGGTATCAGAGCCACGGGTTGACAGTAGGTTACACGCCTAGATAGAAACCTTAGATTGATATTAGAATCATGGGTTAACAGCAAGTTATACCCCTAAACAGAAGCTACGCGGACCAAAGGAAGCATCCTAGGATGAATAGCTTAGATTGGCCTTGAAACCACCTTGACATAGGAAACCATCCTTGAATAGGAGTTGAGTGGGCCCTTGTGATGATTATTTGTGAATATATGCTTAGTGTGAGTGGTGGGACGTCTCAAAAACGTTGTCCATATCCACACATAAGAAGAAGGAGATGTGAGATGTTTCGGCACTTGCTCACATCCTCATAAGGGCTAATATATATAGTCCAAACTCACCTTGATGCATATAGTTGAAAGGACCTATCTAACCTTCTATTCTATTTCGTTCTCTCTCACAGATGGTGAGAGGAAACGCCAGCCGAAGGAACGTCCAGGAAGATGACCACGAGGAAGTTCCTGCCAACCCCGGAGCTGGCGAAAACAACCTAGAAAGGTTGATGGCCATGCAAAACCAGCTTATGCAAACCATGATCCAAACTTTGGGTCAGTTGCAGGCCAACCAACACCCCGTTCTGGCACCACCGCCACTACCACCGTTGGCTCATAACAGGTTGGGAGAGTTCATGAGGACTCGACCACCCACCTTTGCTCAAGCAAGCGATCCAATGGAGGCCGATGATTGGTTGAAATCCATGGAGAAGAAGCTTGCCATTGTCCAGTGCAACGACCGAGAGAAGGTTCTCTTTGCGTCACACCAACTGATGGGAGCAGCTGCTGACTGGTGGGATGCCTTGAGCAACGCCCATGCCAACCCGGAGACAATCACTTGGACTGAGTTCAAGGAAAGTTTCCGCTCCCACTACATCCCTGTTGGCGTAATGATGCTCAAGAGGCAGGAGTTTGAAGGTCTCCGCCAAGGGCAGAAAAGTGTGAACGAATACCTCAACAAGTTCATACAACTGTCCTGGTATGCCCCCGAAGATGTCAACTCAGATCAGAGGAAGCAGTACCTGTTCATGAGAGGGGTTGAACAATGAGATCCAAGTTCAGTTCCTCAACAATGACTACGTAAGCTTCCAGAAGCTGGTTGATAAGGCTATTGTGGTGGAAAACAAGATCCGAGAGATCGAGCGCGAGTGCAAAAGGAAGATCCCATACCAGCCCCAAGGGAGCAACGTACGACCTAGATACATGCCCCTGCACCGCAGTATGGATCGACCACTCCTACGTACCGCCCTGGTCAGCCACCACAGCAACGGCTCGTTGCACCGGCACCTCGGGTGCCCATGCCTCCTGCACCCCGGCCTAACAATGACGCTCCTGTTCAAAACCCCCACCCAACGTACCTGCTGCCGTAGGCAACAGGGCATGCTTTGCATGCGGGGAAGTAGGTCACTTCGCTAACCAGTGCCCGAAGAAAGGCACTGGACAGCAAGGTAACGTGCCCAAGAAGAATCAGCGACCAAACGGAGGGGACAACCAAGGGAACCGAGGACCGCAGAACTATGCTCGTGGCCATGTTAACCATGTCACTGCTGAGGAAGCACAACAGGCTGAGGACGTCGCAATTGGTATGTTCCTTGCCAACTCCAACCCAGCCACCATTTTATTTGATTCCGGATCATCGCATTCCTTCATATCATTCCTTCTTCTTCTTCTTCTTCTTCTTCTTCTTCTTCTTCTTCTTCTTCTTCTTCTTCTTCTTCTTCTTCTTCTTCTTCTTCTTCTTCTTCTTCTTCTTCTTCTTCTTCTTCTTCTTCTTCTTCTTCTTCTTCTTCTTCTTCTTCTTCTTCTTCTTCTTCTTCTTCTTCTTCTTCTTCTTCTTCTTCTTCTTCTTCTTCTTCTTCTTCTTCTTCTTCTTCTTCTTCTTCTTCTTCTTCTTCTTCTTCTTCTTCTTCTTCTTCTTCTTCTTCTTCTTCTTCTTCTTCTTCTTCTTCTTCTTCTTCTTCTTCTTCTTCTTCTTCTTCTTCTTCTTCTTCTTCTTCTTTCTTCTTCTTCTTCTTCTTCTTCTTCTTCTTCTTCTTCTTCTTCTTCTTCTTCTTCTTCTTCTTCTTCTTCTTCTTCTTCTTCTTCTTCTTCTTCTTCTTCTTCTTCTTCTTCTTCTTCTTCTTCTTCTTCTTCTTCTTCTTCTTCTTCTTCTTCTTCTTCTTCTTCTTCTTCTTCTTCTTCTTCTTCTTCTTCTTCTTCTTCTTCTTCTTCTTCTTCAACATCATGGTTTTGATTTTCTCCTTCTTGAAATTGACCGTCTTGATCTTGGGGTGCTTGAGTTTGATCTTGAATGAGAGGTGCCGATTGTGATGAACTTGTAGCATCTTGTCCTACATTTTCTTGGGGACGGACTTCTCCAAGTCCCATTCTTCTTAGTGCTTCACATGGTGCTTCTTCTTCATCTAGTACACATTCATCAAATTGCTCCACTTGGGAGCGATTAGTTTCATCAAACACCATGTCACGTGCAATTTCAACACACCCGGAGGTCTTGTTGAAAACGCGATAAGCGTAGGTGTTTGAGTCATAACCAAGTAGGAAACCTTCATCAGATTTCGAAGTGAACTTCAAAGTCCTAGGCTTCTTGTTGAGAATGTAGCATTTACTTTCAAAAACTCGAAAGTAAGAGATGTTGGGTTTGTTACCGGTTAGGAGCTCGTATGGGGTTTTCTTCAGAAGTCGATGGAGGTAGAGGCCGTTTGTAGCATGACAAGTGGTGTTGACCGCCTCCGCCCAAAATTGATCCGAGGTCTTGTATTCATCGAGCATGGTTCTTGCCATCTCTATGAGTGTTCGGTTCTTCCTTTCAGCCACCCCATTTTGTTCGGAGTATAGGGGGCCGAAAACTCATGTTGATGCCCACTTCATCCAAATATTCTTCTACTTGAGTGTTCTTGAATGTGGAACCGTTGTCGCTCCTTATCTCTTGATTTTTGAGAAAACTCGTTTTGAGCTCTCCTCAAGAACTTCTTAAGGATACCTTGAGTTTCTCCTTTATCATGCAAGAAAAATACCCAAGTGAAACGAGAATAATCATCAACAATTACTAGACCATACTTGTTACCGCCAATGCTTATATAGGTGACAGGGCCGAAGAGGTCCATGTGAAGCATCTCCAATGGTCTTGTTGTCATCATCACATTCTTGGCGGGATGAGCTGCTCCAATTTGTTTTCCTGCTTGGCACGCACTACATGGCCTATCTTTTTCAAAAACAACATTTTTTAGTCCACGGATGTATATCCCCCTTTAGAAGTTTCTGTAAGTTCCTCATTCCAACATGGGCTAGTCTTCTATGCCACAACCATCCCATGTTGGTTTTTGCTATTAAGCATGTGTCAAATTGAGCTTTATCTGTGGAAAAGTACACTAAGTAAAGCTTTCCCTTTAACACACCCTTAAAGGCAATTGAGTTATCACATCTTCTAGAGACGGTCATGTAAAAGTCCCAAAAATGTGTATGAATAAAAACCAAGGTTTGAGTTCATATGTGTGGCAAAGACATGAAAAATGGGACTTGCTAAAACTTTTCTTCATGCAAAGTAATATATGGATGAGCATCCAAAATGAGGTTCACATTTTTATTTGAAAGGTTGAACCACTAAAGAGTTAAATACCTCTTTGCATGTAAGTTTAAAAATCAGATTTGAAATTCAAAGTTCACACATGTGATGTCCAAAAACTTTGAATAAACATGCAGCCATATAGTTGGAATTATAAGGAAAAGTTTGATCACAAACTTTCCATTTGTAGGGTGGGCTCAAAAAGGAGTTAAAGAGAAGCATTTGCGAATTCTATCCAAATTCAAATTTGTCATACAAATTAAAACTGAATTTGGAGAGTTCAAATTCTAGCCACCTTTCAAAACTCAGAATTGTGGGAATTAAGAGGATCAGCTTGAGAAGATATTTGGGGAAGATAAAGGTGGAGTGGGACCCACATGTCATAGAGGTAAAGGGCTGCCTTGTACACTAAGTTTCAGCCTCGGTGGGAGATTTCACCGAACAGCTCGTGTGAGCCACGAGTAGCTCCCACCGTGGAGGCACTGGGGGGCTCGGCAGCGCCACCAGCTGCTTCATTCCCCCACGCGCGGCACCCAGAGGCGGTTCAGCGGCTTGATCACCCCCCTGGCTGAAGCAAAGGCCATCCGTCTTCTCCTCCTCACGGGCGATGCGGAACCGAGCCGTTTCCTTCCCTCGCTGCTCAGCCGATCGTGAGAACGGCAAAACAACCACGCTCATCCCTCCCCGAACTGCTAAACATTGCTCTGAGCTCGACCTCCACCTCCCTGACCCGAAAACAACCGAGCTCCGGCCTCCTGTGCCCGAGAACCACCGCCGCAGCGGCGAGCTAGTTGCAACCGACGACCGGACGCACGTGGGCAGCGCACCACAGCAACTTTCACGGCCGAACAAGGGCGGAAAAAGGAGCGCACGGCTACCACGCTGCTTCCACCTAAAGCTCAAGCCACGTCGTGAGCTCTCACCGGCGAATTCCGAGATTTTTCTCCGGCGGCCTCAACCCGAGCTCCCGGTACAGTTCCTTAAAATTCTCCTTCTCTACTCCTCCTTAAGTCATCAAACTTTGCATGTATATGCTGGATTAGCCGGCGATCACTTTCCCTTTTGCATCCATAGCACGAAAACGCCTCAGACCGACGGAATTCAAGCACTTCTTGGGTTGTTCATGGCGGACCCATTCGGTCGCACGACGACAACCTATTTGTAGCCACTCCCAAGCCACTTTGAGGTCGTGCCGATCTTCCTAGAGGTGCACTGGTGCTGTAGGGCTCGTCGGTACAGGTGTTGGCAGGCTGGAGACCTCGGGCGACGCTACCGAACCTCCACAGTAACTGCCGCACGTCGCCGGCCATTTTCCAGCCGCAGGCAGCCTAAACCGACCCCACAGCCGTGTTCCTTGGTGCCCTAAACCCTCTGGCGGCGAGTCCTAGCCTGTGCGGTGGTCGACAGCAGTGATCCGGCGAGGAGGGATTTGCTCCGACGAGGGGGAAGCGCGCGGGCACGAGAGAGCCAGCGGGAGGTTGAAGAAAGCGTGGGCCCCGTCTGTCAGCAGCTCAGAATTCAAACCCGTGATCGGGTGTGGCCGGGATCCCGTGTGCTGGCGCGCAAAACCCCGTGGACCTCGGTATGGCCCAGTTCTGATTGGCTGGAATTTAAATAAGCGGGCCCAGTGGGATTTTCTGTAGGAAAACAATTCCAGTGAGGGCCCAAACTTTGGAAATTTATAGCTCCTGGTAGAAACCTCCAATTTGAGTGATTCCACTTGGTTTGGATTCATCTCTCTGAGTTGTATCCAAATATGGACTCAGATTTGTATGAAAGTTAATATTATACTCTGGGAAATTCTTTGAAGGTATTCTGAAAAAGAATTATTGAGGGAGTTTGGTTTATCCAAAAATCACCAAATTTTACCAGAATATTCTGTAGCATATTGTTCACCTTCTAGCAAAGTTTCAGATCATTTGAAGATCATTTGAGTAGGAATTTTCTAAATGCAGACTACTGTGCTCAAAAGAGTCCAGAAAAATTTTCAGAAAATGTTTCCCACTTCAAAAATCTATTCTGGGCAATCCATAGCTCCAGAAAACATAGGAAAATTTAGGCAAGCTCTCTGAGACATACTTGGAATTGTGGTTCACTTAATTGGGCATGAAAATGCACATTACTTCAGAATTAATTCTTTTGAGTACAAATGCTTAAAGAATTGTTCTGTGAGAACTACTCAAGTAAAAGGGCTGAATTTTGGACCAGATTGCTTTCATGTGACCAAAAACTTACCTGTAAATTATCAGCTCAAGTGGAGCCCTTGAACTCCCTGTTCTTATTCTCCATACTTCTGTATATGAGGGAATACATGAAGGACTTTGTGAGAATTATGGGGAACACAATTTGACTCCACATTAGCTGCAATTTGGCAAGCTAATTCCTTAGGTAGTGTAGAATCTGCTGTAAACGTTTTGAGGCCATTGGAGTTCTTATTCTTCAGTTGCACTCAAATCTTTTCAACTCATGTATTATGTTCATTAGGAAAAAGTAGTTAATAGATAGCTAAGACATTAGAATCAAGTAGATCAGTTCTGTTTCTTTGCACCACAGAGGCAACTCAAGCCATTCTTGGCTTTTCCACACAACCTCTGTTCCTAAGAGATTAATTCTGTAACTTATTTCCATTACAATCTATAAAACATATGCACATGCATTTCAATAGGAACCACAACGAAGGTGTCCTTCACCGTGTAGAACTGCCATGCTTAAGTACGGTTCGGTAGAAGTCGAGTGGTGAGATGCTACTCACATGTTCAGGAACAACAGGGGCATACGTGATTGGTCCATAAATGAATTAGCAAGTTAAAGTTGAGACCGGAAGGTTGTAGAGGCGGCAGGACATAGGGGCCTGGGTGCTATAGACCTGTCCGTGTCGGTCAAGGACCGATCCGTATGCGGCCCTGTTGAACAAGTTTGAGTTGTGTACCGGACTCATGCTGGCTATAAGGGACCCAGTAAACCGATGTACCTCGGGAAGCTGTCGTTGGGACTTTTCGGGTCGCCTCAGGCGGACGGCCGGTGTGCAGTATGTGGGGAACATTCTCATGACATCTCACGTCGGCAGGTGCACCATGAGAGTGGCTACTGTACGGGGCGACTTGATTGATTCAGCGGGGGTGAAACGGGGGAAAGGCTGCCACGTACGACGTCAGTGATGGTTGTTGTAGGCAACGTCGAGTACGGGCGTACGTGTCGTGTAGTCCGGGTGTTATTGATTCGAATCACCGTCGCTCGCGGAATGGACCGAGCATACCTGTTCTCGCAGTCGTGTCGTAGTAAGAACTTGCATGAGAAAGGAACTAATCATTTTTATGTGAAGTATCATACTAGCTTTGTATTGGATCTTGATGAATAGGCTAGTGCAAACTCGATCCTTTTTATGCCATGAGCAATTTACATCGGCAGAACGCATTTTTTGTTTGATTGTGGACTCCCGATGTGGCGTACCCAGGGTTACTTAAAATGCTGCAATTAATACATGAAAGTAAGGTTTCACATTTAGACGAGTTAATTATGCTTATGCCATCCTATTTTAGATTCATAACCTCACATAGAGTTTCATGTTTAGGGTGACGGTTAAGTCTTGCTGAGCGTTATGCTCACGGATGCTATCCGAGTTGTTTTGCAGGTATCTGACTTCATGCTTATGAGAAGGAATGCCGATGAGACTCGGAAACCTCCGAGCGTTTGCTCAAAGAGCATCCTCGCCGCTGCAGATTGTTCTTCGTGTTGCTAGTAAGAGACAGTCCGCGGGCTGGACTGTTTCTTTGTTGCTAAGATAGAGATGAATCGTGAGAGAGATAGTCTTCCGCTGTAGCTTACTCTGATATACTTATTTGTAAAACATTCTTGTACGTTTCTGCTAAACTATTTATGTAATATGATGTGTGTTTGTCGACCCGTGTGCTGTTGGGTGCCACATATCACGGCACCACCCAATGAGGTCCTGTCCCTCACAGGTCACACACTCGTTAGTAAACAAGCAATTATAACCTTTCTCACATAGTTGAGAGATGGACAATAGGTTATAATCTAGTGATTGAACATGTAGAACATGTGAAAGAAAGTATTGAGAAGAGATTGCAATTTTACCAATACCGAGTACCGTTCCTTGGCTGTTGTCACCGAAATAGATGCCTTCACTTGGATCATCATTTTCTTCATACTCGACAAACATTTTTCTCTCTCCGGTCATATGGTTAGTGCACCCACTATCTAGCACCCATTTAGTACCACCGGAGGAGTATGGCTGCAAAACAATTTAAACTTTGGTCTTAGGTACCCAAACTTGGTTGGGTCCTTTGAGGTTAGTTACAAGGCATTTGGGCACCCACACACAAGTTTATGGACTCTTGTGGAGTGGCCCAACATATTTTGCAAAAACTCTACCATACTTACTTTTCATAAGAACATAAGATGCATCAAAATTATGAAATACTATAGATTTTACATTTTTGTTAATTTCATGTGAGGTAGATGCAAGGTTGTCACTTTTGTTTTGTTTTGAGTTTTCTTTGACAAAGGCTACGCATTTGCTATTGTTTTTGAGGATTCTAGCGTTTTGCTTTCCTCCCCTAGTATAACCAAGTCCATCTTTGATGAAAGGAGATCTTGTGATTGAGTATGCACTAAGTGCATATTTGATCTTCTCCTTATCAAAGATTCCACTTTTGTGTGTATTCTTGCTTTGTGCTTCTTTGAGCTCATTTTTCAAGTTTAAAACAATGCTAGCACATACGCAAGTTTTGGACTCTATACTTGTTGAGAGAAAGTTTTTGGAGGATGAATTAGTTGAGACACTTGACTTAAGTGGGTCAAGTTGTGCTTCAAGATTCTTGTGAGCTTTGGTTAAACTCACAAGTGCATCTGGAAGTACTACATTCTCACATTTAAGCTGAACACAAGTCTCCTTGCTCATGGCAAGTTTGCTTTCAAGTGCTCCACTCTTCTCTCTCTCGAGTTCAAGGAGCTTCTCAATCTCAAGGTTTCTTTCCTTTCCAAGGATAAGCAATTCTTCTTGTTGATTGAGAAGCTCTTCTTGTTCAAATATTTCGTCCGATAGCATTTTCATTTTAGCTATAGCCTTTTTGTTTAATCCTTTAAAAATGAATTCGTTTTCACTACTACTATCAAAGTCACTATCGTCTTCAATTTGTAACTTGGAAGGTTTAGACATTACCTTGCACTTTCCTTCTTTTGCCATGAGGCATGTGTGACTTGGGCTTGTCCATAAGCCTTCTTCTTTGTAAATAATTTCTTATCTTGAGGCTTCCCATCCTTCTTCTTTCTCTTGTCATCTTCCTTGCTATGGGGGCAGTTCACAATGAAATGCACATGTTCTCCACAGTTGTAGCAAGTCTTCTTTGTTTTTGACTTGCCCTTTTTATTGCTCTTGTTCTCATAGTGATGGCTCTGCTTCTCCTCATCAACATTTTGAATCTTTTGATGAAGAATGCCATTTCTTCATCATCCATGTCGGTGCTCTCATCATCACTTTCTTCATCTTCACTTGTGAGTTGTGTTTCTTTTGCCTTGGACTTGGATGTGGCCTTAAGAGCAATGCCCTTCTTCTTGGATGAAGTGATCTTTGCTAGGTCGTTGACGTGTTGGGCTTCCTTCTCCATCATCTCGTGGTTAGTGATCTTCCGTAGCACTTCATCCAGAGTCATCAAGTGAAAGTTTGCACTTTCCCGGATTTAGGTGCATAGGGTCACATTGCGAGGCATAAATGCTCTTATCATTCTCTTGACCACCTCATGGTCATTCCATTTCTTGCATACGTACGCTCGATGTAAAATCCCCAAAAGTGGTAGCAAGAAAAATTCTGCTCATGTGCACTTATGAAAAATGAGGAGAATTAAAACTTTGAATTATAATGGGTTAAGTTCAAAGTGAGGGTTTAGACTTCCCAAAACTTCCAAACATGGAGATCTAAATGCACAACTTGGATCTTTATAGTCCAAATATTCAACCTTCCAAATTTCAGCTCATTTGGAGGAGTTTTAATATTTGTTTGGGATTAAAAGGAGAAGCCCTCTAATCTGAATTTCAAATTCAGTTTCAAATTCCAATTCCCTCAATTTAAAAATTGGGTTTCACAAATGTGTTCTCCACCTTTTAATAAGCAGCCATGCAAAAAAATTGGAAATTTTGGAGCTGGTTTGCTATAATTTTTTAGGCAATACAAAGTGGAGAATTCAAACTCCTTTTCAAATTCAAATGATCAAACCCCATTCAAATTCTACACCAGAATTCAAACCATTTGAATTCTGCAAATTCAAACATAACTTTGGGATGAAGTAAAGCTTTTAATGTTGAGTTGCTGGTGGGAAATATCAGAAAAAAATTTACTGAGAAATAAGGAGAGGGGGCCCACTGGTCAGTCACCATAGAAGCAAAACCTCTCTGTTTCACTCGGCTGTTCACGCGAGGGCGCCAGCTCCCGATCAAACCCGCCGGCCGATGCTCCACCGAGCTGCATCCCCGCCGCCCCGACGTCGGTTCAGGCGCGTGGGTGCTTAAAGCAACCGCCGAGTGCCGTATCTGACCTCATCCTCATTACCCCGCAGCCTCTCCACGCTCTGCTCGAGCCTCGCGGACCCAGTTCCCCCACCTGCGGAAGAAACCTTCGGCTCATCGACGCCCGGTGAGGTCGGCGTGCCTCTCGCGCGGCTGAGCCACGGGATCGTTGCGCCAGGTTCCTCTCCAGCTCCCCACAGCCCCAAGTGAACACCAGCACCGGTGGTTGGCGCCTACGAGCTGGAATTCCTTTCGGAACTCCGGTGTTGATCGCCTGTACGCCACACCGTCGCCCGACGGTTTTGCAGCCCCTCCCGATCAACAGAAAGGTCCCTGAGGTGCGTGAGGAACCCTTCCTCCTCCCTTTCCACCAGTTCCTGCTTTCTTCGCTCCGGTACCGAGTATTTTGAAGTTTGGCGCCGGCGGATCTTTAGAAACCCGAGAACCCTTCGAAGAAATTCGTTGTGCTCGGGGTAGCTCCGCTCTAGATAAGCTTACAGTAGCTCCAGCACAGGCTTGCGCATCTCTCCGAAGTTCTAGCAGCTCAAATGAGCAAGTAGAGATGCCGGGTATCGAGTTTTTGTCGCCGCCGGAGTTTTGCGGGCTCAGGTCGCCGGTGAGGTCCCATCTCCGGTGGGTTTCAGGGAGAGCGAGCTATGGGTCGAGGATGTCCATGGGACACTGGTGCTTTTAGAGCCAACCCTAGCCCGAAAGACCCACTGTTGAGGGAGAGCGAGGTCGCCGAAGTAAGATTCGACATGGTCGCCGGTGCAAGCACCTTTCCGGCCATTGTCATCGGCTCCCGACCCCACCATCGTGTTCAGCACGGTGTAGAACTCACAGGCGGCGAGTTTGACGAAGTTTGGACCACAGGAATCCCGTCCCGGCGAGCCTCGCCGGCGTGCGCCGCCGCGGAAGGCGCGGGCAGCGCGAGGAAGACGAAGGAGGGCCGGTCCCACCGGTCAGCCTCCGGGTTCGCGCGAGGATCGGTTTGTGGCGCCGGATCTGGTGCGGCTGCGCGGGAATAACCCCGTAGCCCCCGGTGTTGCCGAAATACCACTGGTCCGATTTAAAACAGTGGGCCCAGCCCAATTATTTGAAGTTTCTATTAGAGAAATAATTCCAGGAATTAGCTGATCTTTACAAGGCCATAACTTTGTGTAGAAAACTCCAAAAAGAGTGAGACCAATTTTGTTGGGTTCCTCATGAGGAGTGCTTCACAGAGAAACCAAATTTTGACTATGAAAATGCCCAGGAATTTCTGTAGAATTGTTTTTAGTAAATCCTTTAGGGATTTATTACAGGAGCAATTCTTTATGAAATATTCCCAAATTTGGGTAGCAAATCCTCTTCATAGATACTGATCTCCAGTAAAAATTTGGGCTTCACTGGAGGTCATTTGCTAGGTCAAATTACCTTCTCAAGTTCAGCCTTTATTTGAAAATTCAAATTTAAACAGAAGCTTTTTCAGAACTCCTGTCTAAGTTCAAAAATTCATATCTCTCTGATGGTAGCTCCAAAAATGGTGAAACAAATTTTGTTAGAACCATGGAGACTTACCCCAATCAGATCTTCCACCATTAGCTATGTCAAAGCTCCTGAATTGGGCTCAAAATTTAGAGAAGCATTGTACTTGTAGGAATTTTAAAGACTACATTGTGCAATGACATGTCTCCAAATTTGACTCAAGTCATCCTTAGAGAGTCTAGTATCCACTGTAAAAATCCCAAAGCCAATTAAGGATTTTAAATAGCAATAGCTATGAATAGAAGTCCAATTCTTATAAATCCTTAATACTTATACATGTATTTTATTACATTTCATGATAGTGACCGAAGTTGAGGATACGCCAGAGCCTTTGGACGTCCTGCCACCGGAAGCTGACTTTCCGTTTAACTCGCAACCAGGCAAGCCCCGGTTTGCACTTAAGTACCTTTTATAAAGTTTTTATTTGTATCATTTATGTCTAGGGTGAATGTTTGCATTAGAGTTAGGGTGATTGAAACCCCACTTGCATAGCCTCTTTAAATCCTATAAAGGGTTGGGTAGTTTACAAACCGACGAGTAGAGATTGCCATGCTAATGTATAGGATCTCGGTAGAAGTCGAGTGGTTGGAAGCTACTCGCGAGATAGTACTTATCACACGGGAAGAAAAGAGGTAGATAATGGCTCGAGTTATGAAAATGAGACCCAGCAGGGGGGATAGGAAGCAGTGAGCAGAGGTCTCACGTGCGTAGCCCTGTTGGTCTCGGTTGAGGACCGTCCGTGTGCGGCCCTGCTGGACAAGTATCGAACAGTACCGGATGCATACTGGCATATGGGAACCAGGAAACCGATGTAATTGGTTAACCTGGGTGTCGAGGCTTACCCAACCGTAAATAGGAGTGGGTTGAGGGTAGCAAGGTGTAAATCTGCCGGTGGGCACAGTCACGCTCCACGCGGGGACCTCCTACCCGTTACGGATGGACCGGTTCGGCATTTGGGTTGCCTTTGAAAGGTTGTTGCATACAACAGAGTAGGAAGGGGTGTGGAATCACGCTTCTGAAAGTGGGTGTATGTGACGTGTTATCCGGGTGTGTCTTGATTGCAATCACCGTCCCTCGCGGTTATTTGAGTACCCGCTTGTTCACTGCGCTGTGACGTAGTAAGAAGTGAAATAAGCCAACTGAAAATGCTGTATTGATCTTAATGTCTTGAATACCTTGATTGTTGTAGATATAGAGCTAATTAAGTTTACATTCCACTTTGGGCATCTCCACATCGGGGGAAAGCGTTTCTTGTTTGATTGTGGACTTCCGATGTGAGGGCTGCTTAAGGCACATGAATCTGCTGCTATTAAACTGAAAGTAAGGACCAACTTATAGGCGTGTCTTTATTGCAAAAATCCTTTCCTATCTTACATACCCTTGCACGAAGAGTTCCATGCCTAGGGTTGACGGTTAAGACTTGCTGAGCCTTCGTGCTCACGGTTGCAATATTTGAGCTGTGTGCAGGTGAGAGGTATGAGGAAGGTTCCGAGGATGAGGCGATGCCCCCGACGGGGTACACGGCCGAGCTGGAGCCATGCACGCCGCCGTGATTCTCCGGTTCCATGCTGCTAGTGTGTAGCGTCCCCGGGCTGGACGGCTGCACTTTTGCATAGCTAGGATGAGAGGCCTTATATGTATATTACTTCCGCTGTATGAATAGGTTTTGTAAAAAGACTTCCGCTGTTTTATATCAAATAAAAGTTTGTATGTTACCCTTGATTCTTTTCATGTGTGCTGTTGGGTGCCGCATCGCACGGCACCACCCTATGCGATCCTGGAGTGGGTGAACCACGGGGTGGTCCTCACAGTCATGGTATCAGAGCAGCATTGGGAATAGCACACTTGAAAAGAGCTTATTTTGAAAATTTAGAAGTAGTCGAGTGAGGATTAGTCATTAAGCCCACATAAGGTCTATGATAGTACTAGTTATGATGGTGGAAAGCTAACTTATATGTTATACATTCTGTAACGACGCTCCGACGTCAGGTAAGAGGTAAGGTACGTCACCGTAGGCGGATCAATTACGGTAACTCACCATACGAGTAATAGTATGGAAGGTTATACCGTGGCTTGGCACGGTAGTTAATATGAGTCTCTGAACTTCTCAATGGTTCTGAGAGCATATGAAAACGCTGATCTCCAGCGTGCTTTAGGCAAAAGTGAGAATACCCCATCGTGTGGTAAGCAACACGATAGTGTGCAACTCTTGAACGTTCAATGTTCAAAGGGCCATACGCAGCGCTCGCCATCGGCGTGCCTCAACGGTCATGAGGCAGTAGGTGGTATCCGTTGGGTTGATAAAATTCCCAACCGTGACGACCCGTTCGCGCTCTACTCGGGTTCCCCGTCGTGTGGTGTGAAAACACGACCATGTACCTTGAGACGTGGCTTGACTCAAGGATGATCCGTATGGCAATGATACGGACCGTATGTTTTTACTACGATATGGAACTGCCTGAAATGTCAAAAACCTTTGTGTGCACCATTATTGTGTGTTCTTCTGCAGGTACATTAACCACGTTAGTGCATGACGTGTAGAAACCGTTTGTGAGTGACGACTTTAGTTCCACCATTTGACACGTATATGCCGGAATACCGGTTTAGGATTTTTCTTTGGTGAGGAAACGTAGTACCGACTGTATAAAAGTTTATTTTCAAAGAAAAGAGTCAAAATGAAGTTTAGGATTTCATTTAGGGGTTAGTAAACTCCTATATTGATCTAAGAGTCAATTGGGAGTATAGGCTCAATTCCAAAAGCTTAGGAACAATCCCCCCTGTTTTTGGCAGAAACTTTTGCTGAACTTGAACAGGGCATAACTTAGGATTGGTTGAACCAATGGAGGTGTGGGATAACCTTCTGGAAAGGTTTTGAAGTCCTCTACAATTTTTCTGTAGAGTTCCAGAACAAAATCTCCCTCCAATGGGATGAAAATCTAAGATGAGTAGGTACTGTCCAGAAACAGGGCAGACCAAATGCTCTCCGGAATTTTCTGTATTTCAACCAAAACACTTAGTTTCACAGTTTGACGTCCAGTGGCTGTTGTAAAACAGCGAGTTAGAGTCGAAGGGTTTATGCATTTGACATATCACTTCGAGTTAGTACATGTTTGGGTCCAATACAATAGCGAGGAATTACGCATGCTAACACACTTAACATCCCGTGGTGACCCCGATGGTCGAAATGAACTTTTAAACCCCTCAAGTTCAATACTTTGGAACTCGATCATGGGACATGGTCCAGGGATGTATATGTTGCATAAAGTTTATACTTTATCCATATGTGTGTTTGTTATGCGCATTGTCTACGCCATTCTCGTATCACTATTGTATAGACTGGATGAAATAAACCAACATGTACTGATCGTTTGAATGATGTGAATGCAGAATGGTGCGGACACGTTCAACGCAAGAGGAGGGAGGTCCGAGTCAAGTTCGTGGTGATGAGTCTCCACCTCCGGAGCAGACCACGACGCAGCAGCAACCACCCCCTCCACCGCCAGAACTTCCAAGGAATCTTGCAGAGGTTCTCGCCGCAGTGCTCAGCTCGCGCGATGAGCAAACCGAGTTACTGCGGATGTTGGTGCAGCAAAATGCGTCCCATCAGGGAGGACGCCAAGACAATGGGCAACGCCAGCCCCAACAAAGCTCGTATTCAGAATTCATGGCGACCCATCCACCGGTCTTCACGGAGGCCGAAGAACCTTTGGAGGCGGACAGCTTTATCCGCACTCTGGAGGCAAAGTTCGGGCTGCTACGATGCACCGAACATCAGAAGGCGCTGTACGCAGCGCAACAGCTTCAAGGAGAAGCCGGTACCTGGTGGGCGAACTACACCGCCTCCTTACCGGCTGGCCATGCCGTCACATGGATGGAGTTCCGGGAGGCGTTCCGCGCCTATCACATACCTCCCGGTGTGATGGAGATGAAGCTCCAGGAGTTCCTGGCGCTACGGCAAGGCGAGAGGAGTGCTCATGAGTACTCCAGGTTATTCAACCGGCTGGCGCAGTATGCGCCAGGATTTGTGGGCACGGAAGACAACAAGCGCAATGCGTTCTTCCGGGGCCTGAACTCCAAGATGAAGGTCCATCTCGCCCAGAGCAATCGCGGCACATTCAACGACCTAGTTAATGCCGCGATTCTACAGGAGAATGCTCAGCGCGAGCGCGTTTCTGACAAGAGGAAACGCAGCGCGCTGACGAGCAGCAGTGGTGGAACGCCACAGAAATACCGTGTGGTATATCGTTCACCATCCGGTCAGAGATGGCAGCCACCGGCGCGACCGCCTCAGTTTCGCGGCCGGCAATATAATGCGCCGGGCTTTCGACCGACGTATCCACCACAGCAACAGCAGCAGCAAAGGATGGTCCCGCGTGCGCCCCAGTTTCAACAGCGTGCACCGGGATTTCCTCCTCAAGTCGGCGGGACCCCGACACCTTACACGTGCTACACGTGTGGTCGTGTCGGGCACATTTCAAGAGACTGCCCCGAGCCGCGACAGGGCAGGGGTGCAGCACCATATCAGGGTGCTAATCAGCCCCGCAACCAGCCCAAGAAACCAGCACCAAAACCCGGCAACGTCCACCACTTAGCCATCGAAGACGTGCCGGAAGGCGAATCCGTCCTCGCGGGTACGTTCTCTTACCTAGATCATCCCGTAGTCATACTTTTTGACTCCGGTGCCACCCATAATTTCATAAGTCAGTCTTATGTTATTAAATATCAACTGCCTATCATTCCCACAAATAATTCATATTTGATATGTTCTCCGGGTGGGAAAATAACAGCTGATAGAATGGTCTATAGAGCACCATTACAGTTGGGTGGGAATCTATATCCGACTTCTCTAATCATATTAGAGAGTCAAAAACTTGATGTCATTTTAGGAATGTCATGGCTACATCGCCATGGAGCTGTTCTTGACATCATTCCACGTGTGGTTCGTTTAAACTCTCCACTTCATGAACCACATGTTCTTATTCTTGACCATTCGGTTCAAGAAACCCCAGCCACATATAACACGGAAGCCACGAAACTTGAGGATATTCGTGTGGTCCGTGAATACCCGGATGTCTTTCCGGATGATCTTCCGGGCATGCCACCTGAAAGAGATGTCGAGTTCAAGATTGAACTCGTACCTGGGACGACACCAATCTCACGGAGACCATATAAGATGGCTCCAAATGAGCTGGCTGAACTAAAGGAGCAGCTCAACGATTTGATGAAGAAGGGTTTCATTCGACCGAGTTCCTCGCCATGGGGATGCTCGGCGCTGTTTGTGAAGAAAAAGGATGAAACCTTGAGGTTGTGTGTGGACTACCGACCTCTCAACGCCGTCACCATCAAGAATAAATATCCACTGCCCCGCATCGATATTCTCTTCGATCAACTTGTGGGTGCGAGTGTATTTTCCAAGATGGATCTTCGCTCAGGGTATCATCAAATCAAGATCCGGGCGGAAGATATTCCAAAGACGGCCTTCTCAACGAGATATGGGTTGTATGAATACCTCGTCATGTCCTTTGGTCTCACCAACGCCCCGGCACACTTCATGTATCTCATGAACTCAGTGTTCATGCCGGAGTTGGACAAGTTTGTGGTGGTTTTCATAGACGACATCTTAGTTTACTCTAAGACTGAAGAAGAACACGCCAAACACTTGCATATCGTACTTCAACGATTAAGAGACCATAAGCTTTATGCTAAGTTCAGCAAGTGCGAGTTTTGGATCAGCCAAGTGCCATTCCTTGGTCACATTATTTCTGCAGAAGGCATTGCAGTTGATCCAAGCAAAATTGAACAAGTGCTGAAATGGAAGTCCCCCACATCAGTCCATGAAGTCAGGAGTTTCCTCGGGTTAGCAGGATATTATCGGAGATTCATACCAAATTTCTCCAAGCTTGCTAAGCCGATGACTGAACTGTTGAGAAAGGGGATCAAATATGTTTGGAGCTCAGCTTGTGAAGAAGCTTTCCAAGCATTAGTGAAGCATCTTACAACAGCCCCGGTGTTAGCTCAACCGGATACAACCAAGCCCTTTGACGTATATTGTGATGCGTCTGGCATCGGGCTTGGCTGTGTATTGATGCAAGGAGGAAGAGTGGTCGCCTATGGCTCACGTCAACTTCGTAACCACGAGCAGCACTATCCGACTCATGATCTTGAGCTCGCTGCTGTGGTATTGGCCTTGAAGATGTGGAGGCACTATTTGCTTGGGAACTTAGTGCACCTCTACACCGACCACAAAAGTCTGAAATATATATTCACTCAAAAGGAGTTGAATATGCGGCAACGGAGATGGCTAGAACTGATCAAAGACTATGAGATCGAGATTCACTACCACCCCGGTAAGGCAAACGTGGTTGCCGATGCCTTAAGCCACAAATCCCATGTCAACAATCTGTCCATCACCCCACTTGAAGAGGGGGAGCCGAGTCTGTACTTGGTTCCATACGGGGCATTACATAATCTTGCTCTCATCCCAACCATAAGAGAGGAGATTATGGAAGCTCAGCAGAAAGACATGGGGATGTCGCACATTCGGAGAAGTATGGAGAATGGCGAAATGAAATGCTTCCGAAGGGATGAACACGACACTCTATGGTTTAAAGACCGTATAGTGGTACCCCGTGACATGAAGCTTCGGAAGAAAATCTTGGACGAGGCTCATTTGTCCAAGTATTCTATTCATCCGGGCAGCAACAAGATGTACCAGGATCTGAAAACCAGGTTTTGGTGGACACGGATGAAGAGAGAGATCGCCAAATACGTATCCGAATGTGATACGTGTCGGCGTGTGAAGGCCGACCATATGCGTAAAGCCGGACAGCTGCAACCGTTGAACATTCCGGCGTGGAAGTGGGAGGATATCAGCATGGACTTCATTGTTGGTTTACCTCTCACGTCTCACAAGCATGACTCGATTTGGGTGATAGTCGATCGACTAACCAAGTCGGCTCATTTTATCCCTGTACATACAAAGTACGTGGCCAAGCAATATGCGGAGCTTTATATTGCAAGAATCTTATGCTTGCACGGTGTTCCCCGCTCCATTATTTCAGATCGCGGTGCGCTGTTTGTCTCTCGGTTTTGGGAACAGCTGCACGCATCATTGGGGACCAAACTGATCCGAAGCTCCGCGTATCACCCGCAGACAGATGGTCAAACTGAACGGGTGAATCAAGTGCTTGAAGACATGCTACGCGCGTGTGCCATCTCCCATGGCAAGAATTGGGACGATCATTTGCCGTTGGCGGAGTTTTCTTACAACAATGGCTATCAAGCTAGCATCAAGATGGCGCCGTATGAAGCTCTCTACGGCCGGAAATGCCGCACACCTCTCAACTGGTGCGAGTCCGGCGAGCGAGTCATCTACGGCATTGAACTCGTGAATGAAGCTGAAGAACGAGTGCGAGTAATACAAGCCAATCTCAAGGCTGCTCAATCTCGTCAGAAGAGCTATGCGGATAAGAGACGCCGCCCTCTCCACTTCGACATCGGGGACCATGTTTATGTCCGTGTGTCTCCGATGAAGGGAGTTCATCGTTTCGGAGTGAAGGGTAAACTTGCGCCGCGGTTCATTGGTCCGTTCGCCGTCATTGAAAGATGCGGACCCGTGGCCTATCGCCTGGAGTTACCAGCGTCTCTCGCAGGCATTCACAATGTCTTCCACATCTCTCAGCTGCGGAAGTGCCTCAAACCCTCAGCTGAAATCCGCGCAGAAGACATAGAAGTTCTTCAACCGGACCTCACGTACACGGAGTATCCAATCCGGATCATCGATGAAAAGACTCGTGCCACAAGAAACCGGACCTTATGGTTCTACAAGGTCTTGTGGAGTAACCATACCGCTGATGAGGCGACATGGGAAAGCGAGGATTATCTACGCACGTATTATCCGGACATGCTATCATCATATACCCGGTAAGGTTTTCCCCACTTTGCTTTTCCTTTGGAATCTCGGGACGAGATTCTTTTTAAGGGGGGAGGGATGTAAAATCCCCAAAAGTGGTAGCAAGAAAAATTCTGCTCATGTGCACTTATGAAAAATGAGGAGAATTAAAACTTTGAATTATAATGGGGTAAGTTCAAAGTGAGGGTTTAGACTTCCCAAAACTTCCAAACATGGAGATCTAAATGCACAACTTGGATCTTTATAGTCCAAATATTCAACCTTCCTAATTTCAGCTCATTTGGAGGAGTTTTAATATTTGTTTGGGATTAAAAGGAGAAGCCCTCTAATCTGAATTTCAAATTCAGTTTCAAATTCCAATTCCCTCAATTTAAAAATTGGGTTTCACAAATGTGTTCTCCACCTTTTAATAAGCAGCCATGCAAAAAAATTGGAAATTTTGGAGCTGGTTTGCTATAATTTTTTAGGCAATACAAAGTGGAGAATTCAAACTCCTTTTCAAATTCAAATGATCAAACCCCATTCAAATTCTACACCAGAATTCAAACCATTTGAATTCTGCAAATTCAAACATAACTTTGGGATGAAGTAAAGCTTTTAATGTTGAGTTGCTGGTGGGAAATATCAGAAAAAAATTTACTGAGAAATAAGGAGAGGGGGCCCACTGGTCAGTCACCATAGAAGCAAAACCTCTCTGTTTCACTCGGCTGTTCACGCGAGGGCGCCAGCTCCCGATCAAACCCGCCGGCCGATGCTCCACCGAGCTGCTTCCCCGCCGCCCCGACGTCGGTTCAGGCGCGTGGGTGCTTAAAGCGACCGCCGAGTGCCGTATCTGACCTCATCCTCATTACCCCGCAGCCTCTCCACGCTCTGCTCGAGCCTCGCGGACCCAGTTCCCCCACCTGCGGAAGAAACCTTCGGCTCATCGACGCCCGGTGAGGTCGGCGTGCCTCTCGCGCGGCTGAGCCACGGGATCGTTGCGCCAGGTTCCTCTCCAGCTCCCCGCAGCCCCAAGTGAACACCAGCACCGGTGGTTGGCGCCTACGAGCTGGAATTCCTTTCGGAACTCCGGTGTTGATCGCCTGTACGCCACACCGTCGCCCGACGGTTTTGCAGCCCCTCCCGATCAACAGAAAGGTCCCTGAGGTGCGTGAGGAACCCTTCCTCCTCCCTTTCCACCAGTTCCTGCTTTCTTCGCTCCGGTACCGAGTATTTTGAAGTTTGGCGCCGGCGGATCTTTAGAAACCCGAGAACCCTTCGAAGAAATTCGTTGTGCTCGGGGTAGCTCCGCTCTAGATAAGCTTACAGTAGCTCCAGCACAGGCTTGCGCATCTCTCCGAAGTTCTAGCAGCTCAAATGAGCAAGTAGAGATGCCGGGTATCGAGTTTTTGTCGCCGCCGGAGTTTTGCGGGCTCAGGTCGCCGGTGAGGTCCCATCTCCGGTGGGTTTCAGGGAGAGCGAGCTATGGGTCGAGGATGTCCATGGGACACTGGTGCTTTTAGAGCCAACCCTAGCCCGAAAGACCCACTGTTGAGGGAGAGCGAGGTCGCCGAAGTAAGATTCGACATGGTCGCCGGTGCAAGCACCTTTCCGGCCATTGTCATCGGCTCCCGACCCCACCATCGTGTTCAGCACGGTGTAGAACTCACAGGCGGCGAGTTTGACGAAGTTTGGACCACAGGAATCCCGTCCCGGCGAGCCTCGCCGGCGTGCGCCGCCGCGGAAGGCGCGGGCAGCGCGAGGAAGACGAAGGAGGGCCGGTCCCACCGGTCAGCCTCCGGGTTCGCGCGAGGATCGGTTTGTGGCGCCGGATCTGGTGCGGCTGCGCGGGAATAACCCCGTAGCCCCCGGTGTTGCCGAAATACCACTGGTCCGATTTAAAACAGTGGGCCCAGCCCAATTATTTGAAGTTTCTATTAGAGAAATAATTCCAGGAATTAGCTGATCTTTACAAGGCCATAACTTTGTGTAGAAAACTCCAAAAAGAGTGAGACCAATTTTGTTGGGTTCCTCATGAGGAGTGCTTCACAGAGAAACCAAATTTTGACTATGAAAATGCCCAGGAATTTCTGTAGAATTGTTTTTAGTAAATCCTTTAGGGATTTATTACAGGAGCAATTCTTTATGAAATATTCCCAAATTTGGGTAGCAAATCCTCTTCATAGATACTGATCTCCAGTAAAAATTTGGGCTTCATTGGAGGTCATTTGCTAGGTCAAATTACCTTCTCAAGTTCAGCCTTTATTTGAAAATTCAAATTTAAACAGAAGCTTTTTCAGAACTCCTGTCTAAGTTCAAAAATTCATATCTCTCTGATGGTAGCTCCAAAAATGGTGAAACAAATTTTGTTAGAACCATGGAGACTTACCCCAATCAGATCTTCCACCATTAGCTATGTCAAAGCTCCTGAATTGGGCTCAAAATTTAGAGAAGCATTGTACTTGTAGGAATTTTAAAGACTACATTGTGCAATGACATGTCTCCAAATTTGACTCAAGTCATCCTTAGAGAGTCTAGTATCCACTGTAAAAATCCCAAAGCCAATTAAGGATTTTAAATAGCAATAGCTATGAATAGAAGTCCAATTCTTATAAATCCTTAATACTTATACATGTATTTTATTACATTTCATGATAGTGACCGAAGTTGAGGATACGCCAGAGCCTTTGGACGTCCTGCCACCGGAAGCTGACTTTCCGTTTAACTCGCAACCAGGCAAGCCCCGGTTTGCACTTAAGTACCTTTTATAAAGTTTTTATTTGTATCATTTATGTCTAGGGTGAATGTTTGCATTAGAGTTAGGGTGATTGAAACCCCACTTGCATAGCCTCTTTAAATCCTATAAAGGGTTGGGTAGTTTACAAACCGACGAGTAGAGATTGCCATGCTAATGTATAGGATCTCGGTAGAAGTCGAGTGGTTGGAAGCTACTCGCGAGATAGTACTTATCACACGGGAAGAAAAGAGGTAGATAATGGCTCGAGTTATGAAAATGAGACCCAGCAGGGGGGATAGGAAGCAGTGAGCAGAGGTCTCACGTGCGTAGCCCTGTTGGTGTCGGTTGAGGACCGTCCGTGTGCGGCCCTGCTGGACAAGTATCGAACAGTACCGGATGCATACTGGCATATGGGAACCAGGAAACCGATGTAATTGGTTAACCTGGGTGTCGAGGCTTACCCAACCGTAAATAGGAGTGGGTTGAGGGTAGCAAGGTGTAAATCTGCCGGTGGGCACAGTCACGCTCCACGCGGGGACCTCCTACCCGTTACGGATGGACCGGTTCGGCATTTGGGTTGCCTTTGAAAGGTTGTTGCATACAACAGAGTAGGAAGGGGTGTGGAATCACGCTTCTGAAAGTGGGTGTATGTGACGTGTTATCCGGGTGTGTCTTGATTGCAATCACCGTCCCTCGCGGTTATTTGAGTACCCGCTTGTTCACTGCGCTGTGACGTAGTAAGAAGTGAAATAAGCCAACTGAAAATGCTGTATTGATCTTAATGTCTTGAATACCTTGATTGTTGTAGATATAGAGCTAATTAAGTTTACATTCCACTTTGGGCATCTCCACATCGGGGGAAAGCATTTCTTGTTTGATTGTGGACTTCCGATGTGAGGGCTGCTTAAGGCACATGAATCTGCTGCTATTAAACTGAAAGTAAGGACCAACTTATAGGCGTGTCTTTATTGCAAAAATCCTTTCCTATCTTACATACCCTTGCACGAAGAGTTCCATGCCTAGGGTTGACAGTTAAGACTTGCTGAGCCTTCGTGCTCACGGTTGCAATATTTGAGCTGTGTGCAGGTGAGAGGTATGAGGAAGGTTCCGAGGATGAGGCGATGCCCCCGACGGGGTACACGGCTGAGCTGGAGCCATGCACGCCGCCGTGATTCTCCGGTTCCATGCTGCTAGTGTGTAGCGTCCCCGGGCTGGACGGCTGCACTTTTGCATAGCTAGGATGAGAGGCCTTATATGTATATTACTTCCGCTGTATGAATAGGTTTTGTAAAAAGACTTCCGCTGTTTTATATCAAATAAAAGTTTGTATGTTACCCTTGATTCTTTTCATGTGTGCTGTTGGGTGCCGCATCGCACGGCACCACCCTATGCGATCCTGGAGTGGGTGAACCACGGGGTGGTCCTCACACTCGACTCTTGTTGATAAGAGTTTTGAGTTGGTTGTACATTTCTTGAGGTGTTTTGCCTTCTTCCAAGGAGAACCTTCCAAGCTCTCCTTCTATCATCTCAATCTTGGCTTCCCTCACGGATCAGTTTCCTTCATGTGCGATCTTGAGGGTGTACCAAATATCTTTGGCGAGCTCCAATCCATCTACCTTGTTGAATTTTTCAATGCTTAGAGATGAGTTGAGCACGGCCGCCGCTTGTGCATTGCGATGGATTTGTTGTTCTTGTTCTTGGGTGAGTTCATCCACGTCTTCGGGGATATCTATACCTGTACACACCACATGCCAAAGACTTGGGTTCAATGAAATTAGATGCAACTTCATGTTGTGTTTCCACATTGTGTAGTTAGTTCCATCAAAGTGAGGTGGTTTGCCTAGAGGAATTGATAAATAACTAGAGTGAGAATTTAGACGTTCATAATTAAAAGGATATCGCGAGTAGTCTTGTTGACTACTCTTGAGCTTCTTCTCCAACTTCTCCTTCTTTTTCTTTTTAGCCTCCTCCTTCTTCTTTTTGAGGAGTGCCATGAAACGAAGAACTTCTTCATCTTCTTCTAAGCTTGAAACGTCTTGTGGAGGAGTAACCGCTGGAGGCGTGTTAGAACCTTGTTCTTCAAAGTTGCTCGTACTTGCTCCTTTTCCCTTGATGAGATCAATTTGGCTACCGGCCTTGTCCCCCATCTCCTCTCCAAGCGGTTAAGCTTTTGCGGAGAGTTAGGCTTTGATGCCAATTGAAAGTTGCCTAGAGGGGGGTGAATAGGCTAATAAAACCTGAAACTATTGCAAACAGCGGATTAAACTTGAAGGAGGCCGGACTAGTCCAGTCTGAGGGCGGACTAGTCCGGTCTAAGTATAAAATTGTGTTTTAGGTTTTCTTTTTTAAGTTTGTTTGAGTGGAAGATATATGGTAGTCAAATAATATCACTAATTAGTTGTGAATGATTAGATTGCGAGATGGTAGAACAATTCATGGGTGTTAACAAAATGAAAGCTTAACAAGTAATTCTAGTGAGCGAGTGAGAAAGTAAAGGAACCAAGAGACACGATTTATCCCGAGGTTCGATTCCACACAGGAATCTACGTCCTCGTTGAGGAGTCCACCAAGGACCGGATCTTTTCCAACCCTTCCCTCACCGAGCGATCACCAAGATCAAGCTCGGGCTCTTTCACTATCAATCAAATGTGAATACAATGCTCTTAGGGGCTACTCACAACTTGAGGCTCCCTACACCAACCTAGCAGTTCTAGAAATCAAAGTACAACTGTTAAGAACTCAAATTAACAGTTAGAGTGCAAGAGAATCAAACCGAGAGCTCAAACATCGATCACCATGTATTTCCTCTCACAAAACCACAATCTCCTTAAGATCCAATCTTAAGAGTCTAGACGCTGCGGAAAGAGGCTTAGAAGAGCTCTAGGAATGAGTTTTCAGCGCTTGGATTGTTGTCCTTTTGATTCTCAGCCGGGGGGTCTCCTTTTATAGAAATCCCGGCATTTAGCCGTTACCAAATAAAGCCCAGACTAGTCCGGTCCTAATCCCGGACTAGTCCGTTCTTGAGGGACCACTCACGTCACAAGGTTAACAAATAAAGTTTAGTGACCATTGGACTCAAACGGTCATAAAATCCTGGACTAGTCCGGCCAAGAGCGGACTAGTCCGATCTTAGTCAGGAACCTTTGTTCCGTATGAGAACAGACTAGTCTGGTGAGAGTGGACTAGTCCGGTCCCTAGGGTGGACTAGTCCGGTCTTACCAGACTTAGTTTAAAAACTCTCTAATCTAGGGCTGCGGACTAGTCCAGCCAACTTTGGACTAGTCCGAGCTCACACAGGAAATTTTGTTCTGTCCTAAATCGGACTAGTCTGAAGGGACCAGACTGGTCCAGCCTATGGAGCGGACTAGTCCGAAGTCACTCAGAGACTCCTTCTCCGGACCCAAACGGCTTAGTCCGTTTAGCGGACTAGTCTGGCCACACGGGCGGACTAGTCCGGCCCTCTCAGACTTCGTCTCATAACGGCTCAGACTCACACGACAATGGACTAGTCCGGCCTGGAACGGACAAGTCCGAACTCACTCAGTGACTCTTTATCCGGTCTAAAATGGAGTAGTCCGGGTTCGAACGGACTAGTCCGGCTCATAGTCCGGACAAGTCCGGTCTTCCTTTTTCACCCATACATATGACTACTTCGTCTCACGATTCTAACTTTCTAACCTTAATTTGAGCTCTCTAATGATTCTCAAGCACTCTAAAAGAGAAGACCCTGTACACAACTAGAAAATGTGAAAATTAATAGAAAATTCTATTTTCTATTCTTTCAAGTCTTCTTCTTTTCCTTTTGCTTCTTGAGAGACTCCATATCCATTTCTTTGATAAACACCTGTGCTCATACTCAGTAAAAACTTATTAGTATCTTAATTATCGTTATCAATCAACCAAAACCCACGGGGATTACCTAGATGCACTTTCACTTGAGAAAATGGAAAAATGTACAGAAACATTTTTCAGATTTTCTCAAATATCGTTTAGGGCATAACTTTAGCTAGGATTCTTCAAATGACATGAAACCAATTCTATTAGAACCATATCAAGCTCTAGTTTCCAGAAAGTAATGGTTTGAGCCATGAAATTGTGGCGGACCAGAATCCGCTCATCCAGGATCGCAGAGGGTGGTGCCGCACGATGCGACACCCGACAGCACACGTCATAAGGACACAATGTATTACATGGGATACCAACTGAATTGTACAAACAGGTACAACCTTCAGTTACAAACTATTGTCTTTATTACACAGCGGAAGTTTCTTTTATACAAATCACGCCCGCCTATCTAGCAAAAGTCGGTTGCCCAGCCCTAGGGCAACCCACACTAGCTGCACTCCTCATCGCAGCGCGGCGTGTACGGCTCCCACTCAGCCGTGGGACTCGTAACCCAAGTCCGTGGTTGGCTCCTCACCTGAAAAACACTTAAGCAGCAACCGTGAGCACGAGGGCTCAACAAGACTTAACCGACTCACCTAGGAATGAAACTCTACATGAGGTGTACAATGAACATAGGATAGTAACATTGCAGCAAATGGACACGCCTACAAGTTCATCCTTAATTCATCATTTAGCAACAAGTTAACAGTTCGGGAATCTGAAATTTAGTAGGCAATATTTGGTGGCACACATGTAGCAATACAATTATATCATAACAGCAATATTAGATCATCACATTTCATACATTAGCCTACGTCACGACTCAGTGACCAAGTGATACTCTTCACCGCGAGGGATGGCGAATCGACTCGATATACACCTGCAGGGACACCCAAAGAGCACGTCACGTACGCCCACCCGTGGATCTGCACAGCATGCTCACTTGATGCCGTACGGGACAACCTTTCGCCCAACAGCCCAAACGTCGAACCGGTCGCACCGAAACGAGCAGGAGGTTCCCTACACGGAGCATCTATCTATGCCCGTTAGCAGATTTCCACCTTGCTGCCCTCAGCCTACACCTATAAATCGGTGCGTTATGCCTCGACGCCCGGAGGTTTAGGTTACATCGGTTTATCGGGGCCCATATATCCGACATGCCTTCGGTATGTTCAAACTTGATCAGCGTGGGCTGCACACGGATTGGTCCTCAATCGACACGGACAGGGCTGCGCACACAAGACTCCCTCTTGCTGCGCCCTAGCCCCTGCCAAGCCTCATTTTTATTACTAAGGTGATCTCACATCACTCGAACCAATCTCGTGTGTCCCAAGCCTAACTCGCGAGTAGATTCCAACTACTCGACTTGTACCGAAGTCCTATGAATCATTAAGCATAGCCTGTCTACTCGAGGCCTTAGACACTACCCTCACTCTTAGGGGAAATATTCTGGTTATGCAGTTGGGTATTCATCCATCCTACACCTAATGCACATACACACTTCACACTACGTATGTAAACAAAGTAAAACTTTATAAACAGCTTAATGCAAACCGGGGCTTGCCTTGTTGCTGCTGGTCAGTAGTTAGGTCTTCGTCCGGAAGGAGGAAGTCGAGCACCTCCGGAGTCTCCTCGTCTGAAACTTTTACAGGAGTTCACTAACATCCTAAAGAATATTCTGGCAAAATTTGAGGATTTTTGGATGAACCAAACTCCCTCTAAAATTCTTTTGCTGAAAAGCTTTAAAGAATTTTGCAGAATTAAATAATGGGTTTCATACAATTTGGGTTCCATATTTGGATAGTACCCTATTAGAGGAATCCAACAAAATTTGTTTCACAATTTTTGGATCCTCCTACACCAAGTTGTGGCCCTCCAAAATTTACACTAGAAACTGAAATACCTGAAAAGTTTAAATGCCTGTTAGTGGGTCCCACCTGGCAGGCTTTCTTCCTCCTCGTGCCAAACAGGGTACGCGGTGGCGTCCTCCGGCGAGCGTCGCCAGAATTGCTTTCCCAGCCATCTCCTGACCTCAGACTCGCCGCCCCACCCTAACTTGCGACGCTGAACTCAGCTCGGGTGTCGCCGGCGGCCGTAGCTCACCGGAACAGGGCGCCCGACGGTGGCAGCGGCTGTTAGGGTTCCGGCATGGTTGGGAATGCACTAAACCTCATCAACACGATTGGGAAATGATCGGAGAGCACCGTGGGAGCTCAAGGGTGTCGAGAATGGCCGCCAAACCCCGTGAAAAGATCGGCAACATAGAGCTCCACGGTGACAAGAGCTGTTATTCCATGGCGGCCCGAAAAATCACAAGAACCTGGTCATTTCTGGACCATACCACTTGATTCTTGGTCGAGGAGGGCCGCTAGGAAGCGAGGAAGGTGTGTGCAAGCTCGCCCGAGCTGGGGTGGACCATCAAATCCTAATTTCAGAGTAGACCGAACCCTACCCGCATGCACTAACTTTCGGGAATCTTGGGAATTCTCTGCGCTCGATCGATCAAGTGCTATGAGGGTTGCAGCTACATGATCTGGAGGCTAAGGTGCACCTTTTTTGTGTAGAGAACGGGCGGTGAAAACGGCCGTGGTGTGCTGTCCACGGAGAGTAACTTCGGTTTCCCGCCAGTGGGCCTCGGTTCTCAGCGGCGATCGTCAAATTGTGGCTAATCAAAGCGCCAACGCCGCGAAGTAGCAGGGTGGGTAGCTAGAGCACGCGCTGGTGCTCACTTTTTGTGTTGGTGGCTCAGGCAAAGGCCGAGCAGGCGCCGGTGTACGGTGGAAATCGGAGGAGCGGCGCCGGTGAGCGAAACAGAGCGCTGTGCGGTGCTGTTCGTGCAGAGGAAGCAACGTGTATGGCTCAGCTGCGTGGAGAGGGGGTCACGTAGAGGAGGGGTGAGCTGCTGCCCGGTTGCCAGCGCGAGAGAGGAAACCAGGAGGTGGCTTCCCGGGTGGTGGCGCGCGCGGCAGCTGGGCTGTTCGGGCGAATCCCCTCGGTTAAGTGAGAGACAGAGGGAAAAACTTGGGGGTTAAGTCTACTCAGCCCTATGACATGTGGGCCCCACTGGTCAGTACCACCTCATCTCTCGAAAGATCCCCAACACTTGGCAAATGATCAATTCAAATGTTTGGAGTCTAAAACTGAGCTACATTTGTATAGTTGGGCAAATTTCCCCCAAATTCAAATGTACATTTGAATTCTTTGCACATTTGAATCCTTTTTGAAAAAATGGGTAGCAAACCTTTTCAAAAATTACTGAAACTTTGCCTACCCACTAATTTGGACCTAAGGAATCCAAATATGTCATTTGATTCTTGTGTTAGCTGCTGCAACCAAGAGTTTGAATACAACAGTTTTGAATCACCACTTATGTCATCCCCTCATTTGAATTTTGAGTTGGACATTTAGTTCAAATTCTGATTTTCAAACCCTCCTATTGCCCTTGAGTACTTCAACTTGGTGGCCTTAATCCAACTAGGGTCAAAATATGCAAATGACTCTAAGTTGGTTTTAGAACACCCTCTCATGTGTTAACATATGTGTAGAAAGTTTGAACCAATCCCCTTTTGATGAAGATTACTTGCTCTTCACAATTCTTCACAAGATATTCACAACAAAAACTGTGGTGTTGTGAGGTGATGAAAAGTTTTTGCAAGTCCATTTTCTTGGGCTTTTACATCCCTCCCCCTTAAAAGAATCTCGTCCTGAGATTACAAAAGAAGAGACAGCGATGTAATAGGGACTTACCCGTGCTGAGACGCCATGAACTCTGGGTAATTTGAGTGAAGGAACCCTTCGCTCTCCCACGTCGCTTCTTCGGCGGTGTGGTTGCTCCAGAGTATTTTGTAGAACCACAATGATCGGCTACGCGTGGTTCGGGCTTTCTCATCAATAATCGCCACCGGATATTTATCATACGTTAAATCCGGTTGCAGCTCGCCGATGTCTTCGGTAGGAACAGCAGCGGTATGCTTCAGACATTTCCTCAGTTGTGAAACATGGAAAACATCATAGACACCGACAAGAGATGCCGGTAGCTCCAGTCTATATGCCGCTGGTCCACACTTCTCGGTGATAGCATAGGGTCCAATGAAACGGGGAGCGAGTTTCCCTTCACACCGAACCGGTGCACGCCCTTCATCGGAGACACGTGGAGGTACACGTGTTCCCCGACCTCAAAGTGCAGCGGTCTACGCCTCTTATCAGCATAGCTCTTTTTCCGGGATTGAGCGGCCTTCAAATTAGCTTGAATCGTCCGAACATGCTCTTCGGCGTCGTTTACCACATCAAACCCGAATGTGACCCTTTCACCGGACTCGCACCAGTTTAATGGGGTGCGGCATTTGCGACCGTAGAGAGCTTCGTAGGGTTCCATTTTGATACTCGCCTGATAGCCGTTGTTGTACAAGAAATTCCGCCAACGGTAGGTGATCATCCTGGTTCCTACCATGGTGGATGGCACATGCTCTCAACATGTCTTCCAGAACTTGATTCATCCTCTCTGTTTGGCCATCTGTCTGAGGGTGGTAGGCGGAGCTTCTAATCAGTTTAGTACCCAAAGCAGCGTACAACTGCTCCCAAAAGCGAGATACAAACAATGCACCTCAGTCTGAAACTATGTTCTTGGGTACGCCATGCAAGCATAGGATCCTGGCAATATATAACTCCGCATATCTGTTGGCATGGAAATGTGTACGCACGGGAATGAAGTGAGCCGACTTGGTTAGTCGGTGAACGATCACCCAAATGGAATCATATTTGTTGGATGTTAGGCGTAATGCCACAATGAAATTCATGCTCACATCTTCCCATTTCCATGCCGGAATCTTCAGGGGTTGCAACAGCCCTGATTTTCTCATATGATCAGCCTTCACTCGTCTACACGTATCACACTCGGATATGTACTTAGCCACTTCCCGCTTCATCCGTGTATACCAAAATTTCTTTTTCAAATCTTGGTACATTTTGTTGCTGCCCGGATGAATTAAGTATTTAGACAAGTGAGCTTCATCGAGGATCCTTTACCTTAACTCCATATCCCGGGGTACGACTATGCGGTCATTGAACCATAGCGCCCCCTCATCATCTTTCCGGAAGCATTTGATCTCCCCGTTGTTTATCCGTCTCCGGAGATGTGTCATACCCTTATCAATCTTCTGAGCTGCAATGATGTCCTCCCTAATGGTAGGGATGAGGGCAAGGTTGTACAGCAATCCATAAGGAACCAAGTATAAACTCGGCTCTTCCTCCTCCACCGGGGTAATGGTGAGGTTATGAACATGTGACTTCCGACTCAGTGCGTCAGCAACCACATTTGCCTTGCCGGGGTGGTAATGGATCTCAATCTCATAGTCCTTGATTAGTTCTAACCACCTCCTTTGCCTCATATTCAGCTCCTTCTAGGTGAAGATGTACTTCAAGCTCTTGTGGCCGGTGTAGAGATGCACCAAATTTCCCAGGAGATAGTGCCTCCACATTTTCAGCGCCAAAACCACTGCAGCGAGCTCAAGATCATGAGTCGGATAGTGCTGCTCATGGTTCCGAAGTTGGCGTGAGCCATAGGCGACCACACGTCCTTCCTGCATCAGCACGCAGCCGAGCCCAATACCGGACGCGTCACAATACACGTCGAAGGGCTTAGTTGTATCCGGTTGAGCTAAGACCGGGGCTGTGGTGAGATGCTTCACTAATGCTTGGAACGCTCCTTCACACGCCGTGTTCCAAACATATTTCGTTCCCTTCTTCAGCAATTCTGCCATTGGCTTAACATGCTTGGAGAAGCTTGGAATGAATCTCCTATAGTATCTCGCTAACCCGATGAAGCTTCTGACCTCATGAACTGAAGTGGGAGCTTTCCATTTCAGCGCTTGTTCTATTTTGCTTGGGTCAACCGCAATGCCTTCTGCGGAGATGATATGTCCCAAGAATGGCACTTGGCTGATCCAAAACTCGCATTTGCTGAACTTGGCATAGAGCTTGTGGTCTCACAATCGTTGAAGAACGATCCTCAAGTGTTCGGCATGTTCGGCTTCTGTCTTGGAGTAAACCAAGATATCATCGATGAACACTACCACGAACTTGTCCAGCTACAGCATGAACACCGAATTCATGAGATACATGAAATGGGCTGGAGCATTCGTGAGACCAAAAGACATGACGAGATATTCATATAATCCATATCTCGTCGAGAAAGCCGTCTTCGGGATATCCTCCGCCCGGATCTTTATCTGATGATATCCAGAGCGAAGGTTCATCTTGGAGAACACACTTGCCCCCACAAGTTGATCAAACAAAATGTCGATGTGGGGCAGTGGGTACTTATTCTTGATGGTGACGGCGTTGAGCGGCCGGTAGTCCACACACAGCCTTAAGGTTTCATCCTTCTTCTTCACGAACAGCGCTGAGCATCCCAAGGCGAGGAACTCGGCCTAATGAAACCCTTGCTCAACAGATCATTGAGCTGTTTCTTCAGTTCAGCCAGCTCGTTCGGAGCCATTTTGTATGGTCTCCGGGAGATAGGAGTAGTCCCGGGTGCAAGCTCAATCTTGAACTCGACATCCCGCTCAGGTGGCATGCCCGGAAGATCATCCGGGAACACGTCGGGGTACTCCCAGACTACGGGGATGTCCTCTAACTTGAGCGCTTCAGTATTATTGATCACTGAGACATCCCGGACTGGGTTATCTAAGGTGAGGGACTGCGGACGGTGTAATGGGGAGTTGAGGTGAACCGTCCGTGATAAGGTTTCCAGGACAGCGCCATGGTAGCTTAGCCATGACATTCCTAAGATTGCATCAATCTTCTGCCCCTCAAGAATACATAGTGGCGGGATATATATTCCCACCTAAGCACAATGGTGCTTTCGGAACCATCATAGTTGCTAAAATCTTTCCTCCCGGTGAGCAGATCATATAAGAACACTCGGTTGGAAAGGCTTCCAGCTGATGCTTAACCACATATGATGCACTTATGAAGTTTTGGGTTGCACCAGAATCAAACAATATGATGATGGCTTGGTCGTTGAGAGTAAACGTACCCGCCAGCACGTTGGCTCCCTCTGGGGCGTCCTCATTGTCGAGGTGACGAACGCCCCCAGTCCGCTGACGAACCTTCTTGACCGGAGGCCGGCCTCGAGCACCGCCCTGGAACTGGGCTTGCCCGCTGCTCTGCTGCCCCTGGGGACAGTCCTTCGCGAAATGGCCCGCCTGGCCACACGTGAAGCAAGTGAAGCGGGGCGGTCCTCCGCTGATCGGCGGACGGAAAACCGGAGCACGTTGTGGCGGTGGAAACGCCCGAGGTGCCATCTGCTGCTGCTGCTGTTGTTGCGGTCGCGGTGGTGGCATCGGCGGTCGGAACGGAGGTGACTGAAAGGGATGTCCCCCGAACCGCTGAGGTCGCGCCGGTGGATGCCACTGCTGTCCGGATGGTGTCCGATACACCATGCGGTACTTCTGAGGAGCGCCACCCCCACTGCTGGGTGGAGCGCTGCGCTTCCGCTGCTCAGCTGCCAACTCCCGCTGAGCGTCCTCTTGCATAATCGTGGCATTGACGAGATCGTTGAAGGTGCCGCGATTCCACTGAACGAGATGTGTCTTCATCTCGGGGTGCAACCCCCGATAGAAGTGCTCCCGCTTCTTCTCCTCGGTGGAGACGTAGTCTGACGCATATTGCGCCAGATGGTTGAAAGCACGGGAGTAGTCATGGGCACTCCTCCCGCCCTGCTTCAGTTCCAAAAATTCTTGGAACTTCCTCTTCATTATCCCGGGAGGTATATGATAGGTGCGGAACGCGTCCAGGAACTCTTCCCACTCCACGGTATGGCCAGCCAAACGTGAGGCGACATAGTTCGCCCACCACGCACCAGCGGCACCGTGAAGTTGCTGCACTGCGAACAAAGTCTTTTGCCGCTCCGTGCATTGGAGCAGCCCGAACTTTAACTCGATTGTCCGCAGCCAGTTGTCGGCCTCCTGTGGTTCTTCAGCTTCTGTGAACACTGGAGGGTGCGTACTCATGAAGTCCGAGTACGACACATCACGGGGCTCATGGGGCCCCCTCTCTTGACGCCCCCTGCCTGGGACGTATTCTGCACGATCGTGCGGAGCAGGTCGGTCTGCTCCTCACGACCTCCCACCAGTGCCACTATCACATCCGCTAGAGTAAGCGGAGGCGGCGGTGGTGGTTGCTGATGCGGGGTGCTGTCGTAGGCCGGTGGCTGGGAGCCATCGCCTCCCTGGTGGCTAGAGCCACCAACCTCGTGCGTGGTCCTAGTGCGAACCATCTGCGACCATACGACAATAACCATCAGTCCCGCAACATAGTTCAATGCAGTCAAATGAAATAGGCGTAAAAACATAATGACAATAAAATCATGCGATACATCTCGTATACAGATAATGTAATAACTTTGCACAAGCTACACCATTACCAGACCAAATACAAGCTAGTTTAAATCCAAATTGATGGACTTCCTCTTTGGAAGTTCATCACAACTAGGTTTGGTCACTACGAGATGTTACTATCGCCTTGTCATCACGTATACTACCCTTTTATCTTCAATATGACACAAACATGGTCTCTAGTAAAAGAAACTTGAGTGAGACCTATACTCAAATCTTTCACTAGTTGAATATAACCTCTCATGAGTAGGTTCTACCCTATTGGAAGTACTTAAACCCCCTTAGGGTATAACAATCTCTCTAATGAGTTCAACTGTCATCCCTCTGTCAGAATGACCAGTTTCTACAAATTCCAGATTTTGACCTGGTTCTGGGCATTTTTATGACTCAAGTTGAATACAAAAGTTAAAGTTAACTTCAGTATCGTTCCAACTAGTACTTATTTCCCCTCAGATCAGATCTGGTTAAAAAGTTATTGTAATTCAAAGTCAACAGAATTTCTGGAAGAATTTCAACAGCACCACCTTTGGGAAGTTGCTGTTTTCAACCCTGATTTCCACTGAATTCTGTGCTGAAATTTCAGAAACTTTGAATTGCAAAGATGTAACACATCTTCTACCCTTTTTAAAAATGCATCATATGAAAATTTTAGATTTTTCTACTGGGAGTTATGTTTGAAAAATAGAACAGTCCAGAGAGTGTTTCACTCCGTCCTGATTCTGGACAGTTTACATTCCTCTGGAATTTAAGCCATCTTAAGGTGTGATTCAGCTCTGGAAGTCTACAACAAAGTTGTAGATTACTTAAATACCTTTCCAGAACTGTACACCACACCTACCTGGGCTAAAAGACCTGTGAGTTATGCTCTGTTGAAGATCAGCAAACTTGCTGGCCAAAACAGAGCACTCTGTTTTTCATTCCTTTGGCTATCCTGCTCAACTATCACATTCTTCTACCAAACCAGGGTCCTAAATGTTGAAACTTAGTGATTTTAGTTTCTTGTTATCATTATTTTTCATGCACATGCCTATGATATGTCGGTACTACGTTCCTCACAAAAAGAAAATCCTAACTGGATTATACCGGCATATACGTCTCAAGTGTGGCACTAAACGGTCTCTCGCACACGTTTACTACACGGATACATACGTGGTTAGTACCTGCAGAAGACCACATAATTGTGATGCACTCAAAGGTTGTGTTTCCATTTCTGGCAGGACCATATTTGGAATTAAATACAAACGCCTGTATCATTGTCATACGGCCGTCCTTGAGTTAAGTCACGTCTCAAGGTACGTGATCGTGTTTCAACACCACACGACTGGGAACCCGAGTATATCATGAACGGTTCGTCACGGTTGGGAATGTTATCAACCCAACAGATACCACCTACTTCTTTGCAGGGCATGCCGATGGCAAGCGCTGCTTATATCCTCCTGGGCTATTTCTAGACGAACACACTATCGCGTTACTGACCACACGATGGGGTCTCCACTTGCTTGCCTAATGCACACTAGGGATCAGCGTTTCATATGAAGTCAGGAACATGAAGAGTCCAAGAGTTTCATATTGACGTCTCACACAAAGCTGTGAGACCAATCCCTGAACCACGTTCCTCGTCAGGGGAGCTAACCGAAATTGAACCGCTTTCCGTGGCGTTCCTTACCATTCTTACCAAAGTGTAGGTGCGTCGTTACATAATTTAAAAATTCAGAATTATAACACATAGGTTAGCCTTTGCCACTTTAAGTAACTATGCTAATATAGTCCTTACTTGGGCAACTACCGAATCCTCACCGTAAACCTAAGTTTTCCCGTAATACAGTCCTTAAGTATTGTGCTATCCCCAATGCAGCTCTGATACCAGGCTGTGACAGACCGGAATCCGCTCATCCAGGATCGCAGAGGGTGGTGCCGCACGATGCGACACCCGACAGCACACGTCATAAGGACACAATGTATTACATGGGAAACCAACTGAATTGTACAAACAGGTACAACCTTCAGTTACAAACTATTGTCTTTATTACACAACAAAAGTTTCTTTTATACAACTCACACCCGCCTATCTAGCAAAAGTCGGTTGCCCAGCCCTAGGGCAACCCACACTAGCTGCACTCCTCAGCTCAGCACGGCGTGTACGGCTCCCACTCAGCCGTAGTCCCCGACGGAGGGTAACCCTCGCCGGTGGACTCATAACCCGAGTCCGTGGGTGGCTCCTCACCTGAAAAACACTTAAGCTGCAACAGTGAGCATGAGGGCTCAACAAGACTTAACCGACTCGCCTAGGAGTGAAACTCTACATGAGGTGTACAATGAACATAGGATAGTAACATTGCAGCAAATGGAAACGCCTACAAGTTCATCCTTAATTCATATTTTAGCAACAGGTTAACAGTTCGGGAATCTGAAATTTAGTAAGCAATATTTGGTGGCACACATGTAGCAATACAATTATATCATAACAGCAATATTAGATCATCACATTTCATACCTTAGCCTACGTCACGACTCAGTGACCAAGTGGTACTCTTCACCGTGAGGGACGGCGAATCGACTCGATATACACCTGCAGGGACACCCAAAGAGCACGTCACGTACGCCCATCCATGGAGCTGCACAGCACGCTCACTCGATGCCGTACGGGACAACCTTTCGCCCAACAGCCCAAACGTCGAACTGGTCCCACCGAAACGAGCAGGAGGTTCCCTACACGGAGCATCTCTCTGTGCCCGTTAGCATATTTCCACCTTGATGCCCTCAGCCTACACCTATAAATCGGTGCGTTATGCCTCGACGCCCGGAGGTTTAGGTTACATTGGTTTATCGGGGCCCATATATCCGACATGCCTTCGGTACATTCAAACTTGATCAGCATGGGCTGCACACAGATCGGTCCTCAATCAACACGGACAGGGCTGCGCACACAAGACTCCCTCTTGCTGCGCCCTAGCCCCTGCCAAGCCTCATTTTTATTACTAAGGTGATCTCACATCACTCGAACTAATCCCGTGTGTACCAAGCCTAACTCGCGAGTAGATTCCAACTACTCGAATTGTATCGAAGTCCTATGAATAATTAAGCATAGCCTGTCTACTCGAGGCCTTAGACACTACCCTCACTCTTAGGGGAAAAATTCTGGTTATGCAGTTGGGTATTCATCCATCCTAAACCTAATGCACATACACACTTCACACTACGTATGTAAACAAAGTAAAACTTTATAAACAGCTTAATGCAAACCGGGGCTTGCCTTGTTGCTGCTGGTTAGTAGTTAGGTCTTCGTCCGGAAGGAGGAAGTCGAGCACCTCTGGAGTCTCCTCGCCTTCAGCGACTACACGTTAATGACTGTGCACATAAGTTAATTGTAATGATTCTGCTACAAGTCCTAATAACAAGTTTTTAACAATTGGAACCCTGTTTAAGAATTTAAAATGAAACTGGGGCTAGTGGTTTGGGTTTGGACCTAAGCATATGATCAAGTGCTAAGTGGTTTCCCCCCTCTCCTATATTGATCACCTTAGGTGGTTAAACAGAACAGGGGTGATCCAGAGCTCCAATGGAGCTGAGAATTTTTGTGTGAGTTCCTTGTCACAATAAAACCCTCTGGACCAAAGATTGGCACTTTTCAATGAGTGGTTTGTTCAGAATAATTTTCTAAGCAATTGAGCAAAGAAGAATTAGTTCTGGGATAACACCCATGTTAATGCCAAACTTAGTCAACTACAATTTCAATTATAGCTCATAGAGTTTGCATGAATTTTCCTAGCATTTTTGGAGCTAAGAGTTGCCCAGAACTGAATTTCCAAGTTTTGGAAATTCTCTGAAAATGTTTCTGTATTTCAGTGAATACTGCATCTTCAAATCTGAATTGCCCTGATCAAATCAACTCCAAATGGTCTGAAACTTTTACAGGAGTTCACTAACATCATAAATAATATTCCGGCAAAATTTGAGGATTTTTGGATGAACCAAACTCCTTCTAAAATTCTTTTACTGAAACTATTTAAAGAATTTTCCAGAATTAAGTAATGGGTTTCATACAATTTGGGTTTCATATTTGGATAGTAACCTATTAGAGGAATCCAACAAAATTTGTTTCACAATTTTTGGATCCTCCTACACCAAGTTGTGGCCCTCCAAAGTTTAAACTAGAAACTGAAATCCCTGAAAAGTTTAAATGCCTGTTAGTGGGTCCCACTCGGCAGGCTTTCTTCCTCGCGCCAAACAGGGCCCGCGGCGGCACCCTCCGGAGAGCGTCGCCGGAATTGCTTTCCCGGCCATCTCCCGACCTCAGACTCGCCGCCCCACCCTAACTTGCGACGCTGAACTCGGCTCGGGTGTCGCCGGCGGCCATAGCTCACCGGAACAGGGCGCCCGACGGTGGCAGCGGCTGTTAGGGTTCCAGCGTGGTCGGGAATGCGCTACACCACATCAACACAATCGGGAAATGATCGGAGAGCACCGTGGGAGCTCGAGGGTGTCGAAAATGGCCGCCAAACCCTGTGAAAAGGTCGGCAACATAGAGCTCCACGGTGACCCGAGCTGTTATTCCATGGTGGCCCGAAAAACAACAAGAACCTGGTCATTTCTGGACCATAGCACTTGATTCTTGGTAGAGGAGGGCCGCTAGGAAGTGAGGAAGGTGTGTCCAAGCTCGCCCGAGCTGGGGTGGACCGTGAAATCCTAATTTCGGAGTAGACCAAACCCTACCCCCATGCACTAACTGTCGTGAATCTTGGGAATTCTCTGCGCTAGATTAATCAAGTGCTATGAGGGTTGCAGCTACATGAACTGGATACTAAGGCGCACCTTTTTCTTGTAGAGAACGGGCGGTGAAAACGGCCATGGTGTGCTGTCCACGGAGAGTAACTTCGGTTTCCCGCCGGTGGGCCTCGGTTCTCGGCGGCGATCGTTGAATTGTGGCTAATCGAAGCGCCAACGCTGTGAAGTAGCAGGGTGGATAGCTAGAGCACGCGCTGGTGCTCACTTTTTGTGTTGGTGGCTCGGGCAAAGGCCGAGCAGGCGCCGGTGTACGGTGGAAATCGGAGGAGCGGCGCCGGTGAGCGAAACAGAGCGCGGTGCGGTGCTGTTCGTGCAGAGGAAGCAACGTGTATGGCTCAGCTGCGTGGAGAGGGGGTCACGTAGAGGAGGGGTTAGCTGCTGCCCGGTTGCCAGCGCGAGAGAGGAAACCAGGAGGTGGCTTCCCGGGCGGTGGCGCCCGTGGCAGCTGGGCTGTTCGGGCGAATCCCCTCGGTTAAGTGAGAGACAGAGGGAAAAACTTGGGGGTTAAGTCTTCTCAGCCCTATGACATTTAGGCCCCACTGGTCAGTACCCCCCCCCCCATCTCTCAAAAGATCCCCAACACTTGGCAAATGATCAATTCAAATGTTTGGAGTCTAAAACTGAGCTACATTTGTATAGTTGGGCAAATTTCCCCCAAATTCAAATGTACATTTGAATTCTTTGCACATTTGAATCCTTTTTTGGAAAAATGGGTAGCAAACGTTTTCAAAAATTACTGAAACTTTGCCTACCCACTAATTTGGACCTAAGGAATCCAAATATGCCATTTGATTCTTGTGTTAGCTGCTGCAACCAAGAGTTTGAATACAACAGTTTTGAATCACCACTTATGTCCTCCCCTCATTTAAATTTTGAGTTGGACATTTAGTTCAAATTCTGATTTTCAAACCCTCCTATTGCCCTTGAGTACTTCAACTTGGTGGCCTTAATCCAAATAGGGTCAAAACATGCAAATGACTCTAAGTTGGTTTTAGAACACCCTCTCATGTGTTAACATATGTGTAGAAAGTTTGAACCAATCCCCTTTTGATGGAGATTACTTGCTCTTCGCAATTCTTCGCAAGATATTCACAACAAAAACTGTGGTGTTGTGAGGTGATGAAAAGTTTTTGCAAGTCCCTTTTCTTGGGCTTTTACAGAAATGTGGCACCCAACAGCATACACGAAAAGAACCATAAAGTACAAAGTCTTTTATTTCTCAACATAGTGTCATTTACAAAATATTGCACCACGAGGGTACACGCAGAGGAATATACATACACACTTACTCTCGGTCCTAACTATGCAAAAGAGAAGACATCCAGCCCGCAGACGCTTCTTACTAGCTTCCACAAAGATGAGTGCAGCGGGCAGGGTTTCCAGTGAGTCTCTGATGGCTCACCGAACAACCATCTTCATAGCAAATTTTATAACCTGCAAAACACTAATAATGCAACTGTGAGCATAATGGCTCAGCAAGACTTAACCGACACTCCTAAACATGGAACTCTACATGCCGGGATTACTAACATAGGAAAAGTATGATGCAATAACGACACACCTACATGTTAATCCTTATTTTCAGTTTAATAGCAGCAGATTATTATGCCTTAGGCAGCCCTCACATCGAATGTCCACAATCAAACAAGAAACAATTTCCTCCGATGTGGTGATGCCCAAAGAGGAAACTAAACTTAGTAAGCTCTACAACTATAGCATACATGGTTGGAAATACAATGAATTTAAGAACTTCACATCAGCAATGATTTATCTCACTTCATCTGGAAATTATTACTACGTCACAACTCAGTGAACAAGTGGTACTCATATAACCGTGAGAGACGGTGATTGCAACCAGGACACACCCGGAATACACAACACATACACCCACCTCGAAAGACTCATACAAGAGCTCTTTCTTACATTGTATGCAGCAACCTTTCACACGTCACTCCAATGCCGAACCAGTTCCGCCGACCCGGAACACGTCGAAGTTGCTCCGCTAGCGGGTTTACACCTCTGACACCAACCCCTAAAGGACGGCTGTATAAGTTTCGACACGAGAGTACCCGAGTTACATCGGTTTCCTGGACCCCATAATTCCAGTATGCATCCGGTACTGTTCAAACTTGCTCAGCAGGGCAGCATACACATCGGTCCTTAACCGACACAAACAGAGCTACAGCGACACAGGCCCAACGTCCTGCTGCTCCTACTCTCTGCTCGGTCTCATTTTTCATTCCAGAACTTTCATTCTCCAGAATCATACCCTGCCGAACCAACATCCTAAACTGGCGAGTAGCTTCCAACTACCCGACTTGTACCGGATCCTATACAACTTAATCCTAGCAGAATCTACACGAAGGTAACCTGTTCTATTCTGTACTCCAAGGGTTTTTGGGTCATGCATTTGGAGTATCAATCACCTTGACCTAATGCACAATTCATACTAGACCAATAGAAGTGATACAAAGTAAAATGTAACTAAAAAGCTGTTAAATGCAAACCGGGGCTTGCCTTATGTTGCTGCAGGTTTAGTTCTACTTTATAGTCAGTAGCTTGGCGATGAGTTAAGCTTCAAGTTTCTGTTCTGAGTCGAATGCCTCGTCGAGCTCCTTCGTCGTTTTTCCTATCGATATGAACATGCACAGTTTTATGTTGCAAGTAAAAACATTATAAAACAAAAGTGTTTTATGACTTAAGAATATCTAAGACTCGAGAATTTGGTTTGGCTATGTGCTTGAACAGGAAAGGAACATTTTGAGTATTGGAGGTTTTCGGAACTGAAGTGCAAAGAACTATGTAATGGACATAAGTATGAAGCTGGACATAATTGGCAGAAAACTGGAGAAGATGATCTCAACTTGTTCTAAAATTTTTACAGTGGTCCATAGATAATACAGAGGTATGTCTTGCAAAATTTCAAACAAAGTTGATGTAAGATGTGGCCTAAAGAATTTCCTTAGCTATTTGGCTTCTCTAAATTCCTAAGGAAATCATAGTGTCTTGTCATGCTCCAAATTTGGTTTTTCAGAAACTTGAGAGTCTTATGAGTCCATAAGACTTGGTTTTACCATTTTGGAGATTCCTACACAGAGATATGGATTTTCCAAACTTGGTTAAAAGTCTGAAAATGTCTCTGTTCATTTTCCCATTTTTCAGAGACATAGAGGATTGAAACAATATTTGGCCAATCAAATGGAGTCCAATGCCTATGAAAATTTTACTGGAGTTCAAAGATTTTTGGATGAATGTCCTGCCCAAATTTGGAAATTTTCCAATAAAAACAGAACTCCTGTAAAAATTCCTACAAGATTTTCCTTAAATGAATTAATGAGCGAAATAAATGAATTTTCATAAATATTAGGCTGCATCCTTGGATAGTACTCTTTGAGAGGAATCCAACAAAATTTATTTCACAATTTTTGGAGGTTCCTACACAAAGTTATGGCTCTCCAAAGTTTGAACCGAATTAGGAAAATCTGAAAAAGTTTAAACACTGCCCATAGGTCCCACTCGTCATCCCTAACCTTCAGCCTCGTGCCAAACAGAGCAGTGGCGGCTCCCTCTGGCGAGGTCGCCGGAAAGGAACTTCCCAGCCACCTCCGAACCCCCCCTGCTGGCCGCCCACCCATTCCCCCCACGCTGAACACGTTGGTGAGGTCGCCGGCGGCTGAAACTCGCCGGAAAACAGGGCGCACCGGCAACAGCAAACCCTAGGGCTCCGGCGAGGTCGTGCACGGTGAGTTCTCCACCAAATGGTCGGTTCTTGGTCTCTAAAGCACCAGGGGATCGTATAGAAGACCGTCATGAGGTCTAAACAAGCCGGGGAGAGCTCCAAACCTATCGGCACCATGCGCCTGATATGGTCCAGCGGTATACCCTTGAAAAGAACTCGGATTCCTCGCTCTACACTCAATTTCTTGGTCTAAAATCGATGTAGGAGGTGTGCTAGGCACTTAAGATCCTGTGTGTGAAGTTTGAAACACAGCAAACACGATTTGAGGATGAATTTTGCAGTTCCTTACCTCAAGGTCAGTTTCTGCCGCCCGGGAGAAAATCTTGAAATTCTCCCTCTGTGATCAATGGCTAGGGCTGAGCTTCGGAGGTGATCAACTAGGCTTGTAGGTGCACTTATGGGATGGCTTGCTTGGGCGTGATCACCCCTGGTTTGGGCTGGCCACGTCGACCAGTTCGGTTTCTTCGGTGTTTCACACGGGAGCTGCAGCAACTTGCTGTTTTCCGGTGCAAACGAGCTCGGAACAGGGGACGAGAAGGGCTGGCCGGCTAGAGCACTGGTGGGCGAAGCTCTTTGCTGTTGGGAGCTCGAGCAAAGGGGAAAGCAACGCTGGTTGCAATTGAAAGGAATAGAGGCGGCACCGGCGGCTGCTATCGTGCGTGGGCGCAGAACAGAAGGCACGAGCAGCTCGGTCCAGAGAAGAAAGAATCACGCTGAGGTGCAAAAGACCCACGAGCAGCTCTCCAGCGCTGCTCAATTCAGTGAGGAGGTGGCTCGGCAGCAGCCCTTGGTGGCACGCGTGAGGCAGTCGGCTGAGGAGTGGGAAACAGAGTCTCTGTTTTGCTTCTTGTGTAAGTCTACTCCTTATGACATGTGGGCCCCACTGCTCTTCTCCCCCTTATCCTCTCCAAAATCTCTCAAATTTGGTACAGTGCAAACTTCAACCATGAGGAACTCAAATTCAAAAGCCATTTGGCAATTTGACAAGTTTTACCTCAGTTTCAAATTTGAATTCAAACTTTAAGGAAATTCATAAGCCCCTTTGATATTCATATCAAAGCAACTCCAAACTTTCCCAAATTTTGTCTCCCTCATAATTTGGACCTGAAGAATTTGAATATTCCATCTGATCTTTGAGTTGGCTGCTGCAAATAAGAGTTTTGAACCAACAGTTTGGAACTCCCTTTTTGAAATGTCCACCTTATGATTGAAGGGAACCATTTAGTTCAAAGACCGATTTAAACTCCTTTTGCACAGGACCACATTCACATATTTATAAAAGTTTTTGCAAGTCCTAATTCTTGAAATGAACTCAACTTTATTCACAGCACAAGTTTTGCATTTACAAGTTTTTGGGACTTTTACATTCCTCCCCCCTTAAAAAGAATCTTGTCCCGAGATTCATAAAGAAGTGACGAAGCGGTAGAGAAGGAATTACCGGATATAAGCGGACAGCAAGTCCGGATAGTTTGAACGGAGGTATTCTTCACTCTCCCATGTCGCCTCCTCTGCGGTGCGATTGCTCCATATCACCTTATAAAATTGGAGCGTCCGATTCCTAGTCGACCGAGACTTTTCATCGATAATCCGGATTGGATGCTCGCTATAGGAGAGATCCGGTTGCAATGTCTCGATATCTTCATTGCAGACAGCAGTGATATTCTTGAGACATTTTTGAAGCGTAGATATGTGAAATATATCATGCACCCCAGCGAGATTCGTCGGTAGCTCATGCCGGTAAGCTACGGGTCCACATTTCTCCGTGATAGCAAATGGACCAGATAAACCGGGGAGCGAGGTTTCCTTTTACACCGAATTGGTGAACTCCCTTCATTGGAGATACGCGGAGATATACGTACTCTCCGACATTAAAGTTCAACGGTCGACATCGCTGGTCTGCATAACTCTTCTGTCGAGATTGAGCAGCCTTTAAATTTGCTTGTATGACCCGAACTCGTTCTTCGGCGTCATTGAAAAGATCAATCCCGAATGTCACTCTTCCACCGGATTCGCACCAATTCAGCGGTGTGCGACATATCCGGCCGTAGAGAGCCTCATACGGTGGCATCTTGATACTCGTTGATAGCTGTTGTTGTACGAGAATTCCGCCAATGGTAGATAAGCATCCCAGTTCTTACCGTGGTAGATGGCACACGCTCTCAACATATCTTCCAAGACTTGATTCACCCTCTCGGTTTGTCCATCGGTTTGAGGGTGATATGCGGAGCTTCTAAGCAATTTGGTTCCCAAAGTCGCGTGCAGCTGTTCCCAGAAACGAGAAACGAACAGTGCACCATGATCTGAAACTATTGTTCTTGGAACTCCATGCTGGCACAATATTCGTTCAATGTATAACTCCACGTATTTCTTGGAGTTGAATTCCATATTCACCGACATGAAGTGTGCTGACTTGGTTAATCGGTCAACGATTACCCAAACTGAATCATGCTTCCGAGATGTGAGTGGTAACCCGACAATAAAATCCATACTCACATCTTCCCACTTCCATGCCGAAATATGAAGGGGCTGCAGCAAACCAGGTTTCTTCATGTGATCTGCTTTCACCCTTCGACACGTATCACACTCGGATACGTGTTTAGCTATTTCCTGCTTCATCCGTGTCCACCAAAACTTGTTTCTCAAATCTTGGTACATCTTGTTGCTTCCCGTATGAATGGAAAATTTTGATAAATGAGCTTTGTCTAATATCTTCTTACGAAGCTTCATGTTCCTCGGTACGACTATAGGGTTCTTGAACCATAGCGTACCATTCTCATCTTTCTGGAAGCACTTAGCTTCTCCTTTGTCTATTCTCTTTCGGATATGGGCCATGCCCCTATCTTTCTTTTGAGCCTCTACAATTTCATCACGAATTGTAGAAATGAGGGCAAGGTTAAACAATGACCCATCGGGAACCAAGCGCAGGCTCGGTTCTTCTTCTTCCATTGCAGCCATGGTTAGATTATGCACATGTGATTATCGACTAAGTGCGTCGGCAACCATATTCGCTTTTTCAGGATGGTAGTGTATCTCTATCTCATAATCTTTAATTAACTCTAACCATCTTCGCTGCCTCATATTTAATTCCTTTTGTGTGAAGATGTACTTTAAACTCTTGTGGTCGGTGTAGAGGTGAACTAAGTTTCCAAGTAAATAGTGCCTCCACATATTTAGAGCAATAACTACAAGAGCTAGCTCGAGATCATGTGTCGGATAATTCTGCTCATGATTCTGAAGCTGCCTGGATCCATACGCGACCACTCGCCCTTCTTGCATAAGCACGCAGCCAAGGCCGATGCTGGATGCATCGCAATGCACATCAAAAGCCTTAGTTGTATCGGGCTGCGCCAACACGGGGGCTGTTGTGAGGTGCTTTACCAATGCTTTGAACGTCTCCTCACATGCTTCACTCCACACATATTTGTTGCCTTTCTTTTAGAAGTTCCGTCATAGGTTTAGAGACTTTGGAGAAATTCAGAATGAATCTCCGGTAGTACCCCGCTAAACCGAGAACGCTACGGACTTCTTGAACTGATTTCGGTGAACTCCAATTCAGCACTTGGACGATCTTGCTCGGATCAACCGCAATGCCTTCCGAAGAAATAATGTGTCCAAGTAATGGCACTTGGTTGATCCAGAACTCGCACTTGCTGAATTTTGCATAGAGTTTGTGATCCCGTAGGCGTTGGAGCCCAATATGCAGATGTTCGACGTGTTCTTCCTCCGACTTAGAATATACCAAGATATCATCGATGAAGACCATGACGAACTTGTCCAGCTCCGGCATGAAGACTGAATTCATCAAGTACATAAAATGGGCCGGAGCATTAGTGAGTCCGAATGACATGACGAGATACTCATATAACCCGTATCTCGTCGAGAACGCCGTCTTGGGTATGTCTTTCGCCCGGATTTTTATCTGGTGATATCCGGACCGAAGATCCATCTTCGAGAAAACCTTAGCACCCACTAGTTGATCGAAAAGAATATCGATACGTTGTAATGGATACTTGTTCTTGATAGTTACGGCATTGAGCGGACGATAGTCCACACATAACCTCAAAGTCTCTTCCTTTTTCTTGAGGAACAGCGTGGAGCATCCCCATGGTGATGAACTGGGTCGAATGAAGCCTTTGCTTACAAATCATTCAGCAGCTTCTTCAGCTCCACTAGTTCCTTGCCATTTTATACGGCCTCCGAGATATGGGTGTGATTCCCGGTGCTAGTTCAATTTTGAACTCCACTTCACGATCGGGCGGCATGCCCGGTAGATCATCGGGAAACACGTCTGGATATTCCCGGACCACTGGAATGTCCTCCAGTTTCTTAGCTTCAACGGTGTGGACAACACTGACTTCTGGTGCAACATTTCTCAGAATCAACGTGTGTTGCCCATGCTTCTTTGAATTCAGCTGCACCATTCGTGAACTAATATCAAAGATAGCTTGGTGATGCGTCAACCAAGCCATTCCCAAGATTATGTCAATCTGCAAGCCTTCCAGGATGATAAGAGTGGTAGGATATATCCGCCCATCCAAACACATAGGCGCTCGAGCAACAATTCTGCCCGCTGTCCTACTACCTCCCGGTGAATTAATCTGATAAGATGCGGCCAAGGTGGTTGATGGTACTTGGTGTTTAACCACATAATATTTGCTGATAAATTCATGTGTAGCACCCGAGTCGAACAACACGAGCGTGGGCTGATCACGTAGGCTGAACATGCCCGCCAACACGGGTTCTCCCACGGGAACATCCTCAACTGCCATACAGTTTACGTTCCCCACTTTCAGTGTTGTCCTCCTTGGCTGACCATGAAATTTCTTTGCAGATTGAGATGACATGTGACTGCTGCTTTGCTGGGTCACTTGACCCTCCTTAGGAATATGCTTTACATCGCTACGAGTACCGTACGATGCGGGCTCAGGATCTTTATAATATGAAAGTGATTGATATTCTTGTGCACCTTGTTGAAGTGGGGGTGCACAACTACTCATTTGCTGCTGTTGCAGCAGTGGCTGAACCTCCATGGGTGAATATGGACAGTATTGCATCTGAGGTGGTCCGTCAAAGGACTGAATCTTCACCCCGGATGGTAAGCAATATATCACCGGTTGTTCTTGATGATAACCACCCGTACTTGCCAGTGATAATTTTCTCTTCCTCTTACTTTCCTTATGGTCGAGTTCAGCTATTTCTTGAATCATAGCGGCATTGACTAACTCACTATAATTCCCTTTATTGCATTGTGCCACTTTTGTCCAAAGCTTCACATCGAGGCCTCGGAAGAAGTAATGACACTTCATTGTCTCGTTATGCACATAAGCGGATGCATATTGTACTAAACGGTTAAATTCCGTAAAGTACTTCATAACACTCATGCCTCCTTGTTTGAGTTCATAGAACTCTTCAATTCTGGTTTTGACGATGCCCTCACAGATATGACGTGCACGGAAAGCATCACGAAACTCCGTCCACGTCACACGATGGCCTTCAGCGATCTTAGCAAGATATTCAGACCACCAAGCCCCAGCGGATCCATGAAGTTGCTGAGCGGCAAATAAGCTCTTTTCATATTCATCACACTGGAGCATTCCCAGTTTAGATTCAATCACCCGGAGCCAATGATCTGCCTCCAAGGCTTCTCTAGCTTCAGAGAATACCGGTGGTTGTCTTGCTAGAAAAATCCAAATACGTATTTAGTGTGGGATTTTGCTGTGAGGTCTCTTGTCGGATGCCTTGCTGCACCAACATCTCAAGAGACTCGGCCATTCTTCCCAACACCTCTGCCAGTCTGGTTGATGATGGCGGTGATCGTCGCTGCGACGAATCATTTCCATCCCGACTGGAACCACCAACCTCATACCCGGAATGAGTATGATCCATACTGCAAGAGTGAGCAATTTACGGTTAATATCCAAGATGTACTCCACTTGAACTCAAAATTATTAACCGCAAAAACATCACATCAACAGTGCAGCATACGTGAAGGAAACAAGGTTTTTGACAATTCCGAAATATAACCAATGATTGTTGAAGTTTGTCAAACTCTTAAACCAACAACAAGGAATGATGAAAGATAACTAATGAATATGTCATGGAACTTAGAGAAGTATAAAAACCTTCATGTCCACAACAATTCCTAAATTACATGGGCAGTGAGCAATGCTCTGTTCAGTATGACCCTTGGACCTTAATCCCAGAATTTGATTATGAAAATGGCAGTTTCATGAGAGGGCCCGACCTCGATCACGGGACGGTGCCGCCTTGTCCGGGGATCGCATTGGATGGTGCCGTGTTATGCGGCACCCAACAGCACACATATAAGGAACACTGTATTACACAAATCAAAAGCGGAAGCTTACAATTGTTCTTTGTAAATAATTTACATAAAATAGCTACAGCGGAAGTCTATGAACAGCTCATGTTGAATATCAAAGAAGCACTCGAAAAGAGGTCCAGCCCGTGGACTCCTCTTGCTAGCAACACGAAGACATGGCATCGGCTAGGTTCTCCAAGTGTGACATGACTCAGAAGTTCCCGAGTCTCACCAGACAACCTTCTTTATAGCGTCGAGGTTTACCTGCAAAACCACTTATATAGCAAGAGTGAGCACAAAGGCTCAACAAGACTTAACCGTATCTCCTAAGACATGAAACTCTAAATGAAAGTAACCTAAGACTTAAACCTGTCATTTGCGAAAAGACTCGCCTACGAGTTTATCCTTAACTTTCAGATTTTAGCCATAATAGTAGTGACCTTGCGCCCAGCAACATTGGAACTCCACAATCAGACATGAAACGCTTCATTCCAATGTTACTTGTCCCAAGGTGGAAAAATAACTTTTGTTTGCTCTATTTCTACTTCAAACATGGTTCTCATGCAACTTAACATAATCATAGCAGCAATTATACTTTTTGCAAACTGTTTCCACACAAGTTGATTACTACGTCACAACATGGGAGCAAGCGTTACTCAATAACTGCGAGGGACGGTGATTCAAATCAAACACTACCCAGATAACTCGACACATACGCCCGCCTCTGAAGACCCAACTCTGGCGTCCTTCATTACGTGTATGTAGCAACCTTTCTCAGGACACTAGACTGTAGAACCGGTCGTGCCGTCTCGGGCTCATAGGTCTAATGAGACGATGTGGTATGCCTCTACAATCCAGTGAACCTGGTACATCGGTTTCCTGGTTCCCATATACCAGTAAGCATCTGGTACACAAATCAATACTTGCTCCTGGACGCGGCACACGCATCGGTCCTTAACCGACACTGGCAGAGCTACGCGACCAAAACCTCGTCTTGTCGCTGCCTAACCTCTCTGCCTGGTCTCATATTTAAAAATGTAAACTTTAGTTTGCTTCCTTTCCCAACCATACTTATGATATTCCGAACTATAGCTCGCGAGTAGATTCCAACTACTCGTCTTCTACCGGATGCCCTAGTCTATTTCGCATGGCCTTATTCTACAGCGATGACATAATTCTACCCTCGACCTCAGGGTTCATGTTTGGTTATGCAAGTGGAGTATAAAACATCCTTGACCTAATGCACATACAAACTTTGACCAATAGTAGTGAACAAAAGGAAAACTTTAAAAACAACTTAAATGCAAAACAGGGCTTGCCTTGGTTTTGCAGGTGACTAAAGTCAGATAAAATGAAGTTAGTTGTTGATGATGACTTGAATATTAAACACTGGCCTTCTTGCTCCTTGGTTCAAGCTTCACCTTTCCTCCACTCTTCCACGTTTAAACACTACACGTTATGAACATGCATACATGTTTAATTGTAAAACTTTTTGCTAACAAATGCTAAAGCCAAGTATAAAACTGGAACTCTGTTCAAGAATTTAAAATGACACTGGGGCTGGTGGTTTGGGTGTGTGTTTAAGCACTATCCTCAAGTGAGAAGTGAGGTTCATCACTTGGGTGGTGATCATCTAATTGGTTGAACAGAACACTACTGATCCAGGGCTCCAATGGAGCTGGACATTTTCTCGTGAGTTCCTTGTCTCAAGAAAGTCCTCTGGACCAAAATTCAGAATGTTTCACTAAGTATATTACCCAGAATAATTCCCTAAGAATTTAGGCAAAAAGGAATTAATTCTGAATAAATTTGCACTTTCATGCAAATTCAAGTGAACCACAATTTCAGACATAGCTCAGGGAGCATGCATGAATTTTCCTAGGATTTTTGGAGCTCAGGAATGCACATTGGGCTGTATATTTGGATAGATCTTTTCATCCTGAATCCAACCCAATTTGAATCACTAAATTTGGAGCTCCCTAGCAAAAGTTATGAGGTTCTAAAGTTTGAACTAAATCTGGAAATTCAAACTAATCGGGAAATATTCAAACTCTGACTGTGGGTCCATCCTACACGTGTCAGCCGCTGGAACTGAGCCACATGGGGCCACAGTATCACTTCCCGCGCTGTCACAAAGGATCCCGGGGCCATAGCCGATCAGCAGTTTAAATCCTCCGTCGCTGACACGCGGGGCCCGCCGGACCGTATTCCTCCTCGGGCCGTTTTCTTTCCCGCGCCGCCCCCTCGCCGGAAACTCGTCGGAGCTCACCGGAGTCGGTTTCCCGGCCGCTCCCGGCTCGGTACTTGCCGCCTGGGGGTTTTCAGGGATGAGCAATCCACTGGTACGGTGCTCTCGGGCCGACGGTGGCCGGAAGTAGGCCGGCGACGTGCGGCGGCCTCGGGAGAGGTTCGGCACCGTCGCCCGGCGGTCCTAGCCCGCCAAGCACTCGGGTTTTTGGCTCTACAGCATCCTGGGAGGCTAGGGAAGCTCGGCGAAAGCCTAACCAAGCATGAAAACGGCGGCTACCCGGCTTTCACCGTGCGCCCGAATGGTAGTGCCGGTTTTGTGCTCGGAGAACATCAAAATACGTCGCCTCTCGTCGGCTTCCAGCTAGGTTTGAAAAGAGGAGATCACCGCCATCTAGCTTAGCTCCTCTGTGCCTAATTTCGTGACCAAAGATTGAGGACAGAGGGAGAATTTCTAGATTTCGTACCAGATGATCGTGTTATGGTCGCCGGGGAGATTTCCTTGAATTCGCGCTCTGTCGTCCATGTCATGGCCCGAGCTTCGGAGATGAGCATCAGGGGGTCGTAGCGCGTCCGAGGGTGCTCTCGTTCGGGCTTGACAAGTTCCCTGCAGTGCTGTCCACATGCGACCTCTTTGTCGGTCCTCGTCGGCCGCCGCGCCAACACGGCTTTCCCGGGGTAGGGAGGCCAGACAACGGCCGATGACACGTCGAGGATGGAGAGGGAGATGTCCTGGTGCCATTTTGGCGCTCTGCCGAGGCTTGCACGCGATGGAACGACGGTGGCATGGTGGATCGGTGGTGGCGGCGGTGTGCGTCGCTGTTCTCGGGCGTGGGCACGAAGCAAAGACCATGGGGTCTCATCTGGTGCACGAGAGGATCAGGCCGGCCTCAAGAAGCGCCTAAGCGACTCGCCAGCACGATGAAACATCCGGAGGGGTGGCTGCTGCGTGGAGAGCTCGGTGGCGCCCGGGTGCTGCTGCTGTCACGCGCTCGGGGGAGGAAAAACAGAGCCCGTGGCTCATCTCACAGACAGCTGGATCCCAGTGCACAGGCAGAGAAGACTTAGGTGCTAAGTTTTCATCTCCCCTCTCAATGACAATTGGGGCCCACAGCTCCTCTCAGCCCCAAAAGATCTCCAAATTTTGACACATTGCAAATTCAGCTATGAGGGATTCAAATTCAAAAACCATTTGGCCATTTGACAAGTTGTGCCACAGTTTCAAATTTAAATTCAAATTTAGAATAAATTTACATGCCCCTTTGATATTCATATCAAAGCACCTCCAAATTTACTCAAAACTTGGCTACCTCATAATTTGAATCTGAGGAATTCAACTATGCCCTCTGATCCTTGAGTTGGCCATTGCAATTACAACTTTTTAAACAACAGTTTGAATTTCCTCTTTGAAAATGGTCTTCTTCTCTTTGAAGTAAATCCTTTGATTCAAACTGAATATTTAAGTCCTCTTTTGTGATGACCCATCTGAATTTGGGTGAAACACTTTAGTTTGCTCCTAGCCCACGCTTGATAAATCTTGGTCCCAAACTGAACCTCACAAGTTCAGTTCTGACCATGCCCCTCAAATTTGAATTTGAAGGTGATCTCAAACAATGCTTTGAACAAATGGTATGTGAGCTTAAAATCCCTCCCATTTTGGAACTTAAGCTCTTCAATACCTGAGGACTGCAATGATCATCTCATATATAAGCTTTTGGACCATCTGAACATGAATGCTTTGCAAGGGTTCAAAAATGGGGTTTAAACTCCCCTCCCCTCTACTCATAGAGAGTGTGCATATGAGTTAGCTTTTTGGGAGTGAAATCCTTTCCCGGGTTAACATGTGTTCAACAGGAGTTAAAGAAGATTTTAGCTCTTCCCACATGTCCATGTTTGAGTTTATCATTTTATGTGACATAACTCAAGTCATTCCCTTGTCTAACATGTTTGAATTCAGCATGAACTCAACATGATCATAGTCCATTCCCTTTTTGGCTCACCCTCAAATCAGAAAGTTGCCACCACATTCTCCTCAATTCAAATGTATGAGGCTCCATGTGTATACAAAAGTTTGGCAGCAATTTGAGCTGAGCCTTTGAGACTAAAGACCTTACTTTTGTTCTTTCTCAAGTACATGTATGATTACACCTGAGTTTAACTCCACCTTGGTCCAACACCTTCAAAGGCATGCTTGAACCCATGTGGTTGCACATCATGTATACCATCCCATGTAAGAAAGTTTTTGTAAGTCCCATTTTTCATGAACAGAAACACAATGACGTTCCATCATCCGTTCCTTTGCATTCACGTTTTTGGGACTTTTACATTTCATGTCTCAAGTTGAATATCAAAGTTATAAATAACCTCAATATACTTCCAACGAGTATTTATTTGCCTTCATATCAATTCTGAATCAGGAATTATGATATTTCAAAGTTGACAGAAATCTGGAACAATTTTGACAGCACCTCCTCCGAAAGTGTCTATTTTGTCCGCAAGATTTCATAAAATTAGACTCCTAATCAGGAGAAACTTTGCACTACAAAGTTGTATCAAATATCAGAAGCTTTCCAACGGTGTCTTACATGACCCTTAGAGATTTTTCTACAAGAAGTTATGGTTGAAATACAGAAAATTCCAGAGAGCATTTTTGGTCTGCCCTGTTTCTAGAGAGTTACCACTCATCTGAGATTTTCAGCCATTTGGAAGGAGATTCTGTTCTAGAGTTCTACAGAAAAGTTATAGAAGACTTCAAAGCCCAGAAATGTATCCCTCACCTCCATTGGTTCAACCAGTCAAAAGTTATGCCCTGTTCAAATTCAGCAAACATTCTGCCGAAACAGGGGAGATGCTTTCTAAATAGTTGAGATGGAAACTATACTCCCAATTGACTCTTAGTTCAATATAGGAGTTCAGTAACCCCTAATGGAATCCTAGACTCCAAAATTACTCTCTTTTTTGAAAACATTCTTTTTCATGCAGTTAATAAAATATTACGGTACTACGTTTCCTCACCAAATTAAAAGTCCTAACCGGCTTTATGCCGGCATATACGTCTCAAGTGGTGGCACTAAAATGATCACTCACACATGTTTTCTAAACGCAATGTTCTACTCGTGGTTAAGGTACCTGCAGAAAACAATCAATAATGAAGCACACAAAGGTTTTTCCATTTCAGGCAGGTTCATATCATAGTAAAAACATACGCCCCGTATCATTGCCATACAAGCCGTCCTTGAGTCAAGCCACGTCTCAAGGTACATGGTCGCATTTTCACACCACACGACGGGGAACCCGAGTATATCATGAACGGGTCGTCACGGTTGGGAATGATATCAACCCAACGGATACCACCTACTACCTCATGACCGTTGAGGCACACCGATGGCGAGCGCTGCGTATGGCCCTTTGAACATTGAACGTTCAAGAGTTGCATACTATCGTGTTGCTTACCACACAATCGGGTATTCTCACTTTTTCCTAAAGCATGTTGGAGATCAGCATTTTCATATGCTCTCAGAACCATAGAGAGATTCAAAGACTCATATTAACTACCGTGCCAAGCCACGGTATACCATTCCATACTATTACTCGTATGGCAAGTTACAGCAATTGATCTGCCTGTAGTAGCGTACCTTACCTCTTACCTAACGTAGGTGCATCGTTACAGAATTGAAATACTGAATGTAACACATTGTTAGCTTTCCACCTTAAGTAACTATGCTGACAATAGTCCTTATGTGGGCATACTACACGTTCCTCACTCGTATACTTCGAAGTTTTCAAAAATAAGCTCTTTTCATGCGTGCTATTCCCAATGCGGCTCTGATACCACGCCTGTGGGGCACCCCTTCCGGGATCCACACTCCAGGATACACATTGGGTGGTTCCGTGCGATGCGGCACCCAACAGCATATACGAAAAGAACCATAAAGTACAAAGTCTTTTATTTCTCAAGATAGTATCATTTACAAAATTTTGCACCACAAGGGTACACGCAGCGGAATATACGTACACACTTACTCTCGGTCCTAACTATGCAAAAGAGAAGACATCCAGCCCACAGACGCTTCTTACTAGCTTCCACAAATATGAGTGCAGCGGCAGGGTTTCCGGTGAGTCTCTGATGGCTCACCGAACAACCATCTTCATAGCAAATTTTATAACCTACAAAACACTAATAATGCAACCGTGAGCACGATGGCTCAGCAAGACTTAACCGACACTCCTAAACATGGAACTCTACGTGCCGGGATTACTAACATAAGAAAAGTATGATGCAATAACGACACGCCTACATGTTAATCCTTATTTTCAGTTTAATAGCAGCATATTATTATTCCTTAGGCAGCCCTCACATCGGAAGTCCACAATCAAACAAGAAACGCTTTCCTCCGATATGGTGATGCCCAAGAGGAAACTAAACTTAGTAAGCTCTACAATTATAGCATACATGGTTGGCAATACAATGAATTTAAGAACTTCACATCAGCAATGATTCATCTCACTTCTTCTGGAAATTATTAGTACCTCACAACTCAGTTAACAAGTGGTACTCATATAACCGCGAGGGATGGTGATTGCAATCAGGACACACACGGAATACACGACACATACACCCTCCTCGAAAGACTCATACAAGAGCTCTTTCTTACGTTGTATGCAGCAACCTTTCACACGTCACTCCAATGCCGAACCAGTTCCACCGACCCACCAGAAGGGCCACTACACAGAACACGTCGAAGTTGCTCCGCTAACGTGTAAAAGTCCTAAAAGCGTGTATGAATAAAAAACTAAAGTTTAAGTTCATATGTGTGGCAATGACATGAAAAATGAGACTTGCTAAAACTTTTCTTCGTGCAAGGTAATACATGGATGAACATCCAACATGAGGTTCACCTTTTTAATTAAAAGTGTTGGACCAATAAGGAGTTAAATACCTCTTTGCATGAAAGTTTAAAATTCAGATTTGAAATTCAAAGTTCACACATAGGGTGAGCAAAAACTTTGAATAAACATGCAGCCCTATAGTTGGGATTATAGAAAAAAATGTTGCTCACAAACTTTTCATTTATAGGGTGGGCTCAAAAAGGGGTTAAAGAGGAGAATTTTCAAACTTCAACCAAATTCAAATTTGGAAAGCAAATTCAAACTGAATTGGAAGGATTCAAATTCTAACCCACACTTTAAACTCAGAATTGTGGGAATTGAGAGGATCACTTGGAGAAAATATTTGGGGGTTAGAATGTGGGAGGGGACCCACATGGCAGTGAGCTGGAGGCTTAAACTTAACCAGGAAGCAAATGAGTTTGGCTTCTGTTCTGCTCGGGCGCCACCGAGGAGTTCCACCGCGCCCCGGGGAACTGGACCCGACACCTCCTGCTGCCTTCCCCCCCCACGCGCGGCCACCGAAGGCGGTCTCCTTCGATGTTATCGTGCCCTCGGCTGAGCAAAGACCGGATTGCTCTCCTCCTCTCGCGTGAACGCCGCACAGCCGTTCTTCCCTCGTTCGCTCTCGGTCGATCGGGAAACCAGCGGAGACCATCGCGCCCACTGCCTCCGAGGGGCTAAACACATAGGCGCAACTGTTGCTCACTTCCCCCGACCCAGAAACCACCAAGTCCCGGCGTTCCCGAGCCCCAATCAACCATTCCGCGGCGACCTCAAAAGAATCGACGGTCGGCTTCACGTGGACAGCTCTCCACAGAAGCTCCCAAGCCCAATCAATCACGGCCACAGGAGCGTTCTGCTGTGTTATTGCTCTCACCCAAAACTTGGAGCAAGTCGTGGAGCGTAGCCGGCGAATTCCGAGGTTTTGCTCCGGCGGCTTCAACCCGAGCATCCGGTATGGAAATCCAAAATTCTCCACTTCTGTTCGTTCTTAGCTCGTCAAACTTTGCACGGAGGAGCTGTACTAGCCGGCGGTCATAACCTCTTTAGCATCCGAGGCATGACATTAACTGGGCATCGCGAATTTGGAGCTCTACCGAGCGTGATCACGGCGGAACCGGTCGGCCGCACGGTGACGTCCGGTTTGCGGCCAGTCCAGGGCCATTTGAGGGCCATGCCAAGCTTGGCGATCGACCACTGATGCTGTAGCACGTGTTTGTCGCTTGGTTAGAGGACTAGGAACCCTGGTCGACGGTGCCGAAAGGCAGCAAGGACCGCCGCACGTCGCCGGGGTGTTTCCGGTCACCGGCAACCCTAGATGACCCCGCAGATATGTTCCTCGACATCATAAACGCCCTGGCGGCAAACCTCAGCTCGGGCGGTGGCCGGAGAAGGCAAGCCAGTGAGCTCTGGCGTCGGGCCGGCGAGGGGCAGCGCGGGCGCGGGAAAACAACGGGAGGAAGAAGAAGACCGGGTGGGTCCCAGCCGTCAGTGCCTGTAGAGTTTAAAAAGAGGATCTGTTGTGGCTAGGATCTTTTGTGGCTACGCGGTACAATCCTGTGAACCGCTGTGGCCCCAATCTGATTGGCTGGGGTTAAAAAAAAAGCGGGCCCAATGGGATTTGCAATAGGAAAATAATCCCTGTCTTAGCTCAATCTTTAGAAATTCATATCTCCCTGTAGAAAACTCCAATTTGAGTGATTCCAATTGGTTTGGATTCATCTCTCTGAGTTCTATCCAAATATGAACTCAGATTGCTATGAAAGTCAATATTATATTCTGGAAAATTCTTTGAAGGTTTTCTGAAAAAGAATTATTGAGGGAGTTTGGGTTATCCAAAAATACCCAAATTTTGCCAGAATATTCTTTAGCATATTATTGACCTACTAGCAAATTTTCAGCTCATTTGAATATCATTTGTGTAGGAATTTGCTAAATGCAAACCACTGTGTTCAAAAGAGTCCAGAAACATTTTCAGAAAATGTTTCCCACTTCAAAAATCTGTTCTGAGCAATCCATAGCTCCAAAAATCATAGGAAAATTTAGACAAGATCTCTGGGACATACTTGGAATTCTAGTTCACTTAGTTGGGCATGAAAATGCACATTACTTCAGAATTAATTCTTTTGAGCACAAATGCTTAAAGCATTGTTCTGGAAAAACTACTCAAGTAAAAGGGCTGGATTTTGGACCAGGTTACTCTCATGTGATCAAGAACTCATATGTAAATTATCAGCCCAAGATGAGTCCTTGAACTCCCTGTTCTTATTCTCCATACTTGTGTATATGTGGGAATACATAAGAGATATTGTGAGAATTAGGGAGGGCACAATATGACTCCACATTAGCTACAATTTGGCAAGCTAAATCCTCAGATGGTATAGAACCTGCTGTAAAAGTTTTGAGGCCATTGGAGTTCTTGTTCTTCAGTTGCACTCAAATCGTTTCAGCTTCTCTATTAGGTTCATTAAGGAAAATGGTTAGGGTATAGCTAAGGCCATAAGGTCAATTTAGTTTATTTCTGTTCTTTGCACAACAGAGGCAAACCAAGCCATGCTTGGCTTTTCCACACAACCTCTGCTCTTAAGAAAGTAATTCTATAACTTCTTTCCATTACATTCCATGAAACATATGCATATGCATATCAATAGGAACCACAACGAAGGGGACTCAAAGGAGTGATTCATCAAAGTGGATCCAGCTCCGGAGAGTCAAGGGTGGATCTGCAAGGATATTAACTGCTTATATACGACTACCCTGCAAAACAGGCAAGCTCCGGTTTGCATTTAACAACTGTTAAGTTTTTATTTTGTACTCACTTTCGGTCGGGATATGAATTATGCATTAGGTCTAGTGTTTGATACTCCACTTGCATAGCCAAATGACCCATGGAGTATTGGGTAGGTGTCTATCACCGTGTAGATCTGCCATGCTTAAGTACGGTTCAGTAGAAGTCAAGTGGTGAGATGCTACTCGCAGATTTAGGAACAACAGGGGCATACGGGATTGGTTCGTAATTGAATTAGCAAGTTAAAGTTGAGACCGGAAGGTTGTAGGAGCAGCAGGACATAGGGGCCTGGGTGCTGTAGACCTGTCCGTGTCGGTCAAGGACCGATCCGTATGCGGCCCTGTTGAACAAGTTTGAGTTGTGTACCGGACTCATGCTGGCTATATGTGACCCAGTAAACCGATGTACCTCGGGAAGCTGTCGTTGGGACTTTTCGGGTCGCCTCAGGCGGACGGCCGGTGTGCAGTATGTGGGGAATATTCTCATGACATCTTACGTCGGATGGTGCACCATGAGAGTAGCTACTGTACGGGGCGACTTGATCGATTCAGCGGGGGTGAAACGGGGGAAAGGCTGCCACGTACGACGTCAGTGATGGTTGTTGTAGGCAACGTCGAGTACGGGCGTACGTGTCGTGTAGTCCGGGTGTTATTGATTCGAATCACCGTCGCTCGTGGAATGGACCGAGCATACTTGTTCTCACAGTCGTGACGTAGTAAGAACTTGCATGAGAAAGGAACTAATCATATTGATGTGAAGTATTATACTAGTGTTGTATTGGATCTCGATGAATAGGCTAGTGCAAACTCGATTCTTTTATGCCATGAGCAATTTACATTGGGGGAAAGCGTTTCTTGTTTGATTGTGGACTCCCGATGTAGCGTGCCCAGGGTTACTTAAAATGCTGCAATTAATACCTGAAAGTAAGGATTCACTTTTAGGCGAGTTAATTATGCTTATGCCATCCTATGTTAGGTTCATAACCTCACTTAGAGTTTCATGTTTAGGGTGACGGTTAAGTCTTGCTGAGCGTTATGCTCACGGATGCTATCCGAGTTGTTTTGCAGGTAATTGACTCGCTGATTATGAGAAGGGGTGCCGATGAGACTCGGGAACCTCCGAGTGCTTACTCTAAGAGCATCCTCGCCGCTGCAGATTGTCTTTGTGATGCTAGTAAGAAACGTCCGCGGGCTGGACCGTTTCTTTGTTGCTAGTTTAGATATGAGTCGTGAGAGTGATAGTCTTCCGCTGTAGTTTACTCTGATATACTTATTTGTAAAACAATCTTGTACGCTTCCGCAAACTATTTATGTAATATGATGTATGTTCATCGACCCGTGTGCTGTTGGGTGCCGCATAACACGGCACCACCCGACAAGGTCCTGTGGGGCCGTCTCAGCGTGGCATCAGAGCTGTTACACATGGTATCAGAGCGGCGTTGGGAACAGAGCACGGATTGAGCATCATAATATGTCAAAAACTTAGGATACGGTGAGATAACGGTACTAGGCCCACATAAGGACTACTATTAGCATATTATGAAGATGGCAACCTAACTTATGTGTTATGTCGGAAAATCGTGCATCTCGGGACGTCTATGTCTTGGGGGGTGCACGTATGCGCTGTCCACCAGTGCGCACAAGCTGAAGGGTGGAGCCCCACGGGTGGCAGGTAACCCGACCCGCTTTAGTATCCTCTACGACTCTTCATGTCGTTTGGGGTATTCGAGCAACGTCTTCCCTGGCGTGCGTGGTGCAATTTGGGAGACCCCGTCACGTGGTCAGTAACGTGAACACGTAGCTCAAGGCGTGTTTGGCTTGAGAACACCTGGGCGAGTGATGACGGCCGGGTGTACAAACTGTTATGGATACCGGGTTCGGTGTGCAGCCGAACCTGATGATTGAGTGTGTTTTATGTAGGTACTAACCACGAAAAACCTTAGTGCGTGTAGAACACGTTTGCGAGTGATCGTTTTAGTGCCACCTAATGATACGTGTATGCCGGTGTAATCCGGTTAGGTTTTTCTTTGGTGAGGCAACGTAGTACCGTCATATGTCTTACGGTGCATCGTCACCATACTACACTGGATAGTATTCTTACCTATGAAGAAATCATTCATGACTAACTTTCAAACTAAAAATGGATGTGATAAAGCACATATTAGTTACTGAACTCTTCATTTGAACTAAGTTTCAAAGAAGAGAATTACTAGGCTTCTTTTGATCTCAAAAACAGAGTGCTCTGTTCTGGCAGAAGTTTTGCCGAACTTTCACAGAGCGTAACTCTGATTAGTTTGACCCAATGGAGGTGTTTGATACGGTTCTGGAAAGTTTATTAAGTGCTCTACAACTTTTCTGTAGAACTCCAGAGCCAAATCCGACACCAACTTGATTGAACGTCCAGATGAATGCAAACAGTTCAGAAAACAGAGCAGCTGCAGACTTCTCTGGATGTTGCTGTAAATTAGCCGTCACAGTCTGTAGAAAAATTTCTAAGGGTCATATGATACATCGTTGGAAGGTTAGGAAATTTGCAACGATTTTGTAGTTCATTGTTTGTTCAGAATTGTACCCCAGTTGTATGTAAAACTGTGATGAAAACAGCCACATACAAAGGAGGTGCTGGCAAATTTTAGCCAGAAATTCTGTCAACTTTGAACAATCCTAACTTTTGTTCCAGAAATGATCTAGGGGCATGTGAGTACTCGTTGAAAATATACTGAAGTTAACTTTAACTTTGGTATTCAACTTGAGTTATGAAAATGCTAGTAACTGGATCAAATTCTGGGTTAAGTACTGAAAGGTCTGTTTTGTACCGAATGAGGGACTGGATATGTTGGCTTTAGAAAGATGTGTAAACATGAAATTTTGTTATGCTTTCATAAAGTTTTAGCATGTTCATGTTTTACATACTTTCACATACTGCTGAGATCATGTTTTGACTCCCCTCAAAAATTATCTTTGTGCAGTATGGTGCGTACTCATTCTCCTAGTAGGGTTGATAGTTCTCGTCAAGAAGATGATGACTCGACTCCACCACGGGCACCGCCATCAACGGTATGGGCGGATGTCATGGCTCAGATGGTCGAGTCAAGTCAAGAGAACGCAAGACTACTCCAAGCCTTGGTACAACAGGGCTTACTCCAGCGTGCACAACAGGACGTTCCACTTCGGAACGCCTACTTGGATTTCTTGGCGACACAACCGCCAATCTTCACGGAAGCCCATGAACCAGTGGAAGCTGATCAGTGGCTTCGAGTTATGGAGTCCAAGTTTGGAGTGTTTGAGTGCGACGAGTATCAGAAGACATCATTTGCAGCTCAACAGCTCCATGGAGCCGCCGGAAATTGGTGGTTTGCGTATCTCGCCACCGTTCCGGAAGGCCATCAAGTGGAATGGACGGAATTTCGTGAAGCATTCCGTGCTCATCACATTCCTTTGGGTTTTATCAAGGCCCAACAGCAAGAATTCAGAAACTTGAAGCAGGGGGACATGAGTGTCCTCGATTATGTCCGAAGATTCAACCTTCTGGCACAATATGCTCCTGCTTATGCGACGAGCGAAGCTGCAATGTGTGACTACTTTTTCTATGGCTTGAGTGCCATACTAAAAGAGAAGTTAGCTTTGTTCAATCAAGGCAGTTACACCGAGTTGATCAGTGCTGCTCTGCTGCAAGAACAAGCGACACTTGAGTGTCAAGCAGAGAAGAGGGACCGGGAGGATGTGCAAGAAGACACACCAATCGTTCCTCGTAAATACCGTGTGGTGTATCACACACCATCCGATGAGATATGGCAAGCACCAGGGAGATCAACTCCGTACAGATTTCCTGCTCAAGAATCTTATCTTGAAGCAGCGCCATTACCGCAGCAACGAATGATACCTGTTGCATCATTGCTGCAGCCAAGTGCCTCAACTTCTCAACCACAAGTCAACGAAGAACCGGGGAAACCTCCGTGTTCTTATTGCCACCGTTTTGGGCATTTTAGGAAGGAATGCCGGGAGAAGTTGGTAAACACCAGACAGCCATCATCATCAGGTGGTATGCCGCCACCTCCTCCAGTCAACATAACAGCATTGCAATCCGGGAGTGTGCAACATCTTGCGATTGAGGATGTCCCGGAGGGAGCACCGGTGTTAGCGGGCATGTTTACTCTCAAGGACGTGCCCGTATTGGTACTTTTTGATTCAGGTGCAACCCACAATTTTATCAGCAAGACATGCGTGGATCAGCACCAATTATCCACCAATACTCCCACAACGAGTTTTCTCATACGTTCACCGGGAGGAAATATCTCTGCCAATCAGATTGTGTCCCGAGCAGCTTTGTGTTTGGGCGGAAAAATATACCCAACATCGCTGATTATGTTGGATAGGCAGAAGATAGACATTATATTGGGGATGTCTTGGTTAAATCGTCACGGTGCCGTTCTCAATATCGGTAACCGGACTGTCCAGATTGACTCGCCGATTCACGGACAGCACACGCTGTTTTTAGACAGCGAAGATCCAGATATGGTAGAGGCCTACCACACAGAAGCGCTGAAGCTTGAAGATATTCCGGTGGTACGTGATTATCCCGACGTATTTCCCGATGACTTACCGGGCATGCCGCCCGAACGGGACGTCGAGTTCAAAATTGAACTGGCGCCGGGAACGACGCCTATTTCACGAAGGCCTTACAAGATGGCACCTAACGAGCTAGCAGAGTTGAAAGAGCAACTGAATGAACTTATGAGCAAGGGTTTCATACGACCAAGTTCTTCACCTTGGGGTTGCTCAGCGCTGTTCGTTAAGAAGAAGGACGAAACACTATGGCTATGTGTTGATTACCGTCCTCTCAATGCTGTCACAATAAAGAACAAGTATCCTTTGCCCCGCATTGACATCCTGTTTGATCAACTTGTGGGTGCAAAGGTATTTTCGAAGATGGATCTTCGGTCGGGCTATCATCAAATCAAGATCCGGCCGGAGGACATACCGAAGACAGCTTTCTCGACGAGATACGGACTCTATGAGTATCTCGTCATGTCATTTGGATTAACCAACGCTCCGGCACACTTCATGTATTTGATGAATTCTGTGTTCATGCCGGAGTTAGACAAGTTCGTCGTGGTATTCATCAACGACATATTGGTTTACTCCAAATCTGAAGAAGAGCATGCTGAACATCTGCGCATTGTGCTACAACGGTTGCGGGAGCACCAGTTATATGCCAAGTTCAGCAAGTGCGAGTTCTGGATCGATCAAGTGCCTTTCCTAGGCCATATTATTTCAGCAGAAGGTATCGCCGTGGACCCCAGCAAGATTGAACAAGTGCTGAAGTGGGAATCTCCCAAATCGGTCCACGAGGTCCGAAGTTTCTTAGGTTTAGCGGGGTATTATCGGAGGTTTATTCCGAGCTTCTCAAAGATTGCTAAACCAATGACGGAGCTGCTGAAGAAGGGCACTAAATACATGTGGAATGCAGCATGTGAAGCCGCATTCAAAACTTTGGTGAAACATCTCACAACGGCTCCAGTTCTTGCTCAGCCGGACACGACGAAGCCATTCGATGTATACTGTGATGCATCCAGCATCGGTCTCGGCTGCGTTCTGATGCAAGAAGGGCGTGTAGTCGCCTATGGGTCTCATCAACTGCGAAACCACGAGCAGCATTATCCAACTCACGATCTTGAGCTTGCTGCTGTGGTGTTGGCGTTAAATATGTGGAGGCATTACCTACTGGGTAATCTTGTTCACCTCTACACCGACCACAAAAGCCTGAAGTATATCTTCACGCAAAAGGAGCTAAATATGAGACAACGGAGATGGTTGGAGCTCATCAAAGATTATGAAATTGAGATCCACTATCATCCAGGAAAAGCAAACGTGGTTGCCGATGCGCTGAGTCGGAAGGCCCATGTTCACAACTTAGCGGCTGCTGAGTTAGAAGACGAAGAACCAAGCCTCCGTGTCATTCCGTATGGCGCGCTTTATAATCTCGTGATCATTCCAACAATCCGTGAAGAGATTGTTGAGGCTCAAAGAAGAGACAGAGGCATGTCTCACATACGAAGAAGACTGGACAACGGAGAGGTGAAATGTTTCCGGAAGGATGAGAACGGTACGATATGGTTTAACGACCGTATAGTGGTACCGCGTAATATGAAACTCCGGAAGAAGATCTTGGATGAAGCCCACCTGTCTAAGTTTTCCATTCATCCCGGAAGTAACAAGATGTACCAAGATTTGAAACAGAAATTTTGGTGGACGAGGATGAAGAGGGAGGTTGCTAAATACGTATCCGAATGCGATACGTGTAGACGGGTCAAGGCAGATCATATGCGGAAAGCCGGACCGCTACAACCTTTGAAGATTCCGGCGTGGAAATGGGAGGATGTGAGTATGGACTTCATCGTCGGATTACCGCTCACATCCAGGAAGCATGACTCGATATGGGTGATTGTCGACCGGTTGACAAAGTCGGCTCATTTCATACCGGTGAACACTCATTATCGAGCAAGGCAATATGCGGAGTTATTCATCTCCAGAATTATTTGCTCACATGGTGTCCCACAGACCATCGTCTCAGATCGAGGTGCGTTGTTCGTTGCTAGGTTTTGGGAGCAGCTGCATGCCTCATTGGGCACTAAGCTGATTAGGAGCTCCGCATATCACCCTCAAACCGATGGACAAACTGAGAGGGTGAATCAAGTACTTGAGGATATGTTGAGAGCGTGTGCCATCCACCACGGTAGGAATTGGGACGATCACCTACCGCTGGCGGAGTTTTCATACAACAACGGTTATCAAGCGAGTATTAAAATGGCACCGTATGAAGCTCTCTATGGCCGGAAGTGTCGCACACCACTGACTTGGTGTGAGTCCGGCGAAAGAGTTCTGTTTGGGATTGATCTTGTCAACGAAGCCGAAAACCGAGTTCGATTGATACAAGAGAACTTAAAGGCTGCCCAATCCCGACAGAAGAGCTACGCCAATCAAAGGCGTAGGCCGTTACATTTTGATGTCGGAGAGCACGTATATCTTCGTGTATCTCCGATGAAGGGAATTCACCGGTTCGGTGTAAAGGGGAAACTCGCTCCCCGTTTTATTGGTCCTTTTGCTATCACGGAGAAGTGCGGGACCGTAGCCTACCGGCTGGAGTTACCAGCAAGTCTAGCGGGTATTCATGATGTATTTCATGTATCACAGCTGCGGAAGTGCCTCAAATTCACCGCTGCTGTTCGCACGGAGGACATCGATGAATTGAAACCGGACCTGACCTACACCGAGCGACCGGTCCAGATTTTGGATGAAAAGACCCGGGTAACCCGGAACCGGACGATCAGATTCTTCAAGGTGCTGTGGAGTAATCACACCGTGGAAGAGGCGACGTGGGAAAGTGAAGATTATCTCCGCACCAACTACCTGGAACTTTTATCTTTGTATAGTTTGTAATTACCTCTCCCGTCTCGTTCCTCTTTTGTAATCTCGGGACGAGATTCTTTTAAGGGTGAGGAATGTAAAAGTCCCAAAAACGTGTATGAATAAAAAAAATAAAGTTTAAGTTCATATGTGTGGCAATGACATGAAAAATGGGACTTGCTAAAACTTTTCTTCGTGCAAGGTAATACATGGATGAACATCCAACATGAGGTTCACCTTTTTAATTAAAAGTGTTGGACCAATAAGGAGTTAAATACCTCTTTGCATGAAAGTTTAAAATTCAGATTTGAAATTCAAAGTTCACACATAGGGTGAGCAAAAACTTTGAATAAACATGCAGCCCTATAGTTGGGATTATAGAAAAAAATGTTGCTCACAAACTTTTCATTTATAGGGTGGGCTCAAAAAGGGGTTAAAGAGGAGAATTTGCAAACTTCAACCAAATTCAAATTTGGAAAGCAAATTCAAACTGAATTGGAAGGATTCAAATTCTAACCCACACTTTAAACTCAGAATTGTGGGAATTGAGAGGATCACTTGGAGAAAATATTTGGGGGTTAGAATGTGGGAGGGGACCCACATGGCAGTGAGCTGGAGGCTTAAACTTAACCAGGAAGCAAATGAGTTTGGCTTCTGTTCTGCTCAGGCGCCACCGAGGAGTTCCACCGCGCCCCGGGGAACTGGACCCGACACTTCCTGCTGCCTTCCCCCCCCCCCCCCCCCCACGCGCGGCCACCGAAGGCGGTCTCCTTCGACGTTATCGTGCCCTCGGCTGAGCAAAGACCGGATTGCTCTCCTCCTCTCGCGTGAACGCCGCACAGCCGTTCTTCCCTCGTTCGCTCTCGGTCGATCAGGAAACCAGCGGAGACCATCGCGCCCACTGCCTCCGAGGGGCTAAACACATAGGCGCAACTGTTGCTTACTTCCCCCGACCCAGAAACCACCAAGTCCCGGCGTTCCCGAGCCCCAATCAACCATTCCGCGGCGACCTCAAAAGAATCGACGGTCGGCTTCACGTGGACACCTCTCCACAGAAGCTCCCAAGCCCAATCAATCACGGCCACAGGAGCGTTCTGCTGTGTTATTGCTCTCACCCAAAACTTGGAGCAAGTCGTGGAGCGTAGCCGGCGAATTCCGAGGTTTTGCTCCGGCGGCTTCAACCCGAGCATCCGGTATGGAAATCCAAAATTCTCCACTTCTGTTCGTTCTTAACTCGTCAAACTTTGCACGGAGGAGCTGGACTAGCCGGCGGTCATAACCTCTTTAGCATCCGAGGCATGACATTAACTGGGCACCGCAAATTTGGAGCTCTACCGAGCGTGATCACGGCGGAACCGGTCGGCCGCACGGTGACGTCCGGTTTGCGGCCAGTCCAGGGCCATTTGAGGGCCATGCCAAGCTTGGCGATCGACGACTGATGCTGTAGCACGTGTTTGTCGCTTGGTTAGAGGACTAGGAACCCTGGTCGACGGTGCCGAAAGGCAGCAAGGACCGCCGCACGTCGCCGGGGTGTTTCCGGTCACCGGCAACCCTAGATGACCCCGCAGATATGTTCCTCGACATCATAAACGCCCTGGCGGCAAACCTCAGCTCGGGCGGTGGCCGGAGAAGGCGAGCTGGTGAGCTCTGGCGTCGGGCCGGCGAGGGGCAGCGCGGGCGCGGGAAAACAACGGGAGGAAGAAGAAGACCGGGTGGGTCCCAGCCGTCAGTGCCTGTAGAGTTTAAAAAGAGGATCTGTTGTGGCTAGGATCTTTTGTGGCTACGCGGTACAATCCTGTGAACCGCTGTGGCCCCAATCTGATTGGCTGGGGTTTAAAAAAAAAGCGGGCCCAATGGGATTTGCAATAGGAAAATAATCCCTGTCTTAGCTCAATCTTTAGAAATTCATATCTCCCTGTAGAAAACTCCAATTTGAGTGATTCAATTGGTTTGGATTCATCTCTCTGAGTTCTATCCAAATATGAACTCAGATTGCTATGAAAGTCAATATTATATTCTGGAAAATTCTTTGAAGGTTTTCTGAAAAAGAATTATTGAGGGAGTTTGGGTTATCCAAAAATACCCAAATTTTGCCAGAATATTCTTTAGCATATTATTGACCTACTAGCAAATTTTCAGCTCATTTGAAGATCATTTGTGTAGGAATTTGCTAAATGCAAACCACTGTGTTCAAAAGAGTCCAGAAACATTTTCAGAAAATGTTTCCCACTTCAAAAATCTGTTCTGAGCAATCCATAGCTCCAAAAATCATAGGAAAATTTAGACAAGATCTCTGGGACATACTTGGAATTGTAGTTCACTTAGTTGGGCATGAAAATGCACATTACTTCAGAATTAATTCTTTTGAGCACAAATGCTTAAAGCATTGTTCTGGAAAAACTACTCAAGTAAAAGGGCTGGATTTTGGACCAGGTTACTCTCATGTGATCAAAAACTCATATGTAAATTATCAGCCCAAGATTAGTCCTTGAACTCCCTGTTCTTATTCTCCATACTTGTGTATATGTGGGAATACATAAGAGATATTGTGAGAATTAGGGAGGGCACAATATGACTCCACATTAGCTACAATTTGGCAAGCTAAATCCTCAGATGGTATAGAACCCGCTGTAAAAGTTTTGAGGCCATTGGAGTTCTTGTTCTTCAGTTGCACTCAAATCGTTTCAGCTTCTCTATTAGGTTCATTAAGGAAAATGGTTAGGGTATAGCTAAGGCCATAAGGTCAATTTAGTTTATTTCTGTTCTTTGCACAACAGAGGCAAACCAATCCATGCTTGGCTTTTCCACACAACCTCTGCTCTTAAGAAAGTAATTCTATAACTTCTTTCCATTACATTCCATGAAACATATGCATATGCATATCAATAGGAACCACAACGAAGGGGACTCAAAGGAGTGATTCATCAAAGTGGATCCAGCTCCGGAGAGTCAAGGGTGGATCTGCAAGGATATTAACTGCTTATATACGACTACCCTGCAAAACAGGCAAGCTCCGGTTTGCATTTAACAACTGTTAAGTTTTTATTTTGTACTCACTTTCGGTCGGGATATGAATTATGCATTAGGTCTAGTGTTTGATACTCCACTTGCATAGCCAAATGACCCATGGAGTATTGGGTAGGTGTCTATCACCGTGTAGATCTGCCATGCTTAAGTACGGTTCAGTAGAAGTCGAGTGGTGAGATGCTACTCGCAGATTTAGGAACAACAGGGGCATACGGGATTGGTTCGTAATTGAATTAGCAAGTTAAAGTTGAGACCGGAAGGTTGTAGGAGCAGCAGGACATAGGGGCCTGGGTGCTGTAGACCTGTCCGTGTCGGTCAAGGACCGATCCGTATGCGGCCCTGTTGAACAAGTTTGAGTTGTGTACCGGACTCATGCTGGCTATATGGGACCCAGTAAACCGATGTACCTCGGGAAGCTGTCGTTGGGACTTTTCGGGTCGCCTCAGGCGGACGGCCGGTGTGCAGTATGTGGGGAATATTCTCATGACATCTCACGTCGGAAGGTGCACCATGAGAGTAGCTACTGTACGGGGCGACTTGATCGATTCAACGGGGGTGAAACAGGGGAAAGGCTGCCACATACGACGTCAGTGATGGTTGTTGTAGGCAACGTCGAGTACGGGCGTACGTGTCATGTAGTCCGGGTGTTATTGATTCGAATCACCGTCGCTCGCGGAATGGACCGAGCATACTTGTTCTCACAGTCGTGACGTAGTAAGAACTTGCATGAGAAAGGAACTAATCATATTGATGTGAAGTATTATACTAGTGTTGTATTGGATCTCGATGAATAGGCTAGTGCAAACTCGATTCTTTTATGCCATGAGCAATTTACATTGGGGGAAAGCGTTTCTTGTTTGATTGTGGACTCCCGATGTAGCGTGCCCAGGGTTACTTAAAATGCTGCAATTAATACCTGAAAGTAAGGATTCACTTTTAGGCGAGTTAATTATGCTTATGCCATCCTATGTTAGGTTCATAACCTCACTTAGAGTTTCATGTTTAGGGTGACGGTTAAGTCTTGCTGAGCGTTATGCTCACGGATGCTATCCGAGTTGTTTTGCAGGTAATTGACTCGCTGATTATGAGAAGGGGTGCCGATGAGACTCGGGAACCTCCGAGTGCTTACTCTAAGAGCATCCTCGCCGCTGCAGATTGTCTTTGTGATGCTAGTAAGAAACGTCCGCGGGCTGGACCGTTTCTTTGTTGCTAGTTTAGATATGAGTCGTGAGAGTGATAGTCTTCCGCTGTAGTTTACTCTGATATACTTATTTGTAAAACAATCTTGTACGCTTCCGCAAACTATTTATGTAATATGATGTATGTTCATCGACCCGTGTGCTGTTGGGTGCCGCATAACACGGCACCACCCGACAAGGTCCTGTGGGGCCGTCTCAGCATGGCATCAGAGCTGTTACATAACGGGTTTACACCTCTGATACCATCCCCCAAAGGACGGCTGTATAAGTTTCGACACGAGAGTAGCCGAGTTACATCGGTTTCCTGGACCCCATAATTCCAGTATGCATCCGGTACTGTTCAAACTTGCTCAGCAGGGCGGCATACGCATCGGTCCTTAACCGACACAAACAGAGCTACAGCCACACAGGCCCAACGTCCTGCTGCTCCTATTCTCAGCGCGGTCTCATTTTTCATTCCAGAACTTTCATTCTCTAGAATCATACCCCGCTGAACCAACATCCTAAACTCGCGAGTAGCTTCCAACTACCCGACTTGTACCGGATCCTATACAACTTAAGCCTAGCAGAATCTACACGAAGGTAACCTGTTCTACCCTGTACTCCAAGGGTTTGTGGGTCATGCATTTGGAGTATCAATCACCTTGACCTAATGCACAATTCATACTAGACCAATAGAAGTGATACAAAGTAAAATGTAACTAAAAAGTTGTTAAATGCAAACCCGGGCTTGCCTTATGTTGCTGCAGGTTTAGTTCTACATTATAGTAAGTAGCTTGGCGATGAGTTAAGCTTCAAGTTTCTGTTCTGAGACAAATGCCTCGTCGAGCTCCTTCGTCGTTTTTCCTATCGATATGAACGTGCACAATTTTATGTTGCAAGTAAAAACATTATAGAACAAAAGTGTTTTATGACTTAAGAATATCTAAGACTCGAGAATTTGGTTTGGCTATGTGCTTGAACAGGAAAGGAACATTTTGAGTATTGGAGGTTTTCTGAACTGAAGTGCAAAGAACTATGTAATGGACATAAGTATGAATCTGGACATAATTGGCAGAAAACTGGAGAAGATGATCTCAACTTGTTCTAAAATTTTACAGTGGTCCATAGATAATACAGAGGTATGTCTTGCAAAATTTCAAACAAAGTTGATGTAAGATGTGGCCTAAAGAATTTCCTTAGCTATTTGGCTTCTCTGAATTCCTAAGGAAATTATAGTGTCTTGTCATGCTCCAAATTTGGTTTTTCAGAAACTTGAGAGTCTTATGAGTCCATAGGACTTGGTTTTACCATTTTGGAGATTCCTACACAGAGATATGGATTTTCCAAACTTGGTTAAAAGTCTGAAAATGTCTCTGTTCATTTTCCCATTTTTCAGAGACATAGAGGATTGAAACAATATTTGGCCAAGAAAATGGAGTCCAATGCCTATGAAAATTTTACTGGAGTTCAAAGATTTTTGGAAGAATGTCCTGTCCAAATTTGGGAATTTTCCAATAAAAACAGAAGTCCTGTAAAAAGTCCTACAAGATTTTTCTTAAATGAATTAATGGGCCAAATCCATGAATTTTCATAAATATTAGGCAGCATCCCTGGATAGTACTCTTTGAGAGGAATCCAACAAAATTTATTTCACAATTTTTGGAGGTTCCTACACAAAGTTATGGCTCTCCAAAGTTTGAACCGATTTAGGAAAATCTGGAAAAGTTTAAACACTGCCCGTGGGTCCCACTCATCATCCCTAACCTTCAGCCTCAAGCCATACAGAGCAGTGGCGGCTCCCTCTGGCGAGGTCGCCGGAAAGGAACTTCCCAGCCACCTCCGGACCCCCCTGCTGGCCGCCCCCCATTCCCCCCACGCTGAACACGTTGGTGAGGTCGCCGGCGGCTGAAACTCACCGGAAAACAGGTCGCATGTAAAAGTCCCAAAACTTGTAAATAGAAAACTTGAGCTATGAATAAAGTTGAGTTTATATACAAGAAATGGGACTTACAAAAACTTTTGTGTTACTCATGAAAGTGTTGGCATGTGCAATAAAACTTTGAATTCAGTTTGAATTAAGAATTGCACTTCAAAAAGAAGGAGGGCATGTTCAAAAGAGAAAATTCAAACTGTTGTTTGAAAAAGTGTATTTGCAAAAGCCAACTAAAAGATCAGAGGACATATTTGAATTCCTCAGATCCAAATTATGAGGGAGCCAAGTTTTGAGCAAATTTGGAGAGGCTTTGATATGAATATCAAAGGAACTTGTGAAATTCATCCAAATTTGAATTTAAACTTGAAACTGTGGCACAAATTGTCAAATGCCAAAATGGCTTTTGGATTTGGATCCTGCATAGATGAATTTATAATGTTTCAAAAATTTGGAGATATTTTGGGGCAGAGCGGAGCTGTGGGCCCCACTGGTCATTGAGAGGAGGGGGCCTAACTTACTGCCGAAGTCACTCTGTTCTCGGTTCACACCCGAGCTCACACCGAGCCACCGCGAGGCGCCACGCACTGCCGACCGAGGACCCGGAAGCACCTCCGGAGCTGCTTGAGATTGATATTTCGTTGCTCTTACCGCCTCCACCGAGAGCGCAGCACCTCACCCGATCACCTCACGCCACTGACGTCTTCACCCCGCGCCTCTCATCGAGCTCTTGATGCACGGAGAAAAATCCTCGGAGCACCAGCGCCCGGACGCCTCAGCAGCTTCCGTGCCGAGCTAAGCCGCCCTACAGCCCAGCCGGACCTCCCTCGACGTGGCCGAAGCGATAACCAGGCTCTGGCTCCGCGGAAACTCCAGCGTCGAGCTCGGTTCTCCACCACAGCAGCGAAGGGAGCCGCCGCGGCGAGAACTCGTCGCCCGGCCGCCACAGGGCTTCTCCCACCCAGCTACGAAAGCAAAAAGGTGCGCCTGTAGACCTTCTCGCTTCACAACAACGCCGGCAGCGTGTCATGGACCGTGCTTGCCGGAATTTCAGTTTTGCCGACGACATACGATAATGGCCGAGGGGAGAAACTCGGTGAATTCTTCTCACACGTCGAGCCACTCCCCACACGACATAGCATACACCTTCTATACCCCCGTGCGCGTTCATAGGATCAAGAACCACCGAGAACCACCGAGCAAAACCGCTGTTCGTCAAGTTTTTCGAATTTCACTGGATTTTGACCTAGCCCGACGGTGAGGTCATACTTCCGGCGAGTTCCAGCGAGATCGGCGGTTGGGTCCGCGTTCTCCTCGGTGCGGTGGTGCTGTACGCACAAATGTCTGCATGTTTGGTGTAGTATAACGCCCTAGCGACATCGCCGGAGTGGCCACCGCCGCTGTCGCCGTTGCACTTAGGTTTCCGGCCACCTTCGATCGGAGGTAAGGCCGGCAACGTGTTCTTCGCGCGAAAACATGCAGTGGCGGCAAAAATCAACATATTCTGAGGACCGGAACCCCTTCCCGGCGAGGTCTCCGGCGAGCCCGGCGGCGGGGTCGCGCGGGAGCCAGAGGAAGACGAAGACGGGGGCTGGCCCACGCGTCAGTCTCTGTTGCGAGAGAGTGGGATTTTATGTGGCCTTGGATCGGTCTGTGACAACTCGGGGACAGGTCTGTGGCCCCGTGTGGCTTGAATTCAGCAGCTGACACGTGGGGATGGGGCCACTGTCAGAGTTTAAACAATTCCCCGATTTAATTTGAATTCCAGATTTGGTTCAAACTTTAGAACCTCATAACTTTTGCTAGGAAGCTCCAAATTTAGTGATTCAAATTGGGTTGGATTCAGGATGTAAAACTCTATCCAAATATGCCACCCAATTTGCATGAACACATATAGAAAATTCTGGAGAATTCTTTAAATCTTTTCAGCAAAAGAATTTTTTAGGGAATTTGGTTCATCCAAAATTCCCCAAATTTTGCCAGGATATTCCTTAGGATGTTAGGAGACACCTGTAAAGGTTTCAGCTCATTTGGAGTTGAATTACTTAGGGTAATTCTAAATTCAAGTTTCTGTATTCAAATGAATACAGAAACATTTTCAGGAAATTTCCAAAACTTGGAAATTCAGTTCTGGCCATTCCTTAGCTTCAAAAATCCTAGGAAAACTCAGGCACACTCCCTGAGCTATGCATGAAATTATGGTTCACTTGGATTTGCATGAAAGTGCAAATTTATTCAGAATTAATTTCATTCTGCCTAAATGCTTAAGGAATTGTTCTGCGTGATCTACTTAGTGAAATATTCTGAATTTTGGTCCAGAGAACCTTCTTGTGACAAGGAACTCACAAGAAAATTTCCAGCTCCATTGGAGCCCTGGATCATTATGTCCTGTTCAACCTCATTAGTTGATCCCCACCCAAGTGATGAAACCCCACTCATCACTTGATCCTAGTGCTTAAACACAAACCCAAACCACTAGCACTAGTTTCATCTTAAATTTTTAAACAGAGTTCCAGTTTTAAAACTTATCTTTAGCACTTGTTAGCAAAGGTTTTATAATTAAACATGGATGCATATTCATAACGTGTAGTGATTAAACGTGGATACGTGAAGAGTGGATCAAGGAACAAGAAGGGCAGACATTGAGCTGCAAATAAACATAAATTAACTCCATAATCATCTGACTTTAGTCACCTGCAAAACCAAGGCAAGCCCCGGTTTGCACTTAAGTTGTTTTTAAAGTTTTTACTTTGTTCACTACTATGGGTCAAAGTTTGTATGTGCGTTAGGTCAAGGATGTTTTATACCCCACTTGCATAACCGAAAATGAACCCTGAGGTCGAGGGTAGAATCGTGTCATTGCTGTAGAATAAGGCCATGCTAAATAGACTAGGGCATCCGGTAGAAGACGAGTAGTTGAAATCTACTCGCGAGCTATAGTCCAGAATATCATAAGTGTGATTGGGAAAGGAAGCAAACTGAAGTTTACATTTCTAAAGATGAGACCGGGCAGAAGGGTTAGGCAGCGACAAGACGAGGTCTTGGTCGAGTAGCTCTGCCTGTGTCGGTTAAGGACCGATGCGTGTGCCGCGTCCAGGAGCAAATATTGAGTTGTGTACCGGATGCTTACTGATATATGGGAACAAGGAAACCGATGTACCAGGTTCACTGGATTGTAGAGGCATACCACATCGTCTCGTTAGAACTATGAGCCCGAGATGGCGCGACCGGTTCTACAGTTTAGTGTCCTGAGAAAGGTTGCCACATACGCGTAATAAAGGACGCCAGAGTTGGGTCTTCAGGGGTGGGCGTATGTGTCGAGTTATCCGGGTAGTGTTTGATTCGAATCACCATCCCTCGCGGTTATTGAGTACCGCTTGCTCCCATGTTGTGACGTAGTAATCAACTTGTGTGGAAACAGTTTGCAAAAGTATAATTGCTGCTATGATTATGTTAAGTTGCATGAAAACCATGTTTGAAGAAGAGATAGAGCTAACTAAAGTTATTTTCTACCTTGGGGTAAGTAACATTGGAATGAAATGTTTCTTGTTTGATTGTGGAGTTCCAATGTTGCTGATCGCAAGGTCACTATGATTATGGCTAAAATCTGAAAGTTAAGGATGAACTCGTAGGCGAGTCTTTTTGCAAAGGACAGGATTAAGTATTAGGTTACTTTCATATAGAGTTCCATGCTTTAGGAGAGACAGTTAAGTCTTGCTGAGCCTTTGTGCTCACTCTTGCTATATAAGTGGTTTTGCAGGTAAACATCGACCCTATAAAGAAGGTTGTCCGGTGAGACTCGGGAACTTCCGAGTCATGTCACACTTGGAGAATCTAGCCGCTGTCAGGTCTTCGTGTTGCTAGCGAGAGAAGTCCGCGGGCTGGACCCCTTCTCGAGTGCTTCGTAGATACTCGACGTGAGCTGTTATAGACTTCCGCTGTAGCTATTTTATGTAAATTATTTACAAAGGACAATTTGTAAGCTTCCGCTTTTGATTTATGTAATACATTGTTCCTTATATGTGTGCTGTTCGGTGCCGCATAACACGGCACCACCCAATGCGATTCCTCGGGCGAGGCGGCACGGCCCCGTGATCAGGGTCGGGCCCTCTCAGCGCACCGGCAACAGCAAACCCTAGGGCTCCGGCGAGGTCGTGCATGGTTAGTTCTCCACCAAATGGTCGGTTCTTGGGCTCTAAAGCACCAGGGGATCGTATAGAAGACCGTCATGAGGTCTAAACAAGCTGGGGAGAGCTCCAAAACTATCGGCACCGTGTGCCTGATATGGTCCAGCGGTATACCCTTGAAAAGAACTCGGATTCCTCACTCTACATGTTGGAGAAATCACATGGCATGCAATTAATTTGATGAACCATAGCAGTGAAACAACAAGAACAGATCTAATACCAGTTAACATAACCAGTACTAGCACCACACAAAAATTAACTATACACCATATATGTTCATGTATGACATAAAACAACGGATGGTGTAACTGAAACATCGAAATCTTCATAGATCGAAAGATGTACTCACAGTGAAGATATCGAGGAAGAAGGAAGTGTCGCGAGCAGTCGTGCGAGCGCATTTCCCAGAAACCTGATCGCCGACACCCGTGCAGGTCTTCAGATCACCGGCGTCGGCTCGGAGACACTGCTCTCCCCCAATCCGTTGCACGGCGGACGAAGGGATGACAAGGACGAAGAACGGCGGTGCAGAAAAAGTTGTTCTTCATGAGGCGAGTCAATAGTCTTGATATATTCTGTCTCTGGTATAGAGGACGTCTCCTTTATACTGGAGTCAGTCCACCGCCTCAGATTCGATCTGCCATAATTTCAGGTAACCGCCCCCCTGAAATCTCTCAACGTGCAACTAATGGGAGTGATAATGGGGCATTACGCACTCATAATATGCGTCTGCAGTTACGCCTACATTTACTCCTCGTGTTGACGTGGCAGTCTAGGTGTGATGGAAAATAACCACTCAATATATATATGTGTGGCAGAAAAATAACCGCTTAATAGAACACAACTCGTCACGACGCGAACGCGCAACGTCACAAGTCACAAGTCACGCGTAAAATCGCGAAACGCGCGCGCGTGCGTGTGTGTTTGTGTTCCTAGCAGCAGCCTTCATTTCTCTTATTATTCTCATGTTGAGAACCTCTCACGGGGCCACTATATATATTGGGGTACACCCATCTAGGTGGGCAATGTGGGACTAAAGTCCCAGCCACCTCTGCACACCACCTTGGCTTTACCACCAGGAATTTTGGCCAATAAAATCAGCCCATAAATGAGCAGCACAGGAGCCCAAATTCCAACACTACACTCAATTTCTTGGTCTAAAATCGATGGAGGAGGTGTGCTAGGAACTTAAGATCCTGTGTGTGAAGTTTGAAACACAGCAAACACGATTTGAGGACGAATTTTGCAATTTCTTACCTCAAGGTCAGTTTCTGCCGTCCGGGAGAAAATCTTGAAATTCTCCCTCTGTGATCGATGGCTAGGGCTGAGCTTCGGAGGTGATCAACTAGGCTTGTAGGTGCACTGATGGGATGGCTTGCTTGGGCGTGATCACCCCTGGTTTTGGCTGGCCACGTCGACCAGTTCGGTTTCTTCGGTGTTTCACACGGGAGCTGCAGCAACTTGCTGTTTTCCGGTGCAAACAAGCTCGGAACAGGGGAGGAGAAGGGCTGGCTGGCTAGAGCACTGGTGGGCGAAGCTCTTTGCTGTTGGGAGCTCGAGCAAAGGGGAAAGCAACGCTGGTTGCAATTGAAAGGAACAGAGGCGGCACCGGCGACTGCTATCGTGCGTGGGCGCAGAACAGAAGGCACGAGCAGCTCGGTCCTGAGAAGAAAGGATCACACTGAGGTGCAAAAGACCCACGAGCAGCTCTCCAGCACTGCTCAATTCAGTGAGGAGGTGGCTCGGCAGCATGCCTCGGTGGCACGCGTGAGGCAGTCGGCTGAGCGAGTGGGAAACAGAGTCTCTGTTTTGCTTCTTGTGTAAGTCTACTCCTTATGACATGTGGGACCCACTGCTCTTCTCCCCCTTATCCTCTCCAAAATCTCAAATTTGGCACAGTGCAAACTGCAACCATGAGGAACTCAAATTCAAAAGCAATTTGGCAATTTGACAAGTTTTACCTCAGTTTCAAATTTGAATTCAAATTTTAAGGAAATTCATAAGCCCCTTTGATATTCATATCAAAGCAACTCCAAACTTTCCCAAAATTTGTCTCCCTCATAATTTGGACCTGAAGAATTTGAATATGCCCTATGATATTTGAGTTGGCCGCTGCAAATAAGAGTTTTGAACCAACAGTTTGGAACTCCCTTTTTGAAATGTCCACCTTATGATTGAAGGGAACCATTTAGTTCAAAGACCGATTTAAACTCCTTTTGCACAGGACCACATTCACATATTTATAAAAGTTTTTGCAAGTCCCAATTCTTGAAATGAACTCAACTTTATTCACAACGCAAATTTTGCATTTACAAGTTTTTGGGACTTTTACATGAAAATCCCTGGAAATCCTTAGAGGCTCTACTAATGACCAAATAGGCTTTTATTTACACAGAGCTCAAATGAACTTTGTTTCAAATGAACCTTGGTCAAGACTCTGGTTAGGACCCTACCAAGCCACCATATAAATTTCAAAGCCAAAGGGAAGGGCTAGCTACAGTTATGGTATCTACATATTCAGTTCCAAACTTTGCATTTAAATTGACATATCGTTAATTGCTTACGTATAGACGCTGAAGGCGAGGAAACCCCGGAAGTGCTGGATTTTCTTCTTCCGGACGAAGCCCTAACATCTGACCAGCAGCAACAAGGAAAACCTCGGTTTGCATTAACACGTTTTATAAAGTTTTGCTTTATGTATACTTAGCATGAGTTATTGTTGTGCATTAGGTGTAGGATGGATGAAACCCAAGTGCATAACCAGATTTTCCTACAAGAGTGAGGTAGTGTCTAAGTACTCGAGTAGTCAGGCTGTGCTTAATGTTCATAGAACTTCGGTACAAGTCGAGTAGTTGGAGTCTACTCGTGAGTATAGGTGTCGGGACACACGGGATTGGTTCGAGTGATGTGAGATCACTTTAGTAAGAAAATGAGACTAGGCAGGGGCTAGGGCGCAGCAAGAGGAAGTCTTGTGGGTGCAGCCCTGTCCGTGTCGATTGAGGATCGATCCGTGTGCAGACCTGCTGAACAAGTATTTAACGTACCGAAGGCATATCGGATATATGGGCCCCGATAAACCGATGTAATCTATACTTTCGGGCGTCGAGGCATAACGCACCAATTTATAGGTGTAGGTTGAGGGAAGCAAGGTGGAAATCTGCTAACAGGCATAGAGAGATGCTCCGTGTAGGTAACCTCCTGTCCGTTTGGGTGCGACCGGTTCGATGTTTGGGCTGTTTGGTGAAAGGTTGTCTTGTACGACATCAGTGGGGCGTACTGTGTGCAGCTCCGAGTATGGGCATACGTGACGTGCTATTCGGATATCCCTGCAGGTGTATATCGAGTCCATTCGCCGTCCCTCGTGGTGATGAGTACCACTTGTTCACTGCATCATGACGTAGATAAATTATGAATGTTGTGATTCAATTCTGCTGATATGCATAAATTGTATTGCTACATGTGTGCCACCAAATATCTCTTACTAAATTTCAGATTCATGAATTGTTAACTTGTGGCTAACAGATGAACTAAGGATGAAATTGTAGGCATATCCCTTTGCTGCAATTTACCATCCCAGGTTCGTCGTGAACTGCATGTAGAGTTTCATGCATAGGGAGTCGGTTAAGTTTTGTTGAGCCATCGTGCTCACAGTTGCTGCTATAAGTGTTTTTCAGGTGTAGCATGGATGAAACCCAAATGCATAACCAGATTTTCCTACAATAGTGAGGGTAGTGTCTAAGTCCTCGAGTAGTGAGGCTGTGCTTAATGTTCATAGAACTTTGGTACAAGTCGAGTAGTTGGAATCTACTCGCGAGTATAGGTGTCGGGACACACGGGATTGGTTCGAGTGACGTGAGATCACTTTAGTAAGAAAATGAGACAAGGCAGGGGCTAGGGCGCAGCAAGAGGAAGTCTTGTGGGTGCAGCCCTGTCCGTATTGATTGAGGACCAATCCATGTGCGGCCTTGCTGAACAAGTATTGAACGTACCGAAGGCATATCGGATATATGGGCCCCGATAAACCGATGTTACCTATACCTCCGGGCATCTTGGCATAACGCACCAATTTATGGTTGTAGGTTGAGGGCAGGAAGGTGGAAATCTTCTAACGGGCATAGAGAGATGCTCCGTGTAGGTAACCTCCTGTCCATTTTGGTGCGACCGGTTCGACGTTTGGGCTGTTTGGTGAAAGGTTGTCCCATACGACATCAGTGGGGCGTGCTGTGTGCAGCTCCTAGTATGAGCGTACGTGACATGCTATTCGGGTATCCCTGCAGGTGTATATGACTCGATTCGCCGTCCCTCGCGGTGATGAGTACCACTTGTTCACTGTGTTGTGACATAGATAAATTATGGAATGTTGTGATTCAATTCTGCTGATATGTATAAATTGTATTGCTACATGTGTGCCACCAAATATCGCTTACTAAATTTCAGATTCATGAACTGTTAACTTGTGGCTAAAATATGAACTAAGGATGAACTTGTAAGCATATCCGTTTGCTGCAATTTACCATCCCATGTTCGTCGTGAACTGCATGTAGAGTTTCATGCATAGGGAGTCGGTTAAGTCTTGTTGAGCCATTGTGCTCACAGTTGCTGCTATAAGTGTTTTTCAGGTGTAGGATGGATGAAACCGAAGTGCATAACCAGATTTTCCTACAAGAGTGAGGGTAGTGTCTAAGTCCTCGAGTAGTCAGGCTGTGCTTAATGTTCATAGAACTTCGGTACAAGTCGAGTAGTTGGAATCTACTCGCGAGTATAGGTGTCGGGTCACACGGGATTGGTTCGAGTGATGTGAGATCACTTTAGTAAGAAAATGAGACTAAGCAGGGGCTAGGGCGCAGCAAGAGGAAGTCTTGTGGGCGCAGCCCTGTCCGTGTTGATTGAGGACCGATCCGTGTGCGTCCCTGCTGAACAAGTATTGAACGTACCGAAGGCATATCGGATATATGGGCCCCGATAAACCGATGTAACCTATACCTCTGGGCGTCGAGGCATAACGCACCGATTTATAGGTGTAGGTTGAGGTCAGCAAGGTGGAAATCTGCTAACGGGCATAGAAAGATGCTCCGTGTAGGTAACCTCCTGTCCGTTTGGGTGCGACCGGTTCGACGTTTGGGCTGTTTGGTGAAAGGTTGTCCTGTACGACATCAGTGGGGCGTGGTGTGTGCAGCTCCGAGTATGGGTGTACATGACGTGCTATTTATCCCTGCAGTTGTATATCGAGTCGATTCGCCGTCCCTCACGTTGATGAGTACCACTTGTTCACTGCGTCGTGACGTAGATAAATTATGGAATGTTGTGATTCAATTCTGCTGATATGTATAAATTGTATTGCTACATGTGTGCCACCAAATATCACTTACTAAATTTCAGATTCATGAACTGTTAACTTGTGGCTAAAAGATGAACTAAGGATGAACTTGTAGGCATATCCGTTTGCTGCAATTTACCATCCCAGGTTCGTCGTGAACTGCATGTAGAGTTTCATGCATAGGGAATCGGTTAAGTCTTGTTGAGCCATCGTGCTCACGGTTGCTGCTATAAGTGTTTTTCAGGTGATGACTACCTTAAGGACTCGGGTTATGAGTCCACCGGCGAGGGATACCCTTCGTCGGGGACTACGGCTGAGTGGGAGCCGTACACGCCACGCTGAGCTGAGGAGTGCAGCTAGTGTGGGTTGTCCATAGGGCTGGGCAACCGACTTTTGCTAGATAGATGGGCGTGAGTTGTATAAACTTAGCTTCCGCTGTTGTAATCTCAATACTTAGTTTGTAACTGAAGTGTTGTAGTATTTTGTACGTATTCAGTCGGTTTTCTATGTAATGCATTGTTTTCCTTATGATGTGTCGGGTGTCGTATCGTGCGGCACCACCCTCTGAGATCCTGGACGAGTGGATTCCGGTCTGACACACTTTGCACAACAGAGGCAAACAAAGCCATTCTTGACATTTCCACATAGCCTCTGTTCTTAAAAAATCAAGTCTTTAATTCTTTGAATTGCATTACAAAATTTGTTCATATACATTTCAATAGGATTCACAACGAAGGGGATTCGAAGGAGTGATTTATTGAAGTGGATCAGTCTCTGGAGGATCAAGGGGTTGATCAGCAAGGATCACTAACTGCATTTATATACTACTACCCCGCAAAACAGGCAAGATCCGGTTTGCATTTAACATCTTTTAAGTTTTTACTTTGTTTTCACTTGTTGGTTAGGATATGAACTGCGCATTAGGTCTAGATTATTTGATACTCCTCTTGCATGACCAAATAAACCCATGGAGTATTGGGTAGATGTCTTTTTATCGTGTAGAACTGCCATGCTTAAGTAAGGTTCGGTAGAAGTCGAGTTGTGAGATTCTACTTGCATGATCAGGAGAAAACAGGGACATACGGGATTGGTTCAGAAAATTGTTAGCAAGTTAAAGTTGAGACCGGCAGGTTGTAGGAGCAGCAGGACATAGGGGTCTGGGTGTGTTAGACCTGTCCATGTCGGTCATGGAACGATCCGTATGCGACCCTGTTGAGCAAGTTTGAGTTGTGTACCGGACTCATGCTAGCTATATGGGACCCAGTTAACCGATGTACCTCGACAAGCTTGCGTTGAGCCTTTTCGGGTTGCCTCAGGCGAGAAGGCCGGTGTGCAGTATGTAAGGGCCTCAGTTTTTGGACACATATTCAAAGTGTTCATCACCACACACACACCTCATTTGAAGAAAGTTGATGAACACATTTGAAGAGCAAGTAACCACCATCAACATACTCATTAGAGAACAAACTCACATATTGCAAAGGTGGTATTTCCCACATGTGATATATAGGGACTGGGCATATGAAAACTCCCACATTGTGCTAGGAATGTCCATGCCAAGTTTCACCCAAATTCAAAACCTTTTTGAGGTCATTTTGGGTATATCTAGAAAGAGGGCAGTTTGAAACTACATTCAAATTCAAACTGTTTTTATCCCATGAGTTCAAAAGTGGGAGACATATTCTTACTCAGCACATTTTTGTGAGCTCACACACCAATTTTCACTCCATTTGGAGATGATCTTGACATGAGCTAAGTGGGGCAAATTCAAACTTTATTTGAATTTTAAACTGAACATGTGCTGAAATTTATCCAAACCAAACCCAATTTGAATTCTAACCAATTAAAATGGCTCAGAGGTGAATAATTCAAATCACAATGGGCAGGTTAGGGCTTACTGTTTACAACAGTGATTTGGAGTTAATTTCATAGGTTAAAACCCCGGGTGGGACCCACATGTCAGCCACTGATTCAAATCAAACCGACTGAAAACCCAGCTCGGGTTATTGCGCCGGACTGAGCAGCCGCCACGGCGAGGAGTCGATCGGGACAGCACCTGCTTGCCGCCCCGACCTACTGAACCGCCTTGCGGTCCTCTTATCTCCGCAGCCGCCCTGATCGGAGAGAACACCGCACACTCTGCTGCTTCCTCGCATCAGAAACGCGCCATCGCTGCCGATCACTCGGAGCTGATCAGGGAAGCTTGATCACCGCCTCTCCGTCCCCTCCAGAGCTACGGCAAGGTACTAGGAACCCTCCTCGTTCTTTCCCGTTGCTAGAACTCAGCTGAAACCTGACGAGCTCGGCTATACCGAGAGTTCAATTCGGTGACCTAAAATTGCCGAACTTCGGGCTCCCGTGGACAGCCCAACCAGGAGGTTGTCACGCCCGAGCCAAGGCACCCTTGGATGCGCTGGTGATTGGTGCTGCTCACCCCCGAGCAACAGTCCGGGTGCTTGCTCACCGGCGGCAAATTTCCAGTTTCCCCCTTTCCGGGTACAGACTGACCTTCGGGTGCGGTTCTGTCGAATTCATACTCTAGAAAGGATTAGGGGGCCTCAATCTACTCCAACACAAACTAGACATGGTAGCGCACAAGTTGCCTTCACAACCTTTGGCCTGAGAACCTCTGTAACCGGCGTATTTCGAAGTTTACCAACGGCGGAGCATGCGAGAGGCATCGGGCGCACGGTGAGGGCCTACTTCGGACCTCCCCCGAGCTGCTTCAAGCTCATGCCGACCTTCCCTACGGTCCACTGATGCTTCCCGACCGGTTGCTCGAGTGATTGGGGTGCTAAGGAGGTCGGCCAACACGGCCGAAGTCTTTCCGAGGCGGTCGCTCGTCGCCGACCATGCACCGGCCATTGCCATGACGAGCTGAGCCCAGAATCCTGTTCCCCGAGTGAAAGTAGGCAGAGGCGGACAAAATCGTGAAGTTTGGAGCTCCACAGAAGCTTCCGGCGAGCTCTCCGGCGAGGTACCCTGGCGGCAGAGCGCGGGCGGCGAGAGGCAGACCAAGGGGGTGGACCCCAGCTGTCAGAGGCAGATATTTTAAATCGGGATCGGGCTGCGGCTGGGATCTGATGTGCTGGCGCGCAAAAACCCTGTAGGCCTCAGTGTGCTGTCGCCTCCGCGCCCAACACGTGTCCCCGCGGGCCCCGGCAGATTTAAACTTTTTCCCCGATTTTCAGATTTCATTCAAACTTCAAATCCTCATAACTTTGGCTAGGAAGCTCCAAATCGATTGAACCAAATTTCGTTGGATTCAGCTCTCTGAGAACTTTCCAGCAAATCAAGTTTCACTTCATGAAAATCCTTAATTCTCCAGAATTAATTCCTCAAATTTTAAACTGTTTGGAATTGTAACTGGAGAATCCTTTGGAAGAAAATTCTGAAATTTTGCTGGGATGTTCACCAAAATATCCCTGAACTACCATAAAACTTTCAGAACCATTTGAGCTCATGTGGTCCACCTAATGGTGTGATTAGTGAAACTGTTCCAGAGAAAATAGAAAATGTTCAGAAACATTTTCAGAATTTTCCCTGAAATTGTATAGCTCGTATCTTTAGCTAGAAACCTTCAAATTAAGCGAGACCAACTCCATTAGAACCCTCTAAAAATCTAATTTTCAGAAAGTCATAGTTTGTTTCATGAAAATCCTTAGAATATCCTAAAAGGCTTCAATTAAGGTCAAGTACATAATTAATTGTGGAGGGCTCAAATGAGCTTTTCTGCAACTAAAACTTGACCAATTCTCTGGTTAGGTTGTAACCAAGCCACAGTAAAAGTTTCACAGTTATTGGGTCTGTCTAGTAAGAGTTATAGACTTCACAAGTTTAAAATTCAATCAAATGCATTTAAATTAATACATATACATGTATATCATGTAGTCTCTAAGGTTGAGGAGGAATCCAAAGTCCTAGACTTCGTTACTCCGGAGGAGCAGCTAGCCTACGACCAAGAGCAGCAAGGCAAGCTCCGGTTTGCATTAACCTTTTTACAAGTTTTTATTATTTTGAGCACATACTTGAATACCTTATTCTTTGCATTAGAGTCTTGTTTGGAAACCCAACTGCATAGCCAAGAAAACCATGGGTTGGGTTTAGGATTGCAAACCCCGTTAGCTACTGCAATGCTAAGATAGTGTAGGATTCGGTACAAGTCGAGTAGTTGGAACTACTCGCGAGCATAGGCTAGAGGCACCCGACTCGGGTAGAGATAGTACATGATACACATGGCAAGAAAGATGAGACCGAGCGGAGGGTAAGGGCAGCAGGACTTTGGGGCCTGTGTGCTATAGCTCCGCTTGTGTCGATTGAGGACCAGCCGTGTGCGGGCCTGTTGAACAAGCTAGAACAATACCGAAGACCTACCGGCTATATGGGAACCGGGAAACCAATGTAACTCGGGTAGCTGGGTGTTGAGGCATAGCTGGTCGTTCAGAGGGTAGGTTGAGAGCTCGAGGTGTAAATCGGCTGGCGGCACTGAGATGCACGTGCAGAGACCTCTTGCTCGGGACGATTGGACCGGTTCAACATTTGGCTAACGGGTGAAAGGTAGTTGCGTACGGCGTCCGTGATGGTTGCTGTAGGCAACATCGAGTACGGGCGTACGTGACGGGTTGTTCGGGTAACCCTGCAGGTGTAAATCGATTATAATCGCCATCCCTCGCGGTCAGTGAGTACCACTTGTTCACTGTACCGTGACGTAGAAAGAACAGGCTAGTCACATGTTAAAAATGTTGCTGATTGAAAGATGGACTTGATTGTTAATGATTTGTTGTAGTTTAGAGCTAACTAAAGTTCTTTTCGACTTTGGGCAAAGTACATGAGAGAAATGCGTTTCTTGTTTGATTGCGGCTCTCTCATGTGCCTTAGCGTAAGGTTCTCCACAACCTGCTGCTAAAACTTGAATGTAAGGTTCCACTAATTAGGCGAGTCCTTGCAAATGATTTTTACCTCATGTAACCTATCAACCCCTCATGGAGAAGTTCCATGTTTAGGAGAGACGTGTCAGTCTTGCTTAGCCTTTGTGCTCACTGCTTGTGTTTGAAGCTTTTGCAGGGTTCTATGAGGAAGGGACTCCCGACGAGGAGACGTAACCCCAGGAGGGGAACCCCGTCGAGTGGGAGTCGTGCACGCCACCGTGTTAGTGTGTGTGTGTGCTAGCAAGGACACGTTCACGGGCTGAACGTGAACTTGATCCGTAGTCTATGCCCGTGAGTGTAGACTGGACTTATTTTGATATACAAATGTTCATAAACCACTTTTTGTAATAAAAGTTTTGCTTCCGCTTTGTACCTTTGATGTGTGTTATTCGGTGCTGTGCAACACAGTACCCCTCAGCGTGATCCTAGCTCGACAAGACCGTGGGGTCGTGTCACAGTTTGCACGTAACACTCTCATGACATCTCATGTCGGTAGGTGCACCATGAGGGTGGCTACTGTACGGGGCGATTTGATCGATTCAACATGGGTGAAACGGGGGAAAGTCTGCCACGTACGACGTCAGTGATGGTTGCTGTAGGCAACGTCGAGTACGGGCGTACGTGTCATGTAGTCCGGGTGTTATTGATTCGAATCACCATCGCTCACGGAAAGGATTGAGCATACTTGTTCTCACAGTCGTGACATAGTAAGAACTTGCATTGAGATAAGAACTAATCATTGTGGTTTGAAGTTGATATTAGCATTGTGATGATACTTTTTATGAATAGACTAGTGCAAACTCGATTCATTTTCACCATGAGCAATTTACATCAGGGGAAAGCGTTTCTTGTTTGATTGTGGACTCCCGACGTGGCGTGCCCAAGGTTACTTTTAAATTGCTGCAAATAATACCTGAAAGTAAGGATTCACTTTTAGGCGAGTTCATTATGCATTATGCTATCCCACTTTATGTTTATACCCTCATGTAGAGTTTCAAGGCTAGGTTTGACAGTTAAGTCTTGCTGAGCTTTATGCTCACGGATACTATCCTAGTTGTTTTGCAGGTATTGACTTTATGCTTATGTCAATGGTTGCCGATGAGACTCGGAAACCTCCGAGTGGTTACTCATGAGCATCCTCGCCGCTGCAGTTTGTTCTTCGTGTTGCTAGTAAGAAACGTCTGCGGGCTGGACGGTTTCTTTGATGCTAAGCTAGAAATGAGTTGTGAGAGTTGTAGTCTTCCGCTGTAGTATTATTTTGAGATAAGTATTTGTAAATTACTCTTTGTACGCTTCCGCAAACGCTTTGTGTAATATGTTGTTTCCTCGACCCGTATGCTGTTGGGTGCCACATCACATGGCACCACCCGACGCAGTTCTCAGGCGAGCAGCACGGCCCCGTGATTGGGTTCGGGCACCCCACAACATGCTCACGCTTGCTATATGAGTGGTTTTGCAGGTTAATGTCGATGCTTTTGAGGAGGTTGTCCGGTGAGACTCGGAGACTTCCGAGTCGTTTAACACATGGAGAACCCGGCCGCTGCCGTATGACTTCATGTTGCTAGCGAGAAGAGTTTGCGGGCTGGACATCTTCTCGAGTGCTTAGTAGATATGAAACGTGAGATAAATTAGTCTTCCGCTATAGTTATTTGATGTAAATTATTTACAAAGAATACTTGTAAGCTTCCGCATTGGTTTTATGTGATACGTGTTCCTTATGTGTGTGTTGTTGGGTGCCACATCACACGGCACCACCCAATGCGATTCCCGGGCCAGCGGCACGACCGCATCGAGGGTCGGGCCCCTGTCAGCGTGGTATCTGAGCTGCATTGGGAATAGCGCACGGAATAAGAATCATATTACGACAAAAACTTAGGATACGGTGAGGAAACAGTATTAGGCCCACATAAGGACTACTATATTAGCCTAATATGAAGGTGGCAACCTAGCTTATGTGCTTATATCGAAAAATCATGCATCTCGGTACTTTCCATGTCTTGGGGGATGCATGTAAGCACTGTCTATCAGTGCGCACAAGCTGAAGGGTGAAGCCTCACGGGTGGCAGGTAACCCGGCCATCTTTGGTATCCTCTACGACTCTTCATGTCGTTTGGGGTATTCGAGCAACGTCCTTCCTTGGCATGCTATGGGAAAGTAGTGGAGACCCCGTCATGTGGTTAGTAACGTGAACACGTAGCTCAAGGCGTGTTTGGCTTGAGAACACCCGTGCGAGTGATTACGGACGGGTGTATGAAACTGTTATGGAGCCGGGTTCGGTGTGCAGCCGGACCTGATGATTGTGTGTGACTTATGCAGGTACTAACCACAAAAACTGTAGTACGAGTAGAACACGTTTGCGAGTGACCGTTCTTAGTGCCACCTAAGGATATGGATATGCCGGTATAACCCGGTTAGGATTTTCTTTTGTGAGGCTACGTAGTACCGAGATATTTCTTACGATGCTTCGACATCGTACTAAACTTAATAATCTTCTTCCCTATAAAGAAATGACTCATGAACTAACTTTCAACTAAAAATGGATGTTTGAAACAAATATTAGTTATTGAACTCTTATTTTGAGCTAAGATTCAAATGAGAGAATGACTAGGCTTCAAAATGTTTTAAATACTGAGTGCTCTGTCTCTGGCAGGAATTCTTGCTAGACTTCGACAGAGCATAACTCTGAGTAGATTTAACCAATGGAGGTTTATGATACAGTTCTTGAAAGATTTTAAGTGCTATACAACTTCTATGTAGACCTCCAGAGCAAAATCACACGCTAAATTGGTGGAGAGTCCAGTTGAAGGTAAACTGTCCAGAACCAGGACAGGAGCAAAACCTCTCTGGATATTTCTGTATTTCAGCCATAACTCTCTGTAGAAAAATCCCAAAGGAGCCTATGATATACCGTTGGAAAGGTTATGAGATATTGAACATCGCCGTAATTCAAAGTTTGTTCAGATTCATATTGTATTTGCACATACAACTGTGATAAAAATAGCCACATTCAAAGGAGATGCTGGCAAATTTTATCCAGGAATTCTGTCAAATTTGGATGATCATAATTTTTTATACAAAAATCATCTGGAGGCATATGAATACTCGTTGAAGATATATTTAAGTTAACTTTAACTTTGGTATTCAACTTGAGTTATGAAAATGCTGTTAACTGGATCAAAATCTGGATTTAGTGCATAAAGGTCTGTTCTGTACAGAAATAAGGACTTGTTATGCCTACTTTAAGGATTTTTGTAAACAAGAATGTTGTTACTGCTTTCATAAAGTTTAGACATATTCATGTTTTCTTTAGATTCACATACTGCTGAGTTCATGTTTAACTCATCTCAAAATGTATTTTTGCAGTATGGTTCGTACGCGTTCTTTGAGTAAGGCCGGAAGTTCTCGCTGAGGCGGTGATGATTCTATTCCACCGCTGGAACCACCATCCACGGGATGGATGGGTCTTATGACTCGAGTTGTTGAGTCTAACCAAGAGAACAACAGGCTACTCCAAGAAGCAACTCAAGAGAACACACGATTAATCCAATCTTTGGTACAGAAAGGCATACATCAACACACGCAACAAGTCGTTCCACCTCGGAACGCTTATCTGGATTCTTGGCAACTCAACCGCCAATCTTTGCGGAAGCTACCGAACCTGCAGACGCGGATCAGTGGCTTCGTGTTATAGGGTCCAAATTTGGATTATTAGAGTGTGATGAATATTAGAAGACATTGTTTGCCGCTCAACAACTCCATGGAGCCGCCGGAAACTGGTGGGTTGAACATCTCGCCACCATTCCGGAAGGCCATCAAGTAACATGGAGTGAGTTCTGTGAAGCCTTTTGTGCTCGTCACATACCGATAGTTTTTATCAAGACAAAGTGGGAGGAATTTTTGAAATTGAAGCAAGGGGACATGGATGTCCTTGAGTATGACAAAAGCTTTAACCATTTGGCTCAATACGCTCCCGAATATGTGGCGAAAGAAGAGGCACGGTGTGACTATTTCTTCTATTGCCTGAGTGCTATATTACAGGAAAAATTATCCGTGTTCAACAAGAGAAATTACACCGACATGGTCAATGCGGCTTTCATACAAGAAAAGCCGACACTCGAGTGGCAAGCAGAGAAAAGAAAAATGAGTGATAGCGTGCAGGCCAGCACAAGTTATGTGCCTCCAAAGTACCGTTTGATGTACCGAACGCCAACAGGGCAAATACGGAGGCCACCTGTAGGATCAACTCCTCAGAGGTTTATTGCTGGTCAAGTACCACAACTTGCACCACCTCCACAGCAGCAGCATCAGATGGTGGTTTGTGCTCCATCACTGCAGCCATATGTACCTAGTTTTCAACCATAAGTCAGCGAAGAACCAGAGAGACATCCATGTTCCACTTATGGTCGGATGGGCCATTATTCTAGGTATTGTCTGGAGGGAATTCAAGGATGCGGGTCATCATATTGGCAATATTCAGACCCGTACCTAAATCTGCAGAGAAGAGGGCAGATAAGGGGCAGCACTCACTACAGAGTGATTGATGATGTTCCGGAAGGAGAAGCCACGTTAGCAGGGATGTTTTCTCTGAATCAGCTACCAGTTTTAATTCTCTTTGATTCCGGTGCCACACAACTTTATTAGCCAATCTTTTGTGGCTCAACATCAGCTCCAAACCACTTTTACAAAGAGTCAATACCTCCTATCTTCACCCGGGGGCAACTTTGCAGCAAGCGAAGTTTGTCTCCCGAGCACCTCTTTGTTTGGGGGGTAGAATATACCCCACCACCCTCATCATTCTTGGGATTGAAGATCAACATCATTTTGGGGATGTCGTGGTTGAATTACCACAATGCGGTTCTCAACATCAGCTTCCAAACCGTTGAGCTCCCCGACAGCACAGTCTTCATATATTATATGTGGGCGCCAGACGACAACAGATTGCAACATTGAACCACTCGGAAACTGTGAAGATACAGGATATTCCGGTGGTACGTGATTATCCGGATGTGTTCCCCAATGATTTACCGGGCATGTCGCCCGAGTGGGACGTAGAGTTCAAGATTGAACTTGCGCCGGGAATGACACCGATTTCACGAAGGCCATACAAGATGGCACGCAATGAACTGGCAGAATTGAAGACACAGCTGAATGACCTAATGATCAAGGGCTTCATATGACCGAGTTCGTCACCTTGGGGTTGTTCATCATTGTTTGTAAAGAAGAAGGACGAAACACTACGATTTTGTGTTGATTATCGTCCTGTTAACGCCGTTACCATCAAGAACAAGTATCCACTACCTCCCATTGATATGCTCTTCGAACAATTAGTGGGTGCTAAAGTATTCTCATAGATGGATCTTCAGACCGGATATCATCAGATTAAGATCCGGGCAGAAGATATTCTGAAGACGTCATTCTCGACAAGATACGGTTTATACGAATATCTTGTCATGTCCTTTGGGTTAACCAACACCCCGGCTCACTTTATGTACCTGATGATTTCAGTGTTCATGCCGGAGTTGGATAAATTCGTCGTTGTCTTATCAATGACATCTTGGTGTACTCCAAGTCAGAAGAAGAACATGCTGAATATCTGCATATTGTGCTGCAAAGATTGCGCGATCACAAGCTCTATGCGAAATTCAGCAAGTGTGAATTCTGGATTAATCAAGTACCTTTTCTCGGACACATTATTTCAGTGGAGGGCATCGCTGTAGATCCGAGTAAGATTATCCAAGTGCAGAAATGGGAGTCACCAAAGTCTATGCATGAAATCCGAAGATTCCTCAGTTTAGCGGGTTATTACCGGAGGTTCATTCTGAACTTCTCCAAAATTGCTAAATCGATGACGGAACTATTGAAAAAGAATACCAGATTTGTTTAGAGTGCTGCGTGTGAACAAGCTTTCAAGACATTAGTGATCCAGATGGTCCTCCGGCCTCGCTAATAGTGACATTCACATATTTCTGACCACCACCTTTCTTGCCTTTTCTATTGCGACATTTTCTGGCTATATGGCCAAGCTCACCGCACACAAAGCAAGTCAGGTCTTCCTTCTTCTTCTTCTTAAAGCTAGTGTTTTGTTTGGCTTTTCCTTTCCAGTTCTTATTGTTCTTATTGCCACCACCAGATTTACCTTCAACCACATTAGCATTGGAGGGAGTCCCTTCCTGTGGAATAGAATGAGGCACATCCTTGGATCTTGCCTTCTCCTCAACATCAAGAGCTGAGATCAGACTTTCAACAATCATGACCTCTTTCTTGTGTTTAAGACTCGTGGAAAAACTCCTCCAAGATAGAGGTAGTTTGGAAATAATTCCACCAACCACGAACCTATCAGGCAAGACAATATCAAAATGTGCAAGTTCCCCCACCAGAAGCTGGATCTCATGAGCCTGTTCCACGACAGATCGATCATCGACCATTTTGTATTCATGCTACTGGTCATTAACATAAAGTTCACGTCCAGCATCTGACTCTGCATACTTGCGGTCTAGGGCCTCCCATAACTCCTTAGCCGAGGTGTGGTTCATGTAAATATCACAGAGCTGATCTGACAGAAGTGACAACAGACAACCAAGACAGGTAGAGTTGTCCAGGTCATAGTCACGGTTCTGCTCCTCATTGAGAGGAAGAACTGGGGAAATCACCCAACAGATCTTCATCGACATGAGCCAGAACTTGACCCGTGTCTGCCATCTCTTAAAATTGTCACCCCCAGCAAATCGCTCAGGATTCAATGCATCAGTGAGTCCAGCCATGTTAATTCTATCAGGTTTCTGGATTGTTGGAGAAATCACATGGCATGCAATTAATTTGATGAACCATAGCAGTGAAACAACAAGAACAGATCTAATACCAGTTAACATAACCAGTACTAGCACCACACAAAAATTAATTATACACCATATATGTTCATGTATGACATGAAACGACGGATGGTGTAACTGAAACATCGAAATCTTCATAGATCGAAAGATGTACTCACAGTGAAGATATCGAGGAAGAAGGAAATGTCGCGAGCAGTCGTGCGAGCGCATTTCCCAGAAACCTGATCGCCGGCACCCGTGCAGGTCTTCAGATCACCGGCGTCGGCTCGGAGACACTGCTCTCCTCCAATCTGTTGCACGGCGGACGAAGGGATGACAAGGACGAAGAACGGCGGTGCAGAAAAAGTTGTTCTTTGTGAGGCGAGTCAATAGTCTTGATATATTCTGTCTCTGGTATAGAGGACGTCTCCTTTATACTGGAGTCAGTCCACCGCCTCAGATTCGATCTGCCATAATTTCAAGTGACCGCCCCCCTGAAATTTCTCAACGTGCAACTAATGGGAGTGATAATGGGGCATTATGCACTCATACTATGCGTCTGCAGTTACACCTACATTTACTCCTCGTGTTGACGTGGCAGTCTAGGTGTGATGGAAAATAACCACTCAATATATATGTGTGTGGCAGAAAAATAACCGCTTAATAGAACACAACTCGTCACGACGCGAACGCGCAACGTCACAAGTCACAAAATCGCGAAACGCGCGTGCGTGTGTGTTTGTGTTCCTAGCAGCAGCTTTCATTTCTCTTATTATTCTCATGTTGAGAACCTCTCACAGGGCCACTATATATATTGGGGTACACCCATCTAGGTGGGCAATGTGGGACTAAAGTCCCAGCCACCTCTGCACACCACCTTGGCTTTACCACCAGGAATTTTGGCCCATAAAATCAGCCCATAAATGAGCAGCACAGGAGCCCAAATTCCAACACTACGCTCAATTTCTTGGTCTAAAATCGATGGAGGAGGTGTGCTAGGCACTTAAGATCCTGTGTGTGAAGTTTGAAACATAGCAAACACAATTTGAGGACGAATTTTGCAATTCCTTACCTCAAGGTCAGTTTCTGCCGCCCGGGAGAAAATCTTGAAATTCTCCCTCTGTGATCAATGGCTAGGGCTTAGCTTCGGAGGTGATCAACTAGGCTTGTAGGTGCACTGATGGGATGGCTTGCTTTGTCGTGATCACCCCTGGTTTGGGCTGGCCACGTCGACCAGTTCGGTTTCTTCGGTGTTTCACACGGGAGCTGCAGCAACTTGCTGTTTTCCGGTGCAAACGAGCTCGGGACAGGGGAGGAGAAGGGCTGGCCGGCTAGAGCACTGGTGGGCGAAGCTCTTTGCTGTTGGGAGCTCGAGCAAAGGGAAAAGCAACGCTGGTTGCAATTGAAAGGAACAGAGGCGGCACCGGCGACTGCTATCGTGCGTGGGCGCAGAACAGAAGGCACGAGCAGCTCGGTCCTGAGAAGAAAGGATCACGCTGAGGTGCAAAAGACCCACGAGCAGCTCTCCAGCACTGCTCAATTTGGTGAGGAGGTGGCTCGGCAGCAGGCCTCGATGGCACGCGTGAGGCAGTCGGCTGAGCCAGTGGGAAACAGAGTCTCTGTTTTGCTTCTTGTGTAAGTCTACTCCTTATGACATGTGGGCCCCACTGCTCTTCTCCCCCTTATCCTCTCCAAAATCTCTCAAATTTGGCACAGTGCAAACTTCAACCATGAGGAACTCAAATTCAAAAGCCATTTGGCAATTTGACAAGTTTTACCTCAGTTTCAAATTTGAATTCAAATTTTAAGGAAATTCATAAGCCCCTTTGATATTCATATCAAAGCAACTCCAAACTTTCCCAAAATTTGTCTCCCTCATAATTTGACCTGAAGAATTTGAATATGCCCTCTGATATTTGAGTTGGCCGCTGCAAATAAGAGTTTTGAACCAACAGTTTGGAACTCCCTTTTTGAAATGTTCACCTTATGATTGAAGGGAACCATTTAGTTCAAAGACCGATTTAAACTCCCTTTGCACAGGACCACATTCACATATTTATAAAAGTTTTTGCAAGTCCCAATTCTTGAAATGAACTCAACTTTATTCACAACGCAAGTTTTGCATTTACATGTTTTTGGGACTTTTACATGAAAATCCCTGGAAATCCTTCGAGGCTCTACTAATGACCAAATAGGCTTTTATTTACATAGAGCTCAAATGAACTTTGTTTCAAATGAACCTTGGTCAAGACTCTGGTTAGGACCCTACCAAGCCACCATAAAAATTTCAAAGCCAAAGGGAAGGGCTAGCTACAGTTATGGTATCTACATATTCAGTTCCAAACTTTGCATTTAAATTGACATATCGTTAATTGATTACGTATAGACGCTGAAGGCGAGGAAATCCCGGAAGGGCTGGATTTTCTTCTTCCGGATGAAGCACTAACATCTGACCAGCAGCAACACGGAAAACCCCGGTTTGCATTAACACGTTTTATAAAGTTTTGCTTTATGTATACTTAGCATGAGTTATGGTTGTGCATTAGGTGTAGGATGGATGAAACCCAAGTGCATAACCAGATTTTCCTACAAGAGTGAGGTAGTGTCTAAGTACTCGAGTAGTCAGGCGGTGCTTAATGTTCATAGAACTTCGGTACAAGTCGAGTAGTTGGAATCTACTCGTGAGTATAGGTGTCGGGACACACGGGATTGGTTCGAGTGATGTGAGATCACTTTAGTAAGAAAATGAGACTAGGCAGGGGCTAGGGCGCATCAAGAGGAAGTCTTGTGGGCGCAGCCCTGTCCGTGTCGATTGAGGACCGATCCATGTGCGGCCCTGCTGAACAAGTATTGAACGTACCGAAGACATATCGGATATATGGGCCCCGATAAACCGATGTAACCTATACTTCCGGGAGTCGAGGCATAACGCACCGATTTATAGGTGTAGGTTGAGGGAAGCAAGGTGGAAATCTGCTAACAGGCATAGAGAGATGCTCCGTGTAGGTAACCTCCTGTCCGTTTGGGTGCGACCGGTTCGACGTTTGGGCTGTTTGGTGAAGGTTATCTCGTACGACATCAGTGGGGCGTGCTGTGTGCAGCTCCGAGTATGGAGTGACGTGCTATTCGGGTATCCCTGCAGGTGTATATCGAGTTGATTCACCGTCCCTCGTGGTGATGAGTACCACTTGTTCACTGCATCGTGACGTAGATAAAATTATGAATGTTGTGATTCAATTCTGCTGATATGTATAAATTGTATTGCTACATGTGTGCCACCAAATATCGCTTACTAAATTTCAGATTCATGAACTGTTAACTTGTGGCTAAAAGATGAACTCAGGATGAAATTGTAGGTATATCCCTTTGCTGCAATCTACCATCCCAGGTTCGTCGTGAACTGCATGTAGAGTTTCATCCATAGGGAGTCGGTTAAGTCTTGTTGAGCCATCGTGCTCACAGTTGCTGCTATAAGTGTTTTTCAGGTGTAGCATGGATGAAACCCAAATGCATAACCAGATTTTCCTACAAGAGTGAGGGTAATGTCTAAGTCCTCGAGTAGTGAGGCTGTGCTTAATGTTCATAGAACTTTGGTACAAGTCGAGTAGTTGGAATCTACACGCGAGTATAGGTGTCGGGACACACGGGATTGGTTCGAGTGATGTGAGATCACTTTAGTAAGAAAATGAGACTAGGCAGGGGCTAGGGCACAGCAAGAGGAAGTCTTGTGGGTGCATCCCTGTCCGTGTTGATTGAGGACCAATCCATGTGCGTCCTTGCTGAACAAGTATTGAACGTACCGAAGGCATATCGGATATATGGGCCCCAGTAAACTGATGTAACCTATACCTCCGGGCGTCGAGGCATAACGCACCGATATATAGGTGTAGGTTTAGGGCAGCAAGGTGGAAATCTGCTAACGGGCATAGAGAGATGCTCCGTGTAGGGAACCTCCGGTCCGTTTGGGTGCGACCGGTTCGATGTTTGGGCTGTTTGGTGAAAGGTTGTTCCGTACGACATCAGTGGGGCGTGCTGTGTGCAGCTCCGAGTATGGGCGTACGTGACGTGCTATTCAGGTATCCCTGCAGGTGTATATCGAGTCGATTCACCGTCCCTCGCAGTGATGAGTACCACTTGTTCACTGCGTCGTGACGTAGATAAATTATGAAATGTTGTGATTCAATTCTGCTGATATGTATAAATGTATTGCTACATGTGTGCCACCAAATATTGCTTACTAAATTTCAGATTCATGAACTGTTAACTTGTGGCTAAAATATGAACTAAGGATGAACTTGTAGGCATAAACGTTTGCTGCAATTTACCATCCCAGGTTCGTCGTGAACTGCATGTAGAGTTTCATGGATAAGGAGTCGGTTAAGTCTTGTTGAGCCATCGTGCTCACGGTTGCTGCTATAAGTGTTTTTCAGGTGTAGGATGGATGAAACCGAAGTGCATAACCAGATTTTCCTATAAGAGTTAGGGTAGTGTCTAAGTCCTCGAGTAGTCAGGCTGTGCTTCATGTTCATAGAACTTCGGTACAAGTCGAGTAGCTGGAATCTAGTCGCGAGTATAGGTGTCGGGACACACGGGATTGGTTCGAGTGATGTGAGATCACTTTAGTAAGAAAATGAGACTAAGCAGGGGCTAGGGCGCGGCAAGAGGAAGTCTTGTGGGTGCAGCCCTGTCCGTTTTGATTGAGGACCGATCTGTGTGCGGCCCTGCTGAACAAGTATTGAACGTACCGAAGGCATATCGGATATATGGGCCCCGATAAACCGATGTAACCTATACCTCCGGGCATCGAGGCATAGCGCACCAATTTATAAGTGTAGGTTGAGGGCAGGAAGGTGGAAATGTTCTAACGGGCATAGAGAGATGCTCCGTGTAGGTAACCTCCTGTCCGTTTGGGTGCGACCGGTTCGACGTTTGGGCTGTTTGGTGAAAGGTTGTCCCATACGACATCAGTGGGGCTTTCTGTGTGCAGCTCCAAGTATGAGCGTACGTGACATGCTATTCGGGTATCCCTGCAGGTGTATATGAGTTGATTCGCCGTCCCTCGCGGTGATGAGTACCACTTGTTCACTGCATCGTGACTTAGATAAATTATGGAATGTTGTGATTCAATTCTGCTGATATGTATAAATTGTATTGCTACATGTGTGCCACCAAATATCGCTTACTAAACTTCAGATTCATGAACTGTTAACTTGTGGCTAAAATATGAACTAACGATGAACTTGTAAGCATATCCGTTTGCTGCAATTTACCATCCCAGATTCGTCGTGAACTGCATGTAGAGTTTCATGCATAGGGAGTCGGTTAAGTCTTGTTGAGCCATTGTGCTCACGGTTGCTGCTATAAGTGTTTTTCAGGTGTAGGATGGATGAAACCGAAGTGCATAACCAGATTTTCCTACAAGAGTGAGGGTAGTGTCTAAGTCCTCGAGTAGTCAGGCTGTGCTTAATGTTCATAGAACTTTGGTACAAGTCGAGTAGCTGGAATCTACTCGCGAGTATAGGTGTCGGGACACACGGGATTGGTTCGAGTGATGTGAGATCACTTTAGCAAGAAAATGAGACTAAGCAGGGGCTAGGGCACAGCAGGAGGAAGTCTTGTGGGCGCAGCCCTGTCCGTGTTGATTGAGGACCGATCCGTGTGCGGCCCTGCTGAACAAGTATTGAACGTACCGAAGGCATATCGGATATATGGGCCCCGATAAACCGATGTAACCAATACCTCCGGGCATCGAGGCATAACACACCAATTTATGGGTGTAGGTTGAGGGCAGGAAGGTGGAAATGTTCTAACGGGCATAGAGAGATGCTCCGTGTAGGTAACCTCCTGTCCGTTTGGGTGCGACCGGTTCGACGTTTGGGCTGTTTGGTGAAAGGTTGTCCCATACGACATCAGTGGGGCTTTCTGTGTGCAGATCCAAGTATGAGCGTACGTGACATGCTATTTGGGTATCCCTGCAGGTGTATATGAGTCGATTCGCCGTCCCTCGCGGTGATGAGTACCACTTGTTCACTGCATCGTGACTTAGATAAATTATGGAATGTTGTGATTCAATTCTGCTGATATGTATAAATTGTATTGCTACATGTGTGCCACCAAATATCGCTTACTAAACTTCAGATTCATGAACTGTTAACTTGTGGCTAAAATATGAACTAACGATGAACTTGTAAGCATATCCGTTTGCTGCAATTTACCATCCCAGATTCGTCGTGAACTGCATGTAGAGTTTCATGCATAGGGAGTCGGTTAAGTCTTGTTGAGCCATTGTGCTCATGGTTGCGGCTATAAGTGTTTTAAAGGTGTAGGATGGATGAAACCGAAGTGCATAACCAGATTTTCCTACAAGAGTGAGGGTAGTGTCTAAGTCCTCGAGTAGTCAGGCTGTGCTTAATGTTCATAGAACTTCGGTACAAGTCGAGTAGCTGGAATCTACTCGCGAGTATAGGTGTCGGGACACACGGGATTGGTTCGAGTGATGTGAGATCACTTTAGTAAGAAAATGAGACTAAGCAGGGGCTAGGGCACAGCAGGAGGAAGTCTTGTGGGCGCAGCCCTGTCCGTGTTGATTGAGGACCGATCCGTGTGCGGCCTTGCTGAACAAGTATTGAACGTACCGAAGGCATATCGGATATATGGGCCCCGATAAACCGATGTAACCTATACCTCCGGGCATTGAGGCATAACGCACCAATTTATGGGTGTAGGTTGAGGGCAGGAAGGTGGAAATCTTCTAACGGGCATAGAGAGATGCTCCGTGTAGGTAACCTCCTGTCCGTTTGGGTGCGACCGGTTCGATGTTTGGGCAGTTTGGTTAAAGGTTGTCCCATACGACATCAGTGGGGCGTGCTGTGTGCAGCTCCAAGTATGAGCGTACGTGACATGCTATTCGGGTATCCCTGAAGGTGCATATGAGTCGATTCGCCGTCCCTCACGGTGATGAGTACCACTTGTTCACTGCATCGTGACGTAGATAAATTATGGAATGTTGTGATTCAATTCTGCTGATATGTATAAATTGTATTGCTACGTGTGTGCCACCAAATATCGCTTACTAAATTTCAGATTCATGAACTGTTAACTTGTGGCTAAAATATGAACTAAGGATGAACTTGTAAGCATATCCGTTTGCTGCAATTTATCATCCCAGGTTCGTCGTGAACTGCATGTAGAGTTTCATGCATAGGGAGTCGGTTAAGTCTTGTTGAGCCATTGTGCTCACAGTTGCTGCTATAAGTGTTTTTCAGGTGTAGGATGGATGAAACCGAAGTGCATAACCAGATTTTCCTACAAGAGTGAGGGTAGTGTCTAAGTCCTCGAGTAGTCAGGCTATGCTTAATGTTCATAGAACTTCGGTACAAGTCGAGTAGCTGGAATCTACTCGCGAGTATAGGTGTCAGGACACACGGATTGGTTCGAGTGATGTGAGATCACTTTAGTAAGAAAATGAGACTAAGCAGGGGCTAGGGCGCAGCAAGAGGAAGTCTTGTGGGCGCAGCCCTGTCCGTGTTGATTGAGGACCGATCCGTGTGCGGCCCTGCTGAACAAGTATTGAATGTACCGAAGGCATATCAGATATATGGGCCCCGATAAACCGATGTAACCTATACCTCCGGGCATCGAGGCATAACGCACCAATTTATAGGTGTAGGTTGAGGGCAGGAAGGTGGAAATGTTCTAACGGGCATAGAGAGATGCTCCGTGTAGGTAACCTCCTGTCCGTTTGGGTGCGACCGGTTCGACGTTTGGGCTGTTTGGTGAAAGGTTGTCCCAGACGACATCAGTGGGGCGTGCTGTGTGCAGCTCCAAGTATGAGCGTACGTGACATGCTATTCGGGTATCCCTGCATGTGTATATGAGTCGATTCGCCGTCCCTCGCGGTGATGAGTACCACTTGTTCACTGCGTCGTGACGTAGATAAATTATGGAATGTTGTGATTCAATTCTGCTGATATGTATAAATTGTATTGCTACATGTGTGCCACCAAATATCGCTTACTAAATTTCAGATTCATGAACTGTTAACTTGTGGCTAAAATATGAACTAAGGATGAACTTGTAAGCATATCCGTTTGCTGCAATTTACCATCCCAGGTTCGTCGTGAACTGCATGTAGAGTTTCATGCATAGGGAGTCGGTTAAGTCTTGTTGAGCCATTGTGCTCACGGTTACTGCTATAAGTGTTTTTCAGGTGTAGGATGGATGAAACCGAAGTGCATAACCAGATTTTCCTACAAGAGTGAGGGTAGTGTCTAAGTCCTTGAGTAGTCAGGCTGTGCTTAATGTTCATAGAACTTCGGTACAAGTCGATTAGTTGGAATCTACTCGCGATTATAGGTGTCGGGACACACGGGATTGGTTCGAGTGATGTGAGATCACTTTAGTAAGAAAATGAGACTAAGCAGGGGCTAGGGCGCAGCAAGAGGAAGTCTTGTGGGCGCAGCCCTGTCCGTGTTGATTGAGGACCGATCCGTGTGCGGCCCTGCTGAAAAAGTATTGAACGTACCGAAGGTATATCGGATATATGGGCCCTGATAAACAGATGTAACCTATACCTCTGGGCGTCGAGGCATAACGCACCGATTTATAGGTGTAGGTTGAGGGCACCAAGGTGGAAATCTGCTAACGGGCATAGAAAGATGCTCCGTGTAGGTAACCTCCTGTCCGTTTGGGTGCGACCGGTTCGACGTTTGGGCTGTTTGGTGAAAGGTTGTCCCGTACGACATCAGTGGGGCGTGCTGTGTGCAGCTCCGAGTATGGGTGTACATGACATGCTATTCGGGTATCCATGCAGGTGTATATCGAGTCGATCCGCCGTCCCTCACGGTGATGAGTACCACTTGTTCACTGCGTCGTGACGTAGATAAATTATGGAATGTTGTGATTCAATTCTGCTGATATGTATAAATTGTATTGCTACATGTGTGCCACCAAATATCGCTTACTAAATTTCAGATTCATGAACTGTTAACTTGTGGCTAAAAGATGAATTAAGGATGAACTTGTAGGCATATCCGTTTGCTGCAATTTACCATCCCAGGTTCGTCGTGAACTGCGTGTAGAGTTTCATGCATAGGGAATCGGTTAAGTCTTGTTGAGCCATCGTGCTCACGGTTGCCTCTATAAGTGTTTTTCAGGTGATGCCTACCCCACGGACTCGGGTTACGAGTCTACCGGCGAGGGATACCCTCCGTCGGGGACTACGGCTGAGTGGGAGCCGTACACGCCACGCTGAGCTGAGGAGTGCAGCTAGTGTGGGTTGTCCATAGGGCTGGGCAACCGACTTTTGCTAGATAGATGGGCGTGAGTTGTATAAACTTAGCTTCCGCTGTTGTGATCTCAATAATTAGTTTGTAACTGAAGTCTTGTACTATTTTGTACGTATTCAGTTGGTTTTCTATGTAATGCAATGTTTTCCTTATGATGTGTGCTGTCGGGTGTCGTATCGTGCGGCACCACCCTCTGAGATGCTGGACGAGTGGATTCCGGTCTGCCACACTTTGCACAACAGAGGCAAACAAAGCCATTCTTGACATTTCGACGCAGCCTATGTTCTTAAGAAATCAAGTCTTTAATTCTTTGAATTGCATTACAAAATTTGTTCATATACATTTCAATAGGATTCACAACGAAGGGAATTCGAAGGAGTGATTTATTGAAGTGGATCAGTCTCTGGAGGATCAAGGGGTTGATCAGCAAGCATCACTAACTGCATTTATATACTACTGCCCTGCAAAACAGGCAAGATCCGGTTTGCATTTAACATCTTTTAAGTTTTTACTTTGTTTCCACTTGTTGGTTAGGATATCAACTGTGCATTAGGTCTAGATTATTTGATACTCCTCTTGCATGACCAAATAAACCCATGGAGCATTGGGTAGATGTCTTTTTATCGTGTAGAACTGCCATGCTCAAGTAAGGTTCTGTAGAAGTCGAGTGGTGAGATTCTACTTGCATGATCAGGAGAAAACAGGGACATACAGGATTGGTTCAGAAAATTGTTAGCAAGTTAAAGTTGAGACCGGCAGGTTGTAGGAGCAGCAGGACATAGGGGTCTGGGTGTGTTAGACCTGTCCATGTCGGTCATGGAACGATCCGTATGCGGCCCTGTTGAGCAAGTTTGAGTTGTGTACCGGACTCGTGCTAGCTATATGGGACCCAGTAAACCGATGTACCTCGAGAAGCTTGCGTTGAGCCTTTTCGGGTTGCCTCAGGCGAGAAGGCCGGTGTGCAGTATGTAAGGGCCTCAGTTTTTAGACACATATTCAAAGTGTTCATCACCACACACACACCTCATTTGAAGAAAGTTGATGAACACATTTGAAGAGCAAGAAACCACCATCAACATACTCATTAGAGAACAAACTCACATATTGCAAAGGTGGTATTTCCCACATGTGATATATAGGGGCTGGGCTTATGAAAACTCCCACATTGTGCTAGGAATGTCCATGCCAAGTTTCACCCAAATTCAAAACCTTTTTGAGGTCATTTTGGGCATAGCTAGAAAGAGGGCAGTTTGAAACTACATTCAAATTCAAACTGTTTTTATCCCATGAATTCAAAAGTGGGAGACATATTCTTACTCAGCACATTTTTGTGAGCTCACACACCAATTTTCACTCCATTTGGAGATGATCTTGACATGAGCTAAGTGGGGCAAATTCAAACTTTATTTGAATTTCAAACTGAACATGTGCTGAAATTTATCCAAACCAAACCCAATTTGAATTCTAACCAATTCAAATGGCTCAGAGGTGAATAATTCAAATCACAATGGGCAGTTTAGGGCTTACTGTTTACAACAGTGATTTGGAGTTAATTTCAGAGGTTAAAACCCCAGGTGGGACCCACATGTCAGCCACTGATTCAAATCAAACCGACTGAAAACCCAGCTCGGGTTCTTGCGCCGGACTGAGCAGCCACCACGGCGAGGAGTCGATCGGGACAGCACCTGCTTGCCGCCCCGACCTACTGAACCGCCTCGCGGTCCTCTTTTCTCCGCAGCCGCCCTGATCGGAGAGAACACCGCACACTCTGCTGCTTCCTCGCATCAGAAACGCGCCATCGCTGCCGATCACTCGGAGCTGATCAGGGAAGCTTGATCACCGCCTCTCCGTCCCCTCCAGAGCTACGGCAAGGTACTAGGAACCCTCCTCGTTCTTTCCCGTTGCTAGAACTCAGCTGAAACCTGACGAGATCGGCTATACCGAGAGTTCAATTCGGTGACCTAAAACTGCCGCACTTCGGGCTCCCGTGGACAGCCCAACCGGGAGGTTGTCACGCCCGAGCCAAGGCACCCTTGGACGCGCTGGTGATCGGTGCTGCTCACCCCCAAGCCACAGCTCGGGTGCTTGCTCATCGGCGGCAAATTTCCAGTTTTCCCCTTTCCGGGTACAGACCGACCTTCGGGTGCGGTTCTGTCGAATTCATACTCTAGAAAGGATTAGGGGGCCTCAATCCACTCCCACACAAACTAGACATGGTAGCGCACAAGTTGCCTTCACAATCTTTGGCCTGAGAACCTCTGTAACCGGCGTATTTCAAAGTTTACCGACGGTGGAGCATGCGGGAGGCATCACCGGTTGCTCGAGTGATTGGGGTGCTAAGGAGGTCGGCCGACACGGCCGAAGTCTTTCCGAGGCCGTCGCTCGTCGCCGACCATGCACCGGCCATTGTCATGACGAGCTGAGCCCAGAATCATTTTCCCCGAGTGAAAGTAGGCAGAGGCGGACAAAATCGTGAAGTTTGGAGCTCCACAGAAGCTGCCGGCGAGCTCTCCGGCGAGGTACCCCGGCGGCAGAGCGCGGGCGGCGAGAGGTAGACAAAGGGGGTGGACCCCAGCTGTCAGCGGCAGATATTTTAAATCGGGATCGGGCTGCGGCTGCGATCTGATGTGCTGGAGCGCAAAAATCCTGTAGGCATCAGTGTGCTGTCGCCACCGCGCCCAACACGTGTCCCCGCGGGCTCCGGCAGATTTAAACTTTTTCCCCGATTTTCAGATTTCATTCAAACTTCAAATCCTCATAACTTTGCTAGGAAGCTCCAAATCGAGTGAACCAAATTTCGTTGGATTCAGCTCTCTGAGCACTTTCTAGCAAATCAAGTTTCACTTCATGAAAATCCTTAATTCTCCAGAATTAATTCCTCAAATTTTAAACTGTTTGGAATTGTATCTGGAGAATCCTTTGGAATAAAATTCTGAAATTTTGCTGGGATGTTCACCAAAATATCCCTGAACTACCATAAAAATTTCAGAACCATTTGAGCTCATGTGATCCACCTAATGGTGTGATTAGTGAAACTGTTCCAGAGAAAATAGAAAATGTTCAGAAACATTTTCAGAATTTTCCCTGAAATTGTTTAGCTCATATCTTTAGCTAGAAACCTTCAAATTAAGTGATACCAACTCCATTAGAACCCTCTAAAAATCTAGTTTTCAGAAAGTCATAGTTTGTTTCATGAAAATCCTTAGAATACCCTAAAAGCCTTCAATTAATGTCAAGTATATAATAAATTGTGGAGGGCTCAAATGAGCTTTTCTGCAACTAAAACTTGACCAAGTCTCTGGTTAGGTTGTAGCCAAGCCACAGTAAAAGTTTCACAGTTATTGGGTCTGTCTAGTAAGAGTTATAGACTTCACAAGTTTAAATTCAATCAAATGCATTTAAATTAATACATATACTTGTATATCATGTAGTCGCTAAGGTTGAGGAGGAACCCGAAGTCCTAGACTTCGTTACTCCGGAGGAGCAGCTAGCCTACGACCAAGAGCAGCAAGGCAAGCTCCGGTTTGCATTAACCTTTTTACAAGTTTTTATTGTTTTGAGCACATACTTGAATACCTTATTCTTTGCATTAGAGTCTTGTTTGGAAACCCAACTGCATAGCCAAGAAAACCATGGGTTGGGTTTAGGATTGCAAACCCCGTTGTAAGGGCCTCAGTTTTGGCACACATTTGAAGTGTTCATCACCACACCACACACCTCATTTGAGGAAAGATGATGAACACAAATGAAGAGCATGTAACCACCATCAACATGCTCATTAGAGAACAAACTCACATATTGCAAAAGTGGTATTTCCCACAGGTGATATAGGTGGGCTGGACTTATGAAAACTCCTACACATTGCTAAGGATGTCCATGCCAAGTTTCACCCAAATTCAAAACCTTTTTGAGGTCATTTTGGGTATAGATAGGAAGAGGGCAGTTTGAAACCACATTCAAATTCAAACTGTTTTTGTCCCATGAATTTAAAAGTGGGAGGCATATTCTTATTCAGCACATTTTTGTGAGCTCACACACCAACTTTCACTCCATTTGGAGTTGAACTTGACATGAGCTAAGTGGGACAAATTCAAACTTTATTTGAATTCAAAACTGAACTTGTGCTGAAATTCACTCAAACCGAACCCAATTTGAATTCTATTAAATTCAAATGGCTCAGGGGTGAATAATTTGAATCACCAGGGGTATTATGGGGCTCACTGTTTACAACAGTGATTAGGAGTAAATTTCAGAGGTTAAAACCCCGGGTGGGACCCACATGTCATAGAGGGAAGAAGGAGAAACTTGCACCCAAAGTCAGAGTCTCGGTGGGAAATTCCGCCGAGCAGCTGTCGGCTGTGCCACCGAGCAGCTACCGGCGCCACCAGCTGCTTCCCTCTCCGCGCGTTGGCGCCCAGGGCGGCTGGCTCGCGTCCCCACGCGACCGGCACCGCCTCAGCCGAGCAGGAGTCGGCCGGCTTTATCTTCTCGCGGGCAAACCCGAGCAGCGGCATTGTTTCTCGCCGCAGCTCTCTGCTCAATCGGGAAAACCAGCAAAACCATCTCCTCCTTCGTCCCTGAGCTGCTAGACAGCCACCTGAGCTCGCCCTCCACCTCTCCAACGCCAGAAACCTCGAGCTCCGACCTCCTTTGCCCAAAGACGATCGCCACCACGGCGACCTAGCCTCAGCCGAGAGTCAGGCGCCCGTGGGCAGCGTTCCACAGGCGTTCTCACGGTCCAGCGAGAGAGGCAACAGGAGCGCGCGACCACCATGCTGCTCTCCTCCAAGTTTGGAAGCCAACCGTGAAGAATCCACAGAGAATTTCCAGTTTTTGCTCCGGCGACCATAAACCGAGCTTCCGGTACGGTTTCTTTAAATTCTCGCTCTATGATCTTTCGGAGGTCATCAAATCTTGCACATAGACGCTGGACTAGCCGGTGATCAAGTTCTTTTCTGCATCCGTAGCGTGAAACTGTCTAGGAGTGACGAATTTCGAGCTCGATCGAGGGCGGTCATGGCGGGCACGATCGGTCACACGGTGCCGACCGACTTGCCACCTTCACTGAACCCTTTTGACACCTTGTCGAGCTTCCTAAAGGTACACTGATGCTGTAGGACCGTTTGTTCGAGGTGTTGGCGGGTTTAGAAACCACGGTCGATGGTGTCGAACCTCAACCGAGGCCGCGGCACGTCGCCGAGCTATTTCCGGTCACCCCCAGCCCGACCTGTCACCCCCGACGTGTTCCTCGACGTCGACAACCCCCTGGCGGCGAGTTTTGGACCATGGGAGGTCCGGCAGCGGCGAGCCGGCGAGCCCCGAGTCTGCTCCGGCGAGGTCGGCGGCGCGGGCGCGAGAGAACGGCGGGAGGAAGACGAAGACGGCTGGCCCACGTGTCAGCGGCTGAAGAATTTAAATCGGGATCGGGTGTGGCCAGGGATCGGCTGTGCTGGCGCGCAAATACCCTGTGAGCTCCGGTGTGCCGGACAGCTCCGCGTTCAACACGTGTGGTATCCCCGGTGTGCCGGACACCTCCGCGCTCGACACGTGTCCCCGCGGGCCCCGAGAGTTTAAACTTTTCCCCCGATTTTCAGAATTCTTCCAAACTTCAAATCCTCATAACTTTGGCTAGAAAGCTCCAAATCGGGTGAACCAAATTTTGTTGGATTCAGCTCTCTGAGAACTTTCCAGCAATACCAAATTCAGCTAATGAAAGAGAATAGTTTTCCAGAATTAAATCCCTAAAGTTTAAATTGTTGGGAATTTTATCTGGAGAACTACTTCATGAAAAATTTTGAAATTTGGCTGAAAGGTTCATTGGAAAATCCCTGAACCCCAGTAAAATTTTCAGACTCATCCAAGTTCATTTAGTTACCCTAATTGGGTGATTAAAGGAACTGCCCAGAGAAAATAGAAAAAATGTACAGAAACATTTTTCATATTTTCTCCAATCTTAATTAGGACATAACTTTCTGTAGAATTCTTCAAATGACACGAAACCAACTCCATTAGAACCATCCTAAATTCTAGTTTCCAGAAAGTGATGGTGGGAGCCATGAAAAACCCTGGAATTACTTAGAGGCTCAATTATTGACCAAAGAGGCTTTTATTTGTACAAGGTTCAATTGAACTTTGTTTCAAATAAAACTTGGTCACAACTCTGGTTAGGACCTACCCATCCACCATAAAAATTTCAGAACCAAAGGGGAGGGCTAGCTAGAGTTATTAGCAATTACGTATTTAAGTTCACACATTGCATTTAAATTTACATGTAGTATTATATTCAACGTGTATCCATTGAAGAAGAGACCCCGGAAGTGCTGGATTTCCTTCTTCCGGACGAAGAACTAACTACTGACCAGAAGCAACAAGGCAAGCCCCGGTTTGCATTAACCCTTTTATAAGTCTTACTTTGTTTACATGTGTCATATGAAGTATGATTGTGCATTAGGTATAGGATGAATGAAACCCCACTTGCATAACCAAAGGTTCCTAAAAGAGTGAGGGTAGTGTCTAAGACCTCGAGTAGACAGGCTATGCTTAATGTTCCATAGGACTTCGGTACAAGTCGAGTAATTGGAATCTACTCGCGAGTTTAGGCTTGGGAACACACGGGTTCGGTTGAGTGATGCGAGATCACTTTAGTAATGAATATGAGACTAGGCAGGGGCTAGGGCGCAGCAAGGGGAAGTCTTGTGTGTGCAGCCCTGTCCGTGTCGATTGAGGACCGATCCGTGTGCGGCCCACGCTGATCAAGTTTGAATGTACCGAAGGCATATCGGATATATGGGCCCCGATAAACCGATGTAGCCTAAACCTCCGGGCGTCGAGGCATAACGCACCGATTTATAGGTGTAGGCTGAGGGCAGCAAGGTGGAAATCTGCCAACGGGCATAGAGAGATGCTCCGTGTGGGGAACCTCCTGCTCGTTTCGGTGCGACCGGTTCGACGTTTGGGCTGTTGGGTGAAAGGTTGTCCCGTACGACATCGAGTGAGCGTGCTGTGCAGCTCCACGGGTGGGCGTACGTGACGTGCTCTTTGGGTTTCCCTGCAGGTGTATATCGAGTCGATTCGCCGTCCCTCACGGTGAAGAGTACCACTTGGTCACTGAGTCGTGACGTAGACTAATGTATGAAACATGGTGATTCAATACTGCTGATTTGATATAATATTGTATTGCTACATGTTTGCCACCAAATTTCAGCTTCCTGAACTGCTAACTTGTTGCTAAAAGTTGAACTAAGGATGAACTTGTAGGCGTGTCCATTTGCTGCAACATTGCTATCCTATGTCATTGTACACCTCATGTAGAGTTTCATGCTTAGGTGAGTCGGTTAAGCCTTGCTGAGCCTTCGTGCTCACGGTTGCTGCTTAAGTGTTTTTCAGGTGAGGAGCCACCCACAGACTCGGAGTACGAGTCCACCGGCGAGGGTTACCCTCCGTCGGGGACCACGGCTGAGCGGGAGCCATACACGCCGCGCTGAGCTGAGACGTGCAGCTAGTGTGGGTTGCCCTAGGGCTGGGCAACCGACTTTTGCTAGATAGGCGGGCGTGAGTTGTACAAAAGAAACTTCCGCTGTGTAATAAAGACTCTAGTTTGTAACTAAGAAGTGTACTACTTTGTACCTTCAGTTTGTTTTCCCTTGTAATATAATGCGTTCTTATGACGTGTGCTGTCGGGTGTCGCATCGCGCGGCACCACCCTCTGCGATCCTGAATGAGCGGATTCCGGTCCGCCACAGCCTGGTATCAGAGCTGCAGTGGGGATAGCACAGTACTTAAGGACTGCATTATGGGAAAAATTAGGTATACGGTGAGGATTCGGTAGTTGCCCAAGTAAGGACTATACTAGCATAGTTACTTAAAGTGGCAAAGACTAACTTATGTGTTATAATTCTGAAATTCAATTATGTAACGACACACCTACACTCTGGTAAGTATGGTAAGGAACGCCACCGAAAGCGGGTCAATTTCGGTTAGCTCCCCCTGACGAGGAATGTGGTTCAGGGATTTGTCTCATAGCTTGGTGTGAGACGTTAATATGAAACTCTTGGACTCTCCATGTTCCTGAGTTCATATGAAACGCTGATCCCTAGCGTGCATTAGGCAAGTAAGTAGAGACCCCATCGCGTGGTCAGAAAAAACGAGAGTGTGTTCGTCTGGAAATAGCCCAGGAGGACATACGCAGCGCTTGCCATCGGCGTGCCCTGCAGGGCAGTAGGTGGTATCTGTTGGGTTGATAACATTCCCAACCGTTAAGACCCGTTCATGACCTACTCGGGTTCCCCGTCGTGTGGTGTTGAAACACGATCACGTACCTTGAGACGTGACTTAACTCAAGGACGGCCGTATGGAAATGATACGGGCGTTTGTATTTACTTTCAAATATGGTACTGCCTGAAATGGAAACAAAACCCTTGAGTGCATCACTATTGTGTGGTCTTCTGCAGGTACTAACCACGTAAGTATCCGTGTAGTAAACAGGTGCGAGAGACCGTTTAGTGCCACACTTGAGACGTATATGCCGGTATAATCCGGTTAGGATTTTCTTTTGTGAGGAACGTAGTACCGAGATATTGTAGGCATATGCATGAAAATAATGATAACAAGGAATTAAAATCTATAGGTTCAACATTTAGGACCCTGGGTGGGTATAAGAATAGGATAGTGGAGTGTGGTTCGAAAAGATGAAAAACAGAGTGCCCTATTTTCGGCAGCAAGTTTGCTGATTTTCAACAGGGCATAACTCACAGGTATTTTAGCCCAGGGAGGTGTGCTATATAGTTCTGGAAAGGTATTTATGTATTCTACAACTTTGTTGTAGACTTCTAGAGCTGAAACTCACCTTGAGATGGCTTAAATCCCAGAGGAATGTAAACTGTCCAGAACCAGGACAGAGTAAAACATTCTCTGGACTGTTCTGTTTTTCAAACATAAATCCCAGTAGAAAAATTTAAAATTTTTCATATGATACATCCTTAGAAAGAGTAGAAGATGTGTGACAACTTTGCAATTCAAAGTTTCTGAAATTTCAGCACAGATTTCAGTGGAAACCAGGGTTGAAAACAGCCAGTTCCGAAGGAGGTGCTGTTAAAATTCTTCCAGAAATTCTGCTGACTTTGAATTAGCATAACTGTTTAACCAAAGCTGATCTGGGGGGCACATGAATACTCGTTGGAAAGATACTGAAGTTGACTTTAACTTTGGTATTCAACTTGAGTCGTGAAACTGCCCAGAACCAGATCAAAACTTGGAATTGGTAGAAACTGGTCATTCTGACAGAAGAATGACAGTTGAACTTATTGGAGAGGGTGTTGTACCCTAAGGGTGGTATACGTGATGACAAAGCGATAGTAATATCTCGTAGTGACCAAACCTAGTTATGTTGAGCTTCCAAAGAGGAGGTTCATCAAGTTGGATTGAACTACCTTGTGTTTGGTCTGGTAATGGTGTAGCTTGTGCAAAGTATTACATTATCTACATACAAGATGTATCATAAATTATTGTCATTATGTTTTACGCCTATTTTCTTTGGACTGCATGCAAAATGTTGCGGGACTGACGATTATTGTCGTGTGGTTGCAGATGGTTCGTACTAGGACCACGCACGAGGTTGGTGGCTCTAGCCAACAGGGAGGTGACGATTCCCAGCCACCGGCCTACGACAGCACCCCGCAGCAGCAGCCACCACCGCCGCCTCCGCTTACTCTAGCGGATGTGATAGCGGCATTGGTGGGAGGTCGTGAGGAGCAGACCGACCTGCTCCGCACGATCGTGCAGAATACGTCCCAGGCGGGAGGACGTCAAGAGCGAGGGCCTCGTGAGCCTCGCGAAGTGTCGTACTCGGATTTCATGAGTACGCACCCTCCAGTGTTCACCGAAGCTGAAGAACAACTGGAGGCGGACAACTGGCTGCGGACTATCGAGTCCAAGTTCGGGCTGCTCCAGTGTACGGAGCGGCAGAAGACACTGTTCGCAGCACAGCAGCTCCACGGTGCCGCTGGTGCGTGGTGGGCGAATTATGTCGCCTCACGTCCGGCTGGCCATGCCGTGGAATGGCAAGAGTTCCGGGAGGCGTTCCGCGCCTATCACATTCCTCCCGGGATAATGAAGAGGAAGTTCCAAGAATTTTTGGAACTGAAGCAGGGCGGTAGGAGTGCCCACGACTACTCCCGTGCCTTCAACCATCTGGCGCAGTATGCGTCAGACTACATCTCCACGGAGGAGAAGAAGAGGGAGCACTTCTATCGGGGGTTACACCCCGAAATGAAGACCCACCTCGTACAGTGGAACCACGGCACACTCAATGACTTAGTCAATGCCGCGATCATGCAAGAGGATGCTCAGCGGGAGTTGGCAGCTGAGCAGCGGAAGCGCAACGCTCCACCCAGCGGTGGGAGTGGCGCTCCCCAGAAGTACCGTATGGTGTATCGGACACCATCCGGGCAGTAGTGGCGTCCACCGGCGCGACCTCAGCAGTTCGGGGGACGTTCATTCCAAGCACCCCCGTTCCGTCCGCCGATGCCACCACCGAGACAGCAGCAGCAGCAGACGGTACCCCGGGCGTTTCCACCGCCACAACGCGCCCCGGGTTTCCGTCCACCGATCAGCGGGGGACCACCCCGTTTCACCTGCTTCACGTGTGGCCAGGCGGGCCACTTCGCGAAGGACTGTCCCCAGGGGCAGCAGAGCAGCGGGCAAGCCCAGTTCCAGGGCGGTGCTCGAGGCTGACCTCCGGCGAAGAAGGTTGGTCAGCGGACTGGAGGCGTCCGCAACCTCGACAATGAGGATGCCCCAGAGGGAGACAACGTGCTGGCAGGTACGTTTACTCTCAACAATCAAGCCATCGTCATATTATTTGATTCTGGTGCAACCCACAGCTTTATAAGTGCATCCTATGTGGCTAAACATCAATTGCAAGTCTTCCCAACCGACTGCACTTATATGATCTGCTCACCGGGAGGGAAGATTTCAGCTAATATGATGATTCCAAAGGCACCTCTATGCTTAGGTGGGAAACTATATCCCACCACCTTGATAATCCTTATGGGACAAAAGATTGATGCAATCTTAGGGATGTCATGGCTACAATACCATGGCGCTGTCCTAGAGACTCGGACACGGACGGTTCACTTAAATTCTCCATTCCACCGTCCACATTCCATGGTATTAGACACGCCAGTCCGGGAAGTTTTAGCAATTAATAATGCTGAAGTTCTCAAGTTAGAAGACATCCCCGTAGTCTGGGAGTATCCTGATGTGTTCCTGGATGATCTTCCGGGCATGCCACCTGAGCAGGATGTCGAGTTCAAGATTTAACTTGCACCCGGGACTAAGCCCATCTCACGGAGACCATACAGGATGGCTCCAAATGAGCTGGCGGAACTGAAAGAACAGCTCAATGATCTGTTGAGCAAGGGTTTCATTAGGCCGAGTTCCTCGCCTTGGGGATGCTCGGCGCTATTTGTAAAGAAGAAGGATGAAACCCTGAGGCTGTGTGTGAATTACCGGCCGCTCAACGCCGTCACCATCAAGAATAAGTACCCACTGCCCCGTATTGACATCTTGTTTGATCAACTTGTGGGGGCAAGTGTATTCTCAAAGATGGACCTTCGCTCTGGATATCACCAGATTAAGATCCGGGCGGAGGATATTCCGAAGACGGCGTTCTCGACGAGATACGGCTTATGCGAATATCTCGTCATGTCTTTTGGTCTCACAAATGCTCCAGCCCATTTCATGTATCTCATGAACTCGGTGTTCATGCCGGAGCTGGACAAGTTCGTGGTATTGTTCATCGACGATATCTTGGTTTACTCCAAGACAGAAGCCGAGCATGCCGAACACTTACGGATCGTTCTTCAACGATTGCGAGACCATAAGCTCTATGCCAAGTTCAGCAAATGCGAATTTTGGATCAGCCAAGTGCCATTCTTGGGACATATCATCTCAGCTGAAGGCATTGCGGTTGACCCAAGTAAAATAGAGCAAGTATTGAAATGGAAAGCTCCCACTTCAGTTCGTGAAGTCATAAGCTTCCTCGGGTTAGCGGGATACTACCGGAGATTCATTCCAAGCTTCTCCAAGATCGCTAAGCCGATGACAGAGTTGCTGAAGAAAGGGACAAAATATGTTTGGAACACGGCGTGTGAAGGAGCGTTCCGAACACTGGTGAAGCATCTCACAACAGCCCCGGTGTTAGCTCAGCCGGATACAACAAAGCCCTTCGACGTGTATTGTGACGCGTCCGGTATTGGGCTCGGCTGCGTGTTGATGCAGGAAGGACGTGTGGTCGCTTATGGCTCACGCCAACTTCGGAACCATGAGCAGCACTACCCGACTCACGATCTTGAACTTGCTGCCGTGGTGTTGGCGCTGAAAATGTGGAGGCACTATCTCCTGGGGAACTTGGTGCATCTCTACACCGACCACAAGAGCTTGAAATACATTTTCACCCAGAAGGAGCTGAACATGAGGCAGAGGAGGTGGTTAGAACTGATCAAAGATTATGAGATTGAGATCCATTACCACCCCGGCAAGGCGAATGTGGTTGCCGACGCGCTGAGTCGGAAATCGCATGTCCATCACCTCACCATTACACCGGTGGAGGAGGAAGAGCCAAGTTTATACTTGGTTCCTTATGGATCGCTGTACAACCTTGCCCTCATCCCTACTACTAGGGAGGACATCATTGCAGCTCAGAAAACGGATAAAGGCATGGCACATCTCCGGAGACGGATAGACAATGGAGAAATTAAATGTTTCCGGAAATATGGTGAGGGGACGCTGTGGTTCAATGACCGCATAGTCGTACCCCGAGATATGGAGTTGAGGAAAAAGATCCTCGATGAAGCTCACTTGTCCAAATACTCCATTCACCCGGGCAGCAACAAAATGTACCAAGATTTGAAAAAGAAATTTTGGTGGACACGGATGAAACGGGAGGTAGCTAAGTACGTATCCGAGTGCGATACGTGTAGACGAGTGAAAGCTGATCACATGAAGACATCAGGGCTGTTGCAACCCCTGAAGATCCCGGCATGGAAATGGGAAGATGTGAGCATGGATTTCATTGTTGGATTACCCCTAACAGCCAACAAGCATGATTCCATATGGGTAATCGTTGATTGGTTAACCAAGACGGCTCACTTCATTCCGGTGAATACACGTTACAATGCCAGCAAATATGCGGAGCTATACATAGCGAAGATTCTATGCCTATACGGGGTACCCAAGACCATTGTCTCAGATCAAGGTGCATTATTTGTATCTCGCTTTTGGGAGCAGCTACACGCTGCATTGGGTACTAAGTTGATCAGGAGCTCCGCCTATCACCCTCAGACAGATGGCCAGACAGAGAGGGTGAATCAAGTCCTGGAAGACATGTTGAGAGCATGTGCCATCCACCATGGTAGGAACTGGGATGATCACCTACCATTGGCGGAATTCTCGTACAACAACGGCTATCAGGCGAGTATCAAAATGGCACCTTACGAAGCTCTCTATGGTCGTAAATGCCGCACCCCATTAAATTGGTGCGAGTCCGGTGAAAGGGTCACATTCGGGGTTGATGTGGTGAACGACGCCGAAGAGCGTGTTCGGACAATTCAAGCCAATTTGATGGCCGCTCAATCCCGACAGAAGAGCTACGCTGATAAGAGGCGTAGGCCGTTGCACTTTGACGTTGGGGAACACGTGTACCTCCGCGTGTCTCCAATGAAGGGTGTGCACCGGTTCGGTGTGAAGGGGAAGCTCGCTCCCCGTTTCATTGGACCCTACGCTATCACCGAGAAGTGTGGACCAGCAGCGTATCGATTGGAGCTACCGGCATCTCTGGCTGGTGTCCATGATATTTTCCATGTTTCGCAACTGCGAAAATGCTTGAAGCATACAGCTGCTGTTCCTACCGAAGACATCGGCGAGCTGAAACCGGATTTAACATATGATGAATATCCGGTGGGAATTCTTGATGAGAAAGCCAGGACCACACGCAGCAGAACGTTGTGGTTCTACAAAATACTCTGGAGCAACCACACCGCCGAAGAAGCGACATGGGAGAGCGAGGAGTTCCTTCGCTCAAATTACCCGGAGTTCATGGCTTCTCAACACGGGTAAGTCCCTATTACATCGCTATCTCTTCTTTTATAATCTCGGGACGAGATTCTTTTAAGGGGGGAGGGATGTAAAAGCCCAAGAAAAGGGACTTGCAAAAACTTTTCTTCACCTCACAACACCACAGTTTTTATTGTGGACACCTTAGGAAATGTTGTGAAGAGCAAGTAACCTCCATCAAAAGAATGATTAGAGGGGAAAGCCTTCACTTTCACAAAGTAGGGTTTCTACATATGAACATGAGAGGTTGAGCTCACTCCTAGAATTTAAAAAGTCTTGGGAAGGTTCAGTCCAAAGCTCATGCAAATTCAACACTTTTTGAGGCACTTTTGGGTTATTTCAAAAAGAGGCCAATTTGAATGTAAATTCAAATTGCAGCAACTTTCATCACCCAAATTCAAAAGTTAGCTCCATATCTATACTCAGCACATTTTTCTGATTAAACCCACCAATTTTCATCTCCATTGGAGCTCATCTTGTCAAGAGCTAAATTTGCAAGGATTCAAAACTGAATTTGAATTTCAGTTTAAATATGAAGCAAATTTAACCAAACAATGTTTGAATTTGAGAATTCAAATTCAAACAAATACTTGGTGACTAAGTCTCACATTAAATTGTGAGTAGCTGAGGATATTTTGGCACAACAGAATTCAGAAAATTGGAAAAACAAAAGAGTTAGAGGGGAGGCCCACTGGTCAGTAGACTTAGCACAGAAGTCTCCTCGACCGAGCGCGCTCGCCAGCTGCAGCCAGCGTCGGCGCCCGACCACCTCGGCCGGCCAGCTCCTGCTTCGGTAGAGGAGGTGGCACAGCAGGTGTCGCGCTCTCCACTGGCCTCAGGGGCCTATAAAAGGCCCGAGACCGCCGGCGAGTTACTGATTTTCGCGAGTTCCGTAACCAGCAGCCTAGTCGCCCGAGCTCCGATCGTATGCCACCCCAGCTGTGATCATCTTCCGGCTTTGACCTCCATAGGAAAGTGAAGCGCTAGCTCGTCCTCAAGACAACCGCGCAAACCGTTCCAAGGTTCGACCTTTGTGCACGGAGAATTTTCCAGTTTAGGACGAGTAGCTCCTTTCGGGACCCGATTAGGTTTAGCAGAAATTCGGGAAGCTTAGTGGGTGGGAGGTCGAACGGAGCTGTGAGAGAGCATCTAGAGGTTCTGGCGACCCTTCTCGATCAAAAACCGGAAGGAAATCACCACCGGAACCCTAAGTTCACCCTAGGACAGTATGGCGGAGGAGGGGGTCGCCGGTGAGGTCTGGGTTGCCGGCCGTTTAGGGCCCAACAGAGCTCATGCCGAGTTTCCCGAGGTTTCCCTGAGTGTGGCGACGCGATTAGCGCACGAAGAAGATGGTCAGAAGGGCGGGAACACGTTGCCGAGGTAGCACAGAGGCATAGGGCTCGTCGCCGGCGAGCTATGGCGGTTAGCCGGCAGCGACATGGTGTCCAGCGGGTTCAGCACCCGAGATTACGTGGGGGCGGCGAGTCTCGTCGGCTCCGGTGAGCTAGATCGCCGGGAACGCTGACCTCGCCGGAGCTCCGGCGGTTCGGGGCGGTGACGTCGGGAGGTAGACGAAGGGCGCGGCCCCACCTGTCAGTCCCTGTGTTAATCGCGCGCGAGCGCGCGGTTAGTTCAATTTAAACGGGCGGGCCCCGCTGTCAGCCTCTGGTTTAGCGCGGGAGGGGATTTTCTGTAGGAAAATAATTCAGGGATTAGCTCAAACTTTAGAAATCCATAACCTTGGCTAGGGAGCTCCAAATTTAGTGATTCAAATTGGGTTGGATTCATCTTGCCTAGCTCTGTCCAGATATACAACCCAATTTGTATGAAACCCATTAATTAATTCTGGAAAATTCTTTAAAGCTTTTCAGCAAAAGAATTTTAGGGGGAGTTTGGTTCATCCAAAAATCCCCAACTTTTACCAGAATGTTCTTTAGGACATTAGTAAACCCCTGTAAAAGTTTCAGACCATTTGGAGTTGATTTGGTCAGAGCAATTCAAATTGGAAGGTGCTGTGTTCCTTTGAATACAGAAACATTTTCAGAGAATTTCCAAAACTTGGAAATTCAGTTCTGGGCAAATCTTAACCCCAAAAATGTTAGGAAAATTCATGCAAACTCTATGAGCTATAATTGAAATTGTAGTTCATTAAGTTGAGCATGAACAGGGGTATTACCTCAGAATAAATTCTTCCTTGCTGATTTGCCAAGAGAATTATTCTGAGCAAACCACTCCATGAAAAGTGCTAATGTTTGGTCCAGAGAGTTTTCTTGTGACAAGGAACTCACACAAAAATTCTCAGCTCCATTGGAGCTATAGATCACCCCTGTCCTGTTTAACCACTTAAGGGATTAATGTGGAAAAGGGGGGAAAACCACTTAGCATTTAACCATGTGATTAAGTCCAAGCCAAACCACCAACACCAGTTCATCTTTAAATTCTTAAACAAAGTTCCAGGTGTTAGAGGCTGGTTATTAGAACTAATAGTAGAAGTCTTACTCTAAAACTCACATTTGCATCTAAATTAACATGTAGTATTTCATTAACGTGTAGCCGTTGAGGAAGAGACTCCGGAAGTGCTGGACTTCCTTCTTCCGGACGAGGAACTAACTACTGACCAGCAGAAACATGGCAAGCCCCGGTTTGCATTAACCTTTTTAAAGTTTTACTTTGTTTACATGTGTCATATGAAGTATGTATGTGCATTAGGTATAGGATGAATGAAACCCCACTTGCATAACCAAAGGTTCCTAAAAGAGTGAGGGTAGTGTCAAGGATCTCGAGTAGACAGGCTATGCTTAATAAGTCATAGGACTTCGGTACAAGTCGAGAAGTTGGAATCTACTCGCGAGATAGGCTTGGGACACACGGGTTCGGTTGAGTGATGTGAGATCATTTTAGTAATGAAAATGAGACTAGGCAGGGGCTAGGGCGCAGCAAGAGGGAGTCTTGTGTGCGCAGCCCTGCCCGTGTCGATTGAGGACCGATCCGTGTGCGGCCCTGCTGAACAAGTATTGAACGTACCGAAGGCATATCGGATATATGGGCCCCGATAAACCGATGTAGCCTAAACCTCCGGGCGTCGAGGCATAGCACACCGATTTATAGGTGTAGGTTGAGGGCAGCAAGGTGGAAATCTGCCAACGGGCATAGAGAGATGCTCCGTGTGGGGAACCTCCTGCTCGTTTTGGTGCGACCGGTTCGACGCTTGGGCTATTGGGTGAAAGGTTGTCCCGTATGACATCAAGTGAGCGTGCTGTGCAGCTCCACGGGTGGGCGTACGTGACGTGCTCTTTGGGTTTCCCTGCAGGTGTATATCGAGTCGATTCGCCGTCCCTCGCGGTGACGAGTACCGCTTGTTCACTGCGTCGCAACGTAGACTAATGGATGAAATATGTTGATTCAATGATGCTGATTGATATAATTGTATTGCTACATGTGTGCCACCAAATACTGCTTACTAAATTTCAGATTTCATGAACTGTTAACTTGTTGCTAAAAGATGAACTAAGGATGAACTTGTAGGCGTGTCGTTTTGGCTGAAATGTTACTAACCTATGTCTTGGTATACCTCATGTAGAGCCTCATGCGTAGGTGAGTCGGTTAAGCCTTGCTGAGCCTTCGTGCTCATGGTTGCTGCTTAAGTGTTTTTCAGGTGAGGAGCCACCCACGGACTCGGAGTACGAGTCCACCGGCGAGGGTTACCCTCCGTCGGGGACCACGGCTGAGTGGGAGCCGTACACGCCGCGCTGAGCTGAGGAGTGCAGCTAGTGTGAGTTGCCCTAGGGCTGGGCAACCAACTTTTGCTAGATAGGCGGGCGTGAGTTGTGTAGTGTAGACTTCCGCTGTGTAACATAAACAATAGTTGTACTGAAGTTTGTACCTGTTTGTACAGTTTCAGTTGTTTTTCCCATGTGATATATTATGTTCTTATGACGTGTGCTGTCGAGTGTCGCATCGCGTGGCACCACCCTCTGCGATCCTGGATGAGCGGATTCCGGTCCGCCACACATGGCACCACTCGACGCGGTTCTCGGGCGAGCAGCACGGCCCTGTGATTGGGTTCAGGCACCCCACAGCATGCTCACGCTTGCTATATGAGTGGTTTTGCAGGTTAATGTCGATGCTTATGAGGAGGTTGTCCGGTGAGACTCGGAGACTTCCGAGTCGTTTAACACATGGAGAACACGGCCGCTGCCGTATGACTTCATGTTGCTAGCGAGAAGAGTTTGCGGGCTGGACATCTTCTCGAGTGCTTAGTAGATATGAAACGTGAGATAAATTAGTCTTCCGCTATAGTTATTTGATGTAAATTATTTACAAAGAATACTTGTAAGCTTCCGCATTGGTTTTATGTGATACGTGTTCCTCATGTGTGTGTTGTTGGGTGCCACATCACACGGAACCACCCAATGCGATTCCCGGGCCAGCGGCACGACCCCATCGAGGGTCGGGCCCCTGTCAGCGTGGTATCTGAGCTGCATTGGGAATAGCGCACGGAATAAGAATCATATTACGACAAAAACTTAAGATACGGTGAGGAAACAGTATTAGGCCCACATAAGGACTACTATATTAGCCTAATATGAAGGTGGCAACCTAGCTTATGTGCTTATATTGAAAAATCATGCATCTCGGGACTTTCCATGTCTTGGGGGATGCATGTAAGCGCTGTGTATCAGTGCGCACAAGCTGAAAGGTGAAGCCTCACGGGTGGCAGGTAACCCGGCCATCTTTTGTATCCTCTACGACTCTTCATGTCGTTTGGGGTATTCAAGCAACGCCCTTCCTTGGCATGCTACGGGCAAGTAGTGGAGACCCCGTCATGTGGTTATTAACGTGAATACGTAGCTCAAGGCGTGTTTCGCTTGAGAACACCCGTGCGAGTGATGACGGACGGGTGTATGAAACTGTTATGGAGCCGGGTTCGGTGTGCAGCCGGACCTGATGATTGTGTGTGACTTATGCAGGTACTAACCACAAAAACTGTAGTACGAGTAGAACACGTTTGCGAGTGACCATTCTTAGTGCCACCTAAGGATATGTATATGCCGGTATAACCCGGTTAGGATTTTCTTTTGTGAGGCTACATAGTACCGAGATATTTCTTACGATGCTTCGACATCGTACTAAACTTAATAATATTCTTCCCTATAAAGAAATGACTCATGAACTAACTTCCAACTAAAAATGGATGTTTGAAACAAATATTAGTTATTGAACTCTTATTTTGAGCTAAGATTCAAATGAGAGAATGACTAGGCTTCAAAATGTTTCAAATACGGAGTGCTCTGTCTCTGGCAGGAATTCTTGCTGGACTTTGACAGAGCATAACTCTGAGTAGATTTATCCAATGGAGGTTTATGATACAGTTTTTGAAAGATTTTAAGTGCTATACAACTTCTATGTAGACCTCCAGAGCAAAATCACACGCTAAATTGGTGGAGAGTCCAGTTGAAGGTAAACTGTCCAGAACCAGGACAGGAGCAAAACCTCTCTGGATATTTCTGTATTTCAGCCATAACTCTCTGTAGAAAAATCCCAAAGGAGCCTATGATATACCGTTGGAAAGGTTATGAGATATTGAACATCGCCGTAATTCAAAGTTTGTTCATATTCATATTGTATTTGCACATACAACTGTGATAAAAATAGCCACATTCAAAGGAGATGCTGGCAAATTTTATCCAGGAATTCTGTCAAATTTGGATGATCCTAACTTTTTATACAAAAATCATCTGGAGGCATATGAATACTCGTTGAAGATATATTTAAGTTAACTTTAACTTTGGTATTCAACTTGAGTTATGAAAATGCTGTTAACTGGATCAAAATCTGGATTTAGTGCATAAAGGTATGTTCTGTACAGAAATAAGGACTTGTTATGCCTACTTTAAGGATTTTTGTAAACAAGAATGTTGTTACTGCTTTCATAAAGTTTAGACATATTCATGTTTTCTTTAGATTCACATACTGCTGAGTTCATGTTTAACTCATCTCAAAATGTATTTTTGCAGTATGGTTCGTACGCGTTCTTTGAGTAAGGCCGGAAGTTCTCGCTGAGGCGGTGATGATTCTATTCCACCGCTGGAACCACCATCCACGGGATGGATGGATCTTATGACTCGAGTTGTCGAGTCTAACCAAGAGAAAAACAGGCTACTCCAAGAAGCAACTCAAGAGAACACACGATTAATCCAATCTTTGGTACAGCAAGGCATACATCAACATACGCAACAAGTCGTTCCACCTCGGAACGCTTATCTGGATTTCTTGGCAACTCAACCGCCAATCTTTGCGGAAGCTACCGAACCTGTAGACACGGATCAGTGGCTTCGTGTTATAGAGTCCAAATTTGGATTATTAGAGTGTGATGAATATTAGAAGACATTGTTTGCCGCTCAACAACTCCATGGAGCCGCCGGAAACTGGTGGGTTGAACATCTCGCCACCATTCCGGAAGGCCATCAAGTAACATGGAGTGAGTTCTGTGAAGCCTTTTGTGCTCGTCACATACCGATAGGTATTATCAAGACAAAGTGGGAGGAATTTTTGAAATTGAAGCAAGGGGACATGGATGTCCTTGAGTATGACAAAAGGTTTAACCATTTGGCTCAATACGCTCCCGAATATGTGGCGAAAGAAGAGGCACGGTGTGACTATTTCTTCTATGGCCTGAGTGCTATATTACAGGAAATATTATCCGTGTTCAACAAGAGAAATTACACCGACATGGTCAATGCGGCTTTCATACAAGAAAAGCCGACACTCGAGTGGCAAGCAGAGAAAAGAAAAATGAGTGATAGCGTGCAGGCCAGCACAAGTTATGTGCCTCCAAAGTACCGTTTGGTGTACCGAACGCCAACAGGGCAAATACGGAGGCCACCTGTAGATCAACTCCTCAGAGGTTTATTGCTGGTCAAGTACCACAACTTGCACCACCTCCACAGCAGCAGCATCAGATGGTGGTTTGTGCTCCATCACTGCAGCCATATGTACCTAGTTTTCAACCATAAGTCAGCGAAGAACCAGAGAGACATCCATGTTCCACTTATGGTTGGATGGGCCATTATGCTAGGTATTGTCCGGAGGGAATTCAAGGATGCGGGTCATCATATTGGCAATATTCAGACCCGTACCTAAATCTGCAGAGAAGAGGGCAGATAAGGGGCAGCATTCAAGACAGAGTGATTGATGATGTTCCGGAAGGAGAAGCCACGTTAGCAGGGATGTTTTCTCTGAATCAGCTACCAGTTTTAATTCTCTTTGATTCCGGTGCCACACACAACTTTATTAGCCAATCTTTTGTGGCTCAACATCAGCTCCAAACCACTTTTACAAAGAGTCAATACCTCCTATCTTCACCCGGGGGCAACGTTGCAGCAAGCGAAGTTGTCTCCCGAGCACCTCTTTGTTTGGGGGGTAGAATATACCCCACCACCCTCATCATTCTTGGGATTGCAGATCAACATCATTTTGGGGATGTCATGGTTGAATTACCACAATGCGGTTCTCAACATCAGCTTCCAAACCGTTGAGCTCCCCGACAGCACAGTCTTCATATATTATATGTGGGCGCCAGTCGACAACAGATTGCAACATTGAACCACTCGGAAAATGTGAAGATACAGGATATTCCGGTGGTACGTGATTATCCGGATGTGTTCCCCAATGATTTACCGGGCATGTCGCCCGAGTGGGACGTAGAGTTCAACATTGAACTTGCGCCAGGAACGACACTGATTTCACGAAGGCCATACAAGATGACACGCAATGAACTGGCAGAATTAAAGACACAGCTGAATCTCCTAATGATCAAGGGCTTCATATGACCGAGTTCGTCACCTTGGGGTTGTTCATCATTGTTTGTAAAGAAGAAGGACGAAACACTACGATTTTGTGTTGATTATCGTCCTCTTAACGCCGTTACCATCAAGAATGAGTATCCACTACCTCGCATTGATATACTCTTCGAACAATTAGTGGGTGCTAAAGTATTCTCGAAGATGGATCTTCGGACCAGATATCATCAGATTAAAATCCGGGCAGAAGATATTCCGAAGACGTCATTCTCGACAAGATACGGTTTATACGAATATCTTGTCATGTCCTTTGGGTTGACGAACGCCCCGGCTCACTTTATGTACCTGATGATTTCAGTGTTCATGCCGGAGTTGGATAAATTCGTCGTTGTCTTATCAATGACATATTGGTGTACTCCAAGTCAGAAGAAGAACATGTTGAATATCTGCATATTGTCCTGCAAAGATTGCGCGATCACAAGCTCTATGCGAAATTCAGCAAGTGTGAATTCTGGATTAATCAAGTACCATTTCTCGGACACATTATTTCAGTGGAGGGCATCACTGTAGATCCGAGTAAGATTATCCAAGTGCAGAAATGGGAGTCACCAAAGTCTATGCATGAAATCCGAAGATTCCTCAGTTTAGCGGGTTATTACCGGAGGTTCATTCTGAACTTCTCCAAAATTGCTAAACCGATGATGGAACTATTGAAAAAGAATACCAGATTTGTTTAGAGTGCTGCGTGTGAACAAGCTTTCAAGACATTAGTGAAGCATCTCACAATAGCACCAGTTCTTGCTCAGCCGGATATGACTAAGCCATTCGACGTTTATTGCGATGCATCGGGCATCGGTCTTGGCTGCATGCTGATGCAAGAGGGACGGGTGGTCGCTTATGGATCTCGTCAACTCCGAAACCATGAGCAGCAATATCCAATCCATGATCTTGAGTTAGCTGCCGTGGTCCTTGCTTTGAAGATGTGGATGTATTACTCGCTCGGAAATCTTGTACAGCCCTACAATGACCACAAGATCTTGAAATACATCTTCACTCAGAAAGAACTGAACATGAGGCAACGAATAAGGCTAGAGCTCATTAAAGATTATGAACTTGAGATTCATTATGATCTGGGAAAGGCGAATGTGGTCGCCAATGTGCCTAGACATAAGGCGCATGTCCACTAGTTGACAATTGCTAAAATGGATGATGAAGAACCAAGTCTCCGTGTCATCCCGTATGGATCACTCTGTAATCTTGCCCTTATTCCTATTGTGACATCCTGACTCGCAGCTTAATAGGATTGATAGCGTACCCATACCATCAAGGTATACCTTCATTTCCGGAAGACCACCTGCAAAGGACTCCAGGGTTAAGCGTGCTTGGCCTAGAGAAATTTGGGGATGGGTGACCAACTAGGAAGTTTTCCCTGGTGCGCACAAGTGAGGACAGAGTGCGCAGAAAAGACTAGTGTTGGTCTATAGGGCTAGTCTATGATCCTAGAGAGCTGTCACAATTGGTATCAGAGCCGACCCTCGCAGTTTCACGGGTGCGTACGGGTTAGTGAGAAGGATACGGTATCGTGCGGGTCAGGGACGTGGGTACGTATGCATGATGTGTGGGTCCTCTGTGTGGGACACGATATGGTACGTATGCTGCTAACAGGACGTACGGAATGCGTATGCTAGTATTGAATGTACGGACGTGGCTAAGAGGGGACGTTCCTGTCTTGGTGTTGACCGATGAGGACGTCGGTCTTCTAAGGGGGGTGGATTGTGACATCCTGACTCCCAGCTTAATAGGATTGATAGCGTACCCATACTATGGGGAACCCCTTCCGGGATCCACATTCCAGGATACACATTGGGTGGTGCCGTGCGATGCGGCACCCAACAGCATACACGAAAAGAACCATAAAGTATAAAGTCTTTTATTCCTCAAGATAGTGTCATTTACAAAATAAGGTACCACAAAGGTACACCCATCGGAATATACATACATACTTACTCTCGGTCCTAACTATGCGAAAGAGAAGACGTCCAGCCCGCGGACACTTCTTACTAGATTCCACAAAGATGAGTGCAGCGGCAGGGTTTCCGGTGAGTCGCTGATGGCTCACCGAACAACCATCTTCATAGCAAATTTTATATACTGCAAAACACTAATAATGCCACCGTGAGCACGATGGCTCAGCAAGACTTAACCGACACTCCTAAACCATGAAACTCTAAATGCAGGGATTACTAACATAGGAAAAGTATGATGCAATAACGACACGCCTACATGTTAATCCTTACTTTCAGTTTAATAGCAGCATATTATTATGCCTTAGGCAGTCCTCACATCGGAAGTCCACAATCAAACAAGAAACGCTTTCCTCCGATGTGGTGATGCCCAAAGTGGAACATAAACTTAGTGAGCTCTACACTATAGAATACATGGTTGACAAAACAATGAATTTAAGAACTTCACATCAGCAATGATTCATCTCACTTCATCTGGAGATAATTATTACGTCACAACTCAGTGAACAAGTGGTACTCATATAACCGCGAGGGACGTTGTTTCGAATCAAGACACACCCGGAACACACGACACATACACCCGCCTTGAAAGACTTACACATGAGCTCTTTCTTACGTTGTATGCAGCAACCTTTCACCCGTCACTCCAATGCCGAACCAGTTCTGCCGACCCATCAGAAGGGCCACTACCCGGAACACGTCGAAGTTGCTCCACTAGCGGGTTTACACCTCTTACACCAACCCCCAAACGACGGCCGTATAAGTTTCTACACGAGAGTACCCGAGTTACATCGGTTTCCTGGACCCCATAATTCCAGTATGCATCCGGTACTGTTCAAACTTGCTCTGCAGGGCGGCATACGCAGCGGTCCTTAACTGACACAAACAGAGCTACGGCAACACAGGCCCAACGTCCTGCTGCTCCTACTCTCTGCTCGGTCTCATTTTCCTTTCCAGAACTTTCATTCTCTAGAATCATACCCCGCTGAACCAACATCCTAAACTCACGAGTAGCTTCCAACTACCTGACTTGTACCGGATCCTATACGACTTAAGCCTAGCAGAATCTACACGAAGATAACCTGTTCTACCCTGTACTCCAAGGGTTTGTGGGTCATGCATTTGGAGTATCAATCACCTTGACCTAATGAACAATACATACCAGACCCATAAAAGTGATACAAAGTTAAAATATAAGTAAAAGCTGTTAAATGCAAACCGGGGCTTGCCTTATGTTTCTACAGGTTTATTACTACTCTGAAGTCAGTATCTTGTTGACGGTTATAGTTTCAAATTGCTGCTCCGAGTCAAGTTCTTCGTCGAACTCCTTCGTCGTATTTCCTACCGACATGAATATGCACAGTTTTATGTTGCAATCAAAGACATTATAAAACAAAAGCGTTTTAGGTCCTAAGCAGGGTTTAGACCAACTTATAAGTGAGTGAAGAGCTCTGTTATGGACAAAAACAGAGAACTTTAGCTGGGCAGTAGATGTTTGTTGGAGAAAATTCAAAGATCTATTTATAATGGACATAAGAAAGGTATTGGAAAGAACCAACAGAAAACTGGAGATGATGATCTCAAATTGCTCTGAAACTTTTACAGTGGTCCATAGATCATACAGAGGTATGGCTTGCAAAATTTTAGACAAGGTTGATGTAAGATGTGGCCTAGGGAATTTTCTTAACTATTTGGCTTCTCTGAATTCCTATGGAAATTATATTGTCTTGTCACGCTCCAAATTTGGTTTTTCAGAAACTTGAGAGTCTCATGAGTCCATACGACTTGGTTTCACCATTTTTGGAGCTTCCTACACAGAGATATGGAATTTAGAAGTTGGAGCTAAAAGCTGAAAAATCTTTCTGTTATTTTTCCTAATTTTCAGAGACATACAAGATTGAAACAACATTTGGCCAAACAAATTAAGTCCAATGACTCTGAATATTTTACTGGAGGTCAAGGAGTTTTGTAAGAATGTCCTGTCCAAATTTGGGAATTTTCCAATAAACAGAACTCCTGTAAAAATTCCTACAAAAATTTCAATAAATGAATTAATGAGCCTTATCCATAGATTTTCATAAATATTGGGCTGTACGGCTGGATAGTACTCATTGAGTGGAATCCAACAAAATTTATTTGACAATTTTTGGACATTCCTACACAAAGTTATGGCTCTCCAAAGTATAAACCGAATTAGGGAAAATCTGGAAAAGTTTAAACCCGACAGTGAGTCCCACTTGCCAGTATTCTCTTCAACCTCGCGCCAGACAGGGCCAGTGGCGGATCCCTCCGGCGAGGATCGCCGGACCGTCCTTCCCAGCCACCTCCAAACCCCCTGCTGGACGCCCCCCTTTTTCCACCACCCTGAACATGTTGGTGATGTCGCCGGCGACCGAAGCTCACCGGAAAACAGTGTGCACCGATGACAGGAAGAACTAGGGTTCCGGCGAGGTCGTGCATGGTGAATTATCCACCAAATGATCGGTTCTTGGGCTCTAGAGCACTAGGGGATCATGTAGAAGGTCGACATGGGGTTCAAACGAGCCGGGGAGCTCTCCAAACCCATCGACACCGTGCGCCCGACGTGATCCGGCGATACGCCCTTGAAAAGAACTCAGATTCCTTGCTCTACACTAAATTTCTCGGTCTAAAATCGAGGGAGGAGGTGTGCTAGGTAGTTAAGAACTTGTGTGCGGAGTTTGAAACACAACCAACACGAATTGAGGACGAATTTTGCAATTCCTTACCTCGGGGTCAGTTTGTGCCGCCCGGGACAAAATCTTGAAATTCTCCCTCTATGATCAATGGATAGGGCTGAGTTTTGGAGGTGAGCAACTGGGCTCGTGGGTGCACAGAAGGGTTGTTTTGCTTGGGCTTGATCTTCCTTTGTTCGGGCTGTCCACGGCGACCTTGCTCGGTTTTTCGGTGTTCCACACAGGAGCTGCAGCAACTTTGCTGTTTTCCGTTGCAAACAAGCTCGGGACCGGGGAGGAAAAGGGCTGGCCGCCTAGAGCACTCGTGGGCGCAGCTTTTTTGTGTGGAGAGCTCGAGCAAAAGAAGTTCAGTTGGTGGCTGGCCATCGGAAGAACAGAGCACAGCGCCGGCGTTGGTTTTCTCCGGAGAGCGTCGCATGAGCGAGGGAGAGGAGTGAAAGTTCGATTGTGCAGCCTTTGTGGGAGATAAAGATCGAGGTAAACCGACCCAAAGAACAGGAGGTGGAACCAGCAAGAGATTCCACCAAGTTGCTGTCGTGCTCTCAGCCGAGGAAACAGAGGAGAGTCGGTTCTTTTGAGTGTGTGTATGACATGTGGGGTCCACCTCTCCCCCTTCTCAACCGATTCCGTTTAAAATAGCAAACGAGCTCCAAATTTGATCAAACTTGGAGGATAGGTCAAAAGAACTGTGAGGAACACAATGGTGCACTCAAATTTGAATTTCGGTACAGTCAGAATTTCAAACTGAGATTTAAATTCAAATTCGAATTTTCTCCCGTTTAAATTCCAACAAATAAGAAATCCTTTTCAAATGCTCTCAAAACTTGCCGGGATACCAGTGGATGTGTGGAGAACCAAATGGTAGCTTTAGATCTCCATGTTCGGGAATTTTTGCAAGTTCAAGTTTAGACTTGGAGCTCACACCTTTAAATTCAAAAGTTTAAATTCCCTCTCATCTTCTCGGTGTGACTTGCTGCTCCACTTGCTAGAATTTTGGGATTTCACACATACCATCAAGGTATACCTTATTTTCCGGAAGCCCACCTGCAAAGGACTCCGTGGTAAAGAGTGCTTGGCCCGGAGAAATTTGGGGATGGGTGACCAACTGGGAAGTTTTCCCGGGTGCGCACGGGTGAGGACAAAGTGCGTAGAAAAGACTAGTGTTGGTCTGTCGGGCTAGTCTATGATCCTAGAGAGTTGTCACACCTACTATCTGAGATTACATCATTGAGGCTCAAAGAAAAGACAAGGGTAGGTCTCACATATAACAAAGAATGGACAACGGAGAGATGAAGTGCTTCTAAAAAGATGAACAAGGTACTTGTGGTTCAACGACTGGATAGTAGTACCCAGGGATATGGGACTACGGAAGAAAATTTTGGATGAAGCCCATTTGTCCAAATTTTCTATTCATCTGGACAGCAATAAAATGTACCAAGATCACCGGAAGAAATTTTAGTGGACAATTATGAAGCGTGAAATTGCAAAGTACGTTTTAGAATGTGATACGTGTCGAAGAGTAAAGGCCGACCATATGAAGAAGTCAGGCCTGCTGCAACTACTGCGAATACCGGCATGGAAGTTGAAAGACTTAAGTATGGACTTCATCGTAGGGTTGCCGATGACCTCCCATCAACATGATTCGATTTGGGTAATCGTTGGCCGGTTAACCAAATCAGCACACTTCATCCCTGTGCATACCAGATACAACGCAAAGAAGCATGCGGAGTTGTACATAGCATGAATCTTGTGCATACATGGAGTTCCCCATACCACTGTGTCCAACAGAGGATCGCTGTTTGTAGCCCGTTTCTGGAAACAGCTACACGCATCCTTGAGAACCAAATTGATTCGAAGCTCCACGTATCACCCTCAAACCGATGGGCAAACTGAGAGGGTGAATCAAATACTTGAAGATATGGTAAGACCGTGTGCCATCCACCACGGTAAGAACTGGGATGATCACTTACCGTTGGTGGAGTTCTCGTACAACAACGTTTATCAAACAAGCATCAAAATGGCACCATATGAAGCTCTTTAGGCCAGAAGTGCCGTACACAATTGGATTGGTGTGAGTCCGGTGAACGAGTAATGTTCGGGGTTGATCTTGTTAATGAAGCCGAAGAGAGAGTTTAGATAATACAAGAGAACCTCAAAGCTGCTCAATCTCATCAGAAAAGCTATGTGGATCAAAGGCGTTGACCGCTGCATTTCAACGTCGGAGAGCACGTGTATCTTCATGTGTCTCCGATGAAAGGACTTCATAGGTTCGGTGTCAAGGGGAAATTGCTCCTCGATTTATCTTTCCGTTTGCCATCGCAGAGAAGTGCGGAACCATAGCCTACCAGCTGGAACTACCAGCAAACCTTGCTGGTATTCATGATATATTTCATGTGTCCCAGCTGCGGAAGTGTCTCAAGTATACCACAGCTGTCCGCAATGAAGACATTGACGAGTTGAAACCGAATCTCACCTACACCGAGCAACCAATGCAGATTATCGATGAAAAGACCCGGATCACCCGGAATCGGACTTTAAAATTTTACAAAGTCCTGTGTAGTAATCATACCGCAAAAAGGCGACGTGGGGAAGTGAAGATTACGTCCACAAGAACTATCCGGAACTTTTGTCATATATTTTGTAATTACCCTCCCATCTCGTTCTTCATTTGTAATCTCGGGACGAGATTCTATTAAGGGTGGAAGAATGTAAAGGTCCTAAAAATATGAATGCAAAGAAACTGAAGTTTGAACAAGCATTTGGTTTCATATGTATGAAAATTGGGACTTGTTTAAACTTTCCACACGTGATGATATACATGAGTGTTCCACCACACTAGCAAATTATTAGTGGAGTGCATGGGGACAGTTAATTTATAACCCATTGTAAGTTCTTATGTGCATGAGAAAGTTTAAATCCATATTTTGAACTTAATTTGTTCAACTTAAATTTCAAATAGGGTAGCACAATAGCAATGCAAACTGTTGTGATAAATATCCCAATTGCAGCAGCTAATTTAAAAATCAGGCTTCATATTTGAATTCCTTAGGTCCAAATTAGTGGGTATGAAATGTTTGATGAACTTTGGAGATTTTTTGCTATCCATTTAAAAGAGGACTTTAAATTGCATAGGAATCAAATTCAAATTTGAATTTGGATGAAACTTGCCCAATTATCCAAATGCAGTTCAGATTCGAACTTCCAACAATTGAATTTGGACATTTGCCAAGTTTGAGAGAATTTGAGAGGATAAGAAAGACAGTGGGACCCACTTAACAGTTGCATTTTAAAAGATCTTCAGTGGAGTGAAGCCTCTGTTTTGCTTCTCCCGGGAGCTCCACGGAAGCTGCTTCCTTCGACAGCACACGCCCGATATTCAGTCGGCCACCAGACCAACTGACTCCACAGCGCTGATCAAATCCTCTCAGCTGAACCAGCCCTCGGCACAACACGTTGCTCGACTGCCTCTCCCATTTTTCACTCACTGCTGCCTCTTCCCCGAGAGTTTCTGCCGCCGACAGCCGCGACAACTGGTCCACCGGTGCTTGGACGTCTCTGCGGGTTGCACGCCGAGCTGAGCCTGCCCACAGCGTCGCCGTTCCCTCCTCGACGTGTCCGATGCAAGAGCTCGGCGATTCTTCCACTGGAACCCTGGCACCGAGCTCGGTTTTCTCACCGACGCCACAGCAAGACACCGGTCACAAGAAACCATCACCCGGCCGCCACAGTTCAGCTCTCATCGAGTTTCAAAAGCCAAAAGGTTCGCCTAGGCCTTCTCTTGCTTCACCGCAATACCCGGCAGCATGTCACAAACTGTGCTCGTCTGAATTTTAGTTTTCCCGCTGACATGCGGTATGAACCACGAGAAGAAAATTGAGAAATTTGTGTGACACGATGCACCACTCATCATATAACCTAGCGAACCATTTCTAGATGTCCGTACGAGTTCGTGGGATCAAGAACCAGGGAGAACCATCGAGGAAACCTTCGGTTGACCTAGGTCGCACGGTGAACTAATATTTGCCGCCATTTCTCGCGAGATCAGAGCCTTGGACGTTGCCCCTAGGTTGTGGCGATGCTGTAGGAGCCAACCGAAGAAAGTTCGAGGCACTACAACGCCATCGCGACATCGCCGGAGTTGCCACAGAAGCGGTCGCCGTCGCGAGGCCATTTCCGGTGATTGTCGGTCGGCGGCAAGGGTGGCAGCATGTTCCCCGAACAATTTGAGGTAGAGGCGGCGAGATTAGTTGAGTTCGGGGCACGGGAACACCCTCCCAGCGAGAGCTCTGGCAAGGTGGGCGGCGGAACGGCGCAGGACGGCTGGAGGTTGAAGAAGGTGGCCGGGCCCGCTGTCAGTGAGGGTATTTTGGTTTGTAGGATTCTCTGTGGTACCGGATTGATCTTTGGCTGCATGGGGAAGACTCAGTAGCTCCGTGTGGCGTGTCTGAGAAGGCGGCATGTAGCCGGGACCCCCACTGTTAGACTTTTGAAATTCCCCCGGTTTAATTTGAAGTACAGATTTCCATCAAAATTTAGAAGGCCTTATCTTTTGCTAGGAAATCCAAATTTGGTGATTCAAATTGGGTTAGATTCAGATTGAAAAACTCTATCCATATATGCAACCCAATTTGTACGAAAGTCAATAATAAATTCTGGAAAATTCTTTGAATCTTTTTCAGTAAAAGAATTTTAGAGAGAGTTTGGTTCATCAAAAAATCCCCAAATTTCGCCAAAATTTTCCTTAGGATATTATTGAACTGCTTTAAAAGTTTCAGATCACTTAGAGTTTATTTGTTTAGGAGAATTCAGATTTACATTTGCTGTGTTCAAATGAATACATAACTTTTCAGAAAAAGTCCCAAAGTTGTAAAATCATTTCTGGGCAATTCTGAGCTCAAGAAATCCTAGAAAAATTCATGCGGGCTCTATGAACTATAAAATAAATTGTAGTTCACTAAGTTTTGCATGAACATGTAAGTTCAGAATTAATTCCTTTTAGACAAAATGCTTAGGGAATTGTTCTGAATAAACTACTTAGTGAAAATTGCTAATTTTTGGTCCAGAAACCTTTTTTCTTGTGACAAGGAACTCACATGAAAAAAATTCAGCTAAAGTTGAGCTTGGATCAGTACTTTTCAATACACTTTGCTTAGGTGAAAAAACTCCAATTAAGAAAAGCACTTAGCACTTGATCATTTTTCTAAACCCAACTCCATCCACTAGCACCAGTTCCATTTTAAATTCTTAAACAGAGTTCTGATTTTAAACTTATCATTAGGTTTGATAGCAAAAGCTTTACAAATACATACACATTTCATATTGTATAGTCATTGACATGAAGAAGTGAGAAGCAAGTGAGGTGGGAATCAAGGAGCAAGGAGGGCAATTGATCAAGCCTCAAGTGATCGACTACACTAACTGTATTCTTAGTCACCTGCAAAACAGGCAAGCCCCGGTTTGCATTCAAGCAATTTTATAAAGTCTTCTCATTTCTAGAGACCATAGGTATGATATTTTAATTGCTTTAGGTCTGGATGATATTGAAAACCCAATTGCATGACCAGATTTACCCAAGAGAGAAAGGGTAGATTAGCACCTGGTCGAGTGGAATTAGGCTACACTAAATGTTACTTTGGAAGGACCGGTTGAAGTCGAGTAGTTGGAATCTACTTGCTAGTTTAGGGCTTGGTTTCATCGGAACGGGTTATGAATAGAATCAGTGAGGAAATTCACAAGTGAGAAATTGAGACCAGGCAGGGAGATTGAGATGCAGCATGCTGCGGACCGTGCGTGCATAGCCCTGCCTGTGTCGGTTAAGGCCCGTCCCGAGGGACCAAACGCTGCCCGTTCAGTCACGGGGACGTGGCACTCGCCCGGGAATGGCATTGGGTGGTACCGTGATACGCGGCACCCAACAGCACACATATAAGGGAGCATGTATTACATAAATCAAAAGCGGAAGCTTACAAATGTTTCTTTGTAAATAATTTACATTAATTAACTACAGCGGAAGACTATAATCATCTCACGTCGAATAACTACTAAGCACTCGAGAAGATGTCCAGCCCGCGGACTCTTCTCACTAGCAACACGAAGTCATACGGCAGCGGCTGGGTTCTCCACGTGTTAAATGACTCAGAAGTCTCCGAGTCTCACCAGACAACCTTCTCATAAGCACCGAGGCTAACCTGCAAAACCACTCATATAGCAAGTGTGAGCACATAGGCTCAGCAAGACTGACCCGTCTCACATAAACATGGTAACTCTATATGCTAGAATTGCAATATGAAATAGGAACGTAAGTTGCAAAAGGACAAGCCTATTTATTTGAACCTTACTTTCATGTTTTAGCAGCAAGTTGTGGAGAACCTCACGCTAAGGCACATGAGAGAGCCACGATTAAACAAGAAACGCATTTCTCTCATGTACTTTGCCCAAGGTTGAAAGGAACTTTAATTAGCTCTAAACTACAGCAAATCATTAACAATCAAAGTTCATCTTTCAATCAGCAACATTTTAACATGTATCTAGCATGTTCTTTCTACGTCACAGTACAGTGAACAAGTGGTACTCACTGACCACGAGGGACGGCGATTATAATCGATTTACATTTGCAGTGTTACACGAATAACCCGTCACATACGCCCGTACTCGATGTTGCCTACAGCAACCATCACGGACGTCATAAGCAGCCACCTTTCACCTGTCAGCCAAATATTGAACCGGTCCAATCGTCCCGAGCAAGAGGTCTCTGTGCGCGCATCCATAGTGCCGCCAGCCGATTTACACCTCGAGCTCTCAAACTACCCTCTGAACGACCAGCTATGCCTCGACACCCAGCTATCCGAGTTACATCAGTTTCCCGGTTCCCATATAGCCGGTAGGTCTTCGGTACTGTTCTAGCTTGTTCAACAGGCCCGCACACAGCTCGGTCCTCAATCGACACAAGCGGATCTATGGCACCCAGTCCCCAAAGTCCTGCTGCCCTTACTCTCCGCTCGGTCTAATTTTTCTTGCCATGTGTTTCATTTGCTATCTTTACCCGAGCAATGTGCCTCTAGCCTATTCTCGCGAGTAGTTCCAACTACTCGACTTGTACCGAATCCTACACTATCTTAGCATTTGCAGTAGATAACGAGGTTTTCAAACCTAATCCCAACCCAGAGTTTTCTTGGCTATGCATTTGGGTTTCAAACAAGACTCTAATGCAAGAATTAAGTGGGTGCTCAAAGTAAGTTCTCAGAACAGTAAAACTTTGTAAAAAGGGTTAATGCAAACCGGAACTTGCCTGTTTTGCAGGGTAGTAGTATATAATAGAAGTTAGTGATCTTCAATCCCTTGATCTTTCTGAACTTGCTCAACTGATCCACACGTCAAGAGATGACTCCGTCGAAGTCCTTCGTCGTGAACCCTATCGACATGTATATGCATAGTATTTTATAATGCAGTTTAAAGACTTAGAGATTAAAACTTTTTAAGACAGAGGCTGTGTAGATATCCTAGGATGAATTTGTTGCCTCTGTTGTGGAAAGAACTCAAAGAAACTAAATCTACCTTAGATGTTTCATTACATCTCTAGCTAAGTTTCTAATGGCATATAAGATTAGCTCTAATGATTTGCACATAACTAAAGATCCTTATCTCCAATGACTTCGAAATTTTTACAGGAACTCATACACTACACAGGGACTTAGCTTGACAAATTGCAGCTAAAGTGGAAATAAATTGTGTCTCCCACAATTTCCACACCAACCCCCATGTTGTTCTTCACATACAATAGAATGGAGAACAAGGACAGAGAGATCCAAGGCTCAATTTGAGCTGAAAGCTTGCATGTGAATTCCTGGTCACATGAAAGTGTTCTGGACCAAAAATGAACACTTTTCATTGAGTTTTTTATTCAGAACAATTCTCTAAGCAATTAAGCAAAAAGAAATTAATTCTGAATTAACTCACATGTTCATGCCCAACTTAGTGAACTAAAATTTCCATTATAGTTCATATAGTCTGCATGAATTTTCCTAGGATTTTTGGAGCTAAGAATTGCCCAGAATGATTTTTCCAACTCTGCGACAATTTCTGAAAAGTCTCTGTATTCATTTGAATACAGTACATTGGAATCTGACTTCTCCCACAAAATTTAACTCCAAATGAGCTGAAATTTTTACAGGAGTTCAATAACATCCTAAGGATTACTTTGGAAAAATTTGAGTATTTTAGGATAAACCAAACTCCCTCTAAAATTCTTTTACTGATAAACTTCAAAGAATTTTCCAGAATTAATTGTTGACTTTTATACAAATTGGGTTACATATTTGGATATAGTCTTTCAATATGAATCAAACCCAATTTGAATCACTAAATTTGGAGGTTCCTACACAAAGATATGATCTTTACAAGAATTGGGTAAAATCTGAAAATGAACTCTGTTCTATTTTTCCAATTTTCAGAGACATAAGGAATTAACACCACATTTGGCCAAGCAAATGAGGTCCAATGCCTCTAAATTTTTACTTGAGTTCAAGTGTTTTTGGGAGAATCTCCTGCCCAAATTTGGGAATTTTCCAATACACAGAACTCCTGGAAAAATTCCTACAAGATTTCCCTTATATGAATTAATGAGCCAAATCCAAGGATTTTCATAAATATTGGGCTGCACCTCTGGATAGTACTCTTTGATAGAAATCCAACAAAATTTGTTTCACAATTGTTGGACATTCCTACACAAAGTTATGGCTCTCCAAAGTTTGAATTAAAATGGGAAATTCTGGAAATGTTTAAAACCTGCCCGTGGGTACCACATCCCTAACCTTCAACCTCGCGCCAAACAGGGCAGTGGCGGCTCCCTCCGGCTAGGGTCGCTGGAAAGGACCTTCCTGGCCACCTCCAGTCCCCCTGCTGCCCCCCCCCCCCATTTTCCCCCACGCTGAACCTGTTGGGGAGGTCGCGGGCGGCTGAAACTCGCCAGAAAACAGGGCGCACCGGCAACAGCAAACACTAGGGCTCCGGCGAGGTCGTGCACGGTGAATTCTCCACCAAATGGTCAGTTCTTGGGCTCTAAAGAACCAGGGGGTTGTAAGGGCCTCAGTTTTTGACACCCATTTGTAGTGTTCATCCCCACACCACACACCTCATTTGAGTAAGAATGATGAACACAAATGAAGAGCAAGTAACAATTATCAACATGCTCATTAGGGAACAAACTTACACATTGCAAAAGTGGTATTTCCCACATGTGATATAGATGGGCTGGACATAGGAAAAACTCCTACACTTTGCTAAGGATGTCCATGCCAAGTTTCACCCAAATTCAAAACCTTTTTTAGGTCATCTTGGGTATAGATAGGAAGGGGGCAGTTTGAAAACATATTCAAATCCAAACTGTTTTTATACCATGAATTTGAAAGTGGAAGGCATATTCTTACTCAGCACATTTTTGTGAGCTCACACACCAATTTTCACTCCATTTGGAGTTGATCTTGACATGAGCTAAGGGGGAGAAATTCAAACTTTATTTGAATTTCAAACTGAACTTGTGCTGAAATTCATTCAAACCAAACCTCATTTGAACTTTGATCAATTCAAATGGCTCATGGGGGAATAATTTGAATTGCCAAGGGTAGTATGGGGTTCACTGTTTACAACAGTAATTAGAAGTAAATTTCAGAGGTTAAAAGGAAGGGTGGGACCCACATGTCAGCCTCTACTTCAACACAAACCGACTGAGACTTTTCACTCGGGTCGCCGAGCCGCAGCGGTGATCGCCACCGAGGCCAGCCACCGCGCCACCAGCTGCTTGCCCACGCGCGGGCATGAGGCGGTGCAGAGCCTTCTTAAGGCGCCTGCCCCCCTCCTCGGCCGAGGTACCGACGTGTTTTCCCGCAAGAACCCAGCACTGGCCGAAAGTTTCCGCAGTTCGGACTTGATCGGGAGACGCCGATCGCAGCTCCCTCCTTCCACTCCAGAGTCCCAGCAAGGTACTAGAGACCTTCTTCCATCCTCCCTATCTTTAGGTAGAGACTTCCAAATTAAGTGAGACCAATTCCATTAGAACCCTCTGAAAATCTAGTTTTCAGAAAGTCATAGTTTGTCTCATGAAAATTCCTAGAACACCCTAAGAGTTCCAATTAAGGTCAAGGACATAATTATTTGTGGAGGGCTCAAATGAGCTCTGCTGCAACTAAAACTTGACCAGGTTTCTGTTTAGGTTGTAACCAAGCCACAGTAAAAGTTTCGCAGTCATTAGGTCTGTCTAGCAAAGGTTATAGACTTCACAACTTCAAAGTTAATACAAATGCATTAAATTAATACATGTATTGTTTCTATCATGTAGTCGCTAAGGTCGAGGGGGAACCCGAAGTCCTAGACTTCGTTACTCCGGAGGAACAGCTAGCCTACGACCAAGAGCAGCAAGGCAAGCTCCGGTTTGCATTAACCTTTTTACAAATTTTTATTGTTTTGAGCACATACTTGTTTCCTTTGTTCTGTGCATTAGAGTCTTGTTTGGAAATCCAACTGCATAGCCAAGAAAACCACGGGTTGGGTTTAGGATTGCAAACCTCGTTAGCCACTGCATTGCTAGGATAGAGTAGGATTCGGTACAAGTCGAGTAGTTGGAACTACTCGCGAGAATAGGCTAGAGGCACATTGCTCGGGTAGAGATAGCACATGATACACATGGCAAGAAAATGAGACCGAGCGGAGAGTAAGGGCAGCAGGACTTTGGGGCCTGTGTGCTGTAGCTCCGCTTGTGTCGATTGAGGACCGAGCCGTGTGCGGGCCTGTTGAACAAGCTAGAACAGTACCGAAGACCTACCGGCTATATGGGAACCGGGAAACTGATGTAACTCGGGTAGCTGGGTATTGAGGCATTGCCCGTCGTTCAGAGGGTAGGTTGAGAGCTCGAGGTGTAAATCAGCTGGCGGCACAGAGATGCGCGTGCAGGGACCTCTTGCTCGGGACGATGGGACCGGTTCAATATTTGGCTAACGGGTGAAAGGTAGTCACGTACGGCGTCCGTGATGGTTGTTGTAGGCAACATCGAGTACGGGCGTACGTGACGGGTTGTTCGGGTAACCCTGCAGGTGTAAATCGATTATAATCGCCGTCCCTCGCGGTCAGTGAGTACCACTTGTTCACTGTACCGTGACGTAGAAAGAACAGGCTAGTCACATGTTAAAATGTTGCTGATTGAAAGCTGGACATTGATTGTTAATGATATGCTGTAGCTTAGAGCTAATTAAAGTTCTTTTCAACTTTGGGCAAAGTACATGAGAGAAATGCGTTTCTTGTTTGATTGCGGCTCTCTCATGTGCCTTAGCGTAAGGTTCTCCACAACCTGCTGCTAAAACTTGAAAGTAAGGTTCCACTAATTAGGCGAGTCCTTGCAAATGATTTTTACCTCATGCAACCCATTACCCTCATGTAGCAGTTCCATGTTTAGGTGAGACGGGTCAGACTTGCTGAGCCTTCGTGCTCACTGCTTGTGTTTGAAGCTTTTGCAGGGTTCTATGAGGAAGGGACTCCCGAAGAGGAGACGGAACCCCAGGAGGGGAACCCCGTCGAGTGGGAGTCGTGCACGCCGCAGAGTTAGTGTGCGTGTGTGCTAGCAAGGACACGTTCGAGGGCTGAACGTGCACTTGATGCTTAGTCTACGCCCGTGAGTGTAGACTGAACTTATTTTGATGTAAACATGTTCATAAACCTGTTTATGTAATAAAGCTTCCGCTTCCGCTTTGCACCTTTGACATGTGTTATACGGTGCTGTGCAACGCAGCACCCCTCAGCGTGATCCTGGCTCGACAGGACCAATGGGGTCATGTCAGCTTGGTATCAGAGCTCGGTTGAGGTTTAACACAGTACAAAGGTCTTCTTTTTCAAAAATCCAGTGAGGAACGAGTTAGTAGCCCGTATAAGGATGTTATTAGCATATAGAAAGTGGCATATTAACCTATTTGTTATGTCGGAAAATCGTGCATCTCGGGACGTTCATGTCTTGGGGGGTGCACGTAAGCGCTGTCCACCAGTGCGCACAAGCTGAAGGGTGGAGCCCCACGGGTGGCAGGTAACCCGACCCGCTTTAGTATCCTCTACGACTCTTAATGTCGTTTGGGGTATTCGAGCAACGTCTGTCCCTGGCGTGCGTGGTGCAATATGGGAGACCCCGTCACGTGGTCCGAAACGTGAACACGTAACTCAAGGCGTGTTTGGCTTGAGAACATCCGGGCGAGTGATGACGGCCGGGTGTACCAACTGTATAGATTCCGGGCTCGGTGTGCAGCCGAGTCTGATGATTGGTTGAGTTTCTGCAGGTAGCCTTACCACGAAACGGTAGACGTGTAGCATCCGTGTGCGAGTGACGAGTAGTGCCACTGAACTAACGAAGCCGGCTAAGTCCGGTATAGGTTTTTCCTTTGTGAGGACGTAGTACCGACATAAGCTGGTGACGCATCGACGTCACACCCAACTAAATGAACAACTTCATTTAAAAACTTGAAGGTTTTGATCCAAAGTAGTAAAACTTGATGTAACTCCTTCCCTTGTACAGGATATTCAAAGTTAACAAGTTTTCAACTTATAGGATGTTAGGGACAGAGCACTCTGTTTTCAGCTAAATCAAGGCTGGAGTTAATCAGAGGTTAGAGGTTGAGTTCTTTCGAAGTTGGGGTCGTATGATACATTTATGGAAAGCTTTGGAGGAGCTTTACAACTTTTCTGTTGAGTTCCAGAGGTGTTTCATCCCTTAACCACTCGAAAAATGCAGGAGAGTTGAAACTGTCCAGAAAACAGGACAGAGCAAAGACTCTCTGTAAACTCTCTGTAAATTAAGCATAACTTCCTGCTTAAAAATCGAAAAATAGGAAATGAGGTAGTTCTGGAAAGCTTATGAGATGGGTTACAACTTTGTAACAGAAAGTTTTGTCAGATTAGGAACAGAATTAACTGGGAGTCTTGGATCATATCAGTACCTAAGGCAGGGAGGTGCTGTCCAATTGTTCCCAGAAATTCTGTTAACTTTGACATCTCATAACTTTTGAACCAAGACAGATCTTAGGCCAAGCAAATACTGGCTGGAAAGATATTGAGGTCAGCTTCAACTTTGATGTTGAGCTCCAGGACTGGTTTTTCTTTTAATCTGGCCTAAATCAGATTGATATGGAAACTGGTCAGGGCTGTCATGGTAACAGCAGATCAGCAGTCAAATTTGTTTAAAAATTTGAACTATGTTTCCAAGTGTTATGGGTTCAATGACATATCTTATGTTATAACTCAATGGTTTACTGTTCAAATAAATATTTGACATTTCTCAAATATATTTTTACAGATGGCAGCAGATAAACGGTTGGAGAACGGGTGGGTAGTTTCCCACTGCTCTGACCGTAGCGGCTACCCGGAAGCATTGTGGCAAATGCTCCAATATTTCGGGTACAACCGGATGCCGCAATACTTCGCCAAGGAAGAAGGCGAAGAGGGGAACAAGACGTGGACGATCCATGTCGAGGTTCCTGCAGGACCTACGCCACCCGGTTGGGTGCCATTCACCGTCACGGTGAGAGGAAGACAACCGGAAGGGATGTGGCAAGTATCAGCCCGTGACACTATGTCACGTTTCTGCCAGCTACATGTGCAGGCTATGGAGGGTACTCCATACGCACTCGTTCCGGTGGAGGGGCGAGCTCAGCATGTGTGGGAAGAAAGGTACCGGGAGGCAACAGACCCGAGTTGCCCAAGGTACAACCCCGCGGAGGCAAACCTCAGCCTCCAAATGAGGGCGGGAAACGCTGTGATGGACAGCCAAGCTGTTCATACGGAGCATCTCGCCACCAAGCTCAAGGAGAGCACAAGCCGTGGAGATCATTTCGAGGGTGCTCACAGCGCACTCCGCAATGTGCTCCTTCCGACGATCAAGCGACTGAATGAACAACACAATCAGTTGCGTCGTCTGAAGAAGGCAAAGAAGAAGGGCCGTGTTGACATCGCGGCGTTGCAAGAGCTGGTGCAGACCCTAACCCAGCAGAATGAGGACCTTGCTCAAGAGCGGGACGACCCTATTGAGGAAGGACAAGGCTGGGAAGAGGACTACAACCAGGCTATGGACGAGGTGCATGCATTGCAGGACCTCGTGCCCCCGGTATTGGGCGTACCGGTAGTCTTGGGTCTTCCAGCCATGGGAGAGCCCGGAATGGGAGAAGAGGTGGTAGACCCCGAACCACCAGCCGAGGTACCGGAGGAGGACGACCCACAGGAGGTCGAGTTCTACTCCGAGTAGGGGGTTACGGTTGCCAAGTAGGGCAGCTAGGGTAGCGTAACCCAACTTTTGTAATCGATGACATGTCGTGTAGACAGTAGCTTATGTATAGGTAGTGACGACATGAGCACGACTTCTCGGAGATCCGAGAATAATGTATCTTGTATAAAGTTTATGCTTTATCAATATATGTGAATGTTGTGCAAGTAATCGTGCGTCGCTTCAATACCTACTGCTGTTTATGGAATTTTGAGTAAGACATGTGCTAATTGCTGCTGTGTTGAATTTCAGAATGACGCGTACTTGTGCCAACCCTGATGTTGGAGGTACTAGCCAAGGGGGAGAGACCTCCCAACCGCCTCCCGAGGACTCCTCGGGACAGCAGCAGCAACAGCAACAGCAAACACCGCCACCGCCACTGCCAACGGTTACATTGGCCGACATTGTCGCGGTAATGGCGGGCTCGCATCAGCAGCACACAGAGTTGCTGCAGACCCTTATCGCCAATACGTCTCGCCCAGAGAGACGTCAAGATCGTGAGGAGCGCCAACAGAGCTCCTACTCTGACTTCCTGGCGACTCATCCCCCTGTATTCTCAAGGGCGGATGAACCACTTGACGCGGACAACTGGCTCCGCGCCATAGAGATGAAGTTCGGGCTGCTCCAAATCAGTGAGCAGCGCAAGACTCAATTCGCGGTCCAGCAGCTCCAAGGATCCGCGAGCGCGTGGTGGGCCAACTTCTGTGCTTCACAGCCCACCGACCGAGTGATGACCTGGGCGGAGTTCCGGACGGCCTTCAGGGCCTATCATATACCGCCCGGTTTGATGAAGAGGAAGACGCAGGAGTTCCTACACCTGCAACAAGGGAGCCGGAACGCGCTGGAATACTCCAGGGCGTTCAACGATCTCGCGCTCTACGCGTCGTATCACGCGGATACCGACGAGAAGCGGCGAGACCACTTCTACCAGGGGCTTAACCCGCTCCTGAAGGACAAATTGGCGATGTTCAATCGCGGCAGCCTCAACGACATCATTGATGCTGCGATTGTTCAGGAAGACTCCGGCAAGGAGTTAGCGGCGGCGGAGAGAAAGCGAAGCGCGCCGCAGAGCAGCGGAGAAGGAGGCGGTCCTTCTCAGAAGTTTCGGATGGTGAATCGCCCACCATCAGGCCCACGCTGGCAGCCACCACAGCGGTCGATGTCGTTCCGCAGTCGACCGTACTCTTCACCGGCATTCCGGCCGGCACTGCCAGTACCAACGCAACAACAACAGCAGCAGCGGGCGATGCCGCGTGCGTTTGCACCTCTGCAACGCATGCCGGGCTTTCGTCCCCCGAGTACTGCACCAGCAGCGGCCACATGTTACAAGTGTGGTCGTCCAGGACACTTCGCGAGCAGTTGCCCGGAGAGGCAAGGCGGCGGAGTGGCACCACAGTTTCCGGGGAGGAATCAACCCCGGAACCCTACTAATGCGCGGCGGGCAAACCCTAGGCCCGGCACTGTCCACCAGCTTGCCATTGAGGACGTGCCGGAGGGCGAGCCAATCCTTGCGGGTATGTTCCAACTCCACCAGCATCCCGCTATAGTACTGTTTGATTCAGGCGCCACGCATAATTTTATTAGCCAAGCTTTCATTGCTAAACACAGTTTGCCAATACTACCCACCGATAGTCCATATTTAATTTGTTCACCGGGTGGGAAGATTTCAGCAAGCGTAATGGTCTCATAAGCACCATTATGCTTAGCGGGTAGAGTGTACCCCACGTCTCTCATTATCTTAGAGGGGCAGAAGGTCGATGTCATCCTAGGGATGTCGTGGTTAACCCGCCACGGCGCTGTTTTAGACACCGTCCTTCGAGTCGTGCACTTAAACTCAGAGGTGCACGGTTCTCACTCATTATTTCTGGACAGTCCAGAAATAAAACTTCCAAGTGTCTATCAAGCCACAACCATCAGATTGGAAGACATTCCAGTGGTCCGAGAGTTCCCTGATGTATTCCCGGACGATTTGCCGGGGATGCCACCCGATAGAGAGGTGGAGTTCAAGATTGAACTTGCGCCAGGAACCATGCCAATATCCCGAAGACCGTACAAGATGGCGCCCAAGGAGTTGGCTGAACTGAAGACGCAGCTCACGGACCTTCTGGAGAAGGGTTTTATTAGGCCGAGCTCCTCGCCATGGGGCTGTTCGGCATTATTTGTCAAAAAGAAGGATGAAACGTTGCGGCTTTGCGTGGACTACCGTCCATTAAATGCCGTAACCATCAAGAACAAGTAACCGTTGCCACGGATCGACATGTTGTTTGATCAGTTGGTCGAAGCCAAGATCTTTTCGAAGATGGATTTAAGATCCGGGTACCATCAGATTAAGATAAGGGCGGAGGACATTCCAAAGACAGCTTTCTCGACAAGGTATGGACTTTATGAGTACCTGGTCATGTCCTTTGGCCTCACCAATGCTCCAGCTCACTTCATGTACTTAATGAACTCGGTGTTCATGCCGGAGCTGGACAAGTTTGTGGTGGTCTTCATCGACGACATCCTAGTATACTCCAAGTCGGAGGAAGATCACAAGAAACATCTGCGTATAGTCTTGCAACGGCTGCGGGATCACAAGTTATACGCAAAGTTCAGCAAATGCGAGTTTTGGATATCGCAAGTGCCTTTCCTCGGGCATATCATCTCAGCGGAAGGTATCGCTGTGGACCCGAGCAAGATCACGCAAGTACTGAATTGGAAATCACCGAGAACTGTTCATGAGGTACGGAGTTTCCTCGGACTCACGGGATATTATCGGAGGTTCATTCCGAACTTCTCGAAGATTGCCAAGCCAATGACAGAGCTGCTGAAGAAGGCCACCAAATATGTTTGGAGTCCAGCATGTGAAGCAGCATTCAAGGCTTTAGTCAAGCACCTGACATCAGCACCGGTTTTGGCGCAGCCAGACACAACAAAATCGTTCGATGTGTACTGCGATGCATCCGGCATTGGGCTCGGATGTGTGCTGATGAAAGAACGAAGAGTGGTCGCGTATGGATCACGGCAGCTTAGGAACCATGAGCAAAATTATCCAACTCACGACTTGGAGCTCGCTGCCGTGGTACTTGCACTGAAGATGTGGAGGCACTACCTACTCGGTAACCTCGTACATTTATATACCGACCACAAAAGCCTCAAGTACATATTCACTCAGAAGGAACTGAACATGAGGCAACGAAGATGGTTAGAACTGATAAAGGATTACGAGATAGAGATCCATTATCATCCGGGAAAGGCAAACGTTGTGGCAGATGCGCTGAGCCGCAAGTCACACGTCAATAATCTGACCATCACACCGTTGGAAGAGAGCGAACCACCACTACATGTGATTCCACACGGAGCTCTCTACAACCTAGCTTTGATCCCCACCATCCGTGAAGAGATAGCGGCAGCCCAGAAGAATGACAAGGGCATGTCACATTTGCGGAGACGTGTAAACAGTGGGGAGTTGAAATGTTTCCGGAAGGACGGAGACGGCGTTCTATGGTTCAAGGACCGGATCGTCGTACCCCGAAACCGGGAGTTACGGAAGAAAATCTTTGATGAGGTTCACTTATCAAAATTTTCTATTCACCCCGGCAGCAACAAAATGTATCAAGAACTCAGAAGAAAGTTTTGGTGGACACGGATGAAGCGAGAGACTGCAAAATACGTGTCCGAGTGTGATACATGTCGAAGGGTGAAGGCAGACCACATGCGGAAACCGGGACTGCTGCAACCACTGGGCATTCCTGCCTGGAAGTGGGAGGACGTGAGCATGGATTTCGTCGTCGGTTTACCCACCACCTCACAGAAACATGATTCTGTGTGGGTGATCGTCGATCGGCTCACCAAAGTTGCCCATTTCATCCCGGTCAACACCAACTACAACGCCAAGAAGTACGCTGAACTGTACATCTCACGGATTCTATGCTTATACGGCGTACCCCGTACCATCGTATCGGACCGGGGCACTTTATTTGTGTCCCGTTTTTGGGAGCAGCTACACGCTGCCTTGGGGACGAAGCTGATCCGTAGTTCAGCCTACCACCCGCAGACGGATGGGCAAACTGAGCGGGTAAATCAAATCCTAGAAGACATGCTACGAGCTTGCGCTATCGACCACGGCAAGAATTGGGATGATCACTTGCCGTTAGCCGAGTTCTCGTACAACAACGGGTACCAAGCCAGCATCAAGATGGCGCCCTACGAGGCGCTATACGGCAGGAAATGCCGCACACCACTGAACTGGTGTGAGTCTGGCGAGAGGGTTACCTTCGGGATTGACCTTGTCAACGACGCGGAAGAAAAAGTTCGACTGATTCAAGCGAACCTAAGAGCCGCTCAATCCCGACAGAAACAGTATGCGGACCGGAGAAGGCGCCCATTACAATTCGAAGTTGGAGATCACGTATACCTACGAGTGTCTCCAATGAAGGGCGTAAACAGATTTGGGGTGAGAGGAAAGTTGGCACCCCGATTCATCGGTCCATTCCAGATTACCGAAAGATGTGGATCGGTAGCATACCGGCTGAGATTACCAGAAGCACTTTCCGGTGTGCACGACGTCTTTCACATTTCCCAGCTGAGAAAGTGTCTCAAGCTATCAACTACCGTTCAGCTGGAAGACATTGAAGAACTGCAACCGGATCTCACCTATCGGGAGGAACCGGTGCAGATTATTGATGAGCAGGCCCGAACCACACGCAACCGTACGTTGTGGTTCTACAAGGTTCTGTGGAGTAATCACTCCATGGACGAAGCGACATGGGAAAGCGAAGAATTCCTTCGCACTAACTACCCCGACTTTCTCACGTCGCATATCCGGTAATTTTCCACCGCCCTCTCTCTCATTTTCACCTTATGATCTCGGGACGAGATTCTTTTAAGGGGGGAGGAATGTAAGGGCCTCAGTTTTTGACACCCATTTGTAGTGTTCATCCCCACACCACACACCTCATTTGAGGAAGAATGATGAACACAAATGAAGAGCAAGTAACAATTATCAACATGCTCATTAGGGAACAAACTTACACATTGCAAAAGTGGTATTTCCCACATGTGATATAGATGGGCTGGACATAGGAAAAACTCCTACACTTTGCTAAGGATGTCCATGCCAAGTTTCACCCAAATTCAAAACCTTTTTGAGGTCATCTTGGGTATAGATAGGAAGGGGGCAGTTTGAAAACATATTCAAATCCAAACTGTTTTTATACCATGAATTTGAAAGTGGAAGGCATATTCTTACTCAGCACATTTTTGTGAGCTCACACACCAATTTTCACTCCATTTGGAGTTGATCTTGACATGAGCTAAGGGGGAGAAATTCAAACTTTATTTGAATTTCAAACTGAACTTGTGTTGAAATTCATTCAAACCAAACCTCATTTGAACTTTGATCAATTCAAATGGCTCATGGGGGAATAATTTGAATTGCCAAGGGTAGTATGGGGTTCACTGTTTACAACAGTAATTAGAAGTAAATTTCAGAGGTTAAAAGGAAGGGTGGGACCCACATGTCAGCCTCTACTTCAACACAAACCGACTGAGACTTTTCACTCGGGTCGCCGAGCCGCAGCGGTGATCGCCACCGAGGCCAGCCACCGCGCCACCAGCTGCTTGCCCACGCGCGGGCATGAGGCGGTGCAGAGCCTTCTTAAGGCGCCTGCCCCCCTCCTCGGCCGAGGTACCGACGTGTTTTCCCGCAAGAACCCAGCACTGGCCGAAAGTTTCCGCAGTTCGGACTTGATCGGGAGACGCCGATCGCAGCTCCCTCCTTCCACTCCAGAGTCCCAGCAAGGTACTAGAGACCTTCTTCCATCCTCCCCATTGCTAGAATTCGGTTGAAACCGATTGATATCGGCTGTGCCGAAAGATCAAACTCGGAACTTGGAACCGCCGCACCTCGGGCTCTCGTGGACAGCCCAACCTGGGCGTTGTCACGCCCGGGCCAAGGCACCCTTGGACGCGCGGATGACCGGTGCTGCTCATTCCCGAGCCACAGCTCGAGTGGTTGCTCACCGGCGGCGAATTTCCACTTTTCCCCTTTCTGTGTGCAGAACGACCTTCGGGTACGATTCTGTTCAATTCGTGCTCTAGAAAGGATTAGAGGGCCTCAGGCCACTCCCACACGAGCTATACACGGTAACGCACAAGTTGCCTTCACAACTCTGGGCCGGAGAACCTCTGTGCCCGGCGTAAATTAAGGTCTACTAATGGCGGAACGAACGGGGGGTATCGGGCGCACGGTGAGGACCTATTTCAGGCCTTCCCCGAGCTGCCTCGAGCTCATGTCGACCTTCTCTGAGGTCCACTGATGCTCCCGACCGATTTCCCAAGTAGCTGAGGTACCAGGGGAGTCAGCCGACATGGCCGAAGTCATTCCGATATGGCGGCTCGTCGCCGACCATGCTCCGGCCGTTGTCATGAGCAGCTGACCCTCGGATCCTGTTCCCCAAGTAAAAGTAGGCAGGAGCGGCCAGAATCAAGAAGTTTGGAGCTGTACAGCAGCCGGCGGCGAGCTCTCCGGCGAGGTCCCTCGGCGGCGGAGCGCGGGTGTCGCGAGGTTGAAGAAGGGGGTGGACCCCAGCTGTCAGCGGCCGATATTTTGAATCGGGATCCGGCTGCGGCCGGGATCGGGTGTGCTGGCGCGCAAAATCCTTGTGGGCCGCGGTATGCCATCGCCTAGGCGTGCGACGCGTGTTCCCTGGGCCCACGCGCGAGTTTAAACTTTTCCCCGATTTTCAGATTTCCTTCAAACTTCAAATCCTTATAACTTTGGCTAGAAAGCTCCAAATTGAGTGAACCAAATTTTGCTGGATTCAGCTCTCTGAGTACTTTCCAGAAAATCAAGTTTCACTTCATGAAATTCCTTAATTCTCCAGAATTAATTCCTTAAGTTTTAAACTGTTCGGAATTTTAACTGGAGAATCCTTTGGAGGAAAATCCTGAAATTTTGCTGAGGTGTTCACCAAAATATCCTTGAACTACCATAAAAATTTCAGACCCATTTGAGCTCATTTAATCCACCTAATGGTGTGATTAGTGAAACTGTTCCAGAGAAAATAGAAAATATTCAGAAACATTTTCAGAATTTTCTCTGAAATTGTTTAGCTCATATCTTTAGGTAGAGACTTCCAAATTAAGTGAGACCAATTCCATTAGAACCCTCTGAAAATCTAGTTTTCAGAAAGTCATAGTTTGTCTCATGAAAATTCCTAGAACACCCTAAGAGTTCCAATTAAGGTCAAGGACATAATTATTTGTGGAGGGCTCAAATGAGCTCTGCTGCAACTAAAACTTGACCAGGTTTCTGTTTAGGTTGTAACCAAGCCACAGTAAAAGTTTCACAGTCATTAGGTCTGTCTAGCAAAGGTTATAGACTTCACAACTTCAAAGTTAATACAAATGCATTAAATTAATACATTTATTGTTTCTATCATGTAGTCGCTAAGGTCGAGGAGGAACCCGAAGTCCTAGACTTCGTTACTCCGGAGGAACAGCTAGCCTACGACCAAGAGCAGCAAGGCAAGCTCCGGTTTGCATTAACCTTTTTACAAATTTTTATTGTTTTGAGCACATACTTGTTTCCTTTGTTCTGTGCATTAGAGTCTTGTTTGGAAATCCAACTGCATAGCCAAGAAAACCACGGGTTGGGTTTAGGATTGCAAACCTCGTTAGCCACTGCATTGCTAGGATAGAGTAGGATTCGGTACAAGTCGAGTAGTTGGAACTACTCGCGAGAATAGGCTAGAGGCACATTGCTCGGGTAGAGATAGCACATGATACACATGGCAAGAAAATGAGACCGAGCGGAGAGTAAGGGCAGCAGGACTTTGGGGCCTGTGTGCTGTAGCTCCGCTTGTGTCGATTGAGGACCGAGCCGTGTGCGGGCCTGTTGAACAAGCTAGAACAGTACCGAAGACCTACCGGCTATATGGGAACCGGGAAACTGATGTAACTCGGGTAGCTGGGTATTGAGGCATTGCCCGTCGTTCAGAGGGTAGGTTGAGAGCTCGAGGTGTAAATCAGCTGGCGGCACAGAGATGCGCGTGCAGGGACCTCTTGCTCGGGACGATGGGACCGGTTCAATATTTGGCTAACGGGTGAAAGGTAGTCGCGTACAGCGTCCGTGATGGTTGTTGTAGGCAACATCGAGTACGGGCGTACGTGACGGGTTGTTCGGGTAACCCTGCAGGTGTAAATCGATTATAATCGCCGTCCCTCGCGGTCAGTGAGTACCACTTGTTCACTGTACCGTGACGTAGAAAGAACAGGCTAGTCACATGTTAAAATGTTGCTGATTGAAAGCTGGACATTGATTGTTAATGATATGCTGTAGCTTAGAGCTAATTAAAGTTCTTTTCAACTTTGGGCAAAGTACATGAGAGAAATGCGTTTCTTGTTTGATTGCGGCTCTCTCATGTGCCTTAGCGTAAGGTTCTCCACAACCTGCTGCTAAAACTTGAAAGTAAGGTTCCACTAATTAGGCGAGTCCTTGCAAATGATTTTTACCTCATGCAACCCATTACCCTCATGTAGCAGTTCCATGTTTAGGTGAGACGGGTCAGACTTGCTGAGCCTTCGTGCTCACTGCTTGTGTTTGAAGCTTTTGCAGGGTTCTATGAGGAAGGGACTCCCGAAGAGGAGACGGAATACCAGGAGGGGAACCCCGTCGAGTGGGAGTCGTGCACGCCGCAGAGTTAGTGTGCGTGTGTGCTAGCAAGGACACGTTCGAGGGCTGAACGTGCACTTGATGCTTAGTCTACGCCCGTGAGTGTAGACTGAACTTATTTTGATGTAAACATGTTCATAAACCTGTTTATGTAATAAAGCTTCCGCTTCCGCTTTGCACCTTTGACATGTGTTATACGGTGCTGTGCAACGCAGCACCCCTCAGCGTGATCCTGGCTCGACAGGACCAATGGGGTCGTGTCAGGGGTCATGTAGAAGACCTACATGAGGACTAAACAAGCCGGGGAGCGCCCCAAACCTATCGGCACCGTGCGCCCGATATGGTCCAGCGTGTACCCTCGAAAAGAACTCGGATTCCTCGCTCTACATTCAATTTCTTGGTCTAAAATCGATGGAGGAGGTGTGCTAGGCAGTTAAGATCCTGTGTGTGAAGTTTGAAACACAACAAACACGATTTGAGGACGAATTTTGCAATTTCTTACCTCAAGGTCAGTTTCTGCCGCCCAGGAGAAAATCCTGAAATTCTCCCTTTGTGACCAATGGCTAGGGCTGATCTTCGGAGGTGAGCAACTAGACTTGTAGGTGCACGGATGGGGTGGCTTGCTTGGGCGTGATCACTCCTGGTTTGGGCTGCCCAGAGTGACCAGTTCGGTTTACTTCAGTTTCAACTCGGGAGCAGCAGAGATTTTTCTGTTTCTAGGCGCCGGTGAGCTCGGGACGGCGAAGGAAAGGTGCTAGCCGGCTAGAGAATGAGTTAGCGCTGCTATTTGCTGTAGAGACCATGATCCTTCGATGATCGGCCAATGGTGTATGGTCAGGAGAACCGACCGCGGCGCACGGCTTGCGGGGAGAAAGGAACAGGGCGAGGGGAGCTACGAATGAGGAGAAGAACTCGCGCAAGGAGCGAGGCGAACTCGGGAGAGCAGGAGCTGGCGACCGCGAGCCATCGACATGGTCGGAGCAGCTTGCTGTCGAGCGTGCGCGCGTCCGGGAGAAAAACAGAGTCAGTTGTTGAATTTGGGTGTATGACATGTGGGCCTGACCCCTTTTATTTGATTTCCCCACTGTGCTTTGAGATTCCCATGCAAACATTGTCCAAATCTCGCCAAATTTGGAGGATAGGGCCAACATAATGTGAGGAATTTGAATATGAAATCTGATTTCAAAATTGAGCACATTTGGTTCAGTTTCCAAATTTGAATTTGAATGTGCTCGCAAATATTCCTTCGAATAAATGGTAGATGAGCTCCAAAATTCTCCAAACTTGGAACTTAAACACTTGAATACTTGAGGAATGCATTGGTGAATTCACTCAAATGCATTTAGGAAATCTGATCATGAATCCTTTTAAGCGATTCAAATTTGTGTTTAAATCTCCCTCATCTTCTACTCACAAAGGATGTGCACATGAATGAGATTGGTGTAGTGAATTTCTTTCCTCATGTCAACCTGTGTTAAGCATGGGCTAAAAAAGATTTTGAACTCCCTCACATGACCATTTTGGGGTTCATTATTTCATGTGACACATAATCAAGCAATTCCTATGCCTTAACTTTGTTTTGTAAGTTGAAATCAAACTCTCCAAAATATCTCCACAGTTTGCAAATGATGAAATTCAATTGTGTGGAGTTGAAAACTGAACTGCCTTTGGATAATTGGGCACAATTCATCCAAGTTCAAATATGTATTTGAATTCATTGTACATTTAGGTCTATTTGGAAAAATGGGTAGCAAATATCTTCCAAAATTTTTTAAGACTTTTCCTACCCCCTAAATAGGACCTAAAGAATTCAAATATAAAACCTGATATTTGGTTTGGCTGCTGCAAATGAGGTTTTGATCACAACAATTTGCATTCCTATTGTTGCCCTCATTTGAAATTTGAGTTTAAAAATCTGAATCCCATTTCCCCTTGCACACGAGAGTTTACACATAGGTTTTAAAATAACTTTGTCCCCTAACACTCATTTAATCCTAGGCTAGAGTGGTGGGACACTCATGTGTGTCATCACATGTGGAGAAATTTAAACAAGTCCAAATTTTCATAACTTGAAACCAAATGGTGTTCAAACTTCAGTCCCTTTTTATTCAAAATTTTGGGACCTTTACACGTCCGTGCTTGGCCCTGTTGGAGAAGTTTGAGTTGTGTACCGGGCACATACTGGCTATATGGGACATAGGAAACCTATATACGTCGTGAGATCCACATGGAAACTATTCCGATCGTCTTAGGCTTTCGGCATCAGTATAGCAGGAGGTAACTCGCTCAAGAACATATCACTGCGGGTATGTACATTGAGGGAGCTTGCTGTTCGGGTCGATGGGACCGTGTCCGGTGTGGATGAACTTGGGAAAGGTAGCTGCGTATGTCATCGGTCGAGTTCGCTGCCGGCAACTCGGAGATGGATGTATGTGTCGTGCAGTCCGGGCATGTACTGGTTCGAATCACCGCCGCTCGCGGTTATATGAGCATACTTGGCCACTGCATCTTGACGTAGTAAGAACTGAAGTGAATTCCTTTGAATTTGATAAGGATTGTGATCTAAATATTATTGAAACCATGCTTGAGTTAGAGATAGTGCACATTAAACTTTACTTCACCTTGTGCAAGAAGCATCGTAGCAAAGCGTTTCTTGTTTGATTGTGGAGCTGCGATGCTGCTCGGCTCAAGGTCTTTAAAATGAGGCTATAAATATGAAAGTTAAGGATCAACTGTAGGTGAGTCCTTTATGCAAATTCAGCTACCATGTTTCAATCCGTCGTGCATGTGGAGTTTCTTGTTTAGAGGAGACGGATCAGTCTTGCTGAGCCTATGTGCTCACGCTTGTTATATGAGTGGTTTTGCAGGTTAACATCGATGCTTATGAGGAGGTTGTCCGGTGAGACTCAGAGACTTCCGAGTCGTTTAACACATGGAGAACCCGGCCGCTGCCGTATTACTTCATGTTGCTAGCGAGAAGAGTCCACGGGCTGGACATCTTCTCGAGTGCTTAGTAGATATTAAACATGAGATAAATTAGTCTTCCGCTGTAGTTATTTGATGTAAATTATTTACAAAGAATACTTGTAAGCCTCCGCATTAGTTTTATGTGATATGTGTTCCTAATGTGTGTGCTGTTGGGTGCTGCATCGCACGGCACCACCCAATGCGATTCCCGGGCGAGTGGCACAACCCCGTTAAGGGTCGGGCCCCTGTCACAGCCCCATCCGTCCTTTGTAATTCTCCACGTTCGGCTATGCCATAGGCTCTTGGCGGGAGTCGCTCTGGTAAACCAGGGGTAAGTCAGTGCCCGAAGCAAACAACCATCGTAGATTAATTTGGATTAAGGACATTCCTCTCTATCCCTTGCCTACCAAACAAAGTGTGTATCCTTGGGTGAGTCAGTTATAAGATTACCCGAAACGTTCCTTAGATTCGATACCCTTGGGAATACTCTTAAGGGGAAGTGCTACAACATTATTCCACGCGCTTGCAGATAACACATCTGTTTCGTAAGAAAAACCAACAAGCATTTCTGTAGCCGTTGTCGGGGAAGGTTTCTGTTGATCCTAGAACCTTGTTCATCCTCGTATCTATTTTTATCTTTCCTTTATTCCTTGTCCCATGACCAACATCGTCATGGAGCAGCCCACCGTTCTATCATATTCTGCCCCAAAGGGTGAGTTCTATTGTCTCCGCCATCGACGGAACCAATTTGCTCAACCAGCTATGAACTTCGCCCCAGCTTCATAGCCATGGTTCGGGAACAATCCTTCCAAGGAACAGATTGTGAAAACCCTTACCACCATCTACGAGAGTTTGAAAAATTGTGTTTGTTCCTTTTAATAAAAGGTTTGACAAAGGAAACTCTCAAATGGATGCTATTATTTTCCCTCAAGGAAAAAGCGAAAAACAAACGGTGATTGGAGAGAACTTCGAGACAAATTTTGTCTTGCATTCTTTCCAATATCCTGAATTGTTTCCCTATAAAAGGAAGTACTAGGCTTTCAACAGATGGAGAAGGAATCAATAGGTACAGCCTGGGATAGATTTTCAATTTTGAAAAATTCTGGTCTAGATTTATTAATCCCCGACCCCTTGTTATTGCAACATTTTTATATGGGATTGAACAAAAAGTCCGCCCTACATCTCGACATTACGGCTGGAGGGTTTCTCCTCCATAAGAAGGAAAGGAACTTTTAGATCTAATCCTAGAAAATGCTTTCTTCATTATGGGTCTTTATGAACCTTCAGAATAGGAAGCCATGTCGAGTAATGTGGTTATCTCTAAAAGCAAGGACGAACAAGTAGTTTGCCCATGTCCTGCCTTGCCTATAGAAACCTCACCCGAACCTGAAACAAAGAAGAATGAATAAATTGAACCACCGGAGATTCCTTTCTACTTCAAGGAAGAGCTTTTCAATGACTATGGAAATACCTCAAAGTGTTTCTGCTATAAAAAGCCATCATCACCTCCCACTCCACCTGATCCATCTGATGGAGTATTCCTTCAAGAGATGGTCAAGGAGCTAGCCTCAACAATGAGCAGAGAATGGACGGCAGAGGCCGAGATATCACCTGAAATACTCAGTATGTTCCCTCAGCAACCATTCAGTTCCTTATCAGAGGAGTGAAGATGAATGTGCTTTATAGCCCCACAGTTGGAGCCAATATCATTTCTGATACTTGTGCTTTAGCCATTTTGGGCGATGTGCCCTTGGCTCCGACAAGAAAATCCTTCTGAGATTCCTTTAGAATATTGTTGAAGGATATGGGGTTCTGCAAAATGTGTCAATTCGACATAGAGATATGTCGAAGTCAATTTGACATAGGGATACCCATTAAGAAATTCTTAATGGAAGTATCCCAAAAGGGAGACCTCAATATCAACCTTCGAGGGAGGAACTTTTCCATTCCCATTCTGCGTTCAAAGAACACATCAGCAGAACCTCCCCTCCAAGATGAGCCAATCGAAGAGGTTAGGACTCTTCAATATTTGCATCCTCTTGAAACTGATGGAGAAGAGGATTTGATCCTAGAAAGGATGAATTTCTGGATACATTTGAATTACCGAAAGAAGAGCACCCACCAAAATCTCCAATTGAGCTAAAAACCCTTCCTCCTAGCATACGTTATGCTTCCTAAATGGCGATCTGGAAGCCTCTGTCATCATAAGTGACAAGCTTTCAGGTAAGGAGACATTCAAACTCTTAGCCATTTTAGAGAAGCATAGAACCGTTTTGGTTACTCACTATAAGACCTCAAGGGAATCATCCCTGCTCTTTGCACCCATCGCATTCCTATTGACCCTGAGAGTACACCCTCTAGGGAACCTCAATGGAGGTTAAATAATGTGATGCTGGCCCCTACAGAGGCCATTACGGTGTTTACCGTACTAAGGCAAAGATCTGGCAAAGTGGATTCTTTTGGCCTTCCATGTATGAAGATACAAAAGAATTCATTCCCCAATGTTGGAAATGCCAAAAACATGGAGGAATCACTGCTCACAATGCAATGCCCCTAGAATTATTTTATGTGTGGGGAATTGACTTCATGAGACCTTTTCCAAAGTCCTATGATTGCGAGTATATTCTGGTGTCCATAGATTATGTATCCAAATGGGTTGAAGCAAGGCCTTGCAAACTGGTTCGTCCTTGGTTTGGAACTCCCCGAATGGTTATAGGTGACGGATGGTCTCATTTCATAGATAATGCCTTCCGGAACTTCTTGAGGGAGCTCGGTGATCCAGCATAACATTGCTACTCCATACCACCCACAGACAAGAGGTCAAGCATAAACATCTAACAAACAAATTAAGAATATTCTGCAAAAGACTGTCTTGAAAATGGGAACCGGTTGGAAGCACAAACTACCCGATGAATTGTGGGCATCGGACTGCTTACAAGACACCTATCGGCATGTCTCCTTTCTAACTTGTCCATGGGGGACTTATCATTTTCTCGTTGAATTAGAACATAGATCGTACTGGGCTATAAAAAAATGGAACATAGATTTCATGGAGGCCGGGAAGCACCGACTACACCAAATTTCTGAACTTGAGGAATTGAGGGATAAGGCATACTATAGTGCCAAGATTTACAAGGAGAGAACACAGAAGTGGCACGATAAAAAGGATTATGTCTAAAGAGTTTAAACCCAGAGATAATGTCTTGCTTTTAAATTCTAGCGTTAAACTCTTTGGACATGGGAAATTGAGAAGTAAATGGGAAGGACCATTTACTGTGATAGAGATCTCATCTCATGGAGTAATCACACTTCATGATGATGAGGGACATCTATTTAAGGTGGATGGACACCACCTCAAACACTTCTTTGATTCCCACGAGAATTCGAAATAATAAGTTGACGCGATCAATTTATTTGATTTTCACGCCATTTCTTCTAATTCTGAGTAAGTTTTGATGTCCAAATAAGTGGACCACTTTGGAATGGCTTCCCTACGGCCCACAAGACTTACAGACAAAGAAAGAGCCAACTCGGGGGCACCCAGGGTTCAGCCGAACCCTAGGTTCGGCCGACCCCTGGTGAGCGCCGCCCAAGTTCAGTTTTCTCATGCAAAATCTTCTCCCGCATCCCAATGAAACCCTCGGTGCTATTGCGTCAAATACCACTTCGGCTCCATAAAAAGGGCCAAACAGCAGAGGAGAAAACTTGTGCCTTCCAAAAATATTTTCCTCTCCTCTCCACTTTGCCAATACCCATCTACTACTCTCATGGCCATCAAAAATGTTGCTCCCCATGCATCTTCCAGCGCCACTTTCGACCTTAGCGGGGATCCAATGTCAGCCAATGCAGAGAGGGAGCTTGCTATGGAGGAGGTCATGGCGCTTGATATCAATCCTTTGGCCATGTTGCCTCCTCCAAGCATGACAAGAGGACGCATCCCCACACCACGTGGTGCTGCTCCTTCTCTTTCTCCTAGGAGGGCGCCTATGAAGACGCAATCACCCACGCGGAGGCCGACCGCGGGCGCTCTCAAACCCATCAAGACACATCTTTTCAATGATAAAGACGATGTCATGCCCACCTTGAAGCCTGGCGAGAAGTACACGGGAACCTTGAAGACAGAGGCCGGCGATGTGGTTAACCACCACTATTCGTCGCCAACCAGATCCTTGCCGGACAGCCCCCAAGGACGCTTCATCATCTGCGGGGTCAAAACCCCCACAAACTATGCAAAGGGGCTCTTCAAGCGTGTGGACAAGATAGTGGCAGACGAATCAACGGGTTCCTCTCTATCCAAGGAGCATGTAAGACGTCACATCTCACCACCACCAATCTCAAGGCCTGTGGGCCAATTTCAAACAGGCGACAATAGATCTCCCAAAAAGTCCGACGTAATGCAGCTAGCTAAAGAGTTTTCTGATCTCCGTATGGAGAATAAAAAGCTATAGCACCTCATAGCGGAAGGGCGGATCAAAATGGATGAGCTGAAAGATAATTTAGATACCCTTAATGAGGATATCACCTTCATCTGCCGAGGCATATGCGCCAAACTTAGGCATGTATGCGAGGACATGGGAAACCCGAGCTATACAATGTGTTAGAATATTGTAAGTCTTCTGGGTCTCATTAGTATTGTCATTAGACCTCTTTACTGCTGTTATTAGGGGTCATTAGAGACTTTCATTAGACCTTATTAGTATTTTCATTAGACCTCCTTATTACTGTTATTAGGGGTCATTAGAGGTTGTCATTAGACCTCATTACTGCTGTGATTACAGCCAGCCTTGAGATGCAAGGCTGCTTCACTATATATTGTACCCCATGGTGGCCTGAATATAAACACACAATTCAGAGGCATTTCCTCTCTTCTATCATGGTAATCAGAGCCTGATTTTTTTGCTTCCGCTCATATCTAGCCGCAGCCGCCGGTGTTCTGCCCGTGCGATCAGCATGGCTGATGACTCAGAGGCGACTGCCCTCCGTAACCGGCTAGAGAAGATCATGTAGGAGGCCGAGGACGCTGAGGCCCCGGCTGCCACCGCCCGTCGCCGTGTCCAGGCCATCCACCTCCTCCTCGCTGCTACAGCCCATCAGCGGGTACCTTCGTCATCTTCCTCGCCCATCTAGACCGCCGTCTCTGCAGCTCCTTCGACCTACGAAGACACGGTCGTCGCCGGCCTTCACCTTCAGGCAGCCATGGTACTCAACGTTCGCCAATTGGTGAACATCGTCCTCGAGTCCTCCTCTACCAATTACACCAGCTGGCATGATCTCATGGAGCAGGCCCTTCAGCGCTACGCCCTGATCGATCACGTCATGGACGATGGTCAGTCCAATGATCCTGGGTGGATCCGGATGGATAGCATCATCCTTAATTGGATCAGCAACTCCATCTCGACGGATCTTCACCAAGTGGTCCGGGAATGTGGCTGCATAGCGCGTCACCTGTGGCTCGCTATCGAGAACCAGTTTCTTGGTATTCGTGAACAATGTATTCTTCACCTTGATGCTGCCTTTCGCAATTTTGTTCAGGGTGACCTCTCAGTTAATTAGTACTGCCACAAATTCAAGGCCATGGATGATGGCCTGGCTCACCTTGGTGCCCCCATTGAAGACCGTATTCTCGTCCTCAACATTCTTCGGGGACTGAACCAACGATTTGAGCACGTTGGCTCCATTATTCGGCGCTACTCGCCGTTTCTGAACTTCCTCAGAGTTCGGGATGATCTACTGCTGGAGGAGATCCACATGGACAGTACCGGACCTCCGACTACCCCGAAGGCGCTCTACACCAATGCCGCATCTGAGAAAACCAAGCCGCCGGCATCCATGCCGTCTCAGCCACCCAATGGTGGGAACAGTGGTAGCGGTGTTAACAAGAACAATAGCAAAAACCGCAAGAACAACAACGGTGGCTGCGGTCGTGGTGGCTCCTCTGGTCAGACCACATCCCCTACTGTTCCCAACGGCAGGACCAGCATACCCTGGCCAACCTACGTCCACATGTGGCAGGGGCACATGACTATGTACCCCGGCCCCGTAGCCACTGGACAGCAGCGTCCGCAGGCCTTCATGGCCACTCTGGGCCTCTACGGGCCTCCCAGTCCAATGTATGGACCACAGCAGCAGCTTCCGTTCCAGCAGACTACCCCAGCCTCGAGCTGGCATCCCTGGATCGGTGCAGGATGGGACCAGCAGTCGCTGGACAACACCTTCAGAACCATGGCGCTCCAACCACCCCCAACCTTGGTCCAGGACTGGGTGGTAGACTCCGGCGCCACACACCACACCACTCCCTCAGTTGGTAATATTTCCACTCTTCGTCCTTTGACCTCATCTACTCCTTCATCTATCATTGTAGGTAATGGCTCATCTCTTCCGATCACCTTAGTAGACAACTCGGTTCTTCCTGGGCCATTCTACCTAAATAATATTTTGCTTGCCCCTAATATCGTTCAAAGTCTGCTTTCTGTTTGTCGTTTTACAACTGATAATTGGTGCTCAATAGAATTTGACCCTTTGGTTTGTTTGTGAAGGATCTCACAACCAAGAACGTGATTGTCAGGTCGAATAGCACCGGCCCGTTGTACATGATGCGTGTTCCAGGGTCAATCACTCCATCTTCCAATGCTGAACATCCTCAAGCTTGTACCGTTGTTACTGCAACCAAGTGGCACCGTCGTCTTGGTCATCCCGGCCCTGACGCTTTATCTAGTCTATCTAGTACTTCCTCAATCCATTGCACCTGTAATAAACATGAATTTTGTCATGCATGTCAGTAGGAAAACACATCAGGTTACCCTTTTGTAGCTCGTCGCATCGTGCTGGACATGTCTTTGATTTAATACATCTTGATCTTTGGACATCTCCTGTGATTAGTGTGTCGGGTTACAAATATTACTTGGTCATTCTTGATGATTTCACTCATTACTTGTGGACTTTCCCTATGAAACGTAAATCTGAACCTTTACCACATTATCACATTTCCTTGCCTATGTGTCTACTCAGTTCAGCAGGAAGGTCAAGGCCATCCAGTGTGACAACGGGAGTGAGTTTGACAACTCTCCCACCCGGACCTTCCTCCTGTCACATGGCACACAGCTCCGGATGTCGTGTCCATACACATTCCCATAAAATGGTAAAGCTGAACGTATCATTCATTCCATTAATAATGTCATCCATACTTCGCTTATTCAGGATTCCCTTCTTGGGCGCTATTGGGCTGAAGGACTGCACACCGCCACGCTCTTCCTGAATCATCTTCCGACAAAAGCCATTTAGGTTGCGTGTCCGCACATCACTCTCTTTGGTTCCATACCCTCTTATGAGCATCTCAGGGTTTTTGGTTCTGAATGTTACCCTAACACTGCAGCAACTGCACCTCATAAGTTCGCTCCTCGATCCACCCGGTGTGTCTTCCTAGGTTACTCATCTGATCTCAAAGGGTATCGCTGCCTTGATCTCTCCACAAACCGCTTGATCGTCTCTTGACATGTGGTTTTTGATGAGGACAGCTTTCCCTCGCTGCCTCGCCCAATCTAACTGACCTTGATTTTCTTTGTGAGTTTGGTTCCACGATTTCTACCACTGGCACCCGACTCATCACTGCAGGTACCATGGCACCCTCCCAGCCAGCTCTGGAGGATCCCCTGGACTGTGAGCCTTTTCTGACTCCCCTCCCGCTCCGGCAGTCCCTCCGGGATTTCTGCCCCGAGCGACACAGACGGCCGCACCACGTACGACACCGACCGCCGCACCACGTGCGGCCCCAGCCGCCTCTCCACGTGTGGCCCCGACTTTCCCCGCTGCACCATGTGCGGCTCCAACCGCCACTGCAGCAACCCCTCCTCAGCGAGATCCTGCAAGAGGAGCGGGTGTGATGGTGCCTGTTACGCCCACGGAGAACCCTCACCAGATGGTCACATGGGCAAAGACTGGCTTCCGAGTGGTACCTGATCGCCTCGTCCTCGCTGCCACGACTTCGTCTCCGACACCGTCTCTGATCCCGTCCTCTGTCCGCCCCACCCTTGCTGCTCCCAATTGGCGTGCGGCTGTGGATGATGAGTATGAGGCCCTGCTGAGTAATGGGACATGGGACCTTGTCCCACGACCTATGAACTCCAACATTGTTACAGACAAATGGGTCTTCACACACAAGTGCCATGCTGACGGGACTTTCAATCGCTACAAAGCTCGCTGGGTTCTTCAGCCCGGTTGTAAAACCAGACTGTGCGCACGGTGCTCGCCGCTGCTGTCTCCCATGGCTGGCCGATTCAGCAACTTGATGTGAAGAACGCCTTCCTTCATGGCATCCTCACTGAGACGGTCTACTGCTGCCAACCCACAGGTTTCGTCGATCCAGCTCATCTCGACAAGGTGTGTCGTTTGTTCAAGTCATTGTATGGGCTTAAGCAGGCACCCCGGGCCTGGTACAGCTGGTTTTCCAGCTATCTGACCACACTGGGATTCATGGAAGCCAAGTCCGACACCTCTTTATTCATCTTCCGCCGTGGAACAGAGATGGTATATCTTTTACTATATGTTGATGATATCATCTTGACTGCTTCCAGTACGGAGCTTTTGCGCAGCACTATTTCCGCTCTTCAGCGGGAATTCGCCATGAAGGACCTTGGGCCTCTCCACCACTTCCTCGGCATCAGCATTGAGCGTCGTCCAGATGGCTTATTCCTCCACCAGCGCACCTATACGCTGGACATCCTCAAGCGGGCAGTCATGCTGGACTGCAAGCCATGCACGACTCCAGTCGACCTCCAGGCAAAGCTGGCTGATGATTTAGGGCCTCCCGTTGTGGATGCTTCTGGTTTTCGGAGCATTGCTGGAACCCTACAGTACCTGACGTTCACGCGACCTGACATCGCGTATGCTGTACAGCAGATCTGCTTGCACATGCATGATCCACGGGAGCCCCACCTGATGGCCATGAAGCGCATCTTGCGCTACCTTCATGGGACCCCTTTCTTCGGCTTGTTGCTGCAGCGCTCGGTCAGCTCCGATCTGGTCGTCTACATCGATGCTAACTGGGATGGCTTCCCAGATACTCGTCGCTCCACGTCAAGCTATGCCGTCTTCCTCGGGGACAACCTGGTCTCTTGGTCTACCAAGCGGCAGACTGTCGTCTCCCGCTCCAGCGCCGAAGCAGAGTATTGTACTGTCGCCAATGGTGTCGCATAAGCTACTTGGTTGCGCCATCTCTTGAATGAGCTCTAGATTCCACCATCACGCTACAGCCTCGTGTACTGCGACAACATCAGCGCCGTGTACCTCTCCACCAACCCCGTTCAGCATCAGTGCACAAAACATGTGGAGATTGATCTTCATTTCATCCGAGAGAAGGTGTCCATTGGACAAGTCTGCGTCCTCCATGTCCCGACGACATCACAGTTCGCCGACATCTTCACAAAGGGTCTCCCTTCTTCGGTGTTTAATGAGTTTAGATCCAGTCTCAACATCTGCGGTGGCTGAGTTGTGACTGCGGGGGGGGGGGGGGGGGGGGTTAGAATATTGTAAGTCTTCAGGGCCTCATTATTATTGTTATTAAACCTCCTTACTGCTGTTATTAGGGGTCATTAGAGGCTGTCATTAGACCTCATTAGTATTGTCATTATACCTCCTTACTTCTGTTATAAGGGGTCACTAGAGGCTGTCATTAGATCTCATTACTGCTGTGATTATAACCACCCTTGAGATGCAAGGCTGCTGCCCTATATATTGTACCCCATGGTGGCCTGAAAACAAACTCACAATTCAGAGGCATTTCCTCTCTTCTATCACAATGCCCTATAGATTAGTTTCCCTATAGAGGCCTACGGTGCTTACTACTTAGTTTTCTTTATTTCCTTCATAATTTTGTAATTAAATAATGTATGCACCCTGATTTGTTTTTAATAAATAGGACTCACCAGTTTAGCTAATAAAGGTAAAGTACCCCTTCTTTTTATATATTTGGATAATAAAGATTCCAGGAAACATGTTTGGGGGAGATATCCTTTTTTTTCGTGACTTTCCGACGTATGAAAATCACGTTTCACATAACAATACTTTGTAAACAGAGGCACAGGCCAACACGTCGAAGCAGAGGACCAAACGAGGATCCTCTGGTTCGACCGAACCAGGGAGGGCCTTCTGGTTCGTCCGAACTAGGGAGGGCCCCCTGGTTCGGCCGAACTGGGGAGGGCTCCTCTCAGGCCCACTTCGCTCCACGAGCACGGTTCGATATTTCCTATCCCTATTTTTACATGAATTCCTGATAATTGAGTTGAATCTTTATACATTAACTGAATTTATCCAAATCAACCAAATTGGAAACTAAAATTTGGCAATTATCTTTATATATTCTTTTGGGAAAAACATGAATTTGCATACATATCATGTCAATTGCACTACCAAGTTCTTGAACCTAATATCAGAGTAGGAAAATATGTCATCTAAGTATTTGATTGGTGTGATATGGTAAATTAGTAAATTTAGGATCTTCATGCTTGAATTAAATTTTGGTATTGCAATCTTTGAAATTATAAGATTTTTTTTCCTATCTCCTTATTAGATTATAAAAATACCATCACGGCCATATGATGAATTTATTGAAAACCTTCTTGCATATGCCACTTTGCATTTTCATTGAACTTTGTCAATTTCTTGACCCTGTTGAGTGACTCGCATGAAAATTTTGACTTAATAAATTCTTGTGCACCTCTGTAAGGGCCTAAGTTTTTGGCAGACATTCAAGGTGTTCATCACCACACACACACTTCATTTGAAGAAACTTGATGAATGCATTTGAAGAGCAAGTAAACACCATCAACATGCTCATTAGGGAATAAACTTAAAAAATGCAAAAGTGGCATTTCCCACATGCATCATATAGGGGCTGGGCATATGAAAAACTCCTACACCTTGCTAGGAATGTCCATGCCAAATTTCACCCAAATTCAAAACCTTTTTGAATTATTTTTGGGTATAAATAGAAAGAGGGTGGTTTGAACTCAAATTCAAATTCAAACTGTTTCCATCCCATGAATTCAAAAGTGGGAGGCATATTCTTACTCAGCACATTTTTGTGAGCTCACACACCAATTTTCACTCCATTTGGAGTTGATCTTGTCATGAGTTAAGTTTAGCAAATTCAAACTTTATTTGAATTTCAAATTGCATATGTGCTGAAATTATATTCAAACAAACCCCAATTTGAATTCTATCCAATTCAAATGGCCAAGGGGTAGATAATTCAAATGACCAAGGTTAATTGGGTCTCTACTGTTTCGAGCAGTGGGGAAAATTCAATTTTGGAGGTTAAAATGAGAGGTGGGACCCACATGTCAGCCTCCATAGCAAATTCAACCGACTGAAGACTCAACACTCGGTTCTCGGGTTGCAGCCGAGCGTGCCACCGAGGAGCCGACCAGCGCCAGCTCCTGCTGTGCTTCCCGTTGCGGTAGACCTGCTGCCCGACTCCTTATCCCTCCCCGCCGTGCTCCTGTTAAATATCACCCGAGCCCACGGCGAGTTCGTTTAGTTTCACACCGAGCTCCACCGAAAACCAGCCGCCCTCTCGATTCCGCTCGTGAGCAGGCCGATCGCTCGCGAACACAACCTCCCCAGTAGCAAAACGGCATCGTGAGGTCGTGAGCAACGTCCTAGACGTCGTGTTGTCCAGTGAGCAGGCACCCTCGAGCTCAGCCGGGCGTTTTTCCCGGCGAACCGAACGTTGCCGCCATTCGGGCTCTCGTGGACAGCTCGGTACAGCCGTCTTCTCATCCACTTCTCTACACAAGAAAGGTGCATCACTGCACGTAGATGGTGTAGCCAAAAGCCGTTTGGCATATGATCAACCATCGGTTGAGAATTTCCAAGATTACCGAAAGCCAGTTCATATGAGCCAATCTCACCTCCGATTGAAATTCGGACTCCACACACTATTGTTGGTCAAGCCAGTTGTCCAGTAGGTTCTATACATGCTAGCGCACATGCTGGAGAAGGAAGCAAGGAAAACCATTGAAAATCGGCCGTGATATGGCCGTTTTCCTCGCCGCCGTTGCAAAGTACCTCGGCTCACCATCAAGGGTATGGTTGCCAGCGTTTCTAGCTTCCACAAAGCCTTGGTTCATGTTCCTCGTGCTCCACTGATGCTCTCCGAGCGATTTACGATCGAGTTGGTGCACGGTGGTGCGAAACCGACCTCGCCGAAACCCTAGCAGGTACTGTCACCGGTGCGCGCGGGTTTCCGGTCATCGCCTGTGGCCGGCGAGCCCACAGCTGAGTTCAGGAGGTCGGAAAGGGGGAGGTGGCGAGTTTCGGGCCAGGAGGTGGCCGGGAACTCGGTTCTAGCGAGTCTCGCAGGAGACTGCCGCCGCCGGGTATTTGGCGCGAGGAGGAAGACGAAGCACTGTGTGTGGGACCCACAGGCAGAAGTTTAAACTTTTCTTCGATTTTCAGTTTTAGTTCAAACTTCAAACCCACATAACTTTGGCTAGGAAACTCCAAATCGAGTGAACCAAATTTTGTTGGATCCAGCTCTCTGAGTACTTTCCAACAGATCAAGTTTCACTCTATGAAGATCCTTATTTCTACAGAATTAATTCTTCAAAGTTTAAATTGTTTAGAATTTTAACTGGAGAACCCTTTGGAGGAAAATTCTGACATTTTTCTGGGGTGTTCACCAAAATATCCCTGAGCTACCATAAAAATTGAGATCCATTTGAGCCATTTTGGTCCACCTAATGGTGTGATTAATAAAACTGTTCCAGAGAAAATAGAAAATGTCCAGAAACATTTTCAGAATTTCTCTGAAATTGTTTAGCTCATATCTTTAGTTGGGAACCTTCAAATTAAGTGAAACTAGCTCCATTAGAACCCTCTGAAAATCTAGTTTTCACAAAGGCATGGCTTGCTCCATGAAAATCCCTAGAACACCCTAGGAGCTCCAATTAAGGTCAAGTACATAAGTATTTGTGGAGAGCTCAAATGAGCTTTGCTGCAAATAAAACTTGGCTAAGTCTCTGTTTAGGTTGTAACCAAACCACAGTAAAAAAATTCAGAATCATTGAGCCTGTCTAGTAAGACTTATAGTCTTCACAAGTTTAAGTTCAATTCAAATGCATTTAAATTGATACATTACATGTTATCTCATGTAGTCGCTAAGGTTGAGGAGGAGCCTGAAGTCTTAGAATTCGTCACTCCGGAAGAGCAGCTAGCCTACGATCAAGAGCAGCAAGGCAAGCTCCGGTTTGCATTAATCCGTTTTGCAAATTTTACTGTTTTGAGAACTTACTTTGAGCACCCACTTATTTCTTGCATTAGAGTCTTGTTTGAAACTGTGAGACCTATGTGTGCTGAATACGTTGGCTTTGACGATAAAAGTTTTGAATACTACCAAAACATCTTTTTAACAAGGTCCGACTCTAGGTCCGAGCTCCAGCAAGTTCCGACGATAGGTCCGACGTAAGGTCCGACTTGCTTTGTCTAGGTCTGACTTATTTTGGCTAGGTGCGAATTGTTTTTGCTAGCTCCGGTGCTAGGAACGACTAGCTTTGGCAAGTTCCGTGCTAGGTCCGACTAAGGTTTAGTAAGCTCCGGCGCTAGGTCCGACTAGGTTTGGTAAGCTCCGGTTCAAGGTCTGGTTAGCTTTGGTAAGGTTCAGAGCTTGATTGCAATGGTTCTGCTTTTAACTTGCAATGTTTTGAACTTGCTTTACTCTTATGGAAAGTTTGATTAGTATTACTTTACTAAGTTTTTGGTGTGTTTTGGTGGTTATGGCTGATATCATTTTGCTATGGTTTACAAAATGCTTATGTGAGGTGCTCACGTAAGATGTCGTAGTTTCGGAACTAACGAGAGTCAAGTCGAGGACTTGTGCTCGGAAGTATTGGTTATTTATTCATGTGCAGATGTTGCTTGAGTTCAAGACATGGCTGGTGACGGGATCCATTGAACTAGTCTTAGGGAGAAGATGAGGTTCAACAACCATGTTCGAGAGGAATTGTGGTTGAGTTGATCGGGAGGTTGCGCAGTATGTTTGAATCAAGAACAATGCATATGAAGGTATCTTGGATGTCGTTGGAAGATATTTGCACGTGTGCAAGGAGTGCATTGATGTGGCTGCGTGGTTCCAAGGCGTGATGAAGAGATGTGGACATAAATAATTGGTCAGAAAGGTTCAACCGACTAGGTTATGGACTCAGGCTGCAGCTGAGTCGTGTTTGACTCAAATATGGAAAGTTTTGAGTTGATTATGATAGGATTTCTTGTGGGTCACGAATTTGAGTTGTTTTAGGAACGTTTGGGACATTACTAAGGTGTTTGGAAGTCTTAAGATTGCTTCTATCTGCGTGTAGAAGAGTGTTGAGCAGTATTGGAAAGTTACTGTTTGAATCCATGTAGGAGGAGTCCTAGTTTGAATTGGGTTGGCCTTACGGCTGGTTATATAAGCAAGGGAGGCCAAGGCTCGTGTGTGCACGACTTTGGGGCTGTTCGTCTTGTGTTTTGATAAATAAAATTCGTATTCTAAAGGAACTTTTGTGCCTTGTTCGTCCGACTTTTTTCAGACAAGTTTTTCTCGTCGAGTTTCTGTTCAGCACTACCTTGTTTCGGTGGTTTTATCATAACTCGAGTTTTACAGATCCAATTGATATGATTATTTTTGGGTTGTCTTCACAACTTGATTATCTATCATCTGTGAAAATTTAACGGTCATTGAATTTGTGGTTTCTTATCTACACGAGTTTCTTTGCAGTATTGCAGAACTGTTTTTCTCGCGTAGTACAGATTGACCTTTGTTCGATCTTTCGATCGTAACTTGAGTTTCTCTCAACGGATTTTCATGATTCTTGTTGTGACGTCTTCGTGACTTGATTCTATACAATCTATACTAGTTTTGTCACAGTTGAACACATTTAGATTAGTCGCACAGACGGTTGTTTTAACAGATCGGTTTTCTACTGAGGGGTGTTTTGTTGCTTCCTCTAAAAAGTTTATATCTACCATTCACCCCCCTCTGGTAGCTTTACACGTGTACTTTGATCCTACAATGGGTATCAGAGCCAGGTTGCTCTAATCTTTGTGATTTGCACGTGTTTTGACTAATCATCATGGAGAAATACTCCGCCAATCCTTGTGTGTTTAGTGGTATTGATTTTCAGGTTTGGAAGGCACGCATGGAAGCTTTCATCCAGGCGCAAGGCTTTGCAATATGGGAAAAGGTGTACAAGCCTTACGATGTGCCTTCAAATGATCAAGTCACGGCTACAAACATGAGAGATGTCGACAACAACAACAAGGCTCGGAACTTGATCATACAAGGACTAACTCAGAGCGACTTCAACCGTGTTGCACACCTCCGATCGGCGTATGATGTGTGGAGAGCACTTTGTGACTACCACGAAGGATCCAACATCATCAAGGAGGTAAGACAGGATATGTTCAAGAAAGAATACATGCGCTTTGAGATGCAACCCGGTGAGTCCATTGATGACCTCTTTGCTCGCTTTAATAAAATTCTCAGCAACTTGCGTAGCGTCAATGTTAATTTTTCAGATGCTGAAAATGCTAGGCAATTACTAAGTGCATTAGACATGTCAATTTGGGAGAGGAAAATAACATCCATACGTGAATCCACTGTTATGAGTACTCTTACATTAGATGTGATTTATTCTAAGCTAAAAACTCATGAAATTGACATTATATCACGTAAGAACCCAAATAAGACTATTGCATTTGTCTCACAACGTGATATGCCTGGCTCCGGCCAATCATCTAGAAATACACTTGCTTTGCTGTCTTCACTAACCCTAGAACAGATTGAGGAGTTTCCAGAGGAGGAGCTAGTACTTCTTTCTACTAGGTTCTCAAAAGCATTGCAAAAATGTGAGAACTAGAAGGAGAGGAAGCTCCGGACCTCAACGATGCTTTGAATGTGGTAAGACAGGACACTTTCATACAGATTGCTCTAACCTTTCAGGTCCTTCTAACCGTGATGAAAAGCAGAATAAAGTCAAGTCCTCTTTTGGCAACACAAACAAGAAAAAGAAGTGTTTTACAGGATGCAAACTGATAAACAGTTTCATCACCGCACTTCAAGAACTTGGCTCGAGTGATGTAGACATTGGAAGTGATGAAGATGAAGATGATTTGGCAAACTTGTGCTTCATGGCGGGCAAATCAAAAACAAGTATGGAGGATGCAGAACACGACAGTGACAACGAAGAGGTATGTCCTACTTGCGAAGAAATGTGTGATGCTATTTCTCGTGCCACTATTATTGTTAAGAAAAAGGACAAAAAGCTTAGGGACAATGCTGTTAAAATTGAGTCACTAGAATCTGAAATTAATCATTTAAAATCCTTTATTCCTAGTGATGATTCTTGTTCCTCATGTGATTTAATATATGAACAATTGTCCTCTCTAAGAAGTGCACACACCTACACACTTGATAAACTTGAACTTGAAATCGAAAAGAACAAAAAGCTTGCTGCACTTAATGATAAAAACTTGAAAGATGCTTATTTTTCTACAATTGATTTGCATTGTTCTACTTGCGATGATCTTGATAAGAAACTACAAGATGCTATGAAAGAATTTTCTATATTGAACAATGCTTTATGTTGTGGCGGACCGGGGTCCGCTCATCCAGGATCACAGAGGGTGGTGCCGCACGATGCGACACCCGATAGCACACGTCATAAGGACACAATATATTACATGGGAAAACCCAACTGAGCTGTACAAACAGGTACAATCTTCAGTTACAAACTATTGTTATATTACACAGCAGTAGTCTAAATTATACAACTCACGTCCGCCTATCTAGCAAAAGTCGGCTGCCCAGCCCTAGGGCAACCCACACTAGCTGCACTCCTCAGCTCAGCGAGGCGTGTACGGCTCCCACTAAGCCGTGGTCCCCGACCGAGGGTAACCCTCGCCGGTGGACTCGTAACCCGAGTCCGTGGGTGGCTCCTCACCTGAAAAACACTTAAGCAGCAACCATGAGCACGATGGCTCAACAAGACTTAACCGACTCACCTAGTCATGAAACTCTACATGTAGTGTGCAATGAACATGGGACAGTAAGATTTCAGCAAACGGACACGCCTACCAGTTCATCCATAGTTCATCTTTTAGCCACAAGTTAACAGTTCATGAATATGAAATTTACTGAGCAATATTTGGTGGCACACATGTAACAATACAATTAGATCATAACAGCAATGTTGAATCATCATATTTCATAAATTATCTATGTTACGACGCAGTGAACAAGCGGTACTCATCACTGCGAGGGACGGCGAATCGACTCGATATACACCTGCAGGGAAACCCAAAGAGCACGTCACGCACGCCCACCCGTGGAGCTGCACAGCACGCTCACTCGATGTCGTATGGGACAACCTTTCACCCAACAGCCCAAACATCGAACCGGTCACACCGAAACGAGCAGGAGGTTTCCTACAAGGAGCATCACTCTATGCTCGTTAGCAGATTTCCACCTTGCTGCCCTCAGCCTACACCTATAAATCGGTGCGTTATGCCTCGACGCCCGGAGGTTTAGGTTACATCGGTTTATCGGGGCCCATATATCCGATATGCCTTCGCTACATTCAATACTTGTTCAGCAGGGCCGCACATGGATCGGTCCTCAATCGACACGGACAGGGCTGCGCACACAAGACTTCCTCTTGCTGCGCCCTAGCCCCTGCCTAGTCTCATTTTCATTTCTAAAGTGGTCTCACATCACTCGAACCAATCCCTTGTGCCGCAAGCCTAACTCGCGAGTAGATTCCAACTACTCGACTTGTACCGAAGTCCTATGAATCAATAATCATAGCCTGTCTACTCAATGTTTTAGACACTACCCTCACTCTTATGGAAAAATTTCTGGTCATGCAAATGGGGTTCCATTCATCCTATACCTAATGCACACCCATACTTCATACTAAGTGTTCATAAAGCAAGACTTGAAAAATAGTTTAATGCAAACCGGGGCTTGCCTTGTTGCTGCTGGTCAGTGGTTAGGTCTTCTTCCGGAAGGAGGAAGTCGAGCACTTCCGAAGTCTCCTCGCCTTCAGCGACTACACGTTAATGAATATGCACATAATTTTAATTGTAAAGATTCTGCTACAAGTTATACTAACAAGTTTTCAAAAACTGGAGCTCTGTTTTAAGAATTTAAAATGAAACTGGGGCTAGTGGTTTGGGTTTGGACCTAAGCACATAATTAAGTGCTAAGTGGTTTTCCCTCTTTCATATTGATCACCTCAAGTGGTTAACCAGAACAGGGGTGATCCAGAGCTCCAATGGAGCTGAGAATTTTTGTGTGAGTTCCTTGTCACAAGAAAACCCTCTGGACCAAAAATTAGCACTTTTGATTGAGTGGTTTGTTCAGATTAATTTTCTGAGCAATTAAGCAAAGAAGAATTAATTCTGAAATAACACCCATGTTCATGCCTAACTTAGTGAACTACAATTTCAATTATAGCTCATAGAGTTTGTATGAGTTTTCCTAGCATTTTTGGAGCTAAGATTTGTCCAGAACTAAATTTCCATGTTTTGGAAAATCTCTGAAAATGTTTCTGTATTTAAGTGAATACAGCATCTTCAAATGATAATTGCCCTGATCAAATCAACACCAAATGAATATCCTTATTTCTCCAGAATTAATTCTTCAAAGTTTAAATTGTTTAGAATTTTAACTGGAGAACCCTTTGGAGGAAAATTCTGACATTTTGCTGGGGTGTTCACCAAAATATCCCTGAGCTACCATAAAAATTTGAGATCCATTTGAGCCACCTAATGGTGTGATTAATATAACTGTTCCAGAGAAAATAGAAAATGTCCAGAAACATTTTCAGAATTTCTCTGAAATTGTTTAGCTCATATCTTTAGTTGGGAACCTTCAAATTAAGTGAAACTAGCTCCATTAGAACCCTCTGAAAATCTAGTTTCCACAAAGGCATGGCTTGCTCCATGAAAATCCATAGAACAACCTAGGAGCTCCAATTAAGGTCAAGTACATAAGTATTTGTGGAGAGCTCAAATGAGCTTTGCTGCAAATAAAACTTGGCTAAGTCTCTGTTTAGGTTGTAACCAAACCACAGTAAAAAATTTCAGAGTCATTGAGCCTGTCTAGTAAGACTTATAGTCTTCACAAGTTTAAGTTCAATTCAAATGCATTTAAATTGATACATTACATGTTATCTCATGTAGTCGCTAAGGTTGAGGAGGAGCCTGAAGTCTTAGACTTCGTCACTCTGGAAGAGCAGCTAGCCTACGACCAAGAGCAGCAAGGCAAGCTCCGGTTTGGATTAACCCGTTTTGTAAATTTTTACTGTTTTGAGAACTTACTTTGAGCACCCACTTATTTCTTGCATTAGAGTCTTGTTTGAAACTATGAGACCTATGTGTGCTGAATACATTGGTTTTGACGATAAAAGTTTTGAATACTACCAACACACGTTTTTAACAAGGTCCGACTCTAGGTCCGAGCTCCAGCAAGGTCCGACGATAGGTCCGACTTAAGGTCCGACTTGCTTTGTCTAGGTCTGACTTATTTTGGCTAGGTCCTACTTGTTTTTGCTAGCTCCGGTGCTAGGTACGACTAGCTTTGGTAAGTTCCGTGCTAGGTCTGACTAAGCTTTAGTAAGCTCCGGCGCTAGGTCTGACTAGGTTTGGTAAACTCCGGTTCAAGGTCTGGTTAGCTTTGGTAAGGTTCAGAGCTTGATTGCAATGGTTCTGCTTTTAACTTGCAATGTTTTGAACTTGCTTTAATCTTATGGAAAGTTTGCTTAGTATTATTTTTCTATGTTTTTGGTGTGTTTTGGTGGTTATGGCTGATATCATTTTGCTATGGTTTACAACATGCTTATGTGAGGTGCTCACGTAAGATGTCGTAGTTTTGGAACTAACGAGAGTCAAGCCGAGGACTTGTGCTCGAAAGTATTGGTTGTTTATTCATGTGCAGGTGTTGCTTGAGTTCAAGACATGGTTGGTGACGGGATCCATTGAACTAGTCTTAGGGAGAAGATGAGGTTCAACAACCAAGTTCGGGAGGAATTGTGGTTGAGTTGATCGGGAGGTTGCGCATTATGTTTGAATCAAGAACAATGCATTTGAAGGTATCTTGGACGTCGTTGGAAGATATTTGCACGTGTGCAAGGAGTGCATAGACATGGCTGCGTGGTTCCAAGGCGTGATGAAGAGATGTGGACGTAAAGAATTGGTCGGAAAGGTTCAATCGACTAGGTTATGGATTCAGGCTGCAGCTGAGTCGTGTTTGACTCAAATATGGAAAGTTTTGAGTTGATTATGATAGGATTTCGTGTGGGTCACGATTTGAGTTGTTTTAGGCATGTTTGGGACGTTACTAAGGTGTTTGGAAGTCTTAAGATTGCTTCTATCTGCGTGTAGAAGAGTCTTGAGCAGTATTGGAAAGTTAGAGTTTGAATCCAAGTAGGAGTAGGAGTCCTAGTTTGAATTGGGTTGGCCTTAGGGCTGGTTATATAAGCAAGGGAGGTCAAGGCTCGTGTGTGCACGACTTTGGGGCTGTTCCTATTTTGTTTTGATAAATAAAATGCGTATTCTAAAGGAACTTTTGTGCCTTGTTCGTCCGACTTGTTTCAGACAAGTTTTTCTCGTCGAGTTTCTGTTCAGCAATACCTTGCTTCGGTGGTTTTATCATAACTCGAGTTTTACAGATCCAATTGATATGATTCTTTTTGGGTTGTCTTCACAACTTGATTATCTATCATCTGTAAAAATTTCACAGTCATTGAATTTGTGGTTTCTTATCTATACGAGTTTCTTTGCAGTATTCCAAAACTGTTTTTCTCGCGTAGGACATATTGACCTTTGTTCGATCTTTCGATCGTAACTTGAGTTTCTCTCAACGGATTTTCATGATTCTTGTTGTGAAGTCTTCGTGACTTGATTCTATACAATCTATACTAGTTTTTTCACAGTTGAACACGTTTAGATTAGTCACATACACGGTTTCTTTAACAGATCGGTTTTCTGCTGAGGGGTGTTTTGTTTCTTCCTCTGAAAAGTTTATATCTACCATTCACCCCCCTCTGGTAGCTTTACACGTGTACTTTGATCCTACAATGGGTATCAGAGCCAGGTTGCTCTAATCTTTGTGATTTGCACGTGTTTTGACTAATCATCATGGAGAAATACTCCGCCAAACCTTGTGTGTTTAGTGGTATTGATTTTCAGGTTTGGAAGGCACGCATGGAAGCTTTCATCCAGGCGCAAGGCTTTGCAATATGGGAAAAGGTGTACAAGCCTTACAGCCATACGATGTGCGTTCAAATGATCAAGTCACGGCTACAAACATGAGAGATATCGACAACAACAACAAGGCTCGGAACTTGATCATACAAGGACTAACTCAGAGCGACTTCGAACGTGTTGCACACCTCCGATCGGCGTACGATGTGCGGAGAGCACTTTGTGACTACCACGAAGGATCCAACACGATCAAGGAGGTAAGACAGGATATGTTCAAGAAAGAATACATGCGCTTTGAGATGCAACCCGGTGAGTCCATTGATGACCTCTTTGCTCGCTTTAATAAAATTCTTAGCAACTTGCGTAGCGTCAATGTTAATTTTTCAGATGCTAAAAAGGATAGGCAATTACTAAGTGCATTAGACATGTCAATTTGGGAGATGAAAGTAACATCCATACGTGAATCCACTGTCATGAGTACTCTTACATTAGATGTGCTTTATTCTAAGCTAAAAACTTATGAAATTGACATAATATCACGTAAGAACCCAAATAAGACTATTGCATTTGTCTCACAACGTGATATGCCTAGCTCCGGCCAATCATCTAGCAATACACTTGCTTTGCTGTCTTCACTAACCCTGGAACAGATTGAGGAGTTTCCAGAGGAGGAGCTAGTACTTCTTTCTATTAGGTTCTCAAAAGCATTGCAAAAATGTGAGAACTAGAAGGAGAGGAAGCTCCGGACCTCAACGATGCTTTGAATGTGGTAAGACAGGACACTTTCGTACAGATTGCTCTAACCTTTCAGGTCCTTCTAACCGTGATGAAAAGCAGAATAAAGTCAAGTCCTCTTTTGGCAACACAAACAAGAAAAAGAAGGGTTTTACAGGACGCAAACTGATAAACTGTTTCATCACCGCACTTCAAGAACTTGGCTCGAGTGATGTAGACATTGGAAGTGATGAAGACGAACTGGCAAACTTGTGCTTCATGGCGGGCAAATCAAAAACAAGTATGGAGGATGCAGAACACAACAGTGACAACGAAGAGGTATGTCCTACTTGCGAAGAAATGTGTGATGCTATTTCTCGTGCCACTATTATTGTTAAGAAAAAGGACAAAAAGCTTAGGGACAATGCGGTTAAAATTGAGTCACTAGAATCTGAAATTAATCGTTTAAAATCCTTGATTCCTAGTGATGATTCTTGTTCCTCATGTGATTTAATATATGAACAATTGTCCTCTCTAAGAAGTGCACACACCTCCACACTTGATAAACTTGAACTTGAAATCGAAAAGAACAAAAAGCTTGCTGCACTTAATGATATAAACTTGAAAGATGCTTATTGTTCTACAATTGATTTGCATTGTTCTACTTGCGATGATCTTGATAAGAAACTACAAGATGCTATGAATGAAATTTCTATATTGAACAATGCTTTACGTTGACTGGGGTCCGCTCATCCAGGATCACAGAGGGTGGTGGCGCACGATGCGACACCTGATAGCACACGTCATAAGGACACAATATATTACATGGGAAAACCCAACTGAACTGTACAAACAGGTACAATCTTCAGTTACAAACTATTGTTATATTACGCAGCGGTAGTCTAAATTATACAACTCATGCCCGCCTATCTAGGAAATGTCGGCTGCCCAGCCCTAGGGCAACCCACACTAGCTGCACTCCTCAGCTCAGCGCGGCGTGTACGGCTCCCACTAAGCCATTGTCCCCGACCGAGGGTAACCCTCGCCAGTGGACTCGTAACACGAGTCCGTGGGTGGCTCCTCACCTGAAAAACACTTAAGCAGCAACCATGAGCACGATGGCTCAACAAGACTTAACCGACTCACCTAGGCATGAAACTCTACATGTAGTGTGCAATGAACATGGGACGGTAAGATTTCAGCAAACGGACACTCCTACCAGTTCATCCTTAGTTCATCTATTAGCCACAAGTTAACAGTTCATGAATATGAAATTTAGTGAGCAATATTTGGTGGCACACATGTAACAACACAATTAGATCATAACAGCAATATTGAATCATCATATTTCATAAATTATCTACGTTACGACGCAGTGAAAAAGCGGTACTCGTCACCGCGAGGGACGGTGAATCGACTCGATATACACCTGCAGGGAAACCCAAAGAGCACGTCACGTACGCCCACCCGTGGAGCTGCACAGCACGCTCACTCGATGTCGTACGGGACAACCTTTCACCCAACAGCCCAAACGTCGAACCAGTCGCACCGAAACGAGCAGGAGGTTCCCTACAAAGAGCATATCTCTATGCACGTTAGCAGATTTCCACCTTGCTGCCCTCAGCCTACACCTATAAATCGGTGCATTATGCCTCGACGCCCGGAGGTTTAGGTTACATCGGTTTATCGGGGCCCTTATATCCGATATGCCTTCGGTACTTTCAATACATGTTGAGCAGGGCCGCACATGGATCGGTCCTCAATCGACACGGATAGGGATGCGCACACAAGACTTCCTCTTGCTACGACCTAGCCCCTGCCTAGTCTCATTTTCATTTCTAAAGTGGTCTCACATCACTCGAACCAATCCCGTGTGCCGCAAGCCTAACTCGCAAGTAGATTCCAACTACTCGACTTGTACCGAAGTCCTATGAATCATTAAGCATAGCCTGTCTACTCGAGGTTTTAGACACTACCCTCACTCTTATGGAAAAATTTCTGGTCATGCAAGTGGGGTTCCATTCATCCTATACCTAATGCACAACCATACTTCATACTAAGTGTTCATAAAGCAAGACTTAAAAAATAGTTTAATGCAAACCGGGGCTTGCCTTGTTGCTGCTGGTCAGTGGTTAGGTCTTCTTCCGGAAGGAGGAAGTCGAGCACTTCCGGAGTCTCCTGGCCTTCAGCGACTACACGTTAATGAATATGCACATAATTTTAATTGTAAAGATTCTGCTACAAGTTCTACTAACAAGTTTTCAAAAACTGGAACTCTGTTTAAGAATTTAAAATGAAACTGGGGCTAGTGGTTTCGGTTTGGACCTAAGCACATAATTAAGTGCTAAGTGGTTTTCCCCCTCTTTCATATTGATCACCTCAAGTGGTTAACCAGAACAGGGGTGATCCAGAGCTCCAATGGAGCTGAGAATTTTTGTGTGAGTTCCTTGTCACAAGAAAACTCTCTGGACCAAAAATTAGCATTTTTCATTGAGTGGTTTGTTCAGAATAAATTTCTGAGCAATTAAGCAAAGAAGAATTAATTCTGAGATAACACCCATGTTCATGCCTAACTTAGTGAACTACAATTTCAATTATAGCTCATAGAGTTTGTATGAGTTTTCCTAGCATTTTTGGAGCTAAGATTTGTCCAGAACTAAATTTCCATGTTTTGGAAATTCTCTGAAAATGTTTCTGTATTTAAGTGAATACAGCATCTTCAAATTTGAATTGCCCTGATCAAATCAACACCAAATGGAAATCCTTATTTCTCCAGAATTAATTCTTCAAAGTTTAAATTGTTTAGAATTTTAACTGGAGAACCCTTTGGAGGAAAATTCTGACATTTTGCTGGGGTGTTCACCAAAATATCCCTGAGCTACCATAAAAATTTGAGATCCATTTGAGCCACTTAATGGTGTGATTAATAAAACTGTTCCAGAGAAAATAGAAAATATCCAGAAACATTTTCAGAATTTCTCTGAAATTGTTTAGCTCATATCTTTAGTTGGGAACCTTCAAATTAAGTGAAACTAGTTCCATTAGAACCCTCTGAAAATAGTTTTCACAAAGGCATGGCTTGCTCCATGAAAATCCCTAGAACAGGAGGTGGCAGGGCGAGGTGATCGGGCGCCGACGCTGCCGTGCGCTGGCGCGCGGTCTCGGCCGAGGGAGGGACAAATCCCTGAGGAATCTTCAGTCTTAAGGCTGCTGACAAGTGGGCCTCCCCTCTAATTCCCTTTTTAATTTTTCTCACTTCTGTTTGTGCCAAAATATCCCCAGCTACTCACAATTGAATGTGAGGCTTAATCACCAAGTCTTGGTTTGAATTTGAGTTATCAAATTTGAACTTTGTTTGGCTGAATTTGCTTCACATTTGAACTGAAATTTAAATTCAGTTTTGAATTCTTGCAAATTTAGCTCCCAACAGGATGAACTCCAATGGGGATGAAAATTGGTGGGCTAACTCAGAAAAATGTGCTGAGTTTGAAAATGAAGCTAAATTTGGAATTTGAGGGATGAAAGTTGCTGCAATTTGAATTTACATTCAAATTGGCCTCTTTTTCAAATGCCTCCAAAATTGCCTCTGAAAGTGTTGGGTTTGCATGAAACTTGGCTTGAATCTTCCCAAGACTTTTTAAGTCCTAGGGGTGAGCTCAACCTCTCATGTTCGTGTGTAGAAATACTACTTTGTGAAAGTTAGGGCTTTCTCCTCTAATCACTCTTTTGATGGAGGTTACTTGCCCTTTACAATTTTTCACAAGATATCCACAACAAAATCTGTGGTGTTGAGAAGTGATGAAAAGTTTTTGCAAGTCCCTTTTCTTGGGCTTTTACATCCCTCCCCCCTTATAAGAATCTCGTCCTGAGATTACAAAAGAAGAGACAGCGATGTAACAGGGACTTACCCGTGCTGCGACGCCATGAACTCCGTGTAATTTGACCAAAGGAATTCCTCGCACTCCCACGTCGCTTCCTCGGCGGTGTGGTTGCTCCAGAGCATTTGTAGAACTACAACGTTCGGCTACGCGTGGTTCGGGCTTTCTCATCAATAATCGCCACCGGATATTCATCATACGTTAAATCCGGTTGCAGCTCGCCGATGTCTTCGGTAAGAACAGCAGCAGTATGCGTCAGACATTTTCTCAGTTGTGAAACATGGAAAACGTCATGGATACCAGCAAGAGATGCCGGTAGCTCCAGTCTATACACCGCTGGTCCACACTTCTCGGTGATAGCATAGGGTCCAATGAAACGGGGAGCGAGTTTCCCCTTCGCGCCGAACCGGTGCACGCCCTTCATCGGAGACACGCGGAGGTACACGTGTTCTCCGACCTCAAAGTGCAGCAGTCTACACCTCTTATCAGCGTAGCTCTTTTGCCGGAATTGAGCAGCCTTTAGATTAGCTTGAATCGTCCGAACGCGCTCTTCGGCGTCGTTCACCACATCAACCCCGAATGTGACCCTTTCACCGGATTCGCACCAGTTTAATGGGGTGCGGCATTTGAGACCGTAGAGAGCTTCGTAGGGTGCCATTTTGATACTCACCTGATAGCCGTTGTTGTACGAGAATTCTGCCAACGGTAAGTGATCATCCCAGTTCCTACCATGGTGGATGGCACATGCTCTCAACATGTCTTCCAGAACCTGATTCACTCTCTGTTTGGCCATCTGTCTGAGGGTGGTAGGCGGAGCTTCTAATCAGTTTAGTACCCAAAGCAGCGTGCAACTGCTCCCAAAAGCGAGATACAAATAATGCACCTCGTTCTGAGACTATGGTCTTGGGTACTCCATATAAATATAGAATCTTCGCTATGTACAGCTCCGCATATTGTAAAATCCCCAAAAGTGGTAGCAAGAAAAATTCAGCTCATGTACACTTATGAAAAATGAGACGAATTAAAACTTTGATTCATAATGGTGTAAGTTCAAAGTGAGGGTTTGGACTACCCAAAACTTCCAAACATGGAGATCTAAATTCATAACTTGGATCTTCATAGCCCGAATATTCAACCTTCCAAATTTCAGCTCATTTGGAGGAGTTTTAATATTTGTTTTGGATTAAAAGGAGAAGCCCTCTAATCTGAATTTCAAATTCAGTTTCAAATTCCAATTCCCTCAATTTCAAATTTTGGTTCCACAAATGTGTACTCCACCTTTGAGTGAGCAGCCATGCCAAAAGTTGGAAATTTTTGGAGCTGGTTTGCTATATTTTTGAGGCAATACAAAGTGGAGAATTCAAACCCCTTTTTAAATTCAAATGATCAAACCCCATTCAAATTCTACACCAGAATTCAAACCATTTGAATTCAACAAATTCAAACTTAACATTGGGGTGAAGTAAAGCTTTTAATGTTGAGTTGCTGGAGGGAAAAATATCGGAAAAGTTTGACTAAACAAAGGGGGAAGTGGGGCCCAATTGTCAGCCACCTAAAACAAACCAACCTACTATTTCCCTCTCTCTCTGTTCTACCGAGCTGATCACCGCACGCCAGCTCCCGGCGCGACCCTCTCCCGAGGACGGCACTGCGCCAGCTCCTGCTTCTCGGCCGCGTGATCACCTCCGCGCCCCCCCAGCTGAAGCACCGAAACGTTCTTTTGCCCCCTCACGCGCTCACTGCTGCGCGGTTTCTTCCGCAAGGGAACCGCCCGGCGCCATTGCTGTTCCTACCTCGCCCAAGCTCACCCGAGCTCGGATGATCGAGCCCCAAACCGCAAAAAGAAGCGCAAGAGAGTGCTTCAGCCTCCACCTTTCTTTCCCCTAAGCTTCCTAGCTCGTGCTACGCGCAAACCAGAGATTGGCGCCGGCGATAGGAGGTTTTCATGGAGAGCGAGCTATGGGTCGATGTTGTCCATGGGACACTGGTGCTTTTGGAGCAAACCCTAGCCCCAAAAGACCCACTGTGGAGGGAGAGCAAGGTCACCGATGTAAGGTTCGACATGGTCGCCGGTGCAAGCACCTTTCCGGCCGTTGTCATCAGCTCCCAACCCCACCATCGTGTTCAGCACGGTGTAGAACTCACAGGCGGTGAGTTTGATGAAGTTTGGACCACGGGAACCCCGTCCCGGTGAGCCTCGCCGGCGTGCGCCGCCGCGGGAGGCGCGGGCAGCGCGAGGAAGACGAAGGAGGGCCGGGTCCCACCGGTCAGCCTCCGTATACGCATGGGGATCGGCTTGTGGCGCCGGATCCGGTGTGGCTGCGCGGGAATGACCTCGTAGCCCCCAGTGTTGCCAAAATCTTACTGGTCCGATTTAAAACCGTGGGCCCAGCCCAATTATTTGAAGTTTCTATTAGAGAAATAATTCCAGGAATTAGTTGATCTTTACAAGCCCATAACTTTGTGTAGAAAACTCCAAAGAGAGTGAGACCAATTTTGTTGGATTCCTCATGAGTACTTCACAGAGAAACCAATTTTAGGCTATAAAAATACCCAGGAATTTCTGTAGAATTGTTTTTAGTAAATCCTTTGGGGGATTTATTACAGGAGCAATTCTTTATGAAAAATCCCCAAATTTGGGCAGCAAATCCTTTCCATAGTTACTGATCTCCAGTAAAAATTTGGGCTTCATTGGAGATCATTTGCTAGGCTAAACTGCCTTCCCAAGTTCAGTTTTTATTTGGAAATTCAATTTAAACAGAAACTTTTCAGAACTCCTGTCCAACTTCAAAAATTCATATCTCTCTGATGGTAGCTTCAAAAATGGTGAAACAAATTTTGTTAGAACCATGGAGACTTACCCTAATCAGATCTTCCATTACTAGCTATGTCAAAGCTCCTAATTTGGGCTCACAATTCAGAGAAGCATTGTACTTGTAGGAATTTTAAAGGCTACCTTGTGCAATGACATGTCTCCAAATTTGGCTCAAATCATCCTTAGAGAGTCTAGTATCCACTGTAAAAATCCCAAAGCCAATTAAGGATTCTAAATAGCAGTAGCTATGAATAGAAGTTCAATTCTTATAAACCCTTAATACTTACACATATACTTTGCTACATTTTATTTAGTGACCGAAGTGGAGGATAGGACGGAGCCTTTGGACGTCCTCCCACCTGAATCTAACTTCCCATTTGACTCGCAACCAGGCAAGCCCCGGTTTCCACTTATGTACTGTTTATAAAGCTTTTTATTTGTATCACTTATGTCTAGGGTGAATGCTTGCATTAGAGTTAGGGTGATTGAAACCCCACTTGCATAGCCTTTTAAATCCTAAAAAGGGTTGGGTAGTTTACAAACTCGACGAGTAGAGAATGTCATGCTAATGTTTAGGATCTTAGTAGAAGTCGAGTGGTTGGAAGCTACTCGCGAGATAGTACTTATCACCCGGAATGAGAAGAGGTAGAAAATGGCTTAAGATATGAAAATGAGACCCGGCAGGGGGGATAGGATGCAGTGAGCAGAGGTCTCACGTGCGTAGCCCTGTTGGTGTCGGTTGAGGACCGTCCGTGTGCGGCCCTGCTGGAGAAGTATCGAACAGTACTGGATGCATAGTGGCATATGGGAACCAGGAAACCGATGTAATTGGTTAACCTAGGTGCCGAGGCTTACCCAACCGTAAATAGGAGTGGGTTGAGGGTAGCAAGGTGTAAATATTCCGGTGGGCACAGTCACGCTCCACGCGGGGACCTCCTGCCCGTTACGGATGGACCGGTTCGGCATTTGGGTTGCCTTTGAAAGGTTGTCGCATACAACAGAGTAGGAAGGGGTGTGGAATCACGCTTCTGAAAGTGGGTGTATGTGACGTGTTATCCGGGTGTGTCTTGATTGCAATCACCGTCCCTCGCGGTTATTTGAGTACCCGCTTGTTCACTGCGCTGTGACGTAGTAAGAAGTGAAATAAGCCAACTGAATATGATGTATTGAACTATTAATGTCTTGAATACCTTGATTGCTGTAGTTATAGAGCTAATTAAGTTTATATTCCACTTTGGGCATCACCACATCGGAGGAAACCTTTTCTTGTTTGATTGTGGACTTCCGATGTGAGGGCTGCCTAAGGCACATGAATCTGCTGCTTTAGAACTGAAAGTAAGGATCAACTTATAGGCATGTCTTTATCGCAAAGTCCTTTCCTACCTTACACATCCTTGCACGTAGAGTTCCATGCTTAGGCTAGACGGTTAAGCCTTGCTGAGCCATCGTGCTCATGGTTGCAATATTTTGAGCTGTGTGCAGGTGAGAATTATGAGGAAGGTTCCGAGGACGAGGCGATGCCCCCGTCCGGGTACACGGCCGAGCTGGAGCCCTGCACGTCGCCGTGATCTCCGGTTAATTGCTGCTAGTGTGTAGCGTCCCCGGGCTGGACGGCTGCACTTTTGCATAGTTAGGATGAGAGGCTACTAATGTACATTACTTCCGCTGTATAGTTATATTCTGTAAAAGACTTTCGCTGCTTTATGTCAAATAAAAGTTTGTATGTTGTTCTTTATTATTTTCGTGTGTGCTGTTGGGTGCCGCATCGCACGGCACCACCCTATGTGATCCTGGAGTGGGTGAACCACGGGGTGGTCCCCACACATATTTGCCGGCATGGTAACGTGTGTGCACTGGGATGAAGTGAGCCGTCTTGGTCAACCGGTCAACGATTACCCAAATAGAATCATGTTTGTTGGAAGTCAGGGGCAATCCCACAATGAAATCCATGCTCACATCTTCCCATTTCCATGCCGGAATCTTCAGGGGTTGCAGCAGCCCTGATTTCTTCACATGATCCGCTTTCACTCGTCTACACGTATCGCACTCGGATATGTACTTCGCTACCTCTCGCTTCATTCGTGTCCACCAAAATTTCTTTTTTAAATCTTGGTACATTTTGTTACTGCCCGGATGAATGAAGTATTTAGACTAGTGAGCTTCATCGAGGATCTTTCTCCTCAGTTCCATATCTTGGGGTACGACTATGCGGTCACTGAACCATAGTGTCCCCTCATCATCTTTCCGGAAACATTTGATCTCCCCATTGTCTATCCGTCTCCGAAGATGTGCCATACCCTTATCAATCTTCTGAGCTGCAATGATGTCCTCCCTAATGGTAGGGGTGAGGGCAAGGTTGTACAGCGATCCATAAGGGACCAAGTAGAAACTCGGCTCTTCCTCCTCCACTGGGCTAATGGTGAGGTTATGAACATGTGACTTCCGACTCAGTGCGTCGGCAACCACATTCACCTTGCCGGGGTGGTAGTGAATCTCAATCTCATAACCTTTGGTTAGTTCTAACCACCTCCTTTGCCTCATGTTCAGCTCCTTCTGGGTGAAAATGTATTTCAAGCTCTTGTGGTCGGTGTAGAGATGCACCAAATTCCCCAGGAGATAGTGCCTCCACATTTTCAACGCCAAAACCACTGCAGCAAGCTCAAGATCATGAGTCGTATAGTGCTGCTCATGGTTCAGAAGTTGGAGTGAGCCATAGGCGACCACACGTCCTTCCTGCGTCAACATGCAGCCGATCCCAATACCGGACGCGTCACAGTACATGTCAAAGGGCTTGGTTGTATCCGGTTGAGCTAAGACCGGGGCTGTGGTGAGATGCTTCACCAATGCTTGGAACGCTCCTTCACACGCCGTGTTCCAAACATATTCCGTTCCCTTCTTCAGCAATTCTGTCATCGGTTTAGCGAGTTTGGAGAAGCTTGGAATGAATCTCTGATAATATCCCGCTAACCCGAGGAAACTTATGACTTCATGGACTGAAGTGGGAGCTTTCCATTTCAGCACTTGCTCTATTTTGGTTGGGTCAACCGCAATGCCTTTCGCGGAGATGATATGTCCCATGAATGGCACTTGTCTGATCCAAAACTCGCATTTGCTGAACTTGGCATAGAGCTTGTGGTCTCGCAATCATTGATAAACGATCCTCAAGTGTTCGGCACGTTCGACTTCTGTCTTGGAGTAAACCAAGATATCATCGATGAACACCACCACGAACTTGTCCAGCTCCGGCATGAACACCGAGTTCATGAGATACATGAAATGGGATGGAGCATTTGTGAGACCAAAAGACATGACGAGATATTCATATAATCCATATCTCGTCGAGAAAGCCGTCTTTGGGATATCCTCCGCCCGGATTTTATCTGATGATATCCAGAGCGAAGGTCCATCTTGGAGAACACACTTGCACCCACAAGTTGATCAAACAATATGTCGATGCGGGGCAGTGGGTACTTATTCTTGATGGTGACGGCGTTGAGCGGCCGGTAGTCCACACACAGCATCAAGGTTTCATCCTTCTTCTTTACGAACAGCGCCGAGCATCCCCAAGGCGATGAACTCGGCCTGATGAAATCCTTGCTCAACAGATCATTGAGCTGTTCCTTCAGTTCAGCCAGCTCGTTCAGAGCCATTTTGTATGGTCTCCGTGATATGGGTGTAGTCCCGGGTGCAAGTTAAATCTTGAACTCAACATCCCGCTCAGGTGGCATGCCCGAAAGATCATCCGGGAACACGTCGGGGTACTCCCGGACTACGGGGATGTCTTCTAACTTGAGATCTTCAGTATTATTGATTGCTGAAACCTCCCGGACTGGATTATCTAATATGAGGGACTGCGGACGGTGTAGTGGGGAGTGGAGGTGAACCGTCCGTAATAGAGTTTCCAGGACAGCACCATGGTAGGTTAGCCACGACATTACTAAGATTGCATCAATCTTCTGCCCCTCAAGAATAATCATAGTGGTGGGATATATCTTCCCACCTAAGCACAGGGGTGCTTTCGGAACCATCATAGTTGCTGAAATCTTTCCTCCCGGTGAGCAGATCATATAAGAACACTCAGTTGGAAAGGCTTCCAGTTGATGCTTAACCACATATGATGCACTTATAAAGTTGTGGGTTGCACCAGAATCAAATAATATGATGATGGCTTGATCGTTGAGAGTGAACGTACCCGCCAGCACGTTGTCTCCCTCCGGGGCGTCCTCATTGTCGAGGTTGCGAACGCCCCCAGTCCGCTGACCGACCTTCTTGACCGGAGGTCGGCCTCGAGCACCGCCCTGGAACTGGGCTTGCCCACTGCTCTGCTGCCCCTGGGGACAGTCCTTCGCGAAATGACCCGCCTGGCCACACGTGAAGCAAGTGAAGCGGGGCGGTCCCCCGCTGATCGGTGGACAGAAACCCAGGGCGCGTTGTGGTGGTGGAAACGCCCGGGGTGTCGTCTGCTGCTGCTGCTGCTGTCATGGTGGTGGCATAGGCGGTCGGAACGGAGGTGACTGAAAAGATCGTTCCCCGAACTGGTGAGGTCGCGCCGGTGGATGCCGCTGATGTCCGGATGGTGTCCGATACACCATGCGGTACTTCTGGGGAGCACCACCCCCACTGCTGGGTGGAGCGCTGCGCTTCCGCTGCTCAGCTGCCAACTCCCGCTGAGCGTCCTCTTGCATAATCGCGGCATTGACGAGGTCGTTGAAGGTGCCGCGATTCCACTGCACGAGATGTGTCTTCATCTCAGGGTGTAACCCCCAATAGAAGTGCTCCCGCTTCTTCTCCTCGGTGGAGATGTAGTCTGACGCATATTGCGCCAGATGGTTGAAGGCACGGGAGTAGTCATGGGCACTCCTCCCGCCCTGCTTCAGTTCCAAAAATTCTTGGAACCTCCTCTTCATTATCCCGAGAGGGATATGATAGGCGCGGAACGCCTCGCGGAACTCTTCCCACTCAACGGCACGGCCAGCCGGACGTGAGGCGACATAGTTCACCCACCATGCACCAGCGGCACCGTGAAGCTGCTGCGCCGCGAACAGAGTCTTTTGCCGCTCCGTGCATTGGAGCAGCCCGAACTTGGACTCGATAGTCCGCAGCCAGTTGTCGGCCTCCAGTGGTTCTTCTGCTTCAGTGAACACTGGAGGGTGCGTACTCATGAAGTACGAGTACGACACCTCACGGGGCTCACAGGGCCTCCTCTCTTGACGCCCCCCCCCCGCCTGGGACATATTCTGCACGATCGTGCGGAGCAGATCGGTCTGCTCCTCACGACCCCCCACCAGTGCCGCGATCACATCCGCTAGAGTAAGCGGAGGCGGCGGTGGTGGTTGCTGCTGCGGGGTGCTGTCGTAGGCAGGTGGCTGGGAGTCATCACCTCCCTGTTGGCTAGAGCCACAAACCTCGTGCGTGGTCCTAGTGCGAACCATCTGCAACCATACGACAATAACCATCAGTCCCGCAACATTTTTCATGCAGTCAAATGAAATAGGCGTAAAAACATAATGACAATAAATTCATGCGATACATCTCGTATACAGATAATGTAATAACTTTGCACAAGCTACAACATTACCAGACCAAATACAATCTAGTTTACATCCAAATTGACGGACTTCCTCTTTGGAAGTTCACCACAACTAGGTTTGATCGCTACGAGACGTTACTATCGCTTTGTCATCACGTATACCACCCTTTTACCTTCAATACGACACAAACATGGTCTCTAGTAAAAGAAACTTGAGTGAGACCTATACTCAAATCTTACACTAGTTGAAGATAACCTCTCATGAGTATGTTCTACCCTATTGGAAGTACTCAAACCCCATCTAGGGTAGAACAATCTCTCAAATGAGTTCAACTGTCATTCCTCTGCCCGAATGACCAGTTTCTAAACATTCCAGATTTTAACCTGGTTATGGGCATTTTCATGACTCAAGTTGAATACTAAAGTTAGAGTTAACTTCAGTATCGTTCCAACGATTACTTATTTGACCTAATATCAGCTCTGGTTAAAAACTTATGGTAATTCAAAGTCAACAGAATTTCTGGAAGAATTTCAACAGCACCTCCTTTGGGAAGTTGCTGTTTTCAACTCTGATTTCCACTGAATTCTCTGCTGACATTTCAGAAACTTTGAATTACAAAGATTTAACACATCTTCTACCTTTTCTAAATATGTATCATATGACAATTTTAGATTTTTCTACTTGGAGTTATGATTGAAAAACAGAACAGTCCAGGGAGTGTTTCACTCTGTCCTGATTCTGGACAGTTTACATTCCTCTGCAATTTAGGCCATCTTAAGATGTGTTTCAGCTCTGGAAGTCTACAATAAGGTTGTAGAGTACTTAAATACCTTTCTAGAACTATATACCACGCCTACCAGAGCTAAAATACCTGTGAGTTATGCTCTGATGAAGTTCGGCAAACTTGCTGCCCAAAACAGAGCACTCTGTTTTTCATCCCTTTGGAACTACACGGATAAGGTATCAAAATTTTCTCTACCAAACCAGGGTCCAAAATATTGCAACCTAGTGATTTCAATTCCTTGTTATTATTACCTTTCATGCACATGCCTATACTATGTCGGTACTATGTTCCTCACAAAGGAAAATCCTAACCGGATTATACCGGCATATACGTCTCCAGTGTGGCAGTAAACGGTCTCTCGCACACGTTTACTACATGGATACATACGTGGTTAGTACCTGCAGAAGACCACACAATAATGATGCACTTAACGGTTGTTTCATTCCAGGCAGTTCCATATTTGAAATTAAATACAAACGCCCGTATCATTGTCATACGGCCGTCCTTGAGCTAAGTCACGTCTCAAGTTACGTGATCGTGTTTCAACACCACACGACAAGGAACCCGAGTAGATCACGAACGGGTCGTCACGGTTTGGAATGTTATCAACCCAACAGATACCACCTACTGCCCTGCAGGGCACTCCGATGGCAAACGCTGCGTATGTCCTCCCGGGCTATTTCCAGACGAACACACACTCGCGTTACTGACCACGTGATGGGGTCTCCACTTACTTGCCTAATGCACGCTAGGGATCAGCGTTTCATATGAACTCAGGAACATGACGAGTCCAAGAGTTGCATATTGACATCTCACACCAAGCTGTGAGACCTATCCCTGAACCACGTTCCTTGTCAGGGGAGCTAACCGAAATTGAACCGCTTTCGGTGGCGTTCCTTACCATTCTTACCAGAGCGTAGGTGCGTCGTTACATAATAAAAATTCAGAATTAAAACACATATATTAGTCTTGCCACTTTAAGTAACTATGCTAATATAGTCCTTACTTGGGCAACTACCGAATCCTCACCGTAAACCTATGTTGGCGGACCGGGGTCCGCTCATCCAGGATCGTAGAGGGTGGTGCCGCACGATGCGACACCTGATAGCACACGTAATAAGGACACAATATATTACATGGGAAAAACAAACTGAACTGTACAAACAGGTACAATCTTCAGTTACAAACTATAGTTATATTACACAGCAGTAGTCTAAATTATACAACTCACGCCTGCTTATCTAGCAAAAGTCGGCTGCCCAGCCCTAGGGCAACCCACACTAGCTGCACTCCTCAGCTCAGCGCGGCGTGTACGGCTCCCACTCAGCCGTGGTCCCCGACGGAGGGTAACCCTCGCCGGTGGACTCGTAACCCGAGTCCGTGGCTGGCTCCTCACCTGAAAAACACTGAAGCAGCAACCATGAGCACGATGGCTCAACAAGACTTAACCGACTCACCTAGGCATGAAACTCTACATGTAGTGTGCAATGAACATGGGACGGTAAGATTTCAGCAAACGGACACGCCTACCAGTTCATCCTTAGTTCATCTTTTAGCCACAAGTTAACAGTTCATGAACATGAAATTTAGTGAGCAATATTTGGTGGCACACATGTAACAATACAATTAGATCATAACAGTAATATTGAATCATCATATTTCAAAAATTATCTATGTTACGATGCAGTGAACAAGCGGTACTCGTCACCGCGAGGGACGGCGAATCGACTCGATATACCCCTGCAGGGAAACCCAAAGAGCACGTCACGTACGCCCACCCGTGGAGCTGCACAGCATGCTCACTCGATGTCGTACGGGACAACCTTTCACCCAACAGCCCAAACGTCGAACTGGTTGCACCGAAACGAGCAGGAGGTTCCCTACACGGAGCATCTCTCTATGGTCGTTAGCATATTTCCACCTTGCTGCCCTCAGCCTACACCTATAAATCGGTGCGTTATGCCTCGACACCCGGAGGTTTAGGTTACATCGGTTTATCGGGGCCCATATATCCGATATGCCTTCGGTACGTTCAATACTTGTTCAGCAGCCGCACACGGATCGGTCCTCAATCGACACGGACAGGGCTGCGCACACAAGACTTCCTCTTGCTGCGCCCTAGCCCCTGCCTAGTCTCATTTTCATTTCTAAAGTGGTCTCACATCACTCGAACCAATCCCGTGTCCCCAAGCCTAACTCGCGAGTAGATTCCAACTACTCGACTTGTACCGACGTCCTATGAATCATTAAGCATAGCCTGTCTACTCGAGGTTTTAGACACTACCCTCACTCTTATGGAAAAATTTCTGGTCATGCAAGTGGGGTTCCATTCAACCTATACCTAATGCACACCCATACTTCATACTAAGTGTTCATAAAGCAAGACTTGAAAATAGTTTAATGCAAATCGGGGCTTTCCTTGTTGCTGCTGGTCAGTGGTTAGGTCTTCTTCCGGAAGGAGGAAGTCGAGCACTTCCGGAGTCTCCTCGCCTTCAGCGACTACACGTTAATGAATATGCACATAATTTTAATTGTAAAGATTCTGCTACAAGTTCTACTAAGAAGTTTTCAAAAACTGGAACTGTGTTTAAGAATTTAAAATGAAACTGGGGCTAGTGGTTTGGGTTTGGACCTAAGCACATAATTAAGTGCTAAGTGGTTTTCCCCCTCTTTCATATTGATCACCTCAAGTGGTTAACCAGAACTGGGGCGATCCAGAGCTCCAATGGAGCTGAGAATTTTTGTGTGAGTTCCTTGTCACAAGAAAACCCTCTGGACCAAAAATTAGCACTTTTCATTGAGTGGTTTGTTCAGAATAATTTTATGAGCAATTAACCATAGAAGAATTAATTCCGAGATAACACCCATGTTCATGACTAACTTAGTGAACTACAATTTCAATTATAGCTCATAGAGTTTGTATGAGTTTTCCTAGCATTTTTGGAGCTAATATTTGTCGAGAACTGAATTTCCAAGTTTTGGAAATTCTCTGAAAATGTTTCTGTATTTAAGTGAATACAGCATCTTCAAATTTGAATTGCCCTAATCAAATCAACACCAAATGATCTGAAACTTTTACAGGAGTTCACTAACACCCGAAATAATATTCTGGAAAAATTTGATGATTTTTGGTTGAACCAAACTCGCTCTAAAATTCTTTTGCTGAAAAGCTTTAAAGAATTTTCCAGAAATAAATAATGGGTTTCATACAAATTCGGTTGCATATTTGGATAGAGCTATGCAAGATGAATCCAACCCAATTTGAATCACTAAACTCGGAGCTTTCTAGCAAAAGTTATGATGTTCTAAAGTTTGGGGAAATTCTGGAATTTGAATTAACCGGGAAAAGTTCAAATCTCTGACAGCGGGTCCGGCCCACACGTGTCGCCCCCTCGGCTACACCACGGGGCCACAGGACTGTCCTCCGCATTGTCACAGATGATCCGGTGCAACAGAAAATCCCCACACTGTTTACCGAGCGACTGACGAGCGGGCCCGGCCAGCTTGTCTTCTTCCTCGCGCTCCCGCGCGCCGCCGGGCTCGCCGGAGCCGCGCTGATCCTTGCTGTCCAGCCAACTCCTGCGCTCTCCCTCGCCGCCAGGACCTAGTTCCGCGTGCTGAACATGCTGGAACCCTCTCCCCCGACCGGCGGTGGCTCTAACCTAGCCGGCGACGGTGCAGCGGCTCGGTACGAGTTCGGCGATGTCGCCCGGCCAGCCTAGCCCGCCACAACCTAAGTGAAAGGGCTCTACAGCACCAGTGGGCGCTGAGGAAGATCGTCCTGGTGCTGGAGCAGCCCGGAGATGGCTCTAACCTAGCTCTCATCGTGAGCCCGAACCTACCCGCCATAGCCGCGGTTGGAAAAACGGAAAATACGCCGGCTACAGCCATGATCAAGCTAGGGTTGAGAAGTAAACTTGGGCGCCGTCAAGTCTAGCTCCTGTGAGTGCAGTTTGATGGGCTCTAAGAAAATAGAAGCCGGGAATTTGCAGATTTCGGACCCGAAGGTGGTTCGGTACCGGCTGGGAGTAGTTTGCGAAATACGCCGGCGACGATGAGTCACTTGGTCCCAGCTTTGGGGTCGAGCAGCGTGGAGTCTTGGAGCGTCCAAAACCGCTCTTGCTCGGCTGTGACAAGCTCTCTGCTGAGCTGTCCACGAGAGCACCTCTGCTTGGTTCTTTTCGGTCGCCGCGAAGAACACCCGTCTCTCGGGTTGCTGTGGCTTAGCTCGACTGGAACTGGTGCGGGGAGGTCGTGGGATGTCTGGTGACGCTGTTTTGCTGGGTTACCGATGCTTGCACGTGAGATGAGGCAATCCCCGAACGATTAAGCAACGGCGGCAGCTGTTCCGTGCTTGCGCGAGACAGAGAACGAAGACGGTCCTCGGTTTGGCGGTGCTGGTGCGTGATGATCGGGTCGGAAGCAGCTGGCCAGCGCGAGCGGGGAAAACAGGAGGTGTCAGGGCGAGGTGATCGGGTGCCGACGCTGCCGTGCGCTGGCATGCGGTCTCGTCCGAGGGAGGGAAAAATCCCTGAGGAAACTTCAGTCTTAAGGCTGCTGACAAGTGGGCCTCCCCTGTAATTCCCTTTTTAATTTTTCTCACTTCTGTTTGTGCCAAAATATCCCCAGCTACTCACAATTGAATGTGAGGCTTAATCACCAAGTCTTGGTTTGAATTTGAGTTCTCAAATTTGAACTTTTTTAGCTGAATTTGCTTCACATTTGAACTGAAATTTAAATTCAGTTTTGAATTCTTGCAAATTTAGCTCCCGACAAGATGAACTCCAATGGGGATGAAAATTGGTGGGCTAACTCAGAAAAATGTGCTGAGTTTGAATATGAAGCTAACTTTTGAATTTGAGGGATGAAAGTTGCTGCAATTTGAATTTACATTCAAATTGGCCTCTTTTTCAAATGCCTCCAAAATTGCCTCAAAAAGTGTTGGGTTTGCATGAAACTTGGCTTGAACCTCCCCAAGACTTTTTAAGTCCTAGGGGTGAGCTCAACCTCTCATGTTCATGTGTAGAAATCCTACTTTGTGAAGGTTAGGGCTTTCTCCTCTAATCACTCTTTTGATGGAGGTTACTTGCTCTTTACAATTTTTCACAAGATATCCACAACAAAAACTGTGGTGTTGTGAAGTGATGAAAAGTTTTTGCAAGTCCCTTTTCTTGGGCTTTTACATATGTTCTCATGAAGTTAAATATTGTTCCAATTGCAAATTAAAAGGAAAAACTTCATGTGAAAATTGCCTTGATCTATCAAATAAACTTGATAACATGCATAGGACATTAGATCGGTTTTGTAATGGGAATAAGAACCTAAACTTGCTGCTGAATTCTTCCAAGTCTTGCAATGATAAAACTGGTTTAGGTTTTGATTCACATGCTCATGCTAAGGAACATCCACCTAAAATTGTAAAATCATTAGGAAGTGGTTTGATTCAAACATTTCCTAAACAAAAAGAAGTGGTTTTTAAATCTGCAGGAGTGTTGTCACATTCGGGTTCAAATAAGCATACTGCATGCTCATCTAGACATGAACACAAAGTTAAATTTCATTGTACTTATTGTGGTAGAGATGGTCATGTCATAGATTTTTGTTATAGACTAGCTAAACAACATAAATAGGAAGGGATGCAAGCTAGATCTTATAACTCTCATGCAAAATTTACTGCACATACTAAACCGAATGTCAGGAACATGCAACCTGCTGTTATGAGTCAGAAATATTCAAAGTTTACCTCCGGAGCTTCAGTTTTTGCCTCCGGAGCTTCAGTTTTTACCTCCGGAGCTACTGATTTTCGTGCTACACAAGTAACACCTCATAGGTCAGTAGTTAAGAACAAAAAATCTCAAACTTTGACTCATAAACCTGCTGTTTTATCTCAGCTTTCGCATGTTATTTCTGCTGGACGTCGTGTGACTCAGTACTGGATTCCTAAATGCCTTTAACTAACCCCAGTGTTGAGTTATCGATGTATTGTGCTTCTATGTAGGTTACACGCTTGAGGAAGGAGAACATTTGGATTGTGCATTCAGGTTGCTCACGCCACATGACCGGTAACAAAGAATGGTTCTCCTCTCTCTCTTTTGTGTCAGGTGTAGAGAATGTTACTTTTGCCGATAATTCTTCAACTCCTATAATTGCTAAGGGTTCGGTTAGAGTAAATGATCACTACACTTTGAAGGATGTGGCACTTGTCAAGAATTTGAAACACAACTTGCTTTCTGTTTCACAATTGCTAGATGAAAATCTGGAAATTATTTTCAATAAAAACTGCTGCAAAGTTGTAGGTTCAAATAGTGAGCTTATCTTTAACATGTCTCGGTTTGGAAGAGTTTTTAAAGCTGATTTGATATGTCTTCCTCTAAGCATAGATGTCTAGTTGCAAATGATTCCAAAGATTTATATTTTTGGCATTGTAGACTTGGTCACGTAGGCTTTGATCATCTCACGCGTGTTAGTGCTCTTGATCACATACGTGGGCTGTCTAAGCTTAAAGGGGACAAAGAAATTGTGTGCTCTTCTTGTATACATGCTAAGATAGTTGCAGGTTCACATGCTCCTCTCACAATGACCATGACAACTGAACCGGTTCAACTTTTACACCTTGACAACATAGGACCTTCACGTGTTCAATCCTTCGGAGGTAAATGGTATGTTCTTGTGATTGTTGATGACTATTCTAGATACTCTTGGGTTTACTTTATGACATCTAAGAATGAAGCTTTTAGTCACTTTAGAACTTTATTTCTTAGATTATCAATATATCACCCAGGATCTTTAAGAGCAATTAGAAGTGATAATGGAACCGAATTTAAAAATCAATCATTTGATCACTTTTATGCTGAAAATGCAATAGATCATCAATTTTCTTCACCATATGTACCTCAACAAAATGGTGTTGTAGAGAGAAAGAACAGAACCTTAGTTGAGATGGCTAGGACTATGCTTGATGAATATCAAACTCCTAGGAAATTTTGGGCTGATGCAATTGCAACCGCTTGTTATGTCTCAAATCGTATTTTCTTGCGTGCTAAGCTAGGTAAAACACCATATGAGCTCAGGTTTGGACATAGGCTAAGTGTCACACACTTTAGGGTCTTTGGTTGCAAATGCTTTGTTAAGAAACATGGTAATCTTGATAAATTTGAAGCTAGATCTGTTGATGGCATGTTTCTTGGTTATCCATCTCATACTAGAGGCTACCGTGTGCTTTTACTTGATACTAACAAAATTGTGGAGACGTGTGAGGTTTTTTTTGATGAAGCTAGCCCAGGTACTAGTTCAAATATTGCAGGTCCGGATCCATATCCTCAGGGGGAGAGTATTTTCGTTGAAGAAGAGGAAGAAGTGGTGCTGCTGCCCGAAAATTCAGCAGCTGATGATATTGTTCCAGCTCCTAATCTTGATTCACAGCCAGCACCGATGACCACCATTGCTGGTCCAGATCCTCCTCACATCACAAGCTCATCTATTTGTGATGAACATGAAGAAGAACAAGCTTGTGAAGTGTCCACTCCCCTCCGGATTCTCAAAAGTCATCCTCCAAAACAAATTATTGGAAGCTTGCATGAACAGGTTACAAGATCCAGGTTTTTTTGACCCCAATTCTCATGCTCATTCTGCTTTTGTTGCTTCTTTTGAACCCAAAGATATATCACACACACTCACTAATGAATCTTGGATTATTGCCATGCAAGAAGAGTTAGTAAATTTTGAAAGAAATAATGTTTGGAAACTTGTACCTCCACCTCAAGGTCACACTTTAATTGGAACTAAATGGGTATTTAAAAATAAAGAAAGTGAGGATGGGGTTGTGGTTAGGAATAAGGCTAGGTTGGTTGCTCAAGGTTTCACACAAATTAAAGGTCTAGATTTTGATGAAACTTTTTCTCTTGTTGCTAGATTAGAAGCCGTAAGAATTTTGTTAGCTTTTGCTACATCTAAAGGTTTTAAGCTATATCAAATGGATGTTAAAAGTGCTTTTCTTAATGGCAATGACTCATTATTCGTTCAAGTGTATGTGGATGATATTATCTTTGGTTGTGCTTCTCATGATCTTGTGTCCAAGTTTTCAGCTATGATGAGTTCAGAATTTGAGATGAGTATGATGGGAGAACTCACATACTTTTTGGGGCTGCAAATGAAGCAAACCAAGGAGGGTACCTTTGTGCATCAAACAAAGTATACAAAAGATCTCCTAAGGCGCTTCAACATGGACAAAAGCAAGCCTCTTCAGAAACCAATGGGAACAGCAACAACACTTGAACTTGATGAAGATTGTGATCCCGTTGATCAAAAAGAATATACAAGCATGATCGGATCACTTTTGTATCTCACGGCATCAAGACCGAACATACAATTCAGCGTATGTCTTTGTGCACGGTTTCAAGCCTCCCCACGTGCTTCACATCGTCAATCCGTCAAAAGGATTCTCGGGTACTTACATGGAACTCAAGAATTTGGCATTTTTCTTCCTTCTTCCTCAACCGTTACTTTGAAAGCTATTTCTGATGCTGATTTTGGGGGTTGTAGGATTGATAGGAAAAATACTTCTGGTGCTTGTCATTTTCTTGGTAATTCACTTGTTGCCTGGTCCTCTAGAAAACAAAGTTCAGTTGCACAATCCACAACCGAATATGAATACATAGCTGCTTCTAGTGCTTGCTCACAAATTCTTTGGATTGTTCAAACACTTAAGGACTATGGGATTGATCTAGATAGTGTTCCACTGTTTTGTGATAACACTAGTGCCATTTGCATTTCTAAAAACCCCGTGCAACATTCGAGAACTAAGCACATTGACATTAGGTATCACTTTCTCCGTGATAATGTCGAAAAAGGGAACATTGTGCTTCACCATGTAGATACCGAACAACAATTGGCTGACATTTTTACAAAACCTTTGGATTTCACTCGTTTTTGTTACATTCGTAGTAAAATAGGGGTTATGCATCTCATGGCTTAAATTGAGGGAGAATTTTGAAACTTGGGAAGTCTATGTGTGAATCTGAAATTAAAATAATATGAGCATAGTATTTGATGCATATATGACTTTGTGATTCCTTTTTCATGCTGAAAGTTCTTAATACATTACTCGTGTTATACATTTTTGTAGTTTTTACCATGTCTAGTAATTGGAATGATTACTTACACTAAATCTGGTCATGGTCGAACTTTCTTGCTGTTTTGAACTTGTTGCATGCTCACAAGTGCTTTTAATCATAAAGAATTAATCAAGTAATCAACTCACATGTTGAGTTTTTATGTTCAAATAAAAAATGGGAAAATACAAGAGAATATGCATGCGTCGCACTTCTTCTTTTGAGATGGCTTATCATTGCACTTAGATATGAACTTGAAAGGAGTTGTGTATGACTAAAACCATGTCCTTAAGCTTCTGACTGTCAAATGACATAGGCTTGGCTTGGTTGGTTAGAACAAGGCTGATGCTGCATATAATCTCTTGCAAATGTCATAAGATCAAAATTTGTGCTTTAAATGATAAATAAAATGCAGCAAAAGTGTCATGCTTTCAGGTCTTGAAATAGTTAAGTTTGTGAGATCATGACTTGCTTAAATTGAAAAATACACTTGATCTCTAACATGGCTTACACTACTTTATGTATCTCATTGATGTGATAGTGTAAGTTACTTGTTAGTATGATTTGGATGAGCTTTGTTTTATATGTATATTTTATAATGTGCTCATAACAAATTAAAATTTCTCTTTTGTACCTTGCTGCATACATTGTCAAAGGGGGAGAAATTGATCACACATTGCACACATTCACAAGTGTTTTGGCACGATTCTTCTCAGGGGGAGAATTTTTGGTATTTTTGTTTTTCTTCTCATTTTATTTCTGATTTACAAAGGGGGAGAAATTGTTTTCAAAAATTTTCATGTGAATAAGCCAATGTTCGGATTTTAAGTGGTGTTGCCAATGCATTCATCAAGGGGGAGATTGTGAGACCTATGTGTGCTGAATACATTGGCTTTGACGATAAAAGTTTTTAATACTACCAAAACACCTTTTTAACAAGGTCCGACTCTAGGTCCGAGCTGTTGCAAGGTCCGACGATAGGTCCGACGTAAGGTCTGACTTGCTTTGTCTAGGTCTGACTTATTTTGGCTAGATCCGACTTGTTTTTACTAGCTCTGGTGCTAGGTACGACTAGCTTTGGTAAGTTCCGTGCTAGGTCCGACTAAGCTTTAGTAAGCTCTGGCGCTAGGTCCGACTAGCTTTGGTAAGCTCCGGTTCAAGGTCTGGTTAGCTTTGGTAAGGTTCGGAGATTGATTGCATGGTTCTGCTTTTAACTTGCAATGTTTTGAACTTGCTTTACTCTTATGGAAAGTTTGCTTAGTATTATTTTACTAAGTTTTTGGTGTGTTTTGGTGGTAATGGCTGATATCATTTTGCTATGGTTTACAACATGCTTATGTGAGGTGCTCACGTAAGATGTTGTAGTTTCGGAACTAACGAGAGTCAAGTCGAGGACTTGTGTTCGGAAGTATTGGTTGTTTATTCATGTGCAGGTGTTGCTTGAGTTCAAGACATGGCTGGTGACGGGATCCATTGAACTAGTCTTAGGGAGAAGATGAGGTTCAACAACCAAGTTCGGGAGGAATTGTGGTTGAGTTGATCGGGAGGTTGCGCAGTATGTTTGAATGAAGAACAATGCATATGAAGGTATCTTGGACGTCGTTGAAAGATGTTTGCACGTGTGCAAGGAGTGCATGTACGTGGCTGCATGGTTCCAAGGCGTGATGAAGAGATGTGGACGTAAAGAATTGGTCCGAAAGATTCAACCGACTAGGTTATGGACTCAGGCTGCGGCTGAGTCGTGTTTGACTCAAATATGGAAAGTTTTGAGTTGGTTATGATAGGATTTCGTGTGGGTCACGAATTTGAGTTGTTTTAGGAATGTTTGGGACGTTACTAAGGTGTTTGGAAGTATTAAGATTGCTTCTATCTGCGTGTAGAAGAGTCTTGAGCAGTATTGGAAGTTACAGTTTGAATCCAAGTAGGAGTAGGAGTCCTAGTTTGAATTGGGTTGGCCTTAGGGCTGGTTATATAAGCAAGGGAGGCCAAGGCTCATGTGTGCACGACTTTGGGGCTGTTCCTCTTGTGTTTTGATAAATAAAATTCGTATTCTAAAGGAACTTTTGTGCCTTGTTCGTCCGACTTGTTTCAGACAAGTTTTTCTCGTCGAGTTTCTGTTCAGCACTACCTTGCTTCGGTGGTTTTATCATAACTCGAGTTTTACAGATCCAATTGATGTGATTCTTTTTTGGTTGTCTTAACAACTTGATTATCTATCATCTGTAAAAAGTTAACGGTCATTAAATTTGTGGTTTCTGATCTACACGAGTTTATTTGCAGTATTCCAGAACTGTTTTTCTCGCGTAGGACAGATTGACCTTTGTTCGATCTTTTGATCGTAACTTGAGTTTCTCTCAACGGATTTTCATGATTCTTGTTGTGACGTCTTCGTGACTTGATTATCTACAATCTATACTAGTTTTGACACAGTTGAAGACGTTTAGATTAGTCGCACACACGGTTTCTTTAACAGATCGGTTTTCTGCTGAGGGGTGTTTTGTTGCTTCCGCTGAAAAGTTTATATCTACCATTCAACCCCCCCCCCCCTCTGGTAGCTTTACACGTGTACTTTGATCCTACAGAAACCCAATTGCATAACCAAGAAAACTATGGGTTGGGATTAGGATTAAAAACCTCGTTTATCTACTGCAATGCTAAGATAGAGTAGGATTCGGTACAAGTCGAGTAGTTGGAACTACTCGCGAGGATAGGCTAGAGGCACTCGACTCGGGTAAAGATAGCAAATGAAACACATGGCAAGGAAAATGAGACTGAGCGGAGAGTAAGGGCAGCAGGACTTTGGGGCCTGGGTGCTATAGCTCCGCTTGTGTCGATTGAGGATCGAGCCGTGTGCGGGCCTGTTGAACAAGCTAGAACAGTACCGAAGACCTACTGGCTAAATGGGAACCGGTAACTCGGGTAGCTGGGTGTTGAGGCATAGCTGGTCATTCAGAGGGTAGGTTGAGACCTCGAGGTGTAAATCGGCCGATGGCACTGTGGATGCACGTGCAGAGACCTCTTGCTTGGGACGATTGGACCGGTTCAACATTTGCCTAACGGGTGAAAGGTGGTTGCGTACGATGTCCGTGATGGTTTCTGTAGGCAACATCGAGTACGGGCGTACGTGATGGGTTATTCGGGTAACCCGGCAGGTGTAAATTGATTATAATCGCCATCCCTCGTGGTCAGTGAGTGCCACTTGTTCACTGTACCATGACGTAGAAAGAACAGGCTGGATACATGTTAAAAGTTTGTTGATTTGAAAGATATACTTTGCTTGTTAATGTCTTGTTGTTGTTTAGAGCTAATTAAAGTTCTTTTCAACATTGGGCAAAGTACATGAGGGAAATGCGTTTCTTTTTTTATTGCGGCTCTCTCATGTGCCTTAGCGTAAGGTTCTCCACAACCTGCTGCTAAAACTTGGAAGTATGGTTCCACGAATTAGGCGAGTCCTTTGCAACTTATTTTACCTCATGTAACCTATCACCCTTCATGTAGAAGTTTCATGTATAGGAGAGACGGGTCAGTCTTGCTGAGCCATCGTGCTCACTGCTTGTGTTTGAAGCTTTTGCAGGGTTTTATGAGGGACTCCCGAGGAGGAGACAGAACCCCAGGAGGGGAACCCCGTCGAGTGGGAGTCATGCACGCCGCCGTGTTAGTGTGTGTGCGTGCTAGGGGGGACACGTTCACGGGCTGAACGTGAACTCGATGCATAGTCTACGCCCGTGAGTGTAGACTGAACATATTTTGTTGTAAAAGTGTTCATAAACCTGTTTATATAATAAAACTTTGCTTCCGCTTTGTACCTTTGATGTGTGTTATCCGGTGCCGTGCAACGCAGCACCCCTCAGCGTGATCCTGGCTCGACAAGACCGTGGGGTCGTGTCAGCGTGGTATCAGAGCTCGCTTGAGGTTTAACGCACTACAAAGGTCATCTTTTTCAAAAATCCAGTGAGGAACGAGTTAGTAGCCCATATAAGGATGTTATTAGTGTATATAAAGTGACATGCTAACCTATTTACTTATGTCGGAAAAATCGTGCATCTCAGGACGCTTTATGTCTTGGGGGTGCACGTAAGCGCTGTCCACCAGTGCGCACGAGCTGAAGGGTGGAGCCCCACGGGTGGCAGGTAACCCGACCCGCTTTAATATCCTCCTCGATTTTTCATGTAGTTTGGGGTATTCGAGCAACGTATGTCGCTGGCGTGCTTTGGGCAATTTTGGAGACCCCATCACGTGGTCAGTAACGCGAACATGTAGCTCAAGGCGTGTTTGGCTTGAGAACATCCGGGCGAGTGATCACGGCCGGGTGTACAAACTGTATGGATACCGGGCTCGGTGTGCAGCCGAGTCTGACGATTGTTTGAGTTATCTGCAGGTAGTCTAACCATGAAACGGTAGACATGTAGCATTCGTGTGCGAGTGATGCTTAGTGCCACTGAACTAACGGCTATGTCCAGTATAGGTTTTTCTTTGTGAGGACGTAGTACCAACATGATCTGGTGACGCATCGATGTCACACCCCACTAAATGATCAACTGCATTGTAAAACTTGAAAGTTTTAATCTAGAGCATTAAAACTTTGCTGTAACCTCTTCCCTTAATCATGATATTCAAAGATAACAAGTTTTCAACTGATAGGATACTAAGGACAGAGTCCCCTGTTTCCAGCAGAATTAAGGCTGAAGTTAATCAGAGGTTAGAGGTTGAGTTCTTTCGAGGTTTGGGTCATATGATACATTTCTCGAAAGCTTTGGAAGAGCTTTACAACTTTTCTGTTGAGGTACAGAGGTGTTTCATCCCCTAAGCAATCGAAAAATGCAGTAGAGTTGAAACTGTCTAGAAAACAGGGCAGAGCAAACCCTCTCTGTAACTGTCTGTAAATTGAGCATAACTTCCTGCATAAAACTCTAAAAATAGAAAATGAGGTAGTTCTGGAAAGTTTAGGTGATGGGTGACAACTTTGTGACATAAAGATTTGTCAGGTTTGGTGTGGAATTAATTAGAATTCTTGGATTAAATCAGTACCTCAAGCAGGGAGGTGCTGTCCGATTTTCTCCAGAAATTCTGTTAACTTTGACATCTCATAACTTTTGAACCAGGACAGATCATAGGCCAAGCAAATACTTTCTGGAAAGCTATTGAAGTTAGCTTTAACATTGATGTTGAGCTCCAGAATTGGTTTTGCTTTAGCATGGTCTAAATCAGGTAGAAATGGAAACTGGTCAGGGCTGTCATATTGGACAGCAGATCAACAGTCAAATTTGTTTAAATTTGAACTATGTTTCCATGTTTTATGAGCTCAAGGACATGTTTTATGTTATAACTCAATTGTTTACTGTTCAAATAAATATTTGACATTTCTCAAGTATGTTTCTACGGATGACAGCGAATAGACAGTTGGAGAACGGGTGGGTGGAATCTCACTGTTCTCACCACAGCGGCTATCCGAAAGCCTTGAGGAAAATGCTTCAATATTTCGGATACAACAAGATGCCGCAGTACTTCGCCAAAGAAGAAAGCGAGGAGGGGAACAATATGTGGTCAATCCATGTCGAAGTTCCTGCAGGGCCTACGCCACCCAGTTGGGCGCCGTTCACCGTTACGGTGAGAGGCAGACAGACAGAAGAAATGTGGCAAGTGGCAGCCCGCGACACTATGTCGCGTTTCTGCCAACTACACGTGAGATCTATGGAGGGCACTCCATACGCGCTCATTCCGGTGGAGGGACGGGCTAATCACATGTGGGAAGGGGTACATGGAGGCAACAGATCCGGGTTGCCCAAGGTACAGTCCCGCGGAGGCAAACCTCAGTCTCCAATTGAGGGCAGGAAAAGCTGTGATGGACAGCCAAGCTGTTCATATGGATTGTCTTGCTGCAAAGCTAAAGGAGAGCACAAGCCGTGGAGACCATTTTGAGAGTGCTCACAGCGCACTCCGCAATGTGCTCCTTCCGACGATTAAGCGACTGAACAAACAATATAATCAGTTGCATCGTCTGAAGAAGGCAAAGAAGAAAAGCCGTGTCGACATCGCGTCTTTGCAACAACAGGTGCAGGCTCTGACCCAGCAGAACGAGGTCCTTACTCAAGAGCGGGACGACGCTATTGAGGAAGGGCAAGGCTGGGAAGATGACTACAACCAAGCCATGGACGAGGTGCACGTGTTGCAGGACCTCGTACCTTCGGTAATGGACATACCGGTGGTAGGTGCTGTACCTGTGGTTTTGGGTCTTCCGGCAATGGAAGAACCCGAGCCGGAAGAGGAGGTTGTAGACCCAGAGCCACCAGCAGAGGTACCGGAGGAGGACGACCTGCAAGAGGTCGAATTCTACTCCGAGTAGGAGGTTACCGTTGCCAAGTAGGGCAGCTGGGTGATGTAACCCAAACTTTTGTAATCAGTGACATGTCGTGTAGACGGTAGTGCATGTATAGGTAGTGACGACATGAGCACAACTTCTCGGAGACCCGATACTAATGTATCTTATATAAAGTTTATGCTTTATCAATATATGTGAATGTTGTGCAAATTATTCATGCGTCACTTCAATACCTACTGTTTCATATGGAATTTTAAGTATGACATGTGCTGATCGCTGCTGTTTTGAATTTCAGAATGACTCGTACTCGTGCGAACCCAGACATTGGGGGTTCCAGTCAGGGGGAAGAAACCTCACAACAACCTCCCGAGGACTCTTCGGGACAGCAACAGCAGCAGCAGCAACAGCAACAACCGCCACCGCCACCACCAATGGTTACTTTGGCTGACATTGTGGCAGCGATGGCAGGATTTCATAAGCAGCACACGGAGTTTCTGCAAACCCTCATTGTAAATACGTCTCGACCAGAGAGACGTCAATATCGTCAGGAGCGCTAACAGAGCTCCTACTCCGATTTTCTGGCTGCTCATTCCCCGGTATTCTCAAGGGCGGATGAACCCCTCGATGTGGACAACTGGCTCCGCACGATGGAGATGAAGTTCGGGCTGCTCCAAGTGAGTGAGCAGCGCAAGACTCAGTTCGCGGTCCAACAGCTCCAGGGATCTGTGAGCGCGTGGTGGGTGAATTACTGTGCTTCGCAGCCCACCGAGTGAGTTATGACTGTGAAATCCCAAAACTCTAGCAAGTGGAGCTGCAAGTCACACCGACAAAATGAGAGGGAATTTAAACTTTTGAATTTAGCAGTGTGAGCTCCAAGTCTAAATTTGAACTTGCAAAAATTCCTGAACATGGAGATCTAAAGCTACCATTTGGTTCTCCACACATCCACGGGTAGCCCGGAAAATTTCAGATCATTTGGAAAAGGTTTCCTAGTCGTTGGAATTAAAACGGGAGAAAACTTGAATTTGAATTAAATATCTCAGTTTCAAATTCCAACTTCACTGAAATTCAAATTTGAGTGCACCATTGTGTTCCTCATATTTCTTTTGGCCTATCCTCCAAATTTTATCAAATTTGGAGCTCATTTGCTATTTTAAATTGAATTGAGGGATAAGAGAAAGAATTGTGGCTGTGTGGACCCCATTGGACAGTGACTCAATTGAAATTCCCACGATGTGCTCTGCTTGTCCTTCACCGAGAGCTGACAGCTCCTGCTCCCCGGTGCTCACCGCCTCTCTACAGCACCACCTCCTGCTCTGTCGATGAGAACACCGAGTAAAGAGGGAGCAATACGCTGCCTTCCCTGTGAACCGGCTCTCCTCGCTCCCCATCATCTCCTCGCACAGCTCGAAGCAAAAACATAGCCGAAGAAACTCACCACAGCCAACCCTCACTGTTCCCCGGTCACTGCCTGCTAGAGGACTCTTCGTGGCCGATGGTCTACACGAAAACGGAGCGCCCTCAAGTGTGCAAACCGACGGTGCAACCCTCTTCTCCTTTCGTGCATCGCTGGGGATGAATTTCGCAATTCTTTGCTTCGATATGCCTAGAACCGAGCCTCACCAATCTTCAAAATTCGTCGTGATCAGTCCACCATCACGTGTGCCAAGCTACAAACATGATCTAGACACTCCCACGCCCCTTTAGGATCAAAAATCATCGAAAATCATCAAGATTTAGCGCTGTTCTTCGAGAATTTCGGGCCGGCACCAATTTTCAGCCTAGGTCGCCGATGAGTCCCTATTTGCAGCCATTCTTGAGCCGATTTGAGCTCATGCCAGTGATGAGGGATCCCCCACGGTGCTATAGAGCCCAAGAACTGACCATTTGGTGGAGAAATCACTGTGCACGACCACGCCGGAGCCCTAGGGTTTTCTGTTGCCGGTGCGCTGACACGACCCCGCGGTCTTGTCGAGCCAGGATCACGCTGAGGGGTGCTGCGTTGCACAGCACCGGATAACTCACGTCAAAGGTACAAAGCGGAAGCGAAATTTTATTACATAAACAAGTTTATGAACATGTTTACATCAAAATAAGTCCAGTCTACACTCACGGGCGTAGACTACGCATCAAGTCCACGTTCAGCCCTTGAACGTGTCCTTGCTAGCACACACGCACACTAACTCTGCAGCGTGCACGACTCCCACTCGACGGGATTCCCCTCCTGGGGTTCCGTCTCCTCTTCGGGAGTCCCTTCCTCATAGAACCCTGCAAAAGCTTCGAACACAAGCAGTGAGCACGAAGGCTCATCAAGTCTGACCCGTCTCTCCTAAACATGGAACTTCTACATGAGGGGTGATGGGTTACATGAGGTAAAAATCATTTGCAAGGACTCGCCTAATTAGTAGAACCTTACTTTCAAGTTTTAGCAGCAGGTTGTGGAGAACCTTACGCTAAGGTACATGAGAGAGCCGCAATCAAACAAGAAACGCATTTCTCTCATGTACTTTGCCCAAAGTTGAAATGAACTTTAGTTAGCTCTAAACTACAGCAAGTCATTAGCAATCAAGTCCATCTTTCAATCAGCAACATTTTAACATGTAACTAGCATGTTCTTTCTACGTCACGGTACAGTGAACAAGTGGTACTCACTGACCGCGAGGGACGGCAATTATAATCGATTTACACCTGCAGGGTTACCCGAACAACCCGTCACGTACGCCCGTACTCGATGTTGCCTACAACAACCATCACGAACGCCGTACGCAACCTCCTTTTGCCCTCAGCCAAATATTGAACCGGTCCCATCGTCCCGAGCAAGAGGTCTCTGCACGCGCATCTCTGTGCTGCCAGCCGATTTACACCTCGAGCTCTGAACCTACCCTCTGAACGACGGGCAATGCCTCAATACCCAGCTACCCGAGTTACATCAGTTTTCCGGTTCCCATATAGCCGGTAGGTCTTCGGTACTGTTCTAGCTTGTTCAACAGGCCCGCACACGGCTCGGTCCTCAATCGACACAAGTGGAGCTACAGCACACAGGCCCCAAAGTCCTGCTGCCCTTACCCTCCGCTTGGTGTCATTTTCTTGCCATGTGTTTCATGTGCTATCACTACCCGAATCGAGTGCCTCTAGCCTATGCTCGCGAGTAGTTCCAACTACTCGACTTGTACCGAATCCTACTCTATCCTAGCAATGCAGTAGCTAACGGGGTTTGCAATCCTAAACCCAACCCATGATTCTCTTGGCTATGCAGTGGGGCTTCCAAACAAGACTCTAATGCAAATAATAAAGGAAACAAGTATGTGCTCAAAACAATAAAAATTTGTAAAAAGGTTAATGCAAACCGGAGCTTACCTTGCTGCTCTTGGTCGTAGGCTAGCTGTTCCTCCGGAGTAACGAAGTCTAGGACTTCGGGTTCCTCCTCGACCTTAGCGACTACATGATAGAAGCAATACATGTATTAATTTAATGCATTTGTATTAAGTTTAAACTTGTGAAGCTTACAAGTCCCACTAGACAGGCTCACTGACTATGAAACTTTTTCTGTGGCTTGGCTACAACCTAGACAGAGACTTGGTCAAGTTTTAGTTGCAGTCAAGCTCATTTGAGCCCTCCACAATTAATTATGTACTTGACCTTAATTAAAGGCTTTTAGGGTGTTCTAAGGATTTTTATGAAACAAACTATGACTTTCTGAAAACTAGATTTTCAGAGGGTTCTAATGGAATTGGTCTCACTTAATTTGGAGGTTCCTAACTAAAGATATGAGCTAAACAATTTCAGAGAAAATTCTGAAAATGTTTCTGAACATTTTCTATTTTCTCTGGAACAGTTTCACTAATCACACCATTAGGTGGATTAAATTAGCTCCAATGGTTCTGAAATTTTTATGTTAGTTCAGGGATATTTTTGTGAACATCCCAGCAAAATTTCAGTATTTTCCTCCAAAAGATTCTCCAGTTAAAATTCCAAACAGTTTAAACTTTGATGAATTAATTCTGGAGAAATAAGGGTTTTCATAAAGTGAAACTTGATTTGCTGGAAAGTGCCCAGAGAGCTGAATCCAACAAAATTTGGTTCACTCGATTTGGAGCTTCCTAGCCAAAGTTATAAGGATTTGAAGTTTGAAGGAAATCTGAAAATCGGGGAAAAGTTTAAACTCGCGAGTGGGCCCCGGGGACACGCGTCCCACGCCGAGTGTGGCGGACCGGAATCCGCTAATCCAGGATCATAGAGGGTGGTGCCGCGCGATGCTACACCTGACAGCACACATCATAAGAACACATTATATTACATGGCAAAACAAACTGAATGTACAAAGTAGTACACTTCTCAGTTACAAACTAGGGTCTTTTATTACACAGCGGAAGTTTCTTTTGTACAACTCACGTCCGCCTATCTAGCAAAAGTCAGTTGCCCAGCCCTAGGGCAACCCACACTAGCTGCACGTCTCAGCTCAGCGCGGCGTGTACGGCTCCCACTCAGCCGTGGTCCCCGACGGAGGGTAACCCTCGCCGGTGGACTCGTACCCCGAGTCCGTGGGTGGCTCCTCACCTGAAAAACACTTAAGCAGCAACCGTGAGCACGAAGGCTCAGCAAGGCTTAACCGACTCACCTAAGCATGAAACTCTACATGAGGTGTACCATGACATAGGATGGTCATATTGCAACAAATGGACTCGCCTACAAGTTCATCCTTAGTTCAACTTTTAGCAACAAGTTAACAGTTCAAGAATCTGAAATTTAGTAAGCAATATTTGGTGGCACACATGTAGCAATGCAATTATATCAAATCAGCAGTATTGAATCACCATATTTCATACATTAGTCTACGTCACGACTCAGTGACCAAGTGGTACTCTTCACCGCGAGGGACGGCGAATCGACTCGATATACACCTGCAGGGAAACCCAAAGAGCATGTCACGTACGCCCACCCGTGGAGCTGCACAGCACGCTCACTCGATGTCGTATGGGACAACCTTTCACCCAACAGCCCAAACGTCGAACCAGTCGCACCGAAACGAGCAGGAGGTTCCCCACACGGAGCATCTCTCTATGCCCGTTGGCAGATTTCCACCTTGCTGCCCTCAGTCTACACCTATAAATCGGTGCGTTATGCCTCGATGCCCGGAGGTTTAGGCTACATCGGTTTATCGGGGCCCATATATCCGATATGCCTTCGGTATGTTCAAACTTGATCAGCGTGGGCCGCACACGGATCGGTCCTCAATCGACACGGACAGGGCTGCGCACACAAGACTCCCTCTTGCTGCGCCCTAGCCCCTGCCTAGTCTCATTTTCATTACTAAAGTGATCTCACATCACTCAACCGAACCCGCGTGTCCCAAGCCTATCTCGCGAGTAGATTCCAACTACTCGACTTGTACCAAAGTCCTATGAATCATTAAGCATAGCCTGTCTACTCGAGGTCTTAGACGCTACCCTCACTCTTATGGAAAATTTCTGGTCATGCAAGTGGGGTTCCATCCATCCTATACCTAATGCACATTCACACTTCATATGACATATGTAAACAAAGTAAAACTTATAAAAGGTTAATCCAAACCGGGGGTTTCCTTGTTGCTGCTGGTCACTAGTTAGTTCTTCGTCCGGAAGAAGGAAATCCAGCACTTCCGGGGTCTCTTCTTCAATGGCTACACGTTGAATACAATACTACATGTAAATTTAAATGCAAATGTGTGAACTTAAATACATAATTGCTAATAACTCTAGCTAGCCCTCCCCTTTGGGTTCTGAGATTTTTATGGTGGATTTGTAGGGTCCTAACCAGAGTTGTGACCAAGTTTTATTTGAAACAAAGTTCAATTGAACCTTGTACAAATAAAAGCCTCTTTGGTCAATAATTGAGCCTCTAAGTAATTCCAGGGTTTTTCATGGCTCCCACCATTACTTTCTGGAAACTAGAATTTAGGATGGTTCTAATGGAGTTGGTTTCATGTCATTTGAAGAGTTCTACAGAAAGTTATGTCCTAATTAAGATTGGAGAAAATCTGAAAAATGTTTCTGTACATTTTTCTATTTTCTCTGGGCAGTTCCCTTAATCACCCAATTAGGGTAACTAAATGAACTTGGATGAGTCTGAAAACTTTACTGGGATTCAGGGATTTTCCAATGAACCTTTCAGCCAAATTTCAGAATTTTTCATAACGTAGTTCTCCAGATAAAATTCCTAACAGTTTAAAATTTAGGGATTTAATTCTGGGAAACTATTCACTTTCATGAGCTGAATTTGGTATTGCTGGAAAGTGCTCCGAGAGCTGAATCCAACAAAATTTGGTTCACCCGATTTGGAGCTTTCTAGTCAAAGTTATGAGGATTTGAAGTTTGGAACAATTCTGAAAATCGGGGGAAAAGTTTAAACTCTCGGGGCCCGCAGGGACACGTGTCGAGCGCGGAGGTGTCCGGCACACCGGAGCTCACAGGGTATTTGCGCGCCCGCACAGCCGATCCCTGGCCACACCCGATCCCGATTTAAATTCTTCAGCCGCTGACACGTGGGCCAGACGGCTTCGTCTTCCTCCCGCCGTTCTCTCGCGCCCGCGCCGCCGACCTCGCCGGAGCAGACTCGGGGCTCGCCGGCTCGCCGCTGCCAGACCTCCCATGGTCTGAAACTCGTCGCCAGGGGGTTGTCGACATCGAGGAACACGTCGGGGGCGACAGGTCGGGCTGGGGGTGACCGGAAATAGCTCGGCAACGTGCCGCGGCCTCGGTTGAGGTTCGACACCGTCGACCATGGTTTCTAAACCCGCCAACACCTCGAAAAAACGGCCCTAAAGCATCAGTGTACCTCTAGGAAGCTCGACAAGGTGTCAAAAGGGTTCAGGGATGGCGGCACCTCCGAAAGATCATAGAGCGAGAATTTAAAGAAACCGTACCGGAAGCTCGGTTTACGGTCGCCGGAGCAAAAACTGGAAATTCTCTGCGGATTCTTCACGGTTGGCTTCCAAACTTGGAGGAGAGCAGCACAGTGGTCGCGCGCTCCTGTTGCCTCTCTCGCTGGACCGTGAAAACGCCTGTGGAACGCTGCGGTGGCGATCGTCTTTGGGCAAAGGAGGTCGGAGCTCGAGGTTTCTGGCGTTGGAGAGGTGGAGTGCAAGCTCAGGTGGCTGTCTAGCAGCTCAGGGACGAAGGAGGAGATGGTTTTGCTGGTTTTCCCGATTAAGCAGAGAGCTGCGGCGAGAAACAATGCCGCTGCTCGGGTTTGCCCGCGAGAAGATAAAGCCGGCTGACTCCTCCTCGGCTGAGGCGGTGCCGGTCGCGTGGGGGCGTGAGCCAGCCGCCCTGGGCGCCAACGCGCGGAGAGGGAAGCAGCTGGTGGCGCCGGTAGCTGCTCGGTGGCACAGCCGACAGCTGCTCGGCGGAATTTCTGACTTTGGGTGCAAGTTTCTCCTTCTTCCCTCTATGACATGTGGGTCCCGCCCGGGGTTTTAACCACTGAAATTTACTCCTAATCACTGTTGTAAACAGTGAGCCCCATAATACCCCTGGTGATTCAAATTATTCACCCCTGAGCCATTTGAATTGAATAGAATTCAAATTGGGTTCGGTTTGAGTGAATTTCAGCACAAGTTCAGTTTTGAATTCAAATAAAGTTTTAATTCGTCCCACTTAGCTCATGTCAAGATCAACACCAAATGGAGTGAAAATTGGTGTGTGAGCTCACAAAAATGTGCTGAATAAAAATATGCCTCCCACTTTTAAATTCATGGGACAAAACAGTTTGAATTTGAATGTGGTTTCAAACTGCCCTCTTTCTATCTATACCCAAAATGACCTCAAAAAGGTTTTGAATTTGGGTGAAACTTGGCATGGACATCCTTAGCAATGTGTAGGAGTTTTCATAAGTCCAGCCCACCTATATCACATGTGGGAAATACCACTTTTGCAATATGTGAGTTTGTTCTCTAATGAGCATGTTAATGGTGGTTACATGCTCTTCATTTGTGTTCATCATCTTTCCTCAAATGAGGTGTGTGGTGTGGTGATGAACACTTCAAATGTGTGCCAAAACTGAGGCCCTTACATTCCTCCCCCCTTAAAAGAATCTCGTCCCGAGATTACAAAAGAAGAGATAGCGATGTAGTAGGGACTTACCCGTGTTGAGAAGCCATGAACTCCGGGTAATTTGAGCGAAGGAATTCCTCGCTCTCCCACGTCGCTTCTTCCATGGTATGGTTACTCCAGAGGATCTTGTAGAACCACAACGTTCTGTTACGCGTGGTTCGGGCTTTCTCATCAAGAATTTCCACCGGATACTCATCATATGTTAAATCCGGTTTCAGCTCGCCGATGTCTTCGGTAGGAACAGCAGCCGTATGCTTCAAACATTTTCGCAGTTGCGAAACATGAAAAACATCATGGACACCAGCAAGAGATGCCGGTAACTCCAATCGATACGCTGCTGGTCCGCACTTCTCGGTGATAGCATAGGGTCCAATGAAACGGGGAGCGAGCTTTCCCTTGACGCCGAACCGGTGCACGCCCTTCATCGGAGACACGCAGACGTACACGTATTCACCGACGTCGAAGTGCAACGGTCTACGCCGCTTATCAGCGTAGCTCTTCTGCCGGGATTGAGCGGCCTTCAAATTGGCTTGAATTGTCCGAACGCGCTCTTCGGCGTCGTTCACCACATCAACTCCGAATGTGACCCTTTCACCGGACTCGCACCAGTTTAATGGGGTGCGGCATTTACGACCGTAGAGAGCTTCGTAGGGTGCCATCTCGATACTCGCCTGATAGCCATTGTTGTACGAGAATTCCGCCAATGGTAGGTGATCATCCCAGTTCCTACCACGGTGGATGGCACATGCTCTCAACATGTCTTCTAATACTTGATTCACCCTCTTTGTCTGCCCATCTGTCTGAGGGTGGTAAGAGGAGCTTCTAATCAGTTTAGTACCCAAAGCAGCATGTAACTGCTCCCAAAAGCGAGATACAAACAATGCACCTCGATCTGAGACTATGGTCTTGGGTACGCCATGCAAACATAGAATCCTGGCAATGTATAACTCCGCATATCGGTTGGCATGGAAATGTGTATGCACGGGAATGAAGTGAGCTGACTTGGTCAGTCGGTCAACGATCACCCATATGGAATCATGCTTATTGGCTGTTAGGGGCAATCCCACAATGAAATCCATGCTCACATCTTCCCATTTCCATGCCGGGATCTTCAGGGGTTGCAGCAGCCCTGATTTCTTCATGTGATCAGCTTTCACTCGTCGGCACGTATCGCACTCGGATACGTACTTAGCTACCTCCCGCTTCATCCGTGTCCACCAAAATTTCTTTTTCAAATCTTGGTACATTTTGTTGCTGCCTGGATGAATGGAGTACTTGGACAAGTGAGCTTCACCGAGGATCTTCTTTCTCAACTCCATATCCCGGGGTACGACTATGCGGTCATTGAACCACAGCGTCCCCTCATCATCCTTCCGGAAACATTTGATTTCCCTGTTGTCTATCCGTCTCCGGAGATGTGCCATGCCTTTATCTGTCTTCTGAGCTGCAATGATGTCCTCCCTGATGGTAGGGATGAGGGCAAGGTTGTACAGCAATCCATAAGGAACCAAGTATAAACTTGGCTCTTCCTCCTCCACCGGTGTAATGGTGAGGTGATGGACATGTGATTTCCGACTTAGCGCGTCGGCAACCACATTCGCCTTGCCAGGGTGGTAATGGATCTCAATCTCATAATCTTTGATCAGCTCTAACCACCTCCTTTGCCTCATATTCAGCTCCTTCTAGGTGAAAATGTATTTCAAGCTCTTGTGGTCGGTGTAGAGATGCACCAAATTCCCCAGGAGATAGTGCCTCCACATTTTCAGCGCCAAAACCACTGCAGCAAGCTCAAGGTCATGAGTGGGATAGTGCTGCTCATGGTTCCGAAGTTGGCGTGAGCCATAGGCGACCACACGTCCTTTCTGCGTCAACACGCAGCCAAGCCCAATACCGGGCGCGTCACAATACATGTCGAAGGGCTTTGTTGTATCCGGCTGAGCTAAGACCGGGGCTGTGGTGAGACGCTTCACCAATGTTTGGAATACTCCTTCACACGCCGTGTTCCAAACATATTTCATCCCTTTCTTCAGCAACTCCGTCATCGGCTTGGCGAGCTTGGAGAAACTTGGAATAAATCTCCGATAGTATCCCGCTAACCCGAGGAAGCTTCTGACTTCATGAACTGAAGTGGGAGCTTTCCATTTCAGCACTTGCTCTATTTTTCTTGGGTCAACCGCAATGCCTTCTGCGAGATGATATGTCCCAAGAATGGCACTTGGCTGATCCAAAACTCGCATTTGCTGAACTTGGCGTAGAGCTTGTGGTCTCGTAATCATTGAAGAACGACCCGCAAGTGTTCGGCATGTTCGGCTTCTGTCTTGGAGTAAACCAAGATATCGTCGATGAACACTACCACGAACTTGTCCAGCTCCGGCATGAACACCGAATTCATGAGATACATGAAGTGGGCTGGAGCATTTGTGAGACCAAAGTGTAAGTGCATCTAGGATATCCCTTGTGGGTTTTGGCTAATTGATGACAAACATATGAGATCCTAATGAAACTATTAAGATGATTGCAGGATAAACAAAGTGAACTGGCTCGGCACACACAAAAAGGTGAAAAATAGAGTGGTGCCCGGAAAGGAAGACGTTAGTGGAATTTAGAGGAGCAAAGTAGATATAAATGTATAGGTTGTGTGTGAGAGAGACACATCCCAATAGCTCATGACTTTGCGTAAGGGTAAGGGGTTTAAAAATCAACTAAAATCCACTGAAAACCGGACTAGTCCGTTCATGGACCGGACTAGTCCATTTAACTTTCTGAAAGACGCAAACATAGTGCACCGGACTAGTCCGCCTTGTGAACAGGACTAGTCCGGTCAGCTCACTGGAATGCAACCGGACAAGTCCGGTTCTAGACCGGACTAGTCCGATCATGTCTCTGTTGTCCTCTTTAGAGGACTGCGGACTAGTCCATTCAAGCGACAGGACTAGTCCGCTGAAGTTTCTGAAACCCCATTTCACATAGCACCGGACAAGTCCGGTTTGTGGACCTGACTAGTCCGGTTAACCCACTGGAAGTAGACCGGACACGTCCGATCATATACCGGACTAGTCCGGTAGTAGGTTTAACAACGGTAACTTTTTGGGAAAGCCTATAAAAAGAGGTCCTTCGTCTTTTCCCAGGTGTGACACGACTTATACTGTCAAAAACTGAAACCCTAGCGCCGCCACCTGTCCCAAGAGCCCAAAAACACGTCTTCCCACACATCTAAGGTGCAAAAAGGTGAAGATCAATAAAATACTTGGATTTGGGATTGGGAGATCGTCGTTCCTTCGCTGTGAGCTCTTGGGGTTCGATCTCTCTACACTCATATTCTGCATTGTAATCTTTTTGAGTGTATTTGATCAACTTCTCATTGTAATTCTTGTGGGAGCCCTCAACGTGTGAGGTTGCCCCATAAACACGGTGATTACACTTGATAGTGAAGTCAAGTCGGCCTGTGTGGTGACTTGAAGAGGGAAAGGGTTGGGAACCCGGCTCTGTGTGAGCTTCCTCAACGAGGACGTAGATCTCTTGGTGAGATCGAACCTAGGTAAAAATTCGTGTCTCTTGTCTCTCATTTGTTTTACATTTTGATACATTAGATCACTAGTTTGCTAGTCATCGTTTGAGTTCCTTATAAGTTTGCACGTGCATCCATACAATAAATTTAATTTATAAAAACTGTTGTTCTCATTCCGCTGCTGAGAAATTAAATTTATGAGACACACTTAATTAACTCAAATAATTCAGCACACCGGACTAGTCCGCCCACACAACCGGACTAGTCCGGTCAGTCAAGTTTCTGATAACTTTATTAAGTGTGCAGGAATCTTTAAAGGCCTATTCACCCCCCCCCCCCCCTCTAGGCCACATTCAATTGGTATCAGAGCCAAGTTCTCCATCAACGAGACTCATATCTCGGAGAGATCAATGGTCTCTGAGAAAAACAACGATATCCCGAAGACGAGCAACAACGATGAGGAGCAAGAAGCCAAAGCCTTCGATGTGCTGAAAGAAAGTCCACATGACGATGAAGAAGTGAGGCAGCTAAAAGCACTCCTGAGAAAGAAACTGCTGGCACAAAAAGGAAAAGAGGAAGAAAAGACGATAGGGAGTGGTCATCATGACTACTCCCGGTATCCTTACAACTACAACCGTCTCAATTCAAATAATCATTATCTCTCTATTCCTATGGAAAGGCCCCCACAGTTTGACGGAAGTGACTACACCATGTGGAAGTATAACATGAAGATGCATCTGATATCCCTGAACCCTAGTCTGTGGCACATTGTTTGCACAGGCATCGATATTCCGGACACGGATGATGAACTCACCCCAGAACAAGAACAGGAGATTCAAAGAAACGCACAAGCCGTCGCCGTGATCACATCATCACTAAGTAGAGAGGAATTCACCAAGATCGATGGGTTAGAAAGTGCAAAAGAAATATGGGATACCCTCAAGACAGCTCACGAAGGAAATAGGTCAGCTCGTGAAGCCAAGATCAAAATGCTTGAAGGAGAGTTGGGGAGATTTGCTATTGAAGAAGGCGAATCACCTCAAGACATGTACAACCGGATGAAAGCACTCATCAACAAAATCCGTGCCTATGGAAGTAAGAAATGGACTGATCACGAGGTAGTCAAAAGGATGATAAGAGCCTTCATGCCAAGAAACGTGACACTTTGCTCAATGATTAGAGAAAGCCCCGGGTTTCACAAAATGACTCCCGGTGAGTTATTGGGAAAGATCATAAATCATGAAATGATGGAGAAAGAGGCTCAATACGTCAAAGACTTAGCCGAGCTCACCTCTTCTAAAAAGAAAGAAGTTGCTCTCAAAGCAACGTGCAGACCCAAACTCAAAGAAACTCGTGAAGACCAAGACGATGGAGATACAAGCGACGAAAGCACCGATCTTGATGACGAAGAAATGGTACTCTTCATCAAAAAGTTCAAACGCATGATGAAGAGAAGACACGGCAACAATTCACATGAAGGCAAAATCAAGGATAAAGGAAAATCCAAGGCTCGACGTACTTGCTACAACTGCGGAGAGTATGGTCACTTCATGGTGGACTATACTTATGAAGAAAACAAAAAGAAGAAGGAAACAAGATCTCAAGAAAAGAAAATTTTCAGAAAAAGAAGACAAGCCCATCAAGCTCACATTGGGAAGGAGTGGGACTCAAACGACGAGTCCTCCTCCGATGAAGAAGAAGAGATGGCCACTATCGCAGTCAAGAAACCAACTATGAGAGCCACACTCTTTCCGAACATGGGAGGACGGGACATGAACAACCACACTTGTCTTATGGCTAAGGAAGGCAAGAAAAAGGTTAGACTTACTCCTCCTATACTAAATTCCTCCATTGATGACTTTGATAGCCCTAGTGATAATGAAGAATTATTTAGAGGGCTAAGTAAAATTGCTTTAAAGAAAATGGAAATGTTGTCGAACGAAATCTTTGAAAAGGAAGAACTTGTCAACCGACAAGAAGATATGCTCATCCGTGAGAGGAAGAGATATCAAGAAGTTGAAAAGCTTCTTGAGCTTGAAAGAGAGAAGAATGAGTCACTTGAGTTAGAGATAGCCTTGAGTAAGGAAACTTACTCAAAGTTAGAGGACTCGCACATTGCAATCAAGCAAGAACTTGCCAACTTGTCAAAAGTTAACAAAATCCTTGAGGTGCAAGTTGAGTCGCTCAAACAAAGTGACTCCTCTTCCTCCAAGAGCTATTCCTCTAAAGATATGAGCTCGACAACAATAAGAACCTGCACTTGCTCTAGCAAGAAGAATGTAATTTCTAATGCTTCAACCTCTCATGACATGCATTCTTCTCAAAACGGCATCTTTGATAAGGAGAAGATCAAATATGCACGAAGTGCATATATGATCACTAGACCTCCCAATGTCAAAGATGGTCTTGGCTTTGACAGGAACGGACACATGTCTACTCCTAATCATGCTAAGAATAGAATCATTTTTGTTAAAGAAAAATCACATGAATCTGAGCTACAAACACTGTTCCATACATTTGATGCTTCTTATGCTCTCATGAAAAACAAGTATGGAAAAGTCATTGCTAAATATACAGGGCCACGCCACAAGAACTTAAAAACTTGTGTGTGGGTGCCCAAAACTCTTGTGACTAACCTGAGAGGACCCAAGCAAGCTTGGGTACCTAAAACCCAGAAATAATTCTATTCTGCAGGCTTACTCCTCCGGTGGATCTAAGTGGGTACTAGATAGCGGATGCACAAATCATATGACCGGAGAGAGAGGTATGTTTGTGGAATACGAGTGCAACAAGGATCCAAGTGAAGGTATATACTTTGGAGACAACAGCCAAGGAAAGGTCCTTGGTAGTGGTAACATTGAAATATCCTCTCAACACACCTTATCTAATGTTTTACATGTAGACTCTCTAGATTATAACCTTTTATCAATATCTCAACTATGCGACAAAGGTTACAACTGTTTATTCACTAATGAGGGTGTGACCGTCTTTAGAAGAAGCGATGGCTCGATTGCATTCAAGGGATTGTTGAAGGGAAAGCTTTATCTTGTTGACTTCAACAAAGATAAAGCCGAACTCAACACTTGCTTGGTTGCTAAGACCAACATGGAATGGTTGTGGCATAGACGGCTAGCCCATGTTGGAATGAGAAATCTGCAGAAACTTCTAAAAGGTGGTCACATCCGTGGTCTTAAGGATGTGGTTTTTGAAAAAGACAGGCCATGCAGCGCTTGTCAAGCAGGAAAACAAGTTGGAGCACCACACCCCGCCAAGAATGTGATGACCACCGCTAGACCACTGGAACTTCTCCACATGGATCTCTTTGGTCCAATTGCGTACATCAGCATCGGCGGTAACAAATACGGTTTAGTAATTGTTGATGATTTTTCAAGATTTACCTGGGTATTTTTCTTGTATGATAAATCAGAAACTCAGGGAACCCTCAAGAAGTTCTTGAAAAGAGCTCAAAATGAATTCTCATCAACCGTAAAGAATATCAGAAGTGACAATGGGACAGAATTCAAGAACACCCAAGTTGAAGAATATCTCAATGAAGAAGGTATAAAGCATGAATTCTCGGCACCCTATTCTGCTCAACAGAACGGGGTGGCCGAAAGGAAGAACAGAACATTGATCGAAATGGTGAGAACAATGTTAGATGAATACAAGACTTCAGACCGATTTTGGGTAGAAGCAGTGAACACCGCTTGTCATGCCACAAATCGGTTGTACCTTCATCGACTACTGAAGAAAACTCCATATGAGCTTCTCACGGGTAAAAAGCCTAATGTGTCCTATTTCAAAGTTTTTGGTTGCAAATGTTTTATTCTGAACAAGAAGCCAAGGGCCTCGAAGTTTGCTTCGAAGTCCGATGAAGGATTCTTGCTCGGATATGAATCGAATGCCTACACCTATCGTGTCTTCAACAAGGTGTCCGGCCTTGTTGAAGTAGCGCGTGACGTAGTGTTCGATGAAACTAACGGCTCACAAGTGGAGCAAGTCGATAAGTCTATGCTAGATAAGGAGGAAGCTCCATGTGAAGCGCTGAAGAAAATGGCACTTGGTGATATCCTACCACGAGAGGAGACACACGATGAATTTCAACAAGGAAGCAATGATCAAGGGGGAGCTCCTACACAAGATCAAGTTGAGGAAGATCAAGAAAATCAAGATGATCATGGAAGCAATGATCTAGGGGGAGACATGACACATGAAGACAATGAAGAACAAACGGCTATACAAATTCCACACCCAAGAGTACATCAGTGTGTGCAAAGGGACCATCCTGTCAACAATATCATTGGAGATATTGCTAAGGGAGTAACTACTAGATCTCAAATTGCAAATTTTTGTGAACATTATTCTTTTGTGTCTTTTCTGGAGCCATACAGGGTAGAAGAAGCCTTAAGGGATCCAGACTGGGTGATTGCGATGCAAGAGGAGCTGAATAACTTCAAAAGAAATGAAGTGTGGGAGCTGGTGGAAAGACCAAGGGCGAACATCGTTGGAACCAAATGGGTCTTTTGAAACAAGCAAGATGAACATGGAGTAGTGACAAGAAATAAAGCGAGGTTGGTGGCCAAAGGTTATTCTCAAGTGGAAGGTTTGGATTTCGATGAAACCTTCGCTCCTGTAGCTAGACTTGAGTCCATTCGCATTTTATTGGCATATGCTACTCACCATAATTTTAAGTTGTATCAAATGGACATCAAGAGTGCATTTCTCAATGGTCCAATAAAGGAGGAAGTCTATGTGGAGCAGCCACCGGGGTTCGAAGATCAGAAGTATCCCAACCATGTCTATAAACTGCGTAAGGCTCTCTATGGCCTCAAACAGGCTCCTCGAGCCTGGTATGAGTGCCTTAGAGATTTTCTGATTCAAAATGGATCCAAAATTGGTAAAGCTGACTATACACTCTTTACTAAACATTTTGATGATCATTTATTCGTATGTCAAATTTATGTTGATGACATTATCTTTGGATCCACTAACAAGTCCTTCTGTGAAGAATTTAGCAAAATAATGACAGGCAGGTTCGAGATGTCAATGATGGGTGAATTGAAGTTCTTCTTGGGATTTCAAGTAAAGCAACTGAGAGAAGGTACATTTATAAGACAAACTAAATATACACAAGACATTCTCAAGAAATTCAATATGGACAAAGTCAAGCCCATCAAGACACCCATGGCCATCAACGGACATCTCGACCTCAATGAAGACGGTCCAAATGTGGACCAAAAGGTATATCGGTCTATGATTGGCTCTTTACTATACTTATGTGCATCTAGGCCAGATATTATGCTTAGTGTTTGCATGTGTGCAAGGTTTCAAGCCACACCTAAAGAGTGTCACTTAATTGCTGTAAAAAGAATCCTAAGGTACCTTGTGCACACACCCAACTTGGGCCTTTGGTATCCCAAAGGATCCAAGTTTAACTTGATAGGGTATTCCGACGCCGACTATGCAGGATGCAAAGTCGATAGAAAGAGCACGTCAGGGACCTGTCAATTTCTTGGTAGGTCCCTAGTTTCTTGGTCATCTAAAAAGCAAAACTCCATTGCTCTTTCCACAGCGGAAGCAGAGTATGTTGCAGCCGGTAGTTGCTGTGCGCAACTGCTTTGGATGCAACAAACTCTTAGGGACTACGGCTACAATCTAAGTCATATCCCGCTTCTATGCGATAATGAAAGTGCTATAAAGATTGCACACAACCCGGTAGAGCACTCAAGAACTAAGCACATAGACATCCGTCATCATTTTCTTAGAGATAATTCATTAAAAGGTGACATGGCTATTTCACATGTTAGGACTGAAAAACAACTTGCAGATATTTTTACCAAACCATTAGATGAGAAAAGGTTCTGTGAACTAAGAAATGAGCTAAACATTCTTGACTCTCGAAATGTGGCTTGAAACATTGCAAACCTGGTTGCAACTTAAATTGTTCCTTCGTATTGTCAAAAATGCTCCTCCTCTCCTTTCTACTCAGAAAACTATTTTTAATGAATAAATCTTGTGGATTATGACCATTGTTCGATTGCTGATTGCCTACTGGTTGTAATCACCAAGACTACTTGCAAAATTGTTGTCCTTGGATCACTATTAGTTATCTATATATGTATCAAGTCTGTTGGAAACGGACTAGTCCGATTTCCAACCGGACTAGTCCGGACAGACAACAATTAGGTTAACTCAGGGGTACCAGACTAGTCCGCTACCATGACCGGACTAGTCCGGTCAGTCGCATATAGAAGCAGTTGGCCGGACCAAACGCCTCCCTCTCCACTCATAAGCACTTTGTCTCACCCTCTCTCCAAAACCCTAGCTCCCAAAGTGATTTTCGAGTTGAGCCCTCAAACTCGGAATTTTCTCCGTGAAAAAGCCTCTTTTCGACGAGGGGATCCTACTTTCTGGACTCATCCGGACTGATTGCCACTCCTTCAACGCGAATCTTCAAATCTTGGTAAATTCCCCCAAAACCAAAATCTCAATTTTTCTAGCTCTAGCTAGTTTCCTTTGATTTTCAAAAGGATGTACATTGCATAAATAGATGTATTCCTACCACTTTCCTACCCTTGTGTCCTTAGATAGGAGAGTTGTTTCAAATGAAACATTCAATTTAGGGTTCTTATGCTAGGCCGGACTAGTCCGGCGCTCAGATGCGGACAAGTCCGGTCCACTGGACTTGTCCGCACTCTGAAACCGGACAAGTCCGGTCTCTGACAGTTGGACCCCTACACTTCCATTTGAAGTCGATAATGCGTCCGTTTGCATCTAATCCTTAAACTCCTTATCAGGCATCATGTCTTCAGGATCAGATGACGGCTCTTTTCAGATTGACGAAGAAGTTCAATGTGAAAGAGTGAGGAGAGCTAAGGAGGGAGTGATGAAGAAGAGACATGATGTCAATGCTCACTCTCCACCCTCCGACGACAATCTACCTAAGAAGAGGAAAGTCATTATCAAAAGGCCTCAAAGGAAAGATGCTGCTGAGGGCTCGTCAGGGCCAAGAAGAGTTCTCAATAAAGGGAAGGGACTTGCTAGTGGCCCCATTGGGCCTCTGAAAATGAAAAATCCCGTTCATCGCAACAGGTAGCCTTCAAGTGAGGATTTCACTGGAAAAGGGAATGAGCTAGCTGATAACTTCAGGAAGATTGAAGTGTATGACCGACCTAAACAATGTTTTGATCCAAGGTTCTGGAGCAACTTCCATGCAGACTACTACGAGCATGTGTACATGAAGATGAAGAATCCCGTAGTAGAGAGTCAATGGCTAAATGTCGAATACCTGAAGTCGAAGAGGTATCCTGCCTTTCGTGAGATGGTGGAGGCCTTAGAGAGGCACGGTCTGACGGACCTGCTATCCTTTGAGTATGACTGGAACAATGAAGTCATTACCCAGTTTTACTCCACTCTCTACTTTGCTCGGGATGATGGAGACAGTCTTACTTGTATGACTCATGGTTCAAGGTATAGTGTCACGTATGATGAATTTGCTAGGATTCTTCACCTCCAAAACACTTTGGATCATGAACTGGTCATTCATAATCTGAAACCCCTGGAGAAGGAGGAACATGAATTTCTCTATGACACAAGGATGCCATATGTTCCTCCCACCATCAAATATCTAAAGCCCTTCTTTGTGGTCCTAAATAGAGTCTTGAGAAAGACGATAGCTCCAAAGGATGGAGATGCAGGAACTATACAAGGAACCTTGAGGACTCTCATGAAGGTCATTTGTGGGAGGAGACCATTCAATGTCTTTGAGTATATCTACAACGACATTGTGAACATCTCAATTACCCCCAACAGGTCCTGTGGATACGCACCGTATATCATGTACATGATTGAGAAAGTGACGGGACTCGAGTTTGTCAAGGATGTCAAGCATACGGGGTTGAAGCCGCAAAAACCCACCGAGTACACTCTCCCTCCGGATCCATCTGCCCCGTCCTCTCCACCAGTGGAGAGGAGATCAAAGCAAGCTCATGATGACACTAGGTCTGCAGCTGCTCCTCCTGGTTCTCCACCTGCCCAAGAATCATCTAGCGGCATCCTCAAGATGCTCTCCTCCATCTTTGCCTGTTGCCGTAAGATCGAAGACAGGCAACGCAAAGAAAAGCTTGCAAGGAAGAAACATCAGCAGCACGTCAATGCCAATATCAAGTCTATCTATGCAAAGCTTGAGATTGAGCCCGTTGGATCACCGCCCGCCTCCGAGGACTCAGAGGAAGATCCTGCTCCCGTGGATGCTGAAGATGAAGATCAGACTGAGACTGACGGAGGAGGCAGCGATGAGTGATTCCCCTCAAATTTTCCCTTTTTGGTGTCTTGATGCCAAAGGGGGGGAGATTGAGATGGAAGATTGAGATTAGACTTGGACTTTTTCTATCTAGTATTAGTTATTAAGATCTTTTGTGATCAAGGACATGTACCTATTTTTAAAATCTTGTAATGCACTATTTCTTTTCTTATGTGTGATGTACTATGCTCTAATGCCCACTTACATGTTCACTACTGTTTGTCTTTAATTTATCACATGTTGTTTATCACACACCTGTGAGGCACCCCACCATAAGGTGTGTGCATATGTGAGAAGCTTCTTGTGAATTCTTTATTATTCTTATATGTGCACACCTTATGAAAATGAACCTTTTATTCTCAATTGTGATATCTCAAATGGTTGTCATCAATCACCAAAAAGGGGGAGATTGTAAGTGCATCTAGGATATCCCTTGTGGGTTTTGGCTAATTGATGACGAACATATGAGATCCTAATGAAACTATTAAGATGATTGCAGGATAAACAAAGTGAACTGGCTCGGCACACACAAAAAGGTGAAAAATAGAGTGGTGCCCGGAATGGAAGACGTTAGTGGAATTTAGAGGAGCAAAGTAGATGTAAATGTATAGGTTGTGTGTGAGAGAGACACATCCCAAGAGCTCATGACTTTGCGTAAGGGTAAGGGGTTTAAAAATCAACTAAAATCCACTGAAAACCGGACTAGTCCGTTCATGGACCGGACTAGTCCGTTTAACTTTCTGAAAGACGCAAACATAGTGCACCGGACTAGTCCGCCTTGTGAACCGGACTAGTCCGGTCAGCTCACTGGAATGCAACCGGACAAGTCCGGTTCTAGACCGGACTAGTCCGATCATGTCTCTGTTGTCCTCTTTAGAGGACTGCGGACTAGTCCATTCAAGCGACAGGACTAGTCCGCTGAAGTTTCTGAAACCCCATTTCACATAGCACCGGACAAGTCCGGTTTGTGGACCGGACTAGTCCGGTTAACCCACTGGAAGTAGACCGGACAAGTTCGATCATATACCGGACTAGTCCGGTAGTAGGTTTAACAACGGTAACTTTTTGGGAAAGCCTATAAAAAGAGGTCCTTCGTCTTTTCCCAGGTGTGACACGACTTATACTGTCAAAAACTGAAACCCTAGCGCCGCCACCGGTCCCAAGAGCCCAAAAACACGTCTTCCCACACATCTAAGGTGCAAAAAGGTGAAGATCAATAAAATACTTGGATTTGGGATTGGGAGATCGTCGTTCCTTCGCTGTGAGCTCTTGGGGTTTGATCTCTCTACACTCATATTCTGCATTGTAATCTTTTTTAGTGTATTTGATCAACTTCTCATTGTAATTCTTGTGGGAGCCCTCAACGTGTGAGGTTGCCCCATAAACACGGTTATTACACTTGATAGTGAAGTCAAGTCGGCCTGTGTGGTGACTTGAAGAGGGAAAGGGTTGGGAACCCGGCTCTGTGTGAGCTTCCTCAACGAGGACGTAGATCTCTTGGTGAGATCGAACCTCGGTAAAAATTCGTGTCTCTTGTCTCTCATTTGTTTTACATTTTGATACATTAGATCACTAGTTTGCTAGTCATCGTTTGAGTTCCTTATAAGTTTGCACGTGCATCCATACAATAAATTTAATTTATAAAAACTGTTATTCTCATTCCGCTGCTGAGAAATTAAATTTATGAGACACACTTAATTAACTCAAATAATTCAGCACACCGGACTAGTCCGCCCACACAACCGGACTAGTCCGGTCAGTCAAGTTTCTGATAACTTTATTAAGTGTGCAGGAATCTTTAAAGGCCTATTCACCCCCCCCCCTCTAGGCCACATTCACAAAGGACATGACGAGATATTCATATAACCCATATCTCGTCGAGAAGGCCGTCTTCGGGATATCCTCCGCCCGGATCTTTATCTGGTGATATCCAGAGCGAATGTCCATCTTGGAGAACACACTTGCACCCACAAGTTGATCAAACAATATGTCGATGCGGGGCAGTGGGTACTTATTTTTGATGGTGACGGCGTTGAGCGGCCGGTAATCCACACACAGCCTCAGGGTTTCATCCTTCTTCTTCACGAACAACGCCGAGCATCCCCAAGGCGAGGAACTCGGCCTAATGAAACCCTTGCTCAACAGATCATCGAGCTGTTCCTTCAGTTCCGCCAGCTCATTTGGAGCCATCTTGTATGGTCTCCGTGATATGGGCATAGTCCCGAGTGCAAGTTCAATCTTGAACTCGACGTCCGGCTCAGGTGGCATGCCCGGAAGATCATCCGGGAACACGTCAGGATACTCTCGGACTACGGGGATGTCTTCTAACTTGAGAGCCTCAGCACTATTGATCGCTGAAACCTCTCTGACTGGATTATCTAATAGGAGGGACTGCGGACGGTGTAATGGGGAGTTGAGGTGAACCGTCCGGGTTAAAGTTTCCAGGACAGCGCCATGGTAACTTAGCCATGACATCCCCAAGATTGCATCAATCTTCTGCCCCCCTAGGATAATCATAGTGGTGGGATATATCTTCCCACCTAAGCACAATGGTGCTTTTGGAACCATCATAGTTGCTGAAATCTTTCCTCCCGGTGAGCGGATCATATAAGAACACTCGGTTGGAAAGGCTTCCAGCTGATGCTGAGCCACATATGATGCACTAATGAAGTTGTGGGTTGCACCAGAATCGAACAATATTATGATGGCTTGATGGTTGAGAGTGAACGTACCCGCCAGCACGTTGTCTCCCTCCGGGGCGTCCTCATTGTCGAGGTTGCGGACGCCTCCAGTCCGCTGACTAACCTTCTTCACCGGAGGTCGGCATCGAGCACCGCCCTGGAGCTGGGCTTGCCCGCTGCTCTGCTGCCCCTGGAGAAAGTCCTTCGCGAAGTGGCCCGCCTGGCCACACGTGAAGCAGGTGAAACGGGGCGGTCCCCCGCTGATCGGTGGACGGAATCCCGGGGCGCGTTGTGGCGGTGGAAACGCCCGGGGTACCGTCTGCTGCTGCTGTTGCTGTCTTGGTGGTGGCATCGGCGGACGGAACGAGGGTGACTCGAAAGGACGTCCCCCGAACCGTTGAGGTCGCGCCGGTGGATGCCACTGCTGCCCGGATGGTGTCCGATACACCATAAGGTACTTCTGTGGCGCGCCACCACCACTGCTAGGTGGAGCGCTGCGCTTCCTCTGCTCAGCTGCCAACTCCCGCTGAGCATCCTCTTGCATAATCGCGGCATTGACTAGGTCTTTGAAAGAGCCGCGATTCCACTGAACGAGGTGCGTCTTCATTTCAGGGTGTAACCCCCGATAGAAATGCTCCCTCTTCTTCTCCTCCGTGGAGATATAGTCTGACGCGTATTGCGCCAGATGGTTGAAGGCACGGGAGTAGTATGGGCACTCCTCCCGCCCTGCTTCAGCTCCAAGAATTCTTGGAACTTCCTCTTCATGATTCCGGGAGGAATATGATAGTCCATTCCACGACATGGCCAGCCGGACATGAGGCGACATAATTCGCCCACCACGCACCAGCGGCACCGTGGAGTTGCTGCGCTGCGAACAGAGTCTTCTGCCGCTCCGTACATTGGAGCAGCCCGAACTTGGACTCGATGGTCCGCAGCCAGTTGTCCGCCTCCAGTGGTTCTTCGGCTTCGGTGAACACTGGAGGGTGCGTACTCATGAAATCCGAGTACGACACTTCACGGGGCTCACGAGGCCCTCTGTCTTGACGCCCCCCTGCCTGGGACGTATTCTGCACGATCGTGCGGAGCAGGTCGGTCTGCTCCTCACGACCACCCACCAGTGCCGCAATCACATCCGCTAGAGTAAGCGGAGGCGGCGGTGGTGGCTGCTGCTGCGGGGTGATGTCGTAGGCCGGTGGCTGGGAGTCATCGCCTCCCCCTTGGCTAGAGCCACCTACCTCGTGCGTGGTCCTAGTGCGAACCATCTGCAACCATACGACAATAACATCAGTCCCACAACATTTGCATGCAGTCCAATTAAAATGGGCATAAAAACATTATGACAACAAAAACATGCGATATATCTCGTAAGTAGATAATGTAATAACTTTGCACAAGCTACACCATTACCAGACCAAACACAAGCTAGTTTAATGCAACTTGATGAACCTCCACTTTGGAAGCTCACCATAACTAGGTTTGGTCTCTACGAGACATTACTATCGCATTGTCATCACGTATAACACCATTAGTACATCACCCTCTCCAATGAGTTCAACTGTCATTCTTCTGTCAGAATGACCAGCTTCTACCTATCCCAAGTTTTGATCTGGTTCTGGGCATTTTCATGACTCAAGTTGAATACCAAAGTTAAAGTTAACTTCAGTATCTTTACAACGAGTACTCATTTGTCCTCAGATCAGCTCTGGTGAAAAAATTATGGTAATTCAAAGTCAGCAGAATTTCTGGAAGAATTTTAACAGCACCTCCCTTGGAAGTTGCTGTTTTCAATTCGAGTTTCCTCTGAAATCTGTTCTGAAACTTCAGAAACTTTGAATTACAAAGATGTCACACCTCCTCTATACTTTCTAAGGATGTATCATATGAGAATTTTTAAATTTTTCTACTAGGATTTATGTTTGAAAAATAGAACAGTCCAGAGAATGTTTTACTCTGTCCTGGTTCCGGACAGTTTACATTCCTCTGGGATTTAAGCCATCTTAAGGTGAGTTTCAGCTCTGGAAGTCTACAACAAAGTTGTAGAGTACTTAAATACCTTTCCAGAACTATATAACACACCTCACTGGGCTAAAGGACCTGTGAGTTATACCCTGTGGAAGATCAGCACACTTGCTGTCCAAAACAGAGCACTCTGTTTTTCATCCCTTTAGCTATCCTGGTCCACTATCCCATTCTTATACTCAACCAGGGTCTTAATTGTTGAACCTAATGATTTTAGTTCCTTGTTCTCAATATTTTCATGCATATGCCTACAATATCTCGGTACTACGTTCCTCACCAAAGAAAATCCTAACCGGATCATACCGGCATATACGTCTCAAGTGTGGCACTAAACGGTCTCTCACACACGTTTTCTACACGGATACATACGTGGTTAGTACCTGCAGAAGACCACACAATGATGGTGCACTCAAAGGTTGTTCATTTCAGGCAGTTCCACATTTAAAAGTAAATACAAACGCCCGTATCATTGCCATACGGCCGTCCTTGAGCTAGGTCACGTCTCAAGGTACGTGATCGTGTTTCAACACCACACGACGGGGAACCCGAGTATGTCATGAACGGGTCGTCACAGTTGGGAATGTTATCAACCCAACAGATACCACCTACTGCCCTGCAGGGCACGCCGATGGCAAGCGCTGCGTATGTCCTCCTGGGCTATTTCCAGAGGAACACACTCTCGCGTTACTGACCATGCGATGGGGTCTCCACTTACTTGCCTAATGCACGCTAGGGATCAGCGTTTCATATGAACTCAGGAACATGAAGAATTCAAGAGGTTCATATTGACGTCTCACACCAAGCTGTGAGATCAATCCCTGAACCACGTTCCTCGTCAGGGGGAGCTAACCGAAATTGAACCGCTTTCGGTGGCGTTCCTTACCAAACTTACCAGAGCGTAGGTGCGTCGTTACAATAATTGAAATTCAGAATTATAACACATAGGTTAGTCTTTGCCAGTTTAAGTAACTATGCTAATATAGTCCTTACTTGGGCAACTACCGAATCCTCACCGTATACCTAAGTTTTTCCCATAATGCCATCCTTAAGTACTGTGCTATCCCCACTGCAGCTCTGATACCAGGCTGTGGCGGACCAGAATCCGCTCATCCAGGATCGCAGAGGGTGGTGCCGCGCGATGCGACACCTGACAGCACACGTCATAAGAACACATTATATTACATGGGAAAACAAACTGAATGTACAAAGTAGTACACTTCTCAGTTACAAACTAGGGTCTTTTATTTCACAGCGGAAGTTTCTTTTGTACAACTCACGCCCTCCTATCTAGCAAAAGTCGGTTGCCCAGCCCTAGGGCAACCCACACTAGCTGCACGTCTCAGCTCAGCACGGCGTGTACGGCTCCCACTCAGCCGTGGTCCCCGACGGAGGGTAACCCTCGCCGGTGGACTCGTACCCCGAGTCCGTGGGTGGGTCCTCACCTGAAAAACACTTAAGCAGCAACCGTGAGCACGAAGGCTCAGCAAGGCTTAACCGACTCACCTAAGCATGAAACTCTACATGAGGTGTACCATGACATAGGATGGTCATATTGCAACAAACGAACTCGCCTACAAGTTCATCCTTAGTTCAACTTTTAGCAACAAGTTAACAGTTCAAGAATCTGAAATTTAGTAAGCAATATTTGGTGGCACACATGTAGCAATGCAATTATATCAAATCAGAAGTATTGAATCACCATATTTCATACATTAGTCTACGTCACGACTCAGTGACCAAGTGGTACTCTTCACCGCGAGGGACGGCGAATCGACTCGATATACACCTGCAGGGAAACCCAAAGAGCACGTCATGTACGCCCACCCGTGGAGCTGCACAGAACGCTCACTCGATGTCGTACGGGACAACCTTTCACCCAACAGCCCAAACTTCGAACCGGTCGCACCGAAACGAGCAGGGGGTTCCCCACACGGAGCATCTCTCTATGCCCGTTGGCAGATTTCCACCTTGCTGCCCTCAGCCTACACCTATAAATCGGTGCGTTATGCCTCGACGCCCGGAGGTTTAGGCTACATCGGTTTATCGGGGCCCATATATCTGATATGCCTTTGGTACGTTCAAACTTGATCAGCGTGGGCCGCACACGGATCGGTCCTCAATCGACACGGACAGGGCTGCGCACACAAGACTCCCTCTTGCTGCGCCCTAGCCCCTGCCTAGTCTCATTTTCATTACTAAAGTGATCTCACATCACTCAACCGAACCCGCGTGTCCCAAGCCTATCTCGCGAGTAGATTCCAACTACTCGACTTGTACCGAAGTCCTATGAATCATTAAGCATAGCCTGTCTACTCGAGGTCTTAGACGCTACCCTCACTCTTATGGAAAATTTCTGGTCATGCAAGTGGGGTTCCATCCATCCTATACCTAATGCACATTCACACTTCATATGACATATGTAAACAAAGTAAAACTTATAAAAGGTTAAAGCAAACCGGGGCTTGCCTTGTTGCTGCTGGTCAGTAGTTAGTTCTTCGTCCGGAAGAAGGAAATCCAGCACTTCCGGGGTCTCTTCTTCAATGGCTACACGTTGAATACAATACTACATGTGAATTTAAATGCAAATGTGTGAACTTAAATACATAATTGCTAATAACTCTAGCTAGCCCTCCCCTTTGGGTTCTGAGATTTTTATGGTGGATTGGTAGGGTCCTAACCAGAGTTGTGACCAAGTTTTATTTGAAACAAAGTTCAATTGAACCTTGTACAAATAAAAGCCTCTTTGGTCAATAATTGAGCCTCTAAGTAATTCCAGGGTTTTTCATGGCTCCCACCATTACTTTCTGGAAACTAGAATTTACGATGGTTCTAATGGAGTTGGTTTCATGTCATTTGAAGAGTTCTACAGAAAGTTATGTCCTAATTAAAATTGGAAAAAATCTGAAAAATGTTTCTGTACATTTTTCTATTTTCTCTGGGCAGTTCCCTTAATCACCCAATTAGGGTAACTAAATGAACTTGGATGAGTCTGAAAACTTTACTGGGATTCAGGGATTTTCCAATGAACCTTTCAGCCAAATTTCAGAATTTTTCATAACGTAGTTCTCCAGATAAAATTCCCAATAGTTTAAACTTTAGGGATTGAATTCTGGGAAACTATTCACTTTCATGAGCTGAATTTGGTATTGCTGGAAAGTGCTCAGAGAGCTGAATCCAACAAAATTTGGTTCACCCGATTTGGAGCTTTCTAGCCAAAGTTATGAGGATTTGAAGTTTGGAAGAATTCTGAAAATCGGGGGAAAAGTTTAAACTCTCGGGGCCCGTGGGGACACGTGTCAAGCGCGGAGGTGTCCGGCACACCGGAGATACCACACGTGTCGAGCGCGGAGGTGTCCGGCACACCGGAGCTCACAGGGTATTTGCGCGCCCGCACAGCCGATCCCTTGCCACACCCGATCCCAATTTAAATTCTTCAGCCGCTGACACGTGGGCCAGCCGGCTTCGTCTTCCTCCCGCCGTTCTCTCGCGCCCGCGCCGCCGACCTCGCCGGAGCAGACTCGGGGCTCGCCGGCTCACCGCTGCTGGACCTCCCATGGTCTGAAACTCGCCGCCAGGGGGTTGTCGACGTCAAGGAACACGTCGGGGGCGACAGGTCGGGCTGGGGGTGACCGGAAATAGCTCGGCGACGTGCCGCGGCCTCGGTTGAGGTTCGACACCATCGACCGTTGTTTCTAAACCCGCCAACACCTCGAACAAACGGCCCTACAGCATCAGTGTACCTCTAGGAAGCTCGACAAGGTGTCAAAAGGGTTCAGGGATGGCGGCAAGTCGGTCGGCACCGTGTGACCGATCGTGCCCGCCATGAGCGCCCTCGATCGAGCTCGAAATTCGTCACTCCTAGACAGTTTCACGCTACGGATGCAGAAAAGAACTTGATCACCGGCTAGTCCAGCGTCTATGTGCAAGATTTGATGACCTCCGAAAGATCATAGAGCGAGAATTTAAAGAAACCGTACCGGAAGCTCGGTTTACGGTCGCCGGAGCAAAAACTGGAAATTCTCTGCGGATTCTTCACGGTTGGCTTCCAAACTTAGAGGAGAGCAGCACGGTGGTCGTGCGCTCCTGTTGCCTCTCTCGCTGGACCGTGAAAACGCCTGTGGAACGCTGCCCACGGGCGCCTGACTCTCAGCTGAGGCTAGGTCGCTGCGGTGGCGATCGTCTTTGGGCAAAGGAGGTCGGAGCTCGAGGTTTCTGGCGTTGGAGAGGTGGAGTGCGAGCTCAGGTGGCTGTCTAGCAGCTCAGGGACGAAGGAGGAGATGGTTTTGCTGGTTTTCCCGATTGAGCAGATAGCTGCGGCGAGAAACAATGCCGCTGCTCGGGTTTGCCCGCGAGAAGATAAAGCCGGCCGACTCCTGCTCGGCTCAGGCGGTGCCGGTCACGTGGGGGCACGAGCCAGCCGCCCTGGGCGCCAACGCGTGGAGAGGGAAGCAGCTGGTGGCGCCGGTAGCTGCTCGGTGGCACAGCCGACAGCTGCTCGGCGGAATTTCCCACCGAGACTCTGACTTTGGGTGCAAGTTTCTCCTTCTTCCCTCTATGACATGTGGGTCCCGCCCGGGGTTTTAACCTCTGAAATTTACTCCTAATCACTGTTGTAAACTGTGAGCCCCATAATACCCCTGGTGATTCAAATTATTCACCCCTGAGCCATTTGAATTGAATAGAATTCAAATTGGGTTCGGTTTGAGTGAATTTCAGCACAAGTTCAGTTTTGAATTCAAATAAAGTTTGAATTCGTCCCACTTAGCTTATGTCAAGATCAACTCCAAATGGAGTGAAAATTGGTGTGTGAGCTCACAAAAATGTGCTGAATAAAAATATGCCTCCCACTTTTAAATTCATGGGACAAAAACAGTTTGAATTTGAATGTGGTTTCAAACTGCCCTCTTTCTATCTATACCCAAAATGACCTCAAAAAGGTTTTGAATTTGGGTGAAACTTGGCATGGACATCCTTAGCAATGTGTAGGAGTTTTCATAAGTCCAGCCCACCTATATCACATGTGGGAAATACCACTTTTGCAATATGTGAGTTTGTTCTCTAATGAGCATGTTAATGGTGGTTACATGCTCTTCATTTGTGTTCATCATCTTTCCTCAAATGAGGTGTGTGGTGTGGTGATGAACACTTCAAATGTGTGCCAAAACTGAGGCCCTTACATTCCCCCCCCCCCTTAAAAGAATCTCATCCCGAGATTACAAAAGAAAAGATAGCGATGTAGTAGGGACTTACCCGTGTTGAGAAGCCATGAACTCCGGGTAATTTGAGCGAAGGAATTCCTCGCTCTCCCACGTCGCTTCTTCCACGGAATGGTTACTCCAGAGGATCTTGTAGAACCACAACGTTCTGTTACGCGTGGTTCGGGCTTTCTCATCAAGAATTTCCACCGGATACTCATCATATGTTAAATCCGGTTTCAGCTCGCCGATGTCTTCGGTAGGAACAGCAGCCGTATGCTTCAAACATTTTCGCAGTTGCGAAACATGAAAAACATCATGGACACCAGCAAGAGATGCCGGTAACTCCAATCGATACGCCGCTGGTCCGCACTTCTCGGTGATAGCATAGGGTCCAACAAAACGGGGAGCGAGCTTTCCCTTGACGCCGAACCGGTGCACGCCCTTCATCGGAGACACGCGGAGGTAAACGTATTCACCGACGTTGAAGTGCAACGGTCTACGCCGCTTATCAGCGTAGCTCTTCTGCCGGGATTGAGCGGCCTTCAAATTGGCTTGAATTGTCCGAACGCGCTCTTCGGCGTCGTTCACCACATCAACTCCGAATGTGACCCTTTCACCGGACTCGCACCAGTTTAATGGGGTGCGGCATTTACGAACGAAGAGAGCTTCGTAGGGTGCCATCTTGATACTCGCCTGATAGCCATTGTTGTACGAGAATTCCGCCAATGGTAGATGATCATCCCAGTTCCTACCATGGTGGATGGCACATGCTCTCAACATGTCTTCTAATACTTGATTCACCCTCTCTGTCTGCCCATCTGTCTGAGGGTGGTAAGCGGAGCTTCTAATCAGTTTAGTACCCAAAGCAGCATGTAACTGCTCCCAAAAGCGAGATACAAACAATGCACCTCGATCTGAGACTATGGTCTTGGGTACGCCATGCAAACATAGAATCCTGGCAATGTATAACTCCGCATATCGGTTGGCATGGAAATGTGTATGCACGGGAATGAAGTGAGCTGACTTGGTCAGTCAGTCAACGATCACCCATATGGAATCATGCTTATTGGCTGTTAGGGGCAATCCCACAATGAAATCCATGCTCACATCTTCCCATTTCCATGCCGGGATCTTCAGGGGTTGCAGCAGCCCTGATTTCTTCATGTGATCAGCTTTCACTCGTCGGCACGTATCGCACTCGGATACGTACTTAGCTACCTCCCGCTTCATCCGTGTCCACCAAAATTTCTTTTTCAAATCTTGGTACATTTCGTTGCTGCCTGGATGAATGGAGTACTTGGACAAGTGAGCTTCACCGAGGATCTTCTTTCTCAACTCCATATCCCGGGGTACGACTATGCGGTCATTGAACCACAGCGTCCCCTCATCATCCTTCCGGAAACATTTGATTTCCCCGTTGTCTATCCGTCTCCGGAGATGTGCCATGCCTTTATCTGTCTTCTGAGCTGCAATGATGTCCTCTCTGATGGTAGGGATGAGGGCAAGGTTGTACAGCGATCCATAAGGAACCAAGTATAAACTTGGCTCTTCCTCCTCCACCGGTGTGATGGTGAGGTGATGGACATGTGATTTCCGACTTAGCGCGTCGGCAACCACATTCGCCTTGCCAGGGTGGTAATGGATCTCAATCTCATAATCTTTGATCAGCTCTAACCACCTCCTTTGCCTCATATTCAGCTCCTTCTAGGTGAAAATGTATTTCAAGCTCTTGTGGTCGGTGTAGAGATGCACCAAATTCCCCAGGAGATAGTGCCTCCACATTTTCAGCGCCAAAACCACTGCAGCAAGCTCAAGGTCATGAGTGGGATAGTGCTGCTCATGGTTCCGAAGTTGGCGCGAGCCATAGGCGACCACACGTCCTTCCTGCGTCAACACGCAGCCAAGCCCAATACCGGACCTCGCCGGAGAGCTCGCCGCCGGCTTCTGTATAGCTTCAAACTTCACGATTTTGGCCGCCCCTGCCTACTTTCACTCGGGGAACAGGATTCCGGGGTCAGCTGCTCATGACAATGGCCGGTGCATGGTCGGCGACGAGCTGCCACCTCGGGAAGACTTCGGCCATGTCGGCTGACTACCCTAGCACCTCAACTACTCGAGGAACCGGTCGGGAAGCATCAGTGGACCTCAGGGAAGGTCGACATGAGCTCGGGGCAGCTCGGGGAAGGCCCGAAGTAGGTCCTCACCGTGCGCCCGATGCCTCCCGTTTACTCCGTCATTTGTAAACCTCGAATTACGCCGGGTACAGAGGTTCTCCGGCCAAGGGTTGTGAAGGCAACTTGTGCGTTACCATGTCTAGTTTGTGTGAGAGCGGATTGAGGCCCTCACATTCCTCCCCCCTTAAAAGAATCTCGTCCCGAGATTATAATGTGAAAATGAGAGAGAGGACGGTGGAAAATTACCGGATATGCGACGTGAAAAAGTTTGGGTAGTTAGCGCGAAGAAATTCTTCGCTCTCCCATGTCACTTCGTCCATGGAGTGATTACTCCATAGAACCTTGTAGAACCACAACGTACGGTTGCGTGTGGTTCAGGCCTTTTCATCAATAATCTGCACCGGTTCCTCCCGATAGGTGAGATCCGGTTGCAGTTCTTCAATATCCTCCAGCTGAACGGTAGTTGATAGCTTAAGACACTTCCTCAGCTGGGCAATGTGAAAGACGTCGTGCACACTGGAAAGTGCTTCTGGTAATTTTAGCCGGTATGCCACTGATCCACATCTTTCGGTAATCTGGAATGGACCGATGAATTGGGGTGCTAACTTTCCTCTCACCCCAAATCTGTTTACGCCCTTCATTGGAGATACCCGTAGATATACGTGATCTCCAACTTCGAATTGTAATGGGCGCCTTCTCCGGTCCGCATACTGTTTCTGTCGGGATTGAGCGGCTTTTAGGTTCGCTTGAATCAGTCGAACTTTTTCTTCCGTGTTGTTGACAAAGTCAATCCCGAAGGTAACCCTTTCGCCAGACTCACACCAATTCATAAGGCGCCATCTTGATGCTGGCCTGGTACCCATTATTGTACGAGAACTCGGCCAACGGCAAGTGATCATCCCAATTCTTGCTGTGGTTGATAGCGCAAGCTCGTAGCATGTCTTCTAAGATCTGATTTACCCGCTCCGTTTGCCCATCCGTCTGCGGGTGGTATGCTGAACTACGGATCAGCTTCGTCCCCAAGGAAGCGTGTAGCTGCTCCCAAAAACGGGACACAAATAAAGTGCCCCGATCCGATATGATGGTACGGGGTACGCCGTACAAGCATAGGATCCGTGAGATGTACAGTTCAGCGTACTTCTTGGCGTTGTTGTTGGTGTTGACCGGGATGAAATGGGCAACTATGGTGAGCCGATCGACGATCACCCACACAGAATCATGTTTCTGCAAGGTGGTGGGTAAACCGACGATGAAATTCATGCTCACGTCCTCCCACTTCCAGGCAGGAATGCCCAGTGGTTGCAGCAGTCCCGGCTTCTGCATGTGGTCTGCCTTCACCCTTCGACATGTATCACACCCTTCCACCAAAATTTGCTTCTGAGCTCTTGATACATTTTGTTGCTGCCGGGGTGAATAGAAAACTTTGACAAGTGAGCCTCATCAAAGATTTTCTTCCGTAATTCCGAGTTACGGGGTACGACGATCCAGTCCTTGAACCATAGGACGCCGTCTCCGTCCTTCCGGAAACATCTCAGCTCCCCACTGTCTACACGTCTCCGCAAATGTGACAAGCCCTTGTCATTCTTCTGGGCTGCCGCTATCTCTTCACGGATGGTGGGGATCAAAGCTAGGTTGCAGAGAGCTCCGTGTGGAATTACATGTAGTGGTGGTTCGCTCTCTTCCAACGGTGTGATGGTCAGATTGTTGACGTGTGACTTGCGGCTCAGCGCATCTGCCACTACGTTTGCCTTGCCCGGATGATAATGGATCTCTATTTCGTAATCCTTTATCAATTCTAACCATCTTCGTTGCCTCATGTTCAGCTCCTTCTGAGTGAATATGTACTTGAGGCTTTTGTGGTCGGTATATAAATGTACGAGGTTACCGAGTAGGTAGCGCCTCCACATTTTCAGTGCAAGTACCACGGCAGCGAGCTCCAAGTCGTGAGTTGGATAATTTGCTCATGTTTTCTAAGCTGTCGTGATCCATACGCGACCACTCTCATCAGGATACATCCGAGCCCAATGCCAGATGCATCGCAGTACACATTGAACGGTTTTGTTGTGTCTGGCTGCGCCAAAACCGGTGCTGATGTCAGGTGCTTGACTAAAGCCTTGAATGCTGCTTCACATGCTGGACTCCAAAAATATTTGGTAGCCTTCTTCAGCAGCTCTGTCATTGGCTTGGCAATCTTCGAGAAGTTCGGAATGAACCTCCGATAATATCCCGCGAGTCCGAGGAAACTCCGTACCTCGTGAACAGTTCTCAGGGGTTTCCAATTCAGCACTTGAGTGATCTTGCTCGGGTCCACAGCGATACCCTCCGCTGAGATGATATGCCCGAGAAAAGGCACTTGCGATATCCAAAACTCGCATTTTCTGAATTTCGCGTATAACTTGTGGTCCCGCAGCCGTTGCAAGACTATACGCAGATGTTTCTTGTGATCTTCCTCCGACTTGGAATATACCAGGATGTCGTCGATGAAGACCACGACAAACTTGTCCAGCTCCGGCATGAATACCGAGTTCATTAAGTACATGAAGTGAGCTGGAGCATTGGTGAGGCCGAAGGACATGACCAGGTACTCCTAAAGTCCGTACCTTGTCGAGAAAGCTGTCTTTGGAATGTCCTCCGCCCTTATCTTAATCTGATGGTACCCGGATCTTAAATCCATTTTGGAAAAGATGTTTGCTTCGACCAACTGATCAAACAACATGTCGATCCGTGGCAACAGGTACTTGTTCTTGATGGTCATGGCATTTAATGGACGGTAGTCCACACAAAGCCGCAACGTCTCATCCTTCTTCTTGACAAATAATGCCGAACAGCCCCATGGCGAGGAGCTCGGCCTAATAAAACCCTTCTCCAGAAGGTCCGTGAGCTGAGTCTTCACTTCAGCCAACTCCTTGGGCGCCATCTTGTATGGCCTTCGGGATATTGGCATGGTTCCCGGTGCAAGTTCAATCTTGAACTCCACCTCTCTATCAGGCGGCACCCCCGGCAAATCATCTGGGAATACGTCAGGGAACTCTCGGACCACTGGAATATCTTCCAATCTGATGGTTGTGGCTTGATAGACACTTGGAAGTTTTATTTCTGGACTGTCCAGAAATAATGAGTGAGACCCGTGCACTTCTAAGTTTAAGTGCACGACTCGAAGGACGGTGTCTAAAACGGCGCCGTGGCGGGTTAACCACGACATCCCTAGAATGACAACGACCTTCTGTCCCTCTAAGATAATGAGAGACGTGGGATACACTCTACCCGCTAAGCATAATGGTGCTTTGGAAACCATTACGCTTGCTGAAATCTTCCCACCCGGTGAACAAATTAAATATGGACTATCGGTGGGTAGTATTAGCAAGCTGTGTTTATCAATGAAAGCTTGGCTAATAAAATTATGCGTGGCGCCTGAATCAAACAGAACTATAGCGGGGTGATGGTGGAGTTGGAACATACCCGCAAGGATTGGCTCGCCCTCCGGCACGTCCTCAATGGCAAGTTGGTGGACGGTGTCGGGCCTAGGGTTTGCCCGCCACGCATTAGTAGGGTTCCGGGGTTGATTCCTCCCCTGAAACTGCGGTGCCACTCCGCCGCCTTGCCTCCCCGGGCAACTGCTCGCGAAGTGTCCTGGACGACCACACTTGTAACATGTGGCCGCTGCTGGTGGAGTGCTCGGTGGATGAAAGCCCGGCATGCGTTGCTGAGGTGCAAACGCACGCGGCATCGCCCGCTGTTGCTGTTGTTGTTGCGGTGGTGCTGGCAGTGCCGGCCGGAATGCCGGTGAAGAGTACGGCCGACTGCGGAACGGCATCGACCGCTGTGGTGGTTGCCAGCGTGGACCTGATGGTGGGCGATTCACCATCCGAAACTTCTGAGAAGGACCACCTCCTTCTCCGCTGCTCTGCGGCGCGCTTCGCTTTCTCTCCGCCGCCGCTAACTCCTTGCTGGAGTCCTCCTGAACAATCGCAGCATCAATGATGTCGTTGAGGTTGCCGCGATTGAACATCACCAACTTGTCCTTCAGGAGCAGGTTAAGCCCCTGGTAAAAGTGGTCCCGCCGCTTCTCGTCAGTATCTGCGTGATATGACGCGTAAAGCGCGAGATCGTTAAATGCCCTGGAGTATTCCAGCGTGTTCCTGCTCCCTTGTTGCAGGTGTAGGAACTCCTGCGTATTCCTCTTCATCAGACCTGGCGGGATGTGATAGGCCCTGAAGGCCGTCCGGAACTCCGCCCAGGTCATCACTCGGTCGGTGGGCTGTGAAGCACAGAAGTTGGCCCACCACGCGCTCGCGGATCCTTGGAGCTGCTGGACCGCGAACTGAGTCTTGCGCTGCTCACTTATCTAGAGCAGCCCGAACTTCATCTCTATGGTGCGGAGCCAATTGTCCGCGTCAAGTGGTTCATCCGCCCTTGAGAATACCGGGGGATGAGTCGCCAGGAAGTCGGAGTAGGAGCTTTGTTGACGCTCCTCACGATCTTGACGTCTCTCTGGCCGAGACGTATTGGCGATGAGAGTCTGCAGCAACTCCGTGTGCTGCTGATGCGAGCCCGCCATTGCCGCGACGATGTCGGCCAATGTAACCGTTGGCAGTGGCGGTGGCGGTGTTTGCTGTTGCTGTTGCTGCTGCTGTCCCGAGGAGTCCTCGGGAGGTGGTTGGGAGGTCTCTCCCCCTTGACTGGTACTACCAACGTCAGGGTTGGCACGAGTACGCGTCATTCTGAAATTCAAAACAGCAGCGATTAGTACATGTCTTACTTAAAATCCCATAAGCAACAGTAGGTATTGAAGTGACACATGATTAATTTGCACAACATTCACATATATTGATAAAGCATAAACTTTATACAAGATACATTATTCTCAGGTCTCCGAGAAGTCGTGCTCATGTCGTCACTACTTATACATACGCTACTGTCTACACGACATGTCACCGATTACAAAAGTTGGGTTACACTACCCTGGCTGCCCTACATGGCAACTGTAACCCCCTACTCGGAGTAGAACTCGACCTCCTGCGGGTCGTCCTCCTCCGGTACCTCTGCTGGTGGCTCTGGATCTACCACCTCTTCCCCCATTCCGGGTTCTCCCATTGCTGGAAGACCCAAGACCACCGGTACGCCTAACACCGGAGGTACGAGGTCCTGCAATGCATGCACCTCGTCCATGGCTTGGTTGTAATCTTCTTCCCAGCCTTGCCCTTCCTCAATAGCGTCGTATCGCTCTTGAGCAAGGTCCTCGTTCTGCTGGGTCAGGTTCTGTACCAGTTCTTGTAATGCCACGATGTCAACACGGCTTTTCCTCTTCGCCTTCTTCAGACGATGCAACTGATTGTGTTGTTCATTCAGTCGCTTGATCGTCGGAAGGAGCACATTGCGGAGTGCGCTGTGAGCACTCTCGAAATGGTCTCCACGGCTCGTGCTCTCCTTGAGCTTCGTGGAGAGATGCTCCGTATGAACAGCTTGGCTGTCCATCACGGCGTTTCCCGCCCTCATCTGGAGGCTGAGATTTGCCTCCGCGGGGTTGTACCTTGGGCAACTCGGATCTGTTGCCTCTAGATACCTCTCTTCCCACGCATGCTGAGCCCGTCCCTCCACCGGAACGAGCGCGTATGGAGTGCCCTCCATAGCCTGCACGTGTAGTTGGCAGAAACGTGACATAGTGTCATGGGCGGCCACTTGCCACATCCCTTCCGGTTGTCTTCCTCTCACCGTGACGGTGAACGGCACCCAACCGGGTGGCGTAGGTCCTGCAGGGACTTCGACATGGATCGTCCACGCCTTGTTCCCCTCTTCGCCTTCTTCCTTGGCGAAGTACTGCGGCATCTGGTTGTACCCGAAATATTGGAGCACTTGCCACAATGCTTCCGGGTAGCCGCTACGGTGGGAACAATGGGACACCACCCACCCGTTCTCCAATTGCTTATCTGCTGTCATCTGTAAAAATATATTTGAGAAATATCAAATATTTATTTAAACAGTAAACCCTTGAGTTATGACATAAGACATGTCATTGAACCCATAAAACTTGGAAACATAGTTCAAATTTTTAAACAAATTTGACTGCTGATCTGCTGTTCCCATGACAGCCCTGACCAGTTTCTATTTCAACCTGATTTAGGCCATGCTAGAGGCAAAACTAGTTCTGGAGCTCAACATCAAAGTTAAAGCTAACTTCAATAGCTTTCCATAAAGTATTTGCTTGGCCTAAGATCTGTCCTGGTTCATAAGTTATGAGATGTCAAATTTACCAGGATTTCTGGAGAAAATTGGACAGCACCTCCCTGCTTTAGGTACTGATTTGATCGAAGAATCCCAGTTAATTCTGTTCCTAATATGACAAAACTTTCTGCTACAAAGTTGTAACCTATCTCATAAGCTTTCCAGAAATATCTCATTTTCTATTTTTTTTGGATTTTTATACAGGGAGTTATGCTTAATTTACAAAGAGTCTACAGAGAGTCTTTACTCTGTCTTGTTTTCTGGACAATTTCAACTCTACTGCATTTTTCTAGTGGTTAAGGGATGAAACACCTCTGGACCTCAACAGAAAAGTTGTAAAGCTCTTCCAAAGATTTCCAGAAATGTATCATACGACCCCAAACTCGAAAGAACTCAACCTCTAACCTCTGATTAACTTCAGCCTTGATTCAGCTGAGAACAGAGTGCTCTGTCCTTAACAACCTATAAGTTGAAAACTTGTTAACTTTGAATATCCTGTTCAAGGGAAGGAGTTACATCAAGTTTTACTACTTTGGATCAAAACCTTCAAGTTTTAAACGAATTTGTTCATTTAGTTGGGTGTGACGTCTATGCGTCACCAGATTATGTCGGTACTACGTCCTCACAAAGAAAACCTATACCGGACTTAGCCGGCTTCGTTATTTCAGTGGAACTAAACGTCACTCGCACACGGATACTACACGTCTACCGTTTCGTGGTCAGGCTACCTGCAGAGACTCAAACAATCATCAGACTCGGCTGCACACCGAGCCCGGAATCCATACAGTTCGTACACCCGGCCGTCATCACTCGCCCGGATGTTCTCAAGCCAAACACGCCTTGAGTTACGTGTTCACGTTTCAGACCAGGTGACGGGGTCTCCCAAGTTGCACCACGCACGCCAGGGATAGACGTTGCTTGAATACCCCAAAAGACATGAAGAGTCGTAGAGGATATCAAAGCGGGTCGGGTTACCTGCCACCCGTCAGGCTCCACCCTTCAGCTTGTGCGCACTGGTGGACAGCGCTTACGTGCACCCCCCAGGACATACACGTCCCGAGATGCACGATTTTCCGACATAACAAATAGGTCAATATGCCACTTTCTATATACTAATAACATCCTTATAAGGGCTACTAACTCGTTCCTCATTGGATTTTTGAAAAAGAAGACCTTTGTAGTGCGTTAAACCTCAAGCGAGCTCTGATACCAGCGCTGACACGACCCCGCGGTCTTGTCGAGCCAGGATCACGCTGAGGGGTGCTGCGTTGCACAGCACCGGATAACACACGTCAAAGGTACAAAGCGGAAGCGAAATTTTACTACATTAACAAGTTTATGAGATGTTTACATCAAAATAAGTCCAGTCTACACTCACGGGCGTAGACTACGCATCAAGTCCACGTTCAGCCCTTGAACGTGTCCTTGCTAGCACACACGCACACTAACTCTGCGGCGTGCACGACTCCCACTCAACGGGATTCCCCTCCTGGGGTTCCGTCTCCTCTTTGGGAGTCCCTTCCTCATAGAACCCTGCAAAAGCTTCAAACACAAGCAGTGAGCACGAAGGCTCAGAAAGTCTGACCCGTCTCTCCTAAACATGGAACTTCTACATGAGGGTGATGGGTTACATGAGGTAAAAATCATTTGCAAGGACTCACCTAATTAGTAGAACCTTACTTTCAAGTTTTAGCAGCAGGTTGTGGAGAACCTTACGCTAAGGTACATGAGAGAGCCGCAATCAAACAAGAAACGCATTTCTCTCATGTACTTTGCCCAAAGTTGAAATGAACTTTAGTTAGCTCTAAACTACAGCAAGTCATTAGCAATCAAGTCCATCTTTCAATCAGCAACATTTTAACATGTAACTAGCATGTTCTTTCTACGTCACGGTACAGTGAACAAGTGGTACTCACTGACCGCGAGGGGACGGCGATTATAATCGATTTACACCTGCAGGGTTACCCGAACAACCCGTCACGTACGCCCGTACTCGATGTTGCCTACAACAACCATCACGGACGCCGTACGCAACCACCTTTCACCTGTCAGACAAATATCGAACCGGTCCCATCGTCCCGAGCAAGAGGTCTCTGCACGCGCATCTCTGTGCCGCCAGCCGATTTACACCTCGAGCTCTCAACCTACCCTCTGAACGACGGGCAATGCCTCAATACCCAGCTACCCGAGTTACATCAGTTTCCCGGTTCCCATATAGCCGGTAGGTCTTCGGTACTGTTCTAGCTTGTTCAACAGGCCCGCACACGGCTCGGTCCTCAATCGACACAAGTGGAGCTACAGCACACAGGCCCCAAAGTCCTGCTGCCCTTACCCTCCGCTTGGTCTCATTTTCTTGCCATGTGTTTCATGTGCTATCACTACCCGAGTCGAGTGCCTCTAGCCTATGCTCGTGAGTAGTTCCAACTACTCGACTTGTACCGAATCCTACTCTATCCTAGCAATGCAGTAGCTAACGGGGTTTGCAATCCTAAACCCAACCCATGGTTCTCCTCGCTATGCAGTGGGGCTTCCAAACAAGACTCTAATGCAAAGAATAAAGGAAACAAGTATGTGCTCAAAACAATAAAAATTTGTAAAAAGGTTAATGCAAACCGGAGATTGCCTTGCTGCTCTTGGTCGTAGGCTAGCTGTTCCTCCGGAGTAACAAAGTCTAGGACTTCGGGTTCCTCCTCGACCTTAGCGACTACATGATAGAAGCAATACATGTATTAATTTAATGCATTTGTATTAAGTTTGAACTTGTGAAGCTTACAAGTCCCACTAGACAGGCTCACTGACTATGAAACTTTTTCTGTGGCTTGGCTACAACCTAGACAGAGACTTGGTCAAGTTTTAGTTGCAGTCAAGCTCATTTGAGCCCTCCACAATTAATTATGTACTTGACCTTTATTAAAGGCTTTTAGGGTGTTCTAAGGATTTTCATGAAACAAACTATGACTTTCTGAAAACTATATTTTCAGAGGGTTGTAATGGAATTGGTCTCACTTAATTTGGAGGTTCCTAACTAAAGATATGAGCTAAACAATTTCAGAGAAAATTCTGAAAATGTTTCTGAACATTTTCTATTTTCTCTGGAACAGTTTCACTAATCACACCATTAGGTGGATTAAATGAGCTCCAATGGTTCTGAAATTTTTATGGTAGTTCAGGGATATTTTGGTGAACATCCCAGCAAAAATTCAGGATTTTCCTCCAACAGATTCTCCAGTTAAAATTCCAAACAGTTTAAACTTTGAGGAATTAATTCTGGAGAAATAAGGGTTTTCATAAAGTGAAACTTGATTTTCTGGAAAGTGCTCAGAGAGCTGAATCCAACAAAATTTGGTTCACTCGATTTGGAGCTTCCTAGCCAAAGTTATGAGGATTTGAAGTTTGAAGGAAATCTGAAAATCGGGGAAAAGTTTAAACTCACGAGTGGGCCCCGGGGACACGCGTCGCACGCCGAGGCGACAGCACACCGCGGCCCACAAGGATTTTGCGCGCCAGCAAAACCGATCCCCGCCGCAGCCCGACCCCGATTCAGAATATCGGCCGCTGACAGCTGGGGTCCACCCCCTTCTTCAACCTCGCGACGCCCGCGCTCCGCCGCCAAGGGACCTCGCCGGAGAGCTCGCCGCCGGCTTCTGTACAGCTTCAAACTTCACGATTTTGGCCGCCCCTGCCTACTTTCACTCGGGAAACAGGATTCCGGGGTCAGCTGCTCATGACAATGGCCGGTGCATGGTCGGCGACGAGCCGCCACCTCGGGAAGACTTCGGCCATGTCGGCTGACTACCCTAGCACCTCAACTACTCGAGGAACCGGTCGGAAAGCATCAGTGGACCTCAGGGAAGGTCGACATGAGCTCGGGGCAGCTCGGGGAAGGCCCGAAGTAGGTCCTCACCGTGCGCCCGATGCCTCCCGTTTACTCCGCCATTTGTAAACCTCGAATTACGCCGGGTACAGAGGTTCTCCGGCCAAGGGTTGTGAAGGCAACTTGTGCGTTACCATGTCTAGTTTGTGTGAGAGCGGATTGAGGCCCTCACATGCGCCCTGTTTTCCGGCGAGTTTCAGCCGCCGGCGACCTCACCAACGTGTTCAGCGTGGGGGAAAATGGGGGGGGGGGGGGGGCAGCAGGGGGTCCGGAGGTGGCTGGGATGTGACTTTCCAGCTACCTCGCCGGAGGGAGCCGCCACTGCTCTATTTGGCGCGAGGCTGAAGGTTAGGGATGACGAGTGAGACCCACTGTCAGTATTTAAAATTTTTTCAGATTTTCCTAATTCGGTTCAAACTTTGGAGAGCCATAACTTTGTGTAGGAACCTCAAAAAATTGTGAAATAAATTTTGTTGGATTCCTCTCAAAGAGTACTATCCAGAGGTGCATCCCAATATTTATGAAACTCTCTGGATTTGGCTCATTAATTCATTTAAGGAAAAAGTTTTAGGAATTTTTACAGAAGTTCTGTTTATTGGAAAATTCCCAAATTTGGGAAGGACAATTTTCCAAAAATCCTTGAACCCAAGTAAAAGTTTCAGAGGCATTGGACTCCATTTGCTTGGAAAAATGTTGATTTAATCTTGTCTGTTACTGAAAATTAGAAAAAAAATAATAGAATGAGTTTCAGCTTTTAGCTCCAACTTCCAAATTCCATATCTCTGTGTAGGAAGCTTCAAAAATGGTGAAACCAAGTCCTATGGACTCATGAGACTTTAAAGTTTCTGTAAAACTAAATTCGGAGCATGAGAAGACACTATAATTGCCATAGGAATTCAGAGAAGCCAAATAGTAAGAAAATTCCCTAGGCCACATGTTCCATCAACTTTGTCTGAAATTTTGCAAGCCATACCTCTGTATGATCTATGGTCCACTGTAAAAATTTCATAGGAATTTGAGATCAGCTTCTCCAGTTTTCTGCTGGTTCTTTCCACTACCTTTCTTATGTCCATTAAATATAACTCTTTGAATTTTACTCCAACCAACATCTACTGTCCAGCTAAAGTTCTCTGTTTTTGTCCATAACAAAGCTCTTCACTCACTTTAGAGTTGGTGCAAACCATTCTTTGTTCCTAAAACACATTTGTTTTATAATTCCGTTACTCGTATTAAAACTGTGCATATTCATGTTGGTAGGAAATACGAGGAAGGAGGTCGACGAGCAACTTGACTCGGAGCAGCAAGTCGAGGCTTAACTCATCGCCAAGCTACTGACTATAAAGTAGAACTAAACCTGCAGCAACATAAGGCAAGCCCCGGTTCGCATTTAACAGCTTTTTAGTTACATTTTACTTTGTATCACTTTTATGGGTCTAGTATGTATTGTGCATTAGGTCAAGGTGATTGATACTCCAAATGCATGACCCAAAAACCCTTGGAGTTAAAGGGTAGGACAGGTTACCTTCGTGTAGCTTTGGCTAGGCTTATGTTGTATAGAATCCGGTACAAGTCGGGTAGTTGGAAGCTACTCGCGAGTTTAGGATGTTGGTTCAGCGGGGTATGATTCTAGAGAATGAAAGTTCTGGAATGAAAATTAAGACCGAGCAGAGAGTAGGAGCAGCAGGACGTTGGACCTGTGTGACTATAGCTCTGTTTGTGTCGGTTAAGGACCAATGTGTATGCCTCCCTGCTGAGCAAGTTTGAACAGTACCGGATGCATACTGGAATTATGGGGTCCAGGAAACTGATGTAACTCGGGTACTCTCGTGTCGAAACTTATACGGCCGTCCTTTGGGGGTTGGTGTCAGAGGTGTAAACCCTCTAGCGGAGCAACTTCGACGTGTTCCGGGTAGTGGCCCTTCTGATGGGTCGCGGAACTGGTTCGGCATTGGAGTGACAGGTGAAAGGTTGCTGCATACAAGGTAAGAAAGAGCTTGTGTGAGTCTTTCGAGGTGGGTGTATGTGTCGTGTATTCCGGGTGTGTCCTGATTGCAATCACCGTCCCTCGCGGTTATATGAGTACCACTTGTTCACTGAGTTGTGACGTAGTAATTATTTTCAGATAAAGTGAGATGAATCATTGCTGATGTGAAGTTCTTAAATTATTTGCATTGCCAACCATGTATGCTGTAGTTGTAGAGCTCATTAAGTTTATTTTCCTCTTTGGGCATCACCACATCGGAGGAAAGCATTTCTTGTTTGATTGTGGACTTCCGATGTGAGGGCTGCCTAAGGTATAATAATCTGCTGCTATTAAACTGAAAGTAAGGATTAACGTGTAGGCGTGTCGTTATTGCATTATACTTTTCCTAAGTTAGTAATCCCTGCATGTAGAGTTTCATGGTTTAGGAGTGTCGGTTAAGTCTTGCTGAGCCATCGTGCTCACGGTTGCATTATTAGTGTTTTGCTGGTTATAAAATTTGCTATGAAGATGGTTGTTCGGTGAGCCATCAGAGACTCACCGGAAACCCTGCCGCTGCACTCATCTTTGTGGAAGCTAGTAAGAAGCGTCCGCGGGCTGGACGTCTTCTCTTTTGCATAGTTAGGACCGAGAGTAAGTGTGTATGTATATTCCGCTGTGTGTACCCTCGTGGCACAATATTTTGTAAATGACACTATCTTGAGAAATAAAAGACTTTGTACTTTACGGTTCTTTTCGTGTATGCTGTTGGGTGCCGCATCGCACGGCACCATCCAATGTGATCCTGGAGTGTGGATCCCGGAAGGAGTTCCCCACAGGCGTGGTATCAGAGCTGCATTGGGAATAGCACACATGAAAAGAGCTTATTTTCGAAAACTTAGAAGTATACGAGTGACGAACGTATAGTACACCCACATAAGGACTATTGGTAGCATAGTTACTTAAGGTGTCAAGCTAACAGTGTGTTACATTAAGTATTTCAATTTTGTAACAAGGCACCTACGTCAGGTAAGAGGTAAGGTACGCTACCGCAGGCGGATCAATTGCGGTAACTCGCCATACGAGTAATAGTATGGAATGGTATACCGTGGCTTGGCACGGTAGTTAATATGAGTCTCTGAACCTCTCTATGGTTCTAAGAGAATATGAAAACGCTGATCTCCAGCGTGATTTAGGCAAAAGTGATAATACCCCATCGTGTGGTAAGCAACACTGTAGTATGCAACTCTTGAACGTTCAATGTTCAAAGGGCCATACGCAGCGCTCGCCATCGGCGTGCCTCAACGGTCATGAGGCAGTAGGTGGTATCCGTTGGGTTGATAACATTCTCAACCGTGACGACCCGTTCGCGCTCTACTCGGATTCCCCGTCGTGTGGTGTGAAAACTCTACCATGTACCTTGAGACGTGACTTGACTCAAGGATGGCCCGTATGGCAATGATACGGGGCATATGTTTTTACTATGATATGGACCTGCCTGAAATGGAAAACCTTTGGGTGCATCACTATTGATTGTTTTTCTGCAGATACCTTAACCACAAGTAGAACATGTCGTTTAGAAAACGTGTGTGAGTGATCGTTTTAGTGCCACCCTTTGAGACGTATATGCCGGTGTAACGCCGGTTAGGATTTTGATTTGGTGAGGAAACATAGTACCGTAATAGGTTCTTAACTGAATTAAATAAAAGTTTTCAAAAAAAGAGTAATTTTGGAGTCTAGGATTCTATTAGGGGTTAATGAACTCCTATATTGAACTAAAAGTCAATTGGGAGTATAGTTTTCATCTCAAGCATTTAGAAACAATCTCCCCTGTTCTCGGCAGAAGTTTTGCTGAACTTGAAAAGGGCATAACTGTTGTTTGGTTGAACCAATGGAGGTGAATGATACATTTATGGAAAGGTTTTGAAGTCCTACAACTTTTCTGTAGTGCTCCAGAACAGAATCTCCCTCCAAATGATGAAAATATCAGATGAGTGTTAACTGTCCAGAAACAGGGCAGACCAAAAATACTCTCTGGAATTTTCTGTATTTCGACCATAACTTCCTGTAGAAAAATTTCTAACGGTCATGTAATACACTGAAGTTTGTGATATGTGCTACGACTTTGTAGTTCAATGTTTCTACAGATTTGGTGTAGAACTTTATGAAATCTTCCGGACAAACAGACACTTTCAGAGGAGGTGCTGTCAAAATTGTTCCAGATTTCTGTCAACTTTAAAATATCATAACTCCTGATCCAGAATTGATATGAAGGCAAATAAATACTCGTTGGAAAGATATTGAAGTTACATATAACTTTGATATTCACCTTGAGACATGAAACTGCCATTTCCAGAATCAAATGCTGGGAATTAGGTCAACTGGTCAATCTGAACAGAGCATTGTTCATTGTCCATGTAACTTGAGACTTGTTGTGGACATGAGGGTTTTTATGCTTCTCTAAGTTCCATGACATAGTCATTAGCTATATTCCATCATTCCTTGCTGTTGATTTAAGTGTTTGACAAACTTGAACAATCATTGGTCATATTTCAGAATTGTCAAAAACCTTGTTTCCTTTATATATGCTGCACAGTTTATGTGATGCATTTGCGATTAATAATTTCGAGTTAAAGCTGAGTACACTCTTTGATATTAACCGTAAATTGCTCACTCTTGCAGTATGGATCATACTCATTCTGGGTATGGAATTGGTGGTTCCAGTCTAGATGGAAATGATTCGTCGCAGCGACGATCACCGTCATCATCAACCGGACTGGCAGATGTGTTGGGAAGAATGGCTGAGTCTCTTGAGTTGTTGGTGCAGAAAGGCGTCTGACAAGAGACCTCACAGCAAAACCCCACACTGAATACTTATCTGGATTTTCTAGCAAGACAACCACCAGTATTCTTGGAAGCTAAAGAAGCCTTGGAAGCAGAACATTGGCTCCGGGTGATTGATTCTATACTGGGAATGCTCCAGTGTGATGAATAAGAGAAGGCTTTATTTGCCGCTCAGCAGCTTCATGGATCCGCTGGGGCTTGGTGGTCTGAATATCTTGCTAAGATCGTTGAAGGCCATCGTGTGACGTGGACGGAGTTTCGTGATGCTTTCCGTGCACGTCATATCTGTCAGGGCGTCGTCAAAACCAGAATTGAAGAGTTCTATGAACTCAAGCAAGGAGGCATGAGTGTTATGGAGTACTTTACGTAATTCAACCGTTTAGTACAATATGCATCCGCTTATGTGCATAACAAGACGATGAAGTGTCATTACTTCTTCTGAGGCCTCGATGTGAAGCTTCGGACAAAAGTGGCACAATGCAATAAAGGGAATTATAGCGAGTTAGTCAATTCCGCTATGATTCAAGAAATAGCTGAACTCGAGCATAAGGAATGTAAGAGGAAGAGAAAATTATCACTGGCAAGTACGGGTGATTATCATCAAGAATAACCAGCGATATATTGCTTACCATCCGGGGTGGAGATTCAGTCCTTTGACGGACCACCTCAGATGCAATACTGTCCATATTCACCCATGGAGGTTCAGCCACTGCTGCAACAGCAGCAAATGAGTAGTTGTGCACCCCCACTTCAACAAGGTGCACAAGAATATCAATCACTTTAATATTATGAAGATCCTGAGCTCGCATCGTACGGTACTCGTAGCGATGTAAAGCATATTCCTCAGGAAGGTCAAGTGACCCAGCAAAGCAGCAGTCACATGTCATCTCAAACTGCAAAGAAATTTCATGGTCAGCCAAGGAGGACAACACTGAAAGTGGGGAACGTAAACTATATGCAGTTGAAGACGTTCCCGTGGGAGAACCCATGTTTGCGGGTATGTTCAGTCTACGTGGTCAACCCACGTTCGTGTTGTTCGACTCGGGTGCCACACATGATTTTATCAGCAAAGATTATGTGGTTAAGCACAAAGTACCATCAACCACCTTGGCCGCATCATATCATATTAAATAACCGGGAGGTAGTAGGACAGCGGGCAGGATTGTAGCTCGAGCGCCTATATGTTTGGATGGGCGGATATACCCTACTACTCTTATCATCCTGGAAGGCTTGCGGATTGACATAATCTTGGGAATGGCTTGGTTGACGCATCACCAAGCTATCTTTGATATTAGTTCACGAACGGTGCAGCTGAATTCAAAGAAGCACGGGCAACACACGTTGATTCTGAGAAATGTTGCACCGGAAGTCACTGCTGTCCATACTGTTGAAGCTAAGATAATGGAGGACATTCCAGTGGTCCGGGAATATCCGGACGTGTTTCCCGATGATCTACCGGACATGCCGCCCGAACGTGAAGTGGAGTTCAAAATTGAACTAGCACCGGGAACCACATCATATCTCGGAGGCCGTATAAAATGGCACCGAAGGAATTCATGGAGCTGAAGGAGCAGCTGAATGATTTGTTATGCAAAGGCTTCATTCGACCCAGTTCATCACCATGGGGATGCTCCGCGCTGTTTGTCAAGAAAAAGTATGAGACTCTGAGGTTATGTGTGGACTATCGTCCGCTCAATGCCGTAACTATCAAGAACAAGTATCCACTACCACGTATCGATATGCTTTTCGATCAATTAGTGGGTGCTATGGTTTTCGCGAAGATGGATCTTCGGTCCGGATATCATCAGATAAAAATCCGGGCGGAAGACATAACCAAGACGGCATTCTTGACGAGATACGGGTTATATGAGTATTTCATAATGTCATTCGGACTCACTAATGCTCCGGCTCATTTTATGTACTTGATGAATTCAGTCTTCATGCCGGAGCTGTACAAGTTCGTTGTGGTCTTCATCGATGATATCTTGGTATATTCTAAGTCGGAGGAAGAACACGCCGAACATCTACATATTGTGCTCCAACGCCTACGGGATCAAAAGCTATATGCAAAATTCAGCAAGTGCGAGTTCTGGATCAACCAAGTGCCATTTCTTGGGCACATTATTTCTGTGGAAGGCATCGCAGTTGACCCGAGCAAGATCGTCCAAGTGCTGAATTGGAGTTCACCAAAGTCAGTTCACGAAGTCCGTAGCTTTCTCAGTTTAGCGGGGTACTACCGGAGATTCATTCCAAATTTCTCCAAAGTCTCTAAACCGATGACGGAAATTCTAAAGAAAGGCAACAAATATGTGTTAAGAAAGGCGTTCAAAGCGTTGGTAAAGCACCTCACAACAGCCCCCGTGTTGGCGCAGCCCGATACAACTAAAGCTTTTGATGTGTATTGCGATGCATCTGGCATCGGCCTTGGCAGCGTGCTCATGCAAGAAGGGCGAGTGGTCCCATATGGATCCAGGCAGCTTCGGAATCATGAGCAGAATTATCCGACACATGATCTCGAGCTAGCTGCTGTGATTCTTGCTCTAAAGATGTGGAGGCACTATTTGCTTGGAAACTTAGTCCACCTCTACACCGACCACAAGAGTTTAAAGTACATCTTCACACAAAAGGAATTAAATATGAGGCAGCGAAGATGGTTAGAGTTAATCAAGGTTTATAAACTGAAGATTCATTACCATCCTGGAAAAGCGAATGTGGTTGCCGACGCACTTAGTAGGAAATCACATGTGCATAATCTAACCATGGCTGCAATGGAAGAAGAAGAACCGAGCCTGCGCGTGGTTCCCTATGGGTCATTGTTTAACCTTGCCCTCATTCCTACAATTCGTGATGAAATTGTAGAGGCCCAAAAGAAAGATAAGGGCATGGCCCATATCCGGAAGAAAATAGACAAAGGAGAAGCTAAGTGCTTCCGGAAAGATGAGAATGGTACGCTATGGTTCAAGAACCGTATAATCGTACCGAGGGACATGAAGCTTCGTAATAAAATATTAGACGAAGCTCATCTATCAAAATTTTCCATTCATCCCAGAAGCAACAAGATGTACCAATATTTGAGAAACAAGTTTTGGTAGACACGGATGAAGCGAGAGATAGCTAAATACGTATCCGAGTGCGGTACGTGTCGAAGGGTGAAAGCAGATCACATGAAGAAACCTGGTTTGCTGCAGCCCCTCCATATTCCGGCATGGAAGTGGGAAGATGTGAGTATGGATCTCATTGTCGGACTGCCGCTCACATCTCGGAAGCATGATTCAGTTTGGGTAATCGTTGATCGATTAACCAAGTCAGCACACTTCATACATGTGAATGTGGGATTCAACGCCAAGAAGTATGCAGAGTTATACATTGAACGGATATTATGCCAGCATGGAGTTCCAAGAACAATAGATTCAAATCATGGTGCACTGTTCGTTTCTTGTTTCTGGGAAAAGCTGTACGCATCCTTGGGAACCAAATTGCTTAGAAGCTCCGCATATCACCCTCAAACAGATGGGCAAACTGAGAGGGTGAATCAATTCTTAGAAGATATGTTGAGAGCGTGTGCCATCCACCACAGTAAGAATTGGGATTCTTATCTACCATTGGCGGAATTGTCGTACAACAACAACTATCAAACGAGTATCAAGATGGCACCGTATGAGGCTCTCTACGGCCGGAGATGTCGCACACCGCTGAATTGGTGCGAATCCGGTGAAAGAGTGACATTCATGATTGACCTTGTCAATGACGTCAAAGAATGAGTTCATGTCATACAAGCAAATTTAAAGGCTGCTCAATCTCGACAGAAGAGTTATGCAGACCAGCGACGTCGACCGCTGAACTTCAACGCCGGAGAGTACGTATATCTCCGTGTATCTCCAATGAAGGGAGTTCACCGATTCGGTGTAAAAGGGAAGCTCGCTCCCCGGTTTATTGGTCCATTTGCTATCACGGAGAAATGTGGGCCCGTAGCTTACCGGCTTGAGCTACAGACCAATCTCGCTTGGGTGCATGATATATTTCACGTCTCGCAGCTTCGAAAATGTCTCAAGAATACCACTGCTGTGCGCAATGGAGATCTCGAGACATTGCAACCGGATCTCTCCTATACCGAGCATCCAATCCGGGTTATCGATGAAAAGTCTCGGTCGACAAGGAGTCGAACGCTCCAATTCTATAAGGTATTTTGGAGCAATCATACCGCGGAGAAATCAACATGGGAGAGTGAGGAATACCTCCGTTCAAACTATCCGGACTTGCTGTCCGCTTATATCCGGTAATTCCTTCTCTACCGCTTCGTCTCTTCTTTATGAATCTCGGGACAAGATTCTTTTTAAGGTGGGGGGGGGGGGAATGTGAAATCCCAAAACTCTAGCAAGTGGAGCTGCAAGTACACCGAGAAAATGAGGGAATTTAAACTTTTGAATTTAGCGGTGTGAGCTCCAAGTCTAAATTTGAACTTGCGAAAATTCCTGAACATGGAGATCTAAAGCTACCATTTGGTTCTCCACACATCCACGGGTAGCCCGGAAAAATTTCAGATCATTTGGAAAAGGTTTCCTAGTTGTTGGAATTAAAATGGGAGAAAACTCGAATTTGAATTTAAGTCTCAGTTTCAAATTCCAACTTCACCAAAATTCAAATTTGAGTGCACCATTGTGTTCCTCATATTTCTTTTGGCCTATCCTCCGAATTTTATCAAATTTGGAGCTCATTTGCTATTTTAAATTGAATTGAAGGATAAGAGAAAGAATTGTGGCTGTGTGGACCCCATTGGACAGTGACTCAATTGATATTCCCATGATGTGCTCTGTTTGTCCTTCATCGAGAGCTGACAGCTCCTGCTCGCCGGTGCTCACCGCCTCTCTACAGCACCACCTCCTGCTCTGTGGATGAGAACACCTAGTAAAGAGGGAGCAATACACTGCCTTCCCTGTGAACCGGCTCTCCTCGCTCCCCACCATCTCCTCGCACAGCTCGAAGCAAAAACACAGCCGAAGAAACTCACCACGGCCAACCCTCGCTGTTCCCCGGTGACTGCCTGCTAGATGACTCTTCGTGCCGACGGTCTACACGAAAAAGGAGCTCCCTCAGGTGTGCAAACGGACGGTGCAACCGTCTTCTCCTTTCATCCATCGCTGGGGATGAATTTTGCAATTCTTTTGCTTGGGTATGCCTAGAACCGAGCCTCACCAATCTTCAAAATTCGTCGTGATCAGTCCACCATCACGTGTGCCAAGCTACAAACATGATCTAGACACTCCCACGCGCCTCTAGGATAAAAAATCATCGAAAATAATCAAGATTTGGCACTGTTCTTCGAGAATTTCGGGCCGGCACCGATTTTCGCCCTAGGTCGCCGATGAGTCCCTATTTGCAGCCATTCTTGAGGCGCTTTGAGCTCATGCCAGTTATGAGGGATCCCCCACGGTGCTATAGAGCCCAAGAACCGACCATTTGGTGGAGAAATCACCGTGCACGACCTCGCCGGAGCCCTAGGGTTTGCTGTTGCCGGTGTGACCTGTTTTCCGGCAAGTTTCAGCCGCCGGCGACCTCACCAACGTGTTCAGCGTGGGGGAAAATGGGGGGGGGGGCGGCCAGCAGGGTTTCTGGAGGTGGCTGGGAAGTGCCTTTCCCGCGACCTCGCCGGAGGGAGCCGCAACTGCTCTGTTTGGCGCGAGGCTGAAGGTTAGGGATGACGAGTGGGACCCACTGTCGGTATTTAAACATTTTCCAGATTTTCCTGATTCGGTTCAAACTTTGGAGAGCCATAACTTTATGTAGGAACCTTCAAAAATTGTGAAATAAATTTTGTTGGATTCCTCTCAAGGAGTACTATCCAGAGGCGCAGTCCAATATTTATGAAAATCTCTGGATTTGGCTCATTAATTCATTTAAGAAAAAATTGTAGGAATTTTTACAGGAGTTCTGTTTATTGGAAAATTCCCAAATTTGGGCAGGACATTCTCCCAAAAGTCCTTGAACACCAGTAAAAGTTTCAGAGGCATTGGACTTCATTTGCTTGGCAAATTGTTGATTCAATCTTGTATATCTCTGAAAATTAGAAAAAATAACAGAATGAGTTTCAGCTTTTAGCTCCAACTTCTAAATTCCATATCTCTGTGTAGGAAGCTCCAAAAATGGTGAAACCAAGTCCTATGGACTCATGAGACTCTAAAGTTTCTGAAAAACAAAATTTCGAGCATGACAAGACACTATAAATTCCATAGGAATTCAGAGAAGCCAAATAGCAAGAAAATTCCCTAGGCCACATATTCCATCAACTTTGTCTGAAATTTTGCAAGCCATACCTCTGTATGATCTATGATCCACTGTAAAAATTTCATAGGAATTTGAGATTATTTTCTCCAATTTTCTGCTGGTTCTTTCCACTACCTTTCTTATGTCCATTAGATATAACTTTTTGAATTTTACTCCAACCAACATCTACTGCCCAGCTAAAGTTCTCTGTTTTTGTCCATAACATAGCTCTTCACTCACTTTAGAGTTGGTCTAAACCATTCTTTGTTCCTAAAACACATTTGTTTTATAATTCAGTTACTCGTATTAAAACTGTGCATATTCATGTCGGTTGGAAATACGACGAAGGAGATCGACGATCAACTTGACTCGGAGCATCAAGTCGAGCCTTAACTCATCGCCAAGCTACTGACTATAAAGTAGAACTAAACCTGCAGCAACATAAGGCAAGCCCCGGTTTGCATTTAACAGCATTTTAGTTACATTTTACTTTGTATCACTTTTATGGGTCTAGTATGTATTGTGCATTAGGTCAAGGTGATTTATACTCCAAATGCATGACCCACAAACCCTTGGAGTTAAAGGGTAGAACAGGTTACCTTCGTGTAGCTTTGGCTAGGCTTAAGTTGTATAGGATCCAGTACAAGTCGGGTAGTTGGAAGCTACTCGCGAGTGTAGGATGTTGGTTCAGCGGGGTATGAATCTAGAGAATGAAAGTTCTGCAATGAAAAATAAGACCGAGCAGAGAGTAGGAGCAGCAGGACGTTGGGCCTGTGTGACTATAGCTCTGTTTGTGTCAGTTAAGGACCGATGCATATGCCGCCCTGCTGAGCAAGTTTGAACAGTACCGGATGCATACTGGAATTATGGGGTCGAGGAAATTGATGTAACTCGGGTACTCTCGTGTCGAAACTTAGACGTCCGTCCTTTGGGGGTTCGTGTCAGAGGTGTAAACCCTCTAGCGGAGCAACTTCGACGTGTTCCAGGTAGTGGCCCTTCTGATGGGTCGGCGGAACTGGTTCGGCATTGAAGTGACGGGTGAAAGGTTGCTGCATACAACATAAGAAAGAGCTCGTGTAAGTCTTTCGAGGTGGGTGTATGTGTCGTGTATTCCGGGTGTATGTCCCTCGCGGTTATATGAGTACCACTTGTTCACTGAGTTGTGACGTAGTAATTATTTCCAGATAAAGTGAGATGAATCATTGCTGATGTGAAGTTCTTAAATTCTTTGCATTGCCAACCATGTATGCTGTAGTTGTAGAGCTTATTAAGTTTATTTTCCTCTTTGGGCATCACCACATCGGAGGAAAGCATTTCTTGTTTGATTGTGGACTTCCGATGTGAGGGCTGCCTAAGGTATAATAATCTGCTGCTATTAAACTGAAAGTAAGGATTAACGTGTAGGTGTGTCGTTATTGCATTATACTTTTCCTATGTTAGTAATCCCTGCATGTAGAGTTTCATGGTTTAGGAGTATCGGTTAAGTATTGCTGAGCCATCGTGCTCACGGTTGCAGTGTTTTGCAGGTTATAAAATTTGCTATGAAGATGGTTGTTCGGTGAGCCATCAGATACTCACCGGAAACCCTGCCGCTGCACTCATCTTTGTGGAAGATAGTAAGAAGCGTCCGCGGGCTGGACGTCTTCTCTTTTGCATAGTTAGGACTGAGAGTAAGTGTGTATGTATATTCCGCTGCGTGTACCCTCATGGTACAATATTTTGTAAATGACACTATCTTGAGAAATAAAAGACTTTGTACTTTACGGTTCTTTTCGTGTATGCTGTTGGGTGCCGCATCACACGGCACCACCCAATGTTATCCTGGAGTGTGGATCCCAGAAGGGGTTCCCCACAATGACCTGGCGGAATTCCGGACGGTCTTCAGGGCCTATCATATACCACCGGGTCTCATGAAGAGGAAGACACAGGAGTTCTTACGCCTGCAGCAGGGGAGCCGGAACACGCTGGAATACTCCAGGGCGTTCAATGATCTTGCGTGCTACGCTTCTTATCACGCCGATGCCGACGAGAAGCGGCGGGATCATTTCTACTAGGGGCTTAACCCGCTCCTGAAGGACAAACTGGCGATGTTCAATCGCGGCAGCCTCAATGATATAATTGATGCTGCGATTGTTCGGGAGGACTCCTGCAAGGAGTTAGCGGCGGAAAGGAAGCGAAGCGCGCCGTAAAGCAGAGGATAAGGAGGTGGTCCTTCTCAAAAATACCGGATGGTGAATCGCCCACCATCGGGTCCACGCTGGCAGCGACCAAAGAGGCTGATGCCATTCCGCAGTCGGCCATATTCTCCACCGGCATTCAGGCCGGCACTGCCAGTCCCACCTCTGCAGCAACAACAGCAGCAGCGGGCGATGCCGCGTGCGTATGCACCTCAGCATTGCATGCCGGGCTTTCGTCCCCCAAGTACCGGACAAGCAGCAGCCACATGCTACAAGTGTGGTCGTCCAGGACACTTCGCCAGCAGTTGTCCGGAGAGGCAAGGTGGCGGAGTTGCACCGCAACTTCCGGGGAGGAATCAACCCCGGAACCCCACGCGGCGGGCAAACCCTAGGCGCGGCACCGTACACCAACTTTCCATAGAGGACGTGCTGGAGGGAGAGCCGATCCTTGCGGGTACGTTCCAACTCCACCAGCATTCCGCTATAGTGTTATTTGATTAAGGCGCCACGCATAGCTTCATTAGCCAAGCTTTTATTGCTAAATACAGCTTGCAAATACTACCCACCGATAGTCCATACTTGATTTGTTCACCGGGTGGGAAGATTCAGCAAGCATGATGGTCCCAAAAGCGCCATTATGCTTAGAGGGTAGAGTATACCCTACGTCTCTCATAGTTCTGTAGGGACAAAAGGTCGATGTCATCTTAGGGATGTCGTGGTTAACCCGCACACGGTCCTCCGAATTGTGCACTTGAACTCAGAAGTGCACAAATCTCATTCCTTATTTCTGGACAGTCCAGAAATAAAACTTCCAAGTGTGTATCAATCCACAACCATCAGATTGGAAGACATTCCAGTGGTCCGAGAGTTCCCTAACGTGTTCCCGGATGATTTACTGGGGATGCCGCCCGACAGAGAGGTGGAGTTCAAGATTGAACTTGCACCGGGAACCATGCCAATATCCCGAAGGCCGTACAAGATGGCGCCCAAGAAATTGGCTGAACTGAAGACTCAGCTAACGGACTTGCTGGAGAAGGGTTTTATTAGGCCGAGTTCCTCGGCATGGGGCTGTTCGGCATTATTCGTGAAGAAGAAAGACGAGACGTTGTGGCTTTGCGTGGACTATCGTCCACTAAACGCCGTAACCATAAAGAAAAAGTACCCGTTGCCACAGATCAACATGTTGTTTGATCAGTTGGTCAAAGCAAAGATCTTTTCCAAGATGGACTTAAGATCCGGGTACCACCAGATTAAAATACGGGCTGAGGATATTCCGAAGACAGCTCTCTCGACGAGGTATGGACTTTATGAGTACCTGGTCATGTCCTTCGGCCTCACCAACACTCCAGCTCACTTCATGTATTTGACGAACTCGGTATTCATGCCGGAGCTGGACAAGTTTGTCGTGGTCTTCATCAACGACATATTGGTATATTCCAAGTCGGAGGAAGAACACAAGAAGCATCTGCGTGTAGTCTTGCAACGGCTGCGGGATCACAAGCTATACGTGAAATTCAGCAAGTGCGAGTTCTGGATATCGCAAGTGCCTTTTCTCGGACATATTATCTCAGCCGAGGGCATCACTGTAGACCCGAGTAAAATCACACAAGTGCTGAATTGGAAGTTCCCGAGAACTGTTCACGAGGTACGGAGTTTCCTCGGACTCGCGGGATATTATTGGAGGTTCATTCCGAACTTTTCGAAGATTGCCAAGCCTATGATGGAACTGCTGAAGAAGGCTACCAAATATGTTTGGAGTCCAGCATGGGAAGCAGCGTTCAAGCCATTAGTGGAACACCTAAAATCAGCACCGGTTTTGGCGCAGCCAGACATAACAAAACCGTTCGATGTGTACTGCAATGCATCCGGCATTGGGCTCGGATGTGTGCTGATGCAAGACCGAAGGGTGGTCGCGTATGGATCCCGGCAGCTCACAAACCATGAGCAGAATTATCCAACTCACGACTTGGAGCTCGCTGCCGTGGTACTCGCACTTAAAATGTGGAGGCACTACCTACTCGGTAACCTCGTGCATTTATATACCGACCACAAAAGCCTCAAGTACATATTCACTCAGAAAGAGCTGAACATGAGGCAGCGAAGATGGTTAGAGTTGATAAAGGATTACAAAATAGAGATCCATTATCACCCCGGCAAGGCAAACGTTGTGGCGGATGCTCTGAGTCGCAAGTCGCACGTCAATAGTCTGACCGTCACACCGTTGGAATAGAGCGAGCCACCATTGCATGCGATTCCACATGGAGCTCTCTACAACTTAGCATTGATCGCCACCATCCGGGAAGAGGTAGCGGCAGCTCAGAAACATGACAAGGGCATGTCGCATTTGCGGAGATGTATGGACAGTGGGGAGCTGAAATGTTTCCGGAAAGACGGAGACGGCGTCCTATGGTTCAAGGACCGGATCGTCGTACCCCGTAACCCGGAGTTACGGAAGAAAATCTTTGATGAGGATCACTTGTCAAAGTTTTCTATTCACCCCGGCAGCAACAAAATGTATCAAGAACTCAGAAGCAAGTTTTGGTGGACACGGATGAAGGGAGAGATTGCAAAGTACGTGTCCGAGTGTGATACATGTCAAAGGGTGAAGGCAGATCATATGCGGAAACCGGGACTGCTATAACCACTGGGCATTCCTGCCTGGAAGTGGGAGGATGTGAGCATGGACTTCATGGTCGGTTTACCCACCACTTTCCAGAAACATGATTCTGTGTGGGTGATCGTCGACCGGCTCACCAAGGTTGCCCATTTCATCCCGGTCAACACCAACTACAACGCCAAGAAGTATGCTGAACTGTACATCTCACGGATCCTATGCTTGTACCGCGTACCCCGTACCAGCATATCGGATCGGGGCACTTTAATTATGTCCCGTTTTTGGGAGCAGCTACACGCTGCGTTGGGGACGAAACTGATCCGTAGTTCAGCATACCACCCGCAGACGGATGGGCAAACCGAGCAGGTAAATCAAATTTTAGAAGATATGCTACGAGCTTGCGCTATCAACCACAACAAGAACTGGGATGATCACTTACCGTTGGTCGAGTTCTCATACAACAATGGGTACCAAGAAAGCATAAATATGGCGCCTTACGAGTCGCTATACGGGAGAAAATGCCGCACACCACTGAATTGGTGTGAGTCTGGCGAAAGGGTTACCTTCGGGATTGATATTGTCAACAACGCGGAGGAAAAGGTTCGGCTGATTCAAGCAAACCTAAAAGCCGCTCAATCCCGACAGAAACAATATGCGGACCGGAGAGGACACTCTTTACTGTTTGAAGTCGGGGATCACGTATATCTACGTGTGTCTCCAATGAAGGGCGTGAACAGATTCAGGGTGAGAGAAAAGTTGGCACCCCGATTCATCGGTCCATTTCAGATTACCCAAAGATGTGGATCAGTAGCATACAGGCTGAATTTACCAGAAGCACTCTCCGGTGTGCACGACGTCTTTCAAATTTCCCAGCTGAGGAAGTGTCTCAAGCTATCAACTACCATTCAGCTGGAGGACATAGAAGAACTGAAACCGGATCTCACATATTGGGAGGAACCGGTTCATATTATTGATGAAAAGGCCCGAACCACACGTAACCGTACGTTGTGGTTCTACAAAGTTCTATGGAGTAATCACTCCGTGGACGAAGCGACATGGGAGAGCGAAGAATTTCTTCACGCTAACTACCCCGACTTTTTCACGTCACATATACGGTAATTCTCCACCGTCCTCTATCTCATTTTTACCTTATAATCTCGGGATGAGATTCTTTTAAGGGGGGGGGGAATGTAAGGGCCTAAGTTTTTGGCACACATTCAAGGTGTTCATCACCACACACACACACTTCATTTGAAGAAACTTGATGAATGCATTTGAAGAGCAAGTAAACACCATCAACATGCTCATTAAGAAATAAACTCACAAAATGCAAAAGTGGCATTCCCCACATGCATCATATAGGGGTTGGGCATATGAAAAACTCCTACACCTTGCTAGGAATGTCCATGCCAAATTTCACCCAAATTCAAAACCTTTTTGAAGTCTTTTTGGGTATAAATAGAAAGAGGGTGGTTTGAACTCAAATTCAAACTGTTTCCATCCCATGAATTCAAAAGTGGGAGGCATATTCTATCAAATTCAAATGGCCAAGGGGTAGATAATTCAAATGACCAAGGTTAATTGGGTCTCTACTGTTTAGAGCAGTGGGGAAAATTCAATTTGGAGGTTAAAATGAGAAGTGGGACCCACATGTCAGCCTCTATAGAAAATTCAACCGACTGAAGACTCAACACTCAGTTCTCGGGTTGCAGCCGAGCGCACCACCGAGGAGCCGACCAGCGCCAGCTCCTGCTGTGCTTCCCCGCGCGGTAGACCAGCTGCCCGATTCCTTATCCCTCCCCGGCGTGCTCCTGTTAAATATCACCCGAGCCCACGGCGAGTTCGTTCAGTTTCACACCGAGCTCTACCGAAAACCAGCCGCCCTCTCGATTCTGCTCGTGAGCAGGCCGATCGCTCATGAACACAACCTCCCCAGTAGCAAAACGGCATCGTGAGCTCGTGAGCAACGTCTTAGACATCGTGTTGTCCAGTGAGCAGGTGCCCTCGAGCTCAGCCGGGCGTTTTTCCCGGCGAACCGAACCTTGCTGCTATTCGGGCTCTCGTGGACAGCTCGTCACAGCCGTCGTCGCATCCACTTCTCTACACAAGAAAGGTGCGTCACTGCACGTAGATGGTGTAGCCAAAAGCCGTTTGGCATATGATCAACCATCGGTTGAGAATTTTCCAAGTTTACTGAAAGCCAGTTCATATGAGCCGAGCTCACATCCGATTGAAAATTGGACTCCACACACTATTGTTGGTCAAGCCAGTTGTCCAGTAGGTTCTATACATGCTAGCGCACACGCTGGAGAAGGAAGCAAGGAAAACCGTTGAAAATCGGCCATGATATGGCCGTTTTCCTCACCGCCGTTGCGAAGTACCTCGGCTCACCGTCGAGGGTATGGTTGCCGGCGTTTCTAACTTCCACAAAGCCTTGGTTCATGTTCCTCGTGCTCCACTGATGCTCTCTGAGTGATTTCCGATCGAGTTGGTCCACGGTGGTGTGAAACCAACCTCGCCGAAACCCTAGCTGGTGCTGTCACCGGTGCGCGCGGGTTTCCGGCCATCACCGGTGGCCGGCGAGCCCACAGCTGAATTCAGGAGGTCGGAAAAGGGGGAGGCGGCGAGTTTCGGGCCGTGAGGTGGCCGAACTCGGTTCTGGCGAGTCTCGCCAGAGACCGCCACCGCAGGGTATCTGGCGCGAGGAGGAAGACGAAGCACTGTGTGTTGGACCCACAGGCGGAAGTTTAAACTTTTCTTCGATTTTCAGTTTCAGTTCAAACTTCAAACCCACATAACTTTGTCTAGGAAACTCCAAATCGAGTGAACCAAATTTTGTTGGATTCAGCTCTCTGAGTACTTTCCAACAAATCAAGTTTAACTCTATGAAAATCCTTATTTCTCCAGAATTAATTCTTCAAAGTTTAAAATGTTTAGAATTTTAACTGGAGAACCCTTTGGAGGAAAATTCTAAAATTTTGCTGGGGTGTTCACCAAAATATCCCTGAGCTACCATAAAATTTCAGATCCATTTGAGCCCATTTGATCCACATAATGGTGTGATTAATAAAACTGTTCCAAAGAAAATAGAAAATGTCCAGAAACATTTTCAGAAATTTATCTGAAATTGTTTAGCTCATATCTTTAGTTGGGAACCTTCAAATTAAGTGAAACTAGCTCCATTAGAACCCTCTGAAAATCTAGTTTTCATAAAGGCATGGCTTGCTCCATGAAAATCTTTAGAACACCCTAGGAGCTCCAATTAAGGTCAAGTTCATAAGTATCTGTGGCGAGATCAAATGAGCTTTGCTGCAAATAAAACTTGGCTAAGTCTCTGTTTAGGTTGTAACCAAACCACAGTAAAAATTTTAGAGTCATTGGGCCTGTCTAGTAAGACTTATAGTCTTCACATGTTTAAGTTCAATTCAAATGCATTTAGATTGATACATTACATGTTATCTCATGTAGTCGCTAAGGTTGAGGAGGAGCCTGAAGTCTTAGACTTCGTCACTCCGGAAGAGCATCTAGCCTACGACCAAGAGCAGCAAGGCATGCTCCGGTTTGCATTAACCCGTTTTACAAATTTTTACTGTTTTGAGAACTTACTTTGAGCACCCACTTATTTCTTGCATTAGAGTCTTGTTTGAAACCCAATTGCATAACCAAGAAAACCATGGGTTGGGATTAGGATTGAAAACCCCGTTTAGCTACTGCAATGCTAAGATAGAGTAGGATTCGGTACAAGTCGAGTAGTTGGAACTACTCGCGAGGATAGGCTAGAGGCACTCAACTCGGGTAAAGATAGCAAATGAAACACATGGCAAGAAAAATGAGACCGAGCGGAGAGTAAGGGCAGAAGGAATTTGGGTCCTGGGTGCTATAGCTACGCTTGTGTCGATTGAGGACCGAGCCGTGTGCGGGCCTGTTGAACAAGCTAGAACAGTACCGAAGACCTACCGGTTATATGGGAACCGGGAAACCGATGTAACTCGGGTAGCTGGGTGTTGAGGCATAGCTGGTCGTTCAGAGGGTAGGTTGAGAGCTCGAGGTGTAAATCGGCTGGTGGCACTGTAGATGCACACGCAGAGACCTTGTAAAGGTCCCAAAAATTATGAATACAAAGAAATACTTATTTGCAAAAGTTGGTTTCATATGTATGAAATTTGGGACTTGTTAAAACTTTTCCACATGTGATGACACACATGAGGGTTTTTCTTCACACAAGTCAAATGTTTATTTGAGAACTTGGAACCTTAGAGGGGTCTAAAACAAGGATGGGAAGTTCCCATATGTGTGAGAAAACAAATATCAGATTTGGAACAATGTGTTCAAAATAAAAATTTCAAATGAGAGCAACAATGGAATTCAAAACTGTTGTGCTGAAAATCTCATTTGAGCAGCCAAATTAAAAATCAGATTTCATATCTGAATTCCTTGAGTCCAAATTAGGGGGTGTGCAAAGTTTCATGATTTATAGAAATGATTTGAAACCCATTTTTCAAAATGGACTTTAAATGACAAAGAATTCAAACACTCATTTGAATTTGGATGAAACTTGCCCAATTATCCAAATGCATACCAGATTTGAATTCACACAATTAAATTCACCCAATATTCAAATTGGGGAGATATTTTAGAGGGGATAAGGAGGACTGACATGTGGGACCCACATGTCATTGGGAGCACTGAAATTGCAAAAGATCTTCAGTCCTAAGTCTTCATTTGCTCTCCTCCCACGCGAAGCAACGGCCGAAGCTGATCTCCCTCCGCTCGACACCGAGCACAGCGGCAGCCAGCTCCTGCTAAATTCTTTCGTGCTGGAGAGCTGCTGGACGTTGGTAGCCACCACCTCGCGCCCTCTCCCGCCTCTTAACCAAAGCCATGGCGCTGTTCTTCTATCCCTTGCACCAGAAGACAGAAAACACAGCCGCCCTGCTTCGATCGATCGGGAACTCGGGAAGTCGAGTGAGCAGCGCCTCTGAGCAGCAAAACAACACCACCAACGTCTCCACGACCTCCTCGAGCCATCACCCAGTGTGTTTGTGCAGCCTACGCCGAGAACTCCGAGCTCCCGCGCCGGCCGAACACCCCGGCGGCGACGTGCTTCCGTGGACAGCCTCCTCCAGAGCTTGTCACGACCAAGCGAGGCCATTTTTGGGTGCGCAGGAGCTCCGTGCAGCTTCCACCCGAAGCACAGAGCTTGTCTTCGCCTCTGGACGACAAATTTCGGAAATCTTCTCCGGCCGGGGAAAACTGACCGCGGGTACGAATCCATGAAATTCTTGAGTTATATTCATTTAGAGCTCTACAAATTTCGCACACAGAACCTAGACTGGTGTAGCAACTTTTCTTCTTCACAAAACGTCGCATGAAACCCATGGTAGACCGCTTGTTTCAAGCTTTTCCGACGACTACCACAATAAGGGGCATCGGGTGCACGATGAACCCTAGGTTGGAGCCGTTTCCAAGCCCATATGCGGCCATGCCGAGCAGGGCAAACCTCCACTGGTGCTGTAGAACCTTTCCAGGGGACTTATGGCGGGCTAGAGCATCGGGGCAACGTTGCCGGACTCCCTCAGAGCCGCTGCACCGGTGCGGGGTGGTTTAGGAACCTCGCCGGTCTGCGGAAGTCCCACCATCGTGTTCCTCCGGTTAAAATAAGGCCTGGCGGCGAGTAACTTCTCGGGAGTTGGTCGGAGCGACGAAAACAGGCGAACTCCGGCGAGCCCGGCGGCGCAGAAGCGCGGGGGCAGGAGGTAGACGAAGATGCTACCGGCCCCATGCGTCAGTCGCACGGCAACAGTGGGCCGGATACTCTGTGGCGCGGGATCGGCTGTGACAGCGCGGGAAACAATTATGTAGCCCGTGTGGCACTCCCTCAGCAGCTCACACGTGCCCCATGACCCCACAGTCAGGTTTAAACTTTTCCCGAATTTATTCAAATCTTAGATTTTCCCCCAAACTTTAGAAGAGCATAACTTTTGCTAGGAACCTCCAAATTTAGTGATTCAAATTGGGTTAGATTCAGATTGACAAACTCTATCCAATTATGCGACCCAATTTGAATGAAAGTCTTTATTTAATTCTGGAAAATTCTTTAAATCTTTTCAGCAAAAGAATTTTAGAGGGAGTTTGGTTTATCCAAAAATCCTCAAATTTTGCCAGAATATTCTTTAGGGTGTTATTAGGCTCCTGTAAAAGTTTCAGATCATTTGAAGTTGAATTGATCCGGGTAATTCAGATTGTAAGTTCCTGTATTCAAATGAATACAGAAACATTTCCGGAGAATTTCCAAAACTTGTAAATTCAGTTCTGAGAAATTCTTAGCTCAAAAAATCCTAGGAAAATTCATGTAGACTCTATGAACTATAATTGAAATTGTGGTTCACTGAGTTTGACATGAACATGGGTGTTACCTCAGAATTAATTCATCTTTGACTAAACACTTAGAGAAATTATTCTGAATAAACCACTCCATGAAAAGTGCTAAATTTTGGTCCAGAGGACTTTCTTGTGACAAGGAACTACATGAAAATTTGCAGCTCCATTGGAGCTCTGGATCACCACTGTCATAGGTAACCTCTTAAGGTGATCAGCACTTAAGTGGGAAAAGCACTTAATATTTGATCTTAGTGTTTAAGCCCAACCCAAACCCCTAGCACCAGTGTCATTTTAAATTCTTAAATAGAGTTCCAGTTTTAAAACTGTCATTAGATCTTATTAGCAAAATCTTTTCAATTAAATACATATGCATGATCATATCGTGTAGCATATACGTGAAGAAGTGAGAAGAACTTGAGGTGAAGATCAAGGAGGGAGGAAAACAAGTGATCAAGCTCCAAGTGATCGTCACTGACTGATTGTAACCTTAGTCACCTGCAAAACAGGCAAGCCCCGGTTTGCATTTGAACCGTTTTATAAAGCATTTTCATCTGTAGAGATCATAGCTTTGCATCGTTGATTGCATTACGTCTAGATGATATTGAAAACCCCACTTGCATGACCAGAAACACCTAAGAGAGAAAGGATAGAATAGCAACTCCTCGAGGGAATTTGGCTACGCTAATGTTAGTAGGAAAGGTCCGGTAGAAGACGAGTAGTTGGAATCTACTCGCGAGTTTAGGGCTGGTGTACTTGGAACGTGTCCAATTTAGAGAAGATGAGGAAAGTTCACACATAAGAAATGGAGACCGGGCAGGGAGGTTTAGATGCAGAAGGTTGCAGGCCGTGCGTGCATAGCCCTGCCTGTGTCGGTTAAGGCCCGTCCGTGCTTGGCCCTGTTGGACAAGTTTGAGTTGTGTACCGGGCGCATACTGGCTATATGGGACCCAGGAAACCGATGTATCTTGGGAGATCCATAGTGGAACTTTTCCAACTGCCTTAGGCTTTCGGCGTCAGGGTAGCAGGAGGTACCTCGCTCAAGAACATACCACAGCAGGTATGTACCTTGAGGGAGCTTGCGTACTTGGGGCAGTTGGACTGCGTCCAATGTGGAAGATCTTGGGAAAGGTGGCCGCGTACAACATCAGTCGAGGTTGCTGCCGGCAACTCGGAGTACGGGCGTACGTGTCGTGTAGTCCGGGCGTGTACTGATTCGAATCACCGTCGCTCGCGGTTATATGAGCATACTTGCCCACTACGTCTTGACGTAGTAACAACTGGAATTGTTTATTTTTGAACTTGATAAGGCTGTGCTATAACTTGTATTGCAACCATGATTGAATTAGAGATAGGCTCATTAAAGTTTACTTTCACTTTGTGCAAGGAGCATCGCAACAAAGCGTTTCTTGTTTGATTGTGGAGTTGCGTTGCTTTTCGGCTCAAGGTCTGCACAATGAGGCTTAAAATCTGAAAGTTAAGGATCAACTTTAGCCGAGTCCTTTATGCAAATCTAGCCAACCTAATTGCAACCGTCGTACATGTAGAGTTTCTTGTTTAGGAGAGACGGGTCAGACTTGCTGAGCCTATGTGCTCACGCTTGCTATATGAGTGGTTTTGCAGGTTAACATCGATGCTGAAAAGAAGGTTGTCCGGTGAGACTCGGAGACTTCCGAGTCGTTTGACACGGGGAGAACCCAGCCGCTGCTGTTTTCTTCGTGTTGCTAGCGAGAGGAGTCCGCGGGCTGGACTTCATCTCGAGTGCTCTTAGTCATTCGACGTGAGTTGATATAGACTTCCGCTGTAGTTACTTGATGTAAAGTTTTTACAAAGAAAAACTTGTAAGCTTCCGCCATTGTTTTATGTAATACATTGTTCCTCATATGTGTGCTGTTGGGTGCCGCACAACACGGCACCACCCAATGCGATTCCCGGGTGAGTGGCCTGTCTCGGTTGGACGGGCCGCATCAGCGTGGTATCAGAGCTGAGCCCTGTCTCAGTTGGTACCGCGCCCGTCTCAGCTGGTATCAGAGCCGCATTGGTAATAGCACAAGGAATAAGGAAGGTATTACGACAAAAATTTAGGATACGGTGAGGAAACGGTATTAGGCCCACATAAGGATTACTATTAGCTTATTATGAGGGTGGCAACCTAACTTATTTGTTATGTCGGAAAATCGTGCATCTCGGGACGAGTTATGTCTTGGGGGGTGCATGTAAGCGCTGTCCACCAGTGCGCACAAGCTGAAGGGTGGAGCCCCACGGGTGGCAGGTAACCCGTCCCGCTTTAATATCCTCTACGACTTTTCATGTCGTTTGGGGTATTCGAGCAACGTCTGTCCCAGGCGTGCATGGTGCAATCTGGGAAACCCCATCACGTGGTTAGTAACGTGAACACGTAGCTCGAGGCGTTTTTGGCTTGAGAACACCTGTGCGAGTGATGACGGACGGGTGTAAGAATTGTATGGATACCAGGTTCGGTGTGCAGCAGGACCTGACGGTTGAGTGTGACTTGTGCAGGATTAACCACGAAATCGTAGTATGAATAGTACACGTTTCCGAGTGACCATTTTAGTGCCACCTAAGACACCTTTATGCCGGTATAGTCCGGTTAGGATTTTCTTTTGGTGAGGCTACGTAGTACCGACATGCTTCTTACGGTGCATCGACACCGTACTAAACTTAATAACCCCTTTCCTTAAAAGAAATGACTCATGAACTAACTTTCAACTAAAAATGGAAGTTTGAAACAAATATTAGTTACTGAACTCTTATTTTGAGCTAAGATTCAAATGAGAGGAAGATTAGGCTTCAAAGATTTCAAAAACGTAGTGCTCTGGTTTCGGCAGAAATTTTTGCTGGACTTCAACAGAGCATAACTCTGAGTAGCTTGACCCAATTAAGGTGTATGATACAGTTCTGGAAATATTTTCAAGTGATCTACAACTTATTTGTAGAGCTCCAGAGCAAAATCACAGGCTAAATGGGTAGAAAGTTCAGAGGAAGGTAAACTGTCCAGAACCAAGACAGCAACAAAACCTCGCTGGACCTTTCTGTTTTTAAGCCATAACTTTCTATAGAGAAACCCTTAAGAAGCCTATGATACACCATTGGATAGGTTATGAAATGTGCAACATTGTTGTTGTTCAAAGTTTGTTCAGGTTCTTATTGTATTTACATATACAACTGTGATAAAATCAGCCACGTACAAAGGAGGTGCTGGCAAATTTTATCCAGGAATTCTGTCAACTTTGGAAAATCATAACTTTAAATCCGGAGATGATATGGAGGCATATGAGTACTCGTTGGAAAGATACGGAAGTTAACTTTAAGTTTAGTATTCAACTCGAGATATGAAAATGCTTTTAACTAGATCAAAATCTGGAGATAGTGCATAAAGGTCTGTCCTGTACAGATACGCTGGATAGTTATGCCTACTAAGGAGTTGTGTAAACATGAATTTTGTTACTGCTTTCGTAAAGTTTTGACATAATTATGTTTCCATTAGTCTCACATACTGCTGAGTTCTTGTTTAACTCATCTCAACGACATTTTGCAGTATGGTCCGTACTCGCTCTAGTAGTAGGGCTGGAAGTTCTCGTCGAGGCGGTGATGCTTCTATTCCACCGCTGGAACCACCATCCACAGGATGGATGGATCTTGTGACTCGAGTCGTTGAGTCTAACCAAGAGAACGCTAGGCTACTCCAAGAAGAAACGCAAAAACACACACGCTTACTCCAAGCTTTGGTACAGCAAGGCGTACTCCAAAACACGCAACAAGTCGTTCCACCTCGGAACGCTTATCTGGATTTCTTGGTGACTCAACCGCCAATTTTTACTGAAGCCACCGAACCTGTGGAAGCAGATCAATGGCTTCGTGTCATGGAGTCCAAATTTGGAGTATTCAAGTGTGATGAATACCAGAAGACAAAGTTTTCCGCTCAGCAACTCCATGGAGCAGCCGGAAACTGATGGGTGGATCATCTTGCCACCATTCCGGAGGACCATCAAGTGACATGGAGCGAATTTTGTGAAGCCTTTCGTACTCGTTACATACCATTAGGTATTGTCAAGGCAAAGCGGGAGGAATTTTTGGGCTTGAAGCAAGGGGACATGAGTGTCCTCGAGTATGTCAGGAGATTTAATCTTTTGGCCCAATATGCTCCCGAATATGTGGCGAAAGAAGAGGCACGGTGTGACCTATTCTTCCATGGCCTGAGTGCCATATTACAGGATAAGTTGGCCGTACACAATAACGGCAGTTACACCGACATGGTCGATGCGGCTTTCATTCAAGAGAAGCCGACACTTGAGTGGCAAGCGGAGAAGCGAAAGATGAGTGAGATCGAGCAGGCTAGCACAAGTTATGTGCCTCAGAAGTACCATTTGGTGTATCAAACGCCACCCGGTGAAAGATGGAGGCCACCTGTACGATCAACTCCTCAGAGATTGATTGCTGGTCAAGTTCTACAACTTGCACCACCTCCACAGCCGCAGCATCAGACGGTGGTTTGTGCTCCATCGCTGCAGCCATATGTACCTAGCAGTCCACCGCAAGTCAACGAAGAACCGGAGAGGCATCGGTGTTTCACTTGTGGGCGCATGGGCCATTATGCTAGGCAATGTCCGGAGGGAATTCAAGGATACGGGTCATCATATTTACAACAATACGACCCGTACCTTAATCTGCAGATAGGAGGGCAGATAAGGGGCAACATTCACTATACTGTGATTGATGATGTTCCGGAAGGAGAAGCCGCTTTAGCAGGGATGTTTTCTCTGAATCAGCTACCGGTTTTAGTTCTCTTTGATTCTGGTGCCACACACAACTTCATTAGCCAATCCTTTGTGGCTCATCATAAGCTCCAAACAGTTTATACAAAGAGGCAATACCTCATATCTTCGCCCGGGGGCAGCAGTACCGCAAGCGAGGTTGTCTCCTGAGCACCTATTTGTTTGGGGGGTAAAATATACCCTACGACCCTCATTATTCTTGAAGGTCTGAAGATCGACATCATTTTGGGGATGTCGTGGTTGAATTACCACGGAGCGGTTCTTAACATCAGCTCCAGGACCGTTGAGCTCAACTCCCCGCAGCACGGTCTTCATATATTAATTCTGGGCGCCAGACGGCAGCAGATTGCAACAGTGAACCACACGGAAGCTGTTAAGATAGAGGACATTCCGGTGATACGTGAGTTTCCGGATGTGTTTCCCGAAGATTTACCGGGCATGCCGCCCGAACGAGACGTTGAGTTCAAGATTGAACTTATACCGGGAACAACACCGATATCACGAAGGCCGTACAAGATGGCACCCAATGAACTGGCAGAATTGAAGACACAGCTGACTGACCTAATGAGCTAGGGCTTTATACGACCGAGTTCGTCACCTTGGGGTTGTTCAGCGTTGTTTGTCAAAAAGAAGGACGAAACACTACGGCTTTGTGTTGATTATCGTCCTTTGAACGCCGTTACCATCAAGAACAAGTATCCACTACCTCGAATTGATATGCTCTTCGATCAATTAGTGGGTGCGAAGGTATTTTCAAAGATGGATCTCCGGTCTGGATATCACCAGATTAAAATCCGGGCACAAGATATTTCGAAGACGGCATTCTCAACGAGATACGGGCTGTATGAGTATCTCGTTATGTCTTTTGGTTTGACCAACGCCCCGGCACACTTTATGTATATGATGAATTCAGTGTTCATGCCGGAGTTGGATAAATTCGTCGTTGTCTTCATCAACGATATCTTGGTGTACTCCAAGTCAGAAGAAGAACATGCTGAACATCTGCATATTGTGCTACAAAGATTGCGAGATCATCAGCTCTATGCAAAATTCAGCAAGTGTGAATTCTGGATTAATAAGTACCTTTTCTCGGACACATCATTTCAGCGGAGGGCATCGCTGTAGATCCGAGTAAGATTATCCAAGTGCAGAAATGGGAGTCACCAAAGTCAGTACATGAAATCCGAAGCTTCCTCGGTTTAGCGGGTTACTACCGGAGGTTTATTCCGAGTTTCTCCAAGATTGCTAAACCGATGACGGAATTATTAAAGAAGAATACCATATTTATGTGGGGTGCTGTGTGTGAACAAGCTTTCAAGACTTTAGTCAAGCATCTCACAACAGCCCCAGTCCGTGCTCAGCCGGATACGACAAAGCCTTTCAACGTTTTTTGCGATGCATCTGGCATCGGTCTTGGCTGCGTGCTGATGCAAGATAGATGAGTGGTCGCTTATGGATCTCGTCAACTCAGAACTCACGAGCAGCATTATCCAACTCATGATCTTGAGTTAGCTTCCGTGGTCCTTTCTTTGAAGATGTGGAGGCATTACTTGCTCGGAAATCTTGTACACCTCTACACCGACCACAAGAGCTTGAAGTACATCTTCACTCAGAAAGAATTGAACATGAGGCAACGAAGATGGCTAGAGCTCATTAAGGACTATGAATTAGAGATTCATTATCATCCAGGAAAGGCGAATGTGGTCGCCGATGCGCTCAGTCGTAAGGCGCATATCCATCACCTAACTATTGCTGAAATGGATGATGAAGAACCAAGCCTCCGTGTCATACCGTATGGAGCTCTCTATAATCTCGCTCTCATTCCTACTATCCGAGAGGGGATCATGGAAGCTCAACGAAAAGACAAGGGTATGTCTCACATACGGCGAAGATTAGACAACGGAGAAATGAAGTGCTTCCGGAAGGACGATGAAGGTACCTTGTGGTTCAACGACCGGATTGTAGTACCCCGGGATATGGGACTACGGAAGAAAATTTTGGATGAAGCTCATTTGTCCAAGTTTTCCATTCACCCGGGCAGTAATAAAATGTACCAAGATCTCCGGAAGAAGTTTTGGTGGACGCGTATGAAACGTGAAGTTGCAAAGTACGTTTCGGAATGTGATACGTGTCGAAGAGTCAAGGCCGACCATATGAAGAAGTCAGGCCTGTTGCAGCCATTGCAAGTACCGGCATGGAAGTGGGAAGATTTGAGTATGGACTTCATCGTCGGGTTGCCGATGACCTCCCACAACCATGATTCAATTTGGGTAATCGTGGACCGATTAACCAAATAAGCACATTTCATCCCTATGCATACAAGATATAACGCAAGACAGTATGCAGAGCTGTACATAGCATGAATCTTGTGCTTACATGGAGTTCCCCGGACCATTGTGTCAGATAGAGGATCACTGTTCATAGCCCGTTTCTGGGAGCAGCTACACGCATCCTTGGGGACCAAACTAATTAGAAGCTCTGCGTATCACCCTCAAACCGATGGGCAAACTGAGAGGGTGAATCAAATACTGGAAGATATGCTAAGGGCATGTTCCATCCACCACGGTAAGAGTTGGGATGATCACTTACCGCTGGCGGAGTTCTCGTACAACAACGGATATCAGACGAGCATTAAGATGGCACCATATGAAGCTCTATACGGCCGGAAGTGCCGTACACCATTGAATTGGTGCGAATCCAGTGAACGAGTAACGTTCGGGGTTGATCTTGTCAATGAAGCCGAAGAGAAAGTTCGGATAATACAAGAGAACCTCAAAGCTGCCCAACCTCGTCAAAAGAGCTACGCGGAACAGAGACGTCGACCGCTGCATTTCGAAGTCGGAGAGCACGTGTATCTTCGTGTGTCTCCGATGAAGGGGATTCATCGGTTCGGTGTCAAGGGGAAACTTGCTCCCCGATTCATCAGTCCATTTACAATCACGGAGAAGTGCGGAACTGTAGCCTACCGGCTGGAACTACCGGCAAGCCTTTGCCGGTATTCACGACATATTTCACGTGTCCCAGCTGCGGAAATGTCTTAAGTTTACCGCTGCCATCCGCACTGAAGACATTGACGAGTTGAAGCCGGATCTCACCTACGTCGAGCAACCTGTACAGATTATCGACGAAAAGACCCGGACCACCATGAACCGGACTTTGAAATTTTATAAAGTCCTGTGGAGTAATCATACCCCAGAAGAGGCGACGTGGGAAACCGAAGATTATATCCGCAAGAACTATCCGGAGCTTTTGTCATAAACCTAGTAATTACCTCCCACCTCGTTCTTCTTTTGAATCCCGGGACGAGATTCCTTTTAAGGGGGAGGAATGTAAAGGTCCCAAAAATTATGAATACAAAGAAACACTTATTTGCAAAAGTTGGTTTCATATGTATGAAATTTGGGACTTGTTAAAACTTTTCCACATGTGATGACACACATGAGGGTTTTTCTTCACACAAGTCAAATGTTCATTTGAGAACTTGGAACCTTAGAGGGGTCTAAAACAAGGATGGGAAGTTCCCATATGTGTGAGAAAACAAAAATCAGATTTGGAACAATGTGTTCAAAATAAAAATTCAAATGAGAGCAACAATGGAATTCAAAACTGTTGTGCTGAAAATCTCATTTGTAGCAGCCAAATTAAAAATCAGATTTCATAATTGAATTCCTTGAGTCCAAATTAGGGGGTGTGCAAAGTTTCATGATTTATGGAAATGATTTGCAACCCATTTTCCAAAATGGACTTTAAATGACAATGAATTCAAACACTCATTTGAATTTGGATGAAACTTGCCCAATTATCCAAATGCATACCAGATTTGAATTCACACAATTAAATTCACCCAATATTCAAATTGGGGAGATATTTTAGAGGGGATAAGGAGGACTGACATGTGGGACCCACATATCATTGGGAGCACTGAAATTGCAAAAGATCTTCAGTCCTCAGTCTTCATTTGCTCTCCTCCCACGCGAAGCAACGGCCGAAGCCGATCTCCTTCCGCTCGACACCGAGCGCAGCGGCAGCCAGCTCTTGCTGAATTCTTTCGCGCTGGAGAGCTGCTGGACGTCGGTAGCCACCGCCTCGCGCCCTCTCCCGCCTCTTAACCGAAGCCACGGTGCTGTTCTTCTCTCCCTCACACCGGAAGACAGAAAACACAGCCGCCCTGCTTCGATCGATCGGGAACTCGGGAAGTCGAGTGAGCAGCGCCTCTGAGCAGCAAAACAACACCACCAACGTCTCCACGACCTCCTCGAGCCATCACCCAGTGTGTTCGTGCAGCCTACGCCGAGAACTTTGAGCTCCACGGCGGACGAACACCCCGGCGGCGACGTGCTTCCGTGGACAGCCTCCTCCAGAGCTTGTCACGACCAAGCGAGGCCATTTTTGGGCGCGCAGGAGCTCCGTGCAGCTTCCACCCGAAGCACAGAGCTTGTCTTCGCCTCTGGACGACGAATTTCGGAAATCTTCTCCGGCCCTGGAAAACTGACCGCAGGTACGAATCCATGAAATTCTTGAGTTATATTCATTTAGCTCTACAAATTTCGCACACAGAACCTAGACTGGTGTAGCAACTTTTCTTCTTCACAAAACGTCGCATGAAACCCATGTTAGACGGCTTGTTTCAAGCTTTTCCGACGACTACCACAATAAGGGGCATCGGGTGCACGATGAACACTAGGTTGGAGCCGTTTCCAAGCCCATATGCGGCCATGCCGAGCAGGGCAAACCTCCACTTGTGCTGTAGAACCTTTCCAGAGGACTTCTGGTGGGCTAGAGCATCGGGGCAACGTTGCCGGACTCCCTCAAAGCCGCTGCACCGGTGCGGGGTGGTTTAGGAACCTCGCCGGTCTGGGGAAGTCCCACCATCGTGTTCCTCGGGTTAAAATAAGGCCTGCCGGCGAGTAACAGCTCGGGAGTTGGTCGGAGCGACGAAAACCGGCGAACTCCGGCGAGCCCGGCGGCGCAGAAGCGCGGGGGCGGGAGGTAGACGAAGATGCTACCGGCCCCACGCGTCAGTCGCACGGCAACAGTGGGCCAGATACTCTGTGGCGCGGGATCAGCTGTGACAGCGCGGGAAACAATTCTGTAGCCCGTGTGGCACTCCCTCAGCAGCTCACACGTGCCCCATGACCCCACAGTCAGGTTTAAACTTTTCCCGAATTTATTCAAATCTCAGATTTTTCCCCAAACTTTAGAAGAGCATAACTTTTGCTAGGAACCTCCAAATTTAGTGATTCAAATTGGGTTAGATTCAGATTGACAAACTCTATCCTATTATGCGACCCAATTTGTATGAAAGTCTTTACTTAATTCTGGAAAATTCTTTAAAGCTTTTCAGCAAAAGAATTTTAGAGGGAGTTTGGTTTATCCAAAAATCCTAAAATTTTGCCAGAATATTATTTAGGGTGTTATTAGGCTCCTGTAAAAGTTTCAGATCATTTGGAGTTGAATTGATCCGGGTAATTCAGATTGTAAGTTCCTGTATTCAAATGAATACAGAAACATTTCCAGAGAATTTCTAAAACTTGTAAATTCAGTTCTGAGAAATTCTTAGCTCCAAAAATCCTAGGAAAATTCATGTAGACTTTATGAACTATAATTGAAATTGTGGATCACTGAGTTTGACATGAACATGGGTGTTACCTCAGAATTAATTCATCTTTGACTAAACACTTAGAGAAATTATTCTGAATAAACCACTCCATGAAAAGTGCTAAATTTTGGTCCAGAGGACTTTCTTGTGACAAGGAACTCACATGAAAATTTCCAGCTTCATTGGAGCTCTGGATCACCACTGTCATAGGTAACCTCTTAAGGTGATCAGCACTTAAGTGGGAAAAGCACTTAATATTTGATCTTAGTGTTTAAGCCCAACCCAAACCCCTAGCACCAGTGTCATTTTAAATTCTTAAACAGATTTCCAGTTTTAAAACTGTCATTAGATCTTATTAGCAAAATCTTTTCAATTAAATACATATGCATGATCATATCGTGTAGCATATACGTGAAGAAGGTGAGAAGAACTTGAGGTGAAGATCAAGGAGGAAGGAAAACAAGTGATCAAGCTCCAAGTGATCGTCACTAACTGATTGTAACCTTAGTCACCTGCAAAACAGGCAAGCCCCGGTTTGCATTTGAACCGTTTTATAAAGCATTTTCATTTGTAGGGATCATAGCTTTGGATCGTTGATTGCATTACGTCTAGATGATATTGAAAACCCCACTTGCATGACCAGAAACACCTAAGAGAGAAAGGGTAGAATAGCAACTCCTCGAGGGAATTTGGCTACGCTAATGTTAGTAGGAAAGGTCCGGTAGAAGACGAGTAGTTGCAATCTACTCGCGAGTTTAGGGCTGGTGTACTTGGAACTGGTCCAATTTAGAGAAGATGAGGAAATTTCACATATAAGATATGGAGACCGGGTAGGGAGGTTTAGATGCAGCAGGTTGCAGGCCGTGCGTGCATAGCCCTGCCTGTGTCGGTTAAGGCCCGTCCGTGCTTGGCCCTGTTGGACAAGTTTGAGTTGTGTACCGCGCGCATACTGGCTATATGGGACCCAGAAAACCGATGTACCTTGGGAGATCCATAGTGGAACTTTTCAAACTGCCTTAGGCTTTCGGCGTCAGGGTAGCAGGAGGTACCTCGCTCAAGAACATACCACAGCGGGTATGTACCTTGAGGGAGCTTGCGTACTCGGGGCAGTTGGACTGCGTCCAATGTGGAAGATCTTGGGAAAGGTGGCCGCGTACAATGTCAGTCGAGGTTGCTGCCGGCAACTCGGAGTACGGGTGTACGTGTCGTGTAGTCCGGGCGTGTACTGATTCGAATCACCGTCGCTCGCGGTTATATGAGCGTACTTGCCCACTGCGTCTTGACGTAGTAACAACTGGAATTGTTTATTTTTGAACTTGATAAGGCTTTGCTATAACTTGTATTGCAACCATGATTGAATTAGAGATAGGCTCATTAAAGTTTACTTTCACTTTGTGCAAGGAGCATCGCAACAAAGCGTTTCTTGTTTGATTGTGGAGTTGCGATGCTTTGCAGCTCAAGGTGTGCACAATGAGGCTTAAAATCTGAAAGTTAAGGATCAACTTTAGGCGAGTCCTTTATGCAAATCTAGCCAACCTAATTGCAACCGTCGTACATGTAGAGTTTCTTGTTTAGGAGAGACGGGTCAGACTTGCTGAGCCTATGTGCTCACGCTTGCTCTATGAGTGGTTTTGCAGGTTAACATCGATGCTGAAAAGAAGGTTGTCCGGTGAGACTCGGAGACTTCCGAGTCGTTTGACACAGGGAGAACCCAGCCGCTGCGGTTTTCTTCGTGTTGCTAGCGAGTGGAGTCCGCGGGCTGGACTTCATCTCGAGTGCTCTTCGTCATTCGACGTGAGTTGATATAGACTTCCGCTGTAGTTACTTGATGTAAAGTATTTACAAAGAAATACTTGTAAGCTTCCGCTATTGTTTTATGTAATACATTGTTCCTCATATGTGTGCTGTTGGGTGCCGCACAACACGGCACCACCCAATGTGATTCCCGGGTGAGTGTCCTGTCTCGGTTGGACGGGCCGCATCAGCGTGGTATAAGACCTGAGCCCTGTCTCAGTTGGTACCGCGCCCGTCTCAGACCTCTTGCTCGGGACGATTGGACCGGTTCAACATTTGGCTGACAGGTGAAAGGTGGTTGCGTACGACGTCCGTGATGGTTGCTGTAAGCAACATCGAGTACTGGCGTAGGTGACGGGTTATTCGGGTAACCCTGCAGGTGTAAATCGATTATAATCGCCGTCCCTCGTGGTCAGTGAGTACCACTTGTTCACTGTACCGTGACGTAGAAAGAACATGCTATATACATGTTAAAAGTTTGTTGATTTGAAAGATATACTTTGCTTGTTAATGTCTTGTTGTAGTTTAGAGCTAATTAAAGTTCTTTTCAACTTTGGGCAAAGTACATGAGGGAAATGCGTTTCTTGTTTGATTTCGGCTCTCTCATGTGCCTTAGCGTGTCACACCCGGTTTGTCCAAAGAACAACCTTTAAAAGTCACAAAACCTGTAAAAAGAAAACTTGAGCAATGAATAAAAGTTGAGTTTATATACAAGAAATGGGACTTACAAAAACTTTTGTGTTACTCATGAAAGTGTTGGCGTGTGCAATAAAACTTCGAATTCAGTTTGAATTAAGAGAGTCACTTCAAAACGAAGAAGGGCATTTTCAAAAGAGGGAATTCAAACTGTTGTTTAAAAAGTTGTATTTGCAATGGCCAACTCAAAGATCAGAGGACATATTTGAATTCCTCAGGTCAAAATTATGAGAGGGCCAAGTTTTGAGCAAATTTGGAGGTGCTTTGATAGAAATATCCAAAGGACTTGTAAATTTCACCCAAATTTGAAATTAAACTTGAAACTGTGGCACAAATTGTCAAATGGCAAAATGGTCTTTGAATTTGGATCCATCACAGCTGAATTTACAAGGTGTCAAAGTTTGGAGATATTTGGGAGAGGAGCTGTGGGCCCCAATTGTCATAGAGTGAGGGGAATAACTTACTGCCTAAGTCACTTATCTGTTTTGACTCGATCACCACGGGGTCTGCACCGAACGTCGCCGAGGGCGCTACCGCCACCTCCTGCTCGAGCTGCCCCCCCACGCGCGGGCACCAGAGGCGGTTCACCCGGCGCCTATCCTTCCCATCGAGGCAAACACGAAGTTCTTCTTTCGTGCTCGCGGCTTTCTTCTGCTTCCGCACCCGAAAAGCAGCCGCCGGCAACGCCTCCGCTTCCTTCAGTTGCCCACCAGCTCGCACGCCCGGTTGCTCGAGCCGTCCACACAAAAAGGGAGCGCTAGCGAGTGTACAAGATCCTCCACAGCTCGGCCCCGACATTCCTAGCTCGTGGGGCGCCCAATTCAACGATCAACGCAAGGTACTGAAGCTCACCGGCGAAAAGGAAACTCGGGTCACCGTGGGCAGCTCATACCGAGGCTTTTCACGGCCGAGCAAGCACCCGCCGAGACGCGCCGGGACTTCACGCTGCTCTCCCCCGAGTTTCAGCTCGAGCCGTGCAACATAGCTCGGGAATTTCAAGTTTTCTTCTCGGACGAGGAAAACCTACCCACGGGTAAGAGTTTCAGAAATCGACGCTTAGTTCTCGGTTAAAGTTGTTCATTTCGCGCACACAGAAGCTAGAGAGGATAGGGAACCTTTTTCCTTTGCAACTATAGCTTAGCAGTGAGTAGGGGCAGCTAATCTCGAGTTCGTCCATCGGCGGCCATGGCGGGAACGCGCGGGCGCACGGTGACAACCAGGTTGCCGCCATTTCCTAGCCCGTTTGAGGCCGTGCCGAACTTGCCTGACCTCCACTGGTCCTTTAGAGCGGATCTGCCGAACGTTTGGCGGGCTAGGGTGCTCGGGCCACAGCGCCGAGGCTGTACCGAAAGGTGTGCACGTCGCCAACCGGTTTCCGGTCACCAGCGGTCTGAGATCAATGCACCAGTGGATTGCTCGTCCCTGAAAACCCTCAGGCGGCAAGTATCGAGCTGGAAGACGGCCGGGGAGCCAACTCCGGCGAGCCCCGATGAGTTTCCGGCGAGGGGGCGGCACGGGAAAAAGAAAACGGCTCGGGGAAGAAGACGACCGGCGGGTCCCACATGTCAGTGCCGGAAAAATTAAATCCCCGATCAGCTGCGGCCCCGGGATCCTTTGCGACAACGCGGGAAAGGGTCTGTGGCCCCGTATGGCGTGATTTCGGCGGCTGACACGTTTAGGGTGGACCCACAGGCAGAGTTTGAACATTTCCCGAATTAATTTGAATTCCAGATTTAGTTCAAACTTTAGAACCCCATAACTTTTGCTAGGAAGCTCCAAATTTAGTGATTCAAGTTGGGTTGGATTCAGGATGAAAAACTCTATCCAAATATGCAACCCAATTTGCAGGAAAACCAATAGGAAATTCTGGGAAATTCTTTAAATCTTTTCAGCAAAAGAATTTTAGAGGGAGTTTGGTTCATCCAAAAATCCCCAAATTTTGCCAGGATATTCTTTGAGATGTTAGGAGACTCCTGTAAAAGTTTCAACTAATTTATAGTTGATTTTGTTTGGATTAATTCTGGTTTCAAATTTCTGTATTCAAATGAATACAGAAACATTTTCAGGAAATTTCCAAAACTTGGAAATTCAGTTCAGGGCATTCCTTAGCTCCAAAAATCCTAGGAAAATTCATGCGTACTCCCTGAGCTATGTATAAAATTATAATTCACTTAAATTTGCATGAAAGTGCAAATTTATTCCGAATTAATTCCTGTTTGGATAAATGCTTAGGGAATTGTTCTGGGTGATCTACTTAGTGAAATATTCTGAATTTTGGTCCAGAGGGCCTTCTTGTGACAAGGAACTCACAAGAAAATTTCCAGCTCCATTGGAGCACTGGATCATTATGTCCTGTCCAACCTCATTAGCTAATCCCCACCCAAGTGATGAAACCCCACTCATCACTTGATCCTAGTACTTAAACACAAACCCAAACCACTAGCACCAGTTTCATGTTAAATTCTTAAACAGGGTTCCAGTTTTAAAACTTGTCTTTAGCACTGGTTAGCAAAAGTTTTATAATTAAACATGTATGCATATTCATAACGTGTAGTGAGTAAACATGGAAAGTGAAGAAGGAGGAATTAAGCATGGATTAAGGAGCAAGAAGGTCAGGAAGTGAACTTCAAGTCATCAGCAACTAACTTCATATCATCTGACTTTAGTCACCTGCAAAACCAAGGCAAGCCCCGGTTTGCACTTAAGTTGTTTTTAAAGTTTTCCCTTTGTTCACTACTATTGGTCAAAGTTTGTATGTGCATTAGGTCAAGGATGTTTTATACTCCACTTGCATAACCAAACATGAACCCTGAGGTCAAGGGTATAATTGGGTCATCGCTGTAGGATAAGGCCATGCTAAATAGCGTAGGGCACCCAGGAGCAGGTATTGAGTTGTGTACCGGATGCTTACTGACATATGGGAACCCGGAAACCAATGTACTAGGTTCACTGGATTGTAGAGGCATACCACATCCATCGTCTCGTTAGACCTATGAGGCCGAGACGGCGCGACCGGTTCTACAGTCTAGTGTCCTGCGAAAGGTGGCCACATACGACGTAATGAAGGACGCCAGAGATTGGTCTTCAGAGGCGGGCGTATGTGTCGAGTTATCCGGGTAGTGTTTAATTCGAATCACCGTCCCTCGCGGTTATGAGTATCGCTTGCTCACTGCGCTGTGACGTAGTAATCAAGTTGTGTGGGAATAGTTTGCAAAAGTTTTAAATGCTGTTATGCTAATTATAAATTGCATGAAAACCATGTTTGAAGTAGAGATAGAGCAAACTAAAGTTATTTTTCACCTTGGGACAAGTAACATTGGAATGAAGCGTTTCTTGTTTGATTGTGGAGTTCCAATGTTGCTGGGCGCAAGGTCACTACTATTGTGGCTAAAATCTGAAAGTTAAGGATGAACTCATAGGCGAGTCTTTTCGCAAATGACAGGCTTAAGTCTTAGATTACTTTCATGTAGAGTTTCATGTCTTAGGAGAGACGGTTAACTCTTGCTGAGCCTTTGTGCTCACTCTTGCTATATAAGTGGTTTTGCAGGTAAGCATCGACGCTATAAAGAAGGTTGTCCGGTGAGACTCGGAAACTTCCGAGTCATGTCACACTTGGAGAACCTAGCCGCTGCCGTGTCTTCGTGTTGCTAGCGAGAGGAGTCCGCGGGCTGGACCCCTTCTCGCGTGCTTCTTAGATAATCAACGTGAGATGTTTATAGACTTCCGCTGTAGCTATTTTATGTAAATTATTTACGAAGAACAATTGTAAGCTTCCGCTTTGATTTATGTAATAAATTGTTCCTTATATGTGTGCTGTTGGGTGCCGCATAACACGGCACCACCCAATGTGATTCAAGGGCGAGGCGGCACGGCCCCGTGATCGAGGTCGGGCCTTCTCAGCGTGGTATCAGAGCCGCATTGGTAATAGCGCACGGAGTAAGGATTGTATTACGATAAAAACTTAGGATACGGTGAGGAAACGGTATTAGGCCCACATAAGGACTATAGTAGTATAGTTACTTAAAGTTGCAGAACTAACTTACGTGTTATAATTCTGAATTTTGATTATGTAACGACGCACCTACGCTCTGGTAAGCATGGTAAGGAACGCCACCGAAAGCGGTTGAATTTTGGTTAGCTCCCCTGACGAGGAATGTGGTTCAGGGATAGGTCCCACAGCTTGGTGTGAGACGTTAATATGAAACTCTTGGACTCTTCATGTTCCTGAGTTCATATGAAACGCTGATCCCTAGCGTGCATTAGGCAAGTAAGTGGAGACACCATCATGTGGTCAGTAACGCGATAGTGTGTGCTTCTGGAAGTAGCCTAGGAGGACATACGCAGCGCTTTCCATCGGCGTGCCCTGCAGGGCAGTAGGTGGTATCCATTGGGCTGATAACATTAACAACCGTGACGACCCGTTCAAGATATACTCGGGTTGCCCGTCGTGTGGTGTTGAAACACGATCACGTACCTTGAGACGTGACTTAACTCAAGGGCGGCCGTATGGCAATGATACAGGCGTTTGTATTTACTTTCAAATGTGGAACTGCCTGAAATGAAACAACCTTTGAGTGCACCACTATTGAGTGTTCTTCTGCAGGTACTAACCACGTACGTATCCCGTGTAGTACACATGCGCGAGAGACCGTCTTAGTGCCACTGATCATACGTATATGCCAGTGTAATCCAGTTAGGATTTTTCTTTTGGTGAGGCAACGTAGTACTGACATGATTCTTATGGTGCATCAACACCGTACTAAACATATAATCCTCTTCCCTATGAAGAAATGAATCATGAACAAACTTTCTACTAAAAATGGAAGTTTGAAACCAGTATTAGTTACTAAACTCTTATTTTGAGCTAAGATCCAAATGAGAGCATGACTAGGCGTCCAAGTTTTCAAAAACAGAGTGCTCTGTTTCTGGCAGAAATTCTTTCTGGAAAACTTTAACAGAGCATAACTCTGAGTAGGTTGAATAAATTAAGGTGTATGATACAGTTCTGGAAAGATTTTCAAGTGCTCTACAACTTCTTTGTAGACCTCCAGAGGAAGATCATACGTTAAGTGGGTGAAAAGTCCAGTTGAAGGCAAACTGTTCAGAACCAGGACAGTAGCAAAAACCCTCTCTGGACCTTTCTGTTTTTAAGCCATTACTTCCTGTAGAAAAATCTTTAAGGAGCCCATGATACACCGTTGGAAAGATACTGAAGTTTACTACAACTTTGGTATGGAACTCAAGACAAGAATCTGTAGTTAACTTTAGTAAAATTTGGAGTTTGTGTGAACTGGTCAGGGTAGTTCAGCTGATTAGTTTAGCATACTTAAGATTTGTTTAAACATGAATGTTGTTATGCTTTCATAAAGTTCATGACATATTCATGTTTTACTTATCTTCACTTACTACTGATATTGAATTTTGATTGACTCAAAATTTTGTTTCTTGCAGTACGGTACGCACACACTCTCAGATGGAGATTGGAGGTTCAAGTCGAGGTCGGAATGACTCGACTTCATCACAAGAGCCATCGCCAACCGGATTGGATGAAATTATGGCAAAGATTAATGAAACCCTCCAAACTCTGGTTCAACAAGGCATAAATAGAGAAGCTCAGCATCACATGCCAACCCCGAGCACGTATCTGGATTTCTTGGCGACACAACCGCCGGTATTCTCTGAGGCTGCTGACATTGTGAAGCAAATCACTGGTTACATGCCATTGAGTCCAAGTTTGGGTTGATCCAATGTGATCAATTCTCGAAGACTCTATATGCCGCTCAGCAGCTTCACGGTTTTGCTGGAGCATGGTGGACAGAATACCTTGCTGTCCAACCAGCAGGGCATCGTGTCACATGGGCGGAGTTCCAGGCTGCATTTCGTGCTCGTTTAATCCCTGCGGCATAATGCAAACAAGCCATGATGAATTCTGGAACCTAAAGCAAGGTGACATGAGTGTTATTGAGTATGCGAAGGAATTCAATCGCTTAGCCTAATATGTCCCTGACTATGTGAAGTCACCAGCCATGAAGGGTTATCCCTTTTACCTAGGGCTGACCACTAGGCTGCGATGTTAATTGGCTCAAGTTAGCCAAGAGAATTTTGATGAGTTTGTGAGTTGTGCTATCACTCAGAAATATTATTCCAATCTCTACCTCAAAGAAAAGACGGGGAGGGACTCATCACAGAATGAATGCAATTATCTGCCTCAAAAGTATCGGTTGGTAATCAGTTCACCTTCCGGTCGAGAGATTCCACAAGAGGTGCAATCATTCTGCGAGTGTGACGACTCTTATACTCCACAGAGGTCTTATTCACCTCCACCGCAGCAGCAACTTGTTTCTCATGTACCTCAGTATCAACAAAGTGCACCAGAATATTATTGCCCTCAAGAGGTTGAAGATGAACAAGGTGATTTCTCAGCTGAACCAAGTGCGGTCCCACTTCACGTTGACAATGAGCTCAACGTCAATGAAGCAACTGAACCGAGCAGCAACATTGTGTCTGCGGGTCCAGTCCCACAGTGTGATCTTGGGCAGCAAAGAAAAGCTATGTCCAAAGTGGGAACAGTCAATTATGTGTCAGTTGACGATCTGCCAAAGGGAGGACCTGTTCTTGCCGGCAGGTTCACCTTAAATGACAAGTCGGTTGTCATTTTATTCGACTCTGCTGCGACACATAACTTCATTAGCAGGGCGACGGAGATCCGGGATCAGATCTCCACAACTATCACAAAAGGTTCTTACCTTATTCATTCGCCAGGTGGAGACATATCAACTACTGAAGTCGTTTCTCGAGCACCACTTTGCTTGGGTGGAGAAATTATCCTACCACCCTCATCATTATCTAAGACCAAGGAATCAATGCCATATTGGGAATATCATGGTTGACCTTCCATAAGGCTGTTCTGGACATCGATAACAGAAGCGTTCACTTGGACTCTCCACTTCACGGACGTCAAACATTGTATCTCGGCGAAGCGGTTTCCAAAGACCCGGAAGTATGTAATGCCGAGGCATGCAAGTTACAAGACATTCCTGTAGTCCGTGAATATCCGGACGTGTTTCCCGAAGATCTTCCAGGCCTACCACCTGAGCGCGAGGTGGAGTTCAAAATAGAGTTGATACCGGGAACCACGCCAATCTCTCGGAGACCATACAAAATGGTTCCGAATGAACTAGCAGAACTGAAGGAGCAACTCAAGGATCTGATGGACAAGGGGTTTATTCGTACAAGTTCATCACCATGGGGTTGCTCAGCTTTATTTGTGAAGAAGAAGGATGAGACGCTGAGGCTATGCGTCGATTATCGTCCTTTGAATGCTGTGACGATAAAGAACAAGTATCCACTACCAAGAATTGATATCCTCTTCGATCAGCTGGTGGGTGCTAAAGTCTTCTCCAAGATGGACTTTAGGTCAGGATATCATCAAATTAAGATTCGAGCGGAAGATATCCCAAAAACAGCATTCTCGACAAGATACGGACTCTATGAGTATGTTGTCATGTCATTTGGGTTGACCAATGCTCCGGCTCACTTCATGTATATTATGAACTCGGTGTTCATGCCGGAGCTGGATCAGTTCGTCGTGGTGTTCATCAACGACATCTTGGTCTATTCCAAATCAGAAGAGGATCACGATAAACATTTGCATATTGTGCTCCAACGACTGAGGGATCATAAGATCTATGCAAAGTTTAGTAAATGTGAATTTTGGATCAACCAAGTGCCATTTCTTGGGCATATTATTTCAGCAGAAAGCATTGCTGTTGATCCAAGCAAGATTGAACAAGTGCTGAAATGGAAGTCTCCAACATCAGTCCATGAAGTTCGTAGCTTCTTGGGTTTGGGGGGTTATTATCGGAGGTTCATCCCGAGCTTCTCAAAAATCTCCAAACCAATGACGGAGCTACTGAAGAAGGGCATCAAGTATGATTGGAGCAAGCCCTGTGAGGAAGCTTTTCAAGCGTTGGTGAAACACCTCACAACAGCCCCGGTTCTGGATCAACCGGATACAACCAAGCCTTTTGATGTTTATTGTGATGCGTCTGGCATCGCGCTTGGTTGTGTACTCATGCAAGGAGGACGTGTGGTCGCATATGGATCACGAAAATTATGGAATCATGAGCAACATTATCCAACTAATGATCTCGAGCTTGCCGCCGTGGTACTAGCTTTGAATATGTGGAGACATTACCTATTGGGAAATCTGGTTCATCTCTACACCGACCACAAAAGCTTGAAGTACATATTCACTCAGAAAGAGTTGAATATGCGACAACGGTGATGGTTGGAGCTGATCAAGGACTATGAGATTGAAATTCATTATCATCCAGGCAAGGCAAATGTGGTTGCCGATGCACTCAGCCGGAAGTCTCATATTAATAACTTGACCATTGCGCCGATAGAAGAGGAAGAGCCAAGCCTCTACTTGGTTCCATATGGAGCTCTACATAATCTAGATCTCATACCCACAATAAGAGAGGAGGTTATGGAAGCTCAAAAGAAAGACAAGGGCATGGCTCATATCAACAGGAGGTTGAAGAACGGGGAGATGAAATGTTTCCGGTTAGATGATGAATACACCCTATGGTTCAAGGACCGGATAGTCGTACCCCGTGATATGAGGCTGCGGAAGAAGATTTTGGATGAGGCTCACTTATCCAAATTTTCTATTCATCCTGGCAGCAATAAAATGTACCAAGACCTCCGGAAGAAGTTTTGGTGGACACATATGAAACGTGAAGTTGCAAAATACGTTTTAGAATGTGATACGTGTCGAAGAGTTAAGGCCGACCATGTGAAGAAGTCGGGCTTGCTGCAACCGCTACAAATATCGGCATGTAAGTGGGAAGACTTGAGTATGGATTTCATCGTTGGGTTGCCGATGACCTCCCATCACCATGACTCGATTTGGGTAATCATGGACCGATTGACCAAATCGGCACGCTTCATCCCCGTGCATACCAGATACACCTCCAAGCAGTATGCGGAGTTATACATAGCACGGATCTTGTGCCTACATGGAGTTCCCCGGACAATCATCTCCGATCGAGGCGCGTTGTTTGTTGCTCGTTTCTGGGAGCAGCTACACGCATCCTTGGGAACCAAATTGATTCGAAGCTCCGCGTATCACCCTCAAACCGATGGGCAAACAGAGAGGGTGAATCAAATACTTGAAGATATGCTGAGAGCATGTGCCATCCACCACGGTAAGAGCTGGGATGATCACTTACCGTTGGCAGAGTTCTCATATAACAACGGGTATCAATCAAGTATCAAAATGGCGCCGTATGAAGCTCTCTACGGCCGGAAGTGCCGCACACCCTTGAACTGGTGTGAATCTGGCGAGAGAGTGATTTACGGGGTGGATCTCGTAAATGAAGCTGAAGAGCGGGTAAGGCTTATTCAAGAAAATCTGAAAGCCCGCTCAGTCCAGACAAAAAAGCTATGCGGATAGGAGCCATCGTCCTCTGGATTTCCATGTTGGGGACCACGTGTACCTCCGCGTATCTCCTATGAAGGAATTCACCGATTTGGAGTGAAAGGAAAATTAGCTCCACGTTTTGTCGGTTCCTTCATTGTCATTGAAAGGTGTGGACCCGTGGCATACCGTTTGGAGCTGCCGGCAGCCTTAGCCGGAGTTCATAACGTCTTCCACATATCTCAGTTGCGGAAGTGTTTGAAAGTTCCAACGGAGATTCTCACGGAGGGCATAGAAGATTTGAAGCCGGACCTTACGTATGTTGAGCGACCAACCCGGATAATTGATGAGAAGATTCGCGAGACAAGAAATCGGACGTTGCGATTTTTCAAAGTGCTATGGGAAAATCACACGTCGGAGGAAGCTACATGGGAAAGCGAGGAGTATTTGCAGCGCAATCATCCGGAGCTATTAGAGGCTTATGTTCGGTAGTCATCCTCCCCGCATTGTCCTTAATCTTGAATCTCGGGACGAGATTCTTTTTAAGGGGGGAGTAATGTAAAAGTCCCAAAACATGTAAAAATAAAACTTGAGCTATAAATAAAAGTTGAGTTTATATACAAGAAATGGGACTTACAAAAACTTTTGTGTTACTCATGAAAGTGTTGGCGTGTGCAATAAAACTTTGAATTCAGTTTGAATTAAGAGAGTCACTTCAAAAGGAAGAAGGGCATTTTCAAAAGAGGGAATTCAAAATGTTGTTTAAAAAGTTGTATTTTCAATGGCCAAATCAAAGATCAGAGGATATATTTGAATTCCTCAGGTCCAAATTATCAGAGGGCCAAGTTTTGAGCAAATTTGGAGGTGCTTTGATAGAAATATCCAAAGGACTTGTAAATTTCACCCAAATTTGAAATTAAACTTGAATCTGTGGCACAAATTGTCAAATGGCAAAATGGCCTTTGAATTTGGATCCGTCACAGCTGAATTTACAAGGTGTCAAAGTTTGGAGACATTAGGGAGAGGAGCTGTGGGCCCCAATTGTCATAGAGTGAGGGGAATAACTTACTGCCTAAGTCACTTATCTGTTTTGACTCGATCACCACTGGGTCTGCACCGAACGTCGCCGAGGGCGCTACCGCCACCTCCTGCTCGAGCTGCCCCCCCATGCGCGGGAGCCAGAGGCGGTTCACCCGGCGCCTATCCTTCCCACCAAGGCAAACACGAAGTTCTTCACTCGTGCTCGCGTCTTTCTTCTGCTTCCGCGCCCGAAAAGCAGCCGCTGGCAACGCCTCTGCCTCCTTCAGTTGCACACCAGCTCGCACGCCCGGTTGCTCGAGCCGTCCACACAAAAAGGGAGCGCTAGCGAGTGTACAAGATCCTCCACAGCTCGGCCCCGACATTCCTAGCTCGTGGGGCGCCCAATTAAACGATCAACGTGAGGTACTGAAGCTCACCGGCGAAAAGTCAACTCGGGTCACCGTGGGCAGCTCATACCGAGGCTTTTCACGGCCGAGCAAGCACCCGCCGAGACGCGGCGGGACTTCACGCTGCTCTCCCCCGAGTTTCAGCTCGAGCCGTGCAACATAGCTCGGGAATTTCAAGTTTTCCTCTCGGACGAGGAAAACCTACCCGCAGGTAAGAGTTTCAGAAATCGACGCTTAATTCTCGGTTAAAGTTGTTTATTTTGCGCACACAGAAGCTAGAGAGGATAGGGATCCTTTTTCCTTCGCAACTATAGCTTAGCAGTGAGTAGGGGCAGCTAATTTCGAGTTCGTCCATCGGCGGCCATGGCGGGAACGCGCGGGCGCACGGTGACAACCAGGTTGCCGCCATTTCCTAGCCCGTTTGAGGCCGTGCCGAACTTGCCTGACCTCCACTGGTGCTATAGAGCGGATCCACCGAACGTTTGGCGCGCTAGGGTGCTCGGGCCACGGCGCCGAGGCTGTACCGAAAGGTGCGCACGTCGCCGACCGTTTTCCGGTCACCAGCGGTCCGAGATCAATGCACCAGTGGATTGCTCGTCCCTAAAAACCCTCAGGCAGCAAGTATCGAGCCGGGAGACGGCCGGGGAGCCGACTCCGGAGAGCCCCGACGAGTTTCGGGCGAGGGGGCGGCGCGGGAAAAAGAAAACGGCTCGGGGATGAAAATGACCGCTGGGTCCCACGTGTCAGTGGCGGAAAAATTAAATCCCCGATCAGCTGCGGCCCCGGGATCCTTTGCGACAACGCGGGAAAGGGTCTGTGGCCCCGTGTGGCGTGATTCCGGTGGCTGACACGTGTAGGGTGGACCCAAAGGCAGAGTTTGAACATTTCCCGAATTAATTTGAATTCCAGATTTAGTTCAAACTTTAGAACCTCATAACTTTTGCTAGGAAGCTCCAAATTTAGTGATTCAAATTGGGTTGGATTCAGGATGAAAAACTCTATACAAATATGCAACCCAATTTGCAGGAAAACCAATAGGAAATTCCGGAAAATTCTTTAAAGCTTTTCAGCAAAAGAATTTTAGAGGGAGTTTGGTTCATCCAAAAATCCCCAAATTTTGCCAGGATATTCTTTGGGATGTTAGAGACTCCTGTAAATGTTTAAACTCATTTGGAGTTGATTTGGTTTGGGTAATTCTGGTTTCAAATTTCTGTATTCAAATGAATACAGAAACATTTTCAGGAAATTTCCAAAACTTGGAAATTCAGTTCAGGGCATTCCTTAGCTCCAAAAATACTAGGAAAATTCATGTGTACTCCCAGAGCTATGTAGGAAATTATAGTTCACTTAAATTTGCATGAAAGTGCAAATTTATTCCGAATTAATTCCTGTTTGGATAAATGCTTAGGGAATTGTTCTGGGTGATCTACTTAGTGAAATATTCTGAATTTTGGTCCAGAGGGCCTTCTTGTGACAAGGAACTCAAAAGAAAATTTCCAGCTCCATTGGAGCCCTGGATCATTATGTCCTGTCCAACCTCATTAGCTAATCCCCACCCATGTGATGAAACCCCACTCATCACTTGATCCTAGTACTTAAACACAAACCCAAACCACTAGCACCAGTTTCATGTTAAATTCTTAAACAGAGTTCCAGTTTTAAAACTTGTCTTTAGCACTGGTTAGCAAAAGTTTTATAATTAAACATGTATGCATATTCATAACGTGTAGTGAGTAAACGTGGAAAGTGAAGGAGGAATTAAGCTTGGATTAAGGAGCAAGAAGGTCAGGAAGTGAACTTCAAGTCATCAGCAACTAACTTCACATCATCTGACTTTAGTCACCTGCAAAACCAAGGCAAGCCCTGGTTTGCACTTAAGTTGTTTTTAAAGTTTTCCCTTTGTTCACTACTATTAGTCAAAGTTTGTATGTGCATTAGGTCAAGGATGTTTTATACTCCACTTGCATAACCAAACATGAACCCTGAGGTCAATGGTATAATTGGGTCATCGCTGTAGGATAAGGCCATGCTAAATAGCGTAGGACATCCGGTAGAAGTCGAGTAGTTGGAATCTACTCGCGAGCTGTAGACGGGACTACCTGGGTGTAGATGGAAAAAGAGGGCAAACTAAAGTTTACATTTCTAAAGATGAGACCGGGCAGGATGGTTAGGCAGCAACAAGATGAGGTCTTGGTCGAGTAGCTCTGCCTGTGTCGGTTAAGGACCGATGCGTGTGCGGCACCCAGGAGCAGGTATTGAGTTGTGTACCAGATGCTTACTGACATATGGGAACCAGGAAACCGATGTACTAGGTTCAATGGATTGTAGAGGCATACCACATCGTCTCGTTAGACCTATGAGCCCAAGACGGCGCGACCGGTTCTACAGTCTAGTGTCCTGCGAAAGGTGGCCACATATGACGTAATGAAGGATGCCAGAGATGGGTCTTCAAAGGCGGGCGTATGTGTCGAGTTATCCGGGTAGTGTTTGATTCGAATCACCGTCCCTCGTGGTTATGAGTACCACTTGCTCACTGCGCTGTGACGTAGTAATCAAGTTGTGTGGGAATAGTTTGCAAAAGTTTTAAATGCTGTTATGCTAATTATAAATTGCATGAAAACCATGTTTGAAGTAGAGATAGAGCAAACTAAAGTTATTTTTCACCTTGGGACAAGTAACATTGGAATGAAGCGTTTCTTGTTTGATTGTGGAGTTCCAATGTTGCTGGGCGCAAGGTCACTACTATTGTGGCTAAAATCTGAAAGTTAAGGATGAACTCGTAGGCGAGTCTTTTCGCAAATGACAGTCTGAAGTCTTAGGTTACTTTCATGTAGAGTTTCATGTCTTAGGAGAGACGGTTAAGTCTTGCTGAGCCTTTGTGCTCACTCTTGCTATATAAGTGGTTTTGCAGGTAAGCATCGACGCTATAAAGAAGGTTGTCCGGTGAGACTCGGAAACTTCCGAGTCATGTCACACTTGGACAACCTAGCCGCTGCCGTGTCTTCGTGTTGCTAGCGAGAGGAGTCCGCGGGCTGGACCCCTTCTCGAGTGCTTCTTAGATAATCAACGTGAGCTGTTTATAGACTTCCGCTGTAGCTATTTTATGTAAATTATTTACGAAGAACAATTGTAAGCTTCCACTTTGATTTATGTAATACATTGTTCCTTATATGTGTGCTGTTGGGTGCCGCATAACACGGCACCACCCAATGCGATTCCCGGGTGAGGCGGCACGGCCCCGTGATTGAGGTCGGGCCCTCTCAGCGTGGTATCAGAGCCGCATTGGTAATAGCGCACGGAGTAAGGATCGTATTACGATAAAAACTTAGGATACGGTGAGGAAACGGTATTAGGCCCACATAAGGACTATAGTAGTATAGTTACTTAAAGTGGCAGAACTAACTTATGTGTTATAATTCTGAATTTTGATTATGTAACGACGCACCTACGCTCTGGTAAGCATGGTAAGGAACACCACAGAAAGTGGTTCAATTTCGGTTAGCTCCCCTGACGAGGAATGTGGTTCAGGGATAGGTCTCACAGCTTGGTGTGAGGCGTTAATATGAAACTCTTGGATTCTTCATGTTCCTGAGTTCATATGAAACGCTGATCCCTAGCGTGCATTAGGCAAGTAAGTGGAGACCCCATCGTGTGGTCAGTAACGCGATAGTGTGTTCTTCTAGAAGTAGCCTAGGAGGACATACGCAGCGCTTGCCATCGGCGTGCCCTGCAGGGCAGTAGGTGCTATCCATTGTGTTGATAAGATTCCCAACCGTGATGACCCGTTCATGATATACTCGGGTTGCCCGTCGTGTGGTGTTGAAACACGATCACGTACCTTGAGACGTGACTTAACTCAAGGGCGGCCGTATGGCAATGATACGGGCGTTTGAATTTACTTTCAAATGTGGAACTGCCTGAAATGAAACAACCTTTGAGTGGACCACTATTGAGTGTTCTTCTGCAGGTACTAACCATGTACGTATCCCGTGTAGTACATGTGCACGAGAGACCGTCTTAGTGCCACTGATCATACGTATATGCCGTGTAATCCGGTTAGGATTTTTCTTTTGGTGAGGCATCGTAGTACTGACATGATTCTTACGGTGCACCGACACCGTACTAAACATATAATCCTCTTCCCTATGAAGAAATGAATCATGAACAAACATTCAACTAAAAATGGAAGTTTGAAACCAGTATTAGTTACTAAACTCTTATTTTGAGCTAAGATTCAACTGAAAGCATGACTAGGCGTCCAAGTTTTCAAAAACAGAGTGCTCTGTTTCTGGCAGAAATTCTTTCTGGACTTTAACAGAGCATAACTCTGAGTAGATTGAACCAATTAAGGTGTATGATACAGTTCTGAAAAGATTTTCATGTGCTCTACAATTTCTTTGTAGACATCCAGAGGAAGATCACACGTTAAGTGGGTGAAAAGTCCAGTTGAAAGCAAACTGTTCAGAACCAGGACAGTAGCAAAAACCCTCTCTGGACCTTTTGTTTTTAAGCCATAACTTCCTGTAGAAAAATCTTTATGGAGCACATGATATACCGTTGGAAAGATACTGAAGTTTACTACAAATTTGGTATTGAACTCAAGTCAAGAATCTGTAGTTAACTTGAGTAAAATTTGGAGTTTGTGTGAACTGGTCAGGGTAGTTCAGCTGATTAGTTTAGCGTACTTAAGATTTGTTTAAACATGAATGTGGTTATGCTTTCATAAAGTTCATGACATATTCATGTTTTACTTATCTTCACTTACTACTGAGATATAATTTTGATTGACTTAAAATTTTGTTTCTTGCAGTAGGGTACGCGCACACTCTCCAATGGAGATTGGAGGTTCAAGTCAAGGTGGGAATGACTCGACTTCATCACAAGAGCCATCGCCAACCGGATTGGATGAAATTATGGCAAAGATGAATTAAACTCTCCAAACTTTGGTTCAACAAGGCATAAATAGAGAAGCTAAGCATCACATGCCAACCCCGAGCACGTATCTGGATTTCTTGGCGACACAACCGCCGGTATTCTCTGAGGCGGCTGACCATTGTGAAGCAAATCACTGGTTACGTGTCATTGAGTCCAAGTTTGGGTTGATCCAATGTGATGAATTCTCGAAGACTCTATATGCCGCTCAGGAGCTTCACGGTTTTGCTGGAGCATGGTGGACAGAATACCTTGCTGTCCAACCAGCAGGGCATCGTGTCACATGGGCGGAGTTCCATGCTGCATTTCGTGCTCGTTTCATCCCTGCGGGCATAATGCAAACAAGCCATGATGAATTCTGGAACCTAAACCAAGGTGACATGAGTGTTATTGAGTATGCGAAGGAATTCAATCGCTTAGCTTAATATGTCCCTGACTATGTGAAGTCACCAGCCATGAAGGGTTATCACTTTTACCGAGGGCTGACCGCTAGGCTATGATGTGAATTGGCTCAAGTTAGCCAAGAGAATTTTGATGAGTTTGTGAGCTGTGCTATCACTCAGGAATATTATTCCAATCTCTACCTCAAAGAAAAGAGGGGGAGGGACTCATCACAGAATGAATGCAATTATCTGCCTCAAAAGTATCGGTTGGTAATCCGTTCACCTTCCGGTCGAGAGATTCCACAAGAGGTGCAATCATTCTGCGAGTGTGACGACTCTTCTACTCCACAGAGGTCTTATTCACCTCCACCGCAGCAGCAACTTGTTTCTCATGCACCTCAGTATCAACAAAGTGCACCAGAATATTATTGCCCTCAAGAGGTTGAAGATGAACAAGGTGATTTCTCAGCTGAACCAAGTGCGGTCCCACTTCACGTTGACAATGAGCTCAACGTCAATGAAGCAACTGAACCGAGCAGCAACATTGTGTCTGCGGGTCCAGTTTCACAGTGTGATCTTGGGCAGCAAACAAAAGATATGTCCAAAGTGGGAACAGTCAATTATGTGTCAGTCGACGATCTGCCAAAGGGAGGACCTGTTCTTGCCGGCAGGTTCACCTTAAATGACAACTCGGTTGTCATTTTATTCGACTCTGCTGCGACACATAACTTAATTAGCAGGGCGACGGTGATCCGGAATCAGATCTCCACAACTATCACAAAAGGTTCTTACCATATTCATTCGCCAGGTGGAGACATATCAACTAATGAAGTCGTTTCTCGAGCACCACTTTGCTTGGGTGGAAAATTTATCCTACCACCCTCATCATTCTCTAAGACCAAGGAATCAATGCCATATTGGGAATATCATGGTTGACGTTCCATAAGGTTGTTCTGGACATCGAGAACAGAAGCGTTCACTTGGACTCTCCACTTCACGGACGTCAAACATTGTATCTCGGCGAAGCGGTTTCCAATGACCCGGAAGTATGTAATGCCGAGGCGTGCAAGTTAGAAGATATTCCGGTAGTCCGTGAATATCTGGACGTGTTTCCCGGAGATCTTCCAGGCCTACCACCTGAGCGCGAGGTGGAGTTCAAAATAGAGTTGATACCGGGAACCACGCCAATCTCTCTTAGACCATACAAAATGGCTCCGAATGAACTAGCAGAACTGAAGGAGCAACTCAAGGATCTGATGGACAAGGGGTTTATTCGTCCAAGTTCATCACCATGGGGTTGCTCAGCTTTATTTGTGAAGAAGAAGGATGAGACGCTGAGGCTATGCGTCGATTATCGTCCTTTGAATGCTGTGACGATAAAGAACAAGTATCCACTACCAAGAATTGATATCCTCTTCGATCAGCTGGTGGGTGCTAAGGTCTTCCCCAAGATGGACTTAAGGTCAGGATATCATCAAATTAAGATTCGAGCGGAAGATATCCCGAAAACAGCATTCTCGACAAGATACGGACTCTATGAGTATCTTGTCATGTCATTTGGGTTGACCAATGCTCCGGCTCACTTCATGTATCTTATGAACTCGGTGTTCATGCCGGAGCTGGATCAGTTCGTCGTGGTGTTCATCGACAACATCTTTGTCTATTCCAAATCAGAAGAGGAACACGCTAAACATTTGCATATTGTGCTCCAACGACTGAGGGATCATAAGCTCGATGCAAAGTTTAGTAAATGTGAATTCTGAATCAACCAAGTGCCATTTCTTGGGCACATTATTTCAGCAGAAGGCATTGCTCTTGATCCAAGAAAGATTGAACAAGTGCTGAAATGGAAGTCTCCAACATCAGTCCATGAAGTTCGTAGCTTCTTGGGTTTGGCGGGTTATTATCGGAGGTTCATCCCAAGCTTCTCAAAAATCTCCAAACCAATGACGGAGCTACTGAAGAAGGGCATCAAGTATGATTGGAGCAAGCCCTGTGAGGAAGCTTTTCAAGCGTTGGTGAAACACCTCACAACAGCCCCGGTTCTGGCTCAACCGGATACAACCAAGCCTTTTGATGTTTATTGTGATGCGTCTGGCATCGGGCTTGGTTGTGTACTCATGCAAGGAGGACGTGTGGTCGCATATGTATCACGACAATTACGGAATCATGAGCAACATTATCGAACTCATGATCTCAAGCTTGCCGCCGTGGTACTAGCTTTGAAGATGTGGAGACATTACCTATTGGGAAATCTGGTTCATCTCTACACCGACCACAAAAGCTTGAAGTACATATTCACTCAGAAAGAGTTGAATATGCGACAACGGTGATGGTTGGAGCTGATCAAGGACTATGAGATTGAAATTCATTATCATCCAGGCAAGGCAAATGTGGTTGCCGATGCACTCGGCCGGAAGTCTCATATTAATAACTTGACCATTGCGCCGATTGAAGAGGAAGAGCCAAGCCTCTACTTGGTTCCATATGGAGCTCTACATAATCTAGCTCTCATACCCACAATAAGAGAGGAGGTTATGGAAGCTCAAAAGAAAGACAAGGGCATGGCTCATATCAAAAGGAGGTTGAAGAACGGGGAGATGAAATGTTTCCGGTTAGATCATGAAGACACCCTATGGTTCAAGGACCGGATAGTCGTACCCCGTGATATGAGGCTGCGGAAGAATATTTTGTATGAGGCTCACTTATCCAAATTTTCTATTCATCCTGGCAGCAATAAAATGTACCAAGACCTCCGGAAGAAGTTTTGGTGGACACGTATGAAACGTGAAGTTGCAAAATACGTTTCAGAATGTGACACGCGTCGAAGAGTTAAGGCCGACCTTGTGAAGAAGTCGGGCCTGCTGCAACCGCTACAAATACCGGCATGGAAGTGGGAAGACTTGAGTATGCATTTCATCGTTGGGTTGCCGATGACCTCCCACTACCATGACTCGATTTGGGTAATCGTGGACCGGTTGACCAAATCGGCACGCTTCATCCCCGTGGATACCAGATACACCGCCAAGCAGTATGCGGAGTTATACATAGCACGGATCTTGTGCCTACATGGAGTCCCCCGGACAATCATCTCCGATCGAGGCGCGTTGTTTGTTGCTCGTTTATGGGAGAATCTACATGCATCCTTGGGAACCAAATTGATTCGAAGCTCCGCGTATCACCCTCAAACCGATGGGCAAACAGAGAGGGTGAATCAAATACATGAAGATATGCTGAGAGCATGTGCCATCCACACGGTAAGAGCTGGGATGATCACTTACTGTTGGTAGAGTTCTCATATAACAACGGGTATCAATCAAGTATCAAAATGGCGCCGTATGAAGCTCTCTACGGCCAGAAGTGCCGCACACCCTTGAACTGGTGTGAATCCGGCGAGAGAGTGATTTACGGGGTGGATCTCGTAAATGAAGCTGAAGAGCGGGTAAGGCTTATTCAAGCAAATCTGAAAGCCGCTCAGTCCAGACAAAAGAGCTATGCTGATAGGAGACGTCGTCCTCTGGATTTCCATGTTGGGGACCACGTGTACCTCCGCGTATCTCCTATGAAGGGCATTCACCGATTTGGAGTGAAACGAAAATTAGCTCCACGTTTTATCGGTCCCTTCATTGTCATTGAAAGGTGTGGACCCGTGGCATACCGTTTGGAGCTGCCGGCAGCCTTAGCCGGAGTTCATAACGTCTTCCACATATCTCAGTTGCGGAAGTGTTTGAAAGTTCCAACGGAGATTCTCACGGAGGGCATAGCAGATTTGAAGCCGGACCTTACGTATGTTGAGCGACCAACCCGGATAATTGATGAGAAGACTCGCGAGACAAGAAATCGGACGTTGCGATGTTTCAAAGTGCTATGGGAAAATCACACGTCGGAGGAAGCTACATGGGAAAGCGAGGAGTATTTGCAGCGCAGTCATCCGGAGCTATTAGAGGCTTATGTTCGGTAGTCATCCTCCCCACATTGTCCTTAATCTTGAATCTCGGGACGAGATTCTTTTTAAGGGGGGAGGAATGTAAAAGTCCCAAAACATGTAAAAAGAAAACTTGAGCTATGAATAAAAGTTGAGTTTATATACAAGAAATGGGACTTACAAAAACTTTTGTGTTACTCATGAAATTGTTGAGGTGTGCAATAAAACTTCGAATTCAGTTTGAATTAAGAGAGTCACTTCAAAAGGAAGAAGGGCATTTTCAAAAGAGGGAATTCAAACTGTTGTTTAAAAAGTTGTATTTGCAATGGCCAACTCAAAGATCAGAGGACATATTTGAATTCCTCAAGTCCATATTATGAGAGGGCCAAGTTTTGAGCAAATTTGGAGGTGCTTTGATAGAAATATCCAAAGGACTTGTAAATTTCACCCAAATTTGAAATTAAACTTGAAACTGTGGCACAAATTGTCAAATGGCAAAATGGCCTTTGAATTTGGATCCATCACAGCTGAATTTACAAGGTTTCAAAGGTTGGAGATATTTGGGAGAGGAGCTGTGGGCCCCAATTGTCATAGAGTGAGGGGAATAACTTACTGCCTAAGTCACTTATCTGTTTTGACTCGATCACCACGGGGTCTGCACCGAACGTCGCCGAGGGCGCTACCGCCACCTCCTGCTCGAGCTGCCCCCCCCCCACGCACGGGCGCGGGAGGCGGTTCACCCGGCGCCTATCCTTCCCACCGAGGCAAACACGAAGTTCTTCACTCGTGCTTGCGGCTTTCTTCTGCTTCCGCGCCCGAAAAGCAGCCGCCGGCGACGCCTCTGGTTCCTTCAGTTGCTCACCAGCTCGCACGCCCGGTTGCTCGAGCCGTCCACACAAAAAGGGAGCGCTAGTGAGTGTAAAAGATCCTTCACAGCTCGGCCCCGACATTCCTGGCTTGTGGGGCACCCAATTCAACGATCAACGCGAGGTACTGAAGCTCACTGGCGAAAAGGCAACTCGGGTCACCGTGGGCAGCTCATACCGAGGCTTTTCACGGCCGAGCAAGCACCCGCTGAGACGCGCCGGGACTTCACGCTGCTCTCCCCCGAGTTTCAGCTCGAGCCGTGCAACATAGCTCGGGAATTTCATGTTTTCCTCTCGGACGAGGAAAACCTACCCGCGGGTAAGAGTTTCAGAAATCGACGCTTAATTCTCGGTTAAAGTTATTCATTTTGCGCACACAGAAGCTAGAGAGGATAGGGAACCTTTTTCCTTCGCAACTATAGCTTAGCAGTGAGAAGGGGCAGCTAATTTCGAGTTCGTCCATCGGCGGCCATGGCGAGAACGCGCGGGCGCACGGTGACAACCAGGTTGCCGCCATTTCCTAGCCCGTTTGAGGCCGTGCCGAACTTGCCTGATCTCCACTGGTGCTTTAGAGCGGATCCGCCGAACGTTTGGCGGGCTAGGGTGCTCGGGCCACGGCGCCGAGGCTGTACCGAAAGGTGCGCACGGCGCCGACCGGTTTCCGGTCACCAGCGGTCCGAGATCAATGCACCAGTGGATTGCTCGTCCCTAAAAACCCTTAGGCGGCAAGTATCGAGCCGGGAGACGGCCGGGGAGCCGACTCCGGTGAGCCCCGACGAGTTTCCGGCGAGGGGGCGGCGCGGGAAGAAGAAAACGGCTCGGGGAAGAACACGACCGGCGGGTCCCACGTGTCAGTGCCGGAAAAATTAAATCCCCGATCAGCTGCGGCCCCGGGATCCTTTGCGACAACGCGGGAAATGATCTGTGGCCCCGTGTGGCGTGATTCCGGCGGCTGACACGTGTAGGGTGGACCCACAGGCAGAGTTTGAACATTTCCCGAATTAATTTGAATTCCAGATTTAGTTCAAACTTTAGAACCTCATAACTTTTACTAGGAAGCTCCAAATTTAGTGATTCAAATTGGGTTGGATTCAGGATGAAAAACTCTATACAAATATGCAACCCAATATGCAGTAAAACCAATAGGAAATTCTGGAAAATTCTTTAAAGCTTTTCAGCAAAAGAATTTTAGAGGGAGTTTGGTTCATCCAAAAATCCCCAAATTTTGCCAGGATATTCTCTTGGATGTTAGGAGACTCCTGTAAAAGATTCAAATCATTTGGAGTTGATTTGGTTTTGGTAATTCTGGTTTCAAGTTTCTGTATTCAAATGAATACAGAAACATTTTCAGGACATTTACAAAACTTGGAAATTCAGTTCAGGGCATTCCTTAGCTCCAAAAACCCTAGGAAAATTCGTGCGTACTCCCTGAGCTATGTATGAAATTATAGTTCACTTAAATTTGCATGAAAGTGCAAATTTATTACGAATTAATTCCTGTTTGGATAAATGCTTAGGGAATTGTTCTGGGTGATCTACTTAGTGAAATATTCTGAATTTTGGTCCAGAGGGCCTTCTTGTGACAAGGAACTCACAAGAAAGTTTCCAGCTCCACTGGTGCCCTGGATCATTATGTCCTGTCCAACCTCATTAGCTAATCCCCACCCAAGTGATGAAACCCCACTTATCACTTGATCCTAGTACTTAAACACAAACCCAAACCACTAGCACCAGTTTCATGTTAAATTCTTAAGCAGAGTTCCAGTTTTAAAACTTGTATTTAGCACTGGTTAGCAAAAGTTTTATAATTAAACATGTATGCATATTCATAACGTGTAGTGAGTAAACGTGGAAAGTGAAGAAGGAGGAATTAAGCTTGGATTAAGGAGCAAGAAGGTCAGGAAGTGAACTTCAAGTCATCAGCAACTAACTTCATATCATCTGACTTTAGTCACCTGCAAAACCAAGGCAAGCCCCGGTTTCCACTTAAGTTGTTTTAAAAGTTTTCCCTTTGTTCACTACTATTGGTCAAAGTTTGTATGTGCATTAGGTCAAGGATGTTTTATACTCCACTTGCATAACCAAACTGTAAAATCCCCAGAAGTGGTAGCAAGAAAATCCAGCTCATATACACTTATGAAAAATGAGGGGAATTTAAAACTTTGATTATAATAAGTGTGAGTTCAAAGTGAGGGTTTAGACTTCCCAAAACTTCCAAACATGGGGATCTAAATGCACAACTTGGATCTTTATAGTCCAAATATTCAACCTTCCAAATTTCAGCTCATTTGGAGAGGTTTTAATATTTGTTTGGGATTAAAAGGAGAAGCCCTCTAATCTTAATTTCAAATTCAGTTTCAAATTCCAATTCCCTCAATTTGAAAATTTGGTTTTACAAAGGTGTTCTCCACCTTTTAATAAGCAGCCATGCCAAAAATTGGGAACTTTGGAGCTGGTTTGCTATATTTTTGAGGCAATACAAAGTGGAGAATTCAAACTCCTTTTGAAATTCAAATGATCAATCCACATCCAATTTTCACACCCGAATTCAAACTATTTGAATTCACCAAATTCAAACTATGACATGGGGTTGAAGTCAAGTCTTTAATGTTGAGTTGCTGGTGGGAAAAAATCAGGAAAAAGTTGATTAAACAAAGAGGGGAGGTGGGGCCCATTTGTCAGCCACCCACAGGAGCTACCGCCTTTGCTCCATTCGGTCGAACAGCAGGGGCGCGACAGCTCCCGTCTCTGACCCCCGCCCGAGGTGTGCCGCGCCACCTCCTGTTTCTGCCGCCTTCTTGATCGTCCGCGCGTGCCACAGTCCCAGCACAACCCCCCTTGCTCTCTCGGCCGTTCACCCACGTGTTTTCCCTGTTCCCTGCTCAGTTCGCGTAGCCTCGGCCGCCGCTCGGTTGATCCGCGTCGCCGTCCATCATCGACACCACTCCGACGTTGTCACGACCGGTTGAGGTCGTAGGAAGGTGCGCAAGGCCCTCTAGTTTCTCTCTGACGACAGCCCCTGTCGTTCCTACGAGCTGGTCCCGAGAGCTGAGCCTAAGTTCATCGTTCCACTTTCCAGCTTGCCGCCAAGACGCCGCACCGTCGACCGACCACCTCTGGCTCGTTCACGCTCGTCTAACCGGTGTTCTAGGTGCGTTGTCGACCCTTCTTGCTGTCCTCCCGGTTTGGAGCTAGGTCATCGTCTAGGTTGGCCGGAATTCAAGGTTTGTCACCGGCGGTTCCTCGGAACCTAGTTGAAAGAAAACAGGAAATTCCAGTGCCATATTGGGTTGGGGCTCACAAGAGTCTAGGCATAGGTTCTCCAAGCCATGACGACCCTTCTCGAGCAAACGGCAAGCAAATCCATGCAGAGTCCGAAGAGTTCTTCGTGTTTTTCCTCACGGCGGGGAAGAACCACTTCGGTCGCACGGTGAAGTCATGTTTCCGGCTGTTTTCCGAGGGATCAGGGTAGTGTTCCGAGCTCCTCAGGTCACGGTGTTGCTGTAGGACCCATCCGAGGTCGGTTTCCGAGCTTGCCGGGCGAACACCACGTCGCCGGAATCGCCCGAGTTACTGCCACCGTTGGGGAGGTATTTCCGGCCAGTTAGCGCCGCCACCGAGCTCACCAAAATGTTCCTCGTCGGGTTTTAGGCACAGCGGCGAGGGTTGAGCCGTTTGAGGCACGGGACAGCCGTTCCGGCGAGGCACGGTCACTTCTCCGGCGAGGAGGCCGGCCGGGCGCGAGGTTGAAGAAGGTGGGGGCCTGCCCCACCTGTCAGTGGCACCAGGAAGGCACCGGATCGGCTTGTGGCGCCGGATCTGGTGCGGCTGCGCGGGAATAACCCCGTAGCCCCCGGTGTTGCTAAAATCTGACTGGCCCGAATTAAAACAGTGGGCCCAGTTTCAATTATTTGAAGTTTCTATTAGAGAAATAATTCCAGGAATTAGCTGATCTTTACAAGGCCATAACTTTGTGTAGAAGACTCCAAAAAGAGTGAGACCAATTTTGTTGGATTCCTCATGAGGAGTACTTCACAGAGAAACCAAATTTCGGCTACGAAAATGCCCAGGAATTTTTTTAGAATTGTTTTTAGTAAATCTTTTAGGGATTTATTACAGGAGCAATTCTTTATGAAATATTCCCAAATTTGGGTAGCAAATCCTCTTCATAGATACTAATCTCCAGTAAAAATTTGGGCTTCATTGGAGGTAAATTGCTGGGTCAAATTACCTTCTCAAGTTCAGCCTTTATTTGAAAATTCAAATTTAAACAGCAGCTTTTTCAGAACTCCTGTCTAAGTTCAAAAATTCATCTCTCTATGATGGTAGCTCCAAAAATGGTGAAACAAATTTTGTTAGAACCATGGAGACTTACCCTAATCATCTCTTCCACCATTAGCTATGTCAAAGCTCCTGAATTGGGCTCAAAATTTAGAGAAGCATTGTACTTGTAGGAATTTTAAATACTACATCGTGCAATGACATATCTCCAAATTTGGCTCAAATCATCCTTAGAGAGTCTAGTATCCACTGTAAAAATCCCAAAGCCAATTAAGGATTTTAAATAGCAGTAGCTATGAGTAGAAGTCCAATTCTTATAAATCCTTAATACTTATACATGTATTTTATTACATTTCATAATAGTGACCGAAGTTGAGTATACGCCGGAGCCCTTGGACGTCCTCCCACCATAAGCTGACTTTCCGTTTAACTCGCAACCAGGCAAGCCCCGGTTTGCACTTAAGTACCTTTTATAAAGTTTTTCCTTTGTACCATTTATGTCTAGGTTGAATGTTTGCATTAGAGTTAGGGTGATTGAAACCCCACTTGCATAGCCTCTTTAAATCCTATAAAGGGTTGGGTAGTTTACAAACTGACGAGTAGAGAATGCCATGCTAATGTATAGGATCTCGGTAGAAGTCGAGTGGTTGGAAGCTACTCGCGAGATAGTACTTATCACACGGGAAGAAAAGAGGTAGATAATGGCTTGAGTTATGAAAATGAGACGCAGCAGGGGGGATAGGAAGCAGTGAGCAGAGGTCTCACGTGCGTAGCCCTGTTGGTGTCGGTTGAGGACCGTCCGTGTGTGGCCCTGCTGGACAAGTATCGAACAGTACCGGATGCATACTGGCATATGGGAACCAGGAAACCGATGTAATTGGTTAACCTGGGTGTCGAGGCTTACCCAACCGTAAATAGGAGTGGGTTGAGGGTAGCAAGGTGTAAATCTGCCGGTGGGCACAGTCACGCTCCACGCGGGGACCTCCTACCCGTTACGGATGGACCGGTTCGGCATTTGGGTTGCCTTTGAAAGGTTGTTGCATACAACAGAGTAGGAAGGGGTGTGGAATCACACTTCTGAAAGTGGGTGTATGTGACGTGTTATCCGGGTGTGTCTTGATTGCAATCACCGTCCCTCGCGGTTATTTGAGTACCCGCTTGTTCACTGCGCTGTGACGTAGTAAGAAGTGAAATAAGCCAACTGAAAATGCTGTATTGATCTTAATGTCTTAAATACCTTGATTGCTGCAGATATAGAGCTAATTAAGTTTACATTCCACTTTGGGCATCACCACATCGGAGGAAAGCGTTTCTTGTTTGATTGTGGACTTCCGATGTGAGGGCTGCCTAAGGCACATGAATCCGCTGCTATAAAACTGAAAATGAGGACCAACTTATAGGCGTGTCTTTATTGCAAAATCCTTTCCTATCTTACATACCCTTGCACGTAGAGTTCCATGCCTAGGGTTGACGGTTAAGACTTGCTGAGCCTTCGTGCTCATGGTTGCAATATTTGAGCTGTTTGCAGGTGAGAGTTATGAGGAAGGTTCCGAGGACGAGGCGATGCCCCCGTCGGGGTACACGGCCGAGCTGGAGCCATGCACGCCGCCGTGATCTCCGGTTCCATGCTGCTAGTGTGTAGCGTCCCCGGGCTGGACGGCTGCACTTTTGCTTAGTTAGGGTTTGAGAGCAACGATGTATATAACTTCCACTGTTAATTAGGTTTTGTAAAAGACTTCCGCTGTTTTATATCAAATAAAAGTTTGTATGTTGTCCTTTATTCTTTTCGTGTGTGCTGTTGGGTGCCGCATCGCACGGCACCACCCTATGTGATCCTGGAGTGGGTGAACCACGGGGTGGTCCCCACATCCGTGGTATCAGAGACCCATTGGGAATAGCACGCTCGAAAAGAGCTTATTTTGAAAACTTAGAAGTAGTCGAGTGAGGATTAGTCATTAAGCCCACATAAGGTCTATGATAGTACTAGTTATGATGGTGGAAAAGCTAACATATGTGTTATACATTCTGTAACGACGCTCCGACGTCAGGTAAGAGGTAAGGTATGCCACCGTAGGCGGATCAATTACGGTAACTCGCCATACGAGTAATAGTATGGAATGATATACCGTGGCTTGGCACGGTAGTTAATATGAGTCTCTGGACCTCTCTATGGTCCTGAGAGCATATGAAAACGCTGATCTCCAGCGTGCTTTAGGCAAAAGTGAGAATACCTCATCGTGTGGTAAGCAACACGATAGTATGCAACTCTTGAACGTTCAATGTTCAAAGGGCCATACGCAGCGCTCGCCATCGGCGTGCCTCAACGGTCATGAGGCAGTAGGTGGCATCTGTTGGGTTGATAAAATTCCCAACCGTGACGACCCGTTCGCGCTCTATTCGGGTTCCCCGTCGTGTGGTGTGAAAACACGACCATATACCTTGAGACGTGGCTTGACTCAAGGATGATCCGTATGGCAATGATACGGACCGTATGTTTTTAATATGATATGGAACTGCCTGTAATGTTAAAAACCATTGTGTGCACCATTATTGTGTGTTCTTCTGCAGGTACATTAACCACGTTAGTGCATGACGTGTAGAAACCGTTTGTGAGTGACGACTTTAGTTCCACCATTTGACACATATATGCCGGAATACCGGTTTAGGATTTTTCTTTGGTGAGGAAACGTAGTACCAACTGCATAAAAGTTTATTTTCAAAGAAAAGAGTCAAAATGAAGTTTAGGAATCCATTTAGGGATTAGTAAACTCCTATATTGAACTAAGAGTCAATTGGGAGTATAGATTCAATCTCAAAAACTTAGGAACAATCTCCCCTGTTTTCGGCAGAAATTTTTGCTGAACTTGAACAGGGCATAACTTAAGATTGGTTGAACCAATGGAGGTGTGGGATACCATTCTGGAAAGGTTTTGAAGTTCTCTACAACTTTTCTGTAGAGTTCCAGAACAAAATCTCCATCCAAAGGGATGAAAATCTCAGATGAAAAGGTACTGTCCAAAAACAGGACAGACCAAATGCTCTCTGGAATTTCTGTATTCCAACCGAAACACTTAGTTTCACCGTTCGGCGTCCAGTGGCTGTTGTAAAACAGCGAGTTGGAGTCGAAGGGTTTATGCATTTGACATATCACTTCGAGTTAGTACATGTTTGGGTCCAATACAATAGCGAGGAATTACGCATGCTAACACACTTAACATCCCGTGGTGACCCCGATGGTCGAAATGAACTTTTAAACCCCTAAAGTTCAATACTTTGGAACTCGATCGTATGACATGGTCCAGGGATATATATGGTGCATAAAGTGTATACTTTATCCATATGTGTGATTGTTATGCGTATTGTTTATCCCATTCTCGCATTACTATTGTATAGGCTGTATGAGCTAAACCCACATGTGCTGATCATTTGAATGATCTGAATGCAGAATGGTGCGGACACGCTCAACGCAAGAGGAGGGAGGTCCGAGTCAGGTTCGTGGTGATGAGTCTCCACCTCCGGAGCAAACCACGACGCAGCAGCAACCACCTCCTCCACCGCCAGAACTTCCAAGGAATCTTGCGGAGGTTCTCGCCGCAGTGCTCGGCTCGCGCGACGAGCAAACCGAGCTGCTGCGGATGTTGGTGCAGCAGAATGCGTCCCATCAGGGAGGACGCCAAGACAATGGGCAACGCCAGCCCCAACAAAGTTCGTATTCAGAATTCATGGCGACCCATCCATCGGTCTTCACGGAGGCCGAAGAACCTTTGGAGGCGGACAGCTTTATCCGCACTCTGGAGGCAAAGTTTGGGCTGCTACGATGCACCGAACATCAGAAGGCGCTGTACGCAGCGCAACAGCTTCAAGGAGAAGCCGGTACCTGGTGGGCGAACTACACCACCTCCTTACCGGCTGGCCATGCCGTCACATGGACGGAGTTCCGGGAGGCGTTCCGCGCCTATCACATACCTCCCGGTGTGATGGAAATGAAGCTCCAGGAGTTCCTGGCGCTACGACAAGGCGAGAGGAGTGCTCATGAGTACTCTAGGTTATTCAACCGGCTGGCGCAGTATGCGCCAGGATTTGTGGGAACGGAAGACAACAAGCGCAATGCATTCTTCCGGGGCCTGAACTCCAAGATGAAGGTCCATCTCGCCCAGAGCAATCGCGGCACATTCAACGACTTAGTTAATGCCGCGATCCTACAGGAGAATGCTCAGCGCGAGCGCGGTTCTGACAAGAGGAAACGCAGCGTGCTGACGAGCAGCAGTGGTGGGACACCATAGAAATACCGCGTGGTGTATCGCTCACCATCCGGTCAGAGATGGCAGCCACCGGCGCGACCGCCTCAGTTTCGCGGTCGGCAATATAATGCGCCGGGCTTTCGACCGACGTATCCACCACAGCAACAGCAGCAGCAAAGGATGGTTCCGCGTGCGCCCCAGTTTCAACAGCGTGCACCGGGATTTCGTCCTCAAGTCGGCGGGACCCCGACACCTTACACGTGCTATACGTGTGGCCGTGTCGGGCACATTTCGAGGGATTGCCCCGAGTCGCGACAGGGCAGGGGTGCAGCACCATATCAGGGTGCTAATCAGCCCCGCAACCAGCCCAAGAAACCAGCACCAAAACCCGGCAACGTCCACCACTTAGCCATTGAAGACGTGCCGGAAGGCGAACCCGTCCTCGCGGGTACGTTCTCTTACCTAGATCATCCCGTAGTCATACTTTTTGACTCCGGTGCCACCCATAATTTCATAAGTCAGTCTTATGTTATTAAATATAAACTGCCTATCATTCCCACAAATAATTCATATTTGATATGTTCTCCGGGTGGGAAAATAACAGCTGATAGAATGGTCTATAGAGCACCATTACAATTGGGTGGAAATCTATATCCGACTTCTCTAATCGTGTTAGAAAGTCAAAAACTTGATGTCATTTTAGGAATGTCATGGCTACATCGCCATGGTGCTGTTCTTGACATCATTCCACGTGTGGTTCGTTTAAACTCTCCACTTCATGAACCACATGTTCTTATTCTTGACCGTTCGGTTCAAGAAACCCCAGCCACCTATAACACGGAAGCCACGAAACTTGAGGATATTCGAGTGGTCCGTGAATACCCGGATGTCTTTCTGGATGATCTTCCGGGTATGCCACCCGAAAGAGATGTCGAGTTCAAGATTAAACTTGTACCTGGAACGACACCAATCTCACGGAGACCATATAAGATGGCTCCCAACGAGCTGGCTGAACTGAAGGAGCAGCTCAACGATTTGATGAAGAAGGGTTTCATTCGACCGAGTTCCTCGCCATGGGGATGCTCGGCGTTGTTTGTGAAGAAGAAGGATGAGACCTTGAGGTTGTGTGTGGACTACCGACCTCTCAACGCCGTCACCATCAAAAATAAATATCCACTGCCCCGCATCGATATTCTCTTCGATCAACTTGTGGGTGCGAGTGTATTTTCCAAGATGGATCTTCGCTCCGGATATCATCAAATCAAGATCCGAGCGGAAGATATTTCGAAGACGGCCTTCTCGACGAGATATGGGTTGTATGAATACCTCGTCATGTCCTTTGGTCTCACCAACGCCCCGGCACACTTCATGTATCTCATGAACTCAGTGTTCATGCCGGAGTTGGACAAGTTTGTGGTGGTGTTCATAGACGACATCTTGGTTTACTCCAAGACTGAAGAAGAACACGCCAAACACATGCATATCGTGCTCCAACGATTAAGAGACCATAAGCTTTATGCCAAGTTCAGCAAGTGCGAGTTTTGGATCAGCCAAGTGCCATTACTTGGTCATATCATTTCTGCAGAAGGCATTGCAGTTGATCCAAGCAAAATCAAACAAGTGCTGAAATGGAAATCCCCCACATCAGTCCATGAAGTCAGGAGTTTCCTCGGGTTAGTGGGATATTATCGGAGATTCATACCAAATTTATCCAAGCTTGCTAAGCCGATGACTGAACTGTTGAAAAAGGGGATCAAATATGTTTGGAGCTCAGCTTGTGAAGAAGCTTTCCAAGCGTTAGTGAAGCATCTTACAACAGCCCCGGTGTTAGCTCAACCGGATACAACCAAGCCCTTTGACGTATATTGTGATGCGTCTGGCATCGGGCTTGGCTGTGTATTGATGCAAGGAGAAAGAGTGGTCGCCTATGGCTCACGTCAACTTCGTAACCACGAGCAGCACTATCCGACACATGATCTTGAGCTCGCTGCTGTGGTATTGGCCTTGAAGATGTGGAGGCACTACTTACTTGGAAACTTAGTGCACCTCTACACCGACCACAAAAGTCTGAAATATATATTCACTCAAAAGGAGTTGAATATGCGGCAACGGAGATGGCTAGAACTGATAAAAGATTATGAGATCGAGATTCACTACCATCCCGGGAAGGCAAACGTGGTTGCCGATGCCTTAAGCCGCAAATCCCATGTCAACAGTCTGTCCATCACCCCACTTGAAGAGGGGGAGCCGAGTCTGTACTTGGTTCCATATGGGGCGTTATATAATCTTGCTCTCATCCCAACCATAAGAGAGGAGATTATGAAAGCCCAGAAGAAGGACATGAGAATGTCGCACATTCGGAGAAGGATGGAGAATGGCGAAATGAAATGCTTCCGAAGAGATGAACACGACACTCTATGGTTTAAAGACCGTATAGTGGTACCCCGTGACATGAAGCTTCGGAAGAAAATCTTGGACGAGGCTCATTTGTCCAAGTATTCTATTCATCCGGGCAGCAACAAGATGTACCAGGATCTGAAAACCAGGTTTTGGTGGACTAGGATGAAGAGAGAAATCGCAAAATACGTATCCGAATGCGATACGTGTCGGTGGGTGAAAGCCGACCATATGCGTAAAGCCGGACAGCTGCAACCATTGAACATTCCGGCGTGGAAGTGGAAGGATATCAGCATGGACTTCATTGTTGGGTTACCTCTCACGTCTCACAAGCATGACTCGATTTGGGTGATAGTCGATCGACTAACCAAGTCGGCTCATTTTATCCCCGTACATACAAAGTACGTGGCCAAGCAATATGCGGAGCTGTACATTGCAAAGATCTTATGTTTGCACGGTGTCCCCTGCTCTATCATTTCAGATCGCGGTGCGCTGTTCGTCTCTCGGTTCTGGCAACAGCTGCACGCATCCCTGGGGACCAAACTGATCCGGAGCTCCGCGTATCACCCGCAGACAGATGGTCAAACTGAACGGGTGAATCAAGTGCTTGAAGACATGCTACGCGCTTGTGCCATCCACCACGGCAAGAATTGGGACGATCATTTGCCGTTGGCGGAGTTTTCTTACAACAATGGCTATCAAGCTAGCATCAAGATGGCGCCGTATGAAGCTCTCTACGTCCGGAAATGCCGCACACCACTCAACTGGTGCGAGTCCGGCGAGCGAGTCATCTACGGCATTGAACTTGTGAATGAAGCTGAAGAACGAGTGCGAGTAATACAAGCCAATCTCAAGGCTGCTCAATCTCGTCAGAAAAGCTATGCGGATAAAAGACGCCGCCCTCTCCACTTCGACATCGGGGACCATGTTTATGTCCGTGTGTCTCTGATGAAGGGAATTCACCGTTTCGGAGTGAAGGGTAAACTTGTGCCGCGGTTCATTGGTCCGTTCGCCGTCATTGAAAGATGCGGACCCGTGGCCTATCGCTTAGATTTACCGGCGTCGCTCGCAGGCATTCACAACGTCTTCCACATCTCTCAGCTGAGAAAGTGCCTCAAGCCCTCGGCTGAAGTCCGCACAGAGGACATAGAAGTTCTTCAACCGGACCTCACGTACATGGAGTATCCAACCCGGATCATCGATGAAAAGACTCGTGCCACAAGAAACCAGACCTTAGGGTTCTACAAGGTCTTGTGGAGTAACTATACCGCTGATGAGGCGACATGGGAAAGCGAGGATTATCTACGAACGTATTATCCGGACTTGCTATCATCCTATACCCGGTAAAGTTTTCCCCACTTTGCGTTTCCTTTGGAATCTCGGGACGAGATTCTTTTTAAGGGGGAAGGGATGTAAAATCCCCAGAAGTGGTAGCAAGAAAATCCAGCTCATATACACTTATGAAAAATGAGGGGAATTTAAAACTTTGAATTATAATAAGTGTGAGTTCAAAGTGAGGGTTTAGACTTCCCAAAACTTCCAAACATGGGGATCTAAATGCACAACTTGGATCTTTATAGTCCAAATATTCAACCTTCCAAATTTCAGCTCATTTGGAGGGGTTTTAATATTTGTTTGGGATTAAAAGGAGAAGCCCTCTAATCTGAATTTCAAATTCAGTTTCAAATTCCAATTCCCTCAATTTGAAAATTTGGTTTTACAAAGGTGTTCTCCACCTTTTAATAAGCAGCCATGCCAAAAATTGGGAACTTTGGAGCTGGTTTGCTATATTTTTGAGGCAATACAAAGTGGAGAATTCAAACTCCTTTTCAAATTCAAATGATCAATCCACATCCAATTTTCACACCCGAATTCAAACTATTTGAATTCACCAAATTCAAACTATGACTCGGGGTTGAAGTCAAGTCTTTAATGTTGAGTTGCTGGTGGGAAAATATCAGAAAAAGTTGATTAAACAAAGAGGGGAGGTGGGGCCCATTTGTCAGCCACCCACAGGAGCTACCGCCTTTGCTCCATTCGGTCGAACAGAAGGGGCGCGACAGCTCCCGTCTCCGAACCCCGCCCGAGGTGTGCCGCGCCACCTCCTGTTTCTGCCGACTACTTGATCGTCCGTGCGTGCCACAGTCCCAGCACAACCCCCCTTGCTCTCTCGGCCGTTCACCGACGTGTTTTCCCTGTTCCCTGCTCAGTTCGCGTAGCCTCGGCCGCCGCTCGGTTGATCCGCGTCGCCGTCCGTCATCGACACCACTCCGACGTTGTCACGACCGGTTGAGGTCGTAGGAAGGTGCGCAAGGCCCTCTAGTTTCTCTCTGACGACAGCCCCTGTCGTTCCTACAAGCTGGTCCCGAGAGCTGAGCCTAAGTTCATCGTTCCACTTTCTAGCTTGCCGCCAAGACGCCGCACCGTCGACCGGCCACCTCTGGCTCGTTCACGCTCGTCCAACAGGTGTTGTAGGTGCGTTGTCGACCCTTCTTGCTGTCCTCCCGGTTTGGAGCTAGGTCATCGTCTAGGTTGGCCGGAATTCAAGGTTTGTCACCGGCGGTTCCTCGGAACCTAGTTGAAAGAAAACGGGAAATTCCAGGGCCATATTGGGTTGGGGCTCACAAGAGTCTAGGCATAGGTTCTCCAAGCCATGACGACCCTTCTCGAGCAAACGGCAAGCAAATCCATGCAGAGTCCGAAGAGTTCTTCGTGTTTTTCCTCACGGCGGGGAAGAACCACTTCGGTCGCACGGTAAAGTCATGTTTCCGGCCGTTTTCCGAGGGATCAGGGTAGCGTTCCGAGCTCCCCAGGTCACGGTGGTGCTGTAGGACCCAACCGCGGTCGGTTTCTGAGCTTGCCGGGCGAACACCACGTCGCCGGAGTCGCCCGAGTTACTGCCACCGTCGGGGAGGTATTTCCGGCCAGTTAGCGCCGCCACCGAGCTCACCAAAATGTTCCTCGTCGGGTTTTAGGCACAGGCGGCGAGGGTTGAGCCGTTTGAGGCACGGGACAGCCGTTCCGGCGAGGCACGGTCACTTCTCCGGCGAGGAGGCCGGCCGGGCGCGAGGTTGAAGAAGCTGGGGGCCTGCCCCACCTGTCAGTGGCACCAGGAAGGCGCCGGATCGGCTTGTGGCGCCGGATCTGGTGCGGCTGCACGGGAATAACCCCGTAGCCCCCGGTGTTGCTAAAATCTGACTGGCCCGAATTAAAACAGTGGGCCCAGTTTCAATTATTTGAAGTTTCTATTAGAGAAATAATTCCAGGAATTAGCTGATCTTTACAAGGCCATAACTTTGTGTAGAAAACTCCAAAAAGAGTGAGACCAATTTTGTTGGATTCCTCATGAGGAGTACTTCACAGAGAAACCAAATTTCGGCTATGAAAATGCCCAGGAATTTCTTTAGAATTGTTTTTAATAAATCTTTTAGGGATTTATTACAGGAGCAATTCTTTATGAAATATTCCCAAATTTGGGTAGCAAATCCTCTTCATAGATACTAATCTCCAGTAAAAATTTGGGCTTCATTGGAGGTCAATTGCTGGGTCAAATTACCTTCTCAAGTTCAGCCTTTATTTGAAAATTCCAATTTAAACAGCAGCTTTTTCAGAACTCATGTCTAAGTTCAAAAATTCATCTCTCTCTGATGGTAGCTCCAAAAATGGTGAAACAAATTTTGTTAGAACCATGGAGACTTACCCTAATCAGCTATTCCACCATTAGCTATGTCAAAGCTCCTGAATTGGGCTCAAAATTTAGAGAAGCATTGTACTTGTAGGAATTTTAAATACTACATTGTGCAATGACATATCTCCAAATTTGGCTCAAATCATCCTTAGAGAGTCTAGTATCCACTGTAAAAATCCCAAAGCCAATTAAGGATTTTAAATAGCAGTAGCTATGAGTAGAAGTCCAATTCTTATAAATCCTTAATACTTATACATGTATTTTATTACATTTCATAATAGTGACCGAAGTTGAGGATACGCCGGAGCCCTTGGACGTCCTCCCACCAGAAGCTGACTTTCCGTTTAACTCTCAACCAGGCAAGCTCCGGTTTGCACTTAAGTACCTTTTATAAAGTTTTTCCTTTGTACCATTTATGTCTAGGTTGAATGTTTGCATTAGAGTTAGGGTGATTGAAACCCCACTTGCATAGCCTCTTTAAATCCTATAAAGGGTTGGGTAGTTTACAAACCGACGAGTAGAGAATGCCATGCTAATGTATAGGGTCTCGGTAGAAGTCGAGTGGTTGGAAGCTACTCGCGAGATAGTACTTATCACACGGGAAGAAAAGAGGTAGATAATGGCTTGAGTTATGAAAATGAGACCCAGCAGGGGGGATAGGAAGCAGTGAGCAGAGGTCTCACGTGCGTAGCCCTGTTGGTGTCGGTTGAGGACCGTCCGTGTGCGGCCCTGCTGGACAAGTATCGAACAGTACCGGATGCATACTGGCATATGGGAACCAGGAAACCGATGTAATTGGTTAACCTGGGTGTCGAGGCTTACCCAACCGTAAATAGGAGTGGGTTGAGGGTAGCAAGGTGTAAATCTGCCGGTGGGCACAGTCACGCTCCACGCGGGGACCTCCTACCCGTTACGGATGGACCGGTTCGGCATTTGGGTTGCCTTTGAAAGGTTGTTGCATACAACAGAGTAGGAAGGGGTGTGGAATCACGCTTCTGAAAGTGGGTGTATGTGACGTGTTATCCGGGTGTGTCTTGATTGCAATCACCGTCCCTCGCGGTTATTTGAGTACCCGCTTGTTCACTGCGCTGTGACGTAGTAAGAAGTGAAATAAGCCAACTGAAAATGCTGTATTGATCTTAATGTCTTAAATACCTTGATTGCTGTAGATATAGAGCTAATTAAGTTTACATTCCACTTTGGGCATCACCACATCGGAGGAAAGCGTTTCTTGTTTGATTGTGGACTTCCGATGTGAGGGCTGCCTAAGGCACATGAATCCGCTGCTATAAAACTGAAAATGAGGACCAACTTATAGGCGTGTCTTTATTACAAAATCCTTTCCTATCTTACATACCCTTGCACGTAGAGTTCCATGCCTAGGGTTGACGGTTAAGACTTGCTGAGCCTTCGTGCTCACGGTTGCAATATTTGAGCTGTTTGCAGGTGAGAGTTATGAGGAAGGTTCCGAGGACGAGGCGATGCCCCCGTCGGGGTACACGGCCGAGCTGGAGCCATGCACGCCGCCGTGATCTCTGGTTCCATGCTGCTAGTGTGTAGCGTCCCCGGGCTGGACGGCTGCACTTTTGCTTAGTTAGGGTTTGAGAGCAACGATGTATATAACTTCCGCTGTTAATTAGGTTTTGTAAAAGACTTCCGCTGTTTTATATCAAATAAAAGTTTGTATGTTGTCCTTTATTCTTTTCGTGTGTGCTGTTGGGTGCCGCATCGCACGGCACCACCCTATGCGATCCTGGAGTGGGTGAACCACGGGGTGGTCCCCACACAAACATGAACCCTGAGGTCAAGGGTATAATTGGGTCATCGCTGTAGGATAAGGCCATGCTAAATAGAGTAGGACATCCGGTAGAAGTCGAGTAGTTGGAATCTACTCGCGAGCTGTAGACGGGACTACCTGGGTGTAGATGGAAAAAGAGGGCAAACTAAAGTTTACATTTCTAAAGATGAGACCGGGCAGGATGGTTAGGCAGCGACAAGATGAGGTTTTGGTCGAGTATCTCTGCCTGTGTCGGTTAAGGACCGATGCGTGTGCGGCACCCAGGAGCAGGTATTGAGTTGTGTACTGGATACTTACTGACATATGGGAACCAGGAAACCGATGTACTAGGTTCACTGGATTGTAGAGGCATACCACATCGTCTCGTTAGACCTATGAGCCCGAGACGGCGCGACCGGTTTTACAGTCTAGTGTCCTGCGAAAGGTGGCCACATACGACGTAATGAAGGACGCCAGAGATGGGTCTTCAGAGGCGGGCGTATGTGTCGAGTTATCCGGGTAGTGTTTGATTCGAATCACCGTCCCTCGTGGTTATGAGTACCGCTTGCTCACTGCGCTGTGAGTTGTGTGGGAATAGTTTGCAAAAGTTTTAAATGCTGTTATGCTAATTATAAATTGCATGAAAACCATGTTTGAAGTAGAGATAGAGCAAACTAAAGTTATTTTTCACCTTGGGACAAGTAACATTGGAATGAAGCGTTTCTTGTTTGATTGTGGAGTTCCAATGTTGCTGGGCGCAAGGTCACTACTATTGTGGCTAAAATCTGAATGTTAAGGATGAACTCGTAGGCGAGTCTTTTCACAAATGACAGGCTTAAGTCTTAGGTTACTTTCATGTAGAGTTTCATGTCTTAGGAGAGACGGTTAACTCTTGCTGAGCCTTTGTGCTCACTCTTGCTATATAAGTGGTTTTGCAGGTAAGCATCGACGCTATAAAGAAGGTTGTCCGGTGAGACTCGGAAACTTCCGAGTCATGTCACACTTGGAGAACCTAGCCGCTGCCGTGTCTTCGTGTTGCTAGCGAGAGGAGTCCGCGGTCTGGACCCCTTCTCGAGTGCTTCTTAGATAATCAACGTGAGCTGTTTATAGACTTCCGCTGTAGCTATTTTATGTAAATTATTTACAAAGAACAATTGTAAGCTTCCGCTTTGATTTATGTAATACATTGTTCCTTATATGTGTGCTGTTGGGTGCCGCATAACACGGCATCACCCAATGCGATTTCTGGGCGAAGCGGCACGGCCCCGTGATCGAGGTCGGGCCCTCTCACAACCGAGTGAATATCACATGTATGCCATGATCATTTTCTCATACATGTGATGACAAATAGTGAAGCATCATTTATTACAAGCCAAGAGTTCGAATATAAAATAAGTCTTACATAGCATAATATCTCGATGGACGATAATAGGTTCATAACATGTAAATAAAACAACAGCTGAATATAAATCTTGTGGGCTCCGTCACAGGTGTTGCCCGGGGGACTCCGTGAACCTAGAATCCTTCTTCAGGTTCGAAGTCTTGGTCATTGAACACCACGTCATTCCCTTGGCCTGAGCAGCAATTAAAACCAACAGAAAAGCAAGCTTGAGTACCGTTGGTACTCAGCAAGTGTGGGAAAGTTATGTCATGCATGGCTAGAGCAAGGAGAGATTGAACACATGGTTAAAGAACTACGCAATTAATACCTATCACCTTAGCTTATTAAGCACCTACATAACTACACAGGTGAAATGGTCCCAATCCCCTAACCCATCATCAAGTAACCATAACATCATTTCAAATGTTAAGCTCCCTGCTTAACATCCACAACTTTCATATTCATCATCATCTAATCATGAATAAGTCCAAGCCGCTCTTGACCGTGAGCATGGCTGTCATGACAGTTTTGACTCTGCAGAGTTTGCACCACTGTACCCACATGTAGTGATTTCATCACCTTTTGCCGGGTGGACTAAAAAAACCTCCATTATGCCAGTGGCCGCTCACCACGTTCACACTTCCCAGGTGTGTAGCCAGGAGATCACTACGAGGCCTTTACAAAGGGATTCCCGACAAGCATGGGCCCACTGAGGTTTCACTCCTAACAGCATAAAAGAGGCTCCAACCCCGCTGCAGTGGCCCCCTCTTGAGCCTTGCGGTTCATATGGTAGTCCAGCTGACACCTATCCCCCGCACCACCCAAACACCCATACTACGCCGGAGGTACACCTAATTAATTGGCCAAGCTGCCCCATCTCAGCATGTGGTTGGCACGCTAAAGCCAGGTTACATGCTCTATGAACTGGTCCTTAGGATCCAGGCAAGCACTAAACACAAACCCAAGTCTCATGCACACAACACCAACCAAATCATCCAGCTTGCCTCGATCCCTACTTCTACATAACTCATAATATCTCATTCAAGAGTAAGGTAAATAAGTTGATTATCTCATATCCCACTTATCCCATTCTAAGCATGGCTAAGCATAAGTAATATGAATGAATGACATAATAAAATAAATCCCAACCCAGGCTACAAGGAAGTAAGATAATGAAAATCTAGGGAAAATTCCTAGCTTGGGTACCATATTCCAAATTGACAATGCAATTAATTAAATTCTAACTACACATCCTAGTATAGGATCAAAGTGGTCAAGGACACTTGCCTTCTTCCTGCTGCTCTGGGAATGGAAAGTCTTGATCTTGAAAGGTGAGAACCTGCTCTGGGGCCGGTTCTACTCATGCCAATACACACATAACAAAAGAAAACAACATTCCATAAGCCATAGTCCACACTTCCACTCATACAAATCACACATGCATACATATGAAAGTCATACACATATTTAAGTGTTGTGTTTACCTAAATATGTTGATCCTAAGCATTCATGCACTTTTAAACATATATATTATTTCTAGCTTTAATATTCAAATTCCTAATTGTACACTATATATGAATTTCCAATTTGAACAACTTTTCTACATTGGGTAATACATTTCTTAGCCACAAACTTTGCATAAAAGATAACTTCCTACTTCAAATAGGTTTTCAGATTTTTCTACAAAATCTAAATTTGAAGTTTTGGAGTTTAGGGACCTTATTTAGCATTTTTCTAATTATGCATGCCTATTCTCCTATATTTTCAGATTTATTTTCTGTGCCTAAAAGTGAACCTTAATATTAAAGTAGCAAGGTATATCACCTAAACAGAATATGTTCTGATCTAAAATGTTCAATAAAATATCCTTGGACTTCCTCTCTGATGAGAATCAATTTAAATTCATTTTTACCCATTTTCAGAATTATTTTCTAGCCTAAAAATGAATTTTACCAACAATAAAAGTAGACAGCACCTAGTCAGATTTCATTTCAGCCTAAAATCAGTTCTCAACTCATTATAAATGTTTTCCAAGTGCTAGGAAAATTTACATTTGTATTTGCACATGTGTTTATATTACCTTTTGAATTTAAATTCTACTCATATGTTTAAATTTCTGAATTTAATATCTTATAGTGTCTAAAAGGCAAATTCACCCTACTGCAGGGTTTAATTTACTATTTCCTAAATTTTCAGGGGCCTAATTACACATAACAGAGAGGTTTTCCTATCTTTTATTAAGTCCAAGGGCTAAAACTGATTTTTAAATGAATTTACATGAATTTCTGAAGGTCTAGGGGCTAGATCAGAAGTTTCCGGGGCTAGCTCGTGTTTTCCGAGATCCCCAGGGGGTAGCGCGTAAGATTCCCGGCCTTTATAATGTGGGGCCGACGTGGGCCGTTGGATTTAAAACAGACGACTAAGATTATAACGCGAAACGGTACGGGTTAGATCATTTCGGGACCGCACGATTTAAAATGGACGGGCCTCAGGGGGCCATGTCGCCCTGGCCGGAGCCAGCCCGCGCGTGCGGCGGCGTGCGGCGGCGGGGACGGTGATCTCGTCGGCGCAATCTCGGTTTTTGCCGCTGTGCGTTAGAACTCGCATCTTTTTGCACAGATCGGCCGCGAAAGGGTAGGGGAAGCTCACCGAGGGATCTTCTTGGGCCCGGGAGGGTTGGAATAGGCTCTGCGATGGCGACGGGCGGAGGAGCTCCTTGGTGCTCGATGGAGAAGTGGTTTGGTTCGGCGATCCTTCGAGTTCTCCGGTCGTGAGGCTTCTCTGCGGTTAGCAGATGGTGTACCGAGGGTCAGGTAGGGTCGGGTCATGGAAATTCGACGACTTCAGAGATGACCGGCAGCTAGACCTCACCGGAGCTCGACAGTGTCGGTTGTCTGGGAAGCAAATCGTTCCGGAGTGGGCATCACCGGCTGGTGTTCGATGCTGCGATGATGTGAAACCGGTTAGATGGACCAGAACGGCGTTGTGCCGAGGGGAATTCGGAGGTTGGGCGGCGGTGCTCACCGGTGGCGGAAGTTCGCGGGCGAGGTGGCGAGCAGAGGGGGTTTGCGGGAGTTTAAATCGGCCCGGAGTGCCGGGTTTGGTGTGTGCGTGCGGAATTGGCGCTCGTGGGGGCGGATCAGTTTGTTGCGATTGTGGAATTCGGCCGGCGGCTTGCGATAAGCGCGGAAATGTCGGTGGCGGTTGGGCGCGCACGCGGGGAGGGATATGACATGCGGGCCCCACGCTTCAGAGTGAGGGAGAGGGGGGGGGAACAGCCGTGGGTTTTGGGCCGGCTGAGGTGGGTTTCGACCCGCTGGCCGTTTTTCTTTTTCTTTTTCCTTTTCCTTTTCTGTTTTGATTCAAATTTGAATTCCAGTTTAAATTTGAATTGCTTCACCACATGCAATACGTCCAGAAATTTTAAATTCCCCTCTTTAACAGGTTTTGGGGTGTTACATAGCGTAAGGTTCTCCACAACCTGCTGCTAAAACTTGAAAGTAAGGTTCCACTAATTAGGCGAGTCCTTTGGAACTTATTTTACCTCATGTAACCTACCACCCTTCATGTAGAAGTTTCATGTATAGGAGAGACGGGTCAGTCTTGCTGAGCCATCGTGCTCACTGCTTGTGTTTGAAGCTTTTGCTGGGTTTTATGAGGAAGGGACTCCCGAGGAGGAGACGGAACCCCAGGAGGGGAACCCCGTCGAGTGGGAGTCGTGCACGCCGCCGTGTTAGTGTGTGTGCGTGCTAGCGGGGATACGTTAATGGGCTGAACGTGAACTCGATGCATAGTCTACGCCCGTGAGTGTAGACTGAACATATTTTGTTGTAAAAATGTTCATAAACCTGTTTAGGTAATAAAACTTTGCTTCCGCTTTGTACCTTTGATGTGTGTTATTTGGTGCTGTGCAACGCAGCACCGCTCAGAATGATCCTGGCTCGACAAGACCGTGGGGTCGTGTCAACTGCATCATTGCTAAATTTTAGTATTTGAAAATTAGCATCATTCCATCCATCCACCACAAAAAAGATACACCATAATTTCCTTGCAAAATTTTCTGCCTACAAATATGAAGAAAAAGGAGTAGAAGTGTGAGACCTATGTGTGCGGAATACATTGGCTATGACGAAAAAAGTTTTGAATTTTGCCAAAATCCTCTTTTTGTCAAGGTCTGACTCTAGGTCCGAGCTCCGACAAGATCCGACGTAAGGTCCGATTTGCTATGGCTAGATCTGACATGTGTTTGGTTAGCTTCGGCGGTAGGTCTGACTAGCTTTGGTAAGTTCCGGTGCTAGGTTCTGCTAGCTTTGGTAAGCTCCGGCTCAAGGGCCGGTTAGCTTTGGCAAGGTCCGGAGCTAAATCACAATGGTTCTGTTTTTACCATGCAAATGTTTCGAACTTGCTTTACATCTATGGAAATTTTGCTTAGTATTCTTTTACTAAGTTTTTGAAGTGTTATGGCTGTTTACAGTGGTTAATATTTTGCTATGCTTCGCAACATGCTTACGTGAGGTGATCACGTAAGGTGTTGTGGTTTTCGGAACTAACGTGAGTCAAGTTACGGACTTGTGATCGAAAGTATTGGTTGTTTATTCATGTGCAGGTGTTGCTTGAGTTCAAGATATGGATGGTGACAGGATCCATTGAACTAGTCTTAGGGAGAAGATGAGGTTCAACAACAAAGTCGGGAGGAATAATGGTTGAGTTGATCGGGAGGTCGCGCAACATGTTTGGATCAAGAACAATGCATAAGAGGGTATCGTGGACGTCGCTGGAAGGTGTTTGCATGTGTGCAAGGAGTGAATGGACGTGGAAACATGGTTCCAAAGCGTGATGAAGAGATGTGGACGTAAAGAATTGGTAGGAAAGGTCCAACCGGCTGGATTATGGGCTCAGGCTGCGGCTAAGTCGGTTATGTCTCAAATATGGAAAGATTTGAGTTGGTTATGATAGGATTTCGTGTGGGACACGAAGTTGAGTTGTTTTAGGAATGTGGGATACGTTCCTAAGGTGTTTGGAAGTCTTATGATTGCTTCTATCCAGGTCTCCTTTCACGTGCCGACCCCCTGTGGCTCCCTGAAGGTGGTGGTGACAGATTCGCGCACATATTCAGGCAAGAACCGGAATCCGCTCATCCAGGATCGCAGAGGGTGGTGCCGCGCGATGCGACCCCCGACAGCACACGTCATAAGAACACATTATATTACATGGGAAAAACAAACTGAATGTACAAAGTAGTACACTTCTCAGTTACAAACTAGGGTCTTTATTATACAGCGGAAGTTTCTATTGTACAACTCACGCCCGCCTATCTAGCAAAAGTCGGTTGCCCAGACCTAGGGCAACCCACACTAGCTGCACTCCTCAGCTCAGCGCGGCGTGTATGGCTCCCACTCAGCCGTGGTCCCCGACGGAGGGTAACCCTCGCCGGTGGACTCGTACTCCGAGTCCGTGGGTGGCTCCTCACCTGAAAAACACTTAAGCAGCAACCGTGAGCACGATGGCTCAACAAGGCTTAACCGACTCACCTAAGCATGAAATTCTACATGAGGGGTACAATGACATAGGGTAGTAATATTGCAGCAAATGGACACGCCTACAAGTTCATCCTTAGTTCATCTTTTAGCAACAAGTTAACAGTTCGGAAATCTGAAATTTAGTAAGCAATATTTGGTGGCACACATGTAGAAATACAATTATATCATAACAGAAAGATTGAATCATAATATTTCATACATTAGTCTACGTTACGACGCAGTGAACAAGCGGTACTCGTCACCGCGAGGGACGGTGAATCGACTCGATATACACCTGCAGGGAAACCCAAAGAGCATGTCACATACACCCACCCGTGGAGCTGCACAGCACGCTCACTCGATGTCGTACGGGACAACCTTTTACCCAACAGCCCAAATGTCGAACCGGTCGCACCGAAACGAGCAGGAGGTTCCCCACACGGAGCATCTCTCTCTATGCCCGTTGGCAGAATTCGACCTTGCTGCCCTCAGCCTACACCTATAAATCGGTGCGTTATGCCTCGACGCCCGGAGGTTTAGGCTACATCGGTTTATCGGGGCCCATATATCCGATATGCCTTCGGTACGTTCAATACTTGTTCAGCAGGGCCGCACACGGATCGGTCCTCAATCAACACGGACAGGGCTGCGCACACAAGACTCCCTCTTGCTGCCCCTAGCCCCTGCCTAGTCTCATTTTCATTACTAAAGTGATCTCCCGTCACTCGAACCAAACCCGTGTGTCCCAACCTATCTCGCGAGTAGATTCCAACTACTCGACTTGTACCGAAGTCCTATGACTCATTAAGAATAGCCTGTCTACTCGAGGTCTTAGACACTACCCTCACTCTTATGGAAAAGTTTTGGTCATGCAAGTGGGGTTCCATTCATCCTACACCTACTGCACATTCATACATCACCCTAATTATGTGAACAAAGCAAAACTTGATAAAAGATTTAATGCAAACCGGGGCTTGCCTTGTTGCTGCTGGTCAGTAGTTAGCTCTTCTTACGGAAGGAGGAAGTCCAGCACTTCCGGGGTCTCTTCTTCAGTGACTACACGTGTAATGAAATACGACATGTAAATTTAAATGCAAAGTGTAAACTTGAATACTTAACTACTAATAACTCTAGCTAGCCCTCCCCTTTGGTTCTGAAATTTTTATGGTGGATTGGTAGGGTCCTAATCAGAGTTGTGACCAAGTTTTATTTGAAACACAGTTCAATTGAACCTTGTACAAATAAAAGCCTATTTGGTCAATATTTGAGCCTCTAAGTAATTCCAGGGTTTTTCATGGCTCCCACCCTTACATTCTGGAAACTAGAATTTAGGATGGTTCTAATGGAGTTGGTTTCATGTCATTTGAAGAATTCTACTGAAAGTTATGCCCTAATTAAGATTTGAGAAAATCTGAAAAATGTTTCTGTACATTTTTCTATTTTCTCAGGGCAGTTCTCTTAATCACCCCATTAGGGTAACTAAATGAACTTGGATGAGTCTGAAAATTTTACTGGGATTCAGGGATTTTCTAATGAACCTCTCAGCCAAATTTCAGAATTTTTAATAAAGTAGTTCTCCAGATAAAATTCCCAACAGTTTAAACTTTAGGGTTTTAATTCTGGAAACCTATTCACTTTCATGAGCTGAATTTGGTATTTCTGGAAAGTACTCAGAATTCTGAGTTCAGCAAAATTTGGTTCATCGACTTTGGAGTTTCCTAGCCAAAGTTCTATGCATTTGAAGTTTGAACTAAAACTGGAAATTCCAAAAATGTTTAAATCCTGCGGGTGGGACCCACTCCTCGAGCCGGCCCACTCAGAATGCGGCCACACCGCGGCCCACGGGGTTTTACCCGCGCTGCCACACCGAATCCCGGCCGCAAACCGATCCCCGTGCGAGGTCAGAGGCTGACCGGTGGACCCGCCCCCCCCCCCCCCCCCGTCTACCTCGCGCTCTCCCGCAGCGCCCGCGGCGGCGCCTCGCCGGAGCGCTCGCTGCCGGGCGTTTCACTGCCCGAACTTTGACGGAAATTGCCGCCTGTGCCTAACTCGACTCGGAGAACACACTGGTGCCCTCACCGGAGCTTGACAACGGCCGGAACAGTGCTCCCGCCGGCAACAGCGGCCGGGAGCGCATCGGCGACGTCAAACTCAGCATCCCCTGCACCTTTTTCGATGCCGTTTGCTCGGGGAGCTCCGCTGACACCTGCTGATCATGGATATGGGCACTGATCTCTGTGCAAACAACTGCAACTACGACCTCACTGGTGACCTAGACCGGAAATCGGCGCCGATGAAAAAAGCTCGAAGAACATCGCCCATACTCGATGAAACTCGATGATTTCTGATCTCAGAGACGCGTGGGCGAGTCTAGATCATGTCTTTAGCTCGTCCTAAGGAGTGGTGGCTTACTTGCTGCGAATTTCCGGATTTCGCATGGTTCGGTTCTAAACACCCCGACACACTAATCCCCCAAATTCTTTGCCGACCGTGCGAGAGAGAGGGCGAGGTCAGCATGGTGGTGATCAGTACCTCAAGGCGGTTCTTTCTTGTGTTGCTTGCCGGGCACGAGAGTGCCTGGGTTGCTCGGACGCCGGCGACCAGAGAGCGGCGAGGATGAAGTTTGCGCGAGGGGCGATTGTGGGAGGGGGAACGCTGGGACAGCCAGGGCACCGTGAAAACAGCCGAGCGAGCGTCGTGCTGGCGTGGTGACTCCGCGCTTTCACCATGCTGTGGCCGCGTTGGGATGGGGTCGACCCCGTGCGTTGTCGCCCGCGGGGGTGTTCGACCTCGTGCCTGAGTCGGTTTGGTTTTCAGGGTGGCTGACCAGTGGGCCCTCTGCTCCCCTCTAATTCCTTCTCCCCCTTTCTGTTGTAAATATCCCAGCTACTGAACATTGAATGGGAGACTTAGCCCCCAAGTCTTGGTTTGAATTTGAGTTTTCAAATTAAAACTTTGTTTGGTTAAATTTGCTTCATGTTTAAACTGAAGTTCAAATTCAGTTTTGAATTATTGCAAATTTAGCTCCCGACAAGATGAACTCCAATAAGGATGAAAATTGGTGGGCTAACTCAGAAAAATGTGCAGAGTTTGAATATGAAGCTACTTTTTGAATTTGAGTGATGAAAGTTGCTGCAATTTGAATTTACATTCAAATTGGCCTCTTTTTCAAATACCTCCAAAAGTGCCTCAAAAAGTGTTGGATTTCTATGAAACTTGGACTGAACCTTCCCAAGACTTTTTAAGTTCTAGGGGTGAGCTCAACCTCTCATGTTCATGTGTCAAAATCCTACTTTATGAAAGTGAGGGCTTTCCCCTCTAATTACCCTTTTGATGGAGGTTACTTGCTCTTCACACTTTTCCTAAGATATCCACAATAAAAACTGTGGTGTTGTGAGGTGAAGAAAAGTTTTTGCAAGTCCCTTTTCTTGGGCTTTTACATCCCTCCCCCCTTAAAAGAATCTCGTCCCGGGATTACAAAAGAAGAGATAGTGATGTAATAGGGACTTACCCGTGTTGAGAAGTCATGAACTCCGGGTAATTTGAGCGAAGGAATACCTTGCTCTCCCACGTCGCTTCTTCGGCGGTGTGGTTACTCTAGAGTATTTTGTAGAACCACAATGTTCTGCTACGCGTGGTTCGGGCTTCCTCATCAAGAATTTCCACCGGATATTCATCATATGTTAAATCCGGTTTCAACTCGCCGATGTCTTCGATAGGAACTGCAGCCGTATGCTTCAAACATTTTCGCAGTTGCGAAACATGAAAAACATCATGGACACCAGCAAGAGATGCCGGTAACTCCAATCGATACGCCGCTGGTCCGCACTTCTCGGTGATAGCATAGGGTCCAATGAAACGGGGAGCGAGCTTCCCCTTCACACCGAACCGGTGCACGCCCTTCATCGGAGACACGCGGAGGTACACGTGTTCCCCAATGTCAAAGTGCAACGGTCTACGCCTCTTATCAGCGTAGCTCTTCTGACGGGATTGAGCGGCTTTCAAATTAGCTTGAATCGTCCGAACGCGCTCTTCGGCGTCGTTCACCACATCAACCCCAAATGTGACCCTTTCACCGGACTCGCACCAATTCAATGGGGTGCGGCATTTACGACCGTAGAGAGCTTCGTAGGGTGCCATCTTGATACTCGCCTGATAACTGTTGTTGTACGAGAATTCCGCCAATGGTAGGTGATTATCCTAGTTCCTACCATGGTGGATGGCACAGGCTCTCAACATGTCTTCCAGAACCTGATTCACCCTCTCTGTTTGGCCATCTGTCTGAGGGTGATAGGCGGAGCTCCTGATCAACTTAGTACCCAATGCAGCGTGTAGCTGCTCCCAAAAGCGAGATACAAATAATGCACCTCGATCTGAGATGATGGTCTTGGGTACCCCGTATAGGCATAGAATCTTCGCTATGTATAGCTCCGCATATTTGCCGGCATTGTAACGTGTATTCACCGGGATGAAATGAGCCGTCTTGGTTAACCGATCGATGATTACCCATATGGAATCATGCTTGTTGGATGTTATGGGTAATCCCAGAATGAAATCCATGCTCACATCTTCCCATTTCCATGCCGGGATCTTCAGGGGTTACAACAGCCCTGATTTCTTCATGTGATCAGCTTTCACTCGTCGGCACGTATCACACTCGGATATGTACTTCGCTACCTCCCGCTTCATCCGTGTCCACCAAAATTTCTTTCTCAAATCTTGGTACATTTTGTTGCTGCCCTGATGAATGGAGTATTTGGACAAGTGAGCTTCGTCGAGGATCTTTTTCCTCAACTCCATGTCCCGGGGTACGACTATGCGGTCGTTAAACCACAGCGTCCCCTCATCATCCTTCCGGAAACATTTGATCTCCCCATTGTCCATCCGTCTCCGGAGATGTGCCATGCCTTTATCATCTTTCTGAGCTGCACTGATGTCCTCCCTAATGGTAGGGATGAGGGCAAGGTTGTACAGCGACCCATAAGGAACCAAGTATAAACTTGGCTCTTCCTCCTCCACCGGTGTAATGGTGAGGTGATGGACATGCGATTTCCGACTCAGCGCGTCGGCAACCACATTCGCCTTGCCGGGGTGGTAGTGAATCTCAATTTCATAGACCTTGATTAATTCTAACCACCTCCGTTGCCTCATGTTCAGCTCCTTCTGGGTGAAAATATATTTAGAGCTCTTGTGGTCGGTGTAGAGATGCACCAGATTCCCCAGGAGATAGTGCCTCCACATTTTCAGCGCCAAAACCACTGCAGCAAGCTCAAGGTCATGAGTGGGATAATGCTGCTCATGGTTCCGAAGTTGGCGTGAGCCATATGCGACCACACGTCCTTCCTGCATCAACACGCAGCCGAGCCCAATACCGGACGCGTCACAGTACACGTCGAAAGGCTTTGTTGTATCCGGCTGTGCTAAGACCGGGGCTGTGGTGAGATGCTTCACCAATGCTCGGAACGCTCCTTCACACGCCGTGTTCCAAACATATTTCGTCCCTTCAGCAACTCTGTCATCGGCTTGGCGAGCTTGGAGAAACTTGGAATAAATCTCCGATAGTATCCTGCTAACCCGAGGAAGCTTCTGACTTCATGGACTTAAGTGGGAGCTTTCCATTTCAGCACCTGCTCTATTTTGCTTGGGTCAACCGCAATGCCTTCTGCTGAGATGATATGTCCCAAGAATGGCACTTGGCTGATCCAAAACTCGCATTTGCTGAACTTGGCGTAGAGCTTGTGGTCTCGCAATCGTTGAAGAACGATCCGCAAGTGTTCGGCATGTTCGGCTTCTGTCTTGGAGTAAACTAAGATATCGTCGATGAACACTACCACGAACTTGTCCAGCTCCGGCATGAACACTGAGTTCATGAGATACATGAAATGGGCTGGAGCATTTGTGAGACCAAATGACATGACGAGATATTCATATAATCCATATCTCGTCGAGAAGGCCGTCTTTGAAATATCCTCCGCCCGGATCTTTATCTGGTGATATCCAGAGCGAAGGTCCATCTTTGAGAACACACTTGCACCCACAAGTTGATCAAACAAAATATCAATGTGGGGCAGTGGATACTTATTCTTGATGGTGACAGCGTTGAGCGGCTGGTAATCCACACACAGCCTCAGGGTTTCATCCTTCTTCTTCACAAACAGCGCCGAGCATCCCCAAGGCGAGGAACTCGGCCTAATGAAACCCTTGCTCAACAGATCCTTGAGCTGTTCTTTTAGTTCAGCCAGCTCATTGGAAGCCATTTTGTATGGTCTCCGTGATATGGGCGTAGTCCCGGGTGCAAGTTCAATCTTGAACTCGACATCCCGCTCAGGTGGCATGCCCGGAAGATCATCCGGGAACACGTCGGGATACTCCCGGACTACGGGGATGTCCTCCAATTTGAGAGCTTCAGTATTGTTGATCACTGAAACTTCCCGGACTGGATTATCTAATAAGAGGGACTGCGGACGGTGTAATGGAGAGTTGAGGTGAACCGTCCGTGCTAGAGTTTCCAGGACAGCGCCATGGTAGCTTAGCCATGACATTCCCAAGATTGCATCAATCTTCTGCCCCTCAAGGATAATCATAGTGGTGGGATATATCTTCCCACCTAAGCACAGTGGTGCTTTCGGAACCATCATCGTTGCTAAAATCTTTCCTCCCGGTGAGCAGATCATATAAGAACACTCGGTTGGAAAGGCTTCCAGCTGATGCTTAACCACATATGATGCACTTATGAAGTTGTGGGTTGCACCAGAATCAAACAATATGACAATGGCTTGATGGTTGAGAGTAAACGTACCCGCCAGCACGTTGTCTCCCTCTGGGGCGTCCTCATTGTCGAGGTTGCGGACGCCCCCAGTCCGCTGACCAACCTTCTTCACCGGAGGTCGGCCTCGAGCACCGCCCTGGAACTGGGCTTGCCCGCTGCTCTGCTGCCCCTGGGGACAGTCCTTCGCGAAGTGGCCCGCCTGGCCACACGTGAAGCAGGTGAAACGGGGCGGTCCCCCGCTGATCGGTGGACGGAATCCCGGGGCGCGTTGTGGCGGTGGAAACGCCCGGGGTACCGTCTGCTGCTGCTATTGCTGTCTTGGTGGTGGCATCGGTGGACGGAACGAGGGTGACTGGAAAGGACGTCCCCCGAACCGTTGAGGTCGCTCCGGTGGATGCCACTGCTGCCCGGATGGTGTCCGATACACCATACGGTATTTCTGTGGCGCGCCACCACCACTGCTAGGTGGAGCGCTGTGCTTCCTCTGCTCAGCTGCCAACTCCCGCTGAACATCCTCTTGCATAGTCGCGGCATTGACTAGGTCGTTGAAAGTGCCGCGATTCCACTGAACAAGGTGCGTCTTCATTTCGGGGTGTAACTCCCGATAGAAATGCTCCCTCTTCTTCTCCTCCGTGGAGATATAGTCTGACGCGTATTGCGCCAGATGGTTGAAGGCACGGGAGTAGTCATGGGCACTCCTCCCGCCCTGCTTCAGCTCCAAGAATTCTTGGAACTTCCTCTTCATGATTCCGGGAGGAATGTGATAGGCGCAGAACGCCTCCCGGAACTCTTGCCATTCCACGGCATGGTCAGCCGGACGTGAGGCCACATAGTTCGCCCACCACGCACCAGCGGCACCGTGGAGTTGCTGCGCTGCGAACAGAGTCTTCTGCCACTACGTACATTGGAGCAGCCCGAACTTGGACTCGATGGTCCGCAGCCAGTTGTCCGCCTCCAGTGGTTCTTCGGCTTCGGTGAACACTGGAGGGTGCGTACTCATGAAATCCGAGTACGACACTTCACGGGGCTCACGACGCCCTCTGTCTTGACGCCCACCCACCTGGGATGTATTCTGCACGATCGTGCGGAGCAGGTCGGTCTGCTCCTCACGACCTCCCACCAGTGCCGCTATCACATCCGCTAGAGTAAGCGGAGGTGGCTGCTGCTGCGGGGTGCTGTCGTAGGCCGGTGGCTGGGAGTCATCGCCTCCACCTTGGCTAGAGCCACCAACCTCGTGCGTGGTCCTAGTGCGAACCATCTGCAACCATACGACAATAACATCAGTCCCGCAACAAATTGCATGCAGTCCAACAAAATAGGCGTAAAACACAATGACAATCACTCATGCGATACATCTCGTATGTAGATAATGTAATAACTTTGAACAAGCTACACCATTACCAGACCAAACACAAGCTAGTTTAATCCAACATGATGAACCTCCTCTTTGGAAGCTCACCATAACTAGGTTTGGTCACTACGAGATATTACTATCGCTTTGTCATCACGTAAACCACCCTTGAGGTACAACACCCTCTCCAATGAGTTCAACTGTCACTCTTCTGTCAGAATGACCAGTTTCTACCTAGTCCAAGTTTTGATCTGGTTCTGGGCATTTTCATGACTCAAGCTGAATACCAAAGTTAAAATTAACTTCAGTATCTTTCCAACGAGTATTCATTTGCCCCCAGATTAGGTTTGGTTAAAAAGTTATGCTAATTCAACATCAGCAGAATTTCTGGAAGAATTTTAACAGCACCTCCCTTGAGAAGTTGCTGTTTTCAACTCTGGTTTCCACTGAATTCTGTGCTGCAATTTCAGAAACTTTGAATTGCAAAGATGTCACACATCGTCTACCCTTTCTAAGGAGGTATCATATGAAAATTTTTGGTTTTGCTACTGGGAGTTATCATTGAAAAACAGAACAGTCCAGAGAATGTTTCACTCTGTCCTGGTTCTGGACAGTTTACATTCCTCTGGGATTTAAGCCATCTTAAGGTGTGTTTCAACTCTGGAAGTCTACAACAAAGTTGTAGAGCACTTAAATACCTTCCCAGGGCTATACACCACACCTCCCTGGGCTAAAAGACCTGTGAGTTATGCCCTGTTGAAGATCAGCAAACTTGCTGCCCAAAACAGAGCACTCTGTTTTTCATCCCTTTGGCTATCCTACTCCACTATCTCATTCTTATACCCAACCAGGGTCCTAAATGTTGAACCTATAGATTTTAATTCTCTGTTATCATTATTCTCATGCATATGCCTACAACATCTCGGTACTACGTTCCTAACAAAAGAAAATCCTAACCGGATTATACCGGCATATACGTCTCAAGTGTGGCACTAAACGGTCTCTCGCACACGTTTACTACACGGATACAACGTGGTTAGTACCTGCAGAAGACCACACAATAGTGATGCACTCAAAGGTTTTGTTTCCATTTCAGGCAGTACCATATTTTAAAGTAAATACAAACGCCCGTATCATTGTCATACGGCCGTCCTTGAGTTAGGTCACGTCTCAAGGCACGTGATCGTGTTTCAACACCACACGACGTGGAACCCGAGTATGTCATGAATGGGTCGTCACGGTTGGGAATGTTATCAACCCAACAGATACCAACTACTGCCCTGCAGGGCACGCCGATGGCAAGCGCTGCGTATGTCCTCCTGGGCTATTTCCAGACGAACACACTCTCGCGTTACTGACCACGCGGTGGGGTCTCCACTTACTTGCCTAATGCACGCTAGGGATCAGCGTTTCATATGAACTCAGGAACATGAAGAGTCCAAGATGTTCATATTGACGTCTCACACCAAGCTGTGAGATCAATCCCTGAACCACGTTCCTCGTCAGGGGGAGCTAACCGAAATTGAACCGCTTTCGGTGGCGTTCCTTACCAACTTACCAGAGCGTAGGTGCGTCGTTACAATAATTGAAATTCAGAATTATAACACATAGGTTAGTCTTTGCCACTTTAAGTAACTAGGCTAGTATAATCCTTACTTGGGCAACTACCGAATCCTCACCGTAATCCTAAGTTTTTCCCATAATGCAGTCCTTAAGTACTGTGCTATCCCCAATGCAGCTCTGATACCAGGCTGTGGCGGACCGGAATCCGCTCATCCAGGATCGCAGAGGGTGGTGCCGCGCGATGCGACCCCCGACAGCACACGTCATAAGAACACATTATATTACATGGGAAAAACAAACTGAATGTACAAAGTAGTACAATTCTCAGTTAAAAACTAGGGTCTTTATTACACAGAGGAAGTTTCTTTTGTACAACTCACGCCCGCCTATCTAGCAAAAGTTGGTTGCCCAGCCCTAGGGCAACCCACACTAACTGCACTCCTCAGCTCAGCGCGGCGTGTACGGCTCCCACTTAGCCGTGGTCCCCGACGGAGGGTAACCCTCGCCGGTGGACTCGTACTCCGAGTCCGTGGGTGGCTCCTCACCTGAAAAACACTTAAGAAGCAACCGTGAGAACGATGGCTCAACAAGGCTTAACCGACTCACCTAAGCATGAAACTCTACATGAGGGGTACAATGACATAGGGTAGTAATATTGCAGCAAATGGACACGCCTACAAGTTCATCCTTAGTTCATCTTTTAGCAACAAGTTAACAGTTTGGAAATCTGAAATTTAGTAAGCAATATTTGGTGGCACACATGTAGCAATACAATTGTATCATAACAGCAAGATCGAACCATAACATTTCATACATTAGTCTACGTTACGACGCAGTGAACAAGCGGTACTCGTCACCGCGAGGGATGGCGAATTGACTCGATATACACCTGCAGGGAAACCCAAAGAGCACGTCACGTACGCCCACCCGTGGAGCTGCACAGCACACTCACTCGATGTCGTACGGGACAACCTTTTACCCAACAGCCCGAACGTCGAACCGGTCGCACCGAAACGAGCAGGAGGTTCCCCACACGGAGCATCTCTCTCTATGCCCGTTGGCAGATTTCCACCTTGCTGCCCTCAGCCTACACCTATAAATCGGTGCGTTATGCCTCGACGCCCGGAGGTTTAGGCTACATCGATTTATCGGGGCCCATATATCCGATATGCCTTCGGTACGTTCAATACTTGTTCAGCAGGGCCGCACACAGATCGGTCCTCAATCGACACGGACAGGGCTGCACACACAAGACTCCCTCTTGCTGCGCCCTAGCCCCTGCCTAGTCTCATTTTCATTACTAAAGTGATCTCCCATCACTCAAACCAAACCCGTGAGTCCCAACCTATCTCGCGAGTAGATTCCAACTACTCGACTTGTACCGAAGTCCTATGACTCAATAAGCATAGCCTATCTACTCGAGGTCTTAGACACTACCCTCACTCTTATGGAAAAGTTTTGGTCATGCAAGTGGGGTTCCATTCATCCTACACCTACTGCACATTCATACATCACCCTAGTTATGTGAACAAAGCAAAACATGATAAAAGAGTTAATGCAAACCGGGGCTTGCCTTGTTGCTGCTGGTCAGTAGTTAGCTCTTCTTCCGCAAGGAGGAAGTCCAGCACTTCCGGGGTCTCTTCTTCAGTGACTACACGTGTAATGAAATACGACATGTAAATTTAAATGCAAAGTGTAAACTTGAATACTTAACTACTAATAACTCTAGCTAGCCCTCCCCTTTGGTTCTGAAATTTTTATGGTGGATTGGTAGGGTCCTAATCAGAGTTGTTACCAAGTTTTATTTGAAACACAGTTCAATTGAATCTTGTACAAATAAAAGCCTATTTGGTCAATATTTGAGCCTCTAAGTAATTCCAGGATTTTTCATGGCTCCCACCCTTACTTTCTGGAAACTAGAATTTAGGATGGTTCTAATGGAGTTGGTTTCATGTCATTTGAAGAATTCTACAGAAAGTTATGCCCTAATTAAGATTTGAGAAAATCTGAAAAATGTTTCTGTACATTTTTCTATTTTCTCAGGGCAGTTCTCTTAATCACCCCATTAGGGTAACTAAATGAACTTGGATGAGTCTGAAAATTTTACTGGGATTCAGGGATTTTCTAATGAACCTCTCAGCCATATTTCAGAATTTTTCATAAAGTAGTTCTCCAGATAAAATTCCCAACAGTTTAAAATTTAGGGTTTTAATTCTGGAAACCTATTCACTTACATGAGCTGAATTTGGTACTGCTGGAAAGTACTCATAATTCTGAGTTCAGCAAAATTTGGTTCATCGACTTTGGAGTTTCCTAGCCAAAGTTCTATGCATTTGAAGTTTGAACTAAAACTGGAAATTCCAAAAATGTTTAAATCCTGCGGGTGGGACCCACTCCTCGAGCCGGCCCACTCAGAATGCGGCCACACCGCGGCCCACGGGGTTTTACCCGCGCTGCCGCACCGAATCCCGGCCGCAAACCGATCCCCGTGCGAGGTCAGAGGCTGACCGGTGGACCCGCCCCCCCCCCTTCGTCTACCTCGCGCTCTCCCGCAGCGCCCGCGGCGGCGCCTCGCGGGAGCGCTCGCCGCCGGGCGTTTCACTGCCCGAACTTTGACGGAAATTGCCGCCTGTGCCTAACTCGACTCGGAGAACACACTGGTGCCCTCACCGGAGCTTGACAACGGCCGGAACAGTGCTCCCGCCGGCAACAGCGGCCGGGAGCGCATCGGCGACGTCAAACTCAGCATCCCCTGCACCTTTTTCGATGCCGTTTGCTCGGGGAGCTCCGCTGACACCCGCTGATCATGGATATGGGCACTGATCTCTGTGAAAACAACTGCAACTACGACCTCACCGGTGACCTAGACCTGAAATCGGCGCCGATGCAAAAAGCTCGAAGAACATCGCCCATACTCGATGAAACTCGATGATTTCTGATCTCAGGGACGCGTGGGCGAGTCTAGATCATGTCTTTAGCTCGGCCTAAGGAGTGGTGGCCTACTTGCTTCGAATTTCCGGATTTGGCATGGTTCGGTTCTAAACACCCCGACACACTAATCCCCCAAATTCTTTGCCGACCGTGCGAGAGAGAGGGCGAGGTCAGTACGGTGGTGATCAGTACCTCGAGGCGGTTCTTTCTTGTGTTGCTTGCCGGGCACGAGAGTGCCTGGGTTGCTCGGACGCCGGCGACCAGAGAGCGGCGAGGAACAAGTTTGCGCGCGGGGCGATTGTGGGAGGGGGAACGCTGGGACAGCCGGGGCACCGTGAAAACAGCCGAGCGAGCGTCGTGCTGGCGTGGTGACTCTGCGCTTTCACCGTGCGGTGGCCGCGTTGGGACGGGGTCGACTCCGTGCGTTGTCGCCCGCGGGGGTGTTCGTCCTCGTGCCTGAGTCGGTTTGGTTTTCAGGGTGGCTGACCAGTGGGCCCTCTTCTCCCCTCTAATTCCTTCTCCCCCTTTCTGTTGTAAATATCCCAGCTACTGAACATTGAATGGGAGACTTAGCCCCCAAGTCTTGGTTTGAATTTGAGTTTTCAAATTCAAACTTTGTTTGGTTAAATTTGCTTCATGTTTAAACTGAAGTTCAAATTCAGTTTTGAATTATTGCAAATTTAGCTCCCGACAAGATGAACTCCAATAAGGATGAAAATTGGTGGGCTAACTCAGAAAAATGTGCAGAGTTTTAATATGAAGCTACTTTTTGAATTTGAGTGATGAAAGTTGCTGCAATTTGAATTTACATTCAAATTGGCCTCTTTTTCAAATACCTCCAAAAGTGCCTCAAAAAGTGTTGGATTTCTATGAAACTTGGACTGAACCTTCCCAAGACTTTTTAAGTTCTAGGGGTGAGCTCAACCTCTCATGTTCATGTGTCCAAATTCTACTTTATGAAAGTGAGGGCTTTCCCCTCTAATTACCCTTTTGATGGAGGTTACTTGCTCTTCACACTTTTTCCTAAGATATCCACAATAAAAACTGTGGTGTTGTGAGGTGAAGAAAAGTTTTTGCAAGTCCCTTTTCTTGGGCTTTTACAAATAGCCCCCCTCACTCCCACTCACACACACCACAAGTTTGAGATTAGTACTGCACTTGACGGGGTTCCCGACCCTGACCCCTTAGGGGGAATCAGGGAGCTGTCCCTAGAGCGGCAACAAGGAGCAAGCCCGAGTGCGAACTCAGGCGAAGATGGAGCGGACAGGATAGAGACCCCGGTCCCGGTCCCCTTGGAAGCCGCAAGCCTCGCCCTAGAGGCTCAAAAAAAGGGAAGACCCCGAAGGAAAGGCCCGAGCCCGACCTCATGTAGCCGAGAAGCAGATGGCCTTCAATGGGGAGCAGGTGCCATCCAGGTCAAGTGGGAACGCACTCAAGTGCCATCCCTGGCGGCAGCATTGAATATCCGTCACCTCCGATGGAACCAAAGAGGAGTAGTACGCAGGGTGCGCATGCGCCCTGGTATGGTCTACCCCTATGACAAGACGGGGGCAGGCGGTAGGATATTAATATGGCGACTCCATCAAGTGCCCTGTCCGACGAACAAGGGGACAAGCAGTCCTTGTACCCACTGTTTGTGGAACATATGAACGGAGTCGCCAAAGCTATGGTAATCACGGCGTTAGTCACTGAAACTTGGATAGATGTAATGTTCCTGAGGCAGGGACATGGTAAGTCTCAAGAGGATGGATGGTTTACTTGGCAAAGCAACAAAGAGCTACGAGACTAAGCTAAGAACTATGAAGACATAAAAATGAAAGTATTTGAACAAAGTTTTGATTGTGTTCACGCTTGTTTCTCCTCGGCAGAATGCTGCCTTTATATAGACTCGATACAAACTGGACGATCTCATTTTCCTGAGTTCAAACTAAGATTCTATCTAATCTCTAAGATTCTATCTTATCTCTAAGGCACGTACGAATGTCGTGCAAACCCTTCTAGAACGATTACATGACGACAACTTAATATTTATAAAGTCTTGAGTCCCTCGAGAATAATTTGCTCGGTCTCTGCATCTTGTGGTTTATCTTGCGGCTGCGAGGTAACTTGGTCTTCTCATGTTGGACTCCCACCTGGGCCCTCGTATCTTGAATTTTCAAGGTAAAATGGCTTCCCGCAAGTTTTCCTCCTGCCTCAGGTAGGTTCTCTCACTGAGATTATCTACGCCTTGAATGTTCAATATGAAAGGCCTCTCCCTCCTTGTTTTCTTCCACCTCCTAACCTGCAAAAAACTCATAACCATTTTCATACCTAACACATGCCCCCCTGTTCTTAAGTAAATGAGTATGCCAAAGAACACCTTCCAATCTATGATTCATTAGATAAATCGGTTGTTTTACCTTGTAAGTCTTAAATGCTTTAACCCTCTTGCCACACACTCGAGTAGAACTTCTTTAAGTACCTTCCATTGATATGTTTACCCGAGTTCTCTCCTTGCAAGTTCTCCACAAAGTAAGCATTTCCAGGAACAATCCCCACAATATTGAAGGGTCCCTCCCAACTTGGTGACCATTTGCCAAACTTTTTGTCTCGAGTTCCAAAGGGCAAAATCATTCTCCATACTAAGTCCCTGACTTGGAACAATTTCTCTCAAAGTCTCTTGTTATAATACTTGGCCACCCTGAATTTGTCCTTCTCAATTTCCTTTAAGGCTTCCATTCGGCTCTCAGATACTTCATCCAACTTGTCCATCGTCAATTCTCAGTAATACACAACCGAAAGGTTGTCTTGTTGATCTAATTGACGTGCCTTCATCTTGATCTCCATAGGTAACATGGCTTCTTGTCCATACACAAGCTCAAATGGGGTAACTTTTGTGGCACCGTATCTTGACACTCCATGAGCCCGTAAGGCTTCATTCAACATCTCATGCCATCGTCTCGGGTTCTCCTTGATCTTCTTTTTGATGAGTTTGATGAGTATCTTGTTACTAGCCTCAACTTGTCTATTAGTTTGAGGATAATATGGAGAACAATTCAATAGTTTTATCTTAAAAGATTCAGCAAACTCCCTGAATTGGGAGGGTATGAAGGCTCATCCTTGGTCCGTGTTAGAGTCTGTGGAACACCGAATCTATAGTAATATGCTCGAGGACAAAGCTTATTACCTCTTTGTATGTGTTGTTCTTAAGTGGAACGGCCTCTGCCTACTTAGTGAAGTAGTCCATGGCAACCAACACAAAGCGGTGTTTCTTCGATGACGCTGGATGTATCTCCTCGATGAAGTCTAGACCCCATCCTCGAAAAGGCCAGGGCTTCACAATGGGATGGTGCATGATAGATGGGGCTTGTTGGATATCTCCGAACCTCTGTCATTCTTCACACCCTTTGTAATACCTGAAACAATCCTCTTGCATGGTTGGCCAATAGAAACCAGCTCATTTGAGCATCCACTTCATCTTGTGGGCAAACTGATGTGTGTCACAAAGCCCTTCGTGCACCTCTCCCATGGCCTCCTTTGCTTGATCTCTGTCTATACACCTCAGCAAGAGTCAATCTATGGTTCGGTGGTATAGTTCATCGTTGATCAACATATACCTCAATTATTGACGCCGAACCTTCCTGTTTTTGCACGTGTTTGGGTCTTTGGAGCATCCTATGATCGCTGGCCTCCAGTCCTCAACAACTAACACGTCAAAACTAGCCGAATTGCTCTGTTTCTCCTTGATTCCATCATCCTCAGACAATGTCTTGGTTTTTACATGGAACTTTCCTCTTTTTACTTCATAGCCCAATGCATGTTGTGCCAAGTTGTTTGCCTTCCAGTTTTCTTCTCTAGGGATGTGTTTGGCACAGAATGTATCTAAAGTCTTGATGATATCTAGACAATGTTCTCAGTAATCATTAAAAGTTTCATCGTAACATTGGCTTTCACCACTAACCTTCTGGATAACAAGCTTGGAATCGCCAAAAGCCTTGACGTCTTTGATTCCCATGTCAACCAAATGCTCTAAAACATTCAGCAGTGCCTTGTATTCGGCTTGGTTGTTGGTGCAACAAAATTTTAGCCGTACAGAAAACTCGTACATTGCACTTGTGGGTGAAACCAACACGTATACGACTACTTGACCCCTGTCGCAAACCGATCCATCAAAGAAGAGCTTCCAGGGATGTACCTCAATCATGCATTCCTCCGCGAGCTGCACATTGTGCTCCATGATGAAGTCTGCTACGACTTGGCCCTTCATACTCTGGAGAGGCTCAAACACCAGGCCGTATTCCACTAATGAGTACACCCATTTACCTATCCTACCACTCAGAATCAGTTGTTGCAACATTTGCTTGACAATGTTGTTTACATGTTACAAAGCACATACTAGGGAGGATACAGTGCCGGAACTTATAACATGCGTAATACAAGATAAACACAATTTCTCAACAAAAGTATACCTGGTTTCGGCATCTAAAATTCGTCTGATCAAGTAAGCTACTGAGTACTCCTTACCTTGGCTTTCCTGAGTCGGAACAGCTCCGGTAACATGGCTTTGGGCAGCTACATAGAGTCGGAAGGGCTGATACATCCTTGGCGCATGCAAGACCGATGGCTTGATCAAGTATTCTTTGATCCTCTCGAAAGCCTCCATATGCTCTGCCCCCCAAGTGAACTCCTGCTCGTGCTTGAGTTTCAAAAGAGGCATGAAGGTTCTGACCTTTCCAGCCAAGTTTGCAATAAACCTTCTTAGGTAATTTATATTTCCCAACAGACTTTGTACGTCTTCCTTGCATGTCAACTCTCCTATCCTTTTTAATAGCTTTGACTTTCTTGGGATCAACCTCTATGCCATGTTCATGCATGATAAAACCCAAGAAACGTCTAACTGACACGACAAAAGCGCACTTGAGAGGGTTCATCTTGAGTCCATATTTTCTCATCCTCTCTAGAGATGTCCTCAAATCAGCTATGCTCCTAGAAACCAGCCGATTTCACTACAAGGTCATCTATGTACACCTTAAGGATATCTCCAAACAAGTCGTGGAAGATCAGATTCATAGCCCTCTGGTATGTTGCACTGGCATTCTTCAATCCGAAGGTCATGACAACCCATTCAAACAACCCAACAAAACCCAAGCAGTAGAAACCCGTCTTTTAAGTATCCTCCTCAGCCATGAATATCTGATTGTATCCGGCATTGCCGTCCAAGAAACTGATCACCTTATGCCCTAAAGCACTGTTGATCAATACGTCGGCAATGGGCATGGGATACTCATCCTTAGGTGTAGCCCAGATGAGATCTCGGAAGTATATACAAATCCTATGTTTTCCTGTGTTTTTCTTTTCTATCGGGACTATGTTTGACACCCATTCGGTTTATCTACAAGGCCAAATGAACTTAGCTTGAAGTAGACAATTCACTTCTTCCTTGGTCTTGTCATGTATAGCAAGTTTGAATCATCTGAATGGCTGCTTGTGAGGCCTAAAACCTGGGCTTGATCGATAGCTTGTGCTCCACAAGGTCTCAGCTGAGCCCTGGAATCTCGGTGTATTCCCATGCAAAGTGAAAGTTGTCTAGAGGGGGGTGAATCGGCTAATTAAAATTTAAAACACAATAATACACTAACTTGCTCTGTCAGGTTCGGATAAATCCAAAAATTTTGGATAAATCTTATGAAGTCAGACTTGTCCGAAGTCAGTCGCAGCAGAAAGAAATCTACTTAGTTCTAGATCAAATGTGTGAATGATATGCTCTAGAAATAGTCGTAAAGCAAGTATAGCATCCTACTAAGCAATTAATGATCTAAATGTTAAAGTATTCTAATGCTAGGGTTTGATCAATCACAAGCAATAGAAACGATATGAAATTGATAGATAAGTAAATGAGCGCAAGTGGACACAAGCATTTGTTTACCGAGGTTCGATTCCACAAAGGATCTACATCTCCGTTGAGGTGTCCACAGAGGACCGGATCTCTTTCAGCCCTAATCCTCACCAAGTGATCACAAATATCAAACATGGCTGTTCCACTATCAAGCCAAAGGTGATTACAAACTTCCCGGGTCTCACGACAAGTTGGGAGTCACGGGGTGACACCTAGCCACCTAGGAACAATGCTCCAAGAGTAATAAACACAAACCACACAGCGAGTAGGTGTGCAGCTCAACAAGCTCAACCCTAAGATCTCCTCTTCTTGAATCTCCTCACAAAGCCTCAAATCCTCACAAGATTCAAGAATGAATGTATATAGCACACTGAGCATGACAATATAATTTTCATTCACATTTTTGCCAGATATTACTAATTTTCTATCAAGTTTACAATTTTCCCTATGTTAGCAATAAAAAGCATTTTGAGGAGAAAAGCTAAGAGTTTGCCAAATGTGACGTAGGATTCTATTTCAAGCCTTCATCAATCAAGTTTGTCGTTATTCGAAGCCTTCGTTCAATATATCAAGCCACATTTTTAAAGTCTAGTATGTTTAGCTCATTGCTAGGTTCACAAAAGCGTTTTTCATCTAGTGGCTTGGCAAATATGTCGGCTAGCTGTTCTTACATGTGAAATGACTATGTCTCCCTTAAGTGAGTTATGTCTTAAGAAATGATGTCGTATATCTAGATGTTTGGTCCTAGAGTGCTCAACGGGTTATGGGCAATTTTAATGGTACTATCGTTGTTGCAAAGAAGTAGGATATGGGTCATATTATGACCATAATCCTTTAGAGTTTGTTTCATCCAAAGAAGTTGTGCATAAAAACTCCCAGCTGCGACATACTCCGCTTCCGCTGTGGAAAGAGCAATGGAGTTTTGTTTCTTCGAGGACCATGAAACAAGAGATCTACCTTAGAAATTGGCATGTTCCGGAAGTGCTTTTCCTATCAACTTTACATCTGGCATAGTCAGCATCGGAATATCCTATAAGGTTAAATTTTGATCCTTTTGGATACCACAACCCTGCATTAGGTGTGTGCACTAGATATCTTAGAATTCCTTTAACAACTCTTAAATGACATTCTTTAGGGGCAGATTGAAATCTAGCACAGTTACACACACTAAGCATAATATCAGTCCTAGATGCATAAAAAGTTAAAGTAAGGAACCAATCATGGAATGATATACCTTTTGGTCCACGCTAGTTCCATTATTTGAGGTCAAGATGTCCATTTGTTTCCATGGGCGCCTTGATGGGTTTTGCCTTGTCCATGTCAAATTTCTTGAGTATGTCTTGAGTATACTTTGTTTGACATATGAACGTGTCATCCTTGAGTTGCTTGACTTGAAAACCTAAGAAAAACTTCAACTCCCCCATCATGGACATTTCAAACCTCTCCGTCATTATCTTTCTAAACTCATCACAATATGACTTGTTGGTGGAGTCAAATATAATTTCATCGACATATATTTGGCATACAAATAAGTCATCATCGAAATGTTTTGTAAATAGGGTATAATCAGGTTTTCCTATCCTAAAACCATTTTTAATAAGAAATTCTCTAAGACACTCATACCAAACACTAGGAGCTTGTTTGAGGCCATAGAGAGCTTAGTGCAACTTGTAAACGTGGTTAGGATATTCTTGATCTTCAAATCCCGGGGGTTGCTCTACATACACTTCCTCTTTAATTGGTTCGTTTAGGAAGGCACTTTTCACGTCCATTTGTTAAAGCTTAAAATCATGGTGAGTAACATAGGCTAATAAAATACAAATTGACTCAAGCCTAGCTACGGGAGCAAAGGTTTCATCTTGTTCCTTGTTGCCAATCCATTTTCATCTTGCTTGTTTCGGAGCACCCACTTTGTACCTACAATGTTGGCATTGGTCTCTTCACCAATTCACAAACTTCGTTCCTCTTGAATTTGTTCAATTCTTTTTGCATGGACACCACCCAATCCAAGTCTTGTAGTGCTTCCTCTACCGTTAGGGGTTCCAAAGAAGAAAAAAATGAGTAATCCTCACAAAAGTTTGCTACATGAGATCGAGTGGTTACCCCTCTAGTGATATCACAAAGAATGTTGTCGACGGGGTGATCTCGTTGAACTGTGGTAAACCCTTGGATGTGGTAATTGGGGTCTTGGATCAATTTCACTTTCATCATCGGCTCCCCCTTGATCAATGCCATCATCTTGTTCTTGATCAACTTGAAATTGAGAGTCTTAATGTTGATCATTTTGAGCTTGATCTTGTACTTGTGTTGGTGGAGCAGCTTGTGTTGAGGATTGATCCGCTTGACCTTGATTTTTCTCTTGTGTGCATATATCACCAAGGGTCATCCTTCTTAGTGCTATATAAGGAGCTTCCTCTTCATCTAGCATGGATTGATCAACTTGCTCTACTTGAGAGCCGTTAGTTTCATCAAACACTACATCACGTGCTATTTCAACACAACCGGAGTTTTTGTTGAAAACACGGTGTGCATAAGTGTTTGAGTCATATCCAAGCAAGAATCCTTCATCGGATTTGGATGCAAACTTTGAAGTTCTAGGTTTATTATTTAGAATAAAACATTTGCTACCAAAGACTCTGAAATATGAAACATTGGGCTTGTTAGCGGTTAGATGTTCATATGGCATTTTCTTCAAGAGTCGATGAAGATAGAGCCGGTTTGTGGCAATACAAGCGGTGTTAACCGCTTCAGCCCAAAACCAATCCGAAGTCTTGTACTCATCAAGCATGGTTCTTGCCATCTCGATGAGTGTGTGGTTCTTTCTTTCGCCGACTATATTTTGTTGAGGAGATTATGGAGCTGAAACTTTATGCTTGATCCATTCTTCATCAAGGTACTCCTCTACTTGAGTATTCTTGAACTTGGTGCCTTTGTCACTCCTAATCTTCTTGATTCTTAAGGAGAATTCATTTTGAGCTCTCCTTAATAATTTCTTCAGAAGTCCTCGTGTTTCACTCTTTTCGTACAAAAAGAACACCTAAGTGAAAAGAGAATAATCATCAACTATAACAAGACCGTATTTGTTATCACCTATGATTATGTAAGCAATGGGATCGAAAAGGTCCATATGAAGCAGCTCCAAGGGTATTGTGGTGGTCATCATGTTCTTTGCGGGATGAGGTGCTCCAACTTTCTTTCAGGCTTGACAAGCGCTGCAAGGCCTATCTTTCTCAAACATGACATTTGTTAGTGCTAAAATGTGATCGCCTTTTAGAAGCTTTTGCAAGTTCCTCATACCAACATGGGCTAGTATCCTATGACACAACCAACCCATGTTAGTCTTTGCAATTAGGCATGTATCAAGTTGAGCATTATCCATGGAAAAATCCACAAGACAAAGTTTTCCCTTTAGCACACCTTTAAATGCAATTGAGTTATCACTTCTTTTAAAGACGGTCACACCTTCATTAGTAAACATGCAGTTGTATCCTTTTTCACAAAGTTGTGAAATGGATAATAAATTATAATCAAGGGAATCTACATGCAAAACATGAGAAATTGAGTGTTGAGAGGAGATAGAAATTTTACCAACACCGAGTACTCTTCATTGACTATTGTCTCCAAAGGAAATGCTTTCACTTGGATCATCAATTTCTTCATATGCAATGAACATCTTCTTCTCTTCGGTCATGTGATTTGTGCACCCGCTATCATGTACACATTTTGATCCACCGGAGGAGTATGCCTATAAAACAAGTTATGGCTTGGTTTTAGGTACCCAAGCTTGTTTGGGTCCTCTCACGTTAGTCACAAGAGTTTTGGGCACCCACACACAAGTTTTTGGTTTCTTATGGTGTGGCACAACATATTTAGCAACAACTCTACCAAATTTATTTCTCATAAGAACATAGGAAGCATCGAACCCATGAAATGGCATAGTTGAAACTAAATTATCATTTGCATGGTAGGAATTGTTTGAGTGCACATATTTAGATGATACTTCCTTAACAAAATTAATGTGTTCCTTGTTGTCCTTAATAGTTCTAGTGTTTTATTTTCCACCTCTAACATATCCAAGACCCCCTTTAATTAAAGGGGATCTAGAGTTCAAGTATCCACTTCTAGCATAATCATGTTTTTCTTTATCAAACACTTCTTTCTTGGTTTGAGATTTTCCTTCGGCTGCAGTTGTTCCTTTAAGTTGGTTATCAATTTTGCACACTTGCAGCCTTTAGTAGTTGATTGCTTAGTTGTTTTAAGTGAATCTCTAGAGGATGAAGTATTAGACTTAAGAGGCTCAAATTTTACTTCAAGTGATTTGTGAGTTCTTGACAAACTCTCAAATTCGTCTTGAAGTGCAATGTTTGAGCTTTTGAGACTTGAACAAGTCTCTTTGCTTGATGCAAGTTCTAATTCTAACTTTCTACACTTCTCTTTTTCAAGTTATAAGAGTTTCTCTAGTTCACGGTTCTTTTATTTTTCAACAATAAGTAATCCTTCTTGCTTATCAAGAAGTGTCTCATATCAACTACTTGATCCATGAGGTTCTCCATTTTTGCAATAGTCTTTTTACTCATGCCCTTAAACATGAATCCTATATCACTACCACTGCTATCATAAGGACTATCACTAGCAATAGACTTAGTGCAGGATTTCGAGGTTACCTTGCGTTTTGTCTCATTGTCCATGAGACAAGTGTGCTTTTCATTCCTCCAATCACCTCAGTTGGGCAAGAGCATCTTCTTGCTTGAAGACTTGTTAATGGCAATGTTTTCCACTCCATCTTTGGATAATGAACTTTCATCATTAGAGCCCCATTTTTCTCCTATGTGGGCAGCTCCATGGAACTTCTTCTTCTCGAAGATCTTCTTGTCTTTAGCTTCCTTCTTCTTCCTCTTGTCTTCATCATCTTCTTTCTTCTCATGACGACAGTTTGCCATATAGTGGCCATATTTGCGACAATTGTAGAAGGCCTGCTTTGGCTTTGACCTTGTCTTGTCCTTGGATTTTTTTCTCATAGCTTGAGTTTTTCTTCTTTCTCATCATCCTGTTGAATTTCCTAATGAAGAGGGCCATTTCTTCATCATCCATAGATCTTTCATGATCACTTCCTTCACTTGAGCTCTCTTCTTGCACTTCTTTGCACTTTGACTTCTTGGATGCCTCGAGATGCAATGTCATGTATTTTGGATGAAGTTATCTTGTGCAGCTCATTTACATGTTTGGCCTCTTTTCCCATCATCTTATGTTGACGAATTTTCCAAGGACTTCATTGGGAGTCATAGATTCAAAGTGAGGGTTCTCCCGAATCGAAGTGAAAAGAGTGAGGTTACGCACCATGAATGCGCATCATCCTCTTGACCACTTCATGGTCAGTCCACTTCTTGCACCCATAAGCTCTACTCTTGTTGACAAGTATCTTGAGCCGGTTGTACATTTCTTGGGGAGTCTCATTGTCTTCAATAGAAAATCTTCCAAGCTCCCCTTCAATCATCTCAATCTTGGTGTCATGGATGGATTTGGTGCCTTCATGTGCCACCTTGAGAGTGTCCCAAATATCCTTGGCAATTTCCAACCCATCCACCTTGTGAAACTCTTCTTTTGATAACGACGAGATGATGACGGCTGCGGCTTGAGCGTTGCGATGAATTTGTTGTTCTTGCTCCAGAGTGAGCTCTTCATCATATTCCGGAATTTCTACACCTGTACATACAACACTCCAAAGGCCGGGGTTAAGAGAGATAAGGTGGATTTTCATGTTATACCTGCACATCGTGTAGTTTGTACCATCAAGATGAGGAGGCTTGCCAACAGGGATGGAAAGGAAATTTGCATTGTTATTAGTTAAACGCTCATAGTTTAAAGGATATCGGGAGTAGTCTTTGGACTCCTCCTTCTTCTTTTCTTTCTTTTTTTCATATTTGTCTTCTTGACAAAGCCATGAGATGCTCCACTTCTTTGTCTTCATCACCTGAGGTGACGAATTGTATTCTTCGACCTGCATGTCTTCTCCTCATGAAAGGAGTGACTGAATTGACCTTATCATCACTACTACTTGTGTTAGAGTGATGTGAGTCATCTTTCTTGCCGTCGCCTTGAGAACTTTGCTTCTTGCCCTATCTAAAAGTCCCAAAAATGTATATGAAATAAACCGAAGCTTGAATGCTATGTGTTTCAAATTCATAAAAATGAGACTTACAAAAACTTTTCTACACGTAAGGGTGTACATGGATGTTCATCAAAAAGGGGCTCACATGTTCATTTGAATGTGTTGAACCAATGTGGACTTAAACACCATGGAGGAAATACTCCTTTGCATGAAGGAGATTAAAAATCATATTTTTCAAACTCAAAGTCACCTCAAATTGTTGCCAACGCTTTTGAATACACATGTGGCCTCATGGTTTGGAATTTGAGGAAACTTAAGATGGCAACCTTTTAATTTTAGGGTGGGCTGAAAAAGGAATTAAATAGAAGAAATTCCAAATCTGAACTGAATTCAAATTTGCAAGCCAAATTCAAACTGAATTCAGAGAATTCAAATGCTAGCCCTCTTTTCAATTTCAGAACTTTTAAATGGAAGAGATTAACATGAGAAGATCTTTTGGGGAGGAGAATGGGTGGACCCTAGATGGCATTGAGGCAACTTAACTTACACATGAAGTCATTCTCTGTTTTCCACTCAAGCAACCAAAGGCTCTGTTCTCTGTTCCACTCGAACCAACCGAGCTCGCACAGAACGCCACCTAGTGCAATCCCGAGCCACGTCCTCGTTGATCCACTCACGCTGGCGAGCAGCTCGTAGTCGTTCTAAGCCCTCGGCTTGACCGTTTTTTCTCACAAAGTGCAAAACCGAGGCTTTGCTTCCTCCTCCCACGGCAAAAGAACAGAACCGAGCGCTGCCACTTCGGTAATCATCGGGAAACTGGCAAACCTCTCGCACACCACCCCTCCGAGCTGCAAAACGGCACTGAGGGAGCTGCTCCTATGTCCTCGGTGCAAGAACTGCATGAGTTTCGGCCTCTCCTGTTCGGCCTCTCCTGCAAGAACTACGTAGCCGACGATCGGGCTCACATGGACAGGCAGACCTGGTGGTTTTCACGTCCAAGCAAGGACGCTCAGTGGTGCGCTGGACCACCGTGTTGCTTCTCCCCGAAGCTCAGATGAAGCGGTGAACCCTAGCGGCTGAATTTGGGGTTCTTCCTCCGGTGCACCACCACGGACCGTCCGGTAAGATGTCACAAAATTCGTGGTCGTTATTCATTCCTAGGTCACCAAAGTAGGCACGAGGGAGCTAGACTAGTTGGCGGTAATTTCTTTTTTTCAAAAATAGCTTGAAACCGACGAGACGCGGCTGATTTTGAGGTTTTCCAAGCGCTCTCATGGCTACATCAATCGGGCGCACGGTGACATCGTAGTTAGGGCCTCTCCGAGCTAGTTAACATCCACGTTGATCATCCTCATAGTCCACTAGTGCTGTAGATCTGTTTGGCCAAGCTTTTGGCGGGCTAGAATAGTCGGCTGATGGCGCCGAAGTCGTACCGAGGGCGCCGCATGTCGCCGGCGTGTTTCCGGCCGCCGGTAGCTCGAGCTCGCCCCATAGACGGATTCCTCACTCTCCCAAAAACTAACAGGCGGCGAGAATTAGACCGAGAGGTGGCCGGGAACTGCACTCCAGCGAGCTCCGGTTGCGGTCCGGCGAGGGGGCAGCGCGGGCGCGGGAAGGTGCCAGAGGTGGAAGAAGACCCGGCGCCGGGCCTAGCGGTCAGCGAACAAAATTTGAATTCAGGATTTTCTGTGGCTCATGATCAGCTGTGGCTGCACGAGTGGAACTCGGTAACCTGGTGTGGCCCGAAATCTATTGGCTGCTATATAAACCGTGGGCCCAAGTCGATTTCTAATAGAAATTTAATTCCAGCTTTAGCCACAACTCTGGAAATTTGTATCTTTGTGTAGAAAATTCCAAATTGGATCACTCAAATTGGGTTGGATCCTGTTTACAAAGATCTCTCCAAATAAGAACCCCAATTTCTATGAATGTCAATAATAAATTCTAGAAAATTATTTAAAGGTTTTCTAAAAAAGAATTATTGAGGGAGATTGGTTCATCCAACAATCCTCAAACTTTGCCAGAATATTCTTTAGGATATTATTTCCATTCTAGCAAATGTTCAGCTCATTTGAAGTTGAATTGAGTAGGAATTTGCTGAGTGAAATCTGCTGCACTCTAAATGGTCCAGAAACTTTTTCGGAATAGGTTTCCAATTTGTAAAATCCATTCTAGGAAATTCATAGCTCCAAAAATCATAGAAACATTCAGGCATGCTATATTAATCATACTTGAAATTTTAGTTCACTTTATTGGGCATTAAAATGCACATTACTTCAGAATTAATTCTTTTCAGTAGAACTGCTTAAGGAATTATTCTGGAGGAACTACTCAAGTAAAAGTCCTGAATTTTGGAACAAAATACTTAAATGGGACCAGGAGCTCACATGCACATTTTCAGCTCAAGTTGAGCCATATAACTCCCGGTATTGGTTTTCCATGCTTATGTATGTTGGGAAATACATAAGAGTGTTGTAGGAATTATTTGGGATACATATTTGTTCCAATTTAGCTGCAATTTTGGCAAGCTAAGTTCCTGTGTAGTACAGAATATGCTGTAAAAAATTTGAAGTCATTGGAGTTCTTGATCTTCGGTTTCATTCAAATCTTTTCAGCTCATCTCATATGTCCATTAGGAACCATAGAGCATGTGAAAGAAACTTCTTATGAGCAAAGGGTTTTTCCTCAATTCTTCTGCACAACAGGGACCTCAAAACTCACTTTTTGAACTCCAACACAGCACCCTGTTATTAACATGTTCAAGTATTTAATTTTTGAATTGCATTATATAAACTTATGCATATACATATCGATAGTGCTCACGACGAAGGATTTCAACAGAGTTCGTCCCCTGAAGTGTTTATTAGTTGATCAAGCTCAGGAGATCAAGTGATAGAAGGATACTAACTGACTATATATATTACTTCCTTGCAAAACAGGCAAGCTCCAGTTTGCATTTAACAACTTTAAGTCTTACTTTGTATTCACTATGTTAATTACGAAATGAAATGTGCATTAGGTCTAGTTGCTTTGATACTCATCTTGCATGCTAGAGAAACCTTTGGAGTATTGGGTAGGTGTCTTTTCATCATGTAGAAACTGTCATGCTTAATTAGGGTTCAGTAGAAGTCGTGTGGTTGGACGCTACTCGCATGAACAGGAGAAAAAGGGGCATACGGGATTGGCTCAGAAAGTTGTTAGCAAGTTGAAGTTGAGACCGGGCAGGTTGTAGGAGCAACAGGACATAGTGTGGGGACCACCCCGTCGTTCACCCACTCCAGGATCGCATAGGGTGGTGCCGTACGATGCGGCACCCAACAGCACACAAGAAAAGAATAAAGAACAACATACAAACTTTTATTTAACATAAAACAGCGGAAGTGTTTTTACAAAACCTATTCATACAGCGGAAATAATATACATATAAGGCCTCTCATCCTAGCTATGCAAAAGTGCAGCCGTCCAGCCCAGAGACGCTACACACTAGCAGCATGGAACCGGAGATCACGGCGGTGTGCAGGGCTCTAGCTCGGCCGTGTACCCCGACGGGGGCATCGCCTCATCCTCGGAACCTTCCTCATAACTCTCACCTGCACACAGCTCAAAATATTGCAACCATGAGCACGTTGGCTCAGCAAGTCTTAACCGTCAACCCTAGGCATGGAACTCTACGTGCAAGGATGTGTAAGGTAGGAAAGGATTTTGCAATAAAGACACGCCTATAAGTTGATCCTTACTTTCAGTTTTATAGCAGAAGATTCATATGCCTTAGGCAGCCCTCACATTGGAAGTCCACAATCAAACAAGAAACGCTTTCCTCTGATGTGGTGATGCCCAAAGTGGAATATAAACTTAATTAGCTCTATAACTACAGCAATCAAGGTATTCAAGACATTAATAGGTCAATACAGCATTTTCAGTTGGCTTATTTCACTTCTTACTACGTCACAGCGCAGTGAACAAGCGGGTACTCAAATAACCGCAAGGGATGGTGATTGCAATCAAGACACACCTGGATAACACGTCACATACACCCACCTTTAGAAGCGTGATTCCACACCCCTTCCCACTCTGTTGTATGCAACAACCTTTCAAAGGCAACCCAAATGCCGAACCGGTCCATCCGTAACGGGTAGGAGGTCCCCGCGTGGAGCGTGACTGTGCCCACCGGCAGATTTACACCTTGCTACCCTCAACCCACTCCTATTTACGGTTAGGTAAGCCTCGACACCCAGGTTAACCAATTACATCGGTTTCCTGGTTCCCGGTACTGTTCGATACTTGTCCAGCAGGGCCGCACACGGACGGTCCTCAATCGACACCAACAGGGCTAAGCACGTGAGACCTCTGCTCACTGCATCCTATCCCCCTGCTGGGTCTCATTTTCATAACTTAAGCCATTTTCTACCTCTTTTCATTCTGGGTGATAAGTACTATCTCGCGAGTAGCTTCCAACCACTCGACTTCTACCGAGATCTGAAACATTAGCATGGCATTCTCTACTCGTCGAGTTTGTAAACTACCCAACCCTTTTTAGGATTTAAAAGGCTACGCAAGTGGGGTTTCAATCACGCTAACTCTAATGCAAACATTCAACCTAGACATAAATGATACAAATGAAAACTTTATAAAAGGTACTTAAGTGCAAACCGGGGCTTGCTGTAACACCCCAAAATCCTGTTAAGAGGGGAATTTAAACATTTTTGGACATATTGCATGTGTTTCAAAAATTCAAATTCAAACTGGAATTCAAATTAAACTCAAAACAGAAATGAAAAAGAAACAGAAAAGGAAAAAAATAAACCTCCCCGGCCAGTGGGCCGAAACCCACCAGCCGGCCCACCTCACCCCGCGCCAGCCCGCAGCCGCGCGCCTGTTCCCCCCTCACAGACAGGCGGGACCCACCTGTCATCCCCAACCCCCCGCTCGCGCCGACCCCGAACTATTCCCCGTGCGCGCGCGATCGTAACCGACCGGATTTCCGCGTCCCTCAGCCCGACTCCCGGTCCCAGAAGGCACCAACTCGAACTAAACAAACCCACCGCCCTTCCCCGGCTATATAAACCCCGGCATCTCCCCGTTTTTCCCCATGATCCGCCGTTTTTCCTTCTGGTGAGAACCCGAGTTACTCCGGCCAGTTTCGCTCGATCTTCGCTCGGGATTTATCATCTAACGCGCTGATCTTGATCCACCGCCTCCGGGGAACCGCGCAGGTGCAGAAAACTCGGTGGTTTGCGCTTCAAACACAGCACCGACGAGCCTCGCCGTGAATTCACCTCGGACCTCGTCGCCGACCGCTTTCCAGGACCTCCGAGCTCGAGAAAACCCCCGAGATGAGATCCCCGACCTCCCCTCTACCGATCTATGACATAAAATCACAGTTCTAGGAAGAATTGACGAAGATCCGAAACTCTACGGCGAGATCGCCGCCTCCCGCCGCCGTGCGCCGCCGGGAAGCGCCGCCCACGCTCGATCAGAGCGACGTGGCCGCTTGTGCGCCGTCTATTTTAAATCGCACGGTAGAATTTAAATCCCCGCGTACCGGTTCGACGTTATAATCTCAGCCGTCTGTTTTAAATCGGACAGTCCACGTCAGCCCCTCGTTATAAAGGCCGGAATTCTTATGCGCTACCCCCTGGGGTTCTCGGAAAATACGAGCTAGCCCCGGAAACTTCTGATCTAGCCCCTGGAACTTCAGAAAATCATGTAAATTCATTTAAAAATCAGTTTTAGCCCCTGGACTTAATAAAAATTAGGAAAACCGCTCTGTTATGTGTAGTTAGACCCCTGGAAATTCTTAAAATAATATAATAGACCCTGTAGTGGGGTGAGTTTACCTTTTTAACCCTATGTGATATTAAATTTAGGAATTTGAATATGTGTTTAGTATTTAAAATTTAAAAGATGAGACAAACACATTGTAAATTCAAATTAAAAACTTTCCTACTACTTGGAAAACTTTGGAGTGAGATAAAAATAGATTTTTGGCTGAGGTGAATCTGTCTAATTGATTATTCACATTTATTAGTTATAGGGACACATTTTAAGTAGAGAATAATTCTGAAAATTAGTAAGATAAATGTAAAATAGTTCACATCAGAGGAGAAGTTCAAAAATATATTAGTTAATATTTTAGACCCAAAACCTATTCTGTTTAGATGAGGTGTCTTACTATTTTCATAATAAAGTTCACATTTAGGCATAGGAAATAAATCTGAAAATATAGCAAGCTAGGTATGAATAACTAGAAAATGATAAATGAAGTTTCTAAAATCCAAAGAATTCAGTTTAGGGTTGGTAGAAGATCTGAAAACATATTTGGAATAGGAAAATATCTTCCATGCATACTTGGTAGCTAAAATGTGTATAAATTGAATATAAGGAATTTATTTAAATTGGAAATTCATATATAGTATGCAAACATAAATCTGAATACAAAAGTTAGAAATCATATGCACATGTTTAAAAGTGCATGTAAGCCCAAAATCAACACACATAGAGTAACCACAACACATAGAAATGTGAATGACTTTCATAAATGTGAATGTGTGGTTTGTATGAAGTGGAAGTGTGAACTATGTCTTATGGATTGTTGTTTTCTTTTGCTATGTGTGATGGTATGAGTAGAACCTGCTCCAGAGCAAGTTCTTCCTTTCCAAGATCAGGACTACCCATTCCCAGAGCAGCAGGAAGAAGGCAAGTGTCCTTGACCACTTTGTTCCTATACTAGGATGTGTAGATAGAATTATTTGCATTGTCAAATGAAATATGAAACCCATGCTAGGAAGTTTCCCTAGAATTGCATTATCTTGTTTCCTTGTAGCTTGGGTTGGGATTTATTTTATTATGTCATTTATTTACATGCTTATGCTTAGCCATGCTTAGAATGGAATATTTGGGATATGAGATCATCAGTTTATTTTACCATACTCTTGAATGAGATGTTATGAGTTATGTAGAGGTAGGGATCAAGGCAAGTTGGATGATTTGGTTAGTGCTGGGTGCACGAGACTCGGGTTTGTGTTTAGTACTTGCCTGGATCCTAAGGACCGGTTCATGGAGCATGTAACCTGGCTTTACCGTGCCAACCACATGCTGAGATGGGGCAGCTTGGCCAATTAATTAGGTGTATCCCCGGCGTAGTATGGGTGTGTTGGATGGTGCGGGGAGTAGGTGTCAGCTGGACTACCATATGAACGGCAAGGCTCAAGAGGGGGCCACTGCAGCGGGGTTGGAGCCTCTTGTATGCTGTTAGGGGTGAAACCTCAGTGGGCCCACGCTCGTCGGGAATCCCTTTGTAAAGGCTTCGTAGTGATCTCCTGGCTACACACCTGGGAAGTGTGTATGTGGTTCGTGGCCACTGGCATAATGGAGGTTCCTTTAGTCCACCCGGCAACGGGGGATGAAATCACTACATGTGGGTACAGTGGTGCAAACTCTGCAGAGTCAAAACTGTCATGACAGCCGTGCTCACGGTCAAGAGCGGCTTGGACTTATTCATGATTAGAGGAGTGATGGTTTTGGAAGTTAAGGATGTTAAGCGGGGAGCTTAACATTGAAAATGATGTTATGGTTATTTGATTATGATGATGGGATGGGAGATTGGGACCATTTCACCTGTGTAGTAATGTAGGTGCTAAATAAGCTAAGGTGATAGGTATTAATTGCATAGTGCTTTAACCAAGAGTTCAACCTCTCCTTGCTCTAGCCATGCATGACATAACTTTCCCACACTTGCTGAGTACCATCGGTACTCAACCTTGCATATTTGTTGGTTTATATTGCTGCTCAGGTCAAGATAATGAAGTGGTGTTTAATGATCAAGACTTTGGATCCGAAGAAGGTTTCTAGGTTCATGGAGTCCCCCGGGCAACGCCTGTAACGGAGCCCACAAGAATAATATTCCGCTAGTATTTTATTTTCTTGTTATGAACTTATTATCGTCCATCGAGACATATGCTATGTAAGACTTATTTATATTCGACACCTGGCTTGTAATAAATGATGCTTCACTATTTGTCATCACATGTATGAGAAAATGATCCTGGCATACATGTGATATTCACTCGGTTGTTCTTCGGAGAAACTGGGTGTGACAGAAGTGGTATCAGAGCCAAGGTTGCCCGTAGGAACGTGGACCTAGGTAGAAATGTAAAGTATTTAAGGGCCCTATTTTTTTATAAACTATTTACAAGGTGTGTGTTGAAAAGTGTTATTTAATGGAGTCACTTTCTTCATCTTACCCCAACTTTCATTCAAAATAGGATTTTTGTTTAAAAGTTTATCTAACCTAAGTTTAAATGCTTTCTGTTTTAGATGGTTCGCATGATTCGCACCACTTGCAAGTCCACAGGAGGGAGAGTTCCCGTAGTTGCCCTTGCCCAAAGAGAGGAGAGCCGTCCGGTGACATACCTTTCCTACGGATTGGTAGTAGGAGGCTTGTTGCGCCGTCTTCGACGTATGCTCCAAGCCGCCGGCAATACGGGCAAGCTAATCGTACACTATAGCTCCACCAGGACCATCCGTGAGAAGAGGGAAGAATGGAGTTCAGAGATGAGGATTAGCCACGAAAATCAGCTGCTCAAGATCCACCGCTCTCCAGCTTGTCGAGCGACACAAGTCGGTGCGGAGAAGGATGTTACCTGGGAGGCCATCACCTGCCAGAGTCACATCTATCGTCGACACCTGGCTAGAACTGAGTACATGTATGTCCTCCAACGCGAGAGTGGTACAACAGAGTATAAGTACCCGCCAGTGCAGCAAGGGACTTCCCATGAGCACATGGACTTGTGCTTGGAGGATGCTGCTATGATCAGCACTCGACTGCAGGAGTGTCAGCAGGAGCTTCAGGATGTTCGGGACACCCTGAAGGAAACCGAGGCGTTGCTTCGAGCCTGCTTGGGGGCGAGAGAAAGAGGAGATGGGAATGAACTGTGTGTCACCGTGAATGATACATGGACTCCTGACTCCCCAGATCGCCGGGCGATCAGGCCTCGTCGCACTTCTCCACCAGCAGCCTCCCCACCCAAAGCAGAGTCAGAAGGCAGCCGCAATAATGAGGAAGATCCCGAGGAGCCAGCTCAGGGATACGAGTAGTGTAGAGTCTTTCCCTTAGATAGCAAGATGTCGAATAGTCGAGTCGTTACCTTAGTTAATGGTGTGTTAATGCTTGGTGTGTGACGTGAGTTGTGGAAGCCATGAGCAATTGTCCACAGCCTCGTCTTCAGATTGTTTTGCTTTGGTGTGTGAACCCACATGAAATAATAGTGCATTTATTTTTGTGTGAGACATGAACCCTCAGAAAGTATAACAAAGCCTCAACACTTCAAAGTAAAAACAAGCGAAAGTAGTAAGATAATATGTAATGCTTTAAATTAACATTTGGTTGATCATGCTAGATGGCCGGAAGAGGAAAGGGTCGTGCTGCCAACCCCGCCAACAACAACGATGAGGCCTGCAACCCTCATCTTTCTGGGAGCCAAGACAGGGGTGGGCGCCGTGAGGGAGTTGATCCCATCCACCAAATGCTTGAAAATCAAAATCAGCTCATCGAGAACCTGACTCAAGTGGTGGCCAACTTGCATCAAGTTCCACCTCCACAAGCTGCACCACGCCAACCAAGGTTGAGTGAGTTTCTAGGAACTCAACCTCCGAAGTTTGCAAGTGCTGCTGAACCTCTAGAGGCAGATGACTGGCTAAAGACCATTGACAGCAAGATGAGGATCATACAGTGCCAAGGGTATGAGAGGGTGCTGTTTGCCTCTCATCAATTGCATGGACCTGCTGCTGATTGGTGGACCGCCTACGTGGCCGCCCATCATGACCCTGAGAACATCACTTGGGAAGAGTTCAAGCGTAGCTTCCGCAACCATTACATACCAAGGGGTGAACTCAAAAACAAGAGGAAGGAGTTCTTGGGGTTGCAGCAAGGAAACATGACTGTGAGGGAATACCTCACTAAATTTACTCAACTCTCCCGTTATGCCCCACGGGACATAGAGACTGATGAGCAGAAATAGGATTGTTTCGTGGAAGGACTTACCGCAGAAATGCAGTGTGCAATGTCCTCCAACGAGTATGAAAGCTTCCAAAAGATGGTGGACAGAGCATTTGTGGTAGAAAGGAAGCTGAAGGCCTTGAAAAATGAAAACAAGAGGAAGGCCGGGTGGTCACACCATGTCTCAGAGAGCAACACCCGCCCACGTCTGATGCAGCAACCTGCAGGGCAGACGAACCGTGCTGTGGTACCCTACTCAGCACCAAGAGGGTACAACCCGAACTACAGGCCTCCGGCAGCACCAATACAGCCACAATGTCAGTTCGTACAGCAGCCTCGCCCTACATATCAACCTCGACCAGCAGTGCAAGGACCCCCAAACCAACCCCAAGACAACAAAGGCCAGGCACCTAAGGTTGGGGTGCAATGTTTTAACTGTGGTGAAGTGGGGCACTACACACATAAGTGCCCAAAGAAGAAGCCCGCGCAGCCGCAACAGCAGAATGTAATGAGAGGACGGGTGAACCACGTCACCATGGAGGAGGCGCAAGAGGCACCCGACGTGGTAGTTGGTAAGTTTCCTGCCAATTTACACATTGCAACCCTGTTGTTTGATTCTGGTGCTACCCACTCGTTCATTGCCCAAGGGTTTGTTAATAAGCATGACCTAGCAACAACACAAATGAACCATATGCTAGCAGTAAACTCTCCAGGTGGAGAAATAAGGACAAGACAAGTGTGTCCCAAAGTGAACCTAGACATTAATGGGGTAGTATTTACTGCTAGCCTCATAGTGATAGATTCACAAGGGATAGATAATATCTTGGGTATGGATTGGTTGACCAAACATAAAGGAATCATCCATTGTTCGACCAGAACGGTGGAACTAACTCACCCTAGTGGCACAAGAGTAAAGTTTATAACAATACAAGAGCCTAGGAGGGACATTAAATTAAATCAAGTTGAGGTGAAAGTGAAGGAGATCAGGACCATCAGGGAATATCCAGATGTTTTTCCGGAGGAGTTGCCAGGTATGCCTCCTGATCGTGAAGTGGAATTCGCAATTGAGCTAGTGCCTGGAACAGCCCCGATATACAAGAGACCTTATCGGATGGACTCCAAGCAGCTGGAAGAACTCAAGGATCATTTGAGAGAATTGACGGAGAAGGGGTATATTCATCCTAGTTCCTCACCTTGGGGAGCTCCAGTGATATTTGTGCCCAAGAAGGACGGAACCCAAAGGTTATGCGTGGACTACCGTGCCTTAAATGAGGTAACCATCAAGAACAAGTACCCATTACCCCGCATTGAAGACATGTTTGATCAGTTGAGGGGAGCTTGTGTGTTCTCAAAAATTGATCTCAGGTCGGGATACCACCAACTTAAGATAAGGCAAGCCGATATTCCAAAGACAGCTTTCGTATCTCGGTACGGATTGTATGAATACACCGTCATGCATTTTGGGCTAACGAATGCCCCGGCATACTTCATGTATCTCATGAACAAGGTATTCATGGAATATCTGGACAAATTTGTGGTGGTTTTCATAGATGACATTCTCGTTTTCTCCAAAGATGAAGAGGAACATGAGAAACATCTAAGGTTGGTGTTGCAGAGGCTGAGAGAACACCTACTATATGCCAAGTTGAGCAAGTGTGAGTTTTGGCTAGAGAGAGTTCCCTTCTTAGGACATATCATCTCGGAGGCCATGGATCCCGCCAAAATCAAGGATATACAGAAGTGGAAGACCCCTAAAAATGTCGGGAAAGTTTGAAGCTTCTTGGGATTGGCAGGATACTATCGACGGTTTATTGAGGGATTCTCTAAGATCTCGAGACCCCTCACCAAACTGTTGGAGAAGAGAATCACATTCACATGGACGCCGCAGTGCGAGACGAGTTTTCAGGAGTTAAAGAAAAGATTGACAACAGCCCCAGTGCTAGTTATGCCAGATATGCAGAAGAACTTTACGGTGTACTGCGATGCCTCTAGAAACGGGTTGGGATGTGTTCTCATGCAAGAAGGGCATGTCGTGGCTTATGCATCCCGGCAGCTCCGGAAGCACGAGAAGAACTATCCTACACATGACCTAGAACTAGCCGCAGTGGTACACGTGTTAAAAATTTGGCGGCACTACTTGATGGGGAAGAGGACAGAGATATATACGGATCATAAGAGTTTAAAGTACATTTTCACACAGCCAGATCTCAACCTCAAACAAAGGAGATGGTTAGAGCTAATCAATGACTTTGATGTGGGCATCAACTATCATCCTGGGAAAGCAAACGTCGTGGCAGATGCTTTAAGTCGGAAAGTGCAGGTCAATAAGTTGAGCTTGAAGGACATGCCTGCAGAATTGAAGGACGAGGTTATAAGGCTCAATCTATGCCTTGTGAATAGTGGTGAAGCCATCGCCATGGAAGTGGACTCCACACTAGAGCGAGAAATACGTGAGGGTCAAAAGAATGACGAGAAGATACAAGAAATCAGGCAACTCATCAAGGAAAATAAAGCCCCTGGGTTCAGAGAGGATGAACAGGGAACGGTGTGGCACGGGAAAAGAATCTGTGTGCCTGATGTAAAGGAGATCCGTGAATTGATTTTGAAGGAGGCTCACGATTCCGACTATTCCATTCATCCTGGGAGTACAAAGATGTACCAGGACCTCAAGAGCAGGTATTGGTGGTATGGCATGAAGCGAGATGTCGCGGAACATGTTGCCTTATGTGACACATGCCAGTTGGTGAAAGCAGAACATTAACGACCCGCGGGATTATTGCAACCACTCAAAGTGCCTGAATGGAAATGGGAAGAAATCGGTATGGATTTCATAGTGGGATTACCTAAGAACCAATCAGGATATGATTCAATATGGGTCATCATCGACAGGCTAACCAAGGTAGCTCATTTCATCCCCGTGAAAGAAAGCTACAGCGGATCCAAATTGGCAGAATTGTACATGTCAAGGATCATGTGTTACCATGGAGTGCCCAAGAAGATAGTGTCGGATCGAGGGACACAGTTCACCTCATGGTTCTGGCAGAAGTTGCACGAAACCATGGGAATCCATCTGAACTTTAGTTCTGCCTATCATCCCCAAACTGACGGGCAGACGGAAAGAACCAATCAGATTCTTGAGGATATGCTGAGGGTGTGTGCACTCAAAAACAATCGGAGTTGGGACAAGACCATACCGTATGCGGAATTCTCCTATAACAACAGCTATCAAGCTAGTATGAATATGTCACCGTTCGAAGCTTTGTATGGGAGGAAGTGCAGAACTCCCCTATTTTGGAACCAAACAAGGGAAAGTAAAGTGTTTGGTCCCGAAGTACTACAAGAAGCCGAGGCGAAAGTGACGGAAATTCGCAACAACTTGAGGATAGCACAAACACGACAAAAGAGCTATGCCGATGTACGGAGAAGAGAGCTCGTTTTCAACGTGGGAGACTATGTGTATCTCAAGGTGTCCCCTATCCGAGAACTTCGTCGGTTCAAGGTGAAAGGGAAGTTATCACCTCGATACATCGGACCCTTTCAAGTTCTGGAGAGGAAAGGCGAAGTGGCGTATCAACTAGAATTACCGGCTCGCCTATCGGATCTGCACGATGTATTCCATGTGTCACAGCTCAAGAAATGTCTGAGAATGCCTGAAGAGGTGTTACCCATGAATGAGGTTGACGTAGCTGAGGATTTGTCTTATGCCGAGCAACCATCCAAGATTTTGGAAACAATGGAACGCCTCACAAGAAATAAAAGAATCCGGATGTGCAAGGTGCAGTGGAAGCATCACTCGGAAGAGGAAGCCACCTGGGAGCGAAACGATGAGCTTAAGATACAATTTCCGGAATTGTTTTCTTAGAACCACCAATCTCAAGGACGAGATTTCTTTTAAGGGGGGTAGAGCTGTAACACCCCAAAATCCTGTTAAGAGGGGAATTTAAAAATTTTTGGACGTATTGCATGTGTTGCAAAAATTCAAATTCAAACTAGAATTCAAATTAAACTCAAAACAGAAATGAAAAAGAAAAAGAAAAGGAAAAAAATAAACCTCCCCGGCCAGTGGGCCGAAACCCACCAGCCGGCCCACCTCACCCCGCGCCATCCCGCAGCCGCGCGCCCGTTTCCCCCTCACAGACAGGCGGGACCCACCTGTCATCCCCAACCCCCCGCTCGCGCCGATCCCGGACTCTTCCCCGCACGCGCGCGATCGTAACCTACCGGATTTCCGCGTCCCTCAGCCCGACTCCCGGTCCCAGAAGGCACCAACTCGATCTAAACAAACCCGCCGCCCTTCCCCGGCTATATAAACCCCGGCATCTCCCCGTTTTTTCCTATGATCCGCCGTTTTTCCTTGCGGTGAGAACCCGAGTTACTCCGGCCACTTTCGCTCTATCTTTGCTCGGGATTTCTCATCTAACGCGCTGATCTTGATCCACCGCCTCCGGGGAACCGCGCAGGTGCATAAAACTCGTTGTTTTGCGCTTCAAACACAGCGCCGACGAGCCTCGCCGTGAATTCACCTCGGACCTCGTCGCCGACCGCTTTCCAGGACCTCCGAGCTCGGGAAAACCCCCGAGGTGAGATCCCCGACCTCCCCTCTACCGATCTATGCCATAAAATCACAGTTCTAGGAAGAATTGATGAAGATCCGAAACTCTCCGGCGAGATCGCCACCGTGCGCCGCCGGGCAGCGCCGCCCGCGCTCGATCAGAGCGACGTGGCCGCTTGTGCGCCGTCTATTTTAAATCGCACGGTAGAATTTAAATCCCCGCGTACCAGTTCGACGTTATAATCTCAGCCGTCTGTTTTAAATCGGACGGTCCACGTCAGCCCCACGTTATAAAGACCGGAATTCTTACGCGCTACCCCCTGGGGTTCTCGGAAAATACGAGCTAGCCCCGGAAACTTCTGATCTAGCACCTGGAACTTCAGAAAATCATGTAAATTCATTTAAAAATCAGTTTTAGCCCCTGGACTTAATAAAAATTAGGAAAACCCCTCTGTTATGTGTAGTTAGACCCCTGGAAATTCTTAAAATAATATAATAGACCCTGTAGTGGGGTGAGTTTACCTTTTTAACCCTATGTGATATTAAATTTAGGAATTTGAATATGTGTTTAGTATTTAAAATTTAAAAGATGGGAGAAACACATTGTAAATTCAAATTAAAAACTTCCCTAGTACTTGGAAAACTTTGGAGTGAGATAAAAATAGATTTTTGGCTGAGGTGAATCTGTCTAATTGATTATTCACATCTATTAGTTATAGGGACACATTTTTAAGTAGAGAATAATTCTGGAAATTAGTAAATCAAATGTAAAATAGTTCACATCAGAGGAGAAGTTCAAAAATATATTAGTTAATACTTTAGACCCAAAACCTATTCTGTTTAGATGAGGTGTCTTACTATTTTCATAATAAAGTTCACATTTAGGCATAGGAAATAAATCTGAAAATATAGCAAGCTAGGTATGAATAACTAGAAAATGATAAAGGAAGTTTCTAAAATCCAAAGAATTCAGTTTTGGGTTGGTAGAAGATCTGAAAACACATTTGGAATAGGAAAATATCTTCCATGCATACTTGGTAGCTAAAATGTGTATAAATTGAATATAAGGATTTTATTTAAATTGGAAATTCATATATAGTATGCAAACATAAATCTGAATACAAAAGTTAGAAATCATATGCACATGTTTAAAAGTGCATGTAAGCCCAAAATCAACACACATAGAGTAACCACAACACATAGAAATGTGAATGACTTTCATAAATGTGAATGTGTGGTTTGTATGAAGTGGAAGTGTGAACTATGTCTTATGGATTGTTGTTTTCTTTTGCTATGTGTGATGGTATGAGTAGAACCTGCTCCAGAGCAAGTTCTTCCTTTCCAAGATCAGGACTACCCATTCCCAGAGCAGCAGGAAGAAGGCAAGTGTCCTTGACCACTTTGTTCCTATACTAGGATGTGTAGATAGAATTATTTGCATTGTCAAATGAAATATGAAACCCATGCTAGGAAGTTTCCCTAGAATAGCATTATCTTGTTTCCTTGTAGCTTGGGTTGGGATTTATTTTATTATGTCATTTATTTACATGCTTATGCTTAGCCATGCTTAGAATAGGATATTTGGGATATGAGATCATCAATTTATTTTACCATACTCTTGAATGAGATGTTATGAGTTATGTAGAGGTAGGGATCAAGGCAAGTTGGATGATTTGGTTGGTGCTGGGTGCACGAGACTCGGGTTTGTGTTTAGTACTTGCCTGGATCCTAAGGACCGGTTCATGGGGCATGTAACCTGGTTTTACCGTGCCAACCACATGCTAAGATGGGGCAGCTTGGCAAATTAATTAGGTGTATCCCTGGCGTAGTATGGGTGTGTTGGATGGTGCGGGGAGTAGGTGTCAGCTGGACTACCATATGAACCACAAGGCTCAAGAGGGGGCCACTGCAGCGGGGTTGGAGCCTCTTGTATGCTGTTAGGGGTGAAACCTCAGTGGGACCACGCTCGTCGGGAATCCCTTTTGTAAAGGCTTCGTAGTGATCTCCTGGCTACACACCTGGGAAGTGTGTATGTGGTTCGTGGCCACTGGCATAATGGAGGTTCTTTTAGTCCACCCGACAACGGGGGATGAAATCACTACATGTGGATACAGTGGTGCAAACTCTGCAGAGTCAAAACTGTCATGACAGTCGTGCTCACGATCAAGAGCGGCATGGACTTATTCATGATTAGAGGAGTGATGGTTTTGGAAGTTAAGGATGTTAAGCGGGGAGCTTAACATTGAAAATGATGTTATGGTTATTTGATTATGATGATGGGATGGGAGATTGGGACCATTTCACCTGTGTAGTAATGTAGGTGCTTAATAAGCTAAGGTGATAGGTATTAATTGCGTAGTGCTTTAACCATGAGTTCAACCTCTCCTTGCTCTAGCCATGCATGACATAACTTTCCCACACTTTCTGAGTACCATCGGTACTCAACCTTGCATATTTGTTGGTTTATATTGCTGCTCAGGTCAAGATAATGAAGTGGTGTTTAATGATCAAGACTTTGGACCCCAAAAAAGTTTCTAGGTTCATGGAGTCCCCCGGGCAACGCCTGTAACGGAGCCCACAAGAATAATATTCCGCTGCTATTTTATTTACTTGTTATGAACTTATTATCGTCCATCGAGACATATGCTATGTAAGACTTATTTATATTCGACACCTGGCTTGTAATAAATGATGCTTCACTATTTGTCATCACATGTATGAGAAAATGATCCTGGCATACATGTGATATTCACTCAGTTGTTCTTCGGAGAAACTGAGTGTGACACTTGCCTGGTTGCGAGTCAGAGAAGAAGTGAGCTTCTGGTGGGAGGACGTCCAAAGGCTCCGGCGTATCCTCAACTTCAGTCACTATTATGAAATGTAATAAAATACATGTATAAGTATTAAGGCTTTATAAGAATTGAACTACTATTCATAGCTATTGCTATTTATGATCCTTAATTGGCTTTGGGAATTTTACAGTGGATACTAGACTCTCTAAGGATGATTTGAGCCAAATTTGGAGATATGTCATTGCACAATGTAGTCTTTAAAATTCCCACAAATACAATGCTTCTCTGAATTTTGAGCCCAATTCATGAGCTTTGACATAGCTAATGGTGGAAGATGTGATTAGGGTAAGTCTCCATGGTTCTAACAAAATTTGTTTCACCATTTTTGGAGCTACCATCAGAGAGATATGAATTTTTGAAGTTTGGACAGGAGTGCTGAACAGTTTCTGTATAAATTTGAATTTCCAAATAAAAGCTGAACTTGGGAAGGTAATTTGACCTAGCAAATGAACTCCAATGAAGCCCAAGTTTTTACTGGAGATCAGTATCTATGAAGAGGATTTGCTGCCCAAATTTGAGAATATTTCATAAAGAATTGCTCCTGTAGTAAATCCCTAAAGGATTTACTAAAAACAATTCTACAGAAATTCCTGGGCATTTTCATAGCCTAAAATTGGTTTCTCTGTGAAGTACCCCTCATGAGGAATCCAACAAAATTGGTCTCACTCGCTGGCGACCCGAGCCCGCAAAACGCCGGTGGCGACAAAAACTCGAAGAACTCCTTCAGTTCTTGATGGTTTCCGGCACCGTTTGAGTGAGAAGGATCGCAGGGATCTAACAAAGCTTCTCCTAGAGCAGGATGAGCTCTAGCTATCGCAACACGAAGAATTTGATTGTAGACCGAGGAGTGTTGCTATGAACTAGTGTTGGTAAAACCCGAAATTCTCACTACCCGGTTGATCAATCATCCTGAGGCTTTCGGTAACACGATCTACATACAACAACGCACCTTTCTTGTGCAGGGAAGGGGCAGTGAAGCTGGCCGTAGCGCACGGTCCACGGTGAACCGAACGGGGTTCCGCCGAGCACCTCTGATTGCCGGCGCCAATCTCTGGTTTGCGCGTAGCACGAGCTAGGAAGCTTAGGGAAAAGAAAGGTGGAGGCTGGAGCACTCTCTTGCGCTTCTTTTTGCTGTTTGGGGCTCAATCATCCGAGCTCTGGCGAGCGTGGGCGAGGGAGGTAAACAGCGACGGCGCTGAGGCGGTTTCTCGGGGGAGAGCACACGAAAGGAGCGGCGAGTCACCGAGGGAAAACGAAGACCGACTTCGTTGCTGCGACCGGGGGTGATGAAGCGGCTGGCGATCGACGAACCAGGAGGTGGCGCGGTGGAATTCCTCGGGGGCGGGTTTCACCGGGCGCTGGCGGCCTCTCGGCGATCAGCCGATGAAAACAGAGGCGGTAGCTCTGCTGGGAGGCTGACTGCTGGGCCCCACCTCCCTCTCTATTAATCCAATAATTCCCTGATATTTTTACCCAGCAACTCAACATTTAAGGCTAGACTTTCACCCCAAGTAAGGTTTGAATTTGCTGAATTCAAATGATTTGAATTCTAGTGTAAAATTGAATTGTGTTTGACCCTTTGAATTTGAAATGAGTTTGAATTCTCCACTTTGTATTGCCTCATAAATATAGCAAACCAGTTCCAAAATTTCCAACTTTTGGCATGGCTGCTCATTCCAAGGTGGAGAACACATTTGTGAAACCCAATTTTCAAATTGAGGGAATTGGAATTTGAAACTGAATTTAAAATTCAGATTAGAGGGCTTCTCCTTTTAATCCCAAACAAATATTAAAACTCCTCCAAATGAGCTGAAGTTTGGAAGGTTGAATATTTGGACTATGAAGATCCAAGTTGTGCATTTAGATCTCCATGTTTGGAAGTTTTGGGAAGTCTAAACCCTCACTTTGAACTCACATTTATTATAATTCAAAGTTTTAATTCCCCTCATTTTTCATAAGTGTATATGAGCTGAATTTTCTTGCTACCACTTTTGGGGATTTTACATCCCTCCCCCCTTAAAAGGAATCTCGTCCCGTGATTCCAAAGGAAAAGCAAAGTGGGGAAAACTTTACCGGGTATATGATGATAGCAAGTCCGGATAATACGTGCGTAGATAATCCTCACTTTCCCATGTCGCCTTATCAGCAGTATGGTTACTCCACAAGACCTTGTAGAACCATAAGGTCCGGTTTCTTGTGGCACGAGTCTTTTCATCGATGATCCGGATTGGATACTCCGTATACGTGAGGTGCGGTTGAAGGACTTCTATGTCTTCAGTGCGGATTTCAGCAGAGGGCTTGAGGCACTTCCACAGCTGAGAGATGTGGAAGACGTTGTGAATGCCTGTGAGCGACGCTGGTAACTCTAGGCGATAGGCCACGGGTCTGCATATTTCAATGACAGCGAACGGGCCAATGAATCGCGGCGTAAGTTTACCCTTCACTCCGAAACGGTGAACTCCCTTCATCGGAGACACACGGACATAAACATGGTCCCCGATGTCGAAGTGGAGAGGACGGCGTCTTTTATCCGCATAGCTTTTCTGACGAGATTGAGCAGCCTTGAGGTTGGCCTGTATCACTCGCACTCGTTCTTCAGCTTCATTCACAAGTTCAATGCTGTAGATGACTCGCTCGCCGGACTCGCACCAGTTGAGAGGTATGTGGCATTTCTGGCCGTAGAGAGCTTCATACGGCGCCATCTTGATGCTAGCTTGATAGCCATTGTTGTACGAAAACTCCGCCAACAGCAAATGATCATCCCAATTCTTGCCGTGGTGGATGGCACAAGCGCGTAGCATGTCTTCAAGCACTTGATTCACCCGTTCAGTTTGACCATCCGTCTGCGGGTGATACGCGGAGCTTCGGATCAGTTTGGTCCCCAACGATGCGTGCATCTGTTCCCAAAACCGAGAGACGAACAGCGCACCGCGATCTGAAATTATGGAGCGGGGAACACCGTGCAAACATAAGATCTTTGCAATGTACAGCTCCGCATATTGCTTGGCCACGTACTTTGTATGTACAGGGATAAAATGAGCCGACTTGGTTAGTCGATCGACTATCACCCAAATCGAGTCATGTTTGTGAGACGTGAGAGGTAACCCGACTATGAAGTCCATGCTGATATCCTCCCACTTCCATGCCAGAGTGTTCGATGGTTGCAGCTGTCCGGCTTTTTTACGCATATGGTCGGCCTTCACACGCGGACACGTGTCACATTCGGATACGTATTTTGCGATCTCTCTCTTCATCCGTGTCCACCAAAACCTGGTTTTCAGATCCTGGTACATCTTGTTGCTGCCCGGATGAATAGAATACTTGGACAAATGAGCCTCGTCCAAGATTTTCTTCCGAAGTTTCATGTCACGGGGTACCACTATACGGTCTTTAAACCATAGAGTGTCGTGTTCATCTCTTCAGAAGCATTTAATTTCACCATTCTCCATCCTTCTCCGAATGTGCGACATTCCCACGTCTTTCTTCTGCGCTTCCATAATCTCCTCTCGTGTTGTAGGGACGAGAGCAAGATTATATAATGCCCCATATGGAACCAAGTACAGACTTGGCTCTTCCTCTTCAAGTGGGGTGATGGACAGATTGTTGACATGGGATTTGCGGCTTAAGGCATCGGCAACCACGTTTGCCTTACCGGGGTGGTAGTGAATCTCGATCTCATAGTCTTTGATCAGTTCTAGCCATCTCCGTTGCCGCATATTCAACTCCTTTTGAGTGAAGATATACTTCAAACTCTTGTGGTCAGTGTAGAGGTGCACTAAGTTCCCAAGCAAATAGTGCCTCCACATCTTCAAGGCCAACACCACAGCAGCGAGCTCAAGATCATGAGTCAGATAGTGCTGCTCGTGGTTACGAAGTTGACGTGAGCCATAGGCGACCACTCTTCCTCCTTGCATCAATACACGGCCAAGACCGATGCCGGATGCATCACAATATACATCAAAGGGCTTGGTTGTATCCGGTTGAGCTAACACCGGGGCTGTTGTAAGATGCTTCACTAATGCCTGGAAAGCTTCTTCACAAGCTGAGCTCCAAACATATTTGACCCCCTTCATCAACAGTTCAGTCATCAGCTTAGCAAGCTTGGAGAAATTTGGTATGAATCTCCGATAATATCCTGCTAACCCGAGGAAACTCCTGACTTCATGGACTGATGTGGGGGACTTCGATTCAGCACTTGTTCGATTTTGCTTGGATCAACTGCAATGCCTTCTGCGGAAATGATATGACCAAGGAATGGCACTTGGCTGATCCAAAACTCACACTTGCTGAACTTGGCATAAAGCTTATGGTCTCTTAATCGTTGAAGCACGATATGCAAGTGCTGGGCGTGTTCCTCTTCAGACTTGGAGTAGACCAAGATGTCGTCTATGAACACCACCACAAACTTGTCCAACTCCGGTATGAACACTGAGTTCATGAGATACATGAAGTGTGCCGGGGCGTTGGTGAGACCAAAGGACATGACGAGGTATTCATATAACCCATATCTCGTCGAGAAGGCCGTTTTTGGAATATCTTCTGCCCGGATCTTGATTTGATGATATCCGGAGCGAAGATCCATCTCTGAAAACACACTTGCACCCACAAGTTGATCGAAGAGAATATCGATGCGGGGCAGTGGATATTTATTCTTGATGGTGATGGCGTTGAGAGGTCGGTAGTCCACACACAACCTCAAGGTTTCATCCTTTTTCTTCACAAACAGCGCCGAGAATCCCCATGGCGAGGAACTCGGTCGAATGAAACCCTTCTTCATTAGATCATTGAGCTGCTCCTTCAATTCAGCCATCTCATTCGGAGCCATCTTGTATGGTCTCCGTGATATCGGCGTCGTTCCAGGTACCAGTTCAATCTTGAACTTGAAATTTCTTTCGGATGGCATGCCCGGAAGATCATCCGGAAAGACATCCGGGTATTCACGGGCCACACGAATATCCTCAAGTTTTGTGGCTTCCGTGTTATAGGTGGCTGGAGATTCTTGAACCGAACGGTCAAGAATAAGAACATGTGGTTCATGGAGTGGAGAGTTTAGAAGAACCACACGTGGAATGATGTCAAGAACAGTACCATGGCGATGTAGCCATGACATTCCTAAAATGACATCAAGTTTTTGACTCTCTAACATGATTAGAGAAGTCGGATATAGATTCCCACCCAACTGTAATGGCGCTCTATAGACCATTCTATCAGCTGTTATTTTCCCACCCGGAGAACATATCAAATATGAATTATTTGTGGGAATAAGATGCAGTTGATATTTATTAACATAAGACTGACTTATGAAATTATGGGTGGCACCGGAGTCAAAAAGTATGACTACGGGATGATCTAAGTAGGAGAACGTACCCACGAGGACGGGTTCGCCTTCCGGCACGTCTTCGATAGCTAAGTGATGGATGTTGCCGGGTTTTGGTGCTGGTTTCTTGGGCTGGTTGCGGGGCTGATTAGCACCCTGATATGGTGCCGCACCCCTGCCCTGTCGCGGCTCGGGGCAGCCTCTAGAAATGTGCCCGACATGGCCACACGTGTATCACGTGTATGGTGTCGGGGTCCCGCCGACTTGAGGACGGAATCCCGGTGCACGCTGTTGAAACTGAGGCGCACGTGGGACCATCCTTTGCTGCTGCTGTTGCTGTGGTGGATACGTCGGTCGGAAGCCCGGCGCATTTATATTGTCGACCGCGAAACTGAGGCAGTCACGCCGGTGGCTGCCATCTCTGACCGGATGGTGAGCGATACACCACTCGGTATTTCTGTGGTGTCCCACCACTGCTGCTCGTCAGCGCGCTGCGTTTCCTCTTGTCAGAACCGCACTCGCGCTGAGCATTTTCTTGTAGAATCACGGCATTAACTAGATCGTTGAATGTGCCGCGATTGCTCTGGGCGAGATGGACCTTCATCTTGGAATTCAGGCCCCGGAAGAACGCATTGTGCTTGTTGTCCTCCGTTCCCACAAAACCTGGCGCATACTGCGCCAGCCGGTTGAATGACCTGGAGTACTCATGAGCACTCCTCTCGCCTTGTCGTAGCGCCAGGAACTCCTGGAGCTTCATTTCCATCACACCGGGAGGTATGTGATAGGCGCGGAACGCCTCCCGGAACTCCGTCCATGTGACGGCATGGCCAGCCGGTAAGGAGGCGGTGTAGTTCGCCCACCAGGTACCGGCTTCTCCTTGAAGCTGTTGCGCTGCATACAGCACCTTCTGGTGTTCGGTGCATCGTAGCAGCCCGAACTTCGCCTCCAGAGTGCGGATAAAGCTGTCCGCCTCCAAAGGTTCTTCGGCCTCCGTGAAGACCGGTGGATGGGTCGCCATGAATTCTGAATATGAACTTTGTTGGGGCTGGCGTTGCCCATTGTCTTGGCGTCCTCCCTGATGGGACGCATTCTGCTGCACCAACATCCGCAGCAGCTCGGTTTGCTCGTCGCGCGAGCAGAGCACTGCGGCGAGAACCTCCGCAAGATTCCTTGGAAGTTCTGGTGGTGGAGGAGGTGGTTGCTGCTGCGTCGTGGTTTGCTCCGGTGGTGGAGACTCATCACCACTAACCTGACTTGGACCTCCCTCCTCTTGCGTTGAACGTGTCCGCACCATTCTGCATTCAGATCATTCAAATGATCAGCACATGTTGGTTTATTTCATCCAATCTATACAATAGTAGTGCGGGAATGGAATAAACAGTATGCATAACAATCACACATATGGATAAAGTATAAACTTTATGCAACATATACATCCCTGGACCGTGTCACACGATCGAGTTCCAAAGTATTGAACTTTATGGGTTAAAAGTTCATTTCGACCATCGGGGTCACCACGGGATGTTAAGTGTGTTAGCATGCGTAATTCCTCGCTATTGTATTGGACCCAAGCATGTACTAACTCGAAGTGATATGTCAAATGCATAAACCCTTCGACTCCAACTCGCTGTTTTACAACAGCCACTGGACGTCAAATGGTGAAACTAAGTGTTTTGGTTGAAATACAGAAAATTCCAGAGAGCATTTGGTCTGCCCTGTTTTTGGACAGTACCTACTCATCTGAGATTTTCATCCCATTGGAGGGAGATTTTGTTCTGGAGCCCTACAGAAAAGTTGTAGAGGACTTCTAAACCTTTCCAGAATGGTATCCCACACCTCCATTGCTTCAACCAATCTTAAGTTATGCCCTGTTCAAGTTCAGAAAATTTTCTGCCAAAAACAGGGGAGATTGTTCCGAAGCTTTTGAGATTAAACCTATACTCCCAATTGACTCTTAGTTCAATATAGGAGTTTACTAACCCCTAAATGGATTCCTAAACTTCATTTAGACTCTTTTATTTGAATATAAACTTTTATGCAGTCGGTACTACGTTTCCTCACCAAAGAAAAATCCTAAACCGGTATTCCGGCATATATTGTCACATGGTGGAACTAAAGACGTCACTCACAAACGGTTTCTACACGTCATGCGCTAACGTGGTTAATGTACCTGCAGAAAAACACACAATAATGGTGCACACAAGGGTTTTAGCATTTCAGGCAGTTCCATATCATAATAAAAACATACGGTCCGTATCATTTCCATACGGATCGTCCTTGAGTCAAGCCACGTCTCAAGGTACATGGTCGTGTTTTCACACCACACGACGGGGAACCCGAGTATAGCGCAAACGGGTCGTCACGGTTGAGAATTTTATCAACCCAACGGATACCACCAACTTCCTCATGACCGTTGAGGCACGCCGATGGCGAGCGCTGTGTATGGCCCTTTGAACATTGAACGTTCAGGAGTTGCATACTATCGTGTTGCTTACCACACGATGGGGTATTCTCACTTTTTCCTAAAGCACGCTGGAGATCAGCGTTTTCATATGCTCTCAGAACCATGGAGAGGTTCAGAGACTTATAATAACTACCGTGCCAAGCCACGGTATAACCTTCCATACTATTACTCGTATGGGGAGTTACCGCAATTGATCCGCCTGCGGTGGCGTACCTTACCTCTTACCTGACGTCGGAGCGTCGTTACAGAATGTATAACAAATATGTTAGCATTTCCACCTTAGTAACTACTACTATCATAGACCTTATGTGGGCTTATTGACTAATCCTCACTCGACTACTTCTAAATTTTCAAAATAAGCTCTTTTCGAGTGTGCTATTCCTAATGCGGCTCTGATACCACGACTGTGGGGACCACCCCGTGGTTCACCCACTCCAGGATCGCATATGGTGGTGCTGTACGATGCGGCACCCAACAGCACACAAGAAAAGAATAAAGAACAACATACAAACTTTTATTTAATATAAAACAGCGGAAGACTTTTTACAAAATCTATTCATACAGCGGAAATAATATACATATAAGGCCTCTCATCCTAGCTATGCAAAAGTGCAGCCGTACAGCCCGGGGACGCTACACACTAGCAGCATGGAACCGGAGATCACGGCGGCGTGCAGGGCTCTAGCTCGGCCGTGTACCCCGACGGGTGCATCGGCTCGTCCTCAGAACCTTCCTCATAACTCTCACCTGCACACAGCTCGAAATATTGCAACCGTGAGCACGATGGCTCAGCAAGTCTTAACCGTCAACCCTAGGCATGGAACTCTACGTGCAAGGATGTGTAAGGTAGGAAAGGATTTTGCAATAAAGACACGCCTATAAGTTGATCCTTACTTTCAGTTTTATAGCAGAAGATTCATATGCCTTAGGCAGCCCTCACATCGGAAATTCACAATCAAACAAGAAACGCTTTCCTCCGATGTGGTGATGCCCAAAGTGGAATATAAACTTAATTAGCTCTATAACTACAGCAATCAAGGTATTCAAGACATTAATAGGTCAATACAGCATTTTCAGTTGGCTTATTTCTCTTCTTACTACGTCACAGCGCAGTGAACAAGCGGGTACTCAAATAACCGCGAGGGACGGTGATTGCAATAAAGACACACCCGGATAACACGTCACATACACCCACTTTCAGAAGCGTGATTCCACACCCCTTCCTACTCTGTTGTATGCAACAACCTTTCAAAGGCAACCCAAATGCCGAACCGGTCCATCCGTAACGGGTAGGAGGTCCCCGCGTGGAGCGTGACTGTGCCCACCAGCAGATTTACACCTTGCTACCCTCAACCCACTCCTATTTACGGTTGGGTATGCCTCGACACCCAGGTTAACCAAATACATCGGTTTCCTGGTTCCCATATGCCAGTATGCATCCGGTACTGTTCGATACTTGTCCAGCAGGGCCGCACACGGACGGTCCTCAATCGACACCAACACGGCTAAGCACGTGAGACCTCTGCTCACTGCATCCTATCCCCCCTGCTGGGTCTCATTTTCATAACTTAAGCCATTTTCTACGTCTTTTCGTTCCGGGTGATAAGTACTATCTCGCGAGTAGCTTCCAACCACTCGACTTCTACCGATATCCTAAACATTAGCATGGCATTCTCTACTCGTCGAGTTTGTAAACTACCCAACCCTTTTTTGGATTTAAAAGGCTATGCAACTGGGGTTTCAATCACCCTAACTCTAATGCAAACATTCAACCTAGACATAAATGATACAAAATAAAACTTTATAAAAGGTACTTAAGTGCAAACCGGGGCTTGCTGTAACACCCCAAAATCCTGTTAAGAGGGGAATTTAAAAATTTTTGGACGTACAGCATGTGTTGCAAAAATTCAAATTCAAACTGGAATTCAAATTAAACTCAAAACAGAAATGAAAAAGAAAAAGAAAAGGAAAAAAATAAACCTCCCTGGCCAGTGGGCCGAAACCCACCAGCCGGCCCACCTCACCCTGCGCCAGCCCGCAGCCACGCGCCAGTTTCCCCCTCACAGACAGGCGGGACCCACCTGTCATCCCCAACCCCCCGCTCGCGCCGACCCCGGACTCTTCCCCGCGCGCGCGCGATCGTAACCGACCGGATTTCCACGTCCCTCAGCCCGACTCCCGGTCCCAGAAGGCACCAACTCGATCTAAACAAACCCGCCGCCCTTCCCCGGCTATATAATGTGATGGCTCTCTAGGATGATAGATTGTCCCCACATACCACCACTCGTCTTTTCTACGCACTTTGTCCTCGCTCGTGCGCACCCGAGAAAACCTCCCAGTCGGTCACCCATCCCCAAATTCCTCCGGGCCAAGCACGCTTAACCCCGAAGTCCTTTGCAGGTGGGCTTCCGGAAAAGAAGGTATACCTTGGTGGTATGAGTACTCTATCAATCCTATTAAGCCGGGAGCCAGGATATCACACAATCCACCCCCCTTAGAAGACCGACGTCCTCATCGGTCAACGCCAAGACAGGAACGTCCCCTCTTAGCCACGTCCATACATTCAGTACTGGCATACGCATACCATACGTCCGGTTAGCAGCATACGTACCATACCGTGTCCCACACAGAGGACCCACGCATCATGAGTACGTACCTACGTCCCTGACCGTACGCTACCGTATCCTTGTCACTGACCCGTACGCACCCGTGAAACTGCGAGGGTCGGCTCTGATACCATTTGTGATGGCTCTGTAGGATGATAGATTGTCCCCACATACCACCACTCGTCTTTTCTACGCACTTTGTCGTCACTCGTGCGCACCCGAGAAACCTCTCGGTCGTCACCCATCCCCAAATTCCTCCGGGCCAAGCACGCTTAACCCCGAAGTCCTTTGCAGGTGGGCTTCCGGAAAAGAAGGTATACCATGGTGGTATGAGTACTCTATCAATCCTATTAAGCCAGGAGCCAGGATATCACACAATAAAAACCGCTGAGACGGCCCCACAGGACCTCGTCGGGTGGTGCCGTGTTATGCGGCACCCAACAGCACACGGTTCGATGAACACACATCATATTACATAAATAGTTTGCGGAAGCGTACAAGATTGTTTTACAAATAAGTATATCAGAGTAAACTACAGCGGAAGACTATCACTCTCACGGCTCATATCTAAACTAGCAACAAAGAAGCAGTCCAGCTCGCAGATGTTTCTTACTAGCAACACGAAGATCAATCTGCAGCGGCGAGGATGCTCTTGGAGTAAGCACTCGGAGGTTCCCGAGTCTCATCGGCATCCCTTCTCATAAGCATGAAGTCATTTACCTGCAAAACAACTCGGATAGCATCCGTGAGCATAACGCTCAGCAAGACTTAACCGTCACCCTAAACATGAAACTCTAAGTGAGGTTATGAACCTAACATCGGATGGCATAAGAATAATTAAACTCACCTAAAAGTGAATCCTTACTTTCAGTATTAATTGTAGTATTTTAAGTAACCCTGTGCACACCACATCGGGAGTCCACAATCAAACAAGAAACGCTTTCCCCCGATGTAAATTGCTCATGGCATAAAAGAATCGAGTTTGCACTAGCCTATTCATCAAGATCCAATACAAAGGTAGGATAATACTTCACATCAAAATGATTAGTTCCTTTCTCATGCAAGTTCTTACTACGTCACGACTGTGAGAACAAGTATGCTCGGTCCATTCCGTGAGCGACGGTGATTCGAATCAATAACACCCGGACTACACGACACGTACGCCCGTACTCGACGTTGCCTACAACAACCATCACTGACGTCGTACGTGGCAGCTTTTCCCCCGTTTCACCCCCGCTGAATCGATCAAGTCGCCCCGTACAGTAGCTACTCTCATGGTGCACCTTCTGACGTGAGATGTCATGAGAATATTCCCCACATACTGCACAACGGCCATCCGCCTGAGGCGACCCGAAAAGTCCCAACGACAGCTTCCCGAGGTACATCGGTTTACTGGGTCCCATATAGCCAGCATGAGTCCGGTACACAACTCAAACTTGTTCAACAGGGCCGCATACAGATCGGTCCTTGACCGACACGGACAGGTCTACAGCACCCAGGCCCCTATGTCCTGCTGCTCCTACAACCTTCCGGTCTCAACTTTAACTTGCTAATTCAATTACGAACCAATCCCGTATGCCCCTGTTGTTCCTAAATATGCGAGTAGCATCTCACCACTCGACTTCTACCGAACCGTACTTAAGCATGGCAGTTCTACACGGTGAAAGACACCCGCCCAATACTCCATGGGTCATTTGGCTATGCAAGAGGAGTATCAAACACTAGACCTAATGCACAGTTCATATCTTGACCGAAAGTGAATACAAAAGAAAAACTTAACAGCTGTTAAATGCAAACTGGAGCTTGCCTGTTTTGCAGGGTAGTCGTATATAACAGTTAGTGTCCTTGCAGATCCGCCCTTGATTCTCTGGAGCTTGATCCACTTCGATGAATCGCTCCTTTGAATCCCCTTCGTTGTGGCTCCTATTGAAATGCATATGCATATGTTTTATAGAATGTAATGGAAGGAAGTTATAGAATTACTTTCTTAGGAACAAAGTTTGTGTAGAAAATCCAAGCCTGGCTTGGTTTGCCTCTGTTGTGCAAAGAACAGAAATAAACTAAATTGACCTTAAGGCCTTAGCTATACACTAAACATTTCCCCTAATGAACATAATAGATAAGCTGAAAAGATTTGAGTGCAACTGAAGAACAAGAAATCCAATGGCCTCAAAAATTTTACAGCAGGTTCTATACTACCTAAGGATTTAGCTTGCCAAATTGCAGCTAAAGTGGAGTCATATTGTGTCCTCCATAATTCTTACAATATCTCTTATGTATTTTTCCCTTATACATAAGTATGGAGAATAAGAACAGGGAGTTCAAGGACTCATCTTGGGCTGATAATTTACATGTGAGTTCTTGATCACATGAGAGACATCTGGTCCAAATATCGGCCCTTTTACTTGAGTAGTTCTCCCAGAACAATTCTTTAAGCATTGGTACTCCAAAGAATTAATTCTGTAGTAATGTGCATTATCATGCCCAATTAAGTGAACTACAATTTAAAGTATGCCTCATAGAGCTTGCCTAAATTTTCCTATGATTTTTTAAGCTATGGATTGCTCAGAACAGATTTTAGAAGTGGGAAACATTTTCTGAAAATGTTTCTGGACTCTTTTGAACACAGTAGTTTGAATTTAGCAAATTCCTACTCAAATGATCTTCAAATGAGATTAAAATTTGCTAGTAGGTCAACAATATACTAAAGAATATTCTGGCAAAATTTGGGGATTTTTGGACAACCCAAACTCCCTCAATAATTCTTTTTCAGAAAATATTCAAAGAATTTTCCAGAATATAATATTGACTTTCATACAAATCTGAGTTCATATTTGGATAGAACTCAGAGAGATGAATCCAACCCGATTGGAATCACTCAAATTGGAGTTTTCTACAGGGAGATATGAATTTCTAAAGATTGAGCTAAGTCTGGAATTATTTTCCTACAGAAATTTCGGCTGGACCCACAGTTTTGAATTCCAGCCAATAGAAACGAAGCCACACCGGGCCACAGCAGCTCTACGCGCCAACACACGGGATCCCGGCCACACCCGATCCCGGGTTTAAAATTTGAGCTGCTGACAGGCGGGGCCCACGCTCCGTCTTCTTACTCCGGCTTCCTCGCTCGTGCCCGCGCTGCCCCTCGCCGGCCCGACGCCCGAGCTCGCCGGCTCGCCCTTTCCGGCCACCGCCTGAGCTACAACTCGCCGCCAGGGAGTTTGTGACACCGAGGAACACGCCGGTGGGGTCTGCTTGGGCGGTCGGCGACCGGAAACTGGCCGGCGACGTGCGGCAGCCACTGTGGAGGTTCGGTAGCGTTGCCTAGGGTTTCCAGCCCGCCAAAACCTGCGCCGACACGCCCTACAGCACCAGCGCACCTCTAGGAAGATCGGCACGGTCTCAAAGTAGCTCAGAAGTGGCGGGAACTAGGTTGTCATCGTGCGACCGAGTGGGTCCGCCATGAACAACTCAAGAAGAGCTCGAAATTCGCCGGTCTGAGGCGTTTTCATGCGCTGGATGAAAAAAGAAAAACGATCGCCGGCTAGTCTAGCTTCTTTGTGCCAAACTTGGTGACTTAAGGAGAATCAGAGGACAAGAATTTGAAGGAATTGTACCGGAAGCTCGGAATGGAGTCGCCGGAGCAAAACTTCGAAATTCACCGGCGATGCTTCACGGTATGGCCTGACCTTGGGCTGAGAGCAGCACCGCACCCGTGCGCGTCCGTAGCTGCGATCGCTCGGCCGTGAAACCCCCTGTGGAGGGCTGTCCACGAGCGCCCGATCACTTTCTCGGATTAGGTTGCCGCGGCGGCGGTCGTTCTCGGGCACCGGAGGCCGCAGCTCACTTGCTCGTGGGTCAGGGAGATGGAGGTTGAGCTCGTGGGAGTTTTTAGCAGCTCGGGGGAGGAGGAGGCGCACAGTTTCCGTGATTTCTCGAGCAGATCGAAGCAGCGGCGGTGAGGCGCTCGGCTCTCGGTTTGTTTGCGAGGAGAAGAAGGCAGCTGCGCTTTGCTTCGGCCGGGGGGCACGTGATCACGATGAGGACGCGGTCAGAACCGACCTCGGGGCGCCAGCGCGTGGAGACCAGCAGCAGGGGCTGGCGCAGCAAGCTCCTCGGTGGAGCCCGTGAGCTGTTCGGGAAATTATCCCACCGAGGGTAAAACTTGGTGAGTAAGGCTCCTCCTTTAGCTCTATGACATGTGGGTCCCACTCCACATGTACCTCCCAAATATCTGTTCAAGCTGATCCCTTTAATCACCAGAATTCTAAGTTTAAAATGGTGGGCTAGAATTTGAATTCCTCAAATTCAGTTTGAATTTGCTTGGCAAATTTGAATTTGGTTGAAGTTTGCAAATTATTCTCTTTAACTCCTTTTTGAGCCCACCCTACAAATAGAAAGTTGGGGATCAAACTCCTCCCTATAATTCCAACTATGTGGCTGCATTTTTAATCAAAGTCCTTGGTCACTACATGTGTGAACTTTGAATTTCAAATCTGATTTTTTAAACTTACATGCAAAGAGTTATTTAACTCCTTATTGGTTCAACACTTTTAAATAAAAATGTGAGCCTCATTTTGGATGTTCATCCATGTATTACCTTGCATGAAGAAAAGTTTTAGCAAGTCCCATTTTTCATGTCTTTGCCACACATATGAACTCAAACCTTGGTTTTTATTCATACACATTTTTAGGACTTTTACATTCCTCCGCCCTTAAAAGAATCTCGTCCCGAGATTACAAAAGAGGAACGAGACGGGAGAGGTAATTACAAAATGTACAAAGCTAAAAATTCCGGATAGTTGGTGCGAAGATAATCTTCACTTTCCCACGTCGCCTCTTCCGCGGTGTGATTACTCCACAGCACCTTGAAAAATTTGATCGTCCGGTTCCGGGTTACCCGGGTCTTTTCATCCAAATTCTGGACCGGTCGCTCGGTGTAGGTCAGGTCCGGTTTCAATTCGTCGATTTCCTCGGTGCGAACAGCAGCGGTGAATTTTAGGCACTTCTGCAGCTGTGAAACATGAAATACATCATGAACACCCGCTATACTTGCCGGTAATTCCAGCCGGTAGGCTACGGGTCCGCACTTCTCCGTGATAGCAAAAGGACCAATAAAACGTGGAGTGAGTTTCCCCTTTACACCGAACCAGTGAATTCCCTTCATCGGAGATACCCGAAGGTACACATGCTCTCCGACGTCAAAATGCAAAGGCCTACGCCGTTGATCAGCGTAGCTCTTCTGTCGGGATTGTGCAGCCTTTAAGTTTTCTTGTATCAACTGAACTCGGTCTTCGGCTTCGTTGACAAGATCAATCCCAAACAGAACTCTTTCGCCAGACTCACACCAATTCAGCGGTGTGCGACACTTCCGGCCGTAGAGAGCTTCATACGGTGCCATTTTAATACTCGCTTGATAACTGTTGTTGTATGAAAACTCCGCCAGCGGTAGGTGATCGTCCCAATTCCTACCGTGGTGGATGGCACACGCTCTCAACATGTCCTCGAGCACTTGATTCACCCTCTCAGTTTGTCCATCGGTTTGAGGGTGATATGCGGAGCTCCTAATCAGCTTGGTGCCCAACGAGGCATGCAACTGTTCCCAAAAACGAGCAACGAACAGCGCACCTCGATCTGAAATGATGGTCTTCGGGACACCATGTGAGCAAATAATCCTGGAGATGAATAACTCCGCATATTGCTTTGCTCGATAGTGAGTGTTCACCGGTATGACATGAGCCGACTTCGTCAACTGGTCGACGATCACCCATATCGAGTCATGCTTCCTGGATGTGAGCGGTAATCCGACGATGAAGTTCATACTCACATCCTCCCATTTCCATGCCGGTATCTTCAAAGGTTGTAGAGGTCCGGCTTTCCGCATATGATCAGCCTTGACCCGTCTACACGTATCGCATTCGGATACGTATTTAGCAATCTCCCTCTTCATCCGCGTCCACCAAAATTTCTGTTTCAAATCTTGGTACATCTTGTTACTTCCGGGATGAATGGAAAACTTTGACAGGTGGGCTTCATCCAAGATCTTCTTCCGGAGTTTCATATTGCGCGGAACCACTATACGGTCGTTAAACCATATTGTACCGTTCTCATCCTTCCGGAAGCATTTCACCTTTCCGTTACCCAGTCTTCTCCGTATGTGAGACATACCTCTGTCTCTTTTTTGAGCCTCAACAATCTCTTCACGGATTGTCGGAATGAGCGCGAGATTCTAAAGCGCGCCATACGGGATGACACGGAGGCTTGGTTCATCATCTTCCAACTCAGCAGCCGCTAAGTTGTGAACGTGGGCTTTCCGACTCAGCGCGTCGGCAACCACGTTTGCTTTTCCCGGATGATAGTGGATCTCAATTTCATAATCTTTTATGAGCTCCAACCATCTCCGTTGCCTCATATTCAGCTCCTTCTGCGTGAAGATATACTTCAAGCTTTTATGGTCGGTGTAGAGGTGAACAAGATTACCAAGCAGGTAATGCCTCCACATCTTGAATGCCAACACCACAGCAGCAAGCTCAAGATCGTGAGTTGGATAATGCTGCTCGTGGTTTCACAGTTGATGAGACCCATAGGCGACTACACGCCCTTCTTGCATCAGAACGCAGCCGAGTCCGATGCCGGATGCATCGCAGTATACATCAAATGGCTTCGTCGTGTCTGGCTGAGCAAGAACTGGAGCCGTTGTGAGATGTTTCACCAAAGTTTTGAATGCGGCTTCACATGATGCATTCCACATGTATTTAGTGCCCTTCTTCAGCAGCTCCGTCATTGGTTTAGCAATTTTTGAGAAGCTCGGAATGAACCTCCGATAATACCCTGCTAAGCCTAGGAAACTTCGGACCTCGTGGACTGACTTGGGAGATTCCCACTTCAGCACTTGTTCAATTTTGCTGGGGTCCACGGCAATGCCCTCTGCTGAAATGATATGGCCTAGGAAAGGCACTTGATCAATCCAAAATTCGCACTTGCTGAACTTTGCATATAATTGGTGCACCCGCAACCGTTGTAGCACAATGTGCAGATGTTCAGCGTGCTCTTCTTCAGAATTGGAGTAAACCAATATATCATCGATGAATACCACAGCGAACTTGTCTAACTCCGGCATGAATACGGAATTCATCAAGTACATGAAGTGTGCCGTAGCGTTGGTTAACCCAAATGACATGATGAGGTACTCGTAGAGTCCGTATCTCGTCGAGAAGGCTGTCTTCGGTACGTCCTCCGGTCGGATTTTGATTTGATGATATCCCGACCAAAGATCCATCTTCAAAAATACCTTTGCACCCACAAGTTGATCAAACAGGATGTCGATGCGGGGCAAAGGATACTTGTTCTTGATTGTGACAGCATTTAGAGGACGGTAATCAACACATAGCCGTAGTGTTTCGTCCTTTTTTCTTAACGAACAGCGTAGAGCAACACCATGGTGAAGAACTTGGTCGTATGAAACCCTTGCTCATGAGTTCATTCAGTTGCTCTTTTAACTCCGCTAGCTCGTTAGGTGCCATCTTGTAAGGCCTTCGTGAGATAGGCGTCATTCCCGGCGCCAGTTCAATCTTGAACTCAATGTCCCGTTCGGGCGGCATGCCCGGTAAGTCATCGGGAAAAACATCGGGATAATCACGTACCACTGGAATATCTTCAAGTTTTAGCGCTTCCGTGTGGTAGGCCTCTACCATATCTGGATCTTTGCTGTCTAAAAACAGCGTGTGCTGTCCGTGAATCGGCGAGTCAATCTGGACAGTCCGGTTACCGATATTGAGAACGGCACCGTGACGATTTAACCAAGACATCCCCAATATAATGTCTATCTTCTGCCTATCCAACATAATCAGCGATGTTGGGTATATTTTTCCGCCCAAACACAAAGCTGCTCGGGACACAATCTGATTGGCAGAGATATTTCCTCCCGGTGAACGTATAAGAAAACTCGTTGTTGGAGTATTGGTGGACAATTGGTGCTGATCCACACATGTTTTGCTGATAAAATTGTGGGTTGCACCGGAATCAAAAAGTACCAGCACAGGCATGTTTTTGAGAGCAAACATGCCTGCTAACACCGGTGCTCCCTCCGGGACATCCTCAATAGCAAGATGTTGCACACTCCCAGATTGCAATGCTGTTATGTTGACTTGAGCAGGTGGCGGCATACCACCTGACGATGATGGCTGTCAGGTGTTCACCAACTTCTCCCGGCATTCCTGCCTAAAATGCCCAGAACGGTGGCAATAAGAACACGGAGGTTTCCCCGGTCCTTCGTTGACTTGTGGTTGAGAAGTTGATGTACTTGGCGGCAGCAATAATGCCACAAGTGTCATTTGTTGCTGCGGCAAGGGTGTTGCTTCAAGACATGATTCTTGAGCAGGAAATCTGTACGGAGTTGATCTCACTGGCGCTTGCCATCTTTCATCGGATGGTGTGTGATACACCACACGGTATTTACGAGGAACAACTGGTGTGTCTTCAAGCACATCCTCCCGGTCCCTCTTTTCTGCTTGACACTCAAGTGCCGCTTGTTCTTGTAGCAGAGCAGCACTGATCAACTCGGTGTAACTGCCTTGATTGAACAAAGCTAACTTCTCTTTTAGTATGGCACTCAAGCCATAGAAAAAGTAGTCACACCTTGCAGCTTCGCTCGTCGCATAAGCAGGAGCATATTGTGCCAGAAGGTTGAATCGTCTGACATAATGGAGGACACTCATGTCCCCCTGCTTCAAGTTCCTGAATTCCTGCTGCTGGGCCTTGATAAAACCCATAGGAATGTGACGATCCCGGAATGCTTCACGAAATTCCGTCCATTCCACTTGATGGCCTTCTGGAACGGTGGCGAGATAAGCAAACCACCAATTTCCGGAGGCTCCATGGAGCTGTTGAGCTGCAAATAGTGTCTTCTGATATTCGTCGCACTCAAACACTCCAAACTTGGACTCCATAACCCGAAGCCACTGATCAGCTTCCACTGGTTCGTTGGCTTCCGTGAAAATTGGCGGTTGTGTCGCCAAGAAATCCAAGTAGGCGTTCCGAGGTGGAACGTCCTGTTGTGCATGTTGGAGTAAACCTTGTTGTACCAAGGCTTGGGGTAGTCTTGTGTTCTCTTGACTTGACTCGACCATCTGAGCCATGATATCCACCCATACCGTTGATGGCGGTGCCCCTGGTGGAGTCGAGTCATCACCGTCTCGATGAGAACCTTCAGTCCTACTCGGAGAATGAGTATGCACCATACTGCAAAAGCATAATTTTGAGGGGAGTCAAAACTTGATCTAGCAGTATGTGAAAGCATGTAAAACATGAACATGCTAAAACTTTATGAAAGCATAACAATACTTCATGCTAACACATCCTTCTAAAGCCAACATATTCAGTCCCTCATTCTGTACAGAACAGACCCTTCTGTACTTAACCCAGAATTTGATCCAGTTACTAGCATTTTCATAACTCAGGTTGAATACCAGAGTTAAAGTTAACTTCAGTATCTTTCCAACGAGTACTCACATGCCTCTGGATCATCCCTTAACCATAAGTTATGATCGTTCACAGTTGACAGAATTTCCTGGATAAATTTTGCCAGCACCTCCTTTGTATGTGGCTGTTTTCATCACAGTTTTACATACAAATGGGGTACAATTCTGAACAAACTATGAACTACAAAATCGTCGCAAGTTTCATAACTTTCCAACGGTGTATCATATGACCCTTAGAAATTTTTCTACAGATTGTGACGGCTAATTTATAGCAACATCCAGAGAAATTTGCAGCTGCTCTGTTTTCTGAACAGTTTGCATTCATCTGGACATTCAACCAAGTTGGTGTCGGATTTGGCTCTGGAGTTCTACAGAAAAGTTGTAGAGCACTTAGTAACCTTTCCAGAACGGTATCAAACACCTCCATTGGTTCAAGCTAATAAGAGTTACACTCTGTTAAAGCCCAGAAAAATTCCTGTCTAAACAGAGCACTCTGTCTTTGAGATCAAAAGAAGCCTAACAAGTCTCTTCTTTGAAACTTAGTTCAAATAAAGAGCTCAGTAACTAATATGTGCTTTATCACATCCATTTTTAGTTTGGAAGTTAGTCATGAATGATTTCTTCATAGGTAAGAATACTATCCAGTGTTGTACGGTGACGATGCACCGTAAGACATATGACGGTACTACGTTGCCTCACCAAAGAAAAACCTAACCGGATTACACTGGCATATACGTATCCTTAGGTGGCGCTAAAACGGTCACTCGCAAACGTGTTCTACACGCACTAAGGTTTTTGTGGTTAGTACCTACATAAGCCACACTCAATCATCAGGCCCGGCTGCACACCGAACCCGGTATCCATACAGTTTGTACACCCGGCCGTCATCAATCGCCCAGGTGTTCTCAAGCCAAACACGCCTTGAGCTACGTGTTCACGTTACTGACCATGTGACGGGGTCTCCCAAATTGCACCACACACGCCAGGGAAGACGTTGCTCGAATACCCCAAACGACATGAAGAGTCGTAGAGGATACTAAAGCGGGTCGGGTTACCTGCAACCCGTGGGGCTCCACCCTTCAGCTTGTGCGCACTGGTGGACAGCGCATACGTGCACCCCCAAGACATAAACGTCCCGAGATGCACGATTTTCCGACATAACAATTAGCTTAGCTTGCCACCTTCATAATATGCTAATACTAGTCCTTATGTGGGCCTAGTACCGTTATCTCACCGTATCCTAAGTTTTTGACATAATATGATGCTCAATCCGTGCTATGTTCCCAACACAGCTCTGATACCACGCTGAGACGGCCCCACAGGACCTCGTCGGGTGGTGCCGTGTTATGCGGCACCCAACAGCACACGGTTCGATGAACACACATCATATTACATAAATAGTTTGCGGAAGCGTACAAGATTGTTTTACAAATAAGTATATCAGAGTAAACTACAGCGGAAGACTATCACTCTCACGGCTCATATCTAAACTAGCAACAAAGAAACAGTCCAGCTTGCAGACGTTTCTTACTAGCAACACGAAGATCAATCTGCAGCGGCGAGGATGCTCTTTGAGTAAGCACTCGGAGGTTCCCGAGTCTCATCGGCATCCCTTCTCATAAGCATGAAGTCATTTACCTGCAAAACAACTCGGATAGCATCCGTGAGCATAACGCTCAGCAAGACATAACCGTCACCTTAAACATGAAACTCTAAGTGAGGTTATGAACCTAACATAGGATGGCATAAGCATAATTAAACTCACCTAAAAGTGAATCCTTACTTTCAGTATTAATTGTAGTATTTTAAGTAACCCTGGGCACGCCACATCGGGAGTCCACAATCAAACAAGAAACGCTTTCCCCCGATGTAAATTGCTCATGGCATAAAAGAATCGAGTTTGCACTAGCCTATTCATCAAGATCCAATACAAAGGTAGGATAATACTTCACATCAAAATGATTAGTTCCTTTCTCATGCAAGTTCTTACTACGTCACGACTGTGAGAACAAGAATGCGGTCCATTCCGCGAGCGAGTGATTCGAATCAATAACACCCGGACTACACGACACGTACGCCCGTACTCGACGTTACCTACAACAACCATCACTGACGTCGTACGTGGCAGCCTTTCCCCCGTTTCACCCCCGCTGAATCGATCAAGTCGCCCCTCACAGTAGCTACTCTCATGGTGCACCTTCCGACGTGAGATGTCATGAGAATATTCCCCACAAACTGCACACTGGCCGTCCGCCTGAGGCGACCCGTAAAGTCCCAACGACAGCTTCCCGAGGTACATCGGTTTACTGGGTCCCATATAGCCAGCATGAGTCCGGTACACAACTCAAACTTGTTCAACAGGGCCGCATACGGATCGGTCCTTGACCAACACGGACAGGTCTACAGCACCCAGGCCCCTATGTCTTGCTGCTCCTACAACCTTCCGGTCTAAACTTTAACTTCCTAATTCAATTACGAACCAATCCCGTTTGCCCCTGTTGTTCCTGAATCTGCGAGTAGCATCTCACCACTCGACTTCTAGCGAACCGTACTTAAGCATGGCAGTTCTACACGGTGAAAGACACCCACCCAATACTCCATGGGTCATTTGGCTATGCAAGAGGAGTATCAAACACTAGACCTAATGCACAGTTCATATCTTGACCGAAAGTGAATACAAAAGAAAAACTTAACAGCTGTTAAATGCAAACCGGAGCTTGCCTGTTTTGCAGGGTAGTCGTATATAACAGTTAGTGTCCTTGCAGATCCACCCTTGATTCTCCGGAGCTTGATCCACTTCGATGAATCGCTCCTTTGAATCCCCTTCGTTGAGGTTCCTATTGAAATGCATATGCATATGTTTTATAGAATGTAATGGAAAGAAGTTATAGAATTACTTTCTTAGGAACAAAGGTTGTGTGGAAAAGCCAAGCCTGGCTTGGTTTGCCTCTGTTGTGCAAAGAACAGAAATAAACTAAATTGACCTTAAGGCCTTAGCTATATACTAAACATTTCCCCTAATGAACATAATAGATAAGCTGAAAAGATTTGAGTGCAACTGAAGAACAAGAACTCCAATGGACTCAAAACTTTTACAGCAGGTTCTATACTACCTAAGGATTTAGCTTGCCAAATTGCAGCTAAAGTGGAGTCATATTGTGTCCTCCATAATTCTTACAATATCTCTTATGTATTTTTCCCTTATACATAAGTATGGAGAATAAGAACAGGGAGTTCAAGGACTCATTGTAAGGGCCTCAGTTTTGGCACACATTTGAAGTGTTCATCACCACACCACACACCTCATTTGAGGAAAGATGATGAACACAAATGAAGAGCATGTAACCACCATTAACATGCTCATTAGAGAACAAACTCACATATTGCAAAAGTGGTATTTCCCACATGTGATATAGGTGGGCTGGACTTATGAAAACTCTTACACATTGCTAAGGATCTCCATGCCAAAAGAGGGCAGTTTGAAACCACATTCAAATTCAAACTGTTTTTGTCCCATGAATTTAAAAGTGGGAGGCATATTCTTATTCAGCACATTTTTGTGAGCTCACACACCAATTTCCACTCCATTTGGAGTTGATCTTGACATGAGCTAAGTGGGACAATTCAAACTTTCTTTGAATTCAAAACTGAACTTGTGCTGAAATTCACTCAAACCGAACCCAATTTGAATTCTATTCAATTCAAATGGCTCAGGGGTGAATAATTTGAATCACCAGGGATATTATGGGGCTCACTGTTTACAACAGTGATTAGGAGTAAATTCCAGAGGTTAAAACCCCGGGTGGGACCCACATGTCATAGAGGGAAGAAGGAGAAACTTGCACCCAAAGTCAGAGTGTCGGTGGGAAATTCCGCCGAGCAGCTGTCGGCTGTGCCACCGAGCAGCTACCGGCGCCACCAGCTGCTTCCCTCTCCGCGTGCTGGCGCCAAGGGCGGCTGGCTCGCGCCCCCACGCGACCGGCACCGCCTCAGCCGAGCAGGAGTCGGCCGGCTTTATCTTCTCGCAGGCAAACCAGAGCAGCGGCATTGTTTCTCGCCACAGCTCTCTGCTCAATCGGGAAAACCAGCAAAACCATCTCCTCCTTCATCCCTGAGCTGCTAGACAGCCACCTGAGCTCGCACTCCACCTCTCCAATGCCAGAAACCTCGAGCTCCGACCTCCTTTGCCTAAAGATGATCGCCACCGCGGCGACCTAGCCTCAGCCGAGAGTCAGGCGCCCGTGGGCAGCGTTCCACAGGCGTTTTCACGGTCCAGCGAGAGAGGCAACAGGAGCGCGCGACAACCGTGCTGCTCTCCTCCAAGTTTGGAAGCCAACCGTGAAGAATCCGCAGAGAATTTCCAGTTTTTGCTCCGGCAACCGTAAACCGAGCTTCCGTGTAAGGGCCTCAGTTTTTGACACTCATTTGCAGTGTTCATCACCACACCACACACCTCATTTGAGGAAGAATGATGAACACATATGAAGAGCAAGTAACAATTATCAACATGCTCATTAGAGAACAAACTCACACATTGCAAAAGTGGAATTTCCCACATGTGATATAGATGGGCTGGACATATGAAAACTCCTACACTTTGCTAAGGATGTCCATGCCAAGTTTCACCCAAACTCAAAACCTTTTTGAGGTCATTTTGGGTATAGTTAGGAAGAGGGCAGTTTGAAACCATATTCAAATTCAAACTGTTTTTATGCCATGAATTTGAAAGTGGAAGGCATATTCTTACTCAGCACATTTTTGTGAACTCACACACCAATTTTCACTCCATTTGGAGTTGATCTTGACATGAGCTAAGGGGGAGAAATTCAAACTTTATTTGAATTTCAAACTGAACTTGTGCTGAAATTCATTCAAACCAAACCTCATTTGAACTTTGATCAATTCAAATGGCTCTTGGGTGAATAATTTGAATTGCCAAGGGTAGAATAGGGTTCACTGTTTACCACAGCTGTTAGGAGTAAATTTCAGAGGTTAAAAGAGGGGTGGGACCCACCTGTCAGCCTCTGCCTCAAAACAAACCGACTGAACCACAGTTCAGTCGGTTCCCGGCTGCTGTGCGCGCGCGCCACCGAAGGGGGCAGCCGGCGCCAGCTCCTGCTGCGCGCCCCAAGCCGGAGACCAGTCGCCGGGCTATTTATTCCCTCCCCGGCGTGCTCCGATCACTCACTTCCCGAGCTGCCGACGTGCACGATCCATTTCTCCACTGCCATCACCGCCGCTCGAGCTCCCGCTCGATCAAGCCGATCGCAGCTCCCTCCTTCCACTCCAGGGTCCCAGCAAGGTACTAGAGACCTTCCTCCATCCTCCCCATTGCTAGAAATCGATTGAAACCGAGTGATATCGGCTGTGCCGAAAGATCAAACTCGGAACTGGAAACCGCCGCACCTCGGGCTCTCGTGGACAGCCCAACCGGGGCGTTGTCACGCCCGAGCCAAGGCACTCTTGGACGTGCAGGTGACCGGTGCTGCTCATCCCCGAGCCACAGCTCGAGTGGTGGCTCACCGGCGGCGAATTTCCACTTTTCCCCTTTCTGTGTGCAGAACGACCTTCGGGTACGATTCTGTTTAATTCGTGCTCTAGAAAGGATTAGAGGGCCTCAGGCCACTCCCACACGAGTTAGACACGGTAACGCACAAGTTGCCTTCACAACTTTGGGCCGGAGAACCTCTGTGCCCGGCGTAATTCAAGGTCTACTAATGGCGGAACGAACGGGGGGTATTGGGCGCACGGTGAGGACCTATTTCGGGCCTTCCCCGAGCTGCCTCGAGTTCATGTCGACCTTCTCTGAGGTCCACTGGTGCTCCCTGACCGATTTCCCAAGTAGCTGAGGTACCAGGGGAGTCAGCCGACATGGCCGAAATCATTCCGATATGGCGGCTCGTCGCCGACCATGCTCCGGCCGTTATCATGAGCAGCTGACCCTCGGATCCTGTTCCCCAAGTAAAAGTAGGCAGGGGCGGCCAGAATCAAGAAGTTTGGAGCTGTACAGCAGCCAGCGGCGAGCTCTCCGGCGAGATCCCTCGGCGGCGGAGCGCGGGTGTCACGAGGTTGAAGAAGGGGGTGGACCCCAGCTGTCAGCGGCCGATATTTTGAATCGGGATCCGGCTGCGGCCGGGATCGGGTGTGCTGGCGCGCAAAATCCTTGTGGGCCGCGGTGTGCTATCGCTTCGGCGTGCGACGCGTGTCCCCTGGGCCCACGCGCGGGTTTAAACTTTTCCCCGATTTTCAGATTTCCTTCAAACTTCAAATCCTTATAACTTTGGCTAGAAAGCTCCAAATTGAGTGAACCAAATTTTGCTGGATTCAGCTCTCTGATTAATTTCCAGAAAATCAAGTTTCACTTCATGAGATTCCTTAATTCTCCAGAATTAATTCCTTAAAGTTTAAACTGTTAGGAATTTTAACTGGAGAATCCCTTGGAGGAAAATCCTGAAATTTTGCTGAGATGTTCACCAAAATATCCTAGAGCTACCATAAAAATTTCAGATCCATTTGAGCTCATTTAGTCCACCTAATGGTGTGATTAGTAAAACTGTTCCAGAGAAAATAGAAAATGTTCAGAAACATTTTCAGAATTTTCTCTGAAATTGTTTAGCTCATATCTTTAGTTAGAGACTTCCAAATTAAGTGAGACCAACTCCATTAGAACCCTCTGAAAATCTAGTTTTCAGAAAGTCATAGTTTGTCTCATGAAAATTCCTAGAACACCCTAAGAGTTCCAATTAAGGTTAAGGACATAATTATTTGTGGAGGGCTCAAATGAGCTTTGTTGCAACTAAAACTTGACCAATTCCTTGTTTAGGTTGTAACCAAGCCACAGTAAAAGTTTCACAATCATTGGGTCTGTCTAGCAAGGGTTATAGACTTCACAACTTCAAAGTTAATACAAATGCATTTAAATTAATACATACATTGTTCTTATCATGTAGTCGCTAATGTCGAGGAGGAACCCGAAGTCCTAGACTTCGTTACTCCGGAGGAACAGCTAGCCTACGACCAAGAGCAGCAAGGCAAGCCCCGGTTTGCATTAACCTTTTTACAAATATTTATTGTTTTGAGCACATCTTTGAATATTGTTCTTTGCATTAGAGTCTTGATTGAAAACCCAATTGCATAGCCAAGAAAACCATGGGTTGGGTTTAGGATTGCAAACCTCGTTAGCCACTGCATTGCTAAGATAGAGTAGGATTCGGTACAAGTCGAGTAGTCGGGACTACTCGCGAGAATAGGCTAGAGGCACATTGCTCGGGTAGAGATAGCACATGAACCACATGGCAAGAAAATGAGACCGAGCGGAGAGTAAGGGCAGCAGGACTTTGGGGCCTGTGTGCTGTAGCTCCGCTTGTGTCGATTGAGGACCGAGCCGTGTGCGGGCCTGTTGAACAAGCTAGAACAGTACCGAAGACCTACCGGCTATATGGGAACCGGGAAACTGATGTAACTCGGGTAGCTGGGTGTTGAGGCATTGCCCGTCGTTCAGAGGGTAGGTTGAGAGCTCGAGGTGTAAATCAGCTGGCGGCACAGAGATACGCGTGCAGGGACCTCTTGCTCGGGACGATGGGACCGGTTCAATATTTGGCTAACGGGTGAAAGGTAGTCGCGTACGACGTCCGTGATGGTTGTTGTAGGCAACATCGAGTACGGGCGTACGTGACGGGTTGTTCGGGTAACCCTGCAGGTGTAAATCGATTATAATCGCCGTCCCTCGCGGTCAGTGAGTACCACTTGTTCACTGTACCGTGACGTAGAAAGAACAGGCTAGTTACATGTTAAAATGTTGCTGATTGAAAGATGGATTTGATTGTTAATGATATGCTGTAGTCTAGAGCTAACTAAAGTTCTTTTCAACTTTGGGCAAAGTACATGAGAGAAATGCGTTTCTTGTTTGATTGCGGCTCTCTCATGTGCCTTAGCGTAAGGTTCTCCACAACCTGCTGCTAAAACTTGAAAGTAAGGTTCTACTAATTAGGCGAGTCCTTGCAAATGATTTTTACCTCATGCAACCTATTACCCTCATGTAGAAGTTCCATGTTTAGGTGAGACGGGTCAGACTTGCTGAGCCTTCGTGCTCACTGCTTGTGTTTGAAGCTTTTTGCAGGGTTCTATGAGGAAGGGACTCCCGAAGAGGAGACGGAACCCCAGGAGGGGAACCCCGTCGAGTGGGAGTCGTGCACGCCGCAGAGTTAGTGTGCGTGTGTGCTAGCAAGGACACGTTCGAGGGCTGAACGTGCACTTGATGCTTAGTCTACGCCCGCGAGTGTGGACTAAACTTATTTTGATGTAAACATGTTGATAAACTTGTTTATGTAATAAAGCTTCCGCTTCCGCTTTGTACCTTTGACGTGTGTTATACGGTGCTGTGCAACGCAGCACCCCTCAGCGTGATCCTGGCTTGACAGGACCAGTGGGGTCGTGTCAGCGTGGTATCAGAGCTCGCTTGAGGTTTAACACAGTACAAAGGTCTTCTTTTTCAAAAATCCAGTGAGGAACGAGTTAGTAGCCCGTATAAGGATGTTATTAGCATATAGAAAGTGGCATATTAACCTATTTGTTATATCGGAAAATCGTGCATCTCGGGACGTTCATGTCTTGGGGGGTGCACGTAAGCGCTGTCCACCAGTGCGCACAAGCTGAAGGGTGGAGCCCCACGGGTGGCAGGTAACCCGACCCGCTTTAGTATCCTCTATGACTCTTCATGTCGTTTGGGGTATTCGAGCAACGTCTGTCCCTGGCGTGCGTGGTGCAACATGGGAGACCCCGTCACGTGGTCTGAAACGTGAACACGTAACTCAAGGCGTGTTTGGCTTGAGAACATCCGGGCGAGTGATGACGGCCGGGTGTACAAACTGTATGGATTCCGGGCTCGGTGTGCAGCCGAGTCTGATGATTGGTTGAATTTCTGCAGGTAGCCTTACCAAGAAACGGTAGACGTGTAGTATCCGTGTGCGAGTGACGAGTAGTGCCACTGAACTAACGAAGCCGGCTAAGTCCGGTATAGGTTTTTCCTTTGTGAGGACGTAGTACCGACATAATCTGGTGACGCATCGACGTCACACCCAACTAAATGAACAACTTCATTTAAAAACTTGAAGGTTTGATCCAAAGTAGTAAAACTTGATGTAACTCCTTCCCTTGAACAGGATATTCAAAGTTAACAAGTTTTCAACTTATAGGATATTAAGGACAGAGCACTCTGTTTTCAGCTGAATCAAGGCTGGAGTTAATCAGAGGTTAGAGGTTGAGTTCTTTCGAGGTTGGGGTCGTATGATACATTTCTGGAAAGCTTTGGAAGAGCTTTACAACTTTTCTGTTGAGTTCCAGATGTGTTTCATCCCTTAACCACTCGAAAAATGCAGTAGAGTTGAAACTGTCCAGAAAACAGGACAAGGTAAAGACTCTCTGTAGACTCTCTGTAAATTAAGCATAACTCCCTGCATAAAAATCCAAAAAATAGAAAATGAGGTAGTTCTGGAAAGCTTATGAGATGGGTTACAACTTTGTAACAGAAAGTTTTGTCAGATTAGGAACAGAACTAACTGGGATTCTTGGATCAAATCAGTACCTAAGGCAGGAAGGTGCTGTCCAATTGTTCCCAGAAATTCTGTTAACTTTGACATCTCATAAATTGTGAACCAGGACAGATCTTAGGCCAACCAAATACTTTCTGGAAAGCTATTGAAGTTAACTTTAACTTTGATGTTGAGCTCCAGGACTGGTTTTGCTTTTTACCTGGCCTAAATCAGATTGGTATGGAAACTAGTCAGGGCTGTCATGGTAACAGCAGATCAGCAGTCAAATTTGTTTAAAAATTTGAACTATGTTTCCAAGTGTTATGGGTTCAATGACATATCTTATGTTATAACTCAATGGTTTACTGTTCAAATAAATATTTGACATTTCTCAAATATATTTTTACAGATGGTAGCAGATAAACGGTTGGAGAATGGGTGGGTAGTTTCCCACTGTTCTGACCGTAGCGGCTACCCGGAAGCATTGCGGCAAATGCTCCAATATTTCGGGTACGATCAGATGCCGCAATACTTCGCCAAGGAAGAAGGCAAAGAGGGGAACAAGACGTGGATGATCCATGTCGAAGTTTCCGCAGGACCTACGCCACCCGGTTGTGTGCCATTCACCGTCACGGTGAGAGGAAGACAACCGGAAGGGATGTGGCAAGTGGCAGCCCGTGACACTATGTCACGTTTCTGCCAACTACACGTGCAGGCTACGGAGGGCACTCCATACGCACTCGTTCCGGTGGAGGGGCGAGCTCAGCATGTGTGGGAAGAGAGGTACCTGGAGGCAACAGACCCGACTTGCCCAAGGTACAACCCCGCGGAGGCGAACCTCAGCCTCCAAATGAGGGCGGGAAACGCTGTGATGGACAGCCAAGCTATTCATACGGAGCATCTCGCCACCAAGCTCAAGGAGAGCACAAGCCGTGGAGATCATTTCGAGAGTGCTCACAGTGCACTCCGCAATGTGCTCCTTCCGACGATCAAGCGACTGAATGAACAACACAATCAGTTGCGTCGTCTGAAGAAGGCAAAGAAGAAGGGCCGTGTTGACATCGCGGCGTTGCAAGAGCTGGTGCAGACCCTAACCCAGCAGAATGAGGACCTTGCTCAAGAGCGGGACGACGCTATTGAGGAAGGACAAGGCTGGGAAGAGGACTACAACCAGGCTATGGACGAGGTGCATGCATTGCAGGACCTCGTGCCCCCGGTATTGGGCGTACCGGTAGTTTTGGGTCTTCCAGCCATGGGAGAACCCGGAATGGGAGAAGAGGTGGTAGACCCCGAGCCACCAGCCGAGGTACCGGAGGAGGACGACCCACAGGAGGTCGAGTTCTACTCCGAGTAGGGGGTTACGGGTGCCAAGTAGGGCAGCTAGGGTAGCGTAACCCAACTTTTGTAATCGGTGACATGTCGTGTAGACAGTAGCGTATGTATAGGTAGTGACGACATGAGCACGACTTCTCGGAGATCCGAGAATAATGTATCTTGTATAAAGTTCATGCTTTATCAATATATGTGAATGTTGTGCAAGTTAATCATGCGTCGCTTCAATACTTACTGCTGTTTATGGAATTTTGAGTAAGACATGTGCTAATTGCTGCTGTGTTGAATTTCAGAATGACGCGTACTCGTGCCAACCCTGATGTTGGAGGTACTAGCCAAGGGGGAGAGACCTCCCAACCACCTCCCGAGGACTCCTCGGGACAGCAGCAGCAACAGCAACAGCAAACACCGCCACCGCCACTGCCAACGGTTACATTGGCCGACATTGTCGCGGCAATGGCGGGTTCACATCAGCAGCATACAGAGCTGCTGCAAACGTTAATTGCGAATACGTCTCGCCCAGAGAGACGTCAAGATCGTGAGGAGCGCCAACAGAGCTCCTACTCCGACTTCCTGGCGACTCATCCCCCTGTATTCTCAAGGGCGGATGAACCACTTGACGCGGACAACTGGCTCCGCGCCATAGAGATGAAGTTCGGGCTGCTCCAAATTAGCGAGCAGCGCAAGACTCAGTTCGCGGTCCAGCAGCTCCAAGGATCCGCGAGCGCGTGGTGGGCCAACTTCTGTGCTTCACAGCCCACCGACCGAGCGATGACCTGGGCCGAGTTCCGGACGGCCTTCAGGGCCTATCATATACCGCCCGGTTTGATGAAGAGGAAGACGCAGGAGTTCCTACACCTGCAACAAGGGAGCCGAAACACGCTGGAATATTCCAGGGCGTTCAACGATCTCGCGCTCTACGCGTCGTATCACGCAGATACGGACGAGAAGCGGCGGGACCACTTTTACCAGGGTCTTAACCCGCTCCTGAAGGACAAGCTGGCGATGTTCAATCGCGGCAGCCTCAACGACATAATTGATGCTGCAATTGTTCAGGAAGACTCCGGCAAGGAGTTGGCGGCAGCAGAGCGAAAGCGAAGCGCGCCGCAGAGCAGCGGAGAAGGAAGTGGTCCTTCTCAGAAGTTTCGGATGGTGAATCGCCCACCATCAGGCCCACGCTGGCAACCACCACAGCGGTCGATGCCGTTTCGCGGTCGGCCGTATTCTTCACCGGCATTCCGGCCGGCACTGCCAGTACCACCGCAACAACAGCAGCAGCAGCGGGCGATGCCGCGTGCGTTTGCACCTCCGCAACGCATGCCGGGCTTTCGTCCACCGAGTACTCCACCAGCAGCGGCCACATGTTACAAGTGTGGTTGTCCAGGACACTTTGCGAGCAGTTGCCCGGAGAGGCAAGGCGGCGGAGTGGCACCACAGTTTCCGGGGAGGAATCAACCCCGGAACCCTACTAATGCGTGGCGGGCAAACCCTAGGCCCGGCACTGTCCACCAGCTTGCCATTGAGGACGTGCCGGAGGGCGAGCCAATCCTTGCGGGTATGTTCCAACTCCACCAGCATCCCGCTATAGTACTATTTGATTCAGGCGCCACGCATAATTTTATTAGCCAAGCTTTCATTGCTAAACACAGCTTGCCAATACTACCCACCGATAGTCCATATTTAATTTGTTCACCGGGTGGGAAGATTTCAGCAAGCGTAATGGTCTCCAAAGCACCATTATGCTTAGCGGGTAGAGTGTACCCCACGTCTCTCGTTATCTTAGAGGGACAGAAGGTCGATGTCATCCTAGGGATGTCGTGGTTAACCCACCACGGCGCTGTTTTAGACACCGTCCTTCGAGTCGTGCACTTAAACTCAGAGGTGCACGGTTCTCACTCATTATTTCTGAACAGTCCAGAAATAAAACTTCCAAGTGTCTATCAAGCCACAACCATCAGATTGGAAGGCATTCCAGTGGTCCGAGAGTTCCCGGATGTGTTCCCGGACGATTTGCCGGGGATGCCACCCGATAGAGAGGTGGAGTTCAAGATTGAACTTGCACCGGGAACCATGCCAATATCCCGAAGGCCGTACAAGATGGCGCCCAAGGAGTTGGCTGAACTGAAGACTCAGCTCACGGACCTTCTGGAGAAGGGTTTTATTAGGCCGAGCTCCTCGCCATGGGGCTGTTCGGCATTATTTGTCAAGAAGAAGGATGAAACGTTGCGGCTTTGCGTGGACTACCGTCCATTAAATGCCGTAACCATCAAGAACAAGTACCCGTTGCCACGGATCGACATGTTGTTTGATCAGTTGGTCGAAGCGAAGATCTTTTCCAAGATGGATTTAAGATCCGGGTACCATCAGATTAAGATAAGGGCGGAGGACATTCCAAAGACAGCTTTCTCGACAAGGTATGGACTTTATGAGTACCTGGTCATGTCCTTTGGCCTCACCAATGCTCCAGCTCACTTCATGTACTTAATGAACTCGGTGTTCATGCCGGAGCTGGACAAGTTTGTCGTGGTCTTCATCGACGACATCCTAGTATACTCCAAGTCGGAGGAAGATCACAAGAAACATCTGCGTATAGTCTTGCAACGGCTGCGGGATCACAAGTTATACGCAAAGTTCAGCAAATGCGAGTTTTGGATATCGCAAGTGCCCTTCCTCGGGCATATCATCTCAGCGGAGGGTATCGCTGTGGACCCGAGCAAGATCACGCAAGTGCTGAATTGGAAATCCCCAAGAACTGTTCACGAGGTACGGAGTTTCCTCGGACTCGCGGGATATTATCGGAGGTTCATTCCGAACTTCTCGAAGATTGCCAAGCCAATGACAGAGCTGCTGAAGAAGGCTACCAAATATGTTTGGAGTCCAGCATGTGAAGCAGCATTCAAGGCTTTAGTCAAGCACCTGACATCAGCACCGGTTTTGGCGCAGCCAGACACAACAAAACCGTTCGATGTGTACTGCGATGCATCCGGCATTGGGCTCGGATGTGTGCTGATGCAAGACCGAAGAGTGGTCGCGTATGGATCACGGCAGCTTAGGAACCATGAGCAAAATTATCCAACTCACGATTTGGAGCTCGCTGCCGTGCTACTTGCACTGAAGATGTGGAGGCACTACCTACTCGGTAACCTCGTACATTTATATACCGACCACAAAAGCCTCAAGTACATATTCACTCAGAAGGAGCTGAACATGAGGCAACGAAGATGGTTAGAACTGATAAAGGATTACGAGATAGAAATCCATTATCATCCGGGCAAGGCAAACGTTGTGGCAGATGCGCTGAGCCGCAAGTCACACGTCAATAATCTGACCATCACACCATTGGAAGAGAGCGAACCACCACTCCATGTGATTCCACACGGAGCTCTCTACAACCTAGCTTTGATCCCCACCATCCGTGAAGAGATAGCGGCAGCCCAGAAGAATGACAAGGGCATGTCACATTTGCGGAGACGTGTAGACAGTGGGGAGTTGAAATGTTTCCGGAAGGACGGAGACGGCGTCCTTTGGTTCAAGGACCGAATCGTCGTACCCCGAAACCCGGAGTTACGGAAGAAAATCTTTGATGAGGCTCACTTATCAAAGTTTTCTATTCACCCCGGCAGCAACAAAATGTATCAAGAACTCAGAAGAAGGTTTTGGTGGACACGGATGAAGCGAGAGACTGCCAAATACGTGTCCGAGTGTGATACATGTCGAAGGGTGAAGGCAGACCATATGCGGAAACCGGGACTGCTGCAACCACTAGGCATTCCTGCCTGGAAGTGGGAGGACGTGAGCATGGATTTCGTCGTCGGTTTACCCACCACCTTACAGAAACATGATTCTGTGTGGGTGATCGTCGATCGGCTCACCAAAGTTGCCCATTTCATCCCGGTCAACACCAACTACAACGCCAAGAAGTACGCTGAACTGTACATCTCACGGATCCTATGCTTATACGGCGTACCCCGTACCATCGTATCGTACCAGGGCACTTTATTTGTGTCCCGTTTTTGGGAGCAGCTACACGCTGCCTTGGGGACAAAGCTGATCCGTAGTTCAGCCTACCACCCGCAAACGGATGGACAAACCGAGCGGGTAAATCAGATTCTAGAAGACATGCTACGAGCTTGCGCTATCGACCACGGCAAGAATTGGGATGATCACTTGCCGTTAGCCGAGTTCTCGTACAACAATGGGTACCAAGCCAGCATCAAGATGGCGCCCTACGAGGCACTATACGGAAGAAAATGCCGCACACCATTGAACTGGTGTGAGTCTGGCGAAAGGGTTACCTTCGGGATTGATCTTGTCAACAACGCGGAAGAAAAGGTTCGATTAATTCAAGCGAACCTAAAAGCCGCTCAATCCCGACAGAAACAGTATGCGGACCGGAGAAGGCGCCCATTACAATTCGAAGTTGGGGATCACGTATACCTACGAGTGTCTCCAATGAAGGGCGTAAACAGATTTGGGGTGAGAGGAAAGTTAGCACCCCGATTCATCGGTCCATTCCAGATTACCGAAAGATGTGGATCGGTAGCATACCGGCTGAAATTACCAGAAGCACTTTCCGGTGTGCACGACGTCTTTCACGTTTCCCAGCTGAGGAAGTGTCTCAAGCTATCAACTACCGTTCAGCTGGAAGACCATGAAGAACTGCAACCGGATCTCACCTATCGGGAGGAACCGGTGCAGGTTATTGATGAAAAGGCCCGAACCACACGCAACCGTACGTTGTGGTTCTACAAGGTTCTATGGAGTAATCACTCCATGGACGAAGCGACATGGGAGAGCGAAGAATTCCTTCGCACTAACTACCCCGACTTTTTCACGTCGCACATCCGGTAATTTTCCACCGTCCTCTCTCTCATTTTCACCTTATAATCTCGGGACGAGATTCTTTTAAGGGGGAAGGAATGTAAGGGCCTCAGTTTTTGACACTCATTTGCAGTGTTCATCACCACACCACACACCTCATTTGAGGAAGAATGATGAACACATATGAAGAGCAAGTAACAATTATCAACATGCTCATTAGAGAACAAACTCACACATTGCAAAAGTGGAATTTCCCACATGTGATATAGATGGGCTGGACATATGAAAACTCCTACACTTTGCTAAGGATGTCCATGCCAAGTTTCACCCAAACTCAAAACCTTTTTGAGGTCATTTTGGGTATAGTTAGGAAGAGGGCAGTTTGAAACCATATTCAAATTCAAACTGTTTTTATGCCATGAATTTGAAAGTGGAAGGCATATTCTTACTCAGCACATTTTTGTGAACTCACACACCAATTTTCACTCCATTTGGAGTTGATCTTGACATGAGCTAAGGGGGAGAAATTCAAACTTTATTTGAATTTCAAACTGAACTTGTGCTGAAATTCATTCAAACCAAACCTCATTTGAACTTTGATCAATTCAAATGGCTCTTGGGTGAATAATTTGAATTGCCAAGGGTAGAATAGGGTTCACTGTTTACCACAGCTGTTAGGAGTAAATTTCAGAGGTTAAAAGAGGGGTGGGACCCACCTGTCAGCCTCTGCCTCAAAACAAACCGACTGAACCACAGTTCAGTCGGTTCCCGGCTGCTGTGCGCGCGCGCCACCGAAGGGGGCAGCCGGCGCCAGCTCCTGCTGCGCGCCCCAAGCCGGAGACCAGCCGCCGGGCTATTTATTCCCTCCCCGGCGTGCTCCGATCACTCACTTCCCGAGCTGCCGACGTGCACGATCCATTTCTCCACTGCCATCACCGCCGCTCGAGCTCCCGCTCGATCAAGCCGATCGCAGCTCCCTCCTTCCACTCCAGGGTCCCAGCAAGGTACTAGAGACCTTCCTCCATCCTCCCCATTGCTAGAAATCGATTGAAACCGAGTGATATCGGCTGTGCCAAAAGATCAAACTCGGAACTGGAAACCGCCGCACCTCGGGCTCTCGTGGACAGCCCAACCGGGGCGTTGTCACGCCCGAGCCAAGGCACTCTTGGACGCGCAGGTGACCGGTGCTGCTCATCCCCGAGCCACAGCTCGAGTGGTGGCTCACCAGCGGCGAATTTCCACTTTTCCCCTTTCTGTGTGCAGAACGACCTTCGGGTACGATTCTGTTTAATTCGTGCTCTAGAAAGGATTAGAGGGCCTCAGGCCACTCCCACACGAGCTAGACACGGTAACGCACAAGTTGCCTTCACAACTTTGGGCCGGAGAACCTCTGTGCCCGGCGTAATTCAAGGTCTACTAATGGCGGAACGAACGGGGGGTATCGGGCGCACGGTGAGGACCTATTTCGGGCCTTCCCCGAGCTGCCTCGAGTTCATGTCGACCTTCTCTGAGGTCCACTGGTGCTCCCCGACCGATTTCCCAAGTAGCTGAGGTACCAGGGGAGTCAGCCGACATGGCCGAAATCATTCCGATATGGCGGCTCGTCGCCGACCATGCTCCGGCCGTTATCATGAGCAGCTGACCCTCGGATCCTGTTCCCCAAGTAAAAGTAGGCAGGGGCGGCCAGAATCAAGAAGTTTGGAGCTGTACAGCAGCCAGCGGCGAGCTCTCCGGCGAGATCCCTCGGCGGCGGAGCGCGGGTGTCGCGAGGTTGAAGAAGGGGGTGGACCCCAGCTGTCAGCGGCCGATATTTTGAATCGGGATCCGGCTGCGGCCGGGATCGGGTGTGCTGGCGCGCAAAATCCTTGTGGGCCGCGGTGTGCTATCGCTTCGGCGTGCGACGCGTGTCCCCTGGGCCCACGCGCGGGTTTAAACTTTTCCCCGATTTTCAGATTTCCTTCAAACTTCAAATCCTTATAACTTTGGCTAGAAAGCTCCAAATTGAGTGAACCAAATTTTGCTGGATTCAGCTCTCTGAGTACTTTCCAGAAAATCAAGTTTCACTTCATGAGATTCCTTAATTCTCCAGAATTAATTCCTTAAAACTTAAACTGTTAGGAATTTTAACTGGAGAATCCCTTGGAGGAAAATCCTGAAATTTTGCTGAGATGTTCACCAAAATATCCTTGAGCTACCATAAAAATTTCAGATCCATTTGAGCTCATTTAGGCCACCTAATGGTGTGATTAGTAAAACTGTTCCAGAGAAAATAGAAAATGTTCAGAAACATTTTCAGAATTTTCTCTGAAATTGTTTAGCTCATATCTTTAGTTAGAGACTTCCAAATTAAGTGAGACCAACTCCATTAGAACCCTCTGAAAATTTAGTTTTCAGAAAGTCATAGTTTGTCTCATGAAAATTCCTAGAACACCCTAAGAGTTCCAATTAAGGTCAAGGACATAATTATTTGTGGAGGGCTCAAATGAGCTTTGTTGCAACTAAAACTTGACCAATTCCTTGTTTAGGTTGTAACCAAGCCACAGTAAAAGTTTCACAATCATTGGGTCTGTCTAGCAAGGGTTATAGACTTCACAACTTCAAAGTTAATACAAATGCATTTAAATTAATACATACATTGTTCTTATCATGTAGTCGCTAAGGTCGAGGAGGAACCCGAAGTCCTAGACTTCGTTACTCCGGAGGAACAGCTAGCCTACGACCAAGAGCAGCAAGGCAAGCCCTGGTTTGCATTAACCTTTTTACAAATATTTATTGTTTTGAGCACATCTTTGAATATTGTTCTTTGCATTAGAGTCTTGATTGAAAACCCAATTGCATAGCCAAGAAAACCATGGGTTGGGTTTAGGATTGCAAACCTCGTTAGCCACTGCATTGCTAAGATAGAGTAGGATTCGGTACAAGTCGAGTAGTCGGGACTACTCGCGAGAATAGGCTAGAGGCACATTGCTCGGGTAGAGATAGCACATGAACCACATGGCAAGAAAATGAGACCGAGCGGAGAGTAAGGGCAGCAGGACTTTGGGGCCTGTGTGCTGTAGCTCCGCTTGTGTCGATTGAGGACCAAGCCGTGTGCGGGCCTGTTGAACAAGCTAGAACAGTACCGAAGACCTACCGGCTATATGGGAACCGGGAAACTGATGTAACTCGGGTAGCTGGGTGTTGAGGCATTGCCCGTCGTTCAGAGGGTAGGTTGAGAGCTCGAGGTGTAAATCAGCTGGCGGCACAGAGATGCGCGTGCAGGGACCTCTTGCTCGGGACGATGGGACCGGTTCAATATTTGGCTAACGGGTGAAAGGTAGTCGCGTACGACGTCCGTGATGGTTGTTGTAGGCAACATCGAGTACGGGCGTACGTGACGGGTTGTTCGGGTAACCCTGCAGGTGTAAATCGATTATAATCGCCGTCCCTCGCGGTCAGTGAGTACCACTTGTTCACTGTACCGTGACGTAGAAAGAACAGGCTAGTTACATGTTAAAATGTTGCTGATTGAAAGATGGATTTGATTGTTAATGATATGCTGTAGTCTAGAGCTAACTAAAGTTCTTTTCAACTTTGGGCAAAGTACATGAGAGAAATGCGTTTCTTGTTTGATTGCGGCTCTCTCATGTGCCTTAGTGTAAGGTTCTCCACAACCTGCTGCTAAAACTTGAAAGTAAGGTTCTACTAATTAGGCGAGTCCTTGCAAATGATTTTTACCTCATGCAACCTATTACCCTCATGTAGAAGTTCCATGTTTAGGTGAGACGGGTCAGACATGCTGAGCCTTCGTGCTCACTGCTTGTGTTTGAAGCTTTTTGCAGGGTTCTATGAGGAAGGGACTCCCGAAGAGGAGACGGAACCCCAGGAGGGGAACCCCGTCGAGTGGGAGTCGTGCACGCCGCAGAGTTAGTGTGCGTGTGTGCTAGCAAGGACACGTTCGAGGGCTGAACGTGCACTTGATGCTTAGTCTACGCCCGCGAGTGTGGACTAAACTTATTTTGATGTAAACATGTTGATAAACTTGTTTATGTAATAAAGCTTCCGCTTCCGCTTTGTACCTTTGACGTGTGTTATACGGTGCTGTGCAACGCAGCACCCCTCAGCGTGATCCTGGCTTGACAGGACCAGTGGGGTCGTGTCATTCCGGTACGGTTTCTTTAAATTCTCGCTCTATGATCTTTCGGAGGTCATCAAATCTTGCACATAGACGCTGGACTAGCCAGCGATCAAGTTCTTTTCTGCATCCGTAGCGTGAAACTGTCTAGGAGTGACGAATTTCGAGCTCGATCGAGGGCGGTCATGGCGGGCAAGATCGGTCACACGGTGCCGACCGACTTGCCGCCATCCCTAAACCCTTTTGATACCTTGTCGAGCTTCCTAGAGGTACACTGATGCTGTAGGGCCGTTTGTTCGAGGTGTTGGTGGGTTTAGGAACCACGGTCGACGGTGTCGGACCTCAACCGAGGCCGCGGCACGTCACCAAGCTACTTCCGGTCACCCCCAGCCCGACATGTCACCCCCGACGTGTTCCTCGACGTCGACAACCCCCTGGCGGCGAGTTTCAGACCATGGGAGGTCCGACAGCGGCGAGCCGGCGAGCCCCGAGTCTGCTCCGGCGAGGTCGGCGGCGCGGGCGCGAGAGAACGGCGGGAGGAAGACGAAGCCGGCTGGCCCACGTGTCAGCGGTTGAAGAAATTAAATCGGGATCGGGTGAGGCCAGGGATCGGTTGCGCTGGCGCGCAAATACCCTGTGAGCTCCGGTGTGCCGGACACCTCCGAACCCGACACGTGTGGTATCCCCGGTGTGCCGGACACCTCCGCGCTCGACACGTGTGGTATCCCCGGTGTGCCGGACACCTCAGCGCTCGACACGTGTCCCCGCGGGCCCCGAGAGTTTAAACTTTTCCCCCGACTTTCAGAATTCTTCCAAACTTCAAATCCTAAGAACTTTGGCTAGAGAACTCCAAATTCAGTGAACCAAATTTTGCTGAACTCAGGATTCTGAGTACTTTCCAGCAATACCAAATTCAGCTCATGAAAGTGAATAGTTTTCTAGAATTAAATCCCTAAAGTTTAAACTGTTGGGAATTTTATCTGGAGAACTAATTTATGAAAAAATCTGGAATTTGGCTGAAAGGTTCATTGGAAAATCCCTGAATCCAAGTAAAATTTTCAGACTCATCCAAGTTCATTAGTTACCCTAATTGGGTGATTAAGAGAACTGCCCTGAGAAAATAGAAAAATATACAGAAACATTTTTCACATTTTCTCAAATCTTATTTAGGGCATAACTTTCTGTAGAATTCTTCAAATGACAAGAAACCAACTCCATTAGAACCATCCTAAATTCTAGTTTCCAGAAAGTAATGGTGGGAGCCATGAAAAACCCTGGAATTACTTAGAGGCTCAATTATGGACCAAAGAGGCTTTTATTTGTACAAGGTTCAATTGAACTTTGTTTCAAATAAAACTTGGTCACAACTCTGGTTAGGACCCTACCAATCCACCATAAAAATCTCAGAACCCAAAGGGGAGGGCTAGCTAGAGTTATTAGCAATTATGTATTTAAGTTCACACATTTGCATTTAAATTTACCTGTAGTATTGTATTCAACGTGCAGCCATTGAAGAAGAGACCCCGGAAGTGCTGGATTTCCTTCTTCCGGACGAAGAACTAATTACTGACCAGCAGCAACAAGGCAAGCCCCGGTTTGCATTAACCTTTTATAAGTTTTACTTTGTTTACATGTGTCATATGAAGTATGATTGTGCATTAGGTGTAGGATGAATGAAACCCCACTTGCATAACCAAAGGTTCCTAAAAAGAGTGAGGGTAGTGTCTAAGACCTCGAGTAGAAAGGCTATGCTTAAAGATTCATAGGGCTTTGGTACAAGTCGAGTAGTTGGAATCTACTCGCGTGATAGGCTTGGGACACACGGGTTCGGTTGAGTAATGTGAGATCACTTTAGTAATGAAAATGAGACTAGGCAGGGGCTAGGGCGCAGCAAGGGGAAGTCTTGTGTGCGCAGCCCTGTCCATGTCGATTGAGGACCGATCCGTGTGCGGCCCTGCTGAACAAGTATTGAACGTACCGAAGGCATATCGGATATATGGGCCCCGATAAACCGATGTAGCCTAAACCTCCGGGCGTCGAGGCATAACGCACCGATTTATAGGTGTAGGCTGAGGGCAGCAAGGTGGAAATCTGCCAACGGGCATAGAGAGATGCTTCGTGTGGGGAACCTCCTGCTCGTTTCGGTGCGATCGGTTCGACGTTTGGGCTGTTGGGTGAAAGCTTGTCCCGTACGACATCGAGTGAGCGTGCTGTGCAGCTCCACGGGTGGGCGTATGTGACGTGCTCTTTGGGTTTCCCTGGAGGTGTATATCGAGTCGATTCGCCTGTGGGACGCGCCCGGCCCGGGAATCGCAGTGGGTGGTGCCGTGCGATGCGGCACCCAACAGCATGCACGAAAAGATGATAAGAACATAACAGAACCCTTTTTTTTTAAAGATAAGATCTTTTACAACATGATGTACACACGCAGCGGAAATTTAAATTTGCTGGACAAACTACTCACTCTCGACCCTACTACGCCGAAGAGAAGTCGTTCAGCCCGGGAACGCTTCCTACTAGCTTCACCAAAGAAAGGCAGCGGCTAGGTTTCCGATGAGTTGAACAAACCGTGAAGTTCATCGTCTCACCGAACAACCCTCTTCATAGCAGGCATCCTGCTACCTGCAAAAACAACTCAGAAGCAACCGTGAGCACTAAGGCTCAACAAGACTTACCCGTCACTCCTAAACATGCAACTCTAAATGCAGGGGTAGCAAGAAAGTAGGCATAGGAATTTGCAAAATGCATCATGACTAAACTTGATCCTTATATTCAGATTCTTATAGCCTTCATTTTAGTGGTCCTCACGCCTCACAACATCGGAAGTCCACAATCAAACAAGAAACGCTTATCCCGATGTTGCTATCCTAAGGTGGAAATGAAATTTAGTTGGCTCTATATCTACTTCAGTCAAGGTTCCAATACAGTGATTAATCCACAAACAGCAAGTTAAGAGACTTAGTTCATCTTTTTACTAAGTCACGGCGCAGTGGGCAAGTATGCTCAATCCTCTTCCGCGAGCGACGGTGATTCGAATCAATAACAACCCGGAATACACGACACATACACCCGCCTCGAAAGACTCTCTCAAGAGCTCTTTCTTACGTTGTATGCAGCAACCTTTCACACGACACCCCGACATAGAAAAACGCTTCGCGCCGAGCAGGATGGTCCTCTACGCGGACACGTCGAAGTTGCCCGCTAAAGGATTTACACCTCCCGCCTTCTCAACGCCATTCCCACGCGAAGGATGAGTTTCTATATCACGGTCCATCGTGTTACATCGGTTTCATGGGTCCCATACCCCACTATATATCCGGTACAGCTCAATCTTGTCCAGCAGGGCCGCATACATACGGTCCTTAACCGACACGGACGGGGCTACAACCAACCTCCACATTTGCCTTACCATCCCGGTCCAGGCCAAATGTGGTCTCAAGCATTGTCACACCCATCGCAGGTCGAGACCAACCTTGAGCGCTCCATCCTACAGGAACATCCCCGTCCCCATCTCATATTCATGAGGGTGCTCTTATCATTTATCTCTCGCGAGTAACTCCCTTACTCGAACTTTCTCGCGAGTAGCTTTTTACTACTCGACTTCTACCGAGCTAGTTACAACATTAGCCTAGCATCTACAACGTGGCAAAGCCTACACTAAACCTTCTAATTAGGGATGTAATAGTCATGCAAGTGGGTTTCAATCATCCTAGACATAATGCACTCAAGTCTAACAAACATGATGTGAAGTAAAGCAAAATTTAAAATGGTAACGATATGCAAACCGGGGCTTGCCTTGCTCAACGGTTTTTGTTAGAAGCTAGAAGTTAGTCTTCCTCCGGAGAATCCGCCAAACTCGTCTCGAGATGGAGATCCTCGCTGTAGAGTCGGATCCTCGTCGAACGTCGACGTCACGTGAGCTATTATATTGCAATGCACATATATTTCAAAAGCAATTTAGAAACTGTTTCAAAACTGTTGTTCAAGTTAACTCACGCATATGAGAGATAAACAACAGCAAGGTTTCTGTTGTTGGATCTAAACCTTAGAGAAGATGAAAGCTAGGGTGAAAAGAGATACTAATAATCACCATGTGATTAAGTCCATTATATGAACACTTAAACCTAAAAGATGGTAGCTCAAGTTCCAGAGGTCCAATGAAGCTGAGAATTTAACCACAGCCTCTATGGAAGGTATTCAGGCAGTGTGCAAAAATTGAGCTCATGAAATGGCTTCATGTGAGCACAACAAATCCTTATGTGGTTTTCACTAATCTGCCTTTACCCCCTAGATATTAAGCTTTCCTATGCTGAAAAGTAGACTTTTTGTGAAGTACAAAATGTCCTGAGTCCATAGGAATTGGTTTTACTATTTTTGGAGTTTGATACATGGAGATATGGATTTTACAAGGATTGGGGAAAAGCTGAAATTGTCTCTGTTTATTTTTCCTATTTTTCAGAGACATAAGGAATGAACACATTATTTGACCAAGCAAATTAGGTCCAATGCCTCTGAAATTTTTACTGGAGTTCAAGGAATTTTGTAAGAATGTTCTGTCAAAATTTGGGAATTTTCCAATAAGCAGAACTCCTGTAAAAATTCAGACACGATTTTTCTTAAATGAATTAATGAGCCAAATTCAGGGATTTTCATAAACATTGGTCTGCACCCCTGGATAGTACTCTTTTAGAGGAATCCAACAAAATTTGTTTTACAATTTTTGGACATTCCTACACAAAGTTATGGCTCTCCAAAGTTTGAACTAGAGTGGGAAAATCTGGAAAATATTTAAATGCTGACAGTGGGTCCCACTCGTCATCCCTAACCTCCAGCCACGCGCCAAAACAGAGCAGTGGCGGCTGCCTCCGGTGAGGTCGCCGGAAATGAGCTTCCCGGCCACCTCCGGACCCCCTGCTGGCCGCCCCCCCATTTTCCACCCTGCTGAACTCATTGGTGAGGTCCCCGGCGGCTGAAACTCGCCGGAAAGCAGTGCGCACCGGCCACAGCTAACCCTAGAGCTCCGGCGAGGTCTTGCACGGTGAATTCTCCACCAAATGGTCGGTTCTTGGGCTCTACAGCACCAGGGAAACATCTAGAAGACCGGCATGAGGTTTAAACCAGCTGGAGATGGCTCTAAACCCATCGGCACCGTGCACCCGATAGGGTCCAGCGGCAAAGCCTCTAAAAGAGCTCGGACTGCTCACTCTACACTCAATTTCTTGGTCTAAAATCGATGGAGGAGGTGTGCTAGGAAGTTAACAACCTGTGTATGAAGTTTGAGACCCAACAAACATGAATTGAGGACGAATTTTACAATTCTTTACCTCAAGGTCCGTTTCTGCCGCCCGGGAGAAAAACTTGAAATTCTCCCTCTGTGATCAATGGCTGGGGCTGAGCTTTGGAGGTGAGAAACTAGACTTGTTGGTGCACAGATGGGGTGGCTTGCTTGGGCGTGATCCCTTCTGGTTTGGGCTGTCCACGGCGTCCAGTTCCAGCTTCTTCAGTTTCAGTTCGGGACAGTGGAAACTTTGCCGTTTCTAGGCGCCGGTGAGCTCAGGACTGCGGGGTAAAGTGTCTAGCCAGCTAGAGCATGTGTATGAGATGATCTTTGCTGTGGAGACCTCGATCATCCGTCGCTCAGGTGGCTGTGTAGGATTGAGAGAAGGAGGGGCGCTGTTCTGCTCGGGAGGACGAACAGAGAGCGGGAGCTCGGTTGGGAGAAGGCAAAATGGCATTGCTGCACCCCTGGGCGTGGATTAGGACGGCAGAAGATCAAAGCAGGAGGTGGCATCGGCAGAGAATCGGGAGGAGCTGCTGTCGAGCCCTCCGTCGCTGAAGAACAGAGCAGAGTCGGTCTCATTCTTGTGAGACTGACCGGTGGGGTCCACAGCCCCAATTTTGCTTCTTATCCCCCAATTCGATTTAAAATAGCAAATGAGCTCCAATTGTGATCAAACTTGGAGGATAGGCCAAAAGAATTATGAGGAACTCAAATCTGAAATCAGATTTTGAAATTGAGTATGTTTGGTTCAAAATTCAAATTTAAGTTTGAATTTGAACGTGACCTCATTTAATCCTCGGAATAAATAGTATATGAAACCTAAAATTCTCCAAACTTGAAACTTAGGCTCTTGAATACATGAGAAATGCATCTATGCTCTCACATATAGGCCTTTGTACAATCTGAATAAGAATCCTTCCAAAAGAATTCAAATTGCATTTAAATTTCCTCCACTCTACTCATAGAGAAGGTGCATATGAGTTAGAGTTTTAGGAGTGTAATTATTTCCCCTAGGTTAACATGTGTTGAGCAAGGGCTAGAGGAAATTTTTAACTCCCTCACATGTCCATTTGTGTGTTCATCATTTCATGTGACACAATTATAGCCTTTTGTTGCCTTAAATTTGTTTTATGAGCTGACCTCAAACTTTACAAAAGTTAGGGCTGTTACATTCCTCCCCCCTTAAAAGAATCTCGTCCCGAGATTACAAAAACAAAGAGGAAGGGAGAATGACTACTGGACATATGGTACAAAGAAGTCTGGAAAATTTAAACGGAGAAATTCCTCGCTTTCCCATGTAGCTTCATCAGCGGTGTGGTTGCTCCACAAGACCTTGTAAAATCGCAATGTCCGACTTCTTGTGGCGCGAGTCTTCTCGTCAATAATCTGTATCGGATACTCCGAATAAGTGAGATCCGGTTGAAGATCCTCAATGTTCTCCATATGAACTGCGGTTGGGTACTTAAGACATTTCCGCAGCTGAGAGACGTGGAAAACATTGTGAATACCCGAAAGTGACGCCGGTAGCTCCAGACGATAGGCCACGGGTCCGCATATTTCAGTGACAGCAAACGGCCCGATGAATCGCGGAGCAAGCTTTCCCTTCACTCCGAAACGATGAACTCCTTTCATCGGAGAGACACGAAGATAAACGTGGTCCCCGATGTCAAAGTGAAGAGGTCGACGTCTTTTGTCTGCATAGCTTTTCTGCCGAGATTGAGCAGCCTTTAAATTGGCTTGGATCACTCGCACTCGTTCCTCGGCTTCATTCACAAGATCAACCCCGTAGACCACTCTCTCGCCGGACTCACACCAATTCAGTGGTGTGCGGCACTTCCGGCCATAAAGAGCTTCGTACGGGGCCATCTTGATGCTGGATTGATAACCGTTATTATATGAGAGTTCTGCTAACGGTAGATGGTCATCCCAATTCTTCCCATGATTGATGACACATGCCCGTAGCATATCCTCCAGAATCTGATTTATCCTCTCCGTTTGACCATCAGTTTGCGGATGATACGCTGAACTCCGAATTAATTTGGTTCCCAAGGAAGCATGCAGTTGCTCCCAAAATCTGGATACGAACAACGCACCTCGGTCAGACACGATGGTACGGGGAACCCCGTGTAAACACACGATTCTCGAGATGAACAGCTCCGCATACTTCTTTGCCACATATTTAGTATGGACTGGAATAAAATGTGCTGTCTTGGTCAAACGATCGACGATTACCCAAATAGAATCATGCTTGTTGCTGGTCATGGGTAAACCGACGATGAAGTCCATACTTATGTCTTCCCACTTCCATGCTGGAACCTTCAGCGGTTGAAGTGGTCCGGCTTTCCTCATATGGTCGGCTTTAACCCGCCGACACGTATCACACTCGGATACGTACTTCGCAATCTCTCTTTTCATCCGTGTCCACCAGAACTTAGATTTCAAGTCCTGGTACATCTTATTGCTTCCTGGATGAATGGAGTACTTGGATAAATGTGCTTCATCTAGTATCTTCCTCCGCAATTTCATGTTCCGGGGTACAACTATACGGTTGTTAAACCATAGAGTACCCTCTTCATCCTTGCGGAACATCTTCAATTCACCGCTGTCCACTCTCCTCCGGATATGAGACATACCTCTGTCTCTCTTCTGAGCCTCTACAATCTCATCTCGGATTGTAGGAATAAGAGCGAGGTTGGACAGCGATCCGTAGGGAACTAAGCGCAGGCTTGGTTCTCCTTCTTCATGTGCAGCCATGGCTAAATGGTGAACGTGGGCTTTCCGACTAAGTGCGTCGGCAACCACATTCGCTTTGCCCGGATGGTAATGAATTTCAAGTTCATAGTCCTTGATCAATTCGAGCCATCTTCGCTGCCTGATATTCAGTTCCTTCTGTGTGAAGATGTACTTCAAGCTTTTGTGGTCAGTGTAGAGATGTACTAGATTGCCTAGTAGATAATGTCTCCACATTTTCAATGCTAAGACCACTGCAGCTAGTTCAAGGTCGTGCGTCGGGTAATTCTGCTCATGACCCCTGAGTTGTCAGGATCCATACGCGATGACACGTCCTTCTTGCATCAACACACAACCCAAACCGATGCCGGATGCATCACAATAAACATCAAACGGCTTCGTAGTGTCCGGCTGGGCCAAAACTGGAGCTGTAGTGAGATACTTCACTAAAGATTGAAAAGCTTGTTCACATGAATCGCTCCAATCATATTTGGTGCTTTTCTTCAACAGCTCCGTCATAGGTTTAGCGACTTTGGAGAAGTTTGGAATGAATCTCCGGTAATAGCCCGCTAAACCTAGGAAACTCCTCACTTCATGAACAGATGTTGGAGATTTCCAATTCAGCACTTGCTCAATTTTACTTGGGTCCACAGCGATGCCTTCCGCTGAAATAATATGCCCAAGAAACGGCACTTTGCTGATCCAAAACTCACATTTACTGAACTTTGCATATAGCTTGTGATCCCTCAAGCGTTGGAGTACAATACGCAAATGTTCAGCATGTTCTTCTTCTGACTTTGAATAGACCAAAATGTCGTCGATGAAAACCACGACGAACTTGTCTAACTCCGGCATGAACACAGAGTTCATGAGATACATAAAATGAGCCGGAGCATTGGTCAATCCAAAGGACATGACAAGATATTCATAAAGACCATATCTTGTTGAGAACGCCGTCTTAGGTACATCTTCTGCCCGGATCTTTATCTGGTGATACCCGGACCGAAGATCCATCTTGGAAAATACCTTAGCACCCACTAGTTGATCGAACAAAATGTCAATGCGTGGTAGTGGATACTTATTCTTGATAGTGACAGCATTCAGTGGACGATAATCTACGCATAGTCTCAACATCTCGTCCTTCTTCTTCACGAAGAGTGCGGAACAGCCCCAAGGTGATGAACTTGGGCGTATAAAACCTTTTTCCCTGAGGTCATTAAGCTGCTCCTTCAATTCTGCTAGCTCCTTCGGTGCCATTTTATATGGTCGCCGAGAAATAGGTGTTGTTCCCGGTGCTAGTTCAATCTTGAACTCTACATCACGTTCGGGCGGCATGCCCGGCAAGTCTTCGGGAAACACATCTGGATATTCACATACCACTGGAATATCCTCAATTTTAGGAGCTTCAATCTGATGCACTGCTGCAACTTGTTGTGATGGATCCACAAGATTCAACGTGTTGCAACCGTGTATTGGGGAATTCAGTTGGACAGTTCGAGAGCTGATATCAAAGATAGCTCCATAATGTGTCAACCATGACATCCCCAAGATAATATCAATCCTTTGGCCTTTGAGTATGATAAGGCTCGCAGGATAGATGTTTCCACCCAAACATAACGGTGCCCGAGAGACCATCTCATCTGTTGATATCTTGCCTCCGGGTGAGCTGATATGAAATGGATGCTTAACTGTGCTAAATGGAAGATTATTCTTCAGCACATAGTCTCTGCTAATAAAATTGTGGGTGGCCCCGGAATCAAATAACACGAAAATGGGCTGTTCATGTAAAGTGAACATGCCCGCCAAAACTGGTTCGCCTTTAGCAATGTCCTCAATAGCAGTATAATTAATCCTGCCAGCTTTTGAAAGATTCTTCTGTGAAGGTTCGCGATGCTGATCTGAGCATGGACGAGGCAACACACGAGTGTGACGCTGCTCAGCACCACGACGGTTTCGTGTTGTAGAAATCTTCAGCTCTCTACTAACACGAGGTGGAGATAACTCGTGCGTAGCTGGTTGCGGTAGGGTTGCACGAATAATTTCTGTCCGCTGTTGTTGAGGTGGAGGTTCATATGTGATCAACTCCAGCCTTGGTTGTGAGAGTTGCACCACTGGCTGAATTTGTTGCCTAACTGGCGAGTAATATCGCACTCGATAGTTCGGACGAACCTCGATATCGCTGTCTGGCGGTATACTTCTTTTCAGCTCCGCTTCACAACGAAGATGCATGTCTTCCTTAATGATAGCGGCATTTACCAACTCATTGTAAATACCGTTATTGAACAAGGTCACTTGTTCCTTAAGTTCAACATTCAAGCCTCGGAAGAAATACTCGCACTTCAATGCTTCCGAGTCAACCATATGAGTTGCGTATTGCATCAAGTCTTCAAACTCTTTGAAGTACTCGTACGCACTCCTTTCGCCTTGCTTTAACTCCAGAAAGTCTTGATACTTTGTTCGTAGAATTCCCGAACAAACGTGACGTTCCCGGAAAACATCCCGGAATTCATCCCACGTCACTCGATGACCTTCAGGAAGAGTAGCGATGTACTCCGCCCACCAAGCTCCAGCAGCTCCGTGGAGTTGTTGAGCGGCAAATAGAGTCTTCTGATATTCCTCGCACTCAAGCGTATCGAACTTGGCTTCAATACATTGGAGCCAATGAGCCGACTCCAACGGTTCTTTCGCTTCCGAGAAAACCGGTGGTTGTCTTGCTAGAAAATCCAGATAAGTGCTTGGCGGAGGATTTTGCTGTAGTGTCTCCTGTCGTATGCTTTGTTGCACCAACAGATCCAGAGACTCAGCCATCTTTGCCAAGATTTCCGCCAATCCGGTTGATGATGTCGGCACTTCTTGTCGTGGCTTATTACTTTCGCCGTGACTCGACTCACCAACCTCACTCCTGGAATGAGCACGATCCATGCTGCAAGAGTGAGCAATTTACGGTTAAAATTCAAAGTTTAAACTCAACTTGAATTGAAAACATAACCGTAAAAGCACCACATCAATATTGCAGCATTACACAAGCTAACTAGGGTTCGACAATACTGAAATCTATCAAATGTGAGCAAGTTTGTCCAAACCCTTAATTCCAACAGTAGGACAAACTGAAAAATAACTCGAGAGCATGTTACGGAGCTTAGAGAAGTCTAAGACATCCCTGTCCACAACAAGTCTCAAGCTAAATGACAATAAGTACTACTCTGTTCAGAATGACCAATAGGTCTTAATCCCAGAATTTGAATATGAAAATGGCAATTTCATGTCTCACGTTGCATATTAAAGTTATAGTTAATTTCAATATCTTTCCAACGAGTATTCATTTGCCTTCATATAAGTTCTGGATCAAAAGTTGTGATATTTCAAAGTTAACAATAATCTGGAACAATTTTGACAGCACCTCCTTTGAAAGTGGCTGTTTTGTCCGCAAGATTTCATCACTTTAAACTCCAAATCTGGAGAAACTTTGAACTACAAAGTCATAGCATATATCACAAGCTTTCCCACGGTGACCCTTAGAAATTTTTCTAAAGAATGTTATGGTCGAAGTACAGAAATTTCCAGAGAGCAATTTGTGCCTGCCCTGGTTTTGGACAGTTCACACTCATCTGAGAATTTCATCCATTTGGAGGGTGATTCTGGTCTGGAGTTCTACTGAAGAGTTGTAGAAGACTTCAATAGCTTTCCAGAAATGTATCACTCACCTCCATTGGTTCAACCAAACAAAAATTATGCCCTGTTAAACCTCAGCAAAGATTCTGCCGGAAACAGGGGAGGTTTATTCCTAAGTCTTTGTGAAGAAATCTATACTCCCAATTGACTCTTAGTTCAATATAGGAGTTCATCACCCCCTAATAGAATCCTAGACCCCAGATTTACTCTTTTTCTTTTCAAACCTTCATTTTCATGCAGTTCAAAACACATCACGGTACTACGTTGCCTCACCAAATTAAAATCCTAACCGGCTTTATACCAGCTTATACGTCTCAAGTGGTGGTACTAAAACGATCACTCACAAACGTTTTCTACACGACATGTTCTAACGTGGTTAAGGTACCTGCAGAAAATCACTCAATAATGATGCACACATTGGTTTATCATTTCAGGCAGGTCCATATCATAGTAAAAACATACGCCCCGTATCATTGCCATACGGGCCGTCCTTGAGTCAAGCCACGTCTCAGGGTACATGATCGGGTTATTCACCACCCGACGGGGGATCCACACCTTTGCACTAAAGCACACCGGTGGAACAGCGCTTTCGTATGCCTCATAGGACATGAAGAGTCCTAGAGAACACACTTCGTGTTACAAACCACACGATGGGGTCTCCTCCTCTTGCCCCTGGGTTTGCGCACTGGAGGCTAGTGCCATTCATATGTCTCTAAGACATGAAGAGTCTTAGAAAACATATTCACTTCCCGTCCATTGCTGAACGGGACATCCCACACTACTTTCCTCGTATGGGTGAGCTAACCGAAATTGATCCGCTTTCGGTGGCGTTCCTTACCATTCTTACCTCCACGTAGGTGCGTCGTTACTGAATTTAAATACTGAAGAGTAACACACTGTTAGCTTGCCACCTTAAGTAACTATGCTAATAATACTCCTTATGTGGGCATACTATACGTTCCTCACTCGTATACTCCTAAGTTTTCAAAAATAGACCCTTTTCATGCGTGCTATTCCCAATGTGGCTCTGATACCACGTCTGTGGGACGCGCCCGGCCCGGGAATCGCAGTGGGTGGTGCCGTGCGATGCGGCACCCAACAGCATGCACGAAAAGATGATAAGAACATAACAGAACCCTTTTTTTTTAAAGATAAGATCTTTTACAACATGATGTACACACGCAGCGGAAATTTAAATTTGCTGGACAAACTACTCACTCTCGACCCTACTACGCCGAAGAGAAGTCGTTCAGCCCGGGAACGCTTCCTACTAGCTTCACCAAAGAAAGGCAGCGGCTAGGTTTCCGATGAGTTGAACAAACCGTGAAGTTCATCGTCTCACCGAACAACCCTCTTCATAGCAGGCATCCTGCTACCTGCAAAAACAACTCAGAAGCAACCGTGAGCACTAAGGCTCAACAAGACTTACCCGTCACTCCTAAACATGCAACTCTAAATGCAGGGGTAGCAAGAAAGTAGGCATAGGAATTGGCAAAATGCATCATGACTAAACTTGATCCTTATATTCAGATTCTTATAGCCTTCATTTTAGTGGTCCTCACGCCTCACAACATCGGAAGTCCACAATCAAACAAGAAACGCTTATCCCGATGTTGCTAGCCTAAGGTGGAAATGAAATTTAGTTGGCTCTATATCTACTTCAGTCAAGGTTCCAATACAGTGATTAATCCACAAACAGCAAGTTAAGAGACTTAGTTCATCTTTTTACTAAGTCACGGCGCAGTGGGCAAGTATGCTCAATCCTCTTCCGCGAGCGACGGTGATTCGAATCAATAACAACCCGGAATACACGACACATACACCCGCCTCGAAAGACTCTCTCAAGAGCTCTTTCTTACGTTGTATGCAGCAACCTTTCACACGACACCCCGACATAGAAAAACGCTTCGCGCCGAGCAGGATGGTCCTCTACGCGGACACGTCGAAGTTGCCCGCTAAAGGATTTACACCTCCCGCCTTCTCAACGCCATTCCCACGCGAAGGATGAGTTTCTATATCACGGTCCATCGTGTTACATCGGTTTCATGGGTCCCATACCCCACTATATATCCGGTACAGCTCAATGGGTCTCAAATTCTGAACTCATCATAGCTGAAAACTTGGACACAAAATCATGAGAAGCACAACCAAAGACAATATCATCCGCATACACTTGAACGAATAATGATTCATTGCCATGCTTAAGCACAAAAAGAGTTTTATCAACCTTGCCCATGGTAAACTCCTTTTCAAGTAAGAATGTTTTTAACCTATCATACCATGCTCTAGGGGCTTGTTTGATACCGTACAAGGCTTTGGGCAGTTTGTAAACATGATTAGGAAAATTTGGATTTTCAAAACCAGGTGGTTGTTTGACATAAACCTCCTCATCTATGTAGCCATTAAGAAAAGCACTTTTAACATCCATTTGATATAGCTTAAAACCTTTAGACGCAGCAAAAGCTAACAAAATTCTTATGGCTTCTAATCTAGCAACAGGAGCAAAAGTTTCATCAAAATCTAGACCTTCAACTTGTGTGAAACCTTGAGCAACCAACCTAGCCTTATTACTAACCACAACCCCATCCTCACTTTGTTTATTTTTAAACACCCATTTAGTTCCAATTAAAGTGTGACCTTGAGGTGGAGGTACAAGTTTCCAAACATTATTTCTTTCAAAATTTTCTAACTCTTCTTGCATGGCAATCATCCAAGATTCATTAGTGAGTTCGTGATATATCTTTGGGTTCAAAAGAAGCAACAAAAGCAGAATGGGCATGAGAATTGGGGTCAAAAAACCTGGATCTTGTAACTCGTTCATGCAAGCTTCCAATAATTTGTTGTGGAGGATGACTTTTGAGAATCCGGAGGGTAGTGGACACTTCAAAAGCGTCTTCTTCTTCATGTTCATCACAAATAGATGAGCTTGTGACGTGAGGAGGATCTGGACCAGCAATGGTGGTCGTAGGTGCTGGCTTTGAGTCAAGATCAGGAGGTGGAACAATGTCATTAGCTGCTGATTTTCGGGCAGCAGCACCACTTCTTCCTCTTTTTCAACGAAAATACTCTCCCCCTACGGATATAGATCCGGACCTGTAATATTTGAACTAGTACCTGGGCTAGCTTCATCAAAATAAACCTCACAAGTCTCCACAATTTTGTTAGTATCAAGTAAAAGCACACGGTAGCCTCTAGTATGAGATGGATAACCAAGAAACATGCCATCAACAGATCTAGCTTCAAATTTATCAAGATTACCATGTTTCTTAACAAAGCATTTGCAACCAAAGACCCTAAAGTGTGTGACACTAGGCCTATGTCCAAACCTGAGCTCATATGGTGTTTTACCTAGCTTAGCACGCAAGAAAACACGATTTGAGACATAACAAGCGGTTGCAATTGCATCAGCCCGAAATTTACTAGGAATTTGATATTCATCAAGCATAGTCCTAGCCATCTCAACTAAGGTTCTGTTCTTTCTCTCTACAACACCGTTTTGTTGAGGTACATATGGTGAAGAAAATTGATGATCTATTGCATTTTCAGCACAAAAGTGATCAAACGATTGATTTTTAAATTCGGTTCCATTATCACTTCTAATTGCTCTTAAAGATCCTGGGTGATCAGTTGATAATCTAAGAAATAAAGTTCTAAAGTGACTGAAAGCTTCATTCTTAGATGCCATAAAGTAAACCCAAGAGTATCTAGAATAGTCATCAACAATCCCAAGAACATACCATTTACCTCCGAAGGATTGAACACGTGAAGGTCCTACGGTGTCAAGGTGTAAAAGTTGACCCGATTCAGTTGTCATGGCCATTGTGAGAGGAGCATGTGAACCTGCAACCATCTTAGCATGTCTACAAGAAGAGCACACAATTTCTTTATCCCCTGTAAGCTTAGACAGCCCACGTATGCAATCAAGAGCACTAACACGCGTGAGATGATCAAAGCCTACGTGACCAAGTCTACGATGCCAAAAATATAAATCTTTGGAATCATTTGCAACTAGACATCTATGCTTAGAGGAAGACATATCAAAATCAGCTTTAAAAACTCTTCCAAACCGAGACATGTTAAAGATAAGCTCACTATATGAACCTACAACTTTGCAGCAGTTTTTATTGAAAATGATTTCCAGATTTTCATCTAGCAATTGTGAAACAGAAAGCAAGTTGTATTTCAAATTTTTGACAAGTGCCACATCCTTCAAAGTGTAGTGATCATTTACTTTAACCGAATCCTTAGCAATTATAGGAGTTGAAGAATTATCGACAAAAGTAACATTCTCTACACGTGACACAAAAGAGAGAGAGGAGAACCATTCTTTGTTACCGGTCATGTGGCGTGAGCAACCTGAATCCACAATCCAAATGTTCTCCTTCCTCAAGCGTGTAACCTACATAGAAGCACAATACGTCGATGACCCAATACTGGGGTTAGTTAAAAGGCATTTAGGAATCCCGTACTGAGTCACACGACGTCCAACAGGAATAACATGCGAAAGTTGAGATAAAACAGCAGGTTTATGAGTCAAAGTTTGAGATTTTTTGTTCTTAACTACTGACCTATGAGGTGTTACTTGTGTAGTACGAAAATCAGTAGCTACGGAGGTAAACTTTGAATATTTATGACTCATAACAGCAGGTTGCATGTTCCTGACATTCGGTTTAGTATGTGCAGCAAATTTTGCATGAGAGTTATAAGATCTAGCTTGCATTATTTCCTTTTTATGTTGTTTAGCTAGACTATAACAAAAATCTATGACATGACCATCTCTACCACAATAGGTACAATGAAATTGAACTTTGTGTTCATGTCTAGATGAGCATGCAGTATGCTTATTTGAACCTGAATGTGACAACACTCCCGCAGATTTAAAAACCACTTCTTTTTGTTTAGGAACTGTTTGAATCAAACCACTTCCTAATGATTTTACAATTTTAGGTGGATGTTCCTTAGCATGAGCATGTGAATGAAAACCTAAACCAGTTTTATCATTGCAAGACTTGGAAGAATTCAGCAGCAAGTTTAGGTTCTTATTCCCATTACAAAACCAATCTAATGTCCTATGCATGTTATCAATCTTATTTGATAGATCAAGGCAATTTTCACATGAAGTTTTTCCTTTTAATTTGCAATTGGAACAATATTTAACTTCATGAGAACGTAAAACATTGTTCAATATAGAAATTTCTTTCATAGCATCTTGTAGTTTCTTATCAAGATCATCGCAAGTAGAACAATGCAAATCAATTGTAGAACAACAAGCATCTTTCAAGTTTTATCATTAAGTGCAGCAAGCTTTTTGTTCTTTTCGATTTCAAGTTCAAGTTTATCAAGTGTGGAGGTGTGTGCACTTCTTAGAGAGGACAATTGTTCATATATTAAATCACATGAGGAACAAGAATCATCACTTGGAATCAAGGATTTTAAACGATTAATTTCAGATTCTAGTGACTCAATTTTAACAGCATTGTCCCTAAACTTTTTGTCCTTTTTCTTAACAATAATAGTGGCACGAGAAATAGCATCACACATTTCTTCGCAAGTAGGACATACCTCTTTGTTGTCACTGTTGTGTTCTGCATCCTCCATACTTGATTTTGATTTGCCCGCCATGAAGCACAAGTTTGCCAGATCATCTTCATCTTCATCACTTCCAATGTCTACATCACTCGAGCCAAGTTCTTGAAGTGCGGTGAAGAAACTGTTTATGAGTTTGCGTCCTGTAAAACCCTTCTTTTTCTTGTTGGTGTTGCCAAAAGAGAACTTTACTTTATTCTGCTTTTCATTACGGTTAGAAAGACCTGAAAGGTTAGGGCAATCTGTACGAAAGTGTCCTGTCTTACCACGTTCAAAGCATCGTTGAGGTCCGGAGCTTCCTCTCCTTGTAGTTCTCACATTTTGCAATGCTTTTGAGAATCTAGTAGAAAGAAGTACTAGCTCCTCCTCTGGAAACTCCTCAATCTATTCCAGGGTTAGTGAAGACAGCAAAGCAAGTGTATTGCTAGATGATTGGCCGGAGCTAGACATATCACGTTGTGAGACAAATGCAATAGTCTTATTTGGCTTTTTGCGTGATATAATGTTAATTTCATGATTTTTAGCTTAGAATAAAGCACATCTAATGTAAGAGTACTCATGACAGTGGATTCACATATGGATGTTACTTTCATCTCCCAAATTGACATGTCTAATGCACTTAGTAATTGCCTAGCATTTTCAACATCTGAAAAATTAACATTGACGCTACGCAAGTTGCTGAGAATTTTATTAAAGCGAGCAAAGAGGTCATCAATGGACTCACTGGGTTGCATCTCAAAGCGCATGTATTCTTTCTTGAACATATCCTGTTTTACCTCCTTGATCATGTTGGATCCTTCGTGGTAGTCACAAAGTTCTCTCCACACATTGTACGCCGATCGGAGGTGTGCAACACGGTCGAAGTCGCTCTGAGTTAGTCCTTGTATGATTAAGTTTCGAGCCTTGTTGTTGTTGTCGACATCTCTCATGTTTGTAGCCATAACTTGATCGTTTGAAGGTACATCATAAGGCTTGTACACCTTTTCCCATATTGCAAAGCCTTGCGCCTGGATGAAAGCTTCCATGCGTGCCTTCCAAACCTGAAAATCAATATCACTAAACACACAAGGTTTGGCGGAGTATTTATCCATGATGATTAGTCAAAACACGTGCAAATCATAAAGATAGAGCAACCTGGCTCTGATACCAATTGTAGGATCGAAGTACACGTGTAAATCTACCAGAGGGGGGTGAATGGTAGATAAAAACTTTTCAGCGGAAGCAACAAAACACCCCTCAGCAGAAAACCGATCTGTTAAAGAAACCATGTGTGCGACTAATCTAAACGTGTTCAACTGTGACAAAACTAGTATATATTGTAGATAATCAAGTCACGAATACGTCACAACAAGAATCATGAAAATCCGTTGAGAGAAACTCAAATTATGATCGAAAGATCAAACAAAGGTCAATCTGTCCTACGCGGGAAAAACAGTTCTGGAATACTGCAAAGAAACTCGTGTATATCAGAAATCACAAATTCAATGACCGTGAAATTTTCATATATTATAGATAATCAAGTTGTGAAGACAACCCAAAAAGAATCACATCAATTGCATCTGTAAAACTCGAGTTATGATAAAACCACCGAAGCAAGGTAGTGCTGAACAGAAACTCGATGAGAAAAACTTGTCTGAAACAAGTCGGACGAACAAGGCACAAATGTTCCTTTAGAATACGAAGTTTATTTATCAAAACACAAGAGGAACAGCCCCAAAGTCGTGCACCCACGAGCCTTGGCCTCCCTTGCTTATATAACCAGCCCTAAGGCCAACCCAATTCAAACTAGGACTCCTACTCCTCCTTGGATTCAGACTGTAACTTTCCAATACTGCTCAAGACTCTTCTACACGCCGATAGAAGCAATCTTAAGACTTCCAAACACCTTAGTAACATCCCAAACATTCCTAAAACAACTCAAACTCGTGACCCACACGAAATCCTATCATAACTAACTCAAAACATTCCATATTTGAGTCAAACACGACTCAGCCGCAGGCTGAGTCCATAACCTAGTTGGTTGGACCTTTCCGACCAATTCTTTACGTCCACATCTCTTCATTACGCTTTGGAACCACCAGCCACGTCCATGCACTCCTTTCACACATGCAAACATCTTCCAACGACGTCCAAGATACCTTCATATGCATTCTTCTTGATTCAAACATACGGCACAACCTCCCGATCAACTCAACCACAATTCTTCCCGAACTTGGTTGTTGAACCTCATCTTTTCCCAAAGACTAGTTCAATGGATCCCGTCAACAGCCATGTCTTGAACTCAAGAAACACTTGCACATGAATAAACAACCAATACTTCCGAGCACAAGTCCTCGACTTGACTCTCGTTAGTTCTGAAACTACAACATCTTACGTGAGCACCTCACATAAGCATGTTGTAAACCATAGCAAAATGATATCAGCCATAACCACCAAAACACACCAAAAACATAGTAAAATAATACTAAGCAAACTTTCCATAAGAGTAAAGCATGTTCGAAACATTGCAAGTTAAAAGCAGAACCATGGCAATCAAGCTCTGGACCTTACCAAAGCTAACCGAACCTTGAACCGGAGCTGACCAAAGCTAGTTGGACCTAGCGTCGGAGCTTACTAAAGCTTAGTCAGACCTAGCACGGAACTAACCAAAGCTAGTCGTACCTAGCACCGGAGCTAGCAAAAACAAGTCGGACCTAGCAAAAATAAGTCAGACCTAGACAAAGCAAGTCGGACCTTACGTCGGACCTACAGTCGGACCTTGCAGGAGCTCGGACCTACACTACAGGATTCCCGTCAGCATACGACGGCTAAAACCGTCGTATATAAAGTTGAAGCCGTCGTATATAACCTATATAAGACGGTAGCTGTTTATATACGAGGTTTATGGCCATCGTATATATTTTGTCGTATATATAGTTATATACGACGGCACCATCGTATATAACAGTATATATACGACGGCCACTTATATACAACGGCCCGTTTTGTAGACTTGGCCCAGTGGGCCGGGACCTTTATATACGACGGCTGGGCTCTGGCTGTCGTATATAAGAGCTTATATATGACAGCGGCCCGCTGTCGTATATAAGCTCTTATATACGACAGCCAGAGCCCAGCCGTCATATATAATTTAGACTTATTTACGACGGCCCTGTATAGCGACCGTTGTATATAAACTGTACAGACCGTCGTATATAAGCTTTTCCATTTTTTTAAAAAAACAGAAAATGGCTAACCTGGCTCGATAGACAGCTACACATCCAAATCAATAGACAACAACAAAACAGTTTGATATTTAAAATCACAACAAAGTGCAATAGTACACATCGACAATCACGAAGTCTGACTTCCACACAATCAAAAACAAAATTACAAATCTATTGATTACTAGCCCCTCCACTACCTCCGGGAGAGAAGCAGTCATCCTGCCGCGGCGAACCTGGCGGCCTTAGCTGTGGCGATGGAGTCTGAGCCTCCGTCCCTGATCCCTGTGAAACACAGTGACATATGTACAAGTTTACAATTCTTTTTCTAGGTTCATTAGGATTCTTAGCGGTTAGGGCTTCCACTTAATGTAACTTCCTTTTTATACCTGTACTCCAGGAATCTGCTCCTGTGGTGGCGACGGCTCCAGCACGAACGGAGGTGGCTGCCACAACGGTATCTGGGTTTGCTGCCCTTGCTGTCGAGCTAGCGCCTGTCATTTCAAACATTACAATTTACAAAACCAATTGAAATGCAATGTAATTAAAGTATAATTGTATGTTTCTTACTTCCATTGCCGCTTGCATCTGTGTCATATAGGATGCATGGTACGCCATGGCAGCCCTGTTGTTCTCTCGCTCTCTCGCCAAGGCCTCCTCCTGCCGAGCCAAGCTCTCCCGAAGAGCCATGACTTCGAGATCTCTCTCGGTGACACGGCGGCTGGAGGAGCCTGCGCCAGCAGCCGAAGACTGCGAGGAGCTGCCTCTCGCAGGTCGTGCCTCCCTAGAGTTGACGACTCCAGAGAATATGGCAAGCCTACAAAAAAATGAATCAATTCAAGGTAAAATTAAATAATCTTGAATTGAAAACAATGAAAGTAAATGAATTCACCTTCCGTGTGCTTTTCCACCTCCGCTTGCATACGCGGCTTAAGGGTCGATGTTGGGGGAGTTTTCCCAATCGAACCCTTCACCGTGTATCCTCACAACCTCTTGCCCATACCTAGTCTGAAAAACAATGAAATTGTGTAAGTTCAACAACATATATAGTGTCAAATAATTTGAGAGGTCATGAAACTTACCAGGCGCTCCGCTGCGTACTGACTACACTGCTCCGGCTGAGAAGGGTCAACGTGACATCTCCTATAGACCGCAGTAGCACTCGGTCGCACGCTAGTCTCCTTTTCTGTGAACATATGTTAGTACGAACAATACTACATTATGAATATAATAAAAACTACCAAGAAACTTACCATCCGTTTAGCCATTCGCACAAAACCTTGGACGCGCATATCGTGCTTCCCTGAGCTCCTTCTGGCATCTCGAGCCTTCTTGGACTTAGCGATGAACTCATCGCTAGCCCAATACCTGCAAAGGGCTCGGTAATCTTCAGTTCGTCCCTGTAACCAAGGGACACTAACCTGCACACATGCGTAGTTCATTAGATGTTACTTAGCAAAATTAATGTGAACAATTTAAAGATTACGCAACTTACCTCTGCGTATTGCTCCTCTGTCAAGTACGTGTCGGAGGCGTCTCTGAACGACCCAACCTCGTGGTCGTGGAGCTTTAAGTAGTCGTTAACTACTTGACTCCGAGCGTTCGAAAGCATTCGCATAACAAGCTTCCGAGCATTCACTTCGAACACGGAGCGGGCGTGATCCATCTGCTCAGCCGGGTCCTCAAGACGGTACCGGAGCTGTAGGAAGCCAACACAGTTCGACATATACGCACATTAATATTTGAAGGAACATAAAGAATTGAACCTTCAAATATTTATGAAAGTTACTTACCCAAAAATCTGCCCACACGACTCCCTGTAGGTTGTCGTTCTCCGGGTGAGGAACGTGCGCGTAGTCGTCCCATCGATCGCACCGGGGTAGTGCAGACGCACTAAGTTCCCGATGCAACCGTTCACCGTCCTGTGGTGTTTCTTCCCGTCGTACGAGAGGTCCTCCCAAGAACTAAAAATACGTTTGTTAAGTCATTAAGTATGATCATAGTCTTTGAGAACAAATAGAAATGAATACTTTATTAATGTGTTACCTGTCTCCAACTGGACGAATAATTACTGGCTCTCTAGGAATCGGTGGAGGACCAACAAAGTTACTCCTCCTCATATGTCTCCTCCGCTTCGGCACCACGTCTGGTGACCCAGAAGGTAGTATTCAAAACTTTTATCGTCAAAGCCAATGTATTCAGCACACATAGGTCTCACATGATCATCGACTGCTCAAGGTTCACACTGCAAGCATCAGCGCCCAGGCGTGCTCTAGCTATTTCCCTCTCGATACCAAAGTTTGGTAGCTCCGCGTGATCACAGTTCCAAGAACACCGACGAGTTACCGAGGGTTGCGGCGGCTATCGTTTCGGTTCACCGTGGACAGGACGCCACAGCCACTTTCGTCTCTGCTCTCCTGTACAAGAAAGGTCCGTTAGCTTCTCTAGGTCATGTAAATTCTCTCCATTCGGCAAATGATCCACCGTATAGCTAGAATTTTCCAATTTCCCGAACCCTAGTACAAAACACCCAAGCTCGGTTATGAGCCAAATTCGGTTCACATATAGCACCACAAGCCGAGCTCGTTGGTAAGTAGCTAGTAAATCCCCTAGAGCCTCTCCTCGAAGCAAAACCAAGGGAAATCATGGAGAATGGGCTCGGAGAGGGCAGTTCTTCGAGCCGCCATGGAAAACGGTTCCGGTTCACCGTGGAGCTCGGGGTTGCCGGCCGTTTCACCAAGGTTGGCTACCATTTCCAGCATCCTCATGGTTTCCTGGTGCTGTAGAGCCAAAAACCCGATGTTTTGGTGGAGAACAGAGCTTACCCGACCTCACCGAAACCCTAGCTGGTGCTGTCGCCGGTGCGCCCAGGTTTCCGGCCATCGACGGTGGCCGGCGAGCTCACAGCTGAGTTCAGGAGGTCGGAAAATGGGGAGGCGGCGAGTTTCGGGCAGAGAGGTGGCCGGGAACTCGATTCCGGCAAGTCTCGCCGGAGACCGCCGCTGCTGGGTGTTTGGCGCGACGAGGAAGACAAAGCACTGTGTGTGGGACCCACCGGCAGAAGTTTAAACTTTTCCCCGATTTTCAGATTTAGTTCAAACTTAAAACCCACATAACTTTGGCTAGGGAACTCCAAATTGAGTGAAACAAATTTTGTTGGATTCAGCTCTCTGAGTACTGTCCAACAAATCAAGTTTCATTTTCTGAAAATCCTTATTTCTCCAGAATTATTTCTTCAAAATTTAAATTGTTTAGAATTTTAACTAGAGAACCCTTTGGAGGAAAATTCTGAAATTTGGTCAGGATGTTCATAAAAATATCCCTGATCTACCATAAAAATTTCAGATCCATTTGATCTCATTTGATCCACCTAATGGTGTGATTAATAAAACTGTTCCAGAGAAATTGGAAAATGTCCAGAAACATTTTCAGAATTTCTCTGAAATTGTTTAGCTCATATCTTTAGCTAGGAACCTTCAAATTAAGTGAAACAAACTCCATTAGAATCCTCTGAAAATCTAGTTTTCATAAAGTCATGGCTTGCTCCACGAAAACCCCTACAACACCCTTGGAGCTCCAATTAAGGACAAGTACATAATTATTTGTGGAGAGCTCAAATGAGGTCTGCTGCAAATGAAACTCGGCTAAGTCTCTATCTAGGTTGTTTCCAAAACACAGTAAAAATTTCAGAGTCATTGGGTCTGTCTTTCAAGACTTATAGTCTTTACAAATTCAACTTCAATTCAAATGCATTTAAATTGACACATGTATGTATTATCTAATGTAGTCGCTAAGGTTGAGGAGGAGGCCGAAGTCTTAGACTTCATCACTCCTGAGGAGCAGCTAGCCTATGACCAAGAGCAGCAAGGCAAGCCCCAGTTTGCACTAACCATTTTTTTACAAATTTTACTGTTTTGAGAACTTACTTTGAGCACCCACTTAATTTTTGCATTAGAGTCTTGTTTGAAAACCCAAATGCATAGCCAAGAAAACCGAGGGTTGTGATTAGGTTTGTCAATCTCGATTATCTACTGCAATGCTAAGATAGTGTAGGATTCGGTACAAGTCGAGTTGTTGGAACTGCTTGCGAGAATAGGCTAGAGGCACACTACTCGGGTAAAGGTAGAAAATGAAACACATGGCAAGAAATATGAGACCGAGCGGAGAGTAAGGGCTGCAGGACTTTGGGGCCTGGGTGCCATAGCTCCGCTTGTGTCGATTGACGACCGAGCCGTGTGCGGGCCTGTTGAACAAGCTAGAACAGTACCGAAGACCTACGGGCTATATGGGAACCGCGAAACAGATGTAACTCGGGTAGCTGGGTGTTGAGGCATTGCTTGTCATCCAGAGGGTAGGTTGAGAGGTTGAGGTGTAAATCGGCTGGCGGCACTGCAGATGTGCGTGCAGAGACCTCTTGTTCGGGACGATAGGACCAGTTCAACATTTGGCTGATGGGTGAAAGGTGGTTGCGTACGACGTCGTGATGGTTGCTGTAGGCAACATCGAGTGCGGGCGTACGTGACGGGTTATTCGGGTAATCCTGCAGGTGTAAATCGATTATAATCACCATCCCTCGCGGTCAGTGAGTACCACTTGTTCACTGTACCGGGACGTAGAAAGAACAGGCTAGATACATGTTAAAAGTTTGCTGATTTGAAAGCTATACATTGATTGTTAATGACTTGCTGTAGTCTAGAGCTAATTAAAGTTCTTTTCAACATTGGGCAAAGTACATGAGAGAAATGCATTTCTTGTTTCATTGCGGCTCTCTCATGTGCCTTAGCGTGAGGTTCTCCACAACTTACTGCCAAAACTTGAAAGTAAGGTTCCAATAAATAGGCGTGTCTTTTGCATCTTACCTTTCTATTTCACATTGAAACTCTAGCATATAGAGTTACATGTTTAGGTGAGACGGTTCAGTCTTGCTGAGCCTATGTGCTCACGCTTGCTATATGAGTGGTTTTGCAGGTTAACCTCGGTGCTTATGAGAAGGTTGTCCGGTGAGACTCGGAGACTTCCGAGTCATTTAACACATGGAGAACCCGGCCGCTGCCGTATGACTTCGTGTTGCTAGCGAGAAGAGTCCGCGGGCTGGACTTCTCCTAGAGTTCTTAGTAGTTATTTGACGTGAGATGATTATAGTCTTCTGCTGTAGTTATTTGATGTAAATTATTTGCAAAGAAACATTTGTAAGCTTCCGGTTTTGATTTATGTACATGTTCCCTTATATGTGTGCTGTTGGGTGCCGCATATCACGGCACCACCCAATGCGATTCCCGGACGAGTGGCATGACCCCGTGATTTAACGGGCGGCGTGGCCCCTCTCAGCGTGGTATCAGAGCTCGCTTGAGGTTTAACGCACTAAAAAGGTCATCTTTTTCAAAAATTCGGTGAGGAATGAATTAGTAGCCCATATAAGGATGTTATTAGTGTATAGAAAGTGGCAATACTAACCTATTTGCTTATGTTGGAAAATCATGCATCTCGGGACGTCATATGTCTTGCGGGGTGCATGTAAGCGCTGTCCACCAGTGCGTACAAGCTGAAGGGTGGAGCCTCACGGGTGGCAGGTAACCCGACCCGCTTTAGTATCCTCTACGACTCTTCATGTTGTTTGGGGTATTCGAGCAACGCCTTTCCCTGGTGTTCTACGGGCAAGTTTGGGAGACCCTGTCACATGGTCAGTAACATGAACACGTAGCTCAAGGCGTGTTTGGCTTGAGAACACCTGTGCGAGTGATGACGGACGGGTGTATGAACTGTATGGATGCCGGGCTCCGTGTGCAGCCGAGTCTGATGATTGTGTGAGTTATTTGCAGGTAGTCTAACCACGAATCGGTAGACGAGATGCATCCGTGTGCGAGAGACGTTTAGCGCCACTGAATTAACGAAGCCGGCTAAGTCCGGTATAGATTTTTCTTTGTGAGGAACGTAGTACCGACATGAACTGGTGACGCATCGACGTCACACCGCACTAAATGATCAACATCTTTGTAAAACTTGAAAGTTTTAATCCGGAGCACTAAAACTTTGAGATAACATCTTCCCTTAATCAGGATGTTCAAAGTTAACAAGTTTTCAACTTATAGGATACTAAGGACAGAGTCCCCTGTTTTCAGCTGAAGTAAGGCTGAAGTTAATCAGAGGTTAGAGGTTGAGTTCTTTCGAGGTTGGGGTCATATGATACATTTCTGGAAATCTTTGGAAGAGCTTTACAACTTTTATGTTGAGTTCAAGAGGTGTTTCAGCCCTTAACCAGTCAAAAAATGCAGTAGAGTTGGAACTTCCCAGAAAACAGGGCAGAGCAATTACTCTCTGTAAATTGAGCATAACTTCCTGCATAAAAATCAAAAAACAGAAATGAGGTAATTATGAAAAGTTCATGAGATGGGTTACAACTTTGTAACAGAAAGGTTTGTCAAATTTAGTGTAGAATTAACTGGACTTCTTGGATCCAATTTTCTCCAGAAATTCTGTCAACTTTGACATCTCATAACTTTTGAACCAGCACAGATCTTAGGCCAAGTAAATACTTTGTGGAAATCTATTGAAGTTAGCTTTAACTTTGATGTTTAGCTCCAGAATTGGTTTTGCCTTTAGCATGGTCTAAATCAGGTTGACATGGAAACTGGTCAGGGCTGTCATTTTGGGCAGCAGACCAGCAGTCAGATTTGTTTAAAGTTTGAACTGTGTTTCCAAGTGTTATGAGTTCAATGACAGGTCTTATGTTATAACTCAATAATTTACTGTGGAAATGAATATTTGACCTTTTTCAACTATGTTTCTACAGATGACAGCGGACAACAAACTGGACAACGTGTGGGTGGTATCCCACTGTTCTCACCGCAGCGGTTATCCGGAAGTGTTGAGGCAAATGCTTCAATATTTCGGGTACGTCGAGATGCCGCAGTACTTCGCCAAGGAAGAAGACGAGGAGGAGAACAAGACGTGGACTATCCATGTCGAAGTTCCTGCAGGACCCATGCCACCCGGTTTGGCACCGTTCACCGTTACGGTGAGAGGTAGACAGCCGGAGGGAATGTGGCAAGTGGCAGCTCGCGACACCATGTCGCATTTTTGCCAACTACACATGAGGGCTATGGGGGGCACTCCATACGCGCTCGTTCCGGCGCAGGGACGAGCTAATCATGTGTGGGGGGATAGGTACATGGAGCCAACAGATCCGGGTTGACCAAGGTACAACCCTGCCGAGGCGAACCTCAGCCTCCAGTTGAGGGCAGGAAGAGCCGTGATGGACCCAAGCTGTTCATACGGATTGTCTTGCTGCAAGGCTCAAGGAGAGTACCAGACGTGGAGACCATTTCGGGAGTGCTCACAGCGCACTCCGCAATGTGCTCCTTCCGACAGTAAAGCGACTGAATGAGCAACACAATCAGTTGCATCATCTGAAGAAGGCGAGAAAGAAAAGCCGCGTCGACATCACGGCTTTGCAACATCAAGTGGAAGCCTTGACCCAGCAAAATGAAGTCCTCACTCAAGAGCGTGATGACGCTATTGAGGAGGGGCAAGGCTGGGAAGAGGACTACAACCAGGCCATGGACGAGGTGCACGCGTTGCAGGACCTTGTACCTCGGGTAATGGGCCTACCAATGGTAGGTGACGTACCCGTGGTTTTGGGTCTTCCGGCAATGGGGGAACCTGAACCGGAAGAGGAGGTCATGGACCCAGAACCACCCGCAGAGGTAGCGGAGGAGGATGAACCGCAGGAGGTCGAGTTCTACTCCGAGTAATAGGTTACCGTTGCCAAGTAGGTCAGCGAGGGTGGTGTAAGAGAACACTTTTGTAACCGGTGACATGTGTAGACAGTAGTATAAGTATAGGTAGTGGCGACATGAGCACGACTTCTCGGAGAACCGAGAATAATGTATCTTGTATAAAGTTTATGATTTATCAATATATATGAATGTTGTGCAAGTTATTCATGTGACACTTCAATACCTACTGTTTCATATGGAATTTTAAGTATTACATGTGCTGATCGCTGCTGTTTTGAATTTCAGATTGACTCGCACTCGTGCCAACCCAGGCGTTGGGGTTTTCAGTCAGGGGGGAGAGACCTCCCAACAGCCTCCCGAGGATTCCTCGGGACAGCAACAGCAGCAACAGCAACAGCCACAACCGCCACCGCCACCGCCAACGGTTACATTGGCCGACATCGTGGTGGTGATGGCGGGTTCTTATCAGCAGCGCACGGAGTTGCTGCAGACCATTATTGTAAATACGCCTCGACCAGAGAGGCGTCAAGATCGTGAGGAGCACCAACAAAGCTCCTACTCCAACTTTCTGGCTACTAATCCCACGGTATTCTCAAGGGCGGATGAACCCATCGATGCGGATAACTTGCTCCGCACGATGGAGATGAAGTTTGGGCTGCTCCAAGTGAGTGAGCAGTGCAAGACTCAGTTCACGGTCCAGCAGCTTCAAGGATCCGCGAGCACTTGGTGGGCGAACTATTGTGCCTCGCAACCCATCGAGCAGTTATGACTCGGGAGGAATTCCGGACGGCCTTCAAGGCCTATCTCATACCGCCGGGTATTATGAAGAGGAAGACGCAGGGGTTCCTTCGCCTGCAGCAAGGAAGCAGGAACGCGCTGGAATACTCCAGGGCATTCACTGATCTTGCACTCTATGCTTTGTATCATGCCGATACTGACGAGAAGAGGCAGGATCATTTCTACCAGGGGCTTAACCCACTCCTGAAGGACAAGCTGGCGATGTTCAATCGCGGCAGCCTCAATGATATTATTGATGCTGCGATTGTTCAGGAGGACTCCGGCAAGGAGTTAGCGGCGGCGGAGAGGAAGCGAAGCACGCAGCAAAGCAGCGGAGAAGGAGGTGGTCCTTCTTAAAAATACCGGATGGTGAATCGCTCACCATCGGGTCCATGCTGGCAGCCACCACAGAGGCTGATGCCATTCCGCAGTCGGCCATATTCTCCACCGGCATTCAGGCCGGCACTACCAGCATCACCTCCGAAGCAACAACAGAAGCAGTGGGCGATGCTGCGTGCGTATGCACCTCAGCAGCGCATGCCGGGATTTTGTCCCCCAAGCACCGGCCAGTCAGCAGCCACATGCTACAAATGTGGTCGCCCAGGAAACTTCGCCAACAACTGTCCTGAGAGGCAAGGCAGCGGAGTAGCACTGTAGTTTCCAGGGAGGAATCAGCCCCGGAACCCCACTAATGCGCAGCGGGCAAACCCTAGACCCGGCACCGTCCACCAACTTGCCACAGAGGACGTGCCAGAGGGAGAGCCAATCCTTGCGGGTATGTTCCAACTCCATCAGCATCCCGCCATAGTGTTATTTGATTCAGGCACCACGCATAATTTTATTAGCCAAGCTTTTATTGCGAAACACAGCTTGCAAATACTACCCACCGAAAGTCCATATTTGATTTGTTCACCGGGTGGGAAGATTTCAGCAAGCATGATGGTTTTCAAAGTACCATTATGCTTAGCGCGTAGAGTATACCCCACGTCTCTCATAGCTTTAGAGGGACAAATGGTTGATGTCATCTTAGGGATGTCGTGGTTAACCCGCCACGGTGCTGTTTTAGACACCATCCTCCGAGTCGTGCATCTACACCCAGAAATGCACGAGTCACATTCATTATTTCTAGACAGTCCAGAAATAAAACTTCCAAGTGTATATGAATCCACAACCATCAGATTGGAAGACATTCCAGTAGTCCGTGAGTTCCCTGACGTGTTCCCGGATGATTTACCGGGGATGCCGCCCGACCGAGAGGTGGAGTTCAAGATTGAACTTGCACCGGGAACTATGCCAATATCCCGGAGGCCGTACAAGATGGCGCCCAAGGAATTGGCTGAACTGAAGACGCAGTTAATGGACTTTCTGGAGAAGGGTTTTATTAGGACGAGCTCCTCACCATGGGGCTTTTCGGCATTATTCGTGAAGAAGAAAGACGAGCCATTGCGGCTTTGCGTAGACTATCGTCCACTAAACGCCGTAACCATCAATAACAAGTACCCGTTGCCATGGAATGACATGTTGTTTGGTCAGTTGGTCGAAGCAAAGATCTTTTCCAAGATGGACTTAAGATCCGGGTACCATCAGATTAAGATACGGACTGAGGATATTCCGAAGACAGCTTTCCTGACGAGGTACGGACTTTATGAGTACCTGGTGAATGTGCCCTAGAGGGTGGGGGGTTGAATAGGCCTTACAGAGTTTCCTGCACACTGAATGTAGTTGTCAAAAACTTGCTTGACCGGACTAGTCCGGTTGTGTGAGAGGACTAGTCCGGTGTGCCTGAAGTGTGTAGATTGTATTAAGTGTTGTTCAGGAAAATTAATTTGTTTAGCAGCGGAAATAAGAACAACAGTTATTTTATTTTGAGTTTACAATGTGAGGTGTGATTATGCCCGTGAATGAAACTTAGAAATTCAAATTATGAAGTTTAGCAACTAGATGTTCTAATCAACAAAAATAAAGAGGCACGCGAGACACAAATTTTACCGAGGTTCGATCTCACCAAAAGATCTACGTCCTCGTTGAGGAAGCTCACACAGAGCCGGGTCTCTAACCCTTTCCCTCTTCAAGTCACCACACAAGGCCGACTTGACTCCACTAGCACAGGTAATCACCGAGTTTGTGGGGCAACCTCACACGTTGAGGACTCCCACGAGAGTTACAATGAACGAGCGATCAAATACACTAAAAAAGATTACAATGCAGAATATGAGTGTAGAGAGATCAAACCCCAAGAGCACACAACGAAGGAACGACGATGTCCCAATCCCAAATCCAAGTGTTTAATTGATTTTCACCTTTTTCGCACCTTAGATGTGTGGGGAGATGTGTTTTTGGGCTCTTGGGACAGATGGCGGCGCTAGGGTTTGAGTTTCTAGCAGTGTGAGTCGTGTCTCACCGTTGGAAGGTCGTGGATCACCAATTTACATAGTTTCCAAAAAGTTGTCGTTGTAAAACCTAATACCGGACTAGTCCGGTGTATGATCGGACTTATCCGGTCTAGTTCCAGTGGGCTAAGCGGACTAGTCCAGTCTAAAACCAGACTTGTCCGGTGCTACGTGAAGTGGGGTTCCAGAAAGTTTAGCGGACTAGTCCTGTCCCATGGACGGACTAGTCCGTAGTCCTCCGAAGAGGACAACAGAAACATGAGCGGACTAGTCCGGTCTAAAACCAGACTTGTCCATTGCATTCCAGTAAGCTACCGGACTAGTCCGGTCCATGAACGGACTAGTCCGGTGTCCAGTGGATTTTAGTTGATTTTTAAACCCCTTACCCTTACGCAAAGTTATGAGCTCTTGGGATGTGTCTCTCACACACACCCTATACATTTAAATCTACTTTGCTCTTCTAAGTTCCATTAAAGTCTTCCTTTTCAGACACCACTCTATTTTTCACCTTTTTGTGTGCACCGAGCTAGTTCACTTTGTTTGTCCTGCAATCGTCTCAATAGTTTCATTAGGATCTCATATGCTTGTCATCAATTCTCCAAAACCCACAAGGGATACCCTAGATGCACTTTCAATCTTCCCTTTTTGGTGATTGATGACAACTATTTGAGATATCACAATTAAGAGAAAAAATTGATGTTTCATAAAGTGTGCATATAAGAGAATAATGAATAACTAACAAGAAAAACTTCTCTCATATACACACACCTTATGGTGGGGTGCCTAACAAATGTGTGATCAACAAAAATGTTGTGAACGAGGATAAAAGATAACAACCATAGATGTAAGCATCACAATACTATGAAGCATCACACATAAGGTGAATAGTCAAATTACAATAGTTTTAAAAATAAGTACAAGTCCTCGATCACAAGTCCTTAATAACTTATCCTAGATAGCTATTCTAGTCTCAATCTCTCCCCCTTTGGCATCAAGACACCAAAAAGGGAAAAATCGAGTGGAATCACTCATCGCCGTTCCCACTTTCACTCTCAGTCCTATCTTCATCTTCCTCTTCTCCTTGATCTTCATCATCTTGACCCTGTAGAGGGTTAGCAGATGAACCACCACCAAACCCAAGGGAGCTCAACTCTTGGTCAGTGAAAGTTGGCATTTCAGTGAAGTCTTCAGCTGAGTCATCAGAAACCTCAAGTGACCCTTGTGGCTCAATTTCCAGTTTGGCACAGATGGCCTGGATGTTGGCTTTTACATATCTTTGATGCTTCTTCCTGGCCAATCTCTCTTCATGTTGCTTAACTTCAACTTTGCGGCAAGAGGCAAAGATAGAAGATAGCATCTTGAAGATGCCACTTGAGGATTCCCGAGTAGATGAGGTTGCATGAGTGGTAGCTGCAGCCTCAGATCTTGTCTCCTCTTGAGCTCTCTTGGACCTTCTTTCTTCTCCGGGTGAGACAGGAGCAGAAGGAGCATAATATATAGTGGGCTTTTGGGGCCTAAGTCTAGTGTGAGGCACATCCTTTACAAACTCCAGTCCTGTCACTTTTTCAATCATGAACATTATGTAGGGTTCATAGCCGCAAGACCAGATGGGATTGATAGAGATATTGACAATGTCATTGTAAATGTACTCAAACACATTGAATTTCCTCTTCTTGCTTATGACCTTCATCAAGGTTCTGAGGGTGCCCTGAACAGTCCCTGCATCTCCCTCTTTGGGAGCTATAGTCTTCCTCAATATCCGATTGAGAACTACAAAGAAAGGCTTCATGTATTTAGTGGTTGGAGGCTTGAATGGCATTCGTGTATCATAGAGAAAGTCCAGCTGATCTTTCTCCAGTGGTTTCAGGTTGTGAATTACAAGTTCATTGTCCAAGGTATGCTCAAGATGAAGGATTCTTGCAAATTCTTCATAGGTGACACTGTACTGAGACCCATGTATCATCCAAATCATCCTGTCGTTGTCATGACGAGCGAAGTAGAGAGTAGAGTAGAATTGCGTGATGACTTCATCATTCCAGTCACACTAGAAGGAGAATAGTTCTTTCAGCCCGTGAAGCTCGAGAGCTGTCACAACCTCCTGATAAGCTTGACATCTCTTGGACTGAAGATAAGCAATATTAACCCACTGACTTTCGACAACTGGATGCTTCATCTTCCGATACACATGTTCATAGTAGTCAGCATGAAAATTACTCCAAAATCTGGGGTCAGCTGACTCTCTGGGCTGATTATACACTTCTACTTTTCTGAACTTGTCAGCTAGTTCACCCCCTTTTCCAGTGTAATCATTATTTGAAGGTTGCCTGTTGCGATGAATGGGATTTTTCATTTTCAGAGGCCCAATGGAGCCACTAGCAAGCCCCTTCACTTTATTGGGAGCCCTCTTAGGTTCCGAGGAGCTCTCGGCAATAGCCTTTCCTCGAGGCTTCTTCACAATCACCTTCCTCTTCTTAGGCAAATTTTCATCGGAAGGTGGAGAGTGGACATTGACATCATGTATTTTATTCATCACTCCCTCCTTGGCTATCCTCACTCTTTCACGTTGAACCTCTTCATCAAGGTGGAAAGAGCTGTCATCCGAGCCTGAAGACATGGTGCCTGATAAGGAGTTCAAGGATTAGATACGAATGGACTCATTATCGACTTCAAATAGGAATGTAGGGGTTCAACTGTCAGAGACCGGACTTGTCTGGTTTCAGAGTGCGGACTTGTCCGGTGTACCGGACTTGTCCGGTTTCAGAGTGCGGACTTGTCCGGTGTACCGGACTTGTCCGCATCTGTGCGCCGGACTAGTCCGGCCTGGCATAAGAACCCTAACGTTTCCATTTGAATCAAATCTCCTATCTAAAGACACAAAGGCAGGAAAGTGGTAGGAATACATCTATGGGGGTAATGTACATCCTTTTGAAATCAAAGGAAAAGAGCTAGAATTAGAAAAGTTTGAGAGTTAGGTTTTAGGGGGGAATTTACCAAGAATTGAAGATTCGCGTTGAAGGAGCAAGAATCTATCTGGATGAGTCCGGAGAGGAGAATCCACTCGTCGAGGAGAGGATTTTCCATGGAGAAAACTTCGAGTTTGAGGGCTCAACCCAAAAGTCACTTTGGGAGCTAGGATTTAGGAGAGGGGGGAGACCAAATGCTTATGAGTGGAGAAGGAGGGGTCTGGGCTGGCCAAATGCTTCTATATGCGACTGACCGAACTAGTCCGGTCATGGTAGCGGACTAGTCCGGTGCCCCTGAGTTAACCTAACTATATCGTCTGTCCGGACTAGTCCGGTTGACAATCGAACAAGTCCGGTTCCAACAGACTTGGTGCAGATAGTAAAGTTTAAAAGTGATCCAAGGACACTAATTTTGCAAATAATCTTGGTAATTACGACCAGTAGGAAAGCAACAATCAAACAATGGTCATATTTTGCAAGATTTCTTCATTAAAATAGTTATCTTAGAAGAAAAAGAGATGAGGAGCAGTTTTTACAATAAAATGTAACATTTGAGGTTGCAACCAGGTATGCAATGTTTCAAGCCACGTTTCGAGAGTCAAGAATATTAAGTTCATTTCTAAGCTCACAAAACCTTTTCTCATCTAATGGTTTGGTAAAGATATCTGCTAGTTGTTTTTTAGTTCTAACATGTGAAATTTCAATGTCACCTTTTAATGAATGATCTCTAAGAAAGTGATGATGAATATCTATGTGCTTAGTTCTTGAGTGCTCTACTGGGTTGTGTGCAATTTTTATAGCGCTTTCATTATCACATAGAAGCGGAATATGATTTATATTGTAGCCATAGTCTCTAAGAGTCTGTCGCATCCAAAGTAGTTGTGCACAACAACTACCAGCTGCAACATACTCTGCTTCTGCTGTTGAAAGAGCAATAGAGTTTTGCTTTTTAGATGACCAAGAAACTAGGGATCTGCCAAGAAATTGACAAGTCCCTGAAGTGCTCTTTCTATCGACTTTGCATCCTGCATAGTCGGCATCGGAATAACCTATCAAGTTAAACTTGGATCCTTTGGGATACCAAAGGCCCAAGTTAGGTGTGTGCACAAGATACCTTAGGATTCTTTTTAAAGCAATTAAGTGACACTCTTTAGGTGCGTCTTGAAACCTTGCACACATGCATACGCTAAGCATAATATCTGGCCTAGATGCACATAAGTAAAGTAAGGAGCCGATCATTGACCTATATACCTTTTGGTCCACATTTGGACCTTCTTCATTGAGGTCGAGATGTCCGTTGATTGCCATGGGTGTCTTGATGGGCTTGGCTTTGTCCATATTGAATTTCTTGAGGATGTCCTGTGTGTATTGGGTTTGGCTTATAAATGTGCCTTCTCTCAGTTGCTTCACTTGGAATCCCACAAAGAACTTCAATTCGCCCATCATCGACATCTCGAACCTATCTGTCATAATTTTGCTAAATTCCTCACAGAAAGACTTGTTAGTGGATCCAAAAATAATATCATCAACGTAAATTTGACATACAAATAGATGATCATCAAAATGTTTAGTGGAGAGTGTATAGTCAGCTTTACCAATTTTGAATCCATTTTGAGTTAGAAAATCTCTAAGGCACTCATACCAAGCTCGAGGAGCTTGTTTGAGGCCATAGAGAGCCTTACGCAGTTTATAGACGTGGTTAGGATACTCTTGGTCTTCGAATCCTGGTGGCTGCTCCACATAAACTTCCTCCTTTATCGGATCGTTGAGGAAGGCACTTTTGACGTCCATTTGATATAACTTAAAATTATGGTGAGTAGCATATGCCAATAAAATACGAATGGACTCAAGTCTAGCTACGGGAGCAAAAGTTTCGTCGAAGTCCAAACCTTCGACCTGAGAATAACCCTTGGCCACCAGCCTCACTTCATTTCTTGTTACTACTCCATGTTCATCTTGCTTGTTCCGAAAGACCCATTTGGTTCCAACGATGTTCGCCCTTGGTCTTTCCACCAGCTCCCACACTTCGTTTCTTTTGAAGTTGTTTAATTCTTCTTGCATTGCAATCACCCAGTCTGGATCCCTTAAGGCTTCATCTACCCTGTATGATTCTAGAAAAGAGACAAAAGAATAGTATTCACAGAAATTTGCAACGCGAGATCTAGTAGTTACTCCCTTAGCAATATCACCTATGATATTGTTGACAGGATGGTCTCTTTGCACACTCTGATGTATGTAAAGGTCCCAAAAATTATGAATACAAAGAAACACTTATTTGCAAAAGTTGGTTTCATATGTATGAAATTTGGGACTTGTTAAAACTTTTCCACATGTGATAACACACATGAGGGATTTTCTTCACACGAGTCAAATGTTTATTTGGGAACTTGGAACCTTAGAGGGGTCTAAAACAAGGATGGGAAGTTCCCATATGTGTGAGAAAACAAAAATCAGATTTGGAACAATGTGTTCAAAATAAAAATTCAAATGAGAGCAACAATGGAATTCAAAACTGTTGTGCTAAAAATCTCATTTGTAGCAGCCAAATTAAAAATCAGATTTCATATTTGAATTCCTTGGGTCCAAATTAGGGGGTGTGCAAAGTTTCATGATTTATGGAAATGAATTGCAACCCATTTCCAAAATGGACTTTAAATGACAAAGAATTCAAATACTCATTTGAATTTGGATGAAACTTGCCCAATTATCCAAATGCATACCATATTTGAATTCCCACAATTGAATTCACTCAATATTCAAATTTGGGAGATATTTGGAGGGGGATAAGGAGGGACAGATCAGTGGGTCCCACATGTCATTGAGTGCACTGAATATTGCAAAAGATCTCAGTCCACAGTCTCTGTTTTGCTTACCTCACACGCGAAGCAACGGCCGAAGCCGATCTCCCTCCGCTCGACACCGAGCGCAGCGGCAGCCAGCTCCTGCTGAATTCTTTTGCGCTGGAGAGCTGCTGGACGTCGGTAGCCACCACCTCCCTCCCTCTCCCGCCTCTTAACCGAAGCCACGGCGCTGTTCTTCTCTCCCTCGCACCGGAAGACAGAAAACACAGCCGCCCAGCTTCGATCGATCGGGAACTCGGGAAGTCGAGTGAGCAGCGCCTCTGAGCAGCAAAATAACACCACCAACGTCTCCACGACCTCCTCGAGCCATCACCCAGTGTGTTCGTGCAGCCTACGCCGAGAACTTCGAGCTCCCGCGGCGGCCGAACACCCCGGCGGCGACGTGCTTCCGTGGACAGCCTCCTCCAGAGCTTGTCACGACCAAGCGAGGCCACTTTTGGGCGCGCAGGAGCTCCGTGCAGCTTCCACCTGAAGCACAGAGCTTGTCTTCGCCTCTGGACGACGAATTTCGGAAATCTTCTCCGGCCGGGGAAAACTGACCACGGGTACGAATCCATGAAATTCTTGAGTTATATTCATTTAGAGCTCTACAAATTTCGCACACAGAACCTAGACTGGTGTAGCAACTTTTCTTCTTCACAAAACGTCGCATGAAACCCATGGTAGACGGCTTGTTTCAAGCTCTTCCGACAGCTACCACAATAAGGGGCATCGGGTGCTCGATGAACCCTAGGTTGGAGCCGTTTCCGAGAACCTTTCCAGGGGACTTCTGGCGGGCTAGAGCATCGGGGCAACGTTGCCGGACTCCCTCAGAGCTGCTGCACCGGTGCGGGGTGCTTAGGAACCTCGCCGGTCTGGGGAAGTCCCACCATCGTGTTCCTCGGGTTAAAATAGGGCCTGGCGGCGAGTGACAGCTCGGGAGTTGGTCGGAGCGACGAAAACCGGCAAACTCCGGCGAACCCGGCGGCGCAGAAGCGCGGGGGCGGGAGGTAGACGAAGGTGCTACCGGCCCCACGCGTCAGTCACACGGAAACAGTGGGCCGGATACTCTGTGGCGTGGGATCGGCTGTGACAGCGCGGGAAACAATTCTGTAGCCCGTGTGGCGCGCTCCCGGTGACTGACACGTGCCCCTGGTCCCAGAGTCAGGTTTAAACTTTTCCCGGATTTATTCAAATCCCAGATTTTTCCCCATACTTTAGAAGAGAATAAGTTTTGCTAGGAACCTCAAAATTTAGTGATTCAAATTGGGTTAGATTCAGATTGATAAACTCTATCCAATTATGCAACCCAATTTGTATGAAAGTCTTTATTTAATTCTGGAAAATTCTTTAAATATTTTCAGCAAAAGAATTTTAGAGGGAGTTTGGTTTATCCAAAAATCCTCAAATTTTGCTACAATATTCTTTAGGGTGTTATTAGACTCCTGTAACCGTTTCAGATCATTTGGAGTTGAATTGATCTGGGTAATTCAGATTGTAAGTTCCTGTATTCAAATGAATACAGAAACATTTCCAGAAAATTTCCAAAACTTGTAAATTCAGTTCTGGGAAATTCTTAGCTCCAAAAATCCTAGGAAAATTCATGTAGACTCTATGAACTATAATTGAAATTGTGGTTCACTTAGTTTGACATGAACATGGGTGTTACCTCAAAATTAATTCATCTTTGACTAAACACTTAGAGAATTATTCTGAATAAACCACTCCATGAAAAGTTCTAAATTTTGGTCCAGAGGACTTTCTTGTGACCAGGAACTCACATGAAAATTCCCAGCTCCATTGGAGCTCTGGACCACCACTGTCATAGGTAACCTCTTAAGGTGATCAACACTTAAGTGGGAAAAGCACTTAATAATTGATCTTAGTGTTTAAGCCCAACCCAAACTACTAGCACCAGTGTCATTTTAAATTCTTAAACAGAGTTCCAGTTTTAAAACTGTCATTAGATCTTATGAGCAAATACTTTTCAATTAAATACATATGCATGATCATATCGTGTAGCATATACGTGAAGAAGGTGAGAAGGACTTGAAGTGAAGATCAAGGAGGGAGGAAAACAAGTGATCAAGCTTCAAGTGATCGTAACTAACTGATTGTAACCTTAGTCACCTGTAAAACAGGCAAGCCCCGGTTTGCATTTGAACCGTTTTATAAAGCATTTTCATTTGTAGAGATCATAGCTTTGCATCGATGATTGCATTACGATAGATGATATTGAAAACCCCACTTGCATGACCAGAAACACCTAAGAGAGAAAGGGTAGAATAGCAACTCCTCGAGGGAATTTGGCTACGCTAATGTTACTAGGAAAGGTCCGGTAGAAGACGAGTAGTTGGAATCTACTCGCGAGTTTAGGGCTGGTGTACTTGGAACTGGTCCAATTTAGAGAAGATGAGGAAAGTTCACACATAAGAAATGGAGACCGGGCAGGGAGGTTTAGATGCAGCAGGTTGCAGGCCGTGCGTGCATAGCCCTGCCTGTGTCGGTTAAGGCCCGTCCGTGCTTGGCCCTGTTGGACAAGTTTGAGTTGTGTACCGGGCGCATACTGGCTATATGGGACCCAGGAAACCGATGTACCTTGGGAGATCCATAGTGGAACTTTTCCAACTGCCTTATGCTTTCGGCGTCAGGGTAGCAGGAGGTACCTCGCTCAAGAACATACCACAGCGGGTATGTACCTTGAGGGAGCTTGCGTACTCGGGGCAGTTGGACTGCATTCAATGGGGAAGATCTTGGGAAAGGTGGCCGCGTACAACGTCAGTCGAGGTTGCTGCCAGCAACTTGGAGTACGGGTGTACGTGTCGTGTAGTCCGGGTGTGTACTGATTCGAATCACCGTCGCTCGCGGTCATATGAGCATACTTGCCCACTGCGTCTTGACGTAGTAAGAACTGAAACTGGTTATTCTTTTGAACTTGATAAGGCTGTGCTATAACTTGTATTGCAACCATGACTGAATTAGAGATAGGCTCATTAAACTTTACTTTCACTTTGTGCAAAGAGCATCGCAACAAAGCGTTTCTTGTTTGATTTTGGAGTTGCGATGCTTTTTGGCTCAAGGTCTGCACAATGAGGCTTAAAATCTGAAAGTTAAGGATCAACTTTAGGTGAGTCCTTTATGCAAATCTAGCCGACCCAATTGTAACCGTCGTGCATGTAGAGTTTCTTGTTTAGGAGAGACGGGTCAGACTTGCTGAGCCTATGTGCTCACGCTTGTTATATAAGTGGTTTTGCAGGTTAACAACGATGCTGAAAAGAAGGTTGTCCGGTGAGACTCGGAGACTTCCGAGTCATTTAACCCAGGGAGAACCCAGCCGCTGCTGTTGTCTTCGTGTTGCTAGCGAGAGGAGTCCGCGGGCTGGACTTCATCTCGAGTGCTGTTAGTTATTTGACGTGAGTTGATATAGACTTCCGCTGTAGTTACTTGATGTAAAGTATTTACAAAGAAAAACTTGTAAGCTTCCGCTATTGTTTTATGTAATACATTGTTCCTCATATATGTGCTGTTGGGTGCCACACAACACGGCACCACCCAATGCGATTCCCGGGCGAGTGGCCTGTCTCGGTTGACGGGGCCGCATCAGCGTGGTATCTGAGCCCTGTCTCAGTCGGTGCCGCGCCCGCCTCAATGTACTCTTGGGTGAGGAACTTGTGTAGCTGCTTGTTCTTCATCATCTTCATGTTCATTGTCTCCCCCTAGATCATTGCTTCCATGATTAGCTTGATCTCCTTGATCTTCCTCCACTTGATCTTGTGTAAAAGTTCCCCCTTGATCATTGCTTCCTTGTTGAGGTTCACCTTGTGCATTTGAGTCTTCCGTTTGCTCTTGTGGTAGAATATCACCAAGTGCCATTTTCTTCAGCGCTTCACATGGAGCTTCCTCTTTATCTAGCATACACTTATCGACTTGCTCCACTTGTGAGCCGTTAGTTTCATCGAACACTACGTCACGTGCTACTTCAACAAGACCGGACACCTTGTTGAAGACACGATAGGCGTAGGCATTCGATTCATAGCCGAGCAAGAACCCTTCATCGGACATCGAAGCGAACATCGAAGCCCTCGGTTTCTTGTTCAGAATAAAACATTTACAACCAAAAACTTTGAAATAAGAAACATTAGGCTTTTGCCGGTAAGGAGCTCATATGGAGTTTTCTTCAGTAGTCGGTGAAGGTACAGCCGATTTGTGGCATGACAAGCGGTGTTCACCGCTTCTGCCCAAAATCGATCTGATGTCTTGTATTCGTCCAACATTGTTCTTGCCATTTCAATCAATGTTCTGTTCTTCCTTTCGGCCACCCCATTTTGTTGAGGAGAGTAGGGTGCTGAGAACTCATGCTTTATCCCTTCTTCATCGAGATACTCTTCAACTTGTGTATTCTTGAATTCTGTCCCGTTGTCACTTCTGATGTACTTCACGGTTGATGAGAATTCATCCTGGGCTCTTTTCAGGAACTTCTTGAGGATTCCCTGAGTTTCTGATTTATCATACAAGAAAAATACCCAGGTAAATCTTGAAAAATCATCAACAATTACTAAACCGTATTTCTTACTGCCGATACTTATGTAAGCAATTGGACCAAATAGATCCATATGAAGAAGTTCCAGTGGTCTTGTAGTGGTCATTACGTTCTTGGCGGGTGTGGTGCTCCGACTTGTTTTCCCGCCTGGCAAGCGCTGCACGGCCTGTCTTTCTCAAAAACCACATCCTTTAGACCTCGGATGTGACCACCTTTTAGAACTTTCTGCAGATTTCTCATCCCAACATGGGCTAGCCGTCTATGCCACAGCCATCCCATTTTGGTCTTAGCAACCAAGCAAGTGTTGAATTTGTCTTTATCTTTGTTGAAATAAACAAGATAAAGCTTTCCCTTCAACATTCCCTTGAATGCAATCGAGCCATCGCTCCTTCTAAAAACGGTCACACCCTCATTAGTGAATAAACAGTTATAACCTTAGTCACATAGTTGAGATATTGACAAAAGGTTATAATCTAGGGAATCTACATGTAAAACATTAGATAAAGTGTGTTGAAGAGATATTTCAATGTTACCGCTACCAAGGACCTTTCCTTGGCTGTTGTCTCCAAAGTATATGCCTTCACTTGGATCCTGTTGTACTCGTACTCCACAAACATATCTCTCTCTCCGGTCATGTGATTTGTGCATCCGCTATCTAGCACCCACTTAGATCCACCGGAGGAGTAAGCTTGCAAAACAGAATTATTCCTTGTTTTTAGGTACCCAAGCTTGCTTGGGTCCTCTCAGGTTAGTCACAAGAGTCTTGGGCACCCACACACAAGTTTTCGAGTTCTTGTGGTGTGGCCCTGTGTATTTAGCAATAACTTTTCCATATTTGTTTTTCATAAGAACATAGGAAGCATCAAATGTACGAAACAATATTTGTAAATCATATTCATGTGATTTTTCCTTAACAAAGGTGATTCTTTTCTTTGCATGATTATGAGTGGACATGTGTTTGTTCCTGTCAAACCCAAGACCATCTTTGATGTTGGGAGGTCTAGTGACCATATATGCACTACGTGCATATCTGATCTTCTCCTTATCAAAGATGCCGTTTTGGGAAGGATGCATATCATGAGAAGTTGAAGTATTAGAAATGATATTTTTCTTACTAGAGCAGGTGCAGGTTCCAATTGTTGTCGAACTCATATCTTTGGAGGAAGAGCTCTTGGAGGAAGATGAGTCACTTTGCTTGAGCGACTCAACTTGCACCTCAAGGATCTTGTTAACTCTTGACAAGTTAGCAAGCTCATTCTTGATTGCAATATGTGAGTCTTCTAGCTTTGAGTAAGTCTCCTTACTCAAGGCTAGCTCACACTCAAGTGACTTGTTCTTCTCTCTTTCAAGCTCAAGAAGTTTTTCAACATCTTCAGATCTCTTCCTTTCACGGATGAGCATATCTTCTTGTTGGTTGACAAGTTCCTCCTTTTCAAAGATTTCGTTCGACAACATTTCCATTTTCTTTAAAGCAATTTTACTTAATCCTCTAAACATTTCTTCATTATCACTAGAGCTATCAAAGTCATCAATAAAGGTATTTAACGCAGGAGGAGTAAGTCGAACCTTTTTCTTGCCTTTTTTAGCCATAAGGCAAGTATGGTTGTTTATATCCCGTCCTCCCATGTTTGGGAAGAGTGTAGCTCTCATGGTGGGTTTCTTAACGGCAATGGTGGCCATCTCCTCTTCTTCATCGGAGGAGGACTCATCGTTTGAGTCCCACTCCTTGCCAATGTGAGCTTGATGAGCTTGTCTCCTTTTTCTGAAATTTTTCTTCTCATGTGCTTTTGTTTCCTTCTTCTTCTTGTTTTCTTCATAAGTACAGTCCACCATAAAGTGACCGTACTCTCCACAATTATAGCAAGTAAGTCGAGCCTTGGATTTCCCTTTATCCTTGCTTTTCCCTTCATTTGAGTTGTTGCCATGTCTTCTCCTCATCATGCGCTTGAAGTACCATTTCCTCATCATCTAGATCGGTACTGACGTCGCTTGTATCTCCGTCATCTTGGTCTTCACGGGTTTCTTTGAGTTTGGGTCTGCACGTTGCTTTGAGAGCAACTTCATTCTTTTTGGAAGATGTAACCTCGGCTAAGTCTTTGACGTATTGTAAGGGACTCCGTTTTTGACACATAATTGAAGTGTTCATCACCACACACACACACACCACATTTGAGGAAAGATGATGAACACAAATGAAGAGCAAGTAACCACCATCAACATGCTCATTAGAGAACAAACTCACACATTGCAAAAGTGGTATTTTCCACATGTGATATAGGTGGGCTGGACATATGAAAACTCCTACACATTGCTAAGAATGTCCATGCCAAGTTTCACCCAAATTCAAAACCTTTTTGAGGGCATGTTGGGTATAGTTAGAAAGAGGGCAGTTTGAAACCATATTCAAATTCAAACTGTTTTTAGCCCATGAATTTATAAGTGGGAGGCATATCCTTATTCAGCACATTTTTATGAGCTCACACACCAATTTTCACTCCATTTGGAGTTGATCTTGACATGAGCTAAGTGGGACAAATTCAAACTTTATTTGAATTCAAAACTGAACTTGTGCTGAAATTAATTCAAACCAAACCCAATTTGAATTCTACTCAACTCAAATGGCTCATGGGTGAATAATTTGAATCACCATGGGTATTTTGGGGCTCACTGTTTACAACAGTGATTAGGAGTGAATTTCAGAGGTTAAAACCCCGGGTGGGTCCCACATGTCAGCCACAGAGAAGAATCAACCGACTGAGACTTTTCTCACTCGGGTCGCTGAGCCGCCGCTGCGATCGTCACCGAGGGGAGCCGCCGCGCCAGCAGCTGCTTGGCCACGCGCGGGCGTGAGGCGGTTCAGAGCCTTCTTAAGGCGCCTTCCCCCCTCCTCGGCCGAAGCCTCGCCCGTTTCTTCCCCCGCAAGAACTCAGCGCCGGCAAACTCCTTCTGCAGCTCGGAATCGATCGGAGAGCGCCGATTACAGCCTTCCCGTCCCCTCTCGAGCTACGGCAAGGTACTAGGAACTCTTCTCCTTCCTCCCCGTTGCTAAAACTCAGCGTAAACCGATTGATCTCGGCTATGCCGAAAGATCAATTCAGTGACTTAAAACCGCCGCACCTCGGGCTCCCGTGGACAGCCCAACCAGGGCGTTGTCACGCCCGAGCCAGGGCACCCTTGGACGCGCTGGTGACCGGTGCTGCTCACCCCCGAGCCACAGCTCGAGTGGTTGCTCACCGGCGGCGAATTTCCAGGTTTCCCCTTTCTGTGCGCAGAACGACCTTCGGGTGCAGTTCCGTTGAATTCGTACTCTACAAAGGATTAGAGGGCTTTAATCCGCTCTCACACAAACTAGACACGGTAACGCACAAGTTGCCTCCACAACTTTTGGCCGGAGAACCTCTGCAACCGGCGTAATTTGAGGTTTACCAACGGCGGAGCAAGCGGGAGATATCGGGCGCACGTTGAGGACCTACTTCGGGCCTTCCCCGAGCTGCCTCAAGCTCATGTCGACCTTCCCTGAGGTCCACTGATGCTTCCTGACCGGTTGCTCGCGTAGTTGAGGTGCTAGGGAAGTCAGCCGACACGGCCGAAGTTGTTCCGAGATGGCGGCTCGTCGCCGACCATGCACCGGCCGTTGTCATGACAAGCTGATCCCAGAATCCTGTTCCCCGAGTGAAAGTAGGCAGGGGCGGCCAATATGGTGAAGTTTGGAGCTCCACAGAAGCTGCCGGCGAGCTCTCCGGCGAGGTTCCCCGGCGGCAGAGCGCGGGCGTCGGGAGGTTGAAGAAGGGGGTGGACCCCAGCTGTCAGCGACCGATATTTTAAATCAGGATCGGGCTGCGGCCGGGATCGGCTGTGCTGGCGCGCAAATACCCTGTGGGCCTCAGTGTGCCGGACACCTCCGCGCTCAACACGTGTCCCCGCGGGCCCCGCAAGTTTAAACTTTTCTCCCGATTTTCAGATTCCATTCAAACTTCAAATCCTCATAACTTTGGCTAGGAAGCTCCAAATCGAGTGAACCAAATTTTGCTGGATTCAGCTCTCTGAGCACTTTCCAGCAAATCAAGTTTCACTTCATGAAAACCCTTGTTTATCCAGAATTAATTCCTCAAAGTTTAAACTGTTAGGAATTTTAACTGGAGAATCCTGTGGAGGAAAATCCTGAAATTTTGCTGGGATGTTCACCAAAATATCCCTGAACTACCATAAAAATTTCAGACCCATTTGAGCTCATTGTTCCACCTAATGGTGTGATTAGTGAAACTGTTCCAGAGAAAATAGAAAATGTTCAGAAACATTTTCAGAATTTTCTCTGAAATTGTTTAGCTCATATATTTAGCTAGGAACATTCAAATTAAGTGAGACCAACTCCATTAGAACCCTCTGAAAATCTAGTTTTCAGAAAGTCATAGTTTGTTTCATGAAAATCCTTAGAACACCCTAAAAGCCTTCAATTAAGGTCAAGTACATGATTAATTGTGGAGGGCTCAAATGAGCTTTGCTGCAACTAAAACTTGACCAAGTCTCTGTTTAAGTTGTAACCAAGCCACAGTAAAAATTTCACAGTCATTGGGCTTGTCTAGTAAGAGTTATAGACTTCACAAGTTTAAAACTTAATACAACTGCATTTAAATTAATACATGTATTGCTTCTATCATGTAGTCGCTAAGGTCGAGAAGGAACCCGAAGTCCTAGACTTTGTTACTCCGGAGGAACAGCTAGCCTACGACCAAGAGCAGCAATGCAAGCTCCGGTTTGCATTAACCTTTTACAAGTTTTATTGTTTTGAGCACATACTTGATTACGTTATTCTTTGCATTAGAGTCTTGTTTGGAAACCCAACTGCATAGCCAAGAAAACCATGGGTTGGGTTTAGGATGGCAGACCCTGTCAGCTACTGCAATGCTAAGATAGAGTAGGATTCGGTACAAGTCGAGTAGTTGGAACTACTCGCGAGCATAGGCTAGAGGCACTCGACTCGGGTAGTGATAGCACATGAAACACATGGCAAGAAAATGAGACCAAGCGGAGGGTAAGGGCAGCAGGACTTTGGGGCCTGTGTGCTGTAGCTCCGCTTGCGTCGATTGAGGACCGAGTCGTGTGCGGGCCTGTTGAACAAGCTAGAACAGTACCGAAGACCTACCAGCTATATGGGAACCAGGAAACCGATGTAACTCAGGTAGCTGGGTATTGAGGCATTGCCCGTCGTTCAGAGGGTAGGTTGAGAGCTTGAGGTGTAAATCGGCTGGCGGCACTGAGATGCGCGTGCAGAGACCTCTTGCTCGGGACAATGGGACCAGTTCAATATTTGGCTGACGGGCGAAAGGTGGTTGCGTACGGCGTCCGTGATAGTTGTTGTAGGCAACATCGAGTACGGGCGTACGTGACGGGTTGTTCGGGTAACCCTGCAGGTGTAAATCGATTATAATCGCCATCCCTCGCGGTCTGTGAGTACCACTTGTTCACTGTACCGTGACGTAGAAAGAACAGGCTAGTTACATGTTAAAATGTTGCTGATTGAAAGATGGACTTGATTGCTAATGAATTGCTGTGGTTTAGAGCTAACTATAGTTCTTTTCAACTTTGGGCAAAGTACATGAGAGAAATGCGTTTCTTGTTTGATTGCGGCTCTCATGTGCCTTAGCGTAAGGTTCTCCACAACCTGTTGCTAAAACTTGAAAGTAAGGTTCTACTAATTAGGCGAGTCCTTGAAAATGATTTTTACCTCATGTAACCCATCACCCCTCACGTAGAAGTTCCATGTTTAGGTGAGACGGGTCAGACTTGCTGAGCCTTCGTGCTCACTGCTTGTGTTTGAAGCTTTTGCAGGGTTCTATGAGGAAGGGACTCCCGAGGAGGAGACGGAACCCCAGGAGGGGAACCCCGTCGAGTGGGAGTCATGCACGCCGCAGAGTTAGTGTGCGTGTGTGCTAGCAAGGACACGTTCAAGGGCTGAACGTGGACTTGATGCGTAGTCTACGCCGTGAGAGTAGACGGGACTTATTTTGATGTAAACATGTTCATAAACCAGTTTATGTAATAAAATTTTGCTTCCGCTTTGTACCTTTGATGTGTGTTATCCGGTGCTGTGCAACGCAGCACCCCTCAGCGTGATCCTGGCTCGACAAGACCGTGGGGTCGTGTCAGCGCTGGTATCAGAGCTCGCTTGAGGTTTAACGCACTACAAAGGTTATCTTTTTCAAAAATCCAGTGAGGAACGAGTTAGTAGCCCGTATAAGGATGTTATTAGCATATAGAAAGTGGCATACTAACCTATTTGTCTATGTCGGAAAACGTGCATCTCAGGACGTTTATGTCTTGGGGGGTGCATGTAAGCGCTGTCCACCAGTGCGCACAAGCTGAAGGGTGGAACCCCACGGGTGGCAGGTAACCTGACCCGCTTTGGTATCCTCTACGACTCTTCATGTCGTTTGGGGTATTCGAGCAACGTCTGTCCCTGGCGTGCATGGTGCAATTTGGGAGACCCCGTCACGTGGTCTGAAACGTGAACACGTAACTCAAGGCGTGTTTGGCTTGAGAACATCCGGGCGAGTGATGACGGCCGGGTGTACGAACTGTATGGATTCCGGGCTCCGTGTGCAGCCGAGTCTGATGATTGTTTGAGTTTCTGCAGGTAATCTGACCACGAAATGGTAGACGTGTAGCATCCATGTGCGAGTGACGTTTAGTGCCACTGAATTAACGAAGCCGGCTAAGTCCGGTATAGGATTTTCTTGGTGAAGACGTAGTACCGACATGATCTGGTGACGCATCGACGTCACACCCCACTAAATGAACAACTTCATTTAAAAACTTGAAGGTTTTGATCCAAAGTAGTAAAACTTGATGTAACTCCTTCCCTTGAACAGGATATTCAAAGTTAACAAGTTTTCAACTTATAGGTTGTTAAGGACAGAGCACTCTGTGTTCAGCTGAATCAAGGCTGAAGTTAATCAGAGGTTAGAGGTTGATTTCTTTCGAGTTTGGGGTCATATGATACATTTCTGGAAAGATTTGGAAGAGCTTTACAACTTTTCTGTTGAGGTCCAGAGGTGTTTCATCCCTTAACCAATTGAAAAATGCAGTAGAGTTGAAACTGTCCAGAAAAACAGGGCAGAGCAAACACTCTCTGTAAACTCTCTCTAAATTAAGCATAACGTCCTGCATAAACATCCAAAAATAGAAAACGAGGTAGTTCTGGAAAGCTTATGAGATGGGTTACAACTTTGTAACATAAAGTTTTGTCAGATTAGGAACAGACTTAACTGGAATTCTTGGATGAAATCAGTACCTAAAGCAGGGAGGTGCTGTCCAATTTTCTCCAGAAATTCTGTTAACTTTGACATCTCATAACTTTTGAACCAGGACATCGTGGCATTACAAGAACTGGTACAGAACCTGACCCAGCAGAACGAGGACCTTGCTCAAGAGCGGGACGACGCTATTGAGGAAGGGCAAGGCTGGGAAGAGGACTACAACCAAGCCATGGACGAGGTGCATGCATTGCAGGACCTCGTACCTTCGGTGTTAGGCGTACCGGTGGTCTTGAGCCTTCCAGCAATGGGAGAACCCGAGATGGGAGAAGAGGCGGTAGATCCAGAGCCACCAGCAGAGGTACCGGTGTAGGACGACCCACAGGAGGTCGAGTTCTACTCCGAGCAAGGGGTTACAGTTGCCAAGTAGGGCAGCTAGGGTAGCGTAACCCAACTTTTGTAATCGGTGACATGTCGTGTAGACAGTAGCGTATGTATAGGTAGTGACGACATGAGCACGACTTCTCGGAGACCCGAGAATAATGTATCTTGTATAAAGTTTATGCTTTATCAATATATGTGAATGTTGTGCAAATTATTCATGTGTCACTTCAATACCTACTGTTGCATATGGAAATTTTTAAGTAAGACATGTGCTAATTGCTGCTGTTTTGAATTTCAGAATGACGCGTACTCGTGCCAACCCGGATGTTGGGGGTACCAGTCAAGGGGGAGAGACCTCCCAACCACCTCCCGAGGACTCCTCGGGACAGCAGCAGCAACAGCAACAGCAAACACCGCCACCGCCACTGCCAACGGTTACATTGGCCGACATCGTCGCGGCAATGGCGGGTTCACATCAGCAGCACATGGAGTTGCTGCAGACTCTCATCGCCAATACGTCTCGCCCGGAGAGACGTCAAGACCGTGAGGAGCGTCAACAGAGCTCCTACTCCGACTTCCTGGCGACTCATCCCCCAGTATTCTCAAGGGCGGATGAACCTTTTGACGCGGACAACTGGCTCCGCGCGATAGAGATGAAGTTCGGGCTGCTCCAGATAAGCGAGCAGCGCAAGACTCAGTTAGCGGTCCATCAGCTCCAAGGATCCGCGAGCGTGTGGTGGGCCAACTTCTGTGCTTCACAGCCCACCGACCGAGTGATGACCTGGATGGAGTTCCGGACGGCCTTCAGGGGCTATCATATACCGCCAGGTTTGATGAAGAGGAAGACGCAGGAGTTCTTACACCTGCAACAAGGGAGCCGGAACGCGCTGGAATACTCCAGGGCGTTCAACGATCTCGCGCTTTACGCGTCATATCAGGCAGATACTGACGAGAAGCGGCGGGACCACTTTTACCAGGGGCTTAACCCGCTCCTGAAGGACAAGATGACGATGTTCAATCGCGGCAGCCTCAACGACATCATTGATGCTGCGATTGTTCAGGAGGACTCCGGCAAGGAGTTAGCGGCGGCGGAGCGAAAGCGAAGCGCGCCGCAAAGCAGCGGAGAAGGAGGCGGTCCTTCTCAGAAGTTTCGGATGGTGAATCGCCCACCATCAGGTCCACGCTGGCAGCCACCACAGCGGTCGATGCTGTTCCGCAGTCGGCCGTACTCTTCACCGGCATTCAGGCCGGCACTGCCAGCACCACCTCAACAACAGCAGCAGCAGCGGGCGATGCCGCGTGCGTATGTACCTCAGCAGCGCATGCCGGGCTTTCGTCCCCCGAGCACTACACCAGCAGCGGCCACATGTTACAAGTGTTGCCGTCCAGGACACTTCGTGAGCAGTTGCCCGGAGAGGCAAGGCGGCGGAGTGGCACCGCAGTTTCCGGGGAGGAATCAACCCCGGAACCCTACTAATGCGCGGCGGGCAAACCCTAGGCCCAGCACCGTCCACCAGCTTGCCATAGAGGACGTGCCGGAGGGCGAGCCAATCCTTGCGGGTATGTTCCAACTCCACCAGTGTCCCGCTATAGTACTGTTTGATTCAGGCGCCACGCATAATTTTATTAGCCAAGCTTTCATTGCTAAACACAGCTTGCCAATACTACCCACCGATAGTCCATATTTAATTTGTTCACCGGGTGGGAAGATTTCAGCAAGCGTAATGGTTTCCAAAGCACCATTATGCGTAGCAGGTAGAGTGTACCCCACGTCTCTCATTATCTTAGAGGGACAGAAGGTCGATGTCATCCTATAAATGCCGTGGTTAACCCGCCACGGCGCTGTTTTACACACCGTCCTTCGAGTCGTGCACTTAAACTCAGAAGTGCACGGGTCTCACTCCTTAGTTCTGGACAGTCCAGAAATAAAAATTCCAAGTGTCTATCAAGCCACAACCATCAGATTGGAAGATATCCCAGTGGTCCGAGAGTTCCCTGACGTATTCCCGGATGATTTGTCGGGGATGCCTCCCGATAGAGAGGTGGAGTTCAAGATTGAACTTGCACCAGGAACCATGCCAATATCCTGAAGGCCGTACAAGATGGCGCCCAAGGAGTTGGCTGAACTGAAGACTCAGCTCACAGACCTCCTGGAGAAGGGTTTTATTAGGCCGAGCTCCTCGCCATGGGGTTGTTCGGCATTTTTTGTCAAGAAGAAGGATGAGACGTTGCGGCTTTGCGTGGACTATCGTCCATTAAATGTCGTAACCATCAAGAACAAGTACCCGTTGCCACGGATCGACATGTTGTTTGATCAGTTGGTCGACGCAAAGATCTTTTCCAAAATGGACTTAAGATCCGGGTACCATCAGATTAAGATAAGGGCTGAGGACATTCCGAAGACGGCTTTCTCGACGAGGTACGGACTCTATGAGTACCTGGTCATGTCCTTCGGCCTCACCAATGCTCCAGCTCACTTCATGTACTTGATGAACTCGGTATTCATGCCGGAGCTGGACAAGTTTGTCATGGTCTTCATTGACGACATCCTGGTGTATTCCAAGTCGGAGGAAGATCACAAGAAACATCTGCGTATAGTCTTGCAACGGCTGTGGGACCACAAGTTATACGCGAAATTCAGCAAATGCGAGTTTTGGATATCGCAAGTGCCTTTTCTTGGGCATATCATCTCAGCGGAGGGTATCGCTGTGGACCCAAGCCAGATCACTCAAGTGCTGAATTGGAAATCCCCGACAACTGTTCACGAGGTACGGAGTTTCCTCGGGCTCGCGAGATATTATCGGAGGTTCATTCCGAACTTCTCGAAGATTGCCAAGCTGTCACACCCGGTTTCTCCAAAGAACAACCGAGTGAATATCACATGTATGCCAGGATCATTTTCTCATACATGTGATGACAAATAGTGAAGCATCATTTATTACAAGCCAGGTGTCGAATATAAATAAGTCTTACAAAGCATATGTCTCGATGGACGATAATAAGTTCATCACAAATAAATAAACTAGCAGCGGAATATTATTCTTGTGGGTCCCATTACAGGCGTTGCCCGGGGGACTCCATGAACCTAGAAACCTTCTTCGGGTCCAAAGTCTTGATCATTAAACACCACTTCATTATCTTGACCTGAGCAGCAATATAAACCAACAAATATGCAAGGTTGAGTACCGATGGTACTCAGCAAGTGTGGGAAAGTTATGTCATGCATGGCTAGAGCAAGGAGAGGTTGAACTTCATGGTTAAAGCACTACGCAATTAATACCTATCACCTTAGCTTATTAAGCACCTACATTACTACACAGGTGAAATGGTCCCAATCTCCCATCCCGTCATCATAATCAAATAACCATAACATCATTTCCAATGTTAAGCTCCCCGCTTAACATCTTTAACTTCCAAAACCATCACTCCTCTAATCATGAATAAGTCCAAGCCGCTCTTGACCGTGAGCACGGCTGTCATGACAGTTTTGACTCTGCAGAGTTTGCACCACTGTACCCACTTATAGTGATTTCATCCCCCGTTGCCGGGTGGACTAAAAGAACCTCCATTATGCCAGTGGCCACGAACCACATTCACACTTCCCAGGTGTGTAGCCAGGAGATCACTACGAAGCCTTTACAAAGGGATTCCCGACGAGCGTGGGCCCACTAAGGTTTCACCCCTAACAGCATACAAGAGGCTCCAACCCCGCTGCAGTGGCCCCCTCTTGAGCCTTGCGGTTCATATGGTAGTCCAGCTGACACCTATTCCCCGCACCATCCAATACACCCATACTACGCCGGGGATACACCTAATTAATTGGCCAAGCTGCCCCATCTCAGCATGTGGTTGGCATGGTAAAGCCAGGTTACATGCTCCATGAACCGGTCCTTAGGATCCAGGCAAGTACTATACACAAACCCGAGTCTCGTGCACCCAGCACCAACCAAAACATCCAACTTGCCTTGATCCCTACCCTACATAACTCACAATATCTCATTCAAGAGTATGGTAAAATAAACTGATGATCTCATATCCCAAATATCCCATTCTAAGCATGGCTAAGCATATGCATAATAATAAATGACATGATAAAATGAATCTCAACCCAAGCTACAAGGAAACAAGGTAATGCAATTCTAGGGAAACATCCTAGCATGGGTTTCATATTTTCAATTGATAATGCAAATAATTCTAGCTACATATCCTAGCATAGGATCAAAGTGGTCAAGGACACTTGCCTCCTTCCTGCTGCTCTTGGAATGGGTAGTCCTGATCTTGGAAAGGAAGAACTTGCTCTAGAGCAGGTTCTACTCATACCATCACACATAGCAAAAGAAAACAACAAGTCATAAGACATAGTTCACACTTCCACTTCATACAAGCCACACATTCACATTTATGAAAGCCATTCTCATTTCCATGTGTTGTGGTTACTCTATGTGTGTTGATTTTGGCTTACATGCACTTTTAAACATGTACATATGATTTCTATTTTTGTATTCATATTCATGTTGGCATACTATATATGAATTTCTAATTTAAATAAATCCCTTATATTTAATTGATACACATTTTAGCTACCAAGTATGCATGAAAGGTATTTTCCTACTTCATATGTGTCTTCAAACCTTCTACCAACCCTAAGCTGAATTCTTTGGATTTTGGAAACTTCATTTATCATTTTCTAGTTATTTATACCTAGCTTGCTATATTTTCAGATTTATTTCCTATGCCTAAATGTGCACATTATTATGAAAATAGTAAGACACCTCATCTAAACAGAATAGGTTTTGGGTCTAAAATATTAAATAAAATATTTTTGAACTTCTCTTCTGATGTGAACTATTTTACATTTATTTTACTAATTTTCAGAATTATTCTCTACTTAAAAATGTGTCCCTATTACTAATAAATGTGAATAATCAATTAAACAAATTCATTTCAGCCAAAAATATATTTTTATCTCACTCCAAAGTTTTCCAAATACTAGGAAAGTTTTTAATTTGAATTTACAATGTGTTTGTCCCATCTTTTAAATTTTAAATACTAAACATATATTCAAATTCCTAAATTTAATATCACATAGGGTTAAAAAGGTAAACTCACCCCACTACAGGGCCTATTATATTATTTTAAGAATTTCCAGGGGTCTAACTACACATAACAGAGGGGTTTTTCCCTAATTTTTATTATGTCCAGGGGCTAAAACTGATTTTTAAATGAATTTACATGATTTTATGAAGTTTCAGGGGCTAGATCAGAAGTTTCCGGGGCTAGCTTGTATTTTCCGAGAACCCCAGGGGGTAGCACGTAAGAATCCTGACCTTTATAACGCGGGGCTGATGTGGACCGTCCGATTTAAAACAGACGGCTGAGATTATAACGTCGAACCGGTACGCGGGGATTTAAATTCTACCGTGCGATTTAAAATAGACGACGCACAAGGGGCCACGTTGTTCTGATCGTGCGCGGGCGGCGCTGCCCGGCGGCGCACGGCGGCGGGAGGCGGCGATCTCGCCGGAGAGTTTCGGATCTTCGTCAATTCTCCCTAAAACTGTGATTTTATGGCATAGATCGGTAGAGGGGAGGTCGGGGATCTCACCTCGGGGGTTTTCTTGAGCTCGGAGGTCCTGGAAAGCGGTCGGCGACGAGGTCCGAGGTGAATTCACGGCGAGGCTCGTCGGCGCTGTGTTTGAGCCGCAAACCACCGAGTTTTCTGCACCTGCGCGGTTCCCCGGAGGCGGTGGATCAAGACCAGCGAGTTAGATCAGAATTCCTGAAAGAAGATCAAGCAGAATTTGCCGGAGAAGCTCGGGTTCTCACCGGGAGGAAAAACGGCGGATCGTGGGGGAAAATCGGGACGATGCCGGGGTTTTTTTAGACGGGGGAGGGCGGCGGGTTGGTTTAGATCGAGCTGGAGTCTTCTGGGACCGGGAGTCGGCTGGGAACGCACGGTTTTCCGGTCGGTTACGATCGCGCACGCGCGGAACAGTCCGGGGTCGGCGCGATCGGGAGCTCGGGGATGACAGGTGGGTCCTGCCTGTCAGCGAGAGGGGGCGCGGGCGCGCGGCTGCGGGCTGGCACGGGGGTTGGGTGGGCCGGCTGGTGGGTTTCGGCCCACTGGCCGGGAAGGTTTATTTTTTTTCTTTTTCTTTTTCTTTTTCATTTCTGCTTTGAGTTTAATTTGAATTCCAGTTTGAATTTGAATTTTTGCAGCACATGCAATACGTCCAAAAATTTTTAAATTCCCCTCTTAACAGGATTTTGGGGTGTTACAGCTCTACCCCCCTTAAAAGAAATCTCGTCCTCGAGATTGGGGTTCTAAGAAAACAATTCTAGAAATTGTGCCTTAAGCTCATCTTCTCGCTCCCAGGTGGCTTCCTCTTCCGAGTGATGCTTCCACTGCACCTTGCACATCCGGATTCTTTTATTTCTTGTGAGGCGTTCCATTGTATCCAAAATCTTGGATGGTTGCTCGGCATAAGACAAATCCTCAGCTACGTCAACCTCATTCATGGGTAACACCTCTTCAGGCGTTCTCAGATATTTCTTGAGTTGTGACACATGGAATACATCGTGCACATCCGATAGGCGAGCCGGTAATTCTAGTTGATACGCCACTTCTCCTTTCCTTTCCAGAACTTGAAAGGGTCCGATGTATCGAGGTGACAACTTCCCTTTCACCTTGAACCGACGAAGTCCTCGGATAGGAGACACCTTGAGATAGACATAGTCTCCCACATTGAAAACGAGCTCTCTTCTCCGTACATCGGCATAGCTCTTTTGTCGTGTCTGTGCTATCCTCAAGTTGTTGCGAATTTCCCTCACTTTCGCCTTGGCTTCTTGTAGTACTTCGGGACCAAACACTTTACTTTCCCCTATTTGGTTCCAAAATAGGGGAGTTCTGCACTTCCTCCCGTACAAAGCTTCAAACGGTGACATCTTCATACTAGCCTGATAGCTGTTGTTATAGGAGAACTCCGCATACGGTAAGTTCTTATCCCAACTCCGATTGTTTTTGAGTGCACACGCTCTCAGCATATCCTCAAGAATCTGATTGGTTCTTTCCGTCTGCCCGTCAGTTTGGGGATGATAGGCAGAGCTAAAATTCAGATGGGTTCCCATGGTTTCATGCAACTTCTGCCAGAACCTTGAGGTGAACTGTGTCCCTCGATCCGACACTATCTTCTTTGGCACTCCATGGTAACACACGATCCTTGACATGTACAACTCTGCCAATTTGGATCCGCTGTAGCTTTCTTTCATGGGGATGAAATGAGCTACCTTGGTTAGCCTGTCGATGATGACCCATATTGAATCATATCCTGATTGGGTCCTAGGCAGTCCTACTATGAAATCCAGACCGATTTCTTCCCATTTCCATTCAGGCACTTTGAGTGGTTGCAATAATCCCGCGGGTCGTTGATGTTCTGCTTTCACCAATTGACATGTGTCACATAGGGAAACATGTTCCGCGACATCTCGCTTCATGCCATACCACCAATACCTGCTCTTGAGGTCCTGGTACATCTTCGTACTCCCAGGATGAATGGAATAGTCAGAATCGTGAGCCTCCTTCAAGATCAATTCGTGGATCTTCTTTACTTCTGGCACACAGATTCTTTTCCCGTGCCACACCGTTCCTTGTTCATCCTCTCTGAAACCAGGGGCTTTATTTTCCTTGATGAGTTGCCTGATTTCTTTTATCTTCTCGTCATCCTTTTGACCCTCGCGTATTTCTCGCTCTAGTGTGGAGTCCACTTCCATGGGGATGGCTTCACCACTATTCACAAGGCATAGATTGAGCCTTATAACCTCGTCCTTCAATTCTGCAGGCATGTCCTTCAAGCTCAACTTATTGACCTGCACTTTCTGACTTAAAGCATCTGCCACGATGTTTGCTTTCCCAGGATGATAGTTGATGCCCACATCAAAGTCATTGATTAGCTCTAACCATCTCCTTTGTCTGAGGTTGAGATCTGGCTGTGTGAAAATGTACTTTAAACTCTTATCATCCGTATATATCTCTGTCCTCTTCCCCATCAAGTAGTGCCGCTAAATTTTCAACGCGTGTACCACTGCGGCTAGCTCTAGGTCATGTGTAGGATAGTTCTTCTCGTGCTTCTGGAGCTGCCGGGATGCATAAGCCACGACATGCCCTTCTTGCATGAGAACACATCCCAACCCGTTTCCAGAGGCATCGCAGTACACCGTAAAGTTCTTCTGCATATCTGGCATAACTAGCACTGGGGCTGTTGTCAATCTTTTCTTTAACTCCTGAAAACTCGTCTCGCACTGCGGCGTCCATGTGAATGTGACTCCCTTCTCCAACAGTTTGCTGAGGGGTCTCGAGATCTTAGAGAATCCCTCAATAAACCGTCGATAGTATCCTGCCAATCCCAAGAAGCTTCGAACTTCCCCGACATTTTCAGGGATCTTCCACTTCTGTATATCCTCGATTTTGGCGGGAACTACGGAGATTCCTCCCTCTGAGATTATATGTCCTAAGAAGGGAACTGTCTTCAGCCAAAACTCACACTTGCTCAACTTGGCATATAGTTGGTGTTCTCTCAGCTTCTGCAACACCAACCTTAGATGTTTCTCATGTTCCTCTTCATCATTGGAGAAGACGATAATGTCATCTATGAAAACCACCACAAATTTGTCCAGATATTCCATGAACACCTTGTTCATGAGATACATGAAGTATGCTGGGGCATTAGTTAGCCCGAAAGGCATGACAGTGTATTCATACAGTCCGTAGCGAGATACGAAAGCTGTCTTTGGAATATCGGCTTGCCTTGTCTTAAGTTGGTGGTATCCCGACCTGAGATCAATTTTCGAGAACACACAAGCTCCCCTCAACTGATCAAACAAGTCTTCAATGCGGGGTAATGGGTACTTGTTCTTGATGGTTACCTCATTCAAGGCACGGTAGTCCACGCATAACCTTTGGGTTCCGTCCTTCTTGGGCACAAATATCACTGGAGCTCCCCAAGGTGAGGAACTAGGACGAATATACCCCTTCTCCGTCAATTCTCTCAAATGATCCTTGAGTTCTCCCAGCTGCTTGGAGTCCATCCGATAAGGTCTCTTGTATATCGGGGCTGTTCCAGGCACTAGCTCAATTGCGAATTCCACTTCACGATCAGGAGGCATACCTGGTAACTCCTCCGGAAAAACATCTGGATATTCCCTGATGGTCCTGATCTCCTCCACTTTCACCTCAACTTGATTTAATTTAATGTCCCTCCTAGGCTCTTGTATTGTTATAAACTTTACTCTTGTGCCACTAGGGTGAGTTAGTTCCACCGTTCTGGTCGAACAATGGATGATTCCTTTATGTTTGGTCAACCAATCCATACCCAAGATAATATCTATCCCTTGTGAATCTATCACTATGAGGTTAGCAGTAAATACTACCCCATTAATGTCTAGGTTCACTTTGGGACACACTTGTCTTGTCCTTATTTCTCCACCTGGAGAGTTTACTGCTAGCATATGGTTCATTTGTGTTGTTGCTAGGTCATGCTTCTTAACAAACCCTTAGGCAATGAACGAGTGGGTAGCACCAGAATGAAACAACAGGGTTGCAATGTGTAAATTGGCAGGAAACTTACCAACTACCACGTCAGGTGCCTCTTGCGCTTCCTCCATGGTGACGTGGTTCACCCGTCCTCTCATTACATTCTGCTGTTATGGCTGCGTGGGCTTCTTCTTTGGGCACTTATGGGCGTAGTGCCCCACTTCACCACAGTTGAAACATTGCACCCCAACCTTAGGTGCCTGGCCTTTGTTGTCTTGGGGTTGTTTTGGGGGTCCTTGTACGGCTGGTCGAGGTTGATATGTAGGGCGAGGCTGCTGTACGAACTGACGTTGTGGCTGTATTGGTGCTGCCGGAGGCCTGTAGTTCGGGTTGTACCCTCTTGGTGTTGAGTAGGGTACCGCAGCACGGTTCGTCTGCCCTGCGGGTTGCTGCATCAGACGTGGGCGGGTGTTGCTCCCTGAGGCTTGATGTGACCACCCGGCCTTTCTCTTGTTCTCATTTTCCAAGGCCTTCAGCTTCCTTTCTACCACAAACGCTCTGTCCACCATCTTTTGGAAGTTTCATACTCGTTGGAGGACATTGCACACTGCATTTCTGCGGTAAGTCCTTCCACGAAACAATCCTGTTTCTGCTCATCAGTCTCTATGTCCCGTGGGGCATAACGGGAGAGTTGAGTAAATTTAGTGAGGTATTCCCTCACAGTCATGTTTCCTTGCTGCAGTCCCAAGAACTCCTTCCTCTTGTTTTTGAGTTCACCCCTTGGTATGTAATGGTTGCGGAAGCTACGCTTGAACTCTTCTCAAGTGATGTTCTCAGGGTCATGATGGGCGGCCACGTAGACGGTCCACCAATCAGCAGCAGGTCCATGCAATTGATGAGAGGCAAACAACACCCTCTCATACCCTTGGCACTGTATGATCCTCATCTTGCTCTCAATGGTCTTTAGCCAATCATCTGCCTCCAGAGGTTCAGCAGCACTTGCAAACCTTGGAGGTTGAGTTCCTAGAAACTCACTCAACCTTGGTTGGCGTGGTGCAGCTTGTGGAGGTGGAACTTGATGCAAGTTGGCCACCACTTGAGTCAGGTTCTGGATGAGCTGATTTTGATTCTCAAGCATTTGGTGGATTGGATCAACTCCCTCACGGCGTCCACTCCTGTCTTGGCTCCCAGAAAGATGAGGGTTGCAGGCCTCATCGTTGTTGTTGGTGGGGTTGGCAGCACGACCCTTTCCTCTTCCGGCCATCTAGCATGATCAACCAAATGTTAATTTAAGGCATTACGTATTATCTTACTATTTTCACTTGTTTTTTACTTTGAAGTGTTGAGGCTTTGTTATACTTTCTGAGGGTTCATGTCTCATACAAAAATAAATGCACTATTATTTCATGTGGGTTCACACACCAAAGCAAAACAATCTAAAGACGAGGCTGTGGACAATTGCTCATGGCTTCCACAACTCACGTCACACACCAAGCATTAACACACCATTAACTAAGATAACGACTCGACGACTCGAAATCTTGCTAAACTAAGAGAAGGACTCTACACTACTCGTATCACTGAGCTAGCTCCTCGGGATCTTCCTCATTATTGCGGCTACCCTCTGACTCTGCTTTGGGTGGGGAGGCTGCTGGTGGAGAAGTGTGACGACGCCTGATCGCCCGGTGATCTGGGGAGTCAGGAGTCCATGTATCATTCACGGTGACACACAGTTCATTCCCATCTCCTCTTTCTCTCGCCCTCAAGCAGGCTCAAAGCAACGCCTCGGTTTCCTTCAGGGTGTCCCGAACATCCTGAAGCTCCTGCTGACACTCCTGCAGTCGAGTGCTGAGCATAGCAGCATCCTCCAAGCACAGGTCCATGTGCTCATGGGAAGTCCCCTGCTGCACTGGCGGGTACTTGTACTCCGTGGTACCACTCTCACGCTGGAGGACATACATGTACTCAGTCTTGTCCAGGTGGCGACGATAGATGTGACTCTGGCAGGTGATGGCCTCCCAGGTGACATCCTTCTCCGCATCGACCTGTGTCGCTCGACAAGCTGGAGAGCGGTGGATCTTAAGCAGCTGATTTTCATGGATAATCCTCATCTCTGATATCCATTCTTCCCTCTTTTCACGGATCGTCCTGGTGGAGCTATAGTGTATGATTAGCTTGCCCGTATTGCCGGCGGCTTGGAGCATACGTCGAAGACGGCGCAACAAGCCTCCTACTGCCAATCCGTAGGAAAGGTACGTCACCGAACGGCTCTCCTCTCTTTGGGCAAGGGCAACTACGGGAACTCTCCCTCCTATGGACTTGCGAGCTGTGCAAATCATGCGAACCATCTAAAACAGAAAGCATTTAAACTTAGGTTAGATAAACTTTTTTAACAAAAATCCTATTTTGAATGAAAGTTGGGGTAAGATGAAGAAAGTGACTCCATTAAATAACACTTTTCAACACACACCTTGTAAAATAGTTTTTAAGAAAATAGGGCCCTTAAATACGTCCATTTATACCTAGGTCCACGTTCCTACGGGCAACCTTGGCTCTGATACCACTTCTGTCACACCCGGTTTCTCCGAAGAACAACCTAGTGAATATCACATGTATGCCAGGATCATTTTCTCATACATGTGATGACAAATAGTGAAGCATCATTTATTACAAGCCAGGTGTCGAATATAAATAAGTCTTACAAAGCATATGTCTCGATGGACGATAATAAGTTCATCACAAATAAATAAACTAGCAGCAGAAATATTATTCTTGTGGGCTCCATTACAGGCGTTGCCCGGTGGACTCCATGAACCTAGAAACCTTCTTTGGGTCCAAAGTCTTGATCATTAAACACCACTTCATTATCTTGACCTGAGCAGCAATATAAACCAACAAATATGCAAGGTTGAGTACCGATGGTACTCAGCAAGTGTGGGAAAGTTATGTCATGCATGGCTAGAGCAAGGAGAGGTTGAACTTCATGGTTAAAGCACTACGCAGTTAATACCTATGATCTTAGCTTATTAAGCACCTACATTACTACACAGGTGAAATGGTCCCAATCTCCCATCCCATCATCATAATCAAATAACCATAACATCATTTCCAATGCTAAGCTCCCCGCTTAACATCTTTAACTTCCAAAACCATCACTCCTCTAATCATGAATAAGTCCAAGCCGCTCTTGACCGTGAGCACGGCTGTCATGACAGTTTTGACTCTGCAGAGTTTGCACCACTATACCCACATGTAGTGATTTCATCCCCCATTGCCGGGTGGACTAAAAGAACCTCCATTATGCCAGTGGCTACGAACCACATTCACACTTCCCAGATGTGTAGCCAGGAGATCACTACGAAGCCTTTACAAAGGGATTCCCGATGAGCGTGGGCCCACTGAGGTTTCACCCCTAACAGCATACAAGAGGCTCCAACCCCGCTGCAGTGGCCCCCTCTTGAGCCTTGCGGTTCATATGGTAGTACAGCTGACACCTATTCCCCGCACCATCCAACACACCCATACTACGCCGGGGATACACCTAATTAATTGGCCAAGCTGCCCCATCTCAGCATGTGGTTGGCACGGTAAAACCAGGTTACATGCTCCATGAAGCGGTCCTTAGGATCCAGGCAAGTACTATACACAAACCCGAGTCTCGTGCACCCAGCACCAACCAAAACATCCAACTTGCCTTGATCCCTACCCCTACATAACTCACAATATCTCATTCAAGAGTATGGTAAAATAAACTGATGATCTCATATCCCAAATATCCCATTCTAAGCATGGCTAAGCATATGCATAATAATAAATGACATGATAAAATGAATCCCAACCCAAGCTACAAGGAAACAAGGTAATGCAATTCTAGGGAAACATCCTAGCATGGGTTTCATATTTTCAATTGATAATGCAAATAATTCTAGCTACATATCCTAGCATAGGATCAAAGTGGTCAAGGACACTTGCCTCCTTCCTGCTGCTCTTGGAATGGGTAGTCCTGATCTTGGAAAGGAAGAACTTGCTCTGGAGCAGGTTCTACTCATACCATCACACATAGCAAAAGAAAACAACAAGTCATAAGACATAGTTCACACTTCCACTTCATACAAGCCACACATTCACATTTGTGAAAGCCATTCTCATTTCCATATGTTGTGGTTACTCTATGTGTGTTAATTTTGGCTTACATGCACTTTTAAACATGTACATATGATTTCTATTTTTGTATTCATATTCATGTTGGCATACTATATATGAATTTCTAATTTAAATAAATCCCTTATATTTAATTGATACACATTTTAGCTACCAAGTATGCATGAAAGGTATTTTCCTACTTCATATGTGTCTTCAAACCTTCTACCAACCCTAAGCTGAATTATTTGGATTTTGGAAACTTTATTTATCATTTTCTAGTTATTTATACCTAGCTTGCTATATTTTTAGATTTATTTCCTATGCCTAAATGTGCACTTTATTATGAAAATAGTAAGACACCTCATCTAAACAGAATAGGTTTTGGGTCTAAAATATTAAATAATATATTTTTGAACTTCTCTTCTGATGTGAACTATTTTACATTTATTTTACTAATTTTCAGAATTATTCTCTACTTAAAAATGTGTCCCTATTACTAATAAATGTGAATAATCAATTAAACGGATTCATTTCAGCCAAAAATCTATTTTTATCTCACTCCAAAGTTTTCCAAATACTAGGAAAGTTTTTAATTTGAATTTACAATGTGTTTGTCCCATCTTTTAAATTTTAAATACTAATCATATATTCAAATTCCTAAATTTAATATCACATAGGGTTAAAAAGGTAAACTCACCCCACTACAGGGCCTATTATATTATTTTAAGAATTTCCAGGGATCTAACTACACATAACAGAGGAGTTTTTCCCTAATTTTTATTAACTCCAGGGGCTAAAACTGATTTTTAAATGAATTTACATAATTTTCTGAAGTTCCAGGGGCTAGATCAGAAGTTTCCGGGGCTAGCTCGTATTTTCTGAGAACCCCAGGGGGTAGCACGTAAGAATCCCGGCCTTTATAACGCGGGGCTGACGTGGACCGTCCGATTTAAAATAGACGGCTGAGATTATAACGTCGAACCGGTACGTGAGGATTTAAATTCTACCGTGCGATTTAAAATAGACGGCGCACAAGCGGCCACGTCGCTCTGATCGAGCGCGAGCGGCGCTGCCCGGCGGCGCACGGCGGCGATCTCGCCGGAGAGTTTCGGATCTTCGTCAATTCTCCCTAAAACTGTGATTTTATGGCATAGATCGGTAGAGGGGAGGTCGGGGACCTCACCTCGGGGGTTTTCTTGAGCTCGGAGGTCCTGGAAAGCGGTCGGCGACGAGGTCCGAGGTGAATTCACGGCGAGGCTCGTCGGCGCTGTGTTTGAGCAGCAAACCACCGAGTTTTCTGTACCTGCGCGGTTCCCCGGAGGCGGTGGATCAAGACCAGCGAGTTAGATCAGAATTCCCGAACGAAGATCGAGCAGAATTTGCCGGAGAAGCTCGGGTTCTCACCGGGAGGAAAAACGGCGGATCGTGGGGGGAAAAACGGGACGATGCCGGTGTTTTTATAGACGGGGGAGGGCGGCGGGTTGGTTTAGATCGAGCTGGAGTCTTCTGGGACTGGGAGTCGGCTGGTGTGACACCCTCATCTCGGGTGTCAGCATATGTTCATGTTTTATGAAGAAGAAAAACATTTGAAGAAAAGAAGGAACAGAGAGAATTATCAAAAGAATAGCCAATAAAGCCCTTAGAGTGCGTCGAAGGCAACTTCCGTGGCCAGCAGGCCACGTGGCGTGATCGGAGCTCATCCCTGAGAAGTGGGGAGAGGCTGCCGCCAAGCTGGCTACGTGGCAGGCTCGGGGCTCGTCTCCGCAAAGGGGGAAGTTCGATCCTGTGGGACACGTGTTGCCCACGGAGCTAGCCTCTACGGAAGAAGCAAAGGCATTTCCGCAGTACACGTGTCATCCTCGGAGCTAGTCCTCGCGGAAATAAGAGGACCCGTCGCGCGGGATACGTGTCAACCACGGAGCTCATCTCAGAGAAGTCCTGGTCTATCGAACACGTGTCGCCACCGGAGCTTATCTCCGGAAGGTCCGTCGCAGCTAAACACGTGTCGACCTCGAGGCATGTCCCTGAGGAAAGGAGAGCGAAAAGACCGGCACCCACACGTGGCGTGCGCGGAGCTCACCTCCGAAGAAGAGGGGGGTCTCGATCGATTGACACGCGGCACAACCGGAGCTCGTCTCTGCGGAACGAGGAGATACCAGGCCCGGAGAACACGTGGAGCTTCTGGAGCTCATCATCACGGAGGTAACGAGTTCTGGAGCGGCTGTTACGCGTAAGGACACCGGTACGCAACAGAAACCGATCTAAACTCCACAATGATACTAAAGATAAGATATTAGGATCCAACAAAGATCTGAATAAGACTCTTATTCGGGATACAATCAGATTAGAACTCTTCTCTTCCCGATTATAAATAGAACCCAAAACCTCCGGCCGAAACCACAAACTTCTTGTTCAACTCCTGAGCCGACGACTTAGAGCCCTAGCCCTAACTCGCCGAGCAAAACATCGCCAAAGCGCAACAAGGGAGATCATCGGAGGAGAACCAAGCGGTCTGAGGAGGACCCCGAAGACAAGAAGAGCGTGAGGTAGGACTTCAATACCACCTTACGACATCATTGTGTTCATCGCTTTGCATCTGTTCTTCAATTCCTTTCGAACAGAAGCCTTTTCTTGGACAGATCACTTGATGATCAGTTTGATCTAAAGACCAGATCATCACGAACACCTCTGACCATGCGAGCCATGCAAGAATAAGTACAGATCGATCTAATAAAACTAATCATAGGATAGCATGCATGTGCATCATCGCACCTAGTTTAGGGTTTGTGCATGATATTGATTGCTGTGAATTTGCATGCACGTGAATCCTACAAAGCACGACAAACTCAGGAAGCTGTCTACGACGAGCTGCAGCAACAAGGCTTTGAGAATCAAGAACAACCGGAACCGCAAGAACAAGGCAAGTGCTCCTTGACCATGTTGATCCTATGTTTTGGGTAAAACTGTTTTGTTTTGCGAAAAGGTGTGTGTGCTGAGTCAAAACATGATGGGAAACCCTTTTATAGGAGTTTACTAGTTTTGATTAAACCATCCTTGTCGCCTGGGAAGTTTATGAGTCGGGTATGGTTTTTGCTTTATGCTTTGCTGAGTCTATGGGATTGGGAAGCGAGATAGATGTGTCTAGCTAACTGCACTCGTAATGATAATGAGAAACTGATGTTAATAATGGACATGGATCGGAGGGAGATCTAGGCAAGCCTGGGTTTGTGAATGAGGTAGCATGAGATGGTGGTTTTACTTGCCATAGATCTAAGTACCGGTTCATGCATGCACATGCCAGGATAACAGTGCCACCACAAGGCCAAGTATGGGTGCGGCTTAGCTGAGTAATTAGGTAAGTTGCTAGGGTGTTATGGACTGTGGAAGGCGCGGGGAATGGGAGTCGAGTGAGGACTGCCCTGGGAACTGCATGGCACAAGAGGGGGCCCGTGGGTGGGAGAATTGGAGATTCTAGCCTGCCGGTGAAACCTTAGTGAGTCCATACATCTAGTAACCCCTTTGTAAAGGCTATTTTGTGATCTCTTGACCATACACCGACGGTTGTGTACTGGTATAATGGAGGTTCTGCAGTCACCGACGGGTGACAAAATCACAAACTTGTGGGTAAAGAGGTACAAACTCTGCAGAGTTGTTAAAACTATCATGATAGCCGAGCTTACGGTCACGAGCACCTGGCTAAACTGCCATGATTAGATGGGACGGTTACTGGGATGGTTATTGGAATGGTTATTGGGATGGTTACTGGGATGGTTATTGGAATGGTTATTGGGATGGTTACTGGGATGGTTATTGGAATGGTTATTGGGATGGTTACTGGGATGGTTATTGGAATGGTTATTGGGAAGGTTCTTGGTTATGATTATTGGTTATGGTTTGGTTTGGGACTGTTGAGTCCGGGAGATGAGATGGTTGGATGACTGATGGGTCATGACATGAGAATGGTCTCGGTGCGAGACGTGGTTGTTTTATGAGGTGAGATGGTAGCGAATACGAGGAGGTATTCGTGAGTATGAATAAAAGATTGGTTAATGTTCGGATGGAACATGGAAGCGATGGAGGTATGTTGGTAATTTAATACATGATGGGATTACATTCACCTAAAGTTAAGTTGCTGTTTTATCATGGTTTTATAAATCTGCTTTTCTGCAAATAAACCTTTTATACTTACCTTGTTTATGAGCTGCATATCATGTGTTTTCCCGCACTTGCTGAGTACATTATTGTACTCAAACTTGCATTATTATTTCTTCATCAGCAGCAAGAGAAGACTACTATGAAGACCAAGTAGAGCATTATGGCGTGTGATCTGTTCTCAACCTAGCCTGTGGAAGGAGTAGAGATGGAGCCACTTCTGCTTAGTTTTTCTTCCGCATTAGTTTTTGCTTCCGCATTAAAATAAGACTTCCGCTGCATAGAAATAAGACTTCCGCTGTGAGCATGAGTCCAAGACTCATGAGGAATTGTAATAAACTCTGTTATTCGTGGTAATATATAATCTGAATTCAGTTTGTGGAACATATGTGTATGTGTGATGAACATCCTGGGCACACATATGCATTAGTTCTCGGTTCCGTGGTTTTCCCACAGAATTGAGGGCGTCACAGATTGGTATCAGAGCCACGGGTTGACAGTAGGTTACACGCCTAGATAGAAACCTTAGGTTGATATTAGAATCACGGGTTAATAGGAAGTTATACCCCTAAATAGAAGCTACGCGGACCAAAGGAAGCATCCTAGGATGAATAGCTTGGATTGGCCTTGAAACCACCTTGACATAGGAAACCATCCTTGAATAGGAGTTGAGTGGGCCCTTGTGATGATTATTTGTGAATATGTGCTTAGTGTGAGTTGTGGGACGCCTCAACAACGTTGCCCATATCCACACGTAAGAAGAAAGAGGAGTGAAATGCTTCGGCACTTGATCACATCCTCATAAGGACTAATATATATAGTCCAAACTCCCCTTGATGCATATAGTTGAAAGGACCTATCTAATCTTCTAACCTTCTATTCTATTTCGTTCTCTCTCACAGATGGTGAGAGGAAACGCCAGCCGAAGGAACGTCCAGGAAGATGACCACGAAGAAGTTCCTGCTAACCCTGGAGCTGGCGAAAACAACCTAGAAAGGTTGATGGCCATGCAAAACTAGCTTATGCAAACCATGATCCAAACTTTGGGTCAGTTGCAGGCCAACCAACACCCCGTTCCGGCACCACCGCCACCACCACCGCCGGCTCATAACAGGTTGGGAGAGTTCATGAGGACTCGACCACCCACCTTTGCTCAAGCAAGCGATCCAATGAAGGCATATGATTGGTTGAAATCCATGGAGAAGAAGCTTGCCATTGTACAGTGCAACGACCGAGAAAAGGTTCTCTTTGCGTCGCACTAACTGATGGGAGCAGCTGCTGACTGGTGGGATGCCTTGAGCAACGCCCATGCCAACCCGGAGACAATCACTTGGACTGAGTTCAAGGAAAGTTTCCGCTCCCACTACATCCCTGTTGGCGTAATGATGCTCAAGAGGCAGGAGTTTGAAGGTCTCTGCCAAGGGAAGAAGAGTGTGAACGAATACCTCAACAAGTTCATACAACTGTCCCGGTATGCCCCCGAAGATGTCAACTCAGATCAGAGGAAGCAGTACCTGTTCATGAGAGGGTTGAACAATGAGATCCAAGTTCAGCTCCTCAACAATGACTACGTAAGCTTCCAGAAGCTGGTTGATAAGGCTATTGTGGTGGAAAACAAGATCTGAGAGATCGAGCGCGAGTGCAAAAGGAAGACCCCATACCAGCCCCAAGGGAGCAACGTACGACCTAGGTACATGCCCCCTGCACCGCAGTATGCATCGACCGCTCCTACGTACCGCCCTGGTCAGCCACCACAGCAACGGCTCGTTGCACCGGCACCTCATGTGCCCATGCCTCCTGCGCCCCGACCTAACAATGGCGCTCCTGTTCAAAATCCCCGCCCCAACGTACCTGCTGCCGTAGGCAACAGGGCATGCTTTGCATGCGGGGAAGTAGGCCACTTCGCTAACCAGTGCCCGAAGAGAGGCCCTGGACAGCAAGGTAACGTGCCCAAGCAGAACCAGCGACCAAACGGAGGGGACCACCAAGGGAACCGTGGACCGCAGAACTATGCTCGTGGCCATGTTAACCATGTCACTGCTGAGGAAGCACAACAGGCTGAGGACGTCGCAATTGGTATGTTCCTTGCCAACTCCAACCCAGCCACCATTTTATTTGATTCCGGAGCATCACATTCCTTCATATCATCCAAATATGTTGCCAAGCATCATCTACCCGTATCCCACTTAGAATGTGCTATGTTAGTTAATTCTCCCGGAGGAGAAATGAGGACTAATATAGTATGTCCTAAAGTAAGCCTTAAAATAAGGGGGGTAGACTTCCTTGCCAACCTTATTGTTTTGGACTCCCACGGGATTGACATCATACTCGGAATGGACTGGTTAAGCAAGCACAATGGGGTAATCCAATGTGCTGAGAGAAGCGTGCAGTTGACGAACGAACACGGTACCCGTGTCAAGTTTGAGTCAGCCCAGCAAGCAACCGAACGGGCGGATTTGAACCATGTTGAAGGAGTAGCATTGGACAACATTCCAGTGGTTCAGGAATTTTCGGATGTGTTCCCGGAAGAACTTCCAGGTATGCCACCTGACCGGGATATTGAGTTTGCCATAGATTTGGTACCTGGAACTGCACCCATAGATAAGAGACCATATAGGATGACCGTCAACGAATTAGTTGAACTAAAGAAGCAAATTCAAGAACAGTTGGAGAAGGGTTTTATCCGTCCAAGTTCGTCACCGTGGGGAGCCCCGGTACTTTTCGTGGACAAGAAAGACGGAACCCAAAGAATGTGCGTGGACTACAGGTCTCTAAACGAGGTGACAATCAAGAATAAATACCCTCTGCCCCGTATAGAGGACCTGTTCGACCAAATGAAAGGAGCCCAAGTGTTCTCCAAGATTGATCTTCGGTCGGGATATTTCCAGCTGAAGATTAAGCCCTCCGATATACCTAAGACAGCCTTTCGGACGCGGTATGGTTCATATGAATATACCGTTATGTCCTTTGGATTGACAAATGCACCTGCATACTTCATGTACCTTATGAACAAGGTTTTCATGGAGTACTTGGACAAGTTCGTCGTGGTTTTTATCGACGACATTATGGTGTATTCAAAAAGTAAGGAGGAGCATAAAGAACATCTGAGATTGACCTTGCAGAAGTTGCGCGAGCATCAGTTGTATGCCAAGCTCAACAAGTGCCAATTTTGGCTAAAGGAAATATCTTTCCTAGGCCACATCATCTCCAAGGAAGGGGTATCGGTTGATCCTGGAAAGGTGAGGGATATTCTAAAGTGGGACCAACCGAAGAGCGTGAGGGATATTTGAAGTTTCCTTGGAATGGCAAGATACTATCGTCGCTTCATTAAAGACTTCTCTAAGATAGCAAAACCTATGACGGAGTTGCTAATGAAGGGAAAGGTCTTTCAATGGACACAAGCCTGCCAAGAAAGTTTTGAGGAACTCAAGAAAAGGCTAACCACAGCACCAGTTCTGGTATTGCCAGACGTAAGCAAGAGCTTTGACATATATTGTGACGCATCCAGACAAGGGCTCGGGTGTGTACTCATGCAGGAAGGACAAGTGGTAGCCTATGCCTCACGACAGTTAAAGAAGCACGAGCTTAACTATCCTACACACGATTTGGAGTTAGCAGCAGTGGTGCATGCATTGAAGATTTGGAGACATTATATCCTTGGTCATCGATGTGAGATCTATACAGATCATAAAAGCCTCAAGTACATATTTACACAAACGGACTTGAATTTGAGGCAACGTCGATGGTTAGAACTCATCAAGGATTATGATGTAGGAATCAATTACCACCCCGGGAAGGCCAATGTGGTCGCTGACGCATTGAGCAGAAAGGGAGCATGCCACCAACTCACGGTTCGGGAGCTACCACCCGAACTACGTAAGGAGTTCGAACAGTTACACCTCGGATTCTTGAATAACATGGAAATGATGGAAATCCACTCCTCATTGGAGCAAGAAATAAGAAAGGGACAAGCAACGAACGAGGGGATCAAGGAGATCAAAGAAAGAATCCGACAAGGGATAGAAAAGGATTTCAAGGAGGATGAAAAGGGTACGCTTTGGCTAGGAAAAAGGATTTGTGTGCCAAACATAAAACACCTTTGCGACATGATATTGAAGGAGGCACATGATTCACCCTATTCCATACATCCAGGGAGCACCAAAATGTACAAGGATTTGAAAACTTGCTATTGGTGGGATGGTATGAAGAGGGATATAGCCGAATACGTTGCCCTATGCGACACATGCCAACGGGTAAAAGCCGAACATCAAAAACCCGCTGGATTGTTGCAACCTTTGAAAATACCTGAATGGAAATGGGAGGACATAAGTATGGACTTTATTGTCGGATTGCCACGAACTCAGTCAGGATATGACTCCATCTGGGTCATTGTGGACCGGTTGACGAAAACCGCCCATTTTCTTCCGGTAAAGACCAGTTACAACGTTACACAGTTGGCAGAGTTGTACATGGAGCAGATCGTGTGCCGTCACGGAATTTCGAAGAGGATAATCTCAGATCGAGGTTCTCAGTTTACCTCTAGATTCTGGAGGAAGTTGCAGAAAGCCATGGGTACACGACTGGATTTTAGCTCCGCCTATCACCCACAAACAGATGGGCAAACCGAGAGGACAAACCAAATTTTGGAGGACATGCTGAGAGCTTGCGCCTTGAAACGTGGGCGTAGTTGGGATAGGAGTTTACCGTATGCCGAGTTCTCCTATAACAACAGCTATCAAGCTAGCTTGAAGATGTCGCCTTTCGAAGCCTTATATGGCAGACGGTGTAGAACGCCGCTGTTCTGGAACGAGACTGGAGAGAACCAGGTGTTTGGACCCGAAGTACTACAAGAGGCTGAAAAGCAAGTCCAAACGATACGGGAGAACTTAAAGGCTGCTCTGTCACGACAGAAAGGCTATGCGGACAATAGACGTAGAAAGTTGACCTTTGAAGTTGGAGACTTCGTATACCTTAAGGTATCGCCTATCCGAGGCCAACGACGTTTTAACGTCAAAGGCAAACTAGCGCCTCGCTACATCGGACCATTTAAGATTTTGGGTAAGCGAGGAGAAGTAGCCTACCAACTAGAGCTCCCAAACCACCTCTCCGACGTACATGACGTGTTTCATATATCCCAGCTCAAGAAGTGCTTAAGAGTACCAGAAGAACAAATGTCAATGGGAGAACTTGAACTTCAAGAGGACCTAACTTACGCAGAACACCCTGTCCGAATCTTGGACGTAAAGGAAAGGGTCACCCGAAACATGGTGACTCGATGGTGCAGGGTACAATGGAGCCATCACACTGAAGCTGAAGCCACATGGGAACGTGAAGAGGATATCAAGGCAGAATTTCCCCATCTATTTTCTACTAACGAATCTTGAGGGCGAGATTCAATTTAAGGGGGGTAGATTTGTGATACCCTCATCTCGGGTGTCAGCATATGTTCATGTTTTATGAAGAAGAAAAACATTTGAAGAAAAGAAGGAACAGAGAGAATTATCAAAAGAATAGCCAATAAAGCCCTTAGAGTGCGTCGAAGGCAACTTCCGTGGCCAGCAGGCCACGTGGCGTGATCGGAGCTCATCCCTGAGAAGTGGGGAGAGGCCGTCGCCAAGCTGGCTACGTGGCAGGCTCGGGGCTCGTCTCCGCAAAGGGGGAAGTCCGATCCTGTGGGACACGTGTTGCCCTCGGAGCTAGCCTCTGCGGAAGAAGCAAAGGCATTTCCGCAGGACACGTGTCATCCTCGGAGCTAGTCCTCGCGGAAATAAGAGGACCCGTCGCGCGGGATACGTGTCAACCACGGAGCTCATCTCAGAGAAGTCCTGGTCTATCGAACACGTGTCGCCACCGGAGCTTATCTCCGGAAGGTCCGTCGCAGCTAAACACGTGTCGACCTCGAGGCATGTCCCTGAGGAAAGGAGAGCGAAAAGACCGGCACCCACACGTGGCGTGCGCGGAGCTCACCTCCGAAGAAGAGGGGGGTCTCGATCGATTGACACGCGGCACAACCGGAGCTCGTCTCTGCGGAACGAGGAGATACCAGGCCCGGAGAACACGTGGAGCTTCTGGAGCTCATCATCACGGAGGTAACGAGTTCTGGAGCGGCTGTTACGCGTAAGGACACCGGTACGCAACAGAAACCGATCTAAACTCCACAATGATACTAAAGATAAGATATTAGGATCCAACAAAGATCTGAATAAGACTCTTATTCGGGATACAATCAGATTAGAACTCTTCTCTTCCCGATTATAAATAGAACCCAAAACCTCCGGCCGAAACCACAAACTTCTCGTTCAACTCCTGAGCCGACGACTTAGAGCCCTAGCCCTAACTCGCCGAGCAAAACATCGCCAAAGCGCAACAAGGGAGATCATCGGAGGAGAACCAAGCGGTCTGAGGAGGACCCCGAAGACAAGAAGAGCGTGAGGTAGGACTTCAATACCACCTTACGACATCATTGTGTTCATCGCTTTGCATCTGTTCTTCAATTCCTTTCGAACAGAAGCCTTTTCGTGGACAGATCACTTGATGATCAGTTTGATCTAAAGACCAGATCATCACGAACACCTCTGACCATGCGAGCCATGCAAGAATAAGTACAGATCGATCTAATAAAACTAATCATAGGATAGCATGCATGTGCATCATCGCACCTAGTTTAGGGTTTGTGCATGATATTGATTGCTGTGAATTTGCATGCACGTGAATCCTACAAAGCACGACAAACTCAGGAAGCTGTCTACGACGAGCTGCAGCAACAAGGCTTTGAGAATCAAGAACAACCAGAACCGCAAGAACAAGGCAAGTGCTCCTTGACCATGTTGATCCTATGTTTTGGGTAAAACTGTTTTGTTTTGCGAAAAGGTGTGTGTGCTGAGTCAAAACATGATGGGAAACCCTTTTATAGGAGTTTACTAGTTTTGATTAAACCATCCTTGTCGCCTGGGAAGTTTATGAGTCGGGTATGGTTTTTGCTTTATGTTTTACTGAGTCTATGGGATTGGGAAGCGAGATAGATGTGTCTAGCTAACTGCACTCGTAATGATAATGAGAAACTGATGTTAATAATGGACATGGATCGGAGGGAGATCTAGGCAAGCCTGGGTTTGTGAATGAGGTAGCATGAGATGGTGGTTTTACTTGCCGTAGATCTAAGGACCGGTTCATGCATGCACATGCCAGGATAATAGTGCCACCACAAGGCCAAGTATGGGTGCGGCTTAGCTGAGTAATTAGGTAAGTTGCTAGGGTGTTATGGACTGTGGAAGGCGCGGGGAATGGGAGTCGAGTGAGGACTGCCCTGGGAACTGCATGGCACAAGAGGGGGCCCGTGGGTGGGAGAATTGGAGATTCTAGCCTGCCGGTGAAACCTTAGTGAGTCCATACATCTAGTAACCCCTTTGTAAAGGCTATTTTGTGATCTCTTGACCATACACCGACGGTTGTGTACTGGTATAATGGAGGTTCTGCAGTCACCGACGGGTGACAAAATCACAAACTTGTGGGTAAAGAGGTACAAACTCTGCAGAGTTGTTAAAACTATCATGATAGCCGAGCTTACGGTCACGAGCACCTGGCTAAACTGCCATGATTAGATGGGACGGTTACTGGGATGGTTATTGGAATGGTTATTGGGACGGTTACTGGGATGGTTATTGGAATGGTTATTGGGATGGTTACTGGGATGGTTATTGGAATGGTTATTGGGATGGTTACTGGGATGGTTATTGGAATGGTTATTGGGAAGGTTCTTGGTTATGATTATTGGTTATGGTTTGGTTTGGGACTGTTGAGTCCGGGAGATGAGATGGTTGGATGACTGATGGGTCATGACATGAGAATGGTCTCGGTGCGAGACGTGGTTGTTTTATGAGGTGAGATGGTAGCGAATACGAGGAGGTATTCGTGAGTATGAATAAAAGATTGGTTAATGTTCGGATGGAACATGGAAGCGATGGAGGTATGTTGGTAATTTAATACATGATGGGATTACATTCACCTAAAGTTAAGTTGCTGTTTTATCATGGTTTTATAAATCTGCTTTTCTGCAAATAAACCTTTTATACTTACCTTGTTTATGAGCTGCATATCATGTGTTTTCCCGCACTTGCTGAGTACATTATTGTACTCAAACTTGCATTATTATTTCTTCATCAGCAGCAAGAGAAGACTACTATGAAGACCAAGTAGAGCATTATGGCGTGTGATCTGTTCTCAACCTAGCCTGTGGAAGGAGTAGAGATGGAGCCACTTCTGCTTAGTTTTTCTTCCGCATTAGTTTTTGCTTCCGCATTAAAATAAGACTTCCGCTGCATAGAAATAAGACTTCCGCTGTGAGCATGAGTCCAAGACTCATGAGGAATTGTAATAAACTCTGTTATTCGTGGTAATATATAATCTGAATTCAGTTTGTGGAACGTATGTGTATGTGTGATGAACATCCTGGGCACACATATGCATTAGTTCTCGGTTCCGTGGTTTTCCCACAGAATTGAGGGCGTCACAGCTGGGAACGCGCGGTTTTCCGGTCGGTTACGATCGCGCGCGCGCGGGGAACAGTCCGGGGTCGGCGCGATCGGGAGCTCGGGGATGACAGGTGGGTCCCGCCTGTCTGCGAGAGGGGGCGCGGGCGCGCGGCTGCGGGCTGGCGCGGGGGTTGGGTGGGCCGGCTGGTGGGTTTCGACCCACTGGCCGGGAAGGTTTATTTTTTCTTTTTCTTTTTCTTTTTCATTTCTGTTTTGAGTTTAGTTTGAATTCCAGTTTGAATTTGAATTTTTGCAACACATGCAATACGTCAAAAAAAATTTAAATTCCCATCTTAACAGGATTTTGTGGTGTTACACAAGCCTATGACAGAGCTGCTGAAGAAGGCTACCAAATATGTTTGGAGTCCAACATGTGAAGCAGCATTCAAGGCTTTAGTTAAGCACCTGACATAAGCACCGGTTTTGGCGCAGCCAGACACAACAAAACCGTTCGATGTGTACTGCGATGCATCTGGCATTGGGCTCGGATGTGTGCTGATGCAAGACCGAAGAGTGGTCGCGTATGGATCACGGCAGCTTAGAAATCATGAGCAAAATTATCCAACTCACAACTTGGAGCTCGCTGCCGTGGTACTTGCACTGAAAATGTGGAGGCACTACCTACTCGGTAACCTCGTACATCTATATACCGACCTCAAAAGCCTCAAGCACTATTCACTCAGAAGGAGCTGAACATGAGGCAGCGAAGATGGTTAGAACTGATAAAGGATTACGAAATAGAGATCCATTATCATCCGGGCAAGGCAAACGTAGTGACAGATGCGCTGAGCCGCAAGTCACACGTCAACAACCTGACCATCACACCGTTGGAAGAGAGCGAACCACCACTACATGTAATTCCACATGGAGCTCTCTACAACCTAGCTTTGATCCCCACCATCCGTGAAGAGATAGCGGCAGCCCAGAAGAATGACAAGGGCATGTCACATTTGCGGAGACGTGTAGACAGTGGGGAGCTGAAATGTTTCCGGAAGGACGGAGACGGCGTCCTATGGTTCAAGGACCGGATCGTCGTACCCCGAAACCCGGAATTACGAAAGAAAATCTTTGATGAGGCTCACTTGTCAAAGTTCTCTATTCACCCCGGCAGCAACAAGATGTATCAAGAACTCAGAAACAAGTTTTGGTGGACACGGATGAAGCGAGAGACTGCAAAATACGTGTCCGAGTGTGATACATGTCGAAGGATGAAGGCAGACCACATGCGGAAACCGGGACTGCTGCAACCACTGGGCATTCCTGCCTGGAAATTGGAGGACGTGAGCATGGATTTCATCGTCGGTTTACCCACCACTTTTCAGAAGCATGATTCTGTGTGGGTGATCGTTGATCGGCTCACCAAAGTTGCCCATTTCATCCCGGTTAACACAAACTACAACGCCAAGAAGTACGCTGAACTATACATCTCACGGATCCTATGCTTGTACGGCGTACCCCGTACCATCATATCGGATCGGGGCATTTTATTTGTGTCCCGTTTTTGGGAGCAGCTGCACGCTGCCTTGGGGACGAAGCTGATCCGTAGTTCAGCATACCACCCGCAGACGGATGGACAAACCGAGCGGGTAAATCAGATCCTAGAAGACATGCTACGAGCTTGTGCTATCAACCACGGCAAGAATTGGGATGATCACTTGCCGTTAGCCGAGTTCTCGTACAATAATGGGTACAAGCCAGCATCAAGATGGCACCTTACGAGGCGCTATACGGGAGAAAATGCCGCACACCATTGAATTGGTGTGAGTCTAGCGAAAGGGTTACCTTCGGGATTGGCCTCGTCAACAACGCGGAAGAGAAGGTTCGACTGATTCAAGCGAACCTAAAAGCCGCCCAATCCCGTCAGAAACAGTATGCGGACCGGAGAAGGCGCCCGTTACAATTCAAAGTTGGAGATTACGTATATCTACGGGTGTCTCCGATGAAGGGCGTAAACAGATTTGGGGTAAGAGGGAAGTTAGCACCCCGATTCATCGGTCCATTTCAGATTACCGAAAGATGTGGATCAGTGGCATACCGGCTGAAATTACCAGAAGCACTTTCCGGTGTGCACGACGTCTTTCACATTTCCCAGCCGAGGAAGTGTCTTAAGCTATCAACTACCGTTCAGCTGGAGGATATTGAAGAACTGCAACCGGATCTCACCTATCGGGAGGAACCGGTGCAGATTATCGATGAAAAGGCCCAAACCACACGCAACCGTACGTTGTGGTTCTACAAGGTTCTATGGAGTAATCACTCCATGGACGAAGCGACATGGGAGAGCGAAGAATTTCTTCGCGCTAACTACCCCGACTTTTTCACGTCACATATCCGGTAATTTTCCACCATCCTCTCTCTCATTTTCACCTTATAATCTCGGGACGAGATTCTTTTAAGGGTGGAGGAATGTAAGGGCCTCCGTTTTTGACACATAATTGAAGTGTTCATCACCACACACACACATCTCATTTGAGGAAAGATGATGAACACAAATGAAGAGCAAGTAACCACCATCAACATGCTCATTAGAGAACAAACTCACACATTGCAAAAGTGGTATTTTCCACATGTGATATAGGTGGGCTGGACATATGAAAACTCCTACACATTGCTAAGAATGTCCATGCCAAGTTTCACCCAAATTCAAAATCTTTTTGAGGGCATGTTGGGTATAGTTAGAAAGAGGGCAGTTTGAAACCATATTCAAATTCAAACTGTTTTTAGCCCATGAATTTATAAGTGGGAGGCATGTCCTTATTCAGCACATTTTTATGAGCTCACACACCAATTTTCACTCCATTTGGAGTTGATCTTGACATGAGCTAAGTGGGACAAATTCAAACTTTATTTGAATTCAAAACTGAACTTGTGCTGAAATTCATTCAAACCAAACCCAATTTGAATTCTACTCAATTCAAATGGCTCATGGGTGAATAATTTGAATCACCATGGGTATTTTGGGGCTCACTGTTTATAACAGTGATTAGGAGTGAATTTCAGAGGTTAAAACCCCAGGTGGGTCCCACATGTCAGCCACAGAGAAGAATCAACCGACTGAGACTTTTCTCACTCGGGTCGCCGAGCCGCCGCTGCGATTGCCACCGAGGGGAGCCGCTGCGCCAGCAGCTGCTTGGCCACGCGCGGGCGTGAGGCGGTTCAGAGCCTTCTTAAGGCGCCTTCCCCCCTCCTCGGCCGAAGCCTCGCCCGTTTCTTCCCCCGCAAGAACTCAGCACCGGCAAACTCCTTCCGCAGCTCGGAATCGATCGGACAGCGCCGATCACAGCCTTCCCGTCCCCTTTCGAGCTACGGCAAGGTACTAGGAACTCTTCTCCTTCCTCCCCGTTGCTAAAACTCAGCGTAAACCGATTGATCTCGGCTATGCCGAAAGATCAATTCGGTGACATAAAACCGCCGCACCTCGGGCTCCCGTGGACAGCCCAACCAGGGCGTTGTCACGCCCAAAGCCAGGGCACCCTTGGACGCGCTGGTGACCGGTTCTGCTCACCCCCGAGCCACAGCTCGAGTGGTTGCTCACCGGCGGCGAATTTCCAGTTTTCCCCTTTCTGTGTGCAGAACGACCTTCGGGTGCGGTTCCGTTGAATTCGTACTCTAGAAAGGATTAGAGGGCCTTAATCCGCTCTAACACAAACTAGACACGGTAACGCACAAGTTGCCTTCACAACTTTTGGCCGGAGAACCTCTGCAACCGGCGTAATTCGAGGTTTACCAACGGCGGAGCAAGCGGGAGATATCGGGCGCACGGTGAGGACCTACTTCGGGCCTTCCCCGAGCTGCCTCAAGCTCATGTCGACCTTCCCTGAGGTCCACTGATGCTTCCCAACCGGTTGCTCGCGTAGTTGTGGTGCTAGGGAAGTCAGCCGACACGGCCGAAGTTGTTCCGAGACTGCGGCTCGTCGCCGACCATGCACCGGCCGTTGTCATGACGAACTGACCCCATAATCCTGTTCCCCGAGTGAAAGTAGGCAGGGGCAGCCAAGATGGTGAAGTTTGGAGCTCTACAGAAGCTGCCGGCGAGCTCTCCGGCGAGGTTCCCCGGCGGCAGAGCGCGGGCGTGGGGAGGTTGAAGAAGGGGGTGGACCCCAGCTGTCAGCGACCGATATTTTAAATCGGGATCGGGCTGCGGCCGGGATCGGCTGTGCTGGCGCGCAAATACCCTGTGGGCCTCAGTGTGCCGGACACCTCCGCGCTCAACACGTGTCCCCGCGGGCCCCGCAAGTTTAAACTTTTCTCCCGATTTTCAGATTCCATTCAAACTTCAAATCCTCATAACTTTGGCTAGGAAGCTCCAAATCGAGTGAACCAAAATTTGATGGATTCAGCTCTCTGAGCACTTTCCAGCAAATCAAGTTTCACTTCATGGAAACCCTTGTTTCTCCAGTATTAATTCCTCAAAGTTTAATTTGTTAGGAATTTTAACTGGAGAATCCTGCGGAGGAAAATCCTGAAATTTTGCTGGGATGTTCACCAAAATATCCCTGAACTAAAATAAAAATTTCAGACCCATTTGAGCTCATTTGATCCACCTAATGGTGTGATTAGTGAAACTGTTCCAGAGAAAATAGAAAATGTTCAGAAACATTTTCAGAATTTTCTCTGAAATTGTTTAGCTCATATCTTTAGCTAGGAACATTCAAATTAAGTGAGACCAACTCCATTAGAACCCTCTGAAAATATAGTTTTCACAAAGTCATAGTTTGTTTCATGAAAATCCTTAGAACACCCTAAAAGCCTTCAATTAAGGTCAAGTACATGATTAATTATGGAGGGCTCAAATGAGCTTTGCTGCAACTAAAACTTGTCCAAGTCTCTGTTTAGGTTGTAACCAAGCCACAGTAAAAATTTCACAGTCATTGGGCTTGTCTAGTAAGAGTAATAGACTTCACAAGTTTAAAAGTTAATACAACTGCATTTAAATTAATACATGTATTGCTTCTATCATGTAGTCGCTAAGGTCGAGAAGGAACCCGAAGTCCTAGACTTCGTTACTCCGGAGGAACAGCTAGACTACGACAAGGAGCAGCAAGGCAAGCTCCGGTTTTCATTAACCTTTTACAAGTTTTATTGTTTTGAGCACATACTTGATTACGTTATTCTTTGCATTAGAGTCTTGTTTGGAAACCCAACTGCAAAGCCAAGAAAACCATGGGTTGGGTTTAGGATGGCAGACCCCGTTAGCTACTGCAATGCTAAGATAGAGTAGCATTCGGTACAAGTCGAGTAGTTGGAACTACTCGCGAGCATAGGCTAGAGGCACTCGACTCGGGTAGTGATAGCACATCAAACACATGGCAAGAAAATGAGACCAAGCGAAGGGTAAGGGCAGCAGGACTTTGGGGCCTGTGTGCTGTAGCTCCGCTTGCATCGATTGAGGACCGAGCCGTGTGCGGGCCTGTTGAACAAGCTAGAACAGTACCGAAGACCTACCGGCTATATGGGAACCGGGAAACCGATGTAACTCGGGTAGCTGAGTATTGAGGCATTGCCCGTCGTTCAAATGGTAGGTTGAGAGCTTGAGGTGTAAATCGGCTGGCGGCACTGAGATGCGCATGCAGAGACCTCTTGCTCGGGACGATGGGACCGGTTCAATATTTGGCTGACGGGCGAAAGGTGGTTGCGTACGGCGTCCGTGATGGTTGTTGTTGGCAACATCGAGTACGGGCGTACGTGACGGGTTGTTCGGGTAACCATGCAGGTGCAAATCGATTATAATCGCCGTCCCTCGCGGTTAGTGAGTACCACTTGTTCACTGTACCATGACGTAGAAAGAACAGGCTAGTTACATGTTAAAAAGTTGCTGATTGAAAGATGGACTCGATTGCTAATGAATTGTTGTAGTTTAGAGCTAACTAAAGTTCTTTTCAACTTTGGGCAAAGTACATGAGAGAAATGCGTTTCTTGTTTGATTGCGGCTCTCTCATGTGCCTTAGCGTAAGGTTCTCTACAACCTGCTGCTAAAACTTGAAAGTAAGGTTCTACTAATTAGGTGAGTCCTTGCAAATGATTTTTACCTCATGTAACCCATCACCCCTCATGTAGAAGTTCCATGTTTAGGTGAGACGGGTCAGACTTGCTGAGCCTTCGTGCTCACTGCTTGTGTTTGAAGCTTTTGCAGGGTTCTATGAGGAAGGGACTCTCGAGGAGGAGACGGAACCCCAGGAGGGGAACCCCGTCGAGTGGGAGTCGTGCATGCCACAGAGTTAGTGTACGTGTGTGCTAGCAAGGACACATTCAAGGGCTGAACGTGGACTTGATGCGTAGTCTACGCCCGTGAGAGTAGAAGGGACTTATTTTGATGTAAACATGTTCATAAACCAGTTTATGTAATAAAATTTTGCTTCCGCTTTGTACCTTTGATGTGTGTTATCCGGTGTTGTGCAACGCAGCACCCCTCAGCGTGATCCTGGCTCGACAAGACCGTGGGGTCGTGTCACGTATTGAGCCTCCTTCTCCATCATTTCATGATTTATGATCTTCCCCAATAACTCATCGGGAGTCATGTTGTGAAACCCGGGGCTTTCTCTAATCATTGAGCAAAGTGTGACGTTTCTTGGCATGAAGGATCTAATCATCCTTTTGACCACCTCGTGATCAGTCCATTTCTTACTTCCATAGGCACGGATTTTGTTGATGAGTGCCTTCATCCGGTTGTACATATCTTGAGGTGATTCGCCGTCTTCAGTAGCAAATCTCCCCAACTCTCCTTCAAGCATCTCAATTTTGGCTTCACGTACAAACCTATTTCCTTCATGAGCTGTTTTGAGTGTATCCTAGATTTCTTTTGCACTCTCTAGTCCATCGATCTTGGTGTATTCTTCCCTGCTCAGTGACGATGTGATTACTGCAACGGCTTGTGCGTTTCTGTGAATCTCTTGTTCTTGTTCCAGAGTGAGTTCTTCATCTGTGTCTGGTATATCTATACATGTGCAGACAATATGCCAAAAGCTAGGATTCAAGGATATTAGATGCATTTTCATGTTGTACTTCCACATGGTATAGTCACTTCCGTCAAACTGCAGGGGCCTTCCCATAGGAATGGAGAGATAGTGATTATTTGAATTGAGACGGTTGTAGTTGTAAGGATATCGGGAGTAGTCGTGATGACCACTCCCCATCATCTTTTCTTCCTCTTTTCCCTTTTGTGCCATTAATTTCTTTCTCAGTAGTGCCTTTAGCTGTCTCACTTCTTCATCGTCATGTGGACTTTCTTTCAGCACATCGAAGGCTTTGGCTTCTTGCTCCTCATCGTTAATGTTCGTCTTTGGGATATCATTGTTCTTCTCAGAGGCCATTGATCTCTCCGAGATGTGAGTCTCGTTGGTGGAGAACCTTGCTCTGATACCAATTGAATGTGGCCTAGAGGAGGTGAATAGGCCTTAAAGAGTTTCCTGCACACTTAATGTAGTTGTCAAAAACTTGCTTGACCGGACTAGTCCGGTTTGTGAGCGGACTAGTCCGGTGTGCCTGAAGTGTGTAGATTGTATTAAGTGTTGTTCAAGAAAATTAACTTGTTTAGCAGCGGAAATAAGAACAACGGTTATTTTATTTTGAGTTTACAATGTGAGGTGTGATTATGCCCATGAATGAAACTTAGCAATTCAAATTATGAAGTTTAGCAACTAGATGTTCTAATCAACAAAAATAAAGAGCCACGTGAGATACAAATTTTACCGAGGTTCGATCTCACCAAGAGATCTACGTCCTCGTTGAGGAAGCTCACACAGAGCCGGGTCTCTAACCCTTTCCCTCTTCAAGTCACCACACAAGGCCGACTTGACGCCACTAGCACGGGTAATCACCGAGTTTGTGGGGCAACCTCACACGTTGAGGACTCCCACGAGAATTACATTGAACAAGCGATCAAATACAATAAAAAAGATTACAATGCAGAATATGATTGTAGAGAGATCAAACCCCAAGAGCTCACAACGAAGGAACGACGATCTCCCAATCCCAAATCCAAGTGTTTAATTGATTTTCACCTTTTTCGCACCTTAGATGTGTGGGGAGATGTGTTTTTGGGCTCTTGGGACAGGTGGCGGTGCTAGGGTTTGAGTTTCTAGCAGTGTGAGTCGTGTCTCATTGTTGGAAGGCCGTGGATCACCAATTTATATGGTTTCCAAAAAGTTATCGTTGTAAAACCTAATACCGGACTAGTCCGGTGTATGATCGGACTTGTCCGGTCTACTTCCAGTGGGCGAAGCGGACTAGTCCGGTCTAAAACCGGACTTGTCCGGTGCTATGTGAAGTTGTCACACCCGGTTTCTCCGAAGAACAACCGAGTGAATATCACATGTATGCCAGGATCATTTTCTCATACATGTGATGACAAATAGTGAAGCATCATTTATTACAAGCCAGGTATCGAATATAAATAAGTCTTACATAGCACATGTCTCAATGGACGATAATAAGTTCATAACATAAAATAAACTAGCAGCGGAAATATTATTCTTGTGGGCTCCGTCACAGGCGTTGCCCGGGGGACTCCATGAATCTAGAATCCTTCTTCGGGTCCGAAGTCTTGATCATTAAACACCACCTCATCCCCTTGACCTGAGCAGCAATTTAATCCAACAAATATGCAAGGTTGAGTACCGTTGGTACTCAGCAAGTGTGGGAAAGATTATGTCATGCATGGCTAGAGCAAGGAGAGGTTGAACTCATGGTTAAAGCACTACGCAATTAATACATATCACCCTAGCTTATTAAGCACCTACATTACTACATAGGTGAAATGGTCCCAATCTCCCAACCCTTCATCATTATCAAATAATTATAACATCATTTCCAATGTTAAGCTCCCCGCTTAACATCCACAACTTCCAAAGTCATCATCCTCTAATCATGAATAAGTCCAAGCCGCTCTTGACCGTGAGCACGGCTGTCATGACAGTTTTGACTCTGCAGAGTTTGCACCACTGTACCCACATGTAGTGATTTCATCCCCCGTTGCCGGGTGGACTAAAAGAACCTCCATTATGCCAGTGGCTACGAACCACATTCACACTTCCCAGGTGTATAGCCAGGAGATCACTACGAAGCCTTTACAAAGGGATTCCCGATGAGCGTAGGCCCACTGAGGTTTCACCCCTAACAGTATACAAGAGGCTCCAACCCCGCTGCAGTGACCCCCTCTTGAGCCTTGCGGTTCATATGGTAGTCCAGCTGACACCTATTCCCCGCACCATCCAACACACCCATACTACACCGGGGATACACCTAATTAATTGGCCAAGCTGCCCCATCTCAGCATGTGGTTGGCACGGTAAATCCAGGTTACATGCTCCATGAACCGGTCCTTAGGATCCAGGAAAGTACTAAACACAAACCCGAGTCTCGTGCACCCAGCACCAACCAAATCATCCAACTTGCCTCAATCCCTACCTCTACATAACTCATAATATCTCATTCAAGAGTAAGGTAAATAAATTGATGATCTCATATCCCACTTATCCCATTCTAAGCATGGCTAAGCATAAGTAATATGAATGAATGACATGATAAAATAAATCCCAACCCAAGCTACAAGGAAACAAGGTAATGCAATTCTAGGGAAACTTCCTAGCATGGGTTTCATATTTCAATTGACAATGCAAATAATTCTATCTATGCATCCTAGCATAGGATCAAAGTGGTCAAGGACACTTGCCTTCTTCCTGCTGCTCTGGGAATGGAAAGTCTTGATCTTGGAAGGGAAGAACTTGCTCTGGGGCAGGTTCTACTCATGCCAACACACATAGCAAAAGAAAACAACAATCCATAAGACATAGTTCACACTTTCACTCCACACATACATGCATATGATAATCATTCACATTTCTAAGTGTTGTGGTTACTCTAGATGTGTTGATTTTTAGCCTACATACACTTTTAAACATATGTATATGATTTCTAACTTTTGTATTCAGATTTCTGTTTGCACACTATATATGAATTTCCAATTTAAACAAATTCTTTAATACACTCTTTAGCTACCAAGTTTACATGGAAGGTAATTTCCTACTCCCAAATGGGTTTTCAGATCTTCTACCAAATCCTAAACTGAAGTCTTTGGATTTGAAGACTTCATTTATCATTTTCTAGTTATGCATTCCTATTTTCCTATATTTTCCAGATTTATTTTCTATGCCTAAGAGCGAGTTTTAATATTAAATAGTAGGGCATATCATCTAAACAGAATAGGTTCTGATCTAAAATATTAAATAATATATTTTGGAACTTCTCCTCTGATGTGAACTAATTTAAATTTATTTTACCAATTTTCAGAATTATTTCCTAGCCTAAAATATGTTTCTATAACTAATGAACATGAACAGTCAACTAGACAGATTCATTTAATCTTAAAATCTATTTCTAACTCATTCTAAAGTTTTGCAAGTGCTAGGAGAGTTTAAATTTGAATTTACAATGTGTTTGTCTCACCTTTTAAATTTAAATCCTAATCACATATTCAAATTTCTAAAGTTAATATCATATAGGGTTAAAAAGGTAAACTCACTCCACTACAGGGTCTATTATATTATTTCATAAATTTCCAGGGGTCTAGTTACACATAACAGAGGGGTTTTCCTAATTTTTATTAAGTCCAGGGGCTAAAACTGATTTTTAAATGAATTTACATGAATTTCTGAAGTTCCAGGGGCTAGATCAGAAGTTTCCGGGGCTAGCTCGTGTTTTCCGAGATCCCCACGTGGTAGCGCGTAAGAATCCTGGCCTTTGTAATGCGGGGCTGATGTGGACCGTCCGATTTAAAGTGGACGGCTCAGATTAGATCATCGAACCGGTACGCGCGGGTTTTAATTCTACCGTGCGATTTAAAATAGACGGCGCATAAGCGGCCACGTCACTCTGACCGTGCGCAGGCGGCGCTGCCCGGCGGCGGGAGGCGGCGATCTCGCCGGAAAACTTCGGATCTTCGTCTATTCTTCCTAAAACTGGGATTTCATGGCATAGATCGGTAGAGGGGAGGTCGGGGATCTCACCTCGTGGTTTTTCTTAAGCTCGGAGATCCTGGAAGGCGGTCGGCGACGAGGTCCGAGATGGAATCGCTGCGGTGCTCGTCGGAGCTGTGCCTAGAGCGCAAACCACCGAGTCTTCTGCACCTGCGTGATTCCCCGGAGGCGGTGGAACACGATCGGCGCGTTAGATCGGAAAATCCGAGCAGAGATCGAGAGAAAACGGTGATGCTGGCGTTTTTATAGACGAGGGAGGGCGGCGTGTCTGTTTGGATCGAGCCGGAGTCGTTCGGGACCGGGAGTCGGGCTGGGGACGCGGATTTCCGGAGTCGGTTGCGATCGGGCGCGCGCGGAGGAGTCCGGCTGTTGGTGCGAGCGGGAGGTGAGGGATGACACGTGGGTCCCGCGTGTTAGTGAGAGAGAGAGGGGAGCGCGCGGCTGCGGGCTGGCGCGGGGGCGGGTTGGCCGGCTGGTGGGTTTCGGCCCACTGGCCGGGGGTTTTGTTTTTTTCTCTTTTTCTTTTTTGTTTTCTTTTCTGTTTTGAGTTGAATTTGAATATCAATTTGAATTTGAATTTCTGCACCACATGCAGTACGTCAAAAAATTTTTAAATTCTCCTCTTAACAGGTTTTGGGGTGTTACAGCTCTACTCCCCTTAAAAGAAATCTCGTCCTCGAGATTGGTGGTTCTAGGAAAACAATTCCGGAAACTGTGTCTTAAGCTCGTCTTCTCGCTCCTAGGTGGCTTCCTCTTTCGAGTGATGCTTCCACTGCACCTTGCACATCCGAATTCTTTTATTCCTTGTGAGGCGTTCCATTGTCTCAAAAGTCTTGAACGGTTGCTCGGCATACGATAGATCCTCGGCTACGTCAACCTCGTTCATGGGTAACATCTCTTCAAGCGTCCTCAGACATTTCTTGAGCTGTGACACATGGAATACGTCAGGCACATCTGATAGGCGAGCCGGTAGTTCTAGTTGATATGCCACTTCACCTTTCCTCTCCAGAACTTGAAAGGGTCCGATGTATCGGGGTGATAACTTCCCTTTCACCTTGAACCGACAAAGTCCTCAAATAGGGGACACCTTGAGATAAACATAGTCTCCCACGTTGAAAACGAGCTCTCTTCTCCGTACATCGGCATAGCTCTTTTGTCATGTTTGTGCTATCCTCAAGTTGTTGCAGACTTCCCTCACTTTCGCCTCAGCTTCTTGTAGTACCTCGGGCCCAAACACTTTACCTTCCCCTGTTTGGTTCCAAAATAGGGGTGTTCTGCACTTCCTCCCATACAAAGCCTCAAATGGTGACATCTTCATACTAGCCTGATAGTTGTTGTTATAGGAGAACTCCACATACGGTAAGTTCTTATCCCAACTCCGATTGTTTTTGAGTGCACACGCTCTCAGCATATCCTCAAGGATCTGATTGGTTCTTTCCGTCTGCCCGTCAGTTTGGGGATGATAGGAAGAACTAAAATTCAGATGGGTTCCCATGGTTTCATGCAGCTTCTGCCAGAACCTTGAGGTGAACTGTGTCCCTCGATCTGACACTATCTTCTTTGGCACTCCATGGTAACACACGATCCTTGACATGTACAACTCCGCCAATTTGGATCCGCCGAAGCTTTCTTTCACGGGGATGAAATGAGCTACCTTGGTTAGCCTGTCGATGATGACCCATATCGAATCATATCCTGATTGGGTCCTAGGCAATCCCACTATGAAATCCATACCGATTTCTTCCCATTTCCATTCAGGCACTTTGAGTGGTTGCAATAATCCCGCGGGTCATTGATGTTCTACTTTCACCAACTGACATGTGTCACATAGGGCAAAATGTTCTGTGGCATCTCGCTTCATTCCATACCACCAATATCTGCTCTTGAGGTCATGGTACATCTTCGTACTCCCAAGATGAATGGAATAGTCGGAATCATGAGCCTCCTTCAAAATCAATTCACGGATCTCCTTTACTTCAGGCACAAAGATTCTTTTCCCGTGCCACACGGTACCTTGTTCATCCTCTCTGAACCCAGGGGCTTTATTATCCTTGATGAGTTCTCTGATTTCTTGTATCTTCTCATCAGTCTTTTGACCGTTGCGTATATCTTGCTCTAATGTGGAGTCCACTTCCATGGCGATGGCTTCACCACTATTCACCAGGCATAGGTTGAGTCTTATAACCTCTTCCTTCAATTCTATAGGCATGTCCTTCAAGCTCAACCTATTGACCTGCACCTTCCGACTTCAAGCATCTGCCACGACGTTCGCTTTCCCAGGATGATAGTTGATGCCTACATCAAAGTCGTTGATCAGCTCTAACCATCTCCTTTGTCTGAGGTTGAGATCTGGCTGTGTGAAAATGTACTTTAAGCTCTTGTGATCCATATATATCTCTGTCCTCTTCCCCATCAAGTAGTGCCACCAAATCTTCAATGCGTGTACCACTGCGGCTAGTTCTAGGTCATGTGTAGGATAGTTCTTCTCGTGTTTCTAGAGCTGCCGGGACGCATAAGCCACGACATGCCCCTCTTGCATGAGAACACATCCCAACCCGTTTCCAGAGGCATCGCAGTACACCGAAAAGTTCTTCTGCATATCTGGCATAACTAGCACTGGGGCTGTTGTCAATCTTTTCTTTAGCTCTTAAAAACTTGTCTCGCACTGCGACGTCCATGTGAATGTGATTCCTTTCTCCAACAGTTTGGTGAGGGGTCTCGAGATCTTGGAGAAACCCTCAATAAACCGTCGATAATACCCAGCCAATCCTAAGAAGCTTCGAACTTCCCCGACATTCTCAGGGGTCTTCCACTTCTGTACATCCTCGATCTTGGCGGGATCTACGGAGATTCCTCCCTCCGAGATTATATGTCCTGAGAAGGGAACTCTCTTCAGCCAAAACTCACACTTGCTCAACTTGGCATATAGTTGGTGTTCTCTCAGCTTTTGCAACACCAACCTTAGATGTTTCTCATGTTCTTCTTCATCTTTATAGAAGACGAGAATGTCATCTACGAAAACCACCACAAATTTGTCCAGATATTCCATGAATACCTTGTTCATAAGATACATGAAGTATGTCGGGGCATTAGTTAGTCCGAAAGGCATGATGGTGTATTCATACAGTCCGTACCGAGATACGAAAGCTGTCTTTGGAATATCAGTTTGCCTTATATTAAGTTGGTGGTATCCCGACCTGAGATCAATTTTCGAGAACACACAAGCTCCCCTCAACTGATCAAACAAGTCTTCAATGTGGGGTAATGGGTACTTGTTCTTGATGGTTACTTCATTCAAGGCACGGTAGTCTACGCATAACCTTTGGGTTCCGTCCTTCTTGGGCACAAATATCACTGGAGCTCCCCATGGTGAGGAACTAGGACGAATGTACCCCTTCTCTATCAACTCTCTTAAATGTTCCTTGAGTTCTTCCAGCTGTTTAGAGTCCATCCGATAAGGTCTCTTGTATATCGGAGCAGTTCCAGGCACTAGCTCAATTGCGAATTCCACTTCACGATCGGGAGGCATACCTGGCAACTCCTCCGGAAAAACATCTGGATATTGCCTGATGATCCTGATCTCCTCCACTTCCACCTCAACTTGATTGAGTTTAATGTCCCTCCTAGGCTCTTGTGTGGTTATGAACTTTGCTCTTGTGCCACTAGGGTGTGTTAGTTCCACCATTCTTGTTGAACAATGGATGATTCCTTTATGTTTGGTCAACCAATCCATACCCAAAATAATATCTATCCCATGGGAATCTATCACTATGAGGTTGGCAGTAAATACTACCCCATTAATGTCTAGATTCACCTTGGGACACACTTGTCTTGTCCTTATTTCTCCACCTGGAGAGTTCACTGCTAGCATATGGTTCATTTGTGTGGTTGCTAGATCATGCTTCTTAACAAACCCTTGAGCAATGAACGAGTGGGTAGCACCAGAATCAAACAACAGGGTTGCAATGTGTAAATTGGCAGGAAACTTACCAACTACCACGTCGGGTGCCCCTTGCGCCTCCTCCATGGTCACGTGGTTCACCCGTCCTCGCATCACGTTCTGCTGTTGCGGCTGCACGGGCTTCTTCTTTGGGCACTTATGGGCGTAGTGCCCCACTTCACCACAGTTAAAGCATTGCACCCCGACCTTAGGTGCCTGGCCTTTGTTGTCTTGGGGTTGGTTCGGGGGTCCTTGTACTGCTGGTCGAGGTTGATATGCGGGGCGAGGCTGTTGTACAAACTGACATTGTGACTGTGTTGGTGCTGACGGAGGCCTGAAATTCGGGTTGTACCCTCTCGGCGCGGAGTAGGGTACCGCAGCACGGCTCGTCTGCCCTGCGGGTTGCTGCATCAGACGTGGGCGGGTGTTGCTACCCGAGGCTTGGTGTGACCATCCCGCCTTCCTCTTGTTTTCATTTTCCAAGGCCTTCAGCTTCCTTTCCACAACAAATGCTGTGTCCACCATCTTCTGGAAGCTTTCATACTCGTTGGAGGACATTGCACACTGCATTTCCGCTATAAGTCCTTCCACAAAGCAGTCCTGTTTCTGCTCATCAGTCTCTATGTCCCGTGGGGCATAACGGGATAGTTGGGTGAATTTAGTGAGGTATTCCCTCACAGTCATGTTTCCTTGCTGCAGCCCCAAGAACTCCTTTCTCTTTTTTTTTGAGTTCACCCCTTGGTATGTAATGGTTGTGGAAGCTACGCTTGAACTCTTCCCAAGTGATGTTCTCAGGGTCATGATGGGCGGCCACGTAAGCGGTCCACCAATCAGCAGCAGGTCCATGCAATTGGTGAGAGGCAAACAGCACCCTCTCATATCCTTGGCATTGTATGATCCTCATCTTGCTCTCAATGGTCTTTAGCCAATCATCCGCCTCCAGAGGTTCAGCAGCACTTTCAAACTTTAGAGGTTGAGTCCCTAGAAACTCACTCAACCTTGGTTGGCGTGGTGCAGCTTGTGGAGGTGGAGCTTGGTGCAAGTTGGCCACCACTTTAGTCAGGCTCCGGATGAGCTGATTCTGATTTTCAAGCATTTGGTGGATGGGATCAACTCCTTCACGGCGACCACCCCTGTCTTGTCCTCCAGAAAGATGAGGGTTGCCGGCCTCATCGTTGTTGTTGGCGGGGTGGGCACCACGACCCTTTCCTCTTCCGGCCATCTATCATGATCAACCAAATGTCAATTTAAAGCATTACGTATTAGCTTACAAATTTTACTTGTTTAAACTTTAAAATTTTGAGACCTTGTTGTATTTATATTTTCTGAGGGTTCATGTCTCACGCAAAAATAAATGCACTTTTAATTTCATAGGGGTTCACACATCAAAGCAAAGCAACCTGAAGACGAGGTTGTGGACAATTGCCCATGGCTTCCACAACTCACGTCACACACCACACATTAACACACCATTAACTAAGGTATTGACTCGCCTACTCAATAACCTGCTGAACTATGGGGAAGGACTCTACACGACTCGTATCACTGTGCTGGCTCCTCGGGATCTTCCTCATTTTTGCGGCTGCCCTCTGACTCCACTTTGGGTGGGGAGGCTGCTGGGGGAGAAGTGCGGCGACGCCTACTCGCCCGGTGATCTGGGGAGTCAGTAGTCCATGTGTCATTCACGGTGACACACAGTTCATTCCCATCTCCTCTTTCTCTCGCCCTCAAGCTGGCTCGAAGCAACGCCTCAGTCTCCTTCAGGGTGTCACGTACATCCTGAAGCTCCTGTTGACACTCCTGCAGTCGAGTGCTGAGCATAGCAGCATCCTCCAAGCACAAGTCCATGTGCTCATGGGAAGTCCCCTGCTGCACTGGCGGGTACTTGTACTCCGTTGTACCACTCTCACGCTGGAGGACATACATGTACTCAGTCCTGTCCAGGTGGCGACGGTAGATGTGACTCTGGCAGGTGATGGCCTCCCAGGTGACATCCTTCTCCGCATCGACCTGTGTCGCTCGACAAGCTGGAGAGCGGTGGATCTTAAGCAGCTGATTTTCATGGATAATCCTCATTTCTGAACTCCATTCTTCCCGCTTCTTACGGATGGTCCGGGTGGAGCTGTAGTGTATGATTAGCTTGCCCGTATTGCCGGCGGCTTGGAGCATGCGTCGAAGACGGCGCAACAAGCCTCCTACTGCCAATCCGTAGGAGAGGTACGTCACCGGACGGTTCTCCTCTCTCAGGGCAAGGGCAACTACGGGAACTCTCTCTCCGGTGGACTTGCGAGCGGTGCGGATCGTGCGAACCATCTAAAACATAAAGCATTTAAACTTAAGTTAGATAAGATATTAAACAAAAATCCTGTTTTGAATAAAAGTTGGGTAAGATGAATAAAATGACCCCATTAAATAAAACGTTTCAACCCACACCTTTGTAAAAATAGTTTTTAAGAAAATAGGGTCCTTAAATACGTCCATTTCTAACTAGGTCCACGTTCCTACGGGCAACCTTGGCTCTGATACCACTTCTGTCACACCCGGTTTCTCCGAAGAACAACCGAGTGAATATCACATGTATGCCAGGATCATTTTCTCATACATGTGATGACAAATAGTGAAGCATCATTTATCACAAGCCAGGTATCGAATATAAATAAGTCTTACATAGCACATGTCTTGATGGATGATAATAAGTTCATAACATAAAATAAACTAGCAGCGGAAATATTATTCTTGTGGGCTCCGTCACAGGCGTTGCCCGGGGGACTCCATGAACCTAGAATCCTTCTTCGGGTCCGAAGTCTTGATCATTAAACACCACCTCATCTCCTTGACCTGAGCAGCAATTTAAACCAACAAATATGCAAGGTTGAGTACCGTTGGTACTCAGCAAGTGTGGGAAAGATTATGTCATGCATGGCTATGGCAAGGAGAGGTTGAACTCATGGTTAAAGCACTACGCAATTAATACATATTACCCTAGCTTATTAAGCACCTACATTACTACATAGGTGAAATGGTCCCAATCTCCCAACCCTTCATCATAATCAAATAACCATAACATCATTTCCAATGTTCAGCTCCCCGCTTAACATCCACAACATCCAAAGTCATCATCCTCTAATCATGAATAAGTCCAAGCCGCTCTTGACCGTGAGCACGGCTGTCATGACGGTTTTGACTCTGCAGAGTTTGCACCACTGTACCCACATGTAGTGATTTCATCCCCCGTTGCCGGGTGGACTAAAAGAACCTCCATTATGCCAGTGGCTACGAACCACATTCACACTTCCCAGGTGTGTAGCCAGGAGATCACTACGAAGCCTTTACAAAGGGATTCCCGACGAGCATGGGCCCACTGAGGTTTCACCCCTAACAACATACAAGAGGCTCCAACCACGCTGCAGTGGCCCCCTCTTGAGCCTTGCGGTTCATATGGTAGTCCAGCTGACACCTATTCCCCGCACCATCCAACACACTACGTCGGGGATACACCTAATTAATTGGCCAAGCTGCCCCATCTCAGCATGTGGTTGGCACGGTAAAGCCAGGTTACATGCTCCATGAACCGGTCCTTAGGATCCAGGCAAGTACTAAACACAAACCCGAGTCTCGTGCACCCAGCACCAACCAAATCATCCAACTTGCCTCAATCCCTACCTCTACATAACTCATAATATCTCATTCAAGAGTAAGGTAAATAAATTGATGATCTCATATCCCACTTATCCCATTCTAAGCATGGCTAAGCATAAGTTATATGAATGAATGACATGATAAAATAAATCCCAACCCAAGCTACAAGGAAACAAGGTAATGCAATTCTAGGGAAACTTCCTAGCATGGGTTTCATATTTCAATTGACAATGCAAATAATTCTATCTACGCATCCTAGCATAGGATCAAAGTGGTCAAGGACACTTGCCTTCTTCCTGCTGCTCTGGGAATGGAAAGTCTTGATCTTGGAAGGGAAGAACTTGCTCTGGGGCAGGTTCTACTCATGCCAACACACATAGCAAAAGAAAACAACAATCCATAAGACATAGTTCACACTTTCACTCCACACATACATGCATATGATAATCATTCACATTTCTAAGTGTTGTGGTTACTCTAGATGTGTTGATTTTTAGCCTACATGCACTTTTAAACATATGTATATGATTTCTAACTTTTGTATTCAGATTTCTGTTTGCACACTATATATGAATTTCCAATTTAAACAAATTCTTTAATACACTCTTTAGCTACCAAGTTTGCATGGAAGGTAATTTCTGTGGCGGACCGGAATCCGCTCATCCAGGATCGCAGAGGGTGGTGCCGCGCGATGCGACACCCGACAGCACACGTCAGAAGAACACATTATATTACATGGGAAAACAAACTGAATGTACAAAGTAGTACACTTCTCAGTTACAAATTAGGGTCTTTATTACACAGCGGAAGTTTCTTTTGTACAACTCACGCCCGCCTATCTAGCAAAAGTCGGTTGCCCAGCCCTAGGGCAACCCACACTAGCTGCACGTCTCAGCTCAGCGCGGCATGTACGGCTCCCACTCAGCCGTAGTCCCTGACGGAGGGTAACCCTTGCCGGTGGACTCGTACTCCGAGTCCGTGGGTGGCTCCTCACCTGAAAAACACTTAAGCAGCAACCGTGAGCACGAAGGCTCAGCAAGGCTTAACCGACTCACCTAAGCATGAAACTCTACATGAGGTGTACTATGACATAGGATAGTCATATTGCAACAAATGGACTCGCCTACAAGTTCATCCTTAGTTCAACTTTTAGCAACAAGTTAACAGTTCAGGAAGCTGAAATTTAGTAAGCAATATTTGGTGGCAAACATGGAGCAATACAATGTTATATCATATCAGCAGTATTGAATCACCATATTTCATACATTAGTCTACGTCACGACTCAGTGACCAAGTGGTACTCTTCACCGCGAGGGACAGCGAATCGACTCGATATACACCTGCAGGGAAACCCAAAGAGCACATCACGTACGCCCATCCGTGGAGCTGCACAGCACGCTCACTCAATGTCGTACGGGACAACCTTTCACCCAAGAGCCCAAACGTCGAACCGGTCGCACCGAAACGAGCAGGAGGTTCCCCACACGGAGCATCTCTCTATGCCCGTTGGCAGATTTCCACCTTGCTGCCCTCAACCTACACCTATAAATCGGTGTGCTATGCCTTGACGCCCGGAGGTTTAGGCTACATCGATTTATCGGGGCCCATATATCCGATATGCCTTCCGTACGTTCAAACTTGATCAGCGTGGGCCGCACAGGTGTCGGTCCTCAATCGACACGGGCAGGGCCGCGCACACAAGACTCTCTCTTGCTGCGCCCTAACCCCTGCCAAGTCTCATTTTCATTACTAAAGTGATCTCACATCACTCCACCGAACCCGTGTGTCCCAAGCCTATCTCGCGAGTAGATTCCAACTACTCGACTTGTACCGAAGTCCTATGAAACATTTAAGCATAGCCTGTCTACTCGAGGTCTTAGACACTACCCTCACTCTTAGGGAAAAATTCTGGTTATGCAAGTGGGGTTCCATCCATCCTATACCTAATGCACCATCATACTTCATATGACACATGTAAACAAAGTAAAACTTATAAAAGGTTAATGCAAACTGGGGCTTGCCTCGTTGCTGCTGGTTAGGAGTCAGTTCTTCCTCTGGAAGCAGGAAGTCAAGAACCTCCGGAGTTTCCTCGCCTTCAGCGACTGCACGTTAATGAAATACTACATGTTAATTTAAATGCAATGTGTGAACTTGAATACATAATTGCTAATAATTCTAGCTAGCCCTCCCCTTTGGTTCTGAAATTTTTATGGTGGATTGGTAGGGTCCTAACCAGAGTTGTGACCTAGTTTTATTTGAAACACAGTTCAATTGAACCTTGTACAAATAAAAGCCTATTTGGTCAATCTTTGAGCCTCTAAGTAATTCCAGGGTTTTTCATGGCTCCCACCCTTACTTTCTGGAAACTAGAATTTAGGATGGTTCTAATGGGGTTGGTTTCATGTCATTTGAAGAACTCTACAGAAAATTATGCCCTAATTAAGATTTGAGAAAATCTGAAAAATGTTTCTGTACATTTTTCTATTTTCTCAGGGCAGTTCTTTTAATCACCCCATTAGGGTAACTAAACGAACTTGGATGAGTCTGAAAATTTTACTGGGGTTCAGGGATTTTCCAATGAACCTCTCAGCCAAATTTCAGAATTTTTCATAAAGTAGTTCTCCAGATAAAATTCCCAACAGTTTAAACTTTAGGGATTTAATTCTGGAAAACTATTCACTTTCATGAGTTGAATTTGGTATTGCTGGAAAGTACTCAGAATTCTGAATTCAGCAAAATTTGGTTCATCGAATTTGGAGTTTCCTAGCCAAAGTTCTATTCATTTGAAGTTTGAACTAAACTGGAAATTCGAATAAAATTTAAACTCTGCGGGTGGGGTCCCCCGGCTACGTGTCAGCTTCTCAGCGAACCCACACCGGAGCCCGCAGAATCACCCGCACAGCCACACGGGATCCCGGTGCCGCAGCAAATCCCGAGCGCTCTCAGCAGAGACTGACACACGGGGCCCGCAAGGCTTCTTCAACCTCGCGCTCCCGCGGCTCCCCGCCGCCCACCTCGCCGGAATACTCGCCGCCGGGCGTTCTGCTGCTCGACCTTCGACGGAACTTGCCGCCTGTGCCTAACTCGACTCGTAGAACACGCTGGTGCCCTCACCTGAGCTTGACAACGGCCAGAACAGGGCTCCCGACGGCAACAGCGGCCGGAAGCTCACCGGCGACGTCGAACTCGGCGTCCCCTACACCTTTTTCGATGCTGTTTGCTCGGGGAGCTCCGCTGACACCCGCTGATCATGGATATGGGCACCGATCTCTGTGAAAACAGCTGCAACTACGACCTCACCGGTGACCTAGACCGGAAATCAGCGCCGATGCAAAAAGCTCGAAGAACATCGCCCCTACTCGATGAAATTCGATGATTTCTGATCCCAGAGACGCGTGGGCGAGTCTAGATCATGTCTTTAGCTCGGCCTAAGGAGTGGTGGCTTACTTGCACCGAATTTCTGGATTTCTCACGGTTCGGTTCTAAACACCCCGACGCACTAATCCCTCAAATACACTGCCGATCGTGCAAGAGAGAGAGCGAGGTCGGTACGGTCGTGATCAGTACCTCGAGGCGGTTCTTTCTTGTGTTGTTCGCCGGGCACGAGAGCGCCTGTGCTGGCCGGACGCCGGCGATCAGTGATGTCGGCGTTCTGTGCTTGCGGAACCGAGAAAGAAGCTCGGTCGGGGGGGGGGGGGGGGTTCTTGTTTGGGAAACAGGAGGAAGGGCGGCGTGGGCTGTGCGCTGGCCTTTGAGCCGCGGTTTTGGCACCGTGAGGTGGCCGTTTGCTGCCTCGGTGGCTCGCCGTCGCTCCCTGCCTTGTGCACGAAGCCTAGACCCAGCTGCAACAACCGACTGAGTACTCGTGTGTGCAGCTGACATGTGGGCCTCCCCTTCTCTTCTTTTTCCAAATTTCTTTTCTGGTTTTTGCTAATTATCCCACCAGCTACTCACAATTTAATGTGAGACTTAGCCCCCAAGTTTTGGTTCAAATTTAAGTTCTCCAATTTGAAATTTGGTTGGTCCAATTTGCTTCATATTTAAACTGAATTTCAAATTCAGTTTTGAATTATTGCAAATTTGGCTCCCGACAAGATGAACTCCAATGGGGATGAAATTTGGCGGGCTAGCTCAGAAAAATGTGCTGAGTTTGAATATGAAGCTAGCTTTTGAATTTGAGTGATGAAAGTTGCTGCAATTTGAATTTACATTCAAATTGGCCTCTTTTTCAAATACCTACAAAAGTGCCTCAAAAAGTGTTGGATTTGCATGAAACTTGGCTTGAACCCTCCCAAGACTTTTTAAGCCCTAGGGGTGAGCTCAACCTCTCATGTTCATGTGTAGAAATCCTACTTTGTGGAAGTGAAGGCTTTCCCCTCTAATTACCCTTTTGATGGAGGTTACTTGCTCTTCACCACATTTCCTAAGATATCCACTATAAAAACTGTGGTGTTGTGAGGTGAAGAAAAAATTTTGCAAGTCCCTTTTCTTGGGATTTTACATCCCTCCCCCCTTAAAAGAATCTCGTCCCGAGATTACAAAAGAAGAGATAGCGATGTAATAGGGACTTACCCATGTTGAGAAGCCATGAACTCCGGGTGATTTGAGCGAAGGAACTCCTCACTCTCCCACGTCGCTTCTTTGGCGGTGTGGTTGCTCCAGAGTATTTTGTAGAACCACAACGTTCTGCTACGTGTGGTCCTGGCTTTTTCATCAAGAATGGCCACCGGATACTCATCATATGTTAAATCCGGTTTCAGCTCGCCGATGTCTTCGGTAGGAACAGCAGCTGTATGCTTCAAACATTTTCGCAGTTCCGAAACATGGAAAACATCATGGACACCAGCAAGGGATGCCGGTAATTCCAATCGATACGCCGCTGGTCCACACTTCTCGGTGATGGCGTAGGGTCCAATAAAATGGGGAGCGAGCTTCCCCTTCACACCGAACCGGTGCACACCCTTCATCGGAGACACGCGGAGGTACACGTGTTCTCCAACGTCAAAGTGCAACGGTCTACGCCTCTTATCAGCGTAGCTCTTCTGTCGGGATTGAGCGGCCTTGAAGTTAGCTTGAATCGTCCGAACGCGCTCTTTGGCGTCGTTCACCACATCAACCCCGATTGTGACCCTTTCACCGGACTCACACCAGTTTAACGGGGTGCGGCATTTACGACCGTAGAGAGCTTCGTAGGGTGCCATCTTGATACTCGCCTGATAGCCGTTGTTGTACGAGAATTCCGCCAATGGTAGGTGATCATCCCAGTTCCTACCATGGTGGATGGCACATGCTCTCAACATGTCTTCTAATACTTGATTCACCCTCTCTGTCTGCCCATCTGTCTGAGGGTGGTAAGCAGAGCTTCTAATCAGTTTAGTACCCAAAGCAGCATGTAACTGCTCCCAAAAGCGAGATACAAACAATGCACCTCGGTCTGAGACTATGGTCTTGGGTACACCATGCAGGCACAGAATCCTGGCAATATATAACTCCACATATCTGTTGGCATGGAAATGTGTATGCATGGGGATGAAGTGAGCTGACTTGGTTAGTCGGTCAACAATCACCCAGATGGAATCATGTTTGTTGGATGTTAAGGGTAATCCCACAATGAAATCCATGCTCATATATTCCCATTTCCATGCTGGAATTTTCAGGGGTTGCAGCAGCCCTGATTTCCTCATATGATCAGCCTTCACTCGTCTACACGTATCGCACTCGGATACGTACTTAGCTACCTCCTCTTCATCCGTGTCCACCAAAATTTCTTTTTCAAATCTTGGTACATCTTGTTGCTGCCCGGATGAATGGAGTATTTGGACAAGTGAGCTTCATCGAGGATCTTTTTCCTCAACTCCATGTCCCGGGGTACGACTATGCGGTCGTTGAACCACAGCGTCCCCTCATCATCCTTCCGGAAACATTTGATCTCCCCGTTGTCTATCCGTCTCCGGAGATGTGCCATGCCTTTATCATCTTTCTGAGCTGCAATGATGTCCTCCCTGACGGTAGGGATGAGGGCAAGGTTGTACAGCGATCCATAAGGAACCAAGTATAAACTTGGCTCTTCCTCCTCCACTGATGTAATGGTGAGGTGATGGACATGTGATTTCCGACTCAGCGCGTCGGCGACCACATTTGCCTTGCCGGGGTGGTAGTGAATCTCAATCTCATAATCTTTGATCAGCTCTAACCACCTCCTTTGCCTCATGTTCAGCTCCTTCTGGGTGAAAATATATTTCAAGCTCTTGTGGTCGGTGTAGAGATGCACCAGATTCCCCAGGAGATAGTGCCTCCACATTTTCAGCGCCAAAACCACTGCAGAAAGCTCCAGATCATGAGTCGGATAGTGCTGCTCATGGATCCGAAGTTGGCGTGAGCCATAAGCGACCACACGTCCTTGCTGCATCAACACGCAGCCAAGCCCAATACCGGACACGTCACAATACACGTCCAAGGGCTTTGTTGTATCCGGCTGAGCTAAGACCGGGGCTGTGGTCAGATGCTTCACCAATGTTTGGAATGCTCCTTCACACGCCGTGTTCCAAACATATTTCGTTCCCTTCTTCAGCAATTCTGTCATCGGCTTAGCGAGCTTGGAGAAGCTTGGAATGAATCTCCGATAGTATCCCGCTAACCCGAGGAAGCTTCTGACTTCATGGACTGAAGTGGGAGCTTTCCATTTCAGCACTTGCTCTATTTTGCTTGGGTCAACCGCAATGCCTTCCGCTGAGATGATATGTCCCAAGAATGGCACTTGGTTGATCCAAAACTCGCATTTACTGAACTTGGCGTAGAGCTTGTGGTCTCGCAATCGTCGAAGAACGATCCGCAAGTGTTCAGCATGTTCGGATTCTGTCTTGGAGTAAACCAAGATATCGTCGATGAACACTACCACGAACTTGTCCAGCTCCGGCATTAACACTGAATTCATGAGATACATGAAATGAGCTGGAGCGTTTGTGAGACCAAAAGACATGACGAGATATTCATATAATCCATATCTCGTCGAGAATGCCGTCTTTGCAATATCCTCCGCCCGGATCTTTATCTGGTGATATCCAGAGCGAAGGTCCATCTTGGAGAACACACTTGCACCCACAAGTTGATCAAACAGTATGTCGATGCGGGGCAGTGGGTACTTATTCTTGATGGTGATGGTGTTGAGCGGCCGGTAATCCAGACACAGGCGTAGGGTTTCATCCTTATTCTTTACAAACAGCGCCGAGCATCCCCAAGGCGAGGAACTCGGTCTAATGAAACCCTTACTCAACAGATCATTGAGCTGTTCCTTCAGTTCAGCCAGCTCATTTGGAGCCATTTTATATGGTCTCCTTGATATGGGCGTAGTCCCGGGTGCAAGTTCAATCTTGAACTCGACGTCCCGCTCAGGTGGCATGCCCGGAAGATCATCCGGGAACACATCGGGATACTCCCAGACTACGGGGATGTCCTCTAACTTGATAGCTTCCGCATTATTAATCGCTGCAACCTTCCGGATTGGAGTGTCTAACACCATGGAATGCGGACGGTGGAAGGGAGAATTTAAATGAACCGTCCGTGTCCGAGTCTCTAGGACAGCGCCATGGTATTGTAGCCATGACATCCCTAAGATTGCATCAATCTTTTGTCCCATAAGGATTATCAAAGTGGTGGGATATAGTTTCCCACCTAAGCACAGAGGTGCCTTTGGAATCATCATATTAGCTGAAATCTTCCCTCCCGGTGAGCAGATCATATAAGTGCAGTCGGTTGGGAAGACTTGCATTTGATACTTAGCCACATAGGATGCACTTATAAAGCTGTGGGTTGCACCAGAATCAAACAATATGACGATGGCTTGATGGTTGAGAGTAAACGTACCCGCCAGCACGTTGTCTCCCTCTGGGGCGTCCTCATTGTCGAGGTTGTGGACGCCCCCAGTCCGCTGACCAACCTTCTTCACCGGAGGTCCGCCTCGAGCACCGCCCTGGAACTGGGCTTGCCCGCTGTTCTGCTGCCCCTGGGGACAGTCCTTCGCGAAGTGGCCCGCCTGGCCACACGTGAAACAGGTGAAACGGAGCGGTCCCCCGCTGATCGGTGGACGGAATCCCGGGGCGCGTTGTGGCGGTGGAAATGCCCGGGGTACCGTCTGCTGCTGCTGTCTTGGTGGTGGCATCGGCGGACGGAACGGAGGTGACGGAAACGAACATCCCCCGAACCGCTGAGGTCACGCCGGTGGATGCCACTGCTGTCCGGATGGTGTCCGATACACCATGCGGTACTTCTGGGGAGCGCCACCCCCACTGCTAGGTGGAGCGCTGCGCTTCCGCTGCTCAGCTGCCAACTCCCGCTGAGCGTCCTCTTGCATAATTGCGGCGTTGACTAGGTCATTGAAAGGCCGCGATTCCACTGAATGAGATGTGTCTTCATTTCGGGGTGTAACCCCCGATAGAAGTGTTCCCGCTTCTTCTCCTCAGTGGAGATATAGTCTGACGCGTACTGCGCCAGATGGTTGAAGGCACGGGAGTAGTCGTGGGCACTCCTCCCGCCCTGCCAGTTCCAAAAATTCTTGGAACTTTTTCTTCATGATCCCGGGAGGAATGTGATAGGCACGGAACGCCTCCCGGAATTCTTGCCATTCCACGACATGGCCAGCCGGACGTGAGGCGACATAGTTCGCCCACCACGCACCAGCGGCACCGTGGAGTTGCTGCGCTGCAAACAAGGTCTTTTGCCGCTCTGTGCATTGGAGCAGCCCGAACTTGGACTTGATGGTCCGCAGCCAGTTGTCGGCCTCCAGTGGTTCTTCGGCTTCGGTGAACACTGGAGGGTGCGTACTCATGAAATCCGAGTACGACACTTCACGGGGCTCACGAGGCCCTCTGTCTTGACGTCCCCCCGCCTGGGACGTATTCTGCACGATTGTGCGGAGCAGGTCGGTCTGCTCCTCACGACCTCCCACCAGGGCCACTATCACATCCGCTAGAGTAAGCGGAGGCGGCGGTGGTGGCTGCTGCTGCGGGGTGCTGTCGTAGGCCGGTGGCTGGGAGTCATCACCTCCCTGTTGGCTAGAGCCACCAACCTCGTGCGTGGTCCTAGTGCGAACCATCTGCAACCATACGACAATAATCATCAGTCCCGCAACATTTTACATGCAGTCCCATAAAAATAGGCGTAAAAACATAATGACAATAAATCATGCGATACATCTCGTATGTAGATAATGTAATAACTTTGCACAAGCTACACCATTACTAGACAAAATACAAGCTAGTTACATCCAACTTGATGAACCTCCACTTTGGAAGCTCACCATAACTATATTTGGTCACTACGAGATATTACTATCGCTTTGTCATCACGTATACCACCCTTAGGGTACAACACCCACTCCCATGAGTTCAACAGTCATTCTTCTGTCAGAATGACCAGTTTCTACCTAATCCAAGTTTTGATCTGGTTCTGGGCATTTTCATGACTCAAGCTGAGCACCAAAGTTAAAGTCAACTTCAGTATCTTTCCAACGAGTATTCATTTACCCCCAGATCAGCTTTGGTTAAAAAGTTATGCTAATTCAAAGTTAGCAGAATTTCTGGAAAACTTTTAACAGCACCTCCCTTGGAAAGTTGCTGTTTTCAACTCCGGTTTCCACTGAAATCTGTGCTGAAATTTCAGAAACATTGAATTGCAAATATGTCACACATCTTCTACCCTTTCTAAAGATGTATCATATGAAAATTTTTGATTTTGCTACTGGGAGTTATCATTGAAAAACAGAACAGTCCAGAGAATGTTTCACTCTGTCCTGGTTCTGGACAGTTTACATTTCTCTGAGAATGAAGCCATCTTAAGGTGTGTTTCAGCTCTGGAAGTCTACAACAAAATTGTAGGGTACTCAAATACCTTTCCAGAACTATATACCACACCTCCCTGGGCTAAAAGACCTGTGAGTTATGCCCTGTTAAAGATCAGCAAACTTGCTGCCCCAAAACAGAGCACTCTGTTTTTCATTCCTTTTCAATTTGTCTACCCAACCAGGGTCCTAATTGTTGAACCTAATGATTTGATTTCCTTTTTATCATTATTTTCATGCATATGCCTACAATATCTCGGTACTACGTTCCTCACAAAAGAAAATCCTAACCGGATTCTACCGGCATATACGTCTCAAGTGTGGCACTAAACGGCCTCTCGCACACGTTTACTACATGGATACATACGTGGTTAGTACCTGCAGAAGACCACACAATAATGGTGCACTCAATGGTTGGTTTCATTTCAGGCAGGATCATATTTAAAAGTAAATACAAACGCCCGTATCATTGTCACACGGCCGTCCTTGAGTTAAGTCACGTCTCAAGGTACGTGATCGTGTTTCAACACCACACGACGGGGAACCCGAGTATGTCATGAACGGGTCGTCACGGTTGGGAATGTTATCAACCCAACAGATACCACCTACTGCCCTGCAGGGCACGCCGATGGCAAGCGCTGCGTATGTCCCCCTGGGCTATTTCTAGACGAACACACTCTCGCGTTACTGACCACGCGATGGGGTCTCCACTTACTTGCCTAATGCACGCTAGGGATCAGCGTTTCATATGAACTCAGGAACATGAAGAGTCCAAGAGTTTCATATTGAAGTCTCACACCAAGCTGTGAGACCAATCCCTGAACCACGTTCCTCGTCAGGGGGAGCTAACCGAAATTGAACCGCTTTCGGTGACGTTCCTTACCAAACTTACCAGAGCGTAGGTGCATCGTTACAATAATTGAAATTCATAATTATAACACATAGGTTAGTCTTTGCCACTTTAAGTAACTATGTTATTATAGTCCTTACTTGGGCAACTACCGAATCCTCACCGTAATCCTAAGTTTTCCCACAATATAGTCCTTAAGTACTGTGCTATCCCCAATGTGGCTCTGATACCAGGCTGTGGCGGACCGGAATCCGCTCATCCAGGATCGCAGAGGGTGGTGCCGCGCGATGCGACACCCGACAGCACACGTCAGAAGAACACATTATATTACATGGGAAAACAAACTGAATGTACAAAGTAGTACACTTCTCAGTTACAAACTAGGGTCTTTATTACACAGCGGAAGTTTCTTTTGTACAACTCACGCCCGCCTATCTAGCAAAAGTCGGTTGCCCAGCCCTAGGGCAACCCACACTAGCTGCACGTCTCAGCTCAGCGCGGCGTGTACGGCTCCCACTCAGCCGTAGTCCCCGACGGAGGGTAACCCTCGCCGGTGGACTCGTACTCCGAGTCCGTGGGTGGCTCCTCATCTGAAAAACACTTAAGCAGCAACCATGAGCACGAAGGCTCAGCAAGGCTTAACCGACTCACCTAAGCATTAAACTCTACATGAGGTGTACTATGACATAGGATAGTCATATTGCAACAAATGGACTCACCTACAAGTTCATCCTTAGTTCAACTTTTAGCAACAAGTTAACAGTTCAGGAAGCTGAAATTTCGTAAGCAATATTTGGTGGCAAACATGGAGCAATACAATGTTATATCATATCAGCAGTATTGAATCACCATATTTCATACATTAGTCTACGTCACGACTCAGTGACCAAGTGGTACTCTTCACCGCGAGGGACGGCGAATCGACTCGATATACACCTGCAGGGAAACCCAAAGAGCACGTCACGTACGCCCATCCTTGGAGCTGCACAGCACGCTCACTCGATGTCGTACGGGACAACCTTTCACCCAACAGCCCAAACATCGAACCGGTCGCACCGAAACGAGCAGGAGGTTCCCCACACGGAGCATCTCTCTATGCCCGTTGACAGATTTCCACCTTGCTGCCCTCAACCTACACCTATAAACCGGTGTGCTATGCCTCGACGCCCGGAAGTTTAGGATACATCGGTTTATCGGGGCCCATATATCCGATATGCCTTCGGTCATCACCATGGGGAGCTCCAGTGATATTTGTTCCCAAGAAGGACGGAACCCAAAGGTTGTGCGTGGACTACCGTGCCTTGAATGAGGTAACCATCAAGAACAAGTACCCATTACCCCGCATTGAAGACTTGTTTGATCAGTTGAGGGGAGCTTTTGTGTTCTCGAAAATTGATCTCAGGTCAGGATACCACCAACTTAAGTAAGGCAAGCCGATATTCCAAAGACCGCTTTCGTATCTCGGTACGGATTGTATGAATACACCGTCATGTCTTTCGGGCTAACTAACGCCCGGCATACTTCATGTATCTCATGAACAAGGTATTCATGGAATATCTAGACAAATTTGTGGTGGTTTTCATAGATGACATTTGTGGCGGACCGGAATCCGCTCATCCAGGATCGCAGAGGGTGGTGCCACGCGATGCGACACCCGACAGCACACGTCATAAGAACATAATATATCACATGGGAAAAACAACTGAAACTGTACAAACAGGTACAAACTTCAGTACAACTATTGTTTATGTTACACAGCGGAAGTCTACACTACACAGCTCACGCCCGCCTATCTAGCAAAAGTTGGTTGCCCAGCCCTAGGGCAACCCACACTAGCTGCACTCCTCAGCTCAGCGCGGCGTGTACGGCTCCCACTCAGCCGTGGTCCCCGACGGAGGGTAACCCTCGCCGGTGGACTCGTACTCCGAGTCCGTGGGTGGCTCCTCACCTGAAAAACACTTAAGCAGCAACCATGAGCACGAAGGCTCAGCAAGGCTTAACCGACTCACCTACGCATGAAACTCTACATGAGGTATACCAAGACATAGGTTAGTAACATTTCAGCCAAAACGACACGCCTACAAGTTCATCCTTAGTTCATCTTTTAGCAACAAGTTAACAGTTCATGAAATCTGAAATTTAGTAAGCAGTATTTGGTGGCACACATGTAGCAATACAATTATATCAATCAGCATCATTGAATCAACATATTTGATCCATTAGTCTACGTTGCGACACAGTGAACAAGCGGTACTCAGTTACCGCGAGGGACGGCGAATCGACTCGATATACACCTGCAGGGAAAACCCAAAGAGCAAGTCACGTACGCCCACCCGTGGAGCTGCACAGCACGCTCACTCGATGTCGTACGGGACAACCTTTCACCCAACAGCCCAAGCGTCGAACCGGTCGCACCGAAACGAGCAGGAGGTTCCCCACACGGAGCATCTCTCTATGCCTGTTGGAAGATTTCCACCTTGCTGCCCTCAACCTACACCTATAAATCGGTGTGCTATGCCTCGACGCCCGGAGGTTTAGGCTACATCGGTTTATCGGGGCCCATATATCCGATATGCCTTCGGTACGTTCAATACTTGTTCAGCAGGGCTGCACACGGATCGGTCCTCAATCGACATGGGCAGGGCTGCGCACACAAGACTCACTCTTGCTGCGCCCTAGCCCCTGCCTAGTCTCATTTTTATTACTAAAGTGATCTCACATCACTCAACCGAACCCGTGTGTCCCAATGCCTATCTCGCGAGTAGATTCCAACTACTCGACTTGTACCGAAGTCCTATGACTCATTAAGCATAGCCTGTCTACTCGAGGTCCTTGACATTACCCTCACTCTTTTAGGAACCTTTGGTTATGCAAGTGGGGTTTCATTCATCCTATACCTAATGCACATACATACTTCATATGACACATGTACACAAAGTAAAACTTATAAAAAGGTTAATGCAAACCGGGGCTTGCCTTGTTGCTGCTGGTCAGTAGTTAGTTCCTCGTCCGGAAGAAGGAAGTCCAGCACTTCCGGAGTCTCTTCTTCAACGGCTACACGTTAATGAAATACTACATGTTAATTTAGATGCAAATGTGAGTTTTAGAGTAAGACTTCTACTATTAGTTCTAATAACCAGCCTCTAACACCTGGAACTTTGTTTAAGAATTTAAAGATGAACTGGTGTTGGTGGTTTGGCTTGGACTTAATCACATGGTTAAATGCTAAGTGGTTTTCCCCCCTTTTCCACCTTAATCCCTTAAGTGGTTAAACAGGACAGGGGTGATCTAGAGGTCCAATGGAGCTGACAATTTTTGTGTGAGTTCCTTGTCACAAGAAAACTCTCTGGACCAAACATTAGCACTTTTCATGGAGTGGTTTGCTCAGAATAATTCTCTTGGCAAATCAGCAAGGAAGAATTTTATTCTGAGGTAATACCCCTGTTCATGCTCAACTTAATGAACTACAATTTCAATTATAGCTCATAGAGTTTGCCTGAATTGTCCTAACATTTTTGGGGTTAAGAATTGCCCAGAACTGAATTTCCAAGTTTTGGAAATTCTCTGAAAATGTTTCTGTATTCAAATGAACACAGCACCTTCCAATTTGAATTGCTCTGACCAAATCAACTCCAAATGGTCTGAAACTTTTACAGGGGTTTACTAATGTCCTAAAGAACATTCTTGCAAAATTTGGGGATTTTTGGATGAACCAAACTCCCTCTAAAATTCTTTTGCTGAAAAGATTTAAAGAATTTTCCAGAATTAATTAATGGGTTTCATACAAATTGGGTTGTATGTCTGTACAGAGCTAGGCAAGATGAATCCAACCCAATTTGAATCACTAAATTTGGAACTTCCTAGCAAAAGTTATGGGGTTCTATAGTTTGCACTAAAACTGGAAATTTCAGAAATGTTTAAATCCTGCGGGTGGGTCCACGTACACGTGTCGACCGCTGGATCCGAGCCACACTGGGCCACAGACTCCTTCCCGCGCGGCCGCACTGGATCCCGGACCACAGAGAATCCCACCCCTTTATCTCCAGCCGCTGACGCGTGGGGCCTACCCCTTCATCCTCCTCCGGCCACCCGCGCGATCCCGCCGCCAAGCTCGCCGGAGCTCTCGCCGGAGAGGGGTTCCGGCCTTCGGAGCTTGCTGATTCTCGCCGCCTGTGCCTATCCCGGCCTGGGGAACACGGTGGTGCTCTTCCCGGAGTTTGACAACGGCCGGAACAGGGCTCCCGACGGCAACAGCGGCCGGTAGCTCACCGGCGACGTCGAACTCAGCCTCACCTGCACCTTTTTTGATGCGGTTTGCTCGGGGAGCTCCGCTGACACCTGCTGATCATGGATATGGGCACCGATCCCCGTGAAAACGGCTGCAACTATGACCTCGTCGGCGACCTAGGCCGGATATCGGCTGTTGCTCGAAAAACTTGGATAACCGCAACCCTAGCCCATGATTCTTGCTGGTTTTCGATCCTAGGTGGTTGTGGCAGGATGTAGATGGTGTGTTTAGCTCGGTACGCCCGGTGATAAGCCAATACTCGTGAATTTTGGGATTTGGGGGAGCTCGGCCTTAAGAACACCGAAGCGTTCCCGGAAGAAATTCTCCCCCGACGGTGCATGAAATGCCAAACGGTAAGGGCAGGCAGAACCAGCACCTTGTGGCGATTGTTTCTTGTGTTGAGCGTCGGGCAGGAGGAAGCCTGTGCCGTCCGGCCGCCGGCGATCAGAGGGCGGCGACTCCGGGTGAGCTGCTTCGGATGTAAGCGAGTGGAACCGAGAGGATGGGGAGCGAATTCTTGCCGACCAGGGTGCGATCGCAGGTTTTGTAGCCGGCGCCCTCATCCCCCCGAGCAGGAGGTGGCGCGGTGGCTGCGTTGGGACGGGGTCGACCCCGTGCGCTGTCGGCCGCAGGGTGTTCGACCGCGCGCCCGAGTCGGTTTACCCCCCCCCCCCCCAGGGTGGCTGACCAGTGGGCCCTCTTCTCCCCTCTAAATCTTTCTCCCCCTTTCTTTTGTAAATATCCCAGCTACTGAGAATTGAATGGGAGACTTAACCCCCAAGTATTTGTTTGAATTTGAATTCTCAAATTCAAACTTTGTTTGGTTAAATGTGCTTCATATTTAAACTGAAATTCAAATTCAGTTTTGAATTCTGGCAAATTTAACTCCTGACAAGATGAACTCCAATGGGGATGAAAATTGGTGGGTTTACTCAGAAAAATGTGCTGAGTGTAGATATGAAGCTAACTTTTGAATTTGGGTGATGAAAGTTGCTGCAATTTGAATTTACATTCAAATTGGCCTCTTTTTGAAACAACCCAAAAGTGCCTCAAAAAGTGTTGAATTTGCATGAGCTTTGGACTGAACCTTCCCAAGATTTTTTTTAAATTCTAGGGGTGAGCTCAACCTCTCATGTTCATGTGTAGAAACCCTACTTTGTGAAAGTGAAGGCTTTCCCCTCTAATCATTCTTTTGATGGAGGTTACTTGCTCTTCACAACATTTCCTAAGGTGTCCACAATAAAAACTGTGGTGTTGTGAGGTGAAGAAAAGTTTTTGCAAGTCCCTTTTCTTGGGCTTTTACATCCCTCCCCCCTTAAAAGAATCTCGTCCTGAGATTATAAAAGAAGAGATAGCGATGTAATAGGGACTTACCCGTGTTGAGAAGCCATGAACTCCGGGTAATTTGAGCGAAGGAACTCCTCGCTCTCCCACGTCGCTTCTTCGGCGGTGTGGTTGCTCCAGAGTATTTTGTAGAACCACAACGTTCTGCTGCGTGTGGTCCTGGCTTTCTCATCAAGAATTCCCACCGGATATTCATCATATGTTAAATCCGGTTTCAGCTCGCCGATGTCTTCGGTAGGAACAGCAGCTGTATGCTTCAAGCATTTTCACAGTTGCGAAACATGGAAAATATCATGGACACCAGCCAGAGATGCCGGTAGCTCCAATCGATACGCTGCTGGTCCACACTTCTCGGTGATAGCGTAGGGTCCAATGAAACGGGGAGCGAGCTTCCCCTTCACACCGAACCGGTGCACGCCCTTCATCGGAGACACGCGGAGGTACACGTGTTCCCCAACGTCAAAGTGCAACGGCCTACGCCTCTTATCAGCGTAGCTCTTCTGTCGGGATTGAGCGGCCTTCAAATTGGCTTGAATTGTCCGAACGCGCTCTTCGGCGTCGTTCACCACATCAACCTCGAATGTGACCCTTTCACCGGACTCGCACCAATTTAATGGGGTGCGGCATTTACGACCGTAGAGAGCTTCATAGGGTGCCATCTTGATACTCGCCTGATAACCGTTGTTGTACGAGAATTCCGCCAATGGTAGGTGATCATCCCAGTTCCTACCATGGTGGATGGCACATGCTCTCAACATGTCTTCCAGGACTTGATTCACCCTCTCTGTCTGGCCATCTGTCTGAGGGTGATAGGCGGAGCCCCTGATCAACTTAGTACCCAATGCAGCGTGTAGCTGCTCCCAAAAGCGAGATACAAATAATGCACCTCGATCTGAGACAATGGTCTCGGGTACCCCGTATAGGCATAGAATCTTCGCTATGTATAGCTCCGCATATTTGCCGGCATTGTAACGTGTATTCACCGGAATGAAGTGAGCCGTCTTGGTTAACCGATCAATGATTACCCATATGGAATCATGCTTGTTGGCTGTTAGGGGTAATCCCACAATGAAATCCATGCTCACATCTTCCCATTTCCATGCCGGGATCTTCAGGGGTTGCAGCAGCCCTGATTTCTTCATGTGATCAGCTTTCACTCGTCTACACGTATCGCACTCGGATACGTACTTAGCTACCTCCCGCTTCATCCGTGTCACCAAAATTTCTTTTTCAAATCTTGGTACATTTTGTTGCTGCCCGGATGAATGGAGTATTTAGACAAGGGAGCTTCATCGAGGATCTTTTTCCTCAACTCCATATCTTGGGGTACGACTGCGGTCATTGAACCACAGCGTCCCCTCATCATCTTTCCGGAAACATTTAATTTCTCCATTGTCTATCCGTCTCCGGAGATGTGCCATGCCTTTATCCATTTTCTGAGCTGCAATGATGTCCTCCCTAATAGTAGGGATGAGGGCAAGGTTGTACAGCGATCCATAAGGAACCAAGTATAAACTTGGCTCTTCCTCCTCCACCGGTGTAATGGTGAGGTGATGGACATGCGATTTCCGACTCAGCGCGTCGGCAACCACATTCGCCTTGCCGGGGTGGTAATGGATCTCAATCTCATAATCTTTGATCAGTTCTAACCACCTCCTCTGCCTCATGTTCAGCTCCTTCTGGGTGAAAATGTATTTCAAGCTCTTGTGGTCGGTGTAGAGATGCACCAAATTCCCCAGGAGATAGTGCCTCCACATTTTCAGCGCCAACACCACGGCAGCAAGTTCAAGATCGTGAGTCGGGTAGTGCTGCTCATGGTTCCGAAGTTGGCGTGAGCCATAAGCGACCACACGCCCTTCCTGCATCAACACGCAGCCGAGCCCAATACCAGACGCGTCACAATACACGTCGAAGGGCTTTGTTGTATCCGGCTGAGCTAATACCGGGGCTGTTGTGAGATGCTTCACCAGTGTTCGGAACGCTCCTTCACACGCCGTGTTCCAAACATATTTTGTCCCTTTCTTCAGCAACTCTGTCATCGGCTTAGCGAGCTTGGAGAAGCTCGGAATGAACCTCCGGTAGTATCCCGCTAACCCGAGGAAGCTTCTGACTTCATGGACTGAAGTGGGAGCTTTCCATTTCAGCACTTGCTCTATTTTGCTTGGGTCAACCGCAATGCCTTCAGCTGAGATGATATGTCCCAAGAATGGCACTTGGCTGATCCAAAATTCGCATTTGCTGAACTTGGCGTAGAGCTTGTGGTCTCGCAATCATTGAAGAACGATCCGTAGGTGTTCGGCATGCTCGGCTTCTGTCTTGGAGTAAACCAAGATATCGTCGATGAACACTACCACGAACTTGTCCAGCTCCGGCATGAACACCGAGTTCATGAGATACATGAAATGGGCTGGAGCATTTGTGAGACCAAAAGACATGACGAGATATTCGTATAAGCCGTATCTCGTCGAGAACGCCGTCTTCGGGATATCCTCCGCCCGGATCTTAATCTCGTGATATCCAGAGCGAAGGTCCATCTTTGAGAATACACTTGCCCCCACAAGTTGATCAAACAAGATGTCAATACGGGGCAGTGGGTACTTATTCTTGATGGTGACGGCGTTGAGCGGCCGGTAATCCACACACAGCCTCAGGGTTTCATACTTCTTCTTTACAAATAGCGCCGAGCATCCCCAAGGCGAGGAACTCGGCCTAATGAAACCCTTGCTCAACAGATCATTGAGCTGTTCTTTCAGTTCCGCCAGCTCATTTGGAGCCATCCTGTATGGTCTCCGTGAGATGGGCGTAGTCCCGGGTGCAAGTTCAATCTTGAACTCGACATCCCGCTCAGGTGGCATGCCCGGGAGATCATCCGGGAACACATCAGGATACTCCCGGACTACGGGGAAGTCTTCTAACTTGAGAACTTCAGCATTATTAATTGCTAAAACTTCCCGGACTGGTGTGTCTAATACCATGGAATGTGGACGGTGGAATGGAGAATTTAAGTGAACCGTCCGTGTCCGAGTCTCTAGGACAGCGCCATGGTATTGTAGCCATGACATCCCTAAGATTGCATCAATCTTTTGTCCCATAAGGATTATCAAGGTGGTGGGATATAGTTTCCCACCTAAGCATAGAGGTGCCTTTGGAATCATCATATTAGCTGAAATCTTCCCTCCCGGTGAGCAGATCATATAAGTGCAGTCGGTTGGGAAGACTTGCAATTGATGTTTAGCCACATAGGATGCACTTATAAAGCTGTGGGTTGCACCAGAATCAAATAATATGACGATGGCTTGATTGTTGAGAGTAAACGTACCCGCCAGCACGTTGTCTCCCTCTGGGGCATCCTCATTGTCGAGGTTGCGGACGCCTCCAGTCCGCTGACCAACCTTCTTCACCGGAGGTCGGCCTCGAGCACCGCCCTGGAGCTGGGCTTGCCGGCTGCTCTGCTGCCCCTGGGGACAGTCCTTCGCAAAGTGGCCCGCCTGGCCACACGTGAAGCAGGTGAAACGGGGTGGTCCCCCGCTAATCGGTGGACGGAAACCCGGGGCGCGTTGCGGCGGTTGAAACGCCCGGGGTACCGTCTGCTGCTGCTGCTGTCTCGGTGGTGGCATCGGCGGACGGAACGGGGGTGCTTGGAACGAACGTCCCCCGAACTGCTGAGGTCGCGCCGGTGGACGCCACTGCTGCCCGGATGGTGTCCGATACACCATACGGTACTTCTGGGGAGCGCCACTCCCACCGCTGGGTGGAGCGCTGCGCTTCCTCTGCTCAGCTGCTAACTCCCGCTGAGCGTCCTCTTGCATGATGGCGGCATTGACTAAGTCGTTGAATGTGCTGCGGTTCCACTGTACGAGGTGGGTCTTCATTTCGGGGTGTAACCCCCGATAGAAGTGCTCCCTCTTCTTCTCCTCCGTGGAGATGTAGTCTGACGCATACTGCGCCAGATGGTTGAAGGCACGGGAGTAGTCGTGGGCACTCCTCCCGCCCTGCTTCAGTTCCAAAAATTCTTGGAACTTTCTCTTCATTATTCCGGGAGGGATGTGATAGGCGCGGAACGCCTCCCGGAACTCTTGCCATTCCACGGCATGGCCAGCCGGACGTGAGGCGACATAATTCGCCCACCACGCACCAGCGGCACCGTGGAGCTGCTGTGCTGCGAACAGTGTCTTCTGCCGCTCCGTACACTGGAGCAGCCCGAACTTGGACTCGATGGTCCGCAGCCAGTTGTCAGCCTCAAGTGGTTCTTCAGCTTCGGTGAACACTGGAGGGTGCGTACTCATGAAATCCGAGTACGACACTTCGCGGGGCTCACGAGGCCCTCGCTCTTGACGTCCTCCCGCCTGGGACGTATTCTGCACGATCGTGCGGAGCAGGTCGGTCTGCTCCTCACGACCTCCCACCAATGCCGCTATCACATCCGCTAGAGTAAGCGGAGGCAGCGGTGGTGGCTGCTGCTACGGGGTGCTGTCGTAGGCCGGTGGCTGGGAGTCATCACCTCCCTGTTGGCTAGAGCCACCAACCTCGTGCGTGGTCCTAGTACGAACCATCTGCAACCACACGACATTAAACATCAGTCCCGCAACATTTTGCATGCAGTCTAAATGAAATAGGTGTAAAACATAATGACAATGAAAAACATGCGATACATCTCGTAAGTAGATAGTGTAATAACTTTGCCAAGCTACACCATTACCAGACCAAACACCAGCTAGTTTAATCCAACTTGATGAACCTCCACTTTGGAAGCTCAACATAACTAGGTTTGGTCACTACGAGACATTACTATCGCGTTGTCATCACGCATACCACCCTTAGGGTACAACACCCTCTCCAATGAGCTCAACTGTCATTCTTCTGTCAGAATGACCAGTTTCTACCTATTCCAAGTTTTGATCTGGTTCTGTGCATCTTAATGACTCAAGTTAAATACCAAAGTTCAAGTTAACTTCAGTATATTTCCAACGAGTACTCATTTGCCCCCAGATCAGCTTTGATTAAAAAGTTATGCTAATTCAAAGTTAGCAGAATTTCTGGAAGAATTTTAACAGCACCTCCCTTGGAAGTGACTGTTTTCAACCCTGATTTCCACTAAATTCTGTGCTGAAACTTCAGAAACTTTGAATTGCAAAGTTGTCACACATCTTCTACTCTTTCTAAGGATGTATTATATGACAACTTTTGATTTTTCTACTGGGAGTTATATTTGAAAAACAGATCAGTTCAGAGGATGTTTTACTCTGCCCTGGTTCTGGACAGTTTACATTTCTCTGGGCTTTAAGCCATCTTAAGGTGAGTTTCAGCTCTGGAAGTCTATAACAAAGTTGTATAGTACTTCAATACCTTTCCAGAGCTATGTAGCACCCCCTCTGGGCTAAAAGACCGGTGAGTTACGCCCTGTTGAAGATCAGCAAACATGCTGCCCAAAACAGAGCACTCTGTTTTTCCGTCTTTTTGGAACTACAGTCATCACTATCCCATTCTTATACCCAACCAGGGTCCTAAATGTTGAACCTATATATTTTAATTCTTTGTTATCATTATACTCATGCATATGCCTACAATATCTCGGTACTACGTTCCTCACAAAAGAAAATCCTAACCGGATCATACCGGCATATATGTCTCGAGTGTGGCACTAAACGGTCTCTCGCACACGTTTTCTACACGGATACATACGTGGTTAGTACCTGCAGAAGACCACACAATGATGGTGCACTCAAAGGTTGTTCATTTCAGGCAGTTCCATATTTAAAAGTAAATACAAACGTCCGTATCATTGTCATACGGCCGTCCTTGAGCTAAGTCACGTCTCAAGGCACGTGATCGTGTTTCAACACCACACGACGGGGAACCCGAGTATGTCATGAACGGGTCGTCACGGTTGGGAATGTTATCAACCCAACGGATACCACCTACTGCCCTGCAGGGCACGCCGATGGCAAGCGCTGCGTATGTCCTCCTTGGCTATTTCCAAACGAACACACTCTCGCGTTACTGACCACGCGATGGGGTCTCCGCTTACTTGCCTAATGCACGCTAGTGATCAGCGTTTCATATGAACTCAGGGACATGAAGAGTCCAAGAGATTCATATTGACATCTCACACCAAGCTGTGAGACTCTATCCCTGAGCCACGTTCCTCGTCAGGGGGAGCTAACCGAAATTGAACCGCTTTCGGTGGCGTTCCTTACCATACTTACCAGAGCGTAGGTGTGTCGTTACATAATTGAAATTCAGAATTATAACACATAAGTTAGTCTTTGCCACTTTAAGTAACTATGCTAATATAGTCCTTACTTGGGCAACTACCGAATCCTCACCGTATACCTAAGTTTTTCCCATAATGCAGTCCTTTAGTACTGTGCTATCCCCACTGCAGCTCTGATACCAGGCTGTGGCGGACCGGAATCCGCTCATCCAGGATCGCAGAGGGTGGTGCCACGCGATGCGACACCCGACAGCACACGTCATAAGAACATAATATATCACATGGGAAAAACAACTGAAACTGTACAAACAGGTACAAACTTCAGTACAACTATTGTTTATGTTACACAGCGGAAGTCTACACTACACAACTCACGCCCGCCTATCTAGCAAAAGTTGGTTGCCCAGCCCTAGGGCAACCCACACTAGCTGCACTCCTCAGCTCAGCGCGGCGTGTACGGCTCCCACTCAGCCGTGGTCCCCGACGGAGGGTAACCCTCGCCGGTGGACTCGTACTCCGAGTCCGTGGGTGGCTCCTCACCTGAAAAACACTTAAGCAGCAACCATGAGCACGAAGGCTCAGCAAGGCTTAACCGACTCACCTACGCATGAAACTCTACATGAGGTATACCAAGACATAGGTTAGTAACATTTCAGCCAAAACGACACGCCTACAAGTTCATCCTTAGTTCATCTTTTAGCAACAAGTTAACAGTTCATGAAATCTGAAATTTAGTAAGCAGTATTTGGTGGCACACATGTAGCAATACAATTATATCAATCAGCATCATTGAATCAACATATTTCATCCATTAGTCTACGTTGTGACGCAGTGAACAAGCGGTACTCGTCACCGCGAGGGACGGCGAATCGACTCGATATACACCTGCAGGGAAAACCCAAAGAGCACGTCACGTACGCCCACCCGTGGAGCTGCACAGCACGCTCACTCGATGTCGTACGGGACAACCTTTCACCCAACAGCCCAAGCGTCGAACCGGTCGCACCGAAACGAGCAGGAGGTTCCCCACACGGAGCATCTCTCTATGCCCGTTGGCAGATTTCCACCTTGCTGCCCTCAACCTACACCTATAAATCGGTGTGCTATGCCTCGACGCCCGGAGGTTTAGGCTACATCGGTTTATCGGGGCCCATATATCCGATATGCCTTCGGTACGTTCAATACTTGTTCAGCAGGGCTGCACACGGATCGGTCCTCAATCGACACGGGCAGGGCTGCACACACAAGACTCACTCTTGCTGCGCCCTAGCCCCTGCCTAGTCTCATTTTTATTACTAAAGTGATCTCACATCACTCAACCGAACCCGTGTGTCCCAATGCCTATCTCGCGAGTAGATTCCAACTACTCGACTTGTACCGAAGTCCTATGACTCATTAAGCATAGCCTGTCTACTCGAGGTCCTTGACATTACCCTCACTCTTTTAGGAACCTTTGGTTATGCAAGTGGGGTTTCATTCATCCTATACCTAATGCACATACATACTTCATATGACACATGTACACAAAGTAAAACTTATAAAAAGGTTAATGCAAACCGGGGCTTGCCTTGTTGCTGCTGGTCAGTAGTTAGTTCCTCGTCCGGAAGAAGGAAGTCCAGCACTTCCGGAGTCTCTTCTTCAACGGCTACACGTTAATGAAATACTACATGTTAATTTAGATGCAAATGTGAGTTTTAGAGTAAGACTTCTACTATTAGTTCTAATAACCAGCCTCTAACACCTGGAACTTTGTTTAAGAATTTAAAGATGAACTGGTGTTGGTGGTTTGGCTTGGCTTGGACTTAATCACATGGTTAAATGCTAAGTGGTTTTCCCCCCTTTTCCACCTTAATCCCTTAAGTGGTTAAACAGGACAGGGGTGATCTAGAGGTCCAATGGAGCTGAGAATTTTTGTGTGAGTTCCTTGTCACAAGAAAACTCTCTGGACCAAACATTAGCACTTTTCATGGAGTGGTTTGCTCACAATAATTCTCTTGGCAAATCAGCAAGGAAGAATTTTATTCTGAGGTAATACCCCTGTTCATGCTCAACTTAATGAACTACAATTTCAATTATAGCTCATAGAGTTTGCCTGAATTTTCCTAACATTTTTGGGGTTAAGAATTGCCCAGAACTGAATTTCCAAGTTTTGGAAATTCTCTGAAAATGTTTCTGTATTCAAATGAACACAGCACCTTCCAATTTGAATTGCTCTGACCAAATCAACTCCAAATGGTCTGAAACTTTTACACGGGTTTACTAATGTCCTAAAGAACATTCTGGCAAAATTTGGGGATTTTCGGATGAACCAAACTCCCTCTAAAATTCTTTTGCTGAAAAGCTTTAAAGAATTTTCCAGAATTAATTAATGGGTTTCATACAAATTGGGTTGTATGTATGGACAGATCTAGGCAAGATGAATGCAACCCAATTTGAATAACTAAATTTGGAGCTTCCTAGCAAAAGTTATGGGGTTCTAAAGTTTGCACTAAAACTGGAAATTTCAGAAATGTTTAAATCCTGCGGGTGGGTCCACGTACACGTGTCGACCGCTGGATCCGAGCCACACTGGGCCACAGACTCCTTCCCGCGCGTCCGCACTGGATCCCGGACCACAGAGAATCCCACCCCTTTATCTCCAGCCGCTGACGCGTGGGGCCTACCCCTTCGTCCTCCTCCGGCCACCCGCGCGATCCCGCCGCCGAGCTCGCCGGAGCTCTCGCCGGAGAGGGGTTCCGGCCTTCGGAGCTTGCTGATTCTCGCCGCCTGTGCCTATCCCGGCCTGGGGAACACGGTGGTGCCCTTCCCGGAGTTTGACAACGGCCGGAACAGGGCTCCCGACGGCAACAGCGGCCGGTAGCTCACCGGCGACGTCGAACTCAGCCTCACCTGCACCTTTTTTGATGCGGTTTGCTCGGGGAGCTCCGCTGACACCTGCTGATCATGGATATGGGTACCGATCCCCGTGAAAACGGCTGCAACTATGACCTCGTCGGCGACCTAGGCCGGATATCGGCTGTTGCTCGAAAAACTTGGATAACCGCAACCCTAGCCCATGATTCTTGCTGGTTTTCGATCCTAGGTGGTTGTAGCAGGGTGTAGATGGTGTGTTTAGCTCGGTACGCCCGGTGATAAGCCAGTACTCGTGAATTTTGGGATTTGGGGGAGCTCGGCCTTAAGAACACCGAAGCGTTCCCGGAAGAAATTCTCCCCCGACGGTGCATGAAATGCCGAACGGTAAGGGCAGGCAGAACCAGCACCTTGTGGCGATCGTTTCTTGTGTTGAGCGTCGGGCAGGAGGAAGCCTGTGCCGTCCGGCCGCCGGCGATCAGAGGGCGGCGACTCCGGGTGAGCTGCTTCGGATGTAAGCGAGTGGAACCGAGAGGATGGGGAGCGAATTCTTGCCGACCAGGGTGCGATCACAGGTTTTGTAGCCGGCGCCCTCATCCCCCCGAGCAGGAGGTGGCGCGGTGGCTGCGTTGGGACGGGGTCGACCCCGTGCGCTGTCAGCCGCAGGGTGTTCGACATCGCGCCCGAGTCGGTTTACCCCCCCCCCCCCCAGGGTGGATGACCAGTGGGCCCTCTTCTCCCCTCTAAATCTTTCTCCCCCTTTCTTTTGTAAATATCCCAGCTACTGAGAATTGAATGGGAGACTTAACCCCCAAGTATTTGTTTGAATTTGAATTCTCAAATTCAAACTTTGTTTGGTTAAATGTGCTTCATATTTAAACTGAAATTCAAATTCAGTTTTGAATTCTGGCAAATTTTACTCCTGACAAGATGAACTCCAATGGGGATGAAAATTGGTGGGTTTACTCAGAAAAATGTGCTGAGTGTAGATATGAAGCTAACTTTTGAATTTGGGTGATGAAAGTTGCTGCAATTTGAATTTACATTCAAATTGGCCTCTTTTTGAAACAACCCAAAAGTGCCTCAAAAAGTGTTGAATTTGCATGAGCTTTGGACTGAACCTTCCCAAGATTTTTTTTAAATTCTAGGGGTGAGCTCAACCTCTCATGTTCATGTGTAGAAACCCTACTTTGTGAAAGTGAAGGCTTTCCCCTCTAATCATTCTTTTGATGGAGGTTACTTGCTCTTCACAATATTTCCTAAGGTGTCCACAATAAAAACTGTGGTGTTGTGAGGTGAAGAAAATTTTTTGCAAGTCCCTTTTCTTGGGCTTTTACAACATTCTCGTCTTCTCCAAAGATGAAGAGGAACATGAGAAACATCTAAGGTTGGTGTTGCAGAAGCTGAGGGGACACCAACTATATGCCAAGTTGAGCAAGTGTGACATTTTCAGGGGTCTTCCACTTCTGTATATCCTTGATTTTGGTGGGATCTACGGAGATTCCTCCCTCCAAGGTTATATGTCCTAAGAAGGGAGCGAGAGGATGTGCAAGGTGCAGTGGAAGCATCACTCAGAAGAGGAAGCCACCTGGGAGTGAGAGGATGAGCTTAAGGCACAATTTCCGGAATTGTTTTCTTAGAAACACCAATCTCGAGGACGAGATTTCTTTTAAGGGGGGTAAAGCTGTAACACCCCAAAATCCTGTCAAGAGGGGAATTTAAAAAATTTTGGACGTGTTGCATGTGTTGCAAAAATTCAAATTCAAACTGGAATTCAAATTAAACTCAAAACAGAAATGAAAAAGAAAAAGAAAAAGAAAAAAACAAACCTTCCCGGCCAGTGGGCCGAAACCCACCAGCCGGCCCACCCAAACCCCGCGCCAGCCCGCAGCCGCGCGCCCGCGCCCCCTCTCGCAGACAGGCGGGACCCACCAGTCATCCCCGACCTCCCGCTCGTCCGAACCCGGGACTGTTTCCCCGCGCGCCCGCAATCTTAACCGACCGGATTTCTGCCCGAATTCTGGTTCCGGAGGATTCCAACTCGATCTAAACTAACACGCTGCCCTCCCCCGTCTATAAAAACCCCGGCATCGTCCCGTTTTTTCCCACGATCCGCCGTTTTTCTCTCCGGTAAGAACCCGAGCTTCTCCGGCGAATTCTGCTCGATCTACGCTCGGGAATTCTGATCTAACTCGCTGGCCTTGATCCACCGCCTCCGGGGAACCTCGCAGGTGCAGAAAACTCGGTGGTTTGCGGTTCAAACACAGCGCCGACGAGCCTCGCCGTGAATTCACCTCGGACCTCGTCGCCGATCGCTTTCCAGGACCTCCGAGCTCAAGAAAACCCCCGAGGTGAGATCCCCGACCTCCCCTCCACCGATCTATGCCATAAAATCACAGTTTTAGGAAGAATTGACGAAGATCCGAAACTCTCTGGCGAGATCGCCGCCTCCCGCCGCCGTGCGCCGCCGGGCAGCGCCGCCCGCGCTCGATCAGAGCGGCGTGGCCGCTTGTGCGCCGTCTATTTTAAATCGCACGGTAGAATTTAAATCCCCGCGTACCGGTTCGACGTTATAATCTCACCCGTCTGTTTTAAATCGGACGGTCCACGTCAGCCCCGCGTTATAAAGGCCGGGATTCTTACGCGCTACCCCCTGGGGTTCTCGGAAAATAAGAGCTAGCCCCGGAAACTTCTGATCTAGCCCCTAGAACTTCAAAAAAATCATGTAAATTCATTTAAAAATCAGTTTTAGCCCCTGGACTTAATAAAAATTAGGAAAACCCCTCTGTTATGTGTAGTTAGACTCCTGGAAATTCTTAAAATAATATAATAGACCCTGTAGTGGGGTGAATTTACCCTTTTAACCCTATGTGATATTAAATTTAGGAATTTGACTATGTGTTTAGTATTTAAAATTTAAAAGATGGGACAAACACATTGTAAATTCAAATTAAAAACTTTCCTAGTACTTGGAAAACTTTGGAGTGAGATAAAAATAGATTTTTGGCTGAAATAAATCTGTTTCATTGATATTCACATTTATTAGTTATGGGGACACAATTTTTAAGTAGAGAATAATTCTGAAAATTAGTAAAATAAATGTAAAATAGTTCACATCAGAGGAGAAGTTCAAAAATATATTATTTAATATTTTAGACCCAAAACCTATTCTGTTTAGATGAGGTGTCTTACTATTTTCATAATAAAGTTCACATTTAGGCATAGGAAATAAATCTGAAAATATAAAAAAGTAGGTATGCATAACTATAAATGGATAAATGAAGTTTCCAAAATCCAAAGAATTCAGTTAGGGATGGTAGAAGGTCTGAAGACATATTTGGAGTAGGAAAATGTCTTCCATACACACTTGGTAGCTAAAAGGTGTATCAATTGAATATAAGGAATTTATTTAAATTTGGAAACTCATATATATAGTAGGCAAACATAAGTATGAATACAAAAGTAGAAATCATTACACATGTTTAAAAGTGCATGTAAGCCAAAATCAACACCCATAGAGAAATCATAACACATAGAAATATGAATAGCTTTCACAAATGTGAATGTGTGGTTTGTATAAAGTGAAAGTGTGAACTATGTCTTATGGATTGTTGTTTTCTTTTGCTATGTGTGATGGTACGAGTAGAACCTGCTCCAGAGCAAGTTCTTCCTTTCCAAGATTAGGACTACCCATTCCAAGAGCAGCAGGAAGGAGGCAAGTGTCCTTGACCACTTTGATCCTATGCTAGGATGTGTAGATAGAATTATTTGCATTGTCAATTGAAATATGAAACCCATGCTAGGAAGTTTCCCTAGAATTGCATTACCTTGTTTCCTTGTAGCTTGGGTTGGGATTTATTTTATCATATCATTTGTTTATATGCTTATGCTTAGCCATGCTTAGAATGGGATAATTGGGATATGAGATCATCAATTTATTTACCCTACTATTGAATGAGATATTGTGAGTTATGTAGAGGTAGGGATCAAGGCAAGTTGGATGATTTGGTTGGTGCTGGGTGCACGAGACTCGGGTTTGTGTTTAGTACTTGCCTGGATCCTAAGGACCGGTTCATGGAGCATGTAAACTGGCTTTACCGTGCCAACCACATGCTGAGATGGGGCAGCTTGGCCAATTAATTAGGTGTATCCCCGGCGTAGTATGGGTGTGTTGGATGGTGCGGGGAATAGGTGTCAGCTGGACTACCATATGAACCGCAAGGCTCAAGAGGGGGCCACTGCAGCGGGGTTGGAGCCTCTTGTATGCTGTTAGGGGTGAAACCTCAGTGGGCCCACGCTCGTCGGGAATCCCTTTGTAAAGGCTTCGTAGTGATCTCCTGGCTACACACCTGGGAAGTGTGAATGTGGTTCGTAGCCACTGGCATAATGGAGGTTCTTTTAGTCCACCCGGCAACGGGGGATGAAATCACTACATGTGGGTACAGTGGTGCAAACTCTGCAGAGTCAAAACTATCATGACAGCCGTGCTCACGGTCAAGAGCGGCTTGGACTTATTCATGATTAGAGGAGTGATGGTTTTGGGAGATGTGGATGTTAAGCGGGGAGCTTAACATTGGAAATGATGTTATGGTTATTTGATTATGATGATGGGATGGGAAATTGGGATCATTTCACCTGTGTAGTAATGTAGGTGCTTAATAAGCTAAGGTGATAGGTATTAATTGCGTAGGTGCTTTAACCATGAGTTCAACCTCTTCTTGTTCTAGCCCAGCATGACATAACTTTCCCACACTTGCTGAGTACCATCGGTACTCAAACTTGCTTATTTGTTGGTTTATATTGCTGCTCAGGTCAAGATAATGAGGTGGTGTATAATGATCAAGACTTTGGATCCGAAGAAGGTTTCTAGGTTCATGGAGTCCCCCGGGCAGCGCCTGTGACGGAGCCCACGAGAATAATTATTCCGCTGCTAGTTTATTTAGTTGTGATGAACTTATTATTGTCCATCGAGACATTTGCAATGTAAGACTTATTTATATTCGACACCTGGCTTGTAATAAATGATGCTTCACTATTTATCATCACATGTATGAGAAAATGATCCTGGCATACATGTGATATTCACTTGGTTGTTCTTCGTATAAACCGGGTGTAACACCCCGAAATCCTGTCAAGGGGGGAATTTAAAAATTTTTGGACGTGTTGCATGTGTTGCAAAAATTCAAATTCAAACTGGAATTCAAATTAAACTCAAAACAGAAATGAAAAAGAAAAAGAAAAAAGAAAAAACAAACCTTCCCGGCCAGTGGGCCGAAACCCACCAGCCGGCCCACCCAAACCCCGCGCCAGCCCGCAGCCGCGCGCCAGCGCCCCCTCTCGCAGACAGGCGGGACCCACCTGTCATCCCCGACGTCCCGCTCGTCCGAACCTAGGAATGTTTCCCCGCGCGCGCGCAATCTTAACCGACCGGATTTTCGCCCTAATTCTGGTTCCGGAGGATTCCAACTCGATCTAAACTAACACGCCGCCCTCCCCCATCTATAAAAACCCCGGCATCGTCCCGTTTTTCCCCACGATCCGCCGTTCTTCTCTCCAGTAAGAACCCGAGCTTCTCCGGCGAATTCTGCTCGATCTACGCTCAGGAATTCTGATCTAACTCACTGTTCTTGATCCACCGCCTCCGGGGAACCTCGCAGGTGCAGAAAACTCGGTGGTTTGCGGTTCAAACAAAGCGCCGACGAGCCTCGCCATGAATTCACCTCGGACCTCGTCGCCGATCGCTTTCCAGGACCTCCGAGCTCAAGAAAACCTCCGAGGTGAGATCCCCGACCGCCCCTCCACTGATCTATGCCATAAAATCACAGTTTTAGGAAGAATTGATGAAGATCCAAAACTCTCCGGCGAGATCGCCGCCGTGCGCCGCCGGGCAGCGCCGCCCGCGCTCGATCAGAGCGACGTGGCCGCTTGTGCGCCGTCTATTTTAAATCGCATGGTAGAATTTAAATCCCCGCGTACCGGTTCGACGTTATAATCTCAGCCGTCTGTTTTAAATCGGACGGTCCACGTCAGCCCCGCATTATAAAGGCCGGGATTCTTATGCACTACCCCCTGGGGTTCTCGGAAAATAAGAGCTAGCCCTGGAAACTTCTGATCTAGCCACTGGAACTTCAGAAAATCATGTAAATTCATTTAAAAATCAGTTTTAGCCCCTGGACTTAATAAAAATTAGGAAAACCCCTCTGTTATGTGTAGTTAGACCCCTGGAAATTCTTAAAATAATATAATAGACCCTGTAGTGGGGTGAATTTACCCTTTTAACCCTATGTGATATTAAATTTAGGAATTTGACTGTGTTTAGTATTTAAAATTTAAAAGATGGGACAAACACATTGTAAATTCAAATTAAAAACTTTCCTAGTACTTGGAAAACTTTGAAGTGAGATAAAAATAGATTTTTAGCTGAAATAAATCTGTTTCATTGATTATTCACATTTATTAGTTATGGGGACACAATTTTTAAGTAGAGAATAATTCTGAAAAATTAGTAAAATAAATGTAAAATAGTTCACATCAGAGGAGAAGTTCAAAAATATATTATTTAATATTTTAGACCCAAAACCTATTCTGTTTAGATGAGGTGTCTTACTATTTTCATAATAAAGTTCACATTTAGGCATAGGAAATAAATCTGAAAATATAAAAAAGTAGGTATGCATAACTATAAATGGATAAATGAAGTTTCCAAAATCCAAAGAATTCAGTTAGGGATGGTAGAAGGTCTGAAGACATATTTGGAGTAGGAAAATGTCTTCCATACACACTTGGTAGCTAAAAGGTGTATCAATTGAATATAAGGAATTTATTTAAATTTGGAAACTCATATATATAGTAGGCAAACATAAGTATGAATACAAAAGTAGAAATCATTACACATGTTTAAAAGTGCATGTAAGCCAAAATCAACACCCATAGAGAAATCATAACACATAGAAATATGAATAGCTTTCACAAATGTGAATGTGTGGTTTGTATAAAGTGAAAGTGTGAACTATGTCTTATGGATTGTTGTTTTCTTTTGCTATGTGTGATGGTATGAGTAGAACCTGCTCCAGAGCAAGTTCTTCCTTTCCAAGATTAGGACTACCCATTCCAAGAGCAGCAGGAAGGAGGCAAGTGTCCTTGACCACTTTGATCCTATGCTAGGATGTGTAGATAGAATTATTTGCATTGTCAATTGAAATATGAAACCCATGCTAGGAAGTTTCCCTAGAATTGCATTACCTTGTTTCCTTGTAGCTTGGGTTGGGATTTATTTTATCATATCATTTGTTTATATGCTTATGCTTAGCCATGCTTAGAATGGGATAATTGGGATATGAGATCATCAATTTATTTACCCTACTATTGAATGAGATATTGTGAGTTATGTAGAGGTAGGGATCAAGGCAAGTTGGATGATTTGGTTGGTGCTGGGTGCACGAGACTCGGGTTTGTGTTTAGTACTTGCCTGGATCCTAAGGACCGGTTCATGGAGCATGTAAACTGGCTTTACCGTGCCAACCACATGCTGAGATGGGGCAGCTTGGCCAATTAATTAGGTGTATCCCCGGTGTAGTATGGGTGTGTTGGATGGTGCGGGGAATAGGTGTCAGCTGGACTACCATATGAACCGCAAGGCTCAAGAGGGGGCCACTGCAGCGGGGTTGGAGCCTCTTGTATGCTGTTAGGGGTGAAACCTCAGTGGGCCCACGCTCGTCGGGAATCCCTTTGTAAAGGCTTCGTAGTGATCTCCTGGCTACACACCTGGGAAGTGTGAATGTGGTTCGTAGCCACTGGCATAATGGAGGTTCTTTTAGTCCACCCGACAACGGGGGATGAAATCACTACATGTGGGTACAGTGGTGCAAACTCTGCAGAGTCAAAACTATCATGACAGCCGTGCTCACGGTCAAGAGCGGCTTGGACTTATTCATGATTAGAGGAGTGATGGTTTTGGGAGATGTGGATGTTAAGCGGGGAGCTTAACATTGGAAATGATGTTATGGTTATTTGATTATGATGATGGGATGGGAAATTGGGATCATTTCACCTGTGTAGTAATGTAGGTGCTTAATAAGCTAAGGTGATAGGTATTAATTGCGTAGGTGCTTTAACCATGAGTTCAACCTCTTCTTGTTCTAGCCCAGCATGACATAACTTTCCCACACTTGCTGAGTACCATCGGTACTCAAACTTGCATATTTGTTGGTTTATATTGCTGCTCAGGTCAAGATAATGAGGTGGTGTATAATGATCAAGACTTTGGATCCGAAGAAGGTTTCTAGGTTCATGGAGTCCCCCGGGCAGCGCCTGTGACAGAGCCCACGAGAATAATTATTCCGCTGCTAGTTTATTTAGTTGTGATGAACTTATTATTGTCCATCGAGACATTTGCAATGTAAGACTTATTTATATTCGACACCTGGCTTGTAACAAATGATGCTTCACTATTTATCATCACATGTATGAGAAAATGATCCTGGCATACATGTGATATTCACTTGGTTGTTCTTCGTATAAACCGGGTGTAACACCCCGAAATCCTGTCAAGGGGGGGGGGGAATTTAAAAATTTTTGGACGTGTTGCATGTGTTGCAAAAATTCAAATTCAAACTGGAATTCAAATTAAACTCAAAAAGGAAATGAAAAAGAAAAAGAAAAACGAAAAAACAAACCTTCTCGGCCAGTGGGCCGAAACCCACCAGCCGGCCCACCCAAACCCCGCGCCAGCCCGCAGCCGCGCGCCAGCGCCCCCTCTCGCAGACAGGCGGGACCCACCTGTCATCCCCGACCTCCCGCTCGTCCGAACCCAGGAATGTTTCCCCGCGCGCGCGCAATCTTAACCGACCGGATTTTCGCCCTAATTCTGGTTCCGGAGGATTCCAACTCGATCTAAACTAACACGCCGCCCTCCCCCATCTATAAAAACCCCGGCATCGTCCCGTTTTTCCCCACGATCCGCCGTTTTTCTCTCCAGTAAGAACCCGAGCTTCTCCGGCGAATTCTGCTCGATCTACGCTCAGGAATTCTGATCTAACTCACTGTTCTTGATCCACCGCCTCCGGGGAACCTCGCAGGTGCAGAAAACTCGGTGGTTTGCGGTTCAAACAAAGCGCCGACGAGTCTCGCCATGAATTCACCTCGGACCTCGTCGCCGATCGCTTTCCAGGACCTCCGAGCTCAAGAAAACCTCCGAGGTGAGATCCCCGACCGCCCCTCCACTGATCTATGCCATAAAATCACAGTTTTAGGAAGAATTGATGAAGATCCAAAACTCTCCGGCGAGATCGCCGCCTCTCGCCGCCGTGCGCCGCCGGGCAGCGCCGCCCGCGCTCGATCAGAGCGACGTGGCCGCTTGTGCGCCGTCTATTTTAAATCGCACGGTAGAATTTAAATCCCCGCGTACCGGTTCGACGTTATAATCTCAGCCGTCTGTTTTAAATCGGACGGTCCACGTCAGCCCCGCATTATAAAGGCCGGGATTCTTATGCACTACCCCCTGGGGTTCTCGGAAAATAAGAGCTAGCCCTGGAAACTTCTGATCTAGCCACTGGAACTTCAGAAAATCATGTAAATTCATTTAAAAATCAGTTTTAGCCCCTGGACTTAATAAAAATTAGGAAAACCCCTCTGTTATGTGTAGTTAGACCCCTGGAAATTCTTAAAATAATATAATAGACCCTGTAGTGGGGTGAATTTACCCTTTTAACCCTATGTGATATTAAATTTAGGAATTTGACTGTGTTTAGTATTTAAAATTTAAAAGATGGGACAAACACATTGTAAATTCAAATTAAAAACTTTCCTAGTACTTGGAAAACTTTGAAGTGAGATAAAAATAGATTTTTGGCTGAAATAAATCTGTTTCATTGATTATTCACATTTATTAGTTATGGGGACACAATTTTTAAGTAGAGAATAATTCTGAAAAATTAGTAAAATAAATGTAAAATAGTTCACATCAGAGGAGAAGTTCAAAAATATATTATTTAATATTTTAGACCCAAAACCTATTCTGTTTAGATGAGGTGTCTTACTATTTTCATAATAAAGTTCACATTTAGGCATAGGAAATAAATCTGAAAATATAATAAAGTAGGTATGCATAACTATAAATGGATAAATGAAGTTTCCAAAATCCAAAGAATTCAGTTAGGGATGGTAGAAGGTCTGAAGACATATTTGGAGTAGGAAAATGTCTTCCATACACACTTGGTAGCTAAAAGGTGTATCAATTGAATATAAGGAATTTATTTAAATTTGGAAACTCATATATATAGTAGGAAAACATAAGTATGAATACAAAAGTAGAAATCATTACACATGTTTAAAAGTGCATGTAAGCCAAAATCAACACCCATAGAGAAATCATAACACATAGAAATATGAATAGCTTTCACAAATGTGAATGTGTGGTTTGTATGAAGTGGAAGTGTGAACTATGTCTTATGGAGTGTTGTTTTCTTTTGCTATGTGTGATGGTATGAGTAGAACCTGCTCCAGAGCAAGTTCTTCCTTTCCAAGATCAGGACTACCCATTCCAAGAGCAGCAGGAAGGAGGCAAGTGTCCTTGACCACTTTGATCCTATGCTAGGATGTGTAGATAGAATTATTTGCATTGTCAATTGAAATATGAAACCCATGCTAGGAAGTTTCCCTAGAATTGCATTACCTTGTTTCCTTGTAGCTTGGGTTGGGATTTATTTTATTATGTCATTTATTTATATGATTATGCTTAGCCATGCTTAGAATGGGATAATTGGGATACGAGATCATCAATTTATTTATCCTTATTCTTGAATGGGATATTATGAGTTATGTAGAGGTAGGGATCAAGGCAAGTTGGATGATTTGGTTGGTGCTGGTTGCACGAGACTCGGGTTTGTGTTTAGTACTTGCATAGATCCTAAGGACCGGTTCATGGAGCATGTAACCTGGCTTCACCGTGCCAACCACATGCTGAGATGGGGCAGCTTGGCCAATTAATTAGGTGTATCCCTGGCGTAGTATGGGTGTGTTGGATGGTGCGGGGAATAGGTGTCAGCTGGACTACCATATGAACCGCAAGGCTCAAGAGGGGGCCACTGCAGCGGGGTTGGAGCCTCTTGTATGATGTTAGGGGTGAAACCACAGTGGGCCCACGCTCGTCGGGAATCCCTTTGTAAAGGCTTCGTAGTGATCTCCTGGCTACACACCTGGGAAGTGTGAATGTGGTTCGTAGCCACTGGCATAATGGAGGTTCTTTTAGTCCACCCGGCAACGGGGGATGAAATCACTACATGTGGGTACAGTGGTGCACACTCTGCAGAGTCAAAATTGTCATGACAGTCGTGCTCACGGTCAAGAGCGGCTTGGACTTATTCATGATTAGAGGAGTGATGGTTTTGGGAGATGTGGATGTTAAGCGGGGAGCTTAACATTGGAAATGATAGTATGGTTATTTGATTATGATGATGGGATGGGAAATTGAGACCATTTCACCTGTCTAGTAATGTAGGTGCTTAATAAGCTAAGGTGATAGGTATTAATTGCGTAGGTGCTTTAACCATGAGTTCAACCTCTTCTTGTTCTAGCCCAGCATGACATAACTTACCCACACTTGCTGAGTACCATCGGTACTCAAACTTGCATATTTGTTGGTTTATATTGCTGCTCAGGTCAAGATAATGAGGTGGTGTGTAATGATCAAGACTTTGGACCCGAAGAAGGTTTCTAGGTTCATGGAGTCCCCCGGGCAACGCCTGTGACGGAGCCCACGAGAATAATTATTGTGCTGCTAGTTTATTTACTTGTGATGAACTTATTATTGTCCATCGAGACATTTGCTATGTAAGACTTATTTATATTCGACACCTGGCTTGTGTTGATCTTTGCAATCAAGCATGTGTCAAGTTTGGTTTTATCTTTGTTGAAGTCAACTAGATAAAGTTTTCCCTTCAACACACCCTGGAATGCAATTGAGTTATCACTCCTTCTAGAGACAGTCACACCCTCATTAGTGAATAAGCAATTATAACCCGTGTCACATAATTGAGATATGGACAAAAGATTATAATCCAAGGAGTCAACATGTAAAACATGAGAGAGAGTATGTTGTGATGAAATTGCAATTTTACTGGTACCAAGCACTTTTCCTTTACTATTATCACCAAAGTAAATGCCTTCGCTTGGATTTTCATTTTCTTCATATTCCATGAACATTCTTCTTTCTCCGGTCATGTGATTGGTGCATCCACTATCTAGCACCAATTTGCTCCACCGGATGGGTAAGTCTGCAAAAACAATTTATGCCTTGGTCTTAGGTACCCAAGCTTGCTTGGGTCCTTTGAGGTTAGTCACAAGTGATTTGGGAACCCACACATGAGACTTGGTATTTCCATGGCGTGGCCCAACATATTTAGCATAAACTCTTCCAAGATTACTTTTCATAAGTACATATGAAGCATCAAAGGTTCTAAATAGAAGTTGTTGTTCATATGTGTTCACATTGTTAAATTTATCAACATTACTAAGCTTTGTAGCTTGAGAAGAGTTTCCCTTGACAAAGGCAATGCAACCCTTGTTATTCTTGTGGCTTCCAGCGTTTTGCTTTTCACCATTGAAATATCCAATGCCATATTTGACATTCTGAGGTCTTGTGACCGAGTATGCACTGCGTGCATACTTGATCTTCTCCTTGTCAAATATGCCACTTTTAGAAGATTGCTTGTCCTTTGTCAAGTTTGGCTTTTTCTTCATGTTAGTGTCACTTTTGACACAGGGGCAAGTAATACTAGTTTTAGACTTTATGTGTTGAGAAGGTGAGTTAGAAGTTGATGAAGAACCACTTTGCTTGAGTGACTCAACTTGTCCCTCAAGTATCTTGTTAACTTTGGTTAAGTTAGCAAGTTCATCCTTGCTTGTGGTGTTTGAGTCTTTTAACTTCAAGCAAGCTTCCTTGCTTGAAGCCAATTCAAGCTCTAGTGATTTATTTTGTTCCTTTTCAAGTTCAATAAGCTTTTCAATCTCAAGATATTCCTCCTTTTGTGAGATGATCATATCTTCCTGATGATTGACTAACTTCTCCATATCAACAAGCTTATCAAGTAGAAATTTCATTTTAGCAGCTGTCTTTTTGTCTAAACCCCTAAGCATGTATTCATCTTCATCACTGCTATCATCCTCACTAGAATTATCACTATCACTAGTAAAAGAATGCGAGAAGGAAGATTTAGTTTATACCTTTCGTTTACCTTCCTTTGCCATTAGACAAGTGTTGTAGGTGTCCTTCCATGCACCCATGGTTTGGAAGAGAGTGGATTTCTTGGTAGTCTTCTTTATGTCTATGGTGGCCATCTCCTCTTCTTCTTCGGATGAAGATTCATCATTGGAGTCCCACTCCTTCCCTAGATGCGCTTGACCATATTGCTTCTTCTTTTTGAACATTTTCTTTGGTTGAGGCTTGTTGTCTTTTGTCTTCTTCTTGTTTTCATCATGTGGACAATCTACTATCGTATTCTCCGCAGTTATAGCATGCCCGTATCATCTTGGGTCTTTGTTTGTTTCTTTGTCTTCCTTCATTTGAGCTGCTACCCTTTCTTCTTCTCATCATTTTCTTGAACTTCTTCATGAACAGGATCATGTCTTCTTCATCGATATCACTACTTTCATCATCGCTGTCATCTTCTCCATAAGCTTCTCGAGCTTCCTTTGATACGGGTTTACAAGTTGACTTCAAAGCAACTCATTTCTTCTTTGCCGAGGTGAGATTGGCAATTTCCTTAACATGCTTGGCTTGCTTCTCCATCATCTCAAAGTTGATGATCTTGCCAAGAAGTTCGTCTAGGGTCATCTTCCGATACCCGGGGCTTTCTCTAATCATAGAGCTAAGAGTTACTTGGCGAGGCATGAATGCTCTGAGAATCAACTTCACGACCTCATGATCATTCCACTTCTTGCTTCCATAAGCTCGGACTTTGTTGATAAGATTCTTCAGTCGATTGTACATATCTTGTGGTGATTCATCTTCTTCTATCGTGAATCTTCCCAATTCACCTTCAATCATTTCTATCTTGGCTTTGCGTACGTGACGATCACCTTCATGTGCAGTTTGCAGTATGTCCCATATTTCCTTGGCAATTTCGAGTCCATCCACCTTGCTGAACTCGTCTCGGCTTAGTGATGACGTGATCACAGCTGCAGCCTCAGCATTCCGATGATGGCTTGCTCTTGGCTTGGGGTCAGCTCTTCATCATCAGTCGGGATATCTATCCCTGTACACACTATATGCCACAAACTTGGGTTAAGAGATATAAGGTACATTTTCATGTTTTGTCTCCACATTGAATAATCATTGCCATCAAAGTAAGGTGCTTTCCCTAGGGAAATTGATAAGTAATGATTATTGTTAGAATTTAAACGCTCATAATCAAAAGGATATCGGGAGTAGTCTGTGTGACTACCCCCTTTCTTCTTCTTTTCATCATCGGTGTTCTTCTTCCCTTTTGGAGAGATTGCCTTCTTTCGTAGAGGAGCCTTGAGTTGGAGCACCTCCTCATCATCGTCCTCATTGTCTTGAATGGCATCGTGTAGCTTCTTTAGCTTTTGAGTCCTTTAATCATTACTCTTTTCGTTGTCGATCTTCTTATGTACATCCTTGACGTCCATATCGTCTCTTCGAGTGGTGAGTCTCTTTTGAAGAGTTTGTCTCTGATACCAATTGAATGTAGCCTAGAGGGGGGTGAATAGGCTTTTTGATGCTTTAATGAAACTTGAAACACTTAGTAGGTTTATCAAATACAGGGAAATCGGACGAGTCCAGTAGAGTGCGGACTAGTCCGTTTTATAAACAGAGAAAAATCGGACTAGTCCAGTACCTTGCGGACTAGTCAGGTGTAACACCCCAAAATCTGTTAAAGAGGGGAATTTAAAAAATTTTGGACGTATTGCATGTGGTGCAGAAATTCAAATTCAAACTGGAATTCAAATTCAAATCAGAACAGAAAAGAAAAGGAAAAAAAAGAAAAAGAAAAAAACCCAACCGGCCAGTAGGCCGAAACCCACCAGCCGGCCCAATCCCCCGCCAACCTAAGACCGCGCGCGCCCTCTCTTCCTCTCACTGACACACGGGGCCCACGTGTCATCTCCTACCTCCCGCGCGCCAACCGACCGGACTCTTCCCTCGCGCCCGATCGCAACAAACTCCAGAAACCTGCGCCCCCAGCCCGATTTCCGGTCCCGGACGTCTCCAACTCGATCCCAACAGACCGCCGCCCTCCCTCGCTTATATAAACGCCGACAATCGCCCTGTTCCTCCTCCCCCCCCCCCCCCCGATCGGCCGTTCTTCTCTCCGGTGAGAACCGAAGCTTCGATCACCGTTTTCTTTTGATCCTTGCTCGGATTTTCTGATCTAACGGGCTGATCGTGCTCCACCGCCCCCAGGGAGCCCTGCACGTGAAGGAAGCGACAAGTTTCGCGCCCTAGCATCAGTTCCGACAAGCACCGAGGAGCAGCTTCAACCATCGTCGTCGCAGAGCCGAATTCTGACCTCCCCAAGCCCGAGAAACCCCTAGGTGAGCTCCCCTACCCCTCCGCAGTCGATCCATGTGAAAAACTGCAAGATTTAACGTATAGCGGCAAGGAACCGAAGCTGCACCGGCGAGATCGCCACCACCGCCGCCGCGCGCGCGGGCTGGCTCCGGCCAGGGCGACGTGGCCCCTTGAGGGCCGTCTATTTTAAATCGCACGGTAGAAATAAAACCCGCGCGTACCGGTTCGGCGATCTAATATGAGCCGTCTATTTTAAATCGTACGGTCCGCGTCAGCCCCGCGTTATAAAGGCCGGGATTCTTACGCGCTACCCCCTGGGGATCTCGGAAAACACGAGTTAGCCCCGGAAACTTCTGATCTAGCCCCTAGAACTTCAGAAATTCGTGTAAATTCATTTAAAAATCAGTTTTAGCCCCTGGACTTAATAAAAATTAGGAAAACCCCTCTGTTATGTGTAGTTAGACCCCTGGAAATTTATGAAATAGCAAATTAGACCCTGCAGTAGGGTGAATTTCCCTTTTTGACTCTATATGATATTAAATTCAGAAATTTGAATATGTGATTAGGATTTAAATTTAAAAGGTGAGGCACACACATGTGCAAATTCAAATTTAAACTCTCCTAGCACTTGGAAAACTTTAGAATGAGTTAAAAATAGATTTTAGGCTGAATTGAAATCTGTCTAAATGTTGTTCATATTTATTAGTTCTAGAAACACATTTTTAGGCTAGGAAATAATTCTAAAAACTGACAAAATAAATTTAAATTAGTTCACATCAGAGGAGAAGTTCAAAAATATATTATTTAATATTTTAGATCAGAACCTTTTCTGTTTAGATGATATGTCCTACTATTTAATATTAAAACTCACTTTTAGGCATAGAAAATAAATCTGAAAAATATAGGAAAATAGGTATGCATAATTAGAAAATGATAAATGAAGTCTCCAAATCCAAAAACTTCAGTTTAGGATTTGGTAAAAGATCTGAAAACCTATTTGGAGTAGGAAATTACCTTTCATGCAAACTTGGTAGCTAAGAAGTGTATTAATTGAATATAAAGAATTTGTTCAAATTGCAAATTCATATATAGTGTGCAAACAAAAATCTGAATACAGAAGTTAGAAATCATATACATATGTTTAAAAGTACATGAAGGCCAAAAATCAACACATGTAGAGTAACCACAACACTTAGAAATGAGAATGACTTTCATAGGTATGTATGTGTGGTTTCTATGAAGTGAAAGTGTGAACTATGTCTTATGGATTGTTGTTTTCTTTTGCTATGTGTATTGGCATGAGTAGAACCTGCCCCAGAGCAAGTCCTCCCCTTCCAAGACCAAGACTTTCCATTCCTAGAGCAGCAGGAAGAAGGCAAGTGTCCTTGACCACTTTGATCCTATGCTAGGATGTGTAGATAGAATTATTTGCATTGTCAATTGAAATATGAAACCCATGCTAGGAAGTTTCCCTAGAATTGCATTACCTTGTTTCCTTGTAGCTTGGGTTGGGATTTATTCTATCATGTCATTTATTTATATGTTTATGCTTAGCCATGCTTAGAATGGGATAATTGGGATATGAGATCATCAATTTATTCACCTTACTCTTGAATGAGATATTATGAGTTATGTAGAGGTAGGGATCGAGGCAAGTTGGATGATTTGGTTGGTGCTGGATGCACGAGACTCGAGTTTGTGTTTAGTACTTGCCTGGATCCTAAGGACCGGTTCATGGAGCATGTAACCTGGCTTTACCGTGCCAACCACATGCTGAGATGGGGCAACTTGGCCAATTAATTAGGTGTATCCCCGGCGTAGTATGGGTGTGTTGGATGGTGCGAGGAATAGGTGTCAGCTGGACTACCATATGAACCGCAAGGATCAAGAGGGGGCCACTGCAGCGGGGTTGGAGCCTCTTGTATGCTGTTAGGGGTGAAACCTCAGTGGGCCCATGCTCATCGGGAATCTCTTTGTAAAGGCCACGTATTGATCTCCTGGCTACACACCTGGGAAGTGTGAACGTGGTTCGCGGCCACTGGCATAAGGGAGGTTCTTTTAGTCCACTCGGCAACGGGGGATGAAACCACTACATGTGGGTACAAAGGTGCAAACTCTGCAGAGTCAAAACTGTCATGACAGCCGTGCTCATGGTCAAGAGCAGCTTGGACTTATTCATGATTAGAGGATGATGGATTGGGAAGTTGTGGATGTTAAGCGAGAAGCTTAACATTGGAGATGAGACTATGTTTACTTGATAATGACGATGGGTTGAGGGATTGGGATCCATTTCACCTGTGTAGTAATGTAGGTGCTTAATAAGCTATGGTGATAGGTAATTATTGCGTAGTGCTTTAACCATGAGTTCAACCTCTCCTTGCTCTAGCTATGCATGACATAACTTTCCCACACTTGCTGAGTATCCACGGTACTCAAACTTGCTTTCCTGTTGGTTTATATTGCTGCTCAGGTCAAGAGAACGATGTGGTGTTTAATGACCAAGACTTTGGTCCCGAGGAAGGATTCTAGGTTCACGGAGTCCCCCGGGCAACGCCTATGACGGAGCCCACAAGATTTATATTCCGCTGCTGTTTTATTTACATATTATGAACTTATTATCGTCCATTGAGACGTATGCTATGTAAGACTTATTTATATTCGACACCTGGCTTGAAATAAATGATGCTTCAGTATTTGTCATCACATGTATGAGAAAATGATCCTGGCATACATGTGATATTCACTCGGTTGTTCTTCGGAGAAACCGGGTGTGACAGAAGTGGTATCAGAGCCAAGGTTGCCCGTAGGAACGTGGACCTAGGTGGAAATGGACGTATTTAAGGACCCTATTTTCTTAAAAACTATTTTACAAAGGTGTGGGTTGAAAGTGATATTTAATGGGGTCACTTTATTCATCTTACCCCAACTTTTATTCAAAATACAATTTTTGTTTAATTCCTATCTAACTTAATTTTAAATGTTTTATATTTTAGATGGTTCGCATGATCCGCACCGCCCGCAAGTCCACCGGAGGGAGAGTTCCGGTAGTTGCCGTTGCCTTGAGAGAGGAGAACCGTCCGGTGACGTACCACTCCTACGGATTGGCAGTAGGAGGCTTGTTGCGCCGTCTTTGGCGTATGCTCCACGCTGCCGGCAATACGGGCAAGCTAATCATACACTACAGCTCCACCCGGACCATTCGTTAGAAGCGGGAGGAATGGAGTTCAGAAATGAGGATTATCCATGAAAATCAGCTGCTCAAGATCCACCGCTCTCCAGCTTGTCGGGCGACACAGGTCGATGCTGAGAACGATGTCACCTGGGAGGCCATCACCTGCCAGAGTTACATCAACCGTCGCCACCTAAACAAGACTGAGTACATGTATGTCCTCCATCGTGAGAGTGGCACCGCGGAGTACAAGTACCCGCCAGTGCAGCAGGGGACTTCCCATGAGCACATGGACCTGTGCTTGGAGGATGCTGCTATGCTCAGCACTCGACTGCAGGACTGTCAGCAGGCCCTGAAGGAGACTGAGGCGTTGCTTCGAGCCAGCTTGAGGGTGAGAGAAAGAGGAGATGGGAACGAACTGTGTGTCACTGTGAATGACACATGGACTCCTGACTCCCCAGACAGCCGGGCGAGCAGGCGTCGCCGCACTTCTCCACCAGCAGCTTCCCCACCCAAAGCGGAATCAGAGGGCAGCCGCAATAATGAGGAAGACCCCGAGGCGCCAGCTCAGTGATACGAGTTGTTTAGAGTCCTTTCCCTTATTTCAGTGGGATATCGAGTAGTCGAGTCAATACCTTAGTTATTGGTGTGTTAATGTTGGTGTGTGACGTGAGTTGTGGAAGCCATGGGCATTTGTCCACAACCTCGTCTTTAGGTTGCTTTGCTTTGATGTGTGAACCCCTATGAATTAAGAATGCAATTATTTTCGCGTGAGACGTGACTCCCAAAAATCTACGTGAAACCCCCAGAAAATGTTAATATATATTAAGGCCTCAAAAGTTTAAGTTTAAACAAGCAATTTGGGATGTTAATACGTAATGCTATAAGTTAACATTTGGTTGATCATGATAGATGGCTGGAAGAGGAAAGGATCGTGGTGCCAACCCTGCCAACAACAACGATGAGGCCGGCAACCCTCATCTTTCTGGAGGACAAGACAGGGGTGGTCGCCGCGAAGGAGCTGATCCTATCCACTAGATGCTTGAAAATCAGAATCAGCTCATCCAGAGTCTAACTCAAGTGGTGGCCAACTTGCACCAAGCTCCACCCCCACCAGCTGCACCACGCCAACCAAGGTTGAGTGAGTTTCTGGGAACTCAACCTCCAAAGTTTGCAAGTGCTGCTGAACCTCTGGAGGCAGATGGTTGGTTCAAGACCATAGAGAGCAAGATGAGGATCATACAATGTCAAGGGTATGAGAGGGTGATGTTTGCCTCTCACCAATTGCAGGGACCTGCTGCTGATTGGTGGACCGCTTACGTGGCAGCCCATCATGACCCCGAGAACATCACTTGAGAAGAGTTCAAGCGCAGCTTCCGCAACCATTACATACCAAGGGGTGAACTTAAAAACAAGAGAAAGGAGTTCTTGGGACTGCAGCAAGGAAACATGACTGTGAGGGAATACCTCACTAAATTCACCCAACTATCCCGTTATGCACCACGGGACATCGAAACTGATGAGCAGAAACAGGACTGCTTTGTGGAAGGACTTACTATGGAAATGCAGTGTGCAATGTCCTCCAACGAGTATGAAAGCTTCCAAAAGATGGTAGACAGAGCATTTGTTGTGGAGAGGAAGCTGAAGGCCTTGGAAAATGAAAACAAGAGGAAGGTGGGATGGTCACACCAAGCCTCAGGTAGCAACACACGCCCACGTCTGATGCAGCAACCCGCAGGGCAGACGAGCCATGCCGTGGTACCCTACTCAGCACCGAGAGGGTACGATCCGAACTTCAGGCCTCCATCTCCAGCAGAGCCGCAACGTCAGTTCGTGCAGCAGCCTCGCCCCGCATATCAACCTCGACCAGCAGGACAATGACCACAGAACCAACCCCAAGACAACAAAGGCCTGGCACCTAAGGTTGGGGTGCAATGCTTAAACTGTGGTGAAGTGGGGTACTACGCCCATAAGTGCCCAAAGAAGAAGCCCATGCAGCCACAACAGCAGAATGTGATGCGAGGACGGGTGAACCACGTAACCATGGAGGAAGCGCAAGAGGCACCTGACGTGGTAATTGGTAAGGAGTTTCCTGCCAATTTACACATTGCAACCCTGTTGTTCGATTCTGGTGCTACCCACTCGTTCATTGCTCAAGAGTTTGTTAAGAAGCATGATCTAGCAACAACACAAATGAACCATATGCTAGCAGTAAACTCTCCAGGGGGAGAGATAAGTACAAGACAAGTGTGTCCCAAGGTGAATCTAGACATTAATGGGGTAGTATTCACTGCAAACCTCATAGTGATAGACTCACAAGGGATAGATATTATTTTGGGTATAGGTTGGTTGACCAAACATAAGGGAATCATCCATTGTTCGACAAGAACAGTGGAACTAACTCACCCTAGTGACGCAAGAGTGAAGTTCATAACTGTACAAAACCCTAGGAGGGACCTTAAACTCAATCAAGTTGAGGTGGAAGTGGAAGAGATCAGGATTATCAGGGAATATCCAGACGTTTTTCCGGAGGAGTTGCGAGGTATGCCTCCCGATCGTGAAGTGGAATTCGCGATTTAGCTAGTGCCTGGAATAGCTCCAATATACAAGAGGCCTTATCGAATGGACTCCAAACAGCTGGAAGAACTCAAGGAACATTTAAGAGAATTGATAGAGAAGGGGTACATTCGTCCTAGTTCCTCACCATGGGGAGCTCCAGTGATATTTGTGCCCAAGAAGGACGGGACCCAAAGGTTATGCGTAGACTACCGTGCGTTGAATGAAGTAACCATCAAGAACAAGTACCCATTACCCCGCATTGAAGACTTGTTTGATCAGTTGAGGGGAGCTTGTGTGTTCTCGAAAATTGATCTCAGGTCGGGATACCACCAACTTAAGATAAGGCAAACTGACATTCCAAAAACAGCTTTCGTATCTCGGTACGGGCTGTATGAATACACCGTCATGCCTTTCAGGCTAACCAATGCCCCGGCATACTTCATGTATCTCATGAACAAGGTATTCATGGAATATCTGGACAAATTTGTGGTGGTTTTCATTGATGACATTCTCGTCTTCTCCAAAGATGAAGAAGAACATGAGGGACATTTAAGGTTGGTGATGCAAAAGCTGAGAGAACACCAACTATATGCCAAGTTGAGCAAGTGTGAGTTTTGGCTGAAGAGAGTTCCCTTCTTAGGACATATAATCTCAGAGGGAGGAATCTCCGTAGATCCCGCCAAGATCAAAGATGTGCAGAAGTGGAAGACCCCCGAAAATGTCGGGGAAGTTCGAAGCTTCTTAGGATTGGCTGGGTATTATCGACGGTTTATCGAGGGTTTCTCCAAGATCTCGAGACCCCTCACCAAATTGTTAGAGAAGGGAATCACATTCACATGGACACCGCAGTACGAGACGAGTTTTCAAGAACTGAAGAAAAGATTGACAACAGCCCCAGTGCTAGTTATGCCAGATATGCAGAAGAACTTTTCGGTGTACTGCGATGCCTCCGAAAACGGGTTGGTATGTGTTCTCATGCAAGAGGGGCATGTCGTGGCGTATGCGTCCCGGCAGCTCCGAAAACACGAGAAGAACTATCCTACACATGACCTAGAGCTAGCCGCAGTGGTACACGCATTGAAGATTTGGCGGCATTACTTGATGGGGAAGAGGACAGAGATATATATAGATCATAAGAGCTTAAAGTATATTTTCACACAGCCAGATCTCAACCTCAGACAAAGGAGATGGTTAGAGCTAATCAATGACTTTGATGTGGGCATCAACTATCATCCTGGGAAAGGGAACGTCGTGGCAGATGCTTTAAGCCGGAAGGTGCAGGTCAATAGGTTGAGCTTAAAGGACATGCCTACAGAATTGAAGGAAGAGGTTGTAAAACCCAATCTATGTTTGGTGAATAGCGGTGAGGCCATCGCCATGGAAGTGGACTCCACATTAGAGCAAGATATACGCAACGGTCAGAAGAATGACGAGAAGATACAAGAGATTAGAGAACTCATCAAGGAGAATAAAGCCCCTGGGTTAAGAGAGGATGAACAAGGTACGGTGTGGCACGGGAAAAGAATCTGTGTGCCTGAAGTGAAGGAGATCCGTGAATTGATTTTGAGGGAGGCTCATGATTCCGACTATTCCATTCATCCTGGGAGTACGAAGATGTATCATGACCTCAAGAGCAGGTATTGGTGGTATGGCATGAAGCGAGATGTCGCAGAACATGTTGCCCTATGTGACACATATCAGTTGGTGAAAGAAGAACATCAACGACCCGCGGGATTACTGCAACCACTCAAAGTGCCTGAATGGAAATGGGAAGAAATAGGTATGGACTTCATAGTGGGACTACCCAGGACCCAATCGGGATATGATTCGATATGGGTAATCATCGACAGGCTAACCAAGGTAGCTTATTTCATCCCCGTGAAAGAAAGCTACAGCGTATCCAAATTGGCAGAATTGTACATGTCAAGGATCGTGTGTTTCCATGGAGTGCCAAAGAAGATAGTGTCGGATCGAGGGACACAGTTCACCTCAAGGTTCTGGCAGAAGTTACATGAAACCATGGGAACCCATCTAAATTTCAGTTCTGCCTATCACCCCCAGACTGACGGGCAGACAGAAAGAACCAATCAGATCCTTGAGGATATGCTGAGAGCGTGTGCGCTCAAGAACAATAGGAGTTGGGATAAGAACTTACCATATGTGGAGTTCTCCTATAACAACAGCTATCAGGCTAGTATGAATATGTCACCATTTGAGGCTTTGTATGGGAGGAAGTGCAGAACTCCACTATTTTGGAACCAAACAGGGGAAAGTAAAGTGTTTGGGCCCGAGGTACTACAAGAAGCCAAGGCGAAAGTGAGGGAAATTCGCAACAATTTGAGGATAGCACAAACCCGACAAAAGAGCTATGCCGATGTACGGAAAAGAGAGCTCGTTTTCAACGTGGGGGACTATGTCTATCTCAAGGTGTCCCCTATCCGAGGATTTCGTCGGTTCAAGGTGAAAGGGAAGTTATGACCTCGATACATCGGACCCTTTCAGATTCTGGAGAGGAAAGGCGAAGTGGCATATCAACTCGAATTACCGGCTCTCCTATCGGATGTGCACGATGTATTCAATGTGTCACAGCTAAAGAAATGTCTGAGGACGCCTGAAGAGATGTTACCCATGAATGAGGTTGATGTAGGAGAGGATCTGTCTTATGCCGAGCAACCGGTCAAGGTTTTGGATACAATGGAACACCTCACAAGAAATAAAAGAATTCGAATGTGCAAGGTGCAGTGGAAGCATCACTCGGAAGAGGAAGCCACATGGGAGCGAGAAGACGAGCTTAAGGCATAGTTTCCGGAATTGTTTTCCTAGAACCACCAATCTCGAGGACGAGATTTCTTTTAAGGGGGGTAGAGCTGTAACACCCCAAAACCTGTTAAAGAGGGGAATTTAAAAAATTTTCGATGTATTGCATGTGGTGCAGAAATTCAAATTCAAACTGGAATTCAAATTCAAATTAGAACAGAAAAGAAAAGGAAAAAGAAAAAGAAAAAAACTCAACCGGCCAGTGGGCCGAAACCCACCAGCCGGCCCAATCCCCCGCGCCAGCCCAAGACCGCGCGCCCCCTCTCTTCCTCTCACTGACACGTGGGGCCCGCGTGTCATCTCCAACCTCCCGCGAGCCAACCGACCGGACTCTTCCCTCGCGCCTGATCGCAACAAACTCCGGAAACCCGCGCCCCCAGCCCGATTTCCGGTCCCGGACGTCTCCAACTCGATCCAAATAGACCGCCGCCCTCCCTCGCCTATATAAACGCCGACAATCGCCCTGTTTCCCCCCCCCTCCCGATCGGCCGTTCTTCTCTCCGGTGAGAACCGAAGCTTCGATCACCGTTTTCTTTCGATCCTTGCTTGGATTTTCTGATCTAACGCGATGATCGTGCTCCACCGCCCCCAGGGAGCCCTGCACGTGAAGGAAGCGACAAGTTTCGCGCCATAGCATCGGTTCCGACGAGCACCGAGGAGCAGCTTCAACCATCGTCGTCGCAGAGCCGAATTCCGACCTCCCCAAGCCCGAGAAACCCCTAGGTGAGCTCCCCTACCCCTCCGCAGTCGATCCATGTGAAAAACTGCAAGATTTAACGTATAGCGGCGAGGAACCGAAGCTGCACCGGAGAGATCGCCACCCCCGCCGCCGCGCTCGCGGGCTGGCTCCGGCCAGGGCGACGTGGCCCCTTGAGGGCCGTCTATTTTAAATCGCACGGTAGAAATAAAACCCGCGCGTACCGGTTCGACGATCTAATCTGAGCCGTCTATTTTAAATCGGACGGTCCGCGTCAGCCCCGCGTTATAAAGGTTGGGATTCTTACGCGCTACCCCCTGGGGATCTCGGAAAACACGAGCTAGCCCCGAAAACTTCTGATCTAGCCCCTGGAACTTCAGAAATTCATGTAAATTCATTTAAAAATCAGTTTTAGCCCGTGGACTTAATAAAAATTAGGAAAACCCCTCTGTTATGTGTAGTTAGACCCCTGGAAATTTATGAAATAGCAAATTAGACCCTGCACTAGGGTGAATTTACCTTTTTGACTCTATATGATATTAAATTCAGAAATTTGAATATGTAATTAGGATTTAAATTTAAAAGGTGGGACACACACATGTGCAAATTCAAATTTAAACTCTCCTAGCACTTGGAAAACTTTAGAATGAGTTAAAAATAGATTTTAGGCTGAATTGAAATCTGTCTAAATGTTGTTCATATTTATTAGTTCTAGAAACACATTTTTAGGCTAGGAAATGATTCTAAAAACTGACAAAATAAATTTAAATTAGTTCACATCAGAGGAGAAGTTCAAAAATATATTATTTAATATTTTAGATCAGAACCTATTCTGTTTAGATGATATGTCCTACTATTTAATATTAAAACTCACTTTTAGGCATAAAAAATAAGTCTGAAAAATATATGAAAATAGGTATGCATAATTAGAAAATGATAAATAAAGTCTCCAAATCCAAAAACTTCAGTTTAGTATTTGGTAAAATATCTGAAAACCTATTTGGAGTAGGAAATTACCTTTCATACAAACTTGGTAGCTAAGAAGTGTATTAATTGAATATAAAGAATTTGTTCAAATTGGAAATTCAAATATAGTGTGCAAACAGAAATCTGAATACAGAAGTTAGAAATCATATACATATGTTTAAAAGTGCATGAAGGCCAAAAATCAACACATGTAGAGTAACCACAACACTTAGAAATGAGAATGACTTTCATAGGTATGTATGTGTGGTTTGTATGAAGTGAAAGTGTGAACTATGTCTTATGGATTGTTGTTTTCTTTTGCTATGTGTATTGGCATGAGTAGAACCTGCCCCAGAGCAAGTTCTCCCCTTCCAAGACCAAGACTTTCCATTCCCGGAGCAGCAGGAAGAAGGCAAGTGTCCTTGACCACTTTGATCCTATGCTAGGATGTGTAGATAAAATCATTTGCATTGTCAATTGAAATATGAAACCCATGCTAGGAAGTTTCCCTAGAATTGCATTACCTTGTTTCCTTGTAGCTTGGGTTGGGATTTATTCTATCATGTCATTTATTTATATGTTTATGCTTAGCCATGCTTAGAATGGGATAATTGGGATATGAGATCATCAATTTATTCACCTTACTCTTGAATGAGATATTATGAGTTATGTAGAGGTAGTGATCGAGGCAAGTTGGATGATTTGGTTGGTGCTGGGTGCACGAGACTCGGGTTTGTGTTTAGTACTTGCCTGGATCCTAAGGACCGGTTCATGGAGCATGTAACCTGGCTTTACCGTGCCAACCACATGCTGAGATGGGGCAACTTGGCCAATTAATTAGGTGTATCCCCGGCGTAGTATGGGTGTGTTTGATGGTGCGAGGAATAGGTGTCAGCTGGACTACCATATGAACCGCAAGGATCAAGAGGGGGCCACTGCAGCGGGGTTGGAGCCTCTTGTATGCTGTTAGGGGTGAAACCTCAGTGGGCCCACGCTCGTCGGGAATCCCTTTGTAAAGGCCACGTATTGATCTCCTGGCTACACACCTGGGAAGTGTGAACGTGGTTCGCGGCCACTGGCATAAGGGAGGTTCTTTTAGTCCACCCGACAACGGGGGATGAAATCACTACATGTGGGTACAGTGGAGCAAACTCTGCAGAGTCAAAACTGTCATGACAGCTGTGCTCACGGTCAAGAGCGGCTTGGACTTATTCATGATTAGAGGATGATGGATTGGGAAGTTGTGGATGTTAAGCGGGAAGCTTAACATTGGGGATGAGACTATGTTTACTTGATAATGATGATGGGTTGAGGGATTGGGATCCATTTCACCTGTGTAGTAATGTAGGTGCTTAATAAGCTAAGGTGATAGGTAATTATTGTGTAGTGCTTTAACCATGAGTTCAACCTCTCCTTGCTCTAGCCATGCATGACATAACTTTCCCACACTTGCTGAGTACCCACGGTACTCAAACTTGCTTTCCTGTTGGTTTATATTGCTGCTCAGGTCAAGAGAACGATGTGGTGTTTAATGACCAAGACTTTGGTCCCGAGGAAGGATTCTAGGTTCACGGAGTCCCCCGGGAAACGCCTGTGACGGAGCCCACAAGATTTATATTCCGCTGCTGTTTTATTTACATATTATGAACTTATTATCGTCCATCGAGACATATGCTATGTAAGACTTATTTATATTCAACATCTGGCTTGAAATAAATGATGCTTCACTATTTGTCATCACATGTATGAGAAAATGATCCTGGCATACATGTGATATTCACTCGGTTGTTCTTCCGAGAAACCGGGTGTGACATCAGGTATTCGTGGACTAGAGAGATAAAGATTGATCAATGTTCACTTCTAGTACTCTATGCAGCGGAAATAAATTGATAACTTAGATGTATTGCAACAGTGATACAGTGAATGACAGGAATCAACTTTGATTCTAATGTTTGAACGTGAATTTCAAAGGAATGATTATACAATAGAAAATAATAAACAATTAATAAACAAGAGTAGGAGACAAGTGTTTATCCCAAGGTTCGATTCCACGAAGGAAATTTACGTCCCCGTTGAGGAGTCCGCTAAAGACCGGGTCTTCACCAACCCTATCCTCGTCGAATCGCCACAAAGGCCGATTCTCTTCCACTAATCACAAGGGGGAATAAATCGCTCAAGGGGCCTTCTCGCAAGTTGAGGGCTCCCCAAGAATTACAATGAATTATCACAACCAAACACACTCAACAGATGAACAATTAACAAACAAGAGTGTGCGTGAGATCGAACCCAAGAGCTCAAGATGTGTAGAACAAGTCTCTCCTTTGATCAATTGCTAATCCCCAAAGAATTGATCCTTCTAGAGTTAGAATATGTGGAGAGATGTGAATTTTGGGCTCTTGGGAGGTGTGACGGCGCAGGGGGTTGAAGAGTTATGGTGGTATGGCCGTACACCTCTTTTTATAGTAGGGTTTCCAATGGTTACGTTAGGGTTTGCGATGTCCGGACTAGTCCGTAGTTGACACCGGACTAGTTTGGTGTGCGGTGTGTAGAAAACCCTAAGTGTTGTGATATATCGGACTAGTCCGTAGTAGTGCGGACTAGTCCGTTTTTTATCCAGAGACAAAATCGGACTTGTCCGGCTGATATCGGACTAGTCCGTTGTCTGGTCAGAAAGAAAATCAGACTAGTCCGGTTGATATCGGACTTTCCGCACATGCTGAAATTGTGCAGTTAGTTTGATTTCTTTCACTTGAGCTCTTGGGGTGTGTTTCTCCAACACACTTTATACTAAGTATTTTAATATTTTCAGCTCCTGAGCTCTTATCAATTTGGACCCTCCTTCTCCTTTCTTTTTGTGCTTTCTTCCTGATTTCTTTTAAGAACCTGCGCTCATCTCAACAATTTTGTTAGGGTCTCATTTGTTTGTCATAAATCAACCAAAACCCATAAGGGATGCCTAGATGCACTTTCAGTGACCCAGGATGATCAGGTCCAGGTACAATGAGGCTGAAGAAAATGAACTTGTTCTTCATACACAAAGCCGGTGGCAGGTTGTAGGGAATGACAAAGACGGGCCAACAGGAGTATGGCGTGACGTTTGTACTGAACGGTGAGAATCCGTCTGTCGCTAACCCGATGCAAACATTTCTCGCATCACGAGAAAAATCTAGATCGAAACGGTCTAGCGCCTTGCATGCATCACCGTCGGACGGATGCGTCATGAGTTCCTTGTTCTCACGTTTACCTTCTTTGTGCCATCTCATGTGTCTTGCGGTTCTTTTTAAAAGAAACAACCGCTTCGACCGAGGTATCACTGGCAAGTAATGAAGTTGCTTATGTGCGACATATGTCATCATATTATCGCCATCGTCATTAACAACTTCAACATACCTCGGTTTACCACATTTCAAGCACATGTTTTTGTTGGCGTGCTCTTTCCAGAATAGCATGCAGTTGTCTGGGCACACATCGATTTTCTCATAATTCATACCAAGACCAGATATCCGGATCTTCGACTGATACATATCTTTAGGCGCATTGTGAAGTTGTGGAAGGATATCGCATATCATTTCCATGATATCATTGTAGCAGTTGATGGAAAAAAAGGTATTTAGACTTAATTGCCATAAATCTGGTCAAGAAAGCAAGGACGGTCACATCCGTGTGTATGAAACGGATGTTGTGATTTCTTGAGCTCCTCGAAGAAATTGTTTGCCTCCTTTGTAACAGGATCCTCCACTTCCAGAGCTTCTAGCATCTCATCCATCCTATCAACCCCCGTTATATCATCATCCTCATCCACTTCTACTATGTCTCGAGATTTAGTCTCGCCGTGGAAGGTCCACACCTCATAACTTGGCGTGAAACCATTTCGACATAAGTGAAACGAAAGTTCCAATCTGCTCAAAAACTTGGTGTTCCGGCATTTCGTACATCGGCACCGCACCTTATCATCCATTGACAATGAAAATTCTCGATCCAAGAATTTATCTAACTTGATGTACCACTCATCCGAGTGACCACCAGTTCTGCTCTTCCAGCCAGTATACATCCAACTGCGGTCTTCACCCATGTTTAACTTTGCAGTTTAAAGCTGAAGAAATTATCGTTAATATATGCAGGATTTATCCTGCTTCTGACGAGACACAATATCTGAAGCCCAACAAAATTTTGGCAGCATAACCTCGCTTGTTTTACACTGCACCTCCCAAAAATGGTGCAGTTCTTCAAGCTTTGGGGTCAACTGTCCAACAACAAGGGAGGAGGCGAGGAAATAACGAAAGAGGAGGAATGAACGGGAGAAAACCACCTGTCGGGGCCCGCCGTCCACGCGCGGGAGCTTGTCATAACGAACGACATCCTGCGGACGAACGACGGTTACCGTCGCCAATTATGGCTTAGAGACTTTATTTGCGACGATTACCAGGCTCGCCGAGGGAGTACCATGTTGCCTGAGTCACCAAAGTCGCTGCCATCGTCGCACGCCCATCTCCAGCCATCGCCAGTGAGTGGTAAGACCGGTAGCATGTTTTCTATGTGGAAATAGGCAGTAGCGGCGAGTTTGGCGAAGGTTAGGGCACGGGAACACCGTTCCGGCGAGCACTCCGGCGAGGGCAGCCACGGGGAGGCGCGTGAGCACGAGGAGGAATAAGACGGGTGGGGCCCAATCGTCAGTGAGCGGAAGAAATCGGGAGGATCCCGTGTGGCGCGGGGATTTTCTGTGACAGCCACTACAGGAAATCATCGCAATTTATTTTACTTGCGACGGCTTTTTCTTTGGCCGTCACAAATAGGACTTTATACGAGCACTGGCCTAGTATGCGCCTGACTATGCCTAGGTAGATATTACTCTGGGTTACTCGTACCCGCTGGATAAAATCCGTACCCCCAGCCCGTACCCATTACCCGCAACACTTTAGCACAGAACAGAATATGTTCAACACATAACACAAAATAGGCACATAAAATAACATGCTCAACACAAAATAGGCACACGTGGGAGACGGTGGGTGCGGGGCGGCAGCGGAAGGCGGCGGGTGCGGCGGGGTGCGGCGGCGGGAGGTGGGAGGCGGTGGGGCACGGTGGTAGGAGGCGACGCTGCGGGGCGTGACGGCGGGAGGCGGCGGCACCAGCGGGGCGCGGTGGCAGGAGGTGGCACACGCACGGCGGGAGGTGACGCGGTGGGGCGGTTCGTCGCAAATCAATTATCTATAAACCAAATTAAACTATAAACACCCTAATTACCTAACTAACTACAAAAAACAATTTAATTGCCAAATTAATTACATATTACTATAAAACAAATTGAATTAACTATACTCTATCCTAATCTAACTAATAACAAGAAAAAATGAAAAAATACATTTAGATAGAGGAGTTTACCGAGAGGCGGTGATGGTGGCGGGCACGGCGGCGACGGGAGGCGGGCGCGGCGGGAGACGGTGACGGCGGCGGGCGTGGCGGGAGGCTGCGGGAGGCGGCGTGCGCAGCGGGAGACGGCGATGGCAGCGGGCGCGGCGGGAGGCTGTGGGAGGCGGCATGCACGGCGCGACAGCGAGAGGTGGATGGCGCGGCGGGGAACCGCAGCAGGCTACGGGGCGGAAATTAAAGGCGGGGGTGGCTGGGCGCGGGCGGCGGCGCGCTGGGACGCGGGCGGCGGCTGAGGGAGGCGGGCGGCGGGCCGCGGGAGGCGGGGCGCAGCGGCGGTGGCAGTGCGGCGGCGACGGCACGGGAGGAGGCGGCGCGGTGGCGGCGGCGTCGAGAGTTGTGTGAGTCGGGAGGCGCTCGGTCAAGTATATCAGGGTCATTTGCGACGGCTTCCTTAATTGCGACGGCATTACCTTTGTCCGTCACAAACAAGCATTTAATTGCGACGGTTGTTTGATTTGTGACGGCCACAGGTCTGGCCGTCGCAAATTAATGCTATTTGCGACGGCTCCAGTCGTAGCTGTCGCAAATAGGGTACTATTTGCGACGGCTTGTATTTTTGTGACGGCCTAGGGTTAGCCGTTGTAATTTACTTTATTTGCGACGGGCGACCATCGCAAATAATTATAGCCGTCACAAATGATCGGGTTTCCTGTAGTGGTCTTCCCACTTCCATGCTGAAATTTTCAGCGGTTGAAGTGGTCCGACTTTTCTCATATTGTCGGCTTTAACCCGCCGACATGTATCACACTCGTATACGTGTTATGTAACCTCTCTCTTCATCCGTGTCCACCAGAACTTAGATTTTAAATCCGGGTACATCTTATTGCTTCCTGCATGAATGGAGTATTTGGATAAATGAGATTCATCCAATATTCTTCTCCACAACTTCATATCTCGGTGTACAACTATTCAGTTGTTAAACCATAGAGTACCCTCCTCATCCTTGTGGAACATTTTCAGTTCACCGCTGTCCACTCTTTTCCGTATGTGATACATACCCTTGTCTCTCTTCTGAGCCTCTAAAATCTCATCCAATATTTGATCCGTGGGGAACTAAGCGCAGGCTTGGTTCTCCTTCTTCATTTGCAGCCATGGCTAAATTGTGAATGTGGGCTTTTCGACTAAGTGCATCGGCAACCACCTTCGCTTTGCCCAGATGGTAATGAATCTCAAGTTCATAATCTTTGATTAATTCTAACCATCTTCGCTGCCTCGTATTCAATTCTTTTGTGTGAAGATGTACTTTAAGCTTTTGTTGTCAGTGTAGAGATGTACTAGATTGCCTAGTAAATAATGTCTCCACATTTTTAAAGCAAGGACCACTGCAGAAAGTTCAATGTCGTGCGTCGGGTAATTCTGCTCATGACCCTTAGTTGTTTGGATACATACGCGACCACGCGTCCTTCTAGCATCAGCACACAACCAAGACCGATGCCGGATGCATCACAATACACATCAAAAGGTTTCGTTGTGTCCGGCTGAGATAAAACCGGAGCTGTGGTGAGATGTTTCACTAACATTTGAAAAGCTTGCTCACATGATTGGCTCCAATCATACTTGGTGCTTTTCTTCAACAGCTCCGTCATAGTTTTAGCAACATTGGAGAAATTTGGAATGAATATCCGGTCATAACCCGCTAAAACCTAGGAAACTCCCCACTTCATGAACAGACGTTGGAGATTTCCAATTCAGCACTTGCTAGATTTTACTTGGATCCACAGCGATGCCTTCCGCTGAAATAATATGTCTAAGAAACGGCACGTGGCTGATCCAAAACTCACATTTGCTAAACTTTGCATATAGTTTGTGATCTTTCAATCGTTGGAGTACAATACGCAAATGTTCAGCGTGTTCTTCTTCTGATTTAGAATAGATCAATATATTGTCAATGAACACCATGACGATCTTGTCTAGATCCGGTATGAACACAGTGTTCATGAGATATATAAAATGAGTCGGAGCATTGGACAACCCAAACGACATGACAAGATATTATTAAAGCCCATATCTTGTCGAGAACGCCGTCTTTGGTACATCTTCCGCCCGGATTTTTATTTGGTGATACCCGGACCGAAGATCCATATTGGAGAATACCTTAGCACCCACTAGTTGATCGAACAGAATATCGATGCTCAGTAGTGGATACTTATTCTTTATAATGACAACATTCAATGGATGATAATCTACACGTAATCTCAATGTCTCGTCCTTCTTCTTTACATATAGTGCGGAACAGCCCCAAGGTGAAGAACTTGGGTATATAAAACCTTTGTCCATGAGGTCATTCAGGTGCTCCTTCAATTCTGCTAACTCCTTCGGTGCCGTTTTATACGGACGCCGAGAGATCGGTCTGGTTCCCGGTGCTAGTTCTATTTTGAACTCCACATCATGTTCGGGAGGCATGCCCGGTAAATCGTCGAGAAACACGTATGGATATTCACATACCACTGGAATATCCTCAAGCTTAGGAGCTTCAATGCTGCAACTTGTTGTGATGGATCCACACGATTCAATGTGTTGCAACCGTATATTGGGGAATTTAGTTGAACAGTCTGGGAGCTGATGTCAAAGACAGCTCCATAATGTGTTAACCAGTACGTTTCCAAGTTAACATCAATCCTTTGATCCTTGAGTATGATAAGGCTCGCAGGATAAATGTTTTCACCCAAACACGGAGGTTTCGGAGAGACCGTTTCATTGGTCGATATCTTGCCTCCCGATGAGCTGATATGGAACGGATGTTTGACCGTGTTGAATGGAAGGTGATGTTTCAGCACAAAGTTTTTGCTAATAAAATTGTGGGTGGCACCGGTCGAATAAAATGAAAGTGGGTTGTTCATGTAAAGTGAACATGCGCGCCAAAACGGATTCACCTTCTGAAATGTCCTCAATCGCATCATAGTTAACCCCGCCAGCTTTTCAAAGAACTTTCTTTGAATGTTCATGGTGCTGATCCGAGCATTTGTGAGACGGCACATGGTTGAGGCTCAGCTCAGCTCCACAACAGTTTCGTGCCAAAGAAATCCTCTGCTTTTTACTAACAAGAGGTGGAGATAATCCGTGCACAGCTGGTTGTGGTAGGGTTGCATGAATAACCTCTAATTGCTGCTGTTGAGGTGGAGGCTCATAAGTGATTAATTTCAGCTGTGGTTGTGATGGTTGCACCACAAACTGGATTTCCTGATCGGCTGGCAAGTAATACCGTATTCGATAGTTTGGCGGAACCTCACTATCACTGTCCGGCGATATACTCCTCTTCAGCTCCATTTGCAACGGAGATGCATATCTTCTGTAACAATAGTGGCATTTACCAACTCGTTGTAATTACCGTTATTGAACAAAACCACTTGCTCCTTAAGCTCGACATTCAAGCCTCGGAAGAAATAGTCACACTTCATAGCTTCCGAGTCTACAATATGAGTGGTGTATTGCATCAAGTATTCAAACTCCTTGAAATACTCGTACGCACTCCTTTCTCCTTGTTTTAATTCCAAGAAATCTTGAAACTTCGCTCGAAGGATCCCGGAACATATGTGACGTGCATGGAAAACGTTCCAAAATTCATCCCACGTCACACGATGACCTTCAGGAAGAGTGGCGATATACTCCGCCCATCAAGCTCCAGCGGCTCCGTAAAGTTGTTGTGTGGCAAATAAAACCTTCTGATATTCATAGCACTTGAACATCTCAAACTTAGCTTCAATACATTGGAGCCAACAGGCCAGCTCCAACGGTTCTTTCACTTCTGAGAAAACTGGTAGTTGTCTCGCCAGGAAAGCCAAATAAGTGCTCGGCGGGGGATTAAGCTATAGTGTCTCCTGTCATATACTTTGTTGCACCAACATATCCAGAGACTCAGCCATGTTTCCTAAAACTTCCGCCAATCCGGTTGATGATGTCGGTACTTGTTGTTGTGGCAAATTATTTCCACCTTGACTCAAAACCAACCTCACCCCTAGAATGAGTGCGATTCATACTGCAAGAGCGAGCAATTTACGGTTAAAATTTAAAGTTACAACTCAACTTGAATTCAAAAACATTAACCGTAAAAGCATCACATAAATAATGCAGCACTACCCCGGATAACACGGATTTTTACAATTCTGATATCTACCAAACTTTAGCAAGTTTGTCAAACCCTTAATGCCAACAGCCAGAAAAATAACAGATACTAGAGAACCTGTTATGGAACTTAGAGAAGTATAAACATTCCTGTCCACAACAAGTCCCAAGTTAAATGGGCAATAAGGAATACTATGTTCAGAATGACCAGTTGGCCTGAATCCCAGAATTGGAATATGAAAACGGCAATTTCATGTCTCAAGTTGAATACCGAAGTTACATATAACTTCAATATCTTTCCAAAGAGTATTCATTCGCCATCATACCAGTTATGGATCATAAGTTATGATATTTCAAAGTTGACAGAAATCTGGAACAATTTTGACAGCACCTCTTTTGAAAGTGGTTGTTTTGTCCGCAAGATTTCATATAATTCTACCCCAAATCTGGAGAAACTTTGAACTACACGTCGTAACACATATCATAAAATTTACAACAGTGTCTTATATAACCCTTAGAAATTTTTTGTATAAGAAGTTATGGTCGAAATACAGAAAATTCCAAAGAGTATTTTTGCCTGCCCTGTTTCGAGACAATTCACACTCATCTGTGATTTTCATCCACTTGGGGGTGATTCTATTATGGACTTCTACAGAAAAATTGTAGAAAAGTTCAAAAGCTTTCAAGAAATGTATCACTCACGTCCATTGATTCAACCTAACAAAACTTGTGTCCCGTTCAATTCCAGCAAAATTTCTACCGGAAACAGGGGAGGTAGTTCCTAAGTCTTTTAGAATGAATATATACTCCCAATTGATTCTTAGTTCAATATGGGAGTTCAATAACCCCTATTTGAATCCTAAACTCCAAATTTACTCTTTTCTTTAAGCAATTCCTTTTTATGCAGTTAAGAACACATCTCGGTACCACGTTTCCTCAACAATTCAGAAATCCTAACCGGCTATATACCTCATATATGTCTCAAGTGATGGCACTAAAACGGTCACTCACACAAGTTTTCTAAATACAATGTTCTAACTTGGTCAAGGTATCTGCATAAAACCACTCAATAGTGAGGCACACGAGAGTTTTATCATTTTAGGCAGGTATATATCATACTAAAGCCATACGCCTCGTATCATTGCCATACGGGTTGTCCTTGAGTCAGGCCACGTCTCAAGTTAGATGATTGGGTTATTCACCACCCAACAGAGGGCTCCACACCTTTACAATTAAGCACACCGGTGGACCAGCATTTTCATATGCCTTATAGGACATGAAGACTCCTAGAGAACATATTTCGTGTTACAAACCACACGATGGGGTCTCCTCCTCTTGCCCCTGGGTTTGCGCACTGGAGGCTAGTGCATTTCAGAAAACATATTTACTTCCCGTATATTTATGAAAGGGACAACCCACACTACTTTCCTCGTATGTGGGGAGGGGGGTACCGGAAATTGGTCCACTTTCAGTGGCGTTTCTTACCATTCTTACCTCCACGTAGGTGCGGCGTTACACAATTGAAATACAGAATAGTAACACAAGTCAGCTTGACACCTTATGTAAATATGCTGTTATAGTCCTTGTACGAGCTTACTATCCGTTCCTCACTCATATACGTCTAAGTTTTCGAAAATAGACTCTTTTCATGTGTGCTATTCCCAATGCGGCTCTAATACCATGCCTGTGGGGACCCTCGCCGGGTCCACACTCCAGGAATCGCATTGGGTGGTGTCATGCGATGCGGCACCTAACAACATACACGAAAAGACAAGGTAAACAACTGTGAACGACGGTTATTCGAATCAATGACAACCCAGAATACACGACACATACACCTGCCTCGAAAGACTCACACGGGAGCTCTTCCTTATGTTGTATGTGGCAACCGTTCACACGACACCCCGATATAGAAACATGCTTCGTCCTGAGCAGTATGTTCCTCTACACGGACACGTCAGAGTTGCCCGTTAAAGGATTTAAACCTCTCGCCTTCTCAAAGCCATTCCCAGACGAAAGATGAGTTTCTACACCACCGTCCATCGAGTTACATCGGTTTAATGGGTTCCATATACCATTATGTATCCGGTGTAGCTCAAACTTATCCAGAAGGGTCGCATACGGCGGAGTCCTTAACTGACACAGATGGGGCTACATTCCCAACCTCCACCATAACCGGCCCAGGCCAAATGTGGTCACAAGCGTTGTCACAGCCATCGGGTCGAGATAATCTTGTGCTTTCCATCCTATAGAAACTTGAAAGTTGCCTACGGGGGGGGTGAATAGGCTAAGAAAACCTGAAACTACTAAAAACAGTGGATTAAACCTGAAGGGCTGGACTAGTCCGGTCTGGGGGCGAACTAGTCCGGTCTAGGTATAGAACTTAGATAAAGGTTGCGTTTTTATGGATTTCTTTTCAAGTTTGTTCAAGCGGAAGATATGTGAGTTTTCTAACAATCTAATCAACTAGTATGTGAAAGAGAAACCGATTGGATTGACAGATTCACAACTATAAGGCAATTAACAAGTTTTGAGCGAGACAAATCCTAACAAGAAACTCCAGTGAATAAGCGAGAAAGTAAAGGAATCAAGAGACTCGATTTATCCCGAGGTTTGATTCCACACAGAAATCTACGTCCCCGTTGAGGAGTCCATAAAGGACCGGGTCTCTTCCAACCCTACCCTCACCAAGCGACCACCAAGATCAAGCCTAGGTTCTTCACCATCAATCAAAGGGTGAATACAAGATTCTAGGGGCTACTCATAACTTGAGGCTCCCAACAACATCCTAGCAGTTCTAGGAAACAAAATACAACAGCCACGAACTCAAATTAACATTTAGAGTGCAAGAGATTCAAACTGAGAGCTCAAACGTTGATCACTGCGTCTCTCCTCTCACAAATCCACAAACCCCTCAAGATCCAATCTTAGGGGTCAAGAAGGTGAGGAAAGAGGCTTAGAAGAGCTCAAGGAAAGAGTTTTCGGCGCTAGGGTTGCAGAGTTGCTCATTTGAAACCGGGGGGGTCCCTTTTTATAGGGATCCTGACATCTAATCGTTACACTTGCTAAAGTTCGGAGTAGTCCGGCCTTGGGGGACCACTTACGTCACAAAGGCTACCAACTAAAGTCCCCGCGAACTAAAGTCATTAAAACGGTCATAAAATCTCGGACTAGTCTGTTGACGAACGGACTAGTCCGATCTCACACAGGAGCCTTTGCTCCGGGTGAGAACGGACTAGTCTGGCTAGTAGCGGACTAGTCTGGCCACACGGGCGGACTAGTCCGGTCTTACCAGACTTAGTCTCAAAACTCTCTAATCTCACGTTACGGACTAGTCTGGCCAAATCCATACTAGTCCGAAATCACAGAGTAATACTTGTTCCGTTCTAATCCGGACTAGTCTAAAGAAACCGGACTAGTCCGACCAGCTGAGCGGACTAGTCCGAGGTCACTCAGAGGGATTTCCTCCGGACCTAAGCATCTTAGTCTGAATGGACGTACTAGTCCGGCCCCATGGGCGTACTAGTCCGTCCTTCTGGGACTTGGTCTCAGAAAGGCTCAAACTTACACAAGAACGGACTAGTCCGGCATAAAAAAGACAAGTCCAAACTCACTCAGAGACTTGTAGTCTGGTCCAAAACGGAATAGTCCGGTTGGATCAGACTAGTCCGGACCCAAGTCCAAACAAGTCCGGTCTACCTTCTAAGCTATGCCTAGGACTATTCCCTCCCAAAATTCTAACTGGAAATTTGAGCTCTCTAATGATTCTCAAGCACTCTAAAGGAGAATACCATATACACAACTAGAAAATGTGAAACTCAAGAACAAAATTCTATTTTCTACTCTTGCATGTCTTTTTTTTTGCTTTTTGCTTTTTGAGGGACTCCACATTTATTCTTATCTCAAAGACCTATGCTCATACTCATTAAAGCTCATTAGTATCTTAATTGTCGTCATCAATCATCCAAAACCCAGGGGGATTACCTAGATGCACTTTCAATCTCCCCCTTTTTGGTGATTGATGACAACACATTAAGACTCTCGATTAATGGATATAAGAGTTTGTTTTCATAATACATATATGTATGATGTACTCCCCCTAAATGTGTGCACAAGAGTTTGTCAAGAAAAATATGCACATGAATGAGTTCTATGGGGATTTCATACACACATGTGTTACGGTGGGGTGCCTAAGTGTGATGTGATAAAAGGAGTGTAAAATGCATTGAGGGGAATATCAATGATATTAACTAACAAGATCATCTCAACATAACATAGTATTAAGACATATTGTGGCATAGTCATTACAAGACAACATAATGTGGCTTAGTCATTACAAAACAAGACAAGAATTTTAAAAAGCTTAAACTAGACTACTCCCCCTCTTTCTCTCCCCCTTTGGCATCAAAGCACCAAAAAGGAAAAGAAAAGAGAGAAGGGCCTAATCGCTATCATATTCATCTTGATCTTTGCCTTGTTCGCTTTGAGTCTCTTCATCTTCATTGTCGTATTCATCGTCATCCTCATATTGATCATGGGAGCTAGGAGGAGGAGCAGAGGAGGAACCACCTTCACCAAAGTAGGCAAGCTCGTCCTCGGTGAGAGTGGGAAACTCGGTTACTCCTTCATCGTCCGATGACGGTGGACACATAGGCATCTCCATCTTGTCGCACATTGCCTTGAGGTACTTCTCTTGGCGTTGCTTCATCTTCTGTGTGCGAACTTCCACCTTCCGGCATGAAGAGAAGATTGCCTTGAAGATTTTGAGTAGCCCACTAGAGGAGCCACTCGACGACGGAGGAGCAGACGGCCCAGCTGAGGAAGATGGAGCTGCGGAGGAGCTCCTACCCAAGGACACAGGAGGGCGAGGAAGAGGAGTCAGAATTTGTGGACGCAGCTTCCTGCGCTTCACGTCCTCGGCAAATTCCACGCCGGTGACTTTCTCGATCATGCACATAATATATGGTGCATAGCCACAAGACCTGTTTGTAGTGTAGGAGATGTTGAAGATATCGTTATAATGTAGTAAAAAATGTTGAACTTCTCTTCTTCATTGAGTAGCTTCAACAAGTTCCTTAGATACCCTTATATCATCCCCGCATCTCCATCCTTGGGTGCTAGTGTCTTCCTCAAAATTCAGTTGAGCACTCCAAAGAAAGGTTTGATGTTGTGAGTTGAGGATGGCTCATAGGTGAGGTATGATGAGTACATAAAGTCCAAGTCATCCTTTCCCAAGGTCCTTTCATTGTGAACTATGATCTCATAGTTCAAATGCTCTTCAAGCCCAAGGATCCTTGCATACTCATCATACAACACCGAGTACACGACACCATTAGTCATCCAAGTGATCTTCCTGTTTCCATATGTGTGGAAGTAGCAGGTGGTGTAGAATTGGACTATGACTTCAATGTTCAATTACTGAAAACCCATAAAGTCCTTCATCCCATGGCGTTCTACAGCTTCAATCACTGCATCAAAAGCTTGATGCTTCTTGTTCGCCATATAGGACCAATCCACCCACTGAGCGTCGACTACCAGTGTCTTCATTGGAAGATAGACAAGCTAGTAATAGTCACAATGGAAGTCACACAGAAGCGAGGGTCTGGTGTGGCCTTCTCATACTTGTAGATTTATTCCTCCCTTAGCCTTCTAGCTTTCTCAGCTCCCTTGCCTTTGAATGTTGCACTCACAAAATTGGGTTGACGGTTTGGATTGTGCATGGGAGGTGCTCTCTCAAGTGGCCCAACTGGTCCTTGTGGGGGATTCCCCCTTCCACGCCTAGGGTTGTCACGAATGACAAGACCCCTATCGGCCAAAGCCTTTTTCCTCTGGGGATCCGCTGCTTTTCCTTTCCCTTTGTCTTGGGCAGTTCCCTGTGACTGAGCTTGTTATTTTTCCTTCAAGGTAACTAGCCTCTTCCTTCTTAGTGGATCAACGGACTAAGATGCTTGTTCTTCCCTATTAGCACGTTTCTTTGTCCGAGCCTCCCTAGCTGCAGCCTTAGCCGCTTCGGCCTCAGCTACTACACGATAGGCGCCTTGGCGAGCCGCTTCGGCCTCGGGGTTGGGGAGAGGACTATCTCCGGATCCCGACATGATCTGGTGATAGATAAAAGGGAAAGATGAGACACAAAAGTATTGCGTTTAAATTAGTGTACATTCACAAAGTTAGGGGCTAAAACTGCATCAGCCAGACTTGTCCGGCCAGTGCACGGACTAGTCCGGACTCTACAGATTTAAACCCTAACTTAAGCGATTTGAGCACAGATTCACAAAAACTAGATGCAATACTACAAGGAATGCAACAATATGGCGTAAGGACATCAGGGAAGGCCTAAGTCACTAGAAATATGACCTAGAAACAAGGAATTTGTGAAAAATTGAAGTTAGGTCAAAAAGTATCTTAGAACAAAGAAATTTGATGAAATCCGCGGATCGAAGGAGCGGAGATGGTCAGGAAAGGGTTCCCCGCACTCCACAAGCCTTGAATCAAGGATTCCTTCGAGGGATTTGAGAGAGAGCTCCAAAATCGCCAGTGGGGGCTAGTTTTGGAGGAGAAGAGAGGTGTAGAGATGAATGACAGAGGGAGGGGGGTTCGACCCCGACCCTTGGAGGTTAAGTCTCCAAGAGCCAGACTAGTCCGGTTTGCTCTCCGGACTAGTCGGCTATGTTGGACTAGGTCCGGACTAGTCTGTAGTCTGGATGCAGTCCGGACTAGTCCGTTGTGGACTTATCTGCTGCATCTCGGACTATTCAAGATATCTGGACTTGTCCGGCCTATAGGGCGGACTAGTCCGGTCCTTGAAGGCTGATAAATTAATTCCTATATATTAGAATTTCGCCAAGAGTGATTAAGGTGAATTTACTTTCACCTTCTATTAGATCTATGGTCAATATATACCAAAGCACACAATTAGATGATAACCACAATATATCTAAAAATAATGTGAGAGAAAATTAGAAGGGGAACAAGTTTTTCACAATCATTCATGTTTTTGAAGTTTGTGAAATTTTTTGAAGATTTCAAATTACTAGCATTCAGATGTACAGCATTTCAAGCCACATTCCTTAGCTCATTTCGAAGTTCACAAAATCGTTTTTCATCTAGTGGATTGGTGAAAATATCAGTTAGTTGTTTTTCGGTTCTAACATGTGAGATAGCTATGTCCCCTTTATAGAATGGTCTCTCAAGAAGTGGTGCTAGATGTCTATGTGTTTGGTTCTAGATTGTTCTACAGGGTTATGGGCAATCTTAATGACACTCTCATTGTCGCGTAGAAGTGGAATGTGGTTCATATTGTAACCATAATTCCTTAGAGTTTGTCGCATCCTAAGAAGTTGAGCACAACAACTTCCGGCTGCAACATACTCCGCTTCGGCTGTGGAAAGGGCAATGGAATTTTGTTTCGTGGATGACCATGATACTAGAGATCTACCCAAGAATTGGCAAGTCCCGGAGGTGCTTTATCTATATACTTTACATCCGGCGTAATCCGCATCGGAATATCGGATGAGATTAAACTTAGACCCCTTTGGATACCACAACCCTAGGTTCGGTGTGTGAACTAAATATCTTAAGATTCCTTTAACAACAATTAAGTGGCATTCTTTAGGAGAGGCTTGGAACTTTGCACACAAGCATACACTAAGCATGATATCGGCCTAGATGCACAAAGATAAAGCAATGAACCAATCATAGAGCGATATACCTTTTGATCCACGCTTGGTCCATCTTCATTGAGACCGAGGTGCCCGTTCGTTGCCTTTGGTGTCTTGATGGGTTTGGCCTTGTCCATGTCAAACTTCTTGAGTATGTCTCTTGTGTACTTCGTTTGACTAATGAACGTGCCTTCCTTGAGTTGCTTGACTTGAAATCCTAGGAAGAACTTCAACTCCCCCATCATGGACATCTCAAACCTATCCGTTATTAACTTACTAAACTCATTACAAAAAGATTTGTCAGTCGAACAAAATATAATGTCATTGACATATATTTGGCACACAAAGAGATCATCATCCACATTCTTTGTGAAAAGAGTGTAATCAGCTTTGCCTATCCTAAAACCATTATCAATAAGAAAGTCTCTAAGACACTCATACCAAGCTCTAGGAGCTTGTTTGAGGCCATAGAGAGCTTTATGCAATTTAAACATATGATTAGGATATTCTTGATCTTCAAACCCGGGTGGTTGCTCCACGTACACTTCCTCCTTGTTGAACTTGACCGTGTTGATCTTGGAGTTCTTGAGTTTGATTTTGTGTGAGAGACGCCAATTGTGATGAACTTGGAGCATCTTGTCCGACATCTTCTTGAGGACGGACATCTTCAAGCCCCATTCTTCTTAGTGCTACAATTAGTGCTTCTTCTTCATCTAGCACACATTGATCGACTTTCTCCACTTGGGAGCTATTAGTTTCATCAAACACCATGTCACGTGCAATTTTAACACAATCGGAGGTTTTGTTGAAAACACGATAGGCGTAGGTGTTTGAGTCATAACCATGTAAGAAACCTTCATCGGATTTCAAAGCAAACTTTGAAGTCCTAGGCTTCTTGTTGAGAATATAGCATTTACTTCCGAAGACACGAAAGTAAGAGATGTTGGGTTTGTTACCGGTTAGGAGCCCACATGGAGTTTTCTTCAAAAGTCGATGGAGATAGAGGCGGTTTGTGGCGTAGCAAGCAGTGTTGACCGCTTCCGCCCAAAACTGATCTGAAGTCTTGTACTCATCAAGCATGGTTCTTTCCATCTCTATGAGTGTGCGGTTCTTCCTTTCGTCCACCCCATTTTGTTCGGGGGAGTAGGGGGCCGAAAACTCATGCTTGATGCCCTCTTCATCCAAGTATTCTTCTACTTGGGTGTTCTTGAATTTGGAGTCGTTTTCACTCCTTATTTTCTTGATTCTTAAGGAGAACTCGTTTTGAGCTCTCTTAAAGAACTTCTTGAGGAAACTTTTAGTTTCTCCCTTATCATGCAAGAAAAATACCCAAGTGAAGCAAGAATAGTCATCAACAATTACTAAACCATATATGTTACCGATAATGCTTATGTAGGTGACGGGACCGAAGAGGTCCATGTGGAGCATCTCCATGGTCTTGTTGTCATCATCACATTATTGGCGGGATGAGCTGCTCCAATTTGCTCCGGCTTGACACGCGCTACATGGCCTATCTTTCTCAAAAACAATATTCTTTAGTCCACGGATGTGATCCCCCTTTAAAAGTTTTTGTAAGTTCCTCATACCAACACAGGCTAGTCTCCTATGCCACAACCATCCCATGTTGGTTTTTTCTATTAAGCGTGTGTCAAGTTGAGCTTTATCCATGGAGAAATCCACTAAATAAATCTTTCCCTTCAACACACCCTTAAAGGCAATTGAGTTATCACTTCTTCTAGAGACGGTCACACCCTCGTTAGTAAACAAGCAATTATAACCTTTCTCACATAGTTGAGATATGGACAATAGGTTATAATCTAGTGATTTAACATGTAGAACATGAGAAAGCCAGTGTTGAGAAGAGATTGCAATTTTACCGATACCGAGCACTCTTCCTTGACTATTGTCACCAAAGTAGATGCCTTCACTTGGATCATCATTTTCTTCATACTCAACGAACATCTTCCTCTCTCCGGTCATATGATTACTGCACCCACTATCTAGCACCCATTTAGTGCCACCAGAGGAGTAGGCCTGCAAAACAATTTAAGGTTTGGTTTTAGGTACCCAAACTAGGTTGGGTCCTTTTAGGTTAGTCACAAGGCATTTGAGCACCCACACACAAGTTTTTGGACTCTTGTTGAGTGGCCCAACATATTTAGCATATACTCGACCATACTTGCTCTTCATAAGAACATAAAATGCATCAAAGTTATGAAATGTGGTAGATTTTTTTGGAAATTTCATGTGAGGTAGATGCAAGGTTGTTGTTCTTGACTTGAGTTGAGTTCTCTTTGACAAAAGCTGCACACTTGTTGTTATTCTTGAGGATTCTAGCATTTTTGCTTTCCTCCCCTAGTATAACCAAGTCCATCTTTGATAAGAGGAGATCTTGTGATTGAGTATGCACTACGTGCATATTTCATCTTCTCCTTATCAAAGATGTTATTTTTGTGTGTATTCTTGCTTTGTGCCATTTTGAGCTTATTTTTCAAGTTTAGAACAAGATTAACACATTTGCAAGTTTTAGTGTTAGATTCCATATTTGTTGAGGAGGAGTTCTTGGAGGATGAAGTAGTTGAGACACTTGACTTAAGTGAGTTCAATTGTGCTTCAAGATTCTTGTGAGTTTTGGTCAAACTCACAAGTTCGTCATGTACATTCGTACTATTAAGTTCAGCATAAGTTTCCTTGCTCAAGACAAGTTCGCTTTCAAGTGCTCTACTCTTCTCTCTCTCAAGTTCAAGGAGCTTTTCAATCTCAAGGTTTCTTTCCTTTTCAAGGATAAGCAATTCTTCTTGTTGATTGAGAAGCTCTTCTTGTTCAAATATTTCATCCGATAGCATTTTCATTTTAGCTATAGCATTTTTGTTTAAGCCCTTAAACATGAATTCATTTTTGCTACTGCTATCAAAGTCATCATCATCAGCAGCAATATGTAACTTGGAAGGTTTAGATGTTACCTTACGCTTTCTTTCCTTTGCCATGAGGCATGTATGGCTTGGGCTCTTCCAATCACCCTTGTTTGGCAAGAGTGATTTCTTCATGGTTCGCCTCTTGATGGCGACAGTTGCCACCTTTTCTTCATCTTCGGAAGAGGACTCTTCGTTTAAGTCCCACTCTTCTCCAATGTGAGCTTGTCCATAAGCCTTCTTCTTTTTGAAGATCTTCTTGTCTTGAGGCTTCCCATCCTTCTTCTTCCTCTTGTCATCTTCCTTGCTATGGGGGCAATTCACAATGAAATGCCCGTATTCGCCATAGTTGTAGCAAGTCTTCTTTGTTCTTGACTTGCCCTTGTCCTTGCTCTTGTTCTCATAGTGATGGCTTTTTCTTCTTCTCATCATCCTTTTGAATCTTTTGATGAAGAAGGCCATTTCTTCATCATCCATGTCCATGCTCTCATCATCACTCTCTTCATCATCACTTGTGATTTGCATTTCTTTTCCCTTGGACTTGGATGTGGCCTTGAGAGCTATGCCCTTCTTCTTGTATGAGGTGATCTTTGCTAGGTCGTTGACATGTTGGGCTTCCTTCTCCATCATCTCATGGTTGATGATCTTCTCTAGCACTTCATTCGGAGTCATCATGTGGAAGTTTGGACTTTCCCGGATCAAAGTGCATAGGGTCACATTATGAGGCATGAAAGCTCTTATCATCCTCTTGACCACCTCATGATCATTCCATTTCTTGCATCTGTACGCCCGCCTCTTGTTGATGAGGGTCTTGAGCCGGTTGTACATCTCTTGAGGTGTTTCGCCTTCTTCCATGGCATACCTTCCAAGCTCTCCTTTGATCATCTCGATCTTGGCTTCCCTCACGGATCGGTTTCCTTCATGTGCGATCTTGAGGGTGTCCCAAATATCTTTGGCGAGCTCTAACCCATCCACCTTGTTGAATTCTTCGAGACTTAGGGATGAGTTGAGCACGGCCGCCGCTTGTGCATTGCGGTGGATTTTTTGTTCTTGCTCTTGGGTGAGTTCATCCTCGTCTTCGGGGATATCAATACCTGTACAAACAACATGCCAAAGACTTGGGTTTAAGAAGATTAGATGCAACTTCATGTTGTGCTTCCACATGGTATAGTTAGTTCCATCAAAGTGAGGTGGTTTGCCTAAGGGAATTGAAAAATAACTAGAATGTGAATTTAGACACTCATAATTAAAAGGATATCGTGAGTAGTCTTATTGACTACTCTTGAGCTTCTTCTCCAACTTGTCCTTCTTTTTCTTCTTATCTTCTTCCTCTTTCTTCTTGAGGAGAGCCATGAGACGAAGAACTTCTTCATCTTCTTCCGAGCTTGAGACATCTTGTGGAGGAGTAACAGCTGGAGGTGGGTTTGAACCTTGATCTTCGAAGTTGCTCGGACTTGCTCCATTTCCCTTGGTAGGATCAACTTGGCTACCGGTCTTGTCCCCCACCTCCTCTCCAAGTGGTTAAGCTTTTGTGGAGAGTTAGCTTTTATACCAATTGAAAGTTGCCTAGAGGGGGTCAATAGGCTAATAAAACCTGAAACTACTGAAAACAGCGGATTAAACCTGAAGGGCCGGACTAGTCCGGACTAGGTATAGAACTTAGATAAAGGTTGATTTTTATGGATTTCTTTTCAAGTTTGTTCGAGTGGAAGATATGTGAGTTGCCTAACAATCTAATCAACTAGTTTTGTGAAAGAGAAACCGATTGGATTACAAGATTCACAACTATAAGACAATTAACAAGTTTTGAGCGAGACAAATCCTAACAAGCAACTCTAGTGAATAAGCAAGAAAGTAAAGGAATCAAGAGAGTCGATTTATCCCGAGGTTCGATTCCACACACGAATCTACGTCCCCATTGAGGAGTCCACAAAGGATCGGGTCTCTTCCAACCCTACCCTCACCGAGCAATCACCAAGATCAAGCCCGGGTTCTTCACTATCAATCAAAGGGTGAATACAAGATTCTAGGGGCTACTCACAACTTGAGGCTTCCTACAACAACCTAGCAGTTCTAGGAAACAAAATACAACAGCCACGAACTCAAATTAACAATTAGAGTGCAAGAGATTCAGACCGAGAGCTCAAACGTTGATCACGCGTCTCTCCTCTCACAAATATACAAACCCCTCAAGATCTAATCTTAGGGGTCAAGAAGGTTAGGAAAGAGACTTAGAAGAGCTCAAGGAAAGAGTTTTTGCTGCTAGGGTTGCAGAGTTGCTCATTTGAAACCCGGGGGGGTCCCTTTTTATAGGGATCTCGACATCTAACCGTTACACCTGCTAAAGTCCGGACTAGTCCGGCCAGAACCCCAGACTAGTCCGGCCTTAGGGGACCACTTAGGTCACAAAGGCTACCAACTAAAGTCCCCGCGACCTCTGAATTCAAACAGTCATTAAAACAGTCATAAAATCCCAGACTAGTCCGTTGAAGAACGGACTAGTCCGATCTCACACAGGAGCCTTTGCTCCGGGTGAGAACGGGCTAGTCTGGCTAGTAGCGGACTATTCCGGCCACACGGGCGGACTAGTCCGGTCTTACCAGACTTAGTCTCAAAACTCTCTAATCTCACATTACGGACTAGTCTGGTCATGTCTGGACTAGTCCGAGCTCACACAGGAACACTTGTTCCATTCTAAATCGGACTAGTCCGGCCAGCTGAGCGGACTAGTCCAAGGTCACTTAGAGGGATTTCCTCCGTACCTAAGCGGCTTAGTCCGAACTGGCAGACTAGTCCGGCCTTCTGGGACTTGGTCCCAGAAAGGCTCAGACTTACACAAGAACGGACTAGCTCGGCATAAAACGGACAAGTCCGAACTCACTCAGAGACTTGTAGTCCGGTCCAAAATGGAATAGTCCAGTTGGATCGGACTAGTCCGACCCTAAGTCTGGTCTACCTTCTAAGATATGCCTAGGACTATTCCCTCCCAAAATTCTAACTAGAAATTTGAGATCTCTAATGATTCTCAAGTACTCTAAAGGAGAAGACCCTATACACAACTAGAAAATGTGAAACTCAAGAATAAAATTCTATTTTCTACTCTTGCAAGTCTTCTTTTTTTCCTTTTTGCTTTTTGACGGACTCCACATTCATTCTTATCTCAAAGACCTGTGCTCATACTCATTAAATCTTATTAGTATCTTAATTGTCGTCATCAATCATCCAAAACCTACGATGATTACCTAAATGCACTTTCAAAACTCCACGTCCACATCTCACTTTCTTTGAGGGTGCTTTTATCAACTACTTTCTTGCGAGTAGACTCTGTTACTCGACCTTTCTCGCGAGGATTAGGGGTGGGCATGTTTAACCGTTAACCTTTACCGAACCGAACCGCACCGAACCGAACCGAAATATGCGGTTAACCGAAATTTTTGGTCAAGTGCGGTTATCATTTTTGTGTATTTTGGATAACCGAATTTTATGTGGTTATCACCTCGTATTAACCGAATAACTGATTTAACAGAAATATAAACTCACACACTCATATAAGCCAAAAATATAAAGTTCAATAGTACTAATCTTTATCCTCAACAAAAAATTTCTCATAGTACTACCTAATCTTAATAATTTCCACCCACCACCGGCACATATATGTCATGTTGGTATATTTATTGTTTATTTTTATGTGTTTATTATCATTTTTGTCCAATAAATTATGTTACACATGAGAATGCGGTTAACCACAAAACCGAACCGAATTAATCGCAACTGAATTGCGCGTTTATGACTTTTTTTTTGAATCAAAACGGGTTATCAATTCTTCATAACCGAAATTTCTCTTAACCGGATTAACCGTATTAACCAAATGCCCATCCCTAGCGAGGATATTCCAACTACTCGACGAAAACCGGGCTATCTAGAACATTAGCATAGCCAACTACGACGAGGGAAATCCTATACTAACCCTTCTACTTCGGGATTAATGGTAATACAAGTGGGTATCAAACATCCTAGACATAATGCACAATATCACTTCTAATCAATACTAAGTGAAAGTAAAAGCAAAAATCGTAAAGGTGATTATATGCAAACCCGGGCTTGACTTGCTCAACGGTTTACTTAGTGACTTTATGAAGTCAGTCTTCCTCTGGAGTATCCGCTACAACAATCACGAGAGTGAGCTATTTGGGATGCAAATGCACATATATTCAAAAGCAATTTGGGGAACAATAGCGAGGTTTATGTTTTTGGGATCTACAGCAGTAGAGAGGAAAATCCAAATGGGTTAACTCAATAGTTTTTGGTCTAATGAATACATGTCATTTGATGGACATATGCAAGCATCTGGAATGATATGGCTGAAAACAGTAGAAGAGAATTCTAATGCTTCTGAAATTTTTACGGTAGTTCGGGATTCCTCAGAGATACTACCTGCAAAATTTCAGAGGAAGATGATAAAGAATGTGGTCTTATGAAATCCCTAAGTGACTGTGCTTCTCGTCCCTAGCATATGAGTTTTGGAGTTTTGACATGCTGAAAATTAGACTTTTTGTGAAGTACATAATGTCCTGAACCTATAGGAATTGGTTTCATCCTTTTTGGAGCTTCCTACATGGAGATATTGATTTTACAATATTTGGCAAAAGTCTGAAAAATGTTTCTATTGTTTTTCCCATTTTTCAGAGACATAGAGGATTTAAACACCATTTGATCCAGTAAATGGAGTCAAATGACTCTGAAATTTTTACTGGAGTTCAATTATATTTAAATCAAGGTTCTGACCAAAATTGGAATTTTCCAATTAACAAAACTACTGGAATTAATTCACTAAGTTTTTTTAAGGTATTAATGAGCAAAATCCAGGGACTTTTATAAAAATTATGATGCACCACTAGATAGTACTCATCAAGAGGATTCTAAAGGAATTTATTTTATAATTTTTGGGCATTTCTACACAAAGTTATGGCTGTTTGAAGTTTGAATGAAAACTGAAAATAATTGAAATGAACTACTGACAGTGGGCCCCACCCAAACTTCTTCTTCCTCGCGCCAGCGGCGCTCGGGCGGCGGCGTGCGCCGGCAAGGCTTGCCGGAATTGGGTTCTCGGCCGCCCCCGGAGCTGAAACTCGCCGCCTAGCCATAATCCGCGATGCTGAGCACGTCTAGGAGGTCGGCGGCCGCCGGCGATGGCCGAAACACGCGTGCGACGGCAGAAACAGCGGCTAGAGTTCTGGCGACATCGAAAGTCCACCACACGCCTCCAAACTTTCAGTTCTTTGGCTCTAGAGCACCAGTGGAGCACGGGGAACATGAAATGAAGGAGCTTGGAGGTCAAAAACACCGACAAACCCACTCTCCACGGTCAGCCGGGGGGTTTTACATCGGCGGCGAGAAAAACGGCTATAACATAGCCGATTCTCGTCGGTTTTCACCACTTCTTCTTTGAGGAGATGGGCGCTAGGATGTGAGAAAGCTTCTTGCGAACCAATTCGACCACTAGTTGCACAAGCAATCGGAATTTGAGGTTAGACCGAGCTCGGGTGTGATGAACTAGGTTTCAGTGAAGTGGGAAATTTTAGCTAACGGATTGACCAAATGCGAAACGGTTTTAGGATACACCATCTAGGCATGCAAACGCACCTCTTTCGTGTAGAAAGGTGGAGGAGAGGGTGGTCGTAGTGTACGGGCGACGGTGAACCGAACGTGTGGTCATCGTGTTCACCCGGAGTGCTGCGAAAATCTTCAATTTGCGAGCACCACGAGCAAGGAACTTCGGAGTCGAGGTGGTAGCACACTAGAGCACGACGTTGCGCTGCTTTTTGGTGTTTGGAGCTCGATCGTCCAGTAATTCGGCCGGGCCATGCGAGCTCGGGCACAGGAGGCGGCGTCGGTTTGCTTCGTGGGAGAGAAAATAGAGAGAGAGCGCGAGAGAGGAAAAAAACTTCGGTGCACTCGCTGCGTGGGGGATAGAACCGAGCAAAATATCGGGGAGTTCCTTCGAGAGGACGCCCAGGCAGGCAGCTCGCCGGAAGCTGCTCCTCGTGGTGGCCCGCGCTGAAGAAATTACCGAGTCGGTTCTGCACTGAGAGACTGCCATATGGGGTCCACAGCCCCTTCAATTTTCCTTCTCTGTACTTTGAGATTCCCATATATTCTTTGTCCAAAATTCACCAAAATTGGATGTTAGACCAAAAAGAATATGGGGACTGAAATATGAAATCTGATTTTAAAGTTGACCAAGTTTGGTTCAGATTCAAATTCAAATGCTCTCTCAATTATTCCATTGAATAAAGAGCATATGAGCTCCAAAAATTACCAAATTCGGAAGAGAAGCTATTTGATACATGTGAGATTCATTGGTTGATTGAATTGTATGCCGTGGTACAATTTTAAACATGAATCATTTTAAAATAGCTCAATTGAGGTTTAAACTTCCCCACTCTCTTCATAGTGGTTGTTTACAAGAGTTTAAATCATGTACTAAAGTCCACTCCTCATTTTAACATGTGCTAAGCATGAGTTAGATAAAAAATTTTAACTCCCTCACATGTCCATTGTGTGTTCATCATTTTATGTGACACATAGTTAGTCCTTCCTCTCCTCAACTTTTCTTCATAAGTTGAAATACAGCTTTATAAAGGTTAGGGCTGTTACATGGGACTCCCCTTAAAAGAATCTTGTCCCGAGATTACAAAAAGAAAGAGGAAGGGAGAAAGACTACTGGACATATGACGATAACAAGTTGTGAAAATTTGAACGGAGAAACACTTTGCTTTCCCGCGTTGCTTCATTAGCGGTGTGGTTGCTACACAATACTTTATAAAACCGCTGAACTGCCGCACGACCACATCGATGTCGTCCAGCGTCAGCAGATCCCTCAGCAACCTCGACCTCGCCGCCTGGTTGAGGCAGATCGGCAAGCAGCTCGCCGGTCGGGTTGGGGGTCAGCTTATGCAGCATGAGGCTCAGCATCTCCTCGTCCGGGGACGATCTAGAGCCAAGCTCCAGCTGGGTGAGATCGTTCTCCTTGGTGTACAGCCAGGCCGGCCGGGAGCGCTGCTGGAGAGGAGCTATGCAGCGCGACAAGAAGTCCGTCAGGACCATCAATGATGTCAGGCCCTCCTACGCCAGGAACCTTATTCAAATGCTTGTAGGCGTCCTGCAGCTCCGGCACATCATCTCCGACGGGGAAGTCGCTGGCTGGGGGTCCGCTCGAGAGCTCCAGGCGGTTGTGGACGTCCGTTCGAGCGATTACCCAGTCCTCCCTCTAGTGCTCCCATCTGTCGGAGGAGAAGGGCACGATGTATGTCGTGGAGCTCCTCCCTCAGTGCTGGAAGTAGTACGCCGCCAGGTGGCTTGCGCTTCTGCTCGAGGCACGCAACACAAAGAAGACCTGGAATAGCCACACTAGCGGCCACACGCAGACGAATATCTCGTAAAAGTGGACAAAGACTGCCACTAGTGCTAGAGCATGCAATGTCAGGTGCTGCAGCTAGAGCCCATACACCTCTAGCAGCATCCGAGGAAGGATGACGCCGGGAGTGTGAGCCCCGCCAACACATACGAGGTGAAGAGGACGACCTCGCTGGGTTGCAGGTTGGAGAGTGGGGTCATCTCGCGACGGATCCCTCCTCTTGATTGGTTGACTTCCAGCCGAGTAGGCGCCTTACACGCCCGAGCTCCTCGTCAAGAGTGGAGGCCGGAAGCCATGACAGCAAGCAGTGGTTGGATTCACTTGGGAGCAGAAGCTTCGAGTGCAAAGGTTGAAGATAGAGAACACAAGGCATGAGGAGACGATTTGAGGAAGAAATCACCCTTCGTCGAAAGGTTTCCTTTACTACTCCTACGACCCTTGGCAAGGCGTCGTGCGCGGGGCCTGGGCTGTCACTGCCCCATGCTGCCCGCACCCCCAAAGATGGGTGGGGCCCAGGTCCGCCTGTCAGATACCAGGGGCCAGGCGGGTTGCGTCTCGGAAGCAAGGCTCCAACGGTTCCCGAGAGAAGCGGCACGGTGGAACTACAGCGGTTGACCCGAGAACCGCTACGGTCAATGCCTGGAAATGGCTCCTCGAGCACGTCGCCACAACCCCCCAGTCAGGGTCGGCCACGCGTCCACTGCGCCACGGACATGCTGCCGTTTTGACTGTCGAGTACCCCCACTACGCCAAGGACGTGCAGTCTTTTCGACTACCAGGTTCAACCACTCACCCACTACGCCTGGGGCTTGCTGCCACTCCAATAGACGAGGTGCAAGTGTAAAGCCACCACGCGGGAAGGAAAAATGGAGGCCCCACCTGCGGAATCGTCACGGTCGCCGAGGTGTACCTGGGGGTCACTGTTGGTACCCTGCATACCAGGTACCCCCGCGTGGAGGGTAGAAGACAGTACAGATCTCGCCCCCCTGATGAGGCGGGCCTGGGCACGACCACGTGCCCTAGGCCCCGGACATGGCCTCCCCGCTGAGGCAAGGTCCGGCGCTGCCACATGTGCCCAAGCTCTGGGCATAACCTCCCCCCTGAGGAGGGCTCCGGAGCTGCCACGTGTCCTCGGCCCCGGACCTGGCCTCCCCGCTGAGGCAAGGTCCGGAGGTGCCACGTGTCCCCAGGCTCCGGGCCTGACCTCCAGGATGAGGAGGGCTCCGGAGCCACCACGTGTCCTTGGCCCTAGACCTGGCCTCCCCGCTGAGGCAAGGTCCGGAGTTGCCACATGTCCCCAGGCTCCGGGCCTGACCTCCCGGCTGAGGAGGACTCCGGAGCCACCACGTGTCCTTGGCCCCGGACCTGGCCTCCCTGCTGAGGCAAGGTCCGGAGCTGCCACTTGTCCCCAGGCTCTAGGCGTGACCTGCTGTCCGAGGAGGGCTCCGTGGTCGCCACGTGTCCTTGGCCCCGGATCTGGCCTCCCCGCTGAGGCAAGGTCCGGAGCTGCCACGTGTCCCCAGGCTCCGAGCCTGACCTCCCGGCTCAGGTGGGCTCTGGAGCCGCCATGTGTCCCATGATCAGTCATGGGCCATAAGACTCAGAAGTTAAGGAAGACGTGCGCCGTTCAGTCGAGCATTCAAGACTCACGACTTCCCAGAAGCATGGCGCATGACGCACGCCTCTGCCCCCTCATGTCCGTCATTACGGTGACAAGATAGGGCGACGAGGCGTGACAGCGGCACAGTGCCACCCAACGGCACAGTGCTGCCCAGCAGACCAATAGGACGCAATGAAAAGATGACGTCTTCATCATCACTACCCGGTAAGAGACGCCCGACCCGTCAGGCGGCGCGCCTTAACTTCACCGGCAACGACATTATATGTAGCTGTAATTACCCTAGATCGTGTATAGGGTACGGACAGCCGCAGGGCCACCTGTCAGACCCTTGACCACAATGTAGTGCCCTTACCTTGAGCTATAAAAGGACCGGGGCAGCCTCCGGGCAAAGGGTTTGGTTCGATCCAATCCCCCAATACACACGAGCGAAGCAATACAACACATTCACTCACTTGGAAGTAGGGTTTTATGCTTCGGCGGTCCGAACCACGTAAATCTTTGTGTTTACCCTGTGTTCATCAGCCTCGATCGATTTAGCGACGTTAACCCCTCCAAACAACGAACCTCCACGGACTGCTCTAGTAGCGGTACTGAGGAAAGTGTCGCAACTCACACTTCGACACTATATATGATAAAGAACAAAGAAACATACAGCAAAGAGCGATGCTACTTCATCTCCATCTCTTTTTGCAAATGAGTTATCTTTCAACCTTCTTTAAAGTAGTGTAAGTGTAAACGTTTTTATATATATTATTATATTTTTAGTTACTATCTATACTTAGTATACTAAATTGGTCAGATGGATAAATTTTTTTTGACATACTATAAACTAAAATCTTAGATCCACCAATGTTTATTGATGTTGTTTTTGACCTTATGCGCACCGCTCAAACTCTAAACTCTAGATTCTTAGATTGATGTGTACATGTAATCTGAAATATTCTATATTTGACATCTCTATAATAACTTTTTATTACTTTTTATATTGAATAGCCTATACAAAGACCATGATTTGGTAAATCTGGACCTAATTGCTTGCTCACAGACTTACCAGAGCATCTGAACGGCACAGAGCCCTTGCAGTCAGCCACGTGGTGCACCGCTGCATATCGATTCTTCGAGCCGCTCGAGCGGTCGAGCCTCGTTCTATCTACATAAAAAAATAACGAAAAAAATAGCTACATGGCGGCCGGCAACGTCGCCGGAGCCAATGCGGAGGTTGTGCCGGCCACGGCGGCGGACGAGAGCCGTTACTGGTCGGATCTGACGCCTGTGTGCCTGGCGGAAGCGTTCACGCGTCTGGAGCTGGAGGATCTGTGGTGTGGCGCCATGGCGTGCTGCCGCTCGTGGAGGGACGCCGTGCGCTCCCTCCTGGGGCTCTTCGCGGCGCTCGACATCGAGCCCAGCTTTGAGTTTGCCATTGAAGGTGACCCTGCCGCGTGGTGGACGCCCGCCTTCCAGCGTCGCGTCGACGCCATGCTCCGCGCCGCCGCCGAGCTAGCCGGTGGGGAGCTCCGGGAGGTCCGCTTTAAACGCTGCTCTGACGACGCGCTCGCCTTCGCGGCCTAGAGGTGCGTGCAAATATTAGTTTTTTTAGACAATTCAATTTTACTACCCAAGATTGGACCTCGTCAAAATAACATTTCTAACATACGACACTCTAAAATACCATTATAATTTTCACTAGTTTACTCGTTTGTCACTGTGATAGTATTTTAGTACTAACTGACATTTTTAACACTAAAATAATTCTAAATGGACAGAAATGTCCTTATATGTTTTAAAAATATAAAAAATTAACAGAAAATACAAAAAATATAAATAAACTAAAATATTTCAAAAATTAAAAAATTAGAAAAAATACAGGAAATAAAAAACAGAAAATTTACACAGAAAAATGCCCTTATTTGTTTTAAAAATATAAAAAATAACAGAAAATACAAAAAATATAAATAAGCTAAAATTTTTCAAAAAAAATAAAAAATTTGGAAAAAAATACAGGAAACAAAAACACAAAATTTTTCTGTTTTTTATTTCCTGTATTTTTCCAAATTTTTAATTTTTTGAAATATTTTAACTTATTTATATTTTTTGTATTTCTGTTAATTTTTATATTTTTAAAACACATAAGAGTATTTCTGTCCACTTAGAATTGTTTTAGTGTTAAAAAGGTCGGTTAGTACTCAAATACTATCACAGTGGCAAACGAGCAAACTGGAGAGAATTATAATGTTATTTTAGAGTGTCGCATGTTAAGAGTGGTATTTTGGCGAAACCCAATCTTGAGGGTAGTAAAATTTCAGTTCTCTTTTTTTATCTGGTAAAATAGTATATTTGATATGTTAGGGACTAGACCGGATCGACGAGTACCTGGAGGAAGATCCGTCGAGCAGAAGGGGGAAGGAGGTGGAGGAAAAGAAGGGGACAAGCTCTTCTATTACAGTTCTGCTTTTCCTCCCCTTTTCTGTTACAAGCCGATCGCTTCTTCTACGCGATGCGGCTGGACCACTCGGATCCGGTGATGTGAGTGCTTGGCCTTCTGGGCCGAGTTCCCGTCCGTAGACTTGGGCCAGCAGTAGCTGAAGTCATGTACTCCGAGACCGGTTTTAACATCCCCTCCCTCTGGAGAATCTGCTTGCCCCAAATAGGAGCTTGCGGGAATGCTTGCTGAATCTGCACTTGGCTTCCTCCTCGCTGTGTCGTTGGACGAAGTCGAGCTCGTGTCCGGGTAAGGCGTCGAGTAGTTGCCACGATCCGCACGCAGAGGGTAACGGGGGTACGGGACCTCGACGTGCATGTTTGCATGCCGGAATGGCCGGGCCTCAGGCGTTGTTTTTGTTTCGCTTCATTCGGTGAGAAAAGAATAGAAGAGAAAAATACTTTTCCTCTCCGCAAAACTGATTCTCACGTGTTGATCCCACTTGTGATTGATCGATCGCTGCTAACATTTAGCATCAGAGCCTGTGTTGATCCTCTACGATGTCAAGCACCACACCACCACGCCGAGGGAGGTCGCGTCGCCGGTCCTTGTCACCGCCAAGGAGTGGGAGAGGGCGCGACAGTGGTGCCGCCGGGCAGCAGTCCGCAGGCGGAGGTGCTGGACAACCGATCGTGGTTCACCGCACGATCAAGGAAGCGTCGGGTGCAATCCAGTACCCGGTGTTGACGAAGACAAACTACCCGGAATGGGAGTTGTTGATGACGATCAATCTCCAAGCGCAGGGATTGTGGGAGGCTGTGGAACACGGAGACGCGGAGTACAGCGAAGATCGACTGGCATTGGCGGCGATCGCTCGCTCTGTTCCACCGGAGATGCTATCGGCCATCGGGAGGAAGCCGAGTGCGAAGGCTGCGTGGGATGCCATCAAGTGTATGCGCGTCGGAGTGGATCGCGTACGTGAAGGCAATGCCCAGAGACTTCGACGTGAGTTCAACAATATCATGTTCAAGGAAGGTGAGACTGTTGATGATTTTTACATGCGCATCACTGCACTTGTGAACAACCTTCGTCTTCTCGGGGATGAAATCGAAGACATCGAAGTGGTGCGCAAGATGCTTCAGGTTGTTCCTGAGCGCTATGAACAAGTCGCCATCTCCATCGAGACACTCCTGGACATTGGGACGATGTCGGTTGAGGAGGTAACTGGCCGGTTGCGGGCAGTTGAACAGCGGTATGACGCGCGGAGGCTATCAGCAGAGATGGGGTCTCGTCTTCTCCTCACAACCAAGGAGGAGGAAATGATCCGACGTATGCGACAATGAGGTAAAGATGTATCGCATGACGGAGGAGGTAACTTTGGTGGAGGCAACCAAAGGAATGGTCAGAGAGGATCACGTTCTGGCACGATGAAGACCGGGAGGGGTCGAAGCTTACCACGCAGAGCATCCAAGGATGATCAGTGTCGCTATTGCAAAAGGATGGGACACTAGGAGCGAGAGTGCAGGAAAAAGAAACGTGATCAGGAAGTTAATCTCGTTCAGGCACAAGAAGATGGTGATGACGAGCCAGCTTTGATGATGGCAAGCGTAACAAATCTTACTGCACCAACGCATGATGAAGAGACAACAACTCTGAACCCCGTCCGACTAGTTGAGGAGCAAGCGGTGGTACAGCTGGGAACACCATCAGACCATAAGGAAGCACAGGGTCTCTGGTACCTTGACACTGGGGCGTCGAACCATATGACTGGAAACAGGAACTTGTTTTCAGAAATGGACCAGAACATTACTGGTACTGTGAAGTTTGGGGATGGATCTGTGGTAGATATTGCAGGACGAGGATCGATCATCTTCTCAGGAAGGAATGGTGTTCATCGTGCTCTCACAGGTGTTTACTTCATACCTCGCCTTCGTAGCAATATTGTGAGCCTTGGGCAACTTGATGAGTTCGGTTGGAAGGTATTGATCAACCAGGGGGTTCTGCATATACGTGATCCTCAAGAGGGGTTACTCATGAAAGTGTGTCGCACTCAGAACCGACTCTATACTGTCAACCTCACTGTGGCACAGCCCGTTGCACTTCTCTCCCGTGGCAACGAAGAAGCGTGGCGTTGGCATGATAGATATGGTCATTTGAGCTTTGAGACTCTCCATAAGCTTGGGCGCAAGGACATGGTCTGAGGTCTGCCTGTGCTGGATCATGTCGATCAGTTATGTGAGTCATGTCTTGCCGGGAAACAGCGCAGAGCTTCGTTTCCATCTGAAGCCAAGCACTGTTCATCTGAACGACTTGATCTGGTTCATGGAGACCTCTGTGGTCCTGTACATCCACCAACACACGGTGGGCGAAGGTATTTTCTTCTTCTAGTTGATGATGCTACCCGATACATGTGAAATGTGCTGTTATCAGAGAAGGATAAAGCAGCAGATGCCATTGTCAAGTTTCAAACTGGTGTTGAGGTCGAAATCGGACGCAAGCTACGTGCACTGCGTACCGATAGGGGTGGAGAGTTCACCTCAGTTACGTTCGGAGAATATTGTGCAGCAAAAGGTGTGCAAAGACAGCAAACTGCACCATATTCACCACAACAAAATGGTGTTGTGGAGCGAAGAAATCAGACAGTGATGGCCATGGCAAGGTGTCTTCTCAAGGCAAGGCAAGTACCTAGCACTTTCTGGGGGGAGGCAGTAAGCACTGCAGTTTTCATACTCAATAGATCACCAACGAAGGCTCTAAAGGGTATAACTCCTTATGAAGCATGGCATCACAAGAAGCCGATTGTTCATTTCATGCGCACGTTTGGGTGCGTTGCTTATATGAAGGTGACTCGGCCTCATGCAAAGAAACTGGACGATAGAAGCATGAAGACAGTTTTCATTGGATATGAAACAGGCACAAAGGGCTACAAAGTGTATGATCCAGTGAATGGTCGTGTGCATGTGACACGCGACGTCGTATTTGATGAGTCAAAGGGATGGGACTGGACCAAGTGTGAGGATGGGGATGCACCAGAAACATTCACCGTGGAGTATATGGTGAACACGGTGCACCAGGGATATGATACATCGTCTGAGTCTGTGCCTAGTGTATCTCACACGGCACATCAAGGAGAGGGAGGGAGTTCAGTTAAGGACACAAGCTCAAAAGATGTGGAGTTTGTGTCTCCTCCACCGAATGCAACTCCTGATCCCTCAGAACCAAGACGATACCGAAAGGTGATGGACTGCATTAACACCTCCAAGCCAAAAGAGTTGAACTTTGAAGACTTGTTGCTGGTGACATCTGAAGAACCCGCAACGTTTGAAGAAGCAGAAAACCCTTTTGGGAGGAGGCAATGAGAGAAGAAATGGAGGCCATCACTCAGAATAAAACTTGGTCCTTGTGTGATCTCCCAGCTGGTCAGCGCCCTATTGGACTAAAGTGGGTTTATAAGCTTAAGAAAAACCCATCTGGAGAGGTAGTCCGTTACAAAGCCCAACTCGTGGCAAAGGGGTATATTTAAAGACCCGGGATAGACTTTGAAGAAGTGTTTGCACCGGTAGCAAGGTTAGACTCCGTGAGAGCACTGTTAGCTATTGCAGCACATGAAGGGTGGTCTGTACATCATCTAGATGTGAAGTCGGCATTTTTAAATGGAGAGTTGGCTGAAGAAGTCTATGTCGTTCAGCCTCCTGGTTTCATCATTTCGGGACAAGAACACAAAGTCATGAAGCTTAACAAAGCTCTATATGGGCTACGCAGGCGCCGCGGGCATGGAACCGAAAACTTGATGACACCCTGGTAAAGCTTGGGTTTTGCAGGTGCACTGATGAGCACGGTGTCTACACAAGAGGAACAAAAGAAGAACGAGTACTCCTTGGCGTGTATGTTGATGACTTGATTGTCACAGGTGCAAATCCAAAGAATGTCGAAGTATTCAAGAAAGAGATGATGAATACATTTAAGATGAGTGACCTCGGTTGTCTAAGCTATTACTTGGGGATAGAGGTGAAACAAGCTGAAGGGAAGACCACTCTCACCCAGACAGCATATGCAGCAAAGTTACTTGAGAAAGCTGGCATGAAGGGGTGCAATTCTGTACATGCGCCGATGGAGAGCCGACTCAAACTGAGTAAGAACAGTGAGAACCCTTCCGTTGATACCACCTACTATCGCAGTATCGTAGGTAGCCTTCGATATTTGGTGCATACACGTCCCGACATTTGTTTTGCAGTCGGCTATGTAAGCCGTTTCATGGAGAATCCTACAACGGAGCATCTAGCGGCTGTTAAACACATTTTGAGATATGTTGCTGGCACGTTATATTTCGGTTTGTGCTACACAAGAGGAGAAGGAGAACTCAAGCTGAACGGATATAGTGATGCTGACATGGCTGGAGATGTCGATGATTGCAAGAGTACCACAGGGGTTGTTTTCTGCCTTGGAAACGCACCGGTCACTTGGCAGTCACAGAAGCAGTCAGTGGTAGCGTTGTCATCATGCGAAGCTGAGTATATAGCGGCTTCATCAGCTGCGTGTCAAGGAATTTGGTTGAGTAGTTTGATTGGGAGTCTCTATGGGGAGGCAGCAAGAGTGGCAACAATTTATATTGACAACCAGTCGGCGATACAGCTGTGCAAGAATCCAGTCTTCCATGGAAGAAGCAAACACATCAAGACACGGTTTCATTTTATCAGGGAATGCATCGAAAATGGAGGCATTGAGGTCAAGAAGATTCATACAGATGAACAGCTTGGAGATATTCTCACCAAGCCTCTCTGCCGAGTCAAGTTTCAGAACCTCCGGATGAAGATCGGGATCACTGAAGTACTTAACAACTAGATTAGGGGGAGAAATGTTGAATAATCTAGTTAGTTGCATGATCAGCTACGTGTGCCGGCACTTGGCTTCCTCCTCGCTGTGTCGTTGGACGAAGTCGAGCTCGTGTCCGGGTAAGGCGTCGAGTAGTTGCCACGATCCGCACGTAGAGGGTAACGGGGGTGCGGGACCTCGACGTGCATGTTTGCATGCCGGAATGGCCGGGCCTCAGGCGTTGTTTTTGTTTCGCTTCATGCGGTGAGAAAAGAATAGAAGAGAAAAATACTTTTCCTCTCCGCAAAACTGATTCTCACGTGTTGATCCCACTTGTGATTGATCGATCGCTGCTAACATTCCCAGGTGGCGAGTTCCTCCGGCAAGTACGACCATTTGATCAGGCTCTGACGGAGCAGCGAGCCTCCCCGAACAATTTGGCGTTCCTGCAACAATTGCTGTGGAACCTGCAAGATCGTTGAGGTGTCAGGAAGATCTGTGCTGACCTGGGTGATCTGGGATGGCCGCTGGTATATCAATGAACAACTTTGCAACGGACAGAGCAGTATATGGGTGGTGAAGTGGTATGAAATGGCCATAGCGTGAGAATTTGTCAATGACAACAAGTATGCAATTAGCCTAACCTGATTTTGGAAGGCCTTCGACGAAGTCTAATGAAACAGTCTACCAGGATGAGGACGGTGTTTCTAGAGGTTGCAGTAGTCCTGGGTAAGTAGTCCTGGGTAGGCGGCTCTGTCTGGTTTGTCCTGTTGGCAAACGGAACAAGTCTTGACAAACTCGGTTACGACAGATTTAAGGCCTTTCCAAGCAAAGAATTGTTTAATTCTATGGAGAGTGACTGGAATACCAGAGTGGCCATCAATTGGACTGTTGTGAAGAGATGAAATGATTTGTTGTTGTAACTCTGGATTAGCCCCTACCCAGATTCTGCGTTTGTAACGAATAATACCTTGGTTGAGGGTGAAATCCCGGGCTGCAGATGAATTGGCTGCTAGGGCCACCAATATTTGTTGAGTCTGAACATCTGAATCATAGCTGAGTATAATATCTGATAGCCATGATGGAGATGACAAAGAAATTGCCAGTACCTTGTGATCAGAAGGAGGTCTTTGTGAAAGGGCGTCTGCAACTCTATTTTCAGTCCCTTTTTTGTATATAACTTTGTACTGTAACCCAGGAGCTTAGTAAAAACTCGTTGCCAGGTATTCCTTTTCGTAGGTTGATAAGCCCAAGGTCTTGGGTCCCAATGGTTTGCTCATAAAGGCAACAGGATGATCATTTTGTAATAGGACAGCACCCACCCCTGTACCACAGGCATCTGTTTCTATGCAGAACTGCTTGGAAAAGTCGGGCAAGGCCAAAATTGGAGCAGAGGATAACATAGACTTTAATGTCTGAAATGCCAAATCGTGATCTTGGGTCCAAACAAATAGTGAATTTTTCCGAAGGAGGTTGGTCAGTGGCTTGCTGATGATTCCAACATTCTTGACAAATTTTCTGTAGTAGCCCGCTAAGCCCAGAGCTTCTCAGTTCTTTGACATTAGTAGGCGCCGGCCAAGAAACAATAGAAGATATCTTGCTTGGATCCGTAGAGAGGCCATTAGGACTAATAATATGCCCCAGATAAGCTAACTTCTGCTGAGCAAAAGAGCACTTAGACAATTTAACCTTCCAATTGTCCTTAAGCAACAACTTGAATACTTGACGAAGATGAGTCAAATGTGAATCATAATCTGGACTGTAGACTAGAATATCATCGAAAAGTACCATAACAAATCGTCGCAGGTGGGGGGCGAGGGTGGCATTCATGGCTCCTTGGAAAGTGGTTGGTGCTCCAGTCAGCTCAAATGCTAGAACACGAAATTAAAAGTGACCTTCATGAGTAGAAAATGCCGTTTTATATTCCTCTCCTGGTTGTAAAAGTATTTGATAAAAACCAGCCCAAAAGGTCCAGTTTAGTGAACCACTTAGCATTTGAAAGTTCAGAGAAGATGTCTTCCATAATAGGTATAGGAAATTGCCGTTTGACCGTACGGCGTTCAAGTGAAGAAAATCCACACAAAAGCACCATGTATTGTCCTTCTTTTTGACCAAAAGAACAGGAGAGTTGAACTCACTTTTACTAGGCTGGATCTGACCATTCTTGAACATTTCATGGACTTGTATTTCTATCTCAGATTTAAGCTTTGGGGGGGGTGGCTATCTGTAGGGTCGTATATTGATAGGCCTTGCACCAGGAATTAGAGGGATAGTGCTCTGCTCTTGCAAAATCTGGACAACTGTTTCAGGAGGAAGTTCGGGCGAAATGCCTTGGAGAAATGCCTGAGACCCATTATAAGGAATAGACATCCATTTCTGCCCCCAATGCACCTTCATAGGGCTAAATTCTTCAAGCCAGTCCATGTCCAATATCAAGTCATAACAGTAAAGTGGAAGAATTTTGAGGTCCGATACAAAAGTATAGTTGTGGACTGACCAGGTTGCATTTTTCAGTTCAGAATGACATAATAATGTATCACCATTGGCGACTGAGACCTTGATAGGATGGAGCAATGGGGAGGAGGATGACAATATGTTGGCAACTATAGAGCTGAAAAAAGAGTGTGAGCTGCCACTTTCAATAAGAATTAGGTTGTCTATATGTTGAATAGTGCCAATCATTTTCATTGTTTGGTGACTGTTGAGGCCTGTAGATCCAGCTTTAGACAAGATCATAAAAACTCGATCCTCTTTAGAGATATCATGGTCTTCAGGATGAGGGTCTTCACTGCGGAGAAATTCCCACAATTCATGTAACTGTACTGCTGGAGAGCATTTGTGACCACGATGCCAGCGTTCTGCACACACTTTATAGAGACCTTTTGCCATACGATATGCCTTGAGAGCTTCCAATTTGTCATTAGGAGATGGAGGACTTGGAAGGGCAGTGTTGCCTTTAGTAGCAGGAGGTGCTGATGGAAGAATTGGCTCTGCTTGTGGTGGAGGAACCAGTGAATAAGCGCCTCTTGGCACAGGCTTGTTAGCAACAAGAGAATCCATATTGCTAGGGAAAGAGGAATCCGGTCTTTTATAGTACTTTCTCTTGACACGATCAGAGACCTCCTGCAAAGAAGCCAAAACAATAGCAGTATCTACTATCTAGGTCTGAAGGGCGCTGCACTAAAACGGCAGATCGGATATCATCTGGAAAATCATCAACAAAATGCATTGTGTAATACAAGGGATCAGTGGTGTATCATATGTTTGAAACTGGTTGACTAGCTCAGAAAATTGATTAACATAATCTACCACTGGGCCGGTCTGTTTGATGTGAAATAGATTCCTAATAAGGGTTTCATGCTGGTTTCTACCAAAGCGGTCAGTGACTAGGGAGCATAACACATCCCATGTGCAGGAGACTATTTTGCGCTGGACTAACTGTAACCAGCGAGATGCTGCCCCTTCAGAATAGCTCTCACATCTCGATTTTCACAGTTTAGGGTTTTCACTTTCAAATCTAGGAAAGTCAATTTCGGTAAGGAACGCCTAATAGCAGCGTGGCAAGGTGATGGCCGGTCATGAACAGAACCCAGAGGAGGAGCAAATTGAAAAGAATCAAAGTCCGGCGTACCCTTGACCGGGATGTGGGTATAGGTGTAGACGGACCCAAACCCACTGTCCCGGATTTGTTGAGCGACGCGGTGCCCAATTGGGCCGTCGGCAGGGACGCCGACCTGTGGACGATCGGGCGGCGAGTCGAAGTCGAGGATGCCCGGTTGCCGCGATGGGTACTCACGAACCTCGCGTTCGAAGTACTTGGTCAACTTGGAGACCTCGAGCTTGACAGTTGAGACTGCCGCTTCGATCTCCGGCTTCCAGGCCCCAAAGCTCTTGTCGAACTCCTCCGCGGAGGACTCGAGGGCGAGGACGCGTTGTAATATCCGACACCTCAACAGATGATGATCACGAAATGTTCAGAGAAGCAAATAAGGCGACAGAACAAATCACGATCAAACACCAAGCAAACACACAAAAGGATGGTGATATATGAGTTTCCACTTCACTCCTCTCTGTTCTCACCAGAGTAGCAACGATTACATCACGGCAAGAGGGTAGTGGAGATTGAGGAGGAAGAACAGGAGAGGGGGACAGAGGTAACAGAAAGGAGAATCAATCATCAACAGCCTAACAGACTTGTACGACACTCTGCTTCAAATAGGCGTCTCGTTCACATTGGGCTTCTAGGCCGTCACCTCGCTTCCTCCTGTTTCTGCCGCTGGGCCGCCAATGTTGTTCCCGCCAGCCTGCCAGTTTGAGTCTCCCGCCCTTTCCTTGAGTCCTGGTCTATCCAGGGATATGACAGTGCTCCCCCCTTGAGCAGCAGCTTGACCCCAGAGTGCTGAATCTGGAAAACGAACCCGAAGCACATGAAAGTCTTCCCAAGTGGTCACCTGCTCTGATATGCCTGACCAAGCCACACGAACTTGAATCGTGGCTGCATTGCCTTTCTTGACTAGTTGACGTTCAATGATCTTCACAGGTTCAGAGTCATGGACTGATGATATCATCGGAATGTCATTGAACACAGGAGTATAATTGGGTGTGAATGTCTTCAGTTGAGATACATGAAACACTGGATGTATCTGACTGTCACTAGGAAAGTGTAACTTGTATGCCACTGTTCCAACTTTTTCCACCACTTTGTATGGTCCAAAAAATTTGAAGGCTAATTTAGGGAATGGTCTATTAACCAGGGATCCTTGGGCATAAGGCTGAAGTTTGAGCAAAACTAAGTCCCCCACAGCAAAACTTCGTTCTGAACGCTTGCTATCAGCATAAGTTTTCATTCTGGTTTGAGCTCTGATCAAGTTCTCTTTCAGTAGTTCCAGAAAGTGTTGTCTTTGCTGTAACGTCTCAGTTGCTTCAGAACTTTCAGTGGAATCCAGAGAAGGCAGAAGGCCCCTGAAGGGTTCATGGCCATATAATGCTCGAAAAGGAGAACAGTTAAGGGTTGTATGATGTGTGGTATTGTACCAAAATTCTGCTAAAGGAAGCCATTTTACCCATTGTCGAGGAGAGTCATGAACAGCACATCTTAAATACATTTCTAGGCTTTGGTTGACACGTTCAGTTTGTCCGTCGGACTGAGGGTGGTAAGCAGAAGTAAAATGCAGATTAGTGCCCAACAGCTTAAATAGTTCTTGCCAAAATGTGCTAGTGAACACCCTATCCCTTTCGGACACTATAGTGCTAGGAATGCCATGAAGCTTGACAATATTGTTGAGAAATAATTGAGCCACAAGAGAAGCTGTAAAAGGATGTTTCAGTGGGAGGAAGTGAGCATACTTTGTGAAACGATCCACCACCACTAATATCACAGATTAACCCTCAACTTTTGGCAGTCCTTTAATAAAGTCTAGTGATATGTCTTTCCAGGCATTGTCTGGTATGGGCAGAGGCTGTAATAGGCCAGGGGTCCTGATATTCTCATGTTTAGCTTGCTGACATATCTGACATTGCTTAATAAAATTTTCCACATCTTGCTTGAGGCCATGCCAGTAAAAAATGTTCTTGACCTTCTTGTATGTTGCTTGAATGGCTGAGTGCCCTCCCAAAGCTGAACTGTGGAATGCTGACAGTAACTTTGTTTGCAAAGCAGAATTATTGGCCACCTAGAGTTTTTGCTTGTATTTGATGACACCATTGACCAATGAATAACCTTGTGCATTCGGACTTGAGATGGCCAGCTCAGCTAGTAGTGATTGTGCCTGATCATCAGTAGCATAAGAGTTAACCAGTTCTTGAACCCAAATTGGCACTCCTGCAGAAACAGCAGTCAGACTGAAATATTGGCCCACCCTTGATAATGCATCAGCAACTTTATTTGCTTTCCCTTCTGTGCACTGAAACTTGAATTGTAGGCCTGCCAGCTTTGTCATAGCTTTCTTTTGAAGGTCAGTTGAAAGTGACTGATCTTGTAAATGACATAAGCTTTTATGGTCAGTTCTAATGACAAAAGGGCACTTGTGCAGATAGCTTCTCCACTTCTCAACAGCCATAAGAATTGCTAAGAATTCTTTCTCATAGGTGGACAACATCTGATTTTTAGTACTCAGGGCCTTGCTGAAATAAGCAATGGGGTGTCCATTTTGAGACAATACAGCACCTATGCCATGATCACAAGCATCTGTTTCCACCTCGAATTGCTGAGAAAAATCTGGGAAAGCCAATACTGGTGTACTGCACATAGCTCTCTTCAGAGTGTCAAATGCACACTGTGCAGATTCAGACCATTGAAACTGTTTTTGTTTCAAGACAGTAGTCAGGAGCTTGGCCAATATACCATAATTCTTCACAAACTTACGATAATATCCAGTGAGGCCCAAGAATCCTCTGAGTTCAGTGAATGTATGTGGAGTAGGCCACTGTAACATAGCTGATGTTTTGGAAGGGTCTGTTGATACACCTTCAGAAGATATTATGTGACCCAAGTATGATAGTGTTTGCTGAGCAAATACACACTTGTTGAATTTGATGAAGAACTTATGCTCTGATAAGGCTTTGAAAACCAGTTCAAGATGTTTAATATGGTCTTCATCTGATTTGCTATACACCAATATGTCGTCCATAAAAACCAGAATAAACTTCCTCATATAAGGTGCAAACACTGAGTTCATGACACATTGAAAAGTTGCTGGAGCATTAGTGAGCCCAAAGGGCATAACTCGGAATTGAAAATGACCACTGTGTGTTTTAAAAGCAGTTTTTGCTTCATCACTTGGAACCATTCTAATCTGATGAAACCCTGATCTAAAATCAATGGTAGAAAAATATTTGGCTCCACAGATTTCATCTAAGAATTCTTCAATGACAGGCATGGGAAACTTGTTTTTGACAGTGACTGAATTTAGTTTTCTGTAATCTACACAAAATCTCTAGCTACCATCCTTTTTCTTGACTAACAGAACAGGAGAAGCAAAGGGACTTATGCTTGGTATAATAAGACCAGAGGTGAGCATAGCAGATACCTGTTTTTCAATTTCATCTTTTTGTTCTGGTGAATATCTATAAGGTCTGCAATTGATAGGAGCAGTATGTGGAAGCAAAGTAATAGAGTGGTCATAAGCTCTCTGTGGTGGCAAAGAAGTTGGCTCTTGAAAGATATCTTCAAACTGAATAATCAGTTGCTTAACTTCTTCTGGGAGAGGACACGGATTGAATTTGGTGGTGTTGTCATGCTGTTCTGTAACAGGCTCAAGAAGTACTGCTGCCCACAATTCATTTCCCTTATGACACTTGACCAACTGCTCTACCGAAATCTCACTGAAGAAACTGAATTCTCCATGATACCTTGCACTGTAACAGTGGTGCCGTTGTGTTCAAAGGTAAGTGACTTGTTCAACCAATCACAAGTCATTGGACTGTGAGCTTCCAACCAGTCCATACCCAACACCAGATCATAGGCCCCTATATCCAATATTTTTGCCTGGCAACAGAAAGTGTGACCCTGAAGATACCATTGAAAGTTTGAAATTTCTGTGTTACAATGCAGCACTGAACCATTGGCCACTTTCACCTGTAATGGAGCAGTAGAGGAAATATTGCACTGTAAGTTAGCAGCTACTGCAGAGCTCAAGAAGGTATCTGAACTACCAGAGTCAACTAAAATCAACAATGTTTAGTCTGTTTAAGATTTAACAACTCCATAGTTTTTGATCTATGCATATCAATATCAAATTTCTGAAGGACAACACTAACAAATTGTGGCCAAACATGATAATCACTTGTAAGCTTATAAGTTTGAAACCAGTGGGCAGCCCTCTCCCTCATGTGTAAGGATGCAGCCATAACATCACAAGTCAGAGGAATCTGATACAACTCAAAATACGCAGAACACTTATCTAGCCATATCTTAGCATCACTTCCATCAAATACAGGAAAATCCATTTTAGGCATCCACTGTTTTTGCCTATCCTCGGTTCTATGCAAGTCAAAACGTGCAGGAACAGTTTCATTGCAGTATGTCTTTGGAAGAGGGTTTGGATATACCTTCTGATCAAATTGAGTTGTAGCACTGAGATGAATCGGAATCACAGGCACAGGAGATGGTGTACCAACCATGGCAGCGGTGGAGACGGGTAGAAGAGGTGGAGCCCCCATTATACCCTCATCAGGTATAGATGAAGAAGGATCAGTCGGCTTCAGGCGACGAGAAATCTGCACTTGTTCTTGCTGAATCAGGTTAACAGAATTCATCGTTAGATCAACCTTTGAAGTAACAGCAGCCAGATTAGTCTCAATAGATTCAAGTCTCTCTGCTAGTTTGGCAATCGACTCGGTCAAAGCTTTCTCAGATTCAGACATTTTATCAGCGAGAAAACGAGCCTGTGGCCTGGTTTGAATGGCGCCGTTGTGATAGCTACTTGCGATGAGATCAGCAAGAGTTACCAATGAAAATAACGAACATAGCAAGAAGAATCCCCAAGAGACCAGTCTCTGATATCAGTGTAATATCCGACACCTCAACAGATGATGATCACGAAATGTTCAGAGAAGCAAATAAGACGACAGAACAAATCACGATCAAACACCAAGCAAACACACAAAAGGATGGTGATATATGAGTCTCCACTTCACTCCTTCTCTCTGTCCTCACCAGAGTAGCAACGATTACATCACGGCAAGAGGGTAGTGAAGATTGAGGAGGAAGAACAGGAGAGGGGGACAGAGGTAACAGAAAGGAGAATCAATCATCAACAGCCTAACAGACTTGTACGACACTCTGCTTCAAATAGGCGTCTCGTTCATATTGGGCTTCTGGGCCGTCACCCCGCTTCCTCCTGTTTCTGCCGCTTGGCCGCCAATGTTGTTCCCGTCAGCCTGCCAGTTTGAGTCTCCCGCCCTTTCCTTGAGTCCTGGTCTATCCAGGGATATGACACGCGTTCATGGCGTTGCTGCTCCGACGCGACGAGATCGGTGAAGTGCTTGTCCATCGCTTCCTTGTGCTCGGCGAAGCCCTTGGAGATCTCGGATCGAACTTGCTTCAGCAGCTCTTCGATGAGCAACTTGGTGTTCGGTTCCAGGGTGCCGAACTGTTTCTGCCTCCTGGTGTAGTGTTGGTGCTCCTCCAGGTCAACCAGGACGATGAATCTGATACCAATTGTTAGGGACTAGACCAGATCGAAGAGGATCTGGAGGAAGATCTGTCGAGCAGAAGGGGGAAGGAGGCGGAGGAAACGAAGGGGATAAGTTCTTCTATTACAGTTTTGTTTTTCCTTCCCTTTTTCGTTACAAGCCGATCGCTTCTTCTACGCGATGCGGCTGGACCACTCGGGTCCGGTGATGCGAGTGCTCGGCCTTCTGGGCCGAGTTCCCGTCCGTAGACTTGGGCCCACAGTAGTTGAAGTCATGTACTCCGCAGGACAAGTGTTAACATGGTACAAATGTTTGTGCTAGATTTGGGCTTGCGTATCTGAACTCAATTCTGCACTTGGATTGGAGTATGCCTAAAATGGTGCATATATTTCATCTCACGTTCCAACTTTATAAAATGTTCCTGAATGATAATTTTCCCCTAAGATATCATGATTAACGCCCTGTAATAAATAAGGATTCATCATTTATACTTCAGATCAAATACCATGGCAATTTACGCAGGTGCAATTTTTTTGTGCATCCCTTTACCTTTTCTTTCAGCTATTCAAGACAAAGTACCAAGGTTTGTCACATAAGATTCTTAATTCATATTAATGTGAACACAGGGTATCTTTATCTTGCCCATTGTCTTTCGGTTAATAAGATATTCATGAAATGTGGATGATGGGTGCTCTTGATATGTTGTTGAAATCCTGATGTTATCCTCCCATATGGTGCATTGTAAAATTGAGAATGCTCGTTATAATCTAAGCCTAAGCTGGATGAAAATATTCCCTTATAGACTTGCTAGACCTTTTGTTATGGTTGAGAATGGCTAAGCATGATCCAAGAAAAAAGCCAACAATGGCTAAGCATCATATGTCATAACTTATTTGATTTCTATTCCCTCAGTTCGTGCTTAGCCATTTAAGATTGACCCTTCTGATTTTAAAATGCTATCGTTTGTTTTCTCTTCTGGTTGGAGAAATTCTTTTAGTGATATGAAGCAAAAGATTTCATTTGAGTCCATATAACTAATTTATTATGAATGTCCATAAAAACTCTTTTCTTGGACTATACATTTTGTTATCAGTTAGAAACTCTAGTTACATCTCTTGGATTATATAAAGTATCACTTTGACAGAGTTTTCATGTGCAGGTCTAGAAACCTCACTATACTTTCCATCAAAACCAGTCCAGGTGTAACTGACCGATCGATGCTTACGTTGGAGCATGCTGCCTATGCTTACTGAATTGGACATCAGCAATTGCTATAAAGTTTCATACAAGTCATTATAGGTGATTGGTAAAAACTGCCAGAACCTCATGGTCGTCAAGCGGAATATATTCAACTGGGTAGACCCATCTGAGCATGTTGGCATAGTTCCTGAGGATTATCTAAGAGAGTGCCCCCAGGATAGTGACAGAGAAGCTATCACGATATCTAAGTTCATGCGAAAGCTGAAACATCTTGAGCTTAGGTTCTCAATAGGGATGTAAGCGGCGCGGGCATAACCGCGACGCCGTTGGGCTGACCCGCGCCAAAATCCCGCTAAACGCCCGTATAAAGGCCCGTTTTGACTAACAGGACGAGGCGGTCGTGGCCACGGCTGCCCGCGGCGCCGCAAGTTCGGGCGCGGATACTCCTGCAGCTCCCTTGTTGGCAGCAGCACCAGTATCGTCGCCTTCGATGCCGCTGTTGGAGTTTGCAGGTTGCTCGATTAGTACACTACTCAATCTTTTTTTCCTTTTGTTTGGACTTTGCACCGCAAGTTGGCGGCCTCACGCAGCTCGAGCAAGCAGCGGATACGGCGTCGTACGGCTGTGCGGGAAAAGAAGCGGGCAAACGGCTTATACAAGATGCCCGCAACACATGCAGCTGCGTAAGCGGGCTGCCCGCATACTCCTGCCAATAATTCGCGGGCATTGGGGGACGCGGGGCGGGCAGCCGCATCCCGCCCCGCTTGCATCCCTAGTTCTCAAAGCTAACTGGTGTTGGCCTCAACTCGATTCCAGGAGGATGCAAGGAATTAGTGGTTCTGGATCTGTTTTGCTGCGCAAATTTGACAAGCAGGAGAATAGATCAGGCTGCTGCCAACCTTAAGAACCTGGAGAAGTTAGTGAAGCCTAATATCTACATACCTAGGTCGTCCTTCCACATGGATAGATACGGGCACCGGCAGTTATACGATGAAAGGTTCCAGACTAATGTATATCATATATAAAAATTGCCTCAAGGGCCATCAGGATCTGACTATGAACCATTAGTTATCTTTCTTACAAGAAAATGGCTTATGTTGGTGAAAATAAAGCAATGCCAAGTGCTTTGTATGTTCTATTTGTTGTTTTTGTAAATATAAAAATAACGATGATTCTGTTGGGTCAAGCACTATAGGAATCACGATAATAGACGATGGGCAGAAACCATCGTCTATAAGGCCCAAACCGTCGTCTATAGCTTATTGACGACGGTATGCGCTTATAGACGACGGTTTACGACCGTTTACGTTTTTTGTCATCTATAACGTTATTGACGACGGTAACCGTCGTCCATAAACTATTTGACGACAGACGAAATTAGCTGTCGTCGATAAGTGATTTCCTCCACGTGGCAGCGGGGGAAGCTTATCGTCGACGGTGACAGGGACACCGTCGACGATAAGTTACAGTATCGATGACGGTAAAAGGGTATTGTCGTCGATACTGGACACTTATCATCGAAGGTGTCCCTATCACCGTCGACGATAACTTGCCAGTATCGGACGCCAGAGAACCGTCGTTGATAATTTTTGCAGTTTTTTTAACAGAAAATGTTGCCCTGGCATCGAGGCCAGCCCTGGCTCGATGGCCAGATCACAGAGACAGAAAAACATGACATAAACATGCATATATATCACATGGCACCGCAAAATATATCACACAATATATTATTACACAATTCTTCATACAAGTCTCACACCGCACATAGTCCACATCACACAACCAAAGTTTGAGAGAGGAGGGAACTCAGCTCATAAGTATGAGGCTCGGCTGACCTAACTAAGAGACGCTACCCCGTCCGCTGCCACCGGAGTTCAGAAAGGTGTCCTCCTGCAGTCGTCCAAGCATCTGAGGCGATGGAGTTTGAGCCTCCGTTCCCGATGCCTGTTAAGTGCAAGTGTGGTAAAACATGTTACAAGTAAGAAAATGCATATTTTACTAAATTTGAACAAGTTTAACTAGTGCAAGTGTGATTTACTAAGTTTGTACCAGGGCTACCGTCGTCGGCACCGGTGGCAGCTGTATCGCTGGCGGCGCCCATTGCGGAAAGACAACCGCTTGTCCTGCACTCATAGCCTGCAAACACAAAGCAAATCGTTAAATATGTCATTTATATGTAAAAAATATTAAGTACAACATCTAGAATAGATTACCTGCATGGCAGCTTGCATCTGTAACATGAACGAGTTTTGATACTCGTCCCTAACCCTTTGTGCCTCGTCCCTAGCCCTGATCTCAGCTGCCCCGCCTCGTCCCTAGCCCTGAACAGAGGAGAGAGAGAAAATGAAGAAAAGAGAGAAGAAAGGAGTCATGACCACCACCTTGAACCCCGTCGATGCCGATCCTAAAGGGCAGGGCTTTGCCGCCGAATCCACAAGGTGCAGATCGGTGGTGACCGGGTCAACAAAGCCAACACCGAGAAGCTACGCCAAGAATTCAGTGACATCGTCTTTAAGTCTGGTGAGTCCGTGGAGGAATTCACGACGCGACTCATAACGTTGTCGAACTAGTTGCGCACCCTCGGCAATGACATCTCTGAAAAGGAAGTTATCAAGAAAGTCATGCACTCAGTTCCTGACAAGCTAGAGCAGGTTGCAATCTCGATCGAGACGCTCCTCAACCTTGACAGCATGTCAATCGAGGAGGCCACCTAGCATCTGCGCGTTGTGGAACAACACAAGAAACCTTCTCCGGTGAAGGACAATGGCGGCCGCCTGCTTCTCACAGAGGAGGAGTGGATGGCGCGCATGAAGAATCGCGAGTCGGCTCCGGGCGGTGCTGCGCGCGCAGGGGTATCCAGGGGGGAGGGGGCGTGGCCGGCGAGGGCTCAGGGCGGCGGGGTGGCCTACGGCCGGCGGGGCGGCGCCTGCCAATGGGGCGGCCCCGGGCGGCGCTGCGCGCACAGGGGCAGACGGGGGGAGGGGGCGTAGCCGGCGAGGGTTCAGGGCCGCGGGGCGGCCTACGGCCGGTGGGGCGGCGGCTGCCGGCGTGGCGGACCCGGGCGGCGCTGCGTTCAGGGGCATCCGGGGGTAGGGGGCGCAGCCGACGAGGGCTGAGGGCGGCGAGGCGGCCTACGGCCGGCGGCTGCCGGCGGGGCGGCTCGGGGGGGAGGCGGGGCGCGGCGCGGCTGGCGCGGGGTAGCCCGGGGGGGGCACGACCGGCGAGGGGCGGCCCAGGGGAGGCGCGGCACGGCCGGCGAGGCGCGGGCCGGGGGGAGCGGGGCGCGACCGGCGAGGGGCGGCGAGGGGGAGGCGCAACGCGGCCGGGGGGAGCGGGGCGCGACCGCCGAGGGGCGGCCTGGGGGAAGGCGGGGCCGGGCGTGCACGGGCGGAGAAGGGGAGGAGGGAGGGAGGGGCGCGGCGTACCTGGTGGTGGTTGGTCGGCGGTGACGTCGGCGGCGGAGTCGACGGTGTGAGAGTGAGGCGGCGGTGGCGAGAGTGAAAGACAGAACCGAGGGGCTGGCCCGAGTATATGGGACCTTAAATATGACGGTGGGTTTACACCGTCATCAACAAGGCTTAATTGACGACGATGGGTTTACACCGTCGTCTATAAGTTCCTGGGAAGGCCTAGGTTACGACCCATATTGACGAGGACCATTATTGTCGAAGGTCCACCGTCATCTATAAGGCTCAAGAGCTTATAGACGACGGTGCTAGGTCAAACGTCGTCAATAAATGATTTATTGACGACGGTGGAATTTAGCCATCGTCAATATATTTATGGACGACGGGGCCGTCGTCAATTAATCTAGCAGTCATCCATTGTCATGATTCCTGTAGTGAAGGGTCTCCATTCTTGCCTGGGTCATCGCCCCCTCGCCCTTTGTCCTGGTCTCCACTAAGCTCTTATTCAATGTTATCACCCTCCCCTACCCTTATGCCTTCCCTCCATCTTTGATTCCTACTCCTGGTTCACCCATTTCATGGTCCTCTTTGCAGTCGCCCTATTTTAGTAGGCTAACCTCCTCTTGATGGACCCTCTGCTCTAGAGGCGAAGGTGGTCCTCAAGGTCAAGAGACTAGATCGACGTCCACGGAATTGATTGGTTGTTGCTTTAGTTGCTTCTCTTTCGGCTAGACCACGGTATTGTGCAAAAATGCCTTTGCTGCTTTCGGTGCAAAGGTGAAGGTCATAAAGTGCAACAATGTATGACTACCAAGCCACTGCCTCAGGGTTCAAGGCGGAATCTGTGTCACCCGACTCCAGTAAGCTTGATTACGATTGCTTTGGCTGTTCTCTTTCCCTAGTGGTAGTTACCTTCTTTGCCACCTCTTGTTAAAACTTAGAGATCGTAATATCACTAAATCTTTCAAGAATATATGGAATAAAATGAATCCTACGCAATTCCACAATCTGATTTTAATTCTCTGATGGAGTGATTCTCCTGTTGAATCAGAATCTGTTTGTGGTGTTGTTTGATGTCATTTATGGGTAAATAGATAGCAAGTATAAGGAGAAGTCTGTATTTAGTTGGTTGAGAAGTTGTTTTGAGATTTGAGAAGCGGGTTTTTTTATTCACGGTTCCTTCACAAAAACAAAGAATGGATTCACCTGATTTTACCGTGAATCAGGTCTACAAATCATCCGTTTGGCAGAGTTACTTGATTCTCGTCGAGAATCAGAGTTGGGAGCGCTGCCAAAGCGGCCCTTGGAACAAGAGTGTCGCTGTTTATTACCTTTTGTGAGCTCGAAGACAACATATTAATGTCGGCGTTACGGATGAAGTTGTACTTGTAGGCGGCGAGGTTGTCAAGTCTTTCGGGGTCGTTATGAAGGCACAGGCATGCTTGGAGACGTGGTTGTTATCGACATCAATGATGATGTAGATCGTTAGCCGGAGCTCTTCCCTTCTCTCGCTACGCCTCTTAGGCCGGATCATCCTTTTGGGTTGTTGGGGCACTATTATGAGCACGGGGAACCTCAGTTCCCGTGCCCCCTGGCGTACCACCTTTTAATGTGGCGCCATGGTGAGAAGGGGGCCCACAACCAAGGATGGCTAGCGCCCTCGATTAGAGCGCTGAAGTTGAGGGAGATTTAGGAATGGGTCGTTGCCGAGTAGGAGATCATATCCAACACCTCTCATTCCTCGTCATTGTAGGTTCAACGTGTGTCAAGTCTTCATCCATTTTGATAGGGACCCTAGCCTCAAATCATCCATGAGGTCGTCAAGCAGGAGAGAGAAGGATTAGTGGTCTCGCCTAGATCTCCCTGATTCACAGATGGTGTTTTCTATGGTCGTTAACCATCTGGTTGATAGGTGGAATCTCATGATTCATGAATCTTCCCTGCAATTTCTATCGACTTCGTCTGGTCACTAAAGATCATCGACTTTGTAGTGGCACAAGTCGTGTGGCGCATCATTTGGTTGCAGGTTGGTCTAATACCTTTTGTTATCTTGTGAGAGAGTTGAACGTTGCTTATCAACTGTGTGATGGTGTGGTTGTGTAAGGTTGTGTTCATCGTTTATCTAACTTTCTCAGCCACCTATTGTGGACACCCCTTCTGGGGTCACACATTATCCCGGGAATCGCATTGGGTGGTGCCGTGCGATAAGGCACCCAACAGCACACATACAAGGACATCATATTACATAAATCAAATGTGGAAGCTCACAAGTTCAGTTTGTAAATAATTTACATCAAAACAAACTATAGCGGAAGACTATATTCAACTCACATTTCATAGCTAAACTAAGCACCCGAGAAGACGTCCAGCCTGCGGACTCTTCTCGCTAGAAACATGAAGACATACGGCAGTGGCAGGGGTTTCCATGAGTTAAACGACTCGGATGGCTCTGATTATCCTCGGATAATCTCTTCATAAGCATAGATGTTAACCTGGAAAACCACTAATATAGCAAGCGTGAGCACATGGGCTTAGCAAGACTGATTCGTCTCCTCTAAACAAAAAACTCTATATGCAAGAAGGGTTGTACATGGTAGCTGAAATTTGCATAAAGGACTCGCCTACAGTTGACCCTTAACTTTCATATTTTAAAGTCTCATTTTAAAGCCTTGAACCGAGCAGCATCGCAACTCCACAATCAAACAAGAAACACTTCGTTATGATGCTTCTTGTACAAGGTGAAGTAAACTTAGTTGGCCCTATTTCTAATTCAAACATGGTTACAATACAATTTATAACAAAAGTCTTATCAATTCAAATAAATCACTTCACTTCTTACTACGTCAAGAGTCAGTGTCCAAGTATGCTCATATAACCATGAGCGACGGTGATTCGAACTAACACACGCCTGGATTGCACGACACATACGCCCATCCCCGAGTTGCCGTTAGCACACTCGAAGGATGTTGCATGCAGCCATCTTTCCCAAGTTCATCCACACCGGACGTGGTCCCATCGACCCGAACAAAAAGCTCCCACAAGGTACATATCCATTGTGATATGTTCTTGAGCGAGTTACCTCCTGCTGTGCTGACGCCGAAAGCCTAAGCCGATCGGAAAAGTTCCAATATAGATCTCACGAGGTACATCGGTTTCTTGGGTCCCACATAGCCAGTATGCGCCCGATACACAACTCAAACTTGTCCAACAGGGCCAAGTACGGACGAGCCTTAACCGACATGGGCTAGGGCTACGCACGCATGGACCTCGTCCCACTGCATCTCTACATCCCTGCTCGGTCTCAACCCTTCCTTTATGAATTTTCCTCAAGTTTCTAATCAGAAATCCATACCGAGATGATTCCAATCCCTAAGCTCGCGAGTAGATTCCAACTACTCGACTTTTAACGGTCCTTTTAAAGAAACATTAAGCGTAGCTTAATTCACTCGACGGTGTGCTATTGTATCCATTTCTCTCAAGGTAATTATGGTCATGTAATTGGATATTCAATATCATCTAGACTTAATGCACAATATTATCTCACACATAGTCTATACAATTGAAAACTTTATAAAAATTGCTCAAATGCAAACCGGAGCTTGCCTGTTTTGCAGGTAACTATATATATAAAAATCAGTTAGTGTTGCTGGTCACTTGAGGCTTAATCACTTGTTCTTCTTGCTCCTTGATCCAACTTCACTTTGCTTCACAATTCTCCACGTCAATGCTACACGTTATGAAATACATATGTATTTAATTGTAAAGACTTTTCTATCAAGGTATAATTACAATTTAAAAACAGAACTTCTGATTAGGAGTAGGAATTGAACTGATTCTAGTGGATGGAGTTGGATTTAGCAAATGGGATCAAGTGCTATGTGTTTCTTCTAAGTGTGGTATTTTCACCTAAGTAAAATATACTGAAAAGTAATTATCCAGAGCTCTAATGGAGCTGAAATTTTTCATGTGAGTTTCTTGTCACAAGAAAGTATTCTGGACCAAAATTCAAGACTTTTTATTGAGTAGATCATTCAGAACAATTCGCTAAGCATTTAAGTTAAAAGGAATTAATTCTGAATTAATTTGCATGTTCCGGCAAAACCAAGTGAAACACAATTTCAAACATAGCTCAGGGAGCATGCATGAACACTAGGGTGTTTTAAGCTAAGAATTGCCTAGAACTGATTTTACAAAGTTGGGATATTTGCTGAAAAAGTTTCTGGACTCATTTGAGTACAGCAGTTTGTACTTTGAATTTTCCTATTCAAATCAACTCCAAATGAGCTGCAAATTTAACAGGAGTTCCATAATATCCTAAGGAACATTCTGGAAAAAATTGGGAAATTTTGGATAAACCAAACTCCCCCAATAATTCTTTTATAGAAAATATTCAAATAATTTTCCAGAATTTATTATTGACTTTCATACAAATTGGGTTGCAAATTTGTATAGAGCTTTCCAAGTTCAATCTAACCCAATTTGAATCACCCAATTTGGAGTTTCCTAGCAAAAGTTATGAGCTTCTAAAATTTGAAGGAAATCTGGAAATTCAAATAATCCGGGAAATTCAAATAATCCGGCTCACTAAATACAGTGGTTGACGCGTGGGCCCGACAGCCCTCTTCTTCCTCCCGCTGATTCCCGCGCGCCTGCTCACGCCCCTCGCCGGAGCGCTTCGGAACTTGCTTTCCCGACCACCTCCCACGCCAAAAGTTGCCGTTAGGCCCTAAACCGATGCGAGGAACACGCCGGTGAGGTTTCCCCGGGCCGGCGATGACCCTAACACGGCTCACGATGGTCAGCGGCAAAAACCTTACTCCGGCGAGGTCGGCCCGGCTCCCTAGTCCCTCAAACACTCGGTTAGTTGGCTCTATAGCACCGATGTAACCTAGGGAAGGTCGATATGAATGCTAAATAGCTCGGGGAGGTCGCCTACTAGGGTTGCACCGTGCACCCGAGGTCCCCCGCCATGAACGTGTTCGGGGAAACTTGAAATGGCTGACTACATGTGGTTTCATGCTAGGGTTGCAAAGAGGAATCGATCACTACCTAGTCTAGCTCATGTGTGCGCAACTTGGTAAACCCTATATGAGAATTGAGCGAGAATTTGATGGATCCTTACGGGAGGGTCGGTTTGCACCAGCCGGAGGCAAAATTCAAAATTCTCCAGCGAGGTTCCACGGCTTGAGCTGAGGTTTGTGGAGGAGCAGCGTGAGGTCCGGCGCTCCTTTGAGTGTCCTTGCTCGAGCGTCAAAGTCTTCGGGTGGGGCTGTCCACGTGAGCACCGAACGGCGGTAGCGTTCGGTCGCCGTGAAAACAAGTCGCCCTTGCACGTCGGAACTTGAGAGAATTCGCGCCGAGGAGGTCAAGGGAGAAGCCACTGTGCCGTTTTGCTACTCAAAGAGGCTCTGTTCGCATGAAAATGGCTGGCTCCCGATCTACCGAGGCGGCATCAGATGTTGCGGTTCTGTTTTTGCTCGAGGGGGAGGCAGGGTACCGGGGTGTCGGTTTATGGGCGAAATGAGCTCGCTGAGAGGTGATAAGGGCGTCGAGCAGGTCGCTAGCACGCTGGAAGCAGTGAGGAGGTGTCCCTGTGTTGCCTCTCGGTGTCGAGCTGAGGAGCTTTGGTTGCTTCGAGTGAAAAACAGAGAAACGGCACACTTCGGGTGTAAGTTTAGTTGTGCCAATGACAAATGGGGCCCACTTCTGTTCCCCCTCCTTATTTTCCCAAAATATCTCAAATTTTGGCAGCTGACACATTTCAAATATGTGGAGGTTCAAATCTGAAATCCCTTTGGAGAATTGACAATGTTTACTCCAAATTCAAATCTAAATTTGAATTCCTATGCAATTTAGAGTCCTCTTTGAAATGAATAGCAAAGCATCTCCAAATTCCCTCAAACTTTGTATTCCCATTAATTTGGACCTAAGAAATTCGAATATGAAATCTGATTTTTCAATTAGTTGCTGCAAATGGGATTTTTAACACAACAGTTTGCATTTCTATTGTGCTGCCATCATTTGAAAATTTGAGTTGAACAAAGTGAGTTCAACATCTAAATTCAAATCCTCCTCTTGCACATGAGAACCTTACACATGGGGTTTAATTTAACCTTGGCTTAACATTCAAATGAACGTGGGAGCTCGTTTGGTTGGACACTCATGTGCATCATCACATGTAGAAAGTTTTTTGAAAGTCCCAATTTTCATGAACTTGAAACTAAATGGCATTCACCTAGGTTTATTTCATTTACTTTTTTGGACCTTTAAACCACCCTTTTGTGATATCCTGACTCCCGGCTTAATAGGATTGATAGAGTACTCATACCACCAAGGTATACCTTCTTTTCCGGAAGCCCACCTGCAAAGGACTCCGGGGTTAAGCGTGCTTGGCCCAGAGGAATTTGGGGATGGGTGACCGATCGGAAGTTTTCCCGGGTGCGCACGAGTGAGGACAAAGTGTGCAGAAAAGACGAGTGGTGGTATGTGGGGCCAGTCTATCATCCTAGAGAGCCATCACAAATGGTATCAGAGCCGACCCTCGCAGTTTCACGGGTGCGTACAGGTCAGTGAGAAGGATACGGTAGCATACGGGTCAGGGACGTGGGTACGTACGCATGACGCGTGGGTCCTCTGTGTGGGACACGGTATGGTACGTATGCTGCTAACCGGACGTACGGTATGCGTATGCCAGTACTGAACGCACGGACGTGGCTAAGAGGGGACGTTCCTGTCTTGGCGTTGACCGACGAGGACGTCGGTCTTCTAAGGGGGGTGGATTGTGTGATATCCTGACTCCCGGCTTAATAGGATTGATAGAGTACTCATACCACCAAGGTATACCTTCTTTTCCGGAAGGCCACGACTCCGGGGTTAAGCGTGCTTGGCCTAGAGGAATTTGGGGATGGGTGACCGATCGGGAAGTTTTCTCGGGTGCGCACGAGTGAGGACAAAGTGTGCAGAAAAGACGAGTGGTGGTATGTGGGGCCAGTCTATCATCCTAGAGAGCCATCACACCTTTCTTTTTGTTAATATTGTCAGAGTCGGAATTTCTCCTGCTGTATTTTCCTTAAAAAAACGATGGTTCTGCTGGGGCTATCGATAAGTTCTGATTTTGTTTCCCAGGAATCTTGCGTCCTCTTTATAATTATGAGATGCTAAGTGGTACCATGATCACTCTGTGACTAAAATTTAATGTACATGCCGTACCGTGATGGATGGCATAAAATGTGGTCACGCAACATTGTTTTACTTATTCGATGCTGATTCAAGGCATCTTTCGTGCATGGGTGTCATCTTTCTGGCCTTTGGCTTCTGCTGATTGTGACCACTCGTTAGCCGATGCTTGCCTGTCCATGTGCACCAAGATCTGCTGCATTCTTTGGTGGATAGATGCGGCTGTCTTTCGGTTTGGTTTGGATCTGTCTCACAATTTTTTGTTGTTTTTTTAATGCATCTACGGCATTTTTAAACGCAAACTATTTGAGGATCCTCTGAAATGCTTAACATGTTTCCTTTATGGACTGTTGCGTAGGAGATAGGGATGCTTAAAGTTCAGACCTCGTAAAACATATTTTTTTAGCAATGGAAAAATCAATGTCTTGCTTTGTCGGAATCTCCCCTGAAAAGATCAATTCAACTTTGCTTTTCAGTCATCAATATCATCTTATCCTCCTCAAAAGCCTGAAAATTATATTAAACTTCCTACATCGCCGTCTTAAAATTAAACGTTAGAACTTACTTTTTCTTTTTGGATAACGTACTAGAAGAACTCCTCCACATCCTCCAGAGATTATCATATTCTTGCATTTTTTGCTCTAAACGTTTGTAGAGAAAATATGTAACCATCCTTTTGTGATCTGTTCTTGATCCGCAGTACTATCTAGTGAAAAGTACATATCACAAGGAAAAGCCGGACAGTGTTTGCACTAGTCACTGGCAAAAGATGAAAACCAGTTGGCTGACTTTACAGGTACGTTACATGCTATGTTTTGGGTGAGATGTGACAAGGGGCCCTCGTCCATGGAACATCATGAAAATCTGCACCAACCACATGCAAGAAAAAGCCAGCAAATCTGCTCATTGGACTGCCGTATGTTCGTCTTTTCCCCTGCAGCACCGATCAGTGCCCAAAACACTGACACAGAAAATACTAGCGTAATGTGTGTATGTGCTCTTAACTACAACAAAACAAGCAGTCTTAATGGGTTTCAGGTCCCACTAGACCTGAGTGGACCCAGTAATCCTCATTTCTTTTGAGAACAGTGAGTGAAAACCAACAAAACAGCACCTGTAGCTCACATGGTTCTCCGATCTTTTCAGAATACCTGCCACAGAAAAGCACATAGGAACAAGGTGCCATCTTGCCAAATAAGTTGCTGGGCCTATCTTAGCATCGACTCCAGCTGAATGTATAAGAGTTGTCTCCACGGAATTCCACATCAGAGTTCAATTGCTTTTGGAGACCTGTCCAACTCAAGATGATGAACGGTGGCATCCTTGCCCTGTGCCCCCTCTTCCTACTCACCCTTGCTTCCCAGGTCTCGTGGTGTGCAGCTGACATCAGCATCAGCATCTCTGCAGACCATCATGTCCAGGTGCAAGAATTCCATGGTAAGCCTTCCTGATTTATTATGCTGTTGGAGCCTATGCCACGATCGTGCTCATTGTCTTCAGGAGAACTATCAACTGTTTGATTTCTTCATAAACTGAAGGCAAGAAGAACCTGGAGATTCAGAGCCCCAAGAAGCTTGGGCATGGACAGAGCCTCACAAAGCAAGAGGTGAGCACAATGGAAATCAAGCATCACAGGAGGCTAGCCCTAGGTCACAAGGGCGGCAGTGCGGTTGGGGGCGGCGGTGGCGCCGTGACGAGGCCTCACAAAACGAAGAACGGCGCGGCAGCGGTGCCAGTTCCGGTGGCGTTCGCACTGGCTCTAACTTTGGCCTCTGGCCTTGCTCTTTCGGTGTTTAGCTTCTGAAGTCTTGGCTCCCTGCTGCCAGTATCGGTGGTATATGTGAGTTTACGACTGGTGTGGTAATTTCTCAATTTATTTTGTGATATGTGTATTGTCTAACTATTTGTCAGTGACCATGTTGTTTTGCCGATTTGGAGTGGCGTGTTCACATGATTCTATTTTTATTTGGTAGTTTTGTGCGATATGATTTTACACTATTACTCCAATAGGAGATTGTATCGTTTTCCATGAGACGTGCGAAAATGATGTGCTCTGTTAAAAAATACAGTGGCTAGTTCTCAGCTAAAATACCACATGATACATATGCATCTTGATTCACGCGGTTCATTCGTTGAGCTTTAGACAAAAGTAGTTAGTGACAATGACCGTTCAGGAGTTCTACATATGACAGCAAATTGACGCCTTCATTTTCTTGTGTTCCCGCAAACAAAAAAAGTTCATTTCGTTGTACAAATTGCGGTCCTAGTAGAAAAGGCAGACGATTATTAAATATCAGCCTCAAATATTCTCCTTTTATATTTATATTTTTTACCCTCAAATATTTCTGCTTTTATCTTTTTGGTTTTCTGGTGGGATAGTACAACCATAAACCGAGGAGAGAAAGTGTGCGGCCGAATTCAGACTCGAAAAAAAAAGCAAGGCCACTGAGACCAGAAACATTGTAGTGTAGCTGTGTAGGCAGCAAGGAAGATTGGCTGAGAAATCGATTTTTCCAAGGTGGCTGGTTCTACACCTGTGAAAGCCTAGTATGAGATTGCAAGCGAATTGGACTGATCCAAGTTGGATTGAGACCCTATTAAATTAAAAAATTGTACTCTTCCATCCAAGAATGATGTCATTCCGATAGCAAAGTAAGTTGCAACCATTACAAATCTGATGTAACTACATCAGCTCCTGAATGAAGTAGTTTCGATCAGTAATTGATCAACTTATGTATATATCTAAGTATAGTCACTGTGACAATAGATAAATACTTTTTTATAGCAATCGATAATATATCGTAGAAGTTAATAGAAGTCCAAATACTTGGGACATGGCTTCCCTGCTCCCGGAGTCTACTCCCATGCATCCTCCCATCCTACGTGTCATCTTTTTATTAGATGATTGTTTTTTTGTGGACTCATGTTTTCTTCTCTCCTACCACCGCACCCAGTTTGTCGGTGAGGTCTGGCTCGACTGGAAGCGCCACATAGATGGGAGACATTTATATTTTACCACTCCCACATTAGGCTTTGTCAAAATACCACTCCCAACAGTAAACTTACTAAATACCATTATAATAGGAACCGGTTCGCTCGTTTACCATCGAGACATTATAATTTAACTCATAGCCTCTTTTGACATAAAAGAACACATGGAAAGACTAAAATACCCTCAACTCTTTTATTCATATCTGTCATTTGAAAACAGCCATATGGAAGCATGCTGCATTAAAAAGCAGCCATATGGAAGACTAAAAAATTGTATGTTACTAGAAGCTTGCTGAATAAAAAACTGCATTCTCTCAACCCGTCCGGCGCGGCAGGGGGGGATGCACAAAGGGCTACGAGAAGAAAGGAAAAAAGATGGTATGGATGGAGGTTTTGACCTTTTCATGTACTGTCTAACCATGGCAGTCATTAAAAACATACCGACAGTAAACGAGTGAACTGGCCCCTATTATAATGGTATTTTAGCGAGTTCACTGTTGGGAGTGGTATTTTGGTGAAACCCAACGTTAAGAGTGGTAAAATTACAAATATCTCCACATGGACGTTACAGGCCTCGTGTGCCTGCACCACGAGTGATGCCGCACATTTATCGTAGTATGCACACCGCTGCGACACTCATTTATTGGACCTGTTATTTTTTAGTTGGCCAATATTCCGTCTCATATAACATTGTAAATTTGACCACCCTCGTATATAGGCTTCTCTTTTACTTTTGTGTGACCTTATTATATAGGAATTTAGAGACTTGTCATCATTTCATCCACCAACAAACATCCTCGTTAATATCACCATTGTTTTCTAATAGTGATCCTAAATATTGAAAGGAATCCTCCTAGTTACTATTTGTCCTTGCAAACTAACATTTCATGTTTCACATCCAACATCACGAAAATCACATCTCATAAACTTGTTCTTGATCCTACTAAGTCTAAACCCATTATACTCTAATGTTTGTCTTTCATAACTCTAATTTTATGAAACTCTAATTTTTTATCAATGTCATCACTAGTTTCATCGCCAACACTACATCATCAATAAAAAGCATAAAAGGGATATCTCATATCCCCTTGTATACAATGTTTTTAAGTCGTCTAATCGATTCTAGTCGCCTTAGGGGCGACTAGGACGACTAGTCGTTGACTAGGGTGACTAGCCAAGTCACCTGGTTTTTTTAGCAGTTTCGAGTCGATGGTGTGTGTGTATATATATATATATATATATATATATATATAACACTATGGTAGCAGTAATACACAGATCAACAACAGTGTAATAGAGATTGATGATTGCAATTAGCGAACAAAACTTCAGGTCAGCAACTGTAACAACATTTATTGCAAAATTATCTTAGAAAACAGAAATTGCATAGCAGATTGAGGCTCTAGATTTATAAAAATTATTGTCTACCAAATTGAGGCTTTAAATATCATAATAAACAAGATGAAACAATCAATAGTCTATTAGTAGAAAAAATACTCACATTGCACAATGCAGAATCCAAACATGTCCCACAACAGTTTAGTGCAGAATTTCAAGTCGTCCTAGTTGCCTAGACCACTAGTTGTCCGATTAGTCGCCTTTATCGGACTAGTCGAACGACTAGTTTTCTAGTCGCCCTGATCGCGTCGATTGCGCTGATCGTGCGTCGATGACCGATAAGGACGAATAATCGCGATTAGTCAGACGACTTAAAATGGTGCTTGTATATCCCGCGACACCTCATCCATCACTAAGAAAAAGATAAATAAGCATAAGTCTGATCTTTGATGTAGTCCTATCATGGTAAACATAAAACCAAAATGGTTTGACTGTTTGCTTTGTTGTTTTTTGAGGAAGACACCAGGGCTTGTTTAGTTGATTGCCATACACTGTCAGTTTTTGAAGCGCAAGTGTAGCTCATCACCTTTGAAACATCAGGTTGGTCCATTGTAAATAACTGCATGACTTGTTGGATACTGAAGGTGGTCAAAACACTATTGATAAGTTTTTTATAGAAGCCTAGAATGATGAGCACAACAAAATAGTCGCACTAACTTCAGTTTTGCTTAGTCACACACAAACCAAACAACCTTCCTTTTTGCAGCAAAACATTGGAACTTCATTTGTGGTTGCATAGCTAGAACTTCTTTTCGTCTAACCATGAACAAAAACACAAGTCTGAGTGCATATGGAACTTGCCGCTAGTGCCACTATGCAGCGTAAGTCGCTGCACTATACATTCTCCACTACAGTTAAAATGTCCATACTGGCATACATCTCATGTGCCATTTTCTGTTTGGCAGAACTGATCTTTGCTCCCCTCATCCCATTGTTACCTTGTGCTGCTTCTCTCTCTCCAACGTAAAACATATTTTTCTCTTGCTGAACTATGCGGTAAACTGCTTAGCATGGTAAGCCTACAATTCACTTAATGGAATTCAGACAGGGCCGGCCACCCCCACCCCACCCCATGGGTCGTCAAAACAAAAATCTTGTGGTGCTTTCTGCTTAGCTAGTGCTATTCAGGTTTCAGCTCTTGCTACTATGCTAACACCATTATTGGTGATTTAATTTCTTGCTTAATTCTAGTAGTAGCTCTATAAATTTCAATTAGATCTGTTATTGCCACTTTAATTGGCTGCTGCAACTTGCGCCATTTTGGTCATCATGATGTCACCTAACATCCAAGGCAATGGCCTAATGGCCCAAGTAATTTGAGACTTCAGATTTAAAATAAAATGAAACTAACCCCAGCCAGCGACTAGCCACCGCTTTTTTTTATTTCTCACAAAGCTGCATAGAAACCTTCTACAATTTTTTAACATAATTCCACTGGTTGAAATTGTAGCCAAAGCAACACACGGATAACATTACATGGTTGGCTTCTCTAGCGTTAGCAGATATCGTCATTCATCTTATGATGATTACAACACGTACTTGATTTTGACAGCTTATCAGGCAACGTCACATTTCTGTTTTCCAACAAACAATTTAAGTACTCAAAGACCTTACCGGGGCCTTATTGGGCATAATGTTCCTCAGTTTTATCAGATTTTATCAGCTAACATCTTTCATTCTGTAGTATGATATGACTCATTGCTGACAGATAATGTCTCAAAGGGGACGTAGCTCCAAGCATTGTAGGATCTAGAAAGGAATTTTCTAGGTAGCATTCCTCTTTATTTTGCAAGGAAACTGATTCAAACACAGGACTCTCAAGTGAATACAGTACCACTGTGCTACGCCCACCCTTTAAAGCCATAACAGGAAATCAACTAAAAAAAGTAAAAACAACAGCCATGACCCACTGGATACCAAATCCTAAAGTATACGGCATATAACTGAAATGTTGCTTGCCAACGTAAGTCTATTCAGTAAATCTTAAAATGTTTGATCATTGGCCTAGCGTATAAGAGGCAGAAGATTTCTCCACTGGTTTCCTTGCACTGCAATAGACCCGTTGTACAATGTTCCAAATAGGATGTGCAGCCTGGTACAAAACTGGGTTTATATCACGGTTCCCTAAATCTGTCTTGTGTGTATTTCATAATGCCTGCTCAGACCTATGTGTTGGACTGTACGTGTATTAGGGGGCATTTTAGTCTTTTGTATTAGGGTTGCTTAGCACTTAAGCTGTGTCCCCCTATATACGTATCCTCCTTGACAGGCTGTTAATTGACTAATCACTTTTCCTAATCTAATTCTATGTTTGAGTATACTTCATGATACACCTGTATCATTGCTTTGGGGATAATTCTCCATAGAATGCATAACATTATAAAGGGTGTTCAGTATGCTCCTTAAAATGAAATATACATTAAAAAGCCATAACTTAAAAAATTCTCCATTGTGTATTAAATTCTAGAAAATTGCTGATACTTTTATATGCACGTACACATGTTGAAGTAATGACACCACAGAAAAGGTATTATTCCTTAATGATGAATGTCCCTTTCTACAAAAAACAGATCAAACGCTGCTGAGAAAATGTACAGGGCAATATCCAAACGCAAACAGACTCGTGGCGCAATAACAAACATCATTTCAACAAGAGGGACTCACACTGGAAGATGTGTGTGATAAGACACAAGTATTGGAAGTGATATCATATTTGCTATAACAAGAGCGCCGAAAATCATGATTGCAGGTCGAATCGCATGTATTATGTCTGGCCTGAACTTGGTCACCTCCGAAAATATTCTGGGGCTAAAGGCTAACGAAAGGGGAACATTAATTATGGTACAAGGGGCATGGAAAGCTCCACGAGACAATGACTAACTTGACAGAGAACGTTTCAAAAGAAAAGCAAAACATACCTGCCATCTAGTGAAGTCCAACTTACAAGGTTAACAATAGCAAACTCAGGGATCATCACCATTTTTCAATACCAAGTGTCCATCTTCAGTAAAATGGCAGATCTCTGTCACATTCTGAAAGTAACAGAAGTATGATTTGAACCGTACAGAAAAACGATGAACCAAGACAATCAACAAGATTTTAACAGTGATGAATGTTGATCTCAAAAGAAAAGTTTAGGTGGCTGCTCATATGGAAATGTGAACACTCTGTTGCATGCTAAGAAAAGTTACGACTACTAAAAAATGTTCCTTTTTACTACCTCTGGCTTTTTATTGATGACGTTAGGACCACACTCTTTAGTTCATTTTTGAACTAAAAAGGTTACCTTAACATCATCAACAAAAAAACCCGAGGGAATATGTTAACATTGCTATGCAAATTCCACATCACAGTCCTTTTACGAACAAAGGACAGGCAGCCTCATATACTCTTGAGGTTTGCAACTCAGTCAAGTATTCCCGAATTGCAAGCTGGACCCTTATCCCCACCATCCAACAGTTCCTTAGTAAGCACAGCAGGTACTACCAGAGGAGAGGTGTGGGGTGGTAAATGTAACTACTTAACTTGTATAGGAGGATATTTTCAACTGAGTAACTTCAGGCTTGTGTGCAGCAAAAAAAAAGTACAATGATAACGGTAAGTACCTTGGTTGAATGTTCATCAACTAAGAATTTAGAAGGTTAAGTTAAATGTCCCTATGTTTAGCTGTCGCTATGAATATGTACATATATTCTTTATATATTCTAACAGTTGGTATCTGATACATATTCTAGCATAAAACATTTAATTATGATACCACTTTCAGTTGGCCCTGCAAAGTTTGAGTGACATAATGGAGATTGGAGAAGCACAAATGCACAATAGCCATAAACGATTGTATTCCACACCTGATGATACTCTCTTTCAGAAACTTCTCTTTTTAGAAGTGCCGCAGCAGTATCAAGGATTTCCTGTTTGGTCAGCATTGCATTGGGGGCTTTGTTACGAAACAGGTAGATGAGTATGTTTCTGTGGTATGAAATAAATTAATATCAAAATGGTATTCCAAGCATTTTCAAAGCACACATAAGAACATTACCGTAGAGTCTTCCTTTCCTCATGCTTCGCTACATACACACCATGAACAAGAACAGAAACATCCAGTGCTTCCATCATTTTTTGCAGCTCTTCATGAGGAAGCGAAGCACAAGATTTCGCAGCATTGGCTAGAGCTTGCAGTTTTGATGCGTCCTTCCTGTTGGAAGCATATTTTGCAGCCAACTGCCGTAAGTCTCGAATAATTGCCTGCATGCTACATGAACGGTATACATTATTACAAGAATTGAGTAGTCCAATGCGCAACCACAAAACCTGTATAAGACTAGAAGTCTGAAAAACACAACTAGAAGAGCATTTGCGTTATGGACAATAGAAGTGTGGCAATTATGGTTTTTTAAGGGGGTAAGCTGTAAAGGGACTATTAGAGTAGCAATTGTGGCTGTATTAGATGAGCAGAATAATGAGGTACAGGGATGATTATATAGAGGGATTAGGTGAGGGAAAAAGACTAAACTACCCCTAACCCTAATCCCTCACTAATGACTAATATGCCCCTGTGACACACACATAATTACAGTGTCTACCCCCCCCCCCACCCGCGCAGTCACAACATCTAGCCACTGCAGATGTTGAGACTGGACCGAAACTCGGAGAACAGCGACGACGGGAGGCCCTTCGTGAAGATGTCGGCGAACTGTGTCGTCGTCGGGACATGGTGTACCCGAACCTCGCCGCATGCAACCCGCTCACGAACAAAGTGGAGGTCGATCTCCACATGCTTCGTGCGCTGATGCTGGACCGGGTTGGTGGAGAGGTACACGGCGCTGACGTTGTCGCAGTAGATGAGGGTGCTCCTGGCGACGGGAGTGTGGAGCTCCTGAAGCAACCGCTGGAGCCAGGAGGCCTCAGCCATGCCGTTAGCCACGACGCGATACTCCGGCTCAGCATTCGAGCGCGACACCACGGGCTGTCGCTCGAGTACCAGGAGACGAGGTTACCGCACAGGAAGACGACGTACCCAGAAGTAGAACGTCGTGTGTCCGGTCAGCCTGCCCAGTTAGCATCGGTGTACACGACCAGCTCGGAGGCCGTGTCACGTTGAAGGAGGAGGCCGTAGTCGAGGGTACCTCGCAGGTACCGAAGAATCCGCTTCACAGCGGTGATGTGCGGCTCCCTCGGATCATGCATGTGGAGGCACACCTGCTGAACTGCATACGAGATATCTGGCTTGGTGAAGGTGAGGTACTGAAGAGCACCTGCAAGACTCCTGTAAGTAGTGGGGTCAGAGACGGGTGTCCCGTCGGTAGCGGAGAGCTTCGTCTGAGTATCCACTGGAGTGGAGCACGGCTTGCACTCAGCCATGCCCGCTCGCTGGAGGATATCCAGGCAGTACTGTTGCTGGTGAAGGAATAAGCCGCCTGGTCGGTCCTCGACCGCAATGCCCAGGAAGTGGTGGAGACGGCCCAGGTCCTTCATAGCGAACTCCTGCTGTAAAGAAGAAATGGTGCGCCAAAGCAGAGCCGGACTAGACGCTGTTAGTACAATGTCATCGACGTACAGTAGGAGGTAAGCAGTGTCACTGCCATGTTGATAGACAAACAGCGAAGTGTCCGACTTAGCTTTGACGAACCCCTGTGAGACCAAGAAGGAGGCGAACCGGCTATACCAGGCTCGCGGTGCCTGCTTCAGTCCGTACAGGGATTTGTTCAGCTTACAGACCATGTCTGGGTGAGCTGAATCAACAAACCCAGCCGGCTGACTGCAATACACCGTCTCGATCAGTGTACCGTGGAGGAAGGCATTCTTGACGTCCAACTAGTGGACAGGCCAAGAACGCGAGAGCCAGCGACAGAACGGTACGAACCGTCGACGGTTTTAGCACCGGGCTGAAGGTCTCGTCGTAGTCGACTCCAGGGCGCTGAGTGAAACCCCGGAGTACCCACCGTGCCTTGTACCTCTCCAAGGTACCGTCCGCCTTCTTCTTGTGCGTGAACACCCACTTGCCCATGACAACATTGCCACGACCAGGACAAGGAACCAGGTCCCAGGTCCGGTTGGCAAGCAGAGCCTCATACTCTTCCTCCATAGTGCGGCGCCAGTGAGGGTCGGTGAGGGCGCTACGCACGGAAGTAGGTATGGGTGAGATCGAAGAAGAATCGGTCGTGGAGAAGTCGTCGACGAGAAGGCAGCTCCGACGAAGTGCTCAACTGGCCAAAGACTCCCGGACGCACGTCGAGTCACCATCGGGTGGACGTGACCAGGATCCCTATGGAGAAGAGGAGGGTTGTACACCGGACGCTCGGGTACAACAACCTTCTCTCGTCTCGGGGCCACGCGTGGTGCAGCTGGAGTCGGGCCACCCCGCCGTGCTCGTCGCTGGTAGGCAAGTACGGGGTCGGCGAAGCGAGAAGTCGTCATTGGTGCTGCTCCTGGTGCGTCTGGTGACGTCGGGCTTGCTGCAGGTGATGTCGGGGAAGCTGAGGCCGCACGTGGCGCATTAGTCGACGTCGGGGACGCCGAGGCCGCGCTTGGCGCAGCAGGCGTCGTCGGGGACACCGGGGCCGCGCGTGGTGCAGTGGGTGACGTCAGGGGTGCCGAGGCCTCGCGTGGCGCAGCTGGTGGCATTGGGGTGTCGTGCGTGGTGCAACGGGTGGGTAACCTGCAAGAGGTAACCGACAAGGTCGCTGTACTGGAGTGGCCTCGGGGTCAGTAGAGAAGAGGGAATCCAACTCAGCGACGAAGTCAGAGGACAGGGTGGAAAAGGGAAAGGAAGACTCGTCGAAGACGACGTGTCAGGAGATCAAGATACGACGGGTGGTGGGGTCAAGGCACCTATACCCCTTATGGTCAGGGGAGTACCCAAGGAAAACACACTGAGTCGAGCGAGGCACAAGCTTATGGGGAGCTGTGGCAGAGAGGTTCAGGTAGCAAGCGCACCCGAAGACTCGAAGATGGTTGTAAAGAGGATGGGTGTCGAACAAAGCGAAGTGAGGGGTGGGAGCACTAATCGCCTTAGTAGGAAGGCGATTAATGAGGTAGGTGGTAGTGTGAAGCGCCTCCGCCCAGTAGCGAGCAGGGGTAGAAGCCTGAAACATTAGGGAGCGCATGACATTGTTGGTGGTCCGAATCATGCGCGCAGCCTTGCCGTTCTAGGGGGAAGTGTACGGGCATGACATGCGCAACTGAACACCGCGAGAAAGCAGAAAGTCACGAAACGTAGAGTTGTCAAACTCGCGCGCGTTGTCGCACTGGACCGCACGAATCGTGCGCCCAAACTGGGTGGACACCCAAGCGAAGAAGTGAGAAAGAGTACCAAAAGTATCAGACTTCAGTCGCAAAGAAAAAGTCCACGAATAGTGCGAAAAATCATCCACGACCACCAAGTAATACTTGCATCCAGAAACACTAAGAACAGGTGAAGTCCAAAGATCACAGTGAATCAAATCAAAGATGTGCTCGACACGAGCGACAGAGTGCGGAAAAGGAAGTCGAACATGACGACCCAACTGACAAGCATGGCAAAGAGACTCATGAGTATCCCGAGTACACAAAATCACTGACTACCAGACAACTTCGACATAGCATCAACACCGGGGTGGCCAAGCCGACGATGCCAAATGGTCGAAGAAGCTGTCGTAGTCAGGGCAAGAGGCGGAGCGGAAGCAGGAAGACGCATCGTGTACAGGGGACCCGTACTATCACAGCGAAAGAGAATGCGTCGAGTAGTAAGATCCTTCACAGTTACACCATAAGGATCAAACTCAAGGGAAACATGGTTGTCAGTAGTAAAACGACGAACGGAAAGGTGTTGAATGATGTCAGGAGCAACAAGAACATCACGTAGCTGAAACGAATCCGGCGAACCCGAGTCACCTACTAAGGTGACTGGAAGAGTCGACCCATTCCCAACAACGATAGATGAAGGATCAGAGGGACGAGAATGGCGGGTAGAGGAGAGGATACCTACGTCAGGGGTGGTGTGGTACGAGGCACCGGAGTCCACCACCCAGTCAGGACCAGACGGCGTGAGACCCCGCAGGTAGACCGACAGTGTAGAACGGGTCGCGACAATGCCCCGGCGGTGGCGGCGCCGGGAAGGAAGACAACACGCTCAGACTCTCGACGGTGGTGCCAACAGAGTAGGCAACAGCCGATCCAGGTACATCAGTCGATGGCGACCGAGAAGCACCTCCCAGGGCAGCAGCAGACCAGGCGGCGCCGTCGTGGGGGGCTGCAGGACCGGCGGCCAAAGGGGCGGCTGCAGCTGCTGCGGGCCAGGCAGCGGCGCCGTCGTGGGGCACAGCAGAGGCAACGGCGGCGGGCCAGGCAGCACCGTTGTGGGGGGCTGCAGGACCAGTGGCCCAACGGGCGGCTGCAGCTGCTGCGGGCCAGGTAGCGCCGCGATCGTGGGGCGCTGCAGAGGTGACGGCGGCAGGCCAGGCGGCAGCAGCGGCTCGAGGGGTGGCAGCGTTGGGGGCTGCAGGAGCGTCGACGGCGCATGGTGGCAGCGGGGCGGTCCCTGCGGTGGCCCAGGGCACTGGCGCGACGACGGCCCAGGGCGGCTGCGGTTGGCCAGGGTCCAGCGGATGCACCCTCGGGCGCCTGCCAGTCAGGCCCAAATCCAGTCGGTACGGGCGCGGATCCGGCGGCGGTGCCACAGGGCGCGGAGGCCCAGGGCACAGCGGCGCGGGCTGGGGGTGCGCCGGCGGCAGAGACGACGGCCCCATTAGGTGGTGCGGCGGCGTGGCCGGGCTGCGCACCGGCGGCGGCAACACCAGCAGGCGACGCGGCAGCGCGGCTCCTCAGCGGCGGCTCCAGCGGCCGGCGCGCCGGCGACAGCGCAGGCCAGGGTTCCACAAGCCGCTAGGCTCTAGGCGGGCGGTGATCCACCGCCTAGAGCCTAGACGTGCCTTGGCGTTATTAGGCGGTGCCTAGGCGTTTTTGACTTAACCTTACTAAAATATTCAACTGCAACCAACAGAACATAACATGTACCGTAAATTCATAACATAACAGAACAATAATACACAAAATTAACAAGAACCATTCGGATAACAGAGGCTTTCAGACATTCAGAGTTCACATTGACCAATCTATTAGACATTCACCAATCTGTACATAGCAATCCAAAGTAAAAAAAAACCATAACAAACTATGAGACATTTAAGACCTAATCTAATTACAGAGGCATAAAATAGAGCAAGGAGTTGCTCTGAGGAAGGAGAACTAAGAAGCTAAGACCGCTATAACAGAGGAAGTCAGGGTGCACCTTGCTTCCCAGTTCTAGCTGCAGAGGTGGACGGCGGTTGAGAGGGCTACGGCGCAGGACGGCAGCGGCGCAAGAGAGGGCGCTCGATTGGCTGCCAAGGGCGTGGGAATCGGTAGCGGCACGTGGGATCCGGTGGAAGGGCATAGGAGAAGGACGCGGCACGTCGGACAATTCACCTTGCTTGAGGTAGGTGGAGGTTGCCGAGGGGGGGGAGGGGCAAAGCGGCGGCGGGGGGGGGGGGGGGGGGGGGGGCGGGGGCGCGTGGGCGGGCGAATCCGCGGGAGCGCGCGGCGGGGGGGATCCGCGGGAGCGCGTGCGCGTTTTGGCGCCATACCGCCTCCGCGCTTTTCCATTCGCGCCTCCGCCCGCCTGGGCGAGCGCCGCGCACCGCCTCGCCTCCGCCTACCCCGCGGGGCGCAGCGTCGGGGCACCGCCTACCGCGTAAGCGCGCCTAGGCGAGCGCCTTTTGACGCCTTGCTGAACACTGGCGCAGGCACGTGGGGCGCTGGCGGCGGCGCAGGGCCACTGCGGCAGCGACGGCGACGGTTGGGCCTGGGTCATTAGGGTTAGGCCGTAATCCTAATTAGTTCCTAGCTGATACCATATTAGAGTAGTAATTGTGGCTGTATTAGATGATCAAAATAATGAGGTACAGGGATGATTATATAGAGGGATTAGGTGAGGAAAAAGACTAAACTACCCCTAACCCTAGTCCGTCACTAATGACTAATATGCCCCTGTGACACACACATAATTACAGTGTCTAACAGGGACAAGTGGCAAGTAGTCCCTTCCAAACACCTAGGTATCTTCAAGGAAAGGCGAGGACGTCATATATCTAGAAACTTTACAGCGGTCTGGAGAACAATGCATATGATGCAAAAGCATTTAGATGTTGTAAATGTGGAAGAATAATTTCTGAATTTTTCCTCTATTTATTCTTCTCATTATTTCTCAATTATGGGTGACTGTATATATAGCCCCAAATACAATAGAGTCCTACTCGAATACTACCCCTAGACTCCTACTCTAAATTGAAATAGACTTGGATTATATCTCTATCTCTAATTAATCTAGAAAAATAGGATTATCTCTAACAATCACCCCCATCTTATTTTTCTAGATCATACTCCCCACGCCTCCGAACACGCACTGGGCCAACCGTGCCTTGCCGCGCATGACCAGCTCCTGCAGTATACTCTTACCGAGGCAGCCGACTTCATGGTGGAGTTCGAGCGCGAGTTCAGCACCGGCTCTAGTCGATTCGTGGCTGGATCCACCGCCCCCGCCTCGACTCGCGTCAAATAAGGCTAGTCGGGTCCTGATCCGTGCACGAGATTGCCCCGGTTCGCCAGATCTTCTGCTCGATTTCAATTGAGATCTGTGTCGCGCCGCCTACCAGTGCATCCTCGATACCAACCTCCTCTTGCTCACTGTCGGCCTCTACACGCTAGAGGACTATGCCTCCTGCCGCGCTGTCTACAGCTCGTGGCGCTCCGCGCTCCTGCTACCGCCCTCGGGGCCCCTTGTTGTGCTCCCCGCGGACGGCACCAACTGACAAGACTTGAGGCCGTCGACTGCCGCTGCGCGGTGCGCGTGACATGTGGGTCATCCTCGTCGCCGGGCTGCCAAGCACATGAAGGTGCACCTATAGCTTCCCCTTTCTCTGTGTGGTTGGCCACCCCCGAGAGTTCGTCCTCCCAGGGGTAGGATCTAAAACCCTACCTCTAGATACCAATTGTTATAAATCTGGAAGAATAATTTCTAAATTTTTCCTCTAATTGTTCTTCACATTATTTCTCAGTTATGGTGGCTGTATATATAGTCCCAACTACAATAGAGTCCTAATCTAATACTATCTCTAGACTCCTACTCTAAATTGAGATAGATTTGGATTATATCTCTAACTCTAAATAATCTAGAAAAACAGGATTATTTCTAACAGTAGATAATATATTAAAAGAACAAGCTGAAGTATTAAGGGGACAGTGTATACCACACATTTAGACCCAAGGACTAATGAATTGTTTCTAAAAGGAACAACACATTGGAAGGATAAAATTATTGGTGAATCAGAAACGAACAGCCAAGGTGATATGCAAAATTGTATGAACTGACCTGCGAACTTTATTGGCTGTAAAAACATTAATCAAGACAGTCTTCGTATGGTTTTCACCTCCTTGAGAAGGGGTATCCTTGCCCTTGCTTATATTTGAATGAGACCCTCTTGAAGGAATATTTGATAGTGTTGAATTTTTGCTATTGCTTGTCACAGTACTGTTCACATTTTGGGAGTCATAGATGGTTGACTTGCGATCTGACCAAGCACAATCTTGCTGTTTGACTACATGAGGATAGCGTTTTATAAAGGACAAATCTTCTGCAGATATAAATTTATAGTCCTTGAGAATTTCACGTCTTTTACACAACGGAAATAATATCCTGTTCCTCCAAGGGTCGTTTGGTCTGATCACCGTATCTATTATTTTTGAAGGGATAGACTCCTTTTCGCTAAACCCAAGAAGAACTCTGTCTCTTTTGGCAGCATATCCGTCATTAAACAACAATGAACTTTTGCAGACCCATAAACCACGCACCAAATCTGCATACTCTGGAAGCACTTTTAAGATTTCTTCCTCTGAATAAGTTGGAGCAAGATGCATTACAGCATCAAATCGATTTACTTCTGAGACCTATATTAAACAAGTGAGCGTAGGTGGAAAAAAATGATTAGAAAACAGCCATGGCAACTGACAGGTTTATCTTATTCTGAGTTTCTGGCTATAAAGATACATTCAAATTGGAGCATCTCATGTCTAACCTCAGTAAACCATTTCTTCAGGCGGTTTCCCAGTGGTAGCAAAATCATCTGCCTGTTATGGAATGCAGATTAGAAATCAAAGCTTCTGTCTCACATGCATCAGTGCAAAGCTCAGGCACAAGGACAACAATCATAGAAGAAAAGGTTGTATTTTAAAGTCAGGAAAGTGAAATATAGCGATTAAGAAAACATAAAACACAGAAAAGGAGTAGGTTTTATATAAAAAACTAGTATTTGAACATAGGTCGCAGACAACTACTTGAGCTTGTTGTGAAAACGTGCAATTATATTGACATCTAAACTACAAATTTCTGACTTGCCCACGTCTTAGACCCACCCATGGATGATGATAAAAAAGTGAGAAAGCTGTAGATTTTTTGTAATAAGACATCAAAATAGTTGCAATTTTCCGTAATAGGCTCCAAAAGTTGTGAAATTTTACAAGTTAATGTCAAAATACATGCCAGTTGTTGAAATTTACTAAAATTTCCATAGCCAAAAGCCGTAGTTTTTTAGCAACTAAATATTTTCAACAACAACAAACAACAACAACAACAACAACAACCAAGCCTTTATCCCAAGCCTGTTGGGGTCGGCTAGACATGAAACCCAATATCAATGAAGTAAAAGAGAGAAAGAGTTATAAGAACAAGGAAAAAATAAAAAAAGAAAAAAAGAAAAAAAAAGAAAGAAAAAAAGAAAAAAAGAAAAAGAGAAAAGAGAAAAAAAGAAAAAAAGGAAAAAGAAAAGAGAAAAGAAAAAAGAAAAAAAAACAAGACTACGATTCTGGCACATGGATTGCTACTTTCCATGCGGTCCTATCATGAGCTAAGTCTCTGGATATATTCCAATCTCTCAAATCTCGTTTTACCGCCTCCTCCCAGGTCAACCTTGGTCGTCCTCTACCCCTCCTAATATTTTCTCTACCTCTTAAAATCCCACTGTTAACCGGTGCTTCTGGAGGTCTCCGTTGGATATGTCCAAACCACCTAAGTCGATGTTGGACTAACTTCTCTTCAATCGGCGCCACCCCTACCTTATCTCGAATCACCTCATTGCTTATTCGGTCTCTTCTCGTGTGCCCGCACATCCACCGTAGCATGCGCATCTCTGCGACACTCATTTGTTGGACATGTTGCCGTTTAGTTGGCCAACATTCCGCCCCATAGAGCATCGCGGGTCTGATCACCGTCCTATAGAACTTTCCTTTTAGCTTTTGTGGGACTTTCCTATCACATAGGATTCCAGAGGCTTGTCGCCATTTCATCCACCCTACCTTGATCCTGTGGCAAACATCCTCATCAATATCGCCATTGCTTTGTAACATTGATCCTAAGTATCGGAAAGAGTCCCTTCTAGGTACTATTTGTCCTTGTAGACTAACATTTCCCTCTTCACGACCAACACCACTAAAGTCACACCTCATATACTCGGTTTTGGTCCTACTAAGTCTAAACCCCTTGGACTCTAAGGTTTGTCTCCATAACTCTAATTTCTTATCAACACCATCTCTAGTTCCATCTAACAGCACTACATCATCAGCAAAGAGCATGCACCAAGGGATATCCCCTTGTATATCCTTCGACACCTCATCCATCACCAAGGAAAAGATGTATGGGCTCAAAACTGATCCTTGATGTAGTCCTACCGTGATAGGAAATGCATCAGTCTCACTATCACTTACGCGCACACTTGTCCTAACATTATTGTACATATCCTTGATAAGGGTAATGTACTTTGTTGGCACTTTATGTTTCTCTAGTGCCCACCACATGACTGACCTTGGTATCTTGTCGTACGCCTTCTCCAAGTCGATGAACACTATATGCAAGTCTTTCTTCTGCTCCCTATATCTCTCCATAAGCTGACGAAGCAAGAAAATCGCCTCCATTGTAGACCTCCCAGGCATAAAACCAAACTGGTTTTTAGTGACATTGGTCACTTTCCTCAGGCGGTGTTCAATCACTCTCTCCCAAACCTTCAAAGTATGACTCATAAGCTTAATGCCTCGATAATTAGTACAACTTTGAATATCTCCTTTATTTTTGAAGATAGGTACTAATATACTTTTCCTCCATTCTTCAGGCATCTTGTTTGACCGAAAAATGTGGTTGAATAGCTTTGTGAGCCATACTATTGCCACGTCCCCAAGACATCTCCATACCTCAATAGGGACATCGTCAGGGCCGAGGGCCTTTCCTCCTTTCATCCTTTTTAAGTCCTCCTTAACCTCAAACTCTTGTATCCTCCGCACGAACCGCCTGTTGGAGTCATCCAACTCAACCATAGTGCTCCCATTCCCATCATTGAATAGCCCATTAAAGTAATCACGTCATCTATTCTTAATCTCTTCATCCTTCACTAGAATGCGGTTAGTCTCATCTTTGATGCATTTAACTTGATTGAGATCCCTCATCTTTCTCTCGCGGATTTTTGCTACCTTGTATATGTCCTTTTCACCTTCTTTTGTCTCTAGTCTCTCATATAACTTATCATAGACCTGTCCTCTTGCCTTACTCACAGCCCGCTTTGCATTCTTCTTCGCCTCTTTGTACTTAAGCATGTTGCTTGCGCTTCTATCATTATGCCAACTCTTGTAACACTCCTTCTTCTCCTTAATGGACTTTTGTACATCCTCATTCCACCACCAAGTGTCTTTATCTACAATTTTCTTTCCCTTTGTCACACCGAACACCTCACTAGCTACCTTCCTAATGCAAGTTGCCATCTTCATCCACATACTATCTGCATCTCCATTTTCTGCCCAGGGTCCTTCTGTGATCACCCTATTTTTAAAGAATTCTTGTGATTCTCCCTTCAACTTCCACCACTTTGTTCTTGTGATTTTGACACCTTTGTCCCGCAAAGAGCATGTATGGAAGCGAAAGTCAGCTACCACAAGCTTATGTTGTGTCACAACACGCTCCCCCAGGACCACCTTACAATCAAGACACTCCCGTCTATCCTTTCTCCTAGTGAGGACAAAGTCAATCTGGCTAGAGTGTTGGGCACTACTAAAGGTCACTAGGTGAGATTGCCTCTTCCTAAAGAGGGTGTTAGCTATCAACAGATCATAGGCTACGGCAAAGTCTAGGATGTTCTTACCCTCTTGATTTCTATCGCCGCATCCAAAACCTCCATGTACTCCCTCAAATCCTAGATTAGTTGCACCCACATGACCATTGAGATCTCCCCCTATGAGGAGTTTCTCGATTATCGGTACACTACTAACCATATCCTCCAAGTCCTCCCAAAATTGCCTCTTGGCACTCATGTTGAGCCCAACTTGTGGGGCATAAGCACTAATGACGTTCAAGACAATGTCCCCAATTACTATCTTGATTAAGATGATCCTATCCCCTCGTCTTCGAACATCCACTACTCCATCCTTAAGACTCTTATCTATTAGAACACCTACGCCATTCCTAGTCCCAGCCGAACCAGAATACCAAAGCTTGAAACCGGTATTATAGACTTCTCTCGCCTTTTGACCCGCCCATCTAGTCTCTTGTACACAAAGGATATTTACTCGTCTCCTAATGGCAACATCTACTAACTCACGTAGCTTCCCCGTCAAGGATCCTACATTCCAACTACCCACCCGAAATCTATGTTCCTCGGCTAGCTTCCTTACGCTTTGCACCCGTCGAGTAAGATGCAAAGACCGTTGCTCACTTATCACTACATCCGGGCGATGATGTAGCGCGCCACTAAGGTGGTGGCGATCCGGCCCTTGCTCATTTAACACCATATCCGGGTTCCGATATGGCGCGCCACTAAGGCGGTGGCGACCCGGCCCTTGCCCACTTAACACCATACCCGGGTTCCGATATGGCGCGTCGCTAAGAGGGTTACGCCCCAACGGATTTCTATTGGGTTTCATTTCCATGAGAATGGCTAAGTGTAAGTTGTTGGCTCGCCAAGCCTATCACAACCCCCTCCTCCTTTACCCGAGCTTGGGACCGGCTATGTCATTACAACATAGGCGGAGTTCAACTAAATATTTTAGGTTTTTGAAAATTCATCAAAATATTCATTGCAAAATAGTGGATGTAGCAAAATAAGTGGGACATTAGTAGCATTGTGACATTAGTGATAGAATTGCCTAATATCATGGGAAATAGCACTATACAACTTCATGCTTCACAAAGGGGTTAGAAAAAATCTATGAAATATTACCAGTACACCATGAAACAAAAAGCAGAGGATGCTTCAATTTCATGCTACAGAATGAACATATGATACCACTATAATCATAACAGAAGCTGGTCCACAAGATACTCCCAATTCCTGAAAACTAAGACAGTTGGGAAATGATGTAGCATCACCTTATAGCTTGGCATCTGTTGATACGTTTGCTGCCTGTTGATGCTCCAGGACACAAGGACATTACATAGTCAGGCCTGGACAGTAAATTGGACATGATCAGTTGTGTTGGCATTATCAAGACGAAAAGGTCACTTGTTAGACAAAATTTTGCATCATCCTGGTAAAGATAATATAAATAAAAAAGAAAGGGCAGCCCGGTGCATGTAGCTCCCGCTTGCGCCGGGTTAGGCCCTCCGGGGAAGGGTCCGACCCACTTGGGTCTATTATACGCAGCCAACAAAGATATAATATAAATATATAATAAAAAATAAAGAAAGGAAAACAAGATGCGAACAAATAAATCAATGTTGAAGAAATGCTATTAAAGTTATTGCATGAAATTCGTTGTCTTGAGTGCTCAAGGAAAAAGGTTGTCACACAAAAGAGTCTACAAAGCATTTGACGTGGAAGAAAGCGATGCAGAACTATCACTGGCTAGGAGCACGTGGAATAGCAAAATAATTTGCTCAAACCATGACCTAGGATGATCATCTGCCTATATAATTTAAATTATCAGTTCTTAGTTCATGTGGCATGCTTCTGTTTTAAGCTTGAATTAGATTCAATTTCCAACCCTATTCAACTTGTGCCATGGGAAGCTGGCTACATGCCATGTGTTGGACGGTATTGTAGCACTTGCCGCTACAGTACACTGCCGGTTTCTCGGAAGGCTTGGGACAAAAAAGCTTTCTTGTTGTTACTTTATAGTTATTGTACAATGCATATATGCTCTGTTTCTAGTCTTACTATCCCAATACCATGTCCAAAAGTTTGCCACATTAACAGATTTCACAATAAGTTGATCCAGGATCATAATCGCAGAAAGGAAAAACTCAACAACAACAAAACTTGTCCCAAACAATTTTGAGGTAGACTAAATATGAACCCAACAAAAATGTGGGGGTAAAGGAAAGAAAGAGAAAAAGTAAACAAGGCACGAGTAAAAGAAAGAAAGGACAAACTTAACGATGAAAATTCATTTTTGAAAGTTGCCAAACCAAGCACTACCAACTTTGCTCAACATGATCATTGCAATATATTAAAATACTGCATTGATATTATTGGATCTATTTACATAAATCCGTTGTGGAAAAAGTATATTAGAAATCCGGCATGCGGGAGCAACCAAAACTGGAGGAAATCTGAGAGGCTTTTTTTTCCTTTTTTTATCTTTTTCTTTTTTTTTTCTTTTTTCCTTGTTCTTATATCTCTTCCTCTCTTTTACTTCATTGATATTGAGTTTCATGTCTAGCCGACCCCAACATGCTTGGGATAAAGGCTTGGTTGTTGTTGTGTTGTTGGACTACCGGCTGTGGGATGACCTGCCGCTGAGCCTGGGCGGCCAGAACCGGGGGGGGGGGGGGGGTCGTGTTGGCAAAATCAACAGCTAAGTGGCACTCTCCTTCTCCTTGCTTTCACTCGTGCAATGTAACAGAAGAGAGTGGATAATGATACTGCCTTTTTGATGCAGCCTAAAACAATGCCATAGGCTTTATTTATAGTGTGACTAGGGCTGTTATTCAGCCACATCACTCCTGGATAACAGGATCTGGGCATAGCAGCCTGCAGAACGGTTCATCCCTAAAAACCTGGTCTTTAACAACTGACCAGTTCCAAACTTAACTAACTAGTAACTGAAAAACACTTCAGTCTGTCGACAATGACAGACACTTATTCAGCTACTAATACATGAAGCACTAGGATTACTCACAATTCACCCCCTAAGACTTGTGCTTCATGTTGCTCTTCAGTTGGACCATCCCAATTCTTGTCCTCAACTCTTGGAACTTCACCTTTCCTAGTGCCTTTGTCCCAATGTCAGCCAACTGATGACCTGAGTTGAATTCCACCAGGATGCTTCCAGCTTCTATGCATTCCCTCACATAGTGGTAGCGGACTCTGATGTGCTTACTTCGCTCATGAAAGACTGGATTCTTCATGAGAGCAAGTGCTGACTTGTTGTCCACCCGTAGCTCTACAGGTTGAGCCGGGTTGCACTCCACCATCTGCCCTGCTTCCAAAATCTTCAAAGCATAGTGTGATTGACATAATTCAATCCCGGCAGCGCTCTGTCTTACCTCCAATCCGAGGTAAAATATCAGCAGCCAGATCCGCCATTTTGAACTGCTTCTTCATCTCTTCCTTTAAGTGAGTAATCACTTCTGACGCCGCTCCAGTGATGATTAGGTCGTCGACATAGACTCCGACGATGAGGCGGCCGTGATTTTCCCCTCTGCAGTAGATGGCGGGCTCATGATCGCTCTGCCGGAACCCCAGTTCTCGGAGGGTCCCATCGAGCTTGGCGTACCAAGCTCGCGGCGCTTGACGAAGAGCATAGAGTGCTCGCTGTAGATGAAGGACTTTGTCCTTGCCGGCAAAGATGAAGCCGTGTGGTTGTCGAACATAGACCTATTCTGCTAATTCTCCGTCGAGAAAGGCAGTCTTTACGTCCATGTGATGGACCTTCCAAGCTTCATCTGCAGCCAGCGCTAGAACCAGTCTCACTGATTTCATACGCGCTACTGGGGCAAAAACTTCCTCAAAATCAACCCCAGCTTGCTGCACGTATCCCTTTGCGACAAGATGAGCATGCTTGATTATCGCGCCGGAGTCATCCCTCTTGAGTTTGAAGACCCATTTGAGACCAATTGCTCGGTGTCCAGCCAGCAATTCAGTCAATTTCTATGTCTGATTGTCTTCAATCGACGCAATTTTGTCTTCCATCGCAGCTCTCCAGGCAGGGTCCTTCTCAGCCTCTTCAAAGGTTGCTGGTTCTGCATCTTCGGCGACCAGCTTGAGCTGTTCATGGACTCGTCGAGGTCTTCCCCTTTGTGGCACAACCCGGCATGCCTGTCCAGAATTTGGCTCATCACCTGTGATGATATTGTCCATCCGCCGATAGCGAATTGGAGTCTCATCATGGTAGGCATCCAACCGACCTTTATCATCAGCTAATGGAGACACGATTTCCGGCAGCGGCTGTGCCGCCAGTGGAGGTGGAGTTGCTGTAGGTGACTGCGGAGATCCTTGTCCGGCCTGCAGAGGAGATGCACCCCCTTGCGGTCCATTCTCAACTCTGTCCTCCTCAATGAGCGAGCAGATTGAGTAGAACAGGACCGAGAATTCTTGGTCCACTCTCTGAGTCGCCAGTGGCTTGACTCCAAATCCATCCCCAGTCTTCATCAAATACAACATCACGGAAAATTACAATCTTACCGGACCTTAGATCAAGCATCTTGAACGCCTTTGCTCCCTCGACGTAGCCGATGAATACCATCAGACAACTCCGATCATCCAGCTTTCTCCCTTCGGGCTTGGTGTTCTTGACGAAACCCAAACACCCGAAAACCTTGAAGAAGCTGACTGAAGGCTTCCTCCCGTGGTAGGCTTCAAATGGCGTTTAGCCGTCTAATGTCCTTGTTGGCGCACGGTTTAGGATGAACACGGCAGTGGTTACTGCTTCACCACAAAAACCTCGCCGGCATTTTCCTTTCCTTCAGCAATGCTCGAGCCATATCGAGTATCGTCTGATTCCGGCGTTCAACTACACCGTTCTGTTGCGGCGAGTAAGGAGCAGTGAATTGCCTCTGCACACCCTTGTTGGCGCAGAAATTGGTGAATTCCTTCGCCGTGAACTCGCCGCCGTTGTCCGTCCGCAACATACGCAGAGAAAGTCCCACCTCCAACTCAGCCTCCGCCTTAAGCTTCTTGATCTCCGACGTTGCGTCGTTCTTGGCCACGATCAGCTCGATCCACATGTAGCGTGTGGCATCGTCGACGAGCAGCAAGAAGAAACGGCGACCGCCTGGTGTCGCCAGAGTGATTGGTCCGCAGAGGTCGCCATGAACCAAGTCGAGCTCCGCCGGGGCCCTGTACTTGGACTAGATGGGGAACGGTGTACGACGCTGCTTGGTGACCAGGCACACGTCACAAACACCTTCCCGCCGCTCCCCGAACTCCGGCAGGCCTCTGACCGTTTTGTGGCGACTCAGTTGGCGCATTGCTTCATGCCCGATGTGGCCATAGCGCATGTGCCAACGGCGCTGATCTTCTTCTTTGTGTTGCGCTGCAAGACAAACGCTCTGGGCAACACTTGTCTTCAGAACATACAGATGGTTCGTACCTCTACAGGAGAAGACGACTCTGGCGATCCCGAATCCGCAGTACCTCCTGTTCAATCAGAACTTTGCACCCACTGCGATCTAGCTGACCCAGCGACAAGATGCTGTTCTTGAGACAGGGGATTAGGAGCACCCCGGCGAGCTTGATCAACTCTCCGGTCTTGGCCGTGAAAGTCACCACTCCTCTTCCTCTGATTTTGACCAGTGAACCATCACCAAACCTCACTGTCCCTTCTACCTATTGATCGAGCTCAGAGAAAACCTCTATCCTCCCGGTTATGTGGCTCGTCGCACCGGTATCTAGGTACCATCCTTCTTGAGCACTGCTGCCATCGGAGCCAAGGAAGACGTGAGCTTCCGGCTCGGATAGGTGAAGACTGCTTGGCGGTGGTGGCGTGACAAAGTCTTCAACGATCTCCGTGTCGCGTGCCATCAGTAGCGCCTCATCCTCCCCCTTGCGGGCGAGATTCGCCTGCACCTTGCGTCGAGCACGGCAATCCCGCGCCCAATGACCTTTCTTGCCGCAATTGTGGCAAGTGTCGTCGGCATTCTTCTTCTACCTCTGACCGGGCTTTCGGTTTCTTGATCCGGATTTCCCGGATCCTAATTTGGACTCTGTCTGCTTCTCCTTGTACCGCGGTTGCCACTGCTCCTCAGTGGGCAGCAACTTGCCGCCGGAGGTCAATTCCTCCTCCTCACCGACACGGCCTTCGACTGCACGAAGGCGGCCAGTGATCTCCTCGATTGACATCGCTGAGATGTCGAGGACCGATTCAATTGCAACGGCGATATGCGCATACCTCTTCGAAACCACCCGGAGGTATTTGGCAGCGATCTTCTTGGGATCCTCCGGGTCGCCGAGTATCTCCAGCTCCCGGACCATCTTCGCGAGTCGCAACACGAAGTCGTCAAGTGGCTCGCCGTCGAGAAATGTCACATTCTCGTACTGCCTCCTGACGCATTACGCCGCCGCCGTCCTCGCACGATCGGACCCGAGCCGTGACGTCTCCTGGTGCTCCTAGGCGGCTCTAGCAGGGGCTTCGCCGCGAGTGTCGATGCCATCTCCAGCGGAACACCGCGGAGCAGTGCCTCCATGGCCATCTCGTCCTCCATCTCGTCGTCTGTGCCGATGCTGATGGCGCCCCATAGCCCCCACGAACGAAGCATCACCCGCATCATTGCCGACCAATCGGTGTAATTGGTCTTCGTGAGCAGCGGGAATTGCCTGCTCACCTCACGAAGAACCCGCGCAGGAGCTGGGCTTAACTGACGGCCTTGCCGTCCTCAACGGCAGATGGGTGATGGAGTCTGCGGCCGACGCCTAGGTGGCGACTGGGAAGCACGCGGGGGAACCGACATCGCTGCGGACCAGAACCTGGAGCTCTGAATCCAATTGTTGGCAAAATCAACAGCTAAGTGGCACTCTCCTCCTCGCTTTCACTCATGCAAAGTAACAGAAGAGAGTGGATAATAATGCTGTCTTTTTTATGCAGCCTAAAACAATACCATAGGCTTTATTTATAGTGTGATTAGGGCTATTATTCAGGTGCATCCCTCCTGGATAACAGGATCTGGGCATAACAGCCTGCAGACCGGTTCATCCCTAAAAACCTGGTCTTTAACAACTGACCAGTTCCAAACTTAACTACTAGTAAACTGAAAAACACTTCAGTCTGTCGACAATGACAGACACTTATTCAGCTACTAATACATGAAGCACTAGGATTACTCATAGGGGGAACCATGATCCCCCCTATTAGAGGGAATAGAATGAGATGATTAGTCTGATCGTCAAGGGTACATTATATAGAGGGATTAGGTAAGGGGAAAAGACTAAACTGCTCCTAACCCTAATCCCTACAAAGGACCAAAATGCCCCTAATTAGCCCACTTAATTACATAGTCTAACACCCCCTGCAGTCACAACATCTAGCCAGTGTTCAGCAAGGCGTTAAAAGGCGTCCGCCTAGGCGCGCTTACGCGGTAGGCGGTGCCCCGATGCTGCGCCCCGTGGGGTAGGCGGAGGCGAGGCGAAGGCCGCGCCTAGGCGGTGCGCGGCGCTCGCCCAAGCGGGCAGAGGCGCGAACTGGAAAAGCGCGGAGGCGCGAAGAATTTTTGGCGCGAAAACGCGCGCGCGCTCCCGCGGAATCCCCCCCCCCCCCCCGCGCGCTCCCCCACCCAGAATGCCCCCCCACCGCGCGCTCCCGCCGAATTGCCCCCCCCCCCCCCCCCCCGACGCTCGCGCCCGAGGCACCAAGCGCGCTCAGGGTCCAGCTATGTGAAGCAACCTCCAGCTGCCTCAGGCAAAAGGTGAGCTCTTCCGGTCTTCCCTCTAGACTTCTGGCCATGTATGAGTTGCCCCACTTGTTATCACCTTATGGGCAGCTACCTCACTTGTTATCACCTTTGCTGAATTCTTCATCACCATATTAGACTTTATGAGTGTTTATAGGGCTCTGTGTTGTTGTAGCCTGTAGGATGTCAATGTCGGGGGAGATGAGTGGGACAGCGGCAGCAGAAACTGAGAGTGTGGTTATGCTGAAAAGAAAGTTAGATGACATAGGATGGGAGTATGGAGTTCTAATTGATGTTAATAATAAGGACAAGGTTCGGTGCTTGCTTTGTAACCATGTCGGCTCAGGAGGTAGTAACCGTCTGAAGCAACATGTAGCACATGTTGGATCTGTTGTTGCTAAGTGCAAGAAGAGCTCAACGGAGGCAAAAGAGAAGTGCAAGAAATCACTTGAGGAGGCAACAAGGAAGAGAAGGGAGAGGACCGTTCGTCTTCTAAATCTTAGAGAAGAAGTGAACGTGTCTCGAGTTGAAACAGATGAGGATGAAGTTACTTGTGTTGGCAGCTCGGAGCCTCACAAGTTAGGACCCATTGATAAGTGGACAAAGTCAATTGATCCAACTGCAACTTCAATTTTTTTAATTATTTGCATTAGTGTAAAACGCCTAGGCACCGCCTAGGAACGCCTAGGCTCTAGGCGGTGGGTCACCACCCGTCTAGCGCCTAGCGCCTTATGGGACCCTGCATCTAGCCATTGCAAACGTTGAGACTGGACCAAAACTCGGAGAACAGCGACGACGGGAGGCCCTTCGTGAAGATGTCGGCGAATTGCGTCGTTGTCGTGACATGATGTACCTGAACCTCGCCACGTGCAACCCGCTCACGAACAAAATGTAGGTCAATCTCAACATGCTTCGCGCGCTGATGCTGGACCAGGTTGGTGGAGAGGTACACGACGCTGACGTTGTCGCAGTAGATTAGGGCGCTCCTGACGACGGGAGTGTGGAGCTCCTGAAGCAGCTGTTGAAGCTAGGAAGCCTCAGCCATGCCGTTAGCCACGGCGCGATACTCCGTCTCAGCACTCGAACGCGACACCACGTGCTATTGCTTCGAGGACTAGGAGACGATATTACCGCCCAGGAAAACGGCGTACCCAGAGGTAGACCGGCGAGTGTCCGGGCAGACTGCCCAGTCAGCGTCGGTGTACACGACCAGCTCGAAGGCCACGTCACGTCGAAGAGGCCCCATCCCGCGCGGGTTCACCAACGGGATGAAGGTCTCGTCGTAGTTGACTCCAGGGCGCTGAGTGAAGTCCCGAAGTACCCACCGAGCCTTGTACCTCTCCAAGGTACCGTTCGCCTTCTTCTTATGTGCTTCCCCGTGAAAACATTTCCACGACCGGGGCGGGGAACCAGGTCCCAGGTCCGGTTGGCAAGCAGGGCCTCATACTCTTCCTCCATAGCGCGGCGCCAGTAAGGGTCGACGAGGGCGCTACGGACGGAAGTCGGTATGGGTGAGATTGAAGAAGAGTCGGTAGGTGGAGTTGTGGTCGATGAGAAGGCAGCTCCGGAGAAGCGCTCAACCGGTCAGAGACTCCCGGACGCACGTCGAGTTACCATCGGGTGGACGTGACCAGGATTCCTGTGGAGAAGAGGAGGGTTGTACACCGGGTGGTCGGGTACAACAACCTTCTCTCGTCATGGGTAGACGAGAGTGGGTCTCGAGGCCGCGCGTGGCGCGACGACTGGTGTAGAGGGCTCCAGTGCCGCGCGTGGCGCAGCTGGAGCTAGGGCCCCATCCCGCACTCATCGCTGGTAGACATGTGTGAGGTCGGCGAAGCGAGAAGTCGTCGTCGGTGTTGCGCCTGGTGCAACTGGTGACGTCGGGGGCGTCGGGCTCGCTGCAGGTGACGTCGGGGAAGCCGAGGCCGCGCGTGGCGCAGCTGGTGACATAGGGGTCACCCGAGGCGCAGCAGGTGACACCGGAGACGTCGATGCGGCGCGTGGCGCAGCTGGTGACGTCGGGGCCACCCGAGGTACAACAGGTGACGCTGGAGGCGTCGATGCCGCACGTGGTGCAGCAGGTGACGCCGGGGGCACCTGAGGCGTAGCGCGTGTCGAACCTGCAAAAGAAAGAGGCCAAGGCAGCTAGGGAGCAGCCTCGGGGTCAGTGGGAAAAATGGGAATCCAGCTCTATGATGGAACCGGAAGAGGTGATGGAGAAGGAAAAGGAGGACTCGTCGAAGACGACGTGCCGAGAGAATAAAAGGCGGTGAGTAGTGAGATCTAAGCACCGATACCCCTTATGATCAAAGGAATACCCGAGAAAAACACACTATGTCGAGCGGGGCACAAGCTTATGCGGGGCAGTGGCAGAAAGGTTAGGGTAGCAAGCGCACCCGAAAATTCGAAGGTGATCGTAAAGAGGATCGGTGCCATATAAAGCAAAGTAGGGGGTGGAGACACGAATCGTCTTGGTAGGAAGGCGATTAATCAGAAGTGTGGCAGTATGGAGAGCCTCCACCCAGTATCGGGCTAGAACAGATGCCTGGAACATCAGGGAGCGCATGACATCATTGGTGGTGCGAATCATGCGCTCTGCGTTGCCGTTTTGAGAGGAATACGGACAAGACATGCGCAACTGTACCCCATGCGCGGAGAGAAAGTTACGAAACAAAGAGTTGTCGAACTCGCGTCCGTTATGACACTGGACAGCTTGGATGGTGCGCCCAAATTGAGTGAAAATCCAAACGAAGAAGTGAGAAAGAGTAACGAAAGTCTCAGACTTCAATTGTAATGGAAAAGTCTAGGAAAAGTGAGAAAAATCATCAATGATAACCAAGTAATAATTAAAGCCCGATACACTAGTAATGGGTGATGTCCACAAATCACAATGTATAAGATCAAAAGTATGCTCAACATGAGTCACAGAAGTGGGGAAAGGGAGCCGAACATGGCGACCAAGCTGACAAGTATGACATAAGGAGTCACATGTGCCCCTAGAACACGAGATAACAGAACTACTAGACAACTTCGACATAGCATCTACACCAGGGTGGCCAAGCCGGCGATGCCAAATGATGGATGAAGGTGTCGCAGTCAAAGCAAAAGGCGGTGATGCAGCAGTAGGAAGTCGAAGTGTGTACAGGGGCCCCGAGCTATCACATCGAAAAATAGGTTGTCGAGTAGAAAGATCCTTCACAGACAAACCAAATGGATCAAACTCAATGGAAACATTGTTGTCAGTGGTAAAACGACGGACATAAAGCAAGTTTTGAATGATATCCGAAGCGACAAGAATGTTTTTAAGCTGAACCCGGGAGGCAGGAATCACCTACTGAGGTGACCGAAAGAACAGACTCATTCCCAACAACGATAGATGAAGGAAGGGGGGGATTGGGAGGGTGGATGGAAGAGAGTATACCAGCATTTGGAGAGGTATGGTATGACGCTCCGAAGTCAACTATCCAATCAGCACCTGGTGGAGTAAGATGCATGGTGCTGAAGGAAGAGGCCAGCGACTGTCGATCCCACGTCGAGGGTGGCTCCTGGAGAGGTGTCGACGGCTCAGAGTACCCGGTGCCTCCGTAGGTCGAGGCTGACGGTCCGCCAGAAGGGTAACCAGGCCCACTGTAGGCCTGACTCGGCGGCCCACCAGCACTGTAGGCTGGTCCACTGTAGCCTGGGGTGGCTACGAACGCCGGGCTGAGGGCATGGTGGTCGTGGAGGCTGAGAACCCGGAGATGGCCCAGGCCACATGTAGATCTAGCCAGCCCACGGGTTGTAGGGTGTGGGTCAGGGTGCACCTCCCTGGCCGGTACCACTACCACCAGTAGCCGGAGCAGTGGGTGTAGGAGTGCCGCCTGCACTGCTACCTCCACCACGATCGTTGTGTTTGCCTTGGCGGCAACGATTTCCACCTCCAGTACTAGCAGGAGTGCCTGGGTGGAAGGTGGTCGTGACGGTGGTCCACCGGCAGCTGGTGAGGGTGGACGAGGGGACTGCCCAGAGCCATAAAAGATTGTGGCAGACCGGAGCCAGTAGAGCCTCCTGTGGTGATCTCCTCAAGCTCAAGGTCAGACCATACCTTCTCGAAGGTAGGGGGTGGCTCCAGACGGAGTAGCCATGTCCGTAGGTGACAATAGCACTCATTCAGGCCCTGAAGGACCCGAAGAACGAGTGCGCTATCAGTGACCGGATCGCCAAGGTCACGTAGAGCATCCGCCATGCCCTTCATCTCCCGGCAGCAGGTGGAGACAAAGCGGTCACCCTGGACGGTGTTCTGGAACCGAGCGCTAGTGTGGAGGGCTCGAGTCGCGCGGTTCCCCAAAAACCGTTGCTCAAGGACCAGCAAGGCCCGTCGAGCTGTGCCACCACCGCGCTGCCTGACGATGTCCTGTAGCTCCTCCGACAAGGAGCCAAGGATCCAGGATAGGAAAAGGTTGTCCATGCTGATCCAGGAGACATCCACTGAAGAGCCGTCCTAGAGGACGTGGTCGTCGAGGCGGAAGCGCCTCAGTGTGAGGAGCACCAGGTCACGCCACCGGGCATATGAGGTACACTCGGAGCTGAGGACAACCGGCACAAGCGTCCGGATGTTCTGAATCCCGACGGCATCAAGTGAAGCTGAGTATGTACCAGTGTCCGAGTGAGGCTCGTGGGCAACACTCGTCGGTCGGTGAACACTCTCCTCCAGCTGGTGAGATAGAGCGGCCACAGAGGCACGCTCCTGCTCCAGGGCGAGAGCGAGTGCCCGCTCTCGCTCGCGAGAGGCAGCCAAAGCTACGGCGATGTCGGAGGTGTCCGTCGTGTTGATGCCGTAGGAAGAAGTAGGTGCGCTCTCCGCAGCGGCGGCAGGGACTGGAAACGGGATCGGCGGGACGATGGCCGTGGTGCTCCCGTCGATGTCGAGACCGGTGGCGGTAGAATCACGTGGCCTAGAGGTACCTGCCATGAAAACGACAGCGGTGGCGGGTTTGCCGATGGTACCTACAAGATGTCCGCCAGCGGCCGGATAGGTCTTCGGAGACATAGGAGGGGCGACAGCACCTCCCGGAATAGAAGTGACGGGCGGCCGAGGGAGGTAGGCGGCAGCCGATCTAGCAGCGCCCCCCCCCCCGGGAAACAGCTCCCAAGGCGGCGGCGGAGGGCCCCCCCATGCGCCCTGGATGCTGTGGCGGCGGCGGCCCATGGGACGGTTGGTGCAGAGGTGGCGGCGGCCCAAGGGGCCGCTGTTGCAGAAGCGGCAGCTGCAAAGTCTGCGGCTGGCCGAGGGGTGGCGGCAGCAGACCAGGGGGCGCCGTCGTGAGGTGCTGCAGAGGCGGCGCCCCCAGCGGCGGTGGCCCAAGGGGCGGCGGCCCGAGGGGCGGCGGCGGCGACCCGAGGGGTGGCGGCGGTGGCCCAAGGGGCGGCGGGGTCGGCCCAAGGGGTGGCGGGGTTGGGTTCCCCGGCGGGGTTGGTTGAGCCGGCGGCAGCGGCCCAGGGCTGTGGCTGCTGTGCAACCATTAGGTTAGGGTCAGCTAATCCTAATTACCTAGCTAATGATACCATATTAGAGGGAATAGAATGAGATGATTAGTCTAAGGGTCAAGGGTACATTATATAGAGGGATTAGGTGAGGGGAAAAGACTAAACTGTCCCTAACCCTAATCCTCTACAAAGGACCTAATCCTCTACATAGTCTAACAAAGGACCAAAAGGTACAACTATTTAAGTGTGTCCTTTGCAACTTTCATTCCATTACACACTGCAAACCCAACATGTAGAGTTTCATGTATAGGTAAGACGGGTGAGTCTTGATGAGCCATCGTGCTCACTGCTTGTGTTTGAAGCGTTTGCAGGGTGCTATGAGGAGGAGGCTCCCGATGAGGAGACGGACCTCCAAGAGGGCAACACCGTTGAGTGGGAGTCATACACGTCGTCGTGTTAGTGTATGTGCATGCTAGTGGGAACACGTTCACGAGCTGACAACCCGCGGGCCCCGCGTGTCAGCCTCGGTTAACCGGGCCCCGGATTCTCTGTGGCTCGGGATCGAGTATGGCTACGCGCAATAAATTCTGTGACAACGCGTGCCAACGCACCAGAGCGTGACACGTAGCCCCGGTCCCACGCGCAGGAATTTAAACATTTTCCCGAATTTCAGTTTCTAGTCCAAACTTAAAACCCACATAACTTTGGCTAGTAAACTCCAAATCGAGTGAACCAAATTTTGTTGGATTCAACTCTCTGAGTACTTTCCAACAAATCAAGTTTCACTTCATGAAAAATTTTATTTCTACAGAATTAATTTTTCAAAGTTTAAACTGTTTAGAATTTTAACTGAAAGACCCTTTAGTGGAAATTTCTGAAATTTAGTCAGGATGTTCCTTGTAATATCCCTGGGCTACCATAAAAATTTCAGATCCATTTGAGCTGATTTGATCCACCTAATGGTGTTATTAATGAAATTATTCCAGAGAAAATGAAAAATGTCCAGAAACATGTTTCAGATTTTCTCTGAACTTGTTTAGCTCATATCTTCTATTAGTAATTTTCAAATTAGGTGAAACCAATTCCATTAGAACACTCTGAAAATCTAGTTTTCAGAAAATCATGGCTTGCTCCATGAAAATCCTTAGAACACACTAAGAGCTCTAATTAAGGTCAAATACACATTTATTTGTGGAGGGCTCAAATGAGCTTTGGTGCAAATAAAATTTAGCCAAGTTTCTGTGTAGGTTGTATCCAAACCACAGTAAAAATTTCAGAGTCATTAACACTATCTAGCTATATGTATAGACTTTATAATATCAACTTCAAACTCATGTGCATTTAAATTGACACGCATGTATAGTTATCTAATGTAGTCGCTAAGGTTGAAGAGAAGTCGGAGGTATTGGATTTCATCACCCGGAGGAACAACTATCTTATGACCAACAACAAGGCAAGCTCCGGTTTGCATTAGCCGTTTTATAAACTTTATTGTTTTGAGAACTTACTTTGAGTATCCACTTCAATTATGAATTAGAGTCTTGTTTGAAAACCCAAATGCATAGCCAAGAGAACCGGGGTTTTGGGCTTAGGTTTTAAACCTCGAATAGCCACTGCAATGCTAAACTAGTGTAGAATTCGGTACAAGTCGAGTAGCTAGAACTGCTCGCGAGAATAGGCTAGAGGCACACTACTCGGTTAGAGATAGCAAATGGAACACATGGCAAGAAAAATAAGACCGAGCGAAGAGTAAGCGCAGCGGGACTTTGGGGCCTGGGTGCCATAGCTCCTGTCGAAGCGTCTGCGGTCGACACTTCCCCCCCCTGCTCTGGGCAGCCCGCGGAGGTTCTTTTTCGGAGGGGCTAGTGCTCTTACGTGTGTCTCGCCGGAATGGACGAAGGAAGGAGATGAACCCAAGGGTTTTTTACGTGGTTCGGGCCGCCGGAGCGTAAAATACTACGTCCACGGTGAACAGAGGTGCTCTTGTATTGCTTGAGGCTTAGAACCGAAGTTCTAAGCTTGGGTATGGGGTTGGATTCACTGGGTTTCGAACCCTTGCAACGTTGCCTACCCGAGCCTTTTATAGTCCAAGGCTCAGGCGGCTTACAAAGAGGGGCCCGGGATCCGACAGGTGGTCACGGGGTGATTTCCTGCCATCTACCGTATCTCGCAGTAATGCCGGTAGTTGTCTCTGGCAGTAGCTTCTGGGCCTCCGTCCTGCTGCCTGCCCACGCCGCAAGCTAGGCGTAGTGGTTGATGATGACAGGGGCAGCAGGAGTTGTCTTGTCACTGTGTTTATTGGTCCACAGCCTCTGCTATTCTATGCCTGTCTTCACTGTGATGTGACTGGGCGCAACGCCTCCTGGCAGGGGCGTGCTCCGTGTCTTGGGAAGGCGCGGGTCTTCAATGCCGCGCCTTGCGAAGGCGCGGGTCTTTACTTCCGCTTCCTACCGTGTCGGGGCACGTAGCGCAGCTCTGCTGGCCACGTGGCGGGCCCGGAGCGCTCCTCTGGGGAGAGGGGAGGTTCAGCCCCGCTGGACACGTGGAGCCTTCGGAGCTCACCCCTGCGGAGGGGGGATCCGGCTCTACTGGCCACGTGGCGGGCCCGAAGCTCTTCTCTAAGGAGAGGGGGAGCTCCGGTCCCGCTGGACACGTGGAGCCTTCGGAGCTCACCCCCGCGGAGGGGGGAGGTCCGACTCTGCTTGCCACGTGGCGGCCCCGGAGCTCTCCTCCAAGGAGAGGGGGAGCTCCGGCCCCGCTGGACACGTGGAGCCTTCGGAGCTCACACCCGCGGAGGGGTGAGGTCCGGCTCTGCTTGCCACGTGGCGGGCTCGGAGCTCTCCTCTGAGGAGAGGGGGAGCTCCGGCCCCGCTGGACACGTGGAGCCTTCGGAGCTCTCCCCCACGGAGGGGGGAGGTCCGGCTTCGCCTGGCCACGTGGCTGGCCCGGGACTCTCCTCTGAGGTCGTTGATGCTTTGTGCATCAACCACATATTCGGAGGATTCCAATTCCGAATTTAGCCAATTCGGCAGTTCGATCTATGATTTTGCATTCATGGATCTGGTATAAAAGGCAGAGCAAGGAGATTTGAACTGGTAAGCTGAGAGGGGGAGCTCCGGCCCGGCTGGACACGTGGCGCCCTCGGAGCTTGCCCCTGCGCAAGGGGCGAGGTCCTTAGGCGGTTTTGTCTTGTGCGCGGGGTACCAGGTATTGAGGGTACCGACAGTGGCCCCCGGACCCATCTCGGGGGAGGTAACGAGCCCGAGGTGGGGCCTTCACCTTTTCTATCCCGCGCACTTTCTTCAAACTTCCCTGACCCTTTGCCTGGGCAACATAAGGTCATGGGGTCTTGACTCTTGCTTTGAAAGCTGCTTTCACTGCGGCGGTTTCCAAGGCTGCCACTACTGCACGTCGCAGCGCACTACCGCACGTCGCAGCGCCTTGTCAGGAACCACCGGGTTCTCCGGCTGGGGGGCTGACTGCTCGGTCCACCACTTCTGCAGGATGGCTTGGGCCCCCTTGTCATGGTCACTGGGGCTTGGACCTGGGGCATCTGCCCCGGACGGCGCACACGAAGCGTTTCAAATCGCTTCTGGGAAGTTTTAAAAGGGGATCTCATCTGCATCGCAGGCTTCCCTTTGCACACTTCCTTGCGCCTGAGCTTTCCGGATTCCTCCGTGCGCCCAATCCTCTTCCACCTTCTGAGTTCTTGCCTCTTCGCCTCCGATGGCTTTCTTCCTGCCTCCGCCGCGCATCGCCCGGACGAGAGAGACCGCCTCCTCAGCTGGTCGCGACTCTTGAAGCTGCGGACCTGCAGGGTCGAGGAAGAGCTCGACGCCAAGCGGGTCAGGCTTGATGCTGAGGAGGAGCTCCTCGAGGTGCAGAGGAGAGCCATCGAGCGCCTGGACGCTGAAACCCGGCGGCTCTTACAGGAGTCTCACGAGGCCTACGCTAGTGTTCGGGCCCGCTCTGACGCCAATAAGGAGCTACGCCTGCAGCTGGCGCGCCGTGAGTGCGCCGTCGCAGATCGGGAGCGCGCCGTGGTGACCAAGGAGAAGAAGGTTGCCGAGCAGCTGGAGGCCGGAGAGGGCGATCTGAAGGTCCGGGCTGAAGAGCTGGAGCTTCGGGAGGCAGCTCTGGCCGAGAGGGAGGAGCAGGTCGCCCGCGACCGTCACGCGGCGCTGGACCGGGAGTTGGCCACCGACTTCCGGGCATCGGAGCTGGAGCGACTCACCCAGGACCTCCAGTTCCAGGAGAAGGAGCTGGCGGCGAAGGAGAGGAGGTTCACCGAGGAGGGTCCTGGCGCTCTGCTGGCGGCTCGCCAGGAGGTGCAGGGACTCCGCGCTTCACGGACCGTCGAGGCCCAAGCAATCTAGGACTTCGTCGGTCAGACGGAGTCTGCTCTGGTGCCCCTTGGCTTCAGCCCCGTGAGAATGGGGGCTCCGGCTCAAGAGGTGGTCGAGGCGATCCCGACGCTCGAGTCCATCGGCACCAAGCTGGATAGGCTCGAGGCTGTGATCGCCGACGAGCTCGAGACGGAAGGACGGAGCTTGGCGAAGGAGGTCGCCACGCACGTGCTGACGTGCTTCCAGAACTGGGACTCTTCCGTCTCTCTGGAGCCGGTGGTTCGGGACCCCGTCACCGAGCAGGAGGGGGTCGCCAGGGCCGGAGTCGAAGACGTCGCCGCCCTCGTCGCGTCTAGGTTCCAGCGGGAGTCCAGGGACTCTTAGGGGCTTGCCCTTGTTAGCTGAAGAGCCTTGTATCTTTTGTTTTTTGTTGTGTCTGTAGTCCAGCTCATGGAGCTTTGATGAATGGACTTGCTTTTTTCTGTGTCTGCTGTTTGCTTCTTTTCTTGGCTTGTCCTGCCCGAGTCCTTAGCTCTGCAAGGGCTCCGGGAGGTCTCCACCGATTTTGAAGCTTTGCACAGACACCTTCCTCGGGTCCTTGTTGTCATAAGGACCCAAGGGGTCTTCGGAGCTCCTCCCCACGGAGGGGGGAGGTCCGGCTCTGCTGGCCACGTGGCAGGCCCAGAGCTCTCCTCTGAGGAGAGGGAGGTCCGGCCCAGCTGGACACGTGGATCCTTCGGAGCTCGCCCCTGCAGAGGGGCGAGGTCCAGCTTTGCTGGCCATGTGGCGGGCCCGGAGCTCTCCTCTGGGGAGAGGGGGAGCTCTGACCCCGTTGGACACGTGGAGCCTTCGGAGCTCGCCCCTGCAGAGGGGGCGAGGTCCGGCTTTGCGGGCCAGGGCGGGCCCGGAGCTCTCCTCTGAGGAGAGGGGGAGCTCCGGCCTTGCTGGGCACGTGGAGCCTTCGGAGCTCGCCCCTGCGAAGGGGGCGAGGTCCGGCCCTTCTGGTCTTCGGTTGGAGTGAGGAGCTCCGGTCTTCGGAAGCCCTGGGACTCCAGTACCGCCGGGTGCTCCGGTCCTCCCTTGTGCGATCCCCATAGTGGCCCCCTGGTAGGTGTGGTCAATTGTTTGGGCGCACCTACCACATTCCTGTGGTGGAGCTAAGGCCAGGGCCCCCCTGTCCGCCCGGAGCATAGCGGTGCTGAGACCCTGGCTCCGGAGGTCTGGGAGGCCTCTCAGGAGGTCCTGCACACAAGTAGAGGAACCATAATTCTCCTCGGGGGCTCTCCCTTCCCTGTCTCTTAGTCTTATTTGGCTTACGGTCCTAGACCGGTATACGGGGCTTGGGCAATTCAGTGCGCCCGGCACCGGTGGTCCGGCTCCCTCCGAGGTCAGGGTACAACTATCCGGCCCCTAGTACTGGACCGTAACACCGGGGAGTCAGAGTGCACACGCTTTGGGTACGGAACCAAGCAAAGCAGGTTGTACACCCTGGACCTCCGAAGGGCAGAGTGCGCACGCTTTGGGTACGGAACCAGGCAAAGCAGGCTACGCACCCTGGACCCCCCATGCACAGCGTAGGTTTTTCCTGGAGGTGACCAACTGGCGTCGCAACAACTGACTGGGGGAGGTCCGAGAGGCCCCCTGGGCATCGGCAGTTACCTCAAGCACGACCGCCTTTAGTCAGGATAGCAAATGCCGACTATGGATGAGAGTGGGAAAGGAGAGCTTAGTGTATGATGAGCATACACTGTTTTTGAGCAAGGGGAGGTGTGTGATCATAAAAATTAATGCGTAATTTAAATGAACACATAAGCAAGAGCGTGGTAGGACAAGATTCTTTCTATATAAACATCCATAGGAGGAAGGCAGACTATACATGGATGCAACGACCCACCCCATTATGAGGGGGGGCAAGAGCCTACGTGCGTAGGGTACGGAAACAGGCCAAGCTGGACGTAGTCCTAGACCGCCTCCTGGGGTTTAGCTGCTCCGAGAAAGAAAAAGAATTGTCCTACTACTGCTCTAGGGATAGAACTTACAGAGATGTTCTATGTTCCAAGGGTTTGGGAGCGGGTCCGCGTCCTCGGTGGAAAGACGCACGCACCCGGGGCGGCAAACTTACGTGACTCGGAAGGGACCTTCCCGGCTGGGGGAAAGGTTGTTGGTCCCTTCGCGAGAAAGTATGCGCCGCAGCACCAGGTCGCCTTCTTGGAGCTCCCGGACACGCACGAACCTCTAGTGGTAGCGCCGGAGCGCCTGCCGGTACCGTGCGTTGCGGAGCGTTGCTTGCAGTCGAGCCTCGTCGACGAGGTCGATGTCCTCACGCCAGAGCTGATCCTGCGCGGCTTCGTCGTAAGCCCGGACACGGTTATGAGGGGGGGGGGGGGCAAGAGCCTACGTGCGTAGGGTACGGAAACAGGCCAAGCTGGACGTAGTCCTAGACCGCCTCCTGGGGTTTAGCTGCTCCGAGAAAGAAAAAGAATTGTCCTACTACTGCTCTAGGGATAGAACTTACAGAGATGTTCTATGTTCCAAGGGTTTGGGAGCGGGTCCGCGTCCTCGGTGGAAAGACGCACGCACCCGGGGCGGCAAACTTACGTGACTCGGAAGGGACCTTCCCGGCTGGGGGAAAGGTTGTTGGTCCCTTCGCGAGAAAGTATGCGCCGCAGCACCAGGTCGCCTTCTTGGAGCTCCCGGACACGCACGGACCTCTAGTGGTAGCGCCGGAGCGCCTGCCGGTACCGTGTGTTGCGGAGCGTTGCTTGCAGTCGAGCCTCGTCGACGAGGTCGATGTCCTCACGCCAGAGCTGATCCTGCGCGGCTTCGTCGTAAGCCCGGACACAGGGGGACCCCATGGTGACTTCTAGGGGAAGCAAGGCTTCGGCCTCGTAGACCATGAAGAAGGGTGTCTCCCAGGTGGCCCGGCTCTGAGATGTCCGGCGAGCCCACAGTGCGCTCGGAAGCTCGTCCACCCACTTGGCACCATGTTTCTTCAAGCTGGCATAGGTGCGAGTCTTGAGGCCCCGAATGATCTCGCCGTTGGCCCTCTCGACATGCCCGTTGCTCTTTGGATGAGCAACGGAGGCATAGCACACCTGGATGCCAAGGTCTTCGCAGTAGTCTTGGAACGATGCACTGGTGAACTGGGTCCCGTTGTCGGTGATGATTCTGTTCAGGACCCCGAACCTGCAGACGATCGACTTGATGAACTTGACTGCGGATTGCTTGTTGATGGTGATGACGGGTGTAGCTTCCGGCCACTTGGTGAACTTGTCGATGGCGACGTAGAGGTATCGGAATCCCCCGACGGCTTTGGGCAATAGCCCCAGGATGTCCAACCCCCATACCACGAACGACCACGAGGGCGGGATCATCTGCAGCGTCTGAGCCGGTGTGTGGATCTGCTTGGCATGAAACTGGCACGCCTTGCATCTCTTGACCAGCTTGACGGCATCCTGGAGTGCTGTCGGCCAATAGAAGCCATGCCGAAAGGCTTTACCGACGAGCATGCGTGAGGAAGCGTGGTTCCCGCACTCGCCTCCATGGATCTCAGTGAGCAAGTCGCAGCCTTCTTCCTGGGTTATGCACCGCAATAGGACATGGTTAGCGCCACGCCGATAGAGATCCCCTTCTACCAGCGCGTATCTCTTAGCCATGCGCACGATCCGTTCAGCGGATGCATGTTCATCAGGAAGGATATTGTCTTTTAAGTAGTCCCGGATCTCCGTGATCCATGCATCGGGTCTGACTTGAGCTTCTGGATCTTGAGCGCTAGGTAGCACGGAGTCCCCAGTGACGCTTACGATCCTTGGCAGGCGCCATGGTTGCAGGGCCGCCGGGACCGCCAGCTTCGAGGTGCTGGTCTCGCCCCCTTCACCCGGCTCGGCAGGCCAGGCTATGGGTCGCGGCAACGTCCTCTCGAAGGCTCCTTCGGGCATAGGGGCTCCTGTGGAGGCCTTCGTTGAGAGGTCGTCGGTCACGGCGTTGTCGGCGCGCGGTACATGGCGCGGGTCCAAGGCAACAAAGTCCTTCTCCAGCATCTGGACGTAGAGGAGGTAAGCAGCCAGTTGCGGGTCGTTGCAAGAGCACTCTCCCTTGACTTGCTTGATGATGAGCTGGGAGTCGCCCTTGACCAGCAACTGGCAGACGCCGAGGAACAGCGCCATCTTCAAGCGGAAGATGAGAGCTTCATATTCGGCCATGTTGTTGGTTGCCTTGAAATTGAGACGCACCACGTACCGGAGCTGCTCCCCCGATGGCATGAGAAGCAGTACGCCGGCACCGACCCCCTGCTTTCGCGAGGAACTGTCGAAGAAGAGCGTCCAGTGGGGCTCGGTGAAGACCGAAGCTCAGGGCTCCGATTCACCGTCTTCGGGGCCCCCTGGGTTGGTTGTCGATGGCGTCCACTCGGCCACGAAGTCAGCCAGTGCTTGACTCTTGACTGCGTGACGAGGGAGGAAGTCCAGCTCAAACTTCGCTAGCTCCGCTGCCCACTTGGCGACGTTGCCGATCGCGTTGGGGCTGTGAAGGATGGTCTTCAGCGGGTAGGAGGTGACCATCGAGATCCGGTGGGCTTGGAAGTAGTGTCGGAGCTTCCTGGACGCCACGAGCACTGCATACAACAGCTTATGGACCTCCAGGTATCTTGTCTTGGCGTCGTGGAGGACTTCGCTGATGTAGTAGACGGGCCTCTGGATGGTCCGGGTCCTCCCTGGGGAACCTGGGGTGTCTTCATTGTCTCAGGCCGACAGGAGGAAGACAGGCCCTAGGCATCCTCCGGGGACTGGGACCCGGAGGCTTCTTGGCTGTCTTGGACCTCCGGGAGGTCCCGATGGACCTCCGGGAGGTTGTCTTGGACTTCCAGGAGGTCCCCTTGGACCTCCGGGAGGTCGTCTTGAACCACCGGGAGGTCCCCTTGGACCTCCGGGTGGTTGTCTTGGAGCGTCAGGAGGTCGTCTTGAGCCTCCGGGAGGTCTCCTTGGACCCCCGAGAGGTCGTCTTGGACCTCCGGGATCTACTGGCTGTCGGGGCCCCCCATGGGGCCCGGGCAGCCTTGGTGCTTGACTTCAGCTGCTGGAGCTGGTTGTGGTGATGAGGGGTCCGGCCGCTCTGCGACGAGGACCATGCTCACCACCTCTGTTGTCGCCGCGATGTAGAGCAGCAGGTGCTCTCCGGCTCTGGGACTACCATGATGGGTAGCGTCGTCACGAGCTGCTTCAACTCCTGGAATGCTCCTTCTGCTTCGTCGGTCCAAGAGAATGGACCGGATTTGCGCAGGAGCTTGAAGAAGGGGAGAGCCCGCTCCGCTAGCCTCGGTATGAACCGACTCAGCGCAGCTAGGCATCCCGTGAGCTTCTGGACATCCTTGATGCGGGCCGGGGGCCGCATCAGCTCGATGGCCTTAATCTTCTCTGGGTTGGCTTCGATCCCTCAGTGTGAGACCAGGAATCCTAGGAGCTTCCCAGAGGATACACCGAACACGCACTTGTCTAGGTTTAGCTTAGTGCGTGTGGTGTGCAGCTTGTCAAAGACTAGAGCTAGGTTGTCTAACAAGGATGAGCTCTGTCTGACTTAGACAACGATGTCATCGACATACACCTCAACTAAGTCTCTTATTAACTCTCCAAAGATTTTGTGCATGGTACGTACAAAGGTGGGGAGAGCATTCTTTAGACCATAAGGCATGGAGACATAACAGTACAGGTCGTCTACTGTAATAAAAGCAGTATGTTCTTCATCTTCTCTAGACATGGGAATTTGGTGGAAGCATAACATATCACAGCCTGATGTAGAGTCTACTATTTGATCTATTCTAGGAAGAGGGAATGGATCTTTGGGACATGCCTTATTGACACTGGTGTAGTCGATGCACATCCGGAGCTTCCCGCCGGCCTTCGGGACAACAACAGGGTTCGCCAACCACCGAGGGTGGTGGACTTCCCGTATGAAGCCAGCATCCAGCAGCTTCTTGATTTCTTCACGGATGAAGTTCTGTCGCTCGATGGACTGCTTCCGGGGCTTCTGCTGGATCGGCCGAGCGTCGGGGAAGATCTTCAGATGGTGGTCGATCACCTCCCTAGGGATCCCAAGCATCTGCGATGGTTGCCATGCAAACACGTCGACGTTGTGCCGGAGGAAGGTAATGAGCGCGCCTTCCTATTTGTTGTCCAGGCCCCCGGCTATCCGAGTGGTCTGGGCAGCGTCAGCGCCGACTTGGACGACCTTCAGGGGGACGTCACCCTCGTCGATGGGGTTGCACTCGGGGTGTAGAGGTTGGGGCACGGTGGCGTGCACTCGGGTGGAGCTGGCCCGGTTCTGCACCGCCAGGGGCTGGTGCTCGGGCTGTCGCAAGTGCTTGGAGCTTCTCCAAGGCTGACACTGCGGCAGTGCGGTCTCCACGGATCTTGAGGACGCCTGTTGGTGTAGGCATCTTCAAGATGAGGTAGCCGTAGTGGGCTACCGCCATGAACCGGTACAGGGCTGGCCTGCCAATGATGGCGTTGAAGGGGAGGTCGACCTCCGCCACGTCGAACAGAATGTACTCTGTTCGGTAGTTGTCCGGTGCTCCGAAGGTCACCGGAAGGCTGATGTTGCCATAGGGGACAACTTGTCCCGGCCCTACCCCTGAGAACGGGCTCGAGGGGGAGAGCTTGGCCTTCAGAATTTGCAACTTCAGGAAAGCTGCGCGGCTGATGAGATTGAGATCGGCCCCGCCATCCACCAGAACGTGGTACATCTTCACGTTGGCGATGGTGGGAGCTACCAAGAGCGGTAGCTGTCCGGCTCCAGCCATGTTCTTGGGGCAGTCGGTGGCGTCGAAGCTGATGGGGGTCCCTACCCACTTGAGGTGCGGTGCTACACTTGGTGTAGGGGCCACCGACGCCACTGTTCGGCGCAGAGTCTTGACCGCACTCCAGGACGAGGGGTCCGAAGACCCGTCGTAGATGACGTGGAGCGTCTTCCGGCGCTCGTCGTCGCTGGAGCCCTCACGGTGATGGACCGCCTTCAGAGTGCGTTGGAGCTCCTGGAACTCCATCTCTTCGTCGACGTTGTCTCGGGGGTCGACCTTCTGCTTGCCCTCCCTCTGGCGGAAGGGAGGAGCATCTGCGCGCGGCCGCCTCCCCTCGTGGAGGCGCTCCGCGAGCTTCTGGATCTCCCGGCACTCACCAGCAGTGTGGCTCCTGGTGTTGTACACGGGGCATGGCTCACTTTGGTCACCACGGCTGGGTGACTGTCGTGGCCTCTTGTCGGGGCGTGGCCCCCGAGCTCCACTGGGTGCTACAGTTGCAGCAACGGGAGCTCCGGTCGGCGGCTTGATCTTGCCACCGCTCTTCTTCTTGATCTTCTTGCTGCTCCCATGAGAAGCAGCGCTAGCACCGGGCTGCCCTCCTGCTTCGAAGGCTGGCGGTGAATGCCAACTGCGCCCTTCTGCTGCTCTGACGCACTTGTCCGACAGGCTGAAGAGCTCCGAGACGTCGCGCACCTCTCTGGTGGCCAACTTCTCGAGCATCTTCTTGTCTCTCACAACCTACCGGAACGCCACCACCACTGAAGCATTCTGAATGTGGGGGATGGTGTTCCGTACCTGGGAGAACCGCTGGATGAAGGAGCTGCCGAAGTTCGCACTGAACTGTTGGCAGAGCTCTCCCCAGGAGGTTATGGAACCCTAGGGGAGGTTTATAAGCCAAGACCGGGTCAGGCCGGTCAAGGCGACGGGGAAGTAGTTGGCCATGACGGCCTCATCCCCTCCTGCAGCAAGGATGGCGGTGGAGTAGATCTGGAGAAACTCCGCCGGGTTGACGCTGTCGTCGTACTTCTCTGGCAGGTGTGGCCGGAACTTGCGCGGGCACCTTGCGAAACGAAGGTGGGGCGCCAGGGTCGCACACCCCGCTCCTGTCGCTGCAGGTGCTGGTGCCGCGAACGCTTGGTCCGCTGTTGGCACGGTGAACCCCTTGGGAAGAGGTGCACCATAGACCGGGGGCGCCATTTGCAAGGCATATGCTGCGTGGCGTATGCCTGGGGCAGAGATCGCGTGGCGAACGTCTGGGGCACAGGCTGAGTCGAGGCGGTCGACATGCTGTTGCCGACCTCGTGGTTGCGACGCCTTTCCCGTCGTCACTCGATGGTCACGCGGGCATCCTCGCCCAGGTGACGTCGCTCCAGCTCTGACCTCAGGTCCGCCGTTGGGAGCCTGGTAGAACGGGAGTCTGTCGTCTGCCCGTCAACCGTTGGCGTGCGCGATAGCGACACATCCGGTTGACTAGGACGTCATCCCCGCCGGAGCAGAGGGTTGACGGCAGCGACGATGAGACGATCGACGTCGTGAATCCACTGCTGGGTAGCCCCCTGGGGAGCGTCCCCAGCAGGTGGATTGTGTAGAAGCGCCCGTGTTGCAGCTAGTGTACCTCTATGGGTGACACTCGGCGCTGCAGCAGATTTTGGGCTTGCTGGAGTCCGCGTTGTTGGAGTTCACTGCGGACTCCCAGCTTGTCTCGACACACTCCTCCCTGAGTGCGTCGAGACGTAAGCCTCGCTGGTCATCGTTCGCCGGGAACGAGGGCGAGGAGAGCTTGCCGCGGACGGAAGCTTGGTCATCTTCGTGAGCGAAGACTCGACGCAGGAGGGAAAAGCCCCCTACCTGGCGCGCCAAATGTCGAAGCGTCTGCGGTCGACACTTCCCCCGGGCCTGCTCTGGGCAGCCCGCGGAGGTTCTTTTTCGGACGGCCTAGTCCTCTTGCGTGGGTCTCACTAGAATGGACGAAGGGAGGAGATGAACACAATGGTTTTTTACGTGGTTCGGGCCACCGGAGCGTAAAACCCTATGTCCACGGTGAGCAGAGGTGCTCGTTGTATTGCTTGAGGCTTAGAATCGGAGTTCTAAGCTTGGATATGGGGTTGGATTCGCTGGGTTTCAAACCCTTTGCAACGTTGCCTACCCGAGCCTTTAATAGTCCAAGGCTCAGGCGGCTTACAAATGGGGGCCCGGGACCCGACAGGTGGTCCCGGGGTGATTACCTGCCATCTACCGTATCTCGCAGTAATGCCGGTAGTTGTCTCTGGCAGTAGCTTCTGAGCCTCCGTCCTGCTGCCCTGCCCACGCCGCAAGCTAGGCGTAGTGGATGATGATGGCAGGGGCAGCAGGGGTTGTCTTGTCACTGTGTTTATTGATCCACAGCCTCTGCTATTCTACGCATGTCTTCACTGTGATGTGACTGGGCGCAACGCCTCCTGGCAGGGGCGTGCTCCGCCTCTTGGGAAGGCGCGGGTCTTCAATGCCGCGCCTTGGGAAGGCGCGGGTCTTTACTAACGCTTCCTACCGCGCCGGGGCAGGTAGCACGGCTCTGCTGGCCACGTGGCGGGCCCGGAGCCCTCCTCTGAGGAGAGGGGAGGTCTGGCCCCGCTGGACACGTGGAGCCTTTGGAGCTCACCCCTGCGGAGGGGGGAGGTCCGGCTCTGCTGGCCACGTGGCGGGCCCGGAGCTCTTCTCTAAGGAGAGGGGGAGCTCCGGTCCCGCAGGACACGTGGAGCCTTCGGAGCTCACCCCGGCGGAGGGGGGAGGTCCGGCTCTGCTTGCCATGTGGCGGGCCCGGAGCTCTCCTCTATGGAGAGGGGGGGCTCCGGCCCCGCTGGACACGTGGAGCCTTCGGAGCTCACCCCCGCGGAGGGGGGAGGTCCGGCTCTGCTTGCCACGTGGCGGGCCCGGAGCTCTCCTCTGAGGAGAGGGGGAGCTCCGGCCCCGCTGGACACGTGGAGCCTTCAGAGCTCTCCCCCACGGAGGGGGGAGGTCCGGCTTCGCCTGGCCACGAGGCTGGCCCGGGGCTCCCCTCTGAGGAGAGGGGGAGCTCCGGCTCGGCTGGACACGTGGCGCCCTCGGAGCTCGCCCCTGCGGAAGGGGCGAGGTCCTTAGGCGGTTTTGTCTTGTGCACGGGGGTATCCGGTATTGAGGGTACCGACAGCTCCGCTTGTGTCGATTGAGGACCGAGCCGTGTGCGGGCCTGTTGAACAAGCTAGAACAGTACCGAAGACCTACCGGATATATGAGAACCGAGAAACCGATGTAATTCGGTTAGCGATCTGTTGAGGCATAGCTTGTCTTCCAGAGAGTAGGTTGAGAGCATGAGGCATACCTTGGCGCGCAGAGACCTCTTGCTCGGGACGATAGGACCGGTTCAACACTTGGATGACGGATGAAAGGTGGTTGCGTACGACGTCCGTGATGGTTGTTGTAGGCAACATCGAGTACGGGCGTACGTGACGGGTTATTCGGGTAACCCTGCAGGTGTAAAATGATTATAATCGCCGTCCCTCGCGGTGAGTACCACTTGTTCACTGTACCGTGACGTAGAAAGAACAGGCTAGAGTCATGTTAAAAAGTTGCTGATTGAAAGATGTACTTTGGTTGCTAATGATCTGTTGTAGTTTAGAGATAATTATAGTTATTTTCAACCTTGGGCAGAGCACATGAGAGAGACGCGTTTCTTGTTTCATTGCGGCTCTCTTACGTGCCTTAGCACGAGGTTCTTCCACAACTTGTACTAAAAACTTGAAAGTAAGGTACAACTATTTAAGCATGTCCTTTGCAACTTTCATTCCATTACACACTACAAACCCAGCATGTAGAGTTTCATGTATAGGTAAGACGGGTGAGTCTTGTTGAGCCATCGTGCTCACTGCTTGTGTTTGAAGCGTTTGCAGGGTGCTATGAGCAGGAGGCTCCCGATGAGGAGACGGACCTCCAAGAGGGCAACACCGTCGAGTGGGAGTCATGCAAGCCGCCGTGTTAGTGTATGTGCGTGCTAGTGGGAACATGTTCACGAGCTGAACGTGAACTCTTGTGCTTAGCCTACGCCCATGAGTGTTGACTTGAGATATTTTGTTGTAAACATGTTCAAAAACAGTTTATTGTAATAAAACTTTTGCTTCCGCTTCGCACCTTTTACATGTGTTATCCGGTGTTGTGTAACGCAGCACCCCTCAGCGTGATCCGGGCTAGTCGAGACTGTCGGGTCCTCGCTCGCTACATAGCGGGTACAATCAACTATGGAGTCTTCTATGCAAGAGGAGACATGGAGCTTATTGGTTTCTCGGATAGTGACTATGCGGGAGACGTGGAGGACCGCAAGAGCACAAGCGGGGTGCTGTTTTATCTTGGAAATATCCCCATTTCATGGCAGTCCTACAAGCAGAAGGTGGTGGCCTTGTCCTCATGTGAAGCAGAATATATCGAAGCAGCTCAAGGGGCATGTCAATGGTGTATGGATGGCACGGCTGATGGAGGACTTAGCTAAAAAATCGAAGGCGCCGATGTTGCGGGTTGATAACAAGTCAGCTATAGACTTAAGCAAGAACCCGGTACACCATGACAGAAGCAAGCACATCGATGTCAAGTACCACTACATACGGGAGTGTGTGGACAGCGGTACTATTGTGCTTGAGCAAATCTCCACTCAATACCAGATGGCGGACATTTTGACCAAGGCCCTTGGAAGATAGAAGTTCGTGGAGATGAGAAGAAGGATCGAGAACCTAGACGTGGGCCAGCGTCAGGATCAGGAAGAGAATGTGGGATGACCTGCCGCTGGGCCTGGGCGGCCAGAACAGGGGGAGTGAACCCTGATCCCCCCTCTTGTGTGTGCGCCCAGGTTAGGGGGCTGGTCAGCCCCTATATGGTGCAGCTGCACCAACTTTAGGCAGCAGCCCTAGTTTAGGAAGTATTTAGATTTTCTCCTATTGTAGTAGATCAGGAATCTTGTAAGGGAGGCTATATAAAGAAGCCAAACACCCCAGTTTTATTGAGATCAAAAAAGAAGAATTCCTCCACCTTTCTAGCCCTAGCCGCCGCCTCTCCCTTGGAGCAGCCGCCGCCACCAGGCCAACCCTAGCCGCCGCCCCTGCCTCTCCTCTGTTTCTACGCCTCAGATCAGGAACAGGTTGGCAGCTCCCTGTTCTTCCCTCTCCCTCTCTTCTGTTCTGTCCAGCGCCCAGATCAGAAGCACCTCCAAGCAGCGGCTGTTCTGTTCTCTCAAAGAAAAGATCAGATCTCTCTCTACTCCCTCACATTTTTCCTGGTTCAGCAAGAACAGCACCTAGGCAGGGTGCTGAACTGCTATCGGGAAAGGGCAGTTTTGGTGTGATCAGCAGCAAAATTGCAACATTCGTGGTACCAGAGCCGGTTCGACCCTAGGTTGAATTCTGCACGATATCGTCCACACCTCCAAGCAGCGGCAGCGCCACCGGCCATGCGACACCCTCTCCGGCAGCTCATGAGGTGAACACCGGGACGGGGTTCCCCGTGCTCACCAAGACCAACTATGCGGAGTGGGCTGTCATGATGAAGATCAAGTTGAAGACACGGTTGCTTTGGAAGGCCGTGGAGGAGGGCAACGTGAGTGAGCAAGAAGATATGATGGCGCTCGATATCTTGGTCAGCGCAGTCCCACCGGAGATGATCACGACGATCGGAGAGAAGAGGACGGCGAAGGAGGCATGAGACACGACCGCCATCATGCGGTTCGGGGCCGACCGCGTGAAGAAGAAGACGGCACAACAACTCCGGAAGGAGTTCGAAGCCGCAGCCATCAAGGATGGCGAGAGCGTGGAGGAATTCTCCCTCCGCCTGAGCGGCAATGCTATCACGGCTTGCGTCGCTATGGGAGGAGATAGGAGAAGAGGGAGCCGTGGAGAAGCTCCTGCGAAGCGTTCCAGAACGCTTCCAACAGGTCGTGGTGGCGATCACGACACTGCTGGACGTGTCGACCCTCACCTTGTCGGAGGTGACGTAGCGTCTCAGGGCGGCGGAGAACGTCTTCGACTCGACGCAGCGGAAGGGAGGAGTACACGACGGCCTGTTGTACCTCACTCGGGAGGAGTGAGAAGCACAGCGGAAGGAGGAGCGGTCTACCCAGTCTGCGGGTTCTTCTAAGAGGGGCGGTCGAAAGGGTCCGCCCAAGAAGAACGGAGGCAAGGGAGGTTCTAGGAAGGATATTCCTCGGAACAAGTGGAGGAAGTGCAGGAAGAAGGGCCACTGGGCCAAGGAGTGTCGGTCGAAGCCTAAGGTGGAGCCGCAGCAGCAGGCTTTCGTGGCGAAGGCTGAGGGCGCATTGTTTATGACAAGGGTGGCCTCAGTATTGGAGGAGCCTGTACATGAATGTCCTACGCGCCCAATGGAAATAGTGGAGGGACGTGTCTTCGCTCACCACGGCAATGACGACGACTTTGACGACACTCATTGGTACCACGACACGGGCGCAACCAACCACATGACAGGTTTGCGTGCCGTCTTCTCCGAGCTCAACCAAATCGTCGTTGGAACCATCAAGTTCGGCGACAACTCCGTCGTGCGTATCTAGGGGAAGGGTACGGTCATATTCGCCACCAAGACGGGTGAGCACAAGAGGCTCACCGGCGTCTACCTCATCCCGCGCCTCACCACCAACCTCATCAGCGCCAGCCAGCTGGATGAGGATGGCTACAGCATCACGGTGCATGGAGGAGTGATGCACATACGGGATGAGCAGCAACGTCTCCTCACACGAGTTCAGCGTGACGACAGCAAGTTGTACTCCATAAGGCTCAACATCACACGTCCGGTTTGCCTAACCGTGAGGCGCGATGATGTTGCGTGGCGTTGGCACGAACGCTACGGACACGTCGGCTTCGAGGCGCTTCGGAAGTTGGCACGAGAGTAGATGGTGATCGCGCTTCCGCAAATTGATCACGTCGATCAATTGTGTGAAGCTTGCTTGGTCGGGAAGCAGAGGCGCTCCAACTTCCCCAAGCAAGCTCGGCGGCGCGCGGAGGGCGGGCCCGACCTCGTCCACGGCGACATTTGAGGGCCTATCACGCCGACGACTCTAGGTGGCAAGAAGATGTTCTTGTTGCTGGTGGATGATATGAGCCGCTATATGTGGCTCTATCTTCTAGCAACCAAGGACCAGGCGCCCGACTTAATTCAGCAATTCTAGCTGACGGCTAAATTAGAGTCCGAGAGGAGGCTGAAGCTACTCCGTACTGATCGCGGAGGGGAGTTCACCTCACAAGAGTTCGACGAGTATTGCGCTCAACATGGAGTACAACGTCAGTTCACAGCCCCGTTTACGCCGCAGCAAAACGGGGTTGTGGAGCGGCGCAACCAGACGGTGGTCGGCATGGCGAGGAGTATGTTGAAGGCGAAGGGTATGCCCGGGATTTTTTGGGGTGAGGCAGTTATCACGGCTGTCTACATCTTAAATCGATCCCCCACCCGTGGCCTCGATGGGAAGACGTCATATGAAGCTTGGCATGGAGAGCGACCAGCCGTCAACTACTTCTGAACTTTTGGGTGCCTCGGGCATGTCAAAAACACACAACCACACCTAAAAATGTTGGAAGACCGGAGTACTCCGATGATTTTTTTTCTTGGCTATGCTGCAGGGACGAAGGGCTATCAGATATAAGTATAATCTGGCTGATGGACGCACACACATATCACATGACGTGATATTCGACGAGGCGACCAAGTGGGACTGGGGAGAAGGAGCAGGAGAAGAGGACTACACCACCTTCCACGTCAACTCCTTAGGTCCAGCACCTGCTAGACCTGCTGTTCCAGCACCCAGAGAGGTGTTGCAGGGTCCGGAGGGGCCGAACAGCATCCCAGCAGTGCCCAGGAGGGGCACAGAAGGGTCTGTCCAGATCCTAGGAGTTCTTGCGCCAGCCTCCAAACCTGCTGGAGAGGGTCCAGCACCTACAGCGTCGCCCCAAAGGCCCCTGCAGGGACTGTCCAGCGCAAATCAGGGCTGGGACAGTCCTGCACGGGGTCAGCGGCAGCGGGGGTTCCGGACTTGAAGATTTCAGCACCTTCGTCACACCCCGGAATCCTTCACGGCCCATCTGCTTTGCCACACCGTTGTCGGACCCCGACAGCAACGTCGTCGACGCCTACTACAGTGACGGCGCGAAACTACGGTTCCGCACGATGCGCAACGTGCTTGGAACCCTCACCCCTCCTGGTCGGGCTGAGCGCACACCAGAATTGGAGGAGGGGGGGCTCATGTTCACCACCGCGGAGGAGCCCACGTCCTTCGCCGATGCTGAGGAACAACCGTGCTGGAGACGGGCCAAGCTCGAGGAGATGGAGTCCATAGAAGAAAACAAGATTTAGCAACTTGTTGATTTTCCTGCAGGACACAAGCCCATTGGCCTCAAATGGATGTTCAAGGTGAAGAAGGATGAGCATGGGGAGGTGGTGAAGCACAAGGCTCGATTGGTGGTAAAAAGCTATGTCCAACGGCAAGGAATAGATTTTGACGAGATATTTGCTTCTGTAGCTCGTCTCGAATCTGTTCGATTGCTCCTTGCAGTTGTTGCGCACAAGGGGTGGGAGGTACACCACATGGACGTGAAGAGCGCCTTCCTGAACGGCGACTTGATGGAGGAGGTGTACGTCTCCCAACGCGCTGGCTTCATCACGACGGAGCCGAACACAAGGTTTATCGGCTCAAGAAGCCTTTATATGGACTTCGTCAGGCGCCTAGGGCCTGGAATGCCAAGCTCAACGATAGCTTGCTATCGCTTGGTTTCCAGAAGAGTACAAGCGAGCACGCGATCTATTTCCGTGGAGCTGAAGATGACAAGCTCATTGTCGGCGTGTATGTCAACGATCTTGTGATCACAGGAGGAGGCGATCTCAAGAAGTTCAAAGGGGAGATGATGAAGAGGTTCAAGATGAGCGACTTAGGTCTCTTGTCATATTATCTTGGTCTCGAGGTGCGGCAAACGGATGCAGAGATAAGCGTTGGGCGGGCGGCCTACGCTTTCGAACTTGTCTCTAAAGCTGGCCTGGAGGGATGCAACCCCTATGCATTCGCCATGGAGCAAGGCTTCAAGCTTTACAAGACAAGTGATAGTCCTTGATGCATGCAACAGACTATAGGAGCTTGGTGGAAGGACTGCGATACTTGGTGAACACACGTCCCGATCTTGCCTACTCGGTCAGGTAGGCGAGTCGGTTTCTGGAGGAGCCCAAGGAGGAGCACTTTGCTGCAGTCAAACGCATTGTACGCTATGTAAGGGCCCAAGTTTTCATTTGCTAAAAAGCGTTCATCACACCACACTCACCTCATTTGAGGAGATCTTTCGTTCATCACACCTTTGAAGAGCAAGTAAACACCATCAAGAAAGTCATTAGAAGATAAACTCACAAAATGCAAAAGTGATATTTCCCACATGCCTCATATAGGGGCTGAGCATATGAAAAACTCTTAAACCTTGCTAGGAATGCTCATGCCAAATTTCACCCAAATCCAAAACCTTTTGAGCTATTTTTGGGTATAAGTAGCAAAAGGCTAGTTTGAACTTAAATTCACAATCAAACTCCCTTCATCACATGAATTCAAAAGTGGGATTCATATTCACACTCAGCATATTTTTATGGGCTCACACACCAAATTTCACTCCATTTGGAGTTGATCTTGACATGAGCTATTTTGGCTAAATTCAAATCAAATTTGAATTTCAGTTAGCATGTGCTGCAAATTTGATCAAATCAAATCACAATTTGATTCATTCAAATTCAAATAGGCATTTGGATGTTTAATCAAACTACAAGGGGTATTAGGGTCCTAAAATGAAGAGCAGTAGAAATTGAAGTTTTTAGGACAAAATGGGAGGAGTGGGGCCCTCCTTTCAGCCAAACATTTGCTTTTAAACGACTTCACTCGGGTGCTCGGTTTCTCGGGCTGCAGCTGTGCGCGCCACCGAGCTAAGGACCCGGCGCCACCTCCTTGACAATTCTTGCAACCGAGCAACGTCGCCAGCTTCTTGTCCTCACGCTCGACCGCTCTCCGGATCAACAGCCCGGTTGCTTCGTCCTCGAACGAAAGAACAGTGCCGTTCCACCAAAATCTTGCTCCACCGTCGACCGGCCGAAGCGACGGCTTGCACGTTGAGCTGAGACCGCAACCGAGATCGCCGACCCTTCCTCGACGTCCTCGTACCGGTTCCAGCCCGTGACCGATCTTCCTCGAGCCTCGCCACACCGTTTATTCTCCCTCGGTTCAAACAGAGCCGCCGCCACGAGAACACCTCGTCCAGCCACTGTCTTTCCCCGAGTGGTGCACAGCAAAGAGGTTCGTCTAAGTCTTCTCTTATATCACCGCAAGCTCTGGCTGCATGCCATGGGCTGTCGTCGCCGGAATTTCACGTTTTTGCGCCGGTGTACAAAAGAGACTGTCAGACCACTTCGCAAAATTCATGCTACACACCGCACCACTCATCATGTAACTTAATAGACTACTTCTAGACACCCGTGTGAGTCCATAGGATCCGAAACTTCGGAGAACAATCGAGTATAGCCACTGTTCTTCGAGTTTTACTTGTTTTCCCGATTTTCGACCTAGGTCGCACGGTGACATGCTAGTTGGAGCCGTTACCGAGCTCAATTGAGTTCATGACGACCTTCCCTAAGGTGCACTGATGTTGTACGACCTTTTGCTCGAGCATTTGGGGTGCTAGGGAGCCCGGCTGACACGGCCGAAGTGATTCCGAAGCCGCCGCTCGTCGCCGGCCATGTTCCGGTTGTTTTCATGTCGAGCTAAGGTCAGCACCGTGTTCCTCGTGCGAGATTAGGCAGAAGCGGCAAAAATCTCGAAGCTTGACGCACGACAAAGCCCCTCAAGCGAGCACTCCAGCGAGGGGGACGGCGGTCGAGCGCGGGAGCACGAGGTTGAAGACAACCCGCGGGCCCCGCGTGTCAGCCTCGGTTAACCGGGCACCGGATTCTCTGTGGCTCGGGATCGAGTGTGGCTACGTGCAATTAATTCTGTGACAACGCGTGCCAACGCACCAGAGCGTGACACGTAGCCCCGGTCCCACATGCACCCCTGTGGGCTGCTACCTATAGCCCAAACACCTAGCCCAACTTGCTAAGCATAGGACCATCCAATATTCTTTCCCTGGTCCTGGCGCTTGCACTTATCTCATCCTTGGTGTCATGTTGTGCCCGTCATGTGTAATACATCTCTAGAGACCATGTTCTCGTTTTAAAACCTTCTGTCACATCGTCGCAAGCTTCGTCCTCCGTGCATGCCATGGAGTTCTTGCTGCCTAGAGAGTCGTCACGACCTCGTCGTCACTCCACCAATGTTGATCCTCCCTCGCACCGAGTCTTCTACGTGTGTTTGATCGCTCTGGATCCTCCTGATCTAAGCCACCACATCGTCTTGTAGCATCCACTGCCACATGCTCACCATCGCGCGTCCTCACGTGGTTGTCGCGTCCGTGTCGAATTGCGACATTGTTTCATTGAGGCTTTAGTCATTGTCAAGATGCGCAAAGCGCGAGCTTTCACCAGCTTCACTGGTGGGGCCGTGTCTAATACTCCACCGCCATGCACGTCTCAACAGGACACACCCTTGCCATCAACAAGGTGCCCTCCTAATCAGCCATCATCGTGTGTGCCTCTGCCTAATTGACCTTAGAGCAACACTCTCTAACCTAATGGCCATGCTTCATGAATCTTCGACACCAGTCCCGAGCGAGCTTCTCATTGTAGTCGCTCAATGAGCCACATCGTGGACACCTCTAGTGGCCTCCTATCTTCGACGAACGAACGAACTTTCCTTCACCCCGCTCATTCAACGAACTTTCCATCACCCCGCTCATTCAGTTGTGCCACGAGTGGGCATTAGCTTGTCATCGTGGAAACCCACCTCACCTCACATCTTGTTTAAGGCATTTTCCACCACCCTTAGCCGTCTAATTACCTTGGTAAGCGTGAGCGATGACACGTCAAGAAGTGTCAAAACCGCCACAACAATATGCTTGAAGCGTGGTGGCATGCTTCACGACATATTCTCCAAGGCCTTCGACTCTTCTATCACCTCCCAGAGGATCGCAAGGCGTAACACTATGCCACTCAGGCAGAGGAAGAAGTCCTCCATGCTTTTGCTATCTTCGAAGGTGGTTGCATCAAACTCCTAATGTCACTGGTGTGCCATCTTCTTCACGTGGTCTGCCCCGACCAGCATGAGCTTGATGCACTCCTAAGCCTCCTTTGTCGAGTTCTTCTCGCAGATCGTGCCCCGAGGAACCGCGTCATGCTCTGAGGATTTACCCGCCTTGGCACGCCTCCTCTACACCACGCGTGAAGCAGGCGATCTTCCTGTCATTTGGATGTGAGGGCTAGGTGAGGATGACGTTGGAGGATCACGATTGGCTTTGTATACCAAAATATTGGAAATTCGGCGAGCGGGAGCAACCAAAACCGGAGGAAATCTAAGAGGCTTATTATTTTCAAATGGACTACCGGCATTATATAGTCAGGTTACACCCAAATTGACTCCAAATAGGACTTTAATGCTATTCACGACTGCAGCAATCTTTTTATTCTTAGAACTCTTTCTCTAGGACTCAAACTCTACCTCCTAGAGTCAAAATCTGACTCAACCAAGACTCCCCAAACACGCCCTTGTGTGCTGCTGCCTACAACCAAACCAGGCCCGCAGCCCACACATCTGGTCCAATTTGCTAAGCCCAGAATCATCCAAAAAGTATTCCAGCATTACCCTGCTGCAGTCAAAGCATCAGTTTCTAGTTTATGCAAGCTCTGACCTAATATATAGTGATAAGTCAAGAATTAATAAATCATGCAACTTTCTAAGAATGTACTTTTTAAGTAGTATTGCCTCTAATCATGATATTGTAAACTTTTTATATTATTTTTATTATTTGACATATGAGAAATGTAGTATAGATCTCTCACGAAATACTTTCACACTATTATAATCTTATTAAAGTAAAACTTAATTTAACAAGACACTTATTAACTTACATGTTCATCGTGAAATCTAGATTAAATAAATAATATTGCCTCTAATCATGACATTATAAAATTTTAATATTATATTTATTATTTGACATCCGAAAAAATGTAGTATAGATTTCTCTCACAAAACACTTTCACACTATATAAATATAATCTTATTAAAGTAAAACTTAATTTAACAAGATATTGTATTAATTTACGTGCTTATCGTGAAATCTAGATTAAAGAAATAACAATACACTTACGTGCTCATCGTGAAATCTATAGGCCCACCCTCATTTGATACCATCTTATCATGGTAATTGGTTGCAATATCACTCCCTGCTGGTTGGTGAGTTAGTGAAATCCATGGCTGCAACAATGGAAGTGTATTTTCAAATATTAAGTTTACATAACAGGAATGTGTTAATAAGCACATAGAAAGAACTTTTTTAATGTAATAATCTTTAAAAGCAAAACTTGACCGATGCACATAATGTCAAAACTTATAACGTGAGAAGAGTCAGTAAAATAGAACATAACGCCATAGTTATTAAGGCGGTAAGGAGACACCCCTTTTTACCTTTTAAGCGATAAGGCGTAATACGAGACGACGCCTTACTAATATATATAGGTATAGAAAAATGTAGGAATACAGTCCCAAATTCCAAATGGATAAGGATAACAGTAGCAATTAGCAAAATAGAGTTAGTTCAACATAAACCAACATAATTGACTAAAGTCCAACATGACTAATAGATAGTGAAAGAGGGCTAATGATGATTGTATTGAGATGATTGAAAAGCTGAGGTACAGGTGTGATTATATAGAGGGATTAGGAGGGGAGAAAAGACTAAACTACCCCTAACCCTAATCCCTCTCTAATGACTAATATACCCCTGTGCCACACCCCTAATTACAGTGTCTAACACCCCCCCGCAGTCACAACATCTAGCCGCTGCAGATGTTCAGACTGGACCGAAACTCGGAGAACAACGATGACGGGAGGCCCTTCGTGAAGATGTCGGCGAACTGCGTCGTCGTCGGGACATGGTGTACCCGAACCTCGCCCCGTGCTACCCGTTCACGAACAAAATGAAGGTCAATCTCCACATGCTTCGTGCGCTGATGCTGGACCGGGTTGGTGGAGAGGTACATGGCGCTGACGTTGTCGCAGTAGATGAGGGTGCTTTTGATGACGGGAGTGTGGAGCTCCTGAAGTAGCTGCTGAAGCCAGGAGGCCTCAGCTACGCCGTTAGCCACGGCGCGATACTCCGCCTCTGCACTCGAGCGCGACACTATGGGCTGTCGCTTCGAGGACCAGGAGACAAGGTTGCCGCCCAGGAAGACGGCGTACCGAGAAGTAGAGCGTCGTGTGTCCGGGCAGCCTGCCCAGTCAGCGTCTGTGTACACGACCAGCTCGGAGGCCGTGTCACGTCGAAGAAGGAGGCCGTAGTCGAGGGTGCCTCGTAGGTACCGAAGAATCCGCTTGACAGCGGTGAGATGCGGTTCCCTCGGGTCATGCATGTGGAGGCACACCTGCTGAACCGCATATGAGATATCCGGCCTGGTGAAGGTTAGGTACTGGAGAGCACCTGCAAGACTCCTGTAAGAAGTGGGGTCAGAGACGAGTGTCCCGTCGGTGGCGGAGAGCTTCGCCTGAGTATCCACTGGAGTGGAGCACGGCTTGCAATCAGCCATGCTTGCCCGCTGAAGGATATCCAGACAGTACTGTCGCTGGTGAAGGAATAGGCAGTCTGGTCGGTCCTCGACCGTAATACCCAGGAAGTGGTGGAGACGGCCCAGGTCCTTCATAGCGAACTCCTGCTGTAAGGCAGAAATGGTTCGCTGAAGCAGAGTCGGACTGGATGCTGTTAGTACAATGTCATCGACGTACAGTAAGAGGTAAGCTGTGTCACTGCCCCGTCGATAGACAAACAGCGAAGTGTCCGACTTAGCTTCAACAAACCCCAGTGAGACCAAGAAAGAGGCGAACCGGCTGTACCAGGCTCGCGGTGCCTGCTTCACTCCGTACAGGGATTTGTTCAGCTTACAGACCATGTCTGGGTGAGCTGAATCTACAAATCCTATCGGCTGACTGCAGTACACCGTCTCGGTCAGTGTACCGTGGAGGAATGCGTTCTTGACGTTCAACTGGTGGACAGGCCAAGAACGTGAGAGAGCTAGCGACAGTACGGTACGAACTGTCGCCGGCTTCACCACCGGGCTGAAAGTCTCGTCGTAATCAACTCCAGGGCGCTGAGTGAAGCCCCGGAGTACCCAACGAGCTTTGTATCTCTCCAAGGTGCCATCCGCCTTCTTCTTATGCGTGAATATCCACTTGCCTGTGACAACATTGCCACGGTCCGGACGGGGAACCAGGTCCCAGGTCCGGTTGGCAAGCAAGGCCTCATACTCTTCCTCCATAGCGCGGCGCCAGTTAGGGTCGCCGAGGGCGCTACGCACGGAAGTAGGTATGGGCGAGATCGAAGAAGGCTTGGTCGGTGGAGTCGTCGTCGACGAGAAAGCGGTACTATCGAACCGCTCCACTGGTCGAAGACTCCCGGATGCACGTCGAGTCACCATCGGGTGGACGTGACCAGGATCCCTGTGAAGTAGAGGGGGGTTGTACACCGGCCGGTCGGGTACAACCATCTTCTCTCGTCGTGGATAGACGAGAGTGGGTCTCGATGCCGCGCGTGGCGTCGTCGGAGCAGGAGCCTCTCCCCGCGCTCGTCGCTGGTAGACAAGTGCAAGGTCAGCAAAACGAGAAGACGTCGTTGGTGCCGCGCGTGGCGCGGCTGGTGGCGTCGTACTCGCTGTAGGTGACGTCGGGGAGGTAGCTGGTGGTGCCGCTGGTGCCGTACGTGGTACAGCTAGAGACGCCGAGGGCTCCTGGGGTACAGTAGATGGTGTCGGGGAAGCCGAGGCCGCGTGTGGCGCAGCAGGTGACGTCGGAGGCGTCGATGCCACACGGGGTGCATCGGGTGACGCCTGAGACATCGATGCCACACGAGGTGCAGCAATCGGTGTCGAGGGCGTCTGGGATGTAGCTCGTGTCGATCCTGCAGAAGAAATAGGCCAAGGCAACTGGGAGGCAGCCTCGGGGTCAGTAGGAAAAAGGGAGTCCAGCTCTGTGGTGGAATCAGAAGAGGTGGTGGAAAAAGGAAAAGATGACTCGTCGAAGACGACGTGCCGAGAGATCAAAAGACGGTGGGTAGTGAGATCTAAGCATCGGTAACCCTTATGATCAAGGGAATACCCGAGAAAAACACACCGTGTCGAGCGGGGCGCAAGCTTATGTGGGGCAGTGACGGAAAGATTAGGGTAGCAAGCGCATCCGAAAACTCGAAGGTGATCATAAAGAGGATTGGTGCCATATAGAGCAAAGTAGGGGGTGGAGGCACGAATCGCTTTGGTGGGAAGACGATTGATCAGAAGTGTGGCGGTATGAAGAGCCTCCACCCAGTATCGGGCTGGAATAGATGCCTGGAACATCAGGGAGCGTATGACATCATTAATGGTGCGAATCATGCGCTCTGCCTTGCCGTTTTGAGGAGAGGTATACGGACAAGACATGCGTAGTTGTACCCCATGTGCGGAGAGAAAATTACGAAACGCAGAGTTATCAAACTCTCGTCCGTTATCGCACTGGACAGCTCGAATGGTACGCCCGAATTGAGTAGAAATCCAAACGAAGAAGTGAGAAAGAGTGACGAAAGTTTCAGACTTCAATCGTAATGGAAAAGTCCAGGAGAAGTGAGAAAAATCATCAATTATCACCAAATAGTAATTAAAGCCCGATATACTGGAGATGGGAGAAGTCCACAAATCACAATGTATAAGATCGAATGAGTGCTCAACATGAGTCACAGATGTGGGAAAAGGGAGGCGAATATGGCGACCAAGTTGACAGGCATGACATAGAGAGTCATGTGTACCCCTAGAACACGAGATAACTGAGCTACTGGACAGCTTCGACATAGCATCTGCACCAGGGTGGCCAAGCCGGCGATGCCAGATGGTAGATGAAGCTGTCATAGTCAAAGCAAGTGGCGGTGATGCAGCGGAAGTAGGAAGCCGAAGTGTGTATAGGGGCCCCGAGCTATCACATCGGAAAAGAGGTCGCCGGGTGGAAAGATCCTTCACAAACAAACCAAAAGGATCAAATTCAATGGAAACATTGTTGTCAGTGGTAAAACGGCGAACAGAAAGTAAGTTCTAAATGATATCCGGAGCAACAAGAATGTTTTTAAGTTGGAAAGTACAATGTAAAAGTCCCAAAAACGTGTATGAATAAAAAACTAAAGTTTAAGTTCATATGTGTGGCAATGACATGAAAAATGGGACTTGCTAAAACTTTTCTTCGTGCAAGGTAATACATGGATGAACATCCAACATGAGGTTCACCTTTTTAATTAAAAGTGTTGGACCAATAAGGAGTTAAATACCTCTTTGCATGAAAGTTTAAAATTCAGATTTGAAATTCAAAGTTCACACATAGGGTGAGCAAAAACTTTGAATAAACATGCAGCCCTATAGTTGGGATTATAGAAAAAAATGTTGCTCACAAACTTTTCATTTATAGGGTGGGCTCAAAAAGGGGTTAAAGAGGAGAATTTGCAAACTTCAACCAAATTCAAATTTGGAAAGCAAATTCAAACTGAATTGGAAGGATTCAAATTCTAACCCACACTTTAAACTCAGAATTGTGGGAATTGAGAGGATCACTTGGAGAAAATATTTGGGGGTTAGAATGTGGGAGGGGACCCACATGGCAATGAGTTGGAGGCTTAAACTTAACCAGGAAGCAAATGAGTTTGGCTTCTGTTCTGCTCGGGCGCCACCGAGGAGTTCCACCGCGCCCCGGGGAACTGGACCCGACACCTCCTGCTGCCTTCCCCCCCCCCACGCGCGGCCACCGAAGGCGGTCTCCTTCGACGTTATCGTGCCCTCGGCTGAGCAAAGACCGGATTGCTCTCCTCCTCTCGCGTGAACGCCGCACAGCCGTTCTTCCCTCGTTCGCTCTCGGTCGATCGGGAAACCAGCGGAGACCATCGCGCCCACTGCCTCCGAGGGGCTAAACACATAGGCGCAACTGTTGCTCACTTCCCCCGACCCAGAAAACACCAAGTCCCGGCGTTCCCGAGCCCCAATCAACCATTCCGCGGCGACCTCAAAAGAATCGACGGTCGGCTTCACGTGGACAGCTCTCCACAGAAGCTCCCAAGCCCAATCAATCATGGCCACAGGAGCGTTCTGCTGTGTTATTGCTCTCACCCAAAACTTGGAGCAAGTCGTGGAGCGTAGCCGGCGAATTCCGAGGTTTTGCTCCGGCGGCTTCAACCCGAGCATCCGGTATGGAAATCCAAAACTCTCCACTTCTGTTCGTTCTTAGCTCGTCAAACTTTGCACGGAGGAGCTGGACTAGCCGGCGGTCATAACCTCTTTAGCATCCGAGGCATGACATTAACTGGGCACCGCGAATTTGGAGCTCTACCGAGCGTGATCACGGCGGAACCGGTCGGCCGCACGGTGACGTCCGGTTTGCGGCCAGTCCAGGGCCATTTGAGGGCCATGCCAAGCTTGGCGATCGACCACTGATGCTGTAGTACGTGTTTGTCGCTTGGTTAGAGGACTAGGAACCCTGGTCGACGGTGCCGAAAGGCAGCAAGGACCGCCGCACGTCGCCGGGGTGTTTCCGGTCACCGGCAACCCTAGATGACCCCGCAGATATGTTCCTCGACATCATAAACGCCCTGGCGGCAAACCTCAACTCGGGCGGTGGCCGGAGAAGGCGAGCCGGTGAGCTCTGGCGTCGGGCCGGCGAGGGGCAGCGCGGGCGCGGGAAAACAACGGGAGGAAGAAGAAGACCGGGTGGGTCCCAGCCGTCAGTGCCTGTAGAGTTTAAAAAGAGGATCTGTTGTGGCTAGGATCTTTTGTGGCTACGCGGTACAATGCTGTGAACCGCTGTGGCCCCAATCTGATTGGCTGGGGTTTAAAAAAAAAGCGGGCCCAATGGGATTTGCAATAGGAAAATAATCCCTGTCTTAGCTCAATCTTTAGAAATTCATATCTCCCTGTAGAAAACTCCAATTTGAGTGATTCCAATTGGTTTGGATTCATCTCTCTGAGTTCTATCCAAATATGAACTCAGATTGCTATGAAAGTCAATATTATATTCTGGAAAATTCTTTGAAGGTTTTCTGAAAAAGAATTATTGAGGGAGTTTGGGTTATCCAAAAATACCCAAATTTTGCCAGAATATTCTTTAGTATATTATTGACCTACTAGCAAATTTTCAGCTCATTTGAAGATCATTTGTGTAGGAATTTGCTAAATGCAAACCACTGTGTTCAAAAGAGTCCAGAAACATTTTCAGAAAGTGTTTCCCACTTCAAAAATCTGTTCTGAGCAATCTATAGCTCCAAAAATCATAGGAAAATTTAGACAAGATCTCTGGGACATACTTGGAATTGTAGTTCACTTAGTTGGGCATGAAAATGCACATTACTTCAGAATTAATTCTTTTGAGCACAAATGCTTAAAGCATTGTTCTGGAAAAACTACTCAAGTAAAAGGGCTGGATTTTGGACCAGGTTACTCTCATGTGATCAAGAACTCATATGTAAATTATCAGCCCAAGATGAGTCCTTGAACTCCCTGTTCTTATTCTCCATACTTGTGTATATGTGGGAATACATAAGAGATATTGTGAGAATTAGGGAGGGCACAATATGACTCCACATTAGCTACAATTTGGCAAGCTAAATCCTCAGATGGTATAGAACCTGCTGTAAAAGTTTTGAGGCCATTGGAGTTCTTGTTCTTCAGTTGCACTCAAATCGTTTCAGCTTCTCTATTAGGTTCATTAAGGAAAATGGTTAGGGTATAGCTAAGGCCATAAGGTCAATTTAGTTTATTTCTGTTCTTTGCACAACAGAGGCAAACCAAGCCATGCTTGGCTTTTCCACACAACCTCTGCTCTTAAGAAAGTAATTCTATAACTTCTTTCCATTACATTCCATGAAACATATGCATATGCATTTCAATAGGAACCACAACGAAGGGGACTCAAAGGAGTGATTCATCAAAGTGGATCCAGCTCCGGAGAGTCAAGGGTGGATCTGCAAGGATATTAACTGCTTATATACGACTACCCTGCAAAACAGGCAAGCTCCGGTTTGCATTTAACAACTGTTAAGTTTTTATTTTGTACTCACTTTCGGTCGGGATATGAATTATGCATTAGGTCTAGTGTTTGATACTCCACTTGCATAGCCAAATGACCCATGGAGTATTGGGTAGGTGTCTATCACCGTGTAGATCTGCCATGCTTAAGTACGGTTAAGTAGAAGTCGAGTGGTGAGATGCTACTCGCAGATTTAGGAACAACAGGGGCATACGGGATTGGTTCGTAATTGAATTAGCAAGTTAAAGTTGAGACCGGAAGGTTGTAGGAGCAGCAGGACATAGGGGCCTGGGTGCTGTAGACCTGTCCGTGTCGGTCAAGGACCGATCCGTATGCGGCCCTGTTGAACAAGTTTGAGTTGTGTACCGGACTCATGCTGGCTATATGGGACCCAGTAAACCGATGTACCTCGGGAAGCTGTCGTTGGGACTTTTCGGGTCGCCTCAGGCGGACGGCCGGTGTGCAGTATGTGGGGAATATTCTCATGACATCTCACGTCGGAAGGTGCACCATGAGAGTAGCTACTGTACGGGGCGACTTGATCGATTCAGCGGGGGTGAAACGGGGGAAAGGCTGCCACGTACGACGTCAGTGATGGTTGTTGTAGGCAACGTCGAGTACGGGCGTACGTGTCGTGTAGTCCGGGTGTTATTGATTCGAATCACCGTCGCTCGCGGAATGGACCGAGCATACTTGTTCTCACAGTCGTGACGTAGTAAGAACTTGCATGAGAAAGGAACTAATCATATTGATGTGAAGTATTATACTAGTGTTGTATTGGATCTCGATGAATAGGCTAGTGCAAACTCGATTCTTTTATGCCATGAGCAATTTACATTGGGGGAAAGCGTTTCTTGTTTGATTGTGGACTCCCGATGTAGCGTGCCCAGGGTTACTTAAAATGCTGCAATTAATAACTGAAAGTAAGGATTCACTTTTAGGCGAGTTAATTATGCTTATGCCATCCTATGTTAGGTTCATAACCTCACTTAGAGTTTCATGTTTAGGGTGACGGTTAAGTCTTGCTGAGCGTTATGCTCACGGATGCTATCCGAGTTGTTTTGCAGGTAATTGACTCGCTGATTATGAGAAGGGGTGTCGATGAGACTCGGGAACCTCCGAGTGCTTACTCTAAGAGCATCTTCGCCGCTGCAGATTGTCTTTGTGATGCTAGTAAGAAACGTCCGCGGGCTGGACCGTTTCTTTGTTGCTAGTTTAGATATGAGTCGTGAGAGTGATAGTCTTCCGCTGTAGTTTACTCTGATATACTTATTTGTAAAACAATCTTGTACGCTTCCGCAAACTATTTATGTAATATGATGTATGTTCATCGACCCGTGTGCTGTTGGGTGCCGCATAACACGGCACCACCCGACAAGGTCCTGTGGGGCCGTCTCAGCGTGGCATCAGAGCTGTTACACCCAAAAGACCGGAATCACCTACTGAGGTGACCGGAAGAACGGACCCATTTCCAACAACGATAGATGAAGGAAAAGAGGGATTGGGAGGATGGGTGGAAGAGAGTATACCGGAATTAGGAGTGGTATGGTATGATGCTCCGGAATCAACTACCCAGTCGGCACCAGGTGGTGTAAGGTGCATGGTGTTGAAGGAGGAAGCAAGCGACTGTCGATCCCACGTCGACGGTGGCTCCTGAAGGGGTGCCGATGGCTCCGAGTTCCCAACAGGGTAGTCAGTGCCTCCGTAGGTCGGGGCTGACTGCCCGCCTGAAGAGTAGCCAGGCCCACTATAGGCCTGAGCTGTCGGCCTACCAGCACTGTGGGCTGGTCCACTGTAGCTGGGGGTAGCCGCAAACGCCGGCTGAGGACGCGGTGGTCGTGGAGGCTGAGAACCTGGGGACGGTCCAGGCCACATGTAGATCTGGCCAGTCCACGAGTTGTAGGGTGTGGGCCAGGGTGCACCTCCCTGGCCGGTACCACCACTACTTCCAGTAGTCGAAGCCGTGGGGGTGTTGCCTGCACTGCTGCCACCACGGCCGCCGTTCTTTCCTCGGCGACGACGGTTTCCACCTCCTGTACTGGTAGGAGTAGAAGGTGGACGTGACGGCGATCCACCAGCTGCTGGTAAGGGTGGACGCGGGGACTGCCTGGAGCCATAGAAAGTTGTGGCAGATCCAGAGCCAGTAGAGCCTCCTGCAGTGATCTCTTCAAGTTCAAGATCAGACCATACCTTCTCGAAGGTAGGTAGTGGCTCCAGTCGAAGTAGCCATGTCCGTAGGTGACAATAGCGCTCGTTCAGGCCCTGAAGGACAAGAGCGCTGTCAGTGACCGGCTCACCAAGGTCACGTAGGGCATCCGCCATGCCCTTCATCTCCCGATAATAGGTGGAGATGGAACGATCCCCCTAGACGGTGTTCTGGAACCGAGTGCTTATGTGGAGGGCTCGAGTCGCACGGTTCCCTAGAAACCGTTGCTCAAGTACTAGCCAGGCCTGTCGAGCAGTACCGCCACCGCGCTGCCTGACGATGTCCTGTAGCTCCTCTGTCAGGGAGCCAAGGATCCAGGATAGTACCAAGCTGTCCATGCTGATCCAGGACACCTGTACTGAAGACTCATCCTGGAGGACGTGGTCATCGAGGCAGTAGCGCCTCAGCGTGAGGAGCACCATATCACGCCACCGGGCATATGAGGTGGACTCGGAACTGAGAATAACCGGCACGAGCGTCCGAATGTTCTGAATCCCTGCGGCCTGTGCATGAAGAGCGGCCACAAGCGAAGTCGAGTACGTACCAGCGTCCGAGGGAGGCTCATGGATAGTACTCGTTGATCGGCGAGCACTCTCCTCAAGTTGGTGGGATAGTGATGCCACGGAGGCACGCTCCTGCTCTAGGGCAAGGGCGAGTGCCCGCTCGCGCTCGCGAGAGGCGACCAGTGCTGCGGCGATGTCAGATGTCTCCGTAGTGTCGGTGCCGTAGGAAGAAGCTGTGTTCTCCATAGTAGTACCGGCGGCTGGGAACGGAATCGGCGGGATCGCCGTGGTGCTCCCGTCAATGTCGAGGCCGGTGGCGTCCCGTAGCGCGGAGGTACCTGCCATGAAGGTAACAGCAGTGGCGGGGTTTCTGGAGGTACCGACAAGGGGTTCACCGGCGGCTGGACCGGTTCTCGAGAAGGAGGGGGCGGCTGCAGAACCAGCAGCGAGGGGCCTGGGGGCTGTGGCTCCTCCTAGGAAGGCGGCGCCCCCTCCAGAGGTTGTTGTTCCTCCAGTTTCAGCAGTCCAGAGGGTGGCGCCCCTTCCAGTGGGGCTGGCAGACCCCCCAGGGGCGAATGCGGAGCCCCCAGGGGCGTTGGCGGCCCAGGCAAGCCAGGGGGCGGCGCTCCCTCCAGGGGGGCCGGCGGACCCCCCAGGGGCGGCGGCGGCCCAGACAGGGGCGGTGACGCCCCCCCCCCCCCCCCCCCCCCGTGCGCGCACGGCCCCAATCCGGGTGGGGGCGGCCCGAATCCGGGCGGGGCCGCCCCGATCCAGGGCGCGGCGGCCCCGGATCCGGAGGTGGCGGCGGCGGCCCCTCCCCGCGCCCAGGGTGGGGTGGCGGCGGCTCCGGCCTCCGCGCGCTGTCCTCCAGAGGAGGCGGCGCCCCCCCCCTGCGTGCGCAGCCCAGATCCGGCGGCTGGCGGCGCCCTAGCGGCGGCGGGCGGCGCACCAGGGGCGGCGGCGGGCGGCTGCTCAGGGGCGGCGGCGGGCGGCTGCTCGGGGGCGGCGGTGGTTCTGGCCCAGGGTGGGGTGGCGGCGGCGTGCGCCCAGGGCTGCGGCGGCTGGCCCATTAGGATTAGGGTTAGCCCTAATCCTGATTATTCCTAGCTAATGATACCATGAAAGAGGGCTAATGATGATTGTATTGAGATGATTGAAAAGCTGAGGTACAGGTGTGATTATATAGAGGGATTAGGAGGGGAGAAAAGACTAAACTACCCCTAACCCTAATCCCTCTCTAATGACTAATATACCCCTGTGCCACACCCCTAATTACAGTGTCTAACAGATAGTAGTACTAGTGTACTAGATAACACTCTCATCTCTCAAGTTTGTCTCAATATCCATCTCTTAAGTTTGTACTAGTCCTCTCTGACCTAACCAATAGCTGACACCCTCTGTTATTTAGGCTGGGCTGATATAAACTGAAAATGGAGTAAGGCATCGCCTTACTGGCGCCTTAAGGATGCCCCAGGACGCCTTAAGGACGCCCCATCAACTTACGGACGCCTTACTCAGGCATCTAAGGTGACGGGGACGCCTTAGGCTCCCAGGTCGCCTTAGCACTTAAGTGACGCTTAAGCGGCGGGGTCCAAAAGCACGGCGACGACGGGGTGGCTGGATTTGAGGAGAGAGAGAGAGAGAGAAAGCGGATCCGGCCGCGCCTTGCCTAAAGAAGTCGGCGACGAGGAGGGAGGCGGTGGATCCGACCGTGCCTTGGCCAGGGAAGGCGGCAGCGGATCTGGCCACGCCGGGGCTGGGGAAGCCGGCGGCAGGGAGGGTGGCGGCGGATCCGGTCGTGCCTTGCCCGGGGAAGGCGGCGGCAGATCCGGCCGCGCCGGGGCTGGGGAAGCAGCGGATCTGGGGGAGGCACGGGGTGGGCCGCAGCCGGCGGCGGTGCGCTGGCAGGGTGGAGCTGGCCACGGTGCTGCACGTGGGCGGGGCAGCAGGGGTGGCCAGAGGAGGCGCGGGGCGGGCTGCCGCCGGCCAGCGGCAGCGCGCTGGTAGGGTGGCGGCGCCTGCTGCATGGAGGAGGCTACGGCGGCTAGTGGTGGTTGGAGAGAGGAGAGGGAAAGCACTCTGGGAGAGGGAGGCTCAAGTAAACCCTAGTCTTCTGATACCATATTAAAAGGGAATAAGTGAACTCTCTTGATTGATAATGCCAAGGATTACATATATAGTTACAAGCTAGGGTTTAGGAGTCCTCCTAGCTAATGACCATACTACCTTTGACACACACAATACACACAGTCTAACACTAATGTCCAAGTCTCCAAGAACATAAAAAGGAAAAATATCATGCTTTCTAACCTCAGAATCTTCTGCATCGTCCTTGGACTCTTGCGGGCGATCGTTTCCCTGTAAGCAGAAGACAAGATCATGAATATTGCTTAGAGAAACTGACTAGGAAACCACAACAGTAAGTGGGAGGCTCTTGCTTATCACCAAAACTAAGAACCCAACAGGACAAAAGATGGCATTAGTAAGGGAAAACATTACTGAACAATTGATTAGAGAAATAATAACAGAAAGTCAGAAACATGTTGTGATAGGCTTATTCAATCTGCCCTCCTGGAACTAAGAATCAGATGACCAGATGCTAAATATTACGCCCATGCAAATACTGTGCATGGCTTAGAACTGTTGTTGATTAGCACTGTTTTTAAGTCGTCCAACTAATCGCGATTAGTCACGATTAGTTGTCCATATCACTCAGTGACACTCAATCAGATCAGACGACTTGATCTGGGCGACTAGGAATCTAGTCGTCCGACTAGTCGGGCGATCAGGACGATTAGTCGGACGACTAGGTGCCTAGCACGATCAGTACGACTAGATTACAGAGTATAGACTACCGGTTTATTAAGTGCAGTTACAGATTACAGTTAGTCCTTAATTACATATTACACTTATTGCTAACGTTGTTGAGTGTTGCTAGATATCATAGTTAGGATGTATTGTTATGTAATAAATACTTTTGTACATAGCTATATGAATCTGATATACGATTGCCCTACCTTGTGGCTAAGTGCCGTTGAATGTGAATGTGCTTCTGAATTTTGTTTGCTAATTGTTATGCTACATCTATATGTGCTATCACTGCTAATATATAATTATGTCGGTATATATATATATACATATATATATATGTATATATATATGTATATATATATATGTTGATATATATAGGGCCGACTAGATACTGACATATAAAAAATGGACAGGACGGCTAGAGGTCCGACTAGGGTCGACTAATCACCCTAGTCGACGACTAGTCGTCCTAGTCGCCCTAGTCGGTTGTCAGGCGATTGGGGTCGACTAGGCAACTTGAAATTATTGTTGATCAGTCCAAGTATCAGCAAGGCAACAATAAGTATGCAGCAGTTCACTCAGTCAATCATGCAAAGGCGTGAAGAGCAGAAGAACATAACAGTTGACTGTACAGTTACCATGCTGGTATACCTAGAGAAATAAACTGTATAAAATCTGACAAAGAGAGAAGTGGTACAACACCTTAACTGATGGAACCATCGAGCCACTAGTACCACCATTTGTTTCCCGGGTTTGTGAAGCCTGCTTAGCATGTGATCGCCCAGAATTGATATAAGACATTGATGGTCGTAATTGCAGCACCGCATCAATATGATTCAGATGAACCTGTAAAACAAAGCATGAGGTTCATTCTACAGGGAACTATACTAAATAAACTTCTTGCCCTGGTGTGGTTCATATTTCCCATTAGATAGGCCTGCTAATAGGTCAAACCCTGACCCAACCCGCACTGGAAATGCAACAGAGCCCAACACCATAGAATTCAAGCAACAGCCCTAAGAAACAGACCCAACTCAACCCATCAAGAAGCTCCACCCAAACATACCCAACCCGAGCAGCTGAAATAAGTTGAACTCATAATTAAACCATGTTCTACCTAATCTAAACTTCTTAAATGAGATGGCAAGCAAGAGAGGCCGCTATACATCTTTGATGTGGCAGCGATGTTCACCGCCAAGGCGTGTTAAAGGTGATTGTGGTCAATGCTGTTTACTGAGGACATGCTCGCCCATCCAAAAGCAGCCCAAATCTAAATCCATCCTTTGAAACCAAAATGAACCCAATCCATTAGGAAGCATGGAAGCTGCCAAATTTTATTTCAGAAGGTTGCTCCATTAGAACTTTTAAGCTAGAGAGCAAGGTTTTAAATGGGCGTCTGGAAGCCAAGGCGCCCGCCTAGGCGCCTAGGTGACCAGTTAGGCCTCCAGCAAGTCTGCAGCCCAGCAGCACAGCAATACAAAATTGATGCACCAGCACTAATCCAAGAACAAATTTGAGTCAAACGGCAGCGACAATACTCAGGAGAGGTGGGTGAGGCCTGGTCACCACAGATTGGAAGAGGTAGAGGTTCGAGCAGAGGGAAGGGGGCCAGCCATGGTGTCCAGGCGAGGCGGCCAGTCCAGGCGTCCGGGCTGGAGCGCCTGGACACCTAGGTGCTACCTAGGCGACGACTTTTAAACACTACTAGAGAGATAACAAAATCAGCATCATTAAATTTGATGGAACATACTGTGGACCCAGGGGAAGCCAATGTTGCAATTCCAGCCCCAAAAATTCTTTGTTCTTGCTGTACAAACTGATCTGCACTAGCAGATCAATCTGAACTCAGACTTTGATGGTGCTGAACGAAACCTAATGGCAGCTAGGGTTGAGAACGGAGTCAGCAGCTTGGGGAAGATGAAGCCCTGGCGCCGGCTGGAACAGCAGCAGTCTTGGGCGGCTGCTGGAGAGGCGGCTGCAGACCTGGGCGGCGGCAGACCCTAGCCCCTGTGGTGGCTAGTGTTTCTGGTGGTGGCGCCGACTTGGGAGAGGAAGAGGGGGGCGGCGGCTGCAGCAGGGGAGAGAGGCGGCTAGGGCAGAAAGCCTAGAGGAAAATTTCTTTTTTCAACTCTCCCACAATTTGGGGTGTTTTTGGCTTGTATATATAGCCCCCCCTTACAAGAGTCCTAATCTATTACAAATGATCTTTTAGTCTATCTCTAAAAAGATTAAACTCAGATTTCTTCTAGAAAGGGGGCTCGGCCTAGGCCAGAGCAGACCAGCCCACTCGGCCCAGTTCTGGCCACCCTGGGCAAGGGGCAGATCAGCCCACATTCTCCTCCTGATCCTGACACTGGCCCACGTCTAGGATCCCGATCCTTCTCCTCATCTCCACGAACTTCTGTCTTCCAAGAGCCTTGGTCAAGATGTCCGACATCTGATCTTGAGTGGAGATTTGCTCAAGCACAACAGTACCGTTGTTCACACACTCCCGTATGTAGTGGTACTTGACATTGATGTGCTTGCTTCTGTCATGGTGTACCGGGTTCTTGCTCAAGTCTATAGCTGACTTGTTATCAACCCGCAGCACCGGCGCCTTCGATTTTTCAACTAAGTCCTCCATCAGCCGTGCCATCCATACACCTTGACAATGCCCCTTGAGCTGCTGGATATACTCTGCTTCACATGAGGACAAGGCCATCACCTTCTGCTTGCAGGACTGCCATGAAACGGGGCTGTTTCCAAGACAAAACAGCACACCGCTTGTGCTCTTGCAGTCCTCCACGTCTCCCGCATAGTCACTATCCGAGTACCCAATAAGCTCCATGTCTCCTCCTCTTGCATAGAAGACTCCATAGTTGATTGTACCCGCTATGTAGCGTACAACGCGTTTGACTGCAACAAAGTGATCCTCCTTGGGCTCCTCCAAAAACCGACTCACGTACCCGACCGAGTAGGCGAGATCGGGACGTGTGTTCACCAAGTATCGCAGCCCTCCAACCAAGCTCCTATAGTCCGTTGCATGCACCAACGGGCTATCACTTGTCTTGTAAAGCTTGAGGCCTTGCTCCATAGGGAATGCACAGGGGTTGCATCCTTACAGGCCAGCTTTAGAGACAAGTTTGGAAGCGGAGGCCGCCTGCCCAACGCTTATCCCTGCATAAGTTTGCCGCACCTCCAGGCCAAGATAATATGACAAGAGACCCAAGTCGCTCATCTTGAACCTCTTTATCATCTCCCCTTTGAACTTCTTGAGATCGCCTCCTCCTGTGATAACAAGATCGTCGATGTACACGCCGACGATGAGCTTCTCATCTTCAGCTCAACGGAAATAGATCCCGTGCTCGCTCGTACTCTTCTGGAAACCAAGCGATAGCAAGCTATCGTTGAGCTTGGCATTCCAGGCCTTGGGCGCCTGACGAAGTCCATATAAAGCCTTCATGAGCCGATACACCTTGTGTTCGGCTTCGTCGATTGAAGCTAGCAGGTTGGGAGACGTACACCTCCTCCATCAAGTCGCCGTTTAGGAATGCGCTCTTCACGTCCATGTGGTGTACCTCCCATCCTTGTGCGCAGCAACTTCAAGGAGCAAGCGAACAGATTCGAGACGAGCTACAGGAGCAAATACCTCGTCAAAATCTATTCCTTACCGTTGGACATAGCCTTTTGCCACCAGTCGAGCCTTGTGCTTCACCACCTCCCATGCTCGTCCTTCTTCACCTTGAACACCCATTTGAGGCCAATGGGCTTGTGTCCTGTAGGAAGATAACAAGTTGCCAGATCTTGTTTTCTTCTATAGACTTCATCTCCTCGAGCATGGCCCGTCTCCAGCACGGGTGTTCCTCAGCATCGACGAAGGATGTGGGCTCCTTCGCAGTGGTGAACATGAGCTCCCCCTCCTCCAAGCTTGGTGGGCGCCCAGCCCGACCAGGAGGGGTGAGGGTTCCAAGTATGTTGCGCATCATGCGGAACCGTAGTTTCGCGCCGTCGTCATAGTGGGCGTCAACGACGTTGCTGCCGGGGTCCGACAGCGGTGTGGCAAAGCAGATGGGCCGTGGAGGATTCCGACGCGTGACGAAGGTGCTGGAATCTTCAAGTCCGGAATTCCCCGCTGCTGCTGACCCCCGTGCAGGACTGTCCCAGCCCTGATTTGCGCTGGACAGTCCCTGCAGAGGCCCTTGGGGCAACGCTACAAGTGCTGGACTCTCTCCAGCAGGTCTGGAAGCTGGCGCAGAACTCCTAGTGTCTGGACAGACCCTTCTGTGCCCCTCCTGGGCACCTCTCGGGTGCTGTTCGGCCCCTCCGGACCCTGCAGCACCTCTCCGGGTGCTGAAACAAAAGGTCCAGCAGGTGCTGGACCTAACGAGTCGACGTGGAAGGCAGTGTAGTCCTCTTCTCCTGCTCCTTCTCCCCAGTCCCACTTGGCCGCCTCATCGAATATCACGTCACGTGATATGTGTGTGCGCCCATCAGCCGGATTATACATCCGATAGCCCTTCGTCCCTGCAGCATAGTCAAGAAAAATCATCGGAGTACTCCGGTCTTCCAACTTTTCAGGTGGGGGCGCGTGTTCTTGACATGCCCCACACACCCAAAAGTTCGAGAATAATTGACGGTTGGTCGCTCTCCATGCCAAGCTTCATATGGCGTCTTCCCGTCGAGGCCACGGGTGGGGGATCGATTTAAGATGTAGACAGCCGTGATAACTGCCTCACCCCAAAAAAATCCAGGCATTCCCTTCGCCTTCAACATGCTCGTCGCCATGCCGACCACCGTCTGGTTGCGCCGCTCCACAACCCTATTTTGCTGCGGCGTATACGGGGTTGTGAGCTGACGTTGTACTCCGTGCTGAGCGCAGTACTCGCCGAACTCCTGTGAGGTGAACCCCCCTCCGCGATCAGGATGTTGTAGCTTCAGCCTCCTCCCGGACTCTAATTCAGCTGTCGCCTTGAATTGTTGAATTAAGTCGGGCTCCTTGTCCTTAGTTACTAGAAGATAGAGTCTCATATAGCGGCTCATGTCATCCACTAGCAACAAGAACATCTTCTTTGGCTCATGTCATCCACTAGCAACAAGAACATCTTGTCGCCTAGAGTCGTCGGCGTAATAGGCCCGCAGATGTCGCCGTGGACAAAGAGCGCTCTGATACCATTTGTAATGGCTCTCTAGGATCATAGACTGGCCCACATATCACCACTTGTCTTTTCTGCGCACTTTGTCCTCACTCGTGTGCACCCGGTAAGACTTCCCGGTCGGTCACCCATCCCCAAATTCCTCCGGGCTAAGCACGCTTAACCCCAGAGTCCTTTGCAGGTGGACTTCCGAAAAAGAAGGTATACCTTGGTGGTATGAGTACTCTATCAATCCTATTAAGCCGGGAGTCAAGATATCACACAATCCACCCCCCTTAGAAGACTGACGTCCTCGTCGCTCAATGCCAAGACAGTAACGTCCCCTCTTAGCCACGTCCGTACGTTCAGTACTGGCATACACATATCGTACATCCAGTTAGCAGCATACGTACTATACCGTGTCCCACACAAAGGACCCATGCATCATGCGCACGTACCGACGTCCCTGACCCGTACGCTACCGTATCCTTCTCACTGACCCGTATGCTCCCGTGAAACTGCGAGGGTCGGCTCTGATACCACGAATGTTGCAATTCCAGCCCCAAAACTTCTCTGTTCTTGCTGTACAAACTGATCTGCACTAGCAGATCAATCTGAACTCAGACTTTGATGGTGCTGAACCAAACCTAATGGCAGCTAGGATTGAGAAGGGAGTCAGCAGCTTGGGGAAGATGAAGCCCTGGCGCCGGCTGGAACAGCAGCAGTTTTGGGCGGCTGCTGGAGAGGCAGCTGGAGACCTGGGCGGCGGCAGACCCTAGCCCCTGTGGCGGCTAGGGTTTCTGGTGGTGGCGCCGACTTGGGAGAGGAAGAGGGGGGCGGCGGCTGCAGCAGGGGAGAGAGGCGGCTAGGGCAGAAAAACTGGAGGAATTTTTTTTTCAACTCTCTCACAATTTGGGGTGTTTTTGGCTTGTATATATAGCCCCTCCCTTACAAGAGTCATAATCTATTATAAAAGGATCTTTTAGTCTATCTCTAAGAAGATTAAACTCAGATTTCTTCTAGAAAGGGGGCCCAGCCTGGGCCAGGGCAGACCAGCCCACTCGGCCCAGTTCTGGCCGCCCTGGGCCAGGGGCAGATCAGCCCACAGCCAAAACTTATTTCAGGAGGTTGATCATTAGAACTTGTAAGCTAGGGAGGCAATAAACTCAGTATCATTATATTTGATGGAACTTACTGTGGTCCTATGGTAAAGGAGAGTGTTTCAGGGGTACAAGAGAAAGTCATATCTGATTAAAGCCAGGAACTTGTACCAGAATATTTTTCTGTTATAGAGGAAGGTAGCAAACTTAATACACAAGCGAAGGACCAATATGTCCCTGAATCACAGCTAAAACGAGCAGTTCCAAGCCATCTGCATAGTTGGAAAATTACGATTTGCTCCACTGCAACTACCAGAGTTAGCTAATAGTACATGGCACAAGTCCATAGGCTACAGTAGCATGTCTACTTCATAAGAAGTCTGTGCTCATCAATCAAACAACCATAGGACTTGTCATAGTACTTACCAAGTTACCTTTCAGAACTCCAACTGCATAATCAGCAACATCAGCTGCCTTGGATGATGATAGTGTCTGCTAAAACAAAATAAGTAAAAAATAATAACAAAATCAACAATATTGGTGATATGAACAAAATGAGAAAGTGAACATACCATCAAACATGCTAGAAATGTATGAGCTTAACCAGTAAACTATGTTGCAATTTGATTAATATAAATCTGTCATTTTGAACATTTGAATGATCCTCAAAACAGAACTTTTAACCAAGGTTCTAAAAGGCGCTAGGCCGGCGGTGACCCTCCGCCTAGAGTCTAGGCGTGCCTAGGCGTTTAAAGGCGGCGCCTAGGCGTTGGACACTGTAGCAATAATAAATCATAAAAATTGAAAACTAGTACATATTTGTTATCTGGGTTGGTGTTCCCTGGCCCGTCTCTCTTCTCTGGTTCAGCCCAGCCCACTTCCAGTAGCCTACCACATATACACCACCACCCAGATGCCCCCCTGACCCCCTAGGGCGGACCAATCCTCGCGCAGATCAGCACACACCCCCCCACCGATTCCTTTGCCGAGCGGACGGATCTTCCCCGCCCAGATCAGCCCCGCCCCGCTCCCTTCCTCCGCCCGCGGCGGCTTTCCCAAGCGGATCTCCCCCACTAAGGCGCGGATTGCGGCCTGCTGCGCTGCTTCCCCCGACGCCAGCGCCCCCCCCCCTCCCGATTCCTTTCCCGAGCGGATTCCCCTATCCGGATCGGCCCCGCCCCCTTCCTCCACCCGATGGCGGTCTTTTCCCGAGCGGATCTCCCCAGTCAGGCGTGGATCGGCAGCGGCTGGCTTCATCCGCCCCCCCTCCCCCGCCGCCTTGTGGCCGCCTATCACCCTAGGCGAGGCGGCCTACCCGCGTGGGGCGTGCCTAGGCGGGTGCCTTACAACGCCTTTTGCATCGATGCTTTTAACTCTAGATTTTCTTGTATAATCATTAAGTACAGTAATGTTGAAGTACTTTTAAGAAAAAATCTATACATATGGTTTCCATGATTCTAGCATCAACTAGTTGCCACAGTTTATTAACTTTGGCAGACATTCAAGGGTTTTCTTTGTTGGAATTCGGCTGAAATTTCCTTTTCTATTTATTCCTCAGAGATGGCTAGCTATACAATACCTAATTACAAATAGAGTCCTAATAGATTACAACTCCCTAGAGTACTAACTAATCTGAACTGAAACAGATTTTTATTCTATCTCTAACTGATTTGATCTGAAGGGGAGCTCTGGCGCCACGGTAAAGTTGTTGCCTTGTGACCATGAGGTAACGGATTCGAGAAACAGTCTCTTGCAAAAATGTAAAGAAAGGCTGCGTAAAAAAGACCCAAATGGGTCAGACCCTTCATCGGACCCTACGCAAGCGGGAGCTACATGCACCAGGCTGCCCTTTCTTCTCTCTTACTGATTTGATCTAATCAAATCCTAACTCCAACTCTATCTAAAACTCAAATACTCTATTTTATCTAGAAAACTAGATTAACTTCAACAATCACCACTTAATCTTGTTTTCTGTATCACACTCTTACTAATCTAGGATGAAGACACTTGTTCCACCGTGCACACTTTTGTCTGGACACAACTACACCCCCAGGATGAACACAACATCGTGCACGACCATGGAATGAACACATCATCCCTGTGACGAACACAACATCCCTTACACAAACACCTATGAGACGAAGACGAACACGAATGATTTGAGATCACATCAAAGTTTCCTCCGACGCAGAAGGTGTCTTCTCATCTTCCTTATCCTTGGGACATTCATTAGCAAAGTGCCCACGCTTCAATTGTAACATTGAATATTTGATTTGTCAACTTTCTTCAACTTCTAGCCGTCATCTTTTACCTCTTTCGCTTTCCACTCCTCCCTTGTCAAAAGAAGTTTCTCTACATCCTTTGCCTCTTTTGCTCTCCACTCCTCCCTTGTTAAAAGGAGTCTTTCACTGTCTCCTCAGAAATTTGCATGAGTGTCTTCATCAATAGCATAATAGATGGCCCCAAGAGCATTTAATCTTGCTTTGGATCAGCCTTGTTTGTCACCTCCACGGCTTCACATACCCTCCGCGTATTAAAAAACCTTTAATCAAACCCATAATCTTGTTTTCTAGATTGTGGGCTGATCTGCCCCTGGCCCAGAGCTGCCAGAACTGGGCCGAGTGGGCTGGTCTGCCCTGGTCCAGGCCGAGCCCCCTTTCTAGAAAAAATCTGAGTTTAATCTTCTTAGAGATAGACAAAAAGATCCTTTTGTAATAGATTAGGGCTCTTGTAATGTGGCTATATATACAAGCCAAAACACCCAAAAGTTGAGAGAGTTGAATAAAGAAAATTTTCCTCCAGTTTTTCTGCCCTAGCCGCCTCTCTCCCCTGCTACAGCCGCCACCCCCCTCTTCCTCTCCCAGGTTTGAGCCTCCCTCTCAGGAACCCTAGCCGCCTAGGGTTTCCAGCCGCCGCCCAGGTCCGCTCCACCGCAGCCTGCTGTTCTAGCCGCCTGCTGTTCCAGCCGGCACCTAGGGCATCATCTTCCTCAGCTGTCGCCTCCCTCCTAAACCCTAGCCGCCATCAGGTTTGGTTCAGCACCATCAAAGTCTGAGTTCAGATTGATCTGCTAGTGCAGATCAGTTTGTACAGCAAGAACAGAGAAGTTTTGGGGCTGGAATTGCAACATTCGTGGTATCAGAGCCGGTTTCAACCCTATGCTGAATTCTGCAAGATGTCGTCTACACCTACAAGCAGCGGCAACGCCATCAGCCATGGGACACCCTCACCGGCGGCTCGTGAGGTGAACACCGGGACGGGGACCCCGTGCTCACCAAGACCAACTACGCAGAGTGGGCCGTCATGATGAAGATCAAGCTGAAGACACGGCTGCTTTGGAAGGCAGTGGAGGAGGGGAACATGAGCGAGCAGGAAGATATGATGGCGTTTGACATCTTGGTCAGCGCTGTCCCACCAGAGATGATCACGACGATCAGAGAAAAGAGGATGGCGAAGGAGGCATGGAACACGATTGCCATCATGCGGGTCGAAGCCGACCGCGTGAAGACGACGGCGCAGCAACTCTGGAAGGAGTTCGAAGACTCTGTCTTCAAGGATGGCGAAAGCGTGGAGGACTTCTCCCTCCGCCTGAGCGGCAATGCTATCACGGCTTACGTCACTAGGGGAGGAGATAGGAGAAGAGAGGGCCGTGGAAAAGCTCCTGCGAAGCGTTCCAGAACGCTTCCAACAGATCGTGGTGGCGATCACGACACTGTTGGACGTGTCGACCCTCACCTTATCAGAGGTAACGAGGCGTCTCAGGGCGGCTGAGAACGCCTTCGACTCGACGCAGCGGAAGGGAGGAGTACACAACGGCCAGCTGTACCTCACTCGGGAGGAGTGGGAGGCACAACAGAAGGAGGAGCGGTCTACCCAGTTCGCGGGTTCTTCTAAGAGGGGCGGCCGAAAGGGCCCACCCAAGAAGAACGAAGGCAAGAAGGGAGGTTCCGGGAAGGATATTCCGCGTGACCAGTGCGGGAAGAAGGGCCACTGGGCCAGGGAGTGTAGGTCGAAGCCTAAGGAGGAGCCGCAGCAGCAAGCTTTCGTGGCGAAGGCGGAGGAAGAGGGTGTCTTGTTTATGACAAGGGTGGCCTCTGTACAGGAGGAGCCTGTACAGGAACGTCCTACGCGCCAACTGGAGATAGTGGAGGGACGTGTCTTCGCTCGCCGCAGCAACGACGACGACTTTGACGACACTCGTTGGTACCTCGACACGGGCGTGACCAACCACATGACGGGTTCGCGTGCCGTCTTCTCTGAACTCGACGAAAACGTTGTTGGAACCATCAAGTTCGGCGACAACTCCGTCGTGCTTATCCAGGGGAAGGGTACGGTCCTATTCACCGCCAAGACGGGTGAGCACAGGAGGCTCACCGGCGTCTACCTCATCCCGCGCCTCACCACCAACCTCATCAGCGTCAGCCAGCTGGATGAGGATGGCTACAACATCACGGTGCAAGGAGGAGTGATGCACATACGGGATGAACAGCAGCGTCTCCTCACATGAGTTCAGCGCGACGACAGCAAGTTGTACTCCATCAGGCTCAACATCACACGTCCGGTTTGCCTAACCGCGAGGCGTGATGATGTTGCGTGGCGTTGGCACGAACGCTACGGACACGTCGTCTTCCAGGCGCTTCGGAAGTTGGCACGAGAGGAGATGGTGCTCGGGCTTCCGCAAATTGATCACGTCGATTAATTGTGCGAAGCTTGCCTTGTCGGGAAGCAGAGGCGCTCCAGCTTCCCCAAGCAAGCTCGGCGGCGCGCGGAGGGCGCACTCGACCTTGTCCACGGCGACATCTACGGGCCTATCACGCTGACGACTCCAAGCGGCAAGAAGATGTTCTTGTTGCTAGTGGATGACATGAGCCGCTATATGTGGCTCTATCTTCTAGCAACCAAGGACAATGCGCCCGACTTAATTCAGCAATTCAAGGCGATAGCTGAATCAGAGTCCTGAAGAAGGCTGAAGCTACTCCGTACTGATCGCAGAGGGGAGTTCACCTCACAGGAGTTCAGCAAGTACTGCGCTCAGCACGGAGTACAGCGTCGGCTCACAGCTCCGTATACGCCACAGCAAAATGGGGTTGTGGAGCGACGCAACCAGACGGTGGTCGGCATGGCGAGGAGCATGTTTAAGGCGAAGGGAATGCTCGATATTTTTTGGGGTGAGCCAGTTATCACGGCTGTCTACATCTTAAATCGATCCCCCACCGGTGGCCTCGACGGGAAGACGCCATATGAAGCTTGGCATGAAGAGCGACCAGCCGTCAATTATTCCCGAACTTTTGGGTGTTTGGGGCATGTCAAGAACACGCGCCCCCACCTGAAAAAGTTGGAAGACCGAAGTACTCCGATGATTTTTCTTGGCTATGCTGCAGGAACGAAGGGCTATCGGATGTATAATCCGGCTGATGGGCGCACACACATATCGTGTGACGTGATATTCGACGAGGCGGCCAAGTGGGACTGGGGAGAAGGAGCAGGAAAAGAGGACTACACCGCCTTCCACGTCGACTCCTTAGGTCCAGCACCTGCTGGACCTGCTGTTCCAGCACCCAGAGAGGTGCTGCAGGGTCAAGAAGGGCCGAACAGCACCCCAGCAGTGCCCAGGAGGGGCACAGAAGGGTCTGTCCAGACCCTAGGAGTTCCTGCGCCAGCCTCTAGACCTGCTGGAAAGAGTCCAGTACCTGCAGCGTCGCCCCAAGGGTCCCTGCAGGGACTGTCCAGCGCAAATCAGGGCTGGGACAGTCCTGCACGAGGGTCAGCAGCAGTGGGGGGTTCCGGACTTGAAGATTCCAGCACCTTCGTCACGCCCCGGAATCCTCCACGGCCCATCTGCTTCGCCACACCGCTGTCGGAACCCGGCAGCAACGTCGTCGACGCCTACTACGACGACGGCGCGAAAAACTACGGTTCCGCACGATGCGCAACGTGCTTGGAACCCTCATCCCTCCAGGTCAGGTTGAGCGCCCACCAAGCTTGGAGGAGGGGGAGCTCATGTTCACCACCGCGGAGGAGCCCACGTCCTTCGCCGATGCTGAGGAACACACGTGCTGGAGATGGGCCATGCTCGAGGAGACGGAGTCTATCGAAGAAAACAAGACTTGGCAACTTGTTGATCTTTCTGCAGGACACAAGCCCATTGGCCTCAAATGGGTGTTCAAGGTGAAGAAGGATGAGCATGGGGAGGTGGTGAAGCACAAGGCTCGACTGGTGGCAAAAGGCTATGTCCAACGGCAAGGAATAGATTTTAACGAGGTATTTGCTCCTGTAGCTCATCTCGAATCTGTTCACTTGCTCCTTGCAGTTGCTGCGCACAAGGAGTGGGAGGTACACCACATGGACGTGAAGAGCGCCTTCCTAAACGGCGACTTGATGGAGGAGGTGTACGTCTCCCAACCCGCTAGCTTCATCATCGACGGAGCCGAACACAAGGTGTATCGGCTCAATAAGGCTTTATATGGACTTCGTCAGGCGCCCAGGGCCTGGAATGCCAAGCTCAACGATAGCTTGCTATCGCTTGGTTTCCAGAAGAGTACAAGCGAGCACGGGATCTATTTCCGTGGAGCTGAAGATGAGAAGCTCATCATCGGCGTGTACGTCGACGATCGATCACAGGAGGAGGCAACCTCAAGAAGTTCAAGGGGAAGATGATGAAGAGGTTCAAGATGAGCGACTTGGGTCTCTTATCATATTATCTTGGCCTGGAGGTGCGGCAAACAGATGTAGGGATAAGAGTTGGGCAGGCGGCCTACGCTTCCAAACTTGTCACTAAAGCTAGCCTGGAAGGATGCAACCCCTGTGCATTTCCAATGGAGCAAGGCCTCAAGCTTTGCAAGACAAGTGGTAGCCCGTTGGTGCATGCAACGGACTATAGGAGCTTGGTTGGAGGGCTGCGATACTTGGTGAACACACGTCCCGATCTTGCCTACTCGGTCGGGTACGCGAGTCGGTTTCTGGAGGAGCCCAAGGAGGATCACTTTGCTGTAGTAAAACGCATTGTACGCTACATAGCGGGTACAATCAACTATGGAGTCTTCTATGCAAGAGGAGACATGGAGCTTATTGGGTACTCGGTGACTATGCGGGAGACGTGAAGGACCGCAAGAGCACAAGCGGGGTGCTGTTTTGTCTTGGAAACAGCCCCGTTTCATGGCAGTCCTGCAAGCAGAAGGTGGTGGCCTTGTCCTCAGTCATTGCCTTCAAGTCAACAAATTGCTCAATATTAGATGCAATATGAATAAATTTCAAACATAGAGCACGCAGCAATTTCTTCACGATATAGCTTTCTCCAACTTTTCCCCCAAGACCACGAATCTTTGTGATGATGATCATCATCCTCATGGCAAAGTCGTCCATGGAGTCTTCTTTGTTCATGCGCATCACATCAAGCTCGTTCTAAAATGTTTGGATCCTTGCTTCCATCACATGTTCTTCACCCAAGAACTTGATCTGATTAGCTCCCACACATTTTTTCCTTCTCAGAAATTCTTAAAAAAGTCTTCATCAATAGCATGATAGATGGTCGCAGCAGCCATCTGATCTTGCTTTGGATCAGCCTTGTCCTTTAGTCACCTCCACAGCCTCCCATACCCCCTGCGCCTTAAAAAAACTTCATCTTGATAGCTCATGCTATATAGTTGGTCTTCGTTAGCAGGGTATATCGCAGTGCCCTTAGTTTTCCTCCATATCGCGTACACCTCGGCTTAAATCCTGATGTTGCACGTGTAGATCACGCCCTGTGCTGCACACGCACCTTCAAACCATGTTGCGACAAGTGGCTCCCTTCCCTTGCAGCTCGTGATCGCTGCGACAGACGATCCAGCGATCACATGCACATTTTCGCAACCCATCGAGCGCATGTGGCCTCACCGCCGCGGCTCATCCCCGCAAGCACGTGAGGCTCGGGCTGCACGCCACCGGGTTGACCCTTTCCCCACTACCACCGCGCGCGACCACAGGAAGCTTCCAACCGGGTCGCCTCTCTGATACTTCATTTCGCGCATGAGCTGTCGCCTTCACTCTCGATCTAAACCTCGCTCTGATTATCAATTGTTGAAAATCCGGCTCAAATTTCCTTTTTTATTTATTCCTCAAAGATGGTTGACTATATATAGCCTATTACAAATAGATTCCTAATAGATTAGGACTCATTAGAGTCCTAACTAATCTGAACTGAAATAGATTTTTATTCTATCTCTAACTGATTTGATCTAATCAAATCCTAACTCCGATTCTAACTAAAACTCAAATACTCTATTTTATCTAGAAAATTCGATTAACTTCAACATTCTAAGATACTTGAAACATAAAGGTCACAATGTACACACTTCAAGAGAAGAGGGAATAAATGAATCAGCATAAATGACAGGATATAGCATAAATAATAACGAAAAATCTAAAGGTGCAGCAAGAGAAGTGACCTTCACACAACTGGGAAAATTTAAAGTGTGCCAATAAAAAAAACAATCATGCAAGTGTCCAAACGTCAGGCATAACGGTATTACATAATTATATCTCACACTGAGACCTATTAATTCATGTGGAAGATTGGAAAACACACCTGTTTTGTTAGCCTCAAAGGTGCAGAGGAATCTTGGTCATAATTTTCACTCTGTGTATCCATATTTAGATCTATTTCCACTTTCGAACTCAATGGCTTAACACGGACCTGATATAATCATAATTCTTTAGCTATGTAAGATGAACATTTATATGTTTAACGATAGAAATCGGTCAGAGATAGACATAATATACAGTGGGTAATGTACCTCTTCACATATCTCGTTTAACTCATATGGGCGCCAACATGGCCTCAATGGATATTGCATAACGTACAGCTGTGATATAGGTAATAACATAAATATAAGTTAGAGTCAACAGTAAGTACAGAAGGACTCAAGAACAGACTAGCGCAACATGGAGAAACTAAATAACATCCTGGAACAATGAATTGAATCTGTCACTTAGCTTGACACATCCCTCTCTAAAGTTTCTTATATTTTGAGAACAACGATCTAGTATGCAAGAATCTTTTTAAGTTTCTGGAACCAAGTAGTGCTATTTAAATTAAAAAATGAGATAATTGATTGAGCAAACAAAAATAAGAGATATTGTATATCAATGTATTATGTGCCTTTGGCTTCGGAAGTCACATAATCACAATACTACAATAGTCTATACAAACCACATGCATACCCAGGAGATTAAAGATCAAACAAAGACTTGAGCAAGTCCTATTTCCCAAGCGGCTGACAGTATCAAGATGCCGGAATCTATTGCTCCTTAATGAACAACATAGTGCTTCGAAGACGTGAGAAGAGACAATTCGCGAAACAAGGATAAGGGAGAGGACGTTACCCTGCCGTTGTCGTCGAAGGGCTTGGGCGTGAAGTACACGTCGATCTCCCGCACCACGAAGTCCTCGTCCTCCTCTGTCCCCTCCTCGGGCCCAGCACTCTTCCCCGCCACGTCCACATCCATCGCGTCATCGCCATCCTCCTGCGGCGGCGCAGGGGTCACCTCCGGCTCCGTCTTCGCCATCAATTTAGGCTCAGGCTCCTGTTTGGGCTTCGGCTTCGGCTTCAGCATGGGCTTGCCCTTGGCCCTCGGCGCGAACCGGGTGGCAGCGTTAGCGGCGGACGACGTGGCCGGGGCGTTGCTAGAAGTGGGGTCGGTCATGTCGATGTCGATGTCATCGTCGAGTGACGGGGGCTTGTCACCGCCGGTCGCCATGGCTGCCCCAGCTCCTTCTCTAGGGTTTCGTGAGGGCAGCTGTAGCCTGGAGATGACGCCGGGAGGCCAGCGGAGAAGGGTTTAACGACTGGAGTTGCCTGCTGCCTCTGAGTGGGCCTTTGGACCTGGGTGCTCGCAGTTGTTTTGGGCCACTGGGCTCCTGTACCGCCTACCTGGCCCGCGGCATCGGTATTCTAGTACACGAAGGCAGCATATCAAGGGCATCAATCCGCAAAATTCGCAGCACAAACCACGAACTAGACAAAAGTGATCACGCGTTGCTTATTCTACACGTGCTAATGAATCCATTTTGCCTGTTAAAGGCATCAATCTCGCGAGGCCTCTCTGCTGATGATCGATCTGGTAGAAGCCGTTGATGGTGACCATGAACGAGTGAAACAGAAACAGTTCTTCGCTTTGACAAAATCTATTTTCGGCTGCATGCTTTCTCTTCAGAAATAATTTGCAACCAAACACATCAGTGATAACTTTTTTCTCGAAAAAGAAATATATTAAAATATCCTACCTCTACCAATCAATACACATATCTATCGATTATTACAGCAGTCATAAAGACTAAAAAATAGATAAAAGAACGACAACACATCCATTCCCCCTAGGGATGGCAATCGCACCCGCGGGTGCGGGTGGGATTTTCCACCTGCGGGTCTAACCCGCACCCGACCCGACTTGTCGCGGGTGCGAGTTTATTTTGCACCCGCGGGTACCCGACGGGCACCCGAAATGATTTATGTTTATAATTTTAAAGTTAAATTTGATTGTGTTATATTATTTAATTGTTTCATATTACTTATCAAGACCAATATTTATAATCTTTATAAGTAACTTAATATTATTTGTTGTATTGTCATTCAAAATGGATGATTTTTTAGACCTATTTTATTAAATGTTCTATTATGTTTATAACTTTATAAAAAAGCCAAACTCGACGGGCACCCGAAACTCGCCCGAAACCCGATGGGTGCGGGTGCGAATTTTCACCCGTGCGGGTGCGGGTCTCAAATTCCACCCGCAACCTTTTTTGTTTCGGGCGGGTTTTCGCTCCACCCGACCCGAACCCGACCCATTGTCATCCCTAATTCCCCCACAACAAGCTAGCGCTAAAACTACATTAGCCTCTATGCAGTCTCACGACAAAGACATTCAGCATTGTGTGTCACTATTCCTTAGTTTTTCATCCCAAACATCACAAGATATCTATGGCCAGTCATGTCACCAAACAAATGATGCCTCCAATGGGAACTCGATGTTCTCAACGCTTGATGGCCTCACTACACCTTCACCGCACACAACTATATTGATAATTCCAAGTCGAAATTGTGGCGACATAAGACCACCATGCACATTATCCATCATACTCAGAGTCTCAGACCCGCATGCCAGCCATCCAAGACGCCATGACTTGAAGTCGACAAAGAGATGCATCGACCCCTGGAGCAACCTCGTTGAATGCGTGGCCATCACTACAGGAAACACGTTAATTTACGACGGTCTACCTAAATTATGACGGTTCTAGAGTTGTTGTCGTAACTTAAATTAATTACGATGGTTAACTCTAACCGTCGTAAATAAACGGTTGTTTACAACGGCTTGACCTAGACCATCGTAAGTAGCAATTTAATTACGACGGCCGACGGCCGGTGCATGGCCGTCGTAATTAAGCTTATTTACGACGGCCAGACATAGGGCCGTCGTAAATAGGTCTTATATACCCCGCGGGCCCGGGTCGACGCGGGCATGCATTCACGCCCGCGCCGACCCGAGCTACAGCGCTCGGCGCCGCTGCTGCCCGCCACCGCCGCCGGCACCCGCCTCCCCGGGCCTCCCTCGCCAGTGCCGCCACGGATCCCCCGCCCCCGGCGGCTATAACCACCGGAGCCGCCTCCCCCAAGGTCCCCGGGCCACCTCAGAGCTCCCCAGGGCTCCCCGAAGCTCCCGGCACCATCCCGCGCCTCTCCCGTGCGTCGCGTCGCCTCCGGACAAGTAAATGTGTTTTATGTTTAATTTTTTGGAAATTGTTGGTATGAAATGAATTGAATTGAATCAAATTAGTAGGAATTGAGTTGAATTGAATGAAATTAGTATGAATTGATTTGGATAAAATTGAATTGAATTGAATTTAGTTGTTTTAGTTTATCTAAATTACTATTATTATTGTATAATTGCATTATTTTAGTTTATGTAAATTGCTTTTATTAGTGTTGAACTGCATGTGTGTTCGATATATTAATTTTTATGTTTGTCCGTGAGTTGGTCATCATGCCAGGTTATCATTTTTCTATTTTTTTAAATTACATATCTTATTTACGACGGTCTGGAGCTGCCTATCGTAAATTAGTCTCTGTTATTTACGACGGCTAGCAGCTGACCGTCATAAATAAGTCTCTGTTGTTTATGACGGTCAGGTGCCGGCCGTCGTAAACAACCTTCTAGAGGGTGCCAGCTGGCAATCTCTCATTTAATTACGACGGCGAGGTCCGACCGTCGTAAATAAGTTATTTACAACGGGGTCGTCGTAAATAAGCTTATTTACGACTAAAAAGTTATGACGGCCTTTTGATGCCGTAAATAAATGAAAACCGTCATAAATAGTTTAATTACAACGGTTGAGGGCTTAATTACGACGGTTTTGGCCGTTGTAGTTTGATCGGTTTCGTGTAGTGCATCTTTTCCACCAAAGTCGAACCAATGAGGCAACTGAAGCAGGTCGGCACCAACTCGGGATGGACGAAAAGCTCAAAGCTTAATTACAGGTTCACTCAGCTAGGTTTATTAACGAACCAAACCAAACTTATAATTGAGCTCATCAAATTAGCGAGCCGAGTCAAGGTGCCTTGCAAGCTCAACCAGCCCTAAAAGTCCCACAATAAGTATTGCACAATAGCAATAGAATATGCTAATACTCAATTATTTTGGAACTTATTTCAAATTTAGTTATGTCATCAATTGTTTTATTAAGTATTCCGCAATAACGCACGTTTATGTAGCGAGACGTACTACTATTCTAATCAATATCATTACATAATGGGAACGACTAGAATGCAAACAGTCATTTGGTGCAATCGTGCAAAAATCCCTTCTGAACCACACGATCTACATCCTGCGGTGAGTGTATTTTTACACTTAAACCCTCCTACCTGGCAATATAAGTTGAAAGAATTGAAGTGTGCAGGTGGGAAGGCCTAGATGTAAAAATGCAATCACCGTAGGATGAAAATCGTGTGGTTTAAGAGAGATTTTTGCACGACTGCATCAAATGTCTGTTTGCATTCTAGATGTTCCCTTGGTGAATAATATAACCTAATAAACATTTCATATCAAGCCAAATAATACAATTAAACCATACATTATCGGGCTGGTTCGCTCGTGCTCCCTCTCTCTGGATTGAATCAAGCTCCTCCGCAAAGCTCCTTTCGATTTGGTGAGCCTGCAGGTGCTGCTGCCAAATTAAGATAGGGAAATACACCAGCGCGCTGACAGCCATTGGGTTCGGCAAACTCCAAGTGCTCGTCCTTGTGTACGTCGGGACGGGTTGGCTCACGGACGCCATGGACTTGCGACTTGACGCTGTTGTCGTTCCTCGGCCTGTTGGTTGCACGAGAGCATGCTCTCGAGTGGTGTTTGCTAGCATACTAATAGGGGCATGCCTCAATTACTTGGTCTCTAATAAGTATGGAAGAAGGAAAGGAGGATTTGTGCTTCTCCATGGCTTCTACGCATGTCACCGATTTTAGTTTTGTCGAAGTGTTACAACGACACTACCCCGGTCTGCTCAGGAGCAACCTGCGAAGATTCTTTTTTAGGATGGGCTTAGTGGATTTGAGTATCGGGTCACGATGGTATGATGAACACAGGGATTTACTTGGTTCGGACCGCCTGAGCGTAATACCCTACGTCCACGGTGAGTTGGTTCTTCTTTACTGGAGTCCGAGCGTGGCTCGAGCTTGAGAGCTTACAAGTGTTAGAGTTGTACGAGTCCGGGGATCGGAATCGAAATCTTTTTGCCCGTTGGTTGTCTGGTCCTTTTATAGCTCAAGGGCAGACAACCTTACAAGTAGGCCCAGGCCTGACATACGGCCCCAATATGGGCAGCGCCCCCTACTACGGCTAGAATGCCCATTGCTAGTAGTAGCGTACTTGATGAAGCCATAGCGTGCGTCACCTTGTCACATCGCCCTCCTTAAGTGCTGCCTGACGAAAGCGATAGGAATACGTCTTGTCCCGCGACGTTTCACTGTGGATGCCGTCAGAGTATCGCACGACTGGTCTCTCCTGCAATGCACGCCTGTACTGGGATACACTAGATTGCCAGTCTGAGGAACACGCGAGCCTTAAATGTGTAGTAAGGCCGCCCACGCTCTTCATTACTCCTGAAGCCAACGACCATCACTTGGTGGTGTTGGTACGTGTCGCACTTGGAGCTGGCTTCAGCGGAGTGGTGGAGTCTTGGGCACCGGACATGTGGCAGCTATGGAGCCCACCCTAGCGGGGAGGGGTGGTCCGGAGCCCGTGGACACATGTCTGCGTCGGAGCCCTCCTTGCCTTGGAGTGAAGTCAGAGAGCTCTAGGCACATAGCGGCACCGAGACCCCATCGAGCGGAAGGTCGGGTCCGGCACCACAGGACACGTGGCAGTCCCGGAGCCACCTCTAACTGGTAGCAGGTATCTTGGTCCTGGGGCACGTGGCAGCTCCAGAGCTCTCCCTAGCAGGAGGTCGAGCCCGAATCCATAGGACACGTGCTAGACCTTGAGCCCTTCTTAGTTGGCAGTTGGGCCCACCATGCAGGTAGGGCCCTCTCCTTCTGGACACATGCTGACGTGTGTCTTCTTTATCCTAGTACGTGGGGGTACCCGGTCTTCAGGGTACCGATAGTGGCCCCCGGGCCCACATGGACAGAGACGAAGGCTCTACAAGTGGGGCCCCCGTTAGGTTCCCCGCGTGACAATCTTCTAAACTTGTCTCAGTCGACCGAGATGGTGGCACACCTCTGTTGTCATGGACAGATGTCTCTTCATGGTTGGAGGGTCGTGGGGGCGCATGTTCCGTCCCACTCACGGCCCTACTACGACAGTTTCCATCATGACCCTTGCTCTTCCCCCTTTCAGACTTATCGGGGAACTTTCTTCACCCGCTGTTACCGCGGCGTATTCAACCCGCGCCACCTGCCAGGTGGGCCTAGGTCTCTCTGCCTTTGGCGGGGCAGCCAATGCACGACGCAATTGTCGGGCGCACCATGCCCGACGGTTTCCGAAGAGTCGGAGGTGAATAAAGGGATCCTCTACAGCTGGCAAGGGTCTTCTCCTTCATTTGCTCCCTTGCACTTCTCTTTCCTTCCTTTATCTTCAAGCGCCTCGTCTATTCACCTTATTTCCCTGCTCCCATGGCGGCGAACCTCTAAGTCTCCTGTCTTCGGAGCGATAGCGATGTAGAGCGAGTGAGGCGCCTAATTGGCTGGCAGGCGTCCTAGTACGAAGGTAGGATCCGCTGTGGATCCGTCCCGCTCGTGGATCTCCAGCCCAACGAGGTTGTTGTCTTCACCGGGTATATGCTGGCGGGACTCGCCTTCCTCGCCTCGTTCTTCTTGACGCTGCTGGAGTTCTACAGGCTTCAGCTATAGCACCTGACGTCGCACTTCCTCGTGCTGGTGTCAGTTTTCATCCACCTCTGTGAGATGTTCGTATGGGTACGACCGTCGGTGCGGCTATTCCGGTCTTTCTTCGTGCTACGGTCGTCAGGGAGGAGCTTGAGCTTTCTAGGCGCCTACTACTTCCAGCACCAAACCAGGTCAGCAGCAACATATATCTCCCCTTTCTCCCCCAACAAGTGGGGAGCACTGGAGGGATGATTGGGTGGTGGTGAAGACCGACGTCCATGACCGCTTGCAGCTGCCAACCACCGGCCCCTCGAGCAAGCGGACCACCTAGGAGAAGATGCCTGACCTCCAGAGCGCACGCCCCCGTGCTGACGAGGATCAAGCTTCTAGCGGACAAGGGGCTGACCTCACCGATGGTGTTGGCTGACTTCTTGAGTCGGCGCATTGCTCCTCTTCAACTTCGTTGCCGCGCGGCGTGGATGTACACCGGCGAGAACGACTCCACCCGTCTGGAGCGCGGCCCCAGGACCAGCCTGGAGACAGATCTTCTTGACTCCATGCTGGCGAAGCTGTGTGTTGGCGTCGGAACCGACGGTGTCTCCGACGACCTTGTTACTCCGCTGACGGTATGCTTGCCAATCTTCATGGATCAGGAGGTGAGGTCGAAGCTCCTAAAGGTGATGCCAATGCTGAACAACATCGACGTCGCTGTCCGGCAGGTCGGTGATGCTTCTCGAGGCGTGGTGATCCCTAGGTCAACAGGGGCTGGCGATGGAAGGGTTGCTTCCACCGCTCCGGGCTCTACTGCTTAAGCCCCGCGGCGCCGAGCTCCGCTGCTCCGAGCCTGGACAAGGGAAAGGGGAAGGCGCCAGTGGCCCCCAGGCCTAGTTCCTCTAGGAAGAAGCGGAGGTTGATGCATGGAGACGTGAGCTTTCCTTCGGTGCCCACCCCCGTGTCGCCTCCGGTGTCTCCAAGCACGCCCGAAGCCCAACTGGAGGATGCCACTGAAGGCGGTGCGACGGGTTCTGCGTCTAGACCTGCAGAGGGAACTCCCACAGCTCCACCGCCTCCATTGTCGACGAAGAGGCCTACCGCGGCCAGACGTCCGACAACTCCGGAAGTCCAAGCAAGCGCTTCCGAGCCACTTCATGGAGTTTCGCCGGCCCCAGGTAGACCATCTGAGGCCACCTCCTATTGTTTTTGGCTATGATTCAGTGTTGCCTGATTACAAGTTTTGTTATGTATGGCTCCGTCCTCAGTGATTCCGGGAGAGCCCCTGCGCCTGGGGACTCCGGCGGTCCACCACCTGCTTTTGGGACTGTGCCGGTCCAGGGAGCCGACTCCCCAGCTCCAGTGGTTTCTACGTCGGCCACAGCTCCAATGGGTGTCGCCACGACTGCTCCGACTTTGTAGGACCCCAGTCGAGGGGTTCTGCCGGTGCAAACCTTGGAGCCTGTGTCAGGACCAGCTGGAGCTGGCGAGGCTCCGCCAGCAGGTGATGACGGATCCCCTTCGGCTGGCGATGAGGGCCCACCAGAAGCCGCAGCGCCTACCCCGAGTCACAACACTTCCCCACCGGACGCCCACGTGTATCCTTCCGTGGTCCATGCCAAGACTTGTATGGGTCCTTATGTCCCAGTGCCTGCTCCAACGGTCGTCGACATGCCAGAGGACGATGACGAGGGCCCTCCAGCGCGAGTTGCGTGGATCTCTCTGACCAACGATGCCGGTACCCAGCGAACCGGGTACCCCCGCATAGTGGGGAAAAAGGCACCTGGGCCCCGCCTTCCCAGCTTAGGCGGGCCCTAGCATAAGCCACGCGCTTTGGGCCCCATGGGCTGTCCCAGAGTTGTAACGCGCCTCCAGACCCTGAGCCTGACTACTGGTCGAGGGTAGCTTGGGAGCCGACACGTATCCAGCAGTGCCGAACCCCAGCCTCCACCAAGCCATATCCCCCAGTCTGAGAGGGCTCTAGAGGTGCCACACGTCCTACGGCTCCGGATCCGACCTCCAGCATGGGGCCTCCGATGCTGCCACGTAGGTGGCGTCTCCGGGTGTATCTTCCTCCTAGGGAAGGCTCCGGATGTGCCACATGTCCTGCGGCCCCGGATCCGAGCTCCAGCATGGAGGCCTCCGGTGCTGTCACGTGCCCAATAATTTCAGATCACATACTGCTTTGGTGGAGACGCGTGTCCCGGGGCCAGCCGCCCAAACGTTACACCAGCAAGCAGCGGGCAGATGGCCAGTCAAAAAAGAGGAAGGTACGTGGTCAGGCCAAGCATTCAAGGCTCGCGCCTTCCCCAGAAGCATGGCGCACGACGCACGCCTCCATTCCCCGTCTGCGCACCATTATGGTGAAAGAAAGGGCGGCGAGGCGTGACGGCACAACAGTGCCGCCCAATGACACTGAGCCGCCTAATAGAGCAAGGAGACGAGCGACAAGACGGGGACTTCATCATCATCGGCCGCCCGGTCAAAGGCACCCAACGGGTCATGCAACACGCCTTAGCTCCACCGACAGCGATAATACATATAGCTGTAAATATCTATAGCTCATGTATAGGAGACAGAGAGCCGCGGGGCCACCTGTCGGACCCCGAGACACCATGTAATTGGCCCGTCCTTGGGCTATAAAAGGACCGGGGCAGCCTCCGGGCAAGGGGTTCGCGACCCAGCCAACTCATCCTCATACGCGAGCAAGCAATACACCAAGCACTCCTGTGGACGTAGGGTTTTACGCTCTGGCGGACTGAACCACGTAAATCCTTGTGTCTACCCCGCCATCGTGCTCAGACCTTCGAGACCCTTTAGCCCCACCGAAAAAAGAACCTCCGCGGGCTGCTTCCGAGCAGACCGGGGGAAGTGTCGTAGAAAACACTTTGACAGACGCCATGGCTGCGGCTCTGGCAAGCCTCCGCCAAGTTCAGCAGGCGCTAGACCAGGAGCAGGAGGCTCCACAGCAGGAGGAGGAGCACCTTGGCGGTTGGGAGAGGCTCCTGAGCTTCAGGACTCGGGAGACGTAGAAGCGATTGGAGCTGAAGGAGGCTCTCTTGAAGGAAGAGTAGAAGCTGACAATTCAGGAGTGAAACCTGGTTGATAAGCTGGACAAGAAGACCCAGAAGCTCTAGGGGGAGGCCAAGGAAGCCCACAAGAAGGCCGACTCCTGCCTCGCGGCTTGCGAAGAGCTCCTGCTGAAGCTTGCTAGCCTTGAGATCATAGTCGCAGAGCGCGAGCAAGATCTGGCGGAAAAGGAGGAAGAGTCTTCCTCGCGCCTGCAACGGGAGCAGGCCGAGCTGAAGTCTCGCGCTGAAGACTTGGATCGCTTGGAGGCCGCCGTGAACGAGGAGAGGGAGCGGCTGATGAAGGAGCATCACGACCTCCTGGCTGCAGAGCTGGATGCCTCGCGTCGAGAGGGCCACTTGCAGCGCTGCGCCCGCAAGCTCGACGACCGGGGGGAAGCTTTGGCTGACAGGGAGAAAAGGCTCTCTGATAGCGACGCGACAGCTCTAGCAGTGACGCGGAAGGAACTACAGGAGCTCCGTACTTCGCGCACGGTGGAGGCCCAAAGAGTGTGGCACTTCTTGGGCCGTGCCGAGTCTGCGCTGGTACCCTTTGGCTTCAGTTCGGTGCACGTCGGTGAGCCTTCGCAGAAGATGAGCCAGGTGCTCCCCGCGCTTGACTCCGCAGGTGCGAAGATGGCGATGCTAGAAGATGTCGTCGTTGACCAGCTGGAGGCGGAGGGAAGGACCCTGGCCAAGGAGGTGGCAACGCTCGTGTTGACCTGCTTTCGAAGCTCGGACCCCAGCATCTCCTTGGAGGCAATTGTGCAAGACCCTATCGCTGCAAGGGAGGCGACAGCCTGGTCCGAGGTAGAAGAAGTAGGAGCTCTCGCCGCATACCGATTCAAGCGCGGTGCTAGCGATTCTTAGGCGGCCCCCGACCTTTGTATATATATTTTTGTCTTGTATGTCTTGTCCTGTACGTTTTGCTTGATGAATGATAGCCTTTTATTGGGAGCTTCTGAATCTTTAGCCGCTAGAGGCTCGTACACTTGTTTGCTTCTCATAATCGTTCCCTTAGGCCAATGGCAGAGCGAGGTCTTCCCGTCCACCATAAGGATCCTGTCACCGTAGATACCGTAGGATCTCCTCGTTGCCTGTTGTAGACATCTGCACGCATCCTTCTTGTACGATGTAGGAGTCCGACCATCTTGCTTGCCTTGACCACTCATGATGGCCCCCTGGTAGGTGTGCCCAAATGTTTGGGGACAACTACAAAATTGGCGCAAGACCCTAGCTCCGCCCCCCCTGGGAGGCACTGGCCTTGCAAGTCCAAGGGCGGCCCCCTGGGTGAGCTGGTGCTCCGGACTTGTCTCCACGAACCGGAGCCATGTGGCCTGCACAATCAGTAGAAGAAGGAGGTAACCGTGTCGAGTAGTTGTATTTTCTCTGCCTGCTAGCTACATTACGGCTTACGGTCCTTGACTAAGCTATGGGACCTGGACAATTCGGTGTAGTAGTATCGAGACCATGGTTACCAGCCTGCTTAGGGTGGTGTGCCGTTCGGGCCGCCAGCACTTGGTTGCTGCGCTGAAGAGACAGAGTGTGCATGCTTAGGGTACATGACCAGGCTAAGCGGGCAACACACCCTGAACCTCCCGCTAGCATGGCATTCTGAAGGGAGGGGCAACCTTCTAGTGCCACGGGAACCGAGCAGGAAGGTAATGAAGAGAGCTCGAAGACAACACATGTGTCTTAGGTGCCCCCGTCTTGTAGCGGGACAACATAATGTCAGCCAAGAGCGAAACAGAGAAAAACAACTATCTACATGTCAAAAAGCATGTAGGAACATACACAAGTGTTAGAGGAACATTGCATGAATATAGATGTACACAGGGTAGGACAAGATCTTTATCATGGTATTACATAGGTGGAGTCAGGCTGTACAGGAGGTCAACGACCCGCTCCTGGTGACAGGGGTAGCCGGACCCCCCCTGGAGTTTAGTTTATCCATGCGCTAATCCTGGACACTATGGTACCCTTTACATAAAAAGACTGCCCTACCCTATGCTATGGGTAAGACTTACAGAGGTGTTCTATGTTCCAACGATTTTGAAATGGTTCACCATCCTCCATCACCAGGCGGACTCACCCTGGGCGGCATACTTGTGTCACCCGGAAGGGTCCTTCCCAACCGGGGGAAAGCTTATTACAACCCTCCTGGGAAAGTATTCGCTGAAGCACCAGGTCGCCCTCCCACAGCTCTCAGCTCCGTACGAACCGCTGATGGTAGCGCCAGAGCGCCTGGCTGTACCGTGATTTTTGTATTGCTGCTTGCCATCTTTGCTCGTCGATGAGCTCTACACCTTCACGTTGGATCTGGTCCTGCGTGGCTTCGTCGTATGCCTTGACACGAGGGGAGCCCATGGTGACTTCCGAAGGGAGGACGACCTCAGCTCCGTAGACCAAGAAGAAGGGACTCTCCCCTTTGGCTCGGCTGGGTGATGTCCGGCTAGCCCACAGTGCACACGGAAGCTCATCAATCCACTTGGCACCATGCTTCTCCACGCTTGCGTATTTGCACGTCTTGAGGCCCCTGAGTATCCCAACATTGGCTCTCTCAACCTGGCTGTTGCTCTCTGGGTGAGCAACGGATGCATAACATACTTTGATGCCAAGGTCCTCGCAGTACTCTTGGAACGCTGCACTAGTGAACTGGGTCCCATTGTCGGTGATGATCCTTTTTGGGACCCCGAACCTGCAGACGATCGACTTGATAAACTTTACCGCGAACTGCTTGTTGATGGTGACCACAGGGGCAGCTTCCAGCCACTTGGTGAACATGTCTATGGCAAAATAGAGGTACCGGTACCCTCCGACGGCTCTGGGAAATGGTCCCAGGATGTCCAGTCCCCATACTGCGAATGGCCATGAGGGCGGGATCATCTGCAGCGTCTGCGCCGGTGTGTGGATCTGCTTGGCGTGGAACTAGCATGCCTTGCATCTCTTGACCAGCTCAATGACATCGTGGAGAGCCGTCGACCAGTAAAAGCCATGACGGAAGGCTTCACCGACCAGCGTGAGGGACGAAGCGTGGTTGCCGCACTCGCCTCCATGAATCTTTGCGAGTAGCTCGCAGCCCTCATCCCGGGTTATGCAACGCAATAGGACGCCGTTGGCGCCACGCCAGTAGAGATCCTCATCTATCAGTGTGTACCTCTTAGCCACGCGAACGATCCGTTCAGTGGATGCATGTTCATCAGGAAGGATGTTGTCTTTCAAGTAGGTCCGGATCTCCATGATCCATACATCAGGTCCTACTTGAGTTTCTGGATCTTGGGCGCTGGGGTGCACGGAGTCCCCGATGATGCATACGATCCTTGGCGGGCACCATGGTTGCAGGGCCACCGAGACCACCAACGTCGAGGTGCTAGTCTCACCCCCTTCGCCTGGTTCGGTAGGCTAGGGTGTGGGATGCAGTAGCTTCCTTTCAAAGACACCTTCGGGCACCGGATCCCACGTGGAGGCTTTCGCTGAAAGGTCGTCTGCCACTGCGTTGTTGGCAAGGGGATATGGCATAACTCCAAGACGTGGAACTCCTTCTCCATCTTATGCAGGTGGAGAAGGTAGGCAGCCAGCTGAGGATCATTGCAGGAACACTCTCGCTTGACTTGCTTGATGACGAGTTGGGAATCTCCTTTGACTAGCATGTGCCGCACGCCTAAGGACAGGGCAATACTCATCCCGAGTATGAGGGATTCATACTCTGCCATGTTGTTCGTGGCCTTGAAGTCGAGGTGCACCATGTACTTGAACTGCTCCCCCGTTGGCGAGAAGAGCAGGACCCCCGCTTCGGCACCTTGCTTGCGCGAGGAGCCATCAAAATAGAGTGTCCAGTGGGGTTCGGTGAACACTGGGGCTTTGGGCTCCGGGTCACCGTCGTCTTGGCCCCCTGGGTGCCATGGAGGTGGAGTCCATTCTGCCACGAAGTCGGCCAGCGCCTGGCTCATGACAGCATGATGCGACAGGAAGTCAAGCTCAAACTCCGCCAGCTCGGCTGCCCACTTCACTTTGTTCCCCATTGCGTTGGGGCTGTGGAGCACCGTCTTCAGTAGGTAAGATGTCACCACTGAGATCCTGTGAGCTTGGAAGTAGTGGCGGAGCTTTCTTGACACAATCAGCACTGCGTAGAGCATCTTGTGGACCTCCGAATACCTCATTTTGGTGTCGTGGAGGACCTCTCTGATGTAGTAGACCGGGCATTGAGTGGTCCGGACCCTCCTGGAGGAGTCCGAAGCATCTTCCTCCATCGGTAGGAGGTCTGCAGCCTCTTGGTCTTGGTTTCCGGCTTCCGGGAGCTGGGACCCGGGGGCATCCTGGTCTGGAGCAGCTTCTGGCTCCCTTGCGGGGTTTGGGTCCTGAGATTTCGGGCCGGCAACACGATCTTTGCTTGGTGTTTGGAGTCATTATTGTTCTGGCCGCTCGGTGACCATAACCATGCTAACGACTTCCTCCTTCGCAGAAATGTAGAGCAGCAGGGACTCACCCGGCTCCGGAGCCACCATGATCGGTAGCGTCGTGAGGTACTGCTTCAACTCTAGGAACCCCTTGTCTGCTTCCTCATTCCAGACGAAGGGTCCGGTCTTCCGTAGAAGCTTGAAGAATGGGAGAGCACACTCTGCCAGTCTGGAGATGAAATGACTGAGAGTGGCCGAGCATCCCGTGAGCTTCTGCATGTCCTTGACTCGGGCGGGAGTCCACATCATCTCTATATCCTTGATTTTATCAGGGTTAGCTTTGATTCCTCAGTGAGAGACCAAGAAACCGAGGAGTTTCCCGTTAGAGACCCCGAATACGCACTTTTCTAGATTTAGCTTTGCGTGCGTTGTGCGTAGCTTGTGATGAGTAGTTTAGGCCCGATCTTCCAAAAGGTAGGTCGATTGAAGTGGAGATCTCGACGTTGATGATCCGAGGCACTCGAGCATACCCGAATACCCCTGCAATCACTACACCACTGCTCCGTTGGTTATCAACCGTGCTTCACACGCTTGACCTCGCCAAGAAGGCTATCCCTGCAGGTGCAACCGAGAATACAAGCAAAAACGATGAAGATGCAATCTGAAATTGCGAAATTGGGGTCTCACAAACCGTAGAACGGCGAAAGTGTTTAATCTAAGCAAAACCCACTGAATATGACCGGCGGCTGCAGTATTTAAAGGCTAGGGTTCATCCATAAAACCCTTAGACGCGTCCCTAATGGTCATACGGGATACAAGGCCCAAAAAGCCCAATACGGTGGTGCAACACCGGATAGAACTCCGAATTCGACTTGTTTCGACAATTCCCAATGACCCCTGGTGAATTGTATTGGGACCAGAACCATTGGAAAGTTTATCTTCACATTTTTCCATGCATATGTAGAACATCAAAAACGGAGTCCGTATGCATCCTGGACATCCATTTTAAGATGGACTGCTCCTGGACTCCAAGTTGAACTCGAGTACGAGTTGGCGACTGTTTCCATCAACTTGTGGACGTCCCATCTGGTTCTCCACATCCCCAAATCCTCCTCCCTTTACTTGTTTATCATGTCCATGGTTCCTAATAACAATTAAATCATTAAATAGCAATCCATTCTCAAACTCACATGGGTAGGAAGTTAGGAACGAGTTCACCTGCTGATTTAGTAACCGTGCTCGTGCTCTTGTGATTGGTCCTTGTATATCAATGTGAGTATTCACTGTTGTGATGTCCTCATCAGCTTGTCAAAGACTAAGGCTAGGTTTTCTGATAGAGATGTATGTGACTTGACTTTTACCACGATGCCATCGATGTACACCTCCACTAAGTCCCTTATCAGGTCCCCAAATGTCTTATGCATGGCATGTACAATGGTAGGCAAAGCGTTTCTGAGGCCATAAGGCATAGAGACATAACAATAAAGGTCATCTACTGTTATAAAAGTAGTATGCTCTTCATCTTCTATAGACATTGGTATTTGATGGAAACTAGAATAAGCATCTAGGAAGCACAGCAAATCATAGCCAGAAGTAGAGTCCACGATTTGATCTATTCATGGGAGGGGAAAGGGGTCCTTATGGCATGCCTTATTCAAGCTGGTGTAGTCGATGCACATCCGAAACTTCCTGCCAGCCTTGGGCACCACAACAGGGTTGGCCAACCATCTTGGATGGTGGACCTCTCGGATGAAGCCGGCGTCGAGCAACTTCTTGTTTTCTTCATGGATGAAGTTTTGTTGCTCGACGGACTACTTCCGAGGCTTCTGCATCACCGGCTTGGCGTCGGGGTAGATCTTCATATGGTGCTCAATCACCTCCCTGGGCGTCCCGAGCATTTGTGATGGTTGCCAAGCAAACACATCGACGTTAGCCCGGAGGAAGGTGATGAGCACGAGTTCCTATTTGCTGCCCATGTTTACCGCAATGCGGGTGGTCTAGGCAGCGTCCTCGCCGATCTGGATGACCTTGACCGGGACCTCCTTGGCTCGTGAGGATTGGATGCGGGTCGCGGAGGACGAGCCATGTTGGCGGGTGCTGGGTGGCTCCATGCTTGTGCCGGCACTCCCTGAGGCCTCCACCTTTGCTACCGCTGGAGCTTGGAGCTTCTCTAGCGCCGCAACTCCGGCGATCCGGTCCGCTCGGACCTTGAGGACGCCACTCGGGATCGCCATCTTTAGCACCAGGTAGCCGTAATGAGCTTCGGCCATGAACTAGTACAACGCTGATCTGCCGAGGATAGCGTTGAAGGGGAGGTTGACCTCCGCGCGTCAAAGACGACGCTCTCGGTGCGGTAGTTCTCAGGCATCCTGAGTGTCACCGGGAGGGAGATGCTACCGCGTGGAAGGATGGACCCGAGGCCCACTCCGGAGAATGGGCGCGACGGTGCTAGCTTGCTCATCAAAATTTGCATCTTCTGGAAGACTACAAGACTGATGAGGTTGAGGCCCGCCCCACTGTCGACCAACACGTGGTAGAGCCTCACGTTGGCTATGGTCGGGGAGACGATGAGCGGCAGCTGCCCGGCTCCTGCCATGTTCTTCGGGCAGTCGGAGGCGGTGAAGCTGATGGGCGTCTCCATCCACTTACGGTGAGGAGTCATCTTGGGGGAGGGAGCCACTGCTGCAACCTCTAGACGGAGGGTCTTGATGTCTCGCCGGGACGTGAAGTCCCACGACCCCCCCTGCCGTACATGACCTGGAGCGTCTCTCGACGCTCATCCGGGTTGTAGTCGGATTCAGAGCCCTCCCCTGATCGTAGAGGACCTTCAACGCTCGCTTGGCATCCTAGAACTCCATCTCTTGGTCGTTGATGACCTCTGGGTCAGCCTTCTGCTTGCCCTCCCGTTGGTGGGAGGGTGCATCGTCTTGGCGCTGCTGCTGGAGCTCGAGGAAACGCTCCGCGAGCTTCCTGATCTTTCGGCACTCGCTTGTGCTGTGCTGCCTTGTGTTGTGGATCGGGCACCATTGATTGCCTTTGTCATTGTCGGACGGCTGTTGTGGACGCTTGTCGGTGCGCGGCCCCCGGTCCCTTGCAGCTGCTACTACTGCCGCAGTGGGGGCTCAGGCCAGAAGCTTGTCCTTGCCACCGGTCTTCTTCTTCTTGCCACCGCCTTGAGCGTCATCTCCAGTGTTGGACTCATTGGCCTTTCCCGCGTCGGGCGGTGTGTGCCAGTTGCGGCCCTCCGCGGCCCTGGCACACTTGTCCTCTAGGTTGAAGAGCTCCGGAACATCCTGCTCATCATGCGTGGCCAGCTTCTCGAGCATATTCTTGTCTCTCACGCCCTGTCTGAAAGCAAACACTACAGAGGCATTCGAGATGCGGGGGATAGTGTTCCTAACCTGAGAGAACCGCTGGATGAAGGAACACAGCGACTCTCCGGGTTGCTGTCGCAGGGCGTGGAGGTCGACCTTCGTTCCTGGACGGGTGTAGGAACTCTCGATGTTGGCCGAGAAATGAAGGCACAACTCTTCCTAGGAGGATATGGACTCCTGGGGTAAGTTGATGAGCCATGACCGGGCTGTCCCAGTCAAGTCCACAGGAAAGTTGTTGGCCGTGATGGCCTTGTCCCCTCATGCAGCTAGAATGGCAGTAGAGTAGATCTACAGGAACTTGACAGGGTTATTGACCCATCAAACTTTTCCGGCAAATGTGGCGAGAACTTGCGCGGCCACACCGCCATACGGAGGTGTGGCGCTAGAGCCATGCAACCTCCCACTGGTCCTAGGGAGACGGGGTTCTGGACCGCGTATACGGGAGGCGCGACACTCGTCGTACCATACTCCGTCCCAAGGTTGCGACGCCTCTCGCGCTGTCGCTCGATGGTGACGCGACCATCCTCCTTTCAACTACAGCGGTACAACTCGGCTCTGAGGTCTGCTGTGGAGAGCCTGGACGTCGCTGTTGAGCGGGTTGCCGCCATCCTGTAGTCCACCGTCAGGGTACGGGATGGCAGATGTGCCTGCCCTTGCCGCTGCCTCTAGTGGCACGGAGAGTTGAGCACGGTGACGACCAGGTGGTCGACGTCATGGCGCCACTAGTCAGCGGCAGACGGGGAAGCACCCGCGCTCGGGGGGTTTTGGGGGAGCACGCGAGCTGCTAGCAGCGCACTCTCCGGGATGGCTTCTTCCGGCGTCACCGATGGCGCCGCGAGTGAGGGTCGCCGGGAGGTGACCGGCAATGTTGCGGCCGGAGCCGCAACTGGAGCGGTCTAGCCCGCTTTGGAGCGGGATGAGGCTTCCTGCTCCCTCCGTTGCTGGCGACGCGAAGGGTGGGAAGAACCTCCGAGAGACTAGACATTTACCATCGTGAGGTGCACGAACAACTTCAAAAACAAAATGCCCCCTACCTGGTGCGCCAAATGTTGAAGTGTTGCAACAACACTTCCCCTGTCTGCTCAAGAGCAGCCCACGGAGGTTCTTTTTTAGGATGGGAATAGTGGATTTGAATGTCGGGTCACGATGGCACGATGAAAACAGAGATTTATGTGGTTCGGGCCGCCTGAGCATAATACCCTATGTCCACGGATAGTTGGTTCTTCTTTATTTGAGTCCGAACGTGGCTCGAGCTTGAGAGCTTACAAGTGTTGGAGTTGTATGAGTTTGGAGATTGGTATCAGGATCCTTTTGCTCGTTGGCTGTCTGGTCCTTTTATAGCTCAAGGCCAAACAACCTTACAACTGTGCCCGGAGTCTGACAGGCGGCCCCGGTATGTGCAGCACCCCCTACTAGTGCTAGAATGCCCGTTGCTAGTAGTAGCGTACTGGATGAAGCCGTTATGAGGACGATCACTTACCGTTAGCCGAGTTCTCGTACAACAATGGATATCAGGAAAGCATCAAAATGGCGCCATATAAGGCGCTATACGGGAGAAAATGCCGCACACCACTGAATTGGTGTGAGTCTGGCGAAAGGGTCACCTTCGGGATTGATCTTGTCAATAACGCAGAAGAGAGAGTTCAGCTAATTCAGGCAACCTTGAAAGCTGCCCAATTCCGACAAAAACAATATATGGACCGGAGTAGACGTCCTTTACAATTTGAGGTCGGGGATCACGTGTATCTACGTGTATCTCCGATGAAGGGCGTGAACGGATTCGGGGTCAGAGGAAAGTTGGCACCCCGATTCAGTAGTCCATTCCAGGTTTTGGAAAGGTGTGGATCCGTTGCATAACGGCTGGAATTACCAGCGACACTCTCCGGTGTGTACGACATCTTCCACATTTCTCAGCTGAAGTGCCTCAAGTTTTCAACCACTGTTCAGCTGGGAGATATTGAAGAACTGAAACCGGATCTCACGTATCGGAAAGAATCAGTTCAGATCATTGATGAGAAGGCCCAAACCATACGCAACCGAATGTTGTGGTTCTATAAATTTTTAAGGAGTAATCACTCCGAGGATGAAGCGACATGGGAGAGCGAAGGATTTCTTCACGGCAACTATCCAGAATTTTTTACGTTGCACATCCGGTAATTTTCCACCATCCCCTCTCCCATTTTTACCTTATAATCTCGGAATGAGATTCTTTTTAGGGGGGCGGGGAATGTAAGGGACCAAGTTTTTCACTTGCTAAAAGTGTTCATCACACCCACACCTCAGCTTAATTGTGGTAAAAATATGAACACATTTGAAGAGCAAGTAAACACCGTAAATAGATTTATTAGAAGATGAACTCACAAAATGCAAAAGTGGTATTTCCCTCGTGCATCATATAGGGGCTGAGCATATTATTAACTCCTAAACTTTGTTAGAAATGCTCATGCCAAATTTCACCAAAATTCACACCTCTTTGAGGTACTTTTGGGAACAATCATTAAAAGGATAGTTTGAACTTAAATTCAAATTCAAACTTCTTTCATCCAATGAATTCAAAAGAGGGATTCATATTCACACTCAGCACATTTTCATGAGATCACACACCAATTTTCACTCCATTTGGAGTTTATCTTGACATGAGCTATTTTGAGTAAATTCAAACAGAATTTGAATTTCAAACTTCACATGTGCTGTAAATTCATCCAAACCAATTGACACTTTGAATCATTCAAATTCAAATGGTGAATTTGGTAGTTTGATCAAAGATCAAATGGAAGTATGGGCACACAAATTTGAAACAGTGGACAAATTCAATGGAGGACAAAAAACAACAGTGGGGTCCTTTGTCAATCACACAACCGAGTGAACAGATTTCCATCGAGGCAATCGGGTCTTGCGCGCGCTCGGCCGAATGCCACGGCGAGGAACGGGCGGGACAGCAGACGCCTTTCTCCTTGATCCACCGAGCTGCTTCCCCAGCCTCCTTAGCCGCACCCTCGGACGAGTCCCGGATCAGTTCACCGATCGTTTCACTCTCTGCTCGCACGCTCGAACGAAGAACAGAACCCCGCTCACTGCTGCCTCGGTTGCTCGATCGGAAGACCGTGTTATCTTGCGGGTGAAACCTCTCTGAGCTGCAAAACAGCGACCTAGACTCTCCTCCTACGTCCCCGTCACAAAAACAGGCCGAGTTCGGCTTCCTTTGACCACAACCGAGCGTTTTCGCGGTGACCGGGAACTGCCGGCGTTCGTCGCTCACGTGGGCAGCCTAACTCTGTAGCTTTCACGCCCAAGCAAAGGCACCTAGAGAAAAGCTAGGACATCATGCTGCTCATCTCTGAACCTCAGCCCGAGTTGGTGATCGCCGGCGACGAATTTCCGTCTTTTCTTCCGCTCGGTGCAAACCGACCTTCGGGTTAGATTTAGAGAAATTCGCACTCAAAGTTCGTTTAGCGTTCACCATATTAGGCACACACGAGCTAGACTAGCTAAAGGATAAATTTTCTTCGGAATCCTAGCGTGAAAGCCTCTGTAGCCGGCTTATTTCAAGCTTTTTCGTCGGCGACAGTAGCAAACCGCCTCGGGCGCACGGTGAGATCACCTTTAGAGCCTCTCCCGAGCTATGGGGCAGTTAGATCGAGCTTCTACATGTCGCACTGATGCTCTAGGGCCGAAGAACTGACAGTTTAGCATAAAATTGAAGTATTCCGAGCTCGTCGGAACCCTAGTTTACGCTGTCACCGCCGCACGCCTACTTCCGGCCATCGCCGGCAGCCGGCGACCTCACAAATGGGTTCAGCAGGCCGGAATAGGCGGGGCGGCGAAAATTGGACCGGGATTTGGCTTGGAAGGTCATTCCAGCAACCCTCGCCGGAGGTCGCCGCCGCTCGGGCGCGGTTGGCGCGAGGAAGGGTAAGGTACTGTGCATGGGACCCACATGCAGTGTTTTAAACATTTCTCCAATTTTCAGTTTTTGAATTCAAACTTCAAACACCCACAACTTTGGCTAGAAGTGTCCAAATCAAGTGAACCAAATTTTGTTGGATTCAGCTCCCTGAGTAATTTGCAGCAAAACAAGTTTCACTCCATGAAAATCTTTATTTCTACAGAATTAATTGTCCAAATTTTAAACTGTTGGGAATTTTAACTTGAGATCCCTTTGTTGAAAATTTCTGAAATTTGGATAGGATGTTCCTTGTAATATCCCTGAGTCACCATAAAATGTTCCAATCCATCCGAGCTCATTTAGTCTACCTAATGGTGTGATTAATCAAACTGGTCCAGAGAAAAAGAAAAATGTCCAGAAACATTTTTCAGATTTTCTCTGAACTGTTTTAGCTCATATCTTTTGGTAGGATTATCCAATTAGATGAAACCAATTCCATTAGTACCCTCTAAAACTCTAGTTTCCAAAAAGTCATGGCTTGTTCCATAAAAATCCCTAGAAAGCCATAAGAGATCTAAATATGGCCAAATACACATTTATTATGCAGTGCTCAAATGAGCTTTGCTTCAAATGAAATTTGGCCAAGTCTCTGTTTAGGTTGTCCCCAAACTAAAGTAAAAATTTCAGAGTCAATGTAAGGGCCTATGTTTTTGCACACATCCAAAGTGTTCATCACACCACACACACCTCATTTGAGGAAAATTTATGAACACCTTTGAAGAGCAAGTAAACACTATCAACATGGTCATTATAGAATAAACTCATAAAATGCAAAAGTGGCATTTCCTACATGCATCTTATAGGGGCTGAGCATATGAAAAACTCATATACCTTGCTAGGAATGCTCATGCCAAATTTCACCCAAATCCAAAACCTTTTTGAGGTATTTTTGGGTATAACTAGAAAGACGGTAGTTTGAACTCAAATTCAAATTCAAACTACTTTCATCCCATAAGTTCAAAAGTGGGAGGCATATTCTTACTCAGCACATTTTTGTGAGCTCACACACCAATTTTCACTCCATTTGGAGTTAATCTTGACATGAGCTAAGTTTAACAAATTCAAATTCAAATTGAATTTCAAACTGCATATGTGCTGAAAATTTATTCCAACACCTCACAATTTGAATTCTATCAACTTCAAATGGGCATTTGGTAGATAATTGAAATCCTCAAGGGTATTAGTGGGATTACTGTTTGTAGCAGTGGGAGGAAGTTAATTTCAGAGGTTAAAAGGGGTGGGACCCACATGTCAGCCTCAGTAGCCAAATTAACTGACTGAAGAACTCAGCCCGGTTTCTTGCGCTGGCTCGAGCTGCCGCCACGGCGAGGATTGGCAGGGACAGCAGCTGGTTGCCTCCCCTGGCCACTGAGCCGCCACGCCCTCCCTCTTATCCCCGCAGCTGAGCCAATCCGAGGCAGTACCGATCACTTCTTCGCTCTCGCGCAAGAAAACATCGCCTCGCCGCCGCTCTATCAGATTTGATCGGAGAGTCAGCGAGCACAGCCTCCCCACTCTCTCCAAGCTGCAAAACGGTATGAGAGACTCTTCTCTTCCTTCCCCATCGTAAGAACTAGCCGAGTTCGATTGATCTTGCTCCACACCGAAAGCTTTTCCGGTGACATAAAGTTTTTCGCACCTCGGGCTCTCGTGGACAGCCCAAACGGGAAGGTGTCACGCCCATCTAAGGTGTCCCCGGACGTGTTAGGGTCTGGTATTGCTCACCCCCGAACCACAGCCCGAGTGTTTGATCACTGGTGACGAGTTTCAGTTTTCCCTTTCATTCGGCGCAGACCGACCTTCGGGTACGGATCCGCCAAATTCTCGTTCCACAGTTGTTTAGGGATCCTCAAACTGCACCTACACGAGCTAGGCTTGGTAGCGATCAACTTTCCTTTGTGAAAACCTTGGAAGACCGGCCATTCCTAGCTTTTTTACCGGCGCTAATGGCGGGAGCCATCGGGCGCACGGTGAAAGCTTACCTAGGACCTCACCCGAGCTGCCTTGAGCCCATGCCAAGCTTCCCTAGGGTCCACTGATGCTCTGCGACCTTTTGCTCGATCGTTTGGGGTGCTAGGAAGCCCGGCCCACATGGCCGAAGTTCTTCCGAAGCCGCCACTCGTCGCCAGCCGTGTTCCGGTGATTAACACGTCGAGCTGAGACCATCATCGTGTTCCCCGTGTGGGTTTAGGCAGAGGCGACCAAGATCACGGAGTTTGGCACACGGCAGAAGCCCTCCGGCGAGGGGGGCGGCGGCCGAGCGCGGGAGGCTAGAGGTAGACGAAGCTCCCGGTCCCACGTGTCAGCGGCCAATATTTTTAAATGGGGGATAAGCTGTGGCACTGGACCGGGTGTGGCTGCGCGCGAAATACTCCGTAGCCCCGTATGTCAGCCGCTGAGGAGTTGACACGTAGTCCGGTCCCACGCGCAGCAATTTAAACATTAGCCCGATTTTCAGATTTAGTTCAAACTTCAAGCCCACATAACTTTGGCTAGCAAACTCCAAATCGAGTGAACCAAATCTCTGAGTACTTTCCAACAAATCAAGTTTCACTCTATGAAAATCCTTATTTCTTCAGAATTATTCTTCAAAGTTTAAACTGTTTATAATTTTAACTGGAGAACCCTTTGGAGGAAAATTCTGAAATTTTGCTAGGATGTTCACCAAAATATCACTGAGCTACCATAAAAATTTCAGATCCATTTGAGCTAATTTGATCCACCTAATGATGAGATTAATAAAACTGTTCCAGAGAAAATGAAAAATATCTAGAAACATTTTTCAGAAATTCTCTGAAATTGTTTAGCTCATATCTTTAGCTTGGAACCTTCAAATTAAGTGAGACCAACTCTATTAGAACCTTCTGAAAATCTAGTTTTCAGAAAGTCATGGCTTTCTCCATGAAAATCCTTAGAACTCCCTAGGAGCTCCAATTAAGGCCAAGTACATAATTATTTGTGGAGAGCTCAAATGAGCATTGCTGCAAATGAAACTTGGGAAAGTCCCTGTTTAGGTTATATCCAAACAACAGTAAAAATTTCAGAGTCATTGGGTCTGTCTAGCAAGACTTATAACTTTCACAAGTTTAACTTCAATACAAATGCATTTAAATTGATACATATTTGTATTTATCATATGTAGTCGCTAAGGTTGAGGAGGAACCCGAAGTCTTAGACTTCGTCACTCCATAGGAACAGATAGCCTATGACCAAGAGCAGCGCAAGCTCCGGTTCACATTAACCCTTTTTACAAATTTTTACTATTTTGAGAACTTACTTTGAGCACCCACTTAATTCTTGCATTAGATTCTTGTTTGAAACCCAAATGCATAGCCAAGAAAACCCTGGGTTGGGATTAGGTTTGAAAACCTCGTTAGCTACTGCAATGCTAAGATAGTATAGGATTCGGTACAAGTCGAGTAGTTGGAACTACTCGCGAGAATAGGATAGAGGCACATTGCTCGGGTAATGATAGCAAATGAAACACATGGCAAGAAAAATGAGACCGAGCGGAGAGTAAGGGCGGCATGACTTTGGGGTCTGGGTGCCATAGCTCCACTTGTGTCGATTGAGGACCGAGCCGTGTGCGGGCCTGTTGAACAAGCTAGAACAATACCGAAGTCCTACCGGCTATATGGGAACCGGGAAACCGATGTAACTCGGGTAGCTGGGTATTGAGGCATTGCCTGTCGTTCAGAGGGTAGGTTGAGAGCTTGAGGTGTAAATCGGGTGGAGGCACTACGGATGCGCGTGCAGAGACCTCTTGCTCGGGATGATAGGACCGGTTCAATATTTGGTTGACGGGTGAAAGGTGGTTGCGTACGATGTCCGTGATGGTTGCTGTAGGAAACATCGAATACATGCATACATGACGGGTTATTCGGGTAACCCTGCAGATGTAAATCGATTATAATCGCCATCCCTCTTGGTCAGTGAGTACCACTTGTTAACTGTACCGTGACGTAGAAAGAACAGGCTAGATACATATTAAAAGTTTGCTGATTTAAAAGATATACTTTGCTTGTTAATGTCTTGTTGTAGTTTAGAGCTAATTAAAGTTCTTTTCAACTTTGGGAAAGTACATGAGAGAAATGCGTTTCTTGTTTGATTGCGGATCTCTCATGTGCCTTAGCGTAAGGTTCTCCACAACCTGCTGCTAAAACTTGAAAATAAGGTCCTAATAATTAGGCGAGTCCTTTGCAACTTATTTTACCCCATGTACCCTAAAACCATTCATGTAGAAGTTTCATGTATAGGAGAGACGGGTCAGACTTGCTGAGCCATCGTGCTCACTGCTTGTGTTTGAAGCTTTTACAGGGGTTTATGAGGAAGGGACTCCCGAGGAAGAGACGAAACTCCAAGAAGGAAACCCCGTCGAGTGGGAGTTGTGCACGTCGCCGTGTTAGTGTGTGTGCATGCTAGCGGGGACACGTTCACGGGCTGAACGTGAACTCAGTGCGTAGTCTACGCCCGTGAGTGTAGACTGAACATAGTTTGTTGTAAAAATGTTCATAAACTCGTTTATGTAATAAAACTTTGCTTCCGCCTTGTATCTTTGATGTGCGTTATCCAGTGCTGTGCAATGCAGCACCCCTCAGCGTGATCCTGGCTCGACGAGGCTGTGGGGCCGTGTCAGTCAAAAGAGCTATCTAGCTATACTTATAGCCTTCACCATCTCAATTCAATTAGAATGCATTCAAATTTGACAAGCATCGCATGTTTATTTCGTGTAGTCGCTAAACTCGAAGAAGACCCGGAGGTTCAGACTTTATTACTCCGGAAGAACAATTAGCCCACGACCTGCAGCAAGGCAAGCTCCGATTTGCAATAACCCTTTTATAAAGTCTTATGTTTTGATCACTCACTTTATGCCTTTCCTGCAAATGTGCATTAAAGTATTGATTGGAAACCCATGCATAGCCAAGAGAACCAGGAGTTTTGGGCTTAGGATTTAAACCTCGAGTAGCCACAACAATGCTCAAAATTGTATAGGATTCGGTACAAGTCGAGTAGTTGGAACTACTCGCGAGAATAGGCTTAGAAGCACACCACTCGGTTAGAGAGATAGACAATGAATCACATGGCATAAAAATGAGACCGAGCGGAGAGTAAGGGCAGCAGGACTTTGGGGCATGGGTGCCATAGCTCTGCTTGTGTCGATTGAGGACCGATCCGTGTGCGGGCCTGTTGAACAAGCTATAGTAGTACCGAAGACCTACCGGATATATGGGAACCGGGAAACCAATGTAATTCGGGTAGCGATATGTTGAGGCATTGCTTGTCGTCCATAGGGTAGGTTGAGAGCAGCATGCAACTCTCTTGGATCATAGACTAGCCCCATATACAAGCACTAGTCTTTTCTGCGCACTTTGTCCTCACTCGTGCGCACCCGGGAAGACTTCCCGGTCGGTCACCCATCCCCAAATTTCTCCGGGCCAAGCAAGCTTTACCCTAGAGTCCTTTGCAGGTGGGCTTCCGAAAAAGAAGGTATACCTTGATGGTATGATTATTCTATCAATCCTATTAAGCCGGGAGCCAGGATATCACACAATCCACCCCCCTTAGAAGACCGACGTCCTCGTCGGTCAACGCTAAGATAGGAACGTGCCCTCATAGCCATGTCCACACGTTCAGTACTGACATACGCATGCCATACATCCGGTTAGCAGCATACGTACCATACCGTGTCCCACATAGAGGACCCACGCGTCATGAGTACGTACCCACGTTCGTGACCCGTACGCTACCGTATCCTTCTCACTGACCCGTACACACCCGTGAAACTTTAAGGGTCGGCTCTGATACCATTTGTGGCAGCTCTCTAGGATCATAGACTAGCCCCACATACCAGCACTAGTCTTTTCTGCGCACTTTGTCCTCAATCGTGCGCATCAGGGAAGACTTCCCGGTCGGTCACCCATCCCCAAATTTCTTCGGGCCAAGCACGATTAACCCCGGAGTCCTTTGCAGATGGGCTTCCGGAAAAGAAGGTATACCTTGATGGTATGAGTATTCTATCAATCCTATTAAACCGGGAGCCAGGATATCACAAGGTGTAAACGGCTAGCGGGCACCGAGGATGCTCCGCGTAGAGACCTTCTGCTCGGGACGATAGGACCGGTTCAACACTTGGCTAACAGATGAAAGGTGGTTGCGTACGACGTCCGTGATGGTTGCTGAAGGCAACATCGAGTACGGGCGTACATGACGGGTTATTCGGGTAACCCTGCAGATATAAATCGATTATAATCGCCGTCCCTCGCGGTCAGTAAGTACCACTTGTTCACTGTACTGTGACATAGACAGAACAGGATAGTTGTCATGATAAAAGTTGCTGATTGAAAGCTTTACGTTGTTTGTTAATGAAATGCTTTAGTTTAGAGCAAATCAAAGTTCTTTTTAACCTTAGGCAAAGCACATAAGAGAAATTCGTTTCCTGTTTGATTGCGGATTTCTTATGTGTCTTAGCACAATGTTCTCCACTAACTTGAGGCTAAAACTTGAAAGTAAGAGTCAACTAATTAGGCGTGTCTTTTGTAACATATTTTCCTATTATACACTGCAAACCTAACATGTAGAGTTTCATATTTAGGTGAGACGGGTCAGTCTTGCTGAGCCATCATCCTCACTGCTTGTGTTTGAAGCGTTTGCAGGGTGCTACGAGGAGGAGGTTCCCGAGGAGGAGACGGACCCCCAAGAGGGAAACACCATCGAGTGGGAGCCGTGCACGCTGCCGTGTTAGTGTGCGTGTGTGCTAGTGGGATCACGTTCACGGGCTGAGTGTGAGACCTTTTGCTTAGTCTATGCCCGTGAGTGTAGACTCTAACGATATTTTGATGTAACTATGTTCATAAATAGGTTTCTGTAATAAAATTTAGCTTCCGCTTACCGTCTTTTTTTTGTGTTATCCGGTGTTGTCTATCGCAGCACCCCTCAGCGAGATCCTTGTTTGTTGGGTCTGTCGGGTCCTCAAAGCGTGGCATCAGAGCTTCATTGAGGTTTAACACACTTAAAAATGCTAGATTTTCAAAAACTCGGTGAGGAACGAGTTATTAGTACATATAAGGATGTTATTAGTGTATAGAAAGTGGAAATACTAACCTATTTGCTATGTCGGAAAATCATGCATCTCGGAACACTTTATGTCTTGGGGGGAGGTGCATGTAAGCGCTGTTCACCAGTGCGCACAAGCTTAAGGGTGGAGCCTCACGGGTGGCAGGTAACCCGACCAGCTTTAGTGTCCTCTACAACTCTTCATGTCGTTTGGGGTATTCGAGCAACGCCCTTCCCTGGCGTGCTACGGGCAATGAGGGGAGACCCCATCACGTGGTTAGTAACGTGAACACGTAGCTCAAGACGTGTTTGCCTTGAGAACTCCCATGCGAGTGACGACGGACGGGTGTATGGAACTGTATTGGGCCCGAGTTTAGTGTGCAGCTGAAGCTGATGATTGTGGGGTTTATTGCAGGTAGTCTGACCACGGATCGGTAGACGAGTAGAACACGTCTGCAAGAGACGTTTAGTGCCACTGAATTAACGAAGCCGGCTAAGTCCGGTATAAAGTTTTCTTTGTGAGGAGTGCAGTACTGGCATGATTGTGATGACGCTTCAACGTCACACTCCACTAAATGAGCAAATTCATTGGAAAACTTGAAAAGTTGATCCATAAAACTAAAATATTGATTTACTCCTTCCCTTAATCAGGATTTTCAATGTAAGCAAGTTTTCAACTTATGTAAGAATAGGAACAGAGTCCTCTGCTTTCAGCTGAAATAATGCTGAAGTTGTACAGAGGTTAGAGGTCGAGTTATTTTGATGTTGGGGTCGTATGATAAAATTCTGGAAAGATTTGTAAGATCTTTAAAACTTTTCTATTGATGTCCAGAGGTGTTTCATCCCTTAACTGGTCGAAAAATGCAGTAGAGTTGAAACTGTCCAGAAAACAGGACAGAGCAAATACTCTTTGTAACTCTCTGTAAAATGAGCATAACTTCCTGCATAAAATTCCAAAAATAGAAAATGATACAGTTATGAAAATTCCATAAGATATGTTACAACTTTGTAACAGAAAGTTTTGTCAAATTCGGTGTAGAATTAACTGGAATTCTTAGATAAATTCAGTACCTCAAGCAGGGAGGTGCTGCCCAATTTTGTCCAGAAATTCTGTCAACTTTGACATCTCATAACTTTTGAACCAGGGCACATCTGAGGGCATGAAAATGTATTCTGGAAAGATATTGAAGTTAAATTTAACTTTGATGTTTAACTCCAGAACTGGTTTTGCCTTTAGCATGGTCTAAAACTGGGTAGAAGGGAAACTGGTTAGTGCTGTCAGTTTGGGCAGCAGACCAGAAATCAAATTTGTTCTAAGTTTGATTTGTGTTTCCAAGTTTTATGAGTTCAATGACATGTTTTATGTTATAACTCACTGATGTACTGTTGAAAGTAATATTTGACATTTTTTAAATATGTTTCTACAGATGGCAGAGGATAAACAGTTGGAGAACAGATGGGTAGTATCCCATTGTTCTCGACGTAGCGGGTATCCGGATTTATTGAAGCTAATGCTTCAATATTTCAGATATGTGAAGGCATCGCGTTACCTCACCAAAGAAGAAGGTGGGGAGGGGAACAAGACATGGACTGTTCATGTCGATGTTCCAGCAGGATCCACGCCACCGGGTTGGGCACCGTTCACCGTCACGGTGAAATGGAGATAACTGGAAGACATGTGGCAAGTGGCAGCTCGTGACGATATGTGGCGTTACTACCAGCTACACGTGAGAGCTATGGAAGGCACTCCAGACGCGCTTGTCCCAGTGGAGGGACAAGCTAACCACGTGTGTGGGAGAGGTACTTTGAAGCAATTGACCCGAGTTGCCCAAGGTACAATCCAGCGGAGGTGAACCTCAGCCTCCAGTTGACGGCAGGTAAGAACGTGATGGACAGCCAATCTGTCCATACGGCTCGACTTGCCGTGGAGCTTAAAGAGAGCACCAGCCGCCGCGACCATTTCAAGAGTGCCCACAGCACACTCCTTAATGTGCTCCTTCCGACGATCAAGCGACTGAATGAGCAACATAATCAGTTGCGTCGGATGAGGAAGGCGAAGAAGAAAAGTGTGGCGCCCTCAATTCTGTGGAAATCCACGGAACCGAGAACTGATGCATATGTGTGCCCAGGATGTTCATCACACATATACACATCATCCACAAACTGAATTTCAGAATATATATGACCACGAATAACAGAGTTTATTACAATGTCTCATTAGTCTTGGACTCATGCTCGCAGCGGAAGTCTTAATCTAACAGCGGAAGTCTTTATTCTGGCAGCGGAAGTCTTCTAACTAATGAGGAAGCAATTCTAAGCAGCAGTGTATTCATCTCTACTCCATCCCCACAGGCAAGGTTGAGGACAAATTACACGCCTAATGCTCCACTTGGTCTTCATAGTAATCTTCTCCTGTCGCTGATGATGAAATAATAATGCAAGTTTGAGTACAATGATGTACTCAGCAAGTGCAGGAAAAATATGATATGTAGCTCACAACAAGGTAGTTATAAAAAGGCTCATTGCAGAAAGCAAAATTATTTATAAAAAATCACGATTAAACAGCAACCTATCTTTAAGTGAATGTAATCCCAACATGTATTAAAATACCAATCATACCTCCATTATGTTCATTACCTTCCATGTCCCAACCAGACATTAATCAACCTCATTCTTGCTTATGAATACCTTCTCATATTCGCTACCATCTCACGAATACCATCTCATATTCGCTACCATTTCATCTCATAAACAATTTTGTCTCACTCTGGGACCAACCTCGTTGCCATGACTCAACAGTCATGCAACCCATCTTATCACCCGGACTTAACAGTCCGGAAAACAAAAACCAAAATCAAACCATCCAAAACCATAACCAATAACCATAGCCAATAACCATCCCAACTAATCATGGAAGTTAGCCAGGCGCTCATGACCGTAAGCTCGGCTATCATGATAGTTTTAGACTCTGCAGAGTTTGCACTTCTTTACCCACAAGTTTGTGATTTTGTCACCCGTCGGTGACTGCAGAACCTCCATTATACCAGTACACAACCGTCGGTGTATGGTCAAGAGATCACAAAATAGCCTTTACAAAGGGGTTACTAGATGTATGGACTCACTAAGGTTTCACCAGCAGGCTAGAATCTCCAATTCTCCCACCCACGGGCCCCCTCTTGTGCCATGCAGTTCCCAGGGCAGTCCTCACTTGAATCCCATTCCCCGCGCCTTCCACGGTCCATAACAATCTACCAACTTACCTAATTACTCAGCTAAGCCGCACTCATACTTGGCCTTGTGGTGGCACTGTTATCCTGACATGTGCTCGTATGAACCGGTCCTTAGATCTACGACAAGTAAACCACCATCTCATGCTACCTCATTCACAAACCCAGTCTTGCCTAGATCTCCCTCTGATCCATGTTCATTAACAACATCAATTTCTCATTATCGTTACGAGTGCAGTTAGCTAGACACATCTATCTCGCTTCCCAATCCAATGGACTCAGCGAAGCTTAGAGCAAAAACCAAACCCGACTCATAAACTTCCCTGGCGACAAGGGTGGTTTAACCAAAGCTAGTAAACTCCTATAAAAGGGTTTCCCATTATGTTTGACTCAGCACACACACCTTTTCACAAAACAAAACAGTTTTTCCAAAACATAGGATCAATATGGTCAAGGGGCACTTGCCTTGTTCTGGCTGTTCCGGTTGCTCAAAATCTTGTTGTTGTAGTCCGTCGTAGGTAGCTTCCTGAGCTTGTCCTTCTATACATGATCACGCACATACAACATTTACAACAATCAATGTCATGCACAAACTCTACTTTAAGATGTAATGATGTATATGCATGTTAATCCTATGGTGCAATTTTTATTAGATCAGTTTGTACGTGTTCTTGCATGGTTTGCATGGATTTTATGATGAACAGGGGTGTTCGGATCAAATGTGGACGTGGCGATGATCTCGACTCTAGATCAGACCGATCAACACGTGATCTTTTCACGAAAAGCTTTTGTTCGAAAGGAATCAAGAAACAGATGCAAAGAAAATGCGATGATGTCGTAAGGTGGTATTGGAGACCTACCTTATGTTATTCTTAGTCTCGGGTGTGAAATCCCAAAAACTCAAGCAAGTGAAGCTACAAGTCACACCGAGAAAACGAGAGGGAATTTAAACTTTTGAATTTAACGGTGTGAGCTCCAAGTCGAAACTTGAACTTGCAAAAATTCCCGAACACGGAGATCTAAAGCTATCATTTGGTTCTCCACACATCCAATAATAGCCCGGCAAATTTTCAGAACATTTGAAAAGGATTTCCTATTTGTTGGAATTTAAACGGGAGAAAATTCGAATTTGAATTTAAATCTCAGTTCCAAATTCCAACTTCACCGAAATTCAAATTTGAGTGCATTGTTGTGTTGCTCACATTTCTTTTGGACTACCCTCCATGTTTGATCAAATTTGGAGCTCATTTGCCATTTTAAAAGAAATTGGGGATAAGGGAGAGAAGTGGACCCCACATGTCATACACACAAGGTTTCTACCGCCTCTGTTTTCCTCCCTCGCTCGAGCTCCCGACAGCACCGCGGCAGCAGACTTCGGGGCAAAGTTTTGTGCGCCACCTCCTGCTCTCAGCTGGGTTTTTCTTCGCCCTTATCTCTCCCACACGAAGCAGCAGCGAAGTCATTCTTTCCCTGCTCGCACGCTCGAACCACCGAAGGACCACTTCCGTTTCTCTGGCCTCATCGCTGATCAACGTCTGAGAGGGTTGGCACCCAGCTGAGGAGTCTAGGAGCTACGCCGGCCTCCCCTCGACGCCTTCCAACCCTCACCAGCTCGTGCCCGGCCTCCTCCCGTCGCTGCCACACCGTTCTTCCTCTGCAGGTCCGAGCAAGTCACGTCTCACTGATCATCAGCGCCCGAACATTCTAAGCTGTATCGTGCCCAACCTTCTACAGCAAAAAGAGGCGCCCCAGACTGCTCTACACTTCGCTAAAAACCCCTCCTCTTTTTATGCACTGTTTACTGCAAGTGTATTCATAGAACCGAGCTGCACAAATCTTCAAAATTCGTCGTGTTCAGTCCACCATCACTTGTGCCGAGCTGGAAACATGTTCTAGACTCTCCAACACCCCTCTAGGATAAAAAACCATCGAAAATCATCAAGAATTGGTGCTGTTCTTCGAGAATTTTGGGCCGGCGCCAATTTTTGCCCTAGGTCGCCGATGAGTTCCTATTTGCAGAAATTTTGGAGCCGGTTTGAGCCCATGCCGGTGATGAGGGATCCCCCACGGTGCTATAGAGCCCAAGAACCGATCATTTGGTGGAGAAATCACCGTGCAAGAACTCGTCGGAGCCCTAGGGTTTGCTGTTGCCAGTGCGCCCCGTTTTCCGGCGAGTTTCAGCCGCCGGCGACCTCACCAATGAGTTCAGCATGGGGGAAAATGGGGGGACGGCCAGCAGGGGTCTGGAGGTGGCTGGGAAGTGCCTTTCCGGTGACCTCGCCGGAGGAAGCCGCCCCTGCTCTGTTTGGCGCGTGGCTGGAGGTTAGGGATGATGAGTGGGACCCACTGTCAGCATTTAAACATTTTCCAGATTTTCCCATTTCAGTTCAAACTTTGGAGAGCCATAACTTCGTGTAGGAGTGTCCAAAAATTGTGAAACAAATTGGAGAGCCATAACTTCGTGTAGGAGTGTCTAAAAATTGTGAAACAAATTTTCTTTGATTCCTCTCAAAGAGTACTATCCAGGGGTGCAGCCCAATATTTATGAAATTCCTGGATTTGGCTCATTAATTCATTTAAGTAAAATATTGTATGAATTTTTACAGGAGTTCTGTTAATTGGAAAATTCCCAAATTTTGGCAGGGCACTCTTCCAAAAATCCTTGAACTCCAGTAAAATTTTCAGAGGCATTGGACTTAATTTGCTTGTCCAAATGTTAACTCAATCTTGTATGTCTCTGAAAATTGGGAAAATGAACAGAGATATTTTCAGACTTTTAACCAAGTTTGGAAAATTCATATCTCCGTGTAGGAAGCTCCAAAAATGGTGAAACCAAGTCTTATGGACTCATGAGACTCTCAAAGTTTCTGAAAAACCAAATTTGGAGCATGAAAAGACACTATAATTGCCATAGGATTTCAGAGAAGCAAAATAGTAAGAAAATTCCCTAGGCCACATCTTCCATCAACTTTGTCTGAAATTTTGCAAGCCATACCTCTGTAAGATATATGGTCCACTGTAAAAATTTTAGAGCCAATTGATATCATCTTCTCCAGTTTTCTGCCAATTATGTCCAGCTTCATACTTATGTCCATTATATAGTTCTTTGCACTTTAATTCCAAAAACCTCCAATACTCAAAATGTTCCTTTCTCTGTTCCAGCACATAGCCAAACCAAATTCTCAAATCTTAGATAGTCTGAACTCTTCTTAAGTCATAAAACACTTTTGTTTTATAATGTTTGTACTTGCAACATAAAACTGTGCATGTTCATATCGATAGGAAAAACGACGAAGGAGCTCGACGAGGCATTCGACTCAGAACAGAAACTTGAAGCATTACTCGTCGCAAAGCTACTGACTTAAAAGTAGAAATAAACCTGCAGCAACATAAGGCAAGCCCCGGTTTGCATTTAACAGCTTTTTAGTTATATTTTGCTTTGTATCACTTTTATGGGTCTAGTATGTATTGTGCATTAGGTCAAGGTGATTGATACTCCAAATGCATAGACCACAAACCCTTGGAGTACAGGGTAGAATAGGTTACCTTCGTGTAGTTTCTGCTAGGCTAAAGTTGTATAGGATCCGGTACAAGTCAGGTAGTTGGAAGCTACCCGCGAGTTTAGGATGTGGGTACAGCGGGGTATGATTCTAGAAAATGAAAGTTCTGGAATGGAAAATGAGACCGAGCAGAGAGTAGGAGCAGCAGGACGTTGGGCCTGTGTGGCTGTAGCTCTGTTTGTGTCGGTTAAGGACCGATGCGTATGCCGCCCTGCTGAGCAAGTTTGAACAGTACCGGATGCATATCGGATATATGGGACCCGATAAACCGATGTAACTCGGGTACTCTCGTGTCAAAACTTATACGGCCGTCCTTTGGGGGTTGGTGTCAGAGGTGCAAACCCGCTAGCGGAGCAACTTCGACGTGTTCCGTGTAGTGACCCTTCTGATGGGTCGGCGGAACTGGTTCGGCATAGGAGTGACGGGTGAAAGGTTGCTGCATACAACGTAAGAAAGAGCTCCCTTCTGAACCACACGATCTACATCCTGCGGTGAGTGTATTTTTACACTTAAACCCTCCTACCTGGCAATATAAGTTGAAAGAATTGAAGTGTGCAGGTGGGAAGGCCTAGATGTAAAAATGCAATCACCGTAGGATGAAAATCGTGTGGTTTAAGAGAGATTTTTGCACGACTGCATCAAATGTCTGTTTGCATTCTAGATGTTCCCTTGGTGAATAATATAACCTAATAAACATTTCATATCAAGCCAAATAATACAATTAAACCATACATTATCGGGCTGGTTCGCTCGTGCTCCCTCTCTCTGGATTGAATCAAGCTCCTCCGCAAAGCTCCTTTCGATTTGGTGAGCCTGCAGGTGCTGCTGCCAAATTAAGATAGGGAAATACACCAGCGCGCTGACAGCCATTGGGTTCGGCAAACTCCAAGTGCTCGTCCTTGTGTACGTCGGGACGGGTTGGCTCACGGACGCCATGGACTTGCGACTTGACGCTGTTGTCGTTCCTCGGCCTGTTGGTTGCACGAGAGCATGCTCTCGAGTGGTGTTTGCTAGCATGCTAATAGGGGCATGCCTCAATTACTTGGTCTCTAATAAGTATGGAAGAAGGAAAGGAGGATTTGTGCTTCTCCATGGCTTCTACGCATGTCACCGATTTTAGTTTTGTCGAAGTGTTACAACGACACTACCCCGGTCTGCTCAGGAGCAACCTGCGAAGATTATTTTTTAGGATGGGCTTAGTGGATTTGAGTATCGGGTCACGATGGTATGATGAACACAGGGATTTACTTGGTTCGGACCGCCTGAGCGTAATACCCTACGTCCACGGTGAGTTGGTTCTTCTTTACTGGAGTCCGAGCGTGGCTCGAGCTTGAGAGCTTACAAGTGTTAGAGTTGTACGAGTCCGGGGATCGGAATCGAAATCTTTTTGCCCGTTGGTTGTCTGGTCCTTTTATAGCTCAAGGGCAGACAACCTTACAAGTAGGCCCAGGCCTGACATACGGCCCCAATATGGGCAGCGCCCCCTACTACGGCTAGAATGCCCATTGCTAGTAGTAGCGTACTTGATGAAGCCATAGCGTGCGTCACCTTGTCACATCGCCCTCCTTAAGTGCTGCCTGACGAAAGCGATAGGAATACGTCTTGTCCCGCGACGTTTCACTGTGGATGCCGTCAGAGTATCGCACGACTGGTCTCTCCTGCAATGCACGCCTGTACTGGGATACACTAGATTGCCAGTCTGAGGAACACGCGAGCCTTAAATGTGTAGTAAGGCCGCCCACGCTCTTCATTACTCCTGAAGCCAACGACCATCACTTGATGGTGTTGGTACGTGTCGCACTTGGAGCTGGCTTCAGCGGAGTGGTGGAGTCTTGGGCACCGGACATGTGGCAGCTATGGAGCCCACCCTAGCGGGGAGGGGTGGTCCGGAGCCCGTGGACACATGTCTGCGTCGGAGCCCTCCTTGCCTTGGAGTGAAGTCAGAGAGCTCTAGGCACATAGCGGCACCGAGACCCCATCGAGCGGAAGGTCGGGTCCGGCACCACAGGACACGTGGCAGTCCCGGAGCCACCTCTAACTGGTAGCAGGTATCTTGGTCCTGGGGCACGTGGCAGCTCCAGAGCTCTCCCTAGCAGGAGGTCGAGCCCGAATCCATAGGACACGTGCTAGACCTTGAGCCCTTCTTAGTTGGCAGTTGGGCCCACCATGCAGGTAGGGCCCTCTCCTTCTGGACACATGCTGACGTGTGTCTTCTTTATCCTAGTACGTGGGGGTACCCGGTCTTCAGGGTACCGATAGTGGCCCCCGGGCCCACATGGACAGAGACGAAGGCTCTACAAGTGGGGCCCCCGTTAGGTTCCCCGCGTGACAATCTTCTAAACTTGTCTCAGTCGACCGAGATGGTGGCACACCTCTGTTGTCATGGACAGATGTCTCTTCATGGTTGGAGGGTCGTGGGGGCGCATGTTCCGTCCCACTCACGGCCCTACTACGACAGTTTCCATCATGACCCTTGCTCTTCCCCCTTTCAGACTTATCGGGGAACTGTCTTCACCCGCTGTTACCGCGGCGTATTCAACCCGCGCCACCTGCCAGGTGGGCCTAGGTCTCTCTGCCTTTGGCGGGGCAGCCAATGCACGACGCAATTGTCGGGCGCACCATGCCCGACGGTTTCCGAAGAGTCGGAGGTGAATAAAGGGATCCTCTACAGCTGGCAAGGGTCTTCTCCTTCATTTGCTCCCTTGCACTTCTCTTTCCTTCCTTTATCTTCAAGCGCCTCGTCTATTCACCTTATTTCCCTGCTCCCATGGCGGCGAACCTCTAAGTCTCCTGTCTTCGGAGCGATAGCGATGTAGAGCGAGTGAGGCGCCTAATTGGCTGGCAGGCGTCCTAGTACGAAGGTAGGATCCGCTGTGGATCCGTCCCGCTCGTGGATCTCCAGCCCAACGAGGTTGTTGTCTTCACCGGGTATATGCTGGCGGGACTCGCCTTCCTCGCCTCGTTCTTCTTGACGCTGCTGGAGTTCTACAGGCTTCAGCTGTAGCACCTGACGTCGCACTTCCTCGTGCTGGTGTCAGTTTTCATCCACCTCTGTGAGATGTTCGTATGGGTACGACCGCGGTGCGGCTATTCCGGTCTTTCTTCGTGCTACGGTCGTCAGGGAGGAGCTTGAGCTTTCTAGGCGCCTACTACTTCCAGCACCAAACCAGGTCAGCAGCAACATATATCTCCCCTTTCTCCCCCAACAAGTGGGGAGCACTGGAGGGATGATTGGGTGGTGGTGAAGACCGACGTCCATGACCGCTTGCAGCTGCCAACCACCGGCCCCTCGAGCAAGCGGACCACCTAGGAGAAGATGCCTGACCTCCAGAGCGCACGCCCCCGTGCTGACGAGGATCAAGCTTCTAGCGGACAAGGGGCTGACCTCACCGATGGTGTTGGCTGACTTCTTGAGTCGGCGCATTGCTCCTCTTCAACTTCGTTGCCGCGCGGCGTGGATGTACACCGGCGAGAACGACTCCACCCGTCTGGAGCGCGGCCCCAGGACCAGCCTGGAGACAGATCTTCTCGACTCCATGCTGGCGAAGCTGTGTGTTGGCGTCGGAACCGACGGTGTCTCCGACGACCTTGTTACTCCGCTGACGGTATGCTTGCCAATCTTCATGGATCAGGAGGTGAGGTCGAAGCTCCTAAAGGTGATGCCAATGCTGAACAACATCGACGTCGCTGTCCGGCAGGTCGGTGATGCTTCTCGAGGCGTGGTGATCCCTAGGTCAACAGGGGCTGGCGATGGAAGGGTTGCTTCCACCGCTCCGGGCTCTGCTGCTTAAGCCCCGCGGCGCCGAGCTCCGCTGCTCCGAGCCTGGACAAGGGAAAGGGGAAGGCGCCAGTGGCCCCCAGGCCTAGTTCCTCTAGGAAGAAGCGGAGGTTGATGCATGGAGACGTGAGCTTTCCTTCGGTGCCCACCCCCGTGTCGCCTCCGGTGTCTCCAAGCACGCCCGAAGCCCAACTGGAGGATGCCACTGAAGGCGGTGCGACGGGTTCTGCGTCTAGACCTGCAGAGGGAACTCCCACAGCTCCACCGCCTCCATTGTCGACGAAGAGGCCTACCGCGGCCAGACGTCCGACAACTCCGGAAGTCCAAGCAAGCGCTTCCGAGCCACTTCATGGAGTTCGCCGGCCCCAGGTAGACCATCTGAGGCCACCTCCTATTGTTTTTGGCTATGATTCAATGTTGCCTGATTACAAGTTTTGTTATGTATGGCTCCGTCCTCAGTGATTCCGGGAGAGCCCCTGCGCCTGGGGACTCCGGCGGTCCACCACCTGCTTTTGGGACTGTGCCGGTCCAGGGAGCCGACTCCCCAGCTCCAGTGGTTTCTACGTCGGCCACAGCTCCAATGGGTGTCGCCACGACTGCTCCGACTTTGTAGGACCCCAGTCGAGGGGTTCTGCCGGTGCAAACCTTGGAGCCTGTGTCAGGACCAGCTGGAGCTGGCGAGGCTCCGCCAGCAGGTGATGACGGATCCCCTTCGGCTGGCGATGAGGGCCCACCAGAAGCCGCAGCGCCTACCCCGAGTCACAACACTTCCCCACCGGACGCCCACGTGTATCCTTCCGTGGTCCATGCCAAGACTTGTATGGGTCCTTATGTCCCAGTGCCTGCTCCAACGGTCGTCGACATGCCAGAGGATGATGACGAGGGCCCTCCAGCGCGAGTTGCGTGGATCTCTCTGACCAACGATGCCGGTACCCAGCGAACCGGGTACCCCCGCATAGTGGGGAAAAAGGCACCTGGGCCCCGCCTTCCCAGCTTAGGCGGGCCCTAGCATAAGCCACGCGCTTTGGGCCCCATGGGCTGTCCCAGAGTTGTAACGCGCCTCCAGACCCTGAGCCTGACTACTGGTCGAGGGTAGCTTGGGAGCCGACACGTATCCAGCAGTGCCGAACCCCAGCCTCCACCAAGCCATATCCCCCAGTCTGAGAGGGCTCTAGAGGTGCCACACGTCCTACGGCTCCGGATCCGACCTCCAGCATGGGGCCTCCGATGCTGCCACGTAGGTGGCGTCTCCGGGTGTACCTTCCTCCTAGGGAAGGCTCCGGATGTGCCACATGTCCTGCGGCCCCGGATCCGAGCTCCAGCATGGAGGCCTCCGGTGCTGTCACGTGCCCAATAATTTCAGATCACATACTGCTTTGGTGGAGACGCGTGTCCCGGGGCCAGCCGCCCAAACGTTACACCAGCAAGCAGCGGGCAGATGGCCAGTCAAAAAAGAGGAAGGTACGTGGTCAGGCCAAGCATTCAAGGCTCGCGCCTTCCCCAGAAGCATGGCGCACGACGCACGCCTCCATTCCCCGTCTGCGCACCATTATGGTGAAACAAAGGGCGGCGAGGCGTGACGGCACAACAGTGCCGCCCAATGACACTGAGCCGCCTAATAGAGCAAGGAGACGAGCGACAAGACGGGGACTTCATCATCATCGGCCGCCCGGTCAAAGGCACCCAACGGGTCATGCAACACGCCTTAACTCCACCGACAGCGATAATACATATAGCTGTAAATATCTATAGCTCATGTATAGGAGACAGAGAGCCGCGGGGCCACCTGTCGGACCCCGAGACACCATGTAATTGGCCCGGCCTTGGGCTATAAAAGGACCGGGGCAGCCTCCGGGCAAGGGGTTCGCGACCCAGCCAACTCATCCTCATACGCGAGCAAGCAATACACCAAGCACTCCTGTGGACGTAGGGTTTTACGCTCTGGCGGACTGAACCACGTAAATCCTTGTGTCTACCCCGCCATCGTGCTCAGACCTTCGAGACCCTTTAGCCCCACCGAAAAAAGAACCTCCGCGGGCTGCTTCCGAGCAGACCGGGGGAAGTGTCGTAGAAAAAACTTTGACAGACGCCATGGCTGCGGCTCTGGCAAGCCTCCGCCAAGTTCAGCAGGCGCTAGACCAGGAGCAGGAGGCTCCACAGCAGGAGGAGGAGCACCTTGGCGGTTGGGAGAGGCTCCTGAGCTTCAGGACTCGGGAGACGTAGAAGCGATTGGAGCTGAAGGAGGCTCTCTTGAAGGAAGAGTAGAAGCTGACAATTCAGGAGTGAAACCTGGTTGATAAGCTGGACAAGAAGACCCAGAAGCTCTAGGGGGAGGCCAAGGAAGCCCACAAGAAGGCCGACTCCTGCCTCGCGGCTTGCGAAGAGCTCCTGCTGAAGCTTGCTAGCCTTGAGATCATAGTCGCAGAGCGCGAGCAAGATCTGGCGGAAAAGGAGGAAGAGTCTTCCTCGCGCCTGCAACGGGAGCAGGCCGAGCTGAAGTCTCGCGCTGAAGACTTGGATCGCTTGGAGGCCGATGTGAACGAGGAGAGGGAGCGGCTGATGAAGGAGCATCACGACCTCCTGGCTGCAGAGCTGGATGCCTCGCGTCGAGAGGGCCACTTGCAGCGCTGCGCCTGCAAGCTCGACGACCGGGGGGAAGCTTTGGCTGACAGGGAGAAAAGGCTCTCTGATAGCGACGCGACAGCTCTAGCAGTGACGCGGAAGGAACTACAGGAGCTCCGGACTTCGCGCACGGTGGAGGCCCAAAGAGTGTGGCACTTCTTGGGCCGTGCCGAGTCTGGGCTGGTACCCTTTGGCTTCAGTTCGGTGCACGTCGGTGAGCCTTCGCAGAAGATGAGCCAGGTGCTCCCCGCGCTTGACTCCGCAGGTGCGAAGATGGCGATGCTAGAAGATGTCGTCGTTGACCAGCTGGAGGCGGAGGGAAGGACCCTGGCCAAGGAGGTGGCAACGCTCGTGTTGACCTGCTTTCGAAGCTCGGACCCCAGCATCTCCTTGGAGGCAATTGTGCAAGACCCTATCGCTGCAAGGGAGGCGACAGCCTGGTCCGAGGTAGAAGAAGTAGGAGCTCTCGCCGCATACCGATTCAAGCGCGGTGCTAGCGATTCTTAGGCGCCCCCCGACCTTTGTATATATATTTTTGTCTTGTATGTCTTGTCCTGTACGTTTTGCTTGATGAATGATAGCCTTTTATTGGGAGCTTCTGAATCTTTAGCCGCTAGAGGCTCGTACACTTGTTTGCTTCTCATAATCGTTCCCTTAGGCCAATGGCAGAGCGAGGTCTTCCCGTCCACCATAAGGATCCTGTCACCGTAGATACCGTAGGATCTCCTCGTTGCCTGTTGTAGACATCTGCACGCATCCTTCTTGTACGATGTAGGAGTCCGACCATCTTGCTTGCCTTGACCACTCATGATGGCCCCCTGGTAGGTGTGCCCAAATGTTTGGGGACAACTACAAAATTGGCGCAAGACCCTAGCTCCGCCCCCCCTGGGAGGCACTGGCCTTGCAAGTCCAAGGGCGGCCCCCTGGGTGAGCTGGTGCTCCGGACTTGTCTCCACGAACCGGAGCCATGTGGCCTGCACAATCAGTAGAAGAAGGAGGTAACCGTGTCGAGTAGTTGTATTTTCTCTGCCTGCTAGCTACATTACGGCTTACGGTCCTTGACTAAGCTATGGGACCTGGACAATTCGGTGTAGTAGTATCGAGACCATGGTTACCAGCCTGCTTAGGGTGGTGTGCCGTTCGGGCCGCCAGCACTTGGTTGCTGCGCTGAAGAGACAGAGTGTGCATGCTTAGGGTACATGACCAGGCTAAGCGGGCAACACACCCTGAACCTCCCGCTAGCATGGCATTCTGAAGGGAGGGGCAACCTTCTAGTGCCACGGGAACCGAGCAGGAAGGTAATGAAGAGAGCTCGAAGACAACACATGTGTCTTAGGTGCCCCCGTCTTGTAGCGGGACAACATAATGTCAGCCAAGAGCGAAACAGAGAAAAACAACTATCTACATGTCAAAAAGCATGTAGGAACATACACAAGTGTTAGAGGAACATTGCATGAATATAGATGTACACAGGGTAGGACAAGATCTTTATCATGGTATTACATAGGTGGAGTCAGGCTGTACAGGAGGTCAACGACCCGCTCCTGGTGACAGGGGTAGCCGGACCCCCCCTGGAGTTTAGTTTATCCATGCGCTAATCCTGGACACTATGGTACCCTTTACATAAAAAGACTGCCCTACCCTATGCTATGGGTAAGACTTACAGAGGTGTTCTATATTCCAACGATTTTGAAATGGTTCACCATCCTCCGTCACCAGGCGGACTCACCCTGGGCGGCATACTTGTGTCACCCGGAAGGGTCCTTCCCAACCGGGGGAAAGCTTATTACAACCCTCCTGGGAAAGTATTCGCTGAAGCACCAGGTCGCCCTCCCACAGCTCTCGGCTCCGTACGAACCGCTGATGGTAGCGCCAGAGCGCCTGGCTGTACCGTGATTTTTGTATTGCTGCTTGCCATCTTTGCTCGTCGATGAGCTCTACACCTTCACGTTGGATCTGGTCCTGCGTGGCTTCGTCGTATGCCTTGACACGAGGGGAGCCCATGGTGACTTCCGAAGGGAGGACGACCTCAGCTCCGTAGACCAAGAAGAAGGGACTCTCCCCTTTGGCTCGGCTGGGTGATGTCCGGCTAGCCCACAGTGCACACGGAAGCTCATCAATCCACTTGGCACCATGCTTCTCCACGCTTGCGTATTTGCACGTCTTGAGGCCCCTGAGTATCCCAACATTGGCTCTCTCAACCTGGCTGTTGCTCTCTGGGTGAGCAACGGATGCATAACATACTTTGATGCCAAGGTCCTCGCAGTACTCTTGGAACGCTGCACTAGTGAACTGGGTCCCATTGTCGGTGATGATCCTTTTTGGGACCCCGAACCTGCAGACGATCGACTTGATAAACTTTACCGCGAACTGCTTGTTGATGGTGACCACAGGGGCAGCTTCCAGCCACTTGGTGAACATGTCTATGGCAAAATAGAGGTACCGGTACCCTCCGACGGCTCTGGGAAATGGTCCCAGGATGTCCAGTCCCCATACTGCGAATGGCCATGAGGGCGGGATCATCTGCAGCGTCTGCGCCGGTGTGTGGATCTGCTTGGCGTGGAACTAGCATGCCTTGCATCTCTTGACCAGCTCAATGACATCGTGGAGAGCCGTCGACCAGTAAAAGCCATGACGGAAGGCTTCACCGACCAGCGTGAGGGACGAAGCATGGTTGCCGCACTCGCCTCCATGAATCTTTGCGAGTAGCTCGCAGCCCTCATCCCGGGTTATGCAACGCAATAGGACGCCGTTGGCGCCACGCCAGTAGAGATCCTCATCTATCAGTGTGTACCTCTTAGCCACGCGAACGATCCGTTCAGTGGATGCATGTTCATCAGGAAGGATGTTGTCTTTCAAGTAGGTCCGGATCTCCATGATCCATACATCAGGTCCTACTTGAGTTTCTGGATCTTGGGCGCTGGGGTGCACGGAGTCCCCGATGATGCATACGATCCTTGGCGGGCACCATGGTTGCAGGGCCACCGAGACCACCAACGTCGAGGTGCTAGTCTCACCCCCTTCGCCTGGTTCGGTAGGCTAGGGTGTGGGATGCAGTAGCTTCCTTTCAAAGACACCTTCGGGCACCGGATCCCACGTGGAGGCTTTCGCTGAAAGGTCGTCTGCCACTGCGTTGTTGGCAAGGGGATATGGCATAACTCCAAGACGTGGAACTCCTTCTCCATCTTATGCAGGTGGAGAAGGTAGGCAGCCAGCTGAGGATCATTGCAGGAACACTCTCGCTTGACTTGCTTGATGACGAGTTGGGAATTTCCTTTGACTAGCATGTGCCGCACGCCTAAGGACAGGGCAATACTCATCCCGAGTATGAGGGATTCATACTCTGCCATGTTGTTCGTGGCCTTGAAGTCGAGGTGCACCATGTACTTGAACTGCTCCCCCGTTGGCGAGAAGAGCAGGACCCCCGCTTCGGCACCTTGCTTGCGCGAGGAGCCATCAAAATAGAGTGTCCAGTGGGGTTCGGTGAACACTGGGGCTTTGGGCTCCGGGTCACCGTCGTCTTGGCCCCCTGGGTGCCATGGAGGTGGAGTCCATTCTGCCACGAAGTCGGCCAGCGCCTGGCTCATGACAGCATGATGCGACAGGAAGTCAAGCTCAAACTCCGCCAGCTCGGCTGCCCACTTCACTTTGTTCCCCATTGCGTTGGGGCTGTGGAGCACCGTCTTCAGTAGGTAAGATGTCACCACTGAGATCCTGTGAGCTTGGAAGTAGTGGCGGAGCTTTCTTGACACAATCAGCACTGCGTAGAGCATCTTGTGGACCTCCGAATACCTCATTTTGGTGTCGTGGAGGACCTCTCTGATGTAGTAGACCGGGCATTGAGTGGTCCGGACCCTCCTGGAGGAGTCCGAAGCATCTTCCTCCATCGGTAGGAGGTCTGCAGCCTCTTGGTCTTGGTTTCCGGCTTCCGGGAGCTGGGACCCGGGGGCATCCTGGTCTGGAGCAGCTTCTGGCTCCCTTGCGGGGTTTGGGTCCTGAGATTTCGGGCCGGCAACACGATCTTTGCTTGGTGTTTGGAGTCATTATTGTTCTGGCCGCTCGGTGACCATAACCATGCTAACGACTTCCTCCTTCGCAGAAATGTAGAGCAGCAGGGACTCACCCGGCTCCGGAGCCACCATGATCGGTAGCGTCGTGAGGTACTGCTTCAACTCTAGGAACCCCTTGTCTGCTTCCTCATTCCAGACGAAGGGTCCGGTCTTCCGTAGAAGCTTGAAGAATGGGAGAGCACACTCTGCCAGTCTGGAGATGAAATGACTGAGAGTGGCCGAGCATCCCGTGAGCTTCTGCATGTCCTTGACTCGGGCGGGAGTCCACATCATCTCTATATCCTTGATTTTATCAGGGTTAGCTTTGATTCCTCAGTGAGAGACCAAGAAACCGAGGAGTTTCCCGTTAGAGACCCCGAATACGCACTTTTCTAGATTTAGCTTTGCGTGCGTTGTGCGTAGCTTGTGATGAGTAGTTTAGGCCCGATCTTCCAAAAGGTAGGTCGATTGAAGTGGAGATCTCGACGTTGATGATCCGAGGCACTCGAGCATACCCGAATACCCCTGCAATCACTACACCACTGCTCCGTTGGTTATCAACCGTGCTTCACACGCTTGACCTCGCCAAGAAGGCTATCCCTGCAGGTGCAACCGAGAATACAAGCAAAAACGATGAAGATGCAATCTGAAATTGCGAAATTGGGGTCTCACAAACCGTAGAACGGCGAAAGTGTTTAATCTAAGCAAAACCCACTGAATATGACCGGCGGCTGCAGTATTTAAAGGCTAGGGTTCATCCATAAAACCCTTAGACGCGTCCCTAATGGTCATACGGGATACAAGGCCCAAAAAGCCCAATACGGTGGTGCAACACCGGATAGAACTCCGAATTCGACTTGTTTCGACAATTCCCAATGACCCCTGGTGAATTGTATTGGGACCAGAACCATTGGAAAGTTTATCTTCACATTTTTCCATGCATATGTAGAACATCAAAAATGGAGTCCGTATGCATCCTGGACATCCATTTTAAGATGGACTGCTCCTGGACTCCAAGTTGAACTCGAGTACGAGTTGGCGACTGTTTCCATCAACTTGTGGACGTCCCATATGGTTCTCCACATCCCCAAATCCTCCTCCCTTTACTTGTTTATCATGTCCATGGTTCCTAATAACAATTAAATCATTAAATAGCAATCCATTCTCAAACTCACATGGGTAGGAAGTTAGGAACGAGTTCACCTGCTGATTTAGTAACCGTGCTCGTGCTCTTGTGATTGGTCCTTGTATATCAATGTGAGTATTCACTGTTGTGATGTCCTCATCAGCTTGTCAAAGACTAAGGCTAGGTTTTCTGATAGAGATGTATGTGACTTGACTTTTACCACGATGCCATCGATGTACACCTCCACTAAGTCCCTTATCAGGTCCCCAAATGTCTTATGCATGGCATGTACAATGGTAGGCAAAGCGTTTCTGAGGCCATAAGGCATAGAGACATAACAATAAAGGTCATCTACTGTTATAAAAGTAGTATGCTCTTCATCTTCTATAGACATTGGTATTTGATGGAAACTAGAATAAGCATCTAGGAAGCACAGCAAATCATAGCCAGAAGTAGAGTCCACGATTTGATCTATTCATGGGAGGGGAAAGGGGTCCTTATGGCATGCCTTATTCAAGCTGGTGTAGTCGATGCACATCCGAAACTTCCTGCCAGCCTTGGGCACCACAACAGGGTTGGCCAACCATCTTGGATGGTGGACCTCTCGGATGAAGCCGGCGTCGAGCAACTTCTTGTTTTCTTCATGGATGAAGTTTTGTTGCTCGACGGACTACTTCCGAGGCTTCTGCATCACCGGCTTGGCGTCGGGGTAGATCTTCATATGGTGCTCAATCACCTCCCTGGGCGTCCCGAGCATTTGTGATGGTTGCCAAGCAAACACATCGACGTTAGCCCGGAGGAAGGTGATGAGCACGAGTTCCTATTTGCTGCCCATGTTTACCGCAATGCGGGTGGTCTAGGCAGCGTCCTCGCCGATCTGGATGACCTTGACCGGGACCTCCTTGGCTCGTGAGGATTGGATGCGGGTCGCGGAGGACGAGCCATGTTGGCGGGTGCTGGGTGGCTCCATGCTTGTGCCGGCACTCCCTGAGGCCTCCACCTTTGCTACCGCTGGAGCTTGGAGCTTCTCTAGCGCCGCAACTCCGGCGATCCGGTCCGCTCGGACCTTGAGGACGCCACTCGGGATCGCCATCTTTAGCACCAGGTAGCCGTAATGAGCTTCGGCCATGAACTAGTACAACGCTGATCTGCCGAGGATAGCGTTGAAGGGGAGGTTGACCTCCACGCGTCAAAGACGACGCTCTCGGTGCGGTAGTTCTCAGGCATCCTGAGTGTCACCGGGAGGGAGATGCTACCGCGTGGAAGGATGGACCCGAGGCCCACTCCGGAGAATGGGCGCGACGGTGCTAGCTTGCTCATCAAAATTTGCATCTTCTGGAAGACTACAAGACTGATGAGGTTGAGGCCCGCCCCACTGTCGACCAACACGTGGTAGAGCCTCACGTTGGCTATGGTCGGGGAGACGATGAGCGGCAGCTGCCCGGCTCCTGCCATGTTCTTCGGGCAGTCGGAGGCGGTGAAGCTGATGGGCGTCTCCATCCACTTACGGTGAGGAGTCATCTTGGGGGAGGGAGCCACTGCTGCAACCTCTAGACGGAGGGTCTTGATGTCTCACCGGGACGTGAAGTCCCACGACCCCCCCCGCCGTACATGACCTGGAGCGTCTCTCGACGCTCATCCGGGTTGTAGTCGGATTCAGAGCCCTCCCCTGATCGTAGAGGACCTTCAACGCTCGCTTGGCATCCTAGAACTCCATCTCTTGGTCGTTGATGACCTCTGGGTCAGCCTTCTGCTTGCCCTCCTGTTGGTGGGAGGGTGCATCGTCTTGGCGCTGCTGCTGGAGCTCGAGGAAACGCTCCGCGAGCTTCCTGATCTTTCGGCACTCGCTTGTGCTGTGCTGCCTTGTGTTGTGGATCGGGCACCATTGATTGCCTTTGTCATTGTCGGACGGCTGTTGTGGATGCTTGTCGGTGCGCGGCCCCCGGTCCCTTGCAGCTGCTACTACTGCCGCAGTGGGGGCTCAGGCCAGAAGCTTGTCCTTGCCACTGGTCTTCTTCTTCTTGCCACCGCCTTGAGCGTCATCTCCAGTGTTGGACTCATTGGCCTTTCCCGCATCGGGCGGTGTGTGCCAGTTGCGGCCCTCCGCGGCCCTGGCACACTTGTCCTCTAGGTTGAAGAGCTCCGGAACATCCTGCTCATCATGCGTGGCCAGCTTCTCGAGCATATTCTTGTCTCTCACGCCCTGTCTGAAAGCAAACACTACAGAGGCATTCGAGATGCGGGGGATAGTGTTCCTAACCTGAGAGAACCGCTGGATGAAGGAACACAGCGACTCTCCGGGTTGCTGTCGCAGGGCGTGGAGGTCGACCTTCGTTCCTGGACGGGTGTAGGAACTCTCGATGTTGGCCGAGAAATGAAGGCACAACTCTTCCTAGGAGGATATGGACTCCTGGGGTAAGTTGATGAGCCATGACCGGGCTGTCCCAGTCAAGTCCACAGGAAAGTTGTTGGCCGTGATGGCCTTGTCCCCTCATGCAGCTAGAATGGCAGTAGAGTAGATCTACAGGAACTTGACAGGGTTATTGACCCGTCAAACTTTTCCGGCAAATGTGGCGAGAACTTGCGCGGCCACACCGCCATACGGAGGTGTGGCGCTAGAGCCATGCAACCTCCCACTGGTCCTAGGGAGACGGGGTTCTGGACCGCGTATACGGGAGGCGCGACACTCGTCGTACCATACTCCGTCCCAAGGTTGCGACGCCTCTCGCGCTGTCGCTCGATGGTGACGCGACCATCCTCCTTTCAACTACAGCGGTACAACTCGGCTCTGAGGTCTGCTGTGGAGAGCCTGGACGTCGCTGTTGAGCGGGTTGCCGCCATCCTGTAGTCCACCGTCAGGGTACGGGATGGCAGATGTGCCTGCCCTTGCCGCTGCCTCTAGTGGCACGGAGAGTTGAGCACGGTGACGACCAGGTGGTCGACGTCATGGCGCCACTAGTCAGCGGCAGACGGGGAAGCACCCGCGCTCGGGGGGTTTTGGGGGAGCACGCGAGCTGCTAGCAGCGCACTCTCCGGGATGGCTTCTTCCGGCGTCACTGATGGCGCCGCGAGTGAGGGTCGCCGGGAGGTGACCGGCAATGTTGCGGCCGGAGCCGCAACTGGAGCGGTCTAGCCCGCTTTGGAGCGGGATGAGGCTTCCTGCTCCCTCCGTTGCTGGCGACGCGAAGGGTGGGAAGAACCTCCGAGAGACTAGACATTTACCATCGTGAGGTGCACGAACAACTTCAAAAACAAAATGCCCCCTACCTGGTGCGCCAAATGTTGAAGTGTTGCAACAACACTTCCCCTGTCTGCTCAAGAGCAGCCCACGGAGGTTCTTTTTTAGGATGGGAATAGTGGATTTGAATGTCGGGTCACGATGGCACGATGAAAACAGAGATTTATGTGGTTCGGGCCGCCTGAGCATAATACCCTATGTCCACGGATAGTTGGTTCTTCTTTATTTGAGTCCGAACGTGGCTCGAGCTTGAGAGCTTACAAGTGTTGGAGTTGTATGAGTTTGGAGATTGGTATCAGGATCCTTTTGCTCGTTGGCTGTCTGGTACTTTTATAGCTCAAGGCCAAACAACCTTACAACTGTGCCCGGAGTCTGACAGGCGGCCCCGGTATGTGCAGCACCCCCTACTAGTGCTAGAATGCCCGTTGCTAGTAGTAGCGTACTGGATGAAGCCGTTATGAGGACGATCACTTACCGTTAGCCGAGTTCTCGTACAACAATGGATATCAGGAAAGCATCAAAATGGCGCCATATAAGGCGCTATACGGGAGAAAATGCCGCACACCACTGAATTGGTGTGAGTCTGGCGAAAGGGTCACCTTCGGGATTGATCTTGTCAATAACGCAGAAGAGAGAGAGTTCAGCTAATTCAGGCAACCTTGAAAGCTGCCCAATTCCGACAAAAACAATATATGGACCAGAGTAGACGTCCTTTACAATTTGAGGTCGGGGATCACGTGTATCTACGTGTATCTCCGATGAAGGGCGTGAACGGATTCGGGGTCAGAGGAAAGTTGGCACCCCGATTCAGTAGTCCATTCCAGGTTTTGGAAAGGTGTGGATCCGTTGCATAACGGCTGGAATTACCAGCGACACTCTCCGGTGTGTACGACATCTTCCACATTTCTCAGCTGAAGTGCCTCAAGTTTTCAACCACTGTTCAGCTGGGAGATATTGAAGAACTGAAACCGGATCTCACGTATCGGAAAGAATCAGTTCAGATCATTGATGAGAAGGCCCAAACCATACGCAACCGAATGTTGTGGTTCTATAAATTTTTAAGGAGTAATCACTCCGAGGATGAAGCGACATGGGAGAGCGAAGGATTTCTTCACGGCAACTATCCAGAATTTTTTACGTTGCACATCCGGTAATTTTCCACCATCCCCTCTCCCATTTTTACCTTATAATCTCGGAATGAGATTCTTTTTAGGGGGGCGGGGAATGTAAGGGACCAAGTTTTTCACTTGCTAAAAGTGTTCATCACACCCACACCTCAGCTTAATTGTGGTAAAAATATGAACACATTTGAAGAGCAAGTAAACACCGTAAATAGATTTATTAGAAGATGAACTCACAAAATGCAAAAGTGGTATTTCCCTCGTGCATCATATAGGGGCTGAGCATATTATTAACTCCTAAACTTTGTTAGAAATGCTCATGCCAAATTTCACCAAAATTCACACCTCTTTGAGGTACTTTTGGGAACAATCATTAAAAGGATAGTTTGAACTTAAATTCAAATTCAAACTTCTTTCATCCAATGAATTCAAAAGAGGGATTCATATTCACACTCAGCACATTTTCATGAGATCACACACCAATTTTCACTCCATTTGGAGTTTATCTTGACATGAGCTATTTTGAGTAAATTCAAACAGAATTTGAATTTCAAACTTCACATGTGCTGTAAATTCATCCAAACCAATTGACACTTTGAATCCTTCAAATTCAAATGGTGAATTTGGTAGTTTGATCAAAGATCAAATGGAAGTATGGGCACACAAATTTGAAACAGTGGACAAATTCAATGGAGGACAAAAAACAACAGTGGGGTCCTTTGTCAATCACACAACCGAGTGAACAGATTTCCATCGAGGCAATCGGGTCTTGCGCGCGCTCGGCCGAATGCCACGGCGAGGAACGGGCGGGACAGCAGACGCCTTTCTCCTTGATCCACCGAGCTGCTTCCCCAGCCTCCTTAGCCGCACCCTCGGACGAGTCCCGGATCAGTTCACCGATCGTTTCACTCTCTGCTCGCACGCTCGAACGAAGAACAGAACCCCGCTCACTGCTGCCTCGGTTGCTCGATCGGAAGACCGTGTTATCTTGCGGGTGAAACCTCTCTGAGCTGCAAAACAGCGACCTAGACTCTCCTCCTACGTCCCCGTCACAAAAACAGGCCGAGTTCGGCTTCCTTTGACCACAACCGAGCGTTTTCGCGGTGACCGGGAACTGCCGGCGTTCGTCGCTCACGTGGGCAGCCTAACTCTGTAGCTTTCACGCCCAAGCAAAGGCACCTAGAGAAAAGCTAGGACATCATGCTGCTCATCTCTGAACCTCAGCCCGAGTTGGTGATCGCCGGCGACGAATTTCCGTCTTTTCTTCCGCTCGGTGCAAACCGACCTTCGGGTTAGATTTAGAGAAATTCGCACTCAAAGTTCGTTTAGCGTTCACCATATTAGGCACACACGAGCTAGACTAGCTAAAGGATAAATTTTCTTCGGAATCCTAGCGTGAAAGCCTCTGTAGCCGGCTTATTTCAAGCTTTTTCGTCGGCGACCGTAGCAAACCGCCTCGGGCGCACGGTGAGATCACCTTTAGAGCCTCTCCCGAGCTATGGGGCAGTTAGATCGAGCTTCTACATGTCGCACTGATGCTCTAGGGCCGAAGAACTGACAGTTTAGCATAAAATTGAAGTATTCCGAGCTCGTCGGAACCCTAGTTTACGCTGTCACCGCCGCACGCCTACTTCCGGCCATCGCCGGCAGCCGGCGACCTCACAAATGGGTTCAGCAGGCCGGAATAGGCGGGGCGGCGAAAATTGGACCGGGATTTAGCTTGGAAGGTCATTCCAGCAACCCTCGCCGGAGGTCGCCGCCGCTCGGGCGCGGTTGGCGCGAGGAAGGGTAAGGTACTGTGCATGGGACCCACATGCAGTGTTTTAAACATTTCTCCAATTTTCAGTTTTTGAATTCAAACTTCAAACACCCACAACTTTGGCTAGAAGTGTCCAAATCAAGTGAACCAAATTTTGTTGGATTCAGCTCCCTGAGTAATTTGTAGCAAAACAAGTTTCACTCCATGAAAATCTTTATTTCTACAGAATTAATTGTCCAAATTTTAAACTGTTGGGAATTTTAACTTGAGATCCCTTTGTTGAAAATTTCTGAAATTTGGATAGGATGTTCCTTGTAATATCCCTGAGTCACCATAAAATGTTCCAATCCATCCGAGCTCATTTAGTCTACCTAATGGTGTGATTAATCAAACTGGTCCAGAGAAAAAGAAAAATGTCCAGAAACATTTTTCAGATTTTCTCTGAACTGTTTTAGCTCATATCTTTTGGTAGGATTATCCAATTAGATGAAACCAATTCCATTAGTACCCTCTAAAACTCTAGTTTCCAAAAAGTCATGGCTTGTTCCATAAAAATCCCTAGAAAGCCATAAGAGATCTAAATATGGCCAAATACACATTTATTATGCAGTGCTCAAATGAGCTTTGCTTCAAATGAAATTTGGCCAAGTCTCTGTTTAGGTTGTCCCCAAACTAAAGTAAAAATTTCAGAGTCAATGTAAGGGCCTATGTTTTTGCACACATCCAAAGTGTTCATCACACCACACACACCTCATTTGAGGAAAATTTATGAACACCTTTGAAGAGCAAGTAAACACTATCAACATGGTCATTATAGAATAAACTCATAAAATGCAAAAGTGGCATTTCCTACATGCATCTTATAGGGGCTGAGCATATGAAAAACTCATATACCTTGCTAGGAATGCTCATGCCAAATTTCACCCAAATCCAAAACCTTTTTGAGGTATTTTTGGGTATAACTAGAAAGAGGGTAGTTTGAACTCAAATTCAAATTCAAACTACTTTCATCCCATAAGTTCAAAAGTGGGAGGTATATTCTTACTCAGCACATTTTTGTGAGCTCACACACCAATTTTCACTCCATTTGGAGTTAATCTTGACATGAGCTAAGTTTAACAAATTCAAATTCAAATTGAATTTCAAACTGTATATGTGCTGAAAATTTATTCCAACACCTCACAATTTGAATTCTATCAACTTCAAATGGGCATTTGGTAGATAATTGAAATCCTCAAGGGTATTAGTGGGATTACTGTTTGTAGCAGTGGGAGGAAGTTAATTTCAGAGGTTAAAAGGGGTGGGACCCACATGTCAGCCTCAGTAGCCAAATTAACTGACTGAAGAACTCAGCCCGGTTTCTTGCGCTGGCTCGAGCTGCCGCCACGGCGAGGATTGGCAGGGACAGCAGCTGGTTGCCTCCCCTGGCCACTGAGCCGCCACGCCCTCCCTCTTATCCCCGCAGCTGAGCCAATCCGAGGCAGTACCGATCACTTCTTCGCTCTCGCGCAAGAAAACATCGCCTCGCCGCCGCTCTATCAGATTTGATCGGAGAGTCAGCGAGCACAGCCTCCCCACTCTCTCCAAGCTGCAAAACGGTACGAGAGACTCTTCTCTTCCTTCCCCATCGTAAGAACTAGCCGAGTTCGATTGATCTTGCTCCACACCGAAAGCTTTTCCGGTGACATAAAGTTTTTCGCACCTCGGGCTCTCGTGGACAGCCCAAACGGGAAGGTGTCACGCCCACCTAAGGTGTCCCCGGACGTGTTAGGGTCTGGTATTGCTCACCCCCGAACCACAGCCCGAGTGTTTGATCACTGGTGACGAGTTTCAGTTTTCCCTTTCATTCGGCGCAGACCGACCTTCGGGTACGGATCCGCCAAATTCTCGTTCCACAGTTGTTTAGGGATCCTCAAACTGCACCTACACGAGCTAGGCTTGGTAGCGATCAACTTTCCTTTGCGAAAACCTTGGAAGACCGGCCATTCCTAGCTTTTTTACCGGCGCTAATGGCGGGAGCCATCGGGCGCACGGTGAAAGCTTACCTAGGACCTCACCCGAGCTGCCTTGAGCCCATGCCAAGCTTCCCTAGGGTCCACTGATGCTCTGCGACCTTTTGCTCGATCGTTTGGGGTGCTAGGAAGCCCGGCCCACATGGCCGAAGTTCTTCCGAAGCCGCCACTCGTCGCCAGCCGTGTTCCGGTGATTAACACGTCGAGCTGAGACCATCATCGTGTTCCCCGTGTGGGTTTAGGCAGAGGCGACCAAGATCACGGAGTTTGGCACACGGCAGAAGCCCTCCGGCGAGGGGGGCGGCGGCCGAGCGCGGGAGGCTAGAGGTAGACGAAGCTCCCGGTCCCACGTGTCAGCGGCCAATATTTTTAAATGGGGGATAAGCTGTGGCACTGGACCGGGTGTGGCTGCGCGCGAAATACTCCGTAGCCCCGTATGTCAGCCGCTGAGGAGTTGACACGTAGTCCGGTCCCACGCGCAGCAATTTAAACATTAGCCCGATTTTCAGATTTAGTTCAAACTTCAAGCCCACATAACTTTGGCTAGCAAACTCCAAATCGAGTGAACCAAATCTCTGAGTACTTTCCAACAAATCAAGTTTCACTCTATGAAAATCCTTATTTCTTCAGAATTATTCTTCAAAGTTTAAACTGTTTATAATTTTAACTGGAGAACCCTTTGGAGGAAAATTCTGAAATTTTGCTAGGATGTTCACCAAAATATCACTGAGCTACCATAAAAATTTCAGATCCATTTGAGCTAATTTGATCCACCTAATGATGAGATTAATAAAACTGTTCCAGAGAAAATGAAAAATATCTAGAAACATTTTTCAGAAATTCTCTGAAATTGTTTAGCTCATATCTTTAGCTTGGAACCTTCAAATTAAGTGAGACCAACTCTATTAGAACCTTCTGAAAATCTAGTTTTCAGAAAGTCATGGCTTTCTCCATGAAAATCCTTAGAACTCCCTAGGAGCTCCAATTAAGGCCAAGTACATAATTATTTGTGGAGAGCTCAAATGAGCATTGCTGCAAATGAAACTTGGGAAAGTCCCTGTTTAGGTTATATCCAAACAACAGTAAAAATTTCAGAGTCATTGGGTCTGTCTAGCAAGACTTATAACTTTCACAAGTTTAACTTCAATACAAATGCATTTAAATTGATACATATTTGTATTTATCATATGTAGTCGCTAAGGTTGAGGAGGAACCCGAAGTCTTAGACTTCGTCACTCCATAGGAACAGATAGCCTATGACCAAGAGCAGCGCAAGCTCCGGTTCACATTAACCCTTTTTACAAATTTTTACTATTTTGAGAACTTACTTTGAGCACCCACTTAATTCTTGCATTAGATTCTTGTTTGAAACCCAAATGCATAGCCAAGAAAACCCTGGGTTGGGATTAGGTTTGAAAACCTCGTTAGCTACTGCAATGCTAAGATAGTATAGGATTCGGTACAAGTCGAGTAGTTGGAACTACTCGCGAGAATAGGATAGAGGCACATTGCTCGGGTAATGATAGCAAATGAAACACATGGCAAGAAAAATGAGACTGAGCGGAGAGTAAGGGCGGCATGACTTTGGGGTCTGGGTGCCATAGCTCCACTTGTGTCGATTGAGGACCGAGCCGTGTGCGGGCCTGTTGAACAAGCTAGAACAATACCGAAGTCCTACCGGCTATATGGGAACCGGGAAACCGATGTAACTCGGGTAGCTGGGTATTGAGGCATTGCCTGTCGTTCAGAGGGTAGGTTGAGAGCTTGAGGTGTAAATCGGGTGGAGGCACTACGGATGCGCATGCAGAGACCTCTTGCTCGGGATGATAGGACCGGTTCAATATTTGGTTGACGGGTGAAAGGTGGTTGCGTACGATGTCCGTGATGGTTGCTGTAGGAAACATCGAATACATGCATACATGACGGGTTATTCGGGTAACCCTGCAGATGTAAATCGATTATAATCGCCATCCCTCTTGGTCAGTGAGTACCACTTGTTAACTGTACCGTGACGTAGAAAGAACAGGCTAGATACATATTAAAAGTTTGCTGATTTAAAAGATATACTTTGCTTGTTAATGTCTTGTTGTAGTTTAGAGCTAATTAAAGTTCTTTTCAACTTTGGGAAAGTACATGAGAGAAATGCGTTTCTTGTTTGATTGCGGATCTCTCATGTGCCTTAGCGTAAGGTTCTCCACAACCTGCTGCTAAAACTTGAAAATAAGGTCCTAATAATTAGGCGAGTCCTTTGCAACTTATTTTACCCCATGTACCCTAAAACCATTCATGTAGAAGTTTCATGTATAGGAGAGACGGGTCAGACTTGCTGAGCCATCGTGCTCACTGCTTGTGTTTGAAGCTTTTACAGGGGTTTATGAGGAAGGGACTCCCGAGGAAGAGACGAAACTCCAAGAAGGAAACCCCGTCGAGTGGGAGTTGTGCACGTCGCCGTGTTAGTGTGTGTGCATGCTAGCGGGGACACGTTCACGGGCTGAACGTGAACTCAGTGCGTAGTCTACGCCCGTGAGTGTAGACTGAACATAGTTTGTTGTAAAAATGTTCATAAACTCGTTTATGTAATAAAACTTTGCTTCCGCCTTGTATCTTTGATGTGCGTTATCCAGTGCTGTGCAATGCAGCACCCCTCAGCGTGATCCTGGCTCGACGAGGCTGTGGGGCCGTGTCAGTCAAAAGAGCTATCTAGCTATACTTATAGCCTTCACCATCTCAATTCAATTAGAATGCATTCAAATTTGACAAGCATCGCATGTTTATTTCGTGTAGTCGCTAAACTCGAAGAAGACCCGGAGGTTCAGACTTTATTACTCCGGAAGAACAATTAGCCCACGACCTGCAGCAAGGCAAGCTCCGATTTGCAATAACCCTTTTATAAAGTCTTATGTTTTGATCACTCACTTTATGCCTTTCCTGCAAATGTGCATTAAAGTATTGATTGGAAACCCATGCATAGCCAAGAGAACCAGGAGTTTTGGGCTTAGGATTTAAACCTCGAGTAGCCACAACAATGCTCAAAATTGTATAGGATTCGGTACAAGTCGAGTAGTTGGAACTACTCGCGAGAATAGGCTTAGAAGCACACCACTCGGTTAGAGAGATAGACAATGAATCACATGGCATAAAAATGAGACCGAGCGGAGAGTAAGGGCAGCAGGACTTTGGGGCATGGGTGCCATAGCTCTGCTTGTGTCGATTGAGGACCGATCCGTGTGCGGGCCTGTTGAACAAGCTATAGTAGTACCGAAGACCTACCGGATATATGGGAACCGGGAAACCAATGTAATTCGGGTAGCGATATGTTGAGGCATTGCTTGTCGTCCATAGGGTAGGTTGAGAGCAGCATGCAACTCTCTTGGATCATAGACTAGCCCCATATACAAGCACTAGTCTTTTCTGCGCACTTTGTCCTCACTCGTGCGCACCCGGGAAGACTTCCCGGTCGGTCACCCATCCCCAAATTTCTCCGGGCCAAGCAAGCTTTACCCTAGAGTCCTTTGCAGGTGGGCTTCCGAAAAAGAAGGTATACCTTGATGGTATGATTATTCTATCAATCCTATTAAGCCGGGAGCCAGGATATCACACAATCCACCCCCCTTAGAAGACCGACGTCCTCGTCGGTCAACGCTAAGATAGGAACGTGCCCTCATAGCCACGTCCACACGTTCAGTACTGACATACGCATGCCATACATCCGGTTAGCAGCATACGTACCATACCGTGTCCCACATAGAGGACCCACGCGTCATGAGTACGTACCCACGTTCGTGACCCGTACGCTACCGTATCCTTCTCACTGACCCGTACACACCCGTGAAACTTTAAGGGTCGGCTCTGATACCATTTGTGGCAGCTCTCTAGGATCATAGACTAGCCCCACATACCAGCACTAGTCTTTTCTGCGCACTTTGTCCTCAATCGTGCGCATCAGGGAAGACTTCCCGGTCGGTCACCCATCCCCAAATTTCTTCGGGCCAAGCACGATTAACCCCGGAGTCCTTTGCAGATGGGCTTCCGGAAAAGAAGGTATACCTTGATGGTATGAGTATTCTATCAATCCTATTAAACCGGGAGCCAGGATATCACAAGGTGTAAACGGCTAGCGGGCACCGAGGATGCTCCGCGTAGAGACCTTCTGATCGGGACGATAGGACCGGTTCAACACTTGGCTAACAGATGAAAGGTGGTTGCGTACGACGTCCGTGATGGTTGCTGAAGGCAACATCGAGTACGGGCGTACATGACGGGTTATTCGGGTAACCCTGCAGATATAAATCGATTATAATCGCCGTCCCTCGCGGTCAGTAAGTACCACTTGTTCACTGTACTGTGACATAGACAGAACAGGATAGTTGTCATGATAGAAGTTGCTGATTGAAAGCTTTACGTTGTTTGTTAATGAAATGCTTTAGTTTAGAGCAAATCAAAGTTCTTTTTAACCTTAGGCAAAGCACATAAGAGAAATTCGTTTCCTGTTTGATTGCGGATTTCTTATGTGTCTTAGCACAATGTTCTCCACTAACTTGAGGCTAAAACTTGAAAGTAAGAGTCAACTAATTAGGCGTGTCTTTTGTAACATATTTTCCTATTATACACTGCAAACCTAACATGTAGAGTTTCATATTTAGGTGAGACGGGTCAGTCTTGCTGAGCCATCATCCTCACTGCTTGTGTTTGAAGCGTTTGCAGGGTGCTACGAGGAGGAGGTTCCCGAGGAGGAGACGGACCCCCAAGAGGGAAACACCATCGAGTGGGAGCCGTGCACGCTGCCGTGTTAGTGTGCGTGTGTGCTAGTGGGATCACGTTCACGGGCTGAGTGTGAGACCTTTTGCTTAGTCTATGCCCGTGAGTGTAGACTCTAACGATATTTTGATGTAACTATGTTCATAAATAGGTTTCTGTAATAAAATTTAGCTTCCGCTTACCGTCTTTTTTTTTGTGTTATCCGGTGTTGTCTATCACAGCACCCCTCAGCGAGATCCTTGTTTGTTGGGTCTGTCGGGTCCTCAAAGCGTGGCATCAGAGCTTCATTGAGATTTAACACACTTAAAAATGCTAGATTTTCAAAAACTCGGTGAGGAACGAGTTATTAGTACATATAAGGATGTTATTAGTGTATAGAAAGTGGAAATACTAACCTATTTGCTATGTCGGAAAATCATGCATCTCGGAACACTTTATGTCTTGGGGGGAGGTGCATGTAAGCGCTGTTCACCAGTGCGCACAAGCTTAAGGGTGGAGCCTCACGGGTGGCAGGTAACCCGACCAGCTTTAGTGTCCTCTACAACTCTTCATGTCGTTTGGGGTATTCGAGCAACGCCCTTCCCTGGCGTGCTACGGGCAATGAGGGGAGACCCCATCACGTGGTTAGTAACGTGAACACGTAGCTCAAGACGTGTTTGCCTTGAGAACTCCCATGCGAGTGACGACGGACGGGTGTATGGAACTGTATTGGGCCCGAGTTTAGTGTGCAGCTGAAGCTGATGATTGTGGGGTTTATTGCAGGTAGTCTGACCACGGATCGGTAGACGAGTAGAACACGTCTGCAAGAGACGTTTAGTGCCACTGAATTAACGAAGCCGGCTAAGTCCGGTATAAAGTTTTCTTTGTGAGGAGCGCAGTACTGGCATGATTGTGATGACGCTTCAACGTCACACTCCACTAAATGAGCAAATTCATTGGAAAACATGAAAAGTTGATCCAGAAAACTAAAATATTGATTTACTCCTTCCCTTAATCAGGATTTTCAATGTAAGCAAGTTTTCAACTTATGTAAGAATAGGAACAGAGTCCTCTGCTTTCAGCTGAAATAATGCTGAAGTTGTACAGAGGTTAGAGGTCGAGTTATTTTGATGTTGGGGTCGTATGATAAAATTCTGGAAAGATTTGTAAGATCTTTAAAACTTTTCTATTGATGTCCAGAGGTGTTTCATCCCTTAACTGGTCGAAAAATGCAGTAGAGTTGAAACTGTCCAGAAAACAGGACAGAGCAAATACTCTTTGTAACTCTCTGTAAAATGAGCATAACTTCCTGCATAAAATTCCAAAAATAGAAAATGATACAGTTATGAAAATTCCATAAGATATGTTACAACTTTGTAACAGAAAGTTTTGTCAAATTCGGTGTAGAATTAACTGGAATTCTTAGATAAATTCAGTACCTCAAGCAGGGAGGTGCTGCCCAATTTTGTCCAGAAATTCTGTCAACTTTGACATCTCATAACTTTTGAACCAGGGCACATCTGAGGGCATGAAAATGTATTCTGGAAAGATATTGAAGTTAAATTTAACTTTGATGTTTAATCCAGAACTGGTTTTGCCTTTAGCATGGTCTAAAACTGGGTAGAAGGGAAACTGGTTAGTGCTGTCAGTTTGGGCAGCAGACCAGAAATCAAATTTGTTCTAAGTTTGATTTGTGTTTCCTAGTTTTATGAGTTCAATGACATGTTTTATGTTATAACTCACTGATGTACTGTTGAAAGTAATATTTGACATTTTTTAAATATGTTTCTACAGATGGCAGAGGATAAACAGTTGGAGAACAGATGGGTAGTATCCCATTGTTCTCGACGCAGCGGGTATCCGGATTTATTGAAGCTAATGCTTCAATATTTCAGATATGTGAAGGCATCGCGTTACCTCACCAAAGAAGAAGGTGGGGAGGGGAACAAGACATGGACTGTTCATGTCGATGTTCCAGCAGGATCCACGCCACCGGGTTGGGCACCGTTCACCGTCACGGTGAAATGGAGATAACTGGAAGACATGTGGCAAGTGGCAGCTCGTGACGATATGTGGCGTTACTACCAGCTACACGTGAGAGCTATGGAGGGCACTCCAGACGCGCTTGTCCCAGTGGAGGGACAAGCTAACCACGTGTGTGGGAGAGGTACTTTGAAGCAATTGACCCGAGTTGCCCAAGGTACAATCCAGCGGAGGTGAACCTCAGCCTCCAGTTGACGGCAGGTAAGAACGTGATGGACAGCCAATCTGTCCATACGGCTCGACTTGCCGTGGAGCTTAAAGAGAGCACCAGCCGCCGCGACCATTTCAAGAGTGCCCACAGCACACTCCTTAATGTGCTCCTTCCGACGATCAAGCGACTGAATGAGCAACATAATCAGTTGCGTCGGATGAGGAAGGCGAAGAAGAAAAGTGTGGCGCCCTCAATTCTGTGGAAATCCACGGAACCGAGAACTGATGCATATGTGTGCCCAGGATGTTCATCACACATATACACATCATCCACAAACTGAATTTCAGAATATATATGACCACGAATAACAGAGTTTATTACAATGTCTCATTAGTCTTGGACTCATGCTCGCAGCGGAAGTCTTAATCTAACAGCGGAAGTCTTTATTCTGGCAGCGGAAGTCTTCTAACTAATGAGGAAGCAATTCTAAGCAGCAGTGTATTCATCTCTACTCCATCCCCACAGGCAAGGTTGAGGACAAATTACACGCCTAATGCTCCACTTGGTCTTCATAGTAATCTTCTCCTGTCGCTGATGATGAAATAATAATGCAAGTTTGAGTACAATGATGTACTCAGCAAGTGCAGGAAAAATATGATATGTAGCTCACAACAAGGTAGTTATAAAAAGGCTCATTGCAGAAAGCAAAATTATTTATCAAAAATCACGATTAAACAGCAACCTATCTTTAAGTGAATGTAATCCCAACATGTATTAAAATACCAATCATACCTCCATTATGTTCATTACCTTCCATGTCCCAACCAGACATTAATCAACCTCATTCTTGCTTATGAATACCTTCTCATATTCGCTACCATCTCACGAATACCATCTCATATTCGCTACCATTTCATCTCATAAACAATTTTGTCTCACTCTGGGACCAACCTCGTTGCCATGACTCAACAGTCATGCAACCCATCTTATCACCCGGAATTAACAGTCCGGAAAACAAAAACCAAAATCAAACCATCCAAAACCATAACCAATAACCATAGCCAATAACCATCCCAACTAATCATGGAAGTTAGCCAGGCGCTCATAACCGTAAGCTCGGCTATCATGATAGTTTTAGACTCTGCAGAGTTTGCACTTCTTTACCCACAAGTTTGTGATTTTGTCACCCGTCGGTGACTGCAGAACCTCCATTATACCAGTACACAACCGTCGGTGTATGGTCAAGAGATCACAAAATAGCCTTTACAAAGGGGTTACTAGATGTATGGACTCACTAAGGTTTCACCAGCAGGCTAGAATCTCCAATTCTCCCACCCACGGGCCCCCTCTTGTGCCATGCAGTTCCCAGGGCAGTCCTCACTTGAATCCCATTCCCCGCGCCTTCCACGGTCCATAACAATCTACCAACTTACCTAATTACTCAGCTAAGCCGCACTCATACTTGGCCTTGTGGTGGCACTGTTATCCTGACATGTGCTCGCATGAACCGGTCCTTAGATCTACGACAAGTAAACCACCATCTCATGCTACCTCATTCACAAACCCAGTCTTGCCTAGATCTCCCTCTGATCCATGTTCATTAACAACATCAATTTCTCATTATCGTTACGAGTGCAGTTAGCTAGACACATCTATCTCGCTTCCCAATCCAATGGACTCAGCGAAGCTTAGAGCAAAAACCAAACCCGACTCATAAACTTCCCTGGCGACAAGGGTGGTTTAACCAAAGCTAGTAAACTCCTATAAAAGGGTTTCCCATTATGTTTGACTCAGCACACACACCTTTTCACAAAACAAAACAGTTTTTCCAAAACATAGGATCAATATGGTCAAGGGGCACTTGCCTTGTTCTGGCTGTTCCGGTTGCTCAAAATCTTGTTGTTGTAGTCCGTCGTAGGTAGCTTCCTGAGCTTGTCCTTCTATACATGATCACGCACATACAACATTTACAACAATCAATGTCATGCACAAACTCTACTTTAAGATGTAATGATGTATATGCATGTTAATCCTATGGTGCAATTTTTATTAGATCAGTTTGTACGTGTTCTTGCATGGTTTGCATGGATTTTATGATGAACAGGGGTGTTCGGATCAAATGTGGACGTGGCGATGATCTCGACTCTAGATCAGACCGATCAACACGTGATCTTTTCACGAAAAGCTTTTGTTCGAAAGGAATCAAGAAACAGATGCAAAGAAAATGCGATGATGTCGTAAGGTGGTATTGGAGACCTACCTTATGTTATTCTTAGTCTCGGGTGTGAAATCCCAAAAACTCAAGCAAGTGGAGCTACAAGTCACACCGAGAAAACGAGAGGGAATTTAAACTTTTGAATTTAACGGTGTGAGCTCCAAGTCGAAACTTGAACTTGCAAAAATTCCCGAACACGGAGATCTAAAGCTATCATTTGGTTCTCCACACATCCAATAATAGCCCGGCAAATTTTCAGAACATTTGAAAAGGATTTCCTATTTGTTGGAATTTAAACGGGAGAAAATTCGAATTTGAATTTAAATCTCAGTTCCAAATTCCAACTTCACCGAAATTCAAATTTGAGTGCATTGTTGTGTTGCTCACATTTCTTTTGGACTACCCTCCATGTTTGATCAAATTTGGAGCTCATTTGCCATTTTAAAAGAAATTGGGGATAAGGGAGAGAAGTGGACCCCACATGTCATACACACAAGGTTTCTACCGCCTCTGTTTTCCTCCCTCGCTCGAGCTCCCGACAGCACCGCGGCAGCAGACTTCGGGGCAAAGTTTTGTGCGCCACCTCCTGCTCTCAGCTGGGTTTTTCTTCGCCCTTATCTCTCCCACACGAAGCAGCAGCGAAGTCATTCTTTCCCTGCTCGCACGCTCGAACCACCGAAGGACCACTTCCGTTTCTCTGGCCTCATCGCTGATCAACGTCTGAGAGGGTTGGCACCCAGCTGAGGAGTCTAGGAGCTACGCCGGCCTCCCCTCGACGCCTTCCAACCCTCACCAGCTCGTGCCCGGCCTCCTCCCGTCGCTGCCACACCGTTCTTCCTCTGCAGGTCCGAGCAAGTCACGTCTCACTGATCATCAGCGCCCGAACATTCTAAGCTGTATCGTGCCCAACCTTCTACAGCAAAAAGAGGCGCCCCAGACTGCTCTACACTTCGCTAAAAACCCCTCCTCTTTTTATGCACTGTTTACTGCAAGTGTATTCATAGAACCGAGCTGCACAAATCTTCAAAATTCGTCGTGTTCAGTCCACCATCACTTGTGCCGAGCTGGAAACATGTTCTAGACTCTCCAACACCCCTCTAGGATAAAAAACCATCGAAAATCATCAAGAATTGGTGCTGTTCTTCGAGAATTTTGGGCCGGCGCCAATTTTTGCCCTAGGTCGCCGATGAGTTCCTATTTGCAGAAATTTTGGAGCCGGTTTGAGCCCATGCCGGTGATGAGGGATCCCCCACGGTGCTATAGAGCCCAAGAACCGATCATTTGGTGGAGAAATCACCGTGCAAGAACTCGTCGGAGCCCTAGGGTTTGCTGTTGCCAGTGCGCCCCGTTTTCCGGCGAGTTTCAGCCGCCGGCGACCTCACCAATGAGTTCAGCATGGGGGAAAATGGGGGGACGGCCAGCAGGGGTCTGGAGGTGGCTGGGAAGTGCCTTTCCGGTGACCTCGCCGGAGGAAGCCGCCCCTGCTCTGTTTGGCGCGTGGCTGGAGGTTAGGGATGATGAGTGGGACCCACTGTCAGCATTTAAACATTTTCCAGATTTTCCCATTTCAGTTCAAACTTTGGAGAGCCATAACTTCGTGTAGGAGTGTCCAAAAATTGTGAAACAAATTGGAGAGCCATAACTTCGTGTAGGAGTGTCTAAAAATTGTGAAACAAATTTTCTTTGATTCCTCTCAAAGAGTACTATCCAGGGGTGCAGCCCAATATTTATGAAATTCCTGGATTTGGCTCATTAATTCATTTAAGTAAAATATTGTATGAATTTTTACAGGAGTTCTGTTAATTGGAAAATTCCCAAATTTGGGAAGGGCACTCTTCCAAAAATCCTTGAACTCCAGTAAAATTTTCAGAGGCATTGGACTTAATTTGCTTGTCCAAATGTTAACTCAATCTTGTATGTCTCTGAAAATTGGGAAAATGAACAGAGATATTTTCAGACTTTTAACCAAGTTTGGAAAATTCATATCTCCGTGTAGGAAGCTCCAAAAATGGTGAAACCAAGTCTTATGGACTCATGAGACTCTCAAAGTTTCTGAAAAACCAAATTTGGAGCATGAAAAGACACTATAATTGCCATAGGATTTCAGAGAAGCAAAATAGTAAGAAAATTCCCTAGGCCACATCTTCCATCAACTTTGTCTGAAATTTTGCAAGCCATACCTCTGTAAGATATATGGTCCACTGTAAAAATTTTAGAGCCAATTGATATCATCTTCTCCAGTTTTCTGCCAATTATGTCCAGCTTCATACTTATGTCCATTATATAGTTCTTTGCACTTTAATTCCAAAAACCTCCAATACTCAAAATGTTCCTTTCTCTGTTCCAGCACATAGACAAACCAAATTCTCAAATCTTAGATAGTCTGAACTCTTCTTAAGTCATAAAACACTTTTGTTTTATAATGTTTGTACTTGCAACATAAAACTGTGCATGTTCATATCGATAGGAAAAACGACGAAGGAGCTCGACGAGGCATTCGACTCAGAACAGAAACTTGAAGCATTACTCGTCGCAAAGCTACTGACTTAAAAGTAGAAATAAACCTGCAGCAACATAAGGCAAGCCCCGGTTTGCATTTAACAGCTTTTTAGTTATATTTTGCTTTGTATCACTTTTATGGGTCTAGTATGTATTGTGCATTAGGTCAAGGTGATTGATACTCCAAATGCATAGACCACAAACCCTTGGAGTACAGGGTAGAATAGGTTACCTTCGTGTAGTTTCTGCTAGGCTAAAGTTGTATAGGATCCGGTACAAGTCAGGTAGTTGGAAGCTACCCGCGAGTTTAGGATGTGGGTACAGCGGGGTATGATTCTAGAAAATGAAAGTTCTGGAATGGAAAATGAGACCGAGCAGAGAGTAGGAGCAGCAGGACGTTGGGCCTGTGTGGCTGTAGCTCTGTTTGTGTCGGTTAAGGACCGATGCGTATGCCGCCCTGCTGAGCAAGTTTGAACAGTACCGGATGCATATCGGATATATGGGACCCGATAAACCGATGTAACTCGGGTACTATCGTGTCAAAACTTATACGGCCGTCCTTTGGGGGTTGGTGTCAGAGGTGCAAACCCGCTAGCGGAGCAACTTCGACGTGTTCCGTGTAGTGACCCTTCTGATGGGTCGGCGGAACTGGTTCGGCATAGGAGTGACGGGTGAAAGGTTGCTGCATACAACGTAAGAAAGAGCTCGCGTGAGTTTTTCGAGGCGGGTGTATGTGTCGTGTATTCCGGGTGTGTCCTGATTGCAATCACCGTCCCTCGCGGTTATATGAGTACCACTTGTTCACTGAGTTGTGACGTAGTAATATTTCCAGATGAAGTGAAATGAATCATTGCTGTCGTGAAGTTCTTAAATTCATTGTATTGCCAACCATGTATGCTATAGTTGTAGAGCTCATTAAGTTTATTTTCCTCTTTGTGCATCACCACATCGGAGGAAAGCGTTTATTGTTTGATTGTGGACTTCCAATGTGAGGGCTTCCTAAGGCATAATAATCTACTGCTATGAACCTGAAAGTAAGGATCAACATTTAGGCGTGTCGTTATGGCATCATACCTTTCCTATGTTAGTAATCTCTGCACGTAGAGTTCCATGTTTAGGAGTGTCAGTTAAGTCTTGCTGAGCCATCGTGCTCACGGTTGCATTATTAGTGTTTGCAGGTTATAAAATTTGCTATGAAGATGGTTGTTCAGTGAGCCATCAGAGACTCACCAGAAACCCTGCCGCTGCACTCATCTATGTGAAAGCTAGTAAGAAGCGTCCGCGGGCTGGACGCCTTCTCTTTTGCATAGTTAGGACCGAGAGTAAGTGTGTATGTATATTCCGCTGCGTGTACCCTCGTGGTACACTACTTTGTAAATGACATTATCTTGAGAAATAAAAGACTTTGTACTTGATGGCTCTTTTCGTGTATGCTGTTGGGTGCCGCATCGCACGGCACCACCCAATGTGTATCCTGGAGTGTGGATCCCGGAAGGGGTTCCCCACCGGCGTGGTATCAGAGCCGCATTGGGAATAGCACGCATGAAAAGAGCTTATTTTTGAAAACTTCGAAGTATACGAGTGAGAAACGTGTAGTATGCCCACATAAGGACTATTAGTAGCATAGTTACTTAAGTTGGCAAGCTAACAGTGTGTTAATATTCAGTATTTCAATTCTGTAACGACGCACCTACGTGGAGGTAAGAGGTAAGGTACGCCACCGCAGGCGGATCAATTGCGGTAACTCGCCATACGAGTAATAGTATGGAATGGTATACCGTGGCTTGGCACGGTAGTTAATATGAGTCTCTGAACCTCTCTATGGTTCTGAGAGAATATGAAAACGCTGATCTCTAGCGTGCTTTAGGCAAAAGTGAGAATACCCCATCGTGTGGTAAGCAACACGATAGTATGCAACTCTTGAACATTCAATGTTCAAAGGGCCATACGCGGCGCTCGCCATCGGCGTGCCTCAACAGTCATGAGGCAGTAGGTGGTATCCGTTGGGTTGATAAAATTCCCAACCGTGACGACCCGTTCGCGCTCTATTCGGGTTCTCCGTCGTGTGGTGTGAAAACGCGACCATGTACCTTGAGATGTGACTTGACTCAAGGACGGCCCGTATGGCAATGATACGGGGTGTATGTTTTTACTATGATATGGACCTGCCTGTAATGGAAAACCTTTGTGTGCATCACTATTGATTGTTTTTCTGCAGGTACCTTAACCACGAGTAGAACATGTCGTTTAGAACACGTGTGTGAATGATCGCTTTAGTTCCACCATTTGAGACGTATATGCCGGTGTAACGCCGGTTAGGATTTTGATTTGGTGAGGAAACGTAGTACCGTAATATGTTTTAACTGCATCAAAAAGAAAGTTTTCAAAGGAAAGAGTAATTTTGGAGTCTAGGAAACCATTAGTGGTTAATGAACTCCTATATTGAACTAAGAATCAATTGGGAGTATAGAATCATTCACAAAGACATAGAAACAATCTCCCCTGTTTTAGGCAGAATTTTTGCTGAATTTGGACAGGGCCTAACTTTTGTTTGGTTGAACCAGTGGAGCTGAGGGATACATTTCTGGAAAGGTTTTGAAGTCTTCTACATCTTTTCTGTAGAACTCAAGAACAGAATCCCCCTCCAAATGGCTGAAAATGTCAGATGAGTGTTAACTGTCCAAAAACAGGGCAGACCAAAAATACTCTCTGGAATTTTCTGTATTTCGACCATAACTTCTTGTAGAAAAATATCTAGGGGTCATGTGAGACGCCATTGGAAAGTTTGTGACATATTCTACGACTTTGTAGTTCAATGTTGCTACATATTCAATGTAGAACTTTATGAAATCTTCCGGACAAAACAGACACTTTCAGAGGAGGTGCTGTCAAAATTGTTCCAGACTTCTGTCAACTTTGAAATATCACAACTCCTGATCCAGAATTGATATGAAGGCAAATAAATACTCGTTGGAAAGATATTGAAGTTAAATATAACTTTGATATTCACCTTGAGACATGAAACTGCCATTTTCATAATCAAATTCTGGGAATTAGGTCAAATGGTCATTCTGAACAGAGCATTGTTCATTGCCCATGTAACTTGAGACTTGTTATGGACATGAAGATTTTTATACTTCTCTAAGTTCCATGACATAGTCATTAGTTATCTTTAATCATTCCTTGCTGTTGATTTAAGTGTTTGACAAACTTGAACAATCATTGGTCACATTTCGGAATTGTCAAAAACCTTGTTTCCTTCATATACGCTGCACAGTTGATGTGATGCTTTTGCGGTTAATCATTTTAAGTTAAAGCTGAGTACACACTTGGATATTAACCGTAAATTGCTCACTCTTGCAGTATGGTTCATACTCATTCCGGGTATGAAGTTGGTGATTCCAGTCGGGATGGCAATGATTCGTCGCAACGACGATCACCGCCATCATCAACCGGACTGGCGGAAGTGTTGGGAAGAATGGCTGAGTCTCTTGAGTTGTTGGTGCAGCAAGGAATCCGACAGGAGACCTCCCAGAAAAACCCCACACTGAATACGTATCTGGATTTTCTAGCAAGACAACCACCGGTATTCTCTGAAACTAAAGAAGCCTTGGAGGCAGATCATTGGCTCCGGGTTATTGAATCTAAATTGGGAATGCTCCAGTGTAATGAATATGAGAAGGCTTTATTTGCCGCTCAGAAACTTCATGGGTCCGCTGGGGCTTGGTGGTGTGAATATCTTGCTAAGATTGCTAAAGGTCATCGTGTGACGTGGACGGAGTTTCGTGAGGCTTTCCATGCACATCATATTTGTGAGGGCATTGTCAAAACCAGAATTGAAGAGTTCTATGAACTCAAACAAGAAGGCATGAGTTTCATGAAGTACTTTACAGAATTTAACCGTTTAGTACAATATGCATCCTCTTATGTGCATAACGAGATGATGAAGTGTCATTACTTCTTCCGAGGCCTCGATGTGAAGCTTCGGACAAAAGTGGCACAATGCAATAAAGGGAATTATAGCGAGTTAGTCAATGCCGCTATGATTCAAGAAATAGCTGAACTCGAGCTCAAGGAAAGTAAGAGGAAGAGAAAATTATCACTGGCAAGTACGGATGATTTTCATCAAGAACAACCGGTGATATATTGCTTACCACCTCAGATCCAATACTGTCCATATTCACCCATGGAGGTTCAGCCACTGCTGCAACAGCAGCAAATGAGTATTTGTGCACCCTCACCTCAGCAAAGTGCACAAGACTATCAACCACTTCCATATGGTGAAGATCCTGAGCTCGCATCGTATAACACTTGTAGCGATGTAGAGCATATTCCTCAAGAGGGTCAAGTGACCAAGCAGAGCAGCAGTCATATGTCCTCTGAAGCTGCAAAGAAATTCCATGGTCGGTCAAGGAGAACAGCACTGAAAGTGGGAAATATAAACTATATGGCAGTTGAAGACGTTCCCATAGGAGAACCCGTGTTGGCGGGCATGTTCAGCCTACGTGATCAGCCCACGCTCGTGTTGTTCGACTCGGGTGCTACACATGATTTTATCAGCAAAGATTATGTGGTTAAGCACCAAGTACCATCAACGACCTTGGCCGCATCATATCATATTATTTCACCGGGAGGTAGTAGGACAGCGGGCAGAATTGTTGCTCGAGCGCCTATATGTTTGGATGGGCGAATATATCCTACTACTCTTATCATCCTAGAAGGCTTGCGGATTGACATCATATTGGGAATGGCTTGGTTGACGCATCACCAAGCTATCTTTGATATTAGTTCGCGAACGGTGCAGCTGAATTCAAAGAAGCACGGGCAACACACGTTGATTCTGAGAAATGTTGCACCGGAAGTCACTGCTGTCCACACCGTTGAAGTTAAGAAACTGGAGGACATTCCAGTGGTCCGGGAATATCCGGACGTGTTTCCTGATGATCTACCGGGCATGCCGTCCTAACGTGAAGTGGAGTTCAAAATTGAACTAGCACCGGGAACCACACACATCTCTCGGAGGCCGTATAAAATGGCACCAAAGGAACTCGCGGAGCTGAAGGAGCAGATGAACGATTTGTTAAGCAAAGGCTTCATTCGCCCCAGTTCATTACCATGGGGATGCTCCGCGCTGTTCGTCAAGAAAAAGGACGAGACTCTGAGGTTATGTGTGGACTATCGTCCGCTAAATGCCGTAACTATCAAGAACAAGTATCCACTACCGCGTATCGATATGCTTTTCGATCAACTAGTGGGTGCTAAGGTTTTCTCGAAGATGGATCTTCGGTCCGGATATCACCAGATAAAAATCCGGGCGGAAGACATACCCAAGACGGCATTCTCGACGAGATACGGATTATATGAGTATCTCGTCATGTCATTCAGACTCACTAATGCTCCGGCTCATTTTATGTACTTGACGAATTCAGTCTTCATGCCGGAGTTGGACAAGTTCATCGTGGTCTTCATCGATGATATCTTGGTATATTCTAAGTCGGAAGAAGAACACGCCAAACATCTTCATATTGTGCTCCAACGCCTATGGGATCACAAACTGTATGCAAAATTCAGCAAGTGTGAGTTCTGGATCAACCAAGTGCCATTTCTTGGGCACATTATTTCTGCGAAGGGCATCGCAGTTGATCCAAGCAAGATCGTCCAAGTACTGAATTGGAGTTCACCGAAATCAGTCCACGAAGTCCGTAGCTTTCTCGGTTTAGCAGGGTACTACCGGAGATTCATTCCGAATTTCTCCAAGGTCTCTAAACCGATGACGGAACTTCTGAAGAAAGGCAACAAATATGTGTGGAGTGAAGCATGTGAGGAGGCGTTCAAAGCATTGGTAAAGCACCTCACAACAGCCCCAGTCTTGGCGCAGCCCGATACGACTAAAGCTTTTGATGTGTATTGCGATGCATCCGGCATCGGCCTTGGTTGCGTGCTTATGCAAGAAGGGCGAGTGGTCGCATATGGATCCAGGCAGCTTAGGAATCATGAGCAGAATTATCCAACACATGATCTCGAGCTAGCTGCTGTGGTTCTTGCTCTAAAGATGTGGAGGCACTATTTGCTTGGAAACTTAGTCCACCTCTACACCGACCACAAGAGTTTAAAGTACATCTTCACACAGAAGGAATTAAATATGAGGCAGCGAAGATGGTTAGAGCTAATCAAGGATTATGAACTGGAGATTCATTACCATCCTGGTAAAGAGAATGTGGTGGCCGACGCACTTAGTCGGAAATCACATGTGCATAATCTAACCATGGCTGCAATGGAAGAAGAAGAACCGAGCCTGCGCTTGGTTCCCTATGGGTCATTGTTTAACCTTGCCCTCATTCCTACAATTCGTGATGAAATTGTAGCAGCTCAAAAGAAAGATAAGGGCATGGCCCATATCCGGGAGAGAATAGACAAAGGAGAAGCTAAGTGCTTCCGGAAAGATGAGAATGGTACACTATGGTTCAAAAACCGTATAGTCGTACCGAGGGACATGAAGCTTCATAAGAAAATATTAGACGAGGCTCATCTATCAAAATTTTCCATTCATCCAGGAAGCAACAAGATGTACCAAGATTCGAGAAACAAGTTTTGGTGGACACAGATGAAGCGGGAAATAGCTAAATACGTATCCGAGTGTGATACGTGTCGAAGGGTGAAAGCAGATCACATGAAGAAACCTGGTTTGCTGCAGCCCCTTCATATTCCGGCATGGAAGTGGGAAGATGTGAGTATGTATTTCATTGTCGGACTGCCGCTCACATCTCGGAAGCATGATTCGGTTTGGGTAATTGTTGACCGATTAACCAAGTCAGCACACTTCATACCGGTGAATGTGGGATTCAATGCCAAGAAATATGCGGAGTTATACATTGAACGGATATTATGCCAGCATGGAGTTCCAAGAACAATAGTTTCAGATCGTGGTGCACTGTTCGTTTCTCGTTTCTGGGAACAGCTGCACGCATCTTTGGGAACCAAATTGCTTAGAAGCTCCGCATATCACCCTCAAACCGATGGACAAACCGAGAGGGTGAATCAAGTCTTGGAAGATATGTTGAGAGCGTGTGCCATCTACCACGGTAAGAACTGGGATGCTTATCTACCATTGGCGGAATTCTTGTACAACAACAGCTATCAAACGAGTATCAAGATAGCACCGTACGAGGCTCTCTACGGCCGGAGATGTCGCACACCGCTGAATTGGTGCGAATCCGGTGAAAGAGTGACATTCGGGATTGACCTTGTCAATGACGCCGAAGAATAAGTTCGGGTCATACAAGCACATTTAAAGGCTGCTCAATCTCGACAGAAGAGTTATGCAGATCAGCGACTGTAAAATCCCCAGAAGTGGTAGCAAGAAAATCCAGCTCATATACACTTATGAAAAATGAGGGGAATTTAAAACTTTGAATTATAATAAGTGTGAGTTCAAAGTGAGGGTTTAGACTTCCCAAAACTTCCAAACATGGGGATCTAAATGCACAACTTGGATCTTTATAGTCTAAATATTCAACCTTCCAAATTTCAGCTCATTTGGAGGGGTTTTAATATTTGTTTGGGATTAAAAGGAGAAGCCCTCTAATCTGAATTTCAAATTCAGTTTCAAATTCCAATTCCCTCAATTTGAAAATTTGGTTTTACAAAGGTGTTCTCCACCTTTTAATAAGCAGCCATGCCAAAAATTGGGAACTTTGGAGCTGGTTTGCTATATTTTTGAGGCAATACAAAGTGGAGAATTCAAACTCCTTTTCAAATTCAAATGATCAATCCACATCCAATTTTCACACCCGAATTCAAACTATTTGAATTCACCAAATTCAAACTATGACTTGGGGTTGAAGTCAAGTCTTTAATGTTGAGTTGCTGGTGGGAAAATATCAGAAAAAGTTGATTAAACAAAGAGGGGAGGTGGGGCCCATTTGTCAGCCACCCACAGGAGCTACCGCCTTTGCTCCATTCGGTCGAACAGCAGGGGCGCGGCAGCTCCCGTCTCCGACCCCCGCCCGAGGTGTGCCGCGCCACCTCCTGTTTCTGCCGCCTACTTGATCGTCCGCGTGTGCCACAGTCCCAGCACAACCCCCCTTGCTCTCTCGGCCGTTCACCGACGTGTTTTCCCTGTTCCCTGCTCAGTTCGCATAGCCTCGGCCGCCGCTCGGTTGATCCGCGTCGCCGTCCGTCATCGACACCACTCCGACGTTGTCACGACCGGTTGAGGTCGTAGGAAGGTGCGCAAGGCCCTCTAGTTTCTCTCTGACGACAGCCCCTGTCGTTCCTACGAGCTGGTCCCGAGAGCTGAGCCTAAGTTCATCGTTCCACTTTCCAGCTTGCCGCAAAGACGCCGCACCGTCGACCGGCCACCTCTGGCTCGTTCACGCTCGTCCAACCGGTGTTCTAGGTGCGTTGTCGACCCTTCTTGCTGTCCTCCCGGTTTGGAGCTAGGTCATCGTCTAGGTTGGCCGGAATTCAAGGTTTGTCACCGGCGGTTCCTCGGAACCTAGTTGAAAGAAAACTGGAAATTCCAGGGCCATATTGGGTTGGGGCTCACAAGAGTCTAGGCATAGGTTCTCCAAGCCATGACGACCCTTCTCGAGCAAACGGCAAGCAAATCCATGCAGAGTCCGAAGAGTTCTTCGTGTTTTTCCTCACGGCGGGGAAGAACCACTTCGGTCGCACGGTGAAGTCATGTTTCCGGCCGTTTTCCGAGGGATCAGGGTAGTGTTCCGAGCTCCCCAGGTCACGGTGGTGCTGTAGGACCCAACCGCGGTCGGTTTCCGAGCTTGCCGGGCGAACACCACGTCGCCGGAGTCGCCCGAGTTACTGCCACCGTCGGGGAGGTATTTCCGGCCAGTTAGCGCCGCCACCGAGCTCACTAAAATGTTCCTCGTCGGGTTTTAGGCACAGGCGGCGAGGGTTGAGCCGTTTGAGGCACGGGACAGCCGTTCCGGCGAGGCACAGTCACTTCTCCGGCGAGGAGGCCGGCCGGGCGCGAGGTTGAAGAAGGTGGGGGCCTGCCCCACCTGTCAGTGGCACCAGGAAGGCGCCGGATCGGCTTGTGGCGCCGGATCTGGTGCGGCTGCACGGGAATAACCCCGTAGCCCCTGGTGTTGCTAAAATCTGACTGGCCCGAATTAAAACAGTGGGCCCAGTTTCAATTATTTGAAGTTTCTATTAGAGAAATAATTCCAGGAAATAGCTGATCTTTACAAGGCCATAACTTTGTGTAGAAAACTCCAAAAAGAGTGAGACCAATTTTGTTGCATTCCTCATGAGGAGTAATTCACAGAGAAACCAAATTTCGGCTATGAAAATGCCCAGGAATTTCTTTAGAATTGTTTTTAGTAAATCTTTTAGGGATTTATTACAGGAGCAATTCTTTATGAAATATTCCCAAATTTGGGTAGCAAATCCTCTTCATAGATACTAATCTCCAGTAAAAATTTGGGCTTCATTGGAGGTCAATTGCTGGGTCAAATTACCTTCTCAAGTTCAGCCTTTATTTGAAAATTCAAATTTAAACAGCAGCTTTTTCAGAACTCCTGTCTAAGTTCAAAAATTCATCTCTCTCTGATGGTAGCTCCAAAAATGGTGAAACAAATTTTGTTAGAACCATGGAGACTTACCCTAATCAGCTCTTCCACCATTAGCTATGTCAAAGCTCCTGAATTGCGCTCAAAATTTAGAGAAGCATTGTACTTGTAGGAATTTTAAATACTACATTGTGCAATGACATATCTCCAAATTTGGCTCAAATCATCCTTAGAGAGTCTAGTATCCACTGTAAAAATCCCAAAGCCAATTAAGGATTTTAAATAGCAGTAGCTATGAGTAGAAGTCCAATTCTTATAAATCCTTAATACTTATACATGTATTTTATTACATTTCATAATAGTGACCGAAGTTGAGGATACGCCGGAGCCCTTGGACGTCCTCCCACCAGAAGCTGACTTTCCGTTTAACTCGCAACCAGGCAAGCCCCGGTTTGCACTTAAGTACCTTTTATAAAGTTTTTCCTTTGTACCATTTATGTCTAGGTTGAATGTTTGCATTAGAGTTAGGGTGATTGAAACCCCACTTGCATAGCCTCTTTAAATCCTATAAAGGGTTGGGTAGTTTACAAACCGACGAGTAGAGAATGCCATGCTAATGTATAGGATCTCGGTAGAAGTCGAGTGATTGGAAGCTACTCGCGAGATAGTACTTATCACACGGGAAGAAAAGAGGTAGATAATGGCTTGAGTTATGAAAATGAGACCCAGCAGGGGGGATAGGAAGCAGTGAGCAGAGGTCTCACGTGCGTAGCCCTGTTGGTGTCGGTTGAGGACCGTCCATGTGCGGCCCTGCTGGACAAGTATCGAACAGTACCGGATGCATACTGGCATATGGGAACCAGGAAACCGATGTAATTGGTTAACCTGGGTGTCGAGGCTTACCCAACCGTAAAGAGGAGTGGGTTGAGGGTAGCAAGGTGTAAATCTGCCGGTGGGCACAGTCACGCTCCACGCGGGGACCTCCTACCCGTTACGGATGGACCGGTTCGGCATTTGGGTTGCCTTTGAAAGGTTGTTGCATACAACAGAGTAGGAAGGGGTGTGGAATCACGCTTCTGAAAGTGGGTGTATGTGACGTGTTATCCGGGTGTGTCTTGATTGCAATCACCGTCCCTCGCGGTTATTTGAGTACCCGCTTGTTCACTGCGCTGTGACGTAGTAAGAAGTGAAATAAGCCAACTGAAAATGCTGTATTGATCTTAATGTCTTAAATACCTTGATTGCTGTAGATATAGAGCTAATTAAGTTTACATTCCACTTTGGGCATCACCACATCGGAGGAAAGCGTTTCTTGTTTGATTGTGGACTTCCGATGTGAGGGCTGCCTAAGGCACATGAATCCGCTGCTATAAAACTGAAAATGAGGACCAACTTATAGGCGTGTCTTTATTGCAAAATCCTTTCCTATCTTACATACCCTTGCACGTAGAGTTCCATGCCTAGGGTTGACGGTTAAGACTTGCTGAGCCTTCGTGCTCACGGTTGCAATATTTGAGCTGTTTGCAGGTGAGAGTTATGAGGAAGGTTCCGAGGACGAGGCGATGCCCCCGTCGGGGTACACGGCCGAGCTGGAGCCATGCACGCCGCCGTGATCTCCAGTTCCATGCTGCTAGTGTGTAGCGTCCCCGGGCTGGACGGCTGCACTTTTGCTTAGTTAGGGTTTGAGAGCAACGATGTATATAACTTCCGCTGTTAATTAGGTTTTGTAAAAGACTTCCGCTGTTTTATATCAAATAAAAGTTTGTATGTTGTCCTTTATTCTTTTCGTGTGTGCTGTTGGGTGCCGCATCGCACGGCACCACCCTATGCGATCCTGGAGTGGGTGAACCACGGGGTGGTCCCCACATCCGTGGCATCAGAGCCGCATTGGGAATAGCACGCTCGAAAAGAGCTTATTTTGAAAACTTAGAAGTAGTCGAGTGAGGATTAGTCATTAAGCCCACATAAGGTCTATGATAGTACTAGTTATGATGGTGGAAAAGCTAACATATGTGTTATACATTCTGTAACGACGCTCCGACGTCAGGTAAGAGGTAAGGTACGCCACCGTAGGCGGATCAATTACGGTAACTCGCCATACGAGTAATAGTATGGAATGATATACCGTGGCTTGGCACGGTAGTTAATATGAGTCTCTGGACCTCTCTATGGTTCTGAGAGCATATGAAAACGCTAATCTCCAGCGTGCTTTAGGCAAAAGTGAGAATACCCCATCGTGTGGTAAGCAACACGATAGTATGCAACTCTTGAACGTTCAATGTTCAAAGGGCCATACGCAGCGCTCGCCATCGGTGCGCCTCAACGGTCATGAGGCAGTAGGTGGTATCCGTTGGGTTGATAAAATTCCCAACCGTGACGACCCGTTCGCGCTCTATTCGGGTTCCCCGTCGTGTGGTGTGAAAACACGACCATGTACCTTGAGACGTGGCTTGACTCAAGGACGATCCGTATGGCAATGATACGGACCGTATGTTTTTAATATGATATGGAACTGCCTGTAATGTTAAAAACCTTTGTGTGCACCATTGTTGTGTGTTCTTCTGCAGGTACATTAACCACGTTAGTGCATGACGTGTAGAAACCGTTTGTGAGTGACGACTTTAGTTCCACCATTTGACACATATATGCCGGAATACCGGTTTAGGATTTTTCTTTGGTGAGGAAACGTAGTACCGACTGCATAAAAGTTTATTTTCAGAGAAAAGAGTCAAAATGAAGTTTAGGAATCCATTTAGGGATTAGTAAACTCCTATGTTGAACTAAGAGTCAATTGGGAGTATAGATTCAATCTCAAAAACTTAGGAACAATCTCCCCTGTTTTCGGCAGAAATTTTTGCTGAACTTGAACAGGGCATAACTTAAGATTGGTTGAACCAATGGAGGTGTGGGATACCATTCTGGAAAGGTTTTGAAGTTCTCTACAACTTTTCTGTAGAGTTCCAGAACAAAATCTCCCTCCAAAGGGATGAAAATCTCAGATGAAAAGGTACTGTCCAAAAACAGGACAGACCAAATGCTCTCTGGAATTTCTGTATTCCAACCGAAACACTTAGTTTCACCGTTCGGCGTCCAGTGGCTGTTGTAAAACAGCGAGCTGGAGTCGAAGGGTTTATGCATTTGACATATCACTTCGAGTTAGTACATGTTTGGGTCCAATACAATAGCGAGGAATTACGCATGCTAACACACTTAACATCCCGTGGTGACCCCGATGGTCGAAATGAACTTCTAAACCCCTAAAGTTCAATACTTTGGAACTCGATCGTATGACCCGGTCCAGGGTTGTATATGGTGCATAAAGTGTATACTTTATCCATATGTGTGATTGTTATGCGTATTGTTTATCCCATTCTCGCATTACTATTGTATAGGCTGGATGAGCTAAACCCACATGTGCTGATCATTTGAATGATCTGAATGCAGAATGGTGCGGACACGCTCAACGCAAGAGGAGGGAGGTCCGAGTCAGGTTCGTGGTGATGAGTCTCCACCTCCGGAGCAAACCACGACGCAGCAGCAACCACCTCCTCCACCGCCAGAACTTCCAAGGAATCTTGCGGAGGTTCTCGCCGCAGTGCTCGGCTCGCGCGACGAGCAAACCGAGCTGCTGCGGATGTTGGTGCAGCAGAATGCGTCCCATCAGGGAGGACGCCAAGACAATGGGCAACGCCAGCCCCAACAAAGTTCGTATTTAGAATTCATGGCGACCCCTCCACCGGTCTTCACGGAGGCCGAAGAACCTTTGGAGGCGGACAGCTTTATCCGCACTCTGGAGGCAAAGTTCGGGCTGCTACGATGCACCGAACATCAGAAGGCGCTGTATGCAGCGCAACAGCTTCAAGGAGAAGCCGGTACCTGGTGGGCGAACTACACCGCCTCCTTACCGGCTGGCCATGCCGTCACATGGACGGAGTTCCGGGAGGCGTTCCACGCCTATCACATACCTCCCGGTGTGATGGAAATGAAGCTCCAGGAGTTCCTGGCGCTACGACAAGGCGAGAGGAGTGCTCATGAGTACTCTAGGTTATTCAACCGGCTGGCGCAGTATGCGCCAGGATTTGTGGGAACGGAAGACAACAAGCGCAATGCGTTCTTACGGGGCCTGAACTCCAAGATGAAGGTCCATCTCGCCCAGAGCAATCGCGGCACATTCAACGACTTAGTTAATGCCGCGATCCTACAGGAGAATGCTCAGCGCGAGCGCGGTTCTGACAAGAGGAAACGCAGCGTGCTGACGAGCAGCAGTGGTGGGACACCACAGAAATACCGCGTGGTGTATCGCTCACCATCCGGTCAGAGATGGCAGCCACCGGCGCGACCGCCTCAGTTTCGCGGTCGGCAATATAATGCGCCGGGCTTTCGACCGACGTATCCACCACAGCAACAGCAGCAGCAAAGGATGGTTCCACGTGCGCCCCAGTTTCAACAGCGTGCACCGGGATTTCGTCCTCAAGTCGGCGGGACCCCGACACCTTACACGTGCTATACGTGTGGCCGTGTCGGGCACATTTCGAGGGATTGCCCGAGTCGCGACAGGGCAGGGGTGCAGCACCATATCAGGGTGCTAATCAGCCCCGCAACCAGCCCAAGAAACCAGCACCAAAACCCGGCAACGTCCACCACTTAGCCATTGAAGACGTGCCTGAAGGCGAACCCGTCCTCGCGGGTACGTTCTCTTACCTAGATCATCCCGTAGTCATACTTTTTGACTCCGGTGCCACCCATAATTTCATAAGTCAGTCTTATGTTATTAAATATCAACTGCCTATCATTCCCACAAATAATTCATATTTGATATGTTCTCCGGATGGGAAAATAACAGCTGATAGAATGGTCTATAGAGCACCATTACAATTGGGTGGAAATCTATATCCGACTTCTCTAATCGTGTTAGAAAGTAAAAAACTTGATGTCATTTTAGGAATGTCATGGCTACATCGCCATGGTGCTGTTCTTGACATCATTCCACGTGTGGTTCGTTTAAACTCTCCACTTCATGAACCATATGTTCTTATTCTTGACCGTTCGGTTCAAGAAACCCCAGCCACCTATAACACGGAAGCCACGAAACTTGAGGATATTCGAGTGGTCCGTGAATACCCGGATGTCTTTCCGGATGATCTTCCGGGTATGCCACCCGAAAGAGATGTCGAGTTCAAGATTGAACTTGTACCTGGAACGACACCAATCTCACGGAGACCATATAAGATGGCTCCCAACGAGCTGGCTGAACTGAAGGAGCAGCTCAACGATTTGATGAAGAAGGGTTTCATTCGACCGAGTTCCTCGCCATGGGGATGCTCGGCGTTGTTTGTGAAGAAGAAGGATGAGACCTTGAGGTTGTGTGTGGACTACCGACCTCTCAACGCCGTCACCATCAAAAATAAATATCCACTGCCCCGCATCGATATTCTCTTCGATCAACTTGTGGGTGCGAGTGTATTTTCCAAGATGGATCTTCGCTCCGGATATCATCAAATCAAGATCCGAGCGGAAGATATTCCGAAGACGGCCTTCTCGACGAGATATGGGTTGTATGAATACCTCGTCATGTCCTTTGGTCTCACCAACGCCCCGACACACTTCATGTATCTCATGAACTCAGTGTTCATGCCGGAGTTGGACAAGTTTGTGGTGGTGTTCATAGACGACATCTTGGTTTACTCCAAGACTGAAGAAGAACACGCCAAACACTTGCATATCGTGCTCCAACGATTAAGAGACCATAAGCTTTATGCCAAGTTCAGCAAGTGCGAGTTTTGGATCAGCCAAGTGCCATTCCTTGGTCATATCATTTCTGCAGAAGGCATTGCAGTTGATCCAAGCAAAATCGAACAAGTGCTGAAATGGAAATCCCCCACATCAGTCCATGAAGTCAGGAGTTTCCTCGGGTTAGCGGGATATTATCGGAGATTCATACAAAATTTCTCCAAGCTTGCTAAGCCGATGACTGAACTGTTGAAAAAGGGGATCAAATATGTTTGGAGCTCAGCTTGTGAAGAAGCTTTCCAAGCGTTAGTGAAGCATCTTACAACAGCCCCGGTGTTAGCTCAACCGGATACAACCAAGCCCTTTGACGTATATTGTGATGCGTCTGGCATCGGGCTTGGCTGTGTATTGCTGCAAGGAGGAAGAGTGGTCGCCTATGGCTCACGTCAACTTCGTAACCACGAGCAGCACTATCCGACACATGATCTTGAGCTCGCTGCTGTGGTATTGGCCTTGAAGATGTGGAGGCACTACTTACTTGGAAACTTAGTGCACCTCTACACCGACCACAAAAGTCTGAAATATATATTCACTCAAAAGGAGTTGAATATGCGGCAACGGAGATGGCTAGAACTGATCAAAGATTATGAGATCGAGATTCACTACCATCCCGGGAAGGCAAACATGGTTGCCGATGCCTTAAGCCGCAAATCCCATGTCAACAGTCTGTCCATCACCCCACTTGAAGAGGGGGAGCCGAGTCTGTACTTGGATCCATATGGGGTGTTATATAATCTTGCTCTCATCCCAACCATGAGAGAGGAGATTATGAAAGCCCAGAAGAAGGACATGGGAATGTCGCACATTCGGAGAAGGATGGAGAATGGCGAAATGAAATGCTTCCGAAGAGATGAACACGACACTCTATGGTTTAAAGACCGTATAGTGGTACCCCGTGACATGAAGCTTCGGAAGAAAATCTTGGACGAGGCTCATTTGTCCAAGTATTCTATTCATCCGGGCAGCAACAAGATGTACCAGGATCTGAAAACCAGGTTTTGATGGACTAGGATGAAGAGAGAAATCGCAAAATACGTATCCGAATGCGATACGTGTCGGCGGGTGAAAGCCGACCATATGCGTAAAGCCGGACAGCTGCAACCATTGAACATTCCGGCGTGGAAGTGGGAGGATATCAGCATGGACTTCATTGTTGGGTTACCTCTCACGTCTCACAAGCATGACTCGATTTGGGTGATAGTCGATCGACTAACCAAGTCGGCTCATTTTATCCCCGTACATACAAAGTACGTGGCCAAGCAATATGCGGGGCTGTACATTGCAAAGATCTTATGTTTGCACGGTGTCCCCTGCTCTATCATTTCAGATCGCGGTGCGCTGTTCGTCTCTCGGTTCTGGGAACAGCTGCACGCATCCTTGGGGACCAAACTGATCCGGAGCTCCACGTATCACCCGCAGACAGATGGTCAAACATTACGGGTGAATCAAGTGCTTGAAGACATGCTACGCGCTTGTGCCATCCACCACGGCAAGAATTGGGACGATCATTTGCCGTTGGCGGAGTTTTCGTACAACAATGGCTATCAAGCTAGCATCAAGATGGCGCCGTATGAAGCTCTCTACGGCCGGAAATGCCGCACACCACTCAACTGGTGCGAGTCCGGCGAGCGAGTCATCTACGGCATTGAACTTCTGAATGAAGCTGAAGAACGAGTGCGAGTAATACAAGCCAATCTCAAGGCTGCTCAATCTCATCAGAAAAGCTATGCGGATAAAAGACGCCGCCCTCTCCACTTCGACATCGGGGACCATGTTTATGTCCGTGTGTCTCCGATGAAGGGAATTCACCATTTCGGAGTGAAGGGTAAACTTGCGCTGCGGTTCATTGGTCCGTTCGCCGTCATTGAAAGATGTGGACCCGTGGCCTATCGCTTAGATTTACCGGCATCGCTCGCAGGCATTCACAACGTCTTCCACATCTCTCAGCTGAGAAAGTGCCTCAAGCCCTCGGCTGAAGTCCGCACAGAAGACATATAAGTTCTTTAACCGGACCTCACGTACACGGAGTATCCAACCCGGATCATCGATGAAAAGACTCGTGCCACAAGAAACCGGACCTTAGGGTTCTACAAGGTCTTGTGGAGTAACCATACCGCTGATGAGGCGACATGGGAAAGCGAGGATTATCTACGAACGTATTATCCGGACTTGCTATCATCCTATACCCGGTAAAGTTTTTCCCCACTTTGCCTTTCCTTTGGAATCTCGGGATGAGATTCTTTTTAAGGGGGAAGGGATGTAAAATCCCCAGAAGTGGTAGCAAGAAAATCCAGCTCATATACACTTATGAAAAATGAGGGGAATTTAAAACTTTGAATTATAATAAGTGTGAGTTCAAAGTGAGGGTTTAGACTTCCCAAAACTTCCAAACATGGGGATCTAAATGCACAACTTGGATCTTTATAGTCCAAATATTCAACCTTCCAAATTTCAGCTCATTTGGAGGGGTTTTAATATTTGTTTGGGATTAAAAGGAGAAGCCCTCTAATCTGAATTTCAAATTCAGTTTCAAATTCCAATTCCCTCAATTTGAAAATTTGGTTTTACAAAGGTGTTCTCCACCTTTTAATAAACAGCCATGCCAAAAATTGGGAACTTTGGAGCTGGTTTGCTATATTTTTGAGGCAATACAAAGTGGAGAATTCAAACTCCTTTTCAAATTCAAATGATCAATCCACATCCAATTTTCACACCCGAATTCAAACTATTTGAATTCACCAAATTCAAACTATGACTTGGGGTTGAAGTCAAGTCTTTAATGTTGAGTTGCTGGTGGGAAAATATCAGAAAAAGTTGATTAAACAAAGAGGGGAGGTGGGGCCCATTTGTCAGCCACCCACAGGAGCTACCGCCTTTGCTCCATTCGATCGAACAGCAGGGGCGCGACAGCTCCCGTCTCCGACCCCCGCCCGAGGTGTGCCGCGCCACCTCCTGTTTCTGCCGCCTACTTGATCGTCCGCGCGTGCCACAGTCCAAGCACAACCCCCCTTGCTCTCTCGGCCGTTCACCGACGTGTTTTCCCTGTTCCCTGCTCAGTTCGCGTAGCCTCGGCCGCCGCTCGGTTGATCCGCGTCGCCGTCGGTCATCGACACCACTCCGACGTTGTCACGACCGGTTGAGGTCGTAGGAAGGTGCGCAAGGCCCTCTAGTTTCTCTCTGACGACAGCCCCTGTCGTTCCTACGAGCTGGTCCCGAGAGCTGAGCCTAAGTTCATCGTTCCACTTTCCAGCTTGCCGCCAAGACGCCGCACCATCGACCGGCCACCTCTGGCTCGTTCACGCTCGTCCAACCGGTGTTCTAGGTGCGTTGTCGACCCTTCTTGCTGTCCTCCCGGTTTGGAGCTAGGTCATCGTCTAGGTTGGCCGGAATTCAAGGTTTGTCACCGGCGGTTCCTCGGAACCTAGTTGAAAGAAAACTGGAAATTCCAGGGCCATATTGGGTTGGGGCTCACAAGAGTCTAGGCATAGGTTCTCCAAGCCATGACGACCCTTCTCGAGCAAACGGCAAGCAAATCCATGCAGAGTCCGAAGAGTTCTTCGTGTTTTTCCTCACGGCGGGGAAGAACCACTTCGGTCGCACGGTGAAGTCATGTTTCCGACCGTTTTCCGAGGGATCTGGGTAGTGTTACAAACTCCCCAGGTCACGGTGGTGCTGTAGGACCCAACCGCGGTCGGTTTCCGAGCTTGCCGGGCGAACACCACGTCGCCGGAGTCGCCCGAGTTACTGCCACCGTCGGGGAGGTATTTTCGGCCAGTTAGCGCCGCCACCGAGCTCACCAAAATGTTCCTCGTCGGGTTTTAGGCACAGGCGGCGAGGGTTGAGCCGTTTGAGGCACGGGACAGCCGTTCCGGCGAGGCACGGTCACTTCTTCGGCGAGGAGGCCGGCCGGGCGCGAGGTTGAAGAAGGTGGGGGCCTGCCCCACCTGTCAGTGGCACCAGGAAGGCGCCGGATCGGCTTGTGGCGCCGGATCTGGTGCGGCTGCGCGGGAATAACCCCGTAGCCCCCGGTGTTGCTAAAATCTGACTGGCCCGAATTAAAACAGTGGGCCCAGTTTCAATTATTTGAAGTTTCTATTAGAGAAATAATTCCAGGAATTAGCTGATCTTTACAAGGCCATAACTTTGTGTAGAAAACTCCAAAAAGAGTGAGACCAATTTTGTTGCATTCCTCATGAGGAGTAATTCACAGAGAAACCAAATTTCGGCTATGAAAATGCCCAGGAATTTCTTTAGAATTGTTTTTAGTAAATCTTTTAGGGATTTATTACAGGAGCAATTCTTTATGAAATATTCCCAAATTTGGGTAGCAAATCCTCTTCATAGATACTAATCTCCAGTAAAAATTTGGGCTTCATTGGAGGTCAATTGCTGGGTCAAATTACCTTCTCAAGTTCAGCCTTTATTTGAAAATTCAAATTTAAACAGCAGCTTTTTCAGAACTCCTGTCTAAGTTCAAAAATTCATCTCTCTCTGATGGTAGCTCCAAAAATGGTGAAACAAATTTTGTTAGAACCATGGAGACTTACCCTAATCAGATATTCCACCATTAGCTATGTCAAAGCTCCTGAATTGGGCTCAAAATTTAGAGAAGCATTGTATTTGTAGGAATTTTAAATACTACATTGTGCAATGACATATCTCCAAATTTGGCTCAAATCATCCTTAGAGAGTCTAGTATCCACTGTAAAAATCCCAAAGCCAATTAAGGATTTTAAATAGCAGTAGCTATGAGTAGAAGTCCAATTCTTATAAATCCTTAATACTTATACATGTATTTTATTACATTTCATAATAGTGACCGAAGTTGAGGATACGCCGGAGCCCTTGGACGTCCTCCCACCAGAAGCTGACTTTCCGTTTAACTCGCAACCAGGCAAGCCCCGGTTTGCACTTAAGTACCTTTTATAAAGTTTTTCCTTTGTACCATTTATGTCTAGGTTGAATGTTTGCATTAGAGTTAGGGTGATTGAAACCCCACTTGCATAGCCTCTTTAAATCCTATAAAGGGTTGGGTAGTTTACAAACCGACGAGTAGAGAATGCCATGCTAATGTATAGGATCTCGGTAGAAGTCGAGTGGTTGGAAGCTACTCGCGAGATAGTACTTATCACACGGGAAGAAAAGAGGTAGATAATGGCTTGAGTTATGAAAATGAGACCCAGCAGAGGGGGATAGGAAGCAGTGAGCAGAGGTCTCACGTGCGTAGCCCTGTTGGTGTCGGTTGAGGACCGTCCGTGTGCGGCCCTGCTGGACAAGTATCGAACAGTACCGGATGCATACTGGCATATGGGAACCAGGAAACCGATGTAATTGGTTAACCTGGGTGTCGAGGCTTACCCAACCGTAAATAGGAGTGGGTTGAGGGTAGCAAGGTGTAAATCTGCCGGTGGGCACAGTCACGCTCCACGCGGGGACCTCCTACCCGTTACGGATGGACCGGTTCGGCATTTGGGTTGCCTTTGAAAGGTTGTTGCATACAACAGAGTAGGAAGGGGTGTGGAATCACGCTTCTGAAAGTGGGTGTATGTGACGTGTTATCCGGGTGTGTCTTGATTGCAATCACCGTCCCTCGCAGTTATTTGAGTACCCGCTTGTTCACTGCGCTGTGACGTAGTAAGAAGTGAAATAAGCCAACTGAAAATGCTGTATTGATCTTAATGTCTTAAATACCTTGATTGCTGTAGATATAGAGCTAATTAAGTTTACATTCCACTTTGGGCATCACCACATCGGAGGAAAGCGTTTCTTGTTTGATTGTGGACTTCCGATGTGAGGGCTGCCTAAGGCACATGAATCCGCTGCTATAAAACTGAAAATGAGGACCAACTTATAGGCGTGTCTTTATTGCAAAATCCTTTCCTATCTTACATACCCTTGCACGTAGAGTTCCATGCCTAGGGTTGACGGTTAAGACTTGCTGAGCCTTCGTGCTCACGGTTGCAATATTTGAGCTGTTTGCAGGTGAGAGTTATGAGGAAGGTTCCGAGGACGAGGCGATGCCCCCGTCGGGGTACACGGCCGAGCTGGAGCCATGCACGCCGCCGTGATCTCCGGTTCCATGCTGCTAGTGTGTAGCGTCCCCGGGCTGGACGGCTGCACTTTTGCTTAGTTAGGGTTTGAGAGCAACGATGTATATAACTTCCGCTGTTAATTAGGTTTTGTAAAAGACTTCCGCTGTTTTATATCAAATAAAAGTTTGTATGTTGTCCTTTATTCTTTTCGTGTGTGCTGTTGGGTGCCGCATCGCACGGCACCACCCTATGCGATCCTGGAGCGGGTGAACCACGGGGTGGTCCCCACAGCGACGTCGACCGCTGAACTTCAACGTCGGAGAGTACGTATATCTCCGCGTATCTCCAATGAAGGGAGTTCACCGATTCGGTGTAAATGGGAAGCTCGCTCCCCGGTTTATTGGTCCATTTGCTATCACGGAGAAATGTGGACCCGTAGCTTACCGACTTGAGCTACCGACGAACCTCGCTGGGGTGCATAATATATTTCACGTCTCTCAGCTTCGGAAATGTCTCAAGAATACCACTGCTGTCCGCAATGAAGATCTTGAGACATTGCACCCGGATCTCTCTTATGCCGAGCATCCAATCCGGATTATTGATGAAAAGTCTCAGTCGACAAGGAATCAGACGCTCCAATTCTATAAGGTATTGTGGAGCAATCATACCGCGGAGGAAGCAACATGGGAGAGTGAAGAATACCTCCGTTCAAACTATCCGGACTTGCTGTCCGCTAATATCCGGTAATTCCTTCTCTACCACTTCGTCTCTTCTTTATGAATCTCGAGATGAGATTCTTTTTAAGGGGGGAGGGATGTGAAATCCCAAAAACTCAACCAAGTGGAGCTACAAGTCACACCGAGAAAACGAGAGGGAATTTAAACTTTTGAATTTAACGGTGTGAGCTCCAAGTCGAAACTTGAACTTGCAAAAATTCCCGAACACGGAGATCTAAAGCTATCATTTGGTTCTCCACACATCCAATAATATCCCGGCAAATTTTCGGAGCATTTGAAAAGGATTTCCTATTTGTTGGAATTTAAACAGGAGAAAATTCGAATTTGAATTTAAATCTCAGTTCCAAATTCCGACTTCACCGAAATTCAAATTTGAGTGCACTGTTGTGTTGCTCACATTTTTTTTTGGCCTACCCTCCAAGTTTGATCAAATTTGGAGCTCGTTTGCCATTTTAAACAAAATTGGGGATAAGGGAGAGAAGTGGACCCCACATGTCATACACACAAGGTTTCTACCGCCTCTGTTTTCCTCCCTCGCTCGAGCTCCCGACATCACCGCGGCAGCAGACTTCGGGGCAAAGTTTTGGGCACCACCTCCTGCTCTAAGCTGGGTTTTTCTTCGCCCTTATCTCTCCCACACGAAGCAGCAGCGAAGTCATTCTTTCCCTGCTCGCACGCTCGAACCACCGAAGGACCACTTCCGTTTCTCTGGCCTCATCGCTGATCAACGTCTGAGAGGGTTGGCGCCCAGCTGAGGAGTCTAGGAGCTACGCCGGCTTCCCCTTGACGCCTTCCAACCCTCACCAGCTCGTGCCCGGCCTCCTCCCGTCGCTGCCACGCCGTTCTTCCTCTGCAGGTCCGAGCAAGTCACGTCTCACTGATCATCAGCGCCCGGACATTCTAAGCTGTATCGTGCCCAACCTTCTACAGCAAAAAGAGGCGCCCCAGACTGCTCTACACTCCGGTGAAAACCCCTCCTCTTTTTATGCACTACATAGGAAGAATTTCTCTGTTTACTGCAAGTGTATTCATAGAACCGAGCTGCACAAATCTTCAAAATTCATCGTGTTCAGTCCACCATCACTTGTGCCGAGCTGGAAACATGTTCTAGACTCTCCAACGCCCCTCTAGGATAAAAAACCATCAAAAATCATCAAGAATTGGTGCTGTTCTTCGAGAATTTTGGGACGGCACCGATTTTTGCCCTAGGTCGCCGATGAGTTCCTATTTGCAGCCATTTTGGAGCCGATTTGAGCCCATGCCGGTGATGAGGGATCCCCCACGGTGCTATAGAGCCCAAGAACCGACCATTTGGTAGAGAAATCACCGCGCAAGACCTCGCCGGAGCCCTAGGGTTTGCTGTTGCCGGTGCGCCCCGTTTTTCGGCGAGTTTAAGCCGCCGGCGACCTCACCAATGAGTTCAGCATGGGGGAAAACGGGGGGGGGGGGGGGGGGGGGCAGCAAGCAGGGGGTCTGGAGGTGGCTGGGAAGTGCCTTTCTGGTGACCTCGCCGGAGGGAGCCGCCCCTGCTCTGTTTGGCGCATGGCTGGAGGTTAGGGATGACGAGTGGGACCCACTGTCAGCATTTAAACATTTTCCATATTTTCCCATTTCAGTTCAAACTTTGGAGAGCCATAACTTTGTGTAGGAGTGTCCAAAAATTGTGAAACAAATTTTGTTGGATTCCTCTCAAAGAGTACTATCCAGGGGTGCAGCCCAATATTTATGAGAATTCCTGAATTTGGCTCATTAATTCATTTAAGTAAAATTTGTATGAATTTTTACAGGAGTTCTGTTAATTGGAAAATTCCCAAATTTGGGCAGGGCAACAACAACAACAACAACCAAGCCTTTATCCCAAGCCTGTTGGGGTCGGCTAGACATGAAACCCAATATCAATGAAGTAAAAGAGAGGAAGAGTTATAAGAACAAGGAAAAAAGAAAAAAAGGTAAAAAAAAAGAAAAAAAAAGAAAAAAAATAAAAAAAAGAAAAAAGAAAAAGAGAAAAGAAAAAGAAAAGAGAAAAGAGAAAAGAAAAAAAGAAAAAAGAAAAAAAACACGACTACGATTCTGGCACATGGATTGCTACTTTCCATGCGGTCCTATCATGAGCTAAGTCTCTGGATACATTCCAATCTCTCAAATCTCGTTTTACCGCCTCCTCCCAGGTCAACCTTGGTCGTCCTCTACCCCTCCTAATATTTTCTCTACCTCTTAAAATTCCACTGTTAACCGGTGCTTCTGGAGGTCTCCGTTGGATATGTCCAAACCACCTAAGTCGATGTTGGACTAACTTCTCTTCAATCGGCGCCACCCCTACCTTATCTCGAATCGCCTCATTCCTTATTCGGTCTCTTCTCGTGTGCCCGCACATCCACCGTAGCATGCGCATCTCTGCAACACTCATTTGTTGGACATGTTGCCGTTTAGTTGGCCAACATTCCGCCCCATAGAGCATCGCGGATCTGATCACCGTCCTATAGAACTTTCCTTTTAGCTTTTGTGGGACTTTCCTATCACATAGGATTCTAGAGGCTTGTCGCCATTTCATCCACCCTACCTTGATCCTGTGGCAAACATCCTCATCAATATCGCCATTGCTTTGTAACATTGATCCTAAGTATCGGAAAGAGTCCCTTCTAGGTACTATTTGTCCTTGTAGACTAACATTTCCCTCTTCACGACCAACACCACTAAAGTCACACCTCATATACTCGGTTTTGGTCCTACTAAGTCTAAACCCCTTGGACTCTAAGGTTTGTCTCCATAACTCTAATTTCTTATCAACACCATCTCTAGTTCCATCTACCAGCACTACATCATCAGCAAATAGCATGCACCAAGGGATATCCCCTTGTATATCCTTCGACACCTCATCCATCACCAAGGAAAAGATGTATGGGCTCAAAGTTGATCCTTGATGTAGTCCTACCGTGATAGGAAATGCATCAGTCTCACTATCACTTACGCGCACACTTGTCCTAACATTATTGTACATATCCTTGATAAGGGTAATGTACTTTGTTGGCACTTTATGTTTCTCTAGTGCCCACCACATGACTGACCTTGGTATCTTGTCGTACGCCTTCTCCAAGTCGATGAACACTATATGCAAGTCCTTCTTCTGCTCCCTATATCTCTCCATAAGCTGACGAAGCAAGAAAATCGCCTCCATTGTAGACCTCCCAGGCATAAAACCAAACTGGTTTTTAGTGACATTGGTCACTTTCCTCAGGCGGTGTTCAATCACTCTCTCCCAAAGCTTCATAGTATGACTCATAAGCTTAATGCCTCGATAATTAGTACAACTTTGAATATCTCCTTTATTTTTGAAGATAGGTACTAATATACTTTTCCTCCATTCTTCAGGCATCTTGTTTGACCGAAAAATATGGTTGAATAGCTTTGTGAGCCATACTATTGCCACGTCCCCAAGACATCTCCACACCTCAATAGGGACATCGTCAGGGCCGAGGGCCTTTCCTCCTTTCATCCTTTTTAAGGCCTCCTTAACCTCAAACTCTTGTATCCTCCGCACGAACCGCCTGTTGGAGTCATCAAAGGAGTCATCCAACTCAACCATAGTGCTCCCATTCCCATCATTGAATAGCCCATTAAAGTAATCACACCATCTATTCTTAATCTCTTCATCCTTCACTAGAATGCGGTCAGTCTCATCTTTGATGCATTTAACTTGATTGAGATCCCTCATCTTTCTCTCGCGGATTTTTGCTACCTTGTATATGTCCTTTTCACCTTCTTTTGTCTCTAGTCTCTCATATAACTTATCATAGGACTGTCCTCTTGCCTTACTCACAGCCCGCTTTGCATTCTTCTTAGCCTCTTTGTACTTAAGCATGTTGCTTGCGCTTCTATCATTATGCCAACTCTTGTAACACTCCTTCTTCTCCTTAATGGACTTTTGTACATCCTCATTCCACCACCAAGTGTCTTTATCTACAAGTTTCTTTCCCTTTGTCACACCGAACACCTCACTAGCTACCTTCCTAATGCAAGTTGCCATCTTCATCCACATACTATCTGCATCTCCATTTTCTGCCCAGGGTCCTTCCGTGATCACCCTATTTTTAAAGGATTCTTGTGATTCTCCCTTCAACTTCCACCACTTTGTTCTTGTGATTTTGACACCTTTGTCGCGCAAAGAGCATGTATGGAAGCGAAAGTCAGCTACCACAAGCTTATGTTGTGTCACAACACACTCCCCCGGGATCACCTTACAATCTAGACACTCCCGTCTATCCTTTCTCCTAGTGAGGACAAAGTCAATCTGGCTAGAGTGTTGGGCACTACTAAAGGTCACTAGGTGAGATTGCCTCTTCCTAAAGAGGGTGTTAGCTATCAACAGATCATAGGCTACGGCAAAGTCGAGGATGTCCTTACCCTCTTGATTTCTATCCCCGCATCCAAAACCTCCATGTACCCCCTCAAATCCTAGGTTAGTTGCACCCACATGACCATTGAGATCTCCCCCTATGAGGAGTTTCTCGGTTATCGGTACACTACTGACCATATCCTCCAAGTCCTCCCAAAATTGCCTCTTAGCACTCATGTTGAGCCCAACTTGTGGGGCATAAGCACTAATGACGTTCAAGACAATGCCCCCAATTACTATCTTGATTAAGATGATCCTATCCCCTCGTCTTCGAACATCCACTACTCCATCCTTAGGACTCTTATCTATTAGAACACCTACGCCATTCCTAGTCCCAGCCGAACCAGAATACCAAAGCTTGAAACCGGTATTCTCGACTTCTCTCGCCTTTTGACCCGCCCATCTAGTCTCTTGTACACAAAGGATATTTACTCGTCTCCTAATGGCAACATCTACTAACTCACGTAGCTTCCCCGTCAAGGATCCTACATTCCAACTACCCACCCGAAATCTATGTTCCTCGGCTAGCTTCCTTACGCTTTGCACCCGTCGAGTAAGATGCAAAGACCCTTGCTCACTTATCACTACACCCGGGCGATGATGTAGCGCGCCACTAAGGTGGTGGCGATCCGGCCCTTGCTCATTTAACACCATATCCGGGTTCCGATATGGCGCGCCACTAAGGCGGTGGCGACCCGGCCCTTGCCCACTTAACACCATACCCGGGTTCCGATATGGCGCGTCGCTAAGAGGGTTACGCCCCAACGAATTTCTATTGGGTTTCATTTCCATGAGAATGGCTAAGTGTAAGTTGTTGGCTCGCCAAGCCTATCACAACCCCCTCCTCCTTTACCCGGGCTTGGGACCGGCTATGTCATTACAACATAGGCGGAGTTAAATTTGGGCAGGGCACTCTTCCAAAAATCCTTGAACTCCAGTAAAATTTTCAGAGGCATTGGAATTCATTTGCTTGTCCAAATGTTAACTCAATCTTGTATGTCTCTGAAAATTGGGAAAATGAACAGAGATATTTTCAGACTTTTAACCAAGTTTGGAAAATTCATATCTCCGTGTAGGAAGCTCCAAAAATGGTGAAACCAAGTCTTATGGACTCATGAGACTCTCAAGTTTCTGAAAAACCAAATTTGGAGCATGACAAGACACTATAATTGCCATAGGATTTCAGAGAAGCGAAATAGTAAGAAAATTCCCTAGGCCACATCTTCCATCAACTTTGTCTGAAATTTTGCAAGCCATACCTCTGTAAGATATATGGTCCACTGTAAAAATTTTAGAGCCAATTGAGATCATCTTCTCCAGTTTTATGCCAATTATGTCCAGCTTCATACTTATGTCCATTATATAGTTCTTTGCACTTTAATTCCAAAAACCTCCAATACTCAAAATGTTCCTTTCTCTGTTCCAGCACATAGCCAAACCAAATTCTCAAATCTTATATAGTCTGAACTCTTCTTAAGTCATAAAACACTTTTGTTTTATAATGTTTTTACTTGCAACATAAAACTGTGCATGTTCATATCGATAGGAAAAACGACGAAGGAGCTCGACGAGGCATTCGACTCAGAACAGAAACTTGAAGCATTACTCGTCGCTAAGCTACTGACTTAAAAGTAGAAATAAACCTGCAGCAACATAAGGCAAGCCCCGGTTTGCATTTAACAGCTTTTTAGTTATATTTTGCTTTGTATCACTTTTATGGGTCTAGTATGTATTGTGCATTAGGTCAAGGTGATTGATACTCCAAATTCATAGCCCACAAACCCTTGGAGAACAGGGTAGAATAGGTTACCTTCATGTAGTTTCTGCTAGGCTAAAGTTGTATAGGATCCGGTACAAGTTAGGTAGTTGGAAGCTACCCGCGAGTTTAGGATGTGGGTACAGCGGGGTATGATTCTAGAAAATGAAAGTTCTGGAATGGAAAATGAGACCGAGCAGAGAGTAGGAGCAGCAGGACGTTGGGCCTGTGTGGCTGTAGCTCTGTTTGTGTCGGTTAAGGACCGATGCATATGCCGCCCTGCTGAGCAAGTTTGAACAGTACCGGATGCATATCGGATATATGGGACCTGATAAACCGATGTAACTCAGGTACTCTCGTGTCGAAACTTATACGGCTGTCCTTTGGGGGTTGGTATCAGAGGTGTAAACCCGCTAGCGGAGCAACTTCGACGTGTTCCGTGTAGTGGCCCTTCTGATGGGTCGGCGGAACTGGTTCGGCATTGGAGTGACGGGTGAAAGGTTGCTGCATACAACGTAAGAAAGAGCTCGCGTGAGTCTTTCGAGGCGGGTGTATGTGTCGTGTATTCCGGGTGTGTCCTGATTGCAATTACCGTCCCTCGCGGTTATATGAGTACCACTTGTTCACTGAGTTGTGACATAGTAATATTTCCAGATGAAGTGAAATGAATCATTGCTGTCGTGAAGTTCTTAAATTCATTGTATTGCCAACCATGTATGCTATAGTTGTAGAGCTCATTAAGTTTATTTTCCTCTTTGGGCATCACCACATCGGAAGAAAACGTTTCTTGTTTGATTGTGGACTTCCGATGTGAGGGCTGCCTAAGGCATAATAATCTGCTGCTATGAACCTGAAAGTAAGGATCAACATTTAGGCATTTCGTTGTGGCATCATACCTTTCCTATGTTAGTAATCTCTGCACGTAGAGTTCCATGTTTAGGAGTGTCGGTTAAGTCTTGCTGAGCCATCGTGCTCACGGTTGCATTATTAGTGTTTGCAGGTTATAAATTTGCTATCAAGATGGTTGTTCAGTGAGCCATCAGAGACTCACCGGAAACCCTGCCGCTGCACTCATCTCTGTGAAAGCTAGTAAGAAGCGTCCGTGGGCTGGACGCCTTCTCTTTTGCATAGTTAGGACCGAGAGTAAGTGTGTATGTATATTCCGCTGCGTGTACCCTCATGGTACACTACTTTGTAAATGACATTATCTTGAGAAATAAAAGACTTTGTACTTGATGGTTCTTTTCGTGTATGCTGTTGGGTGCCGCATCGCACGACACCACCCAATGTGTATCCTGGAGTGTGGATCCCGGAAGGGGTTCCCCACCGGCGGTCCTTTTCCAATCATACAGATCGTTTGGGCTCTCTTCCGGCGATCTCTCTCGACCAAACTCCGGCGATGGGTTTACTCGGCGATTTGGGGCTAGGGCTCTAAGTCGTCGGCTCAGGAGTTGGAAAGAAGTTCGTGGTTTCGGCCAAAGGTTTTGGGTTCTATTTATAATCGGGAGAAGAAGAGTCCTAATCTGATTGTATTTCGAATAAGAGTTCTATTCAGATTGTTATTGAATCTTAACAACTTATCTTTAGTTGATTTGGTGCGGTAACATTGTGGAATTCATATCGGTTTCCTCTCCGTACCGGTATTTCCACGCGTACAGAATCCAAAACCTCTCCAGAACTCGTTACCTCCATGGTGATGAGCTCCGGAAGCTCCACGTGTCCACCGGGGCCTGGTCTCCCCCTTTCCGTAGAGACGAGCTCCGGTTGTGCCGCGTGTCAAGCGAGCGAGACCTCCCTCTCCTTTGGAGGTGAGCTCCGCGTGCGCCATGTATCCTGGCGGTCGGGACCTCCTCTCCATTCTGAGGTGGCTCCACGCACGCCACGTGTCAGTGCCGGACCTTCCCTCTCTACGGAGGTGGCTCCGGGTGTGCCACGTATCCTAACAGCGCCAGACTTCCTTTCTTCTCAGAGACGAGCTCCAAGGTTAACACGTGTCCAACAGTGACGGACCTCCCAGAGATAAGCTCCGGCGGTGACACGTGTCCAATAGAACCGGACCTCTCCCCCTTTGCGGGGATGAGCTCCGAAGGCGCCACGTGGCCAGCGGGCCGCGAGAGTTGTCTTCGGCACTCTTGGTGAAGTGGATTTTTTGCTCTTTTTGGCTATCCTTTTAATTCTTTCTCTGTCCCCACTTCTTTTTAAAATGTTTTTCTCTACATGAAACATGAATACATGCAGAAACCAAAAATGAGGGTGTCACAAATCTACCCCCCTTAAATTGAATCTCGCCCTCGAGATTCGTTAGTAGAGAATAGATGATGGAATTCTGCCTTGACGTCTTCTTCACTCTCCCATGTGGCTTCAGCTTCGGTGTGATGGCTCCATTGTATCTTGCACCATCAGATCACTTTGTTCCTTGTGACCCTTTCCTTTACATCCAAAATTTGGATAGGGTGCTCCGCATAAGTCAGGTCCTCTTGAAGTTCAAGCTCTTCCATTGGTACTTGCTCCTCTGGTACTCTCAAGCACTTCTTGAGCTGGGATACATGAAACACGTCATGTACGTCGGAGAGATATGTTGGGAGCTCTAGTTGATAGGCTACTTCTCCTCGCTTGTCCAAAATCTTAAATGGTCCGATGTAGCGAGGTGCTAGCTTGCCTTTGACATTGAAACGTCGTTGGCCACGGATAGGTGATACCTTAAGGTATACGAAGTCTCCTACTTCAAAGGTCAACTTCCTTCGCCTATTGTTCGCATAGCCTTTCTATCGTTACTGAGCAGCCTTTACGTTCTCCCATATCGTTTGGACTTGCTTTTCAACTTCTTGTAGCACTTCGGGTCCAAACACCTGGTTCTCTCCGGTCTCGTTCCAAAACAGCAACGTTCTACACCGCCTACCATACAATGCTTCGAAAGGCGACATCTTCAAGCTAGCTTGATAGCTGTTGTTATAGGAGAATTCGGTGTACGGTAAACTCCTATCCCAAATACGCCCAAGTTTCAAGGCGCAAGCTCTCAACATGTCCTCCAAAATTTGGTTTGTCCTTTCGGTTTGTCCATCGGTTTGTGGGTGATAGGCGGAGCTAAAATCCAGTTGTATACCCATAGCTTTCTGCAGCTTCCTCCAGAATCTAGAGGTAAACTGAGAACCTCGATCTTAGACTATCCTCCTCGGGACTCCATGACAGCACACGATCTGCTCCATGTACAACTCGGCTAATTGTGCAACATTGTACTTGGCCCTTACAGGGAGAAAATGGGCTGTTTTCGTCAATCGGTCCACGATAACCCAGATGGAGTCATAACCCAACTGAGTACGTGGCAATCCGACGATGAAATCCAAACTGATGTCCTCCCACTTCCACTCGGGTACCTTCAAGGGTTGCAACAATCCAACGGGTCTTTGATATTCGGCCTTCACCCGTTGGCATGTGTCGCATAGGGCAACGTATTCGGCTATATCCCTTTTCATACCATCCCACCAATAACAAGTCTTCAAGTCCTTGTACATTTTGGTACTTCCGGGAGGTATGGAATAGGGTGAATCATGTGCCTCTTTTAATATCATGTCACAGAGGAGCTTCATGTTAGGCACGCAAATCCTTTTTCCTAGCCAAAGCGTACCCTTCTCATCTTCTTTGAAATCCTTCTCTATTCCTTGTCGGATCCTTTCCTTGATCTCCTTGATCTCCTCATCCATTGCTTGGCCATCTCTTATCTCTTTCTCCAATGAAGAGTGGATCTCCATCACTTCCATGTTGTTCAAGAATCCGAGGTGTAACCGTTCGAACTCCTTACGTAGTTCGGGTGGTAGCTCCCGAACCGTGAGTTGGTGACATGCTCCCTTCCGGCTCAATGCATCAGCTACTACATTGGCCCTCCCAGGGTGCTAGTTGATTCCAACATCGTAATCCTTGATGAGTTCCAAACATTGACATTGCCTCAAATTCAAGTCCGTTTGTGTAAATATGTACTTGAGGCTTTTATGATCCGTATAGATCTCACATCGATGACCAAGGATATAATGTCTCCAAATCTTCAATGCATGCACTACTGCTGCTAGCTCCAAGTCATGTGTAGGATAATTAAGCTTGTGCTTCTTTAATTGTCGTGATGCATAGGCTACCACTTGTCCTTCTTGCATGAGCACACATCGGAGCCCTTGTCTGGATGCGTCACAATATATGTCAAAGCTCTTGCTTACGTCTGGCAATACCAAAACCGGCGTTGTGGTTAGCCTTTTCTTGAGTTCCTCAAAACTTTCTTGGCATAATGGTGTCCATTGGAAGGCTTTTCCCTTTGTTAGCAACTCCGTCATAGACTTTGCTATCTTAGAGAAGTCCTTAATGAAGCATCGGTAGTATCCAACCATCCCAAGAAAACTCCGAATATCCCTCACGTTTTGCGGTTGGTTCCACTTTAGAACATCTCCCACTTTTTCGGGATAAACTGATACTCCTTCCTTGGAGATAATGTGGCCTAGGAACGATATCTCCTTTAGCCAAAATTGACACTTGTTAAGCTTGGCATACAATTGAAACTCACGCATTTTCTGCAAGGTCAATTTCAAATGTTCTTCATGCTCCTCCTCACTTTTTGAATACACCATAATGTTGTCAATGAAAACCACGACGAACTTATCCAAGTACTCCATGAAAACCTTGTTCATAAGGTACATGAAGTATGCGGGTGCATTTGTTAACCCAAAGGACATGACGGTATATTCATACGGACCATACCGTGTTCGAAAGGCAGTCTTGGGTATATCGGAGGGCTTAATCTTCAGCTGGAAGTATCCCGACCGAAGATCAATCTTGGAGAACACTCGGGCTCCTTTCATTTGGTCGAATAGGTCCTCTATACGGGGCAGAGGGTATTTGTTTTTTATTGTCACCTCATTGAGAGACCTATAGTCCGCGCACATCCTTTGGGTCCCATCCTTCTTGTCCACGAAGAGCACAGGAGCTCCCCATGGTGACGAGCTTGGACGTATAAAACCCTTCTCCAACTGCTCCTGAATTTGCTTCTTGAGTTCCACTAGTTCATTGACGGGCATCCTATAGGGTCTCTTTGCTATGGGTGCAGTTCCGGGTACCAAGTCAATGGCAAACTCAATGTCCCGGTCAGGTGGCATACCTGGAAGCTCCTCTGGAAACACGTCCGTGAATTCCTGAACCACTGGAATGCTGTCCAATGTTGCTCCTTCAACATGGTTCAAAATTGCCCTTTCGGTTGTTTGTTGGGCTGACTCAAACTCGACATGAATACCGTGCTCATTTGTCAACTGCACGCTTCTTTCAGCACATTGGATTACCCCGTTGTGCTTGCTTAACCAATCCATCCCAAGTATTATGTCAAGCCCTTGGTAATCCAAGACAATGAGGTTGGCAAGGAAGTTTACCCCCCTTATTTTAAGGCTTACTTTCGGGCATACTATATTAGTCCTCATCTCTCCACCGGGAGAATTAATTAACATAGCGCATTTTAAGTGTGATATGGGTAGATTATGCTTGGCAACATACTTGGATGATATGAAGGAATGTGATGCTCCAGAATCAAATAATATGGTGGCTGGGTTGGAGTTGGAAAAGAACATACCAATTACGACGTCCTCAGCCTGTTGTGCTTCCTCAGCAGAGACATGGTTCACGTTGCCGCGAGCATAATTCTGCTGTCCACGGTTTCCTTGATTGTCCCCTCCGTGCGGTCGCGGGTTCTGCTTGGGCACGTTGCCTTGCTGTCCAGGGCCTCTCCTTAGGCACTGGCTCGTGAAGTGTCCTGTTTCCCCGCATGCAAAGCATGCCCTGTTGCCTACGGCAGCAGGTACGTTGGGGTGGGGTTTTTGAACAGGAGTGCCCATGTTGGGTCGGGGCACAGGAGGCAAGGGCACACGAGGTGCTTGTGCAACAGGTTGTTGCTGTGGTGGCTGACTAGGGTGGTATGCAGGAGCGGTCGATCCATACTGCGGTGCAGTCGGGGGCATGTACCGAGGTCGTACATTGCTCTCTTGGGGCTGGTATGGCATCTTCCTCTTGCACTCTCGCTCGATCTCTCGGATCTTGCTTTCAACCACTATAGCCTTGTCAACCAGCTTCTGGAAGCTCGCGTAGTCATTGTTGAGGAGCTGAACCTGGATCTCATTGTTCAACCCTCTCATGAACAGGTATTGCTTCCTCTGGTCTGAGTTGACATCTTCAGGGGCATACCAGGACAGTTGTGTGAACTTGTTGAGATACTCATTCACGCTTCTTTGTCCTTGGCGGAGACCTTCAAACTCCTGTCTCTTGAGCATCATTACACCAGCAGGGATGTAATGAGAGCGGAAACTCTCCTTGAACTCAGTCCAAGTGATCGTCTCCGGGTCGACATGAGCGTTACGTAGGGCATCCCACCAGTCAGCGACAACTCCCATGAGTTGGTGCGACGCAAAAAGAACCTTCTCTCGGTCATTGCCCTGCACTATGGCAGGCTTCTTCTCTATGGATTTCAACTAGTTGTCGGCCTCCATGGGGTCGTTAGCTTGAGCAAAGGTGGGTGGTCGAGTCCTCATGAACTCTCCCAGTCTGTTATGAGCCGGCGGTGGTGGTGGCGGTGGTGCCGGAACGGGGTTGTTGTTGTTGGCCTGCAACTGACCCAAAGTTTGGATCATGGTTTGCATAAGTTGATTCTGCATGGCCATCAATCGTTCTAGGTTGTTCTCACCAGCTCCGGGGTTAACAGGAACTTCATCGTGGCCATCCTCTTGGTTGTCACGGACGTTCCTTCGGCCGGCGTTTCCTCTCACCATCTGTGAGAGAGAACGAAATAGAATAGAAGGTTAGAAGGTTAGATAGATCCCCTTAACTATATGCATCAAGGTGGATTGGACTATATATATTAGCCCATATGAGGATGTGAACAAGTGCCGAGGCATCTCACACCTTTTTCTACTTATGTGTGGATATGGGCAACGCTTTGAGACGTCCCACAACTCACACTAAGCACATAATCACAAACAATCATCACAAGGGCTCACACAACTCCTATTCACGGCTTGTTCAATGGGGGTCCTATATGGCTTAGAGTGTTGCCAATCTGTGATCCAACTATGTCCTTTCTTAGGCTTGCATCCTATGTCAGCGTGGATTAGATACCAATCTGTGTCTGATACCAATCTGTGATCTATCTAAGTGTGTAACCTACCATCAACCCGTGGCTCTAATACCAATCTGTGGCGGCCTCAATTCTGTGGAAAACCATGGAACCGAGAACTGATGCATATGTGTGCCTAGGATGTTCATCACACATATACACATCATCCACAAACTGAATTTCAGAATATATATATGACCACGAATAACAGAGTTTATTACAATGTCTCATGAGTCTTGGACTCATGCTCACAGCGTAAGTCTTAATCTAACAGCGGAAGTCTTTATTCTGGCAGCGGAAGTCTTCTAACTAATGCGGAAGCAATTCTAAGCAGCAGTGGCTTCATCTCTACTCCATCCCCATAGGCAAGGTTGAGGACAGATTACACGCCTAATGCTCCACTTGATCTTCATAGTAATCTTCTCCTGTTGCTGATGATGAAATAATAATGCAAGTTTGAGTACAATGATGTACTCAGCAAGTGCGGGGAAAATATGATATGTAGCTCACAACAAGGTAGTTATAAAAAGGCTCATTGCAGAAAGCAAAGTTATTTATCAAAAATCACGATTAAACAGCAACCTATCTTTAAGTGAATGTAATCCCAACATGTATTAAAATACCAATCATACCTCCATTATGTTCATTACCTTCCATGTCCCAACCAGACATTAATCAACCTCATTCTTGCTTACGAATACCTTCTCGTATTCACTACCATCTCATGAATACCATCTCGTATTCGCTACCATTTCATCTCATAAACAATTTCGTCTCACTCTGAGACCAACCTCGTTGCCATGACTCAACAGTCATGCAACCCATCTTATCACCCGGACTCAACATTCCCGAAAACAAAAACCAAAACCAAACCATCCAAAACCATAACCAATAACCATAGCCAATAACCATCCCAACTAATCATAGAAGTTAGCCAGGCGCTCGTGACAGTAAGCTCGGCTATCATGATAGTTTTAGACTCTGCAGAGTTTGCACCTCTTTACCCACAAGTTTGTGATTTTGTCACCCGTCGGTGACTGCAGAACCTCCATTATACCAGTACACAATCGTCGGTGTATGGCCAAGAGATCACAAAATAGCCTTTACAAAGGGGTTACTAGATGTATTGACTCACTAAGGTTTCACCGGCAGGCTAGAATCTCCAATTCTCCCACCCACGGGCCCCCTCTTGTGCCATGCAGTTCCCAGGGCAGTCCTCACTCGACTCCCATTCCCCGCGCCTTCCACGGTCCATAACAATCTAGCAACTTACCTAATTACTCAGCTAAGCCGCACCCATACTTGGCCTTGTGGTGGCACTGTTATCCTAGCATGTGCTCGCATGAACCGGTCCTTAGATCTACGGCAAGTAAACCACCATCTCATGCTACCTCATTCACTAACCTAGTCTTGCCCAGATCTCCCTCCGATCCATGTTCATTAACAACATCAGTTTCTCATTATCGTTACGAGTGCAGTTAGCTAGACACATCTATCTCGCTTCCCAATCCCATGGACTCAGCGAAGCTTAAAGCAAAAACCATACCCGACTCATAAACTTCCCTGGCGACAAGGGTGGTTTAACCAAAGCTAGTAAACTCCTATAAAAGGGTTTACCATTATGTTTGACTCAGCACACACACTTTTTCGCAAAACAAAACAGTTTTTCCAAAACATAGGATCAATATGGTCAAGGGGCACTTGCCTTGTTCTGGCTGTTCCGGTTGCTCAAAATCTTGTTGTTGTAGTCTGTCATAGGTAGCTCCCTGAGCTTGTCCTTCTATACATGATCACGCACATACAAGATTTACAACAATCAATGTCATGCACAAACTCTACTTTAAGATGTAATGATGTATATGCATGTTAATCCTATGGTGCAGTTTTTATTAGATCAGTTTGTACGTGTTCTTGCATGGTTTGCATGGATTTTATGATGAACAGGGGTGTTCGGATCAAATGTGGACGTGGCGATGATCTCGACTCTAGATCAGACCGATCAACCTGTGATCTGTTCACGAAAAGCTTTTGTTCGAAAGGAATCAAGGAACAGATGCAAAGAAAGCGCGATGATGTCGTAAGGTGGTATTGGAGACCTACCTTATGTTCTTCTTAGTCTCGGGGTCCTTCTCCTATCAGACAGATCGTTGGGGCTCTCTTCCGGCGATCTCTCTCGACCAAACTCCGGCGATGGGTTTACTCGGCGAGTTGGGGCTAGGGCTCTAAGTCATCGGCTCAGGAGTTGGAAAAGAAGTTCGTGGTTTCGGCCAAAGGTTCTGGGTTCTATTTATAATCGGGAGAAGAAGAGTCCTAATCTGATTGTATTTCGAATAAGAGTTCTATTCAGATTGTTGTTGAATCTTAACAACTTATCTTTAGTTGATTTGGTGCGGTAACATTGTGGAATTCATATAGGTTTTCTCTCCGTACCGGTATTTCCACGCGTACAGAATCCAAAACCGCTCCAGAACTCGTTACCTCCGCGGTGATGAGCTCCGGAAGCTCCACGTGTCCACCGGGGCCTGGTCTCCCCCTTTCCGCAGAGACGAGCTCCGGTTGTGCCGCGTGTCAAGCGAGCGAGACCTCCCTCTCCTTCGGAGGTGAGCTCCGCGTGCGCCACGTATCCTGGCAGTCGGGACCTCCTCTCTATTCGGAGGTGGCTCCGCGCACGCCATGTGTCAGTGCCGGACGTTCCCTCTCTCTAGAGGTGGCTCCGGGTGTGCCACGTATCCTAACAGCGCCAAACTTCCTTTCTTCTCAGAGACGAGCTCCGAGGTTAACACGTGTCCAACAGTGACGGACCTCCCGGAGATAAGCTCTGGCGGTGACACGTGTCCAATAGAACCGTACCTCTCCCCCTTTGCGGGGATGAGCTCCGAAGGCGCCACGTGGCCAGCGGGCCGCGAGAGTTGTCTTCGGCACTCTTGGTGAACTGGATTTTGCTCTTTTTAGCTATCCTTTTAATTCTTTCTCTGTCCCCACTTCTTTTTAAAATGTTTTTCTCTACATGAAACATGAATACATGCAGAAACTAAAAATGAGGGTGTCACAAAAAGACATGTCGACATCACGGCTTTGCAGCAGAAGGTCCAAGCCTTGACCCAGCAGAACGAGGTCCTTACTCAAGAGCGTGATGACTCTATTGAGGAGGAGCAGAACTGGGAGGAGGATTATAACCAGACCATGGACAAGGTGCATGCTTTGCAGGACCTCGTACCTCCGGTAGTGGGCCTACCGATGGTAGGTGCAGTACCCGTGGTTTTAGGTATCCAGGCAATACCGGAACGCGAACCCAAAGAGGAGGTCATGGACCCTGAGCCACCAGCAGAACTAGCGGGGGAGGAAGACCCGCAGGAGGTCGAATTCTAATCCGAGTAGTGAGTTTATCGTGCCAAGTAGGGCAACGAGGGTGGTGTGTAATAACTTTTGTAACAGCGACATGTCGTGTAAGCAGTAGCGTGTGTATATGTAGTGACGACATGAGCACGACTTCTCGGAGTTTCGAGAATGATGTATCTTGTATAAAGTTCTTGCTTTATCAATATATGTGAATGTTGTGCAATTTTCTCCATGTGTCACTGCAGTACCTACTGTTTTCTATGGAATTTTGAGTATGACGTGCTGCCCGTTGCTGTTTTGAATTTCAGAATGACTCGCACTCGTGCCAACCCTGAGGTTGGGGGTTCAAGTCAGGGGGGAGAGGCCTCCCAACAGCCTCCCGAGACTTCCTCGGGACAGCAGCAGCAGCAACCACAGCCACCACCACCACCAACGGTCACGTTGGATGATATTGTTGCGGCCATGGCGGGCTCGCACCAGCAGCACACCGAGTTGCTGCAAACACTAATTGCAAATACGTCTCGACCAGAGAGGCTTCAAGACCGAGAGGAACGCCAACAAAGTTCCTACACGGATTTCCTTTCAACGCATTTCCCGGTATTCTCAAAGGCGGATGAACCAATCGATGCGGACAAATGGCTCCGCACGATGGAGATGAAATTCGGGCTGCTCCAAGTTAGTGAGCAGCGGAAGACCCAATTCGCGGCACAAAAACTTATGGGGTCCACAAGCATTTTGTGGGTGAACTTTTGCGCCTCTCAAACCACCGAGTGAGTGCTGACCTGGGCGGAGTTCTGGACGGCCTTCAGGGCCTATCATATACCGCTGGGTCTTATGAAGAGGAAGACACAAGAATTCCTCCACTTGCAACAAGGGAACTGGAACGCACTGGAGTATGCCAGGCGTTCAATGATCTCGCGCTCTATGCTTCCCATCACGCCGATACGGATGAGAAGAGGCGGGATTTATTTTACCAGGGGCTGAATCCGCTCCTGAAGGACAAGCTGGCGATGTTTAATCACGGCAGCCTCAATGAGATGATTGATGCTGGGATTGTACAAGAGGACTCCGGCAAGGAGTTGGCGGCATCGGAGAAGAAGCGCATCATGCCGCAAAGCAGCGGAGAGGGAGGTGGTCCTCCCTAGAAATATCAGATGGTGTATCGCTCACCATCGGGTCAAAGCTGCAGCCAGCGCAGCGACCGATGCAGTATCGCAATCGGCCGTATCCGCAGCCGGCGTTCCGACCGGCATTACCAGCACCTCCGCAGCAACAACAGCAGCAGCGCGCGATGCCGCGTGCATTTGCACCTCAGCAGCACATGCCGGGCTTTCGTCCCCCAAGCACCGGCCAGCCATCGACCACATGTTTCAAGTGTGGTCGCTAGGGGCATTTCGCCAATAACTGCCCCGAGGAGCAAGGCAGTGGAATGGCACCACAGTTTCCGGGAAGGAATCGGCCCCGGAATCTCATAAATGCATGACGGGCAAACCCTAAGCCCGACACCGTCCACCAACTCGCCATAGTGGACGTGCCGGAGGGAGAACCCATCCTTGCAGGTATGTTCCAACTCCACAAACATCCCGCTATAGTTTTATTTGATTCAGGTGCCACGCAGAATTTCATTAGCCAAGCTTATATTGCTAAGCACTGTTTGTAAATACTACCCAGTGAGAGTCCATATTTGATTTGTTCACTGGGTGGTAAAATTTCAGCAAGCATGATGTTTCAAAAAGCACCATTGTGCCTAGGGGGTAGAGTATACCCTACGTATCTCATAGTTTTAGAGGGACAAAAGATCGATGTCATCTTAGGGATGTCGTGGTTAACCTGCCACAGCGCTGTTTTAGACCCCGTCCTACGAGTCGTGCATTTGCACCCACAAATGCACGAGTCTCATTCATTATTTCTGGACAGTCTAGAAATAAAACTTCCAGCTGTATACCAATCCACGACTATAAGATTGGAAGATATTCCAGTAGTCCTTGAGTTTCCCGACATATTTCAGATGATTTACCGGTATGCCGCCCGATCGAGAGGTGAAGTTCAAGATTGAGCTTACACCGGGAACTATGCCAATATCCAGAAGGCCGTACAAGATGGCGCCAAAGGAGTTGGCATAATTGAAAGCGCAGTTGACAGACCTGCTGGAAAAGGGGTTTATTAGGTCGAGCTCCTTGCCATGAGGCTGTTCGGCATTATTTGTCAAGAGGAAGGACGAAACATTGTGGCTTTGTGTGGACTATTGTCCACTAAATGCCATGACAATCAAGAACAAGCACCCATTGCTACGGATCGACATGTTGTTTGATCATTTGGTCGACCGGCTCACGAAGGTTGCCCATTTTATCCCGGTCAATACCAACTACAACGCCAAGAAGTATGCTGAACTATACATCTCACGGATTCTTTGCTTATACGATGTACCCCGCACTATTATCTCAGATAGGGGCACTTTATTTGTGTCTCGTTTTTGGGAGCAGTTACATGCTGTCTTGGGTACGAAGCTGATCCGTAGTTCAGCGTACCACCCGCAGACGGATGGGCAAACATAGCGGGTAAATCAGATTTTAGAAGACATGTTACGAGCTTGTGCTATCAACCACGGTAAGAATTGGGATGATCACTTACCGTTAGCCAAGTTCATGTACAACAATGGATATCAGGCCAACATCAAACTGGCGCCCTATGAGGCGATGTACTGGAGAAAATGCCGCACACCGCTGAACTGGTGTGAGTCTGACGAAAGGGTCACCTTCGGGATTGATCTTGTCAACAATGCGGAAGAGAAAGTTCGGCTTATTCAAGCGAACTTGAAAGCCGCCCAATCCCAACAAAAACAATATGCGGACCGGAGAAGATGTCCTTTAAAATTTGAGGTCGGGGATCACGTGTATCTCCGATAAAGGGCGTGAACAGATTCGGGGTCAGAGGAAAGTTGGCACCTCGATTCATCGGTCCATTCCAGGTTTTGGAAAGGTGTGGATCCGTTGCATAACGGCTGGAATTACCAGCGACACTCTCCGGTGTGCACGACATCTTCCACATTTCTCAGCTGAGGAAGTGTCTCAAGTTTCAACCACCGTTCAGCTAGGAGATATTGAAGAACTGAAACCGGATCTCACGTATCGGGAGGAACCAGTTCAGAAAATTGATGAGAAAATCCGAACCACATGCAACCGAACGTTGTGGTTCTATAAAGTTTTATGGAGTAATCACTTCGAGGATGAAGGGACATGGGAGAGCGAAGGATTTCTTCGTGCCAACTATCCAGAATTTTTTACGTCACACATCCGGTAATTTTCCAGCATCCTCTCTCTCATTTTTCTCTTATAATCTCAGGACGAGATTATTCTAAGGGGGGAGGAATGTAAGGGCCCAAGTTTTTCACTTGCTAAAAGTGTTCATCACACCCACACCTCAGCTCAATTGTGGTAAAAATATGAACACATTTGAAGAGCAAGTAAACACCGTAAATAGATTTACTAGGAGATGAACTCACAAAATGCAAAAGTGGTATTTCCCACATGCATCGTATAGGGGCTGAGCATATGATTAACTCCTAAACTTTGTTAGGAATGCATATGATAGATTTCACCCAAATCCACACCTCTTTGAGGTAATTTTGGGTACAATCATTAAAAGGATAGTTTGAACTTAAATTCAAGTTCAAACTTCTTTCATCCAATGAATTCAAAAGAGGGATTCATAACTCAGCACATTTTTATGAGATCACACACCAATTTTTACTCTATTTGGAGTTGATATTGACATGAGCTATTTTGAGTAAATTCAAACAGAATTTGAATTTCAAACTTCACATGTGCTGTAAATTCATCCAAACCAATTGACACTTTGAATCATTCAAATTCAAATGGTGAATTTGGTAGTTTGATCAAATATCAAAGGGAAGTATGGGCACACAAATTTGAAACAGTGGACAAATTCAATGGAGGACAAAAAACAACAGTGGGGTCCTCTGTCAATCACAAAACCGAGTGAACAGATTTCCATCGAGGCAATCGGGTCTTGCGCGCGCTCGGCAGAATGCCACGGCGAGGAACGGGCGGGACAGCAGATGCCTGTCTCCTTGAGCCACCGAGCTGCTTCCCCAGCCTCCTTAGCCGCACCCTCGGACGAGTCCCAGATCAGTTCACCGATCGTTTCACTCTCTGCTCGCACGCTCGAACGAAGAACAGAGCCCCACTCACTGCCGCCTCGGTTGCTCGATTGGGAGACCACGTTAGCTTGCAGGTGAAACCTCTCTGAGCTGCAAAACGGCGACCTAGACTCTCCTCCAACCTCCCCGTCATGAAAACAGGCCGAGTTCGGCTTCCTTCGACCACAACCGAGCGTTTTCGCGGCGACCGGGAACTGCCGGCGTTCGTTGCTCACGTGGGCAGCCTAACTCAGTAGCTTTCACGCCCAAGAAAAGGCACCTAGAGACGAGCTAGGACATCATGCTGCTCAACTCTGAACCTCAGCCCGAGTGAGTGATCGTCGGCAACGAGTTTCGGGTTTTTCTTCCGCTCGGTGCAAACCGACCTTCGGGTTAGATTTAGAGAAATTCACACTCAAAGTTCGTTTAGCATTCACCATATTAGGCACACACGAGCTAGACTTGCTAAAGAATAAATTGTCTTTGGAACCCTAGCATGAAAGCCTCTGTAGCCGGCTTATTTAAATCTCTTTCATTGGTGACCGTAGTAAAACCACCTCGGGCGCACGGTGAGATCACCTTTAGAGCCTCTCCCGAGCTATGGGGCAGTTAGATCGAGCTTCTACATGTCGCACTGATGCTACAGGACTGAAGAACCGATGGTTTAGCATAGAATTGAAGTGTTCTGAGCTCACCGGAACCCTAGTTTACGCTGTCACCGCCGCGCGCCTACTTTCGGCCATCGCCGGCGGCCGGCGACGTCACAAATGGTTCAGCAGGCCGGAATAGGGGGGCGGAGAAAATTGGACTGGGAGTTTGCCGGGAAGGCCATTCTGGTGACCCTCACCGGAGGTCGCCGCCGCTCAGGTGTGGTTGGCGCGAGGAAGGGGAAGGTACTGTGTGTGGGACCCACATGCAGTGTTTTAAGCATTTCCCTGATTTCCAGTTTTGAATTCAAACATCAAATGCACACAACTTTGGCTAGAAGTGTCCAAATTGAGTGAACAAAATTTTGTTGGATTCAGCTCTGTGAGTACTTTCCAGAAAAACAAGTTTCACTCTATGAAAACCTTTATTTCTCTAGAATTAATTCTCCAAATTTTAAACTGTTGGGAATTTTAACTGGAGATCCCTTTGTTCAAAATTTTCGAAATTTGGTCAGGATGTTACTTGTAATATCCCTGAGTCGTCATGAAATTTTAAGATCCATCTGAGCTAACTTAGTCCGCCTAATGGTGTGAATAAGGAAACTGGTCCAGAGAAAAAGAAAAATGTCCATAAACATTTTTCAGATTTTCTCTGAACTGGTTTAACTCATATCTTTTGCTAGGATTCTCCAATTAGATGAAATCAATTCCATTAGAACTCTCTGAAACTCTAGTTTCCAAAAAGTCATGACTTGTTCCATGAAAATCCCTAGAAAGCCATAAGAGATCTAAATATGGCCAAATACACATTTATTTATGCAAGGCTCAAATGAGCTTTGCTTCAAATGAAATTTAGCCAAGTCCCAGTTTAGGTTGTCTCTAAACCAAAGTGAAAATTTCAGAGTCAAAATAGCTGTCTAGCTATACTTATAGCCTTCACCGTCTCAATTCAATACGAGAGCATTCAAATTTGACACGCATCGCATGTTTATTTAGTGTAGTCGCTAAACTTGAAGAAGACCCAGAGGTTCTGGACTTTATTACTTCGAAAGAACAATTAGCTCACGACCAGCAGCAAGGCAAGATCCGGTTTGCAATAACACTTTTATAAAGTCTTATGTTTTGATCACTTACTTTATGTCTTTCCTACAAATGTGCATTAGAGTCTTGATTGGAAACCCAATTGCATAGCCAAGAGAACCAGGGGTTTTGGGATTAGGGTTTAAACATCAAGTAGCCATAGCAATGCTCAAAATTGTATAGGATTCGGTACAAGTCGAGTAGTAGGAACTACTCGCGACAATAGGCTTAGAAGCACACCACTTGGTTAGAGAGATAGACAATGAATCACATGGCATAAAAATGAGACCGAGCGGAGAGTAAGGCCAGCAGCTCTTTGGGGCCTGGGTTCCATAGCTCTGCTTGTGTCGATTGAGTACTGAGCCGTGTGCAGGCCTGCTGAACAAGCTAGAAGTACCGAAGACCTACCGGCTATATGGGAACGGGAAACCGATGTAATTCGGGTAGCAATATGTTGAGGCATTGCTTGTCGTCCAGAGGATAGGTTGAGAGCAGCGAGGTGTAAATCAGCTAGCGGGCACCGAGGATGCTCCGCGTAGAGACCTCCTGCTCTGGACGATGGGACCGGTTCAACACTTGGCTAACGGATGAAAGGTGATTGTGTACGACGTCCGTGATGGTTGCTGAAGGCAACATCGAGTACGGGCGTACGTGACAAATTATTCGGGTAACCCCACAGGTGTAATCGATTATAATCGCCATCCCTCACGGTTAGTGAGTACCACTTGTTCACTGTACCGTGACGTAGAAAGAACAGGATAGTTGTCATGATAAAAGTTGCTGATTCAAAGCTTTACGTTGTTTGTTAATGAAATGCTTTAGTTTAGAGCAAATCAAAGTTCTTTTCAACCTTAGGCAAAGCACATAAGAGAAATGTGTTTCTTATTTGATTGCGGATTTCTTATGTGTCTTAGCACAAGGTTCCCCACTAACTTGAGGCTAAAACTTGAAAGTAAGAGTCAACTAATTAGGCATGTCTTTTGTAACATACTTTCCTATTATACACTGCAAACTCAACATGTAGAGTTTCATGTTTAGGTGGGACAGGTCAGCCTTGCGGAGCCATCATGCTCACTGCATGTGTTTGAAGCGTTTGCAGGGTGCTATGAGGAGGAGGCTCCCAAGGAGGAGACGGACCCCCAAGAGGGAAACACCGTCGAGTGGGAGCCGTGCACGCCGCCATGTTAGTGTGCGTGTGTGCTAGTGGGATCACATTCACGGGCTGAATGTGATACCTTTTGCTTAGTCTACGCCCGTGAGTGTAGACTTTAACGATATTTTGATGTAACTATGTTCATAAACAGGTTTCTGTCATAAAATTTAGCTTCCGCTTATCGTCTTTTATGTGTGTTATCCGGTGCTGTCTATCGTAGCACCCCTCAGCGAGATTCTGGTTTGTCGGGACCGTCGGGTTCTCAAATGGACGCGGAAATCTATTTCAGAAACAACTTTTCAAATACCACTCATATTAGAAAATAATATCAACTTTTAACATATTAAATAGTAGAGTCGAATATATGTGCATCAACACTTAATATTTATACATAAACACAACCACAAATAACACATGTAACTAGAATTTCTAAAAACTAAAACATCATACATACATAAATATTTCACATAACCACACATGATATATATATATATATAATTGAAATTTGTAAAGACTAACACATACTCCATAACCAAGTCCACTAGAGGTGATTTCTGAATTGTATGGCTAATAAAATAGAGTTCACAAAAAAAAAACAAATAATAGAATAATGAATAGACTTTATAAACATACAATACATTTCAGTCCCTCAAAATCCACTACAGGAATCAGGACTATAGACGACGGCCGGAAACCGTCGTCAATAAGTTATTGACGACGGTAAAAGTTTATAGACGACGGTTTTCAGCTGTCGTCAATTATTAGTCGTCAATAAGTTTATTGACGACGGTAACCGTCGTCAATAAATTTATTGACAACAGCTAAATCTAGCTGTCGTCAATAAACTTATTGACGACAGCTAAATCAGGCTGTCGTCAATAAGCTTATTGACGACGGCCAGGAAACCGTCATCAGTAACCGTGGCTTATTGATGACGGTTTACACTAGGCCGTCGTCAATAACAATTGCTTATTGACGACGGTTTCTGGTACCTGGCCGTCGTCAATACTAATGGCTTATTGACGACGGCCAAGTACCAGAAACCGTCGTCAATAAGCTTTTCAATTTTTTTTAAAAAAACAGAAAATCATGCCCTAGCTTCGAGGCCAGCCCTGGCTCGATGGCCAGATCACAGGCAATCAAAATATACATCACAGAATTGCATAAAAACACTATACGCACGCCACACTACCCTACGCTACCCCGACCGCTGCCACCGGAGTCCAGGAAGTCGTCGTGCGCTCGTCCAAACGCTGGTTGCTGAGGGGATGGAGTTTCCTGAGCCCGCGTCGCCGATCCCTATGATGTACATGTATAGTTAGACAAATTAGAAGTTCACAAATGTGTATAAGATTAAATAAACTCATTACAAGTTAAAATTGAGCAAGTTAGCTAGATTTGGCTATGTTTGAGTAAGTTTGCTCATATTTTACTAAGTTTGAGAAGTATGGACTAGTAGTGTTTGTGTTTGAGCTAGTTCAAAAAGTTTTGGCTATGTTTGAGTAAGTTTGGTCATATTTGACTATAGTTGAGTAAGTTGTACCATATTTTACTCAGTTTGAGGATGTTTAACTAGTTTTCTCTAAGTTTAAGTAAGTTTGATCAAATTCAACTAAATTTGAGCAAATTTAACTAGTTGCAGCTATTATGAGAAATTTTGTACCTGTGCTCCTGACGTCGGCCCCTGTGGTAGCTGTATCGGTGGCGGCGCCCACTGAGGAAAGACAACGGGTTGTCCTGTGGCCATAGCCTGCAAATATGAAGTAAATTATTATACATGTCATTTATATATTAGAAACGTTGAGTACATTGATCTGAACTTACCTGCATGGCAGCTTGCAGCTGTAGCATGTACGAGTGTTGATACTCGTCCCTAGCCCGGAGCTCGGCTGCCTGCCTCTCGTTCGCGAGCCTCAGCGCTTCCTGCGTCCTCTGGAGCTCCTCCTGGACACTCTGGAGCTCCAGATCACGGCTGCCACGCCTGCTGGATCCACCCTGCGATGAAGAGGCCCTCGAGTAAGACCGCGCCTCCCTCGAGTCTACTACTCCATCGAAGATGGCCAACCTACACAACGAAGTAAGAGTATTAAAGTTTCGTATCTCGAAGTTAATGAAAGTAAATGAAAACAACAGAACTCACCGGCCGTGAGGTTTACCGCCACCGCTTGCATAGGCGGCTTCAGGTACGATCGGTGAGTTCTGCCAATCGTAATCGTCGCCTCGAAGCCTCCGCACCTCCTCCCCATACTTTTCCTGAAAATACAGAAAATTAAAGTCATCAGAAGTTTTAAAGATAATACAATTAAGTCAACTAAAGAACTCACCAACGTCTCTGTCGCTGTCTGAGAAGACAGCTGATCAGGCTGCGAGGGGTCACTTCCCATGTGACCCCTCCTCCACACCTGGATAGCGGTCGGCTCCTGACCGATCTCGCGCTCCTATCGATACGTGTTAGCACAATGATAGCGATAGAAATTAACTAGAATATAATTCGAGTATCACTTACCATCCGTTTAGCAAGGCGTACGTAGCCGTCCCCGCCAAGACGGTGTTTCCCGTCCATCCCTCGACTCTGTCGGCGGGTCATCGACACGCCTTGGAAGCCCTGGCTCGCCCAACGAGCACACAGGAAACTGTAGGCGGCCGGACAGGACTCAAGCCACGGTACGCTGACCTGCACACATTTGTTGTTGGATGAAAACATTGATGAAAATTGGATAATGAAGCAAAGTAAAATAAAGAATTTACCTCTGCGTACTGTGCCTCCGTCAAGTACTTGTCCGCCACATCCCTAAACTGCCCCGGCTCACCCTCGTCCGGATGCAACTTATAGTACGCCTTCATAGCCTGAATGCGAGCCGTTGAAATCGACTGCGTCAGGAGCTTCCTAGCGTTGTTGTTGAAGACCAGGCAAGCGTGATCCAGCTGGGCCTCGTCCTCCAAACGGTAATATTTCTACAAGTAGAAATATACAAGTTAATGTATTTAACATATAATAGGTTCGCATTTAACGAATAGACGATTTACTTACCATGAATTCATGCCACACATGCTCCTGGTGGTTGCCGTAGGTAATGTCCTGGGCCGTAGCGTAATCGTCCCAAGACGTAGCAGCCCGTCCGTTCACTAGACCGGGGTAGTGACAACGGATGAGCTGGCCCAGGACAGCGTTGACCTGGCGGTGGCGTCCTTGACCCGTGAACGAGTCATCGGCCCAAGACCTAATACACGATTCTCAATTAGTACATATATAAGTGTTAAAATATCTAAATTGATTTGTTATAGATTTACTTACCTATCGCCAACCGGACGAATAACGACCCGATCTTCTGGCCGTGCAGGAACCGAAGGAGGAGCTACGTAGTGGCTCCTCCTGTAACGCCGCTGTGGAGCCGGCTCCACATCAGGCTCTGTGGAAGGCTCTGAAGCAGGGTCGGAATCCTGCGGTGCCGGAACCTGAAGAGGATCCGAAGCAGGATCTGTAACAGGCTCTGAAACCTGTGGTGTCTGAAGAGGACCCCTGGCCTCTGTCTCCTCAGACGTAGAGTCGTCCTAAAAATTTGAAGATTGGTAATATAGATTTAAGAAAGTTATTTATATAATTTATGTAATTTAATATTCTTTACCTGTTGTGACCGCTCTCGTGACCCCTGGCCTCTGTCGAGGCCCAACAGCACCGTCGGGTCAAAGATGAAACCGCACCGTCGGGGCCCGCCGTCCACGCGCGGGAGCTTGCCGTCCTCCGTGCCTGTCTCGACTAATACATTACCACAAAATGAGCCGTGACAGACCCTAAATGGGTCGTGTCAGGCCGGACCGGGCCGAAACCCATTTATTTACATATAGTAACTAATCACACAATCAATCAAAGTATTAATTAAACAATAATCAATTACAATACTAATTAAACAATTAATCAACTAAGGTCGGACAGCGCGGCAGGGCGGGGCTTGGGGCGGGGCCGGGCGGCACAGCAGGGCGGGGCTCGGGGCGGGGCGCGTCGAGCAGCGGTAGTGTCAACTCCTTGTGATCCGTCTAGATCTACTTCTCAAGGATCACAAGGAGTTGATCATGGTGCAAAGGTACCCAAAGCAATAGTCTCAAACCCTAGCTCCATTCCCCCTCTTCTGGATCAACGAACCAGTGGCCGAGGCCGGGCCGGCCGGCCGTCCTTCCATGTGTAAAGGCATTGACGATGAAGTCTTCTAATTAGATTAAAACTCGTGCAATCGCTACACCACGACTTCGTTGTTTTTTTTATAAATTATAAATATAGACTAGTGTAATCTATAATATTACATGGATATACGTAGAGCTGACAATTAGCACTGCCTTTGGGCACGCTCTAGAAAGAAGTGTTTGAAATGGAAGCAGAGATAGGCCATGGAAGTTGTTCCCGTGCAGATAGATGACCCCTATCAACGAGCAGGATGTATGGCTTCGGCCCATGACCTCATCCTCATAGATGGCAGATGCCATAGTGATGATGCGATTCTCTGCCTCACTCTATTTCAGATGAGTGACAAAATGAGAGATCACTAGCTAGAGCTGTTGTAGTTGAGTGGAGGGAGAGACAATGCTTGTGGTATGGAGCCGTCACTGGAGCTGCAATGGTCATATGAGACATCTATTTTCTTTTGGTACTCTTGGCCACAAGTGAGAAGATCTAAAATCATTTGTCTCTAATACTCTATCTGAAATAGGTACATCTAGTTGCATAGTGTTGGGTGGGAGAAGTAGAGCACCCATATTTAGGTAGCCTTACAAGAGGAGCCTAAAATGCATCTCATGTTTGGGTAGCCAATTGGAGATGCTTATTGATATTTCAGTTGATCTAATTATGAATGAAACTTTTTCTGATCTGTGTTGAATATAAACCTGATTATGTTGCAGTTGCCTCTCTATACACTTGAGTTCTTCGGGTTTTTTTCTTAAAAAAAAAACTGAAGCAAGAAAGTTTTTAGACTGAAGAGCACACACATAGTGCCACAATGGCCTCAGTTTCTCATTGGTGCCAGAAACAAAGTTTTGCTCAGGGTAACAGGAAACCTCGGGTGTTATTTAAGTCCTCTCCTCTCCAGGCATTTTTCAGGACCATCAGAACACAGAGGACGCAGCAGGAGCACTAACGCAACGTTGCACCTTTGCTCTGTTCATCACAACATTCTGTTAAGATGGCACTACAGTAGTAGTAGGATCAATTGCGATCTGAGTGGCGTTACAACATGTGCCTCCAAAACCTGGTACTGGCAGACAAGGGCAGAGAAAAAAAGAAAAGTCTGTTGGGGCAGAGGTGCTGGCTGGTTCACGGGTCCCAATTGGCACCATCAATGGGTCCCGATTAGTCTGAGCACCCCCAGCTATATAGGCAGATGCAGGCATAGCTTCTTTCAAAATGTTCAGGCACCAGTATACGATAGGTTCACCTTCACCGCATGCATGCACAGGCAGAGAAACGGACAGGCCGTTACTATTATTATCATCAACTCTCTCTCTCTCTCTCTCTCTCTCTCTACAGAGGTACAGAATGGCATCGCATGGGATCATCTCGAACAGATTAAGTGCATGATTATGGTATGGGGAAGCAGGTGCAAAGAGATGCCAAAGCCGGCCATCAATTAGATAGTAGTGTAGATGGTTAGGTAGTAACTATTATCTGTCGAAAGCTACAAGCAGGGTATCTATTTGGAAGCAGAGTATTTATTTGGATGCAAGCCAGCTAGATTAGGGTTCACACCTCCATTTGTCGATGATCTCTGCAGTGTTGTTTTTTGCATCTTTGCTATGAAATATAATAAACAATGAAGTGTGTAGAGTTTGGTACGTTTTGACCAAAAGTTTGTGAATGAGCTTGGACAAGACTACATTTTATTCATGGCAGTTGCCGCCCACCTCACGACGCGCCATCTTTTAACATATCAAATAGGTTTGCTTACAGATTTTTGCTAAGTGGACAACTACCGTGTTTGCGAAACACAGCTCTCTCGGTTTGGGTCTCCAAATGAATAGTCCATTCGAGTCAGCCTAAAATATGTGCCCTCCCATACGGTGGCCGGCGGCGCGGCCCCGGCAAAAGCCGGGGAGATGACGGAGGGGAGGGGGAGGGGACTTACCTCGGCCGGAGGGGCGGTGGCGGGGACGGGCGGCGGCGACCGGGGGACGGCGGCGGCGGCGACCGGTGCGAGTTGGGAGGCGGCGACCGGCGGCGGGGACCGGCGGCGGCGGCGGGGAACGGCGGGGAGGGCGACGAGACTGATCGCACGGCGCGAATCGGGAGGCGGCACTGTGGCCGCCTCCCGGCTCGCGTACGGGTTATATGTCCGGTAATTGACGACGGTGCCAGGTCACCGTCGTCAATAACTCCTCGGGTGGGCCCGAATTTAGTTAAAGACGACGGGCACCGTCGTCAATTACTTATTGACGACGGTACTCGCTCAGCTGTCGTCAATAACTGTGTTATTGACGACGGTGCTAGGTCACCGTCGTCAATAACTCCTCGGGTGGGCCCGAATTTAGTTAAAGACGACGGGCACCGTCGTCAATTATTTATTGACGACGGTACTCGCTCAGCTGTCGTCAATAACTGTGTTATTGACAACGGCTTTTTCTAGCCGTCGTCAATAAAATTAAAGACGACGTCCCCGTCGACAATAAATCTGGCCGTCGTCAATGATCGTTTTCCCTGTAGTGATCACAATACAAAATTATTGGTGAAGAGATTATTTAATTTTGAGCTTGCATGTGAATTTTCTTAATTTCGTGTTATTTAAATGGTTATAGTTAATTTACTGGTATCCACAATTTATTTTGGATAATTATCACTTGCATTATGCTCTAAATATAAAATATTATTTTAAAGATTTTTCTATAATTTTATGTATTCAGAAACTGTATTTGTAATATCTTGTGTGCAATTGTTGTGTGGACTTAGCAATTTGATGAGTATATAGGCTAAGGCCAATGGGTTTGGTTTGGCTGATTTCTGTTTGGATTTTATCTTGATCAAATTCGGATATATTCGAACAAATATGGATATCCGACTATTCGGTCGGATATTGATCCAAACCGTTTCCGATCCATATCTGAAATCCGAATCCGTATCCGAAAAATATCTGACTAAAATGGATGTGGATCGGATATTTTTAAATACAGGAACACATGATGATGATGATGTGACTATATATGATGATGTGATGTATGCCTATGTATGATTATATAAGTTAAAGTTAACTAACTTTTTGATCATTATCGCCATCTTTTCATTCCGTCTTGTTCGTTTTCGGATAACCGACAATCCCGATCCCGCATTCCGATCGTGACTTTTTCATTTTTATTTTTGACCCGCTAAGAAAATATGAAATTAAAATCAATATTGATGTTTTTTATTGTTTTTGACCGTTTTCATCCCTACAAACATGCCCTTAACTGACGGTCATCAAAGGGGCCATATGTAGCGGCAGCCTAACACGAAGCATAGTATCATATCATGTGTACCAGGGTTTTTATCACCTCTCTATTCAATGAGGGGAGATCTCAATGGACTACATCTTATGTCCATGATTTTACCTCGAATTCTTGTTTACGCCGTAACTGTACCTTCAACAAAGGTAACATGGTTCGCTTACCAGGTTTTACATGGATGTTACATATCTATGATTAATTATTCTTTAGGCGGTGGCGCTGACTTCAAGTAAGGAGGTGTTTGACTGACATGACTCCAACTCTAAACTCCTGTCCAAAACTGGGTGGAGCTACTCAGACACCTCGACTCCAGAAATTTGTTGAGCAGCCAATCTATATGGAGTTGTTAGTTGAGCTGTAATTCATTATATCGGAGCGTCTTTCTTGCAACTCCAAAATCCTGTAATATGAATCTACACTTTGAGTTGAGAGGTAATTACCGGCCATTACCACTGCTTACATAACATACCGGTTCGTTGACCTCCTTAATTTCCTCTACCACTGCGACCTCAAATCCTCTTCAACACTGGTCGCCCCTACTCTAGATTCCCCGCCACCCCTCGCCCTTTGAAGTTGCTTCCACGCGCTCGCAGTCTGCAATCGTCCATGCTCCAGGGTCCCCTGCTGCCACTCGAAGTCGTTGCCACAGGCCCGCAGTGTTGAATAATCTAGTTGTATTATCTTATTTTGATTATATCCTATGTTTGTTTTGTAACGGGCCAAGTTGGGTGGAGTCATGCTCGCTCAACACTGAGTCGCTGGTCTTTTAGTTTTCACTTTTCAGTTCGCACTGTGATTTCCTGGCTGCGCATTGCAAGCGACGCCTAGAAAGCAGGACGCACTGAACTCCAGGAGGGAGCGCGGCATGAATACCAGGCATCATGGTTCCGTGTGCATGCGTCTGTATATCGCATATATATATATATATATATATATATATATATATATATATATATATATATATATATAAAGATCAATGAAAAAACCAAAATCATCCTATGGTGCAGGCTCTTTCCTCATCAATTTTGGACCATTGTCCTTTACTTTTAATGCCATTTGAGGGAGAACATCGCAGTCGATTGTTCCGGTTTGAGGAACATTGGTTAAAAATGCCCGGGTTTCTTGAGTCCGTGCAAGAAGCTTGGTCCAAGCAAGCCCCCCCCCCCCCAACAGACATTACGCTGATGGTCTCGTTCTCATATCCCGCTAGGAAAGTTAGCAATGGTAATTTGCCGAGAGGTCATTTGTAGGCTTGATGAAGCTATGGACACTACAGGAATCGGGACTATAGACGACGGCCGGAAACCGTCGTCAATAAGGACACTACCGTCGTCAATAAGTTATTGACGACGGTAAAAGTTTATAGACGACGGTTTTCAGCTGTTGTCAATTATTAGTCGTCAATAAGTTTATTGACGATGGTAACCATCGTCAATAAATTTATTGACAACAGCTAAATCTAGCTGTCGTCAATAAACTTATTGACGACAGCTAAATCAGGCTGTCGTCAATAAGCTTATTGACGACGGCCAGGAAACCGTCGTCAGTAACCGTGGCTTATTGACGACGGTTTACACTAGGCCGTCGTCAATACTAATGGCTTATTGACGACGGCCAAGTACCAGAAACCGTCGTCAATAAGCTTTTCAATTTTTTTTTAAAAAAACAGAAAATCCTGCCCTGGCTTCGAGGCCAGCCCTGGCTTCGAGGCCAGCCCTGGCTCGATGGCCAGATCACAGGCAATCAAAATATACATCACAGAATTGCATAAAAACACTATACGCACGCCACACTACCCTACGCTACCCCGACCGCTGCCACCGGAGTCCAGGAAGTCGTCGTGCGCTCGTCCAAACGCTGGTTGCTGAGGGGATGGAGTTTCCTGAGCCCGCGTCGCCGATCCCTATGATGTACATGTATAGTTAGATAAATTAGAAGTTCACAAATGTGTATAAGATTAAATAAACTCATTACAAGTTAAAATTGAGCAAGTTAGCTAGATTTGGCTATGTTTGAGTAAGTTTGCTCATATTTTACTAAGTTTGAGAAGTATGGACTAGTAGTGTTTGTGTTTGAGCTAGTTCAAAAAGTTTTGGCTATGTTTGAGTAAGTTTGGTCATATTTGACTATAGTTGAGTAAGTTGTACCATATTTTACTCAGTTTGAGGATGTTTAACTAGTTTTCTCTAAGTTTAAGTAAGTTTGATCAAATTCAACTAAATTTGAGCAAATTTAACTAGTTGCAGCTATTATGAGAAATTTTGTACCTGTGCTCCTGACGTCGGCCCCTATGGTAGCTGTATCGGTGGCGGCGCCCACTGAGGAAAGACAACGGGTTGTCCTGTGGCCATAGCCTGCAAATATGAAGTAAATTATTATACATGTCATTTATATATTAGAAACGTTGAGTACATTGATCTGAACTTACCTGCATGGCAGCTTGCAGCTGTAGCATGTACGAGTGTTGATACTCGTCCCTAGCCCGGAGCTCGGCTGCCTGCCTCTCGTTTTTGAGTCATTTAAAAGAGAGAGAGGAAAGAACGAGAGAGAAGGAAAGAACGAGAGACAAAGAAGTGGGTCAGCCGTCCTAAGTTATGTCCCGTTGGGGCCTGCCATTATCTTACGACGCCTTTAGAAGTGGGTCAAAGATGAAACCGCACCGTCGGGGCCCGCCGTCCACGCGCGGGAGCTTGCCGTCCTCCGTGCCTGTCTCGACTAATACATTACCACTAAATGAGCCGTGACAGACCCTAAATGGGTCGTGTCAGGCCAGACCGGGCCGAAACCCATTTATTTACATATAGTAACTAATCACACAATCAATCAAATTATTAATTAAACAATAATCAATTACAATACTAATTAAACAATTAATCAACTAAGGTCAGACAGCGCGGCAGGGCGGGGCCGGGCGGCACAGCAGGGCGGGGCTCGGGGCGGGGCGCGTCGAGCGGCGGTAGTGTCAACTCCTTGTGATCCGTCTAGATCTACTTCTTGTTGTTGGGGCATGCATGACTGAGACACTCAATCATGCATTTACAGAAGATTACCACATTGTATAATAACTATCTTGTGATGTGATTGATTAGTAATTGATGGGAAGTGCTTCATACTCGCTAATTCAGACAGAGGTTCTACTCTTATATAGTCAAATTAAGAATAGATCGAATGCATGCACTGGGTGGGATCCCGTTGAATTTCGCAAGGGGCAGCCAACTGACCCCACCAATGTACATGTATGTATGTGTTATAGACGTATTGAGCAGCTCCGTTCCACGTAATTAATTTCAAAATTTTCATGATTTTCAAAATTTTCATAATTTTCATTTTCATGATCGTTCGTCGATAATTTTACCTCTCTCTGGTTTGAAGCAGTTCCATGAAATGGTTGGTCACTTTGTAGATATAATGAAGGATAGGCTTGAAGGAATGACAGGCGCAAATGTGCGCACTGTTGAGCCCAGCCAGAGATGATTACCTCAGCCATGGCCTTGGCAGAGACTGCTGTTAGCATCCTCTAGGTTGTCATGTGGTGTGTGGTAATGTAGATCATGCAGTATTAGTTCATCTGGTGGGGACAATAGTAGTGTTTCTTTTTTCTCTTTTTGTTTTTAATCCAGTGGTGAGGATTGAGTTCTTTGGGACTTCGTTTTTTTCCAGTGGGAGGAATAATCTGCAGTATATTGTTCGTGGGGTGGTATAAGTCGGTTACTGCTGCACTATTATCCCATTTTTTTCATGCACCATTGTGTTCTTGCTCAGGGTTGCTAGTCATCTGTGGTTGAGATTGTGATTTTGCGCTTAAGAGCAAGTGCTAGGCTCTGCATTGTGTTGCCTTCCACCGGCGTGTAGCATTGTTAGTGACGGTACTTCGCCTGGTGAACAGGTCCAGTCCGTGCTTGTGTTGTAGTCTGAATTCCGAGGCGGGGATAAATGACCACCCCATGCAGCAAGTTCTCCTACCAGAGGAGTGCCAACGAGCCATCGGCAGGCACCAGACGCTAAACCTCCTTGATGCTCTTATTAAACTAGGAAACAGAACCTGAGTTGATGTCCAAAGAATGGCAGGATTGACCGTTTCTGTTAATTTGTTCACAATGACCATTTTTTTATGAGAAAGATGATCGCCTTCCGAGTGTTCATTCCCCAAGCCATGCAGCGTCAAACACACAGATTTTCTAATCTGAATTATAATACCAATTGAATACACGTTTCTGTTAACTTCTCAAGCAAGCACTCCTTCAGATTACCATCCAAACAACAAAAGTTTACGACACAGTGCTTATTAGTTTTGATAAAACATTTTAGTTTTAATCATGCACTGTAACCCCACCCTTCAATTATTTAAAACTGGAGGGAGTACCAACTAAACATTTGCTTAGCTTTAAAAACAAAAACAAAAAAGATTGGCCTTACACTAGATTGAATTAAAAACAAGACTATATATCTTTGTGAAGTTCAAGAAGCAAATGTCCATATGCTGCATGCATGCATGGCCTCTTTATTCTCCACTAGTTAGCTGCAGTTGTACTTGTCTGCGACCGCTAATAATCTGTTAAGGATAGCTTACTCCAGGGTTGACAGACAAAGAATGGCTTGAGTGAAAGTAGGAGTGGCACAAGACGGATTGAAAGAACAACTTATATGTATCATCCAAAAAATGCTTACCAAGCTAAAATAGCTTATTATTAAGAACAAGAACTACCTAAAAATCTTCTTCTGTATCCACAAATATTGACTTCTCTCCATTTCTTTTATAAACGAGTGAGGAATAATAGTTAGGGCTACTTTGCCAATTGTTGACAATGGCAATGATTTCATTGGGTAAAGACAATGGCAGCTTGAACAAAAAAACAAAGCTAAGGTGGAAATGGTGTCCTCTTCAATAGGTGAGTAGAGCTAAGGTGTTTGCATCTTCAAGAGGTTGTGAGCTCACTGGTTGTGTAACCTAATAGAGTGGCTGGCAACAACAGATTTATGTGTGGGTGATCCATGGCAGGCTTAACATCAGATGGTGCATTGTAGTGGTGTGTTATACATGCGTATCTAGCAATACCTAGTTGAGATAAGCTGGTTTTGTCATTCGATAATGTAGAATGAATGAAAATCCAAACATATGGACAACAATGACTGATGCAGTTCAAACGATAAATGAAAAAAGGTAAACAGAAATTTCTAACCTGCACATGACGAGAAAGATGATCGCCGGTGGCCGGCGGCGCGGCCCCGGCAAAAGCTGGGGAGAGGCCGGAGGGGAGGGGACTTACCTCGGCCGGAGACGGGCGGCTGCGGTGGCGGGGACGGGCGGCGGCGACCGGGACGGCGGCGGCGGCGACCGGGGGACGGCGGCGGCGGCGACCGGTGCGAGTTGGGAGGCGGCGACCGGCGGCGGGGACCGGCGGCGGCGGCGGGGAACGACGGGGAGGGCGACGAGACTGATCGCGCGGTGCGAGTCGGGAGGCGGCACTGTGGCCGCCTCCCGGCTCGCGTACGGGTTATATGTCCAGTAATTGACGACGGTGCCAGGTCACCGTCGTCAATAACTCCTCGGGTGGGCCCGAAATTAGTTAAATACGACGGGCGCCGTCGTCAATAATTTATTGACGACGGTTCACGTTCAGCCGTCGTCAATAACTGTGTTATTGACGACTGTGCTAGGTCACCGTCGTCAATAACTCCTCGGGTGGGCCCGAATTTAGTTAAAGACGACGGGCACCGTCGTCAATTATTTATTGACGACGGTACTCGCTCAGCTGTCGTCAATAACTGTGTTATTGACGACGGTGCTAGGTCACCGTCGTCAATAACTCCTCGGGTGGGCCCGAATTAAGTTGAAGACGACGGGCACCGTCGTCAATTATTTATTGACGACGGTACTCGCTCAGCTGTCGTCAATAACTGTGTTATTGACGACGGCTTTTTCTAGCCGTCGCCAATAAAATTAAAGACGACGGCCCCGTCGACAATAAATCTAGCCGTCGTCAATGATCATTTTTCCTGTAGTGGGAACACTGTTTGCTTTCTGATCAAGAAAAGGAAATCATAGCGTTACTTAAACATCGAATCTTAGGCCTAGCCACAATAGAAAAATCAAGAGCAAGACAGCAGTCCCGTCTAACTTGGATCCGGAAAGGAGATGCCAACACACAATACTTTCACTCGATTGCCAATTTGAGAAAGAAAACCAATTTCATTCATTCATTAGAGACTGATGATGAGATTGTCTTCTCACAAAATGAAAAACACAATGTTATTTTTCAGCATTTCAAACAACACATGGGGACTCATCATCCAAGGAGTTTAAACCTGGACCTTGCACAATTGGGTTGGCAGCAGAAAGAACTGCAGCATTTAGACCAGCAAATCTCTGAAGATGAGGTCCATTGGGTGATTAAGGAGATGCCTAAGTCCAAAGCGGCAGGTCCGGATGGTTTTTAGGACATTTTCTATACTCGTGTTGGGATATAATTAAGACAGATCTCCTAGCAGCGATATAACAATTTTGTCTAACTAACCAACAAGGGTTGAGATCCCTGAACACTGCCCTAGTTGTACTCATTCCAAAGAAACCAGATCCAAGGGGAATTACAGATTATCGTCCGATTAGTTTGATCCATGTATTTGCAAGAATCATATCAAAGGTCCTTGCCAACAGATTGGGACCAGAACTGGACGGAATTATATTATTGCATCAGAACGCCTTCATTAAACATAGATGTATCCATGACAACTTTATGTGTGTCTAACAAACAGTGCGAGAGCTTCACAAAAGAAAGTTACCTACACTGTTTATTAAGCTGGACATCTCAAAGGCATTTTATACTGTCAACTGGGCATATATGATGGATATTATGAAGTACCTTGGATTTGGAAATAAACGACGCGAGTGGATAGCAGCCCTCTGGGGAACATCCACCTCATCCTTTTTGCTTAATGGCGTCCCTGGTATTAGGATTGCTCATGCCCGTGGTGTCCGCCAAGGTGATCCTCTATCTCCCATGATCTTCCTGTTAGCTATGAAACCTTTGATTAAATTGTTCCAACAAGCTCGGTATAGGGGATTACTCACAGCCATCCCAGAGCTAGGTGATCAACTGCGGGTATCACTTTATGCAGATGATGCGGCGATCTTCATTAGACCTACAGCTCAAGATATGTTGATTACGAAATTCCTCCTTCATATATTTGGTCAAGCCTCTGGACTTGTTACACACTTGGAAAAAACAGAATTCTACCCCATCAGCTGCCAAGAAACTGATCCGCTTTCGGTAATAGGAAATATTAACAGATTGAGTACTTTTCCCTGCAAATACTTAGGTTTGCCGCTGCATTACCGGAAGCTTCCCAGATCTGTAGCTCATTCAGTGGTCCGGAGGGTTGCCCAACGTCTATCCGGTTGGAAAAAGAACATGCTTTTCTATTCTGGTAGAGAAATCTTAGTCAAGTCGGTTTTAACTGCTATGCCAACCTATCACATGACAATTTTTCGTCTCCCTGAATGGGCATGTCGGCAAATAGATCGTATCAGAAGAGGTTTTTTATGGAAAGGGGAAGACTCATATATGGTGAGAGGTGGTCAGTGTCTTGTACGTTAGAATGTTTGTACCAGACCACGAAAATTGGGTGGACTGGGTATTAAGGATTTGGAGAAATTTGGGAGGGCCCTTCGGTTGAGATGGCTTTGGCATTTATGGGATTAGCGTACTAGACCATGGAAAGCGTTATTTAGATATCATGTTAGTCCGACTGTTATTTATTCTTTGCCTCAACCATAATCACCATTGGAGACGGTAAGAATACTCCATTTTAGGAGGCTCGATGGCTCAATGGACAAGATACTAGGTTTCTGGTGTCGCACTTATTCCAGCAAGCAAGATATAAAAAAAGGTCAGTAGCACAGGAGCTCTCAAATTATAACTGGATTAAGAATATTTCCTCTCTCTCCAAAATGAGGACCTTCTAGACAAATTCGTCTTGCTGTATCAGACCCTCAGTGAAATCATACTTACAGAGGAACAGGACCGTATCACTTGGCGATAGACATCAAATGGCGTATACACTGCGGCCTCAGCTTGAGATTCAATTCTCAGGCGGAACTTCTCCCAGTTGGGCCTCCTCACTGTGGACCTCCAAAACACAGCCAAAATGCCGATTTTTTGCTTGGTTAGTGTTACATAATAAAGCTTTAACGACCGACAACCTAGCCAAAAAAACTGGCCTCATCAGACCTCCTGTGTGCTATGCACAACCGCATCTGAAATTGTGGACCATCTATTGTCACAATGTAACTATACGGCCTCGGTTTGGGAGAAATTGGCTCAGCTTCTACATCTTCTTGCATCTCTTCATCAAGTCGTCACGGCAAGGGCATCTCATTGGGTCCAATTTATTACTATTCTATGCTCCAAAACCCAATCAAAAAAGATGCTAGGATTCTTATTCTCGTTCTGGTGGCAAATCTGGAAAGAGCGTAATAGGCGTATCTTCCAACATCAAGATTTCTCTCAATTACAAGTAGCTTATTTAGTTTGGGAGGATATCAAGTTATAGGAAGTTGTGATACATCTCTAGGATGGTGGCCATTGGATATTATTAGGTACTTGTTCTAGTTGTGAGGACAATGTATAACGTCTTCTTCTGTCAACGATTGTACTTTATTAGACTTTGTACCCTTAGGTTGTAATTATCATCTCTCTTAATGCATGGGCAGCGCTCCTGCCTTTCTTCAAAAAAACCCAAAATGATAGCTGTCAATACTGACAATAGAAAACTGAGTGTATCTGTAACAGCTCTGATACCACGCTGTGTAACAACCCTGATACCACGCTGTGAGGGACAGGATCTCGTCGGGTGGTGCCATGATATGCGGCACCCAACAGCACACGGGTCGACAAACACACATCATATTACATAAATAGTTTAGCGAAAGTGTACAAGAATGTTTTACAAATAGTTATATCAAAGTAAGCTACAGCGGAAGACTATCACCCTCACGATTCATCTCTATCTTAGCAACAAAGAAACGGTCCAGGCCGCGGACGTTTCTTACTAGCCACACGAAGACAATCTGCAGAGGCGAGGATGCTCTTTGAGTAAGCACTCGGAGGATCCCGAGTCTCATCGGCATCCCTTCTCTTAAGCATGAAGTCAAATACCTGCAAAACTCGGATAGCATCCGTGAGCATAACGCTCAGCAAGACTTAACCGTCACCCTAAACATGAAACTCTAGGTGAGGTTATGAACCTAAAATAGGATGGTATGAGCATAATTTAACTCGCCTAGAAGTGGATCCTTACTTTCAGGTATTAATGACAGCATTTTAAGTAATCTTGGGCACGCCACATCGGGAGTCCACAATCAAACAAGAAACGTATCCCCCCGATGTAAATTACTCATGGCATAAAAGAATCGAGTTTGCACTAGCCTATTCATCAAGATCCAATACAAAGCTAGTATGAATCTTCAAACCAATGTGATTAGTTCCTTTCTCATGCAAGTTCTTACTACGTCACCACTGTGAGAACAAGTATGCTCGGTCCATTCCGCGAGCGACGGTGATTCAAATCAATAACACCCGGACTACACGACACGTACGCCCGTACTCGACGTTGCCTACAACAACCATCACTGACGTCGTACGTGGCAGCCTTTCCCCCGTTTCACCCTTGCTGAATCGATCAAGTCGCCCAGTACAGTAGCCACTCTCATGGTGCACCTGCCGACGTGAGATGTCATGAGAATGTTCCCCACATACTGCACACCGGCCATCCGCCTAAGGCAACCCGAAAAGTCCCAACGACAGCTTCCCGAGGTACATCGGTTTACTGGGTCCCATATAGCCAGCATGAGTCCGGTACACAACTCAAACTTGTTCAACAGGGCCGCATACGGATCGGTCCTTGAACGACACGGACAGGTCTATAGCACCCAGGCCCCTATGTCCTGCTGCGCGTACAACCTTCCGGTCTCCACTTTAACTCGCTAATTCATTTTTTAACCAATCCCGTATGCCCCTGTTGTTCCTGAACTTGCGAGTAGCATCTCACCACTCAACTTCTACCGAACCTTACTTAAGCATGGCAGTTCTACACGGTGAAAGACACCTACCCAATACTACGTGGGTCATTTGGCTATGCAAGAGGAGTATCAAACACTAGACCTAATGCACAATTCAAATCTTAACCGAAAATGAATACAAAGTAAAAACTTAAATCTGTTAAATGCAAACCGGAGCTTGCCTGTTTTGCAGGGTAGTCGTATATAATCAGTTAGTGTCCTTGTTGATCCACCCTTGATTCTACGGAGCTTGATCCACTTCAATGAATCACTCCTTTGAATCCCCTTCGTTGTGGTTCCTATTGAAATGCATATGCACATGTTTATAGAATGTAATGGAAAGAGGTTATAGAATTAAGTTCTTAGGAACAGAGGTTGTGTGGAAAAGCCGAGAATGGCTTGGTTTGCCTCTGTTGTGCAAAGAACAGACTTAAACTAAATTGACCTTAAGGCCTTAGCTATACACTAACCATTTTCCTTAATGAACCTAATAGATAACTGAAAAGATTTGAGTGCCACTGAAGAACAAGAACTCCAATGGCCTAAAAACCTTTACAGCAGGTTCTATACTACCTAAGGATTTAGCTTGCCAAATTGCAGCTAAGGTGGAGATAAATTGTGTTCTCCATAATTCTCATAATGTCCTTCATGTATCCCCACATATACATATTTATGGAGAACTATAACAGGAAGTTCTAGGGCTCAACTTGAGCTGATAATTTACATGTGAGTTCTTGGTCACATGAAAGTAATCTGGTCCAAAGTTCAGCATTTTTACTTGAGTAGTTCTTCCAGAACAATTCTTTTAAGCATTTCTACTTAAAGGAATTAATTCTGAAGTAATGTGCATTTTCATGCTCAATTAAGTGAACTAAAGTTTCAAGTATGTCTCAGAGAGCTTGCCTAAATTGTCCTAGGATTTTTGGAGCTATGGATTGCCCAGAATTGATTTTACAAGTTGGAAACATTTTCTGAAAATGTTTCTGGACCCTTATGAACACATCAATTTGTTTTTGGCAAATTCCTACTCAAATTATCTTCAAATGAGCTGAAATTTTGCTAGAAGGTCAACAATATGCTACAGAATATTATGGCAAAAATTGGGGATTTTTGGATAAACCAAACTCCCTCAATAATTCTTTTTCAAAAAACTTTCAAAGAATTCTCCAGAATATAATATTGACTTTCATAGAAATCTGAGTTCATATTTGGGTAGAACTCGGAGAGATGAATCCAACCCAAGTGGAATCACTCATTTTGGAGTTTTCTACAGGGAGCTATGATTTCCCAAAGTTTGAGCCAACTCTGGAATTGTTTTCTTACTGAAAATCCTACTGGGCCCGCTTATTTAAATTCCAGCCACTACAATTGAAGCCACACCGGGACCACGGGGTTTTGTGCGCCAGCACACGGGATCCCGGCCACACCCGATCACGGGTTTGAATTCTGAGCTGCTGACAGCCGGGGCCCACGCTTTCTTCTTCCTCCGCCCTCTTTCTCGCGCCCGCGCGCTCCCCCCCTCGCCGGAGCAAACGGCTGCTCGCCGGACCGGCGTTTCCGGCCGCCGCCCAGCTAGAGTCTCGCTGCCAGAGGGTTTAGGGCACCGAGGAACACGATGGTGGGTTCTGCTTGGGCTGCCGGTGGCCAGAACCAGCTTGGCGACGTGCGGCGGCTACTGTTGTGGTTCGGCGCCGTCGCCAAAGGTCTCCAGCCCGCCAACACTTGCACCGATGAGCTCTACAGCACCAGCGCAGCTCTAGGAAGATTGGCACGACCTCAAAGTAGCTCGGGAGTGGCTGCAATTAGGTTGTCATCGTGCGACCGAATGTGTCCGCCCATGAACACCCCTAGTCGAGCTCGAATTCCGCCGCTCTGAGGCGTTTTCGTGCGATGGATGCAAAAGGGAAAATGATCGCCGGCTAGTCCAGCTTCGCTGTGCCAAGTTTGATACCCTAAGAAGGATTGGAGAGGAGGAATTTTAAGGAGCTGTACCGGGAGCTCGGGATGAGGCCGCCGTAGTAAAACTTCGAAATTCGCCGTCAATAGCTCATGGCATGGCCTGATCTTTGGGTGAGAGCAACGCGGTGACCGTGCCGTTGCCTCCCTTGCTCGATCGTGAAGACTGCTGTGGCGAGCTGCCCATGTGCGCCCGATCACTTTCTTGAACTAGGTCGCCGCTGTGGCGGTTGTTCTCGGGCGAGGGAGGCCGAAGCTCGCTTGGTTGCGGGTCAGGGAGGTGAAGGCTGAGCTCGGGGCGCTTTCTAGCAGCTCGGGGAGAAGAGAGGCGTGATGGTTTCTTTGATTTCCTGATCGGCCGAGAGTGGACGTGAGGCACTGGGTTGCTCGGCGTTCTCGCGAGAGAGGAAGACAAACGAGCCTTTGTTCGGTCTGAGGGCACGTGATCACGTTGAAGGCGCGGTCAGGACCGACCCCGGGGCGCCAGCGCGGGAAGACAGGCGGCAGGAGGTGGCGCCAGCAAGCTGTTCGGTGGCTCCCGTGAGCTGTTCGGTGGAATTTCCCACCGAGGCTGAGACTTAGTGTGCAAGGCACCCTCTTTAGCTCTATGACATGTGGGTCCCACTCCACATTTACCTCTCAAATATCTTCTCAAGCTGATCCTCTTAATTCCTAGAATTCTGAGTTTAAAAAGGGTGGCTAGAATTTGAAATCTCCAAATTCAGTTTGAATTTGTATGACAAATTTGAATTTGGCTAGAATTTGCAAATGCTACTCTTTAACTCTTTTTTGAGCCCACCCTACAAATGAAAAGTTTGTGATCAAACTTTTCCCTATAATTCCAACTATATGGCTGCATGTTTATTCAAAGTTTTTGGTCACCACATGTGTGAACTTTGAATTTCAAATCTGATTTTTAAACTTACATGCAAAGAGGTATTTAACTCCTTATTGGTTCAACACTTTTAAATAAAAATGTGAGCCGCATTTTGGACGGTCATCACTGTATTACTTTGCATGAAGAAAAGTTTTAGTAAGTCCCATTTTTCATGTCTTTGCCACACATATGAACTCAAACCTTGATTTTTATTCATACACATTTTTGGGACTTTTACATTCCTCCCCCCTTAAAAGAATCTCGTCCCGAGATTACAAGAGAGGAACGAGACGGGAGAGGTGATTACAAATTATAAAAGCTAAAAGTTCCGGATAGTTGGTGCGGAGGTAATCTTCACTTTCCCACGTCACCTCTTCCGTGGTATGATTACTCCACAGCACCTTGAAGAATCTGATCGTCCGGTTCCGGGTTACCCGGGTCTTTTCATCCAAAATATGAACCGGTCGCTCGGTGTAGGTCAGGTCCGGTTTCAATTCGTCGATTTCCTCGGTGCGAACAGCAGCGGTGAATTTGAGGCACTTCCGCAGCTGTGACATATGAAATACATCATGGACACCCGCTAGACTTGCCGGTAATTCCAGCTGGTAGGCTACGGGTCCGCACTTCTGTGATAGAAAAAGGACCAATAAAACGGAGAGCGAGTTTCCCCTTTACACCAAACCGGTGAATTCCCTTCATCGGAGATACACGAAGATATACGTGCTCTCCGACATCAAAATGTAAAGGCCTACGCCGTTGATCAGCATAGCTCTTCTGTCAGGATTGTGCATCCTTCAAGTTTTCTTGTATTAACCGAACTCGGTCTTCGGCTTCGTTGACAAGATCAATCCCAAACAGAACTCTTTCACCGGACTCACACCAATTCAGTGGTGTGCGACACTTCCGGCCATAGAGAGCTTCATACGGTGCCATTTTAATACTCACTTGATAACCGTTGTTGTATGAAAACTCCGCCAGCAGTAGGTGATCATCCCAATTCCTACCGTGGTGGATGGCACATGCTCTCAACATATCCTCAAGCACTTGATTCACCCTCTCAGTTTGTCCATCGGTTTGAGGGTGATATGCGGAGCTTCTAATCAGCTTGGTGCCCAACGAGGTGTGCAGCTGCTCCCAAAAACGAGCAACAAACAGCGCACCTCGATCTGAAATGATGGTCTTCGGAACACCATGTGAGCATATAATTCTGGAGATGTATAACTCCGCATATTGCCTTGCTCGATAACGAGTGTTCACCGGTATGAAATGAGCTGACTTCGTCAACCGGTCGACGATCACCCATATCGAGTCATGTTTCCTGGATGTGAGCGGTAATCCGACGATGAAATCCATACTCACATCCTCCCACTTCCATGCCGGTATCTTTAAAGGTTGTAGCGGTCCGGCTTTCCGCATATGATCAGCCTTGACCCGTCTACACGTATCACATTCGGATATGTATTTAGCGATTTCCCTCTTCATCCTTGTCCACCAAACTTTCTGTTTCAAATCTTGGTACATCTTGTTACTTCTGGGATGATTGGAAAACTTCAACAGGTGGGCTTCATCCAAGATCTTCTTCCGAAGTTTCATATTGCGCGGTACCACTATACGGTCATTGAACCATATTGTACCGTTCTCATCCTTCCGGAAACATTTCACTTCTCCGTTGTCTAGTCTTCTCCGTATGTGAGACATACCTTTGTCTCTTCTTTGAGCCTCAACAATCTCTTCACGGATTGTTGGAATGAGAACGAGATTATAAAGCGCGCCATACGGAATGACACGGAGACTTGGTTCTTCATCTTCCAACTCAGCAGCCGCCAAGTTGTGAACGTGGGCTTTCCGACTAAGCGCGTCAGCAACCACGTTTGCTTTTCCCGGATGATAGTGGATCTCAATTTCATAATCTTTGATGAGCTCCAACCATCTCCGTTGTCTCATATTCAGCTCCTTCTGTGTGAAGATATACTTCAGGCTTTTATGGTCGGTGTAGAGGTGAACAAGATTACCAAGCAGATAATGCCTCCACATCTTTAACGCCAACACCACTGCAGCAAGCTCCAGATCGTGAGTTGGGTAATGCTGCTCGTGGTTTCGCAGTTGACGAGACCCATAGGCGACTACACACCCTTCTTGCATCAGAACACAGCCGAGACCGATGCCGGATGCATCACAGTATACATCAAATGGCTTCGTCGTGTCCGACTGAGCAAGAACTGGAGCTGTTGTGAGATGTTTCACCAAAGTTTTGAATGCGGCTTCACATGCTGCATTCCACATGTATTTTGTGCCCTTCTTTAGCAGCTCCGTCATTGGTTTAGCAATTTTTGAGAAGCTCGGAATAAATCTCCGATAATAGCCCGTTAAACCTAGGAAACTTCGGACCTCGTGGACTGACTTGGGAGATTCCCATTTCAGCACTTGTTCAATTTTGCTGGGGTCCACGGCAATGCCCTCTGCTGAAATAATATGGCCTAGGAAAGGCACTTGGTCAATCCAAAATTCGCACTTGCTGAACTTGGCATATAATTGGTGCTCCCGCAATTGTAACACAATGCGCAGATGTTCAGCGTGCTCTTCTTCAGATTTGGAGTAAACCAATATGTCGTCAATGAATACTACGACGAACTTGTCTAACTCCGGCATGAACACCGAATTCATCAAGTACATGAAGTATGCCGGAGCGTTGGTTAACCCAAATGACATGATGATGTACTCATAGAGCCCGTATCTCGTCGAGAAAGCTGTCTTTGGTATGTCCTCCGGTCGGATCTTAATTTGATGATACCCCGACCGAAGATCCATCTTCGAAAATACTCTTGCACCCACAAGTTGATCAAACAGGATGTTGATGTGGGGCAAAGGATACTTGTTCTTGATCGTGACAGCATTTAGAGGACGGTAATCAACACATAGCCGTAGTGTTTCGTCCTTCTTCTTAACGAACAGAGCAGAGCAACCCCAAGGTGAAGAACTTGGTCGTATGAAACCCTTGCTCATGAGTTCATTTAGTTGCTCCTTTAACTCTGCTAGCTCGTTAGGTGCCATCTTGTAAGGCCTTCGTGAGATAGGTGTCGTTCCCGGTGCCAGTTCAATCTTAAACTCGACGTCCCGTTCGAGCGGCATGCTCGGTGAATCCTCGGGAAATACGTCAGGATAATCACGTACCACCGGAATATCTTCAAGCTTCAGCGCTTCCATGTGGTAGGCCTCTACCATATCTGGGTCTTCGCTGTCTAACAGCAGCGTGTGCTGCCCGTGAATCGACGAGTCAATCTGGACAATCTGGTTACCGATATTGAGAACGGCACCGTGACGATTTAACCAAGACATCCCCAATATAATGTCTATCTTTTGCCGATCCAACATAATCAGCGATGTTGGGTATATTCTTCCGCCCAAACACAAAGCTGCTCGGGACACAATCTGATTGGCAGAGATATTTCCTCCCGGTGAACGTATAAGAAAACTCGTTGTGGGAGTATTGGTGGATAATTGGTGCAGATTCACGCATGTTTTGCTGATAAAACTGTGGGTTGCACCGGAATCAAAAAGTACAAGCACGGGCACGTCTTTGAGAGTAAACATGCCTGCTAACACCGGTGCTCCCTCCGGGACATCCTCAATAGCAAGATGTTGCACACTCCCGGATTGCAATGCTGTTATGTTGACTTGAGCAGGTGGCAGCATACCACCTGATGATGATGGCTGTCTGGTGTTCATCAACTTCTTCCGGCATTCCTGCCTAAAATGCCCTGAACGGTGGCAATAAGAACACGGAGGTTTCCCCGGTTCTTCGTTGACTTTTGGTTGAGAAGTTGATGTTCTTGGTTGCAGCAATGATGCAACAGGTGTCATTCGTTGCTGCGGCAATGGTGTTGCTTCAAGACAAGATTCTTGAGCAGGAAATCTGTACGGAGTTGATCCCACAGGTGCTTGCCATATCTCATCGGATGGTGTGTGATACACCACACGGTACTTACGAGGAACAACTGGTGTGTCTTCTTGCACATCATCCCGGTCCCTCTTCTCTGCTTGACACTCCAGTGTCGCTTGTTCTAGCAGCAGGGTAGCACTGATCAATTCGGTGTAACTGCCTTGATTGAACAAAGCCAACTTGTCTTTTAATATGGCACTCAGGCCATAGAAGAAGTAGTCACACCTTTCATCTTCACTCGTCACATAAGCAGGAGCATATTGTGCCAAAAGGTCGAACCTTTTGACATACTCGAGGACACTCATGTCCCCCTGCCTCAAGTTTCTAAATGCTTGCTGCTGGGCCTTGATAAAACCCATAGGAATGTGACGAGCACGGAATGCTTCACGAAATTCCGTCCATTCCACTTGATGGCCCTCCGGAACAGTGGCGAGATAAGAGAACCACCAATTTCCGGTGGCTCCATAGAGCTATTGAGATGCAAATAATGTCTTCTGATACTCATCACACTCAAACACCTCAAACTTGGACTCCATAACTCGAAGCCACTGATCAGCTTCCACTGGTTCGTTGGCTTCTGTGAAAATTGACGGTTGTGTCGCCAAGAAGTCCGAATAGGCGTTCCGAGGTGGAACGTCCTGTTGTGCATGTTGGAGTAAGCCCTGTTGTACCAAGGCTTGGAGTAGTCTCGTGTTCTCTTGACTTGACTCGACCATCTGAGCCATGACATCCGCCCATACCGTTGATGGCGGTGCCCGTGGTGGAGTCGAGTCATTATCATCTCGGCGAGAACCTTCAGCCCGACTCGAAGAATGACTACGCACCATACTGCAAAAGCATAATTTTGAGGGGAGTCAAAACTTGATCTCAGCAGTATGTGAAATTAAAACATGAACATGCTAAAACTTTATGAAAGCATAACAAAATTTCATGTTTACACATCTTTCTAAATCCAACATATTCAGTCCCTCATTCTGTACAGAACAAACCTTTCTGTACTTAACCCAGAATTTGATCCAGTTACTAGCATTTTCATAACTTAAGTTGAATACCAAAGTTAAAGTTAACTTCAGTATATTTTCAATGAGTTCTCACATGCCTCTGGATCATCCCTTAATCAGAGGTTATGATCGTTCAAAGTTGACAGAATTTCTGGATAAATTTTGCCAGCACCTCCTTTGTATGTGGCTGTTTTCATCACAGTTTTACATACAAATGGGGTACCATTCTGAACAAACTATGAACTACAAAATCGTTGCAAGTTTCATAACCTTTCCAACGGTGTATCATATGACCCTTAGAAATTTTTCCTACAGATTGTTATGGCCAATTTACAGAAACATCCAGAGAATGTTGCAGCTGTTCTGTTTTCTGAACAGTTTGTATTCAACTGGACATTCAACTAAGTTGGCGTCTGATTTTGCTCTGGAGGTCTATAAAAAAGTTGTAGAGCACTTAAAAACCTTTCCATAATTGTATCATATACTTTCATTGGGTCAATCTAGACAGAGTTATGCTCTGTCAAAGTCCAGCAACAATTTCTGCCAGAACAGAGCACTCTGTTTTCGGATCAAAAGAAGCCTAGCAATTCTCTTCTTTGAAACTTAGGCCAAATGAAGAGTTCAGTAACTAATATGTGCTTTCCAACATCCATTTTTAGTTTGAAAGTTAGTCATGAATGATTTCTTCATAGGAAAGAATACTATTAAGTGTAGTACAGTGACGATGCACCGTAAGACATATGACGGTACTACATTGCCTCACCAAAGAAAAACCTAACCGGATTTCACCGGCATATACGTATCATTAGGTGGCACTAAACGGTCACTCGCAAACATGTTCTACACACACTAAGGTTTTCGTGGTTAGCACCTACATAAGCCACACTCAATCATCAGGCCCGGCTGCACACCGAACCCGGTATCCATACAGTTCGTACACCCGGCCGTCATCACTCGCCTAGGTGTTCTCAAGCCAAACACGCCTTGAGCTACGTGTTCACGTTACTGACCACATGACGGGGTCTCCCAAATTGCACCACGCACGCCAGGGACAGACGTTGCTCAAATATCCCAAAAGACATGAAGAGTCGTAGAGGATACTAAAGCGGGTCGGGTTACCTGCCACCCGTGAGGCTCCACCCTTCAGCTTGTGCGCACTGGTGGACAGCGCATATGTGCACCCCTCAAGACATAAACGTCCCGAGATGCACGGTTTTTCGACATAACAAATAGGTTAGCTTGCCACCTTCATCATATGCTAATACTAGTCCTTATGTGGGCCTAGTACCGTTATCTCACCGTATCCTAAGTTTTTATCGTAATATGATGCTCAATCCATGTGCTATTCCCAACACAGCTCTGATACCATCTGTAACAGCTCTGATACCACGCTGTGTAACAGCCCTGATACCACGCTGTGAGGGACAGGATCTCATCGGGTGGTGCCGTGATATGCGGCACCCAACAAGCACACGGGTCGACAAACACACATCATATTACATAAATAGTTTAGCGGAAGCGTACAAGAATGTTTTACAAATAGTTATATCAGAATAAGCTACAGCGGAAGACTATCACTCTCACGATTCATCTCTATCTTAGCAACAAAGAAACAGTCCAGCCCGCGGACGTTTCTTACTAGCAACACGAAGACAATCTGCAGCGGCGAGGATGGTATTTGAGTAAGCACTCGGAGGATCCCGAGTCTCATCGGCATCGCTTCTCTTAAGCATGAAGTCAAATACCTGCAAAACAACTCGGATAGCATCCGTGAGCATAACACTTAACAAGACTTAACCGTCACCCTAAACATGAAACTCTAGGTGAGGTTATGAACCTAAAATAGGATGGTATAAGCATAATTTAACTCGCCTAGAAGTGGATCCTTACTTTCAGGTATTAATGGCAGAATTTTAAGTAACCTTGGGCACGCCACATCAGGAGTCCACAATCAAACAACAAATGCTTTCCCCCGATCTAAATTGCTCATGGCATAAAAGAATCGAGTTTGCACTAGCCTATTCATCAAGATCCAATACAAAGCTAGTATGAACCTTCGAACCAATGTGATTAGTTCCTTTCTCATGCAAGTTCTTACTACGTCATGACTGTGAGAACAAGTATGCTCGATCCATTCCACGAGCGACGGTGATTCGAATCAATAACACCCGGACTACACGACACGTACGCCCGTACTTGACGTTGCCTACAACAACCATCACTGACGTCGTACGTGGCAGCCTTTTCCCCTTTTCACATCCGCTGAATCGATCAAGTCGCCCCGTACAGTAGCCACTCTCATGGTGCACCTGCCGACGTGAGATGTCATGAGAACGTTCCCCACATACTGCACACCAGCCATCCGCCTGAGGCGACCCGAAAAGTCCCAACAACAGCTTCCTAAGGTACATCGGTTTACTGGGTCCCATATAGCCAGCATGAGTCCGGTACACAACTCAAACTTGTTCAACAGGGCCGCATACGGATCGGTCCTTGAACGACACGGACAAGTCTATAGCACCCATGCCCCTATGTCCTGCTGCTCCTACAACCTTCCGGTCTCCACTTTAACTCGCTAATTCATTTTTGAACCAATCCCGTATGCCCCTGTTGTTCCTGAACCTGCGAGTAGCATCTCATCACTCAACTTCTACTGAACCTTACTTAAGCATGGCAGTTCTACACAGTGAAAGGCACCTACCCAATACTCCGTGGGTCATTTGGCTATGCAAGAGGAGTATCAAACACTAGACCTAATGCACAGTTCAAATCTTAACCGAAAATGAATACAAAGTAAAAACTTCAATCTGTTAAATGCAAACCAGAGCTTGCCTGTTTTGCAGGGTAGTCGTATATAATCAGTTAGTGTCCTTGTTGATCCACCCTTGATTCTACGGAGCTTGATCCACTTCAATGAATCACTCCTTTGAATCCCCTTCGTTGTAGTTCCTATTGAAATGCATATGCACATGTTTTATAGAATGTAATGGAAAGAAGTTATAGAATGAAGTTCTTAGGAACAGAGGTTGTATGGAAAAGCCGAGAATGGCTTGGTTTGCCTCTGTTGTGCAAAGAACAGACTTAAACTAAATTGACCTTAAGGCCTTAGCTATACACTAACCATTTTCCCTAATGAACCTAATAGATAACTGAAAAGATTTGAGTGCCACTGAAGAACAAGAACTCCAATGGCCTGAAAACCTTTACAGAAGGTTCTATACTACCTAAGGATTTAGCTTGCCAAATTGCAGCTAAGGTGGAGATAAATTGTGTTCTCCATAATTCTCATAATGTCCTTCATGTATCCCCACATATACATATTTATGGAGAACAAGAACAGGAAGTTCTAGGGCTCAACTTGAGATGATAATTTACATGTGAGTTCTTGGTCACATGAAAGTAATCTGGTCCAAAATTCAGCCCTTTTACTTGAGTAGTTCTTCCAGAACAATTCTTTTAAGCATTTCTACTTAAAGGAATTAATTCTGAAGTAATGTGCATTTTCATGCTCAATTAAGTGAACTACAATTTCAATTATGTCTCAGAGAGCTTGCCTAAATTTTCCTAGGATTTTTGTAGCTATGGATTGCCCAGAATAGATTTTACAAGTTGGAAACATTTTCTGAAAATGTTTCTGGACCCTTATGAACACAGCAATTTGTTTTTGGCAAATTCCTACTCAAATGATCTTCAAATGAGCTAAAATTTTTCTAGAAGGTCAACAATATGCTACAGAATATTTTGGAAAAAATTGGGGATTTTTGGATGAACCAAACTCCCTCAATAATTCTTTTTCAAAAAAACTTCAAAGAGTTCTCCAGAATATAATATTGACTTTCATACAAATCTGAGTTCATATTTGGATAGAACTCGGAGAGATGAATCCAACCCAAGTGGAATCACTCATTTTGGAGTTTTCTACAGGGATCTATGATTTTCCAAAGTTTCAGCCAACTCTGGAATTGTTTTCCTACTGAAAATCCTACTGGGCCCGCTTATTTAAATTCCAGCCACTAGAATTGAAGCCACACCGGGACCATGGGGTTTTGCGCGCCAGCAGACGGGATCCCGGCCACACCTGATCACGGGTTTGAATTCTGAGCTGCTGACAGCCGGGGCCCACGCTGTCTTCTTCCTCCCGCCCTCTTTCTCGCGCCCGCGTGCTCCCCCCCTCGCCGGAGCAAACGGCTGCTCGCAGGACCGGCGTTTCCAGCCGCCGCCCAGCTAGAGGCTCGCCGCCAGAGGGTTTAGGGCACCGAGGAACACGATGGTGGGTTCTGCTTGGGCTGCCGGGGGCCGGAACCAGCTTGGCGACGTGCGGCGGCTACTGTTGTGGTTCAGCGCCGTCGCCCGAGGTCTCCAGCCCGCCAACACTTGCACCGATGAGCTCTACAGCACCAGCGCAGTTCTAGGAAGATCGGCACGACCTCAAAGTTGCTCGGGAGTGGCTGCAATTAGGTTGTCATCGTGCGACCGAATGTGTACGCCATGAACACCCCTAGTCGAGCTCGAATTCCGTCGCTCTGAGGCGTTTTCGTGCGATGGATGCAAAAGGGAAAATGATCGCAGGCTAGTCCAGCTTCGCTGTGCCAAGTTTCATACCCTAAGAAGGATTGGAGAGGAGGAATTTTAAGGAGCTGTACCGGGAGCTCGGGATGAGGCCGCCGGAGCAAAACTTCGAAATTCGCCGTCAATAGCTCACGGCATGGCCTGATCTTAGGGTGAGAGCAACGCGGCGCCCTTGCTCGATCGTGAATTCTGCTGTGGCGAGCTTCCCATGTGCGCCCGATCACTTTCTTGAACTAGGTCGCCGCTGTGGCGGTTGTTCTCGGGCGAGGGAGGCCGAAGCTCGCTTGGTTGCGGGTCAGGGAGGTGAAGGCTGAGCTCGGGGCACTTTCTAGCAGCTCGGGGAGAAGAGAGGCGCGATGGTTTCTTTGATTTCCCGATCGGCCGAGAGCGGACGTGAGGCACTGGGTTGCTCGGCGTTCTCGCGAGAGAGGAAGGCAAACGAGCCTTTGTTCGGTCTGAGGGTACGCGATCACGTTGAAGGCGCGGTCAGGACCAACCCCGGGGCGCCAGCGCGGGAAGGCAGGCGGCAGGAGGTGGCGCCGGCAAGCTGCTCGGTGGCTCCCGTGAGCTGTTCGGTGGAATTTTCCACCGAGGCCGAGACTTAGTGTGCAAGGCACCCTCTTTAGCTCTATGACATGTGGGTCCCACTCCACATTTACCTCTCAAATATCTTCTCAAGCTGATCCACTTAATTCCTAGAATTCTGAGTTTAAAAAGGGTGGCTAGAATTTGAAATCTCCAAATTCAGTTTGAATTTGTATGACAAATTTGAATTTGGCTAGAATTTGCAAATGCTACTCTTTAACTCCTTTTTGAGCCCACCCTACAAATGAAAAGTTTGTGATCAAACTTTTCCCTATAATTCCAACTATATGGCTGCATGTTTATTCAAAGTTTTTGGTCACCACATGTGTGAACTTTAAATTTCAAATCTGATTTTTAAACTTACATGCAAAGAGGTATTTAACTCCTTATTGGTTCAACACTTTTAAATAAAAATGTGAGGCTCATTTTGGATGGTCATCCCTGTATTACTTTGCATGAAGAAAACTTTTAGTAAGTCCCATTTTTCATGTCTTTGCCACACATATGAACTTAAATCTTGGTTTTTATTCATACATATTTTGGGACTTTTACAGTATCTATTGTCATTGCTTCATGAGTTCGCGTAAGAGCGGTGACGACGGTGAGAGACTGACGTTCCGAAAGCTTGAGTTCATCGTCTCGTAGGAGAGTGCCACCCCATCAACCAAAGGAGGGCACCTCCTAGACATCATTGATGCCTCTCCGATGACTGCCCCTACACTTGAGGTGGGTCCGTCTTGCTCAACATTGAACGTTGGTTCCTTGCCGCTAGAATCCCACGGCCCCATCCTGGAAGGCCGTGGAGCAACCACCAAAGAAGACCCATCCATATATCGGAGACGGAAAATGAGCTCGTCCTATCACTGCCCGCCGCCGGCCACCCCGGCCACGGCGCCCACCCACTTTAACCCTGTTAGTCCGTCGACGGTCGTTCCGGTCCCGACGTCGTCCTCCTCGCCCATCCTGTTGGAGTGGAACACACTCCTGATCAGCTACAGCTTGTTGAAATATTGTGCTTGCACCGGAGCTGTACTACCACTCGACCTCACTCAAGAAAAAGAGTTTTTTCAGAGGAAGAGACTAAGTTTTTGTTAACCGGCGCACTGTTCATCTCGTGTTCAGTCGTGTATATAGCTGATGTACATAACGGTTTGTTAAATCCACGTAACAACCATTACCCAGTCTACATGCATGAATAACAGACACGATGATTATCGATCATAGCTCGATCCACTCGGCATATGAACCGGTCACCATGACTACTATGAACTTTCCTAAGTCTGTTACAGAACCAATATTCTAGCAACAACTTTATTACACTTTCAAAGCAAATATGCAATGCAAAGTATTATGCGACAAGATTAACTCAACATCTCACCCCCTAATCTTGTTGCACTTTGACAATCGCAAGTTGTTGCCGAATCTCAACTAGCTTCACCCTTGGAAGAGGTTTTGTCAGAATACCAGCTAGGTGACTGTTTGTATTGATATACTCCAGTTCCACCCTCTTTTCTTCAAAACAATCGCGTATATAATGAAACCTAGTGTCAATGTGCTTAACCCTGTCATGAAACTTGGGATTTTTGCTTAGTTCTAAAGCAGACTTGTTGTCTATAAGTAGTCTGAATTTTACAGGGTCTTCTTCCAATATCTCACCAAAGAGTCTGCTCAACCATATGCCTTGACAAACTGCAGTGGCTGCAGCTATGTATTTGGCTTCACAGGAGAATAGAGCTACTACTAGCTGCTTTTGAGAATTCCAGGTTATAAGATTTTTTCCAAGGCAATAAGCCATCCCAGTAGTGCTCTTTCTGTCATCCAAATCCCCAGCCAGATCACTGTCAGAGTACCCAAGCAGAGTCAAGGAATTTCCTTTAGTGTATCTGCAGCCATAATTCAATGTGCCAGCCACATACCTCAGTATACTTTTCACTGCTCCCATGTGACATTCAGATGGAGTTTCCATAAACCTGCTGACAAGCCCAACCGAGAAGGCCAAGTCAGGTCTTGTGTTCACTAAATACCTCAAGCAGCTGATCAAGCTTCTGTAAGTTGTAGCAGCTACTGCTTTACTTCTATATGATTTCTTGGTATGCAGTCTGGGTTCCATTGGAACCTCACTAGAGTTGCATTGACTCGTCCCTGTAATATTCAGAATTTTCAGAGCATATGCTTTCTGACAGAGAAGTATTTCATCTTTCTTTTGGTGAACTTCCATTCCTAAGTAATAACTCAATCTACCTAGGTCACTCATCATAAACCTTCTTTTCATTTCTGACTTGAACTCTGTGGTATCTTTTTCACTTGGACCACATATGATCAGATCATCCACATAAACTCCAATTAAGAGCAAGCTAGGACCTTTGCCTCTTTTGTACAGGGCATGTTCTGCTTCAGTCCTTCTGAAACCAAGCTTTTCCAGTTCCTTGTCAAGTCTCTCATTCCAGGCTCTTGGAGCCTGCTTTAGACCATAAAGTGCCTTCTTGAGTCTCAAAACTTTCTCTGGATGTTTTTCATCACAAAAACCAGGTGGCTGCTGCATATAGATTTCTTCAGATAGCTCACCATTTAAATAAGTAGATTTTACATCCATATGGTGTACATTCCAATATTTGCTTGCGGCTAGAGCCAAAATCATTCTGACAGATTCAAGACATGCTACAGGAGCAAAGACTTCAGAAAAATCAACTCCTTTCCTTTGAGCATATATCCCTTGGCTACTAGACGTGCCTTATACCTCTGAATATGTCCTGCAGGATCTCTTTTTAACCTTAAAAACCCACTTAAGCCCAATGGCTTTACTGTCATTTGGCAAATCAGCAAGATACCTGGTATGATTATCTTGGATAGTTCTTGCATGGCCTCCTTCCAATTCTGATCTTGTATAGCCTGCAAAACATCAGTTGGTTCTTCTGCAGAAAATAGACAAAGGCCAGAATACTCAAAGTCTTCAATAGGTTCTGTTGCATCAATCACATATTCTATTCTCCTGAACCTTTGAGGCACCCCTCAATGTTAACTTCCTGGCCTGTGGGTGATGTCACCCACTGAATTCCAGAAGATGTTCCTCTACCAACTTCATTTTGTGGTGTTCTTAGGGTATTAGACCCTGCACAATAATCATCTTCAGTTCTGCATTCAGAAGTTTCAGTAACTGTCGTCCACTGAACTCTGAAAGATGATATTGTATCCTCTCCTCCTGACTTTAATTCTTCCCACTTCCATGGTCTATGCTCATCGAACTTGATGTCACGAGATACAATAACCTTCTGGTTCACAGGATCATATACTTTATAAGCCTTTGAGAAAGGTTCATAGCCTAGGAACACACCTTGAGTTGATCCGTCAGATAATCTGGAGATTCCAGGACCTATATTTCTGACATAGGCAGTACATTCAAAAACCCTTAAATACTTGATAGAAGGCTTTTTACCTGTCCAGGCTTCATAGGAAGTTTTTCCTTGGAGACTTTTGGTAGGAGATCTGTTCAACACATAACCAGCAGCCTTCACAGCTTCACCCCAGAATTTGTTGGAATCTGCCAGAGTATCGCCGGCGACGATCGTATTCACGACAAGCGAGCTGTGCGAGCGAACGAGGAACAAAGTTTTTTTGCTGCTGAAAGAGGCAGCGTTTTCTGATGCATTGACTGACTAATATGGAGGTGAGTACAACATGGACAGACGTGGCTGTTATTCCATGCGACGTGCTCTCTGGACACTGAAGTCCTCGAGCTCCTACGGACACGCACAGCCAACAATCGTGGCCATGCACATGCACATGCATGCAAGCGAAACAGACGTGCAAACTGATCGTGCCGAAGGCTGAAACAAACTACGCAATGTGCGGTGGAGTATACAACATTTCTGCCCCCTAATCCTGCGCACAGTTACCTGCAGTTACCACGCCAATCTTGACGCAAAGCTCCTGAAAACGAACACGACCCGGAGCCTTGGTCAGAACGTCCGCCAGCCGATCTTGAGTAGAAGTGTAGACCATCTTGATCTTTCCTTCGTCGATGCAGTCCCTGATGAAGTGGTAACGTACATCGATATGCTTGCTTCGATCATGGAAGATAGGATTCTTGCTCAGTGCTATCGCTGGCTGACTGTCGACCTTGAGTTCTGGCACCTCAACTTGTGTTCCGATCATGTCCGTCAAGAGACATGCCAACCAAATGCCTTGACATGTTGCTGTGGCAGCCGCAATCTATTCTGCCTCGCAGGATGAGAGCGCAACAACTTTCTGTTTTGATGATTGCCAAGAGATTGGTTTACCTCCCAAGAAATAGATGACACCGCTTGTGCTCTTCCGAGTGTCGACGTCGCCACCCATGTCAGCGTCACTATAGCCGATGAGTCTTGGAGGCTTCGCTTCACGTATAGTGTAGTACAGTCCACACTTCCGCATTCCAGCAATGTACCGAAGCACCTGCTTGATCGCAGTGAGATGATCCTCTCGCGGTTCCTCCATGAATCGGCTGAGATATCCGATGGCAAACGAGAGATCGGGCCTAGTGTGGAGCAGATAGCGCAATGCACCAATGATGCTCCTGTACTCCTAAGAGTTCACCTTTTATTCAGTGCTTGCTTTGCTTAACTTGAGCCTGCTTTCTATTGGAGACAGACTCGGATTGCATTCCCCCAATCCACGCCGATCCAGGAGCTTCCCAGCAAAAGCAGATTGACAAATAAAGATGCCATCAGGTTTCTGAGTTACCTCAATACCGAGGTAGTAAGAGAGGAGGCCGAGATCACTCATTTGAATCTTGCTTTGCATCTCCAACTTGAAGTCTTTGAAGCTGTTCACGCTTGTGCCGGTGATGATCAGATCATCCACGTAGATGCCGATGATCAGGCGCCCACTGCTCCTGCTGTTCCGAGTGTACACCCCATGCTCAATGCTGCTTCTACGGAAGCCAAGTGAACCCAGCGTGTCATCGAGCTTGGTATTCCAAGCCCTGGGAGCTTGACGCAGGCCATACAGAGCTTTGCGAAGACGAAACATCTTGTGTTCGCTGTTGGGAATGATGAAGCCAGGAGGTTGCTGGACGTAGACTTCTTCCTTGAGCTCACCGTTGAGAAACGCGCTCTTCACGTCCACGTGATGAACTTCCCAGCGCTTGTGTGCTGCTAGTGCCAGCATCATCCGCACCGACTCAAGACGTGCCACCGGCACGAAGACCTTGTCGAGATCTATGCCGACACGCTGGATGTAGTTCTTTGCCATGAGTCGGGCCTTGTGTCGCACGACGTCGCCGGACTCATTGCATTTCACCTTGTACACCTACTTGAGGCTGATTGCATGGTGACCGGCTGGAAAGGTTGTCAGATCCCATGTCTTGTTGCTCTCTATCGCCCGAATTTCTTCAAGCATTGCCTCACACCATGGTCCCTCCTTCTCTGCCTCTTTGAATGAAGTAGGCTGTTCGGCAGAGGTGAAGTTGAGCTTGTTGCCATGCGTGCCACATGCAAGCCCGGGCGGAGATGCTTCACTGAGAAGAGCATCTACAGCCCTGAAGCGGATTGGAACATCACTGTCGAGGTCCACATCGAGGTCCTCATTGTTGAATTCGTGTGGTGCCGAGACGAACTCAACTCCTCCGTCGTTTGCTGGTTCTGCAGGCACCTCGGGTGGCGTTGCCGCAGGCGCCAGAGATGGTGACATGGACGCTGGGGCAGCTACATGATCGGTGGTAACCTCGTTGATGTACTCGATGGTGAAAGGCTCACCATTGCCTGATGTCCCATCAGCTTCTGACTCCCAGCTCCATCAGGCCACCTCGTCGAAGACGACATCATGTGAGATCACGACGCGCTCACGCACGGGGTCGTAGAAGCGATACGCCTTGGTGCCACTTTCACAGCCGACGAAGATGGTTTTGATGCTGTGGTCTTCGAGCTTCTTGAGGTTCAGCTGCGTGTTCATGACGTTGGCGACACAACTGAACGTGCGGAAGAAATGCACTGTAGGAGCCTGGCCGTGCCAAGCCTCGTAGGGTGTCTTGCCGTCGAGCGCACGTGTCGGTGCGCGATTGAGGATGAAGACCGCTGTCGACACGGCCCCGCCGCAGAAGTAGCATGGCAGATCTTTGGCCTTGAGCATGCAGCGGCCATGCCGACTACACTCTGATTTTTCTGTTCAACCACTCCGTTCTGCTGCGGGGAGTAGGGGGCGGTCAGGTGGTGTTCCACGCCATGTTCGGCGCAGTATCGCCCGAAGTCCACAGAGGTGAACTCCCCCCCCCCCCATGGTCTGTGCGGATGACCTTCAATTTTTGGCCGGTCTCAATCTCGACAGCCGCTTGAAAATTCTTGATCTCCTCCGGTGCTTGATCCTTGCTCGAGAGAAGGCACAGCCACATATATCGACTCATATCATCAACGAGTAACAGGAAGTATTTGTTGGGTGTTGCCGGCGAGATGGGACCGCAAAGGTCTCTGTGCAGGAGATCGAGAGGATGTTCTGCTCGCCGTCGGACTTGAGTCGGGAATGGATTCCTACGCTGCTTGCTGACGAGACACCCCTCACATACCTGATTCACCTGGTCCAGTGGAGGTAATCCATGCACCATCTTGTTCTTTGCCAACTTGCGCAGAGATCTGAAGTTGAGATGCCCGTAACGTGCGTGCCATTTCCAGGCCGCCTCGGTGCTTCTTGCCGCTAGGCACACTGGACGCCCATTGTTCAACTCAAGGTGATAGAGCAGGGAAGGATCGCGTTGTGCCTTGGCAAGGAGTCGTCGGTCTTGATCGAAGATGCGCAGCGTGCCATCTCCGATGTCCATGCTGCATCCTCCCTCATCAAGTTGGCCGAGGCTAATGATGCTAGCCTTCAGCGTTGGGATGTAGTACACCCCAGTAAGCATGCGGTGCTCGCCGTTCCTGCAGGTGAAGACAATGGAGCCGCAACCTTCGATGCGAGTGACGGATCCATCAACAAACTTGACAGAACCGACAATGTGTGTGTCGAGCTCGGCGAAGAGCTCCTTGGAGCCGGTCATATGATTGGTTGCTCCGGTGTCGAGGACTTAGGGATGGTAATGGGTCGGATTCGGATCGGGTGGAGCAAAAGCCCACCCGAAACAAAAAGGGTTGCGGGTTAAATTTGAGACCCGCACCCGCGGGTGAGAATTCGCACCCGCACCCGTCGGGTTTGACTTTTTTATAAAGATACTACAACGTTTAATAAAATAAGTGTAAAAAATCATCCATTTTGAATGACAATACAACAAAAAAATATTAAGTTGCTTATAAGATTATAAATATAGGTCATGATATGTAAGATGAAACAATTAAATAATATAACAGAATCAAATTTGACTTTAAAATTATGAATATAAATTATTTCGGGTGCCCGTCGGGTATCCGCGGGTGCAAAATAAAACCCACACCCGCACCCGCGACAAGTCGGGTCGGGTGCAGGTTAGACCCGCGGGTTGCCATCCCTACGAGGACCCAACGTCGACAGTCGCGCTCTCTCTTAGGCCCCAAATCCGCGAAGAGCAGCTGCTCCTTGATCTCCACAACCTGACGTGGAGCTGTGTGCGCGGAGGAGCAGGGCACCGGGGAAGAAGACTAAAACCTTGGAGCCGCTTCAAGTATTATGTCATGGGTCAGAAGTAGCCCCTATTCTTCCTCCTCGGCCTGGGTCACATGTTCCTCCTCGTCGCGCTTTTTCTTCCAGCACTCTCTGGTCCAGTGGCCATTATTTCCACAGTATGAGCACACATCGTTCCGGCCTGCCCGGACGACCACTTGTTTCGTTTGCCGCCTCCATCAGGCTTGCGTCCTCGCCCCTTTCCATTGCCTCCGCCGTTCCTGGAGCCCGAGTTAGACCCGGTTCCCTCACGATTCTTCATGCGCGCCATCCAATCCTTCCCTGTGAGAAGCAGACGGCCACCATTGTCCTTCACCGGAGAAGGTTTCTTGTGCTGTTCCACAACGCGTAGATATCCGGCAGCCTCCTCGATTGACATGCTGTCAAGGTCGAGGAGCGTCTCGATAGAGATTGCAACTTGCTCCAGCTTGTCAGGAACGGAGTCCAGAAGTTTCTTGATAACTTCTTTTTTGGAGATGTCATCGCCGAAGGTGCGCAGCTGGTTTGACAGCCTGGTGAGTCGCGCCAAGAATTCCTCCACGGTCTCGCCGGACTTGAAGACGATGTCCCTGAATTCTTGGCGCAGCTTCTCAGCGTATGCTTCCCTGACCCAGTCGCCGCCGATCCGCACCTTGCGGATCGCCTCCCACGCTTCTCGGGCGGACGACTTCACCACCAGTCCGGCCTGCATCTCTGCCGGTACCGCATGAAGGAGAGCCACAAGCGCATTCCTGTCATCGCGGTACTCGACATCATCGTGCTCGATGGCGTCCCAAAGACCAGCCGCTTGCAGGTTCACGCGCATCACCAGGGATCACTCAGTGTGGTTTGTACGCGTGAGCATGGGGTAGACGATGCTTGCTGTCGACTTCTCGATGACACGCTCGATGATAACCTCGTGACCACCCTGGTGACGGCATTCACGGCGTGGCAGCGGCGACAAAAGTTGGCAACAGTTGCGGCGTGGCGGCGGCGACGGAGGTGGGTTTGACATGGTCGCCTGGAACTGATCGGCTCTGATGGCAATTGTTGGAATTTGTCAGAGTATCGCCGACAACAATCGTATTCCTGACAAGCGATCTGTGCGAGCGAACGAGGAACAAAGTTTTTTTGCTCCTGAAAGAGGCAGTGTTTTCTGATGCATTGACTGACTAATATGGAGGTGAGTACAACGTGGCCAGACGTGGCCGTTATTCCATGCGACGCGCTCTCTGGACGCTGAAGTCCTTGAGATCCTATGGACGCGCACAGCCAACGATTGTGACCATGCACATGCACATGCATGCAAGCAAAACAGACGTGCAAACTGATCGCGCGGAAGGCTGAAAAAAACTGTGCAATGTGCGGTGGAGTATACAACAGACTTTAGCTGGTACATTCATGCCTTTCAGCATGGAGCGAGCCATCTCAACAATAGTTTGATTCCTCCTTTCAACAACATCATTTTGTTGTGGTGTGTAAGGTGCAGTTCTGAAATGCTTAATCCATGCTTCTCCAAGATAAGTAGTGAACTGATTTGAGTTAAACTCACCTCCTCTATCAGTTCTGAACCCCTTCAATCTGCCACCATGTTCATTTTCAGCTTCGGCCTTGATAAGCTTGAAGTAGTGAAATGTCTCACTCTTTTCTGCCAATAACTCAAGCCACATGAACCTGCTGAAATCATCTACAACAAGTACAAAATACCTCTTCTTTCCGGGAGTAGGAGGATCAATGTGACCACACAAATCTCCATGAAACAAGTCAAGTCCCTTCTCTGCTCGATATTCAGAGTTGTGGGGGAAGGGCTTTTTGTGATGTTTTCCGAACACACACCCATCATAGATTTGTTCAACTTGCTCGATCACAGGAACACCATGAGCCAATTTCTTTCTTCCCAATTCTCTGAGTGCTCTAAAGTTAAGATGACCAAATCTAGCATGCCATAGCCATGCTTCATCACCTGCATGCACCATCAAACACACTGGTTCTACCACTTTCAGAGTAGCCAAATATAGTCTGTTTGATGTACACTGTGTCTTGATGATCAAAACACTAGCAGTACCATATATGCAGAGATGATCACAATCAATGGTCACCTTGCAACCTCCTTCCACTAATTGACTTCGTCTGATAATATTTGCTTTCAACTTAGGTATATAATAAACATCAGATAGTACTTTGTGTTCTTGATGACGTCCCTTAAAAATAAACAAACCCAGTTCACTGATCTTGACAGAGGAGCCATCCCTAAATCTGGCGACCCCATTAACTGATTCATCAAGAGAGGTCAGAGCAGACTTATCACCTGTCATGTCGTTACTTGCACCCAAGTCCAAGTACCATTTTGTTCCTGACACATCTTCAGACTTGGATTCTGAAGTCATCAACAAAGAGCTTTCTTCAGCAGAGGCAAATAGTAAAGCAGGATGATCTGGCTCAGCACAAGTTAAGTGAGCTGCTTCCTTGTGCTCCTTCCAAGGCTTTCGACACTCCTTCACCCAATGTCCCTAGATCCTGCAGTTGTGACACTTGCCTTTCCTTCTGGGAGTGCCTTCAGAGGTCAACTTGGTCGTGTCACGACGTGCTCCACCCTTGCCCTTCTGTGATGAGCCTGTACTCTGATTGACTGAAGAACAGAATTCTGGCACCAATCGATGTTTATATTTGGCCAACCAATCTTCTTCTGCCATCAGTAGCTTTCCCGCCTTGTCAGTCAAAGTCTCACTTGTACCTCCAAGACGATCTTCTGCAGCACGAAGTCGGCCAACAAGTTCTTCTACTGACAACTTATTGAGATCTAAAAGAGTCTCAATTGACAGAGCGATCTGTATATACCATTGAGGTACCACACGTAAGAATTTTTTCACAACTCTTACCTCTTCAACAGCTTCTCCCATTGTCCGAATGGCACTTGTAATCCCAGAAATCCTCATGGCAAACTCATCCACTGCTTCTCCTTCTCTGAATTCAATATTCTCAAACTCCTTCTCGGACCCGATCATCACCAATTCGCATACTTCTTACTGCTTCCCAAGCCAACTTTGCGGTAGGCTTTGCTGCCAGTGAAGTATGCATGTCACTGGGTACGCCCCTCAGGATAGCTGCTGTTGGTATCCTGCAGACTGGGTACCCCCGCGTAGTGGGTAAAAGACAGTCTGGGCTCCGCCTCTCCGCTGAGGTGGGCCCAGCATAAGCCACATGACCTTGGCCCCATATACAGCCCTAGGGCCACCACGTGCGCCTGAGCTCCGGGGCTGACACGTGCCCTGGGCTCCGGCCCGAGCCTCCCCGCTGAGGTGAGGTCCGGGGCTGCCACGTGTCCCCTGGCTCGGAGCCGCCTCCCCGCTGAGGACAGCTTCGGTGCAGACACATGCCCCGATCTCTAGCCCGAGCCTCCTCGCTGAGGTGAGGTCCGGAGCTGCCATGTGTCCCCTATATCCGAGCCACCTCCCCGCTAAGGACAGCTCTGGTGCAGACACGTGCCTTGGGATCTGGCCCGAGCCTACCGCCGAGGTGAGGTCCGGAGCTGCCACATGTCCCCTCGCACCAAGCCCGTCGACAAGAGCTCTAGGACCGCCACGTGCCCCACCATCTGTTGTGGGCCGTGGGTCGACGAAGTCAAGAAGGAAGTGTGCTGTCAGGCTTCGCATTCAAGGCTCGCGCCTTTCCTAGAAGCATAGCGCACAACATACGCCTCCGTCCGTTGCCCGTTCGCCATTACAGTGACAAGACAGGACGACAAGTCGTGACAGCAGTACAATGCCACCCAACGTCACGCAGCCGCCCAAGCTGGGCGAGCAGACACGGCGACAAGACGACGTCTTCATCATCATCTGACACACAGTCAGGGGCGCTCAGCGCGCCGAACGGCAGGACTTAACTCTCCCGCCGGCCACTCTACTCTGAGGATGAAACCCTAGATCGTGTATAGGGCCCACTTATCTCTGGATCCACCTGTCGGGCCCCAGGCCTCATTGTAACCATCCCGGCCTTGAGCTATAAAAGGACCAGGGTGACCACCCTACAGGGGGTTCCCGTTTTCACATCCCAGATCCCTCAGTGAACAAGCACTCACACTCAAGCAATAGAACAAGCACTCCCGTGGACGTAGGGTGTTACGCTCCGGTAGCCCGAGCCACGTAAATCTCGATGTTCATCCGCTCTCTCGAGCCCAGTTCGTGTAGGGCGCCAAGCCCCCTCTGGAAAAAAAGAACCTCGCGGGCTGCTTCCGAGCAGGCCGGGAGGAGTGTCGCAGCTCCCACTCTGACATTTGTTGCGCCACGAAGGGGGGCTTCCCACGCTCTCCACGCGACCATGGTGAACATCACTTCTCGTGGCGAGCCTTCTTGCCCAGCTTGCCGATGTCTCCAGGTGGGAGACGACGAGGCTACCCCCCCGCTCCAGAGCGGGCAAGTCTAGCCAAGCCGGCAGCCAAGCGGACAACACACTCTGTGTGATGTACGGAGATTCTTCCGATGTCTCATCCAGACGAGCCGTCAAGACCCTCTGACGAGCAGTGGCAGCAGCCACCCCAATCCTGGGGCCGGCACCACATCACAAATGGATGGAGATGCCGATTATCTTTGACGCCTCCAACTGCCCCGAAAACATGGCAGGCGCTGGGCATCTGCCTCTCCTTGTCGCCCTGACCATCTCCAACGTGAAGCTCTATTACGTGTTGATCGATGGCAGGGCGGCTCTCAGCGTCATCAGCCTTGGAGCTTTCAAGAAGCTGCAAATCCCTATGTCCCCAAGGGTGGCAGGAAGTTACGCATGTGCATCGACTACACCACCCTCAATAAGTCATGTTCGAAGGATATATTCCCTCTCCTGCGTATAGACCAAATAGTCGATTCCACATCTGGTTGTGATCTACTATGTTTCCTAGACGCATACTAAGGTTTCCACTAGATACCTATGTCTAGGGAAGATGAAGAACATACCGCCTTCATCACAGTAGATGGTCTATACTGCTATATGTCCATGCCTTATGTTCTTAAGAATGCTCTTCCCACTTTTGTGCGTGCAATGCACAAGACGTTCGAGAACCACATTCGGGACCTGGTCGAGGTTTATGTCGATGACATCGTAGTGAAGGTTAAGTCGCAAGCATCTCTGCTCGACAACCTAGCCCTAGTCTTTTACATAATGCGTTCCACACGCACGAAGTTGAACCCAAACAAATGTGTCTTCGGGGTGTCTGCCGAGAAGCTGCTCAATTTCTTGGTCTCACACCGAGGGATCGAAGCTAACCCAGAGAAGATTAAAGCGATAGAACTGATGCGGCCCCCTGCCCGCATCAAGGATGTGCAGAAGCTTACCGGATGCTTGGCTGCGCTCAGTCGGTTTATCTCTAGACTAACCGAGCGGGCTCTTCCGTTCTTCAAGCTTCTACGCAAGTCTGGTCCATTCGTATGGATCAAGGAGGCAGATGAGGCGTTCCAGGAGCTGAAGAAGTTCCTCACAACGCTACCAGTCATGGTGGCCCCTGAACAAGACGAGCCACTGCTCCTCTACATCGCTGCCACAACCGAGGTCGTGTAAAAGCCCAAAAAATTCACCTGCTAAAGTGTTCATCACATCACAACACCACAGCTCCTTTTGTGGGGATCTCATGAACACATGTTATGAGCAAGTAATCACCATAAAGGGGATAATTAAGGAAAATCTTACAAATTAAAAGTTGGATCTTCCACATGTTAACAGAGAGGCTGAGCTCACAATTAGGCCCTAAACATTCTTAGGAATGCTCATGCCAAGTTTCATGCCAATCCAAACCTTTTTGAGGCATATTTGGACCCAATTGTAAAAAGGCTAATTTGAATGTAAATTCAAATTTAAGATACTTTTGTCATCTGAATTCAAAATATGGATTCATATTCATACTCAACACATTTTTCTGAGTTACTCCACCAATTTTCATTCTCATTGGAGTTGATCTTATCGGGAGCTACATTTGAATTAATTCAAAACTGCATTTGAAATTCAAATTCAATTGTGAATCAAATTTAGCCAAACCAACTCCAATCTGAAGAATTCAAATTCATCTCATAACTTTGTGGCTAAGTCTACAATTTAATTATGGGTAGCTGAGATATTTGCAGTAAAAACAAAAGAAAAGAGTAGAGGGGAGAAGGGGGCCTACATGTCAGTGAGATGACTAAACTTACACCGAAGAAATCCTCTGTTTTTCACCCGAGCCGGCCGAGCACAGCGCGCCACCGAGGCTAACGCCGCTGCCACCTCCCGAGCAGCCCAGGTCGCGTTGCTTCGCCATTATCAGCTCCAACTGCGATCTTTTCGCCTCACCAACCGGCTCTCCGCTACTGCTAACCCAGTCTCCCGTGCTCCTCGAGGAAAACACGCCGCACACACGAAAATCTTCGGCTTCCCCGGCGTCCGGATGATCCTAGCCATCTCGTGGCAAACTTTCTACAGCAAAGAGGACTGCCCTACGCCGCTCAAACTCACAATGAAAACCTCTCCGCATTTCGTCCACTGTCGGGAAAGAATTTTGCTTTTTACCGCATGAGCATCCATAGAACCGAGCCACATAAGTTTCCAAAATTCGTGGTGATTAACCACCACAGAGTATGCCGAGCTACACACACGTTCTACACTTCCCGACGCCCATACAGGATAAAAAATCATTGAAAACAGTCGAGTTTAGGCTCTGTTCTTCAAAAATTTCGAGCCGCCGCCGGATTCTACCCTAGGTCACCGATGAACTCATACTTGCAGCCCGTTTGGAGCTGATTTGAATGCATATCGGTGATTAGGGTTCCACCACGGTGCTTTAGGAGGAGGAACCGAAGCTTTTGAGCCATTGTAGTGCGAGTTCGACATCGCCGGAGTTGTGCCGCCGCCGCCGCCCGTCGCCGACGTTTTTCCGGTGGCTGCTGCCGACCCCACAGATGAGTTCTTCGTGGTCTCAAAGTTAGAGGCAGCGAGAATCAGACCTAGATAAGGCCGGGAACCTCGGTCCAGCGACCCTCACCGGTGCACGCCGCCGTGCGCCGCCGTTCGGCTCTGCCCGCGCCCGAGGCAGAAGAAAGGCCATGGCCCCACAGTCAGCAACTTAAAATTTTCCAATTTCTTTTCAGATTTTAGTTCAAACTTCAAATGCCCATAACATTTTCTAGGATGGTCCAAATTTAGTGAAACAAATTTTGTTGGATTCATATCTCCGAGTACGTTCCAGCAAAATAAGTTTCAGTCCATAATACCCATGATTTTCTCGAATTAATTCCCTAAACTTTAACTTGTTGGGAATTTTATCTGGAGAATTTCTTTATGGAATATTCTGAAATTTGGCTGGGATGTTCATTTGAATATCCTTGAGTCACATGAAAAATTTCAGATCCATCCGGGTTCATTAAGTGCATCTAATGGTGTGATTAAGTGAACTGCCCTGAGAAAATAGAAAAATGGACAGAAACATTTTTCAGAATTTTCTCAAATCTTGATTAGGGCATAAATTCCTCTAGGATGCTCCAAATTACATGAAACCAACTCAAACTCTAGTTTCTAGAAAGTAATGGTTTGCTCCATGAAAATCTATGGAAATAATTAGAAGCTCTAGTAATGGCCATTTAGACATTTATTTGTGCAGGGCCCAAATGAGCTTTGTGTAAAATCCCCAAAAGTGCTAACAAGGAATTTAGCACATTCACACTTAGGAAAAATGAGGGGAATTAAAACTTTGAATTATAACGGTGTGAGTTCAAAGTGATGATTCAAACTTTCCAAAAACTTCCAAACATGGAGAGCTAAATTCATAACTTGGGTCTCCATAATTCAAATATTCAACCTCCCAAATTTCAGCTCATTCGGAGGGGTTCTACTATTTGTTTGGGATTAAGAGAGGAAGCCCTCAAACTTAAATTTGAATTTCAATTTCAAATTAAAAATCCTCCAAAGTGGCAAATTGGTTTCACAAACGTGTTCTCCACATTTGAATTAGCATCCATGCCAAAATTCAGAATTATTTGAGTTGGTTAGCTATTCTTTTGGAACAATGCAAAAGGGAAGATTCAAATTCCAATTCAAATTTAAATAACCAAAATCAGTTCAAATTCCACACTAGAATTCAAATCATTTGAATTCAAAGATTTCAAACCATGACTTTGGGAGGAAGCAAAGGATTTAATTGGGAGGAAAATATCAGAGCTATTAGGTAAGGTGGGGCCCACATGGCAGTGACACATGAACTACAGTGGCTAATTTGCTTCTGTACGATTGATCACTCGAGCTGCCACTGAGCTGTGCATTTCCTTCCACCGAGCAGCTTGCAAAGACTTGCTTCTGAAGGCAGCACTCGTGCGTGAGTGATCAAGAGCGAAAGCAGCAGCACAATTCAACTTCTTCTCTTCTCTGCCTCCACATTACACCATAGCCATTGCCTTTGCTCGAGCTCACCGTGAACAAGCACAGCGCTGCCGCCCTCGACTGTGCCCATTGCCGACCACCATCCAGCGGTCTGGACGCCCCGTTGAACTGCTCAGGAGCTGCGCCATCCTCTCCTCGATTTGTTCCACCACTCCTCAGCTCGTGGCCGGCCTTCTCCGATCGGTGCCAACCATTTTCTCCTCCGGCAAAACAGAGCCGACATCGCCCTCACTGCTCCTCGTCTTCCAGCCAGTCCAGTGCCTCTCCCGCATGACCAACACCCCCATAAGGTGCGTCATGGTGTGTAGATCATGCTCCCGACCTCTCCTTGCTCATCCCCACTGCCGGCTTGCCGGAATTTACGTTTTGGCACCGGCGAACGTGAAGAACCGAGCGTGAGCAAATCGGGAAATTCATCCAAACGGGTTGATCGTTCTTCCTTCGGTTCAAACCATAGCAACCTTGGACCCTAGCGCCATCCCACACCGAAGACCGAAGCAAACCATCCATCCCATACCCCGGGCGACGAGAATTTGCCGCCGGTGGCAAAAATGGGTCGGTCCTCCGGTGAACCCCCTTTTCCTGCTGTTTGCTGCAAGGATTGGCATGCATTCCATGTTCCGCGTGCCATAGGGATGCTGTACGGCAGCTTGTGTGGTTGAAATCGGCTTGGGACACGCCAGAACGTGTTGATGCCGCGCCGCCGAGCGCTTATTTTGCCGACGGTGCCGACCTGTTTCCGACTGTTTTCATGAGGTGAGACCTTGCACGGCAGCTGCGCCACGTTCCCACCGTTGTGTAGGGCGAAACGGGAGCAGAAACGGTGGAGAAATGAGGGAGAACATGGCATGCCATCCCCCTATTCCGGCGTGCGTGCGGGCTCTGTCCCGAGGTTGAAGAAGCAACTGACGGGCGGGCCCCACTGTCAGCCAGGGAATGACTTTTCTGTGGAGAATTAAATCCAGAAATTGGCCCACCTTTGCAAGACCATAACTTTGGGTAGAAAACTACAAAAAGGGTGAGACCAATTCTGTTGGAATCTTCATAAGGAGTACTTCACAGAGGAACAAATTGCTTGCTAAGAAAATGCCCAATAATTTATGTGGAATTCTTTTAATAAATCTTTAGGAATTAATTCCAGGAAGGATTCTCTATAAAAAATTCCTAAATTTGGGAAGAAAATCCTTTTCCTAGTTCCTGATCTCCAGTAAAAATCTTGGGATTTGGAGCTTATTAAGAGGGCTTAATCAGTAGGTTATCTAAGGGTTAAATAAAGTAGCTAAAAATCATACAATGAATTTCTAGAAAATGGTTCAAACTTCACACCTCCATAACTTTCTGTAGGGATGTCCAAAATTTGTGTAACAAATTTTGATGAATTCCTCTCAGTCAGTAATTTGCATAAATGCAAAGAATTGATCTGAAGATCTCTTGAATTTGCTCCAAAATTCATCAAAATTAAATCTTTGGAATTAATTCCAGAAGATCCCTGTTATGGAATTTCCTCAAATTTGGCCAGAAGATTCCTCATGATATTAGTGATCTCCTGTAAGAATTTGAGCTTCATTGGAGTTCATTTGCTAGGCTAAATTGTCTTTTAAAGTTCAGCCTTTATTTGGAAATTCAAATTCTAAACAGAAACTTTTCAACACTCCTGTGCAACTTCAAAAATTCATTTCTCCCTGTATGTAGCTCCCAAAATGGTGAAACAAATTTTGTTAGAACCATAGAGACCTACTCTAATTAGATCTTCCACTGTTAGCCATGTCAAAACTTTAGATTTGAGATCAAAATTCAGAGAAGCCTTGTACTTGTGAGAATTTTGGAGACCACAAGCTTTAATGAAATTTCTCTAAATTTTGCTCAGATCATCCTTATAGAATCTAGTATCCACTGGAAAAATCCCAAAGCCAATTTAGAAACCTAAATAGCAGTAGCTATGAATAAAAGTGTAATTCTTATACTTCACTAGCACTTCTACATATATTTTGCTACATTTCATATAGTGACCGAAGTTGAGGACACACCGGATCCGTTGGACGTCCTCCCACCCGATGCTAACTTTCCTTTTGACTCGCAACCAGGCAAGCCCTAGTTTGTATTTAATTACCTTTTGCAAAGTTTTCATTTGTATCACTTATGTCTAGGTTGAAATTATTGCATTAGAGTTAGGGTGATTGAAACCCCACTTGCATGACTTTAAACTCGACGAGTTGAGAATGCCATGCTAATGTTCTTAGGATCTCGGTAGAAGTCGAGTAGTTGGAATCTACTCGCGAGGTCAGATTTTATCACACGGGATGGAAAAGAGTAGAGAATGGCTTAAGAATGTGAAACTGAGACCCACCAGGGGGGATAAGATGCACTGAGCAGAGGTCTCACGTGCGTAGCCCTGTTGGTGTTGATTGAGGACCGAGTCATGTGCGGGCCCGATGGACAAGTTTTGGACAGTACTGGATGACATACTAACATAAGCAGGAAACCGATGTAATTAGATAACCCGGGTGTTGAGGCTTACCCAACCGTTTTATAGGAGTGGGTTGAGGGTAGCAAGGTGTAAATCTGCCGGTGGGCACAATCACGCTCCACGCGGGGACCTCCTGCCCATTACGGATGGACTGGTTCAACATTTGGGTTTCCTTTGAAAGGTTGTTGCATAGAACAGAGTAGGAAGGTGTGAAGCACCACACTTATGAAAGTGGGTGTATGTGATGTGTTGTTCGGGTGTCTCCTGATTGCAATCACCGTCCCTCGCAGTTATTTGAGTACCGCTTGTTCACTGTTCTGTGACGTAGTAATAACTGAAAGAAGCCAGATAAATATGCTGCATTGAACTATTAATGTCTTGAAACCCTGTATGCTGTAGTTGTAGAGTTACTTAAATTTATCTTCCACTTTGGGCAACACCACATCAGAGGAAAGCATTTCATGTTTGATTGTGGACTTCCAATGTGAGGGCTGCCTAAGGCTCATTAAACTGTTGCTATAAAACTGAAAGTAAATATTAACGTGTAGGCGTTTTTCCCATATTACTAATCCCTGCATGTAGAGTTTCATGATTAGGGTTGTCGGTTAAGCCTTGCTGAGCCATCGTGCTCACGGTTGCAATATTTGAGCTGTGTGCAGGTGAGAGTTATGAGGAAGGGTCCGAGGACGAGGCGATGCCCCCATCAGGGTACACGGCCGAGCTGGAGCCCTGCACGCCGCCGTGACCTTCATTTGAGTGCTGCTAGTGTGTAGCGTCCACGGGCTGGACGGCTACACTTTTTGCTTAGTTAGTAGGAGAGTGGAGATATGTATAATACTTCTGCTGTATATTAAGTTTGTAAAAGACTTCTGCTGTTTTATATAAAATAAAAGTGTGTATGTTATTCGTATTCTTTTCTTGTGTGCTGTTGGGTGCCGCATCGCTCGGCACCACCCTCTATGATCCTGGAGTGGGAGAACCACTGGGTGGTCCCCATAGTCATGGTATCAGAGCCACGTTGGGAATAGCACACTCGAAAAGAGCCTATTTTAAAAACTTAGAAGTAGTCGAGTGAGGATTAGTCACTATGCCCACATAAGGTCTATTATAGTAGTAGCTATTTATTATGGAAAAGCTAACTTATGTATTATACATTCTGTAACGGCGCTTCGACGTCAGGTAACAGGTAAGGTACGCCACTGCAGGCGGATCAATTGCGGTAAGCTCTCCATACGAGCAATAGTATGAAATGGTTTACCGTGGCTTGGCACGGTAGTTAATATGAGTCTCTAAACCTTCTCATGGTTCTAAGAGCATATGAAAACTCTGATCTCCAGTGCGCTTTAGGAAAAAGTGAGAATACCCCATCGTGTGGTAAGCAACACGATATTATGCAATTCTTGAATGTTCAATGTTCAAAGGGCCATACGCAGCGCTCGCCATCGGCGTGCCTCAACGGTCAAGAGGCAGTAGGTGGTATCCGTTGGATTGATAAAATTCCCAACCGTGACAACCCGTTTGCGCTCTACTCGGGCTCCCCGTCGTGTGGTGTGAAAACACGACCATGTACCTTGAGATGTGGCTTGACTCAAGGACGATCCGTATGGCAATGATACAGACCATATGTTTTTACTATGATATGGACCTGTCCGAAATGTCACAAACCTTTGTGTACACCATTATTGTGTGGTCTTCTGCAGGTAAGTTAACCATGTTAGCGCATGACGTTTAGAAATCGTTTGTGAGTGACGCCTTTAGTTCCACCATTTGACACGTATATGCCGGAATACCGGCTTAGGATTTTTCTTTAGTGAGGAAACGTAGTACCGAGATAAGTTATTAGTTGCATAAAAGGAATATTTTCAAATAAAAGTGTCAAATTGAAGTTTATGATTCTATTTAGGGGTGAGTGAACTCTCATATTGAACTAAGAGTCAATTGGGAGTGTAGATTCAATTTCAAAGACTTAGGAACAACCTCCCCTGTTTTGGCAGAATTTTTGCTGAATTAAACAGGGTAGAACTTATGATTGGTTGAACCAATGGAGGTGTGTGATACCATTCTGGAAAGTTTTGGAAGTATTCTACAACTTTTCTGTATAACTCCAGAACAAAATGTCCCTCCAAATGGACGAAAATCTTAGATGAGTATGCACTGTCCAGAAACAGGGCAGACCGAAAATGCTCTCTGAAATTTTCTGTGTTTCGACCACAACTTCTTATAGAAAAATTTCTAAGGGTCAAGTAAGATACTGCTGGAAAGTGTAGAAAATATTCTACAACTTTGTAGTTCAGTTTTTTCCTAGATTGGGGGCAGAAATAGTTGGAATTTTGTGAACAGAACAGCCACTTGCAAAGGAGGTGCTGTCAAAATTCTTAAGAAAATCTATCAACTTATAAAAATCATAACTCATAAACTAGAAAGGATATGGAGGCAAATAAATACAATATGGATTCCTTTTTGAGTCTACTACAATTTTGTTCTTGAACTCCATTCCAGGTTTTGCCTCCAAAGTGGCGAAAAACAGTTAAATTCTTCAAACTGGTCTGCTGGACCAGAAGCTGGACAGAGAAAACCATGTTGAAGTTTTTCAACCAAAACACTTAGTTTCACATTTCGATAACCAGTGGCTGTTGTAAAACAGTCAGTTGGAGTCGATTTTTTTTGCATTCAACATATCATTTTGAGCGAGGACATATTTGGGTCTTGTGCAATAGAGAGGATTTACACATGCTAACACACTTAATATCCCGTGGCGACCTACGATGGTCGAAATGAACTTTTAATCCATGAAGTTCATTACCTTGGAACTCGATTATGGTGACATGGTCCAGGGATGTATATGTTGTATAAAGTTTATACTTTATCCATATGTGTGAATGTTATGCGTATTATTTGTTCCCTTCTCGCACTACTATTGTATAGACTGGATGAAGTAAACAAACATGTGCTTATCGTTTGAATGGTGGAAATCTATACCCGATTTCTCTAATTATGTTACAGAGTCAAAAACTCGATGTCATTTTAGGAATGTCATGGCTACATCACCATGGTGCTGTTTTTGACATCATTCCACGTGTGGTTCGTTTAAACTCTCCACTTCATGAACCACATGTTCTTATTCTTGACCGTTCGGTTCAAGAAGTTCCAGCCACATATAACACAGAAGCCACTAAACTTGAGGATATTCGTGTGGTCCGTGAATACCCGGATGTATTTCCGGATGATCTCCCGGACATGCCACCCGAAAGGGATGTCGAGTTCAAGATCGAACTTGTACCCGGGACAACACCGATATCACGGAGACCGTACAAGATGGCTCCGAATGAGCTAGCTGAACTGAAGGAGCAGCTCAATGATCTGATGAATAAGGGTTTCATTCGACCGAGTTCCTCGCCATGGGGATGCTCAGCGCTGTTTATGAAAAAGAAGGATGAAACCTTGAGGTTGTGTGTGGATTACCGACCTCTCAACGCCGTCACCATCAAGAATAAATATACACTGCCCCACATTGATATTCTCTTCGATCAACTTGTGGGTGCGAGTGTATTTTCAAAGATGGATCTTCGCTCCGGATATCACCAAATCAAGATCCGAGCGGAGGATATCCTGAAGACGGCCTTCTCGACGAGATATGGGCTGTATGAATATTTCATCATGTCTTTTGGTCTCACCAACGCCCCGGCATATTTCACGTATCTCATGAACTCAGTGTTCATGCCGGAGTTTGACAAGTTCGTAGTGGTGTTTATCGACGACATCTTGGTTTATTCCAAGTCTGAAGAAGAGCTCGCCGAACACTTGCATATCGTGCTTCAACGATTGCGAGACCATAAGCTTTATGCCAAGTTCAGCAAGTGCGGGTTTTGGATCAGCCAAGTGCCATTTCTTGGTCATATTATTTCTGCGGAAGGCATTGCAGTTGATCCAAGCAAAATCGAACAAGTGCTGAAATTGGAAGTCCCCCACATCTGTCCATGAAGTCAGGATTTTCCTCAGTTTAGCGGGATATTATCGGATATTCATCCCAAGCTTCTCCAAGCTTGCTAAGACGATGACTAAATTGTTGAAGAAGGGGATCAAATATATTTGGAGCTCGGCATGTGAAGGAGTCTTCCAAGCATTGGTGAAGCATCTTACAACAGCCCCGGTGTTAGCTCAACCGGATATGACCAAGCCCTTCGACATATATTGTGATGCGTCCGGTGTCGGGCTTGGCTGTGTATTGATGCAAGGAGGAAGAGTGGTCTCCTATGGTTCACGTCAACTTCATAACCACGAGCAGCACTATCCGACTCATGATCTTGAGCTCGCTGCTATGGTGTTGGCATTGAAAATGTGGAGGAACTATTTACTTGGGAACTTAGTGCACCTCTACACCGACCACAAGAGTCTGAAATATATATTCACTCAAATGGTTGAATATGCGGCAATGGAGATGGCTAGAGCTGATCAAAGACTAACCATCCCAGTAAGACAAATGTGGTTGCTGATGCCTTAAGCCGCAAATCTCACATCAACAATCTGTCCATCACTCCATTTCAAGAGGAGGAGCCGAGTTTATACTTGGTTCCATATGGGGCATTATATAATCTTGCTCTCGTCCCTACCATACGAGAGGAGATTATGGAAGCTCAGAAGACAGATGTGGGAATGTCGCTCATTCGGAGAAGAATGAAGAATGGCGAAATGAAATGCTTCCAAAGGGATGAACACGACACTCTATGGTTTAAAGACCGTATAGTGGTACCCGTGACATGAAGCTTCAGAAGAAAATCTTGGACAAAGCTTATTTGTCCAAGTATTCTATTCATCCGAGCAGCAACAAGATGTACCAAGATCTGAAGACCAGGTTTTGGTGGACGCGGATGAAAAGAGAAATCACGAAGTATGTATCCGAAAGTGATACGTGTCAGCAGGTGAAAGCCTACCATATGCGTAAAGCTAGACAGCTGCAACCATTGAACATTCCGGTGTGGAAGTGGGAGGATATCAGCATGGATTTCATATTGGGTTTACCTCTCACGTCTCACAAGCATGACTCGATTTGGGTGATAGTCGATCGACTAACCAAGTCGGCTCATTTTATTTCCGTACATACAAAGTACGTGGCCAAGCAATATGCAGAGTTGTATGTCGCAAGGGTCTTGTGCTTGCACGGTGTTCCCCGCTCCATTATTTCAGATCACGGAGCGCTCTTCGTCGCTCGGTTTTGGGAACAGCTGCACGCGTCATTGGGAACCAAATTGATCCGAAGCCCCGCGTATCACCCGCAGACGGATGATCAAACTGAACGGGTGAATCAAGTACTTGAAGACATGCTACGCGCTTGTGCCATCCACCACGGTAAAAATTGGGACGAGCATTTACCATTGGCGGTGTTTTCTTATAACAATGGCTATCAAGCTAGCATAAAGATGGCGCCGTATGAAGCTCTTTACAGCCGGAAATGTCGCACACCACTCAACTGGTGTGAGTCCAGCGAGCGAGTGATATACGGTATTGAACTTGTGAATGAGGCTGAAGAACGAGTGCGAGTAATACAAGCCAATCTTAAGGCTGCTCAATCTCGTCAGAAGAGCTATGCGGATAAAAGACGCCGTCCTCTCCACTTCGACATCGGGGACCATGTTTAAGTCCATGTGTCTCCGATGAAGGGAGTTCATCGTTTTAGAGTGAAGGGCAAACTTGCTCTGTGATTCATCGATCTGTTCGCTGTCACTGAAAAATGCGGACCCATGGCCTATCGCTTGTAGTTACCGGTGTCGCTCGCGGGAATTCACAACATATTCCACATATCTCAGCTGAGGAAATGCCTAAAACCCTCGGCTGAAATCCGCACTGAAGACATAGAAGTTCTTCAACCGGACCTCATGTACTCAGAGTATCCGATCCGGATTATCGATGAAAAGACTCGCACCACAAGAAATCGGACCTTATGGTTTTACAAGGTCTTGTGGAGTAACCACACCGCTGATGAGGCGACATGGGAAAGCGAGGACTATTTACAAGCAAATTATCGGACTTGCTATCATCATATACTCGGTAAAGTCTTCCCATCTTTGCTTTTCTTTTGGAATCTCGGGACGAGATTCTTTTTAAGGGGGGAGGGATGTAAAATCCCCAAAAGTGCTAACAAGGAATTTAGCACATTCACACTTAGGAAAAATGAGGGGAATTAAAACTTAAATTATAACGGTGTGAATTCAAAGTGATGATTCAAACTTTCCAAAAACTTCCAAACATGGAGAGATAAATTCATAACTTGGGTCTCCATAATTCAAATATTCAACCTCCCAAATTTCAGCTCATTTGGAGGGGTTCTACTATTTGTTTGGGATTAAGAGAGGAAGCCCTCAAACTTGAATTCAAATTTCAGTTTCAAATTCAAAATCCTCCAAAGTGGCAATTGGTTTCACAAATGTGTTCCCCACATTTGAATTAGCATCCATGCCAAAATTCAGAATTATTTGAGTTGGTTTTCTATGCTTTTGGAACAACGCAAAAGGGAATATTCAAATTCCAATTCAAATTCAAATAACCAAAATCAGTTTAAATTCCACACTAGAATTCAAATCATTTGAATTCAAAGATTTCAAACCATGACTTCGGGAGGAAGCAAAGGATTTAATTTGGTGGGGTGGGGCCCACATGGCAGTGACACATGAACTACAGTGGCAAATTTGCTCCTGTGCGAGTGATCACTCGAGCTGCCACCGAGCTGTGCCTATCCTTCCACCGAGCAGCTTGCAAAGACTTGCTTCCGAAGGCAGCACTCGTGCGTGGGTGATCAAGAGTGAAAGCAGCAGCACAATTCAACTTCTTCTCTTCTCTGCCTCCATGTTACACCAAAGCCTTTGCCTTTGCTCGAGCTCACCGAGAACAAGCACAGCGCTGCCGCCCTCGGCTGTGCCCATCGCCGACCACCATCCGGCGTTCTGGACGCCCGGTTGAACCACCCAGGAGCTGCGCCGTCCTATCCTCGACGTGTTCCACTGCTCCTCAGCTCGTTGCCGGCCTTCTCCAATCGGTGCCAACCATTTTCTCCTCCAGCAAAACAGAGCCGACGTCGCCCTCACTGCTCCTCGTCTTCCAGCCGGTCCGACGCCTCCCCCGCATGACCAACACCTCCTAAGGTGCACCATGGTGTGTAGATCATGCTCCCGACCTCTCCTTGCTCGTACCCACTGCCGGCTTGCTGGAATTTACATTTTGGCGCCGGCGAACGTGAAGAACCGAGCGTGAGCAAATCGGGAAATTCATCCAAACGAGTTGATCGTTCTTCCTTCGGTTCAAACCATAGCAATCTCGGACCCTAGCACCCTCCCAAAGACCGAAGCAAACCGTCCATCCCACACCCCGGGCGACGAGAATTCGCCGCCGGCGGCAAAAACGGGACGGTCCTCCGGTGAACCCCCTTTTCCCGCCGTTTGCTGCAAGGATTGGCATGTGTTCTATGTTCCACGTGCTCTAGTTATGCTGTACGACAGCTTGTGCGTTGAAATTGGCTTGGAACACGCCGGAACACGTCGATGCTGCGGCGTCAAGCGTTTTTTCGCCGACGGTGCCGACCTGTTTCCGGCTGTTTCCATGAGGTGAGACCTTGCCCGGCAGCTGCGCCACATTCCCACGGTTGTGTAGGGCGAAACCGGAGCAAAAACGGTGGAGAAATGAGGGAGAACGGGGCGTGCCATCCCCCTGTTCCGGCGTGCGCACGGGCTCTGTCCTGAGGTTGAAGAAGCGACTGACGGGCGGGCCCCACTGTCAGCCGGTGAATGACTTTTCTGTGGAGAATTAAATCCAGAAATTGGCCCACCTTTGCAAGCCCATAACTTTGTGTAGGAAACTCCAAAAAGGGTGAGACCAAATTTGTTGGAATCCTCATAAGGATTACTTCACAGAGTAACAAATTGCTTGCTATGAAAATGCACAGTACTTTCTGTGGAATGCTTTTTACTAAATCCTTTAGGAATTAATTCCAGGATGGATTCTCTATGAAAAATTCCCAAATTTGGGCAGAAAATACTTTTCCTAGTTCCTTATCTCCAGTAAAAATCTTGGGATTTTTGGAGCTGATTAAGAGGGCTTAATCAGTAGGTTATCTCAGGGTTAAATAAAGTAGCTAAAAATCATAGAATGAATTTCCAGAAAATGGTTCAAACTTCACACCTCCATAACTTTCTGTAGGGATGTACAAAATTTGTGAAACAAATTTTGATGAATTCCTTCCAGTCAGTAATTTGCATAAATGCAAAGAATTTGATCTGAAGATCTCTGGAATGTTCTCCTAAATTCATCAAATTTAAATCTTTGGGAATTAATTCCAGAAGATCCCTGTTATGGAATTTCCTCAAATTTGGTCAGAAGATTCCTAATGATGTTAGTGATCTCCTGTAAGAATTTGAGCTTCATTGGAGTTCAGTTTCTAGGCTAAATTGTCTTCCAAAGTTCAGACTTTATTTGGAAATTCAAATTCTAAACAGAAACTTTTCAGCACTACCTTCCAACTTCAAAAATTCATTTCTCCCTGTAGGTAGCTCCCAAAATGGTGAAAATTTTTTTGTTAGAACCATAGAGACCTACTCTAATTAGATCTTCCACTGTTAGCCATGCCAAAACTTCAGATTTGAGATTAAAATTCAGAGAAGCCTTGTACTTGTGGGAATTTTGGAGACCACAAGCTTCAATGAAATTTCTCCAAATTTTGCTCAGATCATCCTTATAGAATCTAGTATCCACTGGGAAAATCCCAAAGCCAATTTAGGAACCTAAATAGCAGTAGCTATGAATAGAATTGTAATTCTTATACTTCACTAGCACTTATACATATATTTTGCTATATTTCATATAGTGACCGAAGTTGAGGACACACCGGAGCCGTTGGACGTCCTCCCACCCGACGCTAACTTTCCTTTTGACTCGCAACCAGGCAAGCCCTGGTTTGCATTTAATTACCTTTTGCAAAGTTTTCATTTGTATCACTTATGTCTAGGTTGAAACTGTTGCATTAGAGTTAGGGTGATTGAAACCCCACTTGCATGACTTTAAATCCTATGAGGGGTTGGGTAGTTTACAAACTGTAAAAGTCCCAAAAATGTGTATGAATAAAAACCAAGGTTTGCGTTCATATGTGTGGCAAAGACATGAAAAATGGGACTTGCTAAAACTTTTCTTCATGCGAGGTAATACATGGATGAACATCCAACATGAGGTTCCCATTTTATTTGAAAGGGTTGAACCACTAAGGAGTTAAATATATCTTTGCATGTAAGTTTAAAAATCAGATTTGAAATTCAAAGTTCACAAATATAGTGACCAAGGACTTTGAATAAACATGCAGCCATATAGTTGGAATTATGGGGAAAAGTTTGCTCACAAACTTCTCATTTGTAGGATGGGCTCAAAAGGGAGCTAAAGAGGAGAATTTGCAAACTTCAACTAAATTCAAGTTTGGCAAGCAAATTCAAACTGAAATTGAAGAATTCGAATTCCAGCCCACCTTTTTCAACTTCGAATTCTGGGAATTAAAGAGATCAGCTTGAACAGATATTTGGGAGGTACATGTGGAGTGGGACCCACATGTCATGGAGCTAAAGGAGGTGCCTTGCACACTAAGTCTCAGCCCCAGTGGGGAAATTCATCGAACAGCACGTGAGCCACGAGCAGCTCCCACCGTGGAGCCACTGGGAGGCTCGGCAGCGCCACCAGCTGCTTCCTTTCCCCACGCATGGCGCCCAGAGGCGGTTCTGCGGCCTGATCGCCCCTCCTGGACGAAGCAAAGGCCATCCATCTTCTCCTCCTCGCGAGCGCACGACCAGCGAATGTCCCCCCCCTCCGCCCTCTCGGTCGATCGGGAAACCGAAGAAATCGTCGCGCTCTTCCCTCCCCCGGGCTGCTAAACCTTTTCCTGAGATCAGCCGCCACCTCCCTGACCCGCAAACAAGCGAGCTGCGGCCCCCAGTGCCCGAGAACAACCGCCGCCACGGCGACCGAGTTCAAGAAGGTGATCGGGCGCTCGTGGACAGCCCTCCACATGGGGTTTCACGGCCAAGCGATCACAGCTACGGACGCGCACGGGTGCGGTGCTTCTCTCAGCCCAAGCTCAGGCCGTGCCGCGAGCTATCGACGGCGAATTTCAAGGTTTTGCTCCGGCGACCCCATTCCGAGCTTCCGGTACGATTCCTTCAAATTCTTGCCCTCTGATTCTCCTTAAGTCACCAAATTTGGCCCAGAGAAGCTAGACTAGCCGGCGATCATTTTCCCTTTTGCATCCAGCGCATGGTAACGCCTCAGACCGGCGAATTTCGAGCTCTTCTTGGGTTGTTCATGGCGGACCCATTCGGTCGCGCGATGACAACCTAGTTCTCGCCACTTCCGAGCTACTTTGAGGCCGTGCCGATCTTCCTAGAGGTACGCTGGTGCTGTAGGGCTCGTCGGCACAAGTTTTGGAGGGCTGGAGACCTCGGGCGACGCTGCCGGACTACCACAGAGGCGGTTACACGTCGCCGGCCATTTTCCGGCCGTCGGCAGCCCAAGCAAACCTCACAGCCTTGTTCCTCGATACCCAAAAACCCTTGGCGGCAAGTCCGGGTTCGGATGGTGGCCGGAAACGGCCGGCCGGCGAGCACCAGCGAGCTCCGGCGAGGGGGAGAGCGCGGGCGCGGGGAGGAAGCCGAAGGAAGAAGAAGACGGGTGGGCCCCGTCTGTCAGCAGCAGAAAATTTAAACCCGGGATCGGGCGTGGCCGGGATCCTATGTGTTGGTGCGCTGAGGAGCTGTGGCCCGGTGTGGCTTCGTTTCTATTGGCTGGAATTCAAAACAGTGGGTCCAGCCGGATTTTCTGTAGGAAAACAATTCCAGAGTTGGCTCAATCATTGGAAATTCATAACTCCTGATAGAAACCTCCAATTTAAGTGATTCCACTTGGGTTGGATTCATATCTCTGAGTTCTATCCAAATATGAACTCAGATTTGTATGAAAGTTAATATTATATTCTGGAAAATCCTTTGAACATATTCTGAAAAAATAATTATTAAGAGAGTTTGGTTTATCCAAAAATCCCCAAATTTTGCCAGAATATTCTTTAGCATGGGGTTGACCTACTAGCAAATTGTCAGCTCATTTGAAGATCATTTGAGTAGGAATTTGCTAAATGCAAACTACTGTGTTCAAAAGAGTCCAGAAACATTTTCAGAAAATGTTTCCCACTTCAAAAATCTGTTCTGAGCAATCCATAGCTCCAAAAATCATAGGAAAATTTAGTCAAGCTCTCTGATACATACTTGTAATTGTAGTTCCCTTAATTGGGCATGAAGATGCACATTACTACAGAATTAATTCTTTTAAGTACAAATGCTTAAAGAATTGTTCTGGGAGAACTACTCAAGTAAAAGGGCTGAATTTTGGACCAGGTTACTCTTATGTGATCAAGAACTCATATGTAAATTATCAGCCCAAGATGAGTCCTTGAACTTCCTGTTCTTATTCTCTATACTTATGTATATGTGAAAATACATAAGAGACATTATGAGAATTATGAAGAACACAATTTAACTCCACATTAGCTGCAATTTGGCAAGCTAAATCCTTAGGTACTATAGAACCTGCTGTAAAAGTTTTGAGGCCATTGGAGTTCTTGTCTTCAGTTGCACTCAAATCTTTTCAGTTTCTCTATTATGTTCATTAGGGAAAAATGGTTAGTGTATAGCCAAGACCTTAAGATCAATTTAGTTTATTCTGTTCTTTGCACAACAGAGGCAAACCAAGCCATGCTTGGCTTTTCCACACAACCTCTGTTTCTAAGAAAGTAATTCTATAACTTCTTTCCATTACATTCTATAAAACATGTGCATATGCATTTCAATAGGAACCACGACGAAACAAGGGTGTAGAGATCAAGTGTGGACGTGGTGATGATCTTGACTCAAGATCTAGATCAATTCCATCTTCAAAAACCGATCAAAACGTGATCTTTCCACACATAAAAGTTTCTGCTCGAAGGGGGCGAAGAAAACGGATGCGTAGAAACAGCGGCGATGTCGTAAGATGGGTAATGTAGACCTACCTCAATTCCTCCTTGTGGCAGGGCCTTTCTCCTAGCAATGGCAGCAGCTTTGGGAATTTTCTATGGAAGATTAGGGCAGGACAGATCGTCGGGCTTCTTCTCCAGCAACGGCGAGGCGTGATGGGGCTCGACGGCGGCCAAATTCTTGCGAGGGAGGGGGGCAGAACTTGGCGACTTGGCAGCAAGGAAGGGGGCTTGGCAGCAGGGGGGGACGACCAAAAAGGGAGAGGGGTGCGGCCAGGGGGTGACGGTTATATTTATAAGGGGGAAAAAGAGTCCTAGGGGTGGAAACAAAGAGTCCTAGCAAGATGGGAGTGAACCAAAGAGTCCTAGGGGTGGAAACAAAGAGTCATAGAAAGATGGGACTCAACCAAAGAGTCCTAAAGGTGGAAACAAAGAGCCCTAATGGTGGGGGATTTAACCAAAGAGTCCTAGAGGTGGGGGACTTAACCAAAGAGTCCTAAAGGTGGGGAATAGGGTTTCCCCCCTTAAGGGCTGCGGCCAAGGGGTCTCCTACAAAATTGGTGCGGCCAATTTGGGGAAAATTCCCTCCAAATGGGGGGGAAATTACCCCTTTGTGGAATTGAGGAATTTGGAAATTTTGGGGAAAATTTGGGGAATTTTGAGAATGGCTTATTTCAGCTATCTTTTTCCCATTCCTCACCATTTCTATGTCACTTGTTCCATTTGTACATCCCCCTCTCCATTTCTATGTACCATTCTCCATTTCTACATTCCCCTCTCTATTTATATATTCCATTCTCCATTTCTACATTTCCCTCTCCATTTCTATGCCCCATTCTCCATTTCTATATTTCGCTTCTCCATTTCTATGCCCCATTCTCCATTTCTATATTCCCTTCTCCATTTATGTGGTTTTTCCTCCATTTATATGGTTCCTTCCTCCATTTCTATGGTTCTTTCTCCATTTCTATGGTTCTTTCTCCATTTCTATAGTTCTTTCTCCATTTATAGTGTTCTTTCTCCATTTCTACTTCTTTTATAATGCTTCTCTACAAGAAAAATGTATGCAATGTATGGAAATGAATTTGAGGGTGTTACACCCAACAGGGGGAATAGGATGCAGTGAGCGGAGGTATCACGTGCGTAGCCTATTGGTGTCCATTGAGGACCGAGTCGTGTGCGGACCTGCTCGACAAGTTTTGAACAGTACCGGATGGCATATTGACATAAGCATGAAATCGATGTAATTGGTTAACCTGGGTGTCGAGGCTTACCCAATCATTTTATAGGAGTGGGTTGAGGGTAGCAAGGTGTAAATCTGCCGGTGGGCACAGACACGCTCCACGCGGGGACCTCCTGCCCATTACAGATGGACTGGTTCGGCATTTGGGTTTCCTTTGAAAGGTTGTTGCATACAACAGAGTAGGAAGGTGTGAAGCACCACACTTCTAAAAGTGGGTGTATGTGACGTGTTATCCGGGTGTCTCCTGATTGCAATCACCGTCCCACGCGGTTATTTGAGTACTGCTTGTTCACTGTGCTGTGACCTAGTAAGAAGTAAAAGAAGCCAGATAAATTTCCTGCATTGAACTATTAATGTCTTTAAACCATGTATGCTGTAGATATAGAGCTCATTAAGTTTATCTTCCACTTTGGGCATAACCACATCGGAGGAAAGCGTTTCTTGTTTGATTGTGGAGATCCGATGTTAGGGTGCCTAAGGCACAATAAACTGTTGCTATAAAACTAAAAGTAAGGATTAACATGTAGGCGTGTCTTTATTGCAATGTCTTTTTCCTATATTACACAATCCTGCATGTAGAGTTCCATGATTAGGGTTGTCGGTTAAGCCTTGCTGAGCCATCGTGCTCATGTTTGCAATATTTGAGCTGTGTGCAGTTGAGAGTTTTGAGGAAGGGTCTGAGGACGAGGCGATGCCTCCGTTGGGGTACACGGATGAGCTGGAGCCCTGCACGCCGCCGTGATCATGGTGTGAGTGTTACTACTGTGTAGCGTCCCCGGGCTGGACGGCTGTACTTTTGCTTAGTTAGGATGAGAGACTAGTTATATGTAATACTTCCACTGTATAAATAAGTTTGTAAAAGACATCCGCTGTGTTTTTATGTCGAATAAAAGTTTGTATGTTGTTCTTAATATTTTCTTGTGTGGTGTTGGGTGCCGCATCGCACGGCACCACCGTCTGTGATCCCGGAGTGGGAGAACCACGGGGTGGTCCCCCACACGTACTACACTTGATAATTTTCTTTCCTCCGAGAAATGATTTATGAGTAACTTTCAACTAAAAAATGGAAGTCTGAAAATACATATTAGTTACTGAGCTCCTTAGTTGAACTAAGATTCAAAGGAGAGAATTAATAGGCTTCTAAGGTTCTCAAAAACAGAGTGCTCTGTTTCAGCAGTAATTTTGCTGGAGTTTAACAGAGCATAACTCTGAGTAGCTTTACCCCATGGAGGTGTATGATACAGTTCTGGAAATATTTTTAAGGGCTCTACCACTTCTATTTAGGCCTCCAGAGCAAAATCACATGCCAAATTGGATGAATGTCCAGTTGAATGCAAACTGTCCAGGAACAGGACAGAGGCAAACCTCTCTGGATGTTTCTGTATAACACTCATAACTTTATGTAGAAAAATCCCTAAGGGTCATATAATAAATCGTTGGAAAGGTGATCATATGTGTAACAATTTTGTATTTCAGAGTTTGGTTAGAATTGTACTGTATTTTTATGTACAACTGTGATAAAACAGCCACATTCAGAGGAGATGCTGGCAAATTTTATCCAGATATTCTGCCAACTTTGAGCAATCATAACTTTTGATCCAGGAATTATATAGAGGCACATAGATACTCTTTGGAAATATAATGAATTTAAATTTAACTTTTGTATTCATCTTGAGTTATGAAAATTCTGTTAACCGGATTAAAATCTGGGTTATGTGCAGAAAGGTCTATTCTGTACAGCAAATAGGACGGATTATGCCTACTTTAGGGAGACATGTAAACATGAATTTTTGTTATACTTTCATAAAGTTTTAGCAGGTTCATGTTTTCATAAAGTTTTGACTCCCCTCAAAATTATCCTTTTGTAGTATGGTGCGTACTCGTTCTTCGAGTGTGGCTGAAGGTTCTCGCCGAAATGGCGATAACTCGACTCCACTGCGGGTACCGCCATAGACGGTATGGGCGGATGTCATGGCTCAAATGGTCGAGTCGAATCAAGAGAACACAAGACTACTTCAATCCTTGGTACAGCAAGGCATACTCCAACGAACACAACAGGTCGTTCCACCTCAGAACCCCTATTTGGACTTCTTGGCGACTCAACCGCCAATTTTCACAGAAGCGACCGGACCCGTGGAGGCGAATCAGTGGCTTCGGGTTATGGAGTCCAAATTTGGAGTGTTCGAGTGTGATGATTATCAGAAGACATTATTTGCAGCTCAACAACTCCATGGAGCCACCGGAAATTGGTGGTTCGAATATCTCACCACTATTCCGGAAGGCCATCAAGTGGAATGGATGGAATTTCGTGAAGCCTTCCATGCTCGTCACATTCCTACGGGTTTTATCAAGACCTAGCGGAAGGAATTCAGGAAGTTGAAGCAGGGGGACATGAATGTCCTTGATTATGTCAAACGGTTGAACCATTTGGCATAATATGCTTCCGACTATGTGACGAACGGAGCTGCAAGGTGTGATTACTTTTTCCATGGCCTGAGTACCATATTAAAGGATAAGTTGGCTTTGTTCAATCAAGGTAATTACACCGAGTTGGTCAGTGATGCCATGCTGCAAGAACAGATGACACTTTAGTGTCAAGCAGAGAAGAGGCACCGGAGTGATGTGCAAGAAGGCACACCCATTGTTCCTCGTAAATACCGTTTGTTGCATCGCACACCATCCAGTGAAATATGGAGACCACCAGTAAGACCAACTTATCAAAGATTTCCTGTTCAAGAATCATGTCTTCAAGCACCACCACAGCCACAGCAACGAATGATTTTTGGTGCCTCATTGCTGCAGCCAAGTACATCAACTTCTCAGCCGGAAATCAGCGAAGAACCGGGGAAATATCCTTGTTATTATTGCCACCGTTTTTGGTATTTTACTCAAGAATGCCGGGAGAAGTTTTTGAACAGAGGACAACCATCATCATCAGGTGGTATGCCGCTACGTGCTCAATTATACATAACAGCGTTGCAATCTGGGAGTGTGCAACATCTTGCTATTGAGGATGTCCCGCAGGGAGCACCGGTGCTAGCGGGCATGTTCACTCTTAAAGACGTACCCGTGCTTATACTTTTTGATTCCGGTGCTACCCATAATTTTATCAGAAAATAATGCGTGGATCAGCACCAACTATCCACCAATACTACCACGACTAGTTATCTTATACGTTCAACGGAAGAAGTGTCTCTGCCAATCAGGTTGTGTCCTGAGCAGCTTTATGTTTGGGAGGAAAAATATACCCAACATCGCTGATTATGTTGGGTGGGCAGAAGATAGATGTAATATTGGGGATGTCTTGGTTAAATCATCACGGTGCCATTCTTAATATCGGTAACCGAACTGTTCAGATTGACTCGCCGATTCACGGACAGCACACACTGTTTTTAGACAGCGAAGATCAAGAAATGGCAGAGGCCTACCACACGGAAGCGATTAAACTTGAAGATATTCTGGTGGTACGTGATTACCCCGATGTTTTCCCGATGATTTACCGGGCTTGCCGCCCGAACGGGACGTCGAGTTCAAGATTGAACTGGCGCTGGGAACAACACCTATTTCACGAAGGCCTTACAAGATGGCACCTAATGAACTAGCGTAGTTGAAGTAGCAGCTAAATGAACTCATGGGCAAGGGTTTCATACGACCAAGCTCATCACCTTGGGGTTGCTCTGCGCTGTTCATTAAGAAGAAGGATGAAACACTGAGGTTATGTGTTGATTATTGTTAGAACCCTCTGAAAATCTAGTTTCCAAAAATTCATGGCTTACTCCATGTAAATCATTAGAAAACTCTAAGATCTTCAAGTAAGGCCAAATACACATTTATTTGTGCAGGGCTCAAATGAGCTTTGCTTCAGATGAAATCTGGCCAAGTCTCTTTTTAGGTTGTACTTACAGTCTTAACGATATCAACTCCAAATTCAAATGCATCTAAATTGACACGCATACATATTTATATTGTGTAGTCGCTAAGGTTGAAGAGGAACCAGAGGTGTTGGATTTCATCACCCCGGAGGAACAGCTAGCATACGACCAGCAGCAAGGCAAGCTTCGGTTTGCATTAGCCGTTTTATAAATTTTATTGTTTTGAGAACTTACTTTGAGTATCCACTTCGATTATGCATTAGAGTCTTGTTTGAAAACCCTAATGCATAGCCAATAAAACCCTGGTTTTGGGCTTAGGATTTAAACCTCGAGTAGCCACTGCGATGCTAAACTAGTGTAGGATTCGGTACAAGTCGAGTAGTTGGAACTGCTCGCAAGAATAGGCTAGAGGCACACCGCTTGGTTAGAGATAGCAAATGGAACACATGACAAGAAAAATGAGACCAAGCGGAGAGTAAGGGCAGCATGACTTTGGGGCCTGTGTGCCATAGCTCCGCTTGTGTCGATTGAGGACCGAGCCGTGTGCGGGCCTGTTGAACAAGCTAGAACAGTACCGAAGACCTACTGGATATATGCGAACCGGGAAACCGATGTAATTCGGGTAGCGATTTGTTGAGGCATTGCTTGTCGTCCAGAGGGTAGGTTGAGAGCTTGAGGTGTAAATTGTCTGGCGGCACTGCAGATGCGCGCGCAGAGACCTCTTGCTCGGAATGATAGAACCGGTTCAACATTTGGCTGACGGATGAAAGGTGGTTGTGTACGACGTCTGTGGTTGTTGCTGTAGGCAACATCGAGTATGCGGGTACGTGACGGGTTATTCGGCTAATCCTGCAGGTGTAAATCGATTATAATCGCCGTCCCTCGCAGTCAGTGAGTACCACTTTTTCACCGTACCATGACGTAGAAAGAACAGGCTAGAGTCATGTTAAAAATTACTGATTGAAAGATATACATTGGTTGCTAATGATCTGTTGTAGTTTAGAGCTAATTAAAGTTATTTTTAACCTTAGGCAGAGCACATGAGAGAAATACGTTTTTTGTTTGATTGCGGCTCTCTTATGTGCCTTAGCACGAGGTTCTTTCACAACTTGTGCTAAAAACTTAAAAGTAAGGTACAACTATTTAGGCATGTCCTTTACCATGTTCATTCCATTAACACTGTAAACCCAGCATGTAGAGTTTCATGTATAGGTAAGACGGGTCAGTCTTGCTGAGCCATCGTGCCCACTGCTTGTGTTTGAAGCGTTTGAAGGGTGCTATGAGGAGGAGACTCCGGAGGAGGAGACGGACCCCAAAGAGGGCAACCCCGTCGAGTGGGAGTCATGCACGTCACCGTGTTAGTGTGTGCGTGCTAGTGGGAACATGTTCACGGGCTGAACGTGAAATCTTTTGCTTAGGCTACGCCCATGAGTGTAGACTTGACTTATTTTGTTGTAAACATGCTCAAAAACAGTTCATTGTAATAAAACTTTTGCTTCTGCTTTGTACCTTTTACGTGTGTTATCCGCTGTTGTGCAACGCAGCACCCCTAAGCGTGATCCGGGCTAGTCGAGACCGTCGGGTCCTCGCAGCGTGGTATCAGAGCTCGCTTGAGGTTTAACACACTTAAAAGGTCATCTTTTCAAAAACTCGGTGAGGAACGAGTTAGTAGCCCATATAAGGATGTTATTAGTGTATAGCAAGTGGCAACACTAACCTAATTGCTTATGTCGGAAAATCATGCATCTTGGGATGTCATATGTCTTGGGGGGTGCATGTAAGCGCTGTCCACCAGTGCGCACATGCTTAAGGGTGGAGCGTCACGGGTGGCAGGTAACCCGGCCAACTTTAGTATCCTCTACGACTCTTCATGTCGTTTGGGGTATTCGAGCAATGCCCTTCCCTGGCGTGCTGTGGGCAAGTATGGGAGGCCCTGTAACGTGGTTAGTAACATGAACACGTAGCTCAAGACGTGTTTGGCTTGAGAACAACCGTGCGAGTGATGACGGACGGTTGTATGAACTGTATTGGGACCGGGTTTGGTGTGCAGCTGAACCTGACAATTGTGTGATTTACTTGCATGTAGTCTGACCACTAATCGGTAGACGAGTAGCACACATGTGTGAGAGACGTTTTAGTGCCACTGAACTAAGGAAGCCGGCTAAGTCCGGTATAGGTTTTTCTTTGTGAGGAACATAGTACCCACATGAACTGGTGATGCTTCGGCGTCACACCCCACCAAATGTTCAACATCATTGTAAAACATGAAATTTTTGGTCCAGAGCACTGAAACTTTGACTTAACTGCTTCCCTTAATCAGGATGTTCAAAGTAAACAAGTTTTCAACTTATAGGATACCAAGGACAGAGTCCCCTGGTTTCAGCTGAAATAAGGCTGAAGTTACACAGAGGTTATAGGTTGAGTGCTTTCGATGTTAGGGTCATATGATACATTTATGGAAATCTTTGGTAGAGCTTTACAACTTTTCTATTGATGTCCAGAGGTGTTTCGTCCCTTCACCAGTCGAAAAATGCAGTAGAGTTGAAACTGTCCAGAAATTAGGGCAGAGCAAATACTCTCTGTATCTCTCTGTAAATTGAGCATAACTTCCTGCATAAAAATCCACGAATATAAAATGAGGTAGTTATGAAAAGTTCATGAGATAATTTACATCTTTGTAGCAGAAAGTTTTGTCAAATTCGATGTAGAATTAACTGGAATCCTTGGATTAAATCAGTATCTCAAGAAGGGAGGTGCTGTCCAATTTTCTCCAGAAATTCTGTCAACTTTGACATCTCAACTTTTGAACCAGGATTGATCTGAGGGCAAACAAATACATTCTGGAAAGCCATTGAAGTTAAGTATAACTTTCATGTTGAGCTCCAGAACTGGTTTTGCCTTTAGCAGGATCTAAATCAGATTAAAAGGGAAACTGGTCAGTGCTGTTTGTTTGGGCAGCAAACCAGCAATCAAATTTGTACTAAGTTTGAATTTGTTTCCAAGTTTTATGAGTTCAATGACATGTTTTATGTTATAACTCAATGATTCACTGTTGAAATGAATATTTGACCTTTTTCAAATATGTTTCTACAGATGGCAAAGGATAAACAACTGGAGAACGGGTGGGTGGTATCCTACTGTTCTCAACGCAGCGGTTATTTGGACCTGTTGAAGCTAATGCTTCAATATTTCGGGTACATGGAGACGCCTCGTTACCTCACCAAGGAAGAAGGCGAGGAGGGGAACCATACATGGACCGTCCATGACAAAGTTCCAGCAGGACCTAAGCCACCAGGTTGGGCACCGTTCACCGTCACGGTGAGAGGTAGACAACCGGAGGAGATGTAGCAGGTGGCAGGCCGCGACACCATGTCGCGTTTCTGCCAGCTACATGTGAGAGCTATGGAGGGCACTCCATATGCGCTTGTTTCGGTGGAGGGGCGAGCTAATCACGTGTGGAGGGAGAGGTACTTGGAGGCAACGTATCCGAGTTGCCCAAGGTACAACCCCGCGGAGGCGAATCTCAGCCTCCAGTTGATGGCAGGGAAGACCGTGATGGACAGCCAAGCTGTCCATACAGCTCAACTTGCCGCTGAGCTCAAGGAGAGCATCATCCACCAAGACCATTTTGAGAGTGCTCACAGTGCACTCTGTAATGTGCTCCTTCTGACGATCAAGCAACTGAATGAACAACACAATCAGTTGCATCATCTAAAGAAGGCGAAGAAGAAAAGCCGTGTCGACATCACGGCTTTGCAGCAGAAAGTATAGGCCTTGACCCAGCAGAACGAGGTCCTCACTCAAGAGCGTGATGACGCTATTAAGGAGGGGCGGGGATGGGAAGAAGACTACCATCAGGCCACGGACGAGGTGCATACTTTGCAAGACCTCGTACCTCCGGTAGTGGGCCTACTGAAGGTAGGGGCAGTACTAGTGGTTTTGGGTATCCCGGCGATGCCGGAACCTGATCCCAAAGAGGAGGTCATGGAAACTTAGCCACCAGCAGAGGTAGCGGAGGAGGATGACCCACAGGAGGTCGAGTTTTACTCCGAGTAGTAAGTTTACCGTTGCCAAGTAGGGCAGCGAGGATGGTGTATAGAAACTTTTGTAACAGGTGACATGTTGTGTAGACATTAGTATGTGTATAGGTGGTGATGACTTGAGCATGACTTCTCGGGATCCGAGAATAATGTATCTTGTATAAAGTTTATGCTTTATCAATATATGTGAATGTTGTGCGAGTTTATTCATGCGTCACTGCAATACCTACTGTTTCTATGGAGTTTTAAGAATGACATGTGCTGATCGTTGCTGTTTTGAATTTCAGAATGACTCGCACTCGTGCCAACCCGGAGGTTGGGGGTTCTAGTCAGGGGGAGATGCCTCCCAAAAGCCTCGCGAGACTTCCTCGGGACAGAAACAGCAGCAAAAGCAAAACCGCCACCACCACCTCCAACGGTCACGTTGGCTGATATTTGTTGCGGCCATGACGGGCTCGCGCCAACAGCATACCAAACTGCTGCAAACACTGATTGCAAATACGTCTCGACCTGAGAGGCATCAAGACCGAGAGGAGCATCAACAAAGCTCCTACTCAGACTTTCTGGCTACTCACCCCCCAGTATTCTCAAGGGAGGATGAACCCCTCGATGCGGACAACTGGCTCCGCACGATGGAGATGAAGTTGGGGCCGTTCCAAGTTAGTGAGCAGCGGAAGACGCAGTTTGTGGCCCAACAACTTCAGGGGTCCGCGAGCGCTTGGTGGGTGAATTTTTGCGCCTCGCAACCCACCGAGTGAGTGCTGACCTGGGCAGAGTTCCGAACGGCCTTCAGGGCCTATCACACACCACAGGGTCTAATGAAAAGGAAGACGCAGGAGTTCCTTTGCCTGCAGCAAGGCAGCAGGAACGCACTGGAGTACTCAAGGGCGTTCAATAATCTCGCGCTCTACGCCTCCTATCACACCGATACTGATGAGAAGTGGCGGGATCACTTTTACCAGGGGCTGAATCCGCTCCTGAAGGACAAGCTGGTGATGTTCAATCGCGGCAGCCTCAATGATATTATTGATGCTGCGATTGTGCAAGAGGACTCCGGCAAGGAGTTAGCGGTGGCGGAGAAGAAGAGAAGCGCGCTGCAAAGCAGCGGAGAGGGAGGTGGTCCTCCCCAAAAATACCGGATGGTGTATCGCTCACCATCAGGTCAACGCTGGCAGCCACCGCAGCGACCGATGCAATTCCGCAGTCGACCATATTTTCCACCTGTGTTCCGGCCGGCATTACCAGCACCACCTCAGCAGCAACAACAGCAGCAGCCGATGATGCCGCGTGCGTTTGCACCTCAGCAGCGCATGCCGGGCTTTCGTCCACCAAGCACGGGCCAGCCATCAACCACATGCTACAAATGCGGTCACCAAGGTCACTTCTCCAACAACTGCCCCGAGAGGAAAGGCGGCGGAGTGGTAGCACAGTTTCCGGGGAGGAATCAGCCCCAGAACCCCATTAATGCGCGGCGAGCAAACCCTAAGCCCGGCACCATCCACCAACTCGCCATAGAGGATGTGCCGGAGGGAGAACCAATCCTTGCTGGTATGTTCCAACTCCACCAGCATCCCGCCATAGTTTTATTTGTCTCAGGAGCCACACATAATTTCATTAGCCAAGATTTTATTGCTAAATACAGCTTGCAAATACTACCCACCGAAAGTTCTTACTTGATTTGTTCACCGGTTGGGAAAATTTCAGCAAGCATGATGGTTTTGAAAGCGCCATTATGCTTAGGGGGTAGAGTATACCCTACGTCTCTCATAGCTTTGGAGGGATAAAAGGTCGATGTCATCTTAGGGATGTCATGGTTAACCCGCCACGGCGCTGTTTTAGACACCGTCCTCCGAGTCGTGCATTTACATCCAGAAATGCACGAGTCTCATTCATTATTTCTGGACAGTCCAGAAATAAAACTTCCAAGTGTATACCAATCCACCACCATCAGATTGGAAGACATTCCAGTAGTCCGTGAGTTCCCTGACGTGTTCCCGGATGATTTACAAGGGATGCAGCCCGACCGAGAGGTGGAGTTCAAGATTGAGCTTGCACCAGGAACTATGCCAATATCCCGAAGGCCGTACAAGATGGCGCCAAAGGAATTGGCAGAATTGAAAACTCAGTTGACTGGCCTGCTGGAGAAGGGATTTATTAGGCCGAGCTCCTCGCGATGGGGCTGTTCGGCATTATTTGTGAATAAGAAGGATGAAACGTTATGGCTTTGCGTGGACTATCGTCCACTAAACGCGGTGACTATCAAAAACAAGTACCTGTTGCCACGGATCGACATGTTGTTTGATCAGTTGGTCAAAGCAAAGATGTTTTCCAAAATGGACTTAAGATCCGGGTACCACCAGATTAAGATACGGGCTGAGTACATCCCGAAGACGGCTTTCTCAACGAGGTACGGACTTTATGAGTACCTGGTCATGTCCTTCGGCCTCACCAACGCTCCAGCTTATTTCATGTACTTGATGAACTTGGTATTCATGCTGGAGCTGGACAAGTTTGACGTGGTCTTTATCGACTACATATTGGTATACTCCAAGTCAGAGTAAGAGCACGCGAAGCACCTGCGTATAGTCTTGCAAAGGCTGCGGGATCACAAGCTATACGTGAAATTCAGCAAGTGCAAACTCTGGATATTGCAAGTGCCTTTTCTCGGGCATATCATTTCAGCGGAGGGCATCGCTGTAGACCCGAGTAAGATCACACAAGTGCTGAATTGGAAGTCCCCGAGGTCTGATCACGAGGTACAGAGTTTCCTCGGACTCGCAGGATATTATCGGAGGTTCATTCCGAACTTCTCAAATATTACCAAGCCTATGACAGAGTTGCTGAAGAAGTCTACCAAATATGTTTGGAGTCCAGCATGTGCAGCATCGTTCAAGGCATTAGTGAAGCACCTAACATCAGCACCAGTTTTGGCGCAGCCATACACAACAAAACCGTTCGATGTGTACTGCGATGCATCCGGCATTGGGCTCAGATGTGTGCTGATGCAAGACCGAAGGGTTGTCACGTATGGATCACGGCAGCTCAGGAATCATGAACAAAACTGTCCAACTCATGACTTAGAGCTCGCTGCCCTGGTACTCGCACTCAAAATGTGGATACACTACCTACTTGGTAACCTCGTGCATTTATATACCGACCACAAGAGCCTCAAGTACATATTCACTCAGAAGAAGTTAAACATGAGGCAGCGAAGATGGTTGGAGTTGATAAAGGATTACAAAATAGGGATCCATTATCATCCCGGCAAGGCAACCGTGGTGGTGGATGCGCTGAGTCGCAAGTCACACGTTAATAATCTGACAATCACACCGTTGGAGGAGAGCGAGCCACCATTACATGTGATTCCACATGGAGCTCTCTACAACCTAGCTCTTATCCCCACCATCCGTGAAGAGATAGCGGCAGCTAGAAACATGACCAGGGTATGCCACATTTGCGGAGACGTGTAGACAGTGAGGAGTTGAAGTGTTTTCGGAAAGACGGAGACGTCGTTCTGTGGTTCAAGAACAGGATCGTCGTACCCCGTAACCCGGAGTTACGGAAGAAAATCTTTGATGAGCCTCACTTGTAAAAGTTTTCTATTCACCCCAACAGCAATAAGATGTTTAAAGAACTCAAAAAAATGGTGGACATGGATGAAGCGGGAGATTGCAAAGTATGTGTCCGAGTGTGATACATGCCGGAGGGTGAAAGCGGACCACATGAAGAAACTGGGATTGTTACAATCGCTTGGCATACGTTCCTGGAAGTGGGAGGATGTGAGCATGGACTTCATCTTCGGTTTAACCACCACATTTCAGAAGCATGATTCAGTGTGGGTGATCATCGACCGGCTCACCAAAGTTTCTCATTTTATCCCGGTCAGCACCAGTTGCAACGCCAAGAAGTATGCTGAATTGTACATCTCACGGATCTTGTGCTTATACAGCGTACCCTGTATTATCATCTCGGATCAGGGCACTTTATTTGTGTCTCATTTTTGGGAGCAGTTACATGCTGCTTTAGGGACAAAGCTGATCCATAGTTCAGTGTACCACCCACAGACGGATGGGCAAACCGAGCAGGTAAATCAGATTTCAGAAGATATGCTACGAGCTTGCGCTATCAACCACGGTAAGAATTGGGATGATCGCTTACCATTAGCCGAGTTCTCGTACAATAATGGGTACCAAGCCAGCATCAAGATGGCGCCTTACAAGGCGCTATATGGGAGAAAATGCCGCACATCGCTGAATTGGTGTGAGTTTGGCGAAAGGGTCACCTTCAGGATTGATTTTGTCAACAGTGCGGAAGAAAAGGTTAAGATGATTCAAGCAAACTTAAAATCCGCCCAATCCCGACAAAAATAGTATACGAACCGGAGAAGACGTCCTTTGCAATTTGAAGTCGGGGATCACGTGTATCTACGTTTGTCTCCAATGAAGGGCGTGAACAGATTCAGGGTGAGAGGAAAGTTGGCACCCGAATTCATCGGTCCGTTCCAGATTGTGGAAAGATGTGGATCAGTTGCATATCGGCTACAATTACCAGCGACACTCTCCGGTGTGCACGACATCTTTCACATTTCTCAGCTGAGGAAGTGCCTCAAACTTTCAACATCTGTTCAGCTGGGAGATATCGAAGAACTAAAACCGGATCTCACCTATCAGGAGGAGCCGGTTCTGATTATTGATGAAAAGGCCCAAACCACACGTAACCGTACGTTGAGGTTCTATAAAGTTCCATGGAGTAATCACTCCGTAGATGAAGCGACATGGGAGAGCGAAGGCTTTATTCGCGCTAACTACCCCGACTTTTTTACGTCGCACATACAATAACTTTCAGTAAGGGCCTAAGCTTTTCCACACATCCAAAGTGTTCATCACACCACACACACCTCATTTGAGGAAAACTTATGAACACATGTGAAGAGCAAGTAACCACAATCAATATGGTCATTAGAGGATGAACTCATAAAATGCAAAAGTGGTATTTCCCACATGCATCATATAGGGGCTGGGCATATGAAAAACTCCTACACCTTGCTAGGAATGCTTATGCCAACTTTCACCCAAATCAAAAACCTTTTTGAGGTATATTTGGGTATAATAAGAAAGAGGCTAGTTTGAACTCAACTTCAAATTCAAACTCTTTTCATCCCATGAATTCAAAAGTGGGATGCATATTCACACTCAGCACATTTTTGAGGGCTCACACAAAAATCTTCACTCCATTTGGAGTTGATCTTGACATGAGCCAATTTTAGCAAATTCAAATTCAAATTGAATTTCAAACTGCATATGTGCTGAAAATATATTTAAACACTCTACAATTTGAATTCTATAAAGTTCAAATGGGCAATTGGTAGATAATTCAAATTTCAAGGGGTATTATTGGGACTACTGTTTAGAGCAGTGGGAGGAAGTTAATTTCATAGATTAAAATGGAAGTGGGTTCCACTTGTCAGCCCCACAAGCCAGTTAACCGACTGAAGCAACCGGAACTCGGGTCTTGCGCGCGCTCACGCGGGCGCACTGTGCTGCACGCCGCTGCCACCTCCTGATCGCCAATCCCAGCTGCAAACCGACGTCCCAGCTCGTTATCATCCCGTCCCGGACGCCACAGAGCTGCCTCACTGCTGTGCAGACGTCTCCTCGCACTGAAAATCCGAAGAGAACCGCCGCACCTCCGAAACCCCCACCTCGCCGTCAACCAGCCAAACCCGTCCTTCCTACCACGAGCTGAGGCCACAAACGGCACCGCCGACCTTTGCTCGACGTGCTCCAGCCCTCAGCTGCTCGTGATCAGCTCCTTTCGAGCTTGTCCGAGCCGATCTTCCATTACTCTGTCAACACCGAAGCTTCTCCGACTTGACACTGTCGTCTGAGCAGCTCCAAGCTTCTCCGGTGCAGCAAACTGGTCTCTGAGGTTAGCATCGAAGTCTAGTAGCTCTCCCCGAGCTCCCTATCTCCACCTTAGCGCCGGTTAGCCGGAATTTCAATTTTCCCGATGATCGTCGTATAGAACACCAAGAACCCAAAACTGGAAATTCATCTCGATCACTGGAAATCCTGGTCGAGCTGTAGCTAGAGTAGCACCTTACGGTTACCTCAGCCAAATCCTAGTGATGATGATCAATCCAGTTAGCAGAGCACCGTATTTTGGTCACCGCCGGTAAAAACAGCTCGGGTCGCCGCTGAAGTCTACTTTCCCGGCGATCTCTGGCCAAGAGAAGGGCAGGGTTATCTTCCACGTGCCCCAGTGATGCTTTGTGACCCGTTGGTTGATCGTGTTCACCGCCGAGACGAGTTAGCACTGTCGGACCCGAGCTCAATTCTGCCGTCACCATCGCCGACTACGTTCCCGGCGATGTCGAGGCGCGAGAAGTTGCCGGACGTGTGTGCCGTGCTCTAAGGGTCACGTAGGAAGAAACCACGTCGAGAATCATACAGTAACGGCTGAGAACAAGCCCCGCCACCGTCGCTGTGCGTCGCGCGCTCGGGGCGCTGGCGGGAGGTTGAAGAAGACACTGTGCATGGGTCCCACGTGCAGTGTTTTGAACATTTCCCCGATTTTTAGATGTAGTTCAACTTCGAACCAACATAACTTTGGCTAGGAAACTCCAAATCAAGTGAACCAAATTTTGTTGGATTCAGCTCTCTGAGTACTTTCCAACAAATCAAGTTTCAATTTATGACAATCCTTATTTCTCCATAATTAATTCTTCAAAATTTAAACTGTTTAGAATTTTAACTGGAGAACCTTTGGAGAAAAATTCTGAAATTTGGCCAGGGTGTCCACCATAATATCCTTGAGCTACCATAAAAATTTCAGATCCATTTGAGCTTATTTGATCCACCTAATGGTGTCATTAATAAAACTGTTCCAGAGAAAATGGAAAATGTCCAGAAACATTTTCAGATTTTCCCTGAAATTGTTTAGCTCATATCTTTGGCTAGGAGTATTAAAATTAAGTGAAACCAACTCCATTAGAACCCTCTGAAAATCTAATTTTCATAAAGTCATGGCTTGCTCCATGAAAATCTCTAGAACACCCTAAGAGCTCCAGTTAAGTCCAAGTACACAATTATTTGTGGAGGGCTCAAATGAGCTGTGCTGCGAATGAAACTTGGCCAAGTCTCTTTTTAGGTTGTATCCAACCCACAGTAAAAATTTCAGAGTCATTGGGCCTGTCTAGTAAGACTTATAGTCTTCAAAAATTCAACTTCATTTCAAATGCATTCTAATTGACACATATATGTATTTATCTCATGTAGTCACTAAGGTTGAGGAGGAGCCCGAAGTCTTAGACTTCATCATTCCAGAGGAGCAGCTAGCTTACGACCAACAGAAGCAAGGCAAGCTCCGGTTTGCATTAGCCTTTTTATAAATTTACTGTTCTGAGAACTTACTTTGAGCACCCACTTAAATTTTGCATTAGAGTCTTGTTTGAAAACCCAAATGCATAGCTAAGAAAACCCTGGGTTGGGCCTAGGTTTGTAAACCTCGATTAGCTTCTGCAACGCTAAGATAGTGTAGGATTCGGTACAAGTCGAGTAGTTGGGACTGCTCGCGAGAATAGGCTAGAGGCACACTACTCGGGTAAAGATAGCAAATGAAACACATGGCGAGAAAAATGAGACTGAGCGGAGAGTAAGGGCAGCAGGACGTTGGGGCCTGGGTGCCATAGCTCCGCTTGTGTCGATTGAGGACCGAGCCGTGTGCGGGCCTGTTGAACAAGCTTGAACAGTACTGAAGACCTACCGGATATATGGGAACCGGGAAACCGATGTAATTCGGGTAGCTGGGTGTTGAGGCATTGCTTGTCGTCCAGAGGGTAGGTTGAGAGCATGAGGTGTAAATTGACGGGACCCTGCCGTCCCGGTTCACGTCACAGGGATGGGGCACCTCGCCCGGGGATCGCATTGGGTGGTGCCGTGTTATGCGGCACCCAACAGCACACAAATAAGGAATAATGTATTACATAAATCAAAGCGGAAGTTTACAACTGTTCTTTGTAAATACTTTACATAAAATAGCTATAGCGGAAATCTATAACATCTCACGTCGAATATCTAAGAAGCACTCGAGAAGAGGTCCAGCCTGCGGACTACTCTCGCTAGCAACACGAAGACATGGCAGCGGCTAGGTTCTCCAAGTGCAACCTGACTCGGAAATTCCTGAGTCTCACCGGACAACCTTCTTTATAGCGTCGAGGTTTACCTGCAAAACCACTTATATAGCAAGAGTGACCACAAAGGCTCAGCAAGACTTAACCGTCTCTCCTAAGACATGAAACTCTACATGAAAGTAACCTAAGACTTAAGCCTGTCATTTGCGAAAGACTCGCCTATGAGTTCATCCTTAACTTTCAGATTTTAGCCATAATAGTAGTGACCTTGCCCCTAGCAACATTGGAACTCCACAATCAAACAAGAAACGCTTCATTTCAATGTTACTTGCCCCAAGGTAGAAAATAACTTTAGTTTTCTCTATCTATACTTCAAACATGGTTTTCATGCAATTTACAATGATCATAACAGCATTTAAAACTTTGCAAACTATTTCCACACAACTTGATTACTACGTCACAGCGCAGTGAGCAAGCGGTACTCATAACCGCGAGGGACTGTGATTCAAATCAAACACTACCCGGATAACTCGACACATACGCCCGCCTCTGAAGACCCAAATCTGGCGTCCTTCATTACGTCGTATGTGGCAACCTTTCGCAGGACACTAGACTGTAGAACCGGTCGCGCCGTCTCGGGCTCATAGGTCTAACGAGATGATGTGGTATGCCTCTACAATCCAGTGAACCCGGTACATCGGTATCCTGGTTCCCATATATCAGTAAGCATCCGGTACACAACTCAATACTTGCTCCCAGGGCCGCATACGCTTCGGTCCTTAACCGACACAGGCAGAGCTACTCGACCAAGACCTCATCTTGTCGCTACTTAACCCTCCTGCCCGGTCTCATCTTTAGAAATGTAAACTTTAGTTTGCCTCTCTTTCCCACCACACTTATGTGATCCTGAAAGAAAGCTCGCGAGTAGATTCTAACTACTCGTCTTCTACCGGATGTCCTAAGCTATTTAGCACGGCATTATTCTACAGCGGTGTCCCTTTCTACCCTTAAACCCAGGGTTCATTTGGTCATGCATTTGGAGTGTAAAACATCCTTGACCTAATGCACATACAAACTTAGACCCATAGTAGTGAACAAAGTAAAAACTTGAGAAAATAGCTTAAATGAAAACCGGGGCTTGCCTTGGTTTTGCAGGTGACTAAAGTCAGATAATATGAAGTTAGTTGTTGATGACTTAAAGTTCAATCACTGCCTTCTTGCCTCTTGATCCAAGCTCAACTTCTCCTTCTTCACTTTCCCCACGTTTAAACACTACATGTTATGAATATGCATACAAGTTTAATTATAAAACTTTTGTTAACAAGTGCTAAAGACCAGTTTAAAACTTGAACTCTGTTTAAGAATTTAAAATGACACTGGGGCTAGTGGTTTGGGTTTGTGTTCAAGTACTAGGATCAAGTGAGGAGGGGGTTTCATCACTTGGGTGGTGATCACCCAATGATGTTGAACAGAACACTACTGATCCAGGGCTCCAATGGAGCTGGAAATTTTCTTGTGAGTTCCTTGTCACAAGAAAGTCCTCTGGACCAAAATTTAGAATTTTTCACTGAGTAGATTACTCAGGACAATTCCCTAAGCATTCATGCAACTTCAAGTGAACTACAATTTCAAACATAGCTCAGAGAGTATGCCTAAATTTTTCCTAGGATTTTTGGAGCTAAGGAATGCCCAGAACTGAATTTCAAGTTTTGGAAATTCTCTGAAAATGTTTCTGTATTCATTTGAATACAGAAACTTGAAACCAGAATTACCCTAACTAAATCAACCCCAAATGAGCTGAAATTTTTACCGTTGTTTGACAACATCCTAAAGAATATTCTGGCAAAATTTGAGGATTTTGGGATGAACCAAACTCCCTCTAAAATTCTTTTGCTGAAAAGTTTTAAAGCATTTTCCAGAATTTTATATTGGTTTTCATACAAATTGGGTTGCACATTTGGATAGATCTTGTCAAGATGAATCTAACCGAAATTGAATCACCCAATTTGGAGTTTCCTAGCACATGTTATGAATTTCCAAACTTTGTTTGGAATCTGGAATTAATTTCCTACAGAAAATCTAACTGGACCCACTGTTTAAAGGCAGCCAATAGAATGCGAGGACACAAGGGTTTACACAGTTATTCGCCCATAGCCACAAACGATCAGCAGCCACAGGGGATCCCGTTTAAATTCTCGGTGGCCGACAGGTGGGACCACCACCTCCTTCAACCTCCGGCTCCTCTCCTTCCCACGCCCGTGCCTCCTCGCCGGCAGAGATTCCACCTACTCGGCCCCATGTTCCCCGGTCGTCTCCCGGCCCGAAGTCCGCCGCCTGGGGGTTTTTGAGGGCGGGAAAGCCATTTCCGGGGTCTGTGTGGGCTGTAGAAGACCGCAAGGGGTCGGGCGACAGGCAGAGGCCTCGGTCCATGTCCGGCGACGTTGGCCGGCTTCCCTACCGACCCAAATTCGCAGCTTTCTTGCTCTAGAGCACCAGTGACTCATGGCAAAGGTCGTCATGCAAGCAACAGAGCTCGGAAACGCCCCTAACTACCATGTCACCGTGCGCCCTAGCTCGAAAACTGGCGGCCGAAGCTAAAACTCAAAGAACACCGTCGAGGCTCTATGATTCTTCTAGATTTTTGATGTCAGGGACTCACAAGGGAGTCTCTAGCCTATTCCATGATCAGCATGAGCCAAGAAGAGCTATTGATCACAAATTTTGGGAAATTCCCCAACCATGGCTTATGGACACCTCGTCGGTTTTCTAGAAATTCCCGGGGCTACCGTGGATGAATTGCCTAGGGTCTTTGGCAGCGTGAAGAGGAGGGAGTGGTGCACCTTTTCGCTGTTCAGCTCTCGGTATGACACGCCCTGTATCGCCGGGGTGTTGAGGAGGCATGGCGGCGGCTAGAACCGAAGCTCCACGGCAACTCCTTGCTGTGAACCGTGCACAAGGGCTGGTGGATTGGTTTGGGTAGCTCGAGGAGGATCAGTGGGGTCTTGCGCACGCTTCCACGAGCTCAGACGGCCATGCAAAGGACGAGCGACGCTCAGCGAGGATCGGCGCCGAGGTTCGGTTGAGCGGCAAGAAAACTCCCGGGAATGATGCTGTGGCGTGGAAGAGGCGTATCTCGGGCGTTCTCTCGGTGCTGTGAGGTGCACGCTCCCGGTGAACGACCGATAAGGGCGAGGGGAACCGATGTTGAAGCAGCTCGGGAGCTGGCGGTCACGTTGCTTCGGAGGCGCGCGCGCCGTGTTCGGTCCTTCGAGTGAAAATGGAGAACCGGTTATTCAGTCTACTGAATGAGTCTGAACATAGACAGCAAAAACTTGTGGGTTAAGTTTTCCCCCTCTCTATGACATTTGGGTCCCACTCATTCCCTCTCTTAAATATCCAAATTTTTGCACAGTGCAAACTTCACTCATAAGGAATTCATATTCAAAGGTCATTTGGCCATTTGACAAGTTGTGCCACAGTTTCAAATTTGAATTCAATTTTTTGATGAAATTTACAAGTCGCTTTGATATACATATCAAAGAACCTCCAAATTTGCTCAAAATTTGCCTCCTTCATAATTTGATCCTGGAGAGTTTGAATATGCCCCCTGACCTTTGAGTTGGCCATTGCAAATACAAATTTTTACACAACAGTTTGAATTTCCCCTTTTTGGAAATACCCTCCTTCTTTTTGAAGTGACCCTTTTATTTCAAACTGAATTCAAAGTTTTTATTGCACATGCCCACACTTTCATGAATAAACAAAAGTTTTTGCATGTCCCATTTCTTGTATTTAAACTCAACTTTATTCATAGCTCAAGTTTTCCATTTACAAGTTTTGGGATTTTTACATTCCTCCCCGCTTAAAAAGAATCTCGTCCCGAGATTCATGATTAGGACAACGTGGAGAGGACAACTACTAAATATACGCCTCTAACAACTCCGGATGATGGCGTTGTAAATATTCCTCGCTTTCCCATTTAGCTTCGTCGGACGTGTGATTTTCCCATAGCACCTTGAAAAATCGCAGCGTCCGGTTTCTTGTCTCGCGAGTCTTTTCATCAATTATCCGGGTTGGATGCTCAACATAGGTGAGGTCTGACACGGCCCGACGCCGCCCGTTTAGTCACGGGTACGGGGCACTTGCCCGGGAATCGCATTGGGTGGTGCCATGTTGTGCGGCACCCAACAGCACACATACAAGGAACAATGTATTACATAAAACAATAGCGGAAGCTTACAAATTTTTCTTTGTAAATAATTTACATCAAATGGCTACAGCGGAAGTCTATAACAACTCACGTCGAATAACTAAGAGCACTCAAGATGACGTCCAACCCACGGACTCCTCTCGCTAGCAATACAAAGACATGCAGCAGCGGCTGGATTCTCCATGTGTTACCTGACTCGGAAGTCTCTGAGTCTCACCAGACAACCTCCATCTTAGCATCGATGTTAACCTGCAAAACCACTTATATGGCAAGCGTGAGCACATAGGCTCAGCAAGACTGATCCGTCTCTCCTAAACAAGAAACTCTACATGCACGACAGTTTCATTGGGTTAGCTAGATTTGCATAAAGGACTCGCCTACAGTTGATCCTTAACTTTCAGATTTTAAGCCTCATTGTGCAGACCTTGAGCCGAAAAGCATCGCAACTCCACAATCAAATAAGAAACGCTTTGTTGCGATGCTCCTTGCACAAAGTGAAAGTAAAGTTTAATGCACCTATCTCTAATTCAATCATGGTTACAATACAAGTTACAGCACAGCCTTATCAAGTTCAAAGATAACCAGTTCCAGTTTTTTCTACGTCAAGACGCAGTGGGCAAGTATGCTCATATGACCGTGAGCGACGGTGATTCGAATCAGTACATGCCCGGACTACACGACACGTACACCCGTACTCCGAGTTGCCGGCAGCAACCTCGACTGACGTTGTACGCGGCCACCTTTCCCAAGATCTTCCACATTGGACGCATTCCAACTGCCCCGAGTACGCAAGCTCCCTCAAGGTACATACCCGCAGTGGTATGTTCTTAAGCGAGTTACCTCCTGCTACCCTGACGCCGAAAGCCTAAGGCAGTTGGAAAAGTTCCACTATGGATCTCCCAAGGTACATCGGTTTCTTGGGTCCCATATAGCCAGTATGCGCCCGGTACACAACTCAAACTTGTCCAACAGGGCCAAGCACGGATGGCCCTTAACCAACACAGGCAGGGCTATGCACGCACGGCCTGCAACCTGCTGCATCTAAACCTCCCTGCCCGGTCTCCATTTCTTATGTGTGAACTTTCCCCATCTTTTCTAATTTGGACCCGTTCCGAGTAAACCAGCCCTAAACTCGCGAGTAGATTCCAACTACTCGACTTCTACCGGACCTTTCCTACTAACATTAGCGTAGCCAAATTCACTCGAGGAGGTGCTATTCTACCCTTTTTCTCTTAGGTATTTCTGGTCATGCAAGTGGGGTTTTCAATATCAACTAGACATAATGCAAACAATTATGCAAAGCTATGATCTCTAAAAATGGAAATGCTTGTAAAACTGTTCAAATGCAAACCGGGGCTTACCTTTTTTGCAGGTGGCTAAGATTACAATCAGTTAGTGACGATCACTTGGAGCTTGATTACTTGCTTTTCCTTCCTCCTTGATCTTCACCTTCAAGTCCTTCTCACGTTCTTCACGTAGATGCTACACGATATGATCATGCATATGTATTTAATTGAAAAGCTTTTGCTATTAAGATCAAATTACAGTTTTAAAACTGGATCTCTGTTTAAGAATTTAAAATGACACTGGTGCTAGGGGTTTGGGTTGGGTTTAAACATTAAGATCAAATGTTAAGTGCTTCTCCCACTTAAGTGTTGATCTCTTTAAGAGGTTACACATAACAGTGGTGATACAGAGCTCCAATGGAGCTGGGATTTTTCATGTGAGTTCCCTGTCACAAGAAAGTTATCTGGACCAAAATTTAGCACGTCTCATGGAGTGGTTTATTCAGAACAATTTTCTAAGTGTTTAATCAAAGATGAATTAATTCTGAGGTAACACCCATGTTCATGTCAAAATCAGTGAGGCACAATTTCAATTATAGTTCATAAAGTCTACATGAATTTTCCTAGGATTTTTGGAGCTAAGAATTGCCCAGAACTGCATTTACAAATTTTGGAAATTCTCTGAAAATGTTTCTGTATTCATTTGAACACAGTAACTTACAATCTGAATTCTCCTGACCAAATCAACTCCAAATGAGCTGAAACTTTTACAGGTGTTTAAGAACACCTTAAAGAATATTCTGGCAAATTTTGGAGATATTTGGATAAACCAAACTCCCTATAAAATTCGTTTGCTGAAAAGTTCTAAAGAATTTTCTAGAATTAAATAAAGACTTTCATACAAATTGGGTTGCATATTTGGATAGAGTTTGTCAATCTGAATCTAACCCAATTTGAATCACTAAATTTGGATGTTCCTAGCAAAAGTTATGCTCTTCTAAAGTTTGGGGAAATTCTGGAATTTGAATAATTCCGAGAAACGTTTAAACCTGACTGTGGGACCAAGGGGGCACGTGTCAGTTACCGGGAGAGTGCCACACGGGGTCACAGGGTTGTTTCCCGCGCTGTCACAGCCGATCCGATGCCACAGTGTATCCAGCCCCTCTCTCCCGAGTCGCTGACAGGCGGGACCGGCGAGGTTGTCTTCAACCTCGCGCCCCCGCGCGATACCGCCGCCGGGCTCGCCGGAGCAGCTTCGGATTCGGTCGTCCGGGCACCCCTGACACTGAAACTCGCCGCCAGGCCCTTGTTTAACCCGAGGAACACGATGGAATGAATTCTATGGACCGGCGAAGCCCCTAACCCACCCCGCACCAGTACAGCGGCTCTGAGGGAGTCCGGCGACGTCGCCCCGATGCTTTATCCCGCCAAAAGCTCCCTGGAAAGGCTCTACAGCACCAGTGGAGGTTGGCAAAGCTAGGCATGGCCACACATGGGCTCAGGAATGACTCCTACCTAGTGTTCATCGAGTGCCCGACGGTTTCTACCAAAACCACCGTTAGAAAGATCGAACATACGTCGTGCAGAGCGTGTTTCTAGCTAGGTTCCACAAGTGAAGTTGTTGCTAAGCAAGGCTACTTCATGTGAGTGAAATTTGCAGTGCTCTAAACAATCATAGCGTGAGAATTTAACAGACTCTTACCCGCACCTCGGTTTGAGCCGGCCGGAGGGAAATCTTGAAATTCGTCGGCAAGACGCAAGGACAAGCTCTGTGCTTCGGATGGAAGCTGCAGGAAGATCTCGTGCATCCCACGGTGGCCTTGCTTGGTCGTGACACGCTCTGGAGGAGGCTGTCCACGAGAGCGCCTTCCCTCGGTTGTGTGACGGCCGCCGCCGAAGCCGGGTTATCTCGGTGTGGAGAGCACGAACTCCCTCGGTGAGGGCACGAGGAGGTCGTGGGGGTTTCTGCGGTGTGGTTTTGCTGCTCAGCTGAAGTCCTCACACGGGCTAGATGATGGCCGATCGACCGAGAGCTCGGCGGCAGCGCTCAGTTCTGTTTCTCGCGCGAGGAGGAAGGAGCTGCAGTGTCTCGGTGATAAGGCGAACTGGAGCACGGGAGAGGGTATAGGCGTCCAGCAGCTCATCCAGCGCGATGAAAATCACCAGGAGGTGGAGGCGTCGGCTGAGTGCGGTGTCGCCCGGTGCTGCGCCCGTCGGTGTCGAGTACCGACTGAATAAAGCAAACAGAGACCCAACACTGTGAGATCTTTTGCAATTTTCAGTTTCTCTCAATGACATGTGGGTCCCATTGTTCAGTCCCTCCTTATCCCTTCTAAAATATCTCCCAAGTTGGAATATTGATGGAATTCAATTGTGGGAATTCAAATGTGATATGCATTGGGAATATTGGGCAAGTTTCATCCAAATTCAAATATGCATTTGAATTCTTTGTCATTTAAAGTCCATTTTGAAAAATGGGTTGCAAATCATTCCCATAAATCATGACACTTTGCACACCCCCTAATTTGGACCCAAGGAACTCAAATATGAAATCTGATTTTTATTTTGGCTGCTGCAAATGAGATTTGTAGCACAACAGTTTTGAATTCCATTGTGTTGCTCTCATTTGAATTTTGAGTTTGAACAAGTTTGTTCCAAATCTGACTTTAGTTTTCTCACACGCATGGGAACTTCCCATCTTAGTTTTTGACCCCTCTTGGGTTTCAAGTTTCCAAATAAACATTTGAACTTGTGTGAAGAAAACCCCCATGTGTGTTATCACATGTGCAAAAGTTTTAACAAGTCCCAAATTTCATACATATGAAACCAACTTTTGCAAATACGTGTTTATTTGTATTCATATTTTTGGGACCTTTACATTCCCCCCCCCTTTAAAAGGAATCTCGTCCCGAGATTGAAAAGAAGAGCGAGACGGGAGGTAATTACAAGTTTATGACAAAAGCTCCGAATAGTTCTTGTGGATGTAATCTTCGGTTTCCCACGTCGCCTCTTCCGGGGTATGATTACTCCACGGGACTTTGTAAAATTTCAAAGTCCGGTTCCGGGTGATCTGGGTCTTTTCGTCGATAATCTGAATAGGTTGCTCGACGTAGGTGAGATCCGGCTTCAACTCGTCAATGTCTTCGGTGCGGACAGCAGCGGTAAACTTGAGACATTTCCGCAGCTGGGACACATGAAATATGTCGTGAATACCGGCAAGGCTTGCCGGTAGTTCCAGCCGGTAGGCTATGTTTCCGCACTTCTCCGTTATAGCAAACGGACCGATGAATCGGGGAGCAAGTTTCCCCTTGACACCGAACCGATGAATCCCTTTCATCGGAGACACACAAAGATACACGTGCTCTCCGACTTTGAAATGCAGCGGTTGACGTCTCTGGTCCGCGTAGCTCTTTTGACGAGATTGGGCAGCTTTGAGGTTCTCTTGTATTATCCGAACTCTCTCTTCGGCTTCATTGATAAGATCAACCCCGAACGTTACTCGTTCACCGGATTCACACCAGTTCCATGGCGTACGGCACTTCCGGCCGTATAGAGCTTCATATGGTGCCATTTTGATGCTCGTCTGATATCCGTTGTTGTACGAGAACTCCGCCAACGGTAAGTGATCATCCCAGCTCTTACCGTGGTGGATGGCACATAATCTTAACATATCTTCCATTATTTGATCCACCCTCTCAGTTTGCCCATCGGTTTGAGGGTGATACGCAGAGCTTCTAATCAACTTCGTCCCCAAGGATGCGTGTAGCTGTTCCCAGAAACGGGCTACGAACAGCGACCCTCTATCTGACACAATGGTACGGGGAACTCCATGTAAGCACAAGATCCGTGCTATGTACAGCTCAGCATACTGCTTTGCGTTATACCTTGTATGCACAGGGATGAAATGTGCTGATTTGGTTAACCGATCAACGATTACCAAAATCGAATCATGGTTGTGGGAGGTCATCCGCAACCCAACGATGAAGTCCATACTCAAGTCTTGCTACTTCCATGCCGGTACTTGTAGTGGCTGCAACAGGCCTGACTTCTTCACATGGTCGGCCTTGACTCTTCGACACGTATCACATTCCGAAACATACTTTGCAACTTCACGTTTCATACGTGTCCACCAAAACTTCTCCCGGAGATCTTGGTACATTTTATTACTGCCCGGATGAATGGAAAACTTGGACAAATGAGCTTCGTCCAAAATTTTCTTCCGTAGTCCCATATCCCGGGGTACTACAATCTGGTCGTTAAACCACAAAGTACCCTCATCGTCCTTCCGTAAGCACTTCATTTCTCCGTTGTCTAATCTTCGCCATATGTGAGAAATACCATTGTCTTTTCGTTGAGCCTCAATGATCTCCTCTCGGATGGTAGGAATGAGAGCGAGATTATAAAGAGCTCCATACGGGATAACACGGAGGCTTGGTTCATCATCATCCATTTCAGCGATACTTAGGTGATGTATATGCGCCTTACGACTGAGCGCATTGGCGACCACATTCGCCTTTCCTGGATGATAATGAATTTCCAGTTCATAGTCCTTAATGAGCTCTAGCCATCTTCATTGCCTCATGTTCAATTCTTTCTGAGTGAAGATGTACTTCAAGCTCTTGTGGTCAGTGTAGAGGTGTACAAGATTTCCGAGCAAGTAATGCCTCCACATCTTCAAAGCGAGGACCACGGCAGCTAACTCAAGATCATGAGTTGGATAATGCTGCTCGTGATTTCTGAGTTGACGAGATCCATAAGCGACCACTCATCTTTCTTGCATCAGCACGCAGCCAAGACCGATGCCAGATGCATCGCAATAAACGTCGAATGACTTTGTCGTATCCGGCTGAGCAAGAACTGGGGCTGTTGGGAGATGCTTCACTAAAGTCTTGAAAGCTTGTTCACACGCAGCAACCCACATAAATCTGGTGTTCTTCTTTAATAATTCCGTCATCGGTTTAGCGATCTTAGAGAAACCCGGAATGAACCTCCGGTAATAATCCGCTAAACCGAGGAAGCTACGGATGTCATGCACTGACTTTGGTGACTCCCATTTCTGCACTTGGATAATCTTACTCGGATCTACAGCGATGCCCTCCGCTGAAATAATGTGTCCGAGAAACAGTACTTGATTAATCCAGAATTCACACTTGCTGAATTTTGCATAGAGCTGATGATCTCGCAATCTTTGTAGCACAATATGCAAATGTTTAGCATGTTCTTCCTCTGACTTGGAGTACACCAAGATATCGTCGATGAAGACAACGACGAATTTATCCAACTCCGGCATGAGCACTGAATTCATCAGGTACATAAAGTGTGCCGGGGTGTTTTTCAAACCAAAATACATAACGAGATACTCATACAGCCCGTATCTCGTTGAGAATGCCGTCTTCGGAATATCTTATGCCCGGATTTTAATCTGGTTATATCCTGACCAAAGATCCATCTTTGAAAATACCTTCGCACCCACTAATTGATCGAAGAGCATATCAATGCGAGGTAGTGGATACTTGTTCTTGATGGTAACGGCGTTCAAAGGACGATAATCAACACAAAGCCGTAGTGTTTCGTCCTTCTTCTTGACAAACAATGCTGAACAACCCCAAGGTGACGAACTCGGTCGTATAAAGCCCTTGCTCATTAGGTCATTCAGCTGTGTCTTCAATTGTGTCAGTTCATTGGGTGCCATTTTGTACGGCCTTCGTGATATCGGTGTGGTTCCCGGTATAAGCTCAATCTTGAACTCAACGTCTCGCTCGGGCGGCATGCCCGGTAAATCATCGGGAAATACATCCGGATACTCATGTACCACTGGAATGTCCTCTATCTTAACAGCTTCCGTGTGGTTCACTGTTGCAATCTGTTGCCGTCTGGCGCCCAGAATTAATATATGAAGGCCGTGCTGTGGGGAGTTGAGCTCAACGGTCCTGGAGCTGATGTTAAGAACCGCCTGGTGGTAATTCAACCACGACATCCCCAAAATGATGTCGATCTTCAGACCTTCAAGAATAATGAGGGTCGTAGGGTATATTTTACCCCCCAAACAAAGAGGTGCTCGGGAGACAACCTCGCTTGCGGTACTGCTACCCCCGGGCGAAGATATGAGGTATTGCCTCTTTGTATAAACTGTTTGGAGCTGATGTTGAGCCACGAAAGATTGGCTAATGAAATTTTGTGTGGCACCGGAATCAAAGAGAATCAAAACCGGTAGTTGATTCAGAGAAAAGATCCCTGCTAAAGCGGCTTCTTCTTCCGGAACATCATCAATCACAGTATAGTGAATGTTGCCCCTTATCTGCCCTCCTGTCTGCAGATTGAGGTACGGGTCGTATTGTTGTAAATATGATGACCCGTAGCCTCGAGTTCCCTCCGGACATTGCCTAGCGTAATGGCCCATATGTAAAAGTCCCAAAACTTGTAAATAGAAAACTTGAGCTATGAATAAAGTTGAGTTTATATACAAGAAATGGGGCTTACAAAATCTTTTGTTTACTCATGAAAGTGTTGGCATGTGCAATAAAACTTTGAATTCAGTTTGAATTAAGAGGGTCACTTCAAAAAGAAGAAGGGCATTTTCAAAAGAGGAAATTCAAACTGTTGTTTGAGAAGTTGTATTTGCAATGGCCAACTCAAAGATCAGAGGGCATATTTGAATTCCTCAGGTCCAAATTATGAGGGAGCCAAGTATTTAGAAAATTTGGAGGGGCTTTGATAGGAATATCAAAGGAACTTGTAAATTTCATCAAATTTTGAATTTAAATTTGAAACTGTGGCACAAATTGTCAAATGGCAAATTGGCTTTTGAATTTGGATCCCTCCAAGCTGAATTTACAATGTGTCAAAATTTGGAGATCTTTTGGGGGCAGAGAGGAGCTGTGGGACCCACATGTCATGGACTGAAAATGGAGGAGACTTTCAACCGAAGCAAACTTCTAGTTCTGTTCAGACCCGAGCCCGAAGCAAACCATCGCGAGGCGCCACCGAGGGCTGCGGCCGACGACACCTCCTCGTGAATTCTTTTGCGCTGGCGAGCAGTTTCCCCGATGTCATCACTTCAGCCAGTGTTTACCCGTGCCATAACCCCGAGACAAACCTCGGTTTGCTTCTTCTCTCGCGGACAGGGACAGGGCCACCGCCGCCACCACCGATCCACCGTGCCGCCGTCGTTCCATTGTGTGCAAGCCTCGGCAGAGCGCCAAATTGCCACCAGGTCATCTCCCTCTCCACCCTCGCCGTGTCATCGGCCGGTGTTTGGCCTCCCTACCCCGGGAAAGCCGTGTTGGCGCGGCGGCCGACGAGAACCGACGAAGAGGTCACACATGGACAGCGCTGCAGGGAACTATTCAAGCCCGAACGAGAGCACCCTCGGACATGCTAGGACCCCTTGATGCTCGTCTCCGAAGCTCGGGCCATGACATGGACGACAGAGCGCGAATTCGAGGAAATTTCCGCGGCGACCATAACCCGACCTTCCGGTACGAAATCTAGAAAATTTCCCTCTGTCCTCAATCTTTGGTCACGAAATTAGGCACAGAGGAGCTATGCTAGATGGCGGTGATCTCCTCTTTTCAAACCTAGCTGGAAGCCGACGAGAGGCGACGTATTTTGACGTTCTCCGAGCACAAAACCGGCACTACCATTCGGGCGCACGGTGAAAGCCGGGTAGCCGCCGTTTTCATGCTTGGTTGAGCTTTCGCCGAGCTTCCCTAGCCTCCCGGGATGCTGTAGAGCCAAAAACCCAAGAGCTTGACGGGCTAGGATCGCCGGGCGACGGTGCCGGAGCTCTCCCGAGGCCGCCGCACGTCGCCGGCCTACTTCCGGCCACCGGCAGCCAGAGCCAACCCCGTAGACATGTTTCCAAACCTCCCAAACTCACAGGCGGCGAGTCTCCGGCCGAGAGGCGGCCGGGAAGCCCGGTCCGGCGAGCTCCAGTGGAGCGCCGGCGAGGGGGAGGCGAGGGAGCGGGAGGAAGAAGAAGACTCCCTTTGGCCCCACTCATCAGCGGCTGGGGTTAAACATGTGGGATCCTCTGTGGCCCTCAATCAAACTGCGACAACGCAGGGACGGGTCTGTTGCCCCGTGTGTCTTGAACTCAGCAGCTGACACGTGGGGATGGGGCCACTGTCAGGGTTTAAACATTTCCCCGGTTTAATTGAATTCCAGATTTAGTTCAAACTTTAGATCCTCATAACTTGTGCTAGGAAGCTCCAAAATTAGTGATTCAAATTGGGTTGGATTCAGGAGGTAAAACTCAATCCAAATATGCCACCCAATTTGCATGAAAACCGATAGAAAATTCTGGAAAATTCTTTAAAGCTTTTCAGCAAAAGAATTTTAGATGGAGTTTGGTTCATCCAAAATTCCCCAAATGTTGCTAGAATATTGTTTAAGATGTTAGGAAACTCCTGTAAAACTTTCAGCTCATTTGGAGTTGATTTAGTCAGGGTAATTCTGGTTTCAAGTTTCTGTATTCAAATGAATAAAGAAACATTTTCAGAGAATTTCCAAAACTTGGAAATTCAGTTCTGGGTATTCCTTAGCTCCAAAAATCCTAGAATAATTCATGCATGCTCCATGAGCTAGGTATGAAATTATGGTTCACTTGGATTTGCATGAAAGTGCAAGTTTAATCAGGATTAATTCCTTTATGCCTAAATGCTTAGGGAATTGTTCTGGGTGATCTAATCAGTGAACCATTCTGAATTTTGGTCCAGAGGACTTTCTTGTGACAAGGAACTCACAAGAAAAATTTCCTGCTCCATTGGATCCCTGGATCAGTAGTGTTCTGTTCAACCAATTAGGTGATCACCACCCAAGTGATGAACCTCATTTCTCACTTGATGATAGTGCTTAAACACACACCTAAACCACCACCCCAGTGTTATTTTAAATTCTTAACCAGTGTTCCAGTTTTAAACTTGTCTTTAGAACTTGTTAGCAAAAGTTTTACAATTAAACATATGTGCATGTTCATAACGTGTAGTGATTAAATGTGGAAGAGTGGAAGAGAAGTGAGGCTTGAATCAAGAAGCAAGAAGGCAGTGATTCAACTTCAAGTCATCAACAACTAACTTCATATTATCTGACTTTAGTCACCTGCAAAACCAAGGCAAGCCCCGGTTTGCACTTAAGTTGTTTTTAAAGTTTCCCTTTGTTCACTACTATTGGTCAAAGTTTGCATGTGCATTAGGTCAAGGATGTTTTATACTCCACTTGCATAACCAAACATGAACCCTGAGGTCAAGGGTAGAATTGTGTCATCGCTGTAGAATAAGGCCGTGCTAAATAGACTAGGACATCCAGAAGAAGACGAGTAGTTGGAATGTACTCGCAAGCTTTGTTTCAGGATCACATAAGTGGGGTTGGAAAGAGAGGCAAACTAAAGTTTACATTTCTAAAGATGAGACCGGGCAGGAGAGTTAGGTAGCACAAGAAGAGGTCTTGGTCGAGTAGCTCTGCCCGTGTCGGTCAAGGACCGAAGCGTATGCGGCCCTGGGAGCAAGTATTAAGTTGTGTACCGGATGCTTACTGATATATGGGAACCAGTAACCCGATGTACCAGGTTCACTAGATTGTAGAGGCATACCACATCGTCTCGTTAGACCTATGAGCCCGAGACGGCGCGACCGGTTCTACAGTTTAGTGGCCTGAGAAAGGTTGCCACATACGACGTAATGAAGGACGCCAGAGTTGGGTCTTCAGAGGCGGGCGTATGTGTCGAGTTATCCGGGTAGTGTTTGATTTGAATCACCGTCCCTCGCGGTTATGAGTACCGCTTGCTCACTGCGCTGTGACGTAGTAATCAAGTTGTGTGGGAATAGTTTGCAAAGTTTTAAATGCTGTTATGGTAATTATAAATTGCATGAAAACCATGTTTGAAGTAGAGATAGAGCAAACTAAAGTTATTTTCCATCTTGGGACAAGTAACATTGGAATGAAGTGTTTCTTGTTTGATTGTGGAGTTCCAATGTTGCTGGGCTCAAGGTCACTACTATTATGGCTAAAATCTGAAAGTTAAGGATGAACTCGTAGGCGAGTCTTTTCGCAAATGACCGGTTTAAGTCTTAGGTTACTTTCATGTAGAGTTTCATGTCTTAGGAGAGACGGTTAAGTCTTGCTGAGCCTTTGTGCTCACTCTTGCTATATAAGTGGTTTTGCAGGTTAACCTCGACGCTATAAAGAAGGTAGTCCGGTGAGGCTCGGGAACTTTCGAGTCATGTCACACTTGGAGAACCTAGCCGCTGCCATGTCTTCGTGTTGCTAGCGAGAGGGGTCCGCGGGCTGGACCTCTTCTCGAGTGCTTCTTAGATATTCAACGTGAACTGTTTATAGACTTCCGCTGTAGCTGTTTTATGTAAATTATTTATGAAGAACAATTGAAAGCTTCCACTTTTGACTTATGTAATACATTGTTCCTTATATGTGTGCTGTTGGGTGCCGCATAACACGGCACCACCCAATGTGATTCCCGGGCAAGGCGGCGCGGCCCCATGATCGGGGCGGCGGGGTCCTGTCAGCGTGGTATCAGAGCCGCATTGGTAATAGCACACGGAATAAGGATGGTATTACGACAAAAACTTAGGATACTGTGAGGAAACGATATTAGGCCCACATAAAGACTATAGTAGTGTAGTTACTTAAAGTGGCAAGACTAACATATGTGTTTTAATTCTGAATTTTCATTATGTAACGACGCACCTACGGTCAGGTAAACATGGTAAGGAACGCCACCGAAAGCGGTTCAATTTCGGTTAGCTCCCCTGACAAGGAAAGTGGTTCAGGGCTAGATCTCACAGCTTGGTGTGAGATGTTAATATGAAACTCTTGGACTCTTCATGTTCCTGAGTTCATATGAAACGCTGATCCCTAGCGTGCATTAGGCAAGTAAGTGGAGACCCCATCGTGTGGTCAGTAACACGATAGTGTGTTCGTCTGGAAATAGCCCAGGAGGACATACGCGGCGCTTGCCATCGGCGTGCCCTGCAGGGCAGCAGGTGGTATCCTTTGGGTTGATAACATTCCCAACCATGACGACCCATTCATGATCTACTCGGGTTCCCCGTCGTGTGGTGTTGAAACATGATCACGTACCTTGAGACGTGACCTAACTCAAGGACGGCCGTATGACAATGATACGGGCGTTTGTATTTACTTTCAATTATGGAACTGCCTAAAATGAAACCACCTTTGAGTGCACCACTATTGAGTGTCTTTCTGCAGGTACTAACCACGTACGTATCCCGTGTAGTATACGTGTGCAAGAGACCGTCTTAGTGCCACTGATAATACGTATATGCCGGTGTAATCCGGTTAGAAATTTTCTTTTGGAGAGGCTACGTAGTACCGACATGTTTCTTACGGTGCATCGACACCATACTAAACTTAATAACCTCTTTCCTATGAAGAAATGATTCATGAACTATCTTTCAACTAAAAATGGAAGTTTGAAACAAGTATTAGTTACTGAACTCTTATTTTGCGCTAAGATTCAAATGAGAGAATTACTAGGCTGCAATGATTTCAAAAACAGAGTGCTCTGTTTCTGGCAGGAATTCTTGCTGGACTTTGACCGAGCATAACTCTGAGCAGATTTAACCAATCAAGGTGTATGATACAGTTCTGGAAATATTTTCAAGTGCTCTATTCTTTGTAGACCTCCAGAGCAAAATCACACTTTAAGTTGGTGAAAAGTCCAGTTGAAGGCAAACTGTTCAAAACCAGGACAGTAGCAAAACCTCTCTGGACCTTTCTGTTTTTAAGCCATAACTTCCTGTAGAAAAATCCTTAAGGAGCACCTAAGTACTCGTTGGAAAGATACTGAAGTTTACTAAAACTTTGGTATTGAACTCAAGTCAAGAATCTGTTGATAACTTGAGTAAAATTTGGAGTTTGTGTGAACTGGTCAGGGTAGTCCCGCTGATTAGTTTGGCGTACTTAATATTTGTTTAAACATGAATGTGGTTATGCTTTCATAAAGTTCATGACATGTTCATGTTTTACTTATCTTTACTTACCACTGAGATAGAATTTTGATTGACTCAAAATTTTGTTTCGTGCAGTATGGTACGCACACATCCTCAAATGGAGATTGGAGGTTCAAGTCAAGGTGGGGGAGTGACTCGACTTCATCACAAGAGCCATCGCCAACCGGATTGGCTGAAATTATGGCAAGGATGAATGAAACTCTCCAAACTCTAGTTCAGCAAGGCATAAATTGAGAAGCTCAACGTCACATGCCAACCCAGAGCACGTATCTGGATTTCTTGGCGACACAACCACCGGTATTTTCTGAGGCGGCGGACCATTGTGAAGCAAATCACTGGTTACGTGTCATTGAGTCCAAGTTTTGGTTGATCCAATGTGATGAATTCTCGAAGACTCTATATGCCGCTCAGCAGCTTCACAGCTTTGCTGGATCATGGTGGGCAGAATACCTTGCTGTCCAACCAGCAGGGCATCGTGTCACATGGGTGGAGTTCCAGGCTACATTTCGTGCTCGTTTCATCCCTGCGGGCATAATGCAAACAAGCCACGATGAATTCTGGAACCTAAAGCAAGGTGACATGAGCGTTATTGAGTATGCGAAGGAATTCAATCGCTTAGCTCAATATGTCCCTGACTATGTGAAATCACCAGCCATGAAGGGTTATCAATTTTACCGAGGGCTGACCGCTAGGCTGCGATGTAAATTGACTCAAGTTAGCCAAGAGAATTTTGATTGGCTTGTGAGCTGTGCTATCACTCAGGAATATTATTCCAACCTCTACCTTAAAGAGAAGTGGGAGAGGGACTCATCACAGGATGAATGCGATCATCTACCGTTGGCGGAATTCGCTTATAACAATGGGTATCAAGCGAGCATCAAAATGGCACCGTATGAAGCTCTCTACGGCCGGAAGTGCCGCACACCCTTGAACTGGTGTGAATCTGGCGAGAGAGTGATTTACGGGGTTGATCTCGTAAATGAAGCTGAAGAGCGGGTAAGGCTTATTTAAGCAAATATTAAAGCATCTCAGTCCAGACAAAAGAGCTATGCGGATAAGAGACGTCGTCCTCTGGACTTCCATTTTGGGGACCACGAATACCTCCGCGTATCTCCTATGAAGGGCATTCACCGATTCGGAGTGAAAGGAAAATTAGCTCCGCGTTTCGTCGGTCCCTTCGTCATCATTGAAAGGTGTGGACCCGTGGCATACCGTTTGGAGCTACCGGCAGCCTTAGCCGGAGTCCATAACGTCTTCCACATATCTCAGTTGCGGAAGTGTTTGAAAGTTCCAACGGATATTCTCACAGGAGACATAGCAGATTTGAATCCGGACCTCACTTATGTTGAGCATCCAACCCGGATAATTGATGAAAAGACTCGCGAGACCAGAAACCGGACGCTGCGATTTTTCAAGGTGCTATGGGAGAATCACACGTCCGACGAGGCTACATGGGAAAGCGAGGAGTATTTGCAACGCAATCATCCGGAGTTGTTAGAGGCTTATACTTAGTAGTTGTCCTCTCCACTTTGTCCTTAATCATGAATCTCGAGACGAGATTCTTTTTAAGGGGGGGGAATGTAAAAGTCCCAAAACTTGTAAATAGAAAACTTGAGCTATGAATAAAGTTGAGTTTATATACAATAAATGGGACTTACAAAAACTTTTCTTTACTCATGAATGTGTTGGCATGTGCAATAGAACTTTGAATTCAGTTTGAATTAAGAGGGTCACTTCAAAAAGAAGAAGGGCATTTTCAAAAGAGGAAATTCAAACTGTTGTTTGAGATGTTGTATTTGCAATGGCCAACTCAAAGATCAGAGGGCATATTTGAATTCCTCAGGTCCAAATTATGAGGGAGCCAAGTTTTTAGCAAATTTGGAGGGGCTTTGATAGGAATATCAAAGGAACTTGTAAATTTCATCAAAATTTGAATTTAAATTTGAAACTGTGGCACAAATTGTCAAATGGCAAATTGGCTTTTGAATTTGGATCCCTCCTAGCTGAATTTACAACGTGTCAAAATTTGGAGATCTTTTTGGGGGCAGAGAGGAGCTGTGGGACCCACATGTCATGGACTGAAAATGGAGGAGACTTTCAACCGAAGCAAACTTCTTGTTCTGTTCAGACACGAGCCCGAAGCAAACCATCGCGAGGCGCCACCGAGGGCTGCGGCCGACGACACCTCCTCGTGAATTCTTTTGCGTTGGCGAGCTGTTTCCCTGATGTCATTACTTCAGCCGGTGTTTTCCCGTGCCATAACCCCGAGAGAAACCTCGGTTTGCTTCTTCTCTCGCGCACAGGGACAGGGCCACCGCCGCCACCACCGATCCACCGTGCCGCCGTCGTTCCTTCGCGTGCAAGCCTCGGCAAAGCGCCAAATTGGCACCAGGTCATCTCCCTCTCCACCCTCGCCGTGTCATCGGCCGGTGTTTGGCCTCCCTACCCCGGGAAAGCCGTGTTGGCGCGGCGGCCGACGAGAACCAACGAAGAGGTCGCACGTGGACAGTGCTGCAGGGAACTTGTCAAGCCCGAACGAGAGCACCCTCGGATGCGCTAGGACCCCCTTATGCTCGTCTCCGAAGCTCGGGCCATGACATGGACGGCAGAGCGCGAATTCAAGGAAATTTCCCCGGCGACCATAACCCGACCTTCCGGTACGAAATCTAGAAATTCTCCCTCTGTCCTCAATCTTTGGTCATGAAATTAGGCACCGAGGAGCTATGCTAGATGGTGTTGATCTCCTCTTTTCAAACCTAGCTGGAAGCCGACGAGAGGCGACGTATTTTGACGTTCTCCGAGCACAAAACTGGCACTACCATTCGGGCGCACGGTTAAAGCCGGGTAGCCACCGTTTTCATGCTTGGTTGAGCTTTCGCCGAGCTTCCCTAGCCTCCCGGGATGCTGTAGAGCCAAAAACCCAAGAGCTTGGCGGGCTAGGATCGCCGGGCGACGGTGCCGGAGCTCTCCCGAGGCCGCCGCACGTCGCCGGCCTACTTCCGGCCACCGGCAGCCCGAGCCAACCCCGTAGAAATGTTTCCCGACCTCCCAAACTCACAGGCGGCGAGTCTCCGGCCGAGAGGCGGCCGGGAAGCCGGGTCCGGCGAGCTCCAGTGGAGCGCCGGCGAGGGGGAGGCGCGGGAGCAGGAGGAAGAAGAAGACCCCCTTCGGCCCCACTCGTCAGCGGCTGGGGTTAAACATGCGGTATCCTCTGTGGCCCTGGATCAAACTGCGACAACGCGGGGACGGGTCTGTGGCCCCGTGTGGCTTGAATTCAGCAGCTGACACGTGGGTATGGGGCCACTGTAAGGGTTTAAACATTTCCCCGGTTTAATTGAATTCCAGATTCGGTTCAAACTTTAGAACCTCATAACTTTTGCTAGGAAGGTCCAAAATCAGTCATTCAAATTGGGTTGGATTCAGGAGGTAAAACTCTATCCTAATATGCCACCCAATTTGCATGAAAACCGATAGAAAATTCTGGAAAATTCTTTAAAACTTTTCAGCAAAAGTATTTTAGAGGGAGTTTGGTTCATCCAAAATTCTCCAAATTTTGCCAGAATATTCTTTAGGATGTTAGGAAACACCTGTAAAAGTTTTAGCTCATTTGTAGTTTATTTATTCAGGGTAATTCTGGTTTCAAGTTTCTGTATTCAAATGAATAGAGAAACATTTTCAGAGAATTTCCAAAACTTGGAAATTCAGTTCTGGGCATTCCTTAGCTCCAAAAGTCCTAGAAAAATTCATGCATGCTCCATGAGCTAGGTATGAAATTATGGTTCACTTGGATTTGCATGAAATGCAAGTTTAATAAGGATTAATTCCTTTATTCCTAAATGCTTAGGGAATTGTTATGGGTGATCTAATCAGTGAACCATTCTGAATTTTGGTCCAGAGGACTTTCTTGTGACAAGGAACTCACAAGAAAAATTTCCTGCTCCATTGGATCCCTGGATCAGTAGTGTTCTGTTCAACCAATTAGGTGATCACCACCCAAGTGATGAACCTCATTTCTCACTTGATGATAGTGCTTAAACACACACCTAAACCACCACCCCAGTGTCATTTTAAATTCTTAACCAGAGTTCCAGTTTTAAACTTGTCTTTAGAACTTGTTAGCAAAAGTTTTACAATTAAACATATGTGCATGTTCATAACATGTAGTGATTAAACGTGGAAGAGTGGAAGAGAAGTGAGGCTTGAATCAAGAAGCAAGAAGGCAGTGATTCAACTTCAAGTCATCAACAACTAACTTCATATTATCTGACTTTAGTCACCTGCAAAACCAAGGCAAGCCCCGGTTTGTACTTAAGTTGTTTTTAAAGTTTTCCTTTGTTCACCACTATTGGTCAAAGTTTGCATGTGCATTAGGTCAAGGATGTTTTATACTCCACTTGCATAACCAAACATGAACCCTTAGGTCAAGGGTAGAATTGTGTCATCGCTTTAGAATAAGGCCGTGCTAAATAGACTAGGACATCTGGTAGAAGACGAGTAGTTGGAATCTACTCGCTAGCTTTGTTTCAGGATCACATAAGTGGGGTTGGAAAGAGAGGCAAACTAAAGTTTACATTTCTAAAGATGAGACCGGGCAGGAGAGTTAGGTAGCGACAAGACAAGGTCTTGGTCGAGTAGCTCTGCCCGTGTCGGTCAAGGACCGAAGCGTATGCGGCCCTGGGAGCAAGTATTGAGTTGTGTACCGGATGCTTACTGATATATGGGAACCAGGAAACCGATGTACCATGTTCACTAGATTGTAGAGGCATACCACATCGTCTCGTTAGACCTATGAGCCCGAGACGGCGCGACAGGTTCTACAGTTTAGTGGCCTGATAAAGGTTGCCACATACGACGTAATGAAGGACGCCAGAGTTGGGTCTTCAGGGGCGGGCGTATGTGTCGAGTTATCCGGGTAGTGTTTGATTCGAATCACCGTCCCTCGCGGTTATGAGTACCGCTTGCTCACTGCGCTGTGACGTAGTAATCAAGTTGCGTGGGAATAGTTTGCAAACTTTTAAATGCTGTTATGCTAATTATAAATTGCATGAAAACCATGCTTGAAGTAGAGATAGAGGAAACTAAAGTTATTTTCCACCTTGGGACAAGTAACATTGGAATGAAGCGTTTCTTGTTTGATTGTGGAGTTCCAATGTTGCTGGGCTCAAGGTCACTACTATTATGGCTAAAATCTGAATGTTAAGGATGAACTCGTAGGCGAATCTTTTCGCAAATGACCGGTTTAAGTTTTAGGTTACTTTCATGTAGAGTTTCATGTCTTAGGAGAGACGGTTAAGTCTTGCTGAGCCTTTGTGCTCACTCTTGCTATATATGTGGTTTTGCAGGTTAACCTCGACACTATAAAGAAGGTTGTCCGGTGAGACTCGGGAACTTCCGAGTCATGTCACACATGGAGAACCTAGCCGCTGCCATGTCTTTGTGTTGCTAGCGAGAGGAGTCCGCGGACTGGACCTCTTCTCGAGTGCTTCTTAGATATTCAACGTGAGCTGTTTATAGACTTCCACTGTAGCTATTTTATGTAAATTATTTACGAAGAACAATTGAAAGCTTCCACTTTTGATTTATGTAATACATTGTTCCTTATATGTGTTCTGTTGGGTGCCGCATAACACGGCACCACCCAATGCGATTCTCGGGCAAGGTGGCACGGCCCCGTGATCGGGGCGGCGGGGTCCCGTCACCATACGCCCACAAGTAAAACACGGATGTCTCTCCGGTTCTTCGTTGACTTGCGGTGGACTGCTAGGTACATATGGCTGCAGCGATGGAGCACAAACCACCGTCTGATGCTGCGGCTGTGGAGGTGGTGCAAGTCATAGAATTTTACCAGCAATCAATCTCTGAGGAGTTGATCGTACAGGTGGCCTCCATCTTTCACCGGGTGGCGTTCGATACACCCAACGGTACTTCTGAGGCACATAACTTGTGCTGGCCTGCTCGATCTCACTCATCTTTCTCTTCTCAGTTTGCCACCCAAGTGTCGGCTTCTCTTGGATGAAAGCCGCATCTACCATGTCGGTGTAACTGCCGTTATTTTGCACGGCCAACTTCTCCTGTAATATGGCACTCAGGCCATGGAAGAATAGGTCACACCGTGCCTCTTCTTTCACCACATATTGGGGAGCATATTGGGCCAAAAGGTTAAACCTTCAGACATACTCGAGGACACTCATGTCCCCTTGCTTTAAGCCCAAAAATTCCTTCCGCTTTGCCTTGACAATACCTAGTGGTATATGACGAGTACGGAAGGCTTCACATAACTCACTCCATGGCACTTGATGGTCCTCCAGAACGGTGGCAAGATAATCAAGCAACCAGTTTCCGGCGGCTCCATGGAGATGCTGAGCGGCAAACTTAGTTTTCTGGTAGTCATCACACTTGATGTAAAAGCCCAAGAAAAGGGACTTGCAAAAAACTTTTCTTCACCTCACAACACCACAGTTTTTGTTGTGGATATCTTAGGAAATATTGTGAAGAGCAAGTAACCTCCATCAAAAGAGTGATTAGAGGGGAAAGCCTTCACTTTCACAAAGTAGGATTTTTACACATGATCAAGAGAGGTTGAGCTCACCCCTAGAACTTAAAAAGTCTTGGGAAGGCTCAGGCCAAATTTCATGTAAATCCAACACTATTGGAGGCACTTTTGGAGGTATTTGAAAAAGAGGCCAATTTGAAGGTAAATTCAAATTGCAGCACCTTTCATCACTCAAATTCAAAAGTTAGCTTCATATTCAAGCTCAGCACATATTTCTGAGTAAGCCCACCATTTTTCATCCTCATTGGAGTTCATCTTGTCAAGAGCTAAATTTGCAAGAATTCAAAACTAAATTTGAATTTCAGTTTAAACATGCAGCAAATTTAGCCCAACACAGTTCAAATTTGAGAATACAAATTCAAACTAAGACTTGGTGACTAAGTCTCACATTAAATTGTGAGTAGCTGAGGATAATTTGGCACAACAGAATTGAGAAAATTTGGAAAAAGAATTAGAGGGGGGGTCCCACCTGTCAGTACACTTAACAGAAGTCTCCCACTGATTTTCCCTCTCTCGGCCGAGACAGCGCGCCAGCCGCGTCGGCGCCGGACCCCCTCGCGCAGCCACCTCCTGCTCCCCGCTCGCGCTGGCTGCCGTGTGATTATCTCCCTCCTCACTCAGCGTAATCCCTTCTCCACAGCCCGAGCCGATCGTGTTTTGCCTCCTCACGAACAGCGCCGCACCGCGCTCGGTTCTCCCCGCCGGCGCCGCTCCTCGACTTTTTCCACTGCACCCCGGCAGCGTTCGGCCTTCGCTCGAACCATCAACACAAAAAGAAAGCGCATACAGGTGTAGGAGTTGTTTCCCTGCTCAGCGCCGGTGCTCGGTGTCTCTGCTGGCTGCAAACTGAACGTCAGCGAGAAGCATCAAGGTGCAACCGGCGGAACCGCAACCGGCTCACCGTGGGCAGCGCTCCACAGACGTTTTCACCGTTCCTCTCCTACACGAAAAAGGTGCGCCGTGCTCTCTAGATCGTGTAGCTGCAAGCCGTGTAGCGGTTGATTCACCGGATGAAGAGAATTCCCAGTTCTTCCGAAACGTAGTGTGTTCGGGTAGAGCGCGGTCTACCCCAAAATTCATGTTACTCGGTTAGCTACTGCCTGAGCCGGCTTGTCAGCACCTTCCTCACTTCCTAGCGGCCCTCCTCGACCAAGAATCAAGCGGTATGGTCCAGAAATGACCAGGTTCTTGCTGTTTTCGGGCCGCCATGGAATAATAGCTCGGGTCACCCTGGAGCTCTAGGTTGCCGACCGTTTCATGGGGTTTGGCGGCCATTTTCGTCACCCTCGAGCTCCCATGGTGCTCTCCGATCATTTCCTGACCGTTTTGATGCGGTGTAGGCAATTTCCAAGCTCACTGGAACCCTAGCGACCACAGCTGCCGCCGCGCACCCATTTCCGGCGATCTACGGCCGCCGGCGACACCTCAGACAAGTTCAGCGCCACGAATTACGGGGGGGGGGGGGCGAGTCTGAGGTCGGGAGGTGACCGGGAAAGCCATTCCGGTGACGCTCGCCGGAGTGCGCCGCCGCGGGCCCCTGTTTGGCGCGAGGAAGGAAAAGACCTGCCGGGTGGGACCCACTGGCAGGCATTTAAACAATTTGGAATTTCCAGTTTGTAGTTTAAACTTTGGAGGGCCACAACATGGGGTAGGAGAGTCCAAAAATTGTGAAACAAATTTTGTTGGATTCCCCTAATAGAGTACAATCCAAATATGAAACCCAATTAGTATGAAACCCATTATTTAATTCTGGAAAATTCTTTAAATCTTTTCAGCAAAAGAATTTTAGAGGGAGTTTGGTTCATCCAAAAATCCTCAAATTTTGCCAGAATGTTCTTTAGGATGTTAGTGAACCACTGTAAAAGTTTCAGACCATTTGGAGTTTATTTGATCATAGCAATTCAAATTTGAAGGTGCTGTGTTCATTTGAATACAGAAACATTTTCAGAGAATTTCCAAAACTTGGAAATTCAGTTCTGGGCAAATCTTAGTTCCAAAAATGCTAGGAAAATTAATGCAAACTCTATGAGCTATAATTGAAATTTTAGTTCATTAAGTTGGGCATGAACAGGGGTGTTACCTCAGAATTAATTCTTCTTTGCTTAATTGCTAAGAGAATTATTCTGAGCAAACCACTCAATGAAAAGTGCTAATATTTGGTCCAGAGGGTTTTCTTGTGACAAGCAACTCACACAAAAATTCTCAGCTCCATTGTAGCTCTGGAGCACCCCTGTCCTGGTTAACCACTTGAGGGATTAATATGGAAAAGGGGGAAAACCACTTAGCACTTAACCATGTGCTTAGGTCTAAGCCCAAACCACCAACACCCAGTTCATCTTTAAATTCTTAAACAGAGTTCCAGTTTTTAGAGACTGGTTTTAGAACTAATAGCAGAAGTATTACCCTAAACTCATGTGCATATTCATTAACGTGTAGTATTGTATTAATGTGTAGTCGCTGAAGGCGAGGAGGCTACGGAAGTACTCGACTTCCTGCTTCCAGAAGAAGAACTAACCCCTGATCAGCAGCAACAAGGCAAGCCCCGTTTTGCATTAACTCTTTTATCAAGTTTTGCTTTGTTCACATAATTAGGGTGATGTATGAATGTGCATTAGGTGTAGGATGAATGGAACCCCACTTGCATGACCAGAAATTTTCAATAAGAGTGAGGGTAGTGTCTAAGACCTCGAGTAGACACGCTATGCTTAATGTTTCATAGGACTTCGGTACAAGTCGAGTAGTTGGAATCTACTCGCGAGTTAGGTTTGGGACACACGGGTTCGGTTGAGTGATGTGAGAGCACTTTAATAATGAAAATGAGACTAGGCAGGGGCTAGGGCGCAGAAATAGGAAGTCTTGTGTGCGCAGCCCTGCCCGTGTCGATTGAGGACCGATTCGTGTGCAGCCCTGCTGAACAAGTATTGAACGTACCGAAGGCATATCGGATATATGGGCCCCGATAAACCGATGTAGCCTAAACCTCCAGGCGTCGAGGCATAGCACACAGATTTATAGGTGTAGGTTGAGGGCAGCCAGGTGGAAATCTGCCAACGGGCATAGAGAGATGCTCCGTGTGGGCTGTTGGGTGAAAGGTTGTCCCGTACGACATCGAGTGAGCGTGCTGTGAAGCTCCACAGGTGGGCATACGTGACGTGCTCTTTGGGTTTCCCTGCAGGTGTATATCGATTCGATTCGCCGTCCCTCGCGGTGACGAGTACCGCTTGTTAACTGCATCGTAACGTAGTTAATGTATGAAATGTTATGCTTCAATATTGCTGTTATGATATAATTGTATTGCTACATGTGTGCCACCAAATCTTGCTTACTAAATTTCAGATTTCTGAACTGTTAACTTGTGGCTAAAAGATGAACTAAGGATGAACTTGTAGGCGTGTCCATTTGATGCACTGTTACCATCCTATGTTCAGTGTCCATCTCATGTCGAGTTTCGTGCCTAGGTGAGTCGGATAAGTCTTGTTGAGCCATCGTGCTCACGGTTGCTGCTTAAGCGTTTTTCAAGTGAGGAGCCACCCACGGACTCGGAGTACGAGTCCACCGGCGAGTGTTACCCTCCGTCAGGGACCACGACTGAGTGGGAGCCGTACACGCCGCACTGAGCTGAGATGTGCAGCTAGTGTGGGTTGCCCTAGGGCTGGGCAACCGACTTTTGCTAGATAGGCGGGTGTAAGTTGTATAGTTTAGACTTCCGCTGTGTATTACAAACAATAGTTTGTAAATGAAGTTTGTACATGTTTGTACAGTTCAGTTATTTTCTCATGTAATATATTGTGTTCTTATGACGTGTGCTGTCGGGTGTCGCATCGTGCGGCACCACCCCCTGCGATCCCGGATGAGCGAATCCCGGTCCGCCACAGCCTGGTATCAGAGCTGCATTGGGGATAGCACAGTACTTAAGGACTATATTACGGGAAAACTTAGGATTACGGTGAGGGTTCGGTAGTTGCGCAAGTAAGGACTATATTAGCATAGTTACTTAAAGTGGCAAAGACTAACCTATGTGTTATAATTTTGAATTTTACTTATGTAACGATGCACCTACGCTCTGGTAAGTATGGTAAGGAACGCCACCGAAAGCGGTTCAATTTCGGTTAGCTCCCCTGACGAGGAACGTGGTTCAGGGATAGGTCTCAGCGCTTGGTGTGAGACGTCAATATGAAACTCTTGGACTCTTCATATTCCTGAGTTCATATGAAACGCTGATCCCTAGCATGCATTATTCAAGTAAGTGGAGACCCCATCGCGTGGTCAGTAATGCGAGAGTGTGTTCGTCTGGAAATAGCACAGGAGGACATACGCAGCGCTTGCCATCGGCATGCCCCTGCAGGGCAGTAGGTGTTATCTGTTGGGTTGATAACATTCCCAACCGTGACGACCCGTTCATGACCTACTCAGGTTCCCCGTCGTGTGGTGTTGAAACACGGTCACGTGCCTTGAGACGTGACTTAGCTCAAGGACGGCCGTATGGCAATGATACGGGCGTTTGTATTTACTTTTAAATATGAATCCTGCCTGAAATGAAAACAACCATTGAGTGCACCATTATTGTGTGGTCTTCTGCAGGTGCTAACCACGCATGTATCCGTGTAGTAAACGTGTGCGAGAGACCGTTTAGTGCCACACTTGAGACGTATACGCCGGTATAATCCGGTTAGGATTTTCTATTGTGAGGAACGTAGTACCGTGATATTATAGGCATATGCATGAAAAATAATGATGACAAGGAATTAAAATCATTAGGTTCAACATTTAGGACCCTGGTTGGGTAGACAAATGGGATAGTGATGAGTGTAGTTTCAAAAGGACTGAAAAACAGAGTGCTCTGTTTTGGGCAGCAAGTGTGCTGATCTTCAACAGGGCATATCTCACAGGTATTTTAGCCCAGGGAGGTGTGGTATATAGTTACAGAAAGGTATTTTAGTATTCTACAACTTTGTTGTCGACTTCCAGAGCTGAATCACACCTTAAGATGGCCAAAATCCCAGAGGAATGTAAACTGTCCAGAATCAGGACAGAGTTAAACACTCTCTGGACTGTTCTGTTTTCAAACATAACTTCCGGTAGAAAAATCTAAAATTTTCATATGATACATCCTTAGAAAGGGTAGAAGATGTGTTACATATTTGCAATTAAAAGTTTCTGAGGTTTCAGCACAGATTTCAGTGGAAACCAGAGTTGAAAACAGCCACTTCCCAAAGGAGGTGCTGTTGAAATTCTTCCAGAAATTCTGCTGACTTTGAATTACCATAACTTTTTAACCAGAGCCGATCTGAGGGCAAATAAGTACTCGTTGGAAAGATACCGAAGTTAACTTTAACTTTGGTATTCAACTCGAGTCATGAAAATACCCAGAACCAGAACAAAATTTTGGATATGTAAAAACTGGTCATTCTGACAGAGGAATGACACTTGAACTCATTTGAGAGATTGTTGTACCCTAGAGGGGGTTTGAGTACTCCCAATGGGGTGGAACATACTCATGAGAGGTTATCTTCTACTAGTGAAAGATTTGAGTATAGGTCTCACTCACGTTCTTTTACTAGAGACCATGTTTGTGTCGTATTGAAGATAAAAGGGTAGTATACGTGATGACAACGCGATAGTAATGTCTCATATTGACCAAACCTAGTTGTGGTGGACTTCCAAAGAGGAGGTTCATCAAGTTGGATTAAATAGCTTGTGTTTGGTCTGGTAATGGTGTAGCTTGTGCAAAGTTATTACATTATCTACATACGAGATGTATCGCATGTTTGAATGAAATCTGAAAATCGGGGAAAAGTTTAAATCTGCCGGGGGCCTGCGGGGACACGTGTTGGGCGCGGAGGCGTCAGCACACTGAGGCCTACAGGGTTTTTGCGCGCCAGCACATCAGATCCCAGCCGCAGCCCGATCCCGATTTAAAATATCTGCCGCTGACAGCTGGGGTCCACCCCCTTCGTCTACTTCCCGCCGCCCGCGCTCTGCCGCCGGGGTACCTCGCCGGAGAGCTCGCCGGCAGCCTCTGTGGAGCTCCAAGCTTCACGATTCCGGCCGCCCCTGCCTACTTTCACTCGGGGAACAGGATTCTGAGCTCAGCTCGCCTTGAAAACGGCCGGCACATGGTCGGCGACGAGCGGCGGCTTCGGAAAGACTTCGGCCGTGTCGGCTGACTTCCCTAGCACCCCAACTGAACGAGCAAACGGCCAGAAAGCATCAGTGGTACCTCAGAAACCTCGGCATGGGCTCAAGGCAGCTCGGGAGAGGTCCGAAGTAGTCCCTCACCATGCCCCTGATGCTACCCGCATGCTCTGCCGTCGGTAACTTCAAAATATGCTGGGTACAGAGGTTCTCAGGCCAAAGGTTGTGAAGGCAACTTGTGCGCTACCGTGTCTAGTTTGTGTGGGAGCGGATTGAGGCCCTCTAATCCTTTCTAGAGTATGAATTCGACAGAACCGTACCCGAAGGTCGGTCCGTACCCAGAAAGGGGAAAACTGGAAATTCACCGCCGGTGAGCAAGCGCTCGGGCTGTGGCTCGGGGGTGAGCAGCACCGATCACCAGCGCGTCCAAGGGTGCCTTGGCTCGGGCGTGACAACCTCCTGGTTGGGCTGTCCACGGGAGCCCGAAGTGCGGCGGTTTTAGGTCACCGAATTGAACTCTCGGTATAGCCGAGATCGACAGGTTTTAGCTGAGTTCTAGCAATGGGGAAGAACGAGGAGGGTTCCTAGTACCTTGCCGTCGCTCTGAAGGAGACGGGGAGGCTGTGATCGGAGCTTTCCGATCGGTTCTGAGCGGCGGAAGAAAGTTTCCCGGCGCTGTGTTCTTGCAGGGAGAAAATGGCGAGGGCTTCGGCCGAGGAGGGGGAAGAACGCCTTAAGAAGGCTCTGAACCGACTCGTGCCCGCCCGTGGCCAAGCAGCTGCTGGCGCGGCGGCCTCCCTCGGTGGCGATCGCAGCTGCAGCTCGGGGACCCGAGTGAGAACGTCTCAGTCGGTTGAATCATCCCAGTGGCTGACATGTGGGTCCCATTTTCATTTTTAACCTCTGAGATTAACTCCTATTCACTGTTGTAAACAGTAGTTCCCACAAAGCCCCTGGTGATTTGAATTTTCTACCCTTGAACCATTTGAATTGGTTAGCATTCAAATCAGGTTTGGTTTGAATGGATTTCAGCACATGTTCAGTTTGAAATTCAAATAAAGTTTGAATTTGCCCCACTTAGCTCATGTCAAGATCAACTCCAAATGGAGTGAAAATTGGTGTGTGAGCTCACAAAAATGTGCTGAGTAAGAATATGCCTCCCACTTTTGAATTCATGGGATCAAAACAGTTTTAATTTGAATTTGAGTTCAAACTGCCCTCTTTCTAGCCATACCCAAAATGACCTAAAAAAGATTTTGAATTTGGGTGAAACTTGGCATGGACATTCCTAGCACTATGTAGGAGTTTTCATATGCCCAGCCCTTATATATCACATGTGGGAAATACCACTTTTGCAATATGTGAGTTTGTTCCCTAATGAGCATGTTGATGGTGGTTACTTGCTCTTCAAATGTGTTTATCAACTTGCTTCAAATGAGGTGTGTGTGTGGTGATGAACACTTCAAACATGTGTCAAAAACTGAGGCCCTTACATTCCTCCCCCCTTAAAAGAATCTCATCCCAAGATTATAAGGTGAAAAGGAGAGAGAGGATGGTGGAAAAATACCAGGTATGCGACGTGAAAAAGTCGGGGTAGTTAGCGCGAAGAAATCCTTCGCTCTCCCATGTCGCTTCGTCCACGGAGTGATTACTCCATAGAACTTTGTAGAACCACAACGTGCGGTTGCGTGTGGTTCGGGCCTTTTCGTCAATAATCTGAACCGGTCCCTCCCGATAGGTGAGATCCGGTTGCAATTCTTCAATGTCCTCCAGCTGAACGGTAGTTGATAGCTTAAGACACTTCCTCAGCTGGGAAATGTAAAAGACGTCGTGCAAAGCGGAAAGTGCTTCTGGTAATTTCAGCCGGTATGCTACCGATCCACATCTTTCAGTAATCTGGAATGGACCAATGAATCGGGGTGCCAACTTTCCTCTCACCCCAAATCTTTTTACGCCCTTCATTGGAGACACACGTAGATATACGTGATCCCCGAGTTCGAATTGTAATGGGCGTCTTCTCCGGTCCGCATACTGTTTCTGACGGGATTGGGCAGCTTTTAGGTTCGCTTGAATCAGTCGAACCTTTTCTTCCGTGTTGTTGACAATGTCAATCCCGAAGGTGACCCTTTCGCCAGACTCACACCAATTCAGTGGTGTGCGGCATTTCCGCCCGTATAGCGCCTCATAAGGCGCCATCTTTATGCTGGCTTGGTACCCATTGTTGTACGAGAAATCGGCTAACGGCAAGTGATCATCCCAATTCATGCCGTGGTTGATAGCGCAAGCTCGTAGCATGTCTTCTAGGATCTGATTTACCCGCTCGGTTCGCCCATCCGTCTGTGGGTGGTAGGCTGAACTACGGATCAGTTTCATCCCCAATGCAGCGTGTAGCTGCTCCCAAAAACGGGACACGAATAAGTGCCCCGATCCGATATTATGGTACGGGGTACGCCGCACAAGCATAGGATCTGTGAGATGTACAGTTCAGCGTACTTCTTGGCGTTGTAGTTGGTGTTGACCGGGATGAAATGGGCAACTTTGGTGAGCCGGTCGACGATCACCCACACAGAATCATGCTTCTGAAAAGTGGTGGGTAAACCGACGATGAAGTCCATGCTCACATCCTCCCACTTCCAGGCAGGAACGCCCAGTGGTTGTAGCAGTCCCGGTTTCCGCATATGATCCGCCTTCACCATTCGGCATGTATCACACTCGGACACATACTTCGCAATCTCCCGCTTCATCCGTATCCACCAAAACTTGCTTCTGAGTTCTTGATACATTTTGTTGCTGCTGGGGTGAATAGAAAATTTTGATAAGTGAGCCTCATCAAAAATTTTCTTCCGTAACTCCGTGTTACGGGGTATGATGATCCGGTCCTTGAACCATAGGACGTCGTCTCCGTCCTTCCGGAAACATTTCAACTCCCCACTGTCTACACGTCTCCGCAAATGCGACATGCCCTTGTCATGTTTCTGAGCTGCCGCTATCTCGTCACGGATGGTGGGGATCAAAGCTAGGTTGTAGAGAGCCCCCTGTGGAATCGCGTGCAGTGGTGGTTCGCTCTCTTCCAACGGTGTGATGGTCAGATTGTTGACGTGTGACTTGCGGCTCAGCGCATCTGCCACTACGTTTGCCTTGCCCGGATGATAATGGATCTCTATTTCGTAATCATTTATCAATTCTAACCATCTTCGCTGCCTCATGTTCAGCTCCTTCTGAGTGAATATGTACTTGAGGCTTTTGTGGTCAGTATATAAATGTACGAGATTGCCGAGTAGGTAGTGCCTCCACATTTTGAGTGCGAGTACCACGGCAGCGAGCTCCAAGTCGTGAGTTGGATTATTTTGCTCATGGTTTCTAAGCTGCCGTGATCCATACGCGACCACTCTTCGGTCTTGCATCAGCACACATCCTAGCCCGATGCCAGATGCATCACAGTACACATTGAATGGTTTTGTTATGTCTGGCTGTGCCAAAACCGGTGCTGATGTTAGGTGCTTAAATAAAGCCTTGAATGCTGCTTCACATGTTGGACTCCAAACATATTTGGTAGCCTTCTTCAGCAGCTCCGTCATCGGCTTGGTAATCTTTGAGAAGTTCGGAATGAACCTTCGATAATATCCCGCGAGTCCGAGGAAACTCCGTACCTCGTGAACAGTTCTCGGGGACTTCCAATTCAGCACTTGAGTGATCTTACTCGGGTCTACAGCGATACCCTCTGTTGAGATGATATGCCCGAGAAAAGGCACTTGCGATATCCAGAATTCGCATTTGCTGAATTTCGCGTATAGCTTGTGATCCCGCAGCCGTTGCAAGACTGTACGCAGATGCCTTTTGTGATCTTCCTCCGACTTGGAATATACCAGGATGTCGTCGATGAAGACCACGACAAACTTGTCCAGCTCCGGCATGAATACCGAGTTCATCAAATACATGTAGTGAGCTGGAGCATTGGTGAGGCCGAAGGACATGACCAGGTACTCATAAAGCCCGTACCTCATCGAGAAAGCCGTCTTCTGAGTATCCTCAGCCCGTATCTTAATCTGATGGTACCCGGATCTTAAGTCCATCTTGGAAAAGATCTTTGCTTCGACCAACTGATCAAACAACATGTCGATCCGTGGCAACGGGTACTTGTTCTTGATGGTTACAGCGTTTAGTGGACGCTAGTCCACACAAAGCCGCAACGTCTCATCCTTCTTCTTCACAAATAATGCCGAACAGCCCCATGGCGAGGAGCTCGGCCTAATAAAACCCTTTTCCAGCAGGTCCGTTAGCTGAGTCTTCAGTTCAGCCAACTCCTTGGGCGCCATCTTGTACGGCCTTCGGGATATTGGCATGGTTCCCGGTGCAAGTTCAATCTTGAACTCCACCTCTTTATCGGGCGGCATCCCTGGTAAATCATCCAAGAACACGTCAGGGAACTCTCGGACCACTGGAATGTCTTCCAATCTGATGGTTGTCGACTGGTAGATACTAGGAAGTTTTATTTCTGGACTGTCCAGAAATAAGGAGTGAGATCCGTGCACTTCTGAGTTTAAGTGCACGACTTGAAGGACGGTGTCTAAAACAGCGCCGTGGCAGGTTAACCACGACATCCCTAGGATGACATCAACCTTTTGTCCCTCTAAGATGATGAGAGACGTGGGGTACACTCTACCCGCTAAGCATAATGGTGCTTTGGAAACCATTACGCTTGCTGAAATCTTCCCACCCGGTGAACAAATTAAATATGGACTATCGGTGGGTAGTATTTGCAAGCTGTGTTTAGCAATGAAAGCTTGTCTAATAAAATTATGCGTGATGCCTGAATCAAACAATACTATGGCGGGATGCTGGTGGAGTTGGAACATACCCGCAAGGATTGGCTCACCCTCCGGCACGTCCTCTATAGCAAGCTGGTGGACAGTGCCGGGCCTAGGGTTTGCCCGCCGCGCATTAGTAGGGTTCCGGGGTTGATTCCTCCCCGGAAGCTGCGGTGCAACTCCGCCGCCTTGCCTCTCCGGGCAACTGCTGGCGAAGTGTCCTGAACGACCACACTTGTAACATGTGGCCGCTGCTTGTGCGCTGCTCGGGGGACGAAAGCCCGGCATGCGATGCTGAGGTGCATACGCACGCGGCATCGTCCGCTGCTGCTGTTGTTGTTGTGGAAGTGGTGCTGGCAGTGCCGGCCTGAATGCCGGTGAAGAGTACGGCCGACTGCGGAACGGCATCGACCTCTGTGGTGGCTGCCAGCGTGGACCTGATGGTGGGCGATTCACCATCCGAAACTTCTGAGAAGGACCGCTTCCTTCTCCGCTGCTTTGCGGCACACTTCACTTTCTCTCCGCCGCCGCTAACTCCTTGCCGGAGTCCTCTCGAACAATCGCAGCATCAATGATGTCGTTGAGGCTGCCGCGATTGAACATCGCCAACTTGTCCTTCAGGAGCGGGTTAAGCCCCTGGTAAAAGTGGTCCCGCCGCTTCTCGTCGGTATCGGCGTGATACGACGCGTAGAGGGCGAGATTGTTGAACGCCCTGGAGTATTCCAGCGCGTTCCGGCTCCCTTGCTGCAGGTGTAGGAATTCCTGCATCTTCCTTTTCATCAGACCTGGTGGTACGTGATAGGCCCTGAAGGCCGTCCGGAACTCCGTCCAGGTCATAACTCGGTCGGTGGGCTGTGAAGCACAAAAGTTTGCCCACCACGCGCTTGCGGATACTTGGAGCTGCTGGACTGCGAACTGAGTCTTGCGCTGCTCGCTTATCTGGAGCAGCCTGAACTTCATCTCTATCGCGCGGAGCCAATTGTCTGCGTCGAGAGGTTCATCCGCCCTTGAGAATACCGGGGGATGAGTCGCTAGGAAGCCGGAGTAGGAGCTCTGTTGATGCTCCTCACGATCTTGACGTCTCTATGGGCGAGACGTATTAGCGATGAGAGTTTGCAGCAACTCCGTGTGCTGCTGATGCGAAGCCGCCATTGCCGCGACGATGTCGGCCAATGTAACCGTTGGCAGTAGTGGTGGCGGTGTTTGCTGTTGCTGTTGCTGTTGCTGCTGTCCCAAGGAGTCCTCGGGAGTCGGTTGGGAGGTCTCTCCCCCTTGGCTAGTACCTTCAACATCTGGGTTGGCACGAGTACGAGTCATTCTGAAATTCAAAACAGCAGCGATTAGCACATGTCATACTTAAAATTCCATATGAAACAGTAGGTATTGAAGTGACACATGAATAATTTGCACAACATTCACATATATTGATAAAGCATAAACTTTATACAAGATACATTATTCTCAGGTCTCTGAGAAGTCGTGCTCATGTCTTCACTACCTATACATACGCTACTGCCTACACGACATGTCACCGATTACAAAAGTTGGGTTACACTACTCTAGCTGCCCTACTTGGCAACTGTAACCCCCTACTTGGAGTAGAACACGACCTCCTGCGGGTCGTCCTCCTCCGGTACCTCTGCTGGTGGCTCTGGATCTACCACCTCTTCTCCCATCTCGGGTTCTTCCATTGCTGGAAGGCCCAAGACCACCGGTATGCCCAATACCGGAGGTACGAGGTCCTGCAATGCATGCACCTCATCCATGGCCTGGTTGTAGTCCTCTTCCCAGCCTTGCCCTTCCTCAATAGCGTCGTCCCGCTCTTGAGTAAGGTCCTCATTCTGCTGGGTTAAAGTCTGCACCATCTCTTGTAATGCCGCGATGTCGACACGGCTTTTCTTCTTCGCCTTCTTCAGACGATGCAACTGATTATGCTGTTCATTCAGTCGCTTGATCGTCGGAAGGAGCACATTGCGGAGTGCACTGTGAGAACTCTCGAAATGGTCTCCACGGCTGGTACTTTCTTTGAGCTTCGAGGCGAGATGCTCCATCTGAACAGCTTGGCTGTCCATCACGGCATTCCCCGCCCTCAACTGGAGGCTAAGGCTTGCCTCCACGGGGCTGTACCTTGGGCAACCCGGATCGGCTGCCTCCCGGTACCTCCCTTCCCACACATGATGAGCCCGTCCCTCCACCGGAACGAGTGCGTATGGAGTGCCCTCCATCGCTCTCACGTGTAGCTGGCAGAAACGTGACATGGTGTCACGGGCTGCCACTTGCCACATTCCCTCGGGTTGTCCACCTCTCACCGTGACGGTGAACGGCGCCCACCCGGGTGGCGTACGTCCTGCAGGAACTTCGACATGGATTGTCCACGTCTTGTTCCCCACTTTGCCTTCTTCCTTGGCGAAGTACTGCGGCATCTGGTTGTATCCGAAATATTGAAGCATCTGCCTCATCGCCTCCGGATAGCCGCTGTGGTGAGAACAGTGAGATTCCACCCAGCCGTTCTCAAACTGCTTATCTGCTGTCATCTGTAAAAATATATTTGAGAAATGTCAAATATTTAATTGAACAGTAAACTATTGAGTTATTACACCAAACATGTCATTGAACTCATAAAACTTGGAAATATAGTTCAAATTTAAACAAATTTGACTGCTGATCTGCCGTCTGCATGACAGCCCTGACCAGTTTCCATTTCAACCTGATTTAGGCCATGCTAAACGCAAAACCAGTTCTGGAGCTTAACATCAAAGTTAAAGCTAACTTCAATAGCTTTCCATAAAGTGTTTGCTTGGCCTAAGATCTATCCTGGTTCAAGAGTTATGAGATGTCAAAGTTAACAGAATTTCTGGGGAAAACTGGACAGCACCTCCCTGCTTTAGGTACTGTTTTGATCCAAGAATTCAAGTTAATTCTGCTCCCAATTTGACAAAACTTTCTGTTACAAAGTTGTAACCCATCTCATAATATTTCTATAACTACCTCATTTTCTATTTTTGGATTTTTATGCAGGAAGTTATACTCAATTTACAGAGAGTTTACAGAGAGTCTTTGCTCTGCCCTGTTTTCTGAACAGTTTCATCTCTACTGCAATTTTCGATTGGTTAAGGGATGAAACACCTCTTTACCTCAACAGATGAGTTGTAAAGATCTTCCGAAGCTTTCCAGAAATGTATCATATGACCCTATCCTTGAAAGAGCTCAACCTCTAACCTCTGATTAACTTCAGCCTTGATTCAGCTGACAACAGAGTGCTCTGTCCTTAGCAACCTATAAGTTAAAACTTGTTAACTTTGAAATCCTGTTTAAGGGAAGGAGTTACATTAAAGTTTTAGTTCTCTGGATTAAAACTTTCAAGCTTTACAATGAAGTTGTTCATTTAGTGGGGTGTGACGTCGATGCGTCACCAGATCATGTCGGTACTACGTCCTCACAAAGAAAAACCTATACCGGACTTAGCCGGCTTCGTTATTTCAGTGGCACTAAACGCCACTCGCACACGGATGCTACACGTCTACCGTTTTGTGGTTAGAATACCTGCAGAAACTCAAACAATCGTCAGTCTCGGCTGCACACCGAGCCCGGTATCCATACAGTCCGTACACCCGGCCGTCATCACTCGCCCGGATGTTCTCAAGCCAAACACGCCTTGAGTTACGCGTTCACGTTTCAGACCACTTGACGTGGTCTCCCAAATTGCACCACGCACGCCAGAGACAGACGTTGCTCGAATACCCCAAACGACATGAAGAGTCGTAGAGGATACCAAAGCGGGTCGGGTTACCTGCCACCCGTGGGGCTCCACCCTTCAGCTTGTGCGCACTGGTGGACAGCGCTTACGTGCACCCCCCAAGACATAAACGTCCCGAGATACACGATTTTCCGACATAGACAAATAGGTTAGTATGCCACTTTCTATACGCTAATAATATCCTTATATGGGCTACTAACTCGTTCCTCACTATTTTTTGAAAAAGATGACCTTTGTAGTGCGTTAAACCTCAAGCGAGCTCTGATACCAACGCTGACACGACCCCACGGTCTTGTCGAGCCAGGATCATGCTGAGGGGTGATGCGTTGCACAGCACCGGATAACACACATCAAAGGTACAAAGCGGAAGCAAAGTTTATTACATAAAGAGGTTTATGAACATTTTTAGAACAGAATATGTTCAGTCTATACTCACGGGCGTAGACTACGCATCAAGTTCACGTTCAGCCCATGAACGTGTCCTTGCTAGCATACACGCACACTAACACGGCGGCGTGCACGACTCCCACTCGACGGGGTTCCCCTCCTGGGGTTCTGTCTCCTCTTTGGGAGTCCCTTCCTTATAGAACCCTGCAAAAGGTTCAAACACAAGCAGTGAGCATGAAGGCTCAGCAAGACTGACCCGTCTCTCCTAAACATGGAACTTCTACATGAGGGGTGATAGGTACAGGAGATAAAAAGAAGTTGCAAGGACTCGCCTAATTAGTGGAACCTTACTTTCAAGTTTTAGCAGCAGGTTGTGGAGAACCTTACGCTAAGGCACATGAGAGAGCCGCAATCAAACAAGAAACACATTTCTCTCATGTACTTTGCCCAAAGTTGAAAGGAACTTTAATTAGCTCTAAACTATAGCAATCATTAACAATCAAGTCCATCTTTCAATCAGCAACATTTTAACATGTAACTAGCATGTTCTTTCTACGTCACGGTACAGTGAACAAGTGGTACTCACTGACCACGAGGGACGGCGATTATAATCGATTTACACCTGCAGGGTTACCCGAATAACCCGTCACGTACGCCCGTACTCGGTGTTGCCTACAGCAACCATCACGGACGCCGTATGCAACCACCTTTCGCCCATCAGCCAAATATTGAACCGGTCCCATCATCCCGATCAAGAGGTCTCTGCACACGCATCTCAGTGCCGCCAGCCGATTTACACCTCAAGCTCTCAACCTACCCTCTGAACGACAGGCAATGCCTCAATACCCAGCTACCCGAGTTACATCAGTTTCCCGGTTCCCATATAGCCGGTAGGTCTTCGGTACTGTTCTAGCTTGTTCAACAGGCCTGCACACGGCTCGGTCCTCAATCGACACAAGCGGAGCTATAGAACACAGGCCCCAAAGTCCTGCTGCCCTTACCCTCCTCTCGGTCTCATTTTTCTTGCCATGTGTATCATGTGCTATCTCTACCCGAGTCGAGTGCCTCTAGCCTATGCTCGCGAGTAGTTCCAACTACTCGACTTGTACCGAATCCTACACTATCTTAGCATCGCAGTAGCTAACGGGGTTTGCAATCCTAAACCCAACCCAGGGTTTTCTTGGCTATGCAGTTGGGTTTCCAAACAAGACTCTAATGCAAGGAATGAGGTATTCAAGTATGTGCTCAAAACAATAAAAACTTGTAAAAAGGTTAATGCAAACCGAAGCTTGCCTTGCTGCTCTTGGTCGTAGGCTAGCTGCTCCTCCGGAGTAACGAAGTCTAGGACTTCGGGTTCCTCCTCGACCTTAGCGACTACATGATATACAAGTATATGTATTAATTTAAATGCATTTGATTGAATTTAAACTTGTGAAGTCTATAACTCTTATTAGACAGACCCAATGACTGTGAAACTTTTACTGTGGCTTGGTTACAACCTAAAGAGAGACTTCGTCAAGTTTTAGTTGCAGCAAAGCTCATTTGAGCCCTCCACAATTAATTATGTACTTGACCTTAATTGAAGGCTCTTAGGGTGTTCTAAGGATTTTCATGAAACAAACTATGACTTTATGAAAACTAGATTTTCAGAGGGTTCTAATGGAGTTGGTCTCACTTAATTTGAAGGTTTCTAGCTAAAGATATGAGCTAAACAATTTCAGGGAAAATTCTGAAAATGTTTCTGAACATTTTCTATTTTCTCTGGAACAGTTTCACTAATCACACCATTGGGTGGATAAAATGAGCTCAAATGGATCTGAAATTTTTATGGTAGTTCAGGGATATTTTTGTGAACATCCCAGCAAAATTTCAGAATTTTCCTCCAAGGGATTCTCCAGTTAAAATTCCAAACAGTTTAAATATTGAGGAATTAATTCTGGAGCAATAAGGATTTTCATGAAGTGAAACTTGATTTGTTGGAAAGTACTCATAGAGATGAATCCAACAAAATTTGGTTCACTCGATTTGGAGTTCCCTAGCCCAAGTTATGAGGATTTGAAGTTTGAATGAAATCTGAAAATCGGGGAAAAGTTTAAATCTGCCGGGGGCCCGCGGGGACACGTGTTGGGCGCGGAGGCGTCAGCACACTGAGGCCTACAGGGTTTTTGCGTGCCATAACATCAGATCCCAGCCACAGCCCGATCCCGATTTAAAATATCTGCCGCTGACAGCTGGGGTCCACCCCCTTCGTCTACCTCCCGCCGCCCGCGCTCTGCCGCCGGGGTACCTCGCCGGAGAGCTCGCTGGCAGCCTCTGTGGAGCTCCAAGCTTCACGATTACGGCTGCCCCTGCCTACATTCACTCGGGGAACAGGATTCTGGGCTCAGCTCGCCATGAAAACGGCCGGCACATGGTCAGCGACGAGCGGCGGCTTCGGAAAGACTTCGGCCGTGTCGGCCGACTTCCCTAGTACTCCAACTGACCAAGCAAACGGCCGGAAAGCATCAGTGGTACCTCAGGAACCTTGGCATGGGCTCAAGGCAGCTCGGGAGAGGTCCGAAGTAGTCCCTCACCGTGCGCCCGATGCTACCCGCATGCTCCGCTGTTGGTAACTTCGAAATATGCCTGGTACAGAGGTTCTCAGGCCAAAGATTGTGAAGGCAACTTGTGCGCTACTGTGTCTAGTTTGTGTGGGAGCGGATTGAGGCCCTCTAATCCTTTCTAGAGTAAGAATTCGACAGAACCGTACCCGAAGGTCGGTCTGTACCCAGAAAGGGGAAAACTGGAAATTCGCCGCCGGTGAGCAAGCGCTCGGGCTGTGGCTCGGGGGGTGAGCAGCACCGATCACCAGCGCGTCCGAGGGTGCCTTGGCTTGGGCGTGACAACCTCCCGGTTGGGCTGTCCACGGGAGCCCGAAGTGCGGCGGTTTTAGGTCACCGAATTGAACTCTCGGTATAGCCAAGATCGACAGGTTTTAGCTGAGTTCTAACAACGGGGAAGAACGAGGAGGGTTCCTAGTACCTTGCCGTAGCTCTGAAGGAGACGGGGAGGCTGTGATCGGAGCTTTTCGATCGGTTCTGAGCGGTGGAAGAAAGTTTCCCGGCGCTGTGTTCTTGCGGGGAGAAAATGGCGAGGGCTTCGGCCGAGGAGGGGGAAGAACGCCTTAAGAAGGCTCTGAACCGACTCGTGCCCGCGCGTGGCCAAGCAGCTGCTAGCGCGGCGGCCTCCCTCCGTGGCGATCGCCACTGCAGCTCGGGGACCCGAGTGAGAAAGTCTCAGTCGGTTGAATCATCCCATTGGCTGACATATGGGTCCCATTTTCATTTTTAACCTCTGAGATTAACTCCTATTCACTGTTGTAAACAGTAGTTCCCACAAAGACCCTGGTGATTTGAATTTTCTACCCTTGAACCATTTGAAAAATTGGTTAGCATTCAAATTGGGTTTGGTTTGAATGAATTTCAGCACATGTTCAGTTTGAAATTCAAATAAAGTTTGAATTTGCCCCACTTAGCTCATGTCAAGATCAACTCCAAATGGAGTGAAAATTGGTGTGTGAGCTCACAAAAATGTGCTGAGTAAGAATATGCTTCCCACTTTTGAATTCATGGGACCTCAAAAAGATTTTGAATTTGGGTGAAACTTGGCATGGACATTCCTAGCACTATGTAGGAGTTTTCATATGCCCAGCCCCTATATATCACATGTGGGAAATACCACTTTTGCAATATGTGAGTTTGTTCCCTAATGAGCATGTTGATGGTGGTTACTTGCTCTTCAAATGTGTTTATCAACTTGCTTCAAATGAGGTGTGTGTGTGGTGATGAACACTTAAAACATGTGTCAAAAACTGAGGCCCTTACAGTTTACATGCATAGTGTGAAGTATGTATGTGTATTAGGTGTAGGATGGATGAAAACCCAACTGCATAACCAGAACTTTTCCCCCAATGAGGGTAGTGTCTAGGGCCTCGAATAGACAGGCTATGCTTAATGATTCATAGGACTTCGGTACAAGTCGAGTAGTTGGAATCTACTCACGAGTTAGGCTCGCGACACACGGGATTGGTTAGAGTGATGTGAGATCACCTTAGTAATAAAAATGAGGCTTGGCAGGGGCTAGGGCGCAGCAAGAGGGAGTCTTGTTTGTGCATCCCTGTCTGTGTCGATTGAGGACCGATCCGTTTGAATGTACCGAAGGCATATCGGATATATGGGCCCCGATAAACCGATGTAACCTAAACCTCCGGGCGTTGAGGCATAACGCACCGATTTATAGGTGTAGGCTGAGGGCAGCAAGGTGGAAATCTGCTAACAGGCATAGAGAGATGCTCCGTGTAGGGAACCTCCTGCTCGTTTCAGTGCGACCAGTTCGACATTTGGGCTGTTGGGTGAAAGGTTGTCCCGTACGACATCGAGTGAGCATGCTGTGCAGCTCCACGGTTGGGCGTACGTGACGTGCTCTTTGGGTGTCCCTGCAGGTGTATATCGAGTCGATTCACTGTCCCTCGCGGTGAAGAGTACCACATGGTCACTGAGTCGTGACGTAGGCTAATGTATGAAATGTGATTATTCAATATTGCTGTTATGATATAATTGTATTGCTACAAGTGCGCCACCAAATATTGCTTACTAAATTTCAGATTCCCGAACTGTTAACTTTTGGCTAAAAGATGAATTAAGGATGAACTTGTAGGCGTGTCCATTTGCTACAATGTTACTATCCTATGATCATTGTATACCTCATGTAGAGTTTCATGCCTAGGTGAGTCAAGTAAGTCTTGTTGAGCCCTCGTGCTCACGGTTGCTGCTTAAGTGTTTTTCAGGTGAGGAGCCACCCACGGACTCGGGTTACGAGTCCACCGGCGAGGGTTACCCTCCGTCGGGGACTACGGCTGAGTGGGAGCCGTACCCGCCGCGCTGAGCTGAGGAGTGCAGCTAGTGTGGGTTGCCCTAGGGCTGGGCAACCGACTTTTGCTAGATAGACGGGCGTGAGTTGTATAAAAGAAACTTCCGCTGTGTAATAAAGACACTAGTTTGTAACTGACTATTGTACTAGTTTGTACAGTTCCAGTTGGTTTTTCCATGTAATATAATGTGTCCTCATGATGTGTGCTGTCAGGTGTCGCATCGTGCGGCACCACCCTCTGCGATCCTGGATGAGCGGATTCTGGTCCGCCACAATCTTGATACTCGCTTGGTAGCCATTGTTGCACGAGAATTCCGCCAACGGTAGACGATCATCCCAGTTTCTACCGTGGTGGATGGCACACGCTCTCAACATGTCTTCTAGTACTTGGTTCACCCTCTCTGTTTGCCCATCTGTCTGAGGGTGATAGGCGGAGCTTCTAATCAGCTTAGTATACAATGCAGCATGCAACTGCTCCCAGAAACGAGATACAAATAGTGCGCCTCGATCTGAGATTATAAGTCTTGGGTACCCCATGTAAACATAGAATCACTGCAATGTACAACTCCGCATATTTGCTGGCATGGCAATGTGTATGCACGGGAATGAAGTGAGCCGACTTGGTTAATAGGTCAACGATTACCCAAATGGAATCATGCTTGTTGGAAGTCAGGGGTAATTCCACAATGAAATCCATGCTCACATCTTCCCACTTCCATGCTGGAATTTTCAGGGGTTGCAGCAGCCCTGATTTCCTCATATGATCCGCTTTCACTCGTCTACACGTATCACACTCGGATACGTACTTAGCCACTTCCCGCTTCATCCGTGTCCACCGAAATCTCTTTTTCAAATCATGGTACATTTTGTTGCTGCCCGGATGAATAGAGAATTTAGACAAGTGAGCTTCATCAAGTATCTTCTTCCTCAGCTCCATATTCCGGGGTACGACTATGCGGTCATTAAACCACAGCATCCCCTCATCATCTTTCCGGAAACATTTGATTTCCCCATTGTCTATTCGCCTCCGGAGATGTGCCATGCCCTTATCCACTTTTTGAGCTGCAATGATATCTTCCCTAATGGTAGGGATGAGGGCAAGGTTGTAGAGTGACCCATAAGGAACCAAGTACAAACTCAGCTCTTCCTCCCCCACTGGTGTAATGGTGAGGTTATGGACATGTGATTTCTAACTCAGCGCGTCGGCGACCACATTTGCCATGCCGGGGTGGTAATGAATCTCAATCTCATAATCTTTGATTAGTTCTAACCACCTCCTTTGACTCATATTCAGCTTCTTTTGGGTGAAAATATACTTCAAGCTCTTGTGGTCAGTGCAGAGATATACCAAATTCCCTAGGAGATAGTGCCTCCACATTTCAGCGCCAAAACCACAGCAGCGAGCTCAAGATCATGAGTCGGATAGTGCTGCTCATGGTTTCGAAGTTGGTGTGAGCCATATGCGACCACACATCCTACCTGCATCAACACGCAGCCGAGCCCGATACCGGACGCATCACAATACACGTCGAAAGGCTTGGTCGTATCCGGTTGAGCTAAGACCGGGGCTGTTGTGAGATGCTTCACCTATTCTTGGAGCGCTCCTTCACATGCTGCGTTCCAAACATATTTTGTTCCCTTCTTCAATAATTCTGGCATCGGTTTAGCAAGCTTGGAGATGCTTGGAATGAATCTCCGATAATATCCCACTAAGCCGAGGAAGCTTCTGACCTCATGGACTGAAGTGGGAGCTTTCCATTTCAGCACTTGCTCAATTTTGCTTGGGTCAACCGCAATGCCTTCCGCTGAGATGATATGTTCCAAAATGGCACTTGGCTGATCCAAAACTCACATTTGCTGAACTTGGCATAGAGCATATGGTCCCGCAATCGTTGAAGAATGATTCTCAAGTGTTCGGCGTGTTCTGCTTCTGTCTTGGAGTAAACCAAGATATTATCAATGAACACTACAACGAACATGTTCAGCTCCGGCATGAACACCAAGTTCATGAGGTACATCAAATGTGCCGTAGCGTTAGTGAGACCAAAAGACATGACGAGATATTCGTATAGTCCATATCTCGTCGAGAATGCCATCTTCGGGATATCCTCCGCCCGGATTTTTATTTGATGATACCCGGAGCAAATATCCATCTTGGAGAACACACTTGCACCAACAAGCTGATCAAATAGTATGTCAATGTTGGGCAGTGGGTATTTGTTCTTGATGATGACGGCATTGAGTGGCCGGTAATCTACACACAGCCTCAAGGTTTCATCCTTCTTTTTGACGAACAGCGCCAAGCATCCCCAAGGCGAGGAACTCGGTCTAATGAAACCTTTGCTCAACAGATCATTGAGCTGTTCTTTCAATTCAGCCAGCTCGTTTGGATCCATTTTATACGGTCTCCGTGAGATAGGACTTGTCCCGGGTGCAAGCTCAATCTTGAACTCCGCATCCCGCTTAGGTGGCATGCCCGGAAGATCATCCAGAAACACGTCGGGGTATTGCCGGACTACGGGGATGTCCTCTAGCTTGGAAGCTTCAGTAGTATAAGCGGCTGAAACTTTCCGGACTGGATGGTCTAGTATGAGGGACTGCGGACGGTGTAGTGAGGAGTTGAGGTGAACCGTCCATGATAAGGTTTCTAGGACAGCTCCATGGTAACTGAGCCATGACATTCCTATGATTGCATCAATCTTCTGCCCCTCGAGAATAATCATAGTGGTGGGATATATCTTCCCACCTAAGCACAGTGGTGCTTGCGGAATCATCATAGTTGCTGAAATCTTTCCTCCCGGTGAACAGATCATATAAGAGCACTCGGATGGAAAGTCTTCTAGTTGATGCGTAACCACATATGATGCACTTATGAAGTTGTGGGTTGCACCCGAATCAAATAATATGATGATTGCCTGGTCGTTGAGAGTGAACGTACCCGCCAGCATGTTTTCTCCCTCCGGGGCGTCCTCATTGTCGAGGTTGCGAACGCCCCCAGTTTGCTGACCAACCTTCTTGACCGGAGGTCAGCCTCGAGCACCGCCCTGATACTGGGCTTGCCCGCTGCTCTGCTGCCCCTGGGGACAGTCCTTCGAGAAATGGCCCGCCTGGCCACACGTAAAGCAAGTGTAGCGAGACGGTCCTCCGCTGATCGGCGGACGGAAACCCGGGGCGCGTTGTTGCGGTGGAAACGCCCGGGGCACCATCTGCTGCTGCTGTTGCGGTCACGGTGGTGGCATCGGCGGTCGGAACGGGGGTGGCTGGAAAGATCGACCCCCGAACTGATGAGGTCGCGCCGGTGGATGCCACTGCTGACCGTATGGTGTCCGATACATCATGCGGTATTTCTGAGGAGCTCCACACCCACTGCTGGGTGGAGTGCTGCGCTTTCGCTGCTCAGTCGCCAATTCACGCTGAGCGTCTTCTTGCATGATCGCGGCATTGCCGAGATCGTTGAATGTGCCGCGGTTGCATTGAACGAGATGCATCTTCATGTCAGGATTTAATCCCCGATATAAGTGCTCTCGCTTCTTCTCCTCAGTGGAGACATAATCCGACGCATACTGCGCCAGATGGTTGAAGGCACGGGAGTAGTCGTGGGCACTTCTCCTGCCCTGCTTCAGCTTCAAGAACTCTTGGAACATCCTCTTCATTATTCCGAGAGGGATATGGTACGAGCGGAATGCCTCCCGGAATTCTTCCCACTCCACGGCATGGCCCGTCGGCAGTGAGGCGACATAGTTCGCCCACCACGCACCAGCGGCACAGTGAAGCTGCTGCGCCGCCAACAGAGTCTTCTGCCGCTCCGTACATTGGAGCAGACCGAACTTGGACTCAATTGTCCGCAGCCAGTTGTCGGCCTCAAGGGGTTCTGCTGATTCAGTGAACACCGGAGGGTGCGTACTCATGAAGTATGAGTACGTCACAACATGGGGCTCACGAGGCCCCTTCTATTGACGCCCCCCACCTGGGGCGTATTTTGCACGATCGTGCGGAGCAGATCGGTCTGCTCCTCACGATTTCCCACCAGAGCCGCGATCACATCCGCTAGTGTAAGCGGAGGCGGCGGTGGTGGTTGTTGCTGCGGGGTACTGCCGTAGGCAGGTAGCTGGGAGTCATCACCCCCATGCTGGCTAGAGCCACCAAACTCATGCGTGGCCCGTGTGCGAACTATCTGGAACCATACGACAATAAAGATCAGTCCCGCAACATACTTCATGCAGTCCAATAAAATAGGCGTAAAACATAATGACAGTAAGAGCATGCGATACATCTCGTATACAGATAATGTAATAACTTTACACAAGCTACACCATTACCAGACCAAATACAATCTAGTTAAATCCAACTTGATGGACTTCCTCTTTGGAAGTTCATCTCAACTAGGTTTGGTCACTACGAGACGTTAATATCGCTTTGTCATCACGTATACTACCCTTTTATCCTCAAAACGACACAAACATTGTCTTTAGCAAAAGAAACTTGAGTAGAACACATACTCAAATCTTTAACCAGTTGAAGATAACCCCTCATGAGTATGTTCTACACCATTGGGAGTACTCAACCCCCAAGGTACAACAATCTCTCAGATGAGTGCAACTGTCATCCCTCTGCCAGAATGACCAGTTTCTACATATTCCAGATTTTGATCTGGTGCTGGGCATTTTCTTGACTCAAGCTGAATACCAAAGTTAAATTTAACGTCAGTATCTTTCCAAAGAGTATTTATTTGCCCTCAGATCAGCTATGGTTAAAAAGTTCTGATAATTCAAAGTCAATAGAATTTCTGGAAGAATTTCAACAGCACCTCCTTTGGTAGTTGCTGTTTTCAACTCTAATTTCCACTGAATTCCGTGCTGCAATTGCAGACACTTTGAATTACAAAGATGTAACAAATCTCCTACCCTTTACAAATCTATATCATATGATAGTTTTAGATTTTCCTACAGGATGTTATGCTTGAAAAACAGAACAGTCCAGAGAGTATTTTAAATCTGTCCTGGCTCTGGACAGTTTACAATCCTCTGGAATTTCAGCCAGTTTAAGGTGTGATTCAGCCCTGGAAGTCTACAACAAAGTTGTAGAGTACTTCAACACGTTTCTAGAACTATATCCCACACCTCCATTGGCTAAATGATCTGTGAGTTATGCTCTGTTAAAGTTCAGCAGACTTGCTGCCAAAACAGAGCACTCTGTTTTTTTAATCCCTTTGAGCTAAACTGATTAACTATTGAATTTTTCTACCCAACCAGGGTCCTACATGTTGAAACTTGGTGATTCTAGTTCTTGGTTATCATTATCTTTCATGCACATGCTTATGATATGTCGCTACTACGTTCCTCACAAAAAAGAAAAATCCTAACCGGATTATACCGGCATATACGTCTCAATTGTGGCACTAAACGGTCTCTCGCACACGTATACTACATGGGATACATACGTGGTTAGTACCTGCAGAAGAACACACAATAATTATGCACTCAAGGGTTTTTTCATTTCAGGAAGGTCCATATTTGAAAGTAAATACAAACGCCCGTATCATTGCCATACGGCCGTCCTTGAGTTAAGCCACGTCTCAAGGTACGTGATCGTGTTTTAACACCACACGACAAGGAACCAGAGTAGAGCGCGAACGGGTCGTCACGGTTGGGAATTTTATCACCCCAACAGATACGACCTACTGCCCTGCAGGGCACGCCGATGGCAAGCGCTGCGTATGTCCTCCTGGGCTATTTCCAGACGAACACACTATCGCGTTACTGACCACACGATGGGGTATCTACTTGCTTGCCTAATGCACGCTAGGGATCAGCGTTTCATATGAACTCAGGAACATGAAGAGTCCAAGAGTTTCATATTAACGTCTCAAACCAAGTTGTGAGACCTATCCCTGAACCAAATTCCTCGTCAGGGGAGCTAACCGAAATTGAACCGCTTTCGGTGGCATTCCTTACCATTTTTACCTGAGCGTAGGTGCGTTTTTACATAATTAAAATTCAGAATTATAACAGATAGGTTAGTCTTGCCACTTTAAGTAACTATGCTATTGTAGTCCTTACTTGGGAAAACTAGCGAATCCTCACCGTAAACCTATGTTTTCCCGTAGTACAGTCCTTAATTAGTGTGCTATCCCCAATGCAGCTCTGATACCAGCCTATGGCGGACCGGAATCCGCTCATCCTGGATCGCAGAGGGTGGTGTCACACGATGCGACACCCGACAGCACACATCATAAGAAACCATATTGTATTACATATAAAACTAACTGAATTGTACAAAGTAGTACAAGACTTCAGTTACAAACTAAGTATAGAAATTACAATAGCGGAAGCTAAGTTTATACAACTCACGCCCATCTATCTAGCAAAAGTTGGTTGCCCATCCCTAGGGGCAACCCACACTAGCTTCACTCCTCAGCTCAGCGCAGTGTGTACGGTTCCCACTCGGCCATGGTCCCCGACGGAGGGTAGCCCTCGCCGGTGGACTCGTACCTCAAGTCCGTGGGACACTCCTCACCTGAAAAACACTTATAGCAGCAACCGTGAGCACAATGGCTCAACAAGACTTAACCGACTCACCTACACATAAAACTCTATATGCCGGTTATAACAATTATAGGATGGCATGTTGCAGCAAAAGACACGCCTACAAGTTCATCCTTAACTCATCTTTTAGCCACAAGTTGACCGTTCAAGCAATCTGAAATTTAGTGAGCAATATTTGGTGGCACACATGTAGCAATACAATTTAACCATATCAGCAATATTGAATCATACCATTTCATATATTAACCTACATCATGACTCAGTGAACATGCGGTACTCATCACCACAAGAGACGGCGAATCGACTCGATATACACCTGCAGGGATACCCGAAAAGCACTTCACGTACGCCCACTCGTGGAGCTGCACAGCACGGTCACTCGGTGTCGTACGGGACAACCTTTCACCAAACAGCCCAAACGTCGAACCGGTCGCACCCAAACGGACAGGAGGTTCCCTATACGGAGCATCTCTCTATGCCCGTTTGCGGATTTCCACCTTGCTTCCCTCAACCTACACCTATAAATTGGTGCGTTATGCCTCGACGCCCGGAGGTATAGGTTACATCGGTTTATTGGGGCCCATATATCCGATCTGCCTTCGGTACGTTCAATACTTGTCCAGCGGGGCCGCACACGGATCGGTCCTCAATCGACACGAACAGGGCTGCACTCACAAGACTTCCTCTTGCTGCGCCCTAGCCCCTGTCTAGTCTCATTTTCTTACTGAAGTGATCTCACATCACTCGCACCAATCCCGTGTGTCCCGACTCCTATACTCGCGAGTAGATTCCGACTACTCGACTTGTACCAAATTTCTATGAACATTAAGCATAGCCTGTCTACACAAGGACTTATATACTACCCTCACTCTTGTAGGAAAATTCTGGTTATGCACTTGGGTTTCATCCATCCTACACCTAATGCACATACATACCTCATACTAAGTATATTCAAAACAAAACTTTGTAAAATTTGTTAATGTAAACCGGGGCTTGCCTTGTTGCTGCTGGTCAGATGTTAGGGCTTCGTCCAGAAGAAGAAAGTCCAGCACTTCCGGAGTTTCTTCGCCTTCAGCGACAACACGTGAGCAATATACTACATGTCAATTTAAATGCAATGTTTAGAAATGACTATGTAAAGACCATAACTCTAGCTAGCCCTCCCCTTTGGCTCTGAAATTTTTATGGTGGCTTGGTAGGGTCCTAACCAAAGTCTTCACCAACTTTCATCTGGAACAAAGTTCATTTGAGCTCTGTACAAATAAAAGCCTATTTGGTCATTAGTAGAGTCTCTGAGGACTACCAGGGATTTTCATGGCTCCAACCATTACTTTCTAGAAACTAGAGGTTGAAAGGGTTCTAATGGAATTGGTTTCATGTCATTTGAAGCAATCTAGATAAAGTTATGCCCTAAACAAGATGTGAGAAAATCTGAATAATGTTTCTGTACATTTTTTTATTTTCTCAGGGCAGTTCACATAATCACACCATTAGGGGGACTAAATGAACTTGGATGGATCTGAAAATTTTCCTGTGACTCAAGGGTTTTCCAATGAATCTCCCAGCCAAATTTCAGAATTTTTCTTAAAGTAATTCTCCAGATAAAATTCCTAACAGTTTAAAATTTAAGGAATTAACTCTGGAAAAATAGTAAGTTTCATAAGCTGAAACTTGTTTTGCTGGATAGTACTCGAAGAGATGAATCCAACAGAATTCGGTTCACTGGATTTGGACACTTCTAACCAATGTTATGAATTTCTAAAGTTTGGGCTGATCCCTGAATTATTTTCCTACAGAAAATTGCCTCCCACGCTTAACCGGCGACTGACAGCGGGGCCTTCCAATTTAAATTAAACTAACCGAGCGCGCGCGCTTAGCTCAGTGGCTGACACGTGGGACCCGCACCTTCGTCTACCTCGCGACGCCGCCGCCCCGAGCCGCCGGAGCTACGGCGAGGTCGGCGTTCCCAACGACCTAGCTCGCCGGAGACGGTGAGACTTGCCGCCCCCATGTAACATTGGACGCTGAACACCCTTGACACCGTGACGCCGCCGGCTAACCGCCGTAGCTCGCTGGCGACGAGCACTATGTCTATGTGCAACATCGGCAACACGTTCCCGTCCTCCTGACCACCACCTTCGCGCGCTAATCGTGTCACCATGTCCAGGGAAGCCTTTGGAAAGCACGCTAGAGATCAGCGTTTTCATATGCTCTCAGAACCATAGAGAGGTTCAAAGACTCATATTAACTACCGTGCCAAGCCACGGTATACCATTCCATACTATTACTCGTATGGCGAGTTACCGCAATTGATCCGCCTGCAGTGGCGTACCTTACCTCTTACCTGACGTCGGAACGTTGTTACAGAATGTATAGCACGTATGTTAGCATTTCCACCATAATATCTACTACTATCATAGACCTTGTGGGCTTAATGACTAATCCTCACTCAACTACTTCTAAATTTTCAAACTAGGCTCTTTTCGAGCGTGCTATTCCCAATGCGGCTCTGATACCACGTCTGTGGGGACCACCCCGTGATTCACCCACTCTAGGATCGCATAGGGTGGTGTCGTGCGATGCGGCACCCAACAGCACACCCGAAAAGAATTAAGAACAATATACAAACTTTTATTTGATATAAAACAGCAGAAGTCTTTTACAAAACTTAATTAACAGCGGAAGCATTATACATAGATGGCCTCTCATCCTAACTATGCAAAAGTGCAGCTGTCCAGCCCGGGGACACACACACTAGCAGCAAGTAACCGGAGATCACGGCGGCGTGCAGGGCTCCAGCTCGGCCGTGTACCCCGACGGGGGCATCGCCTCATCCTCGGAACCTTCCTCATAACTGTCACCGACACATAGCTCAAAATATTGCAACCGTGAGCACGATGGCTCAGCAAGGCTTAACCGACTAGCCTAGGCATGGAACTCTACATGTAAGGATATGTAAGATAGGAAACAGGACTTTACAATAAAGACACGCCTACATGCACTATAGGAAACTAGTAAAATTAACAAGGGGGTAATTATTTACGACGGTGAAAAGACACCATCGTTAATAAGGCCATTATTTATAACGGTTGAAATAACCGACGTAAATAAGCTACTTATTTACGACGGTTAATGGGTACCATCGTTAATAAAGGCCTTAATAACGATGGTTGACCTAACCGTCATAAATAAGTAGCTCATTTACAACGTACCGGGAACCCTCATAAATAAGCTTATAAATATACAGCCGCGCGTGAAAGGGGAGCGAACCGCTCCACTCCCGCGCGCGACCGCCACCTCCGCCCCCGACGCCGCGCCGCCGCCGACCGATGCCTCCGCCGCTGACGCCGCGCCGCCGGCCGCTCCAGGCCGGCCCCAGCCGCCCCCGGCCTCCTTTCGGCCGCCCCGGCAGGCCCCAACCGCTCTAGGCCGCCCCCGGCCGCCCCTGACCGCCACCGGCCGCCCCCAGCCACCCCAGCCGCTCCCGGCCACCCCCTGCCGCCACCGGCTGCCCCCGGCCGCCCCCGGCTGCCCCCGGCCGCTACCGGCTGCCCCCTGCCACCACCCGGCCGCCACGGGCTGCCCCCGGCCGCCACCGGCTGCCCCCTGCCGACACCCGACCGCCACCGGCTGCCATCGGCCACCCCTGCCGCCACCGGCCGCCCCCGGCCACCCCCCGGCCGCCACCGGCTGCCCCCTGCCGCCACCGGCCGCCCCCGGTCGGCCCTCTGCCGCCGCCCGGCCCTTGCCTATATAGTAAGGTTAGTTTGTCATTAATTTTGGTTTAATTAGGTATTTAGTTTTGTTTGTAAAAAGTTTAAGTTTAATAGTTTATTATAGTTTGTAATTGTGTAGTAATTAGATTATAATTAGATTGTAATGAGTTTGTTGAATTAGATAAGATTTTTTAAATAGTTTGTAATTGTTTACTTAAACTATAATTGTTTAATTAGGTTATTTAATTAGTTTAAATTGTTTAATTAGTTATTTAGTTTAGTTTGTAATTAGTTTGTTTAACTATTATATAATTGTTTAATTATTTTTTATTGTTCAATTAGTCTCATAAGTTTATTAGTTTGAAGCATTTAATTGTTGATTTAGTTTTAAAATGTTCAATTAGTTTTGAATTAATTTATTAATTGATTGTGAGTGTTTACTCATTATACGTATATTAACGAGTTTCGGGCCGACCCGGCATGGCCCGACTTGCCGTAGCACGGCCCAACTCGGCACGACCAAACCTGGCAGCACGGCAGAGCCCGACCCGGCACATGGCCCAACCCCCGGCATGGCACGGCCTGACCCGTCACAGCCCAACCCGGCACGGCCTGGCCAGGCACGGCACGGTCCGACCCTGCACGACCCAACTCGGCACGGCTCAATCGGCAGCATGGCACAGCCCGACCCCGCACACAGCCCAACCCCTAGCACGGCATGGCCCGACGACCCGGCACGGCTCGACCCTGCACGACCCAACCCGGCACGGCACGACACACCCCGACCCGACACGGCCCAACCCGCGGCACGACCCAGCAAGACCCGGCCTGACCCAGCATGACACGGCACGGTCCGACCCGGCATAGGACCTTTGAACTTTCAACTCTGACCAACTTTCCTCCTCTTTCTCGTTCTTTCCTCTATCTCAAATGATTGGAAGATGGAAATGTTTAAAGTAACCTATAGTACTTGATTACCCATTTTGAATCTGCATGTTTCACATGCGATAGGCATGTGAAGCATGCAGGTTCGGAATTGTCCCTTTTTGTACAGCCTGAGAGTGATCGAGGACGTGCTTATGATGAGCTAGGTATGGGTCTGGGTCCTGATGAGATTTTGACAGCATAACCCTGTTGTTCTCTGCTGCACCATTTTTGGGCGTGCAGTGGAGAACAACGAGGTTATACTGCCGAAATTTCGTTCGTACTCAGCCTCCGCGTCTCGTCATAAGAACGTTGCCTCGATCACTCTTGGGTGGGTTTAGGACCTATCAGCCTAGGTATAGGGGTCGTGACATTAAATAAAAAATGAACTTATAATGATATGTCTGCTATGAAGGTATAACCTGAATCATGGCTGAAGACCGCACAAGGATGTACTCGGGTTGGAAAAAGAATGGGCAACACTCAGATGAGTGGTTCACCAAGACTGATGCTTTTATACAACAAGCTTTTTCGTTGTCCAACAACAGTAAGGTGCGGTGCCCATGTATGAAATTTCAGAATGCAAAGTTTTTCGACAAAGTGACTTTGACGTTTCACGTGTGTTGAAACGGTTTCATGCAAAATTATGCAGTCTGGTACTTTCACGGTGAGAGACGTTCTCGAGCTGCTGAAGAAGAAGTGGTGTCTGATAACACGGGGGTTGATATGATGGATGAGATGCTTGAAGCCATAGATCCTAAATTGACGGAGGATGCTCCTACAACAGAAGTTGAAACGTTCTTCAAGCACCTCAAAGCATCAGAAGAGCCTCTGCATGAACACACAAAAGTGACTCTTCTTAGTTTCTTGACCCGACTTATGGCAATTAAGTCTAAATATTCATGCTCCAATAACTGTTACAACGATCTCATCAAATTGATTTGCGATATCCTGCCACATCCTCATAAAGTGCCGAAAGATATGTACCAGTCTAAGAAATTGCTATTTGGTCTTGGTATGAAATATGAGAAGATTGATGTATGCCCAGACAACTGCATGCTTTTTTGGAAAGAGTATGCCGACGAGAAGAAGTGCTTACAATGTGGTAAGTCTAGGTTCGTTCAAGTTGAAAATGACGAAGGCGAGCGTGTACAGACTGAAATAGCACATAAGCAGCTTCTTACTTGCCTGTAACACCTCGGTTGATGTGTTTGTTTCTTTCAAAAAGAACTGCCAGACATATATGATGGCACAAAGAAGGTGTACGTGAGAGCAGTGGAGTTATGGTGCATCCGTCCGACGGTGAGGCACGGAAGGTGAGGGGGCCCGACCTCGATCACGGGGACGGGGCACCTTGCCTGGGGATCGCATTGGGTGGTGCCGTTTTATGCGGCACCTAACGGCACACATATAAGGAATACTGTATTACATAAATCAAAAGCGGAAGCTTACAACTGTTCTTTGTAAATAATTTACATAAAATAGCTACAGCGGAAGTCTATAAACAGCTCACATCGAATAACTAAGAAGCACTCGAGAAGAGGTCCAGCCCGTGGACTCCTCTCGCTAGCAACACGAAGACATGGCAGCGGCTAGGTCCTCCATGTGTAACATGACTCGGACGTTTCCGAGTCTCACTGGACAACCTTCTTTATAGCGTCGTATTAACCTGCAAAACCACTCATATAGCAAGAGTGAGCACAAAGGCTCAGCAAGACTTAACTGTCTCTCCTAAAGCATGCAACTCTACATGAGGGTAACTTAAGACCTATTCCTGTAATTTGCGAAAAGACTCGCCTACGAGTTCATCCTTAACTTTCAGATTTTAGCCATAATAGTAGTGACCTTGCGCCCAGCAACATTCGAACTCCACAATCAAACAAGAAACGCTTCATTCCAATGTTACTTGTCCCAAGGTAGAAATTAACTTTAGTTTACTCTATCTCTACTTCAAACAAGGTTCTCATGCAATTTATAATAATCATAGCAGCACTTAAACTTTGCAAACTGTTTCCACACAACTTGATTACTACGTCACAACACAGGGAGCAAGCGGTAATCAATAACCGCGATGGACGGTAATTCGAATAAAAAAACTACCCGGATAACTCGACACATACGCCCGCCTCTGAAGACCCAAATCTGGCATCCTCCATTACGTCGTATGTGGCAACCTTTCACAGGACACTCGACTGTAGAACCGCTCGCGCCGTCTCGGGCTCATAGGTTTAACGAGACGATGTGGTATGCCTCTACAATCCAATGAACCTGGTACATCGGTTTCCTGGTTCCCATATATCAGTAAGCATCCGGTACACAACTCAATACCTGCTCCTGGGTGCCGCAGTCAATCAGTAATTTAACTTTGAAATACAATCCAATGAACTCGGACGTGTGATTTCCCATAGCACCTTGAAAAATCGCAGCGTCCGGTTTCTGGTCTCGCGAGTCTTTTCATCAATTATCTGGGTTGGATGTTCAACATAAGTGAGGTCCGGCATCAAATCCGCTATGTCTCCCGTGAGGATTTCCGTTGGAACTTTCAAACACTTCCGCAACTGAGATATGTGGAAGACGTAATGAACTCCGGATAAGGCTGCCGGCAGCTCCAAACGGTATGCCACGGGTCCACACCTTTCAATGATGGTGAAGGGACCAATAAAACATGGATATAATTTTTCTTTCACTCCCAATCGGAGAATGCACATCATAGGAGATACGTGGAGGTATACGTGGTCCCCATCTTGAAATTCCAGAGGACGATGCCTCTTATCCGCATAGCTCTTTTGTCTGGACTGAGCGGATTTAAGATTTGCTTGAATAAGCCTTACCCGCTCTTCAGCTTCATTTAGGAGATCAATACCGTAAATAACTCTCTCGCCGGATTCATACCAGTTCAAGGGGGTGCGGCACTTCCGGCCGTAGAGAGCTTCATAAGGTGCCATTTTGATACTTTATTGATACCCGTTGTTATATGAGAACTCCGCCAACGGTAAGTGATCATCCCAGCTCTTACCGTGGTGGATGGCACATGCTCTCAGCATATCTTCAAGTATTTGATTCACCCTCTCAGTTTGCCCATCGGTTTGAGGGTGATACGCGGAGCTTCGAATCAATTTGGTTCCCAAGGATGCGTGTAGCTGCTCCCAGAAATGAGCAACAAACAACGTGCCTCGATCAGAGATGATCGTTCAGGGAACTCCATGTAGGCACAAAATCCGTGCTATGTATAACTCCGCATACTGCTTGGCGGTGTATCTAGTATGCACCGGAATGAAACGTGCCGATTTGGTTAATAGGTCAATGATTACCCAAATCGAATCATGGTGGTGGAGGTCATCGGCAACCCAACGATGAAATCCATACTCAAGTCTTCCCACTTCCATGCCGGTATTTGTAGCGGTTGCAACAGGCCCGACTTCTTCACAAGGTTGGCCTTAACTCTTAGACACGTATCACATTCTGAAACGTATTTTGCAACTTCACGTTTCATACGTGTCAACCAAAACTTCTTCCGGAGGTCTTGGTACATTTTATTGCTGCCAGGATGAATAGAAAATTCAGATAAGTGAGCCTCATCCAAAATTTTCTTCCGCAGCCTCACATCCCAGGGTACGACTATCCGGTCCTTGAACCATAAGGTATCTTCATCATCTAACTGGAAACATTTCATCTCGCCGTTCTTCAACCTCCTTCTGATATGAGTCATGCCCTTGTCTTGCTTTTGAGGTTTCATAACCTCCTCTCTTATTGTGGGTATGAGAGCTAGATTATGTAAAGCTCCATATGGAACTAAGTAAAGACTTGGTTCTTCCTCTTCTATTGGCGTAATGGTCAGGTTATGAATATGAGACTTCCGGCTGAGTGCGTCGGCAACTACATTTGCCTTGCCCGGATGATAATGAATTTCAATCTCATAGTCTTTGATCAGCTCTGACCGTCGCCGTTGCCTCATATTCAACTCTTTCTGAGTGAATATGTACTTCAAGCTTTTGTGGTCGGTGTAGAGATGAACCAGATTTCCCAATAGGTAATGTCTCCACATCTTCAAGGCTAATACCACGGCAGCAAGTTCGAGATCATGAGTTGGATAATGTTTCTCATGGTTCCGTAATTGCTGTGACCCATATGCGACCACGCGTCCTCCTTGCATTAGTACACAACCAAGTCCGGTGCCGAACGCATCACAATAAACATCAGAAGGCTTGGTTGTATCCGGTTGAGCTAGAACCGGGGCTGCTGTGATGTGTTTCACCAACGCTTGAAAAGCTTCCTCACATGGCTTGCTCCAATCATATTTGATGCCCTTCTTCAGTAGCTCTGTCATAGGTTTGGAGATTTTTGAGAAGCCCGGGATGAACCTCCGGTAATATCCCGCCAAACCCAAGAAGCTACGAACTTCATGGACTGATGTTGGAGACTTCCATTTCAGCACTTGCTCAATCTTGCCTGGATCAACAGCAATACCTTCCGCCGAAATAATATGTCCAAGAAATGGCTCCTGGTTGATCCAGACTTCACATTTACTAAACTTTGCATAGAGCTTGTGATCTCTCAGTCATTGGAGCACAATATGCAAATGTTTAGCGTGTTCCTCTTCAGATTTTGAATAGACCAAGATGTCGTCGATGAATACCACGACGAACTGATCCAGCTCCGGCATGAACACCGAGTTCATAAGATACATAAAGTGAGCCGGAGCATTGGTCAACCCAAATTACATGACAAGATACTCATAGAGTCCATATCTTGTCGAGAATGCTGTTTTCGGGATATCTTCCGCTCGGATCTTAATTTGATGATATCCTGACCTTAAGTCCATCTTGGAGAAGACTTTAGCACCCACTAGCTGATCGAAAAGAATATCAATTCTTGGTAGTGGATACTTGTTCTTTATTGTCACAACATTTAAAGGACGATAATCGACGCATAGCCTCAGCGTCTCATCCTTCTTCTTCACAAATAAAGCCGAGCAACCCCATGGTGATGAACTTGGACTATTGAACCCCTTGTCCATCAGATTTTTGAGTTGCTCCTTCAGCTCAGCTAATTCATTTGGGGCCATATTGTATGGTCTCCGAGAGATCGGCGTGGTCCCCGGTATCAACTCTATTTTGAACTCCACCTCGCGCTCAGGTGGTAAGCCTGGAAGATCTTCGGGAAACACGATCGGCTATTCATGGACTACCGGAATGTCTTCTAACTTGCAAGCCTCGGCATTACATACTTCCGGGTCTTTGGAACCCGCTTTGCCGAGATACAATGTTTGACGCCCGTGAAGTGGAGAGTCCAAGTGAACCCTCCTGTTCTCGATGTCCAGAACAGCCTTATGGAAGGTCAACCATGATATTCCCAATATGGCATTGATTCCTTGGTCTTCGGGAATGATGAGGGTGGTAGGATAAATTTTTCCACCCAAACAAAGTGGTGCTCGAGAGACGACTTCATTAGTCGATATGTCTCCACCTGGCGAATGGATAAGGTAAGAACCTTTTGTGATAGTTGTGGAGATCTGATCCCGGATCACCGTCGCCCTTCTAATGAAGTTATGTGTTGCACCAGAGTCGAATAAAATGACAACCGGCTTGTCATTTAAGGTGAACCTGCCGGCAAGGACAGGTCCTCCCTCTGGCAGATCGTCGACTGACACATAATTAACCGTTCCCACTTTGGACATGGCTTTTCTTTGCTGTCCAAGATCACTCTTTGGAACTGGAACCGCAGACATAACTGTCACACCCGGTTTTTCCGAAGAACAACCAAGTGAATATCACATGTATGCCAGGATCATTTTCTCATACATGTGATGACAAATAGTGAAGCATCATTTATTACAAGCCAGGTGTCGAATATAAATAAGTCTTACATCACAAATGTCTCAATGAACACTAATGCTTCATCACAAGTAAATAAACTAGCAGCGGAATATTATTCTTTAGGGCTCCATCACAGGTGTTGCCCGGGGGTCTCCATGAACCTAAAAACCTTCCTCGGGTCCAAAATCTTGGTCATTATACACCACCTCATTATCTTGACCTGAGCATCAATATAAACCAACAAATATGCAAGGTTGAGTACCAATGGTACTCAGCAAGTGTGGGAAAATTATATCATGCATGGCTAGAACAAGGAGAGGTTGAACTCATGGTTAAAGCACTACGCAATTAATACCTATCACCTTAGCTTATTAAGCACCTACATTACTACACAGGTGAAATGATCCAAATCTCCCATCCCATCATCATAAACCAATAACCATAATCATCATTTCCAATGTTAAGCTCCCCGCTTAACTTCCAAAACCATCAATTCTCTAATCATGAATAAGTCCAGGCCGCTCTTAACCGTGAGCACGGCTGTCAAGACAGTTTTGACTCTGCAGAGTTTGTACCACTGTACCCACAAGTAGTGATTTCATCCCCCGTTGCCGGGTGGACTAAAAGAACCTCCATTATGCCAGTGGCTACGAACCACATTCACACTTCCCAGGTGTGTGGCCAAGAGATCACTACGAAGCCTTTACAAAGGGATTCCCGACGAGCGTGGGCCCACTGAGGTTTCACCCCTAAAAGCATACAAGAGGCTCCAACCCCGTTGCAGTGGCCCCCTCTTGAGCCTTGCGGTTCATATGGCAGTCCAGCTGACTCCTATTCCCCGCACCATCCAACACACCCATACTACGCCGGGGATACACCTAATTAATTGGCTAAGCTGCCCCATCTCAGCATGTGGTTGGCACTGTAAAGCCGGGTTACATGCTCCATGAACCGGTCCTTAGGATCCAGGCAAGTACTAAACACAAACCCAAGTCTCGTGCACCCAGCACACAACCAAAACATCCAACTTGCCTTGATCCCTACCTCTACATAACTCACAATATCTCATTCAAGAGTATGGTAATATAAACTGATGATTTCATGTCCCAAACATCCCATTCTAAACATGGCTAAGCATATGCATGGACCTAAATGTCATGACAAAATAAATCCCAACCCAAGCTACAAGGAAACAAGGTAATGCAATTCTAGGGAAACTTCCTAGCATGGGTTTCATATTTCATTTGACAATGCAAATAATTCTATCTACACATCCTAGCACAGGATCAAAGTGGTCAAGGACACTTGCCTCCTTCTTGCTGCTCCTGAAATGGGTAGTCCTGATCTTGGAAACTGATAGCTTGCTCTTGAACAGGTTCTACTTCATACCATCACACATAGCAAAAGGAAAACAACAATCATAAGACATAGTTCACACTTCTACTTCATACAAACCACACATTCACATTTATGAAAGTTTCTTTACCATTTTATGTGTTGTGGATACTCTATGTGTGTTGATTTGGGGCTTGCATACACTTTCATTTACATGTGTAGGATTCCTACTTTGGTGTTCATATTTATACTCACATACTATATATATATATATACATGTATATATGTGTGTTTCAGTTTTAAATAAATTCCTTATATATTAAACTACCAAGTATGTATGAAAAGTATTTTTCTTCTCCATATGTGCCTTCATAATTTCTATCAACCCTAAACTGAATTCTTTGTACTTTAGAAACTCCATTTATCATTTACTAGTTTCTATATTTTCAGATTTATATTCTTATGCATAATTGTGCATTTTATTATTAAATTAGTAATACACACTACCTAAACAGATTAGGTTCTGGTCCTAAATAATTTAAGATCATATTTTGACCTTGGCTTCTGATGTATACTATTTCATAATTATTTTCCCTATTTTTCTTTAACTATTCTTTACTTAAAAATGTGTCCCTATACTATTAAATGTGAATAATAGATGAAACAGATTTATTTCAGCCCCAAAAATATATTTTTATCTCACTCCAAAGTTTTCTAAGTACTGAGAAAGTTTTTAATAATTTTGACAATTAGGTTTGTCCCCCTTTTTAATATTTAAACACTAGTTACATATTCAATTTTCTAAATTAAATACTAAACAGGGCTAAAATAATGAATTCACCCCATTACAGGGTCTATAATATTATTTTCATAATTTCCAGGGGTCTAGCTACACTTTTCAGAGGTGTTTTTCTTAATTTCTATTAAGTCTAGGGGCTAAAACTGATTTTTAAATGAATTTACATGATTTTCTGGAGTTCCAGGGGCTAGATCTGAAGTTTCCGGGGCTAGCTCTCAATTCCAGAGAACCCCAGGGGGTAGCACGTAAGAATTCCAGTCTTTATAACGCGGGGCTGACGTGGACCGTCTGATTTTAAACCGACGGCTGAGATTATAACATCGAACCGGTACGCGGGGTTTTAAAGTCTACCGTGCGATTTAAAATAAACGGCGCACAAGCGGCCACGTCGCTCTGATCGAGCGCGGGCGGCGCTGCCGGCGGCGCACGGCAGCGGGAAGCGGCGATCTCGCCGGAAACTTTCGGATCCTCGAGAATTCTGCCTAGAATTGTGATCTTATGGCCTAGATCGGTAGAGGGGAGGTCAGGGATCTCACCTCGGGGGTTTTCTCGAGCTCGGGGGTCCTGGAAAGTGCTCGGCGGCGAGGTCCGAGGCAAAACCACGGCGAAGCTCGTCGGAGCTGGATTTGCACCGTAAGTCTTCGGGTTTTCTGCACCTGCAAAGTTCCCCGGAGGCGGTGGATCAAGATCAACTAGTTAGATCAGAGTTTCCGAGCTTAGATCGGCCAGAATTCACCGGCGAAGTCTCGGTGGTCACCGGAGTGAAAATCGGCGATCGCGTGAGAAAAACTGATCGGATCGGTTGTTTTTATAGCCGGGGGAGGGCGGTGGTTCTGTTGTGATCGAGTTAGAGTCCTCAGGGTCCAGAATTCGGCTGCGGGACGCGGTTTCCCGATCGGTTGCGATCGCGCGTGCGAGGGAGAAGTCCGGGGTCGCGGGGTTAGGGATGACAGGCGGGTCCCACCCGTCAGCGAGGGGCAGCGCGGCGCGCGCGGGGGCGGGCTGCGCGGGGGTTTGCTGGGCCGGCTGGGGTTTCGGCCCACTGGCCAGTTTTTTTCCGGTTTTCCTTTTTCTTTTTCCATTTCTTTTCTGTTTTGAGTCTAATTTGAATTCCAGTTTGAATTTGAATTTCTGCAAAACATGCAACACGTCCAAAAATTTCTAAATTCCCCTCTGAACATGGTTTATGGTTCTAAATCAAAATTTGAGTTTTGACTAAAAATTTGGGGTGTTACAGCTCTACCCCCCTTAAAAGAAATCTCGTCCTCGAGATTGGTGTTTCTAAGAAAACAATTCCGGAAATTGTGCCTTAAGCTCATCTTCCCGTTCCCAGATGGCTTCCTCTTCTGAGTGATGCTTCCACTGCACCTTGCACATCCTGATTCTCTTATTTCTGGTGAGGCGTTCCATTGTCTCCAAAATCTTGTATGGTTGCTCGGCATAAGACAAATCCTCAGCTACATCCACTTCATTCATGGGTAACACCTCCTCAGGCGTCCTCAGACATTTCTTGAGTTGCGACACATGGAACACATCGTGCACGTCCGACAGATGAACCGGCAACTCTAGTTGGTACGCCACTTCGCCTTTTCTTTCCAAAACTTGAAAGGGTCCGATGTATCGAGGTGACAACTTCCCTTTCACCTTGAACCGACGAAGTCCTCTGATAGGGGACACCTTGAGATAAACATAGTCTCCCACGTTGAAAACGAGCTCTCTTCTTCGTACATCAGCATAACTCTTCTGGCGTGTCTGTGCTATCCTCAAGTTGTTGCGAATCTCCCTCACCTTTGCCTCGGCTTCTTGTAGCACTTCTGGACCAAACACCTTACTTTCTCCTGTTTGGTTCCAAAATAGGGGAGTTCTGCATTTCCTTCCATACAAAGCTTCAAACGGTGACATCTTCATACTAGCTTGATAACTGTTGTTATAGGAAAACTCCGCATACGGTAGGTTCTTGTCCCAACTCCTATTGTTTTTGAGTGCACATGCCCTTAACATATCTTCAAGGATCTGATTGGTTCTCTCCGTCTGTCCGTCAGTTTGGGGATGATAGGCAGAACTGAAATTCAGATGGGTTCCCATGGTTTCATGCAACTTTTGCCAAAACCTCGAGGTGAACTGTGTCCCTCGGTCCGACACTATCTTCTTTGGCACTCCATGGTAACACACAATCCTTGACATGTACAATTCTGCCAATTTGGTTCCGCTGTAGCTTTCCTTCACCGGAATGAAATGAGCTACCTTGGTTAGCCTATCAATAATAACCCATATTAAATCATACCCGGACTGGGTCCTAGGCAATCCCACGACAAAATCCATGCTGATCTCTTCCCACTTCCATTCAGGCACTTTGAGTGGTTGCAGCAATCCCGCGGGTCGTTGATGTTCTGCTTTCACCAACTGACATGTGTCACATAGGGCAACATGTTCCGCGACATCTCGCTTCATGCCATACCACCAATACCTGCTTTTGAGGTCCTGATACATCTTCGTACTCCCAGGATGAATGGAATAGTCGGAATCGTGAGCCTCCTTCAAAATTAATTTACGAATCTCCTTTACTTCTGGCACACAGATCCTTTTCCCGTGCCACACCGTTCCTTGTTCATCCTCTCTAAAACCAGGAGCTTTATTTTCCTTGATGAGCTGTCTGATCTCTTGTATCTTCTCATCATTCTTTTGTCCCTCGCGTATGTCTCGCTCAAGTGTGGAGTCCACTTCCATGGCGATGGCTTCACCACTATTTACTAGACATAGATTGAGCCTTATAACCTCGTCCTTCAATTCTGCAGGCATATCCTTCAAGCTCAACTTATTGACCTGCACTTTCCGACTCAAGGCATCAGCCACGACGTTTGCTTTCCCGGGATGATAGTTGATGCCTACATCAAAGTCATTGATTAGCTCTAACCATCTCCTTTGTCTAAGGTTGAGATCTGGCTGTGTGAATATGTACTTCAAACTCTTATGATCCGTATATATCTCTGTCCTCTTCCCCATCAAATAGTGCCGCCAAATTTTCAACGCGTGTACTACTGCAGCTAGTTCTAAGTCATGTGTAGGATAGTTCTTCTCGTGCTTCCGAAGCTGCCGGGATGCATATGCCACGACATGTCCCTCTTGCATGAGAACACATCCCAACCCGTTTCCAGAGGCATCGCAGTACACCGTGAAATTCTTCTGCATATCTGGCATAACCAACACGGGGGCTGTTGTCAATCTCTTCTTTAGCTCCTGAAAGCTCGTATCGCACTGTGGCGTCCAGGTGAATGTGATTCCCTTTTCCAACAGTTTGGTGAGAGGTCTCGAGATCTTGGAGAATCCCTCAATAAACCGTCGATAGTATCCAGCCAATCCCAAAAAGCTTCGAACTTCCCCGACATTTTCAGGGGTTTTCCATTTCTGGATATCTTCGATTTTGGCGGGATCTACGGAGATTCCTCCCTCCGAGATTATATGTCCTAAAAAGGGAACTCTCTTTAGCCAAAACTCACACTTGCTCAACTTGGCATATAGTTGGTGTTCTCTCAGCCTCTGTAACACCAACCTTAGATGTTTCTCATGTTCTTCTTCATCCTTGGAGAAGACGAGAATATCATCTATGAAAACCACCACAAATTTGTCCAGATATTCCATGAATACCTTGTTCATGAGGTACATGAAATATGCCGGGGCATTGGTTAGCCCGAAAGGCATGACAGTGTATTCATACAGTCCGTACCGAGATACGAAAGCTGTCTTGGGAATATCAGATTGCCTTATCTTGAGTTGGTGGTATCCCGACCTGAGATCAATTTTCGAGAACACGCAAGCTCCCCTCAACTGATCAAACAAGTCTTCAATGCGGGGTAATGGATACTTGTTCTTGATGGTCACCTCATTCAAGGCACGGTAATCCACGCATAACCTTTGAGTTCCATCTTTCTTAGGCACAAATATTACCGGAGCTCCCCATGGTGAGGAACTAGGGCGAACATACCCCTTTTCCGTCAATTCTCTCAAATGATCCTTGAGCTCTTCTAGCTGCTTGGAGTCCATTCGATAAGGTCTCTTGTATATCGGGGCTGTTCCCGGTACTAGCTCGATTGCGAATTCCACGTCACGGTCGGGAGGCATTCCTGGCAACTCCTCCGGAAAAACATCTGGATATTCCCTGATAGTCCTGATTTCCTCAACTTTCACCTCCACTTGATTTAATTTAATGTCCCTCCTAGGCTCGTGTATCGTTATGAACTTTACTCTTGTGCCACTAGGGTGAGTTAGTTCCACCGTTCTGGTCGAACAATGGATGATTCCTTTATGTTTGGTCAACCAATCCATACCCAAAATAATATCTATCCCTTGTGAATCGATCACTATGAGGTTAGCGGTAAATACTACCCCATTAATGTCTAGGTTCACTTTGGGACACACTTGTCTTGTCCTTATTTCTCCACCTGGAGAGTTTACCGCTATCATATGGTTCATTTGTGTGGTTGCTAGGTCATGCTTCTTAACAAACCCTTGAGCAATGAACGAATGGGTAGCACCAGAATCAAACAGCAGAGTTGCAAGGTGTAAATTGGCAGGAAACTTACCAACTACCACGTCGGGTGCCTCTTGTGCTTCCTCCATAGTGACGTGGTTCACCCGTCCTCTCATTACGTTCTGCTGCTGTGGCTGCGTGGGCTTCTTCTTTGGACACTTATGGGCGTAGTGCCCCACTTCACCACAGCTGAAACATTGCACCCCAATCTTAGGTGCTTGGCCCTTGTTGTCTTGGGGTTGATTTGGGGGTCCTTGCACTGCTGGTCGAGGTGGATATGCGGGGCGAGGCTGCTGTACAAACTGACGTTGCGGCTGTGCTGGTGCTGCGGGAGGCCTGTAGTTTGGGTTGTACCCTCTTGGTGCTGAATAGGGTACCGCAGCACGGCTCGTCTGCCCCGTAGGTTGCTGCATCATACGTGGGCGGGTGTTGCTCCCTGAGGCTTGATGTGACCACCCAGCCTTCCTCTTATTCTCATTTTCAAGGGCCTTTAGCTTCCTTTCCACCACAAACGCTCTGTCCACCATCTTTTGAAAGCTTTCATACTCATTGGAGGACATTGCACACTGCATCTCTGCGGTAAGTCCTTCCACGAAACAATCTTGTTTCTGCTCATCTGTCTCTATGTCTCGTGGAGCATAACGGGATAGTTGAGTGAATTTAGTGAGGTATTCCCTCACCGTCATGTTTCCCTGCTGCAGTCCCAAAAACTCCTTCCTCTTGTTTTTGAGTTCACCTCTTGGGATGTAATGGTTGCGGAAGCTACGCTTGAACTCTTCCCAAGTGATGCTCTCAGGGTCATGATGGGCGGCCACGTAGGCGGTCCACCAATCAGCAGCAGGTCCTTGCAATTGATGAGAGGCAAACAGCACCCTCTCATACCCTTGGCATTGTATGATCCTCATCTTACTTTCAATGGTCTTCAGCCAATCATCTGCCTCCAGAGGTTCAGCAGCACTTGCAAACTTTGGAGGTTGAGTTCCTAGAAACTCACTCAACCTTGGTTGGCGTGGTGCAGCTTGTGGAGGTGGAACTTGATGCAAGTTGGCCACTACTTGAGTCAAGTTCTGGATGAGCTGATTTTGATTCTCCAGCATTTGGTGGAGAGGATCAACTTCTTCACGGCGACCACCCCGGTTCTGGCCTCCAGAAAGATGAGAGTTGCATGCCTCATCATTGTTGTTGGCGGGGTTGGCAGCACGTCCTTTTCCTCTTCCGGCCATCTGGTAGAATCAACAAATGTTAACTTGAAAGCATTTAGTATCATCTTACTACTTTCACTTGTTTGTACTTTGAAGTGTTGAAGTTTTGTTAAAATCTTACGAGGGTTTTATATCTCACACCCAATAAATGCACTATTATTTCCTGTGGGTTCACACACCAAAGCAAAACAATCTGAAGACGAGGCTGTGGACACTTGCTCATGGCTTCCACAACTCACGTCACACACCAAGCATTATCACACCATTAACTACGTAACGACTTGACTACTCGACCTCTTGCTAGCTAGGGGAAAGACTCTACACTACTCATCCTCTTGAGCTGGCTCCTCGGGATCTTCCTCCTCATTTCGGCTACCTTCTGACTCTGCTTTGGGTGGGGAGGCTGCTGGTGGAGAAGTGCGACGACGCCTGATCGCTCGGCGATCCGGGGAGTCAGGGGTCCATGGATCACTTACGGTGACACACAGTTCATTCCCATCTCCTCTTTCTCTCGCCTTTAAGCAAGCCCGCAGCAATGCCTCCGTCTCCTTCAGAGTATCTCGGACATCCTGAAGCTCTTGTTGACACTCCTGCAGTCGAGTGCTGAGCATAGCAGCATCCTCCAAGCACAAGTCCATGTGCTCATGGGAAGTCCCTTGCTGCACCGGTGGGTACTTGTACTCCGTGGTACCACTCTCACGTTGGAGGACATACATGTATTCAGTTTTGTCCAAGTGGCGGCGATAGATGTGGCTCTGGCAGGTGATGGCCTCCCAAGTGACATCTCTCTCCGCGTCAACTTGTGTTGCTCGACAAGCTGGAGAGTGGTGGATCTTAAGCAGCTGATTCTCGTGTATAATCCTCATCTCCGAACTCCATTCTTCCCTCTTCTCACGGATGGTCCTGGTGGAGTTATAGTGGATGATGAGCTTGCCCGTATTGCCGGCGGCTTCGAGCATACGTCGAAGACGGCACAACAAATCTCCCACTGCCAATCCGTAGGAAAGGTACGTCACTGGACGACTCTCCTCTCTTTCAGCAAGGGCAACTACGGGAACTCTCCCTCCCGTGGATTTACGAGCGGTGCGAATCATGCGAACCATCTAAAACAAAAGAATTTAAAATTAGGTTAGATAAAATTTCAAACAAAAATTCTATTTTTGAATGAAAGTTGGGGTAAGATGAAGAAAATGACTCTTTTGATAACACTTTTTCACCCACACCTTGGAAAATAGTTTTTAAGAAAATAGGGCCCTTAAATACGTCCATTTCTACCTAGGTCCACGTTCCTACGGGCAACCTTGGCTCTGATACCACCTCTGTCACACCCGGTTTTTCCGAAGAACAACCAAGTGAATATCACATGTATGCCAGGATCATTTTCTCATACATGTGATGACAAATAGTGAAGCATCATTTATTACAAGCCAGGTGTCGAATATAAATAAGTCTTACATCACAAATGTCTCAATGAACACTAATGCTTCATCACAAGTAAATAAACTAGCAGCGGAATATTATTCTTTAGGGCTCCATCACAGGTGTTGCCCGGGGGTCTCCATGAACCTAAAAACCTTCCTCGGGTCCAAAATCTTGGTCATTATACACCACCTCATTATCTTGACCTGAGCATCAATATAAACCAACAAATATGCAAGGTTGAGTACCAATGGTACTCAGCAAGTGTGGGAAAATTATATCATGCATGGCTAGAACAAGGAGAGGTTGAACTCATGGTTAAAGCACTACGCAATTAATACCTATCACCTTAGCTTATTAAGCACCTACATTACTACACAGGTGAAATGATCCAAATCTCCCATCCCATCATCATAAACCAATAACCATAATCATCATTTCCAATGTTAAGCTCCCCGCTTAACTTCCAAAACCATCAATTCTCTAATCATGAATAAGTCCAGGCCGCTCTTAACCGTGAGCACGGCTGTCAAGACAGTTTTGACTCTGCAGAGTTTGTACCACTGTACCCACAAGTAGTGATTTCATCCCCCGTTGCCGGGTGGACTAAAAGAACCTCCATTATGCCAGTGGCTACGAACCACATTCACACTTCCCAGGTGTGTGGCCAAGAGATCACTACGAAGCCTTTACAAAGGGATTCCCGACGAGCGTGGGCCCACTGAGGTTTCACCCCTAACAGCATACAAGAGGCTCCAACCCCGCTGCAGTGGCCCCCTCTTGAGCCTTGCGGTTCATATGGCAGTCCAGCTGACTCCTATTCCCCGCACCATCCAACACACCCATACTACGCCGGGGATACACCTAATTAATTGGCTAAGCTGCCCCATCTCAGCATGTGGTTGGCACTGTAAAGCCGGGTTACATGCTCCATGAACCGGTCCTTAGGATCCAGGCAAGTACTAAACACAAACCCAAGTCTCGTGCACCCAGCACACAACCAAAACATCCAACTTGCCTTGATCCCTACCTCTACATAACTCACAATATCTCATTCAAGAGTATGGTAATATAAACTGATGATTTCATGTCCCAAACATCCCATTCTAAACATGGCTAAGCATATGCATGGACCTAAATGTCATGACAAAATAAATCCCAACCCAAGCTACAAGGAAACAAGGTAATGCAATTCTAGGGAAACTTCCTAGCATGGGTTTCATATTTCATTTGACAATGCAAATAATTCTATCTACACATCCTAGCACAGGATCAAAGTGGTCAAGGACACTTGCCTCCTTCTTGCTGCTCCTGAAATGGGTAGTCCTGATCTTGGAAACTGATAGCTTGCTCTTGAACAGGTTCTACTTCATACCATCACACATAGCAAAAGGAAAACAACAATCATAAGACATAGTTCACACTTCTACTTCATACAAACCACACATTCACATTTATGAAAGTTTCTTTACCATTTTATGTGTTGTGGATACTCTATGTGTGTTGATTTGGGGCTTGCATACACTTTCATTTACATGTGTAGGATTCCTACTTTGGTGTTCATATTTATACTCACATACTATATATATATATACATGTATATATGTGTGTTTCAGTTTTAAATAAATTCCTTATATATTAAACTACCAAGTATGTATGAAAAGTATTTTTCTTCTCCATATGTGCCTTCATAATTTCTATCAACCCTAAACTGAATTCTTTGTACTTTAGAAACTCCATTTATCATTTACTAGTTTCTATATTTTCAGATTTATATTCTTATGCATAATTGTGCATTTTATTATTAAATTAGTAATACACACTACCTAAACAGATTAGGTTCTGGTCCTAAATAATTTAAGATCATATTTTGACCTTGGCTTCTGATGTATACTATTTCATAATTATTTTCCCTATTTTTCTTTAACTATTCTTTACTTAAAAATGTGTCCCTATACTATTAAATGTGAATAATAGATGAAACAGATTTATTTCAGCCCCAAAAATATATTTTTATCTCACTCCAAAGTTTTCTAAGTACTGAGAAAGTTTTTAATAATTTTGACAATTAGGTTTGTCCCCCTTTTTAATATTTAAACACTAGTTACATATTCAATTTTCTAAATTAAATACTAAACAGGGCTAAAATAATGAATTCACCCCATTACAGGGTCTATAATATTATTTTCATAATTTCCAGGGGTCTAGCTACACTTTTCAGAGGTGTTTTTCTTAATTTCTATTAAGTCTAGGGGCTAAAACTGATTTTTAAATGAATTTACATGATTTTCTGGAGTTCCAGGGGCTAGATCTGAAGTTTCCGGGGCTAGCTCTCAATTCCAGAGAACCCCAGGGGGTAGCACGTAAGAATTCCAGTCTTTATAACGCGGGGCTGACATGGACCGTCTGATTTTAAACCGACGGCTGAGATTATAACATCGAACCGGTACGCGGGGTTTTAAAGTCTACCGTGCGATTTAAAATAAACGGCGCACAAGCGGCCACGTCGCTCTGATCGAGCGCGGGCGGCGCTGCCGGCGGCGCACGGCGGCGGGAAGCGGCGATCTCGCCGGAAACTTTCGGATCCTCGAGAATTCTGCCTACAATTGTGATCTTATGGCCTAGATCGGTAGAGGGGAGGTCAGGGATCTCACCTCGGGGGTTTTCTCGAGCTCGGGGGTCCTGGAAAGTGCTCGGCGGCGAGGTCCGAGGCAAAACCACGGCGAAGCTCGTGGAGCTGGATTTGCACCGTAAGTCTTCGGGTTTTCTGCACCTGCAAAGTTCCCCGGAGGCGGTGGATCAAGATCAACTAGTTAGATCAGAGTTTCCGAGCTTAGATCGGCCAGAATTCACCGGCGAAGTCTCGGTGCTCACCGGAGTGAAAATCGGCGATCGCGTGAGAAAAACTGATCGGATCGGTTGTTTTTATAGCCGGGGGAGGGCGGTGGTTCTGTTGTGATCGAGTTAGAGTCCTCAGGGTCCAGAATTCGGCTGCGGGACGCGGTTTCCCGATCGGTTGCGATCGCGCGCGCGAGGGAGAAGTCCGGGGTCGCGGGGTTAGGGATGACAGGCGGGTCCCACCCGTCAGCGAGGGGCAGCGCGGCGCGCGCGGGGGCGGGCTGCGCGGGGGTTTGCTGGGCCGGCTGGGGTTTCGGCCCACTGGCCAGTTTTTTTCCGGTTTTCCTTTTTCTTTTTCCATTTCTTTTCTGTTTTGAGTCTAATTTGAATTCCAGTTTGAATTTGAATTTCTGCAAAACATGCAACACGTCCAAAAATTTCTAAATTCCCCTCTGAACATGGTTTATGGTTCTAAATCAAAATTTGAGTTTTGACTAAAAATTTGGGGTGTTACAATAACGTTGCTGCTCGGTTCAGTTGCCTTATTGATGTTGAGTTCATTGTCAATGTGACGTGGGACACTACTCGGTTCAGCTAAGAAATCACCATGATCATTTTCAGCATCTTGAGGGAAATAGCATTCTGGTGCACCTCGTTTATACTGAGGTGCATGAGAAATAAGTTTCTGCTGCGGTGGAGGTGAATAAGACCTCTGTGGAGTATACGAGTCGTCATACTCCAAGAATGACTGCACTCTTTGTGGAACCTCTCGACCGGAAGGTGAGCGGATTACCCACCGATACTTTTGAGGTAGATTGATTGCATTCATCCTGTGATGAGTCCCTCTCCCTCTTCTCTTTAAGGTAGAGGTTGGAATAATATTCCTGAGTGATAGCACAGCTAACAAACTCATCAAAATTCTCTTGGCTAACTTGAGTCAACTCACATCGCAGCCTAGCGGTCAGCCCTCGGTAAAAATGATAACCCTTCAAGGATAGTGATTTCACATAGTCAGGGACATATTGAGCTAAGCGATTGAATTCCTTCGCATACTCAATAACACTCATGTACCCTTGCTTCAGACTCCAAAATTCATCCAGTCTGGTTTGCATTATGCCCGCAGGAATGAAACGAGCACGAAATGCAGCCTGGAACTCCGCCCATGTGACACGATGCCCTGCTGGGTGGACAGCAAGGTATTCTGCCCACCACGCTCCAGCAAAGCCGTGAAGCTGCTGAGCGGCATATAGAGACTTCGAGAATTCATCACATTGAATCAACCCAAACTTGGACTCAATGACACGTAACCAGTGATTTGCTTCACAATGGTCAGCCGCCTCAGAGAATACCGGCGGTTGTGTCGCCAAGAAATCCAGATAAGTGCTCAGGGTTGGCATGTGATGTTGATCTTCTCTATTTATGCCTTGCTGAACTAGAGTTTGGAGAGTTTCATTCATCCTTGCCATAGTTTCAGCCAATCCGGTTGGCGATTGCTCTTGTAATGAAGTCGAGTCATTCCCACCTCGACTTGAACCTCCAATCTTCATTTGAAAGTGTGCGCGTACCATACTGCACGAAACAAAATTTTGAGTCAATAAAAATTCTATTTCAGTAGTAAGTAAAGATAAGTAAAACAGGAACATGTCATGAACTTTATGAAAGCATAACCACATTCATGTTTCAACAAATCTTAAGTACGCTAATCTAATCAGCGGGACTACCCTGACAAGTTCACACAAACTCCAAATTTTTCTCAAGTTATCTACAGATTCTTGACTTGACTTCAATACCAAAGTTTTAGTAAACTTCAGTATCTTTCCAACGAGTACTCATAGGTTCATTAAGGTTTTTTCTACAGGAAGTTATGGCTTGAAAACAGAAAGGTCCAGAGAGGGTTTTTGCTACTGTCCAGATTCTGAACAGTTTGCCTTCGACTGGACTTTTCACCAACTTAACGTGTGATTCTGCTCTGGAGGCCTACAAGGAAGATGTAGAGCACTTGAAAATCTCTCCAGAACTGTATCATACACCTTAATTGGGTCAATCTACTCAGTGTTATGCTCTGTTGAAGTCAAGCAAGAATTTCTGCCAGAAACAGAGCACTCCGTTTTTGAAAACTTTGGCGCCTAGTCATGCTCTCATTTGAATCTTAGCTCAAAATAAGAGTTCAGTAACTAATACTTGATTCAAACTTCCATTTTTAGTTGAGAGTTAGTTCATGAATCATTTCTTTTTAGGGAAGGGGTTATTAATTGTAGTACGGTGTCGATGCACCGTAAGAAGCATATCGGTACTACGTTACCTCACCAAAAGAAAATCCTACCCGGATTATACCGGCATATACGTATTATCAGTGGCACTAAGACGGTCTCTCGCAGACGTGTACTACACGGGATACGTACGTGGTTAGTACCTGCAGAAGATCACTCAATAGTGGTGCACTCAAAGTCTGTTTCATTTCAGCAGTTCCATATCTAAAAGTAAATACAAACGCCCGCATCATTGCCATACAGCCGTCCTTGAGTTAAGCCACGTCTCAAGTTACGTGATTGTGTTTTTACACCACACGACGGGGAAACCGAGTATCCATGAACGGTTCGTCATGGTTGGGAATGTTATCAACCCAACAGATACCACCTACTGCCCTGCAGGGCACGCCGATGGCAAGCGCTGCGTATGTCCTCCTAGGCTACTTCCAGAAGAACACACTATCACGTTACTGACCACACGATGGGGTCTCCACTTACTTGCCTAATGCACACTAGGGATCAGCGTTCCATATGGACTCAGGAACATGAAGAGTCCAAGAGTTTGATATTAACGTCTCACACCAAGCTGTGAGACCTATCCCTGAACCACATTCCTCGTCAGGGGAGCTAACCGGAATTGAACCGCTTTCGGTGGCGTTCCTTACCATGCTTACCTGAGTGTAGGTGCGTCGTTACAGAATCGAAGTTCAGAATTATAACACATATGTTAGTCATGCCACTTTAAGTAACTATACTACTATAGTCCTTATGTGGGCCTAATACCGTTTACTCACCGTATCCTAGATTTTTATCGTAATACGATCCTTATCCCGTGCGCCATTACCAATGCGGCTCTGATACCATGCTGACAGGTCCCCCGACGTCCCGCTCAGTCACGGGGACGGGGCACCTCGCCCGGGGATCGCATTGGGTTGCGGTGTTATGCGGCACCTAACAGCACACATATAAGGAATACTGTATTACATAAATCAAAAGCAGAAGCTTACAACTGTTCTTTGTAAATAATTTACATAAAATAGCTACAGCGGAAGTCTATAAACAGCTCACGTCGAATAACTAAGAAGCACTCGAGAAGAGGTCCAGCCCGCGGACTCCTCTCGCTAGCAACACGAAGACATGGCAGCGGCTAGGTCCTTCATGTGTAACATGACTCGGACGTTTCCGAGTCTCACCGGACAACCTTCTTTATAGCATCGTATTAACCTGCAAAACCACTCATATAGCAAGAGTGAGCACAAAGGCTCAGCAAGACTTAACCGTCTCTCCTAAAGCATGCAACTCTACATGAGGGTAACTTAAGACCTATTCCTGTAATTTGCGAAAAGACTCGCCTACGAGTTCATCCTTAACTTTCAGATTTTAGCCATAATAGTAGTGACCTTGCGCCCAGCAACATTGGTACTCCACACTCAAACAAGAAACGCTTCATTCTAATGTTACATGTCCCAAGGTAGAAATTTACTTTAGTTTGCTCTATCTCTACTTCAAACAAGGTTCTCATGCAATTTATAATAATCATAGCAGCACTTAAACTTTGCAAACTGTTTCCACACAACTTGATTACTACGTCACAACACAGGGAGCAAGCGGTAATCAATAACCGCGATGGACGGTGATTCGAATCAAAAAACTACCCGGATAACTCGACACATACGCCCGCCTCTGAAGACCCAAATCTGGCGTCCTCCATTGCGTCGTATGTGGCAACCTTTCACAGGACACTCGGCTGTAGAACCGGTTGCGCCGTCTCGGGCTCATAGTTCTAACGAGATGATGTGGTATGCCTCTACAATCCAGTGAACCTGGTAAATCGGTTTCCTGGTTCTCATATGTCAGTAAGCATCCGGTACACAACTCAATACCTGCTCCTGGGTGCCGCACACGCATCGGTCCTTAACCGACACGGGCAGAGCTACTCGACCAAGACCTCGTCTTGTCGCTGCCTAACCATCCTGCCCGGTCTCATCTTTAGAAATGTAAACTTTAGTTTGCCTCATTTCCAACTACACCCGTGTAATCCCGTCTATAACTCGCGAGTAGATTCCAACTACTCGACTTCTACCGGATGTCCTAAGCTATTTAGCACGGCATTATTATACAGCGGTGACCCTTTCTACCCTTAAATCCAGGGTTCATTTGGTCATGCATTTGGAGTGTAAAACATCCTTGACCTAATGCACATACAAACTTAGACCCATAGTAGCGAACAAAGGAAAAAAACTTTAAAAACAACTTAAGTGCAAACCGGGGCATGCCTTGATTTTGCAGGTGACTAAAGTCAGCTAATGTGATGTTAGTTGCTGATGACTTGAAGCTCAATGCCTGCCTTCTTGCTCCTTGATCCAAGCTCAACTTCTCCTTCTTCACTTTCCACGTTTAATCACTACACGTTATGAATATGTATACATGTTTAATTATAAACCCTTGCTAACAAGTGCTAAAGACAAGTTTAAAACTGGAACTCTGTTTAAGAATTTAAAATGACACTGGGGCTAGTGGTTTGGTTTGGGTGAAGCAACATCATCACTTGTGTGCCAATCATCTAAATAGGTTGAACAGGATAGTGGTGATCCAGAGCTCCAATGGAGCTGAAATTTTCATGTGAGTTCCTTGTCACAAGAAAGTCATCTGGACCAAAATTTAGAATATTTCACTAAGTAGATCACCCAGAACAATTCCCTAAGCATTTAGGAGAAAAGGAATTAATTCTGAATAAAGTTGCAATTTCATGAAAATTCAAGTGAACTAAAATTTCAAACATAGCTCAGGGAGCATGCAAGAGTTTTCCTAGGATTTTTGGAGCTAAGGAATGCCCAGAACTGAGTTTCCAAGTTTTTGGAAATTCCCTGAAAATGTTTCTGTATTCATTTAAATACAGAAACTTGAAATCATAATTACCCTAAATAAGTCAACTCCAAATGAGTTGAAACTTTTAAATGAGTCTCCTAACACTCTAAAGAATATTCTGGCAAATTTTGAGGATTTTTGGATGAACCAAACTCCCTCTAAAATTCTTTTGCTGAAAAGCTTTAAAGAATTTTCCAGCATTTTCTATTGGTTTTTATGCAAATTGGCCTGCATATTTGGATAGAACTTTTCATCCTAAATCCAACCCGATTTGAATCACTAAATTTGGATCTTCCTAGCAAAAGTTATGAGGTTCTAAAATTTGAATTGAATCTGGAAATCCAAATAAACCTGCGAAAAGTTTAAATTCTGACCGTGGGCCCATTGCACACGTGTCAGCTGCTGGAACTGAGCCACACGGGGCCACAGACCCCTTCCCGTGCAGCCACACTGGATCCTGGAGCTGCAGTCGATCAGTAATTTAACTTTTCCATCGCTGCCACGCGGGACCCGTCCGACCTTCTTCCTCCTCGGGCCGTTTTCTTTCCCGCGCCGCCCCCTCACCGGAGTCTCGTCTGAGCTCGCCGGAGTCGGCTTCCCGGCCGTCTCCTGGCTTGGTACTTGCCGCCTGGGGGTTTCCACCTACGAGCAATCCACTGGTGCGGTGCTCTCGGGCTGCCGGCGACCGGAAATCGGTCGGCGACGTGCGCACCCCTCGGTGAAGCCTCTGCGCCGTGGCCCGAGCACCCTAGTCCGCCACAGGTTCGGGGAACTTGCTCTAAAGCATCAGTGGAGGTCAGGCTAGCTCGGCAAGGCCTTAATATTGCTCGGAAACGGCGGCAAGTGGGGGCTCACCGTGTGCCCGAGTGTCTCCGCCATGATCGCCACTCGGAAGGATTGAAATGGTCTGCTAACACGGGGTTTCAAGCCAGGATTGGGGAGGGGATCGGGTCACCCTCGACTCTAGGTCTTTTGAGCACAGTTTAGTGAACTAAAGACGAGAATTGAGTGGGAATTTGGAGATTTCATACCGGAACCGTTCTGTGGCCGCCGGCGAAGTTTTTCCGAATTCTCGCTCGGTGGTTCACGGCTTGCCTTGTGGTTTGGGTGGAAGCAGCAGGGCTCACCGGCGCGTCCGGGGACGTCCTCGCTCGGTCGTGAAAGTGCCTGGTGCAGGCTGTGCACGCAAGCCTGTTTGGTTTTAGTTCTCTGGCCAGTATATGCACGCACGATTCTTGGTCGGGGCAGCCGAAAACCTCTCGGGTTTGTGCCGAGCAAGCCGAGGGAAGTCCCCTAGTGCCATCTTTCGGCTTGGGAGGCGCTGTGGCACGAGCCTGGCGGTCTCCCGATCAGGGACCCGAGGCGGCTATGAGCGGCGGCTCGATTTTCTTTCTTGCGTGGGGAAGAAGCAGCAAACGGGAACTCGGTCACTTGGGGATGGATCACGCCGAGAGTTAAGGGAGCCACGAGCAGCTCTCCAGTACCGCTACTTCGGTGAGGAGGTGGCAGCAGTTTGCTCTCGGAAGCGCCTGGAGCTTCGCTCGGCAGCTCGGTGTGAGCCGATACACAGAGACTGAAAACTTAGGCAGTAAGTTTTTATCCCCCCCCTCAATGACAATTGGGGCCCACAGCTCATCTCTGCCCCAAAAGATCTTCAATTTTTGGCCTAGTGCAAATTCAGCCCTGAGGAACTCAAATTCAAAAGTCATTTGGCAATTTGACAAGTTGTGCCTCAGTTTCAAATTTGAATTCAAGTTTAGATGAAATTTACAAGTCCCTTTGATCTACATATCAAAGTACCTCCAAATTTCCTCCAAATTTGGCTTCCTCATAATTTGGACCTGTTGAATTCAACTATGCCCTCTGATTCTTGAGTTGGCCATTGCAATTACAAACTTTTAAACAACAGTTTGAATTTCCCCTTGTGGAAATGCCCTTCTTCTTTTTTAAGTGACCCTTTTAGTTCAAACTGAATTCAAAGTTTCTTTGCACATGCCAACACTTTCCTGAGTATACAAAAGTTTTTGCAAGTCCCATTTCTTGTATTTAAACTCAACTTTATTCATAGCTCAAGTTTTCCAATTACAAGTTTTGGGACTTTTACAGAAGGCGTTGGACCACTTCGATCCAGATTTTGCCAACGATGCAAGAAACATTCGCATCGGGTTAGCGACGGATGGTTTCTCACCGTTCAGTACTAACGATACCCCATACTCATGCTGGTCGGTGTTTGTTATTCCGTAAAATTTGCCACCATCTTTATGTATGAAGTATGAGTTTATATTCCTCTGTCTCATTGTACCTGGACCATATCATCCTGGTTCATGACTCAATGTGATGTTGAAGCCGTTGATTGAGGAGTTGAAAATGTTATGGATAGGAACCGAAGCGTACGACTGTTATAGAAAACAGAAATTCAACCTTCGAGTTGCGTACTTATGGTCCGTTCATGACTTTCCAGCATACGGCATGTTTTCTAGATGGAGCACTCATCGTCGTTTGACATGTCCGATATGTGCTGCAGACGCAGAATGTTTTCGGCTGAGTCTTGGTGGCAAGATATCTTACTTTGATTGTCATAGACGTTGGTTACCTAAGAATCACATTTTTAGACAACAGAGGAATGCCTTCAAAAAGGACACTATTATCACAAAAGGACCACCACAACGTTTGAACGGGTCAGAGATTTCTGCATTGTTGGACAAACTTGTGCCAGATGAAAATCGTCCAGGATATTTTGTTGGTTACGGAGAGGAACACAATTGGACTCATGTTTGTGCATTATGGGAGCTACCGTATGTGAAGTCCTTAATTCTAATGCACAACATTGATGTCATGCATCAGGAGCGTAACATTTGCGAGTGCATTGTAAGTACATGCTTGGATGTGATGGGCAAAACAAAAGACAATCTAAAGGCTCGAAAGGATTTGGCAGTAGTTTGTAATCGTCCAAGTCTTGAACTCACTGAATCAGGTGGCAAACCTTGCGCATCTTTTTGTCTTAAAGCTAAAGACAATAAAGAAGTCTTTAATTGGTTGAAGAAGTTGAAATTTCCAGATGGTTATGCTGCTAGCCTGAGACGAGCTGTGAATGTGAAGACTGGAAAACTCACTGGGTTGAAAAGTCATGATTATCACATAATCATGGAACGACTTTTACCGGTAATGTTTCGGGGTTATCTTGATGATGCAGTGTGGAAGGTGTTAGCCGAGCTTAGTTTTTTTCATAGACAGCTTTGTTCTAAAGAAATCACAAAGGAGATGATGGAAAAATTGGAAATAGAGGGACCTGTGTTGTTATGTAAGATGGAAAATTTTTTCCCTCCAGGCTTCTTCAACCCAATGCAACATATCCTAATACATCTTCCATATGAAGCTAAAGTGGACGGCCCTGTTCAATATCGGTGGATGTATCGCATTGAAAGAGCACTCAGAATGCTGAAACCAATGGTTCATAATAGGTCAAGGGTAGAAGGATGCATCGCCGAAGCTTTTACACTTCAGGAGATAGGATACTTTTCAAGTGTTTACTTTGCAGAAGAAAACAATGTTAATGCTCCAACGTTACGGTACAATGTGAATGAAGCACTTCCTTGTAGCGACCTCTAAATTTTTCAAATAAGAGGCACCACCATTGGTAGTAGCATGAGCTAAGATGCTATAACTGAAGAAAAGACAGCGGCATTGCTTTACATGTACGCAAATATAGATGAGATGGACAAATATTTTCAGTAAGTGTTTGTTCACAATGTATACTAAATAGCACGCATGTCTAACTTACTTATGTGGCGGACCGGAATCCGTCCATCCAGGATCGCAGAGGGTGGTGCCGCGCGATGCGACACCCGACAGCACACGTCATAAGAACACATTATATTACATGGGGAAAAACAAACTGAATGTACAAAGTAGTACACTTCTCAGTTACAAACTAGGGTCTTTAATACACAGCGGAAGTTTCTTTTGTACTACTCACACCCGCCTATCTAGCAAAAGTCGGTTGCCCAGCCCTAGGGCAACCCACACTAGCTGCACGTCTCAGCTCAGCGCGGCGTGTACGGCTCCCACTCAGCCATGGTCCCCGACGGAGGGTAACCCTCGCCGGTGGACTCGTACTTCGAGTCCGTGGGTGGCTCCTCACCTGAAAAACACTTAAGCAGCAACCGTGAGCACGATGGCTCAACAAGGCTTAACCGAGTCACCTAAGCATGAAACTCTACATGAAGGGTACAATGACATAGGATAGCAATGTTGCAGCAAATGGACACGCCTACAAGTTCATCCTTAGTTCATCTTTTAGCAATAAGTAAACAGTTCGGGAATCTGAAATTTAGTAAGCAGTATTCGGTGGCACACATGTAGCAATACAATTATATCAATCAGCAATATTGAATCATCATATTTCATGCATTAGTCTACGTCACGACTCAGTGACCAAGTGGTACTCTTCACCGCGAGGGACGGCGAATCGACTCGATATACACCTGCAGGGAAACCCAAAGAGCACGTCACGTACGCCCACCCGTGGAGCTGCACAGCATGCTCACTCGATGTCGTACGGGACAACCTTTCACCCAACAGCCCAAACGTCGAACCGGTCGCACCGAAACGAGCAGGAGGTTCCCCACACGGAGCATCTCTCTATGCCCGTTGTCAGATTTCCACCTTGCTGCCCTCAACCTACACCTATAAATCGGTGTGCTATGCCTTGACGCCCGGAGGTTTTGGCTACATCGGTTTATCGGGGCCCATATATACGATATGCCTTCGGTACGTTCAAACTTGATCAGCGTGGGCCGCACACAGATCGGTCCTCAATCGACACGGAAAGGGCTGCGCACACAGGACTCCCTCTTGCTGCGCTCTAGCCCCTGCCTAGTCTCATTTTCATTACTAAAGTGATCTCACGTCACTCAACCGAACCCGTGTGTCCCAAGCCTATCTCGCGAGTAGATTCCAACTACTCGACTTGTACCGAAGCCCTATGAATCTTTAAGCATAGACTATCTACTCGAGGTCTTAGACACTACCCTCACTTGTATGGAAAATTTCTGGTCATGCAAATGGGGTTCCATCCATCCTATACCTAATGCACATTCACACTTCATATGACACCTGTAAACAAAGTAAAACTTATAAAAGGTTAATGCAAACCGGGGCTTGCTATGTTGCTGCTGGTCAGTAGTTAGCTCTTCTTCCGGAAGGAGGAAGTCCAGCACTTCCGGAGTCTTTTCTTCAGTGACTACACGTTTAATGAAATACGAAATGTAAATTTAAATGCAATGTGTAAACTTGTATACTTAACTACTAATAACTCTAGCTAGCCCTCCCCTTTGGTTCTGAAATTTTTGTGGTGGCTTGGTAGGATCCTAACCAGAGTCCCAAGTTTCATTTGAAACAAAGTTCATTTGAACCTTGTACAAATAGAAGCCCATTTGGTCAATACTTGAGCCTCTAACTAATTCCAGCGGTTTTCATGGCTCCAACCATTACTTTCTGGAAACTAGAATTTAGGATGGTTCTAATGGAGTTGGTTTCATGTCATTTGAAGAATTCTACATAAAGTTATGCCCTACTTAAGATTTGAGAAAATCTGAAAAATGTTTCTGTACATTTTTCTATTTTCTCAGGGCAGTTCTCTTAATCACCCCATTAGGGTAACTAAATTAACTAGGATGAGTAAGAAAATTTTACTGGGATTCAGGGATTTTCTAATGAACCTCTCAGCCAAATCTCAGAATTTTTCATAAAGTAGTTCTCCAGATAAAATTCCCAACAGTTTAAATTTTAGGGATTTAATTCTGGACAACTATTCAATTTCATGAGCTGAATTTGGTATTGCTGGTAAGTACTCAGAATTCTGAGTTCAGCAAAATTTGGTTCATCAAATTTGGAGTTTCCTAGCAAAAGTTCTATGCATTTGAAGTTCGAACTAAAACTGAAAATTCCAAAAATGTTTAAATCCTGCGGGTGGGACCCACTCCTCGAGCCGGCCCACTCAGAATGCGGCCACACCGCGGCCCACGGGGTTTTACCCGCGCTGCCGCACTGAATCCTGGCCGCAAACCGATCCCCGCGTGAGATCAGAGGCTGACCGGTTGACCCGGCCCCCCTTCGTCTACCTCGCGCTCTCCCGCAGCTCCCGCGGCGGCGCTTCGCCGGAGCGCTCGCCACCGGGCGTTTCACCGCCCGACCTTCGACAAAACTTGCCGCCCGTGCCTAACTCGGCTCGGCGAACACGCTGGTACCCTCACTGGAGCTCAGCAATGGCCGGAACTATGCCCGCGGCGGTGACAGAGCTTTCCTCTACTCCGGCGACGTCGCCTGGGCTACTCCGGGCCTTATTTCTCAAGCGGTTTGCTCCTACAGCTCCGCCGTGACCTAAGGAGCAACGTCCAGAGCTCTGATCCTGTGAGAACCGTTGGCAACTAGGGGCTCACCGTGCGACCTAGGGCGATTTCGGGGAAAACTGGAAAAACTCGAAGAACTGAGGGTTTCCTCGATGGTTCTTCCTAGTTCTTGATCCCACGTGCCTGCACGGATGTCTACAACTGGTTTTCTAGGTCTGGGGAGGAGTGGTTCGGTGTGTGAGGCGAATTTGCCGATTTACCCGAACTGGGCTATATCACATGTTCTCGGCAAGAACTGGAATTCCGGCCAGCACACCTCATGGCATGCGGCCGGCGTTGTTGGACAGGGAGCACCCTTCAAGGCGAACCTCCTGGCCCTCTCACTTGACGGGGGATCAAGCCAAGCGGCCGGGCTGGGAGTTTTCGGTCGCGGCGGCTCTACCCGGTGTGGAAGGGAAACCAGGAGCTCGGGGGTAGCTTACCGTGGATGGGGCGCCGGGGTATCGTGTCTATCGCGTCGAGGACGCCTCGGTGAAGCTCGGGGAGAGCTCGGACTCGCTTGCTAGCTGCTGGGATGGGAGGACACCGGAGCACCGAAAGTTTTCGGGGGTGCGGCGGTGTTTCCTAGTTGAGGGTTTGGGACCAATCACGACCGCGACGGGAGTCGGTTCAGGAGGAGATATCGCCGGGCGACCGCTTCGTAGGCGCGCGCTGTGGGCTGGCGCTCGGGAGGTGGCGTTCGGGGAAGCAGCTCGCTGGCGCACGGAGGAAGGTTGCTTCGGCGAGAAAAAGAGAGCTGTCCGGGGTTGCACCTCCCTCCCACTGACCTGTGGGCCCAACCTTCCCCCTAATCCTCTCTTCTCAATTTCTATTGTAAATATCCCAGCAACTACACATTGAATGAGAGACTTAGCCCCCAAGTCTTGGTTTGAATTTGAATTCTCAAATTCAAACTTTGTTTGGTTAAATTTGCTTCATGTTTAAACTGAAATTCAAATTCAGTTTTGAATTATTGCAAATTTAACTCCCGACAAGATGAACTCCAATGAGGATGAAAATTGGTGGGCTTACTCAGAAAAATGTGTTGAGTTTGAATATGAAGCTAACTTTTGAATTTGGGTGATGAAAGTTGCTGCAATTTGAATTTACATTCAAATTGGCCTCTTTTTCAAATATCTGAAAAAGTGCCTCAAAAAGTGTTGGACTCTCATGAAACTTGGACTGAACCTTCCCAAGACTTTTTAAGTTCTAGGGGTGAGCTTAACCTCTCATGTTCATGTGTCCAAATCCCACTTTGTGAAAATGAAGGCTTTCCCCTCTAATCACTCTTTTGATGGAGGTTACTTGCTCTTCCCACTTTTTCACCATCTATCCACAACAAGAACTGTGGTGTTATGAGGTGATGAAAAGTTTTTGCAAGTCCCTTTTCTTGGGCTTTTACATCCCTCCCCCCTTAAAAGAATCTCGTCCCGAGATTATAAAAGAAGAGATAGTGATGTAATAGGGACTTACCAGCGTTGGGATGCCATGAACTCTAGGTAATTTGAGCGAAGGAATTCCTCGCTCTCCCATGTCGCTTTTTCGGCGGTGTGGTTGCTCCAGAGTATTTTGTAGAACCACAACGTTCTGCTACGCGTGGTTCGGGCTTTCTCATCCAGAATTTCCACTGGATACTCATCATAGGGTGCCATCTTCATACTCGCCTGATAGCCATTGTTGTACGAGAATTCTGCCAATGGTAGGTGATCATCCCAGTTCCTACCATGGTGGATGGCACATGCTCTCAACATGTCCTCCAAAACTTGATTCACCCTCTCTGTCTGGCCATCTGTCTGAGGGTGGTAAGCGGAGCTTCTAATCAGTTTAGTACCCAAAGCAGCATGCAACTGCTCCCAAAAGCGAGATACAAACAATGCACCTCGGTCTGAGACTATGGTCTTGGGTACGCCATGCAAACATAGGATCCTGGCGATATATAACTCCGCATATCTGTTGGAATGGAAATGTGTATGCACGGGGATGAAGTGAGCTGACTTGGTTAGTCGGTCAACGATCACCCAAATGGAATCATGTTAGTTGGATGTTAAGGGTAATCCCACAATGAAATCCATGCTCACATATTCCCATTTCCATGCCGGGATCTTCAGGGGTTGCAACAGCCCTGATTTCTTCATTGATCAGCTTTCACTCGTCGGCACGTATCGCACTCGGATACGTACTTCACTTCCTCCCACTTCATCCGTGTCCACCAAAATTTCTTTTTTCAAATCTTGGTACATTTTTTTGCTTCCCGGATGAATGGAGTATTTGGACAAGTGAGCTTCATCGAGGATCTTCCTCCTCAGTTCCATATCTCGGGGTACGACTATCCGATCATTAAACCACAGCGTCCCTTCATCATCTTTCCGGAAACACTTGATCTCTCCATTGTCTATCTGTCTCCGGAGATGTGCCATGCCTTTATCCGTCTTCTGAGCTGCAATGATGTCCTCCCTAATAGTAGGGATGAGGTCAAGGTGTTACAGCGATCCATAAGGAACCAAGTATAAACTTGACTCTTCCTCCTCCACCGGGGTAATGGTGAGGTGATGGACATGTGATTTCCGACTCAGCGCGTCGGCAACCACATTCGCCTTGCCGGGGTGGTAATGAATCTCAATTGCATAATCTTTGATCAATTCTAACCACCTCCGTTGCCTCATGTTCAGCTCCTTCTGGGTGAAAATGTATTTCAAGCTCTTGTGGTCGGTGTAGAGGTGCACAAAATTTCCCAGGAGATAGTGCCTCCACATTTTTAGCGCCAAAACCACTGCAGCAAGCTCAAGATCATGAGTGGGATAATGCTGCTCATGGTTCCGAAGTTGGCGTGAGCCATAGGCGACCACACGTCCTTCCTGCATTAACACGCAGCCAAGCCCAATACCGGACGCGTCACAATACATGTCGAAGGGCTTTGTTGTATCCGGCTGAGCTAAGACCGGGGCTGTGGTGAGATGCTTCACCAATGTTTGGAATGCTCCTTCACACGCCGTGTTCCAAACATATTTCGTCCCTTTCTTCAGCAATTCTGTCATCGGCTTATCGAGCTTGGAGAAGCTTGGAATGAATCTTCGATAGTATCCCACTAACCCGAGGAAGCTTCTGACTTCATGGACTGAAGTGGGAGCTTTCCATTTCAGCACTTGCTCTATTTTGCTTGGGTCAACCGCAATGCCTTCTGCTGAGATGATAAGTCCCAAGAATGGCACTTGGCTGATCCAAAACTCGCATTTGCTGAACTTGGCGTAGAGCTTGTGGTCTCACAATCGTTGAAGAACGATCCGCAAGTGTTCGGCATGTTCGGCTTCTGTCTTGGAGTAAACCAAGATATCGTCGATGAACACTACCACGAACTTGTCCAGCTCCGGCATGAACACCGAGTTCATGAGATACATGAAGTGGGCTGGAGCGTTTGTGAGACCAAAGGACATGACGAGATATTCGTATAAGCCGTATCTCGTCGAGAACGCCGTCTTCGGAATATCCTCCGCCCGGATCTTGATCTGGTGATATCCAGAGCGAAGGTCCATCTTGGAGAACACATTTGCACCCACAAGTTGATCAAACAGTATGTCGATGCGGGGCAGTGGGTACTTATTCGTGATGGTGACGGCGTTGAGCGGCCGGTAATCCACACAATGCCTCAAGGTTTCATCCTTCTTCTTCACGAACAGCGCCGAGCATCCCCAAGGCGAGGAACTCGGCCTAATGAAACCTTTGTTCAACAGATCATTGAGCTGTTCTTTCAGTTCAGCCCGCTCATTTGGAGCCATTTTGTATGGTCTCCGTGATATGGGCATAGTCCCGGGTGCAAGTTCAATCTTGAACTCGACATCCCGCTCAGGTGGCATGCCCGGAAGATCATCCGGAAACACGCCGGGGTACTCCCGGACTATCGGGACGTCTTCTAACTTGAGAGCTTCAGCATTATTAATTGCTAAAACTTCCCGGTATGGCGTGTCTAACACTATGGAATGCGGATGGTGGAATGGAGAATTTAAGTGAACCGTCCGTGTCCGAGTCTCTAGGACAGCGCCATGGTATTGGATCCATGACATCCCTAAGATTGCATCAATCTTTTGCCCCATAAGGATTATCAAGGTGGTGGGATATAGTTTCCCACCTAGGCACAGAGGTGCCTTTGGAATCATCATATTAGCTGAAATCTTCCCTCCCGGTGAGCAGATCATATAAGTGCAGTCGGTTGGGAGGACTTGCAATTGATGCTTAGCCACATAGGATGCACTTATAAAGCTATTGGTTGCACTAGAATCAAACAATATGACGATGGCTTGATGGTTGAGAGTAAACGTACCCGCCAGCACGTTGTCTCCCTCTGGGGCGTCCTCATTGTCGAGGTTGCAGACGCCACCAGTCCGCTGACCAACCTTCTTCACTGGAGGTCGGCCTCGAGCACCACCCTGGAACTGGGCTTGCCCGCTGCTCTGCTGCCCCTGGGGACAGTCCTTCGCGAAGTGGCCCGCTTGGCCACACGTGAAGCAGGTGAATCGGGGCGGTCCCCCGCTGATCGGTGGACGGAATCCCGGGGCGCGTTGTGGCGGTGGAAACGCCCGGGGTGCCGTCTGCTGCTGCTGCTGCTGTCTTGGTGGTGGCATCGGCGGTCGGAACGGGGGTGACTGAAACGAACGTCGCCCGAACAGCTGAGGTCGCGCCGGTGGATGCCACTGCTGCCCGGATGGTGTCCGATACACCATACGGTACTTCTGAGGCGCGCCACCACCGCTGCTAGGTGGAGCGCTGCGCTTCCTCTGCTCAGCTGCCAACTCCCGCTGAGCGTCCCCTTGCATGATCGCGGCATTGACTAGGTCATTGAATGTGCCGCGATTCCACTGAACGAGGTGCGTCTTCATTTCGGGGTGTAACCCCCGATAGAAGTGCTCCCGCTTTTTCTCCTCCGTGGAGATATAGTCTGACGCGTATTGCGCCAGATGGTTGAAGGCACGGGAGTAGTCGTGGGCACTCCTCCCGCCCTGCTTCAGTTCCAAAAATTCTTGGAACTTCCTCTTCATGATCCCGGGAGGAATGTGATAGGCGCGGAACGCCTCCCGGAACTCTTGCCATTCCACGGCATGGCCAGCCAGACGTGAGGCGACATAATTCGCCCACCACGCACCAGCGGCACCGTGGAGTTGTTGCGCTGCAAACAAAGTCTTTTGCCGCTCCGTGCATTGGAGTAACCCGAACTTGGACTCAATGGTCCGCAGCCAGTTGTCAGCCTCCAGTGGTTCTTCGGCTTTTGTGAACACTGGAGGGTGCGTGCTCATGAAATCCGAGTACGACACTTCCCGGGGCTCACGAGGCCCTCTATCTTGACGTCCCCCTGCCTGGGACGTATTCTGCACGATCGTGCGGAGCAGGTCGGTCTGCTCCTCACGACCTCCCACCAATGCCGCTATCACATCCGCTAGAGTAAGCGGAGGCGGCGGTGGTGGCTGCTGCAGCGGGGTACTGTCGTAGGCCGGTGGCTGGGAGTCATCGCCTCCTCCTTGGCTAGAGCCACCAACCTCGTGCGTGGTCCTAGTGCGAACCATCTGCAGCCATACGACAATGACATCAGTCCCGCAACAGATTGCATGCAGTCCAATAACAATAGGCGTAACAACATAATGACAATAAAAACATGCGATATATCTCGTAAGTAGATAATGTAATAACTTTGCACAAGCTACACCATTACCAGACCAAACACAAGCTAGTTTAATCCAACTTGATGAACCTCCACTTTGGAAGCTCACCATAACTAGGTTTGGTCACTACGAGATATTACTATCGCTTTGTCATCACGTAGACCACCCTTAGGGTACCACACCCTCTCCAATGAGTTCAATTGTCATTCTTCTGTCAGAATGACTAGTTTCTACCTATTCCAAGTTTTGATCTGGTTATGGGCATTTTCATTACTCAAGCTGAATACCAAAGTTAAAGTTAACTTCAGTATCATTCCAACGAGTACCCATTTGCCCCCAGATCAGCTTTGGTTAAAGAGTTATGCTAATTCAAAGTCAGCAGAATTTCTGGAAAATTTTTAACAGCACCTCCATTGGAAGTGGCTGTTTTCATCCCTGGTTTCCACTGAAATCTGTGCTTAAATTTCAGAAACTTTAAATTGCAAAGATGTCACACATCTTCTACTCTTTCTAAGTATGTATTATATGAAAATTTTTTATTTTTCTGCTGGGAGTTAGGTTTGAAAAACAGAATAGTCCCGAGAATGTTTTACTCTGTCCTGGTTTTGGACAGTTTACCTTTCTATGGGATTTCAGCCATCTTAAGGTGTGTTTCAGCTCTGGAAGTCTACAACAAAGTTGTAGAGTACTTAAATACCTTTCCAGAACTATATAGCACACCTCCCTGGGCTAAAATACCTGTGAGTTATGCCCTGTTGAAGATCAGCAAACTTGCTGCCCAAAACAGAGCACTCTGTTTTTCAGTCTTTTGGAACTACACTCATCAATTATCACTTTTCTACCCAACCAGAGTCCTAGATGTTGATCCTAGTGATTTTAATTCCTTGTTATTATTAATTTGCATGCATATGCCTATGATATCTCGGTACTACGTTCCTCACAAAAGAAAACACTAACCGGACTATACCGGCATATACGTCTCAAGTGTGGCACTAAACAGTCTCTCGCGCACGTTTTCTACACGGATACCTAAGTGGTTAGTACCTGCAGAAGACCACACAATAATGGTGCACTCAATGGTCGGTTTCATTTCAAGCAGTTCCATATTTGAAATTAAATACAAATGCCCGTATCATTGTCATACGGCCGTCCTTGAGTTAGGTCACGTCTCAAGGTACGTGATCGTGTTTCAACAGCACACGACGGGGAACCTTAGTAGTTCATGAACGGGTCGTCACGGTTGGGAATGTTATCAGCCCAACAGATACCACCTACTGCCCTGCAGGGCACGCCGATGGCAAGCGCTGCGTATGTCCCCCTGGGCTACTTCCAAACGAACACACTTTCGCGTTACTGACCACGCGATGGGGTCTCCACTTACTTGCCTAATGCACGCTAGGGATCAGCGTTTCATATGAACTCAGGGAAATGAAGAGTTCAAGAGTTTCATATTGACGTCTCACACCAAGCTGTGAGACCAACCCCTGAACCACTTTCCTCGTCAGGGGGAGCTAACCGAAATTGACCCGCTTTCGGTGGCATTCCTTACCATACTTACCAGAGCGTAGGTGCGTCGTTACATAATTGAAATTAAGAATTATAACACATAAGTTAGTCTTTGCAACTTTAGGTAACTATGCTAGTATAGTCCTTACATGGGCTACTACCGAATCCTCACTGTATACCTACGTCTTTCCCGTAATACAGTCCTTAAGTACTGTGCTATCCCCAATGCAGCTCTGATACCAGGCTGTGGCGGACCGGAATCCGCCCATCCAGGATCGCAGAGGGTGGTGCCGCGCGATGCGACACCCGACAGCACATGTCATAAGAGCACATTATGTTACATGGGGAAAAACAAACTGAATGTACAAAGTAGTACACTTCTTAGTTACAAACTAGGGTCTTTAATACACAGCGGAAGTTTCTTTTGTACAACTCACGCCCGCCTATCTAGCAAAAGTCGGTTGCCCAGCCCTAGGGCAACCCACACTAGCTGCACGTCTCAGCTCAGCGCGGCGTGTACGGCTCCCACTCAGCCGTGGTCTCCGACGGAGGGTAACCCTCGCCGGTGGACTCGTACTCCGAGTCCGTGGGTGGCTCCTCACATGAAAGACACTTAAGCAGCAACCGTGAGCACGATTGCTCAACAAGGCTTAACCGACTCACCTAAGCATGAAACTCTACATGAAGGGTACAATGACATAGGATAGCAATGTTGCAGCAAATGGACACGCCTACGAGTTCATCCTTAGTTCATCTTTTAGCAATAAGTTAACAGTTCAGGAATCTGAAATTTAGTAAGCAGTATTCGGTGGCACACATGTAGCAATACAATTATATCAATCAGCAATATTGAATCATCATATTTCATACATTAGTCTATGTCACGACTCAGTGACCAAGTGATACTCTTCACCGCGAGAGACGGCGAATCGACTCGATATACACCTGCAGGGAAACCCAAAGAGCACGTCACGTACGCCCACCCGTGGAGCTGCACAGCACGCTCACTCGATGTCGTACGGGACAACCTTTCACCCAACAGCCCAAACGTCGAACCGGTCGCTCCGAAACGAGCCGGAGGTTCCCCACACGGAGCATATCTCTATGCCCGTTGGCAGATTTCCACCTTGCTGCCCTCAACCTACACCTATAAATCGGTGTGCTATGCCTCGACGCCCGGAGGTTTAGGCTACATCGGTTTATCGGGGCCCATATATCCGATATGCCTTCGGTACGTTCAAACTTGATCAGCGTGGGCCGCACACGGATCGGTCCTCAATCGGCACGGACAGGGCTGCGCACACAAGACTCCCTCTTGCTGCGCTCTAGCCCCTGCCTAGTCTCATTTTCATTACTAAAGTGATCTCACGTCACTCAACCGAACCCGTGTGTCCCAAGCCTATCTCGCGAGTAGATTCCAACTACTCGACTTGTAACGAAGCCCTATGAATCTTTAAGCATAGACTATCTACTCGAGGTCTTAGACACTACCCTCACTTGTATGGAAAATTTCTGGTCATGCAAATGGGGTTCCATCCATCCTATACCTAATGCACATTCACACTTCATATGACACATGTAAACAAAGTAAAACTTATAAAAGTTTAATGCAAACCGGGTCTTGCCTTGTTGCTGCTGGTCAGTAGTTAGCTCTTCTTCCGGAAGGAGGAAGTCCAGCACTTCCGGGGTCTCTTCTTCAGTGACTACACGTTTAATGAAATACGACATGTCAATTTTAATGCAATGTGTAAACTTGTATACTTAACTACTAATAACTCTAGCTAGCCCTCCCCTTTGGTTCTGAAATTTTTGTGGTGGCTTGGTAGGATCCTAACCAGAGTCTTGACCAAGTTTCATTTGAAACAAAGTTCATTTGAACCTTGTACAAATAGAAGCCCATTTGGTCAATACTTGAGCCTCTAACTAATTCCAACGGTTTTCATGGCTCCAACCATTACTTTCTGGAAACTAGAATTTAGGATGGTTCTAATGGAGTTGGTTTCATGTCATTTGAAGAATTCTGCAGAAAGTTATGCCCTATTTAAGATTTGAGAAAATCTGAAAAATGTTTCTGTACATTTTTCTATTTTCTCAGGACAGTTCTCTTAATCACCCCATTAAGGTAAATAAATTAACTTGGATGAGTCTGAAAATTTTACTGGGATTCAGGGATTTTCTAGCAAACCTCTCAGACAAATTTCAGAATTTTTCATAAAGTAGTTCTCCAGATAAAATTCCCAACAGTTTAAATTTTAGGGATTTAATTCTTGAAAACTATTCACTTTCATGAGCTGAATTTGGTATTGCTGGAAATTACTCAGAATTCTGAGTTCAGTAAAATTTGGTTCATCGAATTTGGAGTTTCCTAGCAAAAGTTCTATGCATTTGAAGTTTGAACTAAAACTGGAAACTCCAAAAATGTTTAAATCCTGCGGGTGGGACCCACTCCTCGAGCCGGCCCACTCAGAATGCGGCCACACTGCGGCCCACCGGGTTTTACCCGCGCTGCCGCACCGAATCCCGGCCGCAATCAGATCCCCGCGCGAGATCAGAGGCTGACCGGTGGACCCGGCCCCCCTTCGTCTACCTCGCGCTCTCCCGCAGCTCCCGCGGTGGCGCTTTGCCGGAGCGCTCGCCGCCGGGCGTTTCACCGCCCGACCTTCGACGAAACTTGCCGCCCGTTCCTAACTCGGCTCGGGGAACACGCTGGTACCCTCACCGGAGCTCGGCAATGGCCGGAACTATGCCCGCGGCGGTGACAGAGCTTCCCTCTACTCCGGCGACGTCGCCTGGGCTACTCCGGGCCTTATTTCTCAAGCGGTTTGCTCCTACAGCTCCGCCGTGACCTAAGGAGCAACGTCCAGAGCTCTGATCCCGCGAGAACCGTCGGCAACTAGGGGCTCACCATGCGACCTTGGGCGATTTCGGGGAAAACTGGAAAAACTCGAAGAACTGAGGGTTTCCTCGATGGTTCTTCCTAGTTCTTGATCCCACATGCCCGCACGGATGACTATAACTGGTTTTCTAGGTCTGCGGAGGAGTGGTTCGGTGTGTGAGGCGAATTTGCTGATTTACCCGAACCGGGCTATATCACATGTTCTCGGCAAGAACTGGAATTCGGCCAGCACACCTCATGGCATGCGGCCGGCGTTGTTGGACAGGGAGCACCCTTCCAGGCGAACCTCCTGGCCCGCTCACTTGACGGGGGATCAAGCCTAGCGGCCGGGCTGGGAGTTTTCGGTCGCGGCGGCTCTACCCGGTGTGGAAGGGAAACCAGCAGCTCGGGGGTAGCTTACCGTGGATGGGGTGCCGGGGTATCGTTTCTATCGCGTCGAGGACGCCTCGGCGAAGCTCGGGGAGAGCTCGGAATCGCTTGCTAGCTGCTGGTATGGGAGGACGCCGGAGCACCGAAAGTTGGGGGGGTGCGGCGGTGTTTCCTCGTTGAGTGTTTTGGGACCAATCACGACCACGACGGGAGTCGGTTCAGGAGGAGATATCGCCGGGCGACCGCTTCGTCGGCGCGCGCTGTGAGCTGGCGCTCAGGAGGTGGCGTTCGGGGAAGCAGCTCGCTGGCGCACGGAGGAAGGTTGTTTCGGCGAGAAACAGAGAGCTGTCCGGTGTTGCACCTCCCTCCCACTGACCTGTGGGCCCAACCTTCCCCCTAATCCTCTCTTCTCAATTTGTTTGGTAAATATCCCAGCAACTACACATTGAATGAGAGACTTAGCCCCCAAGTCTTGGTTTGAATTTGAATTCTTAAATTCAAACTTTGTTTGGTTAAATTTGCTTCATGTTTAAACTGAAATTCAAATTCAGTTTTGAATTGTTGCAAATTTAACTCCCGACAATATGAACTCCAATGAGGATGAAAATTGGTGGGCTTACTCATAAAAATGTGCTGAGTTTGAATATGAAGCTAACTTTTGAATTTGGGTGATGAAAGTTGCTGCAATTTGAATTTACATTCAAATTGGCCTCTTTTTCAAATACCTCCAAAAGTGCCTCAAAACGTGTTGGACTCTCATGAAACTTGGACTGAACCTTCCCAAGACTTTTTAAGTTCTAGGGGTGAGCTCAACCTCTCATGTTCATGTGTCCAAATCCCACTTTGTGAAAATGAAGGCTTTCCCCTCTAATCACTCTTTTGATGGAGGTTACTTGCTCTTCCCACTTTTTCACCATCTATCCACAACAAGAACTGTGGTGTTGTGAGGTGATGAAAAGTTTTTGCAAGTCCCTTTTCTTGGGCTTTTACAACTTATAATGTCCCTGTTTTTTTATTTAGTCTGTTTGACCGAGAAAATTGGAAGTCTAAGCATCAACCAACGAGCAAGCAAGTACTAACGATGCGACGTATTGGAGTAAATGGAGGACCTAACTTCCAATCTTGGTTTAGAGAACATGTAACTATTTCTTTTCTTTCCCTCCTTCTATGAATAGCGATTTTGGGGCCAAAAAACCTTCTAACTTCTATATTTCAAACAGTGCAAAAATGACGCAGGTGTCCATGAGGACTTGCGTCAATTGTCATACGGATCTACTAAAGTGAGAAGCTACGGTCGATACGATGTCAATGGGTTCCGCTTTTGTACAACTGATTTTGAAGATCATCGTCCACTAACAGCAACATGTAACACTGGAGTTGTGAATACAACTCTAGATGCCGAAGGACGGGAAACGGATTACTATGGGATTATTAAAAGAATCCTTGAATTCAGTTTTGCCAGAAATAAAGAGCTAAATGTAGTCTTTTTTTTACTGTGATTGGTTTGACAATAACATAGGCACTCGACAAAACCAATTTGGCATGGTAGAAGTGAAACACAATGAACAACTATGAGGATGTGACACATTCGTCCTTGCAAACCAAGTCGAGCAAGTGTATTATTTAAATTATCCTTGCGAAAAGCTACGTGCTTGGTGGGTTGTACAAAAGGTCAATCCTCGTGAACAGTTATCTACACCAAGTGATGATGAGTATAATGATACTTTGTTGTCGTTGAACGGTGAGATTGACGAGGTTTACCAAGAAGATGAGTAACCGGATCAATTTGTCATCAAGTTAGGTCTAGAATTTGATGAGTTAGTTGGAGATGTTCAAGATATGGAGACTCGTGAGACACGAAAATGAAAACCAGTCACGGTTGAATTCTATTATCTTCTTTTCTATTATCTTCCTTATTGTTAATTGAATTTAATAAATAATAATTGTTCATTTAATAGGATGTTGTTGAGTAGGAGAAAGGGAAAGAGCAAGGGGGACAGGCCACCTGCGAGGGGTTTTCTGCCCACCGCCTCGAGCGAGGCCTTTCGGGGTAGCCAGCTCAGCGCTAGTAGGAGGGCTGCGTTATTGAGCCAGCTACCAGATCTGCAAGGAAGAAATGTGGCTATCATGCGGTCTTCAGATGTAAATAGCATCTTCTTCAATTTTCTTAAGTTCTTAAATTGTATAAGTACTACATTCATATATATACAATTTCTAGGACGACTCTTCGTCCGAGTACTCCGAGGAGTGCGATCCACAGCAGCCACTAGTGGCTGACTACCCTTCGCAGCCGGCTTCTGGGTCCGGTGGTTCTCAGGCAGGAGGTTCGTCAGCTGACCACTCTTCTGGGTCACCTGATGTGGAGCCTCGTTGGGTGCGCAAGACTAGGAGCGGGCACTTTGTGAGTCTTCCTCCTGCTCTAGCAAACCCATTGGATCGGATAGTTATCCGTCCAGTTGGCGATATGTAAGTAAATATCTTACACTTCAATTTAATTTTTCTAAGCTTACATATATATATATATATATATCTAATGATTCAAAATTCTGTATTAGGGGTTGGTACGATGACTCCTTCTCGGGTCAAGGACGACACAAGCAGGTGAACCGTGTCCTCGGTGGTCTGATCCGTTTGCTCTACCCAGGTGTAGTGAACGGTGTCGCCGCCACGTCGTGGGACGATTATGCAACCACACAGGACGTGACTCACGGCAACCACCAGGAAGTTGTATGGTCCGACTTCATGGTAAGCATATCAAATGTAGTCTATAATACATTAAATACAATTACTTATAAATTTGTTATGCAAGGCACGATACCGTTTGGAGGATGAGGGCGCGGTGGACCACGCCTGGTTAGTCTTCCACCACAACGCCAGGAAGCTCGTGACTCAGGCCCTTTCGAGCGCCCGGATTCAAGCTACCAACAAATATTTCAAGCTACATCCGGGCGAGCAAGAGTTGGGCCACTTCAGGGCGACGTCTTCCACTTACCTGACTACGGAGCAATACATGGAGGTAAATTGTGAATTTTATTTTGTTCAATTATCTCATTCTATTTAAAGTGCTTTCAACTAATAACACATTTGTGTAGGGTCGTGGAGAAGTCCAGTGACTAGAAGGCAGGCCGGAGGCGTACGAGGCCCTTTGCTTACGCTGGGGGAGTGAGGATTTCTAGGCCCTCTCCCGCAGTCGTCGAGAAAGCAGAGGGATGGACCCGTCTCACTTTTTTGGTGCTGACAGGTATTTGCAGTCCAAAAAACGTCTTGTAAGTGTAACTTACCAAGTATAATGTTTGTTTATGTTTCATATTTTCATTGTGCTAACACGTGCATCCATAGGAGCGCGCAACTGGTCAGGAGCCCCCACCGATTGAGGTGTGGAAGAGAGGTCATAGAGGAAGTGATCCGTCACAGCCCGACCAACTCTGCTCTCAGTCGGTGACAGAGGCACTGGTGAGTTGTCTCATCAAATGTATTGAATTCTCTTAATCTGACTAGCTAATATTCTTTTGTTTTCTTATTTATAGACCAGGTATGGGCAGGAGGCACGGAGGCTTTGCAGCGAGGAGTATGATTGGAAGAACTCGCCAACAATCATCCCAGAAGCCGCTTACACAAGTGGACGTGGAAAACCTCACGGCCGGTGAGTTTTCATCTTCTACAATTACTATGTACGACTTTGTTGGAGTGGTCGATGAAAATCTAATAAACTTTCTTCTTTATGTAGGTTCTGCATCTTCCAAGGAGTGGTCGACTCCAGGCAGGCACGACCCTCCAGGTCCTCTTCCTCTCAGCAGGCTGGCTCTTCCAGCCGGTCTAGCTTGTTGGAGCTCCAAAGTGTCCAGGACGAGCTCCGCCGGACACAGGAGGAGCTCTGGAGAGAGAGAGAGAGAGAGAGAGGACTTAGAAGGAGCTCTGACTAGAGCGAGAGCGACAGGCCACAACCACTAGGGCCAGAGACAAGTATCTCAACTCGTACATGCTACAGTTTCAGGCGGCAATGGCGGTAAGTAATTGTCGTTCAAATATGTATATGTTTCAAAATTATGAATGCAAAAATGTGCTAATAGTTTGTATTCACAGGCTATGACGGCTGGACATCATGTTGAGCTTCCACGGTGGGAGCCACCACCGGTGATCGAGCCAGAGCAGCCACAGGTGCCAACTACAGGAGCACAAGTAAAAACGAACCTCTCTTGAGTTTATTTAGACATGCTTGGTCAATTATAACTAAACTTACTCAAATATAACTAAACTTAGTTAACATTGCTCTATTATAGACAAACATAGTTGAGCTTTATCAAATATAACCAAAACACTTTGAACTTGCTCAAATATAGTCTTATATAGTTAAACTTGCTAAAATGAAGTCAAAACTAGTTCAACTTGCTAAATTCTAATAATATGTGCTAAAACATGACAGACATCAGGGACGGAGGCTCGCACTCCATCGCCGCACGTGCCAGGAGTTAGCAGACAGCTTGAGGATGATTTTGCGGGCTCCGGAGGTAGCGGCCATGGTAGTAATGTGTAGCTTCATTTGTATCGTGTCATTTGATTGCTTGTGATGGACTTGTAATATACTTTCTATGATTGTGATCGTGCGATATTATACTTTATATATGGATTTCTGACAGTTTGTGTTGCTGCCTATCGAGCCAGTGGACTGGCCATAGAGCCAGCGGTCAGCATTTTCTGTTTTTTTTTAAAAAACAAAAAAACTTATTTATGACGGTTTTGTATACAGTACCGTCGTAAATAATATTTCTGTAATTTGCGAAAAGACTCGCCTACGAGTTCATCCTTAACTTTCAGATTTTAGCCATAATAGTAGTGACCTTGCGCCCAGCAACATTGGAACTCCACAATCAAACAAGAAACGCTTCATTCCAATGTTACTTGTCCCAAGGTAGAAATTAACTTTAGTTTGCTCTATCTCTACTTCAAACAAGGTTCTCATGCAATTTATAGTAATCATAGCAGCACTTAAACTTTGCAAACTGTTTCCACACAACTTGATTACTACGTCACAACACAGGGAGCAAGCGGTAATCAATAACCGCGATGGACGGTGATTCGAATCAAAAAACTACCCGGATAACTCGACACATACGCCCGTCTCTAAAGACCCAAATCTGGCGTCCTATATTACGTCGTATGTGGCAACCTTTCACAGGACACTCGACTGTAGAACCGCTCGCGCCGTCTCGGGCTCATAGGTCTAACGGGACGATGTGGTATGCCTCTACAATCCAATGAACCTGGTACATCGGTTTCCTGGTTCCCATATGTCAGTAAGCATCCGGTACACAACTCAATACCTGCTCCTGGGTGCCGCAGTCAATCAGTAATTTAACTTTGAAAACAATCCAATGAACTCGGACGTGTGATTTCCCATAGCACCTTGAAAAATCGCAGCGCCCGGTTTCTGGTCTCGCGAGTCTTTTCATCAATTATCTGGGTTGGATGTTCAACATAAGTGAGGTCCGGCATCAAATCCGCTATGTCTCCCTTGAGGATTTCCGTTGGAACTTTCAACCACTTCCGCAACTGAGATATGTGGAAGACGTTATGAACTCCGGATAAGGCTGCCGGCAGCTCCAAACGGTATGCCACAGGTCCACACCTTTCAATGATGGCGAAGGGACCAATAAAACGTGGAGATAATTTTTCTTTCACTCCCAATCAGAGAATGCCCATCATAGGAGATACGCGGAGGTATACGTGGTCCCCATCTTGAAATTCCAGAGGACGACGCCTCTTATCCGCATAGCTCTTTTGTCTGGACTGTGCGGATTTAAGATTTGCTTGAATAAGTCTTACCCGCTCTTCAGCTTCATTTAGGAGATTAATACCGTAAATAACTCTCTCGCCGGATTCATACCAGTTCAAGGGGGTGCGACACTTCCGGCCGTAGAGAGCTTCATAAGGTGCCATTTTGATACTTTATTGATACCCGTTGTTATATGAGAACTCCGCCAATGGTAAGTGATCATCCCAGCTCTTACAATGGTGGATGGCACATGCTCTCAGCATATCTTCAAGTATTTGATTCACCCTCTCAGTTTGCCCATCGGTTTGAGGGTGATACGCGGAGCTTCGAATCAATTTGGTTCCCAAGGATGCGTGTAGCTGCTCCCAGAAACGAGCAACAAACAACGCGCCTCGATCGGAGATGATCGTTCGGGGAACTCCATGTAGGCACAAAATCCGTGCTATGTATAACTCCGCATACTGCTTGGCGGTGTATCTGCTATGCACCAGAATGAAACGTGCCGATTTGGTTAATCGGCCAATGATTACCCAAATCGAATCATGGTGGTGGGAGGTCATCGGCAACCCAACAAGTCTTCCCACTTCCATGCCGGTATGTGTAGCGGTTGCAACAGGCCCGACTTCTTCACATGGTTGGCCTTAACTCTTAGACACGTATCACATTCTGAAACGCATTTTGCAACTTCACGTTTCATACGTGTCCACCAAAACTTCTTCCGGAGGTCTTGGTACATTTTATTGCTGCCAGGATGAATAGAAAATTTGGATAAGTGAGCCTCATCCAAAATTTTCTTCCGCAGCCTCATATCCCAGGGTACGACTATCCGGTCCTTGAACCATAAGGTATCTTCATCATCTAACTGGAAACATTTCATCTCGCCGTTCTTCAACCTCCTTCTGATATGAGTCATGCCCTTGTCTTGCTTTTGAGGTTTCATAACCTCCTCTCTTATTGTGGGTATGAGAGCTAGATTATGTAAAGCTCCATATGGAACTAAGTAAAGACTTGGTTCTTCCTCTTCTATTGGCGTAATGGTCAGGTTATGAATATGAGACTTCTGGTTGAGTGCATCGGCAACTACATTTGCCTTGCCCGGATGATAATGAATTTCAATCCTATAGTCTTTAATCAGCTCTGACCGTCGCCGTTGCCGCATATTCAACTCTTTCTGAGTGAATATGTACTTCAAGCTTTTGTGGTCGGTGTAGAGATGAACCAGATTTCCCAATAGGTAATGTCTCCACATCTTCAAGGCTAATACCACGGCAGAAAGTTCGAGATCATGAGTTGGATAATGTTTCTCATGGTTCCGTAATTGCTGTGACCCATATGCGACCACGCGTCCTCCTTGCATGAGTACACAACCAAGTCCGGTGCCTGACGCATCACAATAAACATCAAAAGGCTTGGTTGTATCCGGTTGAGCTAGAACCGGGGCTGTTGTGTTGTGTTTCACCAACGCTCGAAAAGCTTCCTCACATGGCTTGCTCCAATCATATTTGATGCCCTTCTTCAGTAGCTCTGTCATAGGTTTGGAGATTTTTGAGAAGCCCGGGATTCCGGTAATATCCCGCCAAACCCAAGAAGCTACGAACTTCATGGACTGATGTTGGAGACTTCCATTTCAGCACTTGCTCAATCTTGCCTGGATCAACAGCAATACCTTCCGCCGAAATAATATGTCCAAGAAATGGCTCCTGGTTGATCCAGACTTCACATTTACTAAACTTTGCATAGAGCTTGTGATCTCTCAGTCGTTGGAGCACAATATGCAAATGTTTAGCGTGTTCCTCTTCAGATTTGGAATAGAACAAGATGTCGTCGATGAATACCACGACGAACTGATCCAGCTCCGGCATGAACACCGAGTTCATAAGATACATAAAGTGAGCCGGAGCATTGGTCAACCCAAATTACATGACAAGATACTCATAGAGTCCATATCTTGTCGAGAATGCTGTTTTTGGGATATCTTCCGCTCGGATCTTAATTTGATGATATCCCGACGTTAAGTCCATCTTGGAGAAGACTTTAGCACCCACTAGCTGATCGAAAAGAATATCAATTCTTGGTAGTGGATACTTGTTCTTTATTGTCACAACATTTAAAGGACGATAATCGACGCATAGCCTCAGCGTCTCATCCTTCTTCTTCACAAATAAAGCCGAGCAACCCCATGGTGATGAACTTGGACTATTGAACCCCTTGTCCATCAGATTTTTGAGTTGCTCCTTCAGCTCAGCTAATTCATTCGGGGCCATTTTGTATGGTCTCCGAGAGATCGGCGTGGTCCCCGGTATCAACTCTATTTTGAACTCCACCTCGCGCTCAGGTGGTAAGCCTGGAAGATCTTCGGGAAACACGACCGGATATTCATGGACTACCGGAATGTCTTCTAACTTGCAAGCCTCGGCATTACATACTTCCGGGTCTTTGGAACCCGCTTTGCCGAGATACAATGTTTGACGCCCGTGAAGTGGAGAGTCCAAGTGAACCCTCCTGTTCTCGATGTCCAGAACAGCCTTATGGAAGGTCAACCATGATATTCCCAATATGGCATTGATTCCTTGGTCTTCGAGAATGATGAGGGTGGTAGGATAAATTTTTCCACCCAAACAAAGTGGTGCTCGAGAGACGACTTCATTAGTGTCCACCGGGCGAATGGATAAGGTAAGAACCTTTTGTGATAGTTGTGGAGATCTGATCCCGGATCACCGTCGCCCTGCTAATGAAGTTATGTGTTGCACCAGAGTCGAATAAAATGACAACCGGCTTGTCATTTAAGGTGAACCTGCCGGCAAGGACAGGTCCTCCCTCTGGCAGATCGTCGACTGACACATAATTAACCGTTCCCACTTTGGACATGGCTTTTCTTTGCTGTCCAAGATCACTCTTTGGAACTGGAACCGCAGACATAACGTTGCTGCTCGGCTCAGTTGCCTTATTGATGTTGAGTTCATTGTCAATGTGACGTGGGACACTACTCGGTTCAGCTAAGAAATCACCATGATCATTTTCAGCATCTTGAGGGAAATAGCATTCTGGTGCACCTCGTTGATACTGAGGTGCATGAGAAATAAGTTTCTGCTGCGGTGGAGGTGAATAATATCTCTGTGGAGTATACGAGTCGTCATACTCCAAGAATGACTGCACTCTTTGTGGAACCTCTCGACCGGAAGGTGAGCGGATTACCCACCGATACTTTTGAGGTAGATGATTGCATTCATCCTGTGATGAGTCCCTCTCCCTCTTCTCTTTAAGGTAGAGGTTGGAATAATATTCCTGAGTGATAGCACAGCTAACAAACTCATCAAAATTCTCTTGGCTAACTTGAGCCAACTCACATCGCAGCCTAGCGGTCAGCCCTCGGTAAAAATGATAACCCTTCAAGGATGGTGATTTCACATAGTCAGGGACATATTGAGCTAAGCGATTGAATTCCTTCGCATACTCAGTAACACTCATGTCCCCTTGCTTCAGACTCCAAAATTCATCCAGTCTGGTTTGCATTATGCCCGCAGGAATGAAACGAGCACGAAATGCAGCCTGGAACTCCGCCCATGTGACACGATGCCCTGCTGGGTGGACAGCAAGGTATTCTGCCCACCACGCTCCAGCAAAGCCGTGAAGCTGCTGAGCGGCATATAGAGACTTCGAGAATTCATCACATTGAATCAACCCAAACTTGGACTCAATGACACGTAACCAGTGATTTGCTTCACAATGGTCAGCCGCCTCAGAGAATACCGGCGGTTGTGTCGCCAAGAAATCCAGATAAGTGCTCAGGGTTGGCATGTGATGTTGAGCTTCTCTATTTATGCCTTGCTGAACTAGAGTTTGGAGAGTTTCATTCATCCTTGCCATAGTTTCAGCCAATCCGGTTGGCGATTGCTCTTGTAATGAAGTCGAGTCATTCCCACCTCGACTTGAACCTCCAATCTCCATTTGAAAGTGTGCGCGTACCATACTGCACGAAACAAAATTTTGAGTCAATAAAAATTCTATTTCAGTAGTAAGTAAAGATAAGTAAAACAGGAACATGTCATGAACTTTATGAAAGCATAACCACATTCATGTTTCAACAAATCTTAAGTACGCTAATCTAATCAGCGGGACTACCCTGACAAGTTCACACAAACTCCAAATTTTTCTCAAGTTATCTACAGATTCTTGACTTGAGTTCAATACCAAAGTTTTAGTAAACTTCAGTATCTTTCCAAAGAGTACTCATAGGTTCATTAAGTATTTTTGTACAGGAAGTTATGGCTTGAAAACAGAAAGGTCCAGAGAAGGTTTTTGCTACTGTCCAGATTCTGAACAGTTTGCTTCGACTGGACTTTTCACCAACTTAACGTGTGATTCTGCTCTGGAGGCCTACAAGGAAGATGTAGAGCACTTGAAAATCTCTCCAGAACTGTATCATACACCTTAATTGGGTCAATCTACTCAGTGTTATGCTCTGTTGAAGTCAAGCAAGAATTTCTGCCAGAAACAGAGCACTCTGTTTTTGAAAACTTTGGCGCCTAGTCATGCTCTCATTTGAATCTTAGCTCAAAATAAGAGTTCAGTAACTAATACTTGATTCAAACTTCCATTTTTAGTTGAGAGTTAGTTCATGAATCATTTCTTTTTATGGAAGGGTTTATTAATTGTAGTACGGTGTCGATGCACCGTAAGAAGCATGTCGGTACTACGTTACCTCACCAAAAGAAAATTCTACCCGGATTATACCGGCATATACGTATTATCAGTGGCACTAAGACGGTCTCTCGCAGACGTGTACTACATGGGATACGTACGTGGTTAGTACCTGCAGAAGATCACTCAATAGTGGTGCACTCAAAGTCTGTTTCATTTCAGGCAGTTCCATATCGAAAAGTAAATACAAACGCCCGTATCATTGCCATACGGCCGTCCTTGAGTTAAGCCACGTCTCAAGGTACGTGATTGTGTTTTTACACCACACGACGGGGAACCCGAGTATCCATGAACGGGTCGTCATGGTTGGGAATGTTATCAACCCGACGGATACCACCTACTGCCCTGCAGGGCACGCCGATGGCAAGCGCTGCGTATGTCCTCCTAGGCTACTTCCAGAAGAACACACTATCACGTTACTGACCACACGATGGGGTCTCCACTTACTTGCCTAATACACACTAGGGATCAGCGTTCCATATGGACTCAGGAACATGAAGAGTCCAAGAGTTTGATATTAACGTCTCACACCAAGCTGTGAGACCTATCCCTGAACCACATTCCTCGTCAGGGGAGCTAACCGAAATTGAACCGCTTTTGGTGGCGTTCCTTACCATGCTTACCTGAGCGTAGGTGCGTCGTTACAGAATCGAAGTTCAGAATTATAACACATATGTTAGTCATGCCACTTTACGTAACTATACTACTATAGTCCTTATGTGGGCCTAATACCGTTTCCTCACTGTATCCTAGATTTTTATCGTAATACGATCCTTATCCCGTGCGCCATTACCAATGCGGCTCTGATACCATGCTGACAGGTCCCCCGACGTCCCGCTCAGTCACGGGGACAGGGCACCTCGCCCGGGGATAGCATTGGGTGGTGCCGTGTTATGTGGCACCTAACAGCTCACATATAAGGAATACTGTATTATATAAATCAAAAGCGGAAGCTTACAACTGTTCTTTGTAAATAATTTACATAAAATAGCTACAGAGGAAGTCTATAAACAGCTCACGTCGAATAACTAAGAAGCACTCGAGAAGAGGTCCAGCCCGCGGACTCCTCTCGCTAGCAACACGAAGACATGGCAGCGGCTAGGTCCTTCATGTGTAACATGACTCGGACGTTTCCGAGTCTCACCGGACAACATTCTTTATAGCATCGTATTAACCTGCAAAACCACTCATATAGCAAGAGTGAGCACAAAGGCTCAGCAAGACTTAACCGTCTCTCCTAAAGCATGCAACTCTACATGAGGGTAACTTAAGACCTATTCCTGTAATTTGCGAAAAGACTCGCCTACGAGTTCATCCTTAACTTTCAGATTTTAGCCATAATAGTAGTGACCTTGCGCCCAGCAACATTGGAACTCCACAATCAAACAAGAAACGCTTCATTCCAATGTTACATGTCCCAAGGTAGAAATTTACTTTAGTTTGCTCTATCTCTACTTCAAACAAGGTTCTCATGCAATTTATAATAATCATAGCAGCACTTAAACTTTGCAAACTGTTTCCACACAACTTGATTACTACGTCACAACACAGGGAGCAAGCGGTAATCAATAACCGCGATGGACGGTGATTCGAATCAAAAAACTACCCGGATAACTCGACACATACACCCGCCTCTGAAGACCCAAATCTGGCATCCTCCATTACGTCGTATGTGGCAACCTTTCACAGGACACTCGACTGTAGAACCGGTCGCGCCGTCTCGGGCTCATAGGTCTAACGAGATGATGTGGTATGCCTCTACAATCCAGTGAACCTGGTATATTGGTTTCCTGGTTCTCATATGTCAGTAAGCATCCGGTACACAACTCAATACCTGCTCCTGGGTGCCGCACACGCATCGGTCCTTAACCGACACGGGCAGAGCTACTCGACCAAGACCTCGTCTTGTCGCTGCCTAACCATCCTGCCCGGTCTCATCTTTAGAAATGTAAACTTTAGTTTGCCTCACTTCCAACTACACCCGTGTAATCCCGTCTATAACTCGCGAGTAGATTCCAACTACTCGACTTCTACCGGATGTCCTAAGCTATTTAGCACGGCATTATTCTACAGCGGTGACCCTTTCTACCCTTAAATCCAGGGTTCATTTGGTCATGCATTTGGAGTGTAAAACATCCTTGACCTAATGCACATACAAACTTAGACCCATAGTGGTGAACAAAGGAAAAAAACTTTAGAAACAACTTAAGTGCAAACAGGGGCATGCCTTGGTTTTGCAGGTGACTAAAGTCAGATAATGTAATGTTAGTTGCTGATGACTTGAAGCTCAATGCCTGCCTTCTTGCTCCTTGATCCAAGCTCAACTTCTCCTTCTTCACTTTCCACGTTTAATCACTACACGTTATGAATATGTATACATGTTTAATTATAAACCCTTGCTAACAAGTGCTAAGGACAAGTTTAAAACTGGAACTCTGTTTAAGAATTTAAAATGACACTGGGGCTAGTGGTTTGGTTTGGGTGAAGCAACATCATCACTTGTGTGCCAATCATCTAAATAGGTTGAACAGGATAGTGGTGATCCAGAGCTCCAATGGAGCTGAAACTTTTCATGTGAGTTCCTTGTCACAAGAAAGTCATCTGGACCAAAATTTAAAATATTTCACTAAGTAGATCACCCAGAACAATTCCCTAAGCATTTAGGAGAAAAGGAATTAATTCTGAATAAAGTTGCACTTTCATGAAAATTCAAGTGAACTAAAATTTCAAACATAGCTCAGGGAGCATGCATGAGTTTTCCTAGGATTTTTGGAGCTAAGGAATGCCGAGAACTGAGTTTCCAAGTTTTTGGAAATTCCCTGAAAATGTTTCTGTATTCATTTGAATACAGAAACTTGAAATCATAATTACCCTAAATAAATCAACTCCAAATGAGCTGAAACTTTTAAATGAGTCTCCTAACACTCTAAAGAATATTCTGGTAAATTTTGAGGATTTTTGGATGAACCAAACTCCCTCTAAAATTCTTTTGCTGAAAAGCTTTAAAGAATTTTCCAGCATTTTCTATTGGTTTTCATGCAAATTGGGCTGCATATTTGGATAGAACTTTTCATCCTAAATCCAACCCAATTTGAATCACTAAATTTTGATCTTCCTAGCAAAAGTTATGAGGTTCTAAAGTTTGAATTGAATCTGGAAATCCAAATAAACCTGCGAAAAGTTTAAATTCTGACCGTGGGCCCATTGCACACGTGTCAGCTGCTGGAACTGAGCCACACGGGGCCACAGACCCCTTCCCGTGCAGCCACACTGGATCCTGGAGCTGCAGTCGATCAGTAATTTAACTTTTCCATCGCTGCCACGCGGGACCCGTCCGACCTTCTTCCTCCTCGGGCCGTTTTCTTTCCCGCGCCGCCCCCTCACCGGGGTCTCGTCTGAGCTCGCCGGAGTCGGCTTCCCCGCCGTCTCCCGGCTTGGTACTTGCCGCCTGGGGGTTTCCACCTACGAGCAATCCACTGGTGCGGTGCTCTCGGGCTGCCGGCGACCGGAAATCGATTGGCGACGTGCGCACCCCTCGGTGAAGCGTCTGCGCCGTGGCCCGAGCACCCTAGTCCGCCACAGGTTCGGGGAACTTGCTTTAAAGCATCAGTGGAGGTCAGGCTAGCTCGGCAAGGCCTTAATATTGCTCGGAAACGGCGGCAAGTGGGGGCTCACCGTGTGCCCGAGTGTCTCCGCCATGATCGCCACTCGGAAGGATTGAAATGGTCTGCTAACACGGGGTTTCAAGCCAGGATTGGGGAGGGGATCGGGTCGCCCTCGACTCTAGATCTTTTGAGCACAGTTTAGTGAACTAAAGACGAGAATTGAGTGGGAATTTGGAGATTTCATACCGGAACGTCGTTCTGTGTCCGCCGGCGAAGTTTTTCCGAATTCTCGCTCGGTGGTTCACGGCTTGCCTTGTGGTTTGGATGGAAGCAGCAGGGCTCACCGGCGCGTCCGGGGACGTCCTCGCTCGGTCGTGAAAGTGCCTGGTGCAGGCTGTGCACGCAAGCCTGTTTGGTTTTAGTTCTTGGGCCAGTATATGCACGCACGATTCTTGGTCGGGGCAGCCGAAAACCTCTCGGGTTTGTGCCGAGCAAGCTGAGGGAAGTCCCCTGGTGCCATCTTTCAGCTTGGGAGGCGCTGTGGCACGAGCCTGGCGGTCTCCCGATCAGGGACCCGAGGCGGCTATGAGCGGCGGCTCGATTTTCTTTCTTGCGTGGGGAAGAAGCAGCAAACGGGAACTCGGCCACTTGGGGATGGATCACGCCGAGAGTTAAGGGAGCCACGAGCAGCTCTCCAGTGCCGCTACTTCGGTGAGGAGGTGGCAGCAGTTTGCTCTCGGAAGCGCCTGGAGCTTCGCTCGGCAGCTCGGTGTGAGCCGATACACAGAGACTGAAAACTTAGGCAGTAAGTTTTTATCCCCCCTCTCAATGACAATTGGGGCCCACAGCTCATCTCTGCCCCAAAAGATCTTCAATTTTTGGCCTAGTGCAAATTCAGCCCTGAGGAACTCAAATTCAAAAGTCATTTGGCAATTTGACAAGTTGTGCCTCAGTTTCAAATTTGAATTCAAGTTTAGATGAAATTTACAAGTCCCTTTGATCTACATATCAAAGTACCTCCAAATTTCCTCCAAATTTGGCTTCCTCATAATTTGGACCTGTTGAATTCAACTATGCCCTCTGATTCTTGAGTTGGCCATTGCAATTACAAACTTTTAAACAACAGTTTGAATTTCCCCTTGTGGAAATGCCCTTCTTCTTTTTTAAGTGACCCTTTCAGTTCAAACTGAATTCAAAGTTTCTTTGCACATGCCAACACTTTCCTGAGTATACAAAAGTTTTTGCAAGTCCCATTTCTTGTATTTAAACTCAACTTTATTCATAGCTCAAGTTTTCCAATTACAAGTTTTAGGACTTTTACAGAAGGCGTTGGACCACTTCGATCCAGATTTTGCCAACGATGCAAGAAACATCCGCATCGGGTTAGCGACGGATGGTTTCTCACCGTTCAGTACTAACGACACCCCATACTCATGCTGGTCGGTGTTCGTTATTCCGTAAAATTTGCCACCATCTTTGTGTATGAAGTATGAGTTTATGTTCCTCTGTCTCATTGTACCTGGACCATATCATCCTGGTTCACGACTCAACGTGATGTTGAAGCCGTTGATTGAGGAGTAGAAAATGTTATGGACAGGAACCGAAGCGTACGACTGTTATAGAAAACAGAAATTCAACCTTCGAGTTGCGTACTTATGGTCCGTTCATGACTTTCCAGCATACGGCATGTTTTCTGGATGGAGCACTCATGGGCGTTTGACATGTCCGATATGTGCTGCAGACGCAGAATGTTTTAGGCTGAGTCTTGGTGGCAAGATATCTTACTTTGATTGTCATAGACGTTGGTTACCTAAGAATCACATTTTTAGACAACAGAGGAATGCCTTCAAAAAGGACACTATTATCACAAAAGGACCACCACAATCTTTGAACGGGTCAGAGATTTCTGCATTGTTGGACAAACTTGTGCCAGATGAAAATCGTCCAGGATATTTTGTTGGTTACGGAGAGGACCACAATTGGACTCATGTTTGTGCATTATGGGAGCTACCGTATGTGAAGTCCTTAATTCTAATGCACAACATTGATGTCATGCATCAGGAGCGTAACATTTGTGAGTGCATTGTAAGTACATGCTTGGATGTGATGGGCAAAACAAAAGACAATTTAAAGGCTCGAAAGGATTTGGCAGTAGTTTGTAATCGTCCAAGTCTTGAACTCACTGAATCCGGTGGCAAACCTTGCGCATCTTTTTGTCCTAAAGCTAAAGACAAGAAAGAAGTCTTTAATTGGTTGAAAAAGTTGAAATTTCCAGATGGTTATGCTGCTAGCCTGAGACGAGCTGTGAATGTGAAGACTGGAAAACTCACTGGGTTGAAAAGTCATGATTATCACATAATCATGGAACGACTTTTACCGTTAATGTTTCGGGGTTATCTTGATGATGCAGTGTGGAAGGTGTTAGCCGAGCTTAGTTTTTTTCATAGACAGCTTTGTGCTAAAGAAATCACAAAGGAGATGATGGAAAAATTGGAAATAGAGGGACCTGTGTTGTTATGTAAGATGGAAATTTTTTCCCTCCAGGCTTCTTCAACCCAATGCAACATATCCTAATACATCTTCCATATGAAGCTAAAGTGGACGGCCCTGTTCAATATCGGTGGATGTATCGCATTGAAAGAGCACTCAGAATGCTGAAACCAATGGTTCATAATAGGTCAAGGGTAGAAGGATGCATCGCCGAAGCTTTTACACTTCAGGAGATAGGATACTTTTCAAGTGTTTACTTTGCAGAAGAAAACAATGTTAAAGCTCCAATGTTGCGGTACAATGTGAATGAAGCACTTCCTTGTAGCGACCTCTCAATTTTTCAAATAAGAGGCACCACCATTGGTAGTAGCACGAGCTACGATGCTACAACTAAAGAAAAGGCAGCGGCATTGCTTTACATGTACGCAAATATAGATGAGATGGACAAATATTTTCAGTAAGTGTTTGTTCACAATGTATACTAAATAGCACGCATGTCTAAATTACTTATGTGGCGGACCGGAATCCGCCCATCCAGGATCGCAGAGGGTGGTGCCGCGCGATGCGACACCCGACAGCACACGTCATAAGAACACATTATATTACATGGGGAAAAACAAACTGAATGTACAAAGTAGTACACTTCTTAGTTACAAACTAGGGTCTTTAATACACAGCGGAAGTTTCTTTTGTACTACTCACGCCCGCCTATCTAGCAAAAGTCGGTTGCCCAGCCCTAGGGCAACCCACACTAGCTGCACGACTCAGCTCAGCGCGGCGTGTACGGCTCCCACTCAGCCGTGGTCCCCGACGGAGGGTAAACCTCGCCGGTGGACTCGTACTTCGAGTCCGTGGGTGGCTCCTCACCTGAAAAACACTTAAGCAGCAACCGTGAGCACGATGGCTCAACAAGGCTTAACCGACTCACCTAAGCATGAAACTCTACATGAAGGGTACAATGACATAGGATAGCAATGTTGCAGCAAATGGACACGCCTACAAGTTCATCCTTAGTTCATCTTTTAGCAATAAGATAACAGTTCGGGAATCTGAAATTTAGTAAGCAGTATTCGGTGGCACACATGTAGCAATACAATTATATCAATCAGCAATATTGAATCACCATATTTCATACATTAGTCTACGTCACGACTCAGTGACCAAGTGGTACTCTTCACCGCGAGGGACGGCGAATCGACTCAATATACACCTGCAGGGAAACCCAAAGAGCACGTCACGTACGCCCACCCGTGGAGCTGCACAGCACGCTCACTCGATGTCGTACGGGACAACCTTTCACCCAACAGCCCAAACGTCGAACCGGTCGCACCGAAACGAGCAGGAGGTTCCCCACACAGAGCATCTCTCTATGCCCGTTGTCAGATTTCCACCTTGCTGCCCTCAACCTACACCTATAAATCGGTGTGCTATGCCTCGACGCCCGGAGGTTTTGGCTACATCGGTTTATCGGGGCCCATATATACGATATGCCTTCGGTACGTTCAAACTTGATCAGCGTGGGCCGCACACGGATCGGTCCTCAATCGACATGGACAGGGCTGCGCACACAGGACTCCCTCTTGCTGCGCTCTAGCCCCTGCCTAGTCTCATTTTCATTACTAAAGTGATCTCATGTCACTCAACCGAACCCGTGTGTCCCAAGCCTATCTCGCGAGTAGATTCCAACTACTCGACTTGTACCAAAGCCCTATGAATCTTTAAGCATAGACTATCTACTCGAGGTCTTAGACACTACCCTCACTTGTATGGAAAATTTATGGTCATACAAATGGGGTTCCATCCATCCTATACCTAACGCACATTCACACTTCATATGACACCTGTAAACAAAGTAAAACTTATAAAAGGTTAATGCAAACCGGGGCTTGCCTTGTTGCTGTTGGTCAGTAGTTAGCTCTTCTTCCGGAAGGAGGAAGTCCCTCCCCTTTCGTTCTGAAATTTTTGTGGTGGCTTGGTAGGATCCTAACCAGAGTCTTGACCAAGTTTCATTTGAAACAAAGTTCATTTGAACCTTGTACAAATAGAAGCCTATTTGGTCAATACTTGAGCCTCTAACTAATTCCAGCGGTTTTCATGGCTCCAACCATTACTTTCTGGAAACTAGAATTTAGGATGGTTCTAATGGAGTTGGTTTCATGTCATTTGAAGAATTCTACATAAAGTTATGCCCTACTTAAGATTTAAGAAAATCTGAAAAATGTTTCTGTACATTTTTCTATTTTCTCAGGGCGGTTCTCTTAATCACCCCATTAGGGTAACTAAATTAACTAGGATGAGTAAGAAAATTTTACTGGGATTCAGGGATTTTCTAATGAACCTCTCAGCCAAATCTCAGAATTTTTCATAAAGTAGTTCTCCAGATAAAATTCCCAACAGTTTAAATTTTAGGGATTTAATTCTGGAAAACTATTCACTTTCATGAGCTGAATTTGGTATTGCTGGAAAGTACTCAGAATTCTGAGTTCAGCAAAATTTGGTTCATCGAATTTGGAGTTTCCTAGCAAAAGTTCTATGCATTTGAAATTTGAACTAAAACTGGAAATTCCAAAAATGTTTAAATCCTGCGGGTGGGACCCACTCCTCGAGCCGGCCCACTCAGAATGCGGCCACACCGCGGCCCACGGGGTTTTACCCGCCCTGCCGCACCGAATCCTGGCCGCAAACCGATCCCCGCGCGAGATCAGAGGCTGACCGGTGGACCCGGCCCCCCTTTGTCTACCTCGCGCTCTCCCGCAGCTCCCGCGGAGGCGCTTCGCCGGAGCGCTTGCCGCCGGGCGTTTCACCGCCCGACCTTCGACAAAACTTGCCGCCCGTGCCTAACTCGGCTCGGGGAACACGCTGGTACCCTCACCGGAGCTCAGCAATGGCCGGAACTATGCCCGCGGCGGTGACAGAGATTTCCTCTACTCCGGCGACGTCGCCTGGGCTACTCCGGGCCCTATTTCTCAAGCGGTTTGCTCCTACAGCTCCGCCGTGACCTAAGGAGCAACGTCCAGAGCTCTGATCCCGCGAGAACCGTCGGCAACTAGGGGCTCACCGTGCGACCTAGGGCGATTTCGGGGAAAACTGGAAAAACTCGAGGAACTGAGGGTTTCCTCGATGGTTCTTCCTAGTTCTTGATCCCACGTGCCCGCACGGATGTCTACAACTGGTTTTCTAGGTCTGGGGAGGAGTGGTTCGGTGTGTGAGGCGAATTTGCCGATTTACCCGAACCGGGCTATATCACATGTTCTCGGCAAGAACTGGAATTCCGGCCAGCACACCTCATGGCATGCGGCCGGCGTTGTTGGACAGGGAGCACCCTTCCAGGCGAACCTCCTGGCCCGCTCACTTGACGGGGGATCAAGCCTAGCGGTCGGGCTGGGAGTTTTCGGTCGCGGCGGCTCTACCCGGTGTGGAAGGGAAACCAGGAGCTCGGGGGTAGCTTACCGTGGATTGGGCGCCGGGGTATCGTGTCTATCGCGTCGAGGATGCCTCGGCGAAGCTCGGGGAGAGCTCGGATTCGCTTGCTAGCTGCTGGGATGGGAGGACGCCAGAGCACCGAAAGTTTTCAGGGGTGCGGCGGTGTTTCCTAGTTGAGGGTTTTGGGACCAATCACGACCGCGACGGGAGTCGGTTCAGGAGGAGATATCGCCGGGCGACCGCTTCATAGGCGCGCGCTGTGGGCTGGCGCTCGGGAGGTGGCGTTCGGGGAAGCATCTCGCTGGCGCACGGAGGAAGGTTGTTTCGGCGAGAAACAGAGAGCGGTCCGGGGTTGCACCTCCCTCCCACTGACCTGTGGGCCCAACCTTCCCCCTAATCCTCTCTTCTCAATTTCTTTTGTAAATATCCCAGCAACTACACATTGAATGAGAGACTTAGCCCCCAAGTCTTTGTTTGAATTTGAATTCTAAAATTCAAACTTTGTTTGGTTAAATTTGCTTCATGTTTAAACTGAAATTCAAATTCAGTTTTGAATTATTGCAAATTTAACTCCTGACAAGATGAACTCCAATGAGGATGAAAATTGGTGGGCTTACTCAGAAAAATGTGCTGCGTTTGAATATGAAGCTAACTTTTGAATTTGGGTGATGAAAGTTGCTGCAATTTGAATTTACATTCAAATTGGCCTCTTTTTCAAATACCTCCAAAAGTGCCTCAAAAAGTGTTGGACTCTCATGAAACTTGGACTGAACCTTCCCAAGACTTTTTAAGTTCTAGGGGTGTGCTCAACCTCTCATTTTCATGTGTCCAAATCCCACTTTGTGAAAATGAAGGCTTTCGCCTCTAATCACTCTTTTGATGGAGGTTACTTGCTCTTCCCACTTTTTCACCATCTATCCACAACAAGAACTGTGGTGTTGTGAGGTGATGAAAAGTTTTTGCAAGTCCCTTTTCTTGGGCTTTTACATCCCTCCCCCCTTAAAAGAATCTCGTCCCGAGATTATAAAAGAAGAGATAGTGATGTAATAGGGACTTACCAGCGTTGGGATGCCATGAACTCTGGGTAATTTGAGCGAAGTAATTCCTCGCTCTCCCATGTCGCTTCTTCAGCGGTGTGGTTGCTCCAGAGTATTTTGTAGAACCACAACGTTCTGCTACGCGTGGTTCGGGCTTTCTCATCCAGAATTTCCACTGGATACTCATCATAGGTCAAATCCGGTTTCAGCTCGCCGATGTCTTCGGTAGGAACAGCAGCCGTATGCTTCAAACATTTTTGCAGTTGCGAAACATGGAAAACATCGTGGACACCAGCAAGGGATGCTGGTAGTTCCAATCGATACGCTGTTGGTCCACACTTCTCAGTGATAGCATAGGGTCCAATGAAACGGGGAGCGAGCTTCCCCTTCACACTGAACCGGTGCACGCCCTTCATCGGAGACACGCGGAGGTACATGTGTTCACCGACGTCGAAGTGCAACGGTCTACGCCTCTTATCAGCGTAGCTCTTCTGCCGGGATTGAGCGGCCTTCAAATTGGCTTGAATTGTCCGAACGCGCTCTTCGGCGTCGTTCACCACATCAACCCCGAATGTGACCCTTTCACCGGACTCGCACCAGTTTAATGGGGTGCGGCATTTACGACCGTAAAGAGCTTCGTAGGGTGCCATCTTGATACTCACCTGATAGCCATTGTTGTACGAGAATTCCGCCAATGGTAGGTGATCATCCCAGTTCCTACCATGGTGGATGGCACATGCTCTCAACATGTCTTCCAAAACTTGATTCACCCTCTCTGTCTGGCCATCTGTCTGAGGGTGGTAAGCGGAGTTTCTAATCAGTTTAGTACCCAAAGCAGCATGCAACTGCTCCCAAAAGCGAGATACAAACAATGCACCTTGGTCTGAGACTATGATCTTGGGTACGCCATGCAAACATAGGATCCTGGCGATATATAACTCCGCATATCTGTTGGAATGGAAATGTGTATGCACAGGGATGAAGTGAGCTGACTTGGTTAGTCGGTCAACGATCACCCAAATGGAATCATGTTTGTTGGATGTTAAGGGTAATCCCACAATGAAATCCATGCTCACATCTTCCCATTTCCATGCCGGGATCTTCAGGGGTTGCAACAGCCCTGATTTCTTCATGTGATCAGCTTTCACTCGTCGGCACGTATCGCACTCGGATACGTACTTCGCTACCTCCCGCTTCATCCGTGTCCACCAAAGTTTCTTTTTCAAATCTTGGTACATTTTGTTGCTTCCCGGATGAATGGAGTATTTGGACAAGTGAGCTTCATCGAGGATCTTCCTCCTCAGTTCCATATCTCGGGGTACGACTATCCGATCATTGAACCACAGCGTCCCTTCATCATCTTTCCGGAAACACTTGATCTCTCCATTGTCTATCCGTCTCCGGAGATGTGTCATGCCTTTATCCATCTTCTGAGCTGCAATGATGTCCTCCCTAATAGTAGGGATGAGGGCAAGGTTGTACAGCGATCCATAAGGAACCAAGTATAAACTTGGCTCTTCCTCCTCCACCGGGGTAATGGTGAGGTGATGGACATGTGATTTCCGACTCAGTGCGTCGGCAACCACATTCGCCTTGCCGGGGTGGTAATGAATCTCAATTTCATAATCTTTGATCAATTCTAACCACCTCCGTTGCCTCATGTTCAGCTCCTTCTGGGTGAAAATGTATTTCAAGCTCTTGTGGTCGGTGTAGAGGTGCACCAAATTCCCCTGGAGATAGTGCCTCCACATTTTTAGCACCAAAACCACTGCAGCAACCTCAAGATCATGAGTGGGATAATGCTGCTCATGGTTCCGAAGTTGGCGTGAGCCATAGCCGACCACACGTCCTTCCTGTATTAACACGCAGCCAAGCCCAATACCGGACGCGTCACAATACACGTCGAAGGGCTTTGTTGTATCCGGCTGAGCTAAGACCGGGGCTGTGGTGAGATGCTTCACCAATGTTTGGAATGCTCCTTCACACGCCGTGTTCCAAACATATTTCGTCCCTTTCTTCAGCAATTCTGTCATCGGCTTAGCGAGCTTGGAGAAGCTTGGAATGAATCTTCGATAGTATCCTGCTAACCCGAGGAAGCTTCTGACTTCATGGACTGAAGTGGGAGCTTTCCATTTCAGCACTTGCTCTATTTTGCTTGGGTCAACCGCAATGCCTTCTGCTGAGATGATATGTCCCAAGAATGGCACTTGGCTGATCCAAAACTCGCATTTGCTGAACTTGGCGTAGAGCTTGTGGTCTCACAATCGTTGAAGAACGATCCGCAAGTGTTCGGCATGTTCGGCTTCTGTCTTGGAGTAAACCAAGATATCGTCGATGAACACTACCACGAACTTGTCCAGCTCCGGCATGAACACCGAGTTCATGAGATACATGAAGTGGGCTGGAGCGTTTGTGAGACCAAAGGACATGACGAGATATTCGTATAAGCCGTATCTCATCGAGAACACCGTCTTCGGAATATCCTCCGCCCGGAACTTGATCTGGTGATATCCAGAGCGAAGATCCATCTTGGAGAACACACTTGCACCCACAAGTTGATCAAACAGTATGTCGATGCGGGGCAGTGGGTACTTATTCTTGATGGTGACGGTGTTGAGCGGCCGGTAATCCACACACAGCCTCAAGGTTTCATCCTTCTTCTTCACGAACAGCGCCGAGCATCCCCAAGGCGAGGAACTCGGCCTAATGAAACCTTTGCTCAACAGATCATTGAGCTGTTCTTTCAGTTCAGCCAGCTCATTTGGAGCCATTTTGTATGGTCTCCGTGATATGGGCGTAGTCCCGGGTGCAAGTTCAATCTTGAACTCGACATCCCGCTCAGGTGGCATGCCCGGAAGATCATCCGGAAACACGTCGGGGTACTCCCGGACTACCGGGATGTCTTCTAACTTGAGAGCTTCAGCATTATTAATTGCTAAAACTTCCCGGAATGGCGTGTCTAACACCATGGAATGCGGACGGTGGAATGGAGAATTTAAGTGAACCGTCCGTGTCCGAGTCTCTAGGACAGCGCCATGGTATTGTAGCCATGACATCCCTAAGATTGCATCAATCTTTTGCCCCATAAGGATTATCAAGGTGGTGGGATATAGTTTCCCACCTAAGCACAGAGGTGCCTTTGGAATCATCATATTAGCTGAAATCTTCCCTCCCGGTGAGCAGATCATATAAGTGCAGTCGGTTGGGAGGACTTGCAATTGATGCTTAGCCACATAGGATGCACTTATAAAGCTATTGGTTGCACAAGAATCAAACAATATGACGATGGCTTGATGGTTGAGAGTAAACGTACCCGCCAGCACGTTGTCTCCCTCTGGGGCGTCCTCATTGTCGAGGTTGCGGACGCCACCAGTCCGCTGACCAACCTTCTTCACCGGAGGTCGGCCTCGAGCACCGCCCTGGAACTGGGCTTGCCCGCTGCTCTGCTGCCCCTGGGGACAGTCCTTCGCGAAGTGGCCCGCTTGGCCACACATGAAACAGGTGAATCGGGGCGGTCCCCCGCTGATCTGTGGACTGAATCCCGGGGCGTGTTGTGGCGGTGGAAACGCCCGGGGTGCCGTCTGCTGCTGCTGTCCTGGTGGTGGCATCGGCGGTAGGAATGGGGGTGACTGAAACGAACGTCCCCGAACAGCTGAGGTCGCGCCGGTGGATGCCACTGCTGCCCGGATGGGGTCCGATACACCATACGGTACTTCTGAGGCGCGCCACCACCGCTGCTAGGTGGAGCGCTGCGCTTCCTCTGCTCAGCTGCCAACTCCCGCTGAGCGTCCTCTTGCATGATCGCGGCATTGACTAGGTCGTTGAATGTGCCGCGATTCCACTGAACGAGGTGCGTCTTCATCTCGGGGTGTAACCCCTGATAGAAGTGCTCCCGCTTTTTCTCCTCCATGGAGATATAGTCTGACGCGTATTGCGCCAGCTGGTTGGAGGCACGGGAGTAGTCGTGGGCACTCCTCCCGCCCTGCTTCAGTTCCAAAAATTCTTGGAACTTCCTCTTCATGATCCTGGGAGGAATGTGATAGGCGCGGAACGCCTCCCGGAACTCTTGCCATTCCACGGCATGGCCAGCCAGACGTGAGGCGACATAATTCGCCCACCACGCACCAGTGGCACCGTGGAGTTGTTGCGCTGCAAACAAAGTCTTTTGCCGCTCCGTGCATTGGAGTAACCCGAACTTGGACTCAATGGTCCGCAGCCAGTTGTCAGCCTCCAGTGGTTCTTCGGCTTCTGTGAACACTGGAGGGTGCGTGCTCATGAAATCCGAGTACGACACTTCCCGGGGCTCACGAGGCCCTCTATCTTGACGTCCCCCCGCCTGGGACGTATTCTGCATGATCGTGCGGAGCAGGTCGGTCTGCTCCTCACGACCTCCCACCAGTGCCGCTATCACATCCGCTAGAGTAAGCGGAGGCGGCGGTGGTGGCTGCTGCAGCGGGGTACTGTCGTAGGCCGGTGGCTGGGAGTCATCGCCTCCTCCTTGGCTAGAGCCACCAACCTTGTGCGTGGTCCTAGTGCGAACCATCTGCAATCATACGACAATAACATCAGTCCCGCAACAGATTGCATGCAGTCCAATAACAATAGGTGTAACAACATAATGACAATAAAAACATGCGATACATCTCGTAAGTAGATAATGTAATAACTTTGCACAAGCTACACCATTACCAGACCAAACACAAGCTAGTTTAATCCAACTTGATGAACCTCCACTTTGGAAGCTCACCATAACTAGGTTTGGTCACTACGAGATATTACTATCGCTTTGTCATCACGTAGACCACCCTTAGGGTACCACACCCTCTCCAATGAGTTCAATTGTCATTCTTCTGTCAGAATGACTAGTTTCTACCTATTCCAAGTTTTGATCTGGTTATGGGCATTTTCATGACTCAAGCTGAATACCAAAGTTAAAGTTAACTTCAGTATCATTCCAACGAGTACCCATTTACCCCCAGATCAGCTTTGGTTAAAAAGTTATGCTAATTCAAAGTCAGCAAAATTTCTGGAAGAATTTTAACAGCACCTCCATTGGAAGTGGCTGTTTTCATCCCTGGTTTCCACTGAAATCTGTGCTGAAATTTCAGAAACTTTAAATTGCAAAGATGTCACACATCTTCTACTCTTTCTAAGTATGTATCATATGAAAATTTTTGATTTTTCTGCTGGGTGTTAGGTTTGAAAAACAGAATAGTCCCGAGAATGTTTTACTCTGTCCTGGTTCTGGACAGTTTACCTTTCTCTGGGATTTCAGCCAACTTAAGGTGTGTTTCAGCTCTGGAAGTCTACAACAAAGTTGTAGAGTACATAAATACCTTTCCAGAACTATATAGCACACCTCCCTGGGCTAAAAGACCTGTGAGTTATGCCCTGTTGAAGATCAGCAAACTTGCTGCCCAAAACAGAGCACTCTGTTTTTCAGTCTTTTGGAACTACACTCATCAATTATCACTTTTCTACCCAACCAGAGTCCTAGATGTTGATCCTAGTGATTTTAATTCCTTGTTATTATTAATTTGCATGCATATGCCTATGACATCTCGGTACTACGTTTCTCACAAAAGAAAACACTAACCGGACTATACCGGCATATACGTCTCAAGTGTGGCACTAAACAGTCTCTCGCGCACGTTTTCTACACGGATACCTACGTGGTTAGTACCTGCAGAAGACCACACAATAATGGTGCACTCAATGGTCGGTTTCATTTCAGGCAGTTCCATATTTGAAATTAAATACAAACGCCCGTATCATTGTCATACGGCCGTCCTTGAGTTAGGTCACGTCTCAAGGTACGTGATCGTGTTTCAACACCACACGACGGGGAACCCGAGTAGTTCAACAGATACCACCTACTGCCCTGCAGGGCACGCCGATGGCAAGCGCTGCGTATGTCCCCCTGGGCTACTTCCAAACGAACACACTTTCGCCTTACTGACCACGAGATGGGGTCTCCACTTACTTGCCTAATGCACGCTAGGGATCAGCGTTTCATATGAACTCAGGGACATGAAGAGTTCAAGAGTTTCATATTGATGTCTCACACCAAGCTGTGAGACCAACCCCTGAACCACTTTCCTCGTCAGAGGGAGCTAACCGAAATTGACCCGCTTTCGGTGGCATTCCTTACCATACTTACCAGAGCGTAGGTGCGTCGTTACATAATTGAAATTCAGAATTATAACACATAAGTTAGTATTTGCAACTTTAGGTAACTATGCTAGTATAGTCCTTACATGGGCTACTACCGAATCTTCACCGTATACCTACGTCTTTCCCGTAATACAGTCCTTAAGTACTGTGCTATCCCCAATGCAGCTCCGATACCAGGCTGTGGCGGACCGGAATCCGCCCATCCAGGATCGCAGAGGGTGGTGCCGCGCGATGCGACACCCGACAGCACACGTCATAAGAGCACATTATGTTACATGGGGAAAAACAAACTGAATGTACAAAGTAGTACACTTCTTAGTTACAAACTAGGGTCTTTAATACACAGCGGAAGTTTCTTTTGTACAACTCACGCCCGCCTATCTAGCAAAAGTCGGTTGCCCAGCCCTAGGCCAACCCACACTAGCTGCACGTCTCAGCTCAGCGTGGCGTGTACGGCTCCCACTCAGCCGTGGTCCCCGACGGAGGGTAACCCTCGCCGGTGGACTCGTACTCCGAGTCCGTGGGTGGCTCCTCACCTGAAAGACACTTAAGCAGCAACCGTGAGCACGATTGCTCAACAAGGCTTAACCGACTCAACTAAGCATGAAACTCTACATGAAGGGTACAATGACATAGGATAGCAATGTTGCAGCAAATGGACACGCCTACAAGTTCATCCTTAGTTCATCTTTTAGCAATAAGTTAACAGTTCGGGAATCTGAAATTTAGTAAGCAGTATTCGGTGGCACACATGTAGCAATACAATTATATCAATCAGCAATATTGAATCATCATATTTCATACATTAGTCTATGTCACGACTCAGTGACCAAGTGATACTCTTCACCGCGAGGGACGGCGAATCGACTCGATATACACCTGCAGGGAAATCCAAAGAGCACGTCACGTACGCCCACCCGTGGAGCTGCACAGCACGCTCACTTGATGTCGTACGGGACAACCTTTCACCCAACAGCCCAAACGTCGAACCGGTCTCTCCGAAACGAGCAGGAGGTTCCCCACACGGAGCATCTCTCTATGCCCGTTGGCAGATTTCCACCTTGCTGCCCTCAACCTACACCTATAAATCGGTGTGCTATGCCTCGACGCCCGGAGGTTTAGGCTACATCGGTTTATCGGGGCCCATATATCCGATATGCCTTCGGTACGTTCAAACTTGATCAGCGTGGGCCACACACGGATCGGTCCTCAATCGACACGGACAGGGATGCGCACACAAGACTCCCTCTTGCTGCGCTCTAGCCCCTGCCTAGTCTCATTTTCATTACTAAAGTGATCTCACGTCACTCAACCGAACCCGTGTGTCCCAAGCCTATCTCTCGAGTAGATTCCAACTACTCGACTTGTAACGAAGCCCTATGAATCTTTAAGCATAGCCTATCTACTCGAGGTATTAGACACTACCCTCACTTGTATGGAAAATTTCTGGTCATGCAAATGGGGTTCCATCCATCCTATACCTAATGCACATTCACACTTCATATGACACATGTAAACAAAGTAAAACTTATAAAAGTTTAATGCAAACCGGGTCTTGCCTTGTTGCTTCTGGTCAGTAGTTAGCTCTTCTTCCAGAAGGAGGAAGTCCAGCACTTCCGGAGTCTCTTCTTCAGTGACTACACGTTTAATGAAATACGACATGTGAATTTAAATGCAATGTGTAAACTTGTATACTTAACTACTAATAACTCTAGCTAGCCCTCCCCTTTGGTTCTTAAATTTTTGTGGTGGCTTGATAGGATCCGAACCAGAGTCTTGACCAAGTTTCATTTGAAACAAAGTTCATTTGAACCTTGTACAACTAGAAGCCCATTTGGTCAATACTTGAGCCTCTAACTAATTCCAGGGGTTTCATGGCTCCAACCATTACTTTCTGGAAACTAGAATTTAGGATGGTTCTAATGGAGTTGGTTTCATGTCATTTGAAGAATTCTACAGAAAGTTATGCCCTATTTAAGATTTGAGAAAATCTGAAAAATGTTTCTGTACATTTTTCTATTTTCTCAGGGCAGTTCTCTTAATCACCCCATTAAGGTAACTAAATTAACTTGGATGAGTCTGAAAATTTTACTGGGATTCAGGGATTTTCTAACGAACCTCTCAGACAAATTTTAGAATTTTTCATAAAGTAGTTCTCCAGATAAAATTCCCAACAGTTTAAATTTTAGGGATTTAATTCTGGAAAACTATTCACTTTCATGAGCTGAATTTGGTATTGCTGGAAAGTACTCAGAATTCTGAGTTCAGCAAAATTTGGTTCATCAAATTTGGAGTTTCCTAGCAAAAGTTCTATGCATTTGAAGTTTGAACTAAAACTGGAAATTCCAAAAATGTTTAAATCCTGCGGGTGGGACCCACTCCTCGAGCCGGCCCACTCAGAATGCGGCCACACCGCGGACCACCGGGTTTTACCCGCGCTTCCGCACCGAATCCTGGCCGCAAACCGATCCCCGCGCGAGATCAGAGGCTGACCGGTGGACCCGGCCCCCCTTCGTCTACCTCGCGCTCTCCCGCAGCTCCCGCGGCGGCGCTTCGCCGGAGCGCTCGCCGCCGGGCGTTTCACCGCCCGACCTTCGACGAAACTTGCCACCCGTGCCTAACTCGGCTCGGGGAACACGCTGGTACCCTTACCGGAGCTCGGTAATGGCCGGAACTATGCCCGCGGCGGTGACAGAGCTTCCCTCTATTCCGGCGACGTCGCCTGGGCTACTCCGGGCCTTATTTCTCAAGCGGTTTGCTCCTACAGCTCCGCCGTGACCTAAGGAGCAACGTCCAGAGCTCTGATCCCGCGAGAACCGTCGGCAACTAGGGGCTCACGTGCGACCTAGGGCGATTTCGGGGAAAACTGGAAAAACTCGAAGAACTGAGGGTTTCCTCGATGGTTCTTCCTAGTTCTTTATCCCACATGCCCGCACGGATTTCTACAACTGGTTTTCTAGGTCTGCGGAGGAATGGTTCGGTGTGTGAGGCGAATTTGCCGATTTACCCAAACCGGGCTATATCACATGTTCTCGGCAAGAACTGGAATTCCGGCCAGCACACCTCATGGCATGCGGCCGGCGTTGTTGGACAGGGAGCACCCTTCCAGGCGAACCTCCTGGCCCGCTCACTTGACGGGGGATCAAGCCTAGCGGCCGGGCTGGGAGTTTTCGGTCGCGGCGGCTCTACCCGGTGTGGAAGGGAAACTAGCAGCTCGGTGGTAGCTTACCGTGGATGGGGTGCCGGGGTATCATTTCTATCGCGTCGAGGACGCCTCGGCGAAGCTCGGGGAGAGCTCGGAATTGCTTGCTAGCTGCTGGGATGGGAGGACGCCGGAGCACCAAAAGTTGGGGGGGGTGCGGCGGTGTTTCCTCGTTGAGTGTTTTGGGACCAATCACGACCGCGACGGGAGTCGGTTCAGGAGGAGATATCGCCGGGCGACCGCTTCGTCGGCGCGCGCTGTGGGCTGGCGCTCAGGAGGTGGCGTTCGGGGAAGCATCTCGCTGGCGCACGGAGGAAGGTTGCTTCGGCGAGAAACAGAGAGCTGTCGGGTGTTGCACCTCCCTCCCACTGACCTGTGGGCCCAACCTTCCCCATAATCCTCTCTTCGCAATTTCTTTTGTAAATATCCCAGAAACTACACATTGAATGAGAGACTTAGCCCCCAAGTCTTGGTTTGAATTTGAATTCTCAAATTCAAACTTTGTTTGGTTAAATTTGCTTCATGTTTAAACTGAAATTCAAATTCAGTTTTGAATTATTGCAAATTTAACTCCCGACAAGATGAAATCCAATGAGGATGAAAATTGGTGGGCTTACTCAGAAAAATGTGCTGAGTTTGAATATGAAGCTAACTTTTGAATTTGGGTGATGAAAGTTGCTGCAATTTGAATTTACATTCAAATTGGCCTCTTTTTCAAATACCTCCAAAAGTGCCTCAAAAAGTGTTGGACTCTCATGAAACTTGGACTGAACCTTCCCAAGACTTTTTAAGTTCTAGGGGTGAGCTCAACCTCTCATGTTCATGTGTCCAAATCCCACTTTGTGAAAATGAAGGCTTTCCCCTCTAATCACTCTTTTGATGGAGGTTACTTGCTCTTCCCACTTTTTCACCATCTATCCACAAAAAGAACTGTGGTGTTGTGAGGTGATGAAAAGTTTTTGCAAGTCCCTTTTCTTGGGCTTTTACATCCCTCCCCCCTTAAAAGAATCTCGTCCCGAGATTATAAAAGAAGAGATAGTGATGTAATAGGGACTTACCAGCGTTGGGATGCCATGAACTCTGGGTAATTTGAGCGAAGTAATTCCTCGCTCTCCCATGTCGCTTCTTCGGCGGTGTGGTTGCTCCAGAGTATTTTGTAGAACCACAACATTCTGCTACGCGTGGTTCGGGCTTTCTCATCCAGAATTTCCACCGGATACTCATCATAGGTCAAATCTGGTTCCAGCTCGCCGATGTCTTCGGTAGGAACAGAAGCCGTATGCTTCAAACATTTTCGCAGTTGCGAAACATGGAAAACATCGTGGACACCAGCAAGGGATGCCGGTAGTTCCAATCGATACGCTGTTGGTCCACACTTCTCAGTGATAGCATAGGGTCCAATGAAACGGGGAGCGAGCTTCCCCTTCACACTGAACCGGTGCACGCCCTTCATCGGAGACACGCGGAGGTACACGTGTTCACCGACGTCTAAGTGCAACGGTCTATGCCTCTTATCAGCGTAGCTCTTCTGCCGGGATTGAGCGGCCTTCAAATTGGCTTGAATTGTCCGAACGCACTCTTCAGCGTCGTTCACCACATCAACCCCGAATGTGACCCTTTCACCGGACTCGCACCAGTTTAATGGGGTGCGGCATTTACGACCGTAAAGAGCTTCGTAGGGTGCCATCTTGATACTCGCCTGGTAGCCATTGTTGTACGAGAATTCCGCCAATGGTAGGTGATCATCCCAGTTCCTACCATGGTGGATGGCACATGCTCTCAACATGTCTTCCAAAACTTGATTCACCCTCTCTGTCTGGCCATCTGTCTGAGGGTGGTAAGCGGAGTTTCTAATCAGTTTAGTACCTAAAGCAGCATGCAACTGCTCCAAAAAGCGAGATACAAACAATGCACCTCGGTCTGAGACTATGGTCTTGGGTACGCCATGCAAACATAGGATCCTGGCGATATATAACTCCACATATCTGTTGGAATGGAAATGTGTATGCATGGGGATGAAGTGAGCTGACTTGGTTAGTCGGAAAACGATCACCCAAATGGAATCATGTTTGTTGGATGTTAAGGGTAATCCCACAATGAAATCCATGCTCACATCTTCCCATTTCCATGCCGGGATCTTCAGGGGTTGCAACAGCCCTGATTTCTTCATGTGATCAGCTTTCACTCGTCGGCACGTATCGCACTCGGATACGTACTTCGCTACCTCCCGCTTCATCCGTGTCCATCAAAATTTCTTTTTCAAATATTGGTACATTTTGTTGCTTCCCGGATGAATGGAGTATTTGGACAAGTGAGCTTCATCGAGGATCTTCCTCCTCAGTTCCATATCTCGGGGTACGACTATCCGATCATTGAACCACAGTGTCCCTTCATCATCTTTCCAGAAACACTTGATCTCTCCATTGTCTATCCGTCTCCGGAGATGTGTCATGCCTTTATCCGTCTTCTGAGCTGCAATGATGTCCTCCCTAATAGTAGGGATGAGGGCAAGGTTGTACAGCGATCCATAAGGAACCAAGTATAAACTTGGCTCTTCCTCCTCCACCGGGGTAATGGTGAGGTGATGGACATGTGATTTCTGACTCAGCGCGTCGGCAACCACATTCGTCTTTCCGGGGTGGTAATGAATCTCAATTTCATAATCTTTGATCAATTCTAACCACCTCCGTTGCCTCATGTTCAGCTCCTTCTGGGTGAAAATGTATTTCAAGCTCTTGTGATCGGTGTAGAGGTGCACCAAATTCCCCTGGAGATAGTGCCTCCACATTTTTAGCGCCAAAACCGCTGCAGCAAGCTCAAGATCATGAGTGGGATAATGCTGCTCATGGTTCCGAAGTTGGCGTGAGCCATAGGCGACCACACGTCCTTCCTGCATTAACACGCAGCCAAGCCCAATACCGGACGCGTCACAATACACGTCGAAGGGCTTTGTTGTATCCGGCTGAGCTAAGACCGGGGCTGTGGTGAGATGCTTCACCAATGTTTGGAATGCTCCTTCACACGCCGTGTTCCAAACATATTTTGTCCCTTTCTTCAGCAATTCTGTCATCGGCTTAGCGAGCTTGGAGAAGCTTGGAATGAATCTTCGATAGTATCCCGCTAACCCGAGGAAGCTTCTGACTTCATGGACTGAAGTGGGAGCTTTCCATTTCAGCACTTGCTCTATTTTGCTTGGGTCAACCGCAATGCCTTCTGCTGAGATGATATGTCCCAAGAATGGCACTTGGCTGATCCAAAACTCACATTTGCTGAACTTGGCGTAGAGCTTGTGGTCTCGCAATCGTTGAAGAACGATCCGCAAGTGTTCGGCATGTTCGGCTTCTGTCTTGGAGTAAACCAAGATATCGTCGATGAACACTACCACGAACTTGTCCAGCTCCGGCATGAACACCGAGTTCATGAGATACATGAAGTGGGCTGGAGCGTTTGTGAGACCAAATGACATGACGAGATATTCGTATAAGCCATATCTCATCGAGGACGCCGTCTTCGGAATATCCTCCGCCCGGATCTTGATCTGGTGATATCCAGAGCGAAGGTCCATCTTGGAGAACACACTTGCACCCACAAGTTGATCAAACAGTATGTCGATGCGGGGCAGTGGGTACTTATTCTTGATGGTGACGGTGTTGAGCGGCCGGTAATCCACACACAGCCTCAAGGTTTCATCCTTCTTCTTCACGAACAGCGCCGAGCATCCCCAAGGCGAGGAACTCGGCCTAATGAAACCTTTGCTCAACAGATCATTGAGCTGTTCTTTCAGTTCAGCCAGCTCATTTGGAGCCATTTTGTATGGTCTCCGTGATATGGGCGTAGTCCCGGGTGCAAGTTCAATCTTGAACTCGACATTCCGCTCAGGTGGCATGCCTGGAAGATCATCCGGAAACACGTCGGGGTACTCCCGGACTACCGGGATGTCTTCTAACTTGAGAGCTTCAGCATTATTAATTGCTAAAACTTCCCGGAATGGCGTGTCTAACACCATGGAATGCGGACGGTGGAATGGAGAATTTAAGTGAACCGTCCGTGTCCGAGTCTCTAGGACAGCGCCATGGTATTGTAGCCATGACATCCCTAAGATTGCATCAATCTTTTGCCCCATAAGGATTATCAAGGTGGTGGGATATAGTTTCCCACCTAAGCACAGAGGTGCCTTTGGAATCATCATATTAGCTGAAATCTTCCCTCCCGGTGAGCAGATCATATAAGTGCAGTCGGTTGGGAGGACTTGCAATTGATGCTTAGCCACATAGGATGCACTTATAAAGCTATTGGTTGCACCAGAATCAAACAATATGACGATGGCTTGATGGTTGAGAGTAAACGTACCCGCCAGCACGTTGTCTCCCTCTGGGGCGTCCTCATTGTCGAGGCTGCGGACGCCACCAGTCCGCTGACCAACCTTCTTCACCGGAGGTCGGCCTCGAGCACCGCCCTGGAACTGGGCTTGCCCGCTGCTCTGCTGCCCCTGGGGACAGTCCTTCGTGAAGTGGCCCGCTTGGCCACACGTGAAGCAGGTGAATCGGGGCGGTCCCCCGCTGATCGGTGGACGGAATCCCGGGGCGTGTTGTGGCGGTGGAAACGCCCGGGGTGCCGTCTGCTGCTGCTGCTGCTGTCTTGGTGGTGGCATCGGCGGTCGGAACGGGGGTGACTGAAACGAACGTCCCCCGAACAGCTGAGGTCGCGCCGATGGATGCCACTGCTGCCCGGATGGTGTCCGATACACCATACGGTACTTCTGAGGCGCGCCACCACCGCTGCTAGGTGGAGCGCTGCGCTTCCTCTGCTCAGCTGCCAACTCCCGCTGAGCGTCCTCTTGCATGATCGCGGCATTGACTAGGTCGTTGAATGTGCCGCGATTCCACTGAACGAGGTGCGTCTTCATTTCGGGGTGTAACCCCTGATAGAAGTGCTCCCGCTTTTTCTCCTCCGTGGAGATATAGTCTGACGCGTATTGCGCCAGATGGTTGAAGGCATGGGAGTAGTCGTGGGCACTCCTCCCGCCCTGCTTCAGTTCCAAAAATTCTTGGAACTTCCTCTTCATGATCCTGGGATGAATGTGATAGGCGCGGAACGCCTCCCGGAACTCTTGCCATTCCACGGCATGGCCAGCCAGACGTGAGGCGACATAATTCGCCCACCACGCACCAGCGGCACCGTGGAGTTGTTGCACTGCAAACAAAGTCTTTTGCCGCTCCGTGCATTGGAGTAACCCGAACTTGGACTCAATGGTCCGCAGCCAGTTGTCAGCCTCCAGTGGTTCTTCGGCTTCTATGAACACTGGAGGGTGCGTGCTCATGAAATCCGAGTACGACACTTCCCGGGGCTCACGAGGCCCTCTATCTTGACGTCCCCCCGCCTGGGACGTATTCTGCATGATCGTGCGGAGCAGGTCGGTCTGCTCCTCACGACCTCCGACCAGTGCCGCTATCACATCCGCTAGAGTAAGCGGAGGCGGCGGTGGTGGCTGCTGCAGCGGGGTACTGTCGTAGGCCGGTGGCTGGGAGTCATCACCTCCTCCTTGGCTAGAGCCACCAACCTCGTGCGTGGTCCTAGTGCGAACCATCTGCAACCATACGACAATAACATCAGTCCCACAACAGATTGCATGCAGTCCAATAACAATAGGCATAACAACATAATGACAATAAAAACATGCGATACATCTCGTAAGTAGATAATGTAATAACTTTGCACAAGCTACACCATTACCAGACCAAACACAAGCTAGTTTAATCCAACTTGATGAACCTCCACTTTGGAAGCTCACCATAACTAGGTTTGGTCACTACGAGATATTACTATCGCTTTGTCATCACGTAGACCACCCTTAGGGTACCACACCCTCTCCAATGAGTTCAATTGTCATTCTTCTGTCAGAATGACTAGTTTCTACCTATTCCAAGTTTTGATCTGGTTATGGGCATTTTCATGACTCAAGCTGAATACCAAAGTTAAAGTTAACTTCAGTATAATTACAACGAGTACCCATTTACCCCCAGATCAGCTTTGGTTAAAAAGTTATGCTAATTCAAAGTCAGCAGAAGTTCTGGAAGAATTTTAACAGCACCTCCATTGGAAGTGGCTGTTTTCATCCCTGGTTTCCACTGAAATCTGTGCTGAAATTTCAGAAAATTTAAATTGCAAAGATGTCACACATCTTCTACTCTTTCTAAGTATGTGTCATATGAAAATTTTTGATTTTTCTGCTGGGAGTTAGGTTTGAAAAACAGAATAGTCCCGAGAATGTTTTACTCTGTCCTGGTTCTGGACAGTTTACCTTTCTCTGGGATTTCAGCCATCTTAAGGTGTGTTTCAGCTCTGGAAGTCTACAACAAAGTTGTAGAGTACTTAAATACCTTTCCAGAACTATATAGCACACCTCCCTGGGCTAAAAGACCTGTGAGTTATGCCCTGTTGAAGATCAGCAAACTTGCTGCCCAAAACAGAGCACTCTGTTTTTCAGTCTTTTGGATCTACACTCATCAATTATCACTTTTCTACCCAACCAGAGTCCTAGATGTTGATCCTAGTGATTTTAATTCCTTGTTATTATTAATTTGCATGCATATGCCTATGATATCTCGGTACTACGTTCCTCACAAAAGAAAACACTAACCGGACTATACCGGCATATACGTCTCAAGTGTGGCACTAAACAGTCTCTCGCGCACGTTTTCTACACGGATACCTACGTGGTTAGTACCTGCAGAAGACCACACAATAATGGTGCACTCAATGGTCGGTTTCATTTCAGGCAGTTCAATATTTGAAATTAAATACAAACGCCCGTATCATTGTCATACGGCCGTCCTTGAGTTAGGTCACGTCTCAAGGTACGTGATCGTGTTTCAACACCACAAGACGAGGAACCCGAGTAGTTCATGAATGGGTCGTCACGGTTGGGAATGTTATCAGCCCAACAGATACCACCTACTGCCCTGCAGGGCACGCCGATGGCAAGCGCTGCGTATGTCCCCCTGGGCTACTTCCAAACAAACACACTTTCGCCTTACTGACCACACGATGGGGTCTCCACTTACTTGCCTAATGCACGCTAGGGATCAGCGTTTCATATGAACTCAGGGACATGAAGAGTTCAAGAGTTTCATATTGACGTCTCACACCAAGCTGTGAGACCAACCCCTGAACCACTTTCCTCGTCAGGGGGAGCTAACCGAAATTGACCCGCTTTCGGTGGCATTCCTTACCATACTTACCAGAGCGTAGGTGCGTCGTTACATAATTGAAACTCAGAATTATAACACATAAGTTAGTCTTTGCAGCTTTAGGTAACTATGATAGTATAGTCCTTACATGGGCTACTACCGAATCCTCACCGTATACCTACGTCTTTCCCGTAATACAGTCCTTAAGTACTGTGCTATCCACAATGCAGCTCTGATACCAGGCTGTGGCGGACCGGAATCCGCCCATCCAGGATCGCAGAGGGTGGTGCCGCGCGATGCGACACCCGACAGCACACGTCATAAGAGCACATTATGTTACATGGGGAAAAACAAACTGAATGTACAAAGTAGTACACTTCTTAGTTACAAACTAGGGTCTTTAATACACAGCGGAAGTTTCTTTTGTACAACTCACGCCCGCCTATCTAGCAAAAGTAGGTTGCCCAGCCCTAGGGCAACCCACACTAGCTGCACGTCTCAGCTCAGCGCGGCGTGTACGGCTCCCACTCAGCCGTGGTCCCCGACGGAGGGTAACCCTCGCCGGTGGACTCGTACTCCGAGTCCGTGGGTGGCTCCTCACCTGAAAGACACTTAAGCAGCAACCGTGAGCACGATTGCTCAACAAGGCTTAACCGACTCACCTAAGCATGAACTCTACATGAAGGGTACAATGACATAGGATAGCAATGTTGCAGCAAATGGACACGCCTACAAGTTCATCCTTAGTTCATCTTTTAGCAATAAGTTAACAGTTCGGGAATATGAAATTTAGTAAGCAGTATTCGGTGGCACACATGTAGCAATACAATTATATCAATCAGCAATATTGAATCATCATATTTCATACATTAGTCTATGTCACGACTCAGTGACCAAGTGATACTCTTCACCGCGAGGGACGGTGAATCGACTCGATATACACCTGCAGGGAAACCCAAAGAGCACGTCACGTATGCCCACCCGTGGAGCTGCACAGCACGCTCACTCGATGTCGTACGGGACAACCTTTCACCCAACAGCCCAAACGTCGAACCGGTCGCTCCGAAACGAGCAGGAGGTTCCCCACACGGAGCATCTCTCTATGCCCGTTGGCCGATTTCCACCTTGCTGCCCTCAACCTACACCTATAAATCGGTGTGCTATGCCTCGACGCCCGGAGGTTTAGGCTACATCGGTTTATCGGGGCCCATATATCCGATATGCCTTCGGTACGTTCAAACTTGATCAGCGTGGGCCGCACACGGATCGGTCCTCAATCGACACGGACAGGGCTGCGCACACAAGACTCCCTCTTGCTGCGCTCTAGCCCCTGCCTAGTCTCATTTTCATTACTAAAGTGATCTCACGTCACTCAACGGAACCCGTGTGTCCCAAGCCTATCTCGCGAGTAGATTCCAACTACTCGACTTGTAATGAAGCCCTAATAATCTTTAAGCATAGCCTATCTACTCGAGGTCTTAGAGACTACCATCACTTGTATGGAAAATTTCTGGTCATGCAAATGGGGTTCCATCCATCCTATACCTAATGCACATTCACACTTCATATGACACATGTAAACAAAGTAAAACTTATAAAAGTTTAATGCAAACCGGGTCTTGCCTTGTTGCTGCTGGTCAGTAGTTAGCTCTTCTTCCGGAAGGAGGAAGTCCAGCACTTCCGGAGTCTCTTCTTCAGTGACTACACGTTTAATGAAATACGACATGTAAATTTAAATGCAATGTGTAAACTTGTATACTTAACTACTAATAACTCTAGCTAGCCCTCCCCTTTGGTTCTGAAATTTTTGTGGTGGCTTGGTAGGATCCTAACCAGAGTCTTGACCAAGGTTCATTTGAAACAAAGTTCATTTGAACCTTGTACAAATAGAAGCCCATTTGGTCAATACTTGAGCCTCTAACTAATTCCAGGGGTTTTCATGGCTCCAACCATTACTTTCTGAAAACTAGAATTTAGGATGGTTCTAATGGAGTTGGTTTCATGTCATTTGAAGAATTCTACAGAAAGTTATGCCCTATTTAAGATTTGAGAAAATCTGAAAAATGTTTCTGTACATTTTTCTATTTTCTCAGGGCAGTTCTCTTAATCACCCAATTAAGGTAACTAAATTAACTTGGATGAGTCTGAAAATTTTACTGGGATTCAGGGATTTTCTAACGAACCTCTCAGACAAATTTCAGAATTTTTCATAAAGTAGTTCTCCAGATAAAATTCCCAATAGTTTAAATTTTAGGGATTTAATTCTGGAAAACTATTCACTTTCATGAGATGAATTTGGTATTGCTGGAAATTACTCAGAATTCTGAGTTCAGCAAAATTTGGTTCATCGAATTTGGAGTTTCCTAGCAAAAGTTTTATGCATTTGAAGTTTGAACTAAAACTGGAAATTCCAAAAATGTTTAAATCCTGCGGGTGGGACCAACTCCTCGAGCCGGCCCACTCAGAATGCGGCCACACCGCGGCCCACCGGGTTTTACCGGCGCTGCCGCACCGAATCCCGGCCGCAAACCGATCCCCGCGCGAGATCAGAAGCTGACCGGTGGACCCGGCCCCCCTTCGTCTACCTCGCGCTCTCCCGCAGCTCCTGCGGCGGCGCTTCGCCGGAGCGCTCGCCGCCGGGCGTTTCACCGCCCGACCTTCGACGAAACTTGCCACCCATGCCTAACTCGGCTCGGGGAACACGCTGGTACCCTCACCGGAGCTCGGCAATGGCCGGAACTATGCCCGCGGCGGTGACAGAGCTTCCCTCTACTCCGGCGACGTCGCCTGGGCTACTCCGGGCCTTATTTCTCAAGCGGTTTGCTCCTACAGCTCCGCCGTGACCTAAGAAGCAACGTCCCGAGCTCTGATCCCGCGAGAACCTTCGGCAACTAGGGGCTCACCGTGCGACCTAGGGCGATTTCGGGGAAAACTGGAAAAACTCGATGAACTGAGGGTTTCCTCGATGGTTCTTCCTAGTTCTTGATCCCACATGCCCGCACGGATGTCTACAACTGGTTTTCTAGGTCTGCAGAGGAGTGGTTCGGTGTGTGAGGCGAATTTGCCGATTTACCCGAACCGGGCTATATCACATGTTCTCGGCAAGAACTGGAATTCCGGCCAGCACACCTCATGGCATGCGGCCGGCGTTGTTGGACAGGGAGCACCCTTCCAGGTGAACCTCCTGGCCCGCTCACTTGACGGGGGATCAAGCCTAGCGGCCGGGCTGGGAGTTTTCGGTCGCGGCGGCTCTACCCGGTGTGGAAGGGAAACCAGCAGCTCGGGGGTAGCTTACCGTGGATGGGGTGCTGGGGTATCATTTCTATCGCGTCGAGGACGCCTCGGCGAAGCTCGGGGAGAGCTCGGAATTACTTGCTAGCTGCTGGGATGGGAGGACACCGGAGCACCGAAATTTGGGGGGGGGGGGGGTGCGGCGGTGTTTCCTCGTTGAGTGTTTTGGGACCAATCACGACCGCGACGGGAGTCGGTTCAGGAGGAGATATCGCCGGGCGACCGCTTCGTCGGCGCGCGCTGTGGGCTGGCGCTCAGGAGGTGGCGTTCGGGGAAGCATCTCGCTGGCGCACGGGGGAAGGTTGCTTCGGCCAGAAACAGAGAGCTGTCCGGTGTTGCACCTCCCTCCCACTGACCTGTGGGCCCAACCTTCCCCCTAATCCTCTCTTCGCAATTTCTTTTGTAAATATCCCAGCAACTACACATTGAATAAGAGACTTAGCCCCCAAGTCTTGGTTTGAATTTGAATTCTCAAATTCAAACTTTGTTTGGTTAAATTTGCTTCATGTTTAAACTGAAATTCAAATTCAGTTTTGAATTGTTGCAAATTTAACTCCCGACAAGATGAACTCCAATGAGGATGAAATTTGGTGGGCTTACTCATAAAAATGTGCTGAGTTTGAATATGAAGCTAACTTTTGAATTTGGGTGATGAAAGTTGCTGCAATTTGAATTTACATTCAAATTGGCCTCTTTTTCAAATACCTCCAAAAGTGCCTCAAAACATGTTGGACTCTCATGAAACTTGGACTGAACCTTCCCAAGACTTTTTAAGTTCTAGGGGTGAGCTCAACCTCTCATGTTCATGTGTCCAAATCCCACTTTGTGAAAATGAAGGCTTTCCCCTCTAATCACTCTTTTGATGGAGGTTACTTGCTCTTCCCACTTTTTCACCATCTATCCACAAAAAGAACTGTGGTGTTGTGAGGTGATGAAAAGTTTTTGCAAGTCCATTTTCTTGGGCTTTTACAACTTATAATGTCCCTGTTTTTTTATTTAGTCTGTTTGACCGAGAAAATTGGAAGTCTAAGCATCAACCAACGAGCAAGCAAGTACTAACGATGCGACGTATTGGAGTAAATGGAGGACCTAACTTCCAATCTTGGTTTAGAGAACATGTAATGATTTCTTTTCTTTCCCTCCTTCTATGAATAGCGATTTTGGGGCCAAAAAACCTTCTAACTTCTATATTTCAAACAGTGCAAAAATGACGCAGGTGTCCATGAGGACTTGCGTCAATTGTCATACGGATCTACTAAAGTGAGAAGCTACGGTCGATACGATGTCAATGGTTTCCGCTTTCGTACAACTGATTTTGAAGATCATCGTCCTCTAATGGCAACATGTAACACTGAAGTTGTGAATAGAACTCTAGATGCCGAAGGACGGGAAACGGATTACTATGGGATTATTAAAAGAATCCTTGAATTCAGTTTTGCCAGAAATAAAGAGATAAATGTAGTCTTTTTTTACTGTGATTGGTTTGATAATAATATAGGCACTCGACAAAACCAATTTGGCATGGTAGAAGTGAAACACAATGAACGACTACGAGGATGTGACACATTCGTCCTTGCAAACCAAGTCGAGCAAGTGTATTATTTAAATTATCCTTGCGAAAAGCTACGTGCTTGGTGGGTTGTACAAAAGGTCAATCCTCGTGAACAGTTATCTACACCAAGTGATGATGAGTATAATGATACTTTGTGTCGTTGAACGGTGAGATTGACGAGGTTTACCAAGAAGATGAGTAACCGGATCAATTTGTCATCAAGTCAGGTCTAGAATTTGATTAGTTAGTTGGGGATGTTCAAGATATGGAGACTCGTGAGACACGAAAACGAAAACGAAAATCAGTCACGGTTGAATTCTATTATCTTCTTTTCTATTATCTTCCTTATTGTTAATTGAATTTAATAAATAATAATTGTTCATTTAATAGGATGTCGTTGAGTAGGAGAAAGGGAAAGAGCAAGGGGGACAGGCCACCTGCGAGGGGTTTTCTGCCCACCGCCTCGAGAGAGGCCTTTCGGGGTAGCCAGCTCAGCGCTAGTAGGAGGGCTGCGTTATTGAGCCAGCTACCAGATCTGCAAGGAAGAAATGTGGCTATCATGCGGTCTTCAGATGTAAATAGCATCTTCTTCAATTTTCTTAAGTTCTTAAATTGTAAAGTACTACATTCATATATATACAATTTCTAGGACGACTACTCCGAGGAGTGCGATCCACAGCAGCCACAAGTGGCTGACTACCCTTCGCAGCCGGCTTCTGGGTCCGGTGGTTCTCAGGCAGGAGGTTCGTCAGCTGACCACTCTTCTGGGTCTCCTGATGTGGAGCCTCGTTGGGTGCGCAAGACTAGGAGCGGGCACTTTGTGAGTCTTCCTCCTGCTCTAGCAAACCCATTGAATCGGATAGTTATCCGTCCGGTTGGCGATATGTAAGTAAATATCTTACACTTCAATTTAATTTTTCTAAGCTTACATATATATATATATATATATATATATATCTAATGATTCAAAATTATGTATTAGGTTTTGGTACGATGACTCCTTCTCGGGTCAAGGACGACACAAGCAGGTGAACCGTGTCCTCGGTGGTCTGATCCATTTGCTCTACCCAGGTGTAGTGAACGGTGTCGCCGCCACGTTGTGGGACGATTATGCGACCGCACAGGACGTGACTCACGGCAACCACCAGGAAGTTGTATGGTCCGACTTCATGGTAAGCATATCAAATGTAGTCTATAATACATTAAATACAATTACTTATAAATTTGTTATGCAAGGCACGGTACCGTTTGGAGGACGAGGGTGCAGTGGACCACGCCCGGTTAGTCTTCCACCACAACGCCAGGAAGCTCGTGACTCAGGCCCTTTCGAGCGCCCAGATTCAAGCTACCAACAAATATTTCAAGCTACATCCGGGCGAGCAAGAGTTGGGCCACTTCAGGGCGGCGTCTTCCACTTACCTGACTACGGAGCAATACATGGAGGTAAATTGTCAATTTTATTTTGTTCAATTATCTCATTCTATTTAAAGTGCTTTCAACTAATAACACATTTGTGTAGGGTCGTGGAGAAGTCCAGTGGCTAGAAGGTAGGCCGGAGGCGTATGAGGCCCTTTGCTTACGCTGGGGGAGTGAGGATTTCTAGGCCCTCTCCCGCAGTCGTCGAGAAAGCAGAGGGACGGACCCGTCTCACTTTTTTGGTGCTGACAGGTATTTGTGGTCCAAAAAACATCTTGTAAGTGTAACTTACCAAGTATAATGTTTGTTTATGTTTCATATTTTCATTGTGCTGACACGTGCATCCATAGGAGCGCGCAACTGGTCAGGAGCCCCCACCGATTGAGGTGTGGAAGAGAGGTCATAGAGGAAGTGATCCGTCACAGCCCGACCAACTCTGCTCTCAGTCGGTGACAGAGGCACTGCTGAGTTGTCTCATCAAATGTATTGAATTCTCTTAATCTGACTAGCTAATATTCTTTTGTTTTCTTATTTATAGACCAGTTATGGGCAGGAGGCACGGAGGCTTTGCGGCGAGGAGTATGATTGGCAGAACTCGCCAACAATCATCCCAGAAGCCGCTTACGCAAGTGGACGTGGAAAACCTCACGGCCGGTGAGTTTTCATCTTCTACAATTACTATGTACGACTTTGTTGGAGTGGTCGATGAAAATCTAATAAACTTTCTTCTTTATTTAGGTTCGACATCTTCCAAGGAGTGGTCGACTCCAGGCAGGCACGACCCTCCAGGTCCTCTTCCTCTCAGCAGGCTGGCTCTTCCAGCCGGTCTAGCTTGTTGGAGCTCCAAAGTGTCCAGGACGAGCTCCGCCGGACACAGGAGGAGCTCCGGAGAGAGAGAGAGAGAGAGAGAGAGAGAGAGAGAGAGAGAGGACTCAGAAGGAGCTCCGACTAGAGCGAGAGCGACAGGCCACAACCACTAGGGCCAGAGAGAAGTATCTCAACTCGTACATGCTACAGTTTCAGGCGGCAATGGTGGTAAGTAATTGTCGTTCAAATATGTATATGTTTCAAAATTATGAATGCAAAAATGTGCTAATAGTTTGTATTCACAGGCTATGACGGCTGGACAGCAGGAGCTTCCACGGTGGGAGCCACCACCGGTGATCGAGCTAGAGCAGCCACAGGTGCCAACTACAGGAGCACAGGTAAAAACGAACCTCTCTTGAGTTTATTTAGACATGCTTGGTCAATTATAACTAAACTTACTCAAATATAACTAAACTTAGTTAACATTGCTCTATTATAGACAAACATAGTTGAACTTTATCAAATATAACCAAAACACTTTGAACTTGCTCAAATATAGTCTTATATAGTTAAACTTGCTAAAATGAAGTCAAAACTAGTTCAACTTGCTAAATTCTAATAATATGTGCTAAAACATGACAGGGATCAGGGACGGAGGCTCGCACTCCATCGCCGCACGTGCCAGGAGTGAGCAGACATCTTGAGGATGATTTTGCGGGCTCCGGGGGTAGCGGCCGTGGTAGTAATGTGTAGCTTCGTTTGTATCGTGTCATTTGATTGCTTGTGATGGACTTGTAATATACTTTCTATGATTGTGATCGTGCGATATTATACTTTATATATGGATTTCTGACAGTTTGTGTTGCTGGCTATCGAGCCAGTGGACTGGCCATAGAGCCAGCGGTCAGTATTTTCTGTTTTTTTTTAAAAAACAAAAAAACTTATTTATGACGGTTTTGTATACAGTACCGTCATAAATAATATTTCTGTTATTTACGACTAGGTAGCTGTACCGTCATAAATAGTGTCCTGTTATTTACGATGGGGTGCCTGTACCGTCGTAAATAATGCCTCTTTATTTACGATGGTACAGCCACCCCGTCGTAAATAAGTTTCCCGCCGTTCCACGTGGCGAGTGGACTTATTCATGGCGGCTAAAATTAGCCGTCGTAAATAAATTTATTTACGATGGTTACCGTCGTAAATATACTTATTTACGTCGACTTATTTTTGACGGCTAAAAACCCTCATAAATAAGTAAATACCATCGCAAATAGCTTATTTACGAGGGTAATGTGCTTATTTACAACGGTATTTCACCCTCGTTAATTGCTATGTTTCATGTAGTGATGTTGATCCTTAATTTCAGTTTTATAGCAACAGTTTAATGAGCCTTAGGCAGCCCTCACATCGGAAGTTCACAATCAAACAAGAAACGCTTTCCTCCTATGTGGTGATGCCCAAAGATGAAAATAAACTTAATTAGCGCTACCTCTACAGCAAACATGGTTTCCAAAACATTAATATTTCATCACAGCATATTATCATTCATCTGGCTTATTGCTCTTCTTACTACGTCACAGAACAGTGAACAAGCGGTAGTTAAATAACTGCGAGGGACGGTGATTGCAATCAGGAGACACCCGGAAAACATGTTGCATACACCCACTTTCAGAAGCGTGTCCACACCCCTTCCTACTCTGTTGTATGCAATAACCTTTCAAAGGCAACCCAAATACCGAACCGGTCCATCCGTAATGGGCAGGAGGTCCCCGCGTGGAGCGTGACTGTGCCCACCGGCAGATTTACACCTTGCTACCCTCAACCCACTCCTATTTACGGTTGGGTAAGCCTCGGCACCCAGGTTAACCAATTACATCGGTTTCCTGCTTATGTCAGTATGCCATCCGGTACTGTTCGATACTTGTTCATCAGGACAGCACACGACTCGGTCCTCAATCGACACCAACAGGGCTACACACGTGAGACCTCCACTCACTCTTCCTATCCCTCCTGCTGGGTCTCATTTTCTCCACTCTTAAGCCATTTTCTATTTTGACCAAACCGTGTGATAAAACCTTACCTCGCAAGTAGATTCTAACTACTCGACTTCTACCGAGATCCTAAGCATATTAGCAGGGCCTTGTCTACTCGTCGGGTCTGAATGCTACCCAACCCTTCATAGGATTTAAAAGGCTATGCAAGTGGGGTTTCAATCACCCTAACTCTAATGCGTACATTTCAACCTAGACATAAGTGATAGAAATGAAAAACTTTATAAAAGGTACTTAAGTGCAAACCAGGCTTGCCTGGTTGCGAGTAAGACGAGAAGTTAGCGTCGGGTGGCAGGACGTCCAAGGGCTCCTGTGTCTCTTCGACTTCGGTCACTATATGAGATGTAGCAAAATATATGTATAAGTGCTTATGAAATATAAGAACTCACTTCTATTCATAGCTACTGCTATTTATGTTCCTTAATTGGCTTTGGAATTTTTACAGTGGATACTAGACTCTCTAAGGACGATCTGAGCAAAAATTGGAGAAATGTCATTGTACATTGTGGTCTCCAAAATTCCTACAAGCACAAGACTTCTCTGAATTTTGAGCCCAAATCAGGAGCTTTGACATTGCTAACAGTGGAAGATCTGATTAGGTCAAGTCTCCATGGTTCTAACAAAATTTATTTCACCATTTTTGGAGCTACCAACAGAGATATATGAATTTTTGAAGTTCGATAGAAGTTCTGAAAAAGTTTCTGTTTAAATTTGAATTTCCAAATAAGGGCTGAAACTTGGAAGGCAATTTAGCCTAGCAAATGAACTCCAATGAAGCCCAAATTTTTACTGGAGATCTGTAACTATGAAAAAGATTTTCTGGCCAAATTTGGGAATGTTTCATAAAGAATTGCTCCTGTAATAAATCCCTAAAGGATTTACTAAAAACAATTCTACAGAAATTCCTGGGCATTTTCATAGCAAGAAATTTGTTCCTCTGTGAAGTACTCCTTATGAGAATTCCAACAAAATTGGTCTCACCCTTTTTGGAGTTTTCTACACAAAGTTATGGGTCTCCAAAGTTTGAACTGAATTAGGAAAATCTGGAAATGTCTAAATCCTGGATGTGGGCCCCACCCGTCAGCTCCCTCTTCTACCTTGCGCCAAACAGAGTATCCTGCAGCGTTGCTCCGGCGAGGGTGGCGGGAAAGGCCTTCCCGGCCATCTCCCAGCCCCATACTGGCTGTCCCTCTATTTTCCGGCACGCTGAACACCCTAGTGGAGTCCCCGGCGGCCGACTCTCCCCCGAAACCACCGCGCACTGGCAACAGTGAGACCTAGGTCTCCGGCAATGTCGTGGCGGCCCATAACTTCATCAAATGATCAGGATTTTGGCTCTAGAGCATCAGTAGATGGTGTAGAAGCTCGACATAGAGTCTAAACTGATCGGGGAGCGCTGCAAACCCATCGGCACCGTGCGCCCGATGGGGTCCGGCGGTGCGCCATTGTCAATACGCGGAAATTCTTCTTCTACACACCATATCTAGGTCTAAAATCGATGGAGGAAGTGCGCCAAGTAGTTAGGAAGCTTTGTGCACAGTTTGAATCAACGAGAACATGAACTAACGAAGAATTTGGCAAATTCTTACCTCGGGGTCGGTTTGTACTGCCCGGGAGAAAAACTCGAAATTCTTCTGCTGTGATCAATGTACAGGACTAAGCTTTTGGCTCGAGCAGCTGGGGTCGAGGATGCACTGAGGGGCTGGCTTGTTTTGGCGTGATCTTGCTCGGTGTGAGCTGTCCACGGCGACCTCTCTTGGTTTTTCTGTGTTCACCCGAGACCCGCGGCAAGTTTGCTGTTTCCCGATGCAATCAAGCTCGGGACCGTGGGAAGGAGTGGCTAGCCATATAGAGCACTGGTGGGCGCTGCTCTTTGCTGTTGGGAGCTCGAGCAACTGAGCTCGATGGTTGTGGTGTGATCGGGAGGAAACGGCCGGCGGTGTTCGGTGCGAATGAAACGGCTGCGTCGCAACATGAGCTAAGGGGGGGGGAAGAGAAATAGGGCTGGGGCACTCGGGCGGCTGCTCTGATCGCCCACGCGCGTGCCGACGTCGGGGGCAGCGAGAACCAGATCGGTGGAGCCCCGGGTGCGGGTAGCAGGCGAGCGCTGGCGCACTGTGATCGACCGAGGTGAAAAACAGGTCGGTTTACTCTTTTGTGTGGATGACAATTGGATCCCACCACATCAAATTTTTATCCAATTTTTCAATGATATTTCTCGCCCAGCTACTCAACATTTAAGGCTATGCTTTGCCTCAAAGTTAAGGATTGAAAAGTTGAATTCAAATGATTTGAATTCTGTTATGTAGTTTGAATTGAATATGGTCATTTGGATTTGAAATGGAATTTGAATTTCTTCCTTTTGCATTGTTCCAAAACCTAGCAAACCAACGCCAAAATTTTGATTTTTTGGCATGGCTGCTAAATCAAATGTGGAAAACACATTTGTGGAACCAAATTTGCAAATTGAGGAAATTGGAATTTGAAACTGAGTTTGAAATTCAGATTAGAGGGCTTCTCCTTTTAATCCCAAACAAATATTGAAACTCCTCCAAATGAGCTGAAATTTGGAAAGGTGAATATTTGGAATATGAAGATCCAAGTTATTCCTTTAGATCTCCATGTTTGGAAGTCTTGGGAAGTTTGAATCCTCACTTCGAACTTACACCTTATAATTCAAATTTTTAATTCCCCTCATTTTTCCTAAGTTTACATGAGCTGAATTTTTCTTGCTACCACTTTTTGGGGATTTTACATAAACGGCTGGCAACCCGGACCTCACTGGTGACCCTCTCTTCCGCCGGACTGTTATCGATGAAACTAGGGTTTGGGATGGTTGTTCATGAGGGTTCTTGCTCGGGAAGAAGCGAACGGTTGTCTACAGCGTGTGTGAGCTGCAGCTCGACCGGCGGGTTGCCTCTCTGCAACGAATTTCACCGATGACAGATTGCTAACCCTAAGGTACACCGTGGAGGAAACTCAGAATTCTCTCTCTACCCAGCATGAAACGGTGAAATGTTTCCTCCTACAGTTTCCTTACAAGCAGGGACACCTTTTCTTCTCTGGTGGTGGCGCGTGAAGCAGCCGGGATCGGCTGATCGCCGGCGATCAGAGAACGGCGGCAACAGCTTGCGAGCGGAAACAATCTTTACCGCGCGGTGGTTGCTGGTTCCACTGGGGAATGAAGAGAACGGATGGAGTAGCTCGTGTGCTGGACTTTGAGCCGAGTTTTTCACCGTGATCTAGGTGGCGTTAACCGATCGAACTGGTGGCCCCCTGTGCGCCCGACGGTCGCCGTGGTTGAATCCTTCGGGTTGAGTCGGTTTAGTGGAGGCTGACTCACTGACCAGTGGGCCCCAGCTCTCCCTCTACATCTTTTCCAATTTTTACTGAAAAGATCCCAGCTACTCACAATTGAATGAGAGACTTAGCCCTAAAGTTATGGTTTGAATTTGAATTCTTCAACCAAAATTGGTTTGGCTAAATTTGCTGCCCATTTGAATTTGAAATTCAAATTCAGTTTGTATTATTACAAATTTGGCTCCCGACAAGATGAAGTCCAATGGGGATGAAAATTGGTGGACTAACTCAGAAAAATTGTGCTGAGTTTGAATATGAAGTCAACTTTTGAATTCAAGTGATGAAAGTGGCTGCAATTTGAATTTGCATTCAAATTGGCCCCTTTTTCACATGTTTCCAAAAATGCCTCAAAAAGTCTTGGATTTGCATGAAATTTGGCCTGAGCCTTCCCAAAACTATTTAAGTTCTAGGGGTGAGCTCAACCTTTCATGTTCATGTGTGTGAGCTTCCACTTTTTGGAGTTATGGGATTTTCCTCTAATCATCCTCTTGATGGTGTTTACTTGCTCTTCACAAGTGTTCATGAGATATCCACCACATGAGCTGTGGTGTTGAGAGGTCATGAATATTTTTTTTTGCAAGTCACTTTCTTGGGCTTTTACACCGTTGGCCTAGTTCTCGTACAACAATGGGTACCAAGCCAGCATTAATATGGCGCCTTACGAGGCGCTATACGGGAGAAAATGCTGCACACCACTGAATTGGTGTGAGTCTGGCAAAAGGGTCACCTTCGGGGTTGATCTTGTCAACAACGCGGAGGAAAAGGTTCGGCTGATTCAAGCGAACCTAAAAGCCACCCAATCCCGACAAAAATAGTATGCGGACCGGAGAAGACGCCCGTTACAATTTGAAGTCGGGGATCACGTATATCTACGTGTGTCTCCAATGAAGGGCGTGAACAGATTCGGGGTCAGAGGAAAGTTGGCACCCCGATTCATCGGTCCATTCCATATTACAGAAAGATGTGGATCAGTTGCATACACGCTGGAATTACCCGAAACACTTTCCGGTGTGCACGATATCTTTCATATTTCTCAGCTGAGCAAGTGTCTTAAGCTATCAACTACCATTCAGCTGGAGGATATTGAAGAACTGGAACCAGATCTCACGTATAGGGAGGAACCGGTTCAGATAATTGATGAAAAGGCACGAACCACACGCAACCGTACATTGTGGTTCTACAAAGTTCTATGGAGTAATCACTCCGTAGACGAAGCGACATGGGAGAGCGAAGGATTTCTTCGCGCTAACTACCCTGAATTTTTCGTGTCAGACATACGGTAATTTTTCCACCGTCCTCTCTCTCATTTTCACCTTATAATCTCGTGACGAGATTCTTTTAAGGGGGGAGGAATGTAAGAGCCTGAGTTTTTGCACACATCCAAAGTGTTCATGACACCACACACACACACCTCATTTGAGGAAAACTTATGAACACATGTGAAGAGCATGTAACCACAATCAATATGGTCATTAGAGGATGAACTCACAAAATGCAAAAGTGGTATTTCCCACATGCATCATATAGAGGATGGGCATATGAAAAACTCCTACACCTTGATAGGAATGCTTATGCCAAATTTCACCCAAATCAAAAACCTTTTTGAGGTATATTTGGGTATAATAAGAAAAAGGATATTTTGAACTCAAATTCAAATACAAACTCCTTTCATCCCATGGATTCAAAAGTGGGATGCATATTCACACTCAGCATATTTTTGTTAGCTCACACAAAAATTTTCACTCCATTTGGAGTTGATCTTACATGAGCCGATTTTAGCATATTCAAATTGAATTCAAACTGCATATGTGCTGAAAATATATTCAAACACTTCACAATTTGAATTCTATGAAGTTCAAATGGGCAATTGGTAGATAATTCAAATTTCAAGGGGTATTATTGGGACTACTGTTTAGAGCAGTGGGAGGAAGTTAACTTCAGAGGTTAAAATGGAAGTGGGTCCCACTTGTCAGCCCCACAAGCCAGTTAACCGACTGAAGCAACCGGGACTCGGGTCTTGCGCGCGCTCACGCAGGCGCCATGGTGCTGCACGCCGCTGCCACCTCCTGATTGCCGATCCCAGCTGCAAACCGATGTCCCAGCTTGTTATCATCCCGTCCCGGACGCCACAGAGCCGCCTCACTGCTGTGCCGACGTCTCCTCGCACTGAAAACCCGAAGAGAACTGCCGCACCTCCAAAACCCCCACCTTGCCATCGACCGGCCAAACCCGTCCTTCCCACAACGAGCTGAGGCCAGAAACGGTACCGCCGACCTTTGCTCGTCGTGCTCCAGCCCTCAGCTGCTCGTGATCAGCTCCTTTCTAGCTTGTCCGAGCCGATCTTCCATTACTCTGTAAACCTCGAAGCTTCTCCAACTTGACACCGTCGTCCGAGAAGCTCCAAGCTTCTCCGGTGCAGAAAACTGGTCTCTGAGGTTAGCATCGAAGTCTAGTAGCTCTCTCCGAGCTCCCTAGCGCCGCATTGGCGCCGGTTAGCCGGAATTTCAATTTTCCCGATGATCGTCGTATAGAACACCGAGAACCCAAAACTGGAAATTCATCTCTATCACTTGATCACTGGAAATCCTGGTCGAGCTGTAGCTAGAGTAGCACCTTACAGTTATCTCAGCCAAATCCTAGCGATGATGATCAATCCAGTGAGCAGAGCACCGTATTTTGGCCACCGCCCGTAAAAACGGCTCGGGTCGCCGATGAAGTCTACTTTCCAGGTGATCTCCGGCCAAGAGAAGGGCAGGGTTAGCTTCCCCGTGCCCCAGTGGTGCTTTACGACCTGTTGGTTGATTGTGTTCACCGCCAAGACGAGCTAGCACCGTCGGACCCGAGCTTAATTCCGCCGCCACCGTCGCCGACTACGTTCCCAGCGATGTCAAGACGCGAGAAGTTGCCCGGCGTGTGTGCCGTGCTCTAAGGGTCACGTAGGAAGAAACCATGTCCAGAATTAGACAGTAACGGCTGACAACGAGCCGCGCCACCGTCGCTGTGCTTCGCGCACTCGGGCGCTGGCGGGAGGTTGAAGAAGACACTGCGTGGGTCCCACGTGCAGTGTTTTAAACATTTCCCCTCTTTTCAGATGTAGTTCAACTTCAAACCCACATAACTTTTGCTAGGAAACTCCAAATCGAGTGAACCAAATTTTGTTGGATTCATCTCTCTGAGTAATTTCCAACAAATCAAGTTTCACTTTATTAAAATCGTTATTTCTCCATAATTAATTCTTCAAAATTTAAAATGTTTAGAATTTTAACTGGAGAACCCTCTGGAGGAAAATTCTGAAATTTGGCCAGGATTTTGACCATAATATCCTTGAGCTACAATAAAACTTTCAGATCCATTTGAGCTCATTTGATCCACCTAATGGTGTGATTAATAAAACTGTTCCAGAGAAAATGGAAAATGTCCAAAAACATTTTCAGATTTTCCCTGAAATTGTTTAGCTCATATCTTTGGCTAGGAGCCTTCAAATTAAGTGAAACCAACTCCATTACAACCCTCTGAAAATCTAATTTTCAGAAAGTCATTGCTTTGCTCCATGAAAATCCCTAGAACACCCTACGGGCTCCAATTAAGGCCAAGTACACAATTATTTGTCGAGGGCTCAAATGAGCTGTGCTGCAAATGAAACTTGGCCAAGTCACTGTTCAGGTTGTATCCAACCCACAGTAAAAATTTCAGAGTCATTGGACCTGTCTAGTAAGACTTATAGTCTTCACAAATTCAACTTCAATTCAAATGCATTCAAATTGACAGATATATGTATTTATCTCATGTAGTCGCTAAGGTTGAGGAGGAGCCCAAAGTCTTAGACTTCACCACTCCAGAGGAGAAGCTAGCTTATGACCAACAGCAGCAAGGCAAGCTCCGGTTTGCATCAGCCTTTTTATAAATTTTACTGTTTTCAGAACTTACTTGGAGCACCCACTTAAATTTTGCATTAGAGTCTTGTTTGAAAACCCAAATGCATAGCTAAGAAAACCCTGGGTTGGGCCTAGGTTTGTAAACGTCTATTAGCTTCTGCAACGCTAAGATGGTGTAGGATTCGGTACAAGTCGAGTAGTTGGGACTGCTCGCGAGAATAGGCTAGAGGCACACTACTCGGGTAAAGATAGCAAATGAAACACATGGCGAGAAAAATGAGACCCAGCAGAGAGTAAGGGCAGCAGGACGTTCAGGCATGGGTGCCATAGCTCCGCTTGTGTCGATTGAGGACCGAGCCATGTGCGGGACTGTTGAACAAGCTAGAACAGTACCGAAGACCTACCGGATATATGGGAACCGGGAAACCGATGTAATTCGGGTAGCTGGGTGTTGAGGCATTGCTTGTCGTCCAGAGGGTAGGTGGAGAGCTTGAGGTGTAAATCAGCTGGCGGCACTGCGGATGCGCGTGCAGAGACCTCTTGCTTGGTACGATAGGACCGGTTCAGCATTTGGCTGACGGGTTAAAGGTGGTTGCGTACGACGTCCATGATGGTTGCTGTAGGCAACATCAAGTATGGGCGTACGTGACGGGATATTCGGGTAACCCTGCAGGTGTAAATCAATTATAATCGCCGTCCCTCACGGTCAGTGAGTACCACTTGTTCACTGTACCGTGACGTAGAAAGAACAGGCTAGAGTCATGTAAAAGTTGCTGATTGAAAGCTATACTTTGATTGTTAATGACTTGCTGTAGTTTAGAGCTAATTAAATTTCTTTTGGACCTTGGGCAACGTACATGAGAGAAATGCATTTCTTGTTTGATTGCGGCTCTCTTATGTGCCTTAGCGTGAGGTTCTCCATAACTGCTGCTAAAACTTGAAAATAAGGTTCAAATAATTAGGCGAGTCCTTTGCAACTTAATTACCTCATGTACCCTAATTCCTTCATGTAGAAGTTTCATGTATAGGAGAGACGGGTCAGATTTGCTGATCTATCGTGCTCACTGCTTGTGTTTGAAGCTTTTGTAGGGTGTTATGAGGAAGGGACTCCAGAGGAGGAGACAGAACCCCAAGAGGGAAAACCCGTCGAGTGGGAGTTGTGCACGCCGCTGTGTTAGTGTGCGTGTGTGCTAGCGGGGACACGTTCACCGGCTGAACGTGAACTCGGTGTGTAGTCTACGCCCGTGAGTGTAGACTGAACATATTTTGTTCTAAAAATGTTCAGAAACTCGTTTATGTAATAAAACATTGCTTCCGCTTTGTATCTTTGATGTGCGTTATCCGGTGTTGTGCAACGCAGCACCCCTCAGCGTGATCCTGGCTCGACGAAGCCGTGGGGCCGCGTCATTTTCCACCGTCCTCTCTCTCATTTTCTCCTTATAATCTCGGGACGAGTTTCTTTTAAGGGGGGAGGAACGTAAGGGCCCAAGTTTTTCATTTTCTGAATGTGTTCATCACACCACACTCAGCTCATTTGAGGAAAGTATATGAACACCTTTGAAAAGCAAATAACCACCATCAAGAAATTCATTAGGAGATAAACTCACAAAATGCAAAAGTGGGATTTCTCACATGCATCATATAGGGGCTGAGAATATGAAAAAACTCCTGAACCTCGTTAGGAATGCTCAGGCCAAATTTTACCCAAATCCAAAACCTTTTGAGGTATTTTTGGGTACACATAGAAAAAGGGTTAGTTTGAATGTAAATTCAAATTCAAACTCTTTTTATCACATGAATTCAAAAGTGGTGCTCATATTCACACTCAGCACATTTTTCAGAGCTCACACACCAATTTTTGCTCCAATTGGAGTTGATCTTGACATGAGCTATTTTGGCTAAATTCAAATCAAATTTGAATTTCAGTTCACATTTGCTACAAATTCAATCAAACCAATTCCACAATTTGATCACTTTACAAACCAAATCCCAATTTTGTGATTGATCAAATGGCCAAGGGTATTAGGGTCCCCAAGAATTAAGAGCAGTAGGAGTTTAATTTGTGATGTTAAAACTGAGGAGTGGGGCCCTTATGTCAGTCACCCAGGTGATCAAACCGACTGAAGCCTGGTGCTCGGGTTCTTGCGCGCAGCCGAGCGGACGCCATGGCGAGAACACATCGCCACCAGCTGCCTGCGTGCTCTGGCCACCGAGCCGTTTCCCCGCACCCTCATTCTCACCCTCGGACAAGCACCGACCCATTTTCTCGCTCACAGAACCGGTTGCTTCGCTCTCGCACAAAAGAAAAGCGCCGCTCGCCGAAGCTCTCTGCTCTACTGTTGCCCGGTCGAGCCAGTGGCTGTCACGCCGAGCTGAGGCCGCAGCCGAGTTCACTGACCCTTTTTCGACGTCCTCGCACCGGTTCCAGCCCGTGACAGATCGTCCTCGAGCTTCTTCGAGCCATTTCTTCTTCTTCGGTTCAGACCGAGCCGCCGCCACGAGAACACCTCGTCCGGCCATGACAGCCAATTTTGCCCCGAGTTGTGAACAGCAAAGAGGTTCGTCCAAGTCTTCTCTTCCACTACCGCAAGCCCCAGCTGCATGCTATGACCTGCTGTCGCTGGAATCTCACGATTTTGCGCCGGTGTACAAAAGAGACCGCCAGACCACTTCTCAAAATTCGTGCTACACACTGCACCTCTCATCATGGAACTTAGTAACCTACTTCTAGACGCCCGTGCGAGTCCATAGGATCAGAAACTTCAAAGAACCATCGAGTATAGCCACTGTTCTCCGAGTTTTGCTAGTTTTCCCAATTTTTGACCTAGATCGCACGGTGACATGCTAGATTAATCCGTTCCCGAGCTCATTTTAGTTCATGACGACCTTCCCTAGGGTGCACTGATGCTGTATGACCTTATGCTTGAGCATTTGGGGTGCTAGGGAGCCCAGCCGACACGGCCGAAGTGCTTCCGAAGCTGCCGCTCGTCGCCGGCCATGTTCCAGTTGTTTTCATGTCGAGCTAAGGTCAGCATCGTATTCCCCATGCGGGATTAGGCATAGGCGGAAAAAATATCAAAGCTTCGTGCACGGCAGAGCCCCTCTGGCGAAGGGCGCGGCGGCCGAGCACGGGAGCGCGAGGTTGAAGACAACCCGCGGCCCCGCGTGTCAGCCTCGGTTAACCGGGCGCCAGATTCTCTGTGGCTCCAGATCGAGTGCGGCTACACGCAATTAATTGTGTGACCCCGTGTGCTAACGCACCAGAGCATGACACGTAGCCCCGGACAAACTGGCAGAAATTTAAACATTTCCAGATTTTCAGTTTCTAGTTCAAACTTCAAATCCACATAACTTTAGCTAGGAAACTCCAAATTGAGTGAACCAAATTTTGTCGGATTAAGATCTCTGAGTAATTTCCAACAAATTCAAGTTTCAACTCATGAAAATCTTTATTTCTCCAGAATTAATTCTTCAAACTTTAAAATGTTTAGAATTTTAACTGGAGAACCCTTTTATGGAAAATTCTGAAATTCGGCCAGGATATTCCTTATAATATCCCTGAGCTACTATAAAAATTTCAGATCCATTTGAGCTCATTTGGTCCACCTAATGATGTGATTTATAGAACTGTTTCAGAGAAAATGAAAAATGTGCAGAAACATTTTTCAGATATTCTCTGAACTTGTTTAGCTCATATCTTTTGCTAGGAATCTTCAAATTAGGTGAAATCAATTCCACTAGAACCCTCTGAAAATCTAGTTTCATAAAGTCATGGCTTACTCCATGAAAATCCTTAGAACACCCTAAGAGCTTCAAGTAAGGCCAAATACACATTTATTTGTGCAGGGCTCTGTGGGGACCACCCCGTGGTTCATGCACTCCGAGATCGCAGAGGGTGGTGCCGTGCGATGCGGCACCCAACAACACACAAGAAAATATTAAGAACAACATACAAACTTTTATTTGATATAAAAACACAGCAGACTTTTACAAACTTATTGATACAGCGGAAGTATTATACATAGCTAGTCTCTCATCCTAACTAAGCAAAAGTGCAGCTGTCCAGCCCGGGGACGCTACATACTAGCGACATAGAACCGGAGATCACGGCGGCGTGCAGGGCTCCAGCTCGGCCGTATACCCCGACGGGGGCATCGCCTCGTCCTCGGAACCTTCCTCATAACTCTCACCTGCACACAGCTCAAATATTGCAACCGTGAGCACGATGGCTCAGCAAGGCTTAACCGACAACCCTAATCATGGAACTCTACATGCAGGGATGTGTAATCTAGGAAACAGACATTGAAGTAAAGACACACCTACATATTAATCCTTAATTTCAGTTTTATAGCAACAGTTTCATGTGTCTTAGGCAGCCCTCACATCGGAAGTCCACAATCAAACAAGAAATGCATTCCTCCGATGTGGTGATGCCCAAAGTGGAAGATAAACTTAATTAGCTCTACAACTACAGCATACAATGTTTCAAGACATTAATAATTCAATGCAGCATATTCAGTTGGCTTATTTCACTTCTTACTACGTCACAGCACAGTGAACAAGCGGTACTCAAATAACCGTGAGGGAGGGTGATTTCAATCAGGAGACACCCGGATACCACGTCACATACACCCACTTTCAGAAGTGTGGTGCTTCACACCTTCCTACTCTGTTGTATGCAACAACCTTTCAAAGGCAACCCAAATGCCGAACTGGTCCATCCGTAACGGGCAGGAGGTCCCCGCGTGGACCGTGTCTGTGCCTACCGGCATATTTACACCTTGCTACCCTCAACCGACTCCTATAAAACGGTTGGGTAAGCCTCGGCACCCAGGTTAACCAATTGCATCAGTTTCCTAGTTCCCATATGCCAATATGCATCCTGTACTGTTCAATACTTGTCCAGCAGGGCTGCACACGGCTCGGTCCTCAATCGACACTAACAGGGCTACGCACGTGAGACCTCCGCTCACTGCATCCTATTGACCTGCCGGGTCTCAGTTTCACAATCTTAAGCCATTATCTACCTCTTTTCCATACTGTGTGAATAAATACCTATCCCGCGAGTAGATTCCAACCACTCGACTTATACAGAGGTTCTAAGAACATTAGCATGGCATTCTCTACTTGTCGAGTTTGTAAACTACCCAACCCTCCATAGGATTTAAAGGTTATGCAAGTTGGGTTTCAATCACCCTAAGTCTAATGCAAGCATTACACCCTAAACATAAGTGATACAAATGAAAACTTTGCAAAAGTACGTAAATGGAAACCGGGGCTTGCCTGGTTGCGAGGAAAGTCAGTGTCTGGTGGGAGGACGTCCAATGGCTACGGTGTATCTTTAACTTCGGTCACTATATGAGATGTAGCAAAATATATGTATAAGTGCTAATGAAATATAAGAATTCACTCCTATTCATAGCTACTGCTATTTGTGTTCCTTAATTGGCTTTGGGATTTTTACAGTGGATACTAGACTCTCTAAGGATAATCTGAGCAGAATTTGGAGAAATTTCATTGCATCTTGTGGTCACCAAAATTCCCACAAATACAAGGCTTCTATGAATTCTGAGCCCAAATCTGGAGTTTTAACATATCTAACAGTGGAAGATCTAATTAGGGTAGGTCTCCATGGTTCTAACAAAATTTGTTTCACCATTTTTGGAGCTACCAACAGAGAGATATGCATTTTTGAAGTTGGACAGGAGTTCTGAATAGTTTCTGTTTAGAATTTGAATTTCCAAATAAAGGCTGAACATTGGAAGGTAATTTAGCCTATCAAATGAACTCCAATGAAGCTCAAATTTTTACTGGATATCAGTAACTATGAAAAGGATTGTTGCCCAAATTTGGGAATGTTTCATAAAGAATTGTTCCTGGAATAAATCTCTAAAGGATTTACTGAAAACAATTCAACAGAAATTCCTGGGCATTTTCATAGCAGTAATTTTGTTCCTCTGTGAAGTACTCCTTATGAGGATTCTAACAAAATTGGTGTCACCCTTTTTGGAGTTCTCTACACAAAGTTATGGATCTTTCAAATTTGAATAACTTTCCGTTTGAAGTTTACACAGAGAACTCAAAGGTGGGGCCCACGGGTCAGATGTTTCTTCAACCTCCCGCCAGAGAATAGGCGTGCACACCGGCACAGATCATGACACGGCTCGTTCTCCCTCAATTCTCCACCGTTGTTGCTCCGGTTTCGCCCTACACGACCGTGGGAACGTTGCGCAGCTGCCGGGCAAGGTCTCACCTCATTAAAACAGCCGGAAGCAGGTCGGCATCGGCGGCAGCACTCGGAGGCACGGCATCGACACGTTCCGGCGTGTCCCAAGCTTCTGCCGACAAGATAAGTTGCCATAAAGCATCCCTAGTGGTCGGGGAACATGGAACGCATGCCAAACCTTGCAGCAAATGGCGGGAAAAGGGGGTTCACCGCAGGACCGACCCGTTTTTGCCGCCGGCGGTGAATTCTCATCGCCCGGGCGTGGGATGGACGGTTTGCTTCGGTCTTCGGTGTGGGAGGGTGCAAGGAGCTCTAGTAGCTGAGGTTTCAATTGTAGAACGGATGATCAAGTGTATGGAGAGAATTTCCCGATTTAGTTTTGATCGGTTCTTCACGTGTACCGGCGCCAAAACACAAATTCCGTCGAGCCGGCAGTGGGAACGAGCAAGGTGTGGGGCCCGGGAATCACAGTGGGTGGTGCCGTGTGATGCGGCACCCAACAGAAAGCACGAAAAGAGGAGTAAGAACATAACGGAACCATTTTGTTACTCAAGATAAGTTCTTTTACAACATAAGTACACACGCAGCAGAATGTAAAACTAGCTGGACAATCTACTCACTCTCGACCCTAACTACGCCGAAGAGAAGTCGTTCAGCCCGTGAACGCTTCCTACTAGCTTCACCAAAGAAAGGCAGCGGCTAGGTTTCCGATGAGTTGAACGAACTGTGAGGTTTGTCGTCTCACCGAACAACCCTCTTCATAGCAGGCATCCTGCTACCTGCAAAAACAACTCAGAAACAACCGTGGGCACTAAGGCTCAGCAAGACTTAACCGTCACTCCTAAACATGTAACTCTAAATGCAGGGGTAGTAAGATAGTAGGAACAGGAATTTGCAAAATGCAGCTTGACTAAACTTGATCCTTATATTAAGATTCTTATAACCTTCATTTTAGTGGTCCTCACGCCTCACAACATCGGAAGTCCACAATCCAACAAGAAACGCTTATCCCGATGTTGCTAGCCTAAGGTGGAGATGAAATTTAGTTGGCTCTATATCTACTTCAGTCAAGGTTCCAATACAGTGACTAATCCACAAACAGCAAGCAGTGGGCAAGTATGCTCAATCCTCTTCCGTGAGCGACGGTGATTCGAATCAATAACAACCCGGAATACACGACACATACACCCGCCTCAAAAGACTCTCTCAAGAGCTCTTTCTTACGTTGTATGCAGCAACCTTTCACACGACACCCCGACACAGAAAAACGCTTCGCACCGAGCAGGATGGTCCTCTACGCGGACACGTCGAAGTTGCCCGCTAAAGGATTTACACCTCTCGCCTTCTCAACGCCATTCCCACGCGAAGGATGAGTTTCTATATCACGGTCCATCGAGTTACATCGGTTTCATGGGTCCAATACCCCACTATATATCCGGTACAGCGCAATCTTGTCCAGCAGGGCCGCATACATACGGTCCTTAACCGACACGGACGGGGCTACAACCAACCTCCACATTTGCCTTACCATCCCGGTCCAGGCCAAATGTGGTCTCAAGCATTGTCACACCCATCGCAGGTCGAGACCAACCTTGAGCGCTCCATCCTACAGGAACATACCCGTCCCCATCTCATATTCATGAGGGTGCTCTTATCATTTATCTCTCGCGAGTAACTCCATTACTCGAACTTTCTCGCGAGTAGCTTTTTACTACTCGACTTCTACCGAGATAGCTACAACATTAGCCTAGCATCTACAATGAGGCAAAGCCTACACTAAACCTTCTAATGAGGGATATAATAGGCATGCAAGTGGGTTTCAATCATCCTATACATAATGCACAATATCAAGTCTAATAAACATGATGTGAAGTAAAGCAAAATTTAAAACGGTAACGATATGCAAACCAGGGCTTGCCTTGCTCAACGGTTTTGTTAGAAGCTAGAAGTTAGTCTTCTTCCGGAGAATCCGCCAAACTCGTCACGAGATGGAGATCCTCGCTGCAGAGTCGAGTCCTCGTCGAACGTCGACGTCACGTGCTATTAAGATGATTTATGCACATGTATTCAAAAGCAATTTAGAAAATGATTCAAAGCTGTTGTACAAGTTAACTCACACATAAGAGAGATAAACAACAGCAAGGTTTCTGTTGTTGGATCTAAACCTTAGAGAAGATAGAAGCTAGGTGAAAAGGGATACTTGTAATCACCATGTGATTAAGTCCATTATATGAACACTTAAATCTAAAAGATGGTAGCTCAAATTCCAGAGGTCCAATGAAGCTGAAATTTTAACAACAGCTTCTATGGAAGGTATTTAGGCAGTGTGCAAAAATTGAGCTCATGACATGGCTTCATATGAGCACAACAAATCCTTATATGGTTTTCACTAACCTGCCTTTAACCCCTAGATTTTAAACTTTCCTATGCTGAAAAGTAGACTTTTTGTGAAGTACAAATTGTCCTGAGTTCATAGGAATTGGTTTTACCATTTTTGGAGTTTCCTACATGGAGATATGGATTTTAGAAGGATTGGGAAAAAGCTGAAAATGTCTCTGTTCATTTTTCCCATTTTTCAGAGACATAAGGAATGAACACATCATTTTACCAAGCAAATGAAGTCCAATGCCTCTGAAATTTTTACTGGAGTTCAAGGAATTCTGGAAGAATGCTCTGTCCAAATTTGGGAATTTTCCAATAAACAGAACTCCGGTAAAAATTTCTATAATATTTTCCTTAAATGAATTAATGAGCCAAATTCAGGGATTTTCATAAACATTGGGCTGCACCCCTGGATAGTACTCTTTGAGAGGAATCCAACAAAATTTGTTTCACAATTTTTGGACACTCCTACACAATGTTATGGCTCTCCAAAGTTTGAAATAGAGTGGGAAAATCTGGAAAATGTTTAAATGCTGACAGTGGGTCCCACCTGTCATCCCTAACCTCCAGACTCGCGCCAAACAGGGCAGTGGCGGCCCTCTCCGGCGAGGTCTCCGGAAAAGCACTTCCCAGCCACCTCCAGACCACCTGCTTGCCGCCCCCCCCCCCCCCCCCCCCCCCCGTTTTCCCCCACGCTGAACACGTTGGTGAGGTCGCCGGCGGCTGAAACTCGCCAGAAAACAGGGCGCACCGGCCACAGCAAACCCTAGGGCTCCGGCGAGGTCTTGCACGGTGAATTCTCCACCAAATGGTCGGTTCTTGGGCTCTACAGCACTAGGGGATCATGTAGAAGACCGGCATAAGGTCTAAACCAGCTGGAGAGGGCTCTAAACCTATCGGCACCGTGCGCCCGATAGGGTCCAGCGGCATACCCTCTAAAAGAGCTCGGATTGCTCACTCTACACTCAATTTCTTGGTCCAAAATCGATGGAGGAGGTGTGCTAGGCAGTTAACATCCTGTGCGTGATGTTTGAGACCCAACAAACATGATTTGAGGACGAATTTTACAATTCCTTACCTCAAGGTCCGTTTCTGCCGCCCGGGAGAAAAACTTGAAATTCTCCCTCTGTGATCAATGGCTAGGGCTGATCTTTGGAGGTGAGCAACTAGACTTGTTGGTGCACAGATGGGGTGGATTGCTTGGGCGTGATCCCTTCTGGTTTGGGCTGTCCACGGCGTCCAGTTTCGGTTCCTCCGACGTTCAACACGGGAGCAGCAGAACTTTTCTGTTTCTAGGCGCTGGTGAGCTCGGGATGGTAGAGGGAAGGTGCTAGCCGGCTAGAGCACTCATGGGTGAACCTTTTTGCTGTTGGAAGCTCGGGCAAAGGGCGTTCGGTTCATCCTGGGCGATCAAAGGAACAGAGAGCGGCTTCTATTCGGTTCTGCTCGGGAGAAATTTTCACGGGAGTGAGGCAGAGCGAGGAAGAAGCAAAGTGGCTCTGTTGTACTCGCTGTGGGGAAGATCAGGACGAGCAAAAGATCAACCCAGCAGGAGGTGGCGTGGGAGGTGGCCGGCACCGAGCTGCTATGTCGCTGGAGTCGGTTGAATTTTTGTGAGACTGACCGGTGGGGTCCACAGCCCCAATTTTGATTCTTATCCCTCAATTCGATTTAAAATATCAAATGAGCTCCAATTGTGATCAAACTTGGAGGATAGGTCAAAGGAATTATGATGAACTCAAATCTGAAATCAGATTTTGAAATTGAGTTTGTTTGGTTCAAAATTCAAATTCAATTTTGAATTTAAACGTGCCCTCATTTAATCCTCAGAATAAATAGTATATGAAGCCAAAAATTCTCCAAATTTGAAACTTAGTCTCTTGAATACATGAGAGATGCATCTATGATCTCACATATAGGCCTTTGGACAATCTGAATAGAAATCCTTTCAAAAGATTCAAATTGCGTTTAAATTCCCTCCACTCTACTCATAGAGGAGGTGCACATGAGTTAGAGTTTTAGGAGTGTAATTATTTCCCCTAGGTTAACATGTGTTGAGCATGGGCTAGAGAAAATTTTTAACTCCCTCACATGTCCATTTATGTGTTCATCATTTCATGTGACACAATTATAGTCTTTTATCGCCTTAACTTTGTTTCATGAGCTGACATCAAACTTTACAAAAGTTAGGGCTGTTACATTCCTCCCCCCCTTAAAAGAATCTCGTCCCGAGATTACAAAAAGAAAGAAGAAGGGAGAATGACTACTGGACATATGGTACAAACAAGTCGGGAAAATTTAAACGTAGAAATACCTCGCTTTCCCACGTAGCTTCATCAGCTGTGTGGTTGCTCCACAAGACTTTGTAAAATCGCAATGTCCGATTTCTTGTGGCGCGAGTCTTCTCGTCGATAATCTGTATCAGATACTCAGAATAAGTGAGATCCGGTTGAAGATCCTCAATGTTCTCCATATGAACTGCGGTTGGGTACTTAAGACACTTCCGTAGCTGAGAGATGTGGAAAACATTGTGAATACCAGAAAGTGACGCCGGTAGCTCCAGACGATAGGCCAAGGGTCCGCATATTTCAACCACTGCAAACGGCTCGATGAATCGCGGAGCTAGTTTTCCCTTCACTCCAAAACGATGAACTCCTTTCATCGGAGAGACACGAAGATAAACGTGGTCCCCGATGTCGAAGTGAAGAGGTCGACGCCATTTGTCTGTATAGCTCTTCTGCCGAGATTGAGCAGCCTTTAAGTTGGCTTGAATCACTCGCACTTGTTCCTCGGCTTCATTCACAAGATCAATCCCGTAGACCACTCTCTCGCCGGATTCACACCAATTCATTGGTGTGCGGCACTTCCGGCCATAAAGAGCTTCATACGGGGCCATCTTGATGCTGGATTGATAACCGTTATTATATGAGAATTCTGCTAACGGTAGATGGTCATCCCAATTCTTCCCATGATTGATGACACATGCCCGTAGCATATCCTCCAGAATCTGATTTATCCTCTCCGTTTGACCATCAGTTTGCGGATGATACGCTGAACTCCGAATTAACTTGGTTCCCAAGGAAGCATGCAGTTGCTCCCAAAATCTGGATACGAATAACGCACCTCGATCAGAAACGATGGTGCGGGGAACCCCGTGTAAACACACGATTCTTGAGATGAACAGCTCCGCATACTTATTTGCCACATATTTAGTATGGACTGGAATAAAATGAGCGGTCTTGGTCAAACGATCGGCGATTACCCAAATAGAATCATGCTTGTTGCTGGTCATGGGTAAACCGATGATGAAGTCCATACTTATGTATTCCCACTTCCATGCTGGAACCTTCAGCGGTTGAAGTGGTCCGGCTTTCCGCATATGGTCGGCTTTAACCCGCCGACACGTATCACACTCGGATATGTACTTCGCAATCTCTCTTTTCATCCGTGTCCACCAGAACTTAGATTTTAAGTCATGGTACATCTTGTTGCTTCCCGGATGAATGGAGTACTTGGATAAATGCGCTTCATCCAGTATCTTCCTCCGCAATTTCATATTCCGGGGTACAACTATGCGGTTGTTAAACCATAGAGTACCCTCTTCGTCCTTGCGGAACATCTTCAATTCACCGCTGTCCACTCTCCTCTGGATATGAGACATACCCCTGTCTCTCTTCTGAGCCTCTACAATCTCATCTCGGATTGTAGGAATAAGAGCGAGGTTGAACAGCGATCCATAGGAAACTAAGCGCAGGCTTGGTTCACCTCCTTCATGTGCAGCCATGGCTAAATGGTGAACATGGGATTTCCGACTAAGTGCGTTGGCAACCACATTCGCTTTGCCCGGATGGTAATGAATTTCAAGTTCATAGTCCTTGATCAATTCTAGCCATCTTCGCTGCCTCATATTCAGTTCTTTCTGTGTGAAGATGTACTTCAAGCTTTTGTGGTCAGTGTAGAGATGTACTAGATTGCCTAGTAGATAATGTCTCCACATTTTCAAAGCTAAGACCACCGCAGCTAGTTCAAGGTCATGCGTCGGGTAATTCTGCTCATGACCCCTGAGTTATCGGGATCCATACGCGACCACACGTCCTTCTTGCATCAACACACAACCCAAACCAATGCCGGATGCATCACAATAAACATCATACGGCTTCGTTGTGTCTGGCTGGGCCAAAACTGGAGCTGTAGTGAGATACTTCACTAAAGTTTGAAAAGCTTGTTCGCATGAATTGCTCCAATCATACTTGGTGCTTTTCTTCAACAGCTCCGTCATAGGTTTAGCGACTTTGGATAAGTTTGGAATGAATCTCCGGTAATAACCCGCTAAACCTAGGAAACTCCTCACTTCATGAACAGATGTTGGAGATTTCCAATGCAGCACTTGCTCGATTTTAATTGGGTCCACAGAGATGCCTTCCGCTGAAATAATATGCCCAAGAAATGGCACTTTGCTGATCCAAAACTCACATTTACTGAACTTTGCATATAGCTTGTGATCCCTCAAGCGTTGGAGTACAATACGCAAATTTTCAGCGTGTTCTTCTTCTGACTTTGAATAAACCAAGATGTCGTCGATGAAAACCATGACGAACTTGTATAACTCCGGCATGAACACAGAGTTCATGAGATACATAAAGTGAGCCGGAGCATTGGTCAACCCAAAGGACATGACAGGATATTCATAAAGACCATATCTTGTTGAGAATGCCGTCTTAGGTACGTCTTCTGCCTGGATTTTTATCTGGTGATACCCGGACCAAAGATCCATCTTGGAGAATACCTTAGCACCCACTAGTTGATCAAATAAAATATCGATGCGCAGTAGTGGATACTTATTCTTGATAGTGACAGCATTCAGTGGACGATAATCTACGCATAGCCTCAAAGTCTCGTCCTTCTTCTTCACGAAGAGTGCGGAACGGCCCCAAGGTGATGAACTTGTGCGTATAAAACCTTTGTCCATGAGGTCATTAAGCTGTTCCTTCAATTCTGCGAGCTCCTTCGGTGCCATTTTATATGGTCGCTGAGAAATAGGTGTTGTTCCTGGTGCTAGTTCAATCTTGAACTCTACATCACGTTCGGGCGGCATGCCCGGCAAGTCTTCGGGAAACACATCTGGATATTCACATACCACTGGAATATCCTCAAGTTTAGGAGCTTCAATCTGATGCACTTCTGCAACTCGTTGTGATGGATCCACAAGATTCAATGTGTTGCAACCGTGTATTGGGGAATTCAGTTGGACAGTCCGAGAGCTGATGTCAAAAGATAGCTCCATAATGCGTCAACCATGACATCCCCAAGATAATATCAATCCTTTGGCCTTTGAGCATGATAAGGATCGCAGGATAGATGTTTCCACCCAAACATAAAGGTGCCCGTGAGACCATCTCATCTGTTGATATCTTGCCTCCGGGTGAGCTGATATGAAACGGATGCTTAACTGTGCTAAATGGAAGATTATTCTTCAGCACATAGTCTCTGCTAATAAAATTGTGGGTGGCTCCGGAATCAAATAACACGAAAATGGGCTGTTCATGTAAAGTGAACATGCCCGCCAAAACTGGTTCGCCTTTAGCAATATCCTCAATAGCAGTGTAATTAACCCTGCCAGCTTTTGAAAGATTCTTCGTTGAAGGTTCACGGTGCTGATGTGAGCATTGATGAGATGACACATAATTGTGGCTCTGCTCAGCTCCACGACTGTTTCGTGCTGCAGAAGTCCTCAGCTCTCTACTAACACGAGGTGGAGATAATTCGTTCTTAGCTGGTTGTGGTAGAGTTGCACGAATAATTTCTGTCTGCTGCTGTTGAGGTGGAGGCTCATAAGTGATCAACTCCAGCCGTGGTTGTGAGAGTTGCACCACAGGCCGAATTTGTTGCCTAACTGGCGAGTAATACCGCACTCGATAGTTCGGACGAACCTCGATATCGCTGTCTGGCGGTATACTTCTTTTCAGCTCCGCTTCACAACGAATATGCATGTCTTCCTTAATGATAGCGGCATTTACCAATTCATTGTAAATACCGTTACTGAACAAGGTCACTTGCTCCTTAAGTTCGACATTCAAACCTCGGAAGAAATACTCGCACTTCAACGCTTCCAAGTCAACCATATGAGTTGCTGTAAGGGCCTCAGTTTTTGACACACATTTGAAGTGTTCATAACCACACCACACACCTTATTTGAGGAAAGTTGATGAACAAAAATGAAGAGCAAGTAACCACCATCAACATACTCATTAGAGAACAAATTCACATATTGCAAAAGTGGTATTTCCCACATGTGATATAGGTGGGATGGACATATGAAAACTCCTACACATTGATAAGGATGTCCATGCCAAGTTTCACCCAAATTCAAAACCTTTTTGAGGTCATTTTGGGTATAGTTAGAAAGAGGGCAGTTTGAAACCATATTCAAATTCAAACTGTTTTTATCCCATGAATTTAAAAGTGGGAGGCATATTCTTACTCAGCACATTTTTGTGAGCTCACACACTAATTTTCACTCCATTTGGAGTTGATCTTGACATGAGCTAAGTGGGGCAAATTCAAACTTTATTTGAATTCAAAACTGAACTTGTGCTGAAATTCATTCAAACCAAACCCAATTTGAATTATACTCAATTCAAATGGCTCATGGTTGAATAATATGAATCACCATGGGTATTTTGGGGCTCACTGTTTACAACAGTGATTAGGAGTGAATTTCAGAGGTTAAAACCCCGGGTGGGACCCACATGTCAGCCACTGAAGCAAAAGAAACCGACTGAGAGCGCAGCTCGGGTAACCGCGCGCGCTGCAGCTGCCGCCACGGCGAAGAAACGGCGAAGCCACCAGCTGCTTGCCGATCTAAGCCGCGGAACCGACTCCCTGGGTCTTTATCTACCCGCCCGAGCGGTCACCGGCGCCTTCCACCGCTGCCTCGTCGCACTTCCACCCAAAACGCCGAAACACCTCGCCGCCCGAGTGAACCGTCGGTTCCTCATTGCCCGGCCGATCCAGTGACCCTCCTGGCGATCTGAGACCAGCACCGGGTGCGCCAAGCCACCTTCAACACCTTCGCATCGGTTCCAGACCCTGCGTAGCCTTCCCCGAGCTCCACCGCGGCGATCTTTGCCCTGCCGGTTCAGCTCGAGCCGCCGCTGCGGGAACCATCCTTCCGGCCACCACAGCCCACCGTTCACGGAGCTGTAAACAGCAAAGAGGTTTGCCTTCAACCCCTCTTTCTTTTCCGTAAGCTCCGGCGGCGTGACGAGCGCTGCTCAAGCCGGAATTTCATGTTTTCGCGACGGTGTGCAAAAGTGAGGTTTGCACCGATCCAAGAAATTCGTAAGCCACAGTGCATCATTCGTCCTGTCATGGAGAGGATCACTTCTAGTAGCCCGTGTGGGTCCATAGGAGCAGGAACCACGAAGAACTGTGGAGAGAAACCGCTGTTCTTTGAGTTTTAGTAGAAATCCCGATTTCCGTCCTAGGTCGCACGGTGACAGCCCAACACAGCCCTTCCCGAGCTCCGTGGAGCTCATGTCGACCTTTCCTATGGTCCACTGATGCTCGGCGACCCTTAGCTCGATCGGGTTAGGTGCTAGGGAGGACGGGCAACACGGCCGAAGTTCTCCCGAGTCTGCGGCTCGTCGCCGACCATGTGGCGGCCATTTTCATGGCGAGCTGGCCCGAGAGTCCTGTTCCCCGAGAGAAAATAGGCAGAGGCGGCCAAAATCGGGAAGTTTGGAGCTGTACAGAAGCCGACGGAGAGCTCTCCGGCGAGGCTCCTCGGCGGCAGAGCGCTCTCAGTCTGGAGGTTGACGAAGGGGTGGACCCCAGCTGTCAGCGGGAGATATTTTAAATCGGGATCGGGCTGCGGCCGGGATCTGGTGTGCTGGCGCGCAAATACCCTGTGAGCCCCGGTGTGCCGGACACCTCCGCGCTCGACACGTGTCCCCGCGTGCCCCCAAGAGTTTAAACTTTTTCCCCGATTTTCAGAATTCTTCCAAACTTCAAATCCTTATAACTTTGGCTAGAAAGCTCCAAATCGAGTGAACCAAATTTTGCTGGATTCAGCTCTCTGAGCACTTTCCAGCAAATCAAGTTTCACTTCATGAAAACCCTTGTTTCTCCAGAATTAATTCCTCAAAATTTAAATTGTTAGGAATTTTAACTGGAGAATCCTGTGGAGGAAAATCCTGAAATTTTGCTGGGATGTTCACCAAAATATCCCTGAACTACTATAAAAATTTCAGACCTCTTTGAGCTCATTTGATCCACCTAATGGTGTGATTAGTGAAACTGTTCCAGAGAAAATAGAAAATGTTCAGAAACATTTTCAGAATTTTCTCTGAAATTGTTTAGCTCATATCTTTAGCTAGGAACCTGCAAATTAAGTGAGACCAACTCCATTAGAACCCTCTGAAAATCTAGTTTTCAGAAAGTCATAGTTTGTTTCATGAAAATCCTTAGAACACCCTAAAAGCCTTCAATTAAGGTCAAGTGCATAATTAATTGTGGAGGGCTCAAATGAGCTTTACTGCAACTAAAACTTGACCAAGTATGTACCTAGGTTGTAACCAAGCTACAATAAAAGTTTCACAGTCATTGGGTCTGTCTAGTGAGAGTTATAGACTTCACAACTTCAAACTCAATACAAATGCATTTAAATTGATACATATATTGCTTCTATCATGTAGTCGCTAAGGTCGAGGAGGAACCCGAAGTCCTAGACTTCGTTACTCGAGAGGAACAGCTAGCCTACGACCAAGATCAGCAAGGCAAGCTCCGGTTTGCATTAACCTTTTACAAGTTTTATTGTTTTGAGCACATACATGATTACGTTATTCTTTGCATTAGAGTCTTGTTTGGAAACCCAACTGCATAGCCAAGAAAACCATGGGTTGGGTTTAGGATGGCAAACCCCGTTAGCTACTGCAATGCTAAGATAGAGTAGGATTCGGTACAAGTCGAGTAGTTGGAACTACTCGCGAGCATAGGCTAGAGGCACTCGACTCGGGTACAGATAGCACATGATACACATGGCAAGAAAGATGAGACCGAGCGGAGAGTAAGGGCAGAAGGACTTTGGGGCCTGTGTGCTGTAGCTCCGCTTGTGTCGATTGAGGACCGAGCCGTGTGCGGGCCTGTTGAACAAGCTAGAACAGTACCGAAGACCTACCGGATATATGGGAACCGGGAAACCGATGTAACTCGGGTAGCTGGGTATTGAGGCATTGCCCGTCGTTCAGAGGGTAGGTTGAGAGCTCGAGGTGTAAATCGGCTGGCGGCACTGAGATGCGCGTGCAGAGACCTCTTGCTCAGGACGATGGGACCGGTTAAATATTTGGCTGACGGGCGAAAGGTGGTTGCGTATGGCGTACGTGATGGTTGTTGTAGGCAATATCGAGTACGGGCGTACGTGACGGGTTGTTCGGGTAACCCTGCAGGTGTAAATCGATTGTAATTGCCGTCCCTAGCGGTCAGTGAGTACCACTTGTTCATTGTACCGTGACGTAGAAAGAACAGGCTAGTCACATGATAAAATGATGCTGATTGAAAGATGGACTTTGCTTGTTAATGGTTTCCTGTAGTTTAGAGCTAACTAAAGTTCATTTCAACTTTGGGCAAAGTACATGAGAGAAATGCGTTTCTTGTTTGATTGCGGCTCTCTCATGTACCTTAGCGTAAGGTTCTCCACAACCTGCTGCTAAAACTTGAAAGTAAGGTTCTACTAATTAGGCGAGTCCTTGCAAATGATTTTTACCTCATGTAACCCATTACCCCTCATGTAGAAGTTCCATGTTTAGGTGAGACGGGTCAGACTTGCTGAGCCTTCGTGCTCACTGCTTGTGTTTGAAGCTTTTGCAGGGTTCTATGAGGAAGGGACTCCCGAAGAGGAGACGGAACCCCAGAAGGGGAACCCCGTCGAGTGGGAGTCGTGCACGCCGCAGAGTTAGTGTGCGTGTGTGCTAGCAAGGACACATTCAAGGGCTGAACGTGAACTTGATGCGTAGCCTACGCCCGCGAGTGTAGACTGGACATTTTTTGATGTAAACATGTTCATAAACTTGTTTATGTAATAAAATTTCGCTTCTGCTTTGTACCTTTGACGTGTGTTATATGGTGCTGTGCAACGCAGCATCCCTCAGCGTGATCCTGGCTCGACAAGACCGTGGGGTCGTGTCAGCGTTGGTATCAGAGCCCGCTTGAGGTTTAACGCACTACAAAGGTCATCCTTTTCAAAAATCCAGTGAGGAACGAGTTAGTAGCCCGTATAAGGATGATATTAGCATATAGAAAGTGGCATATTAACTTATTTGATTATGTCGGAAAATCGTGTATCTCGGGACGTTTATGTCTTGGGGGGTACACGTAAGCGCTGTCCACCAGTGCGCACAAGCTGAAGGGTGAAGCCCCACGGGTGGCAGGTAACCAGACCCGCTTTAATATCCTCTACAACTCTTCATGTCGTTTGGGGTATTCAAGCAACGTCTGTCCCTGGTGTGCGTGGTGCAATTTGGGAGACCCCGTCACGTGGTCTGAAACGTGAACACGTAACTCAAGGCATGTTTGGCTTGAGAACATTCGGGCGAGTGATGACTGCCGGGTGTACGAACTGTATGGATTCCGGGCTCGGTGTGCAGCCGAGTCTGATGATTGTTTGAGTTTCTGCAGGTAGCCTGACCATGAAACGGTAGACGTGTAGCATCCGTGTGCGAGTGACGTTTAGTGCCACTGAATTAACGAAGCCGGCTAAGTCCGGTATAGGATTTTCTTTGTGAGGACGTAGTACCGACATAATCTGGTGACGCATCGACGTCACACCCAACTAAATGAACAACTTCATTTAAAACTTGAATGTTTTGATCTAAAGTAGTGAAACTTGATGTAACTCCTTCCCTTGAACAGGATATTCAAAGTAAACAAGTTTTCAACTTATAGGTTGTTAAGGACAGAGCACTCTGTTTTCAGCTGAATCAAGGCTGAAGTTAATCAGAGGATAGAGGTTGAGTTCTTTCGAGGTTGGGGTCATACGATACATTTCTGGAAAGCTTTGGAAGAGCTTTACAACTCTTCTGTTGAGGTCCAGAGGTGTTTCATCAATTAACCAATCGAAAAATGCAGTAGAGTTGAAACTGTCCAGAAAACAGGACAGAGCAAAGACTCCCTGTAAACTCTCTGTAAATTGAGTATAACTTCATGCATAAAAATACAAAAATAGAAAATGAGGTAGTTATGGAAAGATTATGAGATGGGTTACAACTTTGTAACAGAAAGTTTTGTCAGATTAGGAACAGAATTAACTGGAATTCTTTGATTAAATCAGTACCTAAAGCAGGGAGGTGCTGTCCAGATTTCTCCACAAATTCTGTTAACTTTGGCATCTCATAACTTTTGAACCAGGACAGATCTTAGGCCAAGCAAATACTTTCTGGAAATCTATTGAAGTTAGCTTTAACTTTGATGTTGATCTCCAGAATTGGTTTTGCTTTAGCATGGCCTAAATCAGGTTGATATGGAAACTGGTCAGGGCTGTCATGGGAACAGCATATCAGCAGTCAAATTTGTTTAAAATTTGAACTATGTTTCCAAGTTTTATGGGTTAAATGACATGTATTATGTTATAACTCAGTGGTTTACTATTTAAATAAATATTTGACATTTCTCAAATATATTTTTACAGATGACAGCAGATAAGCAATTGGAGAACGGGTGGGTGGTGTCCCACTGTTCTCACCGTAGCGGCTACCCGGAAGCATTGTGGCAAATGCTCCAATATTTTGGGTACGACCAGATGCCGCAGTACTTCGCCAAGGAAGAAGGCGAAGAGGGGAACAAGACGTGGACGATCCATGCCAAAGTCCCTGTAGGACCTACGCCACCCGGTTGGGTGCCGTTCACCGTTACGGTGAGAGGAAGACAGCCGGAAGGGATGTGGCAAGTGGCAGCCCGTGACACCATGTCACGTTTCTGTCAATTACACGTGCAGGCTATGGAGGGCACTCCATACGCGGTCGTTCCGGTGGAGGGACGGGCTCAGCATGTGTGGGAAGATTTCAGCAAGCGTAATGGTCTCCAAGGCACCATTATGCTTAGCGGGTAGAGTGTACCCCACGTCTCTCATTATCTTAGAGGGACAGAAGGTCGATGTCATCCTAGGGATGTCGTGGTTAACCCGCCACGGCCCTGTTTTAGACACCGTCCTACGAGTCGTGCACTTAAACTCAGAAGTGCAAGGGTCTCACTCCTTATTTCAGGACAGTCCAGAAATAAAACTTCCAAGTGTCTATCAAGCCACAACCATCAGATTGGAAGATATTCCAGTGGTCCGAGAGTTCCCTAACGTATTTCCGGAGGATTTGCCGGGGATGCCGCCTGATAGAGAGGTGGAGTTCAAGATTGAACTTGCACCGGGAACCATGCCAATATCCTGAAGGCCGTACAAGATGGCGCTCAAGGAGTTGGCTGAACTGAAGACTCAGCTCACGGACCTCCTGGAGAAGGGTTTTATTAGGCCGAGCTCCTCGCCATGGGGTTGTTCGGCATTATTTGTCAAGAAGAAGGATGAGACGTTGCGGCTTTGCATGGACTATCGTCCATTAAATGCCGTAACCATCAAGAACAAGTACGTGTTGCCACGGATCGACATGTTGTTTGATCAGTTGGTCGAAGCAAAGATCTTTTCCAAAATGGACTTAAGATCTGGGTACCATCAGATTAAGATAAGGGCTGAGGACATTCCGAAGACGGCTTTCTCAACGAGGTACGGACTCTATGAGTACCTGGTCATGTCCTTCGGCCTCACCAATGCTTCAGCTCACTTCATGTACTTGATGAACTCGGTATTCATGCCGGAGCTGGACAAGTTTGTCGTGGTCTTCATCGACGACATCCTGGTATATTCCAAGTCGGAGGAAGATCACAAGAAACATCTGCGTATAGTCTTGCAACGGCTGCGGGACCACAAGTTATACGCGAAATTCAGCAAATGCGAGTTTTGGATATCGCAAGTGCCTTTTCTCGGGAATATCATCCCAGCGGAGGGTATCACTGTGGACCCGAGCAAGATCACTCAAGTGCTGAATTGGAAATCCCCGAGAACTGTTCATGAGGTACAGAATTTCCTCGGGCTCGCGGGACATTATCGGAGGTTCATTCCGAACTTCTCGAAGATTGCCAAGCCTATGACAGAGCTGCTAAAGAAGGCTACCAAATATGTTTGGAGTCCAACATGTGAAGCAGCATTCAAGGATTTAGTTAAGAACCTGACATCAGCACCGGTTTTGGCGCAGCCAGACACAACAAAACCGTTCGATGTGTACTGCGATGCATCCGGCATTGGGCTCGGATGTGTGCTGATGCAAGACCGAAGAGTGGTCGCGTATGGATCACGGCATCTTAGAAACCATGAGCAAAATTATCCAACTCACGACTTGGAGCTCGCTGCCGTGGTACTTGCACTGAAAATGTGGAGGCACTACCTACTCGGTAACCTCGTACATCTATATACCGACCACAAAAGCCTCAAGTACATATTCACTCAGAAGGAGCTGAACATGAGGCAACGAAGATGGTTAGAATTGATAAAGGATTACGAAATAGAGATCCATTATCATCCGGGCAAGGCAAACGTAGTGGCAGATGCGCTGAGCCGCAAGTCACACGTCAACAACCTGACCATCACACCGTTGGAAGAGAGCGAACCACCACTACATGTGATTCCACATGGATCTCTCTACAACCTAGCTTTGATCCCCACCATCCGTGAAGAGATAGCGGTAGCCCAGAAGAATGACAAGGGCATGTCACATTTACAGAGACGTGTAGACAGTGGGGAGCTGAAATATTTCCGGAAGGACGGAGACGGCATCCTATGGTTCAAGGACCGGATCGTCGTACCCCGTAACCCAGAATTACGGAAGAAATTTTTTGATGAGGCTCACTTATCAAAATTTTCTATTCACCCCGGCAGCAACAAGATGTATCAAGAACTCAAAAGCAAGTTTTGGTGGACACGGATGAAGCGTGAGACTGCAAAATACGTGTCCGAGTGTGATACATGTCGAAGGGTGAAGGCAGACCACATGCGGAAACCGGGACTGCTGCAACCACTGGGCATTCCTGCCTGGAAATGGGAGAATGTGAGCATGGAATTCATCGTCGGTTTACCCACCACTTTGCAGAAATATGATTCTGTATGGGTGATCGTCGATCGGCTCACCAAAGTTGCCCATTTCATCCCGGTCAACACCAAATACAATGCCAAGAAGTACGCTGAACTGTACATCTCACGGATCATATGCTTGTACGGCGTACCCCGTACCATCATATCGGACCGAGGCACTTTATTTGTGTCCCGTTTTTGGGAGCAGCTGCACGCTGCCTTGGGGACGAAGCTGATCCGTAGTTCAGCGTACCACCCGCAGATGGATGGACAAACCGAGCGGGTAAATCAGATCCTAGAAGACATGCTACGAGCTTGCGCTATCAACCACGACAAGAATTGGGATGATCACTTGCCGTTAGCCGAGTTCTCGTACAATAATAGGTACCAAGCCAGCATCAAGATGGCACCTTACGAGGCGCTATACGGTAGGAAGTGCCGCACACCATTGAACTGGTGTGAGTCTGGCGAAAGGGTTACCTTTGGGATTGACCTTGTCAACAACGCGGAAGAAAAGGTTCGACTGATTCAAGCGAACCTAAAAGCCACTCAATCCCGTCAGAAACAGTATGCGGACCGGAGAAGGCGCCATTACAATTCGAAGTTGGAGATCACGTATATCTATGGGTGTCTCCAATGAAGGGCGTAAACAGATTTGGGGTGAGAGGAAAGTTAGCACCCCGATTCATCGGTCCATTCCAGATTACCGAAAGATGTGGATCAGTGGCATACCGGCTGAAATTACCAGAAGCACTTTCCGGTGTGCACGACGTCTTTCACATTTCCCAGCTGAGGAAGTGTCTCAAGCTATCAACTACCGTTCAGCTGGAAGATATTGAAGAACTGCAACCGGATCTCACCTATCGGGAAGAACCGGTGCAGATTATTGATGAAAAGGCCCGAACCACATGCAACCGTACGTTGTGGTTCTACAAAGTTCTATGGAGTAATCACTCCGTGGACGAAGTGACATGGGAGAGCGAAGAATTTCTTCGCACTAACTACCCCGACTTTTTCACGTCGCATATCCGGTAATTTTCCACCGTCCTCTCTCATTTTCAACTTATAATCTCGGGACGAGATTCTTTTAAGGGGGGGGGGAATGTAAGGGCCTTAGTTTTTGACACACATTTGAAGTGTTCATCACCACACCACACACCTTATTTGAGGAAAGTTGATGAACACAAATGAAGAGCAAGTAACCACCATCAACATGCTCATTAGAGAACAAACTCACATATTGCAAAAGTGGTATTTCCCACATGTGATATAGGTGGGCTGGACATATGAAAACTCCTACACATTGCTAAGGATGTCCATGCCAAGTTTCACCCAAATTCAAAACCTTTTTGAGGTCATTTTGGGTATAGTTAGAAAGAGGGCAGTTTGAAACCATATTCAAATTCAAACTGTTTTTATCCCATGAATTTAAAAGTGGGAGGCATATTCTTACTCAGCACATTTTTGTGAGCTTACACACAAATTTTCACTCCATTTGGAGTTGATCTTGACATGAGCTAAGTGGGGCAAATTCAAACTTTATTTGAATTCAAAACTGAACTTGTGCTGAAATTCATTCAAACCAAACCCAATTTGAATTCTATCAATTCAAATGGCTCATGGGTGAATAATTTGAATCACCATGGGTATTTTGGGGCTCACTGTTTACAACAGTGATTAGGAGTGAATTTCAGAGGTTAAAACCCTGGGTGGGACCCACATGTCAGCCACTGAAGCAAAAGAAACCGACTGAGAGCTCAGCTTGGGTAACCGCGCGCGCTGCAGCTGCCGCCACGGCGAAGAAACGGCGAAGCCACCAGCTGCTTGCCGATCTCAGCCGCGGAACCGACTCCCTGGGTCTTTATCTACCCGCCCGAGCGGTCACCGGCGCCTTCCACCGCTGCCTCGTCGCACTTCCACCCAAAACGCCGAAACACCTCGCCGCCCGAGTGAACCGTCGGGTCCTCATTGCCCGGCCGATCCAGTGACCCTCCCGGCGATCTGAGACCAGCACCGGGTGCGCCAAGCCACCTTCAACACCTTCGCATCGGTTCCAGGCCCTGCGCAGCCTTCCCCGAGCTCCACCGCGGTGATCTTTGCCCTGCCGGTTCAGCTCGAGCCGCTGCTGCGGGAACCGTCCTTCCGGCCACCACAGCCCACCGTTCACGGATCTGTAAACAGCAAAGAGGTTCGCCTTCAACTCCTCTTTCTTTTCCGTAAGCTCCGGCGGCGTGACGAGCGCTGCTCAAGCCGGAATTTCATGTTTTCGCAACGGTGTGCAAAAGTGAGGTTTGCACTGATCCGAGAAATTCGTAAGACAAACTGCATCATTCGTCCTCTCATGGAGAGGATCACTTCTAGTAGCCCGTGCGGGTCCATAGGAGCAGGAACCACGAAGAACTGTGGAGAGAAACCGCTGTTCTTCGAGTTTTAGTAGAAATCCTGATTTCCGTCCTAGGTCGCACGGTGACAGCCCAACACAGCCCTTCCCGAGCTCCGTGGAGCTCACGTCGACCTTTCCTATGGTCCACTGATGCTCGACGACCCTTAGCTCGATCGGGTTAGGTGCTAGGGAGGATGGGCAACACGGCCGAAGTTCTCCCGAGTCTGCGGCTCGTCGCCGACCATGTGGCGGCCATTTTCATGGCGAGCTGGCCCGAGAATCCTATTCCCCGAGAGAAAATAGGCAGAGGCGGCCGAAATCGTGAAGTTTGGAGCTGTACAGAAGCCGGCGGCAAGCTCTCCGGCGAGGCTCCTCGGCGGCAGAGCGCGAGCGTCGGGAGGTTGATGAAGGGGTGGACCCCAGCTGTCAGCGGAAGATATTTTAAATCGGGATCGGGCTGTGGCCGGGATCTGGTGTGCTGGCGCGCAAATACCCTGTGAGCCCCGGTGTGCCGGACACCTCCGCGCTCGACACGTGTCCCCGCGGGCCCCCGAGAGTTTAAACTTTTTCCCCGATTTTCAGAATTCTTCCAAATTTCAAATCCTCATAACTTTGGCTAGAAAGCTCCAAATCGAGTGAACCAAATTTTTCTGGATTCAGCTCTCTAAGCACTTTCCATCAAATCAAGTTTCACTTCATGAAAACCCTTGTTTCTCCAGAATTAATTCCTCAAATTTTAAACTGTTAGGAATTTTAACTGGAGAATCCTGTGGAGGAAAATCCTGAAATTTTGCTGGGATGTTCACCAAAATATCCTAGAGCTACCATAAAAATTTCAGACCCATTTGAGCTATTTGATCCACCTAATGGTGTGATTAGTGAAACTGTTCCAGAGAAAATAGAAAATGTTCAGAAACATTTTCAGAATTTTCTCTGAAATTGTTTAGCTCATATCTTTAGCTAGGAACCTGCAAATTAAGTGAGACCAACTCCAGTAGAACCCTCTGAAAATATAGTTTTCAGAAAGTCATAGTTTGTTTCATGAAAATCCTTAGAACACCCTAAAAGCCTTCAATTAAGGTCAAGTGCATAATTAATTGTGGACGGCTCAAATGAGCTTTACTGCAACTAAAACTTGACCAAGTATGTACCTAGGATGTAACCAAGCCACAGTAAAAGTTTCACAGTCATTGGGTCTGTCTAGTGAGAGTTATAGACTTCACAACTTCAAACTCAATACAAATGCATTTAAATTGATACATATATTGCTTCTATCATGTAGTCGCTAAGGTCGAGGAGGAACCCGAAGTCCTAGACTCCGTTACTCCGGAGGAACAGCTAGCCTACGACCAAGAGCAGCAAGGCAAGCTCCGGTTTGCATTAACCTTTTACAAGTTTTATTGTTTTAAGCACATACATGATTACGTTATTCTTTGCATTAGAGTCTTGTTTGGAAACCCAACTGCATAGCCAAGAAAACCATGGGTTGGGTTTAGGATGGCAAACCCCGTTAGCTACTGCAATGCTAAGATAGAGTAGGATTCGGTACAAGTCGAGTAGTTGGAACTACTCGCGAGCATAGGCTAGAGGCACTCGACTCGGGTAGAGATAGCACATGATACACATGGCAAGAAAGATGAGACCGAGCGGAGAGTAAGGGCAGCAGGACTTTGGTGCCTGTGTGCTGTAGCTCCGCTTGTGTCGATTGAGGACCGAGCCGTGTGCGGGCCTGTTGAACAAGCTAGAACAGTATCGAAGACCTACCGGATATATGGGAACCGGGAAACCGATGTAACTCGGGTAGCTGGGTATTGAGACATTGCCCATCGTTCAGAGGGTAGGTTGAGAGCTCGAGGTGTAAATCGGCTGGCAGCACTGAGATGCGCGTGCAGAGACCTCTTGCTCAGGACGATGGGACCGGTTCAATATTTGGCTGACGGGCGAAAGGTGGTTGCGTACGGCGTCCGTGATGGTTGTTGTAGGCAACATCGAGTACGGGCGTACGTGACGGGTTGTTCGGGTAACCCTGCAGGTGTAAATCGATTATAATCGCCGTCCCTCACGGTCAGTGAGTACCACTTGTTCACTGTACCATGACGTAGAAAGAATAGGCTAGTCACATGATAAAATGATGCTGATTGAAAGATGGACTTTGCTTGTTAATGGTTTGCTGTAGTTTAGAGCTAACTAAAGTTCATTTCAACTTTGGGCAAAGTACATGAGAGAAATGCGTTTCTTGTTTGATTGCGGCTCTCTCATGTACCTTAGCGTAAGGTTCTCCACAACCTGCTGCTAAAACTTGAAAGTAAGGTTCTACTAATTAGGCGAGTCCTTGCAAATGATTTTTACCTCATGTAACCCATTACCCCTCATGTAGAAGTTCCATGTTTAGGTGAGACGGGTAAGACTTGCTGAGCCTTCATGCTCACTGCTTGTGTTTGAAGCTTTTGCAGGGTTCTATGAGGAAGGGACTCCTGAAGAGGAGACAAAACTCCAGGAGGGGAACCCTGTCGAGTGGGAGTCGTGCACGCCGCAGAGTTAGTATGCGTGTGTGCTAGCAAGGACACGTTCAAGGGCTGAACGTGAACTTGATGTGTAGTCTACACCCGCGAGTGTAGACTAGACTTATTTTGATGTAAACATGTTCATAAACTTGTTTATGTAATAAAATTTCGCTTCCGCTTTGTACCTTTGACGTGTGTTATACGGTGCTGTGCAACGCAGCATCCCTCAGCGTGATCCTGGCTCGACAAGACCGTGGGGTCGTGTCAGCGTTGGTATCAGAGGCCGCTTGAGGTTTAACGCACTACAAAGGACATCATTTTCAAAAATCCAGTGAGGAACGAGTTAGTAGCCCGTATAAGGATGATATTAGCATATAGAAAGTGGCATATTAACTTATTTGATTATGTCGGAAAATTGTGTATCTCGGGACGTTTATGTCTTGGGGGGTACACGTAAGCGCTGTCCACCAGTGCGCACATGCTGAAGGGTGGAGCCCCACGGGTGGCAGGTAACCCGACCCGCTTTAATATCCTCTACAACTCTTCATGTCGTTTGGGATATTCGAGCAACGTCTGTCCCTGGCGTGCGTGGTGTAATTTGGGAGACCCCGTCACGTGGTCTGAAACGTGAACACGTAACTCAAGGCGTGTTTGGCTTGAGAACATTCGGGCGAGTGATGACTGCCGGGTGTACGAACTGTATGGATTCCGGGCTCGGTGTGCAGCCGAGTCTGATGATTGTTTGAGTTTCTGCAGGTAGCCTGACCACGAAACGGTAGATGTGTAGCATCCGTGTGCGAGTGACGTTTAGTGCCACTGAATTAACGAAGCCGGCTAAGTCCGGTATAGGATTTTCTTTGTGAGGACGTAGTACCGACATAATCTGGTGACGCATTGATGTCACACCCAACTAAATGAACAACTTCATTTAAAACTTGAAGGTTTTGATCTAAAGTAGTAAAACTTGATGTAACTCCTTCCCTTGAACAGGATATTCAAAGTAAACAAGTTTTCAACTTATAGGTTGTTAAGGACAGAGCACTCTGTTTTCAGCTGAATCAAGGCTGAAGTTAGTCAGAGGTTAGAGGTTGAGTTCTTTCGAGGTTGGGGTCATATGATACATTTATGGAAAGCTTTGGAAGAGCTTTACAACTCTTATGTTGAGGTCCAGAGGTGTTTCATCACTTAACCAATCGAAAAATGCAGTAGAGTTGAAACTGTCCAGAAAACAGGACAGAGCAAAGACTCCCTGTAAACTCTCTGTAAATTGAGTATAACTTCCTGCATAAAAATCCAAAAATAGAAAATGAGGTAGTTATGAAAAGCATGTTAGATGGTTTACAACTTTGTAACAGAAAGTTTTGTCAGATTAGGAACATAATTAACTGGAATTCTTGGATTAAATCAGTACCTAAAGCAGGGAGGTGCTGTCCAGATTTCTCCAGAAATTCTGTTAACTTTGGCATCTCATAACTTTTGAACCAGGACAGATCTTAGGCCAAGCAAATACTTTCTGGAAAGCTATTGAAGTTATCTTTAACTTTGATGTTGAGCTCCACAATTGGGTTTGCCTTTAGCATGGCCTAAATCAGGTTGATATGGAAACTGGTCAGGGCTGTCATGGGAACAGCAGATCAGCAGTCAAATTTGTTTAAAATTTGAACTATGTTTCCAAGTTTTATGGGTTCAATGACATGTCTTATGTTATAACTCAGTGGTTTACTGTTTAAATAAATATTTGACATTTCTCAAATACATTATTACAGATGACAGCAGATAAGCAATTGGAGAACGGGTGGGTGGTGTCCCACTGTTCTCACCGTAGCGGCTATCCGGAAGCATTGTGGCAAATGCTCCAATATTTCGGGTATGACCAGATGCCGCAGTACTTCGCCAAGGAAGAAGGCGAAGAGGGGAATAAGATGTGGACGATCCATGTCGAAGTCCCTGTAGGAGCTACGCCACCCGGTTGGGTGCCGTTCACCGTTACGGTGAGAGGAAGACAGAAGGAAGGGATGTGGCAAGTGGCAGCCCGTGACACCATGTCACGTTTCTGTCAATTACACGTGCATGCTATGGAGTGCACTCCATACGCGCTCGTTCCGGTGGAGGGACGGGCTCAGCATGTGTGGGAAGATTTCAGCAAGCGTAATGGTCTCCAAGGCACCATTATGCTTAGCGGGTAGAGTGTACCCCACGTCTCTCATTATCTTAGAGGGACACAAGGTCGATGTCATCCTAGGGATGTCGTGGTTAACCCGCCACGGTGCTGTTTTAGACACCGTCCTTCGAGTCGTGCACTTAAACTCAGAAGTGCACGGGTCTCACTCCTTATTTCTGGGCAGTCCAGAAATAAAACTTCCAAGTGTCTATCAAGCCACAACCATCAGATTGGAAGATATTCCAGTGGTCCGAGAGTTCCCTGACGTATTCCCGGAGGATTTGCCGGGGATGCCGCCTGATAGAGGGGTGGAGTTCAAGATTGAACTTGCACCGGGAACCATGCCAATATCCCGAAGGCCGTACAAGATGGCGCCCAAGGAGGTGGCTGAACTGAAGACTCAGCTCACGGACCTCCTGGAGAAGGGTTTTATTAGGCCGATCTCCTCGCCATGGGGTTGTTCGGCATTATTTGTCAAGAAGAAGGATGAGACGTTGCGGCTTTGCGTGGACTATCGTCCATTAAATGTCGTAACCATCAAGAACAAGTACCCGTTGCCACGGATCGACATGTTGTTTAATCAGTTGGTCGAAGCAAAGATCTTTTCCAAAATGGACTTAAGATCCGGGTACCATCAGATTAAGATAAGGGCTGAGGACATTCTGAAGACGGCTTTCTCAATGAGGTACGGACTCTATGAGTACCTGGTCATGTCCTTCGGCCTCACCAATGCTCCAGCTCACTTCATGTTCTTGATGAACTCGGTATTCATGCCGGAGCTGGACAAGTTTGTCGTGGTCTTCATCGACGACATCCTGGTATATTCCAAGTCGGAGGAAGATCACAAGAAACATCTGCGTATAGTCTTGCAACGGCTGCGGGACCACAAGTTATACGCGAAATTCAGCAAATGCGAGTTTTGGATATCGCAAGTGCCTTTTCTCGGGCATATCATCTCAGCGGAGGGTATCGCTGTGGACCCGAGCAAGATCACTCAAGTGCTGAATTGGAAATCCCCCAGAACTGTTCACGAGGTACGGAGTTTCCTCGGGCTCGCGGGATATTATCAGAGGTTCATTCCGAACTTATCGAAGATTGCCAAGCCTATGACAGAGCTGCTAAAGAAGGCTACCAAATATGTTTGGAGTCCAACATGTGAAGCAGCATTCAAGGCTTTAGTTAAGCACCGGACATCAGCACCGGTTTTGGCGCAGCCAGACACAACAAAACCGTTCGATGTGCACTGCGATGCATCCGGCATTGGGCTCGGATGTGTGCTGATGCAAGACCGAAGAGTGGTCGCATATGGATCACGGCAGCTTAGAAACCATGAGCAAAATTATCCAACTCACGACTTGGAGCTCGCTCCCGTGGTACTTGCACTGAAAATCTGGAGGCACTACCTACTCGGTAACCTCATACATCTATATACCGACCACAAAAGCCTCAAGTACATATTCACTCAGAAGGAGCTGGACATGAGGCAACGAAGATGGTTAGAATTGATAAAGGATTACGAAATAGAGATCCATTATCATCCGGGCAAGGCAAACGTAGTGGCAGATGCGCTGAGCCGCAAGTCACACGTCAACAACCTGACCATCACACCGTTGGAAGAGAGCGAACCACCACTACATGTGATTCCACATGGAGCTCTCTACAACCTAGCTTTGATCCCCACCATCCGTGAAGAGATAGCAGTAGCCCAGAAGAATGACATGGGCATGTCACATTTACGGAGACGTGTAGACAGTGGGGAGCTGAAATGTTTCCGGAAGGACGGAGACGGCATCCTATGGTTCAAGGACCGGATCGTCGTACCCCGTAACCCGGAATTACGGAAGAAATTTTTTGATGAGGCTCACTTATCAAAAGTTTCTATTCACCCCGGCAGCAACAAGATGTATCAAGAACTCAAAAGCAAGTTTTGGTGGACAAGGATGAAGCGTGAGACTGCAAAATACGTGTCCGAGTGTGATACATGTCGAAGGGTGAAGGCAGACCACATGCGGAAACCGGGACTGCTGCAACCACTGGGCATTCCTGCCTGGAAATGGGAGGATGTGAGCATGGAATTCATCGTCGGTTTACCCACCACTTTGCAGAAATATGATTCTGTATGGGTGATCGTCGATCGGCTCACCAAAGTTGCCCATTTCATCCCGGTCAACACCAACTACAATGCCAAGAAGTACGCTGAACTGTACATCTCACGGATCCTATGCTTGTACGGCGTACCCCGTACCATCATATCGGACCGGGGCACTTTATTTGTGTCCTGATTTTGTGAGCAGCTGCACGCTGCCTTGGGGACGAAGCTGATCCGTAGTTCAGCGTACCACCCGCAGACGGATGGACAAACCGAGCGGGTAAATCAGATCCTAGAAGGCATGCTACGAGCTTGCGCTATCAACCACGGCAAGAATTGGGATGATCACTTGCCGTTAGCCGAGTTCTCGTACAATAATGGGTACCAAGCCAGCATCAAGATGGCACCTTACGAGGCGCTATACGGTAGGAAGTGCCACACACCATTGAACTGGTGTGAGTCTGGCGAAAGGGTTACCTTCGGGATTGACCTTGTCAACAACGCGGAAGAAAAGGTTCGACTGATTCAAGCGAACCTAAAAGCCGCTCAATCCCGTCAGAAACAGTATGCGGACCGGAGAAGGCGCCATTACAATTCGAAGTTGGAGATCACGTATATCTACGGGTGTCTCCAATGAAGGGCGTAAACAGATTTCTGGTGAGAGGAAAGTTGGCACCCCGATTCATCGGTCCATTCCAGATTACCGAAAGATGTGGATCAGTGGCATACCGGCTGAAATTACCAGAAGCACTTTCCGGTGTGCACGACGTCTTTCACATTTCCCAGCTGAGGAAGTGTCTCAAGCTATCAACTACCGTTCAGCTGGAAGATATTGAAGAACTGCAACCGGATCTCACCTATCGGGAGGAACCGGTGCAGATTATTGATGAAAAGGCCCGAACCACACGCAACCGCACGTTGTGGTTCTACAAAGTTCTATGGAGTAATCACTCCGTGGACGAAGCGACATGGGAGAGCAAAGAATTTCTTCGCACTAACTACCCCGACTTTTTCACGTCGCATATCCGGTAATTTTCCACTGTCCTCTCTCATTTTCACCTAATAATCTCGGGACGAGATTCTTTTAAGGGGGGAGAAATGTAAGGGCCTAAGTTTTTGACACACATTTGAAGTGTTCATAACCACACCACACACCTTATTTGAGGAAAGTTGATGAACACAAATGAAGAGCAAGTAACCACCATCAACATGCTCATTAGAGAACAAACTCACATATTGCAAAAGTGGTATTTCCCACATGTGATATAGGTGGGCTGGACATATGAAAACTCCTACACATTGCTAAGGATGTCCATGCCAAGTTTCACCCAAATTCAAAACCTTTTTGAGGTCATTTTGGGTATAGTTAGAAAGAGGGCAGTTTGAGACCATATTCAAATTCAAACTGTTTTTATCCCATGAATTTAAAAGTGGGAGGCATATTCTTACTCAGCACATTTTTGTGAGCTCACACACCAATTTTCACTCCATTTGGAGTTGATCTTGACATGAGCTAAGCGGGGCAAATTCAAACTTTATTTGAATTCAAAACTGAACTTGTGCTGAAATTCATTCAAACCAAACCCAATTTGAATTCTACTCAATTCAAATGGCTCATGGGTGAATAATTTGAATCACCATGGGTATTTTGGGGATCACTGTTTACAACAGTGATTAGTAGTGAATTTCAGAGGTTAAAACACCGGGTGGGACTCACATGTCAGCCACTGAAGCAAAAGAAACCGACTGAGAGCTCAGCTCGGGTAACCGCGCGCGCTGCAGCTGCCGCCACGGCGAAGAAACGGCGAAGCCACCAGCTGCTTGCCGATCTCAGCCGCGGAACCGACTCCCTGGGTCTTTATCTACCCGCCCGAGCGGTCACCGGCGCCTTCCACCGCTGCCTCATCGCACTTCCACCCTAAACGCCGAAACACCTCGCCGCCCGAGTGAACCGTCGGTCCTCATCGCCCGGCCGATCCAGTGACCCTCCCGGCGATCTGAGACCAGCACCGGGTGCGCCAAGCCACCTTCAACACCTTCGCATCGGTTCCAGGCCCTGCGCAGCCTTCCCCATGCTCCACCGCGGCGATCTTTGCCCTGCCGGTTCAGCTCGAGCCGCCGCTGCGGGAACCGTCCTTCCGGCCACCACAGCCCACCGTTCATGGAGCTGTAAACAGCAAAGAGGTTCGCCTTCAACCCCTCTTTCTTTTCTGTAAGCTCCCGCGGCGTGACGAGCGCTGCTCAAGCCGGAATTTCATGTTTTCGCGCCGGTGTGCAAAAGTGAGGTTTGCACCGATCCGAGAAATTCGTAAGCCACACTGCATCATGTGAGGACCACCCCGTGGTTCACCCACTCCAGGATTGCATAGGGTGGTGCCGTGCGATGCGGCACCCAACAGCACACATGAAAAGAATCAAGGGTAACATACAAACTTTTATTTGATATAAAACAGCGGAAGTCTTTTTACAAAACCTATTCATACAGCGGAAGTAATATACATATAAGGCCTCTCATCCTAGCTATGCAAAAGTGCAGCCGTCCAGCCCGGGGACGCTACACACTAGCAGCATGGAACCGGAGCATCACGGCGGCGTGCATGGCTCCAGCTCGGCCGTGTACCCCGTCGGGGGCATCGCCTCATCCTCGGAACCTTCCTCATACCTCTCACCTGCACACAGCTCAAATATTGCAACCGTGAGCATGAAGGCTCAGCAAGTCTTAACCGTCAACCCTAGGCATGGAACTCTACGTGCAAGGGTATGTAAGATAGGAAAGGATTTTTGCAATAAAGATGTGGGACGCGCCCGGCCCGGGAATCGCAGTGGGTGGTGCCGTGCGATGCGGCAGCCAACAGCATGCACGAAAAGATGATAAGAACATAACAGAACCCTTTTTTTTTAAAGATAAGATCTTTTACAACATGATGTACACACGCAGCGGAAATTTAAATTTGCTGGACAAACTACTCACTCTCGACCCTACTACGCCGAAGAGAAGTCGTTCAGCCCGGGAACGCTTCCTACTAGCTTCACCAAAGAAAGGCAGCGGCTAGGTTTCCGATGAGTTGAACAAACCGTGAAGTTCATCGTCTCACCGAACAACCCTCTTCATAGCAGGCATCCTGCTACCTGCAAAAACAACTCAGAAGCAACCGTGAGCACTAAGGCTCAACAAGACTTACCCGTCACTCCTAAACATGCAACTCTAAATGCAGGGGTAGCAAGAAAGTAGGCATAGGAATTTGCAAAATGCATCATGACTAAACTTGATCCTTATATTCAGATTCTTATAGCCTTCATTTTAGTGGTCCTCACGCCTCACAACATCGGAAGTCCACAATCAAACAAGAAACGCTTATCCCGATGTTGCTAGCCTAAGGTGGAAATGAAATTTAGTTGGCTCTATATCTACTTCAGTCAAGGTTCCAATACAGTGATTAATCCACAAACAGCAAGTTAAGAGACTTAGTTCATCTTTTTACTAAGTCACGGCGCAGTGGGCAAGTATGCTCAATCCTCTTCCGCGAGCGACGGTGATTCGAATCAATAACAACCCGGAATACACGACACATACACCCGCCTCGAAAGACTCTCTCAAGAGCTCTTTCTTACGTTGTATGCAGCAACCTTTCACACGACACCCCGACATAGAAAAACGCTTCGCGCCGAGCAGGATGGTCCTCTACGCGGACACGTCGAAGTTGCCCGCTAAAGGATTTACACCTCCCGCCTTCTCAACGCCATTCCCACGCGAAGGATGAGTTTCTATATCACGGTCCATCGTGTTACATCGGTTTCATGGGTCCCATACCCCACTATATATCCGGTACAGCTCAATCTTGTCCAGCAGGGCCGCATACATACGGTCCTTAACCGACACGGACGGGGCTACAACCAACCTCCACATTTGCCTTACCATCCCGGTCCAGGCCAAATGTGGTCTCAAGCATTGTCACACCCATCGCAGGTCGAGACCAACCTTGAGCGCTCCATCCTACAGGAACATCCCCGTCCCCATCTCATATTCATGAGGGTGCTCTTATCATTTATCTCTCGCGAGTAACTCCCTTACTCGAACTTTCTCGCGAGTAGCTTTTTACTACTCGACTTCTACCGAGCTAGTTACAACATTAGCCTAGCATCTACAACGTGGCAAAGCCTACACTAAACCTTCTAATTAGGGATGTAATAGTCATGCAAGTGGGTTTCAATCATCCTAGACATAATGCACTCAAGTCTAACAAACATGATGTGAAGTAAAGCAAAATTTAAAATGGTAACGATATGCAAACCGGGGCTTGCCTTGCTCAACGGTTTTTGTTAGAAGCTAGAAGTTAGTCTTCCTCCGGAGAATCCGCCAAACTCGTCTCGAGATGGAGATCCTCGCTGTAGAGTCGGATCCTCGTCGAACGTCGACGTCACGTGAGCTATTATATTGCAATGCACATATATTTCAAAAGCAATTTAGAAACTGTTTCAAAACTGTTGTTCAAGTTAACTCACGCATATGAGAGATAAACAACAGCAAGGTTTCTGTTGTTGGATCTAAACCTTAGAGAAGATGAAAGCTAGGGTGAAAAGAGATACTAATAATCACCATGTGATTAAGTCCATTATATGAACACTTAAACCTAAAAGATGGTAGCTCAAGTTCCAGAGGTCCAATGAAGCTGAGAATTTAACCACAGCCTCTATGGAAGGTATTCAGGCAGTGTGCAAAAATTGAGCTCATGAAATGGCTTCATGTGAGCACAACAAATCCTTATGTGGTTTTCACTAATCTGCCTTTACCCCCTAGATATTAAGCTTTCCTATGCTGAAAAGTAGACTTTTTGTGAAGTACAAAATGTCCTGAGTCCATAGGAATTGGTTTTACTATTTTTGGAGTTTGATACATGGAGATATGGATTTTACAAGGATTGGGGAAAAGCTGAAATTGTCTCTGTTTATTTTTCCTATTTTTCAGAGACATAAGGAATGAACACATTATTTGACCAAGCAAATTAGGTCCAATGCCTCTGAAATTTTTACTGGAGTTCAAGGAATTTTGTAAGAATGTTCTGTCAAAATTTGGGAATTTTCCAATAAGCAGAACTCCTGTAAAAATTCAGACAAGATTTTTCTTAAATGAATTAATGAGCCAAATTCAGGGATTTTCATAAACATTGGTCTGCACCCCTGGATAGTACTCTTTTAGAGGAATCCAACAAAATTTGTTTTACAATTTTTGGACATTCCTACACAAAGTTATGGCTCTCCAAAGTTTGAACTAGAGTGGGAAAATCTGGAAAATATTTAAATGCTGACAGTGGGTCCCACTCGTCATCCCTAACCTCCAGCCACGCGCCAAAACAGAGCAGTGGCGGCTGCCTCCGGTGAGGTCGCCGGAAATGAGCTTCCCGGCCACCTCCGGACCCCCTGCTGGCCGCCCCCCCATTTTCCACCCTGCTGAACTCATTGGTGAGGTCCCCGGCGGCTGAAACTCGCCGGAAAGCAGTGCGCACCGGCCACAGCTAACCCTAGAGCTCCGGCGAGGTCTTGCACGGTGAATTCTCCACCAAATGGTCGGTTCTTGGGCTCTACAGCACCAGGGAAACATCTAGAAGACCGGCATGAGGTTTAAACCAGCTGGAGATGGCTCTAAACCCATCGGCACCGTGCACCCGATAGGGTCCAGCGGCAAAGCCTCTAAAAGAGCTCGGACTGCTCACTCTACACTCAATTTCTTGGTCTAAAATCGATGGAGGAGGTGTGCTAGGAAGTTAACAACCTGTGTATGAAGTTTGAGACCCAACAAACATGAATTGAGGACGAATTTTACAATTCTTTACCTCAAGGTCCGTTTCTGCCGCCCGGGAGAAAAACTTGAAATTCTCCCTCTGTGATCAATGGCTGGGGCTGAGCTTTGGAGGTGAGAAACTAGACTTGTTGGTGCACAGATGGGGTGGCTTGCTTGGGCGTGATCCCTTCTGGTTTGGGCTGTCCACGGCGTCCAGTTCCAGCTTCTTCAGTTTCAGTTCGGGACAGTGGAAGCTTTGCCGTTTCTAGGCGCCAGCAAGCATGGAACAGCGGGGGAAGAGTGCTAGCCGGCCAGAGCACTGATGGGCGATGGTCTTTGCTGTGGAAAGCTGGGGCAAAGGGCGCTTGATTCAGTTGGGCGCAGCAGAGGAACAGAGCAGCGGCTGATTCTGTTCTGCTCGGGAGATAACTTCACGGGAGCAGACAGAACGGTGAAGAAGAGAGAAATTGGCTTCGTGCACTGTCTGGTGTGAGGATCAGAACGAGCAAGCAAGCAGGAGCTGGAGCTGAGCCACCGAGCGTGCCCAGCTGCTGCTGTCGAGCGTGTGTGCCTCGGGGAGGAAATAGAGTCTGCTGTTCAATTGTGGTGTATGACATGTGGGGTCCACAGCCACAATTCTCCCTCTTATCCCCCATTTCAATTTAAATTAGCAAACGAGCTCCGAATTTGATCAAACTTGGAGTATAGGTTAAAAGAATTATGAGGAACTCAAATCTGAAATCAGATTTTGAAATTGAGTATGTTTGGTTCGAAATTCAAATTTAAGTTTGAATTTGAACGTGCCCTCATTTAATCCTCGGAATAAATAGTATATGAAACCTAAAATTCTCCAAATTTGAAACTTAGTCTCTTGAATACAGGAGAAATGCATCTATGCTCTCACATATAGGCCTTTGTACAATCTGAATAAGAATCCTTTCAAAAGAATTCAAATTGCATTTAAATTTCCTCCACTCTACTCATAGAGAAGGTGCATATGAGTTAGAGTTTTTAGAAGTGTAATTATTTCCCCTAGGTTAACATGTGTTGAGCATGGGCTAGAGAAATTTTTTTAACTCCCTCACATGTCCATATGTGTGTTCCTCATTTCATGTGACACAATTATAGTCTTTTGTTGCCTTAACTTTGTTTTATGAGCTGACATCAAACTTTACAAAAGTTAGGGCTGTTACATTCCTCCCCCCTTAAAAGAATCTCGTCCCGAGATTACAAAAAGAAAGAAGAAGGGAGAATGACTACTGGACATATGGTACAAACAAGTCGGGAAAATTTAAACGGAGAAAATCCTCGCTTTCCCACGTGGCTTCATCAGCGGTGTGGTTGCTCCACAAGACTTTGTAAAATCGCAATGTCCGATTTCTTGTGGCGCGAGTCTTCTCGTCAATAATCTGTATCGGATACTCCGAATAAGTGAGATCCGGTTGAAGATCCTCAATGTTCTCCATATGAACTGCGGTTGGGTACTTAAGACATTTCCGCAGCTGAGAGACGTGGAAAACATTGTGAATACCCGAAAGTGACGCCGGTAGCTCCAGACGATAGGCCACGGGTCCGCATATCTCAGTGACAGCAAACGGCCCGATGAATCGCGGAGCAAGCTTTCCCTTCACTCCAAACCGATGAACCCCTTTCATCGGAGAGACACGAAGATACACATGGTCCCCGATGTCGAAGTGAAGAGGTCGACGTCGTTTGTCTGCATAACTCTTCTGCCGAGATTGAGCAGCCCTTAAATTGGCTTGAATCACTCGCACTCGTTCCTCGGCTTCATTCACCAGATCAATCCCGTAGACCACTCTCTCGCCGGACTCACACCAATTTAGTGGTGTGCGGCACTTCCGGCCATAAAGAGCTTCGTACGGGGCCATCTTGATGCTGGATTGATAACCGTTATTATATGAGAATTCTGCTAACGGTAGATGGTCATCCCAATTCTTTCCATGACTGATGACACATGCCCGTAGCATATCCTCTAGGATCTGATTGACTCTCTCCGTTTGACCATCAGTTTGCGGATGATATGCTGAACTCCGAATTAATTTGGTTCCCAAGGAAGCATGCAGTTGCTCCCAAAATCTGGATACGAACAACGCACCTCGGTCAGACACGATAGTGCGGGGAACCCCGTGGAAACACACGATTTTCGAGATGAACAGCTCCGCATACTTCTTTGCCACATATTTAGTATGGACTGGAATAAAATGAGCGGTCTTGGTCAAACGATCAACGATTACCCAAATAGAATCATGCTTGTTGCTGGTCATGGGTAAACCGACGATGAAGTCCATGCTTATGTCTTCCCACTTCCATGCTGGAACCTTTAGCGGTTGAAGTGGTCCGGCTTTCCGCATATGGTCGGCTTTAACCCGCCGACACGTATCACACTCGGATACGTACTTCGCAGTCTCTCTTTTCATCCGTGTCCACCAGAACTTTGATTTCAAGTCCTGGTACATTTTATTGCTTCCCGGATGAATGGAGTACTTGGATAAATGTGCTTCATCCAATATCTTCCTCCGCAATTTCATGTTTCGGGGTACAACTATACGGTTGTTAAACCATAGAGTACCCTCTTCATCCTTGCGGAACATCTTCAATTCACCGCTGTCCACTCTCCTCCGGATATGAGACATACCTCTGTCTCTCTTCTGAGCCTCTACAATCTCATCTCGGATTGTAGGAATAAGAGCGAGGTTGAACAGCGATCCGTAGGGAACTAAGCGCAGGCTTGGTTCTCCTTCTTCATGTGCAGCCATGGCTAAGTGGTGAACGTGAGCTTTCCGACTAAGTGCGTCGGCAACCACATTCGCCTTACCAGGATGGTAATGAATTTCAAGTTCATAGTCCTTGATCAATTCTAGCCATCTTCGCTGCCTCATATTCAGTTCCTTCTGTGTGAAGATGTACTTCAAGCTTTTGTGGTCAGTGTAGAGATGTACTAGATTGCCTAGTAGATAATGTCTCCACATTTTTAATGCTAAAACCACTGCAGCTAGTTCAAGGTCGTGCGTCGGGTAATTCTGCTCATGACCCCTGAGTTGTCGGGATCCATACGCGACCACACGTCCTTCTTGCATCAACACACAACCCAAACCGATGCCGGATGCATCACAATAAACATCAAACGGCTTCGTAGTGTCCGGCTGGGCCAAAACTGGAGCTGTAGTGAGATGCTTCACTAATGTTTGAAAAGCTTGTTCACATGAATCGCTCCAATCATATTTGGTGCTTTTCTTCAAAAGCTCCGTCATAGGTTTAGCGACTTTGGAGAAGTTTGGAATGAATCTCCGGTAATAGCCCGCTAAACCTAGGAAACTCCTCACTTCATGAACAGATGTTGGAGATTTCCAATTCAGCACTTGCTCGATTTTACTTGGGTCCACAGCGATGCCTTCCGCTGAAATAATATGCCCAAGAAACGGCACTTTGCTGATCCAAAACTCACATTTACTGAACTTTGCATATAGCTTGTGGTCCCTCAAGCGTTGGAGTACAATACGCAAATGTTCAGCATGTTCTTCTTCTGACTTTGAATAGACCAAAATGTCGTCGATGAAAACCACGACGAACTTGTCTAACTCCGGCATGAACACAGAGTTCATGAGATACATAAAGTGAGCCGGAGCATTGGTCAACCCAAAGGACATGACAAGATATTCATAAAGACCATATCTTGTTGAGAACGCCGTCTTAGGTACATCTTCTGCCCGGATCTTTATCTGGTGATACCCGGACCGAAGATCCATCTTGGAAAATACCTTAGCACCCACTAGTTGATCGAACAAAATGTCAATGCGTGGTAGTGGATACTTATTCTTGATAGTGACAGCATTCAGTGGACGATAATCTACGCATAGTCTCAACGTCTCGTCCTTCTTCTTCACGAAGAGTGCGGAACAGCCCCAAGGTGATGAACTTGGGCGTATAAAACCTTTTTCCCTGAGGTCATTAAGCTGCTCCTTCAATTCTGCTAGCTCCTTCGGTGCCATTTTATATGGTCGCCGAGAAATAGGTGTTGTTCCCGGTGCTAGTTCAATCTTGAACTCTACATCACGTTCGGGCGGCATGCCCGGCAAGTCTTCGGGAAACACATCTGGATATTCACATACCACTGGAATATCCTCAATTTTAGGAGCTTCAATCTGATGCACTGCTGCAACTTGTTGTGATGGATCCACAAGATTCAACGTGTTGCAACCGTGTATTGGGGAATTCAGTTGGACAGTTCGAGAGCTGATATCAAAGATAGCTCCATAATGTGTCAACCATGACATCCCCAAGATAATATCAATCCTTTGGCCTTTGAGTATGATAAGGCTCGCAGGATAGATGTTTCCACCCAAACATAACGGTGCCCGAGAGACCATCTCATCTGTTGATATCTTGCCTCCGGGTGAGCTGATATGAAATGGATGCTTAACTGTGCTAAATGGAAGATTATTCTTCAGCACATAGTCTCTGCTAATAAAATTGTGGGTGGCCCCGGAATCAAATAACACGAAAATGGGCTGTTCATGTAAAGTGAACATGCCCGCCAAAACTGGTTCGCCTTTAGCAATGTCCTCAATAGCAGTATAATTAATCCTGCCAGCTTTTGAAAGATTCTTCTGTGAAGGTTCGCGATGCTGATCTGAGCATGGACGAGGCAACACACGAGTGTGACGCTGCTCAGCACCACGACGGTTTCGTGTTGTAGAAATCTTCAGCTCTCTACTAACACGAGGTGGAGATAACTCGTGCGTAGCTGGTTGCGGTAGGGTTGCACGAATAATTTCTGTCCGCTGTTGTTGAGGTGGAGGTTCATATGTGATCAACTCCAGCCTTGGTTGTGAGAGTTGCACCACTGGCTGAATTTGTTGCCTAACTGGCGAGTAATATCGCACTCGATAGTTCGGACGAACCTCGATATCGCTGTCTGGCGGTATACTTCTTTTCAGCTCCGCTTCACAACGAAGATGCATGTCTTCCTTAATGATAGCGGCATTTACCAACTCATTGTAAATACCGTTATTGAACAAGGTCACTTGTTCCTTAAGTTCAACATTCAAGCCTCGGAAGAAATACTCGCACTTCAATGCTTCCGAGTCAACCATATGAGTTGCGTATTGCATCAAGTCTTCAAACTCTTTGAAGTACTCGTACGCACTCCTTTCGCCTTGCTTTAACTCCAGAAAGTCTTGATACTTTGTTCGTAGAATTCCCGAACAAACGTGACGTTCCCGGAAAACATCCCGGAATTCATCCCACGTCACTCGATGACCTTCAGGAAGAGTAGCGATGTACTCCGCCCACCAAGCTCCAGCAGCTCCGTGGAGTTGTTGAGCGGCAAATAGAGTCTTCTGATATTCCTCGCACTCAAGCGTATCGAACTTGGCTTCAATACATTGGAGCCAATGAGCCGACTCCAACGGTTCTTTCGCTTCCGAGAAAACCGGTGGTTGTCTTGCTAGAAAATCCAGATAAGTGCTTGGCGGAGGATTTTGCTGTAGTGTCTCCTGTCGTATGCTTTGTTGCACCAACAGATCCAGAGACTCAGCCATCTTTGCCAAGATTTCCGCCAATCCGGTTGATGATGTCGGCACTTCTTGTCGTGGCTTATTACTTTCGCCGTGACTCGACTCACCAACCTCACTCCTGGAATGAGCACGATCCATGCTGCAAGAGTGAGCAATTTACGGTTAAAATTCAAAGTTTAAACTCAACTTGAATTGAAAACATAACCGTAAAAGCACCACATCAATATTGCAGCATTACACAAGCTAACTAGGGTTCGACAATACTGAAATCTATCAAATGTGAGCAAGTTTGTCCAAACCCTTAATTCCAACAGTAGGACAAACTGAAAAATAACTCGAGAGCATGTTACGGAGCTTAGAGAAGTCTAAGACATCCCTGTCCACAACAAGTCTCAAGCTAAATGACAATAAGTACTACTCTGTTCAGAATGACCAATAGGTCTTAATCCCAGAATTTGAATATGAAAATGGCAATTTCATGTCTCACGTTGCATATTAAAGTTATAGTTAATTTCAATATCTTTCCAACGAGTATTCATTTGCCTTCATATAAGTTCTGGATCAAAAGTTGTGATATTTCAAAGTTAACAATAATCTGGAACAATTTTGACAGCACCTCCTTTGAAAGTGGCTGTTTTGTCCGCAAGATTTCATCACTTTAAACTCCAAATCTGGAGAAACTTTGAACTACAAAGTCATAGCATATATCACAAGCTTTCCCACGGTGACCCTTAGAAATTTTTCTAAAGAATGTTATGGTCGAAGTACAGAAATTTCCAGAGAGCAATTTGTGCCTGCCCTGGTTTTGGACAGTTCACACTCATCTGAGAATTTCATCCATTTGGAGGGTGATTCTGGTCTGGAGTTCTACTGAAGAGTTGTAGAAGACTTCAATAGCTTTCCAGAAATGTATCACTCACCTCCATTGGTTCAACCAAACAAAAATTATGCCCTGTTAAACCTCAGCAAAGATTCTGCCGGAAACAGGGGAGGTTTATTCCTAAGTCTTTGTGAAGAAATCTATACTCCCAATTGACTCTTAGTTCAATATAGGAGTTCATCACCCCCTAATAGAATCCTAGACCCCAGATTTACTCTTTTTCTTTTCAAACCTTCATTTTCATGCAGTTCAAAACACATCACGGTACTACGTTGCCTCACCAAATTAAAATCCTAACCGGCTTTATACCAGCTTATACGTCTCAAGTGGTGGTACTAAAACGATCACTCACAAACGTTTTCTACACGACATGTTCTAACGTGGTTAAGGTACCTGCAGAAAATCACTCAATAATGATGCACACATTGGTTTATCATTTCAGGCAGGTCCATATCATAGTAAAAACATACGCCCCGTATCATTGCCATACGGGCCGTCCTTGAGTCAAGCCACGTCTCAGGGTACATGATCGGGTTATTCACCACCCGACGGGGGATCCACACCTTTGCACTAAAGCACACCGGTGGAACAGCGCTTTCGTATGCCTCATAGGACATGAAGAGTCCTAGAGAACACACTTCGTGTTACAAACCACACGATGGGGTCTCCTCCTCTTGCCCCTGGGTTTGCGCACTGGAGGCTAGTGCCATTCATATGTCTCTAAGACATGAAGAGTCTTAGAAAACATATTCACTTCCCGTCCATTGCTGAACGGGACATCCCACACTACTTTCCTCGTATGGGTGAGCTAACCGAAATTGATCCGCTTTCGGTGGCGTTCCTTACCATTCTTACCTCCACGTAGGTGCGTCGTTACTGAATTTAAATACTGAAGAGTAACACACTGTTAGCTTGCCACCTTAAGTAACTATGCTAATAATACTCCTTATGTGGGCATACTATACGTTCCTCACTCGTATACTCCTAAGTTTTCAAAAATAGACCCTTTTCATGCGTGCTATTCCCAATGTGGCTCTGATACCACGACTGTGGGACGCGCCCGGCCCGGGAATCGCAGTGGGTGGTGCCGTGCGATGCGGCACCCAACAGCATGCACGAAAAGATGATAAGAACATAACAGAACCCTTTTTTTTTAAAGATAAGATCTTTTACAACATGATGTACACACGCAGCGGAAATTTAAATTTGCTGGACAAACTACTCACTCTCGACCCTACTACGCCGAAGAGAAGTCGTTCAGCCCGGGAACGCTTCCTACTAGCTTCACCAAAGAAAGGCAGCGGCTAGGTTTCCGATGAGTTGAACAAACCGTGAAGTTCATCGTCTCACCGAACAACCCTCTTCATAGCAGGCATCCTGCTACCTGCAAAAACAACTCAGAAGCAACCGTGAGCACTAAGGCTCAACAAGACTTACCCGTCACTCCTAAACATGCAACTCTAAATGCAGGGGTAGCAAGAAAGTAGGCATAGGAATTTGCAAAATGCATCATGACTAAACTTGATCCTTATATTCAGATTCTTATAGCCTTCATTTTAGTGGTCCTCACGCCTCACAACATCGGAAGTCCACAATCAAACAAGAAACGCTTATCCCGATGTTGCTAGCCTAAGGTGGAAATGAAATTTAGTTGGCTCTATATCTACTTCAGTCAAGGTTCCAATACAGTGATTAATCCACAAACAGCAAGTTAAGAGACTTAGTTCATCTTTTTACTAAGTCACGGCGCAGTGGGCAAGTATGCTCAATCCTCTTCCGCGAGCGACGGTGATTCGAATCAATAACAACCCGGAATACACGACACATACACCCGCCTCGAAAGACTCTCTCAAGAGCTCTTTCTTACGTTGTATGCAGCAACCTTTCACACGACACCCCGACATAGAAAAACGCTTCGCGCCGAGCAGGATGGTCCTCTACGCGGACACGTCGAAGTTGCCCGCTAAAGGATTTACACCTCCCGCCTTCTCAACGCCATTCCCACGCGAAGGATGAGTTTCTATATCACGGTCCATCGTGTTACATCGGTTTCATGGGTCCCATACCCCACTATATATCCGGTACAGCTCAATCTTGTCCAGCAGGGCCGCATACATACGGTCCTTAACCGACACGGACGGGGCTACAACCAACCTCCACATTTGCCTTACCATCCCGGTCCAGGCCAAATGTGGTCTCAAGCATTGTCACACCCATCGCAGGTCGAGACCAACCTTGAGCGCTCCATCCTACAGGAACATCCCCGTCCCCATCTCATATTCATGAGGGTGCTCTTATCATTTATCTCTCGCGAGTAACTCCCTTACTCGAACTTTCTCGCGAGTAGCTTTTTACTACTCGACTTCTACCGAGCTAGTTACAACATTAGCCTAGCATCTACAACGTGGCAAAGCCTACACTAAACCTTCTAATTAGGGATGTAATAGTCATGCAAGTGGGTTTCAATCATCCTAGACATAATGCACTCAAGTCTAACAAACATGATGTGAAGTAAAGCAAAATTTAAAATGGTAACGATATGCAAACCGGGGCTTGCCTTGCTCAACGGTTTTTGTTAGAAGCTAGAAGTTAGTCTTCCTCCGGAGAATCCGCCAAACTCGTCTCGAGATGGAGATCCTCGCTGTAGAGTCGGATCCTCGTCGAACGTCGACGTCACGTGAGCTATTATATTGCAATGCACATATATTTCAAAAGCAATTTAGAAACTGTTTCAAAACTGTTGTTCAAGTTAACTCACGCATATGAGAGATAAACAACAGCAAGGTTTCTGTTGTTGGATCTAAACCTTAGAGAAGATGAAAGCTAGGGTGAAAAGAGATACTAATAATCACCATGTGATTAAGTCCATTATATGAACACTTAAACCTAAAAGATGGTAGCTCAAGTTCCAGAGGTCCAATGAAGCTGAGAATTTAACCACAGCCTCTATGGAAGGTATTCAGGCAGTGTGCAAAAATTGAGCTCATGAAATGGCTTCATGTGAGCACAACAAATCCTTATGTGGTTTTCACTAATCTGCCTTTACCCCCTAGATATTAAGCTTTCCTATGCTGAAAAGTAGACTTTTTGTGAAGTACAAAATGTCCTGAGTCCATAGGAATTGGTTTTACTATTTTTGGAGTTTGATACATGGAGATATGGATTTTACAAGGATTGGGGAAAAGCTGAAATTGTCTCTGTTTATTTTTCCTATTTTTCAGAGACATAAGGAATGAACACATTATTTGACCAAGCAAATTAGGTCCAATGCCTCTGAAATTTTTACTGGAGTTCAAGGAATTTTGTAAGAATGTTCTGTCAAAATTTGGGAATTTTCCAATAAGCAGAACTCCTGTAAAAATTCAGACAAGATTTTTCTTAAATGAATTAATGAGCCAAATTCAGGGATTTTCATAAACATTGGTCTGCACCCCTGGATAGTACTCTTTTAGAGGAATCCAACAAAATTTGTTTTACAATTTTTGGACATTCCTACACAAAGTTATGGCTCTCCAAAGTTTGAACTAGAGTGGGAAAATCTGGAAAATATTTAAATGCTGACAGTGGGTCCCACTCGTCATCCCTAACCTCCAGCCACGCGCCAAAACAGAGCAGTGGCGGCTGCCTCCGGTGAGGTCGCCGGAAATGAGCTTCCCGGCCACCTCCGGACCCCCTGCTGGCCGCCCCCCCATTTTCCACCCTGCTGAACTCATTGGTGAGGTCCCCGGCGGCTGAAACTCGCCGGAAAGCAGTGCGCACCGGCCACAGCTAACCCTAGAGCTCCGGCGAGGTCTTGCACGGTGAATTCTCCACCAAATGGTCGGTTCTTGGGCTCTACAGCACCAGGGAAACATCTAGAAGACCGGCATGAGGTTTAAACCAGCTGGAGATGGCTCTAAACCCATCGGCACCGTGCACCCGATAGGGTCCAGCGGCAAAGCCTCTAAAAGAGCTCGGACTGCTCACTCTACACTCAATTTCTTGGTCTAAAATCGATGGAGGAGGTGTGCTAGGAAGTTAACAACCTGTGTATGAAGTTTGAGACCCAACAAACATGAATTGAGGACGAATTTTACAATTCTTTACCTCAAGGTCCGTTTCTGCCGCCCGGGAGAAAAACTTGAAATTCTCCCTCTGTGATCAATGGCTGGGGCTGAGCTTTGGAGGTGAGAAACTAGACTTGTTGGTGCACAGATGGGGTGGCTTGCTTGGGCGTGATCCCTTCTGGTTTGGGCTGTCCACGGCGTCCAGTTCCAGCTTCTTCAGTTTCAGTTCGGGACAGTGGAAGCTTTGCCGTTTCTAGGCGCCAGCAAGCATGGAACAGCGGGGGAAGAGTGCTAGCCGGCCAGAGCACTGATGGGCGATGGTCTTTGCTGTGGAAAGCTGGGGCAAAGGGCGCTTGATTCAGTTGGGCGCAGCAGAGGAACAGAGCAGCGGCTGATTCTGTTCTGCTCGGGAGATAACTTCACGGGAGCAGACAGAACGGTGAAGAAGAGAGAAATTGGCTTCGTGCACTGTCTGGTGTGAGGATCAGAACGAGCAAGCAAGCAGGAGCTGGAGCTGAGCCACCGAGCGTGCCCAGCTGCTGCTGTCGAGCGTGTGTGCCTCGGGGAGGAAATAGAGTCTGCTGTTCAATTGTGGTGTATGACATGTGGGGTCCACAGCCACAATTCTCCCTCTTATCCCCCATTTCAATTTAAATTAGCAAACGAGCTCCGAATTTGATCAAACTTGGAGTATAGGTTAAAAGAATTATGAGGAACTCAAATCTGAAATCAGATTTTGAAATTGAGTATGTTTGGTTCGAAATTCAAATTTAAGTTTGAATTTGAACGTGCCCTCATTTAATCCTCGGAATAAATAGTATATGAAACCTAAAATTCTCCAAATTTGAAACTTAGTCTCTTGAATACAGGAGAAATGCATCTATGCTCTCACATATAGGCCTTTGTACAATCTGAATAAGAATCCTTTCAAAAGAATTCAAATTGCATTTAAATTTCCTCCACTCTACTCATAGAGAAGGTGCATATGAGTTAGAGTTTTTAGAAGTGTAATTATTTCCCCTAGGTTAACATGTGTTGAGCATGGGCTAGAGAAATTTTTTTAACTCCCTCACATGTCCATATGTGTGTTCCTCATTTCATGTGACACAATTATAGTCTTTTGTTGCCTTAACTTTGTTTTATGAGCTGACATCAAACTTTACAAAAGTTAGGGCTGTTACATTCCTCCCCCCTTAAAAGAATCTCGTCCCGAGATTACAAAAAGAAAGAAGAAGGGAGAATGACTACTGGACATATGGTACAAACAAGTCGGGAAAATTTAAACGGAGAAAATCCTCGCTTTCCCACGTGGCTTCATCAGCGGTGTGGTTGCTCCACAAGACTTTGTAAAATCGCAATGTCCGATTTCTTGTGGCGCGAGTCTTCTCGTCAATAATCTGTATCGGATACTCCGAATAAGTGAGATCCGGTTGAAGATCCTCAATGTTCTCCATATGAACTGCGGTTGGGTACTTAAGACATTTCCGCAGCTGAGAGACGTGGAAAACATTGTGAATACCCGAAAGTGACGCCGGTAGCTCCAGACGATAGGCCACGGGTCCGCATATCTCAGTGACAGCAAACGGCCCGATGAATCGCGGAGCAAGCTTTCCCTTCACTCCAAACCGATGAACCCCTTTCATCGGAGAGACACGAAGATACACATGGTCCCCGATGTCGAAGTGAAGAGGTCGACGTCGTTTGTCTGCATAACTCTTCTGCCGAGATTGAGCAGCCCTTAAATTGGCTTGAATCACTCGCACTCGTTCCTCGGCTTCATTCACCAGATCAATCCCGTAGACCACTCTCTCGCCGGACTCACACCAATTTAGTGGTGTGCGGCACTTCCGGCCATAAAGAGCTTCGTACGGGGCCATCTTGATGCTGGATTGATAACCGTTATTATATGAGAATTCTGCTAACGGTAGATGGTCATCCCAATTCTTTCCATGACTGATGACACATGCCCGTAGCATATCCTCTAGGATCTGATTGACTCTCTCCGTTTGACCATCAGTTTGCGGATGATATGCTGAACTCCGAATTAATTTGGTTCCCAAGGAAGCATGCAGTTGCTCCCAAAATCTGGATACGAACAACGCACCTCGGTCAGACACGATAGTGCGGGGAACCCCGTGGAAACACACGATTTTCGAGATGAACAGCTCCGCATACTTCTTTGCCACATATTTAGTATGGACTGGAATAAAATGAGCGGTCTTGGTCAAACGATCAACGATTACCCAAATAGAATCATGCTTGTTGCTGGTCATGGGTAAACCGACGATGAAGTCCATGCTTATGTCTTCCCACTTCCATGCTGGAACCTTTAGCGGTTGAAGTGGTCCGGCTTTCCGCATATGGTCGGCTTTAACCCGCCGACACGTATCACACTCGGATACGTACTTCGCAGTCTCTCTTTTCATCCGTGTCCACCAGAACTTTGATTTCAAGTCCTGGTACATTTTATTGCTTCCCGGATGAATGGAGTACTTGGATAAATGTGCTTCATCCAATATCTTCCTCCGCAATTTCATGTTTCGGGGTACAACTATACGGTTGTTAAACCATAGAGTACCCTCTTCATCCTTGCGGAACATCTTCAATTCACCGCTGTCCACTCTCCTCCGGATATGAGACATACCTCTGTCTCTCTTCTGAGCCTCTACAATCTCATCTCGGATTGTAGGAATAAGAGCGAGGTTGAACAGCGATCCGTAGGGAACTAAGCGCAGGCTTGGTTCTCCTTCTTCATGTGCAGCCATGGCTAAGTGGTGAACGTGAGCTTTCCGACTAAGTGCGTCGGCAACCACATTCGCCTTACCAGGATGGTAATGAATTTCAAGTTCATAGTCCTTGATCAATTCTAGCCATCTTCGCTGCCTCATATTCAGTTCCTTCTGTGTGAAGATGTACTTCAAGCTTTTGTGGTCAGTGTAGAGATGTACTAGATTGCCTAGTAGATAATGTCTCCACATTTTTAATGCTAAAACCACTGCAGCTAGTTCAAGGTCGTGCGTCGGGTAATTCTGCTCATGACCCCTGAGTTGTCGGGATCCATACGCGACCACACGTCCTTCTTGCATCAACACACAACCCAAACCGATGCCGGATGCATCACAATAAACATCAAACGGCTTCGTAGTGTCCGGCTGGGCCAAAACTGGAGCTGTAGTGAGATGCTTCACTAATGTTTGAAAAGCTTGTTCACATGAATCGCTCCAATCATATTTGGTGCTTTTCTTCAAAAGCTCCGTCATAGGTTTAGCGACTTTGGAGAAGTTTGGAATGAATCTCCGGTAATAGCCCGCTAAACCTAGGAAACTCCTCACTTCATGAACAGATGTTGGAGATTTCCAATTCAGCACTTGCTCGATTTTACTTGGGTCCACAGCGATGCCTTCCGCTGAAATAATATGCCCAAGAAACGGCACTTTGCTGATCCAAAACTCACATTTACTGAACTTTGCATATAGCTTGTGGTCCCTCAAGCGTTGGAGTACAATATGCAAATGTTCAGCATGTTCTTCTTCTGACTTTGAATAGACCAAAATGTCGTCGATGAAAACCACGACGAACTTGTCTAACTCCGGCATGAACACAGAGTTCATGAGATACATAAAGTGAGCCGGAGCATTGGTCAACCCAAAGGACATGACAAGATATTCATAAAGACCATATCTTGTTGAGAACGCCGTCTTAGGTACATCTTCTGCCCGGATCTTTATCTGGTGATACCCGGACCGAAGATCCATCTTGGAAAATACCTTAGCACCCACTAGTTGATCGAACAAAATGTCAATGCGTGGTAGTGGATACTTATTCTTGATAGTGACAGCATTCAGTGGACGATAATCTACGCATAGTCTCAACGTCTCGTCCTTCTTCTTCACGAAGAGTGCGGAACAGCCCCAAGGTGATGAACTTGGGCGTATAAAACCTTTTTCCCTGAGGTCATTAAGCTGCTCCTTCAATTCTGCTAGCTCCTTCGGTGCCATTTTATATGGTCGCCGAGAAATAGGTGTTGTTCCCGGTGCTAGTTCAATCTTGAACTCTACATCACGTTCGGGCGGCATGCCCGGCAAGTCTTCGGGAAACACATCTGGATATTCACATACCACTGGAATATCCTCAATTTTAGGAGCTTCAATCTGATGCACTGCTGCAACTTGTTGTGATGGATCCACAAGATTCAACGTGTTGCAACCGTGTATTGGGGAATTCAGTTGGACAGTTCGAGAGCTGATATCAAAGATAGCTCCATAATGTGTCAACCATGACATCCCCAAGATAATATCAATCCTTTGGCCTTTGAGTATGATAAGGCTCGCAGGATAGATGTTTCCACCCAAACATAACGGTGCCCGAGAGACCATCTCATCTGTTGATATCTTGCCTCCGGGTGAGCTGATATGAAATGGATGCTTAACTGTGCTAAATGGAAGATTATTCTTCAGCACATAGTCTCTGCTAATAAAATTGTGGGTGGCCCCGGAATCAAATAACACGAAAATGGGCTGTTCATGTAAAGTGAACATGCCCGCCAAAACTGGTTCGCCTTTAGCAATGTCCTCAATAGCAGTATAATTAATCCTGCCAGCTTTTGAAAGATTCTTCTGTGAAGGTTCGCGATGCTGATCTGAGCATGGACGAGGCAACACACGAGTGTGACGCTGCTCAGCACCACGACGGTTTCGTGTTGTAGAAATCTTCAGCTCTCTACTAACACGAGGTGGAGATAACTCGTGCGTAGCTGGTTGCGGTAGGGTTGCACGAATAATTTCTGTCCGCTGTTGTTGAGGTGGAGGTTCATATGTGATCAACTCCAGCCTTGGTTGTGAGAGTTGCACCACTGGCTGAATTTGTTGCCTAACTGGCGAGTAATATCGCACTCGATAGTTCGGACGAACCTCGATATCGCTGTCTGGCGGTATACTTCTTTTCAGCTCCGCTTCACAACGAAGATGCATGTCTTCCTTAATGATAGCGGCATTTACCAACTCATTGTAAATACCGTTATTGAACAAGGTCACTTGTTCCTTAAGTTCAACATTCAAGCCTCGGAAGAAATACTCGCACTTCAATGCTTCCGAGTCAACCATATGAGTTGCGTATTGCATCAAGTCTTCAAACTCTTTGAAGTACTCGTACGCACTCCTTTCGCCTTGCTTTAACTCCAGAAAGTCTTGATACTTTGTTCGTAGAATTCCCGAACAAACGTGACGTTCCCGGAAAACATCCCGGAATTCATCCCACGTCACTCGATGACCTTCAGGAAGAGTAGCGATGTACTCCGCCCACCAAGCTCCAGCAGCTCCGTGGAGTTGTTGAGCGGCAAATAGAGTCTTCTGATATTCCTCGCACTCAAGCGTATCGAACTTGGCTTCAATACATTGGAGCCAATGAGCCGACTCCAACGGTTCTTTCGCTTCCGAGAAAACCGGTGGTTGTCTTGCTAGAAAATCCAGATAAGTGCTTGGCGGAGGATTTTGCTGTAGTGTCTCCTGTCGTATGCTTTGTTGCACCAACAGATCCAGAGACTCAGCCATCTTTGCCAAGATTTCCGCCAATCCGGTTGATGATGTCGGCACTTCTTGTCGTGGCTTATTACTTTCGCCGTGACTCGACTCACCAACCTCACTCCTGGAATGAGCACGATCCATGCTGCAAGAGTGAGCAATTTACGGTTAAAATTCAAAGTTTAAACTCAACTTGAATTGAAAACATAACCGTAAAAGCACCACATCAATATTGCAGCATTACACAAGCTAACTAGGGTTCGACAATACTGAAATCTATCAAATGTGAGCAAGTTTGTCCAAACCCTTAATTCCAACAGTAGGACAAACTGAAAAATAACTCGAGAGCATGTTACGGAGCTTAGAGAAGTCTAAGACATCCCTGTCCACAACAAGTCTCAAGCTAAATGACAATAAGTACTACTCTGTTCAGAATGACCAATAGGTCTTAATCCCAGAATTTGAATATGAAAATGGCAATTTCATGTCTCACGTTGCATATTAAAGTTATAGTTAATTTCAATATCTTTCCAACGAGTATTCATTTGCCTTCATATAAGTTCTGGATCAAAAGTTGTGATATTTCAAAGTTAACAATAATCTGGAACAATTTTGACAGCACCTCCTTTGAAAGTGGCTGTTTTGTCCGCAAGATTTCATCACTTTAAACTCCAAATCTGGAGAAACTTTGAACTACAAAGTCATAGCATATATCACAAGCTTTCCCACGGTGACCCTTAGAAATTTTTCTAAAGAATGTTATGGTCGAAGTACAGAAATTTCCAGAGAGCAATTTGTGCCTGCCCTGGTTTTGGACAGTTCACACTCATCTGAGAATTTCATCCATTTGGAGGGTGATTCTGGTCTGGAGTTCTACTGAAGAGTTGTAGAAGACTTCAATAGCTTTCCAGAAATGTATCACTCACCTCCATTGGTTCAACCAAACAAAAATTATGCCCTGTTAAACCTCAGCAAAGATTCTGCCGGAAACAGGGGAGGTTTATTCCTAAGTCTTTGTGAAGAAATCTATACTCCCAATTGACTCTTAGTTCAATATAGGAGTTCATCACCCCCTAATAGAATCCTAGACCCCAGATTTACTCTTTTTCTTTTCAAACCTTCATTTTCATGCAGTTCAAAACACATCACGGTACTACGTTGCCTCACCAAATTAAAATCCTAACCGGCTTTATACCAGCTTATACGTCTCAAGTGGTGGTACTAAAACGATCACTCACAAACGTTTTCTACACGACATGTTCTAACGTGGTTAAGGTACCTGCAGAAAATCACTCAATAATGATGCACACATTGGTTTATCATTTCAGGCAGGTCCATATCATAGTAAAAACATACGCCCCGTATCATTGCCATACGGGCCGTCCTTGAGTCAAGCCACGTCTCAGGGTACATGATCGGGTTATTCACCACCCGACGGGGGATCCACACCTTTGCACTAAAGCACACCGGTGGAACAGCGCTTTCGTATGCCTCATAGGACATGAAGAGTCCTAGAGAACACACTTCGTGTTACAAACCACACGATGGGGTCTCCTCCTCTTGCCCCTGGGTTTGCGCACTGGAGGCTAGTGCCATTCATATGTCTCTAAGACATGAAGAGTCTTAGAAAACATATTCACTTCCCGTCCATTGCTGAACGGGACATCCCACACTACTTTCCTCGTATGGGTGAGCTAACCGAAATTGATCCGCTTTCGGTGGCGTTCCTTACCATTCTTACCTCCACGTAGGTGCGTCGTTACTGAATTTAAATACTGAAGAGTAACACACTGTTAGCTTGCCACCTTAAGTAACTATGCTAATAATACTCCTTATGTGGGCATACTATACGTTCCTCACTCGTATACTCCTAAGTTTTCAAAAATAGACCCTTTTCATGCGTGCTATTCCCAATGTGGCTCTGATACCACGACTGTGGGACGCGCCCGGCCCGGGAATCGCAGTGGGTGGTGCCGTGCGATGCGGCACCCAACAGCATGCACGAAAAGATGATAAGAACATAACAGAACCCTTTTTTTTTAAAGATAAGATCTTTTACAACATGATGTACACACGCAGCGGAAATTTAAATTTGCTGGACAAACTACTCACTCTCGACCCTACTACGCCGAAGAGAAGTCGTTCAGCCCGGGAACGCTTCCTACTAGCTTCACCAAAGAAAGGCAGCGGCTAGGTTTCCGATGAGTTGAACAAACCGTGAAGTTCATCGTCTCACCGAACAACCCTCTTCATAGCAGGCATCCTGCTACCTGCAAAAACAACTCAGAAGCAACCGTGAGCACTAAGGCTCAACAAGACTTACCCGTCACTCCTAAACATGCAACTCTAAATGCAGGGGTAGCAAGAAAGTAGGCATAGGAATTTGCAAAATGCATCATGACTAAACTTGATCCTTATATTCAGATTCTTATAGCCTTCATTTTAGTGGTCCTCACGCCTCACAACATCGGAAGTCCACAATCAAACAAGAAACGCTTATCCCGATGTTGCTAGCCTAAGGTGGAAATGAAATTTAGTTGGCTCTATATCTACTTCAGTCAAGGTTCCAATACAGTGATTAATCCACAAACAGCAAGTTAAGAGACTTAGTTCATCTTTTTACTAAGTCACGGCGCAGTGGGCAAGTATGCTCAATCCTCTTCCGCGAGCGACGGTGATTCGAATCAATAACAACCCGGAATACACGACACATACACCCGCCTCGAAAGACTCTCTCAAGAGCTCTTTCTTACGTTGTATGCAGCAACCTTTCACACGACACCCCGACATAGAAAAACGCTTCGCGCCGAGCAGGATGGTCCTCTACGCGGACACGTCGAAGTTGCCCGCTAAAGGATTTACACCTCCCGCCTTCTCAACGCCATTCCCACGCGAAGGATGAGTTTCTATATCACGGTCCATCGTGTTACATCGGTTTCATGGGTCCCATACCCCACTATATATCCGGTACAGCTCAATCTTGTCCAGCAGGGCCGCATACATACGGTCCTTAACCGACACGGACGGGGCTACAACCAACCTCCACATTTGCCTTACCATCCCGGTCCAGGCCAAATGTGGTCTCAAGCATTGTCACACCCATCGCAGGTCGAGACCAACCTTGAGCGCTCCATCCTACAGGAACATCCCCGTCCCCATCTCATATTCATGAGGGTGCTCTTATCATTTATCTCTCGCGAGTAACTCCCTTACTCGAACTTTCTCGCGAGTAGCTTTTTACTACTCGACTTCTACCGAGCTAGTTACAACATTAGCCTAGCATCTACAACGTGGCAAAGCCTACACTAAACCTTCTAATTAGGGATGTAATAGTCATGCAAGTGGGTTTCAATCATCCTAGACATAATGCACTCAAGTCTAACAAACATGATGTGAAGTAAAGCAAAATTTAAAATGGTAACGATATGCAAACCGGGGCTTGCCTTGCTCAACGGTTTTTGTTAGAAGCTAGAAGTTAGTCTTCCTCCGGAGAATCCGCCAAACTCGTCTCGAGATGGAGATCCTCGCTGTAGAGTCGGATCCTCGTCGAACGTCGACGTCACGTGAGCTATTATATTGCAATGCACATATATTTCAAAAGCAATTTAGAAACTGTTTCAAAACTGTTGTTCAAGTTAACTCACGCATATGAGAGATAAACAACAGCAAGGTTTCTGTTGTTGGATCTAAACCTTAGAGAAGATGAAAGCTAGGGTGAAAAGAGATACTAATAATCACCATGTGATTAAGTCCATTATATGAACACTTAAACCTAAAAGATGGTAGCTCAAGTTCCAGAGGTCCAATGAAGCTGAGAATTTAACCACAGCCTCTATGGAAGGTATTCAGGCAGTGTGCAAAAATTGAGCTCATGAAATGGCTTCATGTGAGCACAACAAATCCTTATGTGGTTTTCACTAATCTGCCTTTACCCCCTAGATATTAAGCTTTCCTATGCTGAAAAGTAGACTTTTTGTGAAGTACAAAATGTCCTGAGTCCATAGGAATTGGTTTTACTATTTTTGGAGTTTGATACATGGAGATATGGATTTTACAAGGATTGGGGAAAAGCTGAAATTGTCTCTGTTTATTTTTCCTATTTTTCAGAGACATAAGGAATGAACACATTATTTGACCAAGCAAATTAGGTCCAATGCCTCTGAAATTTTTACTGGAGTTCAAGGAATTTTGTAAGAATGTTCTGTCAAAATTTGGGAATTTTCCAATAAGCAGAACTCCTGTAAAAATTCAGACAAGATTTTTCTTAAATGAATTAATGAGCCAAATTCAGGGATTTTCATAAACATTGGTCTGCACCCCTGGATAGTACTCTTTTAGAGGAATCCAACAAAATTTGTTTTACAATTTTTGGACATTCCTACACAAAGTTATGGCTCTCCAAAGTTTGAACTAGAGTGGGAAAATCTGGAAAATATTTAAATGCTGACAGTGGGTCCCACTCGTCATCCCTAACCTCCAGCCACGCGCCAAAACAGAGCAGTGGCGGCTGCCTCCGGTGAGGTCGCCGGAAATGAGCTTCCCGGCCACCTCCGGACCCCCTGCTGGCCGCCCCCCCATTTTCCACCCTGCTGAACTCATTGGTGAGGTCCCCGGCGGCTGAAACTCGCCGGAAAGCAGTGCGCACCGGCCACAGCTAACCCTAGAGCTCCGGCGAGGTCTTGCACGGTGAATTCTCCACCAAATGGTCGGTTCTTGGGCTCTACAGCACCAGGGAAACATCTAGAAGACCGGCATGAGGTTTAAACCAGCTGGAGATGGCTCTAAACCCATCGGCACCGTGCACCCGATAGGGTCCAGCGGCAAAGCCTCTAAAAGAGCTCGGACTGCTCACTCTACACTCAATTTCTTGGTCTAAAATCGATGGAGGAGGTGTGCTAGGAAGTTAACAACCTGTGTATGAAGTTTGAGACCCAACAAACATGAATTGAGGACGAATTTTACAATTCTTTACCTCAAGGTCCGTTTCTGCCGCCCGGGAGAAAAACTTGAAATTCTCCCTCTGTGATCAATGGCTGGGGCTGAGCTTTGGAGGTGAGAAACTAGACTTGTTGGTGCACAGATGGGGTGGCTTGCTTGGGCGTGATCCCTTCTGGTTTGGGCTGTCCACGGCGTCCAGTTCCAGCTTCTTCAGTTTCAGTTCGGGACAGTGGAAGCTTTGCCGTTTCTAGGCGCCAGCAAGCATGGAACAGCGGGGGAAGAGTGCTAGCCGGCCAGAGCACTGATGGGCGATGGTCTTTGCTGTGGAAAGCTGGGGCAAAGGGCGCTTGATTCAGTTGGGCGCAGCAGAGGAACAGAGCAGCGGCTGATTCTGTTCTGCTCGGGAGATAACTTCACGGGAGCAGACAGAACGGTGAAGAAGAGAGAAATTGGCTTCGTGCACTGTCTGGTGTGAGGATCAGAACGAGCAAGCAAGCAGGAGCTGGAGCTGAGCCACCGAGCGTGCCCAGCTGCTGCTGTCGAGCGTGTGTGCCTCGGGGAGGAAATAGAGTCTGCTGTTCAATTGTGGTGTATGACATGTGGGGTCCACAGCCACAATTCTCCCTCTTATCCCCCATTTCAATTTAAATTAGCAAACGAGCTCCGAATTTGATCAAACTTGGAGTATAGGTTAAAAGAATTATGAGGAACTCAAATCTGAAATCAGATTTTGAAATTGAGTATGTTTGGTTCGAAATTCAAATTTAAGTTTGAATTTGAACGTGCCCTCATTTAATCCTCGGAATAAATAGTATATGAAACCTAAAATTCTCCAAATTTGAAACTTAGTCTCTTGAATACAGGAGAAATGCATCTATGCTCTCACATATAGGCCTTTGTACAATCTGAATAAGAATCCTTTCAAAAGAATTCAAATTGCATTTAAATTTCCTCCACTCTACTCATAGAGAAGGTGCATATGAGTTAGAGTTTTTAGAAGTGTAATTATTTCCCCTAGGTTAACATGTGTTGAGCATGGGCTAGAGAATTTTTTTTAACTCCCTCACATGTCCATATGTGTGTTCCTCATTTCATGTGACACAATTATAGTCTTTTGTTGCCTTAACTTTGTTTTATGAGCTGACATCAAACTTTACAAAAGTTAGGGCTGTTACAAAAGACACGCCTATAAGTTGGTCCTTGCTTTCAGTTTAATAGCAGCAGATTCATGTGCCTTAAGCAGCCCTCACATCGGAAGTCCACAATCAAACAAGAAACGCTTTCCCCCGATGTGGAGATGCCCAAAGTGGAATGTAAACTTAATTAGCTCTATATCTACAACAATCAACGTATTCAAGACATTAAGATCAATACAGCATTTTCAGTTGGCTTATTTCACTTCTTACTACGTCACAGCGCAGTGAACAAGCGGGTACTCAAATAACCGCGAGGGACGGTGATTGCAATCAAGACACACCCGGATAACACGTCACATACACCCACTTTCAGAAGCGTGATTCCACACCCCTTCCTACTCTGTTGTATGCAACAACCTTTCAAAGGCAACCCAAATGCCGAACCGGTCCATCCGTAACGGGTAGGAGGTCCCCGCGTGGAGCGTGACTGTGCCCACCGGCAGATTTACACCTTGCTACCCTCAACCCACTCCTATTTACGGTTGGGTAAGCCTCGACACCCAGGTTAACCAATTACATCGGTTTCCTGGTTCCCATATGCCAGTATGCATCCGGTACTGTTCGATACTTGTCCAGCAGGGCCGCACACGGACGGTCCTCAACCGACACCAACAGGGCTACGCACGTGAGACCTCTGCTCACTGCTTCCTATCCCCCCTGCTGGGTCTCATTTTCATAACTCGAGCCATTATCTACCTCTTTTCTTCCCGTGTGATAAGTACTATCTCGCGAGTAGCTTCCAACCACTCGACTTCTACCGAGATCCTATACATTAGCATGGCAATCTCTACTCGTCAGTTTGTAAACTACCCAACCCTTTATAGGATTTAAAGAGGCTATGCAAGTGGGGTTTCAATCACCCTAACTCTAATGCAAACATTCACCCTAGACATAAATGATACAAATAAAAACTTTATAAAAGGTACTTAAGTGCAAACCGGGGCTTGCCTGGTTGCGAGTTAAACGGAAAGTCAGCTTCCGGTGGCAGGACGTCCAAAGGCTCTGGCGTATCCTCAACTTCGGTCACTATCATGAAATGTAATAAAATACATGTATAAGTATTAAGGATTTATAAGAATTGGACTTCTATTCATAGCTATTGCTATTTAAAATCCTTAATTGGCTTTGGGATTTTTACAGTGGATACTAGACTCTCTAAGGATGACTTGAGTCAAATTTGGAGACATGTCATTGCACAATGTAGTCTTTAAAATTCCTACAAGTACAATGCTTCTCTAAATTTTGAGCCCAATTCAGGAGCTTTGACATAGCTAATGGTGGAAGATCTGATTGGGGTAAGTCTCCATGGTTCTAACAAAATTTGTTTCACCATTTTTGGAGCTACCATCAGAAGGATATGAATTTTTGAACTTAGACAGGAGTTCTGAAAAAGCTTCTGTTTAAATTTGAATTTTCAAATAAAGGCTGAACTTGAGAAGGTAATTTGACCTAGCAAATGACCTCCAATGAAGCCCAAATTTTTACTGGAGATCAGTATCTATGAAGAGGATTTGCTACCCAAATTTGGGAATATTTCATAAAGAATTGCTCCTGTAATAAATCCCTAAAGGATTTACAAAAACAATTCTACAGAAATTCCTGGGCATTTTCATAGTCAAAATTTGGTTTCTCTGTGAAGCACTCCTCATGAGGAACCCAACAAAATTGGTCTCACTCTTTTTGGAGTTTTCTACACAAAGTTATGGCCTTGTAAAGATCAGCTAATTCCTGGAATTATTTCTCTAATAGAAACTTCAAATAATTGGGCTAGGCCCACTGTTTTAAATCGGACCAGTGGTATTTCGGCAACACCGGGGGCTACGGGGTTATTCCCGCGCAGCCGCACCAGATCCGGCGCCACAAACCGATCCTCGCGCGAACCCGGAGGCTGACCGGTGGGACCGGCCCTCCTTCGTCTTCCTCGCGCTGCCCGCGCCTTCCGCGGCGGCGCACGCCGGCGAGGCTCGCCGGGACGGGATTCCTGTGGTCCAAACTTCGTCAAACTCGCCGCCTGTGAGTTCTACACCGTGCTGAACACGATGGTGGGGTCGGGAGCACCGGTGACCATGTCGAATCTTACTTCGGCGACCTCGCTCTCCCTCAACAGTGGGTCTTTCGGGCTAGGGTTGGCTCTAAAAGCACCAGTGTCCCATGGACATCCTCGACCCATAGCTCGCTCTCCCTGAAACCCACCGGAGATGGGACCTCACCGGCGACCTGAGCCCGCAAAACTCCGGCGGCGACAAAAACTCGATACCCGGCATCTCTACTTGCTCATTTGAGCTGCTAGAACTTCGGAGAGATGCGCAAGCCTGTGCTGGAGCTACTGTAAGCTTATCTAGAGCGGAGCTACCCCGAGCACAACGAATTTCTTCGAAGGGTTCTCGGGTTTCTAAAGATCCGCCGGCGCCAAACTTCAAAATACTCGGTACCGGAGCAAAGAAAGCAGGAACTGGTGGAAAGGGAGGAGGAAGGGTTCCTCACGCACCTCAGGGACCTTTCTGTTGATCGGGAGGGGCTGCAAAACCGTCGGGCGACGGTGTGGCGTACAGGCGATCAACACCGGAGTTCCGAAAGGAATTCCAGCTCGTAGGCGCCAACCACCGGTGCTGGTGTTCACTTGGGGCTGCGGGGAGCTGGAGAGGAACCTGGCGCAACGATCCCATGGCTCAGCCGCGCGAGAGGCACGCCGACCTCACCGGGCGTCGATGAGCCGAAGGTTTCTTCCGCAGGTGGGGGAACTGGGTCCGCGAGGCTCGAGCAGAGCGTGGAGAGGCTGCGGGGTAATGAGGATGAGGTCAGATACGGCACTCGGCGGTCGCTTTAAGCACCCACGCGCCTGAACCGACGTCGGGGCGGCGGGGAAGCAGCTCGGTGGAGCATCGGCCGGCGGGTTTGATCGGGAGCTGGCGCCCTCGCGTGAACAGCCGAGTGAAACAGAGAGGTTTTGCTTCTATGGTGACTGACCAGTGGGCCCCCTCTCCTTATTTCTCAGTAAATTTTTTTCTGATATTTCCCACCAGCAACTCAACATTAAAAGCTTTACTTCATCCCAAAGTTATGTTTGAATTTGCAGAATTCAAATGGTTTGAATTCTGGTGTAGAATTTGAATGGGGTTTGATCATTTGAATTTGAAAAGGAGTTTGAATTCTCCACTTTGTATTGCCTAAAAAATTATAGCAAACCAGCTCCAGAATTTCCAATTTTTTGCATGGCTGCTTATTAAAAGGTGGAGAACACATTTGTGAAACCCAATTTTCAAATTGAGGGAATTGGAATTTGAAACTGAATTTGAAATTCAGATTAGAGGGCTTCTCCTTTTAATCCCAAACAAATATTAAAACTCCTCCAAATGAGCTGAAATTTGGAAGGTTGAATATTTGGACTATAAAGATCCAAGTTGTGCATTTAGATCTCCATGTTTGGAAGTTTTGGGAAGTCTAAACCCTCACTTTGAACTTACCCCATTATAATTCAAAGTTTTAATTCTCCTCATTTTTCATAAGTGCACATGAGCAGAATTTTTCTTGCTACCACTTTTGGGGATTTTACATCCCTCCCCCCTTAAAAAGAATCTCGTCCCGAGATTCCAAAGGAAAAGCAAAGTGGGGAAAACCTTACCGGGTATATGATGATAGCAAGTCCGGATAATACGTGCGTAGATAATCCTCGCTTTCCCATGTCGCCTCATCAGCGGTATGGTTACTCCACAAGACCTTGTAGAACCATAAGGTCCGGTTTCTTGTGGCACGAGTCTTTTCATCGATGATCCGGATTGGATACTCCGTGTACGTGAGGTCCGGTTGAAGAACTTCTATGTCTTCTGCGCGGATTTCAGCTGAGGGTTTGAGGCACTTCCGCAGCTGAGAGATGTGGAAGACATTGTGAATGCCTGCGAGAGACGCTGGTAACTCCAGGCGATAGGCCACGGGTCCGCATCTTTCAATGATGGCGAACGGACCAATGAACCGTGGCGCAAGTTTACCCTTCACTCCGAAACGATGAACTCCCTTCATTGGAGACACACGGACATAAACATGGTCCCCGATGTCGAAGTGGAGAGGGCGGCGTCTCTTATCCGCATAGCTCTTCTGACGAGATTGAGCAGCCTTGAGATTGGCTTGTATTACTCGCACTCGTTCTTCAGCTTCATTCACAAGTTCAATGCCGTAGATGACTCGCTCGCCGGACTCGCACCAGTTGAGAGGTGTGCGGCATTTCCGGCCGTAGAGAGCTTCATACGGCGCCATCTTGATGCTAGCTTGATAGCCATTGTTGTAAGAAAACTCCGCCAACGGCAAATGATCGTCCCAATTCTTGCCATGGGAGATGGCACACGCGCGTAGCATGTCTTCAAGCACTTGATTCACCCGTTCAGTTTGACCATCTGTCTGCGGGTGATACGCGGAGCTTCGGATCAGTTTGGTCCCCATTGATGCGTGCAGCTGTTCCCAAAACCGAGAGACAAACAGCGCACCGCGATCTGAAATAATGGAGCGGGGAACACCGTGCAAGCATAAGATTCTTGCAATATAAAGCTCCGCATATTGCTTGGCCACGTACTTTGTATGTACGGGGATAAAATGAGCCGACTTGGTTAGTCGATCGACTATCACCCAAATCGAGTCATGCTTGTGAGACGTGAGAGGTAAACCAACAATGAAGTCCATGCTGATATCCTCCCACTTCCACGCCGGAATGTTCAACGGTTGCAGCTGTCCGGCTTTACGCATATGGTCGGCCTTCACACGCCGACACGTATCACATTCGGATACGTATTTGGCGATCTCTCTCTTCATCCGTGTCCACCAAAACCTGGTTTTCAGATCCTGGTACATCTTGTTGCTGCCCGGATGAATAGAATACTTGGACAAATGAGCCTCGTCCAAGATTTTCTTCCGAAGCTTCATGTCACGGGGTACCACTATACGGTCTTTAAACCATAGAGTGTCGTGTTCATCCCTTCGGAAGCATTTCATTTCGCCATTCTCCATCCTTCTCCGAATGTGCGACATCCCCATGTCTTTCTGCTGAGCTTCCATAATCTCCTCTCTTATGGTTGGGATGAGAGCAAGATTATGTAATGCCCCGTATGGAACCAAGTACAGACTCGGCTCCCCCTCTTCAAGTGGGGTGATGGACAGATTGTTGACATGGGATTTGCGGCTTAAGGCATCGGCAACCACGTTTGCCTTACCGGGGTGGTAGTGAATCTCGATCTCATAGTCTTTGATCAGTTCTAGCCATCTCCGTTGCCGCATATTCAACTCCTTTTGAGTGAATATATATTTCAGACTTTTGTGGTCGGTGTAGAGGTGCACTAAGTTCCCAAACAAATAGTGCCTCCACATCTTCAAGGCCAATACCACAGCAGCAAGCTCAAGATCATGAGTCGGATAGTGCTGCTCGTGGTTACGAAGTTGACGTGAGCCATAGGCGACCACTCTTCCTCCTTGCATCAATACACAGCCAAGCCCGATGCCAGACGCATCACAATATACGTCAAAGGGCTTCGTTGTATCCGGTTGAGCTAACACCGGGGCTGTTGTAAGATGCTTCACTAATGCTTGGAAAGCTTCTTCACAAGCTGAGCTCCAAACATATTTGATCCCCTTTCTCAACAGTTCAGTCATCGGCTTAGCAAGCTTGGAGAAATTTGGTATGAATCTCCGATAATATCCTGCTAACCCGAGGAAACTCCTGACTTCATGGACTGATGTGGGGGACTTCCATTTCAGCACTTGTTCAATTTTGCTTGGATCAACTGCAATGCCTTCTGCAGAAATAATGTGACCAAGGAATGGCACTTGGCTGATCCAAAACTCGCACTTGCTGAACTTAGCATAAAGCTTATGGTCTCTTAATCGTTGAAGTACGATATGCAAGTGTTTGGCGTGTTCTTCTTCAGTCTTAGAGTAAACTAAGATGTCGTCTATGAAAACCACCACAAACTTGTCCAACTCCGGCATGAACACTGAGTTCATGAGATACATGAAGTGTGCCGGGGCGTTGGTGAGACCAAAGGACATGACGAGGTATTCATACAACCCATATCTCGTCGAGAAGGCCGTCTTTGGAATATCTTCCGCCCGGATCTTGATTTGATGATACCCTGAGCGAAGATCCATCTTGGAAAATACACTCGCACCCACAAGTTGATCGAAGAGAATATCGATGCGGGGCAGTGGATATTTATTCTTGATGGTGACGGCGTTGAGAGTTCGGTAGTCCACACACAACCTCAAGGTTTCATCCTTTTTCTTCACAAACAGCGCCGAGCATCCCCATGGCGAGGAACTCGGTCGAATGAAACCCTTCTTCATCAAATCGTTGAGCTGCTCCTTTAGTTCAGCCAGCTCATTTGGAGCCATCTTATATGGTCTCCGTGAGATTGGTGTCGTCCCAGGTACGAGTTCAATCTTGAACTCGACATCTCTTTCAGGTGGCATGCCCGGAAGATCATCCGGAAAGACATCCGGGTATTCACGGACCACACGAATATCCTCAAGTTTCGTGGCTTCCGTGTTATATGTGGCTGGGGTTTCTTGAACCGAATGGTCAAGAATAAGAACATGTGGTTCATGAAGTGGAGAGTTTAAACGAACCACACGTGGAATGATGTCAAGAACAGCACCATGGCGATGTAGCCATGACATTCCTAAAATGACATCAAGTTTTTGACTCTCTAATATGATTAGAGAAGTCGGATATAGATTCCCACCCAACTGTAATGGTGCTCTATAGACCATTCTATCAGCTGTTATTTTCCCACCCGGAGAACATATCAAATATGAATTATTTGTGGGAATGATAGGCAGTTGATATTTAATAACATAAGACTGACTTATGAAATTATGGGTGGCACCGGAGTCAAAAAGTATGACTACGGGATGATCTAGGTAAGAGAACGTACCCGCGAGGACGGGTTCGCCTTCCGGCACGTCTTCGATGGCTAAGTGGTGGACGTTGCCGGGTTTTGGTGCTGGTTTCTTGGGCTGGTTGCGGGGCTGATTAGCACCCTGATATGGTGCTGCACCCCTGCCCTGTCGCGGCTCGGGGCAGTCTCTTGAAATGTGCCCGACACGACCACACGTGTAGCACGTGTAAGGTGTCGGGGTCCCGCCGACTTGAGGAGGAAATCCCGGTGCACGCTGTTGAAACTGGGGCGCACGCGGGACCATCCTTTGCTGCTGCTGTTGCTGTGGTGGATACGTCGGTCGAAAGCCCGGTGCATTATATTGCCGGCCGCGAAACTGAGGCGGTCGCGCCGGTGGCTGCCATCTCTGACCGGATGGTGAACGATATACCACACGGTATTTCTGTGGCGTTCCACCACTGCTGCTCGTCAGCGCGCTGCGTTTCCTCTTGTCAGAACCGCGCTCGCGCTGAGCTTTCTCCTGTAGAATCGCGGCATTAACTAGGTCGTTGAATGTGCCGCGATTGCTCTGGGCGAGATGGACCTTCATCTTGGAGTTCAGGCCCCGGAAGAACGCATTGCGCTTGTTGTCTTCCGTGCCCACAAATCCTGGCGCATACTGCGCCAGCCGGTTGAATAACCTGGAGTACTCATGAGCACTCCTCTCGCCTTGCCGTAGCGCCAGGAACTCCTGGAGCTTCATCTCCATCACACCGGGAGGTATGTGATAGGCGCGGAACGCCTCCCGGAACTCCATCCATGTGACGGCATGGCCAGCCGGTAAGGAGGCGGTGTAGTTCGCCCACCAGGTACCGGCTTCTCCTTGAAGCTGTTGCGCTGCGTACAGCGCCTTCTGATGTTCGGTGCATCGTAGCAGCCCGAACTTTGCCTCCAGAGTGCGGATAAAGCTGTCCGCCTCCAAAGGTTCTTCGGCCTCCGTGAAGACCGGTGGATGGGTCGCCATGAATTCTGAATACGAGCTTTGTTGGGGCTGGCGTTGCCCATTGTCTTGGCGTCCTCCCTGATGGGACGCATTTTGCTGCACCAACATCCGCAGTAACTCGGTTTGCTCATCGCGCGAGCTGAGCACTGCGGCGAGAACCTCTGCAAGATTCCTTGGAAGTTCTGGCGGTGGAGGGGGTGGTTGCTGCTGCGTCGTGGTCTGCTCCGGAGGTGGAGACTCATCACCACGAACTTGACTCGGACCTCCCTCCTCTTGCGTTGAACGTGTCCGCACCATTCTGCATTCACATCATTCAAACGATCAGCACATGTTGGTTTATTTCATCCAGTCTATACAATAGTGATACGAGAATGGCGTAGACAATGCGCATAACAAACACACATATGGATAAAGTATAAACTTTATGCAACATATACATCCCTGGACCATGTCCCATGATCGAGTTCCAAAGTATTGAACTTGAGGGGTTTAAAAGTTCATTTCGACCATCGGGGTCACCACGGGATGTTAAGTGTGTTAGCATGCGTAATTCCTCGCTATTGTATTGGACCCAAACATGTACTAACTCGAAGTGATATGTCAAATGCATAAACCCTTCGACTCTAACTCGCTGTTTTACAACAGCCACTGGACGTCAAACTGTGAAACTAAGTGTTTTGGTTGAAATACAGAAAATTCCGGAGAGCATTTGGTCTGCCCTGTTTCTGGACAGTACCTACTCATCTTAGATTTTCATCCCATTGGAGGGAGATTTTGTTCTGGAACTCTACAGAAAAATTGTAGAGGACTTCAAAACCTTTCCAGAAGGGTATCCCACACCTCCATTGGTTCAACCAATCCTAAGTTATGCCCTGTTCAAGTTCAGCAAAAGTTTCTGCCAAAAACAGGGGGGATTGTTCCTAAGCTTTTGGAATTGAGCCTATACTCCCAATTGACTCTTAGATCAATATAGGAGTTTACTAACCCCTAAATGAAATCCTAAACTTCATTTTGACTCTTTTCTTTGAAAATAAACTTTTATACAGTCGGTACTACGTTTCCTCACCAAAGAAAAATCCTAAACCGGTATTCCGGCATATACGTGTCAAATGGTGGAACTAAAGTCGTCACTCACAAACGGTTTCTACACGTCATGCACTAACGTGGTTAATGTACCTGCAGAAGAACACACAATAATGGTGCACACAAAGGTTTTTGACATTTCAGGCAGTTCCATATCGTAGTAAAAACATACGGTCCGTATCATTGCCATACGGATCATCCTTGAGTCAAGCCACGTCTCAAGGTACATGGTCGTGTTTTCACACCACACGACGGGGAACCCGAGTAGAGCGCGAACGGGTCGTCACGGTTGGGAATTTTATCAACCCAACGGATACCACCTACTGCCTCATGACCGTTGAGGCACGCCGATGGCGAGCGCTGCGTATGGCCCTTTGAACATTGAACGTTCAAGAGTTGCATACTATCGTGTTGCTTACCACACGATGGGGTATTCTCACTTTTGCCTAAAGCACGCTGGAGATCAGCGTTTTCATATGCTCTCAGAACCATTGAGAAGTTCAGAGACTCATATTAACTACCGTGCCAAGCCACGGTATAACCTTCCATACTATTACTCGTATGGTGAGTTACCGTAATTGATCCGCCTACGGTGGCGTACCTTACCTCTTACCTGACGTCGGAGCGTCGTTACAGAATGTATAACATATAAGTTAGCTTTCCACCATCATAACTAGTACTATCATAGACCTTATGTGGGCTTAATGACTAATTCTCACTCGACTACTTCTAAATTTTCAAAATAAGCTCTTTTTGAGTGTGCTATTCCCAATGCGGCTCTGATACCATGACTGTGAGGACCACCCCGTGGTTCACCCACTCCAGGATCGCATAGGGTGGTGCCGTGCGATGCGGCACCCAACAGCACACATGAAAAGAATCAAGGGTAACATACAAACTTTTATTTGATATAAAACAGCGGAAGTCTTTTTACAAAACCTATTCATACAACGGAAGTAATATACATATAAGGCCTCTCATCCTAGCTATGCAAAAGTGCAGCCGTCCAGCCCGGGGACGCTACACACTAGCAGCATGGAACCGGAGAATCACGGCGGCGTGCATGGCTCCAGCTCGGCCGTGTACCCCGTCGGGGGCATCGCCTCATCCTCGGAACCTTCCTCATACCTCTTACCTGCACACAGCTCAAATATTGCAACCGTGAGCACGAAGGCTCAGCAAGTCTTAACCGTCAACCCTAGGCATGGAACTCTACGTGCAAGGGTATGTAAGATAAGAAAGGATTTTTGCAATAAAGACACGCCTATAAGTTGGTCCTTACTTTCAGTTTAATAGCAGCAGATTCATGTGCCTTAAGCAGCCCTCACATCGGAAGTCCACAATCAAACAAGAAACGCTTTCCCCCGATGTGGAGATGCCCAAAGTGGAATGTAAACTTAATTAGCTCTATATCTACAACAATCAAGGTATTCAAGACATTAAGATCAATACAGCATTTTCAGTTGGCTTATTTCACTTCTTACTACGTCACAGCGCAGTGAACAAGCGGGTACTCAAATAACCGCGAGGGACGGTGATTGCAATCAAGACACACCCGGATAACACGTCACATACACCCACTTTCAGAAGCGTGATTCCACACCCCTTCCTACTCTGTTGTATGCAACAACCTTTCAAAGGCAACCCAAATGCCGAACCGGTCCATCCGTAACGGGTAGGAGGTCCCCGCGTGGAGCGTGACTGTGCCCACCGGCAGATTTACACCATGCTACCCTCAACCCACTCCTATTTACGGTTGGGTAAGCCTCGACACCCAGGTTAACCAATTACATCGGTTTCCTGGTTCCCATATGCCAGTATGCATCCGGTACTGTTCGATACTTGTCCAGCAGGGCCGCACACGGACGGTCCTCAACCGACACCAACAGGGCTACGCACGTGAGACCTCTTCTCACTGCTTCCTATCCCCCCTGCTGGGTCTCATTTTCATAACTCGAGCCATTATCTACCTCTTTTCTTCCCGTGTGATAAGTACTATCTCGCGAGTAGCTTCCAACCACTTGACTTCTACCGAGATCCTATACATTAGCATGGCAATCTCTACTCGTCGGTTTGTAAACTACCCAACCCTTTATAGGATTTAAAGAGGCTATGCAAGTGGGGTTTCAATCACCCTAACTCTAATGCAAACATTCACCCTAGACATAAATGATACAAATAAAAACTTTATAAAAGGTACTTAAGTGCAAACCGGGGCTTGCCTGGTTGCGAGTTAAACGGAAAGTCAGCTTCCGGTGGCAGGACGTCCAAAGGCTCTGGCGTATCCTCAACTTCGGTCACTATCATGAAATGTAATAAAATACATGTATAAGTATTAAGGATTTATAAGAATTGGACTTCTATTCATAGCTATTGCTATTTAAAATCCTTAATTGGCTTTGGGATTTTTACAGTGGATACTAGACTCTCTAAGGATGACTTGAGTCAAATTTGGAGACATGTCATTGCACAATGTAGTCTTTAAAATTCCTACAAGTACAATGCTTCTCTAAATTTTGAGCCCAATTCAGGAGCTTTGACATAGCTAATGGTGGAAGATCTGATTGGGGTAAGTCTCCATGGTTCTAACAAAATTTGTTTCACCATTTTTGGAGCTACCATCAGAGAGATATGAATTTTTGAACTTAGACAGGAGTTCTGAAAAAGCTTCTGTTTAAATTTGAATTTTCAAATAAAGGCTGAACTTGAGAAGGTAATTTGACCTAGCAAATGACCTCCAATGAAGCCCAAATTTTTACTGGAGATCAGTATCTATGAAGAGGATTTGCTACCCAAATTTGGGAATATTTCATAAAGAATTGCTCCTGTAATAAATCCCTAAAGGATTTACTAAAAACAATTCTACAGAAATTCCTGGGCATTTTCATAGTCAAAATTTGGTTTCTCTGTGAAGCACTCCTCATGAGGAACCCAACAAAATTGGTCTCACTCTTTTTGGAGTTTTCTACACAAAGTTATGGCCTTGTAAAGATCAGCTAATTCCTGGAATTATTTCTCTAATAGAAACTTCAAATAATTGGGCTGGGCCCACTGTTTAAATCGGACCAGTGGTATTTCGGCAACACCGGGGGCTACGGGGTTATTCCCGCGCAGCCGCACCAGATCCGGCGCCACAAACCGATCCTCGCGCGAACCCGGAGGCTGACCGGTGGGACCGGCCCTCCTTCGTCTTCCTCGCGCTGCCCGCGCCTTCCGCGGCGGCGCACGCCGGCGAGGCTCGCCGGGACGGGATTCCTGTGGTCCAAACTTCGTCAAACTCGCCGCCTGTGAGTTCTACACCGTGCTGAACACGATGGTGGGGTCGGGAGCCGATGACAATGGCCGAAAAGGTGCTTGCACCGGCGACCATGTCGAATCTTACTTCGGCGACCTCGCTCTCCCTCAACAGTGGGTCTTTCGGGCTAGGGTTGGCTCTAAAAGCACCAGTGTCCCATGGACATCCTCGACCCATAGCTCGCTCTCCCTGAAACCCACCGGAGATGGGACCTCACCGGCGACCTGAGCCCGCAAAACTCCGGCGGCGACAAAAACTCGATACCCGGCATCTCTACTTGCTCATTTGAGCTGCTAGAACTTCGGAGAGATGCGCAAGCCTGTGCTGGAGCTACTGTAAGCTTATCTAGAGCGGAGCTACCCCGAGCACAACGAATTTCTTCGAAGGGTTCTCGGGTTTCTAAAGATCCGCCGGCGCCAAACTTCAAAATACTCGGTACCGGAGCGAAGAAAGCAGGAACTGGTGGAAAGGGAGGAGGAAGGGTTCCTCACGCACCTCAGGGACCTTTCTGTTGATTGGGAGGGGCTGCAAAACCGTCGGGCGACGGTGTGGCGTACAGGCGATCAACACCGGAGTTCCGAAAGGAATTCCAGCTCGTAGGCGCCAACCACCGGTGCTGGTGTTCACTTGGGGCTGCGGGGAGCTGGAGAGGAACCTGGCGCAATGATCCCGTGGCTCAGCCGCGCGAGAGGCACGCCGACCTCACCGGGCGTCGATGAGCCGAAGGTTTCTTCCGCAGGTGGGGGAACTGGGTCCGCGAGGCTCGAGCAGAGCGTGGAGAGGCTGCGGGGTAATGAGGATGAGGTCAGATACGGCACTCGGCGGTCGCTTTAAGCACCCACGCGCCTGAACCGACGTCGGGGCGGCGGGGAAGCAGCTCGGTGGAGCATCGGCCGGCGGGTTTGATCGGGAGCTGGCGCCCTCGCGTGAACAGCCGAGTGAAACAGAGAGGTTTTGCTTCTATGGTGACTGACCAGTGGGCCCCCTCTCCTTATTTCTCAGTAAATTTTTTTCTGATATTTCCCACCAGCAACTCAAAATTAAAAGCTTTACTTCATCCCAAAGTTATGTTTGAATTTGCAGAATTCAAATGGTTTGAATTCTGGTGTAGAATTTGAATGGGGTTTGATCATTTGAATTTGAAAAGGAGTTTGAATTCTCCACTTTGTATTGCCTAAAAAATTATAGCAAACCAGCTCCAAAATTTCCAATTTTTTGCATGGCTGCTTATTAAAAGGTGGAGAACACATTTGTGAAACCCAATTTTCAAATTGAGGGAATTGGAATTTGAAACTGAATTTGAAATTCAGATTAGAGGGCTTCTCCTTTTAATCCCAAACAAATATTAAAACTCCTCCAAATGAGCTGAAATTTGGAAGGTTGAATATTTGGACTATAAAGATCCAAGTTGTGCATTTAGATCTCCATGTTTGGAAGTTTTGGGAAGTCTAAACCCTCACTTTGAACTTACCCCATTATAATTCAAAGTTTTAATTCTCCTCATTTTTCATAAGTGCACATGAGCAGAATTTTTCTTGCTACCACTTTTGGGGATTTTACACATCATTCGTCCTCTCATGGAGAGGATCACTTCTAGTAGCCGGTGCGGGTCCATAGGAGCAGGAACCACGAAGAACTGTGGAGAGAAACCGCTGTTCTTTGAGTTTTAGTAGAAATCCCGATTTCCGTCCTAGGTCGCACGTTGACAGCCCAACACAGCCCTTCCCGAGCTCCGTGGAGCTCACGTCGACCTTTTCTATGGTCCACTGATGCTCGACGACCCTTAGCTCGATCGGGTTAGGTGCTAGGGAGGACGGGCAACACGGCCGAAGTTCTCCCGAGTCTGCGGCTCATCGCCGACAATGTGGCGGCCATTTTCATGGCGAGCTGGCCCGAGAATCCTGTTTCCTGAGAGAAAATAGGCAGAGGCGGCCAAAATCGTGAAGTTTGGAGCTGTACAGAAGCCGGCGGCGAGCTCTCCGGCGAGGCTCCTCGGCGGCAGAGCGCGGGCGTCGGGAGGTTGACGAAGGGGTGGACCCCAGCTGTCAGCGGGAGATATTTTAAATCGGGATCGGGCTGCGGCCGGGATCTGGTGTGCTGGCGCGCAAATACCCTGTGAGCCCCGGTGTGCCGGACACCTCCGCGCATGACACGTGTCCCCTCGGGCCCCCGAGAGTTTAAACTTTTTCCCCGGTTTTCATAATTCTTCCAAACTTCAAATCCTTATAACTTTGGCTAGAAAGCTCCAAATCGAGTGAACCAAATTTTGCTGGATTCAGCTCTCTGAGCACTTTCCAGAAAATCAAGTTTCACGTCATGAAAACTCTTGTTTCTCGAGAATTAATTCCTCAAATTTAAATTCTTAGGAATTTTAACTGGAGAATCCTGTGGAGGAAAATCCTGAAATTTTGCTGGGATGTTCACCAAAATATCCCTGAACTACCATAAAAATTTCAGACCCATTTGAGCTCATTTGATCCACCTAATGGTGTGATTAGTGAAACTGTTCCAGAGAAAATAGAAAATGTTCAGAAACATTTTCAGAATTTTCTCTGAAATTGTTAACTCATATCTTTAGCTAGTAACCTGCAAATTAAGTGAGACCAACTCCATTAGAACCCTCTGAAAATCTAGTTTTCAGAAAGTCATAGTTTGTTTCATGAAAATCCTTAGAACACCCTAAAAGCCTTCAATTGAGGTCAAGTGCATAATTAATTGTGGAGGGCTCAAATGAGCTTTACTGCAACTAAAACTTGACCAAGTCTGTACCTAGGTTGTAACCAAGCCACAGTAAAAGTTTCACAGTCATTGGGCCAGTCTAGTGAGAGTTATAGACTTCACAACTTCAAACTCAATACAAATGCATTTAAATTGATACATATATTGCTTCTATCATGTAGTCGCTAAGGTCGAGGAGGAACCCGAAGTCCTAGACTTCGTTACTCCGGAGGAACAGCTAGCCTATGACCAAGAGCAGCAAGGCAAGCTCCGGTTTGCATTAACCTTTTACAAGTTTTATTGTTTTGAGCACATACATGATTACGCTATTCTTTGCATTAGAGTCTTGTTTGGAAACCCAACTGCATAGCCAAGAAAACCATGGGTTGGGTTTAGGATGGCAAACCCCTTTAGCTACTGCAATGCTAAGATAGAGTAGGATTCTGTACAAGTCGAGTAGTTGGAACTACTCGCGAGCATAGGCTAGAGGCACTCGACTCGGGTAGAGATAGCACATGATACACATGGCAAGAAAGATGAGACCGAACGGAAAGTAAGGGCAGCAGGACTTTGGGGCCTGTGTGCTGTAGCTCCGCTTGTGTCGATTGAGGACCGAGCCGTGTGCGGGCCTGTTGAACAAGCTAGAACAGTACCGAAGACCTACCGGATATATGGGAACCGGGAAACCGATGTAACCCGGGTAGCTGGGAATTGAGGCATTGCCCATCGTTCAGAGGGTAGGTTGAGAGCTCGAGGTGTAAATCGTCTGGCGGCACCGAGATGCGCGTGCAGAGACCTCTTGCTCGGGACGATGGGACCGGTTCAATATTTTGCTGACGGGCGAAAGGTGGTTGTGTACGGAGTCCGTGATGGTTGTTGTAGGCAACATCGAGTACGGGCGTACGTGGCGGGTTGTTCGGGTAACCCTGCAGGTGTAAATCGATTATAATCGCCGTCCCTCACGGTCAGTGAGTACCACTTGTTCACTGTACCGTGACGTAGAAAGAACAGGCTAGTCACATGATAAAATGATGCTGATTGAAAGATGGACTTTGCTTGTTAATGGTTTGCTGTAGTTTAGAGCTAACTAAAGTTCATTTCAACTTTGGGCAAAGTACATGAGAGAAATACGTCTCTTGTTTGATTGCGGCTCTCTCATGTACCTTAGCATAAGGTTCTACACAACCTGCTGCTAAAACTTGAAAGTAAGGTTCTACTAATTAGGCGAGTCCTTGCAAATGATTTTTACCTCATGTAACCCATTACCCCTCATGTAGAAGTTCCATGTTTATGTGAGACGGGTCAGACTTGCTGAGCCTTCGTGCTCACTGCTTGTGTTTGAAGCTTTTGCAGGGTTCTATGAGGGACTCCCAAAGAGGAGACGGAACCCCATTAGGGGAACCCCGTCGAGTGGGAGTCGTGCACGCCGCAGAGTTAGTGTGCGTGTGTGCTAGCATGGACACGTTCAAGGGCTGAACGTGAACATGATGCATAGTCTACGCCCGCGAGTGTAGACTGGACTTATTTTGATGTAAACATGTTCATAAACTTGTTTATGTAATAAAATTTCGCTTCCGCTTTGTACCTTTGACGTGTGTTATACGGTGCTGTGCAACGCAGCATCCCTCAGCGTGATCCTGGCTCGACAAGACCGTGGGGTCGTGTCAGTTGCGTATTGCATCAAGTCTTCAAACTGTTTGAAGTACTCGTACGCACTCCTTTCCCCTTGCTTTAACTCCAGAAAGTCTTGATACTTTGTTCGAAGAATTCCCGAACAAACGTGACGTGCCCGGAAAACATTCCGGAATTCATCCCACGTCAATCGATGACCTTCAGGAAGAGTAGCGATGTACTCTGCCCACCAAGCTCCAGTGGCTCGGTGGAGTTGTTGAGCGGCAAATAGAGTCTTCTGATATTCATAGCACTCAAGCATATCGAACTTGGCTTCAATACATTGGAGCCAATGAGCCGACTCCAACGGTTCTTTCGCTTCCAAGAAAACCGGTGGTTGTCTTGCTAGAAAATCCAGATAAGTTCTTGGCGGGGGATTTTGCTGTAGTGTCTCCTGTCCTATGCTTTGTCGCACCAATAGATCTAGAGACTCAGCCATCTTTGCCAAGATTTCCGCCAATCCGATTGATGATGTCGGCACTTCTTATCGTGGTGAATTACTTTCGCTGTGACTCGACTCACCAACCTCACTCCTGGAATGAGCACGATCCATGCTGCAAGAGTGAGCAATTTACGGTTAAAATTCAAAGTTTAAACTCAACTTGAATTGAAAACATAACCGTAAAAGCATCACATAGATATTGCAGCACTACACAATCTAACCAGGGTTTCAACAATTCTAAACTCTATCAAACGTGAGCGAGGTTGTCCAAAACCTTAATTCCAATAGTCAGAAAAACTGAAAAATAACTCATGAACATGTTATGGAGCTTAGAGAAATCTAAAACATCCCTGTCCACAACAAGTCCTAAGTTACATAGGCAATAAGCACTACTCTGTTCAGAATGACCAATAGGTCTTAATCCCAGAATTTGAATATGAAAATGGCAATTTCATGTCTCAAGTTGAATATTAAAGTTATAGTCAACTTCAATATCTTTCCAACGAGTATTCATTTGCCTTCATATAAGTTCTGGATCAAAAGTTGTGATATTTCAAAGTTAACAGAAATCTGGAACAATTTTGACAGCACCTCCTTTGAAAGTGGCTGTTTTGTCCGCAAGATTTCATCACTTTAAACTCCAAATCTGGAGAAACTTTGAACTACAAAGTCATAGAATATATCACAAGCTTTCCAACTGTGTATTAAATGACCCTTAGAAATTTTTCTATAGAAAGTTATGGTTGAAATACAGAAATTTCCAGAGAGCAATTTGTGCCTGCCCTGTTTTTGGACAGTTCACACTCACCTGAGAATTTCATCCATTTAGAGGGTGATTCTGGTCTGGAGTTATACTGAAGAGTTGTATAATACTTCAATAGCTTCCTATAAATGTATCACTCACCTCTATTGGTTCAACGAAACAAAAGTTATGTCCTGTTCAACTTCAGCAAAATTCTTCCAAAAACAGGGGAGGTTTCTTCTAAGTCTTTGTGAATAAATCTATACTCCCAATTGACTCTTAGTTCAATATAGGAGTTCATTAACCCCTAATAGAATCCCAGACTCAAAATTTACTCTTTTTCTTTTCAAAACCTTCTTTTTCATGCAGTTCAAAACACATCACGGTACTACGTTTCCTCACCAAATTAAAATCCTAACCGGCTTTATACCGGCATATACGTTCTAAATGGTGGCACTAAAACGATCACTCACAAACGTTGTCTACACGACATGTACTAAGTTGTTAAGGTACCTGCAGAAAACCACTCAATAATGATGCACACATTGGTTTATCATTTCAGGCAGGTCCATATCATAGTAAAAACATACGCCCCGTATCATTGCCATACGGGCCGTCCTTGAGTGAAGCCACGTCTCAAGGTACATGATCGGGTTATTCACCACCCAACGGGGGCTCCACACCTTTGCCATAAAGCACACCGGTGGAACAGCGCTTTCGTATGCCTCATAGGACATGAAGAGTCCTAGAGAACACACTTTGTGTTACAAACCACACGATGGGGTCTCCTCCTCTTGCCCCTGGGTTTGCGCACTGGAGGCTAGTGCCATTCATATGTCTCTAAGACATGAAGAGTCTTAGAAAACATATTCACTTCCCGTCCATTGCTGAATGGGACATCCCACACTACTTTCCTCGTATGGGTGAGCTAACCAAAATTGATCCGCTTTCGGTGGCGTTCCTGTGAGGACCCCCCCCCCCCCCCCCCCCCGTGGTTCACCCACTCCAGGATCGCATAGGGTGGTGCCGTGCGATGCGGCACCCAACAGCACACATGAAAAGAATCAAGGGTAACATACAAACTTTTATTTGATATAAAACAGCGGAAGTCTTTTTACAAAACCTATTCATACAGCGGAAGTAATATACATATAAGGCCTCTCATCCTAGCTATGCAAAAGTGCAGCCGTCCAGCCCGGGGACGCTACACACTAGCAGCATGGAACCGGAGAATCACGGCGGCGTGCATGGCTCCAGCTCGGCCGTGTACCCCGTCGGGGGCATCGCCTCATCCTCGGAACCTTCCTCATACCTCTCACCTGCACACAGCTCAAATATTGCAACCGTGAGCACGAAGGCTCAGCAAGTCTTAACCGTCAACCCTAGGCATGGAACTCTACGTGCAAGGGTATGTAAGATAGGAAAGGATTTTTGCAATAAAGACACGCCTATAAGTTGGTCCTTACTTTCAGTTTAATAGCAGCAGATTCATGTGCCTTAAGCAGCCCTCACATCGGAAGTCCACAATCAAACAAGAAACGCTTTCCCCCGATGTGGAGATGCCCAAAGTGGAATGTAAACTTAATTAGCTCTATATCTACAACAATCAAGGTATTCAAGACATTAAGATCAATACAGCATTTTCAGTTGGCTTATTTCACTTCTTACTACGTCACAGCGCAGTGAACAAGCGGGTACTCAAATAACCGCGAGGGACGGTGATTGCAATCAAGACACACCCGGATAACACGTCACATACACCCACTTTCAGAAGCGTGATTCCACACCCCTTCCTACTCTGTTGTATGCAACAACCTTTCAAAGGCAACCCAAATGCCGAACCGGTCCATCCGTAACGGGTAGGAGGTCCCCGCGTGGAGCGTGACTGTGCCCACCGGCAGATTTACACCTTGCTACCCTCAACCCACTCCTATTTACGGTTGGGTAATCCTCGACACCCAGGTTAACCAATTACATCGGTTTCCTGGTTCCCATATGCCAGTATGCATCCGGTACTTTTCGATACTTGTCCAGCAGGGCCGCACACGGACGGTCCTCAACCGACACCAACAGGGCTACGCATGTGAGACCTCTGCTCACTGCTTCCTATCCCCCCTGCTGGGTCTCATTTTCATAACTCGAGCCATTATCTACCTCTTTTCTTCCCGTGTGATAAGTACTATCTCGCGAGTAGCTTCCAACCACTCGACTTCTACCGAGATCCTATACATTAGCATGGCAATCTCTACTCGTCGGTTTGTAAACTACCCAACCCTTTATAGGATTTAAAGAGGCTATGCAAGTGGGGTTTCAATCACCCTAACTCTAATGCAAACATTCACCCTAGACATAAATGATACAATAAAAACTTTATAAAAGGTACTTAAGTGCAAACCGGGGCTTGCTTGGTTGCGAGTTAAACGGAAAGTCAGCTTCCGGTGGCAGGACGTCCAAAGGCTCTGGCGTATCCTCAACTTCGGTCACTATCATGAAATGTAATAAAATACATGTATAAGTATTAAGGATTTATAAGAATTGGACTTCTATTCATAGCTATTGCTATTTAAAATCCTTAATTGGCTTTGGGATTTTTACAGTGGATACTAGACTCTCTAAGGATGACTTGAGTCAAATTTGGAGACATGTCATTGCACAATGTAGTCTTTAAAATTCCTACAAGTACAATGCTTCTCTAAATTTTGAGCCCAATTCAGGAGCTTTGACATAGCTAATGGTGGAAGATCTGATTGGGGTAAGTCTCCATGGTTCTAACAAAATTTGTTTCACCATTTTTGGAGCTACAATCAGAGAGATATGAATTTTTGAACTTAGACAGGAGTTCTGAAAAAGCTTCTGTTTAAATTTGAATTTTCAAATAAAGGCTGAACTTGAGAAGGTAATTTGACCTACCAAATGACCTCCAATGAAGCCCAAATTTTTACTGGAGATCAGTATCTATGAAGAGGATTTGCTACCCAAATTTGGGAATATTTCATAAAGAATTGCTCCTGTAATAAATCCCTATTGGATTTACTAAAAACAATTCTACAGAAATTCCTGGGCATTTTCATAGTCAAAATTTGGTTTCTCTGTGAAGCACTCCTCATGAGGAACCCAACAAAATTGGTCTCACTCTTTTTGGAGGTTTCTACACAAAGTTATGGCCTTGTAAAGATCAGCTAATTCCTGGAATTATTTCTCTAATAGAAACTTCAAATAATTGGGCTGGGCCCACTGTTTTAAATTGGACCAGTGGTATTTCGGCAACACCGGGGGCTACGGGGTTATTCCCGCGCAACCGCACCAGATCCGGCGCCACAAACCGATCCTCGCGCGAACCCGGAGGCTGACCGGTGGGACCGGCCCTCCTTCGTCTTCCTCGCGCTGCCCGCGCCTTCCGCGGCGGCGCACGCCGGCGAGGCTCGCCGGGACGGGATTCCTGTGGTCCAAACTTCGTCAAACTCGCCGCCTGTGAGTTCTACACCGTGCTGAACACGATGGTGGGGTCGGGAGCCGATGACAATGGCCGGAAAGGTGCTTGCACCGGCGACCATGTCGAATCTTACTTCGGCGACCTCGCTCTCCCTCAACAGTGGGTCTTTCAGGCTAGGGTTGGCTCTAAAAGCACCAGTGTCCCATGGACATCCTCGACCCATAGCTCGCTCTCCCTGAAACCCACCGGAGATGGGACCTCACCGGCGACCTGAGCCCGCAAAACTCCGGCGGCGACAAAAACTCGATACCCGGCATCTCTACTTGCTCATTTGAGCTGCTAGAACTTCGGAGAGATGCGCAAGCCTGTGCTGGAGCTACTGTAAGCTTATCTAGAGCGGAGCTACCCCGAGCACAACGAATTTCTTCGAAGGGTTCTCGGGTTTCTAAAGATCCGCCGGCGCCAAACTTCAAAATACTCGGTACCGGAGCGAAGAAAGCAGGAACTGGTGGAAAGGGAGGAGGACAGGTTCCTTACGCACCTCAGGGACCTTTCTGTTGATCGGGAGGGGCTGCAAAACCGTCGGGCGACGGTGTGGCGTACAGGCGATCAACACCGGAGTTCCGAAAGGAATTCCAGCTCGTAGGCGCCAACCACCGGTGCTGGTGTTCACTTGGGGCTGCGGGGAGCTGGAGAGGAACCTGGCGCAACGATCCCGTGGCTCAGCCGCGCGAGAGGCACGCCAACCTCACCGGGCGTCGATGAGCCGAAGGTTTCTTCCGCAGGTGGGGGAACTGGGTCCGCGAGGCTCGAGCAGAGCGTGGAGAGGCTGCGGGGTAATGAGGATGAGGTCAGATACGGCACTCGGCGGTCGCTTTAAGCACCCACGCGCCTGAACCGACGTCGGGGCGGCGGGGAAGCAGCTCGGTGGAGCATCGGCCGGCGGGTTTGATCGGGAGCTGGCGCCCTCGCGTGAACAGCCGAGTGAAACAGAGAGGTTTTGCTTCTATGGTGACTGACCAGTGGGCCCCCTCTCCTTATTTCTCAGTAAATTTTTTTCTGATATTTCCCACCAGCAACTCAACATTAAAAGCTTTACTTCATCCCAAAGTTATGTTTGAATTTGTAGAATTCAAATGGTTTGAATTCTGGTGTAGAATTTGAATGGGGTTTGATCATTTGAATTTGAAAAGGAGTTTGAATTCTCCACTTTGTATTGCCTAAAAAATTATAGCAAACCAGCTCCAAAATTTCCAATTTTTTGCATGGCTGCTTATTAAAAGGTGGAGAACACATTTGTGAAACCCAATTTTCAAATTGAGGGAATTGGAATTTGAAACTGAATTTGAAATTCAGATTAGAGGGCTTCTCCTTTTAATCCCAAACAAATATTAAAACTCCTCCAAATGAGCTGAAATTTGGAAGGTTGAATATTTGGACTATAAAGATCCAAGTTGTGCATTTAGATCTCCATGTTTGGAAGTTTTGGGAAGTCTAAACCCTCACTTTGAACTTATCCCATTATAATTCAAAGTTTTAATTCTCCTCATTTTTCATAAGTGCACATGAGCAGAATTTTTCTTGCTACCACTTTTGGGGATTTTACATCGCTCCCCCCCTTAAAAAGAATCTCGTCCCGAGATTCCAAAGGAAAAGCAAAGTGGGGAAAACCTTACCGGGTATATGATGATAGCAAGTCCGGATAATACGTGCGTAGATAATCCTCGCTTTCCCATGTCGCCTCATCAGCGGTATGGTTACTCCACAAGACCTTGTAGAACCATAAGGTCCGGTTTCTTGTGGCACGAGTCTTTTCATCGATGATCCGGATTGGATACTCCGTGTACGTGAGGTCCGGTTGAAGAACTTCTATGTCTTCTGCGCGGATTTCAGCTGAGGGTTTGAGGCACTTCCGCAGCTGAGAGATGTGGAAGACATTGTGAATGCCTGCGAGAGACGCTGGTAACTCCAGGCGATAGGCCACGGGTCCGCATCTTTCAATGACGGTGAACGGACCAATGAACCGCGGCGCAAGTTTACCCTTCACTCCGAAACGATGAACTCCCTTCATCGGAGACACACGGACATAAACATGGTCCCCGATGTCGAAGTGGAGAGGGCGGCGTCTCTTATCCGCATAGCTCTTCTGACGAGATTGAGCAGCCTTGAGATTGGCTTGTATTACTCGCACTCGTTCTTCAGCTTCATTCACAAGTTCAATGCCGTAGATGACTCGCTCGCCGGACTCGCACCAGTTGAGAGGTGTGCGGCATTTCCGGCCGTAGAGAGCTTCATACGGCGCCATCTTAATGCTAGCTTGATAGCCATTGTTGTAAGAAAACTCCGCCAACGGCAAATGATCGTCCCAATTCTTGCCATGGGAGATGGCACACGCGCGTATCATGTCTTCAAGCACTTGATTCACCCGTTCAGTTTGACCATCTGTCTGCGGGTGATACGCGGAGCTTCGGATCAGTTTGGTCCCCAATGATGCGTGCAGCTGTTCCCAAAACCGAGAGACAAACAGCGCACCGCGATCTGAAATAATGGAGCGGGGAACACCGTGCAAGCATAAGATTCTTGCAATATAAAGCTCCGCATATTGCTTGGCCACGTACTTTGTATGTACGGGGATAAAATGAGCCGACTTGGTTAGTCGATCGACTATCACCCAAATCGAGTCATGCTTGTGAGACGTGAGAGGTAAACCAACAATGAAGTCCATGCTGATATCCTCCCACTTCCACGCCGGAATGTTCAACGGTTGCAGCTGTCCGGCTTTACGCATATGGTCGGCCTTCACACGCCGACACGTATCACATTCGGATACGTATTTGGCGATCTCTCTCTTCATCCGTGTCCACCAAAACCTGGTTTTCAGATCCTGGTACATCTTGTTGCTGCCCGGATGAATAGAATACTTGGACAAATGAGCCTCGTCCAAGATTTTCTTCCGAAGCTTCATGTCACGGGGTACCACTATACGGTCTTTAAACCATAGAGTGTCGTGTTCATCCCTTCGGAAGCATTTCATTTCGCCATTCTCCATCCTTCTCCGAATGTGCGACATCCCCATGTCTTTCTGCTGAGCTTCCATAATCTCCTCTCTTATGGTTGGGATGAGAGCAAGATTATGTAATGCCCCGTATGGAACCAAGTACAGACTCGGCTCCCCCTCTTCAAGTGGGGTGATGGACAGATTGTTGACATGGAATTTGCGGCTTAAGGCATCGGCAACCACGTTTGCCTTACCGGGGTGGTAGTGAATCTCGATCTCATAGTCTTTGATCAGTTCTAGCCATCTCCGTTGCCGCATATTCAACTCCTTTTGAGTGAATATATATTTCAGACTTTTGTGGTCGGTGTAGAGGTGCACTAAGTTCCCAAGCAAATAGTGCCTCCACATCTTCAAGGCCAATACCACAGCAGCGAGCTCAAGATCATGAGTCGGATAGTGCTGCTCGTGGTTACGAAGTTGACGTGAGCCATAGGCGACCACTCTTCCTCCTTGCATCAATACACAGCCAAGCCCGATGCCAGACGCATCACAATATACGTCAAAGGGCTTGGTTGTATCCGGTTGAGCTAACACCGGGGCTGTTGTAAGATGCTTCACTAATGCTTGGAAAGCTTCTTCACAAGCTGAGCTCCAAACATATTTGATCCCCTTTCTCAACAGTTCAGTCATCGGCTTAGCAAGCTTGGAGAAATTTGGTATGAATCTCCGATAATATCCTGCTAACCCGAGGAAACTCCTGACTTCATGGACTGATGTGGGGGACTTCCATTTCAGCACTTGTTCAATTTTGCTTGGATCAACTGCAATGCCTTCTGCAGAAATAATGTGACCAAGGAATGGCACTTGGCTGATCCAAAACTCGCACTTGCTGAACTTAGCATAAAGCTTATGGTCTCTTAATCGTTGAAGTACGATATGCAAGTGTTTGGCGTGTTCTTCTCCAGTCTTAGAGTAAACTAAGATGTCGTCTATGAAAACCACCACAAACTTGTCCAACTCCGGCATGAACACTGAGTTCATGAGATACATGAAGTGTGCCGGGGCGTTGGTGAGACCAAAGGACATGACGAGGTATTCATACAACCCATATCTCGTCGAGAAGGCCGTCTTTGGAATATCTTCCGCCCGGATCTTGATTTGATGATACCCTGAGCGAAGATCCATCTTGGAAAATACACTCGCACCCACAAGTTGATCGAAGAGAATATCGATGCGGGGCAGTGGATATTTATTCTTGATGGTGACGGCGTTGAGAGGTCGGTAGTCCACACACAACCTCAAGGTTTCATCCTTTTTCTTCACAAACAGCGCCGAGCATCCCCATGGCGAGGAACTCGGTCGAATGAAACCCTTCTTCATCAAATCGTTGAGCTGCTCCTTTAGTTCAGCCAGCTCATTTGGAGCCATCTTATATGGTCTCCGTGAGATTGGTGTCGTCCCAGGTACGAGTTCAATCTTGAACTCGACATCTCTTTCAGGTGGCATGCCCGGAAGATCATCCGGAAAGACATCCGGGTATTCACGGACCACACGAATATCCTCAAGTTTTGTGGCTTCCGTGTTATATGTGGCTGGGGTTTCTTGAACCGAATGGTCAAGAATAAGAACATGTGGTTCATGAAGTGGAGAGTTTAAACGAACCACACGTGGAATGATGTCAAGAACAGCACCATGGCGATGTAGCCATGACATTCCTAAAATGACATCAAGTTTTTGACTCTCTAATATGATTAGAGAAGTCGGATATAGATTCCCACCCAACTGTAATGGTGCTCTATAGACCATTCTATCAGCTGTTATTTTCCCACCCGGAGAACATATCAAATATGAATTATTTGTGGGAATGATAGGCAGTTGATATTTAATAACATAAGACTGACTTATGAAATTATGGGTGGCACCGGAGTCAAAATGTATGACTACGGGATGATCTAGGTAAGAGAACGTACCCGCGAGGACGGGTTCGCCTTCCGGCACGTCTTCGATGGCTAAGTGGTGGACGTTGCCGGGTTTTGGTGCTGGTTTCTTGGGCTGGTTGCGGGGCTGATTAGCACCCTGATATGGTGCTGCACCCCTGCCCTGTCGCGGCTCGGGGCAGTCTCTTGAAATGTGCCCGACACGACCACACGTGTAGCACGTGTAAGGTGTCGGGGTCCCGCCGACTTGAGGAGGAAATCCCGGTGCACGCTGTTGAAACTGGGGCGCACGCGGGACCATCCTTTGCTGCTGCTGTTGCTGTGGTGGATACGTCGGTCGAAAGCCCGGCGCATTATATTGCCGGCCGCGAAACTGAGGCGGTCGGGCCGGTGGCTGCCATCTCTGACCGGATGGTGAACGATATACCACATGGTATTTCTGTGGCGTTCCACCACTGCTGCTCGTCAGCGCGCTGCGTTTCCTCTTGTCAGAACCGCGCTCGCGCTGAGCATTCTCCTGTAGAATCGCGGCATTAACTAGGTCGTTGAATGTGCCGCGATTGCTCTGGGCGAGATGGACCTTCATCTTGGAGTTCAGGCCCCGGAAGAACGCATTGCGCTTGTTGTCTTCCGTGCCCACAAATCCTGGCGCATACTGCGCCAGCCGGTTGAATAACCTGGAGTACTCATGAGCACTCCTCTCGCCTTGCCGTAGCGCCAGGAACTCCTGGAGCTTCATCTCCATCACACCGGGAGGTATGTGATAGGCGCGGAACGCCTCCCGGAACTCCATCCATGTGATGGCATGGCCAGCCGGTAAGGAGGCGGTGTAGTTCGCCCACCAGGTACCGGCTTCTCCTTGAAGCTGTTGCGCTGCGTACAGCGCCTTCTGATGTTCGGTGCATCGTAGCAGCCCGAACTTTGCCTCCAGAGTGCGGATAAAGCTGTCCGCCTCCAAAGGTTCTTCGGCCTCCGTGAAGACCGGTGGATGGGTCGCCATGAATTCTGAATACGAGCTTTGTTGGGGCTGGCGTTGCCCATTGTCTTGGCGTCCTCCCTGATGGGACGCATTTTGCTGCACCAACATCCGCAGTAACTCGGTTTGCTCATCGCGCGAGCTGAGCACTGCGGCGAGAACCTCTGCAAGATTCCTTGGAAGTTCTGGCGGTGGAGGGGGTGGTTGCTGCTGCGTCGTGGTCTGCTCTGGAGGTGGAGACTCATCACCACGAACTTGACTCGGACCTCCCTCCTCTTGCGTTGAACGTGTCCGCACCATTCTGCATTCACATCATTCAAACGATCAGCACATGTTGGTTTATTTCATCCAGTCTATACAATAGTGATACGAGAATGGCGTAGACAATGCGCATAACAAACACACATATGGATAAAGTATAAACTTTATGCAACATATACATCCCTGGACCATGTCCCATGATCGAGTTCCAAAGTATTGAACTTGAGGGGTTTAAAAGTTCATTTCGACCATCGGGGTCACCACGGGATGTTAAGTGTGTTAGCATGCGTAATTCCTCGCTATTGTATTGGACCCAAACATGTACTAACTCGAAGTGATATGTCAAATGCATAAACCCTTCGACTCTAACTCGCTGTTTTACGACAGCCACTGGACGTCAAACTGTGAAACTAAGTGTTTTGGTTGAAATACAGAAAATTCCGGAGAGCATTTGGTCTGCCCTGTTTCTGGACAGTACCTACTCATCTTAGATTTTCATCCCATTGGAGGGAGATTTTGTTCTTGAACTCTACAGAAAAATTGTAGAGGACTTCAAAACCTTTCCACAAGGGTATCCCACACCTCCATTGGTTCAACCAATCCTAAGTTATGCCCTGTTCAAGTTCAGCAAAAGTTTCTGCCAAAAACAGGGGGGATTGTTCCTAAGCTTTTGGAATTGAGCCTATACTCCCAATTGACTCTTAGATCAATATAGGAGTTTACTAACCCCTAAATGAAATCCTAAAATTCATTTTGACTCTTTTCTTTGAAAATAAACTTTTATACAGTCGGTACTACGTTTCCTCACCAAAGAAAAATCCTAAACCGGTATTCCGGCATATACGTGTCAAATGGTGGAACTAAAGTCGTCACTCACAAACGGTTTCTACACGTCATGCACTAACGTGGTTAATGTACCTGCAGAAGAACACACAATAATGGTGCACACAAAGGTTTTTGACATTTCAGGCAGTTCCATATCGTAGTAAAAACATACGGTCCGTATCATTGCCATACGGATCATCCTTGAGTCAAGCCACGTCTCAAGGTACATGGTCGTGTTTTCACACCACACGACGGGGAACCCGAGTAGAGCGCGAACGGGTCGTCACGGTTGGGAATTTTATCAACCCAACGGATACCACCTACTGCCTCATGACCGTTGAGGCACGCCGATGGCGAGCGCTGCGTATGGCCCTTTGAACATTGAACGTTCAAGAGTTGCATACTATCGTGTTGCTTACCACACGATGGGGTATTCTCACTTTTGCCTAAAGCACGCTGGAGATCAGCGTTTTCATATGCTCTCAGAACCATTGAGAAGTTCAGAGACTCATATTAACTACCGTGCCAAGCCACGGTATAACCTTCCATACTATTACTCGTATGGTGAGTTACCGTAATTGATCCGCCTACGGTGGCGTACCTTACCTCTTACCTGACGTCGGAGCGTCGTTACAGAATGTATAACATATAAGTTAGCTTTCCACCATCATAACTAGTACTATCATAGACCTTATGTGGGCTTAATGACTAATCCTCACTCGACTACTTCTAAATTTTCAAAATAAGCTCTTTTCGAGTGTGCTATTCCCAATGCGGCTCTGATACCATGACTGTGAGGACCCCCCCGTGGTTCACCCACTCCAGGATCGCATAGGGTGGTGCCGTGCGATGCGGCACCCAACAGCACACATGAAAAGAATCAAGGGTAACATACAAACTTTTATTTGATATAAAACAGCGGAAGTCTTTTTACAAAACCTATTCATACAGCGGAAGTAATATACATATAAGGCCTCTCATCCTAGCTATGCAAAAGTGCAGCCGTCCAGCCCGGGGACGCTACACACTAGCAGCATGGAACCGGAGAATCACGGCGGCGTGCATGGCTCCAGCTCGGCCGTGTACCCCGTCGGGGGCATCGCCTCATCCTCGGAACCTTCCTCATACCTCTCACCTGCACACAGCTCAAATATTGCAACCGTGAGCACGAAGGCTCAGCAAGTCTTAACCGTCAACCCTAGGCATGGAACTCTTCGTGCAAGGGTATGTAAGATAGGAAAGGATTTTTGCAATAAAGACACGCCTATAAGTTGGTCCTTACTTTCAGTTTAATAGCAGCAGATTCATGTGCCTTAAGCAGCCCTCACATCGGAAGTCCACAATCAAACAAGAAACGCTTTCCCCCGATGTGGAGATGCCCAAAGTGGAATGTAAACTTAATTAGCTCTATATCTACAACAATCAAGGTATTCAAGACATTAAGATCAATACAGCATTTTCAGTTGGCTTATTTCACTTCTTACTACGTCACAGCGCAGTGAACAAGCGGGTACTCAAATAACCGCGAGGGACGGTGATTGCAATCAAGACACACCCGGATAACACGTCACATACACCCACTTTCAGAAGCGTGATTCCACACCCCTTCCTACTCTGTTGTATGCAACAACCTTTCAAAGGCAACCCAAATGCCGAACCGGTCCATCCGTAACGGGTAGGAGGTCCCCGCGTGGAGCGTGACTGTGCCCACCGGCAGATTTACACCTTGCTACCCTCAACCCACTCCTATTTACGGTTGGGTAAGCCTCGACACCCAGGTTAACCAATTACATCGGTTTCCTGGTTCCCACATGCCAGTATGCATCCGGTACTGTTCGATACTTGTCCAGCAGGGCCGCACACGGACGGTCCTCAACCGACACCAACAGGGCTACGCACGTGAGACCTCTGCTCACTGCTTCCTATCCCCCCTGCTGGGTCTCATTTTCATAACTCGAGCCATTGTCTACCTCTTTTCTTCCCGTGTGATAAGTACTATCTCGCGAGTAGCTTCCAACCACTCGACTTCTACCGAGATCCTATACATTAGCATGGCAATCTCTACTTGTCGGTTTGTAAACTACCCAACCCTTTATAGGATTTAAAGAGGCTATGCAAGTGGGGTTTCAATCACCCTAACTCTAATGCAAACATTCACCCTAGACATAAATGATACAAATAAAAACTTTATAAAAGGTACTTATGTGCAAACCGGGGCTTGCCTGGTTGCGAGTTAAACGGAAAGTCAGCTTCCGGTGGCAGGACGTCCAAAGGCTCTGGCGTATCCTCAACTTCGGTCACTATCATGAAATGTAATAAAATACATGTATAAGTATTAAGGATTTATAAGAATTGGACTTCTATTCATAGCTATTGCTATTTAAAATCCTTAATTGGCTTTGGGATTTTTACAGTGGATACTAGACTCTCTAAGGATGACTTGAGTCAAATTTGGAGACATGTCATTGCACAATGTAGTCTTTAAAATTCCTACAAGTACAATGCTTCTCTAAATTTTGAGCCCAATTCAGGAGCTTTGACATAGCTAATGGTGGAAGATCTGATTGGGGTAAGTCTCCATGGTTCTAACAAAATTTGTTTCACCATTTTTGGAGCTACAATCAGAGAGATATGAATTTTTGAACTTAGACAGGAGTTCTGAAAAAGCTTCTGTTTAAATTTGAATTTTCAAATAAAGGCTGAACTTGAGAAGGTAATTTGACCTAGCAAATGACCTGCAATGAAGCCCAAATTTTTACTGGAGATCAGTATCTATGAAGAGGATTTGCTACCCAAATTTGGGAATTTTTCATAAAGAATTGCTCCTGTAATAAATCCCTAAAGGATTTATTAAAAACAATTCTACAGAAATTCCTGGGCATTTTCATAGTCAAAATTTGGTTTCTCTGTGAAGCACTCCTCATGAGGAACCCAACAAAATTGGTCTCACTCTTTTTGGAGTTTCTACACAAAGTTATGGCCTTGTAAAGATCAGCTAATTCCTGGAATTATTTCTCTAATAGAAACTTCAAATAATTGGGCTGGGCCCACTGTTTTAAATCGGACCAGTGGTATTTCGGCAACACCGGGGGCTACAGGGTTATTCCCGCGCAGCCGCACCAGATCCGGCGCCACAAACCGATCCTCGCGCGAACCCGGAGGCTGACCGGTGGGACCGGCCCTCCTTCGTCTTCCTCGCGCTGCCCGCGCCTTCCGCGGCGGCGCACGCCGGCGAGGCTCGCCGGGACGGGATTCCTGTGGTCCAAACTTCGTCAAACTCGCCGCCTGTGAGTTCTACACCGTGCTGAACACGATGGTGGGGTCGGGAGCAGATGACAATGGCCGGAAAGGTGCTTGCACCGGCGACCATGTCGAATCTTACTTCGGCGGCCTCGCTCTCCCTCAACAGTGGGTCTTTCGGGCTAGGGTTGGCTCTAAAAGCACCAGTGTCCCATGGACATCCTCGACCCATAGCTCGCTCTCCCTGAAACCCACCGGAGATGGGACCTCACCGGCGACCTGAGCCCGCAAAACTCCGGCGGCGACAAAAACTCGATACCCGGCATCTCTACTTGCTCATTTGAGCTGCTAGAACTTCGGAGAGATGTGCAAGCCTGTGCTGGAGCTACTGTAAGCTTATCTAGAGCGGAGCTACCCCGAGCACAACGAATTTCTTCGAAGGGTTCTCGGGTTTCTAAAGATCCGCCGGCGCCAAACTTCAAAATACTCGGTACCGGAGCGAAGAAAGCAGGAACTGGTGGAAAGGGTGGAGGAAAGGTTCCTTACGCACCTCAGGGACCTTTCTGTTGATCGGGAGGGGCTGCAAAACCGTCGGGCGACGGTGTGGCGTACAGGCGATCAACACCGGAGTTCCGAAAGGAATTCCAGCTCGTAGGCGCCAACCACCGGTGCTGGTGTTCACTTGGGGCTGCGGGGAGCTGGAGAGGAACCTGGCGCAACGATCCCGTGGCTCAGCCGCGCGAGAGGCACGCCGACCTCACCGGGCGTCGATGAGCCGAAGGTTTCTTCCGCAGGTGGGGGAACTGGGTCCGCGAGGCTCGAGCAGAGCGTGGAGAGGCTGCGGGGTAATGAGGATGAGGTCAGATACGGCACTCGGCGGTCGCTTTAAGCACCCACGCGCCTGAACCGACGTCGGGGCGGCGGGGAAGCAGCTCGGTGGAGCATCGGCCGGCGGGTTTGATCGGGAGCTGGCGCCCTCGCGTGAACAGCCAAGTGAAACAGAGAGGTTTTGCTTCTATGGTGACTGACCAGTGGGCCCCCTCTCCTTATTTCTCAGTAAATTTTTTTCTGATATTTCCCACCAGCAACTCAACATTAAAAGCTTTACTTCATCCCAAAGTTATGTTTGAATTTGCAGAATTCAAATGGTTTGAATTCTGGTGTAGAATTTGAATGGGGTTTGATCATTTGAATTTGAAAAGGAGTTTGAATTCTCCACTTTGTATTGCCTAAAAAATTATAGCAAACCAGCTCCAAAATTTCCAATTTTTTTGCATGGCTGCTTATTAAAAGGTGGACAACACATTTGTGAAACCCAATTTTCAAATTGAGGGAATTGGAATTTGAAACTGAATTTGAAATTCAGATTAGAGGGCTTCTCCTTTTAATCCCAAACAAATTTTAAAACTCCTCCAAATGAGCTGAAATTTGGAAGGTTGAATATTTGGACTATAAAGATCCAAGTTGTGCATTTAGATCTCCATGTTTGGAAGTTTTGGGAAGTCTAAACCCTCACTTTGAACTTACCCCATTATAATTCAAAGTTTTAATTCTCCTCATTTTTCATAAGTGCACATGAGCAGAATTTTTCTTGCTACCACTTTTGGGGATTTTACAGTTCCTTACCATTCTTACCTCCATGTAGGTGCGTCGTTACAGAATTGAAATACTGAATGATAACACACTGTTAGCTTGCCACCTTAAGTAACTATGCTAATAATATTCCTTATGTGGGCATACTATACGTTCCTCACTCGTATACCTCTAAGTTTTCGAAAATATGCTCTTTTCAAGCGTGCTATTACCAATGTGGCTCTGATACCACGTCTGTGGGGCCCGGGAATTGCAGTGGGTGGTGCCGTGCGATGCAGCACCCAACAGCAAGCACGAAAAGAGGAGTAAGAACGTAACGGAACCATTTTGTTACTCAAGATAAGTGTGGGGACCACCCCGTGCTTCACCCACTCCAGGATCGCATAGGGTGGTGCCGTGCGATGCGGCACCCAACAACACACACGAAAAGAATTTAAGAAACAACATACAAACTTTTATTTGTTATAAAACAGCGGAAGTCTTTTGCAAAATATAACTATATACAGCGGAAGTAATGTACAATCGTAGCCTCTCATCCTAACTATGCAAAAGTGCAGCCGTCCAGCCCGGCGACGCTACACGCTAGCAGCATGAAACCGGAGATCACGGCGGCGTGCAGGGCTCCATCTCGGCCGTGTACCCTGAAGGGGGCATCGCCTCGTCCTCGGATCCCTCCTCATAGCTCTCACCTGCATACAGCTCAAATATTGCAACCGTGAGCACGATGGCTCAGCAAGGCTTAACCGTCTGACCTAGGCATGGAACTCTACATGCAGGGAGGTGTATGATAGGAAAAGGAATTTGCGACAAAGACACGCCTATAAGTTGATCCTTACTTTCAGTTTTATAGCAGCAAATTCATGTGCCTTAGGCAGCCCTCACATCGGAAGTCCACAATCAAACAAGAAACGCTTTCCTCCGATGTGGTGATGCCCAAAGCGGAAAGTAAACTTAATTAGCTCTACATCTACAGCAAACATGGTTTCCAAAACATTACTCTATCATCACAGCAGATTATCATTCAACTGGCTTACTTTACTTCTTACTACGTCACGAAACAGTGAACAAGCGATACTCAAATAACTGCGAGGTACGGTGATTGCAATCAGGAGACACCCGGACAACACGTTGCATACACCCACTTTCAGAAGCGTGATTCCACACCCCTTCCTACTCTGTTGTATGCAACAACCTTTCATAGGAAACCCAAAAGCCGAACCGGTCCATCCGTAACGGGTAGGAGGTCCCCGCATGGAGCGTGACTGTGCCCACCGGCAGATTTACACCTTGCTACCCTCAACCCACTCCTATTTACGGGTGGGTAAGCCTCGACACCCAGGTTAACCATTTACATCTGTTTCCTGCCTATGTCAGTATGCCATCCGGTACTGTTCGATACTTGTTCATCAGGCCCGCACACGACTCGGTCCTCAATTGACACCAACAGGGCTACGCACGTGAGACCTCCGCTCACTGCTTCCTATCCCCCCTGCTGGGTCTCATTTTCACCACTCTTAAGCCATTTTCTATTCTGACCAAACCATGTGATAAACCTTACCTTGCGAGTAGATTCCAGCTACTCGACTTCTAGCGAGATCCTAAGCATATTAGCAGGGCCTTGCCTACTCGTCGGCTCTGTAAGCTACCCAACCCCTCATAGGATTTAGAAGGTTATGCAAGTTGGGTTTCAATCACCCTAACTCTAATGCAAACATTCACCCTAGACATAAGTGATACAAAGGAAGAATTTTATAAAAGGTACTTAAGTGCAAACCGGGGCTTGCCTGGTTGTGAGTCAGAGAAGAAGTGAGCTTATGGTGGGAGGACGTCCAAGGGCTCCGGTGCGTCCTCAACTTCAGTCACTATTATGAAATGTAATAAAATACATGTGTAAGTATTAAGGATTTATAAGAATTGCACTACTATTCATAAATATTGCTATTTAGGATCCTTAACTGGCTATATGTCATTGCACAATGTAGTCTCTAAGGATGATACTAGACTATTTGGGATTTTTACAGTAGATAGTAGACTCTCTAAGGATGATTGGAGCCAAATTTGGAGATATGTCATTGCACAATGTAGTCTTTAAAATTCCTACAAGTACAATGCTTCTCTGAATTTTGAGCCCAATTCAGGGTCTTTGACATAGCTAATAGTGGAAGATCTGATTAGGGTAAGTCTCCATGGTTCTAACAAAATTTGTTTCACCATTTTTGGAGCTATCATCAGAGAGATATGAATTTTTGAAGTTTGGACAGAAGTGCTGAACAGTTTCTGTTTAAATTTGAATTTCCAAATAAAGGCTGAACTTGGGAAGGTAATTTGACCTAGCAAATGAACTCCAATGAAGCCCAAATTTTTACTGGAGATCAGTATCTATGGATAGGATTTGCTGCCCAAATTTGGGAATATTTCATAAAGAATTGTTCCTGTAATAAATCCCTAAATGATTTACTAAAAACAATTCTACAGAAATTCCTGGGCATTTTCATAGCAAGCAATTTGTTTCTCTGTGAAGTACTCCTCATGAGGAATCCAACAAAATTGGTCTCACCCTTTTTGGAGTTTTCTACACAAAGTTATGGGCTTGTAATGATCAGCTAATTCCTGGAATTATTTCTCTAATAGAAACTTCAAATAATTGGAACTGGGCCCACTGTTTTAAATGGGACCCGTGAGGTTTCGGCAACACCAGGGGCTACGGGGTTATTATCGCGCAGCCACAGTCGATCCCCAGCCACAATCCGATCCCCCGCGCGTATACGGAGGCTGACCGGTGGGACCGGCCCTCCTTCGTCTTCCTCGCGCTGTCCGCGCCTCCCGCGGCGGCGCACGCCGGCGAGGCTCGCCGGGACGGGGTTCCCGTGGTCCAAACTTCATCAAACTCGCCGCCTGTGAGTTTTACGCCGTGCTGAACACGATGGTGGGGTCGGGGGCCGATGACAACGGCCGGAAAGGTGCTTGCACCGGCGACCATGTCGAACCTTACTTCGGCGACCTCGCTCTCCCTCAACAGTGGGTCTTTCGGGCTAGGGTTTGCTCCAAAAGCACCAGTGTCCCATGGACAACATCGACCCATAGCCCGTTCTCCATGAAAACCACCGGAGAGGGGACCTCACCGGCGACCCGAGCCCGCAAAACTCCGGCGGCGACAAAAACTCGGTACCCGGCATCTCTACTTGCTCATTTGAGCTGCTAGAACTTCGGGGAGATGCGCAAGCATGTGCTGGAGCTACTCTAAGATCATCTAGCGCGGAGCTACCCCGAGCACAACGAATTTCTTTGAAGGGTCCTCGGGTTTCTAAAGAACCTCCGGCGCCAAACTTCAAAATACTCGGTACCGGAGCTAAGAAAGCAGGAACTGGTGGAAGGGAAGGGAGAATGGTTCCTCACAAACCTCAGGGACCTTTTGGTTGATCAGAAGAGGCTGCAAATTCGTCGGGCGACGGTGTGGCGTCGTGGCGGGAAGCTGGAAAGTGGAACGAGGAATTCATGCTCAGTTCTCGGGATCAGCTCGAAGGAACGATAGGGGCTGTCGTCAGAGAGGAACTAGAGAGCCTCGCGCACCTTCCTGTGACCCCAACCGGGCGTGACAACGCCGGAGTTGCGTCGGTGATGGACGGCGACGTGAAGCGACCGAGCGGCGGTCGAGGCTACTCGCGCTGAGCAGGGAAAAGGGAAAACACGTCGGTGGACAGCCGAGAGAGCAAGGGAGGACGTACTGGGACTGTGGCACACGCGGATGATCAAGTAGGCGGCCGAATCAGGAGGTGGCGCGGCACACCTCGGGCGTGGGTCGGAGACGGGAGCTGTCCCGCCCCTGCTGTTCGACCGAATGAAGCAAAGGCGGTTGCTTTGCTGTGAAACTGACCACTGGGCCCCACTTCCCCCTTTGTTTATTCAAACTTTCTCTGATCTTTTCCATCCAGCAACTCAAAATTTAAGGCTAGACTTTCACCCCAAGTTAAGTTTGAATTTTCTGAATTCAAAGAGTTTGAATTCAGGTGTGAAATTTGGATGTGGTTTGATCATTTGAATTTGAAAAAGAGTTTGAATTCTCCACTTTGTATTGCCTCAAAAATATAGCAAACCAGCTCCAAAGTTTCCAATTTTTGGCATGGCTGCTCATTCAAAGGTGGACTCAGTTGTGAAACCAAATTTTGTTTGAGGGGCTTGGAATTTGAAACTGAATTTGAAATTCAGATTAGAGGGCTTTTCCTTTTAATACCAAACAAATATTGAAACTCCTCCAAATGAGCTAAAATTTGGAAGGTTGAATATTTGGTCTATGAAGATCCAAGTTATGAATTTAGATCTCCATGTTTGGAAGTTTTGGGAAGTCTAAACCCTCACTTTGAACTCACCCACTTATAATTCAAAGTTTTAATTCCCCTCATTTTTCATAAGTATATATGAGCAGAATTTTCTTGCTACCACTTTTGGGGATTTTACAATAAGTTCTTTTACAACATAAGTACACATGCAGCGGAATGTAAAACTAGATGGACAATCTACTCACTCTCGACCCTAACTACGCCGAAGAGAAGTCGTTCAGCCCATGAACGCTTCCTACTAGCTTCACCAAAGAAAGGCAGCGGCTAGGTTTCCGATGAGTTGAACGAACCGTGAGGTTCGTCGTCTCACCGAACAACCCTCTTCATAGCAGGGATCCTGCTACCTGCAAAAACAACTCAGAAGCAACCGTGAGCACTAAGGCTCAGCAAGACTTAACCGTCACTCCTAAACATGTAACTCTAAATGCAGGGGTAGTAAGATAGTAGGAACAGGAATTTGCAAAATGCAGCTTGGCTAAACTTGATCCTTATATTCAGATTCTTATAGCCTTTATTTTAGTGGTACTCACGCCTCACAATATCGGAAGTCCACAATCAAACAAGAAACGCTTATCCCAATGTTGCTAGCCTAAGGTGGACATGAAATTTAGTTGGCTCTATATCTACTTCAGTCATGGTTCCAATACAGTGATTAATCCACAAACAGCAAGTTAAGAGACTTAGTTCCTCTTCTTACTAAGTCATGGCGCAGTGGGCAAGTATGCTTAATCCTCTTCCGCGAGCGACGGTGATTCGAATCAATAACAACCCAGAATACACGACACATACACCCGCCTCAAAAGACTCTCTCAAGAGCTCTATCTTACGTTGTATGCAGCAACCTTTTACACGACACCCCGACATAGAAAAACGCTTCGCACCGAGCAGGATGGTCTTCTACGTGGACACGTCAAAGTTGCCCGCTAAAGGATTTACATCTCCCGCCTTCTCAACGCCATTCCCACGTGAAGGATGAGTTTCTATATCACGGTCCATCGAGTTACATCAGTTTCATGGGTCCCATACCCCACTATATATCTGGTACAGCTCAATCTTGTCCAGCAGGGCTGCATACATACGGTCCTTAACCGACACAGACGGGGCTACAACCAACCTCCACATTTGCCTTACCATCCCGGTCCTGGCCAAATGTGGTCTCAAGCATTGTCACACCCATCGCAGGTCGAGACCAACCTTGAGCGCTCCATCCTACAGGAACATCCCCGTCCCCATCTCATATTCATGAGGGTGCTCTTATCATTTATCTCTCGCGAGTAACTCCATTACTCGAACTTTCTCGCGAGTAGCTTTTTACTACTCGACTTCTACCGAGTTAGCTACAACATTAGCCTAGCATCTACAACGAGGCAAAGCCTACACTAAACCTTCTAATGAGGGATGTAATAGGCATGCAAGTGGGTTTCAATCATCCTAGAGATGATGCACAATATCAAATCTAATAAACATGATATGAAGTAAAGCAAAATTTAAAACGGTAACGATATGCAAACCGGGGATTGCCTTGCTCAACGGTTTTGTTAGAAGCTAGAAGTTAGTCTTCTTCCGGAGAATCTGCCAAACCTGTCACGAGATGGAGATCCTCGCTGCAGAGTCGAGTCCTCGTCGAACGTCGACGTCACGTGCTATTAAGATGATTTATGCACATGTATTCAAAAGCAATTTCGAAAATGATTCAAAGCTGTTGTACAAGTTAACTCACACATAAGAGAGATAAACAACAGCAAGGTTTCTGTTGTTGGATCTAAACCTTAGAGAAGATGGAAGCCAGGTGAAAAGGGATACTAGTAATCACCATGTGATTAAGTCCATTATATGAACACTTAAACCTAAAAGATGGTAGCTCAAATTCCAGAGGTCCAATGAAGCTGAACTTTTAACCACAGCTTCTATGGAAGGTATTTAGGCAGTGTGCAAAAATTGAGCTCATGACATGGCTTCATATGAGCACAACAAATCCTTATATGGTTTTCACTAACCTGCCTTTAACCCCTAGATATTAAGCTTTCCTATGCTGCAAAGTAGACTTTTTGTGAAGTACAAATTGTCCTGGGTCCATAGGAATTGGTTTTACCATTTTTGGAGTTTCCTACATGGAGATATGGATTTTAGAATGATTGGGAAAAGGCTGAAAATGTCTCTGTTCATTTTTCCCATTTTTCAGAGACATAAGGAATGAACACATCATTTGACCAAGCAAATGAAGTCCAATGCCTCTGAAATTTTTACTGGAGTTCAAGGAATTTTGGAATAATGCTCTGTATAAATTTGGGAATTTTACAATAAAAAGGACTCCTGTAAAAATTCCTATAATATTTCCTTAAATGAATTAATGAGCCAAATTCAGGGATTTTCATAAACATTGGGCTGCAGCCCTGAACAGTACTCTTTGAGAGGAATCCAACAAAATTTGTTTCACAATTTTTGGACACTCCTACACAAAGTTATGGCTCTCCAAAGTTTGAACTAGAGTGGGAAAATCTGGAAAATGTTTAAATGCCGACAGTGGGTCCCACCTGTCATCCCTAACCTCCAGACTCGCGCCAAACAGGGCAGTAGCGGCCCTCTCCGGCGAGGTCTCTGGAAATGCACTTCCCAGCCACCTCCAGACCCCCTGCTTGCCGCCCCCCGGTTTTCCCCCACGCTGAACACGTTGGTGAGGTCGCCGGCGGCTGAAACTCGCCGGAAAACAGGGCGCACCGGACACAGCAAACCCTAGGGCTCCGGCGAGGTCTTGCACGGCGAATTCTCTACCAAATGGTCGGTTCTTGGGCTCTACAGCACCAGGGGATCATGTAGAAGACCGGCATGAGGTCTAAACCAGCTGGAGAGGGCTCTAAACCTATCGGCACCGTGCGCCCAATAGGGTCCAGCGGCATACCCTCTAAAAGAGGTCGGATTGCTCACTCTACACTCAATTTCTTGGTCCAAAATCGATGGAGGAGGAGTGCTAGGCAGTTAACATACTGTGCGTGAAGTTTGAGACCCAACAAACACGATTTGAGGACGAATTTTACAATTCCTTACCTCAAGGTCCGTTTCTGCCGCCCGGGAGAAAAACTTGAAATTCTCCCTCTGTGTTCAATGGCTAGGGCTGAGCTTTGGAGGTGAGCAACTAGACTTGTTGGTGCACATATGGGGTGGCTTGCTTGGGGGTGATCCCTTCTGATTTGGGCTGTCCACGGCGTCCAGTTTTGGTTCCTCCGACGTTCAACACGGGAGCAGCAGAACTTTTCTGTTTCTAGGCGCTGGTGAGCTCGGGATGGTAGAGGGAAGGTGCTAGCCGGCTAGAGCACTCATGGGTGAACCTTTTTGCTGTTGGAAGCTCGGGCAAAGGGCGTTCGGTTCAGCCTGGGCGATCAAAGGAACAGAGAGCGGCTTCTGTTCGGTTCTGCTCGGGAGAAATATTCACGGGAGCGAGGCAGAGCGAGGACGAAGCGAAGTGGCTCTGTTGTACTCGCTGTGGGGAAGATCAGGACGAGCAAAAGATCAACCCAGCAGGAGGTGGCGTGGGAGGTGGCCGGCACCGAGCTGCTGTGTCGCTGGAGTCGGTTGAATTTTTGTGAGACTGACCGGTGGGGTCCACAGCCCCAATTTTGCTTCTTATCCCTCAATTCGATTTAAAATAGCAAATGAGCTCCAATTGTGATCAAACTTGGAGGATAGGTCAAAGGAATTATGAGGAACTCAAATCTGAAATCAGATTTTGAAATTGAGTTTGTTTGGTTCAAAATTCAAATTCAATTTTGAATTTAAACGTGCCCTCATTTACTCCTCGGAATAAATAGTATATGAAACCAAAAATTCTCCAAATTTGAAACTTAGGCTCTTGAATGCATGAGAGATGCATCTATGATCTCACATATAGGCCTTTGGACAATCTGAATAGAAATCCTTTCAAAAGATTCAAATTGCGTTTAAATTCCCTCCACTCTACTCATAGAGGAGGTGCACATGAGTTAGAGTTTTAGGAGTGTAATTATTTCCCCTAGATTAACATGTGTTGAGCATGGGCTAGAGAAATTTTTTAACTCCCTCACATGTCCATTTATGTGTTCATCATTCATGTGACACAATTATAGTCTTTTATCGCCTTAACATTGTTTCATAAGCTGACATCAAACTTTACAAAAGTTAGGGCTGTTACACAAGGGGATAGGAGCATGATCTACACACGTTGGTGCACCTTAGCGAGGTGTTGGTCGTGCGGGAGAGGCACTGGACCGGCTGGAAGATGAGGAACAGTGAGGTACGACGTCCGCTCTGTTTTCTCCCGGTGAGGAACAGCTCGGGCACTGCGAGGGAAGCTCGGGGATGAGCTGAGGAGCGGCGTAGATCGTAGAGGAGGCATGGGCGCAGCTCCTAGGGGTATCTACCGGTGCTAGGGGGGCTGGAGGGTGCTGAACGACGATCACAGAGCGGCATGCGATGTTTTCTTTGGTGAGCGCTCGAGCAAAGGCTGAGGGAAGCTTCTGTTGGAGGCAGAGAAGAAAAACTGGAGTATGCCGCTGCTGTGATAGCAATCCGCACACGAAGTGCTCCTTCGCGAGAAAGTTGTGCAAGCAGCTCGGTGGAGGGAAAACACAGCTCGGTGGCAGCTCGAGGGAGCACTTGCACAGAAGCAAATTACCACTGTGTGTCACTGCCATGCGGGTCCCACCCCACCGAATAGCTCTGATATTTTCCTCCAAATTAAATCTTTTACTTCCTCACAAAGTCATGGTTTCAAATCGTTGAATTCAAATGATTTGAATTCTAGTGTGGAATTTGAACTGAATTTGGTTATTTGAATTTGAATTGGAATTTGAATCTTCCCTTTTGCATTGTTCCAAAAGCATAGCAAACCCACTCAAATAATTCCGAATTTTTGAATGGATGCTAATTCAAATGTGGAGAACACATTCATGGAACCAAATTTGCAAATTGAGGAAGTTGGGATTTGAAACTGAAATTTAAATTCAGATTCGAGGGCTTCCTCATTTAATCCCAAACAAATAGTAGTACCCCTCGAAATGAGCTGAAATTTGGGAGGTTGAATATTTGACATATGAAGATCTCCATGTTTGGAAGTTTTTGGGAAGTTTGAATCCTTACTTTGAACTCACGCCGTTGAAATTCTGGCTAACACTTTTTGGGGATTTTACAGGCTCAAATGAGCTTTGCTTCAGATGAAATTTAGCCAAGTCTCTGTTTAGGTGTTGGATTTCATCATCCCGGAGGAACAGCTAGCATACGACCAGCAGCAAGGCAAGCTTCGGTTTGCATTAGCCATTTAATAAATTTTATTGTTTTGAGAACTTACTTTGAGTATCCACTTCGATTGTGCATTAGAGTCTTGTTTGGAAACCCAAATGCATAGCCAAGAAAACCCTGGTTTTGGGCTTAGATTTTAAACCTCGAGTAGCCACTGCAATGCTAAACTAGTGTAGGATTCGGTACAAGTCGAGTAGTTGTAACTGCTCGCGAGAATAGGCTAGAGGCACACCAATTGGTTAGAGATAGCAAATGGAACACATGACAAGAGAAATGAGACCGAGTGGAAAGTAAGGGCAGCAGGACTTGGGGGCCTGGATGCCATAGCTCCGCTTGTGTCGATTGCAGACCGAGCCGTGTGCGGGCCTGTTGACCATGCTAGAACAGTACCGAAGACCTACCGGATATATGGGAACCGGGAAACCGATGTAATTTGGGTAGCGATTTGTTGAGGGATTGCTTGTCGTCCAGAGGGTACGCTGAGAGCTTGAGGTGTAAATCGGATGGCGGCACTGCGGATGCACGCCCAGAGACCTCTTGCTCGTGACGATAGGACCGGTTCAACATTTGGCTGACGGATGAAAGGTGGTTGTGTACGACATCCATGGTGGTTGCTGTAGGCAACATAGAGTACGGGCGTATATGACGGGTTATTCGGATAACCCTGCAGGTGTAAATCGATTATAATCGCCGTCCCTCACGGTCAGTGAGTACCACTTGTTCACCGTACCGTGACGTAGAAAGAACAGGCTAGAGTCATGTTAAAAAATTGCTGATTGAAAGATATACCTTGGTTGCTAGTGATCTGTTGTATTTTAGAGCTAATTAAAGTTATTTTGTTGATTGAAAGATATACCTTGGTTGCTAATAATCCGGACCGCTACAACCACTGAAGATACCGGCGCGGAAATGGGAGGATGAGAGTATGGACTTTATCGTCGTATTACCGCTCACATTCCAGAATCATGAATCGATTTGGGTGATCGTCGACCGGTTGACGAAATAAGCTCATTTCGTACCGGTGAACACTCATTATCGAGCCAATTAATATGCGGAGTTATATATTTCAACAATTGTATGCGCACATGGTTTCCCGAAGACCATCATTTCAGATCGAGGTGCGCTGTTCGTTGCTCGGTTTTGGTAGCAGCTGCACGCCTCGTTGGGCAATAAGCTGATTAGAAGCTCTGCATATCACCCTTAAACTGGCGGACAAACGGAGAGGGTGAACCAAATACTAGAACATATGTTGAGAGCGTAAGCCATCCACCACGATAAGAATTGGGATGGTCACTTACCGTTGGCGGAGTTTTCATACAATAATGGAAATCAAGCGAGTATCAAAATGGCACTATATGAAGCTCTCTACGGCCGGAAATGCACACTGCTGAATTGGTGTGAGTCTGGTGAAAGAGTACTGTTCGGGGTTGATCTTGTCAACGAAGCGAAGACTGAGTTCGCTTGATACAAGAGAACTTGAACGCTGCACAATCCCGACATAGAAGCTACGCTGATCAAAGGCGTAGGCCGTTGCATTTTGACATCAGAGAGCACGTTTATCTTCGTGTATCCCCGATGAAGGGAATTCACCGGTTCGGTGAAAAGGGGAAACTTGCTCCCCGCTTTATAGGTCCATTTGCTATCTCGGAGAAGTGCGGACCCGTAGACTACCGGCTGGAACTACCAGCAAGCCTTGTAGGTGCTCATGATGTATTTCATGTGTCACAGCTGAGGAAGTGTCAGATTTACCGCTGCTGTCAGCACCGAAGGAATCGACGAATTGAAGCCGGACCTTACCTACACTGAGCGACCGGTGCAGATTATTGATGAAAGTACCCGGATCACCCGGAATCGAACGATAAAATTTTACAAGGTGCTGTGGAGAAATCATACCGTGGAAGAGGCGACGTGGGAAAATGAAGGTTACCTCCGCACCAATTATCTGGAACTTTTATCATCGTACATTTTGTAATTACCTCTCCCGTCTCGTTCTTCTTTTGTAATCTTGGGACGAGATTTTTTTAAGGGGGGAGGAATGTAAAAGTCCCAAATATGTATATGAAATAAACCGAAGCTTGAATGCTATGTGTTTCAAATTCATAAAATGGAACTTACAAAAACTTTTCTACACGTAAGGGTGTACATGGATGTTCATCAAAAAGGGGCTCACATATTCATTTGAATGTGTTGAACCAGTGTGGACTTAAACTCTAGTTTCCAAAAGGTCATGGCTTGATCCATGAAAATCCTTAGAAAACCGTAAGAGCTCTAATTAGGGCCAAATACACATTTTTTGTGCAGGGCTCAGATTAGCTTTGCTTCCAATGAAATTTGGCCAAGTCCCTGTTTAGGTTATCACCAAACCACAGTAAAACTTTCAGAGTGAAAGGGGCTGTCTAGCTATACACATAGTCTTCACCATCTCAATTCAATACAAATGCATTTAAATGTGACACACATCGTATTTTCATTTCGTGTAGTCACTATGGTCGAAGAAGACCCGGAGGTTCTGGACTTTATTACTCCGGAAGAACAATTAGTCAACGACCAGCAGCAAGGCAAGCTCTATTTTGCATTAACCTATTTATAAAGTCTTATGTTTTGATCACTTAACTTATGCAAATTCTACTCTGTGCATTAGAGTCTTGATTGAAACCCACTTGCAAAGCCAAGAGAACCAGGGATTTTGGGTTTAGGATTTGAACCTCGAGTAGCCACTGCAATGCTCAAATGGTATAGGATTTCGGTACAAGTCGAGTAGTTGGAACTACTCGCGAGAATATGCTAGAGGCACACCACTCGGTTAGAAAGATAGACAATGAATCACATGGCAAGAAAATGAGACCGAGTGGAGAGTAAGGACAGCAGGACATTGGGGCCTAGATGCCATAATCTGCTTGTGTTTATTGAGGACCTATCTGTGTGCGGGCCTGTTGAACAAGCTAGAACAGTACCGCAGACTTACCGGCTATATGGGAACCAGGAAACCGATGTAATCTGGGTAGCGATAGGTTGAGGCATTGCTTGTCGTCCAGAGGGTAGGTTGAGAGCAGCGAGGTGTAAATCAGCTAGTGGGCATCGAGGATGCTCCACATAGAAACCTCCTGCTCGGGACGATAGGACCGGTTCAACACTTGGTTGACAGATGAAAGGTGGTTGCGTATGACGTCCGTGATGGTTGCTGAAGGCAACATCGAGTACGGGCGTACGTGATGGGTTATTCGGGTAACCTTGCAAGTGTAAATTATTATAATCGATGTCCCTCGTGGTCAGTGAGTAACACTTGTTCAATGTACTGTGACGTAGAAAGAACAGGCTAGTTGTCATGGTAAAAGTTGCTGGTTGAAAGCTTTACGTTGAATGTTAATTAAATGCTTTAGTTTTAGAGCAAATCAAAGTTCCTTTCAACCGAAATGTGTTTCTTGTTTGATTGAGGATTTCTTATGTGCCTTAGCACAAGGTTCTCCACTAACTTGAGGCTAAAACTTGAAAGTAAGAGTCAACTAATTAGGCGTGTCTTATGCAACATACTTTCCTATTATACACTGCAAATCCAGCATGTAGATTTATCTATTTAGGTGAGACAGGTCAGTCTTGCTGACCCATCATGCTCACTGCTTGTAGTTGAAGTGTTTGCAGGGTTCTATGAGGAGGAGGCTCCAAAGGAGGAGACGGACCCCCAAGAGGGAACCACCGTCGAATGGGAGTCGTGCACGCCGCCGTGTTAGTTTGTGCATGCGTGCTAGTAGGAAGACATTAACGGTCTGAACGTGAACTTTTTGCTTAGTCTACGCCCGTGAGTGTACACTTGAATGATATTTTGATGTAATTATGTTGATAAACAAGTTTATGCAATAAAATTTAGTTTCCACTTATCGCCATTCTCTATGTATTATCTGGTGCTGTTGTAACACCCTCAAAATTACTACCATGCATTGCATACACTTTTCATATAGAGAAGCATTAAAAAAAGAAATAAAGAGAGGAATATAGAAGCAAATAAAATAGTAGAAGGGAATAAAAATAGAAATTAATGGAAATAAATAGAAAAGGAAAAGAAATAAAAATAAAAATAAAAAGAAAAAATAAATAAAATAGCCAAATTGAGCTACCCCAATTTTCCCCAAAATTTACCAATTTTCCACCAAATTCCCCTCTCCCCTAATTTTCCCAATTTTTCCCAATTTTTCTGATCTTTACCAAATTACCCGAAATGCCACTAGGGAATTTTTCCCCACATCTGGGGGGGGGGTTTCCCCCAATTTTGGCCGTACCAATTAGGGGGGGGGGGGAACCCAAATGGGCCCCACCCCTTGGCCGCAGCCCATTAAGGGGGGAACCCTAGCCGCCCCCCTTTGTGGATTTTTGTGGACTTTTATTTCTCAATTAATCTCAGCCATTGGTGGAAAATAAATAAGAAAATCCCAGCCCCTAGCTCCCACCTCTATTAAAATTAAATCTCAGCCATTGGATAATTGAGCTGCTAAAATCCTAACCTCCCTAGCTCTTTTGCCCACTTATAAATAAAACACCTCCCCCTTAGCCGGCACCCTAGCCCCCAAAAGCCCTGGCCGCCGCCCTCCCCTGCTTCCCAGCTCAAGTCGCCGCCCTCTTGCTGGAGTTTGGCCGCCGTCGAAGCTCCGTCACGCCTCGCCGTCGCCGGAAAAGAAGCCCCCGACGTTCTGCCCTAGCCGCAGCCTCATAATTCTCCATAGAAAATCTCCCGCTGCTGCCATTGCAAGGAAGGAGGTTCTGCCGTAAGGAAGGGAGGAGGGAGAAGTTAGGTAGGTCTTCGTTACCCCTCTTACCACGTCGCCGCTGTTTCTACGCACCCGTTTTCTCCCCCCCCTGCGGGCAGAAAATTCTGCGTGTGAACAGACCATGTTTTGGTAAATTTTTGACGGTGGAATTGATCTACAAAGTGTGTCAAGATCATAACCACGTCCACACTTGATCCCAGCAACCTTGTTCATCATAAAACACCGTGGAAGCCTACTAAAACATGCAAGAACACGTACAAACTGATTTTATAAACTGCACCATAGGAATCGCATTCATCCATCTCATTGCATCTTGAGTAGAGTTGGTGCATGATAATTGATTGCTGTAAATTTTGTATGTGTGTGGTCGTGAGCAGAAGGACACGCTCAATAGGCCATCTACGAGGAACTACAGCACCAAGACTTTGAGACGCTTGAGCAACACGAACCACGGGAGCTAGGCAAGTGCCCTTGACCATATTGATCCCATGTTTTTTTGAAACTGTTTTGCTTGCGAAAACTTATAGGCTTGTGTCAACTTGATGGAACACCCTTTTATAGGGGTTGACTAGTTTTGTTAACCATCCTTGTCGCCGGGAAATTTGAAGAGTCGGGTATGGTCGTTTTCCTTTTTGCTTTGCTTAATTTACGGGATACGGGAAGCTGAAATAAAACATGTCTAGCTACTGCACTCATATGAATAAAGATGATGAGAAATATATGATGTTAATGAGCATGGAATCGGGGAGATCTAGATGAGCTTGGTTCGTGGATGTTGCAGAATGATATGGTGGTTTGCTCGCCCTAGATCTATGGACTGGTTCATACGAGCACATGCTAGGAAAATAGTGCCACCACAAGGCCAAACATGGGTGCAGCTTAGCTGACCAATTAGGTGTGTTACTAGCTTGATATGGACCATTGGATTGCGCGGGGAATGGGAGTCGAGAAGGACTGCCATGAGAACTGCATGGCACAAGAGGCGGCCCGTGGGTGGGAGAATGGAGATTCGAGCCTGTCGGTGAAACCTTAGTGGGTTTGTACATCCTAGTAGCCCCTTTGTAAAGGCTATTTTGTGATCTCTTGGCCATACACCGATGGTTGTGTACTTGTATAATTGAGGTTCTCTCTAGTCGCCGACGGGTGATGAAATCACGAACTTGTGGGTAAAGTGGTGCCACCTCTGCTGAGTGTAAAACTATCATGATAGCCGTGCTTCCGGTTACAAGCACCTGGCCAACTTCCATGATTAGAGGCAAAACTTGGGATGGTTATTCGGGTATGGTTTTTGGGATATGTTTTGAGTCATGACAACGAGTTTGGTTTCGGTTCTAGAAAACGAGATTTTTATGAATAATTATGAGTATGAGATGAACTTGAGAAAGAGTATTGGCTGGTTGAGGCTTGATAAATGGTGAATTATTATGAAGGAATGTTGATGAATTACTTGTTTATGTTGGGATTTTACTCACCTAGAAATAGTTGCTATTTTTACCATCTTTGTGAAATAAAATTTGCTTGCTGCAATGAACCTCTTTTCCCTACCTTGTTGTAAGCTACATGTCATACTTTTCCCACACTTCCAGAGTACGACATGTACTCACCCTTGCATTCCCACATATACATCAGCAACACGAGAAACATGTGGAGTACTAGGCGTGCGCACTACCGTCAACATGCCTGTGGAGTTGAAGTTGGAGCCTGCTGTCTTAGCCATTTTCCGCTGTCGTTTAGAGTCTTCCGCTGCTAAATAATTTATATATTCATGGGTGAGACAATGAGTCAATATAATAAAGTAAAGTACTTAAAAACTTTTTGTACGTGGTTATATTATGAATTTCAGTTTGTGAAGTACATGTGTATGTGTGATGAACATCCTGGGCACACATATGCATTCACTTGGTTTATTTTCAGAACCGGGTGTCACAGCTGTCCATCGCAGCACCCCTCAGCGAGATCCTAGATTGTCGGGACCGTCGGGTCCTCACACTTACAATAACATTTGTTGGCCAGCTGCTCGGGTGGTGGGATAACGTGGCCGTTCTTCATCTTGATTACCTGGTTTTGCAAGAGCACATCGAAGAGCTGGTCACACTTCATTACATCAAAGGTGAACTTTATTTCCTCCCTCCTCCCGAGGCTGGGATTCAATAAAGTGCAAGCCAGAGGCTTGTTCTTGTGGTTTCAACCCACTCGGCCACAGAAACCTCCGTCTCCTCGTCACTGGCCGACTCTTCCCCGAGCTGGTTGACATGTTGCTTCTCTCGGTCCCTGTGGTTGATTTCCTTGAACCGGCCATGTACCTTAGCTTCTCTGGCTCGGTTCTCATGTGCCACAGTTCTTGCAGGACCTTGTTGACGTCTCCAAACTCGACGCCATCCATCTTTTCCCTAAGATACGCTAGAAGCTCTGCAAACGCTATATCGGCCAAATCTTTCTCCCCTATGGTTAGGCTAAAACATTTGTTTCTAGTTTCTCTAAACCGTTTGATGTATTCATCCATAAGTTCATTGTTTTTCTGCCTCACTGCAGTTAGGTGGAACAATCTTAGCTCGGTCTCACCAATGAAGAAGTATTCAAGGAACTTTTGTTCTAAACACGGCCAAGGTAAACCAATTAAAAGAAGTGCCAGTTAGGGACAAGGGGAACAATCTGATCCGGTGTACATCAGTGATTCCTATGTCATTGCACTGGATCACGAATTAGCCTACGTGTTTTTGAGTAGTCTTTTAATCCTTCCCACTAAACTTAGAGAAACAAGGCACCCTAAGGCCTCTAGGATATGGGACATTATCATAGTGGTCGGGGTAAGGCTTTCGGTAATTCCATACGGTTGTTCTGGTTGCTACCCCGAGCTCTGTAAGTGTTCTGGCCACTTGATCCCTAAGTTCATCGTATGGTGCGTTGTTCTGTGGCATGGGAGATTAAAGTAAGTTGCAAGGTGCATCTTGTGGAGGTGGTGGAGGTAAGTACGCATCGGGCACTGGCCCGAGTGGTACACCACTCGGTGGAATGGCAGGTCCATATGCAACTGTTTAGTAGTATGGATGCTGCATGTTCACGATTGGCTGCTTAGCTTGCGGGTATGTTGGTAGCATGCAAGGTGACTAAGTGCCGGCTATGTTCCCTGCTGCACTACTTGAGTAAGCTTCTGTACGTTTACCCCCCGCTTCATCTTGCACTTGCTGCACGGTAGAACAGATCTGCCAATGGAGCTTGCGATCTATGGAGTGTTCTAAATCGGCTTTGAACGTATTGAAAGAATTCTTGAGCCTATCCGCTAACGAAGATGCCATCTGCTCTAGATCAGCGTTGTATTTCGTAGCTACTGATACATCTATGAGTTGAACGAGTTCTTCAAGGGATATCGGTGCATTTACAATGCATGTTGTTGCCTCACGCGTGTCGGCCTTCTGGATGATGCCTCCTCGCGTCCTCTGGAAACAAGCAAGCTTGGTTTGCAAACGTGCCATCTTTTCTTCATGGATATCCCGCTCTAACTCTTCCTAGATGCGTTCACGGTCCTCCTGCGAAAGATCTTCGAGCTGGACGTCAATTACATTGCTCACGTCGATGGCTTTGCCGTCGGCCTTCCTCCTAGACCCATCTGCCATGCTCTTCCCTGTTGTGATCGGTACAAGATCGTTCCGATCGTCGAGTAGATGCATTCAGATGATGCGGTTGACGTCTCTCCCCAGCAGAGTCACCAATTCTGTTCGTCGAACAGATGAACGGAGTCACCAAAGCTGTGGTAATCTCGGCGTTAGTCGCCGAAACTTGGATAAATGTAAAGTTCCTGAGGAAGGAACGTAGTAAGTATCACTTACTTGGAGAAGTATGGATGCTTTACTCGGCAAAGCAACAAAGAGATACGAGACTATGCTAAGAACTATAAAGACATAAAAACGAAAGTAATTTAACAAAATATTGATTGTGTTGATGCTTGTTTCTCCTTGGAAGAATGCTGCCTTTATATAGACTCGATACAAACCGGACGATCTCATTTTCCTGAGTTCAAACTAAGATTCTATCTAATCTCTAAGATTCTATCTTATCTCTAAGGCGCATAAGAATGTCGTGCAAGCCCTTCTAGAACGATTACATGATGCCAACTTAATATTTACAAAGTTTTGAGTCCCTCCAAGAATAACTAAGTCTTTCTCAGCCTCTGCATCTTGTGGTTTATCTTGCGGCTGTGAGGTAACTTGGTCTTTTCATGTTGGACTCCCACCAGGGCGCTCGTATCATGAATTTTCAAGGTAACATGGCTTCCTGCAAGTGTTCCTCCTGTCTCGGGTAGGTTCTCCCACTGAGATCATCTGCACCTTGAGTCTTTAAGACAAAAGACCTCTTCCTCCTCGTTTTAAGGCTCCTCCTACCTGCAAAAACTCATAACCATTTTTCATCCCTAATACCCACGACCTCCTCCCCACTTGTAATACGAGAGAAGAGGAGAACGAGTATAAAGCGAGGAGCCGGTCGATCCCCTAGAGACAGACCCTCGCACTTGTAAAAGAATCACCCCCATTCTTGAGAAACAAAAGTGAGACACCCCAGGCTGGACGTAGGGCCCCTTGCCTAAACCAGTATAATCCCTTGGTGTTCTTAGTTAGGCCAACTCAAGGAAGAATGTGTGGTACATTATTTACTTGTTGGCGCGCCAGTTAGGGGGACTGCCGCACATTCTTGTTTTAATTCACATGTCCTCGATGGCTTTTTCACGATCGACTCTTGCACCCGGTGCGATGATGTCCTTCGGCGATTTAGAGTTCCTCGCCACAGCAAGCGATGAAGGGGAGTTTTGCTTTGCCCACACCCATCAGGCTCTCCGCTTTGGAAGTCTGGACTTCTTCACCAGTAGCCTCGGCACCCTCAGGATCTCCAACGACGCGTGCACCGCGTACGACGCCCCGACATCAGCCTTCGTAGGGATGATCGAATGCACACCGACATCCCTCCACCACATTTTGGAGTACAGCCCCACTTCCGACAACGACATCAAAGGTGGTGAGCATCTCTCCCGCGAGTGCCACATTGCCGAAACGACCAATGCCTCCCAGCTCGCCACACCGACTAGCGCGAGTCCGCGAGGCAACCCCGAGCTGTCGGAAGCATGGCACCGTGAGCTGGCCGAACTGCTCACGGCATGACATGCAGACTCAAGGGATGACCGAGCATTCCACGGCCCCAGATTGGGTTCAAACGTGGCACGCCTCCACGCACGACAGGTCCAAGCCAGCATCGTCTATGACGGCTGGGTCTCGCGCTTCCAAAGGGCCAGCCAGAACATAGCAGCCACCATCATACTGTGCGACATGCTGGAGCCCGCCGACCCCGAAGCACAAAGGACTCACGAAGACCTTCAGGTGCTCCTGGGCTCAGCTGCAACCCAGCAGGTGTAACACCCCAAAAACCTGTTAAGAGGGGAATTTAAAAATTTTTCGACGTATTGCATGTGGTGCAGAAATTCAAATTCAAATTGGAATTCAAATTCCAATCAAAACAGAAAAGAAAAAGAAAAAGAAAAATAAAACCAAACCGGCTAGTGGGCCGAAACCCACCAGCCGGCCCACCAGTCCCCGCGCCAGCCCACAGCCGCGCGCCCCTTTTCCCTCTCACTGACACGCGGGGCCCGCCGTCATCTTCTTCCTCGCGCGCGCTCGGCCGACCCTGGGACTCCTCTCTCTCCCGAATCAAAACCACCCCCGGAAACCCGCGTCCCCCAGCCGAATTCTGGTCCCGGACGACTCCAGCTCGATCCCAACGGATCGCCGCCCTCCCTCGTCTATATAAATGCTGGCATTGCCCCGTTTTTTCCACCCCGATCGGCTGTTTTTCCTCCCGGTGAGAACCAGAGCTTCTCCAGCTGTTTTCTCTCGACCCTTGCTCGGATTTTCTGATCTAACGCGCCGATCATGTTCCACCGCATCCGGGGGATCACGCAGGTGCAGAAAACTCGGTAGTTTGCGCTCTAGACACAGCTCTGACGAGCACCGTGGCGGTTCCACCTCGGACCTCGTCGCCGACCGCCTTCCAGGGCCTCCGAGCTCAAGAAAAACCCCGAGGTGAGATCCCTGACCTCCCCTCTACCGATCTATGCCATGAAATCCCAGTTTTAGGAGGTATAGACGAAGATCCGAAGTTCTCCGGCGAGATCGCCGCCACCCGCCGCCGGGCAGCGCGGGCTGGCTCCGGCCAGGGCGACGTGGCCGCTTGTGCGCCGTCTATTTTAAATCGCACGGTAGACATAAAACCCCCGCGTACCGGTTCGGCGATCTAATCTCAGCCGTCTATTTTAAATCGGACGGTTCACATCAGCCCCGCGTTATAAAGGCCGGTATTCTTACGCGCTACCCCCTGGGGATCTCGGAAAACACGAGCTAGCCCCGGAAACTTCTGATCTAGACCCTGGAACTTCAGAAATTCGTGTAAATTCATTTAAAATCAGTTTTAGCCCCTGGAATTAATAAAAATTAGGAAAACCCCTCGGTTATGTGTAGCTAGACCTCTGGAAATTTATTAAATAATATAATAGACCCTGTAGTGGGGTGAGTTTACGTTTTTAATCCTATATGATATTAAATTTAGAAATTTGAATATGTGATTAGGATTTAAATTTAAAAGGTGAGACAAACACATTGTAAATTCAAATTTAAACTCTCCTAGCACTTGGAAAACTTTAGAATGAGTTAAAAGTAGATTTTAAGCTGAAATGAATCTGTCTAATTGATGGTTCACATTTATTAGTTATAGGGACACATTTTTAGGTTAGGAAATAATTCTGAAAATTGGTAAAATAAATTTAAATTAGTTCACATCAAAGGAGAAGTTCAAAATATATTATTTAATATTTAGATCAGAACCAATTCTGTTTAGATGATATGCCCTACTATTTAATATTAAAATTCACTTTTAGTCATAGAAAATAAATCTGGAAAATATAGAAAAATAAGTATGCATAACTAGAAAATGATAAATTAAGTCTCCAAATCCAAAGACTTCAGTTTAGGATTTGGTAGAAGATCTGAAAACCCATTTGGAGTAGGAAATTACCTTCCATGCAAACATGGTAGTTAAGAAGTATATTAATTAAATATAAAGAATTTGTTCAAATTGAAAATTCATATATAGTGTGCAAACAGAAATCTGAAATACAAAAGTTAGAAGTCATATACATATGTTTAAAAGTGCATGAAGGCTAAAAATCAACACATCTAGAGTAACCACAACACTTAGAAATGTGAATGACTATCATATGTATGTATGTGTGGAGTGAAAGTGTGAACTATGTCTTATGGGTTGTTGTTTTCTTTTGCTATGTGTGTTGGCATGAGTAGAACCTGCCCCAGAGCAAGTTCTTCCCATTCCAAGATCAGGACTATCCATTCCCAGAGCAGCAGGAAGAAGGCAAGTGTCCTTGACCACTTTGATCCAATGTTAGGATGTGTAGATAGAATTATTTGCAGTGTCAATTAAAATATGAAACCCATGCTAGGAAGTTTCCCTAGAATTGCATTACCTTGTTTCCTTGTAACTTGGGTTGGGATTTATTTTATCATGTCATTTATTTATATGCTTAGCCATGCTTAGAATGGGATAATTGGGATATGATATCATCAATTTATTTACCTTACTCTTGAATTAGATCTTATGAGTTATGTAGAGGTAGGGATCGAGGCAAGTTGGATGATTTGGTTGGTGCTGGGTGCACGAGACTCGGGTTTGTGTTTAGTACTTGCCTGGATCCTAAGGACCGGTTCATGGAGCATGTAACCTGGCTTTACCGTGTCAACCACATGCTGAGATGGGGCAGCTTGGCCAATTAATTAGGTGTATTCGCGGCGTAGTATGGGTGTGTTGGATGGTGCGGGGAGTAGGTGTCAGCTGGACTACCATATGAACCGCAAGGCTCAAGAGGGGGCCACTGCAGCGGGGTTGTAGCCTCTTGTATGCTGTTAGGGGTGAAACCTCAGTGGGCCCACGCTCGTCGGGAATCCCTTTGTAAAGGCTTCGTAGTGATCTCCTGGCTACACACCTGGGAAGTGTGAATGTGATTTGTGGCTACTGGCATAGTGGAGGTTCTTTTACTCCACCTAGCAACGAGGGATGAAATCACTACATGTGGGTACAGTGGTGCAAACTCTACAGAGTCAAAACCGTCATGATAGCCGTGCTCACGGTCAAGAGCGGCTTGGACTTATTCATGATTAGAGGATGATTGACTTTGGAAGCTGTGGATGTTTAGCGGGGAGCTTAACATTGGAAATGATGTTATGGTTATTTGATTATGATGATGAGTTGGGAGATTGGGACCATTTCACCTGTGTAGTAATGTAGGTGCTTAATAAGCTAAGGTGGTAGGTAATAATTGCGTAGTGCTTTAACCATGAGTTCAACCTCTCCTTGCTCTAGCCATGCATGACATAACTTTCCCACACTTGCTAAGTACCCACGGTACTGAAACTTGCATATTTGTTGGTTTAAATTGCTGCTCAGGTCAAGGGGATGATGTGGTGTTCAATGACCAAGACTTCGGACCCGAAGAAGGATTCCAGGTTCATGGAGTCCCCCGGGCAACGCCTGTGACGAAGCCCACAAGAATAATATTTCCGCTGCTAGTTTATTTATATGTTATGAACTTATTATCGTCCATCGAGACGTATGCTTTGTAAGACATATTTATATTCGACACCTGGCTTGTAATAAATGATGCTTCACTATTTGTCATCACATGTATGAGAAAATCATCCTGGCATACATGTGATATTCATTCGGTTGCTCTTCGGAGAAACCGGGTGTGACAGAAGTGGTATCAGAGCCAAGGTTGCCCGTAGGAACGTGGACCTAGGTAGAAATGGGCGTATTTAAGGACCCTATTTTCCTAAAAACCATTTCACAAAGGTGTGGGTTGAAAAGTGTTATTTGATGGGGTAACTTTATTCATCTTACCCCAACTTTTATTCAAAATAGGATTTTTGTTTAAAATCTTATCTAACTTAAGTTTAAATGCTTTATGTTTTAGATGGTTCGCATGATCCTCACCGCTCGCAAGTCCACCGGAGGGAGAGTTCCCGTAGTTGCCCTTGCCCTGAGAGAGGAGAACCGTCCGGTGACGTACCTCTCCTACGGATTGGCAGTAGGAGGCTTGTTGCGCCGTCTTCGACGTATGCTCCACACTGCCGGCAATACGGGCAAGCTAATCATACACTACAGCTTCACCCGGACCATCTGTGAGAAGCGGGAAGAATGGAGTTCAGAAATGAGGATTATCCATGAAAATCAGCTGCTCAAGATCCACCGCTCTCCAGCTTGTCGAGTGACACAGGTCGATGCGGAGAAGGATGTCACATGGGAGGCTATCACCTGCCAGAGTCACATCTACCGTCGCCACCTGAACAGGACTGAGTACATGTATGTCCTCTAGCGTGAGAGTGGTTCAACGGAGTACAAGTACCCGCCAGTGCAGCAAGGGACTTCCCATGAGCACATGGACCTGTGCTTAGAGGATGCTGCTATGCTCAGCACTCGACTGCAGGAGTGCCAGCAGGAGCTTCAGGATGTTCGTGACACCCTGAAGGAGACTGAGGCGTTGCTTTGAGCCAGCTTGAGGGCGAGAGAAAGAGGAGATGGGAATAAACTCTGTGTCACCATGAATGACACATGGACTCCTGACTCCCCAGATCGCCGGGCGAGCAGGCGTCGCCGCACTTCTCCACCAGCAGCTTCCCCACCCAAAGCGGAGTCAGAGGGCAGCCGCAATAATGAGGAAGATCCCGAGGAGCCAGCTCAGTGATATGAGTCGTGTAGAGTCCTTTCCCATAGTTCAGCAGGATATCGAGTAGGCGAGTCAATACCTTAGTTAATGGTGTGTTAATGTTTGGTGTGTGACGTGAGTTGTGGAAGCCATGGGCATTTGTCCACAACCTCGTTTTCAGGTTGTTTTGCTTTGATGTGTGAACCCCTATGAATTAAGAGTGCATTTATTTTGATGTAAGACGTGAAATCCTCAGAAAATGTTAATATAATAAGACCCCATGAATTTTAAGTTTAAACAAGCAAATTGGGAAGTTAACACGTAATGCTTTAAATTGACATTTGGTTGATCATGATAGATGGCTGGAAGAGGAAAGGGTCATGGTGCCAACCCCGCAAACAACAACGATGAGGCCAGCAACCCTCATCTTTCTGGAGGACAAGACAGGGGTGGTCGCCGTGAAGGAGTTGATCCCATCCACCAAATGCTTGAAAATCAAAATCAGCTCATCCAGAGCCTAACTCAAGTGGTGGCCAACTTGCACCAAGCTCCACCTCCACAAGCTGCACCATGCCAACCAAGGTTGAGTGAGTTTCTAGGGACTCAACCTCCAAAGTTTGCAAGTGCTGCTGAACCTCTGGAGGCAGATGACTGGCTAAAGACCATTGAGAGCAAGATGAGAATCATACGCTAGCAGTGAACTCTCCAGGTGGAGAAATAAGGACAAGACAAGTGTGTCCCAAGGTGAATCTAGACATTAATGGGGTAGTATTTACTGCCAACCTCATAGTGATAGATTCCCAAGGGATAGATATTATTTTGGGTATGGATTGGTTGACCAAACATAAAGGAATCATCCATTGTTCAACAAGAACGGTGGAACTAACTCACCCTAGCGGCACAAGAGTAAAGTTCATAACCATACAAGAGCCTAGGAGGGACATTAAACTCAATCAAGTTGAGGTGGAAGTGGAGGAGATCAGGATCATCAGGGAATATCCAGATGTTTTTCCGGAGGAGTTGCCAGGTATGCCCCCGATCGTGAAGTGGAATTCGCGATTGAGCTAGTGCCTGGAACAGCCCCGATATACAAGAGACCCTATCGGATGGACTCCAAACAGCTGGAAAAACTCAAGGAACATTTGAGAGAATTGACAGAGAAGGGGTACATTCGTCCTAGTTCCTCACCATGGGGAGCTCCAGTGATATTTGTGCCCAAGAAGGACGGAACCCAAAGGTTATGCGTAGACTACCGTGCGTTGAATGAAGTAACCATCAAGAACAAGTACCCATTACCCCGCATTGAAGACTTATTTGATCAGTTGAGGGGAGCTTGTGTGTTCTCAAAAATTGATCTCAGATCAGGATACCACGAACTTAAGATAAGACAAACCGATATTCCAAAGACAGCTTTCGTATCCCGGTACAGACTGTATGAATACACCGTCATGCCTTTCGGGCTAACTAATGCCCCGACGTACTTCATGTATCTTATGAACAAGGTATTCATGGAATATCTGGACAAATTTGTGGTGGTTTTCATAGATGACATTCTCGTCTTCTCCAAAGATGAAGAAGAACATGAGAAACATCTAAGGTTGGTGTTGCAGAAGCTGAGAGAACACCAACTGTATGCCAAATTGAGAAAGTGTGAGTTTTGTCTAAAGAGAGTTCCCTTCTTAGGACATATAATATCGGAGGGAGGAATCTCCGTAGATCTCGCCAAGATCGAGGATGTACAGAAGTGGAAGACCCCTGTGAATGTCGGGGAAGTTCGAAGCTTCTTAGGATTGGCTGGGTATTATCGACGGTTTATCGAGGGTTTCTCCAAGATTTTGAGACCCCTCACCAAATTGTTGGAGAAGGGAATCACATTCACATGGACGCCGCAGTGCGAGACGAGTTTCCAGGAACTGAAGAAAAGATTGACAACAGCCCCAGTGCTAGTCATGCCAGATATGCAGAAGAACTTTTTGGTGTACTGCGATGCCTCTGGAAACGGGTTGGGATGTGTTCTCATGCAAGAGGGGCATGTCGTGGCTTATGCATCCCGGCAGCTCCGGAAACACGAGAGGAACTATCGACCTAGAACTAGCCGCAGTGGTACACGCGTTGAAAATTTGGCGGCACTACTTGATGGGGAAGAGGACAGAGATATATACAGATCATAAGAGCTTAAAGTATATTTTCACACAGCCAGATCTCAACCTCAGACAAAGGAGATGGTTAGAGATGATCAACGACTTTGATGTGGGCATCAACTATCATCCTGGGAAACCGAACGTCGTGGCAGATGCTTTAAGCCGGAAGGTGCAGGTCAATAGGTTGAGCTTGAAGGACATGCCTACAGAATTGAAGGAAGAGGTTATAAAACTCAATCTATGTCTGGTGAATAGTGGTGAGGCCATCGCCATGGAAGTGGACTCCACATTAGAGCAAAACATACGTGATGGTCAAAAGAATGATGAGAAGATACAAGAAATCAGAGAACTCATCAAGGATAACAGAGCCCCTGGTTTCAGACAGGATGAACAAGGTACGGTGTGGCACGGGAAAAGAATCTGTGTGCCTGAAGTGAAAGAGATCCGTGAATTGATTTTGAAGGAGGCTCATGATTCCGACTCTTCCATTCATCCGGGGAGTACGAAGATGTATCATGACCTCAAGAGCAGGTATTGGTGGTATGGCATGAAGCGAGATGTCGCATAACATGTTGCCCTATGTGACACATGTCAGTTGGTGAAAGCAGAACATCAACGACCCGCGGGATTATTGCAACCACTCAAAGTGTCTGAATGGAAATGGGAAGAAATCGGTATGGATTTCATAGTGGGACTACCTAGGACCCTTTCAGGTTCTGGAGAGGAAAGACGAAGTGGCATATCAACTAGAACTACCGGCTCTCCTATCGGATGTGCATGATGTATTCCATGTGTCACAGCTCAAGAAATGTCTAAGGACGCCTGAAGAGATGTTACCCATGAATGAGGTTGACGTACGAGAGGATCTGTCTTATGCCAAGCAACCGGTCAAGATTTTGGAGACAATGGAACGCCTCACAAGAAATAAAAGAATTCGGATGTGCAAGGTGCAGTGGAAGCATCACTCAGAAGAGGAAGCCACATGGGAGCGAGACGACGAGCTTAAGGCACAGTTTCCGGAATTGTTTTCCTAGAACCACCAATCTCGAGGACGAGATTTCTTTTAAGGGGGGTAGAGCTGTAACACCCCAGAAACCTGTTAAGAGGGGAATTTAAAAATTTTTGGACGTATTGCATGTGGTTCAGAAATTCAAATTAAAATTGGAGTTAAAATTCAAATAAAAACAGAAAAGAAAAAGAAAAAGAAAAATAAAAATAAAACCTAACCGGCCAGTGGGCCGAAACCCACCAGCCGGCCCACCAGTCCCCGCGCCAGCCCACAGCCGCGCGCCCCTTTTCCCTCTCACTGACACGCGGGGCCCTCCGTCATCTTCTTCCTCGCGCGCGCTCAGCCGACCACGGGACTCCTCTCTCTCCCGAATCAAAACCAACCCCGGAAACCCGCGTCCCCCAGCCGAATTCTGGTCCAAGACGTCTCCAGCTCGATCCCAACAGATCGCCGCCCTCCCTCGTCTATATAAACGCCGGCATTGCCCCGTTTTTTCCACCCCGATCGGCTGTTTTTCCTCCCGGTGAGAACCAAAGCTTCTCCAGCCGTTTTCTCTCGATCCTTGCTCGGATTTTCTGATCTAACGCGCCGATCATGTTCCACCGCCTCCGGGGGATCATGCAGGTGCAGAAAACTCGGTAGTTTGCGCTCTAGACACAGCTCCGACGAGCACCGCGGCGGTTCCACCTCGGACCTCGTCGCCGACCGCCTTCCAGGGCCTGCGAGCTCAAGAAAAACCCCGAGGTGAGATTCCCGACCTCCCCTCTACCGATCTATGCCATGAAATCCCAGTTTTAGGAGGTATAGACGAAGACCCGAAGTTCTCCGGCGAGATCGCCGCCTCCTGCCGCCGCGCACCGCCGGGCAGCACGGGCTGGCTCCGGCCAGGGCGACGTGGCCGCTTGTGCGCCGTCTATTTTAAATCGCACGGTAGACATAAAACCCCCGCGTACCGTTTCGGCGATCTAATCTCAGCCGTCTATTTTAAATCGGACGATCCACATCAGCCCCGCGTTATAAAGGCCGGTATTCTTACGCTCTACCCCCTGGGGATCTCGAAAAACACGAGCTAGCCCCGGAAACTTCTGATCTAGCCCCTGAAACTTCAGAAATTCGTGTAAATTCATTTAAAATCAGTTTTAGCCCCTGGACTTAATAAAAATTAGGAAAACCCCTCGGTTATGTGTAGCTAGACCCCTGGAAATTTATGAAATAATATAATAGACCCTGTAGTGGGGTGAGTTTACCTTTTTAACACTATATGATATTAAATTTAGAAATTTGAATATGTGATTAGGATTTAAATTTAAAAGGTGAGACAAACACATTGTAAATTCAAATTTAAACTTTCCTAGCAGTTGGAAAACTTTAGAATGAGTTAAAAGCAGATTTTAAGCTGAAATGAATATGTCTAATTGATGGTTCACATTTATTAGTTATAGGGACACATTTTTAGGTTAGGAAATAATTCTGAAAATTGGTAAAATAAATTTAAATTAGTTCACATCAGAGGAGAAGTTCAAAAATATATTATTTAATATTTTAGATCAGAACCTATTCTGTTTAGATGATATGCCCTACTATTTAATATTAAAATTCACTTTTAGTCATAGAAATTAAATCTGGATAATATAGGAAAATAAGTATGCATAAATAGAAAATGATAAATAAAGTCTCCAAATCCAAAGACTTCAGTTTAGGATTTGGTCGAAGATCTGAAAACCCATTTGGAGTAGGAAATTACCTTCCATGCAAACTTGGTAGTTAAGAAGTATATTCATTAAATATAAAGAATTTGTTCAAATTGAAAATTCATATATAGTGTGCAAACAGAAATCTGAAATACAAAAGTTAGAAGTCATATACATATGTTTAAAAGTGCATGAAGGCTAAAAATCAACACATCTAGAGTAACCACAACTCTTAGAAATGTGAATGACTATCATATGTATGTATGTGTGGAGTGAAAGTGTGAACTATGTCTTATGGATTGTTGTTTTCTTTTGCTATGTGTGTTGGCATGAGTAGAACCTACCCCAGAGCAAGTTCTTCCCTTCCAAGATCAGGACTATCCATTCCCAGAGCAGCAGGAAGAAGGCAAGTGTCCTTGACCACTTTGATCCTATGTTAGGATGTGTAGATAGAATTATTTGCATTGTCAATTGAAATATGAAACCCATGCTAGGAAGTTTCCCTAGAATTGCATTACCTTGTTTCCTTGTAGCTTGGGTTGGGATTTATTTTATCATGTCATTTATTTATATGCTTAGCCATGCTTAGAATGGGATAATTGGGATATGAGATCATCAATTTATTTACCTTACTCTTGAATGAGATCTTATGAGTTATGTAGAGGTAGGGATCGAGGCAAGTTGGATGATTTGGTTGGTGCTGGGTGCACGAGACTCGGGTTTGTGTTTAGTACTTGCCTGGATCATAAGGACCCGTTCATGGAGCATGTAACCTGGCCTTACCGTGCCAACCACATGCTGAGATGGGGCAGCTTGGCCAATTAATTAGGTGTATCCCCGGCGTAGTATGGGTGTGTTGGATGGTGCGGGGAGCAGGTGTCAGCTGGACTACCATATGAACCGCAAGGCTCAAGAGGGGGCCACTGCAGCGGGGTTGGAGCCTCTTGTATGCTGTTAGGGGTGAAACCTCATTGGGCCCACGCTCGTCGGGAATCCCTTTGTAAAGGCTTTGTAGTGATCTCCTGGCTACACACCTGGGAAGTGTGAATGTGGTTTGCGGCCACTGGCATAATGGAGGTTCTTTTAGTCCACCTGGCAACGGGGGATGAAATCACTACATGTGGGTATAGTGGTGCAAACTCTGCAGAGTCAAAACTGTCATGACAGCCGTGCTCATAGTCAAGAGCGGCTTGGACTTATTCATGATTAGAGGATGATTAACTTTGGAAGTTGTTGATGTTAAGCGGGGAGCTTAACATTGGAAATGGTGTTATGGTTATTTGATTATGATGATGAGTTAGGAGATTTGGACCATTTCACCTGTGTAGTAATGTAGGTGCTTAATATGCTAAGGTGGTAGGTAATAATTGCGTAGTGCTTTAACCATGAGTTCAACCTCTCCTTGCTCTAGCCATGCATGACATAACTTTCCCACACTTGCTGAGTACCCACGGTACTCAAACTTGCATATTTGTTGGTTTAAATTGCTGCTCAGGTCAAGGGGATGATGTGGTGTTCAATGACCAAGACTTCAGACCCGAAGAAGGATTCTAGGTTCATGGAGTCCACCGGGCAACGCCTGTGACGAGGCCCACAAGAATAATATTTCCGCTGCTAGTTTATTTATATGTTATGAACTTATTATCGTCCATCGAGACGTATGCTTTGTAAGACATATTTATATTTGACACCTGGCTTGTAATAAATGATGCTTCACTATTTGTCATCACATGTATGAGAAAATGATCCTGGCATACATGTGATATTCACTCGGTTACTCTTCGGAGAAACCGGGTGTGACAGCAGGCTGAAAGTTTCTTTGCTCGGGCCCGCGGTTCGTCAACCCCCAGGCAGAGCCAAAGGCCCGTTACGAGCAGAACGAACCACGCCGGGACCCACACGCCAAGCCGGGTAACCCGACCTGAGAGGGCTGGGTCATCAACCGCCTCGAGCAACTTGGTGCATGAGCGTGTGGGGCACTTCAACCTCTGCCAGACTCTCGAAGCCAGACGACAAACTCGGGAGGCCCTCACAGACTTACCTCCCGACTCCTAGACCAACGGCCTCGCCGGGTTAACTACCACGGCCACGGAAGAGGACGGAGCCTGAGCTCAAGTCCTTCGGGCCCCAAAGTCTTCAGAAAGAAGATACTCAGCGCGCCCTATCCACAAAGTTCCGGGCCCCGACCAACATCGGGAAGTACGACTAGGAGACGAACCCTGCAGTACAGTTGGAAGACTACTGTGTAACACCCCAAATTTTGATTCAAAACCCTAAACCATGTTCAGAGGAGAATTTAAAAATTTTTGGACGTATTGCATGTTTTGCAAAAATTCAAATTCAAACTGGAATTCAAATTATACTCAAAACAGAAAAGAAAAGGAAAAAAAAGGAAAACGGGAAAAAAACCGACCAGTGGGCCGAAACCCGCCAGCCGGCCCAGCTACTCCCACGCAGCCCGCCCCCGCGCGCGCCCGCGCTCTCTCTCACCGACGGGTGGGACCCGCCTATCATCCCTAACCCCGCGACCCCGGACTTTTCCCCCCGAGCGCGCGCGATCTTAACCGATCGGGAAACCCGTCCCGCCGCCCGAATTCTGGTCCCAGAGGACTCCAACTTGATCGCAACAGACCCACCGCCCTCCCCCGGCTATAAAAACCCCCGATCCGATCAGTTTTTCCCACGCGATCGCCGATTTTCACTCCGGTGAGCACCGAGACTTCGCCGGTGAATTCTGGCCGATCTAAGCTCGGAAACTCTGATCTAACTCGCTTGTCTTGATCCACCGCCTCCGGGGAACTTTGCAGGTGCAGAAAACTCGGAGAGTTACGGTGTAAACACAGCGCCGACGAGCTTCGCCGTGGTTTTGCCTCGGACCTCGCCGCCGAGCACTTTCCAGGACCCCGAGCTCGAGAAAACCCCCGAGGTGAGATCCCTGACCTCCCCTCTACCGATCTATGCCATAAGATCACAGTTCTAGGCAGAATTCTCGAGGATCCGAAACTTTCCGGCGAGATCGCCGCTTCCCGCCGTCGTGCGCCGCCGGCAGCGCCACCCGCGCTCGATCGGAGCGACGTGGCCGCTTGTGCGCCGTTTATTTTAAATCGCACGGTAGGGTTTAAAACCCCGCGTACCGGTTCGATCTTATAATCTCAGCCGTCGGTTTAAAATCGGACGGACCACGTCAGCCCCGCATTATAAAGACTGGAATTCTTACATGCTACCCCCTGGGGTTCTCTGGAATTGAGAGCTAGCCCCGGAAACTTCAGATCTAGCCCCTGGAACTCCAGAAAATCATGTAAATCCATTTAAAAATCAGTTTTAACCCCTGGACTTAATAGAAATTAGGAAAAACACCTCTGTTAAGTGTAGCTAGACCCCTGGAAATTATGAAAATAATATTATAGACCCTGTGATGGGTGAGTTTACTTTTTAACCCTGTTTAGTATTTAATTTACAAAATTGAATATGTAACTAGTGTTTAAAAATTAAAAAGGGGGACAAACATAATTGTCAAAATTTATTAAAAACTTTCTCAGTACTTAGAAAACTTTGGAGTGAGATAAAAATATATTTTTGGGCTGAAATAAATCTGTTTTATCTATTATTCACATTTAATAGTATAGGGACACATTTTTAAGTAAAGAATAGTTAAAGAAAAATAGGGAAAATAATTATGAAATAGTATACATCATAAGCCATGGTCAAAATATGATTTTAAATTATTTAGGACCAGAACCTAATCTGTTTAGGTGATGTGTATTACTAATTTAATAATAAAATACACAATTATGCATAGGAATATAAATCTGAAAATATAGAAACTAGTAAATGATAAATGGAGTTTCTAAAATACAAAGAATTCAGTTTAGGGTTGATAGAAATTGTGAAGGCACATTGTATGCAAGTATAAATGTGGACACAAAAGTAGGAATCATATATACATGGTTAAAAGTGCATGCAAGCCACAACTTAACACACATAAAGTAACCACAACACATATAATGGTGAATGAATTTCATAAATGTGAATGTGTGGTTTGTATAAAGTAGAAGTGTGAACTATGTCTTATGATTGTTGTTTTTCTTTTGCTATGTGTGATGGTATGAAGTAGAGCCTGTTCAAGAGCAAGTTAACCCTTTCCAAGATCAGGACTACCCATTTCAAGAGCAGCAAGAAGGAGGCAAGTGTCCTTGACCACTTTGATCCTATGCTAGGATGTGTAGATAGAATTATTTGCATTGTCAAATGAAATATGAAACCCATGCTAGGAAAGTCTCCCTAGAATTGCATTACCTTGTTTCCTTGTAGCTTGGGTTGGGATTCATTTTGTCATGTCATTTATTTCCATGCATATGCTTAGCCATGCTTAGAATGGGATATTTGGGACATGAGAATCATCCATTTATATTACCATACTCTTGAATGAGACATTGTGAGTTATGTAGAGGTAGGGATCAAGGCAAGTTGGATGTTTTGGTTGTGTGCTGGGTGCACGAGACTTGGGTTTGTGTTTAGTACTTGCCTGGATCCTAAGGACCGGTTCATGGAGCATGTAACCCGGCTTTACAGTGCCAACCACATGTTGAGATGGGGCAGCTTAGCCAATTAATTAGGTGTATCCCCGGCGTAGTGTGGGTGTGTTGGATGGTGCGGGGAGTAGGTGTCAGCTGGACTACCTTATGAACCGCAAGGCTCAAGAGGGGGCCACTGCAGCGGGGTTGGAGCCTCTTGTATGCTGTTAGGGGTGAAACCTCAGTGGGCCCACGCTCGTCGGGAATCCCTTTGTAAAGGCTTCGTAGTGATCTCCTGGCTACACACCTGGGAAGTGTGAATGTGGAACGTAGCCACTGGCATAATGGAGGTTCTTTTAGTCCACCCAGCAACGGGGGATGAAATCACTACTTGTGGGTACAGTGGTACAAACTCTGCAGAGTCAAAACTGTCTTGACAGCCGTGCTCACGGTTAAGAGCGGCCTGGACTTATTCATGATTAGAGGATTTATGGTTTTGGAAGTTGAGCGGGGAGCTTAACATTTGAAATGATGTTATGGTTATTTGGATTATGATGATGGGATGGGAGATTGGGACCATTTCACCTGTGTAGTAATGAAGGTGCTTAATAAGCTAAGGTGATAGGTATTAATTGCGTAGTGCTTTAACCATGAGTTCAACCTCTCCTTGTTCTAGCCATGCATGATATAATTTTTCCACACTTGCTGAGTACCATTGGTACTCAACCTTGCATATTTGTTGGTTTATATTGCTGCTCAGGTCAAGATAATGAGGTGGTGTATAATGACCAAGATTTTGGACCCGAGGAAGGCTTTTAGGTTCATGAGGACCCCCGGGCAACGCCTGTGATGGAGCCCTAAGAATAATATTCCGCTGCTAGTTTATTTACTTGAGATGAAGCATTAGTGTCCATTGAGACAATTGCGATGTAAGACTTATTTATATTCGACACCTGGCTTGTAATAAATGATGCTTCACTATTTGTCATCACATGTATGAGAAAATGATCCTGGCATACATGTGATATTCACTTGGTTGTTTCTTCGGAAAAACCGGGTGTGACAGAGGTGGTATCAGAGCCAAGGTTGCCCGTAGGAACGTGGACCTAGGTAGAAATGGACGTATTTAAGGGCCCTATTTTCTTAAAAACTATTTTCCAAGGTGTGGGTGGAAAAGTGTTATTAAAGGAGTCATTTTCTTCATCTTACCCCAACTTTCATTCAAAATAGGATTTTTGTTTGAGATTTTATCTAACCTAATTTTAAATTCTTTTGTTTTTAGATGGTTCGCATGATTCGCACCGCTCGTAAGTCCACAGGAGGGAGAGTTCCCGTAGTTGCCCTTGCCGAAAGAGAGGAGAGTCGTCCCGTGACGATCCTTTCCTACGGATTGGCAGTAGGAGACTTGTTGCGCCGTCTTCGACGTATGCTCGAAGCCGCCGGCAATACGGGCAAGCTAATCATCCACTATAACTCCACCAGGACCATCCGTGAGATGAGGGAAGAATGGAGTTCGGAGATGAGGTATATACACGAGAATCAGCTGCTGAAGATCCACCATTCTCCAGCTTGTCGAGCAACACAAGTTGACGCAGAGAGAGATGTCACCTGGGAGGCCATCACCTGCCAGAGTCACATCTATCGTCGCCACTTGGATAAAACTGAGTACATGTATGTCCTCCAACGTGAGAGTGGTACCACGGAGTACAAGTACCCACCGGTGCAGCAAGGGACTTCCCATGAGCACATGGACTTGTGCTTGGAGGATGCTGCTATGCTCAGCACTCGACTGCAGGAGTGTCAACAAGAGCTTCAGGATGTCCGAGACACCCTGAAGGAAACGGAGGCGTTGCTGCGAGCTTGCTTAAAGGCGAGAGAAAGAGGAGATGGGAATGAACTGTGTGTCACTGTGAGTGATCCATGGACTCCTGACTCCCCGGATCGCCGAGCAATCAAGCGTCGTCGCACTTCTCCACCAGCAGCCTCCCCACCCAAAGCAGAGTCAGAAGGTAGCCGAAATGAGGAGGAAGATCCCGAGGAGCCAGCTCAAGAGGACGAGTAGTGTAGAGTCTTTCCCCTAGCTAGCAAGAGGTCGAGTAGTCGAGTCGTTACGTAGTTAATGGTGTGATAATGCTTGGTGTGTGACGTGAGTTGTGGAAGCCATGAGCAATTGTCCACAGCCTCGTCTTCAGATTGTTTTGCTTTGGTGTGTGAACCCACAGGAAATAATAGTGCATTTATTTGGTGTGAGATATAAACCCTCGTAAAATTTTAACAAAGCCTCAACACCTCAAAGTACCAACAAATGAAAGTAGTAAGATGATACTAAATGGTATCAAATTAACATTTGTTGATTCTGCCAGATGGCCGGAAGAGGAAAAGGACGTGCTGCCAACCCCGCCAACAACAATGATGAGGCATGCAACCCTCATCTTTCTGGAGGCCAGGACCGGGGTGATCGCCGTGAAAAAGTTGATCCTCTCCACCAAATGTTGGAAAATCAAAATCAGCTTATCCAGAACTTGACTCAAGTGGTGGCCAACTTGCATCAAGTTCCACCTCCACAAGCGGCACCACGCCAACCAAGGTTGAGTGAGTTTCTAGGAACTCAACCTCCAAAGTTTGCAAGTGCTGCTGAACCTCTGGAGGCAGATGATTGGCTGAAAACCATTGAAAGTAAGATGAGGATTATACAATGCCAAGGGTATGAGAGGGTGCTGTTTGCCTCTCATCAATTGCAGGGACCTGCTGCTGATTGGTGGACCGTCTACGTGGCTGCCCATCATGACCCAGAGAACATCACTTGGGACGAGTTCAAGCGTAGCTTCCGCAACCACTACATCCCAAGAGGTGAACTCAAAAACAAGAGGAAGGAGTTTTTGGGACTGCAGCAGGGAAACATGACGGTGAGGGAATACCTCACTAAATTTACTCAACTATCCCGTTATGCTCCACGAGACATAGAGACTGATGAGCAGAAACAAGATTGTTTCGTGGAAGGACTTACCGCAGAGATGCAGTGTGCAATGTCCTCCAATGAGTATGAAAGCTTTCAAAAGATGGTGGACAGAGCATTTGTGGTGGAAAGGAAGCTAAAGGCCCTGGAAAATGAGAATAAGAGGAAGGCGGAGTGGTCACATCAGGCCTCAGGGAGCAACACCCGCCCACGTATGATGCAACAACCTACGGGGCAGACGAGCCGTGCTGCGGTACCCTATTCAGCACCAAGAGGGTACAACCCAAACTACAGGCCTCTCGCAGCACCAGCACAGCCGCAACGCCAGTTTGTGCAGCAGCCTCGCCCCGCATATCCACCTCGACCAGCAGTACAAGGACCCCCAAATCAACCCCAAGACAACAAGGGCCAAGCATCTAAGATTGGGGTGCAATGTTTCAGCTGTGGTGAAGTGGGGCACTACGCCCATAAATGCCCAAAGAAGAAGCCTGCGCCGCCACAACAGCAGAATGTAGTGAGAGGACGGGTGAACCACGTCACTATGGAGGAAGCACAAGAGGCACCCGACGTGGTAGTTGGTAAGTTTCCTGCCAATTTACACCTTGCAACTCTGCTGTTTGATTCTGGTGCTACCCACTCGTTCATTGCTCAAGGGTTTGTTAAGAAGCATGACCTAGCAACCACACAAATGAACCATATGCTAGCGGTAAACTCTCCAGGTGGAGAAATAAGGACAAGACAAGTGTGTCCCAAAGTGAGCCTAGACATTAATGGGGTAGTATTTACGGCTAACCTCATAGTGATAGATTCACAAGGGATAGATATTATTTTGGGTATGGATTGGTTGACCAAACATAAAGGAATCATCCATTGTTCGACCAGAACGGTGGAACTAACTCACCACAATGGCACAAGAGTAAAGTTTGTAACAATACACGAGCCTAGGAGGGACATTAAATTAAATCAAGTGGAGGTGAAAGTTGAGGAAATCAGGACTATCAGGGAATATCCAGATGTTTTTCCGGAGGAATTGCCAGGTATGCCTCCCGACCGTGACGTGGAATTCGCAATTGAGCTAGTACCGGGGACAGCCCCGATATACAAGAGACCTTATCGAATGGACTCCAAGCAGCTAGAAGAGCTCAAGGATCATTTGAGAGAATTGACGGAGAAGGGGTATATTCGCCCTAGTTCCTCACCATGGGGAGCTCCGGTGATATTTGTGCCTAAGAAAGACGGAACCCAAAGGTTATGCGTGGATTACCGTGCCTTGAATGAGGTAACCATCAAAAACAAGTACCCATTACCCCGCATTGAAGACTTGTTTGATCAGTTGAGGGGAGCATGTGTGTTCTCGAAAATTGATCTCAGGTCGGGGTACCACCAACTCAAGATAAGGCAATCAGATATTCCCAAGACAGTTTTCGTATCTCGGTACGGACTGTATGAATACACTGTCATGCCTTTTGGGCTAACCAATGCCCCGGCATATTTCATGTACCTCATGAACAAGGTAATCATGGAATATCTGGACAAATTTGTGGTGGTTTTCATAGATGATATTCTCGTCTTCTCCAAAGATGAAGAAGAACATGAGAAACATCTAAGGTTGGTGTTACAGAGGTTGAGAGAACACCAACTATATGCCAAGTTGAGCAAGTGTGAGTTTTGGCTGAAGAGAGTTCCCTTTTTAGGACATATAATCTCGGAGGGAGGAATCTCTGTAGATCCCGCCAAAATCGAGGATATCCAGAAGTGGAAGACCCCTGAAAATGTCGGGGAAGTTCGAAGCTTTTTGGGATTGGCTGGATACTATCGACGGTTTATTGAGGGATTCTCCAAGATCTCGAGACCTCTCACCAAACTGTTGGAAAAGGGAATCACATTCACCTGGACGCCACAGTGCGATACGAGCTTTCATGAGTTAAAGAAGAGATTGACAACAGCCCCAGTGTTGGTTATGCCGGATATGCAGAAGAATTTCATAGTGTACTGCGATGCCTCTGGGAATGGGTTGGCATGTGTTCTCATGCAAGAAGGACATGTCGTGGCTTATGCATCCCGGCAGCTTCGGAAGCACGAGAAGAACTATCCTACACATGACCTAGAACTAGCTGCAGTGGTACACGCGTTGAAAATTTGGCGTCACTATTTGATGGGGAAGAGGACAGAGATATATACGGATCATAAGAGTTTGAAGTACATATTCACACAGCCAGATCTCAATCTCCGACAAAGGAGATGGTTAGAGCTAATCAATGACTTTGATGTGGGCATCAACTATCATCCCGGGAAAGCAAACGTCGTGGCCGATGCTTTGAGTCGGAAAGTGCAGGCCAATAAGTTGAGTTTGAAGGACATGCCTGCAGAATTGAAGGACGAGGTTATAAGACTCAATCTATGTCTAGTAAATAGTGGTGAAGCCATCGCCATGGAAGTGGACTCCACACTCGAGCGAGACATACGCGAGGGCCAAAAGAATGATGAGAAGATACAAGAGATCAGACAGCTCATCAAGGAAAATAAAGCTCCTGGTTTTAGAGAGGATGAACAAGGAACGGTGTGGCACGGGAAAAGGATCTTTGTGCCAGAAGTAAAGGAGATCCGTGAATTAATTTTGAAGGAGGCTCACGATTCTGACTATTCCATTCATCCTGGGAGTACGAAGATGTACCAGGACCTCAAAGGCAGACATTGGTGGTATGGCATGAAGCGAGATGCCGCGGAACATGTTGCCCTATGTGACACATGTCAGTTGGTGAAAGCTGAACATCAACGACCCGCGGGATTATTGCAACCACTCAAAGTGCCTGAATGGAAGTGGGAAGAAATCAGCATGGATTTTGTCGTGGGATTGCCTAGGACCCAATTCGGGTATGATTCAATATGGGTCATTATTGATCGGCTAACCAAGGTAGCTCATTTCATTCCTGTGAAAGAAAGCTACAGCGGATCCAAATTGGCAGAATTGTACATGTCAAGGATTGTGTGTTACCATGGAGTGCCAGAGAAAATAGTGTCGGACCGAGGGACACAGTTCACCTCGAGGTTTTGGCAGAAGTTGCATGAAACCATGGGAACCCATCTGAACTTCAGCTCTGCCTATCATCCCCAAACTGACGGGCAGACGGAGAGAATCAATCAGATCCTTGAAGATATGTTAAGGGCATGTGCACTCAAAAACAATAGGAGTTGGGACAAGAACCTACCGTATGCGGAGTTTTCCTATAACAACAGTTATCAAGCTAGTATGAAGATGTCACCGTTTGAAGCTTTGTATGGAAGGAAGTGCAGAACTCCCCTATTTTGGAACCAAACAGGAGAAAGTAAAGTGTTTGGTCCAGAAGTGCTACAAGAAGCCGAAGCGAAGGTGAGGGAGATTCGCAACAACTTGAGGATAGCACAAACACGCCAGAAGAGTTATGCTGATGTACGAAGAAGAGAACTCGTTTTCAACGTGGGAGACTATGTTTATCTCAAGGTGTCCCCTATTAGAGGACTTCGTCGGTTCAAGGTGAAAGGGAAGTTGTCACCTCGATACATCGGACCCTTTCAAGTTTTGGAAAGAAAAGGCGAAGTGGTGTACCAACTAGAGTTACCGGTTCACCTATCGGACGTGCACGATGTATTTCATGTGTCACAACTCAAGAAATGTCTGAGGACGCCTGAGGAGGTGTTACCCATGAATGAAGTGGATGTAGCCGAAGATTTGTCTTATGCCGAGCAACCATACAAGATTTTGGAGACAATGGAACGCCTCACCAGAAACAAGAGAATCCGGATGTGCAAGGTGCAGTGGAAGCATCACTCAGAAGAGGAAGCTACCTGGGAAAGGGAAGATGAGCTCAAGGCACAATTTCCGGAATTGTTTTCTTAGAAACACCAATCTCGAGGACGAGATTTCTTTTAAGGGGGGTAGAGCTGTAACACCCCAAATTTTGATTCAAAACCCTAAACCATGTTCAGAGGAGAATTTAAAAATTTTTGGACGTATTGCATGTTTTGCAAAAATTCAAATTCAAACTGGAATTTAAATTATACTCAAAACAGAAAAGAAAAGGAAAAAGAAAAAGGAAAACGGGAAAAAAACCGGCCAGTGGGCCAAAACCCGCCAGCCGGCCCAGCTACTCCCGCGCAGCCCGCCCCCGCGCGCGCCCGCGCTCTCTCTCACCGACGGGTGGGACCCGCCTGTCATCCCTAACCCCGCGACCCCGGACTTTTCCCCCCGAGCGCGCGCGATCTTAACCGATCGGGAAACCCGTCCCGCCGCCCGAATTCTGGTCCCAGAGGACTCCAACTCGATCACAACAGACCCACCGCCCTCCCCCGGCTATAAAAACCCCCGATCCGATCAGTTTTTCCCACGCGATCGCTGATTTTCACTCCGGTGAGCACCGAGACTTCGCCGGTGAATTCTGGCCGATCTAAGCTCGGAAACTCTGATCTAACTCGCTGGTCTTGATCCACCGCCTCCGGGGAACTTTGCAGGTGCAGAAAACTCGGAGAGTTACGGTGTAAACACAGCGCCGACGAGCTTCGCCGTGGTTTTGCCTCGGACCTCGCCGCCGAGCACTTTCCAGGACCCCGAGCTCGAGAAAACCCCCGAGGTGAGATCCCTGACCTCCCCTCTACCGATCTATGCCATAAGATCACAGTTCTAGGCAGAATTCTCGAGGATCCGAAACTTTCCGGCGAGATCGCCGCTTCCCGCCGCCGTGCGCCGCCGGCAGCGCCGCCCGCGCTCGATCGGAGCGACGTGGCCGCTTGTGCGCCGTTTATTTTAAATCGCACGGTAGGGTTTAAAACTCCGCGTACCGGTTCGATCTTATAATCTCAGCCGTCGGTTTAAAATCGGACGGACCACGTCAGCCCCGCATTATAAAGACTGGAATTCTTACGTGCTACCCCCTGGGGTTCTCTGGAATTGAGAGCTAGCCCCGGAAACTTCAGATCTAGCCCCTGGAACTACAGAAAATCATGTAAATCCATTTAAAAATCAGTTTTAACCCCTGGACTTAATAGAAATTAGGAAAAACACCTCTGTTAAGTGTAGCTAGACCCCTGGAAATTATGAAAATAATATTATAGACCCTGTGATGGGTGAGTTTACTTTTTAACCCTGTTTAGTATTTAATTTACAAAATTGAATATGTAACTAGTGTTTAAAAATTAAAAAGGGGGACAAACATAATTGTCAAAATTTATTAAAAACTTTCTCAGTACTTAGAAAACTTTGGAGTGAGATAAAAATATATTTTTGGGCTGAAATAAATCTGTTTTATCTATTATTCACATTTAATAGTATAGGGACACATTTTTAAGTAAAGAATAGTTAAAGAAAAATAGGGAAAATAATTATGAAATAGTATACATCATAAGCCATGGTCAAAATATGATTTTAAATTATTTAGGACCAGAACCTAATCTGTTTAGGTGATGTGTATTACTAATTTAATAATAAAATACACAATTATGCATAGGAATATAAATCTGAAAATATAGAAACTAGTAAATGATAAATGGAGTTTCTAAAATACAAAGAATTCAGTTTAGGGTTGATAGAAATTGTGAAGGCACATTGTATGCAAGTATAAATGTGGACACAAAAGTAGGAATCATATATACATGGTTAAAAGTGCATGCAAGCCACAACTTAACACACATAAAGTAACCACAACACATATAATGGTAAATGAATTTCATAAATGTGAATGTGTGGTTTGTATAAAGTAGAAGTGTGAACTATGTCTTATGATTGTTGTTTTTCTTTTGCTATGTGTGATGGTATGAAGTAGAGCCTGTTCAAGAGCAAGTTAACCCTTTCCAAGATCAGGACTACCCATTTCAAGAGCAACAAGAAGGAGGCAAGTGTCCTTGACCACTTTGATCCTATGCTAGGATGTGTAGATAGAATTATTTGCATTGTCAAATGAAATATGAAACCCATGCTAGGAAAGTCTCCCTAGAATTGCATTACCTTGTTTCCTTGTAGCTTGGGTTGGGATTCATTTTGTCATGTCATTTATTTCCATGCATATGCTTAGCCATGCTTAGAATGGGATATTTGGGACATGAGAATCATCCATTTATATTACCATACTCTTGAATGAGACATTGTGAGTTATGTAGAGGTAGGGATCAAGGCAAGTTGGATGTTTTGGTTGTGTGCTGGGTGCACGAGAATTGGGTTTGTGTTTAATACTTGCCTGGATCCTAAGGACCGGTTCATGGAGCATGTAACCCGGCTTTACAGTGCCAACCACATGCTGAGATGGGGCAGCTTAGCCAATTAATTAGGTGTATCCCCGGCGTAGTGTGGGTGTGTTGGATGGTGCGGGGAGTAGGTGTCAGCTAGACTACCTTATGAACCGCAAGGCTCAAGAGGGGGCCACTGCAGCGGGGTTGGAGCCTCTTGTATGCTGTTAGGGGTGAAACCTCAGTGGGCCCACGCTCGTCGGGAATCCCTTTGTAAAGGCTTCGTAGTGATCTCCTGGCTACACACCTGGGAAGTGTGAATGTGGAACGTAGCCACTGGCATAATGGAGGTTCTTTTAGTCCACCCGGCAACGGGGGATGAAATCACTACTTGTGGGTACAGTGGTACAAAGTCTGCAGAGTCAAAACTGTCTTGACAGCCGTGCTCACGGTTAAGAGCGGCCTGGACTTATTCATGATTAGAGGATTTATGGTTTTGGAAGTTGAGCGGGGAGCTTAACATTTGAAATGATGTTATGGTTATTTGGATTATGATGATGGGATGGGAGATTGGGACCATTTCACCTGTGTAGTAATGAAGGTGCTTAATAAGCTAAGGTGATAGGTATTAATTGCGTAGTGCTTTAACCATGAGTTCAACCTCTCCTTGTTCTAGCCATGCATGATATAATTTTTCCACACTTGCTGAGTACCATTGGTACTCAACCTTGCATATTTGTTGGTTTATATTGCTGCTCAGGTCAAGATAATGAGGTGGTGTATAATGACCAAGATTTTGGACCCGAGGAAGGCTTTTAGGTTCATGAGGACCCCCGGGCAACGCCTGTGATGGAGCCCTAAGAATAATATTCCGCTGCTAGTTTATTTACTTGAGATGAAGCATTAGTGTCCATTGAGACAATTGCGATGTAAGACTTATTTATATTCGACACCTGGCTTGTAATAAATGATGCTTCACTATTTGTCATCACATGTATGAGAAAATGATCCTGGCATACATGTGATATTCACTTGGTTGTTTCTTCGGAAAAACCGGGTGTGACATACTGCCAGGCCTGCCGAGCTTGCGGGGTGGAGAATGATAACTTCACAATCCAATACCTTCCCCATCTACCTAGCTGTAAAATCCCCAAAAATGCTAGCAAGTAATGCAGCAAATTCCCACTTAGGAAATATGAGGGGAATTAAAACTTTGAATTATAACGGTGTGAGTTCAAAGTGCTGATTTAAATTTCCCAAAAACTTACAAACATAGAGATTTAAATTCATAATTTTGGTCCCCATAATTCAAATAATAAACCTGCCAAAGTTCAGCTCATTTCGAGGGGGTTTACTATTTGTTTGGAATTAAGAGAGAGAGACAGAGCACTCAAATCTGGATTCAAATTTCAGTTCCAAATTTAAACTTCTCCAAAATGGTAAATTGGGTTCATAAATGTGTTCTCCACAATGGAAATAGTATCCATGCCAAAATTCAGATTATTTAAGTTTGGTTTGCTATGCATTTGGGTCAATGGAAGGAGGAAGATTCAAATTTAATTTCAAATTCAAATAGCTAAATGCAGTTGAAATTTCACACCACAATTGAGTCTTTTTAAATTGCAAAAATTCAATTTATGACTTGGCGTGGAAGTATAGCTTTGAATTGTGAGTGGCTGTTGTAAAAAGATCTGGGAAAAATTTGAAGATAATTAGAGGGTGTGGGGCCCCTCTGTCAGTAACACACAGAAGCAAACCGACTGTTTTCTCTTCGGCTGAACACCGAGCGCTCGCCAGGTTCCGGCAGAATCCCCGCCCAATGAATTCCGGCGCCAGATCCTGCTTCCTCGATCGCCTGCTCGCTCTTATTGTGCATGCACAGAGCAGCCGACTGTCTCTTCACTCGTAGCTCGCTCCCTCTGTTCTTCTCCGGTGAACACAAACCAGCGCCACGCCTCCTCTGTTCTTGCTACCCTCAGCCGCTTGAGCTCAGTTTGGTTGAGCTCCAAACAGCAAAGAGTAGTGCCTGACGTGCCCTAGCATCTCCACTCCGAAGTTCACTGCTCAGAGCTGCTCACAAATCGAGAATTGGTGCCAAAGTCTCGAGGTGAACCCGGTGTCACCGTTGCAGCTCACCGTCGACCGCCCGCTATGGACCGCTTCTCCTTCACCTCCATACACAAAAAGGGTGTGCTTCCCTGCCTAGATCATGTAGAAGAAAGCCGTCTCTCATTTGCTAAACTGGGTAGCTCGAATTTTCCATTTTAACGAAACCTAGTTATAGTCATAGCGCTCGGTCTAACCCCAAATTCCGAGTTCACGTGTAACCAACGGTCGAGCAAGTTTACAAGATCTTCCTCACCCCCTAGCGCCCCTCCTCAAAGAAGAAACAATGTAAACCATCGATAATCGGCTAGGTTCTAGCCGTTTTTCTGGCCGCCGGTGAAAAACGCCTCGGCTCACTGTTGAGGATATAGTTGTCGGCCTTTTCATCGTGATTGGGATCCATTTTCGGGTTCCTCGAGTTGCCACGGTGCTCTCCGAGAAAAACCAGCCGGTTTGGCACAACCTAGTGCAAGAACAACGTGGCCGAAACCCTAGCCGCCGCTGCCGCCGTCGCACGCGTGATTCCGGCCATCGTCGGCGGCCGCCGACCTCCTAGAAGTGCTCAACAGATTGTGTTATGGCTAGGCGGTGAGTTGCAGCTCCGGGGGAGGCCGGGAACCCAGTTACGGCGAGCCTCGCCGGCGTGCGCCGCCGCCCCAGCTCTGTTGGCGCAAGGAGGAAAATGCTCGGGTGGGACCCACTGTCAGTCGTTTAAACATTTCAGTTTATTTTCAGAATTCCATTCAAACTTTGAAACTCCATAAGTTTCAGTAGGAATGTCCAACATTTGAGAAACAAATTTGTTGAATTCCTCTCAATAAGTAATTTGCAGAACTGCAAAGAAATTGGTCTGAAGATGAGAGGGACCCGACCACCCTTTCACGGGGTCATGCCACTCGCCCGAGAATCGCATTGGGTGGTGCCGTGATACACGGCACCCAACAGCACGCATATAAGGAAACATGTATTATATCAAAAGCGGAAGCTTACAAATGTTCCTTTGTAAAAAATTTATATCAAATAACTACAGCATAAGACTATAATTATCTCACATCGAATAACTACTAAGCACTCGAGAAGATGTGCAGCCCGTGGACTCTTCTCGCTAGCAACACGAAGTCCTATGGCAGCGGCTGGGTTCTCCACGTGTTAAATGACTCGGAAGTCTCCGAGCCTCACCGGATAACCTTCTCATAAGCACCGAGGTTAACCTGCAAAACCACTCATATAGCAAGCGTGAACACATAGGCTCAGCAAGACTGACCCGTCTCACCTAAACATGTAACTCTATATGCTAGAATTGCAATACGAAATAGGAAGGTAAGTTGCAAAAGACACGCCTATTTATTTGAACCTTACTTTCATGTTTTAGCAGCAAGTTGTGGAGAACCTCACGCTAAGGCACATGAGAGAGCCGCAATCAAACAAGAAATGCATTTCACTCATGTAATTTACCCAAGGTTGAAAGTAACTTTAATTAGCTATAAACTACAGCAAATCATTAACAATCAAAGTCCATCTTTCAATCAGCAACATTTTAACATGTATCTAGCCTGTTCTTTCTACGTCACGATACAGTGAACAGTGATACTCACTGACAGCGAGGGACGGCGATTATAATCGATTTACACCTGCAGGTTTACCCGAATAACCCTTCACGTACGCCCGTACTCGATGTTGTCTACAGCAACCATCACGTACGTCATACGCAACCACCTTTCACCCGTCAGCCAAATATTGAACTGGTCCTATCGTCCCAAGCAAGAGGTCTCTGCGCGCGCATCTGCAGTGCCACCAGCCGATTTACACCTCAAGCTCTCAACCTACCCTCTGGACGACAAGCAATGCCTCAATATCCAGCTACCCGAGTTACATAGGTTTCCCGGTTCCCATATATCCGGTAGGTCTTCGGTACTGTTCTAGCTTGTTCAACAGGCCCGCACAAGGCTCGGTCCTCAATCGACACAAGTGGAGCTATGGCACCCAGGCCCCAACGTCCTGCTGCCCTTACTCTCCGCTCGGTCTCATTTTTATTGCCATGTGTTTCATTTGCTACTTTTACCCGAGTAGTGTGCCTCTAGCCTAATCTCGCGAGTAGTTCTAAGTACTCTACTTGTACCGAATCCTACACTATCTTAGCATTGCAGTAGCTAGTCGAGGTTTACAAACCTAAGCCCCGCCAGGGTTTTCTTGTCTATGCATTTGGGTTTTCAAACAAGAATCTAATGAAAAGATTAAAGTGGATGCTCAAAGTAAGTTCTCAAAACAGTAAAATTTATAAACATGGTTCATGCAAACCGGAGCTTGCTTGTTTTGTAGGGTAGTAGTATATAATAGAAGTTAGTGATCTTCAATCACTTGATCTTTCTGAATTTCCTCAACTGATCCACACGTCAAGGGATGACTCCCTCGAAGTCCTTCGTCGTGAACCCTATCGACATGTATATGCATAATATTTTATAATGCAATTTAAAGACTTAAGAGATTAAAACTTCTTAAGAACAGAGGATGTGTGGAGATCCTAGGATGATTTTGTTGCCTCTGTTGTGCAAAGAACTAAAAGGAACTAAATCTGCCTTAGATGTTTCATAACATCCCTAGCCAAGTTCCTAATGAACATATAAGTTGCTAGAATGATTTGGGTAGAACTACAGATCCTGATCTACAATGACTTCGAAATTTTTACAGGAAGTCATGCACTACACAGAGACTTCGCTTGCCAAATTGCAGCTAAAGTGGAAGGAAATTGGGTCTCCTATAATTTCTCCACTAATCCCTATGTTTTCTCATAAGCATAAGATTGCAGAACAAGGACAGGAAGATCCAAAGCTCACTTTGAGCTGAAAATTTGCATGTGAATTACTGGACACATGAAAGTGTTCTGGACCAAAAATGAACACTTTTTATTGAGTGTTTTATTCAGATCAATTCCCTAAGCATGTAAGCAAAAAGAAATTATATCTGAAGTAACTCACAGGTTCATGCCCAACTTAGTGAACTACAATTTCAATTATAGTTCATAGAGTCTGCATGAAGTTTCCTAGGATTTTTGAAGCTAAGAATGGCCCAGAAATGATTTTTCCAACTCTGGGACATTTTCTGAAAAGTCTCTGTATTCATCTGAACACAGTACGTTGAAATCTGAATTCTCCTGCACAATTAAATTCCAAATGGGCTGAAATTGTTACAGGATTTCAATAACATCCTAAGGATTATTCTGTCAAAATTTGAGGATTTTGGATAAACCAAACTCCCTCTAAAATTGTTTTACTGATAAGTTTCAAAGAATTTTCCAGAATTGATTATTGACTTTCATACAAATTGGGTTGCATATTTGGATAGTGTATTTCAATCTTAATCTAATCCAATTTGAATCACTAAATTTGGATGTTCCTACACAAAGATATGATCTTTACAAGAATTGGGGAAAACCTGAAAATGGGTTCTGTTCTATTTTCCAATTTTCAGAGGCATAAGGAATTAACCCCACATTTGGCCAAGCAAATGAGGTCCAATGACTCTTAAATATTTACTGGGCTTCAAGTGTTTTTGGAAGAATCCCCTTCCCAAATTAGGGAATTTTAAAATACACAGAACTCCTGGAAAAATTCGTACAAGGTTTTCCTTGTATGAATTAATGAGACAAATCCAGGGATTTTTCATAAATATTTGGCTGCACCCTTGGATAGTACTCTCTGAGAGGAATCCAACAAAATTTATTGGACAATTTTTGGACCCTCCTACACAAAGTTTTGGCTCTCCAAAATTTAAACTGAAAACTGGAAATTCTGAAAATGTTTAAATGCTGACTGTGGGTCCAGGCTACGTGTCACTCGCTGAAACAAAGACACACGGGCCACACCGTTCCAGATGCGCAGTCACACCGGATCCAACAGCCACAGATGATCGGGTTTTTAAATTTTCTCTCACTGACTGCTGGGCCCCGCCGGACCTTTCTTCAACCTCGGTTCAGTTCCCGCGCCCGCGTGCCCGAGCCGCCCCCCTCGCTGGGAATCGGTCTCCCGACCTCTTCCCTAGCCCCTGCTCGCCGCCAGAGCCTAATTCGTCACGCTGAGCATGACACTGAGACTTCCTCGAGCCGGCAAGGCGTCTACTGTGGCTAGCGACGGTGCGGCGGCTCGGTACACCTTCGGCGGCGTCGGCCGGCCGACCTAGCGCACCAACAGCTCGGAAAAAATGGCGCTACAGCTCCAGTGAACTATGAGGGAGCTCGACATAGCTTCAAAACTGCTCGGGAATGACGGCAAATAGGGTTTCACCGTGCTCCCGCGGTCCCCCGCCTCGGTTGCCGTTAGAAAACCGCGAAATACCCGACCTATGTGCAGTTTCAAGCTAGAATTGTGAAGAGCAAATGATCGCCGACTACTTTAGGTCCCTTGTGCAAGATTTGACGACCTAAGAATGAGAATTGAGGTCGAATTTGAGATTACCGTGCCGGAAGGTCGGTTTGAACATGCCGGAGAAAAACTTTCAAATTCTCTCTCGGTCGTTCACGGAATGGATTGAGCATTGGAGGAGAGTAGCCCGGTGCCTTGGTGCGTCCAAGGGCACCGGTACTTGGCCGTGACAAGGGCTAGGCTCAGCTGTCCACAGGGGCCTCCCCATTGGTTCTCATTCGGTCGCCGCGCGGACACGGTGTTCCTGGGGTAGGGAGGCCGAGCACCGATCGGTGGCGCGTCGAGGAGGGAAAGAGAGAGGGCCTGGTGCCATTTTTCCACTCTTTAGCTTCTGTTCGTTTTCACTACAGCTGGCTGCTGATTAGTTGAAGGTGGCGGCGGTGGCTCTGTTCAGAGGGCGTGAGAGAGAGCAACCGAGCCAGTTCTCGGTCCTGTGGGCAAAAGGAGCACGGACTGAAGGGATGGGATCACCGAGGGGGGTTGAATCGGTGCTGGAGTCGGTTGTGGAAAAGGTCGACTGGCTGCCGGTGTGCTGTCTTGATCCCCCGGAAGCTGCAAAACAAAGACTTAGTTCCTCTGAAGAGATATTTTGGGTGCATATGACAAGTGGGTCCCACTCTCCCCCTTATCGCTCCAAAATATCTCCAAAGTTTGCAAATGATAAAATTCAATTGTGTGGAGTTGAAAACTGAACTGCCTTTGGATAATTGGGCACAATTCATCCAAATTCAAATATGTATTTGAATTCATTGTACTTTTAGGTCTATTTGGAAAAATGGGTAGCAAATATCTTCAAAAATTCATAAGACTTTGCCTACCCTCTAATTTGGACCTAAAGAATTCAAATATGGAACCTGATTTTTGGTTGGCTGCTACAAATCAGGTTTTGATCACAACAGTTTGAATTCCTATTGTCGCCCTCATTTGAAATTTGAGTTTGAACAATTTGAGTTTAAAAATATGAATTTCATTGCCCCTTGCACATGAGAGCTTACACATGGATTTTAAAATAACTTTGTCCCCCAACACTCATTTAATCCTATGCTAGAGTGGTGGGACACTCATGTCTGTCATCACATGTGGAAAAATTTAAACAAGTCCAAATTTTCATAACTTGAAACCAAATGGTGTTCAAACTTCAGTCCCTTTTATTCAAAATTTTGGGACCTTTACAGAAGGTCCATGGAATTTTCTCCAAAATTCATCAAATTTAAAAATTATGGAATTAATTACAGGAGATCCATGTTACAGAATTTTCTCAAATTTGGCCAGAAGATCCTTCATAACTTCAGCTGTAAAAATTTGAACCTCATTGGACTCCATTTGCTAGTCCAAATTGTCTTCCCAATTTCAGCCTTCGTTGGAAATTACAAAGTTAAACAGAAACTTTTTTCAGCAAGTTGCCCCAACTTCAAAAATCCATTTCTCCCTGTATACAACTCGCAAAAGTTATGAAACAAACTTTTTTTAGAACCAGGGAGACCTCCTCTACTCAGATTTTCCACTGTTAGCTATGTTAAGCTTCAGATTTGAGCTCAAAGATTCAGAGAAGTCATATACTTGTGAGAATTTTAGAGACCACAAGCTTCCATGAAACTTCCTCCAATTTGGCTCAGATCATCCTCATGAAATCTACTGTCTACTGGAAAAATTCCAAAGCCAATTAAGAAACCTTAGGCAGTAAATACAATTAGAAGCTTGATTCTTATAAACTAAAAATCACTTATAAATTTTTTGTATAGATCATATAGTGACTGAAGTCGAGGACACTTCAGAGGCCTTGGAGATCCTCCCTCCCGAAGCTAACATCCCATTTGACTCGCAACCAGGCAAGCCACGGTTTGCATTTAATTACTTTTGCAAAGTTTTGCTTTGTATCACTTATGTTTAGGATGAAATGTTTGCATTAGATTTAAGGTGATTGAAACCCCACTTGCATGACCTCTAAATCCTATGGAGGGTTGGGTAGTCTACAGCTCGATGAGTAGAGAATGTCGTGCTAATGTTCTTACGATCTCGGTAAAAGTCGAGCAGTTGAAATCTACTCGCGAGATAATATTTTATCACATGGGATAGAAGGAAACAAAGAATGGCTTAAGAATGAAAAATTGAGACCCAGCAGAGGGGATAGGATGCAGTGAGCGGAGGTCTCACGTGCGTAGCCATGTTGGTGTCGGTTGGGGACCGAGCTGTGTATGGCTCTTCTAGACAAGTTTGAACAGTACCTGATGCATACTGGCTATATGGAAACCAAAAAACCGATGTAATTGGTTAACCTGGGTGTAACACCCCAAATTTTGATTCAAAACCCAAAACCCTGTTCAGAGGGGAATTTAAAAAATTTTGGACGTGTTGCATGTTTTGCAAAGATTCAAATTCAAACTGGAATTCAAATTATACCCAAAACAGAAAAGAAATGGAAAAAGAAAAAGGAAAACGGGAAAAAACTGGCCAGTGGGCCGAAATCGCCAGCCGGCCCAGCAACTCCCGCGCCAGCCCGCCCCCGCGCGCGCCGCGCTGCCTCTCACAGACGGGTGGGACCCACATGTCATCCCTAACCCCGCGACCCCGGACTCTCTCCCGCGGGCGCGATCGCAACCGATCTGGAAACCGCGTCCCGTCGCCGAATTCTGGACCCAGAGGACTCCAACTCGATCACAACAGACCCACCGCCCTCCCCCGGCTATAAAAACCCCCGATCCGATCAGTTTTTCCCACGCGATCGCCGATTTTTACTCCGGTGAGCACCGAGACTTCGCCGGTGAATTCTGGCCGATCTAAGCTCGGAAACTCTGATCTAACTCGCTAGTCTTGATCCACCGCCTCCGGGGAACTTTGCAGGTGCAGAAAACTCGGAGAGTTACGGTGTAAACGCAGCGCCGACGAGCTTCGCCGTGGTTTTGCCTCGGACCTCGCCGCCGATCACTTTCCAGGATCCCCGAGCTCGAGAAAACCCCCGAGGTGAGATCCCTGACCTCCCCTCTACCGATCTAGGCCATAAGATCACAGTTCTAGGCAGAATTCTCAAGGATCCGAAACTTTCTGGCGAGATCGCCGCTTCCCGCCGCCGTGCGCCGCCGGCAGCGCCGCCCGCGCTCGATCAGAGCGACGTGGCCGCTTGTGCGCCGTTTATTTTAAATCGCACGGTAGACTTTAAAACCCTGCGTACCGGTTCGATGTTATAATCTCGGCCGTCGGTTTAAAATCGGACGGTCCACGTCAGCCCCGCATTATAAAGACTTGAATTCTTACGTGCTACCCCCTGGGGTTCTCTGGAATTGAGAGCTAGCCCCGGAAACTTCAGATCTAGCCCCTGGAACTCCAGAAAATCATGTAAATCCATTTAAAAATCAGTTTTAACCCCTGGACATAATAGAAATTAGGAAAAACACCTCTGATAAGTGTAGCTAGACCCCTGGAAATTATGAAAATAATATTATAGACCCTGTAATGGGGTGAATTCATTATTTTAGCCTTGTTTAGTATTTAATTTAGAAAATTGAATATGTAACTAGTGTTTAAAAATTAAAAAGGGGGACAAACATAATTGTCAAAATTAATTAAAAACTTTCTCAGTACTTAGAAAACTTTGGAGTGAGATAAAAATATATTTTTGGGCTGAAATAAATCTGTTTCATCTATTATTCACATTTATTAGTATAGGGACACATTTTTAAGTAAAGAATAGCTATAGAAAAATAGGGAAAATAATTATGAAATAGTATACATCAGAAGCCAAGGTCAAAATATGTTATTAAATTATTTAGGACCAGAACCTATACTGTTTAGGTGATGTGTATTACTAATTTCATAATAAAATACACAATTATGCATAGGAGTATAAAAAATGATAAATGGAGTTTTTAAAATCCAAAGGGTTCAGTTTAGGGTTGGTAGAAATTATGAAGGCACATATGGGGAAGAAAAATACTTTTCATACACACTTGGTAGTAAAAAGGTGTAGTAGTTGAATATAAGAAATTTATTGGAAACCCATATAAATAGTATGTAAGTATAAATGTGGACAAAAGTAGGAATCATATATACATGGTTAAAAGTGCATGCAAGCCACAACTTAACACACATAAAGTAACCACAACACATATAATGGTAAAGAACTTTTATAAATATGAATGTGTGGTTTGTATGAAGTAGAGGTGTGAACTATGTCTTATGATTGTTGTTTTTCTTTTGCTATGTGTGATGGTATGAAGTAGAACCTGTCCAAGAACAAGTTATTCATTTCCAAGACCAGGAATACCCATTTCAGGAGCAGCAAGAAGGAGGCAAGTGTCCTTGACCACTTTGATCCTATGCTAGGATGTGTAGATAAAATTATTTGCATTGTCAAGTTAATTATGAAACCCATGCTAGGAAGTTTCCCTAGAATTGCATTACCTTGTTTCCTTGAAGCTTGGGTTGGGATTTATTTTATCATGTCATTTATTATTATGCATATGCTTAGCCATGCTTAGAATGGGATATTTGGGAAATGAGATCATCAGTTTATATTACCATACTCTTGAATGAGACATTGTGAGTTATGTAGAGGTAGGGATCAAGGCAAGTTGGATGTTTTGGTTGTGTGCTGGGTGCACGAGACTTGAGTTTGTGTTTAGTACTTGCCTGGATCCTAAGGACCGTTTCATGGAGCATGTAACCCGGCTTTACAGTGCCAACCACATGCTGAGATGGGGCAGCTTGGCCAATTAATTAGGTGTATCCCCGGCGTAGTATGGGTGTGTTGGATGGTGCGGGGAGTAGGTGTCAGCTGGACTACCATATGAACCGCAAGGCTCAAGAGGGGGCCACTGCAGCGGGGTTGGAGCCTCTTGTATGCTATTAGGGGTGAAACCTCAGTGGGCCCACGCTCGTCGGGAATCCCTTTGTAAAGGCTTCGTAGTGATCTCTTGGCCGCACACCTGGGAAGTGTGAATGTGGAACGTAGCCACTGGCATAATGGAGGTTCTTTTATTCCACCCGGCAACGGGGGATGAAATCACTACTTGTGGGTACAGTGGTACAAACTCTGCAGAGTCAAAACTGTCTTGACAGCCGTGCTCACGGTCAAGAGCGGCCTGGACTTATTCATGATTAGAGGAGTGATGGTTTTGGAAGTTAAGCGGGGAGCTTAACATTGGGAATGATGGTTATGGTTATTGGATTATGATGATGGGATGGGAGATTGGAACCTTTTCACCTGTGTAGTAATGTAGGTGCTTAATAAGCTAAGGTGATAGGTATTAATTGCGTAGTGCTTTAACCATGAGTTCAGTCTATCCTTGTTCTAGCCATGCATGATAAAATTTTCCCACACTTGCTGAGTACCATTGGTACTCAACCTTGCATATTTGTTGGTTTATATTGCTGCTCAGGTCAAGATAATGAGGTGATGTATAATGACCAAGATTTTGGACCCGAGGAAGGTTTCTAGGTTCATGAAGACCCCCGGGCAACGCCTGTGATGGAGCCCTGAAGAATAATATTCCGCTGCTAGTTTATTTACTTGTGATGAACTTATTATTGTCCATCGAGACATTTACTATGTAAGACTTACTTATATTCGACACCTGGCTTGTAATAAATGATGCTTCACTATTTGTCATCACATGTATGAGAAAACGATCCTGGCATACATGTGATATTCACTTGGTTGTTTCTTTGGAAAAACCGGGTGTGACAAGAGGTGGTATCAGAGCCAAGGTTGCCCATAGGAACGTGGACCTAGGTAGAAATGGACGTATTTAAGGGCCCTATTTTCTTAAAAACTATTTTCCAAGGTGTGGGTGGAAAAGTGTTATTAAAGGAGTCATTTTCTTCATCTTACCCCAACTTTCATTCAAAATAGGATTTTTGTTTGAGAATTTATCTAACCTAATTTTAAATTCTTTTGTTTTAGATGGTTCGCATGATTCGCACCGCTCGTAAGTCCACAGGAGGGAGAGTTCCCGTAGTTGCCCTTGCCGAAAGAGAGGAGAGTCGTCCAGTGACGTACCTTTCCTACGGATTGGCAGTAGGAGATTTGTTGCACCGTCTTCGACGTATGCTCGAAGCCGCCGGCAATACGGGCAAGCTAATCATCCACTATAACTCCACCAGGACCATCCGTGAGAAGAGGGAAGAATGGAGTTCGGAGATGAGGATTATACACGAGAATCAGCTGCTGAAGATCCACCATTCTGCAGCTTGTCGAGCAACACAAGTTGACGCAGAGAGAGATGTCACCTGGGAGGCCATCACCTGCCAGAGTCACATCTATCGTCGCCACTTGGACAAAACTGAGTACATGTATGTCCTCCAACGTGAGAGTGGTACCACGGAGTACAAGTACCCACTGGTGCAGCAAGGGACTTCCCATGAGCACATGGACTTGTGTTTGGAGGATGCGGCCATGCTCAGCACTCGACTGCAGGAGTGTCAACAAGAGCTTCAGGATGTCCGAGACACCCTGAAGGAAATGGAGGCGTTGCTGCGAGCTTGCTTAAAGGCGAGAGAAAGAGGAGATGGGAATGAACTGTGTGTCACTGTGAGTGATCCATGGACTCCTGACTCCCCGGATCACCGAGCGATCAGGCGTCGTCGCACCTCTCCACCAGCCGCCTCCCCACCCAAAGCAGAGTCAGAAGGTAGCCGAAATGAGGAGGAAGATCCCGAGGAGCCAGCTCAAGAGGACGAGTAGTGTAGAGTCTTTCCCCTAGCTAGCAAGAGGTCGAGTAGTCGAGTAGTTACGTAGTTAATGGTGTGATAATGCTTGGTGTGTGACGTGAGTTGTGGAAGCCATGAGCAATTATCCACAGCCTCGTCTTCAGATTGTTTTGCTTTGGTTTGTGAACCCACAGGAAATAATAGTGCATTTATTTGGTGTGAGATATGAACCCTCGTAAAAGCATAACAAAGCCTCAACACTTCAAAGTACAAACAAATGAAAGTAGTAAGATGATGCTAAATGATATCAAATTAACATGTGTTGATTCTGCCAGATGGCCGGAAGAGGAAAAGGACGTGCTGCCAACCCCGCCAACAACAATGATGAGGCATGCAACCCTCATCTTTCTGGAGGCCCGGACAGGGGTGGTCGCCGTGAAGAAGTTGATCCTCTCCACCAAATGCTGGAGAATCAAAATCAGCTTATCCAGAACTTGACTCAAGTGGTGGCCAACTTGCATCAAGTTCCACCTCCACAAGCTGCACCACGCCAACCAAGGTTGAGTGAGTTTCTAGGAACTCAACCTCCAAAGTTTGCAAGTGCGGCTGAACCTCTGGAGGCAGACGATTGGCTGAAGACCATTGAAAGTAAGATGAGGATAATACAATGCCAAGGGTATGAGAGGGTGCTGTTTGCCTCTCATCAATTGAATGGACCTGCTGCTGATTGGTGGACCGCCTACGTGGCCGCCCATCATGACCCTGAGAACATCACTTGGGAAGAGTTCAAGCGTAGCTTCCGCAACCACTACATCCCAAGAGGTGAACTCAAAAACAAGAGAAAGGAGTTTTTGGGACTGCAGCAGGGAAACATGACGGTGAGGGAATACCTCACTAAATTTACTCAACTATCCCGTTATGCTCCACGAGACATAGAGACTGATGAGCAGAAACGAGATTGTTTCATGGAAGGACTTACCGCAGAGATGCAGTGTGCAATGTCCTCCAATGAGTATGAAAGCTTTCAAAAGATGGTGGACAGAGCATTTGTGGTGGAAAGGAAGCTAAAGGCCCTGGAAAATGAGAATAAGAGGAAGGCGGGGTGGTCACATCAGGCCTCAGGGAGCAACACCCGCCCACGTATGATGCAGCAACCTACGGGGCAGACAAGCCATGCTGCGGTACCCTATTCAGCACCAAGAGGGTACAACCCAAACTACAGGCCACCCGCAGCACCAGTGCAGCCGCAACGTCAGTTTGTGCAGCAGCCTCGCCCCGCATATCCACCTCGACCAGCAGTGCAAGGACCCCCGAACCAACCCCAAGACAACAAGGGCCAAGCATCTAAGATTGGGGTGCAATGTTTCAGCTGTGGTGAAATGGGGCACTACGCCCATAAATGCCCAAAGAAGAAGCCTGCGCCGCCACAACAGCAGAATGTAGTGAGAGGACGGGTGAACCACGTCACTATGGAGGAAGCACAAGAGGCGCCCGACGTGGTAGTTGGTAAGTTTCCTGCCAATTTACACCTTGCAACTCTGCTGTTTGATTCTGGTGCTACCCACTCGTTCATTGCTCAAGGGTTTGTTAAGAAGCATGACCTAGCAACCACACAAATGAACCATATGCTAGCCGTAAACTCTCCAGGTGGAGAAATAAGGACAAGACAAGTGTGTCCCAAAGTGAGCCTAGACATTAATGGGGTAGTATTTACTGCTAACCTCATAGTGATAGATTCACAAGGGATAGATATTATTTTGGGTATGGATTGGTTGACCAAACATAAAGGAATCATCCATTGTTCGACCAGAACGGTGGAACTAACTCACCCCAATGGCACAAGAGTAAAGTTCATAACGATACACGAGCCTAGGAGGGACATTAAATTAAATCAAGTGGAGGTGAAAGTTGAGGAAATCAGGACCATCAGGGATTATCCAGATGTTTTTCCGGAGGAGTTACCAGGTATGCCTCCCGACCGTGACGTGGAATTCGCAATTGAGCTAGTACCGGGAACAGCCCCGATATACAAGAGACCTTATCGAATGGATTCCAAGCAGCTAGAAGAGCTCAAGGATCATTTGAGAGAATTGACGGAGAAGGGGTATATTCGCCCTAGTTCCTCAACATGGGGAGCTCCGGTGATATTTGTGCCTAAGAAAGATGGAACCCAAAGGTTATGTGTGGATTACCGTGCCTTGAATGAGGTAACCATCAAAAACAAGTACCCATTACCCCGCATTGAAGACTTGTTTGATCAGTTGAGGGGAGCTTGTGTGTTCTCAAAAATTGATCTCAGGTCGGGGTACCACCAACTCAAGATAAGGCAATCAGATATTCCCAAGACAGCTTTCGTATCTCGGTACGGACTATATGAATACACTGTCATGCCTTTCGGGCTAACCAATGCCCCGGCATATTTCATGTACCTCATGAACAAGGAATTCATGGAATATCTGGACAAATTTGTGGTGGTTTTCATAGATGATATTCTCGTCTTCTCCAAAAATGAAGAAGAACATGAGAAACATCTAAGGTTGGTGTTACAGAGGCTGAGAGAACACCAACTATATGCCAAGTTGAGCAAGTGTGAGTTTTGGCTGAAGAGAGTTCCCTTTTTAGGACATATAATCTCGGAGGGAGGAATCTCCGTAGATCCCGCCAAAATCGAGGATATCCAGAAGTGGAAGACCCCTGAAAATGTCGGGGAAGTTCGAAGCTTTTTGGGATTGGCTGGATACTATCGACGGTTTATTGAGGGATTCTCCAAGATCTCGAGACCTCTCACCAAACTGTTGAAAAAGGGAATCACATTCACCTGGACGCCACAGTGCGAGACGAGCTTTCAGGAGCTAAAGAAAAGATTGACTACAGCCCCAGTGCTGGTTATGCCAGATATGCAGAAGAATTTCACAGTGTACTGCGATGCCTCTGGAAATGGGTTGGGATGTGTTCTCATGCAAGAAGGACATGTCGTGGCATATGCATCCCGGCAGCTTCGGAAGCACGAGAAGAACTATCCTACACATGACCTAGAACAAGCTGCAGTGGTACACGCGTTGAAAATTTGGCGGCACTATTTGATGGGGAAGAGGACAGAGATATATACGGATCATAAGAGTTTGAAGTATATATTCACACAGCCAGATCTCAACCTCAGACAAAGGAGATGGTTAGAGCTAATCAATGACTTTGATGTGGGCATCAACTATCATCCCGGAAAAGCAAACGTCGTGGCCGATGCTTTGAGTCGGAAAGTGCAGGTCAATAAGTTGAGTTTGAAGGACATGCCTGCAGAATTGAAGGACGAGGTTATAAGACTCAATCTATGTCTAGTAAATAGTGGTGAAGCCATCGCCATGGAAGTGGACTCCACACTTGAGCAAGACATACGCGAGGGCCAAAAGAATGATGAGAAGATACAAGAGATCAGACAGCTCATTAAGGAAAATAAAGCTCCTGGTTTTAGAGAGGATGAACAAGGAACGGTGTGGCACGGGAAAAGAATCTGTGTGCCAGAAGTAAAGGAGATCCGTGAATTGATTTTAAAGGAGGCTCATGATTCTGACTATTCCATTCATCCTGGGAGTACGAAGATGTACCAGGACCTCAAGAGCAGGTATTGGTGGTATGGCATGAAGCGAGATGTCGCGGAACATGTTGCCCTATGTGACACATGTCAGTTGGTGAAAGCTGAACATCAACGACCCGCGGGATTATTGCAACCACTCAAAGTACCTGAATGGAAATGGGAAGAAATCAGCATGGATTTTGTCGTGGGATTGCCTAGGACCCAATCCGGATATGATTCAATATGGGTCATTATTGATAGGCTAACCAAGGTAGCTCATTTCATCCCTGTGAAAGAAAGCTACAGTGGATCTAAATTGGCAGAATTGTACATGTCAAGGATTGTGTGTTACCATGGAGTGCCAAAGAAGATAGTGTCGGACCGAGGGACACAGTTCACCTCGAGGTTTTGGCAAAAGTTGCATGAAACCATGGGAACCCATCTGAACTTTAGTTCTGCCTATCATCCCCAAACTGACGGGCAGACGGAAAGAACCAATCAGATCCTTGAAGATATGTTAAGGGCATGTGCACTCAAAAACAATAGGAGTTGGGACAAGAACTTACCGTATGCGGAGTTTTCCTATAACAACAGCTATCAAGCTAGTATGAAGATGTCACCGTTTGAAGCTTTGTATGGAAGGAAGTGCAGAACTCCTCTATTTTGGAACCAAACAGGAGAAAGTAAAGTGTTTGGTCCAGAAGTGCTACAAGAAGCCGAGGCGAAGGTGAGGGAGATTCGCAACAATTTGAGGATAGCACAAACACGCCAAAAGAGCTATGCCGATGTATGAAGAAGAGAACTCGTTTTCAACGTGGGAGACTATGTTTATCTCAAGGTGTCCCCTATCAGAGGACTTCGTCGGTTCAAGGTGAAAGGGAAGTTGTCACCTCGATACATCGGACCCTTTCAAGTTTTGGAAAGAAAAGGCGAAGTGGCGTACCAACTAGAGTTACCGGTTCATCTATCGGACGTGCACGATGTATTCCATGTGTCACAACTCAAGAAATGTCTGAGGACGCCTGAAGAGGTGTTACCCATGAATGAAGTGGATGTAGCTGAAGATTTGTCTTATGCCGAGCAACCATACAAGATTTTGGAGACAATGGAACGCCTCACCAGAAATAAAAGAATCCGGATGTGCAAGGTGCAGTGGAAGCATCACTCGGAAGAGGAAGCCACCTGGGAACGGGAAGATGAGCTCAAGGCACAATTTCCGGAATTGTTTTCTTAGAAACACCAATCTCGAGGACGAGATTTCTTTTAAGGGGGGTAGAGCTGTAACACCCCAAATTTTGATTCAAAACCCAAAACCCTGTTCAGAGGGGAATTTAAAAATTTTTGGACGTGTTGCATGTTTTGCAAAGATTCAAATTCAAACTGGAATTCAAATTATACCCAAAACAGAAAAGAAATGGAAAAAGAAAAAGGAAAACGGGAAAAAACTGGCCAGTGGGCCGAAATCGCCAGCCGGCCCACTAACTCCCGCGCCAGCCCGCCCCCGCGCGCGCCGCGCTGCCTCTCACCGACGGGTGGGACCCACATGTCATCCCTAACCCCGCGACCCCGGACTCTCTCCCGCGCGCGCGATCGCAACCGATCTGGAAACCGCGTCCCATCGCCGAATTCTGGACCCAGAGGACTCCAACTCGATCACAACAGACCCACCGCCCTCCCCCGGCTATAAAAACCCCCGATCCGATCAGTTTTTCCCACGCGATCGCCGATTTTTACTCCGGTGAGCACCGAGACTTCGCCGGTGAATTCTGGCCGATCTAAGCTCGGAAACTCTGATCTAACTCGCCGGTCTTGATCCACCGCCTCCGGGGAACTTTGCAGGTGCAGAAAACTCGGAGAGTTACAGTGTAAACGCAGCGCCGACGAGCTTCGCCGTGGTTTTGCCTCGGACCTCGCCGCCGATCACTTTCCAGGATCCCCGAGCTCGAGAAAACCCCCGAGGTGAGATCCCTGACCTCCCCTCTACCGATCTAGGCCATAAGATCACAGTTCTAGGCAGAATTCTCAAGGATCCGAAACTTTCCGGCGAGATCGCCGCTTCCCGCCGCCGTGCGCCGCCGGCAGCGCCGCCCGCGCTCGATCAGAGCGACGTGGCCGCTTGTGCGCCGTTTATTTTAAATCGCACGGTAGACTTTAAAACCCTGCGTACCGGTTCGATGTTATAATCTCGGCCGTCGGTTTAAAATCGGACGGTCTACGTCAGCCCCGCATTATAAAGACTGGAATTCTTACGTGCTACCCCCTGGGGTTCTCTGGAATTGAGAGCTAGCCCCGGAAACTTCAGATCTAGCCCCTGGAACTCCAGAAAATCATGTAAATCCATTTAAAAATCAGTTTTAACCCCTGGACTTAATAGAAATTAGGAAAAACACCTCTAATAAGTGTAGCTAGACCCCTGGAAATTATGAAAATAATATTATAGACCCTGTAATGGGGTGAATTCATTATTTTAGCCTTGTTTAGTATTTAATTTAGAAAATTGAATATGTAACTAGTGTTTAAAAATTAAAAAGGGGGACAAACATAATTGTCAAAATTAATTAAAAACTTTCTCAGTACTTAGAAAACTTTGGAGTGAGATAAAAATATATTTTTGGGCTGAAATAAATCTGTTTCATCTATTATTCACATTTATTAGTATAGGGACACATTTTTAAGTAAAGAATAGCTATAGAAAAATAGGGAAAATAATTATGAAATAGTATACATCAGAAGCCAAGGTCAAAATATGTTATTAAATTATTTAGGACCAGAACCTATACTGTTTAGGTGATGTGTATTACTAATTTCATAATAAAATACACAATTATGCATAGGAGTATAAAAAATGATAAATGGAGTTTTTAAAATCCAAAGGGTTCAGTTTAGGGTTGGTAGAAATTATGAAGGCACATATGGGGAAGAAAAATACTTTTCATACACACTTGGTAGTAAAAAGGTGTAGTAGTTGAATATAAGAAATTTATTGGAAACCCATACAAATAGTATGTAAGTATAAATGTGGACAAAAGTAGGAATCATATATACATGGTTAAAAGTGCATGCAAGCCACAACTTAACACACATAAAGTAACCACAACACATATAATGGTAAAGAACTTTTATAAATATGAATGTGTGGTTTGTATGAAGTAGAGGTGTGAACTATGTCTTATGATTGTTGTTTTTCTTTTGCTATGTGTGATGGTATGAAGTAGAACCTGTCCAAGAACAAGTTATTCATTTCCAAGACCAGGAATACCCATTTCAGGAGCAGCAAGAAGGAGGCAAGTGTCCTTGACCACTTTGATCCTATGCTAGGATGTGTAGATAGAATTATTTGCATTGTCAAGTTAATTATGAAACCCATGCTAGGAAGTTTCCCTAGAATTGCATTACCTTGTTTCCTTGAAGCTTGGGTTGGGATTTATTTATCATGTCATTTATTATTATGCATATGCTTAGCCATGCTTAGAATGGGATATTTGGGAAATGAGATCATCAGTTTATATTACCATACTCTTGAATGAGACATTGTGAGTTATGTAGAGGTAGGGATCAAGGCAAGTTGGATGTTTTGGTTGTGTGCTGGGTGCACGAGACTTGGGTTTGTGTTTAGTACTTGCCTGGATCCTAAGGACCGGTTCATGGAGCATGTAACCCGGCTTTACAGTGCCAACCACATGCTGAGATGGGGCAGCTTGGCCAATTAATTAGGTGTATCCCCGGCGTAGTATGGGTGTGTTGGATGGTGCGGGGAGTAGGTGTCAGCTGGACTACCATATGAACCGCAAGGCTCAAGAGGGGGCCACTGCAGCGGGGTTGGAGCCTCTTGTATGCTGTTAGGGGTGAAACCTCAGTGGGCCCACGCTCGTCGGGAATCCCTTTGTAAAGGCTTCGTAGTGATCTCTTGGCCGCACACCTGGGAAGTGTGAATGTGGAACGTAGCCACTGGCATAATGGAGGTTCTTTTAGTCCACCCGGCAACGGGGGATGAAATCACTACTTGTGGGTACAGTGGTACAAACTCTGCAGAGTCAAAACTGTCTTGACAGCCGTGCTCACGGTCAAGAGCGGCCTGGACTTATTCATGATTAGAGGAGTGATGGTTTTGGAAGTTAAGCGGGGAGCTTAACATTGGGAATGATGGTTATGGTATTGGATTATGATGATGGGATGGGAGATTGGAACCATTTCACCTGTGTAGTAATGTAGGTGCTTAATAAGCTAAGGTGATAGGTATTAATTGCGTAGTGCTTTAACCATGAGTTCAGTCTATCCTTGTTCTAGCCATGCATGATAAAATTTTCCCACACTTTCTGAGTACCATTGGTACTCAACCTTGCATATTTGTTGGTTTATATTGCTGCTCAGGTCAAGATAATGAGGTGATGTATAATGACCAAGATTTTGGACCCGAGGAAGGTTTCTAGGTTCATGAAGACCCCCGGGCAACGCCTGTGATGGAGCCCTGAAGAATAATATTCCGCTGCTAGTTTATTTACTTGTGATGAACTTATTATTGTCCATCGAGACATTTACTATGTAAGACTTACTTATATTCGACACCTGGCTTGTAATAAATGATGCTTCACTATTTGTCATCACATGTATGAGAAAACGATCCTGGCATACATGTGATATTCACTTGGTTGTTTCTTCGGAAAAACCGGGTGTGACACTGGGTGCCGACGCTTACCCAACCGTTTTATAGGAGATAGTTAAGGGTAGCAAGGTGTAAATCTGCCGGCGGGCACAGACACGGTCCGCGTGGGGACCTCCTGCCCGTTACGGATGGACCGGTTCGACATTTGGGTTTCCTTTGAAAGGTTGCTGCATACAATAGTGTAGGAAGGTGTGAGGATCCAAACTTCTGAAATGGGTGTATGTGACATGTTATCCGGGTGTCTATTGATTGCAATCATTGTTTCTCACGGTTATTCGAGTACCGCATGTTCACTGCGCTGTGACGTAGTAAATACTGAAAGAGGTCAGATGAAATTGCAACCATGTATGTTGTAGATGTAGAGCTCACTAAAGTTATATTCCACTTTGGGCATAACCACATCGGAAGGAAGTGTTTCTTGTTTGATTGTGGAATTCCGATGTGAGGGCTGCTCAAGGCACATTATATTGCCGCTGAAACTGAAAGTAAGGATTAACATGTAGGCGATGTAAAAGCCCAAGAATTTACTTGTTAGAGTGTTCATCACATCACCACAAACCAGCTCATTTTGTGGATAGCTCATGAACACATGTGAAAAGCAAGTAAACACCATCAAGAGGATAATTAAATAAAAAACTCACAAATCCAAAAATAGGATTTCACACATGCAAACATGAGAGGCTGAGCTCACCATTAGAACCTAAACCTTCTTAGGAGTGCTCATGCCAAGTTTCATGCAAGTTTAAATTATTTTGAGGCACTTTCGGATACAATTGCAAAAAGGGCTATTTGAATGCAAATTCAAATTTCAGCCACATTCATCACTTGGATTCAAAAGTTAACTTCATATTCAAACTAAGCACATTTTTCTGAATTAGTCCCCCAATTTACATCCTCATTGGAATTCATCTTGTTGGGAGCTATATTTGGATTAATTCAAAACTGAAATTGAATTTCAAATTCAAGTGTGATTCGAATTTAGCTAACCCAGCTCAAATTTGAGGATTTCCAATTCAAAGAATGACTTGATGATGAAGTCTATCATTTAAGTGTTAGTAGCTCAGAAAATATCAAGGAAATAATGAAAAGTATTAGAGGGGAGAAGTGGACCCACCTTGTCAGCTGCACAAGCTCGGGAACTGCCTTTGTTTCATCGGGAGCGCGCCAGCGCGGGCTGCAGCTCAACCCAGAGGAGCGGTGTGAGCGCCACCTCCTGCTCAGGTGTTCCAGTGGCCAAAGGCTATAAGCAACGCGCTCTGCCACGTGAACATCCTTTTCCCCGACCGTTCACACTCTTCCTCGCTCTGCTCCGAAGGAAAAAATCGCCGCCGCTCGGTTGTTTCGGCTCTCCGGGGCCCGATTTCTACAAGCCATCTCATGGCCGACAATCAACACAAAAACCGACCGCCCTAAGGTGCTTGATATGCCAGTGCAAACCACTCATATTTTCATGCATCACCGAGGGAGAATTTCTCCATCTATCGTTACGGTGTTCAGAGAACCGAGCCGCTCAAAACTCTAAAATTCGTGGTGATTAGTCCATCAGAGCGTATGCCAAGCTACACACACGTTCTACACTTTTCCACGGCCATCTAGGATCAAAAATCATCAAAAACCGTCGAGTATAGGCTCGCTCTTCGAGTTTCTCGAGCTGCCGCCGATGTTGGACCTAGGTCGATGGTGAGCTCCCATCGGCCGTTTTCACGGCGAACCGACTCCATATCCGTGCTTAGCATGTCACCACGGAGCTGTAGGGCCAAGGGTTGATCGGAATAAGCCTCTGTAGGAGCCGGGCGACTTCGCCGGAGCTGCTCCGTAGCCGCGGCCCGTCGCCGTTAGGGTTCCGGTCACCGGTGGCCTCGACCGACCCTGTGGATGAATTCCCCGTGTTCCTAAAGTGAGGGGCGGCGAGATTTTTCCCTAGAGGAGGCCGGGAATTCACTTACAGTGGACCTCACCGGAGAGCGCCACCACCTGAGCTCGGACGCGCGCGAGGAAGAAGAAAGTGTGTGGTGGGGCCCGCGTGCAGGGTTTAGACTTTTCTTTGAATTTCAGATTTCAGTTCAAATTTTAAATGCCCATAACATTCGCTAGGATTGTCCAAATTGAGTGAACCAAATTTTGTTGGATTCAGCTCTCCGAGTACTGTCCAACAAATCAAGTTTCAGTTCATGAAACTTATTATTTGTCCAGAATTAATTCCCTAAAATTTTAATTGTTGGGAATTTTATATGGAGAATTTCTTTATGGAAAATTCTAAAAATTGGCTAGGATGTTCATTTGAAAATCCTTGAGTCACAGGAAATATTTCAGATCCATCCAAGTTCATTTAGTCCCCCTAATGGTGTGATTAATTTAACTGCCCTGAGAAAATAGGAAAATGTACAGAAACATTTTTCAGATTTTTCTCAAATCTTGATTGGGGCATAACATCCTATAGGATTCTTCAAATTACATGAAACCAACTCCATTATAACCATCTCAAACTCTAGTTTCCAGAAAGTAATGGTTTTATCCATGAAAATCCCTGGAAATCCTTAGAAACTCTAGTAATGACATAGACTTTTATTTGTGAAGAGCTCAAACGAGCTTTGTTTCAAATGAAATTTGGTCAGGTCTCTGGTTAGGTTCTTACCAAGCCACCGTAAAAATTTCAGAGCCAAATGGGATGTCTAGCTAGAGTTATAGTTCTTTATATGCTAAATTCAACACATTTGCATTTAAATTGACATATCGTTGAATTGATTATGTGTAGTCGCTGAACGCGAGGAGACCCCGGAGATACTGGACTTCATACCTCCGGAAGAGACCCTAACCCCTCACCAGCAGCAACAAGGCAATCCCTGGTTTGCATTTAACAAAGTTTATCAAGTTTTAAATTATACTCACTTAGTTTGAAGTATGTATGTGCATTAGGTGTAGGATGATTGACACTGCACATGCGTAACCAGAATATTCCAAAGAGAGTGAGGGTAGTGTCTAAGTCCTCGAGTAGATCATTCTTGGCTTAGTGTTTATATACTTCGGTACAAGTCGATTAGTTGGAATCTACTCGCGAGTATAGGTTTTGTCAAACGGGATTGGTTAGAGATGTGAGACAACTTTAGTAAGAAAAATGAGACTAGCCAGGGGGCTAGGATGCAGCAAGAGGAAGTCTTGTGTGTGTGGCCCTGTCCGTGTCGATTGAGGACCGATCCTTGTGCGGCCCATGCTGATCAAGTTTGAATGTACCAAAGGCATATCGGATATATGGGGTCCGATAAACTGATGTAACCTATACCTCCGGGCGTCGAGGCATAACGCACTGATTTATAGGTGTAGGTTGAGGGCAGCAAGGTGGAAATCCGCTAACAGGAATAGAGAGATGCTCCGTGTAGGGAACCTCCTGTCCGTTTGGGTGCGACCGATTCGATGTTTGGGCTGTTTGGTGAAAGGTTGTTCCGCGTGACCTCGAGTGAGCGTGCTGTGCAGCTCCGCGGATGGGCATACGTGACATGGTATTCGGTTATCCCTGCAGGTGTATATCGAGTCGATTCGCTGTCCCTCGCGGTAATGAGTACCACTTGGTCACTGAGTCGTGTTGTAGGTTAACATATCGAATGTTATGATTCAATATTGCTGATATGAATAACTTGTATTGTTACATGTGTGCCACCAAATATTGCTCACTAAATTTAGCTTTGTGAACCCTTAACTTGTGGCTAAAAGATGAATTAAGGATGAACTTGTAGGTGTGTCCATTTGCTGCAAACATTCATCCGATATTCGAGTATGACTTGCATGTAGCGTTTCATGTGTAGGAGAGTCGGTTAAGACTTGCTGAGCCATCGTGCTCACGGTTGCGGCTATGAGTGTTTGCAGGTGAGAAGTACCCAACAGACTCCGAGTACGAGTCCACCGGCGAGGGCTACCGTCCATCAGGGACTACGGCTGTGTGGGAGCTGTACACACCGTGCTGAGGTTGAGTGGAGCTAGTGTGCGTTGTCCGTAGGGCCCGATAACCAACTTTTGGTAGTTAGGTTTTGGCATGAGTTGTATAAAAACCTTCCGCTGTAGTAGACTCTATAGAGGAGTTGTAACTGAAGAGTTTACTACTTTTGTACAAATTCAGTAAGTTTTAATGTAATGCTATGTTTCCTTATCGTGTGTGCTATCGGGTGTCGCATCATGCGGCACCACCCTCTGTGATCCTGGAATGTACGCATTTCGGTCCGTCACAGGCGAGTCTTTATCGCAATATCATTTTCCTATATTACAAATCTCTACATGTAGAGTCTCATGTTTAGGAGTGACGGATAAGTCTTGCTGAGCCATCGTGCTCACGGTTGCTATAATTGAGTTGCTGCAACATGGTTCCAAGGCATGATGAAGAGATGTGGACGTAAAGAATTGGTAGGAAAGGTCCAACCGGCTGGATTATGGACTCAGGCTGCGGCTGAGTCAGTTATGGCTCAAATATGGAAAGATTTGAGTTGATTATGATAGGATTTCGTGTGGTACACGAAGTTGAGTTGTTTTATAAATGTAGGATACGTTCCTAAGGTGTTTGGAAGTCTTAAAATTGCTTCTATCTGCGTATAGAAGAGTCTTGAGCAGTTATGAAAAGTTTCGATTCAGAAACAGAGTAGGATTAGAGTCCTAGTTTGAATTGGGTTGGCCTCCGGGCTGGTTATATAAGCAAGGGAGGCCAGAGCTCGTGGTAAGATGACCTTGGGCTGTTCCTATTATGTTTTGATCAATAAAATTCGTAATTTAGAGGATCTTTTGTGCCTTGTTCGTCTGACTTGTTTTTGTCAAGTCTTTCTCGTTGAGTTTCTGGACAGCACGACAGTGCTTCGGTGTTTTGATCATAACTCGAGTTTTACAGATCCAATTGATGTGATTCTTTTTGGGTTATCTTCACAACTTTATTATATATTATATGTGAAAATTTCAATGTCATTGGATTTGTAGTTTCTGATATCCACGAGTTTCTTTGCAGTGTTGCAGATCTGGTTTTTACTCGAGTAGAACAGATTGACACTCGTTTGTTCTTTCAAACATAACTTGAGTTTTTCTTGACGGATTTCTGTGATTCTTGTTGTCATGTCTTTGTGACTTCATTCTATATAATATATACCACTTTTGTCACTGTTGAACACATTTAGATCAGTCGCATACACGGTTTCTTTAATAGATCAATTTTCTGCTGAGGGGGTTTTTGTTGCTTCCGCTAAAATGTTTAAATATACCATTCACCCTGCCTGATAGCTTTTCACGTGCTCTTCGATCCTACAATTGGTATCAGAGTCACGGTGCTCTAATCTTTGTGATTTGCATGTGCTTTGACTAATCATCATGGAGAAATACTCCACAAAACCTTGTGTGATCAGTGGCATTGATTTTCAGGTTTGGAAGGCACGAATGGAGGCTTTCATCCAGGCGCAAGGCTTCGCAATATGGGAAAAGGTGTACAAGCCTTATGACTGCCACCAAACGATCAAGTCACGGCTACGAACATGAGAGATGTCGACAACAACAACAACAAAGCACGAAACTTTATCATACAAGGATTAACTCAAAGTGACTCCGACCGTGTTGCACACCTCCGATCCGCATACGATGTGTGGAAAGCACTTTGTGACTACCATGAAGGATCCAACATGATCAAGGAGGTAAGACAAGATATGTTCTAGAAAGAATACATGCGCTTCAAGATGACCCGGTGAGTCAATCAATGACCACTTTGCTTGCTTCAATAAAATTCTCAGCAACTTGCATAGTGTCAACGTTAATTTTTCAGATGCTGAAAATGCTAGGGAATTACTAAGTGCATTAGACATGTCAATTTTGGAGATGATAGTTACATCTCTTCATGAATATACTGTCACGAGTACACTTACATTAGATGTGCTATATTCTATGTTAAAAACTCATGAAATTGACATAATATCACGTAAGAACCCCAACAAGTCTCTTGCATTTGTTTCACAACGTAACATGCCTAGATCTAGTCAATCTTCATCTTGTGGTACACTTTATTTGTTGTCCTCTCTAAACCTTGAACAGATTGAAGAGTTTGCAGTGGAAGAACTTGCACTCATCTCTACTCGGTTCTCAAAAGCATTGCAAAATGTGAGAACTAGAAGGAGAGGAAGTGCCAGACCTCAACGATGCTTCAAATGTGGTAAGACAGGACAATTTCGTATGGGTTGCCCTAACCTTTCAGGTCCTACTTCCCATGATGAAAAGCAAACTAGGACGAAACACTCCTCTACAAACGATAAGAAAAAGAAGAAGGGTTTTATAGGACGCCAATTGGTAAATAGTTTTATCTCCGCACTTCAAGAACTTGGCTCGAGCGATGTGGACATCGGAAGTGACGAAGATGAAGTTCATTCGGTAAACTTATGCTTCATGGTGGGCAAGTCAAGTTCAAGTATGGAGTCGGCAGAACACAACAGCGACAATGAAGAGGTATGTCCTACTTGCGAAGAAATGTGTGATGCTATTTCTCGTGCCTTTATAGTTAAGAAAAAGGACAAAAATCTTAGGGACAATGCTGTTAAATTTTAGTCACTAGATTAAAAAATTAATCGTTTGAAATCTTTGATTCCTAGTGATGATTCTTGTGTGATTTAATATATGAACAATTGTCCTCTCTAAGAAGTGCACATACCTCCACACTTGATAAACTTGAGTTAGAGATTGAAAAAAACAGAGAGCTTGCTGCACTTAATGATAAAAACTTGAAAGATGCTTGTTGTTCTACTATTGATTTGCATTGTTCTACTTGTGATGATCTTAATAAGGAACTACAAGATGCTATGAATGAAATTTCTATACAGAACAATGCTTTACGTTCTCACGAAGTTAAATATTTTTCCAATTGCAAACTAAAAGGAAAAACTTCATGTCAAAACTGCCTAGACATGTCTAAGAATCTTGATGACATGAATAGGACACTAGAGCGGTTTTATAATGGGAATAAGAATCTGAACTTGCTGTTGAATTCTTCTAAATCTTGCAATGATAAAACTGGTTTAGGTTGTTATTCCCATGCTCATGCTAAAGCACATCTAGTTAAAATTGTAAAGTCATTAGGAAGTCATTTGATTAAAATAGTTCCTAAACAAAAAGAAGTGGTTTTTAAATCTGTAGGAGTGTTGTCTCATTCGGTTTTAGATAAACATGTTCTCTGCTCATATAGACATGAACATAAAGTTAAATTTCATTGTACCTACTGTGGTAGAGATGGTCATGTCATAGTTATAGACTAGCTAAGCAACAGAAAAAGGAAAGAATGATTGCTAGATCACATAACAACTGTGCAAAACCTGTTGTGTGTGCTGAACCAAATGTAAGGAATATGCAACCTGCTGTAATGAGCCAAAAACATGCAAAGTTTGCTTCCGGACCTGCTGTTTTTAGTGCTACTTATGTAACACCTCGTAGGTCAGTAGTTGTGTACAAAAATCTTCAAACTTTGGCTCATAAACCTGCTGTTTTATCTCAGCCTTTGTGTGTTACTTCTGCTGGACGTCGTGTGACACAGTACTGGATTCCTAAATGCCTTTTGACTGACCCCAGTATTAAGTCATCGACGTATTGTACTTCTATGTAGGTTACATGCTTGAGGAAGGAGAACATTTGGATTGTGGATTCAGAATGCTCACTCCACATGACCGGTAACAAAGAATGGTTCTCCTCCCTCTCTTTTGTGTCACATGTAGAAAATGTTACATTTGCCGATAATTCTTTAAATCCTATAATTGCTAAGGGTTCGATTAGAGTAAATAATCACTACACTTTAAAAGATGTGGCACTTGTTAAAAATTTGAAATACATCTTGCTTTTTGTTTCACATATGCTAGATGAAAATCTCGAAATTATTTTCACTAAAAATTGTTGCAAGGTTGTAGATTAAAATAGTGAGCTCATTTTTAATATGTCTCAGTTTGGAAGAGTTTTTAAAGCTGATTTTGATATGTCATCCTCTAGGCATAGATGTCTAGTTACAAATGATTCAAAAGACCTATATTTTTTGCATCGTAGATTTGGTCACGTAGGCTTTGATCATCTCACATGTGTTAGTGCTCTTGATCGCATACGTGGGCTGCCTAGCTTAAAGAGGACAAAGAAATTGTGTGCTCTCCTTGTAGACATGCTAAGATGGTTGCAGGTTCACATGCTCCTCTCACAATGACCATGACAACTGAACCGGGTCAACTTTTGCACCTTATCACCGTAGGACCTTCACGTGTTCAATCCTTCAGAGCTAAATGGTATGTTCTTGTGATTGTTGATAACTTGTAACGGCCTCAGTTTTTGACACATGTTTCAAGTGTTCATCACCACACAACACACCTCATTTGAAGAAAGTTGATGAACACATTTGAAGAGCAAGTAACCATTATCAACATGCTCATTAGAGAATAAACTCACAAAATGCAAAAGTGGTATTTCCCACATGCATCATCTAGGGGCTGGGCATATGAAAACTCCTACACCTTGCTAGGAATGTCCATGCCAAGTTTCACCAAAATTCAAAACCTTTTTGAGGTACTTTTGGTTATAGCTAGAAAGAGGGTAGTTTGAACTCAAATTCAAATTCAAACTGTTTTTATCCCATGAATTCAAAAGTGGGAGGCCTATTCTTACTCAGCACATTTTTTTGAGCTCACACATCAATTTTCACTCCATTTGGAGTTGATCTTGACATGAGCCAAGTGTAGCAAATTCAAACTTTATTTGAATTTCAAACTGAACATGTGCTGAAATTTAGTCAAACAAAAACCAATTTGAATTCTAACCAATTCAAATGGCTCAGGGTGAATAATTCAAATCACCATGGGCATTTTAGGGCTTACTGTTTACAACAGTGATAGAGAGTTAATATGAGAGGTTAAAATGGGGGTAGGACCCACCTGTCATAGGCTGCTGAAAACATGCAACCGAAGCAGTGGACTTTGCCTCTCTCTGTTCAATGCCACCGAGGGCTGCTCGGGCGCCACCGAGGAGAGCCAGCGCCACCAGCTGCTTCCCGCCTACACACGCGAGCCCAGGGTCAGTTCCGGGGTCCTCTTAAGGCGCTCCACGCGCTCCGCCGAAGCGATCATCGCTCGCTTCCTTCTCCCCGGTAAACACCGAGCTCGTCGGCCTCCGCCTCTCTGCTCGATCAGGAAACTGTGAAAACATCATGCCCTCTCCTCACCCGAGCAGCTAGGCAGCACCCTGAGGTCAACCTCTATTTCCCCGACGCCAAAAACCCCGAGCTCCGGCCTCCCTTGCCCGAGAACGATCACCACAGCGGTGACCTAACCTCAGCCGAAGGACGGGCGCTCGTGGACAGCGTTCAACAGGGGCTTTCACGGGACAGCAAGAACGGCAACGGGAGCGCGCGGCCACCGTGTTGCTCTCCTCCAAGTCTTGAAGCAAACCGTGGAGCATCCGCTACGAATTCCCAGATTTTGCTCCGGCGGTATTAAACCGAGCTTCCGGTACGGTTTCTTCGAATTTCCGCTCTATGATCCTCCTTAAGCTATCAAATATTGCACATAGGCGCTGGACTAGCCGGCGATCATTTTCCTTTTAGCATCCGTGGTATGAAACCAACTAGGAGTGACGAATTTTGATCTTGATCAAGGACGTTCGTGGCGGGCACGATCGGTCACACGGTGCCGACCAACTTTCCGCCATGTTTGAACACCTTTGAGATCTTGTCGAGCTTCCTAGAGGTGTACTGATGCTGTAGAACTGGTTGTTCGAGGTCTTGGCGGGTTAGAACCCACGGCCGACGGCGCTGAACCTCAACCAAGGCTGCCGCATGTCGCCAGGTTATTTTCGGTCACAGCCAGTTCGAACTGACCCCACAGACGTGTTCCTCAACGTCGTTAACCCCCTGACGGCGAGTTTCAGACTGTGCGGTGGACGGCAGCGGCAATCCAGCGAGCAGCGGCAACCCACCGGCTGATTTGAACTTTTCCCCGATTTTCAGAATTCATTTAAACTTCAAATCTTCATAACTTTGGCTAGAAACATCCAAATCAATGAACCAAATTTTGTTGGATTCAGCTCTCTGAGTACTTTCCAGCAAATCAAGTTTCACTTCATGAAAATCCCTATTTCTCCAGAATTAATTCCTAAAAATTTAAACTGTTTGGAATTTTAACTGGAGAATCCCTTGGAGGAAATTCTGAAATTTTGCTGGGATGTTCACCAAAATATCCCTGAACGACCATAAAAATTTCAGATCCATTTGAGCTCATTTGATCCACCTGATGGTGTGATTGATAAAACTGTTCCAGAGAAAATAGAAAATGTTCAGAAACATTTTCAGAATTTTCTCTGAAATTGTTTAGCTCATGTCCTTAGCTAGGAACCTTCAAATTAAGTGAGACCAACTCCATAAGAACCCTCTGAAAATCTAGTTTTCAGAAAGTCATGGCTTGCTCCATGAAAATCCCTAGAACACCATAAGAGCTCCAATTAAGGTCAAGTACATAATTATTTGTGGAGATCTCAAATGACCTTTACTGCAACTAAAACTTGGCCAAGTCTCTGTTTAGGTTGTAACCAAGCCACAGTAAAAATTTCAGGGTCAGTGGGTCTGTCTAGTAAGACTTATAAGGTTCACAAGTTTAATTCAAATCAAATGCATTTAAATTAACACATATACTTGTATCTCATGTAGTCGCTAAGGTCGAGGAGGAACCTGAAGTCCTAGACTTCGTTACTCCGGAAGAGCAGCTAGACTACGACCAAGAGCGGCAAGGCAAGCTCCTGTTTGCATTAACCTTTTTTACAAATTTTTACTGTTTTGAGAACTTTCTTTGAGTATCATTAATTCTTGCATTAGAGTCTTGTTTGAAAACCCAATTGCATAGCCAAGAAAACCATGGGTTGGGATTAGGGTTGAAAACCCCATTAGCTACTGCAAAGCTAAGATAGTGTAGGATTCGGTACAAGTCGAGTAGTTGGAACTACTCGCTAGAATAGGCTAGAGGCACATTGCTCGGGTAGAGATAGCAAACGAAACACATGGCAATAAAAATGAGACCGAGTGGAGAGTAAGGGAAGCAGGACTTTGGGGCCTGTGTGCTATAGCTCCGCTTGTGTCGATTGAGGACCGAGCCGTGTGTGGGCCTGTTGAACAAGCTAGAACAGTACCGAAGACCTACCGGCTATATGGGAACCGGGAAACCGATGTAACTCGGGTAGCTGGGTGTTGAGGCATAGATGGTTGTTCAGAGGGTAGGTTGAGAGCTCGAAGTGTAAATCGGCTGGCGGCACAGAGATGCGCGTGCAGAGACCTCTTGCTCGGGACGATTGGACCGGTTCAACATTTGGCTGACGGGTGAAAGGTGGTTGCGTATGGCGTCCGTGATGGTTGCTGTAGGCAACATCGAGTACGAGCGTACATGATCGGTTATTCGGGTAACCCTGCAGGTGTAAATCGATTATAATCGCCGTCCCTCACGGTCAGTGAGTACCACTAATTCACTGTACCGTGACGTAGAAAGAACAGGCTAGATACATGTTAAATTGTTGCTGATTGAAAGATGAACTTTGATTGTTAATGATTGGCTGTAGTCTAGAGCTATCTAAAGTTCTTTTCAACTTTGGGCAATGTATATGAGAGAAATGTGTTTCTTGTTTGATTGCAGCTCTCTCATGTGCCTTAGCGTAAGGTTCTCCACAACCTGCTGCTAAAATTTGAAAGTAAGGTTCCACTAATTAGGCGAGTCCTTGCAACTTGTTTTATCTCCTGTACCTATCACCCCTCATGTAGAAGTTCCATGTTTAGCAGAGACGGGTCAGTCTTGCTGAGCCTTCGTGCTCACTGCTTGTATTTGAAGCTTTTGCAGGGTTCTATGAGGAAGGGACTGCCGAGGAGGAGACGGAACCCCAGGAGGGGAACCCAGTCGAGTGGGAGTCGTGCACGACGCCGTGTTAGTGTGCTAGCAAGGACACGTTCACGGGCTGAACGTGAACTTGATGCGTAGTCTACGCCCGTGAGTGTAGACTGAACATATTTTGTTGTAAAAATGTTCATAAACCTCTTTATGTAATAAAACTTTGCTTCCGCTTTGTACCTTTGATGTGTGTTATCCGGTGCTGTGCAACGCAATACCCCTCAGCGTGATCCTGGATCGACAAGACCGTGGGGTCGTGTCAGCGTTGGTATCAGAGCTCGCTTGAGGTTTAACACACTACAAAGGTCATCTTTTTCCAAAATCCAGTGAGGAACGAGTTAGTAGCCCATATAAGGATGTTATTAGTGTATAGAAAGTAGCATACTAACCTATTTGATTATGTCAGAAAATCGTGCATCTCGGGACGCTTTATGTCTTGGGGGGTGCACGTAAGCGCTGTCCACCAGTGCGCACAAGCTGAAGGGAGGAGCCCCACGGGAGGAAGGTAACCCGACCCGCTTTAATATCCTCTACGACTCTTCATGTCGTTTGGGGTATTCGAGAAACGTCTGTCCCTGGCGTGCGTGGTGCAATTTGGGAGACCCCGTCACGTGGTCAGTAACATGAACACGTAGTTCAAGGCGTGTTTGGCTTGAGAACATCCGGGCGAGTGATGACGACCTGGTGTACGAACTGTATGGATACCGGGCTCGGGGTGCAGCCGAGTCTGACGATTGTGTGAGTTATCTGCAGGTAGTCTAACCACAAAAAAGGTAGACGTGTAGCATCCGTGTGCGAGTGACGCTTAGTGCCACTGAGTTAACGAAGCCGGCTATGTCCGGTACAGGTTTTTCGTTGTGAGGACGTAGTAACGACATGATCTGGTGACGCATCGACGTCACACTCCATTAAATGAGCAACTTCATTATAAAACTTGAAAGTTTTGATCCAAAGCATTAAAACTTGATGTAACTCCTTCCCTTAATCAGGATATTCAAAGTTAATAAGTTTTCAACTTATAGGAGACTAAGGACAGAGTCCCCTGTTTTCAGCTGATTGAAGGCTGAAGTCAATCAGAGGTTAGAGGTTGAGTTCTTTCGAGGTTGGGATCATATGATACATTTATGGAAAGATTTGGGAGAGCTTTACAACTTTTCTGTTGAGGTCCAGAGGTGTTTCATCCCTTAACCAATCGAAAAATGCAGTAGAGTTGAAACTGTCCAGAAAACAGGGCAGAGCAAAAACTCTGTGTAATTTGAGCATAACTTCCTGCATAAAAATCCAAAAATAGAAAATGAGGTAGTTCTGGAAATAATATGAGATGGGTTACAACTTTGTAACAGAAAGTTTTGTCATATTGGGAGCAGAATTAACTGGAATTCTTGGATCAAATCAGTACCTAAAGCAGGGAGGTGCTGTCCAATTTTCTCCAGAAATTCTGTTAACTTTGACATCTCACAACTTTTGAACCGGGACAGATCATAGGCCAAGCAAATACTTTCTGGAAAGCTATTGAAGTTAGCTTTAACTTTGAAGTTGAGCTCCGGAATTGGTTTTGCTTTTAGCATGGTCTAAATCAGGTTGAAATGGAAACTGGTCAGGGCTGTCATATTGGACAGCAGATCAACCGTCAAATTTCTTTGAATTTCAATTATGTTTCCAAGTTTTGCGAGTTCAATGGCATGTATTATGTTATAACTCAATGGTTTACTGTTCGAATAAATATTTGACATTTCTCAAATATGTTTTTACAGATGACAGCGGATAGACAATTAGAGAACGGTTGGGTGGTGTCCCACTGTTCTCGCCACAGCGGCTATCCGGAAGCATTGAGGCAAGTGCTTCAATATTTCGGGTACAACAAGATGCCGCAGTACTTCGCCAAAGAAGAAGGCGAGGAGGGGAGCAAGACGTGGATGATCCATGTCGAAGTTCCTGCAGGACCTACACTACACGGTTGGGTGCCATTCACCATCACGGTGAGAGGTAGACAACCGTAGGGGATGTGGCAAGTGGCAGCCCGCGACACCATGTCGCGTTTCTGCCAACTACACGTGAGAGCTATGGAGGGCACTCCATACGCACTCATTCCGGTGGAGGGACGGGCTAATCACGTGTGGGAAATGAGGTATATGGAGGCAACCGATCCGGGTTGTCCAAGGTACAATCCCGCGGAGGCAAACCTTAGTCTCCAATTGAGGGCAGGAAAAGCCGTGATGGACAGCCAAGCTGTTCATACGGATTGTCTTGCTGCAAAGCTCAAAGAGAGCACAAGCCGTGGAGACCATTTCGAGAGTGCTCATAACGCACTCCGCAATGTGCTCCTTCCGACGATCAAGCGACTGAATGAACAGCATAATCAGTTGCATCGTCTGAAGAAGGCGAAAAAGAAAAGCCGTGTTGACATCCCGGCGCTGCAAGAACAGGTGCAGGCTCTGACCCAGAAGAATGAGGTCCTTACTCAAGAGCGGGACAAAGCTATTGTGAAAGGGCGAGGCTGGGAAGAAGACTACAACCAAGCCATGGACGAGGTGCACGGTTGCAGGACCTCGTACCTCCGATATTGGGCATACCGGTGGTCTTGGGTCTTCTAGCAATGGGAGAACCCTAGATGGGAGAGGAGGTTGTAGATCCGGAGCCATCAGAAGAGGTACCAGAGGAGGAAGACCCACAGGAGGTCGAGTTCTACTCCGAGTAGGGGGTTACCGTTTCCAAGTAGGGCAACCAGGATAGTGCAACCCAAACTTTTGTAACCGGTGACATGTCGTTTAGGCAGTAGCGTATGTATAGGTAGTGACGACATGAGCACGACTTCTCGGAGACCGATAATAATATATCTTGTATAAAGTTCATGCTTTATCAATATATGTGAATGTTGTGCAAATTATTCATGCGTCGCTTCAATACCTACTGTTTCATATGGAATTTTTAAGTATGACATGTGCTGATCGCTGCTGTTTTGAATTTCAGAATGACTCGTAATCGTGCCAACCCGGACGTTGGGGGTTCTAGTGAAGGGGAAGAAACCTCCCAACAGCCTCCCGAGGACTCTTCGGGACAGCAACAGCAACAGCCGCAACAGAAACAACAAACACTGCCATCGCCACCACCAACGGTTACATTGGCTGACATCGTTGCGGCAATGGCGGGTTCTCATCAGCAGCATACGGAGTTGCTGCAGACCCTCATCGCAAATATGTCTCTACCAGAGAGGCGTCAAGATCGTGAGGAGCGTCAACAGAGCTCCTACTCCGACTTTCTAGCAACTCATCCCCTGGTATTCTCAAGGGCGAATGAACCCATCGATGCGGACAACTGGCTCCACACGATGGAGATGAAGTTCGGGCTGCTCCAAGTGAGTGAGCAGCACAAGACTCAGTTCGCGGTCCAACATCTCCAGGGACCCGCAAGCGTGTGGTGGGCAAACTTCTGTGCTTCACAGCCCACCGACCGAGTTATGACCTGGGCGGAGTTCTGGACGGCCTTCAGGGCCTATCATATACCGCCGGGTCTCATGAAGAGGAAGACGCAGGAGTTCCTACACCTGCAGCAAGGGGGCCAGAACGCGCTGGAATACTCCAGCGCGTTCAACGATCTCGCGCTCTACGCGTCGTATCACGCTGATACCAACGAGAAGCGGCAGGACCACTTCTACCAGGGGCTTAACCCGCTCCTGAAGGACAAATTGGCGATGTTCAATCGCGGCAGCCTCAATGACATAATTGATGCTGCGATTGTTCAGGAGGACTCCGGCAAGGAGTTAGCGGCGGCGGAGAGAAAGCGAAGCGCGCCGCAAAGCAGCGGAGAAGGAGGCGGTCCTTCTCAGAAATTTCGGATGGTGAATCGCCCACCATCGGGTCCACGCTGGCAGCCACCACAGAGGTCGATGCCATTCCGCAGACGACCATATTTTTCACCGGCGTTCAGGCCAGCACTGCCAGCACCACCTCCGCAACAACAACAGCAACAGCGGGCGATGCCGCGTGCGTATGCACCTCAGCAGCGTATGCCGGGCTTTCGTCCCCCAAGCACTGGACAAGCAGCGGCCACATGCTACAAATGTGGTCGGCCAGGACACTTTGCCAGCAGTTGCCCGGAGAGGCAAGGCGGCGGTGTTGCGCCACAAATTCCGGGGAGGAATCAACCCCGGAACCCCACTAATGCGCGGCAGCCAAACCCTAGGCCCGGCACTGTCCACCAACTTGCTATAGAGGACGTGCCGGAGGGTGAGCCAATCATTTCGGGTATGTTCCAACTCCACCAGCATCCCGCCATAGTATTGTTTGATTCAGGCACCACGATAGCTTCATTAGCCAAGCTTTCATTGATAAATACAGCTTGCCAATGCTACCCACCGATAGTCCATATTTGATTTGTTCACCGGGTGGGAAAATTTCAGCAAGCATGATGGTCCCAAAAGCGCCATTATGCTTAGAGGGTAGATTATACCCTACGTCTCTCATAATTTTAGAGGGACAAAAGGTCGATGTCATCTTAGGGATGTCTTGGTTAACCCGCTACGGTGCTGTTTTAGACACCGTCCTCCGAGTTGTGCACGTGAACTCAGAAGTGCACGAATCTCACTCCTTATTTCTGGACAGTCCAGAAATAAAACTTCCAAGTGTCTATCAATCCACAACCATCAGATTGGAAGATATTCCAGTGGTCCGAGGGTTCCCTGACGTGTTCCCGGATGATTTACCGGGGATGCCGCCCGATAGAGAGGTGGAGTTCAAGATTGAACTTGCACCGGGAACCATGCCAATATCCCGAAGGCCGTACAAGATGACACCCAAGGAGTTGGCTGAACTGAAGACCCAGCTGACGGACCTGCTGGAGAAGGGATTTATTAGGCCGAGCTCCTCGCCATGGGGCTGTTCAGCATTATTTGTGAAGAAGAAGGATGAGACGTTGCGGCTTTGCTTGGATTATCGCCCATTAAACGCCGTAACCATCAAGAACAAGTACCCGTTTCCACGGATCGACATGTTGTTTGATCAGTTGGTCGAAGCAAAGATCTTTTCCAAGATGGATTTAAGGTCCGGGTACCATCAGATTAAGATACGGGCTGAGGACATTCCGAAGACGGCTTTCTCGACAAGGTACGGGCTTTATGAGTACCTGGTCATGTCCTTTGGCCTCACCAACGCTCCAGCTCACTTCATGTATTTAATGAATTGGGTATTCATGCCGGAGCTGGACAAGTTTGTCGTGGTCTTCATCGACGACATACTAGTATATTCCAAGTTGGAGGAAGATCACAAGCAGCATCTGCGTATAGTCTTGCAAAGGCTGTGGGATCACAAGCTATACGCGAAATTCAGCAAGTGCGAATTCTGGATATCGCAAGTGCCTTTTCTCGGGCATATCATCTCAGCGGAGGGTATCGCTGTAGACCGGAGTAAGATCGCACAATTGCTGAATTAGAAGTCCCCGAGAACTGTTCACGAGGTACGGAGTTTCCTCGGACTCGCGGGATATTATCGGAGGTTCATTCTGAACTTCTCGAAGATTGCCAAGCCTATGACGGAGCTGCTGAAGAAGGCTACCAAATATGTTTGGAGTTCCGCATGTGAAGCAGCATTCAAGGCTTTAGTCAAGCACCTAACATCAGCACCGGTTTTGGCGCAGCCAGACACAACAAAACCGTTCGATGTGTACTGTGATGCATCCGGCGTTGGGCTCGGATGTGTGCTGATACAAGACCGAAGAGTGGTCGCGTATGGATCACGGCATCTCAGAAAATATGAGCAGAATTATCCAACTCACGACTTGGAGCTCGCTGCCGTGGTACTTGCACTGAAAATGTGGAGGCACTACCTACTCGGTAACCTCGTACATTTATATACCGACCACAAAAGCCTCAAGTACGTATTCACTCAGAAGGAGCTGAACATGAGGCAGCGAAGATGGTTAGGGGTGATAATGGTTTACGAAAAGGATTACGAAATAGAGATCCATTATCACCACGGCAAGGCAAACGTAGTGGCGGATGTGCTGAGTCGCAAGTCGCACGTCAACAATCTGACCATCACACCGTTGGAAGAGAGCGAACCACCACTGCATGTAATTCCACATGGAGCTCTCTACAACCTAGCTTTGATCCCCACCATCCATGAAGAGATAGCGGCAGCTCAGAAACGTGACAAGGGCATGTCGCATTTGCGGAGACGATTAGACAGTGGGGAGCTGAAATGTTTTTGGAAAGACGGAGACGGCGTCCTACGGTTCAAGGACCGGATCGTCGTACCCCGTAACCCGGAGTTACGGAAAAAATCTTTGATGAGGCTTACTTATCTAAGTTTTCTATTCACCCCGGCAGAAACAACATGTATCACGAACTCAGAAGCAAGTTTTGATGGACACGGATGAAGCGGGAGATCGCAAAATACGTGTCCGAGTGTGATACATGTCGTATGGTGAAGGCAGATCCTATGCGGAAACCGGGACTGCTACAACCACTGGGCGTTCCTGCCTGGAAGTGGGAGGATGTGAGCATGGACTTCATCGTCAGTTTACCCACCACATTTCAGAAACATGATTCTGTGTGGGTGATCATCGACCGGCTCACCAAAGTTGCCCATTTCATCCCGGTCAACACCAACTACAACGCCAAGAAGTACGCTGAACTGTACATCTCACGGATCCTATGCTTATACGGCGTACCCCGTACCGTCATATAGGATCGGGGCACTTTATTTGTGTCCCGTTTTTGGGAGCAGCTACACGCTGCATTGGGGACGAAGCTGATCCGTAGTTCAGCATACCACCCGCAGACGGACGGGCAAACCGAGCAGGTAAATCAGATTCTAGAGGACATGCTACGAGCTTGCGCTATCAACCACAGCAAGAATTGGGACGATCACTTGCCGTTAGCCGAGTTCTCGTACAACAATGGGTACCAAGCCAGCATCAAGATGGTGCCTTACGAGGCGCTATACGGGAGGAAATGCCGCACACCATTGAATTGGTGTGAGTCTGGCGAAAGGGTTACCTTCGGGATTGACCTTGTCAATAACGCGGAGGAAAAGGTTCGACTGATTCAAGCGAACCTAAAGGCCACCCAATCCAAACAGTATGCGGACCGGAGAAGACGGCCATTGCAGTTCGAAGTCGGGGATCACGTATACCTACGTGTGTCTCCAATGAAGGGCGTAAACAGATTTGGGGTGAGAGGAAAGTTGGCACCCCGATTCATCGGTCCATTCCAGATTACCGAAAGATGTGGATCAGTAGCATACCGGCTGAAATTACCAGAAGCACTTTCCGGTGTGCACGACGTCTTTCATCTTTCCCAGCTGAGGAAGTGTCTCAAGCTATCAACTACCGTTCAGCTGGAGGACATTGAAGAACTGAAACCGGATCACACCTATCGGGAGGAACCAGTTCAGATCATTGACGAGAAGGCCTGAACCACACGCAACCGTACGTTGTGGTTATACAAAGTTCTGTGGAGTAATCACTCCATGGACGAAGCGACATGGGAGAGCGAAGAATTTCTTCGCGCTAACTACCCCGACTTTTTCACGTCGCATATCCGGTAATTTGCCACCGTCCTCTCTCTCATTTTCACCTTATAATCACGGAACGAGATTCTTTTAAGGGGGGTGTAAAGGCCTCAGTTTTTGACACATGTTTAAAGTGTTCATCACCACACAACACACCTCATTTGAAGAAAGTTGATGAACACATTTGAAGAGCAAGTAACCATTATCAACATGCTCATTAGAGAATAAACTCACAAAATGTAAAAGTGGTATTCCCCACATGCATCATCTAGGGGCTGGGCATATGAAAACTCCTACACCTTGCTAGGAATGTCCATGCCAAGTTTCACCCAAATTCAAAACCTTTTTGAGGTACTTTTGGGTATAGCTAGAAAGAGGGTAGTTTGAACTCAAATTCAAACTGTTTTTATCCCATGAATTCAAAAGTGGGAGGCATATTCTTACTCAGCACATTTTTGTGAGCTCACACATCAATTTTCACTCCATTTGGAGTTGATCTTGAAATGAGCCAAGTGTAGCAAATTCAAACTTTATTTGAATTTCAAACTGAACATGTGCTGAAATTTAGTCAAACAAAAACCAATTTGAATTCTAACCAATTCAAATGGCTCAGGGTGAATAATTCAAATCACCATGGGCATTTTAGGGCTTACTGTTTACAACAGTGATAGAGAGTTAATCTGAGAGGTTAAAATGGGGTAGGACCCACCTGTCATAGGCTGCTGAAAACATGCAACCGAAGCAGTGGACTTTGCCTCTCTCTGTTCAATGCCACCGAGGGCTGCTCGGGCGCCACCGAGGAGATCCAGCGCCACCAGCTACTTCCCGCCTACACGCGCGAGCCCAGGGTCGGTTCCGGGGTCCTCTTAAGGCGCTCCACGCGCTCCACCGAAGCGATCATCGCTCGCTTCCTTCTCCCCGGTAAACACTGAGCTCCTCGGCCTCCGCCTCTCTGCTCGATCAGGAAACTGTGAAAACATCATGCCCTCTCCTCACCCGAGCAGCTAGGCAGCACCCTGAGGTCAACCTCCATTTCCCCGACACCAAAAACCCCGAGCTCCGGCCTCCCTTGCCTGAGAACGATCGCCACAGCGGCGACCTAACCTCAGCCAAAGGACGGGCGCTCGTGGACAGCGTTCCACAGGGGCTGTCATGGGCCAGCAAGAACGGCAACGGGAGCGCGCGGCCACCGTGTTGCTCTCCTCCAAGTCTTGAAGCAAACCGTGGAGCTTCCGCTGCGAATTTCCAGATTTTGCTCCGGCGGTATTAAATCGAGCTTCTGGTACGGTTTCTTCGAATTTCCGCTCTATGATCCTCCTTAAGTTATCAAGTATTGCACATAGGCGCTGCACTAGCCGGCGATCATTTTCCTTTTAGCATCCGTGGTATGAAACCGACTAGGAGTGACGAATTTTGAGCTCGATCAAGGACGTTCGTGGCAGGCACGGTCGGTCACACGGTGCCGACCAACTTTCCGCCGTGTTTGATCACCTTTGAGACCTTGTCGAGCTTCCTAGAGGTGTACTGATGCTGTAGAACTGGTTGTTCGAGGTCTTGGCGGGTTAGAACCCACGGCCGACGGCGCCGAACCTCAACCGAGGCCGCCGCACGTCGCCGGGTTATTTCCGGTCACCGCCAGTTTGAACTGACCCCACAGATGTGTTCCTCAACGTTGTTAACCCCCTTGCGGCGAGTTTCAGGCCATGCGGTGGACGGCAGCGGCAATCCGGCGAGGGGAGGCGGCGCGTGCGCGAGGGAGCGTCAGGAGGAAGACGAAGCCAGATGGCCCACGTGTCAGCGGCTTGGAATTTAAATTGGTGATCGGTCTGTGGCTCGGATCCGGTGTGCTGGCTCGCAAAAACTCCGTGGACCCCGGTGTGCCATTGCCTCAGCGCCCGACATGTGTACTGTGGACTCACCGGCTGATTTGAACTTTTCCCCGATTTTCAGAATTCATTCAAACTTCAAATCTTCATAACTTTGGCTAGAAACATCCAAATCAATGAACCAAATTTTGTTGGATTCAGCTCTCTGGGTACTTTCCAGCAAATCAAGTTTCACTTCATGAAAATCCTTATTTTTCCAGAATTAATTCCTCAAAATTTAAACTGTTTCGAATTTTAACTGGAGAATCCCTTGGAGGAAAATTCTGAAATTTTGCTTGGATGTCCACCAAAATATCCCTGAACTACCATAAAAATTTCAGATCCATTTGAGCTAATTTGATCCACCTGATGGTGTGATTGATAAAACTGTTCCAGAGAAAATAGAAAATGTTCAGAAAAATTTTCAGAATTTTCTCTGAAATTGTTTAGCTCATATCCTTAGCTAGGAACCTTCAAATTAATTCAGACCAACTCCATAAGAACCCTCTGAAAATCTAGTTTTCAGAAAGTAATGGCTTGCTCCATAAAAATCTCTAGAACACCATAAGAGCTCTAATTAAGGTCAAGTACATAATTATTTGTGGAGAGCTCAAGTGAGCTTTACTGCAACTAAAACTTGGCCAAGTCTCTGTTTAGGTTGTAAACAAGCCACAGTAAAAATTTCAGGGTCAGTAGGTCTGTCTAGTGAGACTTATAAGGTTCACAAGTTTAATTCAAATCAAATGCATTTAAATTAACACATATACTTGTATCTCATGTAGTCGCTAAGGTCGAGGAGGAACCTGAAGTCCTAGACTTCGTTACTCCGGAAGAGGAGCTAGCCTATGACCAAGAGCAGCAAGGCAAGCTACGGTTTGCATTAACCTTTTTTACAAATTTTTACTGTTTTGAGAACTTTCTTTGAGTATCATTAATTCTTGCATTAGAGTCTTGTTTGAAAACCCAAATGCATAGCCAAGAAAACCATGGGTTGGGATTAGGGTTGAAAACCCCGTTAGCTACTGCAATGCTAAGATAGTGTAGGATTCAGTACAAGTCGAGTAGTTGGAACTACTCACGAGAATAGGCTAGAGGCACATTGTAAAAGTCCCAAAAATGTGTATGAATAAAAACCAAGGTTTGAGTTCATATGTGTGGCAAAGACATGAAAAATGGGACTTGCTAAAACTTTTCTTCATGTAAAGTAATACAGGGATGATCATCCAAAATGAGGCTCACATTTTTATTTAAAAGTGTTGAACCAATAAGGAGTTAAATACCTCTTTGCATGTAAGTTTAAAAATCAGATTTGAAATTCAAAGTTCACACATGTAGTGACCAAAAACTTTGAATAAACATGCAGCCCTATAGTTGGAATTATAGGGAAAAGTTTGCTCACAAACTTTTCAATTGTAGGGTGGGCTCAAAAAGGAGTTAAAGAGAAGAATTTGCAAACTTCAACCAAATTCAAATTTCGCAAGCAAATTCAAACTGAATTGGAAGGATTCAAATTCAAACCCACATTTTAAAACTCAGAATTGTGGGAATTAAGAGGATCAGCTTGAGAAGATATTTGGGGGGAAAGTGTGGGGTGGGACCCACATGTCATAGAGCTAAAGGAGGAGCCTTGCACCCAAAGTCTTAGCCTCAGTGGGAGATTTTCCCGAACAGCTCACGGGCTGCACCGAGGAGCTTGCCGCGCCAGCTCCTGCTGCCGGTCTCCACGCGCTGGCACCCCGAGGGCGGTCCTGACCGCGTCTTCAACGTGATCACGTGCCCCCCCCCCGGCCGAAGCAAAGCACAGTTGCCTTCTTCTCCTCGCAAACAAACCGAGAGCCGAGCGCCTCACCGCCGCTGCTTCGGCCTGCTCGAGAAATCACGGAAACGGTGCGCCTCCTCCTCCCCCGAGCTGCTAAACCTCTCCCTGAGATCAGCCTCCACCTCCCTGACCTGAAACCAAGCGAGTTTCGGCCTCCGTTGCCCGAGAACAAAGGCCGCCGCGGCGACCTAGCTCAAAAGCGTGATCGGGCGCTCGTGGATAGCCCTCCACAGAGGGTTTCACGGCCGAGAGATTACAGCTACAGACGCGCACGGGTGAGGTGCTGCTCTCAGCCCAAGCTCAGGCCATACCGTGAAGCATCGCCGGCGAATTTCGAAGTTTTGCTCCGGCGGCTTCAACCCGAGCATCCGGTACGGGAATCCAAAATTCTCCACTTCTATTCATTCTTAGCTCATCAAACTTGGCACGTAGGAGCTGGACTAGCCAGCGATCATGTTCTCTTTAGCATCCGTCGCATGAAAATGTAAAAGTCCCAAAATTTGTAAATAGAAAACTTGAGTTATGAATAAAGTTGAGTTTATATACAAGAAATGGGACTTACAAAAACTTTTGTTTACTCATGAAAGTGTTGGCATGTGCAATAAAACTCTAAATTCAGTTTGAACTAAGAGGGTCACTTCCAAAAAGAGGAGGGCCATCTTAAAAAGAGAAAATTCAAACTGTTTGAAAAAGTGTATTTGCAACAGCCAACTCAAAGATCATAGGACATATTTGAATTCCTCAGATCCAAATTATGAGGGAGCCAAGTTTTGAGCAAATTTGAAGAGGCTTTGATATGAATATCAAAGGAACTTGCAAATTTCATCCAAATTTGAATTTAAAACTTAAATCTGAGGAACAACTTGTCAAATTGCAAAATGACTTTTGGATTTGAGTTCCTCAGAGATGAGTTTGCACTAGGTCAGAAATTGAAGATCTTTTGGGGCAGAGGGGAGTGATGGGCCCCACTTGTCATTGAGAGGGGGGAGTATTACTTACTGCTTAAGTCTGCTTCTGTGTATCGGCTCTCACCCGAGTGGCCGAGCGGGCTCGAGGCGCCACCGAGGAGTCGACGTGCAGTTCTTTGCTCATTCTGATCACGGTATAGGCTAGAGACATCCTGGTGCGTCGCTGACATCAAAAATCCGGAAGAAAAGTAGAGCCTCGACGGTGTTCTTCGAGTTTTAGCGTCGGACACCGGTTTTTAAGCTAGGGCGCACGATGACTTGATAGTTGGGGGCGTTTCCGAGCTCGGTTGCTTGCATGACGACCTCGGCCATGAGTTACTGGTGCTCTGGAGCAAGAAATCCGCGGATTTGTGTCAGTAGGGAGGCCGGCCGACGTCGCCGGACAAGGGACGAGGCCGCTGCCCGTCGCCCGACCCCTTGCGGTCCTCTACAGCCCACGCAGAACCCGGGAATGGCTTTCCCACCCTCAAAAACCCCCAGGCGGCGAGTAGCAGGCTGTGGGATGGCCGGAAAGTCAAGTTCGGCGAGGTCAGCGCCGCGCCGGCGAGGGGGGTGGAGCGCGCGGGAAAAAGGGGGGCGGGAGGAAGAAGAAGCTGCTGGCCCCACTGGTCAGTGGCCGTGGCGGTCGACTGGGATTTTCTGCGGCCACCCGATCTGCTTCGGCTACAGACTGGGCAGCTGTGGACCGTGGTGTGGCTACAGCGAGGGACTGACACGTGTGCCGGTCAGAGTTTAAACTGTTTCCAATTGAATTTGAATTACAAATTCAGCTCAAACTTTGGAACTGCATAACTTTTGCTAGGGAGCTCCAAAATTAGTGATTCAAATTGGGTTGGATTCAGGAGGTAAAACTCTATCCAAATATGCCACCCAATTTGCATGAAAATCAATAGAAAATTCTGGAGAATTCTTTAAAGCTTTTCAGCAAAAAAAATTTAGAGGGAGTTCGGTTCATCCAAAATTCTCCAAATTTTGCCAGGATATTCTTTAGGATATTAGGATACTCCTGTAAACGTTTCAGCTCATTTGGAGTTGATTAATTAGGGTAATTCTAATTCCAAGTTTCAGTATTCAAATAAATACAGAAACATTTTCAGAGGATTTCCAAAACTTGGAAATTCAGTTCTGGGCATTCCTTAGCTCCAAAACTCCTAGGAAAATTCATGCATACTCCATGAGCTATGTATGAAATTATAGTTCACTTGAATTTGCATGAAAGTGCAAATTTAATCAGAATTAATTCCTTTTTGCTTAAATGCTTAGGGAATTGTTCTGGGTGATCCAATTAGTGAAATGTTCTGAATTTTGGTCCAAAGAACATTCTTGTGACAAGGAACTCCCAAGAAAATTCCCAGCTCCATTGGAGCCCTGGATCATTAGTGTTCTGTTCAACCAATAATTGATCCCCCACCCAAGTGATGAACCTCACTTCTCACTTGATGATAGTGCTTAAACACACATCCAAACCACCACCCCAGTGTCATTTTAAATTCTTAAACAGAGTTCCAGTTTTGAACTTTTCCTTAGCACTTGTGAGCAAATGTTTTACCATTAAATATATATGCATGTTCATAACGTGTAGTGCTTAAACGTGGAAAGTGAAGATTTGATCAAGGAGCAAGAAGGGCAGGAATTGAACTTCAAGACATCAACAACTAACCTCATATTATCTGACTTTAGTCACCTGCAAAACCAAGGCAAGCCCCGGTTTGCACTTAAGTTGTTTTTAAAGTTTTCCCTTTGTTCACTTCTATTGGTCAAGGTTTGTATGTGCATTAGGTCAAGGATGTGTGATACTCCACTTGCATAACCAAACATGAACCCTGAGGTCAAGGGTAGAATTGTGTCATCGCTGTAGAATAGGGCCGTGCTAAATAGGCTAGGACATCCGGTAGAAGACGAGTAGTTGGAATCTACTCGCGAGCTTTGTTCCAGGACCACATAAGTGGGGTTGGAAAGGGGAGCAAACTAAAGTTTATGTTTCTAAAGATGAGACCGGGCAGAGGGGTTAGACAGCGACAAGACGAGGTCTTGGTCGAGTAGCTCTGCCCGTGTCGGTCAAGGACCGAAGCGTATGCAGCCCTGGGAGCACGTATTGAGTTGTGTACCGGATGCTTACTGATATAGGGGAACCAGGAAACCGATGTACTGGGTTCACTAGATTGTAGAGGCATACCACATCGTCTCGTTAGACCTATGAGCCCGAGACGGCGCGACCGGTTCTACAGTTTAGTGGCCTGAGAAAGGTTGCCACGTACGACGTAATGAAGGACGCCAGAGTTGGGTCTTCAGAGGCGGGCGTATGTGTCGAGTTATCCGGGTAGTGTTTGATTCGAATCACCGTCCCTCGCGATTATGAGTACCGCTTGTTCACTGCGCTGTGACGTAGTAATCAAGTTGTGTGGGAATAGTTTGCAAAAGTTTTAAATGCTGTTATGCTAATTATAAATTGCATGAAAACCATGGTTGAAGTAGAGATAGAGCAAACTAAATTTATTTTTCACCTTGGGACAAGTAACATTGGAATGAAGCGTTTCTTGTTTGATTGTTGAGTTCCAATGTTGCTGGCGCAAGGTCACTACTATTATGGCTAAAATCTGAAAGTTACGGATGAACTCGTAGGCGAGTCTTTTCGCAAAGTACAGGATTAGGTCTTAAGTCACCCTCATGTAGAGTTGCATGCTTTAGGAGAGACGGTTAAGTCTTGCTGAGCCTTTGTGCTCACTCTTGCTATATAAGTGGTTTTGCAGGTAAACTTCAACGCTATAATGAAGGTTGTACGGTGAGACTCTGGAACTCCCTTGTCGTGTGACACTTGGAGAACCTAGACGCTGCCATGTCTTCGTGTTGCTAGCGAGAGGAGTTCGTGGGCTGGACCTCTCCTCGAGTGCTTCTTAGATATTCATCATGAGCTGTTTATAGCCTTCCGCTGTAGCTATTTTGTGTAAATTATTTACAAAGAATAATTGTGAGCTTCTGCTTTGATTTATGTAATACTGTGTTCCTTATATGTGTGCTGTTGGGTGCCGCATAACACGGCACCACCCAATGCGATTCCTCGGGCGAGGCGGTACGGCCCTGTGATCGGGGTCGGGCCCCCTCAGAAAACCCTTTGGGGCGACGTATTTTGAGGTCTACCGAGCACTTCTCCGGTGGACCGAATCGGGCGCACGGTGATGACCGACTTGCGGCTATTTCCGAGCCATTTAGGGGCCATGCCGAGCCTTGCGATCATCCACTGGTGCTGTAGGGCTCGTCGGCACAGGTTTTGGCGGGCTGGATACCTCAGGCAACGCCGCCGAACCCCCACAGTAGCTGTCGCACGTCGCCGGCCATGTTCCGCTCGTCGGCAGTCCTAACCAACCCCACAGCCGTGTTCCTCGGTGTCACAAACTCCCTGGCGGCGAGTTGCAGCTCAGGCGGTGGCCGGAAACGGCGAACTGGCGAGCTCCGGCATCGGGCCGGCGAGGGGCAGCGCGGGCGCGGGGAAGAAGCCGGGGGAAGAAGACGAAGCGTGGGCCCCGGCTGTCAGCAGCTCAAACTTTAAAACCCGGGATTGGGTGTGGACGGGATCCCGTGTGTTGGCGCGCAGATATGCTGTGGCCCGGTGTGGCTTCGTTTCTATTGGCTGGAATTCAAAACTGTGGGTCCAGCCGGATTTTAAATGGGAAAATAATTCCAGACTTAGGTCAATCTTTAGAAATTCATATCTCCCTACAGAAAACTCCAATTTGAGTGATTCCAATCGGGTTGGATTCATCTGTCTGAGTTCTATCCAAATATGAACTCAGAATTGTATGAAAGTTAATATTATATTCTGAAAAATTCTTGGAAAATTTCCTGAAAAAGAATTATCGAGGGAGTTTGGTTTATCCAAAAATCTCCAAATTTTGCCAGAATATTCTTTAGCATATTGTTGACCTTCTAGCAAATTTTCAGCTCATTTGGAGATCATTTGAGAAGGAATTTGCTAAATAAAAACTACTGTGCTCAAAGGAGTCCAGAAACATTTTCAGAAAATGTTTCTCACCTCAAAAATATATTCTGAGCAATCCATAGCTCCAAAAATCATAGGAAAATTTAGGCAAGCTCTCTGAGGCATACTTGGAATTGTAGTTCACTTAATTGGGCATGAAAATGCACATTACCTCAGAATTAATTCTTTTGAGTAGGAATGCTTAAAGAATTGTTCTAGGGGAACTACTAAAGTAAAATGGCTGAATTTTGGACCAGATGACTCTTATGTGATCAAGATGAGTCCTTGAACTCCCTGTTCTTATTCTCCATACTTGTGTATATGTGGGAATACATAATAGATATTGTGAGGATTAGGAAGGGCACAATATGACTCCACATTAGCTGCAATTTGGCAAGCTAAATCCTTAGGTAGTATAGAACCTGCTGTAAAAGTTTTGAGGCCATTGGAGTTCTTGTTCTTCAGTTGCCCTCAAATCGTTTCAGCTTCTCTATTAGGTTCATTAAGGAAAATGGTTAGGGTATAGCTAAGGCCTTAAGGTCAATTTAGTTTATTTCTGTTCTTTGCACAACAGAGGCAAACCAAGCCATGCTTGGCTTTTCCACACAACCTCTGTTCTTAAGAAAATAATTCTATAACTTCTTTCCATTACATTCCATGAAACATATGCATATGCATTTCAATAGGAACCACAACGAAGGGGACTCAAAGGAGTGATTCATTGAAGTGGATCAAGCTCCGGAGAGTCAAGGGTGGATCTGCAAGGACACTAACTGATTATATACGACTACCCTGCAAAACAAGCAAGCTCCAGTTTGCATTTAACAGCTGTTAAGTTTTTATTTTGTATTCACCTTTGGTTAAGATTTGAACTGTGCATTAGGTCTAGTGTTTGATACTCCTCTTGCATAGCCAAATGACCCATGGAGTATTGGGTAGCTGTCTTGCACCGTGTAGAACTGCCATGCTTAAGTACGGTTCGGTAGAAGTCGAGTGGCGAGATGCTACTCGCAGTTTCAGGAACAACAGGGGCATACGGGATTGGTTCATAATTGAATTAGCATGTTAAAGTTGAGACCGGAAGATTGTAGGGGCAGCAGGACATAGGGGCCCGGGTGCTATAGACCTGTCCGTGTCGGTCAAGGACCGATCCGTATGCGGCCCTGTTGAACAAGTTTGAGTTGTGTACCAGACTCATGCTGGCTATATGGGACCCAGTAAACCGATGTACCTCGGGAAGCTGTCGTTGGGACTTTTCGGGTCGCCTCAGGCGAACGGCCGGTGTGCAGTATGTGGGGAATATTCTCATGACATCTCATGTCGGTAGGTGCACCATGAGAGTAGCTACTGTATGGGGCGACTTGATCGATTCAGCGGGGGTGAAACGGGGGAAGGCTGCCACGTACGACGTCAGTGATGGTTGTTGTAGGCAACGTCGAGTACGGGCGTACGTGTCGTGTAGTCCGGGTGTTATTGATTCGAATCACCGTCGCTCGCGGAATGGACCGAGCATACTTGTTCTCACAGCCATGACGTAGTAAGAACTTACATGAGAAAGGAACTAATCATTTTGATGTGAAGTATTATCCTACCTTTGTATTGGATCTTGATGAATAGGCTAGTGCAAACTCGATTCTTTTATGCCATGAGCAATTTACATCGGGGGAAAGCGTTTCTTGTTTGATTGTGGACTCCCGATGTGGCATGCCCAGGGTTACTTAAAATACTGCAATTAATACTGAAAGTAAGGATTCACTTTTAGGCGAGTTTAATTATGCTTATGCCATCCTATGTTAGGTTCGTAACCTCACTTAGAGTTTCGTGTTTAGGGTGACGGTTAAGTCTTGCTGAGCGTTATGCTCACGGATGCTATCCGAGTTGTTTTGCAGGTAATTGACTCGATGCTTATGAGAAGGGGTGCCGATGAGACTCGGGAACCTCCTAGTGCTTACTCAAAGAGCATCCTCGCCGCTGCAGATTGTCTTCGTGTTGCTAGTAAGAAACGTCCACGGGCTGGACCGTTTCTTTGTTGCTAGTTTAGATATGAGACGTGAGAGTGATAGTCTTCCGCTGTAGCTTACTCTGATACAAGAATTTGTAAAACTTTCTTGTACGCTTCCGCAAACTATTTATGTAATATGATGTGTGTTCATCGACCCGTGTGCTGTTGGGTGCCGCGTAACACGGCACCACCCGACGAGGTCCTGGCTGTCTCAGCTGGTATCAGAGCTGCGTTGGGAACAGAGCACGGATTGAGCATCATATTACGTCAAAACTTAGGACATGGTGAGATAACGGTACTAGGCCCACATAAGGACTATTATTAGCATATTATGAAGGTGGCAACCTAACTTATTTGTTATGTCGGAAAACCGTGCATCTCGGGACGTTTATGTCTTGGGGGGTGCACGTATGCGCTGTCCACCAGTGCGCACAAGCTGAAGGGTGGAGCCTCACGGGTGGCAGGTAACCCGACCCGCTTTAGTATCCTCTACGACTCTTCATGTCGTTTGGGGTATTCGAGCAATGTCTTTCCCGGGCGTGCGTGGTGCAATTTGGGAGACCCCGTTACTTGGTCAGTAACGTGAACACATAGCTCAACGCGTGTTTGGCTTGAGAACACCTGGGCGAGTGATGACGGCCGGGTGTGCGAACTGTATGGATACCGGGTTCGATGTGCAGCCGGGCCTGATGATTGAGTGTGGCTTACGTAGGTACTAACCACGAAAACCTTAGTGCGTGTAGAACACGTTTGCAAGTGACCGTTTTAATGCCACCTAAGGATACGTATATGCCGGTGTAATCCGGTTAGGTTTTTCTTTAGTGAGGCAACGTAGTACCGTCATATGTCTTACGGTGCATCGTCACCGTACTACACTGGATAGTATTCTTACCTATGAAGAAATCATTCATGACTAACTTCCAAACTAAAAATGGATGTGATGAAGCACATATTAGTTACTGAGCTCTTCAGTTGAACTAAGTTTCAAAGGAGAGACTTGTTAGGCTTCTTTTGATCTCAAAGACAGAGAGCTCTGTTCAGACAGAAATTTTTCTGGGCTTTAACAGAGATTAACTCTGATTATCTTGACCCAATGGAGGTGTTTGATACAGTTCTGGAAAGTTTATTAAGTTCTCTACAACCTTTCTGTAGAACTCCAGAGCCAAATCCGACACCAAATTGGTTGAATGTCCAGATGAATGCAAACTGTTCAGATAACAGAGCAGCTGCAAACTTCTCTGGATGTTGCTGTAAATTAGCCGTCACAGTCTGTAGAAAAATTTCTAAGGGTCATATGATACACCGTTGGAAAGGTTAGGAAATTTCCAACAATTTTGTAGTTCATAGTTTGTTCAAAATTGTATTTCATTTGTATGTAAAACTGTGATGAAAGCAGCCACATACAAAGGAGGTGCTGGCAAAATTTACCCAGAAATTCTGTCAACTTTGAACAGTCATAGCTATTGATCCAGAGATGATCTAGGGCCATCTGAGTACTCGTTGAAAAGATACTAAAGTTAACTTTAACTTTGGTATTCAACTAGAGTTATGAAAATTCTGCTAACTGGATCCAAATCTCGATTAAGTACAGAAAGGTCGGTTCTGTACAGCAAATGGGGATTGTTTCTGTTGGCTTTAGAAGGATGTGCAAACATGAAGTATTGTTATGCTTTCATAAAGTTTTAGCATGTTCATGTTTTACATACTTTCACATACTTCTAGATCAAGTTTTGACTCCCCTCAAAATTATGCTTTTGCAGTATGGTGCGTACTCATTCTCCGAGTAGGACTGAAGGTTCTCATCGAGACGGTGATGACTCGACTCCACCACGGGCACCGCCATCAACGGTATGGGCGGATGTAATGGCTCAGATGGTCGAGTCAAGTCAAGAGAACACAAGACTACTCCAAGCCTTGGTACAACAGGGCTTACTCCAACGTGCACAACAGGACGTTCCACCTCGGAACGCCTATTTGGACTTCTTGGCGACACAACCGACAATTTTCACGGAAGCCAATGAACCAGTGGAAGCTGATCAGTGGCTTCGAGTTATGGAGTCCAAGTTTGGAGTGTTTGAGTGCGACGAGTATCAGAAGACATTATTTGTAGCTCAACAGCTCCATGGAGCCGCCGGAAATTGGTGGTTTGCTTATCTCGCCACCGTTCCGGAAGGCCATCAAGTGGAGTGGACTGAATTTCGTGAAGCATTCCGTGCTCGTCACATTCCTAGGGGTTTTATAAAGGCCCAACAGCAAGAATTTAGAAACTTGAAGCAGGGGGACATGAGTGTCCTCGATTATGTCAAACGGTTCAACCTTTTGGCACAATATGCTCCTGCTTATGCGACGAGCGAAGCTGCAATGCGTGGACTACTTTTTCTATGGCTTGAGTGCCATACTAAAAGAGAAGTTAGCTTTGTTCAATCAAGGCAGTTACCCCGAGTTGATCAGTGCTGCTCTGCTACAAGAACAAGCGACACTTGAGTGTCAAGCAGAGAAGAGGGACCGGGAGGATGTGCTAGAAGACACACCAGTTGTTCCTCGCAAATACCGTGTGGTGTATCACACACCATCCGATGAAAGATGGCAAGCGCCAGTGAGATCAACTCCGTACAAATTTCCTGCTCAAGAATCATGTCTTGAAGCAACACCTTTGCCGCGGCAACGAATGACACCTGTGGCATCATTGCTGCAGCCAAGTACATCAACTTCTCAACGACAAGTCAATGAAGATCCGGGGAAACCTCCGTGTTCTTATTGCCACCGTTCAGGGCATTTTAGGCAAGAATGCCGGGAGAAGTTGGTGAACACCAGACATCCATCATCATCAGGTGGTATGCCGCCACCTGCTCCAGTCAACATAACAGCATTGCAATCTGGGAGTGTGCAACACCTTGCTATTGAGGATGTCCCGGAGGTAGCACTGGTGTTAGCGGGCATGTTTACTCTCAAAGACGTGCCCGTGCTGGTACTTTTTTATTCTGGTGCCACCCATAATTTCATCAGCAAAACATGCGTGGATAAGCACCAACTATCCACCAATACTCCCACAACGAGTTATCTTATACGTTCACCGGGAGGAAATATCTCTGCCAATCAGATTGTGTCCCGAGCAGCTTTGTGTTTGGGCAGAAAAATATACCCAACATTGCTGATTATGTTGGATAGGCAGAAGATAGACATTATATTGGGGATGTCTTGGTTAAATCGTCACGGTGCCGTTCTCAATATCGGTAACCGGACTGTCCAGATTGACTCGCCGATTCACGGATAGCACATACTGTTTTTGGACAGCGAAGATCCAGATATGGTAGAGGCCTACCACACGGAAGCGCTGAAGCTTGAAGATATTCCGGTGGTACGTGATTATCCCGACGTATTTCCCGATGACTTACCGGGCATGCCGCCCGAACGAGACGTCGAGTTCAAGATTGAACTGGCGCCGGGAACGACGCCTATCTCACGAAGGCCTTACAAGATGGCACCTAACGAGCTAGCGGAGTTGAAAGAGCAACTTAATGAACTCATGAGCAAGGGTTTCATACGACCAAGTTCTTCACCTTGGGGTTGCTCAGCGCTGTTCGTTAAGAAGAAGGACGAAACACTACGGCTATGTGTTGATTATCGTCCTCTAAATGCTGTCACGATAAAGAACAAGTACCCTTTGCCTCGCATCGACATCCTGTTCGATCAACTTGTGGGTGCAAAGGTGTTTTCGAAGATGGATCTTCGGTCGGGGTATCATCAAATCAAGATCCGACTGGAAGACGTACCGAAGACAGCTTTCTCGACAAGATACGGACTCTATGAGTACCTCGTCATGTCATTTGGGTTAACCAACGCTCCGGCACACTTCATGTATTTGATGAATTCTGTGTTCATGCCGGAGTTAGACAAGTTCGTCGTGGTATTCATCGACGACATATTGGTTTACTCCAAATCGGAAGAAGAGCACGCTGAACATCTGCGTATTGTGCTACAGCGGTTGCGGGAGCACCAATTATATGCCAAGTTCAGCAAGTGCAAATTTTGGATTGATCAAGTGCCTTTCCTAGGCCATATTATTTCAGCAGAAGGTATTGCCGTGGACCCCAGCAAGATTGAACAAGTGCTGAAGTGGGCATCTCCCAAATCAGTCCATGAGGTCCAAAGTTTCCTAGGTTTAGCGGGGTATTATCGGAGGTTTATTCCGAGCTTCTCAGAGATTGCTAAACTAATGACGGAGCTGCTGAAGAAGGGCTCTAAATACATGTGGAATGCAGCATGTGAAGCCGCATTCAAAACTTTGGTGAAACATCTCACAACAGCTCCAGTTCTTGCTCAGCCAGACACGACGAAGCCATTTGATGTGTACTGTGATGCATCCGGCATCGGTCTCGGCTGTGTTCTGATGCAAGAAGGGCGTGTAGTCGCCTATGGGTCTCATCAACTGCGAAACCACGAGCAGCATTATCCAACTCATGATCTTCAGCTTGCTGCAGTGGTGTTGGCGTTAAAAATGTGGAGGCATTACCTACTGGGTAATCTTGTTCACCTCTACACCGACCATAAAAGCCAGAAGTATATCTTCATGCAGAAGGAGCTGAACATGAGACAACGGAGATGGTTGGAGCTCATAAAAGATTATGAAACTGAGATCTACTATCATACGGGAAAAGCAAACGTGGTTGCCGATGCGCTGAGTCGGAAAGCCCACGTTCACAACTTAGCGGCTGCTGAGTTAGAAGACGAAGAACCAAGCCTCCGTGTCATTCCGTATGGCGCGCTTTATAATCTCGCGCTCATTCCAACGATCCGTGAAGAGATTGTTGAGGCTCAAAGAAGAGACAGAGGTATGTCTCACATACGGAGAAGACTAGACAACGGAGAAGTGAAATGTTTCCGGAAGCATGAGAACAGTACAATATGGTTTAACGACCGTATAGTGGTACCGCGCAATATGAAACTCCGGAAGAAGATCTTGGATGAAGCCCACCTGTCGAAGTTTTCCATTCATCCCGGAAGTAACAAGATGTACCAAGATTTGAAACAGAAATTTTGGTGGACGAGGATGAAGAGGGAGATTGCTAAATATGTATCCGAATGCGATACGTGTAGACGGGTCAAGGCTGATCATATGCGGAAAGCCGGACCGCTGCAACCTTTGAAGATACCGGCATGGAAATGGGAGGATGTGAGGATGGACTTCATCGTCGGATTAACGCTCACATCCAGGAAGCATTATTCGATATGGGTGATCGTCGACCGGTTGACGAAGTCGGCTCATTTCATACCGGTGAACACTCATTATCGAGCAAGGCAATATGCGGAGTTATTCATCTCCAGAATTATATGTTCACATGGTGTCCCGAAGACCATCATCTCAGATCGAGGTGCGCTGTTTGTTGCTCGTTTTTGGGAGCAGCTGCATGCCTCGTTGGACACCAAGTTGATTAGAAGCTCCGCATATCACCCTCAAACCGATGGACAAACTGAGAGGGTGAATCAGGTGCTCGAGGACATGTTGAGAGCGTGTGCCATCCACCACGGTAGGAATTGGGACGATCACCTACCGCTAGCAGAGTTTTCATACAACAACGTTTATCAAGCGAGTATTAAAATGGCACCGTATGAAGCTCTCTACGGCCGGAAGTGTCGCACACCGCTGAATTGGTGTGAGTCTGGCGAAAGAGTTCTCTTTGGGATTGATCTTGTCAACGAAGCCGAAGACCGAGTTCGGTTGATACAAGAGAACTTGAAGGCTGCACAATCCCGACAGAAGAGCTACGCTGATCAAAGGCATAGGCCATTACATTTTGACGTTGGAGAACACGTTTATCTTCGTGTATCTCCGATGAAGGGAATTCACCGGTTCGGTGTAAAGGGGAAACTCGCTCCCCGTTTTATTGGTCCTTTTGCTATCACGGAGAAGTGCGGACCCGTAGCCTACCGGTTGGAATTACCGGCAAGTTTAGCAGGTGTTCATGATGTATTTCATGTATCACAGCTGCGGAAGTGCCTCAAATTCACCGCTGCTGTTCGCACTGAGAACATCGACGAATTGAAACCGGACCTGACCTACACCGAGCGACCGGTTCAGATTTTGGATGAAAAGACACGGGTAACCCGGAACCGGACGAGAAATTTTTTCAAGGTACTGTGGAGTAATCACACCGCGGAAGAGGCGACGTGGGAAAGTGAAGATTATCTCCGCACCAACTATCCGAAATTTTTAGCTTTGTACAGTTTGTAATTACCTCTCCCGTCTCGTTCCTCTTTTGTAATCTCGGGACGAGATTCTTTTAAGGGGGGAGGAATGTAAAAGTCCCAAAAATGTGTATGAATAAAAACCAAGGTTTGAGTTCATATGTGTGGCAAAGACATAAAAAATGGGACTTGCTAAAACTTTTCTTCATGCAAAGTAATACAGGGATGATCATCCAAAATGAGGCTCACATTTTTATTTAAAAGTGTTGAACCAATAAGAAGTTAAATACCTCTTTGCATGTAAGTTTAAAAATCAGATTTGAAATTCAAAGTTCACACATGTAGTGACCAAAAACTTTAAATAAACATGCAGCCCTATAGTTGGAATTATAGGGAAAAGTTTGCTCACAAACTTTTCAATTGTAGGGTGGGCTCAAAAAGGAGTTAAAGAGAAGAATTTGCAAACTTCAACCAAATTCAAATTTGGCAAGCAAATTCAAACTGAATTGGAAGGATTCAAATTCTAACCCACATTTTAAAACTCAGAATTGTGGGAATTAGGAGGATCAGCTTGAGAAGATATTTTGGGAGAAAGTGTGGGGTGGGACCCACATGTCATAGAGCTAAAGGAGGAGCCTTGCACCCTAAGTCTTAGCCTCAGTGGGAGATTTTCCCGAACAGCTCACGGGCTCCACCGAGGATCTTGCCGCGCCAGCTCCTGCTGCCGGTCTCCACGCGCTGGCGCCCCGAGGGCGGTCCTGACCGCGTCTTCAACGTGATCACGTGCCCCCCCGGTCGAAGCAAAGCACAGTTGCCTTCTTCTTCTCGCAAACAAACCGAGAGCCGAGCGCCTCACCGCCGCTGCTTCGGCCTGCTCGAGAAATCACGTAAACGACGCGCCTCCTCCTCCCCCGAGCTGCTAAACCTCTCCCTGAGATCAGCCTCCACCTCCCTGACCTGAAACCAAGCGAGTTTCGGCCTCCGTTGCCCGAGAACAAACGCCGCCGCGGCGACCTAGCTCAAAAGCGTGATCGGGCGCTCGTGGAAAGCCCTCCACAGCGGGTTTCATGGCCGAGAGATCACAGCTACGGACGCGCACGGGTGCGGTGCTGCCCTCAGCCCAAGCTCAGGCCATACCGTGAAGCATCGCCGGCGAATTTCGATGTTTTGCTCCGGCGGCTTCAACCCGAGCATCCGGTACGGGAATCCAAAATTCTCCACTTCTATTCGTTCTTAGCTCATCAAACTTAGCACGTAGGAGCTGGACTAGCCGGCGATCATGTTCTCTTTAGCATCCGTCGCATGAAAACCCTTTGGGGCGACATATTTTGAGGTCTACCGAGCACTTCTCCGGCGGACCGAATCGGGCGCACGGTGACGACCGACTTGCGGCTGTTTCCGAGCCATTTAGGGGCCATGCCGAGCCTTGCGATCATCCACTGGTGCTGTAGGGCTCGTCGGCAAAGGTTTTGGCGGGCTGGATACCTCAGGCAACGCCGCCGAACCCCCACAGTAGCTGTCGCACGTCGCTGGCCATGTTCCGGTCGTCGGCAGCCCTAGCCAACCCCACAGCCGTGTTCCTCGGTGTCACAAACTCCCTGGTGGCGAGTTGTAGCTCAGGCGGTGGACGGAAACGGCGAGCCGGCGAGCTCCGGCGTCGGGCCGGCGAGGGGCAGCGCGGACGCGGGGAAGAATCCGGAGGAAGAAGATGAAGCGTGGGCCCCGGCTGTCAGCAGCTCAAACTTTAAAACCCCGGATCGGGGGTGGCCGGGATCCTGTGTGTTGGCGCGCAGAGATGCTGTGGCCCGGTGTGGCTTCGTTTCTATTGGCTGGAATTCAAAACTGTGGGTCCAGCCGGATTTTCAACAGGAAATTAATTCCATACTTAGCTCAATCTTTAGAAATTCATATCTCCCTGCAGAAAACTCCAATTTGAGTGATTCCAATCGGGTTGGATTCATCTCTCTGAGTTCTATCCAAATATGAACTCAAAATTGTATGAAAGTTAATATTATATTCTGGAAAATTCTTGGAAATTTTTCTGAAAAAGAATTATTAAGGGAGTTTGGTTTATCCAAAAATCTCCAAATTTTGCCAGAATATTCTTTAGCATATTGTTGACCTTCTAGCAAATTTTCAGCTCATTTGGAGATTATTTGAGAAGGAATTTGCTAAATAAAAACTACTGTGCTCAAAGGAGTCCAGAAACATTTTCAGAAAATGTTTCTCACCTCAAAAATCTATTCTGAGCAATCCATAGCTCCAAAAATCATAGGAAAATTTAGGCAAGCTCTCTGAGGCATACTTGGAATTGTAGTTCACTTAATTGGGCATGGAAATGCACATTACCTCAGAATTAATTCTTTTGACTATGAATGCTTAAAGAATTGTTCTAGGGTAACTACTAAAGTAAAATTGCTGAATTTTGGACCAGATGACTCTTATGTGATCAAGAACTCACATGTAAATCATCAGCCCAAGATGAGTCCTTGAACTCCCTGTTCTTATTCTCTATACTTGTGTATATGTGGGAATACATAAGAGATATTGTGAGGATTAGGGAGGGCAAAATATAGCTCCACATTAGCTGCAATTTGGCAAGCTAAATCCTTAGGTAGTATAGAACCTGCTGTGAAAGTTTTGAGGTCATTGGAGTTCTTGTTCTTCAGTTGCAATCAAATCGTTTCAGCTTCTCTATTAGGTTCATTAAGGAAAATGGTTAGGGTATAGCTAAGGCCTTAAGGTCAATTTAGATTATTTCTGTTCTTTGCACAACAGAGGCAAACCAAGCCATGCTTGGCTTTTCCACACAACCTCTGTTCTTAAGAAAATAATTCTATAACTTCTTTCCATTACATTCCATGAAACATATGCATATGCATTTCAATAGGAACCACAACGAAGGGGACTCAAAGGAGTGATTCATTGAAGTGGATCAAGCTCCGGAGAGTCAAGGGCGGATCTGCAAGGACACTAACTGATTATATACGACTACCCTGCAAAGCAAGCAAGCTCCGGTTTGCATTTAACAGCTGTTAAGTTTTTATTTTGTATTCACCTTTGGTTAAGATTTGAACTGTGCATTAGGTCTAGTGTTTGATACTCCTCTTGCATAGCCAAATGACCCATGGAGTATTGGGTAGCTGTCTTTCACCGTGTAGAACTGCCATGCTTAAGTACGGTTCGGTAGAAGTCGAGTGGTGAGATGCTACTCGCAGTTTCAGGAACAACAGGGGCATACGGGATTGGTTCATAATTGAATTAGCAAGTTAAAGTTGAGACCGGAAGGTTGTAGGGGCAGCAGGACATAGGGGCCTGGGTGCTATAGACCTGTCCGTGTCAGTCAAGGACCGATCCGTATGCGGCCCTGTTGAACAAGTTTGAGTTGTGTACCGGACTCATGCTGGCTATATGGGACCCAGTAAACCGATGTACCTCGGGAAGCTGTCGTTGGGACTTTTGGGGTCGCCTCTGGCGGACGGCCGGTGTGCAGTATGTGGGGAATATTCTCATGACATCTCATGTCGGTAGGTGCACCATGAGAGTAGCTACTGTACGGGGCGACTTGATCGATTCAGCGGGGGTGAAATGGGGGAAAGGCTGCCACATACGACGTCAGTGATGGTTGTTGTAGGCAACGTAGAGTACGGGCGTACATGTCGTGTAGTCCGGGTGTTATTGATTCGAATCACCGTCGCTCGCGGAATGGACCGAGCATACTTGTTCTCACAGTCGTGACGTAGGAAGAACTTGCATGAGAAAGGAACTAATCATTTTGATGTGAAGTATTATCCTACCTTTGTATTGGATCTTGATGAATAGGCTAGTGCAAACTCGATTCTTTTATGCCATGAGCAATTTACATCGGGGGAAAGCGTTTCTTGTTTGATTGTGGACTCCCGATGTGGCGTGCCCAGGGTTACTTAAAATACTGCAATTAATACTGAAATTAAGGATTCACTTTTAGGCGAGTTTAATTATGCTTATGCCATCCTATGTTAGGTTCGTAACGTCACTTAGAGTTTCATGTTTAGGGTGTCGGTTAAGTCATGCTGAGCGTTATGCTCACGGATGCTATCCGAGTTGTTTTGCAGGTAATTGACTCGATGCTTATGAGAAGGGGTGCCGATGAGACTCGGGAACCTCCGAGTGCTTACTCAAAGAGCATCCTCGCCGCTGCAGATTGTCTTCGTGTTGCTAGTAAGAAACGTCCGCGGGCTGGACCATTTCTTTGTTGCTAGTTTAGATATGAGACGTGAGAGTGATAGTCTTCCGCTGTAGCTTACTCTGATACAAGAATTTGTAAAACTTTCTTGTACGCTTCCGCAAACTATTTATGTAATATGATGTGTGTTCATCGAGCCGTGTGCTGTTGGGTGCCGCGTAACACGGCACCACCCGACGAGGTCCTGGCTGTCTCACACATTGCTCGGGTAGAGATAGCAAATGAAACACATGGCAATAAAAATGAGACCGAGCGGAGAGTAAGGGCAGCAGGACTTGGGGCCTGTGTGCTATAGGTCTGCTTGTTTTGATTGAGGACCGAGCCGTGTGCGGGGCTGTTGAACAAGCTATAACAGTACCGAAGACCTACCGGCTATATGGGAACCGGGAAACCAATGTAACTCGGTAGCTGGGTGTTGAGGCATAGCCGGTCTTTCAGAGGGTAGGTTGAGAGCTTGAGGTGTAAATCGGTTGGTGGCACTGAGATGCGCGTGCAGAGACCTCTTTCTCGGGACGATTGGACCAGTTCAATATTTGGCTGACGGGTGAAAGGTGGTTGCGTACGGCGTCCGTGATGGTTGCTGTAGGCAACATCGAGTACGGGCGTACATGACGGGTTATTCGGGTAACCCTGCAGGTGTAAATCGATTATAATCGCCGTCCCTCGCGGTCAGTGAGTACCACTTGTTCACTGTACCGTAACATAGAAAGAACAGGCTAGATACATGTTAAAATGTTGCTGATTGAAAGATGAACTTTGATTGTTAATGATTGGTTGTAGTCTAGAGCTAACTAAAGTTCTTTTCAACTTTGGGCAAAATACAAGAGAGAAATGTGTTTCTTGTTTGATTGCGGCTCTCTCATGTGCCTTAGCTTAAGGTTCTCCACAACCTGCTGCTAAAATTTGAAAGTAAGGTTACACTAATTATGCGAGTCCTTGCAACTTGTTTTATCTCCTGTACCTATCACCCCTCATGTAGAAGTTCCATGTTTAGGAGAGACGGGTCAGTCTTGCTGAGCCTTTCTGCTCACTTCTTGTGTTTGAAGCTTTTGCAGGGTTCTATGAGGAACGGACTCCCGAGGAGGAGACAGAACCCCAGGAGTGGAACCCCGTCGAGTGGGAGTCGTGCACGCCGCCGTGTTAGTGTGCGTGTGTGCTAGCAAGGACACGTTCACGGGCTGAACGTGAACTTGATGCGTAGTGGACGCCCGTGAGTGTAGACTGAACATATTTTGTTGTAAAAATGTTCATAAACCTCTTTATGTAATAAAACTTTGCTTCTGCTTTGTACCTTTGATGTGTGTTATCCGGTGCTGTGCAACGCAGTACCCCTCAGCATGATCCTGGCTCGACAAGACCGTGGGGTCGTGTCATGACTATTCTAGATACTCTTAGGTTTATTTTATGGCATCTAAGAATGAAACTTTTAGTCACTTTAGAACCTTATTTCTTAGATTATCAATTGATCACCCAGGATCTTTAAAAGCAATTAGAAGTGATAATGGAAACAAATTTAAAAAACAATCATTTGATCACTTTTGTGCTGAAAATGGAATAGATCATCAATTTTCTTCACCATATGTACCTCAAGAAAACGGTGTTGTAGAGAGAAAGAACAGTACCTTAGTTGAGATGGCTAGGACTATGCTTGATGAATATCAAACTCCTAGAAAATTTTGGGCTGATGCAATTGCAACTGCTTGTTATGTCTCAAATCGTGTTTTCTTGCGTGCTAAGCTAGGTAAAACACCATATGAACTTCGGTTTGCACATAGGCCTAGTGTCACATACTTTCGGTTCTTTGGCTGCAAATGCTTTGTTGAGAAACATGGTAATCTTGATAAATTTGAACCTAGATCCGTTGATGGCATGTTTCTTGGTTACCCATCTTATACTAGAGGCTATCGTGTGCTTTTACATGACACTAACAATTGGTGACTTGTGAGATTTCTTTTGATGAAGCTAGCCCAGGTACTAGCTCTAATATTGCAGGACCAGACCCATATCCGCAGGGGGAGAGTATTTTCATCAAAGAAGATGAAGATGTGATGCTGCTGCCCGAAAATTCAGGAGCTAATGACATTGTTCCAGCTCCTGATTTCGATTCACAACCAGCACCGACGAACACCATTGCTGATCCAGATCATCCTCAAGTCAAAAGTTCTTCAATTTGTGATGAACATGAAGAAGAAGGAGCTTGTGAATTGCCTACTCCCCTTCGGGTCCTCAAAAGTTATCCTCCACAACAAATGATTGGAAGCTTGAACGAACGAGTCACACGGTCCAGGTTTTGTGATCCAAACTCTCATGCTCATTCTGCATTTGTTGCTTCTTTTGGACCCAAAGATATATCACACGCACTCACTAATTAATATTGGATTATTGCCATGCAAGAAGAGTTAGAAAATTTTGAAAGATATAATGTTTGGAAACTTGTACCTCCACCTCAAGGTCGCACTCTATTGGAACTAAATGGGTGTTTAAAAATAAACAAAGTGAGGATGGGGTTGTGGTTAGGAATAAGGCTAGGTTGGTTGCTCAAGGTTTCACACAAGTTGAAGGACTAGATTTTTTATGAAACTTTTGCTTCTGTTGCTAGATTAGAAGCCATAAGAATTTTGTTAGCATTTGCTGCATCTAAAGGTTTCAATTTATATCAAACGGATGTTAAAAGTGCTTTTCTTAATGGATACATAGATGAGGAGGTTTATGTCAAGCAACCATCGGGTTTTGAAAATCCAAATTTTCCTAATTATGTTTACAAACTGTCCAAAGCCTTGTATGGTCTTAAACAAGCCCCTAGAGCATGGTATGATAGGTTAAAAACATTATTACTTGAAAAGGGGTTTACCATGGGCAATGTTGATAAAACTCTTTTTGTGCTTAAGCATGGAAATGACTCATTATTCGTTCAAGTGTATGTGGATGATATTATCTTTGGTTGTGCTTCTCATGATCTTGTGTCCAAGTTTTCAGCTATGATGAGTTCAGAATTTGAGATGAGTATGATGGGAGAACTCACATACTTTTTGGCGCTGCAAATCAAGCAAACCATGGAATGTACTTTTGTGCATCAAACAAAGTATACAAGAGACCTTCTTAAGCGCTTCAACATGGACAAAAGCAGGTCTCTTAGGACACCAATGGGTACAGCAACGACACTTGAACTTGATGAAGATAGTGAACCCGTGGATCAAAAAGATTATAGAAGTATGATTGGATCGCTTTTGTACCTCACGGCATCAAGACCGGACAAACAATTCACCGTATGTCTTTGCGCACGATTTCGAGTTTCCCCACGTGCTTCACATCGTCAAGCCGTCAAAAGAATTCTCTGGTACTTACATGGAACTCAAGAATTTGGGATTTTTCTTCCTTCTTCTTCAACCATTACTTTGGAAGCTTTTTCGAATGCTTGTTTTGGGGGTTGTAGAATTGATAGGAAAAGTACTTCGGGTGCTTGTCACTTTCCTTGTAATTCACTTGTTGCTTGGTCCTCTAGAAAACAAAATTCAGTTGCACAATCCACAGCCGAATCTGAATATGTAGCTGCTGCTAGCGCTTGCTCAAAAATTCTTTGGATTGTTCAAACACTTAAGGACTATGGGGTTGATCTAGATAGTGTTCCACCATTTTGTGATAACACTAGTGCCATTTGCATTGCTAAAAACCCCGTGCATCATTCGAGAACAAAGCACATTGACCTTAGGTATCATTTTCTCCGTGATAATGTTGAAAAAGGAAACATTGTGCTTCACCATGTAGATACCGAACAACAATTGGCTGACATTTTCACAAAACCTTTGGATTTCACTCATTTTTGTTTCATTCGTAGTGAAATAGGGGTTATACATCCTCATGGCTTAAATTGAGGGGGAGTTTTGAAACTTGGGAAGTCTATGTGTGAATCTGAATTTAAAATAATATGAGCATAGTATTTCATACATATATGACTTTGTGATTCCTTTTTATATGCTGAAAGTTCTTACTACATTACTCATGGTATACATTTTGTAGTTTTTGCCATGACTAGTAATTGGAACAATTATTTACACTAAATCTGGTCAGGATCGAACTTTCTTGCTGTTTTAAACTATTTGCATGCTCACAAGTGCTTTTAATAAAGAAAAAATAATCAATCAACTATTCACATGTTGAGCTTTTATGTTCAAATGAAAAATTGAGAAAAAGATCAAGAGAATATGTATGCATCACACTTCTTCTTTTGAGATGGCTTATAATTGCACTTAGATATGAACTTGGAAGAAGTTGTGTATGACTAAAACCATGTACTTAAGCTTCTGATTGTCAAATGACATAGGCTTGGCTTGATTGGTTAGAATAAGGCTTATGCGGCATATAATCTCTTGAAAATGTCATATGATCTGAATTTGTGCTTTGAAAAAATAATTAAAATGCAGCAACAAGTGTCATGCTTTCAGGTCTTGACATAGTTAAGTTTTTTAGATCATGACTTGCTTAAATTCACTTGATCTCTAGCATGGCTTACACTACTTTATGTATCTCATTGATGTGATAGTGTAAGTTACTTGATAGTATGGCTTGGATGAGCTTTGTTTTATATGTATATGTTATAAATATGCTCATAACAATTAAAATTTCTCTTTTGAACCTTGCTGAATACATTGTCAAAGGGGAGAAATAGATCACACATTGCACGATTCACAAGTGTTTTGGCACGATTTTTCTCAGGTAGAGAATTTTTGTTTTTATTCTCATTTTATTTCTGATTTTAAAGGGGGAGAAATATGTATAGGGGGAGAAATTTTTGTTTCAAAATTTTTTTTCTCATATAATTGTTTTCAAAACTTTTCATGTGAATAAGCCAATGTTCAGATTTTAAGTGGTGTTGCCAATGCATTCATCAAGGGGGAGATTGTGAGACCTAGGTGTGCTTAATACATTGGCTATAACGATAAAAGTTTTGAATTCTGCCAAAACACTCTTTTTGTCAAGGTCCGACTCTAGGTCCGAGCTCCGACAAGATCCGACGTAAGGTCCGACTTGCTATGGCTAGGTCCGACATGTGTTTGGTTAGCTCTGGCGGTAGGTCCGACTAGCTTTGGTAAGTTCCGGTGCTAGGTTCTGCTAGCTTTGGTAATCTCCGGCTCAAGGTCCGGTTAGCTTTGGCAAGGTCCGGAGCTAAATCGCACTAGTTCTGTTTTTACCATGCAAATGTTTCAAACTTGCTTTACATATATGGAAAGTTTGCTTAGTATTCTTTTACTAAGTTTTTGAAGTTTTATGGCTGTTTACGGTGGTTAACGTTTTGCTATGGTTTGCAACATGCTTATGTGAGGTGTTCACGTAAGGTGTTGTGGTGTTCGGAACTAACGTGATTCAAGTCGCGGACTTGTGCTCGAAAGTATTGGTTGTTTATTCATGTGTAGCTGTTGCTTGAGTTCAAGTTATGGCTGGTAACGTGATCCATTGAACTAGTTTTAGGGAGAAGATGAGGTTCAACAACCAAGTTCGAGAAGAATTGTGGTTGAGTTGATCGGGAGGTCGAGCAACATGTTTGGATCAAGAACAACGCATATGAAGGTATCATGGACGTCATTGGAAGGTTTTTGCACATGTGCAAGGAGTGCATGGACGTGGCAACATGGTTCCAAGGCGTGATGAAGAGATGTGGACGTAAAGAATTGGTAGGAAAGGTCCAACCGGCTGAATTATGGACTCACGCTGCGGCTGAGTCGGTTATGGCTCAAATATGCAAAGATTTGAGTTGGTTATGATAGGATTTCACGTGGTACATGAAGTTGACTTGTTTTAGGAATGTAGGATATGTTCCTAAGGTGTTTCAAAGTCTTAAGATTGCTTCTATCTGCATATAGAAGAGTCTTGAGCAGTTATGGAAAGTTTCGATTCAGAAACTGAGTAGGATTAGAGTCCTAGTTTGAATTGGGTTGGCCTCCGGGCTGGTTATATAAGCAAGTGAGGCCAGAGCTCATGGTAACAAGACCTTGGGCTGTTCCTCTTATGTTTTGATCAATAAAATTCGTAATTTATAGGAGATTTTGTGCTTTGTTCGTCCGACTTGTTTTTGTCAAGTCTTTCTCGTCGAGTTTCTGGACAGCACGATAGTGCTTCTGTGTTTTGATCATAACTCGACTTTTAAAGATCCAATTGACGTGATTCTTTTGGGGTTCTCTTCTAAACTTGATTATCTATCATCTGTAAAAATTTCACGGTCATTTTATTTGTAGTTTCTGATCTACACGAGTTTCTTTGCAGTGTTTCAGATCTGGTTTTTACTCGAGTAGAACAGGTTGACCCTCGTTTGATCTTTCGATCATAACTTTAGTTTTTCTTGACAGATTTCCGTGAATCTTGTTGTTGTGTCTTTGTGACTTGATTCTCTATAATATATACCAGTTTTGTCACGGTTGAACACATCTAGATCAGTCTCATACATGGTTTCTTTAAGAGATCAATTTTCTGCCGAGGGGGTTTTTGTTGCTTCTGCTAAAAATTTTAAATCTACCATTCACCCCCCTCTGGTATCTTTTCACGTGATCTTCGATCCTACACATAGGTGTGCAACCATATGCGCACCAAAAATTCAATGGCAATGTTTTAAACCAAGGTTGCATTAAACATTAGGTGTAAATTTCTCATGTGTATGTGGGAGTTTTAAATTCAGATTGCGTAATGGGGCTCCTCAGGTTCAAATTAATAAGAGTGCAAAGTTTGAAAATATTTGTAGGTACTTTGATATGTATGTCAAAAGGATTTTGAATTTCATAGGAATCTGAATTCAAATTTGAAACAGAAGTAAACATTGTTGATTCTCCAAATGGATTTCAAATTTGAGCTCCATATAATTGAATTATGTAACATGCCAAATTTGAGATATTTTGGAGGGAGAAAAGAAGTGGGACCCACTTGTCATTGAGATGATTACACTTACACATGAAGTAATCGGGTCCTCTGTTTTCACTCGAGCAGACCGTGCCCAGCGCGCCACCGAGGCCAGTACCGCTGCCACCTCCCGAGCAGCTCGTGGCTCGATTCTTTACTCTCATCAGCCAAAACCGGGATCTTTTCACCCCACAAACCGACCCCGTGGTCTGTTCGTCCTTCTCATGCACCCTACTCGCCGAGCTCACGCCTGCACGCAGGAGACGATCGGTCCACCGGCAAATAAGCATGACTCGATTTGGGTGATCGTTGATCGGTTGACCAAATCAGCACACTTCATCCCGGTACATACGGTATTCCGTGCCAAAAAGTATGTGGAGCTGTATATTGCAAGAATATTGTGTTTACATGAAGTTCCCCGTACGATCATCTCTGATTGAGGTGCGTTTGTGATATCCTGGCTCCCGGCTTAATAGGATTGATAGAATACTCATTCCATCAAGGTATACCTTCTTTTCCGGAAGCCCACCTGCAAAGGACTCTGGGGTTAAGCGTGATTGGTCTGGAGAAATTTGGGCATGGGTGAACAACCGTGAAGCCTTCCCGGGTGCGCACGAGTGAGAACAAAGTGCACAGAAAAGACAAGTGTTGGTCGGTGGGGCTTGTCTATGATCCTAGAGAGCTGCCACGAATGGTATAATAGCCGACTCTCGCAGTTTCACGTGTGCGGTTGCGTACGGGTCAGGGACATGGGTACATACGCATGACGCGTGGGTACTCTGTGTGGGACGCGGTATGGTACGTATGCTGCTAACAGGATGTACGCTATGTGTATGCCAGTACTGAACGTACGGACGTGGGTAAGAGGGGGTGTTCCTATCTTGGCATTGACCGACGAGGACGTTGGTCTTCTAAGGGGGTGGATTGTATGATATCCTGGCTCCCAGCTTAATAGGATTGATAGAATACTCATATCATCAAGGTCTACCTTCTTTTCCGGAAGCCCACCTACAAAGGACTCCGAGGTTAAGCGTGCTTGGCCCGGAGAAATTGGGGATGGGTGATTGTAAGGGCCTCAGTTTTTGACACATGTTTAAAGTGTTCATCACCACACCACACACCTCATTTGAAGCATGTTGATGAACACAAATGAAGAGCAAGTAACCACTATCAACATGCTCATTAGAAAACAAACTCACATATTGCAAAAGGGGTATTTTCCACATGTGATATAGATGGGCTGGGCATATGAAAACTCCTACACATTGCTAGGGATGTCCATGCCAAGTTTCACCCAAATTCAAAACCTTTTTGAGGTCATTTTGGGTATAGCTAGAAAGAGGGCAGTTTGAAACCATATTCAAATTCAAACTGTTTTTATCCCATGAATTCAAAAGTGGGAGACATATTCTTACTCAACACATTTTTGTGAGCTCATACACCAATTTTCACTCCATTTGGAGTTGATCTTGACATGAGCTAAGTGGGGGCAGATTCAAACTTTATTTGAATTTCAAACTGAACATGTGCTGAAATTCATTCAAACCAAAGCCAATTTGAATTCTAATCAATTCAAATGGCTCAGGGGTGAATAATTTGAATCACCATGGGTATTTTGGGGCTCACTGTTTACAACAGTGATTAGGAGTGAATTTCAGAGGTTAAAACCCCGGGTGGGACCCACATGTCAGTCACTGGTTCAAACCAAACCAACTGAGAGCTCAGCTCGGGTACTCGCACGCGCTGCAGCGACCGCCACGGCGAAGAAATGGCGATGACAGCAGCTGCTTGCCGCCCTCGGCCGGTGAACCGCCTCGCAGGGGCCCTTATCTGCGCGCCCGAGCAGTCACAGGGGGTCTTCACCGCTGCCTCGCCGCATTTCCACCCAGAAAGCCGAAGCTCCTCGCCGCCCGAGTGAACTTTCGGTCCCTCATCGCCCGGCCGATCCAGTGACCCTCCCGGCGATCTGAGACAAGCACCGGGTGCGCCAAGCCATCGTCAACACCCTCGCATCGGTTCCAGACCCTGTGCAGTCTTCCCCGAGCTCCACCGCAGCGATCCTTTCTCTGCCGGTTCAGCTCGAGCCGCCGCTGCGGGAACCATTCTTCCGGCCACCACAGCCCACCGTTCACCGAGCTGTGAACAGCAAAGAGGTTCGCCTTCAGTCCCTCTTTCATTCCCGCAAGCTCCGGCGGCGTGACAAACGCTGCATAGGCCGGAATTTCATGTTTTCGCAACGGTGTGCAAAAGTGAGGTCTGTACCGATCAGAGAAATTCGTAAGCCATACTGCATCACTCATCCTCTCATGGAGAGGATTACTTCTAGTAGCCCGTACGAGTCCATAGGAGCAGGAACCACGAAGAACCGTGGAGGGAAACCGCTGTTCTTCGAGTTTTTGTAGAAATCCCGATTTCCGGCCTAGGTCGCACGGTGACAGCCCAACACAGCCCTTCCCGAGCTCCGTGGAGCTCATGTCGACCTTTCCTATGGTCCACTGAGGCTCGACGACCCTTAGCTCGATCGGGTTAGGTGCTAGGGAGGACGGGCAACACGGCCGAAGTTCTCCCAAGGCTGCCGCTCGTCGCCGACCATGTGCCGGCCGTTTTCATGGCGAGCTGACCCAAAAATCCTGTTCCCCTAGTGAAAATAGGCAGAGGCGGCCAAAATCGTGAAGTTTGGAGCTTTACAGAAGCTGCCGGCGAGCTCTCCGGCGAGGTACCCCGGCGGCAGAGCGCGGGCGGCGAGAGGTAGACGAAGGGGGTGGACACCAGCTGTGAGTGGCAGATATTTTAGATCGGGATCGGGCTGCGGCCGGGATCTGGTGTGCGGACGTGAAAAAGAACCTGTGGGCCTCAGTGTGCTGTCGCCTCCACGCCCAACACATGTCCCCGCGGGCCCCGGCAGATTTAAACTTTTCCCCCGATTTTCAGATTTCTTTCAAAATTCAATTCCTCATAACTTTGGCTAGGAAGCTCCAAATTGAGTGAACCAAATTTTGTTGGATTCAGCTCTCTGAGCACTTTCTATAAAATCAAGTTTCACTTCATAAAAATCCTTATTTCTCCAGAATTAATTCCTCAAAGTTTAAACTGTTTGGAATTTTAACTGGAGAATCCTTTGGATGAAAATTCTGAAATTTGCTGGGATATTCACCAAAATATCCCGGAACTACCATAAAAATTTCAGATCCATTTGAGCTCATTTGGTCCACCTAATTGTTTGATTAGTGAAACTGTTCCAGAGAAAATAGAAAATGTTCAGAAACATTTTCAGAATTTCCTCTGAAATTGTTTAGCTCATATCCTTAGCTAGGAACCTTCAAATTAAGTAAGACCAACTCCATTAGAACCCTCTGAAAATCTAGTTTTCAGAAAGGCATAGTTTGTTCCATGAAAGTCCCTAGAACACCATAAGAGTTCCAATTAAGGTCAAGTACATAATTAATTGTGGAGGGCTCAAATGAGCTTTGCTGCAACTAAAACTTGACCAAGTCTGTATTTAGGTTGTAACCAAGCCACAGTAAAAGTTTCACAGTCATTGAGTCTGTCTAGTGGGACTTATAAGCTTCACAAGTTCAAACTTAATACAAATGCATTCAAATTGATACATGTACTTCTTATATCATGTAGTCGCTAAGGTCGAGGAGGAACCCGAAGTCCTAGACTTCGTTACTCCGGAGGAGCAGCTAGCCTACGACCAAGAGCAGCAAGGCAAGCTCCGGTTTGCATTAACCTTTTTACAAGTTTTTATTGTTTTGAGCACATACTTGAATACCTTATTCTTTGCATTAGAGTCTTGTTTGGACACCCAACTGCATAGCCAAGAAAACCATGGGTTGGGTTTAGGATTGCAAACCCCGTTAGCTACTGCAATGCTAAGATAGTGTAGGATTCGGTACAAGTCGAGTAGTTGGAACTACTCGCGAGCATAGGCTAGAGGCACTCGACTCGGGTAGAGATAGCACATGGTACACATGGCAAGAAAGATGAGACCGAGCGGAGGGTAAGGGCAGCAGGACTTTGGGGCCTGTGTGCTATAGCTCCGCTTGTGTCGATTGAGGACCGAGTCGTGTGCGGGCCTGTTGAACAAGCTAGAACAGTACCAAAGACCTACCGGCTATATGGGAACCGGGAAACCGATATAACTCGGGTATCTGGGTGTTGAGGCACTGAGATGTAAATCGGCTGGTGGCACTGAGATGCGCGTGCAGAGACCTCTTGCTCAGGACGATTGGACCGGTTCAACATTTGGCTGACGGGTGAAAGGTAGTTGCGTACAGCGTCCGTGATGGTTGTTGTAGGCAACATCGAGTACGGGCGTACGTGACGGGTTTTTCGGGTAACCCTGCAGGTGTAAATCGATTATAATCGCCGTCCCTCGCGGTCAGTGAGTACCACTTGTTCACTGTACGAAGACGTAGATAGAACAGGCTAGTTACATGTTAAAATGTTGCTGATTGAAAGATGGACTTTGATTGTTAATGATTTGTTGTAGTTTAGAGCGAACTAAGTTCCTTTCAACTTTGGGCAAAGTACATGAGAGAAATGCGTTTCTTGTTTGATTGTGGCTCTCTCATGTGCCTTGGCGTAAGGTTCTCCACAACCTGCTGCTAAAACTTGAAAGTAAGGTTTTACTAATTAGGCGAGTCCTTGCAAATGATTTTTCCTCATGTAACCTATCAATCCCTCATGTAGAAGTTCCATGTTTAGGAGAGACGGGTCAGTCTTTCTGAGCCTTCGTGCTCACTGCTTGTGTTTGAAGCTTTTGCAGGGTTCTATGAGGAAGGGGCTCCCGAAGAGGAGACGGAATCCCAGGAGGGGAACCCCGTCGAGTGGGAGCCGTGCACGCCACAGAGTTAGTGTGTGTGTGTGCTAGCAAGGACACGTTCAAGGGCTGAACGTGCACTTGATGCGTAGTCTACGCCCGTGAGTGTAGACTGGAGTTACTTTGATGTACAAATGTTCATAAACCACTTTATGTAATAAAAGTTTTTGCTTCCGCTTTGTACCTTTGATGTGTGTTATTCGGTGCTGTGCAACGCAGTACCCCTTAGCGTGATCCTGGCTCGGCAAGACCGTGGGGTCGTGTCAGTGACCGACAGGAAAGCCTTCCCGGGTGCGCACAATTGAGGACAAAGTGCGCAGAAAAAGACTAGTGTTGGTCGGTGGGGCTAGTCTATGATCCTAGAGAGCTGCCACAGTGTTTTTCATTGCTCGTTTCTGGGAGCAGCTACATGCCTCACTGGGAACTAAATTGATTAGAAGCTCTGCATATCACCCTCAAACCGATGGGCAAACGGAGAGGGTGAACCAAGTTCTCGAAGATATGCTTCGAGCATGTTCCATACACCACGGTAAAGGATGGGAGATCATATACCATTTGCAGAATTCGCTTATGACAATGGTTATCAAGCGAGCATCAAGATGGCACCTTATGAAGCTCTCTACGACCGGAAGCACCACACATCCTTGAACTGGTGTGAATCTGACGAGAGAGTTATTTACGGAATTGATCTCATAAATGAAGCTGAAGAGCGGGTAAGGCTTATTGAAGCAAATCTTAAAGCTGCTCAATCCAAACAAAAGAGCTTTGCGGATAAGAGACGTCATCCTCTGAACTTCCAAGTTGGAGAAAACGTATATCTCCGTGTATCTCCTATGAAAGGTATTCACCGATTTGGTGTGAAAGGAAAATTAGCTCCACTTTTTATCATACCCTTTGCCATCATCGAAAGATGTGGGCCGTGGCATACCGTTTGCAGTTACCAGCAGCCTTTGCCGGAATTCATAACGTCTTCCACATATCTCAGCTGCAGAAGTGCATAAAAGATCCAACGGGAATTCTCACGAAAGGCATAGCAGATTTGAAGCCGGACCTTACTTATGTTGAGTGTCCAACCCGGATAATTGATGAAAAGACTCGCGAGACAAGAAACCAGACGTTGCGATTTTCATGGTGCTGTAAAAGCCCAAGAAAAGGGACTTGCAAAAACTTTTCTTCACATCACAACACCACAGTTTTCGTTGTGGATATCTTAGGAAATATTGTGAAGAGCAAGTAACCTTCATCAAAAGGGTGATTAGAGGGGAAAGTCTTCCTTTTCACAAAGTGGGATTTGGACATAGGAACATGAGAGGTTAAGCTCACCCCTAGAACTTAAAAAGTCTTGGGAAGGTTCAGTCCAAGTTTCATAGAAATCCAACACTTTTTGAGGCACTTTTTGGGTTATTTGAAAAAGAGGCCAATTTGAATGTAAATTAAAATTGCAGCAAATCTCATCACCCAAATTCAAAAGTTAGCTTCATATTCTTATTCAGCACATTTTTGTGAGCTCACACACCAATTTTCACTCCATTTGGAGTTGATCTCGACATGAGCTAAGTGGGATGAATTCAAACTTTATTTGAATTCAAAACTAAACTTGTGCTGAAATTCACCCAAGCCGAACCCAATTTGAATTCTATTCAATTCAAATGGCTCAGGGGTGAATGATTTGAATCACCAGGGGTATTATGGGGCTCACTGTTTACAACAGTGATTAGGAGTAAATTCCAGAGGTTAAAACCCCGGGTGGGACCCACATGTCATAGAGGGGAGAAGGAGAAACTTGCACCCAAAGTCAGAGTCTCGGTGGGAAATTCCACCGAGCAGCTGTCAGCTGTGCCACCGAGCAGCTACCGGCGCCACCAGCTGCTTCCCTCTCCGCGCGCTGGCGCCCAGGGCGGCTGGCTCGCGACCGCACGCGACCAGCACCACCTCAGCCGAGCAGGAGTCGGCCGGCTTTATCTTCTCGCGGGCAAACCCGAGCAGTGGCATTGTTTCTCGCCACAGCTCTCTGCTCAATCGGGAAAACCAGCAAAACCATCTCCTCCTTTGTCCCTGAGCTGCTAGACAGCCACCTGAGCTCGCACTCCACCTCTCCAACGCCAGAAACCTCGAGCTCCGACCTCCTTTGCTCAAAGACGATCGCCACCGCGGCGACCTAGCCTCAGCCGAGAGTCAGGCGCCCGTGGGCAGCGTTCCACAGGCATTTTCATGGTCCAGAGAGAGAGAGGCAACAGGAGCGCACGACCACCGTGCTGCTCTCCTCCAAGCTTGGAAGCCAACCGTGAAGGATCCGCAGAGAATTTCAAGTTTTTGCTCCGGCGACCGTAAACCGAGCTTCCGGTACGGTTTCTTTAAATTCTCGCTCTATGATCTTTCGGAGGTCATCAAATCTTGCACATAGATGCTGGACTAGCCGGCGATCAAGTTCTTTTCTGCATCCGTAGCGAGAAACTGTCTAGGAGTGATGAATTTCGATCTCGACCGAGGGCGGTCATGGCAGGCACGATCGGTCACACGGTGCCGACCGACTTGCCGCCATCCCTGAACCCTTTTGACACCTTGTCGAGCTTCCTAGAGGTACACTGATGCTGTAGGGCCGTTTTTTCGAGGTGTTGGCGGGTTTAGAAACAACGGTCGACGGTGTCGAACCTCAACCGAGGCCGCGTCACATCGCTGAGCTATTTCCGGTCACCCCCAGCACGACCTGTCACCCCCGACGTGTTCCTCGACGTCGACAACCCCCTCGCGGCGAGTTTCAGACCATGGGAGGTCCGGCAGCGGCGAGCCGGCGAGCCCCGAGTCTGCTCCGGCGAGGTCGGCGGGCGCCAGAGAACGGCGGGAGGAAGACGAAGCCGGCTGACCCACGTGTCAGCGGCTGAAGAATTTAAATCGGGATCGGGTGTGGCCGGGGATCGGCTGTGCTGGCGCGCAAATACCCTGTGAGCTCCGGTGTGCCGGACACCTCCGCGCTCGACACGTGTGGTATCCCCGGTGTGCCGGACACCTCCGCGCTCGACACGTGTCCCCGCGGGCCCCGAGAGTTTAAACTTTTCCCCCGATTTTCAGAATTCTTCCAAACTTCAAATCCTCATAACTTTGGTTAGAAAGCTCCAAATCGGGTGAACCAAATTTTGTTGGATTCAGCTCTCTGAGCACTTTCCAGCAATACCAAATTCAGCTCATGAAAGTGAATAGTTTTCCAGAATTAAATCCCTAAAGTTTAAACTGTTGGGAATTTTATCTGGAGAACTACTTTATGAAAAATTCTGAAATTTGGCTGAAAGGTTCATTTGAAAATCCCTGAATCCCAGTAAAGTTTTCAGACTCATCCAAGTTCATTTAGTTACCCTAATTGGGTGATTAAGGGAACTTCCCAGAGAAAATAGAAAAATGTACAGAAACATTTTTCAGATCTTCTCCAATCTTAATTAGGACATAACTTTCTGTAGAATTCTTCAAATGACATGAAACCAATTCCATTAGAACCATCCTAAATTCTAGTTTCCAGAGAGTAATGGTGGAAGCCATGAAAAACCCTGGAATTACTTAGAGGCTCAATCATTGACCAAAGAGGCTTTTATTTGTACAAGGTTCAATTGAACTTTGTTTCAAATAAAACTTGGTCACAACTCTGGTTAGGACCCTACCAATCCACCATAAAAATTTCAGAACCGAAGGGGAGGGCTAGCTAGAGTTATTAGCAATTATGTATTTAAGTTCACACATTGCATTTAAATTTACATGTAGTATTGTATTCAACGTGTAGCCATTGAAGAAGAGACTCCGGAAGTGCTGGACTTCCTCCTTCCGGAAGAGGAACTAACCCCTGACCAGCAGCAACAAGGCAAGCCCCGGTTTGCATTAACCTTTTATAAGTTTTACTTTGTTTACATGAGTCATATGAAGTATGTATGTGCATTAGGTGTAGGATTAATGGAACCCCACTTGCATAACCAAAGGTCCCTAAAGGAGTGAGGGTAGTGGCTAAGACCTCCAGTAGACAAGCTATGCTTAATGAGTCATAGGACTTCGGTACAAGTCGAGTAGATGGAATCTACTCGCGAGATAGGCTTGGGACACACGGGTTCGGTTGAGTGACGTGAGATCACTTTAGTAATGAAAATTAGACTAGGCAAGGGCTAGGGCGCAGCAAGAGAGAGTCTTGTGTGCGCAGCCCTGCCCGTGTCGATTGAGGACCGATCCGTGTGCGGCCCTGCTGAACAAGTATTGAACGTACCGAAGGCATATCGGATATATGGGCCCCGATAAACCGATGTAGCCTAAACCTCCAGGCGTCGAGGCATAACGCACCGATTTATAGGTGTAGGCTGAGGGCAGTAAGGTGGAAATCTGCCAACGGGCATAGAGAGATGCTCCGTGTGGGGAACCTCCTGCTCGTTTCGGTGCGACCGGTTCGACGTTTGGGCTGTTGGGTTAAAGGTTGTCTCGTACAACATCGAGTGAGCGTGCTGTGCAGCTCCACGGATGGGCGTACGTGACGTGCTCTTTGGGTTTCCCTGTAGGTGTATATCGAGTCGATTCGCCGTCCCTCGCGGTGACGAGTATCGCTTGTTCACTGCGTCGTAACGTAGACTAATGAATGAAATGATATGATTCAATATTGCTGTTATGATATAATTGTATTGTTACATGTGTGCCACCAAATATTGCTCACTAAATTTCAGCTTCATGAACTGTTAACCTGTTGCTAAAAGATGAACTAAGGATGAACTTGTAGGCGTGTCCATTTGCTGCAACATTGCTATCCTATGTCATGGTACCCCTCATGTAGAGTTTCATGCTTAGGTGAGTTGGTTAAGCCTTGCTGAGCCTTCGTGCTCACGGTTGCTGCTTAAGTGTTTTTCAGGTGAGGAGCCACCCACGGACTCGGAGTACGAGTCCACCGGCGAGGGTTACCCTCTGTCGGGGACCACGGCTGAGTGGGAGCCGTACACGCCACGCTGAGCTGAGACGTGCAGCTAGTGTGGGTTGCCCTAGGGCTGGGCAACCGACTTTTGCTAGATAGGCGGCGTGAGTTGTACAAAAGAAACTTCCGCTGTGTAATAAAGACTCTAGTTTGTAACTGAGAAGTGTACTACGTTGTACCTTCAGTTTGTTTTCCTTGTAATATAATGTGTTCTTATGACGTGTGCTGTCGGGTGTCGCATCGCGCGACACCACCCTCTGCGATCCTGGATGAGCGGATCCCGGTCCGCCACAGCCTGGTATCAGAGCTGCAGTGGGGATAGCACAGTACTTAAGGACTGCATTACGGGGAAAACTTAGGTATACGGTGAGGATTCGGTAGTTGCCCAAGTAAGGACTATATTAGCATAGTTACTTAAAGTGGCAAAGACTAACCTATGTGTTATAATTCTGAATTTTAATTATATAACGACGCACCTACGCTCTGGTAAGTATGGTAAGGAACGCCACCGAAAGCGGTTCAATTTCGGTTAGCTCCCCTGACGAGGAACGTGGTTCAGGGATTGATCTCACAGCTTGGTGTGAGACGTCAATATGAAACTCTAGGACTCTTCATGTTCCTGAGTTCATATGAAACGCTGATCTCTAGCGTGCATTAGGCAAGTAAGTGGAGACCCCATCGCGTGGTCAGTAACGCGAGAGTGTGTTCGTCTGGAAGTAGCCCAGGAGGACATACGCAGCGCTTGCCATCAGCGTGCCCTGCAGGGCAGTAGGTGGTATCTGTTGGGTTGATAACATTCCCAACCGTGACGACCCGTTCATGACATACTCGGGTTCCCCGTCGTGTGGTGTTGAAACACGATCAGGTACCTTGAGACGTGACCTAGCTCAAGGACGGCCGTATGGAAATGATACAGGCGTTTGTATTTACTTTTAAATATGTAACTGCCTAAAATGAACAACCTATGAGTGCATCATCATTGTGTGGTCTTCTGCAGGTACTAACCACGTATGTATCCGTGGAGTAAACGTGTGCGAGAGACCGCTTAGGGCCACACTTGAGACGTATGTGCCGGTATAATCCGGTTAGGATTTTCTTTTGTGAGGAACGTAGTACCGAGTTATTGTAGGCATATGCGTGAAAAATAATGATAACAAGGAATTAAAAATATATAGGTTCCACATTTAGGACCCTGGTTGGGTATAAGAATGGGATAGTGAGGAGTGTAGTTCCAAAAAGACTGAAAAACAGAGTGCTCTGTTTTGGGACAGCAAGTTTGCTGATCTTTAACAGGGCATAACTCACAGGTCTTTTAGCCGAGAGAGGTGTGATATATAGTTCTGGAAAGGTATTAAAGTACTCTACAACTTTGTTGTAGACTTCCAGAACTGAAACTCACCTTAAGATGGCTTAAATTCCAGAGAATTTTAAGCTGTCCAGAACCTGGACAGAGTAAAAACATTCTCTGGACTGTTCTGCTTTTCAAACATAAATCCCCGCAGAAAAATTTAAAAATTTTCATATGATACATCCTTAGAAAGGAGAGAAGATGTGGGACATCTTTGCAATTCAAGGTTCCTGAAATTTCAGCACAGAATTTAGTGGAAACTGGAATGGAAAACAGCAACTTCCAAGGGAGGGGCTGTTAAAATTCTTCCAGAAATTCTGCTGACTTTGAATTAGCATAACTTTTTAACCAAAGCTGATCTGGGGGCAAATGAATACTCGTTGGAAAGACACTGAAGTTAACTTTAACTTTGGTATTCAACTTGAGTCATGAAAATACACAGAACCAGATCAAAACTTGGAATAGGTAGAAAACTGGTCATTCTGACAGAAGAATGACAGTTGAACTCATTGGAGAGGGTGTTGTACCCTAAGGGTGGTATACGTGATGACAAAGCGATAATAATGTCTCGTAGTGACCAAACCTAGTTCTGGTTATCTTCCACAGAGGAGGTTCATCAAGTTGGATTAAACTAGCTTGTGTTTGGTCTGGTAATGATGTAGCTTGTGCAAAGTTATTACATTATCTACATACGAGATGTATCGCATGTTTTATTGTCATTATGTTTTTACACCTATTTTTAGTGGACTGCATGCAAAATGTTGCGGGACTGATGATTATTGTCGTATGGTTGCAGATGGTTCGCACTAGGACCACGCACGTGGTTGGTGGCTCTAGCCAACAGGGAGGCGATGACTCCCAGCCACCGGCCTACGACAGCACCCCGCAGCAGCAGCCACCACCGCTGCCTCCGCTTACTCTAGCGGATATGATAGCGGCACTGGTGGGAGGTCGTGAGGAGCAGACCGACCTGCTCCGCACGATCGTGCAGAATACGTCCCAGGCGGGGGGACGCCAAGATAGAGGGCCTCGTGAGCCCCGTGAAGTGTCATACTCGGATTTCATGAGTACGCACCCTCCAGTGTTCACCGAAGCCGAAGAACCACTGGAGGCGGACAACTGGCTGCGGACCATCGAGTCCAAGTTCGGGCTGCTCCAATGTATGGAGCGGCAGAAGACTCTGTTCGCAGCACAGCAACTCCACGGTGCCGCTGGTGCGTGGTGGGCTAACTATGTTGCCTCACGTCCGGCTGGCCGTGCCGTGGAATGGCAAGAGTTCCGGGAGGCATTCCGCGCCTACCACATTCCTCCCGGAATAATGAAGAGGAAGTTCCAAGAATTCTTGGAGCTGAAGCAGGGCGGGAGGAGTGCCCATGACTACTCCCGTGCCTTCAACCATCTGGAGCAATATGCGTCAGACTACATCTCCACCGAGGAGAAGAAGCGGGAGCACTTCTATCGGGGGTTACACCCCGAAATGAAGACACATCTCGTTCAGTGGAATTGCGGCACATTCAACGACTTGGTCAATGCCGCGATCATGCAAGAGGATGCTCAGCGGGAGTTGGCAGCTGAGCAGAGGAAGCGCAGCGCTCCACCTAGCAGCGGTGGGAGTGGCGCTCCCCAGAAGTACCGTATGGTGTATCGGACACCATCCGGGCAGCAGTGGCGACCACCGGCGCGACCTCAACAGTTCGGGGGACGTTCGTTCCAAGCACCCCCGTTCTGTCCGCCGATGCCACCACCAAGACAGCAGCAGCAACAGCAGCAGCAGACGGTACCCCGGGCGTTTCCACCGCCACAACGCGCCCCAGGATTCCGTCCACCGATCAGCGGGGGACCGCCCCGTTTCACCTGCTTCACGTGTGGCCAGGCGGGCCACTTCGCGAAGGACTGTCCCCAGGGACAGCAGAGCAGCGGGCAAGCCCAGCTCCAGGGCGGTGCTCGAGGCCGACCTCCGGTGAAGAAGGTTGGTCAGCGGACTGGAGGCGTCCGCAACCTCGACAATGAGGACGCCCCAGAGGGAGACAACGTGCTGGCGGGTACGTTCACTCTCAACCATAAAGCCATCATAATATTGTTTGATTCTGGTGCAACCCACAACTTTATAAGTGCATCATATGTGGCTAAGCATCAGCTGGAAGCCTTTCCAACCGAGTGTTCTTATATGATCTGCTCACCGGGCGGAAAGATTTCAGCAACTAGGATGGTTCCAAAAGCACCCTTGTGCTTAGGTGGGAAGATATATCCCACCACTATGATTATCTTAGGGGGGCAGAAGATTGATGCAATCTTGGGAATGTCATGGCTAAGTTACCATGGCACTGTCCTGGAAACTCTAACACAGACGGTTCACCTCAACTCCCCGTTACACCATCCGCAGTCCCTCCTATTAGATAACCCCGTCCGGGAGGTTTCAGCAGTCAACAATACTGAAGCTCTCAAGTTGGAGGACATTCCCGTAGTCCGGGAGTACCCCGACGTGTTCCCGGATGATCTTCCGGGCATGCCACCTGAGTGGGATGTCGAGTTCAAGATCGAGCTCGCACCCGGGACTACGCCCATATCACGGAGACCATACAAAATGGCTCCAAATGAGCTGGCTGAACTGAAAGAACAGCTCAATGATCTTCTGAGCAATGGTTTCATTACGCCGAGTTCCTCGCCTTGGGGATGCTCGGCGCTGTTTGTAAAGAAGAAGGATGAAACCTTGAGGCTATGTGTGGATTACCGGCCGCTCAACGCCGTCACCATCAAGAATAAGTACCCACTGCCCCGCATCGACATATTGTTTGATCAACTTGTGGGTGCAAGTGTGTTGTCAAAGATGGACCTTCGCTCTGGATATCACCAGATCAAGATCCGGGCAGAGGATATCCCGAAGACGGCCTTCTCGACGAGATATGGGTTATATGAATATCTCGTCATGTCATTTGGTCTCACAAATGCTCCAGCCCATTTCATGTATCTCATGAACTCGGTGTTCATGCCGGAGCTGGACAAGTTTGCGGTAGTGTTCATCGACGATATCTTGGTTTACTCCAAGACAGAAGCCGAACATGCCGAACACTTGAGAATCGTGCTTCAACGATTGCGAGACCACCAACTCTACGCCAAGTTCAGTAAATGCGAGTTTTGGATCAGCCAAGTGCCATTCTTGGGACATATCATCTCAGCAGAAGGCATTGCGGTTGACCCAAGCAAAATAGAGCAAGTGCTGAAATGGAAAGCTCCCACTTCAGTCCATGAAGTCAGAAGCTTCCTCGGGTTAGCGGGATACTACCGGAGATTCATTCCAAGCTTCTCCAAGCTTGCTAAGCCGATGACAGAATTGCTTAAGAAAGGGACGAAATATGTTTGGAACACGGCGTGTGAAGGAGCATTCCGAACATTGGTGAAGCATCTCACCACAGCCCCGGTCTTAGCTCAGCCGGATACAACAAAGCCCTTCGACGTGTACTGTGACGCGTCCGGTATTGGGCTCCGCTGCGTGTTGATGCAGGAAGGACGTGTGGTCGCCTATGGCTCACGCCAACTTCAGAACCATGAGCAGCACTACCCGACTCATGATCTTGAACTTGCTGCCGTGGTGTTGGCGCTGAAAATGTGGAGGCACTATCTCCTGGGGAATTTGGTGCATCTCTACACCGACCACAAGAGCTTGAAATACCTTTTCACCCAGAAGGAGCTGAACATGAGGCAACGGAGGTGGTTAGAATTAATCAAGGACTATGAAATTGAGATTCACTACCACCCCGGCAAGGCGAATGTGGTTGCCGACGCGCTGAGTCGGAAATCACATGTCCATCACCTCACCATTATACCGGTGGAGGAGGAAGAGCCAAGTTTATACTTGGTTCCTTATGGATCGCTGTACAACCTTGCCCTCATCCCTACTATTAGGGAGGACATCATTGCAGCTCAGAAGACGGATAAAGGCATGGCACATCTCTGGAGACGGATAGACAATGGAGAGATCAAGTGTTTCTGGAAGGATGATGAGGGGACGCTATGGTTTAATGACCGCATAGTCGTGCCCCGAGATATGGAGTTGAGGAAAAAGATCCTCGATGAAGCTCACTTGTCGAAATACTCCATTCATCCGGGTAGCAACAACATGTACCAAGATTTGAAACAGAAATTTTGGTGGACACGGATGAAGCGGGAGGTAGCGAAGTACGTATCCGAGTGCGATACGTGCCGACGAGTGAAAGCTGATCACATGAAGAAATCAGGGCTGCTGCAACCCCTGAAGATCCCGGCATGGAAATGGGAAGATGTGAGCATGGATTTCATTGTGGGATTACCCCTAACATCCAACAAGCATGATTCCATATGGGTAATCGTTGATCGGTTAACCAAGACGGCTCACTTCATCCCGGTGAATACACGTTACAATGCCGGCAAATATGCGGAGCTGTACATAGCAAAGATTCTATGCCTATACGGGGTACCCAAGACCATTGTCTCAGATCGAGGTGCATTATTTGTATCTCGCTTTTGGGAGCAGCTACACCTTGCATTGGGTACTAAGTTGATCAGGAGCTCCGCCTATCACCCTCAGACAGATGGCCAGACAGAGAGGGTGAATCAAGTCCTGGAAGACATGTTGAGAGCATGTGCCATCCACCATGGTAGGAACTGGGTTGATCACCTACCATTGGCGGAATTCTCGTACAACAACGGCTATCAGGCGAGTATCAAAATGGCACCTTACGAAGCTCTCTACGGTCGTAAATGCCGCACCCCATTAAATTGGTGCGAGTCCGGTGAAAGGGTCACCTTCGGGGTTGATGTGGTGAACGACGCCGAGGAGCGCGTTCGGGCAATTCAAGCCAATTTGAAGGCCGCTCAATCCCGGCAAAAGAGCTACGCTGATAAGAGGCGTAGACTGTTGCACTTTGACGTTGGGGAACACGGGTACCTCCGCGTGTCTCCGATAAAGGGCGTGCACCGGTTCGGTGTGAAGGGGGAGCTCGCTCCCCGTTTCATTGGACCCTATGCTATCACCGAGAAGTGTGGACCAGCAGCGTATCGATTGGAGCTACCAGCATCCCTTGCTGGTGTCCTTGATGTTTTCCATGTTTCGCAATTGCGAAAATGCTTGAAGCATACAGCTGCGGTTCCTACCAATGACATCGGCGAACTGAAACCGGACTTAACATATGATGAGTATCCGGTGGAAATTCTTGATGAGAAAGCCCAAACCACGCGTAGCAGAACGTTGTGGTTCTACAAAATCCTTTGGAGCAACCACACCGCTGATGAAGCGACGTGGGAGAGCGAGGAGTTCCTTCACTCAAATTACCCGGAGTTCATAGCTTCTCAACATGGGTAAGTCCCTACTACATCGCTATCTCTTCTTTTGTAATCTCGGGACGAGATTCTTTTAAGGAGGGAGGGATGTACAAGCCCAAGAAAAGGGACTTGCAAAAACTTTTCTTCACCTCACAACACCACAGTTTTCGTTGTGGATATCTTAGGAAATATTGTGAAGAGCAAGTAACCTTCATCAAAAGGGTGATTAGAGGGGAAAGTCTTCCTTTTCACAAAGTGGGATTTGGACATAGGAACATGAGAGGTTGAGCTCACCCCTAGAACTTAAAAAGTCTTGGGAAGGTTCAGTCCAAGTTTCATAGAAATCTAACACTTTTTGAGGCACTTTTTGGGTTATTTGAAAAAGAGGCCAATTTGAATGTAAATTCAAATTGCAGCAAATCTCATCACCCAAATTCAAAAGTTAGCTTCATATTCTTATTCAGCACATTTTTGTGAGCTCACACACCAATTTTCACTCCATTTGGAGTTGATCTCGACATGAGCTAAGTGGGACGAATTCAAACTTTATTTGAATTCAAAACTGAACTTGTGCTGAAATTCACCCAAGCCGAACCCAATTTGAATTCTATTCAATTCAAATGGCTCAGGGGTGAATGATTTGAATCACCAGGGGTATTATGGGGCTCACTGTTTACAACAGTGATTAGGAGTAAATTCCAGAGGTTAAAACCCCGGGTGGGACCCACATGTCATAGAGGGGAGAAGGAGAAACTTGCACCCAAAGTCAGAGTCTCGGTCGGAAATTCCACCGAGCAGCTGTTGGCTGTGCCACCGAGCAACTACCGGCGCCACCAGCTGCTTCCCTCTCCGCGCGCTGGCGCCCAGGGCGGCTGGCTCGTGCCCCCACGCGACCGGCACCGCCTCAGCCGAGCAGGAGTCGACCGGCTTTATCTTCTCGCGGGCAAACCCGAGCAGCGGCATTGTTTCTCGCCACAGCTCTCTGCTCAATCGGGAAAACCAGCAAAACCATCTCCTCCTTCGTCCCTGAGCTGCTAGACAGCCACCTGAGCTCGCACTCCACCTCTCCAACGCCAGAAACCTCGAGCTCCGACCTCCTTTGCCCAAAGACGATCGCCACCGCGGCGACCTAGCCTCAGCCCAGAGTCAGGCGCCCGTGGGCAGCGTTCCACAGGCGTTTTCACGGTCCAGCGAGAGAGGCAATAGGAGCGCACGACCACCGTGCTGCTCTCCTCCAAGTTTGGAAGCCAACCGTGAAGGATCCGCAGAGAATTTCAAGTTTTTGCTCCGGCGACCGTAAACCGAGCTTCCGGTACGGTTTCTTTAAATTCTCGCTCTATGATCTTTCGGAGGTCATCAAATCTTGCACATAGACGCTGGACTAGCCGGCGATCAAGTTCTTTTCTGCATCCGTAGCGAGAAACTGTCTAGGAGTGACGAATTTCGAGCTCGATCGAGGGCGGTCATGGCGGGCACGATCGGTCACACGGTGCCGACCGACTTGCCGCCATCCCTGAACCCTTTTGACACCTTGTCGAGCTTCCTAGAGGTACACTGATGCTGTAGGGCTGTTTGTTCGAGGTGTTGGCGGGTTTAGAAACAACGGTCGACGGTGTCGAACCTCAACCGAGGCCGCGGCACATCGCTGAGCTATTTCCGGTCACCCCCAGCCCGACCTGTCACCCCCGACGTGTTCCTCGACGTCGACAACCCCCTGGCGGCGAGTTTCAGACCATGGGAGGTCCGGCAGCGGCGAGCCGGTGAGCCCCGAGTCTGCTCCGGCGAGGTCGGCGGCGCGGGCGCGAGAGAACGGCGGGAGGAAGACAAAGCCGGCTGACCCACGTGTCAGCGGCTGAAGAATTTAAATCGGGATCGGGTGTGGCCGGGGATCGGCTGTGCTGGCGCGCAAATACCCTGTGAGCTCCGGTGTGCCGGACACCTCCGCGCTCGACACGTGTGGTATCCCTGGTGTGCCGGACACCTCCGCGCTCGACACGTGTCCCCGCGGGCCCCGAGAGTTTAAACTTTTCCCCTGATTTTCAGAATTCTTCCAAACTTCAAATCCTCATAACTTTGGTTAGAAAGCTCCAAATCGGGTGAACCAAATTTTGTTGGATTCAGCTCTCTGAGCACTTTCCAGCAATACCAAATTCAGCTCATGAAAGTGAATAGTTTTCCAGAATTAAATCCCTAAAGTTTAAACTGTTGGGAATTTTATCTGGAGAACTACTTTATGAAAAATTCTGAAATTTGGCTGAAAGGTTCATTGGAAAATCCCTGAATCCCAGTAAAGTTTTCAGACTCATCCAAGTTCATTTAGTTACCCAAATTGGGTGATTAAGGGAACTTCCCAGAGAAAATAGAAAAATGTACAGAAACATTTTTCAGATCTTCTCCAATCTTAATTAGGACATAACTTTCTGTAGAATTCTTCAAATGACATGAAACCAATTCCATTAGAACCATCCTAAATTCTAGTTTCCAGAGAGTAATGGTGGAAGCCATGAAAAACCCTGGAATTACTTAGAGGCTCAATCATTGACCAAAGAGGCTTTTATTTGTACAAGGTTCAATTGAACTTTGTTTCAAATAAAACTTGGTCACAACTCTGGTTAGGACCCTACCAATCCACCATAAAAATTTCAGAACCGAAGGGGAGGGCTAGCTAGAGTTATTAGCAATTATGTATTTAAGTTCACACATTGCATTTAAATTTACATGTAGTATTGTATTCAACGTGTAGCCATTGAAGAAGAGACTCCGGAAGTGCTGGACTTCCTCCTTCCGGAAGAGGAACTAACCCCTGACCAGCAGCAACAAGGCAATCCCCGGTTTGCATTAACCTTTTATAAGTTTTACTTTGTTTACATGAGTCATATGAAGTATGTATGTGCATTAGGTGTAGGATGAATGGAACCCCACTTGCATAACCAAAGGTCCCTAAAGGAGTGAGGGTAGTGTCTAAGACCTCGAGTAGACAGGCTATGCTTAATGAGTCATAGGACTTCGGTACAAGTCGAGTAGTTGGAATCTACTCGCGAGATAGGCTTGGGACACACGGGTTCGGTTGAGTGACGTGAGATCACTTTAGTAATGAAAATGAGACTAGGCAGGGGCTAGGGCGCAGCAAGAGAGAGTCTTGTGTGCGCAGCCCTGCCCGTGTCGATTGAGGACCAATCCGTGTGCGGCCCTGCTGAACAAGTATTGAACGTACCGAAGGCATATCGGATATATGGGCCCCGATAAACCGATGTAGCCTAATCCTCCGGGCGTCGAGGCATAACGCATCAATTTATAGGTGTAGGCTGAGGGCATCAAGGTTGAAATCTGCCAACGGGCATAGAGAGATGCTCCGTGTGGGGAACCTCCTGCTCGTTTCGGTGCGACCGGTTCGATGTTTGGGCTGTTGGGTGAAAGGTTGTCTCGTACGACATCGAGTGAGCATGCTGTGCAGCTCCACGGATGGGCGTACGTGACGTGCTCTTTGGGTTTACCTGCAGGTGTATATCGAGTCGATTCGCCGTCCCTCGCGGTGACGAGTACTGCTTGTTCACTGCGTCGTAACATAGACTAATGAATGAAATGATATGATTCAATATTGCTGTTATGATATAATTGTATTGTTACATGTGTGCCACCAAATATTGCTCACTAAATTTCAGCTTCATGAACTGTTAACCTGTTGCTAAAAGATGAACTAAGGATGAACTTGTAGGCGTGTCCATTTGCTGCAACATTGCTATCCTATGTCATGTTACCCCTCATGTAGAGTTTCATGCTTAGGTGAGTCGGTTAAGCCTTGCTGAGCCTTCGTGCTCACGGTTGCTGCTTAAGTGTTTTTCAGGTGAGGAGCCACCCACGGACTCGTTGTATGAGTCCACTGGCGAGGGTTACCCTCCGTCGGGGACCACAGCTGAGTGGGAGCCGTACACGCCGCGCTGAGCTGAGACGTGCAGCTAGTGTGAGTTGCCCTAGGGCTGGGCAACCGACTTTTGCTACATAGGCGGCATGAGTTGTACAAAAGAAACTTCCGCTGTGTAATAAAGACTCTAGTTTGTAACTGAGAAGTGTACTACGTTGTACCTTCAGTTTGTTTTCCCTTGTAATATAATGTGTTCTTATGACGTGTGCTGTCGGGTGTCGCATCCCGCGGCACCACCCTCTGCGATCCTGGATGAGCGGATCCCGGTGCGCCACAGGTGCTATGAGAAAATCACACGTACGACTAAGCTACATGGGAAAGTGAGGAGTATTTACAATTCAATCATCCGGAGCTATTAGACGCGTATGTCCGATAGTCGTCCTCCCCACATGGTTTGTGAGGGACAGGACCTTGTTGGGTGGTTCCGTGATATGCGGCACCCAACAGCACACGGGTCGAAGAAGCACATCACATTACATAAATAGTTTGCGGAGGCATACAAAAGTGTTTTACAAATACTTATCTCAAAATAAGCTACAGCGGAAGACTATAACTCTCATGACTCATCTCTAACTTAGCAACAAAGAAACAGTCCAGCCCGCGGACTGTTTCTTACTAGCAACAGATGCTCTTTGAGTAAGCACTCGGAGGTTCCCGAGTCTCATCGGCATCCCTTCTCTTAAGCACGAACTCAAATACCTGCAAAACAACTCGGATAGCATCCGTGAGCATAACGCTCAGCAAGACTTAACCGTCCCCCTAAACATGAAACTCTAGGTGAGGTTATGAACCTAAAATAGGATGCCATAAGCATAATTAAACTCGCCTAAAAATGAATCCTTACTTTCAGGTATTAATTGCAGCATTTTAAGTAACCTTGGGCACGCCACATCGGGAGTCCACAATCAAACAAGAAACGCTTTCCCCCGATGTAAATTGCTCATGGCATAAAAGAATCGAGTTTGCACTAGCCTATCCATCAAGATCCAATACAAAGCTAGTATGAAACTTCAAACCAATGTGATTAGTTTCTTTCTCATGCAAGTTCTTACTACGTCACGACTGTTAGAACTGTAAAAGCCCAATAAAAGGGACTTGCAAAAACTTTTCATCACCTCACAACACCACAGTTTTTGTTGTGGATAGCTTGTGAAAGTTTGTGAAGAGCAAGTAACCTCCATCAAAAGAGTGATTAGAGGGGAAAGCCTTCACTTTCACAAAGTAGGATTTCTACCCATGAACATGAGAGGTTGAGCTCACCCCTAGGACTTGAAAAGTCTTGGGAAGGTTCAAGCCAAGTTTCATGTAAATCCAACACTTTTTGAGGCACTTTTGGAGGTATTTGAAAAAGAGGCCAATTTGAATATAAATTCAAATTGCAGCAACTTTCATCACTCAAATTCAAAAGTTAGCTTCATATTCAAACTAAGCACATTTTTCTAAGTTATCGAACCAATTTTCATCCCCATTGGAGTTCATCTTGTCGGGAGCTAAATTTGCAATAATTCAAAACTGAATTTGAATTTCAGTTTAAACATGAAGCAAATTTAACCCAACAAAGTTTAAATTTGAGAACTCAAATTCAAAACAATACTTGGGGGCTAAGTCTCCCATTCAATGTTTAGTAGCTGGGGATATTTACAGCAGAAGGGGGAGAAAGAATTAGAGGGGAGAAGGGGGCCCACTGGTCAGCCACACAAGAGTTAAACTGACAGTCACGCGGTCGAACACTTCTGCGGGCGCCAGCGCACGGGGTCGACCCCGTCCCAACGTGACCACCGCGCCACCTCCTGCTCGTGGGATGAGGGCGCCGGCTACAGAGTGTTCGGTTGCACCGCTGGGATGCGTGAACCTCCCCGCATCCTCTCTGTTCCACTGCATACAAACACGGCGACACACTCGGTGTTTCGCCACCCACTGATCGCCGGCGTCCAAGCAAACCAGGCGCTCTCATGCCCGACGCTCAACACAAGAAATGACCGCCATAAGGTGCTGGTTCTACTCGTCCCTACCGTTCAGCATTTCATGCACCGTCGGGGGAGAATTTCTCCCGGGAACGTTGCGGTGTTCTTAAGGCCGAGCTATACCAAAGCCGGAAATTCGCCGGTATTAGCTCATCACCGGGCATACCGAGCCACACACACGCTCTACACCCTGCCACGACCGCCTAGGATCAAAAACCAGCAAGAACCATGGGCTAGGGTTACGGTTCTTCGAAGTTTTCTGAGCACAGTCGATATCGGGCCTAGGTCGACGGTGAGGTCATAGCTCCGGCCATTTTCATGGCCAACCAAGCTCATATCCGTGCTCAGCATGCCACGGCGGAGCTATAGAAGCAAAACGCTTGAGAAATAAGGCCCTGAGTAGCCCGGGCGACGTCGCCGGAGTAGAGAGAGGCTCTGCCACCGCCGCGGGCATAGTTCCGGCCATTGCCGAGCTCCGGTGAGGGTACCAGCGTGTTCTCCAAGTCGAGTTGGGCACAGGCGGCGAGTTTCTGGACGAGAGGTGGCCGGGAAGCCAGGTCCGGCGAGCTTCAGTGTGGTGCCGGCGAGGGGGCGGCGCAGGAAAAGGGGCTGGCGCGAGGAAGAAGAGGAGCCGGTCGGGCCCGCTCGTCAGCCGCTTAATACACAGTAGGGAGATTCTCTGTTGCACCGGATCAGCTGTGAACACGCGGAGAACAGTCCTGTGGCCCCGTGTGGCGCAGCCGAGGTGGTGACACGTGGGGGCCGGGCCCGCTGTCAGGAATTTGAACTTTTCCCCGGTTAATTCAAATTCCAGAATTTCCCCAAACTTTAGAACCCTATAACTTTTGCTAGGAAGCTCCAAATTTAGTGAATCAAATTGGGTTGGATTCATCTTTCCTAGCTCTGTCCAAATATGCAACCCAATTTGTATAAAACCCATTATTTAATTCTGGAAAATTCTTTAAACCTTTTCAGCAAAAGATTTTAGAGGAAGTTTGGTTCATCCAAAAATCCCCAAATTTTGCCAGAATATTTTTTAGGATGTTGGTGAACTCCTGTAAAAGTTTCAGACCATTTGGAGTTGATTTGGTCAGGGCAATTCAGATTTGAAGGTGCTGTATTCAATTAAATACAGAAACATTTTCAGAGAAGTTCCAAAACTTGGAAATTAAGTTCTGGTCAAATCTTAGCTCCAAAAATACTAGGAAAATTCATGCAAACTCTATGAGCTATAATTGAAATTTTAGTTCACTAAGTTAGGCATGAACAGGGGTGTGATCTCAGAATTAATTCTTCTTTGCTTAATTGCTAAGAAAATTACTCTGAACAAACCACTCAATGCAAAGTGCTAATTTTGGTCCAGGGGGTTTTCTTGTGACAAGGAACTCACACAAAAATTCTCACCTCCATTGGAGCTCTGGATCACCCCTGCTCTGTTTAACCACTTGAGATGATCAATGTGGAAAAGGGGGATAACCACTTAGCACTTAACCATGTGCTTAGGTCCAAACCCAAACCACTAGCCCCAGTTCCATTTTAAATTCTTGAACAGAGTTCCAGTTGTTAGAAACTTGTTATTAGAACTAATAGCAGAAGCATTACAATAAACTTATGTGCATATCATTAACATGTAGTATTTCATTAACGTGTAGTCGCTGAAGGCGAGGAAGCTCCGGAGGTACTCGACTTACTACTTCCGGAAGAGGAACTAATCCCTGACCAGCAGCAACAAGGCAAGCCCCAGTTTGCATTAATCCTTTTATAAAGTTTCTAATTGGTTTACATATGTAGTGTGAAGTGTATATGTGCATTAGGTGTAGGATGGATGAAAACCCCACTTGCATGACCAGCAATTTTCCATAAGAGTGAGGGTAGTGTCTAAGACCTCGAGTAGACAGGCTATGCTTAATGTTTCATAGGACTTCGGTACAAGTCGAGTAGTTGGAATCTACTCGCGTGATAGGCTTGGGACACACAGGTTCGGTTGAGTGATGTGAGATCACTTTAGTAATGAAAATGAGACGAGGCAGGGGTTAGGGCGCAGCAAGAGGGAGTCTTGTGTGCACAGCCCTGTCCGGGTCGATTGAGGACTGATCCGTGTGCGGCCGACGCTGATCAAGTTTGAATGTACCGAAGGCATATCGGATATATGGGCCCCGATAAACCGATGTAGCCTAAACCTCCGGGCGTCGAGGCATAGCACTCCGATTTATAGGTGTAGGTTGAGGGCAGCAAGGTGGAAATCTGCTAACGGGCATAGAGAGATGCTCCGTGTAGGGAACCTCCTGTCCGTTTCGGTGCGACCGGTTCAACGTTTGGGCTGTTGGGTGAAAGGTTGTCCCGTACGACATCGAGTGAGCGTTCTGTGCAGCTCCACGGGTGGGCGTACGTGACGTGCTCTTTGGGTTTCCCTGCAGGTGTATATCGACTCGATTCGCCGTCCCTCGTGGTGAAGAGTACCACTTGGTCACTGAGTCGTGACGTAGGCTAATGTATGAAATATGATGATTCAATATTGCTGTGATGATATAATTGTCCTGCTACATGTGTGCCACCAAATACTGCTTACTAAATTTCAGATTCCTGAACCGTTAACTTGTTGCTAAAAGATGAATTAAGGGTGAACTTATAGGCGTGTCCATTTGCTGCAATGTTCCTATCCTATGTGCTTTGTACACCTCATGTAGAGTTTCATGCTTAGGTGAGTCGGTTAAGTCTTGTTGAGACTTCGTGCTCACAGTTGTTGCTTAAGTGTTTTTTAGGTGAGGAGCCACCCACGGACTCGGAGTACGAGTCCACCGGCGATGGTTACCCTCCGTCGGGGACCACGGCTGAGTGGGAGCCGTACACGCCGCGCTGAGCTGAGGAGTGCAGATAGTGTGGGTTTCCCTAGGGCTGGGCAACCGACTTTTGCTAGGTAGGCGGGCATGAGTTGTAGAATAGTAGACTTCCGCTGTGTAATAAAGACAATAGTTTGTAACTGAGTATTGTACCTGTTTGTACAGTTCAGTTGTTTTCCCATGTAATATATTGTGTTCTTATGACGTGTGCTGTCGGGTGTCGCATCGTGCGGCACCATCCTCTGCGATCCTGGATGGGTGGATCCCGGTCCGCCACAAGAACAAGTATGCTCGGTCCATTCCGCGAGCGACGGTGATTCTAATCAATAACACCCGGACTACATGACACATACGGCCATACTCGACGTTGCCTACAGCAACCATCACTGACATCATACGCGGCAGCCTTTCTCCCGTTTCACCCCCGTTGAATCGATCAAGTCGCCCTGTACAGTAGCCACTCTCATGGTGCACGTGCCGACGTGAGATGTCATGATAATGTTCCCCACATACTGCACACCGGCCGTCCGCCTGAGGCGACCCGAAAAGTCCCAACGACAGCTTCCTGAGGTACATCGATTTACTGGGTCCCATATAGCAAGCATGAGTCCGGTACACAACTCAAACTTGTTCAACAGGGCCGCATACGGATCGGTCCTTGAACGACACAGACAGGTCTATAGCACTCAGGCCCCTATGTCCTGCTGCCCCCTACAACCTTCCGGTCTCAACTTTAACTTGGTAATTCGTTTTCAACCAACCCCGTATGCCCCTGTTGTTCCTGAACCTGCGAGTAGCATCTCACCACTCGACTTCTACCGAACCTTACTTAAGCATGGCAGTTCTACACGGGGTAAAGACACCTACTCAATACTCCATGGGTCATTTGGCAATGCAAGAGGACTATCAAACACTAGACCTAATGCACAATTCAAATCTTAACCAAAGGTGAATACAAAATAAAAACTTAATAGCTGTTAAATGCAAACCAGAGCTTGCCTGTTTTGCAGGGTAGTCGTATATAAAAAGTTAGTGTCCTTGCTGATCCACCCTTGATTCTCCGGAGCTTGATCCACTTCAATGAATCACTCATTTGAATCCCCCTCGTTGTGGTTCCTATTGAAATGCATATGCACATGTTTTATTGAATGAAATGGGAAGAAGTTATAGAATGAAGTTCTTAGTAAAAGAGGTTGTGTGGAAAAGCCAAGAACGGCTTGGTTTGCCTCTGTTGTGCAAAGAAACAGAAATGATTTACATTGATCTTACTATCTTACCTATACACTAACTATTTTCCCTAATGAACATAATAGATGAGCTGACAAGATTTGAGTGCAACTGAAGAACAAGAACTCCAATGTCCTCAAAGGTTTTACAGCAGGTTCTATACTACCTAAGGATTTAGCTTGCCAAATTGCAGCTAAGGTGGGGTCAAATTGTGTTCTCCATAATTCTCACAAAGTCCTACATGTATTCCCACATATACATAAGTATGGAGAATAAGAAAAGGGAGTTCAAAGGCTCAACTTGAGCTGATAATTTACAGGTGAGTTCTTGGTCACATGAAATTAATCTGGTCCAAAATTCAGCCCTTTTACTTGAGTAATTGTGCCAGAACAATTCTTTAAGAAATTCTAATCAAAAGAATTAATTCTGGAGTAATGTGCATTTTCATGCCCAATTAAGTGAACTACAATTTCAAGTATGTCTCAGAGAGCTTGCCTAAATTTTCCTATGATTTTTGAAGCTAGTGATTTCCAAGAATAGATTTTTGAAGTGAGAAACATTTTCTGAAAATGTTTCTGGACTCTTATGAACACAGCAGTTTCTTTTTGGCAAATTCCTACTCAAATCATCTTCAAATGAGCTGAAATTTGCTACAAGGTCAACAATATGCTAAAGAATATTCTGGCAAAATTTGGGGAGTTTTGCATAAACCAAACTCCCTCAATAATTCTTTTTCAGAAAAACATCAAAGAATTCTCCAGAATATAATATTGACTTTCATACAAATCTGAGTTCATATTTGGATAGAACTCGGAGAGATGAATCCAACCCAATTTGAATCACTCAAATTAGAGGTTTCTACCAGGAGCTATGAATTTTCAAAGTTTGATCCAACTCTGGAATTGTTTTCCTACTGAAAATCCCACTGGGCCCGCTTATTTAAATTCCAGCCACTAGAATTGAAGCCACACCGGGACCACGGGGTTTTGCGCGCCTGCACACGGGATCCTGGCCACAGACTGATCCAGATTTAAAATTTGGGCCGCTGACGGATGGGGTCCACCCGTCGTATTCCTCCTCCGGCCCCCTTCTCGCGCCCGCATGTTCCCCCTCGCCGGAGCACGTCGGTGCTCGCCGGCCGGCCGTTCCCGGCCACCATCCGATCTAAGACTCTCCGCCAGGGGGTTTAGGGCACCGAGGAACGCGGCTGTGGGTTGTGCTCGGGCTGCCGGTGGCCGGAACTAGCTCGGCGACGTGCGGCGGCTACTGTTGTTGTTCGGCGCCGTCGCCCGAGTTATCCAGCCCGCCAACACCTGTACCGATGAGCTCTACAGCACCAGCGCACCTCAAGAATGCTCGGAACCACCTCAAAGTAGCTCTGAAGTGGCTGCACATATGGTTTCACTGTGCGACCGAATGGGTCCGTGGAGAACACCCCGAGTAGAGCTCGAAATCCGTTGCTCTGAGGCATTTTCATATGATGGATACTATAGGAATTTTGATCACCGGCGAATCCAGCATCTATGTGCAAAGTTTGATGATCTGCGGAGGATCAGGGAGGGAGAATTATAAGGAACTGTACCGAAAGCTCGGGATGAGGACGCCGGAGCAAAACTTCAAAATTCACCGTCAATAGCTTACGGCATGGCCTGAGCTTTGGGTGAGAGCAGCGCGGTGGCCATGAGCTCCCGTTGCCGCCCTTGCTTGGCCGTGAAGACTGCTGTGGCGAGCTGCCCACGTGCGCCCGATCACTTTCCTGAACTAGGTCGCCGCTGTGCGGTTGTTCTCGGGCTAGGGAGGCCGAGGCTTGCTTGTTTTCGGGTCAGGGAGGTGGGGGCTGAGCTCGCGGAAAGTTTTAGCAGCTCGGGGAAGGGATGAGCGCGGTTGTTTTGCCATTCTTCCGATCGGCTGAGCAGCGAGAGCAAGAAACAGATCTGCTCAGTGTTGTCCGTGAGGAGGAGAAGGCAACCGATACTTGCTTTGGTCTGGGGAGTGATCACGCCGCTGGAACCGCCTTAGGGCATCGGTGCTTGGGAGATTGAAGCATCTGGTGGCGCTGCCGAGCCTCCCAATGACTCCACGGGGAAAGCTGCTCGTGGCTCACGCAAGCTGTTCGGTGGGAATACACACTGAGACTTAGACTTAGTGTGTAAGGCACACTTCAGCCCTATGACATGTGGGTCCCACTCCACGTTTATCTCCCAAATATCTTCTCATGCTGATCTTCTCAATTCTCACAATTTTCAAGTTTAAAAGGGTGGCTAGAATTCGAATTCTCCAAATTCACTTTAAATTTGTATGACAACTTTGAATTTGGCTAGAATTTGCAAATGCTTTTCTTAAACTCCTTTTTGAGCCCACCCTACAAATGAAAATTTTGTGATCCAACTTTTCCCTAAATTTCCAACTATATGGCTGCATGTTTATTCAAAGTTTTTGGCCACCACATGTGTGAACTTTGAATTTGAAATCTGATTTTTAAACTTGCATGCAAAGAGGTATTTAACTCCTTAATGGTTCAACAATTTCAAATAAAAATGTGAACCTCATTTTGGATGGTCATCCATGTATTACTTAGCATGAAGAAAAGTTTTAGCAAGCCCCATTTTTCATGTCTTTGCCACACATATGAACTCAAACCTTGGTTTTTATTCCTACACATTTTAGGACTTTTACATTCCTCCCCCCTTAAAAGAATCTCGTCACGAGATTGCAAAAGAGGAACGAGACGGCAGAGGTGATTACAAACTGTACAAAGCTAAAAGTTCCGGATAGTTGGTGCGGAGGTAATCTTCACTTTCCCACGTCGCCTCTTCCGCGTTATGATTACTCCACGGCACTTTGAAAAATCTGATCATCCGGTTCCGGGTTACCCGGGTCCTTTCATCCAAAATCTGAACTGGTCGCTCGGTGTAGGTCAGATCCAGTTTCAATTCATCGATTTCCTCGGTGCGAATAGCAGCGGTGAATTTGAGGAACTTCCGCAGCTGTGACACATGAAATACATCATGAACACCCGCTAGACTTGCCGGTAGTTCCAGCCGGTAGGCTACGGGTCCGCACTTCTCCGTGATAGCAGAAGGACCAATAAAACGGGGAGCGAGTTTTCCCTTTACACCGAACCGGTGAATTCCCTTCATCGGAGATACACGAAGATACATGTGCTCTCCGACGTAAAAATGCAATGGCCTACGCCTTTGATCAGCGTAGCTCTTCTGTCGGGATGATGCAGCCTTCAAATTTTCTTGTATCAACCGAACTTGGTCTTCGGCTTCGTTGACAAGATCAACCCTGAACAGAACTCTTTCACCGGACTCACACCAATTCAATGGTGTGCGACACTTCCGGCCGTAGAGAGCTTCATACGTGTCATTTTAATACTCGCTTGATGTAAAAGTCCCAAAAACGTGAATGCAAAGGAACGGATGATTGAACGTCACTGTGTTTCTGTTCATGAAAAATGGGACTTACAAAAACTTTCTTACATGCGATGGTACACATGAGGTGCAACCACATGGGTTCAAGCATGCTGTAAAAGCCCAAGAAAAGGGACTTGCAAAAACTTTTCTTCACCTCACAACACCACAGTTTTTATTGTGGACACCTTAGGAAATGTTGTGAAGAGCAAGTAACCTCCATCAAAAGAATGATTAGAGGGGAAAGCCTTCACTTTCACAAAGTAGGATTTCTACACATGAACATGAGAGGTTAAGCTCACCCCTAGAATTTTAAAAAAATCTTGGGAAGGTTCAGTCCAAAGCTCATGCAAATTCAACACTTTTTGAGGCACTTTTGGGTTGTTTCAAAAAGGGGCCAATTTGAATGTAAATTCAAATTGCAGCAACTTTCATCACCCAAATTCAAAAGTTAGCTTCATATCTACACTCAGCACATTTTTCTGAGTAAACCCACCAATTTTCATCCCCATTGGAGTTCATCTTGTCAGGAGTTAAATTTGCCAGAATTCAAAACTGAATTTGAATTTCAGTTTAAATATGAAGCACATTTAACCAAACAAAGTTTGAATTTGAGAATTCAAATTCAAACAAATACTTGGGGGTTAAGTCTCCCATTCAATTCTCAGTAGCTGGGATATTTACAAAAGAAAGGGGAGAAAGATTTAGACGGGAGAAGAGGGCCCACTGGTCAGCCACCCTGGGGGGGGGGGGGGTAAACCGACTCGGGCGCGCGGTCGAACACCCTGCGGCCGACAGCGCACGGGGTCGACCCCGTCCCAACGCAGCCACCGCGCCACCTCCTGCTCGGGGGGATGAGGGCGCCGGCTACAAAACCTGTGATCGCACCCTGGTCGGCAAGAATTCGCTCCCCATCCTCTCGGTTCCACTCGCTTACATCCGAAGCAGCTCACCCGGAGTCGCCGCCCTCTGATCGCCGGTGGCCGGACGGCACAGGCTTCCTCCTGCCCGACGCTCAACACAAGAAACGATCGCCACAAGGTGCTGGTTCTGCCTGCCCTTACCGTTTGGCATTTCATGCACCGTCGGGGGAGAATTTCTTCAGGGAACGCTTCGGTGTTCTTAAGGCCGAGCTCCCCCAAATCCAAAAATTCACGAGTATTGGCTTATCACCGGGCGTACCGAGCTAAACACACCATCTACACCCTGCCACAACCACCTAGGATCGAAAACCAGCAAGAATCATGGGCTAGGGTTGCGGTTATCCAAGTTTTTCAAGCAACAGCCGATATCCGGCCTAGGTCGCCGACGAGGTCATAGTTGCAGCCATTTTCACGGGGATCGGTGCCCATATCCATGATCAGCAGGTGTCAGCGGAGCTCCCCGAGCAAACCGCATCAAAAAAGGTGCAGGTGAGGCTGAGTTCGACGTCACCGGTGAGCTACCGGCCGCTGTTGCCGTCGGGAGCCCTGTTCCGGCCGTTGTCAAACTCCGGGAAGGGCACCACCGTGTTCCCCAGGCCGGTATAGGCACAGGCGGCGAGAATCAGCAAGCTCCGAAGGCCGGAACCCCTCTCTGGCGAGAGCTCCGGCGAGCTCGGCGGCGGGATCGCGCGGGTGGCCGGAGGAGGACGAAGGGGTAGGCCCCACGCGTCAGCGGCTGGAGATAAAGGGGTGGGATTCTCTGTGGTCCGGGATCCAGTGCGGCCGCGCGGGAAGGAGTCTGTGGCCCAGTGTGGCTCGGATCCAGCGGTCGACACGTGTACGTGGACCCACCCGCAGGATTTAAACATTTCTGAAATTTCCAGTTTTAGTGCAAACTTTAGAACCCCATAACTTTTGCTAGGAAGCTCCAAATTTAGTGATTCAAATTGGGTTGGATTCATCTTGCCTAGCTCTGTCCAGACAAACAACCCAATTTGTATGAAACCCATTAATTAATTCTGGAAAATTCTTTAAAACTTTTCAGCAAAAGAATTTTAGAGAGAGTTTGGTTCATCCAAAAATCCCCAAATTTTGCCAGAATGTTCTTTAGGACATTAGTAAACCCCTGTAAAAGTTTCAGACCATGTGGAGTTGATTTGGTCAGAGCAATTCAAATTGGAAGGTGCTGTGTTCATTTGAATACAGAAACATTTTCAGAGAATTTCCAAAACTTGGAAATTCAGTTCTGGGCAATTCTTAACCCCAAAAATGTTAGGACAATTCAGGCAAACTCTATGAGCAATAATTGAAATTGTAGTTCATTAAGTTGAGCATGAACAGGGGTATTACCTCAGAATAAAATTCTTCCTTGCTGATTTGCCAAGAGAATTATTCTGAGCAAACCACTCCATGAAAAGTGCTAATGTTTGGTCCAGAGAGTTTTCTTGTGACAAGGAACTCACACAAAAATTCTCAGCTCCATTGGACCTCTAGATCACCCCTGTCCTGTTTAACCACTTAAGGGATTAAGGTGGAAAAGGGGGGAAAACCACTTAGCATTTAACCATGTGATTAAGTCCAAGCCAAACCACCAACACCAGTTCATCTTTAAATTCTTAAACAAAGTTCCAGGTGTTAGAGGCTGGTTATTAGAACTAATAGTAGAATTCTTACTCTAAAACTCACATTTGCATCTAAATTAACATGTAGTGTTTCATTAACGTGTAGCCGTTGAAGAAGAGACTCCGGAAGTGCTGGACTTCCTTCTTCCGGAGGAGGAACTAACTACTGACCAGCAGCAACAAGGCAAGCCCCGGTTTGCATTAACCTTTTTATAAGTTTTACTTTGTGTACATGTGTCATATGAAGTATGTATGTGCATTAGGTATAGGATGAATGAAACCCCACTTGCATAACCAAAGGTTCCTAAAAGAGTGAGGGTAGTGTCAAGGACCTCGAGTAGACAGGCTATGCTTAATGAGTCATAGGACTTCGGTACAAGTCGAGTAGTTGGAATCTACTCGCGAGATAGGCATTGGGACACACGGGTTCGGTTGAGTGATGTGAGATCACTTTAGTAATAAAAATGAGACTAGGCAGGGGCTAGGGCGCAGCAAGAGTGAGTCTTGTGTGCGCGGCCCTGCCCGTGTCGATTGAGGACCGATCCGTGTGCGGCCCTGCTGAACAAGTATTGAACGTACCGAAGGCATATCGGATATATGGGCCCCGATAAACCGATGTAGCCTAAACCTCCGGGCGTCGAGGCATAGCACACCGATTTATAGGTGTAGGTTGAGGGCAGCAAGGTGGAAATCTGCCAACGGGCATAGAGAGATGCTCCGTGTGGGGAACCTCCTGCTCGTTTCGGTGCGACCGGTTCGACGCTTGGGCTGTTGGGTGAAAGGTTGTCCCGTACGACATCGAGTGAGCGTGCTGTGCAGCTCCACGGGTGGGCGTACGTGACGTGCTCTTTGGGTTTCCCTGCAGGTGTATATCGAGTCGATTCGCCGTCCCTCGCGGTGACGAGTACCGCTTGTTCACTGCGTCGCAACGTAGACTAATGGATGAAATATGTTGATTCAATGATGCTGATTGATATAATTGTATTGCTACATGTGTGCCACCAAATACTGCTTACTAAATTTCAGATTTCATGAACTGTTAACTTGTTGCTAAAAGATGAACTAAGGATGAACTTGTAGGCGTGTCGTTTTGGCTGAAATGTTACTAACCTATGTCTTGGTATACCTCATGTAGAGTTTCATGCGTAGGTGAGTCCGTTAAGCCTTGCTGAGCCTTCGTGCTCATGGTTGCTGCTTAAGTGTTTTTCAGGTGAGGAGCCACCCACGGACTCGGAGTACGAGTCCACCGGCGAGGGTTACCCTCCGTCGGGGACCACGGCTGAGTGGGAGCCGTACACGCCGCGCTGAGCTGAGAAGTGCAGCTAGTGTGGGTTGCCCTAGGGCTGGGCAACCAACTTTTGCTAGATAGGCGGGCGTGAGTTGTGTAGTGTAGACTTCCGCTGTGTAACATAAACAATAGTTGTACTGAAGTTTGTACCTGTTTGTACAGTTTCAGTTGTTTTTCCCATGTGATATATTATGTTCTTATGACGTGTGCTGTCGGGTGTCGCATCGCGTGGCACCACCCTCTGCGATCCTGGATGAGCGGATTCCGGTCCGCCACAGCCTGGTATCAGAGCTGCAGTGGGGATAGCACAGTACTAAAGGACTGCATTATGGGAAAAACTTAGGTATACGGTGAGGATTCGGTAGCTGCCCAAGTAAGGACTATATTAGCATAGTTACTTAAAGTGGCAAAGACTAACTTATGTGTTATAATTCTGAATTTCAATTATGTAACGACGCACCTACGCTCTGGTATGTATGGTAAGGAACGCCACCGAAAGCGGTTCAATTTCGGTTAGCTCCCCCTGACGAGGAACGTGGCTCAGGGATAGAGTCTCACAGCTTGGTGGGAGATGTCAATATGAATCTCTTGGACTCTTCATGTCCCTGAGTTCATATGAAACGCTATTCCCTAGCGTGCATTAGGCAAGTAAGCGGAGACCCCATCGCGTGGTCAGTAACGCGAGAGTGTGTTCGTCTGGAAATAGCCCAGGAGGACATACGCAGCGCTTGCCATCGGCGTGCCCTGCAGGGCAGTAGGTGGTATCTGTTGGGTTGATAACATTCCCAACCGTGACGACCCGTTCATGACATACTCGGGTTCCCCGTCGTGTGGTGTTGAAACACGATCACGTGCCTTGAGACGTGACTTAGCTCAAGGACGGCCGTATGACAATGATACGGGCGTTTGTATTTACTTTTAAATATGGAACTGCCTGAAATGAACAACCTTTGAGTGCACCATCATTGTGTGGTCTTCTGCAGGTACTAACCACGTATGTATCCGTGTAGAAAACGTGTGTGAGAGACCGTTTAGTGCCACACTCGAGACGTATATGCCGGTATGATCCGGTTAGGATTTTCTTTTGTGAGGAACGTAGTACCGAGATATTGTAGGCATATGCATTAGTATAATGATAACAAAGAATTAAAATCTATAGGTTCAACATTTAGGACCCTGGTTGGGTATAAGAATGGGATAGTGATGACTGTAGTTCCAAAAAGACGGAAAAACAGAGTGCTCTGTTTTGGGCAGCATGTTTGCTGATCTTCAACAGGGCGTAACTCACCGGTCTTTTAGCCCAGAGGGGGTGCTACATAGCTCTGGAAAGGTATTGAAGTACTCTACAACTTTGTTGTAGACTTCCAGAGCTGAAACTCACCTTAAGATGGCTTAAAGCCCAGAGAAATGTAAACTGTCCAAAACCAGGGCAGAGTAAAACATCCTCTCAACTGATCTGTTTTTCAAATATAACTCCCAGTAGAAAAATCAAAAATTGTCATATAATACATCCTTAGAAAGAGTAGAAGATGTGTGACAACTTTGCAATTCAAAGTTTCTGATGTTTCAGCACAGAATTTAGTGGAAATCAGGGTTGAAAACAGTCACTTCCAAGGGAGGTGCTGTTAAAATTCTTCCAGAAATTCTGCTAACTTTGAATTAGCATAACTTTTTAATAAAAGCTGATCTGGGGGCAAATGAGTACTCGTTGGAAAGATACTGAAGTTAACTTGAACTTTGGTATGTAACTTGAGTCATGAAGATGCACAGAACCAGATCAAAACTTGGAATAGGTAGAAACTGGTCATTCTGACAGAAGAATGACAGTTGAGCTCATTGGAGAGGGTGTTGTACCCTAAGGGTGGTATGCGTGATGACAACGCGATAGTAATGTCTCGTAGTGACCAAACCTAGTTATGTTGAGCTTCCAAAGTGGAGGTTCATCAAGTTGGATTAAACTAGCTGGTGTTTGGTCTGGTAATGGTGTAGCTTGGCAAAGTTATTACACTATCTACTTACGAGATGTATCGCATGTTTTTCATTGTCATTATGTTTTACACCTATTTCATTTAGACTGCATGCAAAATGTTGCGGGACTGATGTTTAATGTCGTGTGGTTACAGATGGTTCGTACTAGGACCACACACGAGGTTGGTGGCTCTAGCCAACAGGGAGGTGATGACTCCCAGCCACCGGCCTACGACAGCACCCCACAGCAGCAGCCACCACCGCCGCCTCCGCTTACTCTAGCGGATGTGATAGCGGCATTGGTGGGAGGTCGTGAGGAGCAGACCGACCTGCTCCGCACGATCGTGCAGAATACGTCCCAGGCGGGAGGACGTCAAGAGCGAGGGCCTCGTGAGCCCCGCGAAGTGTCGTACTCGGATTTCATGAGTACGCACCCTCCAGTGTTCACCGAAGCTGAAGAACCACTGGAGGCTGACAACTGGCTGCGGACCATCGAGTCCAAGTTCGGGCTGCTCCAGTGTATGGAGCGGCAGAAGACACTGTTTGCAGCACAGCAGCTCCACGGTGCCGCTGGTGCGTGGTGGGCGAATTATGTCGCCTCACGTCCGGCTGGCCATGCCGTGGAATGGCAAGAGTTCCGGGAGGCGTTCCGCGCCTATCACATCCCTCCCAGAATAATGAAGAGAAAGTTCCAAGAATTTTTGGAACTGAAGCAGGGCGGGAGGAGTGCCCACGACTACTCCCGTGCCTTCAACCATCTGGCGCAGTATGCGTCAGACTACATCTCCACGGAGGAGAAGAAGAGGGAGCACTTCTATCGGGGGTTACACCCCGAAATGAAGACCCACCTCGTACAGTGGAACCGCGGCACATTCAACGACTTAGTCAATGCCGCCATCATGCAAGAGGATGCTCAGCGGGAGTTAGCAGCTGAGCAGAGGAAGCGCAGCGCTCCACCCAGCGGTGGGAGTGGCGCTCCCCAGAAGTACCGTATGGTGTATCGGACACCATCCGGGCAGCAGTGGCGTCCACCGGCGCGACCTCAGCAGTTCGGGGGACGTTCGTTCCAAGCACCCCCGTTCCGTCCGCCGATGCCACCACCGAGACAGCAGCAGCAGCAGACGGTACCCCGGGCGTTTCAACCGCCGCAACGCGCCCCGGGTTTCCGTCCACCGATTAGCAGGGGACCGCCCCGTTTCACCTGCTTCACGTGTGGCCAGGCGGGCCACTTTGCGAAGCACTGTCCCCAGGGGCAGCAGAGCAGCGGGCAAGCCCAGCTCCAGGGCGGTGCTCGAGGCCGACCTCCGGTGAAGAAGGTTGGTCAGCGGACTGGAGGCGTCCGCAACCTCGACAATGAGGATGCCCCAGAGGGAGACAACGTGCTGGCGGGTACGTTTACTCTCAACAATCAAGCCATCGTCATATTATTTGATTCTGGTGCAACCCACAGCTTTATACGTGCATCCTATGTGGCTAAACATCAATTGCAAGTCTTACCAACCGACTGCACTTATATGATCTGCTCACCGGGAGGGAAGATTTCAGCTAATATGATGATTCCAAAGGCACCTCTGTGCTTAGGTGGGAAACTATATCCCACCACCTTGATAATCCTTATGGGACAAAAGATTGATGCAATCTTAGGGATGTCATGGCTACAATACCATGGCGCTGTCCTAGAGACTCGGACACGGACGGTTCACTTAAATTCTCCATTCCACCGTCCACATTCCATGGTATTAGACACGCCAGTCCGGGAAGTTTTAGCAATTAATAATGCTGAAGTTCTCAAGTTAGAAGACATCCCCGTAGTCCGGGAGTATCCTGATGTGTTCCCGGATGATCTTCCGGGCATGCCACCTGAGCGGGATGTCGAGTTCAAGATTGAACTTGCACCCGGGACTACGCCCATCTCACGGAGACCATACAGGATGGCTCCAAATGAGCTGGCGGAACTGAAAGAACAGCTCAATGATCTGTTGAGCAAGGGTTTCATTAGGCCGAGTTCCTCGCCTTGGGGATGCTCGGCGCTATTTGTAAAGAAGAAGGATGAAACCCTGAGGCTGTGTGTGGATTACCGGCCGCTCAACGCCGTCACCATCAAGAATAAGTACCCACTGCCCCGTATTGACATCTTGTTTGATCAACTTGTGGGGGCAAGTGTATTCTCAGAGATGGACCTTCGCTCTGGATATCACCAGATTAAGATCCGGGCGGAGGATATCCTGAAGACGGCGTTCTTGACGAGATACGGCTTATATGAATATCTCGTCATGTCTTTTGGTCTCACAAATGCTCCAGCCCATTTCATGTATCTCATGAACTCGGTGTTCATGCCGGAGCTGGACAAGTTCGTGGTAGTGTTCATCGACGATATCTTGGTTTACTCCAAGACAGAAGCCGAGCATGCCGAACACTTACGGATCGTTCTTCAACGATTGCGAGACCACAAGCTCTACGCCAAGTTCAGCAAATGCGAATTTTGGATCAGCCAAGTGCCATTCTTGGGACATATCATCTCTGCTGAAGGCATTGCGGTTGACCCAAGCAAAATAGAGCAAGTGCTGAAATGGAAAGCTCCCACTTCAGTCCATGAAGTCAGAAGCTTCCTCGGGTTAGCGGGATACTACCGGAGGTTCATTCCGAGCTTCTCCAAGCTCGCTAAGCCGATGACAGAGTTGCTGAAGAAAGGGACAAAATATGTTTGGAACACGGCGTGTGAAGGAGTGTTCCGAACACTGGTGAAGCATCTCACAACAGCCCCGGTATTAGCTCAGCCGGATACAACAAAGCCCTTCGACGTGTATTGTGACGCGTCCGGTATTGGGCTCGGCTGCGTGTTGATGCAGGAAGGACGTGTGGTCGCTTATGGCTCACGCCAACTTCGGAACCATGAGCAGCACTACCCGACTCACGATCTTGAACTTGCTGCCGTGGTGTTGGCGCTGAAAATGTGGAGGCACTATCTCCTGGGGAACTTGGTGCATCTCTACACCGACCACAAGAGCTTGAAATACATTTTCACCCAGAAGGATCTGAACATGAGGCAGAGGAGGTGGTTAGAACTGATCAAAGATTATGAGATTGAGATCCATTACCACCCCGGCAAGGCGAATGTGGTTGCCGACGCGCTGAGTCAGAAATCGCATGTCCATCACCTCACCATTACACCGGTGGAGGAGGAAGAGCCAAGTTTATACTTGGTTCCTTATGGATCGCTGTACAACCTTGCCCTCATCCCTACTATTAGGGAGGACATCATTGCAGCTCAGAAAACGGATAAAGGCATGGCACATCTCCGGAGACGGATAGACAATGGAGAAATTAAATGTTTCCGGAAAGATGATGAGGGGATGCTGTGGTTCAATGACCGCATAGTCGTACCCCGAGATATGGAGTTGAGGAAAAAGATCCTCGATGAAGCTCACTTGTCTAAATACTCCATTCATCCGGGCAGCAACAAAATGTACCAATATTTGAAAAAGAAATTTTAGTGGACACGGATGAAGCGGTAGGTAGCTAAGTACGTATCCGAGTGCGATACGTGTAGACGAGTGAAAGCTGATCACATGAAGAAATCAGGGCTGCTGCAACCCCTGAAGATCCCGGCATGGAAATGGGAAGATGTGAGCATGGATTTCATTGTGGGATTACCCCTAACAGCCAACAAGCATGATTCCATATGGGTAATTGTTGATCGGTTAACCAAGACGGCTCACTTCATTCCGGTGAATACACGTTACAATGCCGGCAAATATGCGGAGCTATACATAGCGAAGATTCTATGCCTATACGGGGTACCCAAGACCATTGTCTCAGATCGTGGTGCATTATTTGTATCTCGCTTTTGGGAGCAGCTACACGCTGCATTGGGTACTAAGTTGATCAGGGGCTCCGCCTATCACCCTCAGACAGATGGCCAGACAGAGAGGGTGAATCAAGTCCTGGAAGACATGTTGAGAGCATGTGCCATCCACCATGGTAGGAACTGGGATGATCACCTACCATTGACGGAATTATCGTACAATAACGGTTATCAGGCGAGTATCAAGATGGCACCCTATGAAGCTCTCTACGGTCGTAAATGCCGCACCCCATTAAATTGGTGCGAGTCCGGTGAAAGGGTCACATTCGGGGTTGATGTGGTGAACGACGCCGAAGAGCGCGTTCGGACAATTCAAGCCAATTTGAAGGCCGCTCAATCCCGACAGAAGAGCTACGCTGATAAGAGGCGTAGGCCGTTGCACTTTGACGTTGGGGAACACGTGTACCTCCGCGTGTCTCCGATGAAGGGCGTGCACCGGTTCGGTATGAAGGGGAAGCTCGCTCCCCGTTTCATTGGACCCTACGCTATCACCGAGAAGTGTGGACCAGCAGCGTATCGATTGGAGCTACCGGCATCTCTGGCTGGTGTCCATGATATTTTCCATTTTCGCAACTGCAAAAATGCTTGAAGCATACAGCTGCTGTTCCTACCGAAGACATCGGCGAGCTGAAACCGGATTTTACATATGATGAATATCCGGTGGGAATTCTTGATGAGAAAGCCAGGACCACACGCAGCAGAACGTTGTGGTTCTACAAAATACTCTGGAGCAACCACACCGCCGAAGAAGCGACGTGGGAGAGCGGGGAGTTCCTTCGCTCAAATTACCCGGAGTTCATGGCTTCTCAACACGGGTAAGTCACTATTACATCGCTATCTCTTCTTTTATAATCTCGGGACGATATTCTTTTAAGGGGGGAGGGATGTAAAAGCCCAAGAAAAAGGACTTGCAAAAACTTTTCTTCACCTCACAACACCACAGTTTTTATTGTGGACACCTTAGGAAATGTTGTGAAGAGCAAGTAACCTCCATCAAAAGAATGATTAGAGGGGAAAGCCTTCACTTTCACAAAGTAGGGTTTCTACACATGAACATGAGAGGTTGAGCTCACCCCTAGAATTTAAAAAAAATCTTGGGAAGGTTCAGTCCAAAGCTCAAGCAAATTCAACACTTTTTGAGGCACTTTTGGGTTGTTTCAAAAAGAGGCCAATTTGAATGTAAATTCAAATTGCAGCAACTTTCATCACCCAAATTCAAAAGTTAGCTTCATATCTACACTCAGCACATTTTTCTGAGTAAACCCACCAATTTTCATCCCCATTGGAGTTCATCTTGTCAGGAGTTAAATTTGCCAGAATTCAAAACTGAATTTGAATTTCAGTTTAAATATGAAGCAGATTTAACCAAACAAAGTTTGATTTTGAGAATTCAAATTCAAACAAATACTTGGGGGTTAAGTCTCCCATTCAATTCTCAGTAGCTGGGATATTTACAAAAGAAAGAGGGAGAAAGATTTAGAGGGGAGAAGAGGGCCCACTGGTCAGCCACCCTGGGGGGGGGGGGGGTAAACCAACTCGGGCACGCGGTCGAACACCCTGCGGCCGACAGTGCACGCGGTCGACCCCGTCCTAACGCAGCCACCGCGCCACCTCCTGCTCGGGGGGATGAGGGCGCCGGCTACAAAACCTGTGATCGCACCCTGGTCGGCAAGAATTCGCTCCCCATCCTCTCGGTTCCACTCGCTTACATCCGAAGCAGCTCACCCGGAGTCGCCGCCCTCTGATCGCCGGCGGCCGGACGGCACAGGCTTCCTCCTGCCCGACGCTCAACACAAGAAACGATCGCCACAAGGTGCTAGTTCTGCCTGCCCTTACCGTTCGGCATTTCATGCACCGTCGGGGGAGAATTTCTTCCGGGAACGCTTCGGTGTTCTTTAGGCCGAGCTCCCCCAAATCCCAAAATTCACGAGTATTGGCTTATCACCGGGCGTACCGAGCTAAACACACCATCTACACCCTGCCACAACCACCTAGGATCGAAAACCAACAAGAATCATGGGCTAGGGTTGCGGTTATCCAAGTTTTTCGAGCAACAGCCGATATCCGGCCTAGGTCGCCGACGAGGTCATAGTTGCAGCCGTTTTCACGGGGATCGGTGCCCATATCCATGATCAGCAGGAGTCAGCGGAGCTCCCCGAGCAAACCGCATCAAAAAAGGTGCAGGTGAGGCTGAGTTCGACGTCGCCGGTGAGCTACCGGCCGCTGTTGCCGTCGGGGGCCCTGTTCCGGCCGTTGTCAAACTCCGGGAAGGGCACCACCGTGTTCCCCAGGCCGGGATAGGCACAGGCGGCGAGAATCAGCAAGCTCCGAAGGCCGGAACCCCTCTCCGGCGAGAGCTCCGGCGAGCTCGGCGGCGGGATCGCGCGGGTGGCCGGAGGAGGACGAAGGGGTAGGCCCCACGCGTCAGCGGCTGGAGATAAAGGGGTGGGATTCTCTGTGGTCCGGGATCCAGTGCGGCCGCGCGGGAAGGAGTCTGTGGCCCAGTGTGGCTCGGATCCAGCGGTCGACACGTGTACGTGGACCCACCTGCAGGATTTAAACATTTCTGAAATTTCCAGTTTTAGTGCAAACTTTAGAACCCCATAACTTTTGCTAGGAAGCTCCAAATTTAGTGATTCAAATTGGGTTGGATTCATCTTGCCTAGCTCTGTCCAGACATACAACCCAATTTGTATGAAACCCATTAATTAATTCTGGAAAATTCTTTAAATATTTTCAGCAAAAGAATTTTAGAGGGATTTTGGTTCATCCAAAAATCCCCAAATTTTGCCAGAATGTTCTTTAGGACATTAGTAAACCCCTGTAAAAGTTTCAGACCATTTGGAGTTGATTTGGTCAGAGCAATTCAAATTGGAAGGTGCTGTGTTCATTTGAATACAGAAACATTTTCAGAGAATTTCCAAAACTTGGAAATTCAGTTCTGGGCAATTCTTAACCCCAAAAATGTTAGGACAATTCAGGCAAACTCTATGAGCTATAATTGAAATTGTAGTTCATTAAGTTGAGCATGAACAGGGGTATTACCTCAGAATAAAATTCTTCCTTGCTGATTTGCCAAGAGAATTATCCTGAGCAAACCACTCCATGAAAAGTGCTAATGTTTGGTCCAGAGAGTTTTCTTGTGACAAGGAACTCACACAAAAATTCTCAGCTCCATTGGACCTCTAGATCACCCCTGTCCTGTTTAACCACTTAAGGGATTAAGGTGGAAAAGGGGGGAAAACCACTTAGCATTTAACCATGTGATTAAGTCCAAGCCAAACCACCAACACCAGTTCATCTTTAAATTCTTAAACAAAGTTCCAGGTGTTAGAGGCTGGTTATTAGAACTAATAGTAGAAGTCTTACTCTAAAACTCACATTTGCATCTAAATTAACATGTAGTGTTTCATTAACGTGTAGCCGTTGAATAAGAGACTCCGGAAGTGCTGGACTTCCTTCTTCCGGAGGAGGAACTAACTACTGACCAGCAGCAACAAGGCAAGCCCCGGTTTGCATTAACCTTTTTATAAGTTTTACTTTGTGTACATGTGTCATATGAAGTATGTATGTGCATTAGGTATAGGATGAATGAAACCCCACTTGCATAACCAAAGGTTCCTAAAAGAGTGAGGGTAGTGTCAAGGACCTCGAGTAGACAGGCTATGCTTAATGAGTCATAGGACTTCGGTACAAGTCGAGTAGTTGGAATCTACTCGCGAGATAGGCATTGGGACACACGGGTTCGGTTGAGTGATGTGAGATCACTTTAGTAATAAAAATGAGACTAGGCAGGGGCTAGGGCGCAGCAAGAGTGAGTCTTGTGTGCGCGGCCCTGCCCGTGTCGATTGAGGACCGATCCGTGTGCGGCCCTGCTGAACAAGTATTGAACGTACCGAAGGCATATCGGATATATGGGCCCCGATAAACCGATGTAGCCTAAACCTCCGGGCGTCGAGGCATAGCACACCGATTAATAGGTGTAGGTTGAGGGCAGCAAGGTGGAAATCTGCCAACGGGCATAGAGAGATGCTCCGTGTGGGGAACCTCCTGCTCGTTTCGGTGCGACCGGTTCGACGCTTGGGCTGTTGGGTGAAAGGTTGTCCCGTACGACATCGAGTGAGCGTGCTGTGCAGCTCCACGGGTGGGCGTACGTGACGTGCTCTTTGGGTTTCCCTGCAGGTGTATATCGAGTCGATTCGCCGTCCCTCGCGGTGACGAGTACCGCTTGTTCACTGTGTCGCAACGTAGACTAATGGATGAAATACGTTGATTCAATGATGCTGATTGATATAATTGTATTGCTACATGTGTGCCACCAAATACTGCTTACTAAATTTCAGATTTCATGAACTGTTAACTTGTTGCTAAAAGATGAACTAAGGATGAACTTGTAGGCGTGTCGTTTTGGCTGAAATGTTACTAACCTATGTATTGGTATACCTCATGTAGAGTTTCATGCGTAGGTGAGTCGGTTAAGCCTTGCTGAGCCTTCGTGCTCATGGTTGCTGCTTAAGTGTTTTTCAGGTGAGGAGCCACCCACGGACTCGGAGTACGAGTCCACCGGCGAGGGTTACCCTCCGTCGGGGACCACGTCTGAGTGGGAGCCGTACACGCCGCGCTGAGCTGAGAAGTGCAGCTAGTGTGGGTTGCCCTAGGGCTGGGCAACCAACTTTTGCTAGATAGGCGGGCGTGAGTTGTGTAGTGTAGACTTCCGCTGTGTAACATAAACAATAGTTGTACTGAAGTTTGTACCTGTTTGTACAGTTTCAGTTGTTTTTCCCATGTGATATATTATGTTCTTATGACGTGTGCTGTCGGGTGTGGCATCGCGTGGCACCACCCTCTGCGATCCTGGATGAGCGGATTCCGGTTCGCCACACATGCCTTTGAAAGTGTTGGACCAATGTGGAGTTAAACTCATGGGTAAGCATACATGAACATGAGAAAGAACAAAAATAAAGTCTTTGGTCTCAAAGGCTCAGCTCAAATTGCCGCCAAACTTTTGTATACACATGGAGCCTCATACATTTGAATTGAGGAGAATGTGGTGGCAACTTTCTGATTTGAGGGTGAGCCAAAAGGGAATGGACTATGATCATGTTGAGCTCATGCTGAATTCAAACATGTTAGGACAAGGGAAATGACCTGAGTTATGTCACATGAAATGATAAACTCAAACATGGACATGTGGGGAGAGCTAAAATGTTCTTTAGCTCATACTGAACACATGTTAACCTAGGGAAGAATTTCACTCCCAAAAACCTAATTCATAGGCACATTCTCTATGAGTAGAGGGGAGGGAAGTTTAAACCCCATTTTTTAACCCTTGCAAAGCATTCATGTTCAGATGGTCCAAAAGCATATATATGAGATGACCATTGCAGTCCTCAGATATTGAAGAGCTTAAGTTCCAAAATGGGAGGGATTTTAAGCTCATATACCATTTGTTCAAAGCATTGCTTGTGATCACCTTCAAATTCAATTTGAGGGGCATGTTTTAAGAAAAAACTGAACTTGTAAGGTTCAGCTTGGGACCAAGATTGATCAAGCATGGGCTAGGAGCAAACCAAAGTGTTTCACCCAAATTCAGATGGGTCATCACCAAAGAGGAATTAAATTTCAGTTTAAATTAAATGATTTACTTCAAGGCAAAGAAGGCCTTTTCAAAAAGGAAATTCAAACTGTTGTTTGAAAATTTGTATTTGCAATGGCCAACTTAAGGATCATATGGCATATTTGAATTCCTCAGGTCCAAATTATGAGGGAGACAAATTTTGAGAAAATTTGGAGGAGCTTTGATATGAGTATCAAAGGGGCTTATGAATTTCCTTCAAATTCGAATTTAAATTTGAACTGAAGGACACAGGTCAAAATTCCAAACAACTTTTGAATCTGAACTCTTCAGAAGTTAAATTAGCTTTGTGCCAAACTTTGGAAGATCTTTTGGGAGGAGCAAGGATGGACCCACTTGCCATTGAGTCAAATAAACTTGCTCCTTAAGTCTCTCTGCCTGTCACTGGGGCCCAGCTGTCTGTGAGAGGGAGCCCGGTCTTCATTTCTCCTCTGCTGAGCGCGCGACAGCAGCAGCACCGCGGTGACAGCGCGCGCGCCCGTGGCTTCCCGGCTGTCTCCACGAGGGAACCGCCTTAGCCCCGATATTACCCACGGACGGCTGCCACACGTAGGAGAACTTATCGCGTTTTCCCACTCCTGTGGCCGCTCCCGTGTGTACAGCCCCTCCCGCCGCTACCGCGCCCATCAGAGCAACGGCGGCCGGCCGCCTCAGTAGCTCCCACACCGATCTAAGCTTCTCCACGGTGTCGCCGGGTCTCCATCGAGGTGTTCAGCACCAGAGACCGACGTTTCTCCCACGGGAACGCAGCGTCGAGCTCGGTTCTCCTCCATAGCACCGAAGGAAGCCGCCACGACAAGATCACGTCGCCTGGCCACCACAGAGCACCCCCCGTTGTGCTGCAAAAGCAAAAAGGTGCGCCTGTAACCCTTCTCTCTCCACAGACGCGCTGGTAGCTTGTCACCGGCCATACTCGCCGGAATTTGGTTTTCCCCGCGGACGTGCAATATAAACCGCATGCAGAAAACCGGGAAATTCGGGCAACGCGGTGCACCACTCATCACCAGGCTTAGAAACCCAGCTGTAGACACCCGTGCGGGCACGTGGGATCAAGAACTAGAGAGAACCGTCGAGGAAACCTTCGGTTCTTCGGGTTTTTCGAGTTTTCACCGAAATCCACCTAGGTCGCACGGTGAGCTCCTAGTTACCGAGGTTTCTCGCGAGATCAGAACCCAGAACGTTGCTCCCTAGGTCGTGGCGATGCTGTAGGAGCTAACCGGAGCAAGGTTGTGGCAGTACAACGCCCTAGTGACGTCGCCGAAGTTGCCGAAGCCACTGTCGCCGTCGCACCTAGGTTTCCGGCCATCGTCGAGCTGAGATAAGCCCGGCAACGTGTTTCTCGCACGAGAATATGTGGGGGCGGTGAGATCCAGCAAGTTCCGAGCACCGGAACCCATTCCCGGCGAGAGCTCCGGCGAGCTCGGCGGCGCGGGAGCGCTGGCGGCTGGAGGAAGACGAAGACGGGGGCTGGCCCATGCGTCAGCCTCGGTTGCGAGGGAATAGATCTTCTGTGGCCTCGGATCTGCCGGTGACAATGCAGGAAAGTTCCTGTGGCCCCGTGTGGTGTGATTCCAGCGGCTGACACGTGTAGGGTGGACCCACAGGCAGAGTTTGAACATTTCCCGAATTAATTTGAATTCCAGATTTAGTTCAAATTTTAGAACCTCATAACTTTTGCTAGGAAGCTCCAAATTTAGTGATTCAAATTGGGTTGGATTCAGGATGAAAAACCCTATCCAAATATGCAACCCAATTTGCATGAAAACCAATAGAAAATTCTGGAGAATTCCTTAAATCTTTTCAGCAAAAGAATTTTAGAGGGATTTTGGTTCATCCAAAATCCCCCATATTTTGCCAGAATATTCTATAGGATGTTAGGAAACCCCTGTAAAAGTTTCAGCTCATTTGGAGTTGATTTATTCAGGGTAATTCTGGTTTCAATTTTCTGTATTCAAATGAATACATAAACATTTTCAGAGAATTTCCAAAACTTGGAAATTCAGTTCTAGCCATTCCTTAGCTCTACAAATCCTAGGACAATTCAGGCATACTCTTTGAACTATGCTTGAAATTGTAGTTCACTTGAATTTGCATGAAAGTGAAAATTTATTTAGAATTAATTCCTTTAGCCTAAATGCTTAAGGAATTATTCTGGGTGATCTACGTAGTGAAACATTCTGAATTTTGGTCCAGAGGACTTTCTTGTGACAAGGAACTCACAAGAAAATTTCCATCTCCATTGGAGCCCTGGATCAGTAGTGTTCTGTTCAACCAATGAGGTGATCACCACCCAAGTGATGACCCTCACTTCTCACTTGATGATAGTGTTTAGACACACACCCAAAACCACCACCCCCAGTGTCACATTAAATTGTTGAACAGAGTTCCAGTTTTAAACTTGGCTTTAGCACGGGTTAGCAAAATTTTATAATTAAACATGTATACATATTCATAATGTGTAGTAATTAGACGTGGAAAGTGCAGAAGGAGGAGTTAAGCTTGGATCAAGGAGCAAGAAGGCAGGGATTAAGCTTCAAGTCATCATCAGCAATTAACTTCATATTATCTGACTTTAGTCACCTGCAAAACCAAGGCAAGCCCCGGTTTGCATTTAAGTTGTTTTCTAAAGTTTTTCATTTGTTCACTACTATGGGTCAAAGTTTGTATGTGCATTAGGTCAAGGATGTTTTATACTCCACTTGCATAACCAAACATGAACCCTGAGGTCAAGGGTAGCATTGTGTCATCGCTGTAGAATAAGGCCATGCTAAATAGACTAGGGCATCCGGTAGAAGACGAGTAGTTGGAATCTACTCGCGAGCTATAGTTTAGAATATCATAAGTGTGGTTGGGAAAGGAAGCAAACTAAAGTTTACATTTATAAAGATGAGACCGGGCAGAGGGGTTAGGCAGCAACAAGACGAGGTTTTGGTGGAGTAGCACTGCCTGTGTCGGTTAAGGACCGATGTGTGTGCCGCGTCCAGGAGCAAGTATTGAGTTGTGTACCGGATGCTTACTGATATATGGGAATCAGGAAACCATGTACCAGGTTCACTGGATTGTAGAGGCATACCACATCGTCTCGTTAGACCTATGAGCCCGAGACGGCGCGACCGGTTCTACAGTTTAGTGTCCTGAGAAAGGTTGCCACATACGACGTAATGAAGGACGCCAGATTTGGGTCTTCAGAGGCGGGCGTATGTGTCGAGTTATCCGGGTAGTGTTTGATTTGAATCACCGTCCCTCGTGGTTATTGAGTACCGCTTGCTCCCATGTTGTGACGTAGTAAATCAACTTGTGTGGAAACAGTTTGCAAAAGTATAATTGCTGCTCTGATTATGTTAAGTTGCATGAAAACCATGTTTGAAGTAGAGATAGAGCAAACTAAAGTTATTTTCTACCTTGGGACAAGTAACATTGGAACGAAGCGTTTCTTGTTTGATTGTGGAGTTCCAATGTTGCTGGGCGCAAGGTCACTACTAAAATGGCTAAAATCTGAAAGTTAAGGATGAACTCATATGCGAGTCTTTTCGCAAATTACAGGATAGGTCTTAAGTTACCCTCATGTAGAGTTGCATGCTTTAGGAGAGTCGGTTAAGTCTTGCTGAGCCTTTGTGCTCACTCTTGCTATATAAGTGGTTTTGCAGGTAAACATCGACGCTATAAAGAAGGTTGTCCAGTGAGACTCGGGAATTTCCGAGTCAGGTCACACATGGAGAACCTAGCCGCTGCCATGTCTTCGTGTTGCTAGCGAGGGGAGTCCGCGTGCTGGACCTCTTCTCGAGTGCTTCTTAGATATTCGACGTGAGCTGTTGTAGATTTCCGCTGTAGCTACTTTATGTAAATTATTTACAAAGAACATTTATAAGCTTCCGCTTTTGATTTATGTAATACATTGTTCCTTATATGTGTGCTATTGGGTGCCGCATAACACGGCACCACCCAATGTGATCCCCGGGCGAGGCGGCACGGCCCCGTGATGGAGGTCGGGCCCCCTCACTTGATATCCGTTGTTGTATGAAAACTCCGCCAACGGTAAGTGATCATCCCAATTCTTCCCGTGGTGGATGGAACACGCCATCAACATATCTTCCAGCACCAGGTTCACCCTCTCGGTTTATCCATCGGTTTGAGGGTGATATGCGGAGCTTCTAATCAGCTTGGTGCCCAACGAGGCATGCAGCTGCTCCCAAAAACGAGCAACAAACAACGCACCTCGATCTGAAATGATGGTCTTCGGGACACCATGTGAGCATATAATCCTCGAGATATACAGCTCTGCATATTGTCTTGCTCGATAATGAGTGTTCACCGGTATGAAATGAGCTGACTTCGTCAACCGGTCGACGATCACCCATATCGAGTCATGCTTCCTGGATGTGAGCGGTAATCCGACGATGAAATCCATACTCACATCCTCCCACTTCCATGCCGGTATCATTAGAGGTTGTAGCGCTCCGGCTTTCGGCATATGATCAGCCTTGACCCGTCTACACGCATCACATTCGGATACGTATTTAGCGATTTCCCTCTTCATCCTTGTCCACCAAAATTTCTGTTTCAAATCTTGGTACATCTTGTTACTTCCGGGATGAATTGAAAACTTTGAAGGTGGGCTTCATCCAAGATTTTTTTCCGGAGTTTCATATTGCGCGGTACCACTATACGGTCGTTAAACCATATCGTACCGTTCTCATCCTTCCGGAAGCATTTCACTTCTCTGTTGTCTAGTCTTCTCCGTATGTGAGACATACCTTTGTCTCTTCTTTGAGCCTCAACAATGTCTTCATGGATTGTTGGAATGAGTGTGAGATTATAAAGCGCGCCATACGGAATGACACTGAGACTTGGTTCTTCAGCTTGCAACTCAGCAGCCGCCAAGTTGTGAACGTGGGCTTTCCGACTAACCGCGTCGGCAACCACGTTGGCTTTACCTGGATGATAGTGGATCTCGATTTCATAATCTTTGATGAGCTCCAACCATCTCCGTTGTCTCACATTTAGCTCCTTCTGCATGAAGATATACTTCAAGCTTTTATGGTCGGTGTAGAGGTGAACAAGATTACCAAGCAGATAATGCCTCCACATCTTTAACGCCAACACCACGGCAGCAAGCTCGAGATCGTGAGTTGGATAATGCTGCTCATGGTTTCGCAGTTGACGAGACCCATAGGAAACTACACGCCCTTCTTGCATCAGAACGCAGCCGAGACCGATGCCGGATGCATCACCGTATACATCAAATGGCTTCGTCGTGTCCGGCTGAGCAAGAACTGGAGCTGTTGTGAGATGTTTCACCAAAGTTTTGAATGCGGTTTCACATGCTGCATTCCACATGTATTTAGTGCCCTTCTTCAGCAGCTCCGTCATTGGTTTAGCAATTTTTGAGAAGCTCGGAATGAACCTCCGATAATATCCCGCTAAACCTAGGAAACTTCGGACCTCGTAGACTGATTTGGGAGATGCCCACTTCAGCACTTGTTCAATCTTGATGGGGTCCACGGCGATACCTTCTGCTGAGATAATATGGCCTAGGAAAGGCACTTGATCAATCCAAAATTTGCACTTGCTGAACTTGGCATATAACTTGTGCTCCCTCAACTGTTGTAGCACGATACGCAGATGTTCAGCGTGCTCTTCCTCAAATTTGGAGTAAACCAATATGTCTTCAATGAATACCACGACGAACTTGTCTAACTCTGGCATGAACACAGAATTCATCAAGTACATGAAGTGTGCCAGAGCATTGGTTAACCCAAATGATATGACGAGGTACTCATAGAGTCTGTATCTCGTCGAGAAAGCTGTCTTCGGTATGTCCTCCCGTCGGATCTTGATTTGATGATACCCCGACCGAAGATCCATCTTCGAAAATACCTTTGCACCCACAAGTTGATCGAACAGAATGTTGATGCGGGGCAAAGGATACTTGTTCTTGATCGTGACGGCATTTAGACGACGGTAATCCACACATAGCCACAGTGTTTCGTCCTTCTTCTTAACGAACAGTGCAGAGCAACCCCAAGGTGAAGAACTTGGTCGTATGAAACCCTTGCTCATGAGTTCATTTAGTTGCTCCTTCAACTCTGCTAGCTCGTTAGGTGCCATCTTGTAAGGCTTTCGTGATATAGGCTTCATTCCCGACGCCAGTTCAATCTTGAACTCGACGTCCCGTTCGGGTGGCATGCCCGGTAAATCATCGGGAAATATGTCGGGATAATCACATACCACCGGAATATCTTCCAGTTTAAGTGCTTCCGTGTGGTAGGCCTCTACCATATCTGGGTCTTCGCTGTCTAGAAACACCTTGTGCTGTCCGTGAATCGGCGAGTCAATCTGGACAGTCCGGTTACCGATATTGAGAATGGCACCGTGACGATTTAACCAAGACATACCTAATATAATGTCTATCTTCTGCCGATCTAACATTATCAGCGATGTTGGGTATATTTTTTCCCCCAAACACAAAACTGCTCGGGACACAATCTGATTGGCAGAGATATTTCCTCCCGGTGAACGTATAAGAAAACTCGTTGTGGGAGTATTGGTGGATAATCGGTGCTGATCCACGCATGTTTTGCTGATAAAATTGTGGGTTACACCGGAATCAAAAAGTACCAACACGGACACGTCTTTGAGAGTAAACATGCCCGCTAACACCGGTGCTCCCTCCGGGACATCCTCAATAGCAAGATGTTGCACACTCCCGGATTGCAATGCTGTTATGTTGACTTGAGCAGGTGGCGGCATACCATGTGATGATGATGGCTGTCTGGTGTTCACCAACTTCTCCCGGCATTCCTGCCTAAAATGCCCAAAACGGTGGCAATAAGAACACGGAGGTTTCCCCGGTTCTTCGTTGAATTGTAGTTGAGGAGTTGATGTACTTGGTTGCAGAAATGATGCAACAGGTGTCCTTCGTTGCTGCGGCAAAGGTGTTGCTTGAAGACATGATTCTTGAGCAGGAAATCTGTACAGAATTGATCTTACTGGTGCTTTCCATATCTCATCGGATGGTGTGTGATACACCACAAGGTATTTATGAGGAACAACTGGTGTGTCTTCTTGCATATCCTCCCGGTCCCTCTTCTCTGCTTGACACTCAAGTGTTGCTTGTTCTTGCAGCAGGGCAGCACTGATCAACTCGGTGTAACTGCCTTGATTGAACAAAGCCAACTTATCTTTTAATATGGCACTCAGGCCATAGAAGAAGTAGTCACACCTTGCAGCTTCACTCGTCGCATAAGCAGGAGCATATTGTACCAAAAGGTTGAACCGTTTGACATAATCAAGAACACTCATGTCTCCCTGATTCAAGTTCCTAAATTCTTGCTGCTGGGCTTTATAAAACCCATAGGAATATGATGAGCACGGAATGCTTCACGAAATTCCATCCATTTCACTTGATGGCCTTCCGGAATGGTGGCGAGATAAGCGAACCACCAATTACCGGCGGCTCCATGGAGCTGTTGAGCTGCAAATAACGTCTTCTGATATTCATCGCACTCAAACACTCCATAACTCGAAGACACTGATCAGCTTTCACTGGTTCGTTGGCTCCCTTGAAAATTGGCGGTTGTGTTGCCAAGAAGTCCAAATAGGCGTTCCGAGATGGATCGACCTGTTGTGCACGTTGGAGTAAGCCTTGTTGTACTAAGGTTTGGAGTAGTCTTGTGTTCTCTTGGCTTGACTCGACCATCTGGGCCATGATATCCGCCCATACCGTTGATGGCGGTGCCCGTAGTGGAGTTGAGTCATCACACTACAGGAAAACGATATATTTTCGTGGGCCGGTGGCCCACGAAAATAATTATTTTCGTGGGTTTTTTGCTTATTTTCGTGGGCACCTGGCCCACGAAAATAACCCGTCGAAAATAAAGTTAATTTCGTCGGCGGCTCACGAAAATAAGTTTAGTTTCGTCGGCCTTAAGAGGCCCACGAAAATATTCATTTTCGTGGGCCAAAAAATAGCCCACGAAAATAATATATTGTTTTTTTCGTGGGTCACCTTGTGGCCTATGAAAATATGATCTGCTATTTTCGTGTGCCTCCTTCTGGCCCACGAAAAAATAGTCCTGTTATTTTCGTGGGCCAGAGTATGGCCCACGAAAATAAAGTCCTGTTATTTTCGTGGGCTAGAGTGTGGCCCACGAAAATACTGTTTGGTTATTTTCATGGGCCTTCCTCTTGGCCCACGAAAATAATGCTGCCCTATTTTTGTGGGCCTTTCTGTGGCCCACGAAAATAATATTGCACTGTTTCATGGGCCACTTCTGGCTCATGAAAATACATTTTACACAGAATAAAATGTTACATATTATTTAGTTCCAAGCACATAAAATAACAGACACATAAAATAACAAATCAAACACACATAACACAGAACACGTAATAACAAATGCAACAAACTCAACATTATGAAATGCATTACGTCGTCGAAACAGTATTCTCTATTACATTGTACACATACAATAAACATAAACGAACATATGTCACATTATTCATACAACCATTTTGTCAAAGCAACTCATATCACATGGCCACATTTGCTTTCCAACAAACCAACAAAATTGCTCCGACACCATTTTGCTCGCTGTTTCGCCGTTTTCCTGTATGAAAACAAAGTGAAGAATATGACTAATAGATTGAAATAAAAAGCAACAACATATTTGATTATATGCCTTATTATACACAAGCTCCATTTAAAATAAAGATACATAATATATAATGCAGATGAAAACACAAAACTTACCTAATTGCTACCACCGGGTGCGAAGAACAGATCGACAGAGTTGTCCCCTCCACCCTGTCCCCCTGAAGAAGATGCTCGCAAATTTGTAACGGGGGGACTATGAAAGTTTTGTGCCCTTGAGGATGATCCCTAAATAAACAATAATACATGATACACAGTTTATAAAAATGAAAGTGAACATAACAATAATTTGTATCTGTGTTCCAACGGGAAAAGGCTGTGGAGGCACCGGTAGCGGTGAAGACATAGGTAGCTGCGGAGACTGCGGTAGCGGTGGCATAGCGGCAGGCAGCCCAAGTTGAGAAAAGTATCCCTGAAATCAGTTTGAAACATTTAGGTTCATTCTACTATAAATATGCATACATCTCTTGTTTAATAAAAATATTTGAACTATTATATTAATGTACATGCATCGATTGTTGCCATGCTGCCAGATTCGAGAAGTAGTCATTTTGTGCTTTTATAAACTCTTCTTGTCGTTTCATACGGTCTTCTTGTAGTCTCAAGTGGTCTCTCAATGCAGTCTGCTCCTCCTCCATTTTTTTTAGCCTGGACTCATTTCCTGTATGAGTACGCCGAGAAGAACTTTGTCCGCTCTGTGTTGACCGTGACTGCGAGAGAACCACATCAGTGTTCATGACACCTTTGAACATCGAATACCTGCAATTGTGATATGTCGTAACTAGTGACACTTGGAAAAATTGAAGTATGTAAATATATAAATATAAAAGAGGTAAGTTCACCTCCCATGACGCTTTCCTCCACCGGATTCATATAAAGCTACTACGTCGACGTCTTCCTTTCTCCAATTGTAATCATCTCCATGACGTCTAACCATCTCTTCACCATATTTCTCCTACATAAAAACTAATTATAAAGGTACTATACAACAATTGTATTGATTAATAATTACTTTTACTAATATGACATACCAAGTTCTGAGTTACGGATGGAGTGCACAACTGACTGTCATCTATGCCCCTATGCCCTCTGATATAAGCATCAATGAAAGATGGTTCCTCACCACTTTGAGCAGCCTATATAGATATGTTATAAATATAGTTACGTAAAAGCTAATATTATAATACTAAATTATAAATCTACTAAACTTACCATCCGTTTCGAGAGACGAATATGATCATCTCCACCGTAACGATTGAGAACTTCACCACCGGACTCACGGTTGATTCTCTTGGAGTTAGATTTCTCTCGATACTCACTCGATGCCCAATAAGCACATAATGAATAATAAGCATCAGTACACTTAACCATCCAAGGAATCATTACCTGATGATATTGATCGTCCTCGAGATAAATTTTTGAAGCTCCCATTTTCTTGTTTATCATTTGTCCAAGCTTCTCCTTGTAGTATAAGCAAACAGCTGTGATCCGAGCATTAGACATCATATCATTCACGACTTTACGTGCCGCTTTGTGCAAGACTTTGTGTGCTCTAGACTCGAGAGCAGCGTCATGATCATCAGGCAAACGATATCGTTCCTATAAAAAACATAGTACTTTTGTTACTAAAAATATAATAGACATAATTATAGTGCAGTGTAGTAAAAACATACCCAAAAATCATGCCAGACAGCCCCTGCCACATTCTCATGCACAGCATGTGGAGCAATCCTATAGTGCTCCCAATGTATTGCAGGTTTCTCTTCACCTTTAATATTCACAAGTCCTGGATAATGATGGCGACATATAGCACCCAACACTGCATTAGGCTACCGACGATTTTCTCGTCCATTCCAATCCAGGTCATACCATTGCCTAAAAGTTAATTTATCAACATATAATATTTATTGAAAATATTATATTTACAATTCAATACTGAGTTTTATATTTACTTACCAGTCACCGACAGGAGTAATCCGTAATCGCTGTTGTGGAGGCACGGCCAATGGAAGAGTGTTTGAAGACCGATATCTGAATGATTGCGTCAACTCTCCCGTATCGGTGTCATCCGCCTCGTCCTCCTCACCTTCCTCATCAACATAGGCTCTTACCCCTTGTTGTTGTTCATGCCCCGCAGAAAGTCCTTCCCCTTGATCCTCTTGACACTCCTCAGTACCCTCCTCCTGGATCTCCTGCTCCACCTGAAATTATATAAATTAGGTTTCATAATATGATATGAGTAAATACAAAAAAAATATTAATAAATGAACCTGTTCATTAGCTTGTTCCATGCATCTTCTAAATGCCTCTCGTCTACTATTGTTTGAGGCACTGCCATGGAAAAGAGAGTCTTGACTACGTGAAGAGGTAGCAGACTGACTACCACTTTTGATTGAGGAGCCAAACAGCCCCTTAGCTATATTCTTAAGACCACGTGGCATCCTGTTGAAAATAATTGTTAGAGATAAATACTTAATGATACATACAAAAGTAATGAAAATTAATTCAAATGTAATATCAATCAATTACTTGATTAAAATTCATCATGATCCGATATTCCTTCGGTAACATGTCGAACAACTTTATTCTTCTATCTCATCTTAACTATTTTAGTGCTAGGTCTCTTTCTTTTAACCAGTACTGCATCTTCTACCCCATTATCTTCAACATCACCAACATATGTATCAAGTCCTAAACCATTATCTATATTAAAAGATGGTAGTATATCATCCTCTTGGTACACTTCTTCCTGTTCTTCTTGATAACCAGCATCACCAGGTGGATATAACCGTTCTCGTGTATTAACTTTATAGATGGCCCACCAAGCACTCAACTTTGGACAAGGATACGGTAGGTAGTAAACCAACTCAACTTGATGAGCAAGAACATAATTATCGCATCCACGAAGTCTATTTTCATGTTATACCTCTACTATACCAATTCATCCTGCCGTGTTTCCCTGTTATTATCAAACCAGTCACAGTGGAAAAAAGTAACTCTAAGATCTTTGGAGCCACCAAATTTGAATTCCACAATATTTTGAATAATTCCATAATAGTTAGTTTCATGCCCCTGTGCATCACATGCTCTAGTTACAACTCCACTATTTGTTGTGGCTGCAAGGGGATGTTTTGCTTCATATTTAACCGAACGAAATCGGAACTCATTTATGTCGTAACGACCAAAACTCCTTGCTGTTATGGTTCCTTGAGAAAGTTGTCGTATGTCTTCATGAACATTAGCATCAACCATTCACTGAGAATTAAATAAAAATATTAGTTTTACTAATCAACTTAGAGACGATAAAAGTAACATGTAATAAGAGAATGTTACATGCTTCCAAAACCAATTGACAAAGTTAGGACCACCATTAAGGCCATCACGACGCATTTTATCTAATTGTTTGCTTGTTGGTTGACGCGTATACTTCCAAAATTGTTTGTCAAAATCACTACATAATGTAAAATATTATTACATTAGAACATCTATCATGTAAAATGTGAGAAAACATTACGTGTTACCTCGAGGTAATTAGAATAAAAAACACTTACACAAAATACTGAGCCATCTCTTTGATATTTGTATACATTTATAACATGCATGAATTCCATTCTTCTTCTGAAACCACGTGTCTACTGCTGCCACCAACCGCTTTTCCTTTCCATGAAAAAATACTTAATTCTCCTGCAGGAGTTCCTTCATCTATGTGGTACCGTGTTGTGGGAGCGTACACATTATTTTTCTCTGCAAAGAATGTACTTGAAAAATATGCTACCTCTTTCAGATCAAATGCTTCTGCAATGCACCCTTACTCTTGCTTTATTTAAAACCATTGCTCGTAGTTTCTTTAGTGTCCTTTCAATATGGTACATCCATCGATATTGTACGGGGCCACAAACTTTAGTTTCGTAAGGTAAATGCACAAGTAGATGTTGCATTACATTCATAAATCCTGGCGAGAATATCTTTTCCATTTTGCATATGAGTAAAGGTATTTCTTTCTCAAGTTTTTTCATCATTTGAACTGTAATTTCTTTAGCACATAGTTGTCTATAAAAGAAACTAAGTTCCGCAAGTACTCTCCACACATCCTGATGCACATATCCACGGAACATTACTGGAAGAAGTCTTTCCATCATTATATGATAATCGTGGCTTTTAAGATTATTTAGTACCTAATTTTCAAGATTTGTTGTGCGTCTCAACCCAGCACAGTAACCGTCAGGAAACTTCAATTGTTGCAACCATTTTAGAACTTCTTTCCTTTCACTAACTTTAAGACAAAATGGAGCACGTGGCAATCTCTGTTTTCCACTACCATCCTGTCTGACTTCTAGAGTTGGACGATTACAAATATCTGCTAAATCTTTTCGAGCCTTCAAGTTATCTTTTATCTTTTTAAAATTGAAACATGTGCTAATTATGCTTTCCGCTACATTGCGTTCCTGGTACATCACATCAATGTTGTGTAGCAATAACAATGACTTAGCATAAGGTAGATCCCATAAGCCACATATATGAGTCCAATTGTGCTCCTGACCAAAACCAACAAACCCATCATCTGTAGGGATAAGTTGACTGAGCCATGCAGCAATCTCAGCACTAGTCAAACGTTTCGGCGGACCCTTTGTTACAATAGTATCCTTTCGAAATGTATTAACTTGCTTTCGAAATGGGTGATTTTCTGGAAGCAATCGTCGGTGACAATAAAAAAACACACTTTGCCCCCATGAGTAAGTCTAAAACAATCAGAGTCTGATCCACAAATAGGACCCACTTATCATTGAGATGATTACGCTTACACATGAAGTAATCGGGTCCTCTGTTTTCACTCGAGCCGACTGAGCCCAGCGTGCATCCGAGGCCAGTACCGCTGCAACCTCCCGAGCAGCTCGTGGCTCAATTCTTTGCTCTTATCAGCCAAAACCGGGATCATTTCACCACTCAAACCAACCCCGTGGTCTGTTCGTCCTTCTCATGTGCCCTACTCGCCGAGCTCACGCCCGCACCCCAGCGACGATCGGTCCACCGGCGCCCGGACGCCTCGGTGGTTTTCACGCCCAGCTGAGCTCACCCAAAGCGCCGCCTAAGCTCCCACGACGTGCCCAAAGCAAGAAACTGATGCCACACCCACGGGAACCCCAATCCCGAGCTCAACTTTTCTCCACGGCACCGTGTGAAGCCGCAGCATCGAGAACTCGTCGCCCGCGGCCACAGTCCATCTTTCTTCACGTTTTAAACGTCAAAAGGTCCGCCTAGTTCTCCTCTTCCTTTCCCGCAACCATGGCGGCACGCCCTAGCCGGTACTCGTCGGAATTTCCGTTCTCCCACCGACATGCAATATGATCCGCGGGGAGAAACTCGGGGAATTCTTGCCACACATTGCACCACTCATCACATAACCTAGCAAACTACTTCTAGACCGCCGCGCGAGCTCAGAGGATCAAAAACAACCGAGAACCATCGAGCAGAGCCACTGTTCGTCGAGTTTTTTGAATTTTTCCGGAATTTGATCTAGCCCGACGGTGAGGTCATACCTCCATTGAGTTTCAGCGACATCAGCACGGAGTTACGTGTTCTCCTCGGTGCAGTGGTGCTGTACAAGCAAATGGTGAAGCTTTTGGTGCATCACAGAGCCCTAGCTACATCGCCATCCATGCCGCCGCCACGGTCGCTGTCGCGCGTAGGTTTCCGGTCATCCTCGGTCCGAGTGAAGGCCGGCAGCGTGTTCCCCGCATGAAAATACATAGAGCCGCGAGAATTAGAAAGTTTAGGGCACCGGACCACCCTCCCGGCAATGTCTCCGGTGAGCTAGGCGGCGAGCCGGCGCGGGAGGTGAGAGTAAGAACACGATGGGGCTGGCCCACACGTCAGCCTCTGTTGCAGGGAAATTTGATCTTCTGTGGCACCGGATCAGATTGCGACTGTGCAATATGATCCCTGTGTCCCGTGTGTCGGTGGCTGTAAAAGCCCAAGAATGGACTTGCAAAAAATGTTCATTACATCACCATACCACAGCTCATTTGGTGGGTAGCTCATGAACATTGGTGAAGAGCACGTAAACACAACCAAGAGGGTGATTAGAAGGGAAACCCATAACTCCAAAAAGTAAGATTTCATACACATAACCATGACAGGATGAGCTCACCACGTGACCTTAAATATTCTTGGGAAGGCTCAGGCCAAGTTTCATGGAAATCCAAGCCTTTTTGAGGCACTTTTGGAGACATTAGAAAAATGGGCTTTTTAAATGCAAATTCAAATTTCAGCTAGTTTTAATCACATGAATCCAAAAGTTTACTTCATATTCAAACTCAACACATTTTTCTGAGTTAGTCCACCAATTTTCATCCTCATTGGAGTTTATCTTGTCGGAAGCTATATTTGGATCAATTCAAACTGAATTTGAATTTTCAAATTCAAATTTGAACCAAGTTTAGCTAAACCAATTTCAATTTGGTGTATTCAAATTTCCTCACTGACTTGGTGGTTAAGCTTACCATTTAAGTGTGAGTAGATGGGATATTTGCAGCAGAAATTGGAAAAGAATAGAGGGGAGAGCTGGGACCCACTGGTCAGTGATTGCACTGAGAGGGAAACCGACTAAAACCGAGCAACGCAGCGCGGGCGACCGACTCCGGCTCGCAGAGGCCGCCAGATCACTCGGTATTTCCACCTCACGGTGAAAATTTTTGGCTCAAAGTCCAGCACACCGAGCTGCTTCACCCTTCTCTCTGTTCCCGAGCAAAAACGAGCACGTCCCGAGCTGTTCTCCAGTTTCCGCGCAAGACCTCGTTGCCTCTCCCTGTGATCACCAGTGACCAGGCGATCCCGGCTGTTTCATGCACCGCCACCAGAGAAGAAAAGGTGTGCTTGCTTGTGCTGAAGCTTTAGGAGGAAGTCGTGCTCCATTTCATGCGGTGTAGAGCAAGAATTTCTAGTTGTCTTCCGCGGGGTGTGTTAGGGTTAGAATCCAGTCGACAGCGGAATTCGTTGCACAGAGGCATCCGCTGGTCGAGCTGCAGCTCACACATGCTCTAGAACACCTAGTGCACCTCCTTGATCAAGTAGAAACCAGTTCCATGCACTAGGACCCTAGTTCTGCGAGAATTTCGGGCCGGCGGCCGAAAACAGGGCACCTCGCCGGTAAGGTCCTAGTTGCGGCCGTTTTCACGAGGATCGGTGCTCATACTCATGATCAGAAAGCCCCAGCAGAGCTCTCCGAGCAAACCGCGTCGAAAAAGGTGTAGAGAACACCGAGTTCGACGTCGCCGATGAGCTCCCGGCCGCTGTCACCGTCGTGAGCACTGTTCCGGCCATCGCCGAGCTCCGGTGAAGGCACCAACGTGTTCCTCAGGCAAAGAGGTGCACGGGCGGCGAGTTTCGTCAAAGTTCAGGCAGTAGAACGACCGGAGGCGAGCTCTCCGGCGAGGCACCGCCGCGGTTATCGCGATGGCGTGAGGTACACGAAAGGGGGACGGGCCCCACGCGGAAGTGAGGGGAAAAACAGGTCCAGGATCTGCTGTGGCGCCGGGATCGTGTGCAGCTATGCGGGAAATTAAGCGGACCCACGTGTGGCTTCGTCGTAGAGCTGACACGTAACCCTGGGACCCACCAGCTGGTTTAAACTTTTCTTTGAATTTCAAAATTTGGTTCAAACTTGAACTAGCTATAACTTTTGCTAGGAAGCTCCAAATTTAGTGAACGAAATTTTTTTGGATTCAGCTCTTGGAGTACTATCCAGAAATACAAGTTTCAGCCATGAAACTTATTATTTTTCCAGAATTAATTCCCTAAAGTTTAAACTGTTGGGAATTTTATCTGGAATTCTTATATGGAAAATTCTGAAATTTGGCTGGGATGTTCATTAGAAAATCCTTGAGTCACAGGAAAAGTTTCAGCTCCATTCAAGTTCATTTATTTTCCCTAATGGTGTGATTAAGTGAACTGCCCTGAGAAAATGGAAAAATGTACAGAAACATTTTTCAAATTTTCTCAAATCTTGTTTAGAGCATAACTCTCTGTAGGATTCTTCAAATTACATGAAACCAACTCCATTAGAACCATCTCAATCTATAGTTTCCAGAAAGTAATGGTTGAAGCCATGAAAATCCCTGGAAATCCTTAGAGGCTCTAGAAATAACCAAATAAACTTTTATTTGTACAGAGGTCAAATGAACTTTTTTTTTCAAATGAAAATTGGTCAGGTCTCTGGTTAGGATCCTACCAAGCCATCATAAAAATTTCAGAGCCAAAGGGGAGGGCTAGCTAGAGTTATGGTATTTACATATGCAGTTCCAAACATTGCATTTAAATTGACATATCATTAATTTACTTACGTGTAGTCGCTAAAGGCGAGGAGATCCCGGAAGTGTTGGACTTCCTACTTCCGGATGAGACCCTAAACACTGACCAGCAGCAACAAGGCAAGCCCCAGTTTGCATTAAAATTGTTTTACAAAGTTTTGCTTTATGTATACTTAGTATAAGTTATGTATGTGCATTAGGTGTAGGATGGATGAAAGCCCAAGTGCATAACCAGATTATTCCTACAAGAGTGAGGGTAGTGTCTAAGTCCTCGAGTAGTCAAGCTGTGCTTAATGTTCATAGAACTTCAGTACAAGTCGAGTAGTTGGAATCTACTCGCGAGTATAGGTGTCGGGACACAAGGGATTGGTTCGAGCGATGTGAGATCACTTTAGTAAGGAAATGAGACTAGGCAGGGGCTAGGGCGCAGCAAGTGGAAGTCTTGTAGGCGCAGCCCTGTCCGTGTCGATTGAGGACCGATCAGTGTGCGGCCCCGCTGAACAAGTTTTGAACGTACCAAAGGCATATCGGATATATGGGCCCCGATAAACCGATGTAACCTAAACCTCTGGGCGTCGAGGCATAGCACACCGATTTATAAGTATGTAGGTTGAGGGCAGCAAGGTGGAAGTATGCTAACGGGCATAGAGAGATGCTCCGTGTAGGGAACCTCCTGCTTGTTTCGGTGCGACCGGTTTGCCGTTTGGGCTGTTGGGTGAAAGGTTGTCCCGTACGACACGGGGTGAGCCTGCTGTGTGCAGCTCCACATGTGGGAGTATGACGTGCTATTCGGGTATCCCTGCAGGTGTACATCAAGTCGATTCGCCGTCCCTTGCGGTGATGAGTACCGCTTGTTCACTGAGTCGTGACATACATTAATATATGACATGATATGATTCAATATTGCTGTTATGATTAAATTGTATTGTTACATGTGTGCCACCAAATATTGCTCACTAAATTTAAGATTTCATGAACTGTTAACTTGTGGCTAAAAGATGAATTAAGGATGAACTTGTAGGCGTGTCCCTTGCTGCAATGTGCCATCCTATGTTGTATAACCCGCATGTAGGGTTTCATGTGTAGGTGAGTCGGTTAAGCCTTGCTGAGCCATCGTGCTCACAGTTGCTGCTATGAGTGTTTTTCAGGTGAGGACTACCCACGGACTCGGGGTACAAGTCCACCGGCGAGGGCTACCCTCCGTCGGGGACCACGGCTGAGTGGGAGCCGTACAAGCCACGCTGAGCTGAGGAGCGAAGCTAGTGTGGGTTGTCCATAGGGCTGGACAACCGACTTTTGCTAGTTAGGTGGGCGTGAGTTGTAAAGAGTTAGCTTCTGCGTGTATAAACTCTGTACTTAGTTATAAACTGAAGGTTTGTACTACTTTGTACTCATTCAGTGTGTTTTCCATGTAATACAAAATTTTCCTTATGACGTGTGCTGTCGGGTGTCGCGTCGTGTGGCACCACCCTCTGAGATCATGGGCGAGTGGATTCCGGTCCGTTATAGGCTAGTATCAGAGCTGCTTAGGGGATAGCACACTAATTAAGGACTGTATTATGGGAAAACTTAGGATTACGGTGAGGATTCGCTAGTATCCCCATGTAAGGACTATATTAGCATAGTTACTTAAAGTGGCATGACTAACATAGGTGTTATAATTTTGAATTTTGATTATGTAATGACGAACCTACGCTCAGGTAAAAATGGTAAGGAACGCCACCGAAAGCGGTTCAATTTTGGTTAGCTCCCCTGACGAGGAATGTGGTTCAGGGATAGGTCTCACAGCTTTGTGTGAGACGTCAATATGAAACTCTTGGACTTTTCATGTTCCTGAGTTCATATGAAACGCTGGTCCCTAGAGTGCATTAGGCAAGCAAGTGGAGACCCCATCGTGTGGTCAGTAACGTGATAGTGTGTTCTTCTGGAAATAGCCTAGGAGGACATACTGTGACACCTATGTGTGCTGAATACATTGGCAACTAGGATAAAAGTTAGCATTAACATTAAAAGTTTTGAATATTGCCAAAACATTCTTCTGTGGCAAGGTCCAACAAGTTCTTTGTTAGGTCCGCCAAGTGTTGGCAAGGTCCGACGCAAGGTCCGGAGAGCTCCTGCAAGGTCCGGAGAGCTTCTGTGAGGTCCGGAGCTTGTTTTTAGGGAGCTCCCGTGAAGTTCAACTCGTAGAACTGCAGCGTCTTGTTTTTGCTTTTAACTCGCAATGTTTCAAACTTGCTTTATGGGAAGGTTTGCTTAGTATTAATTTGCTAAGTTTTTTGTGTGTTTTGGTGGTTATGGCTGTTATCATTTGATATGGTTTGCAACATGCTTATGTGACGTGTTCATGTAAGGTGTTGTAGTTTTCGAACTAACGTGAGTCAAGTCGAGGACTTGTGCTCGGAAGAATTGGTTGTTTATTCATGTGCAGGTGTTGCTTGAGTTCAAGACATGGCTGGTGACGGGATCCTTGGACTAGTCTCAGGGAGGAGATGAGGTTCCAACAACCAAGTTCAGGAGGAGCTGTGGTTGAGTTGATCGGGAGGTCGCGCAGCATGTTTGGATCAAGGGCAGTGCATATGAAGGTTGCGTGTACGTCGTTGGAAGGTGTTTGCACGTGTGCAAGGAGTGCATGGACGTGGAAACATTGTTCCAAGGCGTGATGAAGAGAAGTGGACGTAAAGAATTGGTCGGAAAGGTCCAACCGGCTAGATTGCGTACTCAGGCTGAGGCTGAGTCGGATATGGCTCAAATATGGAAGATTTGAGTTGGTTATGATATGATTTCGTGTTAGGCACGAAGTTGAGTTGTTTTAGGAATGTTTAGGACGTTCCTAAGGTGTTTGGAAGTCTCACGATTGCTTCTATCTGCGAATAGGAGAGTCCTGAGCAGTTACGGTAAGTTAGGATACGAGTCCAATTAGGAGTAGGAGTCCAAGATTGGATTGATTAGCCTGAGGGCTGGCTATAAAAGCAAGGGAGGCCAGAGCTCTCGTGGGTAGAGAACTTTAGGTTGTTCCTCTTGTGTTTCTATTGAATAAAGTTCATAGTTTCGAGGAGCTTTTGTGCCTTGTTCGTCCGACTTATTTTTCGTCAAGTCTTTCGCGCTGAGTTTCTGGATAGACCGACGTTGCTTTGGTGTTTCGTTCATAACTCGAGTTTTACAGATCCGATTGACGTGATTCTTTTTGGGTTGTCTTCACAACTCAATTATCTATCGTTTGTAAAATTTTCACGAGCTTCGGATCTGTAGTTTTTGAGATACACGAGTTTCTTTGCAGCGTTGCAGATCTGTTTTATATCGGGTAGAACAGATTGATCTTCGTTTAATGTTTTGATCGTATCTCAAGTTTTACTTCGTGTTTTCAAGTGATTCTTGTTGCATTAGATCCGTGACTTGATTCTCTACCTCTCTACTTGATTTGTCACGGCTGAACACGTTTGAAAACACTTGCACACACGGTTTCTTTAACCGATTGATTTTTGCTGAGGGGTTTTTGTTGTTTCCGCTGCGAAAAGTTTTAATCTACCATTCACCCCCCTCTGGTAGCTTTTCACGTGTTCTTCGACCCTACAATTGGTATCAGAGCCAAGGTGCTCTAATCTTTGTGATTTTCACGTGTTTTGACTAACCATCATAGAGAAGTACTCCGCAAAACCTTGTGTGTTCAATGGCATCGATTTTCAGGTTTGGAAGGCGCGGATGGAGGCCTACATACAGGCGCAAGGCTTCGCCATATGGGAAAAGGTCTACCGGAACTTTGATGTACCACCCAACGATCAAGTTACGGCTGCGAACATGAGAGATGTTGACAACAACAACAAGGCTCGCAACTTGATCATCCAAGGATTGACTCAAAGCGACTTCGACCGTGTTGCACACCTCCGATCTGCATATGATGTTTGGAAAGCTCTTTGTGACTACCATGAAGGATCCAATACGATCAAGGAGTTAAGTCAAGATATGTTCAAGAAAGAATACATGCGTTTTGAGATGCAACCCGGTGAGTCAATTGACGACCTTTTTGCTCGCTTTAATAAAATTCTCAGCAACTTGCGTAGTGTCAATGTTAACTTTTCAGATGCTGAAAATGCTAGACAATTGTTAGGAGCATTAGATATGTCAATTTGGGAGATGAAAGTTACATCTATTCGTGAATCTACTGTCATGAGTTCTCTTAATTTAGACGTGCTTTATTCTAAATTGAAAACTCATGAAATTGACATCATCTCACGTAAAAACCCCAACAAGTCTATTGCATTTGTTTCGCAACGTGACATGTCAAGTTCTAGGCAATCATCATCTAGTGGTGCACTCTCTTTGCTGTCCTCTCTAACCCTTGAACAGATTGAAGAGTTTCCAGAGGAGGAGCTTGCACTCATCTCTACTCGGTTCTCAAAAGCATTGCAAAATGTGAGAACTAAAAGGAGAGGAAGCTCCAGACCTCAACGATGTTTTGAATGTGGTAAGACAGGACATTTTCGTACGGAGTGCCCTAACCTTTCAGGTCCGACATCACGTGAAGAAAAGCAAACAAGGCCGAAGAAATCGTTTGCAAAGAATAAGAAGAAGAAAGATTTATCAATGCGCAACATAGTGCATAGTATGATCTCTGCACTTCAAGATTTCGGCTCAAGTGATGTGGACACCGGTAGTGATGAAGATGAAGAAGCTATGGCAAATATGTGCTGCATGGCGAGCAAGTCAAGTTCAAGCTCCGAGGAGGCAGAACACAACAGCGACGATGAAGAGGTATGTCCCACTTGCGATAAAATGTGTGATGCTATTTCTCGTGCCACTGTTATATTCAAGAAAAAGGATAAAAAACTTAGGAACAATGCTGTTAAAATTGAATCACTAGAATCTGAAATTAATCGTTTAAAAACTTTGATTCCTAGTGATGATTCTTGTTCCTCATGTGATTTGATTTATGAACAATTATCCTCTTTAAGAAGTGCACACGCATCTACACTTGATAAACTTGAACTCGAAATTGAAAAGAACAAAGAGCTTGCTGCACTTAATGATAAAAATTTGAAAGATGCTTGTTGTTCTACAATTGATTTGCATTGTTCTTCATGTGATGATCTGAATAAGAAACTAAATGATGCTATGAATGAGATTTCTATTTTGAACAATGCTTTACGTGTGCATGAAGTTAAATATTGTTCAAATTGCAAACTAAAAGGAAAAACTTCATGTGAAAACTGGTTTGATCTGTCCAATAAACTTGATGACATGCATAGGACACTAGATCGGTTTTCTAATGCAAATAAGAACCTAAACTTGCTGCTGAATTCTTCCAAGTCTTGTAATGATAAAACTGGTTTAGGTTCCAATTCTCATGCTCATGCTAAGGCACACCCACCTAAAGTTGTAAAATCATTAGGAAGCGGTTTGATTCAAACAGCTCCTAGACAAAAAGAGGTGATTTTCAAATCTGCAGGAGTACTGTCCCATTCGGGTTCTAATAAACGTGTTGCTTGCTCATCTATACATGATAATAAGGTTATTTTTCATTGTACCTACTGTGGTAGAGATGGTCATGTCATGGATTTTTGTTATAGACTAGCTAAACATGATAAGAAACAAAGAATACTTGCTAGATCACATAACAACCAAGCAAAATCTGCTAGACCGAATGTTCGGAGCCTGCAACCTGCCGTAATGAGTCAAAAACTTGCTCCCGGACCTACTGTTTTTTGTGCTACATATAACACATCTTCTAAGTCAGTAGTTGGGAACAAAAAATTTTGATGTTTGGCTCATAAACCTGCTGTACCTTCTCAGCTTTCGCGTGTTATTCCTGCTGGACGTCGTGTGACTCAGTACTGGATTCCTAAAAGTCTTTTAACTAACCCCAGTATTGAGTCATCGACGTATTGTGCTGCTGTGTAGGTTTCACGTTTGAGGAAGGAGAACATTTGGATTGTGGATTCAGGTTGCTCACGCCACATGACCGGTAACAAAGAATGGTTCTCCTCTCTCTCTTTTGTGTCACGTGTAGAAAATGTTACTTTCGCCGATAACTCTTCTACTCCCATAATTGCTAAAGGTTCGGTTAGAGTAAACAATCTATACACTTTGAAAGATGTGGCACTTGTTAAATTTGAAATACAACTTGCTTTCGGTTTCACAATTGCTAGATGAAAATCTAGAGGTTAGCTTTGGTAAAAATTGCTACAAGGTTGTAGATTCAAAAGGTGAGCTTTTGATTAACATGTCTAGGTTTGGAAGAGTTTTTAAAGCTGATTTTGATTTGTCAACTTCTAAGCATCGGTGTCTAGTTGCTAATGATACAAAGGATCTATATTTTTGGCATCGTAGACTTGGTCACATAGACTTTGATCATCTCACTCGTGTTAGTGCTCTCGATCGCATACGTGGGCTGCCGAAGCTTAAAAAGGACAATGATATTGTGTGCTCTTCTTGTAGACATGCTAAGTTTGTTGCAGGTTCACATGCTCCTCTCACAATGACCAGGACAGCTGAACCGGGACAACTTTTACATCTTGACACAGTAGGTCCGGCACGTGTTCAATCCTTCGGAGGTAAATGGTATGTGCTTGTGATTGTTGATGATTATTCCAGATATTCTTGGGTTTATTTTATGGCATCTAATAATGAAGCTTTTAGTCATTTTAGAACTTTATTTCTTAGATTATCTATTGATCACCCAGGATCATTAAAAGCAATTAGAAGTGATAACGGAACTGAATTTAAAAACCAATCCTTTGATCACTTTTGTGCTGAAAATGGAATAGATCATCAATACTCTTCACCCTATGTACCACAACAAAATGGTGTCGTAGAAAGCAAGAAAGAACAAGACCTTAGTTGAGATGGCTAGGACTATGCTTGATGAATATCAAACTCCTAGGAAATTTTGGGCTGATGCAATTGCAACCGCTTGTTATGTCTCAAATCGTGTTTTCTTGCGTGCTAAGCTTGGAAAAACCCCATATGAGCTCCGGTTTGTACATAGGCCTAGTGTTACACACTTTAGGGTTTTTGGATGCAAATGCTTTGTTAAGAAACATGGTAATCTTGATAAATTTGAAGCTAGATCTGTTGATGGCATGTTTCTTGGTTATCCATCTCATACTAGAGGCTACCGTGTGCTTTTACTTGACACTAACAAAATTGTGGAGACTTGCGAGGTTTCTTTTGATGAAGCTAGCCCAAGTACTAGCTCCGATATTGCAGGTCCGGATCCATATCCGCAGGGGGAGAGTATTTTCATTGAAGAAGATGAAGAAGTGATGCTGCTGCCCGAAAACTCGGAAGTAAATAACGATCAAGCTGCTGATTTTGCACCACAACCAGCACCAACAGTCACTACTGCTGGTTCGGACCTTCCTCAATCAACAAGCTCTCCTAATCAAAGGTCCGAACATGAAGAAGAAGGTGCTTGTGAAGTGTCTACTCCCCTCCGAGTACTCAAAAGTCATCCTCCACAACAAATCATTGGAAGCTTGCATGAACGAGTCACTCGGTCCAGGTTTTGTGATCCAAACTCTCATGCTCATTCTTATTTTGTTGCTTCTTTTGAACCCAAGGATATATCACATGCACTCACTAATGAATCTTGGATTAATACCATGCAAGAAGAGTTAGAAAATTTTGAAAGAAATAATGTTTGGAAACTTGTACCTCCACCTCAAGGTCACACATTAATTGGAACTAAATGGGTATTTAAAAATAAGCAAAGTGAGGATGGGGTGGTGGTTAGGAATAAAGCTAGGTTGGTTGCTCAAGGTTTCACTCAAATTGAAGGTCTAGATTTTGATGAAACATTTGCTCCTGTTGCTAGATTAGAAGCTATAAGAATTTTATTAGCATTTGCTGCATCTAAAGGTTTCAAGTTATATCAAATGGATGTTAAAAGTGCTTTTCTTAATGGCTACATAGAGGAGGAGGTTTATGTTAAGCAGCCAACGGGTTTTGAAATTCCAAATTTTCCTAATCATGTTTACAAACTGTCCAAAGCCTTGTACGGTCTAAAACAGGCCCCTAGAGCATGGTATGATAGGTTAAAAATATTCTTACTTGAAAAGGGGTTTACCATGGGCAAGGTTGATAAAACTCTTTTTGTACTTAAGCATGGCAATGACTCATTATTCGTTCAAGTGTATGTGGATGATATTATCTTTGGTTGTGCTTCTCATGATCTCGTGTCCAAGTTTTCAGCTATGATGAGTTCAGAATTTGAGATGAGTATGATGGGAGAACTCACATACTTTTTGGGGCTGCAAATCAAGCAAACAAAAGAAGGAACTTTTGTGCATCAAACTAAGTATACAAAGGACCTTCTTAAGTGCTTCAACATGGACAAATGCAAGCCTCTTCGGACACTAATGGGAACAGCAACAACACTTGAACTTGACGAAGATGGTGACCCGGTCGATAAAAATGAATACAGAAGTATGATTGGATCACTTTTGTATCTCACGGCGTCAAGACCGGACATACAATTCAGCGTATGTCTTTGTGCATGTTTTCAAGCTTCTCCACGTGCTTCACATCGCCAAGCCATCAAAATGATTCTCAGGTACCTACATGGAACTCAAGAATTTGGCATTTTTCTTCCTTCTTCCTCAACCGTTTCTTTGAAAGCTTTTTCGGATGCTGATTTTGGGGGTTGTAGGATTGATAGGAAAAGTACTTCGGGTGCTTGTCATTTTCTTGGTAATTCACTTGTTGCTTGGTCCTCTAGAAAACAAAGTTCAGTTGCACAATCCACAGCCGAATCTGAATATGTAGCTGCGGCTAGCGCTTGCTCACAAATTCTTTGGATTGTTCAAACACTTAAAGACTATGGGGTTGATTTAGATAGTGTTCCATTGTTTTGTGATAACACTAGTGCAATTTGTATTGCTAAAAACCCCGTGAAACACTCTAGAACTAAGCACATTGACATTAGGTATCACTTTCTTCATGATAATGTTGAAAAAGGAAACATTGTGCTTCACCATGTCGATACCGAACAACAATTGGCTGATATTTTTACAAAACCTTTGGATTTCACTCGTTTTTGTTTCATTCGTAGTGAAATAGGGGTTATGCATCCTCATGGCTTAAATTGAGGGGGAGTTTTTGAAACTTTGAATGTCTATGTGTGAATCTGAAACTAAAATAATATGAGCATAGTATTTCATACATATATGACATTGTGATTCCTTTTACAGGCTGAAAGTTCTTACTACATTACTCATGTGATACATTTTGTAGTTTTTGCCATGACTAGTAATTGCAATAATTACTTACACTAAATCTGGTCATGATCGAACTTTCTTGCTGTTTTGAACTTGTTGCGTGCTCACAACTGCTTTTAATCATAAAAAATTAATCAAGTGATCAGCTCACATGTTGAGTTTTCAAATAAAAAATTGAGAAAAGATCAAGAGAATATGCATGCACCGCACTTCTTCTTTTGAGATTGCTTATCATTGCACTAAGATATGAACTTGGAAGGAATTGTGTATGACTAAAACCATGTCCTTAAGCTTCTGATTGTCAAATGGCATAGGCTTGGCTTGGTTGGTTAGAATAAGGCTGATGCGGCATATAATCTCTTGCAAATATCATATGATCAACTTTGTGCCTTAAATGATTATGAATAATAAAAATGCAGAAACAAGTGTCATGTTTTCAGGTTTTGAAATAGTTGAGTAAGAGAGATCATGACTTGCTTAAACTGAAAAATACATTTGATCTCTAGCATGGCTTACACTACTTTATGTATCTCATTGATGTGATAGTGTAAGTAACCTGATAGTATGACTTGGATGAGCTTTGTTTTGTATGTATATGTTATAATATGCTCATAACACTTAAAAATTTCTCTTTTGAACCTTGCTGAATACATTGTCAAAGGGGGAGAAATATGTATAAGGAGAGATTTTTTTTACACTTTGCATATGTTATACACTTTCTTCCTTCTCTGATTTTTAAAAATGGGGAGAAATTAATAAAGGGGGAGAAATGAGTTTTCAAAGCTTTTCAAAACTTTTCATAAGCCAATGTTCGGATTTTAATTGGTGTTGCCAATGCATTCATCAAGGGGGAGATTGTGAGACCTATGTGTGCTGAATACATTGGAAATTAGGATAAAAGTTAGCATTAACATTCAAACTTTTGAATATTGCCAAAACATTCTTCTATGGCAAGGTCCGACAAGTTCTTTGTTAGGTCCGCCAAGTGTTGGCAAGGTCTGACGCAAGGTCCGGAGAGCTCCTGCAAGGTCCGGAGAGCTTCTGTGAGGTCCGGAGCTTGTTTTTAGGGAGCTCCCGTGAAGTTCAACTCGTAGAACTGCAACGTCTTGTTTTTGCTTTTAACTCGCAATGTTTCGAACTTGCTTTATGGGAAGGTTTGCTTAGTATTAATTTGCTAAGTTTTTGGTGTGTTTTGGTGGTTATGGCTGTTATCATTTGATATGGTTTGCAACATGCTTATGTGACGTGCTCATGTAAGGTGTTGTGGTTTTCGAACTAACGTGAGTCAAGTCGAGGACTTGTGCTCGGAAGAATTGGTTGGTTATTCATGTGCAGGTGTTGCTTGAGTTCAAGACATGGCTGGTGACGGGATCCTTGGACTAGTCTCAGGGAGGAGATGAGGTTCCAACAACCAAGTTCGGGAGGAGCTGTGGTTGAGTTGATCGGGAGATCGTGCATCATCTTTGGATCAAGGGCAGTGCATATGAAGGTTGCGTGTACGTCGTTGGAAGGTGTTTGCACGTGTGCAAGGAGTGCATAGACGTGGCAACATTGTTCCAAGGCATGATGAAGAGAAGTGGACGTAAAGAATTGGTCGGAAAGGTCCAACCGGCTGGATTGCGTACTCAGGCTGAGGCTGAGTCGGATATGGCTCAAATATGGAAGATTTGAGTTGGTTATGATAGGATTTCATGCTAGGAATGAAGTTGAGTTGTTTTAGGAATGTTTAGGACGTTTCTAAGGTGTTTGGAAGTCTCACGATTGCTTCTATCTGCGAATAGGAGAGTCCTGAGCAGTTACGGTAAGTTAGGATACGAGTCCAATTAGGAGTAGGAGTCCTAGATTGGATTGATTAGCCTGAGGGCTGGCTATAAAAGCAAGGGAGGCCAGAGCTCTCGTGGGAAGAGAACTTTGGGCTGTTCCTCTTGTGTTTCTATTGAATAAAGTTCATAGTTTCGAGGAGCTTTTGTGCCTTGTTCGTCCGACTTGTTTTTCGTCAAGTCTTTCTCGCCGAGTTTCTGGACAGACCGACGTTGCTTTGGTGTTTCGTTCATAACACGAGTTTTACAGATCCGATTGACGTGATTCTTTTTAGGTTGTCTTCACAACTCAATTATCTATCATCTGTGAAATTTTCACGAGCTTCGGATCTGTAGTTTTGAGATACACGAGTTTCTTTGCAGCGTTGCAGATCTGTTTTATATCGGGTAGAACAGATTGATCTTCGTTTAATGTTTTGATCGTATCTCAAGTTTTACTTCGTATTTTCAAGTGATTCTTGTTGCATTAGATCCGTGACTTGATTCTCTACCTCTCTACTTGATTTGTCACGGTTGAACAAGTTTGAAAACACTTGCACACACGGTTTCTTTAACCGATTGATTTTTGCTGAGGGGTTTTTGTTGTTTCCGCTGCGAAACGTTTTAATCTACCATTCACCCCCCCTCTGGTAGATTTTCACGCGTTCTTCGATCCTACACATACGCAGCGCTTTCCATCCGCGTGCCCTGCAGGACAGTAGGTGGTATCTGTTGGGTTGATAAAATTCCCAACCGTGACGACCCGTTCGCGCTCTACTCGGGTTCTCCGTCGTATGGTGTGAAAACATGATCACGTACCTTGAGACGTGGCTTAACTCAAGGATGGCCGTATGGCAATGATACGGGCGTAATGTATTTACTTTTAAATATGGACCTGCCTGAAATGATAACAACCTTTGAGTGCATCACTATTGAGTGTTCTTCTGCAGGTACTAACCACGTATATATCCCGTGTAGTATACGTGTGCGAGAGACCGTTTAGTGCCACAAATGAGACGTGTATGCCGGTATAATCCGGTTAGGATTTTCCCTTTGTGAGGAACATAGTACAGACATATAATAGGCATTTGTATTAAAGATAATGGTAACCAAGAACTAAAATAACCAAGTTTCGATATTTAGGACCCTGGTGGGGTAGTAAAAAATTCAACCGTTAATTAGTTTAGCTCAAAGTGATTGAAAAACAGAGTGCTCTGTTTTGGCAGCAAGTTTGATGAAATTTAACAGAGCATCGCTCACAGATTATTTAGCCAATGGAGATGTGGGATATAGTTCTAGAAAGGAACTTAAGTGCTCTACAACTTTGTTGTAGACTTCCGGAGCAGAATTACACATCAAACTGGTGTAAATCCCAGAGGAAGGTAAACTGTCCAGAACCGGGACAGATTCAAAAATTCTCTGGACTGTTCTGTTTTTCAAGCATAACTTCCAGTAGAAAAATCTAAAATTTTCATATGACACATTTTTGGAAAGTGTAGGAGATATGTTATGTGACAGACCGGAATCCGTACGCTCAGGATCTCAGAGGGTGGTGCCGCACGATGCGACACCTGACAGCACACATCAAAAGAACGACATTGTATTGCATAGAAAACCAACTGAATATGTACAAACAAGTACAAGACTTCAGTTACAAACTATGTATTTGGATTACAACAGAGGAAGCTATGTTTATACAACTCACACCCATCTATCTAGCAAAAGTCGGTTGCCCAGCCCTACGGGCAACCCACACTAGCTGCACTCCTCAGCTCAGCGCGGCGTGTACGGCTCCCACTCAACCATGGTCCCCGGCCGAGGGTAGCCCTCACCGGGGGACTCGTACCCCGAGTCCGTGGGATACTCCTCACCTGAAAAACACTTATAGCAGCAACAGTGAGCACGATGGCTCAACAGGAGTTAACCGACTCACCTATGCATGAAACTCTACATGCAGTTCACAACGAACATGGGATGGTAATTTGCAGCAAACAGACATGCCTACAAGTTCATCCTTATTTCATCTTTTAGCCACAAGTTAACAGTTCGTGAGTCTGAAATTTAGTAAGCGATATTTGGTGGCACACATGTAGCAATACAATTATACATATCAGCAGAATTGAATCACAACATTCCATAATTTATCTACGTCACGACGCAGTGAACAAGCGGTACTCATCACCGCAAGGGACGGCGAATCGACTCGGTATACACCTGCAGGGATACCCGAATAGCACGTCACGTACGTCCACACGCGGAGCTGCACACAGCACGCTCACCCCGTGTCGTACGGGACAACCTTTCACCCAACATCCCAAACATCGAACCGGTCGAAACGGACAGGAGGTTCCCTACACGGAGCATCTCTCTATACATGTTAGCAGATTTCCACCTTGCTGCCCTCAACCTACACCTATAAATCGGTGTGCTATGCCTCGACGCCTGGAGGTTTAGGTTACATCGGTTTATCGGGGCCCATATATCCGATATGCCTTCGGTACATTCAATACTTGTTCAGCAGGGCCGCACACGGATCGGTCCTCAATCGACACGGACAGGGCTGCGGCCACAAGACTTCCTCTTGCCATGCCCTAGCCCCTGCCTAGTCTCATTTTCTTACTAAAGTGATCTCACATCACTCGAACCAATCCCGTGTGTCCTGAATTTCTATGAAAATTAAGCATAGCCTAACTTCTCGAGGACCTAGATGCTACCCTCACTCTTGTAGGAGAAATCTGGTTATGCACTTGGGGTTTCATCCACCCTATACCTAATGCACATACATACCTCATGCTAAGTATACATAAAGCAAAACTTTATAAAATTTGTTAATGCAAACCAGGGCTTGCCTTGTTGCTGCTGGTCAGTGGTTAGTGCTTCATCCGGAAGAAGAATGTCCAGCACTTCCGGAGTTTCTTCGCCTTCAGCGACTACATGTAAGCAATATACTACATGTCAATTTAAATGCAATGTTTAGAAATGACTATGTATCTCCCATAAATCTAGCTAGCCCTCCTCTTTGGCTCCGAAATTTTTATGGTGGCTTGGTAGAGTCCTAGCCAGAAACTTGACCAGGTTTCATTTGAAACACAGTTCATTTGATCTCTGTACAAATAGAAACCTATTTGGTCATTATTAGGGTCTCTATGGATTTCCAGGGATTTTCATGGTTCAACCCATTACATTCTGGAAACTAGAATTTGAGATGTTTCTAATGGAATTGGTTTCATGTCATTTGAAGTATCCTAGATGAAGTTATGCCCTAAACAAGATTTGAGAAAATCTGAAAAATGTTTTTGTACATTTTTCCATTTTCTCAGGGCAGTTCACTTAATCACACCATTGGGGGAAGTAGATGAATATGGATGGATCTGAGATTTTTACTGTGACTCATGGATTTTCAAATGAACATCCCAGTGAAATTTCAGAATTTTTCACAAAGGAATTGTCCAGATAAAATTCCCAACAGTTTAAACTTTAGGGAATTAAATCTGGAAAACTAATAAGTTTCATGAGCTGAAATATGTTTTGCTGGAAAGTACTCAACAAGATGAATCCAACAAAATGTGGTTCACCGAATTTGGAGCTTCCTAGAAAATGTTATATGCATTTGAAGTTTGAACCAAAACTGAAAAATCCCATAAATGTTTAAACTCTGCGTGCGGGCCCCACAGCACAGTGCTTTCTTCCTCCTTGCGCCAACAGCTGGGCTGCAGCGGTGCTCTCCGGCGATCCCCTCGGAAACCTCTTTTCCGACCTCCCCTTGCCCTGAAACTTCCAGCCTCCCCCTTTTGGACCACGGGCAACTCATCCCCGTGGTCGGCCGGGGACCCCAGTCACCGGAAACCCTTCAGCGACGGGCGGCAGCGGCGGTTGGAGTTCGGAAATGTCGCACTCTTGCTAGGAAGGCTCAAATCCTTCAGTTTTTCTTCCTAGAGCACCGTGGTTGATCCCTTGTCACCGGAACGAGCTCACATCAGCTCAAAAGAGGCTGCAAATACGAGCTCATCGGCGACCTAGGGTGAAAATCGGTGCCGGTGCAAAAATCTCGAAGAACAGCGCCAAAACTGGATGAAACTCGATGGTTCTTGATCCTAGAGGAGCGTGGGGGAGTCTAGATCATGCCTATAGCTCGGCCCAAGTGATGATGGCTTGATTACTACGAATTTCTTAATTTCGTGTGGCTCGGTTCTAAGCATACCGACGCACTAATCAACAAAATTATCTACCGATCGTGTGAGAGATAGGGTGAGGTCAGCATGGTTGTGATTAGCACCTTGGAGCGGACCTTTTTCATGTAGCTCGTCAGGCACAAAAGCATTTGTACCGCCCAGGTGCCAGTGAGCATAGAGGTCGGCCAATGGCGCTTTGCTTCGGTGAGCGAGGGAGACGGGAGCGAGGGAAAGAGTTCACGTGACCTGAGCATGTGTTGATCACTGCAGCCGGTGCTTCCACGGCACAGCATGGGAGTGCGGTGTCCTTCTCGCTGGGGCGCGGGAGCAAGAGGTGGCGAGCGGGTGAGAGTCGGCTGCCGAGTGAAACCCGCGAGAATTGACTTCGGGTGTAAGTCTTCTGACCAGTGGGCCCCCTTTCCCTCTTCTTTTCCGTTCCATTTTTATTTGAGCTAGTAAACAAACTCCAAATTTCATCAAACTTGGAGGACAAGCCAATAGGAATATAAGGAACACAATGGTGCTCTCAAATTTGAATTTTAGTGAAGTCAGAATTTGAAACTGAAGTTTCAATTCAAATTCGATTTGTCTCCCGTTTAAATTCCAACAAATAGGAAATCTCTCCCAAATGAGCTTAAAATTTGCCGGGCTACCCATGGATGTGTGAAGAACCCTATGGTAAGTTTAGGTCTTCGTGTTTGAACATTGTGACACGTTTACTATATCACTTGGAGCTCACACCTTCCAATTCAAAAGTTTAAATTCTCTCTCATTTCCTCGGTGTAAATTCCAGCTCCACTTGCTAGACTTTTGGGATTTCACATCCCTCCCCCCTTAAAAGAATCTCATCCCGAGATTACAAAAGAATAGACAGCGATGTAAGAGGAACTCACCCATGATGAGACGGCATGAAATCCGGGTAGTTTGAGTGAAGGAATTCCTCGCTCTCCCACGTTGCTTCTTCAGCGGTGTGGTTGCTCCACAGTATCTTGTAGAACCACAGCATTCGGCTACGTGTGGTCCGAGCCTTCTCATCAATAATTGCCACCGGATATTCAGCGTACGTCAAATCCACTTGCAGCTCACCATTGTCTTCGGTGGGAAACAGCAGTCGTATACTTCAGACATTTCCGTAGTTATTAAATATGGAAAACGTCGTGAACACCAGCGAGAGATGCCGGTAGATCCAGTCTATACACCACTGGTCCACACTTCTCGGTGACAGCATAGGGTCAAATAAATCAGGGAGCGAGTTTCCCCTTTACGCTGATGTAAAGGTCCCAAAAATGTGAATACAAAGAAACATGAGTTTGCACAAATGTTGGAGTCATGTGTATGAAAAAGGGGCTTAGTTGAAACTTTTTCCCACATATGATAACATTGGTGAGAATTCTTCTAAACAAACTTAGGGTTGCTGCATGGATGGACCTCATGTAGATTAAAACCCCAGAAATGAAGAGCTCAAGTGCAAGGGAAGGGTTTAAAAATCAGAGATGGACTAAAGGTAAATTCAAACTTCAAGTGAGGGAAGGACACAATGAGAAATTCAAAACTGTTGTGTCCAAACTATTGTTTGCAGCAGCTAACACAAGGATCAAGTGGCATATTTGGATTCCTTAGGTCCAAATTAGTGGGGAGGCAAAGTTTCATTAATTTTTGAAAAGTCTTGCTGCCCATTTTTCCAAAGGGAGTCAAATGTGCAAAGAATTCAAATGAACATTTGAATTTGCATGGAATTTGTCCAAACTTGTCAAATGAGCTCAGTTTCCAATGTTTAAACATTTGGATGGATTATTTGTCAAACTGTGGAGATATTTGTGAGAAAAATGAGATGGGATAAGAAGGGGGCAGTGGGACCCACAAGTCATAGTGGTATTAGACTTGCACCCTAAGTCTCCTCTGTCTTTCACTCCATCGAGGAAATTCTCCCCGGGCGACACCGAGCAGCTCGGGCCACGGTCACCGCCGCCACCTCCTGCTGTTCCGAGACCCACCTCGCCCTTATCTCTCACGCGTGTGGCACAACACGAATTCTTCTCTTCACCGTAGCGTGCATCGCTCTGTTCTTTCGCCCTCCCGCAAGCAGCGGCGCCCGCTAGGTTCTCCCGATCGCACACCACCGCCGGTTGCCGTTGGGTCATGAGCTCCACAGCAAAAAGCGTTGTCCAAGTGTGCTCTAGATTGCTAGCAGTGTCCCACCACAGCCTCATACTCGTGTCTACCGAAAACCGGTAGAGTGTCATTGCTTCCGTGTTGAACGGTGAAGAACACGAGCCCGGTCGCCGCGGACAGCCTGAACCGCGGCAAGTCAAGCCCAAGCGATCTCACTCAGTGGTGCGCCGGTGATCCTAGCTGCTCCTCCCCGAAGCTCAGTCCAAGCCGTTACTCCTCGGAGGATAATTTCGGGAATTACTCTCGGGCGGCCAAAACGACCCCGAGGTAAGAAATTGTGCAATTCGGTGTTGATTCTTGATGGTTTTGCGTCACACTTCGCACAGAAGTTTCCCCTATAGCTAGAGTACCTCCTCCCTCGATCCTAGGTTGAGGAATTAAGGGTAGGGTGAGAATTTCACGTTTTTGCCACGGAAAAATTTCCGGGCCAAGTCGGCCGCACGGTGCCGACGGGGTTAGAGTGCTCGCTGATGGTTTTGGGGGCTAATTCTAGCGGCTACACGTTTCCCTGGTGCTCTAGAGACAAAGAATCGATCGTTTGGTGGACAATTCGCCTTGCACCGGCTCGCCGGAACCCTAATCGTTGCTGACCCCGGTGCGCAAGGTTTTCCGGCGATCTATGGCCGCCGGCGAGCCTCCCAACGTGTTCAGAAGGTCAGAATATGGAGGGGCGGCGAGCAAGGGGCCGGGAGGTGGCCGGTAAGGTTGTTCCGGTGAGGCTCGTCGGAGGGCGCCGCCGCGAGTTCTGTTCGGCCGGAGGTAGGAGATGACCCGGTGGGTCCCGCCCGTCAGCGACGGTTTTTCAAATATTTGATCGGCTGTGGCACAGGGATCTGGTGTGGTGGCGCGGGAAATACCCTGTAGCCTCGTGTGGCTTGCCCCGACGCGTGACACCTGTCCCCGGACCCACAGCCAGTATTTGAACATTTTGGGGAATTTCAGTTTTTAGTTCAAACTTTGAATAGCTACAACTTTGGGTAGGAGAATCCAAAAATTGTGAAACAAATTTCGTTGGATTCCTCTGATAGAGTACTATCCAAATGTAGAACCCAATTTGTATGAAACCCTTTATTTAATTCTGTAAAATTCTTTAAAGCTTTCTAGCAAAAGCATTTTAGAGGAAGTTTGGTTAATCCAAAGATCCTCAAATTTTGCCAGAATAGTCTTTAGGGTATTAGTGAACACCTGTAAAATTCTCAACTCATTTGGAGTTGATTTAGTTAGGTTAATTCTGATTTTAAGTTTCTGTATTCAAATGAATACAGAAAACAATTTCAGAGAATTTCCAAAACTTGGAAATTCAGTTCTAGCTATTCCTTAGCTCCAAAAATGCTAGGAAAATTCATACAAACTCTATGAGCTATAATGGAAATTGTAGTTCACTAATTTTTGCATGAACATGGGTGTGATCTCAGAATTAATTCTTCATTGCTTAATTGCTTGGAAAATTATTCTGAACAAACCACTCAATAAAAAGTGCTAATTTTTGGTCCAGAGTGTTTTCTTGTGACAAGGAACACACATGAAAATCCTCAGCTCCATTGGAGCCCTGGATCACCACCGTTCCTTTTAACCTCCTTAAGTGATCAATATAGAAGAGGGGGAAAACCACTTAGCCTTTAATCATATGCTTAGATCCAAACCTAGACCACTAGCACCAGTGTCATTTTAAATTCTTAAACAGAGTTCCAGTTTCTGAAAAACTGTTATTAGGACTTGTAGCAAAGTCTTTACAATTAAACGATATGCATATTCATCACGTGTAGTATCTACGTGGAGGAGTTGAAGTCATCGGAGTAGAAATCAAGGAAAGAGAAAAGAGGTTGATCAAGCACCAAGTGGTCTTCACTAACTGCATATATATATAAGGCACCTGCAAAACAAAGGCAAGCCCCGGTTTGCATCAAATTTACAAGTTTTTATTTGTATTCACTTCATACGTCTAGTATTATATTTATTGCATTACGTCTAGATGGTATGAAACCCCAAATGCATGACCCAGAAAACCCTGAAGTTTAATGTAGGATAGGTTATCAATTAATTATAACTGTTGTTCTCAATAAAAGTGGATTAAAAGAGGCATAACTCGAGTAGGCAGATTCCTACTCGTGAAATGGGATTAAGGGGGATCAATCGGAAGAGTTGGGAATTGATCCTCATAATTGGGAATGGAGACCGGGCAGTGGATGGAAGGTCAAGGACGTGGTCCTGTGAGCCTAGTCTATGTCTGAGTCGATTAAGGCCCGTTCTCGTGTGTGGCCCCGCTGGACAAGTTTGAGTTGTGTACCGGATGCATACTGGCTATATGGGACCCAGGAAACCGATGTAACATGTTAACCTGGGTGTCGAGGCATACCTCACCGTCTGATGCCGATGCTGAAAGGATAGAGAAGTCGGCTCTACGAGGGTTTGCCGTAGAGAGACTTAATCCCAGTCGGTGGGACCGGTTCGACATTTGGGTGTCGTGTGAAAGGTGGCCACGTACGGCGTCAGTGACGGTTGCTGTGTGCAACGTCGAGTACGGGCGTACGTGTCGTGTTAGCCGGGTGTTTTTGATTGCAATCACTGTCGCTCGCGGTAGTGAGCATACTTGTACACTGAGTCGTGACGTAGTAATAAACCAGGGAAATATTTAATATGCTTCGTGGGTAATCCTCATAATGGAGATGAGGAACGATCAACACTTCACTAAATTTAATTTCCACCTTGGGCTAGAAGCGTCGAGGCAAAGCGTTTCTTGTTTGATTGTGGAGTCTCGACGTTGATGGCGCAAGGTCTGTATGAGTCTAGGGTAGTTCACTAAAGTTACTTTCACCTCGGGCAAGTGACATCGAGATGAAGCGTTTCTTGTTTGATTGTGGGGTCTCGATGTAAGTTGCGCGAGGTCTATAAAAGTTGATTAAAACTGGAAGCAAGGACTCTCCTTCAGCTCAAGTTCATCGTTTATGAAAAATGCTATAATCAGCCCTCTATTTCCATCATATAGAGTTTCATGACTAGGGTGACGGGTCAGTCTTGCTGAGCTTCGTGCTCACAGATACTGCACAAGTTGTTTTGCAGGAAATAACTGTACGCTGAGATGTACGGGTGCCTAAGGAGATTCGGAACTCTCCGAGTGGTGAACTCAGGGCAACCCCTGCCGCTGCTACTGTGATAGTGTTGCTAGTGAGAAGGTTCCGCGGGCTGGACACCTTCTCTGTTGCTTAGCATGGATATGAGTCGTTAGTTGTAATAGTCTTCCGCTGTAGTTTATTTTGAGAAGTATTTGTAAACTCAAAACTTTGTAAGTTTCCGCTTGATTTATGTAATATGATGCTTTATTATGTGTGCTGTTGGGTGCCGCATTGCACGGCACCACCCAATGCGATTCCCGGGCGAGGTATCCCGTCCCCGTGAGTGATCGGGACGGCGGGGTCCTCTCAGCGTGGTATCAGAGCCGCATTGGTAATAGCACATGGAATAAGGATCGTGTTACGACAAAAACTTAGGATACGGTGAGGAAACGGTATTAGGCCCACATAAGGACTATAGTAGTATAGTTACTTAAGTGGCATGGCTAACATATTTTTTTATAATTCTGAATCTCGTTTATGTAACGACGCACCTACGTTCAGGTAAACATGGTAAGGAACGCCACCGAAAGCGGTTTAATTTCGGTTAGCTCCCCTGACGAGGAAAGTGGTTCAGGGAAAGGTCTCACAGCTTGGTGTGAGACGTCAATATGAAACTCTTGAACTCTTCATGTTCCTGAGACCATATGAAACGCTGATCCCTAGCGTGCATTAGGCAAGTGAGTGGAGACCCCATCGTGTGGTCAGTAACGCGATAGTATGGTCTTCTGGAAATAGCCCAGGAGGACATACGCAGTGCTTGCCATCGGCGTGCCCTGCAAGGCAGTAGGTGGTATCCGTTGGGTTGATAACATTCCCAACTGTGATGACCCGTTCATGACATATTCGGGTTCCCCGTCGTGTGGTGTTGAAACACGATCGCGTACCTTGAGACGTGACTTAACTCAAGGACGGCCGTATGACAATGATACGGGCGTTTGTATTTATTTTCAATTATAGAACTGCCTGAAATGAGAAAAACTTTGAGTGCACCACTATTGAGTGTTCTTCTGCAGGTACTAACCACGTAGTATCCCGGGTAGTACACGTGTGCGAGAGACTGTTTAGTGCCACTGATTATACGTATATACCGGTATAATCCGGTTTAGGATTTTCTTTTGGAGAGACAACGTAGTACCGACATTGTTCTTACAGTGCATCGACACCGTACCACACCTAATAACCTCTTCCCTATGAAGAAATGAGTCATGAGCTAACTTTCTACTAAAAATGGAAGTTTGAAACAAATATTAGTTACTGAACTCTTAATTTGAACTAAGATTCAAATGAGAGAGTGTCTAGGTTTCAAAGATTTCAAAAACAGAGTGCTCTGTTTCTAGCAGAAATTCTTGCTGGATTTTTACAGAGCATAACTCTGAGTAGCTTTCACCAATTAAGGTGTATGATACAGTTCTGGAGAGATTTTCAAGTGCTCTACAACTTTCTTGTAGACCTCCAGAGCAAAATCACAGATTAAGTTGGTGAAAAGTTCAGTTGAAGGCAAACTGTTCAGAACCAGGACAGTAACAAAGCCTCTCTGAACCTTTCTGTTTTTAAGCCATAACTTCCTGTAGAAACATCCCTAGGAGGCCTTTGGATACTCGTTGGAAAGATATTAAAGTTAACTTTAACTTTGATATTCAACTTGAGTTACGAAAGTGCTTTTAACTGGATCAGAATCTGATCTGTTTGAAGACCAATCAATCGGCATGTAAATCCTTGCTGTTGGATACATCAGTTTGCGCTTAAACCATTTTGCTTGCATGTTGAGGTTTCATTATCAGTGTTGCACTACTTTGTTTATGGAATAAATCAAGTGATAGTGTTGAACTGATAATGAACTCTTGCATTTGCAGAATTGTGCGAACTCGTTCCATGAGTGAGGTGGGTGGTTCCAGTGGTGGTGGTGGTGATAACTCTCCACAGCGGGAGCAGCGAGCTCCGCAACAGCAGCCTTCACCAGGACCTTCACCCACGGTCACAATGGCGGACATTCTGGCCGCCATGACGGGTGCAAGCGATGAGCGAACCGACTTGCTCCGCACCCTAGTGATGAATACATCCCGTCAAGGGGGATGTCAAGACGAAGACTTGCGCCAACCGCAACTGAATTCCTATGTTGAGTTCTTGGCAACTCAACCACCGGTTTTCATTGAATCTGAGGATCCTCTGGTGGCGGATAGCTGGATCCGTACCATTGAATCTAAGTTCGGGTTGCTTCAATGCACCGAACATCAGAAGGTTTTATACGCGGCGCAACAACTTCACGGGTCCGCCAGTGCATGGTGGGCAAATCAACTCGCCTCCTTACCAGCTGGACATGACTGTACATGGGCAGAATTCCGGAAGGCATTTCTCGCGTATCATGTTCCGTCCGGGATAATTCAGCGGAAACTCGAGGAGTTCCTGGCCTTAAAACAAGGAGGGAGGGGTGCATACGAGCATTCACGAGTGTTCAACAAGCTGGCGCAGTATGCGCCTCAACATGTGAACACCGAAGCACAAAAGTGTGAATGGTTTTTCCGCAGCCTCAATCCCAAGCTAAAGGAGAAACTCGTTTTAACTGATCGAAAGAACTTCAACGAATTGATGAGTGCTGCCATCATGGTCGAAGATGCTCAGCGGGAAGTTCAGGCTGAGAAAAGAAAGAACCATGTACCACCGGAGAGTAGCAGTAGTGCTCCTCAGAAATACCGGATGGTAGACAGTACCTTGAACTGTCAGCTGATGCAGCCGGCTCGACGACTCCAGCAATATTCCAGTCGATCATCCCAATACTCTGATTTCGGACAGCTGCAACAACGGTATAGGCAGCTATGTTATTCTGCTCCTCAAGTGTTCTTGCCGCAGCAGAATCACCAATGTCCATGCACAGAGCAACCAGGAACCGGCTGAGAAACCGTGCTTCACGTGCGGGTACTTGGGTCACATCAGCAGAAAGTGTCCAGAAAGGATACGCCACAAAGAAACTACACCAAAGCGGGGTATAAATCAACCCCGTGCTCAGCTTCAAGGAACAGCACCAAAACCCGGGTGCATTTATCATACAGCTCTAGAGGATGTGCCAGATGGGGCACCTGTACTAGCGGGAATGTTCACCCTCAATGGACTGCCCGTATTAATTCTGTTTGACTCTGGAGCTACACACAATTTCATCAGCAGGATGTTTGTGTGCAAAGCTGAGCTCTCCACCTCTACACCGAAGGATCACTACCTTATCCGCTCACCGGGTGGAAATATAGCTGCTAATGAAGTAGTGATCAAAGCACCCTTGTGCTTAGGTGGAAACTTATACCCCACCACCCTCATTGTGTTTGAGGGGCAGAAGATCGACGTGATTCTAGGAATGGCGTGGATGAACTACCACGGGGCTGTTCTTGATATTGGTCCACGGATTGTTAGTTTGGACTCTCCAATCTACGGTATCCAAACGCTCATACTTGAAGCCGTGGATTCTAAAAATCCAGTGGTATACCACAGTGTGACCACGAAACTGGAGGATATTCCAGTGGTCCGTGAGTACCCAGATGTGTTTCCCGACGATCTTCCAGGGATGCCGCCCGAGAGGGATGTGGTATTCAAGATCGAGTTAGCACCGGGAACCACACCAATATCTCGGAGGCCGTACAAAATGTCTCCGAAGGAATTAGCTGAACTAAAAGAACAGCTAAAGGACTTAATGGACAAAGGGTTCATCCGACCAAGCTCATCGCCATGGGGCTGTTCAGCCCTTTTTGTGAAGAAAAAGGATGAGTCACTTCGATTATTTGTGGATTATCGGCCGCTGAATGCAGTGACGATCAAAAATAAATATCCGTTGCCACGGATCGATATATTATTTGATCAGTTAGTGGGTGCCAAGGTATTCTCCAAGATGGACTTACAGTCTGGTTATCATCAAATAAAGATCAGAGCGGAGGATATACCGAAGACGGCCTTCTCGACTAGATACGGGCTCTATGAGTATCTAGTCATGTCTTTCGGGCTAACAAATGCACCAGCACATTTCATGTATCTCATGAATTCTGTATTCATGCCAGAGTTGGATCAGTTCGTCGTGGTTTTCATCGACGACATTCTCGTTTACTCCAAATCGGAGGAGGAGCACACCAAACATCTCCATATTGTGTTCCAACGCCTACGAGAACATAAGCTGTATGCCAAATTCAGCAAGTGTGAATTTTGGATCAGCAAAGTACCATTTTTAGGCCACATTATTTCAGCAGAGGGTGTGGCCGTGGATCCAACAAAAATTGAGCAAGTCTTGAAGTGGGAGTCTCCGACATCGGTTCATCAAATCCGCAGTTTCTTAGGACTAGCGGGTTATTACCGGAGATTTATTCCCAGCTTCTCGAAGGTGGCTAAACCAATAACGGAGTTATTAAAGAAGAGCAGCAAGTATGTGTGGGCAGAGGCCTGTGAAGAGGCATTTCAAACTCTAAAGAAACATCTCACAACGGCACCGGTGTTAGCCCAACCGGATACAACAAAGCCATTTGATGTTTATTGCGATGCCTCAGGCATTGGACTTGGCTGCGTCTTAATGCAAGATAGACGCGTGATCGCGTATGGGTCTCGTCAACTCCGCAACCATGAGCAGCACTACCCCACTCATGACCTAGAGCTTGCTGCGGTGGTGCTTGCGTTGAAGGTGTGGAGGCACTATTTACTGGGAAATTTAGTGCACCTCTACACCGACCACAAGAGCCTCAAATATATATTCACTCAGAAGGATATTAATATGAGGCAGAGGAGATGGCTGGAATTAATTAAAGACTATGAGCTCGAGATCCATTACCATCCGGGCAAAGCTAACGTGGTGGCTGATGCACTCAGTCGTAAATCCCACGTGAATAACGTGTCAGTTGTTCCGGATGAGAATGAAGAACCAAGCTTGCGGGTGATTCCGTATGGAGCGTTGTATAATCTTGCTCTGGTTCCTACCATTAGAGAAGAGATTGTACAAGCCCAGAAGAGGGATAAAGGAATGCGGAAAATCCAGGCAAGAATCAATGAGGATAAAATGAAGTGTTTCCGGGAAGATGAACAAGGTGTGTTATGGTTTAACAACCGTATCGTGGTACCCCGGAATCTGAAGTTAAGGATGAAGATCTTGGACGAAGCTCATATGTCTAAGTACTCGATACATCCAGGAAGTAATAAGATGTATCAAGATCTTAAAACAAAATTTTGGTGGACTCGGATGAAGCGAGAAATTGCCAAATATGTATCCGAGTGTGATACATGTCGGCGAGTCAAAGCTGATCATATTAAGAAAGCAGGAATGCTCCAACCGTTAAGTATTCCGGCATGGAAGTGGGAGGACATCAGCATGGACTTTATTATCGGACTGCCTCTCACGTCCAGAAAGCATGACTCCATTTGGGTGATTGTCGATCGCTTAACCAAATCAGCCCACTTCATCCCAGTGAATACGGGATTCCATACTAAACAATATGCAGAGTTGTATCTCTCCAGAATTGTGTGCTTGCATGGAGTCCCCAAGACCATCATATCAGACCGAGGTTCAATATTTGTTGCTCATTTCTGGGAGCAACTACATGAATCTCTGGGAACAAAGTTAATCAGAAGCTCAGCATACCACCCTCAGACGGACGGTCAAACGGAGAGGGTGAACCAAATTTTGGAAGATATGCTGAGGGCATGTGCCATAGATCATGGAAAGAACTGGGATAACCATTTGCCATTAGCAGAGTTCTCTTACAACAATGGTTACCAATCCAGTATTAAAATGGCACCATACGAAGCACTTTATGGCAGGAAGTGCCGCACACCACTCAATTGGTGTGAATCTGGCGAGAGGGTGATTTTCGGCATTGATCTTGTAAAAGATGCCGAAGAGCGAGTCCAGCTGATTCAAGAGAACCTCAGGGCCGCTCAATCTCGCCAGAAGAGCTATGCGGACAAGCGATGCCGACCATTGAGTTTTGAAGTTGGAGATCACGTCTATCTCCGAGTATCCCCGATGAAGGGAATTCATCGATTCGGGGTCAAGGGAAAGCTAGCTCCTCGCTTTGTGGGTCCGTTCCTTATTACAGAACTGTGTGGACCGGTAGCCTACCGTTTGGAGCTGCCGCCATCCTTATCGGGCATCCACGACATCTTCCATGTCTCACACTTGAGAAAGTGTTTGAAGAAACCGACGGACATCCTTTCGGAAGACATGGAAGTATTGCAACCGTACCTCACCTACACCGAGAAGCCCATCAAGATTATCGACGAGAAGAGCCGGATCACTCGAAATCGGGCTTTGAAATTTTACAAAGTCCTGTGGAGTAATCACACACCGGAAGAAGCAACGTGGGAAAGTGAAGATTACCTCCACAAGAACTATCCGGAACTTCTGTCGTAGTTGTTGTAATTACCTTCCATCTCATATTTCTTTTGTAATCTCGGGACGAGATTCTTTTAAGGGGGGAGGATTGTAAAGGTCCCAAAAATGTGAATACAAAGAAACATGAGTTTGCACAAATGTTGGAGTCATGTGTATGAAAAAGGGGCTTAGTTGAAACTTTTTCCCACATATGATAACATTGGTGAGAATTCTTCTAAACAAACTTAGGGTTGCTGCATGGATGGACCTCATGTAGATTAAAACCCCAGAAATGAAGAGCTCAAGTGCAAGGGAAGGGTTTAAAAATCAGAGATGGACTAAAGGTAAATTCAAACTTCAAGTGAGGGAAGGACACAATGAGAAATTCAAAACTGTTGTGTCCAAACTATTGTTTGCAGCAGCTAACACAAGGATCAAGTGGCATATTTGGATTCCTTAGGTCCAAATTAGTGGGGAGGCAAAGTTTCATTAATTTTTGAAAAGTCTTTCTGCCCATTTTTCCAAAGGGAGTCAAATGTGCAAAGAATTCAAATGAACATTTGAATTTGCATGGAATTTGTCCAAACTTGTCAAATGAGCTCAGTTTCCAATGTTTAAACATTTGGATGGATTATTTGTCAAACTGTGGAGATATTTGTGAGAAAAATGAGATGGGATAAGAAGGGGGCAGTGGGACCCACAAGTCATAGTGGTATTAGACTTGCACCCTAAGTCTCCTCTGTCTTTCACTCCATCGAGGAAATTCTCCCCGGGCGACACCGAGCAGCTCGGGCCACGGTCACCGCCGCCACCTCCTGCTGTTCCGAGACCCACCTCGCCCTTATCTCTCACGCATGTGGCACAACACGAATTCTTCTCTTCACCGTAGCGTGCATCGCTCTGTTCTTTCGCCCTCCCGCAAGCAGCGGCGCCCGCTCGGTTCTCCTGATCGCACACCACCGCCGGTTGCCGTTGGGTCATGAGCTCCACAGCAAAAAGCGTTGTCCAAGCGTGCTCTAGATTGCTAGCAGTGTCCCACCACAGCCTCATACTCGTGTCTACCGAAAACCGGTAGAGTGTCGTTGCTTCCGTGTTGAACGGTGAAGAACACGAGCCCGGTCGCCGCGGACAGCCTGAACCGCGGCAAGTCAAGCCCAAGCGAGCTCACTCAGCCGTGCGCCGGTGATCCTAGCTGCTCCTCCCCGAAGCTCAGTCCAAGCCGTTGCTCCTCGGAGGATAATTTCGGGAATTACTCTCGGGCGGCCAAAACGACCCCGAGGTAAGAAATTGTGCAATTCGGTGTTGATTCTTGATGGTTTTGCGTCACACTTCGCACAGAAGTTTCCCCTATAGCTAGAGTACCTCCTCCCTCGATCCTAGGTTGAGGAATTAAGGGTAGGGTGAGAATTTCACGTTTTTGCCACGGAAAAATTTCCGGGCCAAGTCGGCCGCACGGTGCCGACGGGGTTAGAGTGCTCGCTGATGGTTTTGGGGGCTAATTCTAGCGGCTACACGTTTCCCTGGTGCTCTAGAGACAAAGAATCGATCGTTTGGTGGACAATTCGCCTTGCACCGGCTCGCCGGAACCCTAATCGTTGCTGACCCCGGTGCGCAAGGTTTTCCGGCGATCTATGGCCGCCGGCGAGCCTCCCAACGTGTTCAGCAGGTCAGAATATGGAGGGGCGGCGAGCAAGGGGCCGGGAGGTGGCCGGTAAGGTTGTTCCGGTGAGGCTCGTCGGAGGGCGCCGCCGCGAGTTCTGTTCGGCCGGAGGTAGGAGATGACCCGGTGGGTCCCGCCCGTCAGCGACGGTTTTCCAAATATTTGATCGGCTGTGGCACAGGGATCTGGTGTGGTGGCGCGGGAAATACCCTGTAGCCTCGTGTGGCTTGCCCCGACGCGTGACACCTGTCCCCGGACCCACAGCCAGTATTTGAACATTTTGGGGAATTTCAGTTTTTAGTTCAAACTTTGAATAGCTACAACTTTGGGTAGGAGAATCCAAAAATTGTGAAACAAATTTCGTTGGATTCCTCTGATAGAGTACTATCCAAATGTAGAACCCAATTTGTATGAAACCCTTTATTTAATTCTGTAAAATTCTTTAAAGCTTTCTAGCAAAAGCATTTTAGAGGAAGTTTGGTTAACCCAAAGATCCTCAAATTTTGCCAGAATAGTCTTTAGGGTATTAGTGAACACCTGTAAAATTCTCAACTCATTTGGAGTTGATTTAGTTAGGTTAATTCTGATTTTAAGTTTCTGTATTCAAATGAATACAGAAAACAATTTCAGAGAATTTCCAAAACTTGGAAATTCAGTTCTAGCTATTCCTTAGCTCCAAAAATGCTAGGAAAATTCATGCAAACTCTATGAGCTATAATGGAAATTGTAGTTCACTAATTTTTGCATGAACATGGGTGTGATCTCAGAATTAATTCTTCATTGCTTAATTGCTTGGAAAATTATTCTGAACAAACCACTCAATAAAAAGTGCTAATTTTTGGTCCAGAGTGTTTTCTTGTGACAAGGAACACACATGAAAATCTTCAGCTCCATTGGAGCCCTGGATCACCACCGTTCCTTTTAACCTCCTTAAGTGATCAATATAGAAGAGGGGGAAAACCACTTAGCCTTTAATCATATGCTTAGATCCAAACCTAGACCACTAGCACCAGTGTCATTTTAAATTCTTAAACAGAGTTCCAGTTTTTGAAAAACTGTTATTAGGACTTGTAGCAAAGTCTTTACAATTAAACGATATGCATATTCATCACGTGTAGTATCTACGTGGAGGAGTTGAAGTCATCGGAGTAGAAATCAAGGAAAGAGAAAAGAGGTTGATCAAGCACCAAGTGGTCTTCACTAACTGCATATATATATAAGGCACCTGCAAAACAAAGGCAAGCCCCGGTTTGCATCAAATTTACAAGTTTTTATTTGTATTCACTTCATACGTCTAGTATTATATTTATTGCATTACGTCTAGATGGTATGAAACCCCAAATGCATGACCCAGAAAACCCTGAAGTTTAATGTAGGATAGGTTATCAATTAATTATAACTGTTGTTCTCAATAAAAGTGGATTAAAAGAGGCATAACTCAAGTAGGCAGATTCCTACTCGTGAAATGGGATTAAGGGGGATCAATCGGAAGAGTTGGGAATTGATCCTCATAATTGGGAATGGAGACCGGGCAGTGGATGGAAGGTCAAGGACGTGGTCCTGTGAGCCTAGTCTATGTCTGAGTCGATTAAGGCCCGTTCTCATGTGCGGCCCCGCTGGACAAGTTTGAGTTGTGTACCGGATGCATACTGGCTATATGGGACCCAGGAAAACGATGTAACATGTTAACCTGGGTGTCGAGGCATACCTCACCGTCTGATGCCGATGCTGAAAGGATAGAGAAGTCGGCTCTACGAGGGTTTGCCGTAGAGAGACTTAATCCCAGTCGGTGGGACCGGTTCGACATTTGGGTGTCGTGTGAAAGGTGGCCACGTACGGCGTCAGTGACGGTTGCTGTGTGCAACGTCAAGTACGGGCGTACGTTTCGTGTCAGCCGGGTGTTTTTGATTGCAATCACCGTCGCTCGCGGTAGTGAGCATACTTGTACACTGAGTCGTGACGTAGTAATAAACCGGGGAAATATTTAATATGCTTCGTGGGTAATCCTCATAATGGAGATGAGGAACGATCAACACTTCACTAAATTTAATTTCCACCTTGGGCTAGAAGCGTCGAGGCAAAGCGTTTCTTGTTTGATTGTGGAGTCTCGACGTTGATGGCGCAAGGTCTGTATGAGTCTAGGGTAGTTCACTAAAGTTACTTTCACCTTGGGCAAGTGACATCGAGATGAAGCGTTTCTTGTTTGATTGTGGGGTCTCGATGTAAGTTGCGCGAGGTCTATAAAAGTTGATTAAAACTGGAAGCAAGGACTCTCCTTTAGTTCAAGTTCATCGTTTATGAAAAATGCTATAATCAGCCATCTATTTCCATCATATAGAGTTTCATGACTAGGGTGACGGGTCAGTCTTGCTGAGCTTCGTGCTCACAGATACTGCACAAGTTGTTTTGCAGGAAATAACTGTACGCTGAGATGTACGGGTGCCTAAGGAGATTCGGAACTCTCCGAGTGGTGAACTCAGGGCAACCCCTGCCGCTGCTACTGTGATAGTGTTGCTAGTGAGAAGGTTCCGCGGGCTGGACACCTTCTCTGTTGCTTAGCATGGATATGAGTCGTGAGTTGTAATAGTCTTCCGCTGTAGTTTATTTTGAGAAGTATTTGTAAACTCAAAACTTTGTAAGTTTCCGCTTGATTTATGTAATATGATGCTTTATTATGTGTGCTGTTGGGTGCCGCATCGCACGGCACCACCCAATGCGATTCCCGGGCGAGGTATCCCATCCCCGTGAGTGATCGGGACGGCGGGGTCCTCTCAGCCGAATTGGTGCACGCCTTTCATCGGAGATACACGGAGGTACACGTGTTCCCCGACGTCGAAGTGTAGCGGCCTACGCCTCTTATTAGTGTAACTTTTCTGCCGGGATTGAGCGGCCTTCAAGTTGGCTTGAATAATCCGAACGCGCTCTTCGGCGTCATTCACCAAATCAACCACGAACGTGACCCTTTCACCGAACTGGCGCCAGATCAATGGGGTGCGGCATTTGCGACCGTAGAGAGCCTCATATGGTGCCATCTTGATACTCGCTTGATAACCATTGTTTGACACGTCCCGACGCCGCCCGTTTAGTCACGGGGACGGGGCACTTGCCCGGGAATCGCATTGGGTGGTGTCGTGTTGTGCGGCACCCAACAGCACACATACAAGGAACAATGTATTACATAAAACAATAGCAAGAGCTTACAAATTTTTCTTTGTAAATAATTTACATCAAATAGCTACAGCGGAAGTCAATAACAACTCACGTCGAATAACTAAGAGCACTCGAGATGAAGTCCAGCCCATGGACTCCTCTCGCTAGCAACACGAAGACAACAGCAGCGGCTGGGTTCTCCATGTGTTACATGACTCGGAAATCTCCGAGTCTCACCGGACAACCTTCTTCTTAGCATCGATGTTAACATGCAAAACCACTTATATAGCAAGCGTGAGCACATACGCTCAGCAAGACTGATCCGTCTCTCCTCAACAATAAACTCTACATGCACGGCGGTTCACAATTAGTATAGCTAGATTTGCGTAAAGGACTCGCCTAAAGTTGATCCTTAACTTTCAGATTTTAAGCCTCATTGTACAGACCTTGAACTGAACAGCATCACAACTCCACAATCAAACAAGAAACGCTTTGTTGCGATGCTCCTTGCACAAGGCGAAAGTAAAGTTTAATGAGCCTATCTCTAATTCAATCATGGTTGCAATACAAGTTATATCACAGTATTATCAAGTTCAAGATAACCAGTTCCAGTTGTTACTACGTCATGACGCAGTGAGCAAGTATGCTCGTATGACCGCTAGCGACGGTGATTCGAATCAGTACACGCCCGGACTACACGACATGTACACCCGTACTCCGAGTTGCCGGCAGAAACCTGTACTGACGTTGTACTCGGCCACCTTTCCCAAGATCTTCCACATTGGATGCAGTCCAACTGCTCCGAGTACGCAAGCTCCCTCAAGGTACATATCCGCAGTGGTATGCTCTTAAGTGAGTTACCTCCTGCTACCCTGACGCCTAAAGCCTAAGGCAGTTGGAAAAGTTCCATTATGGATCTCCCAAGGTACCTCGGTTTCCTGGGTCCCGTATAGCCAGTATGTGCCCGGTACACAACTCAAACTTGTCCAACAGGGCCAAGCACGGACGGGCCTTAACCGACACAGGAAGGGCTATGCACGCATGGTCCGCAACCTGCTGCATCTAAATCTCCCTACCCGATCTCCATTTCTTATGTGTGAACTTTCCTCATCTTTTCTATTTTGGACCCGCTCCGAATAAACCAGATCTAAACTCGCGAGTAGATTCCAACTACTCGACTTCTACTGGACCTTTCCTACTAACATTAGCGTAGCCAAATCCACTCGAGGAAGTGCTATTCTACCCTTTCTCTCTTAGGTATTTCTGGTCATGCAAGTGGGGTTTTCAATATCAACTAGACTTAATGCAATCAATGATGCAAAGCTATGATCTCTAAAAATGGAAATGCTTTATAAAACTGTTCAAATGCAAACCAGGGCTTCCCGGTTTTGCAGGTGGCTAAGATTACAATCAGTTAGTGATGATCACTTGGAGCTTGATTACTTGCATTTCCTTCCTCCTTGATCTTCACTTAGATGCTACATGATATGATCATGTATATGTATTTAATTGAAAAGCTTTTGCTAATAAGATCTAATGACAGTTTTAAAACTTGAACTCTGTTTAAGAATTTAAAATGACACTGGTGCTAGTGGTTTGGGTTGGGTTTAAACACTATGATCAAATGTTGAGTGCTTCTCCCACTTAAGTGTTGATCCCCTTAAGATGTTACACATAACAGTGGTGATCCAGAGCTCCAATGGAGCTGAAAATTTTCATGTGAGCTCCTTATCACAAGATTGTTATCTGGATTAAAAATTAGCACTTTTCATTGAGTGGTTTATTCAGAACAATTTTCTGAGAAATTAAGCAAAGAAGGATTAATTCTGAGGTAACACCTATGTTTATGTCAAACTCAGTGAACCAAAATTTTAATTATAGTTCATAGAGCTTGCATGAATTTTTCTAGGATTTTTGAAGCTAAGAATTGCTCAGAACTGAATTTACCAGTTTTGAGAAATTCTCTAAAAATGTTTCTGTATTCAATTGAACACAGCAGCTTACAATCTGAATTACCCTGATCAAATCAACTCCAAAAGAGCTGAAATTTTTACAGGAGTTTAATAACACGTTAAAGAATATTCTGGCAAAATTTGAAGACTTTTGTATAAACCAAACTCCCTGTAAAATTCTTTTTCTGAAAAGATTTAAAGAATTTTCCAGAGTCTAATAAACACTTTTATACAAATTGGGTTGCATATTTGGATAGAGTTTGTCAATCTCAATCTAACCCAACTTGAATCACTAAATTTGGAGGTTCCTAGCAAAAGTTATGCTCTTCTAAAGTTTGGTGAAAACCTGGAATTTGAATAAATCCGGGAAAAAAGTTTAAACTGACGGTAGGGCCAAGGGAACACGTGTCTGCTGCCGGAAGAGCGCGCCACATGGGCTACAGAATTGTTTCCCGTGCTGTAACAGCCGATCCAGCGCCATAGGTATCCAGCTCCTCTATCCCGAGTCACTGACACGCGGGCCCGGTGAGGTCGTCTTCAACCTCTCGCTCCCGCGCGCCCCGCCGCCGGAGTTCGCCGGAGACCCTCTGAAATCGGTCGCCCAGCCATCTCAACTGCTCAAACTCGCCGCTAGCCCCTAATTCATCGTGAGGAACACGTTGGTGTGGTCTTCCTGAGCTGGCAGGGCCCCCAAACTAGCCCTCGACGGCGTCGCCCTGATGAGCTAGCCCGCCAAAAGCTCCCTGGGAAGGCTCTACAGCACCAGGGAAGGTTGGGAAAGCACGGCAAGGCCGCACATGGGCTCGGTAATGGCTCCGAAATAGGGTTCACCAAGTGCCCGACGGGTTCCACCAAAACTGTCACCGGAAAGATCGAAAATATGTCGTGCAGAGCGTGTTTCTAGCTAGGTTTCAAAAAGGAAATGGTTGCTAAGCAAGTCTATGTCCCGTGTGTGCAATTTGCAACGCTCAAAATGAATATAACGCGAGTATTTTACGAATTCATACCCGCGGGTCCGATTGCACCGGCCGGAGTGGAATCCTGAAATTCGTCGGCGAGAGGCGAAGACACGCGCTGTGCTTCGGATGGAAGCTGCAGGGAACTCTTGCGCGTCCAGGGGTCCTCTTGCTTGGTCATGAAATCCTTTGTGTGGGGCTGCCCACGAGAGCACCTCGTCGCCGTGGTGTTCGGCCGCCGCGGGAAACGGGGTGTTCTCGGTGTAGAGGCCACGAACACACTCGGTGATGGCTCGAGGAGGTCGTGGGGAGGACTGTGGTGTTGTTTGGCCGATCAGCTGAGGCTCACACGCGATCTGTTGGTGCGACTGATCGATTGGAGCGCAGCGGCAGCGCTCGGTCTGTTTTCTCGCGCGAGGAGGAGAACAGGGCCGAGGCTTCAGTGATGAGGCAAAAGGAAGCACGGGAGAAGGTATTAGACAGCCGGGCGTCTCTCCAGCGTGACGGGGATCAACAGGAGGTGGCTTCCAGCTGCCCCTCGGTGTCACTCGCAGAGGAGTCGGCTCTGTCCGAGTTACATCGTGTAGGAGGTAAACAAACAGAGACTGTGTGTTTCACTGAAGATCTTTTTGCAAATTTTCAGTTCCATCACTGACATGTGGGTCCCACAGTTCAGTCCCTCCTTATCCCTCTAACTTATCTCCCAAAGTTTGAACATGAGGGAATTCAATTGTGGAAGTTTAAATCTGAGAGGCATTTGGACGATTGGGCAAGTTTCATCCAAATTCAAACATGCATTTGAATTCTTTGTTATTTAAAGTCCATTTTGGAAAATGGGTTCCAAATCATTTCCATAAATCATGAAACTTTGCACACCCCCTAATTTGGACCCAAGGAATTCAAATATGAAATCTGATTTTTGTTTTGGCTGATGCAAATGAGATTTGTAGCACAACAGTTTTGAAATTCATATTGTTGCTCTCATTTGAATTTTGAGTTTGAACATTTTGTTCCAAATCTGATTTTTAGTATTTCTCACCCATATGGGGACTTCTCATCTTGGTTTTAGACCCCCCTTGGGTGCCAAGTTTTCAAATAAACATTTGAACTTGTGTGAACAAAGCCCTCAGGTGTGTTATCACATGTTGGGAAAAAGTTTTAACAAGTCCCAAATTTCATACATATGAAACAAACTTTTGCAAACAAGTGTTTCTTTGTATTCACATTTTTGGGACCTTTACATTACTCCCCCCTTAACAGGAATCTCGTCCCGAGATTACAAAAGAAGAACGAGACGGGAGGTAATTACAAAGTTTAAGACAAAAGCTCCGGATAGTTCTTGTGGATGTAATCTTCGGTTTTCCACGTGGCCTCTTCCGGGGTGTGATTACTCCACAGGACTTTGTAAAATCTCAAAGTCCGGTTCCGGGTCTTTTCATCGATAATCTGAATAGGTTGCTCGACGTAGGTGAGATCCGGCTTCAACTCATCGATATCTTCAGTACGGATGGCAGCGGTAAACTTGAGACATTTCCGCAGCTGGGACACGTGAAATATCTCATGAATGCCGGCAAGGCTTGCCGGTAGTTCCAGCCGGTGGCTACAGTTCCGCACTTCTCCGTGATAGCAAACGGACCGATGAATCGGGGAGCAAGTTCCCCCTTGACACGGAACCGATGAATCCCTTTCATCGGAGACACACGAAGATGCACGTGTTCTCCAACATCGAAATGCAATGGTCGACGTCTCTGGTCCGCGTAGCTCTTTTGACGAGATTGGGCAGCTTTGAGGTTCTCTTGTATTATCCGAACTCTCTGTTTGGCTTCATTGGCAAGATCAACCCCGAAGGTTACTTGTTCACCGGATTCGCACCAATTCAATGGGGTACGGCACTTCCAGCCGTATAGAGCTTCATATGGTGCCATTTTGATACTCGTCTGATATCCGTTGTTGTACGAGAACTCCGCCAGCAGTAAGTGATCATGCCAGCTCTTACCGTGGTGGATGGCACATGCTCTTAGCATATCTTCCAGTATTTGATTCACCCTCTCTGTTTGCCCATCAGTTTGAGGGTGATACGTGGAGCTTCTTATCAACTTCGTCCCCAAGGACGCGTATAGCTGTTCCCAGAACCGGGCCACGAACAACGATCCTCCATCTGACACAATGGTCCGGGGAACTCCATGTAAGCACAAGATCCATGCTATGTACAGCTCCGCATACTGTTTTGCATTGTACCTTGTATGCACAGGGATGAAATGTGCTGATTTGGTTAACCGATCAATGATTACCCAAATCGAGTCATGGTTGTGGGAGGTCATTGGCAACCCGACGATGAAGTCCATATTCAAGTCTTCCCACTTCCGTGCCGGTACTTGCAATGGCTGCAACAGGCCTGACTTCTTTACATGGTCGGCCTTGACTCTTCAACACGTATCGCATTCTGAAATGTATTTTGCAACTTCATGTTTCATACGTGTCCACCAAAACATCTTCCGGAGATCTTGGTACATTTTATTACTGCCCGGATGAATGGAAAACTTGGACAAATGAGCTTCATCCAAAATTTTCTTCCGTAGTCCCATATCCCGGGGTACTACAATCCGATCGTTGAACCACAACGTACCTTCATCGTACTTCCGGAAGCACTTCATTTCTCCGTTGTCTATCCTTCGCCGTATGTGAAACATACCCTTGTCTTTTCGTTGAGCTTCAATGATCTCCTCTCGGATGGTAGGAATGAGAGCGAGATTATAGAGAGCTCCATACGGGATGACACGGAGGCTTGGTTCTTCATCATCCATTTCAGCAATAGTTAGGTGATGGATATGCACCTTACGACTGAGCGCATCGGCGACCACATTCGCCTTTCCTGGATGATAATGAATCTCAAGTTCATAGTCTTTAATGAGCTCTAGCCATCTTCGTTGCCTCATGTTCAATTCTTTTTGAGTGAAGATGTACTTCAAGCTCTTGCGGTCAGTGTAGAGGTGTAAAAGATTCCCGAGCAAGTAATGCCTCCACATCTTCAAAGCAAGGACCACGGCAGCTAACTCAAGATCATGAGTTGGATAATGCTGCTCGTGATTCCTGAGTTGACGAGATCCATAAGCGACCACTCGTTTATCTTGCATCAGCACGCAGCCAAGACCAATGCCAGATGCATCGCAATACACGTCGAATGGCTTCGTCGTATCCGGCTGAGCAAGAACTGGGGCTGTTGTGAGATGCTTCACTAAAGTCTTGAAAGCTTGTTCACATGGAGCACCGCACACAAATCTGGTATTCTTCTTTAATAATTCCGTCATCGGTTTAGCAATATTGGGGAAACCCTTAATGAACCTCCGGTAATAACCTGCTAAACCAAGGAAACTACGGATTTCATGTACTGACTTTGGTGACTCCCATTTCTGTACTTGGATAATCTTACTCGGATCTACAGTGATGCCCTCCGCTGAAATGATGTGTCCGAGAAAAGGTACTTGATTAATCCAGAATTCACACTTGCTGAATTTTGCATAGAGCCGATGATCTCGCAATCTTTGTAGCACAATATGCAGATGTTCAGCATGTTCTTCCTCTGACTTGGAGTACACCAAGATATCGTCGATGAAGACAACGACGAATTTATCCAACTCCAGCATGAACACTGAATTCATCAGGTATATAAAGTGTGCCGGGGCGTTGGTCAAACCAAAAGACATAACAAGATACTCATACAGCCCGTACCTCATTGAGAATGCCGTTTTAGGAATATCTTCTGCCCGGATATTAATCTGGTGATATCCGGACCGAAGATCCATCTTCGAAAATACCTTCGCACCCACTAATTGATCGAAGAGCATATCAATGCGAGGTAGTGGATACTTGTTCTTGATGGTAACGGCGTTCAAAGGACGATAATCAACACAAAGCCGTAGTGTTTCATCCTTCTTTTTGATAAACGATGCTGAACAACCCCAAGGTGACGAACTCGGTCGTATAAAGCCCTTGCTCATTAGGTCATTCATTTGTGTCTTCAATTCTGCCAGTTCATTGGGTGCCATCTTGTACGGCCTTCGTGATATTGGTGTGGTTCCCGGTATAAGCTCAATCTTGAACTCAACGTCTCGCTCGGGCGGCATGCCCGGTAAATCATCGGGAAATACATCCGGATACTTACGTACCACCGCAATGTCCTCTATCTTAACAGCTTCCGTATGGTTCACTGTTGCAATCTGTTGCCGTCTGGTGCCCAGAATTAATATGTGAAGACCGTGTTGTGGGGAGTTGAGCTCAACGGTCCTTGAGCTGATGTTAAGAACCGCTCTGTGGTAATTGAACCACGACATCCCAAAAATGATGTCGATCTTCAGACCCTCAAGGATAATGAAAGTCGTAGGGTATATTCTACCACCCAAACAAAGAGGTGCTCGGGAGACAACCTCACTTGCGGTACTGCTTCCCCCGGGCGAAGATATGAGGTATTGCCTCTTTGTATAAACTGTTTGGAGCTGATGTTGAGCAACAAAAATTTGGGTAATGAAGTTGTGTGTGGCACCGGAATCAAAGAGAATCAAAACTGGTAGCTGATTCAGAGAAAAGATCCCTGCTAAAGCGGCTTCTCCTTCCAGAACATCATCAATCACAGTATAGTGAATGTTGCCCCTTATCTGCCCTCCTATCTGCAGATTGAGGTACGGGTCGTATTTTTGTAAATATGATGACCCGCAGCCTCTAGTTCCCTCCGGACAATGTCTAGCATAATGGCCCATACTCCTACAAGTGAAACACGGATGTCTTTCCAGTTCTTCGTTGACTTGCGGTTGGATGCTAGATATACATGGCTGCAGCAATGGAGCACAAACCACTGTCTGATGCTGCGGCTGTGGAGGTGGTGCAAGTTGTAGAACTTGACCAGTAATCAATCTCTGAGGAGTTGATCGTACAGGTGGCCTCCATCTTTCATCGGGTGGCGTTCGATACACCAAACGATACTTCTGAGGCACATAACTTGTGCTAGCCTGCTCGATCTCACTCATCTTTCTCTTCTCAGCTTGCCACTCAAGTGTTGGCTTCTCTTGGATGAAAGCCGCATCGACCATGTCGGTGTAACTGCCATTATTGTGAACGGCCAACTTCTCCTGTAATATGGCACTCAGGCCACGGAAGAATAGGTCACACCGTGCCTCTTCTTTCGCCACATATTCGGGAGCATATTGGGCCAAAATGTTAAACCTTCGGACATACTCGAGGACACTCATGTCCCCTTGCTTCAAGCCCAAAAATTCCTCCCGCTTTGCCTTGATAATACCTAGTGGTATATGATGAGTACGAAAGGCTTCACAAAACTCACTCCATGGCACTTGATGGTGCTCCGGAATGGTGGCAAGATGATCCACCCACCAGTTTCCGGTGGCTCCATGGAGTTGCTGAGCGACGAACCTTGTCTTCTGCACTTCATCACACTCGAATACTCCGAATTTTGACTCCATGACATGAAGCCATTGATCTGCTTCCACAGGTTCGGTGGCTTCAGTAAAGATTGGCGGTTGAGTCGCCAAGAAATCCAGATAAGCGTTCCGAGGTGGAACGACTTGTTGCGTGTTCTGGAGTACGCCTTGCTGTCCAAAGCTTGGAGTAAGCGTGTGTGTTCTTGCATTGCTTCTTGGAGTAGCCTAGTGTTCTCTTGATTAGACTCGACGACTCGAGTCATAAGATCCATCCATCCCGTGGATGGTGGTTCCGATGGTGGAATAGAAGCATCACCACCTCGACGAGAACTTCCGGCCCTACTCCTAGAGTGAGTACGAACCATACTGCATAAATGTAGTTAAGAAGAGTTAAACAAGAACTCAGCAGTATGTGAGACTAATGAAAACATGATTATGTCAAAACTTTATGGAAGCAGTAACAAAATTCATGTTTACACAACTCCTTAGTAGGCATAGCTATCCAGCCTATCTGTACAGAACAGACCTTTATGCACTATCTCCAGATTTTGATCTGGTTAAGAGCATTTTCATAACTCAAGTTGAATACCAAAGTTAAATTTAACTTTAGTATATTTCCAACGAGTACTCATATGCCGCCAGATCATCTCCGGATTAAAAGTTATGATTTTTCAAAGTTGACAGGATTCCTGGATAAAATTTGCCAGCACCGCCTTTGTACGTGGCTGATTTTATCACAGTTGTATATGTGAATACAATAAGAATCTGAATAAACTTTGAACTACAAAAATGTGGCACAATTCATAACCTTTCCAACAGTGTATAATAGGTTTCTTAAGGATTTTTCTACAGAAGTTTATGGCTTAAAAACAGAAAGGTCCAGAGAGGTTTTGCTGCTCTCCTGGTTCTGGACAGTTTACCTTCCTCTGAACTTTCTACCCATTTAGCTTGTGATTTTGCTCTGGAGGTCTACAAAGAAGATGCATATCACTTGAAATTCCTTCCAGAACTGTATCATACACCTTTATTGGGTCAAGCTACTCAAAGTTATGCTCTGTTAAAGTTCAGCAAGAATTCTTGCCGAAAACAGAGCACTCTGTTTTTGGAATCTTTGAAGCCTAGTCTTCCTCTCATTTGAATCTTAGCTCAAAATAAAAGTTCAATAACTGATATTGGTTTCAAAATTCCATTTTTAGTCGAAAGTTAGTTCATGAGTCATTTCTTCAAAGGAAAGGGGTTATTAAGTTTAGTACGGCGTCGATGCACCGTAAGAAGCATGTCGGTACTACGTAGCCTCACCAAAAGAAAATCCTAACCGGGTTATACCGGCATATTCGTATCTTAGGTGGCACTAAAAAGGTCACTCGCAAACGTGTACTATTCGTACTACGGTTTCATGGTTAATCCTGCATAAGTCACACTCAATCGTCAGGTCCGGCTGCACACTGAACCCGGTATCCATACAGTTCTTACACCCGTCCGTCATCACTCGCACAGGTGTTCTCAAGCCAAACACGCCTTGAGCTACATGTTCACGTTACTAACCACATGACGGGGTTTCCCAAATTGCACCACGCACGCCCGGGACAGACGTTGCTCGAATACCCCAAACGACATGAAGAGTCGTAGAGGATATTAAAGCGGGTCGGGTTACCTGCCACCCGTGGGGCTCCACCCTTCAGCTTGTGCGCACTGGTGGACAGCGCATACGTGCACCCCCCAAGACATAAATCGTCCCAAGATGCACGATTTTCCAACATAAGAAATAAGTTAGTTTGCCACCTTCATATTAAGCTAATAGTAATACTTATGTGGGCCTAATACCGTTTCCTCACCGTATCCTAAATTTTTGTCGTAATACCTTCCTTATTCCATGTGCTATTACCAATGCGGATCTGATACCACGCTGACACGGCCCGACCCCGCCCGTTTAGTCACGGGGACGGGGCACTTGCCCGGGAATCGCATTGGGTGGTGCCGTGTTGTGCGGCACCCAACAGCACACATACAAGGAACAATGTATTACATAAAACAATAGCAAAATCTTACAAATTTTTCTTTGTAAATAATTTACATCAAATAGCTACAGCGGAAGTCTATAACAACTCACGTCGAATAACTAAGAGCACTCGAGATGAAGTCCAACCCACGGACTTCTCTCACTAGAAACACGAAGACAACAGCAGCGGCTGGGTTCTCCATGTGTTACATGACTCGGAAATCTCCGAGTCTCACCGGACAACCTTCTTCTTAGCATCGATGTTAACCTGCAAAACCACTTATATAGCAAGCGTGAGCACATAGGCTCAGCAAGACTGATCCGTCTCTCCTCAACAAGAAACTCTACATGCACGGCGGTTCACAATTAGGATAGCTAGATTTGCGTAAAGGACTCGCCTAAAGTTGATCCTTAACTTTCAGATTTTAAGCCTCATTGTACAGACCTTGAACTGAACAGCATCGCAACTCCACAATCAAACAAGAAACGCTTTGTTGCGATGCTCCTTGCACAAGGCGAAAGTAAAGTTTAATGAGCCTATCTCTAATTCAATCATGGTTGCAATACAAGTTATATCACAGTCTTATCAAGTTCAAGATAACCAGTTCCAGTTGTTACTACATCAAGACGCAGTGGGCAAGTATGCTCATATGACCGCGAGCGATGGTGATTCGAATCAGTACACGCCCGGACTACGCGACACGTACACCCGTACTCCGAGTTGCCGGCAGCAACCTCGACTGACGTTGTACGCGGCCACCTTTCCCAAGATCTTCCACATTGGACGCAGTCCAACTGCCCCGAGTACGCAAGCTCCCTCAAGGTACATACCCGCAGTGGTATGTTCTTAAGCGAGTTACATCCTGCTACCCTGACGCCGAAAGTCTAAGGCAGTTGGAAAAGTTCCACTTAAGTTCCACTATGTGCCCGGTACACAACTCAAACTTGTCCAACAGGGCCAAGCATGGACGGGCCTTAACCGACACAGGCAGGGCTATGCACGCACGGTCCGCGACCTGCTGCATCTAAACCTCCCTGCGCGGTCTCCATTTCTTATGTGTGAACTTTCCTCATCCTTTCTATTTTGGACCCGCTCCGAATAAACCAGCCCTAAACTCGCGAGTAGATTGCAACTACTCGACTTCTACCAGACCTTTCCTACTAACATTAGCGTAGCCAAATCCACTCGAGGAGATGCTATTCTACCCTTTCTCTCTTAGGTATTTCTGGTCATGCAAGTGGGGTTTTCAATATCAACTAGACTTAATGCAATCAATGATGCAAAGCTATGATCTCTAAAAAATGGAAATGCTTTATAAAACTGTTCAAATGCAAACCAGGGCTTGCCTGTTTTGCAGGTGGCTAAGATTACAATCAGTTAGTGACGATCTGTTGGAGCTTGATTACTTGCTTTTCCTTCCTCCTTGATCTTCACTTTAAGTCCTTCTCACGTTCTTCACGTAGATGCTACACGATATGATCATGTATATGTATTTAATTGAAAAGCTTTTGCTAATAAGATCTAATGACAGTTTTAAAACTGGAACTCTGTTTAAGAATTTAAAATGACACTGGTGCTACTTGTTTGGGTTGGTTTTAAACACTATGATCAAATGTTGAGTGCTTCTCCCACTTAAGTGTTGATCCCCTTAAGAGGTTACACATAACAGTGGTGATCCAGAGCTCTAATGGAGCTGAAAATTTTCATGTGAGTTCCTTATCACAAGAAGGTTATCTGTACCAAAAATTAGCAATTTTCATTGAGTGGTTTATTCAGAACAATTTTCTGAGCAATTAAGCAAAGAAGGATTAATTCTGAGGTAACACCTATGTTTATGTCAAACTCAGTGAACCACAATTTCAATTATAGGTCATAGAGCTTGCATGAATTTTCCTAAGATTTTTGAAGCTATGAATTGCTCAGAACTGAATTTACAAGTTTTGAGAAATTCTATGAAAAATTTTCTGTATTCAATTAAACACAGCAGCTTACAATCTGAATTACCCTGATCAAATCAACTCCAAAAGAGCTGAAATTTTTACAGGAGTCTAATAGAACCTTAAAGAATATTATGGAAAAATTTGAGGACTTTTGGATAAACCAAACTCTCTATAAAATTCTTTTTCTGAAAAGCTTTAAAGAATTTTCCAGAATTAAATAACGACTTTCATACAAATTGGGTTGCATATTTGGATATAGTTTGTCAATCTGAATCTAACCCAATTTGAGTAACTAAATTTGGAGGTTACTAGCAAAAGTTATGCTCTTCTAAAGTTTTGGGAAAACCTGGAATTTGAATAAACCCGGGAAAAAGTTTAAACTGACGGTGGGGCCAAGGGAACACGTGTCTGCTGCCGGGAGCGCGCCACACGGGCTACTGGATTGTTTCCCGTGCTGTCACAGCCGATCCAGCGCCACAGAGATCCAGCTCCTCTATCCCGATTCACTGACACGCGGGCCCGGTGAGGTCGTCTTCAACCTCTCGCTCCCGCGCGCCCCGCCGCCGGAGTTCGCCGGAGACCTCTGAAATCGGTCGCCCAGCCATCTCAACTGCTCAAACTCGCCGCTATCCCCTAATTCAACGTGAGGAACACGTTGGTGTGGTCTTCCCGAGCTGGCAGGGCCCCCAAACTAGCCCTCGACGGCGCAACGGCTCGGATGAAGTTTGGCGGCGTCACCCCGATGAGCTAGCCCGCCAAAAGCTCCATGGAAAGGCTCTACAACACCAGGGAATGTTGGGAAAGCTCGGCATGGCCGCACATGGGCTCGGGAATTGCTCCGAAAGAGGGTTCACCGAGTGCCCGACGGGGTCCACCAAAACCGTCGTTGGAAAGATCGAAAATACGTCGTGCAGAGCGTGTTTCTAGCTAGGTTTCAAAAGGGAAATGGTTGCTAAGCAAATCTACGTCCTGTGTGTGCAATTTTCAACGCTCAAAATGAATATAACGCGAGTATTTTACGAATTCATACCTGCGGGTCCGATTGCACCGGCTGGAGTGGAATCCTGAAATTCGTCGGCGAGAGGCGAAGACACGCGCTGTGCTTCGGATGGAATCTGCAGGGAACTCTTGCGCGTCCAGGGGTCCTCTTGCTTGGTCATGAAAGCCTTTCTGTGGGGCTGCCCACGAGAGCACCTCGTCGCCGTGGTGTTCAGTCGCCGCGGTAAACGGGGTGTTCTCGGTGTAGAGGCCACGAACACACTCGGTGATGGCTCGAGGATTTCGTGGGGAGGATTGTGGTGTTGTTTGGCCGATCAGCTGAGGCTCGCACGCGAGCTGTTGGTGCGACTGATCGATTGGAGCGCGGCGGCAGCGCTCGGTCTTTTTTCTCACGTGAGGAGGAGAACAGGGCCGAGGCTTCGGTGATGAGGCAGAAGGAAGCACGGGAGAAGGTATAAGATGGCCGGGCGGCTCTCCAGCGCGACGGGGATCAACAGGTGGTGGCTGCTGGCTGGCCCTCGGTGTCACTCGCAGAGGAGTCGGCTCTGTCCGAGTTACTTCAAAACAAACAGAGACTGTGTGTTTCACTTAAGATCTTTTTGCAAATTTTCAGTTCCATCACTGACATGTGGGTCCCACAGTTCAGTCCCTCCTTATCCCTCTAACTTATCTCCCAAAGTTTGAACATGAGGGAGTTCAATTGTGGAAGTTTAAATCTTAGAGGCATTTGGACAATTGGGCAAGTTTCATCCAAATTCAAACATGCATTTGAATTCTATGTTATTTAAAGTCCATTTTGGAAAATGGGTTGCAAATCATTTCCATAAATCATGAAACTTTGCACACCACCTAATTTGCACCAAAGGAATTCAAATATGAAATCTGATTTTTATTTTGGCTGGTGCAAATGAGATTTGTAGCACAACAGTTTTGAAATTCATATTGTTGCTCCCATTTGAATTTTGAGTTTGAACAGTTTGTTCTAATTCTGATTTTTAGTTTTTCTCACCCATATGGGGACTTCTCATCTTGGTTTTAGACCCCCATTGGGTGCCAAGTTTTCAAATAAACATTTGAACTTGTGTGAAGAAAGCCCTCATGTGTGTTATCACATGTGGGGAAAAAGTTTTAACAAGTCCCAAATTTCATACATATGGAACAAACTTTTGCAAACAAGTGTTTCTTTGTATTCACATTTTTGGGACCTTTACATTGTTGTACGAGAATTACGCTAATGGTAGATGATCATCCCAGTTTCTACTGTGGTGGATGTCACACGCTCTCAACATGTCTTCTAATACTTGGTTCACCCTCCCAGTCTGTCCATCTGTCTGAGGGTGATAGGCGGAGCTTCTAATCAGCTTAGTACCCAATGCAGCGTGCAACTGCTCCCAGAAACGAGATACAAATAGTGCCCCTCGGTCTGAGATTATAGTCTTGGGTACTCCATGCAAGAATAGAATCCTTGCATTGTACAACTCCGCATATTTATTGGCATGGTAACGTGTATGCACGAGAATGAAGTGAGGCGACTTGGTCAGCCAGTCAATGATTACCCAAATGGAATCATGCTTGTTGGAAGTCAGGGGTAATCCCACAATGAAATCCTTGCTCACATCTTCCCACTTCCATGCTGGAATTTTCAGGGCTTGCAGCAGCCCTGATTTCCTCATGTGATCCGCTTTCACTCGTCTACACGTATCACACTCGGATACGTATTTAGCTACTTCCCGCTTCATCCGTGTCCACCAAAATCTCCTTTTCAACTCTTGGTACATTTTGTTGCTGTCCGGATGAATGGAGAATTTAGACAAGTGAGCTTCATCAAGGATCTTCTTCCTCAGCTCCATATTCTGGGATACGACTATGCGGTCATTGAACCACAGCGTCCCCTCATCATCTTTCCGGAAACATTTTATTTCCCCGTTGTCTATCCATCTCTGGATATGTGCCATGCCCTTGTCAACTTTTTGAGCTACAATGATATCCTCCCTAATAATAGGGATGAGAGCAAGGATGTAGAGTAATCCATAAGGAACCCAGTATAAGCTCGGCTCTTTCTCTTCCACCCGTGTAATGGTGAGGTTATGGACATGTGATTTCCGACTCAGCGCGTCGGCAACCACATTTGCCTTGCCGGGTGGTATTGAATCTCAATCTCATAATCTTTGATTAGTTCTAACCACCTCCTTTGCCTCATATTCAGCTCCTTCTGGGTGTATATATACTTCAAGCTCTTGTGTCAGTGTAGAGATGCACCAAATTCCCCAGGAGATAGTGCCTCTACATTTTCAGCGCCAAAACCACAGCAGCGAGATCAAGATCATGAGTTGGATAGTGCTGCAAATGGTTTTGAAGTTGGCGTGAGCCATATGCGACCACACGTCTTCTTGCATCAACACACAGCCGAGCCTGATACCGGACGCATCACAATACACGTCGAAGGGCTTGGTCGTATCCGGTTGAGCTAAGACCGGGACTGTTGTGAGATGCTTCACCAATGCTTGGAACGCTCCTTCACATGCCGCGTTCCAAACATATTGTGTTCCCTTCTTCAATTATTCTGTCATCGGTTTAGCAAGCTTGGAGATGCTTGGAATGAACCTCCGGTAATATCCCGCTAAACCGAGGAAGCTTCTGACTTCATGGACATAAGTGGGGGCTTTCCATTTCAGCACTTGCTCAATTTTGCTTGAGTCAACCGCAATGCCTTCCGCTTTGATAACACGTCCCAAAAATGGCACTTGGCTGATCCAAAACTCACATTTGCTGAACTTGGCATAGAGCTTATGGTCCCGCAGTCATTGAAGAACGATTCTCAAGTGTTCGGCGTGTTCTGCTTTTGTCTTGGAGTAAACCAAGATATCATCAATGAACACCACAACGAACTTGTCCAGCTCCGGCATGGACACCAAGTTCATGAGATACATGAAATGTGCCGGAGCATTGGTGAGACTAAAAGACATGAAGAGATATTCGTATAAGCCATATCACGTCGAGAAGGCCGTCTTCGGGATATCCTCCGCCCGGATTTTTATTTGATGATACCCGGAGCGAAGGTCCATCTTTGAGAACACACTTGCACCCACAAGCTGATCAAACAGATGTCAATGCAGGGCAGTGGGAATTTGTTCTTGATGGTGACGGCGTTGAGCGGCCGGTAATCCACACACAGCCTCAAGGTTTCATCCTTCTTCTTTACGAACAGCACCGAGCATCCCCAAGGCGAGGAACTCGGTCTAATGAAACCTTTGCTCAACAGATCATTGAGATGTTCTTTCAATTCAGCCAGCTCGTTCAGAGCCATTTTGTGTGGTCTCCGTGAGATGGGAGTAGTCCCGGGTGCAAGCTCAATCTTGAACTCTACATCCCTCTCAGGTGGCATGCCTGGAAGATCATACGGAAACACGTCGGGATACTCTCGGACTACAGGGATGTCCTCTAGCTTGGAATCTTCGGAAGTATAGGCGGCTGAAACTTCCCAGACTGGATTGTCTAGTAGGAGGGACTGCAGACGGTATAGTGGGGAGATGAGGTGAACCGTCCGTGATAATGTTTCTGGGACAGCGCCATGGTAACTTAGCCATGACATCCCTAAGATTGCATCAATCTTTTGCCCCTCAAGAATAATCATAGTAGTGGGATATATCTTCCCACCTAAGCACAGTGGTTCCTTTGGAATCATCATAGTTGCTGAAATATTCCCTCCCGGTGAGCAGATCATATATGAGCAGTCGGTTAAAAAGACTTGCATTTGATGCTTAGCCACATAGGATGCACTTATGAAACTGTGGGTTGCACCCGAATCGAATAAAATGATGATTGCTTGGTCGTTGAGAGTGAACGTACCCGCTAGCATGTTTTCTCCCTCCGGGGCGTTCTCATTGTCGAGGTTGCAAACGCCCCCGGTTCGCTGAGCAACCTTTTTGACCGGAGGTCGGCCTCGAGCACTGCCCTGATACTGGAATTGCCCGCTGCTCTGCTGCCCCTGGGGACAGTCCTTCGAGAAGTGGCCCGCTTGGCCACACGTGTAGCAGTTGTAGCGAGGCGGTCCTCCGCTGATCGGCAGAAGGAAACCCGGGGCGCGTTGTGATGGTGGAAACGCTCGAGCTACCATCTGCTGCTGCGGTTGCGGTCACGGTGGTGGCATCGGCGGTCAGAACAGGGGTGGCTGGAAACGACCCACGAACTGCTGCGGTCGCGCCGGTGGATGCCACTGCTGACCGGATGGTGTCCGATACACCATGCGGTATTTTTGAGGAGTTCCACCCCCACTGCTTGGTGGAGCGCTGCACTTTCGCTGCTCAGCTGCCAATTCCCGCTGAGCATCTTCTTGCATGATCGCGGCGTTGACAAGATCATTGAACGTGCCGCGATTGCATTGTACGAGATGCGTCTTCATCTCGGGATTTAACCCCCGATAGAAATGCTCTCGCTTCTTCTCCTCGGTGGAGACATAATCTGACGCGGCCAGATGGTTGAAGGCACGGGAGTAGTCGTGGGCACTCCTCCAGTCCTGCTTCAGCTCCAAGAACTCTTGGAACTTCCACTTCATTATCCCGGGAGAGATATGGTAGGCGCGGAATGCCTCCCGGAATTCTTCCCACTCTACGGCATGGCCAGCCGGCCATGAGGCGACATAGTTCGCCCACCACGCACCAGCAGCACCGTGAAGCTGCTGCGCCGCGAAGAGACTCTTCTGCCGCTCCGTGCATTGGAGCAGCCCGAACTTAGACTTGATCGTCCGCAGCCAGTTGTCGGCCTCCAGGGGTTCTTCTGCTTCAGTGAACACCGGAGGGTACGTACTCATGAAGTGCGAGTATGTCACAACATGGGTCTCACGAGGCCCCCTCTCTTGACACCCTCTGCCTGGGACGTATTTTGCACGATCGTGCGGAGCAGATAGGTCTGCTCCTCACGATTACCCACCAGGGCCGCTATCACATCAGCTAAGGTAAGCGGAGGCGGCGGTGGTGGTTGTTGGTGCGGGGTACTGTCGTAGGCAGGTGGCTGGGAGTCATCGCCCCCCTGCTGACTAGAGCCACCGACCTCATGTGTGTCCCGAGTGCGAACCATCTGCAACCATACGACAATAAAAATCAGTCCCGCAACATACTTCATGCAGTCCAACAAAAATAGGCGTAAAACATAATGACAGTAAAACATGCGATACATCTCTTATATAGATAATGTAATAACTTTGCATAAGCTACACCATTACCAGACCAAATACATGCTAGTTAAATCCAAATTGATGAACTTCCTCTTTGGAAGTTCATCTCAACTAGGTTTGGTCACTAGGAGATGTTAATATCGCTTTGTCATCACGTATACTACCCTTTTATCTTCAATACAACACAAACATGGTCTCTAGCAAAAGAAACTTGAGTAGGACATATACTCAAATCTTTCACTAGTTGAAGATAACCACTCACGAGCATGTTCTACCCCATTGGAAGTACTTAAACCCCCCTAGGGTACAACAATCTCTCAATGAGTTCAACTGTCATCTCTCTGCCAGAATGACCAGTTTCTACATATTCCAGATTTTGATCTGGTGCTGGGCACTTTCTTCACTCAAGCTGAATACCAAGGCTAAAATTAACTTCAGTATCTTTCCAACGAGTATTTATTTGCCCTCAGATCAGCTCTGGTAAAAAAGTTATGATAATTCAAAGTCAACAGAATTTCTGGAAGAATTTTAACAGCACCTCCTTTGGAAGTTGCTGTTTTCAACTCTAACTTCCACTGAATTCCGTGCTGAAATCGCAGAAACATTGAATTACAAAGACGTAACACATCTCCTACCCTTTCCAAAAAGGTGTCATATGAAAATTTTATATTTTTCTACTGGAAGTTATGCTTGAAAAAACAGAACAGTCCAGAGAGTAATTTAAATGTGTCCTGGTTCTGGACAGTTTACATTCCCCTGGGATTTAAACCAGCTTAATATGTGATTCTGCTCTGGAAGTCTACAACAAAGCTGTAGAGTACTTAAACACCTTTCCAGAACTATATCCGACACCTCTATTGGCTAAGTAAACTGTGATTTATGCTATGTTAAAGTTCAGCAAACTAGCTGCCCAAAACAGAGCACTCTGTTTTTCAATCCCTTTGAACTAAACTGATCAACTATTGAACTTTTCTACCCAACCAGGGTCCTACATATTGAAACTTGGTTATTTTAGTTCCTTGTTACCATTATATTACATGCAAAGGCCTACTATATGTTGTTACTACGTTCCTCACAAAAATAAGATCCTAACCGGATTATACCAGCATATACGTCTCAATTGTGGCACTAAACGGTCGCTCACACACGTGTACTATACGGTTTACATACGTGGTTAGTACCTGCGGAAAAACACCCAATGATGATGCACTCAAACATTTTTTTTTTCATTTCAGGTAGGTCCATATTTGAAAGTAAATACATACGCCCGTATCATTGTCATACGGCCGTCCTTGAGTTAAGCCACGTCTCAAGGTACGTGATCGTGTTTTTACACCACATGACAGGGAACCTGAGTAGAGCGCGAACGGGTTGTAACGGTTGGGAATTTTATCACCCCAACATATACCACCTACTGCCCTGCAGGGCATGCCGATGGCAAGCGCTGCGTATGTCCTCCTGGCTATTTCCAGACGAACACATTATCGCGTTACTGACCACGTGATGGGGTCTCCACTTGCTTGCCTAATGCACGCTAGGCATCAGCGTTTCATATGAACTCAGGAACATGAAGAGTCCACGAGTTTCATATTGACGTCTCACACCAAGCTGTGAGACCTATCCCTGAACCACATTCCTCGTCAGGGGAGCTAACCGAAATTGAACCGCTTTCGGTGGCGTTCCTTACCATTTTTACCTGAGCATATGTGCATCGTTACATAATTAAAATTCAGAATTATAACACATATGTTAGTCTTGCCACTTTAAGTAACTATGATAATATAGTCCTTACTTGGGCAAACTAGCGAATCCTCACCGTAAACCTAAGTTTTCCCGTAATAGAGTCCATAATTAGTGTGCGATCCCCAATGCGGCTCTGATACCAGCCTGTGACGGACCATAATCCGTACGCTCAGGATCTCAGAGGGTGGTGCCGCACGATGCAACACCTGACAGCACACATCATAAGAATGACATTGTATTACATAGAAAACCACCTGAATATGTACAAACTAGTACAAGACTTCAGTATAAGACTAAGTATTTGGATTACAACAGCGGAAGCTATGTTTATACAACTCACACCCATCTATCTAGCAAAAGTCGGTTGCCCAGCCCTATGGGCAACCCACACTAGCTGCACTCCTCAGCTCAGCGCGGCGTGTACGGCTCCAACTCAACCGTGATCCCCGACCGAGGGTAGCCCTCGCCAAGGGACTTGTACCCCAAGTCCGTGGGATACTCCTCACCTGAAAAACACTTATAGAAGCAACAGTGAGCACGATGGCTCAACAGGACTTAACCGACTCACCTATGCATGAAACTCTACATGCAGTTCACTACGAACATGGGATGGTAATTTGCAGCAAACGGACACGCCTACAAGTTCATCAATATTTCATCTTTTAGCCACAAGTTAACAGTTCGTGAATCTGAAATTTAGTAAGCGATATTTGGTGGCACACATGTAGCAATACAATTCTACATATCAGCAGAATTGAATCACAACATTCCATAATTTATCTACGTCACGACGCAGTGAACAAGCGGTACTCATCACCACAAGGGACGGCGAATCAACTCGATATACACCTGCAGGGATACCTGAATAGCATGTCACGTACGCCCACACGCGGAGCTGCACACAGCACGCTCACCCCGTGTCGTACGGGACAACCTTTCACCCAACAGCCCAAACGTCGAACCGGTCGCACCGAAACGGACAGGAGGTTCCCTACATGAAGCATCTCTCTATGACCGTTAGCAGATTTCCACCGTCCTGCCCTCAACCTAAATCTATAAATCGGTGTGCTACGCCTCGATGCCTGGAGGTTTAGGTTACATCGATTTATTGGGGCCCATATATCCGATATGCCTTCGGTACATTCAATACTTGTTCAGCGGGGCCGCACACGGATCGGTCCTCAATCAACACGCACAGTGCTACGCCCACAAGACTTCCTCTTGCTGCGCCCTAGCCCCTGCCTAGTCTCATTTTCTTACTAAAGTGATCTCACATCACTCAAACCAATCCCGTGTGTCCCGACACCTATACTCATGAGTAGATTCCAACTACTCGACTTGTAACGAAGTTCTATCAAAATTAAGCATAGCCTGACTACTCGAGGACTTAGATGCTACCCTCACTCTTCTAGGAGAAATCTGGTTATGCACTTGGGATTTTATCCACCCTACACCTAATGCACATACATACCTCATGCTAAGTATACATAAAGCAAAACTTTATAAAATTTGTTAATGCAAACCGGGGCTTGCCTTGTTGCTGCTGGTCAGTGGTTAGTGCTTCGTCCGGAAGAAGAAAGTCCATCACTTCCGGAGTTTCTTCGCCTTCAGTGACTACACGTAAACAATATACTACATGTCAATTTAAATGCAATGTCTAGAAATGACTATGTATATCCCATAACTCTAGCTAGCCCTCCCCTTTGGCTCTGAAATTTTTATGGTGGCTTGGTAGGGTCCTAGACAGAAAGTTGACCAAGTTTCATTTAAAACACAGTTCATTTGAACTCTGTACAAATAAAAACCCATTTGGTAATTATTAGGGTCTCTAAGGATTTCCAGGGATTTTCATGGTTCAACCCATTACTTTCTGGAAATTAGAATTTGAGATGGTTCTAATGGAATTGGTTTCATGTCATTTGAAGCATCCTAGATGAAGTTATGCCCTAAACAAGATTTGAGAAAATCTGAAAAAATTTTCTGTACATTTTTCCGTTTTCTCAGGGCAGTTTACTTAATCACACCATTAGAGGGACTATATGAACTTGGATGGATCAGAGATTTGTACTGTGACTCAAGGATTTTCAAAGGAACATTCCAGCGAAATTTCAGAATTTTTCACAAAGGAATTCTCCAGATAAAATTCCCAACAGTTTAAATTTTAGGGAATTAATTCTGGAAAACTAATAAGTTTCATGAGCTGAAATTTGTTTTGCTGGAAAGTACTCAACAAGATGAATCCAAAAAAATTTGGTTCACCAAATTTGGAGCTTCTTAGCAAAAGTTATAGGCATTTGAAGTTTGAACCAAAACTGGAAAATCCCAGAAATGTTTAAACTCTGCGTGTGGGCCCCACAGCACAGTACTTTCGTCCTCCTCGCGCCAACAGCCGGGCTGCGGCGGTGCTCTCCGGCGAGCCCCTCGGAAAATGCCTTTCCGACCTCCCCCTGCTCTGAAACTTGCCGCCTCCCCCTTTTGGACCACGGGCAACTCATCCCTGTGGTCGGCCGGGGACCCCAGTCACCGGAAACCCTTCGGCGACGGGCGGCAGCGGCGGTTGGAGTTTGGCAACATCGCACTCGTGCTAGGAGAGCTCAAATCCTTCGGTTTTTCTTCCTAGAGCACCGTGGTGGATCCCTTGTCACCAGCACGAGCTCACATCAGCTCAAAAGAGGCTGCAAATACGAGCTCGTCAGTGACCTAGGGTGAAAATCGGTGCTGGTGCAAAAATCTCGAAGAACAGTGCCAAAACTCGATGGTTCTTGATCCTAGAGGAGCATGGAGGAGTCTAGATCATGTCTATAGCTCGGCCCAAGTGATGATGGCTTGATTACACGAATTTCTGAATTTCGTGTGGCTCGGTTCTAAGCATACTGACGCACTAATCAACAAAATTCTCTACCGATCGTGTGGGAGAGAGGGTGAGGTCGGCATGGTTGTGATCAGCACCTTGGAGCGGACCTTTTTCATGTAGCTCATCGGGCACGAAAGCATTTGAACTGCCCGGGCGCCGGTGAGCAGAGAGGTCGGCCAATGGCGCTTTGCTTCGGTGAGCGAGGGAGACGCAAGCGAGGGAAAGAGTTCATGTGGCCTGAGTATGTGTTGATCACTGCAGCCGGTGCTTCCACGGCACTGCACGGGAGTGCGGTGTCCTTCTCACTCGGGCGCGGGAGCAGGAGGTGGCGCGCGGGTGAGAGTCGGCTGCCGAGTGAAACCCGCGAGAATTGACTTCGGGTGTAAGTCTTGTGACCAGTGGGCCCTCTTTCCCTCTTCTTTCCCTTTCCATTTTTATTTGAGCTAGTAAACAAACTCCAAATTTGATCAAACTTGGAGGACAAGCCAATAGGAATATGAGGAACACAATGGTGCTCTCAATTTTGAATTTCAGTGAAGTCAGAATTTGAAACTGAAGTTTGAATTCAAATTCGATTTTTTTCCCATTTAAATTCCAACAAATAGGAAATCTCTCCCAAATGAGCTGAAAATTTGCCGGGCTCCCCGTGGATGTGTGAAGAACCCTATGGTAAGTTTAGGTCTTCATGTTTGAACATTGTGACACGTTTAATATAGCACTTGGAGCTCACACCTTCCAATTCAAAAGTTTAAATTCTCTCTCATTTCCTCGGTGTAAATTCCATCTCAACTTGCTAGACTTTTGGGATTTCACATGTTACATCTTTGTAATTCAGAGTTTCTGCAGTTGCAGCATGGAATTCAGTGGAATTTAGAGTTGAAAACAGCAACTTCCAAAGGAGGTGCTGTTGAAATTCTTCCAGATATTCTGTTTATTGAATTATCATAACTTTTTAACCAGAGCTGATCTGAGGACAAATAAATACTCGTTGGAAAGCTACTGAAGTTAACTTTAACTTTGGTATTCAACTTGAGTTATTAAAAAGCAAGGTGCCAGGTCAAAATCTGGGATATGTAGAAACTGGTCATTCTGGGTAGAGTGATGGACAGTTGAACCCATTTGAGAGATTGTTGTACCTTAGGGGGTTAAATCCCAAGATGAAGACGCATCTCGTACAATGCAATCGCGGCACATTCAACGATCTCATCAACGCCACGATCATGCAAGAGGATGCTCAGCGAGAATTGGCGGCTGAGCAGCGAAAGCGAAGTGCTCCACCAAGCAGTGGGGGTGGAGCTCCTCAAAAATATCGCATGGTGTATCTGACACCATCCGATCAGCAGTGGCATCCACCGGCGCGACCTCAGCAGTTTGGGGGTCGTTCATTTCAGCCACCCCCATTCCGACCGCCAATGCCACCACCGTGACTGCAACAGCAGCAGCAGATGGTACCCCAGGCCTTTCCACCGCCACAACGAGCCCCGGGTTTTCGTCCGCCGATCAGCGGAGGACCGCCTCGCTACACCTGCTACACGTGTGGCCAGGCTGGCCATTTCTCAAAGGACTGTCCCCAGGGGCAGCAGAGCAGCAGGCAAGCCCAATATCAGGGCGGTGCTCGAGGCCGACCTCCGGTCAAGAAGGTTGGTCAGCGAAACCGGGGGCGTTTTCAACCTCGACAATGAGGACGCCCCGGAAGGAGAAAACGTGCTGGCGGGTACGTTCACTCTTAACGATCAAGCAATCATCATATTATTTGATTCGGGTGCAACCCACAGTTTCATAAGTGCATCCTATGTTGCTAAGCATCAACTGCAAGTCTTCCCAACCGACTGCTCATATATGATCTGCTCACCGGGAGGGAAGATTTCAGCAAATATGATGATTCCAAAAGCACCACTGTGCTTAGGTGGGAAGATATATACCACCACCTTGATAATCCTTACGGGACAGAAGATTGATGCAATCTTAGGGATGTCATGGTTACGCTACCATGGCGCTGTCCTGGAAACTTGTAGGTTCAAAGAACACGTGAAAAGCTACAAGAGGGGGGGTGAATGGTAGATTAAAACTTTTCGCAGCGGAAACAACAAAAACCCCTCAGCAAAAAATCAATCGGTTAAAGAAACCGTGTGTGCAAGTGTTTTCAAACGTTTTCAACCGTGACAAATCAAGTAGAGAGGTATAGAATCAAGTCACGGATCTAATGCAACAAGAATCACTTGAAAACACGAAGTAAAACTTGAGATACGATCAAAACATTAAACGAAGATCAATCTGTTCTACCCGATATAAAATAGATCTGCATTGCTGCAAAGAAACTCGTGTATCTCAAAAACTACAGATTCGAAGCTCGTAAAAATTTCACAGATGATAGATAATTGAGTTGTGAAGACAACCCAAAAAGAATCACGTCAATCGTATCTGTAAAACTCGAGTTATGAACGAAACTCCGAAGCAACGTCGGTCTGTCCAGAAACTCGGCGAGAAAGACTTGACGAAAAACAAGTCGGACGAACAAAGAACAAAAGCTCCTCGAAAATATGAACTTTATTCAATAGAAACACAAGAGGAACAGCCCAAAGTTTTCTACCCACGAGAGCTCTGGCCTCCCTTGCTTTTATAGCCAGCCCTCAGACTAAACATTCCAATCTAAGACTCTTACTCCTAATTGGACTCGTATCCTAACTTACCATAACTGCTCAGGACACTACTATTCGCAGATAGAAGCAATCGTGAGACTTCCAAACACTTTAGGAACGTCCTAAACATTCCTATAAACAACTCAACTTCGTTCCTAGCACGAAATCCTATCATAACCAACTTAAATCTTCCATATTTGAGCCATATCCGACTCAGCCTCAGCCTGAGTACGCAATCCAGCCGGTTGGACCTTTTCGACCAATTCTTTACGTCCACTTCTCTTCATCACGCCTTGGAACAATGTTGCCACGTCCATGCACTCCTTGCACACGTGCAAACACCTTCCAACGACGTACACACAACCTTCATATGCACTGCCCTTGATCCAAACATGCTGCGCGACCTCCCGATCAACTCAACCACAGCTCCTCCCGAACTTGGTTGTTGGAACCTCATCTCCTCCCTGAGACTAGTCCAAGGATCCCATCACCAGCCATGTCTTGAACTCAAGCAACACCTGCACATGAATAAACAACCAATTCTTCCGAGCACAAGTCCACGACTTGACTCACGTTAGTTCAAAAACCACAACACCTTACATGAGCACGTCACATAAGCATGTTGCAAACCATATCAAATGATAACAGCCATAACCACCAAAACACACCAAAAACTTAGCAAATTAATACTAAGAAAACCTTCCCATAAAGCAAGTTTGAAATATTGCGAGTTAAAAGCAAAAACAAGACGCTGCAGTTCTACCAGTTGAACTTCACGGGAGCTCCCTAAAAACAAGCTCCGGACCTTGCGTCGGACTTTGCCAACACTTGGCGGACCTTACAAAGAACTTGTCGGACCTTGCCACAGAAGAATGTTTTGGCAATACTCAAAACTTTGAATGTTAATGCTAACTTTTATTCTAATTGCCAATGTATTCAGCACACATAGGTCTCACAATCTCCCCCTTGATGAATGCATTGGCAACACCAATTAAATCCGAACATTGGCTTATGAAAAGTTTTGAAAAGCTTTGAAAACTCATTTCTCCCCCTTTATTAATTTCTCCCCATTTTTGAAAATCAGAGAAGGAAGAAAGTGTATAACATATGCAAAGTGTAAAAAAAATCTCTCATTATACATATTTCTCCCCCTTTGACAATGTATTCAGCAAGGTTCAAAAGAGAAATTTTTAAATGTTATGAGCATATTATAACATATACATACAAAATAAAGCTCATCCAAGTCATACTATCAGGTTAGTTACACTATCACATCAATGAGATACATAAAGTAGTGTAAGCCATGCTAGAGATCAAATGTATTTTTCAGTTTAAACAAGTCATGATCTCCCTTACTCAACTATTTCAAAACCTGAAAACATGACACTTGTTGCTGCATTTTTATTATTCATAATCATTTAAGGCACAAAGTTGATCATATGATATTTGCAAGAGATTATATGCCGCATCAGCCTTATTCTAACCAACCAAGCCAAGCCTATGTCATTTGGCAATCAGAAGCTTAAGGACATGGTTTTAGTCATACACAATTCCTTCCAAGTTCATATCTTAGTGCAATGATAAGCAATCTCAAAAGAAGAAGTGCGACGCATGCATATTCTCTTGATCTTTTCTCAATTTTTTATTTGAAAACTCAACATGTGAGCTGATCACTTGATTAATTTATTTATGATTAAAAGCACTTGTGAGCATGCAACAAGTTCAAAACAGCAAGAAAGTTCGATCATGACCAGATTTAGTGTAAGTAATTATTCCAATTACTAGTCATGGCAAAAACTACAAAATGTATAACATGAGTAATGTAGTAAGAACTTTCAGGCTGTAAAAGGAATCACAAAGTCATATATGTATGAAATACTATGCTCATATTATTTTAGTTTCAGATTCACACATAGACTTTCAAAGTTTCAAAAACTCCCCCTCAATTTAAGCCATGAGGATGCATAACCCCTATTTCACTACGAATGAAACAAAAACGAGTGAAATCCAAAGGTTTTGTAAAAATATCAGCCAATTGTTGTTCGGTATCGACATGGTGAAGCACAATGTTTCCTTTTTCAACATTATCACGAAGAAAGTGATACCTAATGTCAATGTGCTTAGTTCTAGAGTGTTTCACGGGGTTTTTAGCAATACAAATTGCACTAGTGTTATACAAAACAGTGGAACACTATTTAAATCAACCACATAGTCCTTAAGTGTTTGAACAATCCAAAGAATTTGTGAGCAAGCGCTAGCCGCAGCTACATATTCAGATTCGGCCGTGGATTGTGCAACTGAACTTTGTTTTCTAGAGGACCAAGCAACAAGTGAATTACCAAGAAAATGACAAGCACCCGAAGTACTTTTCCTATCAATCCTACAACCCCCAAAATCAGCATCCGAAAAAGCTTTCAAAGAAACGGTTGAGGAAGAAGGAAGAAAAATGCCAAATTCTTGAGTTCCATGTAGGTACCTGAAAATCCTTTTGATGGCTTGGCGATGTGAAGCACGTGGAGAAGCTTGAAAACGTGCACAAAGACATACGCTGAATTGTATGTCCGGTCTTGACGCCGTGAGATACAAAAGTGATCCAATCATACTTCTGTATTCTTTTTTATCGACCGGGTCACCATCTTCGTCAAGTTCAAGTGTTGTTGCTGTTCCCATTGGTGTCCGAAGAGGCTTGCATTTGTCCATGTTGAAGCACTTAAGAAGGTCCTTTGTATACTTAGTTTGATGCACAAAAGTTCCTTCTTTTGTTTGCTTGATTTGCAGCCCAAAAAGTATGTGAGTTCTCCCATCATACTCATCTCAAATTCTGGACTCATCATAGCTGAAAACTTGGACACGAGATCATGAGAAGCACAACCAAAGATAATATCATCCACATACACTTGAACAAATAATGAGTCATTGCCATGCTTAAGTACGAAAAGAGTTTTATCAACCTTGCCCATGGTAAACCCCTTTTCAAGTAACAATGTTTTTAACCTATCATACCATGCTCTAGGGGCTTGTTTTTGACCGTACAAGGCTTTGGACAGTTTGTAAACATGATTAGGAAAATTTGGATTTTCAAAACCCGGTGGCTGCTTAACATAAACCTCCTCCTCTATGTAGCCATTAAGAAAAGCACTTTTAACATCCATTTGATATAACTTGAAACCTTTAGATGCAGCAAATGCTAATAAAATTCTTATAGCTTCTAATCTAGCAACAGGTGCAAATGTTTCATCAAAATCTAGACCTTCAATTTGAGTGAAACCTTGAGCAACCAACCTAGCTTTATTCCTAACCACAACCCCATCCTCACTTTGCTTATTTTTAAATACCCATTTAGTTCCAATTAATGTGTGACCTTGAGGTGGAGGTACAAGTTTCCAAACATTATTTCTTTCAAAATTTTCTAACTCTTCTTGCATGGCATTAATCCAAGATTCATTAGTGAGTGCGTGTGATATATCATTGGGTTCAAAAGAAGCAACAAAAGCAGAATGAGCATGAGAGTTTGGATCGCAAAACCTGGACCGAGTGACTCGTTCATGCAAGCTTCCAATGATTTGTTTGGAGGATGACTTTTGAGTACTCGGAGGGGAGTAGACACTTCACAAGCACCTTCTTCTTCATGTTCGGACCTTTGATTAGGAGAGCTTGTTGATTGAGGAAGGTCCGAACCAGCAGTAGTGACTGTTGGTGCTGGTTGTGGTGCAAAATAAGCAGCTTGATCGTTATTTACTTCCGAGTTTTCGGGCAGCAGCACCACTTCTTCATCTTCTTCAATAAAAATACTCTCCCCCTGCGGATATGGATCCGGACCTGCAATATCGGAGCTAGTACTTGGGCTAGCTTCATCAAAAGAAACCTCGCAAGTCTCCACAATTTTGTTAGTGTCAAGTAAAAGCACACGGTAGCCTCTAGTATGAGATGGATAACCAAGAAACATGCCATCAACAGATCTAGATTCAAATTTATCAAGATTACCATGTTTCTTAACAAAGCATTTGCAACCAAAAACCCTAAAGTGTGTAACACTAGGCCTATGTCCAAACCGGAGCTCATATGGGGTTTTTCCAAGCTTAGCACGCAAGAAAACACGATTTGAGACATAACAAGCGGTTGCAATTGCATCAGCCCAAAATTTCCTAGGAGTTTGATATTCATCAAGCATAGTCCTAGCCATCTCAACTAAGGTCCTGTTCTTTCTTTCTACGACACCATTTTGTTGTGGTACATAGGGTGAAGAGTATTGATGATCTATTCCATTTTCAGCACAAAAGTGATCAAAGAGTTGGTTTTTAAATTCAGTTCCGTTATCACTTCTAATTGCTTTTAATGATCCTGGGTGATCAATAGATAATCTAAGAAATAAAGTTCTAAAATGACTAAAAGCTTCATTCTTAGATGCCATAAAATAAACCCAAGAATATCTGGAATAATCATCAACAATCACAAGCACATACCATTTACTTCTGAAGGATTGAACACGTGCCGGACCTACTGTGTCAAGATGTAAAAGTTGTCCCGGTTCAGCTGTCATGGTCATTGTGAGAGGAGCATGTGAACCTGCAACAAACTTAGCATGTCTACAAGAAGAGCACACAATATCATTGTCCTTTTTAAGCTTCGGCAGCCCACCTATGCGATCGAGAGCACTAACACGAGTGAGATGATCAAAGCCTATGTCACCAAGTCTACGATGCCAAAAATATAGATCCTTTGTATCATTAGCAACAAGACACCGATGCTTAGAAGTTGACAAATCAAAATCAGCTTTAAAAACTTTTCCAAACCTAGACATGTTAAACAAAAGCTCACCTTTTGAATCTACAACCTTGCAGCAATTTTTAGCAAAGCTAACCTCTAGATTTTCATCTAGCAATTGTGAAACCGAAAGCAAGTTGTATTTCAAATTTTTAACAAGTGCCACATCTTTCAAAGTGTAGAGATTGTTTACTCTAACCGAACCTTTAGCAATTATGGGAGTAGAAGAGTTATCGGCGAAAGTAACATTTTCTACACGTGACACAAAAGAGAGAGAGGAGAACCATTCTTTGTTACCGGTCATGTGGCGTGAGCAACCTGAATCCACAATCCAAATGTTCTCCTTCCTCAAGAGTGAAACCTACGCAGCAGCACAATACGTCGATGACTCAATACTGGGGTTAGTTAAAAGACTTTTAGGAATCCAGTACTGAGTCACACGATGTCCAACAGGAATAACCCGCGAAAGCTGAGAAGGTACAGCAGGTTTATGAGCCAAACATCGAAAATTTTTGTTCCCAACTACTGACTTAGAAGATGTGTTATATGTAGCACAAAAAACAGTAGGTCCGGGAGCAAGTTTTTGACTCATTACAGCAGGTTGCAAGCTCCGAACATTCGGTCTAGCAGATTTTGCTTGGTTGTTATGTGATCTAGCAAGTATTCTTTGTTTCTTATCGTGTTTAGCTAGTCTATAACAAAAATCCATGACATGACCATCTCTACCACAGTAGGTACAATGGAAAATAACCTTATTATCATGTCTAGATGAGCAAGCAACACGTTTATTAGAACCCGAACGGGACAGTACTCCTGCAGATTTGAAAATCACCTCTTTTTGTCTAGGAGCTGTTTGAATCAAACCGCTTCCTAATGACTTTACAACTTTAGGTGGGTGTGCCTTAGCATGAGCATGAGAATTAAAACCTAAACCAGTTTTATCATTACAAGACTTGGAAGAATTCAGCAGCAAGTTTAGGTTCTTATTTGCATTAGAAAACCGATCTAGTGTCCTATGCATGTCATCAAGTTTATTGGACAGATCAAAGCAGTTTTCACATGAAGTTTTTCCTTTTAGTTTGCAATTTGAACAATATTTAACTTCATGCACACGTAAAGCATTGTTCAAAATAGAAATATCATTCATAGCATCATTTAGTTTCTTATTCAGATCATCACATGAAGAACAATGCAAATCAATTGTAGAACAACAAGCATCTTTCAATTTTTTATCATTAAGTGCAGCAAGCTCTTTGTTCTTTTCAATTTCAAGTTCAAGTTTATCAAGTGTAGATGCGTGTGCACTTCTTAAAGAGGATAATTGTTCATAAATTAAATCACATGAGGAACAAGAATCATCACTAGGAATCAAAGTTTTTAAACGATTAATTTCAGATTCTAGTGATTCAATTTTAACAGCATTGTTCCTAAGTTTTTTATCCTTTTTCTTTAATATAACAGTGGCACGAGAAATAGCATCACACATTTCTTCGCAAGTGGGACATACCTCTTCATCGTCGCTGTTGTGTTCTGCCTCCTCAGAGCTTGAACTTGACTTGCTCGCCATGCAGCACATATTTGCCATAGCTTCTTCATCTTCATCACTACCGGTGTCCACATCACTTGAGCCGAAATCTTGAAGTGCAGAGATCATACTATGCACTATGTTGCGCATTGATAAATCTTTCTCCTTCTTATTCTTTGCAAACGATTTCTTCGGCCTTGTTTGCTTTTCTTCACGTGAAGTCGGACCTGAAAGGTTAGGGCACTCCGTATGAAAATGTCCTGTCTTACCACATTCAAAACATCGTTGAGGTCCGGAGCTTCCTCTCCTTCTAGTTCTCACATTTTGTAATGCTTTTGAGAACCGAGTAGAGATGAGTGCAAGCTCCTCCTCTAGAAACTCTTCAATCTGTTCAAGGGTTAGAGAGGACAGCAAAGAGAGTTCACCACTAGATGATGATTGACTAGAACTAGACATGTCACGTTGCGAAACAAATGCAATAGACTTGTTGGGGTTTTTACGTGAGATGATGTCAATTTCATGAGTTTTCAATTTAGAATAAAGCACATCTAAAGTAAAAGAACTCATGACAGTAGATTCACGAATAGATGTAACTTTCATCTCCCAAATTGACATATCTAATGCTCCTAACAATTGTCTAGCATTTTCAGCATCTGAAAAGTTAATATTGACACTACGCAAGTTGCTGAGAATTTTATTAAAGCGAGCAAAAAGGTCGTCAATTGACTTACCGGGTTGCATCTCAAAACGCATGTATTCTTTCTTGAACATATCTTGCCTTACCTCCTTGATCGTATTGGATCCTTCATGGTAGTCACAAAGAGCTTTCCAAACATCATATGCAGATCGGAGGTGTGCAACACGGTCGAAGTCGCTTTGAGAATCCTTGGATGATCAAGTTGCGAGCCTTGTTGTTGTTGTCAACATCTCTCATGTTCGCAGCCGTAACTTGATCGTTGGGTGGTACATCGAAGTTCCGATAGACCTTTTCCCATATGGCGAAGCCTTGCGCCTGTATGTAGGCCTCCATCCGCGCCTTCCAAACCTGAAAATCGATGCCATTGAACACACAAGGTTTTGCGGAGTACTTCTCAATTATGGTTAGTCAAAACACGTGCAAATCACAAAGATTAGAGCACCTTGGCTCTGATAACAATTTTAGGATCGAAGAACACGTGAAAAGCTACCAGAGGGGGGGGGGTGAATGGTGGATTAAAACTTTTCGCAGCGGAAACAACAAAAACCCCTCAGCAAAAAATCGATCGGTTAAAGAAACCGTGTGTGCAAGTGTTTTCAAACGTGTTCAACCGTGACAAATCAAGTAGAGAGGTATAGAATCAAGTTACGGATCTAATGCAACAAGAATCACTTGAAAACACGAAGTAAAACTTGAGATACGATCAAAACATTAAACGAAGATCAATCTGTACTACCCGATATAAAACAGATCTGCAACACTGCAAAGAAACTCGTGTATCTCAAAAACTAAAGATCCGAAGCTCGTGAAAATTTCACAGATGATAGATAACTGAGTTGTGAAGACAACCCAAAGAGAATCGAGTCAATCGGATCTGTAAAACTCGAGTTATGAACGAAACTCCAAAGCAACGTCGGTCTGTCCAGAAACTCGGCGAGAAAGACTTGACGAAAAACAAGTCGGACGAACAAGGCACAAAAGCTCCTCGAAACTATGAACTTTATTCAATAGAAACACAAGAGGAACAGCCCAAAGTTCTCTACCCACGAGATCTCTGGCCTCCCTTGCTTTTATAGCCAGCCCTCAGGCTAAACATTCCAATCTAGGACTCCTACTCCTAATTGGACTCGTATCCTAACTTACCATAACTGCTCAGGACTCTCCTATTCGCAGATAGAAGCAATCGTGAGACTTCCAAACACCTTAGGAACATCCTAAACATTCCTAAAACAACTCAACTTCGTGCCTAGCACGAAATCCTATCATAACTAACTCAAATCTTCCATATTTGAGCCATATCCGACTCAGCCTCAGCCTGAGTACGCAATCCAGCCGGTTGGACCTTTCCGACCAATTCTTTACGTCCACTTCTCTTCATCACGCCTTGGAACAATGTTGCCACGTCCATGCACTCCTTGCACACGTGCAAACACCTTCCAACGACGTACACGCAACCTTCATATGCACTGCCCTTGATCCAAACATGTTGCGCGACCTCCGGATCAACTCAACCACAGCTCCTCCCGAACTTGGTTGTTGGAACCTCATCTCCTCCCTGAGACTAGTCCAAGGATCCCGTCACCTGCCATGTCTTGAACTCAAGCAACACCTGCACATGAATAAACAACCAATTCTTCCGAGCACAAGTTCTCGACTTGACTCACGTTAGTTCGAAAACCACAACACCTTACATGAGCACGTCACATAAGCATGATGCAAACCATATCAAATGATAACAGCCATAACCACCAAAACACACCAAAAACTTAGCAAATTAATACTAAGCAAACCTTCCCATAAAGCAAGTTTGAAACATTGCGAGTTAAAAGCAAAAACAAGACGCTGCAGTTCTATCAGTTGAACTTCACGGGAGCTCCCTAAAAACAAGCCCCGGACCTCACAGAAGCTCTCCGAACCTTGCAGGAGCTCTCCGGACCATGCGTCGGACCTTGCCAACACTTGGCGGACCTAACAAAGAACTTGTCGTACCTTGCCACAGAAGAATGTTTTGGCAATATTCAAAACTTTGAATGTTAATGCTAACTTTTATCCTAATTGTCAATGTATTCAGCACACATAGGTCTCACAAAACTCTATCACGGATGGTTCATTTGAATTCTCCATTCCACCGTCCGCATTCAGTGGTATTAGACAACCCTGTCCCGGAAGTTTCAGCAACTTATAACACTGAAGCTCTCAAGTTAGAGGACATCCCCATAGTCCGGGAATACCCCGACGTGTTTCCGGATGATCTCCTGGGCATGCCACCTGAACGGGAGGTGGAGTTCAAGATTGAACTTGCACCCGCGACTACTCCCATATAACGGAGACCATACAAAATGGCTCCGAACGAGCTGGATGAGTTGAAAGAACAGCACAATGATTTGTTGAGCAAGGGTTTCAATAGGCCGAGTTCCTCGCCTTGGGGATGCTCGGCGCTGTTCGTCAAGAAGAAAGATGAAACCTTGAGGCTGTGTGTGGATTACCGGCCGCTCAACGCCGTCACCATCAAGAACAAATATCCGCTACCCGGCATTTACATACTGTTTGATCAACTTGTGGGTACAAGTGTGTTCTCCAAGATGGACCTTCACTCCGTGTATCTGTGAGGGCCTGGTCCCGATCACGGAGCCGTGCCACTCGCCCAGGAATCGCATTGGGTGGTGCCGTGCGATGCGGCACCCAACAGCACACATAACAAAGCATCATATTGCATAAATCAAGCGGAAGTTTACATAGTGTCAACTTTTACAAATACTTCTCCAAATAGTCTACAGTGGAAGATTTATACATCTCACGTCACATCCAGCCCGCGGACCCTTCTCACTAGCAACACGATCACAATCGCAGCGGTAGGGGTTGCCATGAGTTCACCACTCGGAGAGTTCCGAGTCTCATCGGACAACCGTATCTATCAGTGTAGTGTTATTACCTGCAAAACAACTCATGCAGTATCCGTGAGCATGAATCTCAGCAAGACTTAACCGTCACCCTAGTCATGAAACTCTACATGCTGAAATAGAGGGATGAATATAGAAGATTGCACAAAAGATGATCTTGTGCTAAAGGAGAGTACTTACTTCATGTTTTAAACAACTTTTATAGCCCTCGCACAATTTACATCGAGACTCCACAATCAAACAAGAAACACTTCATCTCGATGTCACTTGTCCGAGGTGAAAGTAACCTTAGTGAGCTACCCTAGACCCATACATACCTTGCGCCATAAACGTTGAGACTCCACAATCAAACAAGAAACGCTTTGCCTCGATGCTACTAGCCCACGGTGGAAAATAAATTTAGTGAAGGTGTTGATCATTCCTCATCTCCATTATGAGGATTACTCACGAAGCATATTAAATTTTTCCTAGTTATTTACTACGTCACGACACAGGGAACAAGTATGCTCGGTGCATTCTGCGAGCGACGGTGATTCGAATCAATAACACCCGGCTGAAACGACACATACGCCCGTCCGAGACCGGTGATCAACCAATCCCACCAACGTCGTATGTGTCAACCTTTCACACGACACCCAAATGTCGAACCGGTCCCACCGACTTTGATTAAGTCTTACTACGGCAAACCCTCGTAGAGCTGACTTCTCTATCATTTCAGCGTCTGCATAAGATGGTGGGGATTGCCTCGACACCCAGGTTAGCATTTTAGATCGGTTTCCTGGGTCCGATATTGCCAGTATGCATCCGGTACACAACTCAAACTTGTCCCACAGGGCCGCACACGAGAACGGGCCTTAATCAACTCAGACATATACTAGGTTCACAGAACCACGTCCTTGAGCCTTCCATCCACTGCCCGGTCTCCATTCCCAACTATGAGGATCAATTCCCAACTCCTCCGATTGATCCCCCTTAATCCCGGTTCACGAGTAAGAAACTGCCTACTCGAGTTATGCCTCTTTTAATCCACTTTTATTAACTTGAGATCAGCAGTTATAATCAATTGATAACCTTCTCTACATTAAACTCCATGGTTTTCTGGGTCATGCATTTGGAGTTTCATACCATCTAGACTTAATGCAATAAACAGAATGCTAGACAATATAAAGTGAATACAAATAAAAACTTGTAAGTTTTGATGCAAACCGAGGCTTGCCTTTGTTTTGCAGGGAACTAATATATGAGGTTCAGTTACTGAAGACCACTTGAGGCTTGATCACTCTCTTTCCTCCTTCTTTGATCTCCACTCCGATTGTTTCAAAATCTCCACGTAGAAGCTACACGTAATGAATATGCATATGGATTTAATTGTAAATATTTTGCTAACAAGTTCTAATGACAAGTTTAAAAACTGGAACTCTGTTTAAATTTAAAATGACACTGGTGCTATTGGTTTGGTTTTGGGTTTAAGCAACATGATTAAGTGCTATGTGTCTTCCCACTCTTCTATGTTGATCACCTTAAAAGGTTAAACAGAAAAGGGGTGATCCAGAGCTCCAATGGAGCTTAAAATTTTCATGTGAGTTCCTTGTCACAAGAAAGTCATCTGGACCAAAAATTAGCACTTTTCATTGAGTGGATTGTTCAGAACAATTCTCTAAGCAATTAAGCAAAAAGAAATTAATTCTGAAGTAACTCTCATGTTCGTGCCAAACTTAGTGAACTAAAATTTCCATTATAGTTCATAGGGTCTGCATGAATTTTAATAGGATTTTTGGAGCTAAGAATTACCCAGAACTGAATTTCCATGTTTTGGAGATTCTCTGAAAATGTTTCTGTATCCAATTGAACACAGCAACTTCAAATCTGAATTCCCATAAACAAATCAACTTCAAATAAGATGAAATGTTTACAGGATTTCACTAACATTCTAAAGAATATTCTGGCAAAATTTGAGGATTTTTGGATGAACCAAACTCCCTCTAAAATTCTTTTGCTGAAAAGATTTAAAGAATTTTCCAGAATTAAATAATGAGTTTCATACAAATTGGGTTGCATATTTGGATAGAGTTTTCCAACCCGAATCCAACCCAATTTGAATAACTAAATTTGGAGGTTCCTACACCAGATATGACCTTTACAAGGATTGGTGAGAAACTGAAAATGATTCTTCTATTTTTCCAATTTTCCGAGACATAAGGAACTAACACCACATTTGTCCAAGCAAATAATTTCCAATGCCTCTGAAATTTTTACTGGAGTTCAAGTATTTTTTGAAGAATGTCCTGCCCGAATTTGGGAATTTTTGAATACACAGAACTCCTGGAAAAATTCCTACAATTTTTTCCTTATATGAATTAATGAGCCAAATCCAGGGGTTTTCATAATTATTGGGCTGTACCCTTGAATACTACTCCCTGAAAGGAATCCAACAAAATTTATTTGACAATTTTTGGACGTTCCTACTCAAAGTTGTGGCTCTCCAAAAGTTGAAACTGAAAACTGGAAATTCTGAAAATGTTTAAATGCTGACTGTGGGTCCGGGCTACGTGTCACTTGCTGAAACAAAGACCCACGGGGATACACAGTCCTAGATGCGCAGTAACACCGGATCCAACAGCCACAGAGGATCGGTTCTTTTATTTCTCTCTCCCTGACTGCTGGGGCCCGCCGAACCCTTCTTCATCCTCGGTTCAGTTCCCGCGCCCGCGTGCCGCCGGGCTCGCCAGAGAGGCACTGAACTCCGACGTCCGGTCGTCTCCCGAGCTCTCCCTTGCTGCCAGGGCCTAAAACTGTGCGCTGAACACGATGGAGGCCCTTTCCCCGACCGGCGGTGGCTCCAACACAGCCGGCGACGGTGCGGCGGCTCGGTACAACTTCGGCGACGTCGCCCGGCCCTTCTAGCCCGCCAAAGCTTTGGTAGAAGGGTTCTACAGCACCAGTGGACCATGAGGAAGCTCGACATAACCTCAAAACTGCTCGGGAATGGCGGCTAATGGTGTTTCACCGTGCACCCGAGACCCCCTCAACATTTGAGCTCGGAAAACTTAGAATTTGTGGGTCTACGTGCGTTTCCATGCTAGGGTTGTGAAGAGCAAATGATCGCCGACTACTTTCTGTACCGTGTGCAAAATCTGGTGACCTAAGAACGGGAATTGATATCGAATTTGAGAGTATCGTACTGGAAGGTCGGTTTGTGCCCGCCGGAGAAACTTTCTCGAATTCGCGCTCGGTAGTCCATGGCATGGCTTGAGCTTCGGAGGTGAGCATCACATGGTCCTAGCACGTCCGAGGATGCTCTTTCTTGGGCCTGAGAATCTCTCTGTAGGGCTGTCCACGTGAGACCCCACCGGCGGTTGCTCTCGGCCACCACAAAAACACGGGGTCCTCGGGTCTGGGAGTCGAACACCGGTTGGTGGCACGTCAAGGATGGAGAGGGAGATGCCCTGGTTCCATTTTTCCACTCCTTAGCTCCTGTTCATGTTCACTAGAGCCTGCTGCCGATTAGTTGAGAGTGGCGGCAGTGGCTCTGTTAAGGGGCACGAGAGAGAGAGGGTCGGGCAACTCGTTTGCCGAGCGCTGGGTCAGCTGGGATGAACTTTATCCTTGCTGTGAAGTTTGTTCAATGTGTGCTCGGCCGGAACCCTCGAGCGCACGAGCGCTGGCGTCGGCTACACCTCGCTGTCAAGCACCCGTAGAGGCAAAACAGAGACCAGTTGCTTCTGTGAAGATATTTGGGTGCATATAACAAGTGGGCCCCACCTTCCCCCTTATCCCCTCTCCACAGCTCTCACATTTGGCAAATGCTGGAAATCAAATTGTGGGAATTCCAATCTGTATTGTGTTTGGATAATTTGGACAAGTTTCATCCAAATTCAATGGTATATTTGAATTCATTGCAAATTTAAGTCCATTTGGAAAATTGATAGCACATACCCTCAAAAATTTATGAGACTTTGCCTACCCCCTAATTTGGACGTAAGGAATTCAAATATGAAACTTGATTTTTGTTTTGGCTGCTGCAAATGAGGTTTTGATCACAACAGTTTGCATTCCTATTGTTGCCATCATTTGAAATTTGAGCTTTAACAATTTGAGTTTCAAAATCTGAATTTCATTCCCCCCTTGCACATGAGAGCTTACACATGGGTTTTAAAATAACTTTGTCCCCCAACACTCAATTGCTCCTAGGCTAGAGTGGTGGGACACTCATGTGTGTCATCACATGTGGAAAAAATTAAACAAGTCCAAATTTTCATAACTTGAAACCAAATGGTGTTCAAACATCAGGCCCTTTGTATTCAAAACTTTGGGACCTTTACAGTATCATCAAATAAAAATCCGGGCGGAGGATATTCCGAAGACGGCATTCTCGACGAGATATGGGTTGTATAAATATCTTGTCATGTCTTTTTGTCTCACCAACGCTCCGGCACATTTCATGTACCTCATGAACTCGGTGTTCATGCCGGAGCTGGACATGTTCGTTGTGGTGTTCATTGATGATATCTTGGTTTACTCCAAGACAAAAGCAGAACACGCCAAACACTTGAGAATCGTTTTTCAACAATTGCGGGACCATGAGCTCTATGCCAAGTTCAGCAAATGTGAGTTTTGGATCAGCCAAGTGCCATATTTGGTACATATCATCTCACCCGAAGGCATTGCGGTTGACCCAAGCAATATTGAACAAGTGCTGAAATGGAAAGCCCCCCCTTCTGTCCAGGAAGTCAGAAGCTTTCTCAGTTTAGCAGGTTATTACCGGAGATTCATCCCGAGCTTCTCCAAGCTTGCTAAGCCTATGACAGAATTATTGTCACACCCGGTTTTTCCGAAGAACAACCAAGTGAATATCACATGTATGCCAGGATCATTTTCTCATACATGTGATGACAAATAGTGAAGCATCATTTATTACAAGCCAGGTGTCGAATATAAATAAGTCTTACATAGCAAATATCTCGATGGACAATAAAAAGTTCATCACAAGTAAATAAACTAGCAGCGGAATATTATTCTTGAGGGCTCCGTCACAGGCGTTGCCCGGGGGACTCCATGAACCTAGAAACCTTCTTCGGGTCCAAAGTCCTGATCATTATACACCACCTCATTATCTTGACCTGAGCAGCAATATAAACCAACAAATATGCAAGGTTGAGTACCGATGGTACTCAGCAAGTGTGGGAAAGTTATGTCATGCATGGCTAGAACAAGGAGAGGTTGAACTCATGGTTAAAGCACTACGCAATTAATACCTATCGCCTTAGCTTATTAAGCACCTACATTACTACGCAGGTGAAATGGTCCCAATCTCCCATCCCATCATCATAATCAAATAACCATAACATCATTTCCAATGTTAAGCTCCCCGCTTAACATCCACAACTTCCAAAACCATCAATCCTCTAATCATGAATAAGTCCAAGCCGCTCTTGACCGTGAGCACGGCTGTCATGACAGTTTTGACTCTGCAGAGTTTGTACCACTGTACCCACATGTAGTGATTTCATCCCCCGTTGTCGGGTGGACTAGAAGAACCTCCATTATGCCAGTGGCTACGAACCACATTCACACTTCCCAGGTCTGTAGCCAGGAGATCACTACGAAGCCTTTACAAAGGGATTCCCGACGAGCATGGGCCCACTGAGGTTTCACCCCTAACAGCATACAAGAGGCTCCAACCCCGCTGCAGTGGCCCCCTCTTGAGCCTTGCGGTTCATATGGTAGTCCAGCTGACACCTATTCCCCACACCATCCAACACACCCAAACTACGCCGGGGATACACCTAATTAATTGGCCAAGCTGCCCCATCTCAGCATGTGGTTGGCACGGTAAAGCCAGGTTACATGCTCCATGAACCGGTCCTTAGGATCCAGGCAAGTACTAAACACAAACCCGAGTCTCGTGCACCCAGCACGCAACCAAAACATCCAACTTGCCTTGATCCCTACCTCTACATAACTCACAATATCTCATTCAAGAGTATGGTAAAATAAACTGATGATCTCATATCCCAATTATCCCATTCTAAGCATGGCTAAGCATATGCATGATAATAAATGACATGATAAAATAAAACCCAACCCAAGCTACAAGGAAACAAGATAATGCAATTCTAGGGAAACTTCCTAACATGGGTTTCATATTTCAATTGACAATGCAAATAGTTCTAACTACACATCCTAGTATAGGATCAAAGAGGTCAAGGACACTTGCCTCCTTCCTGCTGCTCTTGAAATGGGTAGTCCTGATCTTGGAAAGGAATAACTTGCTCTTGAGCAGGTTCTACATCATACCATCACACATAGCAAAAGAAAAACAACAATCCATAAGACATAGTTCACACTTCCACTTCATACAAACCACACATTCACATTTATGAAAGTCATTCACCATTATATGTGTTGTGGTTACTCTATGTGTGTTAATTTGTGGCTTGCATGCACTTTTAATCATATGTATATGATTCCTACTTTTGTCTTCACATTTATACTTACATACTATATATATGAGTTTCCAATTTAAATAAGTTCCTTATATTCAATTACTACACCTTTTAGCTACCAGGTATGCATGAAAGGTATTTTCCTTCTCCATATGTGTCTTCATAATTTCTACCAACCCTAGACTGAATTCTTTGGATTTTAGAACTCCATTTATCATTTACCATTTGCTATATTTTCAGATTTATTTCCTATGCCTAAATGTGAACTTTATTATAAAAATAACAAGACACATCATCTAAACAGAATAGGCTTTGATATAAAATATTTGCTAATATATTTTTGACCTTTTCCTCTGATGTAAACTATTTTACAATTATTTTCCCTATTTTCTAGAACTATTCTTTACTTAAAAATGTGTCCCTAAATGTGAATGATAAATTAAACAGATTCACTTCAGCCCAAAATATGCTTTTATCTCACTCCAAAGTTTTCTAAATACTGAGAAAGTTTTAAATTTAATTTTGACAATATGTTTGTCCCACTTTTTAAATTTTAAAGACTAGCCACATTTTCAATTTCCCAAATTAAATATTAAACAGGGCTAAAAAGGTAAACTCACCCCACTACAGGGTCTATACTATTATTTTAAGAATTCTCAGGGGTCTATCTACTCATAACAGAGGAGTTTTTCCTAATTTTTATTAAGTCCAGGGGCTAAAACTGATTTTTAAATGAATTTACATGATTTTCTGAAGTTCCAGGGGCTAGATCAGACGTTTTCGAGGCTAGCTCTTATTTCCCGAGAACCCCAGGGGGTAGCACGTAAGATTTCCAGTCTTTATAACGCGGGGCTGACGTGGACCGTCCGATTTTAAACCGATGGCTGAGATTATAACGTCGAACCGGTACGCGGGGATTTAAACCCTACCGTGCGATTTAAAATAAACGGCGCACAAGCGGCCACGTCGCTCTGATCGAGCGCGGGCGGCGCTGCCGGCGGAGCACGACGGCGGGAAGCGGCGATCTCGCCGGAGACTTTCGGATCTTCGAGAATTCTTCCTAGAGCTGTAATCTTATGGCATAGATCGGTGGAGGAGAGGTCGGGGATCTCACCTCGGGGGTTTTCTTGAGCTCGGAGGTCCTGGAAGGTGATCGGCGACGAGGTCCGAGGTGAATTCACGGCGAGGCTCGTCGGCGCTGTGTTTACACCGCAAGTCACCGAGTTTTCTGCACCTGCATGGTTCCCCGGAGGCGTTGGATCAAGACCAGCGAGTTAGATCGGAATTTCCGAGCGTAGATCGGCCAGAATTCGCCGGAGAAGGCTCGGGTTCTCACCGGAGGAAAAACAGCATATCGCGTGGGAAAAACAGAACGAGGTCGGGGTTTTTATAGACGGGGGAGGGCGGCGGGGTGGTTTAGATCGAGTTCGCATCACCCCCGAGCGAAATTCGGCTGGGATTCGCAGAAATCCGGATTGGTTTGGATTCGGGGTGAGAGAGTCCGGCGCGGGCTCGAGGTAGACGAAGAACTGGCGGGCCCCACCTGTCAGTGGGAGGAAAGGGGCGCGCGCGGCTGCGGGCTGGCGTGGGTTCTGGTTGGGCCGGCTGGTGGGTTGCGGCCCACTGGCCGGTTTTTTTCTGTTTTCTTTTTTTTCTTTTTCTATTTCTTTTCTGATTTGAGTTTAATTTGAATTCCAGTTTGAATTTGAATTTTTGCAAAACATGCAACACGTCCAAAAATTTTTAAATTCCCCTCTTAACATGATTTAGGGTCTTAACAAGATTTTTGGGGTGTTACAATTATTGAAGAAGGGAACAAAATATGTTTGGAACGCAGCATGTGATGCAGTGTTCCTAGCATTGGTGAAGCATCTCACAACAGCCCCGGTCTTAGCTCAACCGGATACGACCAAGCCCTTCAACGTGTATTGTGATGCGTCCGGTATCGGGCTCGGCTGCGTGTTGATGCAAGAAGCATGTGGTCGCGTATGGCTCACGCCAACTTCGAAACCATGAGCAGCACTATCCGACTCATGATCTTGAGCTCGTTGCTGTCGTTTTGGCATTGAAAATGTGGAGGCGCTATCTCCTGGGGAATTTGGTGCATCTCTACACCGACCACAAGAGCTTAAAATATATCTTCACCTAGAGGGAGCTGAATATGAGGCAAAGGAGGTGGTTAGAACTAATCAAAGACTATGAGATTGAGATTCATTACCACCCTGGCAAGGCGAATGTGGTTGCCGACGCGCTTAGTCAGAAATCACATGTCAATAACCTCACCATTACACCGGTGGAAATGGAATAGACGAGTTTATACTTGGTTCTTTATGGATCACTCTACAACCTTGCCCTCATCCCTACCATTAGGAAGGACATCATGGCAGCTCAGAAAGTTGACAAGGGCATGGCGCATCTCCGGGGATGGATAGACAGCGGGGATATCAAATGCTTCTGGAAAGATGATGAGGGGATGCTATGGTTCAATGACCGCGTAGTCGTACCCCAGAATATGGAGCTGAGGAAGAAGATCCTTGATGAGGCTCAATTGTCTAAATTATCAATTCATTCGGGCAGCAACAAAATGTACCAAGATTTGAAAAGAAAATTTTGGTGGACACTGATGAAGCGGGAAGTGGCTAAATACGTATCCGAGTGCGATACGTGTAGACGAGTGAAAGCGGATCACATGAGAAAATCAGGGCTGTTACAACCCCTGAAAATACCGGCATGGAAGTGGGAGGATGTGAGCATGGATTTCATTGTGGGATTACCCCTGACTTCCATCCAGCTTGATTCCATTTGGGTAATCGTCGACCGGTTAACCAAGTTGGCTCACTTCATTCCCGAGCATACACATTGCCATGCCAGCAAATATGTGGAGTTGTACATTGCAAGAATCCTATGCTTGCATGTGGTACCCATGACCATAATCTCAGATCGAGGGGCACTATTTGTATCTCATTTCTGGGAGCAGTTGCACGCTGCTTTGGGTACCAAACTGATTCGAAGCTCCGCCTATCACCCTCAGACAGATGGGCAAACTGAGAAGGTGAATCAAGTGTTAGAAGACATGTTGAGAGCGTGTACCATCCACCACGGTAGAAACTGGGATGATCATCTACCTTTGGCGGAATTCTCGTACAACAATGGCTATAAAGCGAGTATCAAGATGGCACCATATGAGGCTCTCTGCGGTCGTAAGTGCCACACACCATTGCATTGGTGCGAGTCCGGTGAAAGTGTCACATTCGGGGTTGATGTGGTGAACGACGCTAAAGAGCGCGTTCGAATTTTTCAAGCCAACTTGAAGGCCACCCAATCCCGACAGAAAAGTTAACACTGATCAGAGACGTAGGCCGCTACACTTCGACATTGGGGAACACGTGTACCTCCGTGTATCTCCGATGAAGGGCGTGCACCGATTCGGCGTGAAGGGGAAGCTCGCTCCCCGATTTATTGGACCCTATGATATCACTGAGAAGTGTGGACCAGTGGCGTATAGACTGGAGCTATTGGCATCTCTTGCTGGTGTTCATGACGTTTTCCATGTTTCACAACTACGGAAATGTCTGAAGTATACGGCTTCTGTTCCCACCGCAGACATTGGCGAGCTGCAACCGGATTTGACGTATGCTGAATATCTGGTAGCAATTATTGATGAGAAGGCTCGGACCACGTGTAACCGAACGCTGTTGTTCTACAAGATACTGTGGAGCAACCACACCGCTGAAGAAACGACGTGGGAGAGAGAGGAGTTCCTTCGCTCAAATTACCCGTACTTCATGGCGTCTCATCATGGGTACGTACCTATTACATCATCGTCTCTTCCTTTATAATCTCGGGACGAGATTATTTTGAGGGGGAACGGATGTAAAAGCCCAAGAATGGACTTGCAAAAAATGTTCATTACATCACCATACCACAGCTCATTTGGTGGGTAGCTCATGAACATTGGTGAAGAGCACATAAACACAACCAAGAGGGTGATTAAAAGGGAAACCCATAACTCCAAAAAGTAGGATTTCATACACATAACCATGAGAGGATGAGCTCACCCCTAGATCTTAAATATTCTTGGTAAGGCTCAGGCCAAGTTTCATGGAAATATAAGCCTTTTTGAGGAACTATTGGAGACATTTGAAAAAGTGGCTATTTGAATGCAAATTCAAATTTCAGCTAGTTTTCATCACTTGAATCCAAAAGTTGACTTCATATTCGAACTCAGCATATTTTTCTGAGGTAGTCCACCAATTTTCATCCTCATTGGAGTTTATCTTGTCGGGAGCCATATTTGGATCAATTCAAACTGAATTTGAACTTTCAAATTCAAATGTGAACCAAGTTTAGCCAAACCAATTTCAGTTTGGTGTATTCAAATTTCCTCACTGACTTAGTGGCTAAGCTAACCATTTAAGTGTGAGTAGATGGGATATTTGCAACTGAAATTGGAAAAGAATTAGAGGGGGAGAGCTGGGACCCACTGGTCAGTGACTGCACTCAGAGGGAAACCGGCTCAAACCGAGCAACGCAGCGCGGGCGACCGACGCTGGCTCGCAGAGGCCGCCAGCTTGCTCGGTAGTTCCACCTCATGGTGAAAAATTTTGGCTCAAAGTCCAGCACACCGAGCTTCTTCACCCTTCTCTCCGTTCCCGAGCAAAAACGAGCACATCCCGAGCTGTTCTCCAGTTTCGGCGCATGAACTCATCGCCGCTCCCTCTGATCACCGGTGACCGGGCGATCCTGCTGTTTCATGCACCGTCACAAGAGAAGAAAAGGTGCACTTGCTTGTGCTGAAGCTGTAGGAGGAAGCCGTGCTCCATTTCATGTGGTGTGGAGCAAGAGTTTCTAGTTTTCTTCCTAGGTGTGTGTTAGAGTTAGAATCCGGTCGACGGCGAAATTCGTAGCACAGAGGCAACCGCCAGTCGAGCTGCAGCTCATACACGCTCTACAACACCTAGTGCACCTCCTCGATCAAGTAGAAACCAGTTCCATGCACTAGAACCCTAGTTCTGTGAGAATTTCGGGCCGGCGGCCGAAAACAGGGCACCTCGCTGGTGAGGTCCTAGTTGCGGCCGTTTTCACGAGGATCGGTGCTCATATTCGTGATCAGCAAGCCCCAGCGGAGCTCTCCGAGGAAACCGCATCAAAAAAGGTGTAGAGAACACCGAGTTTGACGTCGCCTAAGAGCTCCCGGCCGCTATCACCGTCACAAGCACTGTTCTGGCCATCGCCGAGCTCCGGTGAGTGCACCAACGTGTTCCTCGGGCAAAGAGGTGCACAGGCGGCGAGTTTCATCAAAGGTCTGGCAGTAGAACGACCGGCGGCGAGCTCTCCGGCGAGGCACTGCCGCGGTTATCGCGGGTGGCGCGAGGTAGATAAAAGGGGGACGGGCCCCGCATGGCAGTGAGGGGGAAACGGGTCCAGCATCTACGCAGGAAATTAAGCGGACCCACACGTGGCTTCGTCGTAGAGCTGACACGTAGCCCTTGGACCCACCAGCCGGTTTAAACTTTTCTTTGAATTTCAGAATTTGGTTCAAACTTGAACTAGCTATAACTTTTGCTAGGAAGCTCCAAAGTTAGTGAACAAAATTTTGTTGGATTCAACTCTTTGATTACTATCCAGCAAAACAAGTTTCAGCTCATGAAACTTATTATTTTCCAGAATTAATTCCCTAAAGTTTAAACTGTTGGGAATTTTATCTGGAAAATTCTTATATGGAGAATTCTGAAATTTGGAGAGATGTTCATTAGAAAATCCTTGAGTCACAGGAAAAATTTCAGCTCCATTCAAGTTCATTTAGTCTCCCTAATGGTGTTATTAAGTGAACTGCCCTGAAAAAAAAGGAAAAATGTATAGAAACATTTTTCAGATTTTCTCAAATCTTGTTTAGGCATAACTCGCTCTAGGTTTCTTCAAATTACATGAAACCAACTCCATTAGAACCATCTCAAACTATAGTTTCCAGAAAGGAATGGTTGAAGCCATGAAAATTCTTGGAAATCCTTAGAGGCTCTAGAAATGACCAAATAAACATTTATTTGTACAGAGCTCAAATGAACTTTGTTTCAAATGAAAATTGGTCAGGTCTCTGGTTAGGATCCTACCAAGCCACCATAAAATTTTCAGAGCCAAAGGGGAGGGCTAGTTAGAGTTATTGTATTTACATATGCAGTTCCAATTACGTGTAGTTGCTGAAGGCGAGGAGACCCCGAAAGTGTTGGACTTCCTACTTCTGGACGAGATCCTAACCACTGACCAGCAGCAACAAGGCAAGCGCCGGTTTGCATTAACAAATTTTTACAAAGTTTTGCTTTATGTATACTTAGTATGAGTTATGTATGTGCATTAGGTGTAGGATGGATGAAACCCCAAGTGCATAACCAGATTATTCCTACAAGAGTGAGGGTAGTGTCTAAGTCCTCGATTAGTCAAGCTGTGTTTAATGTTCATAGAACTTCAGTACAAGTCAATTAGTTGGAATCTACTCGCGAGTATAGGTGTTGGGACACGGGATTGGTTTGAGCGATGTGAGATCACTTTAGTAAGAAAATGAGACTAGTCAGGGGCTTGGGCGCAGCAAGAGGAAGTCTTGTAGGCGCACTCCTGTCCGTGTCGATTTAGGACCAATCCGTGTGCGGCCCTGCTGAACAAGTTTTGAACGTACAGAAGGCATATCGGATATATGGGCCCCGATAAACCGATGTAACCTAAACCTCCGGGCGTCGGGGCATAGCACACCGATTTATAGGTGTAGGTAGAGGGCAGCAAGGTGGAAATCTGCTAACGGGCATAGAGAGATGCTCCGTGTAGGGAACCTCCTGCTCGTTTCGGTGCGAGCGGTTCGACGTTTGGGCTGTTGGGTGAAAGGTTGTCCCGTACGACACGGGGTGAGCATGCTGTGTGAAGCTCCATGTGTGGGCGTACGTGACGTGCTATTCGGGTATCCCTGCAGGTGTATATCAAGTCGATTCGCTGTCCCTCGCGGTGAAGAGTACCTCTTGTTCACTGAATCGTGACGTAGATTAATATATGAGATGATATGATTCAATATTGCTGTTATGATTAAATTGTATTGCTACATGTGTGCCACCAAATATTGCTCACTAAATTTCAGATTTCATGAACTGTTAACTTGTGGCTAAAAGATGAATTAAGGACGAACTTGTAGGTGTGTCCCTTGCTGCAATGTGCCATCCTCTGTTGTATAACCCGCATGTAGAGTTTCATGTGTAGGTGAGTCAGTTAAGCCTTGCTGAGCCATCGTGCTCACGGTTGCTGCTATGAGTGTTTTTCAGGTGAGGACTACCCCACGGACTCGGGGTATGAGTCCACCAGCGAGGGCTACCCTCCGTCGGGGACCACGGCTGAGTGGGAGCCATACACGCCCAACCGTGAGCACGATGGCTCAGCAACTTACTCTCCTACACATCAAAGGCTACATGCAAGTCATACTCGAACATAGGATGAAAGTTTGCAGCAAACGGACATGCCTACAAGTTCATCCTTAATTCATCTTTTAGCCACAAGTTAAGGGTTCACAAAGCTGAAATTTAGTGAGCAATATTTGGTGGCACACATGTAACAATACAAGTTATTCATATCAGCAATATTAAATCATAAAATTCCATATGATAACCTATGTCAGGACTCTTGACCATCATTAATGCGAGGGACGGTGAATCAACTCGATATACACCTGCAGGGATACCCGAATAGCACGTCACGTACGCCCATCCGCGGAGCTGCACAGCACGCTCACTCGATGTCGTACGGAACAACCTTTCACCAAACAGCCCAAACGTCGAACCGGTCGCACCCAAGTGGACAGGAGGTTCACTACACAGAGCATCTCTCTATGCCCGTTAGCGGATTTCCACCTTGCTGCTCCCAACCGACACCTATAAATCGGTGCGTTATGCCTCGACGCCCGGGGGTATATGTTACATCAGTTTATCAGACCCCATATATCCGATATGCCATCGGTACATTCAAACTTGAACAGCGTGGGCCACACACGGATCGGTCCTCAATCGACACAGACAGGGCTACGCACACAAGACTTCCTCTTGCTGCGTCCTAGCCTCCTGCCTAGTCTCATTTTTCTTACTAAAGTTGTCTCACATCTCTAACCAATCCCAGGTGACAAATCCTATACTCGTGAGTAGATTCCAACAACTCGACTTGTACCAAAGTCTATAAAAATTAAGCAAAGCATGATCTACTCGAGGACTTAGACACTACCCTCACTCTATTTGGAACATTCTGGTTATGCATGTGGAGTGTCAATCATCCTACACCTAATGCACATACATAGTTCAAACTAAGTGAATATAATTCAAAACTTGATAAACTTTGTTAAATGCAAACCGGGGCTTGCCTTTTTGCTGCTGGTCAGGGGTTAGGCTCTCTTCCAGAGGTATGAAGTCCAGTATCTCCTCGCGTTCAGCGACTACACGTAATCAGTTCAACAATATGTCAATTTAATGCAAATGTGTTGAATTTAGCATATAAAGAATTATAACTCTAGCTAGAAATCCCGTTTAGCTCTGAAGTTTTTAATGTGTTTTGGTAAGAACCTAACCAGAGACCTGACCAAATTTCATTTGAAACAAAGCTCATTTGAGCTCTGCACAAATAAAAGTCTAAATGGTCATTACTAGAGTTTATAAGGATTTCCAGGGTTTTCATGGATCAAACCATTACTTTCTGTAAACTAGAGTTTGAGATGGTTCAAATGGATATGGTTTCATGTAATTTGAAGAATCCTAGAGGAAGTTATGCCCAAATCAAGATTTGAGAAAATTCTGAAAAAGGTTTCTGTACATTTTCCTATTTTCTCATGGCAGTTCACTTAATCACACAATTAGGGGGACTAAACGAACATGGATGGATCTAAAATTTTTCTTGTGATTCAAGGATTTTAAAATGAACATCCTAGCAAAATTTCAGAATTTCCCATAAAGGGTTTCTCAAGATAAAATTCCCAACAGTTTGAACTTTAGGGAATTAATTCTGAAAAATAATAAATTTCATGAACTGAAACTTGTTTTGCTGGATAGTACTCGGAGACCTGAATCCAAGAATTTTTTTCACTCAATTTGGACCATCCTAGCAAAAGCTATGGGCATTTGAAGTTTGAAATGAAATATGGAATTCAAAGAAAAGTTTAAACCCTGCACGTGGGCCCCACCACACGCTTTCTTCTTCCTCGCGCTCGTCCGAGCTCGGGTGGTGGCGTTCTCCGGTGAGGTCTTTCGGAAGTGACTTCCCGGCCTCCTCTAGGCTAAATCTCGCCGCCCCTCACTTTAAGAACACGGGGAATTCATCCACGGGGTTGGCCTAGGCCACCGGTAACCGGAACCCTAACCGCGACGGGTCGCGTCTACGGAGCAGCTCCAGTGAAGTCGCCCGGCTCCTACAGAGGCTTATTCTGATCAACATTGGCCCTACAGCTCCGTGATGACATGCTAAGCACGGATATGGAGTTGGTCCGCCGTGAAAATGGCCGGAGATGGGAGCTCACAGTCGACCTGGGTCCAACTTCGGCGGCAACTCGAAAAACTCGAAGAGCAGAGCCTATACTCGATGGTTTTGGATGATTTTTGATCCTAGATGGCCGTGGGAAAGTATAGAACGTGTGTGTAGCTCGGCATACGCTGTGGTGGACTAAGCACCTTGAATTTTGGAGTTTTGAGCGGCTTGGTTCTATGAACACCGAAATGATAAATGGAGAAATTCTCCCTCGGTGATGCATGAAAAGATGAGCGGTTTGCACCGGCATGTCAAGAACCTTAGGGTGGTTGTTTTTTGTGTTGATCATTGGCCAGGAGATGGCTTGTAGCACTCAGGCGCCGGAGAGCCAAAACAACCGAGCAGCGGCGAGTTTTTCCTTCGGACCAGAGCGAGGAAGATTGTGAACGGTCAGGGAAAAGGATGTTCACGTGGCAGAGCACGTTGGTTATAGCCTTTGGCTACCGGAGCACCTGAGCAGGAGTTGGCGCTCACACCACTCCTCGGGGTTGAGCTGCAGCCCACGGTGGCGCGCTCCCGGTGAAACAAAGGCGGTTCCCGAGCTTGTGCAGCTGACAAGGTGGGTCCACTTCTCCCCTCTAATACTTTTCATTATTTCCTTGATATTTTCTTAGCTACTCACAGTTAAATGTTAGACTTCATCACCAAGTCATTCTTTGAATTTGAAATCCTCAAATTTGAGCTGGGTTAGCTAAATTCAAATCGCACTTGAATTTGAAATTCAAATTCAGTTTTGAATTAATCCAAATATAGCTTCCGACAAGATGAACTCCAATGAAGATGAAAATTGGAGGACTGACTCAGAAAAATGTACTGAGTTTGAATATGAAGTTAACTTTTGAATCCTAGTGATGGAAGTGTCTGAAATTGTATCCAAAAGTCCCTCAAAATAATTTAAACTTGCATGAAACTTGGCATGAGCACTCCTAAGAAGGTTTAGGGCCTAATGATGAGCTCAGCCTCTCATGTTTACATGTGTGAAATCCTATTTTTGGATTTGTGAGTTTTTCATCTAATTATCCTCTTGATGGTGTTTACTTGCTCTTCACATGTGTTCATGAGCTATCCACAAAATGAGCTGGTTTGTCGTGATGTGATGAACACTCTAACATGTAAATTCTTGGGCTTTCACATCCCTCCCCCCTTAAAAGAATCTCGTCCCGAGATTACAAAAGAAGAGACAAACATGTAAGAGGAATTACCCATGATGAGATGCCATGAAATCTGGGTAATTTGAGCGAAGGAAATCCTCGCTCTCCTACGTCGCTTCCTCAGCGGTGTGGTTGATCCACATTATCTTGTAGAACCACAGCATTCGGTTACGTGTGGTCCGAGCCTTCTCATCAATAATCTCCACCGGATATTCAGCATAGGTTAAATCCAGTTGCAACTCGCCAATGTCTACAGTGGGAACAGCAGCCGTATACTTCAGACATTTCCGGAGTTTTGAGACATGGAAAACGTCATGAACCCCAGCGAGAGATGCCGGTAGTTCCTGTCGATACGCCACTGCTCCACACTTCTCGGTTATGGCATAGAGTCCAATAAATTTGGGAGCGAGTTTCCCCTTTACGCCGAATCGTTTCACGCCTTTCATCGGAGACACACAGAGGTACGCGTGTTCCCCCACATCGAAGTGCAGCGCCCTACGCCTCTTATCAGCGTAACTTTTCTGTCGGGATTGGGCGGCCTTCAAGTTTGCTTGACTCATCCAAACACGCTCTTCGGCGTCGTTCACTAAATCAATCCCTAACTTGACCCTTTCACCGGACTTGCACCAGTTCAATGGGTTGCGGCATTTGCGACTGTAGAGAGCCTCATATGGTGCCATCTTGATACTCGCTTCATAGCCATTGTTATACGAGAATTCCGCCAACAGTAGACGATCATCCCGATTTCTACTGTGGTGGATGGCACACGCTCTCAACATGTCTTCTAACATTTGATTCACCCTTTCAGTTCGACCATCGGTCTGAGGGTGATAGGCAGAGCTTCTAATCAGTTTGGTACCCAAAGCAGCGTGCAACTGCTCCCAGAAATGAGCCATGAACAGTGCCCCTCAATCTGAGATTATGGTCTTGGGTACCCTGTGCAAGCACAAGATTCTTGCAATGTACAACTCCGCATACCTGCTGGCATGGAAATGTGTATGCACGGGAATGAAGTGAGCCTACTTGGTTAACCGGTCAACGATTACCTGAAATCATGCTTGTTAAAAGTCATGGGTAATCTCACAATGAAATCCATGCACACATCTTCCCATTTCCATGCTGGAATTTTCATGGGTTGCAACAGCCCTGATTTCTCATGTGATCCACCTCCACTCATCTATACGTATCACACTTGGATACATACTTGGTAATTTCCCGCTTCATCCGTGTCCACCAAAATTTACTCTTCAAATCTTGGTACATCTTGTTGCTGCCCGGATGAATGGAGAACTTAGACATGTGAGCTTCATCAAGGATCTTCTTTCTCAGCTCCATATTCTGGGGTACGACTATGCGGTCATTGAACCATAGCATCCCCTCATCATCCTTCTGGAAACATTGATATCACAACTGTCTATCCGTTTCCGGAGATGTGCCATGCCTTTGTCAATCTTCTGAGCTGCAATTATCTCCTCCTTAATAGTAGGGATAAGAGCAAGGTTGTAAAGTGATCCATATGGAACCAAGTATAAATTCGGTTCTTCCTCTTTTATCAGTGTAATGGTAAGGTTATGGACATGTGATTTCTGACTCAGCGCGTCAGCAACAACATTTGCCTTGCCGGGGTGGTAATGAATCTCAATCTCATAGTCTTTAATTAATTCTAACCACCTCCTTTGCCTCAAATTCAGATCTTTCTGGGTGAAGATATATTTTAAGCTCTTGTGGTCGGTGTAGAGATGCACCAAATTTCCCAGAAGATAGTGTCTCCACATTTTCAGCACCAATACCACAGCAGCGAGATCAAGATCATGAGTCAGATAGTGCTGCTCGTGGTTTCAAGGTTGGTGTGAGCCATACGCAACCACACGTCCTTCTTGCATCAACAAGCAGCCAAGCCTGATACCGGACGCATCACAATACACATTGAAAGCATTGGTCTTATCCGGTTGAGCCAAGACCAGGGCTGATGTGAGATCCTTCACCAATGCTTGGAACGCTTCTTCACATGCTGAGTTCCAAACATATTTTGTCCCCTTCTTCAATAATTCAGTCATCGGCTTAGCAAGTTTGGAGAAGCTCGGGATGAATCTCCGGTAATATCCCTCTAAACCGAGGAAGCTTCCGACTTCATGAACCGAAGTGGGGGCTTTCCATTTCAGCACTTGTTCAATTTTGCTTGGATCAACTGCAATGCCTTCCGCTGAGATGATATGTCCCCAAAATGGCACTTGGTTGATCCAAAACTCACATTTGCTGAACTTGGCATTGAGCTTATGGTCCCGCAATCGATGAAGGACGATTCTCAAGTGTCCGGCGTGTTCTTCTTCCGACTTGGAGTAAACCAAGATGAGGGGAGACCCCGGCCCGTATCACGGGGCCGTGCCACTTGCCTGGGAATCACATTGGGTGGTGCCGTGTTATGCGGCACCCAACAGCACACATATAAGAAAACTGTATTACATAAAGCAAAAGCGGAAGCTTACAAAGGTTCTTTGTAAATAATTTACATCAAATAGCTACAGCAGAAGACTACAATCAACTCACGTCAAGTAACTAATGAGAACTCGAGAGGAGGTCCAGCCGGCAGACTCCTCTAGCTAGCAACACGATGTCATGGCAGCGGCTCGGTTCTCCTTGTGTTACCTGACTCGGAAGTTTCCGAGTCTCACCGGACAACCTTCTTTATAAGCGTCGATGTTAACCTGCAAAGCCACTCATATAGAAAGAGTGAGCACAAAGGCTCAGCAAGACTTAACCATCTCTTCTAAAGCATGCAACTCTACATGAATGTAACTTAAGACCTAAACATGTAAGTTGTAAGAAGACTCGCCTACAAGTTCATCCTTAACTTTCAGATTTAGCCATCACAGTAGTGCCCTTGCGTCCAGCAACATTGGAACTCTTTAATCAAACAAGAAACATTTCATTCCAATGTTACTTGTCCCAAGGTGGAAATTAACTTTAGTTTGCTCTATCTCTACTTCAAACAAGATTTTCATGCAATTCCAATAATCATAGCAGCAATTAAAATTTGCAAACTGTTCTCACGCAACTTGCTTACTATGTCGCAACCCTGTGAGCAAGCGGTACTCATAACCGCGAGGGACGGTGATTCGAATCAAACACTGCCCGAATAACTCGACTCATACGCCTGCCCCTGAAGACCCAAATCTGGCGTCCTTCATTACGTCGTATGTGGCAACCTTTCGCAGGACACCCGACTGTAGAACCAGCCGCGCCGTCTTGGGCTCATAGGTCTAACGAGACGATGTGGTCTGCCTCTACAATCCAGTTAACCTGGTACATCGGTTTTCTGGGTCCCATATAGCAGTAAGCATCCGGTACACAACTCAATACTTGCTCAGCGGGGCTGCACACGCTTTGGTCCTTAACCGACACAGGCAGAGCTACTCGACCAAGACCACGTCTTGGCGCTGCCTGGCCCTCCTGCCCGGTCTCATCTTTGGAAATATAAACTTTAGTTTGCCTATTCCCACTATACCGTGTGATCCTGACCTATATATAGATCGCGAGTAGATTCCAACTACTCGACTTCTACCGGATGTCCTAACCTATTTAGCACGGCATTATTCTACAGCGGAGAAATTCTTCTACCCTTGACTCCAGGGTTCCTTTGGTCATGCATTTGGAGTATAAAGCATATTTGACCGAATGCACATACAAACTATGACCATAGTAGTGAACAAAGTAAAAACTTTATAAACAACTTAAATGCAAACCGGAGCTTGCCTTTGTTCTGCAGGAGACTAAGTATCTACTCAGTTAGTGAAGACCACTTGAGGCTTGATCACTCGCTTTCCTTCCTCTTTGATCTCCACTTCAATTGCTTCATGATCTTCACGTAGAGGCTACACGTTATGAATATGCATATGTTTAATTGTAATGCTTTTGCTAATAAGTTCTAAAGATGAGTTTAAAACTGGAACTCTGTTTAAGAATTTAAAATGACACTGGTGCTAGTGGTTTGGGTTTGGGTTTAAGCACTATGATCAAGTGATAAGTGTTTTTCATCACTTGTGTGGTGATCACCTAATGATGTTGAACAGAACAGTACTGATCCAGATCCCAATGGAGCTGAAAATTTTCATGTCAGTTCCATGTCACAAGAAAGTAATCAGTACCAAAATTTATAATTTTTCATTGAGTAGTTCACTCAGAACAATTCCCTAAGCATTTAGGCAAAAAGGAATTAATTCTGAATAAATTTGCACTTTCATGCAAATCCAAGTGAACCACAATTTCAAACATATCTCAGGGAGAATGAATGAATTTTCCTAGGATTTTTGAAGCTAAGAATTTCACAGAACTGAATTTCCAAGTTTTGGAAATTCTCTGAAATTGTTTCTGTATTCATTTGAACACATCAACTTGAATTCATAATTCTCCTAACCAAATAACTCCAAATGATTTGAATTTTTTACAGGCGTTAACTAACACCCTAAAGAATACTCTGGCAAAATTTGAGGATTTTTAGATGAACCAAACTCCATCTATAATTCTTTTTCTGAAAAGCTTTAAAGATTTTTCAGAATTAATTAACGACTTTGATACAAATTGGGTTGGATATTTAGATATAGTTTTGCAATCTGAATCCAACCCAATTTGAATCACTAAATTTGGATCTTCCTAGCACAAGTTATGAGGTTCTAAAGTTTGAATTGAATTTGGGGATTCAAATAAACCGGGAAACATTTAAATTCTGACTGTGGGTCCCGAGTGATGTGTCAGTCCCTCGATGCAGCCACCACCGCGGTCCACAGAAAATTTGGCTGTAGCCACAAACGATCAAATGGCCACAGAAAATCCCAGTCTACCGCTAATGGTCACTGACCGGTGGGGCCGGAGGCTTCTTCTTCCTCCCGAGCCCCCTCCCCCTTTCCCACGCGCGCCTTCCCCCTCACCGGCGCGGCAGCGCTGCTTGGGACTCTCATTTTCCGGTGGGCTCAAGGGCTAAAACTCGCCGCTAGCCTCGCTCTCGATGTGAGGAACTCGTCCCCACAGTCACCGGAGGCCGGCGACGGCGCTAGACTCTTGTGCGACGTGCGGCGCTCGGAGCTTGCTCCGGCGACGTCGCGCGCCCTCTCTATACCCCCAAACCAACGGGTTTTTGGTTCCACAGCATCAGTGAGTCATGGGGGTGCTCGACTTTGGTTCAAACTTGTTCGGCAACGGCTCGAAATGAGGTCTCACCGTGTGCCTGGCGGTTCCTGTCATGACCGCCACTCAAAAAACTTAAAATTAGCTATGGCTATCCGGTTATACGCTAGGTTCCAAAAGGCAAAAGGTTCCCTATCAACTCTACCTCATGTGTGTGCAAAATGATCAGCTCTAACATCAATTTCAAGAATCCTTACCGTGGTTAGGTTTTCCCCGGCCGAGAGAAGAACTTGAAATTCCCGAGCTATGGTGCATGGATTGATCTGAAACTTGGGGAGGAGCAGCATGGTGATCCGGCGCTCCTCTGGGTACCCTTGATCGAGCGTGAAAACCTTCGTGTGGGGCTGTCCACGGGCATCCGGATGGTGGTGTGGTTTGGTTTGCCGCGTGGGAGCTAGGTTCTCGGTGTGGGGAAGCTTGGCTAGCTCAGTTGTGTGTGGAGAAGGTAGGAGAGGATCACTCGGTGCCGTTTTCGCAGCTCGGGGAGCTCGGTGTCATGAGTTTGGTCGCATTCCAATGATCGACCGAAGTGTCTGCCGTCCGGTGCTTTTGCCTGCAAGACAGAAATAGAGCTCGAGTGGGAGTCGGTTGGGGGCAAAAGATCACGCTGAAACTCGCAAGCTGGTCGCCAGCTCGAATCCGGGAGCTGAGGTGGCTTCCACAGGGGTCAAGGCTGCAGCTCAGTGGCGCTCGGAGAAATCCCGGGTGTGTTCGAGTCTGAACAGAGGGGATGATTTTGAGTGCAAGTTTACATGGCACTATGACATGTGGGGTCCACCCCTCTTTTCCCCTCTTCTTATCCCCCAAAATCCTCACAAATATCTTCTCAATTTGGTAGGTAATAAATTCCAATATGTGGAGCTCAAATTTGGGAATTCATTTGGACATAGGGCAAAGTTTCATCCAAGTTCAAATTTGAATTTGAATTCAGTTACCCTTTTATGTCCTATTGCAAAAGCTTAGCCAAAACACTTCCAAATGTGGTAAAAATTTGTATTCCCACAAATTTGGAGTTGAGGATTTCAAATATGGACTCAATTTTTAAATTTGGTTGCTGCACATATAAACCTTGAACCCACAGTTTGAAAACCTCCTTTATGATGACCCATTTGAATTTGAGTGCAACATTTGGTTTGCTTATAGCCCATGCCTGATTCCCTCTTGGTCCTAATATGAACCTCACAAGTTCAGTTTGAATTTGTCTTAACATTTGGAATTCAGCACGAACTCAAACATAGTCCTAATTCACTCCATTTTAGCTCACCCTCAAATCAGAAGGTTGCCACCATAAATCTCCCCAATTGCAAATGTATCAGGCTCCATGTGTATTAAAAATTTTGGCGACAATTTGAGGTGAGCATTTGAGTCTAAAGACCTACTTTTAATTCTTTCTTAAACACATGTATGATTTACACATGAGTTTAACTCCACCTTGATCCAACACATTCAAATGAATGCTAGAACCCATGTGGTTGTACCCCATGTACCCCATCCCGTGCAAGAAAGTTTTTGTAAGTCCCATTTTTCATGAACTAGAAAACACAATGATGTTCAAAACATCTGTTTCTTTACATTCACATTTAAGGGACTTTTCCATTCCTCCCCCCTTAAAAAGAATCTCGTCCTGAGATTCCAAAAGAAGAACGAGACGGGAGAGGTCATTCTAAGCTGTTCGACGATAAAAGTTCCGGATCGTTTTTACAGAAGTAATCTTTGCTTTCCACGTTGTTTCTTCTGTGGTATGATTACTCCACAGCATCTTGTAAAATCCTAATGTCCGGTTCCAGGTGTTCCGAATCTTTTCATCGATAGTCTGAACCGGTCGCTCGGTGTAGGCACGATCCGGCTTCAATTCGTCGATTTCTTTGGTGCGGACAGCAGTAATAAATTTGGGGCATTTTCTCAGCAGTGACACATGAACCATGTCATGAACACCCGCAAAGCTTGCCGGTAGTTCCAGCCGGTAGGCTACGGTTCCGCACTTCTCCACGATAGCAAATGGATCTAAGGCCCGGGGAGCGAATCTCCCCTTTACATCGAACCGGTGAATTCCTTGCATCAGAGACACACGAAGATAAATGTGTTCTCCGCCGTCAAAATGCAATGGTCTACACTTTTTATCATCGTAGCTTTTCTGTCGGGATTGTACAGCCTTCAAGTTCGCTTCTATTGTCTGAACTCGGTCATCGGCTTTGTTGACTAATCACCGCAAACAGTACTCTTTCTCCGTACTCACACCACTTCAGCGGTGTGCGACATTTGTGGACGTAGAGCTTTATCTTACGAGGTATAACCATACGGTCTTTAAACCATAGAGTACCCTCATTGTCCTTCCTGAATCACCTCATCTGTCCGTTGTCTACTCTTCTCCGTATGTGAGACATACCCTTGTCTCTCCATTGAACCTCAGTAATCGCAAGGTTGTGAACGTGGGCTTTCCGACTAAACGTGTCAGCAACCGCGTTCATTTTTCCCGGATGGTAGTGGATCTCGAAGTTATGATCTTTGATGAGCTCCAACCATCTTTGAGAATACCTCTGCACGAACTAGTTGATCGAATAAACTATCGACGCGGGACAGGGTACTTGTTCTTTATAGTGACGGCATTGAATGAATGATAATCAACACTTAATCTTAGTGTCTCGTCGTTCTTCTTAATGAACAGCGCAGAGAATCCCCAGGGTAATGAGCTTGGTCGTATAAAACCTGTGCTCATGAGTTCACTTAGTTGCTCCTTCAACTCCGCTAGTTCATTGGGTGCCATCTTTTACGGCCTCCATGAAATCGGTGTTGTTTCTGGCGCCAGTTCAATCTTGAACTCAACGCCCCGTTGGCCGGCATGCCCGGTAACTCATCAGAAACACATCCTATATTCACGTCCCACCGGAATATCCTCGAGTTTAATCACTTCCGTGTGTTAGGCCTAACCCGTTCTCTTTGCTGTACAGAACGGACTCTTCTGTCCTAACCCAGATTTTGATCAATTTATTGGCATTTTCATAACTCAAGTTAAATACAAAAGTTAAATTCAACTTCAGTATGTTTCCAACGAGTACTCATATGCCTCTAGATCATTTCTGGATCAAAAGTTATGATTGCTCAAAGTTGACAGAATTCCTGGATAAAATTTGCCAGCATCTCTTTTGTATGTGGCTATAATTATCACAGTTCTATATGAAAATACAATAAGAATCTGAGCAGGCTTTGAACTACAACAATGTTGCACATTTCATAACCTTTCCAACGGTGTATAACAGGATCCCTAAGGATTTTTCTACAGAAAGTTATGGCTGAAAAACAGAAACGTCCAGAGAGGTTTTGCTGCTGTCCTGGATCTGGACAGTTTGCCTTCAACTGGACTTCTCACCAATTCAACGTGTGATTTTTCTCTGGAGGTCTATAAATAAGTTGTAGACCACTTGAAAATCTTTCCAGAACTGTATCATACTAATTAATTGGGTAAAGCTATTCAGAGTTATGCTCTGTTAAATCCAGCAAGAATTTCCTTCCAGAAACAGAGCACTCTGTTTTTGAAACCTTTGAAGCCTAGTCATTCTCTCATTTGAATCTTAGCTCAAAATAAGAGCTCAGTAACTAATATTTGTTTCAAACTTATATTTTTAATAGAAAGTTAGTTCATGAATCATTTCTTCATAGGGAAGAGGTTATTAAGTGTATTACGGTGACGATGCACCGTAAGAAACATGTCAGTACTACGTTCCTCAAAAAAGGAAAATCCTAACCGGATTATACCGTCATATAAGTATCAGTTGTGGCACTAAATGGTCTCCCGCACACGTATAATACATGGGATACATACGTGGTTAGTACCTGCAGAAGAACAATCAATAGTGATGCACTCAAGGGTTGTTGTCATGTCAGGCAGGTCCATATTTGAAAGTAAATACATACGCCTGTATCATTACCATATGTCTGTCCTTGAGTTAAGCCACATCTCAAGGTATGTGATCGTGTTTTCACACCACACGATGGAGAACCCGAGTAGAACACGAACGCGTTGTCATGGTTGGGAATTTTATCAACCCAACAGATACCACCTACTGCCCTGCAGGGCACACCGATGGCAAGCGCTGCGTATGTCCTCCTAGCCTATTTCCATAAGAACACACTATCGCGTTACCGACCACACGATGGGGTTTCCACTTTTTTGCCTAATGCACGCCAGGGACCAGCGTTTCATATGAACTCAGGAACATGAAGAGTCCAAGAGTTTCATATTAACGCCCCACACCAAGCTGTGAGACCTATCCCTGAACCACTTTCCTCGTCAGGGGAGCTAACCGAAATTGATCTGCTTTCGGTGGCATTCCTTGCCATGCATACCTGAACGTAGGTGCATCGTTACATAATCAAAATTCAGAATTATAACACATATGTTAGTCATGCAACTTTAAGTAACTATACTAATATAGTTCTTATTTGGGCCTAATACCGTTTCCTCACCGTATCCTAAGTTTTTGTCATAATACGACCCTTATTCCGTGCGCTATTACCAATGCGGTTCTGATACCACGCTGAGGGAGACCCCGGCTCGTATCACGGGGCCGTGCCACTCGCCCAGGAATCACATTGGATGGTGCCGTTTTATGCGGCACCCAACAGCACACATATAAGGAAACTGTATTAGATAAATCAAAAGCGGAAGCTTACAAATGTTCTTTGTAAATAATTTACATCAAATAGCTACAGCGGAAGACTACAATCAACTCACGTCAAGTAACTAATGAGCACTCGAAAGGAGGTCCAGCCCACGGATTCCTCTCACTAGCAACACGAAGACATGGCAGCGGCTCGGTTCTCCATGTGTTACCTGACTCGGAAGTTTCCGAGTCTCACCAGACAACCTTCTTTATAAGCGTCGATGTTAACCTGCAAAATCACTCATATAGCAAGAGTGAGCACAAAGGCTCAGCAAGACTTAACTGTCTCTCCTAAAGCATGCAACTCTACATGAAAGTAAGTTAAGACCTAAATATGTAAGTTGCAAGAAGACTCGCCTACAAGTTCATCCTTAACTTTCGGATTTTAGCCATCACAGTAGTGCCCTTGCGCCCAACAACATTGGAACTCCACAATCAAACAAGAAATGCTTCATTCCACTGTTACTTGTCCCAAGGTGGAAATTAACTTTAGTTTCCTCTATCTCTACTTCAAACAAGGTTTTCATGCAATTCCAATAATCATAGCAGGAATTAAAATTTGCAAACTGTTCTCACACAACTTGCTTACTACGTCAATACACAGTGAGCAAGCGGTACTCATAACCGCGAGGGACGGTGATTCGAATCAAACATTGCCCGGATAACTCGACACATACGCCCGCCTCTGAAGACCCAAATCTGGCGTCCTTCATTACGTCGTATGTGGCAACCTTTCGCAGGACACCCAACTGTAGAACCGGTCGCGCCGTCTCTGGCTCATAGGTCTAATGAGACGATGTGGTATGTCTCTACAATCCAGTTAACCTGGTACATCGGTTTCCTGGGTCCCATTTAGCAGTAAGCATCCGGTACACAACTCAATACATGCTCAGCGAGGCTGCACACGCTTCGGTCCTTAACCGACAGAGGCAGAGCTACTCGACCAAGACTTTGTCTTGTCGCTGCCTAACCCTCCTGCCCGGTCTCATCTTTGGAAATATAAACTTTAGTTTGCCTCTTCCCACTATACCGTGTGATCCTGAGCTATAGCTCGCGAGTAGATTCCAACTACTCAACTTCTACCGGATGTCCTAATCTATTTAGCACAGCATTATTCTACAGCGGAGAAATTCTTCTACCCTTGAATCCAGGGTTCCTTTGGTCATGCATTTGGAGTATAAAGCATATTTGACCGAATGCACATACAAACTATGACCATAGTAGTGAAGAAAGTAAAAACTGTATAAACAACTTAAATGCAAACCGGGATTGCCTTGATTTTGCAGGTGACTAAGTATCTATTCAATTAGTGAAGACCACTTGAGGCTTGATCACTCGCTTTCCTTCCTCTTTGATCTCCACTTCAATTGTTTCACAATCTTCACGTAGAGGCTACACGTTATGAATATGCATATGTTTAATTGTAAAGCTTTTGCTAACAAGTTCTAAAGACAAGTTTAAAACTGGAACTCCGTTTAAGAATTTAAAATGACACTGGTGCTAGTGGTTTGGGTTTGGGTTTAAGCACTATGATCAAGTGATAAGTATTTTTCATCACTTGTGTGGTGATCACCTAATGAGGTTGAACAGAACAGTACTGATCCAAAGCTCCAATGGAGCTGAAAATTTTCATGTGAGTTCCTTGTCACAAGAAAGTAATCTGGACAAAAATTTAGAATTTCTCAATGAGTAGTTCACTCAGAACAATTCCCTAAGCACTTTCATGCAAATCCAAGTGAACCACAATTTCAAACATAGCTCAGGGAGCATGCATGAATTTTCCTAGGATTTTTGAAGCTAAGAATTTCCCAGAACTGAATTTCCAAGTTTTGGAATTCTATGAAATTGTTTCTGTATTCATTTGAACACAGCAACTTGAATTCAGAATTCTCCTAAACAAATCAACTCCAAATGAGCTGAAATTTCTACAGGAGTTAACTAACATCCTAAAGAATACTGTGGCGAAATTTGAGGATCTTTGGATGAACAAAACTCCCTCTAAAATTATTTTGCTGAAAAGTTTTAAAAAAAATTCCAGAATTAATTAATGACTTTCATAAAATGGGTTGCATATTTGGATAGAGTTTTTCAATCTGAATCCAATCCAATTTGAATCACTAACTTTGGAGCTTCCTAGCACAAGTTATGAGGTTCTAAAGTTTGAATTGAATTTGGGGATTCAGATAAACCGGGAAACATTTAAATTCTGACTGTGGGTCCCAGGTGACATGTCAGTCCCTCAATGCAGCCACACCACGGTCCACAGACAATTTGGCTGTAGCCACAAACGATCACATGGCAACAGAAAATCCCAGTCTACCGCTAACGGTCACTGACCGGTGGGGCCGGAGGCTTCTTCTTCCTCCCGAGCCCCCCTCCCCCTTTCCCGTGCGCGCCTTCTCCCTCGCTGGCGCAGCGACGCTGCTTGGGACTCTCGTTTTCCGGTGGGGGCAAGGGCTGAAACTCGCCGTTAGCCTCGCTCTCGACGTAAGGAACTCGTCCCCACACTCACCGGAGGCCGGTGACGGTGCTAGACTCTTGTGCGACGTGCGGCGGCTCGGTGCTTGCTCCGGCGACGTCGCGCGCCCTCTCTAGACCCCCAAACCAACGGGTTTTTGGTTCCACAGCATCAGTGAGTCATGGGGGTGCTCGACTTTGGTTCAAACTTGATCGGCAACGGCTCAAAATGAGGTCTCAACGTGTGCCCGGCGGTTCCCGCCATGACCGCCACTCGAAAAACTCAAAGTTAGCTATAGCTACCCGGTTATACGCTAGGTTCCAAAAGGCAAAATGTTCCCTACCAACTCTAGCTCATGTGTGCGCAAAATGATCCTTACCCGCGGTTAGATTTTCCCCGTCCGAGAGAAGAACTCAAAATTCTCGAGCTACGGTGCATGGATTGATCTGAAACTTGGGGAGGAGCAGCGTGGCGATCCGGCGCTCCTCTGGGTGCCCCTGATCGAGCGTGAAAACCTTCGTATGGGGCTGTCCACGGGCGTCCGGACGGTGGTGTGGTTTGGTTTGCCGCGCGGGAGTTAGGTTCTCGGTGTGGGGAAGGTTGGCTAGCCCAGTTGTGTGTGGAGAAGGTAGGAGAGGACCACTCGGTGCCGTTTTCGCAGCTCGGGGAGCTCGGTGGCATGAGTTTGGTCACCTTCCGACGATCGACCGAAGTGTCTGCCGTCCGGTGCTTTTGCCGTGCAAGACAGAAACAGAGCTCGAGTGGGAGTCGGTTGGGGGCAAAACATCATGCTGAAACTCGCAAGGTGGTCACCAGCTCGAATCCGGGAGCTGGAGGTGGCTTCCACGGGGGTCTCGGCTGCAGCTCGGTGGCGCTCGGAGAAATCCCGGGTGTGTTCGAGTCTGAACAGAGAGGATGACTTCGAGTGCAAGTTTAGATGGCACTATGACATGTGGGGTCCACCCCTTTTTCCCCTCTTCTTATCCCCCAAATTCCTCACAAATATCTCCTCATTTTTGTAGGTAATAAATTCCAATATGTGGAGCTCAAATTTGGGAATTCATTTGGACATAGGGCAAAGTTTCATCCAAGTTCAAATTTGAATTTGAATTCAATTACCCTTTTATGTCCTATTGCAAAAGCTTAGCCAAAACACTTCCAAATGTGGTAAAAATTTGTATTCCCACAAATCTGGAGCTGAGGATTTCAAATATGGACTCAATTTTTAAATTTGGTTGCTGCACATATAAACCTTGAACCCACAGTTTGAAAACCTCCTTTATGATGACCCATTTGAATTTGAGTGCAACATTTGGTTTGCTCTTGATTCCCTCTTGGTACTAATCTGAACCTCACAAGTTCAGTTTGAATTTGTCTTAACATTTGCAATTCAGCACGAACTCAAACATAGTCCTAAATCACTCCTTTTTAGCTCACCCTCAAATCAGAAGGTTGCCACCATAAATCTCCCCAATTCCAAATGTATGAGGCTCCATGTGTATTAAAAAATTTTGCGGCAATTTGAGGTGAGCATTTGAGTTTAAAGACCTACTTTTAATTCTTTCTTAAACACATGTATGATTTACACATGAGTTTAACTCCACCTTGGTCCAACACATTCAAATGAATGCTTGCACCCCATGTACCCCATCCCATGCAAGAAAGTTTTTGTAAGTCCCATTTTTCATGAACTAGAAAACACAATGTTGTTCAAAACATCCGTTTCTTTACATTCACGTTTTTGGGACTTTTGCACAAGATATCATCAATGAACACCACCACGAACTTGCCCAACTTCGGCGTGAACACCGAGTTCATGAAGTACATGAAATGTGCCGGGGCATTGGTGAGACCAAAAGACATGTTGAGATATTCATATAGTCCATATCTCATTGAGAATGTCGTCGTTGGTATATCCTCCACCCGGATCTTTATTTGACGATACCCTGAGCGAAGGTCCATCTTTGAAAACACACTCGCACCCACAAGTTGATCGAACAAAATGTAAATGCAGGGCAGTAGATATTTATTCTTGATGGTGACGGCGTTGAGCGGTCGGTAATCCACACACAACCTCAAGGTTTCATCTTTGTTCTTGACGAACAGCACCCAGCATCCCCATGGCGAGGAACTCAGTCTAATGAAACCCTTGCTCAACAAGTCATTGAGCTGTTCCTTCAACTCAGTCAGCTCATTCGGAGCCATCTTATAAGGTCTCCGTGATATTGGTGTAGTCTCTGGTGCAAGTTCAATCTTGAACTCCACATCCCGTTCAGGTGGCATGCCCTGGAGATCATCCAGGAACACGTCGGGGTATTCTCGGACTACGGGGATGCCCTCTAACTTGGGAGCTTCATTATGATAGGCGGCTGAAACTTCCGGGACCGGGTTGTCTAATATGAGGGAATGCGGATGGTGGAGTGGAGAGTTGAGATGAACCGTCCGTGATAATGTTTCCAGGACAGCACCATGTTAACTTAGCCATGACATTCCTAAGATTGCATCAATCTTCTGCCCCTCAAGAATAATCATAGTAGTGGGATATATTCTCCCACCTAAGCATAGTGGTGCTTTTGGAATCATCATATTTGCTGAAATCTTCCCTCTCGGTGAGCAGATCATATATGAGCACTCGGTTGGAAACACTTGCAGTTGATGCTTAACCACATATGATGCACTTATGAAGTTGTGGGTTGCATCAGAATCAAATAAAATAATGATTGCTCGATCATTGAGGGTGAACGTACCTTCCAGCACGTTCTCTCCTTCCGTGGCGTCCTCATTGTCGAGGTAACGAACGCCCCTGGGTCGCTGACCTCCCTTCTTCACTGGTGTTCAGCCACGAGCACCGTCCTGATATTGGGCTTGCCTGCTGCTTTGCTGCCCCTGTGGACAGTCCTTCGAGAAATGACCCACCTGGCCACACGTATAGCATGTGTAGTGAGGCAGTCCTCCGCTGACCGGCGGACGGAATCCCAGGGCACGTTGTCGTGGTGGAAACGACTGGGGTACCATCTGCTGCTGTTGCTGCTGTTGCGGTCGCGGTGGTGGCATCGGCGGTCCGAATGGGGGTGGCCGATAAGGACCCCCAAACTCTTGAGGTCGTGCTGGTAGTTGTCACTGCTGAATTGATGGTGTCTGATACAGCATGCGGTATTTTTGAGGAGCTCCACCGCTGCTGCTCGGTGGAGCGCTGCGCTTCTGCTGCTCAGCCAAGAATTCCCGCTGAGCATCCTCTTGCAAAATCGCGGCATTGACGAGGTCGTTGAAGGTGCTGCGATTGCATTGCGTGAGGTAAGTCTTCATCTCAGAATTTAAACCTTGATAGAACTGCTCGCGCTTCCTCTCCTCGGTGGAGATGTAATCCGACGTGTACTGCGCCAGATGGTTGAACACACGGGAGTAGTCATGGGCACTCCTCCCGCCTTGCTTCAGTTCCAAGAATTCTTAGAAATTCCTCTTCATAATCCCAGAAGGTATGTGATAGGCGCGGAATGCCTCCCGGAATTCTTTCCATTCGACGGCCTGGCCAGCAGGAGTGAGGCGACATAATTCGCCCACCACGCAATGGCGGCACCGTGAAGCTGCTGCGACATGAAGAGAGTCTTCTGCCGCTCCGTGCATTGGACCAGCTTGAACTTGGACTCGATCGTCCGCAGCCAGTTGTCGGCCTCCAGTGGTTCCGCCGCTTCGGTGAACACCGGAGGATGCATACTCATGAAATCCGAGTATATAGTGATGTGGGGATCACAAGGCCCCCTCTCTTGACGCGTCCCCACCTGGGACGTATTCTGCACAATCATGCGGAGCATGTCCGTCTGCTCCTCACGAGAGCCCACCAGCGCCGAGATCACATCTGCTAGTGTAAGCGGAGGCGGCGGTGGTGGTTGTAGCTGCGGGGTGTTGTCGTAGGCAGGCGGCTGGGAGTCATCACCCCCTTGCTGACTCAAGCCCTCGACCTCGTGCGTGGTCTGGGTACGAACCATCTGCAACCATAACGACAATAACATTAGCCCCATAGCATACTCCTTGCAGTCCATAAAATAGTGGTAAACATAATGACGGTAAACATGCGATACATCTTGTACATGGATAATGTAACACTGTGCACAAGCTACACCATTAGTGGACCAAATACAAATTATTGAAATCCAAATTGACGGACTTCCTCTTTGGAAGTTCATCTCAACTAGATTTGGTCACTATGAGACGTTAATATCACGTTGTCATCACATATACTACTATTTATCTTCAATACGACACAAACATGGTCTCTAGCAAAAAGAACTTAAGTAATGTACTCAAACCTTTCACTAGTTGAAGATACTACTCATGAGTATGTTCTACCCCATTGGAAGTAATAAAACTCCACTAGGTACAACAATCTCTCAAATGAGTTCAACTGTTCATTCCTCTGCCCAGAATGACCAGTTCCTACTTATCCCAGATTTTGACCTGGTACTTTGCATTTTAGTAACTCCAGTTGAATACCAAAGTTAAATTTAACTTCAGTATCTTTCTAACAAGTATTTATTCGCCCCCATATCAGCTCTGGTTAAAAGTTATGATAATTCACAGTCAACAGAATTTCTGGAAGAATTTCAACAGCACCTCCTTTGAATGTTGCTGTTTTCAATTCCAAATTCCACTGAATTCCGTGCTGCAAGTGCAAAAACTTAGAATTACAAAGATGTAACACATCTCCAAAACTTTCCAAAAATGTATCATATTATTATTTTAGATTTTTCTACAGCGAGTTATGCCTGATGAACAGAACAGTCCAGAGAGAGTTTTGACTCTGTCCTGGTCCTAGACAGTTTACAATCATCTGGAATTTCAACCAGTTTGATGTGTGATTCTGTTCTGGAAGTCTACAACAAAGTTGTAGAGCACTTAAACCCCTTTTCATAACTATATCCCACACCTCCATTGGCTAAGTAAACTGTATGTTAGGCTCTGTTAAATTTCAGCAACCTTGCTGCCCAAAACAGAGCATTCTGTTTTTCAAGTCCATTGCGCTGAACTAATCAAATTTTTGAATTTTTCTTCAAAACCAGAGTCCTAAAGATTAAAAAATGGTTATATTAGTTCCTTTTTAAACTTGTCTTTAATGCAATCATGATTAGTACCTGTCGGTACTATGTTCCTCACAAAATAGAAAATACTAACCGTATTATACCGGCATATATGTCTCAACTGTGGCACTAAAAACGGTCTCTCGCGCACGTATACTACACAGGATACGTTCGTGATCAGCACCTGCAGAAGAACACTAAATAATGATGCACTCAAAGGTTGCTGTTATTCCAGGCAGGTCCATATCATAGTAAAAACATATGCCCGTATCATTTTCATACGGCCGTCCTTGAGTTAAGTCACTTCTCAAGGTACATGGTCTGGTTTTTACACCACACGGCGGGGAACCCGAGTAGAGCACGAACAGGTCGTCACGGTTGGGAATTTTATTAATCCAACCGATACCACCTACTACCCTGCAGGGCACGCCGATGGCAAGCGCTACGTATGTCCTCCTAGGCTATTTCCAGAAGAACACACTATCGCCTCACCGACAACACGATGGGGTTTCCACTTTCTTACCTAATGCACATCAGGGACCAGCATTTCATATGAACTCAGGAATATGAAGAGTTCAAGAGTTTCATATTGACGTCTCACACCAAGTTGTGAGACCTATACCCTGAACCACTTTCCTCGTTGGTGGAGCTAACCGAAATTGAACCGCTTTCGGTGGCGTTCCTTACCATGCTTACCTGAGCGTAGGTGCGTCGTTACATAATAAAAATTCAGAATTATAACAAGTAGGTTAGTCATGCCACTTTAAGTAACTATACTAATATAATCCTTATTTGGGAATACTAGCGATTCCTCACCGTAATCCTATGTTTTCCCGTAAGACTGTCCTTATTTAGTGTGCTATCCCCTAAGCAACTCTGATACCAGCCTATGTCGGACTGAAATCCGTACATTCCAAGATCACAGAGGGTGGTGCCGCACGATGCGACACCCGACAGCACACATGATAAGGAAACCAAGTATTACATTGAAAACATGCTGAATTTGTACAAAAGTAGTACACTCTTCAGTTACAACTCCTCTACAGAGTCTACTACAGCGGAAGGTTTTTATACATCTCATGCCAACACCTAACTAGCAAAAGTTGGTTGTCCGGCCCTACGGACAACCCACACTAGCTTCACTCAGCCTCAGCGCGGCATGTACGGCTCCCACGCAGCAGTAGTCCCCGACGGAGGGTAGCCCTAGCCGGTGGACTCGTACTCCCAGTCTGTGGGGTACTCCTCACCTGCAGACACTCATAGCCGCAACCGTGAGCACAATGGATCAGCAGGTATTAACCGACTCTCCTACACATGAAACGCTACATGCAAGTCATACTCGAACATAGGATGAAAGTTTGCAGCAAAAGGACACGCCTACAAGTTCATCCTTAATTCATCTTTTAGCCACAAGTTAAGGGTTCACAAAGCTGAAATTTAGTAAGCAATATTTGGTGGCACACATGTAGCAATATAAGTTATTCATATCAGCAATATTGAATCATAACATTCCATATGTTAACCTATGTCATGACTCAGTGACCAAGTGGTACTCATTACTGCGAGGGGCGGCGAATCGACTCGATATACACCTGCAGGGATACCCGAATAGCACGTCACGTACGCCCATCCGCGGAGCTGCACATCACGCTCACTCGATGTCGTACTGAACAACCTTTCATCAAACAACCCAAACGTCGAACCGGTCGCACCTAAGTGGACAGGAGGTTCCCTACACGGAGCATCTCTCTGTGCCCGTTAGCGGATTTCCACCTTGCTGCCCTCAACCGACACCTATAAATCGGTGCGTTATGCCTCGACACCCGGAGGTATAGGTTACATCAATTTATCGGATCCCATATATCCGATATGCCTTCGGTACATTCAAACTTGAACAGCGTGGGCCGCACACGGATCAGTCCTCAATCGACACAGACAGGGCTACGCACACAAAGCCTCCTCTTGCTGCGTCCTAGCCCCCTGCCTACTCTCATTTTTCTTACTAAAGTTGTCTCACATCTCTAATCAATCCTGTGTCACAAACCCTATACTTACGAGTACATTCCAACTACTCGACTTGTACCGAAGTATATAAACATTAAGCAAAGCATGATCTACTCGAGGACTTAGACACTACCCTCACTTTCTTTGGAATATTCTGGTTATGCATGTGGAGTGTCAATCATCCTACACCTAATGCACATACATACTTCAAACTATGTGAATATAATTCAAAACTTGATAAACTTTGTTAAATGCAAACCGGGACATGCCTTGTTGCTGCTGGTCAGGGGTTAGGGTCTCTTCCAAAGGTATTACGTCCAGTATCTCCGGGGTCTCCTCGTGTTCAGCGACTACACGCAATCAATTCAATGATATGCCAATTTAAATGCAAATGTATTGAATTTAGCATATAAAGAACTATAGCTCTATCTAGACATACCATTTGGCTCTGAAATGTTTACTGTGGCTTGGTAAGAACCTAACCAGAGACCTGACCAAATTTCATTTGAAAAAAAAGCTCATTTGAGCTCTGCACAAATAAAACTCTAAATGGTCATTACTAGAGTTTCTAAGCATTTCCAGGAATTTTCATGGATCAAACTATTACTTTCTGGAAACTAGAGTTTGAGATGGTTCTAATGGAGTTGGTTTCATGTAGTTTGAAGAAACCTAGAGGAAGTTGTGCCCAAATCAAGATTTGAGAAAATTCTGAGAAAGGTTTCTGTACATTTTACTATTTTCTCAGTGCAGTTCACCTAATGATACCATTAGGGGGACTAAATAAACTTGGATGGATCTTAATTTTTTCCTGTGACTCAAGGATTTTCAAATGAACGTCCTAGACAAATTTCAGAATTTTCCATAAAGGAATTCTCCAGATAAAATTCCCAACAGTTTAAAAGTTAGGGAATTAATTCTGGAAAAATAATAAGTTTCATGAACTGAAACTTGTTTTGCTGGATAGACTCGGAGTGCTGAACCCAACAAAATTTGGTTCACTCAATTTGCACCAACCTAGCAAAAGTTATGGGCATTTGAAGTTTTAACTGAAATCTGAAATTCAAAGAAAAGTTTAAACCCTGCATGCGGGCCCTACCACACGCTTTCATCTTCCTCGCGCGCGTCCGAGCTTGGGTGATGGCATTCTCCGGCGAGGTCCACTGGAAGTTACTTCCCGGCCTCCTCTTGGGCTAAATCTCACCGCCCCTCACTTTAAGAACATGGGGAATTCATCCACGGGGTCAGCCGAGGCCCGCGGCTATGGAGCAGCTCTGGCGAAGTCGCCTGGCTCCTACAGGGGCTTATTCTGATCAACCCTTGGCCCTACAGCTCCGTGGTGACATACTAAGAACGGATATGGAGTCAGTTCGCCGTGAAAACGGCCGGAGATGGGAGCTCACCATCGACCTAGGTCTAACATCGGTGGCAACTCGAAAAACTCGAAGAGCAGAGCCTATACTCGACGATTTTTGATATTTTTGATCCTAGTTGGACGTGGGAAAGTGTAGAACGTGTGTGTAGCTCAGCATACGCTGTGGTGGACTAATCACCATGAATTTTAGAGTTTCGAGCGGCTTGGTTCTATGAACACCGAAACGATAAATGGAGAAATTCTCCTTTGGTGATGCATGAAAAGATGAGCGGTTTGCACCAGCATGTCAAGCACCTTAGGGCGGTCGGTTTTTGTGTTGATCGTCGGCCACGAGATGGCTTTTAGCACTTGGGCGCCGGAGAGCCGAAACAACTGAGCGGCGGCGAGTTTTTCCTTCGGACCAGAGCCAGGAATAGTGTGAACGGTCGGGGAAAAGGGCGTTCACGTGGCAGAGCGCGTTGCTTATATCCTTTATCCACCGGAACACCTGAGCAGGAGGTGGCCCTCACACTGCTCCTTGGGGTTGAGCAGCAGCCCGCGCTGGCGCGCTCCCGTTGAAACTGAGGCAGTTCCCAAGCTTCTGCAGCTGACAAGGTGGGTCCACTTCTCCCCTCTAATACTTTTCATTATTTCCTTGATATTTTCTGAGCTACTCACACTTAAATGTTAGACTTCATCACAAAGTCATTCGTTGAATTTGAAATCCTCAAATTTGAGCAGGGTTAGCTAAATCCGAATCACACTTGAATTTGAAATTCAAATTCAGTTTTGAATTAATCCAAATATAGCTCCCGACAAGATGAACTCCAATGAGGATGAAAATTGGGGGGCTAACTCAGAAAAATGTGCTGAGTTTCAATATGAAGTTAACATTTTAATCTATGTGATGAAAGTGGCTGAAATTTAAATTTGCATTCAAATAGCCCTTTTTGCAATTGTATCCAAAAGTGCCTCAAAATAATTTAAACTTGCATGAAACTTGGCATGAGCACTCCTAAGAAGGTTTAGAGCCTAATGGTAAGCTCAGCCTCTCATGTTTACATGTGTGAAATCCTATTTTTGGATTTATGATTTTTTCATCTAATTATCCTCTTGATGGTGTTTACATGCTCTTCACATGTATTCATGAGCTATCCACAAAATGAGCTGGTTTGTGGTGATGTGATGAATAATCTAACAAGTAAATTCTTGGGCTTTTACACCCCGGACCTGCTGTCAGAGTTTGAATTTTCCCTGGATTATTTGAATTGCAGATTTAGCTCAAACTTTAGAACTTCATAACTTTTGCTAGGAAACTCCAAATTCGGTGGTTCAAATTGGGCTAGATTCAGCTTGGAAAGATCTATACAAATTTGCAACCAATTTGTATGGAAGTCAATAATAAAGTCTGGAAAATTCTTTGAAGCTATTCAGTAAAAATATTTTTGAGGGAGTTTGGTTTATCCAAGAATCCTCAAATTTTGCCAGAGTAGTCCATAGGATATTATTGAACTCCTGTTAAATTTTCAGCTCATTTAGAGTTTATTTGGGTATGAAAATTCAGAGTACAATGTTGCTGTGCTCAAAGTGGTCCAGAAACTTTTTCAGAAAATGTTTCCAATTTGTAAAATCCACTTTGGGCAATTCCTAGCTCCAAAATTCCTAGGAAAATTCATTCATGCTCTCTGAGATATGTTTTAAATTGTGGTTCACTTGAGTTTGCATGAAGGTTCAAAATTATTCAGAATTAATTTCTTTTTGCCTAAATGCTTAGGAAATTGTTCTGGATGAACTACTCATTGAAAAGTTCTGAGTGTAGGTCCATAATGTTTTCTTGTAACAAGGAACTCACAGGAAATTTCTCAGATAAATTTGAGCTCTGGATCAGTACTTTCTATATACCTTTCATAGGTTAAAATGCAACAATTAGGAAGAGCACTTAGCACTTGATTCCACTTTGCTAAATCTAGCTTCATCAACTGAGATCCTATCAACCCTAGTTCCTAATCAGAGTTCTATTCTCTACTTTGTAGCAAATATTTGATCACAAAGCATTTATAATTGAATACATGTGCATGTTCATAACGTGTAGTGATTAAACGTGGAGAAGTATGAAGGAAGTAACGCTTGGATCAAGGAGCAAGAAGAGCACGTGATTAAGCTTCAACTCATCAGCAACTAACTGCATATTATATCTGACTTTAGTCACCCGCAAAACAAAGGCAAGCTCAGGTTTGCATTTAAGTTGTTTATAAAGTTTTTTACTGTGTTCACTATTATGGTTTAGAGTTTGTCTGCGCATTAGGACAGGAATGATTTATCCTCCAACTGCACGACCAAATGAACCATGGAGTCAAGGGTAGAATAAGTTTCCCCGCTGTAGACTATTGCCATGCTAAATAGGTTATGACATCCGGTAGAAGTGGAGTAGTTGGAATCTACTCGCGAGCTATAGTTCGGGATCATACGGTTATGGTTTAAGAAGCAAACCAAAGTTTATGTTTCCAAAGATGAGACTGGACAGAGAGTGTAGGCAGCGACAAGACGAGGTCTTGATCGAGTAGCTCTGCCTGTGTCGGTTAAGGACTGTTCTCGTGTGCGGCCCTGCTGAGCAAGTATTGAGTTGTGTACCGGATGCTTACTGGTATATGGGACCCAGGAAACCGATGTACCAGGTTAACTGGATTGTAGAGGCATAGCACAACGTCTTGTTAGACCTATGAGCCCGAGACAGCGTGACCGGTTCTACAGTCGGGTGTCCTGCAAAAGGTTGCCACATACGACGTAATGAAGGACGCCATATTTGGGTCTTCAGAGGCGGGCATATGTGTCGAGTAAGCCGGGCAGTGTTTGATTCGAATCACCGTCCCTCGCGGATATGAACGCTTGCTCACTGTGTTATGACGTAGTAATCAAAGTTGAGTGACAACAGTTTGCAAGTTTTATATGTTTTGTTATGATAAATTGAATTGCATGATAACCATGTATGAAGTAGAGATAGAGCAAATTAAAGTTATTTTTCCACCATGGGACAAGTAACATTGAAATGAAGTGTTTCTTGTTTCATTGTGGAGTTCCAATTTTGCTCGGCGCAAGGTCATTACTATGATGGCTAAAATCTGAAAATCAAGGATGAACATGTACGCGAGTCTTTATGCAACTTACATGTTTATGTCTTAAGTTACCTTCATGTAGAGTTGCATGCCTTAGGAGAGACGGTTAAGTCTTGCCGAGCCATCGTGCTCACTCTTGCAGAGTTGTTGTTTTGCAGGTAATCCATCGTATACCGTGAAGGGTCAAGCATGATAGCACCATTCTTGGCTGCATGGTTGAAAGAAACCCTGCTCGTCGCCAAATCCATTTCCTGCTGCTAGAAAGTGTTATCTGCGGGCAGGATAACTCCTTTGCTGCTTAGCTAGGTTTTTTGAGAGTAATAACGGTTGTATTTCCACTGTAACTTTGATTGTATATTCCGCTGTTGTACATTAGAGTGTACATTATTATTTGTAAAAAACAGATTTGTTATTTAATACACACTTGTTTATGTCTTGGATTCAATTCTGTGTGTGCTAGACGGTGTCGCCTAACATGGCACCATCCAATGCGATTCCTGAAGTGTCGGGGCGGCCGTACCCCACAGACGTGGTATCAGAGCCGCATTGGGAATAGCACGCCCAAAAAGGAACAAGTTTTTAAAAACTAGGGTTTATGAGTGAGGAGTCGGTTAATGCCCACATAAGGAGTATTATTAGCATAGCTAAGTAAGGTGGCAATACTAACTTATGTGTTACTATTTTTGCATTTCAATTTCGTAACGACGCACCTACGTGCAGGAAAGACTGGTAAGGAACACCACCGAAAGCGGATCAATTTCAGTTGTGACGCTGCCCCACGGCCTTGTCGAGCCAGTATCACGCTGAGGGGTGCTGCATTGCACAGCACCGGATAACGCACATCAAAGATACAAAGCGGAAGCAAAGTTTTATTACAAAACCAGTTTACAAACATTTTTACAACAAAATAAGTTCAGTCTACACTCACGGGCATAGACTACACATCGAGTTCACGTTCAGCCCGTGAACGTGTCCCCGCTAGCACGCACACACACTAACACGGCGGCGTGCACGACTCCCATTGGAGGGGGTTTCCCTCTTGGGGTTCCGTCTCCTCCTCGGGAGTCCCTTCCTCATAAACCCCTGCAAGCTTCAAAAACAAGCAGTGAGCACGATGGCTCAGCAAGTCTGACCCGTCTCTCCTATACATGAAACTTCTACATGAAGGGTTTCAGGGTACATGAGGTAAAAAAGTTGCAAAGGACTCGCCTAATTATTTGAACCTTACTTTCAAGTTTTAGCAGCAGGTTGTGGAGGACCTCACGCTAAGGCACATGAGAGAGCCGCAATCAAACAAGAAACGCATTTCTCTTATGTTCTTTGCCCAAGGTCGAAAAGAAATTTAATTAGCTCTAAACTATAGCAAGTCATTAACAATCAATGTATAGCTTTCAAATCAGCAAACTTTTAACATGTATCTAGCCTGTTCTTTCTACATCATGGTACAGTGAACAAGTGGTACTCATTGACCGTGAGGGATGGCGATTATAATTGATTTACACCTGCAGGGTTACCCAAATAACCTGTCACGTACGACCGTACTCGATGTTTCCTACAGCAATCATCACGGACGTCGTACGCAACCACCTTTCACCCGTCAGCCAAATATTGAACAGTTCCTATCGTCCCGAGCAAGAGATCTCTTCACGCGCATCCGCAGTGCCGCCAGCCGATTTACACCTCAAGCTCTCAACCTACCCTCTGGACGACAAGCAATGCCTCAATACCCAGCTACCCGAGTTACAACGGTTTCCTGGTTCCCATATATCCGGTAGGTCTTCGGTACTGTTCTAGCTTGTTCAACAGACCCGCACACGGCTCGGTCCTCAATCGACACAAACGGAGCTATGGTACCCAGGCCCCAACGTCCTGCTGCCCTTACTCTCCACTCGGTCTCATTTTTCTTGCCATGTGTTTCATTTGCTACTTTTACCCGAGTAGTGTGCCTCTAGCCTATTCTCGCGAGTAGTTCCAGCTACTCGACTTGTACCGAATCCTACACTATCTTAGCATTGCAGTAGCTAATCGAGGTTTACAAACCTAATCCCCACCAGGGTTTTCTTGGCTATGCATTTGGGTTTTCAAACAAGATTCTAATGCAAAGATTAAAGTGGGTGCTCAAAGTATGTTCTCGAATCAGTAAAATTTGTAAAAAGAGTTAATGCAAACCGTAGCTTGCCTTGCTGCTCTTGGTTGTAGTCTAGCTTCTCGTCGGGAGTGATGAAGTCTAAGACTTCGGGCTCCTCCTCAACCTTAGCGGCTACATGAGATAAACAGGTATATGTATCAATTTGAATGCATTTGAATTGAAGTTGAATTTGTGAAGACTATAAGTCTTGCTAGACAGGCCCAATGACTTTGAAATTTTTACATTGGTTTGTATACAACCTAGACAGAGATTGGCCAAGTTTCATTTGCAGCAAAGCTCATTTGAGCTCTCCACAAATAATTATGTACTTGGCCTTAATTGGAGCTCCAAGGGTGTTCTAGGGATTTTCATGGAGCAAGCCATGACTTTCTAAAAACTAGATTTTCAGAAGGTTCTAATGGAGTTGGTTTCACTTAATTTGAAGGTTCCTAGAAAAAAGATATGAGCTAAACAATTTCAGGGAAAATCTGAAAATGTTCCTGGACATTTTCTATTTTCTCTGGAACAGTTTTATTAATCACACCATTAGGTGGACCGAATGAGCTCAAATGGATCTAAAATTTTTATGGTAGCTCAGAGATATTTTGATGAACATCCTGGCCAAATTTCAGATTTTTCCTCCAAAGGGTTTTCCAGTTAAAATTCTAAACAGTTTAAAATTTGAAGAATTAATTATGGAGAAATAAGGATTTTCATAAAGTGAAACTTGACTTGTTGGAAAGTACTCAGAGAGCTGAATCCAAAAAAACTTGGTTCACTCGATTTGGAGTCTCCTAGCCAAAGTTATGTGGGTTTGAAGTTTGAACTAAATCTGAAAATCGGGGAAAAGTTTAAACTTCTGCCGGTGGGTCCAAGGGAACACGTGTCGTGTGCTGAACCAATGACACACGGGGCCACAGGTTTAATTCCCGCGCTGTCACATCTGATCCGCGCCCACAGAAGATCCAATCACCCAGTTTCCTCCCACTGACAGCGGGCCCGGCCCCAGTCGTCGTCTACCTCGCACCTCCCTCGCGGTAGCGCCGCCGAGGTCGCCGGAGCACCGCCGAACTCGATCGTCCGGTCAGCTACCGTGCTCTAACTCGCCACCAGCCCCTAATTTTGTGCGCTGAACACGTTGGGAGGGTTTCCCCATCTCGACGTTGGCTTTAACTGAGCCCGCGACGGTACGGCGGCTCGGGAAGAGTTCGGCGTGCTAGCCTGCCAAAAGCTTGGTGGAGTGGCTCTACAGCACCAGTGGTGGCTCGGGAAGCTCGGCATGGTGGTGAATAGGCCTGGGAATAGCTCCAAGGTGGGCCTCACCGTGCGCCCGATGCTTCTCGCTAAAGCCACCGTTGGAAAACTTGGAAATACGCCGTGCACAGTGGTTTTCATGCTAGGTTTCGTGCAGCTAACTTATGCGCCACCCACTAAGTCTAGTTCCTGTGTGTGAAGTTTCATGGAATCTAAACGAGAACCAAACAGGAATTTTAAAGTTCCTTACCCAAAGGTGACTTTGCACCAGCCGGAAGCTAACTGCAAAATTCACCGTCGACGCTCAACCTTTCAGCTTAAGCTTCGGAGGTGAGCTGTAGGAAGTCCTTGCGCGTCCAGAAGTGGCCTTGCTCGCCCATGACAAGCCTTGGGCAGGGCTGTCCACGAGAGCCGTCCGTGGCGGTTTCTTTTGGCCGCCACGGAAACTCGGTTTGCTCGGGTTGAGGAGGCTGATCTTACAAGGAAATGGTACAAGGAAGTCGTGGGATGTCCCTTGGTACCATTTTGCTGCTCAGCCGAGGCTCACACGCAAGTTTGGCGGGTGGCCAAGGGATCGGAAGAGTAGCGGTGGCTACAGTCGGTTTCTCACGCGAGGAAGCAAAGAACTGATCGGCTCTGCCTCTGGCCGGCTCGGCTGCGGGGATAAGAGGGGGTGACGTCTGTTGACACGGCTCAGACCGAGCAGGAGCTAGCACCGGCGATCAGCTCGGTGGAGACCGCAGCCCGGGCCCGAAAAACCGAGTGCCCTGTTCTTCAGTCGGTTAAATAGCTAGTGATGCTGACATGTGGGTCCCACTCCAATTTTAACCTCCTAAATTCAATTTCCCTCACTGCTCCAAACAGTAGAGACCCAAATAACCTTGGTAATTTGATCAAATTTCCAAATGGCTACTAGGACTTTGAATAATTCAAAATGGAATTTGATTTGATCAAATTTTCAGCAAAAGTTTAGTTAAAATTCAAATTTGATTTGATTTTAGCCCAATAGTTCATGTCAAGATTAACTCCAAATGGAGTGAAAATTGGGGTGTGATCTCACAAAAATTTTCTGAGTATGAATATGCCTCCCACTTTTGAATTCATGGGATAAAAGTAGTTTGAATTTAAATTTGAGTTCAAACTAGCCTCTTTCTAGTTATACCCAAACATACCTGAAAGAGGTTTTGGATTTGGGTGAATTTTGGCATGAGCATTCCTTGCAAGGTATAGGAGCTTTCCATATGCTCAGCCCCTATATTATGCATGTGGGAAAGAGCACTTTTGCATTTTGTGAGTTCATCCTCTAATGACCATATTGATTTTGGTTACTTGCTCTTCAAAGGTGTCCATAAGTTTTCCTCAAATGAGGTGTGTGTGGTGTGATGAACACTTTGGATGTGTGCAAAAACTTAGTCCCTTACATTCCTCCCCCCTTAAAAGAATCTCGTGCCGAGATTATAAGGTGAAAATGAGAGAGAGGACGGTGGAAAATTACCGTATGTGCGCAGCACCCCTTAGCGTGATCCTGGCTCGACGAGGCCGTGGGGCCGCGTCATCAGCCAAATGTTGAACAGGTCCTATCGTCTCGAGCAAGAGGTCTCTGCGCGCGCATCTGCAGTGCCGCCAGCCGATTTACACCTCAAGCTCTCAACCTACCCTCTGGACGACAAGCAATGCCTCAACACCCAGCTACCCGAGTTACATCAGTTTCCAGGTTCCCATATAGCCGGTAGGTCTTCGGTACAGTTCTAGCTTGTTCAACAGGCCCGCACACAGCTCGGTCCTCAATCGACACAAGTGGAGCTATGGCACCCAGGCCCCAAAGTCCTGCTGCCCTTACTCTCCGCTCGGTCTCATTTTTCTTGCCATGTGTTTCATTTGCCACCTTTACTCGAGTAGTGTGCCTCTAGCCTATTCTCGCGAGCAGTTCCAACTACTCGACTTGTACCAAATCCTACACTATCTTAGCATTGCAGTAGCTAATCGAGGTTTAAAAACCTAATCCCAACCCAGGGTTTTCTTGGCTATGTATTTGGGTTTTCAAACAAGACTCTAATGCAAAAATTAAGTGGGTGCTCAAAGTAAGTTCCCAAAACAATAAAATTTGTAAAAAATGGTTAATGCAAACCAGAGCTTGCCTTGCTGCTCTTGGTCTTAGGATAGCTTCTCCTCAGGAGTGATGAAGTCTAAGACTTTGGGCTCCTCCTCAACCTTAGCGACTACATGAGATAATACATACATGTGTCAATTTAAATGCATTCGAATTGAAGTTGAATTTGTGAAGACTATAAGTCTTGCTAGACAGAGCTAATGACTCTGAAATTTTTACTATGGTTTGGATACAACCAAAACAGAGACATGGCCAAGTTTCATTTGCAGCAAAGCTCATTTGAGCTCTCCACAAATAATTATGTACTTGGTTTTAATTGGAGCTCCTAGGGTGTTGTAAGGGTTTTCATGGAGCAAGCCATGACTTTCTGAAAACTAGCATTTCAGAGGATTCTAATTGAGTTGGTTTCACTTAATTTGAAAGTTCCTAGCTAAAGATATGAGCTAAACAAATTAAGAGAAATTCCGAAAATGTTTCTGGACATTTTCCATTTTCTCTGGAACAGTTTTATTAGTCATACCATTAGGTGCATAAAATGAGATAAAATGGATCTGAAATTTTTTTGGTGGCTCAGGGATATTTGGTTGAACATCCTTACCAAATTTCAGAATTTTCCTCCAAAGGGTTCTCCAGTGAAAATTCTAAACAGTTTAAAATTTGAAGAATTAATTCTGGAGAAATAAAGATTTTCATAAAGTGAAACTTGATTTGTTGCAAAGTACTCAGAGAGATAAATCCAACAAAATTTGGTTCACTCAATTTGGAGTTTCCTAGCCAATGTTATATGGATTTGAAGTTTGAACTAAATCTGAAAATCGGGGAAAAGTTTAAACTTCTGCGGGATGGTCCCACACACAGTGCTTTGTCTTCCTCGTCGCGCCAAACACCCAGCTGCGGCGGTCTCCGGCGAGACTCGCTGGAATCGAGTTCCCGGCCACCTCTCTGCCCGAAACTCGCCGCCTCCCCATTTTTCGACCTCCTGAACTCAGCTGTGAGCTCGCCGGCCACCGGAGATGGCCAGAAACCTGCGCGCACCGGCGACAGCACCCGCTACGGTTTCGGCGAGGTCGGGTAAGCTCTGTCCTCCACCAAAACATCAGGTTTTGGCTCTACAGCACCAGGGAACCATGGGGAAGCTGGAAATGGTAGCCAACCTTGGTGAAACGGCCGGCAACCACGAGCTCCACGGTGAACCGGAACCGTTTTCCATGGCGGCCCGAAGAACTGCCCTCTCCGAGCCCATTCTCCATGATTTTCCTTGGTTTTGCTTCGAGGAGAGGCGCTAGGGGATGTACTAGATACTTACCAACGATCTCGGCTTGTGGTGGTATGTGTGAACCGAATTTTTCTCATAACCGAGCTCGGGTGTTTTGTACTAAGGTTCGGGAAATTGGAAAATTCTAGCTATACGGTGGATCATTTGCTGAACGGAGAGAAGCTACACGACCTAGAGAAGCTAACGCACTTTTCTTGTATAGGAGAGCAGAGGCGAATGTGGCTGTGGCATCCTGTCCACGGTGAACCGAAACGATCGCCGCCTCAACCCTCGGTAACTCGTCGGTGTTCTTGGAACTGTGATCACCCGGAGCTACCAAAATTTAATATGGCTATGGAAATAGCTACAGCATGCCTGGGCTCTGATGCTTGCGGTGTGAACCTCGAGCAATCGATGATCAACCGACTGTGGCGAGGGAAAACACCGAGAGCGCGGCCGGTGGCGGTGTTCCTCGCGGGAGCGGAGGAGAGAGCGAGGGAATGCGTGACAGAAGTGAAGAAAATCGCCTTTGGCAGCTCGTGGGGTGATAAGAGCCGGTCGCATGCCGAACAGCAGGAGCTGGCGCCGATTTCCCGTCAGGAACCGGGCGGGCGGCGCGCTGGCGCTCACCCGCGCGAAGGAACACTCGAGCAGAGGCGGTTCTTTAGTGTAGAGTGGCTGACAGGTTGGTCCCACCTCACATTTTAACCTCCAAATTTAATTTTCCTACTGCTCTAAAGAGTAGAGACCCAAATACCCCTGATGATTTGATCAAATTTCCAAATGGCTACTAGATTTTGAATAACTCAAAATGGAATTTGATTTGATCAAATTTTCAGCAAAGGTTTAGTTAAAATTCAAATTTGATTTGAATTTAGCCAAGTAGCTCATGTCAAGATTAACTCCAAATGGAGTGAGAATTGGTGGGTGAGCTCACAAAAATGTGCTGAGTATGAGTATTCCTCCCACTTTTGAATTCATGGGATGAAAGTAGTTTGAATTTGAATTTGAGTTCAAACTAACCTCCTTCTAGTTATACCCAAAAACACCTCAAAAAGGTTTTGGATTTGGGTGAAATTTGGCATGAGTAATCCTAGCACGGTGTATGAGTTTTTCATATGCTCAGCCCCTATAAGATGCATGTGGGAAATGCCACTTTTGCATTTTGTGAGTTTATGCTCTAATGACCATGTTGATGGTGTTTACTTTCTCTTCAAAGGTGTTCATAAAGTTTCCTCAAATGAGGTGTGTGTCTGGTGTGATGAACACTTTTGGATGTGTGCAAAAACCTAGGCCCTTACATTCCTCCCCCCTTAATAGAATCTCGTCCCGAGATTATAAGGTGAAAATGAGAGAGAGGATGGTGGAAAGTTACCGTATGTACGACGTGAAAAAGTCGGGGTAGTTAGCGCGAAGAAATCCTTCGCTCTCCCATGCCACTTCATCTACAGAGTGATTACTCCATAGAACTTTGTAGAACCACAATGTACGGTTGCGTGTGGTTTGGTCCTTTTCATCAATGATCTGAACCGGTTCCTCCCGATACGTGAGATCCGGTTTCAGTTCTTCAATATCCCCCAGCTGAATGGTAGTCGATAGCTTAAGACACTTCCTCAGCTGAGAAATGTGAAATACGTCGTGCACACTGAAAAGTGCTTCTGGTAATTTCAGCCGGTATGCTACTGATCCACATCTTTCCACAATTTGAAATGGACCGATAAATCAGGGTGCCAACTTTCCTCTCACCCCAAATCTGTTTACGCCCTTCATTGGAGACACACGTTGATACACGTGATCCCCGACTCCGAATTGTAACAGGCGTCTTCTCCGGTCCGCATATTGTTTCTGTCGGGATTGGGCGGCCTTTAGGTTCGCTTGAATCAGCCGACCCTTTTCCTCCGCATGGTTGACAAGATACATCCCGAAGGTGACCCTTTCGCTAGACTCACACCAATTCGGTGGCGTGCGGCATTTTCTTCCGTATAACGCCTCATAGGGCGCCATCTTGATGCTGGCTTGGTACCCATTGTTGTACAGAACTCGGCCAACGGTAAGTGATCATCCCAATTCTTACCGTGGTCGATAGCACAAGCTCGTAACATATCTTCTACAATTTGATTTACCTGCTCGGTTTGCCCATCCGTCTGCAGGTGGTACGCTGAACTAAGGATCAGTTTCATCCCCAAAGAAGCATGTAGCTGCTCCCAAAAACGGGACACAAATAAAGTACCCCGATCCGATATGATGGTGCGGGGTACGCCGTACAAGCATAGGATCCGTGAGATGTACAATTCAGCATACTTCTTGGCGTTGTAGTTGGTGTTAACCGGTATGAAATGGGCAACTTTGGTGACCCAGTCGACGATCACCCACACAGAATCATGCTTCTGAAAAGTGGTGGGTAAACCGATGATGAAGTCCATGCTCACATGTTCCCACTTCCAGGCAGGAACGGCCAGTGGTTGTAGCAGTCCCGGTTTTCTCATGTGGTCTGCCTTCACCCTTCGACAGGTATCACACTCAGACATGGACTTTGCGATCTCCCGCTTCATCCGTGTCCACCAAAACTTGTTTCTGAGTTCTTGATACATTTTGTTGCTGCCGGGGTGAATAGAAAATTTTGATAAGTGAGCCTCATTAAAGATTTTCTTCCGTAACTCCGGGTTACGGGGTACGACGATCCGGTCCTTGAACCATAGGACGCCGTCTCCGTCTTTCCGGAAACATTTCAGCTCCCCACTGTCTACACGTCTCCGCAAATGTGACATGCTATTGTCATGTTTCTGAGCTGCCGCTATCTCTTCACGGATGGTGGGGATCAAAGCTAAGTTATAGAGAGCTCCATGTGGAATCACATGCAGTGGTGGCTCGATCTCTTCCAACCGTGTGATGGTCAGATTGTTGACGTGTGACTTGCGACTCAGCGCATCCGCCACTAAGTTTGCCTTGCCGGGGTGATAATGGATCTGTATTTCGTAATCCTTTATCAACTCCAACCATCTTCGCTGCCTCATGTTCAGCTCTTTCTGAGTGAATATGTACTTGAGGCTTTTGTGGTCGGTATATAAATGCACGAGGTTACTGAGTAGGTAGTGCCTCGACATTTTAAGTGTGAGTACCACGGCAGCGAGCTCTAGGTCATGAGTTGGATAATTTTGCTCATGGTTTCTAAGCTGTCGTGATCCATACGCGACCACCCTTCGGTCTTGCATCAGGACACATCCGAGCCCAATGCCGTATACATCGCAGTACACATCGAACGGTTTTGTTGTGTCTGGCTGCGCCAAAACCGGTGCTGATGTTAGGTGCTTCACTAATGCCTTGAACGCTTCTTCACATGCTGGACTCCAAACATATTTGGTAGCCTTCTTCAGCAGCTCTGTCATAGGCTTGGCAATCTTCGAGAAGTTCGGAATGAACCTCCGATAATATCCCACGAGTCCGAGGAAACTCTGTACCTCGTGAACAGTTCTCAGGGACTTCCAATTCAGCACTTGTGTGATCTTACTTGGCTCTACAGCGATGCCCTCCACTGAGATAATATGCCCGAGAAAAGGCACTTGCGATATCCAGAATTCACACTTTCTGAATTTCGCGTACATTTGGTGATCCCGCAGCCGTTGCAAGACTATACGCACATGCTTCGTGTGTTCTTCCTCCGACTTGGAATATACCAATATGTCATCGATGAAGACCACGACAATATTGTGCAGCCCCGGCATGAATACCAAGTTCATCAAGTACATGAAGTGAGCTGGAGCATTGGTGAGGCTGAAGGACATGACCAGGTGAAAGTGCATCTAGGGTATCCCTTGTGGGTTTTGGAGAATTGATGACAAGCATATGAGATCCTAATGAAACTATTGAGACGATTGCAGGACAAACAAAGTGTGGCGGACCGGAATCCGCTCATCCAGGATCGCAGAGGGTGGTGCCATGCGATGCGACACCCGACAGCACACGTCAGAAGAACACATTATATTACATGCGAAAACAAACTGAATGTACAAAGTAGTACACTTCTCAGTTACAAACTAGGGTCTTTATTACACAGCGGAAGTTTCTTTTGTACAACTCACGCCCGCCTATCTAGCAAAAGTCGGTTGCCCAGCCCTAGGGCAACCTACACTAGCTGCACGTCTCAGCTCAGCGCGGCGTGTATGGCTCCCACTCAGCCGTAGTCCCCGACGGAGGGTAACCCTCGCCGGTGGACTCGTACTCCGAGTCCGTGGGTGGCTCCTCACCTGAAAAACACTTAAGCAGCAACCGTGAGCACGAAGGCTCAGCAAGGCTTAACCGACTCACCTAAGCATGAAACTCTACATGAGGTGTACTATGACATAGGATAGTCATATTGCAACAAATGGACTCGCCTACAAGTTCATACTTAGTTCAACTTTTAGCAACAAGTTAACAGTTCAGGAAGCTGAAATTTAGTAAGCAATATTTGGTGGCAAACATGGAGCAATACAATGTTATATCATATCAGCAGTATTGAATCTCCATATTTCATACATTAGTCTACATCACGACTCAGTGACCAAGTGGTACTCTTCACCACGAGGGACGGCGAATCGACTCGATATACACCTGCAGGGAAACCCAGAGAGCACGTCACGTATGCCCATCCGTGGAGCTGCACAGCATGCTCACTCGATGTTGTACGGGACAACCTTTCACCCAACAGCCCAAACGTCGAACCGGTCGCACCGAAACGAGCAGGAGGTTCCCCACACGGAGCATCTCTCTATGCCCGTTGGCAGATTTCCACCTTGCTGCCCTCAACCTACACCTATAAATCGGTGTGCTATGCCTCGACGCCCGGAGGTTTAGGCTACATCGGTTTATCGGGGCCCATATATCCGATATGCCTTCGGTACGTTCAAACTTGATCAGCGTGGGCCGCACACGGATCGGTCCTCAATCGACACGGGCAGGGCCACACACACAAGACTCTCTCTTGCTGTGCCCTAACCCCTGCCAAGTCTCATTTTCATTACTAAAGTGATCTCACATCACTCCACCGAACCCGTGTGTCCCAAGCCTATCTCGCGAGTAGATTCCAACTACTCGACTTGTACCGAAGTCCTATGAAACATTTAAGCATAGCCTGTCTACTCGAGGTCTTAGACACTACCCTCACTCTTAGGGAAAAATTCTGGTTATGCAAGTGGGGTTCCATCCATCCTATACCTAATGCACCACCATACTTCATATGACACATGTAAACAAAGTAAAACTTATAAAAGGTTAATGCAAACCGGGGCTTGCCTTGTTGCTGCTGGTTAGGAGTCAGTTCTTCCTCTGGAAGCAGGAAGTCAAGAACCTCCGGAGCTTCCTCGCCTTCAGCGACTACACGTTAATGAAATACTACATGTTAATTTAAATGCAATGTGTGAACTTGAATACATAATTGCTAATAATTCTAGCTAGCCCTCCCCTTTGGTTCTGAAATTTTTATGGTGGATTGGTAGGGTCCTAACCAGAGTTGTGACCAAGTTTTATTTGAAACACAGTTCAATTGAACCTTGTACAAATAAAAGCCTATTTGGTCAATCTTTGAGCCTCTAAGTAATTCCAGGGTTTTTCATGGCTCCCACCCTTACTTTCTGGAAACTAGAATTTAGGATGGTTCTAATGGGGTTGGTTTCATGTCATTTGAAGAACTCTACAGAAAATTATGCCCTAATTAAGATTTGAGAAAATCTGAAAAATGTTTCTGTACATTTTTCTATTTTCTCAGGGCAGTTCTCTTAATCACCCCATTAGGGTAAATAAATAACTTGGATGAGTCTGAAAATTTTACTGGGATTCAGGGATTTTCCAATGAACCTCTCAGCCAAATTTCAGAATTTTTCATAAAGTAGTTCTCCAGATAAAATTCCCAACAGTTTAAATTTTAGGGATTTAATTCTGGAAAACTATTCACTTTCATGAGCTGAATTTGGTATTGCTAGAAAGTACTCAGAATTCTGAGTTCAGCAAAATTTGGTTCATCGAATTTGGAGTTTCCTAGCCAAAGTTCTATTCATTTGAAGTTTGAACTAAACTGGAAATTCGAATAAAATTTAAACTCTGCGGGTGGGATCCCCCGGCTACGTGTCAGCTTCTCAGCTAACCCACACCGGAGCCCGCAGAATCACCCGTGCAGCCACACGGGATCCCGGTGTCACAGCAAATCCTGAGTGCTCTCAACAGAGACTGACACGCAGGGCCCGCAAGACTTCTTCAACCTCTCGCTCCCGCGGCTCCCCGCCGCCCACCTCGCCGGAATACTCGCCGCCGGGCGTTCTGCTGCTCGACCTTCAATGGAACTTGCCGCCTGTGCCTAACTCGACTTGGAGAACACGCTGGTGCCCTCACCTGAGCTTGACAACGGCCAGAACCGGGCTCCCGACGGCAACAGCGGCCGGAAGCTCACCGGCGACATCGAACTCGGCGTCCCCTACACCTTTTTCGATGCTGTTTGCTCGGGGAGCTCCGCTGACACCCGCTGATCACGGATATGGGCACCGATCTCTGTGAAAACAGCTACAACTACGACCTCACCGGTGACCTAGACCGGAAATCGGCGCCGATGCAAAAAGCTCGAAGAACATCGCCCTTACTCGATGAAATTCGATGATTTCTGATCCCATAGACGCGTGGGCGAGTCTAGATCATGTCTTTAGCTCGGCTTAAGGAGTGGTGGCTTACTTGCTCCGAATTTCTGGATTTCTCACGGTTCGGTTCTAAACACGCCGACGCACTAATCCCTCAAATACTTTGCCGATCGTGCGAGAGAGAGAGCGAGGTCGGTACGGTCGTGATCAGTACCTCGAGGCGGTTCTTTCTTGTGTTGCTCGCCGGGCACGAGAGCACCTGTGCTGGCCGGACGCCGGCGATCAGTGATGTTGGCGTTCTGTGCTCGCGCGGAACTGAGAAAGAAGCTCGGTCGGGGGGGGGGGGGGGGGGTTCTTTTTTGGGAAACAGGAGGAAGGGCGGCGTGGGCTGTGCGCTGGCCTTTGAGCCGCGGTTTTGGCACCGTGAGGTGGCCGTTTGCTGCCTAGGTGGCTCGCCGTCGCTCCCTGCCTTGCGCGCGAAGCCGAGACCCGGCTGCAACAACCGACTGAGTACTCGTGTGTGCAGCTGACATGTGGGCCTCCCCTTCTCTTCTTTTTCCAAATTTCTTTTCTGGTTTTTGCTAATTATCCCACCAGCTACTCACAATTTAATGTGAGACTTAGCCCCCAAGTTTTGGTTCAAATTTAAGTTCTCCAATTTGAAATTTGGTTGGTCCAATTTGCTTCATATTTAAACTGAATTTCAAATTCAGTTTGAATTATTGCAAATTTGGCTCCCGACAAAATGAACTCCAATGGGGATAAAATTTGGTGGGCTAGCTCAGAAAAATGTGCTGAGTTTGAATATGAAGCTAGCTTTTGAATTTGAGTGATGAAAGTTGCTGCAATTTGAATTTACATTCAAATTGGCCTCTTTTTCAAATACCTCCAAAAGTGCCTCAAAAAGTGTTGGATTTGCATGAAACTTGGCTTGAACCCTCCCAAGACTTTTTAAACCCTAGGGGTGAGCTCAACCTCTCATGTTCATGTGTAGAAATCCTACTTTGTGAAAGTGAAGGCTTTCCCCTATAATTACCCTTTTGATGGAGGTTACTTGCTCTTCACCACATTTCCTAAGATATCCACAATAAAAACTGTGGTGTTGTGAGGTGAAGAAAAATTTTTGCAAGTCCCTTTTCTTGGGCTTTTACAATTTCCTACTCCCAAATGGGTTTTCAGATCTTCTACCAAATCCTAAACTGAAGTCTTTGGATTTGAAGACTTACATTTATCATTTTCTAGTTATGCATTCCTATTTTCCTATATTTTCCAGATTTATTTTCTATGCCTAAGAGTGAGTTTTAATATTAAATAGTAGGGCATATCATCTAAACAGAATAGGTTCTGATCTAAAATATTAAATAATATATTTAGGAACTTCTCCTCTGATGTGAACTAATTTAAATTTATTTTATCAATTTTCAGAATTATTTCCTAGCCTAAAATATGTTTCTATAACTAATAAATATGAACAGTCAACTAGACAGATTCATTTCAGCTTAAAATCTATTTTTAACTCATTCTAAAGTTTTCCAAGTGCTAGGAGAGTTTAAATTTGAATTTACAATGTGTTTGTCTCACCTTTTAAATTTAAATCCTAATCACATATTCAAATTTCTAAATTTAATATCATATAGGGTTAAAAAGGTAAACTCACCCAACTACAGGGTCTATTATATTATTTCATAAATTTCCAGGGGTCTAGTTACACATAACAGAGGGGTTTTCCTGATTTTTATTAAGTCCAGGGGCTAAAACTGATTTTTAAATGAATTTACATGAATTTCTGAAGTTCCAGGGGCTAGATCAGAAGTTTCCGGGGCTAGCTCGTGTTTTCTGAGATCCCCAGGGGGTAGCGCGTAAGAATCCCAGCCTTTATAATGCGGGGAGAGAGAGGGGAGCACGCGACTGCGGGCTGGGATTATAAAGGCCGGGATTCTTACGCGCTACCCCCTGGGGATCTCGGAAAACACGAGCTAGCCGCGGAAACTTCTGATCTAGCCCCTGGAACTTCAGAAATTCATGTAAATTCATTTAAAAATGAGTTTTAGCCCCTGGACTTAATAAAAATCAGGAAAAACCCTCTGTTATGTGTAACTAGACCCCTGCAAATTTATGAAATAATATAATAGACCCTGTAGTGGGGTGAGTTTACCTTTTTAACCCTATTTGATATTAAATTTAGATATTTGAATATGTGATTAGGATTTAAATTTAAAAGGTGAGACAAACACATTGTAAATTCAAATTTAAACTCTCCTAGCACTTGGAAAACTATAGAATGAGTTAAAAATAGATTTTAAGCTGAAATGAATCTGTCTAGTTGACTGTTCATATTTATCAGTTATAGAAACATATTTTAGGCTAGGAAATAATTCTGAAAATTGGTAAAATAAATTTAAATTAGTTCACATCAGAGGAGAAGTTCTAAAATATATTATTTAATATTTTAGATCATAACCTATTCTGTTTAGATGATATGACCTACTATTTAATATTAAAACTCACTCTTAGGCATAGAAAATAAATCTGGAAAATATAGGAAAATAGGAATGCATAACTAGGAAATGATAAATGAAGTCTTCAAATCCAAAGACTTCAGTTTAGCATTTGGTAGAAGATCTGAAAACCCATTTGGGAGTAGGAAATTGTAAAAGCCCAAGAAAAGGGACTTGCAAAAATTTTTCTTCACCTCACAACACCACAGTTTTTATTGTGGATATCTTAGGAAATGTGAAGAGCAAGTAACCTCCATCAAAAGGGTAATTAGAGGGGAAAGCCTTCACTTTCACAAAGTAGGATTTCTACACATGAACATGAGAGGTTGAGCTCGCCCCTAGGGCTTAAAAAGTCTTGGGAGGGTTCAAGCCAAGTTTCATGCAAATCCAACACTTTTTGAGGCACTTTTGGAGGTATTTGAAAAAGAGGCCAATTTGAATGTAAATTCAAATTGCAGCAAATTTCATCACTCAAATTCAAAAGCTAGCTTCATATTCAAACTCAGCACAATTTTCTGAGCTAGCCCACCAAATTTCATCCCCATTGGAGTTCATCTTGTTGGGAGCCAAATTTGCAATAATTCAAAACTGAATTTGAAATTCAGTTTAAATATGAAGCAAATTGGACCAACCAAATTTCAAATTGGAGAACTTAAATTTGAACCGAAACTTGGGGGCTACGTCTCACATTAAATTGTGAGTAGCTGGTGGGATAATTAGCAAAAACCAGAAAAGAAATTTGGAAAAAGAAGAGAAGGGGAGGCCCACATGTCAGCTGCACACACGAGTACTCAGTCGGTTGTTGCAGCCGGGTCTCGGCTTCGCGCGCAGGGCAGGGAGCGACGGCGAGCCACCGAGGCAGCAAACGGCCACCTCACAGTGCCAAAACCGCGGCTCAAAGGCCAGCACACAGCCCACGCCGCATTTCTCCTGTTTCCCAAACAAGAACCCCCCCCCCCCGACCGAGCTTCTTTCTCGGTTCCGCGTGAGCACAGAACGCCGACATCACTGATCACCGGCGTCCGGCCAGCACAGGCGCTCTCGTGCCCGGCGAGCAACACAAGAAAGAACCGCCTCGAGGTACTGATCACGACCGTACCGACCTCGCTCTCTCTCTCGCACGATCGGCAAAGTATTTGAGGGATTAGTGCGTCGGGGTGTTTAGAACCGAACCGTGAGAAATACAGAAATTTGGAGCAAGTAAGCCACCACTCCTTAGGCCGAGCTAAAGACATGATCTAGACTCGCCCACGCGTCTCTGGGATCAGAAATCATCGAATTTCATCGAGTAGGGGCGATGTTCTTCGAGCTTTTTGCATCGGCGCCGATTTCCGGTCTAGGTCACCGGTGAGGTCATAGTTGCAGCTGTTTTCACAGAAATCGGTGCCCATATCCGTGATCAGCGGGTGTCAGCGGAGCTCCCCGAGCAAACAGCATCAAAAAAGGTGTAGGGGACGCCGAGTTCGACGTCGCCGGTGAGCTTCCGGCCGCTGTTGCCGTCGGGAGCCCTGTTCCGGCCGTTGTCAAGCTCAGGTGAGGGCACCAGCGTGTTCTCCGAGTCAAGTTAGGCACAGGCGGCAAGTTCCGTCGAAGGTCGAGCAGCAGAACGCCCGGCGGCGAGTATTCCGGCGAGGTGGGCGGCGGGGAGCCGCGGGAGCGCGAGGTTGAAGAAGCCTTGCGGGCCCTGCGTGTCAGTCTCTGCTGAGAGCACTCGGGATTTGCTGCGGCACTGGGATCCCGTGTGGCTGCGCGGGTGATTCTGCGGGCTCCGGTGTTGGTTAGCTGAGAAGCTGACACGTAGCTGGGGGACCCCACCCACAGAGTTTAAATTTTATTCGAATTTCCAGTTTAGTTCAAACTTCAAATGAATACAACCTTGGCTAGGAAACTCCAAATTCGATGAACCAAATTTTGCTGAACTCAGAATTATGAGTACTTTCCAGCAATACCAAATTCAGCTCATGAAAGTGAATAGTTTTCCAGAATTAAATCCATAAAATTTAAACTGTTGGGAATTTTATCTGGAGAACTACTTTATGAAAAATTCTGAAATTTGGCTGAGAGGTTCATTGGAAAATCCCTGAATCCCAGTAAAATTTTCAGACTCATCCAAGTTCATTTATTTACCCTAATGGGGTGATTAAGAGAACTGCCCTGAGAAAATAGAAAAATGTACAGAAACATTTTTCAGATTTTCTCAAATCTTAATTAGGGCATAATTTTCTGTTGCGTTCTTCAAATGACATGAAACCAACCCCATTAGAACAATCCTAAATTCTAGTTTCCAGAAAGTAAGGGTGGGAGCCATGAAAAACCCTGGAATTACTTAGAGGCTCAAAGATTGACCAAATAGGCTTTTATTTGTACAAGGTTCAATTGAACTGTGTTTCAAATAAATCTTGGTCACAACTCTGGTTAGGACCCTACCAATCCACCATAAAAATTTCAGAACCAAAGGGGAGGGCTAGCTAGAAGTATTAGCAATTATGTATTCAAGTTCACACATTGCATTTAAATTAACATGTAGTATTTCATTAACGTGTAGTCGCTGAAGGCGAGGAAGCTCCGGAGGTTCTTGACTTCCTGCTTCCAGAGGAAGAACTGACTCCTAACCAGCAGCAACAAGGCAAGCCCCGGTTTGCATTAACCTTTTATAAGTTTTACTTTGTTTACATGTGTCATATGAAGTATGATGGTGCATTAGGTATAGGATGGATGGAACCCCACTTGCATAACCAGAATTTTTCACTAAGAGTGAGGGTAGTGTCTAAGACCTCGAGTAGACAGGCTATGCTTAAATGTTACATAGGACTTCGGTACAAGTCGAGTAGTTGGAATCTACTCGCGAGATAGGCTTGGGACACACGGGTTCGGTGGAGTGATGTGAGATCACTTTAGTAATGAAAATGAGACTTGGCAAGGGTTAGGACGCAGCAAGAGAGAGTCTTGTGTGCGCGGCCCTGCCCGTGTCGATTGAGGACCGATCCGTGTGTGGCCCACGCTGATCAAATATACCCCTTCTCCGTCAATTCCCTCAAATGATCCTTGAGTTCTTCCAACTGCTTGGAGTTCATCCGATAAGGTCTCTTGTATATCGGGGCTGTTCCAGGCACTAGCTCAATTGCGAATTCCACTTCACGATCGGGAGGCATACCTGGCAACTCCTCCGGAAAAACATCTGGATATTCCCTGATGGTCCTGATCTCCTCCACTTTCACCTCCACTTGATTTAATTTAATGTCCCTCCTAGGCTCTTGTATTGTTATGAACTTTACTCTTGTGCCACTAGGGTGAGTTAGTTCCACCGTTCTGGTCGAACAATGGATGATTCCCTTATGTTTGGTCAACCAATCCATACCCAAAATAATATCTATCCCCTGTGAATCTATCACTATGAGGTTAGCAGTAAATACAACCCCATTAATGTCTAGGTTCACCTTGGGACACACTTGTCTTGTCCTTATTTCTCCACCTGGAGAGTGTACTGCTAGCATATGGTTCATTTGTGTTGTTGCTAGATCATGCTTCTTAACAAACCCTTGGGCAATGAACGAGTGGGTAGCACCAGAATCAAACAACAGGGTTGCAATGTGTAAATTGGCAGGAAACTTACCAACTACCACGTCAGGTGCCTCTTGCGCCTCCTCCATGGTGACGTGGTTCACCCGTCCTCTCATTACATTCTGCTGTTGTGGCTGCACGAGCTTCTTCTTTGGGCACTTATGGGCGTAGTGCCCCACTTCACCAAAGTTAAAACATTGCACCCCAACCTTAGGTGCCTGGCCTTTGTTGTCTTGGGGTTGGTTTGGGGGTCCTTGCACTGCTGGTCGAGTTTGATATGTAGGGCGAGGCTGCTGTACGAACTGACGTTGTGGCTGTATTGGTGCTGCCGGAGGCCTGTAGTTCGGGTTGTACCCTCTTGGTGCTGAGTAGGGCACCGCAGCACGGTTCGTCTGCCCGGCGGGTTGCTGCATCAGACGTGGGCGGGTGTTGCTCCCTGAGGCTTGATGTGACCACCCGGCCTTCCTCTTGTTCTCATTTTCCAAGGCCTTCAGCTTCCTTTCTACCACAAATGCTCTGTCCACCATCTTTTGGAAGCTTTCATACTCATTGGAGGACAATGCACACTGCATTTCTGCGGTAAGTCCTTCCACGAAACAATCCTGTTTCTGCTCATCAGTCTCTATGTCTCATGGGGCATAACGGGAGAGTTGAGTAAACTTAGTGAGGTATTCCCTCACAGTCATGTTTCCTTGCTGCAGCCCCAAGAACTCCTTCCTCTTGTTTTTGAGTTCACCCCTTGGTATGTAATGGTTGCGGAAGCTACGCTTGAACTCTTCCCACGTGATGTTCTCAGGGTCATGATGTGCGGCCACGTAGGCGGTCCACCAATCAGCAGCAGGTCCATGCAATTGGTGAGAGGCAAACAGCACCCTCTCATACCCTTGGCATTGTATGATCCTCATCTTGCTTTCAATGGTCTTTAGCCAGTCATCTGCCTCTAGAGGTTCAGCAGCACTTGCAAACTTTGGAGGTTGAGTTCCTAGGAACTCACTCAACCTTGGTTGGCGTGGTGCAGCTTGTGGAGGTGGAACTTGATGCAAGTTGGCCACAACTTGGAGTCAGGTTCTGGATGAGCTGATTTTGATTTTCAAGCATTTGGTGGATGGGATCAACTCCCTCACGGCGTCCACCCCTGTCTTGCCTCCCAGAAAGATGAGGGTTGCAGGCCTCATCGTTGTTGTTGGCGGGGTTGGCAGCACGACCCTTTCCTCTTCCGGCCATCTAGCATGATCAACCAAATGTTAATTTAAGGCATTGCATATTATCTTACTACTTTCACTTGTTTTTACTTTGAAGTGTTGAAGCTTTGTTATACTTTCTGAGGGTTCATGTCTCATACAAAAATAAATGCACTATTATTTCATGTGGGTTCACACACCAAAGCAAAACAATCTGAAGACGAGGCTGTGGACAATTTCTCATGGCTTCCACAACTCTCGTCACACACCAAGCATTAACACACCATTAACTAAGATAATGACTCGACTACTCGACGTCCTGCTAAACTAAGGGAAGGACTCTACACTACTCGTATCACTGGGCTGGCTCCTCAGGATCTTCCTCATTCTTGTGGCAGCCTTCTGACTCCGCTTTGGGTGGGGAAGCTGCTGGTGGAGAAGTGCGACGACGCCTGATCGCCCGGCGATCTGGGGAGTCAGGAGTCCATGTGTCATTCACGGTGACACACAGTTCATTCCCATCTCCTCTCTCTCCCACCCTCAAGCAGGCTCGAAGCAACGCCTCGGTTTCTTTCAGGGTGTCACGAACATCCTGAAGCTCCTGCTGACACTCCTGCAGTCGAGTGCTAAGCATAGCAGCATCCTCCAAGCACAGGTCCATGTGCTCATGGGAAGTCCCTTGCTGCACTGGCGGGTACTTGTACTCCGTGGTACCACTCTCACGCTGGAGGTCATACATGTACTCAGTCCTGTCCAGGTGTCGACGATAGATGTGACTCTGGCAGGTGATGGCCCCCCAGGTAACATCCTTCTCCGCATCGACCTGTGTCGCTCGAACAGCTGGAGAGCGGTGGATCTTAAGCAGCTGATTTTCATGGATAATCCTCATCTCTGAACTCCATTCTTCCCTCTTCTCACGGATGGTCCTGGTGGAGCTATAGTGTATGATTAGCTTGCCCGTATTGCCGGCGGCTTCGAGCATACGTCGAAGACGGCGCAACAAGCCTCCTACTGCCAATCCGTAGGAAAGGTACGTCACCTACGGGAACTCTCCCTCCTATGGACTTGCGAGCGGTGCGAATCATGCGAACCATCTAAAATAGAAAGCATTTAAACTTAGGTTAGATAAACTTTTAAACAAAAATCCTATTTTGAATGAAAGTTGGGGTAAGATGAAAAAAAGTGACTCCATTAAATAACACTTTTCAACATCCACCTTGAAAATTTGTTTTTAAGAAAATAGGGCCCTTAAATACGTCCATTTCTACCTAGGTCCACGTTCCTACGGGCAACCTTGGCTCTGATACCACTTCTGTCACACCCGGTTTATCCGAAGAACAACCAAGTGAATATCACATGTATGCCAGGTTACATGCTCCATGAACCGGTCCTTACGATCCAGGCAAGTACTAAACACAAACCCGAGTCTCGTGCACCCAGCACCAACCAAATCATCCAACTTGACTTGATCCCTACCTCTACATAACTCACAATATCTCATTCAATAGTAAGGTAAATAAATTGATGATCTCATATCTCAATTATCCCATTCTAAGCATGGCTAAGCATAAGCATATAAACAAATGATATGATAAAATAAATCCCAACTCAAGCTACAAGGAAACAGGGTAATGCAATTCTAGGGAAACTTCCTAGCATGGGTTTCATATTTCAATTGACAATGCAAATAAATCTATCTACACATCCTAGCATAGGATCAAAGTGGTCAAGGACACTTGCCTCCTTCCTGCTGCTCTTGGAATGGGTAGTCCTGATCTTGGAAAGGAAGAACTTGCTCTGGAGCAGGTTCTACTCATACCATCACACATAGCAAAAGAAAACAACAATCCATAAGACATAGTTCACACTTTCACTTCATACAAACCACACATTCACATTTGTGAAAGCTATTAATATTTCTATATGTTATGATTTCTCTATGGGTGTTGATTTTGGCTTACATGCACTTTTAAACATGTGTAATGATTTCTACTTTTATATTCATACTTATGTTTGCCTACTATATATATGAGTTTCCAAATTTAAATAAATTCCTTATATTCAATTGATACACCTTTTAGCTACAAAGTGTGTATGGAAGACATTTTCCTACTCCAAATATGTCTTCAGACCTTCTACCATCCCTAACTGAATTCTTTGGGTTTGGAAACTTCATTTATCCATTTATAGTTATGCATACCTACTTTATTATATTTTCAGATTTATTTCCTATGCCTAAATGTGAACTTTATTATGAAAATAGTAAGACACCTCATCTGAACAGAATAGGTTTTGGGTCTAAAATATTAAATAATATATTTTTGAACTTCTCCTCTGATGTGAACTATTTTACATTTATTTTACTAATTTTTCAGAATTATTCTCTACTTAAAAATTGTGTCCCCATAACTAATAAATGTGAATAATCAATGAAACAGATTTATTTCAGCCAAAAATCTATTTTTATCTCACTCCAAAGTTTTCCAAGTACTAGGAAAGTTTTTAATTTGAATTTACAATGTGTTTGTCCCATCTTTTAAATTTTAAATACTAAACACATAGTCAAATTCCTAAATTTATCATCACATATGGTTAAAAGGGTAAATTCACCCCACTACAGGGTCTATTATATTACTTTAAGAATTTCCAGGGGTCTAACTACACATAACAGAGGGGTTTTCCTAATTTTTATTAAGTCCAGGGGCTAAAACTGATTTTTAAATGAATTTACATGATTTTTTTGAAGTTCCAGGGGCTAGATCAGAAGTTTCCGGGGCTAGCTCTTATTTTCCGAGAACCCCAGGGGGTAGCGCGTAAGAATCCCGGCCTTTATAACGCGGGGCTGACGTGGACCGTCTGATTTAAAACAGACGGCTGAGATTATAACGTCGAACCGGTACGCGGGGATTTAAATTCTACCGTGCGATTTAAAATAGACGGCGCACAAGTGGCCACGTCGCTCTGATCGAGCACGGGCGGCGCACGACGGCGGGAGGCGGCGATCTCGCCGGAGAGTTTCAGATCTTCGTCAATTCTTCCTAAAACTGTGATTTTATGGCATAGATCGGTGGAGGGGAGGTCGGGGATCTCACCTCGGGGGTTTTCTTGAGCTTGGAGGTCCTGGAAAGCAATCGGCGACGAGGTCCGAGGTGAATTCACGGCGAGGCTCGTCGGCGCTGTGTTTGAACCGCAAACCACCGAGTTTTCTGCACCTGCGAGGTTCCCCGGAGGCGGTGGATCAAGACCAGCGAGTTAGATCAGAATTCCCGAGCGTAGATCGAGCAGAATTCGTCGGAGAAGCTCGGGTTCTTACCGGGGAGAAAAACGGCGGATCGTGGGGAAAAACGGGACGATGCCGGGGGTTTTTTAGACGTGGGAGGGCGGCGTGTTAGTTTAGATCGAGTAGGAATCCTCCGGAACCAGAATTTGGGCGGAAATACGGTCGGTTAAGATTGCGCGCGCGCGGGGAAACAGTCCCGGGTTCGGACGAGCGGGAAGTCGGGGATGACAGGTGGGTCCCGCCTGTCTGCGAGACGGGGCGCGGGCGCGCGGCTACGGGCTGGCGCGGGGTTTGGGTGGGCCGGCTGGTGGGTTTCGGCCCACTAGCCGGGAAGGTTTGTTTTTTTCTTTTTCTTTTTCTTTTTCATTTCTGTTTTGAGTTTAATTTGAATTCCAGTTTGAATTTGAATTTTTGCAACACATGCAACACGTCCAAAAATTTTTAAATTCCCCTCTTGACAGGACTTTCGGGTGTTATAGGTTGGCTGTGGCATAGACGGCTATCACATGTTGGTATGAGGAATCTTCAAAAACTCCTCAAAGTCAATCATATCCGAGGTTTAAAGGATGTTGTTTTTGAGAAAGACAGGCCGTGTAGAGCGATTAAAGCAGGGGAGCAAGTAGGAGCATCCCATCCCGTGAAGAATGTCATGACTACAACAAGACCGCTTGAGCTCCTTCACATGGATCTATTTGGTTCAGTTGCCTACATAAGCATCGGCGGTAATAAATACGGTCTAGTCATTGTTGATGATTTTCACGCTTCACGTGGGTTTTCTTTTTGCATGATAAGACAGAAACTCAAGGAACCCTGTCACACCCGATTTCTCCATAGAGCAACCGAGTGAATATCACATGTATGCCAGGATCATTTTCTCACACATGTGATGACAAATAGTGAAGCATCATTTATTACAAGCCAAGTGTTCGAATATAAATAAGTCTTACATAGCATACGTCTCGATGGACGATAATAGGTTCATAACATGTAAATAAAGCAGCAGCAGAATATAAATCTTGTGGGCTCCGTCACAGGCGTTGCCCGGGGGACTCCGTGAACCTAGAATCCTTCTTCGGGACCAAAGTCTTAGTCATTGAACACCACATCATCCCCTTGACCTGAGCAGCAATTTAAACCAACGGAAAAGCAAGTTTGAGTACCATTGGTACTCAACAAGTGATGGAAAGTAATGTCATGCATGGCTAGAGCAAGGAGAGGTTGAACTCATGGTTAAAGCACTACACTATTAATACCTATCACCTTAGCTTATTAAGCACCTACATTACTACACAGGTGAGATGGTTCCAATCCCTCAACCCATCATCAATATTAAGTAACCATAATCTCATCTCCAATGTTAAGCTTCCCGCTTAACATCCTCAACTTCCCAATTCATCATCCTCTAATCATGAATAAGTCCAAGCCGCTCTTGACCGTGAGCACGGCTGTCATGACAGTTTTGACTCTGCAGAGTTTGCACCACTGTACCCACATGTAGTGATTTCATCCCCCATTGTCGGGTGGACTAAAAGAGCCTCCATTATGCTAGTGGCCACGAACCACGTTCACACTTCCCAGGTGTGTAGCCAGGAGATCACTACGAGGCCTTTACAAAGGGATTTCCGATGAGCGTGGGCCCACTGAGGTTTCACCCCTAACAGCATACAAGAGGCTCCAACCCCGCTGCAGTGGCCCCCTCTTGAGCCTTGCGGTTCAAATGGTAGTCCAGCTGACACCTATTCCCCGCACCATCTAAACACCCATACTACGCTGGAGATACACCTAATTAATTGGCCAAGCTGCCCCATCTCAGCATGTGGTTGGCACGGTAAAGCCAGGTTACATGCTCTATGAACCGGTCCTTAGGATCCAGGCAAGCACTAAACACAAACCCGAGTCTCATGCACATAGCGCCAACCAAATCATCCAACTTGCCTCGATCCCTACCTCTACATAACTCATAATATCTCATTCAAGAGTAAGGTAAATAAGTTGATGATCTCATATCCCACTTATCCCATTCTAAGCATGGCTAAGCATATGTAATATGAATGAATGACATAATAAAATAAATCCAACCCAGGATACAATGATATAAGATAATGAAAATCTAGGGAAACTTCCTATCTTGGGTATCATATTCCAAATTGACAATGCAAATTAAATTCTAACTACACATCCTAGTATAGGATCAAAATGGTCAAGGACACTTGCCTTCTTCCTGCTGCTTTGGGAATGGAAAGTCTTGGTCTTGAAAGGTGAGAACCTGCTCTGGGGCTGCTTCTACTCATGCCAATACACATAGCAAAAGAAAACAACAATCCATAAGCCATAGTCCACACTTTCACTCATGCAAACCACACATGCATACATATGAAAGTCATTCACATTTCCAAGTGTTGTGGTTACCCTAGATGTGTTGATTTTAGGCCCACATACACTTTTAAACATTTATATATTATTTCTAACTTTTGTATTCAGATTTTCATTTGTACACGATATATGAATTTCCAATTTGAACAAATTCTCTATATTTAATTAATACACTTTTTAGCAACAAGTTTGTATGAAAGATAATTTCCTACTTCAAATAGGTTTTCAGATCTTCTACAAAATCCTAAACTGAAGTTTTTGGATTTGGAGACCTCATTTATCATTTTCTAATTATGAATACCTATTTTCCTATATTTTCAGATTTATTTTCTATGCCTAAAAGTGAACTTCAATATTAAAATAGTAAGACCTATCACCTAAACAGAATAGGTTCTGATCCAAAATGTTCAATAAAATATCTTTGAACTTCCTCTCTGATGGGGATCAAATTATATTTATTTTATCCATTTTCAGAATTATTTTCTAGTCTAGAATTGAATTTCCACCAATAAAACAGCAACCTAAATTCCTACAAAAATTTTTTCTGTTCCAATTTCCCAAACAAAACCTTCATAAATTTTTTCTATCCCCTTTTGGTTATTTAGATTCACTTTCCCACAATTTAAACTTATTTTATGCCTAAAGAGCATATTTCAGATATAAATTACAAAACAGTAACTTATTGAGTTTAAAAGTTTATCTCCCCTCTAACTCAGATCTTAGATTGTTTTTACCAATTTTCCACAGGGTTAGAATAATTAAACTGATCATATACCTATGTCTGAATTTTAAATCCTATTCTAATACTCAATTTCCTGAAATTTAATAACCCTCAGGGGCTGATGTGCAAATCCACCCTACTGTGGGGCCCAATTTCCTAATTTCTAATTTTTTACGGGTCTAAGTGTGCAAAACAGGGAGGTCTTCCTACTTCTTATTAAGTCCAGGGGCTAGATCAGAAGTTTCCGGGGCTAGCTCGTGTTTTCCGAGATCCCCAGGGGGTAGCGCGTAAGAATCCCAGCCTTTATAATGCGGGGCTGATGTGGGCCGTTGGATTTAAAACAGACGGCTCAGATTAGATCGCCGAAGGGGTATGCGCCACTTTAATTTCTGTCGTGCGATTTAAAATAGACGGCCTACAAGAGGCCACGTCGCTCCTGGCCGGAATTTGCCCGCGCGCGCGGCGGCGCACGGCGGCAGCGGTGCGATCTCGTCGGCGAGGCTGCGGATCTTCATCTACAGACGCTAACATCCGCCCTTTTTGGTAGCAAACGGCAGAGGGGAGGAAGGAGAGCTCACCAGTGCAGTTTTCTTGGATCCGAAGGGGTCGCGAGGGCTTAACGCCGGCGAGGAGCGGCGAACGAAGTGAGCTTCGGTGGGGGAGCAATGGGGTCGTTCCTCCTCGGATTTTCTTCGGCGATGAGCTTCACTGGAGGCGGTCAAGCACTGCAAGCACGTTAGCGTGGGGAAAAATGGAAGAGGGAGCTGGAAAAAAGGGCAGCAGCGGCGGCGGTTCTCACCTTGCATCGGGTGTGGCCGATCGGGGAGGAAGGGGCGGATTTTTGGCGTTTAAATGGCGAGGGAGGGCGGCAGGGTCGGTTGAGATCACACTGCGGTGCCCGGGACCGAGAATCGGGGCTGGGAGCGCGGTTTCCGGAAGCGGCGGTTGCGATCGGGCGCGAGAGAGCCGGAGCGGTTGGGGGCGCGCGTGAGGAAGGGGATGACACACGGGCCCCACGTGTCAGAGAGAGGGAGAGAGGGAGGGGCGCGGATTTTGGGTCGGCTGGGTGGGTTTCGGCCCACTGGCCGGTTTTTTTCTTTTTCTTTTTCTTTTTCCTTTGCCTTTTTCTGTTTTAATTCAAATTTAAATTCCAGTTTGAATTTGAATTGCTACACCACATGCAATACGTCCAAAAAATTTTAAATTCCCCTCTTTAGCAGGTTTTGGGGTGTTACAACTCTACCCCCCTTAAAAGAAATCTCGTCCCCGAGATTGGTGATTCTAGGAAAACAGATCTGGAAACTGTGCCTTAAGCTCGTCTTCTCGCTCCCATGTGGCTTCCTCTTCTGAGTGATGCTTCCACTGCACCTTGCACATGCGGATTCTTTTATTTCTTGTGAGGCGTTCCATTGTCTCCAAATTCTTGACCGGTTGCTCGGCATAAGAAAGATCCTCTCGTACGTCCACCTCATTCATGGGTAACATATCTTCGGGTGTCCTTAAACACTTCTTGAGTTGTGACACATGGAATACATCGTGCACATCAGATAGACGTGCCGGTAGTTCTAGTTGATATGCCACTTCGCCTTTCCTCTCCAGGATCTTGAAGGGTCCGATGTATCGCGGTGATAATTTCCCTTTTACCTTGAACCGACGAAGTCCTCGGATAGGGGACACCTTGAGATAGACATAGTCCCCCACGTTGAAAATAAGCTCTCTTCTCCGTACAACGGCATAACTCTTTTGTCAGGTCTGGGCTATCCTCAAGTTGTTGTGAATTTCCCTCACTTTCGCCTCGGCTTCTTGTAGTACCTCGGGGCCAAACACTTTACTTTCCCCTGTTTGGTTCCAAAATAGTGGAGTCCTGCACTTCCTCCCATACAACGCCTCAAATGGTGACATCTTCATACTAGCCTGATAGCTGTTGTTGTAGAGAACTCCGCATACGGTAAGTTCTTATCCCAACTCCTATTGTTCTTGAGTGCACACGCTCTCAGCATATCCTCTAGGATCTGATTGGTTCTTTCCGTCTGCCCGTCAGTCTGGGGGTGATAGGCAGAACTAAAATTCAGATGAGTTCCCATGGTTTCATGTAACTTCTGCCAGAACCTTGAGGTGAACTGTGTCCCTCGATCTGACACTATCCTCTTTGGCACTCCATGAGAACACACAATCCATGACATGTACAATTCCGCCGATTTGGATCCGCTGTAGCTTTCTTTCACGAGGATGAAATGACCTACCTTAGTTATCCTGTCGATGACGACCCATATCGAATCATATCCCGATTGGGTCCTAGGTAGTCCCACTATGAAGTCCATGCCTATTTCTTCCCATTTCCATTCAGGCACTTTGAGTGGTTGCAATAGTCCCGCGGGTCGTTGATGTTCTGCTTTCACCATCTGACATGTGTCACATAGGGCAACATGTTCCGCGACATCTCGCTTCATGCCATACCACCAATATCTGCTCTTGAGGTCATGATACATCTTCGTACTTCTAGGATGAATGGAATAGTCGGAATCATGAGCCTCCTTCAAAATCAGTTCATGGATCTCCTTCACCTCAGGCACACAGATTCTTTTCCCATGCCACACCGTACCTTGTTCATCCTCTCTGAACCCAGGGGCTTAATTTTCTTTGATGAGTTCTCTAATTTCTTGTATCTTCTCGTCATTCTTCTGACCGTTGCGTATGTCTTGCTCTAATGTGGAGTCCACTTCCATGGCGATGGCCTCACCACTATTCACCAGGCATAGATTGATTTTGCAATCTTTTACTTCAATTCTGTAGTCTTTAAGCTCAACATGTTGACCTGCACCTTCTGGCTTAAAGCATCCGCCACGAAGTTCGCTTTCCCAGGATGATAGTTGATGCCCACATCAAAGTCGCTGATTAGCTCTAACCATCTCCTTTGTCTGAGGTAGAGATCTGGCTTGTGTGAAGATGTACTTTAAGCTCTTATGATCCGTATATATCTCGGTCCTCTTTGCCATCAAGTAATGCCGCCAAATCTTCAATGCGTGTACCACTGCGGCTAGCTCTAGGTCATGTGTAGGATAGTTCTTCTCGTGTTTTCGTTGCTTCCGGGACGCATAAGCAACGACATGCCTCTCTTGAATGAGAACACATCCCAACCCGTGTCCAGATGCATCGCAGTACACCAAAAAATTCTTCTGCATATATGCCATAACTAGCACTAAGGCTGTTGTCAATCTTTTCTTGAGTTCTTGAAAACTCGTCTCACACTCCGGTGTCCATGTGAATGTGATTCCCTTCTCTAACAATTTGGTGAGGGGTCTCGAAATCATGGAGAAACCCTCAATGAACCGTCGATAATACCCAGCCAATCCTAAGAAGCTTCGAATTTCTCTGACATTTTCAGGGGTCTTCCACTTCTACACATCCTCGAGGTTGGCGGGATCTACGGAGATTCCTCCCTCCGAGATTATATGTCCTAAGAAGGGAACTCTCTTTAGCCAAAACTCACACTTGCTCAACTTGGCATATAGTTGGTGATCTCTTAGCTTTTGCAACACCAATCTTAAATGTCTCTCATGTTCTTCTTCATCTTTGGAAAAGACGAGAATGTCATCAATGAAAACCACCACAAATTTATCCAGATATTCCATGAATACCTTGTTCATGAGGTACATAAAATATGCCGGGGCATTAGTTAGCCCGAACAGGATGACGGTGTATTCATACAGCCCGTACCGAGATACGAAAGCTGTCTTTGGAATGTCAGTTTGATTTATCTTCAATTGGTGGTATCCCGACCTGAGATCAATTTTTGAGAATACACACACTCCCCTCAACTGATCAAATAAGTCTTCAATGCGGGGTAATGGGTACTTGTTCTTGATGGTTACTTCGTTCAACGCACGGTAGTCTACGCATAACCTTTGGTTCCGTCCTTCTTGGGCACAAATATCACTGGAGCTCCCCATGGTGAGGAACTAGGACGAATATACCCCTTCTCTGTCAATTCTCTTAAATGTTCCTTGAGCTCTTCCAGCTGTTTGGAGTCCATCCGATAAGGCCTCTTGTATATTGGGGCTGTTCCAGGTACTAGTTCAATCGCGAATTCCACTTCACGATCGGGAGGCATACCTGGCAACTCCTCCGGAAAAACATCTGGATATTCCTTGATAATCCTTATCTCTCCCACTTCCACCTCAACTTGATTGAGTTTAATGTCCCTCCTAGGCTCTTGCACGGCTATGAACTTCACTTTTGTGCCACTAGTGTGAGTTAGTTCCACCGTTCTAGTCGAACAGTGGATGATACCTTTATGTTTGGTCAACCAATCCATACCCAAAATAATATCTATCCCTTTGGAGTCTATCACTATGAGGTTTGCAGTAAATACCACCCCATTAATGTCTAGATTCACCTTGGTACACACTTGTCTTGTTCTTATTTCTCCCCCTGGAGAGTTCACTGCTAACATATGGTTCATTTGTGTTGTTTCTAGATCATGCTTCTTAACAAACCCTTGAGCAATGAATGAGTCGGTAGCACCAGAATCGAACAATAGGGTTGCAATGTGTAAATTTGCAGGAAACTCACCAATTACCACGTCAGGTGCCTCTTGCGCTTCCTCCATGGTCACGTGGTTCACCCGTCCTCGCATCACATTCTGCTGTTGTGGCTGCGGAGCTTCTTCTTTGGGCACTTATGGGCGTAGTGCCCCACTTCACCACAGTTGAAGCATTGCACCCCAACTTTAGGTGTCTGGCCTTTGTTGTCTTGGGGTTGGTTCGGTGGCCCTTGTCCTGCTGGTCGAGGTTGATATGTGGGGCGTGGCTGCTGCGCAAACTGACGCTGCGGCTGTACTGGTGCTGATGGAGGCCTGAAGTTCGGGTTGTACCCTCTCGGTGTCGGGTAGGGTACCACAGCTCGACTCGTCTGCCCTGCAGGTTGCTGCATCAGACGTGGACGTGTGTTGCTACTTGAGGCTTGGTGTGACCATCCCGCCTTCCTCTTGTTTTCATTCTCTAAGGCCTTCAGCTTCCTCTCCACGACAAATGCTCTATCTACCATCTTTTGGAAGCTTTCATACTCGTTGGAGGACATTGCTCATTGCATCTCCATGGTAAGTCCTTCCACAAAACAGTCCTGTTTCTGCTCATCGGTTTCGATGTCCCATGGTGCATAACGGGATAGTTGGGTGAACTTAGTGAGGTATTCCCTCACGGTCATGTTGCCTTGCTGCAGTCCCAAGAACTCCATTCTCTTGTTCTTGAGTTCACCCCTGGGTATGTAGTGGTTGCGGAAACTGTGCGTGAACTCTTCCCAAGTGATGTTCTCGGGGGCGTGATGGGCTGCCACGTAAGCGGTCCACCAATCAGCAGCAGGTCCATGCAATTGGTGAGAGGCAAACAGCACCCTCTCATACCCTTGGCATTGTATGATCCTCATCTTGCTCTCTATGGTCTTTAACCAGTCATCTGCCTCCAGAGGTTCAGCAGCACTTGCAAACTTTGGGGGTTGAGTTCCCAGAAACTCACTCATCCTTGGTTGACGTGGTGCAGCTTGTGGGGGTGGAACTTGGTGCAAGTTGGCCACCACTTGAGTTAGACTCTGGATGAGCTGATTCTGATTTTTGAGCATTTGGTGGATAGGATCAGCTCCTTCACGGCGACTACCCCTGTCTTGTCCTCCAGAAAGGTGAGGATTACCGGCCTCATCGTTATTGTTGTTGGGGTTGGCACCACGACCTTTTCCTCTTCCAGCCATCTATCATGATCAACCAAGTTTTAACTTAAAGCATTATGTATTAACTTCCCAAATTGCTTGTTTAACTTAAACTTTTGAGGCCTTAATATTTAAACAATTTCTGAAGATTTCACGTAGATCTTTGGGCGTCACGTCTCACGCGAAAATAAATGCACTATTGATTCATAGGGGTTCACACACCAAAGCAAAGCAACCTAAAGACGAGGTTGTGGACAAATGCCCATGGCTTCCACAACTCACGTCACACACAAATAAATAGGGTATTGACTCGACTACTCGATAACCTGCTGAAATAAGGGAAATGATTCTAAACAACTCGTATCACTGAGCTGGCTCGCCGGGGTCTTCCTCATTATTGCGGCTGCCCTCTGATTCCGCTTTAGGTGGGGAAGCTGCTGGTGGAGAAGTGCGGCGACGCTTGCTCGCCCGGTGGTTTGGGGAGTCAGGAGTCCATGTGTCATTCACGATGACACACAGTTCATTCCCATCTCCTCTTTCTCTCGCCCTCAAGCTGGCGCGAAGCAACGCCTCAGTCTTCTTCAGGGTGTCACGAACATCCTGAAGCTCCTGCTGGCACTCCTGTAGTCGAGTGATGAGCATAGCTGCATCCTCCAAGCACAGGTCCATGTGCTCATGGGAAGTCCCCTGCTGCACTGGCGGGTGCTTGTACTCCGCGGTGCCACTCTCACGCTGGAGGACATACATGTACTCAGTCTTGTCCAGGTGGCGACGGTTGATGTAACTCTGGCAGGTGATAGCCTCCCAGGTGACATCCTTCTCAGCATCGGCCTGAGTCGCCCGACAAGCTGAAGAGCGGTGGATCTTGAGCAGCTGGTTTTCATGGATAATCCTCATTTCTGAGCTCCATTCTTCACGCTTCTCACGGAGGGTCCTGGTGGAGCTGTAGTGTATGATCAGCTTGCCAACATTGCCGGCGGCGTGGAGCATACGCCGAAGACGGCACAACAAGCCTCCTACTACCAACCCGTAGGAGTGGTACATCACCGGACGGTTCTCCTCTCTCAAGGCAAGGGCAACTACAGGAACTCTCCCTCCAGTGGACTTGCGAGCGGTGCGGACCATGCGAACCATCTAAAACATAAAGAATTTAAAATTAAGTTAGATAAGAATTAAATAAAGATTGTATTTGAATGAAAGTCGGGACAAGGTGAATAAAGTGACCCCATTAAATAACATATTCAACCCACATCTTTGTAAAATAGTTTTTTAAGAAAATAGGGTCCTTAAGTACGTCCATTTCTACCTAGGTCCACGTTCCTACGGGCAACCTGGCTCTGATACCACTTCTGTCACACCCGATTTCTCCATAGAGCAACCGAGTGAATATCACATGTATGCCAGGATCATTTTCTCACACATGTGATGACAAATAGTGAAGCATCATTTATTACAAGCCAAGTGTTCGAATATAAATAAGTCTTACATAGCATACGTCTCGATGGACGATAATAGGTTCCTAACATGTAAATAAAGCAGCAGCGGAATATAAATCTTGTGGGCTCTATCACAGGAGTTGCCCGGGGGACTCCATGAACCTAGAACCCTTCTTCGGGACCAAAGTCTTGGTCATTGAACACCACATCATCCCTTTGACCTGAGCAGCAATTTAAACCAACAGAAAAGCAAATTTGAGTACCGTTGGTACTCAGCAAGTGTGGGAAAGTAATGTCGTGCATGGCTAGAGCAAGGAGAGGTTGAACTCATGGTTAAAGCACTACGCTATTAATACCTATCACCTTAGCTTATTAAGAACCTACATTACTACATAGGTGAGATGGTTCCAATCCCTCAAACCATCATCAATATTAAGTAACCATAATCTCATCTCCAATGTTAAGCTTCCCGCTTAACATCCTCAACTTCCCAATTCATCATCCTCTAATCATGAATAAGTCCAAGCCGCTCTTGACCGTGAGCATGGCTGTCATGACAGTTTTGACTCTGTAGAGTTTGCACCACTGTACCCACATGTAGTGATTTCATCCCCCATTGCCGGGTGGACTAAAAGAGCCTCCATTATGCCAGTGGACGCGAACCACGTTCACACTTCCCAGGTGTGTAGCCAGGAGATCACTACGAGGCTTTACAAAGGGATTCCTGATGAGCATGGGCCCACTGAGGTTTCACCCCTAACAGCATACAAGAGGCTCCAACCCCGCTGCAGTGGCCCCCTCTTGAGCCTTGCGGTTCATATGGTAGTCCAGCTGACACCTATTCCCCGCACCATCCAAACACCCATACTACGCCGGAGATACACCTAATTAATTGGCCAAGCTGCCCCATCTCAGCATGTGGTTGGCACGGTAAAGCCAGGTTACATGCTCCATGAACCGGTCCTTAGGATCCAGGCAAGCACTAAACACAAACCCGAGTCTCGTGCACACAGCACCAACCAAATCATCGAACTTGCTTCGATCCCTACCTCTACATAACTCATAATATCTCATTCAAGAGTAAGGTAAATAAGTTAATGATCACATATCCCACTTATCCCATTCTAAGCATGGCTAAGCATAAGTAATATGAATGAATGACATAATAAAATAAATCCCAACCCAGGCTACAAGGATATAAGATAATGAAAATCTAGGGAAACTTCCTAGCTTGGGTATCATATTCCAAATTGACGATGCAAATTAAATTCTAACTACACATCCTAGTATAGGATCAAAGTGGTCAAGGACACTTGCCTTCTTCCTGCTGCTCTGGGAATGGAAAGTCTTGGTCTTGAAAGGTGAGAACCTGCTCTGGGGCTGCTTCTACTCATGCCAATACACATAGCAAAAGAAAACAACAATCCATAAACCATAGTCCACACTTTCACTCATGCAAACCACACATACATACATATGAAATTCATTCACATTTCCGAGTGTTGTGGTTACCTTAGATGTGTTGATTTTAGGCCCACATATACTTTTAAACATTTATATATTATTTCTAACTTTTGTATTCAGATTTCCATTTGTACACGATATATGAATTTCCAATTTGAACAAATTCTCTATTTAATTAATACACTTTTTAGCCACAAGTTTGTATGAAAGATAATTTCCTACTTCAAATAGGTTTTCAGATCTTCTACAAAATCCTAAACTGAAGTTTTTGGATTTGGAGACCTCATTTATCATTTTTCTAATTATGCATACCTATTTTCCTATATTTTCAGATTTATTTTCTATGCCTAAAAGTGAACTTCAATATTAAAATAGTAAGACCTATCACCTAAACAGAATATGTTCTGATCCAAAATGTTCAATAAAATATCTTTGAACTTCCTATCTGATGGGGATCAAATTATATTTATTTTATCCATTTTCAGAATTATTTTCTAGTCTAGAATTGAATTTCCACCAATAAAAAAGCAACCTAAATTCCTACAAAAATTTCTTCTGTTCAAATTTCCCAAACAGAACCTTCATAAATTTTTCCTATCCCCTTTTGGTTATTTAGATTCACTTTCCGACAATTTAAACTTATTTTATGCCTAAAGAGCATATTTCAGATATAAATTACAAAAACAGTAATCTTATTGAGTTTAAAAGTTTATCTCCCCTCTAACTCAGATATTAGATTGTTTCTACCAATTTTCCACAGGGTTAGAATAATTAAACTGATCATATACCTATGTTTGAATTTTAAATCCTATTCTAATACTCAATTTCCTGAAATTTAATAACCCTCAGGGGCTGATGTGCAAATCCACCATACTGTGGGGCCCCATTTCCTAATTTCTAATTTTTTACGGGTCTAACTGTGCAAAACAGGGAGGTCTTCCGAATTCTTATTAAGTCCAGTGGCTAGATCAGAAGTTTCCAGGGCTAGCTTGTGTTTTTCGAGATCCCCAGGGGGTAGAATGTAAGGATCCCGGCCTTTATAATGCGGGGCTGACGTGGGCCGTTGGATTTAAAACAGACGGCTCAGATTAGATCACCGAAGGGGTATGCGCCGATTTAATTTCTGCCGTGCGATTTAAAATAGACGGCCTACAAGAGGCCACGTCGCTCCTGGCCGAAATTCGCCCGCGCGCGCGGCGGCGCACGGCGGCAGCGGTGCGATCTCGCCGGCGAGGCTGCGGATCCTCATCTACAGACGCTAACATCCACCCTTTTTGGTAGCAAACGGCAGAGGGGAGGAACGAGAGCTCACCAGTGCAGTTTTCTTGGATCCGAAGGGGTCGGGAGGGCTTAACGGCGGCGAGGAGCGGCGACCGAAGGTGAGCTTCGGTGCGGGAGCAATGGGGTCGTTCCTCCTCGGATTTTCTTCAGCGATGAGCTTCTCTGGAGGCGGTCAAGCACTGCAAGCACATTAGCATGGGGAAAAACGGAAGAGGGAGCTGGAAAAAAGGGCAGCAGCGGCGGCTGTTCTCACCTTGCGTCGGGTGTGGCCGATCGGGGAGGAAGGGGCGGATTTTCGGCGTTTAAATGGCGAGGGAGGGCGGCGGGGTCGGTTGAGATCACGCTGGGGTGCCCGGGACCGAGAATCGGGGCGGGGAGCGCGGGTTCCGGAAGCGGCGGTTGTGATCGGGCGCGAGAGAGCCGGAGCGGTTGGGGGCGCGCGCGAGGAGGGGGATGACACGCGGGCCCCGCGTGTCAGAGAGAGGGAGAGAGGGAGGGGGGCGCGCGGATTTTGGGCTGGCTGGGTGGGTTTCGGCCCACTGGCCGGTTTTTTTTCTTTTTTTTTTCCTTTTCCTTTTCTGTTTTGATTCAAATTTAAATTCCAGTTTGAATTTGAATTGCTACACCACATGCAATACGTCCAAAAATTTTTAAATTCCCCTCTTTAGCAGGTTTTGGGGTGTTACAAACCCTCAAGAAGTTCATCAAGCGTGCCCAAAATGAATTCTCATTGAAGATCAAGAACATACGAAGCGACAATGGGACAGAATTCAAGAACACCCAAGTTGAGGAGTATCTAGACGAAGAAGGGATAAAGCACGAATTTTCAGCACCATATACTCCTCAACAAAACGAAGTAGCCGAAAGGAAGAACCGAACTCTCATTGAGATGTCAAGGACAATGCTCGATGAATACAAGACTTCAGACAGGTTTTTGGGCTGAAGCGGTTAACACCGCTTGTCACACCATAAATCGACTATATCTTCATCTGTTGCTCAAGAAAACCTCTTGTGAATTACTCACGGGTAACAAGCCAAACATTTCATATTTTTGATTTTTTGGTTCAAAATGTTATATTTTAAATAAGAAGCCAAGGGTCACGAAGTTTGCTTTGAAGTCCGATGAAGGTTTCTTACTTGGCCATGATTCAAACTCCTACGCTTATCGTGTCTTCAACAAAACCTCTAGACTTGTTGAAGTCGCACGTGACGTAGTGTTCGATGAAACCAACGGCTCTCAAGAAGAGCAAGTTGATCAGTGTGTGCTAGATCAAGAAGAAGCTCCGTGTAAAGCATTGAGAAGAATGGCATTGGGCGATGTTCGACCACAAGTGCCAACTTCAAATGCGAATGAAGAAAATTAATCACAGATGGAGGAAAATGATCAAGGGGGAGCTTCCATACAAGATCAACCTCAAGAAAATCAACAAGACCAAAATATCAATGAGAGAAACTATCCAGGGAGAGAAGAAGATAATGATGAAGATTCAAGACCACAAGTGCCACATCCAAGAGTGCACCAAAGCATCCAAAGAGATCACCCCGTTGACAACATAATCGGTGACATCCGAAAGGGAGTAATAACTCGATCTCGCATAGCTATTTTTTGTGAACACTATTCCTTTGTATCTTATTTGGAACCATACAGGGTTGAGGATGCATTAAAAGATCCGGACTGGGTGATGGCGATGCAAGAAGAATTGAACAACTTCAAAAGGAACGAAGTGTGGGAGCTGGTTGAAAGACCCAAGTCCAACGTCATCGGAACTAAACGGGTCTTCCGCAACAAGAAAGACGAACATGGAGTCATGACAACGAACAATGCACGGCTTGTGGCAAAAAGGTACTCACAAGTCGAAGGTTTGGATTTCGATGATACTTTTGCTCCCGTAGCTAGGCTTTAATCGATTCGTATATTACTTGCATATGCTACTTACCACGATTTCATGCGTTATCAAATGGACGTGAAAAGCGCCTTTCTCAACGGACCGATCAAGGAGGAGATGTACGTGGAGCAACCACCTGGTTTTGAAGATCAAGAGCACCCCGACTATGTGTTCAAACTACGTAAGGCTCTCTATGGCCTCAAACAAGCTCCTAGAGCTTGGTATGAGTGCCTTAGAGATTTTTTGATTGAAAATGACTTCAAGATCGGAAAAGCTGATTATACCTTGTTTACTAAACCCTTTGATGATGATCTCTTCATTTGCCAAATCTATGTTGACGATATTATATTTGGTTCAACAAACAACTCCTTTTGTCAAGAATTTAGCAAGATTATGACAGATAGATTTGAGATGTCCATGATGGGAGAGTTGAGGTACTTCTTGGGATTCCAAGTGAAGCAACAAAAGGACGGGACGTTCATAAGCCAAACAAAGTACACTCAAGACGTTCTCAAGAAGTTTGGAATGGACAAAGCAAAGCCAATAAAGACTCCCATGGCAACAAATGGACACCTAGATCTCAATGAAGACGGACCAAATGTGGATCAAAAGGTATATCATTCCATGATTGGCTCCCTACTCTGTTTATGTGCATCTAGGCCTGATATCATGTTGAGTGTATGTTTGTGTGCAAGATTTCAAGCCAATCCTAAGGAATGTCATCTGACAGCCGTTAAAAGGATCTTGAGATATTTAGTTCATACACCCAACCTAGGCCTTTGGTATCCCAAAGGTTCAAAATTCAATCTCATTGGATACTCCGATGCAGATTATGTCGGATGCAAGGTACATAGAAAAAGTAATTCTGGTACTTGCCAATTCCTAGGTAGATCCCTAGTTTCTTGATCCTCCAAGAAACAAAATTCAATTGCTCTATTCACAGCCGAAGCGGAGTATGTTGCAGCCGGGAGTTTTTGTGCACAAATTTTTTGGATGCGACAAACTCTAAGGGATTACGGTTACAATATGAGCCGTATTCCACTGCTTTGTGACAGTGAGAGTACAATTAAAATTGCCCATAGCCTCGTTGAGCACTCTAGAACCAAACACATAGATATCCGGCATCATTTTTGAGAGATCACTCAATGAAAGGAGACATAGCCATTTCCCATGTCAACACTGAAAAACAACTAGCCGATATCTTTACCAAGCCACTTGATGAAAAACGTTTTTGTGAGCTCCAAAATTAACTAAATATCCTTGATGCTCGAAACGTGGCTTGAAAATTGCATACCTGTATGCCATCCTCAAAATCATGTTAATTATGTTGAAAAATCATCTCTCTCTATTTTTCTATCAAAAACTATGTTAGTTACTTGATCTTGGTGAATCATGGTCATAGCTTGATTGTTGTATGATTACTGATCATATTCATCAAGAATATCTGTGGGCCGTTGTCCCTTATTCCTTAATAGGAACCTCTGAATATATATATATATATATATATATATATATATATATATATATATATATATATTGTACACCTCTGTACAAGGGACCACAGACTAGTCCGTGGTCACCCCAGACTAGTCCGCACCGGCAGACTAGTACGCACTTAGTCCGTTAGACCGGACTAGTCCGGACCACCACAAACTAGTCCGATTTTCTCTCTGACCAGAAAACGGACTAGTCCGATACGGTCCAGACTAGTCCGATATTTCGCCTCCATAACCCTAAGGACGGCTCAAACCTAATATTCTTCATCCTCACAACTCTCCTCTCTCTCTCTCTCTCTCTCCTCACTCAAGTACACAATTTCCTACACTGAGTTTGTCAGACTGCTGCACCTTGAGATTGTGATTCACAATATGGGAGTTGTGGAGAAGGACAAGATGGAGTTTCTCTATGATACTCGACTTCAATTCAACCCTCCCTCAACCAAGAACATGAAGCCCTTCTTCCTTGTTCTCAACAGAGTGCTCCGGAAGACCATTGCTCCAAAGGATGGAGATGCCGAGAGCGTCCAAGGTTATTTGAGAACCTTGATGAAAGTAATCAGCATAGGGAGAAGATTTAATATCTTCGATTATATTTGGAATGACATGGTGCACATATCCTGCACACCAAACTGTTCCTGTTGATATGCACCTTACTTGATGTTCATGATTGAAAGAGTCACAGGAATTGAGTTCGTGAAGGATGTGGAGCACACTGCTCTAAGGCCTCAGAAGCCTCCTCAGGCCTCCCTCCCAGCTGCCTCCTCTCCTGGATCACCTGAAGAGCATCCAGAGAGAGCTCAAGAAGATGCAAGGCCTTCATCCAAGACCAGGGCCTCTCCACATAAAAGTTCCTCTAGTGGAGTTATAAAGATTTTGGCTGCTATTTTCAGTTCTTGCCGCAAAACTGAGGTGAAGCTTCATAAGATGAACAAGGCAAGAAAAGAAGAAATGAGATACATGAAGGCCAATGTAAAAGAGATATGCCAAAAACTAGAGATTGAGCCCATTGGATCCCCGGTCATCTCAGAGGACTCTGCATCTGAGTTTACAGAGCTTCCTCCTCTCTCTCCATCAGAGTGTGCCTACTTTTGCACGACAAGTGGTTCCTCTCCTCCTCTTCCTGAGGCTGATGATGAAGATGAAGAAAGGACCGACAACGAGGAGTGAGCCGGTGACGACAAGTAGATCCCTTCTCTCCTTCTTTTTGGTGCCTTGATGCCAAAGGGGGAGAGATTGAGGGGGAGTCTTAGGTCGTATGCCTTTCTTTTCATGTCCTAGCTTGAGTAATGAGTTTTGCAAGACTTATACTATTATGCTATTATTATGCTGTTGTAAGACTTATGTTAGCATTATGCTTTTTGTGAGATGACTATGTTATGCTTTTGATTAATGATGTATGTTTAAAACTGCTATGAAGGATTGAGACTTTTGATGATGTTATGACTATGCTCATTATGTTATTCACATCAAAATTATTGCTCACACACATAGTTCTACACCCCACCATAAAGAGTGCACATATGTCTTATGTCTACTTTGCATATTTTGTCCAAAGCTCATATGTGCACACTTTTTGAAAATCTGAATTCTTATTGTCATATTTGTGAGATCTCAATTGGTTGTCATCAATCACCAAAAAGGGGGAGATTGAAAGTGCATCTAGGCATCCCTTGTGGGTTTTGGTTGATTTATGACAAACAAATGAGACCCTAACAAAATTGTTGAGATGAGCGCAGGTTCTTAAAAGAAATCAGGAAGAAAGCGCAAAATGAAAGGTGAATGTATCCTAGAGGGGGGTGAATAGGCTTTTCGATGCTTTGTTGAAACCTGAAACACTTGTAGTCTATCAAATACAGAGAAATCGGACTAGTCCGGTAGAGTGTGGACTAGTCCGTCTTCTAAACAGAGAAAAAACAAACTAGTCCGGTACTAGGCGGACTAGTCCGGTATACGTGGACCAAGGAGATCAAGGTTGATCAATGTTCACTTTTAATACTTTATGCAGCGGAAATTGAACGATAACTCGGATGTATTGCAACAATAATACAATGAATGACAGGAATAACCTTGATGTTAATGCTTGAACGTGAGTTTCAAAGGATTGATTAAACACTCTAAAATGATGAACAATTAATAAACAAGAGTGGGAGACAAGTGTTTATCCCGAGGTTTGATTCCACGAAGAAAATCTACGTCCCCGTTGAGGAGTCCACTAAGGACCGGGTTTTCTCCAACCCTACCCTTGTCGAATCCACACAAAGGCCGATTCTGTTCCACTAACTACAAAGGGCAATAAACTTGTTCAAGGGGCCTTCTCACAAGTTGAGGGCTCCCCAAGAATTACAACAAATAAATCAACATGTCTCAACACACTCAATAGATGAACAATTAACAATGAAAAGTGCGCGAGAGATCAAACCCAAGAGCTCAAGATGATGTAGAACTAGTCTCTCCTTTGATCAATTGCCAATCCACAAGAATTGATCCTTCTTGGGTTAGAATGTATGAAGAGAGGTGAATCTTGGGCTCTTGGGAGGTGTGATGGCGCAGGGGGGTCGAAAGTTGTGTTGGTATGGCCGTACACCTCTTTTTATAGTTGGGTTTCCAAAGGGTACGTTAGGGTTTGTGATGTCCGGACTAGTCCGTGGTTAACTCCGGACTAGTCCGGTGTGCAGTGTTTAGAAAACCCTAAGTGTTGTGAGATATCGGACTAGTCCGTGATTTTGCAGAATAGTCCGGTTTCTGCCCAGAGACAAAATCGGACTTGTCCGAATGATATCGGACTAGTCCGTTTTCTGGTCCGAAACAAAATCGGACTAGTCCGGCTGATATCGGACTAGTCCGGCCGTGTTGAAATTGTGCAGTAAGTTTGATTTCTTTCTCTTGAGCTCTTGGGGTGTGTTTCTCCAACACACTCTATACTAAGTGATCTATTCTTTTCAGTTCTTGAGCTCTTATCCATTTTGATCCTCCTTCTCCTTTCTTTTTGCGCTTTCGTCTTAATTTCTTTGAGTACCTGCGCTTATTCTCAACAATTTTGTTAGGGTCTCATTTGTTTGTCATATATCAACCAAAACCCACAAGGGGTGCCTAGATGCACTTTTAATCTCCCCATTTTTGGTGATTGATGACAACTAATTGAGATCTCACAAATATGACAACAAGAATTTAGATTTTCATAAAGTGTGCACATATGAGTTTTGAACAAAATGGGCAATTAAGACATGAAACATATGTGCACTCTTTATGGTGGGGTGCAAAACTACATGGTTGAGCAGTAATTAAATATCATTATGAGAATAATTATCAAGAGTTATAGCATACATCATTCATCAAAAGCATAACATAGTCAACTCACAAAAGCATAATGATAACTCACAAAAGCATAATGATAACATAAGTTTTACAAACGCATAATGGTCGCATAAGTAATGGTCGCATAAGTCTTACACAAGCTTGTCTTATAAGCTAGGATACAAAAAGAGACCTACACGACCTAGGACTCCCCCTCAATCTCTCCCCCTTTGGCATCAAGACACCAAAGAGAAGGAGAGAAGGGATCTGCTTGTCGTGGCCGGCTCACTCCTCGCTGTCCATCCTTTCTTCATCTTCGTCATCAGCCTGAGGAAGAGGAGGAGAGGAACCACTCGTCGTGCCAAAGTAGGCATGCTATGAAGGAGAGAGAGGAGGAAGCTCTGTAAACTCAGATGCAGAGTCCTCTGAGAGGATCAGGGATCCAACGGGCTCAATCTCCAGTTTTTGGCATATTTCCTTAACATTGGCCTTCATGTATCTCATCTTTGCTTTTCTTGCCTTGTTCATCTTATGTAGCTTCACTTCAGTTTTGCGGCAAGAGCTGAAGATAGCAGCCAAAATCTTCATGATCCCACTGGAGGAACCTTTCTGTGGAGAGGCCCTAGTCTTGGATGCAGGCCTTGCCTCTTCATGCGCTCTCTCTGGATGTTCTTCAGGTGATCCAGGTGAGGGAGCAGCTGGGATGGAGGTCTGAGGAGGCTCGGTGTGCTCTAAATCCTTCACAAACTCAATTCCTATGACTTTCTCAATCATGAACATCAAGAAAGGAGAATGCCCACAGGAGCGGTTTGGTGTGCAGGATATGTTTACCATGTCATTCCAAATATAGTTGAAGATGTTAAATCTTCTCCTCCTGCTGATCACTTTCATCAAAGTTCTAAGATAACCTTGGATGCTCCCGGCATCTCCATCCTTTGGAGTGATTGTCTTCCGGAGCACTCTGTTGAGAACAATGAAGAAAGGCTTCATGTTCTTGGTTGAGGGAGGGTTGAAAGGAAGTCGAGTATCATAGAGGAATTCCATCTTGTCCTTCTCCACCACTCCCAGATTGTGAATCACAATCTCATCATCATTGGTGTCCTCAAGATGCAGCAGTCTGGCAAATTCAGTGTAGGAGATTGTGTACTTGGATCCATGTGTCATCCAAGTCACCCTGTCCTCTCCATCATGAGCAAAATGGCAGGTCGAGTAAAACTGGGCGATGATCTCATCATTTCAGTTATACCTGAAGGTGAGTAGGTCCTTGAGTCCATGTCTCTCTACAGCCTCTATGACCTCCTCAAAAGCTTCATAGCTTTTCCTTTCAAAGTACGTCCAGTCGATCCATTGACTTTGGACCACTAGAGTCTTCAATTGGAGGTACACTGAATTGTAGTAGTCCGAGTGAAAGTTACTCCAAAATCTCTTGTCGGCTGCCTTTTTGCCGGAGCTGTAGGCATCAACCTTCCTCAGGTTCCATGCCACTTCGCTCCCTTTGCCATTGAATTTCTGCTCCGAGGGATCCCTATGTCCCTGCCTTGGAGCTGTCATCTTGAGGGGACCGATTGGGCCAGAAGCAAGCCCCTTTTCCTTGCCCTTGACTTGGCATTGAGCCGCCGAGCTAGAGCCAGCCACATTTGCTCTTGAGGCTGGTCTCTTGATTGTGACCTTTCGGCGAACTCTAGGTGGGGTGAGCGAGGGCTCGTCAACGTGATCTTGTCTCTTTTGGAGCGAGACTCTGGATGATGAGATATGATATCTTGATCCATTTCTGCCTCAAAGTCGGAGAGACTTTCATTTGATCTCAACATGTTTTCTGACAAGGAAGATAAAGTGGGTATGAACAATCAATAATGACAAAGGATTGCATAAGCTAGGATTCCCTAACAAGATTTCTTAATCAGGGCATATCAGACTAGTCCGGAGTTTAGGGTCGGACTAGTCCAGAGTGTCGGACTTGTCCGCCCTAATGACGGACTAGTCCGTTATGTGGCTGCTCAAGCCCTAATTCGTTGAAATTTGAGATTATTCATTGCAAATGTGATCTAGGGTACATGTAATACATCAATGAAGCATGTATTGACTAGAGGATCTAAGCTATTTGAGCAAAAACAAGGAAGATAGATGGTTCTAGGGTTTGGAGAAAATTTTACCAAATCCTTCGATTCGAGGCGTTAAGGGAGTTTTTGATCCGGACTAGTCCGGGGTCTTTGATCCCTTGGGGGTGGAGAATGATTTCCACGGAAATTTGAGAGGTTTTGGTGGAGAACTTGCAAATTCACCTTGGGAGCACTTGAGTGAGGAGACAAAGAGTTTGGATGGTTGTGAGCATGAAGGAGATTAGGTTTGAGCCGTCCTTAGGGTTATGGAGTCGAAATATCGGACTAGTCCGGATCATATCGGACTAGTCTGTTTTCTGTCTAGGGAGAAGATCGGACTAGTCCGTGGTTGTCCGGACTAGTCCGGACTAACGGACTAAGAGCGGACTAGTCTGCCAGTGCGGACTAGTCCGGGGTTACCACGGACTAGTCCGTGGTCCCTTGTACAGAGGTATATATATATATATATATTCAAGGGTTTCTATTGGGAAATAAGGTACAAAGGCACATAGGTATTTTTGATGAATATGGTCAGTAAACATAAAAAAATCAAGCTATGACCATAATTCATCAAGATCAATTAATTAACATAGTTTTTAAGAGAAAAATAGAGAGATGATTTTTCAATATCATTAACATGATTTTGAGGATGACATACAGATATGCAAGTTTTCAAGCCACGTTTTGAGCATCAAGGATATTTAGTTCATTTCGGAGCTCACAAAAGCGTTTTTTCATCAAGTGGGTTGGTAAAGATATCGGCTAGTTGTTTTCCAGTGTTGACATGGAAAATGGCTATGTCTCCTTTCATTGAGTGATCTCTCAAGAAATGATGACGGATATCAATATGTTTGGTTCTAGAGTGCTCAACAGGGTTATGGGCAATTTTGATAGCACTCTCATTGTCACAAAGAAGTGGAATACGACTCATATTGTAACCGTAATCACTTAGAGTTTATCGCATCCAAAGAAGTTGTGCACCACAACTCCCGGCCGCAACATACCCCGCTTCGGCCGTGGATAGAGCAATTGAGTTTTGTTTCTTGGAGGACCATGAAACTAGGGATCTACCTAGGAATTGGCAAGTACCAGACGTACTTTATCGATCTACCTTACATCCGGCATAATCTGCATTGGAGTATCCAATGAGATTTAATTTTGAACCTTTGGGATACCAAAGTCCTAGGTTGGGTGTATGAACTAAATATCTTAAGATCCCTTTAACGGCTGTCAAGTGACATTCCTTAGGATTGGCTTGAAACCTTGCACACAGACATACACTCAACATGATGTCAGGCCTAGATGCACATAGATAGAGTAAGGAGCCAATCATGGAACGATATACCTTTTGATCCACATTAGGTCCGTCTTCATTTAGATCCAGGTGTCCATTTGTCACCATGGGTGTCTTTATGGGTTTTGCTTTGTCCATTCCAAACTTCTTGAGAATGTCTTGAGTGTACTTTGTTTGGCTTATGAACGTCCCGTCCATTTGTTGTTTCACTTGGAATCCTAAGAAGTATCTCAGCTCTCCCATCATGGACATCTCAAATCTATCTGTCATAATCTTGCTAAATTCTTGACAAAAAGATTTGTTAGTTGAACCAAATATAATATCGTCAACATAGATTTGGCAAATGAAGAGATCATCATCAAAGTGTTTAGTGAACAAGGTGTAATCAGCTTTTCCAATTTTGAAGTCATTTTCAACCAAAACGTTTCTAAGGCACTCATACCAAGCTCTAGGAGCTTGTTTGAGGCCATAGAGAGCCTTACGCAGTTTGAATACGTAGTCGGGGTGCTCTTGATCTTCACAACTGAGTGGTTGCTCCACGTACACCTCCTCCTTGATTGGTCCGTTGAGAAAGGCGCTTTTCACGTCCATTTGATAAAGGTTGAAATCATGGTGAGTAGCATATGCAAGTAATATACGAATCGATTCAAGCCTAGCTACGGGAGCAAAAGTCTCATCGAAATCCAAAACTTCGACTTGTGAGTACCATTTTGCCACAAGTCGTGCCTTGTCCCTTGTTAACACTCCATGTTCGTCTTGCTTGTTGCGGAAGACCCATTTAGTGTCGATGACGTTGGACTTGGGTCTCTCAACAAGCTCCCACACTTCGTTCCTTTTGAAGTTGTTCAGTTCTTCTTGCATCACCATCACCTAGTCCGGATCTTTTAATGCATCCTCGACCATGTATGGTTCCAAAGAAGATACAAAGGAATAGTGTTCACAAAAATTAGCTATGCGAGATCGAGTTACTACTCCCTTTTGGATGTCACCGATTATGTTGTCAATGGGGTGATCTCTTTGGATGCTTTGGTGTACTCTTGGATGTGGCACTTGTGGCCTTGAATCTTCATTATCATCTTCTTCTCCCCCTGGATAGTTGCCCTCATTGATGTTTTGGCCTTCTTGGTTTTCTTGAGGTTGATCTTGTATGGAAGCTCCCCCTTGATCATTTTCCTCCATCTGTGGTTCATTTTCTTCATTCACATTTGAAGGTGGCACTTGTGGTCGAACATCGCCCAAAGCCATTCTTATCAATGCTTGACATGGAGCTTCTTCTTGATCTAGCACACACTGATCAACTTGCTCTTCTTGAGAGCCGTTAGTTTCATCGAACACTATGTCACGTGCTACTTCAACTAGTCCGGAGGTTTTGTTGAAGACACGGTAAGCTTTGGAGTTCGTATCATAGCCAAGTAAGAAACCTTTATCGGACTTCGAAGCAAACTTCGAGGCCCTTGGCTTCATATTTAAAATGTAGCATTTTGAACCAAAGACTCAAAAGTATGAAATATTTGGCTTGTTACCCGTGAGTAGTTCATAAGAGGTTTTCTTGAGCAGCCGATGAAGATATAGTCGGTTTATGGTGTGACAAGCGGTGTTAACCGCTTCGGCCCAAAACCTGTCTGAAGTCTTGTATTCATCGAGCATTGTCCTCGACATCTCAATGAGAGTTCTGTTCTTCCTTTCGGCTACTCCGTTTTGTTGAGGAGTGTATGGTGCTGAAAATTCATGCTTTATCCCTTCTTCGTCTAGGTACTCCTCAACTTGGGTGTTCTTGAATTCTGTTCCATTGTCACTTTGTATGTTCTTGATCTTCAATGAGAATTAATTTTGGGCACACTTGATGAACTTCTTGAGAGTTCCTTGAGTTTCTGTCTTATCATGCAACAAGAAAACCCACGTGAAGCGTGAAAAATCATCAACAATGACTAGACCGTATTTATTACCGCCGATGCTTATGTAGGCAATTGGACCAAATAGATCCATGTGAAGGAGCTCAAGGGGTCTTGTTGTAGTCATGACATTCTTCACGGGATGGGGTGCTCCTACTTGTTTTCCTGCTTGACATGCTCTACATGGCATGTCTTTCTCAAAAACAACATCTTTAAACCTTGGATGTGATCGCCTTTGAGGAGTTTTTGAAGATTCCTCATACCAACATGTGCTAGCCGTCTATGCCACAGCCAACCCATGTTGGTCTTTGCAATCAAGCATGTGTCAAGTTCAGCTTTATCTTTGTTGAAGTCAACTAGATAAAGTTTTCCCTTCAACACACCTTTGAATGCAATTGAGTTATCACTCCTTCTAAAGACAGTCACACCCTCATTAGTGAACAAGCAATGATAACCCTTGTCGCATAATTGAGATATGGACAACAGATTATAATCTAGGGAGTCAACATGTAAAACATGAGAGAGAGAGAGAGTATGTTGTGATGAAATTGCAATTTTACCGGTACCAAGTACTTTTCCTTGACTATTATCACCAAAGTAAATGCCTTCGCTTGGATTTTCATTTTCTTCATATTCCATGAACATTCTTCTTTCTCCGGTTATGTGATTGGTGCATCCGCTATCTAGCACCCATTTTGCTCCGCCGGATGAATAAGTCTGCAAAAAATAAATTATGCCTTGGTCTTGGGTACCCAAGCTTGCTTGGGTCCTTTGAGGTTAGTCACAAGTGATTTGGGCACCCACACATGAGACTTGGTATTCCCATGGCGTGGCCCAACATGTTTAGCATAAACTCTTCCAAGATTACTTTTCATAAGTACGTATGAAGCATCAAAGGTTCTAAAAAGAAGTTTCTATTCATATGTGTTCACATTGTTAAATTTATCAACATTACTAAGCTTTGTAGTTTGAGAAGAGTTTCCCTTGACAAAGGCAATGTAATCCTTGTTATTCTTGTGGTTTCTAGCATTGTGCTTTTCACCATTAGAATATCCAATGCCATATTTGACATTAGGAGGTCTTGTGACCGAGTATGCACTGCGTGCATAATTGATCTTCTCCTTGTCAAATATGCCATTTTGAGAAGATTTCTTGTCCTTTGTCAAGTTTGGCTTTTTCTTCATGTTAATGTCATTTTTGGCACATGTACAAGTGATGCTGGTTTCAGACTTTGTGTGTTGAGAATGTGAGCTAGTAGTTGATGAAGAACCATTTTGCTTGAGTGACCCAACTTGTCCCTCAAGGATCTTGTTAACTTTGGTTAAGTTAGCAAGTTCATCCATGATGGCGGTGTTTGTGTCTTTTAGCTTCAAGCAAGCCTCCTTGCTTGAAGCTAATTCAAGCTCTAGTGATTTATTTTGTTCCTTTTCAAAATCAAGAATCTTTTCAATCTCAAGATATTCCTCCTTTTGGGAGATGATCATATCTTCCTGACGATTGACTAGCTTCTCCATATCAACAAGCTTATTAAGTAGAAATTTCATTTTAGCAGCTGTCTTTTTGTCTAAACCTCTAAGCATATACTCATCTTCATCACTGCTATCATCTTCACTAGAGTTATCACTATCACTAGCAAAAGAATGCAGGAAGGAAGATTTAGTCGGTACCTTTCGTTTACCTTCCTTTGCCATTAGGCAGGTGTTGTCGGTGTCATTCCTTGCGCCCATGGTTGGGAAGAGAGTGGATCTCTTAGTAGTCTTCTTTGTGGCTATGGTGGCCATCTCTTCTTCTTCTTCGGATGAAGATTCATCATTGGAGTCCCACTCCTTCCCTAGATGTGCTTGGCCATATTGCTTCTTCTTCTTGAACATTTTCTTTGGTTGAGACCTGTTATCCTTTGTCTTCTTCTTGTTTTCATCAAGTGGACAATCTACTATGAAGTGATTGTATCCTCCGCAGTTATAGCACGCCCGTCTCATCTTGAGTCTTTGTTTGTCTCTTTGTCTTCCTTCATTTGAGTTGTTGCCATTTCTTCTTCTCATCATTTTCTTGAACTTCTTCATGAACAAGATCATGTCTTCTTCATCGATATCACTACTTTCATCGTCGCTCTCATCTTCTCCATAAGCTTCTCGAGCTTCCTTTGATATGGGTTTACAAGTTGACTTCAATGCGACTCCTTTCTTCTTTGCCGAGGTGAGATCGGCAATTTCCTTAACATGCTTGGCTTGCTTCTCCATCATCTCAAAGTTGATGATCTTGCCAAGAAGTTCGTCTGGGGTCATTTTGCGGTACCCGGGGCTTTCTCTGATCATAGAGCAAAGGGTTACGTTGCGAGGCATGAATGCTCTGAGAATCAGCTTCACAACCTCATGGTCATTCCACTTCTTGCTGCCATAAGCTCGGACTTTGTTGATGAGATTCTTTAGTCAGTTGTACATATATTGTGGTGATTCATCTTCTTCTATCGCGAATCTCCCTAATTCACCTTCAATCATTTCTAAATTGGCTTCGCGTACGTGACGATCACCTTCATGTGAAGTTTGTAGTGTGTCCCATATCTCCTTAGAAATTTCAAGCCCATCCACCTTGGTGAACTCGTCTCGGCTTAGTGATGACGTGATCACAGCTGCAGCTTGAGCATTTCAATGAATGGCTTGTTCTTGGATTGAGGTCAGATCTTATCATCATCCGGGATATCTATCACTGTACACACTATATGCCACAAACTCGGGTTAAGAGATATGAGATGCATTTTCATGTTTTGTCTCCACATTGAATAATCGTTTCCACAAAGTAAGGTGCTTTTCCTAGGGGAATTGGTAAGTAATGATTATTGTGAGAATTCAAATGCTCATAATCAAAAGGATATCGGGAGTAGTCTGTGTGACTACCCCCTTTCTTTTCATCATCGGTGTTCCTCTTCCCTTTTGGGGAGATTGCCTTCTTCCGTAGAAGAGCCTTGAGTTGGAGCACCTCCTCATCATCGTCCTCACTGTCTTGAATGGCATCAAGTAGCTTCTTTAGCTTTTGAGTCCTTTCATCATTTCTCATTTCGTCGTCGATCTTCTTGTTTGCATCCTTGACGTCTATATCGTCTCTTCGAGCGGTGAGTCTCTTTTGAAGAGTTTGGCTCTGATACTAATTGAATGTAGCCTAGAGGGGGGGTGAATAGGGTTTTCGATGCTTTGTTGAAACCTGAAACACTTAGTAGTTTATCAAATACAGAGAAATCGGACTAGTCCGGTAGAGTGCGGACTAGTCCGTTTTCTAAACAGAGAAAAATTGGACTAGTCCGGTACTAGGCGGACTAGTCCGGTATACATAGACCAGGGAGATCAAGGTTGATCAATATTCACTTTTAATACTTTATGCAGCGGAAATTGAACGATAACTCAGATGTATTCAACAATAATACAATGAATGACAGGAATCAACTTGATGTTAATGCTTGAACGTGAGTTTCAAAGGATTGATTAAACACTCTAAAATGATGAACAATTAATGAACAAGAGTGGGAGACAAGTGTTTATCCCGAGGTTTGATTCCACAAAGGCAATCTACGTCCCCGTTGAGGAGTCCACTAAGGACTGAGTTTTCTCCAACCCTACCCTCGTCGAATCGCCACAAAGGCTGATTCTGTTCCACTAATCACAAAGGGCAATAAACTTGTTCAAGGGGCCTTCTCACTAGTTGAGGGCTCCCCAAAAATTACAACAAATAAATCAACACGTCTCAACACACTCAACAGATGAACAATTAACAATGAAAAGTGTGCGAGAGATCAAACCCAAGAGCTCAAGATGGTGTAGAACTAGTCTCTCCTTTGATCAATTGCCAATCCACAAGAATTGATCCTTTTGGGTTAGAATGTATGAAGAGAGGTGAAATTTGGGCTCTTGAAGGTGTGATGGCGCAGGGGGGGGTCAAAAGTTGTGTTGGTATGGCCGTACAGCTCTTTTTATAGTTGGGTTTCCAAAGGGTACGTTAGGGTTTGCGATGTCTGGACTAGTCTGTGGTTAACTCCGGACTAGTCCGGTGTGCGGTGTTTAGAAAACCCTAAGTATTGTGAGATATCGGACTAGTCCGTTTTCTGTCCAGAGACAAAATCAGACTTGTCCGGATGATATCGGACTAGCCCGTTTTCTGGTCAGAAACAAAATCGGACTAGTCCGACTGATATCGGACTAGTCCGGCCGTGTTGAAATTGTGCAGTAAGTTTGATTTCTTTCTCTTGAGCTGTTGGGGTATGTTTCTCCAACACACTCTATACTAAGTATTCTATTCTTTTCAGTTCTTGAGCTCTTATCCATTTTGATCCTCCTTCTCCTTTCTTTTTGCGCTTTCATCTTAATTTCTTTGAGTACCTGCGCTTATTCTCAAAATTTTTGTTAGGGTCTCATTTGTTTGTCATAAATCAACCAAAACCCACAACGGGTGCCTAGATGCACTTCCAAAAGGAGAAGGAGGATCCAAATTGATAAGAGCTCAAGAGCTGAAAATATTAAAATAGTTAGTATAGAGTGTGTTGGAGAAACACGCCCCAAGATCTCAAGTGGAAGAAATCAAACTAACTGCACAATTTCAACATGTGCGGACCAGTCCGATATCAACCGGACTAGTCCGATTTTCTTTCTGACTAGAAAACGGACTAGTTCGATATCATCCGGACAAGTCCGATTTTGTCTCTGGATAGAAAATGGACTAGTCCGCACTACTACGGACTAGTCTGATATATCACAACACTTAGGGTTTTCTACACACCGCACACCGGACTACTCCGGTGTCAACCACGGACTAGTCCGGACATTGCAAACCCTAACGTAACCATTGGAAACCCTACTATAAAAAGAGGTGTACGGCCATACCACCATAACTCTTCAACCCCCTGCGCCGTCACACCTCCCAAGAGCCCAAAATTCAGATCTCTCCACACATTCTAACCCTAGAAGGATAAATTCTTCGGGGATTAGCAATTGATCAATGGAGAGACTTGTTCTACACATCTTGAGCTCTTGGGTTTGATCTCTTGCACACTCTTGTTTGTTAATTGTTCATCTGTTGAGTGTGTTTGGTTGTGATAATTCATCGTAATTCTTGGGGAGCCCTCAATTCGTGAGAAGGCCCCTTGAGCGATTTATTCCCCCTTGTGATTAGTGGAAGAGAATCGACCTTTGTGGCGATTCGATGAGGATAGAGTTGGTGAAGACCCGGTCCTTAGTGGACTCCTCAACGGGGACGTAGATTTCCTTCGTGGAATCAAACCTCGGGATAAACACTTGTCTCCTACTCTTGTTTATTAATTGTTCATCATTTTCTAGTGTATAATCAATCCTTTGAAATTCACATTCAAACATTAGAATCAAAGTTGATTCCTGTCATTCACTGTATCACTGTTGCAATACATCTAAGTTATCAATTTATTTCCGCTGCATAGAGTACTAGAAGTGAACATTGATCAATCTTTATCTCTCTAGTCCACGGATACTGGACTAGTCCGCACGGTACCGGACTAGTCCGATTTTTCTCTGTTTATAAAAACGGACTAGTCTGCACTCTATCGGACTAGTCCAATTTTCCTGTATTTGATAAACCTACTAAGTGTTTCAGGTTTCAATAAAGCATCGAAAAGCCTATTCACCCCCCTCTAGGCTACATTCGGTCATGTCTCAACGTGATGTTGAAACCGCTGATCGATGAATTGAAAGTGTTGTGGACAGGAGTTGAAGCATACGACAGTTAAAAGAAGCAGAAATTCAACCTTCGACCTGCTTATTTATGGTCCATCCATATTTGCCGTTATACGGCATGTTTTCCGGATGGAGCACTCATGGTCGTCTGACGTGTCTGATATGTACTTCGGACATGGAATGCTTTCGACTAACTCATGGAGGCAATATATCTTACTTCGATTGTCATAGACGTTGGTTACCTTCGAATCACATATTTAGGCAACACAGACATGTCTTTAGAAAGAACACCGTTGTCACTAAAGGACCACTGAAACGTCTCAACGGGTCAGAAATTTCTGATATGTTGGACAAACTGGTGTCAGATGAAGGTCGTCCTGGATATATCATAGGTTATGGAGAGGAACACAATTGGACTCACATATGTGGACTTTGGGAGCTACCGTATGTAAAGTCGTTGGTTCTAATGCACAACATTGATGTGATGCATCAGGAGCGTAACATGAGCTGAAGTATCATAAGCATATGCATAGATATTTCTGGCAAAACGAAAGACAATATAAAAGCTAGACTAGATTTGGCAGACATTTGTCACCGTCCAACTCTTGAAATCTCTGAAAGTGGTGGCAAGCCACATGCTTCTTTTTGTCTTCGATCAAAAGAAAAGAAAGAAGTCGTGAAATGGATGAAAACTTTGAAATTCCCAAATGGTTACGCAGCTAGCCTGAAACGAGCCGTGAATGTGAACACAGGAAACCTCACTGGGTTGAAGAGTCGTGATTATCACATTATCATGGAAAGACTCTTACCTGTTATGTTTCGTGGCTATCTAAATGATGCAGTGTGGAAGGTTTTAGCCGAGCTCAGCTATTTCTATAGACAACTTTGTGCTAAAGAAATTAAGATAGGGATGATGGATAAGTTAGAGAAGTAGATACCCGTACTTTTATGTAAGATGGAAAAAAGTTTTCCACCGGGTTTCTTCATTCCAATGCAACATCTGCTTATCCATCTTCCATTCGAAGCTAAAGTTGGCGGCCCTGCAATACAAGTGGATGTATCACATTGAAAGAGCGCTACGATATCTGAAACCAATGGTTGGCAACAGGGCAAGGGTGGAAGGGTGCATCGCTGAAGCATATTCTCTTAAGAAAGTAGGATACTTTTCAAGTGTCTACTTTGCAGATGAACACAATGTCAATACTTCGGCGATGCAGTACAATGTGGACGAAGCACCCCCTTTAAGCGACCTCTCCATGTTTCAAACGAGAGGCACTACCGTTGGTAGCTACACGATCTACGTCCTACCCGAACATGACAGGACTGCTGCTTTACTCTACATGTACACAAATATAGAAGGCATGCAGGAATACTTTGAGTAAGTGTTTCTCCTACATTTAGGCTAATATACATATTTTGCTACACATGTATTCTAAAAATTATTTATTCACGTTCAGCGAGTTCCACATACAATGCTGGCCACATAGGCATCAACCTACGGCCAAACAAGTAGATTGGATGTGACAAGAAGGAATAAATGAAGGGCTGAGTTTCCTATCCTGGTTTTGAGATTATGTAATACTTTATAAGTTACTATCCCATTATAAGTTACTATCCCATTATAACTTATAATCATGTTTGACAGTGCCGGACTCACAATGTCCATAAAGATTTGTGGCAGCTATCTTATGGATTGGTGAATGTTAGAAGCTATGGTCGATATGACGTAGATGGTTTCGATTCCGTACAACTCATTTCGAAGCTCTTCGTCCTCTCGCGGCAACATCAAATTCCGGTGTTGTGACGAGAGCAATTGACACTCAAGGGAATGTAACCGATTATTATGGGATCATTAACAAAATTCTTGAATTTACTTTTACCGGAAACAAGACACTTAGAGTTGTCTTCTTTGACTGTGACTGGTTTGATAGCACTCATGGAACTCGAGAAAACCAATTTGGAATGGTGGAAGTCAAACATAAGGAACGACTACGAGGTTATGATACATTTGTTCTTGCACACCAAGTGGAGCAAGTGTATTATCTACCTTATCCATGCACAAAGCTCAGTGCTTGGTGGGTGGTGATGAGGACATCACAACAGTGGATACTCACATTGATATACAAGGACCAATCACAAGAGCACGAGCACGGTTACTAAATCAGCAGGTGAACTCGTTCCTAACTTCCTACCCATGTGACTTTGAGAATGGATTGCTGTTTAATGATTTAATTGTTATTAGGAACCATGGACATGATCAATAAGTAAAGGGAGGAGGATTTGGGGACGTGGAGAACCATATGGGACGTCCACAAGTTGATGGAAACAGTCGCCAACTCAGACTTGAGTTCAACTCGGAGTCCAGGAGCAGTCCATCTTAAAACGGATGCCTAGGATGCATACGGACTCTGTTTTCAACGTTCTACATGTGCATGGAAATAAGAGAAGATAAACTTTCCAATGGTTCTGGTCCCACATTAAAATTCGCCGGGAGTCATTGGAAGTTGTCGAAACAATTCAAATTCAGAGTTCTGTCCGGTGCTGCACCACCGTATTGTGGATTTTTGGGCCTTGTATCTCGTATGAGTCCATTAGGGACGCGTATAAGGGTCTTATGGCCAAACCCTAGCTTTTAAATACTGTAGCCGCCAGCCAAATTCGTGGGTTTTGCTTATATTAAACAATCTCGCCGTTCTACGGTTTTGTGAGGCCCCAATTTCGCAATTTCAGATTTCATCTTCATCGTTCTTGCTTGTGTTCTCGGTTGCACATGCAGGGATAGCCTTCTTGGCGAGGTCAAGCGTGTGAAGCACGGTTGATAACCAACGGAGCAGAGGTGTAGTGATTGCAGAGGTAATTCGGGTCTGCTCGAGTGCCTCGGATCATCAACGTCGAGATCTCCACTTCAATCGACCTACTTTCAGAAGATTGGGTCTAAACCGCTCATCAATTTTTTGCGAAGGTCCCGCTGACAAGAAGGAGGAACAAAACAAACATGCATAGCTTCCTTTAATCTATCCTATGTTGGAGGATCAGTTCTAGTTTTAACAAGTTCATTCCACCATATGATAGCAAAATCCTTAAACTCACTAGTGGCTTGACGTAATCTATGTCGTTCAGGAACAAGGTGGGCATTAAATTTCTGCTCTACTGTCATCTCCCAATCAAGATATGCCTCAGCATCATAAGCACCAGAAAAAGAGGGTATAGTAAATTTGACTTTAGCAAAAGGATCATCAAGAGGGCGATTAAAATTGTTATGACGATCTTTGTAATTATAACGATTATTACCTCTCATACCTCAAAGATAAAGTGGAAGTCGTGGTTGATTGTTATGATCTTCCATATTATAAGCACCGTCTTCACGTTCTTCAGCGAGAGGCAGTCGTGCCTCAAGAGTATCCATCCGAACAACAAGATCAGAAAGTTGGCGATTCAAGGTCGTCAATGACGCCTCTGTTGATGCGTGGGTTTTGGTGAACATATCTGTCATTTCCCTCATCATGTCACGCAACTCAGCATGTTGAACACATTTATCATTCCTTTTATCTTCTTCCATTGTTAATAGTAAATAAAAGACAACAAAAAGATGTTATCCCTATTAATTACAAAGGATAGTGGCAATGTGAAAAGTGGAAGGAAGGAAACAATATCTCTCTCTCTCTCTCTCTCTCTCTCTCAAGCGTCTTACCACGTTCTTACAAGTGTTCTTACCGACACAACAGGTGGTAAATGGTGGACGGTGAGAACCAGTGAAGCGTGGAGTGATTGCAAAGGTACCTGTTCTGCTGAAGAGGAAAAGTGGAGCTTGGATGGCACAATATGGTGGCTAACAAACAAAAATCGTTAACAGCAAAACAAAATTGAATAAGTATTCAATGTAGGAACTGTTGCTGGTTAACAAGTGTTCTAGGCCTAGCACAACACAAGGCAGTAGAAAGGAAAATAGAAAATCAGGAAGATATAACCAATAAGTACAACACAAGTGTATAGGCCAACTGTTTTCAAGTGTGTGCTGTCAATGCTTTAATATCTGTGCTCTCTTCACTATTTTTTTTTCTTTTTTAATACTTTTTTCTGATATTTTTTGTTTACTCGAGAGCATAAAAATAGGAAGCACACAACTTTGCACCTCCATTGGATGTAAGATGTGGCCTATAGAAAATCTGGAAGATTCTTTAAAATTAGGGCTAAAACTTCGGAGGTTGGATAGTCTATCTTCCGAGGGGAATTTGGCCAAACAAATTTCGAGTAGATCAAATTGAAAAAAAAAATCGCCCGATTTCGAGTTCGTGTGCAAAAGTTATGGCCGTTTTAAGGTAGGCTATCCGAGTCACTGTTTTTTATGTTGATTCGAACTCGGTTTTGAAACAGATCTCGCAATAGGATGTGAAAAACAATTGGAATTTAGCAACGATGACTGATGGGATGTTGTGTGATGAATCAAGGAGGACTAGCACAATGGTCTGTCACCTGTTCTAGGGTTGGCGACGCGGGAGTTCACGCAAGGCGGCTAGCTTTGGCAAACCGATGATCTTGGTGGATCGGTTTGATGTTTAGGGATTGTGGAATAGGTGAACAGCAAGAAAAATAAGGAAGGAAAACGATAACTACGACCCAAAAAACACAAAGCTAAACCAGCAACAAGACTCGACCACACGAGTGCAAACTCAACAATGCAAACTGAAAAATGAAACGTGCAGGCACTATGGTCTAGGAATCGGTAAATACGATATATTTTTTTGTGGCTTTTTCTGTGGACTCTAGGTATAAAAAACAAAAACTAATCTAGTGGGAAATCAAAGTACCTCACGGGCAACCTGAAATCTGATACCAATTGATGAGCGGTTTAGGCCCGATCTTCTGAAAGGTAGGTCGATTAAAGTGGAGATCTCGACGTTGATGATCCGAGGCACTCGAGCAGACCCGAATTACCCCTGCAATCGCTACACCTCTGCTCCGTTTGTTATCAACCGTGCTTCACACGCTTGACCTCGCCAAGAAGGCTATCCCTGCTGGTGCAACCGAGAACACAAGCAAGAATTATGGAGATGCAATCTGAAATTGCAAAATTGGGGTCTCACAAAACCGTAGAATGGCGAGATTGTTTAATCTAAGCAAAACCCACGAATTTGGCTGGCGGCTACAGTATTTAAAGGCTAGGGTTTGGCCATAAGACCCATAGACGCGTCCCTAATGGACTCATACGGGATACAAGGCCTAAAAGCCCAATACGGTGGTGCAGCACCGGACAGAACTCTGAATTCGAATCGTTTCGACAACTCCCAATGACTCCTGGCAAATTTTAATGTGGGACCAGAACCATTCTAAAGTTTATCTTCTCATTTCCATGCATATGTAGAACGTAGAAAACGGAGTTCGTATGCATCCTGGGCGTCCGTTTTAAGATGGACTGCTCCTGGACTCCGAGTTGAACTCGAGTCCGAGTTGGCGACTATTTCCATCAACTTGTGGACGTCCCATCCGGTTCTCCACGTCCCCAAATCCTCCTCCCTTTACTTGTTGATCATGTCCATGGTTCCTAATAACAATTAAATCATTAAATAGCAATCCATTCTCAAAGTCACTTGGGTAGGAAGTTAGGAATGAGTCCACCTGCTGATTTAGTAACCGTCCCAAAATCACCTGCTGATCATGACCGTGAAGACGTTGAAGAAGTGTACCAAGAAGAAGAGTTGCCCAACACTTTTACCGTCGAGCCTGGTGCAGGACTCGATCAATTAGTTGGAGATGTTGAAGATGTAGAGACAGATGATATGCGAAAACAGAAATTAAAACAAGTCACGATGGAAGATCGTTGGGCTGGTTTAAGGAGTAGGGCACATGATAATGATGTTGATGATTTTTGAAAGTGATTACATGTAACGATTTCTTTTAGCTAGTAACATGAATTTTATATATCTTATTTGCATATTTACTGATTATCTATTAAAACAGGATGGCGTCAAAGAAGAGTAAGAAAATGCATACAACGAGGGGATTGTTCCCCTCTAGAGCTGAGGACGCTTTCGCTGGTGCTCGTCGACCGGGAGCAGACGCTCTCAGCTGCTGGGGTACGTTAGGAGCAGCTCTGGGGCTTTGTCACAGCAGTCCACACAGGTAAATTTAACTATTCTTTGACAAATTCTTCAAATTCAATTTCCAATTAAACTTACTTATGAATAATTTGAATGTTGTAATCCTCACCAACTGACTCAGTGGCTACGGCGTCAGTTGAGCTTGGCTACCCTTCGGTGAGCCAGCCCTCGGCCAGCCAGCCCTTGGCTGGTGAACCTTCGGTTTCTGAGCCGTTAAACTTGATTGGTGATGAGCCTTCTTGGTCACCAGACGTGGTGCCCCAGTAGACACGGAGGACAAGGAGGACTCACTTTGTCAGTCCTTCTACGGTCCCTTCACAAAGGATCGTGATTCGTCCGGTCGGAGACAGGTAATAAAATCGTAGTGTTCAATTTTGGTTTCTTTTTGTTACTTAAGTAATGAATTAATAAATGTCTTGCAGCGCTTCGTACGACGCATCTTTCACCGGTGAGAGACACCACAGACCGGTGAACGGTGTCCTCGAGTCCTTAGTGCGTTTGCACTATACCGGGGTCATCAACGGGGTGCCTGCTATGTCATGGGAGGATTATGCACGCGCCCATCACCAGGAGCACGGCAACATTCAAGAGGCCGTATGGGCCGATTTTATGGTAAGTATGTTAAATAAAGTTTCTAAGTTTTAACTATTAAACTCTTTTAATTTACATCTCTTCAATATATTCTGTACCACAGGAAAGGTATATTTTAGAGGACCCGGACGACCCTCACATGTTGGAGGATGCGAGGAAAGTGTTTCACGTCAACGCTACGAAGGCGGTTTGGCAAGCTTTGTCGAACGCTCGTATTCAAGTTATCAATGAACACTTGAAGGCAAACCAGCACCACGTGCTACACTTCCGGTAGGAGAGCGACAGGCACCTGACAGAGGAAGAGTACGTGCAGGTACGTGAGGTGTAGTAAATATTTTTTCTGAGCATGGGGCAGATGCATCAATGGTATTTTTAACGACCTACAACTATGTGCAGGGCCACGTGAGCTGGTTGCAGGGTTGGTCCGACACATACCGGGCCCTTTGTCTGTACTGGGCTAGCGATGAGTTTAAGGCTAAGTCCCAGAGGGCTCGTGGGTGCAGAGGGGTTGAGGGGAAGCACAAACACGGCTAAGATAACCACTTACATTTAGCTAAACGCATGATAAGTGTATCTAACTTATGTTTATATATTCATAATATACTGTTCGTACTAACACGTATTGACAGGAGCGCGAGACGGGGGTGCTGCCGAACCCCTGCTTACATCTGGAAGAGAGGTCACAGGGACCCTTCTCAGCCACAGGGTGCAGTCAGGCCGCAGCCGAGCGGTTGGTAAGTGTAGAAATCATTCATATTAAATATAACTATATGGATTGATGAACTTAAACGGTTTTCTTTTTTTTCAGGCTAGGTACGGGGAGGAGGCTAGGAGGATACACAGCGCAGATTTCAATTGGGAACATGAACCAATCGATCCTCAAGCCGTGTATGCAAGCGGAGGTGGAAAAGCCCATGGAAGGTGGATTCATAAGTCAATTTATTGTTTTGAATTCAAAATATTCAAGATATTTCAATTCCATATTACTGATTCTTTTTTATAGGCTCGCTATATTCAACGGAGTTGTCGACTTGAGGGTGGTGAGGCCTGCGAGAGGCAGCTCCACACAGTCTTCATCGGCGGGCCCGAGTCGCCGTGTCTCGCAAGTGTAGACTCTCGCTCGTCAGGTCCAGGAGAGTCGCGAGCAGTATCAGGTGGCGATGGAGGCGCAGAGGGTGGCGATGGAGGCCGCCATCTCTTACAAGCGAGCCTGCATGGAGCAGATGCGGCAGGCAATGGAGATACAACGGCAGGCGATGACGGTAAGTAAAAGTAATTTAAATTTATCGCTTTCTTAATAATATGTAATAACCTGTAAAGTTTGCAATGACAGAGTTTCTTTCAAGGCCGCGAAGCCCAGGTGTTGCACCTCGATCTACCTCCACTACCACCGCCAATTCCACCACCAGAACTGGAGCTACCGCCGCCGATGCACATTTCTCCAGGTTTTCAGGTAATCAAAAATGTTCTTAATCAATTCTAGTCAAAAACAAAGTTCTAAACTAATCCATATGTCAAACAACTTCTATGTGTTGCACGGATCGGCGATGGAGGCTCAAACTCCATCGCCGTCTATACCGGCGCCTGGACTGACGCTCGGCGAGGACGTTTGCGGCTCTGGAGGTAGCGCTAGAGGATAGGATCTATTCTTTCTTTTTCTATTGTTGTGATGAGATGCGAGACACTTTTGTGCTGTGATCGATTGAAATGTTATATGTTGTCTTTTGTGTTGTCTCTGTCGTGTTTCTGGCTATCGAGCCGGGCAGAATGTTCTGTTTTTTTCTAAAATAAAAAACCTTAATTGCGACGGCTTTTTATACAGTACCATCGCAAATAAGGTTACAGCCGTCGTAAATTAGCCTATGTTATTTGCGACGGCCTAAATACGGCCGTCGCAAATTGTCTTGTCAGGCCCATTCGCTGGGCCCGGGAACTTATTTGCAACGGCATGCCTAAGCTGTTGCAAACAAGGTTATTTGCGATGGTAGCCGTCACAAATAAACTTAATTGCGACAAAAAATGAGCGACGGTCAGAGACCGTCGCAATTAGATTATTTGCGATGGTTTTTTACTTATTTGCGATGGCCGCAGACGTCGCAAATGATCGGGTTTCCTGTAGTGGACGTGAGTATGGACTTCATCGTTGGATGACCAATGACAAGCAACAAGCATGATTCTATTTGGGTAATCGTCGATTGTTTGACCAAGACAACCCATTTTATTCCAGTCCATACCAAATATTTGCAAGGAAATATGCGGAGCTGTACATATCAAGAATCGTGTGTTTACACGGGGTTCCCCGCACTATTGTCTATTACCATGGTGCTTTCTTTGTATCCAGATTTTGGGAGCAACTGCATGCTTCATTGAGAACCAAGTTAATTTAGAGTTCAACATATCATCCGCAAACTGATGGTCAAACCGAGCAAGTAAACCAGATTCTGGAGGATATGCTAAGGGCATGGGTCATCAACCATGGGAAGAATTTGGATGATCACCTACCGTTAGAAGAACTCTCATATAATAACGGTTATCAATCTAGCATCAAGATGACCCCATATGAAGCTCTTTATGGCCGGAAATGCCGCACACCGTTGAATTGATGTGAGTCCGGTGAGAGAGTGATCTACGAAATTGATCTTGTGAATGAAGCCGAGGAACGAGTGCGGGTGATTCAAGCCAACTTAAAGACGACTCGATCTCGGCAGAAAAACTATGCAGATAAAAGACGTCGACTTCTACACTTCGACATCGAAGACCACATTTATCTTCGTATCTCTCCGATGAAAGAGATTCATCACTTCGTAGTGAAGGGAAAGCTTGCTCTGCAATTCATTGGGCCATTCGCCATCATTGAATTACGCGGCCCGTGGCTTATCGTCTAGAGTTACCGACGTCACTTTATAGGATTCACAATGTTTTCCATGTCTCTCAGCTGAGGAAATGCCTTAAGTACCCAGCTGAAATTTGTATGGAGGACATCGAAGATCTTCAACCGGATCTCACTTATTCTGAGTATCCGACCCAGGTTGTCGATGAGAAGACTTGCGCCACAAGAAATCGGATGTTGCGGTTTTATAAAGTCTTGTGGAGCAACCACACCGCTAATGAAGCAACGTGGGAAAGCGAATAGTTTCTCCGTTCAAATTTTCCCGACTTGTTATCGTCATATGTCCAGTAGTCTTTCTCGCTTCCTCTTTCTTTTTGTAATCTCGGGACAAGATTTTAAGGGGGGAGGAATGTAACAGTCGTAACCTTTGTAAAGTTGTATTTCAACTTATGAAGAAAAGTTGAGGAGAAGAACGACTAATTATGTGTCACATAAAATGATGAACACACAATGGACATGTGAGGGAGTTAAAATTTATAATCTAACTCATGCTTAACACATGTTAACATGAGGAGTGGACTTCACTACATGATTTAAACTCATGTAAACAACCACTATGAAGAGTGTGGGAAATTTAAACCTCAATTGAGCTATTTTAAAATGATTCATGTTCAAATTGTACCACGGCATACAATTGAATCAACCAATGAATCTCACATGTATCAAAAAGCTTCTCTTCTAATTTTTGGAGCTCATATACTCTTTATTTAAAGGAATAATTGAGAGAGCATTTGAATTCAATTTTCAATTTGAATCTGAACCAAACTTGGTCGATTGTGAAATCTGATTTCATATTGGAGCTCCCCATATTCTTTTAGGTCTAACCTCCAATTTTAATGAACTTTGGACAAAGAGTATGTGGGAATCTCAAAGCACAGAGAAAGAAAATTGAAGGGGCTGTGGACTCCACATGGCAGTCTCTCAGTGCAGAACCGACTCGGCAGTTTCTTCAGCGCGCGCCACCGCGAGGAGCAGCTGCCGACGATCTGCCTGCCTGGGCACCCTCTCAAAGGATCTCCTCACTCTTTTGCTCGGTTCTATCCCCCATGAGGCGAGTGCACCGAAGTTTTCTTCCTCTCTCGCGCACTCTCTCTGTTTTCTCTCCCGCGAAGCAAACTGACGCCACCTCCTCTGCCCGAGCTCGCACGGCCCGGCCTAATTGCTGGATGATCGAGCTCCAAACACCAAAAAGAAGCGCAACGTCGTGCTCTAGTGTGCTACCACCTCAACTCCGAAGTTCCTTGCTCGTGGTGCCCACAAATTGAAGATTTTCGCCGCACTCTGAGTGAACATGACGACCACACGTTCGGCTCACCGTCGCTCGAACACTACGGCCATCCTATCCTCCACCTTTCTACACGAAAGAGGTGCGTTTGCATGCCTAGATGGTGTAGCCGAAAACAGTTTCGCATTTGATCAATCCTCTAGCTCGAATTCCCCATTTTACCAAAACCTAGTTCATCACACTCGAGCTCGTCTAACCTCAAATTCTGATTTCTCATGCAACTAGTGGTGCAACACCGGACAGAACTCTGAATTCAACTTGTTTCGATAACTCCCAACGACTCCTTGCGAATTTTAATGTGGGACCAGAACCATTGGAAAGTTTATCTTCTCATATTTCCGTGCATATGTAGAACGTAAAAAACAGAGTCCGTATGCATCCTGGGCGTCCGTTTTAAGATGTACTGCTCCTGGACTCCGAGTTGAACTCGAGTCCGAGTTGGTGACTGTTTCCATCAACTTGTGGACGTCCCATCTGATTCTCCACGTCCCCAAATCCTCCTCTCTTTACTTGTTGATCGTGTCCATGGTTCCTAATAACAATTAAATCATCCAATAGCAATCCATTCTCAAAATCACATGGGTAGGAAGTTAGGAACGAGTTCACCTGCTGATTTAGTAACTGTGCTCGTCCTCTTGTGATTGGTCCTTGTATATCAATGTGAGTATCCACTGTTGTGATGTCCTCATCATCCTCCCCCTCTTGAATCGGAGTCATCCTCGACTCAAGATCATCTTCTTCCCCCCAAGTATGGTCGTAAATCTGAAATGTTAAATGTGGGACTAACCCCAAAATCGGGAGGCAACTCAAGCTTATATGCATTGTCATTGACCTTTTCAACAATCTTAAAAGGACCAGCAGCTCGTGGCATAAATTTAGATTTTCTCAAGTGAGGGAATCGTTCTTTTCTCAAATGTAGCCATACCAAGTCCCCTGGTTCAAGTTTTACTTCTTTTCTACCTTTACTACCAGAAATTCTATACTTCTCATTCATCCTTTTAATATTTTTCTTTGTAGTTTCATGCATCTTAAGAATGAATTCAGATCGTTGTGTAGCATCCAAATTTATAGTTTCAAAAGGAGGCAAAGGTAATAAATCAATAGGAGCACGGGGATTGAAACCATACACTACCTGGAATGGGCTTACCTTTGTAGTAAAGTGAACTGACCTGTTGTAAGCAAATTCTATATGTGGTAAACAATCCTCCCAACCCTTTAAATTTGTTTTTAAAACAGCCCACAACATAGTGGATAGAGTATGATTTACTACCTCAGTTTGTCCATTGGTTTGTGGGTGACATGTGGTTGAAAATAGCAGCTTGGTTCCCAATTTATACCACAAAGTTCTCCAAAAATGACTTAAAAATTTTGCATCACGATCAGAAACAATGGTATTTGGCTCACCATGTAAACGAATAATTTCCGTCATAAACAAATCAGCAATGTGTGAGGCATTATCATTCTTATGACAAGGTATGAAATGTGCCATTTTGGAGAAACGATCAACAACCACAAAAATACTATCCCTCCCCCTCTTAGTCCTAGGCAATCCCAAAACAAAATCCATGGAAATATCCTGCCAAGGTACACTAGGAACAAAAAGAGGCATATAAAGACCATGTGGGTTAAGTCGAGACTTAGCTTTATTACAAGTGGTGCATCGTGACATGTAGTGCTCGACATCACGTCTCATCTTTGGCCAAAAGAAGTGTGTGGACATCACGTCCTCAGTTTTCTTTACTCAAAAATGTCCCATCAAACCTCCTGCATGTGCTTCCTGCAAAAGTAATAGGCGAACGGAACTAGCAGGAACACATAGCTTGTTAGCACGATAGAGGAGGCCCTCCAGTAGTACATATTTATTCCAAGTTCTTCCTTCTATATAATTTTCAAAGGCATCTTTGAAGTCCAAATCAGTAGGATATAATCCTTTTATTGTTTCCAAACCAAATATTTTATGATCAAGTTGGGACAGCATGGTGTAACGTCTAGATAATGCATCTGCAATAACATTCTCCTTCCCTTTGTTATGCTTAATGATGTACGGAAACGATTCTATGAACTCAATCCATTTAGCATGTCGTTTATTCAGATTGGTTTGACACTTAAGATACTTCAAAGATTCATGATCGGAATGTATGACGAACTCCTTAGACCACAGGTAACGTTGCCAAGTTTGTAGAACTCGCACTAAGGCATACAATTCCTTATCATAAGTAGAGTAATTCAGAGAAGGACCATGCAATTTTTCACTAAAGAATGCAACAGGTTTACCTCCTTGTATGAGAACACCTCCAATACCAATGCCGCTTGCATCACATTCTAGTTCAAATGTCTTGTCAAAATCAGGAAGTTGTAGCAATGGTGCTTGTGTAAGCTTTGATTTGAGAACATCAAAAGCTTGTTGCTGCTGTTCGCCCCATCGAAACTGCACTCCCTTCTTCATCAGTTCATGGAGAGGTGCTGCAATGGTGCTGAAATCCCGCACAAAGCGTCGATAAAAACCTGCAAGACCAAGAAAATTACGCACCTGCGTGACGGTTGATGGAGTTGGCCAGCTAGTGATCGCCACAATTTTTGCCTCATGCATCTCAATTCCCTGCGATGAAACGGCATATCCAAGAAACGAAACTCGATTGGTGCAAAAGACACACTTTTCGAGGTTACTAAACAAACGTGCATCTCTCAAGACACTGAAAACAGCACGTAAGTGATTAAGATGTTCGTCATATGACTTGCTGTAAATGAGGATATCATCGAAGTAAACCACCACAAATTCTCCAATAAAAGGACGTAAAACCTCGTTCATCAATCACATAAAAGTGCTAGGTGCATTAGTTAAACCAAAAGGCATTACTAACCACTCATAAAGTCCAAACTTGGTTTTAAATGCAGTTTTCCATTCATCTCCTAGTGCCATTCTAATTTGGTGGTAACCACTACGCAAGTCAATTTTTGTGAAAATAATAGCACCACTCAATTCATCAAGCATATCATCCAAGCGAGGAATAGGATAACGATATCGAATAGTGATGTTATTAATCGCTCTACAATCAACACACATGCGCCAGCTACCATCTTTCTTAGGAACCAAAAGAACAGGAACATAACAAGGACTAAGGCTTTCACGAATATACCCACGGTTCAAAAGATCTTGAACTTGTCGCTGAATTTCCCTTGTCTCCTCCGGATTCGCCCTGTACGCCGCATGATTTGGCAAACTTGCCCCTGGAATCAAGTCGATCTTATGTTCAATGCCCCTCATAGGTGGTAATCCATGGGGTATCTCGGGGGGAAACACATCCGTAAAATCCTGCAAAAGGTTAGCAAAAGAAGGGGGCAATGCAATGGACACTTAATGAATTGAAAATATAGCTTCTTTGCATACTAAAGCGTAGTACATCCCCTTGGTATTAAATAAATCAGCAAGGTCAGATTTAGTTGTGAGCAACGAAGGTGATTTTAACTTAATTACTTGCTGTTTTTCAGAGTCTAGTGATTTTGTTGCCTTATCATCACGTGTTTTACTTTTCTCAAAATGTACAATTTCAGCAGAAGTCATAGGAAGCAAAGTGATTTTCTTTCATTTATGCATCAGAGTATATTTATTAGTTCTACCATGATGAATAGCATCCGTATCAAATTCCCAAGGACGCCCCAACAAAAGAGAACAAGCATCCATAGGTACGACATCAAAATCAGCAAAATCATGGTAAGAACCAATCGAAAAATGGACCCTCGCTGTTTGTGTTACCCTAACCTTACCGCTGTTGTTGAACCACTGAATGTGGTATGGATGAGGGTGTGCTCTTGTTGTCAAACCAAGTTTCTTGACCACATCCGTGTTCACCAAGTTGTTGCAGCTGCCTCCATCAATTATAGTGTGCACACGGCAGTCCTTGACGATGAGAAACATGTGAAAAAGATTGTGTCGTTGTAGCTTGTCATCCGCCTCAACTTTGGAGCTCAAAGCACACTGCACAATTATGCTTCTATAATTTTCCATTGCTGCAGTACCAAGTACCTCTTCATCTGTGCTATAGTGGTCATCTTTTGGTCCGGCAACGTTAGTAGCAAGAGAATATTCATCTTCAATATCCGAAGTACTATCATACCCGCCATCATCTCGTGCTATGTATGCTCGTTTGCTAGGGCAACCTTTTATTACATGACCAACTCCCTGGCAGCGGTGACACTTAATGTTGGAAGTTCGACTTGTGGAAGGAGTGGAAGACGTAGGCTTGAATGGTGTCATCTTGCTGCCCTCCGGCGCCCGAGGAAATGGAGCAGTAGATGAAGTTTGTTGGCCACCATTCGATGGTGTAGTGGCAGTAGGAAAACTCGAAGATGGTGCTGTTTTGGATGGTGTAGATGTCGAACGCGGTGTAAATGTGCTCCTCATGCGTTGGTGCTGCTGTTGTTGGCGGCACTGCAATTCTTTTTCTGCCAACATAGCCAGCTGAAATAATCTGTTAACAGTATCATATTCCTTATAATCAACAATGTCCTGAATTTCACGCCTCAACCTCCCATAAAAACGAGCTATTATCATCCATGTCTTCTACTACCCCACAGCGCAACATACCCTTTTGTAACTCTTCATAATACTCCTCTACGGACATGTTACCTTGGTCTAAGCGCTGCAATTTTTACGAAGGTCCCGCTGAAAAGAAGGAGGAACAAAATAAATACGCATAGCTTCCTTTAATATATCCCATGTTAGAGGATCAGTTCTAGTTTTAACAAGTTCATTCCACCATATGATAGCAAAATCCTTAAACTCACTAGTGGCTTGACGAACTCTATGTTGTTCAGGATCAAGGTGGGCATTAAATTTCTGCTCTACTGTCATCTCCCAATCAAGATATGCCTCAGCATCATAAGCACCAGAAAAAGAAGGTATAGTAAATTTGACTTTAGCAAAAGGATCATCAAGTGGGCGATTAAAATTGTTGTGATGATCATTGTAATTATAACGATTATTACCTCCCATATCTCGTAGATAACGTGGAAGTCATGGTTGATTGTTATGATCTTCCATATTATAAGCATCGTCTTCACGACCTTCAGCGAGAGGCAGCCGCGCCTCAAGAGTATCCATCTGAACAACAACATCAGCAAGTTGGCGATTCAAGGTCGTCAATGACGCCTCTATCGATGCTTGGGTTTTGGTGAACATATCTGTCATTTCCTCATCATGTCACGCAACTCAGCATGTTGAACACATTCATCATCCCTTTTATCTTCTGTCATTGTTAGTAGTAAACAAAAGGCAACAAAAAGATGTTATCCCTATCAACTACGAAGGATAGTGGCAATGTGAAAAGTGGAAGGAAGGAAACAATCTCTTTCTCTCTCTCTCTCTCTCAAGCATCTTACCACGTTCTTACAAGTGTTCTTACCGACATAGCAGGTGGTAAATGGTGGACGGTGAGAACCAATGAAGCGTGGAGTGATTGCAAAGGTACCTGTTCTACTCAAGAGGAAAAGTGGAGCTTGGATGGCACAATATAGTGGCTAATAAGCAAAGAAAAATTGTTAACAGCAAACAAAGTTGAATAAGTATTCAATGTAGGAACTGTTGCTGGTTAACAAGTGTTCTAGGCCTAGCACAACACAAGGCGGTAGAGAGGCAAATAGAAGATCAGGAAGATATAAGCAACAAGTACAGCACAAGTGTATAGGCCAGCTGTTTCAAGTGTGTGTTGTCAATGCTTTAATATATGTGCTCTCTTCACTATTTTTTTTTCTTTTTTTTAATATTTTCTGATATTTTTTGTTTACTTGAGAGCACAAAAATAGGAAGCACGCAACTTTGCAGCTCAATTGGATGTAAGATGTGGCCTATAGAAAATCAAGAAGATTCTTTAAAATTTGTGCTGAAACTTCAGAAGCCGGATAGTCTATCTTCCGAGGGGAATTTGGCCAAACAAAATCCGCCGAACGCGGCGAGGCGGTGGAAAGTCGGTTGCGAAATTTTGAGTAGATCAATTTGAAAAAAATCGCCCGATTTCGAGTTCGTATGCAAAAGTTATGGCCGTTTTAAGGTAGGCTACCCAAGTTACTGTTTTTTCTGTTGATTCAAACTCGGTTTTGAAAAATATCTCGCAATAGGATGTGAAAAACAATCAGAATTTAGCAACGACGGCTGATGGGATGTTGTGTGATGAATCAAGGAGGACTGGCACAATGGTTTGTCACCTGTTCTAGGGCTGGCGATGCGGGAGTTCACGCAAGGCGGCTAGCTAGGGCAAACCGATGATCTTGGTGGCTCGGTTTGTTGTTTAGGGATTGTGGAATAGGTGAGCAGCAAGAAAAATAAGGAAGAAAAACGATAACTACGACCCAAAAACACAAAGCTAAACCAGCAACAAGACTCGACCACACGAATGCAAACTCAACAAGGCAAACTGAAAAACGAAAACTTGCAGGCACTATAGTCTAAGAATCGGTAACACGATATGTTTTTCTGGCTTTTTCTGTGGACTCTAGGTATGAAAAACAAAAACTAATCTAGTGGGAAATCAAAGTACCTCACGGGCAACCTGAAATCTGATACCAAATGAAGAGTAGTTTAGCCCCGATCTTCCGAAAGGTAGGTCGATTGAAGTGGAGATCTCGACGTTGATGATCTGAGGAACTCGAGCAGATCAGAACACCCTTGCAATCACTACACCACTGCTCCGTTGGTTATCAACCATGCTTCACACGCTTGACCTCGCCAAGAAGGCTATCCCTGCAGGTGCAACCGAGAACACAAGCAAGAACGACGAAGATGCAATATGAAATTGCGAAATTGGGGTCTCACAAACCGTAGAACGGAGAAAGTGTTTAATCTAAGCAAAACCCACCAAATATGGCCGGCGGCTGCAGTATTTAAAGGCTAGAGTTCGACCATAAGACCCTTAGACGCGTCCCTAATGGACTCATACGGGATACAAGGACCAAAAGCCCAATACGGTGGTGCAACACCGGACAGAACTTCGAATTCAACTTCATTCGACAATTCCCAACGACTCCCTGCGAATTTTAATGTGGGACCAGAACCATTGGAAAGTTTATCTTCTCATCTTTCCATGCATATGTAGAGCGTCAAAAACGGAGTCCGTATGCATCCTGGGTGTCCGTTTTAAGATGTACTGCTCCTGGACTCCGAGTTGAACTCGAGTCCGAGTTGGTGACTGTTTCCATCAACTTGTGGACGTCCCATCTGATTCTCCACGTCTCCAAATCCTCCTCCTTTTACTTGTTGATCATGTCCATGGTTCCTAATAACAATTAAATCATTCAATAGCAATCCATTCTCAAAATCACATGGGTAGGAAGTTAGGAACGAGTCCACCTGCTGATTTAGTAACCGTGCTCGTCCTCTTGTGATTGGTCCTTGTATATCAATGTGAGTATCCACTGTTGTGATGTCCTCATCAACTAGCGGTCGAACTGGTTAGCAAGAAGCTTACTCACGTCCTAGCGCCTGTAACAGCCTCAAATTTACTACCATACATTGCATACATTTTTCATGTAGAGAAGCATTTAAAAAGATGAAGAAAATAAAGAAAGGAATATAGAAATAAATAAATTAATAAAATGAATAAAATGAGAAATAATAAAAATAAATACAAAATAAAAATAAAAAGGAAAATAAATAAATAAATAAAATAGCCAAACCTGGCTGCCCCTAATTTGTTCCAAATTTTCTCAAATTTCTCCAATTTCCCCAAAATTCCCCTAGGGAAATCCCCCCCCCCTCAGACTTTGGTGGAAAATAAATAATTAAATCACAGCCCTAGCTCCCACCTCTTTCTAAATCAAATCTCAACCCTTGGATAAATGAGTTGCTAAAATCCTAGCCACCCTAGCTGTTTTCTCCCCCTTATAAATAAAACTCCCCTCCTAGCCGCCACCCCCTAGCCCTATTTTTCTGGCCACCGCCCCCTCTCTCTGTGCTGCCAAGGCTTGGTCACCACCCTGCTGAGTTTGGCCGCCGTCGAAGCTCCGCCACACCTCACCGTCGCCGGAGAAGAAGCCCCCGACATCCTGCCCTAGCCGCAGCTGCAAATTTCTCCAAAGAAAATCTCCAGCTGCTGCCATTGCAAAGAAGAAGGTCCTGCTGCAAGGAGGAGAGGAGGAAGAAGTGAGGTAGGTCTCCGTTACCTCTCTTACCACGCCGCCGCTGTTTCTACGCACCCGTTCTCTCCACCCTTTGCGAGCAGAAATTTCTGCGTGTGGACAGACCATGTTTTGGTCAAGTTTTGACGGTGGAATTGATCTACAAATTGTGTCAGGATCATAACCACGTACACACTTGATCCCAGCAGCCTTGTTCATCATAAAATCCCATGGAAGCCTACTAAAACTTGCAAGAACACGTGCAAACTGATTTTTATAAACTGCACCATAGAAATTGCATTCATCCACCTCATTGCATCTTGAGTAAAGTTTGTGCATGATAATTGATTGCTGCAATCTTTGTATGTGTGTGGTCGTCAGTAGAAGGACACGTCAAGAGACCATCTATGAGGAACAACAGCACCAATACTTCGAGACGCTTGAGCAACACGAACCGCGGGAGCAAGGCAAGTGCTCCTTGACCATATTGAACCTGAGTTTCCGAACTGTTTTGATTGTAGAACTTGCATGCTCGTGTCAACTTGATGGGAAACCCTTTTATAGGAGTTTACTATATTTGTTAGCCATCCTTGTCGCTGGGAAAATTAATGAGTCGCGTATGGTCGTTTTTTTCCTTTTGCTTAGCTCAATTTACGGGATACAGGAAGCTGAAATAAACCATGTTTACCTACTGCACTCATGAGATTAAAGATGATGAGAACTTGATGATGTTAATGGGCATGGAATCGGGGAGATCTAGGCGAGCTTGGTTCGTGGATGTTGCTGAATGAGATGGTGGTTTGCTTGCCGTAGATCTAAGGACCGGTTCATGCAAGCACATGCCAGGAAAATAGTGCTACCACAAGGACAAATATGGGTGCGGCTTAGCTGACTAATTAGGTGTGTTGCTAGCTTGTTATGGACCATTGGATGGTGCGGGGAATGGGAGTCGAGGAGGACTGCCCTGGGAACTGCATGGCACACGAGGGGGCCACTGGGTGGGAGAATGGAGATTCGAGCCTGCCGGCGAAACCTCAGTGGGTCCGTACATTCTATTAGCCCCTTTGTAAATGCTATTTTGTGATATCTTGTACATACACCGACGGTTTTGTAGTGGCAGAATGGAGGTTCTCTCTATTCGCCGACGGGTGACGAAATCACAAACTTGTGGGTAAAGTGGTGCCACCTCTACGGAGTGTAAAATTATCATGATAGCTATGCTTCTGGTTACATGCACCTGGCCAACTTCCATTATTAGAGGCAAAACTTGGGATGGTTATTCGGGTATGGTCATTGGGATTGGTTTTGGGACTGGTTGTGGTCATGAATATGAGATTGGATTTGATTATATGAATATGTGTTGATCATGAGTATTTATGAGTATGAGATGAATTTGAGAAAGAGTATTGGCTGGTTGAGGCTTGATAAATGATGACTTATGATGAAGGAATGATGATGAATTACTTGGTTATGTTGGTATTTAACTCACCTAGAGATAGTTACTGTTTTTACTATGTTTGTGAAATAAAATTTGATTGCTTCAATGAAACCATTTATTCTCTAACTTGTTGTAAGCTACATGTCATACTTTTCCCGCACTTGCTGAGTACGACATGTACTCACCCTTGCATTCCCACATATGAATCAGCTACAGGAGAAGAATATTTCGAGGAACAGGTGGAGTACTAGGCGTGCGCACTACCGTCAACATGCTTGTGGAGTTTAAGTTGGAGCATGTTTTCTTAGGCATTTTCCGCTGTCGTTTAGAGTCTTCTACTGCAAGAATAAGTTAAAAATTAATGAGTGGGACAATGAGTCAATGTAATAAAGTACTTAGACATTATTTGTACATGGTTATATTCTTAATTCAGTTTGTGATAAAGCTGTGTATGTGTGATGAACATTCTGGGCACCTATATGCATTCACTTGGTTTATTTTCGGAACCGGGTGTCACAAATTGGCATCAGAGCCACGTTGACTGTAGGACGCAAGCCTAGGTAGAATGGACACTCTAAAATACATAGGAATACCTCTATAAAATGTTATTTTCAAAAATTGCTTGCTGCTGCACTTTATTTATCAACTCAGCCACCGCAAAGTGCTATTTTCAGCCCCTCTTTTCTTCTTTTCTTGTGCACATCCACACTTTCTGTTTTCTTGCTTCATAGCTTCTGAAATTTTGGAGTTATTTCCTTCTTCTCTAAAGTTTCTCATGTCTTATTTATCGATGCCGGTTACTAGGAGCACAACATGCATGAGAACTTGTCCACCACCACTTGGGAGTGCACTTAACCCCACTGAGGTGTCCGATGGACCATATTGGGAGGGGGTGAAGATGGAACCCCATGAGAAAGATGAAGTCAGTAGATCCATGCATGAGGAAGAGGATCCGGAAGAGGTGGAACCAATCGAAGAAGACATGGAGGACGATCCACAAGAAGAGCAGCATTGGTACACACCTTTGGAGGAGTTTCATGCGGGCTTACATCCAGCGAAGCCTCATGAAGCTATGTCAGAAGTAGATGAATCTGAAGAGGAGCCACCCCCTGCTGAGGCTGAGAATGAAGGTGAATAACGGGCCAACCGTTCAGTTCAAGAATTCCAGTCAGACGGGATGGAAGGAGGACACATCCAGGGACCTTAGAGAGTTCCTTGATTGTTGCAGCCTATATCCGGAGTACATCCTCAAGAAAGTCCCTCGTCTCAGACATGAAGAGTGGAAGGCTGAGGTAACCATCCTATCTAACGGTAGGGTTGTCACACGGCACTTCACACCCACATGGAGAGCTACAAGGGCAGAAGCTATTGATGATGCTGCATGGGATGCTCACCGGACTGTGCTACGCCTTCCACGAGTGGCTTGAGAACACTACCTTTGAGCTGCACCCATATCGGAAGAGTGGTACAAGGGAGATCATTGGACCCCATGAAGGAGCTCTTTCCAACCCAGAAGCTGCTGACAAGTCTCAGAGGTTGCTCGTGGAGTTAGGAAACCACTATGCAAGAGCACACTAAGAGATCCGCTACCTCCGCAAGAAGCTATACTTGCTCGAAAAACAAGAGGAGACTCGTGCCAACGTGGGAACAAATGGAGCACCAGAATCATATATTGCGACATGGACTGCCGACTTACCCTGGCGTGCGCTCATGTATGGACCACCTCCGTCACATGGCGAGAATAGCACCGGTTCTCACGATTAAGTTTAGGTTCCTCATTGAATAAAGTTGTAATAGGAACGCTTAGACTGTAGTAGCTTGAACAAGAGTGATGTGCTGAACTTTTGTGATGATTGCTTATGTTTGTGTGCTTGGTGTGAGTTGTGGCACGCTTCAGCGAATGTCCACATCCTTACATAGTAGAGAGATGTGAGATGCTTCGAGACTTGTTCACATCCTCATATAGGCTGAAATTAATAAAAGAAGTTGACACAGCTGGTCCTAAGCCTGGGTAAAGGAGGAGAGGTTGTGATAGGCTTGGCGAGCCAACAACTACACTTAGCCATTCACATGGAAATGCAACCCGGGTATGGTGTTAAGTGGGCAAAGGCCAGGTCGCCACCGCCTTAGTGGCGCGCTGTGACACCCTCAATTTTGATTTCTGCATGCATTCATATTTTATATAGAGAAACATTTTTAAATAAGTAAAAACAGAAAAAGAATCGAAAGGATAGCCGAAAAGAGCTGATTCCAGTTCACCGAGAAGCGCCAAAGACATTTCCCGCGGCCCGCTGGCCACGTGGCACCTTCGGAGCTCATCCCCGCAAAGGGGGAGAGGTCCGCCGCCAACTGGCTACGTGGAAGGCTAGGAGCTTGCCTCTGAAAAAGGGGCGAGGTCCGACCCCGTGGGACACGTGTTGCTCCCGGAGCTAGCCTCTGCGGAGAAGCGAGGCCAGCCCTGCAGGACATGTGTCGCCTTCGGAGCTAGTCACTGTGGAAAAGAGAGAACCAGCCGCGCGGGGCACGTGTTGCTCTCGGAGCTCGTCTCCGAGAGGTCCGGCCCTGTTGTACACGTGTCGCTCTCGGAACTCACCTCCGGGAGGTCCGACACTACCGGACACGTGTCACCTCCGGAGCTCACCTCCTTGAGGTACGGTCCTACTGGACATGTGTCATCCTTAGAGCTCACTTCCGTGGAGAAGACACTGCAGGACATGCGTCAGCCTTGGAGCTCGCCTCCGAGAGGTCCCGCCTTGCTTGACACATATCATCCTCGGAGCCCATCTCCGAGAAGAAAGGAGGTCCGGCACTGACACATGGCGCACGCGGAGCTTACCTCTGAGAGAGGGGAGGTCTCACTCGCCAGGACGCATGGCGCACGCGGAGCTCGCCTCTGAGGGAGAGGGAGGTCCCGCCCGCCTGACACATGGCGCAACCGGAGATTGACCCTGAGGAAAAGGGGAGCCCAGGCCCCGCTGGACACGTGGAGTCTCCGGAGCTTATCCCTGTGGAAGAACGAGTTCTGTAAGCAGTTTTTCCCTGTGCGCGAGCGCCCGATACAGAAGAAACCGACACGATTTCTTCTACAATTGATACCGCACAAAATCTATTGAAGATAAGTTGTTAAGATCCAAACGCAAATCAAATAGGACTCTTATTTGAAATCCAATCGGAGTAGGACGTTTCTCTTCCCGATTATAAATAGAACCCGAAATAACCCCTTGGTCGTAACATCTTTTCTAAGCCAACAACTTAGAAGCCCTACCTCCCAACTCGCCGAGGTAAACCCCTTCGCTAGAGTTTGACCACCAGAGAGACCGCCGACGAGCCCAGACACGATCACCATCGCCGGAGGAGAGCCGACGATCTGTTTTTGCTAGGAGGAAGGACCCGAAGGAAGTAAGGTAGGTCTCCATTACCACCTTACGATGAAATCGCGGTTTTCTTTGCATCTGTTTCCTTCGATCCCTTCGAACAGAAGCTTTTCATGTGGATAGATCACATGTTGATCGGTTTGATCTAGATCTTGAGTCAAGATCATTACCACGTCTATATTTGATCCGTACACCTTTGTTCATCATAAAACCCATGCAAGCCATGCAAGAGCACGTACAAACTAAACTGCACCATAGGATTAGCATGCATATGCATCATTGCATCTTGAGTAAAGTTTGTGCATGATAATTGATTGCTGTGAACCTTGTATATGCGTGATCGTGAGTAGAAGGACAAGCTCAGAGAGCTATCAACGAAGGACTACAGCACGCGAACTTTGAGACACATGAACAACCAGAGCCACAAGAACAAGGCAAGTGCCCCTAGACCATATTGATCCCATGTTTTTGGAACTGTTTTATTTGCGAAAAGGTGTGTGTGCTTGGGTCAACTTGATGGGAAACCCTTTTATAGGAGTTTACTAGTTTTGTTAACCACCCTTGTCGCTGGGAAAGTTGATGGGTCGGGTATGGTCAATTTTCCTTTTTGCTTCGCTGAGTCTAAGGGATGTGGGAAGCGAAATACAATATGTCTAGCTACTGCACTCATATGAACAATGATAACATGAACTTGATGATGAATATGAATCGGGGGAGATCTAGGCAAGCTTGGTTTGTGGATGAGGTAGTATGAGATGGTGGTTACTTGTCGTAGATCTAAGGACCGGTTCATGCGACCACATGCCAGGAATACAGTGCCACCACAAGGCCAAGTATGGGTGCGGCTTAGCTGACTAATTAGCTAAGTTACTAGATTGTTATGGACCGTGGAAGGCGCGGGGAATGGGAGTCGAGTAAGGACTGTCCTAGGAACTGCATGGCACAAGAGGGGGCCCGTAGGTGGGAGAATGGTGATTCGAGCCTGCTGGTGAAACCTTAGTGAGTCCATACATCTAGTAACCCCTTTGTAAAGGCTATTTTGTGATCTCTTGGCCATACACCGACGGTTGTGTACTGGTATAATGGAGGTTCTGCAGTCGCCGACGGGTGACGAAATCACAAACTTGTGGGTAAAGTGGTGCAAACTTTGCAGAGTATAAAACTATCATGATAGCCGTGCTTCCGGTCACAAGCACCTGGCCAACTTCCATGATTAGATGAGATGGTTATTGGGATGGTATTTGGTTTGGATATTGGTCTGGTCTTTGGTCTTGGTTTCGGGACTGTTGAGTCTTGATGATGAGATTGGTTTCATGACTGTTGAGTCATGATAATGAGCTTTGGTCTCGGTTATGAGATGGAAATTGAATATGAGATGAAATGGTAATGAATACGAGATGGTATTCATGAGCATAAGAAAAAGTTGAGAAAGATGAATGTCTGATGAGACATGAAAAGAGGTGGAACATGATGGAGGTATGTTGATGTTTTAATTGGATAAATGTTGGGATTACATTCACTTAAAGCTAGTTGCTGTTTTTATCATGTTTTGTGAAATAAACTTTACTTTCTGCAATGAGCCTTTTTATACCTACCTTGCTGTAAGCTACATATCATATTTTCCCGCACTTGCTGAGTACGTCATATACTCAAACCTGCATTATTACTTCATCATCAGCATAAGGAGAAGAGTATTTCAAAGACCATGTGGAGTATTAGGCGTGTGATCTTCCGTCATCTTGCCTGTGGGGATGGAGTAAGAGATGGATCCGCTGCTGCTGCTTAGTTTGCTTCCGTAATAGTTTAGAAGACTTCCGCTGCTAGAATAAAGACTTCCGCTGCTAGAATGAGTTAGAAACTCATAAGACAATGTAATAAAACCCTATTCATTCGTGGTTATATATATTCTGAATTCAGTTTTTGGAATACATTTGTATGTGTGATGAACATCCTGGGCACACATATGCATTAGTCCGGGTTCCGTGGTTTTTCCACACAACCGTGGCGTCACAAATTATGGTATCAGAGCCACGTTGACTATAGGACACACCCCTAGTCACAGATTGGCATTAGACGCCACGGTTGACTGTAGGTCACAAGCCTAGATAAGGTTATAGATTGGTATCAAGCTACCACAGTTGACTGTATGTCACAAGCCTAGATAGAATTCAAAGATTAGCATTAGAGCCACAACTGACCGTAGGATGCAAGCCTAGAATGCATAGATTGGCATCAGAACCACCTTGACCGTAGGATGCAAACCTTGGAGAAGTCACAGATTAGTATCATAGGTATCACCCCAAACCACATTGACTATAGGACGAAGTCACAGACTTGTATCACCCTAAAAACACATAGGACTCCCATAGGATCAGCTTGAATAGAAGTTGTGTGAAACCTTTGTGGTGATTTCTTGTGATTGTGTGCTTAGTGTGAGTTGTGGGACGTTTCAGCGTTGCCCATATCCACACATAGTAGAGAGATGTGAGATGCTTCGGCATATGTTCACATCCTCATATAGGTTGATATATAGTTCATACCCTTGATGCATATAGTTGGGGGAAATCCATCTAAACTTCTAACCTCTATTCTATCCAACTCTCTCACCGACGGTGGGAGAAAACGCCGGCCGACAAAGGAGGAACGTCCGTGGCAACCAAGAGGATGACTACGTCAAAGTTCTTGAGAATGTCAACCCCGAGGCTGGTGGAAACAACCTTGAAAGGTTGATGGCTATGCAGAATCAGCTCATGCAAACCATGATCCAAACTTTGGGTCAGCTGCAAGCCAACAACAACAATCACGTTCCTGCACCTCCGCCACCACCACCGCCACCACCGCCGGCTCACAACCGACTAGGAGAGTTCATGAGGACTCGACCACCTACTTTTGCACAAGCTAATGATCCCATGGAGGCCAACGATTGGTTGAAGTCCATGGAGAAGAAGCTTGCCATAGTTCAGTGCAATGATCGAGAGAAAGTTCTCTTCGCATCGCACCAACTTATGGGAGCAGCCGCTGATTGGTGGGACGCTCTATGCAATGCTCATGTCAACGAGGAGACTATCACTTGGACTAAGTTCAAGGAGAGTTTTTGCTCTCACTACGTCCCTGTTGGAGTCATGATGCTCAAAATACAAGAGTTTGAAGGTCTCCGCCAGGGCAGGAAGAGCGTGAATGAGTACCTCAACAAGTTCACGCAACTATCACGGTATGCCCCCGAAGATGTCAACTCGGACCAACAGAAGCAGTACTTATTTATGAGAGGGTTGAACAATGAGATCCAGGTTCAGCTCCTCAACAATGACTATGCGATCTTCCAGAAGCTAGTTGACAAAGCCATAGTGGTTGAGTACAAGATCCGAGAGATCGAGCAATAGGGCAAAAGAAAAATGCCATATCAACCACAAGGGAGCAACGTACGCCCTTGGTACATGCCCCCAGCTGCACCACAGTATGGATCATATACTTCTACTTTTCGCCCTAAACAACCACCACAGCAACGTCCTGTCATGCAAGCACCTTGTGTGCCTTTGCCTCCGACGCCTCGTCCTAACATGGGCGCCTATGCACAAAACCCCCGCCCCAACGTCCCCGCGGTCTTGGGCAACAAGGCATGCTTTGCATGCGGACAAACAGGACGTTTTGCAAGTCAGTGCCCGAGGAAAGGTCCTGGACAACCAAGAAACGCGCCCAAGCAGAACCCGCGGCCGAACGGAGAAGCTACGTAAGGTAACCGTGGGCAACAGAGCTACACTCGTGGCAATGTGAACCATATCTCTGCTGAGGAAGCGCAACAGGCTGAGGACATCGTGATCGGTATGTTCCTTGCCAACTCCAACCCAGCCACCATTTTATTTGATTCCGGAGCATCACATTAATTCATATCATCCAAGTGTCTTGCCAAGTATAATCTACCCATATCACATTTGAAATATACTATGTTGGTTAATTCTCCCGGTGGAGAGATGAGGACTAATATAGTATGTCTGAAAGTAAACCTTAAAATAAGGGGGGTAGACTTCCTTGCCAACCTAATTGTCTTGGATTCCCAAGGGCTTGACATAGTACTCGGAATGGATTGGTTAAGCAAGCACCACGGAGTAATCCAATGTGCTGAGAGGAGTGTGCAGTTGACAAACGAGCACGGTACCCGTATTGAGTTCGAGTCAGCCCAACCGGCAACTGAGAAGGCGACGTTAAACCACGTCGAAGAAGCAACATTGGACAGCATTCCGGTGGTTCAAGAATTTTCGGACGTCTTTCCGGAAGAGCAAGTACCAATGGAAGAGCTCAAACTTCAAGATGATCTAACCTATGTAGAGCACCCTGTCCGAATTTTGGACGTGAAGGAAAGGGTCATGAGGAACAAAGTGACCCGATGGTAAAAGGTACAATGGAGCCATCACAACGAAGCTGAAACCACATGGGAGCATTAAGACATCAAGGCAGAATTCGCTCATCTATTCTCCACTATCGAATCTCGAGGGTGAGATTCAATTTAAGGGGGGGGTAGGTTTGTGACACCCTCAATTTTGATTTCTGCATGCATTCATATTTTATATACAGAAACATTTTTAAATAAGTAGAAACATAAAAAGAATCGAAAGGATAGCCAAAAAGACCTAATTCCAGTTCACTGAGAAGCGCCGAAGACATTTCCCGCGGCCCGCTGGCCATGTGGTGCCTTCGGAGCTCATCCCTGCAAAGGGAGAGAGGTCCGCTGCTAACTGGCTACGTGGAAGGCTCAGAGCTTGCCTCTGAAAAAGGGGTGAGGTCCGACCCCGTGGGACACGTGTTGCTCCCGGAGCTAGCCTCTGCGGAGAAGCTAGGCCAGCCCCGCAGGACACGTGTCGCCTTCGGAGCTAGTCACTGTGGAAAAGAGAGGACCAGCCGCGCGGGACACGTGTCGCTCTCGGAGCTCGTCTCCGAGAGGTCCAGCCCTGTTGGACACGTGTCGCTCTCGGAACTCACCTCCGGGAGGTCCGGTCCTACTGGACACGTGTGATCCTCAGAGCTCACTTTCGAAGAGAAGACACTGCAGGACACACGTCAGCCTCGGAGCTCGCCTCTGAGAGGTCCCGCCTTGCTTGACACGTGTCATTCTCGAATCCCATCTCCGAGAAGAAAGGAGGTCCGGCAGTGGCACGTGGCGCACGCGGAGCTTACCTGTAAGAGAGGGGAGGTCCTGCCCGCCAGGATGCGTGGCGCACGCGGAGCTCGCCTTTGAAGGAGAGGGAGGTCCCGCCCGCCTAACACGTGGCGCAACCTGAGATTGCCCCTGAGGAAAAGGGAAGCCCAGGCCCTGCTGGACACATGGTGCCTCCGGAGCTTATCCCTGCGGAAGAACGTGTTTCGTTAGCAGTTTTTCCCTGTGCGTGAGTGCCCGATACAGAAGAAACTGACACGATTTCTTCTACAATTGATACCGCACCAAATCTATTGAAGATAAGTTGTTAAGATCAAAACGCAAATCAAATAGGACTCTTATTTGAAATCCTAACAGAGTAGGACTCTTCTCTTCTTGATTATAAATAGAACCGAAACAACCCCTTGGTCGTAACATCTTTTCTAAGCCGACAACTTAGAAGCCCTAGCCCCCAAACTCGCCGAGCTAAACCCCTTCGCCGGAGTTTGACCACCGGAGAGACCGCCGACGAGCCCAGACATGATCACCATCGCCGGAGGAGAGCCGACGATCTGTTTTTGCTAGGAGGAAGGACCTGAAGGAAGTAAGGTAGGTCTCCATTACCACCTTATGACGAGATCATGGTTTTCTTTGCATCTGTTTCCTTCGATCCCTTCGAACTGAAGCTTTTCATGTGGAAAGATCACGTGTTGATCGCTTTGATCTAGATCTTGAGTCAAGATCATTACCACGTCCACATTTGATCCGTACACCTTTGTTCATCATAAAACCCATACAAGCCATGCAAGAGCACGTACAAACTAAACTGCACCATAGGATTAGCATGCATATGCATCATTGCATCTTGAGTAAAGTTTGTGCATGATAATTGATTACTGTGAACCTTGTATATGCGTGATCGTGATTAGAAGGACACGCTCAGAGAGCTATCTACGAAGGATTACAGCACCTGAACTTCGAGACACGTGAACAACCAGAGCCACAGGAACAAGGCAAGTGCCCCTTGACCATATTGATCCCATGTTTTTGGAACTGTTTTGTTTGCGAAAAGGTGTGTGTGCTTGAGTCAAATTGATGGGAAACCCTTTTATTGGAGTTTACTAGTTTTGTTAACCACCCTTGTCTTCGGGAAAGTTGATGGGTCGGGCATGGTCGATTTTCCTTTTTGCTTCGCTGAGTCTAAGGGATGTGGGAAGCGAAATAGAATATGCCTATCTACTGCACTCATATGGACAATGATAACATGAACTTGATGATGAACATGAATCAGGGGAGATCTATGCAAGCTTGGTTTGTGGATGAGGTAGTATGAGATGGTGGTTACTTGCCGTAGATCTAAGGACCGGTTCATGCGAGCACATGCCAGGAATACAGTGCCACCACAAGGCCAAGTATGGGTGCGGCTTAGCTGACTAATTAGGTAAGTTACTAGATTGTTATGGACCGTGGAAGGGGCGGGGAATGGGAGTCGAGTGAGGACTGCCCTGGGAACTGCATGGCACAAGAGGAGGCCCGTAGGTGGGAGAATGGTGATTCGAGCCTGCTGGTGAAACCTTAGTGAGTCCATACATCTAGTAACCCCTTTGTAAAGGCTATTTTGTGATCTCTTGGCCATACACCGACGGTTGTGTACTGGTATAATGGAGGTTCTGCAGTCGCCGACGGGTGACAAAATCACAAACTTGTGGGTAAATTGGTGCAAACTCTGCAGAGTATAAAACTATCATGATAGCCGTGCTTCCGGTCACAAGTGTCTGGCCAACTTCCATGATTAGATGGGATGGTTATTGGGATGGTATTTGGTTTGGATATTGATCTGGTCTTTGGTCTTTGTTTTGGGACTGTTGAGTCTTGATGATGAGATTGGTTTCATGACTGTTGAGTCATGATAATGAGCTTTGGTCTCGGTTATGATATGGAAATTGAATATGAGATGAAATGGTAATGAATACGAGATGGTATTCATGAGCATAACAAAAAGTTGAGAAAGATGAATGTCTGATGAGACATGAAAAGAGGTGGAACATGATGGAGGTATGTTGATGTTTTAATTGGATAAATGTTGGGATTACATTCACTTAAAGCTAGTTGCTGTTTTTATCATGTTTTGTGAAATAAACTTTACTTTCTGCAATGAGCCTTTTTATACCTACCTTGCTGTAAGCTACATATCATATTTTCCCGCACTTGCTGAGTACGTCATGTACTCAAACCTGCATTATTACTTCATCATTAGCAACAGGAGAAGAGTATTTCGAAGACCATGTGGAGTATTAGGTGTGTGATCTTCCGTCAACTTGCCTGTGGGGATGGAGTAGGAGGTGGAGCCACTGCTGCTGCTTAGTTTGCTTCCGCAATAGTTTAGAAGACTTCCGCTGCTAGAATAAAGACTTCCGCTGCTAGAATGAGTTAGACACTCATAAGACAATGTAATAAAACCCTATTCATTCATGGTTATATATATTCTGAATTCAGTTTGTGAAATACATGTGTATGTGTGATGAACATCCTGGGCACACATATGCATCAGTCCGGGTTCCATGGTTTTTCCACACAACCGGGGCGTCACACGCGCCATATCGGAACCCGGATATGGTGCTAAATGAGCAAGGGCCGGATCGCCACCACCTTAGTGGCGCGCTACATCATCGCCCGGATGTAGTGATAAGTGAGCAAGGGTCTTTGGATCTTACTCGACGGGTGGAAAGCATAAGGAAGCTAGCCGAGGAACATAGATTTCGAGTGGGTAGTTGGAATGTAGGATCCTTGACGGGGAAGCTACGTGAGGTAGTAGATGTTGCCATTAGGAGACGAGTAAATATCTTTTGCGTACAAGAGAGATGGGCAGGTCAAAAGGCGAGAGAAGTCAAGAATACCGGTTTCAAGCTTTGGTATTCTGGATTGGCTGGGACTAGAAATGACGTAGGTGTTTTAATATATAAGAGTCTTAAGGATGGAGTACTGGATGTTCGAAGACGAGGGGATAGGATCATCTTAATCAAGATAGTAATTGGGGACATTGTGTTGAACGTCATTAGTGCTCATGCCCCACAAGTTGGGCTCAACATGAGTGCTAAGAGGCAATTTTGGGAGGACTTGGAGGATATGGTTAGTAGTGTACTGATAACCGAGAAACTCCTCATAGGAGATCTCATTGGTCATGTGTGTGCAACTAATCTTGGATTTGAGGGAGTACATGGAGGCTTTGGATGCGGCGATAGAAATCAAGAGGGTAAGGACATCCTAGACTTTGCCGTAGCCTATGATCTGTTGGTAGCTAACACCCTCTTTAGGAAGAGGCAATCTCACCTAGTGACCTTTAGTAGTGCACAACACTCTAGCAAGATTTACTTTGTCCTCACTAGGAGAAGGGATAGACGGGAATGTCTAGATTGTAAGGTGATCCCCGGGGAGTGTGTTGTAACACAACATAAGCTTGTGGTAGTTGACTTTCGCTTCCATACATGTTCTTTGCTGGACAAAGGTGTCAAAATCACAAGAACAAAGTGGTGGAAGTTGAAAGGAGAATCACAAGAATCCTTTAAAAATAGGGTGATCACAGAAGGACCCTAGGCAAAAAATGGAGATGCAGATAGTATGTGGGTGAAGATGGCAACTTGCATTAGGAAGGTAGCTAGTGAGGTGTTTGGTGTGATAAAAGGAACGAAACTTGTAGATAAAGACAGTTGGTGGTGGAATGAGAATGCACAAAAGGCCATTAAGGAGAAGAAGGAGTGTTACAAGAGTTGGCATAATGATAGAAGTGCAACAACATGCTTAAGTACAAAGAGGCCAAGAAAAATGCAAGGCAGGCTGTGAGTAAGGCAATAGAACAGGCCTATGATGATTTATATGAGAGACTAGAGACAAAGGGAGGTGAAAAGGACATATACAAGATAGCAAAAATGCATGAGAGAAAGGCAAGGGATTTCAATCAAGTTAAATGCATCAAAGATGAGATTGACCGCATTCTAGTGAAGGATGAGGAGATTAAGAATAGATGGCAGAATTACTTTAATGGGCTATTCAATGATGGGAATGGGAGCACTATGGTTGAGTTGGATGACTCCTTTGATGACTCCAACAGGCGGTTCGTGCGGAGGATACAAGAGTTTGAGGGTTAAGGAGGCCTTAAAAAGGATGAAAGGAGGAAAGGACCTCGGCCCTGATGATGTCCCTATTGAGTTGTGGAGATGCCTTGGGGACGTGGCAATAGTATGGCTCACAAAGCTATTCAACCACATTTTTCTGTCAAACAAGATGTCTGAAGAATGGAGGAAAAGTATATTAGTACCTATCTTCAAAAATAAAGGAGATATTCAAAGGTGTACTAATTATCGAGGGATTAAGCTTATGAGTCATACTATGAAGCTTTGGGATAGAGTGATTGAACACCACCTGAGGAAAGTGACTAATGTCACTAAAAACCAGTTTGGTTTTATACCTGGGAGGTCTACAATGGAGGCGATTTTCTTGCTTCGTCAGCTTATGGAGAGATATAGGGAGCAGAAGAAGGACTTGCATAGGCGGTAAAATGAGATTTGAGAGATTGGAATGTATCCAGAGACTTAGCTCATGATAGGACCGCATGGAAAGTAACAATTCATGTGCCAGAATCTTAGTCTCGTTTTTTTCTTTTTTTTCCTTGTTGTTCTTATATCTCTTCCTCTCTTTTACTTCATTTTGGGTTTCATGTCTAGCCGACCCCAACATGCTTGGGATAAAGGCTTGATTGTTGTCATTGTTGTTTTCTTAGTTCATACACCTTGATGCATATAGATGGGGAATCGCTTCTTTCAATTCTAAATTCTATTCCAAAAGTAAGCATTAAAATAAAGGGGGTAGACTCTCTTGCCAACCTTATTGTCTTGGATTCCCAAGGGATTTACATAATAATTGGAATGGACCGATTAAGCAAGTGCAACGGAGTAATTCAATGTGCTAAGAGGATTGTGCAGTCGACGAGTGAGGACGGTACTCGTATCGAGTTCGAGGCATCCCAACCCACAACCGAGAAGGCAGTGCTGAACCACATTGAAGAAGTAACATTGGAAAACATTCCGGTGGTTCAAGAATATTCAGATGTGTTTCCGAAAGAACTGCCAGGTATGCCACCTGATCGGGACATCGAATTTGCCATTGATTTAGTACCCGAAACTGCACCTATAGCTATGAGGCCATATAGGATGCCTGCTAATGAATTAGTGGAGCTCAAGAAGCAAATTCAGGAGCAGCTAGATAAGGGTTTTATACGCCCAAGCTCGTCACCTTGGGGAGCCCCCGTGCTCTTCGTAGACAAGAAAGATGGGACCCAAAGGATGTGCGTGGACTATAGGTCTCTCAACGAAGTGACGATCAAGAATAAATACCCGCTGCCCCGCATAGAGGACCTATTCGATCAAATAAAAGGCGCCCGGATTTTCTCCAAGATTGATCTTTGGTCGGGATACTTCCAGCTGAAATTAAGCCCTCCGACATACCCAAGACTGCATTTCGAACATGGTATGGTTCGTATGAATATACCATTATGTAATTTGGGTTGACGAATGCACATGCATACTTTATGTACCTCATGAATAAGGTCTTCATGTAGTACTTGGACAAGTTCATCGTGGTTTCCATCGACGGCATCATGGTGTATTAAAAAAGCAAGGAAGAACATGAGGAACACTTGAGATTGACATTTGCAGAAACTGCGAGAGCATCAATTGTATCTAAGTTCAGCAAGTGTCAGTTTTGGCTAAAGGAGATATCGTTCTTAGGCCACATCATCTCTGAAGGAGGAGTATCGGTTGATCCCGGAAAAGTGAGGGATGTTTTGAAGTGGAACCACCCGCAAAATGTGAGGGATATTCGGAGTTTCCTTGGGATGGCTGGATACTACCGCCGGTTCATCAAGGATTTCTTAAAATAGCGAAGCCTATGACTGAATTGCTGATGAAAGGGAAAACATTTCAGTGGACACAAGCGTGTCAAGACAGCTTTGAGGAGTAAAAAAGAGATTGACAACAACACCGGTTTTAGTATTGCCAGACGTAAGCGAGAGCTTCAATATATATTGTGATGCATCAAGACAAGGGCTTGGATGTGTCCTTATGCAGGAAGGCCAAGTGTTAGCCTATGCATCGAGGCAATTAAAGAAACATGGACTGAACTACGCTACACAGGATCTGGAACTTGCAGCAGTGGTACATGCCTTGAAAATTTGGAGGCATTACAACCTCGGTCACCGATGTGATATCTATACGGATCACAAAAGCCTCAAATATATATTCACGCAAACGGATCTGAATTTGAGGCAACGTCGATGGTTGGAACTCGTCAAGGATTATGATGTAGGAATCAACTATCACCCCGGTAAGGCCAATGTAGTAGTGGATGCATTGAGCCGAAAGGGAGCATGTCACCAACTCGCGGTTCGGGAGCTGCTACTCCAGCTGCGTAAGGAGTTCGAACGATTACATCTCGGGTTCTTGAACGATATGGAGGTGGTAGAACTGAACTCAACGCTGTAACAAGAGATACGAGATGGCCAAGCAACGGATGAGAAAATAAAGGAAATCAAGGAAAGAATCCGGCAGGGGGTAGAGAAGGATTTCAAGGAAGACTAGAATGGCACGCTTTGGTTAGGGAAAATGATTTATGTGCCTAACGTGAAGCACATCCGTGACATGATACTAAAGGAGACACATGACTCGCCTTATTCCATACACCCAGGCTGTACAAAGATGTACAAGGACCTGAAAACTTGCTATTGGTGGGATGGCATGAAAAGGGACATAGCTGAATATGTTGCCCTATGCGACACGTGCCAACGAGTGAAGGCCGAACATTAAAGACCCGCTGGATTGTTGTAGCCATTGAAAGTACCCGAATGGAGATGGGAAGAAATCGGTATGGATTTCATAGTCGGATTGCCACGTACTCAGTCCGGCTACAACTCTATTTGGGTTATCGTGGACCGATTGATGAAATAAGCCCATTTTATTCCTGTTAGGACCAAGTACACCGTGGCGCAATTAGCCGAGCTGTATACGGAGCAAATCGTGTGTCGTCATGGAGTTCCGAAAAGGATGGTTTCAGATTGAGCTTCTCAATTTACCTCTAGGTTCTGAAAGAAGCTGCATGAAGCTATGGTTACATGGTTGAATTTCAGCTCCGCATATCACCCACAAACCGACAGGCAAACTGAGAGGACAAATCTTTTGGAAGACATGTTGAGAGCTTGCGCCATGAAACATGGGCGTAGTTGGGACAAGAGCTTGCCGTATGCTGAATTCTCATACATCAATGGTTACCAATCCAGCTTGAAAATGTCACCCTTCGAGGCACTATACGGTAGACGGTGTAGAACCCCCTTGTTCTGGAATGAGACGGGAGAGAACCAAGTGTTTGGACCTGAAGTGCTGCAGGATGACGAGAAGCAAGTCCAAACAATATGTGAAAACTTGAAGGTCGCTCAGTCACATCAAAAAGGCTATGCGGACAATAGGAGAAGGAGTTTGACCTTCAAAGTTGGAGACTTCGTGTATCTTTAGGTGTCGCCTATCCGAGGCCAACGACGATTTAACGTCAAAGGCAAGTTAGCACCTCGCTACATCAGGTCATTCAAGATTTTGGGCAAGCGAGGAGAGGTAGCCTATCAACTAAGCTGCCAACACACCTCTCCGACGTGCACGACGTAATTCACGTATCTCAGCTCAAGAAGTGCCTAAGAGTGCCGGAAGAACAAGTACCGATGGATGAGATAGAACTTCAGGAGGATTTGACCTACGCAGAACACCCCATCAAAATTTTGGACATAAATGAAAGGGTCACGAGGAACAAAGTAATCCGTTGGTGAAAAAGTACAGTGGAGCCACCACACGGAAGCCAAAACTACATGAGAACGTGAGGAAGATCTCAGGCAGAATTCTCTCATCTTTTCTCCACTCTATTGAATCTCGAGGGTGAGATTCATTTTAAGGGGGGTAGGTTTGTAACACCCTCAAATTTACTACCATGCATTGCATACATTTTCCATGTAGAGAAGCATTTAAAAAGAAGAAGAAAATAAAGGAAGGAATATAGAAACAAATAAATTAATAAAAGGAATAAAAATGGGGAATAATAAAAATAAATAGAAAAGAAAAGAAATAAAAATAAAAATAAAAAATAAAATAGCCAAACCTGGCCGCCTCTAGTTTTCCCCTAATTTCCCCAAATTCCCCTCTCCCCTAATTTCCCCTAATTTTCCTGATTTTCCTCAATTTCCCCAAAATTCTCCTAGGGAAATTTCCCCTTAAATTGGCCGCACCACCCAGGGGGAACCCTAGTGTCACACCCGGTTTCTCCGAAGAACAACCGAGTGAATATCACATGTATGCCAGGATCATTTTCTCATACATGTGATGACAAATAGTGAAGCATCATTTATTACAAGCCAGGTGTCGAATATAAATAAGTCTTACATAGCATACGTCTCGATGGACGATAATAAGTTCATGACATATAAATGAAACAGCAGCGGAATATAAATCTTGTGGCCTCCGTCACAGGCGTTGCCCGGGGGACTCCGCGAACCTAGAATCCTTCCTCGGGACCGAAGTCTTGGTCATTAAACACCACATCATTCTCTTGACCTGAGCAGCAATATAAACCAACAGAAAAGCAAGTTTGAGTACCGTTGGTACTCAGCAAGTATGGGAAAGTTATGTTATGCATGGCTAGAGCAAGGAGAGGTTGAACTCATGGTTAAAGTACTATGCAATAATTACCTATCACCTTAGCTTATTAAGCACCTACGTTACTACACAGGTGAAATGGTCCCAATCTCCCAACCCATCATCAAAATCAAGTAACCATAACATCATATCCAATGTCAAGCTCCCCGCTTAACATCCTCAACTTCCAAATTCATCATCCTCTAATCATGAATAAGTCCAAGCCACTCTTGACCGTGAGCACGGCTGTCATGACAGTTTTGACTCTGCAGAGTTTGCACCACTGTACCCACATGTAGTGATTTCATCCCCCGTTGCCGGGTGGACTAAAATAACCTCCATTATGCTAGTGGCCGCGAACCACATTCACACTTCCCAGGTGTGTAGCCAGGAGATCACTACGAGGCCTTTACAAAGGGATTCCCGACGAGCGTGGGCCCACTGAGGTTTCACCCCTAACAGCATACAAGAGGCTCCAACCCCGCTGCAGTGGCCCCCTCTTGAGCCTTGCGGTTCATATGGTAGTCCAGCTGACACCTACTCCCCGCACCATCCAACACACCCATACTATGCCGGGGATACACCTAATTAATTGGCCAAACTGCCCCATCTCAGCATGTGGTTGGCACGGTAAAGCCAGGTTACATGCTCCATGAACCGGTCCTTAGGATCCAGGCAAGTACTAAACACAAACCCGAATCTCGTGCACCCAGCACCAACCAAATCATCCAACTTTCCTCGATCCCTACCTCTACATAAAAACATAATATCTCATTCAAGAGTAAGATAAATAAAATTGATGGTCTCATATCCCAATTGTCCCATTCTAAGGATGGCTAAACATAGGCATATAAATAAATGACATGATAAAATAAATCCCAACCCAAGCTACAAGGAAACAAGGTAATGCAATTCTAGGGAAACTTCCTAGCATGGGTTTCATATTCAATTGACAATGCAAATAATTCTATCTACACATCCTAGCATAGGATCAAAGTGGTCAAGGACACTTGCCTTCTTCCTGCTGCTCTGGGAATGGAAAGTCTTGGTCTTGGAAGGGGAGAACTTGCTCTGGGGCAGGTTCTACTCATGCCAATACACATAGCAAAAGAAAACAACAATCCATAAGACATAGTTCACACTTCCACTTCATACAAACCACACATTCACACCTATGAAAGTCATTCACATTTCTAGGTGTTGTGGTTACTCTACATGTGTTGATTTTTGGCCTACATGCACTTTTAAACATATGTATATGATTTCTAACTTTTGTGTTCAGATTTCTGTTTGCAGACTATATATGAATTTCCAATTTGAACAAATTCTTTATATTCAATTAATACACTTCTTAGCTACCAAGTTTGCATGAAAGGTAATTTCCTACTCCAAATAGGTTTTCAGATCTTCTACCAAATTTTAAACTGAAGTTTTTGGATTTGGAGACTTCATTTATCATTTTCTAATTATGCATACTTATTTTCGTATATTTTGAGATTTATTTTCTATGCCTAAAAGCGAGTTTTAATATTAAATAGTAGGACATATCTTCTAAACAGAATAGGTTCTGATCTAAAATATTAAGTAATATATTGTTGAACTTCTCCTCTGATGTGAACTAATTTAAATTTATTTTATCAGTTTTCAGAATTATTTCCTAGCCTAAAAATGTGTTTCTATAACTAATAAATATGAACAGCAATTAGATAGATTCATTTCAGCCTAAAATCTATTTCTAACTCATTCTAAAGTTTTCCAAGCACTAGGAGAGTTTAAATTTGAATTTGCAATGTGTTTGCCTTACCTTTTTAAATTTAAGTCCCAGTCACATATTCAATTTTCTGATTTTAATCTCATATAGGGTCAAAAAGGTAAATCCACACAACTGCAGGGTCTAATTTATTATTTCTTAAATTTCCAGGAGTCTAACTACACATAACAGAGGGGTTTTCCTAATTTTTATTAAGTCCAGGGGCTAAAACCGATTTTTAAATGAATTTACACGAATTTCTGAAGTTCCAGGGGCTAGATCAGAAGTTTCCGGGGCTAGCTCATGTTTTCCGAGATCCCCAGGGGGTAGCGCGTAAGAATCTCGGCCTTTATAAAGCGGGGCTTATGTGGACCGTCCGATTTAAAATAGATGGCTCAAATTAGATCGCCGAACCGGTACGCGCGGGTTTTAATTCTACCGTGCGATTTAAAATAGACGGCCCTCAAGGGCCCACGTCGCTCTGGCCGTGTGCGGGCGGCGCTGCCCGGCGGCGCGCGGCGGCGGGAGGCGGCGATCTCGCCGGAGATCTTCGGGTTTTCGTCCATACTTCCTAAAATCTGGATTTCTTGGCATAGAACGGTAGAGGGGAGGTCGGGGATCTCACCTCGGGGTTTTTCTTGAGCTCGGAGGCCCTAGAAGGTGGTCGGCGGCGAGGTACAAGATGAAATCGCGGCGGTGCTCGCCGGAGCTGTGTCTAGAGTGCAAAACACCGGGTTTTCTTCACCTGTGTGACTCCCCGGAGGCGGTGGAACATGATCTGCGCGTTAGATCAGAAAACCCGAGCAAGGATCGAAAGAAAACGGTGATCAAAGCTTCGGTTCTCACCGGAGAGAAAAGTGGAGCACGCTGGGGAATTTGGCGAGTTTCTTTGCGAGAATTTCACGAGGAGAGACGGCGGAGGATCGGTTTGGTTAAATAGCAGCGTCCGGGGCCGAAGATCGGGCTGGTGGCGCGGGTTTTCGGAGGTGGTTTGGATTCGGGTGCGGGGAAGAGTCCGGTCGGTTGGCGCGCGCGGGAGGTAGGAGATGACACGCGGGCCCCGCGTGTCAGTGAGAGGAAGAGAGGGGCGCGGGTTTGGGCTGGCGCGGGGAGATAATGGGCCGGCTGGGGTTTTCTTTTTCCTTTTCTTTTCTGTTTTTATTTGAATTTGAATTCCTGTTTGAATTTAAATTTCTGCACCACATGCAATACATCCAAAAAATTTTAAATTCCCCTCTTTAGCAGATTTTGGGGTGTTACAGCTCTACCCCCCTTAAAAGAAATCTCGTCCTCGAGATTGGTGGTTCTAGGAAAACAATTCCAGAAACTGTGCCTTAAGCTCGTCTTCTCGCTCCCATGTGGCTTCCTCTTCTGAGTGATGCTTCCACTGCACCTTGCACATCCGAATTCTTTTATTTCTTGGGAGGCGTTCCATAGTCTCCAAAACCTTGACCGGTTGCTCGGTATAAGACAGATCCTCTCCTACGTCAACCTCATTCATGGGTAACATCTCTTCAGGCGTCCTTAGACATTTCTTGAGCTGTGACACATGGAATACATCATGCACATCCGATAGGCGGGCCGGTAACTCAAGATGATATGCCACTTCGCTTTTCCTCTCCAGGATCTGAAAGGGTCCGATGTATCGAGGTGATAACTTCCCTTTCACCTTGAACCGACGAAGTCCTCAGATAGGGGACACCTTGAGATAACCATAGTCCCCCGCGTTGAAAACGAGCTCTCTTCTCCGTACATCGGCATAACTCTTTTGTCGTGTTTGTGCTATCCTCAAGTTGTTGCGGATTTCCCTCACTTTCGCCTCGGCTTCTTGTAGTACCTCGGGCCCAAACACTTTACTTTCCCCTGGTTGGTTCCAAAATAGTGGAGTTCTGCACTTCCTCCCATACAAAGCCTCAAATGGTGACATCTTACTTACTAGCCTGATAACTGTTGTTATAGGAGAACTCTGCATATGGTAAGTTCTTATCCCAACTCCTATTGTTCTTGAGCGCACACGCTCTCAGCATATCCTCAAGGATCTGATTGGTTCTTTCCGTCTGTCCGTCAGTCTCGGGATGATAGGCAGCACTAAAATTCAGATGAGTTCCCATGGTTACATGTAACTTCTGCTAGAACCTTGAGGTAAACTATGTCCCTCGATCTGACACTATCTTCTTTGGCACTCCATAGAAACACACGATCCTTGACATGTACAATTCTGCCAATTTGGATCCGCTGTAGCTTTCTTTCACGGGGATGAAATGAGCTACCTTGGCTAGCCTGTCGATGATGACCCATATCGAATCATATCCCGATTTGGTCCAGGGTAGTCCCACTATGAAGTCCATACCTATTTCTTCCCATTTCCATTCAAGCACTTTGAGTGGTTCAATAATCCCGCGGGTCGTTGATGTTCTGCTTTCACCAACTGACATGTGTCACATAGGGCAACATGTTCCGCGACATCCCGCTTCATGCCATACCACCAATACCTGCTCTTGAGGTCATGATACATCTTTGTACTCCCAGGATGAATGGAATAGTCGGAATCATGAGCCTCCTTCAAAATCAATTCACGGATCTCTTTCACTTCAGGCACACAGATTCTTTTCCCGTGCCACACCATACCTTGTTCATCCTCTCTGAAACCAGGGGCTTTATTATCCTTGATGAGTTCTCTGATTTCTTGTATCTTCTCATCATTCTTTTGTCCATCGCGTATGTCTTGCTCTAATGTGGAGTCCACTTCCATGGCGACGGCCTCACCACTATTCACCAAACATAGATTGAGTTTTACAACCTCTTCCTTCAGTTCTGTAGGTATGTCCTTTAAGCTTAACCTATTGACCTGCACCTTCCAAGCATTTGCTACGACGTTAGCTTTCCCAGGATGATAGTTGATGTCCACATCAAAGTTGTTGATTAGCTCTAACCATCTCCTTTGTTTGAGGTTGAGATCTGGCTGTGTGAAAATATACTTTAAGCTCTTATGATCCATATATATCTTTGTCCTCTTCCCCATCAAGTAATGCCACCAAATCTTCAACGCGTGTACCACTGCGGCTAGCTCTAGGTCATGTGTAGGATAGTTCTTCTCGTGCTTCCGGAGCTGCCGGGATGCATACGCCACGACATGCCCCTCTTGCATGAGAACACATCCCAACCCGTTTCCAGAAGCATCGCAGTACACCGAAAAGTTCTTTTGCATATCTCGCATAACTAGCACTGGGGCTGTTGTCAATCTTTTCTTCAGCTCTTGAAAACTCGTCTCGCACTGCGGTGTCATGTGAATGTGATTCCCTTCTCCAACAATTTGGTGAGGGGTCTCGAAATCTTGGAGAAACCCTCGATAAACCGTCGATAATACCCAGCCAATCCTAAGAAGCTTCGAACTTCCCCGGCATTCTCAGGGGTCTTCCACTTCTGTACATCCTCGATCTTGGTGGGATCTACGGAGATTCCTCCCTCCGAGATTATATGTCCTAAGAAGGGAACTCTCTTCAACCAAAATTCACACTTGCTCAGCTTGGCATATAGTTGGTGTTTTCTCGGTTTTTGCAACACCAACCTTAAATGCCTCTCATGTTCTTCTTCATCTTTGGAAAAGACGAGAATGTCATCAATGAAAACCACCACAAATTTGTCCAGATATTCCATGAATACCTTGTTCATGAGATACATGAAGTATGCCGGGGCATTAGTTAGCCCGAAAGGCATGACAGTGTATTCATACAGTCCGTACCGAGATACGAAAGCTGTCTTTGGAATATCAGTTTGCCTTATCTTAAGTTGGTGGTATCCCGACCTGAGATCAATTTTCGAGAACACACAAGCTCCCCTCAACTGATCAAACAATTCTTCAATGTGGGGTAATGGGTACTTGTTCTTGATGGTTACTTCATTCAACACACGGTAGTCTACGCATAACCTTTGGGTCCCGTCCTTCTTGGGCACAAATATCACTGGAGCTCCCCATGGTGAGGAACTAGGACGAATGTACCCCTTCTCTGTCAATTCTCTTAAATGTTCCTTGAGTTCTTCCAGCTGTTTGGAGTCCATCCGATAGGGTCTCTTGTATATTGGAGCTGTTCCAGGCATAGCTCAATTGCGAATTCCACTTCACGATCGGGGGGCATACCTGGCAACTCCTCCAGAAAAACATCTGGATATTCCCTGATGATCCTGATCTCCTCCACTTCCACCTCAACGTGATTGAGTTTAAGGTCCCTCCTAGGTTCTTGTGCAGTTATAAACTTCACTCTTGTGCCACTAGGGTGAGTTAGTTCCACCGTCCTTGTCAAACAATGGATGATTCCCTTGTGTTTGGTCAACCAATCCATACCCAAAATAATGTCTATCCCATGTGAGTCTATCACTATGAGGTTTGCAGTAAATATTACCCCATTAATGTCTAGATTCACCTTGGGACACACTTGTCTTGTCCTTATTTCTCCCCCTGGAGAGTTCACTGCTAGCATATGGTTCATTTGTGTTGTTGCTAGATCATGCTTCTTAACAAACCCTTGAGCAATGAATGAGTGGGTAGCACCAGAATCAAACAACAGGGTTACAATGTGTAAATTGGCAGGAAACTTACCAATTACCACGTCAGGTGCCTCTTGCGCTTCCTCCATGGTCACATGGTTCACCCGTCCTCGCATCACATTCTGCTGTGGTGGCGGCATGGGCTTCTTCTTTGGGCACTTATGGGCGTAGTGCCCCACTTCACCACAGTTGAAGCATTGCACCCCAACCTTAGGTGTCTGGCCTTTGTTGTCTTGGGGTTGGTTCTGTGGTCCTTGCACTGCTGGTCGAGGTTGATATGTGGGACGAGGCTGCTGTACAAACTGACGCTGCGGCTGTGCTGGTGCTGATGGAGGCCAGAAATTCGGGTTGTACCCTCTAGGTGCTCAGTTGGGTACCACAGCACGGCTCATCTGCCCTGCGGGTTGCTGCATCAGACGTGGGCGTGTGTTGCTACCCGAGGCTTGGTGTGACCATCCCGCCTTCCTCTTATTTTCATTTTCCAAGGCCTTCAACTTCCTTTCCACGACAAATGATCTGTCTACCATCTTTTGGAAGCTTTCATACTCGCTGGAGGACATTGCACACTGCATTTCCGCAGTAAGTCCTTCCACAAAGCAGTCCTGTTTCTGCTCATCAGTTTCGATGTCCCGTGGTGCATAACGGGATAGTTGGGTGAACTTAGTGAGGTATTCCCTCACAGTCATGTTTCCTTGCTGCAGTCCCAAGAACTCCTTTCTCTTGTTTTTGAGTTCACCCCTTGGTATGTAATGGTTGCGGAAACTGCGCTTGAACTCTTCCCAAGTGATGTTCTCGGGGTCATGATGGGCTGCCACATAAGCAGTCCACCAATCAGCAGCAGGTCCATGCAATTGGTAAGAGGCAAACAGCACCCTCTCATACCCTTGACATTGTATGATCCTCATATTGCTCTCAGTGGTCTTTAGCCAGTCATCTGCCTCCAGAGGTTCAGCAGCACTTGCAAACTTTGGAGGTTGAGTCCCCAGAAACTCACTCAACCTTGGTTGGCGTGGTGCAGCTTGTGGGGGTGGAGCTTGGTGCAAGTTGGCCACCACTTGAGTTAGACTCTGGATAAGCTGATTCTGATTTTCAAGCATTTGGTGGATGGGATCAGCTCCTTCACGGCGACCACCCCTGTGTTGTCCTCCAGAAAGATTAGGGTTGCCGGCCTCATCGTTGTTGTTGGCGGGGTTGGCACCACGACCCTTTCCTCTTCCGGCCATCTATCATGATCAACCAAATGTTAATTTAAATCATTACATATTAACTTCCTAAATTTGCTTGTTTAAACTTAAACTATTGAGGCCTTATTATATTAACATTTTCTGAGGGTTTCACGTCTCACACGAAAATAAATACACTCTTAATTCATAGGGGTTCACACATCAAAGCAAAACAACCTAAAGACGAGGTTGTGGACAAATGCCCATGGCTTCCACAACTCACGTCACACACCAAACATTAACACACCATTAACTAAGGTATTGACTCGACTACTCGCTAACCTGCTGAACCAAGGGAAAGGACTCTACACGACTCGTTTCACTGAGCTGGCTCCTCGGGATCTTCGTCATTATTGTGGCTGCCCTCTGACTCCGCTTTGGGTGGGGAAGCTGCTGGTGGAGAAGTGCGGCGACGCCTGCTCGCCCGACGGTCTGGGGAGTCAGGAGTCCATGTGTCATTCACGGTGACACACAGTTCATTCCCATCTCCTCTTTCTCGCGCCCTCAGGCTGGCTCGAAGCAATGCCTCAGTCTCCTTCAGGGTGTCACGAACATCCTAAAGCTCCTGCTGACACTCCTGCAGTCGAGTGCTAAGCATAGCAGCATCCTCCAAGCACAGGTCCATGTGCTCAAGGGAAGTCCCCTGCTGCACTGGCGGGTACTTGTACTCCGCGGTACCACTCTCACGCTGGAGGACATACATGTACTCAGTCCTGTCCAGGTGGCGACGGTAGATGTAACCTGGCAGGTGGTGGCCTCTCAGGTGACATCCTTCTCGGCATCGACCTGTGTCGCTCGACAAGCTGGAGAGCGGTGGATCTTGAGCAGCTGATTTTCATGGATAATCCTTATTTCTGAACTCCATTCTTCCCGCTTCTCACGGATGGTCCGGGTGGAGCTGTAGTGTATGATTAGCTTGCCCGTATTGCCGGCAGCGTGGAGCATACGCCGTAGACGGCGCAACAAGCCTCGTACTGCCAATCCGTAGGAGTGGTACGTCACCGGACGATTCTCCTCTCTCAGGGCAAGGGCAACTACAGGAACTCTCCCTCCGGTGGACTTGTGGGCGGTGCGGATCATGCGAACCATCTAAAATATAAAGCATTTAAAATTAAGTTAGATAAGAGTTAAACAAAAATTGTATTTTGAATAAAAGTTGGGGTAAGATGAATAAAGTGACCCCATTAAATCACACCTTCAACCCACACCTTTGTAAAATAGTTTTTAGGAAAATAGGGTCCTTAAATACGTCCATTTCTACCTAGGTCCATGTTCCTACGGGCAACCTTGGCTCTGATACCACTTCTGTCACACCCGGTTTCTCCGAAGAACAACCGAGTGAATATCACATGTATGCCAGGATCATTTTCTCATACATGTGATGACAAATAGTGAAGCATCATTTATTAAAGCCAGATGTCGAATATAAATAAGTCTTACATAGCATACATCTCGATGGACGATAATAAGTTCATGACATATAAATGAAACAGCAGCGGAATATAAATCTTGTGGGCTCCGTCACAGGCGTTGCCCGTGGGACCCCGTGAACCTAGAATCCTTCCTCGGGACCGAAGTCTTGGTCATTAAACACCACATCATTCTCTTGACCTGAGCAGCAATATAAACCAACAGAAAAGCAAGTTTGAGTACCGTTGGTACTCAGCAAGTGTGGGAAAGTTATGTTATGCATGGCTAGAGCAAGGAGAGGTTGAACTCATGGTTAAAGTACTATGCAATAATTACCTATCACCTTAGCTTATTAAGCACCTACGTTACTACACAGGTGAAATGGTGCCAATCTCCCAACCCATCATCAAAATCAAGTAACCATAACATCATATCCAATGTCAAGCTCCCCGCTTAACATCCTAAACTTCCAAATTCATCATCCTCTAATCATGAATAAGTCCAAGCCGCTCTTGACCGTGAGCACGGCTGTCATGACGGTTTTGACTCTGCAGAGTTTGCACCACTGTACCCACATGTAGTGATTTCATCCCCCATTGCCGGGTGGACTAAAATAACCTCCATTATGCTAGTGGCCGCGAACCACATTCACACTTCCCAGGTGTGTAGCCAGGAGATCACTACGAGGCCTTTACAAAGGGATTCCCGACAAGCGTGGGCCCACTGAGGTTTCACCCCTAACAGCATACAAGAGGCTCCAACCCCGCTGCAGTGGCCCCCTCTTGAGCCTTGCGGTTCATATGGTAGTCCAGCTGACACCTACTCCCCGCACCATCCAACACACCCATACTATGCCGGGGATACACCTAATTAATTGGCCAAGCTGCCCCATCTCAGCATGTGGTTGGCACGGTAAAGCCAGGTTACATGCTCCATGAACCGGTCCTTAGGATCCAGGCAAGTACTAAACACAAACCCGAATCTCGTGCACCCAGCACCAACCAAATCATCCAACTTTCCTCGATCCCTACCTCTACATAAAAACATAATATCTCATTCAAGAGTAAGATAAATAAAATTGATGGTCTCATATCCCAATTGTCCCATTCTAAGGATGGCTAAGCATAGGCATATAAATAAATGACATGATAAAATAAATCCCAACCCAAGCTACAAGGAAACAAGGTAATGCAATTCTAGGGAAACTTCCTAGCATGGGTTTCATATTCAATTGACAATGCAAATAATTCTATCTACACATCCTAGCATAGGATCAAAGTGGTCAAGGACACTTGCCTTCTTCTTGCTGCTCTGGGAATGGAAAGTCTTGGTCTTGGAAGGGGAGAACTTGCTCTGGGGCAGGTTCTACTCATGCCAATACACATAGCAAAAGAAAACAACAATCCATAAGACATAGTTCACACTTCCACTTCATACAAACCACACATTCACACCTATGAAAGTCATTCACATTTCTAGGTGTTGTGGTTACTCTACATGTGTTGATTTTTGGCCTACATGCACTTTTAAACATATGTATATGATTTCTAACTTTTGTGTTCAGATTTCTGTTTGCACACTATATACGAATTTCCAATTTCAACAAATTCTTTATATTCAATTAATACACTTCTTAGCTACCAAGTTTGCATGAAAGGTAATTTCCTTCTCCAAATAGGTTTTCAGATCTTCTACCAAATCTTAAACTGAAGTTTTTGGATTTGGAGACTTCATTTATCATTTTCTAATTATGCATACTTATTTTCCTATATTTTTCAGATTTATTTTCTATGCCTAAAAGTGAGTTTTAATATTAAATAGTAGGACATATCTTCTAAACAGAATAGGTTCTGATCTAAAATATTAAATAATATATTGTTGAACTTCTCCTCTGATGTGAACTAATTTAAATTTATTTTATCAGTTTTCAGAATTATTTCCTAGCCTAAAAATGTGTTTCTATAACTAATAAATATGAACAGCAATTAGATAGATTCATTTCAGCCTAAAATCTATTTCTAACTCATTCTAAAGTTTTCCAAGCACTAGGAGAGTTTAAATTTGAATTTGCAATGTGTTTGCCTTACCTTTTTAAATTTAAGTCCTAGTCACATATTCAATTTTCTGATTTTAATCTCATATAGGGTCACAAAGGTAAATCCACACTACTGCAGGGTCTAATTTATTATTTCTTAAATTTCCAGGGGTCTAACTACACATAACAGAGGGGTTTTCCTAATTTTTATTAAGTCCAGGGGCTAAAACCGATTTTTAAATGAATTTACACGAATTTCTGAAGTTCCAGGGGCTAGATCAGAAGTTTCCGAGGCTAGCTCGTGTTTTCCGAGATCCCCAGGGGGTAGCGCGTAAGAATCCCGGCCTTTATAAAGCAGAGCTGATGTGGACCATCCGATTTAAAATAGACGGCTCAGATTAGATCGCCGAACCGGTACGTACGGGTTTTAATTCTACCGTGCGATTTAAAATAGACGGCCCTCAAGGGGCCACGTCGCCCTGGCCGTGTGCGGGCAGCGCTGCCCGGCGGCGGGAGGCGGCGATCTTGCCGGAGATCTTCGGGTTTTCGTCCATACTTCCTAAAACCTGGATTTCTTGGCATAGAACGGTAGAGGGGAGGTCGGGGATCTCACCTCGAGGTTTTTCTTGAGCTCGGAGACCCTGGAAGGTGGTTGGCGGTGAGGTCCGAGATGAAATCGCGGCGGTGCTTCCCGGAGCTGCATCTGGAGTGCAAAACACCGGGTTTTCTTCACCTGCGTGACTCCCCGGAGGCGGTGGAACATGATTGGCGCGTTAGATCAGAAAACCCGAGCAAGGATCGAAAGGAAACGGTGATCGAAGATTCGGTTCTCACCGGAGAGAAAAGTGGAGCGCGCTGGGGAATTCGGCGAGTTTCTTTGCGGGAATTTCACGAGGAGAGACGGCGGAGGATCGGTTTGGTTAAATAGCAGCGTCCAGGGCCGAAGATCGGGCTGGTGGCGCGGGTTTTCTGAGGTGGTTTGGATTCGGGTGCGGGGAAGAGTCCGGTCGGTTGGCGCGCGCGGGATGTAGGAGATGACACGCGGGCCCCGCGTGTCAGTGAGAGGAAGAGAGGGGCGCGGGTTTGGGCTGGCGGGTTTCGGCCCACTGGCCGGCTGGGGTTTTCTTTTTCTTTTTCCTTTTCTTTTCTGTTTTGATTTGAATTTGAATTCCAGTTTGAATTTAAATTTCTGCACCACATGCAATACGTCCAAAATATTTTAAATTACCCTCTTTAGAAGATTTTGGGGTGTTACACCTAGACGCCCCCCTCCCCCTTGGCCGCACCACCTAAAGGGGGGAACCCTAACCGCCCCCTTCTCTTTTTGTGGGATTTTCTTTTACCCCCAAATAATCTCAGCCCTTGGTGGAAAATAATAATTAAATCACAGCCCCTAGCTCCCACCTCTTTTTAAATTAAATCTCAGCCCTTGGATAAATGAGTTGCTAAAATCCTTGCCACCCTAGCTGTTTTCTCACCCTTATAAATAAAACTCCCCTCCTAGCCGCCACCCCCTAGCCCTATTTTTGTGGACACCGCCCCCTCTCTCTCTGCTGCCAAGGCTTTGTCGCCGCCCTGCTGAGTTTGGCTGCCGTCGAATCTCCGCCACGCCTTGCCGTCGCCTGAGAAGAAGCCCCCGACATCCTTCCCTAGCCGCATCTGCACAATTCTCCAAAGAAAATCTCCAGCTGCTGCCATTGCAAGGAACAAGTTCCTTCCACAAGGAGGAGAGGAGGAAGAAGTGAGGTAGGTCTCCGTTACCCCTCTTACCACATCGCCGCTGTTTCTACGCACCCGTTCTTTCCACACCCCGCGAGCAGAAATTTCTGCGTGTGGACATACCATGTTTTGGTCAAGTTTTGATGGTGGAATTGATCTACAAATTATGTCAAGATCATAACCATGTCCACACTTGATCCCAGCAGCCTTGTTCATCATAAAACCCCATGGAAGCCTACTAAAACTTGCAAGAACACGTGCAAACTGATTTTTATAAACTGCACCATAGGAATTGCATTCATTCACCTCATTGCATCTTGAGTAAAGTTTGTGCATGATAATTGATTGCTGCAATCTTTGTATGATTGTGGTCGTGAGTAGAAGAACACACTCAAGAGGCCGTCTATGAGGAACTACAGCACCAAGACTTCGAGACGCTTGAGCAACATGAACCGCGGGAGCAAGGCAAGTGCCCCTTGACCATATTGAATCCTGAGTTTTCGAACTGTTTTGATTGTAGAACTTGCATGCTATTGTCAACTTGATGGGAAACCCTTTTATAGGATTTTATTCGATTTGTTATCCATCCCTGTCGCCGGGAAAATTGATGAGTCGAGTATGGTCGTTTTTCCCTTTTGCTTCACTCAATTTACGGGATACGGGAAGCTGAAATAAAATATGTTTAGCTACTGCACTCATGAGATTAAAGATGATGAGAACTTGACGATGTTAATGGGCATGGAATCGGGGAGATCTAGGCGAGCTTGGTTCGTGGATGTCGCTGAATGAGATGGTGGTTTGCTTGCCATAGATCAAACGACCGGTTCATGCAAGCATATGCCAGGAAAATAGTGCTACCACAAGGACAAATATGGGTGCGGCTTAGCTGACTAATTAGGTGTGTTGCTAGCTTGTTATGGACCATTGGATGGCGCGGGGAATGGGAGTCGAGGAGGACTGCCCTGGGAACTGCATGGCACATGAGGGGGCAGCCTGCCGGCGAAACCTCAGTGGGTTCGTACATTCTAGTAGCCCCTTTGTAAAGGCTATTTTTTGATCTCTTGGCCATACACCAACGGTTGTGTAGTGGCAAAATGGAGGTTCTCTCTAGTAGCCTATGGGTGACGAAATGGCGAACTTGTGTGTGTTGATCATGAGTATTTATGAGTATGAGATGAATTTGAGAAAGAGTATTGACTGGTTGAGGCTTGATAAATGATGAATTATGATGAAGGAATGATGATGAATTACTTGGTTATGTTGGGATTTAACTCACCTAGACATAGTTGCTGTTTTTACTATGTTTGTGAAATAAAATTGCTTGCTGCAATGAAACCATTTATTCCCTACCATGTTGTAAGCTACATGTCATACTTTTTCCCGCACTTGCTGAGTACGACATGTACTCACCCTTGCATTCCCACATATAAATCAGCTACAGGAGAAGAATACTTCGAGGAACAGGTGGAGTACTAGGCGTGCGCACTACCGTCAACATGCCTTTAGAGTTGAAGTTGGAGCCTACTGTCTTAGTCATTTTCCGCTGTCGCTTAGAGTCTTCCGCTGCAAGAATAAGTTAGACATTCATGAGTGAGACAATGAGTCAATGTAATAAAGTACTTAAACATTATTTGTACGTGGTTATATTCTGAATTCAGTTTGTGATAAAGCTCTATATGTGTGATAAACATCCTGGGCACACATATGCATTCACTTGGTTCATTTTTGGAATCGGGTGTCACAGCGCCCATCCTCGAAGAAGAAGTAGTGAAAACCGTCGAGAATCAACTATGTTATAGCCGTTTTTCTCTCCGCCGATGCAAAAACCCCTCGGCTCACCGTCGAGAGTGGGTTTGCCGGCATTTTTGACCTCCAAGCTCCTCTATTTCATGTTTCCTGTGCCCCACTGGTGCTTTAGAGCCGAAGAACCAAAAGTTTGGAGGTGTGTGGTGGTTTTTCGATGTCACCGGAACTCTAGCCTCCGCTGCCGCCGTCGCATGCGTGTTTCCGGCCATCGCCGGTGGCCGCCGACCTGCTAGACGTGCTCAGCATCGCGTATTATGGCTAGGCGGCGAGTTTCAGCTCCGGGGGCGGCCGAGAACCCAGTTCCGGCAAGCCTCGCCGGCGCACGCCGCCACCTGAGTGCGAGTAAGAAGAAGGTCGGGTGGGGCCCACTGTGAGTAGTTTAAACATTTCAATTCTTTTCAGTTTTCATTCAAACTTCAAACAGCCATAACTTTGTGTAGAAATGTCCAAAAATTCTCAAATAAATTATATTAGAATCCTCTTTATGAGTACTATCCAGTGGTGCATCATATTGTTTATGAAATTTCCTGGATTTTCCTCTAATAGAAAGCTTAGGGAATTAATTCCAGGAGTTATGTTAATTGGAAAATTCCCAATTTTGGTCAGAACCTTCATTTAAATATCATTTAACTCCAGTAAAAATTCCAAAGTCATTTTACTTCATGTACTAGATCAAATGGTGTTTAAATCCTCTATGTCTCTGAAAAATGGGGAAAAACAACAGAAACATTTTTTAGACTTTTGCCAAATCTTGTAAATCAATATCTCCATGTATGAAGCTACAAAAAGGATGAAACCAATTCCTATATATTCATGACAATATGTACTTCACAAAAAGTTACTTTTCATCATGTCAAAACTCCAGAACTCGTCTGCTAGGGCAGAGAAGCACAATATCTTAAGGATTTCTTAGGACCACATTCTTTATCACCTTCTTCTAAAATTTTGCAGGCAGTATCTCTGAGGAATCTTTCAAGTACTGTAAAAATTCAGAAGAATTCGTCTTCTACTTTTTTCAGCCATATCATTCCAGATGCTTGCATATGTCCATCAAATGACATATGTATTCATTAGACTGAAAACTATTGAGTTAACCCATTTGGATTTTCCTCTCTACTGCTGTAGATCCCAACAACAGAAACCTCGCTGTTTTTCTCCTCTTAGTCTTAGTTAACTTGTACAACAGATTTAAAGCACTTTCTAAATTGCTTTTGAATATATGTGTGTTTGCATCCCAAATAGCCCACGTGACGTCGACGCTCGACGAGGACTTCAACTCAGAAGCGAGAATCTCCCTCTCGTGACTGTTGTGGTGGATTTACCGGAGGAAGACTAACTTCATAGAGTCACTAACTAAACCATTGAGCAAGGCAAGCCCCGGTTTGCATATAATCTTCTTTATGATTTTTGCTTTTACTTTCACTTAGTATTGATTAGACGTGATATTGTGCATTTTGTCTAGGATGTTTAATACCCACTTGCATTACCATTAATCTTTGAGTAGAAGGGTTAGTATAGGATTTCTCTCGTCGTAGTTGGCTATGCGAGAAATGTCGAGTAGGAGAGTCTACTCGTGAGAAAGTAGTTGATAAGAGCACCCTCAAAGAAAATGAGACGTGGACGGGGAGTTTCTGTAGGATGGAACGCACAAGATTGTCTTGACCCGATGGGTGTGACAAAGCTTGTGACCACATTGGGCTTGGGACGGTTATGGTAAGGTCAATGTGGATGTTGGGAATGTAGCTCCGTCTGTGTCGGTTAAGGACCGCGCCGTATGCGGCTCTGCCTGACAAGTTTAAGCTGTACCAGATACATAATGATATATGGAACCCATTAAACCAATGTAACTCGATAGATCATGGTGTAGAAACTCATCCTTCGTCTGGGAATGGAGTTGAGGAGGCAGGAGGTGTAAGTCCTTTAGCGGGCAACAACAACATGTCTGTGTAGAGGACCATCCTGCTCGGGACGAAGCGTGTTTCTATATCAGGTTGTCGTGTGAAAGGTTGCTGCATACAACGTAAGAAAGAGCTCCCGTGTGAGTCTTTCGAGGCAGGTGTATGTTTCGTGTATTCCGGATTGTCATTGATTCGAATCACCGTCGCTCACAGTTAAGGATTGAGCACACTTGCCCACTGCGCTGTGACATAGTATGAGGAATTAAGGATCATAAATGTTGATCGTTGCTGAATAATTGTATTGAAACCTTGGGTGAGAGATAGTGCAAACTAAATTTCTATTCCACCTTAGGCGAAGCAACATCGGAATAAGCGTTTCTTGTTTGATGTGGACTTTCAGTGTTGTGATGCATGAGGACCATTAAACTTGCTGCTATAAAAATCTGAGTATAAGGATCAACGATTAGCCAAGATTTATTATGAAAATTCAGATTCATATCTTTTTACAACTCCTGCATGTAGAGTTACATGTTTAGAATTGTCGGTTAAGCCTTGCCGAGCCTTTGTGCTCACGTTTGCCTTGGTAGTTGTTTTTGCAGGTATATGATAGGATGACGGTTGTTCAGTGAGACATCGAACCCTACGGTTCATATAGCTCATCGAAAACCTTTGCTGCTTCCTTACACTCTTGTGAAGCTAGTGGGAAGTGTCCACGGGCTGGACGGCTTCTCTTCGGTGTAGTTAGGATTGAGAGTGAGTATGTATATAGTTTTATTGCGGTATGTGTACATTCTTTGTACATTATGTTGTAAAACATCTTATGTTGATAAATAAAGGATTTCGTTATGTTTGTGTTGTCTTTTCATGTATGCTGTTGGGTGCCGCATCGCACGACACCACCCAATGCGATTCCTGGAGTGTGGACCCAGTGGGGGTACCCACAGGCGTGGTATCAGTGCCGCATTGAGAATAACAAGCATGAAAAGAGCCTATTTTTGAAAACTTAGTCGTATATCAGTGAGGAACGGATAGTAAGCTCGTACAAGGACTGTAATAGCATAGTTACTTAAGGTGGCAAGCTGACTTGTGTTACTATTTTGTATTTCAATTGTGTAACGACGCACCTACGTGGAGGAAAGAACTGTAAGAAACACCATCGAAAGTGGATCAATTTTTGTTAGCTCCCCCGTACGAGGAAAGTAGTGTGGTATGTCCCATTCAGAAATGGATGGGAAGTGAATATGTTTTCTAAGACTCTTCATGTCTAAGAGACATATGAATTGCACTAGCATCTAGTGCGCAAACCCGAGGGCAAGAGGAGGAGACCCCATCGTGTGGTTTGTAACACGAAATATGTTCTCTAGGACTCTTCATGTCCTTTGAGGTATATGAAAATGCTGATCCAGCGGTGTGCTTAATTGCAAGGGTGTGGAGCCCTCTGTCGGGTGGTGAATAACCCGATCATGTACCTTGAGACATGGCCTGACTCAAGGACGACCCGTATGGCAATGATACGGGGCGTATGTTTTTAGTATGATATGTACCTGCCTGAAATGATAAAACTCTTGTGTGCCTCACTATTGAGTGGTTTTATGCAGGTACCTTGGCCATGTTAGAAAATTGCATTTAGAAAACGTGTGTGAGTGACAGTTTTTTGTGCCACCACTTGGGACGTATATGGCGGTATAAATCCGGTTAGGATTTTTGAATTTGTGAGGAAACGTAGTACCGAGATGTGTTCTTAACTGCATAAAAAGGAATTTCTTAAAGAAAACAGTAAATTTGGAGTTTAGGATTCAAATAGAGGTTATTGAACCCCCATATTGAACTAAAAGTCAATTGGGAGTATAGATTCATTCTAAAAGAGTTAGAAACAACCTCCTCTGTTTATGGTAGAAATTCTGCTGGAATGGAACCGAACACAACTTTTGTTAGGTTGAACCAATTGAGGTGAGTGATACATTTCTGGAAAGCTTATGAGTTTTTCTACAATTTTCTGTAGAAGCCAACAGGGGCAGCCCCGGCACCTGATGCACCTCCAGCCCCAAGGCTGGGAGTGAGGAAGGCTTCCGACGCGTCTCCGGCTCCGAAGCCGGCGGGGACGAGTGGTTCCAGCCCTCCGTGCAAGACGCTCAGCTCGTCCTGGAACTTCCAAGCTTCCAGGTACGACGCAGGCCTTTGGGGTAGGTTGTGACGCAGGATTCTTAGCTTGTCGATTGACTTCAGTGCTTTTTCTTGCAGGGCTTCTCCGCAAAGCGCTCCTCCCCCTCCACAGCAGCCAAGGAGCCAGAGCTCATTCGCCGCCGAAGCTCCGGCGCCGGTGCCAGTGCCGGAGCCAGCGCCTGGACCAACTCTGGATTCTGACACCCGGGGTCCCAAGGCCAGCCGGCTGGTGGACGCGGACGTCCCTGGTGGTGGCGCGGCTGCTCCCAGGCGGGCTGCAAGCCCACCTCCTCCCCCTACGCAAGCTTCCGTGGTGGCTTCCCCACCGGAAGACGAAGGACAGGTGGAGGCCACGGCAGTTCCCCTCCTGCGGATGCCTAAAGCAGCCCCCCTCCTCAGGGCCATGAAGGCGGCTAACTCCAGCCTGGAGCAGGTGCAGGAGGTGCTTGACTGGGAGTGGGCCGACCTAAGGGAGGAGCGGGATCGCCTCAAGGACTGGGGCGAGTTGGTGAAGGAGCGGGTCCAGTTTGCCAAGGAGAAGGCGCGGGCGAAGGAGGAGCGGCTGGAGGTCATGCGGGAGACCCTCGACGTGGAGTGGGACACTGTCGGGAAGCTCAATAAGATGGCGGTGGACGTCCTAGCTGAGGCCAAGCAGCTCCATGCCGCCGCCGATGCGCACTGCAGCTCTGTAGGAGCTTCTAGAGATGCTTGTCCGGCGGGAGCAGGAGGTGCAGGCAAAATAGAGGGACCACTCCATCCGCCAGGCCACCCATGAGGGGGAGCGGGAGCATCTAAGGAAGCGGCTCCCAGGTGTCTACGACCGGGAGCTCGCTGCCACGACCAAGTAGGCCTCCCTGGACTGCCAAACTGCGGAGCTGGCTACCAAGGAGGAAGAGCTGGCTGCTCAGGAGCAGGTTTTAGCGTGCAGGGACCTGTCGGGGGAGCTGGACGCCACCGCCAAGACAGTTGAGAAACTCCTGGCTTCTCATGCCATCGTGGCGGAGAAGGTCTGGGACTTCCTCGGTCAGGCGGAGACGGCGTTTGAGCCGGTGCAGGAGGTAAGTCAGGTGCTTCCTGCTCTTGACTCGGCCGGAGCCAAGCTGCTGGCACTGGAGGACGTCGTCGGGGAGCAGCTGGAAAGTGAAGGCAAAGCTCTTTCTCAGCAGATGGCGGAGCATGTGCTTTCATGCTTCCGGAGCTGCGACCCCAACATCTTCTTGGAACCAGTGGCGCAGGGCCTCAGTGCAGAGATGTCGGAGGTGACTAAGTCTGCTGTGGAGGAGGTTGCCTGGCTTGTAGCTGCTAGGTTCCAGCGCTAGTAGGCTCTTAGGTCTCCCGGCTCGCCTTGTATGCTCCCTTGTATGCCTGGGCTTCCTCTTGAATAAAAAACTTGCTCGCTGCAGTCTTTTATGTCTTGAGTTGTTGACGTGCGTCTTCGGGTCCTTGGAAGCGCAAGGGCTCGGTATGACTTGGCCGAGGTAGGTAGCTTCTTTGCCAATGTCATGAGTCTGTCTCTTCAGGTTTCTTTGGGTCCTTAGCAACGCAGGGACCCGAAGGGGCTCCGGCAGCATTGCTAGCTCGTCTCCCCGGGTCCTTAGTAGCGCAAGGTCCCGAGGAAGCCCTGATGGTGTTGTTAGCTCATTGTAGTTGAAGCTTCGAACTCTCTGCTTGTCACTGTGGCGGTCCCGACGTCCTGCCTGCGTAGTGCACCGTGATGGCCCCCTGGTAGGTGTGGCCCTTAGGTTGGGGCGCACCTACCAAGCAGATTGGTAGAGGCAGAACGTCGGTGACGGACCCCCTGGGAGGTACAGGAAGCTAGGACCTTTTCGGACCTGCATACATGGCATAGAGAAGGAGTAATTCTTGCTCACTGGCCACAATTCCCTGCTCCTAGTCTCGTTGTGGCTTACAATCCTTAGCCGAGCTGTGGGGCTTGGGCAATTCGGTGTGAGAGCATCCAGGTTATGGTTACGACTTTGCTCCAAGGTATGAGCCGTACGGCTCCCCAATAATTAGCTGCAGCACTGGAGAGGCAGAGTGTGCACGCTTAGGGTACGGAACCAGGCTAAGCAAGTACACACCCTGGACCTCACGCTGGCATTAGCCTTTCACGGGAGGGACCATTCGGGTGTCATAGGGCCCCCGAGCAAGGAAATAACCGAAGGACCCTGGGTACACCACAGGTATCTCAAGCAGATCTATCTACGGAAGGATGGCACAACTCCTGCGATGGGTAAGTGCAAGGAAAAGTGACTGGACATACGGCCAGAGAGGTATGGAAAAGAAAGCACAGAAATAAAAGGGGCGGTGCCCCGGTCTGATTACTCCCTTGTCTGTAAGTGTGTGACATCCAGCCCTCAAGTACTCAGTTGTAGCTCTAGGGAGGCATAGCAGGCAGGCTTAGGGTACGGAACCAGCCTAAGCATGCTCCACGCCTTGGACCTCCTGCGGACGTTAACCTTTCACCGAGGGGACCTTCCAGCGTCACGAGACCTAGGAGAAGTAGGTAGGATGACCCCCGGACAGCCATAATACAGTTGATATGCGAGAGTAATGCATAAACTGTAATGTAAAGAGACTGAAGGAAAAGTACACATAGGGTATGATAAGTTTTTCTCATATCAGGTTCATTCATAGGAGGAGACAAACTTTACAAGAAGGCAGCGACCCGCTCCGTATGACAAGAGTAGCAGGACACCTCGGAGCTTAGCTGTTCCTAGCGCTGTTCCTAGACTCTATGATACCCTAGAAGAGAAAAAAGAGCCCTACCATTGTGATAAGGATAGAACTTACGGAGGTGCTCTATGATCCAAGGATTGGGTAGAGGTACCCCATCCTCCGTGCTAGGCGGACGCACCCGGGGCGGCACACTTGTGTCACTCGGAAGAGACCCTCCCAGCAGGGGGAGAGTTTGTTCACCCCTTCACGAGAAAGTATTCGGTGAAGAACCAGGTTGTCCACCTCAAACTGTTTACTCCGCACGAACCGCTGATGATAACATCGGAGCGCCTTGCGGTATCGTGCATCTCGGGCAGCTGCTTGCCACCTTCGCTCATTGACAAGGTCGATATCTTCTTGCTGGAGTTGGTCCTGCGTGGCTTCATAGTACGCTTGGACACGGGGGATCCCATGGTGATCTCCGAGGGGGAGGACGGCCTCAGCCCCATACACCAATAAGAAGGGTGTTTCCCCTATCGCCTGACTGAGGGACGACCGGCTTGCCCACAGTGCACACGGAAGCTCGTCTACCCAATCCGCACCATGCTTCTTCAAGCTGTTGCAGGTGCGCGTCTTGAGTCCCCTGAGTATCTCGGCATTTGCTCTCTCGACTTGACCATTGTTCTCTGGGTGAGCAACAGAAGAATAGCAAACTTGGATGCCGAGGTCTTCGTGGTACTCTTAAAACACTGCACTGGTGAACTGGGTCTCGTTGTCGGTGATGATTCTGTTCGGGACCCCGAACCAGCAGATGATTGATTTGATGAACTTGACTACTGACTGCTTGTTGATTGTTACTGCGGGGGCAGCTTCCAGCCACTTGGTGAACTTGTATATGGCGACGTAGAGGTAGCGGTACCCTCCGACGGATCTAGGGAATGGCTCCAGGATGTCCAACCCCCACAAAACTAAGGGCCATGAGGGAGGGATCATCTGCAACGTTTGCACCGGTGTGTGGATCTGCTTGGCGTGGAACTGGCATGCCTTGCATCTCTTGACCAGCTCGACGACATCCTGGAGAGCTGTCGGCTAGTAATAGCCATGCCAGAAGGCTTTACCGACAAGCGTGTGGGAAGATGCATGGTTCCCACACTTGCCTCCATGGATCTCTGCGAGCAATTCGCATCCCTCCTCCCGGGTTATGCATCGCAATAGGACGCCATTGGCGTCACATCGGTAGAGATCCCCTTCTACCAGCGCATATCTCTTAGCCAACTGAATGATCTGTTCAGCGGATACATGTTCATCGGGAAGGATATTGTATTTGAAGTAGTATCGGACCTCCGTGATCCATGCGTCGGGACCTACTTGAGCCTCTAGATCTTGAACGCCGGGTTGCACGGAGTCCCCGGTGATGCTTACGATCCTTAGCAGGCTCCATGGTAGCAGGGCCGCCGTGACCGCCAGCTTCAAGGTGCTGATCTCGCCCCCTTCATCTGGTTTAGCAAGCCAGACGGTAGGTTGCGGCAACTTCCTTTCGAGGACTCCCTCAGGCACCGGAGCCCAGGTGGAAGCCTTTGTTGATAGGTCAGCGGCGATTGTGTTGTTGGCGCGAGGGACATGGCACTGATCCGAGACATGGAAATCCTTCTCCAACTTCTGTACTTGGAGGAGATAGGCTCCAAGCTGTGGTCATTGCAGCAACATTCTCTCTTGACTTGCTTGATGATCAGCTGGGAACCACCCTTGACCAACAACTGCTGGACGCCGAGAGATAGCGTGATTTTTAACCCAAAGATGAGAGCCTCATACTCCGCCATGTTGTTGGTAGCCCTGTAGTCTAGCCACACCATGTACTTGAACTGCTCCCCATTCGGGGTGAGGAGTTGTACCCCCGCTCCGGTACCTTGCTTGCACGAGGAGCCGTCGAAGAAGAGGGTCCAATGAGGCCCGGTGAAGACTGGAGCTCTGGGCTCTGGTTCACCGATGCATTGGCGCCCTAGGTGGCACGGTGGTGGTGTCCACTCTGCCACGAATTCATCTAGCGCCTGACTCTTCACCGCATGGCACCGCAAAAAGTCCAGCTTGAAGTCCGCTAGCTCAGCAACCCACTTCGCCATGTTTGCAGTTGCACTGAGTCTGTGGAGGATGACTTTCAGTGGGTATGAGGTGACCACTGAGATCTTGTGAGCTTGAAAGTAGTGGTGTAGCTTTCTTGACGCAACAAGGACTGCATAGAGCAGCTTGTGCACTTCTAGATATTTTGTCTTAACATCGTGGAGGACCTCACTGATGAAGTAGACTGGATGCTGGATGGTCCGGACCCTCCCGGAGGGGTTCAATGCGTCCTCATGGAGAGGTCTGGGACTCTGGGGCCCTCGACCCTCGGGTCCGGGACTGCACCTTGGCAGTTGGGACCCGGATGTGCATTGGTCGTCAGGTCCAGCTGACTGGGACCCGACCGGCTCCCCGTCCCTTGGGTATCCTACGGAGTCTGAGTCCTGGGACTCTGGACCGACGGAAGGAGCCTCGTATGGGACTTGGGCTCGCTGGAGTTCCGGTCGCTCCACGACGAGAACCATGCTCATGACCTCGTTGTTGCAGCGATGTAGAGGAGTAGAGGCTCGCCTTGTTCCGGGGCCACCATGAGTGGTAGCGTCGTTTGGAACTTCTTCAGCTTGTGGAACGCTTCTTCTGCCTCCTCGGTCCAGACAAATGGTCCGGACCTATGCAGAAGCTTGAAGAACGGGAGAGCCCGCTCAGCCAGTCTAGAGATAAACCGGCTGAGTGCAGCCCATCGTCCCGTAAGCTTCTGCACATCTTTGATGCGAGCAGGTGGCCACATTAGTTCTACTACATTAATCTTTTCTGGGTTAGCTTCGATTCCCCGGGGAGACTAGATAACCGAGTAGCTTTCCGGCAGAGACCCCGAAGACACATTTGTCTGGGTTCAACTTCGTGTGTGTCGAACGCAACCTGTCGAAGACTAGTGCTAGGTTGTCGAGCAAAGATGCTTGCGACTTAACCTTGACAACGATTTCATCGATATACACCTCAACTAGGTCGCGAATGAGATTTCCAAATGTTTTATGCATAGCACGTACAAAGGTGGGAAGACCATTCTTAAGACCAAAAGGCATGGATACATAACAATATAGACCATCTACTGTTATGAAGGCAGTATGCTCTTCATCTTCCCTAGACATAGTATTTGGTGAAAACTTGAATAAGCATTTAGGAAACACAGTAGATCACAGCCGGATGTAGAATCCACTATTTGGTCTATACGAGGGAGAGGAAATGGATCCTTTGGACATGCCTTATTTAGAGTGGTGTAGTTGATGCACATTCGAAGCTTCCCGTCATCCTTGGAGACGACACCAGGATTGGCCAACCATCATGGATGGTGGACCTCTCGGATGAAGCCAGCGTCGAGCGGCTTCTTGATTTATCCACGGGTGAAGTCTTTCCACTCGATGGACTGCTTCCAAGGCTTTTTTGTACCGGCCTGGCGTCGGGGTAGATCTTCACATGGTGCTCAATCACCTCCCAGGGGATCCCGGGAATCTCCGATGATTGCCATGCAAACACATCGATGTTATCCCAGAGGAAGGCGACGAGCGCGTCTTCATATTTGTCACCCAGTCCCCCGGCGATATGGGTGGTCTGGGCGGTGTCAGAGCCGACTTGGACGACCTAGACGGGGTCGTCCTCACCGTCCGAGGGTTGCACGCGGGATGCAGATGTCATCCCTCGCTGGCGCATGCATGGGGTCGGCCAGCTAGCTTCACCGTAGCTGGAAGCGGCCTCCTGCGCCACTGCCAACGCTTGGAGCTTCTCCAGCGCTGAGACGGCGGTGTGATCTACACGGATCTTGAGGATGCCTCCAAGTGTTGGCATCTTCAAGACCAGGTAGCCGTAGTGGGCTACCGCCATGAATTGGTACAGGGCTGGCCTACAGATGACAGCATTGAAGGGAGGCTAACCTCTGTAATGTCAAAGACGACGCTCTCCGTGCAGTAGTTCTCAGACGTCCTGAATGTCACCGGGAGGTAGATGCTACCACACGGGAAGATAGGTCCCGGCCCACCCCTGAGAATGGACGTGAGGGAGTGAGCTGGGACATAGGGATCTGCATCTTCTTGAAAGCTGCAAGGCTGATGATGTTGAGGGACACCACACCATCGATTAGGATGTGGTAGAGTTTCACGTAGGTGATGGTGGGGGCGAAGACAAGTGGCAGCTGCAAGGTGCCCGCCATGTTCTTGGGGCAGTCGGTGGCGTCGAAGTTGATCGACTTCTCCATCCACTTGTGGTGAGGCGCTGGCCCAAGGTTGGAGCAGCCGCTGCTACTGCTCGTCGCAGGATCTTGACGGCACGCCAAGACGTGATGTCGGAGGAACCCCGTACATCACGTGGAGCGTCATGCGATGCTCATTGTCGGCACTGGAGTCAGAGTCGGAGTGGCCGTAGACGGCTTTCAACGCCCGCTTGATGTCCTGATACTCCATCTCCTGCTCTATGCCGACCTCAGGGTTAGCCTTCTGCTTGCCCTCCCACTGGCAAGGGCGTGCCATCTTGGCGCTGCCGCTGTTGCTGCTCACAGAAGCTCTCCGCGAGCTTCTTGATCTCATGGCACTCGTTTGCACCGTGGCATCTGGAGTTGTGCATTGGGCACCACTGGCCGTCGTCGCTGACGGACGGCGGTCGCGGTTGCTTGTCGGTGCGTGGGGCACGGCCCCACCGGCTGCTGCTGTGGCGACGGTGGGTGCCCTGGCTAGAGGCTTGTCCTTGCCTCTAGCCTACTTCTTCTTCTTGCTGCTGCCCTGAGCAACAGCTTCACAGGCACTCCCCACCGCGAAAGAGGGTCGTGAGTGCCAGTCTCGGCCCTCCACAGCCGTGGCGCATTTGTTCGCTAGACTGAAGAGCTCGGAGACGTCTTGCACGTCATGCGTAGCTAACTTCTCCAGCACCTTATTATCCTTAACGGCCTGCCGGAAGGCGACGATGACATAGGCGTTGGAGATGCGGCGGATGGTGTTCCTGACCTGGGAGAACCGCTAGATAAATGATCGCAGCGACTCCCCTCGCGCTGACGCACAGCATGGAGGTGGAGCTCGCTGCCGGGGCGCGTGTAGGAACTCCCGAAGTTGGCTGTGGACCTCTTGCACAACTCTTCCCAGGAGGAGATGGAGACTGGGGGAAGATTTATGAGCCATGACCGGGCAGTGCCGGTCAGAGCCACCGGGAAGTAGTTGGCCATGACGGCCTCATTCCCTCCTGCAGCTAGGATGGAGGTGGAGTATATCTGTAGGAACTCGGCAGGGTTGACAGTCCCATCGTACTTCTTCGGCAAGTGTGGCCGAAACTTGGGTGGCCAGACCACCATGCGAAGGTGCGGCAAGAGTGCCATGCAGCCCCCACATGCTCCAGGAGAGGCAGGGGTCTGTGCAAGGCATCCCGCTGGTACGACACTCGGGTGTCGTACTCTCCCTCGAGGTGGCAGCGCCTCTTGCGACGTCCCTCGATGGTAACACAACCATCTTCGCTCACGCAGTGGCGATCCAGCTCGAGCCTGTGGTCGGCTGTGGCCTTCCTAGCCATTGTCCCCATCTCGCGGGCCGCTGTCGGTGTATGCGACTGGACCTGCGAGGCCTTAGCCCGCTGCCTTCTGTAGGCGGGCTTGTTCATAGAAGCAGCGACGAGGTGGTCGACGTTGTTGCACCACTACTCTGCCGCCCCTAGGGTAGCACCCTCGCCAGGAGGGTTGTGGAGAAGAGCGCGTCCTGCGGACAGCTTGCTCTCCAGGCTTGCAACCGGCGGCATGGTTGCCGCCATCGAGGTAGATGGCCGACGTGTGGTAGCAGCTATGGGCACCACGGGCATGGCGACCGTCTGATCGCCTGCCCCGCCAGATCTACCCGCTCTGGAGCGGGAAGTGGCCTCCTCGTCTCTCCCCTGGAGTCGGTGGCGGGTGGGGCAAGACGAGCCGACGATGGAGTGGATGTTCGCCATGGTGGTGATGCTCGGTCGATTAGAGATCGTGAAAGCCCCCCCCCCTACTTGGCGCGCCAAATGTCAAAGTCTGAGCTGCGACACTTCCCCTGGTACCGCTACTGGAGCAATCCACGGAGGTTCGTTGTTTGGAGAGGCTAATGTCGCTAGATTGATCGAGACTAATGAACATGGGGTGAACAAACAGATTTACGTAGTTCGGGCCGCCGAAGCGTAAAACCCTACGTCCAGGGAGTGAGTTTGTTGTATTGCTTTGCGTGTGTGTATCGAGGGATCAGCGATCAAACCAAACCCTTTGCCCGGAGGCATCCCCGGTCCTTTTATAGCTCAAGGCCCGCGGCAACTACATTGCAGCCCGAGGCCCAACAGGTGGCCCTGCAGCTGTCCGTACCCTATACACGATGTGGGGTATTTACAGCTACATGCAATGTCATTGTCGGTGGAGTTAAGGCGCGTTGTCTGACGCATCGGGCACCTCTGACCAGGTAGCAGGTGATGCTGAAGATGTCATCTTGTCACCACGTCCTCTTAGTCTGGTGGGCAGAACTGTGCCGTTGGGCGGCACTGTGCCGCTGTTACGTCTCGCCGCCCTGTCTTGTCACTGTAATGGCGGTTGTTAGGGGGCGGAGGCATGCACCGTGCGCCATGGTTCCAGGGAAGGTGCAAGTTTTGAATGCTCAACTGGACGGCGCACGTCTTCCTTAACTCCAGTCTTATGGCCCACGAGTGATTGTGGGACACGTGGCGGCTCCGGAGCCCTCCTCAGCCGGGAGGTCCGGCTCGGAGCCTGGGGACACGTGGCAGCTCCAGACTTTGCCTCAGCGGGAGGCCAGGTTCGGGGCCAATGACATGTGGCGGCTCCGGAGCCCTCCTAAGCCAGGAGGTTAGGCTCGGAGCCTGGGACACGTGGCTGCTCCAGACCTTGCCTCAGCGGGGAAGCCAGGTCCGGGGCCAAGGACACATGTTGGCTCCAGAGCCCATCTCAGCCGGGAGGTCAGGCCTGAAGCCTGGGAACATGTGGCAGCTCCGGACCTTGCCTCAGCGGGGAGGCCAGGTCCAGGGGCAAGGACACATGGCGGCTCTGGAGCCCTCCTCAGCTAGGAGGTCAGGCCCGGAGCCTGGGGACACGTGACAGCTCCGGACCTTGCCTCAGCAGGGAGGCCAGGTCTGGGGCCGAGGACACGTGGCAGTTCCGGAGCCCTGCTCAGCGGGGAGGTCCGGCCCGGAGCCTGGGCACACGTGGCAGCGCCGGACCTTGCCTCAGCGGGAAGGCCTTGGCCACGGCCATGGCACGTGGCCGTGCCAGAGCCCGCCTCATCAGGTGGGCGAGGAGTGGACTGTCTTCAGCCCTCCACGCAGAGGTACCCGGTATGCAGGATACCGACATCTGGGTTCAACTTTATTTTGATAAATACTAGAATAACATCAACTGAAAAAAATAAAAACCTACTTTGATAATAAACGATTATGTCTCAATGTCCATTTTAAGATCAAAGTCTCACGTTTGACACAATTTTTTCAATACGTGATGAACAATAATTGTTTGGTTGTTTGATCAATCAAACAATTAACATATGATGTCAAGGACTCAGGTCGATGTGACTATCAGCTATGGGCAAGTATTAAGCCTGACTGCATGCGGGCTACACTGACTCCTGCTCGCGGATTTCCTGAGCCGGACGTCAAGTTGTGAACTGCTGGCGTCGAAGGGGCGCATGTCAGATGGCGCGGCGAAGACTAGGAGTAAAAAATTGAGCGACGGCAAACAGCAAGTTTGGAACCGAAGGCGAAGTTGATCAGTTTACTCAATAGATTCCACTTTTTCCTGTGGAGTACGAGGGGCTGGGCTTTGAGCCAAATCTACACATACAATGTAGATGGCACTAAAAGGTTTTTAGTGGCAACAACCAAACTCATAAGATTTTTAAGGGCAGCAACCAAATATATAATATTTCAGATTACAGTTGTACATCAAAGTGACATGTATACTATACGTGACTCACAAGAGTTTACAAGAGTTTGGGCAGTGCGTATATCGTTAAAATCACAGTTGTGAAAGGTATTTAACGGCAACAGCCAACTATCCAAACACCAAACACAATAATGTCACCTCTTCTCTCACTCCACTATAAAACTTCATACACTTGTGTATCCCTTGTGTACACAAAGGCTAAATAGACCTCATACATCTATTCCTTCTTGTTTTGATCCATCACTAAAAACTTATTTCATTGAAATCACCGTCAATTTCTCCTCATGAAAGGATCTAACTCAAACTCCGCCATTGGACGTGATGCCAACTGGAGGTACCAAGTGCCTGCAGAATATCATCTGTGGGTGATTGAGTTGATGTGAGGATCATCACCTTACTTTTATCGTGCATGTTCTTTGGATAATAATTTTCACATGTATAATTTTCTTTGGACTTATTATATACTTAAAAATTGTTATATATATATATACATACATATACATATATGCATAGACGGCCACTTAATAATTTTAGTAGTTTTAATGGTTTTGGTCCATTCAAGGACAGAGCTGTTATAATAATTTCTTAGATGGAGATAGAAAGATTTTTTCATGCATGCTTTCTGACTTTGGAACGGCACTTAGATCTTATGTAACAGTAGGACTGTAGGAGCAGACCGCTCTAGAGTGTAGAAAAAGCAATCAAATTAATAACAACAAAAATAGCATAATTGAGTAACATGGGTATATATAGGTTTTATTTTCGGTGGGAAGATTCATGTAAAAGTTGCTCTTATAGTCTTACTTCTAGAATTAGTTCTCTGAATTTATACTTGTGCAGAAACAATTTCAAAGTTAACATCTTCCAGGTTATGTTTACTTATTTACTGATCAGTTCACCAAAATTCTATGAAATTATTTTTGGTTTTTGTGATACTTCTCTGGAATTATTCCTGTATGCAAAACAAGAATTTTGCAAGTACAATAGTGTTTTGGGATTGTGTATTTTGGAACCTGTTGGACGCTTACGTGTAAAAATGAAATGCAGACTTGCTGATTGATAACTTCTGAGTTAGTAATTAGAACTCAGATGGTTCCAGCTAATGTCTCTCGTTGTAATATAAATCAATATGTTTCCTTTCTTATATGACCAGGTTTGAAAAGATTATGGAGGTACGTCCAAATTTTCCATGACAGAAATTTGGTGCACTTGACAGAGTTCTCAAATTTTGGGAGCAGAAAATATATATGAGCGCGACGAGCAAGGTAATTTGTAGATAGCAATTATCAGGGGATACTCAGTTACTGTATATGGTATTGGTATGTTAAAAGAAAACATGACATGTTAACGATAAAGTATCTGGTCTGGTTGCAAAGAAGCTCACAAACAACAAACATTAGTGTATACCTAGAAGGAATAATTACGCAAACAGTTGATTTCACGTTGAGGCTTTGCCGTTTGGTTGTTCTGTTTTGTTGATAAATTTAAGTATTTTGGCACTTGGATGCCATGTTAAATGAAGTACAATACTATTCACGTAATATCTCTCTGACATAATATGATTTTTCTGAAACCGAGCTAGTTAGGAATTACAGCCTCTTTTAGATATTCTATCCGTTATTTACGGGCCTGACTCCTAAGGTGTTTCAGAATTTAGTTGGCTCACCAGAACAAACCTATGTGTACCGGTGGTACAACGGGATAACGCTAAGTATTTTGGCACTTGGATGCCATGTTAAATGAAGTACAATACTATTCACGTAATATCTCTCTGACATAATATGATTTTTCTGAAACCGAGCTAGTTAGGAATTACAGCCTCTTTTAGATATTCTATCCGTTATTTACGGGCCTGACTCCTAAGGTGTTTCAGAATTTAGTTGGCTCACCAGAACAAACCTATGTGTACCGGTGGTACAACGGGATAACGCTGCTTAAGCTCACAGACACCCCTATTTACCGGTCACATCAGTATTAACAATTTTGTTTCTGATCATCTATTAGCACAACAGCCACGGCAATTAGCTCCCTTTGTTTGATTGATGTACTCCTCCGTTTCGATTTATTGACGCTGATTAGTTATTTTTAAACTAACCAGCGTCAAATAAATAGAAACAGAGGGAGTAGTAGATCTTCGTGTTAGTACCCGACTTGCATAAGTTTCTCGATGCTTGACATAATCGCCATATATAAACATTGGAGCCTTCATTTTGGTGTCTTACTGCTCCGATCGGATCTGTGAAAATGCATGTGGCAACTTATAACTTATCAATTACTTATGAGGACTATGTGCGGAGGATTATGGCGCAAACAAATAACTCATCAACCAGCAGAACGCAGGAACAATCCAATGGTACTCTGGGTATGCGAAAACAAAGAATTCGAGCCGTAATAGTTGCCGCGCTTCAGACAAAAGCTCCTATTGATCTAAAAGGCCAATACTCGGGGTCGAAGCACTACTCAGAAGGCATAATCTGTTAGTAAGTTATTAGCAAATTTTAACATCTATCTCCGTTACAGATGTTTGTTGTTGTCTGCTCGACTTTGACAAATATTCTTCACTTTATTTTAAACAGCATGCAAATGATACAGAAGCCTAGTGTAGAGGCATTAGTAGTGTTACACTAATATCGTCGATATTCATATACTTCGGGTTGCAAATAGATGAGAACAGTTCTCCTTTCCCTTATTCCTAAAACTAATCGTCAGTTACAAAACTGGAATATCATAATACATTTACTACAACTGTATACCCGCCCCACTTTTTTGAGAACTGTAATATTTTTTTACTTCTAGAGAAATGCTATATTTCAAGTGCCCGAAATCAAACTTAATCTCAAGCGACATTATGAGCATTGATCTTGCTTTAAGATGGGTATGCTTTTAGATTCATGTGCTTCTCCCACATACCTTATCTTCTCCAGACTCCACGGTCAACTCCCAGCGCAGGGCGAGGGTGCGATGGCGGCGAGCGGGGCATCAAGGGCGACGGGGGCGGGTGGGCGCGGGCATGGCAGCAGCGGCCGCCCGCGAGGAAGAAAAAGAGATGATTAGTTTTGTTAATTGTTAGTCGTGTTAGCAGTAAAATAATCAATCAAAATGAATGTGTCAATATATAGACCTTCCAAAAAAACTGTTAGTTTTGTTAATTACAAGTATTTAAGTGTTACTCCTCCGTTTCAAAATATTGATGCTCGTTAGTTCAATTTTGAACTAACCAGCATCAAATGTTTTGAAATGGAGAGAGTATTTATTAGGATTTATCGTTAATGATAGTGATTAGCGGTTAATTGATGCCACCTAAAATTAAGTGAAGTGTCCTGACCAATAAGATCAGAACTAAATATGTGATATTACTAGAAGCAAAGTTCTGTACATAATATTATAATACAAGTGAAACCACAGCCATGCAGAGCTTTATTATAACGACATAGTCTTGTGGATAAAAACTATAACTACTAACAAGAAAAATATAATGATGAACAACACCAAGACTAGTAACTCCTCGTCACACATAATTCCACTACACAACTTGGGTGCGGACGCGACCCTACTCAAAGTCCTCTAGCACGAAGTGAGGATCCTCTGAAAAACATATCAACAACATCTGAGTACAAAGGTACTCAGTAAGCTCCACCTCACCCTTTGGGAACAGAATGGAACAGATATAAATGCAATGCATAAAGTAAAGAGTGGTGCAACCTAATACATACTAATGCAACCCAACACCCCATCCATAGGCATCCGTGACCTTGATCCCACAGCATGTGACTTTCTAATTGTTAAGACCACACCATAACCTGTCCATACCGAGGACACGACCGTCCAAACGGGTTCTACACTCTCTAGAGGTTGTACAATATACCCACATGCACGAACCATCAAAACGACCCGTCATGACCGACACCCAATCGAAAAATTACCTAGACCAGTCATCCCCAGCCCAATGTCATTACTCATCTTAACACCATCTCAGTTTTTTTAGTCATAAATATCTTTTCTCCATCGTGGACGACTATCGGGCTCGCCACTGAGGTTAGGCTAAGTCCCGCCCATACAGGGTCATGTGGTCGTACTGAAAGAAGTTGGGTGAGCTGTAAAAACAACTTAGTCCTTAGTGCTCGCCTGGGCAGCCTCCATACGTGAACCATGAGCATGTCATCCTGATAGTACTCGCCGTAAGTCTACCACCATGGTAGCGCTTACACAACACTAACCCTTCTGCCCCGGTCTCAACTCATGCTCTCACCAACCATGCAACATACACAAGGCCACATCATCATGTATAACCTCATCATATCAACATGTTGCGAAAGGGAAACTAGTATGGTCACACTCTATTCCTCGAGTAACTCATGCTCAGCAATGCAAGGATCTAATCTACTTGTCACGATGGATGAACCTCATATAGGAGCAATATGATCAAAAAGGGATCGATGGAAACTTTCCTTCGCTACCGTATGCAACGTCGTGCTCCTGGTCTCTCGGCTCCTCCGGGTTCTCCTCCGGCACTGGTTCTATATCTAGAAATGCCACACACAAGCAAACATACATGCAAAGCAAATGTATCTTAATACATCATTCAAACTTGTTTGCATCAATTAAATACATTATCATGTTGAATGATTTTTAGAAGAGCATTGGATCGAGTGGTGTTTGTATGGATGAGTATGGTCTCAGGCCGATCAAGTGATTTTCTGGGTTTGCGCCCAACATGTGTACAAAATACCTAATTAACTAATGTTTTACTAGCTATTGGCCTGATAGAGGCATAAGAGTCTTCGATCTTCCTTCTCTGGTTCAACCTCCTCTCCCTCCGACCATCATAGATGGCATTCGGGATCGAATCATGGAGGGTATCAGGGAGAAGATGTCCAAAGAGCAAGGTGTCGAACAACGACGCTATGGCTCCCTCAATCGAACTGCCAATTTAGGTGGAGAACAGAGGAAGGGGGGCACTTCATGCGAGGGCGGCCATGGCGCAGGGTGGTCGTGTCTAGGCCTGAGGAGAGAGGGAGATAGCTCGGGGACACGTCTGGGGAAGAAGAGTCGACTGTGGGGGGAGGGTGCTCACCTAGGCCACATTTCAGGCGTGGAGGCTCCTCGCCTCCATGTTGGAGATCGACGCGATGTTTGCGGGAGAGCAGCGCGGAGGCAGGGTGCCACTGGTCGGAGCGGGGCGAGTTCACCGAGCGCCCCTTTAAAGACAACGGGGGAGGGGAGAAGGATGGCCGACACTCATTGTAGATGATGATAGTGGTGATGCGATGGAACTCTGCTCGCCACTGTACTTTGAGCAAGGTGTTGGAGGTGTCCTAGCACCTGGTGTGGGCTCAGTCAACGGAACTACATGGGCAGTGGTTGAGTGAGGTAGAGAGGTGAGGTGACGGCTTAGGCATCGACCATCTGCTCTGAGCAAGCTGCTTGATGAGTTTCAACACATGGCAGTCGATTGGACTCCATGGACAGCGACTCAGCGAGATACAGAGGTGAGGTGACAACTCGCGCAGTGGGTGTCTGTTCATCACCGTGCTCTGGTCAACCTGCTTGAGGAGTCCTAGCATAGGCTCGGTTGATTGGACTCCATGGACAACGGCTTAGCGAGGCGACAGCTCGGGCAGTGGGTGTCTGCTCGTCACTGTTCTCCGGCCAACCTGCTTGAGGAGTTCCAGCACAGGCTTAGTTGATTGGACCCCATGGACAGCGGCTCAGCGAGGCACAGAGGCAAGGCGACAGCTCGAGCAGTGGGTATCTGCTCGTCACTATTCCCTGGTCAACCTGCTTGAGGAGTTCCAGGACATGGTGTGGCTTATTCGATTGGACTTCATGGTCAGTGGCTCAGCAAGGCACAGAGGTGAGGTGACAGCTCGCGCAGTGGGTATAAATGGTGATGATCATCATTAACGCATAAGCAGTGAGGAGGGCCCTAGAGGTGTGCGTTCTGTAGCTCATCTTCAAGCTAAAGAGATGGCACAGGCAGGTGTGGTAGTGTTTGAGCGAGCAAATGGGTCGTCGGTAGGATGGCGTGTGCAACGGCGCCACGGGACAGGAAGGGAGAGGGGTTATTTTATTTGTCGGTGTAGTAAGAACTATCTGGTTGACCTCATTTATATTTCCCTTTCTTTTTCTCTTTCTTGTTTCTAGCTCTTGCTTTTTTTAATCATTTGTGTGTGCATATAAGTTTACATACACATGCTTGGAATATTGATATAAGCTCGATTTATTAACTCCTAGGAAAACGGGATGTTACATTAAAGTTGATTTCTGGTGGTAGCTTATGACTCGTATTCTAAGAGTCTTAAAGTAAATATTCTACTAAATATATATAGTCGTGCACTTTAAAAGATTGGAATTCCAAGAAAAGTAGATGCACTAGGTTATATGATTTTTAACACACAACTATACACCAAAGGAACCACATGATTATTCTAAGCACTCTTTTCAACTACACGAGCCCGTGAATGATTGTATTTTTACCCGGCACTAAATAATTCTTTTGAAAGAAAATGCATCTGTCATTTCATTGTTTTTATATCATATTTCTGTAGTTTTTTGTGGAACATTTCTGTATCTTCTAGTCTAGCATACACAAACCAAATTTTCGGGAAATGCATAATTCCTCTGTTTGAAGCCATGAACCCTTTTGACTACTAAAATGCAGGCCAACTATCCGATCAGCAAAATCCAAGAAAAAGGTACGGGTCCTGATAGGATAAGCCACCTCCCTGCTCCACCACATCATGTCCTTCGTATGAACGCTTGATGCAGTACGCACAAGCGTGTCACGGTGGCGGCACACATGGACCAGTGCACCATGCCTTATCCTTGATGTAGATCAGTTTAGAGGGCGCAGGGAAGATTGCCCAAACTTCGTCAATTGTGTGATGCGTCATGGCAATGGTACTCTGCTCAACCAAATCCAGCAATCCAAGGCACACAAACACACCGTTTGGCTGTTAGATTCTCTCTCACACGGCACCATATAAATAAAGAGAAGCACGCCAACCAACGTGGTTGCACCCATTTTGTCTCAACGCAACTCCACCGATCATGAGGACGCAGCGGTGAGGGCAAGACTCCAACGCCACTGCACCGCCGCAGCTGTCAAGGTCATCTCTAACTTCGTTGCTGATCTGCATCGAGTCATCACTGTATCGATTGCTTCACTGCATCAAACTCATCGCTGCATTGATTATTATTTTTATCAATTCTAAAGGTACAATTAAGATCCATTCGATTTATGTTATGAGTACCCACTAGATCAGATAATTAGCGATTGAGATTCCCAACAGTTCCACCTACGTTCCTCAGGGATAAGAGATGCAAACTTTTGGATCAAAGAAGCAATCAGGAATAAAGCTAAAGTGCTTGAGTTTTCTGAAGATATAGATTGCGAGCCTTTTAGGTTGGAGCGTGACATTGTGAACTTCACCTCGTCTCACTTAACGAGCTTGCTGCTGCTTTCTTTGATCCAATTAACTCTTTGTGCCCAGCGCTGCAGAGGCGGCAGCACAGCGAAAGCTCTCTGGAGGTCCCTGAGATATCATCTTGTTCTTTGTGGAACCTGGGTGTCACTAACTGTATTCTGTTTGCAAATCTTCTCATGTCAGCTCCCAGTTTACAGTATTTGAACATACAGGATCCTCGGGACAGAACACCTGTTGTAAAGAAATTGCCATCTCTAGTAGAAGCTGTAATTACTTTTGATGAGTTTTTACATTCTTCCGTTCCGATGGAAGAGGAAGAGGAAGGAGAGAATGGAGATGAGGCTACAGCTTATTTGAAGTCCTCAGAAATGCTAGAAGCTTAAAACTGGTCGCTGCACAAACGGAGATACAGTGCTGCTGACCTGTTTCACATGTAAACTTCCAAAAGAGCATCCTCATGGTGCATTCATGCTCTCTGTTTATAATCTACATTTGTCAGTAACAATAGTTTGCTGAAAAGTTTGCACAAGAATCGCCGAGAACAACATGGTAAAAAATCACTAATTTTTCCCTGAAAGGGTGTTGGTAGAAATTAGAAGAGATACAGTAGTTCAAAAACATGGAAGCGTGGACTAATACTTCTTAGAGTATATTTCCCTTTTGTTCCTGATTTACAATAAATACATTTAAGAGGAGAAACTAATAAAGGATTCTTTCAACTTTTATCACCTTGACTTTACTCACGGCTGATGTTAGTGTTCAAGTATTTGTCCATTTTATCATATATCCAGGTTGCATTTGATTGGGAAATACCGGAGTGCCCAATGTTCAACAACATAACTAGCTTAATGTTTGGTGAATGATGCATAACTGATGGATTTGCTCCGTTACTCTACATGCTGTCGCAGTCACCTCCACTAGAAAACCTCACTCTGATACTGAACAAGGTGATCTATATATTTTATTTTATTGTGATCTATGTAATGGACACAAATTCAAAGGAATGAAAAGTTCGATTCAAATTAAAACTCAAAATCAAAACAACAAGAAAGAGAAAAAGAAAACAAAAAAAGAGGGTTGGGCCGGCCTATAACATGCGGCCCACTCCCCTTCCTCCCCGCGGCCCGGCCTGCCCTCCCCACCTGTTTTTTTCAAGCATGCCCGCGGCCCGGCCTGCTACCGCCCCCCTTTCCCCTACCTCCCGCACACCCGCGCCCGAATCCAGGCCGGCGCCATGCCACCTGCCGGGAATCCAGCGATAGGATGCCCCACCGTCCCATCGCCGTGTGCCGCCCGCGTTGCCCGTCCAATCGCCCGCCGCTCGCCGCACCTCCTCCCAGAAGCTCGACGCCTTAACTTCGCGCACAAACGCCGCCGCACCGCCTCGCTGCGGAACCGCCTCTCCCCGGCTACAAAAGGGCGCCTTCTCCCCCCATTCTCCCTCAAACCATCCCCATCGAGCACCACAACATCAGTTTGAGCAATAAGAGGTGCTGCCCGGTCCCTAATTTTGCAAATCGGCGCCCTTCCCTCTCGGGCGCCGTCGTTGGATTGCACCGGTGAGCCTCCGCCCCCCTCGATTACTCTCTCCCACAGCTTCTCTGGATCACGCACAACGTTTCCCCCACGCAAGCATTCGAGGATAGGGCCCCTGGGCATGTGCACACTAAGTGCCGCCGCACCACACCGCCATGGCATGCCGCCGGCCACCATGGAGCCTTCCCCGGTCCAGCCGAGCATCTCAAGACCTTCAGCACACCCCAATGCACGTGTAGGAGCAGCAAATTTGCTTTAGATTGCGAGCACGCTCCATCGCACCGAGTGCCATGGCCATCGCCATCTCCGGTGAGCCCTAGCCGCCGTTGCAGTGGCCACCTCGTCCTAAGGTAACTCCCATGGAGCTCCCCACAACAAGGGGAACCCCGACACAACCTCGGAACCGACCCTATAGGTAGGGCGGCGCGGTTCCGGATGGCCACCGGTCGCCCCCGCCGTGCTGGCAGCTGCTCCGGCCGCCCGCTCATGAAGCATCCAAGTGGCAGACCACGCAGGCAGGCGTGCGGGCGTGGCAGCCGAGTCAGCACTACCTGGGCGCCAGCCAGCCCGCACACCCCTGCTGGGCAGCCGTGGGCTCGGTCCCTATGGACCACAGACCCAGCGGCTGTAGGCTAGATCCGGGTCCATGAAACAGTGACCGGAGGACCCCCTGCCACCTTGGGCCTGCTTGTCAGCCTCTGTACCCATCAAAAATTGCTAAAGTCACACTCTAGGGCACACAAGATATACTTTTAAGTGCAGAAAATTTCAGAAAATTACCTAAAAGTAGGAATCAACTATTAAAGTATAGTAGCAAGAAAAAGTGACCCAAATGAACTCATGAAATTTTAATTTTAATAAAGGTGTTAATCCATTAGGTTAACTAGGGGGGATCAAGGGTAAACTTGTATTTAACTACCCAAGCGACGAAGTCCCCTACTCAAGCCGCAAATAAAATATACCATATACCAAAACTTCTAAAGACTCGCTATCACCACACTGCTAAGGATTTATTTGGATTTCTTGGAGTTATTTTGGATTCAACGCTGATTCGTGCGAATTACGTACTATAGCAAACGAGGAAGCTGAGGAGGAACTTGAACACCCGGACTACGAGGAATTTCTAGAAGCCTTTGAAGGCAAGATCTAACCCCTTGATCATATTGCTCCTATGATTTTGCAAAATAGTCCTAATAGCTTGTTTTTACCATGCATGTTTTTTGTGGCTATTTTTAAATATTGTTGTAGCTAAGACCCACTTGATTAGTGGTACTATCACTATGTAAGTGATCTGACTGATGCCATAGTTTTATAACTTCATGATGATGACTTGATATTGATGGTGGTTACTTGCTTTTCAAATGACGTAGCTCGATGTCATCAGCTAGCCGATACACTAGCAAGTAGCATGCCATCTATCGTTAATCAGGGCCAGAATATTTGCATGGTGACAGTCACATGAATGACATGTGAAGTACCACAAACCCTTCTTGACTTTGAAGACTTACCTCCTTGATACCTTAAGGTCCCATCATCACACTATAATGTGATGATGCGCATACTTTCTTGAAAGTAGAATTCTTAGGGACCCCTGCGATGTTTGCATCGCAACTTACTACAACTATCCATAGGAATTGCGAAAAGTGTTTAAAGATGTCTTCATGGTGGGAGTTAGAAAGTAGGATGGGGGAATTATGCCAACATCTGGTGTTAGGTGAAGTGGGAAAGAAATGGTTGAGGCGGGATATGGTGATTGAGTAGTCGTGTGCTTCGGTGTAGTCCACCTACCGTGGACTTGATGGAGTCGCCTCACCAACATAAGGATCACTTCATATGAATTAATCATAGTGATTTCGTGCAACCACATAACCTGTAAGGGCAGGACTCCCTCTACCTTCTCGGTGACTTCCACATGAGCCACCTGGCGGCCACTAGGGCACGGGAGACCAGGAAAAGACACAGGGAGTCATTACCCATGATCCGGCTAGGAGAGTAATTGCCCAAGTAGCCACTGGGTGCGTCCCGAGGTGTGATTGTGGGATTGCTCGGGGAACATGAGGCGAACGTTACGCTACTCCCTTTCTAGGAGTGCATGACATATGGGTAAAGTGTACAACCTCTACAGAGTGTTAACGTCCGGATAACCGTTGTCATGGTCTTGACACACTATGTTCTAAGCTCCTGTTGATTAGTCTTAGTATGTTCCCTTGAATTGGATTGTGTGGCAGTAGATGCCGTGTTTTGGATATTATGGCTGTGTGCTAGAGCTAGTAGAGCCATGGGGCTTGAACGTTTGAATAAAGCTTAGGGAACTGGCGAGATGGAGTTCAACTCCCCTAGGTCCCACCAACTAAAATCATGACTCCGTTTTGCTTTGCAAACCTCTTTCGAAAGAGACCCTGCATGAATGCTTTTTGGTAACTCTAAGCCGTATGGCCACGCCTTGTTACAACCCCTTGCATGAAACACTCCCCCTTTTGTAGTGTTAGGGCTTGCTGAGTACCTTCCGTACTCACTCTTGCTTACTACAACCCTTAGAGGCCGAAGAAGCAAGGGACAAAGAAGGCGAAGCGCGAACCGATGACGAGTAGGTCTTATCCTGCGCCCAAGGCTGCCTGAGGGGCTGGGTGTCGCTCGCTCCGCTGTTGTTCGACTTTGTCTTTCTGTTTTCAGTGGCTCTTCGAGGCCCACGGTATGTAACCTAAGACTTGCTTGTAAGACCATAATGGTCTTGTTGAGAATAATTTAATGTATGGAACTCAAAACATTCTGTTGTGTGTACCAACTACTGATCCAGGGATTGGTACGGGAAGCACAAGTGGGCCAAGAAAAGGTGAGTCCTCACAGAGTGGTATCAGAGTCGTACATGACCATAGGATGAAACCTTAGAGACGAAACACTGACTGAACACGTATTTCCAAAATTATATACGAAAACCTACCCTTACTAGACATACCTAATTCTTATGTTAATTTTTTTGTTAAAAATGACACTGACCCCTGAAGTCTTACCCTGACAAATGGAGGACGGCTGGTCTGAGGGCACTTGCCAGGACCTGACTGGATTCCTGCAGGTGCTGATCCATGCCCTAGGGAGATTTGGCTACACGGGGTTTCTGTGCTACCGCTAGAGGGAGTACGTGAAAGATGGTGCACCTTGCTGCGAGGCAGAGGTCCATATCACCGAGGTGTTGGGATCTTACGGAGTACAGCCCTACGCACTGCCATCCACTGGAGCCCGCTACGTGGACTCCATTAGGACTGTTGCATGAGATGCACTGTTGGAGCTCAGTGACAGGTGCATGGAGCAGACCGAGCCGCTGCCCATCAGCTACTTCCCCGTGCATCACGAGGACAGCTACGTCTGGAGACACTGAGTTGCGACGCTGGAGGGACCCATCAGGACCGTGGAGGATACAACCTTGGCAGAGACTGCCATATACATGCTTGCCTTGGACCAGTGCTGCGAGGACTCCCTCATGGAGTGGATGGCAGAGGTTGTCCGCACCCAGGACGCAGAGGCTAGAGTGAGAAGTCTGTAGGCCCAGCTGGATGAGGCCCGCACAGAGACCACGCGAGCCCGTGAGGTGATAGAGGCCTTACATGTGGAGCTTAACTAGAGGACTACGGCTCACATCAGGGAGCTGGATTCCCTGTACCAGGCCAGAGCCTGCTCGGGAGGAGCTCGAGTCCGGATCACTGCTCATAAGAGCACCTTGGCAGTACAACACGAGAGTGGCCCACAGGCTGTGTGTGTGCTAGCTGTACCCCACCTGTCTCTCACCGTCCGAGCTACTATGGCCAGAGGTGCTGGGCGCTTCGGTCGAGGCAAGGACATCCGGGTGGTTAGGAAGTTGCATGGAGGACGCACTGGGAGCACGGAGACGTACAACGACTCCAACGACCACAACGCAGACGAGCCAGAGGAGGAGTACCCACAGGGAGACGACGGCTAGGACCCGAGCGTCGAGATACTAGAGGAGGTTGCTAGTTGTGGTGGGCCTAGCCAGGGGACCTTGGGACGCGGTGATGCACAGTTCCCCTGCAACATCGAGGAGCTGGTCAACGACGGGATCGACTTGGGGCGCGAGTGGCGCCAAGACCACGGTATGGAGGACGCGCTGCGCCCACCGTTTCCCCCACAGTAGTCACCGGGGATAGCAGCCTGTAGCACCATGAGTAACCCGACGTAAAGTGAGGTGTGTATCTTATGGTGGTAGGTGATTAGCATCGTGACTGTTAGGCGTGGTGTGAGTGTGTTGCAAGGTCATAGACCTGCTATGTGTTGTACGGTGTGTTGTTTGTACTCTATTAATGGATAATGTGATTTGCTAGGTTTTAAATGATTTTCGTTGTGTGATAAATCTATGTTAAATGATATGGCAAAGAGCCCAGATAGGAGCACCCCCTCTCTTGGACAAAGGAATAGGTGTGACAAGCATGACCGATGTAGCTAACGCCTACACTAGGGATTAAGAAGAACATTAGAATATGCGTGAGCCTAGAGGCAAGTAAAACACGAATCAAAGAACAAACAGAAAGACTAAACTTTCTGTAATCTTGCATTCCCACAAATGGCCCTCAAGAGATCTGCCAGAGGTCAGGCACGCCATGAGCGAGCTATTGAAGGGGCCCAGGCACCTGTAGGGCACACGTCCCAAGGAAGACCCGCTCAGAGGGGCAGGGGAGCAGGACGCCGCATACCAAATAAGGCTCCACGGGCAGCAGCGATCAGGTGAGATGAACCTAACAGAGCAGGCAACCCTCAAGAAGAAGTTGGGGAAGTCAATCCCGAGGAGGTCACCGCCGCAGAGGAAGAAGTAGTGCCTCTACCTCCACTTTCTACGTTGGCCGAAGTGATGGCAGTGCAAACCCAATTGCTGCAAACACTATTCCAAGCAATGCCGGGACAGCGCGGCCCTGGGGCGCCTCCGCCCTCTAGGATGTCGGAGTTCATGAGACTCCGACCCCCAGTCCTCGATGGCACCGATGAGGACCCACTGCAGCTGATGATTGGTTGCGTAACATAAGCAAGAAGCTTGATATAACAGCGTCTGGTGATCAGGAGCGGGTTATACTAGCCTCTAATCAACTAGTGGGAGCCGCCGGTGAATGGTGGGATAACTACCGTGAAGCAGCGGCTGAACCAGACACGATAAGCCGTAGGAGTTCCAGCAAGCCTTCCTGGACTATCATATACCTGAAGGGGTTATAGAAATGAAGGCATACGAGTTCCATGCACTACGATAGGGAGCCATGACCATCAACCAGTACATTAAGAAATTCTGAAGCTGGGACGCTATGCCTTCAGCGAAATCAACACTGATAGAAAGAAACAAGACCGTTTTCGTATGGGGTTGAACGACGCGATGAGGGCACAACTAGTCACCCACATATACCTAGATTTCAACACCCTTATAAATAGAGCTATACTATTGGAAGAAGCACACTCCAAGTTGGACGGGGAATGAAAGAGGACGTCCCAAGCGTCGAAATTCAAACAACAGGAACGGTTCCAACAGGCAAGGCCCAACTTCTCACCAAGGCCATGAACCAGCCCACAATGCAACTCCGCACCTGGGGGTCCAACCTGCAGCAGCCTACGCAGCAGTATCGACCACAAAGAACTAATGTTCCGCAGCACATTAATTCAATCTCCGCTGAAGTACACCGGAAAACTCCAAGCACGCGCTAAACGAACTCGCAGGCCGACCCCAAACAAACTCGGTGGCGGGCGGCGCGGCCGGGGGGTGACGAAAGCCGGGGAGAGGCCGGAGGGGGAGGGGACTTACCTCGGGCCGGAGACGGGCGGCAGCGGCGGTGGGGACGTGCGGCGGCGACCGGAACGGCGGCGGCGACGGGGAAGTCCGGCGCGAGTCGGGAGGCGGCACTGGACGCCTCCTGGCTCGCGCACGGGTTATATACCCCGTTATTGACGACGGTGCTACGAAACTGTCTTCTATAAGGACTTGTTGACGACGGTTCTAGGTCACCGTCGTCAATAACTCCTCGGGTGGGCCCGAATTTAGTTAAAGACGACGGCCACCATCGTCAATAATTTATTGACGACAGTTCTCGTCTAGCCGACGGCTAGATAAAGCCGTCGTCAATAACATTAAAGACGACGACCCCGTCGTCAATAAATTTGGTCGTCGTCAATGATCGTTTTTCCTGTAGTGAATGCAATGCTAACACAACTCGGACGAGTGCGGGAGGGCTTGTTTCCATTGCCGCGATCCGGGGCACTTGATCGCAAATGTCTACTCATGAGGAAACCGAATGACGCCCCTGCCAACTCAGGAATAAGGACCGTTGTGTCCAACAATGGGCGCAACCCCCCACAAGCGCCAGTATTGCAGAACCGGGTTCAGCCTTTTGGATGTGGTCATGTGAACCATATTGACACAAGACAAGTCGAAGATGCACCAGACGTTGTACTTGGTGAGTACCTAGTCAACTCAACTCTTGCCACAGTACTGTTTGACTCCGGGGCTTCCCATTCTTTTGTTTCCTCCAACTTTGTGGCTAAAAGTTGATTGCCAACGGTTTGGCTAAAAACCCCACTAGTGACCAAATCCCCAGGAGCCACTATAAAGTGCCAGCTTGGATGCCTGGAGGTTAAGATCCAAATAAGTGGGGTAGAATTCCTAGCAGATCTAGTCGCCCTGAAGTGGGATGACATAGATGTTATCCTTGGAATGGACTGGTTGGCACGACATAAAAGGAATGTATCCTGTTCCGACCGCAAGGTCATGGCAACAAACTGTGACAGGATCACAGTAACATGCCAGCCCCGCAAAGTAGGGGTGGAGCCCCTAGTATGTAGTATGGAGATGGCACCCGTGGAACAAGTGCCGGTAGTGAGTGAATACCCGGATGTATTTCTAGACGAGCTACCCAGAATGCCCCCGGATAGGGATATTGAATTCCTAATCGACCTAATACCTGGGGCAACACTGATAGCCAAGGACCTTACCGGATGGCTGCCAACGAGCTAGCTGAACTAAAGGAGCACATCGTAGAGTTGCAAGAAAAAGGATTTATCCGACTTAGCTCTTCACCCTGGGGAGCTCCCGTGCTCTTTGTTAAGAAGGATGATAGCTTAAGGATGTGTATCGTTTACCGATCCCTAAATGAGGTCACGATTCAAGAACAAATACCCTTTGCCACCGATCGACAACTTGTTGGACCAACTAAAGGGTGCAAAGTACTGCTCCAAGATTGACCTGCAGTCAGGTTACTACCAACTGAAGATCAGAAACGCAGATATCATGAAGACAGGCTTTGTAACTCAATAAGGACAATACAAGTTTATGGTAATGCCATTCGGACCGATCAACGCACTGGCTTACTTCATGAACCTAATGAATAAGATATTCATGGAAGAGTTGGACAAATTTGTCGTCGTCTTCATAGACGACATACTGATCTACTCAAAAAGCCAGGCATAGCATACTGAACATCTCAGAATAGTGCTAGGGAGGTTAAGAGCACACCAGCTGTACGCCAAATTCAGCAAGTGTGTATTTTGGCTGCAGCAGGTCGCGTTCCTCAGACACATCATAAAGGCTGAGGGAGTGGTAGTGGACCCTGCTAAGGTTGAAGCAGTCATTGACTGATGCAGCCCACTAGCATGACGGAAATACGAAGTTTCCTTAGACTAGTGTACTACCGGAGGTTTATAGAAGGTTCTCCAAAATTGCAAGACCCATGACCAAGTTGACAAAAGACAAGAAGTTTGAGTGGACTCCCGCCTGTGAGAACAGTTTCAGAGAGCTAAAGAAAAGGTTAACCGCGGCCCCAGTACTAATCTTGCCAGACATACATAAAGATTTTGTAGTATACTGCGACGCCTCCCGGCAAGGACTCGGGTGTGTGCTGATGCAGGATGACCGAGTCGTCGCCTATGCATCTAGACAGCTGAAGGTACATGAGAAGAACTACCCAACTCATGACCTGGAATTGGCAGCAGTGGTTCACGCACTAAAGATCTGGAGACATTATATGATTGGAAATAAGTGTCAGATCTTTACGGACCACAAAAACCTGAAATACATATTTACCCAGTCTGAACTAAATTTGAGGCAGCGAGGATGGTTGGAGCTAATGAAGGATTACAACCTAGAAGTACAATATGACCCTAGAAAGGCTAACATGGTAGCCGACACATTAAGCTGGAAGGCTCACTGTAATGCCGTAAGAGCTATTACCCGTTAACAAAGCCTGAAAGTTGAGATGTGGAAGTTGAACCTACACCTAGCGCCTAGCAGGTACCTGGGTACACTTTGCCTACAACCCACGTTGGAGGACCGAGTTCAGCATGCCCAACAGGAAGATTTGGAGATCCACACACTAAAGGCTCAGACAGGGGTAGGCAAAGCCCATGGGTTTCGAGTAGACGAACAAGAAACCTTATGGTATGAGAACCGAATATTTGTGCCGAAAGCAGATGGACTAAGGTGACTCATAATGGATGAAGCGCACAACTCAGCGTGTTCCATCCACCCCAGGACCACCAAGATGTACCAAGACATAAAACAAAAGTATTGGTGGGCGGCCATGAAAAAAGGAAATTGCAGAGTTCGTCGCCCATTGCAACGTCTGCCGCCGAGTAAAGGCCGAGCATCAGAGACCAGTAGGGTTGCTCCAGCCACTAACTATACAAGTGTGGAAATGGGATGAAATTGTTATGGATTTCATAACGGTGCTACCACAGACAAAAAGGGGAAACAACTCCATCTGGGTCATAGTGGATCGACTGACAAAAGTAGCCCATTTTATACTGGTCAAGACAACCTTCCATGGAGACCAGCTGGCCCAACTATACATTTACCACATACTCCGACTGCAAGGAGTGCCAAGCCAGATTGTGTCAGATGTGGCTCCCAGTTCACCGCGCACTTTTGGAAGAGTTTGCATGTGCTTCTAGGAACCAAACTGGACTACAGTTCCGCCTACCATCCATTGACGGACGTTCAGACTGATCGGGTGAACCAAATATTAGAATACATGCTGCGCGCATGCACACTGACATGCGGGAAGGACTGAGAAAAGAGTCTATCATTTGTAGAGTTCTCCTTCAACAACGGCTACCAGGCAAGCCTGCAGATTCGCCATTCGAGGCATTGCACGGTAGAATGTGCCGAACACCGCTGATATGGTCAGAGGTTGGAGAGCGTTCGTACTTTGGCCCTGCCATCATTAAGGACGTAGAGGAACGGGTGGTCACAATCAGGGAAAATCTCAAGGTAGCTTAGAGCAGGCAAAAGAGCTATGCAGACACCCACTGAAGGGAGCTCACTTTGGACTAGGGTGACTTTTGTATACCTTAGGGTGTCACCCATCCGAGGCACGAGGAGATTCTAGATACGAGGGAAGTTGGTCCCACAATACATTGGACCGTTTGAAATACTCAGAAGAGTAGGAGCTGTGGCCTACCATTTGAAGTTGCCAGAGACTACGTCCGATGTCCACAATGTGTTCCACGTGTCACAACTCAAGATGTGCCTAAGAGTACCGGAGGAGCAAGTGTCGTGTGATGCGATGGATCTGCAACCTGACTTTAAGATACCAAGAGCTGCCTACGAGGATACTAGATGTCGTAACCTGGCAGACACGTAGGAGTCAAGTGCAGTTCTGAAGAGTCCAATGGGATAACCATACCGAGACAGAAGCTACATGGGAATGGAAGGAAGACCTCAAGAGAGAGTTTCCCCACCTGTTCGAGGGAGCAACCGAATCTCGAGGATGATATTCTATTTAAGTGGGGTAGATCTGTAACAACCACAAATTCAAAGGAATGAAAAGTTTGATTCAAATTAAAAATCAAAATAAAAACAACAAGAAAGAGAAAAAGAAAAGAAAAAAGAGGGCTGGCCCCCCTTACAGGCCAGCCCAATCCCTCCCTAACCCGCTCCACACTCCCCTTCCTCCCTGCGGACCGACCTGCCCTCCCCTCCCCTTCTTTATTCCACGCACGCCCGCGGCCCGGCCTGCTACCACCCCCTTTCCCCTACCTCCCGCACAACCGCGCCCGAATCCAGGCTGACGCCATGCCGCCCGCTGGAAATCCAGCGATGGGATGCCCCATCGTTCCATCGCCACGCGACGCCCGTCCCATCGCCCGCTGCTCGCCGCGCCTCCTCCCCAAAGCCCGACGCCTTAACTCCACGCACAAATGCCGCCGCACCGCCTCGCTGTCGAACCGCCTCTCCCCGCCTAAAAAATGCGCCTTCTTCCCCCCCCCCCCCCAATTCTCCCTCACACCATCACCACCGAGCACCACAACATCTGTTTGAGCAAGAAGAGGGCCCGCCCGGTCCCTAATTTCACAAATCGGCGCCCTTCCCTCGAGTTCTGCCGCCATCGTCGGATTGCGCCGGTGAGCCTCCGCACCCTTCCCCGATTACTCTCTCCCACAGCTCCTCTAGATCACGCACAACATTTTCCCCATGCAAGCATTCGAGATTAGGGCCCCTTGGCATGCGCACACTAAGTGCCACTGCACAACACCGCCATGGCATGCCGCCAGCCACCATGGAGTCTTCCCCGGTCCGGCCGAGCATCACAAGACCTTCAGGACACCCCAATGCATGTGTAGGAGCAGCAAATTTGCTTTAGATTGCGAGCATGCTCCATCGCGCTGAGCACCGCGGCCATCGCCATCTCCGGCGAGCCCTAGCCGCCGTTCCGGTGGCCACCTCGGCCTAAGGTCACTCCCATGGAGATCCCTGCGACGAGGGGAACCCCAGCACGACCTCAGAACCGACCCTATAGGTAGGGCGACATGGTTCCGGCTGGCCGCCGGCCGCCCCCGTCGTGCCGGAAGCCGCTCCGGCCGCCCGCTCACGTGGCAGACCACGCAGGCAGGCGTGCGGGCGTGGCGGCCGAGTCAGCACCACCTGGGCGCCAGCCAGCCCACACACCCCGCCTGGGCCGCCGTGGGCTCGGTCCCTATGGACCACATACCCATCTGCTGTAGTCTAGGTCCGGGTCCACGAAACAGTGACCGGAGGACACCCTGCCACCTTGGGCCCACTTGTCAGCCTCTGTATCCGGCGAAAATTGCTAAAGTCACACTCTAGCGCAGACAAGATATACTTCCGAGTTCAGAAAATTTCAGAAAATTACCTAAAAATAGGAATCAACTATTGAAGTATAGTAGCAAGCAAAAGTGACCCAAATGAACTTAAGAAATTTAATTTTAATAAAGGTGTTAACCCATTAGGTTAACTAAGGGGGATCTAGGGTAAACTTATGTTTAACTACCCAAGCGACGAAATCCCCCACTCAAGCCGCAAATAAAATATATCTTATACTAAAACTTCTAAAGACTTCATATCACCACACTGCTAAGGCTTTATTTGGATTTCTTGGAGTTCTTTTAGATTAACACTGATTCGTGCGAATTACGTACTATAGCAAACGAGGAAGCTGATGAGGAACTTGAAGACCCGGACTACAAGGAATTTCTAGAAGCCTTTGAAGGCAAGCTATAACCCCTTAATTATGATTGCTCCTATGATTTTGCAAAATAGTCCTAATAGACTGTTTTTACCATGCATGTTTTCCGTGGCTATTTTTAAATATTGTTGTAGCTAAGACCCACTTGATTAGTGGTAGTGTCACTATGTAAGTGATCTAACCGACGCGATAGTTTTATAACTTCATGATGATGACTTGATATTGATGGTGGTTACTTGCTCTTCAAATGACGTAGCAAGATGTCATCAGCTAGCCGTGACACTAGTAAGTAGCATGGCATCTCTTGTCAATCAAGGGTATAATATTTGCATGGTGACATTCACATGAATGACATGTGAAGTACCACAGACCCTCCTTGACTTTGAAAACTTACCTCCTTGATACCTTAAGGTCCCATCATCACACTATAATGTGATGATGCACATACTCCCTTGAAAGTAGAATGCTTAGTGACCCATGCGATGTTCGCATCGCAACTTACTACAACTATCCATCGGAATTGCGAAAAGTGTTAAAAGGTGTCTTGGTGGTGTGAGTTAGAAAGTGGGATGGGGGAATTATGCCAACATCTGGTGTTAGGTGAAGTGGGAAAGGAATGGTTGAGGCGGGATATGGTGATTGAGTAGTCGTGTGCTTCGGTGTAGTCCGCCTGCCGTGGACTTGATGGAGCCGCCTCACCAACTTAAGGACTGGTTCATATGACCTCATCATAGTGATTTCGTACAACCACAAAATCTGTATGGGCAGGACTCCCTCTACCTTCTCGTTGACTTCTGCATGAGCTACTTGGCGACCAGTAGGGTACGGGAGACCAGAAAAAGACACGGGAGAGTCATTACCCGTGATCTGTCTGGGAGAGTAATTTCCCAAATAGCCCCTGGGTGCGTCCCGAGGTGTGATTGTGGGGTTGCTCGGGGAAGATGAGGCGAACGTTACGCTACTCCCTTGCTAGGAGTGCATGACCTGTGGGTAAAGTGTACAACCTCTGCAGAGTGTTAACATCCGAATAACCGTTCCCTTGAATTGGATTGTGTGGCAATAGATGTCGTGTTTTAGATATTATGGCTGTGTGCTAGAGCTAGTAGAGCCACGGGGTTTGAACGTTCGAATAAAGCTTAGAGAGCTGGCGGGATGGAGTTCAACTCCCCCAGGTCCCACCAACTAAAACCATGACTCTGTTTTGCTTTGCAAACCTCTTTCAAAAGAGACCCTGCATGAATGCTTTTTGGCAACTCTAAGCCGTATGACCATGCCTTGATACATCCCCTTGTATGAAAAACTTCCCCTTGAGTAGTGTTAGGGCTTGCTGAGTACCTTTCGTACTCACTCTTTCTTACTTCACGACCCTCAGAGGCTGAAGAAGCAAGGGACAAAGAAGGTGAAGCGCGAACCGGTGATGAGTAGGTCTAGTCCTGCGCCCAAGGCTGCCTGAGGGGCTGGGTGTCGCTCATTCCTCTGTTGTTTGACTTTGTCTTTTTATTTTTAGTGGCCCTGCGAGGCCCACGGTATGTAATCTAAGACTTTCTTGTAAGACCATAATGGTCCTATTGAGAATAATTTAATGTATGGAACTCGAAATATTCTGTTGTGCATACCAACTACTGATCCAGGGATTGGTACGGGAAGCATAAGTGAGCTCCAGGGAAGGTGAGTCCTCACAATCTATTAGTTGTTTTAGTGCATGGTTAAACATCCTGACACGAAGACATCAGGAGGTTTGTCGTGTCCACTGTGAAGAGGAGCGAATAGCATTCCCAAGACCTAGAGCGTTTACAGCTGATCACCTTGGGAAGGTCACAATCTATTTCTGGCTAGGCGATGAAAGGGTCAACGCATTGCTCAAGCTATGGCTCCAATTAATAAATCATTTGAAGACATTGAGCTCAAACCATCACATTTCATTTTGCCATTAGGGTCATGGTTTCATGTTGATGTCAAAGTTGCCAATCAATTAAAGGCTAGTCCTAATGGGTGGTTTCATTTTGTTATTTCCAAAGTGTCATGTTATCTAAGTAGTATTTTAAAACCATAAATAAAAAAGGGGCTATTGTGTTTACACTATTGGTGAAAGTGCAATGGTGATTTTACCCTTCAAAATTAGGGTTTGTGATTTTACCCCTATTTTTTTGAAACGAAGCCAAAAGGTACCCCTACTTCGTTATAGGTTGTTAACGGTGTTAAATTATGATAAAAAGGATAAAAATGCTCGTATAGTTTTAACCATACTTTTAATATGTGTATATAATTTTACCCCATTTTAATATATTCATAGATTAATCATTGTTAATGCAAAATAGTGGTAGAATTACAAACACGGATAAACAAGGGTAAAATCATAAGGGTATTTTTGTCTTTTTTCATCATATTTAACACCGTTAACAGCCCATACCAGAGTAGGGGTATAGTTTTGCTTTTTCAAAAAGGCAAGGATAAAATCACAAAGCTTAATTTTGGAGGGTAAAATCACAATTAGTCTTGCAACCAAGGGTATAAACACAATAAACCCAATAAAACCCCCTCCAATGCATAATTCCATTTTGGTCTTATAGCATTTAATTTCATTTTGTTTCATTGGTTAGCATTTAACTTCTATTCTCTAAATGCCAGTTTTATAAAGTTTTATATCTGTCTAACTGTGTATATCCAATTTTGTCTAAATAAAATCCCTCTCCCTTTTCTCTTCATACTTTCATTGTCATATCATAAAAATACCTATATGGCACATCATTTAATGAAAATGAAACTGCCATCAAGAGTAGCCTAAGTCATGATGTATAGCTATTGTCCTGGAGTTCCTGCTTGATATCTGTAACACCCCAAAACTTGTTAAAGAGGGGAATTTAAAAATTTTTGGACGTATTGCATGTGGTGCAGAAATTTAAATTCAAATTGGAATTCAAATCAGAACAGAAAAGAAAAGGAAAAAGAAAAAGAAAAAAAACCCTAACCAGCCAGTGGGCCAAAACCCACCAGCCGGCCCAATCCCCCGCGCCAGCCCGAGACCGCGCGCCCCCTCTCTTCCTCTCACTGACACGCGGGGCCCGCGTGTCATCTCCTACCTCCCGCGCGCCAACCGACCCCGACACTTCCCCCTCGCGCCCGATCGCAACAAACTCCAGAAACCCGCGCCCCCAGCCCGATTTCCGGTCCCGGACGTCTCCAACTCAATCCCAACAGACCGCCGGCCTCCCTCACCTATATAAACGCCGACAATCGCCCTGTTTTTCCACTCCGATCGTCTGTTCTTCTCTCCGGTGAGAACCGAAGTTTTTACAGCCGATATCTTTCGATCCTTGCTCAAATTCCCTGATCTAACGTGCTGATCACGTTCCACCGCCGCCGGGGAGCCCTGCAGGTGAAGGAAACGACGTGTCTTGCGCCCCAACGCCCCACCCCCCCCCCCCCCGACGTGCACCGAAGATCGCCGCCGACCGACTTCCAGGGCCTCTGAGTGCTGGAAAACCCCTCGGTGAGCATCCCCTACCCCTCCGCAGCTGATCCATGCAAAATGATGCGAGTTCTAACGTGTAGCGGAAAAAGCCGAGGCTGCGCCGGTGAGATCGCCACCCCCCCCGCCGCCGCGCGCGCGGGCTGGCTCCGGCCAGGGCGACGTGGCCCCTTGAGGGCCGTCTATTTTAAATCGCACGGTAGAAATAAAACCTGCGCGTACCGGTTCGGCGATCTAATCTGAGCCATCTATTTTAAATCGGACGGTCCACATTAGCCCCGCGTTATAAAGGCCGGGATTCTTACGCGCTACCCCCTGGGGATCTCGGAAAACACGAGCTAGCCCCGGAAACTTCTGATCTAGCCCCTAGAACTTCAGAAGTTCGTGTAAATTCATTTAAAAATCAGTTTAAACCCCTGAACTTAATAAAAATTAGGAAAACCCCTCTGTTATGTGTAGTTAGACCCCTGGAAATTTATGAAATAGTATATTAGACCCTGCAGTAGGGTGGATTTACCTTTTTGACCATATATGATATTAAATTTAGAAATTTGAATATGTGACTAGGATTTAAATTTAAAAGGTAAGGCAAACACATGTGCAAATTCAAATTTAAACTCTCCTAGCACTTGGAAAACTTTAGAATGAGTCAAAAATAGATTTTAGGCTGAAATGAAATCTACCTAAGTGTTGTTCATATTTATTAGTTCTAGAAACACATTTTTAGGCTAGGAAATAATTCTGAAAACTGATAAAATAAATTTAATTTAGTTCACATCAAAGGAGAAGTTCAAAAATATATTATTTAATATTTTAGATCAGAACCTATTCCGTTTAGATGATTTGTTCTACTATTTAATATTAAAACTCACTTTTAGGCATAGAAAATAAATCTGAAAATATAGGAAAATAGGTATGCATAATTAGAAAATGATAAATGAAGTCTCCAAATCCAAAAACTTCAGTTTAGGATTTGGTAGAAGATCTGAAAACCTATTTGGAGTAGGGAATTACCTTTCATGCAAACTTGGTAGCTAAGAAGTGTATTAATTAAATATAAAGAATTTGTTCAAATTTGAAATTCATATATAGTGTGCAAACAGAAATCTGAATACAAAAGTTAGAAATCATACACATATGTTAAAAGTGCATGTAGGTCAAAAATCAACACATGCAGAGTAATCACAACACTTAGAAATGTGAATGACTTTCATAGGTATGTGTGTGTGGTTTGTATGGAGTGAAAGTGTGAACTATGTCTTATGGATTGTTGTTTTCTTTTGCTATGTGTATTGGCATGAGTAGAACCTGCCCCAGAGCAAGTTCTCCCTTTCCAAGACCAAGACTTTCTATTCCCAGAGCAGCAAGAAGAAGGCAAGTGTCCTTGACCACTTTGATCCTATACTAGGATGTGTAGGTAGAATTATTTGCATTGTCAATTGAATTCTGAAACCCATGCTAGGAAGTTTCCCTAGAGTTGCATTACCTTGTTTCCTTGTAGCTTGGGTTGGGATTTATTTTATCATGTCATTTATTTATATGCTTATGCTTAGCCATGCTTAGAATGGGACAATTGGGACATGAGATCATCAATTTAGTTACCTTACTCTTGAATGAGATATTATGAGTTATGTAGAAATAGGGATCGAGGCAAGTTGGATGATTTGGTTGGTGCTGGGTGCACGAGACTTGGGTTTGTGTTTAGTACTTGCCTGGATCCTAAGGACCGGTTCATGGAGCATGTAACCTGGGTTTACCGTGCCAACCACATGCTGAGATGGGGCAGCTTGGCCAATTAATTAGGTGTATCCCCGGCGTAGTATGGGTGTGTTGGATGGTGCGGGGAATAGGTGTCAGCTGGACTACCATATGAACCGCAAGGCTCAAGAGGGGGCCACTGCAGTGGGGTTGGAGCCTCTTGTATGCTGTTAGGGGTGAAACCTCAGTGGGCCCACGCTCGTCGGGAATCCCTTTGTAAAGGCTTCGTAGTGATCTCCTAGCTACACACCTGGGAAGTGTGAACGTGGTTCGCGGCCACTGGCATAATGGAGGTTCTTTTAGTCCACCCGGCAACGGGGGATGAAATCACTACATGTGGGTACAATGGTGCAAACTCTGCATAGTCAAAACTGTCATGACAGTTGTGCTCACGGTCAAGAGCGGCTTGGACTTATTCATGATTAGAGGATGATGAATTGGGAAGTTGTGGATGTTAAGCGAGAAGCTTAACATTGGAGATGAGACTATGTTTACTTGATAATGATGATGGGTTGAGGGATTGGGATCCATTTTACCTGTGTAGTAATGTAGGTGCTTAATAAGCTAAGGTGATAGGTAATAATTGCGTAGTGCTTTAACCATGAGTACAACCTCTCCTTGCTCTAGCCATGCATGACATAACTTTCCCACACTTGCTGAGTACCCACGGTACTCAAACTTGCTTTTCTGTTGGTTTATATTGCTGCTCAGGTCAAGAGAATGATGTGGTGTTTAATGACCAAGACTTTGGTCCCGAGGAAGGATTCTAGGTTCATGGAGTCCCTCGGGCAACGCCTATGACGGAGCCCACAATATTTATATTCCGCTGCTGATTTACCATCCGGTGATGTACCACTCCTACGGATTGGCAGTAGGAGGCTTTTTGCGCCGTCTTCGGCGTATGCTCCACGCTGCCGGCAATACAGGCAAGCTAATCATACACTACAGCTCCACCCGGACCATCCGTGAGAAGCGGGAAGAATGGAGTTCAGAAATGAGGATTATCCATGAAAACCAGCTGCTCAAGATCCACTGCTCTCCAGCTTGTCGGGTGACACAGGTCGATGCTGAGAAGGATGTCACCTGGGAGGCCATCACCTGCCAGAGTCACATCAACCGTCGCCACCTGGACAGGACTGAGTACATGTATGTCCTCCAGCGTAAGAGTGGTACAGCGGAGTACAAGTACCCGCCAGTGCAGCAGCGGACTTCCCATGAGCACATGGACCTGTGCTTGGAGGATGCTGCTATGCTCAGCACTCGACTGCAGGAGTGCCAGCAGGAGCTTCAGGATGTTCGTGACACCCTGAAGGAGACTGAGGCGTTGCTTCGAGCCAGCTTGAGGGCGAGAGAAATAGGAGATGGGAATGGACTGTGTGTCACCGTAAATGACACATGGACTCCTGACTCCCCAGACCGCCGGGCGAGCAGGTGTCGCCGCACTTCTCCACCAGCAGCTTCCCCACCCAAAGCGGAATCAGAGGGCAGCCGCAATAATGAGGAAGACCCCGAAGAGCCAGCTCAGTGATACGAGTCGTTTAGAGTTTTTTCCCTTAGTTCAGCAGGTTATCGAGTAGTTGAGTCAATACCTTAGTTATTTCTGTGTTAATGCTGGTGTGCGATGTGAGTTGTGGAAGCTATGGGCAATTGTCCACAACCTCGTCCTTAGGTTGTTTTGCTTTGATGTGTGAACCCCAATGAATTAAGAGTGCATTGATTTTCGCATGAGACGTGACTCCCCAAAAGTCTACGTGAAACCCTCAGCAAATGTTTAATATATTAAGGCCTCAAAAGTTTAAGTTTAACAAGCAATTTGGGAAGTTAATATGTAATGCTTTAAGTTAACACTTGGTTGAACATGATAGATGGTCGGTAGAGGAAAGGGTCATGGTGCCAACCCCGCCAACAACAACGATGAGGCCGGCAACCATCATTTTCTAGAGGACAAGACAGGGGTGGTCGCTGTGAAGGAGCTGATCCTATCCAACAAATGCTTGAAAATCAGAATCAGCTCATCCAGAGTCTAACTCAAGTGTTGGCCAACTTGCACCAAGCTCCACCCCCACAAGCTGCACCACGCCAACCAAGGTTGAGTGAGTTTCTGGGGACTCAACCTCCAAAGTTTGCAAGTGCTGCTGAACCTCTGGAGGCAGATGAACTGGCTAAAGACCATTGAGAGCAAGATGAGGATCATACAATGTCAAGTGTATGAGAGGGTGCTGTTTGCCTCTCACCAGTTGCATGGACCTGCTGCTGATTGGTGGACCGCTTACGTGGCAGCCCATCATGACCCCGAGAACATCACTTGGGAAGAGTTCAAGCGCAGTTTTCGCAACCATTACATACCAAGGGGTGAACTCAAAAACAAGAGAAAGGAGTTCTTGGGACTGCAGCAAGGAAACATGACTGTGAGGGAATACCTCACTAAGTTCACCCAACTATCCCGTTATGCACCACGGGACATCGAAACGGATGAGCAGAAACAGGACTGCTTTGTGGAAGGACTTACTGCGGAAATGCAGTGTGCAATGTCCTCCAATGAGTATGAAAGCTTCCAAAAGATGGTAGACAGAGCATTTGTTGTGGAGAGGAAGCTGAAGGCCTTAGAGAATGAAAACAAGAGGAAGGCGGGATGGTCACACCAAGCCTCAGGTAGCAACACACGCCCACGTCTGATGCAGCAACCCGCAGGGCAGACGAGCCGTGCTGTGGTACCCTACTCAGCACCCAGAGGGTACAACCCGAATTTCAGGCCTCCGTCAGCACCAGCACAGCCGCAGAGTCAGTTTGTACAGCAGCCTCGCCCCACATACCAACCTCGACCAGCAGTACAAGGACCACCGAACCAACCCCAAGACAACAAAGGCCAGGCACCTAATGTTGGGGTGCAATGCTTCAACTATGGCGAAGTGGGGCACTACGCCCATAAGTGCCCAAAGAAGAAGCCCATGCAGCCACAACCGCAGAATGTGATGCGAGGACGGGTGAACCACGTGACCATGGAGGAGGCGCAAGAGGCACCTGACATGGCAATTGGTAAGTTTCCTGCCAATTTACACATTGCAACCCTGTTATTCGATTCTGGTGCTACCCACTCGTTCATTGCTCAAGGGTTTGTTAAGAAGCATGATCTAGCAACAACACAAATGAACCATATGCTAGCAATAAACTCTCCAGGGGGAGAGATAAGGACAAGACAAGTGTGTCCCAAGGTGAATCTAGACATTAATGGGGTAGTATTTACTGCAAACCTCATAGTGATAGACTCACAAGGGATAGATATTATTTTGGGTATGGATTGGTTGACCAAACATAAGGGAATCATCCATTGTTTGACAATAACTGTGGAACTAACTCACCCTAGTGGCACAAGAGTGAAGTTCATAACTGTACAAGAACCTAGGAGGGACCTTAAACTCAATCACGTCGAGGTGGAAGTGGGAGAGATAAGGATCATCAGAGAATATCCAGATATTTTTCCAGAGGAGTTGCCAGGTATGCCCCCTGATCGTGAAGTGGAATTCGCGATTGAGCTAGTGCCTGGAACAGCCCCGATATACAAGAGACCTTATCGGATGGACTCCAAACAGCTGGAAGAGATCAAGGAGCATATAAGGGAACTGACGGAGAAGGGGTATTGACACGACCCCACGGTCTTGTCGAGCCAGGATCATGCTGAGGGGTGCTGCGTTGCACAGCACCGTATAACACACATCAAAGGTACAGAGCGGAAGCGGAATTTTATTACATAAACAGGTTTATAAACATGTTTACATCAAAATAAGTTCAGTCTACACTCGCGGGCGTAGACTACGCATCAAGTCCACGTTCAGCCCTTGAGCGTGTCCTTGCTAGCACACACGCACACTAACTCTGCGGCGTGCACGACTCCCACTCGACGGGGTTCCCCTCCTGGGGTTCCGTCTCCTCTTCGGGAGTCCCTTCCTCATAGAACCCTGCAAAAGCTTCAAACACAAGCAGTGAGCACGAAGGCTCAGCAAGTCTGACCCGTCTCACCTAAACATGGAACTTCTACATGAGGGGTGATGGGTACATGAGATAAAATCATTTGCAAAGGACCCGCCTAATTAGTGGAACATTACTTTCAAGTTTTAGCAACAGGTTGTGGAGAACCTTACGCTAAGGTACATGAGAGAGCCGCAATCAAACAAGAAACACATTTCTCTCATGTACTTTGCCCAAAGTTGAAATGAACTTTAGTTAGCTCTAAACTACAGCATATCATTAACAATCAGAGTCCATCTTTCAATCAGCAACATTTTAACATGTAACTAGCCTGTTCTTTCTACGTCACGGTACAGTGAACAAGTGGTACTCACTGACCGCGAGGGATGGCGATTATAATCGATTTACATCTGCAGGGTTACCCGAACAACCCGTCACGTACGCCCGTACTCGATGTTGCCTACAACAACCATCACGGACGCCGTACGCAACTACCTTTCGCCCGTCAGCCAAATATTGAACCGGTCCCATCGTCCCGAGCAAGAGGTCTCTGCACGCGCATCTCCGTGCCGCCAACCGATTTACACCTCACGCTCTCAACCTACCCTATGAACGACGGGCAATGCCTCAATACCTAGCTACCCGAGTTACATCAGTTTCCCGGTTCCCATATAGCCGGTAGGTCTTCGGTACTGTTCTAGCTTGTTCAACAGGCCCGCACACGGCTCGGTCCTCAATCGACACAAGCGGAGCTACAGCACACAGGCCCCAAAGTCCTGCTGCCCTTACTCTCCGCTCGGTCTCATCTTTCTTGCCATGTGTATCATGTGCTATCTCTACCCGAGTCGAGTGCCTCTAGCCTATGCTCGCGAGTAGTTCCAACTACTCGACTTGTACCGAATCCTACACTATCTTAGCATTGCAGTAGCTAACAGGGTTTGCAATCCTAAACCCAACCCGTGGTTTTCTTGGCTATGCCTTTGGGTTTCCAAACAAGACTCTAATGCAAAGAATAATAGTATTCAAAAATGTGCTCAAAACAATAAACATTTGTAAAAAAGGTTAATGCAAACCGGAGCTTGCCTTGCTGCTCTTGGTCGTAGGCTAGCTGTTCTTCCGGAGTAACGAAGTCTAGGACTTCGGGTTCCTCCTCGACCTTAGCGACTACAGGATATAAGACATACATGTATTAATTTAAATGCATTTATATTAAGTTTGAACTTGTGAAGCTTATAAGTCCCACTAGACAGACTCAATGACTGTGAAACTTTTACTGTGACTTGCTTACGACCTAAACAGAGACTTGGTCAAGTTTTAGTTGCAGCAAAGCTCAATTGAGCCCTCCACAATTAATTATGTCCTTGAAATTAATTGGAATTCTTAGGGTGATCTAAGGATTTTCATGAAGTGAAACTTGATTTGCTGGAAAGTACTCAGAGAGCTGGATCCAGAAAAATTTGGTTCACTCGATTTGGAGCTTTCTAGCCAAAGTTATGAGGATTTGAAGTTTGGAAGAATTCTGAAGATCGGGGAAAAAGTTTAACTCTCGGGGGCCCGTGGGGACACGTGTCGAGCGTGGAGGTGTCCGGCACACCGGAGATACCACACGTGTCGAGCCCGGAGGTGTCCGGCACACCGGAGCTCACAGGGTATTTGCGCGCCAGCACAGCGGATCCCCGGCCACACCCGATCCCGATTTAAATTCTTCAGCCGCTGACACGTGGGCCAGCCGGCTTCGTCTTCCTCCTGCCGTTCTCTCACGCCCGCGCCGCCGACCTCGCCGGAGCAGACTCGGGGCTCGCCGGCTCACCGCTGCCGGACCTCCCATGGGCTGAAACACGCCGCTAGGGGGTTGTCGACGTCGAGGAACACGTCGGTGGTGTCAGGTCGGGCTGGGGGTGGCCGGAAATAGCTCGGCGACGTGCCGCGGCCTCGGTTGAGGTTCGGCGTCGTCGACCGTGGGTTCTAGCCCGCCAACACCTCGAACAAACGGTCCTACAGCATCAGTGTACCTCTAGGAAGCTCGACAAGGTGTAAAAAGGGTTCAGGGATGACGGCAAGTTGGTCGGCACCGTGTGACCGATCGTGCTCGCCATGACTGCCCTTGATCGAGCTCAAAATTCGTCACTCCTAGACAGTTTCACGCTACGGATGCAAAAAAGAACTTGATCGCCGGCTAGTCCAGCATCTATGTGCAAGATTTGATGACCTCCGAAAGATCATAGAGCAAGAATTTAAAGAAACCGTACCGGAAGCTCGGGTTACGGTTGCCGGAGCAAAAACTAGAAATTCTATGTGGATTCTTCACGGTTTGCTTCCAAACATGGAGGAGAGCAGCACGGTGGTCGCGCGCTCCTGTTGCCTCTCTTGCTGGACCGTGTAAACGCCTGTGGAACGCTGTCCACGGGCGCCTGACCTTCGGCTGTGGTTGAGTCGCCGCTGCGGCGATCGCTCTTGGGTAAAGGAGGTCGGAGCTCGGGGTTTCTGGTGTTGGGGAGGTGAAGTGCGACCTCAGGTGGCTGTCTAGCAGCTCAGGGATGAAGGAGGAGATGGTTTTGCTGGTTTTCCCGATTGAGCAGAGGGCTGCGGCGAGAAACAATACCGCTGCTCGGGTTTGCCCGCGAGAAGATAAAGCCGGCCGACTCCTGCCCGGCTGAGGCGGTGCCGGTCACGTGGGGGCGCGAGCAAGCCGCCCTGGGCGCCAGCGCGCGGAGAGGGGAAGCAGCTGGTGGCGCCGGTAGCTGCTCGGTGGCACAGCCAACAGCTGCTCGGTGGAATTTCCCACCGAGGCTGTGACTTTGTGTGCAAGTTTTGCCTGCTTCTCTCTATGACATGTGGGTCCCACCCGGGGTTTTAACCTCTGAAATTTACTCCTAGTCACTGTTGTAAACAGTGAGCCCCATGATACCCCTGGTGATTCAAATTATTCACCCTTGAGCCATTTGAATTGAATAGAATTCAAATTTGGTTTGGTTTGAGTGAATTTCAGCATAGGTTCAGTTTTGAATTCAAATAAAGTTTGAATTTGTCCCACTTAGCTCATGGCAAGATCAACTCCAAATGGAGTGAAAATTGGTGTGTGAGCTCACGAAAATGTGCTGAGTAAGAATATGCCTCCCACTTTTGAATTCATGGGATAAAAACAGTTTGAATTTGAATATAGTTTCAAACTGCCCTCTTTCTAGCTATACCCAAAATAACCTCAAAAAGGTTTTGAATTTGGGTGAAACTTGGCATGGACATCCTTAGCAATGTGTAGGAGTTTTCATATGTCCAGCCCATTATATCACATGTGTGAAATACCACTTTGGCAATGTGTGAGTTTGTTCTCTAATGAGCATGTTGATAATTGTTACTTGCTCTTCATTTGTGTTCATCATCCTTCCTCAAATGAGGTGTGTGGTGTGGTGATGAACACTGCAAATGTGTGTCAAAAACTGAGGCCCTTACATTCCTCCCCCCTTAAAAGAATCTCGTCCCGAGATTATAAGGTGAAAATGAGAGAGAGGACGGTGGAAAATTACCGGATATGCGACGTGAAAAAGTCGGGGTAGTTAGTGCGAAAAAATTCTTCGCTCTCCCATGTCGCTTCGTCCATGGAGTGATTACTCCATAGCACCTTGTAGAACCACAACGTACGGTTGCGTGTGGTTCGGGCCTTTTCATCAATAACCTGCACCGGTTCCTCCCGATAGGTGAGATCAGGTTGCAGTTCTTCAATATCTTCCAGCTGAACGGTAGTTGATAGCTTAAGACACTTCCTCAGCTGGGAAATGTGAAAGACGTCGTGCACACCGGAAAGTGCTTCTGGTAATTTCAGCCGGTATGCCACTTATCCACATCTTTCGGTAATCTGGAATGGACCGATGAATCGAGGTGCCAACTTTCCTCTCACCCCAAATCTGTCTACGCCCTTCATTGGAGACACCCGTAGGTATACGTGATCTCCATCTTCGAATTGTAATGGGCGCCTTCTCCGGTCTGCATACTGTTTTTGACGGGATTGAGCGGCTTTTAGATTCGCTTGAATCAGTCGAACCTTTTCTTCCGCGTAGTTGACGAGGTCAATCCCGAAGGTAACCCTTTCACCAGATTCACACCAATTCAGTGGTGTGCGGCATTTCCTACCGTATAGCGCCTCGTAGGGCGCCATCTTGATGCTGGCTTGGTACCCATTATTGTACGAGAACTCGGCTAATGGCAAGTGATCATCCTAATTCTTGCCGTGGTTGATAGCGCAAGCTCGTAGCATGTCTTCTAAGATTTGATTTACCCGCTCCGTTTGTCCATCCGTTTGCGGGTGGTATGCTGAACTACGGATCAGCTTCGTCCCCAAGGCAGCGTGCAGCTGCTCCCAAAAACGGGACACAAATAAAGTGCCCCGATCCGATATGATAGTACGGGGTACGCCGTACAAGCATAGGATCCGTGAGATGTACAGTTCAGCGTACTTCTTGGCGTTGTAGTTTGTGTTAACCGGGATGAAATGGGCAACTTTGGTGAGCCGATCGACGATCACCCACACAGAATCATGTTTCTGCAAGGTGGTGGGTAAACCGACAACGAAGTTCATGCTCACATCCTCCCACTTCCAGGCAGGAATGCCAAGTGGTTGTAGCAGTCCCGGTTTCCGCATGTGGTCTGCCTTCACCCTTCGACATGTATCACACTTGGACACGTATTTTGCAGTCTCACGCTTCATCCGTGTCCACCAAAACTTGCTTCTGAGTTCTTGATACATTTTGTTGCTGCCGGGGTGAATAGAAAACTTTGACGAGTGAGCCTCATCAAAGATTTTCTTCCGTAATTCTGGGTTACGGGGTACGACGATCCGGTCCTTGAACCATAGGACGCCGTCTCCATCCTTCCGGAAACATTTCAGCTCCCCACTGTCTACACGTCTCCGCAAATGTGACATGCCCTTGTCATTCTTCTGGGCTGCCGCTATCTCTTCACGGATGGTGGGGATCAAAGCTAGGTTGTAGAGAGCTCCGTATGGAATCACATGTAATGGTGGTTCGCTCTCTTCCAACGGTGTGATGGTCAGATTGTTGACGTGTGACTTGCGGCTCAGCGCATCCGCCACTACGTTTGCCTTACCCGGATGATAATGGATCTCTATTTCGTAATCCTTTATAAATTCTAACCATCTTCGCTGCCTCATGTTCAACTCCTTCTGAGTGAATATGTACTTGAGGCTTTTGTGGTCGGTATACAAATGTACGAGGTTAACGAGTAGGTAGTGCCTCCACATTTTCAGTGCAAGTACCACGGCAGCGAGCTCCAAGTCGTGGGTTGGATAACTCTGCTCATGGTTTCTAAGCTGCCGTGATCCATACGCGACCACTCTTCGGTCTTGCATCAGCACACATCCGAGCCCAATGCCGGATGGATCGCAGTAGACATCGAACGGTTTTGTTGTGTCTGGCTGCCCCAAAACCGGTGCTGATGTCAGGTGCTTGACTAAAGACTTGAATGCTGCTTCACATGCTGGACTCCAAACATATTTGGTAGCCTTCTTCAGCAGCTCTGTCATTGGCTTGGCAATCTTCGAGAAGTTCGGAATGAATCTCCGATAATATCCCGCGAGTCCGAGGAAACTCCGTACCTCGTGAACAGTTCTCGGGGATTTCCAATTCAGCACTTGAGTGATCTTGCTCGGGTCCACAGCGATACCCTCCGCTGAGATTATATGCCCGAGGAAAGGCACTTGCGATATCCAAAACTCGCATTTGCTGAATTTTTGCGTATAGCTTGTGATCCCGCAGCCGTCCAAAGACTATACGCAGATATTTCTTGTGATCTTCCTCCGACTTGGAATATACCAGGATGTCGTCGATGAAGACCACTACAAACTTGTCCAGCTCCGGCATGAATACCGAGTTCATCAAGTACATGAAGTGAGCTGGAGCATTGGTGAGGCCGAAGGACATGACCAGGTACTCATAAAGTCCGTACCTTGTCGAGAAAGCTGTCTTTGGAATGTCCTCAGCCCTTATCTTAATCTGATGGTACCCGGATCTTAAGTCCATTTTGGAAAAGATCTTGGCTTCGACCAACTGATCAAACAACATGTCGATCTGTGGCAACGGGTACTTGTTCTTGATGGTTACGGCATTTAATGGACGATAGTCCACGCAAAGCCGCAACGTCTCATCCTTCTTCTTGACAAATAATGCCGAACAGCCCCATGGCGAGGAGCTTGGCCTAATAAAACCCTTCTCCAGAAGGTCCGTGAGCTGAGTCTTCAGTTCAGCCAACTCCTTGGGCGCCATCTTGTACGGCCTTCGTGATATTGGCATGGTTCCCAGTGCAAGTTCAATCTTGAACTCTACCTCTCTATTGGGTGGCATCCCCGGCAAATCATCCGGGAATACGTCAGGGAACTCTCGGACAACTGGAATATCTTCCGATCTGATAGTGGTGGCTTGATAGACACTTGGAAGTTTTATTTCTGGACTGTCCAGAAATAATGAGTGAGATCCGTGCACTTCTGAGTTTATGTGCACGACTCGAAGGACGGTGTCTAAAACAGCGCCGTGGCGGGTTAACCACGACATCCCTAGGATGACATCGACCTTCTGTCCCTCTAAGATAATGAGAGACGTGGGGTACTCTACCCGCTAAGCATAATGGTGCTTTGGAAACCATTATGCTTGCTGAAATCTTCCCACCCGGTGAACAAATTAAATATGGACTATCGGTGGGTAGTATTGGCAAGCTGTGTTTAGCAATGAAAGCTTGGCTAACAAAATTATGCGTGGCGCCTGAATCAAACAGTACTATAGCGGGATGCCTGTGGAGTTGGAACATAGCCGCAAGGATTGGCTCGCCCTCCGGCACGTCCTCTATGGCAAGCTGGTGGACGGTGCCGGGCCTAGGGTTGGCCCGCTGCGCATTAGTAGGGTTCCAGGGTTGATTCCTCCCCGGAAACTGTGGTGCCACTCCGCCGCCTTGCCTCTCCGGGCAACTGCTCACGAAGTGTCCTGGACGACCACACTTGTAACATGTGGCCGTTGCTGGTGTAGTGCTCTGGGGATGAAAGCCCGGCATGCGTTGCTGAGGTGCAAACGCACGCGGCATCGCCCGCTGCTGCTGTTGTTGTTGCGGTGGTACCGGCAGTGCCGGCCTGAATGCCGGTGAATAGTACGGCCGACTGCGGAACGACATCGACCGCTGTGGTGGTTGCCAGCGTGGACCTGATGGTGGGCGATTCACCATCCAAAACTTTTGAGAAGGACTGCCTCCTTCTCCGCTGCTCTGCGGCGCGCTTCGCTTTCGCTCTGCCGCTAACTCCTTGCCGGAGTCCTCCTGAACAATCGCAGCATCAATGATGTCGTTGAGGCTGCCGCGATTGAACATTGCCAACTTGTCCTTCAGGAGCGGGTTAAGCCCCTGGTAAAAGTGGTCCCGCCGCTTCTCGTCGGTATCAGCGTGATACGACGTGTAAAGCGCGAGATCGTTGAACGCCCTGGAGTATTCCAGTGCGTTCCAGCTCCCTTGCTGCAGGTGTAAGAACTCCTGCATCTTTCTTTTCATCAGACCTGGCGGTATATGATAGGCCCTGAAGGCCGTCCGGAACTCCGTCCAGGTCATCACTCGGTCGACCGATTGTAAAGCACAAAAGTTGGCCCACCACGCGCTCGCGGATCCTTGGAGCTGCTGGACCGCGAACTGAGTTTTGCGCTGCTCGCTTATCTGGAGCAGCCCGAACTTCATCTCTATGGCGCGGAGCCAGTTGTCCGCGTCAAGTGGTTCATCCGCCCTTGAGAATACCGGGGGATGAGTAGCCAGGAAGTCGGAGTAGGAGCTCTGTTGACGCTCCTCCCGGTCTTGACGTCTCTCTAGGCGAGACGTATTGGCGATGAGAGTCTGCAGCAACTCTGTGTGCTGCTGATGCGAGCCCGCCATTGCCGCGACGATGTCAGCCAATGTGACTGTTGGCAGTGGCGGTGGCAATGTTTGCTGTTTCTGTTGCTGCTGCTGTCCCGAGGAGTCCTCGGGAGGCTGTTGGGAAGTCTCTCCCCCTTGGCTAGTACCCCCAACATCAGGGTTGGCACGAGTTCGCGTCATTCTGAAATTCAAAACAGCAGCTATTAGCACATGTCTTACTTAAAATTCCATATGCAACAGTAGGTATTGAAGTGACACATGATTAATTTGCACAACATTCACATATATTGATAAAGCATAAACTTTATACAAGATACATTATTCTCGGGTCTCCGAGAAGTTGTGCTCATGTCGTCACTACTTATACATATGCTACTGTCTACACGACATGTCACCGATTACAAAAGTTGGGTTACGCTACCCTAACTGCCCTACTTGGCAACCGTAACCCCCTACTCGGAGTAGAACTCGACCTCCTGTGGGTCGTCCTCCTCCGGTACCTCTGCTGGTGGCTCTGGATCTACCACCTCTTCTCCCATCTCAGGTTCTCCCATTGCTGGAAGTCCCAAGACCACCGGTATGCCCAATATCGGAGGTACGGGGTCCTGCAAAGCATGCACCTCGTCCATAGCCTGGTTATAATCTTCTTCCCAGCCTTGCCCTTCCTCAATAGCGTCATCCCGCTCTTGAGTAAGTTCCTCGTTCTGCTGGGTCAGATTTTGTACCAGTTCTTGTAACGCCGCGATGTCAACACGGCTTTTTCTCTTCGCCTTCTTCAGACGATGCAACTGATTATGCTGTTCATTCAGTCGCTTGATCGTTGGAAGGAGCACATTGCGTAGTGCGCTGTGAGCACTCTCGAAATGGTCTCCATGGCTCGTGCTTCCCTTGAGCTTCGTGGCGAGATGCTCCGTATGAACAGCTTGGCTGTCCATCACGGCGTTTCCCGCCCTCATCTGGAGCCTGAGATTTGCCTCCGCGGGGTTGTACCTTGGGCAACTCGGGTCCGTTGCCCCCAGGTACCTCTCTTCCCACACATGCTGAGCCCATCCCTCCACCGGAACGAGCGCGTATGGAGTGCCCTCCATAGCCTGCACGTGTAGTTGGCAGAAACGTGACATGGTGTCACAGGCTGCCACTTGCCACATCCCTTCCGGTTGTCTTCCTCTCACCGTGACGGTGAACGGCACCCAACCGGGTGGCATAGGTCCTGCAGGGACTTCGACATGGATTGTCCACGTCTTGTTCCCCTCTTCGCCTTATTCCTTGGCGAAGTATTGCGGCATCTGGTTGTACCCGAATTGTTGGAGCATTTGCCACAATGCTTCCAGGTAGCCGCTACGGTGAGAACAGTGGGACATCACCCACCCGTTCTCCAACTTCTTATCTGCTGTCATCTGTAAAAATATATTTGAGAAATGTCAAATATTTATTTAAACAGTAAACCATTGAGTTATAACATAAGACATGTCATTGAACCCATAAAACTTGGAAACATAGTTCAAATTTTAAACAAATTTGACTGTTGATCTGCTGTTCCCATGACAGTCCTGACCAGTTTCCATTTCAACCTGATTTAGGCCATGTTAACGGCAAAACCAATTCTGTAGCTCAACATCAAAGTTAAAGCTAACTTCAATAGCTTTCCAGAAAGTATTTGCTTGGCCTATGATCTGTCCTAGTTCAAAAGTTATGAGATATCAAAGTTAATAGAATTTCTGGAGAAAATTGGACAGCACCTCCCTGCTTTATGTACTGATTTAATCCAAGAATTCCAGTTAATTCTGTTCCAAATCTGACAAAACTTTCTGTTACAAAGTTGTAACCCATCTAATAAGCTTTCCAGAACTACCTCATTTTCTATTTTTTTGGATTTTTATGCAGGAAGTTATGCTTAATTTACAGAGAGTCTACAGAGAGTCTTTACTCTGTCCTGTTTTCTGGACAGTTTCAACTCTACTGCATTTTTCGAGTGGTTGAGGGATGAAACACCTCTGAACCTCAACAGAAGAGTTGTAAAGCTCTTCCAAAGCTTTCCAGAAATGTATCATATGACCCTAACCTCGAAAGGACTCAACCTCTAACCTCTGGTTAACTTCAGCCATAATTTCAGCTGAAAACAGAGTGCTCTGTCCTTAACCACCTATAAGTTGGAAACTTGTTAACTTTGAATATCCTGTTCAAGGGAAGGAGTTACATCAAGTTTTACTACTTTGGATAAAAACCTTAAATTTTTAACAATGAAGTTGTTCATTTAGTTTGGTGTGACGTCGATGCGTCACAAGATTATGTCGGTACTACGTCCTCACAAAGAAAAACCTATACCGGACTTAGCCGGCTTTGTTAATTCAGTGGCACTAAACGTCACTCGCACACGGATGCTACACGTCTACGTTTCGTGGTAAGGTTACCTGCAAAAACTCAAACAATCATCAGACTCGGCTGCACACCGAGCCCGGAATCCATACAGTTCGTACACCTGGCCGTCATCACTCGCCCGGATGTTCTCAAGCCAAACACGCCTTGAGTTACGTGTTCACGTTTCAGACCACGTGACGGAGTCTCCCAAGTTGCACCACGCACGCCAGGGACAGACGCTGCTCGAATACCCCAAACGACATGAAGAGTCGTAGAGGATATCAAAGCGGTTCGGGTTACCTGCCACCCGTGGGGCTCCACCCTTCAGCTTGTGTGCACTGGTGGACAGCGCTTACGTGTACCCCCCAAGACATAAACGTCCCGAGATACACGATTTTCCGACATAAACAAATAGGTTAATATGCCACTTTCTATATGCTAATAACATCCTTATACGGGCTATTAACTCGTTCCTCACTGGATTTTTGAAAAAAATGACCTTTGTACTGTGTTAAACCTCAAGCGAGCTCTGATACCAACGCTGACACGACCCCACGGTCTTGTCGAGCCAGGATCACGCTGAGGGGTGCTGCGTTGCACAGCACCGTATAACACACGTCAAAGGTACAGAGCGGAAGCGGAATTTTATTACATAAACAGGTTTATAAATATGTTTACATCAAAATAAGTTCAGTCTACACTCGCGGGCGTAGACTACGCATCAAGTCCACGTTCAGCCCTTGAGCGTGTCCTTGCTAGCACACACGCACACTAACTCTGCGGCGTGCACGACTCCCACTCGACGGGGTTCACCTCCTGGGGTTCCGTCTCCTCTTCGGGAGTCCCTTCCTCATAGAACCCTGCAAAAGCTTCAAACACAAGCAGTGAGCACGAAGGCTCAGCAAGTCTGACCCGTCTCACCTAAACATGGAACTTCTACATGAGGGGTGATGGGTACATGAGATAAAATCATTTGCAAAGGACTCGCCTAATTAGTGGAACCTTACTTTCAAGTTTTAGCAACAGGTTGTGGAGAACCTTACGCTAAGGTACATGAGAGAGCCGCAATCAAACAAGAAACACATTTCTCTCATGTACTTTGCCCAAAGTTGAAATGAACTTTAGTTAGCTCTAAACTACAGCATATCATTAACAATCAGAGTCCATCTTTCAATCAGCAACATTTTAACATGTAACTAGCCTGTTCTTTCTACGTCACGGTACAGTGAACAAGTGGTACTCACTGACCGCGAGGGACGGCGATTATAATCGATTTACACCTGCAGGGTTACCCGAACAACCCGTCACGTATGCCCGTACTCGATGTTGCCTACAACAACCATCACGGACGCCGTATGCAACCACCTTTCGCCCGTCAGCCAAATATTGAACCGGTCCCATCGTCCCGAGCAAGAGGTCTCTGCACGTGCATCTCCGTGCCGCCAGCCGATTTACACCTCACACTCTCAACCTACCGTATGAACGACGGGCAATGCCTCAATACCCAGCTACCCGAGTTACATCAGTTTCCCGGTTCCCATATAGCTGGTAGGTCTTCGGTACTGTTCTAGCTTGTTCAACAGGCCCGCACACGGCTCGGTCCTCAATCGACACAAGCGGAGCTACAGCACACAGGCCCCAAAGTCCTGCTGCCCTTACTCTCCGCTCGGTCTCATCTTTCTTGCCATGTGTATCATGTGCTATCTCTACCCGAGTCGAGTGCCTCTAGCCTATGCTCGCGAGTAGTTCCAACTACTCGACTTGTACCGAATCCTACACTATCTTAGCATTGCAGTAGCTAACGGGGTTTGCAATCCTAAACCCAACCCGTGGTTTTCTTGGCTATGCCTTTGGGTTTCCAAACAAGACTCTAATGCAAAGAATAATAGTATTCAAAAATGTGCTCAAAACAATAAACATTTGTAAAAAAGGTTAATGCAAACCGGAGCTTGCCTTGCTGCTCTTGGTCGTAGGCTAGCTGTTCTTCCAGAGTAACGAAGTCTAGGACTTCGGGTTCCTCCTCGACCTTAGCGACTACAGGATATAAGACATACATGTATTAATTTGAATGCATTTATATTAAGTTTGAACTTGTGAAGCTTATAAGTCCCACTAGACAGACTCAATGACTGTGAAACTTTTACTGTGACTTGGTTACAACCTAAACAGAGACTTGGTCAAGTTTTAGTTGTAGCAAAGCTCAATTGAGCCCTCCACAATTAATTATGTCCTTGACTTTAATTGGAATTCTTAGGGTGCTCTAAGGATTTTCATGAAGTGAAACTTGATTTGCTGGAAAGTACTCGGAGAGCTGAATCCAGCAAAATTTGGTTCACTCGATTTGGAGCTTTCTAGCCAAAGTTATGACAATTTGAAGTTTGGAAGAATTCTGAAGATCGGGGAAAAAGTTTAACTCTCGGGGACCCGTGGGGACACGTGTCGAGCGCGGAGGTGTCCGGCACACCGGAGATACCACACGTGTCGAGCACGGCGGGGTCCAGCACACTGGAGCTCACAGGGTATTTGCGCGCCAGCACAGCCGATCCCCGGCCACACCCGATCCCGATTTAAATTCTTCACCCGCTGACATGTGGGCCAGCCGGCTTCGTCTTCCTCCTGCCGTTCTCTCGCGCCCGCGCCGCCGACCTCGCCGGAGCAGACTCGGGGCTCGCCGCTGCCGGACCTCCCATGGGCTGAAACTCGCCGCCAGGGGGTTGTCGACGTCGAGGAACACGTCGGTGGTGTCAGGTCGGGCTGGGGGTGACCGGAAATAGCTCGGCAACGTGCCGCGGCCTCGGTTGAGGTTCGGCGTCGTCGACCGTGGGTTCTAGCCCGCCAACACCTCGAAGAAACGGTCCTACAGCATCAGTGTACCTCTAGGAAGCTCGACAAGGTGTAAAAGGGTTCAGGGATGACGGCAAGTTGGTCGGCACCGTGTGACCGATCGTGCTTGCCATGACTGCCCTTGATCGAGCTTGAAATTCATCACTCCTAGACAGTTTCACGCTATGGATGCAGAAAAGAACTTGATCGCTGGCTAGTTCAGCGTCTATGTGCAAGATTTAATGACCTCCGAAAGATCATAGAGCGAGAATTTAAAAAAACCGTACCGGAAGCTCGGGTTACGGTCGCCTGAGCAAAAACTAGAAATTCTCTGTGGATTCTTCACGGTTTGCTTCCAAACTTGGAGGAGAGGAGCACGGTGGTCGCGCGCTCCTGTTGCCTCTCTTGCTGGACCGTGTAAACGCCTGTGGAACGCTGTCCACGGGCGCCTGACCTTCAGCTGTGGTTGAGTCGCCGCTGCGGCGATCGCTCTTGGGTAAAGGAGGTCGTAGCTCGGGGTTTCTGGCGTTGGGGAGGTGAAGTGCGACCTCAGGTGGCTGTCTAGCATCTCAGGGACGAAGGAGGAGATGGTTTTTCTTGTTTTCCCGATTGAGCAGAGAGCTGCGGCGAGAAACAATACCGCTGCTCGGGTTTGCCCGCGAGAAGATAAAGCCGGCCGACTCCTGCCCGGCTGAGGCGGTGCCGGTCGCGTGGGGGCGTGAGCAAGCCGCCCTGGGTGCCAGCGCGCGGAGATGGGAAGCAGCTGGTGGCACCGGTAGCTGCTCGGTGGCACAGCCGACAGCTGCTCGGTGGAATTTCCCACCGAGGCTGTGACTTTGTGTGCAAGTTTTGCCTCCTTCTCTCTATGACATGTGGGTCCCACCCGGGGTTTTAACCTCTGAAATTTACTCCTAGTCACTGTTGTAAACAGTGAGCCCCATAATACCCCTGGTGATTCAAATTATTCACCCTTGAGCCATTTGAATTGAATAGAATTCAAATTGGGTTTGGTTTGGGTGAATTTCAGCATAGGTTCAGTTTTGAATTCAAATAAAGTTTGAATTTGTCCCACTTAGCTCATGGCAAGATCAACTCCAAATGGAGTGAAAATTGGTGTGTGAGCTCACGAAAATGTGCTGAATAAGAATATGCCTCCCACTTTTGAATTCATGGGATAAAAACAGTTTGAATTTGAATATAGTTTCAAACTGCCCTCTTTCTAGCTATACCCAAAATAACCTCAAAAAGGTTTTGAATTTGGGTGAAACTTGGCATGGACATCCTTAGCAATGTGTAGGAATTTTCATATGTCCAGTCCCCTTATATCACATGTGTGAAATACCACTTTGGCAATGTGTGAGTTTGTTCTCTAATGAGCATGTTGATAATTGTTACTTGCTCTTCATTTGTGTTCATCATCCTTCCTCAAAAGAGGTGTGTGGTGTGGTGATGAACACTGCAAATGTGTGTCAAAAACTGAGGCCCTTACAGGTATATTCGTCCTAGTTCCTAACCATGGGGAGCTCCAGTGATATTTGTGCCCAAAAAGGACGGAACCCAAAGGTTATGCGTAGACTACCGTGCTTTGAATGAAGTAACCATCAAGAACAAGTACCCATTACCCCGCATTGAAGACTTATTTGATCAGTTGAGGGGAGCTTGTGTGTTCTCAAAAATTGATCTCAGGTCAGGATACCACCAACTTAAGATAAGACAAACCAATATTCCAAAGACAGCTTTCGTATCTCGGTACGGGCTGTATGAATACACCGTCATGCCATTCGGGCTAACTAATGCCCCGGCATACTTCATGTACCTCATGAACAAGGTATTCATGGAATATCTGGGCAAGTTTGTGGTGGTTTTCATTGATGACATTCTCGTCTTCTCCAAAGATGAAGAAGAACATGAGGGACATTTAAGGTTGGTGTTGCAAAAGCTGAAAGGACACCAACTATATGTCAAGTTGAGCAAGTGTGAGTTTTGGCTGAAGAGAGTTCCCTTCTTAGGACATATAATCTCGGAGGGAGGAATCTCCATAGATCTCGCCAAGATTGAAGATGTGCAGAAGTGGAAGACCCCTGGGAATGTCGGGGAAGTTCGAAGCTTCTTAGGATTGGCTGGGTATTATCGACGGTTTATCGAGGGTTTCTCCAAGATCTCGAGACCCCTCACCAAATTGTTAGAGAAGGGAATCGCATTCACATGGACACCGCAGTGTGAGAGAGTTTTCAAGAGCTGAAGAAAAGATTAACAACAGCCCTAGTGCTAGTTATGCCAGATATGCAGAAAAATTTTCCGGTGTATTGCGATGCCTCTGGACACGGGTTCGGATGTGTTCTTATGCAAGAGGGGCATGTCGTGGCGTATGCGTCCCGGCAGCTCCAAAAACACGAGAAGAACTATCCTACACATGACCTAGAGCTAGCCGCAGTGGTACACGCATTGAAGATCTGGCGGCATTACTTGATGGGGAAGAGGACAAAGATATATACGGATCATAAGAGCTTAAAGTATATTTTCACACAGCCAGATCTCAACCTCAGACAAAGGAGATGGTTAGAGCTAATCAACGACTTTGATGTGGGCATCAACTATCATCCTGGGAAAGTGAACGTCGTGGCAGATGCTTTAAGACGGAAGGTGCAGGTCAATAGGTTGAGCTTAAAGGACATGCCTACAGAATTGAAGGAAGAGGTTGTAAAGCTCAATCTATGTCTAGTGAATAGCGGTGAGGCCATCGCCATGGAAGTGGACTCCATATTAGAGCAAGACATACGCGACGGTCAGAAGAATGACGAGAAGATACAAGAGATTAGAGAACTCATCAAGGAGAATAAAGCCCCTGGGTTCAGAGAGGATGAACAAGGTACGGTGTGGCATGGGAAAATAATCTATGTGCCTGAGGTGAAGGAGATCCGTGAACTGATTTTGAAGGAGGCTCATGATTCCGACTATTCCATTCATCCTGGGAGTACGAAGATGTATCATGACCTCAAGAGCAGGTATTGGTGGTATGGCATGGAGCGAGATGTCACGGAACATGTTGCCCTATGTGACACATGTCAGTTGGTGAAAGCAGAACATCAACGACCCGCGGGATTATTGCAACCACTCAAAGTGCCTGAATGGAAATGGGAAGAAATAGGCATGGACTTCATAGTGGGACTACCCAGGACCCAATCGGGATATGATTCGATATGGGTCATCATTAACAGGCTAACCAAGGTAGCTCATTTCATCCCCATGAAAGAAAGCTACAGCGGATCCAAGTTGGCAGAATTGTACATGTCAAGAATCGTATGTTTTCATGGAGTGCCAAAGAAGATAGTGTCAGATCGAGGGACACAATTCACCTCAAGGTTCTAGCAGAAGTTACATGAAACCATGGGAACCCATCTAAATTTTAGTTCTGCCTATCACCCCCAGACTGACGGGTCCTTGAGGATATGCTGAGAGCGTGTGCGCTCAAGAACAATAGGAGTTGGGATAAGAACTTACCGTATGCAGAGTTCTCCTATAACAACAGCTATCAGGCTAGTATGAAGATGTCACCATTTGAGGCTTTGTATGGGAGGAAGTGCAGAACTCCACTATTTTGGAACCAAACCGGGAAAAGTAAAGTGTTTAGACCCGAAGTACTACAAGAAGCCGAGGCAAAAGTGAGGGAATTCCGCAACAACTTGAGGATAGCAAAAACCCGACAAAAGAGCTATGCCGATGTATGGAGAAGAGAGCTCGTTTTCAATGTGGGGGACTATGTCTATCTCAAGGTGTCCCCTATCCGAGGACTTCGTCGGTTCAAGGTAAAAGGGAAATTATCACCTCGATACATCGGACCCTTTCAGATTCTGGAGAGGAAAGGCGAAGTGGCATATCAACTAGAACTACCGGCTCGCCTATTGGGTGTGCACGACGTATTCCATGTGTCACAGCTCAAGAAATGTCTGAGGACGCCTGAAGAGATGTTACCCATGAATGAGGTTGACGTAGGAGAGGATCTGTCTTATGCCGAGCAACCGGTCAAGGTTTTGGAGACAATGGAATGCCTCACAAGAAATAAAAGAATTTGGATGTGCAAGGTGCAGTGGAAGCATCACTCGGAAGAGGAAGCCACATGGGAGCGAGAATACGAGCTTAAGGCACAGTTTTCAGAATTGTTTTCCTAGAACCACCAATCTCGAGGACGAGATTTCTTTTAAGGGGGATAGAGCTGTAACACCCCAAAACCTGTTAAAGAGGGGAATTTAAAATTTTTCGGACGTATTGCATGTGGTGCAGAAATTCAAATTCAAATTGCAATTCAAATTCAAATCAGAACAGAAAAGAAAAGGAAAAAGAAAAAGAAAAAAACCCAACCGGCCAGTGGGCCGAAACCCACCAGCCGGCCCAATCCCCCATGCAAGCCCGAGACCGCGCGCCCCCTCTCTTCCTCTCACTGACACGTGGGGCCCGTGTGTCATCTCCTACCTCCCGCAGGCCAACCGACCCGGACACTTCCCCCTCGCGCCCGATCGCAACAAACTCCGGAAACCCGCGCCCCCAGCCCAATTTCCGGTCCCGGACGTCTCCAACTCGATCCCAACAGACCGCTGCCCTCCCTCGCCTATATAAACGCCGACAATCGCCCTGTTTTTCCACCCCGATCGGCTGTTCTTCGCTCCGGTGAGAACCGAAGTTTCTACAGCCGATATCTTTCGATCCCTGCTCAAATTCCCTGATCTAACATGTTGATCACGTTCCACCGCCGCCAGGGAGCCCTGCAGGTGAAGGAAACGACGTGTCTTGCGCCCCAACGCCCCCCCCGACGTGCACCGAAGATCATCGCCGTTGAAGCTCGCCGCCGACCGACTTCCAGGGCCTCCGGGTGCTGGAAAACTCCTCGGTGAGCATCCCCTACCCCTCCGCAGCCGATCCATGCAAAAAGATGCGAGTTCTAACGTGTAGCGGCAAAAGCCGCGGCTGCGCCGGCGAGATCGCCACCCCCCGCCGCCGCGCGCGCGTGCTGGCTCCGGCCAGGGCGACGTGGCCCCTTGAGGGCCGTCTATTTTAAATTGCACGGTAGAAATAAAACCCGCGCGTACCGGTTCGTCGATCTAATCTGAGCCGTCTATTTTAAATCGGACGGTCCACATCAGCCCCGCGTTATAAAGGCCGGGATTCTTACGCGCTACCCCCTGGGGATTTCGGAAAACATGAGCTAGCCCCGGAAACTTCTGATCGAGCCCCTGGAACTTCAGAAGTTCGTGTAAATTCATTTAAAAATCATTTTAAGCCCCTGGACTTAATAAAAATTAGGCAAACCCCTCTGTTATGTGTAGTTAGACCCCTGGAAATTTATGAAATAGTATATTAGACCCTGCAGTAGGGCGGATTTACCTTTTTGACCCTATATGATATTAAATTTAGAAATTTGAATATGTGACTAGGATTTAAATTTAAATGGTAAGGCAAACACATGTGCAAATTCAAATTTAAACTCTCCTAGCACTTGGAAAACTTTAGAATGAGTAAAAAATAGATTTTAGGCTGAAATGAAATCTACCTAAGTGTTGTTCATATTTATTAGTTCTAGAAACACATTTTTACGCTAGGAAATAATTCTGAAAACTGATAAAATAAATTTAATTTAGTTCACATCAGAGGATAAGTTCAAAAATATATTATTTAATATTTTAGATCAGAACCTATTCTGTTTAGATGATTTGTCCTACTATTTAATATTAAAACTCACTTTTAGGCATAGAAAATAAATCTGAAAAATATAGGAAAATAGGTATGCATAATTAGAAAATGATAAATGAAGTCTCCAAATCCAAAAACTTCAATTTAGGATTTGGTAGAAGATCTGAAAACCTATTTGGAGTAGGGAATTACCTTTCATGCGAACTTGGTAGCTAAGAAGTGTATTAATTAAATATAAAGAATTTGTTGAAATTGGAAATTCATATATAGTGTGCAAACAGAAATCTGAATACAAAAGTTAGAAATCATACACATATGTTAAAAGTGCATGTAGGTCAAAAATCAACACATGCAGAGTAACCACAAAACTTAAAAATGTGAATGACTTTCATAGGTATGTATGTGTGGTTTGTATGGAGTGAAAGTGTGAACTATGTCTTATGGATTGTTTTTTTCTTTTGCTATGTGTATTGGCATGAGTAGAACCTGCCCCAGAGCAAGTTCTCCCTTTTCAAGACCAAGACTTTCCATTCCCAGAGCAGCAAGAAGAAGGCAAGTGTCCTTGACCACTTTGATCCTATACTAGAATGTGTAGGTAGAATTATTTGCATTGTCAATTGAAATATGAAACCCATGCTAGGAAGTTTCCCTAGAGTTGCATTACCTTGTTTCCTTGTAGCTTGGGTTGGGATTTATTTTATCATGTCATTTATTTATATGCTTATGCTTAGCCATGCTTAGAATGGGACAATTGGGACATGAGATCATCAATTTAGTTACCTTACTCTTGAATGCGATATTATGAGTTATGTAGAGATAGGGATCGAGGCAAGTTGGATGATTTGGTTGGTGCTGGGTGCACGAGACTCGGGTTTGTGTTTAGTTCTTGCCTGGATCCTAAGGACCGGTTCATGGAGCATGTAACCTGGCTTTACCGTGCCAACCACATGCTGAGATGGGGCAGCTTGGCCAATTAATTAGGTGTATCCCCGGCAAAGTATGGGTGTGTTGTATGATGCGGGAAATAGGTGTCAGCTGGACTACCATATGAACCGCAAGACTCAAGAGGGGGCCACTGCAGCGGGGTTGGAGCCTCTTGTATGCTGTTAGGGGTGAAACCTCAGTGGGCCCACGCTCGTCAGGAATCCCTTTGTAAAGGCTTCGTAGTGATCTCCTGGCTACACACCTGGGAAGTATGAACGTGGTTCACGACCACTGGCATAATGGAGGTTCTTTTAGTCCACCCGACAATGGGGGATGAAATCACTACGTGTGGGTACAGTGGTGCAAACTCTACAGAGTCAAAACTGTCATGACAGCCGTGCTCACGGTCAAGAGCAGCTTGGACTTATTCATGATTAGAGGATGATTAATTGGGAAGTTGTGGATGTTAAGCGGGAAGCTTAACATTGGAGATGAGACTATGTTTACTTGATAATGATGATGGGTTGAGGGATTGGGATCCATTTTACCTGTGTAGTAATGTAGGTGCTTAATAAGCTAAGGTGATAGGTAATAATTGTGTAGTGCTTTAACCATGAGTACAACCTCTCCTTGCTCTAGCCATGCATGACATAACTTTCCCACACTTGCTGAGTACCCACGGTACTCAAACTTGCTTTTCTGTTGGTTTATATTGCTGCTCAGGTCAAGAGAACGATCTGGTGTTTAATGACCAAGACTTTGGTCCCGAGGAAGGATTCTAGGTTCATGGAGTCCCCCGGGCAACGCTTGTGACGGAGCCCACAATATTTATATTCGCTGCTGATTTATTTACATGTCATGAACTTATTATCGTCCATTGAGACGTATGCTATGTAAGACTTATTTATATTCACCACTTGGCTTGTAATTAATGATGCTTCACTATTTGTCATCACATGTATGAGAGAATGATCCTGGCCTACATGTGGTATTCACTCGGTTGTTCTTCGGAGAAACCGGGTGTGACAATATCTGAGTGGTATGCGAACTTATGGCATGTTATATGTAGTATTAAATTTATTTATAAAACCGAGGAGAGTATCAATTTGTCGCTATACCCAGGATATGCAAGCATGAGAAGGCTATACAATACATGTGGAAATATATACTGGTGGGTCCTCATTAATACCTAATTTAATATATCTATATCACCCTTAAAATCCAAATCATAAAATAAAAAACCACAACAAATTTGAACACTTGAGATTCTTCACAAAACTATTTTTTCAAGATTGATATATCAATAGTAGCACAAAAATAAGTCGACGTCTTTCAAAACAATAAACGTTTATGTTCACATATGATTTAGATTTTTTTAAAATCTCGTGACTCTAAATTTGGATTGTTGTTTAAAATATAAATTAAATCTAAATTTCAAGAAAAATTAAAGAATCCCTCTTTTTTTCTTTTAATCTCTTCTTCTGCCTGGGCAGAGCCCATCTCTTTACCTCTCCCTTCCTCTCTTTTCCTGTTGGGCTGGCCCGACCTTCTTTCTTTGCCTCCTTTTTCTTTTCGGTGCAGGCCCACCTTTCCTTCTTCCTCATCCCCCCTTCTTCTCCCCCCTGCCTGAGCCCGACGCTGCCACCTTATACCCCCCTCTTTTTCCCACTCCACTAGCACCACTTACCAGCCACTGTGGCTTACGCTCTCCATCGTGGCTACAATGTGCAATACTTTTCCACTCACCATCAGTCACCGCCTCTTGCAATTAAAAACTAGAAAAATCTTGCCTGCACACCTCCATCAAAGAACCGACCTTCCTCGCTATAAAATGGTCGATTGTTGACAATGACTAAGCTACACCAATAAATCATCCTTGGCAAACACCGAAAATACATATTAATGTACCATAGTGTCAATATAAGATAAAATCAGCAATATGATGAATATACTATTGTAGCATTTCACCCAAAAGCATTCAGGGAATCGTATTTGCTCATCCCATGGGAAGGAAGTGAAGAGGGTTACTATATTTATGATTAAGGTATAGAATACTAGTCCAATTATCCAAATAGGGGGATAATACTTATAATGGAGGGGTAGTGTGATACATATAAGCATCTACTACTAAATGATACCGTAGTGGAAGATAGACTAGAAAAAAGGTAGTTCCTAATGTGCTTTTTTACATTGTGTATAGTCGATATTTGGGGGGTACATTGGATCACCCCTTGAGAGTTTGACCGGAGGGCATAACAATTAACTGATCCAAGTGATAATGATAAGATGATGGTGACGACGATGGCACACGGCGGTTCACCCGGGTTTGGGCCACCCATAGACTAATATTCTACGTCCTGCTTTGTGTGTTGTACTGAGTGGGTTGTGTCACAATGGAGAATACTCTTCTCTAATAGTTGAGTTCATCAGAGATCGATGCCCCCATCTGGCATAGAGTCCCCTCTTTTATACTACAAGTGAGGCCTTTACATGGGATGGTCGGCAGCGAGGGAAATTACTGTGCCATTTTCCCGTCTTGTCGAGGCGAGGCCGTCTTCAAGGACCTGGACGAACCGTCATGTGTCGCACCGAACGGGATGACTTTTGGTGCTTGTCAGACAATTATTGAAGTCTACAAGGGAAGCAGGGGTCCATGGCGGGCTCTATGACTTGATCTCTTGCCTACGTTTGCTGTCGTGGCAGGCATGGTTCGCCAGTTCCCCATACATAGGGACTAGTGGGATCGTATTGTCGCCGGAGTTGTTTGCGTGGGCGCTACCAAAGGGTATGGCAGGGCCACGTATTTACTCCACTAATTATATCGAGCCTCTGACCGAGGGCATGGTAGCGGCGCCTAATACTTTTTGCTCTACCATGAGTGCATTCCTCGGTGGCATGCCATTTAGGTTTTATATAGTGATTGGGCAGTCCCTGACATAGACTGATAAAGATGGGGGCTACAATGGTAAGATTGGTCAGGGAGGTTGGCCCCCACCCTGACATGGATTGCTGGATTTTTGGGCTTGTCTCGTGTCCGTTAGTCCTTTGGAGGTTTGGATTATGGGCCACGTCTTCATCACTTGAGGCTTCGTGGTTGTGGAGCCCATGGGTCGTCACGGCTTAATGATGGTTAGTGGGAACATCCATTCCCAATAAATTGACAGGATCCCCCAGCCCTAGTCGCTTACACCGGGATCGGAGGGAGTGATAGGGGCCACTCTTCCTGTTGATGTAACACTTTGTCTTTCAATGTGGCTGTTGTTTCAAGGGTTCCGAGAGACGAGAGGGTGTATGTCCAGTCGAAATTTCGTGCAGAAGAAACATCAGACACAATGAAAACCGTTCCCATTCTTGACGTTCCGGACTATAAAAAGCATACCATTTGATGATAATGTAAAGCACCTCTTAGCCTTCACCTTCCTTGTGCCCTTCAACTTTTGTGGTCAGTGTATAGATGTACTAGATTTCCTAGTAGATAATGTCTCCATATATTCAATGCAAGCACCACTACAACAAGTTCAAGATCATGAGTCAGATAGTGCTGCTCATGATTCCATAGCTGTGATCCATACGCGATAATGCGTCCCCCTTGCATAAGAACACATCCAAGCCCGATGTCAGATACATCACAATAAACATCAAAGGACTTGATCGTATCAAATTGAGTTAAAACCAGGGCTGTTGTGAGGTGTTTCACCAGTACTTGAAAAACTTCCTCACATGATTCACTCTAGACATATTTGATGCCCTTTTTCAGAAGCTCCATCAAAGGTTTAGCAATTTTTGAGAAACTTGGAATGAATCTCCAGTAATAACCTACTAAACCTAGGAAACTACAAACTTCATGGACGGATGTTGGAGGTTTCCCTTTTCCACTTGCTCAGTTTTACTTGGATCAACCGCGATGCGTTCCGCTGAGATAATGTATCCATGAAATAACACTTGACTGATCCAAAAATTACATTTGTTGAACTTCGCCTACAGCTTGTGATCTCTCAATCGTTGGAGTACAATATGCAAATGTTCTATATGTTCTTCTCCTGACTTGGAATAAACCAAAATGTTGTTGATGAATATCACAACGAATCTATCCAACTTCAGCATGAACAGCGAGTTCATGAGATTCATAAAACTAGTTAATCCAAATGACATGATAAGATATGCCCGTATGTCGTCGAGAATGCCAATACATCTTCCGTCCGAATTTTGATTTCCTGACAATCAGACCGAAGATCCATCTTTTAGAATACCTTAGCACCCTCTAGTTGATCAAAGAGAATGTCAATGCGAGGTAGTGGATACTTGTTCTTGATAGTCACGGTATTAAGCCGATGATAATCCACAAATAGCCTCAGTGTCTCGTCCTTCTTTATGAACAGCGCTGAGCATCCCATGGTCACGAGCTCGGCTGAATGAAATCCTTACTCAAAAGGTCATTCAATTGGTACTTCAATTCGGCAAGTTCATTTGGTGCTATTTTATACGGCCTCTGAGAAATCGGTGTGGTTCCCGGTGCTAGTCCAATCTTGAAATCAACATCACGTTCAGACGGCATGCCCGGTAAATCATCGGGAAACACATTCGGGTATTCACGGACCGCAGGAATGTCTTCCAACTTAATGGTTTTAGAATAATATGCTGTTGCAATGTCCTGAACATCTTTTTCAAGAACCAAGAGATGGCAGCCATGAATTGTAGAGTTAAGCTGAATTGTTCAAGGACCGATGTTGAGCACAACGTCATGGTGGTGTAGCCATGAAATTTCTAAGATAGCATCAATCTTTTGACCCTCTAGTATGATGAGAGAAGTGTGGTATAATCTTCCACCCATACATAGTGGTTCTTTGGAGACCATACTATGGGATGCTATGTTCACTCCTGGTAAGCAAATCAAGTAAGAACTTATTGTGGGTGTAAGTGGTATTTGATGCTTGACAACATATGATTTGCTTATGAAATTGTGAGTTGCACCGGAATCAAAGAGTAGGACAACAGGGTGGTTATAGAGACTGAAGGTACCCGTGAATACGTGTTCGCCTTCCAGAACATCCTCGATAGCGAGATGATGGATGTTGCCAGATTTCGGGCTGTCTTCTTGGGTTGGCTAAGGGGCTGATTAGCACCCTAGTGTGTTGTTTGCCTGCTGTCCTGTGGCTTTTCTGACAGTCCCGAGAGAAATGACTGGCAGGACCACGCGTGTAGCACGTGTATTGGGTTGGTCCTCCGCTGATTTGAGGGTGGAATCCCGGTGCATGATGCTGCTGTGGAAATGCACGTGGGACCATCCTTTGTTGTTGCTGCTGTTGCTGTAGTTGTTGTGGTTGGAAGCTCGGTGTATTGTAGGGACGACCATGGAATAATGGTGGCCGCGCAGCTGGCTACCATCTCTGACCGGACAGTGATCGGTACACCATACGGTACTTTTGTGGAGCACCACTCATGCTGCCCTGCGGTGCACTCCTCTTTCTTTCTCCGCTGCAAGCTCCCGTTGGGTATCTTATTGCACAATCGCGGCATTGACAAGGTTGTTGAGTGTGCCGCAATTGAACATGGAAAGATTGTCCTTCAATTTGGGGCTTAGACCTCGATAGAATCTCTCCCGTTTCCTACTCTCCGTGCTTACAATATCCGACGCGCACTGTGCCAGATGGTTAAAGATCTTGGAGTATACGTGAGCACTCCTCCCTTCTTGTTTCAGTTCCAAGAACTCCTGAAGCTTTCTCTTAATAACCCCAGGAGGTATATGATAGGGGTGGAACGCCTACCGGGATTCGTTCCAAGTCACGGCATGCCTGGCAGGTAGGGAGGCGATGTTGTTCGCCCACCAATCAAAGGCTTAGCCATGAAGTGTCTGCACTGCAAAGAGTGCCTTTTGCCACTCAATACATTGGAGCAGCCCAAATTTAGACTCTATTGTACGCAACCAATTATCTGCCTCCAATGGTTCTTCGGTTTCAGCAAATACAGGTGGATGCATCGCCAAGAAATCCATGTATGTGCTTTGTTGAGGCTGGCGATGGCCTCCATCATGACGTCCCCCTTGATGGGACATATTCTGTACTAGAGCTCACAGCAGCTCGGTCTGCTCGTCGGGCGTACTCGCCATGGCAGCAAGAACATCCGCTAAAGTGAGCGGAGGAGGTGGTGGTGTTGGCTGCTGTGTTGTCGGTTGCTTTGGCTGTGGGGAGTCATTTCCTCCTGGACTCGTACCTCCCACATCGTACGTGGTACGTGTGCGCACCATTCTGCAAGCACAACAAAACACCACCCCATCAGCACAATGTAGATAAGCAACCTATGAACATGTTGTGAAACTTAAAGAAGTACACAACACTCATGGGTATACAAAATCCACAGCGAGCTGATATTTCTGCTAGACTTGACCATACTAGAAATATAATAGATTTTGATCAGGGAAACAGAAATTTCGTATCTCAAGTTGAACAACATAGTTAAAGTTAACTTCAATATATTTTCAACGAGTATTTATTTACTCTAAAATAAATTCTAGATCAAAATTTATTTAGATACTCCTTTTTCAAGAGGCTGATTTGATCACCATTTTCCACAACCCTGTATTGAAACCTGAAAAAACTTTGAGTTACATAGTTGTAACATACATCATAAGATTTGCAACGGTTCATCATATAGCCCTTAACAATTTTTATACAGAAATTTATCGGTAACCTACACAAAATTCCAGAGAGGTCTTCCACTGTTCTGGTTGTGGAACAGTTATTATTCTACTGGGAGTTTAACCAGATTGGAAGGTGATTCTTGTGAGACCTATGTGTGCTGAATACATTGGCTATGACGATAAAAGTTTTGAATTATGCCAAAACACTCTTTTTGTCAAGGTCCGACTCTAGCTCCGACTTGCTATGGCTAGGTCCGACATGTGTTTGGTTAGCTCCGGCGGTAGGTCCGACTAGCTTTGGTAAGTTCCGGTGCTAGGTTCTGCAAGCTTTGGTAAGCTCCGGCTCAAGGTCCGGTTAGCTTTGTAAAGGTCTGGAGCTAAATCGCAATGGTTCTGTTTTTACCATGCAAATGTTTTGAACTTGCTTTACATCTATGGGAAGTTTGCTTAGTATTCTTTTACTAAGTTTTTGAAGTTTTATGGCTGTTTACGGTGGTTAACATTTTGCTATGGTTTGCAACATGCTTATGTTAGGTGTTCACATAAGGTGTTGTGGTTTTCGGAACTAACGTGAGTCAAGTCGTGGACTTGTGCTCAAAAGTATTGGTTGTTTATTCATGTGCAGGTGTTGCTTGAGTTCAACATATGGCTGGTGACGGGATCCATTGAACTAGTCTTAGGGAGAAGATGAGGTTTAACAACCAAGTTCAGAAGGAATTGTGGTTGAGTTGATCGGGAGGTCGCGCAGCATGTTTGGATCAAGAACAATGCATATGAAGGTATCGTGGACGTCGTTGGAAGTTGTTTGCACGTGTGCAAGGAGTGCATGGACGTGGCAACATGGTTCCAAGGCGTGATGAAGAGATGTGGATGTAAAGAATTGGTAGGAAAGGTCCAACCGGCTGGATTGTGGACTCAGGCTGCGGCTGAGTCGGTTATGGCTCAAATATGAAAAGATTTGAGTTGGTTATGATAGGATTTCGAGTGGGACATGAAGTTGAATTGTTTTAGGAATGTGGGATACGTTTCCAAGGTGTTTGGAAGTCTTATGATTGCTTCTATCTGCATATAGAAGAGTCTTGAGCAGTTATGGAAAATTTTGATTCAGAAACTGAGTAGGATTAGAGTCCTAGTTTGAATTGGGTTGGCCTTTGGGCTGGTTATATAAGCAAGGGAGGCCAGAGCTCGTGCTAAGATGACCTTGGGCTGTTCCTCTTATGTTTTGATCAATAAAATTCGTAATTTAGAGGAGCTTTTGTGCTTTGTTCGTCCGACTTGTTTTTGTCAAGTCTTTCTCGTCGAGTTTCTGAACAGCACGATAGTGCTTCGGTGTTTTGATCATAATTTGAGTTTTGCAGATCCAATTGACGTGATTCTTTTTGTGTTGTCTTCAAAACTTGATTATCTATCATCTGTGAAAATTTCACGGCCATTGGATTTGTAGTTTCTGATATACACGAGTTTCTTTGCAGTGTTGCAGATCTGGTTTTTACTCAAGTACAACAGATTGACCCTCGTTTGATCTATCGATCATAACTTGAGTTTTTCTTGACGGATTTCCGTGATTCTTGTTGTCGTGTCTTCGTGACTTGATTCTCTATAATATATACCACTTTTTTCATGGTTTAACACATTTAGATCAGTCGCATACACGGTTTCTTTAACAGATCGATTTTCTGTCGAGGGGGTTTTTGTTGCTTCCGCTAAGAAGTTTAAATCTACCATTAACCCCCTCTGGTAGCTTTTCACGTGCTCTTCAATCCTCCAATTGGTATCAGAGCCATGGTGCTCTAATATTTGTGATTTGCACGTGTTTTGACTAATCATCATGGAGAAATACTCCGCAAAACCTTGTGTGTTCAGTGACAATGATTTTCAGGTTTGGAAGGCACGAATGGAGGCTTTCATCTAGGCGCAAGGCTTCGCAATATGGGAAAAGGTGTACAAGGATTATGACGTGCCGCCAAATGATAAGGTCACGGCTACGAACATGAGAGATGTTGACAACAACAACAAAGAACGGAACTTGATCATATAAGGATTAACTCAAAGTGACTTCGACCGTGTTGCACACCTCCGATCTGCATACGATGTGTGGAAAACACTTTGTGACTACCACAAAGGATCCAACACGATCAAGGAGGTAAGATAAGATATATTCAATAAAGAATACATGCACTCTGAGATGCAACCCGGTGAGTCAATCGATGACCTCTTTGCTCGCTTCAATAAAATTCTCAGCAACTTGCGTAGTGTCAACGTTAATTTCTCAGATGCTGAAAGTACTTGGCAATTACTAAGTGCATTAGACATGTCAATTTGGGAGATGAAAATTACATCTATTCGTGAATCTACTGTCATAAGTACACTTACATTAGATGTGCTATATTCTAAGTTAAAAACTCATGAAATTGACATAATACCACGTAAGAACCCCAACAAGTCTCTTGCATTTGTTTCACAACGTGACATGCCTAACTCTAGTCAATCTTCATCTTGTGGTACACTTTCTTTGTTGTCCTCTCTAACCCTTGAACAGATTGAGAAGTTTCAAGAGGAAGAACTTGCACTCATCTCTACTCGGTTCTCAAAAGCATTGCAAAATGTGAGAACTAGAAGGAGAGGAAGTGCCGGACCTCAACGATGCTTCGAATGTGGTAAGACATGACATTTTCGTACGGATTGCCCTAACATTTCAGGTTATACTTCTCGTAATGAAAAGCAAACTAAGACGAAGGACTCCTCTGCAAACGATAAGAAAAAGAAGAAGGGTTTTAAAGGACACCAATTGGTAAATAGTTTTATCTCCGCACTTCAAGAACTTGGCTCGAGCGATGTAGACACAGAAGTGACGAAGATGATTTGGCAAACTTTTGCTTCATGGAGGGCAAGTCAAGTTCAAGTATGGAGGAGGCAGAACACAACAGCGACAATGAAGAGGTATGTCCTACTTGCGAAGAAATGTGTGATGCTATTTCTCGTGCCACTGTTATAGTTAAGAAAAAGGACAAAAAGCTTAGGTACAATGCTGTTAAAATTGAGTCACTAGAATGTGAAATTAATCGTTTGAATTCTTTGATTCCTAGTGATGATTCTTGTTCCTCATGTGGTTTAATATATGAACAATTTTCCTCTCTAAGAAGTGCCACACTTGATAAACTTGAGTTAGAGATTTTAAAGAACAGAGAGCTTGCTGCACTTAATGATAAAAACTTGAAAGATGCTTGTTGTTCTACAATTGATTTGCATTGTTCTACTTGTCATGATCTTAATAATAAACTACAAGATGCGATGAATGAAATTTCTATATTGAACAATGCTTTACGTTCTCATGAAGTTAAGTATTGTTCCAATTGCAAAGTAAAAGGAAAAACTTCATGTCAAAACTGTCTAGACTTGTCTAAAAAACTTGATGACATAAATAGGACACTAGAGCGGTTTTATAATGGGAATAAGAATCTGAACTTGCTGTTGAATTATTATAAATCTTGCAATGATAAAACTGGTTTAGGTTTTGATTCCCATGCTCATGCTAAAGCACATCCACCTAAAATTGTAAAGTCATTAGGAAGTGGTTTGGTTAAAATAGTTCCTAAACAAAAAGAAGTGGTTTTTAAATCTGCAGAAGTGTCGTCTCATTCGGTTTCAAATAAACATGTTGTCTGCTCATCTAGACATGAACCTAAAGTTAAATTTCATTGTACCTACTGTGGTCGAGATGGTCATGTCATAGATTTTTGTTATAGACTAGCTAAGCAACAGAAAAAAGAAAAGAATGATTGCTAGATCACATAAAAACTGTGCAAAACTTGTTGCTTGTGCTGAACCAAATGTTAGGAATATGCAACCTGCTGTAATGAGTCAAAAACATGCAAAATTTGCTTCCGGACCTACTATTTTTAGTGCTACTCATGTAACACCTCGTAGGTCAGTAGTTGGGTACAAAAATCCTCAAATTTTGGCTCATAAACCTTCTGTTTTATCTCAGCCTTTGCGTGTTACTTCTACTGGACGTCGTGTGACTCAGTACTGGATTCCAAAATGCCTTTTGACTAACCCCAGTATTGAGTCATCGACGTATTATACTTCTATGTAGGTTACACGCTTGAGGAAGGAGAACATTTGGATTGTGGATTCAGGATGCTCATGCCACATGACCGGTAACAAAGAATGGTTCTCCTCCCTCTCTTTTATGTCACATGTAGAAAATGTTACTTTTGCCGATAATTCTTCAACTCCTATAATTGCTAAGAGTTCGGTTAGAGTAAATAATCACTACACTTTAAAAGATCTGGCACTTGTTAAAAATTTAAAATACAACTTGCTTTCTGTTTCACAATTGCTAGATGAAAATTTGGAAATTATTTTCACTAAAAATTGTTGCAAGGTTGTAGATTCAAATAGTGAGCTCATTTTTAATATGTCTCGGTTTGGAAGAGTTTTTAAAGCTGATTTTGATATGTCATCCTCTAAGCATAGGTGTCTAGTTGCTAATGATTCAAAAGACTTATATTTTTGGCATCGTAGACTTAGTCACGTAGGCTTTGATCATGTCACACGTGTTAGTGCTCTTGATCGCATACGTGAGCTGCCTAAGCTTAAAGGGGACAAAGAAATTGTGTGCTCTTCTTGTAGACATGCTAAGATGGTTGCAGGTTCACATGCTCCTCTCGCAATGACCATGACAACTGAACCGGGTCAACTTTTGCACCTTGACACCGTAGGACCTTCACGTGTTCAATTGTTTGAAGCTAAATGGTATGTTCTTGTGATTGTTGATGATGTGGCAGACCGGAATCCTCTCATCCAGGATCGTAGAGGGTGGTGCCGCACGATGCGACACCCGAAAGCACACATCATAAGGATACATTGTATTACATAGAGAACCAACTGAAATGTACAAAGTAGTACACTACTCCAGTTACAAACTAGTGTTCATATTATACAGCGGAAACTAAATTTGTACAACTCACGCTCGTCTATCTCGCAAAAGTCGGTTGCCCAGCCCTAGGGCAACCCACACTAGCTGCACCTCTCCAGCTCAGCGCGGCGTGTACGGCTCCCACTCAGCCGTGGTCCCCGACGGAGGGTAAACCTCGCCGGTGGACTCGTAACCCGAGTCCGTGGGTGGCTCCTCACCTGGAAAAACACTTAAGCAGCAACCATCAGCACGATGGCTCAACAAGACTTAACCGACTCACCTAGGCATGAAACTCTACATGCAGTTTACACGAACATGGGATAGTAATTTCAGCAAATGGACACGCCTACAAGTTCAGCCTTAGTTCATCTTTTAGCCACAAGTTAACAATTCATGAATAAGAAATTTAGTAAGCGATATTTGGTGGCACACATGTAGCAATACAATTATACATATCAGCAGAATTGAATCATAACATTCCATGATTTATCTACTTTACGACGCAGTGAACAAGCGGTACTCGTCACCGCGAGGGACGGCAAATCGACTCGATATACACCTGCAGGGAAACCCGAAGAGCACGTCAAGTACGCCCACCCGTGGAGCTGCACAGCACGCTCACTCGATGTCGTACGAGACAACCTTTCACCCAACAGCCTGAACGTCGAAATGGTAGCACCGAAACGGACAGGAGGTTCCCTACACGGAGCATCTCTCTATGCCCATTAGCAGATTTCCACCTTCCTGCTCTCAGCCTACACCTATAAATCGGTGTGTTATGCCTCGACGCCCGGAGGTTTAGGTTACATCGGTTTATCAGGGCTCATATATCCGATATGCCTTCGGTACGTTCAATACTTGTTCAGCAGGGCCGCACACGGATCGGTCCTCAATCGACACGGACAGGGCTGCGCACACAAGACTTCCTCTTGCTGCGCCCTAGCCCCTGTCTAGTCTCATTTTCATTACTAAAGTGATCTCACATCACTCGAACCAATCCCGTGTGTGCCAAGCCTAACTTGCGAGTAGATTCCAACTACTCGACTTGTACCGTAAGTCCTATGAATCATTAAGCAAAGCCTGTCTACTCGAGGCCTTAGACACTACCCTCACTCTTATAGTGTAGGATCAAAGTACACGTGTAAAGCTACCAGAGGGGGGGTGAATGGTAGATAAAAACTTTTCAGCGGAAGCAACAAAACACCCCTCAGCAGAAAACCGATCTGTTAAAGAAACCGTGTGTGCGACTAATCTAAACATGTTCAACTGTGACAAAACTAGTATAGATTGTAGAGAATCAAGTAACGAATACGTCACAACAAGAATCATGAAAATCCGTTGAGAGAAACTCAAGTTACGATCGAAAGATCGAACAAAGGTCAATCTATCCTACGCGAGAAAAACAGTTCTGGAATACTGCAAAGAAACTCGTGTAGATCAGAAACCACAAATTCAATGACCGTGAAATTTTCATAGATGATAGATAATCAAGTTGTGAAGACAACCCAAAAAGAATCACAATAATTGGATCTGTAAAACTAGAGTTATGATAAGACCACCGAAGCAAGGTAGTGCTGAACAGAAACTCGACGAGAAAAACTTGTCTGAAACAAGTCGGACGAACAAGGCACAAAAGTTCCTTTAGAATACGAATTTTGTTTATCAAAACACAAGAGAAACAGCACCAAAGTCAATGCGCCCACAAGCCTTGGCCTCCCTTGCTTATATAACCAGCCCTAAGGCCAACCCAATTCAAACTAGGACTCCGACTCCTACTTGGATTCAAACTGTAACTTTCCAATACTGCTCAAGACTCTTCTACACGCAGATAGAAGCAATCTTAAGACTTCCAAACACCTTAGTAACGTCCCAAACATTCCTAAAACAACTTAAATTCGTGACCCACATGAAATCCTATCATAACCAACTCAAAACTTTCCATATTTGAGTCAAACACGACTCAACCGCAGCCTGAGTCCATAATCTAGTCGGTTGGACCTTTCTGACCAATTCTTTACGTCCACATCTCTTCATCACGCCTTGGAACCATGAAGCCACGTCCATGCACTCCTTGCACACGTGCAAACATCTTCCAATGACGTCCAAGATACCTTCATATGTATTGTTCTTGATTCAAACATACTGCGCAACCTCCCGATCAACTCAACCACAATGCCTCCCAAACTTGGTTGTTGAATCTCATCTTCTCCCTAAGACTAGTTCAATGGATCCCGTCACCAGCCATATCTTGAACTCAAGCAACACCTGCACATGAATAAACAACCAATACTTCCGAGCACAAGTCCTCGACTTGACTCTCGTTAGTTCCGAAACTACAACATCTTACGTGAGCACCTCACATAAGCATGTTGTAAACCATAGCAAAATGATATCAGCCATAACCACCAAAACACACCAAAAACTTAGTAAAATGATACTAAGCAAACTTCCATAAGAGTAAAGCAAGTTCGAAACACTGCAAGTTAAAAGCAGAACCATTGCAATCAATCTCCGAACCTTACCAATGCTAACCGGACCTTGAACCGGAGCTTACCAAAGCTAGTCGGACCTAGCGCCGGAGCTTACTAAAGCTTAGTCGGACCTAGCACGGAACATACCAAAGCTAGTCGGACCTAGCACCGGAGCTAGCAAAAACAAGTCGGACCTAGCCAAAATTAGTCAGACCTAGACAAAGCAAGTCGGACCTTACGTCGGACCTATCGTCAGACCTTGCAGGAGCTCGGACCTAGAGTCGGACCTTGTTAAAAAGGTGTTTTGGTAGTATTCAAAACTTTTATCGTCAAAGCCAATGTATTCAGCACACATAGGTCTCACAATCTCCCCCTTGATGAATGCATTGGAAACACCACTTAAAATCCGAACATTGGCTTATTCACATGAAAAGTTTTGAAAATAATTTCTCCCCCTTTTTAAATCAGAAATAAAATGAGAAGAAAAACAAAAATACCAAAAATTATCCCCCTGAGAAGAATTGTGCCAAAACACTTGTGAATGTGTGCAATGTGTGATCAAGTTCTCCCCCTTTGACAATGTATTCAGCAAGGTACAAAAGAGAAATTTTAATTTGTTATGAGCATATTATAACATATACATATAAAACAAAGCTCATCCAAATCATACTATCAAGTAACTTACACTATCACATCAATGAGATACATAAAGTAGTGTAAGCCATGCTAGAGATCAAGTGTAATTTTCAATTTAAGCAAGTCATGATCTCACAAACTTAGCTATTTCAAGACCTGAAAGCATGACACTTGTTGCTACATTTTATTTATCATTTAAAGTACAAATTTTGATCTTATGAAATTTGCAAGAGATATGCAGCATCAGCCTTATTCTAACCAACCAAGCCAAGCCTATGTCATTTGACAGTCAGAAGCTTAAGAACATAGTTTTAGTCATACACAACTCTTTTCAAGTTCATATCTAAGTGCAATGATAAGCCATCTCAAAAGAATAGGTGCGATGCATGCATATTCTCTTGATCTTTTCTCATTTTTTATTTGAACATAAAAACTCAACATGTGAGTTGATTACTTGATTAATTCTTTATGATTAAAAGCACTTGTGAGCATGCAACAAGTTCAAAACAGAAAAAAAGTTCGACCATGACCAGATTTAGTGTAAGTAATTATTCCAATTACTAGACATGGTAAAAACTACAAAATGTATAACACGAGTAATGTAGTAAGAATTTTCAGCATGGAAAAGGAATCTCAAAGTCATATATGCATGAAATACTATGCTCATATTATTTTAATTTCAGATTCACACATAGACTTCCCAAGTTTCAAAATTCTCCCTCAATTTAAGCCATGAGGATGCATAACCCCTATTTCACTACGAATGCATCAAAAACGAGTGAAATCTAAAGGTTTTGTAAAAATGTCAGCCAATTGTTGTTCGGTATCTACATGGTGAAGCACAATGTTCCCTTTTTCGATATTATCACGGAGAAAGTGATACCTAATGTCAATGTGCTTTGTTCTCGAATGTTGCACGGGATTTTTAGCAATGCAAATGGCACTAGTGTTATCACAAAACAGTGGAACACTATCTAGATCAACCCCATAGTCCATAAGTGTTTGAACAATCCAAAGAATTTATGAGCAAGCACTAGCAACAGCTACATATTCAGATTCGGCTGTGGATTGTGCAACTGAACTTTGTTTTCTAGAGGACCAGGCAACAAGTGAATTACCAAGAAAATGACAAGCACCAGAAGTACTTTTACTATCAATCCTACAACCCCCAAAATCAGCATCGGAAAAATATTTCAAAGTAACGGTTGAGGAAGAAGGAAGAAAAATACCAAATTCTTGAGTTCCATGTAAGTACATGAGAATCCTTTTGACGGCTTGACGATGTGAAGAACGTGGGGAGGCTTGAAACCGTGCACAAAGACATACGCTGAATTGTATGCCCGGTCTTAATGCCGTGAGATACAAAAGTGATCCGACCATGCTTCTATATTCTTTTTTATCAACGGGATCACAATCTTCATCAAGTTCAAGTGTCGTTGCTGTTCCCATTGGTGTCCGAAGAGGCTTGCTTTTGTCCATGTTGAAGCGCCTTAGGAGATCTATTGTATACTTTGTTTGATGCACAAAGGTACCCTCCTTGGTTTGCTTGATTTGCAGCCCCAAAAAGTACGTGAGTTCTCCCATCATACTCATCTCAAATTCTGAACTCATCATAGATGAAAACTTGGACACAAGATCATGAGAAGCACAACCAAAGATAATATCATCCACATACACTTGAACGAATAATGAGTCATTGCCATGCTTAAGCACAAAAAGAGTTTTATCAACCTTGCCCATGGTAAACCCCTTTTCAAGTAAGAATGTTTTTAACTTATCATACCATGCTCTAGGGGCTTGTTTGAGACCGTACAAGGCTTTGGACAGTTTGTAAACATGATTAGGAAAATTTGGATTTTCAAAACCAGGTGGTTGTTTGACATAAACCTCCTCATCTAAGTAGCCATTAATAAACACACTTTTAACATCCATTTGATATAGCTTAAAACCTTTAGATGCAGCAAAAGCTAACAAAATTCTTATGGCTTCTAATATAGCAACAGGAGCAAAAGTTTCATCAAAATCTAGACCTTCAACTTGTGTGAAACCTTGAGCAACCAACCTAGCCTTATTCCTAACCACAACCCCATCCTCACTTTGTTTATTTTTAAACACCCATTTAGTTCCAATTAAAGCGTGACCTTGAGGTGGAGGTACAAGTTTCCAAACATTATTTCTTTCAAAATTTTCTAACTCTTCTTGCATGGCAATAATCCAAGATTTATTAGTGAGTGCGTGTGATATATCTTTGGGTTCAAAAGAAGCAACAAAAGCAGAATGGGCATGAGAATTGGGGTCGAAAAACCTGGATCTTGTAACTCGTTCATGCAAGCTTCCAATAATTTGTTGTGGAGGATGACTTTTGAGAATACGGAGGGGAGTGGACACTTCACAAGCTTCTTCTTCTTCATGTTCATCACAAATAGATGAGCTTGTGACGTGAGGAGGATCTGGACCAGCAATGGGGGTCGTCGGTGCTGGCTGTGAATCAAGATCAGGAGCTGGAACAATGTCATTAGCTGCTGAATTTTCGGGCAGCAGCACCACTTCTTCCTCTTCTTCAACGAAAATACTCTCCCCCTGCGGATATGGATCCGGACCTGCAATATTTGAACTAGTACCTGGGATAGCTTTATCAAAAGAAATATCACAAGTCTCCACAATTTTGTTAGTATCAAGTAAAAGCACACGGTAGCCTCTAGTATGAGATGGATAACCAAGAAACATGCCATCAACAGATCTAGCTTCAAATTTATCAAGATTACCATGTTTCTTAACAAAGCATTTGCAACTAAAGACCCTAAAGTGTGTGACACTAGGCCTATGTCCAAACCTGAGCTCATATGGTGTTTTACCTAGCTTAGCACACAAGAAAACACGAATTGAGACATAACAAGCGGTTGCAATTGCATCAGCCCAAAATTTCCTAAGAGTTTGATATTCATCAAGCATAGTCCTAGCCATCTCAACTAAGGTTCTGTTCTTTCTCTCTACAACACCGTTTTGTTGAGGTACATATGGTGAAGAAAATTGATGATCTATTGCATTTTCAGCACAAAAGTGATCAAACGATTGATTTTTAAATTCGGTTCCATTATCACTTCTAATTGCTCTTAAAGATCCTGGGTGATCAATTGATAATCTAAGAAATAAAGTCTAAAGTGACTGAAAGTTTCATTCTTAGATGCCATAAAGTAAACCCAAGAGTATCTAGAATAGTCATCAACAATCACAAGAACATACCATTTACCTCCGAAGGATTGAACACGTGAAGGTCCTACGGTGTCAAGGTGTAAAAGTTGACCCGGTTCAGTTGTCATGGTCATTGTGAGAGGAGCATGTGAACCTGCAACCATCTTAGCATGTTTACAAGAAGAGCACATAATTTCTTTGTCCCCTTTAAGCTTAGGTAGCCCACGTATGCGATCAAGAGCACTAACACGCGTAAGATGATCAAAGCCTACGTGACCAAGTCTACAATGCCAGAAATATAAATCTTTGGAATCGTTTGCAACCAGACATCTATGCTTAGAGGAAGACATATCAAAATCAGCTTTAAAAACACTTCCAAACCGAGACATGTTACAAATAAGCTCACTATTTGAACCTACAACTTTGCAGCAGTTTTTATTGAGAATAATTTCCAGATTTTCATCTAGCAATTGTGAAACAGAAAGCAAGTTGTATTTCAAATTTTTGGCAAGTGCCACATCCTTTAAGTGTAGTGATCATTTACTCTAACCGAACCCTTAGCAATTATAGGAGTTGAAGAATTATCGGCAAAAGTAACATTCTCGACACGTGACACAAAAGAGAGAGAGGAGAACCATTCTTTGTTACCGGTCATGTGGCGTGAGCAACCTGAATCCACAATACAAATGTTCTCCTTCCTCAAGCGTGTAACCTACATAGAATCACAATACGTCGATGCCTCGATACTGGGGTTAGTTAAAAGACATTTAGGAATCCAGTACTGAGTCACACGACGTCTAGCAGGAATAATATACGAAAGCTGAGATAAAACAGCAGGTTTATGAGTCAAAGTTTGAGATTTTTTGTTCTTAACTACCGACCTATGAGGTGTTACTTGTGTAGCACGAAAATCAGTAGCTCCGGAGGCAAAAACAGAAGGTCTGGAGGCAAAAACTGAAGCTCAGGAGGCAAAAACTGAAGCTCAGGAGGTAAACTTTGAATATTTCTGACTCATAACAGCAGGTTGCATGTTCCTGACATTCGGTTTAGTATGTGCAGCAAATTTTGTATGAGAGTTATAAGATCTAGCTTGTATTCTTTCCTTTTTATGTTGTTTAGCTAGTCTATAACAAAAATCTATGACATCACCATCTCTACCTGAAAGTGCATCTAGGAAATCCCTTGTGGGTTTTGGCTAATTGATGACAAGCATATGAGATCCTAACGAAATGATTGCAGGACAAACTAAGTGAACTAGCTAGGTGCGCACAAAAAGATGAAAAATAGAGTGGTGCCCGAAAAGGAAGACTTTAGTGGAATTTGGAAGAACAAAGTAGATGAAAATGTATAGGGTGTGTGTGAGAGACACACCCCAAGAGCTCATGACTTTGAATAAGGGTAAGGGGTTTAAAAATTAACTAAAATCCACTGAAAACCAGACTAGTCCGTTCATGGACCGGACTAGTCCATTTAACTTTCTGGAAGACGCAAACATAGTGCACCGGACTAGTCCGCCTTGTGAACCGGACTAGTCCGGTCAGCTCACTGGAATGCAACCGGACAAGTCCGGTTTTAGACCGGACTAGTCCGGACATGTCTCTGTTGTCCTCTTTAGAGGACTGCGGACAAGTCCATCCAAGCGACAGGACTAGTCCGCTGAAGTTTCTGAAACCCCATTTCACATAGCACCGGACAAGTCCGGTTTGTGGACTGGACTAGTCCGGTTAACCCACTGGAAGTAGATCGGACAAGTCTGAACATATACCGGACTAGTCCGGTAGTAGGTTTAACAACGGTAACTTTTTGGGAAAGCCTATAAAAAGAGGTCCTTCGTCTTTTCCCTGAGAGAACACGACACATATTGTCAAAAACTAGAACCCTAGCGCCGCCACCTGACCCAAGAGCCCAAAACACATCTCCCCATACATCTAAGGTGCAAAAAGGCCAAGATCAATCAAATACTTGGATTTGGGATTGAGAGATCGTCGTTCCTTCGTTGTGAGCTCTTGGGGTTTGATCTCTCTACACTCATATTCTGCATTGTAATCTTTTTGAGTGTATTTGATCAACTTCTCATTGTAATTCTTGTGGGAGCCCTCAACGTGTGAGGTTGCCCCATAAACACGGTGATTACACGTGATAGTGGAGTCAAGTCGGCCTTTGTGGTGACTTGAAGAGGGAAAGGGTTGGGAACCCGGCTCTGTGTGGGCTTCCTCAACGAGGACGTAGATCTCTTGGTGAGATCGAACCTCGGTAAAAATTTGTGTCTCTTGTCTCTCATTTGTTTTGCATTTTGACACATTAGATCACTAGTTTGCTAGTCATCGTTTGAGTTTCTTACAAGTTTGCACGTGCATCCATACAATAAATTTAATTTATAAAAACTGTTGTTCTCATTCCGCTGCTAAAAGATTAAATTTGTGAGACACACTTAATTAACTCAAATAATTCAGCACACCGGACTAGTCCGCCCACACAACCGGACTAGTCCGGTCAGTCAAGTTTCTGATAACTTCATTAAGTGTGCAGGAATTCTTTAAAGGCCTATTCACCCCTCCCCCCTCTAGGCAACATTCAATTGGTATCAGAGCCAAGTTCTCCATCAACGAGACTCACATCTCAGAGAGATCAATGGCCTCTGAGAAGAACAACGATATCCCGAAGACGAGCAACAATGATGAGGAGCAAGAAGCCAAAGCCTTCGATGTGCTGAAAGAAAGTCCACATGACGATGAAGAAGTGAGGCAGCTAAAAGCACTCCTGAGAAAGAAATTGCTGTCACAAAAGGGAAAAGAGGAAGAAAAGACGACGGGGAGTGGTCATCACGACTACTCCCGGTATCCTTACAACTACAACCATCTCAATTCAAATAATCATTATCTCTCTATTCCTATGGGAAGGCCCCCACAGTTTGATGGAAGTGACTACACCATGTGGAAGTACAATATGAAAATGCATCTAATATCCTTGAATCCCAGCCTTTGGCATATTGTCTGCACAGGAATAGATATCCCAGACACGGATGAAGAACTCACTCCGGAACAAGAACAAGAGATTCACAGAAATGCACAAGCCGTTGCAGTAATCAAATCGTCACTGAGCAGAGAAGAATTCACCAAGATCGATGGACTAGAAAGTGCAAAAGAGATCTGGGATACACTCAAAACTGCTCATGAAGGAAATAGGTCTGTACGTGAAGCCAAAATTGAGATGCTAGAAGGAGAGTTGGGGAGATTTGCTATTGAAGAAGGCGAATCACCTAAAGACATGTACAATCAGATGAAGGCACTCATCAACAAAATCCATGCCTATGGAAGTAAGAAATGGACTGATCACGAGGTGGTCAAAAGGATGATAAGAGCCTTCATGCCAAGAAACGTCACACTTTGCTCAATGATTAGAGAAAGCCCCGGGTTTCACAAAATGACTCCCGATGAGTTATTGGGAAAGATCACAAATCATGAAATGATGGAGAAAGAGGCTCAATATGTCAAAGACTTAGCCGAGCTCACCTCTTCTAAAAAGAAAGAAGTTGCTCTCAAAGCAACGTGCAGACCCAAACTCAAAGAAACTCGTGAAGACCAAGACGATGGAGATACAAGCGACGAAAGCACCGATCTTGATGACGAAGAAATGGTACTCTTCATCAAAAAGTTCAAATGCATGATGAAGAGAAGACACGGCAACAATTCACATGAAGGCAAAATCAAGGATAAAGGAAAATCCAAGGCTCGACGTACTTGCTACAACTGCGGAGAGTATGGTCACTTCATGGTGGACTGTACTTATGAAGAAAACAAAAAGAAGAAGGAAACAAGATCTCAAGAAAAGAAAAATTTCAGAAAAAGAAGACAAGCCCATCAAGCTCACATTGGGAAGGAGTGGGACTCAAACGACGAGTCCTCCTCCGATGAAGAAGAAGAGATGGCCACTATCGCAGTCAAGAAACCAACTATGAGAGCCACACTCATTCCGAACATGGGAGGACGGGACATGAACAACCACACTTGTCTTATGGCTAAGGAAGGCAAGAAAAAGGTTAGACTTACTCCTCCTATACTAAATTCCTCCATTGATGACTTTGATAGCTCTAGTGATAATGAAGAATTATTTAGAGGGCTAAGTAAAATTGCTTTAAAGAAAATGGAAATGTTGTCGAACGAAATCTTTGAAAAGGAAGAACTTGTCAACTGACAAGAAGATATGCTCATCCGTGAGAGGAAGAGATATCAAGAAGTTGAAAAGCTTCTTGAGCTTGAAAGAGAGAAGAATGAGTCACTTGAGTTAGAGCTAGCCTTGAGTAAGGAAACTTACTCAAAGTTAGAGGACTCGCACATTGCAATCAAGGAAGAACTTGCTAACTTGTCAAAAGTTAACAAAATCCTTGAGGTGCAAGTTGAGTCGCTCAAACAAAGTGACTCCTCTTCCTTCAAGAGCTCTTCCTCCAAAGATATGCGCTCGACAACAATAAGAACCTGCACTTGCTCTAGTAAGAAGAATGCAATTTCTAATGCTTCAACCTCTCATGACATGCATTCTTCTCAAAACGGCATCTTTGATAAGGAGAAGATCAAATATGCACGAAGTGCATATATGATCACTAGACCTCCCAATGTCAAAGATGGTCTTGGCTTTGACAGGAACAGACACATGTCTACTCCTAATCATGCTAAGAATAGAATCATTTTTGTTAAAGAAAAATCCCATGAATCTGAGCTACAAACACTGTTCCATACATTTGATGCTTCTTATGTTCTCATGAAAAACAAGTATGGAAAAGTCATTGCTAAATATACAGGGCCACGCCACAAGAACTTAAAAACTTGTGTGTGGGTGCCCAAGACTCTTGTGACTAACCTGAGAGGACCCAAGCAAGCTTGGGTACCTAAAACCCAGAAATAATTCTATTTTGTAGGCTTACTCCTCCGGTGGATCTAAGTGGGTGCTAGATAGCAGATGCACAAATCATATGACCGGAGAGAGAGGTATGTTTGTGGAATACGAGTGCAACAAGGATCCAAGTGAAGGTATATACTTTGGAGACAACAGCCAAGGAAAGGTCCTTGGTAGTGGTAACATTGAAATATCCTCTCAACACACCTTATCTAATGTTTTACATGTAAACTCTCTAGATTATAATCTTTTATCAATATCTCAACTATGCGACAAAGGTTACAACTGTTTATTCACTAATGAGGGTGTGACCGTCTTTAGAAGAAGCGATGGCTCAATTGCATTCAAGGGATTGTTGAAGGGAAAGCTTTATCTTGTTGACTTCAACAAAGATAAAGCCGAACTCAACACTTGCTTGGTTGCTAAGACCAACATGGGATGGCTGTGGCATAGACGGCTAGCCCATGTTGGAATGAGAAATCTGCAGAAACTTCTAAAAGGTGGTTACATCCGTGGTCTTAAGGATGTGTTTTTTGAAAAAGACAGGCCGTGCAACGCTTGTCAAGCAGGAAAATAGGTTGGAGCACCACAAACCGCCAAGAATGTGATGACCACCGCTAGACCGCTGGAACTTCTCCACATGGATCTCTTTGGTCCAATTGCGTACATCAGCATCGGCGGTAACAAATACGGTTTAGTAATTGTTGATGATTTTTCAAGATTTACCTGGATATTTTTCTTGTATGATAAATCAGAAACTCAGGGAATCCTCAAGAAGTTCTTGAAAAGAGCTCAAAATGAATTCTCATCAACCGTAAAGAATATCAGAAGTGACAATGGGACAAAATTCAAGAACACCCAAGTTGAAGAATATCTCAATGAAGAAGGTATAAAGCATGAATTCTCAGCACCCTACTCTCCTCAACAGAACGGGGTGGCCGAAAGGAAGAACAGAACATTGATCGAAATGGCGAGAACAATGTTGGATGAATACAAGACGTCAGACCAATTTTGGGCAGAAGCGGTGAACACCGCTTGTCATGCCACAAATCGGTTGTACCTTCATCGACTACTGAAGAAAACTCCATATGAGCTTCTCACGGGTAAAAAGCCTAACGTTTCCTATTTCAAAGTTTTTGGTTGCAAATGTTTTATTCTGAACAAGAAACCAAGGGCCTCGAAGTTTCCTTCAAAGTCCGATGAAGTATTCTTGCTTGGATATGAATCGAATGCCTACGCCTATCGTGTCTTCAACAAGGTGTCCGACCTTGTTGAAGTAGCGCGTGACGTAGTGTTCGATGAAACTAACGGCTCACAAGTGGAGCAAGTCGATAAGTCTATGCTAGATAAGGAGGAAGCTCCATGTGAAGCGCTGAAGAAAATGGCACTTGGTGATATCCTACCACGAGAGGAGACACAAGATGAATTTAAATAAGGAAGCAATGATCAAGGGGGAGCTCCTACACAAGATCAGGTTGAGGAAGATCAAGAAAATCAAGATGATCATGGAAGCAATGATCTAGGGGAGACATGACACATGAAGACAATGAAGAACAAGCAACTATACAAATTCCACACCCAAGAGTACATCAGTGTGTGCAAAGGGACCATCCTGTCAACAATATCATTGGAGATATTGCTAAGGGAGTAACTACTAGATCTCAAATTGCAAATTTTTGTGAACACTATTCTTTTGTGTCTTTTCTGGAGCCATACAGGGTAGAAGAAGCCTTAAGGGATCCAGACTGGGTGATTGCGATGCAAGAGGAGCTGAACAACTTCAAAAGAAATGAAGTGTGGGAGCTGGTGGAAAGGCCAAGGGCGAACATCGTTGGAACCAAATGGGTCTTTCAGAACAAGCAAGATGAACATGGAGTAGTGACAAGATATAAAGCGAGGTTGGTAGCCAAAGGTTATTCTCAAGTGGAAGGTTTTTATTTCGATGAAACCTTCGCTCCTGTAGCTAGACTTGAGTCCATTCGCATTTTATTGGCATATGCTACTCACCATAATTTTAAGTTGTATCAAATGGACGTCAAGAGTGCCTTTCTCAATGGTCCGATAAAGGAGGAAGTTTATGTGGAGAAGCCACCGGGGTTCGAAGATCAGGAGTATCCCAACCATGTCTATAAACTGCGTAAGGCTCTCTATGGCCTCAAACAGGCTCCTCGAGCCTGGTATGAGTGCCTTAGATATTTTCTGATTCAAAATGGATTCAAAATTGGTAAAGCTGACTATACACTCTTTACTAAACATTTTGATGATCATTTATTCGTATGTCAAATTTATGTTGATGACATTATCTTTGGATCCACTAACAAGTCCTTCTGTGAAGAATTTAGCAAAATAATGACAGACAGGTTCGAGATGTCAATGATGGGTGAATTGAAGTTCTTCTTGGGATTTCAAGTGAAGCAACTGAGAGAAGGTACATTTATAAGCCAAACTAAATATACACAAGACATTCTCAAGAAATTCAATATGGACAAAGCCAAGCCCATCAAGACACCCATGGCCATCAACGGACATCTCGACCTCAATGAAGACGGTCCAAATGTGGACCAAAAGGTATATCGGTCCATGATTGGCTCCTTACTATACTTATGTGCATCTAGGCCAGATATTATGCTTAGTGTTTGCATGTGTGCAAGGTTTCAAGCCGCACCTAAAGAGTGTCACTTAATTGCTGTAAAAAGAATCCTAAGGTACCTTGTGCACACACCCAACTTGGGCCTTTGGTATCCCAAAGGATCCAAGTTTAACTTGATAGGGTATTCCGACGCCGACTATGCAGGATGCAAAGTCGATAGAAAGAGGACGTCAGGGACTTGTCAATTTCTTGGTAGGTCCCTAGTTTCTTGGTCATCTAAAAAGCAAAACTCCATTGCTCTTTCCACAGCGGAAGCGGAGTATGTTGCAGCCGGTAGTTGCTGTGCGCAACTACTTTGGATGCGACAAACTCTTAGGGACTACGGCTACAATCTAAGTCATATCCCGCTTCTATGCGATAATGAAAGTGCTATAAAGATTGCACACAACCCTGTAGAGCACTCAAGAACTAAGCACATAGATATCCGTCATCACTTTCTTAGAGATCATTCATTAAAAGGTGACATAGCTATTTCACATGTTAGGACTGAAAAACAACTTGCGGATATTTTTACCAAACCATTAGATGAGAAAAGCTTCTGTGAACTAAGAAATGAGCTAAACATTCTTGACTCTCGAAATGTGGCTTGAAACATTGCATACCTGGTTGCAACTTAAAATGTTCCTCCGTATTGTCAAAAATGCTCCTCCTCTCCTTTTCTACTCAGAAAACTATTTTTATGAAGAAATCTTGAGGATTATGACCATTGTTTGATTGCTGATTGCCTACTGGTCGTAATCACCAAGACTATTTGCAAAATTAGTGTCCTTGGATCACCTCTAAACTCTACTATCTGCATCAAGTCTGCTGGAACCGGACTTGTCCGGTTGTCGACCGGACTAGTCCGGACAGACCACAATTAGGTTAATTCAGGGGCACCGGACTAGTCCGCTACCATGACCGGACTAGTCCGGTCAGTCGCATATAGAAGCACTTGGCCGGACCAGACCTCTCCCTCACCCCTCATTAGACTTGCTCTCCCTCTCCTCTTCCAAACCCTAGCCCCCAAAGTGATTTTCTGGTTGAACCCTCAAAATCGAGTTTTTCTCCGTGAAAAAGACTCCCCTTGACGAGTGGTCTCCCTCCTCCGGACTCATCTGGACTCATTTCCACTTCTTCGACGCGAATCTTCAAATCTTGGTAAATTTCCCCCTTTAAACCAAAATCTCAACTTTTCTAGTTCTAGCTAGTTTTCTTTGATTTCAAAAGGATGTACATTGCCTCAATAGATGTATTCCTACCATGTTCCTACCCTTGTGCACTTAGATAGGAGATTTGATTCAAATGAAACATTAGGGTTCTTATGCCAGGCCGGACTAGTCCGGCGCATAGAGGCGGACAAGTCCGGTCCACCGGACAAGTCCGCACTCTGAAACCGGACAAGTCCGGTCTCTGACAGTTGAACCCTTACGTTCCCATTTGAAGTCGATAATGAGTCCATTTGCATCTAATCCTTGAACTCCTTATCAGGCATCATGTCTTCAGGCTCAGATGACAGCTCCTTTCACATTGATGAAGACGTTCAACGCGAGAAAGTGAGGAGGACCAAGGAGAGAGTTATGAAGAAGAGAAATGATGTCAATGTCCACTCTCCACCCTCCGACGACAATCTACCTAAGAAGAGGAAAGTCATTGGCAAAAGGCCTCTAAGGAAAGATGTTGCTGAGGGCTCGTCAGGGCCAAAAAGAATTCTCAATAAAGGGAAGGGACTTGCTAGTGGTCCCCTTGGGCCCTTGAAGATGAAAAACCCTATTTACCGCAACAGGCAGCCTTCAAGTGAGGATTTCACTGGAAAAGGGAGTGAGCTAGCTGATAATTTCAGGAAGATTCAAGTGTATGACCGACCTAAGCAATGCTCTGATCCAAGGTTCTGGAGCAACTTCCATGCAGACTACTACGAGCATGTGTACATGAAGATGAAGAACCCTGTAGTAGAGAGTCAATGGTTAAATGTTGAATATCTGAAGTCGAAGAGGTATCCTGCCTTTCATGAGATGGTGGAAGCGTTAGAGAGGCACAGTCTGACGGACCTGCTATCCTTTGAGTATGACTGGAACAATGAAGTAATTACCTAGTTTTACTCCACTCTGTACTTTGCTCGTGATGATGGAGACAGTCTTACTTGGATGACTCATGGTTCAAGGTATAGTGTCACGTATGATGAATTTGCTAGAATTCTTCACCTCCAACACACTTTGGATCATGAACTGGTCATTCATAATCTGAAACCCCTGGAGAAGGAGGAACTTGAATTTCTCTATGACGCAAGGATGCCATATGTTCCTCCCACCATCAAATATCTAAAGCCCTTCTTTGTGGTCCTAAATAGAGTCTTGAGAAAGACTATAGCTCCGAAGGATGGAGATGCAGGAACTATACAAGGGACCTTGAGGACTCTCATGAAGGTCATTAGTGGGAGGAGACCATTTAATGTCTTTGAGTATATCTACAACGACATTGTGAACATCTCAATTACCCCCAATAGGTCCTGTGGATACGCACCGTATATCATGTACATGATTGAGAAAGTGACGGGACTCGAGTTTGTCAAGGATGTCAAGCATACGGGGTTGAAGCCGCAAAAACCCACCGAGTACACTCTCCCTCCGGCTCCAACTGCCCCGTCCTCTCCACCAGTGGAGAGGAGATCAAAGCAAGCTCATGATGACACTAGATCTGCAGCTGCTCCTCCTGGATCTCCACCTGCCCAAGAATCATCCAGCGGCATCCTCAAAATGCTCTCCTCCATCTTTGCCTGCTGCCGTAAGATCGAAGACAGGCAGCACAAAGAAAAGCTTGCAAGGAAGAAACATCAACAGTACGTCAATGCCAATATCAAGTCTATCTGTGCAAAGCTTGAGATTGAGCCCGTTGGATCACCGCCCGCCTCCGAGGACTCAGAGGAAGATCCTGCTCCCGTGGATGCTGAAGATGAAGATCAAACTGAGACTGACGGAGGAGGCAGCGATGAGTGATTCCCCTCAATTTTTTCCTTTTTTGGTGCCTTGATGCCAAAGGGGGAGAGATTGAGATTAGGGAAGATTAAGATTAGATTTGGACTATTTCTATCTAGTATTAGTTATTAAGCTCTCTTGTGGTCAAGGACATGTACCTATTTTAAAATCTTGTAATGCACTATTTCTTTTCTTATGTGTGATGCACTATATGTTCACTATTGTTTGTCTTTATTCTATCATATTTTGTTTATCACACACTTGTTAGGCACCCCACCATAAGGTGTGTGCATATGTGAGAAGCTTTTTGTGAATTCTTTATTATTCTGATATGTGCACACCTTATGAAAATCAACCTTTTATTCTCAATTGTGATATCTCAAATGGTTTTCATCAATCACCAAAAAGGGGGAGATTGAAAATGCATCTAGGAAATCCCTTGTGGTTTTGGCTAATTGATGACAAGCATATGAGATCCTAACGAAATGATTGCAGGACAAACTAAGTGAACTAGCTAGGTGCGCACAAAAAGATGAAAAATAGAGTGGTGCCCGAAAAGGAAGACTTTAGTGGAATTTGGAAGAACAAAGTAGATGAAAATGTATAGGGTGTGTGTGAGAGACACATCCCAAGAGCTCATGACTTTGAATAAGGGTAAGGGGTTTAAAAATCAACTAAAATCCACTGAAAACCGGACTAGTCCGTTCATGGACCGGACTAGTCCGTTTAACTTTCTGGAAGACGCAAACATAGTGCACCGGACTAGTCCGGTCAGCTCACTGGAATGCAACCGGACAAGTCCGGTTTTAGACCGGACTAGTCCGGACATGTCTCTGCTGTCCTCTTTAGAGGACTGCGGACTAGTCCATCCAAGCGACAGGACTAGTCCGCTGAAGTTTCTGAAACCCCATTTCACATAGCACCGGACAAGTCCGGTTTGTGGACCGGACATGTCCGGTTAACCCACTGGAAGTAGACCGGACAAGTCCGAACATATACCGGACTAGTCCGGTAGTAGGTTTAACAACGGTAACTTTTTGGGAAAGCCTATAAAAAGAGGTCCTTCGTCTTTTCCCTGAGAGAACACGACACATATTGTCAAAAACTAGAACCCTAGCGCCGCCACCTGACCCAAGAGCCCAAAACACATCTCCCCATACATCTAAGGTGCAAAAAGGCCAAGATCAATGAAATACTTGGATTTGGGATTGAGAGATCGTCGTTCCTTCGTTGTGAGCTCTTGGGGTTTGATCTCTCTACACTCATATTCTGCATTGTAATCTTTTTGAGTGTATTTGATCAACTTCTCATTGTAATTCTTGTGGGAGCCCTCAACGTGTGAGGTTGCCCCATAAACACGGTGATTACACGTGATAGTGGAGTCAAGTCGGCCTTTGTGGTGACTTGAAGAGGGAAAGGGTTGGGAACCCGGCTCTGTGTGAGCTTCCTCAACGAGAACGTAGATCTCTTGGTGAGATCGAACCTCGGTAAAAATTTGTGTCTCTTGTCTCTCATTTGTTTTGTATTTTGACACATTAGATCACTAGTTTGCTAGTCATCGTTTGAGTTTCTTACAAGTTTGCACGTGCATCCATACAATAAATTTAATTTATAAAAACTGTTGTTCTCATTCCGCTGCTAAAAGATTAAATTTGTGAGACACACTTAATTAACTCAAATAATTCAGCACACCGGACTAGTCCGCCCACACAACCGGACTAGTCCGGTCAGTCAAGTGTCTGATAACTTCATTAAGTGTGCAGGAATTCTTTAAAGGCCTATTCACCCCCCCTCTAGGCCACATTCACTACCACAATAGGTACAATAAAATTTAACTTTGTGTTCATGTCTAGATGAGCATGCAGTATGCTTATTTGAACCCGAATGTGACAACACTCCTGCAGATTTAAAAATCACTTCTTTTTGTTTAGGAACTGTTTGAATCAAACCACTTCCTAATGATTTTACAATTTTAGGTGGACGTTCCTTAGCATGAGCATGTGAATCAAAACCTAAACCAGTTTTATCATTGCAAGACTTAGAAGAATTTAGCAGCAAATTTAGGTTCTTATTCCCATTACAAAACCGATCTAATGTCCTATGCATGTTATCAAGTTTATTTGATAGACCAAGGCAATTTTCACATGAAGTTTTTCCTTTTAATTTGCAATTGGAACAATATTTAACTTCATGAGAACGTAAAGCATTGTTCAATATAGAAATTTATTTCATAGCATCTTGTAGTTTCTTATCAAGATCATCGCAAGTAGAACAATGCAAATCAATTGTAGAACAACAAGCATCATTCAAGTTTTTATCATTAAGTGCAGCAAGCTTTTTGTTCTTTTCGATTTCAAGTTCAAGTTTATCAAGTGTGGGTGTGTGCACTTCTTAGAGAGGACAATTGTTCATATATTAAATCACATGAGGTACAAGAATCATCACTAGGAATCAAGGATTTTAAACGATTAATTTCAGATTCTAGTGACTCAATTTTAACAGCATTGTCCCTAAGCTTTTTGTCCTTTTTCTTAACAATAATAGTGGCACAAGAAATAGCATCACACATTTCTTCGCAAGTAGGACATACCTCTTCGTTGTCACTGTTGTGTTCTGCATCCTCCATACTTGATTTTGATTTGCCCGCCATGAAGCACAAGTTTGCCAGATCATCTTCATCTTCATCACTTCCAATGTCTACATCACTCGAGCCAAGTTCTTGAAGTGCGGTGATGAAACTGTTTATCAGTTTACGTCCTGTAAAAACCTTCTTTTTCTTGTTGGTGTTGCCAAAAGAGGACTTGACTTTATTCTGCTTTTCATCACGGTTAGAAGGACCTGAAAGGTTAGGGCAATCTGTATGAAGTGTCCTGTCGTACCACATTCAAAGCATCGTTGAGGTTCGGAGCTTCCTCTCCTTCTAGTTCTCACATTTTGCAATGCTTTTGAGAACCTAGTAAAAAGAAGTACTAGCTCCTCCTCTAGAAACTCCTCAATCTGTTCCAGGGTTAGTGACGATAGCAAAGCAAGTGTATTGCTAGATGATTGGCCGGAGCTAGGCATATCACGTTGTGAGACAAATGCAATAGTCTTATTTGGGTTCTTACGTGATATAATGTCAATTTCATGAGTTTTTAGCTTAGAATAAAGCACATCTGATGTAAGAGTACTCATGACAGTGGATTCACGTATGGATGTTACTTTCATCTCCCAAATTGACATGTCTAATGCACTTAGTAATTGCCTAGCATTTTCAGCATCTGAAAAATTAACATTGACGCTACGCAAGTTGCTGAGAATTTTATTAAAGCGAGCAAAGGGGTCATCAATGGACTCACCAGGTTGCATCTCAAAGCGCATGTATTCTTTCTTGAACATATCCTGTCTTACCTCCTTGATCGTGTTGGATCCTTCGTGGTAGTAACAAAGTGCTCTCCACACATCGTACGCCGATTGGAGGTGTGCAACACGGTCGAAGTCGCTCTGAGTTAGTCCTTGTATGATCAAGTTCCGAGCCTTGTTGTTGTTGTTGTCGACATCTCTCATGTTTTTAGCCATGACTTGATCGTTTGAAGGCACATTGTAAGGCTTGTACACCTTTTCCCATATTGCAAAGCCTTGCGCCTGGATAAAAGCTTCCATGCGTGCCTTCCAAACCTGAAAATCAATACCACTAAACACACAAGGTTTGGCGGAGTATTTCTCCATGATGATTAGTCAAAACACGTGCAAATCACAAAGATTAGAGCAAATTAGCTCTGATACCAACTGTAGGATCGAAGTACACGTGTAAAGCTACCAGAGGGGGGGTGAATGGTAGATAAAAACTTTTCAGCGGAAGCAACAAAACACCACTCAACAGAAAACCGATCTGTTAAAGAAACCGTGTGTGCGACTAATCTAAACGTGTTCAACTGTGACAAAACTAGTATAGATTGTATAGAATCAAGTCACGAAGAGGTCACAATAAGAATCATGAAAATCCGTTGAGAGAAAACTCAAGTTACGATCGAAAGATCGAACAAAGGTCAATCTGTCCTATGCGAGAAAAACAGTTCTGGAATACTTCAAATAAACTCGTGTAGATCAGAAACCACAAATTCAATGACCGTGAAATTTTCACAGATGATAGATAATCAAGTTGTGAAGACAACCGAAAAAGAATCAAATCAATTGGATCTGTAAAACTCGAGTTATGATAAAACCACCGAAGCAAGGTAGTGCTGAACAGAAACTCGACGAGAAAAACTTGTCTGAAACAAGTCGGACGAACAAGGCACAAAAGTTCCTTTAGAATATGAATTTTGTTTATCAAAACACAAGAGGAACAGCCCCAAAGTCGTGCACCCACGAGCCTTGGCCTCCCTTGCTTATATAGCCAGCCCTAAGGCCAACCCAATTCAAACTAGGACTCCTACTCCTACTTGGATTCAAACTGTAACTTTCCAATACTGCTCAAGACTCTTCTACACGCAGATAGAAGCAATATTAAGACTTCCAAACACCTTAGTAACGTCCCAAACATTCCTAAAACAACTCAAATTCGTGACCCACATGAAATCCTATCATAACCAACTCAAAACTTTCCATATTTGAGTCAAACACGACTCAGCCGCAGCCTGAGTCCATAACCTAGTCGGTTGGACCTTTTCGACCAATTCTTTACGTCCACATCTCTTCATCACGCCTTGGAAACATTCAGCCACGTCCATTCACTCCTTGCACACATGAAAACATCTTCCAACGACGTCCAAGATACCTTCATATGCATTGTTCTTGATTCAAACATACTGCGTAACCTCCCGATCAACTCAACCACAATTCCTCCCGAACTTGGTTGTTGAACCTCATCTTCTCCCTAAGACTAGGTTAATGGATCCCGTCACCAGCCATGTCTTGAACTCAAGCAACACCCGCACATGAATAAACAACCAATACTTCCGAGCACAAGTCCTCGACTTGACTCTCGTTAGTTCCGAAACTACAACATATTACGTGAGCACCTCACATATGCATGTTGTAAACCATAGCAAAATGATATCAGCCATAAACACCAAAACACACCAAAAACTTAGTAAAATAATACTAAGCAAACTTTCCATAAGCGTAAAGCAAGTTCGAAACATTGCAAGTTAAAAGCAGAACCATTGCAATCAAGCTCCGAACCTTACCAAAGCTAACCGGACCTTGAACCGGAGCTTACCAAAGCTAGTCGGACCTAGCGCCGGAGCTTACTAAAGCTTAGTCGGACCTAGCACGGAACTTACCAAAGCTAGTCGGACCTAGCACCGGAGCTAGCAAAAACAAGTCGGACCTAGCCAAAATAAGTCAGACCTAGACAAAGCAAGTCGGACCTTACGTCGGACCTATCGTCGGACCTTGCAGGAGCTCGGACCTAGAGTCGGACCTTGTTAAAAAGGTGTTTTGGTAGTATTCAAAACTTTTATCGTCAAAGCCACTGTATTCAGCACACATAGGTCTCACATATAGGAGAATTCTGGTTATGCACTTGGGTTTCATCCATCCTACACCTAATGCACACCCATACCTCACACTAAACATGTACACAAAGCAAAACTTTATAAAAGGTTTTAATGCAAACCGGGGCTTTCCTTGTTGCTGCTGGTCAGTGGTTAGGGCTTCGTCCGGAAGAAGGAAATTGAGCGCTTCCGGAGTCTCCTCGCCTTCAGCGACTACACGCAAACGATATACTATATGTCAATGCAATGTTTTAGAACTGAATAAGTAATTACTATAACTCTAGCTGGACCTCCCCTTTGGTTCTGAAATTTTTATGTTAACTTGGTAGGGTCCTCACCAGAGTACTGACCAAGTTTCATTTGAACCTTGTACAAATAAAAGCCTATTTGGTCATCATTAGAGCCTCTAAGGAATTCCAGGGGTTTTCATGGCTCCAACAATTACTTTCTGGAAACTAGAATTTAATATGGTTCTAATGGAATTGGTTTCATGTCATTTGAAGAATTCTAGAGGAAGTTATGCCCTAAACAAGATTTGAGAAAATCTGAAATGTTTCTGTACATTTTTCTATTTTCTCAGGGCAGTTCCCTTAATCACCCCATTAGGGGGACTAAATGAACTCGGATGGGTCTGAAAACTTTTCTATGGCTCAAGGATTTTGCAATGAACCTCCCAGCCAAATTTCAGAATTTTTCATAAAGCAGTTCTCCAGATAAAATTCCTAACAGTTTAAATATTAGGGAATTAATTCTGGAAAACTATTAAGTTTCATGAGCTGAAATTGGTGTTGCTGGAAATACTCAAAAATCTGAGTTCAGCAAAATTTGGTTCACTGAATTTGGATCTTCCTAGCAAAAGTTCTATGCCTTTGAAGTTTGATCTAAACTGGAAAATCCTAAAATGTTTAAACTCTGCGGGTGGGGCTCACTCTTTAAACCGGCCCACTGAGAACGCGGCCACACCGCGGCCCATGGGGTTTTACACGTGCTGCCGCACCGGATCCCGGCCGCAAAGTGGATCCCCACGCGAGAACAGAGACTGACAAGTGGACCCAGCCCCCCTTCGTCTACCTCGTGACCTCCCGCGACTTCCGCGGCGGCGCTTCGCCGGAGCTCTTGCCGCCGGCCATTTCGCTGCCCGACCTCCAACGGATTTCGCCGCCTGCATCTAACTTGGCTCGGAGAACATGCTGGTGCCCTCACCGAAGCTCGGCGATGGCCAGAACCATGCCCGCGACGGTGACAGCGGCTATGCTTACTCCGGCGACGTCGCCCGAGCTACTCAGTGCCTTATTTTTGGAAAGGTTTGCTCCTAAAGCTCCGCTGTGGCATGCTGAGCATGAAAATGAGCTCGGTTTGCCATGGAAACGGCCGGAGCTAGGACCTCACCGGTGACCCTCCCTTCTGCTGGACTGTTACCGGTGAAACTAGGGTTTGGAATGGTTGTTCCTGCGGTTTCTTGCTGGGAGAGACGCGCACGAGTGTCTAGAACGTGTGTGAGCTGCAGCTCGACCTGCGGTTGCTTCTGTGCAACGAATTTCGCCGACGACCGGTTTCTAACCCTAAGGTGCACCGTGGGGTAAAACTCGGAATTCTTGCTGTACCCTGCATGAAACGGTGAAAGGTTTCCTCCTACAACTTCCTCACACGCGGACGCACCATTTCTTCTCTGGTGGTGGCGCGTGATGCAGCCGGGATCGGCCGGTCACCGGTGATCAGAGAGCGGCGGTGAAACACTCGCGAGCGGAAGCAACTGCGGGGTGGGAGAACGTCGGTTCAGCGGGGGCACAGCGAAAATGACCGAGTGGTTGTCGTGCTGGCGCTGTGACTCGCGATTTTCACCGTGCAGTGTCCTCTTCCACTCGGGCGCGGGAGCAGGAGCTGGCGCGCTGCGCTCGGTCGACGTCGTTGAGAAACAGGCAGCGCTCGGTTGTGCAGCAGCTCTCCCACTGACCTGTGGGCCCAACTCTCCCTCTAATCCCCTTTTCCAAATTCTTATGTAAATATCCCAGCTACTCTCCATTAAATGAGAGACTTAAGCACCAAGTCACAGTTTGAATTTGATTTCCTCAGTTTGAAACTGGTTTGGCTAAATTCGCTGGCCATTTGAATTTGAAATTCAAATTCAGTTTTGAATTAATGCAAATTTAGCTCCCGACAAGATAAGGTCCAATGGGGATGAAAATTGGTGGGCTAACTCCGAAAAATATGCTGAGTTTGAATATGAAGCTAACTTTTGAATTTAAGTGATGAAAGTTGCTGCAATTTGAATTTATATTCAAATTGGCCTCTTTTTCAAATGCCTCCAAAAGTGCCTCAAAAGGTGTTGGATTTGTATGAACTTTGGCCTGAGCCTTCCCAAGACTATTTAAGGTCTAGGGGTGAGCTCAACCTTGCATGTTCATGTGTAGAAATCCTACTTTTTGAATGTTAGGGCTTTCCCCTCTAATCACCCTTTTGATGGTGGTTACTTTCTCTTCACAAGTATTCACAAGATATCCACAACAAAAGCTGTGGTGTTGTGAGGTGATGGAAAATTTTTGCAAGTCCTTTTTCTTGGGCTTTTACATCCCCCCCCCTTAAAAGAATCCTGTCCCGAGATTACAAAAGAAGAGACAGCGATGTAATAGGAACTCACCCATGCTGAGAAGCCGTGAACTCCGGGTAGTTTGAGCGGAGGAATTCCTCGCTCTCCCACGTTGCTTCTTCGGCGGTGTGGTTGCTCCAGAGTATCTTGTAGAACCACAGTGTTCGGCTACGCGTGGTCCTGGCTTTCTCATCAATTATTGCCACCGGATATTCTTCATACGTCAAATCCGGTTGCAGCTCGCCGATATCTTCAGTGGGAACCGTAGCCGTATACTTCAGACATTTCCGCAGTTGTGAAACATGGAAAACGTCGTGAACACCAGAAAGAGATGCCGGTAGCTCCAGTCTATACGCCGCTGGTCCACACTTCTCGGTGATAGCATAGGGTCCAATGAATCGGGGAGCGAGTTTCCCCTTCACACTGAACCGTTGCACGCCCTTCATCGGCGATACACGGAGGTACACGTGCTCTCTGATGTCAAAGTGCAGCGGCCTACACCTCTTATCAGCGTAGCTTTTCTGCCGGGATTTAGCAGCCTTTAAGTTGGCTTGAATCATCCGAACGCGCTCTTCGGCGTTGTTCACCACATCAACCCCGAATGTGACCCTTTCACCGGACTCGCACCAGTTTAATGGGGTGCGGCATTTGCGACCGTAGAGAGCTTTGTAGGGTGCCATCTTGATACTCGCCTGATAGCCGTTATTGTACGAGAATTCCGCCAACGGTAGGTGATCATCTCAGTTCCTACAGTGGTGGATGGCACATGCTCTCAACATGTCTTCTAGTACTTGATTCACCCTCTCTGTTTGCCCATCTGTCTGAGGGTGATAGGCGGAGCTCCTAATCAGCTTAGTACCCAATGCAGCGTGCAACTGCTCCCAAAAATGAGACACGGATAACGCACCTCGATCTGAGACTATGGTCTTGGGTACACCATATAAGCATAGGATTTTCGCTATGTACAGCTCCGCATATTTGCCGGCATTGTAACATGTACGCACCGGGATGAAGTGAGCTGTCTTGGTTAACCGGTCAACGATTACCCAAATGAAATCATGCTTGTTGGAAGTCAGGGGTAATCCCACAATGAAATCCATGCTCATATCTTCCCATTTACATGCCGGGATTTGCAGGGGTTGCAGCAGCCCTGATTTCCTCATATGATCAGCTTTCACTCGTCTACACGTATCGCACTTGGATACATACTTAGCCACTTCCCGCTTCATCCGTGTCCACAAATTTTTTTTTCAAATCTTGGTACATTTTGTTGCTGCCCGGATAAATGGAGTATTTAGACAAGTGAGCTTCATCAAGAATCTTCTTCCTCAGCTCCATATCCCGGGGTACGACTATGCCGTCATTGAACCACAGCGTCCCCTCATCATCCTTCCGGAAACATTTGATTTCTCCATTGTCTATCCGTCTCCGGAGATGTGCCATGCCCTTATGAATCTTCTGAGCTGCAATGATATCCTCCCTAATGGTAGGGATGAGCGCAAGGTTGTAGAGCGATCCATAAGGAACCAAGTATAATCTCGGCTCTTCCTCCTCCACCGGTGTAATGGTGAGGTTATGGACATGTGACTTTTGACTCAGCACGTCGGCAACCACATTCGCCTTACCGGGGTGGTAATGAATCTCAATCTCATAATCTTTGATTAGTTCTAACCACCTCCTTTGCCTCAAATTCAGCTCCTTCTGGGTGAAGATATACTTCAAACTCTTGTGGTCGGTGTAGAGATGCACCAAATTCCCCAGGAGATAGTGCCTCCACATCTTCAATGCTAAAACCACAGCAGCGAGCTCAAGATCATGAGTCGTATAATGCTGCTCATGGTTTCGAAGTTGGCGTGAGCCATACGCGACCACCCATCCTTCTTGCATCAACACGCAGCCGAGCCCGATGCCAGACGTATCACAATACACGTCGAAGGGCTTAGTTGTATCCGGTTGAGCTAAGACCGGGGCTGTTGTGAGATGCTTCACTAATGCTTGGAACGCTCCTTCACACGCCGTGTTCCAAACATATTTTGTTCCCTTCTTCAGCAATTCTGTCATCATCTTAGCAAGCTTGGAGAAGCTTGGAATGAATCTCCGATAGTATCCCGGTAAACCGAGGAAGCTTCTGACTTCATGGACTGAAGTGGGAGCTTTCCATTTCAGAACTTGCTCGATTTTGCTTGGGTCAACCGCAATGCCTTCCGCTGAGATGATATGTCCACAAAATGGCACTTGGCTGATCCAAAACTCACATTTGCTGAACTTGGCGTGGAGCTTGTGGTCTCGCAATCGTTAAAGGACGATCCTCAAGTGTTCGGCGTGTTCTGCTTCCATCTTGGAGTAAACCAAGATATCATCGATGAACACCACGATGAACTTGTCCAGCTCCGGCATGAACGCCGAGTTCATGAGATACATGAAATGTGCCGGAGCATTTGTGAGACCAAAAGACATGACAAGATATTCATATAAGCCATATCTCATCGAGAAAGCCGTCTTCGGGATATCCTCCGCCCGGATTTTTATTTGATGATACCCAGAGCGAAGGTCCATCTTGGAGAACACACTTGCACCCACAAGCTGATCAAATAGGATGTCAATGCGGGGCAGTGGGTATTTGTTCTTGATGGTGACGGCGTTGAGCGGCCGGTAGTCCACACACAGCCTCAAGGTTTCATCCTTCTTCTTTACGAACAACGCCGAGCATCCCCAAGGCGAGGAACTCGGCCTAATGAAACCTTTGCTCAACAGATCATTAAGCTGTTCTTTTAGTTCCACCAGCCCGTTTGGAGCCATTTTGTATGGTCTCCGTGATATGGGCGTAGTCCCGGGTGCAAGCTCAATCTTGAACTCGACATCCCGCTCAGGTGGCATGCCCCGAAGATCATCTAGAAACACGTTGGAGTATTCCCGGACTACGGGTATGTCCTCCAACTTGAGAGCTTCAGTATTATTGATTACCGAAACTTCTCGGACTGGATTGTCTAATATGAGGGACTGCGGACGGTGTAGTGGGGAGTTGAGGTGAACCGTCCGTAATAATGTTTCTAGGACAGCGCCATGGTAGCTTAGCCATGACATCCCTAAGATTGCATCAATCTTCTGCCCCTCAAGAATAATCATAGTGGTGGGATATATCTTCCCACCTAAGCACAGTGGTGCTTTCGGGATCATCATAGTTGCTGAAATCTTTCCTTCCGGTGAGCAGATCATATAAGAGCACTCGGTGGGAAAGGCTTCCAGTTGATGCTTAACCACATATGATGTACTTATGAAGCTGTGGGTTACACCCGAATCAAATAATATGATGATTGCTTGATCGTTGAGAGTGAACGTACCCGCCAGCACGTTGTCTCCCTCTGGGGCGTCCTCATTGTCGATAAAGCCCCCAGTCCGCTGACCAACCTTCTTGACCGGAGGTCGGCCTCGAGCACCGCCCTGGAACTGGGCTTGCCCGCTGCTCTGCTGCCTCTGGGGACAGTCCTTCGAGAAATGGCCCGCCTGGCCACACGTAAAACAATTGTAGCGAGGCGGTCCTCCACTGATCGGCGGACGGAAACCCGGGGCGCGTTGTGGCGGTGGAAACGCCCGGGGTACCGTCTGCTTCTGCTGTTGCGGTCACGGTAGTGGCATCGGCGGTCGGAACGGGGATGGCTGAAAAGAACGACCCCCGAACTGCTGAGGCCGCGCCGGTGGATGCCACTGCTGACCAGATGGTGTCCGATACACCATACGGTATTTCTGGGGAGCGCCACCCCCACTGCTGGGTGGAGTGCTGCGCTTCTGCTGCTCAGCCGCCAATTCTCGCTGAGCGTCTTCTTGCATGATCGCGGCATTAACGAGATCGTTGAAGGTGCCGCGATTGCATTGGACGAGATGCGTCTTTATCTCATGGTGTAACCCCCGATAGAAGTGCTCCCGCTTCTTCTCCTCGGTGGAGACATAATCCGACGTATGTTGCGCCAGATGGTTGAAGGCACGGGAGTAGTCGTGGGCACTCCTCCCGCCCTGCTTCAGTTCCAAGAACTCTTGGAACTTCTGCTTCATTATCTCAGGAGGGATATGGTAGGCGCGGAACGCCTCCCGGAATTCTTCCCACTCCACGGCATGGCCAGTCGGACGTGAGGCAACATAATTCGCCCACCACGCACCAGCGGCACCATGAAGCTGCTGCGCCACGAACAGAGTCTTTTGCTGCTCCGTACATTGGAGCAGCCCGAACTTGGACTCGATTGTCCGCAGCCAGTTGTCGGCCTCCAGTGGTTCTGCTGCTTCAGTGAACATCGGAGGGTGCGTACTCATGAAATCCGAGTACATCACAACATGGGGCTCACGAGGCCCCCTCTCTTGACGCCCCCCGCCTGGGACGTATTCTGCACGATCTTGCGGAGCAGGTCGGTCTGCTCCTCACGACCACCCACCAGTGCCGCAATCACATCCGCTAGCGTAAGCGGAGGCGGCGGTGGTGGTTGTTGCTGCGGGGTGCTGTTGTAGGCAGGTGGCTGGGAGTCATCACCCCCCTGCTGGCTAGAGTCACCCATCTCATGCATGGTCCGAGTGCGAACTATCTGCAACCATACGACAATAACCGTCAGTCCCGCAACATACTTTATGCAGTTCAATAACATAGGGCGTAAAACATAATGACAGTAAAATATGCGATACATCTCGTATACAGATAATGTAATGACTTTGCACAAGCTACACCATTACCAGACCAAATACAAGCTAGTTAAATCCAATTTGACGGACTTCCTTTTTGGAAGTTCATCTCAACTAGGTTTGGTCACTACGAGACGTTGAAATCGCTTTGTCATCACGTATATTACCCTTTTATCTTCAATACGACACAAACATGGTCTCTAGCAAAAGAAACTTGAGTAAGACATATACTCAAATCTTTCACTAGTTGAAGATAACCACTCATGAGTATGTTCTACCCCGTTGGAAGTACTCAAACCCCTTAGGGTACAACAATTTCTCAAAAGAGTTCAACTGTCATTTCTCTGTCAGAATGACCAGTTTCTACATATCCCAGATTTTGATCTGGTTCTGCGCATCCTCATGACTCAAGCTGAATACCAAAGTTAAAGTTAACTTCAGTATCTTTCCAACGAGTACTTATTTGCCCCCAGATCATCTCTGGTTTAAAAGTTATGGTAATTCAAAGTCAACAGAATTTCTGGAAGGATTTCAACAGCACCTCCTTTGGAAGTTGCTGTTTTCAACTCTGATTTTAGCTTAATTCCGTGCTGCAATTGCAGAAACTTAGAATTACAAAGATGTAACACATCTCCTACCCTTTCCAAAGATGTATGTCGAAGTGTGTAGCCGACACTTCCCCCGGGCCTGCACTGGGCAGCCCGCGGAGGTTCTTTTTCGGAGGGGCTAGTCACTCGCGGAGAGCTTCAGCGTAGGGACGATTGATGGAGAAATTTACACGGGGAGTTTTACGTGGTTCAGGCCGCCGGAGCGTAAAACCCTACGTCCACGGTGAGCAGAGTTGCTCGCTGTATTGCTTGCTGCTCAGAACCGGAGTCCAGAGCATGAGGGTGAGTGATGTCTACAGTGCGAGTCAACAGAGTTCGAACCCTTGCTAACGTCGCCTACCCAAGCCTTTTATAGTCCAAGGATCGAGCGGCTTACAAGGTGGGCCCGGGACCAACAGGTGGTCCCAGGGAGATCTCCTGCCGTCTACCGTATCTGCAGTTATGCCGGTAGTTGTCTCTGGCGAAGGCTTCCGAGTCTTCGTTCTGCTGCCCTGCCCATGCCGCAGGCTAGTCGTAGTGGTTGATGATGGCAGGGGCGGCAGGGGACGTCTTGTCGCTGTGTTTATTGGTGGGCCGGCTCTGACACGGCGCGCCAGTCTGCGATGTGATTGGGCGCAACGGCACCTGACAGAGGCGTGCTCCGCGTTTCCGCGTCTTGGGAAGGCACGGGCCTTGAATACCTTGTACGGGCAAGGTATGGCACGTCTTTACGCTTGCTGCCTACCACACGGGGGCAGGCAGCGTTGCTCTGCTGGCCACGTGGCAGGCCCGGAGCTCTCCTCTGAGGAGAGGGAGGTCCGGCCCCATGGGACACGTGGAGCCTTCGGAGCTCTCCCCGCGGAGGGGAGAGGTCCGGCTGCTGCTGGCCACGTGGCGGGCCCGGAGCTCTCCTCTGAGGAGAGGGAGGTCCGGTCCCGCAGAACACGTGGAGCCTTCGGAGCTCCCCCCACGGAGGGGGGGGAGGTCCGGCTCAGTTGGCCACGTGGCAGGCCCGGAGCTCTCCTCTGAGGAGAGGAAGGTCCGGCCCCGCTGGACACGTGGCGCCTTTGGAGCTCTCCCTGCGGAGAAGGGCAAGGTTCTTAGGCATTTTCCCCTGGTAGCGGGGGTACCCCATATCGAGGGTACCGATAGTGGCCCCCAGGCCCATCTCGGGGGAGATAGCGAGCCCGAGGTGGGGCCTCCGTCTCTTCTGTTCTGCGCACCTTCTCTAAGTCCCGCATTGACCGTTGCCGGTGCATGAACAGTCGCGGGATCGTGGGAGCGTGAGCCCACTTGATGGTTGCTTTTACTGCGGCGGTTCCAAAGGCTGCCACTTCTGCACGTTGCGGCGCTTTTTTGGGAACCGCCGAAGCGCCTTGCCGGCTCGTCTCCTTGGGAGACTGACTTCTTGGCCCACCGCTTCAGCTGGATGACTTGGGTCCACTTGTCATCGACACTTAGTCTTGGAGCCGAAGCGGTTGCACAAGCGCCGTATTCGAAGAGTTTTGAATCGCTTTGAATCGCACCTGGGAAGTTTTAAAAGGGGATCTTACCCGCATTGCGGCTTCCTTCGCACTTCCCAGCGCTTGCACCTTCCTTGAGTTCTTGCGCCTTTGCCTTCTGCCATGGCTTCCATCCCGCCTCCGGAGAAGAAGCGCGCTCGATCTCCTCCGGTGGCGGCGTCTGCACCGAGTCAGGGATCCAGGGCGCCTGCACGCCCTGCTTCTGGAGATGGCGCCCCGTCCGGTGGTGACCCCAAGAGGTCTCGGGCTCATCATCCCGACGGGACTCCTCTTGAGCGACGACGGGCTGAAGGTTCCCGGGCGTCGCGTCGTCCCTCCTCAGGCGGTGGAGTCTCCAAGGAAACTGCTGACGCGTCGAGGAGGGCTTCAGACGGTGGAGTCTCCAAGGAAACTGCTGACGCGTCGAGGGGGGCTTCAGAAGCATCCCCTGCTCCGTCAGTCCGGGCAACTGCGGGGCAGCCGTCGGCGGGGACGGCGGGCTCTAGTGGTCCTACCCCGGCTCGGAAGCCGGGGTTCAGAGCCCGTTGGAGTGCTCGTGTTTCTCGGCCATCCCCAACTGATGGGGATTCTGCGCCGCAGTGCTCGGAAGCTGGGACGGTTGCCGCGGCCCCCAAGCTAGCGCAAGTTACTCCTGTACCAGTCTGCTCGGATTCTATGGCAGCGTCGACTCCCCATGCCGAGACGGTTGCCGCGGCCCCCAAGCCAGCGCAGGTTCCTCCTGTATCAGGCGGCCCGGCTTCTATGGCAGCGTCGACTCCCTCCACACGTCCTTCTCCACCGGCTCAGGAGCCCGCTGTCGGTGAGGGTTCAGCGGGTCCGGCAGTCGAAGTCCCGGCGCCGGCTTCTCCTGACCGGCGTCTCATCCCGGTTGCCGGTGCGTCGTCTTCTCGTGAAGACGACGTGATGGAGGAGGTCGGGGGCGCCGCTCCGTCCTCTGCTGCCCCACTGCCCCTGGCAGACGCTCTCGTGCTCTCGCCCAGACGAGCGTCCGGCAGGTCTTGGCCGCGCTCGGTCGCGAGCGAGAGGAGCAGGTGGTTGAGAGGGATCGCCTCCTCATCTGGGGGAACCTTTTGCTGGAGCGGACCGCGAAGGTCAAGGGGGAGCTCGACTCCAGGCGGGAGTTGCTTGATATCATGGAGGCTTTCCTCGACCAACAGAAGCGGGTCGTCGACCGTCTGGACTCCGAGACGTGGCGGCTCCACAGGGAGGCCCTTGAGGCGCATGCCCGGGCCGAGGAGAACTTCTCTGCCCTAGAGGAGGTGCGGTAGAGGCTGGCGCGCTGTGAGCGCGCCATTGCGGATCAGGAGCGCTCCGTTGCGGCCGAAGCAGAGAGAGTTGCCGCGCGGCCGGCGGCGGGCGAGGGCGACCTGCGAGCCCGGGCTACGGAGCTAGATGCCCGGAAGGCAGACCTTGCCACGAGGGAGGAGCATGTCTCCTGGGAGCGCCAGGCGATCCTGGATCGGGAGCTGGCTGCCGAATTCCGGGCTTCGGAGTTGGAGCGCCTCGCCCGGAACCTCCGCCTTTGGGAAAGCTCTCTGGCGGCCAGGGAGAAGGAATTCTCCGAGGGGAGCCACGACGCCTTGCTGGCAGCCCACCACGAGGTAGAGGAGCTCTTGGCGTCGCGGTCTTCCGAGGCCCGTGCGGTTTCGAGCTTCATCGACCAGGCAGGGTCCGCCCTGGTCCCCCTTGGCTTCAGCCTGGTGAAGACGGCGGCCCCTGCACTGAAGGTGGCCGAGGTGATCCCCGCGCTCGAGTCAATCGACGCCAAGCTGAGCAGGCTAGATGCGGTGGTCACCGGCGAGCTCGAGGCACAGGGACGGGGCTTGGCCGTGGAGGTTGCCACGCACGTGTTGGCATGCTTCATGAGCCGGGACCCTTCCTTCTCACTAGAGCTAGTGAGACAGGGCCCTGCCGCGGAGCGGGAGGAAACCGCCAGGGCTGAAGTTGGGGACGTGGCCGCCCTTGTAGCCTCTTGGTTCCGGCGCGAGCCAGGGGCAACCTAGGACTTGTATCTCCCCCTTTTTTTCTGAGTCTGTAGTCCAGCTCATGGAGCTATGAATAAATAGACTCTTGTGACTTTTTGTGTCTGTCGCGCTCTTGTCTTCTTCTTGGTTTTGCCTGGCCGAGCCCTTAGCTCCGCAAGGTACTCAGAGGCCTTCACCAATCTCGAAGCTCTGCACAGACAAATTCCCTGGGTCCTTATTGTATTAAGGGCCCCAGGGGTCTCCAGAACTCGCCCCATGAGAATGGGGAGGTCCGGATCTGCTGACCACGTGGCGGGCCCAGAGCTCCCCTCTGAGGAGAGGGGGGGTCCGGCCCAGCGGGACACGTGGAGCCTTCGGAGCTCTCCCCACGGAGGGGGAGGTCTGGCTTCTGCCGGCCATGTGGCGGGCCCGGAGCCCCTTCTGAGGAGAGGGGAGCTCCGGCCCCGCTGGACATGTGGGGCCTTCGGGACTCATCCTTGCAGAAAGGGCGAAACCCGGATCCTCCGGTCTTGCGCTGGAGTAGTCGATAGCTCCTTGTTCCCCCTTCACGCGGTCCCCGTAGCCAGAACCTGGAGGTCCTGCACACAGGTAGAGGAAGCGTAATTCTCCTCGGGGGGTTCACCCCTCCCCGTCTCCTAGTCTTATTCGGCTTATGGTCCTAGTCCGGTATACAGGGCTTGGGCAATTCTGTGCGCGAGGCACTGGGGCTCCAGCTCCCTCTGAGGCGAGGGTACGACCGTTCGGCCCCTAGTACCGGACCGTACGCCGGGGAAGTAGAGTGCACAGGCTTTGGGTACAGAACCAGGCAAAGCGGCTGTACTCCCCTGGACCTCCGGAGGGCAGGATGCGCACGTTTCGGGTACAGAGCCGGCTAAGCGGGATACGCACCCTGGCCCCCCCATGCACGGCTCAGGCCTTTCCTAGAGGTGACCAACTAGCACCGCAACACCTGACTGGGGGAGGCTCGAGAGGCCCCCTGGCCTTCGGCAGGTGCCTCAAGCGCAACCGCCTTCGGTAGGATAGCAAATGCTGACTATGGATGAGAGCGGGAAAGGGAGCTAAATGTATGGTGAGCATACATAGAAAGTGCGGTCATGAAAATTATTGCGTAATTTAAATGAGCACATAAGTGAGAGCGAGGTAGAACATGTTTCTGTGTAAATGCCCATAGGAGGAAGGCAGGTTGTACATGGAGGCAACGACCCGTCCCATTAAGAAGGGAAGCAAGACTCTACGCGCTTGGGGTCGGAACCAGGCCAAGCTGGACGTATTCCTGGACCGTCCCCTGGGGCTTAGCTGCTCCGAGCGCTGTTCCTGGACTCTATGGGATTTATTACAGAAAGGTAAAGGCCTGTTCTACTAATGCTCAGGAGGTAGAACTTACTGTGATGTTCCATGCTCCAAGGGTTCAGGATCGGATTCCATCCTTGGTTGAAAGGCGTGTGTACCTGGGACGACAAATTTCGTGAGTCGGAAGGGACCTTCCCGGCTGGGGGAGAGTTTATAGGTCCTTCGCGGAAAAGTGTGTGCCGCGGCACCAGGTTGCCTTCTCGCAGGTCCCTGACGCGCTTGGTCCTTTGGCGGTAGTGCTAGAGCACCAGCCGGGCCGTGCGTTGTGGGGTGTTACCTGCTCTCGTGCCTCGCCGACGAGGTAGATATCTTCACGCTGGAGCAGGTCCAGCGCGGCTTCTCCCGGGGGCCTCGGGGCACCTTCCCCTTCTGGCTAAGGCCGTCAAGAGGTAGGAGAATGGGAGACCCAAGATGTCTTTCCCCTTTTGGCTAAGGCCGTCAAGAGGTTGACAGATCCTGGGCGGCCCCCGGGAGGTGAGGCCGAGGCACAGAAACGTAGACTCGGGTGGAGCTGGCCTGGTTCTGCACCGCCGGGGCTGGTGCTTGGGCTGCTGCAACTGCCTGGAGCTTCTCCAAGGCTGATATCGCAACAGTGCAGTCTCCACTGATCTTTTCGGGGCAGCCGTAGTCGGCTACTGCCCTGGCTCGTCATCGCTGGAGCTGGAGTCCTCACTGTTGTGCACCGTCTTTACGGCGCGCTGAGGCTCCTGAAACCCCACCTGGTGGCCGACGTTTTCTAGGGCGTCAACCTTCTGCTTGCCCTCCCTTTGACGGAAGGGCGGGGCATCAGCTCGCAGCTGCCTCCCTTTGCGGAAGCGCTCTGCGAGCCTCTAGATGTCCCGGCACTCAGCTGCAGTATGGTAGCTAGTGCCGTGCACGGGGCACAGTTCACCTTGATCTCCCTCTGGAGCTGGTGACTGTCGCTGCCTCTTGTCGGGGCGTGGCCCCCAAGCCCCACTGGGTGCTGCTGCTGCAGCAACGGGAGCCGCAGCCAGTGGTTTCATCTTGCCACCGCCCCGGTTCTTGATCTTCTTGCCGCCTCCATAGGAAGCAGCGCCAGATCCGGGCTGTCCTCCTGACTCGGAGGCTGGCAGAGAGTGCCAGTTCCGCCCTTCAGCTGCCCTGGTGCACTTGTCCGCCAGGCTAAAGAGCTCTGAGACGTCGCGAACCTCTCTGGTCGCTAGCTTCTCAAGCATCTTCTCGTCCCGGACACCCTGCCGGAACGCCACCACCACAGAAGCACTTTGGATGTGCGGGATGGTGTTGCGTACCTGTGAGAACCGCTGGATGAAGGAGCGCAGCGTCTCTCCAGGTTGTTGCTTGATGGCGTGGAGGTCGAGCTCTGTGCCAGGCCGGGTGTAAGAGCTGCCGAAGTTGGCAGTAAACTGCCGGCAGAGCTCTCCCCAGGAGGTTATGGAACCCTGGGGGAGGTTCATGAGCCATGACCGGGCCGGGCCGGTCAAGGCGACGGGGAAGTAGTTGGCCATGACGGCCTCGTCCCCTCCTGCAGCAAGGACGGCGCTGGAGTAGATCTGGAGGAACTCTGCTGGGTTGACGCTGCCGTCGTACTTCTTGGGCAGGTGCGGCCGGAACTTGCGCGGCCACCTCATGAAGCGAAGGTGTGGCGCCAGGGCTGCACATCCTGCTCCTGTTGCTGCAGGTGTTGGTGCCGCGAACGCTTGGTTCGCTGCTGGCACTGTGTACCCCGGTATGGGAAAGGCTGTGCCATAGACCGGGGGCACCGCTTGCAGGGCATATGGCTGGGGCACATGCTGCGCGGCGTATGCCTGGGGCAGAGATCGCATAGCGAACGTCTGCGCCTCAGGCAGGGTTGAGGCAGTCGACATGCTGTCGGCGGCCTCCTGGTTGCGACGCCTTTCTCATCGTCGCTCGAGGAACACTCGGGCATCTTGGCCCAAGTGGCATCGTTCCATCTCCGTCCTCAGGTCCGTCGATGGGAGCCTGGTGGAGCGGGAATCCGCCCTCTACCCGTCAACCGTTGGCGTGCGCGTCAGCGACACAGCCGGTCGGCCGGAACGTCGTCCCCGCCGAGGTCGAGGGTTTGCAGCGGCGACAACGAGACGGTCTACCTCGCAAATCCACTGATGGGTCGCTGACTGAGGCGCGTCCCCAGCAGGTGGATTGTGCAGTAGCGCCCTTGCTGCAGCTAGCGCGCCCCCGTGGGCGACGCTCAGCGCTGCAGAGGATCTCACGCTCGCTGGAGCCTGCGTTGCCGGAGTCGGCGCTGCCGGAGTCGGCTGCTGGCTTCCAGCTTGCCAGAATGTGTCGAGACGTAGTCCCCGCTAGTCACGGTCCGTCATGAACACGGGGGAGGAGAGCTTGCCGCTGAAGGAAGCTTGGTCATCTTCGCCGGCAAAAGCTCGTCGCGCAAGGGAAAAGCCCCCTTCCTGGCGCGCCAAATGTCGAAGTGTGTAGCTGACACTTCCCCCAGGCCTGCACTGGGCACCCCACGGAGGTTCTTTTTCGGAGGGTCTAGTCACTCGCGGAGAGCTTCAGCGTAGGGACGATTGAGGGAGAAGCTTGACACGGGGAATTTTACGTGGTTCAGGCAGCCGGAGCGTAAAACCCTACGTCCACGGTGAGCAGAGTTGCTCGCTGTATTGCTTGCTACTCAGAACCGGAGTCCAGAGCTTGAGGGTGAGTGATGTCTAGAGTGCGAGTCAACAGAGTTCGAACCCTTGCTAACGTCGCCTACCCGAGCCTTTTATAGTCCAAGGCTCGAGCGGCTTACAAGGTGGACCCGGGACCCAACAGGTGGTCCCGGGGAGATTGCCTACCGTCTACCGTATCTGCAGTTATGCCGGTAGTTGTCTCTGGCGAAGGCTTCCGAGTCTTCGTTCTGCCGCCCTGCCCATGCCGCAGGCTAGTCGTAGTGGTTGATGATGGCAGGGGCGGCAGGGGATGTCTTGTCGCTGTGTTTATTGACGGGACGGCTCTGACACGGCGCGCCAGTCTGCGATGTGATTGGGTGCAACGGCACCTGACAGAGGCGTGCTCCGTGTCTCCGCGTCTTGGGAAGGCGCAGGCCTTGAATACCTTGTACGGGCAAGGTATGGCACGTCTTTACACTTGCTGCCTACCGCGCGGGGGCAGGCAGCGTTGCTCTGCTGGCCACATGGCGGGCCCGGAGCTCTCCTCTGAGGAGAGGGAGGTCCGGCCCAGCGGGACACGTGGAGCCTTCGGAGCTCTCCCCGCGGAGGGGGGAGGTCCGGCTGCTGCTGGCCACGTGGCGGGCCCGGAGCTCTCCTCTGAGGAGAGGGAGGTCCGGTCCCGCAGGACACGTGGAGCCTTCGGAGCTCCCCCCACGGAGGGGGGAGGTCCGGCTCAGTTGGCCACGTGGCAGGCCCGGAGCTCTCCTCTGAGGAGAGGGAGGTCCGGTCCTGCTAGACACGTGGTGCCTTCGGAGCTGTCCCTGCGGACAAGGGCGAGGTCCTTAGGCATTTTCCCCTGTGCGCGGGGGTACCCCATATCGAGGGTACCGATAGTGGCCCACGGGCCCATCTCGGGGGAGATAGCGAGCCCGAGGTGGGGCCTCCGTCTCTTCCGTTTTGCGCACCTTCTCTAAGTCCCGAATTGACCGTTGCCGGTGCACGAACAGTCGCGGGATCGTGGGAGCGTGAGCCCACTTGATGGTTGCTTTTACTGCGGCGGTTCCAAAGGCTGCCACTTCTGCACGTTGCGGTGCTTTTTTGGGAACCGCCGAAGCGCCTTGCCGGCTCGTCTCCTTGGGAGACTGACTTCTTGGCCCACCGCTTCAGCTGGACGACTTGGGTCCACTTGTCATTGACACTTAGTCTTGGAGCCGAAGCGGTTGCACAAGCGCCGTATTCGAAGAGTTTTGAATTGCTTTGAATCGCACCTGGGAAGTTTTAAAAGGGGATCTTACCCGCATTGCGGCTTCCTTCACACTTCCCAGCGCTTGCACCTTCCTTGAGTTCTTGCGCCTTTGCCTTCTGCCATGGCTTCCATCCCGCCTCCGGAGAAGAAGCGCGCTCGATCTCCTCCGGCGGCGGCGTCTGCACCGAGTCAGGGATCCAGGGCGCCTGCACGCCCTGCTTCTGGAGATGGCGCCCCGTCCGGTGGTGACCCCAAGAGGTCTCGGGCTCATCATCCCGACGGGACTCCTCTTGAGCGACGACGGGCTGAAGGTTCCCGGGCGTCGCGTCCTCCCTCCTCAGGCGGTGGAGTCTCCAAGGAAACTGCTGAGGCGTCGAGGAGGGCTTCAGACGGTGGAGTCTCCAAGGAAACTGCTGACGCGTCGAGGGGGGCTTCAGAAGCATCCCCTGCTCCGTCAGTCCGGGCGAATGCGGGGCAGCCGTCGGCGGGGACGGCGGGCTCTAGTGGTCCTACCCCGGCTCGGAAGCCGGGGTTCAGAGCCCGTTGGAGTGCTCGTGTTTCTCGGCCATCCCCAACTGATGGGGATTCTGCGCCACAGTGCTCAGAAGCTGGGACGGTTGCCGCGGCCCCCAAGCTAGCGCAAGTTACTCCTGTACCAGTCTGCTCGGATTCTATGGCAGCGTCGACTCCCCATGCCGAGACGGTTGCCGCGGCCCCCAAGCCAGCGCAGGTTCCTCCTGTATCAGGCGGCCCGGCTTCTATGGCAGCGTCGACTCCCTCCACTCGTCCTTCTCCACCAGCTCAGGAGCCCGCTGTCGGTGAGGGTTCGGCGGGTCCGGATGTCGAAGTCCCTGCGCCGGCTTCTCCTGACCGGCGTCTCATCCCGGCTGCCGGTGCGTCGTCTTATCGTGAAGACGACGTGATGGAGGAGGTCGGGGGCGCCGCTCCGGCCTCTGCTGCCCCACTGCCCATGGCAGACGCTCTCGTGCTCGCCCAAACGAGCGTCCGGCAGGTCTTGGCCGCGCTCGGTAGCGAGCGAGAGGAGCAGGTGGTTGAGAGGGATCGCCTCCTCATCTGGGGGAACCTTTTGCGGGAGCGGACCGTGAAGGTCAAGGGGAGCTCGACTCCAGGTGGGAGTCGCTTGATATCATGGAGGCTTTCCTCGACCAACAGAAGCGGGCCGTCGACCGTCTGGGCTCCGAGACGCGGCGGCTCCACAGGGAGGCCCTTGAGGCGCATGCCCGGGCCGAGGAGAACTTCTCTGCCCTAGAGGAGGTGCGGTAGAGGCTGGCGCGCCGTGAGCGCGCCATTGCGGATCAGGAGCGCTCAGTTGCGGCCGAGGCAGAGAGAGTTGCCGCGCGGCCGGCGGCGGGCGAGGGCGACCTGCGAGCCCGGGCTACGGAGCTAGATGCCCGGAAGGCAGACCTTGCCACGAGGGAGGAGCATGTCTCCTGGGAGCGCCAGGCAATCCTGGATCGGGAGCTGGCTGCCGAATTCTGGGATTCGGAGTTGGAGCGCCTCGCCCGGAACCTCCGCCTTTGGGAAAGCTCTCTGGCGGCCAGGGAGAAGGAATTCTCCAAGGGGAGCCACGACGCCTTGCTGGCAGCCCACCACGAGGTAGAGGAGCTCTTGGCGTCACGGTTTCCAAGGCCCGTGCGGTCTCGAGCTTCATCGACCAGGCAGAGTCCGCCCTGGTCCCCCTTGGCTTCAGCCTGGTGAAGACGGTGGCCCCTGCACTGATGGTGGCCGAGGTGATCCCCGCGCTCGAGTCAATCGATGCCAAGCTGAGCAGGATAGATGCGGTGGTCGTCGGCGAGCTCTAGGCAGAGGGACGGGCCTGGCCGTGGAGGTTGCCACGCACATGTTGGCATGCTTCAGGAGCCGGGACCCTTCCTTCTCACTAGAGCTAGTGAGACAGGGCCCTGCCGTGGAGCGGGAGGAAACCGCCAGGGCTGAAGTTGGGGATGTGGCCGCCCTTGTAGCCTCTAGGTTCCGGCGCGAGCCAGGGGCAACCTAGGACTTGTATCTCCCCCCTTTTTTTGAGTATGTAGTCCAGCTCATGGAGCTATGAATAAATAGACTCTTGTGACTTTTTGTGTCTATCGCGCTCTTGTCTTCTTCTTGGTTTTGCCTAGCCGAGCCCTTAGCTCCGCAAGGTACTCAGAGGCCTTCACCAATCTCGAAGCTCTGCACAGACACCTTCCCTGGGTCCTTATTGTATTAAGGGCCCCGGGGGTCTCCGGAACTCACCCCATGAGAATGGGGAGGTCCGGATCTGCTGACCACATGGCGGGCCCAGAGCTCCCCTCTGAGGAGAGGGGGGTCCGGCCCAGCGGGACACGTGGAGACTTCGGAGCTCTCCCCGCGGAGGGGGAGGTCTGGCTTCTGCCGGCCACGTGGCGGGACCGGAGCCCCTCCTGAGGAGAGGGGAGCTCCGGCCCCGCTGGACATGTGGGGCCTTCGGGACTCGTCCTTGCAGAAAGGGCGAAACCCGGATCCTCCGGTCTTGCGCTGGAGTAGTCGATAGCTCCTTGTTCCCCCTTCACGCGGTCCTCGTAGCCAGAACCTGGAGGTCCTGCACACAGGTAGAGGAAGCGTAATTCTCCTCGGGGGGTTCACCCCTCCCCGTCTCCTAGTCTTATTCGGCTTATGGTCCTAGTCCGGTATACGGGGCTTGGGCAATTCTGTGCGCGAGGCACTGGGGCTCCATCTCCCTCTGAGGCGAGGGTACGGCCGTTCGGCCCCTAGTACCGGACCGTACGCCGGGGAAGCAGAGTGCACAGGCTTTGGGTACAGAACCAGGCAAAGCGGCTGTACTCCCCTGGACCTCCGGAGGGCAGGATGCGCACGCTTCGGGTACAGAGCCGGCTAAGCGGGATACGCACCCTGGCCCCCCCATGCACGGCTCAGGCCTTTCCTAGAGGTGACCAACTGGCACCGCAACACCTGACTGGGGGAGGTTCGAGAGGCCCCCTGGCCTTCGGCAGGTGCCTCAAGCGCAACCGCCTTCGGTAGGATAGCAAATGCTGACTATGGATGAGAGCGGGAAAGGGAGCTAAATGTATGGTGAGCATACATAGAAAGTGCGGTCATGAAAATTATTGTGTAATTTAAATGAGCACATAAGTGAGAGCGAGGTAGAACATGTTTCTGTGTAAATGCCCATAGGAGGAAGGCAGGCTGTACATGGAGGCAACGACCCGTCCCATTAAGAAGGGAAGCAAGACTCTACGCGCTTGGGGTCGGAACCAGGCCAAGCTGGACGTAGTCCTGGACCGTCCCCTGGGGCTTAGCTGCTCCGAGCGCTGTTCCTGGACTCTATGGGATTTATTACAGAAAGGTAAAGGCCTGTTCTACTAATGCTCGGGAGGTAGAACTTACTGTGATGTTCCATGCTCCAAGGGTTCAGGATCGGATTCCATCCTTGGTTGAAAGGCGTGTGTACCTGGGACGGCAAATTTCGTGAGTCGGAAGGGACCTTCCCGGCTGGGGAAGAGTTTATAGGTCCTTCGCGGGAAAGTGTGTGCCGCGGCACCAGGTTGCCTTCTCGCAGGTCCCTGACGCGCTTGGTCCTTTGGCGGTAGTGCTAGAGCACCAGCCGGGCCGTGCGTTGTGGGGTGTTACCTGCTCTTGTGCCTCGCCGACGAGGTAGATATCTTCACGCTGGAGCAGGTCCAGCGCGGCTTCTCCCGGGGGCCTCGGGGCACCTTCCCCTTCTGGCTAAGGCCGTCAAGAGGTAGGAGAATGGGAGACCCAAGATGTCTTTCCCCTTTTGGCTAAGGCCGTCAAGAGGTTGACAGATCCTGGGCGGCCCCCGGGAGGTGAGGCCGAGGGACAGAAACGTGGACTCGGGTGGAGCTGGCCGGTTCTGCACCGCCGGGGCTGGTGCTTGGGCTGCTGCAACTGCCTGGAGCTTCTCCAAGGCTGATATCGCAACAGTGCAGTCTCCACTGATCTTTTCAGGGCAGCCGTAGTCGGCTACTGCCCTGGCTCGTCATCGCTGGAGCTGGAGTCCTCACCATGTGCACCGTATTTACGGTGCGCTGAGGCTCCTGAAACCCCACCTGGTGGCCGACGTTTTCTAGGGCGTCAACCTTCTGCTTGCCCTCCCTTTGACGGAAGGGCGGGGCATCAGCTCGCAGCTGCCTCCCTTTGCGGAAGCGCTCTGCGAGCCTCTAGATGTCCCGGCACTCAGCTGCAGTATGGTAGCTAGTGCCGTGCACGGGGCACAGTTCACCTTGATCTCCCTCTGGAGCTGGTGACTGTCGCTGCCTCTTGTCGGGGCGTGGCCCCCAAGCCCCACTGGGTGCTGCTGCTGCAGCAACGGGAGCCGCAGCCAGTGGTTTCATCTTGCCACCGCCCCGGTTCTTGATCTTCTTGCCGCCTCAATAGGAAGCAGCGCCAGATCCGGGCTGTCCTCCTGACTCGGAGGCTGGCAGAGAGTGCCAGTTCCGCCCTTCAGCTGCCCTGGTGCACTTGTCCGCCAGGCTGAAGAGCTCTGAGACGTCGCGAACCTCTCTGGTCGCGAGCTTCTCAAGCATCTTCTCGTCCCGGACACCCTGCCGGAACGCCACCACCACAGAAGCACTTTGGATATGCGGGATGGTGTTGCGTACCTGGGAGAACCGCTGGATGAAGGAGCGCAGCGTCTCTCCAGGTTGTTGCTCGATGGCGTGGAGGTCGAGCTCTGTGCTGGGCCGGGTGTAAGAGCTGCCGAAGTTGGCAGTAAACTGCCGGCAGAGCTCTCCCCAGGAGGTTATGGAACCCTGGGGGAGGTTCATGAGCCATGACCGGGCCGGGCCGGTCAAGGCGACGGGGAAGTAGTTGGCCATGACGGCCTCGTCCCCTCCTGCAGCAAGGATGGCGGTGGAGTAGATCTGGAGGAACTCCGCTGGGTTGACGCTGCCGTCGTACTTCTTGGGCAGGTGCGGCCGGAACTTGCGCGGCCACCTCATGAAGCGAAGGTGTGGCGCCAGGGCTGCACATCCTGCTCCTGTTGCTGCAGGTGTTGGTGCCGCGAACGCTTGGTTCGCTGCTGGCACTGTGTACCCCGGTATGGGAAAGGCTGCGCCATAGACCGGGGGCACCGCTTGCAGGGCATATGGCTGGGGAACATGCTGCGCGGCGTATGCCTGGGGCAGAGATCGCATAGCGAACGTCTGCGCCTCAGGCAGGGTTGAGGCAGTCGACATGCTGTCGGCGGCCTCCTGGTTGCGACGCCTTTCTCGTTGTCGCTCGAGGAACACTCGGGCATCTTGGCCCAAGTGGCATCGTTCCATCTCCGTCCTCAGGTCCGTCGATGGGAGCCTAGTGGAGCGGGAATCCGCCCTCTGCCCGTCAACCGTTGGCGTGCGCGTCAGTGACACAGCCGGTCGGCCGGAATGTCGTCCCCGCCGAGGTCAAGGGTTTGCAGCGGCGACGACGAGACGGTCTACCTCACGAATCCACTGATGGGTCGCTGACTGAGGTGCGTCCCCAGCAGGTGGATTGTGCAGTAGCGTCCTTGCTGCAGCTAGCGCGCCCCCGTGGGCGACGCTCAGCGCTGCAGAGGATCTCACGCTCGCTGGAGCCTGCGTTGCCGGAGTCGGCGCTGCCGGAGTCGGCTGCTGGCTTCCAGCTTGCCAGAGTGTCGAGACGTAGTCCCCGCTAGTCATGGTCCGTCATGAACACGGGGGAGGAGAGCTTGCCGCTGAAGGAAGCTTGGTCATCTTCGCCGGCAAAAGCTCGTCGCGCAAGGGAAAAGCCCCCTTCCTGGCGCGCCAAATATCGAAGTGTGTAGCTGACACTTCCCCCGGGCCTGCACTGGGCACTCCGCGGAGGTTCTTTTTCAGAGGGGCTAGTCACTCGCGGAGAGCTTCAGCGTAGGGACGATTGAGGGAGAAGCTTGACACGGGGAATTTTACGTGGTTCAGGCCGCCGGAGCGTAAAACCCTACGTCCACGGTGAGCAGAGTTGCTCGCTGTATTGCTTGCTACTCAGAACCGGAGTCCAGAGCTTGAGGGTGAGTGATGTCTAGAGTGCGAGTCAACAGAGTTCGAACCCTTGCTAACGTCGCCTACCCGAGCCTTTTATAGTCCAAGGCTCGAGCGGCTTACAAGTTGGACCCGGGACCCGACAGGTGGTCCCGGGGAGATTGCCTGCCGTCTACCGTATCTGCAGTTATGCCGGTAGTTGTCTCTGGCGAAGGCTTCCGAGTCTTCGTTCTGCCGCCCTGCCCATGCCGCAGGCTAGTCGTAGTGGTTGATGATGGCAGGGGCGGCAGGGGATGTCTTGTCGCTGTGTTTATTGGCGGGCCGGCTCTGACACGGCGCGCCAGTCTGCGATGTGATTGGGTGCAACGGCACCTGACAGAAGCGTGTCCGTGTCTCCGCGTCTTGGGAAGGCGCAGGCCTTGAATACCTTGTACGGGCAAGGTATGGCACGTCTTTACACTTGCTGCCTACCGCGCGGGGGCAGGCAGCGTTGCTCTGCTGGCCACGTGGCGGGCCCGGAGCTCTCCTCTGAGGAGAGGGAGGTCCGGTCCCGCAGGACACGTGGAGCCTTCGGAGCTCCCCCCACAGAGGGGGGATGTCCGGCTCAGTTGGCCACGTGGCAGGCCCGGAGCTCTCCTCTGAGGAGAGGGAGGTCCGGTCCCGCTGGACACGTGGCGCCTTCGGAGCTGTCCCTGCGGAGAAGGGCGAGGTCCTTAGGCATTTTCCCCTGTGCGCGGGGGTACCCCATATCGAGGGTACCGACAATGTATCATATGATAATTTTAGATTTTTCTCCAGGAAGTTATGCTTGAAAAACAGAACAGTCCAGAGAGTATTTTGAATCTGTTCTGATTCTGGACAGTTTACATCCCTCTGGAACTTAGGTCATCTTAAGATGTGATTCAGCTCTGGAAGTCTACAACACAGTTGTAGAGTACTTAAACACCTTTCCAGAACTATATCCCATACCTCCATTGGCTAAATAATCTGTGAGTTATGCTCTGTCAAAGTTCAGCCAACTTGCTGCCCAAAACAGAGCACTCTGTTTTTCAATCCCTTGGAGCTACACTGATCTACTATTGAATTTTTCTACCCAACCAGGGTCCTAACTGTGGAAACTTAGTGATTTTAATTCTTTGTTATCATTATTTTTCATGCACATGCCTATAATATGCTGGTACTACGTTCCTCACAAAAAGAAAATCCTAACCGGATTATACCGGCATATACGTCTCAATAGTGGCACTAAACGGTCTCTCGCACACGTTCACTACACGGGATACATACGTGGTTGGTACCTGCAGAAGACCACACAATAATGATGCACTCAAAGGTTATTTTTTCATTTCAGGCAGGACCATATTTGAAAGTAAATACAAATGCCCGTATCATTGCCATACGGCCGTCCTTGAGTTAGGCCACGTCTCAAGGTACGTGATCGTGTTTTAACACCACACGACGGGGAACCCGAGTAGAGCGCGAACGGGTCGTCACGGTTGGGAATTTTATCACCCCAACAGATACCACCTACTGCCCTGCAGGGCACGCCGATGGCAAGCACCGCGTATGTCCTCCTGGGCTATTTCCAGACGAACACACCCTCGCGTCACTGACCACGCGATAGGTCTCCACTTACTTGCATAATGCACGCTAGGGATCAGCGTTTCATATGAACTCAGGAACATGAAGAGTCCAAGAGTTTCATATTGACGTCTCACACCAAGCTGTGAGACATATCCCTGAACCACGTTCCTCGTCAGGGGAGCTAACCAAAATTGAACCGCTTTCGGTGGCGTTGCTTACCATTCTTACCAGAGTGTAGGTGTATCGTTATATAATTAAAATTCAGAATTATAACACATATGTTAGTCTTGCCACTTTAAGTCACTATGCTAATATAGTCCTTACTTGGGCAAACTACCGAATTCTCACCGTAACCTAAGTTTTCCCGTAATACAGTCCTTAATTATTGTGCTATCCCCAATGCCGCTCTGATACCAGCCTGTGGCGGACCAGAATCCGCTCATCAAGGATCGCAGAGGGTGGTGCCGCACGATGCGACACCCGACAGCACACATCATAAGGATACATTGTATTACATAGAGAACCAACTAAAATGTACAAAGTAATACACTACTCCAGTTACAAACTAGTGTTCATATTATACAGCGGAAACTAAATTTGTACAACTCACGCCCGTCTATCTCGCAAAAGTCGGTTGCCCAGCCCTAGGGCAACCCACACTAGCTGCACCTCTCCAGCTCAGCGAGGCGTGTACGGCTCCCACTCAGCCATGGTCCCCGACAGAGGGTAAACCTCGCCGGTGGACTCGTAACCCGAGTCCGTGGGTGGCTCCTCACCTGGAAAAACACTTAAGCAGCAACCATGAGCACGATGGCTCAACAAGACTTAACCGACTCACCTAGGCATGAAACTCTACATGCAGTTTACACAAACATGGGATAGTAATTTCAGCAAATGGACACGCCTACATGTTCAGCCTTAGCTCATCTTTTAGCCATAAGTTAACAATTCATGAATAAGAAATTTAGTAAGCGATATTTTGTGGCACACATGTAGCAATACAATTATACATATCAGCAGAATTGAATCATAACATTCCATGATTTATCTACGTTACGATGCAGTGAACAAGCGGTACTCGTCACCGCTAGGGACGGCGAATCGACTCGATATACACCTGCAGGGATACCCGAAGAGCACGTCACGTGCGCCCACCCGTGGAGCTGCACAGCATGCTCACTCGATGTCGTACGAAACAACCTTTCACCCAACAGCCCGAACGTCGAACCGGTCGCACCGAAACGGACAGGAGGTTCCCTACACGGAGCATCTCTCTATGCCCGTTAGCAGATTTCCACCTTTCTGCCCTCAGCCTACACCTATAAAACGGTGCGTTATGCCTCGACGCCCAGAGGTTTAGGTTACATCTGTTTATCGGGGCCCATATATCCGATATGCCTTCGGTACGTTCAATACTTGTTCAGCAGGGCCGCACACGGATCGGTCCTCAATCGACACGGACAGGGCTGCGCATACAAGACTTCCTCTTGCTGCGCCTTATCCCCTGCCTAGTCTCATTTTTGTTACTAAAGTGATCTCACATCACTCAAACCAATCCCGTGTGTTCCAGCCTAACTCGCGAGTAGATTCCAACTACTCGACTTGTACCGTAAGTCCTATGAATCATTAAGCAAATCCTTTCTACTCGAGGCCTTAGACACCTAATGCACACCCATACCTCACACTAAACATGTACACAAAGCACAACTTTATAAAAGGGTTTAATGCAAACCGGGGCTTGCCTTGTTGCTGCTGGTCAGTGGATTGGGCTTCGTATGGAAGAAGGAAATCGAGCACTTTCGGAGTCTCCTCGCCTTCAGCGACTGCACGCAAACGATATACTATATGTCAATTTAAATGCAATGTTTTAGAACTGAATAAGTAATTACTATAACTCTAGCTGGGCCTCTCCTTTGGTTCTGAAATTTTTATGTTAACTTGGTAGGGTCCTAACCAGAGTACTGACAAAGTTTCATTTGAAACAAAGTTCATTTGAGCCTTGTACAAATAAAAGCCTATTTGGTCAACATTAGAGCCTCTAAGGAATTCCAGGGGTTTTCATGGCTCCAACCATTACTTTCTGGAATCTAGAATTTAAGATGGTTCTAACGGAATTGATTTCATGTCATTTGAAGAATTCTAGAGGAAGTTATGCCCTAAACAAGATTTGAGAAAATCTGAAAAATGTTTTTGTACATTTTTCTATTTTCTCAGGGCAGTTCCTTTAATCACCCCATTAGGCGGACTAAATGACCTCGGATGGGTCTGAAAACATTTCTGTGGCTCAAGGATTTTCCAATGAACCTCCCAGCCAAATTTCAGAATTTTTCATAAAGCAGTTCTCCAGATAAAATTCCTAACAGTTTAAATTTTAGGGAATTAATTCTGGAAAACTATTAAGTTTCATGAGCTGAAATTGGTGTTTCTGGAAAGTACTCAAAAAGCTGAGTTCAGAAAAATTTGGTTCACTGAATTTGGAGCTTCCTAGCAAAAGTTCTACGCCTTTGAAGTTTGATCTAAACTGGAAAATCCTAAAATGTTTAAACTCTGCGGGTGGGGCCCACTCTTTAAACCAGCCCGCTGAGAACGCGGCCACACCGCGGCCCACGGGGTTTAACCCGCTCTGCCGCACTGGATCCCGGCCGCAAAGTGGATCCCCACGCGAGAACAGAGACTGACCGGTGGACCTGGCCTCCCCTTCGTCTACCTCGTGACCTCTCGCGACTTCCGTGGCGGCGCTTCACCGGAGCTCTCGCTGCCGGCCATTTCGCTGCCCGACCTCCGACGGATTTTGCCGCCTGCAACTAACTTGGCTCGGAGAACACACTGGTGCCCTCACCGAAGCTCGGTGATGGCCGGAACCATGCCCGCGACGGTGACAGCGGCCATCCTTACTCCGGCGACGTCGCCCGAGCTACTCAGTGCCTTATTTTCGGAACGGTTTGCTCCTAAAGCTCCGCTGTGGCATGCTGAGCATGAAAATGAGCTCAGTTTGCCATGGAAACGGCCGGAGCTAGGACCTCACCGGCGACCCTCCCTTCCGCTGGACTGTTACCGGTGAAACTAGGGTTCGGAATGGTTGTTCCTGCGGTTTCTTGCTCGGAGAGACGCGCACGGGTGTCTAGAACGTGTGTGAGCTGCAGCTCGACCGGCGGTTGCTTCTGTGCAACGAATTTTGCCGACGACTGGTTTCTAACCCTAAGGTGCACCGTGCGGGAAAACTCAGAATTCTCGCTCTACCCTGCATGAAACGGTGAAAGGTTTCCTCCTACAGCTTCCTCACACGCGGATGCACCTTTTCTTCTCTGGTGGTGGCGCGTGATGCAGCCGGGATCGGCCGGTCACCGGGGATCAGAGAGCGGCAGTGAAACACTCGTGAGCGGAAGCAACTGCGGGGTGGGAGAACGTCGGTTCGGCCGGGGCACGGCGAAAATGACCGAGTGGTCGTCGTGCTGGCACTATGACTCGTGATTTTCACCGTGCGGTGTCCTCTTCCACTCGGGCGCGGGAGCAGGAGCTGGTGCGCTGCGCTCGGTCGACGTCAGTGAGAAACAGGCAGCGCTCGGTTGTGCAGCAGCTCTCCCACTGACCTGTGGGCCCAACTCTCCCCCTAATCCCCTTTTCCAAATTCTTCTGTAAATATCCCAGCTACTCTCCATTAAATGAGAGACTTAAGCACCAAGTCACAGTTTGAATTTGATTTCCTCAGTTTGAAACTGGTTTGGCTAAATTTGCTGGCCATTTGAATTTGAAATTCAAATTCAGTTTTGAATTAATGCAAATTTAGCTCCCGACAAGATAAGGTCCAATGGGTATGAAAATTGGTGGGCTAACTCAGAAAAATATGCTGAGTTTGAATATGAAGCTAACTTTTGAATTTAAGTGATGAAAGTTGCTGCAATTTGAATTTATATTCAAATTGGCCTCTTTTTCAAATGCCTCCAAAAGTGCCTCAAAAAGTGTTGGATTTGTATGAACATTGGCCTGAGCCTTCCCAAGACTATATAAGGTCTAGGGGTGAGCTCAACCTTGCATGTTCATGTGTAGAAATCCTACTTTTTGAAAGTTAGGGCTTTCCCCTCTAATCTCCCTTTTGATGGTGGTTACTTGCTCTTCACAAGTATTCACAAGATATCCACAACAAAAGCTGTGGTGTTGTGAGGTGATGGGAAATTTTTGCAAGTCCCTTTTCTTGGGCTTTTGCAGATGACTATTCTAGATACTCTTGGGTTTATTTTATAGCATCTAAGAGTGAAACTTTTAGTCACTTTAGAACCTTATTTCTTAGATTATCAATTGATCACCCAGGATCTTTAAAAGCAATTAGAAGTGATAACGGAACCGAATTTAAAAATCAATCGTTTGATCACTTTTGTGCTGAAAATGGAATAGATCGTCAATTTTCTTCACCATAAGTACCTCAACAAAACGGTGTTGTAGAGAGAAAGAACAGAACCTCAGTTGAGATGGCTAGGACTATGCTTGATGAATATCAAACTCCTAGAATATTTTGGGCTGATGCAATTGCAACTGCTTGTTATGTCTCAAATCGTGTTTTCTTGCGTGCTAAGCTAGGTAAAACACCATATGAACTTCGGTTTGGATATAGGCCTAGTGTCACACACTTTTGTGTCCTTGGTTGTAAATGCTTTGTTAAGAAACATGGTAATCTTGATAAATTTGAACCTAGATCCGTTGATAGCATGTTTCTTGGTTACCCATCTCATACTAGAGGCTACCGTGTGCTTTTACATGACACTAACAAAATTGTGGAGACTTGTGAGGTTTCTTTTGATGAAGCTAGACCAGGTACTAGCTCTAATATTGCAGGACCAGACCCATATCCGCAGGGGGAGAGTATTTTCATCGAAGAAGATGAAGAAGTGCTGTTGCTGCCCGAAATTTCAGGAGCTAATGACATTGTTCCAGCTCCTGATTTTGATTCACAACCAGCACCGACGACCACCATTGCTGGTCCAGATCGTCCTCAAGTCACAAGTTCTTCAATTTGCGATGAACATGAAGAAGAAGGAGCTTATGAATTGTACACTCCCCTCCAGGTCCTCAAAAGTCATCCTCCACAACAAATGATTGGAAGCTTGCACGAACAAGTCACACGGTCCAGGTTTTGTGATCCAAACTCTCACGCTCATTCTACATTTGTTGCTTCTTTTGAACCCAAAGATATATCACATGCACTCACTAATGAATCCTACATTATTTCCATGCAAGAAGAGTTAGAAAATTTTGAAACAAATAATGTTTTGGAAACTTATACTTCAAAAGTGATCGAGAGAATGAACTCGCTGACAGGATTACTCAAGCCAACATTGAGTCTTCTGAAGGCTCATTCAAAGCAAACAGTGATGATAATGAGCTAACCCATGAACTTGGAAACAAGGAGCATACTGGCCACACACGAGGCTATGGTAACAAGCTTTGGATGCATAACTTGTAGTGTTGATAGTTACAGGAAACATCAGAAATCGGATATTGATGATTTGATGGCCCTTTTGAGAAGGGGAGGCAAATGACATATGAGAAAATAGCTGCAAGAATATGCAATCAAGAACAAGAATGGACCATCAAACAAAATACAGTTACGAGCCCTAGTGCTCATTGTAGGAGCTCCACATCCGTACCACTAGGGGAAAATGACAAAAATTGTTTCCCATCAAGGATCTTGTACGGAGTACAACGTGCAAGCTTGTCACGCCTGTGTTAGGTGTTATGAGAATGGTGGCTTTAGGGTTGGCTGAAACGTTGATTGAAGGGGATCTCTTCGATGACCATCCGATACTAAAGGTGTATGCAATGGTACATTTGGACAATCTAAAACATGGTCGCCGCAGATAACAATTTGAATACCATGGTGACAAAGGGGAATAGCTTAAGAAAAATATTGGCATATATGTCTTGTGGCGCAAGCATGACATCGATTTTGGTGACGCAGACTCTGAATGTAGTTTAGCATCTTCAGGCTCACCTAGAGTACGTATACATTTACCGTCAGCACCACAAAGACAGGAAATACATTCGTCTTTGCAACAAACAAGAAAGCTCTGAGACCTAGGTGTTGAATACACTGACAAATAGGTTAAAAGTGAGGGTTTAAATGGAAAGTTTTGAGAATTTTTAAGACACTCAGTTTGGACTGTCCAAACTTACGGAAAAGTGAGGGTTTTAAAAAAAGTTTTGAGAATTTTTAAGACACTCAGTTTGGACTGTCTGAACTTAGTGAATTTTACTGCAGGAATCTAGTTTGGATTGTCCGAACTCAGCTCACATGCTACGCATGACATTCAGATTGGAGTGTCAGATCTCTTCTTTTGAAACTGCAGGAAGGTAGTTCGGACTGTCCGATCTGAGCGTTCAGACCACCTGATCTGAGCCGTTGGGTTGTTAGATACCAATGTTGCTTTAGTAGTCACACAGCTTCTTTAATATTCATTGGTTTGGTTCTGCAGTTTTGTTTTTCACTTGTTTGGGTGATTTTGATTTATGGGAAAGTATGTTGGTATTTACGTACTACGTTTTTGGTGGATATTTATGGTTTGAAGTATCAAACATGCTTTCAACTTTTGGAAAGGTTGCTTAGTATTTTATACTGAGTTTTGATGTGTTTTGGCTAATCATGGTGGACAATATCTTGCTATGTTTTGCAACATGTTTATGTGAGGTGCTCACATGAGGTGTTGTGGTTTTTGGACTAATGAGAGTCCAGTCGAGGACTAGTGCTTGGAAGAATTAATTGCTTATTCATGTGCAGGTGTTGCTTGATGTAAAGAGATGGTTGGTGATGGTGATCAATTGAACGAGTCCTAGGGAGAAGATAAGGTTCAACAACCACGTTCGGGAGGAATTGTGGTTGAGTCGATCCGGGAGGCCACACAGCATGTTGGAGTCAAGAACAATGCATATGAAGGTATCCTGGATGTTTTGGAAAGTGTTTGCACGTGTGCAAGGGGTGCATTAATGTGGCAACATTGTTCCAAGGCGTTATTAAGAGTTGTGGACAAGAAGAAAAGGCTGAAATGGTCCAACCGGCTGGATTACGCGCTCAGACTGAAGCTGAGGCGGTTATGGTGCGTTTACGGAAAGTTTCGAGTTGGTTATGATAGGATTTCATGTGAGGCACGGAGTTGAGTTATTTTAGGAATGTGTAGGACGTTGCTAAGGTGTTTGGATGTCTTAGGATTGCTTCTATTTGCGTATGGAAGAGTCTTAAGAAGTTATGAAAAGTTCCGATTGAATCCAATTAGGAGTAGAGAGTCCTAGTTGGATTTGAGTTGTCTAAAGGCTGGTTATATAAGGAAGGGGGCTTGGGCTTGTGGAGTGCAGGACTTGCAGCTGCCTCTCTTGTGTTTTGACCAATAAAATTCATAGTCTGTGAGGAGCTTTTGTGCCTTGGTCGTCTGGCTTGTTTGCTTCAAGCTTTTTTTTGCGAGTCTCTGCGCATCCTGACGTTAGATCGGTATTTCAATCATCGTGTTTTACAGATCCAATTGCTGTGATTCTTTTTGTGTTGTATTCAAAAATCAATTATCTATCATCTGTGGAAATTTTACGGTCTTTGGTTTTGCGGTGTTTTAGTTACACGAGTTTTTTGCAGTGTAGAAGATCTGTTTTACACTACACACGTAGAACATATTGACCTTTGCTCAATCTTTTGATCATATAATGAGTTCTACTAACTGTTTTCACGTGATTCTTGTTACATTGTTTTTGTGAATTGATTACCTACAGTCACTACTAGTTTTGTCACTGTCAACACGTGTATAATAATCGCACACACAGTTTTCTCTATCAGATTGATTTTCTGCCGAGGGATTTTTGTTGCTTTCGCATAAAAGTTTTTAGTCTATCATTCACCCCTCTCTGGTAGCTTTTCATGTGCTCCTCAATCCTACAAAGACGACGCCACAACCATTGTCACGGAGGAGAGAGCCGATGCCACAACCATTTCCACCAACAAGAGAGACGACGATGCTAGAAACAATGCCTCGATTAATTGAGGCGACACGTTCATCCGGTCCACAACAGCAAGCGTTGGGTCAAGAACAGCAAGCACTGACTAAGAGGTCTACCTCATCACAGCAAAAACCACAGTCCAAGAAGTTGACTTTATCGCAACAGCAAACCCTATCCAAGAAGGTAGGTTCATCATAGGTGCAAATTCCACCCAAGAAGTCAACTTCATTAAAATCTAAGAGGCCGTGATCTCCTCTAGTTTATTGAAGACTAATGAGGAAATTGAAAAGTCAGTGAACGCTAGTGTGACAAAGTCCTTTGCAAAACCTATTATTTCTGAGACGATTGTTGTCGAGCGTACGGTGTTTGCAAAAGTCTGAACCAACGGGTCAACCATAAGACTTTAAGCACATAATGTCTAGAGGTTTAGTTAGGAAGAGGTCAAATAAAATATTAAAATAAGCGAAAAATATAAGAGGAAATGGAAAGGAAGTTTGTGCAGGCCGCTGGAATAACAAAGGAACAACTTCTTGACGAAATGATGATTGAACATGCTAGAAGTTTGTGCTTGGCGAACCAATTATTGACAAATTTATGTTTGAAGCAAGTACACAAACAAGAAAATACCATTGGTAGTAAATGGAACAAGCAAATGCTGGTAAACATATGCATGCATTTCAGTACAAGCACACTGACTTCCTCCACGGTGGCGATGAGGTACGGATTCATTGATATGAAACGTTTCAACTACTACAACCAGATGCACTTAGAGTTCAACTCATGTTTGTGGACACTGTAAGTCTTATTTCTGTTGATTTATAATATATAATTGTGTTAACAGATTGAGCATCTAACCTTGTTTCATATTCGTATGTAGACTGCAAATAAAAATATAAGAAGATAAGGGCATCCTTAATATGGCTTACCTCGACCAGATGAGGGTAAACCAAACCGTAGTCACTTCCAAACCACAAGGCACAGAGGATTACATATTTGAATTTCTTAAAGCGTTCCAAAATAGGAAATGCATCTTATTACCTTACAACTTTTTATGTATTTGTCAGAAAACAATGCACTTTGAAGATAAAATAAATTCCTAAAACGCAATAATACACACAATAGATAATCCATAAAATATGATCAATGGCATCCATGTAAAACAGACTATATCTATCTCATTCATCCGTAGAAATCTTATCTTCACTTACAGTGGAAATGTCTCTAGCTTGTGTCAATGAGTGGCGGAGAAGAAAAAGGTTGTAGACGGACGTAGAAATTCTATTGAGCAGTCGCGCGAACGCTACCCAAAACCCTGATTCGTCTCAGTCCGTGCAGATTATTCAGCGAGGCAGGGTTCAGAGACATTGCTTTCCCTCACGCTGGTGACACGTCAGTGAGAGGAATGGAGGGACTCAAAGTAGACGTACAACACCGTAGAATAGAGAGTCTGTTCACACATTTCAGTATGAAGATTCACTCTCTATTTATAGGCAGAGTAGTAACTGAAGATAATTAGTCTCTATTCAAGTCAGTCAATTATGCTCTAGTAACTGACAGCAATAAAATTGTATTATTTGCAGCATAATTGGCATGTAGAAGAGTGGAAAATAATTGTCCATCTGACTCACAAAATTGAACATAATAAACTGTGAGCAATTATAAGTTGTATTTGTGCCAGACTCATAAAAAATAGAGCAGGTCACAAGTCACAAATCAAAAGTTAAATCACGCGAAAATATGAGAATATGCACGCGCATGCATGTGATTTGTATGTGACTCTAGCCCATCCTTCTCTCATATAACCCACACATCGAAAAGAGCTCAACTAATAAATGGGTATTTCTATCCTCTAATTTTCCATGTGGGATTATTCTATCCTTGTGGGCTTTTAAATTTTATTCATAATTATTTGGGCCAAGGCCTACATATTCTAACAATTCCCACCAAATTCTAAAAGCATCACTGACATGACTTCTCATATGTCTACAATGTTGTTTGATATACCAGTTTAATGATGAAGACTTATTAGGTTGAACATCCATCTTGATCCAAGAATTATTTCAACTCACAACTACAGACTATGTCTTGAATTGGTAGCTTTGTGCGAGTTGATTTCATTCAAAGACCAAACTGATACTAGACGCCCATGGGGTCTCTCCTCGGGTGGAGCCTATAAGTCATACACCTGTGTCTCCTCATGAGTTTCATAGAGAGTTCCCACATCTCATAGAATGCGATCAACAGTCAACTCATATAGTTGTGTTTGTACAAGAATACTCTGTAGTACAGTACCTTGCAATTAATCCTCCAAACACACTAAGACAAAAATTCAGGCTTCCTTACAGAATAGAGAGTAGTGCATCTTCACTAGAGATGGTACTACTAGGTTATGTACTCTCCTTGTTATACCTTCAGCTTGTTCTTCCCAAATCCTGATTTATGGGATCTCCGATCACACTTGTTTGGGTTACCACTGTGTAAACTCACATGGGCCTCAAACCCATCTCCTTCGATGCAATATCTATCACATTCCCTGATAGACCTTTTGTAAACGGATCTGCCAGATTCTTCGCCTTTTGAACATAGTCAATGGCTATTACTCTAGAATTTCTCAATTTTCTGACAGATTTTAACCGTATTTTTACATGTCTTGAGGATTTCATATTATCCTTTGTACATGACACATTTGCAAGGACTGTTTGATTATCAAAATACATAAGGATTGTTGGAATTGTTTTTCCACTATTGGTAAATCCATCAAGAGTTCTTTCAACCATTCTGCCTCTATGGAGGTTGTATCTAATGTCGTGAGCTCTGCATCCATGGTTGACCTTGTCAATATAGTCTGTTTAACGACCTCCATGAAACAGTAGCTCATCCAAGAGTAAAGACATAACCGCTTGTTGCCTTTATCTCATCAGCGTCAGAAATCCAATTGGAATAACATAGCCCTTAATACTTTTGGGTCTCCTGTATAATGAATCTCATAACTCATTATACCACACAAGTAGCACATAACTCGCTCAAGCACGTGCCAATGATCATCTCTTGGGTTAGCAACAAACCAGCTCAATTTGCTAACCACAAAGGAAATGTCTGGTCGAGTAGCAACAGCTAGGTACATGAGTGAACCAATCATCTGTTTGATCTCTTCCTAGTCTTTTATTCTTTTGAAGAATTATACTAGGATCATATGGAGTTGGCGAAGCCTTGCTGTTCAAAGAACCAAAGCGGCTCAAAACCTTCTCAAAATAATGGTATTGCAGAAGAGTAATCCCATTCTCATTTTTTATCGGCTTGACGTTTAATATGACGTCAGCCTCCCAAATATCTTTAATATCAAAATTTTGGAATAGAAAATATTTCATCTCATTTATAACATCAATATCAGTTCCAAAATTAATATGTCATCCACACAAGCACATGATCACTCCTCTACCCCCACCATATCGATAATATACACATTTATCAACCTCGTTTACAACAAAGCCTGCCTGTGTCATTGTACTATCAAACTTCTCATGCCACTGCTTTTGTGCTTGTTTGAGAGCATATAAAGACTTTTTTTTATCTGACACACCTTAGTTTCTTGACCGGGTATTACAAATCCTTCTGGTTCATCCATATAGATCTCTTCATCTATCTCTCCATTAAGGAAACACGTCTCACATCCATTTAATGGACTAAAAGACCGTGTGAGGCAGCCAACAATAAAAGTACCCGAATTGTTGTCATTCTGGCAACTAGTGAGTAAGTATCAAAGAAGTCCTCTCCTTTTTGTGTATACCCTATTGCCGCAGGTCCCACCTTGTACTTCTCAATAGTACCATCAGGGATGAGCTTTTTATTAAACACCCATTTACATCCAACAGTCTTACAACCGAACGAACGATCCACTACATCCAAGGTTTTGTTCGTCATGATGGATTTCATCTCGCTACAAACCACTTTCTTCCAATCGTGTGCATTAGAGGATGCAAACGCCTCTAGGATGGATCTGGGTGTATCATCTAATAGATATGCAATGAAATCATTACTAAAAGATTTTTGAATCCTTTGTCTCTTACTCATTCTATGAGTTGTTTCATTGTTTTCTCCATCATGTGGTTCAACTGAATTTTCTGAAGTCGTAAAATGAGGTTCTATAGTTTCTGATGAAGTAGAATATTTATCATGCATTGGATCAAAAACCTATGTGCATATTTCATAGAAAAATACTCTCAAAGAATGTAGCATCTCTAAATTCAACTATTGTATCAACAAGCACAACAGGTGAGTCATATCTGATTACAAGAAGTCTATAGGCGGGACTATTGGAAGCATAGCCAAGAAAGATACAATTAACAATATTAGGTCCGAGTTTACGCTTTTTGACTATTTGTATATATACCATAGCCAAACACCCCCATGTGCGCAAGCAAGAAGGAGACAGATTTCTTCCTTTCTAGCCTTCATATGGAGTCATCTCACTATTTTTAGTGGGAACTCTATTCAATACATGGTTTGCAGTCATAACTGACTCCCCCCACCATTCCTTAGATAAACCCGTAATGTCTAACATGGCATTCACCAAGTGTGTTAGAGTATGATTCTTCCTCTCGGCAACCCAATTTAATTGGGGTGAGTAGGGAGGCTTTCTTTCATGTATGATTCCATTCTCGGCAAGAGTTGGGAGAACTCACTATAAAAATATTCTCCCTATTGATCTGATCGAATTCTCTTGATATTCCTTTCTAGTTGATTCTCAACTTCACCCTTATAAATTTTAAAGTAATCTAATGACTCATCCTTTGATTTAAGTAAATACACATAGAAAAAATGAGTTGAATCATCAATAAATGTCATTAAGTATTTCTTTTCTCCCTTAGTCAACACACAATTCATTTCATAAAGATCATAATGTATGAGTTGTAAAAGTGTTGAATTTCTTTGATCAACAGCAAAGTGAGGCTTTCTTGGTTATTTGGCATGCACACAAGCTGAACAGTTAGAACCTTTGACTATATTAATTTTAGGAATTAAACACAAGGTAGATAGCCGAGAGATGCATCCAAATTTTACATGACATAAACACGAGTGCAAACACTCGCCTCATCATCTTTATTCAAATAGTTCATGACTGGGCTACTGAAATATGATGCAAAAAACAGAACAGACCTCCGCTGTCATAGCTTTACCAATAAAGAGTCCACATTTTGACACGACTACTTTATTAGACTCAAATACCACCTTAAATTCGTCTCGACACAATAATGAGCCCCTGACTAGATTTTTATTTATTGAGGAGACATGCTGCACATTTTTCAGCTGCACGGTCTTTCCCGAAGTGAATTTCAGATTGACCGCACTAACACCATGAACAGAAGCATGTGAGCTGTTTCCCATCAGGAAGGAGGCACCGTGGTAGCCTAGTAAGAAGAAAACAAAGATATATCAGCACAAATATGAATATTAGCCTTTGTATCAATCAACCACTCGGTAGGTTGACATGCTGTTAAAACAATATATGTACTACCATAGCCTGTTGCTCCAGCGTTGCTAATAATCATGTTTATAAATTTATCCTTTCCATGCTGAGTTTTATTGCCCTTCTTATCTATGCACTTTTTAAAAAATGCCCCAACTTGCCACAGACATAGAATTCAACCTCAGCCATGTTTATATTTTTCTTGTCCATTCTCTTTAAAGTTGGTGGTATGCACAACCTTATTTTTCCCTTTCTTTTGTCCAGCATGTTGCACGACATTGGCATTGGACCCTTTTTTGTGCATCCTGGATACTTCATCTTTTGCTCGAGCTTTCTCTTCCACATCAAGAGAAGCTAACAGATCCTCAACGGAAATGTTTTGTCTCTTTTTTCAGAGACGTGGCAAATCCCCTCCAAGATGGAGGTAATTTGGCAATAATGCCCCCTTCCAAAAATCTGTCTGGCAAAATTAGTCCAAGATGTTGGAGATCTCTAACAATGAGTTGTATTTCATGAGCCTGCTCAACCACTGAATTCTTGTTAGCCATCCTAAAGTCATGATAGCGCTCCATGACATACAACTCATGTCCAGCATTCGAAGCACCATACTTGTGTTCAATGGCCTCCCAGAGCTCTTTCGCGCTCTTGTAGCTCATGTACACATCGCACAGTTTATCGGACAATACACTCAAAATGCAGCCCACTGCGATCACATTAGGCTTGTTGAACTTTGCATGTTTTTCAACAGTGAGAGGTCCATCTACAGGCTTGAGGACATATGAAATGTCCATAGCAGTGAGCCACAAATCAAGTTTTGTAGCCCATCTTTTAAATTTCAAACTAGCAAACTTCCTAGGTTTCATTGCATCAGCAAAGCTATTACTCATCTTTAAGTTATTAGGTTTTTGGATTGTTAGAAAACAATGCACTTTAAAGATAAAATAAATTCCTAAAAACACAATAATACACACAATAGATAATCCATAAGACATGGTCAATGACATCCATGTAAAACAAATTATATCTATCTCATTTATGCGTAAAAATCTCATCTTCACTTACAGTGGAAATGTCTCCAGCTCGTGTCGATGAGTCGCGGAGAAGAAGATCGTAGACGGCCGCAGAAATTCTATTGAGTAGTCACGCGAACGCTACCCAAAAACCTGATTTGCCTCAATCCATGCAGATTCATCAGCGAGGCGGAGTTTCAGAGACATTGCTCTCCCTCACGCTGGTGACACACTGGTGAGAGGGATGGAGGGACTCAAAGTAGACATACAACACCATAGAACAGAGAGTATGTTCACACTTTTCAGTATGAAAGTTCACTCTCTATTTATAGACAAAGTAGTAACTACATATAATTAGTCTCTATTCAAGCCAGACAATTATGCTCTAGTAACAGACATCAATAAAAATATACTATTTGCAACAAAATTGGCCTGTAGAAGTGGAAAATAATTGTCCTTCAGAAACTGACTCAGAAAAATGAAAACAATAAATTGTGAGCAGTTAAAAGTCATATTTGTGTCAGACTCATAAAAAATAGAGCAGGATTTTTTATGCCAATTGCCATGTCGTAAGTCACAAGTCACACGGTAAATCACACAAAAATACGAGAATCGCGCGCGCGTGCTTGTGATTTGTGTGTGACTCTAGCCCATCCTTCTCTTATATAACCCACAAATGGAAAAGAGCTCAACTAATAAATGGGTATTGCTGTCCTCTAATTTTTCATGTGGGATTATTCTATCCTTTTGTGCTTTTGGATTTATTCAGAATTATTTGGGCCAAGGCCCACATATTCTAACAGTATTTACCTTCCAAATCGATTGTTCTACATTTGAGTAGCATGTTCTTATAACTTATGAGTACAATTTGTGTAGTCTTCACTAGGCCCTTTTTATCATTGAAGTAGAGTATAGGAACATCATTGTCCTAGAGCCAAAAAAGAAGTCCAAGACAACAATTGAAAGGTCTTGAAGACATTACACAAAAGTAAGTAATTGTTTTATTATTGCTTTGTAGTTACATGTTAAAATGGTTAAGCCTAATTCGAGTTATAATTTATAACTGCACATGTGTAAGGGCCCAAGTTTTTCTCTTGCTAAAACTGTTCATCACCCCACACACCTCAGTTCATTTGTGGTAAACTCATGAACACATTTGAAGAGCAATTAGAAGATGAACTCACAAAATGCAAAAGTGGTATTTCCCACATGCATCATATAGAGGCTGAGCACACTATTAATTCCTAAACTTTCTTAGGAATGCCCATGCCAATTTCCACACAAATCCAAACCTCTTTGAGATACTTTTGGATACAATCATTAAAAGTGTTAGTTTGAATGTAAATTCGAATTCAAACTCCTTTCATCATATGAATTCAAAAGAGGGATTCATATTCACACTCAGCACATTTTTATGAGCTCATCCACCAATTTTCATTCCATTTGGAGATGATCTTGACATGAGCTACTTGTAGCAAATTCAAACTAAATTTGAATTTTAAAGTGCACAATTGCTGCAAATCCATCCAAACCGTTTCACACTTTGAAGTATTCAAATTCAAATGGTCATTGGGTGATTTGATCAAATTACAAGGGGCAATAGGGTCTCCAAATAATGTGAGCAGTGAAAATTCAATTTGTGAGGACAAATTCAATTCGGGTTCTTGCGCGCGCTCACGCGGACGCCACGACGAGAAGCGCTGCCACCTCCTGTTCTCGGGTCCTGGACGTCGAGCACTCGCGCCCAGCCTTCTTATCCTCACCCCCGGACAGCCCAAGGACCATTTCTCCACTGCTTCGTCGTTCTCCCGCACACACCTCGCCGCACACGCAAGCTCTCTGCTCCTCCATTGACCGGCCGAACCAGAGGCTTGCACACCGAGCTGAGGCCACAAATGATTTCGCCGACCACCCTTCGACGTACTTGCACCAGTTGCAGCTCGTGATCGGCTTCCTCTGAGCTTTGCCACCGCCATCTTCATCCTCAACCCCGAGTGAAGTCGCCTGCGGATATTTGCAGCGTCCGGCCGAACCACGCCCGTTCAAGCTCGAACAACTGATCACAGAGGTTAGCCACCAACTCTAGTTCCTCCCCCTAGACCCCGTCGACCTAGTTCAACGCCGGTGAGCCAGAATTTCATTTTTCCCGTCGGCCACCGTGTAGAACAGAGAAAACTGAAACCTGAAATTCTCCTCAATCACTTGATCATCAGAATTTCTGGTTTAGCTATAGCTAGAGTAGCACCTCACGATCACTTAGGATTAATCTTAGCAAGGATGATCCATCCGGTGAGCTCAGCGCCTTGTTTTCGCTGCCTCCAGTGAAAAGGCTTCGGATCACCGGTGAGGTCTACCTTCCCGGCGGTCTCCGGCCAAGAGGAGGGCAGGGTTAGCTTCCTCGTGTCACAGCTGTGCTGTATGACCATTTAGTCGGTCGTGTTTGCTGCTGAGCTGGGTTCTCACCATTGGACCCGAACCAAACTTCGCTGCCGCCGTCGCCGATCACTTTTCCGGCGATGCCGAGGTGCGAGAAGTTGTGCGGCGTGTGTGCCGTGCTGCAAGGAACGTGTAGGAAGAAACCACATCAAAATTCATCCTCTGTAGGTCAGGAACGCACTGTGACAGTACCGCTGTTCGGCGCATATTCGGGCGCCGGCGGGAGGTTGAAGATGATACTGTTCGGTGGTCCCTGGGTGTCAGCCGTTTAAACAATTCGAGTTAATTTTTTCAGTTTTCCCTATAAAACTTCGGAAGCCCATAACTTTTGCTAGGATTGTCCAAATCGAGTGAACCAAATTTTGTTGGATTCAGCTCTTTGATTAGTTTCTAGAAAAATAAGTTTCACTCCACGAAACCCATGATTTCTCCAGATTTAATTCCTCAAAATTTAAATTGCTGGCAATTTTAACTGGAGATTTCCTTTATGGAAAATTTTGAACTTTTGTCAGGATGTTCATTGTGATATCCTTGAGTCACATGAAAAATTTTAGATCCATCCGAGCTCATTTATTCCACCTAATGGTGTGATTAAGTGAACTGACCCAGAGAAAAAGAAAAATATCCAGAAACATTTTTCAGAATTCCTCTGAACTTCATTAGCCCATATCTTTTGCTAGGATTTTCTGAATTAGATGAAACCAATTCTATTATTAAACTCTTGTTTCCAAAAAGTCATGGCTTGATCCATGAAAATCCATAGAAAACCATAAGAGCTCGAATTATGGCCAAATACACATTTATTTGTGCAGGGCTCAAATGAGCTTTGCTTCAAATGAAGTTTGGCCAAGTCCCTGTTTAAGTTGTCACCAAACCACAGTAAAATTTTCAGAGTCAGAAGTGTTGTCTAGTTAGACTTATAGTCTTTCTAATCTCAAATCAACACATGTGCATTTAAATTAACATGCATTTGTATTTCCATTTTCGTGTAGTCGCTAAGATCGAGGAGGAACCAGAGATACTAGATTGTATCCCTCCGGAAGAGAGTTTAATCGATAACCAGCAGCAAGGCAAGCTCCGGTTTGCCTTAACCTATTTATATAGTCTTATGTTTTGATCACTTACATTATGAATTTCCTATCTTGTGCATTAGAGTCTTGAATTGAATCCCACGTGCATAGCCAAGAGAACCAGGGGTTTGGTGTGGGGGCCCGATGGTCCCGACGTCCCAGGATCTCGCCGAGGGGTGCTGCGATGGACAACACCGGGTAACACATGAAAAAGGCAATAAGCGGAAGCTAAATTTTATTACATAAACTGTTTAGAAACTAATTTACATCAAGTATCGTTTATAGTCTACACTCACGGCGTAGACTAAGCAAAAAGAGTTCACGTTCAGCCCGTGAACGTGTCCTCACTAGCACACACTCATCCAATAACACAGCGGCGTGCACGGCTCCCATTCAACTATGGTCCCCTCTGATGGATCCATCTCATCCTCGGGAGCCTCCTCCTCATAAACCCCTGAAAACACTTCAACAACAAGCAGTGACCATGATGGCTCAGCAAGACTGACCCGTCTCATCTAGACATGCAACTCTACATGTTGTAATTGAAGTGTATAAGAGGAAGTACTTTGCATAAGGACTCGCCTAATTAGTTGCCCCTTACTTTCAAGTTTTAGCCTCAATTTAGTGGAAAACCTTGTGCTAAGCCACATAGGAAGTCCGCAATCAAACAAGAAACGCATTCCTCTTATGTGCCTTGCCTAAGGTTGAAAAGAACTTTGATTTGCACTAATCTAAAGCAATTCATTAACAAGCAACGTAGGACTTTCAACCAGCAACTTTTTATCATGACAACTAGCCTGTTTTTTCTATGTCACGGTATAGTGAAGAAGTGGTTATGCAAGTGGTTTTGAATTCAAGACTCTAATGCACATCATAAGACTTGCATAAAGTAAGTGATCAAAACATTAAACTGTAAAAGTAGGTTAATGCAAACCGGAGCTTGCCTTGCTGCTGGTCGTCAAGTAAACTCCCTTCTAGAGGGATACAATCAAGTATCTCCGGTTCCTCCTCGACCTTAGCGACAACACGAAAATGGAAATACAAATGCATGTCAATATAAATGCACATGTGTTGATATGAGATTATAGAAACTATAAGTCTAACTAGACAACACTTTTTAATCTGAAATTTTTACTGTAGTTTGTTGACCACCTAAACAGGGACTTGGACAAATTTCATCTGAATCAAAGCTCGTTTGAGACCTGCACAAATAAACGTGTATTTGTCCATAATTAGAGCTCTTATGGTTTTCAAGGGATTTTCATGGATAAAGCCATGACTTTTTGGAAACTAGAGTTTCAGATGGTTCTAATGGTATTGGATTCATCTCATTTGGAGAATACTAGAAAAAGATATGAGCTAATTAAGTTTGAGGAAATTCTGAAAAATGTTTCTGTACATTTTCATTTTCTCAGGGGCAGTTCAATTAATTTCATAATTAAGTGGACTTAATGAGGTCGGATGGATCTAAACTTTTTCATGTGACTCAGGTATATTATAATGACCATCCTGGCAAAGTTTCAGAATTTTCCAGCAAAGGAATCTCTAGTTGAAATTCCCAACAGTTTAAATTGTTGAGAATTAATTCTGGTGAAATAATGGGTTTCATGGAGTGAAACTTTTTTTGCTGGAAATTACTCAGAGAGCTGAATCCAACAAAATTTGGTTTACTTTATTTTTTCACTCGCAGCAAAAGTTATGGATTTCTAAAGTTGGAGCTGAACTGGAATTAAATTTCTATTGGAAATTCAGCTGGCCCCACTGTTTAAACCGCAGCCACTGAGATGCGAGCCACACCGGGCCACAGAGTTCTCAGCGCGCAGCCACAATTGATCCAAAGCCACAAGAAATCCCAGATCTAAATTTTAACTCGTTGACGCGTGGGGCCTCTCGCCGGACAGAGGCGACGACCTCGCTGGCCGCGCGTTCCCGGCTGCCTCCCAATCGGAGGCTTGCCGCCCGGGGGTTTATGAGGTCGCTGAACCTGTTTGTGAGGTCGGGGCAAGCTGCCGATGGCCGGAACCATGCGGGCGACGTGCGGCGGCCTCGGGAGAGGTTCGGTGCCGTCGGCCAGTCGTTCTAGCACCACAAAAGCTCAAGAAAAAGGCTCTACAGCACTAGTGGACCTCGAGGAAGATTAACATGGCCTCAAACTTGCTCGGGAATAGCCCTAAGTGGGTTGTCACCGTGCAACCGAGACGTCCGCCGCGTTTGAGCTCAGAAACGAGGAAATTGGTCGGTCTACGTGCCGTTTCAAGCTAGGGTTACAAAGGGAATTTGGTTGTCGACTACTCTAGCTCAATTGTGCACGATTTGGTGAACCCTAAGGGAGAATTGAGCATGAATTTTGGAAGTCCTTACCGGCAGGTCCGTGAGTGTGCACCGGAAGAAAATTGCCAAATTCGGGCGCGAGAGTTCACGGCTTGAACTGAGTTTCAGGGAGGAGCAGCCCTGATCACCGGCGCATCCATGGGTATCCTTGCTCGGCCGAGAAAGTTGCTGATCTAGGCTTCCCCCGTGAGCACCGAACGGCGGCCCGGTCACCGCGAAAACGCTCGGGTGTGGTCGAAGGAAGCCAAACTCGGCTTGTTTTCATGACTAGGATGTAGGAGGAGACGCTAGGTTGCTGTTTTGCAGCTTAGAGAGGATCCACACGCGAGCTAGCACCAATCGAGCAACCAAGGCGGCAGTGCTTGCAGTTCTGTTCTTGCGCGAGAGCGAGGAGCAACGAGCAAAACTGTCTTTGGCTGGATTGAGTGCGGGGATAAGAAGGCTGGGCATCAGTTTGGTCACGAGGAACGGCGAGCAGGTGCTGGCACCGGTGTTCATTGCCGTGGCGCTCTCGGGTGCAGCCCGGAGAACAGAGCAGCTCGGATGTGGGTCGGTTCGAATAATTGGGTGGCTGGCAGGGGGGTCCCACCACCCCAAATTTGTCCTCAAAAATTTACTTTCTACTGCTGTGAATGTTGGGGATCTAATATCCTTTGCACTTTGATCAAATCACCCAATGAACATTTGAATTTGAATAATTCAATGTGTGGAATGGTTTGGATGAATTTGCAGCAATTGTGAATCTGAAATTCAAATTTGGTTTGAATTTGATCTAAATATATCATGTCAAGGTCAACTCCAAATGGAGTGAAAATTGGTGTGTGAGCTCATAAAAATGTGCTGAGTATGAATATGAATCCCCCATTTGAATTCATGGGATGAAAGGAGTTTGAATTTGAATTGAGGTTCAAACTACCCTTTTAATGATTGTATCCAAAAGTACCTCAAAGAGGTTAGGATTTGTGTGAATATATTGGCATGAGCATTCCCAACAAAGTTTAGGAGTTAATCATGTTCTCCGCCCCTATATGATGCATGTAGGAAATACCACTTTTGCATTTTGTGAGTTCATCTTCTAATTATCTATTGACAGTGGTTACTTGCTCTTCAAATGTGTTCATGTGTTTACCACAAATGAGGTGTGGTGTGTGGGTGATGAACGCTTTTAGCAAGTGTAAAACTTGAGCCCTTACATTCCTCCCCCTTTAAAAGAATCTCGTCCCGAGATTACAAGGTAAAAAAATGAGAGAGAGGACGATGGAAAATTACCGGATGTGCGACGGTAAAAATTCTGGATAATTAGCGTGAAAAAACTCCTCGCTTTCCCATGTCGCTTCATCCGCAGAGTGATTACTCCACAATATCTTGTAGAACCACAACGTTCGGTTGCGTGTGGTTCGGGCTTTTTCGTCGATGATCTGAACCAGTTCCTCCCGATAAGTGAGATCCGGTTTCAGTTCCTCGATATCCCCCAGCTGAACGGTGGTTGAAAACTTGAGGCACTTCCTCAGCTGAGAGATGTGGAAGATGTCGTGCACACGGGAGAGTGTCGCTGGTAATTCCAGCGGGTATGCAACGGATCCACATCTTTCCGAAACCTTGAATGGACCGATGAATCAGGGTGCCAACTTTCCTCTGACCCCGAATCTGTTCACGCCCTTCATCGGAGACACACGTGATCCCCGATCTCAAATGGTAGAGTGCGTCTTCTCTGGTCCGCATATTGCTTTTGTCCGGATTGGGCAGCTTTCAAGTTCGCTTGAATAAGACGAACTTTTTTCTTCCGCGTTGTTGACAAGATCAATCCCGAAGGTGACCCTTTCGCCGGACTCATACAAATTCAGAGGTGTGCGGCATTTTCTTCCGTATAGCGCCTCATAGGGCGCCATCTGTATGCTAGCCTGGTACCCATTATTGTACGAAAACTCGGCTAACGGTAAGTGATCATCCCAATTCTTTCTGTGGTTGATTGCACAAGCCCGTAATATATCCTCCAGGATTTGGTTTACCCGCTCGGTTTGCCCATCCGTCTGCAGGTGGTATGCTGAACTACGGATCAGTTTTGTACCCAGTGCAGCATGTAATTGCTCCCAAAAATGAGACACAAATAAAGTGCCTCGATCCGAGATGATGGTGCTGGGTACGCCGTGTAAGCACATAATCCGTTAGTTGTACAATTCATCATACTTCTTGGCGTTGTAGTTGGTGTTGACCGGGATAAAATGGGCAGACTTCGTGAGCCGATCAACTATCACCCACACTGAATCATGTTTCTGAAATGTGGTGGGTAAACCGACGATGAAATCCATGCTCACATCCTCCCACTTCTAGGCAGGAATGCCTAAGTGTTGCAATAGTCTTGATTTCTTCATGTGATCAGCTTTTACCCTCCTGCATGTATCACACTCGGACACATACTTAGCGATCTCCCGCTTCATCCATGTCCACCAAAATTTGCCCTCGAGTTCTTGATACATCTTGTTGCTGCCGGGGTGAATAGAAGACTTTGACAAGTGAGCCTCGTCAAAAATTTTCTTCCTCAATTCCGGGTTACGGGGTACGACTATCCTGTTTTTGAACCAAAGTACACCGTCTCCGTCCTTCCGAAAACATTTCAGTTCCCCACTGTCTACACGTCTCCGCAAATGTGACATACCCTTGTCATTTTTCTGGGCTGCCGCTATCTCTTCATGGATGGTGGGGATAAGAGTTAGGCTGTAGAGAGCTTCATGTAGAACCACATACAAGCTTGGTTCACTCTCTTCAACCGGGGTGATGGTCAGATTATGTACGTGTGACTTGCGACTCAACACATCCACCACCATGTTTGCCTTGCCGGGGTGATAATGGATCTCTATTTCGTAATCCTTTATCAGCTCCAACCATCTTCGTTGCCTCATGTTCAACTACTTCTGAGTGAATATGTACTTGAGGCTCTTGTGGTCGGTATATATATGTGCGAGGTTACCGAGTATGTAGTGCCTCCACATCTACCACGGCAGTGAGTTCAAAGTCATGAGTTAGATAGTTTTGCTCAAGATTCCGGGGCTTCCATGATCCATACGCGACCACTCTTCGGTCTTGCATTAGCACACATCCAAGCCCAATGCCGGATGCATCGCAATACACATCAAATGGTTTTATTGTGTATGGCTGCACCAAAACTGGTGCTGATGTTAGGTGCTTCACTAAAGCGTTGAATGCTGCTTCACATACTGGACATCAAATATATTTGGTAGCCTTCTTCAGCAGTTCGCTCATAGGCTTTGCAATCTTTGATAAGTTCAGAATGAACCTCCGATAATATCCCACGAGTCCGAGGAAACTCCATAACTCGTGGACAGACATCGGGACTTCCAATTCAGCACTTGTACAATCTTGCTCGGGTCTACAACGATGCCCTCAGCTGAGATAATATGCCCGAGGAATGGTACTTGCGTATCCAGAATTCGCACTTGCTGAATTTCGCGTATAGCTTGTGATCTCGCAGCCGTTGCAAGACTATACGCAGGTGTTTCGCGTGTTCTTCCTCTGACTTGGAATAAACCAGGATGTCGTTAATGAAGACCACGACAAACTTGTCCAGATCCGGCATGAATACCGAGTTCATCTAGTACATGAAGTAAGCTGGAGCGTTGGTGAGGCTGAAAGAAATGACAAGGTACTCATAGAGCCCGTACCTCATCGAGAAAGCCGTCTTCCGAACATCCTCATCCCATATCTTAATCTGATGGTACCCTGATCTTAAATCCATCTTGGAAAAGATCTTTGCTTCGACCAACATATCAAACAACATGTCGATCCGTGGCAACGGGTACTTGTTCTTGATCGTAACGGCATTTTGTGGACGATAGTCCATGTAAAGCCGCAACATTTTGTCCTTCTTCTTGACGAATAATGCCGGACAGCCCCATGGCGAGGAGCTTGGCCTAATAAACCCCTTGTCCAGCAGGTCCGTCAACTGCATTTTCAAATCCGCCAATTCCTTTGGCGCCATCTTGTACGGTCTTCTGGATATTGGCATAATTCCCGGTGCAAGCTCAATCTTGAACACCACCTCCCGGTCGAGCGGCATACCCGGTAAATCATCTGGGAATACGTCGGGGAACTCACGGACTACTGGAATATCTTCCAAGCTGATGTGGTGGATTGGTATATGGCTGGAAGTTTTATTTCTGTACTGTCCAGAAATAATGAATGAGACTCATGCAATTTCTGGGTGCAAATGCACGACTCGAAGGACGACGTCTAAAACAGCACCGTGGTGGGTTAACCACGACATCCCTAAGATGACATCGACCTTTTGTCCCTCTAAAACTATGAGAGACGTAGGGTATACCCTTCCCCCTAAGCATAATGGTGCTTTTGGAACAATTACACTTGCTAAAATTTTCCCACCCAGTGAACAAATCAAGTAAGGACTTTCGGTGGGTAGTATTTGCAAACTGTGATTAGCAATGTAAGCTTGGCTAATGAAATTATGCGTGGCACCCAAATCAAATAATACTATGGCAGGATATTTGTAGAGCTGGAACATACCCGCAAGGATGGGTTCTCCCTCCGGCACATTCTCTATGGCGAGTTGATGGACATTGCCGGGGCTTAGGGTTTGCCCACCGTGCATTAATGGGATTCCGGGGCTGATTCCTCCCCGGAAACTGTGGTGCCACTACGCTGCCTTGCTTCTGGGGGCAATTATTGGCGAAGTGTCCCTGGCGGCCGCACTTGAAACATGCGTACGGTGGCTGGCCGGTGCATGGGAAATGAAAGACCGACATGCGCTGCTGTGGTGCAAATGCACGCGACATCGTCCGCTGCTGCTGTTGTTGCTGCGGAGGAGCTGCTAAGGGGGAACGCCGGCTGGGAATACGGCCGATTGCGAAATTGCATCGGTCGCTGTGGTGGCTGCCAGCGTTGACCCGATGGTGTGCGATACACCATCCGATATTTTGGGAGGACCTCCTCCCTCTCCGCTGCTCTGCGGCATGCTGTGCTTCTTCTCCGCTGCAGCCAATTCCTTACTGGTATCTTCTTGCACAATCGCAGCATCAATCATCTCATTGAGGCTGCCGCGATTGAACATGGCAAGCTTGTCCTTCAGGAGCAGATTCAGCCCCTGGTAAAAGTAATCTCGCCGCTTCTCATCCGTATCGTGTAATGTGAGGCATACAGGGCAAGATCATTGAACGCCTGGCATACTCCAGTGTGTTCCGGTTCCCTTGTTGCAGGTGGAGGAATTCTTGCGTCTTCCTATTCATAAGACCCGGCAGAATGTGATAGGCCCTGAAGGCCAACCGGAACTCTGCCCAGCTCAGAACTCGCTCGGTGGGTTGGGAGGCGCAGAAGTTCACCCACCAAGCGCTCGCGGACCCCATAAGTTGCTGGGCCGCGAATTGTGTCTTCTGCTGCTCCATAACACGGAGCAGCCCGAATTTCATCTCTATCGTGTGGAGCCAGTTGTCCGCATCGATGGCTCATCCGCCCGTGAGAATACCGGGGGATGCGTAGCCAGGAAATCCGAGTAGGAACTCTGCTATCGATCCTCTCGGTCTTGACGCCTCTCGGGACGAGACGTATATGCAATCCAAGTTTGCAGCAACTCAGTCTGCTGCTGGTGCGAGCCTGCCATGGCTGCAACTATGTCGGCCAACGTGACCGTTGGCGGTGGTGGTGGTTGCTTCTGTTGCTGCCCCGAGGAAGTCTCGGGAGGCTGTTGGGAGGCATCTCCCCTCTGACTAGAACCCCCAACCTCAGGGTTGGCACGAGTACGAGTCATTATGAAATTCCAAACAGCAACGGTCAGCACATGTCATACTCAAAAATCCATGGAAAACAGTTGGTACTGCAGTGACACATTGAGAAAATTACACAACATTCACATATATTGATAAAGAAAAAACTTTATACAAGATACGTGATTCTCGTGTAAAAGTTACAACCACTTTTGACGACCCGAGGTGTTGTGCTTATGTTGTCACTACATACTCACACGCTTCTATATTTCTAATGACATGTCGCTGTTACAAAAGCTACCATCCGTAGAAAAATATTTGAAAAGGTCAAATACTCATTTCAACAGTAAAACAATGAGTTATAATATAAAACATTTCATTGAACTCATAAAATTTGGAAACATAAATCAAACTTAGAACAAAGTTGATTTATGGTCTGCTGTCCAAACTAACAGTATGACCAGTTTCCCTTTTAATCTGATTTAGACCATATTAAGTGCAAAACCAGTTCTGGAATTCAACATCAAAGTTAAAGTTATAATATCCGAAAATTATACATGCGAGCTAGCCTTTTAATAATTGTATACGAAAACAGAGGACTCTGTTCCTAGAATAATATAAGTACCACAAGTCATCCCCGTATTTTGCCACTTGCTTACTTTGGAAATCCTTAATAAGGGAAGCAGTTAAATCAAAATTTTTAGTGCTCTGGATCAAAATTTTCAATTTTTACAATGATGTTGCTTATTTAGTGGAGTGTGACGTCGAAGCGTCACCCAGACATGCGGTACTACGTTCCTCACAAAGAAAACCTTATACCGGATTTTGCCGGCTTCGTTAATTCAGTGGCACTAAGCGACTCTCGCACACGTATGCTACTCGTCTACCGATTCGTGGTTAGACTGCCTGCAATAAACTACACAATCATCGGGTTCAGCTGCACACTGAACCCGGCTCCATAACAGTTTTATACACCCGCCCGTCGTCAGTCGTGTGGGTATTCTCAAGCCAAACACGCCTTGAGCTACGTGTTCACATTACCAACCACGTGACGGGGTCTCCAACTACTTGCCCGTAGCACGCCGGGGACTGGCGTTGCTCGAATACCATAAACGACATGAAGAGTAGTAGAGGATACCTAACCTGGCTGGGTTACCTGCCACCCGTGAGACTTCACCCTTAAGATTGTGCACACTGGTGGACAGCGCTCACATGCACCCCCCAAGACATAAGAAGTCCCGAGATGCATGATTTTCCGACATAGCAAATAGGTTTGTGTTGCCACTTTCTATACACTAATAACATCCTTATGTGGGGTAATAACTCGTTCCTCACCGAGTTTTTAAAAATCTAGCATTTTAAGTGCTTTAAACCTCAACGAAGCTCTGATATCACGATGTGAGGACCAGATAGTCCCGACATCCCAGGATCTCGCTGAGGGGTGCTGCGATGGGAAGCATGGGATAAAACACGAAAAAGTCGATAAGCGGAAGCTAAATTTTATTACATAAACTGTTTAGAAACATAATTTACATCAAGTATCGTTTATAGTCTACACTCACGGCGTAGACTAAGCAAAAAGAGTTCACATTCAGCCCGTGAACGTGTCCTCACTAGCACACACGGATCCACTAACACGGCAACATGCACGGCTCCCATTCAACGGTGGTCCCCTCTGGGGGATCCGTCTCATCCTCGGGAGCCTCCTCCTGATAAACCCCTGCAAACACTTCAACAACAAGAAGTGAGCACGATGGCTCAGCAAGACTGACCCGTCTCATCATGCAACTCTACATGTTGTAATTGCAGTGTATAAGAGGAAGTACTTTGCATAAGGACTCGCCTAATTAGTTGCCCCTTACTTTCAATTTTTAGCCTCAATTTAGCGGAAAACCTTGTGCTAAGCCACATAGGAAGTCCGCAATCAAACAAGAAACACATTCCTCTTATGTACCTTGCTTAAGGTTTAAAAGAACTTTGATTTGCTCTAATCTAAAGCAATTCATTAACAAGCAACGTAGGAATTTAAACCAGCATTTTTTTATAATGACAACTAGCCTGTTCTTTCTACATCACGGTACAGTGAACACGTGGTACTCACTGACCGCAAGGGACGGCGATTATAATCGATTTACACCTGCAGGGTTACCCGAATAACCGTACGCCCGTACTTCATGTTGCCTACAGCAACTATCACGTACGTCGTACGCAACCACCTTTCATCGGTTAGCCAAGTGTTGAACCGGTCCTATCGTCCCGAGCAGGAGGTCTCTACGCGGAGCATCCTCGGTGCCGGCTAGCTGATTTACACCTCGCTGCTCTCAACCTACCCTCTGGACGACAAGCAATGCCTCAACATATTGCTACCCGTATTACATCGGTTTCCCAGTTCCTGTATAGCCAGTAGGTCTTTGGTACAGTTCTAGCTTGTTCAATAGGCCCGCACACGGCTCGGTCCTCAATCGACACAAGCATAGCTATGGCACCCAGGCCCCAAAGTCCTGCTGCCCTTACTCTCTGCTCGGTCTCATTTTCTTGCCATGTGATTCATTGTCTATCTCTCTAACCGAGTGGTGTTCCTCTAAGCCTATTCTCACAAATAGTTCCAACTACTCGACTTGTACCGAATCCTATACCATTTGAGCATTGCACTGGCTACTCGAGGTTCAAATCCTAAGCCCAAACTCCCTGGTTCTCTTGGCTATGCAAGTGGTTTTCAATTCAAGACTCTAATGCACATCATAATACTTGCATAAAGTAAGTGATCAAAACAATAAACTTTAAAAGTAGGTTAATGCAAACCGGAGCTTGCCTTGCTTCTGGTCATCAAGTAAACTCTCTTCCGGAGGGATACAATCAAGTATCTCCGGTTCCTCCTCGACCTTAGTGACTACACGAAAATGGAAATACAAATGCATGTCAATTTAAATGCACATGTGTTGATTTAAGATTGTAAAGACTATAAGTCTAACTAGACAACACTTTTGACTCTGAAATCTTTACTGTGTTTTGGTGACCACCGAAACAGGGACTTGGCCAAATTTCATCTGAAGCAAAGTTCATTTGAGCACTGCACAAATAAATGTGTATTTGGCCATAATTAGAGCGTTTATGGTTTTCTAGGAATTTTCATGGATCAAGCCATGAATTTTTAAAAAAGTAGAGTTTCAGATGGTTCTAATGATATTGGTTTCATCTCATTTGGAGAATACTAGAAAAAGATATGAGCTAATTAAGTTTGAGAAAGTTCTAAAAAATGTTTCTGTACATTTCTCATTTTCTCAGGGGCAGTTCACTTAATTTCATAATTATGTGGACTTAATTAGCTCGGATGAATCTGAAATTGTTCTTGTGACTGAGGGATATTATAATGAACATCCTGGCAAAATTTCAGAATTTCCCACCAAAGGGATCTCCAGTTAAAATTCCCAACAGTTTAAACTGTGGAGAATTAATTCTGGAGAAATAATGGGTTTCATGGAGTCAAACTTTTTTTTCTGGAAATTACTCAGAGACATGAATTCAACAAAATTTGGTTCTCTCAATTTGGTCACTCCTAGCAAAAGTTATGGATTTCTAAAGGTGGAGCTGAATCTGGAATTAAATTTCTATTGGAAATTTGGCTGGCCCCACTGTTTAAACCGCAGCCACTGAGATGCGAGCCAAACCGGGCCACGGAGTTCTCAGCACGCAGCCACAGTTGATCCGAAGCCACAACAAATCCCAGATTTAAATTTTAACTCGCTGACGTGCGGGGCCGGCACCCCTTCTTCCTTGTCCCGTCAAATCCCCCCGCGCGCTGGGCCCCTCGCCAGAGAGAGGCGACAACCACGTCGGCCGCGCGTTCCCGGATTCCTCCTGGCCGGAGGCTTACCACATGGGTGTTTAGGAGGCCTCCGAACCCATTTGTGAGGTCAGGGCAAGCTGCCGATGGCTGGAACCATGCTGGCGACGTGCGGCGGCATCAGGAGAGGTTCGGCACCGTCGGCCGGTCGTTCTAGCACCGCAAAAGCTCGAGAAAAGTCTCTACAGAACCAGTGGACCTTGAGGAAAATTGACATGGCCTCAAACTTGCTCGGGAATAGACCTTGGTGGGTTGTCACCGTGTAACCGAGACGTCCGCCGCGTTTGAGCTCGGAAAACTTAGAAATTGGTCGGTCTACGTCCCGTTTCAAGCTAGGGTTGTGAAGGGGATTTAGTCGCCGACTACTCTATCTCAATTGTGCACGATTTGATGAACCCTAAGGGAGAGTTGAGCATGAATTTTGGATGTCCTTACCGGCAGGTACGTGAGTGTGCACCGGAAGAAAATCTCCAAATTTGGGTGTGAGAGTTCACGGCTTCATATGAGTTTTGGGGAGGAGCAGCACTGATCACCGGCGTGACCTTGGGTGTCATTGCTCGGGCGTGAAAGTTTATGAGCTAGGCTGCCCACGTGAGCACCGAATGGCGGCAGTTCCCGGTCTCCGTGAAAACACTCGGCTGTGGTCGAGGGAAGCCAAACTCGGCTCATTTTCGTGACTAGGATGTAGGAGAGGCTAGGTTGCCGTTTTGCAGCTCAGAGAGGATCCACACGCGAGCTAGTGCGGTCTCCCGATCGAGCAATCAAGGCAGCAGTGCTTGCGGTTCTGTTCTTGCACGAGAGCAAGGAGCGACGAGCAAAACTTTCTTTGGCCAGCTCGAGTGCGGGGATAAGAAGGCTGGGCGTCGATCTGGTCGCGAGGAACGGCAAGCAGGTGCTGACACCGGCGTTCATCGCCGTGGCGCTCTCAGGTGCAGCCCGGAGAACACAGCAGCTCAGATGTGGGTTGGTTAGAACAATTGGTGGCTGACAGGGGGGTCCCACCACCCCAAATTTGTCCTCAAAAATTTACTTTCTACTGCTCTGAATATTGGGGACTCTAATATCCTTCGCACTTCAATCAAATAACCCAATGACCATTTAAATTTGAATAATTCAAAGTTTGGAATGGTTTGGATGAATTTACAGCAATTGTGAATCTGAAATTCAAATTTGGTTTGAATTTGATCTAAATAGCTCATGTCAAGATCAACTCCAAATGGAGTGAAAATTGGTGTGTGAGCTCATAAAAATGTGTTGAGTATGAATATGAATCCCCCTTTTGAATTCATAGAATGAAAGGAGTTTGAATTTGAATTGAAGTTCAAACTAGCCTTTTAATGATTGTATCCAAAAGTACCTCAAAGTGGTTTGGATTTGTATGGAAATTGGCATGAGCATTCCTAACAAGTTTAGGAGTTAATCATGTGGTCAGCCCCTATATGATGCATGTGGGAAATACTATTTTTGCATTTTGTGAGTTCATCTTCTAATTATCTATTGGCGGTGGTTACTTGCTCTTGAAATGTGTTCATGTATTTACCACAAATGATGTGAGGTGTGTGGGTGATGAACACTTTTAGCAAGTGAAAAATTTGGGCCCTTACATTTGGGTCTAGGATTTGAACCTCGAGTAGCCACTGCAATGCTCAAATGGTATAGGATTCGGTACAAGTCGGGTAGTTGGAACTACTCTCGAGAATAGGCTTAGCGGCAGACCACTCGGTTAGAGAAATAGACAATGAATCACATGGCAAGAAAATGAGATTGAGTGGAGAGTAAGGGCAGCAGGACTTTGGGACCTTGGTGCCATAGTCTGCTTGTGTCGATTGAGGACCGAGCCGTGTGCGAGCCTGTTGAACAAGCTAGAATTGTACCAAAGACCTACCGGCTATATGGGAACCAGGAAACCGATGTAATCCGGGTAGCGATATGTTGAGGCATTGCTTGTCGTCCAGAGGGTAGGTTGAGAGAAGTGAGGTGTAAATCGGCTAGCGGGCATCGAAGATGCTCTGCGTAGAGACCTCCTGCTCGGGACGATAGGAACGGTTCAACACTTGGCTAACAAATGAAAGGTGATTGCTTACGACGTCCGTGATGGTTGCTGTAAGAAACATCGAGTACTAGCGTACATGACAGGTTATTCGGGTGACCCTGCAGGTGTAAATCGATTATAATCACCGTCCCTCGCGGTCAGTGAGTACCACTTGTTCACTGTACCGTGACGTAGAAAGAACAGGCTAGATGTCATGATAAAAAGTTGATGTTTGAAAGTCCTACGTTGATTGTTAATGAAGTGCTTTAGATTAGAGCAAATCAAAGTTTTTTTCAACCTTAGGCAAAGGACATAAGAGGAATGCGTTTCTTGTTTGAGGCTAAAACTTGAGGCTAAAACTTGAAAGTAAGAATCTACTAACTAGGCGAGTCTTATGCAAAGTACTTTCCTATTATACACTGTAAATCCAGCATGTAGAGTTACATGTTTAGGTGAGACGGGTCAATCTTGCTGAGCCTTCATGCTCACTGCTTGTTGTTGAAGTGATTGCAGGGACTTATGAGGAGGAGGCTCCCGAGGAAGAGACGGATCCCTCAGAGGGACCCACCGTCAAGTGGGAGCCGTGCACGCCGCCGTGTTATTGGATGCGTGTGTGCTAGTGAGGACACGTTCACGGGCTGAACGTGGACTCTTTTGGCTTAGTCTACGCCCACGAGTGTAGACTATAAATGTTATTTTGATGTAAATTATGTTTCTAAAAAAGATAATGTAATAAAATTTAGCTTCAACTTATCGCCTTTCTCTGTGTGTTATCTGGTGCTGTCCCCGCAGCACCCCTCAGCGAGATCCTGGAATGTCGGGACCATCGGGTCCTCACATCGTGGCATCAGAGCATCATTGAGGTTTAATGCACTTAAAAAGGCTAGATTTTCAAAAAATCGGCGAGGAACGAGTTATTAGACCACATAAGGATGTTACTAGTGTATAGAAAGTGGCAACACTAACCTACTTGTTATGTCGGAAAAATCATGCATCTCGGGACTTTTTATGTCTTGGAGGGGTGCATGTAAGCGATGTCTACCAGTGCGCACAAGCTAAAGGGTGAAACCTCACGGGTGGCAGGTAAACCAGCCAGTTTTGGTATCCTATACGGCTCTTCATGTCGTTTGGGTATTCAAGCAATGCCAGTCCCCTGCGTGCTACGGACAAGTAGGTGGAGACCCCGTCACGTGGTTGGTAACGTGAACACGTAGCTCAAGGCGTGTTTGGATTGAGAACACCCGTGCGATTGATGAAGGACGGGTGTATGAAACTGTTATGGAGCCAGGTTCAGTGTGCATCTGAACCTGATGATTGTGTGAGTTAGTGCAGGTAGTCTAACCACGAATCGGTTAGTTCCACTGAATAACGAAGCCGACTAAGTCCGGTATAAGGTTTTCTTTGTGAGGAACGTAGTACCGGCATGATTTTGGTGACACTTCAACGTCACACTCCATTAAATGAGCAACTTCATTGTAAAAGTTGAAATCTTTTATCCAGAGCACTAAAATATTGATTTTAACTCCTTCCCTTGATCAGGATTTCCAAATTAAGTAAGTTTCCACTTATTTAAGACTAGGAACAGAGTCCTCTGTTTTGAGCTGAAATAACGCTGAAGTTATACAGAGATTAGAGGTCGAGTTCTTTCAATGTTGGGTTCGTATAATACTTTCCGGAAAGCTTTGGAAGAGTTCTACAACTTTTCTATTAATCTCCAGAGGTGTTTCATCACTTAACTTGTCGAAATATGCAGTAGAGTTGAAACTGTACAGAAAACAAGGCAGAGTAAATACTCTCTGTAACTCTCTGTAAAATGAGCATAACTTCCTGCATAAAAATCCAAAAATAGTAAATGAGGTATTTCTGAGAAATTTTCATGGGATATGTTACAACTTTGTAACAGAAAGATTTGTCAAATTCGGTATAGAATTAACTGGAATTCTTGGATCAAGTCAGTACCTCAAGCAGGGAGGTGCTGCCCAATTTTCTCCAGGAATTCTGTCAATTTTGACATCTCATAACTTTTGGTCCAGAACAGATATGAGGGCATACAAATACATTATGGAAAGCTATTGAAGATAACTTTAACTTTGATGTTGAACTCCAGAACTGATGTTACCCTTAATATGGCCTAAATCAGGTTAAAAGGGAAACTGGTCAGTGCTGTCAGTTTGTACAGCAGACTAAAAACAAATTTGTTATAAGTTTGATTTATGTTTCCAAATTTTATGAGTTCAATGTCATGTTTTATGTTATAACTGTCTGTTTTACTGTAGAAATGGGTATTTGACCTTTTAAAATATTTTTTCTACAGATGGTAGCTTTTGTAACAGCGACATGTCATTAGAAAGACAGTAGCGTATGAGTATGTAGTGACAACATGACCACAACACCTCGGGTGGTCAAAAGTGGCTGTAATTTTGACCCAAGAATCATGTATTTTGTATAAAAATTTTGCTTTATAAATATATATATATGAATGTTGTGCAATTTTTTCAATGTGCCACTGCAGTACCTACTGTTTTCCATGGATTTTTGAGTATGACATGTGCTGATCAATGCTGTTTTGAATTTCAGAATGACTCGCATCCGTGCCAACCCTGAGGTTGGGGGTTCCAGTCAGGGGGGAGATTGATGGGGCCCAGTCCCGATCACGGGGACGGGGCACCTTGCCCGGGAATCGCATTGGGTGGTGCCGTGTTATGCGGCACCCAACAGCACACATATAAGGAACAATGCATTACATGAGTCAAAGCGGAAGTTTACAAATGTTCTTTGTAAATACTTTACATAAAATAGCTACAGCGGAAGTCTACAAACAGCTCACGTCGAATAACTACGAAGCACCCGAGATGAGGTCCAACCCGTGGACTCCTCTCGCTAGCAACACGAAGACATGGCAGCGGCTAGGTTCTCCATGTGATACATGACTCGGAAGTTCCCGAGTCTCACCGGACAACCTTCTTTATAGCGTCGATGTTTACCTGCAAAACCACTCATATAGCAAAAGTGAGCACAAAGGCTCAGCAAGACTTAACCGTCTCTCCTAGACATGCAACTCTACCTGAAAGTAACCCAAGACGTTAACATGTCATTTGTGAAAAGACTCGCCTACGAGTTCATCCTTAACTTTCAGATTTTAGCCATAATAGTAGTGACCTTGCGCCTAGCAACATTGGAACTCCACAATCAAACAAGAAACGCTTCAGTCCAATGTTACTTGTCCCAAGGTGGAAATTAACTTTAGTTCGCTCTATCTCTACTTCAAACATGGTTTTCATGCAATTCCCAATTATCATAACAGCATTTGAATCTTTGCAAACTATTTCCACACAACTTGATTACTACGTCACAACACAGGAAGCAAGCGGTAATCAATAACCGCGATGGACGGTGATTCGAATCAAACACTACCCGGATAACTTGACACATACGCCCGCCTCTGAAGACCCAACTCTGGCGTCCTTCATTACGTCGTATGTGGCCACCTTTCGCAGGACACTAGACTGTAGAACCGGTCACGCCGTCTCGGGCTCATAGGTCTAACGAGACGATGTGGTATGCCTCTACAATCCAGTGAACCTGATACATCGGTTTCCTGGTTCCCATATGTCAGTAAGCATCCGGTACACAACTCACAATACCTGCTCCTGGGTGCCGCACACGCATCGGTCCTAACCGACACAGTCAGAGCTACTCGACCAAGACCTCGTCTTGTCGCTGCCTAACCATCCTGCCCGGTTTCATCTTTAGAAATGTAAACTTTAGTTTGCCTCAATTCCGACTACACCCGTGTAATCCCGTCTATAACTCGCAAGTAGATTCCAACTACTCGACTTCTACCGGATGTCCTAAGCTATTTAGCACGGAGTTATTCTACAGCGGTGTCCCTTTCTACCCTTAAATCCAAGGTTCATTTGGTCATGCATTTGGAGTGTAAAACATCCTTGACCTAATGCACATACAAACTTAGACCCATAGTAGTGCACAAAGTAAAAACTTTAGAAAACAACTTAAATGCAAACCAGAGCTTGCCTTGGTTTTACAGGTGACTAAAGTCAGATAATATGAAGTTAGTTGCTGCTAACTTGAAGCTCAATCCCTGCCCTGCTTGCTCCTTGATCCAGGCTCAACTTCTCCTTCTTCACTTTCCACGTTTAATCACTACACGTTATGAATATGCATACATGTTTAATTGTAAAACTTTTGCTAACAAGTGCTAAAGACAAGTTTGAAACTTGAACTCTATTTAAGAATTTAAAATGAAACTGGTGCTAGTGGTTTAGTTTGGGTGAAGCAACATGATCAAGTGATAATTACATTTCATCACTTGTGTGCTACTCATCTAAATAGGTTGAACAGTATAGTGGTGATCCAGACCTCCAATGGAGCTAAAAATTTTCATGTGAGTTCCTTGTCACAAGAAAGTCCTTTGGACCAAAATTCAGAATATTTCACTTAGTATATCACCCAGAACAATTCCCTAAGCATTTAGGCAAAGAGGAATTAATTATGAATAAATTTGTACTTTCATGCAAATTCAAGTGAACTAAAATTTCAAACATATCTCAGGGAGCATGCATGAATTTTCCTAAGATTTGTGGAGCTAAGGAATGTCCAGAACTGAATTTACAAGTTTTGGAAATTCTCTGAAAATGTTTCTGTATTCATTTGAATACAGAAATTTGAAATTAGAATTACCCTAACTAACTCAACTCCAAATGAGCTGAAACTTTTACAGGAGTCTCCTAACATCCTAAAGAATATTCTGGCAAAATTTGAGGATTTTTGGATGAACCAAACTCCCTCTAAAATTCTTTTGCTAAAACAATTTAAAGAATTTTCCCGAATTTTATATTGATTTTTATACAAATTGGGTGCATATTTGGATAGAGTTTTTCATCCTGAATCCAACCCAATTTGAATCACTAATTTTGGAGCTTCCTAGCAAAAGTTATGCAGTTCTAAAGTTTAAACTTAATTTGGAATTCAAATTAATCGGGCATTGTTTAAACTCTGACTGCGGGCCACAGGGCCACGTGTCGACCGCTGGAACACAAGCCACACAGGCCGCAGAGTTTTTCCCGCGTTGTCACAGACAGATCCGAGATCACAGAAAATCCCGCACGCTTAAACCTAGCCGCTGACGAGTGGGCCAACCCCCCCCCCCTTCGTCTTCCTCCCGCTCCCGCGCGACCCCCGCCGCCGGAGCTCGCCGGGAAACTTCGGAACCCGGTCTTCCGTTCACTTTTCATGCTCAAACTTGCCTTCAGCTTCTAATTTCATGCGCTGCACACGGGGAGAGGGTTTCCCCACACTGATGTCGGCCCTAACCGAGCTCGCGATGGTGTAGCGGCTCAACCGAGTTTCGGCGACGTAGCGCCGCCGTTCTAGCTCACCAAAAACACGAAGGATTATCACTACAGCATCAGTGGAAGGTGTAGCTCATCAACGTGTTCCCAATTTTTCTTGGAGAGGCCGCTAGCTATGCCGTCACCATGCGACCGAGGTGGTGTTTGCGGTGACAGAGTAAAAACTGGGCTTTCTTCGGCTAGGGTTGATGGAATCGTGCTCTGTTTGGTCGAGGAGGTCCGTAGGAGGCTAAAGATCATGACCCCAGAGCATAACCAGGAGCCTTCACACCTCGGGGGAGAATTTCCCGGTTTGGAGCCGGCGACCCGAAGAACCCGACGTGAGTAAAAACTCAAATTCCGGCCAGGTGGTCCTATGAAATGATCCTGAACTCGGTGGACAGCAAGGGGAGGTGGTAACCAACCTTATTCGTGGCTTTGTCGGGCGTGAAACACCAGAGAGGCTTGGTTCGAAGTGAAACCGCCGAGGTCAGTCCGCCGGGGAAGAAACGGCTTGCCGAGGCGATTGTAGACCGTTGTACCCTCGAAACAGGCTCTGACAAGCTTCAGGGAGCGTGGGCGACGCGTCTTCCGAGTTTGTCCGGTTGTCACGGCTCGGGGAGATGATGGCCGACGAAAAACCGAGCGTGTGTACACGGCGGCGGCAAAAACTCCCGGGAAACGGTGTTGTGGCATGGAAGAGGCTAGCTCGTGCGTTTTCTCGGTGCTGTGAGGTGCACGCTCCCGGTGAAAGTCTGATAAGGGCGAGGGGAACCGACGTCGAAGCAGCTCGGGAGCTGGCGGTCGCGTTGCCTCAGTGGCGCGCGTGCTGCGTTCGTCCCTTCGAGCGAAAAGCAGAGAACCGGTTATTCAGTCGGCTGAATGAGTCTGAACAGAGAAAGTGAAGACTTGGGTGCTAAGTTTTTCCCTCCTCTATGACAATTGGGCCCCACCAAGTTTCTTCTCAAATATCTCCAGATTTTTGGCACATTGCAAACTTAAGTAATGAAGAACTTCAAATTCAAAAGCTGTTTGGCAAATTGACCAGTTTTGCCTCAGTTTCAAATTTGAACTCAAATTTCGATGAAATTTACAAGTCCCCTTGATATTCATCTCAAAGCACCTCCAAATTTGCTCAAAATTTGCCTCCTTCACAATTTGAACCTGGAGAGTTTGAATACGCCCTCTGATCTTTGAGTTGGTCATTGCAATACCACTTCTTGAACATCAGTTTGAATTTTCCTTTTTGAAAATGGCCCTCCTATCTTTGGAGTAAGCCTTTTAGTTCAAACTGAGTTTAAAGTCATCTTGCACATGCCAACACTTATATGATTAAACAAAAAAAGTTTTTGAAAGCCCCATTTCTTGGAATTAAACTCAACTTTATTCATAGCTCAAGTTTTCCATTTACAAGTTTTTGGGACCTTTACAGAGATGCCTCCCAACAGACTTCCGGGACTTCCTCGGGACAGCAACAGCAGCAACCACAACCACCACCGCCAACGGTCACGTTGGCAGATTTAGTTGCGGCCATGGGGGCTTGCACCAGCAGCACACAGAGTTGCTGCAAACTTTGATCGTGAATACGTCTCGTCCGGAGAGGCGTCAATACCGAGAGGAAAGCCAATAGAGTTCCTACATGGATTTCCTCGCGACACATCCCCCGGTATTCTCGTGGGCGGATGAGCCCATCGATGCGGATAACTGGCTCCGCACGATGGAAATGAAGTTTGGGCTGCATTATGTTAGAGAGCAGAGGAAAACCCAGTTCCCAGACCAACAACTTATGGGATCCGCAGGCGCTTGGTGGGCAAATTTTTGTGCCTCTCAACCCACCGAGCGGAAGCTGACCTGGGCGGAGTTCCGGACGGCCTTCAGGGCCTATCACATTCTGAGTTTTGTATGATGTTTATATGTTCTGAGTTCAAATAAAATGATTTTTTGCTTGGAATAAATATCCATGCTGGTTTATAAAAAGAATCAAAGTATAAAATATGATTATTAAAACCATTTAGAAACCAGAACCGGTGCTAACATAGTGCTTATCAGTATCTGACGGGGTGACGTACCCCGGATACCCCAGAGACCACCGATCAACCAATCGCATGAAGACACGCGGCTCCGCAGGCCCCAGCCAGGCCACACGGGAAATGTCAAAGTAGGGCCTGGGCTGAGGATGAAGCCACCACGGATCCCAACCCCGAGGCCGGGACACAAGTGACCGACCTCTGACCACCAGGGTCAGGGAGCCGACAACCCCAAGGTTGGAAGCAACGTCCGACCCCCAACCTCGGCCAATGAGGCCGGGAGAAGGAGCAATCCGAGCTAGAGCCTGGGCCGGAGGCAGGTAGAAGACTTCAATACTAACGTGAAAGAATGACAAAAAGATCTCAATACGGAGTGGGGGACCACAGGCGACAAGACAAGCACAACGCCGGCCATCATCACCATCCGTCCTGTCCCGTTCGACGTGGATGTACAGGGACGGAAATTAGACATAGACTGTAGACGATATGGGAGCAGGTGTACTCATCGCTCTTGTATCATATTGAGCCGCCTTAGGCGCTGACACACCATGTAAACCTCCACCTCATTTATGAGGAGTCGGCGGGTAGGTAGAGGCGTCCGGGCTATAAAAGGGGAGTACCGGAACCTTCCCTTGGACAGCTCATTGGACAAACATGCACAACACTTAGACTTTTTCCATACTCTCGCACACGAGGAAGCCTCACTTGTAACCACGGCTGCACAAACCGCCTGAGCTAATACAAGACCGACGAACACCCCCAAACTAGATGTAGGACACGTTGTCCAAACCAGTATAAATTCTTGTCTTTGTTAGCTAGCCATCCGGACATAAAACACAAAGCATACGATTACTAGACGGTGGGAAAAACACCGATAGTATCAGTTATAGATCAAAACCAGTTTTTGCAATCGATATAACAGAGCTCGTTCATAATTGGAACCGGTTCTCATAAATGATTTAGAAACCGGTTCTGATACTTGATTATCAGCACCGGTTCTGCTACTCGACGTATCAATACCGATTGTGCTACTCGACTTAACGGTATCGGTTCATAACCAGAACCAGTTATGATAATTGATTTATCAGTATTGGTTCATATCTGAAACAGGTTTTTAAAACCAATTTATCAGTAGGGGTTCACAACTATAACCGGTTCTGATAACTCTTATTAGAACTGTCGGAGTGAGCTGTGACACTCCTCCCGACCTGCTACAGGAGCAGCCCGCGGAGGTTCTTTGTTTGGAGGGGCTTGGCGTCCCTAGCGCGATCCGGCTCGAGAGAGCGGGTGAACACCGAGATTTACGTGGTTCGGGCTGCCGGAGCGCAATACCCTACGTCCACAGGAGTGTTTGTTGTATTACTTGCACGTATGAGTGTGGGAGTCGCAGGGTTGCGAACCCTTTGTCGGGTGGATACCCCGGTCCTTTTATAGCCCAAGGCCGGTGTGGTTACAGTGAGGCTTGGGGCCTGACAGGTGGCCCTGAAGCTGTATGAACCCTATACATGATCTAGGGTTTTCACAACCCTGAGTAGAGTAGTCGGTGGGGAGTTAAGTCTCGCCGCCTGGCGCACTGAGCGCCCCTGTCCGTGTGGCAGGTGATGATAAAGATGTCATCCTGTTGCCTCATGTTGTCGCTCTGCTGGGCGGCCCTGTGCTGTTCGGTGACACTGTACCGCTGTCACGCCTTGCCGCCCTGTCCTGTCACCGTAACGACGATCGGGCAGAGGATGGAGGCGTGCGCCATGCGCCATGCTTCTGGGGAAGGCGCGAGCCTTGAATGCATGGCCTGACAGCGGACTTCCTCCTTGACTTCGTCAACCCACGGCCCGTGACAGATACGCGGGGCACGTGGCGGCCCCGGAGCTCTCCCTTGCGGATTCAGAGCCAGGATACATGTGGCAGCTACGGAACTCGCCTCAGCGAGGAGACTTGGTCTGGGGTTAAGGGTACTTATCGGCTCCGAAGCCCTCCTCAGCAGGGAGGAGGTTCAGAGCTCACCGACATGTGGCAGCTCCGGACCTTACCTCAGCAGGGAAGCTCGGACCAGAGCCAAGGTGTGAGACCTATGTGTGCTGAATACATTGGCTATGACGATAAAAGTTTTGAATTCTGCCAAAACACTCTTTTGTCAAGGTCCGACTCTAGGTACGAGCTCCGACAAGATCCGATGTAAGGTCCGACTTGCTATGTCTAGGTCCGACATGTTCTTGGTTAGCTCCGGCGGTAGGTCCGACTAGCTTTGGTAAGTTCCGGTGCTAGGTTCTGCTAGCTTTGGTGAGCACCAGCTCAAGGTCTGGTTAGCTTTGGCATGGTCCGGAGCTAAATCGCAATGGTTCTGTTTTTACCATGCAAATGTTTCGAACTTGCTTTACATCTATGGAAAGTTTGCTTAGTATTATTTTACTAAGTTTTTAAAGTGTTATGGCTGTTTACGGTGGTTAACATTTTGCTATGGTTTGCAACATGCTTATGTGAGGTGATCACGTAAGGTGTTGTGGTTTTCGGAACTAACATGAGTCAAGTCGCGGACTTATGCTTGAAAGTATTGGTTGTTTATTCATGTGCAGGTGTTGCTTGAGTTCAATATATGGCTGGTGAAGGGATCCATTGAACTAGTCTTAGGAAGAAAATGAGGTTCAACAACCAAATTCGGGAGGAATTGTGGTTGAGTTGATCGGGATGTCGCGCAGCATGTTTGGATCAAGAACAATGCATATGAAGGTATCGTGGACGTCGTTGGAAGGTGTTTGCATGTGTGCAAGTAGTTCATGGATGTGGTAACATGGTTCCAAGGCGTGTGAAAGAGATGTGGATGCAAAGAATTGGTAGAAAAGGTCCAACCGGCTGGATTATGGACTCAGGCTGCAGCTGAGTCGGTTATGGCTCAAAAATGGAAAGATTTGAGTTGGTTATGATAGGATTTCGTGCGGGACACGAAGTTGAGTTGTTTTAGAAATGTGGGATACATTCCTAAGGTGTTTGGAAGTCTTAAGATTGCTTCTATCTGCGTATAGAAGAGTCTTGAGCAGTTATGAAAAGTTTTGATTCAGAAACTGAGTAGAATTAGAGTCCTAGTTTGAATTGGGTTGGCCTCCGGGCTGGTTATATAAGCAAGGGAGGCCAGAGCTCGTGATAATACGACCTTGGGCTGTTTCTCTTATGTTTTGATCAATAAAATTCGTAATTTAGAGGAGCTTTTGTGCCTTGTTCGTCCGACTTGTTTTTGTCAAGCTTTCTCGTCGAGTTTCTGGACAGCACGACAGTGCTTCAGTGTTTTGATCATAACTCGAGTTTTACAGATCCAATTGACGTGATTCTTTTTGAGTTGTCTTCACAACTTGATTATATATCATATGTGAAAATTTAACGGTCATTGGATTTTTAGTTTCTTATCTACACAAGTTTCTTTGCAGTGTTGCAGATCTGGTTTTTACTCGAGTAGAACAGATTGACCCTCGTTTGATCTTTCTATCATAACTTGAGTTTTTCTTGACGGATTTCTGTGATTCTTGTTGTCGTATCTTTGTGAGTTGATTATCTATAATATATACCACTTTTGTCACGGTTGAACACATTGAGATCAGTCGCATATACGGTTTCTTTAACAGATCGATTTTCTGCCGAGGGGGTTTTGTTGCTTCCGCTAAAAAGTTTAAATCTACCATTCACACCCCCTCTGGTATCTTTTCACGTGCTCTTCGATCCTACACAAGGGCACGTGTCGGCTTCAGAGCCCTCCTTAGCAGGGAGGAGGATCGGAGCCTACCGACATGTGGCAGCTCCGGACCTCACCTCAGTGGGGAGGCTTGGTCCGGGACCAAGGGCACGTGTCGGCTCCGGAGCCCTCCTCAGAAGGGAGGAGGTTCGGAGCCCACCGACACGTGGCAGCTCCGGACCTCACCTTAGCGGGGAGTCTCGGACCCAAACCAGGGGCACGTGTGGGCCTCATATCCCAAGTGCATATTGCAGCCTCGGGGCTCACCTCGGGGCCAAGGACACGTGGCTATGCTAGCGCCCACCTCAGCAGGAAGGCGGGGCCTGGGCTGTTTTATACCCTCCACATGGGGGTACCCGGTCTGCAGGGTACCGACAGTGACCCCCGGGCTCACCTCGGGGGAGGCAACAAGCCTTAAGATGGGCCTCCATATTTCCCACATGGTGGATTTGAGCCTGCACTTTGGAAGTCGAAGTGGTGGTGAGGTTTTAGCGTAGTGGTTGTACCTGGGAGACAAAAAGGCTGCACGTCCTTGGCATAGTGGGCGTACTCAACAGCCGAAGCGGCAGCACATCGTCGGTGTATTGGACATGTGTCTGCTTTTGACTGGTGGGTCATGGCGACGTGCTCGAGGGGTTTCCCCGGGGTATGCGGCATCCCATGGGCCGGCCGCTGCAGTTCCATGACGCCGCTTTTCTTGGGAACCGTTGAACGTCCCTGAGAGGTTACCCGCCTGGCCCCCAGCGTCTGACGGGTGGACCTGGGTCCTACCCATCATTGGGAAGCAAATAGCTCGCTGCGTGCGGCGGTGAAAACACAAACGTCGCGCAAGTTGCCCTGCCAGAGGTCACGGTCATAAAAAAGGAGGCCTTACGGGGAAGGGCGGTACGTTTCTGCACCTTGCGTTCTTCATCTTCCTCTTGCGCTGGAAGTCTCTGCTCCCCAGTGCTATCCACCTCACGCCTCATGCACTCGCACCGGTGGTCATCTTCGTCCACTTTTCTGAGATGTTCATGTGCATGCAGCCTTCGGTGCGGCTCTCTAGGGTGTCCTTCTCCTTAACAGTCCCTAATAGAAGCACAAGCCATCTGGATGGATTGCTGATGACAGAGGAAGCCGTTGGGGACAAGATCCCCGATTCGCAGGGTGCCTTCACGCCAGTGTTGGGGAGGATCAGGTACTTGGCGGAGGAAGGCTTGACCTCCCTGAAGTTCTTCACCTTCTTCTGGTCCCGCCGGATCGTCCTTCTCCAGCAGCGCATCTGGCCCACCCGATACTTGACGTCATCGTCCGCAGGGCAGAGCTGTCAGGGACAACCAAGTCTGCCATAGAGCAGGAGGTTCCAGCACGGGTAGCTATTAGGTTTCCCTTTCTTCTTGTATCCCCCTTTGTATGTCGGAGCTCTGCCATTAATAAAGACTTTTTTGCTTCAAGTCTTGTGTATCTTGAGTGGTTGATGTAGACTTCGGACCCTTGGCAGCGCAAAGGTCTGGAATGAATCGGCCGATGTGGATAGCTCTTTGCCGGCATCCCGAGTTTGTTCCTCTAGGTCCTTAGCAGCATAAGGATCCGGGGCGCTCCGGCAGTGTGGCTAACACTTCTCCCGAGTCCATGGCAGCACAAGGACCCGAGGGAACCTTGGCCAGTGTCTTCAGCTTGTCGTAGCTGGAGCTCCGAGTCTTCTGCTTGCTGCTGCAGTGGTCCGACGTCCTACCCGCATGGTTCCCCGTGATGGCCCCTGGTAGGTGTGGCCCTTGAGTTGGGGCGCACCTACCACTGGATGAGGCAAGACGTCACCATCGGGCCTCGTGGAAGGTCCGGGATGCCAAGGACCTGTTCTGACCTGCAGGCATGGCAAAAAACAGGAGTAGTCGTGCTCTATGGTCACTCTTTCTGTTTGTTAGTTTTGTTGTTCCTTATGGTCCTCAGCTGAGCTACGGAGCCTATGTAATTCGATATGGGTCATCCGGGCCATGGTTAATGACACGACCCCATTGGTCCTGTCGAGCCAGGATCACGCTGAGGGGTGCTGCGTTGCACAGCACCGCATAACACACGTCAAAGGTGCAAAGCGGAAGCGGAAGTTTCATTACATAAACAAGTTTATGAACATGTTTACATCAAAATAAGTTCAGTCTACCCTCGCGGGCGTAGACTAAGCATCAAGTGCACGTTCAGCCCTCGAACGTGTCCTTGCTAGCACACACGCACACTAACTCTGCGGCGTGCCCGACTCCCACTCGACGGGGTTCCCCTCCTGGGGTTCCGTCTCCTCTTCGGGAGTCCCTTCCTCATAGAACCCTGCAAAAGCTTCAAACACAAGCAGTGAGCACGAAGGCTCAGCAAGTCTGACCCGTCTCACCTAAACATGGAACTTCTACGTGAGGGTAATGGGTTGCATGAGGTAAAAATCATTTGCAAGGACTCGCCTAATTAGTAGAACCTTACTTTCAAGTTTTAGCAGCAGGTTGTGGAGAACCTTACGCTAAGGCACATGAGAGAGCCGCAATCAAACAAGAAACGCATTTCTCTCATGTACTTTGCCCAAAGTTGAAAAGAACTTTAATTAGCTCTAAGCTACAGCATATCATTAACAATCAATGTCCAGCTTTCAATCAGCAACATTTTAACATGTGACTAGCCTGTTCTTTCTACGTCATGGTACAGTGAACAAGTGGTACTCACTGACCGCGAGGGACGGCGATTATAATCGATTTACACCTGCAGGGTTACCCGAACAACCCGTCACGTACGCCCGTACTCGATGTTGCCTACAACAACCATCACGGACGCCGTACGCGACTACCTTTCACCCGTTAGCCGACTATCGAACCGGTCCCATCGTCCCGAGCAAGAGGTCTCTGCACGCGCATCTCCGTGCCGCCAGCCGATTTACACCTCAAGCTCTCAACCTACCCTCTGAACGACGGGCAATGCCTCAATACCCAGCTACCCGAGTTACATCAGTTTCCCGGTTCCCATATAGCCGGTAGGTCTTTGGTACTGTTCTAGCTTATTCAACAGGCCCGCACACGGCTCGGTCCTCAATCGACACAAGCGGAGCTACAGCACACAGGCCCCAAAGTCCTGCTGCCCTTACCCTCCGCTCGGTCTCATTTTCTTGCCATGTGTATCATGTGCTATCTCTACCCGAGCAATGTGCCTCTAGCCTATTCTCGCGAGTAGTTCCAACTACTCGACTTGTACCGAATCCTACTCTATCCTAGCAATGCAGTGGCTAACGAGGTTTGCAATCCTAAACCTAACCCGTGGTTTTCTTGGCTATGCAGTTGGATTTCCAAACAAGACTCTAATGCACAGAACAAAGGAAACAAGTATGTGCTCAAAACAATAAAAATTTGTAAAAAGGTTAATGCAAACCGGAGCTTGCCTTGCTGCTCTTGGTCGTAGGCTAGCTGTTCCTCCGGAGTAACGAAGTCTAGGACTTCGGGTTCCTCCTCGACCTTAGCGACTACATGATAAGAGTAATGTATGTATTAATTTAAATGCATTTGTATTATCTTTGAAATTGTGAAGTCTATACCCTTTGCTAGATAGACCTAATGACTGTGAAACTTTTACTGTGGCTTGGTTACAACCTAAACAGAGACTTGGTCAAGTTTTAGTTGCAGCAAAGCTCATTTGAGCCCTCCACAATTAATTATGTCCTTGGCCTTAAGTGGAACTCTTAGGGTGTTCTAGGAATTTTCATGAAACAAACTATGCCTTCCTGAAAACTAGATTTTCAGAGGTTTCTAATGGAGTTGGTCTCACTTAATTTGGAAGTCTCTAACTAAAGATATGAGCTAAACAATTTCAGAGAAAATTCTGAAAATGTTTCTGAACATTTTCTATTTTCTTTGGAACAGTTTCACTAATCACACCATTAGGTGGATTAAATGAGCTCAAATGGATCTGAAATTTTTACGGTAGTTCAAGGATATTTTGGTGAACATCTTAGCAAAATTTCAGGATTTTCCTCCAAAGGATTCTCCAGTTAAAATTCCTAACAGTTTAAACTTTGAGGAATTAATTCTGGGGAAATAAGGAATTTCATGGAGTGAAACTTGATTTTCCGGAAAGTACTCGGAGAGCTGAATCCAGCAAAATTTGGTTCACTCAATTTGGAGCTTTCTAGCCAAAGTTATAAGGATTTGAAGTTTGAAGGAAATCTGAAAATCGGGGAAAAGTTTAAACTCGCGCGTGGGCCCAGGGGACACGCGTCGCACGCCTAGGCGATGGCACACCGCGGCCCACAAGGATTTTGCGCGCCAGCACACCCGATCCCGGCCACAGCCGGATCCCGATTCAATATATCGGCCGCTGACAGCTGGGGTCCACCCCCTTCTTCAACCTCGCGACACCCGCGCCCCGCCGCCGAGGGACCTCGCCGGAGAGCTCGCCGCCGGCTGCTGTACAGCTCCAAACTTCTTGATTCTGGCCGCCCTTGCCTACTTTTACTTGGGGAACAGGATCCGAGGGTCAGCTGCTCATGACCACGGCCGGAGCATGGTCGGCGACGAGTCTTCATATCGGAATGACTTCGGCCATATCGGCTGACTCCCCTAGTACCTCAGCTACTTGGGAAATCGGTCGGGGAGCATCAGTGGACCTCAGAGAAGGTCGACATGAGCTCGAGGCAGCTCGGGGAGGGCCCGAAATAGGTCCTCACCGTGCGCCCGATACCCCCCGTTCGTTCCGCCATTAGTAGACCTTAAATTACGCCGGGCACAGAGGTTCTCCGGCCCAGAGTTGTGAAGGCAACTTGTGCGTTACCGTGTCTAGCTCGTGTGGGAGTGGCCTGAGGCCCGCTAATCCTTTCTAGAGCACGAATTAAACAGAACCGTACCCGAAGGTCGTTCTGCACACAGAAAGGGGAAAAGTGGAAATTCGCCGCCGGTGAGCAACCACTCGAGCTGTGGCTCGGGGATGAGCAGCACCGGTCACCCGCGCGTCCAAGGGTGCCTTGGCTCGGGCGTGACAACGCCCAGGTTGGGCTGTCCACGAGAGCCCGAGGTGCGGCGGTTCCAAGTTCCGAGTTTGATCTTTCGGCACAGCCGATATCAATCGGTTTCAACCGAATTCGAGCAATGGGGAGGATGGAGGAAGGTCTCTAGTACCTTGCTGGGACTCTGGAGTGGAAGGAGGGAGCTGCGATCGGCGTCCTCCGATCAAGTCCGAACCGCGGAAACTTTCGGCCGGTGCTGGGTTCTTGCGGGAAAACACGTCGGTACCTCGGCCGAGGAGGGGGCAGGCGCCTTAAGATGGCTCTGCACCGCCTCATGCCCGCGCGTGGGCAAGCAGCTGGTGGCGCGGTGGCTGGCCTCGGTGGCGATCACCGCTGCGGCTTGGCGACCCGAGTGAAAAGTCTCAGTCGGTTTGTGTTGAAGTAGAGGCTGACATGTGGGTCCCACCCTTCCTTTTAACCTCTGAAATTTACTTCTAATCACTGTTGTAAACAGTGAACCCCATACTACCCTTGGCAATTCAAATTATTCCCCCATGAGCCATTTGAATTGATCAAAGTTCAAATGAGATTTGGTTTGAATGAATTTCAGCACAAGTTCAGTTTGAAATTCAAATAAAGTTTGAATTTCTCCCCCTTAGCTCATGTCAAGATCAACCCCAAATGGAGTGGAAATTGGTGTGTGAGCTCACAAAAATGTGCTGAGTAAGAATATGCCTTCCACTTTCAAATTCATGGTATAAAAACAGTTTGAATTTAAATATGTTTTCAAACTGCCCCCTTCCTATCTATACCCAAGATGACCTCAAAAAGGTTTTGAATTTGGGTGAAACTTGGCATGGACATCCTTAGCAAAGTGTAGGAGTTTTTCCTATGTCCAGCCCATCTATATCACATGTGGAAAATACCACTTTTGCAATGTGTGAGTTTGTTTTCTAATGAGCATGTTGATAATTGTTACTTGCTCTTCATTTGTGTTCATCATCTTTCCTCAAATGAGGTGTGTGTGTGTGTGGTGATGAACACTTCAATTATGTGTCAAAAACTGAGGCCCTTACATTCCTCCCCCCTTAAAAGAATCTCGTCCCGAGATTATAAGGTGAAAATGAGAGAGAGGACGGTGGAAAATTACCGGATATGCGACGTGAGGAAGTCGGGGTAGTTAGTGCGAAGGAATTCTTCGCTCTCCCATGTCGCTTCGTCCATGGAGTGGTTACTCCACAGAACCTTGTAGAACCACAACGTACGGTTGCGTGTGGTTCGGGCCTTCTCATCAATAATCTGCACCGGTTCCTCCCGATAGGTGAGATCCGGTTGCAGTTCTTCAATGTCTTCCAGCTGAACGGTAGTTGATAGCTTGAGACACTTCCTCAGCTGGGAAACGTGAAAGACGTCGTGCACACCGGAAAGTGCTTCTGGTAATTTCAGCCGGTATGCTACCGATCCACATCTTTCGGTAATCTGGAATGGACCGATGAATCGGGGTGCCAACTTTCCTCTCACCCCAAATCTGTTTACGCCCTTCATTGGAGATACTCGTAGGTATACGTGATCTCCAACTTCGAATTGTAATGGGCGCCTTCTCCGGTCCGCGTACTGTTTCTGTCGGGATTGAGCGGCTCTTAGGTTCGCTTGAATCCGTCGAACCTTTTCTTCCGCGTCGTTGACAAGGTCAATCCCGAAGGTAACCCTCTCGCCAGACTCACACCAATTCAATGGTGTGCGGCATTTTCTTCCGTATAGCGCCTCGTAGGGCGCCATCTTGATGCTGGCTTGGTACCCATTGTTGTACGAGAACTCGGCTAACGGCAAGTGATCATCCCAATTCTTGCCGTGGTCGATAGCGCAAGCTCGTAGCATGTCTTCTAGGATTTGATTTACCCGCTCAGTTTGCCCATCCGTCTGCGGGTGGTAGGCTGAACTACGGATCAGCCTCGTCCCCAAGGCAGCGTGTAGCTGCTCCCAAAAACGGGACACAAATAAAGTGCCCCGGTCCGATATGATGGTACGGGGTACGCCGTATAAGCATAGGTTCCGTGAGATGTACAGTTCAGCGTACTTCTTGGCGTTGTAGTTGGTGTTGACCGGGATGAAATGGGCAACTTTGGTTAGTCGATCGACGATCACCCACACAGAATCATGTTTCTGTAAGGTGGTGGGTAAACCGACGACGAAATCCATGCTCACGTCCTCCCACTTCCAGGCAGGAATGCCCAGTGGTTGCAGCAGTCCCGGTTTCCGCATGTGGTCGGCCTTCACCCTTCGACATGTATCACACTCGGACACGTATTCTGCAGTCTCTCGCTTCATCCGTGTCCACCAAAACTTTCTTCTGAGTTCTTGATACATTTTGTTGCTGCCGGGGTGAATAGAAAATTTTGATAAGTGAGCCTCATCAAAGATTTTCTTCCGTAGCTCCGGGTTTCGGGGTACGACAATCCGGTCCTTGAACCATAGGATGCCGTCTCCGTCCTTCCGGAAACATTTCAACTCCCCACTGTCTACACGTCTCCGCAAATGTGACATGCCCTTGTCATTCCTCTGGGCTGCCGCTATCTCTTCACGGATGGTGGGGACCAAAGCTAGGTTGTAGAGAGCTCCGTGTGGAATCACATGTAGTGGTGGTTCGCTCTCTTCCAACGGTGTGATGGTCAGATTATTGACGTGTGACTTGCGGCTTAGCGCGTCCGCCACAACGTTTGCCTTGCCCGGATGATAATGAATCTCTATCTCGTAATCCTTTATCAGTTCTAACCATCTTCGTTGCCTCATGTTCAGCTCCTTCTGAGTGAATATGTACTTGAGGCTTTTGTGGTCGGTATATAAATGTACGAGGTTACCGAGTAGGTAGTGCCTCCACATTTTTAGTGCAAGTACCACGGCAGCGAGCTCCAAGTCGTGAGTTGGATAATTTTGCTCATGGTTCCTAAGCTGCCGTGATCCATACGCGACCACTCTTCGGTCTTGCATCAGCACACATCCGAGCCCAATGCCGGATGCATCGCAGTACACATCGAACGGTTTTGTTGTGTCTGGCTGCGCCAAAACCGGTGCTGATGTCAGGTGCTTGACTAAAGCCTTGAATGCTGCTTCACATGCTGGACTCCAAACATATTTGGTAGCCTTCTCCAGCAGCTCTGTCATTGGCTTGGCAATCTTCGAGAAGTTCGGAATGAACCTCCGATAATATCCCGCGAGTCCGAGGAAACTCCGTACCTCATGAACAGTTCTCGGGGATTTCCAATTCAGCACTTGCGTGATCTTGCTCGGGTCCACAGCGATACCCTCCGCTGAGATGATATGCCCGAGGAAAGGCACTTGCGATATCCAAAGCTCGCATTTGCTGAACTTTGCGTATAACTTGTGATCCCGCAGCCGTTGCAAGACTATACGCAGATGTTTCTTGTGATCTTCCTCCGACTTGGAGTATACCAGGATGTCATCGATGAAGACCACGACAAACTTGTCCAGCTCCGGCATGAACACCGAGTTCATTAAGTACATGAAGTGAGCTGGAGCATTGGTGAGGCCAAAGGACATGACCAGGTACTCATAAAGTCCGTACCTTGTCGAGAAAGCTGTCTTTGGAATGTCCTCCGCCCTTATCTTAATCTGATGGTACCCGGATCTTAAATCCATCTTGGAAAAGATCTTCGCTTCGACCAACTGATCAAACAACATGTCGATCCGTGGCAACGGGTACTTGTTTTTGATGGTTACGGCATTTAATGGGCGGTAGTCCACGCAAAGCCGCAACGTTTCATCCTTCTTCTTGACAAATAATGCCGAACAACCCCATGGCGAGGAGCTCGGCCTAATAAAACCCTTCTCCAGAAGGTCCGTGAGCTGAGTCTTCAGTTCCGCCAACTCCTTGGGCGCCATCTTGTACGGCCTTCGTGATATTGGCATGGTTCCCGGTGCGAGTTCAATCTTGAACTCCACCTCTCTATCAGGTGGCATTCCCGGCAAATCGTCCGGGAATACATCAGGGAACTCTCGGACCATTGGAATGTCTTCCAATCTGATGGTTGTGGCTTGATAGACACTTGGAAGTTTTATTTCTGGACTCTCCAGAAATAATGAGTGAGAACCGTGCACCTCTGAGTTTAAGTGCACGACTCGAAGGACGGTGTCTAAAACAGCGCCGTGGCGGGTTAACCACGACATCCCTAGGATGACATCGACCTTCTGTCCCTCTAAGATAATGAGAGACGTGGGGTACACTCTACCCGCTAAGCATAATGGTGCTTTGGAGACCATTACGCTTGCTGAAATCTTCCCACCCGGTGAACAAATTAAATATGGACTATCGGTGGGTAGTATTGGCAAGCTGTGTTTAGCAATGAAAGCTTGGCTAATAAAATTATGCGTGGCGCCTGAATCAAATAGTACTATAGCGGGATGCTGGTGGAGTTGGAACATACCCGCAAGGATTGGCTCGCCCTCCGGCATGTCCTCAATGGCAAGCTGGTGGACAGTGCCGGGCCTAGGGTTTGCCCGCCGCGCATTAGTAGGGTTCCGGGGTTGATTCCTCCCCGGAAACTGTGGTGCCACTCCGCCGCCTTGCCTCTCCGGGCAACTGCTCGCGAAGTGTCCTGGACGACCACACTTGTAACATGTGGCCGCTGCTGGTGGAGTACTCGGGGGACGAAAGCCCGGCATGCGTTGCGGAGGTGCAAACGCACGCGGCATCGCCCGCTGCTGCTGTTGTTGTTGCGGTGGTACTGGCAGTGCCGGCCGGAATGCCGGTGAAGAGTACGGTCGACTGCGGAACGGCATCGACCGCTGTGGTGGTTGCCAGCGTGGACCTGATGGTGGGCGATTCACCATCCGAAACTTCTAAGAAGGACCACCTCCTTCTCCCATTCCGGGCTCTCCCATGGCTGGAAGACCCAAGACTACCGTTACGCCCAATACCGGGGGCACGAGGTCCTGCAATGCATGCACCTCGTCCATAGCCTGGTTGTAGTCCTCTTCCCAGCCTTGTCCTTCCTCAATAGCATCGTCCCGCTCTTGAGCAAGGTCCTCATTCTGCTGGGTTAGGGTCTGCACCAGCTCTTGCAACGCCGCGATGTCAACACGGCTCTTCTTCTTTGCCTTCTTCAGACGACGCAACTGATTGTGTTGTTCATTCAGTCGCTTGATCGTCGGAAGGAGCACATTGCGGAGTGCGCTGTGAGCACTCTCAAAATGATCTCCACGGCTTGTGCTCTCCTTGAGCTTGGTGGCGAGATGCTCCGTATGACCAGCTTGGCTGTCCATCACAGCGTTTCCCGCCCTCATTTGGAGGCTGAGATTTGCCTCCGCGGGGTTGTACCTTGGGCAACTCGGGTCTGTTGCCTCCAGGTACCTCTCTTCCCACACATGCTGAGCTCGTCCCTCCACCGGAACGAGTGCGTATGGGGTTCCCTCCATAGCCTGCACGTGTAGTTGGCAGAAACGTGACATAGTGTCACGGGCTGCCACTTGCCACATCCCTTCCGGTTGTCTTCCTCTCACCGTGACGGTGAATGGCACCCAACCGGGTGGCGTAGGCCCTGCAGGAACCTCGACATGGATCGTCCACGTCTTGTTCCCCTCTTCGCCTTCTTCCTTGGCGAAGTATTGCGGCATCTGGTTGTACCCGAAATATTGGAGCATTTGCCACAATGCTTCCGGGTAGCCGCTACGGTCAGAGCAGTGGGAAACTACCCACCCGTTCTCCAACCGTTTATCTGCTGCCATCTGTAAAAATATATTTGAGAAATGTCAAATATTTATTTAAACAGTAAACCCCTGAGTTATAACATAAAACATGTCATTGAACCCACAAAACTTGGAAACATAGTTCAAATTTTAAACAAATTTGACTGCTGATCTGCTGTTCCCATGACAGCTTTGACCTGTTTCCACACCAACCTGATTTAGGCCATGTTAAAGTAAAACCAATTCTGGAGCTCAACATCAAAGTTAAAGTTAACTTCAATAGCTTTCCAGAAAGTATTTGGTTGGCCTAAGATCTGTCCTGGTTCAAAAGTTATGAGATGTCAAAGCTAACAGAATTTCTGGAAACAATTGGACAGCACCTCCCTGCCCTAGGTACTGATTTGATCCAAGAATCCCAGTTAATTCTGCTCCTAATCTGACAAAACTTTCTGTTACAAAGTTGTAACCCATCTCATAAGCTTTCCAGAACTACCTCATTTCCTATTTTTGGATTTTTAAGCAGGAAGTTATGCTTAATTTACAGAGAGTTTACAGAGAGTCTTTGCTCTGTCCTGTTTTCTGGACAGTTTCAACTCTACTGCATTTTTCGAGTGGTTAAGGGATGAAACACCTCTGGAACTCAACAGAAAAGTTGTAAAGCTCTTCCAACGCTTTCCAGAAATGTATCATACGACCCCAACCTCGAAAGAACTCAACCTCTAACCTCTGATTAACTTCAGCCTTGATTCCGCTGAAAACAGAGTGCTCTGTCCTTAACATCCTATAAGTTGAAAGCTTGTTAACTTTGAATATCCTGTTCAAGGGAAGTAGTTACATCAAGTTTTACTACTTTGGATCAAAACCTTCAAGTTTTTAATTGAAGTTGTTCATTTAGTTGGATGTGACGTTGATGCGTCACCAGATTATGTCGGTACTACGTCCTCACAAAGGAAAAACCTATACCGGACTTAGCCGGCTTCGTTAGTTTAGTGGCACTACTCGTCACTCGCACACGGATGCTACACGTCTACCGTTTCGTGGTAAGGCTACCTGCAGAAACTCAAACAATCATCAGACTCGGCTGCACACCGAGCCCGGAATCCATACAGTTCGTACAGCCGGCCGTCATCACTCGCCCGGATGTTCTCAAGCCAAACACGCCTTGAGTTACGTGTTCACGTTTTCAGACCACGTGACGGGGTCTCCCATGTTGCACCACACACGCCAGGGACAGACGTTGCTCGAATACCCCAAACGACATGAAGAGTCGTAGAGGATACTAAAGCGGGTCGGGTTACCTGCCACCCGTGGGGCTCCACCCTTCAGCTTGTGCGCACTGGTGGACAGCGCTTACGTGCACCCCCCAAGACATGAACGTCCCGAGATGCACGATTTTCCGACATAACAAATAGGTTAATATGCCACTTTCTATATGCTAATAACATCCTTATACGGGCTACTAACTCGTTCCTCCCTGGATTTTTGAAAAAGAAGACCTCTGTACTGTGTTAAACCTCAAGCGAGCTCTGATACCACGCTGACACGACCCCATTGGTCCTGTCGAGCCAGGATCACGCTGAGGGGTGCTGTGTTGCACAGCACCGCATAACACACGTCAAAGGTGCAAAGCGGAAGCGGAAGTTTCATTACATAAACAAGTTTATGAACATGTTTACATCAAAATAAGTTCAGTCTACCCTCGCGGGCGTAGACTAAGCATCAAGTGCACGTTCAGCCCTCGAACGTGTCCTTGCTAGCACACACGCACACTAACTCTGCGGCGTGCCCGACTCCCACTCAACGGGGTTCCCCTCCTGGGGTTCCGTCTCCTCTTCGGGAGTCCCTTCCTCATAGAACCCTGCAAAAGCTTCAAACACAAGCAGTGAGCACGAAGGCTCAGCAAGTCTGACCCGTCTCACCTAAACATGGAACTTCTACGTGAGGGTAATGGGTTGCATGAGGTAAAAATCATTTGCAAGGACTCGCCTAATTAGTAGAACCTTACTTTCAAGTTTTAGCAGCAGGTTGTGGAGAACCTTACGCTAAGGCACATGAGAGAGCCGCAATCAAACAAGAAACGCATTTCTCTCATGTACTTTGCCCAAAGTTGAAAAGAACTTTAATTAGCTCTAAGCTACAGCATATCATTAACAATCAATGTCCAGCTTTCAATCAGCAACATTTTAACATGTGACTAGCCTGTTCTTTCTACGTCACGGTACAGTGAACAAGTGGTACTCACTGACCGCGAGGGACGGCGATTATAATCGATTTACACCTGCAGGGTTACCCGAACAACCCGTCACGTACGCCCGTACTCGATGTTGCCTACAACAACCATCACGGACGCCGTACGCGACTACCTTTCACCCGTTAGCCAACTATTGAACCGGTCCCATCGTCCCGAGCAAGAGGTCTCTGCACGCGCATCTCCGTGCCGCCAGCCGATTTACACCTCAAGCTCTCAACCTACCCTCTGAACGACGGGCAATGCCTCAATACCCAGCTACCCGAGTTACATCAGTTTCCCGGTTCCCATATAGCCGGTAGGTCTTCGGTACTGTTCTAGCTTGTTCAACAGGCCCGCACACGGCTCGGTCCTCAATCGACACAAGCGGAGCTACAGCACACAGGCCCCAAAGTCCTGCTGCCCTTACCCTCCGCTCGGTCTCATTTTCTTGCCATGTGTATCATGTGCTATCTCTACCCGAGCAATGTGCCTCTAGCCTATTCTCGCGAGTAGTTCCAACTACTCGACTTGTACCGAATCCTACTCTATCCTAGCAATGCAGTGGCTAACGAGGTTTGCAATCCTAAACCCAACCTGTGGTTTTCTTGGCTATGCAGTTGGATTTCCAAACAAGACTCTAATGCACAGAACAAAGGAAACAAGTATGTGCTCAAAACAATAAAAATTTGTAAAAAGGTTAATGCAAACCGGAGCTTGCCTTCTGCTCTTGGTCGTAGGCTAGCTGTTCCTCCGGAGTAACGAAGTCTAGGACTTCGGGTTCCTCCTCGACCTTAGCGACTACATGATAAGAGTAATGTATGTATTAATTTAAATGCATTTGTATTATCTTTGAAATTGTGAAGTCTATACCCTTTGCTATATAGACCTAATGACTGTGAAACTTTTACTGTGGCTTGGTTACAACCTAAACAGAGACTTGGTCAAGTTTTAGTTGCAGCAAAGCTCATTTGAGCCCTCCACAATTAATTATGTCCTTGACCTTAAGTGGAACTCTTAGGGTGTTCTAGGAATTTTCATGAAACAAACTATGCCTTCCTGAAAACTAGATTTTCAGAGGTTTCTAATGGAGTTGGTCTCACTTAATTTGGAAGTCTCTAACTAAAGATATGAGCTAAACAATTTCAGAGAAAATTCTGAAAATGTTTCTGAACATTTTCTATTTTCTTTGGAACAGTTTCACTAATCACACCATTAGGTGGATTAAATGAGCTCAAATGGATCTGAAATTTTTACGGTAGTTCAAGGATATTTTGGTGAACATCTTAGCAAAATTTCAGGATTTTCCTCCAAAGGATTCTCCAGTTAAAATTCCTAACAGTTTAAACTTTGAGGAATTAATTCTGGAGAAATAAGGAATTTCATGGAGTGAAACTTGATTTTCCGGAAAGTACTCGGAGAGCTGAATCCAGCAAAATTTGGTTCACTCAATTTGGAGCTTTCTAGCCAAAGTTATAAGGATTTGAAGTTTGAAGGAAATCTGAAAATCGGGGAAAAGTTTAAACTCGCGCGTGGGCCCAGGGGACACGCGTCGCACGCCTAGGCGATGGCACACCGCGGCCCACAAGGATTTTGCGCGCCAGCACACCCGATCCCGGCCGCAGCCGGATCCCGATTCAAAATATCGGCCGCTGACAGCTGGGGTCCACCCCCTTCTTCAACCTCGCGACACCCGCGCCCCGCCGCCGAGGGACCTCGCCGGAGAGCTCGCCGCCGGCTGCTGTACAGCTCCAAACTTCTTGATTCTGGCCGCCCTTGCCTACTTTTACTTGGGGAACAGGATCCGAGGGTCAGCTGCTCATGACCACGGCCGGAGCATGGTCGGCGACGAGTCTTCATATCGGAATGACTTCGGCCATGTCGGCTGACTCCCCTAGTACCTCAGCTACTTGGGAAATCGGTCGGGGAGCATCAGTGGACCTCAGAGAAGGTCGACATGAGCTCGAGGCAGCTGGGAGGGCCCGAAATAGGTCCTCACCGTGCGCCCGATACCCCCCGTTCGTTCCGCCATTAGTAGACCTTAAATTACGCCGGGCACAGAGGTTCTCCGGCCCAGAGTTGTGAAGGCAACTTGTGCGTTACCGTGTCTAGCTCGTGTGGGAGTGGCCTGAGGCCCGCTAATCCTTTCTAGAGCACGAATTAAACAGAACCGTACCCGAAGGTCGTTCTGCACACAGAAAGGGGAAAAGTGGAAATTCGCCGCCGGTGAGCAACCACTCGAGCTGTGGCTCGGGGATGAGCAGCACCGGTCACCCGCGCGTCCAAGGTGCCTTGGCTCGGGCGTGACAACGCCCAGGTTGGGCTGTCCACGAGAGCCCGAGGTGCGGCGGTTCCAAGTTCCGAGTTTGATCTTTCGGCACAGCCGATATCAATCGGTTTCAACCGAATTCGAGCAATGGGGAGGATGGAGGAAGGTCTCTAGTACCTTGCTGGGACTCTGGAGTGGAAGGAGGGAGCTGCGTTCGGCGTCCTCCGATCAAGTCCGAACCGCGGAAACTTTCAGCCGGTGCTGGGTTCTTGCGGGAAAACACGTCGGTACCTCGGCCGAGGAGGGGGCAGGCGCCTTAAGATGGCTCTGCACCGCATCATGCCCGCGCGTGGGCAAGCAGCTGGTGGCGCGGTGGCTGGCCTCGGTGGCGATCACCGCTGCGGCTCGGCGACCCGAGTGAAAAGTCTCAGTCGGTTTGTGTTGAAGTAGAGGCTGACATGTGGGTCCCACCCTTCCTTTTAACCTCTGAAATTTACTTCTAATCACTGTTGTAAACAGTGAACCCCATACTACCCTTGGCAATTCAAATTATTCCCCCATGAGCCATTTGAATTGATCAAAGTTCAAATGAGGTTTGGTTTGAATGAATTTCAGCACAAGTTCAGTTTGAAATTCAAATAAAGTTTGAATTTCTCCCCCTTAGCTCATGTCAAGATCAACCCCAAATGGAGTGAAAATTGGTGTGTGAGCTCACAAAAATGTGCTGAGTAAGAATATGCCTTCCACTTTCAAATTCATGGTATAAAAACAGTTTGAATTTAAATATGTTTTCAAACTGCCCTCTTCCTATCTATACCCAAGATGACCTCAAAAAGGTTTTGAATTTGGGTGAAACTTGGCATGGACATCCTTAGCAAAGTGTAGGAGTTTTTCCTATGTCCAGCCCATCTATATCACATGTGGGAAATACCACTTTTGCAATGTGTGAGTTTGTTTTCTAATGAGCATGTTGATAATTGTTACTTGCTCTTCATTTGTGTTCATCATCTTTCCTCAAATGAGGTGTGTGTGTGTGTGGTGATGAACACTTCAATTATGTGTCAAAAACTGAGGCCCTTACAGTTAAGGCCTTGCCCAGGGGTATGAGCTGTCCGGTTCCCCGGTACTAAGCTGTAGCGCTGGAGAGGCAGAGTGTGTAGTCTTGCTGTACGGAACCAGGCAAAGCAGTCTACACACCCTGGACCTCCCGCTGGCGTAGGCCTTTCAGGGGAGGGACCTTTTGGCGCCATAAGGCCCCCAGGCAATGAGACAACCAAAGGATCCCGATTACGCCACAGGTACCTCAAGCAGACCCGTTTACAGAAGGATAGCACAGCTCCTACTATGGTTGAGCACAGGAAAAAGTGACTGACCAGACAGCCGGAGCAGTATGGAAACAAAGCACAAAAAGAAAGGGGGCAATGTACGGGGTACGGTTACTTTTCTTGTCTCTAGGTGTGTTCCTTCCGGCCCCCAAGTACTTGGCTGTAGCGCAGGGAGGCAGTGCGGCAGGCTTAGGGTATGGAACCAGGCTAAGCAGGTTGCGCGTCCTGGACCTCCCACGGGTGTTAATATTTGAACATGGTGAACTTCCAGTGATACGGGACCTAGGACAAGTGTGTAGGACAGGCTCCGGACATGCCATTTACAGTTGATATGCATGAATAAGCACAAACTGTAAAGAGAGAATACGCAGGGTAATACAATTTTTTCTCTTTTTAGGCTTCTTTCATAGGAGGAGACAGGCCATACAAGAAGGCAGTGATCCACTCCGGATGACAAGAATACTAGGACTCCTCCGGAACATAGCTGTTCTAAGCGATGTTCCTAGACACCATGACACACTTACAGAGAAAATAGAACCCTACCACTGCGCTAAGTATAGAACTTACGGAGGTGTTCTATGTTCCATGGATTGGGTAGAGGTACCCCATCCTCCGTGGTCAAGCAGACGCACCCGGGGCGGCATACTTGTGTCACTCGGAAGGTGCCCTCCCATCTGGGGGAGAGTTTGTTCCCCTCTTCTTGAGAAAGTATTCGTCGAGATACCAGATCGCCCACCTCGAGTTGTCTACTCCGCATGAACCGCTGCTGATAATGCCGGAGCGCTTGACGGTATCGAGCATTTCGAGCAGTTGCTTTCCACCTTCACTCATCAACAAGGTCGATATCTTCACGCCGGAGCTGGTCCTGCGTGGCTTCGTCGTACGCTTGGACACAAGATGAGCCCATGGTATTTCCGGGGGGAGGACGGCCTCAGCCCCATACACCATGAAGAAGGGTGTTTCCCCTATCGCGCGACTGAGGGACGTCCGGCTAGCCCACAGTGCACACGGAAGCTCTTCAACCCAATTGGCACCGTGCTTCTTCAAGCTGTCGTAGGTGAGCGTCTTGAGTCCCCTGAGTATCTCGGCGTTTGCTCTTTCGACTTGATCGTTGCTCTCTAGGTGAGCAACTGAAGCATAGCAAACTTGGATGTCGAGGTCTTCGCAGTAGTCTTGGAACACTGCACTGGTGAATTGGGTCTCGTTGTCATTGATGATTCTGTTCGGGACCCCGAACCGGCAGATGATCGACTTGATGAACTTGACTGCTAACTGCTTGTGGATTGTCACTACAGAGGCGGCTTCCGGTCACTTGGTGAACTTGTCAACGGCAACGTAGACATACCGGCACCGTTCGACGGATCTGGGGAATGGCCTCAGGATGTCCAGCCCCCACATAGCGAAAGGCCATGAGGGAGGGATCATCTGCGGTGTCTGCGCTGGTGTGTGGATCTGCTTGGCATGAAACTGGCACGCCTTGCATCTCCTGACCAGGTCGACGGCATCCTGGAGAGCTGTCGGCCAGTAAAAGCCATGTCGGAAGGCTTTACCGACCAGCGTGCGGGAAGATGCATGGTTTACACACTCGCCTCCATGGATCTATGCGAGCAAGTCGTAGCCCTCCTCCTGGGTTTTGGACCGCAATAGGACGCCATTAGTGCTACGCCGGTAGAGATCTCCTTCTACCAGCGCGTATCTCTTAGCCAACCGAGTAATCCGTTCAGCGGATACACATTCATCGGGAAGGATATTGTCTTTCAAGTAGTCCCAGATATCCGTGATCCATGCGTCGGGACCTACTTGAACACTTGGATCTTGAGCGTCGGGTTGCACGGAGTCCCCGGTGACACTTACGATCCTTGGCGGGCACCATGGTAGCAGGGCCACTGGGACGGCCAGCTTCGAGGTGCTGGTCCCGCCCCCTTCGCCTGGTTCGGCCGGCCAGGAGGTTGGTTGCAGCAACTTCCTTCCAAAGACACCCTCAGGCATCGGAGCCCAAGTGGAAGCCTTCGTTGACAGGTCGTCGGCTATTGTATTGTTGGCGCGGAGAACATGGCACAAATCCAAGGATAAGAAGTCCTTCTCCAACTTCTGTACTTGGAGGAGATTGGATACAAGCTGTGGGTCATTGCAGCAGCACTCTCCCTTGACTTGCTTGATGATCAGCTAAGTATCACCCTTGACCAACAACTGCTGGACGCCGAGGGGCTGCGTGGTCTTTAACCTGAAGATGGGAGCTTCATACTCCGCCATGTTGTTGGTTGCCTTGAAGTCAAGTCGCACCATGTGTTTGAACTGCTCTCCTGTTGGTGTAAGGAGCAGAACCCCTGCTCTGGCACCTTTCTTGCGTGAGGAGCCGTCGAAGAAGAGAGTCCAGTAAGGCCCAGTCAAAACCGGAGCTCTGGGCTCTAGTCCACCAATGTCTTGGCCCCCTGGGTGACATGGTGGCGGCGTCCACTCTGCCACGAAGTCAGCTAGCGCCTGAATTTTCACCGCATGGCCCGACATGAAGTCCAGCTCAAACTTCGCTAGCTCCGCAGCCCATGGCTATGTTCCCAGTTACGTTGGGGCTGTGGAGGACGGTTCTCAGTGGGTACGAGGTGACCACTGAGATCTTGTGAGCTTGGAAGTAGTGGCGTAGTTTCCTAGACGCAACGAGGACTGCATAGACCAGCTTGTGCACCTCCAGAGATCTTGTCTTGGTGTCGTGGAGGACCTCGCTGATGAAGTAGACCGGACGCTGCATGGTCCGGACCCTCCTGGAGGGGTCTGATGCGTCCTCCTGTAGGAGTCCGGGACTCAGGGACCCCCGGCCCCCGGGTCCGGAACTGCACTCTGGGAGCTCAGACCGATATGTGCACTGGTCGCCAGGTCTAGCTGGCTGAGACCTGACTAGATCTTCTCGGGGAGGTCCGGGACTCAGGGGCCCCGGGTCCGGGACTGCATTTCGGGAGCTCAGACTCGGATATGCATTGATCGTCAGGTCTGACTGGTTGGGACCTGACTATTTCCCTGTCCCTCAGGTCTCCTACGGAGTCTGAGTCTTGGGACTCTAGACCAACGGCAACAGGATCCTTATTTGGGACTTAAGGTCGATGGATTTATGGCCGCTCCGCGACCAGAACCTTGCTCATGACCTCAGTTGTAGCAGCGATGTAGAGGAGCAGAGGCTCGCCTTGTTCCGGGGCCATGTGAGGACCCGACGGTCCCGACAAGCCAGGATCTCGCTGAGGGGTGCTGCATTGCATAGCACCGGATAACACACATAAAAGGTAAAAAGCGGAAGCGAAATTTTATTACATAAGCTGGTTTATAAACATAGTTACATCAAAATAACGTTAAGTCTACACTTGCGGGGGTAGACTAAGCAAAAGAGTTCACGTTCAGCCCATGAACATGTTCTCACTAGCACACACACACACTAACACGGCAGCATGCACGGCTCCCACTTGACGGTGGTTCCCTCTTGGGGGTCCTTCTCCTCCTCGGGAGCTTCCTCCTCATAGCACCCTGCAGGCGCTTCAAACACAAGCAGTGAGCACGATGTCTCAGCAAGACTGACCCATCTCACCTAAATGTTGAACTCTACATGCTGGGTTTGCAGTGTCTAGTAGGAAAGTATGTTTGCAAAAGACACGCCTAATTAGTTGAATCTTACTTTCAAGTTTTAGCCTCAAGTTAGTGGGCAACCTTGTGCCGAGACACATAAGAAAGCCACAATCAAACAAGAAACGCATTTCTCTTATGTCCTTTGCCTAAGGTTGAAAATAACTTTAATTGGCTCTAAACTACAGCATTCCATTAACAAACAATGTAAAGCTTTCATCCAGAAATCTTTTAACATGACACTAGCCTGTTCTTTCTACGTCACGGTACAGTGAACAAGTGGTACTCACTGACCTCGAGGGATGGCAATTATAATCGATTTACACCTGCAGGGTTACCCGAATAAACCATCACGTACGCCCGTACTTGATGTTGCCTACAGCAACCACCACGGACGTCGTACGCAACCACCTTTCATCCGTCAGCTAAGTGTTGAACCAGTCCTATCGTCCCGAGCAGGAGGTCTCTGCATGGAGCATCCACAGTGCCCGCTACCTGATTTACACCTCGCTGCTCTTAACCTACCCTCTGGACGACAAGCAATGCCTCAACAGATCACTACCCGAATGACATCGATTTCCCGGTTCCCATATATCCGGTAAGTCTTTGGTACTGCTCTAGCTTGTTCAACAGGCCCGCACACGGCTTGGTCCTCAATCGACACGAGCAGAGCTATGGCACCCAGGCCGCAAAGTCCTGCTGCCCTTACTCTCCGCCCGGTCTCATTTTTCTTGCCATGTGAATCATTGTCTATCTTTCTAACCGAGTAGTGTTCCGCTAAGCCTATTCTCACGAGCAGTTCCAACTACTCGACTTATACCGAAACCTATACCAATTCAGCATTGTAGTGGCTACTCAAGGTTTAAAACCTAAGCCCAAAACCCCTGGTTCTCTTGGCTATGCATTTGGGTTTCCAATCAAGACTCTAATGCACAATTGTAGGAAATACATAGAGTAAGTGATCAAAACATAAAACTTTGTAAATGGGTTAATGCAAATCGGAGCTTGCCTGTTTTGCAGGGGAGTAATATATAATAGCAGTTAGTGATCTTATATCCCTTGATTCTTTTGAATTTGCTCAACTGATCCACTCCTCAAGGGATGACTCCGTCAAAGTCCATCATCGTGAGCTATCGACATGTATATGCATAAGTTTTTATAATGCAATGTAAAGAATTAAAGACTTATAACTTGTGAAGAACAGAGGATTGTGTGGAAGTGCTAGGAATGATGTTGTGGCCTATGTGATGCAAAGAAGCTTAAAGGTTAACTCACTCAGCCCTAGGAGCTTAGTTATAAAACTGTCTAAGTTTCCTAATGAGCATATAAGATGAGCTGAACTGATTTGGAAGTAACTGAAGATCCTGATATCCAATGACTTCTAAATTTTTACAGGAAGTTTTATCCTACACAGGTACTTAGCTTGTCAAATTACAGCTAAAGTGGATGGAAATTGTGTCTCCCATAATTCCCACCATAATTCCCTATGTTTTTCTCCCATACATAAGCATGGAGAACAAGGAAGGAAGATCTAAGGCTCAATTTGAGCTGAAAATTTGCATGTCAGTTCCTGGTCACATGAAAGTATTTTGATCCAAAATTCAGGACTTTTACTTTAGTAGTTCCTCCATAATAATTCCTTAAGTAGTTCTACTAAAAAGAATTAATTCTGAAGTAATGTGCATTGTCATGCCCAATCAAGTGAACTACCATTTCAAGTATAGCTCATAGAGCATGTATGAATTTTCCTATGATTTCTGGAGCTATGAATTGCCTGGAATGGATTTTACAAGGTGGATACTTTTGCTGAAAAAGTTTCTGTATACATTTGAATTCAGTATTTTGCAATCTGAAGTCTCCTGATCAAACAAACTCTAAATGACCTGAACATTTTACAGGAGTTCAATAATATCCTAAGCAATATTATGGCAAAATTTGGGGATTTTTGGATGAACCAAACTCCCTCTAAAATTCTTTTGCTGAAAAGCTTTAAAGAATTTTCCAGACCAAATTATTTACTCTCATACAAATTGGGTTGCATATTTTGATAGAGTTTTTCAACTGAACCTAACGCAATTTGAATCACCAAATTTGGAGTCTCCTAGCAAAAGTTATGTTCATCTAAAGTTTGAATGAAATCTGCAATTTAAACTAATTCGGGGAAATTTTCAAAAGTCTGACCGCGGGCCCGGGCCTACGTGGCGCATCCTCAGCCAATACCACACGGGGCTACTGATTTAACTCGCGCAGCCACAAATGGATCCGGAGCCACAGAAAATCCGCCTCAGTTAAAATGAGTGGCTGACGTGTGGGGTCGGGAGAGTCGTCTTCTTCCTCCTGCGCCCGCGCCGCCCCCTCACCGGAGCTCGCCGGAGCACACTCTACCGGCCACCTCCAGTGCTCATACTCGCCGCCACACCCTAACCCGATGCGAGGAACTCCTTGGTGCCGTTTCGCCGAGTCGGCAAGGTCTCAAACCTAGCGCGCGACGTGCGGCGGCTCACACCGACGTTCAGTGACGTCGGAAGCCCTCCATAGGCCACGAAACGTGAGGAGATTTTGCCCTACAGCACCAGTGGAGCATGGAGGAGCTTGACATGTATTCAAAATGGACCGGGAATGGCTCTAACTAGGTTCTCACAATGCGCCTTAGGCTCCCCACTACGGTTGCCATCGGAAAACCTCAAAATAGCCCAGCTACATGCAGTTTCATGCTAGGATTGCGAAGAGAAGATGTTCCTTATCAAGTCTAGTTCATGTGTGCCGAATTTGGTGAGCTCTAAACGACTATTGATAGAGAATTTGGAGGTTCCTTACCCGCGGGTCGTTTTGCGCCGACCAGAAGAAAACTTCAAAATTCACCGTCGACGATCACTGGTTCTATTTGATCTTCAGAGGTGAACAGCATGTTGTAAAAGCCCGTAGTTCAACATGCATAGCTCTTTGTAGAATTTAAATTTTTGGGGTCAAATCAAATTTTAACTAGGGTTTCAAATTCGAAATTCCGACTACATGCAACAAAAGAAACCTAGCCAAAAAGGAAATAAACCCGACGTTTCAAATGCGAGCACAAACGATGGTTAAAGCCACGGGTAATCAAATTCAAATTTTCAGAATTTACCGCAAACTTTGAATTTGAATTTGGAGCTACTGTTATTCGGGGGGAGGCTTCGGTGGGACCCGCAGGTCAGTGGAACAGAGACCACATCAGTTTTGCTTCTCTGTCAGCATGACACCGATGGGGAGAAGGAGCTCCACCGAGCTGTGTGGTTGCTCCCAGAAGGCGGTTCCTTCAAGTCTCAGCTGCCTGTTAATTCTCACGGGTGCACAAACGAGATGCTTCTTCCTCTGCTCACATTAACAAATCCACAGGACCTCGCTCACTCGCGTGCTTACTCGACAGAAACGGCGCCGCCCCTCGGGTACGCCGCCCCTCGGGTACTCGGCGCCGATCACCTTCCAGCCGCGTTGGCGCCCGGTTGAATCGCCCAGGAGCTGTGCCGTCCTCTCCTCGACGTGTTCCACCGCTCCTCAGCTCGTGCCCGGCCTTCTCTGACCGGTGCCAACCGTTTTCTCCTCCGGGAAAAACAGAGCACGCCGCCTCCACGGCTACACGACGCCCAGCCGACTCCGACCCTCCCCGGCACGAGCAAAACCGCACAAAGGTTTGTCATGAAGTCTAGTTTCTCATACCGAAACTCTTTTGCTCTTCCCCGTCGCTGGCTCGCCAAAATTTGCGTTTTGGTGCCGGTGAACGTGAAGAACCGAGTGTGTTAGAATCTGAAAATTCATTCAAATCAATTGATCATCCGTTCTACGGTTCAAGCAATAGCTACTAGCAGCCCCAGAGACCTCCCACGCTGAATCCTGAAGCCAAACGTCCCTCCTCCGCCCCGTGCGATGGGAAATCGCCGCCGCCGGCAAAAACGTGGCGGTGCACCGATGACACCAAGGTTGCCGCGTTTTCGGCTCAGGTTAGGGGTGGATTCACGTTCTACATGCTCTAGGGATGGTGTACGGCACATTTGCTCATCGATTTGGGCTGGGGAAGGCCATGTTCTTTGTCGGCGCCATGCATCCGAACCGCCCCACCGATGCCGACCCTTCGTCGGCTGTTTTCGGGCGGGGAGACCTTGCGCGGCTGCTAGGCCACGGTGTGAGAAGCGTATAGGGAGAAACCGGAGCAAGAATGGTGGAGAATCGAGTGAGAACGGGGCACGCCACGATCTGTGCCGGCGTGCACGCGCGCTCTCTGGTGGGAGGTTGAATACACACTTGAACCGCAGGGCCCACGTTTGAATTTTCTGTGGAAATGTTAATTCCAGAAAATGGTGCAACCTTGCAAGCCAATAACTCTGTGTGGGAAACTCCAAATAGTGAGATCAATTTTTTTGGAATCCTTATGAAGAGTACTTTGCAGAGAAACAAATTTCTAGCTATGAAAATGCCTAGGAATTTCTGTAGAATTCTTTTTAATTATTCCTTTAGAGGTTAATTCCAGGAATAGGGTTTGATGAAATATTCCCATTTTTGGTCAGAAGCTCTTTCTCATAGTTCCTGAGCTCCAGTAAAAATCTTAGGATTTTGGAAATGATTAAGAGGGCTTAATCAGTAGGTTTTATCAGGTTTATTTAAATGGGCTGAAAAATCACAGAATCAAATCCCAGAAAATAGAATTGCATTTGAATCCTCCATTCTGGCCAGCAGAAGACTTAGAAAAACTTGAAACAAATTTTCCTAGGAACCTTAGGTCCAGACCTATTAGGATATAAAATTTCTCCATTTGACCAAGTCAAATTAAATTCCTAAAAATCATTCAAGGTTAAAGGTTCCAAGAATTCTTGTGGCCAACTCCTTCCTCAAAAACCTCTGAAATTTTTTCCATAACTCCATCATGAAAGTAGAAAGTTTCTGTAAAAATTTCATCCCTATAATCCTGTCTTCTTAGGTTTTGCTTCTGTAGTTTGCTTATAGCATATTATTTCATAATGTGACACAATTCTTTATTTGATCATTGCGATAGAAATAATTATCCCGAAGACTTCGGAGGCCATTGACTTGAACTCTACTGACAGAAACATTAGTCGGGATCAACAATAGGGCAAGCCCCGGTTTACATCAAAATTTACAAGCTTCTATTTATATTCACTTTATAATGTCTAGCATTTTGATTATTGCACTAAGTCTAGTTTGTATGATACTCCACATGCATGACCCAATGAATCCCTGGACTTTGATTTAGAGTAGGTTTTTACTTAATTATAACTGCTGTGATCAAGTTAAGAAAAGTAGATTAAAAGAAGCATAACTCGAGTAGGCCGTTTCCTACTCGTGAGCCGGGATTAAGGGGGATCAATCGGAAGAGTTGGGAATTGATCCTCTTAATTGGGAAATGGAGACCGGGCAGTATGGATGGAAGGCTCAAGGACGTGGTCCTGTGAACCTAGTCTCTGTCTGAGTCGATTAAGGTCCGTTCTCGTGTGCGGCCCTGCTGGACAAGTTTGAGTTGTGTACCGGATGCATACTGGCAATATGGGACCCTGGAAACCGAGGTAACATGTTAACCTGGGTGTCGAGGCAATGCACACCGTCTTATGCAGATGCTGAAAGGAGAGAGAAGTCAGATCTATGAGGGTTTGTCATAGTGAGACTTACTCCAAGTCGGTGGGACCGGTTCGACATTTGGGTGTCGTGTAAAAGGTTGCCACATACGACGTTGAGGGGATTGGTTGATCACCGGTCTCGGAGGGGCGTATGTGTCGTGTCAGCCGGGTGTTTTTTATTCAAATCACCGTCGCTCACGGTAGTTAGCATACTTGTACACTAAATCGTGATGTAATAAAGAAACTGGGGAAAAAGTTAATATACTTCGTGAGTAATCCTCATATTGGAGATGAGGGATGATCAACACCTTCACTAAATTTACTTTCTACCTTGGGCTAGTAGCGTCGAGACAAAACATTTCTTGTTTGATTGTGGAGCCTCGGCGTTGATGGCGGAAGGTATGTATGGGTCTAGGGTAGCTTACTAAATTTACTTTCTCCTCGGGCAAGTGGCATCGAGATGAAGCGTTTCTTGTTTGATTGTGGATTCTCGATGTAAATTGTGCGAGGATTATAAAAGTTGCTTAAAACTGGAAGTAAGGATTCTCTGTTAGATCAAGTTCATCTTTTATGCAAACTTCTATATTCAATCCTCTATTTCCAGCATTTAGAGCTCCATGTGTAGGTTTTTGGTTAAGTCTTGCTGAGCATAAGCTCACTGTTTGTTGATCCATTGTTTTGCAGGTAACGTTGCATAAGGCAACATTAGGAAGGAAGGGGAGAGCCGAGCGGCGCAGCAACCAATGTGGGGTGTGAGTCTCACTTTGGAACCCTGCACACCGCCGGGTTTTTGATGTGGTGCTAGTGTGAAGCATCCGTGGGCAGAATGGCTTCATTTTGCTTAGCGTAGGCTATAGTCCGTGACTGTATTCTTATCTTCCACTGCAATGTACATGTGTACATTATTTGTAAAATGGGACAATAATATGTATCACAGACATATATTGTTGTATATGTGTGTTTCTCGGATGTGTGCTGTTGGGTGCCGCATCGCACGGCACCACCCAATGCCATTCCTGGACTATCGGAACGGGGTCCCCACAGGCGTGGTATCAGAGCCGCATTGGGAATAGCTGAAAGTGCATCTAGGCATTCCCTTGTGGGTTTTGGAGGCTTGATGACAAACAAATTGAGATCCTAATAAATTCATTGATATGAATGTAGGTCTCAAAGACTAGAACTTATGATGCACTCAAAAAGATGAAAAATGAGGAGTGAGAAAAGGAAAAGCACAAATGATCAAGGAAGCACAAAGTAGATATCAATGTATAGGATGTGTGTGAGAGACACATTCTAAGAGCTTATATCCTTGCGTATAGGGTAAGGGCTAAAATCAATTAATTAAGCAATACACTGGAGCACCTGACTAGTCCGTTCACCAGGGGACTAGTCCGATCGACTTACTGTTCTCACACGGACAAGTCCAGAACAGAACAGGACCAGTCCGTTCAACTCACTGACTACACTCGGACAAGTCCGGACACATGCCGGACAAGTCCGTTCAACCTTCTGATATTCACTCAACACATATACCCTACACTGGACAAGTTCGTCGTATTGCAGACTAGTCCGATTGAGTCTTTGAACTCATCACGGCCTAGTCCAGATTACCCTCTATTCCAATACGGACAAGTCTGGTACACCTCACACAAATTAGGGTTTCAGGTGTGCTGCACAATTCACGCAAATTTTACACAGCATACCGGACTAGTCCGGTTCCCAGAGCGGACTAGTCTGGCAGTAGGGATCCCTAACGATAGTTTGTTTTTGGAAACACTATAAATAGGTGAGAAACGTGCACAACTAAAAACTTATGAACCCTAGCACTGCCACTTGTCCCAAGAGCACAGAAACAACTCTCCCTACACATCTAAAGCCCTTAAAAGCTAAATCCTTTGGGAATCAAGATTTGGGATAGAGAGATCGTATCCTACATATTGCCAAGCTCTTGGGGTTTGATCTTTCATACACTCTTACATTTGTTGTAAATCTTTCGAGTGTGTTTGATCATTTTTCTCTCTGTAATTTTGTGGGAGCCCTCAACGTGGTGAGGTTGCCCCACCGACTTGGTGATTTTCCCTGTGATAGTGGAACTCAAGTTGGCCATCGTGGTAACCTGAAGAGGTTAAGGGATGATTGAGACCCGGTCTGTGTGAGCTTCTCAACGAGGACGTAGATCTTTTTGGTGAGATCAAACCTCGGTAAAGATCCTTGTCTTTTGTATTCTTGTTATTTACTTTTACAATCATTTAGGGCATAGGGTTGATTAATCTTGCAACAAATATTAATCTTGTATTCCTCGTTCAAATTAATCATCCTAATACCTACACAGGTTGTTAGGTTAATTTACATATTTCCGCTGCAATAACATTTGAGGAAAATACATTAAATAATCTATCTTTTCGTCGGTATAACTAGCACACCGGACTAGTCCGTACCTATACCGGACTAGTCCGGTCCCTCCTGTATTTGACGAATTTGCTAAGTGTTGCAAGAAAAGTTTTCAACACCTATTCACCCCTCTCTAGGACACATTCAATTGGTATCAGAGATAGGCTCTCCCTTTACGAGACTCACCGCTCAGAGAGATAAATGGCCACGGACAAGAACAACGAGATCCTGGAAGCGCCCATCATTGGAGACGAGCAAGACTCCAAGGCGTTCGATGTGCTCAGGGAGCACAAAAACGATGATGAAGAAGTGCGTGAACTCAAGGCGCTTCTAAGGAAGAAGCTTCTAAGCCAGAAAGGCAAGAAGGAGATAACAAGCCAAAAGGGGGTAGTCATCAAGACTACTCCTAGTATCCTTTTATTATGAGAAGCTTAACAACTGCAATCATTATATTTCTATTCCCATGGGAAGACCTCCACAGTTTGATGGCTATGATTACTCAATGTGGAAGTATAATACGAAAATGCACCTTATCTCACTAAATCCTAGTCTTTGGCATATAGTTTGTACAGGTATAGATATTCTAGACACTGACAATGAACTCACACCAGAGCAAGAACAAGCAATTCACCGCAATGCACAAGCTGTTGCGGTGATCACTTCATCCTTGAGCCAAGAAGAGTTCACCAAGGTGGATGGACTTGAAGTTGCCAAAGACATTTGAGATACACTCAAGACTGCTCATGAAGGGAACCACTCCGTCCGAGAAGTGAAGATTCAGATGCTTGAAGGAGAATTGGGGAGATTTGCCATAGAAGATGGTGAAACTCCTCAAGAGATGTACAACCGCTTGAAGACACTCATCAACAAGATCCGTGCTTATGGAAGCAAGAAGTAGACTGATCATGAGGTTGTGAAGATGATGATAAAAGCCTTTATGCCTCGGAATGTCACCTTGTGTTCTGTGATAAGAGAAAGCTCGGGGTTTCACAAAATGACCCCCGATGGTTAGTTGAACTTACCTCATCCAAGAAGAAGGAGATCGCCCTCAAAGTAACTTGCAAACCCAAAGGGAAGGAGACTCGTGAGACATGAAGAAGAAGAACTGACGATGTAAGCATGGATATGGATGATGAAGAGATGGTGTTCTTCATGAAAAGATTCAAGCACATGATGAGAAGAAGAAGAGGCAACAACTCAAGTGAAGGAAAGAATAAATAAAAAGGAGAATCCAAGGCTCGGCGTACTTGCTACAACTGCGGTGAATATGGACACTTTATGGTTGATTGTCCGTATGAGGAAAACAATAAGAAGAAAGAAGCAAAGTCGCAATAGAAGAAAACTTTCAAGAAAAAGAAGCAAGCACATCAAGCACACATCGGCAAGGAGTGGGACTCAAACGACGAGTCCTCCTCGGATGATGAATATGAGATGGCAACAATTGCCATCAAGAAGCCAACCAAGAAGTCTACACTCTTCCCAAACATGGGAGGAAGGGAGAACCACAACCACACTTGCCTCATGGCTAAGAAAGGCAAGAAGAAGGTTCGACTTACACCCCCCTCCTTACATTCCTCTAATGATGATTTTGATAGTTCTAGTGAAAATGAGGAAATGCTTAAAGGATTGAGCAAAACTGCACTAAGAAAAATGAAGATGTTGTCAGATGAAATCTTTGAGAAGGAGGATTTTATCAACCTCCAAGAAGATATGCTCATCCGTGAAAGGAGGAGATATCAAGAGGTTGAAAAGCTTCTTGAGCTTGAGCAAGCCTTGAGTAAGAAAACTTACTCAAAACTAGAATACTTACACATTGCAGTCAAGGACGAACTTGTTAACTTGACGAAAGATACAAAGTCCTTGAAGTGCAAGTGGAGTCACTCAAGCAAAGTGACGCTTCCTCCTCTAAAAGGCTGCCTTCTCAAGATGTCAAGTTGACAACTATTAAAACTTGCACATACTCTAGTAAGAAGACTAATGTAACAGATGAATCCAATGCTACACAAGCTAAGCATCCATCCCAAAGCGGCATATTTTGACAAAGAAAAAAATCAAATATGCACGTAGTGCATATATGCTCACAAGACCTCCTAATGTCAAAGATGGTCTTGGGTACACAAGAGGTAAGAAGCAACTTACTAGTGGTCAAAATAAGAATCATATTACCTTTGTTAAAGAAAAATCACATGAATCTGAACTGCAAACATTATTTCATACTTTTGATGCATCTTATGTCCTTATGAAAAACAAATCTGGATATATTTATGCTAAATATGCAGGGCCACGCCACAAGAGACCCAAAGTTTGTCTGTGGGTGCCTAAAACACTTCTGGCTAACCTTCGAGGACCCAAGCAAACTTGGGTACCTAAAACCAAGACATAACACTATTTTGCAGGCCTATTCCTCCGGTGGATCGAAATGGGTGCTCGACGGGGGATGCACCAATCACATGACCGGATAAAAGAGAATGTTCGTAGAGTATGAGCGAAATGCAGATCCAAGTGAAGGAATTTATTTCGGAGACAACAGCCAAGGAAAAGTCCTTGGCAGCGGTAAAATTGAAATCTCCTCTCAACACACTCTCTCCAATGTTTTACATGTTGATTATTTAGATTACAATCTTTTGTCCATATCTCAGTTATGTGACAAAGGATACAATTGTTTATTCACTAATGAGGGTGTGACAGTCTTTAAAAGAAGCGATAACTCAATTGCATTCAAGCGAATGTTGAAGGGAAAACTTTATCTTGTTGATTTCAACAAAGATAAAGCTGAACTCAACACTTGCTTGGTTGCAAAAACTAACATGGGATGGATGTGTCATAGACAGCTAGCCCATGTTGGGATGAGGAATCTTCAGAAACTTTTAAAGGTTGGTCACATCCAAGGTTTGAAAGATGTTGTGTTTGAGAAAAACAGGCCATGTAGTGCATGCCAGGCGGGAATACAAGTTGGAGCACCACACCCTGCAAAAAACGTGATGACTACATCAAGACCGCTGGAACTTCTTCATATGGACCTCTTTGGTCCAATTTATTATATAAGCATCGGTGGTATAAATACGGTTTAGTCATTGTTGATGATTTTTTTAGATTTACCTGGGTATTTTTCTTGTATGATAAATCAGACACCTAGGGAATTCTCAAGAAGTTCTTGAAGAGAGCGCAAAATGAATTCTCCTCCACCGTCAAAAATATTAGAAGTGACAATGGAACAGAGTTCAAAAATACTCAAGTTGAGGAGTACCTGGATGAAGAAGGAATAAAACATGAATTTTCGCCACCCTACTCCCCTCAACAAAATGGGTGGCCGAAAGGAAGAACAGGATGCTCATTGAGATGGCGAGGTCAATGCTAGACGAATACAAGACTTCGGACCGGTTTTGGGCTGAAGCGGTAAACACCGCTTTGTTACGCCATGAATCGGCTATATCTTCACCGACTTTTGAAGAAAAGCCATATGAGCTCCTCGCTGGTAACAAACCAAATGTCTCATATTTCAGAGTATTTAGATGTAAATGCTTTATTTTGAACAAGAAACCGAGGACTTCGAAGTTCGCTTCAAAATCTGATGAAGGGTTCTTGCTTGGTTATGATTCGAACGCCTACGCCTATCGTGTTTTCAACAAAGTATCTGGCATTGTTGAAGTGGCACGTGACATAGTCACTAAAGGAAACAGGGCAACATACGACAGCCAGTATAACATACGACGGCTAGCTGTCGTATATAAACTTACATACGACGGTCAGCTGAAGCTGTCGTATATAAGTATATGGCTGTCGTATATAGTTCTTATATACGACAGCCAACCCTAGGCTGTCGTATATAGCTGTTATATACGACAGCCAACCCTAGGCTGTCGTATATAGCAGTTATATACGACAGCCACACCGTGGCTGTCGTAAATAAGCCTTATTTACGACGGCCCATGTTGTGGCCGTCGTAAATAAGGCTTATATACCCGCGGGGGCTCGGGTCGGCGCGGGCATTCACGCCCGCGCCGACCCAAGCCCGAGCCTCCCGCCGCCGCCCGCCCGCCGCCGCCGGTCGCCGCCCGCCCGCGCCCGGCCGCCGCCCGCCCTCCACCGCCGGTCGCAGCCCGCCCGGCCACCGCCCGGCCACCCCCCCCCCCCCCCGGCCGCAGCCCCGGCCGCTGCCCCGGCCACCCCCGCCAGTCGGCGCCCCAGCGGCCGAAGCCCCGGCCGCCGCCCCGGCCGCCACCCGCCGCCGCCCCGGCCGCCCACGACAGCCGGCGCCCCGGCCGCCACCCGCCGCCGCCCCGGCCGCCCACGACAGCCGGCGCCCCGGCCTCCACCCGCCCGACAGGTGGATAATTTCTTAGCTTTAAATGAATTGATATGTTTAGGTTTAATTATTGTCCATGTTTATTTGAATTGCTAGCTAGGTGTTTTTTTAATTGCTTAGAATTGATAAGTTTGTTAACTACGGTAATTATGTTTGTTTAGATGATTTGTTAATTGCTTAGATGATTAATGCATATGAGTTAATAGTTTAATTGATTATTGTTTCGATTGTTTGAGTGTTTAAAGTACTATATGTATATAAATGGGCTTAGGGCCCGATACGACCCATTTAGTGGTAACGTATACGTCTACAAAAGGACGATGTGAACAACCTAGGCCGCCTCGCCCTACCCCCCCTCCCCCCCCCCCCCCCCGCGGCGTTCGGCCTCCGATCCCCCATCCCCCTCCCCCCTGCGGCTTAGCCAGCGCTCGGCCGTCGCCCGCCCGCCGCCGCCCCGGCCGCCCCCGCAAGCCGGCGCCCCGGCCTGCCACCCGGCCGCCGCCCGTCCGCCACCCGGCCGCCCCCCGCCCGCCCCAGCGGCCGCAGCCCCGGCCGCCACCCCTGCCGCCCCCCGCCCGCCAGCCGGCGCCCCGGCCGCCACCCGCCGCCCCCCCCCCCCCCCCCCGCGGCTTAGCCAGCGCTGGGCGTCGCCCGCCCGCCGCCGCCCCGGCCTCCTCCGCCGCGGGACTGTCGATCTGCCGGCACTCGTCGGCCTCCATTGAGCGGCTGTCGCGGATCTGCCGGCGCTCAACCTCATACGAACGCAAGATCCTGTGCGCGGGCGCCGCCGCCGCCTCCCTTGTTTGCAAGCGCCGCCGCCGTATTCACCTGCCTTACGCCGGGATCTAAGGCGATGGGACGCCTTACGATCCCCAGGCGTCTTACCGCTTAAGCGATGCCTTAACAACTATGGTTCTTTCCTTCTCTCTATTGTTCTTTCCTCTCTCTCTTTGAAATCACTCAAAAATGAAAGATTGACGTAAACCTTTACAATATGCGTCACCCGTGTGAGGCGTGTAGGTTCGGAATTGTCCCTTTTTGGACAGCCTAGGAGTGACCGAGAGGGCGTGCTTATAATGAGACGCGGGGTTTAGATTTGGACGTAGTTTCGACAGCGTCACCCTAATGTTCTCCGCTGCTCCATTTTTGGACGTGCAGTTGGAGAACAGCGGGGTTATGCTGCCGAAATTTCGTCTGAATCTAGACCTCGTGTCTTGTTATAAGCATGTTCGTCTCGGTCACTCTTGGGTGGGTTTAGGACCTATCCTTTCCAATAGATATAGGTTCGTAATATAAATAAATGATAAACTAACTATAAAGTCTCGTTGTCTACGACCGATAAAGTTCGTTGTCCATGTGCGAAATGCCGGAATACTAAGTTTTTGGACAAAACGACATTGTCATTACACTTGTGCAAAAACGGTTACATGCCATATTATGAGGTCTGGAGTTTCCACGGTGAGTCTGCTCCTCGAGCCGTTCATGTATATGATGATGATTGTCCGGGTGTTGACAGGATCGATGAGATGTTACAAGATATACAAACGGAGGATCCGCCCACAAATGAGGCATACACATTCTTTAATCTCTTGAAAGCTTCTGAAAAGGTGTTGCATGATCATACTGAAATGACTCTTCTTACTTTCATGACCAGATTTATGGCAATCAAATCTAAGTATTTCTTCTCTAATAATTGCTACAATGATATGATGAAACTTATCAGCGATGCTCTTCCACAACCTCATAAACTGCCCAAAGATATGTATCACTCAAAGAAATTACTATCTGGACTGGGTATGAAATATGAAAAAATTGACGTGTGTCCAGATAACTGCATGCTATTTTGAAAAGAGCATGACAAAGAGAAGAATTATTTAAAGTGTGGAAAATCGAGGTTTGTCGAAGTTGTCAATGATGATGGTGATAAAGTAATGACAGAAGTTGCACATAAGCAATTGCGTTACTTGCCTGTGACACCTCGGTTGAAGCGGCTGTTTCTTTCTAAAAGATCTGCCAGACACATGAGATGGCACAAAGAAGGTGTGCGTGAGAACAAAGATGTGTTGACTCATCCGTAGGACGGTGATGCATGGAAGTCTTTGGACTCTTTTGATCCTGCTTTTGCTAGTGATGCGAGAAATGTTCGCATCGGGTTAGCGACGGATGGTTTTTCACCTTTCAGTACAAATGCCACACCATACTCCTGTTGGCCCGTCTTTGTTATTCCGTACAACCTACCACATTCTCTTTGTATGAAGTACGAGTTTATGTTTCTTAGCCTCATTATACCAGGACCAGATCATCCGGGATCACGTATCAATGTGATGTTGAAACCATTGATTGAAGAATTGAAAACGTTGTGGATTGGAGTTGAAGCGTATGACTGTTACAAGAAGCAAAAATTCAACCTTCGAGCTGCTTATTTGTGGTCTGTCCATGATTTCCCTGCGTACGGCATGTTTTCTGGATGGAGCACACATGGTCGTTTGTCGTGTCCCATATGTGCGTCTGACACAGAGTGTTTTCGACTTACATACGGTGGCAAGATAAGCTACTTTGATTGTCATAGGCGTTGGCTTCCTCGAAACCACCCATTCAGGCAACAGAGGAATGTCTTCAGAAAAGATACTGTTGTCACTAAGGAACCACCTAAACGCCTGAGCGGGTGTGAAGTATCCGATGTGTTGGACTCACTAGTCCCCGATGAAGCTCGCCCTGGATTCTTTGTAGGTTACGGAAATGTTCACAACTGGACTCATGTATGTGGAGTTTGGGAGCTACCATATGTGAAGTCATTGATACTGATGCATAATATTGATGTAATGCATCAGGAGCGTAACATGGCCGAATGTATCATAAGCACGTGCATGGATATCACGGGCAAAACGAAAGACAACTTAAAGGCTCGAAAGGATTTGGCCGAGATTTGTAATCGACCTACTCTTGAGCTCTCTGAAAGCGGTGGTAAGCCACGTGCTTCTTTCGTGCTTCGACCTAATGAAAAGAAACAAGTTATGGAATGGTTGAAAACTTTGAAATTCCCAGATGGTTATGCTGCTAGTCTGAGACGAGCCGTGAATGTTAAAACAGGAAAGCTCACTGGGTTGAAGAGTCATGACTATCATATAATAATGGAAAGACTCTTACCTGTTATGTTTCGGGGATACTTGGATGATACGGTGTGGAAGGTGTTAGCTGAGCTATCATTATTCTATAGGCAGTTATGTGCTAAAGAAATAACGAAAGACATGATGGAGAAGTTAGAGAAGGAGATACCTGTACTTTTATGTAAGATGGAAAAAATATTTCCTCCTGGTTTCTTCAATCCAATGCAGCATCTTCTTATACAGCTTCCATTCGAAGCAAAAGTTGGTGGTCCTGTGCAATATAGATGGATGTACCATATTGAAAGAGCTTTGAGATATTTGAAAACTATAGTTGGCAACAGAGCAAGGGTTGAAGGGTGCATTGCCGAAGCATTTACTCTAAAGGAAGTAGGTTACTTTTCAAGTTTCTACTTTGTAGAGGAAAACAATGTCAATACTTCGGCAATGCGATACAATGTAGATGACGAACCACCAGTTAGTGATGTCTCTATTTTTGAATCGAGGGGAACTACTGTTGGCAGCAGCACATCATACGATTTTACTGAAGGAGAAAGGACTGCTGCTTTACTCTACATGTATGCTAATATCGAAGGCATGGAGAAATATTTCGAGTAAGTGTTTCTCTTACATTTATGATGATTATTGTATTTACCAATACATGTATGCTAATGTCGATGGCATGTGTTTTGTATGTACAGTGAGTTCCACAACCAAAACTGGAAACATAAGCATCAACCAACGAGAAAGCAAGTAGAAACGATGCGACGGGCTGGAATTAATGGAGGGCCAAATTTCTTATCCTGGTTTCGAGCTTATGTATTAGCGAACATAGACATCCATCAAGATTTACGACAACTATCTTATGGATTAGTGAAAGTTAGAAGCTATGGTCGATATGACGTAAATGGCTTCCGATTCCGTACAACTCAATTCGAAACTCTTCGTCCTCTCGCAGCAACATCAAATTGCGGAGTTGTGACGAGAGCAATCGACTCACAAGGGAAAGAAACCAATTACTATGGAATCATTAACAAAATTCTGGAATTTACTTTCGCTGGCAATAAAGAACTTCGAGTGGTATTCTTTGATTGTGATTGGTTTGATAACAATCATGGAACTTGAGAAAATCAATTTGGCATGGTGGAAGTGAATCACAACGAACGCTTACGAGGTTTAGATACATACGTTCTTGCACATCAAGTGGAACAAGTGTATTATCTACCTTATCCATGTAAGAAGCTTAGCACTTGGTGGGTGGTATATAAAGTGAATCCTCGTGAGCGCTTGTATACTCCTGGAGATGATGGTTATCATGATAGTGGAGACATTGAAGAAGTTTACCAAGACGAAGAGTTGCCAGACTCTTTTATCGTCGAGTCTGGTGCAGGACTCGATAACTTAGTAGGAGACGTTGCAGATGTAGAGACATCTACAATGCGAAAGCGGAAACGTAAACAGCTCAAGACGACAGATCGCGATGTTGATGATCATGATGTTGATGAATTTTGAAAGTGATTACGAGTAATGTTCTTTTAAATGAAAGTGACATTAATTATTGCTTACATTACTTTTGAAACTGATTAGGAGTAATTACTTTTTAAACTGATTAGGATGTCGTCAAGCAAGGGTTCAAAGGGTTCAAAGGGGAAGAAGGCACCGAGTGTGAGGGGTTTCCTCCCCTCGCAGGAGAGGGACGACTACTTCTACGGTTCCACTTACAGCGGGAGCAGACGCACTCAGCTGTTAAGTGCGTGTCCAGAGTTGCGGGACAGGGTTGTCAGTTTGCAGCGTACAGAGGTAAATTTTTCTACAATGCACAAAATTATTAAAATCACTTTTTCAATTTAGCTTACTTACTTTACCATTGTAGTCTGATTCGGACTATGAGTCCGAGGCCAGAGCGGCACCTCAGGAGACGGGTACGCAGCGCAGCGTGCCCTCGGGCAGCGAGCCCTCTGGTAGCCAGCCCTCCGGCAGCCACCCCCAGGGTAGTCTGCCCAGCGAGCCCGAGGGCACCCAGCCTGAGGACACGTCCGGTGACCAGCCTTCTGGGTCACTAGACGTGGTGCCGCAGCGGAGGAGACGCACGAGGAGGAGTAACTTTGTTGGTCCTCCACCTATTCCTAGAGAGCCGGTAATTATTCGTCCGGTTGGAGACAGGTAACACATTACTAAAGTATTCATTTCTATTTGTTCTCAAAGACTATGATCTTACTTAATGACTTAACAAACAACTTTTTAGTTCTTGGGAGGACCTCTCGTACGACGGGCAGAAACACCACAGGACGGTGAACGGTTGCATCGGGAACTTAGTGCGTCTGCACTACCCCGGTGCGATTGATGGACGTGCAGCTACGTCGTGGGACGACTACGCGCGCGTTCCTCACCCGGAGAACGACAACCTACAGGGAGTCGTGTGGGCAGATTTTTGGGTAAGTAACTTACATAAATATTTGAAGTTTCAATTCTTTATGTTCCTTCAAATATTAACTTGCGTATATGTCGAACTGTGTTGGCTTCCTACAGCTCAGGTACCGCCTTGAGGACCCGGCTGAGCAGATAGATCACGCCCGCTCCGTGTCCGAAGTAAACGCTCGGAAGCTTGTTATGCAAATGCTTTCGAACGCTCGGAGTCAAGTAGTTAACGACTACTTAAAGCTCCACGACCACGAGGTTGGGTCGTTCAGAGACGCCTCCGACACGTACTTGACGGAGGAGCAATACACAGAGGTAGGTTGCGTAATCTTTAAATTGTTCATATTAATATTGCTAAGTAACACCTAATGAACTACGCATGTGTGCAGGTTAGTGTCCTTTGGTTACAGGGACGAACTGAAGATTACCGAGCCCTTTGCAGGTATTGGGCTAGCGATGAGTTCATCGCTAAGTCCAAGAAGGCTCGAGATGCCAGAGGGAGCTCAGGGAAGCACGGTATGGGCGTCCAAGGTTTTGTGCGAATGGCTAAACGGATGGTAAGTTTCTTGGTAGTTTTTATTATATTCATAATGTAGTATTGTTCGTACTAACATATATTCACAGGAAAAGGAGACCAGCGTGCGACCGAGTGCTACTGCGGTCTATAGGAGAGGTCACGCTGACCCTTCTCAGCCGGAGCAGTGTAGTCAGTACGCAGTGGAGCGCCTGGTAAGTTTCATGACCTCTGAAATTATTTGACACTATATATATTGTTGAACTTACACAATTTCATTGTTTTTTCAGACTAGGTATGGGCAAGAGGCTGTGAGGATACACGGCGAAGGGTTCGACTGGGAAAACTCCCCGAACATCGACCCTCAAGCCGCGTATGCAAGCGGAGGTGGAAAAGCACACGGAAGGTGAATTCATTTACTTTCATTGTTTTCAATTCAAGATTATTTAATTTTACCTTGAATTGATTCGTTTTTAGGCTTGCCATATTCTCTGGAGTCGTCAACTCTAGGGAGGCACGACCTGCGAGAGGCAGCTCCTCGCAGTCTTCGGCTGCAGGCTCCTCCAGCCGTCGTGTCACCGAGAGAGATCTCGAAGTCATGGCGCTTCGGGAGAGCTTGGCTCGGCAGGAGGAGGCCTTGGCGAGAGAGCGAGAGAACAACAGGGCTGCCATGGCGTACCATGCGTCCTATATGGCACAGATGCAAGCGGCAATGGAAGTAAGAAACATACAATTATAGTTTAATTACATTGCATTTCAATTAGTTTTGTAAATTGTAATGTTTGAAATGGCAGGCGCTAGCTCGACAGCAAGGGCAGCAAATCCAGATACCGTTGTGGCAGCCACCTCCATTCGTGCTGGAGCCGTCGCCACCACAGGAGCAGTTTCCTGGAGTACAGGTATAAAAAGAAAGTTACATTAAGTGGAAGCCCCAACCGCTAAGAATCCTAATGAAACTAGAAAAACAATTGTAAACTTGTACATGTCACTTTGTTTCGCAGGGATCAGGGACGGAGGCTCAGACTCCATCGCCACAGCTAAGGGCGCCAGGTTCGCCGCGGCAGGATGACTTCTTCGCTCCCGGAGGTAGTGGAGGGGCTAGTAATTAATAGATTTGTGATTTTGTTTTCATTTGTGTCAGACTTTGTGATTGTCGATGTGTACTATTGCACTTTGTTGTGAATTTATATATCAAACTGTTTTTTTGTTGTCTTTGTATGTGTAGCTGGCCATCGAGCCAGGTTAGCCATTTTCTATTTTTTTTTAAAAAATGGAAAAGCTTATATACGACGGCCAGTATAATTTATATACAACGGCTGCTATACAGGGCCGTCGTATATAAGCCTAAATTATATACGACGGCGGGGCCAGGCTGTCGTATATAAGACCTTATATACGACAGCCAGGGCCCAGCGGCTGTCGTATATAAGACCTTATATACGACAGCCGCTAGGCCCAGCCGTCGTATATAAAGGCCCTGGTCCACTGGGCCAAGTCCACGAAACCGGCCGTTGTATATAAGCGGCCGTCGTATATATACTGTTATATACGACGGACCGTCGTATATAACTATATATACGACAAATTATATACAACGGCCGCAAACCGTCGTATATAAACAACTGCCGTCGTATATAACCTATATACGACGGCTTCTGCTTTATATACGACGGTTTTAGCCGTCGTATGTTGGCAGAAATCCTTTAGTGAGTGTTCGATGAGACTAATGGCTCCCAAGTGGAGCAAGTTGATAAGTGTGTGTTAGGTAAAGAAGAAACTCCATGTCAAGCATTGAGGAGGGTGGCACTTGGTGATATTCGACCGCAAGAGCAATCACTAGACTCAAGTGCTCAATATGTACCTCAACAAGAGAGCAATGATCAAGGGGGAGCTTCGGCACAAGATCAACATCAGCAGAATCAAGAAGATCAATATATGCACCGAAGCAATGATCTAGGGGGAGACATTGACAATGAAGATAATGAAGAGCAAATGATCTCACAAGTGCCTCATCCAAGAGTACATCAATGTATATAAAGAGATCATCCCGTCGACAACATCATTGGAGATATTGCAAAGGGAGTAACTACTAGATCTTGTATTGCTAATTTTTGTGAACATTACTCTTCCGTCTCATTTCTAGAACCATGCAGGTTTGAAGAAGCACTAAAAGATCTAGATTGGGTGACCGCCATGCAAGAGGAACTGAACAATTTCAAAAGAAATAAAGTATGGGAGCTTGTGCAAAGACCAAAGGCAAACATCGTGTGCACCAAATGGGTCTTTCAGAACAAGCAAGATAAACACAGAGTCGTGACAAGAAATAAGGAATGACTTGTGGCAAAAGGTTACTCACAAGTCGAAAGTTTGGATTTCGACGAAACCTTTGCTCCCGTAGCTAGACTTGAGTCCATTCGTTTTTTATTAGCCTATGCTACTCACCACAATTTTAAGCTGTATCAAACGGACGTCAAAAGTGCATTCCTTAATGGTCCTATCAAGGAAGAGGTGTATGTGGAGCAGCCACCAGGATTTAAAGATCAAGAGTACCCCAATCATGTGTACAAACTGTGTATGGCTCTCTATGGACTCAAACAAGCTCCCCGAGCTTGGTATGAGTGCCTTAGGGACTTTCTAACTCAAAATGGCTTTAAAATAGGAAAAGCTGATTATACTTTGTTTACAAAGCATTTTGATGGTCATCTATTCGTTTGTCAGATTTATGTTGATGACATCATCTTTGGTTCTACTAATAAATCTTTTTGTGAAGAATTTAGTAAAATTATGACAGACCGATTCGAGATGTCAATGATGGGCGTTGAAGTTCTTTTTGGGATTCCAAGTGACGTAGTTGAAAGAGGGCACCTTCATTTGCCAAACTAAGTACATGCAGGACATTCTCAAAAAGTTCAATATGGACAAAGCCAAGCCCATCAAGACTCCCATGGCAACTAATGGACATCTCGATCTTAATGAATACGGTCCAGATATGGATCAAAAGGTACATCCGTCCATGATTGGTTCACTGCTTTATTTATGTGTATCTAGGCCTGATATTATGCTTAGTGTGTGTATGTGTGCAAGGTTTCAAGCTGCACCTAAAGAGTGTCATTTAATAGTTGTAAAAAGAATTTTTAAGATACCTTGTGCACACATCTAACTTGGGCCTTTGGTATCCTAAAGGATCCAAGTTTAACCTTATAGGGTATTCTAATGCCGACTATGCAGGCTGCAAAGTCGATAGGAAAAGAACCTCGGGAACATGCCAATTTCTTAGAAGATCCTTAGTTTCATGGTCCTCAAAGGAACAAAATTCAATTGCTCTTTCCACAGCCGAAGCGGAGTATGTTGCAGCCAGTAGTTGTTGCGCACAACTACTTTCGATGCGACAAACTCTAAGGGATTATGGTTACAATTTGAACCATATTCTACTCCTATGTGATAACGAAAGTGCCATAAAAATTGCACACAATCCAGTAGAGCGCTCAAGAACCAAGCACATAGACATACGTCATCATTTTCTAAGAGATTATTCATTAAAAAGTGACATAGTGATCACACATGTTAGAACTGAAAAACAACTAGCGGACATATTCACCAAGCCACTAGATGAAAAGAGATTTTGTGAGCTTAGAAATGAATTAAATCTACTTGATGCTCGAAATGTGGCTTGAAACATTGCATACCTGATTGATTCTTCAAAGTTTTGCTTACTTTTGCAAAAATATCCCTTACATCAATTTCCTCTTTAAAACTATTTCAATTATTGAATCTTGGTGAATTATGGCCATTGTATGATTGTTGACTGCTTACTGGTCATGTTCATCAATATTATTTGTGAAATTCAGTCCTTTAGATCATTATTAAATCAAATTCTCAAAAATCTCTTTGTTCCAATCCCAAAAAGTCTGTTGACGGTGACTAGTCCGGCTCTGATCCGGTGTACCGGACTAGTCCGGTCCCTTGCGGACTAGTCCGTCACTATTGGGCTTAAATCTAACCCAACGCCAAAAGTCCATCTTCTTCCTCCTCACAACCACCTGCGCTTTCTCTCTCCTCAAACTCGAGCTCCCAAGGCGATTCCTACTTTGAGCCACTAAAATCGAAGGTTTCTTCACGGAAAATCTTCCCCTCGGCGCGAAGCACCCCCTCCTCCGGACTAATCCGGACTGTACTCCGCACCTCCATCTAAAGTCTTCGAATTTTGGAAAAACTCAAACCCTAACCCTAGCTCTCATCTTTCCTCAAATCTTGCTTACTTCTCTTGACTTCTAGGGTATACATTGCACTATTGTATGTATTCCTATTGTCCCCCTACCTTTTTGCATCAATCTCAGTTAGATCTGTTGGAATATGAAGTTAGGGTTCATAGGTCAAACCGGACTAGTGCGGTGCTTGGTGTGGACAAGTCCGGTTAGTCGAACAAGTCAACACCCTGAGATCGGACAAGTCCGGCCCCTTGACAGTTTGAACCTCTAAATTCCTGTTTCCACAAAGTCTAATTCCCATTCTTATCACACATTGTCACTCTGTGTCAGGCACGATGTCGTCCGCATCAGATGAAAGCATGTTTGATTATGAAGCTGAGCGTGACCGCGAGAGAGTGGCCAGGGCAAGAGAGGTAAGAAGCAAGAAGTGCCATGTCCATGATGCAAATGATTCTCCTCCTGATGAAGTGCTGCCAAGAAAGAGGAAGGTGGTAATCAAAAAGCCATCTGGCAAGGATGGTGCAGGTGTCACCTTAACGGCACCAAGGAGAAGCACCGGCAAGGGCAAAGGACTTGCAAGTTGACCCATTGGTCCACTAAAGATGAAACCTCCCGTACAGCGAAACAGGCAGCCCTAAGAAGACGATTTCAATGGTAAAGGAAATGACTTGGCTGACAAGCTCAGAAAGGTTGAAGTCTATGAGCAGCCAAAGCAATTAGCTGACCCGAGGTTCTGGAGCCACTTCCATGCTGATTATTATGAGCATGTCTACAGGAAGATGAAAAATCTAGTGGTTGCCAGCCAATGGGTGGATATGACTCATCTACAGTTCAAGAACTGTCAAGCATATCATAAAGTCTTGGAGGCATTGGAGAGGCATGGCTTGAAGGATCTCCTATCCTTCCAATATAATTGGAACAATGAAGTCATCACTCAATTTTACTCTACTCTCTACTTTGCCCGTGATGATGGAGATGAGATCACTTGGATGACTCATGGATCCAAGTATAGTGTCACTTATGAGGAGTTTGCCAAGATACTCCATCTCGAAGACACTTTGGAAAATGAGCTTGTGATTCGTAACTTGAAGCCTTTGGAGAAGTATGAGCTGGACTTCCTCTATGACACAAGAATGCCATACAAGGCACCTACCACAATGTACTTGAAGTCATTCTTTACCGTGCTTAACAGAATTTTGAGGAAGACTATTGCTCCAAAGGATGGAGATGCAGGGCAAATTCAAGGAACTCTAAGGACCTTGATGAAAGTAATAAGCAAGAGAAGGACTTTCAATGTCTTTGAATATATCTACAATGACATTGTGAACATGTCTATCACTCGGAATAGGTCATGTGGCTATGCACTTTACATCATGTTCATGATTGAGAAGGTAACTGGCCTTGAGTTTGTCAAAGATGTTGAGCATACCGGCCTCAAGCCCCAGAAGCCACCAGTCTACAATGTTCCAAATACCCCTGCCTCACCTGCAATAGAACAAAGATCAAAGCAAACAAATGAAGGCACAAGAACTCCAGCTGCTACTCCTGCTCTTACATCCTCCAAAGAGTCATCTAGTGGTGTATTGAAGATGCTTTCCTCCATTTTTGTATCCTGCCGCAAAGTGGAGGTTAAGCAATACAAGGAAAGCTTGGCCAGGAAGAGGCACCAGAGGTATACGAAGGCAAACATCAAAGCAATCTGCGAGAAGCTTGATATTGAGCCGGTGGGATCTCGTCAAATTTCAGAGGATTCCAAAGAAAATATCACAGAGATGGCGCCTCTCACTGAACAAGAATTGGCCTCCTTTGGACTTGCAAGTGTCACTGTTCCTCCTCCTCCTCAGCATGCTCATGAGTCTGAAGATGAAGACAGGACTGAGAGTGAGAGAGGGAGTGATGGAGAGTGATCCCCCTCAATTTTTTCCTTTTTTTGGTGCCTTGATGCCAAAGGGAGAGAGGTTGAGACTAGAATCTATCTATTTTCAGTCTTAAGGACTAGTGATGGACATGTATCTTTTGTGTTTTTAAGTGTTAAACTATTGTAATCTCTATTTGGATGCCTACTCTATTTTGGACACCTATTTTGTTTAACATGAATGTGTGATGTTCATATTGATATTCCTGTGATGGTTGCTTCTATAATTGTTGTGTTTTTCATTAATGACATCACAATATCTGCTCACACACACTTTATAGGCACCCCACCATAAAAAGTGCATATATGTGAGAATTTTTTTGCTGTTCATGTCATTCTCATATATGCATACTTTATGAAAATCAATGTTTACTCTTAATTGTGAAATCTCAAATGATTCTCATCAATCACCAAAGAGGGGGAGATTGAAAGCGCATCTAGGCATTCCCTTGTGGGCATTGGAGGATTGATGACAAACAAATTGAGATCCTAATGAATTCGTTGAGATGAATGTAGGTCTCAAAGACTAGAACTTATGGTACACTCAAAAAGGTGAAAAATGAAGAGTGAGAAAGGGAAAAGCTCAAATGATCAAAGAAGCGCAAAGTAGATATCAATGTATAGGATGTGTGTGAGAAACACATTCCAAGAGCTCATATATTTGCGCAAAAGGGTAAGGGCTAAAATAAATTAATTAAGCAATACACTAGAGCACCGGACTAGTCCGTTCACCAGCGGACTAGTCCGATCGACTTAGTGTTCTCACACGGACAAGTCCGGAATAGAACCGGACCAGTCCATTCAACTCACTGACTGGACTCGGACAAGTACAGACACATGTCGGACAAGTCCGTTCAACCTTCTGATATTCACTCAACACATATACCCTGCACCGGACAAGTCCGTCCTATTGTGGACTAGTTCGATTGAGTCTCTGGACTCATCAAGGCCTAGTCCGGATTACCCTCTGTTCCAATACGGACAAGTCTGGTACACCTCACACAAATTAGGGTTTCTGTTGTGCTGCACAATTCACGCAAATTTTACACAGCACACCGGACTAGTCCAGTTCCCAGAGCGGGTAGTTTGTTTTTGGAAACACTATAAATAGGTGAGAAACAAGCACAACTAAAAACTTTTGAACCCTAGCACCGCCACTCGTCCCAAGAGCACAGAAACAACTCTCCCTGCACATCTAAAGCCCTTAAAAGTTAAATCCTTTGGGAATCAAGATTTGGGATAGAGAGATCGTCTTCTACGCATTGCCAAGCTCTTGGGGTTTGATCTCTCATACACTCATACGTTTGTTGTAAATCTTTCGAGTGTGTTTGATCATTTTTCTCTTTGTAATTTTGTGGGAACCCTCAACGTGTGAGGTTGCCCCACCGACTTGGTGATTTTCCCCGTGATAGTGGAACTCAAGTTGGCCTTTGTGGTAACTTGAAGAGGTTAAGAGTTGATTGAGACCCGGCTCTGTGTGAGCTTCTCAACGAGGACGTAGATCTTTTTGGTGAGATCAAACCTCAGTAAAAATCATTGTCTTTTGTATTCTTGTTATTTACTTTTACAATCATTTAGGGCATAGGGTTGATTAATCTTGCAACAAATATTAATCTTGTATTCCTCGTTAAAATGAATCATCCTAATACCTACATAGGTTGTTAGGTTAATTTACATACTTCCACTGCTATAACATTTTAGGAGAATACATTAAATTATCTATCTTTTCATCGGTTTAACTAGCACACCGGACTAGTCCGTACCTATACTGGACTAGTCCGGTCCCTCCTGTATTTGACGAATTTGCTAAGTGTTGCAGGACAAGTTTTCAACGCCTATTCACCCCCCTCTAGGCCACATTCAATAGCGCACCTGAAAAAACACGAATTTTCAAAAACTTAGAGTTTATGAGTGAGGATTCGGTACTAGGCCCCCATAAGGTCTATTAGTAGCATAAGTGATGTATGGTGGCAAACTAACATACTTGTTACTCTATTCTATAACGATGCACCGCCGACCAGGTAAGAGGTAAGGTACGCCACCGAAAGCGGATCAATTTTGGTTAGCTCCCCTGACGAGGAACGTGGTTCAGGGAATAGGTCTCATAGCTTGTTGTGAGACGTCAATATGAAACTCTTGAACTCTTCATGTTCCCGAGCTCATATGAAACGCTGATCCCTGGTGTGCATTAGGCAAGAAAGTGGAAACCCCACGTGTGGTCGGTAACACGATAGTGTGTTCTTCTATAAGTAGCCTAGGAGGACATACGAAGCGCTCGCCATCGGTGTGCCCTGCAGGGCAGTAGGTGGTATCTGTTGGGTTGATAAAATTCCAACCGTGATGACCTGTTCGCGCTCTACTCGGGTTCCCCGTCGTGTGGTGTGAAAACGCGACCATGTACCTTGAGACGTGACTTGACTCAAGGACGGCCCATATGGAAATGATACAGGGGGTATGTTTTTATTATGATATGGACCTGCCTGAAATGAGAAATTCTATGTGTGCATCTTTGTTGAGTGGTTTTCTGCAGGTACACTAACCACGTATCCGTATTATGAGTAGAACATGTTTGCAAGTAAACGATTCTAGTGCCACTAATAGAACGTATATGCCGGATGTAATCCGGTTAGTTTTTGCTATTTGTGTGAGGAACGTAGTACCGGCATTATCATGAAAATTGCATCAACACCTCATTCATCTCATAAATTTGATGATTCTGTAACCCTTGAATGAAGACAGTTCAAATGAAGTAGTTAAAACTTATTTAGGAACCCACTCAAGAATATGTGAGGGTAGAGAGACCTAAAAACAGAGTTCCCTGTTTTGGCAGTGTGTCTGCTGAAACTTGTACAGGGTGTTACTCATTGTAGAAAAGACTAATGGTAGTGTGTGATACAGTTTTGGAAAGGTGGAGAAGTCCTATAAAACTTTTCTATAAATCTCCAGGACATAAACACACTTAAAGTTGGTCAAAAACTTTAGAAACTAAAACTGCTACAAATGGGTAGAACCTAAAATAGAGTCTCTGTAATTCCACCCTAACTCTCAATGGAAAAGTCGCTAAGGGTATTGTGATACATTTATGGAAAGGGCATGAGATATTATACAACTTTGTAATTCAATATTTTGCCAAATCTGGAGAAGAATTAACTGGAATTGTGGATTGAAACTTGGTACCTCTGGGGAGGTGCTGTCAAAATCCTGCCAGAATATCTGTTAACTTTGAACCGTCATATCTTTTGATCCATGAATGCAAAGGGGTCATATAAATACATTTTGGAAATCTTGGGAAGTTCTTTACAATGTTTCTGTTCAACCTAATGGCAGAGTCCTCCTGTAAAGGGTTGAAATCCGCAGTACAAATGAAACTGTCCAGAGTACCCAAAGGCTGTGCATAGTTTCTGCACTAATTGGAGTTTTGCTGATAACTTCCTGTATAAGGATTGTAAAATGTGAAATCTTACAATTATGGAAAGCTTAAAAATCCTGCTTCAACTTTGTAATTATGAGTTGAGTCCATATACGTATCTAACTGTATGGAAAAGTTGACCAAAAATAAGCACTTACAGGGGAGGTGCTGCTGAAATTCCTTCAGAATTTCTGCCAACTTTATAAGCTCTTAACTTCCGATCTAGAACTTAGTTAGAGGCAAATGACTATTTTCTGGAAAGTTACTGAGGTTATCTAAAACTTTGGTATGTAACCCAAGCCATGAAACTGTTGTTTGGACAACAGAAATCTGGTTTGTTTGAGGACCGGTCAATCTGAGACTGAGTGACCATAACTGTGATTATTCCAGTTATTCTTTAAATCCTTGCTGTTAGTTGAATCAGTTTGCGCATAAATCATTTTACTTACATGTTAAGACTTCATTATCAGTGTTTCACTACTTTGTTCATTGAATAAATCAAGTGATAGTGTTGAGCTGATAATGAACTCTTGCAATTGCAGAATGGTGCGAACTCCTTCCATGGGTGAAGTGGGTGGTTTGAGTGGTGGTGGTGGGGATAACTCTCCACAGCGGGAGCAGCGAGCTCCGCAACAACAGAAGCCACCAGGACCTTCACCTGCGGTCACAATTGCGGGCATTCTGGCTGCCATGATGGGTGAAAGCGATGAGCGAACCGACTTGCTCCGCACCCTTGTGATGAATACATCCCGTCAAGGGGGATGTCAAGATGAAGACTTTTGCCAACCTCAAACGAGTTCATACGTTGATTCTTGGCGACTTAACCACCGGTCTTCATAGAGGCCAAGGATCCTCTAGTAGCGGATAGCTGGATTCGTACCATTGAATCTAAGTTTGGGTTGCTCCAATGCACCGAACATCAGAAAGTTTTGTACGGGGTGTGTGATATCCTGACTCCCGGCTTAATAGGATTGATAGAGTACTCATACCACCAAGGTATACCTTCTTTTCCGGAAGCCCACCTGCAAAGGACTCCGGGGTTAAGCGTGCTTGGCCCGGAGGAATTTGGGGATGGGTGACCGACCGGGAAGTTTTCCCGGGTGCGCATGAGTGAGGACAAAGTGCGCAGAAAAGACGAGTGGTGGTATGTGGGGCTAGTCTATGATCCTAGAGAGCTGTTACAAATGGTATCAGAGCCAACCCTCGCAGTTTCACGGGTGCGTACGGGTCAGTGACAAGGATACGGTAGCGTACGGGTTAGGGACGCAGGTACGTAGGCATGACGCGTGGGTCCTCTGTGTGGGACACGGTATGGTATGTATGCTGCTAACCGGATGTACGGTATGCGTATGCCAGTACTGAACGTTCGGATGTGGCTAAGAGGGGACGTTCCCGTCTTAGTGTTGACCGACGAGGACGTCGGTCTTCTAAGGGGGGTGGATTGTGTGATATCCTGACTCCCGGCTTAATAGGATTGATAGAGTACTCATACCACCAAGGTATACCTTCTTTTTCGGAAGCCCACCTGCAAAGGACTCCGGGGTTAAGCGTGCTTGGCCCGGAGGAATTTGGGGATGGGTGACCGACCGGGAAGTTTTTCCGGGTGCGCATGAGTGAGGATAAAGTGCGCAGAAAAGACGAGTGGTGGTATGTGGGGTCAGTCTATGATCCTAGAGAGCTGTTACAGGGTGCAACAACTTCACGGGTCCGCCAGTGCATGGTGGGCAAATCAACTCGCCTTCCTACCAGCTGGACATCAGTTTACATGGACGGAATTCCAGAAGGCATTTCTTGCTTATCATGCTCCTTCCGGAATAATTCAATGGAAACTCGAGGAGTTTCTAGTCTTAAAACAAGAAGGGAGGGATGCATACGCACATTTGCAGGTGTTCAACAAATTGACACAGTATGCGTCTGAATATGTGAAGACAGAGGAACGAAAATGTGAATGGTTCTTTCGCAGCCTCTCAATCCCAAGTTAAAGGAAAGGCTGGTCTTAGCAGATAGAAGTAACTTCAATGAGTTGATGAGCGCTGCCATCTAGGTTGAAGATGCTCAGCAAGAAGTGCAAGCTGAGAAAAGAAAGAACAGTATACCACCGGACAGTAGCAATATTGCTCCTCAGAAATACTGGATGGTAGATAGTACCTTGAACTGTCAGCTGATGCAGCCGGCTAGACAACTCCAACAATATTCAAGTCGTTCATCTCAATATTCTGAATTCGGACAGCTGCAACAACAGTATATGCCGCCGCAATATTCTGTTCCTCAAGCGTTCGTGCCGCAACAGAATGTACCCAGTGTCCGTACTCAGAGTAACATAGAACCAGCTGAGAAACCGTGCTTCACGTGCGGGGGTCACATCAGCAGGAGGTGTCTAGAAAGGATATGGCACAGAGGAAATACACCAGAGCAGGGTATAAATCAATCCCGTGCTCAGCTCCATGAACAGCACCAAAGTCCGGGTGTATCTATCATATAGCTCTAGAGGATATGCCGGAAGGTGCACCTATGCTAGCGGGAATGTTCACACTCAATGAACTACCTATAGTAATTTTATTCGACTCTGGAGCCACACACAATTTCATCAGCAGATTATTTGTTTGCAAAATTGAGCTCTCCACCACTACACCGAAAGATCACGACCTTATCAGCTCACCCAGTGGAAATATAGCTGCTAATGAAGTAGTGATCAAAGCACCCCTGTGCTTAGGTGAGAAATTATACCCCACAACCCTCATTGTGTTAGAGGGGCAGAAGATTGATGTAATACTAGGAATGGCATGGATGAACTACCACGGGGCTGTTCTTGACATCGGTCAACGGATTGTTTGATTGGACTCTCCGTTCCACGGTCTTCAAACACTCATACTTGAAGACGTGAAGTGTGAAATGTCAGTTGCGTACCACAGTGTGACCATGAAACTGGAGGATATTCCAGTGGTCCCTGAGTACCCAGATGTGTTTTCTGACGACCTTCCAGGGATGCCGCCTGAAAGAGATGTGGTATTCAAGATCGAGTTAGCACCGGGAACCATACCAATATCTCGGGGCCATACAAAATGTCTCCGAAGGAATTAGCTGAACTGAAAGAGCAGCTAAGGACTTAATGGACAAAGGGTTCATCAGGCCAAGCTCATCACCATGGGGATGTTCAACCCTCTTTGTGAAGAAAAAGGATGAATCGTTGTGGTTATGTGTGGATTATCGGCCGCTGAATGCAGTGACCATCAAAAATGAATATCCACTGCCATGGACCGATATATTATTTGATCAGTTAGTGGGTTCCAAAGTATTCTCCAAGATGGACTTGAAGTCCGGTTATCATCAGATAAAAATCAGAGCGGAGGATATACCGAAGACAACCTTCTCGACTAGATACGGGCTCTATGAGTATCTAGTCATGTCTTTTGGGCTAACGAATGCACCCTCACATTTCATGTATCTCATGAATTCTGTATTCATGTCAGAGTTGGATCAGTTCGTCATGGTATTCATCGACGACATTCTCGTATACTCCAAATCAGAGGAAGAGCACACCAAACATCTCCATATTGTGCTCCAACGCTTGCGAGAACATAAGCTGTATGCCAAATTCAGTGAGTGTGAATTTCAGATCAGCAAGGTACCATTTTTAGGCCACATTGTTTCAGCAGAGGGTGTGGTCGTAGATCCAACCAAAGTTGAGCAAGTCTTGAAGTGGGAGTCTCTGACATCCGTTCATCAAATCCGCAGTATTCTAGGACTAGCGGGCTACTATCGGAAATTTATTCCTGGCTTTTCAAAGGTTGCTAAGCCCATGACAGAATTATTGAAAAAGAGCAGAAAGTATGTATGGACGGAGGCCTGTGAAAAGGCATTTCAAACTCTGAAGAAACATATCACAACAGCACCGGTTCTAGCCCAACCGGATACGACAAAGCCATTTGATGTTTATTGTGGTGCCTCAGGCATTGGACTTGGTTGCGTATTAATGCAGGATAGACGCGTGATCGCGTATGGATCTCGTCAACTCCGCAATCACGAGCAGCACTACCCTACTCATGACCTAGAACTCGCTGCAGTGGTGCTCGCGTTGAAAATGTGGAGGCACTACTTACTCGGAAATTTAGTGCACCTCTACACCGACCATAAGAGCCTCAAGTATATATTCACTCAGAAGGATATCAATATGGGGCAGCGGAGATGGTTGGAATTACTCAAAGATTATGAACTCGAGATCCATTACCATCCGGGCAAAGCTAACATGGTGGCTGATGCACTCAGTCGCAAGTCCCACGTAAATAACGTGTCAGTTATTCCGGATGAGGAAGAGGAACCAAGCTTGAGGGTGATTCCATATGGGGCGTTGTATAATCTTGCTCTTGTGCCTACCGTTAGAGAGGAGATTGTACGAGCTCAAAATAGAGATAGGGGAATGCGGAATATCTGGGCAAGAATCAAAGCGGGTAAAATGAAATGCTTCCGGGAAGATGATCAAGGTGTGTTATGGTTTAACAACCGTATTGTGGCACCCCGGAATATGAAGATAAGAAAGAAAATCTTGGATGAACCTCATATGTCCAAGTAATCGATACATCCAGTAAGCAATAAGATGTATCAAGACCTCAAGACGAAATTTTGGTGGACTCGGATGAAGCGAGAAATTGCCAAGTATGTATCTGAGTGTGATACATGTCGGCGAGTCAAGTCTGATCACATAAAGAAAGCAGGAATTCTGCAACCATTAAGTATTCCGGCATGGAAGTGGGAGAACATCAGCATGGACTTTATTATCGGACTGCCTCTCACGTTCAGAAAGCATGACTCCATTTGGGTGATTGTTAATCGGTTAACAAAATCAGCCCACTTCATCCCAGTGAATACGAGATTTTCAACTAAGCTGTATGCAGAGTTATATCTCTCAAGAATCGTATGCTTACACGGAGTCTCCAAAATCATCATATCCGATCGAGGGTCTATATTCGTTGCTCGTTTCTGGGAGCAACTACATGATTCTCTGGGAACAAGGTTACTTCGAAGCTCAGCATGCCACCCTCAGACTGAAGGTCAGACGTAAAGGGTGAATCAGATTCCAGAAGATATGCTGAGAGCATGTACCATACATCATGGAAAGAATTGGGATGACCATTTGCCATTAGCGGAGTTCTCCTACAATAATGGTTATCAATCCAGCATTAAAATGGCACCATATGAAGCACTATATGGCAGGAAGTGCCGCACACCACTCAATTGGTGTGAATCCGGCGAGAAGGTGATTTTCGGCATTGATCTTGTGAAAGACGCCGAAGAGCAGGTCCAGCTTACTCAAGCGAATCTTAAAGCTGCTCAATCTCGCCATAAAAGTTATGCGGACAAGCGACGCCGACCCTTGTATTTTGAAGTCGAAGATCACGTCTATATCTGAGTATCCCTGATGAAAGGAATTCATCGACTCTGGGTCAAGGGAAAGCTAGCTCCTCGTTTTGTTGGTCCATTCCTTATTACGGAACGGTGTGGACCGGTAGCCTACCGTTTGAGGCTGCCAACATCATTGTCGGACATACATGACATTTTTCATGTCTCACAACTGAGGAAATGTTTGAAGGAGCCGACGGAGGTTCTTTCGGAAGACATGGAAACATTACAATCGGATCTCACCTACATCAAAAAACTGGTACAAATCCTCAATGAAAAGACTCGTGAAACAAGGCATCGATCATTGCGGTTTTACAAAGTGTTGTGGAGTAACCACACCGACGACGAGGCCACATGGGAGAGCGAGGATTTTCTCCGGATGAATTGCCCGGAACTATTATCGAGCTATAACCGGTAACATTCTTCTTCCATCTCGTTCTTTTTACTAATCTCGGGACGAGATTCTTTTAAGGAGGGAGGATTGTAAAAGCCCCATGTTCAGCATGCATAGCTCTTTGTAGAATTTAAATTTGTGGGGTCAAATTGAATTTTAACTAGGGTTTCAAATTTGAAATTCTGACTACATGCAACAAAAGAAACCTAGCCAAAAGGGAAATAAACCCGACGTTTCAAATGTGAGCACAAACGAGGGTTAACGCCACGGGTAATCAAATTCAAAATTTTGGAGTTTAGCGCAAACTTTGAATTTGAATTTCGATCTACTATTATTTGGGGGAGACTTCGGTGGGACCTGCAGGTCAGTGGAACAGAGACCACATCAGTTTTGCTTCTCTGTGAGCATGACACCGAGGGGGAGAAGGAGCTCCACCGACCTGTGTGGTTGCTCCCGGAAGGCGGTTCCTTCAAGTCTCAGCTGCCTGCTAATTCTCACGGGTGCACAACGAGATGCCTCTTCCTCTGCTCACACGAACAAATCCACAGGACCTTGCTCACTCGCGCGCTCACTCGACAGAAACGGTGCCGCCCCTCGGCTACTCGACGCCGATCACCTTCCAGCCGCGTTGGCGCCCGGTTAAACCACCCAGGAGCTGCGCTGTCCTTTCCTCGACGTGTTCCACCGCTCCTCAGCTCATGCCCGGCCTTCTCCGATTGGTGCCAACCGTTTTCTCCTCTGGGAAAAACAGAGCATGCCGCCTCCATGGCTAAACGTCGCCCGGCCGACTCCAACCCTCCCCGGCGCGAGCAAAACCCCAAAAAGGTTCGTCATGAAGTCTAGTTTCTCATACCGAAGCCCTTTTGCTCTTCCCCGTCGCTGGCTTGCCGGAATTTGCGTTTTGGCACCGGTGAACGTGAAGAACCGAGCGTGTTAGAATCTGAAAATTCACCCAAATCAATCGATCATCTGTTCTACGGTTCAAGCACTAGCTACTAGCAGCCCTAGCGCCCTCCCACACCGAACCCCGAAGCCAAACGTCCCTCTTCCGCCTCGGGCGATGGGAAATCTCCGCTGCCGGCAAAAATGTGGCGGTCCACCGGTGACAGCTAGGTTGCCGGCGTTTTCGGCTCGGGTTAGGGGTGGATTCATGTTCTACATGCTCTAGAGATGCTGTACGGCACATTTGCTTTTGATTTGGGCTCGGGAAGGCCTTGTTCCTCGTTGGTTCCGTGCATCCGAGCCGCCCCACCGATGCCGACCTATCTCCGGCCATTTTCGGGCGGGGAGACCATGCCCGGCTGCTAGGCCACGGTGTGAGGAGCGTGTAGGACAAAACCGGAGAAAGAATGGTGGAGAATCGAGTGAGAACGGGGTGCGCCATGATCTGTGCCGGCGTGCACGCATGCTCTCTGGCTGGAGGTTGAAGACACACCTGAACCGAGGGGCCCATGTTTTAATTTTCTGTGGAAAATTTAATTCCAGAAAATGGTGCAACTTTGCAAGCCAATAACTCTGTGTAGGAAACTCCAAAAATAGTGAGACCAATTTTGTTGGAATCCTTATGAAGAGTACTTTGCAGAGAAACAAATTTCTAGCTATGAAAATGCCTAGGAATTTCTGTAGAATTCTTTTATTTATTCCTTTTGAGGTTAATTCCAGGAATAGGGTTTGATGAAACATTCCCATTTTTGGTCAGAAGCTCTTTCTCATAGTTCCTGAGCTCAAGTTAAAATCTTAGGATTTTTGGAGATGATTAAGAGGGCTTAATCAGTAGGTTTTCTCAGGTTTATTTAAATGGGCTGGAAAATCACAGAATCAAATCCCAGAAAATAGAATTGCATTTCAATCCTCCATTCTGGCCAGCAGAAGACTTAGAAAAATTTGAAACAAATTTTCCTAGGGACCTTAGGTTCAGACCTATTAGGATATCAAATTTCTCCATATGACCAAGTCTAATTAAATTCCTATAAATCATTGAATGTTAAAGGTTCCAAGAATTCTTGTGGCTAACTCCTTCCTCAAAAACCTCTGAAATTTTTTCCTTAACTCCATCATGAAAGTAGAAAGTTTATGTAAAAACTTCAACCCTAGAATCCTCTGTCTTCTTAGGTTTTGCTTCTGTAGTTTGCTTATAGAACATTATTTCATAATGTGACACAATTCTTTATTTGATCATTGCGATAGAAATAATTATCCCCAAGACTTCGGAGGCCATTGACTTGAACTCTACTGACAGAAACATTAGTCGGGATCAACAATAAGGCAAGCCCCGGTTTGCATCAAAATTTACAAGTTTCTATTTGTATTCACTTTATAATGTCTAGCATTTTTATTATTGCACTAAGTCTAGTTTGTATGACACTCCACATGCATGAACCAATAAATCCCTGGACTTTGATTTAGAGTAGGTTTTTACTTAATTATAACTGCTGTGATCAAGTTAAGAAAAGTGGATTAAAAGAAGCATAACTCGAGTAGGCGGTTTCCTACTCGTGAACCGGGATTAAGGGGAATCAATCGGAAGAGATGGGAATTGATCCTCTTAATTGGGAAGTGGAGACTGGGCAGTATGGATGGAAGGCTCAAGGACGTGGTCCTGTGAACCTAGTCTCTGTCTGAGTCGATTAAGGCCCGTTCTCGTGTGCGGACCTGCTGGACAAGTTTGAGTTGTGTACCGGATGCATACTGGCAATATGGGACCCAATAAACTGATGTAACATGTTAACCTGGGTGTCGAGGCAATCCCCACCGTCTTATGCAGATGCTAAAAGGAGAGAGAAGTCGGCTCTATGAGGGTTTGCCGTAGTGAGACTTACTCCAAGTCGGTGGGACCGGTTCGACATTTGGGTGTCGTGTGAAAGGTTGCCACATACGACATTGAGGGGATTGGTTGATCACCGGTATCAGACAGGCGTATGTGTCGTGTCAGACGGGTGTTTTTTATTTGAATCACCATCGCTCGTGGTAGTGAGCATACTTATACACTGAGTCGTGACGTAGTAAAGAAACTGGGGAAAAAGTTAATATGCTTCGTGAGTAATCCTCATATTGGAAATGAGGGATGATCAACCCCTTCACTAAATTTACTTTCTACCTTGGGCTAGTAGCGTCGAGACAAAGCGTTTCTTGTTTGATTGTGGAGTCTCGGTGTTGATGGCGCAAGGTATGTATGGGTCTAGGGTAGCTCACTAAATTTACTTTCTCCTCAGGCAAGTGGCATCGAGATGAAGAGTTTCTTGTTTGATTGTGGAGTCTCGATGTAAATTGTGCGAGGATTATAAAAATTGCTTAAAACTGGAAGTAAGGACTCTCTGTTAGCTCAAGTTCATCTTTTATGCAAACTCTTTTATTCAGCCCTCTATTTCCAGCATTTAGAGTTCCATGTGTAGGTTTTCGGTTAAGTCTTTCTGAGCATAAGCTCACGGTTTGTTCATCCATTGTTTTGCAGGTAACGTTGCATAAGGCAATGTTAGGGAGGAAGGGGAGAGCCGAGTGGGGCAGCACCCAATGAGGGGTGTGGGTCTCACTTTGGAACACTGCACACCGCTGGGTTTTTGATGTGGTGCTAGTGTGAAGCATCCTCGGGCAGGATGGCTTCATTTTGCTTAGCGTACGCTATAGTCCGTGATTGTATTCTTATCTTTCGCTGCAATGTACACTTGTACATTATTTGTAAAATGAGACAATAATATTTTTACAGACATATATTGTTGTGTATGTGTGTTTTATGGATGTGTGCTGTTGGGTGCCGCATTGCACGGCACCCCCCAATGCGATTTCTGGACTGTCGGGACGGGGTCCCAACATACGTGGTCCTAGCGCTCCTCTGGGCGTCCTCGCTTGGGCGTCAAAAGCCACGGATTGGGCTGTCCACATGAGCCTCCACCTTCGGTGGCGTTCGGCCGCCGTGAGAAAACGTTTTGCTCGGTGTTGGGGAGACTGGTAGCACTCGGTTTTGTGCCAAGGAGGTCGAGGCCGATGCCCTAGTGCCGTTTTGCCATGCACAGAGGCTTTGCACGCGATGAAACGCCGGCTCCCGATCGATCGATGGTGGCGGCAGCGAGCGGCTCTGTTCTCTGGCATGAGCACGAAGCAAAAGCAGTGGGGGTTCGGTTTGTGAGTGAGAGGATCACGCCGGGTCTAAGGAACCATACGAGCAACTTGCCAACATGATGAAACAATCGGGAGAGCAGCTTCTACATGGAAGCTCGGTGGCGCCCTCTGCTGCCTCGGCTGTTCGAGTGGAAAAACAGGGACGGAACACTCTCTGATCTTTTATTCATTGTGGCTGACCAGTGGGTCCCACAAGTCAGCACACTCTCATCGTCTGAAAGATCTCAAATTTGGTAGATCACATAATTCAATTATGCGGAGTTTGAATCTGGAATGCATTTGGATAATTGAGCAAGTTTCATCCAAATTCAAATTTGGATTTGAATTCCTATGCAATTTAAAGTCCTCTTTTAAATAGCTAACCAAGTATCTCCAAAATTCTTGAAACTTTGCATCCCCACATTGGACCTAAAGAATTCAATTAGGAAATCTGATTTTTAATTTAGCTGCTGCAAATGAGAGTTTGAGCACAACAGTTTGCATTACTATTGGTTGCCCTCATTTGAAATTTGAGTTGAACAAATTGAGTTCAAAATCTGAATTTTACTCCCCCTTCACATGAGAGCTTACACATGGGTTTTAAATTAACTTTGTCCCCCAAACATTCAAATGATCCTTGGCTAGAGTGGTGGGACACTCATGTGTATCATCACATGTGAGAAAATTTAAACAAGTCCCAATTTTTAGAAACTTGAAACCAAATGGTGTTTAAACTTCAGTTCATTTGTATTCAAAATTTTGGGACCTTCACATGCCACCATGACCGGTAGCGTCATGAGGAACTTCTTGAGCTCCTGGAACACCTCATCCGCCTCCTTGGTCCATACGAATGGGCCGGATTTGCATAGAAGCTTGAAGAACAAAAGAGCTCACTCAGCCGGTCTAGAGATAAACTGACTGAGCGCAGCCAAGCATCTGGTAAGCTTCTGCACGTACTTGATGCGGTCTGGGGGCCACATCAACTCTATCTCCTTAATCTTCTATGCGTTAGCTTTGATCCCTCGGTGCGAGACCAAGAAACCGAGTAAATTTCCAGTAGAGACCCCAAAGACACTTGTCCGGGTTTAACTTTGTGTGTGTCAAACGCAGTCTGTCGAAGACTACGGCTAGGTTGTCGAGCAGAGATGCTTGCGACTTAACCTTTACTATGATGTCATCGACATACACCTCTACTAGGCCACGAATGAGATTCCCAAATGTTTTATGCATTGCACGTACAAAAGTGAGAAGGGCATTCTTAAGACCATAAGGCATGGACACATACCAGTATAGACCATCTACTGTGATGAAGGCAATATGCTCTTCATCTTCCCTATACATAGGTATTTGATGAAAACCTGAATATGCGCCTCAGAAGCACAGTAGATCATAGTTGGATGTAGAATCCACTATTTGATCTATACGGGGGAGAGGAAATGAATCCTTTGGACATGTCTTATTGAGGGTAGTGTAGTCAATGCACATCCGAAGCTTCCCGCCAGCCTTGGGGACAACAACAGGGTTGGCCAACCATCGAGGATGGTGGACCTCTCGGATGAAGCCAGCATCGAGTTACTTCTTGATTTCTTCACACATGAAGTCTTACCGCTCGATGGATTGCTTCCGAGGCTTCTGTTGGACCGGCCTGTGATAGGAGGATGAGTCCTGATCTTCCGAGAGGTAGGGTAAACTTGATTGGGTGGAGATCTCGACGTTGATGATCCAAGGCTCCGAACGAACAAAACCCCACAATCACTACACCACTGCTCCGTTGGTTATCACTCGTGTCACATGAATGACCTCGCCACGAAGGCTTATCCCTGCAAGCGCAATCAAGAACACAAGCAAGAACAGAGAAGTTGCAATCAAAACTGAATTGATCACGAATTTGGGGTCTCACAACCGATGATCGGCGACACTGTTCAATGACAGATTGTAACTAACCAAAATCCGACCCTAATATGGTGACGGCTGCTGTATAAAAAGGATTTTAGGGGCGTGCAAGACCCCTGGACGCAACCCTAATGGGCTTCCACACGATACATGGGCCAGCAGCCCAAAAGGCGGTGGCGCAGCACCGAACAGATTCTGGATGCCCACTTGTTTCGCTGATTTCCGTCAACTTAGAAGGAATTTTGAGGTGGGGCTGGTTCCATTGGAAGCTTTATGAAATCACGGTTCCAACCATATATAGAATGTCCAAATCCGACTCCGTATGTGTCCGGGACGTCAGTTTTGATGAAGGCAGCTCCTGGAACCCGAGGTGGAGTCGAATTCGAGTTGTACTTGGGCTCCTCCTTGGTGTGCACGTCCTATCTCCTCCTCCTTGATTCCTTGGACTCCTCCCAGCCCCTGCTGGTCCTCTCCATTGTTCCTAATCAATAAAAATGCATGGAAACAAGCGTAAGTTCTGAAAAACAATTGACAAGGTTAGAACGTACCTGGAGATCCAATTGTCGTGCACGTGCTCTAGTGATCGGTCCTTGCATTGTATGCAAAGGAGAGATGTCCTCATCATCCTCCCCCTCTTGAATTGGAGTCATCCTCGACTCAAGCTCATCTTCCTCACCCAAGTATGGCTTCAAATCAGAAATGTTAAATGTGGGACTAACCCCAAACTCGGGAGGCAACTCAAGTTTATATGCATTGTCATTTATCTTCTCAAGAACCTTAAAAGGTCCAGCAGCACGTGGCATGAGTTTGGACTTTCTCAAATCCGGGAACCTATCTTTTCTCAAATGAACCCACACCAAATCACCGGGTTCCAATTTTACCTCCTTCCTACCTTTACCAGCAGCAATGCGATAATTTTCATTCATTTTTTCAATTTGTAACTTAGTAGTTTCATGCAACTTAAGAATAAATTCAGAACATTGTGTAGCATCTAAGTTCATAATTTCAGTATGTGGTAAAGGTAGCAAATCAATTGGAGCACGAGGATTGAAACCATAGACTACCATAAACGGACTTAACTTGGTTGTGGAGTCAATAGACCTGTTATAAGCAAACTCAATATGTGGCAAACACTCCTCCCACAACCTCAAATTGTCTTTCAAAACAGCCCGCAACATAGTAGATGAGGTACGATTAACTACCTCCATTTGCCCATCAGTTTGTGGATGACAAGTAGTAGAAAACAGCAACTTTGTTCCCAATTTATACCATAAAGTTCTCCAAAAGTGACTCAAAAACATAGCATCCCTATCAGAAACAATAGTATTGGGAACACCATGCAAACGCACAACCTCATTAAAGAACAAATCAGCAATATGTGAAGCATTATCGGTCTTGTGGCAGGGTATAAAATGAGCCATTTTAGAGAAACGATCAACAACCACAAAGACACTATCCCTCCCCCTCTTTGTTCTAGGCAATCCTAAAACAAAGTCAATAGAAATATCCTCCCAAGGTGCACTAGGAACCGGAAGAGGCATATAAAGACCATGTGGGTTAAGTCGAGACTTAGCTTTGTTGCATGTCGTGCAACGTGAAACGTAGCGCTCCACATCACGCCTCATTCATGGCCAAAAGAAGTGAGCGGCCAGCACATCCTATGTCTTTTTAACACCAAAATGTCCCATCAAACCACCTCCATGCGCTTCCTGCAACAACAAAAGACGAACGGAGCTAGCTGGAACACACAGCTTGTTAGCACGGTAGAGAAGGCCTTCACGCAGAAGGAATTTTTGCCACGTTCTTCCCTCTCTACAATTTTCAAAGGCATCTTTGAAGTCCAAATCAGTAGCATATAACCTCTTTATGGTTTCCAAACCACAGATTTTATGAGAAAGTTGGGACAGCATGGTATAACGTCTAGATAAAGTATCGGCAATCACATAGTCTTTCCCTTTCTTATGTTTAATGATGTAAGGAAATGATTCTATGAACTCAATCCATTTAGCATGACATTTGTTCAGATTAGCTTGTCCTTTAAGATACTTCAAAGACTCATGATCTGAATGTATGACAAATTCTTTAGACCATAGGTAATGTTGCCAAGTTTGCAAGACACGCACTAAAGCATAAAGTTCTTTGTCATATGTAGAATAATTCAGCGAAGGCCCATGCAATTTTTCACTAAAAAAGGAAACAGGTTTACCTCCTTGAATTAGCACTCCTCCAATGCCAATACCGCTCGCGTCACATTCAAGCTCGAAGGTCTTCTCAAAATCAGGAAGTTGCAGCAATGGTGCTTGTGTGAGCTTCGACTTGAGAACATCAAAAGCTAGTTGTTGTGCTAGTCCCCATCGAAACGGCACTCCATGCTTTGTCAACTCGTGGAGAGGTGCCGCAATGGTGCTGAAGTCCCACACGAAACGCCGGTAGAAACCTGCGAGACCAAGAAACTCCGAACCTGTGTGACCGTAGTCAAAAGTGGCCAGCTCGTGATGGCAATAATCTTTGCCTCGTCCACCTCAATGCCCTGCGAAGTAACAACATACCCAAGAAAAGACACACGATCGGTGCAAAAGGTGCACTTCTCAAGGTTACCATATAAACGTGCATCACGCAAGACATTAAAAACAGCACGCAAATGTTCAAGATGCTCATCATATGACTTGCTGTAAATAAGGATATCATCAAAGTAAACCATCACAAATTTACCAATGAAAGCACGTAAAACCTCATTCATCAACCTCATGAAAGTGCTGGGCGCATTAGTTAAACCAAATGGCATGACTAACCATTCATAAAGTCCGAATTTAGTTTTAAAAGCAGTTTTCCATTCATCACCTAAAGCCATACGAATCTGATGATACCCACTACGTAAATCAATCTTGGAGAAAATAAGAGAACCACTCAACTCATCAAGCATGTCATCCAATCTAGGAATAGGATAGCGATAACGAATGGTAATGTTATTGATGGCTCTACAATCAACACACATGCGCCAAGTGCCATCTTTTTTTGGAACCAAAAGAACAGGAACAGAACAAGGACTAAGGCTCTCACTAATGTACCCGCGGTCCAGAAGATCTTGGACTTATCTCTGAATTTCCTTAGTCTCGTCGGGGTTGGTCCTGTAGGCAGCACGGTTTGGCAAGCTCGCCCCTAGAACCAAATCAATCTTGTGCTCAATGCCTCGCACAGGTGATAATCCAGGGGGTATCTCTGATGGAAAAACATCCATATATTCCTGCAAAAGGTTAGCAACAGCAGGTGGCAAGACAATGGATGTATCCTCAATGGAATATAAAGCATGTTTGCACACTAAAGCATAGCAAGTTCCATTAGAGGCATATAAATCAACAAGATCAGATTTAGTTGCAAGCAAAATAGGATTTTTCAACTTAATAGGTTGCTGAATTTCAGAATTAAAAATACCCTTTTGCTTAGCATTATTCTTTTTCTCCTGTTCAAATTGTACAATTTCAGTGGGACTCATAGGAAGCAACACAATTTTCTTGCCCTTATGCATGAGAGTATACTTATTAGATCGACCATGGTGAATAGCATCAGTATCAAACTCCCAAGGACGTCCCAACAAAAGAGAACAAGCATCCATAGGTACCACATCAAAATCAGAAAAATCATGATAAGAACCAATGGAAAAATGTATCCTTGCTGTTTGTGTTACCTTAACCTTACCATTGTTGTTAAACCATTGAATGTGATAAGGGTGGGGATGCTCCCGTGTGGTCAAGCCAAACTTCTTGACCACCTCAACATTCACCAAATTGTTGCAGCTACCACCATCAATGATGATATGTACACGGCAGTCCTTGACGACGAGAAACATGTTGAAAAGGTTGTGACGTTGGCGGTTGTCGTCCTCTCGAACCGTGGCACTCAAAGCTCGCTGCACAATCAAAGTCCTATAGTTGTTTGTCGCAGATGTACCAAGAACCTCCTCAGCACCATCATCCAAACCTAAAATGTTAGTTGCAATAATATTTTCATCTTCAATATCAGAAGCACTAACATATCCACCATCAGCAGTGGCAATGATAGCCCGTTTGCTGGGGCAATCTCGTTGCATATGGCCAAGTCCCTGGCAGCGGTGGCACTTGATGTCGGAGCTGCGACTTGTCGAAATGTTAGGTGCAGCCGCCTTTTCTGCAACACCTGGAGGCATCTGGGACTTGCTGTTATCTTGTCCCCGTGATGTATAAGGTGCGATGCTGCTGCGTACAACACCCATGGAGGGTGGTGTAGAAGCACGTACGCTCGAGGAGGGCGCTGCTTTGGATGGCACCGGAAATTGTCGTGGCATGAAGGTGTTGTTCCGCCACTGCTGTTGGCGACCCTGCACTTCTTTTTCTGCTAACATAGCAAGTTGAAATAAACGTTGAATAGAATGATATTCCTTGTAGTCAACTATGTCCTGGATCTCACGCCGTAAGCCCCCATAAAACCTAACAATTTGGTCTTCCTAATCCTCAACTACCCCACAACGAAGCATACCTTTCTGCAACTCTTGGTAGTACTCTTGGATAGTCATGTCACCCTGATCAAAGCGTTGCAATTTCTTAAGAAGATCACGTCTATATGAAGGAGGAACAAACCTAGCACGCATCTCTTCTTTTAACGCAGCCCATGTCTGTGGTGCATTACGTGTATTGACAAGTTCATTCCACCAAATTATAGCAAAATCTTTAAACTCACTAGTGGCTTGTCTAACTCTATGTCACTCAGGAACAAGATGAGAGCTAATTTTTTGTTCTACCGTCATCTCCCAATTCAAGTAAGTCTCAGCATCATAAGATCCATAAAATGTTGGAATAGAAAACTTAATCTTAGCATAAGGATCATTATCTTGTTCAGGAGCATGAGGACGAGGTCTACCTCCCACACCTTGACGATTTCGTCGAGGGCGACGGCGCTGTTGTGCATCAACCTCATCGTTATTGAAGTCATCCTCTGTGTCGTAGTGAGCATGTGCATCACCATCAAGGATGATAGAGGGTGTAGCTTGTTGGGGAAGACGAGTCTCCATCTCGTCCAACCGTGTGGTCAGACCAACAACACTTGTATGGAGCCTCTGAAAGGTGGCTGTTGTAGTGGTCTGGTAATTGTTCAAAGCTTCAGTCATTACCCGCATCATCTCCCTTAGTTCCATATGGGACACGCACTCATCATCATCCGGAGGTGTAGAACCAGAGGTCTTATCCATAGGCTTCTTTCCTGTCATTGTTAGTACAAAACAGAAACAAAGACAAAAAGATCGTGAAGAACCCTATTACTACGCTCTCTGAAGTTGGTGGAAAATCAATCAGTAAGATGCGTCTTATCCCGCTCTTACAAGTTTCTTACCAGCACTGCAGGTGGCCAACGGTGACCGGTGTGAAGCAAGCAGAGAGTGGGTGTGATTGCAAAGGTTATCTGTTCTGTTCGAGAGAAGGTGGAGCTTGGAAGGCTCAAATGCAGTATATGTATGTGGCACACAAGTTAGTAACAGATAGCAATGCTGAATAAGTGTCCAAAGAATTTCACCTAGTTGTTGGCCTAAGAATGTATTAGAACAGTTGTGGCAACAAGCAAGGACAAGGATGAATGATTATGAACAACAAGGATAATATCAACAAGTTTCCAGCACTCACACAGAAATAGCACAACTAGAAAACCCCTTAGCCTCCTGTTTTTGTCTTGAAGCACTAGTAGAAATCAAAATCTTTTTTCTCTTTATTTTTTTGATATTTTTTCTCAACCAAGGGCACAAGAATAGAAACAGCACCAAGTATTAGCTCAAACCAATGAAAGATGAGATCGGCACAAATTCAGGAGCCATTGGAAAAACTGGTGCTGGAACTTCGGAGTTCGAAACGAGGGCCTTCTTAATTTTTTTAATTTTTTATTGAAAACGCCGTGTCTGGCGTAGCTGGTGTATTGTATGTGGACTTTTTCGAGACCTTTCCGGGGAAAAAATGCGCCTCAATCGGATTTACGAGCAAAAAGTTATGCCCGCTTTAAGGAGGATACCCCGAATCAGGTTTTGGTGGTGGTGGAAACTGCAACAGAAACGAATCGGTGGATGGAATTTTTTTGTAGATTGGTTTTTTGTAGATGGCAGCGGATGGAAGAAATAAAACTGAACCAAAACAAATCTAAACCAGCAACCAGACTCAACCTAGGACACGAACTCAGAACTACGGACTCCGAAACTAAATTGTGCAAAAGGTTGAGCGGGGGTTTTAGGTCACGGAAACTAATTTTTTTTGTGGCTTTTTGTGGACAATAGGACTGAAACAAAATAAATCTAAAGGGCACACAAGTATACCTCACGGTGAACCTGGAAATCTGATACCAATTGATAGGAGGATGAGTCCCGATCTTCTGAGAGGTAGGGTAAATTTGATTGGGTGGAGATCTCGACGTTGATGATCCAAGGCTCCGAACGAACGAAACCCCGCAATCACTACACCACTGCTCTGTTGGTTATCACCCGTGTCACACGAATGACCTCGCCACGAAGGCTTATCCCTGCAAGCGCAATCAAGAACACAAGCAAGAACAGAGAAGTTGCAATCAAAACTGAATTGATCACGAATTTGGGGTCTCACAACCGATGATCGACGACACTGTTCAATGACAGATTGTAACTAAGAAAAACCCGACCCTAATGTGGTGACGGCTGCTGTATAAAAAGGAGTTTAGGGGCGTGCAAGACCCCTGGACGCAACCCTAATGGGCTTCCACACGATACACGGGCCAGCAGCACAAAAGGTGGTGGCGCAGCACCGGACAGATTCTAGACGCCCACTTGTTTCACTGATTCCCATCAACTTAGAAGGAATTTTGAGGTGGGGCTGGTTCCATTGGAAGCTTTATGAAATCACGGTTTCAAACATATATAGAACGTCCAAATCTGACTCCGTATGTGTCCGGGACGTCAGTTTTGGTGAAGGCAGCTCCTGGAACCCGAGGTGGAGTCGAAGTCGAGTTGTACTTGGGCTCCTCCTTGGTGTGCACGTCCTATCTCCTCCTCCTTGACTCCTTGGACTCCTCCCAGCCCCTGCTGGTCCTCTCCATTATTCCTAATCAATAAAATATGCATGGAAACAAGCGTAAGTTCTGAAAAACAATTGACAAGGTTAGAACGTACCTGGAGATCCAATTGTCGTGCACGTGCTCTAGTGATCGGTCCTTGCATTGTATGCAAAGGAGAGATGTCCTCATCATCCTGGCATCGGGGTGGATCTTCAGTTGGTGCTCAATCACCTCCCTGGGGATCCCGGGCATTTCCGATGGTTGCCATGCAAACACGTCGACCTTTTCCCGGAGGAAGGTGATGAGCGTGTCTTCATATTTGTCACCCAGACTCCCGGCAATCCGGGTGGTCTGGGTGGTATCAGGACCGACTTGGACGACCTTGACTAGTACGTCCTCGCCGTCTGAGGGCTGCACACGGGGTGCAGATGTCATCCCTCGCTGACGCATGTTTAGAGGCGGCCGGCTACATTCTGCTTGACCGGAAGCAGCCTCCTGCGCAGCTGCCAGCGCTTGGAGCTTCTCCAGCGTTGAGATAGCCGCAATGCAGTCTCCGTGGATCTTGAGAACACCCCTCAGGGTTGGCATCTTCAAAACTAGGTAGCCGTAGTTGGCTACTGCCATGAATCGCTACAGGGTCGGCCTGTCAGTTATGGCGTTGAAGGGGAGGCTGACCTCTGCAACGTTGAAGACGACGCTTTCCGCGCGGTAGTTCTTAGGTGTCCTGAACGTCACCAGGAGGGAGATGCTACCGCATGGGAAGATTGGGTCCCGACCTACCCCGAGAATGGTCTCAGGGGTTAAGCTGGGCCATAGGGATCTGCAGCTTCTTGAAGGTTGCGAGGCTGATAACGCTGAGGAGATCAACACGTGGTAGAACTTCACGTTAGAGATGGTCGGGGGCAACGAGGAGATGCAGTTGCCCGGTGCCTGCCATGTTCTTGGGGAAATAGGAGGCGTCGAAGTTGATCGTCGTCTCCATCCACTAATTGTGTGGCGCCGGCCAAGGGGTTGGAGCAGCTGCCGCCACCGCTCGACGCAGGGTCTTGACGGCTCTCCGGGACGAGACGTCGGAAGAATCCCCAAACATCATGCAGAGTGTGCCGGTTGTTTGATTGCCGGCTCAACCAGTCCGGCCCACCGTGGAGCAGGGGGTGGCCCCGTCGTCTCAAGCTTGGAGACAAGAACGTGTAGGGCGAGAAGTCTCGCCACGGGAGGAGACGTTCACCATGGTCGCCTAGAGAGCGCAAAAAGACCCCTACCTGGCGCGCCAAATGTCGGAGTGTGAGCTGCGACAGTCCTCCTGACCTGCTACAGGAGCAACCTGGGGAGGTTCTTTGTTTGGAGGGGCTTGGCATCCCTAGCGTGATCCGGCTTGAGAGAGCAGGTGAACACCGAGAAACGTTTCATATTTTTTGCATACGAACCTAAAACATCTAAAAAGGTGTTCCACAGCCTGAATCACTTCATATTTTTGTACCTCCCTCCAGTTTTGTCATTATTATTTATAGTGATTTGCCATTGTCTACCCTTATTTTCAACTCTTCGCCGCTGTTGCGATGCAACAAGTATTTATTCGTGCGTGTTGATGATGACATATATTTTGCAATGAAACTTATAAATAATGCATATTATGAAAATTTATTATATGTGTTATACTATGACAAAAACAATATAGTCTATCTAAGGGTAAATAGCTCATTTCAATTATCTTCTCTCTATACTGAAATTGAAATCAGAAAAGTAGCCGAACGGTTTCTAAAGTGATTCTGTTTTAGTTGAGAAATATTTCTGCGTTAAAACTGAAATGTTTCTAATTCTCGTAGAATCAGGAGCTGTACCAAAACGGGGCCTTAATACCAGTTTGGAAATAGTACAGATGATAATTATAAACCGGTATGGTTGTTTTTTGTACTAGTGTATACTGTCACTGCTGGCTGAGAATCAAATATAAGAGATTAATAGTGGGCCCATACAATCAATGTGCATGGCGAGGGAACTTTTACTGTCTGCCATGCTGGAGCGAGGGAGCGACGGGCCTTGGGATGCCAAGATATAAAACTTCACTCACATCGCTATGTGCATCTTTTTGTTCATCTTATAGGGTTCCCTACAGTCTATATAAATAGCAAATGATATATCTTCATCGTACCACTTTTCTAACTAAAGTTGCAGGTGTAAATTTATAAATGTACTTGTGCTGAAACATATGTTATTAGTCTCTGAAAAGTAACTTGATCATTCTGCACTTGGATAAGTGTACGTCGCTTCTTTGAGAAATCTATGGTGGGGTTCACAGTCCGGGGATTCACACGATATATATCAACGCATAAAGTCCAAATCACTTCTTCACCAGAGCCGTTCCCTCACTAACTGGGCTGCCGCCGTTGCCTTCATTGACCAGTGCCGCAGCAGCTTCTCGCGCCACCTCCTCCTTTTCCATGAGACAGGCTTTGCCCCAATGCATCCTTGAGTATAGGTGCTTCAGCATGGCGTCCTTGTTGCAGCCGTGCACGCTGCAGAGCTCGCACGAGAACCTGCCGTTCTCCTGTTGCAGCACGGTGAACATCTTGCCCTCCACCTGGACCTTGACTGACTTGCCAGCAGACTCAGTGGTGCCATCCGCAGGTTCAGTGGGAGTAATAACAGCTTCAACCTCCGCTGGTACATCTAATTGATCCATGGGCACCACGGCTTTCATTGTCGTCGGTGGTCTGATGAGCTTTTTGCCTTTTCCGTCTTAAAGACGTTCATGACTTCGGCTTTCATTGCAGTGGAGGTCATCCTGTTTCTGTGCTTCTTTCCGACCAGGTGGGACCGCATGACAGTCTCAGATGTTGCCTTCACGTCGAAGCACGGGCAGATGATGATGCATTCCACCCGTCGTAAAGGGTGCTGCACGCCGTCGGCTTCCATGACCAGCTCTGAGCCACCGACCGCGTTAACCGCTGACAGCCTGACACGGAAGCACCGGTGCTAACTTTCGCCGCCTCCTTTCCTAGAGAATTGGAGCTTTCCACGGCGACCGTGTCTTTGTTTGCCGATGTTGCCATTATATTATCTTGCAGGTCACTGCTACAGTCATCGACCTTTTCTTGCATAGCCTTCGCCAATGGCGCTTCAATCTGGGAAGCCGTTTCGTCAACAGAACATGTGTCTTTATCAATCACTTGTTCTTTAGATGCCTCCTTTCCAAAGTTGGTGACGTTGACAGAGGCAACAGAGCTGGCGTTCGCCTTGTTCTTGTGATTCTTCCCTGACAGATGTGACCGCATGCTGCTCTCAGACGGCGTCATCACACAACAGCGCTCACAGAGCAGGGAGCCTCCCTCGCGCCGCACAATGTGAGGCTCGCCTTTTATCTCTCCAGAACCACCGTGTCGGGATCACGGCCGGCGACGGTGGAAGCGACCACGGCCAACGGTGCAGCATGCTTGTTAACGCATTTCTTGAGAGGGCTGCCGCTCGCCGGTGGTTCACCGGTGGCCTGTCGCGTCTTCTGGGCCATGGAAATGTGCTTGGTCCCCTGGAGGTGGCACATCATGGTGACGCGATCTGCCGTTCTCACGTTGCACACCTCGCAGAGTAGGTACCCGTCCATCTGTGTCACCTGGTTCAGCGCTCCCACGTTCGTCACCATGGTGAACTTCGTCGGCTTGAAGTCGTCGCCCTCTTCCTGTCTCCTCAGGTTCTGGCTCTGTTGTTGGTCGTGCTGCAAGCGCTGCGGCCTTCCTCTTGTGTTTCTTCCCGTTGAGGTGATATTGCATGGCTTTCTCGGCGTTTGCAGTGATACCGCACAGCGCGCAGGTCTGGCTGAGCTTCTGTTTCTTGCTGCTCGTGTCCACATAAGCATTGGATGTGTAGCAACTATTTTAGGGGAAATTTTGTCGTGAGACAGTTGATTGTTGGTTTTATCCACAAGATAAGCAAAAGGCAAATTTGGCCGTAGCATACTAGAAAAATGTGTATTGTTGTCTCCATGAACAAAATAACAACAGCGACATAAGAGAAATGATCTTGTGGGACATTGCTATTTATTGGTTTTGGCCGAAACACCAATTTTACTCTTCAAACATGAAGAAAACTGTAACAATATATCTCTAGACATGGTAGCAAGGAAAAGGTAACTATCAATTTTTTTCTCAATGCACAAAATTGGCTTGGAGTTTCTTGTGGCCAAGACGAACAGATAATATGGTCCCACAACGTAAATTCCCATGTTATTATTTGGTTAGTGGAGATAGCAATACGCAACTTCAAAGTACCAGAAACTCCTTCCACCGTGTCAGCCTTCTCCAGATGACAAACAAGGAAGGCCTACTTAATACTGAAAGCTCATACATATTATAGAGTTTAATTAGGGGAGCGAATTCCTATTAAACTTTCACCTAGCTTGTTTTACAAAGAGAATAATTCGAACCTAAGGCCTCTAGGACACAAGTAGAGAGAGTTACCACCGCGCTATACCACTTCTCCATATGGCCAATATTAAATATTTGTAAATGGTTATGAAAAACTATTCTCTTGATTTTCTTCAATGCATATAATTTGGAAGCAAATATAGCATACTAAATTATTGTAAACTTGTGCTCACGTTCGGTTAGGGCAGGACAACTATAAAACCTATGCAGTATTCTGATTACTTGGAACAAAATATATTTATAATTTTGTGTCAACCTTGGGAATAATTTCTTCGGATTGTTTTTGGCATTCTCTTACAATAAATGTGAAATTATTATAATAATGCTTTCTATAATCTGTATTGAAATGACAAACTGTATATGGAAAATCGTGCTATTAATGTTTGTCTATTTTTTATGCATGTCTAATGCAACTTCGTTAACAAGCATGTAATCCAATTTGATATAAGTGTTTCCTATGGCTTTCTATTGATACATCACTACTGTAGGATGTAACTGCATATAGAAATTTATGCTATTAATTTTTGTCCACTTATTTGTGTCTAATGTAAACAAATTTTATAGTCGTGTATGGACCTCTATCCTTGGGTGGTTCATAAGAGATCTGATGGCTACACTCAACAACATTTCATTCATACCATAGGGGAAATACAGCCACAAAAACATTGTATTGTTTAATTTTGGTAACTTATTTGAATTAAGTGATGCTCATGTCAGATGTTTATTAAATTATATGGTGACAATATATTTGAATTCATTTCATGTTTTAGATATCTAAATAGCACCTTAAGTGAGTTTTGTTGGTGTTGATCTCGGTTCACCTGAGATCAAAAGAAAGAAAAGATAATACACAAAAGCAAAAAGTAGAAAAGATAAAGAAAAAAGGGAAAAAGGTAAAAGTAGACCAAGTAAAATCCCCTCAACGGAAACGAGCGCCACGATCGGAGGCTCTCCTAATCAACTCGGACTCGGTCCCCTGCCGTATTGCTCTATAAAAGCTAAAGGTGATTAAGCTGCAAACTAGGTTCCTAATCACAAGATCCAAAACCGATAAAAAAAGAGCAATTACGGTGGGAAGATCCGAGCAACTCCAAGCCGTACCCGGATAGTGCCGGTGGAGGCCCGAAGGACTCTGTTTTTTCATCAATAAAAGAGCAGAGAAGGATTCAATGGCCGGGATCCTCCTTAAGTTGGCTAATCCCCCTTATTCATGTTTATTATGTTCATTAATGCGCAATTAGTGACTAGACATCATGATTATTGTTAATCACTAAAGCTTAAATTCTGCATCTAATTTTCTACATATTTTGTCGGATCAGCCGCTGGATTAGAAGTTTTTTAGGTATATCAAGGAAAATAACCAAATCTCAAAACCATAGCTCCCAAATTTTCTCCAAAAATGATCGCCAGAATATTGAAATCTCGGATTTGTGGTGCAACTATTGAAAATAATAGATTAGAAGTACTTATCCGAGATTTTGATAATAAAATCGAGATGGATTAAGTTTTTTGGCGAGTCGCGCCCTCGTGCATGCCGCTGTATGTTGTACCGCCTCGCACGCCTTCCATCGAGCATCGACGCTGCAAGTAAATCGTGAGTACGGCAGCGCCGTTCGGCCACCGCCGACCGGCAGCGCCGAAGGAATCGGCCCTGAGCCGCATGCATTTCTCCTCGTGCTGCAAGCCGCGCGCAAAGATAGGGCTGGCAGGAGCCTCCATGACAGTGCCCATAGCCTGGCTGGCAGGGCCAGCAGCTTGGGCGGCAGCACCAGCGACCTCGCTGGCTGCCTGCAGGCTGCGCCAGGCAGCCGCTCGCGGTGGCATCACTCGCGGATCAGATTTTTCGGGGGAGCCTGCGCCTCTCCGTAGCCGCCTCCGAAGCTCACTCGTGATCTCATTTTTTTGGTGGAGCGCGGACTGAAATGCTTTAGGGTTTGGTGGAAGCCGGTTTTATTTGTTCCTGAAAGATTTTTGGCCATCGGATTCGGATGTATGGCTCAGATTAAATGGGCTGGTGGGCTGCACGTGGGGAGAGGTGGAGAAATTAACTGGCCGAATCTGGCCACGGGCTTCGGCCCAAGTTTTACAACCAACAGTTGTTTTTATTATTTTATTTTGTTTTTTGTTGAGCTGAGCTAAAATATAATGCGCTAGTTGTGGGTCAGTAAATGATTTTTGTATTTTCTATTTAATTTAGTGTTAATTATGTCTTTTAATTATGTTTATGTACTGATTTAAATAGAAAAATATTTATGCTCATAACGTTAACATATTGATGAGTCTAAATTAAATTTGAACCAACAGGATAATTTAATTTAGATGATTTAGTGTGTTAATGATGTTTATCATTTTAAGCATCAATAATGGTAAATTTTATTAATGTTTATAATTGATGCTTAATTTGAGAATGATAACTCTAAAATTAATTCTGACCAACGTTGATTTAATTTTCGAGTCATATTTATATTTAATTATGTTTGAAAATTTTATGTCATTTTCTGCCCAACGGTGATGTGACATAAAATTGTATTATTTTTATTGCATGTGAGATTATTTACCAACGTAAATTTATTTTCATTCAATTTTCTAATGTTTATATTTTATTATGCACTAATGACAACCACTGTGACGCCATTTCGATATGAGAATATCGAACAACTTACGGGCAGTAACTTCTCTCATTGGAAGACCTGCGTTGAGATATATTTGGGATTTAATCAGCTGGATTATGTCCTGAGGGAAGATAAAACAGTGGCACCAACTCTAGGTGTTGCTGGGTATGACGACCTCAAAAGAACTTATGAGGCTAAGTTGGAGAAATGGGAGAATCCCAACCGTGTAGCCCTACTTGTAATGAATGCCTCAATATCTCCGGATATTATGGTAGCCCTTTCAAAGAAAGACGTCGCCAAAAAAATTTCTTGCGACGGTGGAAGAGCAATTTAAAGGCTCCGAAAAGATTTATGCTCATGAGCTTTTTGCAAAGCTTCTTGAGAAATACACTATGGATGGGAATATGTGGAGACATATATTAAGGAAGGTTAATGTATCATCAAAGCTTAAGGCTTTGGATTGTGAATTAAGTGAGAACCTTCTCATAATTATGATTTTGAAATCTCTTCCTAGTGAGTTTGATCAGTTTAAGATTAACTACAACTCACTGAAGGAAAAATAGACGCTTGATGAAATGACTCCTAGAGTTGTACAGGAGGAAGAAAGAATAATGAAGCAAGCACATGACCAAGCTCTTAATGTTAATTCCTCGAAGAGGAAGAATGAATGGAATGGTTTTGGTCCATCAAAGCCTCGTAAGATGTCACTTAAGAATCAGTCTCCTCAGAAAGCAAAAGGTGTCAGTACTTCCACTACGCCTAATCCTTTCGCTACGCCCAGTTCTTCCGCTGCGCGTGCAGGAGGTGCATGCCTCCATTGCAACAAAATGGGACATTTCAGAAAGGTCTACCCTGAATTTCTGAAATGGCTGATGAAGAGAGGTAACGATGAAATTACGTTCATTAATGAATCACTTTATGTTGATTTTTCTAGAAATACCTGGTGGATTGACTCAGGTGCAACTGTTCATGTTGCAAATTCCATACAAGGATCCGTACGACCCAAAAGTTGGGATGAAGGGAAGGAAGCCTTAAAGTCACAAATGGAAAAGAAGCGGAAGTTGAAGATGTGGGATCTATCACACTGAAGCTACACTCAGTACATCCGTTTCAATTAAATAATGTTCTTTATGTTTCCTCGTTAAGTAGGAATCTTATTTCAATTTTATGTTTAGATGATAAAAATTATGAGTGTTTATTTAGTCATGGATAATACACTTTTATGCACTGTAATAAAAATGTTGGCCTCACCTTTAGACGGGGAAAATTATATGTGTTATCTCTTCATGATTCTGTTATTTATGTGAACGATGTTTGTGATCTCGATAACGTAAATACGGAATATGGCGTTGAAAAGAAATGGAAAGGCATTATTACTTCATCGAAATTGTGGCACCGTCGCCTTTGCCACATTTCGAGGGGGGAATCGAACATTTAATTAAAAATGACACGCTTCTTCCATTAGACTTTTTAGATGTCGATAAATGCATCGACTGCATTAAAGGAAAATACATAAAAACGATTAAAAAGGAGCGACAAGAGACTCAAAGCTCTTAGAACTTATTCATACTGACATATGCGGGCCATTTAACGTTAAATCCGTAGATGGTTTTGATTCGTTCATAACATACACGGATTATTTTTCCCGCTATGGATATATTTATCCCATACGTGATCGATTGGAAGCTTTGGACAAATTTAAAGTATTTAAAGCTGAAGTTGAGAATCAACTTAATGAAAAGATCAAAGTAGTATGGTCTGATCGCGGGGTAGAATATTACGGAAAGCATGCTCCTTATGGGCGAATTCCAGGATCTTTCGCGAGGTTCCTAGCTGAGAATGGAATTATTGCTCAATACTCAATGCCTGGTGAATCTCAGCAGAACGATGTGGCTGAGCGACGTAATCGCACACTCATGGATATGGTGCGAAACATACTTATTCGCACGACTTTACCAGTAAGCCTATGGATGGAGGCTTTAAAGACAGCTGCACACATCTAAATCTTGCTCCAACAAAGTCAGCACCGAACACACCTTACGAGATATGGACGGGAAGGAAACCGAGCTTGAATCATTTACGTGTGTGGGGTTGTCCTACAGAGGCTAAAGTATTCAATCCACAATTAAAGAAATTAGACTCAAAAATAGTTAGTTGTTTCTCATTGGATACCCTCAACGGGGAAAGGGATATCGCTTTTATTATCTAAACCACGTCACGAAATTTGTGGAAACAAGACAAGCGGTATTTTTCGAGGATGACATCACAAAAGTTACTAAAATTGATCTTAAGGAGAAACAAGTTTATGTTCCATCCCCGAGTATCCAAGAGTTTATTTTTTCATTTAAAAATGTCATTGTGATGCCGGATCCTCCTCTCGTTCATTCCGAAAATAATGAAAATGTTGCAATAAATAAAAATGAGTTAGTGAACGAGAATCCAGAACCTGAAAATGATCTTTCACCACCTCCTCCGTTACACAGATCACAACAAGAATGAAGAAATCCCGTCCGAGATGACTATGTCACTTACATGACTGATGACGTAAATAATATAGGAAAAGTGGAAGATCCTTCTTCTTATAAAGAAGCGATGAAAAGTGAAAACTCGTCTAAATGGCTTATGGCTATGGAAGACGAATTAAAGTCTATGGGCAGTAATGATGTTTGGGACTTAGTAGAGATTCCCGAAGGAGCCAAAAGAGTCAGATGCAAATGGGTTTATAAAACCAAATATGACTCCAAAGGGAATATTGAAAGGTTCAAAGCGAGACTGGTTGCAAAAGAGTTTACACAAAGAGAAAGAATCGATTACAACGAAATCTTTTCTCCCGTGCCAACCAAAGATTCATTTAGAATCGTGATGGCATTGATAGCTCATTACGATTTAGAGCTACACCAAATGGATGTTAAAACGGTGTTCTTAAATGGTGATTTAAATGAAGATGTTTATATGGCTCAGCCGGAAGGTTTTGTCGTAGAAGGAAAAGAACACATGGCGTGTCGTTTGAAGAAATCCATTTATAGCTTGAAGCAAGCCTCGAGACAATGGTACCTCAAGTTCGATAAGGTGATCCGAACTTTTGGTTTTACAGAAAATACCGTGGACAACTGCATATACGTTAAATTTAAAGGCAGTAAATTCACAATTTTAGTCCTATATGTTGATGTCATATTGTTGGCTTGTAGCGATAAGGATATGCTACATGAGACCAAGAGTTTTATGTCATCAAATTTTGATATGAAGGATCTCGGTGAAGCCTCTTATGTTCTAGGCATTGAAATTCATCGAGACAGGTCCAAATACATATTAGGGCTATCACAAAAGGCATACATCGAGAGAGTACTGAAGAAATTCTATATGCATAAGTGCTCTCCCACGCTTGCTCCAATAGTCAAAGGTGACAAATTTGGGACATTTCAATGTCCAAGGAACCAAATTGAAGCTGACCAGATGAAGTCGGTTCCATACACTTCAACTGTCGGAAGCATTATGTACGCTTAAGTATGTACGCGCCTTGACTTAGCTTTTGTAACGGGAATGCTTGGCAAATTCCAATCAAATCTAGGAATGGACCACTGGAAGGCCGCAAAAAAAGTCTTGCGTTACACGTAAGATACTAAAGATCACATGCTAACATATCGAAAATCTGATAACTTGGAAGCTATTGGTTATTCAGATGCTGATTTCGCTGGCTGTGTGGATAGTAAGAAATCCACATCAGATTATATATTCACACTGATCGGGGGAGCTATATCGTGGAAAAGCTCCAAGCAAACTCAGCCTGCATCGTGGACAACATGTTATGAGGCTACTGCGCAGGCTGTATGGCTAAAGAATTTCATTCCTAGGCTCAAAGTGGTTGACAGCATTAATAAACCACTTGTGCTATACTGCGATAACGAACCTGCAGTTTTCTATGCGAGTAACAACAAGTCAAGTGCTGCTGCCAAGCATATTGACATAAAGTACCATGTTGTGAAATATAGAATCCAGGATCAAACAATTAATGTCAAGCATATTAGTACGCCACATATACTTGCGGATCCAATGACAAAAGGCTTACCACCCAATATTTTTCGTAATCACGTTGCCGGCATGGGATTATTGGAGGCCTTATGATTCTGGAAAGTAGGGACCTTTTAAAGAGCCGCTCCCCGTAAAAAATAATGTTTCCATTTGAAATAAGTTGATGTATTATAAGTGTTGAAGTTCAATGGTTTTAATAAACCATTGTAACACATCACTTTGTACATTATACTTATTAAGAATGGATAATAAAGTGAACCATACGATCAAGGGGGAGAATGTTAGTGTTGATCTCGGTTCACGTGAGATCAAAAGAAATAAAAGATAATAAGCAAAAGAAAAAAGTAGAAAAGATAAAGAAAAAAAGGAAAAGGTAAAAGTGGACCCGGTGAAATCTCCTGGAGTCCTCAACGGAAACGAGCGCCACGATCGGAGGCTCTCCTAATCAACTCAGGCTCGGTCCCCTGCCGTATTGCTCTATAAAAGCTAAAGGTGATTAAGCTGCAAACTAGGTTCCTAATCACGAGATCCAAATACCAATCAAAAAGAGAGCAATTACGGTGGGAAGATCTGAGCAACTCCAAGCCGTCCCCGAACAGTGCCGGTGGAGGCCCGAAGGACTCCGTTTCTTCACCAAGAAAAGAGCAGAGAAGGATTCAATGGCCGGCGACGGATCCTCTCCTGTAAGTTGGCTAGTCCCCCCCTTAATCATGTTCATTATGTTCATTAGTGCGCAGTTAGTGACTAGGCATCAGTATTATTGTTAATCCCTAAAGTTTAAGTTCTGCATCTAAAAATTTAGAACCTAACAAGTTTAAACTTTCAAAAGAAAGCCACTGATACATTTTTAGAAAGCCAACATGTTTGAGCCAACTTCAAGTATGATAATCACGTTCCTCATATGTTTTAATAAAATTTATATTATCAATCATGAAAGCAACAAGCTAGAAGGAACTCTGAAAAGAATATTTATACTCTCAGATTTCTTAATGCAAAAGTGACATATAAAATAAATATTTTTTGCATGGTATGTAGAAAATCAGAAGAAAATCAGAAGAAAACCTAGGCCAAGCAGCTAGAATTTCAAATCCCCCAAGGATCTGAACTAGTAGAGTCCTCAGAGGCTCAGACCAGTGAGAGATAAACAAGTTCGAGGCTATACATCTGAATGCACGAAAAAAAGATCTAGTTCTATTTCTATGATTTCCTTATCATGAAGTGTACACACGAAAAAAACATCTTCACAACTCTAAACAAAAAAAAGAAGGAAAAAAAGAACAGCTACCTAAATCGGGTCCGTCAGCGGCGACGGATCGATGGTGGTGTGGTGAGACCTAGCCTTCTAGTGGCGGATCAATGGGACCGCTAGTGAGGTTGATGGTTTCGCACTGCCTCTGGCGAGACCTAGGCTTCTGGCAATGGATCGATGGTGGCATGGCGGCCAAAATCGAGGGCGACTGGCGGCTAGGGATAGGGTTACTAAGGCTCAAGTTGGGAGTAAACCTGTTGTCACTGTAGTCTTTGATGAGGTGATGAGGACATGAGGTGGGCTGCGTAGCTGCGTTCTACCTCACGTGGGCTGGGCTGAATTTTAATTCTAGACTATTTCAAATACCCGACGGGCATCTACAAATGGGAAATAAAACCCGCACTCGCACTTGTGGCACATCAGATCGACTATTGATCAGACTCCAAGGTAAAAAATCCCATCCGTACCCGCAACCAAACTCAACAGGGAGCTAGACCTATGGTTGGGATTGCCATCCCTACATGAATTGCCGCTCCGGTCAAGATGTGATACATATTTCTGTCCACGTGTTGTGAGCAACATGAGGAGCAAGATAGGAAACAAGATAGGAAACCTGAGCGGGGCTAGACAGTCTACTTCTTCAAGATTTGTATGATTTCCATGTGTAGTCACTCAAGGGTCGGTGCCATAGAAGCTAGGTTGCACCGGTGCCACATATTTTTTTTTCAATCTTGAGGAGCAGCCAAAACAACCTATAACAGGTTATCTATTTTAATAACCCATTTTGGACTGTTTTTCACTCATGCCCTAAAATAGACATGAGCAGTACGCAGCTCATTCCACGTATGCCCCCACCCCTTGAACTCTCCGCCCATGGCCTCCCCTCCTGATTCCTCCTTCGACCTCCCTTTCCCCGTGTCCCATTAGCCAAGGTCGCCACTGATGGGACATGACCCGGCTCCATCCCCTTTTGCTCCGTTTCAGTCGCGACTCCTCCAAGCACTGCTTGCTCCAGTTTATGACATCCATGTGATAGTTTCTTAAAATTGCTAGCCACTAGATCTAACAGGATTTAATGAAAGTAAATCAAATCCTAAACTATTTATGGAAGAACAAGAACTAGAATGCAAACATACCTTTGTAGATGTAGAGGCCGTGGTGGTGCTACCGAAGTCGAGGTGGTGGCACACCGGGTTAGAAGCGGTAGAAGCGATGGCGGCGGTGCTAGACGGCGTCGGGTGGTGACAGTGGAGGAGCAAAGGCCTTCCCATCACTTGGTCAGGATGTGTTGGGCACACTGAACCTTGGTTCACGTGCCCGAGTCACCCTCTTAATATGGCGCAGGCGTGAGGGGACCCCGACCATGGGTTGGTTGGCGGCCCCAATTAGGGTGCGTAAGAGGGAGTTGGACACAGTATGGTTGTTGCCCAACCGAGCCAGGATCAAAACTAACATTCTCCCCCTTGACCATGGAAAAATAACTTACCTCTTCCTAACTTAATTTCTAAACTTAGTGTCTATTTCCTCATGCTTGACATAATGACGCATTAAAACAGTCATTCACGTACTTTTTTTCTCGACGACCACAATACATCTCACATTTAGAAATAACCTTACACTTAGATGGCCCCTGAGTATCCAGGTGAACATAGGCTCTCACTTAAATCCCATGCCGGCTACGTGTTCTCTGAAAACACTGGGTGGAATACCTTTTATAAGGAGGTCTGCAAGCATTTGCTTGGTACTAATATGCTCAGGACTAATAGTGTGATAATGTATTTTGTACTTCACAACATAAAACTTAATGTCGATTGTTTGGCAGAACCACTCGACTTGTTGTTGTGAGAGTATAGTACTGTTGGCTCATTCTCGATGCCATCAACCACTCTAAGACAAAGTAAAAATTTCTTAAGCTTTAATGTCTGCTCGGTGGCCTCATTACAAGCAACAAACTCGACATGTATTGTGCACTATGCAGTGACAGTTTCTTTAGAGCTTTTCCATGATATAGCTCCATTTGCAAGGGTAAACATATAACCTGATGTGGATTTCTTAGTATCCACACAACCCGCAAAATCTAAGTTTGAGTATCCCACAAACTCGAGTGGGTCTGACTTATGACACGTCAACATGGGGCCTTTTTTTCCCTTGCACATATCTTAATGATTCCATAATTGCCTTGTAGTGATCAATCTCAAGGTTGGCCTTATATCTGCCAACATCCTGTTACGAATGCTATGTCACGACGAGTACATACTTGAGCATACATAAGGCTTCCGACAACAGGGAACTGATTTCATTTGATCGATCTCATATTGGCTCGTGGGACGTTGAAAGTTCCCAAACTTGTTACCCTTGACTATAGGAGCAAGAGAATATTTACTCGTTTACATTCCGCACTTCTTGAGTACACTTTCTAAGTATATCTTTTGGGTTATAACCAATAGTCCTTTACTTCTATCTCAGTGAATTTAAATTCCTAGCACGTAGGATACTTCACCATGATTCTTCATACCAAAGTTGGAGGACAAAAATTTAGTTTGTAACAGTAGATTAATATCACTACTCGCAAGTAATGTCATCTACGTAAAGAACGAATAAAACAAATTTCCTATTATTAAACTTAGCATATATGCAGTTGTCCTCCTCATTCACCTTAAACCCAATCTTTCTTAGTCTCATTGAACTTGAGATATCATGGCCTAGAGGCCTGTTTAAGTTCATAGATGGACTTCCTTAATCGAAATCCCATATATTGCTTACTCTTAATGATAAATCGTTTTGGTTGTGTCATATAGACATCCTCATATAGATCCTCGTTGAGGAACGTCATTTTTACATCCATATGATGCAATTCTAAATCACAATGTGCCGCTAAAAGCCATAATGATTTTAAATGAATCCTCAGAAAAGACGAATGAGAACGTCTCGTTATAGTTATGCCTTTTCTTTGATTGAAACTCTTTTCCACAAGTCTGGCCTTATATTTTTTGAATTTCCTTTTGGAGTCACGTTCGATCATATAGACCCACTTATGGCCTACTATTTGCACTGCATTAGGAATTTTGACTAATTCCCAAACTTTGTTGGCACTCATAGACCTCATCTCATCCTCCAGTGCTTTACGCCACTCAAATGATTGAGGACTTCTCATGGCATTTTTATATGAGGTGGGATCATCCTCCATTAGAATTTCTTCACTCATATAGATCTCAAAATTGTTAGGAATAGCCAATTTCCTCACTTTTTGAGATCTTCTAATTGACACATTATCTTCAATTTGAAGCAGTTGTTGCTCATCATCATTAGCATCTACTAACTCAACAGGTTCAGAAAACTGGGCTGGTTCCTGCAGAACAGGAGCCTCACTTACTATCGGTGCCGCCGGTGAAAAACTAACAAAAGTTGTTGAAACACAGCAGCGGGCACTGTTAGTTCAACTACAACGGGTATCGAGAAATATGGTTCTTGAATCATTGAAGTGTGTGCATACACCTGTGACGACCTGGGGGGTCCCGACATTTTAGAAATCGCATTGGGTGGTGCCGTGATATGCGACATCCAACAGCATACACGAAAAGAATCATATAAACATACAAAGTCCTTTCATTTCTCAACAAAGTAATGTTTATAACATAATGTACATCATTACATACGCAGCGGAATAAATCTCTATACATATGCACTCTTGACCCTAACTACGTCAAAGAGAAGTTGTCCAGTGTGCGGACGCTTCCCACTGGCTTCATAAGAGTGTAAGGCAGCAGCAAGGGTTCCGGTGAGTTATACGAACCGTGGAGTCCGATGTCCCACCGAACAACCGTCATCATAGCATGAAACATGCTACCTGCAAAAGCAACTAAAGATACAACCATGAGCACAATGTCTCAGTAAGGCTTAACCAGCTTTCTTAAACATGTAACTCTATATACTAGAAATTAATTATATAGGAAGCTTAGCTAAAGGCACTTGCCTAAACATTGATCCTTATTCTCAGATTTTTATAGCAGCAAATTAATAGTCCTTACGCAACACAACACCGGAAGTCCACAATAAAAAAGAAACGCTTATTCTGATGTTGCTTGCCTAAGGTGGAATAGATAATTTTCGCTATCTCTAATGCATCCAAGATTGTAAAACAAGGATTCACAAAGAATATAATTCTTATGATTCAATTACTCTTAATTTACTACGACACAGCGCAGTGAACAAGTATGCTCAGTCCATAACCGTGAGCGGCGGTGACTCGAATCAATAACAACCCGGAATACACGACACATACAACCGCCTTGAAAGACTCTTACGGGAGATCTTTCTTACGTTATATGTGGCCACCTTTCACACAACATCCTGATGTAGAAACACGCTTCGTCCCGAGCAGGGAGGTCCTCTACACGAACACGTTGGAGTTACCCGCTAAAGGATTTACACCCCCGCCTTCTCAACGCCATTCCCGAACGAAGGATGAGTTTCTGCACCAAAGTCCACCGAGTTACATCAGTTTAATGGGTCCCATATACAATTATGTATCCGGTACAGCTCAAACATGCTCAGCAGGTCCGCACATGGCGCGGTTCTTAACTGACACAGATGGGGCTACAATCTCAACCTCCACATCGACCTTGCCCTAACCGGCCCAGGCCCAATGTGGTCACAAGCATTGCCCCACCGATCGGGTCGAGACAATCTTGCATGTTCCATCCTATAGAACTCCCCATCCACATCTCAAATTATTAAAGGGTAATCTACAAACTAACATCTCGCGGGTAGTCTTCACTACTCGACTTCTCTCGCAAGTAGCAGTCAACTACTCGACTTCTATCGAACCATCTATAACATTAGCCTAGCAAACTAGTATGATGGAATCCTATACTACTCATTCTGTCTAGTAATTTACTGGTCATGCAGGTGGAGTGTCATTCAACTTAGACATAATGCACAACATCCATTCTAATCAATATAAGGTGATTGTAAAGCAAAAGTTTACAAAGGCTGCTATATGCAAACCGGGGCTTGCCTTGCTCAACGGTTGACTCAATGTTAGTGAAGATGTCCAGATCAGCTACTACTTCATCCAAGTGTAGCTCTTCGTTGAACTCCTTCATCACGTTTGCTATCGACATGATTATGCACATATAATAAAAATATGATTTAGTATTTTGAAACTTGCAGCTAATATTAATTTAAAAGTTGATTAAGTACTATTAAAATGGCCCAAAGAGACCTCTGTTGTTCAAAGAAAAACAGAGGAAGGCTAAACTTAACCTTGGTTGAAGTATAAATTCAAATAGGTTTTTAAATTGGACATATGGAACTAAGCAGAAAATTACTGATGCTTAGAAAGTCTACTGAAGATGAATTTTTTTTACAGTGAACTCTACATAGAGTATGTGAAACACTAGCACAGTTTCAGACTCAGTTGAGGAAGCAGGTGTGCACAACAATTCCCTAAGGCTTTTCCCTTCTCTGAATTAACTGAAAAGTTCTGGGTTTTTGTCATGCAACAATGTGTACTTTTTGTTAAGTACACATTTTTATGATTCTATGAAAATTGATTTCACAATTTTCTGAGCTTCCTACAAGGAGATATGGATTTAACAAGGTTTGGCTACAATCTGAAATTCGTTCTGTTGTTTTTGGCATTTTCAAAGGCATAGAGGATTGGAACATGATTTGATCCAGTAAATGAAGTCAAATGATTCTGAAATCTTTTCTGGTGATCAAAGGAATTGTGAAGGATGTTCCGACCAAAACTGGTGATTTTACAATTAACAGAACAACTGGAATTAAATTCTCAAGCTTTGCATAAAGGAATTTTGGATACAATTCCATGGACTTCCGTACCAATTAAATTGCATTAATCCAAAGTACTGGTTAAAAGGAATCCAACAAAATTTGTTTCAGAAATTTGGACAATTCTACAACAATCTATGGATTTTGAAAGTTGGAATAGAATCTGGAATTTCTTTTCAATTGAAAATCCTTTAAACAGGACCCAGGCCCACTCGATGTAAGGGCCCAAGTTTTACATTAGAAAGTGTTCATTACCCACACACCTCACCTCATTTTTGGTAAACTTATGAACACATTTGAAGAGCAAGTAACCACAATCAATAGATAATTAGGAGATGAACTCACAAAATGCAAAAGGGGTATTTCCCACATGCATCATATAGGGGCTGAGCACACTATCAACTCCTAAACTTTGTTAGTAATGCTCATGCCAATTTTCACACAAATCCAAAACCTTTTGAGGTACTTTTGGATACAATCATTAAAAGGCTAGTTTAGACTTCAATTCAAGTTCAAACTCCTTTCATCCCATAAATTCAAAAGTGGGATTCATATTCATACTCAGCACATTTTTATGAGCTCATACACCAATTTTCACTCCATCTGGAGTTGATCTTGACATGAGCCATTTGAGCAGATTCAAACCAAATTTGAATTTAAACCTCACATGTGCTGCAAATTCATCCAAACCATTTTAAATTTTGAATTATTCAGATTCAAATGGTCATTGAGTGGTTTGATCAAAATTCCAAGGGTATTGGGGTCCCTAATATTCAGAGAAGTAGGAAAAATTCAATTTAGTGGGACAAAATTGGGGCTGGGACCCACTGTCAGCCACACTAATCGACTGAACCGACTCGGCTCTGTTTCTCTTCGCACGACCAAGCGCCAGCGTGCCGGCCGAACCCCTTCCCGACGGCTCACCAGTGCCAGATCCTGCTTGTTGATGTTCTGGCGCCCTTATCCCCCACACAAGCAGCACAATCAGTATTCTTCACGTTCCCTCACTCGCGCACGCGTTCTCTGCTCTGTCCCACGAAGAACAGCCGCCCGGCGCCATTTTCGGTTCTTCCTGATCGCACAACCCGATCGATCATCGGTTGATCGTGCTCCAAGCAGAGAAGGAAGTCACCACCAGGTGCTCGTGCGTGATATCACCTCAGCTCTGAGAGTTCGTGCTCCTGTTGGCTGCAAATTGACGATTATCGCCGAGTGTCAGGACCCACCTTTCTCAGGGCCCACTTGTGCATTCCGTACCAATCCCTGGATCAGTAGTTGGTATGCACAATAGAATAGATCGAATACCATACATTATCTTAGTCTCAACATGACCTTTACAGTCTTACAAGCATGTCTTAGGTTACAAACCATGGGCCTCGTAGGGCTTCGAAAAAACAGAAAACAATCAAAGAGCAGCGGATTAAGTGGCTCCCATTCCCCTCAGGCAGCCTTGGGCGCAGGACTAAACCTACTCGTCATTGTACTGCGCTCCATCCTCTTCTTCCCTTTCCTCTTCTGCTTATAAGGGTCGTGAAGAAAGCAAGAGTGAGTATAGAAGGTACTCAACAAGCCCTAACACTACTCAAGAGGATGTGTTTCATGCAAGAGGGTTTGTAGCAAGGTAGGGCCATATGGCTTAGGGTTGCCCAAAAGCATTCATGCAGGGTCTTCTTGAAAGAAGGTTTTTGCAAAGCAAAAGAGGTAATTGTATCCTGATTTTAGTTGGTGGGACCTGGGGGAGTTTGAGCTCCATCCCGCAAGTTCCCTAAGTTTTAATCGAACATTCAAGCCCACGACTTTACTAGTTCCTGGCACACAGCCGTAATTTCCAAAACACGGCAAACACTGCCACACATCACATCAAGGAATCACACTAAGGCTACTCAACAAGAGCTCGGAACATAGTGTGCCAAGACCGTGACAATGGTTATCTAGATTTTACACTCTGCAGAGGTTGTACACTTTACCCACAGGTTAAGCACTCCTAGCAAGGGAGTAGCATAACATTCACCTCATCTTCCCCGAGTAACCACACAATCACACCTCAGGACTCACTCAGAGGCTATTTAGGCAATTACTCTCCCAGCCGGACCGGGTAATGACTCCCCCGTGTCTTTCCCTGGTCCCCCGTGCCCTACTGGCTGCCAGATGGCTCATGTGGTAGTCACCAAGAAGGTAGAGGGAGTCCTGCCCATACATGTTCTGTGGTTGCACAAAATCACTATGACGAGGTCATATGAACCGGTCCTTAAGTTGGTGAGGCGGATCCATCAATATCCACAATAGGTGGACTACACTGAAGCACACACTACTCATTCACCATAACCCACCTCAACCACTCCTTTTTCCCCCACTCCACACAACACACGTTGTATAACACAAATTCCCATCCCACTTCCTAACTCACACCACCAAGACACCTTTCAACACTTTTCGCAAATCTGATGGTTAAGTGTAGTGAGTCGCGATGCGAACATCGCGAGGGTTCCTAAGCATTCTATTTTCAAGGAATCACACGCGTCGTCACATTATAGTGTGACGACGGGGCCTTAGGGCATCAAGGAAGTAAGTTGGCAAGGTCAGGGAGGGGTTCTTGGCACTTCACATGTCAAGCACGTGACTAAGCAACCACTAGTCAAGTGGGTCTTAGCTACTACAACGTTTGAAAATAATCACGGGAAAACATGCATATTAAAAACAGGCTATCAGGGAAATTTTGCAAACTCATAGGAGCAATCTTGATCAAGGGGGTTAGAGATTGCCTTCAAAAGCTTCTAGGAATTTCTCGTAATCCGGGGCATCGAGTTCCCCGTCAGCTTCCTCGTTTGCTATAGTACGTAAATTGTTCGAATTAGCATCGAACCCAAAAGATTCCAAGAACTTAGGTAACATCCCAGTAATGTGGTTGTAGGGGTTTTAGGGGGTTTCCTAACGACAAACATGTTTTATTTGGCTTTTGGAGGGGGTTGTGTTTTTGTTCGGAGGGCCTCACCCTAGCTCCGTTTGCCGTTAACTTAATTAGTTGGGTTAGCGCAAATACTAACAATTAGCAATGCTTTAAAATGTTTTTAGCCTTTCTCCGCATGCTACTATCCTCTAATGACTAATTCCTATTTTTAGGGATTTTATGGAATTTTTCTGCACCCAGAAATGCCTTTTCAAGTTTCTATGTACACTTAGCGGGTGTGTCTAGCGATTTTCCAGCATATAGTGGCTGACAGGCGGGCCCGGACTCCTCAGGCCACTATTCTGTGGACCTAGACCCGGTCCACGGCCGCTGGGTCTCTGGTCCACATGGACCGAGCCCACAGAGGTTGTGGTGGGCGCGTGGGTGGGCTGGCGCCCGCGTGGCGCCGAGTCAGCAGCCACGTGGGCGCCCTGCCTGCGTGGCCTGCCACCTGGCCGCCACACAAGCGGGGGTGGTTAGGGCGGTCACCGGCGCAGCTGAGGTGTCTGGTGGCTCACCGGAACCGCGTTTCTTTCCCGACACGACCTAACGGATCTCATACCGGTGTGCTACACGTCGTAAGGAACCTCATAGTGATGTCCTTTGGCCGAGGGGGACGTCGGAGCGGCGGCTAGAGCTCGCCAGAGGTGGCGGGGATGGTGGTGCGTCGTAGAACTATGGATACGCTTGTTTTTCCCCTGGGTTTGTGTGCCATTCTATGATCGTCTGGTCGCGGGGAAGTTACTACGAGGCTCGGTTGGGCTGGTGCGGCCCTCACGGCGGCCGGCGGCGTGCCGAGGCGGCGGTTGTCCGGCGCGGGCCTCCTTCAAGGCTCTAGCATGAGTTCTAGGGGGTGGAGCTGTCCAAAGAACCTATAGGGGTGCCGAGGCTGGAAGGAGGAAAGGGGACTGCAGCTTACCGGCGGCAAATTCGGGAGGTCGGCCGGAGGTTGGGAAGAACGGGGAAACTCCAAATTGCCTGCTAGAACCAGCCGCTCTGCGCTCAAATGGTTCCGTGGGGGCTTGAGGTGGGTGGTGCGCACCTCTGGACCCGGATAGGGGTCACTTTTATAGCTGTCCGAGGCGGTGGCGGGGCGCCGGAGATATTTCTCGTGCGCCATCAATGGGGTCATCGGGTTTCCGCGGTATGAGGCTCGACTGATGGAGGGGGACGGGTGCTAGGGAGCGGAGGACCTCAGGCGGGGCAGCAAGACGCGACGGGGCACGTCAATTACCGGGATTTCCGTGTTTCTGTCTCGGTTTCAGCGGCGGCGTGAGGGGGAAGAAGCATAGTGTTGGGCCGATTTTTGGGCCACGCCGAGGGGAGGGGAGACGGGCTGGCGTGCAGGCTGCGCAAGGTGAAACAAAAGAGAGGAGGCAGGCCGAGCCGCTAGGGAGGTGGGCTGCGCCCATGGAAAATGGCCCATCTCCCTTTTTTGTTTTTCTTTTTCTCTTTCTTGATGTTTTGGCTTCCAAATTTTGAATTCAAATCAAATTTTCATCTATTGGATTTTGTGTCTGTTACACCGAGCTTCTGAGGTGCCTCGACGCAGCTCCCTTCGGCTCACCGTGGACAGCCCACATCACAGCCATCCTCACCTCCAATTTCCTGCACAAGAAAGGTGCGTTAGCATCCGGAGATCGGGTAGCCAAAAGTCTTTTAGCAAATGATCCATCGTGTAGCTTGATTTTCTATTTTTCCAAACACTAGTGCAACCTACCCGAGCTCGGTTGAAACCCAAATTCGGTTTACATGTACACCCAACGCTCGAGCTGGTTTGCAAGTAGTTTCTACACCCCCTAGCGCCTCTCCTCTAAGAAGAAGCAAGGAAAATCATCTAGAAATCGCTAAGTGCTAGCTGTTTTTCGTGCCGCCTTTGAAACCAGCTTCGAGTCACCGTGGAGCTCGGGGTTGCCGACCATTTCATCGGTGCTGGCTGCCATTTCTAGTTTCCTCACAATCTACTGATGCTCTAGGGCCAAAGAACCGACGATTTAGTGTAGAATTGAGGTGTTCCGAGCTCGCCGAAACCCTAGGTTCCACTGTCACCGCCTCGCACCTACTTCCGGTCATCGCCGGCAGCCGGCGACCCTTCAAACGGGTTCAGTGGGCCGAAATATGGGGGGCGGCGAGAGTTGGCCCAGGAGGTGGCCGGGAAGGCTATTCCGGAGACCCTCGCTGGACGGCGCCGCCGCTCGGTTCGGTTGGCGTTAGAAAGGAGAAGGCACTGTGCGTGGCACCCACGTCTAGTGTTTTAAACAATTTCCTAATTTTCAGTTTTCAGTTCAATCTTTAAACGGCCATAACTTTGGCTAGGATTGTCCAAATCAAGTGAACCAAATTTTGTTGGATTCAGCTCTTTGAGTACTTTCCAGCAAGACAAGTTTCACCCCATGAAACTCCTTAATTCTCCAAATTTAAACTGTTGGAAATTTTAACTGGAGATTCCTTTGGTGGAAAATTATAAATTTTGCCAAGAGTTTAATGGTAATATCCCTGAATTACATGAAAAATTTCAGATCCATCCGAGCTTATTTAGTCCACCTAATGGTGTGATTAAGTAAACTGGTCCAGAGAAAAAGGAAAAATGTCCAGAAACATTTTTCAGAAATTCTCTGAACTTCTTTAGCTCATATCATTTGCTAGGATTCTCCAAATTATATGAAACCAATTCCATTAGAATCATCTGAAACTCTAGTTTCCAAAAAGGCATGGCTTGATCCATGAAAATCCCTAGAAAATCATAAGAACTCTAAATATGGCCACATACACATTTATTTGTGCAGGGCTAAAATGGGATTTGCTTCAAATGAAATTTGGCCAAGTCCCTGTTTAGGTTGTCAACAAACCACAGTAAAATTTTCAGAGTGAAAGGGGCTGTCTAACTATAAGTATAGTCTTCACTATCTCAATTCAATACAAATGCATTTACATTTGACACACATCGTATTTTCATTTCGTGTAGTTACTAAGGTCAAAGAAGACCCGGAGGTTCTGGACTTTATTACTCCGGAAGAACATTTAGTCAATAACCAGCAGCAAGGCAAGCTCCGGTTTGCATTAACCTTTTTTTATAAAGTCTTATCTTTTGATCACTTACCTTATGCATTACTACAATGTGCATTAGTCTTGATTGGAAACCAATTGCATAGCCAAGAGAACCAGGGATTTTGGGCTTAGTATTTAAATCTCGAGTTGCCACAATAATGCTCAAATGGTATAGGATTTGGTACAAGTCGAGTAGTTGGAACTACTCGCAAGAATAGGCTTAGAGGCACACCACTCGGTTAGAGAGATAGACAATGAATCACATGGCATAAAAATGAGACCAAGCGGAGAGTAAGGGCAGAAGAACTTTGGGGCCTGGGTGCCATAGCTCTTCTTGTGTTGATTGAGGACCGAGCCGTGTACGGGCCTGTTGAACAAGCTAGAACTGTACCGAAGACCTATCGGCTATATGGGAACCGGGAAACCGATGTAATTCGGGTAGCGATCTGTTGAGGAATTGCTTGTCGTCCAGAGTGTAGGTTGAGATCAGTGAGGTGTAAATCGGCTAGCAGGCACCGAGGATGCTCCACATAGAGACCTCCTACTCGGGACGATAGGACCGGTTCAACACTTGGCTAACGGATGAAAGGTGGTTGCGTACGACGTCCGGGATGGTTGCTGTAGGCAACATCAAGTACAGACGTACGTGACGGGTTATTCGGGTAACCTTGCAGGTGTAAATCGATTATAACTGCCATCCCTCGCGGTCAGTGAGTACCACTTGTTCATTGTAGCGTGACGTAGAAAGAACAGACTAGTTGTCATGATAAAATGTTACTGGTTGAAAGTATCACATTGTTTGTTAATGAAATGCTTTCGTTTAGAGCAAATCAAAGTTCTTTTCAACCTTAGGCATGTCCCATAAGAGGAATGTGTTTCTTGTTTGATTGCGGACTTCTTATGTGGCTTAGCACAAGTTTTTCCACTACCTTGAGGCTAAAACTTGAAAATAAGGATCAACTAATTAGGCGAGTCTTATGCAAAGTACTTACCTATCCTACAATGCAAATCCATCATGTAGAGTTACATGTTTAGGTGAGACGGGTCAGTCTTGCTAAGCCATCGTGCTCACTGCTTGTTTGTTGAAGCATTTTCAGGGTTCTATGAGGAGGACGCTCCCGAGGAGGAGACGGACCCCCCAAGAGGGAACCACCGTTGAATGGGACCTGTGCACGCCGCCGTGTTAGTGTCCGTGTGTGCGCTAGTGGGATCACGTTCACGGGCTGAACGTAAGACCTTTTGCTTAGTCTACACTTGTGAGTGTAGAGTTTAATGATATTTTTATGTAACTATGTTCATAACAAGTTTATGTACTCAAATTTAGCTTCCGCTTATTGCCTTTTTCGTGTGGTATCCGGTGCTGTCCATAGCAGCACCCCTCAGCGAGATCCTGACATGTCAGGACCGTCGGATCCTCACACTCGATATAAAACTGACAACCAGAACAGAGGCACATGGGGCCACAGACTTAAAGCGTGTAGCCACACCCAATCCTGTAGCCACAAAAGATCTGGCCGAGCAAATTCACTCAATGATGTGCAGGAGCCGCCACCCTTTCTTCTTCCTCGCACCACCCGTGCTCTCCCGCGACGGAGCGTGCCGGCGAGCCTCGCCGCCAGGCATTCTACCGCTCGGAGCTTGCTGCTACTTGCCGCCAGAGCATAATTCGACATGGGGAATATTCTGCTGAGGTCGGTGATGGACATGGATGGCGCGGCGATGGCAGCGGCAAAGACAACTCCGAAGAGCTCGAGTTTTGTCAGAGATCCACCTTTTTTGCCAACAGTTTGCTACAAAAGCTCCGCACGATCATGCTGAGCATGGATCAGAATGGAAACTGTGATGAAAATAGTTCCAACATGGAGTTCATCGTATGACCGAGGATGTTTTGGGCAGCAGTAGAACAAAACTCGATGAACTACCCCTATACTTGATGGTTTTGATCACCGTTTGATCGAGGAGAACCGTAGAGACATAGAGAATCTGTCCTTAGACCAGAATGAACCCTAACTAAGCATGAATGATGAATTTTAAAATTTTCTCCCGTCGGTTCAAATAATCCACTTGAGCAAAAACTCGAATTCCGGCTGGTGCACTCCATGGCATGGCTGCAAACTTGAGGGACAACAAGAAGAGATTAAGGCGAAACTTGGATGTCGGTCGGTTGAGCATGACAGGCAGTGAGGTTTCTGGGCGACGTGAAGACGTCGGGGCGGCAAAACAGGACCGGTGAGTTGGATTCTCCCCTTTGCACAGCGAGCCGACCATCGGGCCACCCCCTTGGGCAGCACGGTGATGTCGAGGACGGTATATATGGCACACGCTTCGGTGGCTCAGATGAGGCGGCAAGGCACCAGAGGCGATGATCCGCACGACAATGATGAGTTGAAACCAAGCGGCGGCAAAACGACGTGCGAGTGGAGCAGGAGGCCGAACGAGGGAGCGAGAAGATCGGTCATGCGAGTGGGGGTGTGGTGATCATCACGTTCGGGCGTATTGATCGCCTCGGTGCGAGCTGGCTCGGTGGCGGTCGGCCGGGGGGCTGCATCCGGGAGGTGGCACGCTCTCGGCAGGAGGAAAACAGAACACACTGTGTTGAATTCAATTTGCTCACTGACAAGTAGGGTCCACAAGATACTTCTCCCCTCTTCAATATTCAAAATAGCTCCCCTATTCTACTCCGAAATTTGTGAAAATTTGCAGAGGAAATGAAAAGAAACTAAGGAACTAATTTGTATTCCCCATTTGCAAATTGATCAAGTTCAGTTTTAAAACTCAAACTTGATTTGAATTTCCCACTATGTTGAACTAAATATTGTTAACAAATAGTTCCAACTTCGAAAACAATTGGCAGCTCGGCTAAATTTGCAATGTCAGGAACTAATTGACTCATTAAGATTGGAAATTTTAACCAAGCTGAAAGTGAAATTTAAATCTGAATTTAAATCCCCTCTTTTGCTTAATTCAAATGAATAGCAATTAGAGTTTAAACATACAAATTGTACAGGGCTGCTCTTTGCATTCTGAAACCACTCTAGAGAACTCAAATTTGTCCTTTGACCAACTTGATTTTTAATTGAACCTCTCTTCTTGGTATTTTATGTGATATTTGTCATATGAGACAATGTCTCCATATTATTTCCCTCAAAATTCTTTGTTGCACATTAAAGTAAACACCTTAACTTTTTTAGGACTGTTACACCCCCCCTTAAGAGAACCTCATCCCGAGATTATAAAAGAAAGGACGAAGGTAACAAGATTACCGGATATAATCTGATAATAATTCGGGATAATTTGCGCGAAGATATTCTTCGCTTTCCCATGTTGCTTCTTTCGTGTTATGGTTGCTCCACAAAACTTTGTAGAACCATTACGTCCGATTTCTTGTAGTCCGAGTCTTTTCATCGATAATCTGGATTGGATGCTCGGTGTACGTGAGATCCGATTTCAGTGCTTTAAGATTTTCCGTGTGAATTTCAACCGCGGACTTGAGACATTTTCATAGATGCGACACGTGAAGATATCATGAATCCCATATAGGGACGTTGTCAATTCCAGCCGATAAGCCACTGGTCCGCACTTCTCCGTGATAGCGAACAGACCAACAAAACGGGAGGCGAGCTTTCCCTTCACGCTGAAATGATAAATCCCCCTTCAGCGGAGATACACGGAGATAAACATGGTCTCTGATGTCAAAGTGAAGAGGACGACGTCGTTTGTCCGTATAGCTCTTTTGTCGAGATTGAGCAGCCTATAAATTGGCTTGAATTACTCGATCTTTTTCCTCGGCCTCATTAACGAGATCAGTCCCGTATATGACTCTTTCGCCTGACTCACACCAATTCAGCGGTGTGCGGCATTTCCGGCCATAAAGATCTTTGTACAGTGCCATCTTGATGCTAGATTGGTAACCATTGTTATAGGAGAATTCCACCAACAGTAGATAATCATCCCAATTCTTTCCATTGTTGATGACACATGCCTTTAGCATATCCTCAAGAATCTAATTACTCGCTCGGTTTGACCATCAGTCTGCGGATGATACGTTTAACTCTGACTTAATTTGGTCCCCAATGAAGCATGCAGTTGCTCTCAAAATCTAGCTACGAACAGCGCACCACGGTCAGAAATGATAGTGCGAGGAACCCCATGTAAACACACGATTCTGGAGATATACAGCTCCGCATACGTCTTTGCAACATACTTGGTATGGACAGGAATAAAGTGGGCTGTCTTGGTCAAGCAATCGACCGTTACCCAAATAGAATCATGCTTGTTGATTTTCATTGGTAATCCGATGATAAATTCCATACTAATAGCTTCCCATTTTTATGCCGGGATATTCAATGGTTTAAGTGGTCCGACTTTCCTCATGTGGTCGGCTTTAACTCGCAGACACGTATTACATTCGGATATGTACTTTGCAATCTCACATTTTATCCGAGTCCATCAAAACTTTGTTTTCAAGTCATGGTACATTTTGTTACTGCCCGGATGAATGTAATATTTGGATAAATGAGCTTCATCCAAAATCTTTTTCGCAGTTTCATATCATGGGGAACCACTACCCGATCATTGAACCAAAATATTCCTTGATCGTCTTTCCGGAAACATTTCATTTCCCCGTAGTTCATTCTCCTCCGAATGTGACATATTTCCTTGTCTCTCTTTTGAGCTTCAACAATATCCTCTCGTAATGTAGGCATGAGAGCAAGATTATACAAAGATCCATATGGAACCAAGTATAAACTTGGTTCTTCTTCTTCAATCAGAGTAATGGTTAGGTTGTGAACATGCGCTTTCCGAGTAAGCACATCGGCAACCACATTCGCTTTGCCCGGATGATAGTGAATTTCAATTTCATAATCTTTAATCAACTCTAATCATCTCCGCTGCACCATATTCAGTTCCTTCTGTGTGAATATATATTTCAAACTCTTGTGGTCGGTATAGAGATGTACTATATTGCCTAGTAAATAATGTCCACGTTTTTAGAGCAAGGACCACTGCAGCAAGTTCAAGGTCATGCGCCGGATAATTCTGTTCATGCCTCCTTGGCTGTCGAGATCCATATGCGACCACACGTCCTTCTTGTATAAGCACGCAAGCAAGGCCAATGTCGGGTGCATCACAATAAACATCAAACGGTTTTGTTGTGTCCAGCTGAGCCAAAACCGGAGATGTGGTGAGATGCTTCTCTAACATTTGGAAAGATTGCTCACATGATTTGCTCCAAATATACTTGGTGTTTTTTTTTCACAGCTCCGTCATAGGTTTAGCAACTTTGGAGAAATTCAGAATGAATCTCCGGTAATAACCTGCTAAACCTAGGAAACTCCAAACTTCATGAATGGATGTGGGAGATTTCGATTTCAGCACTTGCTCAATTTTACTTGGATCTACAGTGATGCCTTCTGCTGAAATAATATATCCAAGAAATGGCATGTGGCTGATCCAAAACTCACATTTGTTAAATTTTGCATAGAGTTTGTGATCTCTAAGCGTTGTAGTACAATATGTAAATGTTTAGCATGTTCTTTCTTTGATTTGGAATAAACCAATAAGTCATCGATGAAGACCACGACAAACTTGTCTAACTCTGGCATGAACACTGAGTTCATGAGATACATAAAATGAGCCGGAGCATTGGTTAATCCAAAGGACATGAAAAGATACTCATAAGGCCCGTATCTTGTCAAGAACGTCGTCTTTGGTACATCTCCCGCCCGGATTTTTATTTTATGATAACCGGACCGAAGATCCATCTTCGAGAATACCTTAGCACCCACTAGTTCATCGAAAAGAATATCGATGCACGGTAGTGGATACTTATTCTTTATAGTGACAACATTCAATGGACGATAATCTACACACAGCCTCAATGTTTTGTCCTTCTTCTTTACAAATAGCGCGGAACAACGCCAAGGTGATGAACTTGGGCGTATTAAACCTTTGTCCATGAGGTCATTCAGCTGCTGCTCTAATTCTGCTAACTCTTTCGGTGCCATTTTATATGGGCACCGAGAGATTGGTGTGGTTCCCGGTGCTAGTTCAATTTTTAACTCCACATCACGTTCGGCGGCATGTCCGGTAAATCATTGGGAAACACATCTGGATATTCATATACCACTGGAATATCCTCAAGCTTAGCAGTTTCTACATTATACACAGCTGTGGCTTGCTGTGAAGGATCTACAAGACTTAAAGTACTGCTGCCATGGACTTGCACTACAGGAAACCTCACACCTTACGACCGCCATGGGCCCATGGCAGTCGTAAGTTACGGGACCGTCGTAAGTTACCTGTAACTTACAATGGCCGTAACCCTAAGCCGTTGTAAGTTAAAGACCCGTCGTAAACTATGAGTAACTTACGATGGCCATAACCTAAGTCCTAGTAAGTTAACCGGCCGTCGTAAGTTTCAGGTTTTAACCGCCGCCCCGGCCCGGGCTCGGGCTCGTTCAGCCTGAGCCCGCACCGCCGCCGCCGCCAGCGCCCGCACCGCCGCCGCCACCGAGCCCGCCGCCGCCATGCGCCGCAGCTGCACGCTGCCCCGCGCCGCCCCGCCGCCCCTGCACGCCTCCCCAGGCAGCTCCGCCACCTGCGCCGCCCCGCGCCGCCTCCCCCAAGCCCGCCCACTTCGAGGTACTTTTTTTAGTAATTAATTTAGTTCATTTAGTTGGTTTAGTAATTAATTTAGTTTACTTAGTTCATTTAGTAATTAATTTAGTTTGTTTAGTAATCAATTCAGTATATTTAGTTCATTTAATAATTAACTTAGTTCATTTAGTAAGTAATTTAGTTCATTTATTACATTTAGTAATTAATTTAGTTAATTTAGTAAGTAATTTAGTTTATTTAGTAATTAATTTATTCATTAAGTTCATTTATTACATTTAGTAATTAATTTAGTTAATTTAGTAAGTAATTTAGTTTATTTAGTAATTAATTTAATTCATTAAGTTCATTTAGTTCTTAATTTATTTTTTATTAATTAGTCTTGCTAATTAATTTTAATTTAGTTTAGTATTTCTTTTGAAATTTTTAGTTAGTTGATTATTAAAATAGAAATTTTAGTTTAATTTGATTGCTTGAGTGTATAATATCGATATATAAATAATAAACGGGCCTCGGGCCAGCTCAGCCCGACACAACCCAAATATGGCTCGACACGGCCCATTTAAAGGTCAATGGTCATGGACATGGCCACCGCCGAGACAACCGTCGAGAACGGTGTGATTTTCGATCAAGAAGCGCCGTTGGTGCCATGGCCATGGGAAGCGCCGTTGGTGCCATGGCCATGGCCGCCGCTGCCGTAGCCGACTAGTTTAGCACTTCTTAGGTTTCTGTGAAGTCAAACGATCATGTCCCAAGATTTTTTATCGATCTGTGTCAGAGAACAAGATTGTCGGAGTTCCTCCGCCGCCCGCCGCCGTCGTCGAGTACTCTCCGACCATTTTTAGCCTTAATCGCCCTCGTTCTTTCCACCTCTCTCTCTCGTTCTTACCTCTCTCTAGTAAATAACTCTAAAATGTAAGATTAACATAACCTATACAATATACATCACCCGTTTCTGACCGGCCCGTCTCACATGCGTTATGCATGTGAGGAGTGTAGGTTTGGAATTATCCCTTTTTAGACGGCCTCGGAGTGACCAAGGGGGCATGATTTTGATGAGACGCGGGGTCTGGATTCGAACGAAATTTCGACCACGTAACCCTAATGTTTTCCGATGCCCCACTATTGGGCGTGCAGTTGGAGAACAACGGGGTTATGCTGCCAAAATTTCGTCTGGATCTAGACCCCGCGTTTCGTTAGAAGCATGCTCCTCTCGGTCACTCTTGGGTGGGTTTAGGACCTATCCCTTCCAATAGATGTAAAGTGAACGTAATTTCTCTGGCTTTATACTGCAGAGTAAAACATGGGTGAAGACCGCAGTTGGATGTATACTGGTGTGAAGAGCAGATCTGGTGGTCACTCAGATGAGTGGTTCGCCAAGACAGATGCTTTTCTAGATCGAGCATTTTCGTTGTCAAATACCGATAAGGTGCGGTGCCCATGTATGAAATGTCGGAATACCAAATTTTTGGATAAAGTGGAACTTTCAATACATTTGTGTCGAAACGGTTACACACCATGTTATGAGGTCTGGACCTTTCACGGCGAGACAACTTCTAAAGCTGTACAAGAAGTGGAAGAGGACAATGATGATAACACGGGGGATGATAGGATGGATGAGATGCTAGAAGCTATACAACCAGACCTTACGAAGGATCAACCTACAACGGAGGTTGAAGCGTTCTTCGAGCTTCTCAAAGCATCAAAACAGCCGCTGCATGAACACACGGAAGTGACCCTCCTCACTTTCATGACTAGACTTATGGCAATTAAGTCTAAGTACTTTTTTCCTAATAATTATTACAACGACCTCATCAAATTGATCAGCGATATCCTTCCGTGGCCCCATAAGTGCCTAAAGATATGTACCCCACGAAGAAATTGCTTTCGGGTCTCGGTATAAAATATGAGAAGATTGATGTGTGTCCAGACAACTGCGTGCTTTTTTGGAAAGAATATGCCAAAGATAAGAAATGTTTACAATGTGGTGAATCGAGGTATGTCGAAGTCGTTAATGAAGATGGTGAAAATACGACGACAGAAGTGGCACGTAAGCAGCTTCGATACTTACCCGTGACACCTCGGTTGAAACGTTTGTTTCTTTCGTGAAAAAACTGCCAGACACATGAGATGACACAAAGAAGGTGTACGTCAGAACAAAGAAGTCATGACGCACCCGTCCAACGGTGAGGCATGGAAGGCGCTGGACCGGTTTGATTGAGAGTTCAGCCGTGATGCGAGAAATGTTCGGATTGGGTTGGCGACAGATGGATTCTCGCCATTCAGTACAAACGCTTCACATACTCCTGTTGGCCTGTCTTTGTCATTCCGTACAATCTACCACCGGCCCTCTGTATGAAGTATGAGTTCATGTTCCTTAGTCTCATTTTACCTAGGTCGGATCATCCTGGGTCACGTCTCAACGCGATGTTGAAACCGCTGATCAATGAATTGAAATTGTTGTGGACAGGAGTTGAAGCGTACGAACATTACAAGAAGTAGTTATTTAACCTTCGAGCTGTTTATTTGTGACCTGTCCATGATTTTCTGGCGTATGGCATGTTTTCTGGATGGAGCACTCAAGGTCGTTTGACACAAGGAACGGCTACGAGGATACGATTCATTTGTTCTTGCTCACCAAGTGGAGCAAGTGCATTATCTACCTTATCCATGCAAAAACTCGATGCTTGGTGGGTGGTACATAAGGTGAATCCTCGTGAGCGGTTATACACTCCAGGAGATGGTGGATACCATGATACTAATGAAGTTGATGAGGTTTACCAAGAAGAGTTGCCAGAGTCGTTCATCATCGAGCCTAGTGTAGGACTCGATGACTTGGTTGGATACACTCAAGATGTCGGGACTTATGATATGCGGAAACGAAAACGAAGACGAAATCTAGTCCAGACTCTCAGAAAAGAAGATCGATGGTCTGGTTTACGGAGTAGGGTACATGATCGTGATGTTGATGAATTTTGAAACTGATGAAGTAATGTTTTCTTCACTGTCTTATCATGAATTTTGTATATTATCTTAGTATATTATTAATTACTTGTTACATTAGGATGTCGTCGTCAAATAGTAAAGGGAAGGGGAGGAACGGGGTGAGAGGGTTCCTCACCCATCCCCGAGACTTGGTCTTCTCAGGTACCTCGTGAGGTGCGAGTAGACGCTCTCAGCTGATGAGGCACCTTCCAGACTTTTCGGACCGAGTTTTTGTCTTTCAGCGCACGGAGGTAAGTTTTAGTTGCCAATCACGTTATTTGAAATTCCATTTATTAATTATTTTTTCTTATGAATACTTTATTTTTGTCGTCCGACTCAGAGTCTTCTGAGTCGGAGCCGGAGGTTGGGGCTACCCAGCCCTCGGAGCCGGCTACGTAGCCCTCGGAGCCAGCTATGCAGCCCTCGGAGCCGGCGAGCATGGATCCTTCGGGCTCCAGTAGTGACCAGCCATCCGGGTCATCGGACGTGGTGCCGCCGAAGAGGCGATGGACAAGGAGGACCCACTTTGCTGCTCCTCCTCCTTCTCCTCGTGAGCGGATCACCATTCGTCCACTCGAAGACAGGTAAACAAATTGTATAGTATTAAATATTAGATGTTGTCTATCGATACATATAATAAGTTAACAAATTTTGCATATCTTGGCCCGATTGTTCGTTCGCGGGCCAGGGACATCACATGCAGGTTAACGGTGTCATCGGGGCTTTAGTGCGGTTGCACTATCCCGGTGTCATCGACAGTGTCCCTGCTTTGTCATGGGACGACTACGCTCGTGTCCCTCACAAGATCCACGGCACTCTTCAGGGGGCCGTGTGGAACGATTTTATGGTAAGTTTAAATGTTTGAATTTTTCCACTCATTTAAATTGTTCATGCGGATTAATCAAATTCTTGTTTTCTTCTGCGGTACCAGCTAGAGGACTCGAGGGAGAGCATGATGGAACACGCGACTGTCGTGTTCCACAACAATGCTCGGAAGCTCATGGTGCAGGCGTTGTCGTATGCCCGCATCTAGGCTATCAATGAGGACAACAAGCGGCATCAGCAGTAGCAGCGAGGGGGTCCATTTAGGAAGGACTCTGACATATACTTGACCGAGGAGCAGTACGTGGAGGTAAATTATTATTGTTAACTATTTCCAATAATTACTTATGTTAACAATATTGATTAAATACTAAATATGTGCAGGTTAGTATTAGAAGGTTAGAGAGCCAGCCTAACGTGTACCGAGCTCTTTGTCAGTACAGGGCTATCCAGGACTTCATCAGTAAGTCCACGAGGGCTCGAGCCTGCAGAGGGACAGACAACCAGCACAACTACGGCGGTGATGGCTATGTGCGTATGGCTAAACGCATGGTAAGTATATTTTTAAGTTCGTTCATGTGTTGATAATATATTTCTTCAACTAACACGTATCTACAAGAGCGAGAAACCGGTCAGGAGTCGACACCGACCGAGGTTTGGAAGAGAGGTCACAGGGGAAGTGACCCTTCCCAGCCTGGGCAGTGTAGTCAGGTCGTGGCCGACTGACTGTTAAGTTTTCAAATTCATCAATTTAATTAGAAGTAATACTAGTACTGACACACTTGCATCATTTCTTTGTTTTTTAAGAAAAGTACGCGCAGGAGGTGAAGAAAATACACGGTGAAGGCTACGATTGGGAAAACGCGCCAATCGAGCCTAGAGCCGTGTATGCAAGTGGCGGAGGAAAGGCCTGATGAGGACATCACAATAGTGGATACTCGCATTGATATACAAGGACCAATCACAAGAGCACGAGCACGTTTACTAAATCAGCAGGTGAACTCGTTCCTAACTTCCTATCCATGTGAGTTTGAGAATGGAATGCTATTTAATGATTTAATTGTTATTAGGAACCATGGACATGATCAAAAAGTAAAGGGAGGAGGATTTGGGGACGTGGAGAACCAGACGGGACGTCCACAAGTTGATGGAAACAGTCGCCAACTCGGACTCGAGTTCAACTCGGAGTCTAGGAGCAGTCCATCTTAAAACGGATGCCCAGGATGCATACGAACTCTGTTTTTTATGTTCTACATATGAATGGAAAGATGAGAAGATAAACTTTCCAATGGTTCTGGTCCCAAATTAAAGTTCGCCAGGATTCAATGGGAATTGTCGAAACAAGTCGAATTTAGAGTTCTGTCCGGTGCTGCGCTACCGTATTGGGCTTTTGGGCCTTGTATCCTGTATGAGTCCATTAGGGACACGTCTAAGGGTCTTATGGCCGAACCCTAGCCTTTAAATACTGTAGCCACCGGCCATATTCGATGGGTTTTGCTTATATTAAACAATTTCGCCGTTCTACGGTTTGTGAGACCCCAATTTCGCAATTTCAGATTGCATCTTCATCCTTCTTGCTTGTGTTCTCGGTTGCACCTGCAGGGATAGCCTTTTTGGCGAGGTCAAGCGTGTGAATCACGGTTTATAACTAACGGAGCAGGGGTGTAGTGATTGCAGGGGTATTCGGGTCTGCTCGTGTGCCTCGAATCATCAACGTCGAGGTCTCCACTTCAATCGACCTACCTTTTGGAAGATCGGGCCTAAACTACTCATCAATTGGTATTAGATTTGAGTTTGCTTGTGAGGTACATTGATTTGCCACTAGAATAGTTTTGTTTTTCATACCTAGAGTCCACAGAAAAAGCCAAAGAAAAACATATCGTGTTTACCGATTCCTAGACCATAGTGCCTGCAAGTTTCGTTTTTCAGTTTGCATTGTTGAGTTTGCATTCGTGTGGTCGAGTCTTATTGCTGGTTTAGCTTTGTGTTTTTGGGTCGTAGTTATCGTTTTTATTCCTTGTTTTTCTTGCTGCTCACCTATTCCACAATCCCTAAGCAACAAACCGATCCACCACGATCATCGGTTTGCCCTAGCTACCCGCCTTGTGTGAACTCCCGCATCGCCAGCCCTAGAACAGGTGACAAACCATTGTGCCAGTCCTCCTTGATTCATCACACAATATCCCGTCAGTCGCCGTTGCTAAATTCCAGTTGTTTTTCACATCTTATTGCAAGATCTGTTTCAAAACCGAGTTCGAATCAACAAAAAAAAACAATAACTTGGATAGCCTACCTTAAAATAGCCATAACTTTTGCATACGAACTCGATATCGGGTGATTTTTTTTAAAAATTGATCTACTCGAAATTTCACAACCGATTTTCCGCCGCTTCGCCGCGTTCAGCGACATTTGTTTGGCCAAATTCCCCTCGGAAGATAGACTATCCGGCCTCCAAAATTTCAGCACAAATTTTAAAGACTCTTCCTAATTTTCTATAGGCCACATCTTACATCCAATTGAGCTGCAAAGTTGCGTGTTTCCTATTTTCGTGCTCTCAAGTAAACAAAAAATATCAGAAAAATATAAAAAAATAAAAAAATAGTGAAGAGAGCACAGATATTAAAGCATTGATAGCACACACTTGAAAACAGTTGGCCTATACACTTGTGCTGTACTTGTTGGTTATATCTTCCTGATCTTCTATTTGTCTTTCTACTGCCTTGTGTTGTGGTAGGCCTAGAACACTTGTTAACCAGCAACAATTCCTACATTGAATATTTATTCAACTTTGTTTTGCTGTTAAGGGTTTTTGCTTATTAGCCACCATATTGTGCCATCCAAGCTCCACTTTTCCTTTTGAGCAGAACGGATACCTTTGCAATGACTCCACGCTTCATTGCTTCTCATCGTCCACCGTTTACCACCTGCTGTGTCGGTAAGAACACTTGTAAGAACGTGGTAAGACGCTTGAGAGAGAGAGATTGTTTCCTTCCTTCCACTTTTCACATTGCCACTATCCTTTGCAGTTGATAGGGATAACATCTTTTTGTTGTCTTTTATTTACTACTAACAATGGCAGAAGATAAAAATGATGATGAATGTGTTCAACATGCTGAGTTGCGTGACATGATGAGGAAAATGACAGATATGTTCACCAAAACCCACGCATCAACAGAGGCGTCATTGAAGACCTTGAACCGCCAACTAGCTGATCTTGTTGTTCGGATGGATACTCTTGAGGCGCGGCTGCCTCTCGCTGAAGAACGTGAAGATGATGCTTATAATATGGAAGATCATAACAATCAACCACGACTTCCACTTTATCTACGAGGTATGAGAGGTAATAATCGTTATAATTACAATGATCATCATAATAACAATTTTAATTGCCCTCTTGATGATCCTTTTGCTAAAGTCAAATTTACTATACCCTCTTTTTCTGGTGCTTATGATGCTGAGACATATCTTGATTGGGAGATGACAGTAGAGCATAAATTTAATGCCCACTTTGTTCCCGAACAACATAGAGTTCGTCAAGCCACTGAGTTTAAGGTTTTTGCTATCATATGGTGGAATGAACTTGTTAAAACTAGAACTGATCCTCCAACATGGGATAGATTAAAGAAGCTATGTGTATTCGTTTTGTTCGTCCTTTTCAGTGGGACCTTCGCAAAAAATTGCAGCACTTAGACCAAGGTAACATGTCCGTAGAGGAGTATTATCAAGAGTTACAAAAGGGTATGTTGCGCTGTGGGGTAGTAGAGGATATGGATGATAAAATAGCGTGTTTTTATGGGGTGTTGAGGTGTGAAATTTAGGACATTGTTGATTATAAGGAATATGATACTGTTAACAGATTATTTCAGCTGGCTATGTTGGCAGAAAAAGAATTGCAGGGCCGCCAACAACAGCAGCAACAACGCACGAGGAGCACCTTCACACCGTGCTCGACATCTACACCATCCAAAACAGCACCATCTTTGAGTTTTCGTACAGCCACTACACCATCCAATGGTGGCCAACGAACTTCACCTACTGCTCCACTTCCTCGCACACCGGAGGGCAGCAAGACGGTCATTAAGTGTCGAACTTCCACTCCTTCCACGAGTCGAACTTCCGACATTAAGTGTCATCGCTGCTAGGGAGTTGGTCATTTTTGATGAAAGATTGCCCTAGTAAACGAGCATACATAGCACGAGATGATGGTGGGTAGGATAGTACTTCGGATGTTGAAGATGAATATTCTCTTGCTACTAACGTTGCAGGACCAAAAGATGACAACTATAGCATAGATGAAGAGGTACTTGGTACTGCAGCAACGGAAAATTATAGAAGCATAATTGTGCAGCGTGCTTTGAGCTCCAAAGTTGAGGCGGATGACAAGCTACAACGACACAATCTTTTTCACATGTTTCTCATCGTCAAGGACTGCCTTGTACACACTATAATTGATGGAGGCAGCTGCAATAACTTGGTGAACACGGATGTGGTCAAGAAACTTGGGTTGACAACAATAGCACACCCTCATCCATACCACATTCAGTGGTTCAACAACAGCGGTAAGGTTAGGGTAACACAAACAGCGAGAGTACATTTTTGATTGGTTCTTACCATGATTTTGCTGATTGATGTCGTACCTATGGATGCTTGTTCTCTTTTGTTGGGACGCCCTTGGGAATTTGATACGTATGCTATTCATCATGGTAGAACTAATAAATACACTCTGATGCATAAAGGAAAGAAAATCACTTTGCTTCCTATGACTCCTTCTGAAATTGTGCATTTGGAGAAAAGTAAAACACGTGATGATAAGGCAACAAAATCACTAGACTCTGAAAAACAGCAAGTAATTAAGTTAAAATCACCTTCGTTACTCAACTAAATCTGACCTTGCTGACTTATTTAATACCAAGGGGATGTACTATGCTTTAGTATGCAAACAAGCCATGTTTTCACTTCATGAAGTGTCCATTGCATTGCCCCCTGCTGTTGCTAACCTTTTGCAGGATTTTGCGGATGTGTTTCCCCCCGAGATACCCCCTGGATTACCACCTATGAGGGGCATTGAACATAAGATCGACTTGATTCCAGGGGCAAGTTTGCCAAATCGTGCGGCGTACAGGGCGAATCCAGAAGAGACAAGGGAAATTCAGCGACAAGTTCAAGATCTTTTGAACCGCGGGTATATTCGTGAAATCCTTGGTCCTTGTTCTGTTCCTGTTCTTTTGGTTCCTAAGAAATATGGTAGCTGGCGTATGTGTGTTGATTGTAGAGCGATTAATAACATCACCATTCGATATCGTTATCCTATTCCCCACTTAGATGACATGCTTGATAAATTGAGTGGTGCTATTATTTTCACAAAAATTGACTTGCGTAGTGGTTACCACCAAATTAGAATAGCACTAGAAGATGAATGGAAAACTGCATTTAAAACCAAGTTTGGACTTTATGAGTGGTTAGTCATGCCTTTTGGTTTAACTAATGCACCTAGCACTTTTAAGCGATTAATGAATGAGGTTTTACGTGCTTTTATTGGAAAATTTGTGGTGGTTTACTTCGATGATATCCTCATTTACAGAAAGTCATATGACGAACATCTTGATCATCTGCGTGCTGTTTTCAGTGTCTTGAGAGATGCACGTTTGTTTGGTAACCTTGAAAAGTGCATCTTTTGCACCAATCGAGTTTCGTTTCTTGGATATACCGTTTCATCGCAAGGAATTGATATGGATGAGGCAAAAATTGTGGCGATCACTAGCTGACCAACTCTATCGACCGTCATGCAGGTGCGTAGTTTTCTTGGTCTTGCAGGTTTTTATCGACGCTTTGTGCGGGATTTCAGCACCATTGTAGCACCTCTCCATGAACTAACAAAGAAGGGAGTGCCGTTTCGATGGGGCGAACAGCAGCAACAAGCTTTTGATGTTCTCAAATCAAAGCTTATACAAGCACCATTGCTTTTGACAAGATATTTGAGCTAGGATGTGATGCAAGCGGCATTGGTATTGGGGGTGTTCTCATACAAGGAGGTAAACCCGTTGCATTCTTTAGTGAAAAATTGCATGGTCCTTCTCTGAATTATTCTACTTATGATAAGGAATTGTATGCCTTAGTGCGAGTTCTACAAACTTGGAAACATTACCTTTGGTCTAAGGAGCTCGTGATACATTCCGATCATGAATCTTTGAAGTATCTTAAGTGTCAAACCAATCTGAATAAACGACATGCTAAATGGATTGAGTTCATAGAATCGTTTCCATACATCATTAAGCATAAGAAAGGAAAGGAGAATGTTATTGCAGATGCATTATCTAGACATTATAACATGCTGTCCCAACTTGATCATAAAATATTTGGTTTGGAAGCAATAAAAGGATTATATCCTACTGATTTGGACTTTAAAGATGCTTTTGAAAATTGTAGAGAAGAACTTGGAATAAATATGTACTACAGGAGGGCCTCCTCTATCATGCTAACAAGCTATGTGTTCCTGCTAGTTCCGTTCGCCTATTACTTTTCCAGGAAGCATAGAGAGGAGGTTTGATGGGACATTTTGGAGTGAAGAAAACTGAGGACGCGCTGGCCACACACTTCTTTTGTCCAAAGATGAGACATGATGTCGAGCGCTACGTGTCACAATGCACTACTTGCAATAAAGCTAAATCTCGACTTAACCCACATGGTCTTTATATGCCTCTTCCTGTTCCTAGTGTACCTTGGCAGGATATTTCCATGGATTTTGTTTTGGGATTGCCTAGGACTAAGAGGGGGAGGGATAGTATTTTTGTGGTTGTTGATCGTTTCTCCAAAATGCCACATTTTATACCTTGTCATAAGAATGATAATGCCTCACACATTGCTGATTTGTTTATGATGGAAATTATTTGTTTACATGGTGTGCCAAATACCATTATTTCTGATCATGATGCAAAATTTTTAAGTCATTTTTGGAGAACTTGTTGGTATAACCAAGCTGCTGTTTTCAGCCACATGTCACCCACAAACCGATGGACAAACTGAGGTAGCAAATCATACTCTATCCACTATGTTGTGGGCTGTTTTAAAAACAAATTTAAAGGGTTGGGAGGATTGTTTACCACATATAGAATTTGCTTAGAACAGGTCAGTTCACTCTACTACAAAGGTAAGCCCATTCCAGATAGTGTATGGTTTCAATCCCTATGCTTCCATTGATTTATTACCTTTGCCTCCTTCTAAAACTATAAATTTGGATGCTACACAACGATCTGAATTCATTCTTAAGATGCATGAAACTACAAAGAAAAATATTGAAAGGATGAATGAGAAGTATAGAATTTCTAGTAGTAAAGGTAGAAAAGAAGTAAAACTTGAACCAGGGGACTTGGTATGGCTACATTTGAGAAAAGAACGATTCTCCCACTTGAGAAAAATCTAAACTTATGCCACGAGCTGCTGGTCCTTTTAAGATTGTTGAAAAGATCAATGACAATGCATATAAGCTTGAGTTGCCTCCCAATTTTGGGGTTAGCCCCACATTTAACATTTCAGATTTACGACCATACTTGAGAGAAGAAGATGATCTTGAGTCGAGGATGACTACGATTCAATAGGGGGAGGATGATGAGGACATCACAACAGTGGATACTCACATTGATATACAAGGACCAATCACAAGAGCACGAGCACAGTTACTAAATCAGCAGGTGAAATCGTTCCTAACTTTCTACCCATGTGAGTTTGAGAATGGAATGCTATTTAATGATTTAATTGTTATTAGGAACCATGAACATGATTAACAAGTAAATGGAGGAGGATTTGGGGACGTGGAGAACCAGATGGGACGTCCAGAAGTTGATGGAAACAGTCGCCAACTCGGACTCGAGTTCAACTCGGAGTCCAGAAGCAGTCCATCTTAAAACAGACGCTCAGGATGCATACGGACTCCGTTTTTTATGTTCTACATATGCATGGAAAGATGAGAAGATAAAATTTCCAATGATTCTGGTCCCACATTAAAATTCGCCTGGAGTAATTTGGAATCGTCGAAACAAGTCGAATTCAGAGTTCCGTCCGGTGCTGCGCCATCGTATTGGGCTTTTGGGCCTTTTATCCCGTATGAGTCCATTAGGGACGCGTCTAAGGGTCTTATGGCTGAACCCTAGCCTTTAAATACTGTAGCCTCCGGCCATATTTGGTGGGTTTTGCTTAGATTAAACAATTTCGCCGTTCTACGGTTTGTGAGACCCCAATTTCGCAATTTCAGATTGCATCTTCATCGTTCTTGCTTGTGTTCTCGGTTGCACCTGCAGGGATAGCCTTCTTGACGAGGTCAAGCGTGTGAAGCATGGTTGATAACCAACGGAGCAGTGGTGTAGTGACTGCAGGGGTATTCGGGTCTGCTCGAGTGCCTCGGATCATCAACGTCGAGATCTCCACTTCAATCGACCTACCTTTCAGAAGATTGGGCCTAAACTACTCATCAAGACCCATGGACGGTGAGTTGGTCAACTGTTTCATTTTCTAAAATTTTTTCTTCTACTTATTATTTTTCTATCTTTCGTAGGTTTTCCATTTTTGATGGAGTTGTTGACTTGAGGGTGGCGCGGCCTTCGAGAGGCACTCCATCGACGGAGCCTTCGTTCTTTTGGTCGTCGAGTGGTAGAGGGACTCAGAGTTCAGTGCCATGGAGGATATGCTTGCGGGGACCCAAGAGGAGCTCGACGGGACGAGGGCCGTCCAGGAGTACCAGGCCAACCTCATGGCCCAGATGCAGGCGGCGGTGGAGGCAAGTAATTTAAATTACTGTATTTTAAATTTTTAGCATTTCAGTAATATACATGTGTTCTAATATTTTGTAATGACAGGCCTTAGCTCGATAGAGTGGCCAGGAGCTCTCGTTTCCTTCGTGGCCGCAGCTGCCACAGGTGCCCCCAACACAGGTACCCCGGGCACTGTATAAATCTTTAATACTATTTCATACAGGGAGGGAGATAAAGTGATAGAGAGAGGGGGGAGATAGTGAAAGAGATAGAGGGATGGGGAGAGGGAGAGAGAGAGCGGGGGGAAGAGAGAGAGGGGGAGAGAGATATATAAAGAGAGAGAGAGTGAAAGAGGAGAGAGAGAGGGGGGGAGAGATAGTGAAAGAGAGAGAGAGGGATGGGGAGAGAGTGAATGAGGAGTAGAGAGACTGAAATAGAGAGAGAAGGGAGAGGGGGATGGGGAGAGGGACAACAAGAACGAGAGAGAGAGAGAGAGTGAAACTGGAGTACTGAGAGTGAAAGAGAGAAAGAATGACAAAGAGGGGGGTGGGGAGAGAGACAACGAGAGCAAGAGAGAGAGAAGGGAGAGGAGGATGGGGAGAGGGACAACGACATCGAGAGAGAGAGTGAAAGAGGAGTATTGAGAGTGAAAGAGAGAGAGAGAACGAGGGAGAGAGAGGGAAAGAGAGGAATAGACATGTCTAACTTTTATTTACTTTGTAGGGTTCACCGACGGAGGCGCAGACTCCATCCCGACACCGGGAGGGACGCGTGAAGACGACGTTCACGGCTCCAAAGGTGGTTGTGAGGGGAGTGTGTAGCCGTTATGTGTTTTTTGATTTCCTTGGACTTTGTGAATGAACCGTTAATTGTGTATTATATTGTTTGTCTGTGATTTGTCTCGGCTGGCAAATATGCTAGGGCAGCTAGTTTCTGTTTTTTTAAAAAAATTTAAAACCATAACTTACGACGGCCTGTGCCCTGGCCGTCGTAAGTAGTATGGCCCAGCCCACCACGTCGCCCAAACACTTAAATACGACGGCTATGGGCCGCCGTCGTAAGTTGCGTAACTTACGCGGTGGCTGTCATAAGTTATGTAACTTACGACCAATACCTGACGATGGCTGGAAACCATCGTAATTAGGCTTAAACTGTCATAATTAAGCTAATTACAATGGTTTAGACCTTACTTTCGACGGTTTTGACTGTCGTAAGTGAGTCGTATTGCTGTAGTGTTAGGAATTTAGTTGAACAGTCTGTGAAGTGATATGGAAAACAGCTCCATATCTTGTCAACCATGACATTCGCGATATGAGATCAATCTGTTGATACTCCAAGACGATGAGACTTGAAGGATAGATTTTTCCACCCATGCATACAGGTGCTCGGGAGACAACTTTATCGGTTGAAATTCTGCCTCCGGGTGAATTGATATGAAACTGATGCTTGACAGTGCTGAATGGAAGATGATGCTTCAGCACAAAGTCTTTGCTAATGAAATTGTGGGTGCCAACGGAATCGAATAGAATGAAGGTTGGTTGTTCATGTAAAGTAAACATGCCCGCTAAAACGGGTTCTCCTTCCGGTATGTCCTCAATTGCAGCATAATTTACATTGCCCGTTTTTGAGAAAGCATTATTCAAGTAATCACGGTGCCTATCAGAATATAGATGAGACTGCATTCGGCTATGGCTCCATGGGAGTTTACAGAAATCCCGTGCAAAGTTAGCCCTATGTTTTCCATTCAATTGAGATTGTCCCAATTCTTGCATAACCAGTGGTAGTAAGGCTGCATGAACAGTCTTTTGTTGCTGCTGCTGAGAAGCAGGATATGTTTGTGCCCTCTGCTGAGGTGGAGGTGTACAAGTAATTAACTGTGAATGCTGCGGGGTCGCACCCCTGATTGAACTTCCTGACCGGACGGTAAACAATACATTACCCGGTACCCTTGAGGAAACTCAGTGATATCCTCCTGCAGTATATTCTCTTTCTCTTTTAGGCCTTATAACGGTTATAAGCATCCTCTTGCCCAACAGCGGCATTAACTAAATTGTGGTAATTGCCGTTGTTTCATAAGGCCACCTTTATCTCGAAGCTTGACATTCAGGTCATGGAAGAAGAATTCACACTTTATATCTTCCTTATCCACAAACTCAGCTGCATATTGCACCAAGCGGTTGAACTCCTTGAAGTACTCATAGACACTCATTTCTCCTTGCTTCAATTCTAATAGTTCCTCATACTTCATGCTTATAATCCCCGTAGGAACGTGACGAGCATGAAAGGCATCATGCAATTCAGTCCACGTGACAAGATGTCCTTCAGGGAGGTGGTGAGATATTCTGCCCACCAGGCTCCTGCAGATCCATGGAGTTGCTGAGCGGCAAATAAAACCTTTTGATACCCATCACACTGGAGCATCTTCAATTTTGATTCAATAACCCGGAGCCAATGGTCTGACTAATGGTTCTTTTGCTTCTAAAATACCGATGGTTGTCTTGCTAGAAAATCTAAATAAGTACTTGAAATTGGATTACACTGCTGTGTCTCATGTCGGTTTCCTTGTTGCACCAACATTTCAAGAGACTCAGCCATCCTTCCCAAGACAGCCACCAATCTGGTTGATGATGTCGGTAATTGTTGGTGTGGCAAATCATTTCCGCCATGACCAGAATCACCAAACTCACACCCGAAACGAGTGCGATCCATACTGCAAGACTGAGCAATTTATGGTTAAAATTCAAGATTATAACTCAGCTTGAACTCAAAAATCTTAACCGTAAAAACATCACATAACATTACAGCACTACACTAGCTAACAAGGATGTTGACAATTCTCTAAAATCTACCAAACTTTAACAAGTTTATCAAACACTTAATTCCAACAGAAAGAAAATAAAGGATAACTAAATAACATGTTATGGAACTTAGAGAAGTATAAAATATTTCTGTCCACAGCAAGTCCCAAGTTAATTGGCAGTAAGCAACCCTCTGCTCAGAAATGACCAGTTTGCACTGAACCCAGAATTTGACTATGAAAACAGCAAACCTCTGTCTCAAGTTGAATACCAAAGAGAACATCAATATCTTTCCAACGAGTATTTATTTTCCTTCATATCAGTTCGGGATCAAAAGTTATGATATTTCAAAGTTGACAGAAATTTGAAAGAATTTTTTACAGCACCTTCTTTGGAAGTGACTGTTTTGTACACAAGATTCCAAATATTTCTGTCCCAATTTTGGAAAAAAATTTGAATTTCAAATTCGTAAAAATATCGTAATCTTTCCAAAGGTGTATCACATGGCACATAGAATTTTTTTACGAGCAGTTCTGGTCGAAATACAGAAAATTCCAGAGAGGTATTTGGTCTGCCCTGTTTCTGGACAGTTTACACTGATCTAGGATTTTCATCCATTTGAAGGGTGTTTCTGTTCTGGAGCTCTATAGAAAAGTTGTAGAGAACTTCAAAAACTTTACAGAAATGTATCACACACCTCCATTGATTCAACCTGAAAAAGATATTACCTGTTAAATTCCAGCAACATTTCTGCCAAAAACAGGGGATGTTGTTTCTAAGTCTTTTAGAATGAACCTATACTCCCAAATGACTCTTAGTTCAATATAGGAGTTCAATAACTATAATTCGAATCCTTAAATCCAGATGCAATATTTTTTTGGTAAATTTGTTTTATGCATTTAAGAATACCTGTTGGTACTATGTCTCCTTACCGAAACTGAAAATCCTAAACGGATTATACCGGCATTTACGTGTCAAATGGTGGCACTATAAACGGTCACTCACAAACATTTTCTAAATGCAATGTGCTAACGTGGTTAGGGTACCTGCAGAAAACCACTCAATAATAAGGCACACAAGGGTTTATCATTTCAGGCTGGTCCATATTTGAAAGTAAATATATGCTCCCTGTATCATTGCCATACGAGTCGTCCTTAAGTCAAGCCACATCTCAAAGTACATGATCGGGTTATTCACCACCCGACGGAGGGATCCACACCTTTGCAATTAAGCACACCGGTGGACCTGCGCTTTCATATGTCTCGTAGAACATGAAGAGTTCTAGAGAACACATTTCGTGTTATAAACCACACGATGGGGTCTCCTCCTCTTGCCACTGGGTTTGCGCACTGGAGGATAGTGCATTTGATATGTCTCTAAGACATGAAGAGTCTTAGAAAACACATTCACTTCCCGTCAATTTCTGAACGGGACATCCCATACTACTTTCCATGTATTGGGGAGCTAACCGAAATTGATCTGATTTTGGTGGCGTTCCTTACCGTTCTTACGTCTACGTAGGTGCGTCGTCACACAATTGAAATGCAAGAGAATTAACACAAGGTTAGCTTCCCACCTTAGGTAACTATGCTATTAATAGTCCTTATACGAGCTTACTACCCAAACCTCACTCATAAATGTCTAAGTTTTTAAAAATATACAACTCCATGCGTGCTATTCCCAATGCGTCTCTGATACCACGTCTGTGGTGACCTGGGGGTCCCGACATTTCAGGAATGGCATTGAGTGGTGCTGTGATATAAGACACTCAACACCATACACGAAAAGAATCACATAAACATACAAAGTCCTTTTATTTCTCAACAAAGTAATGTTTACAACATAATGTACATCAGTACATACGCAGCAGCATAAATATATATACATACGCACTCTCTACCCTAGCTACGCTAAAGACAAGTTTTCCAGCCCGCGAACGCTTCCCACTAGCTTCATAAGAGTGTAAGGCAGTGTCAAGGTATCCGGTAAGTTATATGAACCGTGGAGTCCGATGTCTCACCGAACAACCGTCATCATAGCATGAATTATGCTAGCTGCAAAAAAAACTAAAAATACAACTGTAAGAACAATGGCTCAACAAGGCTTAACCGTCTTTCTTAAACATGTAACTCTACATGCTCAAAATTATTAACATAGGAAGCTGGATTTGCATAAAGGCACTTGCCTAAACATTGATCCTTATTCACAGATTTTTATAGTACTAAATTAATAGTTCTTACGCAACACAACACCAGAAGTCCACAATCAAACAAGAAACGCTTATTCCGATGTTGCTTGACTAAGATGGAATAGAAATTTAGTTTGCGCTATGTCTAATGCATCCAAGGTTTCATACAATGATTACGCAAAATATAATTCTTATTATTCAGTTACTCTTAATTTACTACGTCACAACGCAGTGAACAAGTATGCTCAGTCTATAACCGCGAGCGGCGGTGATTCGAATCAACAACAACCCAGAATACACGATACATACACACGCCTCAAAAGTCTCTCCAGGAGCTCTTTCTTATGTTGTATGTGGCCACCTTTCACACGACACCCCGATGTAGAAACACGCTTCGTCCTGAGCAGGAAGGTCCTCAACACGGACACATTAGAGTTGTCCGCTAAAGAATTTACACCCCCACATAATCAACGCCATTTCCGAATGAAGGGTGAGTTTCCACACCACGGTCCACCGAGTTACATCAGTTTAATGGGTCCCATATACCATTATGTATCCGATACAGCTCAAACTTGCTCAGCAGAGCCACACTCGACGCGGTCCTTAATAGACACAGATGAGGCTACACTCCCAACTTCCACATAGACCTTGCCCTAACCGGCCCAGGCCCAATGTGGTAACAAGCATTGCCCCACCGATCGGGTCGATACAATTTTGCGCGTTCCATTCTATAAAACTCCCCTTCCACATCTCAAATTATTAATGGGTTATCTACAAACTAACATCTTGTGAGTTGGCTTTGCTACTCGACTTCTCTCGCGAGTAGCATTCAACTACTCGACTTCTACCGAACCATCTATAACATTAGCCTAGCAAACTTGTACGGTGGAATCCTATACTACTCATTCTGTCTAGGGATTTATTGGTCCTACAGGTGGAGTGTCATTCAGGTTAGACATAATGCACAACATTCATTCTAATCAATATAAGGTGAATGTAAAGCAAAAATTTACAAAGGTTGTTATACGCAAACCGGGGCTTGCCTTGCTCAACGGTTGACTCAATGTTAGTGAAGATGTCCAGATCAGCTACTACTTCATCCAAGTGTAGCTCTTCATTGAACTCCTTCATCACGTTTGCTATCGACATGATTATGCACATATAATAAAATATGATTTAGTATTTTGAAACTTGCAGCTAATATTAATTTAAAAGTTGATTAAGTACTATTGAAATGGCACAAAGAGACCTCTGTTGTTCAAAGAAAAACAGAGGAAGACTAAATTTAACCTAGGTTCAAGTATAAATTCAAATAGGTTTTTAAATTGGACATATGGAACTAAGCAGCACATTACTGATGCTTAGAAAGTCTATTGAAGCTGAAATTTTTTTATAGTGAACTCCACATATAGTATGTGAAACATTAGCAAAGTTTCAGATTCAGTTGAGGAAGCAGGTGTGCACAACAATTCCCTAAGGCTTTTCCCTAGTCTGAATTAACAGAAAAGTTTTGGGGGATTGTCATGCAACAATGTGTACTTTTTGTTAAGTACACATATTTCTGAGTCTGTGAAAATTGATTTCACAATTTTCTGAGCTTCCTACAAGGAGATATGAATTTAACAAGGTTTGGCTAAAAGATAAAATTTGTTCTGTTGTTTTTGGCATTTTTCAATGACATGGAGGATTGGAACATGATTTGATCCAGTAAATGAAGTCAAATGACTCTGAAATATTTACTGAAGATCAAAGGAATTATCCAGTAAACAATTCTACAGCAATCTATGGATTTCCAAAGTTTGAATAGAATCTAGAATTTTCTTTTCAATTAGAAATCCTTTAACCAGGGGCCGGGCCCACCCTATTTAAACCTGACCAACCAGAACAGAGGCATATGGGGCTACAGACTTATGCGTGTAGCCACACCCAATTCCGTAGCCACAAAAGATCCGTAAAGCTAATTCATTCACTGACATGCGGTACCCGCCACCCTTTCTTCTTCCTCGCGCCACCCGCGCTCTCCCGCGGAGGTGCGTACCGGTGAGCCTCGCCGCCGGGCGTTCTACCGTTCGGAGCCTGCTGCTACTTACCTCCAGAGCATAATTTAACGCGGGGAATATTCTTCTGAGGCCGGCGATGGCCGTGGGTGGCCGGAGGATGGCGCGCGACGACGGCAGCGGCAAAGACAATTCCGGCGGGCTCGGGTTCCGTCGGAGATCCACCTTTTTGCCAGTGGTTTGCTCCAAAATCTCCGCATGATCACGCTGAGCGTGGATCAGAACGGCAACCGCGATGAAAATCTCTCCAACATGGAGTTCATCGTGCGACTGAAGAGTTTTTGTGCAGCAGTGGAACAAAACTCGATGAACTACCACTATACTCGATGGTTTTGATCGCCGTTTGATTGAGGAGAACCGTAGAGACCTAGAGAATCTGTCCTTAGACCAGAATGAACCCTAACTAAGCATGAATGAAGAATTTTAAAATTTCCTCCCATCGGTACAAAGAATCCACCGGAGCCAAAACTCAAATTCAGGCCGATGCACCCCATGGCATGGCTGCAAACTCGAGAGACAGCAAGAAGTGACTAAGGAGAATTTTGGATGCTGGTCGTTTGAGAAAGACAGGCAGTGAGGTCGCCGGGTGATGTGAAGACATCAGGGAGGCAAAAACACGATCGGTGAGTTGAATTCTCCCCTTTGCAAAGCGAGCCGATGGTCGGGCTACCCCTTGGGAAGCACGGTGAGGTCGCGGACGGCACGTCGCACGCTTCGGTGGCTTGGCTGAGGCGGCTCGGCACTGGAGGCGATGATCCACGCGGCAGCGATGAGTTGAAACCGAGCGGCGGCAGAACGGCGAGCGGTTGGAGCAGGAGGCCGAACGAGGGAGCAAGAATATCAGTTATGCGAGTGGGGGTGCAGTGATCATCACGTTCGGCGTATTGATCGCCTCAGCGTAAGCTGGCTCAGTGGCGGTCGGCCGGGGGCTGCATCCGGGAGGTGGTGCGCTCTCGGCAGGAGGAAAAACAGAACACACTGTGTTGAATTCAATTTGCTCACTGACAAGTGGGATCCACAAGATATTTCTCCCCTCTTTAATATTTGAAATAGCTCCTCTATTCTACTCCAAAATTTGTGAAAATTTGCAGAGGAGATGAAATGAAACTGAAGAACTAATTTGTATTCCCCAATTTGTAAATTGATCAAGTTCAGTTTTAAAATTCAAGCTTGATTTGAATTTCCCACTATGTTGAACTAAATATTGTTAACAAATAGTTCCAACTTTGAAAAAATTGACAGCCCGGCTAAATTTGCAATGTCAGGAACTAATTGACTCATTCAGATTGGAAAATTAACCAAGGTGAAAGTGAAATTTAAATCCCCTCTTTTGCTTAATTCAAATGAATAGCAATTAGGCTGCTCTTTGCATTATGAAATCACTCTAGTGAACTGAAATTTGTCCTTTGACCAACTTTATTTTTAACTGCACCTCTCTTCTTGGTATTTTATGTAATCTTTGTCATATGAGACAATGTCTCCATATTATTTCCCTCAAAATCTTTGTTGCACGTTAACTTTTTTAGGACTATTACAACACCCGCTTCTCCTCAAGATCAATTTCTCGGGATACCATACTCCCCCTAATCATGGCATCCTCTAAAAATACGGCGTGTCTCGTTTCTATAAAATTATTATGTGTGTAAGGACAGTAGAAATGATAACACTTACTCTTTTCAGGATAGTCAATAAAATGGTAGCCTACAATCTTAGACTCTTGTAAGACCTAGGTGCCCAATACATTGAAAAAGGAGTGTTAAAGCAAGGTTTCATGAAAAGTTTTGAGCATTTCTGTGATGCTTGACGTGTGGTTTGACATGGGAAGTGTTAAGCTCGTCTTTGACGTGTAGGCTTGTGTGAGTGAACATAAGCAGTGTGCAGTAGGTGTGATACTCATGGACTGAGTTCTTAGTGTGTTTTGGTGGTTTATTGCTGGTTGAGGTGTACGACATGATTGTGTGAGGTGCTCATTCAAGGTGTTGTGGGTTTGGACTAACAAGAGTCAAGTCGTGGACTTGTGCTCGCAAAGAATTGGTTATCTGCTTATGTGCAGGACGCTTTTGGGGTCAAGACATGGCTGGTGATGGTGATACTTGAACTAAACTTATTTAGAATTTAGGTAAAATAACCAAATTCAGAAGAAATTGTGTTGAGGTGATAAAAAATGTCACGCAACATGTTTGCTTAAGAACGGTCACTATTACAGGAAGCATTTTCTCAGGCGCTTCCCTATTTTTTTTACATGTGGTCCATGAAAAAAAATGTGTGTGATGTCCAATCCAAGTCACCTATGATATCACAGGTGGCCCGTAATAAAAACCGCATGTGAAAAGATATGGATTTTCACATGCAGTCAGGTAAAGAACCGCCTGTGATAATGGTCAATTACTAGAAAGTTTCTGGATGAAGCAAGGTACAGAAAACCGAAAGGGCCACGCAAAATTTTGGCCCATGAATCGGACAGTGGTGCGCGGCGCGCCTGCGACACTTTAAGATAATGTTTTTTGGTCCAATATGGTAGGGCGCCCTAAGATTAGGGTATCCGGGACTCTAATCTTAGGTCCCCAATCATAATAGCCCAGAAAAATTATCTTTCCTTTTGCTCAGAACAACATCTTCACATGCGGTTTTTAAGAAGAAACGCCTGTGAAGATATGTTCATAGGTGGTTCGTAAAAGAGGCGCCTGTGAAAATATATTTTCACAGGAGGTCTGTAACTAGAACCACCTGTAAAGATGTATCTTCCCTGGCAGTTCTTCTTAAAAACTGCCTGTGAAAAGGAATGCCTATATAAGGCCGCTCGGCCACACCGCACAAACCTAACCTAGGAGATTACAAAGTTACACCGTCAGGCTGCCAAAATTTTCATTTGCCACCTGACCCTCGTCACCGTCGCCATATGCTGTCGTCATCTTCGTGCCTTTGCCGTACGCCTCCCTCCTCTCTCCCCCCTGCATTGTTTAATAAGTGTTAAAATCTGATGATAAAAAATAAAAAAAATTACTTTGCTCACTTTACACTAAAACATGAGATGATATATTAACTCCTTTTCTTTACAAAAAGCACAGATGTTGACATCCTTCCATTTTTTACTTTTCATAATATCTTTAGTAAGAATAGCATTGTTCTCCATTGCAATGGCTTCCTATACCATTGCTTGTCAGTTTAGCATATACTTTGATTGTATTAAAATATATTGTTGTAGGACCGAAGAGCACGTGAAAAGCAACCAGAGGGGGTGAATGGTAGATTTAAACTTTTTAGCGGAAGCAACAAAAAAACCCCTCGGCAGAAAATCAATCTGTTAAAGAAATCATGTATGCGACTGATCTAAATGTGTTCAACCGTGAAAAAAGTGGAATATATTATAGAGAATCAAGTCATGAAGACACGACAACAAGAATCACGGAAATCCATAAAAAATAACTCAAGTTATGATCGAAAGATCAAACGAGGGTCAATCTGTTCTACTCGAGTAAAAACCAGATCTGCAATACTGCAAAGAAACTCGTGTAAATCAGAAAATACAAATCCAATGACCGTGAAATTTTCACAGATGATATATAATCAAGTTGTGAAGACAACGCAAAAAGAATCACATCAATTGGATCTGTCAAACTCGAGTTATGATCAGAACACCGAAGCACTGTCGTACTGTCCAGAAACTCGACGAGAAAGACTTTGACAAAAACAAGTCGGACGAACAAGGCACAAAAGCTCCTCTAAACTACGAATTTCATTGATCAAAACATAAGAGGAACAACCAAAATTCATGCACACCACGAGCCTTGGCCTCCCTTGCTTATATAACCAGCTCTAAGGCCAACCCAATTCAAACTAGGACTCCTCCTACTTGAATTCAAACTGTAACTTTCCAATACTGCTCAAGACTCTTCTATACGCAGATAGAAGCAATATTAAGACTTCCAAACACCTTAGGAACGTCCCAAACATTCCTAAAACAACTCTATTTCATGCCTAACACGAAATCCTATTATAACAAACTTGAAACTTTCCATAAATGAGCCATAACCGACTCAGCCGCAGCCTGAGTCCATAATCCAGCCGGTTGGATCTTTCCGACCAATTCTTTACGTCCACATCTCTTCATCACGCCTTGGAATCATGTTTCCACGTCCATGCACTCCTTGCACATGTGTACACCTTCCAAAGACGTCCATGCTACCTTCATATGCATTGTTTTTGATCCAAACATGCTGCGCGACCTCCCGATCAACTCGACCACAATTCCTCCCGAACTTAGTTGTTGAACCTCATCTTCTCCCTAAGACTAGTACAATGGATCCCTTCACCAGCCATATCTTGAACTCAAGCAACACCTGCATATGAAAAAACAACTAATACTTTCGAGCACAAGTCCGTGACTTGACTCACGTTAGTTCCAAAAACCACAACACCTTACGTGAACACCTCACATAAGCATGTTGCAAACCATAGCAAAATGTTAACCACCGTAAACAGTCATAACACTTCAAAAACTTAGTAAAAGAATACCAAGCAAACTTTCCATAGATGCAAAGAAATTTCGAATCATTTACATGGTAAAAACAGAACCATTACGATTTAGCTATGGACCTTGCCAAAGCTAACCGGACCTTGAGTCGGAGCTTACCAAAGCTAGCAGAACCTAGCACCTGAACTTACCAAAGCTAGTCGGTATCTACATGGTGAAGCACAATGTTTCCTTTTTCAACATTATCACAAGGAAAGTGATACCTAATGTCAATGTGCTTTGTTCTCGAATGTTGCACTGGGTTTTTAGCAATAGAAATGGCACTAGTGTTATCACAAAATAGTGAAACACTATCTAGATCAACCCCATAGTCCTTAAGTATTTGAAGAACCCAAATAATTTGTGAGCAAGCGCTAGCAGCAACTACATATTCAGATTCGGCTGTGGATTGTGCAACTGAATTTTGTTTTCTAGAGAACCAAGCAACAAGTGAATTACCAAGAAAATGACAAGCACCCGAAGTACTTTTCCTATCAATTCTACAACCCCCAAAATCAGCATCCGAAAAAGCTTTCAAAGTAACGGTTGAGGAAGAAGGAACAAAAATCCCAAATTTTTGAGTTCCATGCAAGTACCTGAGAATTCTTTTGACGGCTTGACGATGTGAAGCACGTGGGGAAGCTTGAAATCATGCACAAAGACATACGCTGAATTGTATGTCCGGTCTTGATGTCGTGAGGTACAAAAGTGACCCAATCATACTTCTACATTATTTTTGATCCATGGGTTCACCATCTTCATCAAGTTCAAGTGTCATTGCTGTACCTATTGGTGCCGAAGAGACTTGCTTTTGTCCATGTTGAAGCGCTTAAGAAGGTCTCTTGTATACTTTGTTTGATGCACAAAAGTACCCTCCTTGGTTTGCTTGATTTGCAGCCCCAAAAAGTATGTGAGTTCTCCCATCATACTCATCTCAAATACTGAACTCATCATAGCTGGACCGTGTGACTCGTTCGTGCAAGCTTCCAATCATTTGTTTGGAGGATGACTTTTGAGGACCCGGAGGGGAGTAGACAATTCACAAGCTCCTTCTTCTTCATGTTCATCACAAATTGAAGAACTTGTGACTTGAGGACGATCTGGACCAGCAATGGTGGTCGTCGGTGCTGGTTGTGAATCAAAATCAGGAGCTGGAACAATGTCATTAGCTCCTGAATTTTCGAGCAGTAGCATCACTTCTTCATCTTCTTTGATGAAAATACTCTCCCCCTGCGGATATGGGTCTGGTCCTGCAATATTTGAGCTATTACCTGGGCTAGCTTCATCAAAAGAAACCTCACAAGTCTCCACAATTTTGTTAGTGTCATGTAAAAGCACACGGTAGCCTCTAGTATGAGATGGGTAACCAAGAAATATGCCATCAACGGATCTAGGTTCAAATTTATCAAGATTACCATGTTTCTTAACAAGCATTTGCAACCAAAGACCCGAAAGTGTGTGACACTAGACCTATGTTAAAACTGAAGTTCATATGGTGTTTTACCTAGCTTAGCACGTAAGAAAACACGATTTGAGATATAACAAGCAGTTGCAACTGCATCAGCCCAAAATTTTCTAGGAGTTTGATATTCATCAAGCATAGTCCTAGCCATCTCAACTAATGTTCTGTTCTTTCTCTCTACAACAACGTTTTGTTGAGGTACATATGGTGAAGAAAATTGATGATCTATTCCATTTTCAGCACAAAAGTGATCAAACAATTGATTTTTAAATTCGGTTCCGTTATCACTTCTAATTGCTTTTAAAGATCATAGGTGATCAATTGATAATCTAAGAAATAAGGTTCTAAAGTGACTAAAAGTTTCATTCTTAGATGCCATAAAATAAAACCAAGAGTATCTAGAATAGTCATCAACAATCACAAGAACATACCATTTAGCTCCGAAGGATTGAACACGTGAAGGTCCTACGGTGTCAAGGTGCAAAAGTTGACCCGGTTCAGTTGTCATGGTCATTGTGAGAGGAGCATGTAAACCTGCAACCATCTTAGCATGTCTAAAAGAAGAGCACACAATTTCTTTGTCCCCTTTCAGCTTAGGCAGCCCACTTGTGACGCCCGGTCCCGTAAAACACGGAACCCAGCTAATACATATGTGTGCCCAGGATGTTCATCACACATACACATGTAATCCACAAACTGAATTCATAATATAACCACGAATAATAAGGTTTAAGTACTTTATTACATCAATCTCTAATTTATTCTTGCAGCGGAAGTCTCTAACTTATTCTAGCAGCGGAAGTCTCTAAGCGATAGCGGAAGCAAAACTAAAAAGCAGCGGCTCCATCTTCAACTCCACAGGCAAGTTGACGGTAGTTCGCACGCCTAGTACTCCACATGATCTTCGAAGTACTCTTCTCCTGTTGTTGATGTTTGTATGATAATGCAAGGGTGAGTACATGTCGTACTCAGCAAGTGCGGGAAAAGTATGACATGTAGCTTACAGCAAGGTAGGAATAAAAAGGCTCATTGTAGAAAAGCAAATTTTATTTCATAAACATGATAAAAATAGCAACTATCTTTAGGTGAATTTAATCCCAACATATATTTAAGTAAAACAGCAACATACCTCCTTCACAATTCACCACTTTTCATGTATCAACCAACCATTAATCTTTCTCAACTTTATCTCATGCTCATAATAACCATCTCATGATCATATCCATCTCGTAATCATATAACCGAACCAAAACTCATTGTCATGACTCAACAGTCCTGAAACCAATCTTAATAACCATACCATAACCATAAGCAAATAACCATCCCAAATTCCCTCTAATCATGGGAGTTGGCCAGGCGCTTGTGACCGTAAGCATGGCTATCATGATAGTTTTACACTCTTAAGAGGTTGCACCACTTTACCCACAAGTTTGTGATTTTGTCACCCGTCGGCGACTGCAGAACCTCCATTATACCAGTACACAACCGTCGGTGTATGGCCAATAGATCACAAAATAGCCTTTACAAAGGGGCTACTAGATGTATGGACTCACTAAGGTTTCACCAGCAGGATTGGATCACCATTCTCCCACCTACGGGCCCCCTCTTGTGCCATGCAGTTCTCAGGGCAGTCCTCTCTTGACTCCCATTCCCCGCGCCTTCCACGGTCCATAACAATCTAGCAACTTACCTAATTAGTCAGCTAAGCCGCACCCATATTTGGCCTTGTGGTGGCACTGTTTTCCTGGCATGTGCTGGCATGAACCGGTCCTTAGATCTACGGCAAGTAAACCACCATATCATTCTACCACATCCACAAACAAATCTTGCCTAGATTTTCCCCGATTCTATGCTCATTATTATCATCAAGTTCTCATCATCATTATTCATATGAGTGCAGTACTTAGATATGTTCTACTTCGCCTTCCCGTATCCTGTAGCTTAAGTGAAGCAAAAAGGAAAACGACTATACCCGACTCATCAACTTTCCCGGCGACAAGGATGGTTAACAAAACTAGTAAACTCCTATAAAAGGGGTTTCCCATCAAGTTGACTCAATCACACACATTTTCGCAAACAAAACAGTTTTTAAAACATGGGATCAATATGGTCAAGGGGCACTTGCCTTGTTCCTGTGGCTTTTGTTGCTCACGTGTCTCGAAGTTTTGGTGTTGTAGTCCTTCGTAGATGGCTTCCTGAGCTTGTCCTTCTACTCACGACCACACACATATAAAATTATAGCAATCAATCATCATGCACAACTCTACTCAAGATGCAATGGTGCAATTCCTATGGTGCTGTTTTATTAGCCCAGTTTGTACGTGTTCTTACATGTTTTAATGGATTTCATGGGGTTTTATGGTGAACAAGGGTGTAAGGATCAAGTGTGTATGTGGTGATGATCTTGACTCAAGATCTAGATCAATACCACCGTCAAAAACCGATCAACACGTGATCTGTCCACACGAAACAGCTTCTGTTCGAAAAAACAGATGCGTAGAAACCGCGATGATGTCGTAAGGTGGTAACGAAGGCCTACCTTAGCCTTCCTCCTAGCAATGGCAGCAGGACAGATCGTCGGCTCTCTTCCGGCGACAGAGATCGTGACGGGGCTCGTCGGTGGTCTCACCGGTGGCTGAAATACGGCGAAGGAGGTTTAACTCGGCGACTTGGGAAAAGGTGTTACGACCAAGGGGTTTTTTGGGTTCTATTTATAAAAGAATAAAGAAGACTCCTACTCTGATTGGATTTCAAATAAGAGTCCTATTCAATTTATTTTGGATCTTAACAACTTATCTCCAATTGATTTGGTGCGGTAGCAACGTGGAAATCATGTCGGTTTCCTAAGTACCGGGTATTCCCGCGCGCACAGGAGAAAAACCACTTAAGGATCTCGCATCTCCGCAGTGGTGAGCTCCGGAGACGCCACGTATCCAGCGGGGGCCAGTCCTTGCTTCTCCTCAGAGGCGAGCTCCGGACCTGCCATGCGTCCATCGGGGCGGGGCCTCCCTTTTCCTCAGAGGCGAGCTCCGCGTGCGCCACGTGTCTAGCGGGCGAGACCTCCCTCTCCCTCAGAGGCGAGCTCTGGGGGCGTCACGTGTCAGTGCCGGACCTCCCCTCTCTTCGGAGGTGGGCTCCGAGAGTGCCACGTGTCCAACAGTGTCGGACCTTTCGGAGGTGAGCTCCGGGGGTGACACGTGTTCTGTGGACTAGACCTCTCGGAGACGATCTCCGAGAGTGCCACATGTCTAACAGCGTCGGACTTCCTTTCCCCTAAGGGACGAGCTCCGAGGTCGACATGTGTCCCTAGTGTCGGACCTCCCTTCCCTTTGGAGGTGAGCTCCGAGGATGACACGTGTCTGGCGGAGCCGGACCTCATCCCTTCCGCAGGGGTGAGCTCTGAAAGCGCCATGTGTCCCACGGAGCTGGGCCTCGCTTTTCTGCAGAGACTAGCTCCGAAGCCAACACGTGTCCCGCGGGGCTGAGCCTCGCTTCTCCGCAGAGACTAGCTCCGAAGGCAACACGTGTCCAGCGGGGCCGGACCTCGCCCCTTCCTCAGAGGCGAGCTCCGAGCCTGCCACATGGCCAGCATTGCTGTACCTCACCCCCTCCGCGAGGATGAGCTCCGAATACGCCACGTGGCCAGCGGGCCGCGGGAAGTGTCGACAGCGCTCCTCGGTGAATTGGAATTGGCTATTTTTAGCTATCTTTCTCCCGTTCTACTTTATTTAAAATGTTTCTCTATATGAAATATGTATGCATGCATGGATACGAAATTGAGGGTTGTCGGTACCCGCGATATGGGGTACCCCCGCGCACAGGGGAAAATGCCTAAGGAACTCGCCCTTCTCCGCAGGGAGAGCTCCGGGCCCGCCACGTGGCCTACAGAAGCCGGACCTCCCCCCCCCTCGTGGGGGAGAGGTTCGAAGGCGTCACGTGTCCAGCGGGGCCGGACCTCCCTCTTCTCAGAGGAGAGCTCCGGGCTTGCCACGTGGCTGACAGAAGCCGGACCTCCCCCTCCGTGGGGAGAGGTCCGAAGGCTCCACGTGTCCTGTGGGGCCGGACCCCCCTCTCCTCTGAGGAGGGCTCCGGGCCCGCCACGTGTCCAGCAGAACAGCGCTGCCTGCCCCTGAGCGGTAGGCAGCGGGCGTAAAGACGCCCCATACCTTGCCCGTACAAGGTATTCAAGGCCCGCGCCTTCCCAAGATGCGGAGACGCGGAACACGCCTCTATCAGGTGCCGTTGCGCCCAGTCGCATCACAGACTGGCGCGCGGTATCAGAGCCTGCCAGCCAATAAACGCAGCGACAAGACATCCCATGTCGCTGCCGCCGTCATCAACCACTACGACTAGCATGCGGCATGGGCAGGGCGGCAAGACGAAGACTCAGAAGCCTTCGCCAGAGACAACTACCGACATAACTGCGGATACGATAGTCTGCAGGCAATCTCCCCGGGACTACCTGTCGGGTCCCGGGCCCCCCTTGTAAGCCACCCGAGCCTTGGACTATAAAACGCTCAGGTAGGCAACGTTAGCAAGATTCGCACTCCCGCAACTCATACGCTAGGCATAACTCATCCTCAAGCTCGGGACTCCGGTTCTGAGCAACAAGGAATACAGCGAGCTCCTCAGCTCGCCGTGGACGTAGGGTTTTACGCTCCGGCGGCCTGAACCACGTAAAACTTGCCGTGTCAAGCTTCTCCTAAACTCGTCCATACGCTTAAGCTCTCCGCAAGTGACTAGCCCCTCCGAAAAAGAACCTCCGTGGGCTGCCCAGTGCAGGTCCGGGGGAAGTGTCGACCATGCACTTCGACATTTGGCGCGCCAGGTAGGGGGCTTTTCCCTTGCGCGTCGAGTTTCTGCCGACGAAGATGACCAAGCTTCCTTCAGCGGCAAACTCTCCTCCTCCGCGTTCACGGCGAACTGTGACCAGCGGGGAGTACATGTCGACGCACTCTGGACGGAGTGTGTCGGCGCAAGCTGCGAGCCAGCAGCCGACTCCGGCAACGCCGACCCCGGCAATGCAGGCTCCAACCAGCGTCAGATCTTCTGCAGCGCTGAGCGTACTCCACGGGGGTGCGCTAGCTGCAGCAAGAGCGCTACTGCGCAATCCACCTGCTGGGAACGCGCCCCATTCAGCGACCCAGCAGTGGGTTCGCGAGGTGGACCGCCTCGTCGTCGCCGCCGCAAACCCTTGGTTTCGGCGAGGGCGACGCCCCGGCCAACCGGCTGTGTCGCTGACGCGGACACCAACGGTTGACGGGCAGACGGCGGATTCCAGGCCCTCCAGGCTCCCGTCGATGGACCTGAGGACAGAGCTGGAACGGTGCCACTTGGGCCAGGATGCCCGGGTGTACCTCGAGCGACGTCGAGAAAGGCGTCGCAACGAAGAGGCTGGCGACAGCGTGACATCGGCCTCGACCCAGCCTGGAGGGCAGATCTTCGCCACGCGAGCCTGCCCCAGGCATACGCCGCGCAGCATATGCCACAACCATATGCCCTGCAAACGGCGTCCCCGGTCTATGGCGCAGCCTTGCCCATACCGGGGTACACTGTGCCAGGTGCGAACCAAGCGTTCGCGGCACCAATACCTGCGGCAACAGGAGCAGGATGTGCGGCCCTTGCACCCCACCTTCGCTTCGCGAGGTGGCCGCGCAAGTTTCGGCCGCACCTGCCCGAGAAGTACGACGGCAGCGTCAACCCAGCGGAGTTTCTCCAGATCTACTCCACCGCCGTACTTGCCGCAGGAGGGGATGAGGCCGTCATGGCCAACTATTTCCCCGTCGCCTTGACCGGCCCAGCCCGGTCTTGGCTCATGAACCTACCCCAGGATTCCATAACCTCCTGGGGAGAGCTCTGCCGGCAGTTCGTCGCCAACTTTGGCAGTCCCTACACCCGGCCTGGCACGGAGCTCGACCTCCACGCCATCCAGCAACAACCAGGGGAGTCGCTGCGCTCCTTCATCCAGCGGTTCTCCCAGGTGCAGAACACCATCCCACACATCCAGAACGCTTTTGTGGTGGTGGCGTTCCGACAAGGCGTTCGGGACAAGAAGATGCTCGAGAAGCTCGCGACTAGGGAGGTCCGCGACGTCTCGGAGCTCTTCAGCCTGGCGGACAAGTGTGCCAGAGCAGCCGAAGGGCGGAACTGGCACTCACTGCCAGCCTCCGAGCCTGGGGGGCAGCCAGGATCTGGCGCCGCTTCCTATGGAAGCGGCAGGAAGATCAAGAACAGGGGCGGTGGCAAGATGAAACCGCCAGCCACGGCCCCCGTTGCTGCAGCAGCGGCGCCCAGTGGAGCTCGGGGGCCGCGCCCCGACAATAGGCCGCGGCAATCACCGGGTCCAGACGGAGGCCAGGGCGAGCTATGCCCCGTGCACGGCACCAGTTACCACACTGCGGCCGAGTGCCGGGAAATCCAGAAGCTCGTGGAGCGCTTCTGGAAAGGGAAGCAGCTTCTAACTGATGCCCCACCCTACCGTCAAAGGGAGGGCAAGCAGAAGGTCGATGCCCCAGACGACGTCGACCACCAGGTGGAGTTCCAGGAGCTTCAGCGCGCCGTGAAGGCGGTGTGCAATCATGAGAGCTCCAGTTCCAGTGATGACGAGCACCGGAAGATGCTCTACATCATCTACGGTGGGTCCGCTGACCCCTCGTCCCGAAGCGCGGCTAAGGCCTTGCGCCGAGGGATAGCGGTGGCTCCCCTCCCGAGTGCAGCACCGCACCTCAGGTGGATGGGAACCCCCATCAGCTTCGATGCCGTCGACTGCCCCAGGAACATGGCTGGGGCCGGCCAACTACCGCTCTTGGTGGCCCCCACCATCACCAACATAAGGATGTACCACGTTTTGGTGGATGGCGGGGCTGGACTGAACCTCATCAGTCGCGCAGCTTTCCAGAAGCTGCAGATCCCGATGGCCAAGCTCACCCCATCTAGCCCGTTCTCAGGGGTAGGGCCGGGACAGGTCGTTCCCTACGGCCACATCAGCCTCCCGGTGACCTTTGGGGCACTGGACAGCTATCGGACAGAGTACATTCTGTTCAACGTGGCGGAGATCGACCTCCCCTTCAACGCCATAATTGGCAGGCCAGCCCTGTACCGATTCATGGCAGTAGCCCACTACGGCTACCTTGTCTTGAAGACGCCTACACCAACAGGCGTCCTCAAGATTCGTGGAGACCGTACTGCCACAGTGTTAGCCTTGGAAAAGCTCCAAGCGCTTACAACAGCTAGAGCACCAACCCCACGCAGTGCAGAACCAAAACGGCTCCACCCGAGTGCACGCCACCGTACCTCTACCACAGCACCCCATGTGCAACCTCTCGACGAGGGCGACGTCCCCTTGAGGCTCGTCCGAATCGGCGCCAATGCCACCAGACCACCCGGGTAGCCGGGGGCCTGGATAGCAAATAGGAAGGCGCGCTCGTTACCTCCCTCCGGCACAATGTCGATGTGTTTGCATGGCAGCCGTCGCAGATGCCAGAGATCCCTAGGGAGGTGATCGGGCACCACTTAAAGGTCTTCCCCGACGCCCGGCCAGTCCGACAGAAGCCCCGCAAGCAGTCCACCGAGCAGCAAAGCCTCATCCGCGAAGAAATCAAGAAGCTGCTGGACGCTGGCTTCATACGGGAAGTCCGCCACCCCCGGTGGTTGGCGAACCCTGTTGTTGTCCCAAAGGCCGGCGGGAAGCTCCAGATGTGCATCGACTACACCAGTCTCAATAAGGCATGTCCTAAAGATCTATTTCCTCTCCCTAGAATAGATCAAATAGTAGACTCGACGTCAGGCTGCGATAGGCTGTGCTTCCTAGACGCTTACTCGGGTTTCCACCAGATCCCTATGTCTAGAGAAGATGAAGAGCACACCTCCTTCATCACAGTAGACGGTCTGTACTGTTATGTCTCTATTTCTTATGGCCTAAAGAACGCTCTCCCTACCTTCGTACGTGCAATGCACAAGACCTTCGGAGAGCTGATAAGAGACTCAGTTGAGGTGTATGTCGATGACATCCCTACTAGATAACCTGGCCCTAGTCTTCGTCTTTCCGACAAGTGTGGGTTCGGTGTATCCTCTGGAAAACCCTTAGGATTCCTGGCCTCACACCGAGGAATTGAGGCTAACCCAGAGAAGATCAAAGCCAGCGACTTGAGGCGGCCCCCCGCCTGCATCAAAGAAGTCCAGAAACTCACGGGATGCCTAGCCGCGCTGAGTCGGTTTATTCCGAGGTTAGCAGAGCAAGCGCTCCCCTTCTCTAAGCTCCTGCGCAAATCCGGCCCATTCGCTTGGACCGACGAAGCAGAAGAAGTTCTCCCGGAGCTGAAGCAACTCCTGATGACCCTACCCATAATGGTAGCCCCCGAGCCCAAGGAGCATATGTTGCTCTACATCGCAGCGAATGCTGCAGTGGTGAGTATGGTCCTCGTCGCAGAGCGGCCGGACCCCTCATCGCCACAGCCTGCTCCAGTATCGGGAAACAGGCGCCAGGAAACCCCGGAGGTCCAAGACGACCCCCCAGGTCTCCGAGGCAACCCCCCAGAGGTCCAAAACGGACCCCAGAACCCCGAAACAACCTCTCGGAGGACCAGCAGGACCTCCCGGAGGTGCAACGGGACCCCCCGGAGGTCCAACAGAACCTCCCGGATATCCAACGGGACCTCCCGGAGCTCCCGGGAAATCAGCGGGACCTCCCGGAGGTCCAAGACAACCTGGGAGCCTTCGAGTATCAGCTCCCGGCGGCCTCCCCGGGCCCACTCACCTCCCGCAGGCCTGAGCCACAGATGGAGATATCTCTGACCTGGGAGGGAGGATCCGGACCATCCGGAGGCCTGTCTACTACATCAGCGAGGTCCTCCATGACGCCAAGACAAGGTACCTGGAGGTACATAAGCTGCTGTATGCAGTGCTCGTTGCGTCCAGGAAGCTCCGCCACAGCCCCCCCACGCGACGGGCGATGCCACCAAATGGGCAGCGGAGCTACCGGAGTTTGAGCTAGACTTCCTTCCTCGTCATGCAGTCAAGAGCCAAGCACTTGCTGACTTCGTGGCTGAGTGGACGCCAACGCAGGCTGACCCAGTGGGCCATGAAGACGGTGAACCAGGGCCCTGAGCTCTGGCCTTCACCGGGCCTTACTGGACGCCCTTCTTCGATGGCTCCTCGCGAAAGCAAGGGGCCGGTGCTGGCGTACTGCTCATCATGCCATCGGGGGAGCAGTCTGGGTATATGGTGCGTCTCAATTCCAAGGCAACCAACAACATGGCAGAGTATGAAGCACTCATCTTTGACCTCAAGACAGCCCTGTCTCTAGGCGCTCGCCAGTTGTTGGCACAGGGCGACTCCCAGCTAGTTATCAAGCAAGTTAAGGGTGAATGCTCCTGCAGTGGCCCACAGCGAGCTGCTCATCTGCTTTATGTGCAGATGGTGGAGAAAGACTTCCTCGCCTTGGACCTGCGCCACGTACCGCGCGCTGGCAAGGCCGCAGCTGACGACCTATCAACGAAGGCCCCCACCGGAGCCCCTGTGCCCGAAGGAGGCTTCGAGAGGACGTTGCCGCGGCCCACGGCCTGGCCCGCCGAGCTGGGCGAAGGGGGCTAGACCAGCACCTTGAAGCTGGCGGTCCCGGCGGACATGGACGCCGCCAAGGATCGTAAGCGTCACTGGGGACTCCGTGCAACCCAGCGCTCAAGATCCAGACGCTCAAGTCAGACCCGATGCATGGATCACGGAGATCCGGGACTACTTGAAAGACAATATCCTCCCTGATGAACGTGTATCCGCTGAACGGATCGTGCGTATGGCTAAGAGACACGTGATGGTAGAAGGGGACCTCTACCGATGCGGCGCCAACCGCGTCCTATTGCGGTGCATAGCCCAGGGGGAAGGCTGCGACTTGCTCGCTGAGTTCCATGGAGGCGAATGTGGGAGTCACTCTTCCTCACGCACACTTGTCGGTAAAGCCTTCCGGCATGGCTTCTACTAGCCGACAACACTCCAGGATGCCGTCAAGCTGGTCGAGAACTGCAAGGCGTGCCTGTTCCACGCCAAGAAGATCCATACACCGGCTTGGACGGTACAGATGATCCCGCCCACATGGCCATTTGCCGTACGAGGGCTGGACATCCTGGGACCTGGGACCATTCCCCAGAACCGAGGATGGGGACCCGCTCCCGAACCCTCGGAACACAGAACACCTCCTCTCGGTACTTGCGATATGGGGTACCCCCGCGCACAAGGGAAAATGCCTAAGGAACTCGCCCTTCTCCGCAGAGAGAGCTCCGAAGGCGCCACTCGTCCGGCGGGGCCAAACCTCCCTCTCCTCAGAGGAGAGCTCCGGGCCCGCCACGTGGCATACAGAGGCCGGACCTCCCCCTCCGTGGGAGAGAGGTCCGAAGGTGCCACGTATCCGGCGGGGCCGGACCTCCCTCTCCTCAGAGAGGAGCCCCGGGCCCGCCACGTGGCCGACAGAAGCCGAACCTCCCCCTCCGCGGGGAGAGGTCCGAAGGCTCCACGTGTCCCGCGGGGCCGGACCCTCCTCTCCTCTGAGGAGGGCTCCGGGCCCGCCACGTGGCCAGCTAAACGGCGCTGCCTGCCCCCGAGCGATAGGCAGCGGGCGTATAGATGCCCCATACCTTGCCCGTACAAGGAATTCAAGGCCTGCGTCTTCCCAAGACGCGGAGCACGCCTCTTTCAGGTGCCGTTGCGCCCAGTCGCATCATAGACTGGCGCACGGTGTCAGAGCCTGCCAGCCAATAAACGCAGCGACAAGACATCCCATGCCACCCGCGCCGTCATCAACCACTACGACTAGCATGCGACATGGGCAGAGCTGCAAGACGGAGACTCAGAAGCCTTCGCCAGAGACAACTACCGGCATAACTGCAGATACTGTAGATGACAGACAATCTCCCTGGGACCACCTGTCGGGTCCCGGGCCCCCCTTGTAAGCCACCCGAGTCTTGGACTATAAAAGAGTCGGGTAGGCGACATTAGCGAGGGTTCGCACCTCCGCAACTCATACGCTAGCCATTCACACCCAAGCTGTAACTCACCCCCAAGCTCAGGACTCCGGCCCTGAGCAGCAAGCAATACTGCGAGCTCCATAGCTCGCCGTGGACGTAGGGTTTTACGCTCCGGCGGCCTGAACCACGTAAAACTCACAGTGTCAAGCTCTTACTAACTCGTCCATCCGCGCAAGCTCTCCGCAAGGGTCTAGCCCCACCGAAAAAAAGAACCTCCGCGGGCTTCCCAATGCAGGCCCGGGGAAGTGTCGACCGAACACTTCGACATTTGGCGCGTCAGGTAGGGGGCTTTTCCCCTTGCGCGACGAGTTTCCGCCGACGAAGATGACCAAGCTTCCCTCAGCGGAAAACTCTCCCCCTCCGCGTTCACGGCTAACCGTGACCAGCGGGGAGTACATGTCGACGCACTCAGGACGGAGTGTGTCGGCACAAGCTGGTAGCCAGCAGCCGACTCCGGCAATGCAGGCTCCGACCAGTGTGAGATCTTCTGCAGCGCTGAGCATACACCATGGGGGTGCGCTAGCTGCAGCAAGAGCACTGCTGCGCAACCCACCTGCTGGGGATGCGCCCCATTCAGCGACCCAACAGTGGGTCCGCGAAGTGGACCGCCTCGTCATCGCCGCCACGAATCCTCGGTTTCGGCGAGGGCGACGCCCCGGTCAACCGGCTGTGTCGCTGACGCGCACGCCAACGGTTGACGGGCAAACGGCGGATTCCAGCTCCTCCAGGCTCCCGTCGACGGACCTGAGAAGGGAGCTGGAACGGTGCCACTTGGGCCAGGATGCCCGGGTGTACCTCGATCGACGTCGAGAAAGGCGTCGCAACCATGAGGCTGGCGACAGCATGACGTCGGCCTCGACACAACCTGGAGGGCAGATCTTCGCCACGCGAGTCCTTCCTCAGGCATACGCCGCGCAGCATATGCCAGAACCATATGCGCCGCAAGCAGCGCCCCCGGTCTATGGTACAGCCTTGCCCGTGCCAGGGTACACGGTGCCAAGTGCGAACCAAGCGTTCGCAGCGCCAATACCTGCAGCAGCAGGAGCAGGATGTGCGGCCCTTGCATCCCACCTTCGCTTCGTGAGGTGGCCGCGCAAGTTTCGGCCGCACCTGCCCGAGAAGTACGACGGTAGCGGTAACCCGGCGGAGTTCCTCCAGATCTACTCCACCGCCGTACTTGCCGCAGGAGGGGATGAGGCTGTCATGGCCAACTACTTCCCCGTCGCCTTTACCGGCCCAGCTCGGTCTTGGCTCATGAATCTCCCTCAGGGGTCCATAACCTCCTTGGGAGAGCTCTGCCGGCAGTTCGTCGCCAACTTCGGCAGCTCCTACACCCGTCCCGGCACGGAGCTTGACCTCCATGCCGTCAAGCAACAACCTGGGGAGTCGCTGCGCTCTTTCATCCAGCGGTTCTCCCAGGTACGCAACACCATCCCGCATATTCAAAGTGCTTCTGTGGTGGTGGCGTTCCGACAGGGTGTCCGGGACGAGAAAATGCTTGAGAAGCTCGCGACCCGAGAGGTCCGCGACGTCTCTGAGCTCTTCAGCCTGGCGGACAAATGCGCCAGAGCGGCTGAAGGGCGGAACTGGCACTCTCTGCCGACCCCCGAGTCAGGAGGACAGCCCGGGTCCGGCGCTGCTACCTATGGGGGTGGCAAGAAGGCCAAGAACCGGGGGAGTGGCAAGATGAGGTCATCGTTCACGGCTCCCGTCGCCGCAGCAGCGACGACTAGTGGAGCACGGGGGCCATGCCCCGACAAAAGGCAGCGGCAGTCACCGGCCCTAGATAGTGACCAGGGTGGGCTATGCCCCGTGCATGGCGCCGGCAACCATACTGCTGTCGAGTGCTGGGATATCCAGAGGCTCGCAGAGCGCTTCCGCAAAGGAAGACAGCAGAGAGCTGAGGAACCGCCCAACCCTTAGAGGGATGGCAAGCAGAAGGTCGATGCCCCAGTCACCGCCGCCCATCAGGTGGGGTTTCAGGAGCCTCAGCGTGTCATAAAGACAGTGCATAACGGTGAGGACTCCAGCTCCGACGGTGACGGGCCAGGGCGGTAGCCGGCTGCGGCTGCCGTCCCGGGTCAGTGGAGGCTGCACTGCTGCAGCGTCAACCTTGGAGAAGCCCGAAGTAGTCGCAGTAGCCCAAGTACCGACCACAATGGTGCAAGGTCGGGCCAGCCTCACCCGAGAGCACGCCTCCGTGCCTCGGACATACCTCCCGGGGGCCGCCCAAGGTCTGTCAACCCCTTGAAGGCCTTGCCAGAAGGGGAAGACGCTTTAGGTCATCCAAGACGAGCCCGGGTCCACCTACCCCTTGAAGGCCTTAGCCAGAAGGGGAGAACTCCCCGGGGGCCCCCAGGAGAAGCCGTGCAGGACCTGATCCAGCGTGAAGATAACAACCTCGTCGACGAGACTCGGCTGCAGGTAACACCCCACAACGCAAGATCTCGGCTGATGCTCTAAGCATTACTGCCAAAGAACCAAGCACGTCAGGGACCTGCAGAAGGGCAACCTGGTGTCGCGGCACGCTCTTTCCCGAGAAGGACCCATAGACTCTCCCCCAGCAGGGAAGGTCCCTTCCGAATCATGAAAGCTGCCGCCCCAGGTACACATGCCTTTTAACCGAGTGTGGGATCCGTTCCCAAAATCCTTGGCATGAAGCAACACTGTAAGTCCTGCTCCCCGAGCATCAGTAGAACAGGGTCATTCCCTTCTGTAATGAATCTCATAGAATCTAGGAACAGATCTTGGGGCAGCTAAGTCTCAAGGGACGGTACAGGACTACGTCCAGTTTAGCCTTGTTCCGACCCTAAGCGCGTAGAGTCTTGCTTCCCTTGTAGACGAGGCGGAATATTGCCTCCATGTACAGCCAGAATTCCACCTATGGGCATGAACACAGAAACCTGTTCTACTTAGCTCTCTCTCATGCGCTCATTTAAATTATGCATTAATTTTTATGATCGCACTATCTATGTATGTTCATCGTGCATCTAGCTCCCCCTCTCCCGTGCTCACCCATAGTCAGCATTCGCTATCCTACCGAGGGCGGCCGCGCTTGAGGCACCTGCCGATGGCCGAGTGAGTCTCTCGGGCCTCCCCCAGTCAGGTGTTGCGGTGCCAGTTGGTCACCTCCAGGAAAGGCCTGCGTTGTGCATGGGGGGTCCAGGGTGCGTATCCCGCTTAGCAGGCCATGAGCCCAAGGCGTGCGCATCCTGCCCTCCGGAGGTACAGGGGAGTACAACCGCTTTGCTTGGTCATGAACCCAAAGCACGTGCACTCTGCTTCCCCAGCGCACGGCCCGGTACTAGGGATCAGACGACCGTACCCGGACCTCGGAGGGAGCCGGAGCTCCGGCGCCTCGAGCACAGAATTGCCCAAGCCCCGCATAACGGATCAGGATCGTAAGACGAATAAGACTAGGAGACGGGAGGGGAGGACCCCCCGAGGAGAATTACGTTTCCTCTACCTGTGTGCAGGACCTCCAGGTTACGGCAACGGGGACTGCATGAAGCGGGGGGAAAGGAGCTATCAACTACTCCGGCCTAGGACTGGAAGGACCGGGTCCCGCCCCTTCAGCAGGGGCGATGCCCGAAGGCCCCACGTGTCCAGCGGGCCCCGGGCTCCCGCCTCCCCTAAGGGGGGCTCCGGATCCGCCACATGGCAGGCAGAAACCGGACCTCCCCCCTCGGTAGGAGGGATCCGAAGGCCCTACGTGGCCGGCAGGGCCAGAGCTCCCGCCTCCTGAGGAGGGGCTCCGGACCCGCCACGTGGCAGGCAGATCTGGAGCTCCCCATAGGGCGAGATCCGGAGACCCCCAGGGGCCCCTAACACAGTTAGGACCCGGAGAAGGTGTCTGTGCAGAGCTCCGAGATTGGGGAAGGCCTCTGAGTACCTTGCGGAGCTAAGGACTCAGTCAAGCAAGGCCAAGAAGGAGAGAAAAGGCATCACAGACACAAATATCTAAAAGAGTCAAATTATGCGAGGCTCCATGAGCTGGACTACAGACTCGACAAAGAGAAAAACAAGCCCTATGGACCTCCCGGCTCACGCCGGAACCTAGCGGCTACAAGGGCGGCCACATCCTCGACTTCAGCCCTGGCAGCTTCCTCCCGCTCCGCGGCTGGGCCCTCTCTCGCTGGTTCCAGCGAGAAAGAGGGGTCGCGGATCTTGAAGCATGCTAGCACATGTGAGGCGACCTCTAAGGCTAGGCCGCGTACCTCGGCCTCAAGCTCGCTGGTGACCACCGAGTCTAGCCTGTCCAGCTTGGCGCCGATCGACTCCAGCGCGGGGATCACCTCCGCCACCTTCAATGCAGGAGCCGCTGCCCTCACCGGACTGAACCCAAGAGGGATCAGGGCGGACCCCGCTCGATCAACGAAGCTTGAGACCGCATGAGCCTCGGAGGACCGCAAGGCCGAGAGCTCCTCCACCTCACGGCGGGCTGCCTGCAGGGCCTCTAGGTTTCTCTCGGAGAATTCCTTCTCCTTGGCCGCCAGGGAGCTCTCTCGAAGGTGGAGAGTCTTGGCGAGCCGCTCCAACTCAGAAGCCTTGAAGTCGGCGGTCAACTCCCGTTCCAAGACCGCCCGGCGTTCACGGGAGACCTGTTCCTCCCTCAAGTCGAGGTCTGCCTTCAGAATCTCTAGCTCCTTGATCCGAGCTCGAAGGTCATCCTCACCCGCCGCCAGCTGCGCGGTGACCCTCTTCGCCTCGGCTGCCTTGGAACGCTCCCGTTCCTCAACGACGAGTTTATGGCGCTCCAACCGCTGCCGTATCTCCTCAGCGGCAGAGAGGCTCTCCTCGGCCCGGGCGTGTGCCTCCAGGGCCTCCCTGTTGATCCGCCGCGATTCAGCATCCATGCGGTTGACAGCCCGCTTCAGCCGGTCGAGGAGCACTTCCTTGAAGTCGAGCAACTCCTGCCTAGAGTCGAGCTCGCTCTTGACCTTCGCGGTCCGCTCCCGCAAAAGGTTCCCCTAGGTGAGGAAGCGATCCCGTTCAACTGTATACTCCTCCCGCTCGCGACCTAGTGCAGCCAAGACCTGCTGAACGCTCGTCTCGGCAAGCGTGAAGGCATCTGCCAGAGGCAATGGAGCAACAGAGGCTGGGGCAGTTCCCCCGACCTCCTCCATCACCTCGTCCTCAAGAGGAGTCGATGCACCAGCAACCGAGACGAGATGCCGGTCAGAAGAAGCTGGTCCCGGGGCTCTGGCAGCCGGACCTGCCGGGCCCTCTTTAGCTTCTGGCTTCTTGACCTGTGGAGAAGGGTGAGCCGGGGAAGGCGGCGCTGGAATGAAGGCCGGGACGCCTGGTGCAGGGTCGACCTGCGCTGGCCCGGGGGCCGAGGCGGCCGTCTCGGCAGGAAGAGATGACGCCGCCACGGAGTCCGGGCACACCGGAACAGGAGAAGTTCACGCTGGCTTGGGGGCCGCGGCAGTTGTCCCGGGTTCCGAGCGCAACGACACAGACTCCCCGCTAGTCGGGGTTAGCCGGGAAGCGCGGACACTCCAGCGGGCTCTGAACCCCGACTTCCGAGCCGGGGTAGGACTCCCAGAGCCCGCTGCCGTCACTGACGGCCGCTCCGCAGTCACTTGAACTGGCGGAGGAGGGGATGCCCCAGAAGCTCCCCTCAAAGCATCAGCCCGGGGCCTCTTTGAGTCGCCACCGGAAGGAGTGCCAGGCACCCCAGATTCCCGACTTGGCACAAACACCGCCACTGGAGGAGATCGAGCGCGCTTCTTCTCTGGTGGCGGGTTGGAGGCCATGACGAGGCAGGACTCAAGGGCAAGAGGGCAAAGGCACAAGAGTCCAAGAAGAAACGCTGGGAAGTGCGAACGGAAGCCGCAACGCGGGTAAGATCTCCTCTAAAACCTTCCCAGGTGCAATTCCAGGCGATTCGGAACTCTTCGAATACGCCGCATCGGCAACCGCTTCGGCTCCTGGACCGAGCGCCGGTGACAGGTGGACCCAAGCCGCCCGACTGAAGCGGTGGGTCAAGGAGTCAATCTCCTAAGAAGACAAGCCGACAAGGCACTTCGGCGTTTCCTGAAGAAAGCGCCGCAACGTGCAGAAGTGGCAGTTTTGGGAACCGCCGCAGTAAAAGCAGCCATCAAGTGGGCGCACGGTCCCACGATCCTGCGGCCGTTCATGCTCCGGCAGCGGTCAATGCGGGACTTAGAGAAAGTGCGCGGATCAGAAGAGACGGAGGTCCCACCTCGGGCTCGCTATCTCCCCCGAGATGGGCCCGGGGGCCACTGTCGGTACCTGCGATATGGGGTACCCCCACGCACAGGGGAAAATGCCTAAGGAACTCGCCCTTCTCCGCAGGGAGAGCTCCGAAGGCGCCACGCGTCCGGCGGGGCCGGACCTCCCTCTCCTCAGAGGAGAGCTCCAGGCCCGCCACGTGGCATACAGAGGCCGGACCTCCCCCTCCGCGGGAGAGAGGTCCGAAGGTGCCACGTATCCGGCGGGGCCAGACCTCCCTCTCCTCAGAGAGGAGCCCCGGGCCCGCCACATGGCCGACAGAAGCCGAACCTCCCCCTCCGCGGGGAGAGGTCCAAAGGCTCCACGTGTCCCGCGGGGCCAGACCCTCCCCTCCTCTGAGGAGGGCTCCGGACCCGCCACGTGGCCAGCTAAACGGCGCTGCCTGCCCCCGAGCGATAGGCAGCGGGCGTAAAGATGCCCGTACAAGGAATTCAAGGCCCGCGTCTTCCCAAGACGCGGAGACGCGGAGCACGCCTCTGTCAGGTGCCGTTGCGCCCAGTCGCATCACAGACTGGCGCACGATGTCAGAGCCTGCCAGCCAATAAACGCAGCGACAAGACATCCCATGCCGCCCGCATCGTCATCAACCACTACGACTAGCATGCGGCATGGGCAGAGCTGCAAGACGGAGACTCAGAAGCCTTCGCCAGAGACAACTACCAGCATAACTGCAGATACGGTAGATGACAGACAATCTCCCCGGGACCACCTGTCGGGTCCCAGGCCCCCCTTGTAAGCCACCCGAGTCTTGGACTATAAAAGACTCGGGTAGGCAACGTTAGCGAGGGTTCGCACCTCCGCAACTCATACGCTAGCCAATCACACCCAAGCTGTAACTCACCCCCAAGCTCAGGACTCCGGCCCTGAGCAGCAAGCAATACAGCGAGCTCCATAGCTCGCCGTGGACGTAGGGTTTTACGCTCCGGCGGCCTGAACCACGTAAAACTCACAGTGTCAAGCTCTTACTAACTCGTCCATCCGTGCAAGCTCTCCGCAAGGGTCTAGCCCCACCGAAAAAAGAACCTCCGCGGGCTGCCCAGTGCAGGCCCGGGGGAAGTGTCGACCGAACACTTCGACACCTCCGTAAGTTCTACCCCTAGAGCAACAATAGGACAGACTCTTCTTTTTATAATAAATTCCATAAAGTCCAGGAACAGTGCTCGGAGCAGCTAAGCCTCAGGGGACGGTCCAGGACTACGTTCAGCTTCGCCTGGTTCTGACCCCAAGCACGTAGAGTCTTGCTTCCCTTCTTAATGAGGCGGGTCGTGGCCTCCATACTTAGCCTGCCTTCCTCCTATGGAAATTTATATGAAAAGAAACCTGTCCTACGTTGCTCTTCTTTGGTGCTCATTTAATTTACTTATTAAATTTTTATGACTGCACTTCTAGCGCATGCTCACCATGCGCTCAGCTCCCTCTTCTCATTCTTACCTATAGTCGGCATTTGCTGCCCTACCAAAGGCGGTTGCATTGGAGGTACCGGCCGATAGCCAGGGGGACCCCGCGCCCCCGGCACTTCGCGCACGGTAGCCCCCAAGCACCGTATAAGTGGATGGGGACTGTAAGCCAAATAAGACTATGAGATAGAGGAGGTGGAGCCCCCAAGGAGAATTATGTTTCCCTTACTTGTGTGCAGGACCTCTCGGCCTCAGCTCCCCGTAGGAGTATGGTAGGTACATCCATCAAATGGAACGCACCTACCAGGGGGCCGCTACGGGATCACGCAAGACCGAAACCCCAAGGTAAGACCAAAGAACCTAGACCTCACCACTTCCGCAGGGGCGAGACCCGAAGGTCCCACGTGTCTACCGGGGCCGGACCTCCACCTCCTTGAGGGGGAGCTCCGGGCCCGCCGCGTGACCTACAGAAGCCGGACCTCCTCCCTCCGCGGGGAGAGGTCCGAGGGTTCCACGTGCCCCGCAAGCCCGGACCTCCCCTCAGAGGGGAGCTCCGGGCCTGCCACGTGGCCAACAGGCCCGGACCCCCCCATTCTCATGGGACGGGTCCTGGAGACCTCCGGGGCCCTTTATATATAGTAAGGACCCGGAGAAGGTGTCTATGCAGAGCTTCAAGATTGGTCAAGGCCTCTGAGTACCTTGTGGAGCTAAGGACTCGGCCAGGTAAAACCAGGAAGAAGACTAGGACATGCTGACACAGAAGGAAACAAAGTCTGTTCATACAAGGATCCATGAGCTGGGCTACAGACTCAACAAAAATAAAAAAGGAGGTACAGGGCCTTGTGGCCACGGGGGCAGATGTCTAAGAGTCCCCAGACTCCCGTTGGAACCTAGAGGACACAAGGTCAGCCACGTCCTCGACCTCGGCCCTGGCAGCTTCTTCCCACTCGGCAACGGGTCCTAGACGGACTGGTCCAAGAGAAAAGGAAGGGTCTTGGCTCCGGAAGCACGCCAGTACGTGCATAGCGACCTCCTTCGCCAGGCCCCGTCCTTCCACTTCAAGCTCGTCGGCGATCACCGCTTCGAGCCGACCCAGCTTGTTGTCGATGGACTCAAGTGCCGGGATTGCTTCGGACATCTGCTGCGCCGGAGCTTCCATCCGCACAGGGCTGAAACCAAGAGGAGCCAAGGCGGACCCTGCCTTGGCAATAAAGCCCCAGACCGCCTGGGCCTCGGTAGACCGCAAAGACTGGAGCTTCTCTACCTCTTGGCGAGCCGCCAGCTCGCGATCCATCGCCGCCTGGCGCTCCTGGGAGAACTGCTCCTCCTTCGCAGCAGCAGCCGACTCACGGAGCTCCAGCTCCTCGGTCCGAGCCCTCAGCTCCCCCACTTTGGCTTTCAGCCGGGCGGTGGTCCTCTCCTCCTCGGCCGCTGCAGCGCGTTCCCGATTGGCGACGGCGCACTCTCGACGAGCTACCTGCAGCCGGAACTTTTCCGCGGCTGCAGAATGCTCCTCGGCTTTGGCTTCAACATGGGCCAGGGCCTCGCGATAGGAAGCACGAAGCCGCCGGGTCTCTGAATCTAGGCGGCTAATGGCCTTCTTCTGAGTGTCAAGCAGAGCACTCATGGCCTCAAGTCTTGACTGCCTCGAGTCAAGATCCGCCCTAGCCTCCTGGGCACGCTGCTGCCAGATGAGAAGGCTCTCCCTTTCTCCGGCCAGCGCCCCCCGCTCCTGCTCGAAGGCGGTCTGGAGCTGTCGGGCGCTGGTCTGGACACGCCCCAGGGCATCCCACACGGGCGCCGGGATAGAGGGGGCAGGAGTCACGCCCCTTGACCCCCCCTGTCGAGTCTAAGACCGGCGAGGCGCCGGTGCCTCAGCAACCGGAGTGGGACGCTGTCCTAAGGAAGCCAGGGGGCCAGCAGGCGCACCTACAGCGGCCCTCCCAGTCTCAGGACCGGATTTCTGGGCTGGTGAAGGAGGGCGGACAGGAGCGGATGCGGCCACCACGGAGGGTGAACTCGCCGGCACAGAGGAAGCCCCCGTCGACTTGGGGGCCATGGGAGCCACCACGGTTCCCAGATGCTGAGGAGCGGAGCCTCCGTCAGTTGGAGACGGCCGGGAAGAGGCCCGCCCCCGGCAGCCAGTCGGTCCCTGCAAGAAAAGAAAGCTCTCAGGCTAAGAGAGGAGACGAGAACGCTGCTCCTACAAGCCAGAAGGAGCAACACTTACTGGGCGACATGAGCGCTCCAACGAGCTTGCAGCACCGGCCTCTGGGCTGTAATTGAACCGCCAGGACCTGTGGTTGGAATGGTCGTGGGACGTGGTGCCTGGACCCCCGGCACACTCCCCGGCGTCGCCCCACCAGCATCCGTCCTAGAAGCCCCTCCGCTTGAGGAAGGATGACGAGGCGCTTGGGTTACTTCGGACTACCGCTGTCCGGGGAGAGACCCGCTGGGGTGGGACACCCGGGGCCTCTTCGGGTCGCCACCTGATGGACCAGCACCCCCGGGATATGGGTGCAAGGGTGCTCCGGCACCCTGACTCGGCGCAGGCGGCGCCCTCGGAGGAGACCGGGCGCGTTTCTTCTCTGGATGCCCGGGGGCCGGCTCCTTCCCCTTCCCCTTGTCGGCAGCTTGAGTTCCGTCGGCTCTTGGGAAGGGTTGGGCAGCAGCAGACGCATCGTGCCCTGATCTAGAGCGCTCGGTTCCTGGGATCGTGATACCCCGGAAGGCATCCCCGACCTGCCGGACGGCGATCCCGATGTCATCGAGGTTCGGCATCTTCCGCAGGAGCTCTGACCTCCTCTGTGGCTCCAAGAAGAGGGGGGTGGCAGAGGGCGGAAGGGCGGGGTCGCCACTGGGAATGTAGTCACCGCTCACCTTGCCCACCATCTTGTACAGCTCCTCGTCAGAAGGATCAGAGCCGGGGCCCCTCTCCAGCCTGGTACAGTCCTGCTCGCCAGTATAGGACCACGCTGGGCGACTGCGCTGCTGCAAGGGCGCAATACGGCGCGACATGAAGTCCATCAGCACCATCAGGGACGTCAGCCCCTCGTTGGCCAAGAACCGGATTCGCTCCAAGACCGTGGCGTACTCCTGCTCCAGCTCAGGGATCTCCTCCCAGAAGCGACGATCGGTGGTTGGGCTAGCGGTCGGGAGTTGTAGGCGATCGTGCTCATCGGTCTGCACTACCACCCAGATCTCCCTCCAGTTTTCCCACCTTGATGCGCTGAAGGGCAGAAGGTACCTAGAGACCTTTGGGTCCTTGCAGCGATGCTGGAAGTAGTAGGCCCCCATCTGGGTCTTCGAGCCGCGCCCAGTCGTCCGCAACACAAAGAAGTAGTGGAAGAGCGTGACAGAAGCGTGCACCCCCACAAACATCTCGCAGAAGTGGACGAAGACAGCGGCCATTGCGAAGGAGTTGGGAGAGAGATGGTGGAGCTGGAGCCCATACGTCTCCAGCAGTGTGACAAAGAAGGAAGAAATTGGCGGGACGAACCCCGTCAGAGCATAGGCAGTGAAGAAGACCATCTCCCACTTTTCCAGGATCAGGGGGAGAGATCCCCGGCGGAGCCGGCGTTTCTGTTCCTCCGTGCACCAGCCCAGCAGCCTGCGCACTGGCCCAAGCTCGGAGGAATGAACGAGACGCGTCGGGAGCAAGTTGGAAGCCATGGCGAAAGAGAGCACAAGGACAGGAAAGCCGAGGCGCAAGAGTTCAAGGGAAGAACGAGCGCTAGGAAATGCGAAGGGAAGCCGTGATACGGGTGAGATCCCCTTTTAAAACTTTCCAGGAACGATTCGAGGTGATTCGGAAATCATCGAATACATCACATCGGCGACCGCATCGGCTCCGAGACTGGGCGCCGACGACAGGTGGACCCAAGCCGCCCAACTGAAGCGGTGGGTCAAGGAGTCAGTCTCCCTAGAAGACAAGCTGGCAAGGCGCTTCGGCGGTTCCGGAAGAAAGCGCCGCGACGTACAGGAATGGCAGCCTTGGGAACCGCCGCAGTAAAGACGACCATCAAGTGGGCGCATGCTCCCACGATCCCGCACGACTGTTCGTGCTCCGGCAGCGGTCAATGCGGGACTTAGAGAAAGTGCGCGGAACAGAAGAGACGGAGGTCCCACCTTGGGCTCGCTATCTCCCCCGAGATGGGCCCGGGGGCCACTATCGGTACCCGCGATATGGGGTACCCCCGCGCACAGGGGAAAATGCCTAAGGAACTTGCCCTTCTCCGCAGGGAGAGCTCCGAAGGCGCCACGCGTCCGGCGGGGCCGGACCTCCCTCTCCTCAGAGGAAAGCTCCGGGCCCGCCACGTGGCCTACAGAAGCCGGACCTCCACCCCCCTCCCCCTCCCGCGGGGGAGAGGTCCGAAGGCGCCACGTGTCCAGCGGGGCCGGACCCCCCTCTCCTCTGAGGAGGGCTCCGGGCCCGCCACGTGTCCAGCAGAACAGCGCTGCCTGCCCCCGAGCGGTAGGCAGCGGGCGTAAAGACGCCCCATACCTTGCCCGTACAAGGTATTCAAGGCCCGCGCCTTCCCAAGATGCGGAGACGCGGAGCACGCCTCTGTCAGGTGCCGTTGCGCCCAGTCGCATCACAGACTGGCGCGCAGTGTCAGAGCCTGCCAGCAAATAAACGCAGCGACAAGACATCCCATGCCGCTGCCACCGTCATCAACCACTACGACTAGCATGAGGTATGGGCAGGGCGGCAAGACGAAGACTCAGAAGCCTTCGCCAGAGACAACTACCGACATAACTGCGGATACGATAGTCTGCAGGCAATCTCCCCGGGACCACCTGTTGGGTCCCGGGCCCCCCTTGTAAGCCACCCGAGCCTTGGACTATAAAAGGCTCAGGTAGGCAACGTTAGCAAGGGTTCGCACTCCCGCAACTCATACGCTAGGCATAACTTATCCTCAAGCTCGGGACTCCGGTTCTGAGCAACAAGCAATACAGCGAGCTCCTCAGCTCGCCGTGGACGTAGGGTTTTACGCTTCGGCGGCCTGAACCACGTAAAACTCGCCGTGTCAAGCTTCTCCTAAACTCGTCCATACGCTTAAGCTCTCCGCAAGTGACCAGCCCCTCCGAAAAAGAACCTCCACGGGCTGCCCAGTGCAGGTCCGGGGGAAGTGTCGACCACACACTTCGACAAGGGTGTTACAAACCTACCCCCTTAAACTGAATCTTGCCCTTGAGATTTGATAGAGTAGAGAATATATGAGGGAATTCTGCCTTGAGGTCTTCCTCACGCTCCCGTGTAGCTTCGGCTTCCGTGTGATGGCTCCACTGTACCTTGCACCAACGGAACACTTTGTTCCTCGTGACCCTTTCCTTCACGTCGAAAATTTGGACAGGGTGCTCTACGTAGGTCTGTTCCTCTTGAAGCTCGAGCTCATCCATCGGTACGTGTTCTTCTGGTACTATCAAGCACTTCTCGAGCTGGGATACGTGAAATACGTCATGCACGTCGGAGAGGTGCGTTGGGAGCTCTAGTTGATAAGCTACCTCTCCTCGCTTGCCCAAAATCTTAAATGGCCTGATGTAGCGAGGTGCTAACTTGCCTTTGACGTTGAAACGTCGTTGGCCACGGATAGCGATACCTTAAGGTACACGAAGTCTCCTACTTCAAAAGTCAACTTTCTTCGCCTATTGTCCGCATAACCTTTTTGTCGTGACTGAGCAGCCTTCAAATTTTCCCGTATTGTTTGGACTTGATCTCGGCGTCTTGCAGCACTTCGGGTCCAAACACTTGGTTCTCTCTGGTCTCATTCCAGAACAGCGGCTGTCGGTACCCGCGATATGGGGTACCCCCGCGCACAGGAGAAAATGCCTAAGGATCTCGCCCTTCTCCGCAGGGAGAGCTCCGAAGGCGCCACGCGTCCGGCGGGGCCGGACCTCCCTCTCCTCAGAGGAGAGCTCCGGGCTTGCCACGTGGCTTGCAGAAGCCGGACCTCCCCCTCCGCGGGAGAGAGGTCCGAAGGCGCCACGTGTCCAGCGGGGCCGGACCTCCCTCTCCTCAGAGGAGAGCTCCGGGCCCGCCACGTGGCCGACAGAAGGCGGACCTCCCCCTCCACGGGGAGAGGTCCGAGGGCTCCACGTGTCTTGTGGGGCCGGACCTCCCTCTTCTCTGAGGAGGGCTCCGGGCCCGCCACGTGTCCAGCAGAAGAGCGCTGCCTGCCCCCGAGCGATAGGCAGCGGGCAAGGCCCGCGCCTTCCCAAGACGCGGAGACGCGGAGCACGCCTCTGTCAGGTGCCGTTGCGCCCAGTCGCATCACAGACTGGCGCGCGGTGTCAGAACCTGCCAGCCAATAAACACAGCGACAAGACATCCCCTGCCGTCTCCGCCGTCATCAACCACTACGGCTAGCGTGCGGCATGGGCAGAGCGGCAAGACGAAGACTCAGAAGCCTTTGCTAGAGACAACTACCGACATAACTGCGGATACGATAGTCTGCAGGCAATCTCGCTGGGATCACCTGTCGGGTCCCGGGCCCCCCTTGTAAGCCACCCGATCCTTGGACTATAAAAGGCTCAGGTAGGCAATGTTAGCAAGGGTTCGCACTCCCGCAACTCATACGCTAGGCATAACTCATCCTCAAGATCGGGATTCCGGTTCTGAGCAACAAGCAATACAGCGAGCTCCTCAGCTCGCCGTGGACGTAGGGTTTTACGCTCCGGCAGCCTGAACCACGTAAAACTCGCCGTGTCAAGCTTCTCCTAAACTCGTCCATACGCTTAAGCTCTCCGCAAGTGACTAGCCCCTCCGAAAAAGAACCTCCGCGGGCTGCCCAGTGCAGGTTCGGGGGAAGTGTCGACCACACACTTCGACATTTGGCGCACCAGGTAGGGGGCTTTTCCCTTGTGCGACGAGTTTCCGCCAATGAAGATGACCAAGCTTCCTTCAGCGGCAAACTCTCCTCCTCCGCGTTCACAGCGAACCGTGACCAGCGGGGAGTACATGTCGACGCACTCAGGACGGAGTGTGTCGGCGCAAGCTGGGAGCCAGCAGCCGACTCCGGCAACGCCGACTCCGGCAATGCAGGCTCCAACCAGCATCAGATCTTCTGCAGCGCTGAGCGTACACCACGGGGGTGCGCTAGCTGCAGCAAGAGCACTACTGCGCAATCCGCCTGCTGGGGACGCGCCTCAGGGAGCGACCCAGCAGTGGATTCGTGAGGTAGACCGTCTTGTCGTCGCCACCGCAAACCCTCGACTTCGGCGGGGACGACGCTCCAGCCAACCGGCTGTGTCGCTGACGCGCACGCCAACGGTTGACGAGCAGACGGTAGATTCCAGCTCCACCAGGCTCTAGTCGACGGACCTGAGGACAGAGCTGGAGCGGTGTCACTTGGGCCAGGATGCCCGGGTGTACCTCGAGCGACGTCGAGAAAGGCGTCGCAACCAGGAGACTGGCGACAGCGTGACGTCGGCCTCGACCCAACCTGAAGAGCAGACTTTCGCCACGCGAACTCTGCCCCAGGCATACGCCGTGCAGCATATGCCACAGCCATATGCTCTGCAAACGGCGCCCCCGATCTATGGAGCTGCCTTGCCCATAACGGGATACACCGTGCCGACGGCGAACCAAGCGTTCGCGGCAACAGGGGCAGGATGTGCGGCCCTGGCGCCCCACCTTCGCTTCGTGAGGTGGCAGCGCAAGTTCCGGCCGCACCTGCCTGAGAAGTATGACGGCAGCGTCAACCCGGCGGAGTTCCTCCAGATCTACTCCACCGCCGTACTTGCCGCAGGAGGGGATGAGGCCGTCATGGCCAACTACTTCCCCGTCGCCTTGACCGGCCCAGCCCGGTCTTGGCTCATGAACCTCCCCCAGGGTTCCATAACTTCCTGGGGAGATCTCTGCCGGCAGTTTGTCACCAACTTCGGCAGTTCCTACACCCGTCCTGGCACGGAGCTTGACCTCCACGCCATCCAGCAACAGCCTGGAGAGTCGCTGCGCTCCTTCATTCAGCGGTTCTCCCAGGTGCGGAACACCATCCCACACATCCAAAATGCTTTGGTGGTGGTGGCGTTCCGGCAAGGCGTCCGGGACAAGAAGATGCTTGAGAAGCTCACGACCAGAGAGGTCCGCGATGTCTCCGAGCTCTTCAGCCTGGCAGACAAGTGCGCCAGAGCAGCCGAAGGGCGGAACTGGAACTCACTGCCGACCTCCGAGTCAGGAGGACAGCCCGGATCTGGCGCTGCTTCCTATGGAGGCAGCAAGAAGGCCAAGAACCGAGGCAGAGGCAAGATGGAATCACCGACCGCAGCTCCCGTCGCTGCAGTAGCGGCACCCAGTGGAGCTCGGGGGCCGCACCCCGACAAGAGGCAGCGACAGTCACCAGCCCCAGAAGGCGACCAAGACAAGCTATGCCCCGTGCACGGCAGCTGTCGCCACACTACTGCAGAGTGCCGGGAGATCCGGAAGCTCGCGGAGCGCTTCCGCAAAGGGAAGCAGCAGCGGACTGATGCCCCACCCTTCCGCCAAGGGGAGGGCAAGCAGAAGGTCGACGTCACAGATAGCGTCGACCACCAAGTGGAGTACCAGGAGCCTCAGCGCGCCGTGAAGGCGGTGTGCAACCATGAGGACTCCAGCTCCAGCGATGATGAGCGTCGAAAGAAGCTCTACATCATATACGGCGGGTCCGCCGACCACTCGTCCCGAAGTGCAGTCAAGACTCTGCGCCGAGCGATAGCGTCGGTGGCTCCACTCCCAAGTGCCGCACCGCACCTCAAGTGGATGGGAACCCCCATCAGTTTTGACGCCACCGACTGCCCCAGGAACATGGCTGGGGCCGGCCAACTACTGCTCCTGGTAGCTCCCACCATCGCCAACGTGAGGATGTACCACGTTTTGGTAGATGGTGGAGCTGGGCTGAACCTCATCAGCCGTGCAGCTTTCCAGAAGCTGCAGATCCCGATGGCCAAGCTCACCCCGTCGAGCCCGTTCTCAGGGGTAGGGCCGGGACAGGTCGTTCCCTACGGCAACATCAGCCTCCCGGTGACCTTCGGAGCTCCGGACAGCTATCGGACAGAATACATTCTGTTCGACGTAGCGGAGATCGACCTCCCCTTCAACGCCATAATTGGCAGGCCAGCCCTGTACCGATTCATGGCAGTAGCCCACTACGGCTACCTCGTCCTGAAAATGCCTACACCAACAGGCGTCCTCAGGATTCGTGGAGACCGCACTGCCGCGGTATCGGCCTTGGAAAAACTCCAAGCGCTCGCAACAGCTGGAGCACCAGCCCCTGGCAGCGCAGAGCCAGACCAGCTCCACCCGAGTGCGCGCCACCGTGCCTCCGGCACAGCACCCCGGGTGCAACCCCTCGACGAGGGCGACGTCCCCTTAAAGGTCGTCCAAGTTGGCGCCGAAGCCACCCAGACCACCCGGGTAGCCGGGGGCCTGAGTAGCAAATAGGAAGGCGTGCTCGTCACCTTCCTCCGGCGCAACGTTGACGTGTTTGCATGGCAGCCGTCACAGATGCCGGGGATCCCTAGGGAGGTGATCGGAGCACCACTTAAAAGTCTTCCCCGACGCCCGGCCAGTTCAGCAGAAGCCCCGCAAGCAGTCCATCGAGTGGCAAAACTTCATTCGTGAAGAAATCAAGAAGCTGCTGGACGCTGGCTTCATACGGGAAGTCCACCACCCCCGGTGGTTGGCGAACCCCGTCGTAGTCCCGAAGGCCGGCGGGAAACTCCGGATGTGCATCGACTACACCAGTCTCAATAAGGCATGTCCCAAAGATCCATTCCCTCTCCCTAGAATAGATCAAATAGTAGACTCAACATCAGGCTGCGATATGCTGTGCTTCCTAGACGTCTACTCGGGTTTCCATCAGATCCCCATGTCTAGGAAGGATGAAGAGCACACCTCCTTCATCACAGTAGATGGCCTCTATTGTTATGTCTCTATGCCTTACGGCCTAAAGAATGCTCTCCTCACCTTTGTGCGTGCAATGCACAAAACCTTTGGAGAGTTAATAAGAGACTTAGTTGAGGTGTACGTCGATGACATCGTTGTCAAGGTCAGGCAGGGTTCATCTTTGTTAGATAACCTAGCCTTAGTTTTTGACAAATTGCGCTCTACGCGCACCAAACTGAACCCCGACAAATGTGTGTTCGGTGTATCCTCTGGGAAGCTCTTAGGATTCCTGGTCTCGCACCGGGGGATTGAGGCCAACCCAGAGAAGATCAAAGCCATCGACTTGATGCGGCCTCCTGCCCGCATCAAAGATGTCCAGAAACTCACGGGATCCCTAGCCGCGCTGAGTCGGTTTATACCGAGGCTAGCAGAGCGGGCACTTCCTTTCTTTAAGCTCCTGCGCAAATCCAGTCCATTTACCTGGACTGACGAAGCAGAAGAGGCTTTCCAGGAGTTGAAGCGACTCCTGACGACCCTACCTATCATGGTAGCCCAGAGCCCGGAGAGCATCTATTGCTCTACATCGCGACAACAACTGAAGTGGCGAGTATGGTCCTCGTCGCAGAGCGGCCGGACCTCTCATCTTCGCAGCCTGCTCCGGCAGCAGAAGACAGACGCCAGGAGGCCCTGCAGGACCAAGACGGTCTCTCGGACCTCCAAGACAACCTCCCGGAGGTCCAGGGCGGCCTCCCGGACCCCCAAGACAACGCCCCAGGGGTCCAGCGGGACCCCCTGGGGGCCCAACGGGACCTAACGGAGATCCCACAGAATCCTCCGGAGCCCCCGGAGAACCAACAGGGCCACCCGGAGGGCCAAGACGGCTCAAGAGCTTCCGGGTTCCAACTCCCGGAAGCCCCCCTGGACCCACTCACCTTCTGCGGACCAGGGCCGATGGATGAAGACCTTCCAGACTTAAGAGGGAGGGTTCGAACCATCCAGAGAGCTGTCTACTACATCAGTGAAGTACTTCACGGTGCCAAGACAAGGTACCTAGAAGTCCACAAGCTGCTGTATGCAGTGCTCGTGGCGTCCAGGAAGCTCCGCCACTACTTTCAGTCCCACCGGGTCTCGGTAGTGACCTCCTATCCACTGAAGACGATCCATCACAGACCCCATGCGACTGGCAACGTCGCTAAATGGGCAGCGGAGCTGGCAGAGTTCGAGTTGGACTTCCTTCCTCGCCATGCAGTCAAAAGCCAAGCACTGGCCGACTTTGTGGCAGAGTGGACACCAACGAAGACAGACCCAGGGGGCCACGAAGACGGTGAACCAGAGCACCAAGCTCCGGTCCTCACCGAGCCCCACTGGACGCTCTTCTTCGATGGCTCCTCGCGAAAGCAGGGGGCCGGTGCCGGCGTACTGCTCCTCATGCCATCGGGGGAGCAGTTTGGGTACATGGTGCGTCTCAATTTCAAGGCAACCAACAACATGGCAGAGTATGAAGCGCTCATCTTTGGCCTACAGACAGCCCTGTCTCTAGGCGCTCACCAGTTGTTGGCACAGGGCGACTCCCAGCTGGTTATCAAGCAAGTCAAGGGCGAATGCTCCTGCAATGACCCACAGCTAGCTGCTTATCTGCTTCACGTGCAGATGTTGGAGAAAGACTTCCTCGCCTTGGACCTGCGCCACGTACCGCGCGCTGGCAATGCCGCAGCTGACGACCTTTCAACGAAGGCTTCCACCGGAGCTCCTGTGCCCGAAGGAGTCTTCGAGAGGACGTTGCTGCGGCCCACAGCCCGGCCCGCCGAGCCGGGCGAAGGGGGCTTGACCAGCACCTCGAAGCTGGCGGTCCCGGCGGCCCTGCAGCCATGGATGCCGCCAAGAAACGTAAGCGTCACTGGGGACTCCGTGCAACCCAGCGCTCAAGATCCAGAAGCTCAAGTCAGACCCGATGCATGGATCACAGAGATCCGGGACTACTAGAAAGACAACATCCTCCCTGATGAACATGCAACCGCTGAACAGATCGTGCGTATGGCTAAGAGATACGCGCTGGTAGAAGGGGATCTCTACCGGCGTGGCGCCAACCACGTCCTATTGCGGTGCATAACCCAGGGGGAAGGCTGCGACTTGCTCGCTGAGATCCATGGAGGCGAATGTGGGAGTCACTCTTCCTCAGGCACGCTTGTCGGTAAAGCCTTCCGGCATGGCTTCTACTGGCCGACAACACTCCAGGATGCCGTCAGGCTGGTCGAGAGCTGCAAGGCGTGCCAGTTCCACGCCAAGCAGATCCACACACCGGCTCAGGCGGTACAGATGATCCCGCCCTCATGGCCGTTTGCCATATGGGGGCTGGACATCCTGGGACCATTCCCCAGAACCGTCGGGGGATTCCAGTACCTCTATGTCGCCATCGACAAGTTCACCAAGTGGCCGGAAGCCACACCAGTTGTCACCATCAACATGCAATCTGTAGTAAAGTTCATCAAGTCGATTGTCTGCCGGTTCGGGGTCCCGAACAGAATTATCACCGACAACGGGACCCAGTTCACCAGCGCAGCCTTCCAAGACTACTGCGAAGACCTCGGCATTCAGGTGTGCTATGCCTCTGTTGCTCACCCAAAGAGCAATGGGCAAGTCGAGAGGGCCAACGCGGAGATTCTCCGGGGCCTTAAGACCTGCACCTATGCCAGTCTAAAGAAACATGGTGCCAATTGGGTGGATGAGCTTCCGAGCACACTATGGGCTAACCGGACATCCCAGAGCCGGGCCACAGGGGAGACACCCTTCTTCATGGTGTATGGGGCCGAAGTTGTACTTCCCCAGAGATCACCATGAAGTCTCACCGTGTCCGGGCTTACGACGAAGCCGTGCAGGACAACCTCCGGCGTGGAGAAATCGACCTCGTCGACGAGGTCTGATTGCATGCAGCTCTCCGTAACGCACGGTACAGACAAGCGCTCCGTCGCTACCACCAAAGGTCTGTGCGTGCCCGGGAGCTGCAGGAAGGTGACCTGGTGCTGCGGCGCATACTTTCTCGCGAAGGGACCCACAAACTCTCCCCTAGTTGGGAAGGTCCCTTTCGAGTCGCAAAAGTGTGCCGCCCCGGGTGCGTACGCCTTTCCACCGAGGATGGGGACCTGCTCCCGAACCCTTGGAACATAGAACACCTCCGTAAGTTCTACCCTTAGAGCAAAGATAGGACAGTCTCTTCTTTCATAATAAATTCCATAGAGTCCAGGAACAGCGCTCGGAGCAGCTAAGCCCCAGGGGACGGTACAGGACTACGTTCAGCTTTGCCTGGTTCCGACTCCAAGCGCGTAGAGTCTTGCTTCCCTTCTTAATGGGGCGGGTCATGGCCTCCATGTTTAGCCTGCCTTCCTCCTGTGGAAAATTATATGAAAAGAAACCTGTCCTACTTTGCTCTTTCCTCGTACTCATTTAAAATCATGTATTCAATTTTTTATGATTACACTTCCGGCGTATGCCCGCCATGCGCTCAGCTCCCTCTTCTCATTCTCACCCCTAGTCGGCATTTGCTGCCCTACCAGAGGCGGTAGCGTTGGAGGTACCAGCCGATGGTCAAAGAGGCCCCGGGCCCCCGGCACTTCGTGCACTATAGTCCCCAAGCACCGTGCATATGGTTAGGGACCGTAAGCCAAATAAGTCTATGAGATAAAGGAGGGGGAGCCCCCAAGGAGAATTACGTTTCCCTTACTTGTGTGCAGCACCTCTCGGCTTTAACTCCCTGCAGGAGTATGCCCCTACCAGGGGGCCACTACGGGATCGCGCAAGACCGGAACTCCAAGGTAAGACCGAAGGACCCACGTGTCCAGCGGGACCGTACCTCCCTCTCCTCTGGGGGAGCTCCGGGCCCGCCACGTGGCCAACAGAAGCCGGACCTCCCCCCTCTCTCCTCTGAGGGGAGAGGTCCGGAGGCCTCACGTGTCCCGCGGGGCCGGACCTCCCTCTCCTTAGAGAAGAGCTCCGGGCCCGCCACATGGACAGCAGATCCGGGCCTCCCCATCCTCATGAGGTGGGCCCAGGAGACCTCCGAGGCCCTTAGTACAGTAAGGACCCGGGGAAGGCGCCAGAGCAGAGCGTCGAGATTGGTGAAGGCCTCTGAGCACCTTGCGGAGCTAAGGGCTCGGCCAGGCAAAACCAAGAAGAAGACGAGCCGGCAAGGCACTCTGGCGGTTCTCGAAGAAAGCGCCACAATGTGCAGAAGTGGCAGTCTTGGGAACCGCCGCAGTAAAAGCAACCATCAAGTGGGCGCACACTCCCATGATCCCGCGACTGTTCGTGCTCCGGTAGCAGTCAATGCAGGACTTAGAGAAAGTGCGCAGAACGGAAGAGACGGAGGTCCCACCTCGGGCTCGCTGTCTCCCCCAAGATGGGCCCGGGGGCCACTGTCGGTACCCGCGATATGGGGTACCCTCGCGCACAGGGGAAAATGCCTAAGGATCTCGCCCTTCTCCGCAGGGAGAGCTCCGAAGGCGCCACGCGTGCGGCAGAGCCGGACCTCCCTCTCCTCAGAGGAGAGCTCCGGGCTCGCCACGTGGCTTGCAGAAGCCGGACCTCCCCCTCCGCGGGAGAGAGGTCCAAAGGCGCCACGTGTCCAGCGGGGCCAGACCTCCCTCTCCTCAGAGGAGAGCTCTGGGCCCACCACGTGGCCAACAGAAGCCGGACCTCCCCCTCCGCGGGAGAGGTCCGAGGGCTCCACGTGTCCTGCGGGGCCGGACCTCCCTCTTCTCTGAGGAGGGCTCCGGGCCCGCCACGTGTCCAGCAGAAGAGCGCTGCCTGCCCCCGAGTGGTAGGCAGCGGGCGTAAAGACGCCCCATACCTTGCCCGTACAAGGTATTCAAGGCCCGCTCCTTCCCAAGACGCGGAGACGCGGAGCACGCCTCTGTCAGGTGCCGTTGCGCCCAATCGCATCACAGACTGGCGCGCGGTGTCAAAACCTGCCAGCCAATAAACACAACGACAAGACATCCCCTACCGCCTCCGCCGTCATCAACCACTAGGGCTAGCGTGCGGCATGGGCAGAGCGGCAAGACGAAGACGCAGAAGCCTTCGCCAGAGACAACTACCGACATAACTGCGGATACGATAGTCTGCAGGCAATCTCCCTGGGACCACCTATCGGGTCTCGGGCCCCCCTTGTAAGCCACCCGAGCCTTGGACTATAAAAGGCTCAGGTAGGCAACGTTAGCAAGGGTTCGCACTCCCGCAACTCATACGCTAGGCATAACTCATCCTCAAGCTCGGGACTCCGGTTCTGAGCAACAAGCAATACAGCGAGCTCCTCAGCTCGCCGTGGACGTATGGTTTTACGCTCCGGAGGCCTGAACCACGTAAAACTCACCGTGTCAAGCTTTTCCTAAACTCGTCCATACGCTTAAGCTCTCCGCAAGTGACTAGCCCCTCCGAAAAAGAACCTCCGCGGGCTGCCCAGTGCAGGTCTGGGGGAAGTGTCGACCACACACTTCGACAGCGGCGTTGTACACCATCTACCATACAATGCTTCGAAAGGTGACATCTTCAAGCTGGCTTGATAGCTGTTATTGTATGAGAACTCAGCATACGGCAAGCTCCTATCCCAACTACGCCCATGTTTCAAGGCTCAGGCTCTCAACATGTCTTCTAAAATTTGATTTGTCCTCTCAGTTTGCCCGTCGGTTTGCGGGTGGTAAGCGGAGCTGAAATCCAGTCGTGTACCCATAGCTTCATGCATTTTCTTCCAGAACCTAGAGGTAAATTGGGTACCCCGATCTGAAACTATCCTCTTCGGAACTCCATGATGACACATGATTTGCTCCATATACAGCTCGGCTAGTTCCATGACGCGGTACGTGGTTCTAACAGGAACAAAATAGGCTGTTTTCGTCAATCGGTCCACAATAACCCAGATGGAGTCGTAACCCGACCGAGTACGTGGTAATCCGACGATGAAATCCATGCTGATGTCTTCCCACTTCCACTCGGGTACTTTCAATGGTTGCAACAGTCCAGCGGGTCTTTGATGTTTGGCCTTCACCCGTTGGCACGTGTCGCATAAGGCAACATATTCAGTTATGTCCCTTTTCATACCACCCCACCAATAGCAAGTTTTCAGGTCCTTGTACATCTTTGTACAGCCGGGATGTATGGAATAAGGTGAGTCATGTGCCTCCTTTAATATCGTGTCGCGGATGTGCTTCACGTTAGACACACAAATCCTTTTCCCTAACCAAAGTGTACCCTTCTCGTCTTCTTTGAAGTCCTTTTCTATGCCTTGTCGGATTCTTTCCTCGATCTCCTTGATTTCCTCATCCGTTGCTTGGCCATCTCTTATCTCTTGTTCCAGCGAAGAATTGAGTTCTATCACTTCCATCTCGTTCAAGAACCCGAGATGTAACCGTTCGAACTCCTTGCGCAACTCGGGTGGTAGCTCCCGAACCGTGAGTTGGTGACATGCTCCCTTTCGACTCAATGCATCAGCTACTACATTGGTCTTTCTGGGGTGATAGTTGATTCCAACATCATAATCCTTGATGAGTTCCAACCATCGACCTTGCCTCAAATTCAAATCCGTTTGCGTGAATATGAACTTGAGGCTTTTTTGATCCGTATAGATCTCACATCGGTGGCCAAGGATATAATGTCTCCAAATCTTTAATGCATGCACCACGGCTGCAAGTTCCAAATCATGCGTGGGGTAATTCAGCTCGCGTTTCTTTAATTATCTCGACGCATAGGCTACCACTTGTCCTTCTTGCATGAGCACACATCCAAGCCCTTGTCTTGATGCGTCACAATATATGTCGAAGCTCTTGCTCACGTCCGGCAATACCAAAACCGGCACTGTGGTTAGCCTTTTCTTGAGCTCCTCGAAGCTTTCTTGACACGCTGGTGTCCACTGAAATGCTTTTCCCTTCATTAGCAATTCAGTCATAGGCTTCGCTATTTTGGAGAAATCCTTGATGAACCGGCGATAGTATCCAGCCATCCCAAGAAAACTCCGAATATCCCTCACGTTCTGCGATTGGTTCCACTTTAGAACATCTCCCACTTTTTCTGGATCAACCGACACTCCTTCCTCGGAGATGATGTGACCTAGGAACGATATCTCCTTTAGCCAAAATTGACATTTGCTGAGCTTGGCATACAATTGATGCTCTCGCAGTTTCTGCAATGTCAATCTCAAATGTTCTTCATGTTCCTCCTCGCTTTTCCAATACACCACGATGTCGTCGATGAAAACCACGACGAACTTGTCCAAGTACTCCATGAAGACCTTATTCATGAGGTACATGAAGTATGCGGGTGCATTAGTTAACCCAAAAGACATAACAGTATATTCATACGAACCATACCGTGTTCGAAAGGCAGTCTTCGGTATGTCGGAGGGCTTAATCTTCAGTTGGAAATATCCCGACCGAAGATCAATCTTGGAGAAAACTCGGGCACCTATCATTTGGTCAAACATCCTCTATACCGGGCAGCGGGTATTTATTCTTGATCCTCACCTCATTGAGAGACCTATAATCCACACACATCCTTTGGGTCCCATACTTCTTGTCCACGAAGAGCACGGGGGCTCCCCACGTTGACGAGCTTGGGCGAATAAAACCTTTTTCTAGCTGCTCCTGAATTTGCTTCTTAAGTTCCACTAGTTCATTAATGGGCATCCTATATGACCTCTTTGCTATAGGTGCAGTCCCAGGTACCAAATCAATGGCAAACTCAATCTCCCGGTCAGGTGGCATACCTGGAAGTTCTTTCGAGAACACGTCCAAAAATTATTGAACCACTGGAATGCTTTCCAATGTTGCTTCTTCGACATGGTTCAGCGTTGCCTTCTCGGTTGCCGGTTGGGCCGACTCGAACTCAATACGAGTACCATGCTCATTTGTCAACTGCACACTCCTCTCAGCACATTGGATCACCCCGTTGTGCTTGCTTAACCAATCCATTCCAAGTATTATATCAAGCCCTTGAGAATCCAAGACAATAAGGTTGGCAAGGAAGTCTACCCCCCTTATTTTAAGGTTTACTTTTGGACATACTATATTAGTCCTCATCTCTCCACCGGGAGAATTAACTAACATAGTGTGTTTCATGTGTGATATGGGCAGATTATACTTGGCAACATACTTGGATGATATGAATGAATGCGATGCTCCGGAGTCAAATAAAACAGTGACTGAGTTGGAGTTGGCAAGGAAAATACCAATTACGACGTCCTCAGTCTGCTGCACTTCCTCAGCGGAGACATGATTCATGTTGCCCCGAGCGTAGTTCTGCTACCCACGATTACCTTGCGTAGCTCCTTCGTTCGGCCGTGGGTTCTTCTTGGGCGCGCTGCTTGGCTGTCCAAGGCCTTTCCTCGGGCACCGATTTGCGAAGTGTCCCATCTCTCCGCATGCAAAGCATGCCTTGTTGCCCAAGACAGCAGGAACGTTGGTGCGAGGGTGGTTTTGAGCATAAGCGCCCATGTTGGGACGGGGCGCAGTAGGCAAAGGCACACGAGGTGCTTGCATAGCAGGACGTTGCTGTGGTGGTTGATTAGGGCGAAAAGTAGAAGTGGACGAGCCATACGGTGGTGCAGCTGGGGGCATGAAACGGGGACATACATTGCTCCCTTGTGGCTGGTATGGCATCTTTTTCTTGCTCTCTTGCTCGATCTCATAGATCTTGCTCTCAACCACTATAGCTTTGTCAACTAGCTTCTGGAAGTTTCCATAGTCATTGTTGAGCAGTTGAACTTGGATCTCATTGTTCAACCCTCTCATGAACAAGTATTGCTTCCTTTGATCCGAGTTGACATCCTCGCGGGCATACCTTGAAAGCTGCGTGAACTTGTTGAGGTACTCATTCACGCTTTTCTTTCCTTTGTGGAGACCTTCGAACTCTTGCCTTTTAAGCATCATGACTCCAGCAGGGACGTAATGAGAGCGGAAACTCTCCTTGAACTCAGTCCAAGTGATAGTCTCCTGGTTGACATGAGCATTGCAAAGAGCGTCCCACCAGTCAACGGCTGCTCCCATAAGTTGGTGCGATGCGAAGAGAACTTTCTCTCGATCATTGCACTGAACAATGGCAAGCTTCTTCTCCATGGATTTCAACCAATCATAAGCCTCCATGGGATCATTAGCTTGTGCAAAAGTGGGCGGTCAAGTCAACTCTCCCAGTCTGTAGTGAGCCGGCGGTGGTAGCGGTGGTGGTGGTGGTGGTGGTGCAGGAATAGGGTTAGGATTGTGGTTGTTGTTGGCTTGCAGTTGACCCAATGTTTGGATCATAGTTTGCATGAGCTGGTTCTGCATAGCCATCAACCGTTCAAGGTTGTTTGCACCAGCCCCGGGGTTAACATTCTCAAAAACTTCATCGTGGCCATCATCTGGTGGTTCATGGTTGCCACGAACGTTCCTCCTTTGACGGCTGGTGTTTTCCCTCACCATCTGTGAGAGAGAGTTGAGTGGAATAGAAGTTAGAAATTTAGATTGATCCCCCCAACTATATGCATCAAGGGTTATGAGCTAAATAACTTCTTTTATTAATGAGGATGTGAGCAAGTGCCGAAACACCTCACATCTCTCTACTATGTGTGGATGTGGACAACGCTGAAGCGTCCCACAACTCACACTAAGCACTCAAACACAAGCAATCATCACAAAATTTCACACCACTCCTATTCAAGCTTATTCAATGAGAGTCCTAAACTTAATCATGTGAACTGGTGTTGTTCCACCATGTGACGGGGGTGGTCCATGCATGGGTGTACGCCATAGTGAGTTGGCAGTCCATGTATGGTTAGATGGCATTGATCGGGAACACCAGCGCCATCTATAAATGGGACATGAGAAAGCTTTGAGAAGGAAGAAATAACTCCAATACATCAGAAGTTATGGAGCAGGGAAGCAAAGGTGTGGCTGTTCAAAAGAAGAGACAAGAGGGGCTGAGAATAGCACTTTGCGGTGGCTGAATTGACAAGGAAGTGCCGCAGCAAGCAACTTTCAAAAATAGAAGTTTAGAGGGATGTGCCTATGTGTTTTAGAGTGTCCATTCTACCTAGGCTTGCATCCTACGGTCAATGTGGTTCTGATGCCAATCTGTGCATAATACCTAGGCTTGCGTCCTACGGCCAACGTGGCTCTGATACCAGTTTGTGACGCCCGGACCCGTAAAACACGGAACCCAGCTAATGCATATGTGTGCTCAGGATGTTCATCACACATACACATGTAATCCACAAACTGAATTCAGAATATAACCACGAATAATAGGGTTTAAGTACTTTATTACATCTGTGACACCCTCATTTCTGGTTTCTGCATGTATTCATGTTTCATGTAGAGAAAACATTTTAAAAGAAGTGGGAACAGAGAAAATATCAAAAAGATCGCCAAAAAGAGCCGAATCCAGTTCATAGAGAGCGCCGAAGACAACTTCCGCGGCCCGCTGGCCACGTGGCGTGTTCGGAGCTCATCCCTGCGAAGTGGGGAGAGGTCCGCCGCTAAAATGGCTACGTGGCAGGCTCGGGGCTCATCTCTGCAAAGGGGGAGAGGTCCGACCCTGTGAGACACGTGTTGCCCCCGGAGCTAGCCTCTGCGGAGAAGCGAAGGCAGTTCTGCAGGACACATGTCACCTTCGGAGCTAGTCACCGCGGAAATTAGAGGACCAGTTGCGCCGGATACGTGTCGATCTCGGAGCTCACCTCCGAGAAGGTCCGGTTCTATTGGACACGTGTCACCACCGAAGCCTATCTCTGGGAGGACTGACACTGTTGGACACGTGTTGACCTCAAAGCTCACCTCTGAGGAAAAAGGGGGTCCGGCGCTACTTGACGCGTGGCATTCACGGAGCCCGCGTCTGAATAGAGAGGAGGTCCCAACCGCCAGGATACGTGGCGCACGCGGAGCTCACCTCCGAAGGAGAGGGAGGTCTCGCTCGCTTGACACATGGCACAACCGGAGCTCATCTCTGCGGAAAAGGGGAGACCAGGCCCCGGTAGACACGTGGAGCTTCCGGAGCTCATCACCACGGAGGTAACGAGTTCTGGAGCGGTTTTTGGATTCTGTACGCATAGAAATATTGGTACGGAGGAGAAACCGACCTGAATTCCACAATGTTACCGAACCAAATCAACTCAAGATAAGTTGTTAAGATTCAACGATAATCTTAATAGGACTCTTAATCGAAATACAATCAGATTAGGACTCTTCTTCTCCCGATTATAAATAGAACCCAGAACCTTTGGCCGAAAACCACGAACTTCTTTTCCACCTCCTGAGACGACAACTTAGAGCCCTAGCCCTAACTCGCCGAGTAAGCCATCGCCGGAGTTCAGTCGAGGAAGATCGCCGGAAGGGAGCCACAACGATCTGTCTTGCTAAGAGAAGGACCCCGAGACCACAAAGAACGTAAGGTAGGTCTCCAATATCACCTTACGACATCATCGTGATTTCTTTGCATCTGTTCTTCGATTCCTTTCGAACAGAAACTTTCTCGTGGACAGATCACTTGTTGATCAGGTTGATCTAAAGACAAGATCATCGCCACATCCACATTTGATCCGAACACCTCTGTTCATCATAAAACCATGCAAGCCATGCAAGAACACGTACAAACTGATCTGATAAAAACTGATCATAGGATAGCATGCATATGCATCAGCGCATCTAGTTAAAGTTTATGCATGATATTGATTGCTATGAATCTTGTATGTGCGTGATCCTGTATAGAAGGACAAGCTCAGGGAGCTGTCTACGACGAGCTGCAACAACAAGGTTTCGAGATCCAAGAGCAACCGGAACCGCAAGAACAAGGCAAGTGCCCCTTGACCATATTGACCCTATGTTTTGGGAAAAACTGTTTTGTTTCGCGAAAAGGTGTGTGTGCTGAGTCAAACATGATGGGAAACCCTTTTATAGGAGTTTACTAGTTTTGGTTAAACCACCCTTGTCGCCAGGGAAGTTTATGAGTCGGGTATGGTTTTTGCTTTAAGCTTCGCTGAGTCCATGGGATTGGGAAGCGAGATAGATGTGTCTAGCTAACTGCACTCGTAATGATAATGAGAAACTGATGTTGTTAATGAACATGGATCGGAGGGAGATCCAGGAAAGACTAGGTTTGTGAATGAGGTAGCATGAGATGGTGGTTTACTTGCCGTAGATCTAAGGACCGGTTCATGCGAGCACATGCCAGGATAACAGTGCCACCACAAGGCCAAGTATGGGTGCGGCTTAGCTGACTAATTAGGTAAGTTGCTAGATTGTTATGGAATGTGGAAGGCGCGGGAAATGGGAGTCGAGTGAGGACTGTCATGGGAACTGCATGGCACAAGAGGGGGCCCGTGGGTGGGAGAATTGGAGATTCTAGCCTGCCGGTGAAACCTTAGTAAGTCCATACATCTAGTAGCCCGTTTGTAAAGGCTATTTTGTGATCTCTTGGCCATACACCGACGGTTGTGTACTGGTATAATGGAGGTTCTGCAGTCGCCGACGGCTGACGAAATCACAAACTTGCGGGTAAAGAGGTGCAAACTCTGCAGAGTCTAAAAACTATCATGATAGTCGAGCTTACGGTCACGAGCGCCTGGCCAACTTCCATGATTAGTTGGGATGGTGATTGGATATGGTTATTGGTTATGGTTTGGTTTTTGTTTGGTTTTTGGGACTGTTGAGTCCGGGTGATAAGATGGGTTGCATGACTGTTGAGTCATGGCAACAAGGTTGGTTTCGGTCGGAGACGAAGTTGTTTATGAGATGAAATGGTAGCGAATATGAGATGGTATTCCTGAGATGGTAGCGAATACGAGGAGGTATTCGTGAGCAAGAATGAGGTTGATTGATGTCTGGTTGTGACATGGAAGGTAATGAACATAATGGAGGTATGATTGGTATTTTAATACATGTTGGGATTACATTCACTTAAAGATGAGTTGCTGTTTTATCATGGTTTTGATAAATAACTTTGCTTTCTGCAATGAGCCTTTTTATACCTACCTTGTTATGAGCTACATATCATATTTTCCCGCACTTGCTGAGTACATCATTGTACTCAAACTTGCATTGTTATTTCATCATCAGCAACAGGAGAAGATTACTATGAAGATCAAGTGAAGCATTAGGCGTGTAATCTGTTCTCAACCTTGCCTGTGGGGATGGAGTAGAGATGGAGCCACTGCTGCTTAGAATTGCTTCCGCATTAGAATAAAGACTTCCGCTGTTAGATTAAGACTTCCGCTGTGAGCATGAGTCCAACACTCATGAGACATTGTAATAAACTCTGTTATTCGTGGTCATATATATTCTGAATTCAGTTTGTGGAACATATGTGTATGTGTGATGAACATCCTGGGCACACATATGCATCAATTCTCGGTTCCGTGGTGTTTCACAGAATTGAGGGCGTCACAGATTGGTATCAGAGCTACGTGTTGACTGTAGGTTACATGCTTAGATAGATCACAGATTGGTATCAGACACAGATTGGTATCAACCTGCCACGGATAGATCACACAACCTAGATAGACACAGATTGGTAGCTAAGCCACGCTGACTATAGGATGCAAGCCTAGGATGAATAGATTGGCCTTGAAACTACCTTGACATAGGATACAAACCTAGGAAAGGCCATAGTTGGATCACCAAATTTGCAACACCCTAAGCCATATAGGACCCCCATTAAACAAGCCTTGAATAGGATTGTGTGAGCCCTTGTGATGATTGTTGGTGATTATGTGCTTAGTGTGAGTTGTGGGACATCTCAAAGCGTTGTCCATATCCACACATAAGTAGAAAAAGGTGTGAGATGCTTCGGCACTTGTTCACATCCTCATATGGGCTAATATATATAGTCCAATCCACCTTGATGCATATAGTTGAGGGGATCTACCTAACCTTCTAGCCTTCTATTCTATTTCGTTCTCTCTCACAGATGGTGAGAGGAAACGCCGGTCGAAGAAATGTCCGTGACAACCAAGAGGATGGCCACGATGAAGTTCCTATTAACCCCGGAGCTGGTGAGAACCACCTGGAACGGTTGATGGCCATGCAGAATCAACTTATGCAAACCATGATGCAAACTTTGGGTTAGTTGCAGGCCAACAACAACAACCCCATTCCGGCACCACCGCCACCACCACCGCCGGCTCATAACAGACTGGGTGAGTTCATGAGGACTCGACCACCCACCTTTGCTCAAGCTAACGACCCCATGGAGGCCAACGACTGGTTGAAATCCATGGAGAAGAAGCTTGCCATAGTGCAGTGCAATGACCAAGAGAAGGTTCTCGTTGCGTCGCACCAACTTATGGGAGCTGCCGCTGATTGGTGGGATGCCCTATGTAACGCTCATGTCGACCCGGAAGTGATCACTTGGACTGAGTTCAAGGAGAGTTTCCGCTCTCATTACATCCCTACTGGTGTAATGATGCTCAAGAGACAGGAGTTTTAAGGTCTCCGCCAAGGATAGAGAAGCATGAATGAGTATCTTAACAAGTTCACACAACTGTCCCGGTATGCCCCCGAAGATGTCAACTCAGACCAGAGGAAGCATACCTGTTCATGAGAGGGTTGAACAATGAGATTCAGGTTCAGCTCCTCAACAATGACTATGTGAGTTTCCAGAAGTTTGTTGACAAGGCTATAGTGGTTGAAAGCAAGATCAAAGAGATCGAGCGAGAGTGCAAGAGGAAGATGCCATACCAGCCTCAAGGGAGCAACGTACGACCTCGGTACATGCCCCCAGCTGCACCGCAGTATGGATCGACCTCTCCTGCATACCGCCCTAGTCAGCCACCACAGCAATGACCCGTTGCACAAGAACCTCGTGTGCCCTTGCCTCTTGTGCCCGGACCCAACATGGGCGCTCCTGTTCAAAACTCCCGCCCCAACGTAACTTCTGCCATAGGCAACAGGGCATGCTTTGCATGCGGGAAAACAGGACACTTCGCGAGCCAGTGCCCGAGGAGAGGCCCTGGATAGAAAGGCAACGTGCCCAAGCAGAACCCGCGACCGAACGGAGGGGACAATCTAGGAAACCGTGGACAGCAGAACTATGCTCGCGGCAACGTGAACCATGTCTCTGCTGAGGAAGCACAACAGGCTGAGGACGTCGTAATTGGTATGTTCCTTGCCAACTCCAACCCAGCCACCATCTTATTTGATTCTGGAGCATCACATTCCTTCATATCATCCAAGTATGTTGCCAAGCATAATCTACCCATATCACACTTAAAATGTGCTCTGTTAGTTAATTCTCCCGGTGGAGAGATGAGGACTAATATAGTATGTCCGAAAGTAAGACTTAAAATAAGGGGGGTAGACATCCTTGCCAACCTCATTGTCTTGGATTCCCAAGGGATTGACATAATACTCGGGATGGATTGGTTAATAAAGCACAACGGGGTAATCCAATGTGTTGAAAGAAGCGTGCAGTTGACAAATGAGCACGGTATTCGTGTCGAGTTTGAGTCATCCCAACAAACAACCGAAAATGCAATCTTGAACCACATAGAAGGAGCAACATTGGACACGTTCCATTGGTTCAAGACTTCTCGGACGTGTTTCCAGAGGAGCTTCCAGGTATGCCACCTGGTCGGGACATTGAGTTTGCCATTGATTCGGTACCTGGAACTGCACCCATAGCAAAGAGACCCTATAGGATACCCGTCAATGAACTAGTAGAACTCAAGAAGCAAATTCAGGAGCAGTTGGAGAAGGGTTTTATACGTCCAAGCTCGTCACCATGGGGAGCCCTCGTGCTCTTCGTGGACAAGAAGGATGGGACCCAAAGGATGTGCGTGGACTATAGGTCTCTCAACGAGGTAACCATCAAGAACAAATACCCTCTGCCCCGTATAGAGGACCTATTCGACCAAATGAAAGGAGCCCGAGTGTTCTCTAAGATTGATCTTCGGTCGGGATACTTCCAGCTGAAGATTAAGCCCTCTGATATACCCAAGACTGCCTTTCAAACACGATATGGTTCGTATGAATATACCGTCATGTTTTTGGGTTAACAAATGCACCCGCATAATTCATGTACCTCATGAACAAGGTTTTCATGGAGTACTTGGATAAGTTCGTCGTGATTTTCATCGACGACATTATGGTGTATTCAAAAAGTGAGGAGGAGCATGAAGAACATTTGAAATTGACCTTGCAGAAAATGCGTGAGCATCAATTGTATGCCAAGCTTAACAAGTGTCAATTTTGGCTAAAGGAAATGTCGTTCCTAGGCCACATTATCTCCGAGGAAGGGGTATCGGTTGATCCCGGAAAAGTGGGAGATGTTCTGAAGTGGAACCAACCGCAAAACGCGAGGGATATTCGGAGTTTTCTTGTGATGGCTGGATACTACCGACGCTTCATCAAGGACTTCTCTAAGATAGCAAAGCCTATGACGGAGTTGCTAACGAAGGGAAAAGCCTTTCAATGGACACCAGCATGCCAAGAAAGTTTTGAGGAACTCAAGAAAAGGCTAACCACAGCGCCGGTTTTGGTATTGTCGGACGTGAGCAAGAGCTTTGACATATATTGCGACGCATCCAGACAAGGGCTCGGATGTGTGCTCATGCAAGAAGGACAAGTGATAGCCTATGCCTTACGACAATTAAAGAAGCACGAGCTTAATTATCCTACACATGACTTGGAGCTAGCAGCAGTAGTGCATGCATTGAATATTTGGAGACATTATATCATTGGCCATCGATGCGAGATCTATACGGATCATAAAAGACTCAAGTACATATTTACACGAACGGACTTGAATTTGAGACAACGTCTATGGTTGGAACTCATTAAAGATTACGATGTTGGAATCAACTACCACCCTGGGAAGGCCAATGTAGTAGCTGATGCATTGAGACGGAAGGGAGCATGTCACCAACTCACGGTTCGGGAGCTACCACCCGAACTACGTAAGGAGTTCGAAAAGTTACACCTCGGATTCTTGAACAACATGGAAATGATGGAGATCCACTCTTCATTGGAGCAAGAGATAAGAGATGGCCAAGCAACGGATGAGGAGATCAAGGAGATCAAGGAAAGGATCCGACAAGGAATAGAGAAGGATTTCAAAGAAGATGAGAAGGGTACGCTTTGGCTAGGAAAAAGGATTTGTGTGCTTAACGTGAAGCACATCCACGGCATGATATTAAAAGAGGCACATGATTCACCCTATTCCATACATCCTGGAAGTACCAAAATGTACAAGGACTTGAAGACTTGTTATTGGTGGGATGGAATGAAAAGGGACATAGCCGAATACGTTGCCCTATGCGACACATGCCAACGGGTGAAGGCCGAACATCAAAGACCCGCTGGATTGTTGCAACCCTTGAAGGTACCCGAGTGGAAGTGGGAGGACATCAGTATGGATTTCATCATCGGATTGCCACGTACTCAGTCGGGTTATGACTCCATCTGGGTTATCGTGGACCGATTGACGAAAACCGCCCACTTTCTCCCTATAAGGGCCAAGTACAACGTTGCACAATTAGCCGAGTTGTACATGGAGCAGATCGTGTGCCATCATGGAGTATCGAGGAGGATAATTTCAGATCGAGGTTCTCAGTTTACCTCTAGATTCTGGAGGAAGCTGCAGAAAGCTATGGGTATACGACTGGATTTTAGCTCCGCCTATCACCCACAAACTGATGGGCAAACCGAAAGGACAAACCAAATTTTGGAGGACATGTTGAGAGCTTGCGCCTTGAAACGTGGGCGTAGTTGGGATAGGAGTTTACCGTACGCCGAATTCTCCTATAACAACAGCTATTAAGCTAGCTTGAAGATGTCGCCTTTCGAAGCATTGTATGGTAGGCGGTGTAGAACGCCGCTGTTCTGGAATGAGACCGGAGAAAACCAAGTGTTTGGACCCAAAGTGCTACAAGAAGCTGAAAAGCAAGTCCAAACGATACAGGAGAACTTAAAGGCTGCTCAGTCGCGACAGAAAGGCTATGCGGACAATAGGCGAAGGAAGTTGACTTTCGAAGTAGGAGACTTCGTATACCTTAAGGTATCGCCTATCCGTGGCCAACAACGTTTCAACGTCAAAGGCAAGCTAGCACCTCGCTACATCGGACCATTTAAGATTTCGGACAAGCGAGGAGAAGTAGCTTATCAACTAGAGCTCCCAACATATCTCTCCGACATACATGACGTGTTTCATGTATCCCAGCTCAAGAAGTGCTTGAGAGTACCAGAGGAGAAAATACCAATGGAAGATCTTGAACTTCAAGAGGACCTGACTTATGCGGAGCACCCTGTCCGAATTTTGGACGTAAAGGAAAGGGTCACCAGGAACAAAGTGATCCGATGGTACAAGGTACAATGGAGCCATCACACCGAAGCTGAAGCCACATGGGAGCGTGAAGAAGACATCAAGGCAGAATTTCCACATCTATTCTCTGCTAACGAATCTCGAGGGCGAGATTCAATTTAAGGGGGTAGATTTGTGACACCCTCATTTCTGGTTTCTGCATGTATTCATGTTTCATGTAGAGAAAACATTTTAAAAGAAGTGGGAATAGAGAAAATATCAAAAAGATAGCCCAAAAGAGCTGAATCCAGTTAACAGAGAGCGTCGAAGACAACTTCCGCAGCCCGCTGGCCACGTGGCGTGTTCGGAGCTCATCCCTGCGAAGTGGGGAGAGGTCCGCCGCTAAAATGGCTAAGTGGCAGGCTCGGGGCTCATCTCCGCAAAGGGGGAGAGGTCCGACCCTGTGAGACACGTGTTCCCCCGGAGCTAGCCTCTGCGGAGAAGCGAAGGCAGTTCCGCAGGACACACGCCACCTTCGGAGCTAGTCACCGCGGAAATTAGAGGACCAGTTGCGCGGGATACGTGTCGATCTTGGAGCTCACCTCCGAGAAGGTCCAGTTCTATTGGACACATGTCACCACCGAAGCCTATCTCCGGGAGGACTGACACTGTTGGACACGTGTTGACCTCGGAGCTTGTCTCTGAGGAAAAAGGGGGTCCGGCGCTACTTGACGCGTGGCATTCATGGAGCCCGCCTCCGAATAGAGAGGAGGTCCCAACCACCAGGATACGAGGCGCACGCGGAGCTCACCTCCGAAGGAGAGGGAGGTCTAACTCGCTTGACACACGGCACAACCGGAGCTCGTCTCTGCGGAAAAGGGGAGACCAGGCCCCGGTAGACACGTGGAGCTTCCGGAGCTCATCACCGCGGAGGTAACGAGTTCTGGAGCGGTTTTTGGATTCTGTACACATAGAAATATCCGTACGGAGGAGAAACCGACCTGAATTCCACAATGTTACCGAACCAAATCAACTCAAGATAAGTTGTTAAGATTCAACGATAATCTTAATAGGACTCTTAATCGAAATACAATCCGATTAGGACCCTTTTTCTCCCGATTATAAATAGAACCCAGAACCTTCGGCCAAAAACCACGAACTTCTTTTCCACCTCCTGAGCCGATACCTTAGAGCCCTAGTCCCAACTCGCCGAGTAAGCCATCGCCGGAGTTCAGTCAAGGAAGATTGCCGGAAGAGAGCCCCAATGATCTGTCTTGCTAAGAGTAGGTCTCCAATATCACCTTACGACATCATCATGTTTTCTTTGCATCTGTTCTTCGATTCCTTTCCAACAGAAGCTTTCTCGTGGACAGATCACTTGTTGATCGGGTTGATCTAAAGACAAGATCATCGCCACGTCCACATTTGATCCAAACACCTCTGTTCATCATAAAACCATGCAAGCCATGCAAGAACACATACAAACTGATCTGATAAAAACTGATCATAGGATAGCATGCATATGCATCATCACATCTAGTTAAAGTTTATGCATGATATTGATTGCTATGAATCTTGTATGTGCGTGATCCTGTATAGAAGGACAAGATCAGGGAGCTGTCTACGACGAGCTGCAACAACAAGGTTTCGAGATCCAAGAGCAACCGGAACCACAAGAACAAGGCAAGTGCCCCTTGACCATATTGACCCTATGTTTTGGGAAAAACTTTTTTGTTTCGCGAAAAGGTGTGTGTGCTGAGTCAAACATGATGGGAAACCCTTTTATAGGAGTTTACTAGTTTTGGTTAAACCACCCTTGTCGCCAGGGAAGTTTATGAGTCGGGTATGGTTTTTGCTTTAAGCTTCGCTGAGTCCATGGGATTGGGAAGCAGATAGATGTGTCTAGCTAACTGCACTCGTAATGATAATGAGAAACTGATGTTTTTAATGAACATGCATCGGAGGGAGATCCAGGAAAGACTAGGTTTGTGAATGAGGTAGCATGAGATGGTGGTTTACTTGCCGTAGATCTAAGGACCGGTTCATGCAAGCACATGCCAGGATAACAGTGCCACCACAAGGCCAAGTATGGGTGTGGCTTAGCTGACTAATTAGGTAAGTTGCTAGATTGTTATGGAATGTGGAAGGTGCGGGAAATGGGAGTCGAGTGAGGACTGCCATGGGAACTGCATGGCACAAGAGGGGGCCCGTGGGTGGGAGAATTGGAGATTCTAGCCTGCCGGTGAAACCTTAGTAAGTCCATACATCTAGTAGCCCGTTTGTAAAGGCTATTTTGTGATCTCTTGGCCATACACCAACGGTTGTGTACTGGTATAATGGAGGTTCTGCAGTCGCCGACGGGTGACGAAATCACAAACTTGTGGGTAAAGAGGTGCAAACTCTGCAGAGTCTAAAAACTATCATGATAGCCGAGCTTACGGTCACGAGCACCTGGTCACTTCCATGATTAGTTGGGATGGTGATTGGATATGGTTATTGGTTATGGTTTGGTTTTGGTTTGGGTTTCGGGATTGTTGAGTCCGGGTGATAAGATGGGTTGCATGATTGTTGAGTCATGGCAACAAGGTTGGTCTCAGTGGGAGACGAAGTTGTTTATGAGATGAAATGGTAGCGAATACGAGATGGTATTCGTGAGATGGTAGCGAATACGAGGAGGTATTCGTGAGCAAGAATGAGGTTGATTGATGTCTGGTTGTGACATGGAAGGTAATGAACATAATGGAGGTATGATTGGTATTTGAATACATGTTGGGATTACATTCACTTAAAGATGAGTTGCTGTTTTATCATGGTTTTGATAAATAACTTTGCTTTCTGCAATGAGCCTTTTTATACCTACCTTGTTATGAGCTACATATCATATTTTCCCGTACTTGCTGAGTACATCATTGTACTCAAACTTGCATTGTTATTTCATCATCAGCAACAGGAGAAGATTACTATGAAGACCAAGTGGAGCATTAGAAGTGTAATCTGTTCTCAACCTTGCCTGTGGGGATGGAGTAGAGATGGAGTCACTGCTGCTTAGAATTGCTTCCGCATTAGAATAAAGACTTCCGCTGTTAGATTAAGACTTCCGCTGTGAGCATCAGTCCAAGACTCCTGAGACATTGTAATAAACTCTGTTATTCGTGGTCATATATATTCTGAATTCAGTTTGTGGAACATATGTGTATGTGTGATGAACATCATGGGCACACATATGCATCAATTCTCGGTTCCGTGGTTTTCCACGGAATTGAGGGCGTCACAACATCAATCTCTAACTTATTCTTGCAGCGGAAGTCTCTAACTTATTCTAGCAGCGGAAGTCTTTAAACGATTGTGGAAGCAAAACTAAACAGCAGCGGCTCCATCTTCAACTCCACAGGCAAGTTGACGGTAGTTCGCACGCCTAGTACTCCACATGATCTTCAAAGTACTCTTCTCTTGTTGCTGATGTTTGTATGATAATGCAAGGGTGAGTACATGTCGTACTCAGCAAGTGCGGGAAAAGTATGACATTTAGCTTACAACAAGGTAGGAATAAAAAGGCTCATTGCAGAAAAGCAAATTTTGTTTCATAAACATGATAAAAACAGCAACTATCTTTAGGTGAATTTAATCCCAACATATATTTAAGTAAAACAGCAACATACCTCCTTCATAATTCACCACTTTTCATGTCTCAACCAACCATTAATCTTTCTCAACTTTATCTCATGCTCATAATAACCTTCTCATGATCATATCCATCTCATAATCATATAACCGAACCAAAACTCATTGTCATGACTCAACAGTCCCGAAACCAATCTTAATAACCATACCATAACCATAAGCAAATAACCATCCCAAGTTTCCATGTAACACCCCAAAACCTGTTAAAGAGGGGAATTTAAAATTTTTGGACGTATTGCATGTGGTGAAACAATTCAAATTCAAACTGGAATTCAAATTCGAATCAGAACAGAAAAGAAAAAGGAAAAAGAAAAAGAAAAACAGCCAGTGGGCCGAAACCCACCTCAGCCGGCCCAAAGCCGCGACCGCTTCCCCCCTCCCTCTCTCTCTGACGCGCGGGGCCCGCGCGTCATCTTCTTCCCCGTGCGCGCCCCCAACCGCCGCCGCTACTCCCGCGCCCGATCGCACCTGCCGCTCCCGAAACCCGTGCTCGCACACCTCGGTCTTCGGTCCCGGGCACTCCAGCGTGATCTCAACTGACCCCGCCGCCCTCCCTCGCCATTTAAACACCGAAAATCCACCCCTTCCTCCCTGATCGGCCACAACCGACGCAAGGTGAGAACCGCTGCCGCTACTGCCCTTTTTCCGGCTTTCCCTTCCGTTCTTTCCCATGCTAACGTGCTTGCAGTGCTTGACCGCCTCCAGAGAAGCTCATCGCCGAAGAAAATCCGAGGAGGATCGACCCCATTGCTCTCCCACCGAAGATCGCCTTCGGTCGCCACTCCTCGCTGCCGTTGAGCCCTCCCGACCCCTTCGGATCCAAGAAAACCGCACTGAGCTCTCCTGTCTTCCCTCTGCCGTTTGCTACCAAAAAAAGCGGGTGTCAGCGTCTGTAGATGAAGATCCACGACCTCGCCGGCGAGATCGCGCCTCTGCTGCCGTGCACATGGGCGAGCTCCGGCCAGGAGCGACGTGGCCTCTTGTGGGCCGTCTATTTTAAATCGTGTGGCGCATAATAGGAACCCGGCGTACCCCTTCGCGTTATAATCTCAGCCGTCGGTTTTAAATCCAACGGCCCACGTCGGCCCCGCATTATAAAGGCCGGGAATCTTACGCGCTACCCCCTGGGGATCTCGGAAAACACGAGCTAGCCCCGGAAACTTCTGATCTAGCCCCTGGACCTTCAGAAATTCATGTAAATTCATTTAAAAATCAGTTTTAGCCCCTGGACTTAACAAAAATTAGGAAAACCTTTCTGTTTTGTGTAATTAGGCCCCTGAAAATTTAGGAAATAGAAAAATAGACCCTGCAGTAGGGTGGATTTGCCCTTTAGACCCTATAGGGTATTAAATTCAGAAATTTGAACATATGAGTAGAATGTAAATTCAAATGGTGATGTAAACATATGTGCAAATACAAATTTAAATTTTCCTAGCACTTGGAAAACCTTTAGAATGAGTTAAAAACTGATTTTAGGCTGAAATGAGATCTGACTAAGTGCTGCTTACTTTTACTATTTCTGGAAATTCATTTTTAGGCTAGAAATAAATTCTGAAAATGGGTAAAATAAATTTAAATTGATCCCCATCTGAGAGGAAGTTCAAAGATATTTTATTGAACATTTTAGGTCAGAACCTATTCTGTTTAGGTGATATGTCTTACTATTTTAATATTAAAGTTCACTTTTAGGCATAGAAAATAAATCTGAAAATATAGGAAAAATAGGTATGCATAATTAGAAAATGTTAAATAAGGTCTCCAATTCCAAAAACTTCAAATTAAGGTTTTGTATAAGATCTGAAAACCTATTTGGAGTAGGAAATTTTCTTTCATGCAAACTTTGTGGCTAAGAAGTGTATTAATTAAATAAAGAGAATTTGTTCAAATTGGAAATTCATATATAGTGTGCAATTAGAAATCTAATACGAAAGTTAGAAGTAATATGTATGTTTAAAAGTGCATGTAGGCCTAAAAACAACACATCAAGGGTAACCACAACACTTAAAAATGTGAATGACTTTCATATGTATGTATGTGTGGTTTGCATGAGTGGAAGTGTGGACTATGGCTTATGGAATGTTGTTTTCTTTTGCTATGTGTGTATTGGCATGAGTAGAACCAGCCCCAGAGCAGGTTCTCACCTTTCAAGATCAAGACTTTCCATTCCCAGAGCAGCAGGAAGAAGGCAAGTGTCCTTGACCACTTTGATCCTATAATAGGATATGTAGTTAGAATTTAATTAATTGCATTGTCAATTTGGAATATGGTACCCAAGCTAGGAAGTTTCCCTAGATTTTCATTATCTTACTTCATTGTAGCCTGGGTTGGGATGTATTTTATTATGTCATTCATTCATATTATTTATGCTTAGCCATGCTTAGAATGGGATAAGTGGGATATGAGATCATCACCTTATTTACCTTACTCTTGAATGAGATATTATGAGTTATGTAGAGGTAGGGATCGAGGCAAGTTGGATGATTTGGTTGGTGCTGTGTGCACGAGACTCGGGTTTGTGTTTAGTGCTTGCCTGGATCCTAAGGACCGGTTCATGGAGCATGTAACCTGGCTTTACCGTGCCAACCACATGCTGAGATGGGGCAGCTTGGCCAATTAATTAGGTGTATCTCCGGCGTAGTATGGGTGTTTGGATGGTGCGGGGAATAGGTGTCAGCTGGACTACCATATGAACCGCAAGGCTCAAGAGGGGGCCACTGCAGCGGGGTTGGAGCCTCTTGTATGCTGTTAGGGGTGAAACCTCAGTGGGCCCATGCTCATCGGGAATCCCTTTGTAAAGTCCTCGTAGTGATCTCCTGGCTACACACCTGTGAAGTGTGAACGTGGTTCGCGGCCACTGGCATAATGGAGGTTCTTTTAGTCCACCCGGCAACGGGGGATGAAATAACTACATGTGGGTACAGTGGTGCAAACTCTGCAGAGTCAAAACTGTCATGACAGCCGTGCTCACGGTCAAGAGCGGCTTGGACTTATTCATGATTTGAGGACGATGAATTTGGAAGTTGAGGATGTTGAGCGGGGAGCTTAACATTGGAAATGATGTTATGGATTACTTGATTTTGATGATGGGTTGGGAGATTGGGACTATTTCATCTGTGTAGTAATGTAGGTGCTTAATAAGCTAAGGTGATAGGTATTAATTGCGTAGTGCTTTAACCATGAGTTCAACCTCGCCTTGCTCTAGCCATGCATGACATAACTTTCCCACACTTGCTGAGTACCAACGGTACTCAAGCTTGCTTTTCTGTTGGTTTTAATTGCTGCTCAGGCCAAGGGAATGGCGTGGTGTTCAATGACCAAGACTTTGGACCCGAAGAAGGATTCTAGGTTCACGGAGTCCCCCGGGCAACACCTGTGACGGAGCCCACAAGATTTATATTCCGCTGCTGTTTTATTTACATATTATGAACCTATTATCGTCCATCGAGACATTATGCTATGTAAGACTTATTTTATATTCAAACTCTTGGCTTGTAATAAATGATGCTTCACTATTGCCATCACATGTATGAGAAAATGATCCTGACATACATGTGATATTCACTCGGTTGTTCTTTGGACAAAACGGGTGTGACATTCCATCCAAAATTTCCCTCTAATCATGTGAGTTGGCCAGGCGCTTGTGACCGTAAGCACATCTATCATGATAGTTTTACACTCTTAAGAGGTTGCACCACTTTACCCACAAGTTTGTGATTTCGTCACCCGTCGGGCGACTGCAGAACCTCCATTATACCAGTACATAACTGTTGGTGTATGGCCAAGAGATCACAAAATAAACTTTACAAAGGGGCTACTAGATGTATGGACCCACTAAGGTTTCACCAGCAGGCTGGAATCACCATTCTCCCACCTACGGGCCCCCTCTTGTGCCATGCAGTTCCCAGGGCAGTCCTCTCTCGATTCCCATTCCCCATGCCTTCCACGGTCCATAACAATCTAGCAACTTACCTAATTAGTCAGCTAAGTCACACCCATATTTGGCCTTGTGGTGGCACTGTTTTCCTGGCATGTGCTGGCATGAACCGGTCCTTAGATCTACGGCAAGTAAACCACCATCTCATTGTACCACATCCACAAACTAAGCTTGCCTAGATCTCCCCCGATTCTATGCTCATTATTATCATCAAGTTCTCATCATCATTATTCATATGAGTGCAGTACTTAGACATGTTCTACTTCGCCTTCCCGTATCCCGTAGCTTAAGAGAAGCAAAAAGGAAAACGACCATACCCGACTCATCAACTTTCCCGACGACAAGGATGGTTAACAAAACTAGTAAACTACTATAAAGGGGTTTCCCATCAATTTGACTCAAGCATACATATTTTCGCAAACAAAACAGTTTTCAAAACATGGGATCAATATGGTCAAGGGGCACTTGCCTTGTTCCTGTGGCTTTTGTTGCTCACGTGTCTCAAAGTTTTGGTGTTGTAGTCCTTCGTAGATGGCTTCCTGAGCTTGTCCTTCTACTCACGACCATGCACATACAAAATTATAGCAATCAATCATCATGCACAACTCTACTCAAGATGCAATGGTGCAATTCCTGTGGTGCTGTTTTATTAACCCAGTTTGTACGTGTTCTTGCATGTTTTAATGGCTTTCATGGGGTTTTATTGTGAACAAGGGTGTAAGGATCAAGTGTGGACGTGGTGATGATCTTGATTCAAGATCTAGATCAATACCACCATCAAAAACCGATCAACACATGATCTGTCCACACGAAAAAGCTTCTGTTCAAAGAAATAGATGCGTAGAAACCACGATGATGTCGTAAGGTGGTAATGAAGACCTATCTTAGCCTTCCTCCTAGCATTGGCAACAGGACAGATCATCGCCTCTCTTCCGATGACGGCGATCGTGACGAGGATCGTCGGTGGTCTCACCGGTGGCTGAACTCCGGCGAAGGAGGTTTAACTCGGCGAGTTGGGGGCTAGGACCTCTAAGTTGTCGACTTGGGAAAATGTGTTACGACCAAGGGGGATTTCTGGTTCTATTTATAAAAGAATAAGGAAGAGTCCTACTCTGATTGGATTTCAAATAAGAGTCCTGTTCAATTTGTTTTGGATCTTAACAACTTATCTCTAATTGATTTGGTGCGGTAGCAACGTGGAAATCGTGTCGGTTTCCTCAGTATCGGGTATTCCTGCACGCACAGGAGAAAACCCGCTTAAGGATCTCGCATCTCCACAGTGGTGAGCTTCGGAGACGACACGTATCCAGCGGAGGCCGGCCCTTGCTTCTCCTCAGAGGCGAGCTCCGGACCTACCACGCGTCCAGCGAGGCAGGGCCTCCCTTTTCCTCAGAGGCGAGCTCCGTGTGCACCACGTTTCTGGCGGGTGGGACCTCCCTCTCCCTCAGAGGCGAGCTCTCGGGGCGCCATGTGTCAGTGCCGGACCTCCCCTCTCCTCGGAGGTGGGCTCCGAGAGTGCCACGTGTCCAACAGCGTCGGACCTTTCGGAGGCGAGCTCCCGGGGTGACACGTGTTCAGTGGACCGGACCTATCAGAGGCGAGCTCCGATGGTGCCATGTGTCCAACAGCGTCGGACTTCCTTTCCCCTCAGGGACGAGCTCCAGGGTCGACACGTGTCCCATAGTGTCGGACCTCCCTTCCCTTTGAAGGTGAGCTCCGAGGACGACACGTGTCTGGCGAAGCCGGACCTCATCCCTTCCGCAGGGGTGAGCTCCGAAGTCGACACGTGTCTGGCGGAGTCGGACCTCATTTCTTCCACAGGGGTGAGCTCCGAAAGTGCCACGTGTCCCGTGGAGCTGGGCCTCGCCCTTCTGCAGAGACTAGCTCCGAAGCCAACAAGTGTCCCGCGGGGCTGAGCCTCGCTTCTCCACAAATACTAGCTTCGAAGGCAACACGTGTCCATCGGGGCCGGACCTCGCCCCTTCCTCAGAGGCGAGCGCCGATCCTGCCACGTTGCCAGCATTGCCGGACCTCACCCCCTCCGCAGGGATGAGCTCCGAAGATGCCACGTGGCCAGCGGGCCGCAGGAAGTGTCCGCAGCGCTCCTCGGTGAATTGGAATTGGCTCTTATTAGCTATCTTTCTCCCATTCTACTTTATTTAAAATGTTTCTCTATATGAAATATGTATGCATGCATGGATACAAAATTGAGGGTGTTACACCACGTATGCAATCAAAAGCACTAACACGTCTGAGATGATCAAAGCCTACGTGACCAAGTCTACGATGCCAAAAAATATAAGTCTTTTAAATCATTAGCAACTAGACATCTATGCTTAGAGGATGACATATCAAAATAATCTTTAAAAACTCTTCAAAACATTGTGAAACAGAAAGCAAATTGTATTTCAAATTTTTAACAAGTGCCACATCTTTTAAAGTGTAGTGATGATTTACTCGAACCGAACCCTTAGCAATTATAGGAGTTGAAGAATTATCGGCAAAAGTAACATTTTCTACATGTGACACAAAAGAGAGGGAGGAGAACCATTCTTTGTTACCGGTCATGTGGCATGAGCATCCTGAATCCACAATCCAAATGTTCTCCTTCCTCAAGCGTGTAACCTACATAGAAGTACAATACGTCGATGACTCAATACTACGTTTAGTCAAAAGACATTTAGAAATCTAGTACTGAGTCACATGACGTCCAGCATAAGTAACACGCAAAGGCTGAGATAAAACAACAGGTTTTTGAGCCAAAGTTTGAGGATTTTTGTACCCAACTACTGACCTATGAGGTGTTACATGAGTAGCACTAAAAAAGTAGGTCCGAAAGCAAACTTTGCATGTTTTTGACTCATTACAGCAGGTTGCATATTCCTAACATTTGGTTCAGCACACACAACAGGTTTTGCATAGTTGTTATGTGATCTAGCAATCATTCTTTCCTTTTTCTGTTGCTTAGCTAGTCTATAAAAAAATCTATAACATGACCATCTCTACCACAGTAGGTACAATGATATTTAACTTTATATTCATGTCTAGATGAGCAGATAACATGTTTATTTGAAACCGAATGAGACAAGACTCCTGCAGATTTAAAAACCACTATATTTTGTTTAGGAACTGTTTTAATCAAACCACTTCCTAATGACTTTACAATTTTAGGTGGATGTGCTTTAGCATGAGCATGGGAATCAAAACATAAACCAGTTTTATCATTGCAAGATTTAGAAGAATTCAACAGCAAGTTTAGATTCTTATTCCCATTATAAAACCGCTCTAGTGTCCTATTCATGTCATCAAGTTTCTTAGACAAGTCTAGGCAGTTTTGACATGAAGTTTTTCCTTTTAGTTTGCAATTGGAACAATACTTAACTTCATGAGAACGTAAAGCATTGTTCAATATAGAACTTTCATTCATAGCATCTTGTAGTTTCTTATTAAGATCATCACAAGTAGAACAATGCAAACAACTGTAGAACAACAAGCATCTTTCAAGTTTTTATGATTAAGTGCAGCAAGCTCTCTGTTCTTTTCAATCTCTAACTCAAGTTTATCAAGTGTGGAGGTATGTGCACTTCTTAGAGAGAACGATTGTTCACATATGAAATCACATGAGGAACAAGAATCATCACTAGGAATCAAAGATTTCAAATGATTAATTTCAGATTCTAGTGACTCAATTTTAACAGCATTGTCCCTAAGCTTTTTATCCTTTTTCTTAACTATAACAGTGGCACGAGAAATAGCATCACACATTTCTTCGCAAGTAGGACATACCTCTTCATTGTGGTTGTTGTGTTCTGCCTCCTCTATACTTGAACTTGACTTGCCCCTCATGAAGCATAAGTTTGCCAAATCATCTTCATCTTCGTCACTTCCGATGTCCACATCGCTCGAGCCAAGTTCTTGAAGTGCGGAGATAAAACTATTTACCAATTGGCGTCCTATAAACCCTTCTTCTTTTTCTTATCGTTTGCAGAGGAGTGCTTCGTCCTAGTTTGCTTTTCATTACATGAAGTAGGACCTGAAAGGTTAGGGCAATCCATTCGAAAATGTCCTGTCTTACCACATTCGAAGCATCGTTGAGGTCCGGCACTTCCTCTCCTTCTACTTCTCACGTTTTGCAATGCTTTTGACAACCGAGTGCAAATTCTTCCTTTGGAAACTCTTCAATCTGTTCAAGGGTTAGAGAGGACAACAAATAAAGTGTACCACAAGATGAAGATTGACTAGATCTAGGCATGTCACGTTGTGAAACAAACGCAAGAGACTTATTGGGGTTCTTACGTGATATTATGTCAATTTTATGAGTTTTTAACTTAGAATATAGCACATCTAATGTAAGTGTACTCATGACAGTAGATTCACGAATAGATGTAACTTTCATCTTCCAAATTTACATGTCTAATGCACTTAGTAATTGGCTAGCATTTTCAGCATCTGAAAAATTAACATTGACACTACGCAAGTTGCTGAGAATTTTATTGAAGCGAGCAAAGAGGTCATCGATTGACTAATCGGGTTGCATCTCGAAGCGCATGTATTCTTCCTTTAACATATCTTGTATTACCTCCTTGATCATGTTGGGTCCTTCGTGGTAGTCACAAAGTGCTTTCCACACATCGTATGCAGATCGGAGGTGTGCAACACGATCGAAGTCACTTTGAGTTAATCCTTGTATGATCAAGTTCCGTTCTTTGTTATTGTTGTCGGCATCTCTCATGTTCATAGCCATGACTTGATCATTTGGCGGCACGTCATAAGGCTTGTACACCTTTTCTCATTGTGCAAATTGCGCCTGGATGAAAGCCTCCATACGTGCTTTCCAAACCTGAAAATCAATGCCACTGAACACACAAGGTTTTGCGGAGTATTTCTCCATGATGATTAGTTAAAACATGCACAAATCACAAAGATTAGAGCACCGTGGCTCTGATATTAATTGTAGGATCGAAGAGCACATGAAAAGCTACCAGAGGGGGTGAATGGTAGATTTAAACTTTTTAGCAGAAGCAACAAAAAAACCCCTCGGCAGAAAATTGATCTGTTAAAGAAACCATGTATGCGACTGATCTAAACGTGTCCAACCGTGACAAAAGTGGTATATATTATAGAGAATAAAGTCACAAAGACACGACAATAAGAATCACTGAAATCCGTCAAAAATAACTCAAGTTATGATCGAAAGATCAAACGAGGGTCAATCTGTTCTACTGGAGTAAAAACCAGATCTGCAACACTGCAAAGAAACTCGTGTAGATAAGAAACTACAAATCCAATGACCGTGAAATTTTCATAGACGATATGTAATCAAGTTGTGGAGATAACCCAAAAAGAATCACGTCAATTGGATCTGTAAAACTCGAGTTATGATCAAAACACTGAAGCACTGTCGTGCTGTCCAGAAACTCGACGAGAAAGCTTGACAAAAACAAGTCGGACGAACAAGGCATAAAAGCTCCTCTAAATTACGAATTTTTTTGATCAAAACATAAGAGGAACAGCCCAATGTCGTCTTACCACGAGCTCTGACCTCCCTTGTTTAAATAACCAGCCCGGAGGCCAACCCAATTCAAACTAGGACTCTAATCCTACTCAGTTTCTGAATCAAAACTTTCCATAACTGCTCAAGACTCTTCTATACGCAGATAGAAGCAATCTTTAGACTTCCAAACACCTTAGGAATGTATACCACATTCCTAAAACAACTCAACTTCGTGTCCCACACGAAATCCTATCATAACCAACTCAAATCTATCCAGAAACTCGATGAGAAAGACTTGACAAAAACAAGTCGGACGAACAAGGCACAAAATCTCCTCTAAATTTAGAATTTTATTGATCAAAACATAAGAGGAACAGCCAAAAGTTGTGCACACCACGAGACTTGGCCTCCCTTGCTTATATAACCAGCCCTAAGGCCAATCCAATTCAAACTAGTACTCCTACTCCTACTTGGATTCAAACTGTAACTTTTCCAATACAGCTCAAGACTCTTCTATACGTAGATAGAAGCAATCTTAAGACTTTCAAACACCTTAGGAACGTCCCAAACATTTCTAAAACAACTCTACTTCATGCATAACATGAAATCCTATTATAACCAACTCAAAACTTTCCATAAATGAGCCATAACCGACTCAGCCGCAGCCTGAGTCCATAATCCAGCCGGCTGAACCTTTCCGACCAATTCTTTACGTCCACATCTCTTCATCACGCCTTGGAACCATGTTTCCACGTCCATGCACTCCTTGCACATGTGTATACACCTTCCAACAACGTCCACACTACCTTCATATGCATTGTTCTTGATCCAAACATGTTGCGCGACCCCCCGATCAACTCAACCACAATTCCTCCCGAACTTAGTTGTTGAACCTCATCTTCTCCCTAAGACTAGTTCAATGGATCCCGTCACCAGCCATATCTTGAACTCAAGCAACACCTGCACATGAATAAACAACCAATACTTTCGAGCACAAGTCCGTAACTTGACTCACGTTAGTTCCGAAAACCACAACACCTTACGTGAACACCTCACATAAGCATGTTGCAAACCACAGCAAAATGTTAACCACCGGAAACAGTCATAACACTTCAAAAACTTAGTAAAAGAATACTAAGCAAAATTTTCGTAGATGCAAAGCAAGTTTGAAACATTTGCATGCTAAAAACAGAACCATTGCGATTTAGCTCCGGACCTTGCCAAAGCTAACCGGACCTTGAGTCTGAGCTTACAAAAGCTAGCAGAACCTAGCACCGGAACTTACCAAAGCTAGTCGGACCTACCGCCGGAGCTAACCAAACACTAGCCACAGCAAATCGGACCTTACGTCAGATCTTGTCGGAGCTCGGACCTAGAGTCGGACCTTAACAAAAAGAGTGTTTTGGCAGAATTCAAAACTTTTATCGTCATAGCCATTGTATTCAGCACAATTAGATCTCACAATCTCCCCCATGATGAATGCATTGGCAACACCACTTAAAATCCGAACATTGGCTTATTCACATGAAAAGTTTTGAAAATAATCAAATGAGAAAGAAATTCCGAAACAAAAATTTCTCCCCCTATACATATTTCTCCCCCTTTGTAAGTCAGAAATAAAATGAGAAGAAAAACAAAAATTCTCCCCGTGAGAAGAATCATGCCAAAACACTTGTGAATCGTGCAATGTGTGATCAATTTCTCCCCATATTACAATGTATTCAGCAAGGTTCAAAAGAGAAATTTTAATTGTTATGAGCATATTTATAATATATATATAAAACAAAGCTCATCCAAGCCATACTATCAAGTAACTTACACTATCACATCAATGAGATACATAAAGTAGTGTAAGCCATGCTAGAGATCAAGTGTAATTTTCAATTTAAGCAAGTAATGATCTCACAAACTTAACTATGTCAAGACATGAAAGCATGAAACTTGTTGCTGCATTTTAATTATTTTTCAAAGCACAAATTCAGATCATATGACATTTGCAAGAGATTATATGTCGCATCAGCCTTATTCTAACCAACCAAGCCAAGTCTATGTTATTTAACAATCAGAAGCTTAAGAACATGGTTTTAGTCATACACAACTTCTTCCAAGTTCATATCTAAGTGCAATGATAAGCCATCTCAAAAGAAGAAGTGTGATGCATGCATATTCTCTTGATCTTGTTCTCAATTTTTCATTTGAACATAAAAGCTCAACATGTAATTAGCTGATTGATTATTTTTTCATTATTAAAAGCACTTGTGAGCATGCAACACGTTTAAAACAGCAAGAAGGTTCGATCATGACCAGATTTAGTGTAAATAATTATTCCAATTACCAGTCATGGCAAAAACTACAAAATGTATAACATGAGTAATGTAGTAAGAACTTTCAACATATAAAAGGAACCACAAAGTCATATATTTATGAAATAATATGCTCATATTATTTTAAATTCAGATTCACACATAGACTTCTCAAGTTTTAAAACTCCCCCTCAATTTAAGCCATGATGATGCATAACCCCCTATTTCACTACGAATGAAACAAAAACGAGTGAAATCCAAAGGTTTTGTAAAAATGTCAGCCAATTGTTGTTTGGTATCTACATGGTGAAGCATAATGTTTCCTTTTTCAATATTATCACGGAGAAAGTGATACCTAATTTCAATGTGCTTTTTTCTCAAATGTTGCACTGGGTTTTTAGCAATGCAAATGGCACTAGTGTTATCACAAAATAGTGAAACACTATCTAGATCAACCCCATAGTCCTTAAGTGTTTGAACAATCTAAAGAATTTGTGAGCAAGCGCTAGCAGCAGCTACATATTCAGATTCAGCTGTGGATTGTGCAACTGAATTTTGTTTTCTAGAGAACCAAGCAAGAAGTGAATTACCAAGAAAATGACAAGCACCCGAAGTACTTTTCCTATCAATTCTACAACCCCCAAAATCAGCATTCGAAAAAGCTTTCAAAGTAACGGTTGAGGAAGAAGGAACAAAAATCCCAAATTCTTGAGTTCCATGTAAGTACATGAGAATTCTTTTGACGGCTTGACGATGTGAAGCACGTGGGGAAGCTTAAAATCATGCACAAAGACCTTGCCAAAGCTAACCGGATCTTGAGCCAGAACTTACCAAAGCTACCAGAAACTAGCACCGGAACTTACCAAAGCTAGTCGGACCTACCGCCGGAGCTAACGAAACACTAGCCATAGCAAGTCGGATCTTGTCGGAGCTCAGACCTTGACAAAAAGAGTGTTTTGGCAGAATTCAAAACTTTTATCGTCATAGCCATTGTATTCAGCACACATAGATCTCACAATTGTTTTACCCTAAAAGGTGCAAAGTTCCTTTTCTTGCAATCCGACCTACGAGTTAGCTTTAACATAGTCGATGCCATTTAGTTTCTATTGTTATATCTAAATTAGTTGCCATTGTTTTCATATTATTTTTGTTTCAATACTAATACTTTGCTCTCAAGTTCGCCAAGGCTACGTGATGAGTGAGAGCCAAGATAGTGGTAAACATGTGTGGAAAAGATTATGGTTTTAGGATTTCCAAATTGTAAAGGTCCCAAAAATGTAAAGGAAATAAAACAAAATTTGAATTCCATTTGGTTATGAGTTCATGAAAATTTGGACATACAAAAACTTTCCACATGTGATTATGTACATGAGTGTCCAACCACACAAGCTCAAATATTTATTTGAATGCTTGGAACCAAAGTTGATTTAAACACAATGTGTGAAGTTCTCATGTGTAAGAGAAAGTTTAAATTCAGCTTTTGAACTCATTGTGCACTTAAATTCAAACGTGGCCATTTTGAAAATAAGAATACAAACTGTTGGTTCAAAATTCTTATTTGTAGTGGCCAACTTAAAAATCAGGTTTCATATATGAATTCCTCAGATCCAAGTTAGTGGGGATGCAAGTTTGATGAATTTTGGAGGTAATTTGCTAACCATTTCAAAGAGGACTATAAATTGCTAGGGAATTCAAATTTAGATTTGATCTTGGATGAAACTTGCTCAATTATCCGAATGAATTCCAGATTCAAACTCCACATGTTTGAATTATGTTAGCTGCCAAAATTGGAGATCTTTTGGAGGGATAAGGAAGTGGGAAATTGGTGGACCCCACCTGTCATTAGGAGATTTAGACTTGCAACCGAAGTCTTCAGTCTCTGTTTTTCCACTCGAAGCAACCAAGGGCTCCTCAGCTCGACACCGAGACTCCACGCCGAGGACACCTCCCGAGCAGCTCGTGGACTCCCTCCCTCACCCTTATAAGCTCACACCGGGAGCGTTTTGCCTCACAAAACCGAGACACCCTCGTTGCTTCGCCCTCCTCCACGCCACAGCACCTTTCCTCGGGAATTCTTGCCGCCACCGAGCTCACACACCGGGTCTCCGTCGCCAATGCATTCCGCGAGTTTCAACGACCGGCCAAGTTTGAAAACGGCGTCGCCCATGTTCCCTCAAGCTTGTCAAAGTGATCCCCGGGTGTGCAGTGGGATACAAGCACGTCGGCAAGCTCTTTTTCCTCCGGCGAACCGACCTCGGCGCCTCGACGTCGAACTGAGTCTCTCACGCGCAACCAAGCCACGGAAAAGGTTGGTTAGCACCTCCCCTCGCTGTCCATCAAGTGTGGAGTCGTTTCATAGGATGAATCGGCCGCAATTTAGGTTTTCATCCCGGCGGGTTCTTCGGACAGCCGGCACCAAACCCCAAAATTCTCCCCCGAGGCTTAGTGGCTTTCAATTCTGTTTTGGGGGCATGTTATTTAGCCTCCTACGGACCTCCTCGACTAAACGGTGCTCGATTTCATCAACCCTAGCCGTAGAACGCTGAGTTCTTGTCAGCCGCCGCGTAAACCACCTCAGGCGCACGGTGACGGCACATTTAGCGATCTTTCTGATCAACTTTGCATATACGTCGAGCATCTACAAGATCCATTGAAGCTGTAGGGCCAAAGTTTTTTGAATTTGGAGGGCTAGGCAGAGCGGGCGACGTCGCCGGAGTTAGAACGAGCCGCCGCACCGTCGCTAGCTACGGTAGGGTCGTCGCCGGCGCGGGGAAACCTTGCCCACGTGTTCCTTGCGTCGGTTTATAGCATGGCGGCGAGTTACGACACGGGAGATGGTCGGATAACAGAGTTCCAAGAAGCTCCGGCGAGGTGAGCGGCGGGCGCGCGCCGGAACGACCTGAGGAAGAAGAAGGTGGCCGGCCCCACCCGTCAGTGACTTCTAATTTAAACCAGGATTTGCTGTGGCTGCTCGATCTTTTGTGGCTACAGCCAAAATGTCTGTGGACCATGGTGTGGCTGCACTGAGGAACCGCCACATCGCCCGTGACCCCACTGTCAGAGTTTTGAAATTTTCTCGGTTTACTTGAATTCACATATTTCCATCAAACTTTGGAAGCTCATAACTTTTGCTAGCAAAATCCAACTTGGGTGATTCAAATTCGGTTAGATTCAGCTTGGAAAACTCTATCCAAATGGCAGCCCAATTTGTATGAAAGTCTAATAAATTCTGGAAAATTCTTTGAAGCTTTTCTGAAAAAGAATTATTGAGGGAGTTTGGTTCATCCGAAATTTCCCAATTTCGGTAGAATATTCCTTAGGATATTATTGAACTCCTGTTAAAATTTCAGCTCATTTGGAGTTGATTTGAGTAGGAAAATTTAGAATACAAACTGCTGTATTCAAATAAATACAGAAACTTTTTCAGAAAAGTCCCAAACTTGGAAACTCAGTTCTGGGCAATTCATAGCTCCAAAAATCCCAGAAAAATTCATGCATGCTCTCTGAACTATACTTGAAATTTTAGTTCACTAAGTTTTGCATGAACATGTGATTTACTTCAGAATTAATTCCTTTTTGCCTAAATGCTTAAGGAATTGTTCTGAAAAAACTACTCAATGAAAAGTTCTAATTTTTGGTCCAGGATACTTTCTTGTGACAAGGAACTCACCTGAAAATTTTCAGCTAATGTTGAGCTCTGGATAAGTACTTTTCATTGTACTTTGCTTAGGTAGAACTACAACCATTAGAAGAAACACTTAGCACTTGATCCCAATGGCTAAACCCAACTCCATCCACTATGACCAGTTCAATTTTAAATTCTTAAATAGAGTTCTGTTTTTAACTTGTCATTAGGCTTTCATAGCAAAATATTTACAATTAAGTACATGTGCATTTCATATCGTATAGTCATCGACGTGGAAGATTGTGAAGCAAAGTGAAGCTTGGATCAAGTAGAAAGGTGATCAAGTGATCAAGCCTCAAGGGATCGACAACACTAACTGAATTGTATACTTATTCACCTGCAAAACAGGCAAGCCCCGGTTTGCATTCAAGCAATTTTTATAAAGTTTTCCATTTATATTTACTATAGGTATGATATTATGATGTGCATTAGGTCTAGATAATTGAAACCCAATTGCATCACCGTATTTAACCCAAGAGAGAATGGGTAGATTAGCACCTCGTTGAGGGAATTAGGCTACGCTAGATGTTACTTTGGAAGGACCGGTAAAAGTCGAGTAGTTGGAATCTACTCGCGAGCTTAGGGCTTGGGATCACTTCGGTACGGATTTTGGATTAGAAACTTGAGGAAAATTCACAAAGGAAAAGTTGAGACCGGGCAGGGAGATAGAGATATAGCAGGACGAGGTCCGTACATGCATAGCCCTGGCCTGTGTCGGTTAAGACCCGTCCGTAGTTGGCACTGTTGGACAAGTTTGAGTTGTATATCAGGCGCATACTGACTATATGGGACCTAGGAAACCGATGTACCTCGTGAGATCCATATTGGAACTTTTCCGATCGGCTTAGGCTTTCGGCATCAGTACAGCAGGAGGTACCTTGCTCAAAAATATATCACTGCGGGTATGTACCTTGAGGGAGCTTGCTGTTCGGGTCGATGGGACCGCGTCCGGTGCGGATGAACTAGGGAGAGGTGGCTGCGTACAACATCGGTCAAGGTTGCTGCCGGCAACTCGGAGATGGGTGTACGTGTTATGCAGTCCGGGCTTGTCTTGGTTCGAATCACCGTCGCTCGTGGTTATATGAGCATACTTGGACACTGAGTCTTGACGTAGTAAGAAGTGAAGTGAATTACTATGAATTGATAAGGCTTGTGCTCTAAATTGTATGGAAACCATGTATGACTTAGAGATAGTGCAAATTAAGTTTTTTCACCTTCTGCAAGAAGCATCGTAATGAAGCATTTTCTGTTTGATTATGGAGTTGCGATGCTGCTCGGTTCAAGGCTTTAAAATGAGGCTTTAAAATCTGAAAGTTAAGAATCAACTGTAGGCGGATCCTTCATGCAAATTCAGCTACCATGTTCAATCGTTTGTGCATGTAGAGTTTCCTGTTTAGAGGAGACGGATCAGTCTTGTTGAGCCTATGTGCTCACCCTTGCTATATGAGTGGTTTTGCAGGTTAACATCGATGCTTATGAAGAGGTTGTCCAGAGAGACTTGGAGCCATCCGAGTCATTTAACTCATGGAAACCCTGCCGCTGTCGTATGTCTTCGTGTTGATAGCGAGAAGAGTCCACGGGCTAGACATCTTCTTGAGTGCTTAGTTAAATATGAAACGTGAGATGAACTAGTCTTCGGCTGTAGTTTATTTGATGTAAATTATTTACAACTGAACTTGTAAGCTTCCGCATTTATTTTATGTGAGACGAGTTCCTTGTATGTGTGATGTTGGGTGCCGCATCGCACGGTACCACCCAATGCGAACCCCGGGACAACGTGCGACCCTGTAAGGGGGTGGTCGCGGCACAAATGTCTTCCAAAATACTGAAATTGCCTAGAGGGGGGTTAATAGGCTAAAATACCTGAAATAACTCAATTAAACAAGATTAGAACACAAGGGCCGGACTAGTCTGGCTCAGGGGCGGACTTGTCCGGTTAGCTTGTTGAAAAGTCTAAAAGGGACCGGACTAGTCTGGCTCAGGGGCGGACTAGTCTGGTCAAACTGTTGAAAAGGCCTAAAACTTGATTTTTATGGGTTTTTCTTCAGATTTTAGTTTAAATAAGTGTGGATAAAACAACTAGCAATCCTATGCGACAAGTGTGATAGAATATTGAAATGAATTGCAAGATTGTAATGATGTATACTCTAATAGCAGAACAATCAAAAACAAACCCTAAGCAATCTTGACGTTCAAGGAAATGTAAATGCAAGAGAGACACTAAGAATTTTTCCCGAGGTTCGATTCCACTCAGGAATCTACATCCCCGTTGAGGAGTCCACGAAGGACCAGGTCTAACAACTGTTTCCTCACTAGGTTGCCACTAAGGCCAACCCGGTTCTTCACTATCTCAAGGGTGAACTTACAAAGTTTTGGGGCTGCTCACAATTCGAGGCTCCCACTTGATCACTTCCACAAAACTTCACAGATCTCAAAAGCCACGGATCACACCAAGTGCACGAGATCACTCCAAGAGCATAAACGCGAAGTTCTTCTCTTCTCACACACCCAAATTCACTCAAGATTTGATTCAAGAGGGTGAGTAGGAAATGGAGAAGGCTTGGAGAAGCTCTAGGAAGGTTGTGGTGGCGCTAGGGTTCCAGAGTGTTCTAAATGAGGTCGGGGCATCTCCTTTTATAGAAGTCCCGACAACCAACCGTTGCCACCTACCAAAAGTACGGACTAGTCCGCCTCACACCGGACTAGTCCAATCTCACACAGGAACTCTTTGTCCAAGTGAGAACGAACAAGTCTGGAGGACCCGAACTAGTCCGACCACTGAGGCGGACAAGTCCGATCCACCAAGACTTAGCCGTGGGGAGTTCTCTTCTCACAACCATCCGTACTATTCCGCCAAAAAACGGACTAGCCCGAACTCACACAGGGACTCTTTGTCCGGGTGAGAACGGACAAGTCTGGAGGACCCAGACTAGACCGGCCACTGAGGCGGACAAGTCCGGTCGACCAAGACTTAGCCGTGGGAGCTCTTATCACAAAACAATACGGACTAGTCCGCCTCAGAACGGACTAGCCCGAACTCACTCAGGGACTTTTTGTCCAGGTGAAACAGGACAAGTCTGGCTAGCCCGAACTAGTCCGTCCACTGAGAAGGACAAGTCCGGTTTACCAGGACTTAGTCCCAAAACACTCTCACCAAGAGATAAACGGACTAGTCCGTCCCCAAACGGACAAGTCCGAACTCATTCGGGAACTCTTAGTCCGCCCCAAAACGAACTAAGCCGTAGGACTTCCGGACTAGTCCGGCCTCTAGCCCGGACAAGTCTGGCCTGCCCAAGTTTACCTCTCTAGCACTCTCCACTAAGGATTTGACACTTCTAACGCTTTGAGCTCTCTTCTATGATCTCAATGCACTTGACACAAACACTCTCACTCTTACATGGCTAGCCTTCTAAAGACTCAAATGAAACCCTAATTTCTACTCTTCGAGTCTTCGACGCCGTTCTTCATCCTTTTCCTTTTTGAGAGTTTAGGTGTCCGCCTTGGAAATATCCTATGCTTATGATCATCTCAGCTTATTATTCTTTTAATTGTCGTCATTAATCATCCAAAACCCAAGGGGATACCTAGATGCACTTACAATCTCCCCTTTTTTGGTGATTGATGACAACACATTAAGTTTCATCATAAGAGATATAAATTTGATTTTCATAACAAGTGTATGTATGCAAAACTCCCGCTGGATGTATGCAAGAGTAAAAGAGGGGAAGTGACATACATTCACATGTTATGGTGGGGTGCCTACGTATTGTACTCAAAAATGTGATAAGACAATAACCATAGCAAGGAGCAACAATGATCAAATATAAGCCATAAAATCCAACACGTAGTCTTACATAAATGAGACATAATGCATAAAACATAGAGATAAAACATGAATATAGTCATGTCCAAGGATCTATTACAAGACTAGGAGATGATAGACAAAAGAGATCCTCTTCCCATCTCTCCCCTTTTGGCATCAAGGCACCAAAAAGGAAAAGAGGGAAGAAGATACGCCTAAGTCTACTCGTCATCTTCTTCGTCTTCTTCTTCATCGCCACTTTCATCGCTCTCCATGGCCTCCGTATCCTCTTCCTTGTCGTCGGCGGCGGTGGATGGAGGCATGGCCTTGGAGGAGCTTCCATCTTCCCTGAACTGGGCGAGCTCATCATCGGTGAACTCTGGATATGGAGTGAGTTGCCCATCACTCTCCTCGGGAGGAGACATGGGTACCTCAAGCTTGTCACACACAGCCTTGAGGTACTTCTCCTGACTCCTCTCCATGCGTCGAGTCTGGACCTCCACACGCCGACAAGAGGCAAAGAGTGCGTTGAAGCACTTGAAGAATCCGCTCATGGACTGCGGAGGAGGAGATGATGGGGGTGCCACTGAGCTAGGAGGGGCCGCTGAGCTGGAAGGAGGTTGAGCATATTTCCATCTTGAGGGTTCTGGCACAATAAGGGGTAGCTAAGGACGGAGAGATCGATGAGTGACATCCTTGACAAAGACAATCCCCGACACCTTCTCAATTAAGCACATGATGTACGGTGCATATCCACATGAGCGGTTGGTGGAGTGTGAGAGATGTTGAAGATGTCATCATAGATGTGCTCAACAAGATTGAACTTCTCTTCACCATCTATCGAGAGGAGGAGATGCCTTAAGTTTCCTTGAATCACCCCAGCATCTCCATCCTTAAGGGCAATAGTTCTCCTCAAAATCCGGTTGAGGATGCTATAGAATGGCTTGATGTTCCTAGCAAGCCCAGCCTCATAGGGAACATGACTAGGATACATGTAATCAAGTTGATCCCTGTCCACTGCCTTGAGGATGGAAATGATAATCTTATTGTCCAAGTGCTCCTCAAGGCCAAGTATCTGAGCAAACCTCTCATAGGTGACTGAGTACTGCTCTCCATGAGTCATCCAGGTGATTTTCCGGTCACCGTAGGTGGAGAAGTAAACAGTGGTGTAAAACTGCACGATCACCTGAATGTTCTAGTCATACTTGAAGCTCATGATTTTCTTGATTCCATGGCGCTCTGTGGCTTCAATCACGACATCAAAGGCTTTGTGCTTCCTTTTGGACATGTAGTCCCAATCTACCCATTGAGCTTGAGCGACTGGGGTCTTCATTCTTAGGTACATTAAGCGGTAGTAGTCGCAGTGGAAGTCACACCAAAACCTAAAGTCGGTTGTGTGCTTCTCATAGTCATAGATGTTATCCATCCTCAGCCTTCTCGCCTTCTCAGCCCCCTTTCCTTTGAATACAAATGCCTGATTGTTGGGATGACGGTTTGAATCTCTAGCAGGGGAAGCCATCTTCAAGGGGCCGATGGGCTTCGGTTGCCCTTTGTCCCTGATTACTATCACTCCTGCCCTCTTTGTCGGTGCCTTAGCAGTTGCCTTTTTGTTCTTGGGCTCCTCAGGAATTGGAGCCTTGCCTTTCTTTGGGTCACGAAGAACCCTACTCTCGGATTCCTTCTCCTTCTCCTTTTCCCTCTCTTTCTCTCCATAAGTGACTAGTCTCTTCCTCTTGGGCTCTACGGCACTAGCAGCCTGGGAGCTATGGGCTTCACGTTCGGCCCTCTTCTTCTTCCGTTGATCCGCCAAGGATTCTTCAACGGCTTGGGCAATCTGTGCCTCCTCGTTGAGATAATGTCCCTTCTTGGTTCTTGCCTCTCGACTGACAGCTTCCTTAGCCGTTTGGGCCTCCTTTGCCGCCCTCTCTTCGGCAATGCGCCGATGAACGACTTGTTGAGCCTCCTTGGCCGTGAGACTTGGAAGAGGAGAGCTTTGGTTGGAGTCCGACATATTGCCTGAGAAACAAGAGATGAGAGGTCAAGGAAGTGGAATATTGCAAAAGAATTCACTAAAAATGGCTAAAGTTGGAGTTTGTCCTGTGTAAACCGGACTTGTCCGTTAAAGGGCTGGACTAGTCCGCCCGAGAATGGACTTGTCCACCCAAAACCGGATTAGTCTGGGTTATACAGAAAGAACCCTAACCCTAACAATTTTTCGCAAAAACTTCAAATTAAGTTGCGATACTCCTAGGCTATGATCGCATTGACACTAAGAACAACATTTATGAAGAGGTTTCTAGCAAAAGACCTAAGAATGAAGAAAAGGAAGGATTTTTGGTTAGGTTAAGAATACCTCTTCAAAGCTTCAAATGTGATGAAATCGAAGTCGAAGCTTGAGCGATGAAGCAAGGGGAAGGATTTACGCACTCCTTAGGGCTCGAATCCGTGGATTGGACGAGATTTTTGATTGAGGAAGGCAAAAAACGCCAATTGAGGGCGTTTCCGGCTTGAGAGAGGGTGTGAGACGGACTAGTCTGTGAAGAGAGAGGGGTCTGGCCGCCCCTGGGAGATTAAGTCCCCAGGGACCAGACTAGTCCGGCTTGGTGCCCGGACATGTCCGGTCGGCGGACCAGAGCCTGACTTCTCCGGTAGCGGACTTGTCCGGCCTCCCACGCGGACTAGTCTGGTTTGGACTTATCCGCTGCGAAGTCCGACTTAGACATCCCGGACTTGTCCGGCCCGTGGGCGGACTAGTATGGCTATTTGCTTAAATTTATATAATTTGAATTTTAGCTTAAGAATATGATCCTTTTTGGACAAGTTTTTGCAAATATCTTTGGCAAACATGGTCAGTAAGCATACAACAAACAAATCATGACCATATTTGCAAAGAATCCTTTTGAACATAGTTTTCATAGAGTAAGAGAGATTCGGGTAGTATGTTGAAAACATGCAATTTTTGAAGTTTTATAAACAAGCAACAAACAGATGTGCACGACTCAAGTAACGTTTCGAGAATCTAGGATATTTAGTTCACTCCTTAGGTCACAAAAGCGTTTCTCATCAAGGGGTTTGGTGAAGATGTCCGCCAATTGCTTCTCACTCCTAACATGAGAGATAATGATATCTCCCTTGATAGAGTGATCTCTTAGGAAATGGTGACGGATATCAATGTGTTTGGTTCTAGAATGCTCCGCGGGATTGTGAGCAATTTTGATGGCACTTTATTGTCACATAGGAGTGGAATATGGCTCAAAGTGTAACCATAGTCCCTAAGAGTTTGTCGCATCCATAGGAGTTGTGCACAACAACTCCCGGCTGTGACGTACTCTGCTTCGACTGTGGATAAGGCAATGGAGTTTTGTTTCTTTGAAGACCACAAAACCAATGACCTACCGAAGAACTGGCAAGTCCCTAACGTGCTCTTCATATCTACCTTACAACCGGCATAATCGCCATCGGAGTATCCGATGAGATTGAACTTGAATCCCTTGGGATACCAAAGTCCTAGGTTAGGAGTGTGAACCAAATATCTAAGAATCCGCTTAACGGCTATCAAGTGACACTCCTTAGGAGCGGCTTGGAACCGTGCACACATACAAACACTAAGCATTATGTCGGGCCTAGATGCACAAAGGTAAAGCAAAGAACCTATCATGGAACGAAATACCTTTTGGTCCACACTTGGACCATCTTCATTAAGGTCAAGATGTCCGTTGGTTTCCGTTGGAGTCTTGATGGGTTTGGCTTTGTCCATGTCGAATCTCTTGAGTATGTCTTGAGTATACTTGGTTTGACTTATGAATGTTCCTTCCTTGAGTTGTTGGACTTGGAATCCTAGGAAAAACTTCAATTCCCCCATCATTGACATCTCGAACCTTTCGGTCATTATCTTTGAAAACTCATCACAAAAAGCTTTGTTAGTAGAACCAAATATAATGTCATCGACATATATTTGGCACACGAATAAATCATCGTTAAAATGCTTAGTGAAGAGCTTAGGAAGAGCCATACGAGGCTGCTCACGTCGGCCTTTTCTATCCTAAAACAATTTTTAATAAGAAAGTATCTAAGACACTCATACCAAGCTCTAGGAGCTTGCTTGAGGCCATAGAGGGCTTTCCGAAGTTTAAAGACATGGTTAGGATACTTATCGTCCTCAAATCCGGGTGGTTGCTCCACGTACACTTCCTCCTTGATCAAACCGTAGAGGAAAGCGCTTTTCACATCCATTTGGTATAGCTTGAAATCATGGTGAGTAGCAAAAGCAAGCAAGATACGAATTGATTCAAGCCTAGCTACGGGAGCAAAAGTTTCATCATAATCCAAACCTTCTACTTGTGCATATCGCTTTGCAACAAGTCTTGCCTTGTTTCTTGTTACAACCCCATACTCGTCTTGCTTGTTGCAGAATATTCACTTGATTCCCACAACATTTGTGTTGGGTCGCTTCACGAGTTCCCACACTTGATTTCTTTCAAAATTGTTGAGTTCCTCTTGCATGGCCACCACCCAATCCAGATCTTGTATTGCTTCTTCTACCTTGCGGGGCTCCAAAGAGGAAGCAAAAGAGTAATATTCACAAAAGTTAGCCATTCGGAGCGAGTGGTCACCCCTTTGGAGATATCTCCTAGTATGTTGTCGACGTGATGATCCCGTTGAACACTTTGGTGTACTCTTGGATGAGGTGGTTGAACTCTTTGATCTTCATCTTCATTGTTGCTCTTTTCATCGTCTCCCCCTTGATCCAATCCTCCTTCTTGACTTTGATTGTTTTGATCTTGTTGAGGTTGGCCTTGCTCATCTTGAGCTTGATCATGGGAGGGAGACGTTTCTTCGTTTGTTGGATGATCATTTGAGTCTTGAGGATGTTTGTAACACCCCAAATTTTTATTCAAAACCCAAAACCATGTTCAGAGGGGAATTTAAAAATTTTTGGACGTATTGCATGTTTTGCAAAAATTCAAATTCAAACTGGAATTCAAATTATACTCAAAACAGAAAAGAAATGGAAAAAGAAAAAGAGAAACGGGAAAAAAACCGGCCAGTGGGCCGAAACCCGCCAGCCGGCCCAGCTTTCCCCGCGCCAGCCCGCCCCCGCGCGCGCCGCGCTGCCTCTCACCGACGGGTGGGACCCACATGTCATCCCTAACCCTGAGCCCCCGCGACCCCGGACTTTTCCGCCGAGCGCGCGCGATCGCAACCGACCGGAAACCGCGTCCCGTCGCCCGAATTCTGGTCCCAAAGGACTCCAACTCGATCACAACAGACCCACCGCCCTCCCCCGGCTATAAAAACCTCCGATCCGATCAGTTTTTCCCACGCGATCGCCGATTTTCACTCCGGTGAGCACCGAGACTTCGCCGGTGAATTCTGGCCGATCTAAGCTCGGAAACTCTGATCTAACTCGCTGGTCTTGATCCACCGCCTCCGGGGAACTTTGCAGGTGCAGAAAACCCGAAGACTTACGGTGTAAACTCAGCGCCGACGAGCTTCGCCGTGGTTTTGCCTCGGACCTCGCCGCCGAGCACTTTCCAGGATCCCTGAGCTCGAGAAAACCCCCGAGGTGAGATCCCTGACCTCCCCTCTACCGATCTAGGCCATAAGATCACAGTTCTAGGCAGAATTCTCGAGGATCCGAAACTTTCCGGCGAGATCGCCGCTTCCCGCCGCCGTGCGCCGCCGGCAGCGCCGCCCGCGCTCGATCAGAGCGACGTGGCTGCTTGTGCGCCGTTTATTTTAAATCGCACGGTAGACTTTAAAACACCGCGTACCGGTTCGATGTTATAATTTCAGCCGTCGGTTTAAAATCGGACGGTCCACGTCAGCCCCGCGTTATAAAGACTGAAATTCTTACGTGCTACCCCCTGGGGTTCTCTGGAATTGAGAGCTAGCCCCGGAAACTTCAGATCTAGCCCCTGGAACTCCAGAAAATCATGTAAGTTCATTTAAAAATCAGTTTTAGTCCCTGGACTTAATAAAAATTAGGAAAAACACCTCTGATAAGTGTAGCTAGACCCCTGGAAATTATGAAAATAATAGTATAGACCCTGTAATGGGGAGAGTTCATTATTTTAACCCTGTTTAGTAATTAATTTAGAAAATTGAATATGTAACTAGTGTTTAAAAATTAAAAAGTGGGACAAACATAATTGTCAAAATTAATTAAAAACTTTCTCAGTACTTAGAAAACTTTGGAGTGAGATAAAAATATATTTTTGGGCTGAAATAAATCTGTTTCATCTATTATTCACATTTATTAGTATAGGGACACATTTTTAAGTAAAGAATAGTTATAGAAAAATAGGGAAAGTAATTATGAAATGGTCTACATCATAAGCCAAGGTCAAAATATGATTTTAAATTATTTAGGACCAGAACCTAATCTGTTTAGGTGATGTGTATTACTAATTTAATAATAAAATACACAAATATGCATATGAATATAAATCTGAAAATATAGCAACTAGTAAATGATAAATGGAGTTTCTAAAATACAAAGAATTCAGTTTAGCGTTGATAGAAGTCATGAAAGCACATATGGGGAAGAATAATATTTTTCATACACACTTTGTAGTAAAAAGGTGAAGTAGTTGAATATAAGAAATTTATTGGAAACCCATATAAATAGTATGTAAGTATAAAGGTGGACACAAAAGTAGGAATCATATACACATGGTTAAAAGTGCATGCAAGCCACAACTCAACACACATAAAGTAACCACAACACATATAATGGTAAAGAACTTTTATAAATATGAATGTGTGGTTTGTATGAAGTAAGAAGTGTGAACTATGTCTTATGATTGTTGTTCTTCTTTTGCTATGTGTGATGGTATGAAGTAGAACCTGCTCAAGAGCAAGTTAACCCTTTCCAAGATCAGGACTACCAATTTCAAGAGCAGCAAGAAGGAGGCAAGTGTTCTTGACCACTTTGATCCTATGCTAGGATGTGTAGATAGAATTATTTGCATTGTCAAATGAAATATGAAACCCATGCTAGGAAGTTTCCCTAGAATTGCATTACCTTGTTTCCTTGAAGCTTGGGTTGGGATTTATTTTGTCATGTCATTTATACACATGCATATGCTTAGCCATGCTTAGAATGGGATATTTGGGATATGAGATCATCAGTTTATTATACCATACTCTTGAATGAGACATTGTGAGTTATGTAGAGGTAGGGATCAAGGCAAGATGGATGTTTTGGTTGTGTGCTGGGTGCACGAGACTTGGGTTTGTGTTTAGTACTTGCCTGGATCCTATGGACCGGTTCATGGAGCATGTAACCCGGCTTTACAGTGCCAACCACATGCTGAGATGGGGCAGCTTGGCCAATTAATTAGGTGTATCCCCGGCGTAGTATGGGTGTGTTGGATGGTGCGGGGAGTAGGTGTCAGCTGGACTACCATATGAACCGCAAGGCTCAAGAGGGGGCCACTGCAGCGGGGTTGGAGCCTCTTGTATGCTGTTAGGGGTGAAACCTCAGTGGGCCCACGCTCGTCGGGAATCCCTTTGTAAAGGCTTCGTAGTGATCTCCTGGCCGCACACCTGGGAAGTGTGAATGTGGATCGTAGCCACTGGCATAATGGAGGTTCCTTTAGTCCACCCGGCAATGGGGGATGAAATCACTACTTGTGGGTACAGTGGTACAAACTCTGCAGAGTCAAAACTGTCTTGACAGCCGTGCTCACGGTTAAGAGCGGCCTGGACTTATTCATGATTAGAGGATTGATGGTTGTGGATGTTAAGCGGGGAGCTTAACATTGGTAATGATGTTATGGTTATTGGATTACAATGATGGGATGGGAGATTGGAACCATTTCACCTGTGTAGTAATGTAGGTGCTTAATAAGCTAAGGTGATAGGTATTAATTGCGTAGTGCTTTAACCATGAGTTCAACCTCTCCTTGTTCTAGCCATGCATGATATAATTTTCCCACACTTGCTGAGTACCATTGGTACTCAACCTTGCATATTTGTTGGTTTATATTGCTGCTCAGGTCAAGATAATGAGGTGGTGTATAATGACCAAGATTTTGGACCCGAGGAAGGTTTTTAGGTTCATGAAGACCCCCGGGCAACGCCTGTGATGGAGCCCTAAAGAATAATATTCCGCTGCTAGTTTATTTACTTGTGATGAAGCATTAGTGTCCATTGAGACATTTGCAATGTAAGACTTATTTATATTCGACACCTGGCTTGTAATAAATGATGCTTCACTATTTGTCATCACATGTATGAGAAAATGATCCTGGCATACATGTGATATTCACTTGGTTGTTTCTTCGGAAAAACCGGGTGTGACAGAGGTGGTATCAGAGCCAAGGTTGCCCGTAGGAACGTGGACCTAGGTAGAAATGGACGTATTTAAGGGCCCTATTTTCTTAAAAACTATTTTCCAAGGTGTGGGTGGAAAAGTGTTATTAAAGGAGTCATTTTCTTCATCTTACCCCAACTTTCATTCAAACTAGGATTTTTGTTTGAGAATTTATCTAACCTAATTTTAAATTCTTTTGTTTTAGATGGTTCGCATGATTCGCACCGCTCGTAAGTCCACAGGAGGGAGAGTTCCCGTAGTTGCCCTTGCCGAAAGAGAGGAGAGTCGTCCAGTGACGTATCTTTCCTACGGATTGGCAGTAGGAGACTTGTTGCGCCGTCTTCGACGTATGCTCGAAGCCGCCGGCAATACGGGCAAGTTAATCATCCACTATAACTCCACCAGGACCATCCGTGAGAAGAGGGAAGAATGGAGTTCGGAGATGAGGATTATACACGAGAATCAGCTGCTTAAGATTCACCACTCCCCAGCTTGTCGAGCAACACAAGTTGATGCGGAGAAAGATGTCACCTGGGAGGCCATCACCTGCCAGAGTCACATCTATCGTCGCCACTTGGACAAAACTGAGTACATGTATGTCCTCCAACGTGAGAGTGGTACCACGGAATACAAGTACCCACCAGTGCAGCAAGGGACTTCCCATGAGCACATGGACTTGTGCTTGGAGGATGCTGCTATGCTCAGCACTCGACTGCAGGAGTGTCAACAAGAGCTTCAGGATGTCCGAGACACCCTGAAGGAAACGGAGGCGTTGCTGCGAGCTTGCTTAAAGGCGAGAGAAAGAGGAGATGGGAATGAACTGTGTGTCACTGTGAGTGATCCATGGACTCCTGACTCCCCGGATCGCCGAGCGATCAGGCGTCGTCGCACCTCTCCACCAGCCGCCTCCCCACCCAAAGCAGAGTCAGAAGGTAGTCGAAATGAGGAGGAAGATCCCGAGGAGCCAGCTCAAGAGGACGAGTAGTGTAGAGTCTTTCCCCTAGCTAGCAAGAGATCGAGTAGTCGAGTCGTTACGTAGTTAATGGTGTGATGATGCTTGGTGTGTGACGTGAGTTGTGGAAGCCATGAGCAATTGTCCACAGCCTCGTCTTCAGATTGTTTTGCTTTGGTGTGTGAACCCACAGGAAATAATAGTGCATTTATTTGGTGTGAGATATAACCCTCGTAAAACTTTAACAAAGCCTCAACACCTCAAAGCACCAACAAATGAAAGTAGTAAGATGATGCTAAATGATATCAAATTAACATATGTTGATTCTGCCAGATGGCCGGAAGAGGAAAAGGACGTGCTGCCAACCCCGCCAACAACAATGATGAGGCATGCAACCCTCATCTTTCTGGAGGCCAGGACCGGGGTGGTCGCCGTGAAGAAGTTGATCCTCTCCACCAAATGCTGGAGAATCAAAATCAACTCATCCAGAACTTGACTCAAGTGGTGGCCAACTTGCATCAAGTTCCACCTCCACAAGCTGCACCACGCCAAGCAAGGTTGAGTGAGTTTCTAGGAACTCAACCTCCCAAGTTTGCAAGTGCTGTTGAACCTCTGGAGGCAGATGATTGGCTGAAGACCATTGAAAGTAAGATGAGGATAATACAATGCCAAGGGTATGAGAGGGTGCTGTTTGCCTCTCATCAATTGAATGGACCTGCTGCTGATTGGTGGACCGCCTACGTGGCTGCCCATCATGACCCTGAGAACATCACTTGGGAAGAGTTCAAGCGTAGCTTCCGCAACCACTACATCCCAAGAGGTGAACTCAAAAACAAGAGGAAAGAGTTTCTGGGACTGCAGCAGGGAAACATGACGGTGAGGGAATACCTCACTAAATTCACTCAATTATCCCGTTATGCTCCACGAGACATAGAGACCGATGAGCAGAAACAAGATTGTTTCGTGGAAGGGCTTACCGCAGAAATGCAGTGTGCAATGTCCTCAAATGAGTATGAAAGCTTTCAAAAGATGGTGGACAGAGCCTTTGTGGTGGAAAGGAAGCTAAAGGCCCTGGAAAATGAGAATAAGAGGAAGGCTGGGTGGTCACATCAAGCCTCAGGGAGCAACACCCGCCCACGTATGATGCAGCAACCTACGGGGCAGACAAGCCGTGCTGCGGTACCCTATTCAGCACCAAGAGGGTACAACCCAAACTACAGGCCTCCCGCAGCACCTGCACAGCCGCCACGTCAGTTTGTGCAGCAGCCTCGCCCCGCATATCCACCTCGACCAGCAGTGCAAGGACCCCCAAACCAACCCCAAGACCACAAGGGCCCAGCATCTAAGATTGGGGTGCAATGTTTCAGCTGTGGTGAAGTGGGGCACTACACCCATAAATGCCCAAAGAAGAAGCCTGCGCCGCCACAACAGCAGAATGTAGTGAGAGGACGGGTGAACCACGTCACTATGGAGGAAGCACAAGAGGCGCCCGACGTGGTAGTTGGTAAGTTTCCTGCCAATTTACACCTTGCAACTCTGCTGTTTGATTCTGGTGCTACCCACTCGTTCATTGCTCAAGGGTTTGTTAAGAAGCATGACCTAGCAACCACACAAATGAACCATATGCTAGCGGTAAACTCTCCAGGTGGAGAAATAAGGACAAGACAAGTGTGTCCCAAAGTGAGCCTAGACATTAATGGGGTAGTATTCACGGCTAACCTCATAGTGATAGATTCACAAGGGATAGATATTATTTTGGGTATGGATTGGTTGACCAAACATAAAGGAATTATCCATTGTTCGACCAGAACGGTGGAACTAACTCACCCCAGTGGCACCCGAGTAAAGTTCATAACCATACACGAGCCTAGGAGGGACATTAAATTAAATCAAGTGGAGGTGAAAGTTGAGAAAATCAGGACTATCAGGGAATATCCAGATGTTTTTCCGGAGGAATTGCCAGGTATGCCTCCCGACCGTGACGTGGAATTCGCAATTGAGCTAGTACCGGGAACAGCCCCGATATACAAGAGACCTTATCGAATGGACTCCAAGCAGCTAGAAGAGCTAAAGGATCATTTGAGAGAATTGACGGAGAAGGGGTATATTTGCCCTAGTTCCTCACCATGGGGAGCTCCGGTGATATTTGTGCCCAAGAAGGACGGAACCCAAAGGTTATGCGTGGATTACCGTGCCTTGAATGAGGTAACCATCAAGAACAAGTACCCATTACCCCGCATTGAAGACTTGTTTGATCAGTTGAGGGGCGCTTGTGTGTTCTCGAAAATTGATCTCAGGTCGGGATACCACCAACTCAAGATAAGACGAACTAATATTCCCAAGACAGCTTCCGTATCTCGGTACGGACTGTATGAATACACTGTCATGCCTTTTGGGCTAACCAATGCCCCGGCATATTTCATGTACCTCATGAACAAGGTATTCAATGGAATATCTGGACAAATTTGTGGTGGTTTTCATAGATGATATTCTCGTCTTCTCCAAAAATGAAGAAGAACATGAGAAACATCTAAGGTTGGTGTTACAGAGGCTGAGAGAACACCAACTATATGCCAAGTTGAGCAAGTGTGAGTTTTGGCTGAAGAGAGTTCCATTTTAGGACATATAATCTCGGAGGGAGGAATCTCCGTAGATCCCGCCAGAATCGAGGATATACAGAAGTGGAAGACCCTTGAAAATGTCGGGGAAGTTCGAAGCTTTTTGGGATTGGCTGGATACTATCGACGGTTTATTGAGGGATTCTCTAAGATCTCGAGACCCATTACCAAATTGTTGGAGAAGGGAATCACATTCACATGGACGCCACAGTGCGAAACGAGTTTTCAGGAGTTAAAGAAAAGACTGACAACAGCCCCAGTGCTGGTTATGCCAGATATGCAGAAGAACTTCACGGTGTACTGCGATGCCTCTGGAAACGGGTTGGGATGTGTTCTCATGCAAGAAGGGCATGTCGTGGCATATGCATCCTGGCAACTTCGGAAGCACGAGAAGAACTATCCTACACATGATCTAGAACTAGCTGCAGTGGTACACGCGTTGAAAATTTGGCGGCACTATTTGATGGGGAAGAGGACAGAGATATATACGGATCATAAGAGTTTGAAGTATATATTCACACAGCCAGATCTCAACCTCAGACAAAGGAGATGGTTAGAGCTAATCAATGACTTTGATGTGGGCATCAACTATCATCCCGGAAAAGCAAACGTCGTGGCCGATGCTTTGAGTCGGAAAGTGCAGGTCAATAAGTTGAGTTTGAGGGACATGCCTGCAGAATTGAAGGACGAAGTTATAAGGCTCAATCTATGTCTAGTAAATAGTGGTGAAGCCATCGCCATGGAAGTGGACTCCACACTCGAGCAAGACATACGCGAGGGCCAAAAGAATGATGAGAAGATACAAGAGATCAGACGGCTCATTAAGGAAAATAAAGCTCCTGGTTTTAGAGAGGATGAACAGGGAACGGTGTGGCACGGGAAAAGGATCTGTGTGCCAGAAGTAAAGGAGATCCGTGAATTAATTTTGAAGGAGGCTCACGATTCTGACTATTCCATTCATCCTGGGAGTACGAAGATGTACCAGGACCTCAAAGGCAGGTATTGGTGGTATGGCATGAAGCGAGATGACGCGGAACATGTTGCCCTATGTGACACATGTCAGTTGGTGAAAGCAGAACATCAACGACCCGCGGGATTATTGCAACCACTCAAAGTGCCTGAATGGAAGTGGGAAGAAATCAGCATGGATTTTGTCGTGGGATTGCCTAGGACCCAATCCAGGTATGATTTAATATGGGTCATTATTGATAGGCTAACCAAGGTAGCTCATTTCATCCCTGTGAAAGAAAGCTACAGCGGATCCAAATTGGCAGAATTGTACATGTCAAGGATTGTGTGTTACCATGGAGTTCCAAAGAAGATAGTGTCGGACCGAGGGACACAGTTCACCTCGAGGTTTTGGCAAAAGTTGCATGAAACCATGGGAACCCATCTGAACTTCAGTTCTGCCTATCATCCCCAAACTGACGGGCAGACGGAGAGAACCAATCAGATCCTTGAAGATATGTTAAGGGCATGTGCACTCAAAAACAATAGGAGTTGGGACAAGAACTTACCGTATGCGGAGTTTTCCTATAACAACAGTTATCAAGCTAGTATGAAGATGTCACCGTTTGAAGCTTTGTATGGAAGGAAGTGCAGAACTCCCCTATTTTGGAACCAAACAGGAGAAAGTAAAGTGTTTGGTCCAGAAGTGCTACAAGAAGCCGAGGCGAAGGTGAGGGAGATTCGCAACAACTTGAGGATAGCACAAACACGCCAGAAGAGTTATGCTGATGTACGAAGAAGAGAACTCGTTTTCAACGTGGGAGACTATATTTATCTCAAGGTGTCCCCTATCAGAGGACTTCGTCGGTTCAAGGTGAAAGGGAAGTTGTCACCTCGATACATCGGACCCTTTCAAGTTTTGGAAAGAAAAGGCGAAGTGGCGTACCAACTAGAGTTACCGGTTCATCTATCAGATGTACACGATGTATTCCATGTGTCACAACTCAAGAAATGTCTGAGGACGCCTGAAGAGGTGTTACCCATGAATGAAGTGGGTGTAGCTGAGGATTTGTCTTATGCCGAGCAACCATACAAGATTTTGGAGACAATGGAACGCCTCACCAGAAATAAAAGAATCCGGATGTGCAAGGTGCAGTGGAAGCATCACTCAGAAGAGAAAGCCACCTGGGAACGTGAAGATGAGCTCAAGGCACAATTTCCGGAATTGTTTTCTTAGAAACACCAATCTCGAGGACGAGATTTCTTTTAAGGGGGGTAGAGCTGTAACACCCCAAATTTTTATTCAAAACCCAAAACCATGTTCAGAGGGGAATTTAAAAATTTTTGGACGTATTGCATGTTTTGCAAAAATTCAAATTCAAACTGGAATTCAAATTATACTCAAAACAGAAAAGAAATGGAAAAAGAAAAAGAGAAACGGGAAAAAAACCGGCCAGTGGGCCGAAACCCGCCAGCCGGCCCAGCTTTCCCCGCGCCAGCCCGCCCCCGCGCGCGCCGCGCTGCCTCTCACCGACGGGTGGGACCCACATGTCATCCCTAACCCTGAGCCCCCGCGACCCCGGACTTTTCCCCCGAGCGCGCGCGATCGCAACCGACCGGAAACCGCGTCCTGTCGCCCGAATTCTGGTCCCAGAGGACTCCAACTCGATCACAACAGACCCACCGCCCTCCCCCGGCTCTAAAAACCCCCGAGCCGATCAGTTTTTCCCACGCGATCGCCGATTTTCACTCCGGTGAGCACCGAGACTTCGCTGGTGAATTCTGGCCGATCTAAGCTCGAAAACTCTGATCTAACTCGCTGGTCTTGATCCACCGCCTCTGGGGAACTTTGCAGGTGCAGAAAACCCGAAGACTTACGGTGTAAACTCAGCGCCGACGAGCTTCGCCGTGGTTTTGCCTCGGACCTCGCCGCCGAGCACTTTCCAGGATCCCCGAGCTCGAGAAAACCCCCGAGGTGAGATCCCTGACCTCACCTCTACCGATCTAGGCCATAAGATCACAGTTCTAGGCAGAATTCTCGAGGATCCGAAACTTTCCGGCGAGATCGCCGCTTCCCGCCGCCGTGCGCCGCCGGCAGCGCCGCCCGCGCTCGATCAGAGCGACGTGGCTGCTTGTGCGCCGTTTATTTTAAATCGCACGGTAGACTTTAAAACCCCGCGTACCGGTTCGATGTTATAATCTCAGCCGTCGGTTTAAAATCGGACGGTCCACGTCAGCCCCGCGTTATAAAGACTGAAATTCTTACGTGCTACCCCCTGGGGTTCTCTGGAATTGAGAGCTAGCCCCGGAAACTTCAGATCTAGCCCCTGGAACTCCAGAAAATCATGTAAGTTCATTTAAAAATCAGTTTTAGCCCCTGGACTTAATAAAAATTAGGAAAAACACCTCTGATAAGTGTAGCTAGACCCCTGGAAATTATGGAAATAATAGTATAGACCCTGTAATGGGGAGAGTTCATTATTTTAACCCTGTTTAGTAATTAATTTAGAAAATTGAATATGTAACTAGTGTTTAAAAATTAAAAAGTGGGACAAACATAATTGTCAAAATTAATTAAAAACTTTCTCAGTACTTAGAAAACTTTGGAGTGAGATAAAAATATATTTTTGGGCTGAAATAAATCTGTTTCATCTATTATTCACATTTATTAGTATAGGGACACATTTTTAAGTAAAGAATAGTTATAGAAAAATAGGGAAAGTAATTATGAAATGGTCTACATCATAAGCCAAGGTCAAAATATGATTTTAAATTATTTAGGACCAGAACCTAATCTGTTTAGGTGATGTGTATTACTAATTTAATAATAAAATACACAAATATGCATATGAATATAAATCTGAAAATATAGCAACTAGTAAATGATAAATGGAGTTTCTAAAATACAAAGAATTCAGTTTAGCGTTGATAGAAGTCATGAAAGCACATATGGGGAAGAATAATATTTTTCATACACACTTTGTAGTAAAAAGGTGAAGTAGTTGAATATAAGAAATTTATTGGAAACCCATATAAATAGTATGTAAGTATAAAGGTGGACACAAAAGTAGGAATCATATACACATGGTTAAAAGTGCATGCAAGCCACAACTCAACACACATAAAGTAACCACAACACATATAATGGTAAAGAACTTTTATAAATATGAATGTGTGGTTTGTATGAAGTAAGAAGTGTGAACTATGTCTTATGATTGTTGTTCTTCTTTTGCTATGTGTGATGGTATGAAGTAGAACCTGCTCAAGAGCAAGTTAACCCTTTCCAAGATCAGGACTACCAATTTCAAGAGCAGCAAGAAGGAGGCAAGTGTCCTTGACCACTTTGATCCTATGCTAGGATGTGTAGATAGAATTATTTGCATTGTCAAATGAAATATGAAACCCATGCTAGGAAGTTTCCCTAGAATTGCATTACCTTGTTTCCTTGAAGCTTGGGTTGGGATTTATTTTGTCATGTCATTTATACACATGCATATGCTTAGCCATGCTTAGAATGGGATATTTGGGATATGAGATCATCAGTTTATTATACCATACTCTTGAATGAGACATTGTGAGTTATGTAGAGGTAGGGATCAAGGCAAGATGGATGTTTTGGTTGTGTGCTGGGTGCACGAGACTTGGGTTTGTGTTTAGTACTTGCCTGGATCCTAAGGACCGGTTCATGGAGCATGTAACCCGGCTTTACAGTGCCAACCACATGCTGAGATGGGGCAGCTTGGCCAATTAATTAGGTGTATCCCCGGCGTAGTATGGGTGTGTTGGATGGTGCGGGGAGTAGGTGTCAGCTGGACTACCATATGAACCGCAAGGCTCAAGAGGGGGCCACTGCAGCGGGGTTGGAGCCTCTTGTATGCTGTTAGGGGTGAAACCTCAGTGGGCCCACGCTCGTCGGGAATCCCTTTGTAAAGGCTTCGTAGTGATCTCCTGGCCGCACACCTGGGAAGTGTGAATGTGGATCGTAGCCACTGGCATAATGGAGGTTCCTTTAGTCCACCCGGCAACGGGGGATGAAATCACTACTTGTGGGTACAGTGGTACAAACTCTGCAGAGTCAAAACTGTCTTGACAGCCGTGCTCACGGTTAAGAGCGGCTTGGACTTATTCATGATTAGAGGATTGATGGTTGTGGATGTTAAGCGGGGAGCTTAACATTGGTAATGATGTTATGGTTATTGGATTACAATGATGGGATGGGAGATTGGAACCATTTCACCTGTGTAGTAATGTAGGTGCTTAATAAGCTAAGGTGATAGGTCATCACATGTATGAGAAAATGATCCTGGCATACATGTGATCTTCACTTGGTTGTTTCTTCGGAAAAACCGGGTGTGACAATGTTCTTGAGGAAAAATGTCTCCAAGCGCCATCCTTTTAAGTGCTTCTTGTGGAGCCTCTTCTTTATCTAGCACACTTTGACCAACTTGCTCCACTTGGGAGACATTAGTCTCATCAAACACTACGTCTCTCACTATTTTAACAATTCCGGAAGTTTTATTGAAAACACGATAGGCGTAGGTGTTTGAGTCATAACCAAGCAAGAAACCTTCATCGGACTTTGAAGCAAACTTCGAAGTCCTAGGCTTCTTGTTGAGAATATAACACTTGCTCCCAAATACACGAAAATAAGAGATGTTGGATTTGTTACCGGTTAGAAGTTCATAGGACGTCTTCTTCAAAAGTCGATGAAGGTACAACCGGTTTATGGCATGGAAAGTGGTGTTAACCGCTTCCGCCCAAAACCGATCCGACGTCTTGTACTCATCAAGCACGGTTCTTTCCATCTCAATGGGAGTTCTATTTTTCCTCTCAGCCACCCTGTTTTGTTGAGGGGAGTAGGGGGCTGAAAACTCATGCTTGATGACTTCTTCATCAAAGTATTCTTCGGTTTGAGTGTTCTTCAACTCGGTGCTGTTATCGCTGCTTATGTTCTTGATTCTTAAGGAGAACTCGTTTTGGGCTCTTCTCAAGAATTTCTTGAGCACACCTTGAGTTTCTCCTTTGTCATGCAAAAATAACATCCAAGTGAAGCGAGAATAATCATCTACGACAACAAGACCATATTTGTTACCGCCGATGCTTATGGAGGCGATTGGACCGAAGAGATCCATGTGAAATAGCTCCAAAGGTCTTCTAGTCGTCATGACATTTTTGGATGGATGTTGAGCTCCAACTTGCTTTCCGGCTTGACAAGCACTACATGGCTTGTCCTTATCAAAAACAATATTTTTCAAGCCTCGATTGTGTTCTCCCTTAAGAAGTTTTTGCAAATTTCTAATCCCAACATGGGCTAGCCCTCTATGCCAAAGCCATCCCATGTTGGTCTTCGACATTAAGCACGTGTCAAGTTGAGCTTTATCCGTGGTAAAATCCATAAGGTAAAGCTTTCCCTTGAGCACGCCCTTAAAGGTGATTGAGTCATTGCTTCTTCTTAAGACAGTCACACCCTCGTTAGTGAAAATACAATTATAACCTTTATCACATAGTTGGGATATGGATAGAAGGTTATAATCACGGGAGTCAACATGCAACACATTTGAAAGCGTATGATGGGGGAGAAATAGCAATTTTACCGGTGCCAAGGATTTTTCCTTGGCTATTGTCCCCAAAGTATATTCCTTCACTTGGATCTTCATTTTCCCTCATATTCCACAAACATCCTTCTCTCTCCGGTCATATGGTTTGTGCATCCACTGTCGAGCACCCATTTTGATCCATCGGAGGAGTATGCCTACAAAATAGAGTTATGCCTTACCTTTTGGTACCCAAACGGAGTTGGGTCCTTTCATGTTAGTCAAGAGACACTTCGGCACCCACACACAAGGTTTTGGACTCTTGCAGAGTGGCCCAACATACCTAGCATAGATCTTTCCAAATTTGTTTCTCAATAAGACATATGAAGCATCAAAGTCATGGAACAAAGGATGAGGTTCATTTTTAAGCATGTTAGATGAGTTTGCAATGTTCTTTACATTTTCTTTGTTGGATGAACCTTCCTTGACAAATACAATCAAGTCTTTCCCATTCTTGGGAGTTTCAGCATGTTGCTTCCACTCCTGAGAATAACCAAGACCATCTTTGACATGTGGAGGTCTTACATTGATATATGCACTTCGTGCATATGCCAATTTTTCCTTGTCAAAGATCCCACTTTTCGATGATTGTTTGTTTTGTGCCAACTTGAGTTCATCTTTGAGTTTTAGGATTAAGTTTGAGCACTTGCAAGTTTGAGTTGCTTCGGAAGATTTTTTGAGGAGGGCGGAATCATAGAGGAAGAAGGTGCATTGATCTTAAGAGACTCAACTTGTGTTTCAAGGATCTTGTTGTCTTTTGTCAAGTTAACAATTTTATCCTTGAGCACAATAGTTGTGTCCTCAAGATTTTTGAGCAAGTTTCCTTGCTCAAAGCGAGTTCACGCTCAAGTGCCTTGCTTCTTTCCCTTTCAACCTCAAGGAGCTCTTCAAGCTCATGACATCTCTCCTTTTCAAGGATGATCATGTCTTCTTGACGGTTGATGAGTTCATCTTTCTCAAAGATTTCTTCCGACAACAATCTCATCTTTTTCAAGGTGCTCCTACTTAGATCCTTAAGCATGGATTCATTTTCACTATTACTATCAAAGCTATCAAGTGAAGAAGTAGAGGAGGATGGTTTAGATTTAACCTTTCTTCTTCCCTCCTTAGCCATGAGACATATAGACTTGAGGTCTTCAAGGTTTGGTAAGGGCTTGCTCCTTCCAATGGCAAGTGTTGCCACTTTCTCTTCATCCTCGGAGGATGAGTCTTCGTTTGAGTCCCATTCCTTCCCAAGGTGAGCATGTCCTGATGGCTTCTTCTTCTTGAAGAATTTCTTCTCTTGGGACTTGCCATCTCTCTTCTTCTTACTCTCTTCATATGGACAATCCACAATGAAGTGTCCATATTCACCACAGTTGTAGCATGCTCTTTTCATCTTGGGCTTGGACCTTTCCTTGTTCTTGTTCTCATAATGGTTGCTCCCCTTCCTTCTTCTCATCATCCTCTTGAATTTGTTGATGAAGAGCGCCTCTTCTTCATCGGTGTCGAGACCCTCATCATCACTTGCTTCGAAGTCTTGTGATGAGGATGTTGCTTTGAAAGCAACATCTTTCTTCTTTGAGGAGGCGAGCCTTTAGAGGTCGCTGTAGAACATGGCTTCCTTCTCCATCTCGTTGTTGATGATTCTTCCAATCACTTCTTCTAGGGTCATTTGAGCATATCCCGGGCCTTCACGGATCAAGGAGCAAAGAGCAATGTTTCGAGGCATGAATGCCCGAAGCATCCTCTTCACCACCTCATGATCCGTCCACCGGGTGCATCCATAAGATCGGATCTTGTTGACGAGGACCTTGAGATGGTTGTACACGTATTGAGAGGACTCACCATCCATGATGGTGAACCTCCCAAGCTCTCCTTCTATCATCCCAAGCTCCTCTTGACGTTCAAGGAAATGTAAATGCAAGAGAGACACAGAGAATTTTTCCCGAGGTTTGATTCCACTCAGGTATCTACGTCCCCGTTGAGGAGTCCATGAAGGACCAGGTCTAACAACCCTTTCATAAACCAGGTTGCCACTAAGGGCAACCCGATTCTTCACTATCTCAAGGGTGAACTTACAAAGTTTTGGGGCTGCTCACAATTCGAGCCTCCCACTTGATCACTTCCACAAAACTTCACAGATCTCACAAGCCACAGATCACACCAAGTGCACGAGATCACTCCAAGAGCTTAAACGCGAAGTTCTTCCTTCTCTTCTCACACACCCGAATTCACTCAAGATTTGATTCAAGAGGGTGAGTAGGCAATGGAGAAGGCTTGGAGAAGCTCTAGGAAGGTTGCGGCGGCGCTAGCGTTACATAGTGTTCTAAATGAGGTCGGGGCATCTCCTTTTATAGAAGTCCCGATAGCCAACCGTTGCCACCTACCAAAAGTCTAGACTAATTTGTCTCACACCGGACTAGTCCGATCTCACACAGGAACTCTTTGTCCGGGTGAGAATGGACAAGTCTGGAGGACCCGGACTAGTCTGACCACTGAGGTGGACAAGTCCGATCCACCAAGACTTAGCCGTGGGGAGTTCTCTTCTCACAACCATACGGACTAGTCCGCCACAAAACGGACTAGCCCGAACTCACACAGGGACTCTTTGTCTGTGTGAGAACGTACAAGTCTGGAGGACCCGGACTAGTCCGGCCACTGAGGCGGACAAGTCCGGTACACCAAGACTTAGCCGTGGGAGCTCTTATCTCACAACAATACGGACTAGTCCTCAGTTAGTGTGTGCATAGGTCACTTAGTGCCACTTAAAACAATAACTTCAATTCATTCTAAAATCAGCTGATATGCAAACATTTTTTGTATTATCGGTACTAACATGGAAGGCTCTAAGAAGACCGTCTCGCAAGGCGATGCTGCCGCTAATAACAAGGAAGTCAGTAATATTGAATGTTACTCAGACCATTCTGATAATGAGTTCGGTAGTGATGGCTCGTATCATAGTCCATAAGTTCCTTTTCCAAACCTAACAAAAACTAAAAGGACATCAGAGGATCTTGACCCGGAATATGATCCCGCTAACGAGGTATGGTACTTGTCCGGTTTAACAAATTGTAAATATTATTGTTTAAGTTAATGTTGCTTGTCAAGTAAATAAGTCTTTTAATTCTTTTCTATCTAGCTTAATGTCAAGAGAACAATGTGACTTTTGCTTCAAAACATGCAGAAGGTTCTCTAATGGTTGAATTCTCGGATTCACAAAAGCAAAAATGAGGGCAACGGGGTGCAAATAAGGGTCCATAAGGCATCATATACATAATAAGATTAAGTGAAGGTGGGCTTCCCCAGGAACCGCTTGATGCTATTACAAAGTATAGAAATGCCTGTGGTTGTCTTCTTAGAGGGCTCGTATCAATCACAACGAACAATTGGAAAGAAATGCCAAAGAAGGGCAAGAACAAGTTGTGGGAGAAAGTGAAGAAACAATTCAAGTTCCCAAAAGGCACGGAATAAGTTGTAAAGAAAGCAACATTGAGCTCTTGCGGCAGGAAGTTTTGTGCCTGGAAGAGTGAAATGAATGGCTATGTTAAGGATAATAAGGTCCCTAGCCCTAAGAAGATGAAAAAAAAGCGTGCAATCATAGTGGAAAGAATTTGTTCGTCAAAAGACCATACCTGAGGTTGTAGCCCTAAGTCATGATAGGTTTGAGCTTGTGAAGAAGAACACATACCACCATCACTTGGGGTCTACTGGATATGCCCCAAAAATTAATAAATGAGATAAGATAATATAGCACACTGTCAGCGCAGGCAATCCTGACCCGCTAAAAGTCTGCGATGACCGAACTAGGTGGTGGGTGTTAGCTCGGTCAAGTTTAACCAGTGAGGGCAAACTTGAAAAGCCTGAATCTATGAATGAAGTAGGGGAAAGATTAGTGAAGTATTGAAAAGCAAGTGAAGGGTCTCTTCAAGCCGGTGAGGGAGAAGGACTAACTTATTGTATCCTAAGCAATACTGAACACAATGGATGGGTCCAAGTAATCTCTTCTCAGATGTCCTAGAAAGAGGGGTTCCCGAATGATGCAACATCATATAGAAGATGTGATAAGTTCAAGAAGACACTTGAAGATAAAATTGAAGAAAAGGTCAAGGCGTTGGTACAACAAATATCGCACGAACTTAGAGAATCAGGGCAATTACCGTCTGAGAATAAAGCATTGGTGCCCATGGCAAATGAGGCGCTATTATCTCCAACTGCCTTGCCTAGTAGCATGGGATCAGTGCCAATAGGATTCCCTGTCGACAATATACTTGAGGACAAATCTTGGCGTCTTGTTGTACCCATCGGTACAACAGGGAACAAAACAAAACATGTTGCCACTGCTATGGCAAAACCATATCATGTCTTCAACGATAATCCCCTTCTTATGTACTATGTTGTGGTGCAAGTTCTTCAGATCATCGACAATAATTTTTAAGATTATGAAATAGACCACAACACTCTTGGGGATCACGATATTGGGGCAGGCTGTCAACAAGTTAGTCCTTTGACACCGATGCAACATCAAGTTGGACGATGAACCGATGTCAAGCCCCATCGTCACATCTCAAAAGACATCAATCCTGTCTTCTAAGCTGAAGGTTCAAGGACATCCACTCCCGCTATCTCTCAGCAAGGACAATAGTAAAGATAAACAAGAGCACCGAGTTGAACAACAGGTTGAAGCAGTGCAAGAGCATACTGAAAAAGTTAAGTCCAGTGCCCAACTTCCAACAACTGCTCCTCCGACAGTTCATATGCAAGTTAGACCATACAAAAAAAGGAACCTTCAGAGGCAGTGTCAAAGTATCTAGAAGAAATGAAGAAAAGAACTTCAACATCTCATGCTTCATATGTGCCATCAATAGAAAATAATGAGACGTGCGAAGAAGATGGCGAAGTTCATTCTCGGGAGTCCAGTTTTGTTAAAAAAGGGATCCCGATATACAAAAAGGAGGATGTTCCTCCTAAATTTGACAATGAGAAGTCGTTCATAACAACGGTACAACTTAGCAAACTGACTTTCCTGCTTAGGAGAATGCACGAGTGGTAGATGTTGTGAAGCACTAAATATGAAATTAGAAATATCACATTTCATATGCTAGAAGAAGCATTTTGGAGCGGAGCCACAAACGATAGCCACCCAATTTTCTTGGAAGATCTGCAGGGCCTGTTATATCGAGAAATGTTTGAAGTCAACTTTTTACTCATTTGGTGCTTGTAAGTGCCTCTAATCTTTCGCTCTTGCTTTTCTTACCACACACATACATGGCTTGAGATTATAACGATTTTGGACTTATTCTTTAGGATGCAATACATGGATGACCAAAAAGTGAATTGCAAGAGGGGAATCCTTGACCCGACAAGGATTGCTAAGATGAATTTTGATGTGAAAATGATCGGTATTCAATTGAATATTGGAAAATGACGGACAAAGAATTTACAAAGAAAATCAAAGAGTGGATGTAGTAAAAAAGAGGGAAGTGACAGTCTACATAGGACAAGCTATGCATAACTTTGTCAAAGATGGCAAGGACCTCATAAAGGCTCCGTACCACTTCGAGTAAGTTTGACACATGACATTGAAATAGCAATTATTGTTAATCGTGAACTTAACACGTGGGTTCGTACGTGTGTAGTAATTACTACAATTGTATTTTCATAAAGACAAAACCGGGAGCAGTGACAGTCATGGACTCAGCCGATTTCCCACCAAACAAATACAAATATTTTATGAACATTTTAAAAAAGTACAGGTATTCTATACTTTTATATACACACGCATATAGGTTGGCAATTCTTATATGACAGCAGTTGGGTGTTTTACTGAAAAGAACCTAGCAGTGAGCGACCTGCTAACAGGACTGTATTGGAAATAGGAACAAAATTTTCTTGTGCCAAACAGCCTCCTGGTAGTGTCTTCTACAGATTTTATGTCTACAAGCAGCTTCAGGTCGCCGGTTTATAGAGTGAATCGTGAGGATGTAAGTTATCCTTAGTGTCGATATTGTATTCTTACTTTTGAGTTACATTTTCATTGTAACTAGCATGTTCTAATACTTATATTATATTTTCATTGTCACCAACACATTCTAATACTTATAATATGTTTTCATTGCGGTACATGAATTTGATCGAAGATTGATCGATTGCTAGGAATATGCCTCGCTACGGAGTCGATAAGGTTGTGAGTGAAATATTTCTTTCATGCAACGCAAAGTTATTCATCAAAGAGGGTTGTTCTTCTACAACACAGGTCCACATGCCGATGTGCCAGAACTTAGCAACTATGATGCAAGAAGTTTTTAGTGAAGCTTGTAAAATATGTGTACCTATGAACTATGAATCGAGATATATAAGTGCTTGCATTATATGTATATGAGTTTCCTTATATTTTGTGATTGGTGTGTGAATGTTGCTTGTGAAAGGAGGCGGCAAAAGTTCGCACTGGTGCTTCTTCATCAGCGGTTAACGTGGTCGGCGGCTCGGAGCTGATCACGAAAGTCGACGGCATGCAACACCCTTTGCGATGGGTCGAATGCATCCTCATCTGCCCGTGCTGCAACGTGAACACTACAGGAATCCATCAAATTTACGACGACCTTATTTATTTAAGACGGCTAACCCTAAAACGTCGTAAATAAAAACTTGTTTACGACGGCCAAGGTCAGGTCGTCGTAAATATCACCTTATTTACGATGGCCTGACCATGGCCATCGTGAATGCCTGCTCCGACCCCGAGCCCGCCGCCACCGCCGCCCACCGTCCCCCGCCGCTGCCGCCATCGCCCTGGCCGGCAGCCTCGGAAGTCGCCGCCCGGTGCCGACCGAGCTTCGTCGGGCCTGGCCTCACCGCCCGCCGCCTCCGGAAGCCTGGCCTTGCAGCCCTCGGCTTCCCGCGGACCGCCGCCGCCTCGCCGGACCGAATCAAGTATTTTTTTTAGTTTTTGTAATTTGGTGTTAGTTAGACTAGATAGAATTTTAAATACTTTAATCAATTTGTATGTTTTAGTATATAATTATTTTAATTGTTAATTATTGGTTTAATTTAGTAATTGGTTCTAATTTTAGTTATATAATTTAGTTAATTGATTGATTACTTGTTTAATTGATTGATTAGTTGTTTTAATTTAGTTAATTTAGTAGTTGATTGATTTTAGTTATTTTAGTTATTTAATTTTTGCTTTACTCCCCGGCCTCACCGCACCGGCCCCCGCCACCACCGGCCCTTGCCATCGCCGCTAGTTTTTTTCAAGGCGACGCCTAGGCGTCCAGCCCCTCACACCGCCACCGCCGACACCTCACGCTGTCGATTCCTCGCGCCGCCGCCGCCTTTGCTCTCGAGAGGAGAGAGGAGGTAGGAAAATGAGTGTATTAGGGTTGAGGGCCGTTTTATATAACCCACATAAAACGTGTGGACCATCGGATTAGATCTGATGGTCGTGGGCACTTGGGCTGCTCAGCCCAAGCCCGAGCCCGCCTCTCAGCCCATCCCCCGAGCTGTCCTTCGCTGCCGCCTCCATCGCCGCCTGCCGTCCGCCACTGACGGCCGCACCCGCTGCCCCCGGCCCCAGCCCTCGCTGCTGCCCCCGTCCGCCGTCGTGCCCCCGCCCTCGCCCGGCTCCGAGCCTCTGCTGGCCCCCCTCTTGGCCCCCGAACCCCGCGTGCCGCCCGCGCCGGTGCCCCGGTGCGCCCCTGATCCTGGCAGCCCACCACGCCGCCGCTACCGGACTTCACACCCTCTTTGAGTCATTTTTTAATAATTAAGTTTCATTTATTAATTACTTGTGTGAAAATTGTTTGAAAATTGAGTGATAATTATTCCCTTCATAATGTTTAGCTATATACACCGTCTTGAGAGCATGTAATACAATAATTAATAGTAGGACATCAATCGAGCCGACATTTGAGGCGAACGGTGCCGGTGCAGACGCGAAGCGCTTGTTGGAACAAGATGGTGTACACGAGACATACACAAAGCTTCGAGCACCCAAATGAGAGATGCTTGACAAGAGCCGTCAGTCCGGGCTCGGTGCCCGACTGACCTCCCTCCAACGCTCGACCGCTCATCCGCCGTGACCCGTCACAGAAGGTTCAAAGAGCACCCAACGACCCGTATCCGATGCCCGAGCCCCCGAAAGGCCGACGGGCTTTGGCTTCGTCCTTCTCCCATTGTTCTTGAGATCTCGGACAGGCCGAAGGATTAGGTCGCATGGACGTAGACCCAAGCATTGATGGTCACCCCTATTCTTCCCCCCCCCCCCCCCACTCTCTCTCTCTCTCTCTTTCTTCTTTCCTCTCTCTCTCTCTCTCTCGTAAATGACTCAAAAATGAATGAGTAACGTAAACCTTTAGAATATGCATCACCCGTTTCGAACCGGCCCGTCTCACATGTGTAACACATGAGTCGGGTAAGTTTAGAATTATCCCTTTTAGAGCTTGAGAGTGACCGAGGGGGCATGCCTATGACAAGACACGGGTCTGAATCCGGACAAGATTTTGACAGCGTAACTCTGATGTTTTCTGCTGCACCATTATCGGGCGTGCAGTCGAAGAACAGCGGGGTTATTCTGCCGAAATTTCGTCTGGATTCAGACATGTTGTCTCATCAGAAACACGTTCCTCTTGGTCACTCTTGGGTGGGTTTAGGATCTATCTGTCCCAATAGAAGTATGGTCGTGACATATAGTAAAGTATAAATTAACGATATTCTCACTGTATTTTTCCTGTAGCCTCAAACATGGGTGAAGACCATAGTTGGATATATAATGGTTAGAACAAGAAAGAAGTTCACTCAGATGAATGGTTCGCAAAGACAGATGCTTTTATAGACCAAGACTTTTCGTTGTCGACGATCGATAAGGTGTGATGCCCATGTATGAAATGCCGAAACACAAAGTGACTTGATAAAATGACTCTTTCGATACACTTGTGTTGAAATGGTTACATGTCACATTATGAGATGTTGAGCTTTCACGGCGAGACAGCTTCTCAAGCCGTACAAGGAGTGCAAGAGGATGATGACAACACGGGGGTTGATCGGATGGATGAGATGCTACAAGCTATTGAACCAGAGGCTATGGAGGATCCTCCAACAAAGGAGATAGAAGCGTTCTTCAAGCTTCTAAAAGCTTCAAAAGAGCCGCTTCATGAACACAGAGAAGTGACTCTCCTTACGTTCATCACCAGACATATGGAAATTAAGTCTAAGTAATTATTTTCCAACAACTGTTACAACGACCTAATCGATTGGCTATATCCTTCCACAACCCCACAATGTGCCTAAAGATATGTATCAGCCGAAGAAATTGTTCTCTGGTTTCCGTATGAAATATGAGAAGATTGATGTGTGTCTAGACAATTGTATGTTTTTTTGGAAAAATCATGCGAAAGAGAACAAGTGCTTAAAATGTGGTAAATCGTGGTTTGTCGAAGTTGTTAATGACGATGGTGATAATGTGATGACAGAAGTCGCACATAAGCAACTTCGTTACATACCACTGACATCTCGATTGAAGTGGTTGTTTATTTTAAAAAGAACAACCAGGCACATGAGATGGCACAAAGAAGGTGTACATCATAACAATGGAGTCATGACGTATCCATCCGATGGTGAGGCATGGAAGGCACTAGACCGCTTCGATCTAGACTTTGCCAGTGATGCGAGAATCGTTCACATCGGGTTGGTGACAGATGGCTTCTCGCTGTTTAGTACAAACGCCACGCCATACTCGTGTTGGCCCATTTTTGTTATTCCATACAACCTGCCACCATATCTTTGTATGAACTATGAATTCATATTTCTTTGCCTCGTCATACCTGGACCGGATCATCCTAGGCCACGTCAAAACGTGATGTTGAAACCGTTGATTGAAGAACTGAAAATTTTGTGGACAGGAGTCAAAGCGTATGACTATTATAAGAAGCAGAAATTCAACTTGCGGGCTGCTTACTTATAGTACGTCCATGATTTTCCATCATATGGTATGTTTTTTGGATGGAGCACTCACGGTCATTTGACGTGCTCGATATGTGCTTCGGACACGGATTGCTTTCTACTTGCTCATGGAGGCAAAATATGCTACATCGATTGTCATAGACGTTGGTTGCCTCGAAATCACGTGTTTTGACAACAAAAGAATCTCTTCAGAAAGGACACAGTTGTAACAAAAAGACCACCGAGACGTCAAAACAGGTCAGAAATTTCTGATATGTTGGACAAACTGGTTGCAGATGAAAGTCGTACTAGATATTTTGTAGGTTACGGAGAGGAACACAATTGGACTCATATATGTGGGATTTGGGAGCTCACGTATGTGAAGTCCTTGATTTTAATGCAACATTGATGTTATGCATCAGGAGCGTAACATGGCCGAATGTATAATAAGCACATGCATGGATATGACGGGCAAAACGAAAGACAATATAAAGGCTCGAAAGGATCTAGCAGAGCTTTGTAACCATCCAACTCTTGAGCTCTCTGAAAGCGGTGGTAAGCCATGTACTTCTTTATGTCTTCGATCTAAAGTAAAGAAAGAAGTCATGAAATGGTTGAAAAGTCGAAATTTCCAGATGGTTACGCAGCTAGTCTGAAACAAGCCGGAATGTGAAGACGAAAAACCTCACTGGATCAAAAAGTCATGATTATCATATAATTATGGAAAGACTCCTACCTATTATGTTTCACAGCTATTTTGATGATGCGGTGTGGAAGGTGTTAGCCGAGCTTAGCTACTTCTATAGACAGCTCTGTGCTAAAGAAATCACGGTAGAGATGATGAATAAGTTGGAGAAGGAGATACCGGTACTATTATGTAAGATGGAAAAAAATCTTCCTCCAGGTTTATTCGATCCAATGCAACATCTCCTTATCCATCTTCCATTTGAGGCTATAGTGGGCGGTCCCGTGCAATATTAATGGATGTGTCATATTAAAAGAGCACTTAGATATCTAAAGCCAATGGTTGGCAACCGAGCAAGGGCGGAAGGGTGCATCGCCGAAGCATTTACATTTCATGTGTTTACTTTGCAGAGGAACACAATGTAAATACTTCGGCGATGCGATAAAATATAGATGAACATCCACCTTGCAGCGATCTCTCTATTTTTGCAACGAAGGGCACTACTGTTGGTGGTAGCCGGGGCTACAATTGTACCGCAGATGAAAGAACGGCCGCTTTCCTCTACATGTATGCTAATATAGATGGGATGGATGAATATTTTGAGTAAGTTTTTATCCTAGCATTGATGCTTATTGGCATATTATGCAGCATTTATATTCATGAAAGTTTTTTCCTTCTAGTGAGTTCCACGAGCAAAATTGGACACATATGCATCGACCTACGAGCAAACAAGTAGAAACGACGCGACGGGACTGAATAAATGGACGACCTAATTTCCATTCCTGGTTCTGAGAATATGTAACGTTTTCTCGTTAACTTATGAGTATTTATAAATTGTTCTTATAACTTATAAGTATTATAAAGTATTATTATAACTTCGTAATTTGGACAGTGCGTGAAAGATCCCGACGTCCATGAAGACTTGCTATAACTGTCCTATGGATTGGTTAAAGTTAAAAGCTATGGTCGATATGACATCAACGGGTTTCGATTTCGTACAACTCAATTTGAATCTTTTCGTCCTCTCGCAGCAATATGTAATACTGGAGTTGTGACGAGGGCAATCGACTCTCAAGGCAACAAAACTAATTACTATGGGATCGTTAAAAAAATCCTTGAATTTAGTTTTGTCATAAATAAGGAACTTCAAGTCTTCTTCTTTGATTGTGATTGGTTTGACAACAATCATGGAACACGACAAAATGAATTCGGCATGGTGGAAGTCAAACACAATGAATGACTACGAGGCTATGATACATTTGTTCTTGCACACACCAAGTGGAGAAAGTGTATTATTTACCTTATCCATGTCAAAAGCTTAATGCTTGGTGGGTGGTACATAAAGGTGAATCCTCGTGAGCGGTTATATACTCCAAGAGATGGTGGCTACCATGATATCAATGACGTTGATGAGGTTTATCAAGAACAAAAGTTGCCAGACTCGTTTTCCGTCGAGCCTGGTATTGAACTCGATCACTTGGTTAGAGACGTTGACGATGTAGATACTTCTGATATGTGCAAATGAAAATGGAAACAAATTACGAAACAAGATCGATGGTCTGGTTTAAGGAGTAGGGTTCGTGACGTCGATGAATTCTGAAACTGACTCCAAGTAACTTTTTTTACGTAATTATCATAACCTTATATATTTTTTCTTAGCATATTTATTAATTACTCCTTACGATAGGATGTTGTCAGAGAAGGGAAAAGGGAAGGGGGCTAGGGGCTTCCTCACGGAGGCATGGGACACCCTTTTTAGGGGAAATTTGTTAGGTAAGAGCAGACACGCTCAGCTGTTGGGACACGTTCTAGACATAGCAGGCAGACATGTGTCCTTACAGCGCACGGGGGTATATTTCCATTGGAAATTACGTTATCTTATATATCACTTAGCAATTAACTATTCTTATCAATTCTTCAATTTTGCAGTCTGACTCAGAGTCATCTGAGTCAGAGTCAGAGGCTAGGGCGCTGCCACAGTCTTCAGGGTCACCTATGGCTGCCGTGGAGCCGCCTAGCGTGGAGCCTTCAGGCTCCAGTGGTGAGCAACCTTTCGGGTCACCAGCCATGGTCCCAGAGCAGAGGCGGCGGACGAAGAAGATGCACTTTCTGTCTCCTTCTCCAGTTCCTACAGAGCGGGTCACTATTCGCCCGCTCGGAGACCCGTAAGCAAACTATCATATAAATTCAACTTTTAGGTTCTTTTATTTGTGGGTACATTAATAAGTTCACTAAATCCTTGCAGCTCCTAGTATGACTGCTCTGTCAGGGGCACCACAGATAGATGTCCGATTGCATCAGGTCTTCAGTGCCTCTGCGCTATCCCGGTGTGATCGACGGGGTCACTACGACGTCGTGGGACGACTACGCTCGTGTCTCTCATGAAGCGCACAGCAACCTTCAGGGGGATGTGTGGGTGGATTTTATAGTAAGTCAGCTTAATAAATTTTGTAAATTTGTATTCTTCAACTTGATTAAATTGTTAATGCATATCTCATTATTATTTGTTTTCTTATAGCTGAGGTACCGTTTAGAGGACACGAGCCAGAGCATGTTGGACCATGCTAGAGCCGTGTTCAACAGGAATGCGAGGAAGCTTGTAATGCAAGCGTAATTGTACGCTTGTATTCAAGTCGTGAACGAGTACCTCAAGTGGCACCAGGAGTACCAGTCGGGTCTTTTTAGGAGGGTCTTAGACACGTACTTGATGGAGGAGCAGTACGCGGAGGTAAGTTGTTTATGTTTAATTATTTCAATACTTAGTTATGTAAATGGTATGTCAATGGCATAATAAATATGTGCAGGTCAGTATTTCGTGGCTAGAGGGTCGGCCTGAAGCATACCGAGCTCTCTGCCAGATGTGGGCTAGCGATGCTTTCATCTCTAAGTCCAGGAGGGCTCGTAGATGCAAAGGTTCCGACTCAAAGCACTTCTATGGCCCCGATGGTCATGTGTGTTTGGCTAAACACGTGGTAGAAATAATAACACTTCTGTCTTCATAATATAATTAGCATACTAACACATATCTACGGGAGCGCAAGATCGGTCAGGTACTGACCGCCACTGAAGTATGGAAGCGGGGTCATAAGGACCCATCCTAGGCTAGGGAGTGCAGTCAGATCACGGCCGATCGACTGGTAAACTATCAAAACTCATCGATTCAGTTGTTACTAATAAAATTTTTACTGCTTTTAGGAAAAGTATGGGTGAGAGGTCATGAGGATACACGAGGAAGGGTACAATTGGGAAAACGCGTCAATCGACCCTCAAGCCATTTATGCTAGCGGAGGTGTGAAGGCACATGGACGGTTAGTTGGTCATTTTCTTTGTTCTTTACAATCTTGCTTCTTCAAATTATTATTCTTTTATTCTTTTGTAGGTTTGCCATTTTCGATGGAGTTGTCGACTCGAGGGCAGCGCGACCTTCAATCGTCACTCCATCGACTGAGGGTTCTTCCATCGGTCAGACAAGTCATCGTATCTCCCAGAGCGAGATCGAGGACCTCTATAGGGAGAGAGACGAGATCCGGAGAGGGAGAGATCCAGAGGGAGAGGGATCTAGCCCGGGCCGCACAGGAGCAGCAGGCCGCCTACATGGCAACCTACATGGCTCAGATGCAGGTGGCGGTGGAGGTAAGTAATTTAATATAAATTAATTTTAATTCATATCATTGCATTAGTATATTTGTTTAATATTTTGCAATTACAGGCCTTAGCTCGACAGAGTGGGCAGTAGATCCCGATCCCTACGTGGCAGCCATCAGAGTTGGCCCCGCCACAAGTGCCCCCACCACATGGACTTTCAGATATCTAGGTAATGTGTTTTTTATTTGCTATTCTCTAATCTAAGTAAAACTTAGTGTAATTGAGGGGAGAGAGTGGGAGTGAGGGGAGAGCGAGGGAGTTAGAGTAAGAGATAGTGGTAGAGAGGGTGATGGAGAGGGAGAGAGAGCGAGAGTGAAACCGGAAAAAGAGAGGGAGAGAGAGACAGAGTGGTAGAGAGAGGGGTGAGAGAGAGAAGGAGTCGCGGAGAGAGGGGGAGGGAGAGGGCGAGGGAGACTGAGAGTGAGGGGAAGGGAGTGAGAGTAACAGATAGTGGTAGAGAGGGGGAGGGGGAGGGAGAGAGAGTGATAGTAAAAAGGGAAAGAGGGAGGGAGAGAGAGACGGAGTGGTAGAGAGGGGGTGAGAGAGAGAGGGGGAGAGGGCGATGGAGAAAGTGTGAGTGCGAGGGAGGGAGAGGGAGAGAGAGAGTAAGGGGGGAGTGAGGGAGAGTGAGAGTAAGCGGGAGAGTTGTAGAAGCTCAAGCTCACTTTATCTATTTATTTACATTGCAGAGATCGGCAATGGAGGCTCAAACTCCACCGTCACAGCTATCGGCACCCGGAGGAGGTCGCGAAGACGGATTCTTCGGCTCCGAAACGAGTGGAAGGGGTAGTGTTTAGCGAGTGGATCTCCTTGTTGTTTATAATTTTAGATGTTTTATATTTTGGATGTGCATATAAACTGTTCTATGAGCTTACCATCGTGTGAGAGTATCTATATTCTATTTAAAAAACCTTATTTAAGACGGCCAGCTATACAGTGTCGTCGTAAGTTAACCTAATTACGACGGCTTGCTTCAGGTCATCGTAAGTTAACTTACTTAACTTACGACGGTCAGGAGTCCAGGCCGTCATAAGTTAGGTGTCCAGCCCACCACGTGGCACGTCCAGAGGCAACGGCCTATTGTTTACGACGGCTAGTAACGACCGACATAAGTTAGTTATTTATGATGGTAATTGTCGTAAATAAAGTTATTTACAACTAATTACTGGAAATAGCCAGAAACCGTCGTAAATAACTTATTTACCACGGTTTCTGGCCGTTGTAAATTTGATCGGTTTCCTGTAGTGAAAGGCAACTGTCATGTGGTCTCACCTGGTCAGAAAGAAGCACGGGAACAGGATGACCTCCTTTGCCATGACAGCCAAAGTCATCAACATATTTAAGACGGAAAAAGCTGGTGGAGAGGCAGACACCAGACCACCGACGACAATGAAACCTCAGAACGCCTCTGGTGCCACACTTGTACCCATGGAAGAATTAGATGCACCAGCGGAGGTTGAAGCTGTCATTACTCCCACTGAGCCTGGGGATGACACCACTGAGCCTGCTGGCAAGTCGGTCAAGGTTGAGGTGAGGGCAAGATGTTCACGGTGCTGTGAAAGGAAAACGGCAGGCTCTCATGTAAACTGTAAGGAATAATCATGTTGTTTCTGTGAGTAATAATTGAATTAGTGTGTGCGTAAAACTAGTGAAGCCGGCGCCACCAGTGGAGGGGGCGACTCTGCCGTGTGAAGCATGTGGGAGGCTGGTACCGAGGGGCTGAGCAGGCGAGCTGCTCTTGGGGCTCGAGCCTGGCTGCTAGTCATGGGCAGTGGTGCAGCTGGTGGCGCAACCGAGGGATTAGAGCGTTGGCTGAGTGGCACAACAGGAAATGAACTGAGTGGCACAACAGGAAATGAAATATTTTCGTGGGCTATAACCCATGAAAATAATTATTTCATGGGCTTTATGCTTATTTTTGTGGGCTAAAAAAGAACCATGAAAATAACTATTTTCGTGGGCCACTCAAATCACAAGTCGAAAATAAATTTAGTTTTATCGGTGGCCCAAGAAAATAAGGTTATTTTCGTCGGCTAAAAAAGACCCACGAAAATAACTAATTCGTGAGCCACTCTCTGGCCCACGAAAATAGGGCCCGGTATTTTCGTTGTCCAAGAAGTGGCCCATGAAAATAGGGGCCGGTTATTTTCGTGAGCCTCTGGCCCGTGAAAATAGGGCCAGGTTATTTTCGTAGGCCAAGATGTGGCCCATGAAAATAGTTAGTTCTTATTTTCGTGTGTTTTACAATACCCACAAAAATAATATGACACTGTTTTCTGGACCACTTCTTGGCCCACGAAAATAGATGTTATTGCAGTCCAAAATAAATGCTTATTGTTCAGTTTCAAACACATAAACAGAATAATAAATTATTCAAACACACAATTGTCCAAACGGTATTTAGCAACAAACTTAATTTAACATCATAACATCCATTACAACATTATAACATCATAACAAATGCAACAAACTCAAATTAGCATTATAACATCCATTACATAGTCCAAACGGTATTTAGCATAGTTCATACACAATATAACATGAACGGACACATAGATGCTACATGGTACATACAATATTTTTATCAAATCAAGTCTTATCACATGGCCACATTGAGCTTTCGCAACAACCCAACAAATTGCTCCAACACCCTAATTTTTTGCTCGCCGTTTTCCTGTATCAAACCAAAGTGAAGTACATGATTAATAAAATTTAAATGAAAATTAAAAAGATATTTATTCTTCATATGGCTTATTATACACCAGCTCCATTTGAAAACTAGATACATAATATATGATGCAAATGAAAACACGAAACTTTGGTGGATTATTCTTAGTAGTTATGATCAACTTACCTAATTTCTTTAGCACATATTTGTCTATAAAAAGAACTAAATACCATAAGTACTCTCCACACATCCTGATGCACATATCCACGAAACATTACTGGAAGAAGTCTTTCTATCATTATATGATAATCGTGGCTTTACAGATTATTTAGTACCCAATTTTCAAGATTTGTTGTGCGCCTCAACCCAGCACAGTAACGGTCGAGAAACTTCAGTTGTTGCAACCACTTTAGAATTTTTTTCTTTCACTAACTTTAAGGCAAAATAGAGCACGTGACAATCTCTGTTTTCCACTATCATCCTGTCTGACTTCTAATGTCGGACGATTCCAAATCTTCGCTAAATATTTTCGAGCCTTCAAACTAACTTTTGTCTTTTCAAAATTGAAACATGTGCTAATGATGCTTTCTGCTACATTGCGTTCCTGGTGCATCACATCAATGTTGTGTAGCAGTAACAATGACTTAGAATAAGCAAGGTCACATGAGCCACATATATGAGTCTAATGTGCTCGTGACCAAAGCCAACAAACCCATCATCTGTAGGGAAAAGTTGACTAACCATGCAGTAATCGCAGCACTAGCCAAACATTTCGACGGACCCTTTGTTACAATAGTATCCTTTCGAAATGTATTAACTTGCCATCGAAATGGATGATTTGCTGATAGAAATCACCGATGGTAATAAAAAACACACTTTACCCCATGAGTAAGTCTAAAACAATCAGAGTCTGACCCATAAATTGGACAACAAAGTTTGTCGTGTGTGCTCCATCCTGAAAAAACCCCGTATGTAGGAAAATCATGAATTGACCACAAGTATGCTGCTCGCGAGTTGAATTTCTGTTTTTTGTAGCTATCGTACGCTTCTACTCCAGTCCATAATTCTTTAACTCCTCAATCGATGGTTAAAGAAAAACCCCTAAACATTTTCCTGAATGTTTACAACCGGGAATGATTAGAGACAAGAACATGTATTCATATTTCATACACATAGCTAGTGGAAGGTTTTATGGTATAGCAAAAACCGGTCAACACGAGTACGAGACGGAAGATGTGTTTAATGGTGTGAAACCATCGGTGGACAAACCAATACGAACATTTCAAGCATCTTTTGCAAAATACTCATCAAAAGAGTCCAATGCCTTCCAAGCCTGAGCATCATATGGGTGTGTCATTACTCCCTTTGTTTCACGTATACCTTCCTTATGCCACCGCATGTGTCTCGCGGTTGATTTAGATAGAAACAACCGTTTCAGCCTAGGTGCAAGAGGCATGTAACGAAGTTGTTTCACTACCACTTTTGTCTTCACTAATTCACCATCCTCATTTGTGGCCTCAATGTATCGAGATTCTTTACAAACCGAGCATTGTGTCAGATTTGCATTCTCCTTCCAGAAAAGTATACAGTTGTTAGGACAACAATCAATATTTTCGTACATCATACCAAGGCATGTCAATAATTTCTTTGGCTGATACATGTCTCTCGGCAACTTATGATTCATTAGAAGAATGTTTGATATCAAATCTATGAGATCATCATAGCACTTGTTCGACAATTTGTACGTTGACTTTATAGACATGAGATGAGTAACGGTCGAAAGGACAGACACTTTAGTGTGCTCATGCAATTGTTCATGTGATGCTGAGAGAATTCTATAGAACTCTTAAACTTCGGGTCCAGGAATTTCTTCAGATGTACCTGCACCACAATCACGATCTAGTGCTTTAACCATGTGTTCCATTTTATCCTTGTTATCACCATCTATGTCATCAACATTAATATTACTATGGTATAACTCGTCATGCTCATACCATGTTTCATAACCTGGCATAAAACCAAATCGACAGAGGTCTCATTCCATGTCAAACTTCTCCTTGCATAAAAAGTTACGACACTTGTTGCATGGATATTTCACAAAATGGTTGGTCGATAAAGAGAAAGCCCGACTGATAAATGCCTTAGTATTGATGGCTCATTCATCCGAAGGTGCAACATTCTTCCGCTAACCATCATACACCCATCGTCTATCATCACCCATATTCTAGACTATACAAGAACATAGAACTAAAAAATCTGCATGTTCCAACTAAGAATATCACAAGAATAAAGTATTTAATGATGAAATAAGAAATTTGCATGGACTACAACAAACTTTTTTCAAACACACATTAACCATGCAATACTTTTCATGCTTCTAATAGAGCTATCTATTACTTGCGAGTTACTAGTCACTTTTCTTGCATAATAGGAATGAACAAAAGCACAACACATGAACTAAAACATGCACGTTAATTTTTCAAAACAGACACTCCGAAAACTAAACAAACAGGACTACAACATTGTCTTCAAACGAGTAATGAAACTATGACGAACTAGGGACATAGGTTTAGCTTGAGCTTAACAGTAATTCATAGAAACTAGAATAATTCAATATTGTTTAGCTTGAGTTTATGAGTAATTCACTAATGCAAAAAGTCACGGTTTCCTGTAGTGAATTGGCAAAGAAATGGCTTTGCCATCTTCGGCCTCCACAAATATATTATGACTAGGTTTCTGGATATAGGAATCAATAAAAAGGCTACTGCCCATGCGGTACTACTAATGACTACAAGCCTACTTTATGCAGGACCAAAATCATACTTCAAATGAAATACGTAGTGCAAGCCATACATTTTTATCAAACATTTGTGTAACCAATCCAAACAAACGTGATGGCCAATTTTTTATGTAACTAAATTGTCGCATGTCTACAAACCAAACAGCCACAAAAATTCACTCTACTTGCTAGCTGCACCTTGAAACATCTAATCTTGGTTCAATTCGGTTGTGGTATGAAAACTGCACTACAACTTTAGTGATTAATTAAAGATTACATTTATACATAGGATGAATTCAGGGAGTTGAGCCGAGGAGCGCCCCGAAGTGCCCAAGCACCGGACGAGCTGGAGTCAACACAACCCGAAGTGCCGCAGTGGAGCCGGGCAGAGGAGCTCTCCGAGCTGTGCTCAGCACACCTCGAAGCTGCGCGGTGGAGCCGGGCGAGAAGCGTGCTCGGCACAGGCTGAAGAGCCGCGGCGGAGCGGGGCGGGGAGCCGCGCGGGCGAGCTGCGGGAGTGGCCGGCCAGGACCGAGACCGGGCGGCGCAGCTGGCGGGGTGGAGCGCCGGCCAGGACCGAGACCTGGCGGCGCAGCTTCCGGGGTGGAGCACTGGCCGGGATCGAGACTGGCGGCGCAGCTGGCGAGGTGGAGCGCTGGTCGGGACCGAGACCTGGCGGCACAGCTGGTGGGGAGGGGGCGCGGCCTAGCAGCAGCTGGAGGGGCCGCCGAGCAGCAGATGGAGGCGCGGCGGCGGAGCAGGCGAAATCCAGCGGCGTGGTGGGTGTCTGCAGTCAGGATCGGGAGCGGTGCAGAAACGTCTCGGACATCTTTATTTCATATATTTTCGTGAACCGGAACAGAAACCCATGGAAATAACGAATTGAAATTTTGTGAGCCGGCTCTGAAACCCACGAAACTAAGTGTAACTTCGTGAGCCAGTTAGCAGGCCGACGAAACTATTACATGATTTTGTGAGCTGCCACGGAAACCCACAAAACTAACCCTAATTTCGTGAGCAAGTTACGGAGCCGGCGAAAATACCACATATTAATTTCGTGTTTCAAACCCACGAAATTACAACTAATTTCGTGAGCCCGTCACGAGGCTGACGAAAATAAAAAATATTGTCGTGAGCCGCCCCAAAACCCACGAAAGTACATGCAATTTTCGTGAGCCGTGTCCCAAACCCACGAAGATAGCTCATATTTTCGTGAGCTGTACCCTGGCTCACGAATATATATATTTTTATGAGGGCACACGAAAATACATTAGGCCCATAAAAATATGTCGTTTTTCAGTAGTGTGGGCAAGGCTCCAAGTGTCTGAGTGCATGCCTGATGGTCAGCTGCAACACCACGTGATGAGGGAAACAAGATGGCTGCAGAAGCACTAGAGGTCAGAGTCTAAGGCTCTATGTCCAGCTGGTCATAGGCGGAGTACTGCTGCATGTACGCAGGTGAGTTTATCAGGGGAGACGGGGTCGAACGGTCAGAATATATGGATCACGCGAGAGGATTAGGATGAAGATCGTGACTCAACGGTCTGCTACCTGTTCCTATAAAATGACATGTACCGCTGTGTGTGGAGTACCGAGTAGAGTGCCAACAAGTGAAGTGCCAAGTGAAGGCCGATGTGTGTGTGAGTGTAGTGTGCACTTGTGTGAGATGTGTACGAATGTGTGAGCCAAGTGAATGCAGTGATTAGTGCTTCAGTGTGCGTCTTGTGTGTGAGTGAGGAAGGAGCTCGGCCAACAATTGATTTCAGTGAGAGTTGCAGCCATGTCAGTCAAAGTTTTGGGCGTCTACATGCCTCCGATTCGCCGCCTTGGCGGTAACAACGGCAGAGATGGCAGCCATGAGATGGCTGTGAAAGAGGCGGGGTGACATTTCGTTACCCGATGTTTTTAGAGGACAACTACAAAGCGACGTTGCTACGTAGTCATGTTAAGGTGTAGAATAAATCAATAAGATTAGGAGATGATGTTAGGAATAATGTTGTTGTTTGTGTGAGTAATAATTAGCTTAGTGTGTGCGTAAAATTAGTGAAAGCTGCACCACGAGTTGAGCGAGCAACTCGGCCGTGTGAAGCATGCGGGAGGCTGGTACCGAGGGGCTGAGCAGGCAAGCTGCTCTTGGGGCTTGAGCCTGGCTGCTAGCCACAGTCAGTGATGTAGCTGGCGCCGCAACCGAGGAATTGGAGCCTTGACTAAGTGAGCATGGCTCCAAATGCTTGAGTGCATGTTGAGGGTAAGCTGCAACACCACATGATGAATGAAACAGGAGGGCTGCAGCACCGTTAGAGGTTAGAGTCTAAGGCTGTAGGTCAGCTGGCTGGTCATAGGCGGAGTACTGCTGCATGTAGGCAGGTGAGTTTATCAGCTGACCTGTTCGTGTGACTGCATGCATGGTCTATCGTGTGGCCAGCTACGCGCACGCGAGTTTCAGGGGCGACCGGTTCATACGGAGTGCAGCGACCGGCCAGAATATGTGGATCATGCGAGAGGATTAGGATGAAGATCGTGACTCAACGGTCTGCTGCCTGTGCCTATAAAATGACATGTATCGCTGTGTGTGTGAAGTACCGAGTAGAGTGCCAACAAGTGAAGTGTCAAGTGAAGACCAATGTGTGTGTGAGTGTAGTGTGCGCTTGTGTGAGCTGTGTGGGAATGTGTGAGCCAAGTTAATGCAGTGATTAGTGTTTCAGTGTGTGTCTTGTGTGTGAGTGAGAAAGGAGCTGGGCCAACACGAGCACTTCGGGGTGCATGGCTGCAACAAGGACGCCAGGCACAAGAAGCTGCTGCGGCACTGGTCAATGAAAGAGAACGGCGGCAGCCCTGTTGGTGAAGGAACGACTCTGGTGAAGAGGTGATTAGGACTTTATGCATTGATTTGTATCGTATGAATCCCAGGGTTGTGAACTCCACCACAGTTTTCTCAAAGAAGCGACGTACATTATTTGAAGTCCAGAATGATCATGTTACTTTTCAGACACTAATAACATATGTTTCAGCACAAGTACATTTATAAATCTACACCTGCAACTTTAGTTTGAGAAGTGGTACCATAAAGATATATCATTTGCTATTTACATAAACTGTGCAGGGAACCTTATAAGACGAACAAATAAATGCATATAGTGATGTCAGTAGAAGTTTTATATCTCCGCGTCCAAAGCCCGTCTCTCAGTCGCTCCAGCAATGCAGTGACAGTATAGATCGTTGCAATGCACATTGATTGTATAGGATTATTGGTCTCTGTTATATTTGATTCTCAGCCAGCAGTGACAGGATAAGTAAAATGCTTGAGAGGAATGCCAATTTCAGGATTGCCAGCATAGTACTCATTTATTTGCATTGTAAATGTAATACATTTTGGGAAGTCTGCATTAGACCTGCTCATCTAGTCGCCAACTTGTTTAATCAACTCTGGTTAAAATAGTATCGTCAGTATTACAGTAGTACGTCTAGATCGTTACATTTAAGTTAACCCCTCGCCCCATTTGGCGTACGCCAGATTTCATGGAAAGTCCAATAGAATTGCAGAGTCCACAATAGAACGCCAGGCATGACTAACTAAACTAAGGGTCGTTCTCAGATCAGTTGTGCCGTATAAACTGGTGGACAACCAAATCTACTTCACGGCGACGCAGGTTGCCCTTTCGATCGAATACATCGTACAAGCACCGTATCCCTTACTTGCGTTTACACCACTAGAAAGTAACAATATAAACCCATTCCACCTAGCTCCATTCACCAAACAAAACTATACAGCACAGCAGCAGTAGTAGCAACCAATCGACTGGCCCGATCAACTATGGCCATCTTGAGGGCCTTGTTCCTTGCCGTCATGGGCTGTGCCTTCTTCTGCAGCGCTGTTTTAGCCGCTCGCGAGCTGAGTGACGACTTGACCATGGTGAAGAGGCACGAGCAGTGGATGGCGCAATACGATCGCGTCTACAAGGATGCCACCGAGAAGGCACAATGGTTCGAGGTGTTCAAGGCCAACGTCAAGGTCATCGACTCGTTCAACATAGAGAATCACAAGTTCTGGCTTGGCGTCAACCAGTTTGCCGATCTCACCAACGAGGAGTTCAGGGCAACCAAGACCAACAAGAGGTTTAAACCAAGCACGGTGAAGGTTCCTACGGGATTTAGGAATGAAAGTGTTAGCGTTGATACACTTCCGAAGAGCGTTGACTGAAGGAACAAGGGTGCTATCACTCCCATCAAGGATCAAGGCCAATGTGGTACTATACATTTCTAGTAATTCACATCTGTAAACACTTTTTTTGAGATGGCATAATGTCATGTGATATGCAACATGTCTCAAATAATGCATGCTGTTGCTGGGCCTTCTCAGCCGTGGCTGCCATGGAGGGCATAGTCAAGCTTAGTACCGGCAAGCTCGCCTCACTTTCGGAGCAAGAGTTAGTAGATTGTGATGTCCATGGCGAGGACCAGGGCTGCGAGGGTGGTTTGACGGATGCTGCCTTCAAGTTCATCATAAAAAATGGTGGTCTGACCACTGAGGCAGGCTATCCTTATGCAGCAGCTGATGGCAAGTGCAAGAGTGGATCTAGCAGTGTTGCATCCATCAAAGGCTATGAGGACGTGCCGGCCAACAACGAGGTTTCTCTCATGAAGGTAGTGGCAAACCAGCCAGTGTCCGTGGCTGTGGATGGAGGAGACATGACGTTTCAATTCTACTCTGGTGGTGTCATGACCGGCTCGTGTGGTACTGATTTGGACCATGGGATTGTAGCCATTGGTTATGGACAAACTAGTGATGGCACAAAATACTGGCTAATGAAGAACTCATGGGGCACTACTTGGGGTGAGAACGGTTACCTGAGAATGGAGGACATCTCGAACAAGACAGGCATGTGTGGCCTCGCCATGGAGCCTTCCTACCCCACTGAGTAGGCAAAACTTTGATTCCCAAGTTCTATATAAACACATATATTGAATAATTGATGTATTGTTTCCTACTTATGTATACCTTAAATAATCCGAAACTTTGATTCGCATGCCATGTCTCGTCTCAAACACGCATGTTTTGTGAATTTGAGTCGAGTCAATTTTTATTTTTTTTCCTAGTTAGAAAATAAAGTCACAAATAGCTGAGTTGGTTCGGGTCACAACGAAATCATATATTGTTGTAACCGACTCAAAGTCTTTCTAATCTGCTATAAATAAGAGGTGTACGGGGGATATATTCATATACTACATAAGATACGTTTTGCCTCTTTCGCTGCTTGCACAATCATCGTAGTCCACTCCATCCCGAGCGCTGATGTGCACTAATGATCAGGAGAGCAGGTCACTGAAACCACTCGGCCTTGGGGTCCTGCACCTAGATGTCATGCCTGGTTTTATATAAAGTAAAACCCGCCGCAATCTACATGTATGCCAGGATCGTTTAATCATACATGTAGGACAAATAGTGATAAACAGTTCTATATTAAATTTAAACAACATTTATACCTTAAATAAGTTTCGGATTGCTGCGGAAGAGGAAAAGCTTGTAGGACCGTCACAGGCAAATCGTTTGGCAGCTACGTGACCTTCTTCACATCGTCTTTAATTGATCTTCTTTTCACTTAGCAATATTTATAATAAAAAAACGCCTAAGCACATAGAGTACTCAGCAAGTGTGGAAAAATAGATGGCATGCAGGAATTTAACAAGAAAGGCTAGACACGGGTTTAAGCACTAAGCAACCTATCCTTAGTTTATCTTAGCATCCTGCGATACTAGGTGAATCATCCCAATATCCAATACTACATAAACATATACCGTCAAGTTAACCACCTGACCAACATAACCGTTCAAGTTCCACCCCACCTGGACACCACTTCACCTGGTTCCCACCACCCGGCTACCAAGGACCAACCAAACCAACTAATCATGAGAGAGCTATTAGCCCGCTCTTGACCGTGAGCACGGCTGTCTAGATGGTTTATTACTCTGTAGAGTTTGTACCACTTTACCCACATGTCGTGATTCCGTCCCCTGTCGCCAGGTGAACTAAATCCTCTCTTTTGCCCGTGATAGCCAGTCACATTTCATACTTCCTATGGTGTGTGGCCAAAAGATCACTATGTGGCCTTTACAAAGGGATTCCAGACTAGCATGAGCCCATTGAGGTTTCACCCCTAACAGCATCTAGGAGGCTACAACCTAAGCTGCAGTGGCCCCCTCTTGAGCCTTGCGGTTCCCAAGGTAGTCCAGGTGACTCCTATTCCCCGCACCTTCTAAACACTCGCGCTACATCGGGAATACACCTAATTACTTGGGCAAACTGTTCCATACAGTCTTCTGGTGGCACGGTGTAAGCTAGATCACAAGATCCCATGAACCGGTCCTTAGAATCGACGCAGGCACCAACACAAACCTGAGTCTCATGCATACCGCACCCACCAAAACAACCGGCCTGCTAGATTCCTAACTACATCACCATAGTCCAATACCACATAAGTAAATATTTAGTCTCACAATTAACTGTTCCAACCTTCCCACCAAATTACTAAGCATGGCTAAGCGTAATAATACACAACAAACCCAAACATACCCTCCCAAATGCAACTACAAGGAATGATATGGAATTCTCGTAAACAACCTATTTGGGATTCAAATTTAAATACATGCATGCAACTACTCTAGCTAAATTCCTAAATTAGGAGCAATGTGGTCAAGGGCACTTGCCTCTCGAGACATGCTGCTGCTCGGAACCTTCCAGGTCTTGGGCTTAAAGGTCGAATGTCGACTCGGGGACTGGCCTATAGACGTTAGGTTCTGGGTGATTGTGCAGCATCAGATCCACCACTGATGAACTATCTGTGTCCGTATCACTGGAGGAAGAGCCTGAGTCATTGGTGGAGCTTCCAGAACTACTTGACCTACCAGCATTGTCCTTCTTATTATCTTCCAAATGAACCGGTGATGTTGAACCCATGTATCTCTCATTGTCATCTGTTGCATTTTCCTTTGGTAGGTCAATATCAACTGCTTCTTGTTCTCGAATCGGCTCTTGTACTATGATAATCTGATCCCGATCTGCCTCGTCCTGTCTTACATGATCTACCTTCTCCATGTCCTGATCTTGCTCAGCCTCATCCTGCCTTACCACAGCAAGCTCGGCCTTCCGCTTATTCTTAGTTAGACTCTTCTTATAGTTTGTGACAAACCTAACAAGCTCCCATAATGTATCAGCATCAAAGCTATCAATATCAGTCTCGATCTCATCGTCATGCTTGCTAAGCGATAAGTTCCTCTTCTTTATGATCTGAACAACATTGTCAAGCTTCTCTGGTGGCAATTCCTGGAGGTTATTGTTAAGCCGCTTCTTCTCCCAGAAGGTCATATCGCTCTTATTAGGAACCCTCGCTTTGGCTTCTTCAAAGCCGGGGATTTGCCAGTTTGTGGCTTTGGCGTCGCCTCCCACCCCTGCAACATGGACCGTCGAGTCCGATCTCTCTAACACCCTAGAACTATCTATCGCCTTGGGCTTCCTTGGCGCAGCAGAGGACGACGTCGGAGGCTGCGGTGATAATAGTGAACCTCAGCCTCGATCTCTGACCACTTCTCCTCAAACGTGTTGAGGAGCTGCTCGGCCATGAAGTGGATGTCTTGCCCCTCGGGATTGTACGTCATGGCGTTCTGGAACGTCAAGCGCACTTCCACAGTGAACTCGCGTCGCGACCTGTATTGCCCGGCTGCTAGCTTGGACTTGACCGTGCCGAGGTCCATGGGATTGGCGATGATGGAGTGGTAGTCGTGCATGCCGAGCACGGTCACATCGACGGGCTTGTTGAACACCCAGTCGTGCTTGTGCTTCATGAGCCTGGCATGCAGAGCGCTGCAGCCTTGAACACTAGCGTGTAGAGGTTGCAGCGCGCCTCCGCGTACATCGTCGGTCCGGGCTTCTTGGGCCTGTGCTTGGATGAGCGGGTGCATGGTGGAGGGATCGGTGGTGGAGAAGGCGGAGAAGGGGGCAGAGACCTAGCGGAGGGAGTGGAGGCGGTTGGATGCGGCGCGCATCTGGGCATGCTCGACGGAGAGGCGGCGGCGGAGGTTGCTGGGCCGGAGGGATAAGAGACGGTGGGAGGAGTGTGACATTCTGGCTCAAGGCTTAATAGGATTGATAGAACTCATACCATCAAGGTATACCTTCTTTTACTAAAGCCCACCTGCAAAGAACTTCGAGGTTAAGCATGCTTGGCCCGGAGAAATTTAGAGATGGGAGACCGACCGGGAAGTCTTCCCGGGTGCACACGAGTGAGGACAAAAGTGTGCAGAAAAGACTAGTGTTGGTCTGTGGGGATAGTCCACAAGGAGCTCGCCGCTCAGGGCGCGGGGCGCGGGGGTGGGGGCTCCCCACGGCTACGAGGGCGGTGGTGGGCGGAGAGAGCAAACAAGGTTTTGGGTAGCGCTTCACGCAGCTGCTCATGCTATTCACTAGGGGTTATCTGTCATCTAAGTCAGGCGGTGTTGCTTACTTCCATATTTGACGTCGCCTATTTCGACCAATCTTCATCAACACCAACATGACAATGTCTCTAGTGATTCCTCTAGCTACAGATTGGTACAAGCAATCAGTATGTGTCACAATCTGTTAGTGTGATATGCTTGTAGTTGCATTCATGTTGCTATTGTTCATGTTGATTACTGATTTTTTTCATGAATTATTTTGTGGAATTAATCTGTAAATTGTCTAAACTTCTAGCAATACAAAAACCTTATTATACGTAATTTCATAAATTTATCACATCTAGTTTTGCCGATGCACTGAGGCTTAAGAAATTTATCGATGTGCACTTCAAGAGATGACAATTTGAAGCGTCCCGACCCATAAGATCAGAACTAAACATGTAATATTATGCCAGAAACAGAGTTCGGTACATAATATTACAACACAAGTGGAACCACAACCATATAGAGATTTGTTACAACGGCATACACTTTAGTACAACAATCATAAGAACTAACATAATGATAACTAACGACATAAACACATAGCTGACTAGTTCCTCCTCATACATGGTTCCACGGTAACATCTTGGGTGTTGATGCGACCCTACTTGAAGTCCTCCGAGTTGAAGTCAGGATCCTCTGAAGATATCAACAACGGTTGAGTACAAAAAATACTCAGCAAGATCCACCTCGCCCTTCGGGAGGGGAATGAAACAAATATAGATGCAATGCGCAACATAAAGAGTGATGCAACCTAATGCAACTAATGCAACCAAATAACCCATCTAGAGACATCCCTCACCTCATCCTCACAACAGGTGGCTTCCTAGTTGTTAGGACGACACCATAACCTGTCCTATACCGAGGACACGGCCGTCTGAATGGATTCTACCTCTACAGAGGTTGTACGCTGTACCCACACGCACGGACCATCAAAGAAAACCCGTCATAACCAACACCCAGTCGAAACATCACCCAGACCAATCGTCCCCAGCCCAGTGTCATGACTTATCTCAATATTATCTCAGTTTTCACTCATAAATGCATATCTCTCTCTCCACCCTGGACGACTATCGGGCTAGCCACCAAGGTTAGGCTAAGCCCCGCCCATATAGGGTCATGTGGTCGTACTGAAGAAAGTTAGGTGAGATGTCGAAATAACTCGGTCCTTAAGGCTCACTAGGGCAGCCACCATACTCAAACCACGAGCCTATCATTTTGATAGTACTCGCCGTAAGTATACCACCATGGTAGCGCTTACACCAACACTAACCCTTCTGCCCCGGTCTCAACTCATGCTCTCCCCAACTATGCAACATAAACAAGGAAACATTATCATGCATAATCTTATCATATCAATATGCCACAAAAGAGAAACTAGTATGTTTACACTCTATCACTCGAAAAACTCATGCTCAACAATGCAAAGTCCTAAAGATGAAGGGGAAGGGATAGGGATGGAGGGAGGTGAGGTAGTGAGGTGTAATTAATACATGTTCCAGGAGCTTATGTGAAGTGGATAGGATGGGGGGAAGAGATATGTGAGGGTGGTTCTAGAAGCTTCTCGCAGAATGGATAAGGATAGGGGAGGAAGAGGTATGTGAGAGGTGGTTCCGGAAGCTTCTCGTGGAATGGATAAGGATGGAGGAGGAAGGCGTATGTGAGGGGTGATTCCGGAAGCTTCTAGTGGAATGGATAAGGATAGAGGAGGGAGGGGTATGTGAGGGGTAATTCTGGAAGCTTCTCGTGAAATAGGTAAGGATGGAGGGGAAGAGGTGGATAGTGTGTGGTTCTAGAAGTTTCTCGTAGAATGGATGAGGATGGGGGAGGAAGAGGAAAAGGGGTTTGCCATTAGGCAAAAGTAGAAGGGTGGCTGCACCAGTTTCGGTGAAAGGCATATCTGAAATTGGCCAAGAGTGTGCGTAATATGCCTGGTGGTTAACTCTATAACCATGATTTATTAGCTTACAAAAAATGGGGCGTTACACAATTTAAGGATATGCTATGACTTACTACTTTTAGAATATTTTAGGTAATTAAGGACAAGTCTTAATGAACTAGGTCTGTTAAAAAAACGGATAAAGTTTGAGAAAGCCAATTCTGCCCTGAGAGGATATATTTTGAGCATTCTTGATAACCGTCAATGTGATGTTTATCTAAAAATAAAAGATGGAAAAGAACTTTGTGATGCACTGAATACCAAATTTGGTGCAACTGATGTGACGTAGGCAGAGTAATGTATCGGTTGAAAACCAAATAGTGTGTCTTGATGTTAAGGAGAAGGCTCGAGTTGAGGACGCTAGTGAGAAAGGAGCTTAGAGTAAATCTAGGGGCAACATGGTGTAGAAACCCAACGTCAAGAATAAAGTGAATAACAAGCACTCATTCAAGCCAAATAAGACTACTACTTTCAAGAAGAAGAAGAAGTCAAACAAATATGATCAAGGTTGCTATAGTTATTTAAACCACTAGCATTTTTCTAAGGACCATCCTAAACATGCAGATCGCAGAGGGCAAAAAGGGTTCGAGAATATCAATATTGTGACTTGTAGCAACATGGATGAGTATGGTAATTTATTTATTGTTCTTTGTGTATTCCAAATATCATCTTAGTGACGTAATGCTGGAGCTATTGTTCACATGTATGTTGACATCTTTATGTTCACTTCCTATCAGTTCACTTGGAATTACCATCATAATAGAGAATGGTGAATGGGTCACATGCTTCTATTTATGGTGTTAGAACTGTAGGTCTAAAGTTCGCTTTAGAAAAGATCATGTAGTTGAGGAAAACATGCAACATGTCCCTTCTATGAACAAGAAACTTCTAAGCGACTTCCTTCTATGTAGGGATGGGTTTAAAGTAACGTTAGAGTCCAAAAGTAGTTGTGTCCAAACAACGATAATTTTTTGTGATACAATATTTTTTGAGAATATTTTTCATAAGAAAGATATGCATAACACTACTAGAATTTTTTCTGAGTCTGATGCATCTTTTGAGTATTTTGAACAATCACCTAATAACGTCCTTGAGGAGTAAAACAATGAAAATATTCTAATGAGTAAAACACGGAGAATTGCAAAATTCTTTGTTAATAATTTTATTGTGTACCTTGTAAACAATACTCCTAAATTCATTGCAGAGGCATATGTATCTCTGGATGTAGATGACTGGAAAAAATTAGTTCAAAGTAGGATGAACTTAATTCTTTCTAGTTAAACTTGAGAGTTAAAAAAACGGCTATATAGTTGTATATTTCTGGGTTGCAAGTGGGTGTTAAAAAAAGGTTAGGCCCGATGATACAATTCAGAAGTACAAGACGCGTCTAGTAGCCAAGAGCTATACTAAAAAAGGCAAAGACTATTCTGATAATTGTTCACACTCGTTAGAATGACGACTATTTGTGTACTACTTTACCTTGTTGTCTCTAATGGTCTTATCATCCATTAAATGGACGTGAAGATAATTTTCCTTAATATGGAGTTATAGGAGGAAATCTATATGGAATGGCTTAATGGGTTCATAGTAAAGGGTGAAGAAGGAAAGGTCTTTATATGATCTAAAATAAGCACCTAAGCAATGGGATGAGAAGTTCAACATGACACTAACATCTGTGGGTTTTTCATTAATGAGGATAATAGGTGCTTGTATTATCGTCATATTGGAGCGGTAGTATTATATTATGCTTGTATGTGGATAATACTAACAAGTACCTGAATGTGGAGTATTACAATGGTCGGACAGAGCTGTCACCAGCTGCCACCTACCTCTACAACCCATAGAATACGCCATAATCAATGCTACCTAAACTATCCAAACACATAATCAATGCTACCTAAACTATCCAAACATCATGATTGCTTAGCTAAGTAGTACCCTACCGTCACTCGAGTAACCCTGACCCTATGAATCGACATGGTCATAAACTGGAGTAATCTTACGAACATTGAACCTGTGTCGTAGTATAAAGTCGACTATGATACACATGCATAATATATCATACAAATATAAACTATAGTGAAAATATGATGAATATGATAATATAATAATATTACTAGACTATCATAACCACACAGATACCACACATATGGAACATATAATCAAACAATAAACACATATTCCAAACATAACTATATAAAAATACTAATTTTATTAATAAGAATAAAGTGACAAAAAGCGAAAAGATACAAGAGTCATACCGGATTCTCCAATAGGACTTGGTAAATTGAGAGGCCCCTTGATAGGCCATTCTCCACTACAACTTGGCATAATTCTAATACCAGAGAGTGATTTTCTTCTAAGTGTGTGTGACAGAGTGAAGCACCCCCCCTATTTATACCCTGTCTAAGGCGGTTTCGTGAGTGAATCTTCCCAGGAATCATCTGTTGTTGTCATCAGGAGTGAATCAGGGGGCCAACACGTGAAGGTCAACTGAGTTTATCACCAGGAATAGATCGAGCAACCCAGTGAATCAGTCGACCCTCTGGTGGCCCACGTCGCACCAAGCCGGCTCCAAGTCACTGATTTGTGGGCCATAAAGTCGATTCTAGATGATTCCGACATAGATTGAGTCGTTACATGCCTGTTTGTGGGGCCCTTGATCCATTAGGTGTCCATGTGGTGATCTCTCATTGGTCATAGTTGTGTTTCTTTGCCACATGAATGTGTTTTCACCTCATTTCTATATAAAAACACCTGAATGCATGCACAATTGTTTTGAGTACAAGTGGAACTATATTATTTATAAGTGTCATACGTGTATAGATGTCAACTCCTGCATGATTTTGAGTATAACTCACGGTCAAAATGTGTACTTAACAACTTAAAAACTGTGGATGAAAACCATTATCGATGATTCTTATGAATTGTGACAATTAAAAGGTGGCTGCCAAGGTGAACAATTATAAGAATAATACAAAGTTATCAAGACATGTGAAGAGACTTTTGAAGTCTATTAGGAAAATAAGACACTTCGAAGTAATAATTGTTTCGTATATACAAGATAAGAACCTAGAAGATTCCATTACAAAGGTGCTATCACGTAATGTGATAGAAAATGCATGAAGAAAAATGGGTATGAGACCTACGAGTGTGACATCATATTTATTTGTTCAAGGATAAGAGTATCCTATTGTGAGACCCTCTATGTGAATATGCACAACTATACTCTCAAAATTGTAAGACATGTTAGCGAGAATGCTTAGTATATTTTTGTTGGCTACATTTAGCGAATATGTTGTCCTATAGAGCAATCTCGAAGGAAATATAACAATATGAGCTTCGATTGTCTAATATTACAGTATGTAAGATTTGAATGATCTCTAGAAAGCTCATGAACAAGAGAGTACGACGTATATGCTCGACCCGTGGAGTAGGCTACTAGTCAAGTACTAGTTATGATCTTTAGGTCAAATTAGTTTACACAAAACTTACAATCCAATACATAGTCTATTGTTCAAGTTGTGAACTAATGTAGCTTAAGTATCTAGACAGATGTTCAACATAACAGTCTCTACTGAAACACTAGTATATCAAACAAGTAACAAGAAAGATAATTCTCTAAATGACTTTGAGATATGATGAAGGATGTTGGAATTTGGCCTAAGAAAATCAATGCCCCGTTGGAAACTCCTAATAAATATCTAATACCCATGTATGGAAAGAGTGGGTGCCAAATTTTAGTACTATATAGAGACTGGAAGTGGAGAGTTGTACCACTATACAAGTGAGTGCATAGAGCAGATGTACACACGCTCTCATTCTCCTCCTCCTCGCTCACATGCTCGCTTCGTACACACGTTTCATGAATTCGAGTCTTAAGCATAGTCAACTATTATTTTTTTGCTAGCCGGAGCTGAGCCGGTTCGGATCGCAACCGAATCGTGTGTTGTTCTAACTGACCCGGTGCCTTTTTGATCTGCTATAAATAAGAAGCATGTGGGGCGGTATTGATATACTACAGAACAATTAGGTCTTTCCTCTCTCGCTGCTTGCAATGAAATCATAGTCTACTCCCACCCAAGCACGGCAATGCATCGACAATCGGTAGAGCGGGTCTCTGGAACCGCTCGCGCTTGTGATTCTACCCCGAAAGAGAGTGAATAAGGTTTTTGAAAAGCGCTCCACATGAATGCTGGCGTTCTTCATCACGGATCGTCTACAGTCTAAGTCGGACAATGTTGCTTACCACGGTATTTGTCGTCATCTGTTTTGACCGGTCTTCATCAATACTAACACGACATCGTATAAAACAATTCCTCCCACTACAGATTATTACTTAGTTGTTAAAATATGCTATTGTGGTATGGTGGTAGTTGCATGTGCTTTGCTACTGATCATGTTCATTATTGGTTTTGTCGTGAATTATTTCAGAACTAATATGTATATTACCTAAACTTCTAACACAATCTATCGTCTTATGATGAACATTTGAAGACATTCAACCGACAATAAAGCATATAACAATAATCACATGAACATAATGTTTTATATGGATGAACGTCCTCGAGGTAACAAAGCCAACCAATATTAATGGGTACATGTGGTTTTTTCTAGAACTTTTAGAGGATTGTTACAACAATTCTGGGGCTTTCTTCCGTAAAAAACCACACACCCATCGAAGAACTATTCATTTAAAAGTCTCCTTTCTAGCAAAACAATTGTGATCTTTGTTAAATAAGCCTAAAAAGCAAGGCGCAGCACTCCATTAACCAGCGCACTGAGTTGGGTGCTGTGGTTGGTGACGACACAGCATGGATCAACATTCTGGTGGCTGACGTCACTGTGTAAGAAAGTAACAAACAAACATCAGGTCCAGGGAATTAATTGATGAATTATTTCCTAGTTATCTATATTCCATTCTTGTGTGTCTGTATATTATATAATAGATTGATCTACAACATATATGGACTTCTATATTCACCAAAGTTAATTAAAAAACGATCAATGTGTAAATGATTAAGACTTTATCTTGACTATTTCTTTTATATTACAGTTCTATATATATATATATATCACTTAAAATAAAAGATTTTATATTTGACACGTATAATGACTCAAGGGCCACGTGTAATCAAGCTAGATGACACCGATGCCATATAGGTTTTCTCCCGTAAGGATCCAAGTCCCTACCATGGACCAGGCGGTACAATTTCCAAACGGGCTCGAGGACCCCACGGATTGGAAAATGGAACAGTAGTTTTTCAATTTTTCTAGAAAATTCATTAGAAATCATGTGTTCAATCTCACAAAAATCCAAATGCTCTAGAAAGTGTTGTCAAGCACTAATTAAATACTATTTGTGATATTTAAAAGGGAAACTTGTATGTTTGCTAGTGTAAAAAAGGGGGCATGTATTCACTCGCATGTTGAATTAATGTTTAAAAATTTGCACGATTGCAGGGTAGACATGTATATAATTGCAATATTTTCAAAAGGTTTCATGCTTTGACTTTGGTTGAATTTGAGAATTTCTAACTTCTTTTTATGGGGATCTGTTAGGCACTCCATTTTCAACTTATAATGTTTGAAACCTATGTCCAATATTTGTTACAGGTCAGCCCTGGTCGTTCGTTTAATCGAAATCAATTGGTCTAGTTTTTCATTTTTTTTAAGTTTGGTTATCCGGAAATAAAAACCAAAGTAACGCATATGAAAGAAAAAATCAGAACCTCGGTAAACTGAAAATTTTGGATTGGTTCTCGGTTAATCTGAAACAACTGAAGAGGAGTGAGAGTCCGAGGCGCGCTGGCAGCTGGGAGGAGCGGCGGCGTGGAGGAGGAGGAGCGAGTGGCCGGAGCAAGCTGACGGCGGGGAGGAGCTGGTGGCCGAGAGGAGCGGCGATGAGGAGGAGCAAGCGGCGGGAGGGAGCTAGTGGCCAAAGGGAGCAGCAGCGGCGGCTTGGGACCGGGAGGAGCAGGCGGTCAGGAGGAGCAGTGGTGGAGCGGAGTAGGTGACCGAGAGGAGCGGCGACGGGTGGAGCAGACGGCTGGGGTGAGTTGGGGGCCCAGAGGAGCGGGCATCTAGGAGGAGCAGTGGCGGCAGATTGGGGACCAGGAGCGGTAGTAGCGGATGGTCGGTAACGAGCTGATTGAGGGAGCAGGGGTTCGAGTTGCCACTTGGGTTGGGCTTACTATGCTTATTGGGTCATATTCACTTCCACATAATGTTTGGTTCCGGTTTTCTATGTTTAGGTCTGAGTTACAGGATGGTTATATTGTAAACACATCAACATTAAAGATCTTATAAGTTGAGACAACATTAAGATTGGCACATCCCTTCTTCACGAGAGCTTTATTTGGCGAAAGGGTTATGGATTCGGCTTAGATGGATGATGATGAGTTAGGCTACTAGGCAAAGCACTAGCTACAGAGGGACCACTTATTAGGTGGTTAGAGGATAAGATAGTTAAGGGGACAACATGGTGGAGCCAGGTTAGCAGCATCATACGTAATTGTGCTAGCATTATCAAATAAATTGCAGCGGTTAATAAAAGTTTGGTTAGCAGCATCTTTTTTAAGCTTGATTAAATTTAAATTTGATCAATTTGATAGGAAAGTATTACTAAGTCTAATACTCACAGCATCAAAATAAGTGCACTATAAAAATAAAGTTCATGAGTATCTAGTAATAGGATTTTGAAATTATAAATATTGATAGTCTGGTCAAACTTTAGTTTGTTAGATTTTGACTGATCTTGAAAATAAAGTATTTATGGGGCAGGGATAGTAGTATATAAAGATAGATAAGATTATTTAAATGTAACTGAAGAGACCTGATGCAGTAATTTATGATACCTATCTAAAATTTTAAAACATTTTTAAAAAATGATATACATACAAAATTTTCTAGGCCTAATTTAATAACTAGAAAAAATGCACGTTGAAGTATCTACATATTGAATTATTATAGCTTTTCTATTGTGAAGATGAACTAATATAGTACAATTGTTGTAATGGTTTTTATAGTTGTAGGGATTGTAATTCTAAAGCTTTGTAGGGCGTATGGAGGGGCTTCCGCTGACTTATGCCACATGGCTTACCAAACACCCTTGACACAAAGAAACTTATGTACAAGAGCTAATATAAACCATTCTATATTCGGGCATTTGCAAAACTGATCCTGTTTTGAATATCCTAATTGAACGTTTGACCCTCTTTTTTAAGGTTTGTACATATGACCCTATTTTTTCAAATTGAACAGATGGATTGATCCTACTCCGTTTACACTGTTTAACAGTGTTAATTTCATGACAAAAAGACATCGTGCACTTGCACTGTTGACCCCACTTTTTAGTGTAATCTTTATGTATGACCTTACTTTATACACTAAAATTTCAACTTATCCATATTATTATAGCAAAATTTCAGGAACAGATTAAACACATACTATTAATAATTTAACTATAAATAAATTTGTAAATCATAATTAATTTAAAATTTTAGAGAAGTTTGACAGAATTTCAATATAACTTGACCATTTGGGTGACAAACAATTTTGTGTGAGCCATCCGAACACCTCTCATGATCAATTTCTGAGTTGAAAAATTCCATAGGATTCAAGGTGCTAGACAATTCAAACCTTGCCTTTTTCCCATTCGTATTGTTTCGGGAGCCAAAAAATCCAGGCCTAGCGATATGATGTTCATTGCCACGCGAATGAAGCACAACTGAGGCAGTATCAGCAACTCCATCTACATTTCAACAGCATAAGCAATTATTTAGCAAACCTCTACTAACTTAATAAATAGGCAAGGATAGATGTCAAAAATGTTAAAACAACAACTCCATCTGCAGCCTGTCGCGCACCACCGCGGCCGCTCGTCGCGCACCACCCGCAGCTGCTTGTCGCCCACTGCCAGTGGCCGCCGCCCGCCGTGTGCCACGCGCCCTCGGCCGCCGCCGCACATCACGTGTCCCCAGGTGCCTGCCGTCGCCCGCGCCCGCTGCATCACGTGGCGCCCACGCCGCAGCCGCTACAGACCGTATGATGACAATGGGTCGGGTTCTGATCGGATGGAGTAAAATCCTGCCTGAAACAATAGAGATTGTGGGTGAAATTTGAAATCTAAACCTGTACTCGTGGGTGAGATTTCGCACCCGCACCGTCGAGTTTCGGGTGCCCGTCGAGTTTAACTTTTTTATAAACATACTATACCATTTAATAAATAAGTCTAAAAAATCAACCATTTTAAATGGTAATGCAACAAAAAATATTAAGTTGCTTATAAAGACTGTAAATATAGGTTGTGATAAGTAAGATGAAACAATTGAGTTATATAAAATAAACAAATTTGACTTTAAAATTATAAGCATAAATTATTTCTGGTACCCATTGGGTACCCGCGGGTGCAAAATAAAACCTGCACATGCACATGCGACAAGTCATATCAGGTGCGAGTTAGACCCGCGGATAGAAAATCCCACCCGCACCCATTGGGTGCAAAACCCGTCGGATACCCGCGCCCGCGGGTGGGATTGCCATCCCTACCCGTCACGTGCACGCCCACAGTTGCTGCAGCCCGTCTCGCGCACGCCCGCAGTCACTACAGCCCGTCATGTGCCGCCCGTGCACACCTGTTGCCGCCAATCGCTCGTGGCCGCCACTGCCCCCAAAATGTGCTCCCACCGCCGCTACCCGTCGCGCGCGCCTGCCGCCTCTCTGCGCCGTTCGTCGCACGTGCCCGCTAGGTTTTCTCCTGTCGCCTGCTGGATAGGGAACACTAGCAAGTGCTCGCTGGATATGAACCATTTGTGTAAATAGGGGTATTTCGGTGTTTTTCTATGATTTATATGATTTCTTATGTTTTTATTAATCCAAAATAGATGGAGACAAGGTCAAACGGTGATTTCAATTTCAAAAACCTGGGTCAAATGTACAAACTCTAAAAAAGAGGATTAAAAGTACAACTAGACTTTAGAATGGGTCAGGAGCGTAATTGTCCCTTCTATATTCTGTACTAGCACTTATGAGCCACAATTTCTATCTTTTAAGGGCTTATGCTCTACTCAAGGATAAAGTGTCTCTAAAATTACTCAGATCGTCACTGAAAAGTTGTTTAGCTACAAGATTTATCAGATAAGCCAAAATAAGCCAGAGCCAAAGCCATTTCTTTTATAATCTAGAGTATTGCCCAACAGGACCTAAATTGTTTAAAAAGAAAAAAAGGAAAGCTAAAACATATGCAACATAGATTTTATTGTGTTCCCTTATTCGTGAAGAAGACATTTTATACAACCATATAAAATGTGTGTCATCAAAGTATGAAATATACAGACCAATAATGAAAAGTGAGAAAATGGTGCATAATGCTCATCCAGTTTTCTCTTTGTTGTTCGGTCTGTGGATCTTTCTTTCAGAATGAGAAATTTGATTTTCATGACACTAAAAGATTGTGAGTAATATACAATCGAACCGATTCAGTACACTTTAGTACCACTGAAAGATCCCACCATTTAGAAAGTTACCATCCCGTCCACTTCTGTCAATGTTTTCAATTCTTTTATTTTCTTCTTTTCAAATCATTAAGAAGGCTCAAGTAGCGCTGCTGTTCTCCATGCATTGCCTCGTTTCCATCCTGGACACCTCTGATGCACAGCTCGCACACCGCCGTAGCCTCGCATTTGTAGGTCCACTGCAGCGTTTCATACAAAAGTATTGAAGCTGATAATATGTCTCAAAAAATCCAGAACACAGGTCTGGCAAGATAATAATACGTCTCATAAAAAAAAAGTAAATGCCCATCCCACTCAGAAAATATGTCTCGAATTAAGATAGTGAAGTCATTACCGCGTAGCGTTTCAAGCAGAGGTATTGGACCTTATAATACTACGTCATAATATGTGGATCACGCGAGAGGATTAAGATGAAGATCGTGACTCAACGGTCTGCTGCCTATTCCTATAAAATGACCTGTACCGCTGTGTGTGTGGAGTACCGAGTAGAGTGCCAACAAGTGAAGGCCGATGTGTGCGTGAGTGTAGTGTGCACTTGTGTGAGCTGTGTGCGAATGTGTGAGCCAAGTGAATGCAGTGATTAGTGCTTCAGTGTGTGTCTTGTGTGTGAGTGAGGAAGGAGTTGGGCTAACAATTGGTTTCAGAGCCTTAGGCGAGAGTTGCAGCCATGTCCGTCAAAGGTTTGGGCGTCTACATGCCCCCGATTCGTCGCCTTGGCAGTAACAACGGCAGAGATAACAGCTATGAGATGGCTGTGAAAGAGGCGGGGTGACATTTCGTTACGCGATGCTTTCGGAGGACAACTACAAAGCGACGTTGCTACGTAGTCATGTTAAGTTGTAGAATAAATCAACAAGATTAGGAGATGATTGTTAGGAATAATCTTGTTGTTTGTGTGAGTAATAATTAGCTTAGTGTGTGCGTAAAATTAGTGAAAGCGGTGCCACGAGTTGAGAGAGCGACACGGCCGTGTGAAGCATGCGGGAGGCTGGTACCGAGGGGCTGAGCAGGCGAGCTGCTCTTGGGGCTTGAGCCTGGCTGCTAGCCACGGGCAGTGATGCAGCTGGCTGTTGATCAAGAAATGAACTGGGGAGTATATTTTCGGGAAAAGGAACGAGTGATTCTTCAGGAAGATAGGAGCACACACGAGTTCACTCGTTTCTCTATTTTTTACTAACTGATAACAACCGATGATTACAAGGAATAAAATGCCTGGACTCTGGATACGTGCTAACCCACGGTCCACAATTAACGCTAACAACCTTGTGCATGAACCGCACATTATTTCGGCCAAAACTCACCCTGCATGGCTGGCCATTTGAAATGCTCACAACAACCAACGTGCATGGTGCGAGCTCTACGTTCCTACTTGCTGCTTGAGCCACGACCGGGTTAAAGTCCAACAGACTCTCCCTTAAACCAGTTGTGGCTCAAAATTCCAGACGCCCAACAAATGCCTCATGGTTGCAAATTTTCCCACCGGTAAAGCTTTTGTTAGAGCATCTCCCCTCTGTTCTTCAGTTGGAACGAACTCAACTGAAATTTGTCCATCTTGGACACATTCTCTTATACAATGGTACCTTATGCGGATGTGTTTGCATCTTCCATGAAATACTGCGTTTTTCATCAATGCAATAGCTGACCGATTATCCACAAAGAGCTTCACTTCAGGGAACTCCCTTCCTGTCAGTTCACTTAGTAAACTTTTTAACCACACAGCTTGGCATGCAGCCATTGTTGCAGCCATGAATTCTGCCTCACATGATGACAGTGCTACTGTCCTCTGCTTTTGTGAATTCCAGGTGATCAAGCTCTTGTTCAGATAGAAAACCATCCCTCCAGTGCTCCTGCTGTCATCTTTGTCGCCTGCTAAATCACTATCTGAATACCCCGTGAGACTCATTGGCTCACCACTCCCCTTTGGATATCACAAACCATATTGCAGTGTTCCTTTCAAATATCTCAGGATATGCTTTACTGCCTTGAGATGGAGAACAGTAGGCTTTTCCATATATCTGCTTGCTACCCCTACTGCAAATGAAAGATCCGGTCGAGTGTGCAGTAAATACCTCAAACAGCCAATAGCTTGTCTATATTCAGTGGCATCAGTAGGTGTTCCCTCAGGATCCTTGTGCAAATTCTGCTTGTACTCCATCGGTACTTTTACTGGTTTGCATTCTCCCATCCCGAACTGCTACAAAACCTTCCTGGCATATGCAGCTTGCTTGATGACAGTTCCCTCCTTTTGCTGATGCACTTCTATCCCGAGGTAGAGACTGAGTAAACCAAGGTCACTCATTTCAAATTCAGACTGCATTTGCTGCTTGAAGTCATTGATGATTTTTGTACTAGCACCAGTCACTATCAAATCATCTACATATACTCCAATAAGTATTCTTGTATGTTCCTCACCTCTCTTATAAACTGCCTGATCTTGAGCACACCTGAGAAAACCCAAAGTTTTCAGACTTCTGTCAAGTCTCATATTCCAGTCCCTTGGCGCCTGTTTTAACCCATACAGAGCCTTTTTCAACTTCAGCACCATATGTTCCTTGCACTTCACTGAAAAACCCTCTGGATGATCAATATAAACTTCCTCCTCCAAATCACCGTGAAGGAAAGCTGATTTAACATCAAGGTGATGCACTTCCCAGTTTTGGTTAGCTGCAAGAGCAAGGAGCACTCTGACAGTATCAAGTCTTGCAACCGGGGCAAAGACTTCCTCATAGTCTACGCCTTGTCTTTGAACATACCCCTTTGCTACTAATCTAGCCTTGTGCTTGATCACAGTGACAGACAGGATTTTGATCGACACTGATTCACTCGTGACCGATCTTTGCTCACAGTCGCACACGGGAAACTTCTATTGGCTGGGAGAACGCACGAGTTCTTTTGGGAGCAACTGCCTGCTCTCTTTTTTCGGCCGGTTCATTAAACAAATTAACCACTGAGGAGAGAAACCCGGATCAATCCATAACCCACGACCTACGTGGTGCACGGCTACAGTGCCATGCAGGACCACGACGCGCCCCGGACCTAGCGTCCTGCCGAGCTCAATATCAATACCCAAACGTGCAACAAATGCATTAAACAAATAAACTTAACAGCACACACAAGGATTATTCCTGACAATCTCCTCCTAATACTTGTTGTGCTTTGAACCAACTTCAACGAGTCCGATCTTGTCACGAAGCTCCTGGAACTTGATCTTCCCAAGTGGTTTAGTGAGTATATCACTGAGTTGTTCCCCACTCCTGACAAATTCAACATTTATTTGTCCCTTCTCGGCATATTCCCGGACTAGATGATATTTCACCTCTATATGCTTGCTATGACCATGCAACACTGGATTCCGGATCAAGGCAATGGCTGATCTGTTGTCTACTTTTAAAATTGGGGCTTTGATTTTCATACCTTGCACTTCTGCTAGAACCCGAGCAAGCCAGACACCTTGACAGGCCGCATTTGCTGCTGATATATATTCAGCCTCACAGCTCGATTGGGCTACTACCTTTTGTTTCGTTGATTGCCAAGTAATAGGACTCCCTGACAGAAAAAACATCACTCCGGTAGTGCTCTTTCTAGAATCCACATCTCCTGCAAAATCACTGTCACTAAACACAGTTAATGATATATCTTCCTCCTTTCTATGGAACCAAAGTCCCCATTCCTTTGTTCCCTGCACATAGCGCAGAATATGCTTCACAGCTCCCAAGTGTTCTTCCTTCGGATCCTCCAAAAATCTGCTTACATATCCAACTGAAAAAGCGAGATCAGGTCGAGTGTTAACCAGGTACCTTAGACTTCCCACAATGCTTCGATACTCATGTGCATCTACCGGTGCTCCCTCACTTGTTTTGCTCAGCTTCAGTCGTGTCACCATGGGTACCTGACATGCATTGCAGTCTTTCATACCACTCCTTTCCAATATCTTTTCTGCATACGAGCTTTGACACATGGTGATACCAGAAGGGCTTTGTTTAACTTGAATACCCAGGTAATAGTGAAGAAGTCCCAGATCACTCATCTTGAATGTCTTCGCCATTTCTGTCTTGAATTTCTTGATTTCACTTCGGTCTGCGCCTGTGATGAGCAAGTCATCCACATATACTCCGACGACCAATTGATGATCATTGATATTTCTTGTATAGATTGCATGCTCAGTTGTGGTTTTCTTGAAACCGAAGGACAGCAAGGTGTCATTCAGTTTCTCATTCCATGCTCTAGGTGCCTGGTGGAGACCGTAGAGTGCCTTCTTCAACTTATACACCTTGTGCTCATTTCCTTTCTTCACAAACCCTGCTGGTTGTTCCACGTATGCTTCTTCACGTAAATTTCCATTCAGAAAGGCGGACTTAACGTCCATGTGGTGTATCTCCCAACCAACATGCGCCGAAAGAGCTATAAGCATTCGCACTGTATCTAGACGTGCCACGGGTGCAAAGACTTCATCATAGTCTATGCCACTTTTCTGAGCATACCCCTTTACTACGAGGCGTGCCTTGGGCTTGATCACCTCTCCAAGTTCATCTCGCTTAACCTTGTACACCCACTTCACTCCAATCGCTCTTCGGCCTTGTGGCAAATCCACTAGTACCCAAGTATCATTATCTTCAATAGAGCTCAGTTCTTCCTGCATCGCTTTCCTCCAACACGGCTCACGACAAGCCTCTGCAAATGACATGGGCTCATCATGGCTTATTACGTTCAGCTCCTCTAACCCCACCCTTCTCGGTTCAATCCCTTCAATACGTCTGAACCACAGCGGTGCTTCATCATCACAATCAGCATCCAGTTGTTGCTCATAGTTACTCGGAGGTGAAACAAACTCAGTACCATCTTCATGCGCCACTGCATCATTGCCAGGCAGTGGCATGTCCGCCTCCTCCTCTTCATGTACCGCTCCTTCAACGTACCCGTCTTCAGCTTCCTGGGGTTGTAAACCCCCAATACTATATTCGACAGTGAAGATATCCTCACCGCCGGCTCTGTGTTCTCCAGCAGTATCTTCATCATCATCATTCCATTCCCATTGTGCCTCTTCTTCAAATATCACGTCCCGGGTCACGTGGACACGGCCTTCAGTTGGATCATATACACGATATGCCTTTCTACCTTCCTCATACCCAATAAAGATCATCTTTCTGCCACGATCTTCCAGTTTCTTGAGGTGGGGAGTAGTGTTGCGGACATATGCAATGCATCCGAACACTCTCAAATGTTGCACACTCGGTTTTCTTCCATGCCACGCCTCATAGGGTGTCATTCCTTCAACACTCTTTGTTGGACACCTATTCAGCACATATACTGCAGTAGTCAGCGCCTCACCCCATAACCAGCCCGGCAGTTTCTTTCCTTTCAACATACTCCTTGCAGCTGCCATCAGTGTCCCATTACGGCGCTCCACTACGCCATTTTGTTGAGGGCTATAGGGCGCTGTGAGCTGACGTCGCACACCTTCATGGACGCAAAACTCGACAAACTCTTGTGATGTAAACTCTCCCCCACGATCAGTACGAAGTCCACCAAGTTTGTGTCCCGATTCAGCTTCCACTTTGAATTTGAAGTTTCTGATGGCTTCTGATGCATGTCCTTTTGAGGGTATGGGCATTACCTACATATACCGGCTTCTGTCATCTACAAGCAGAAGGAAAAATTTGTTTCCTCTTGGCGTTTCTGGTGTAATAGGCCCGCACAAATCACCATGTACCATTTCCAGGACCTTTTTAGCACGGTATTCACTTTGAACCGGGAAGGAGCTTCTCTTCTGTTTCCCAGCTTGACAGGCTTCACACAGCCTCTCCAGTTTTCCCACGAGTGGCATGCCACGCACCAGCTCCTCCTGAACCATTTTCCTCAAGGCTGCCACGTTAACGTTCCCAAAACGAGCATGCCACTTCCTGGCCTCATCATGCTCCTTTGAAAGCATACACCCGGCTCGGTGCAAGTTCACCTGCAGCATATACAGCCTGTTCTCTCCACGCTTGACCTTCACCAGTAGCTTACCACTCGGTTCACGGATCTCCAGAATTCCATCTAGTATCCGGACACTATATCCGGCCTCATCAAGTTGCCCAATACTGATGATGTTTGTGGCATGCTGTGGAATGAAATAGACACCAGAGAATGCACGATGCTCACCGTTTTTGCAGTTGAAAACTATCGTGCCACGACCCTCTATCTTTGCCACAGAGTCGTCGCCAAAGCGCACGGACCCAACAACACCAGTGTCGAGTTCAGTGAACGCTGAGCGAGTCCCTGTCATATGGTTTGTAGCTCCAGTGTCTAGCACCCATGCTTTCTTGTCATCTTCACTTTCGGTCTCAGGCTGCGCAAACACCTTTCCTTCATTCAGTTTCACTGTTTTCACCTCAGACTGTGCCTCCACCTGTTCCAGCACCGGAGTCCTTGATATATCTGGTGAAGACTTCACTACTAGAAGTGAGGCCTCCTCCCCATCTTGAACAACATGTGTTTGCTCTTTCTTTGTCTTAGACCAACAATCTCGTGCCCAATGCCCGAGTTTTCCGCATTTCCTGCACTCATCAGAACTCGGCCTCTTAGGAGTATTGGACGAACCTCTCGAAGATGACCCTCTTTCAGTGCCTCGACCTCTTCCTCGTCCATGCCATCCTCCACTATGACGGCCTAAGTTTCCTGCACCCCTCCCACCGGAGTGATTGTTGCTTTCCCTCTTCTTACGCCGGGACTCCCATTCCTCCTCCGTAAGATACAGCTTTCCATCATGCTGCATTACAGATGGAGGATCTTCAAAGGCATCTTCAGCAGCCTTGAGCCTTCCGGTTAGGTCCACAACGCTGAGGGACGACACGTCGAGTAACGTGGTTATCGCAACCACCACTTGCCGGAGTCGCTGCGGCACACTACGTATAATCTTCTGCACCACCAGGGACTCCTCAATCTTCTCACCCAGGGTCGTCAGTTGAGAGGCTATGCCGCTGAGACGCAGGGCAAAATCCTCAACAGACTCACCATCTTTGAAAGTCGCTGCATCAAACTGACGTCGCAGGTTTTGCGCCGTCGTCTTCTTCACACGTTCATCGCCTATTCGCATCGTCGCAATAGCCTCCCAGGCCTCCTTTGCCGAATTTTTATCTGCGATAACAGACCACATCTCCTGTGGAACAGCGCTGCACAACGCATCAAGTGCTTGCATATCTTCATGCGGCTCGGCCCTCCCAGTCTCGATCGCATCCCACAGAAGACGCGCCTTCAGCTTCACCTTCATGAGGAGTGCCCAGTCCGAGTAATTTGTCTTGGTGAGAAGAGGATAACACGCTCCTCCAGTCACCTCACGAATTACACGTTGAACCGAGCTGCCTCCTCCTTCTTCAGTCATGGCACCCTTCCCCGTGGTTCCATCGCTTCTGCCGCCGATCTTCGCCATCTGGACGTGTTCTCGCTCGTCGACGGCGCGTCGCAGCCACCGCCCAGCTCAACGCCGGCTCTGATGCCAAATGACAGACATGATTTTGATCGATACTGATTCACTCGTGACCGATCTTTGCTCATAGTCGCACACGGGAAACTTCTTTTGGCTGGGAGAACGCACGAGTTCTTTTGGGAGCAACTGCCTGCTCTCTTTTTTCGGCCGGTTCATTAAACAAATTAACCACTGAGGAGAGAAACCCGGATCAATCCATAACCCACGACCTACGTGGTGCACGGCTACAGTGCCATGCAGGATCACGACGCGCCCCGGACCTAGCGTCCTGCCGAGCTCAATATCAATACCCAAACGTGCAACAAATGCATTAAACAAATAAACTTAACAGCACACACAAGGATTATTCCTGACACACAGCACCAGCAGAATCTCTTTTCAACTTGTAAACCCATTTCACACCAATGGACTTGTGACCTGGAGGTAACTCAGAAAGTGTCCATGTTTCATTTTTTTCTATGGACTCAATCTCCTTTTTCATGGCCTCTTCCCAAGCAGGATGTCCAGCTGCTTCTCGGTAGCACACCGGCTCATTTGTTTCTGCTAGCAATGCTTCACCCTCTGACTCCCCATAGTCAAGATCAACCACGGGTGCTCTCTGCAATATTTCAGTCAGGGGTTTGTACTTGATAGGGCCGTCTTCAGTCCTCCAGCCCTCTGAGGGGGGTGATAAGTTTCCTGTTGGTGCTCCATTCTGGATACGTGATAAAAATGCACTCAACCACCCTCCAGGTGGTGTATCCAGTGCCTGTGCACCACTGGCTGCACTTGGAAATGAACATGCAGAAAGAGGTGAATCTTGCACATTCGCTTGGCTCTCCAGGCCTGGTGTTTGTGGCGTTGCAGCCCCACTTCCTTGTGATGCAGCTGCAACTTCAGCCTGTTCTTCATGCACTTCATTTTCACCCAAAGGTCCAGAAATTCCTCCAGTCCCTTCAAGTAATTCCTCTTCAACTACGAAGTCTGCATAACCTTCGTCTGCACCCCATTCCCACTCAAGATTCTCTTCAAAAACCACATCACGACTTACAGTGAGCTTTCCAAGTCGAGGGTCAAGAAATCGATGTGCCTTGCTCCCCTCTTCAACACCGAAGTACACCATCTTCTGACTTTGATCGTCCAACTTTTTCAGATGAGTTGCCACTGTTTCAACGTGTGCCACACATCCAAAAACTCGAAGATGACCGAGATGAGGTTTCCTGCCATTCCACGCCTCAAATGGTGTTTGCTCCCCCATAGCTTTGGTTGGTAAACGGTTCAGCAAGTAAACTGCATGTCGAACTGCCTCTCCCCAAAACCTCCCCGGGACTTTCATACTCTTGAGCAATGAGCGAGCCATCGACATGACTGTTCTGTTCCGGTGTTCTACCACGCCGTTCTGTTGCGGGGTATAAGGTGCAGTGACGTGTCTCTCAATTCCGGCACGTTCACACAATGCAGAGAACTTTGCTGAAATGAATTCTCCCCCTCGGTCAGTTCTCACAGTCTTGATGCGTCTGTCTTTCGAGTTTTCAGCAAGAGCCTTGAACTTCTCAAATGCAAGACAGGCTTGATCTTTAGTCTTGAGCATATATACCCACATCCACCGTGAGAAGTCATCGACAACCAACATGAAATACCGGTTGCCGGCGACTGTCGACGGTGTGATCGGGCCACATAGGTCAATGTGTAATAGTTCCAAAGGTTCACAGGCTCTGAACTGCGCCAAAGCTGGGAATGGCCTCCTTGCCTGTTTTGCCACCAGACATCCATGACATATCTGATCAGGGTGCTCGATCAATGATACACCTACCACCATATTTTTCTCAGCAACCATTCTAAGCGCCTGAAAATTTACATGCCCCATCCGGGCGTGCCAAAGCCATGCAGGATCTTCCATCTTTGTCAACAAGAATGTTGGACGATCTTGTTTCAGGTTAATACGATAAAGATGGTTTGGGGACCTCTTTACCTTCATGATCAGCCGTGGAGGATCCTTTTCATACACCTCAAGTTCATCATCATCCATCACCACTCGGTGTCCAAATTCTATGAGCTGACCAAGACTCACGAGATTACTTTGAAGCCTAGGGATATAGTAGACTTCCTGCATCAGCCATTGATCACCGTTTTTACAGGCAAAAAGTATGGATCCTTTCCCCATGATCTCCACGGTGGAACTGTCTCCAAACCTTATCACACAAGTCACCCGTTCATCTAGCTCCTGAAACTTCGACTTATCCCCTGTCATGTGACTACTAGCTCCATTGTCTAGGTACCAAACAGCACCGGCAAGGTTACTTCCTTCAGACAGAAGCAACTTTGGGCATACCTTCTCCTCATTGAGAAATGCCACATCAGTTTGAACCCCAGCTGTGAGTGACATCTGTTCCTCTGTCACTGCAAGAAGTAAAGCAGGTTCAACCTCTTCCTTTGTTAAATTTGCTTCTTCTTTTTTGGGTGCCTTGCACTCACTAGCATAGTGTCCAAATTTATCGCAGTTGAAACACTGAATATGGCTCTTATCTCGTCCCTTGCCACGCGAGCCAGAATTCCCGGCATTCCCGCCTCTGAACGACGACTCACCATGGCCACCTTGTCCACGGCCTCTACCACGTCTGCGACCACTCCGGCCACGGCCAAAACCCTCTGGACACTTGTTCTTCGCCGATGTTTCGTGTACCTCTCGTTTGTACCGAGCCTCCCACTCGGCACGAGTGAGGAGTAGCTGCCCATCTCCATTCCCGGCACTGATACCGGATGCATGACTGATCCGCTCGTCATAGGCCTTCAGACGCCCGAGTGTTTCTTCAAACGTGATCGGGCCTAGATCACAGAACTGCTCCATGCCGGCAATGCAGTGCACGAACCGCCAAGGTTCGTGTAGCAGACCGACATTGCCGATATTCTCCCTGCAAGCTGGTCAAGGGACTATCCCTCCTTCATCCGCAGCGCGTCGAATTCTCCTTTCAATGTCTGCAACCTCGCCTCCTTGACGCGCTCCGCGCCGACAAACTGAGATTTGAGGGAATCCCAAACCTGTTTCGCCGTCTTGTACTTGGCTACCTGCAAGATCAGGTTCTCCGGCAAGGCTTGAAGAAGGCGCACCCGAGCCCTCTTGTCTTTCCTCGGATCAACTCCCCCGAAGCCCGGTGTCGTCTCTACCGCCTCCCACGTCTCCTCGGCCTCCATCACAGCCTGCACCCTGATTGCCCACGTCAGGTATTTCGTCGCCGTCAACTGAGGCAACTGGTACGGCACGCCGCCGTTCTCCCGATCAGATGCCATGACTTTTGTGGATGGAACTCGAGAGAGAATCGCAACGAAGGCTCTGATACCAGATGTTGATCAAGAAAGTGAACTGGGGAGTATATTTTCGGGAGAAGGAACGAGTAATTCTTCAGGAAGATAGGAGCACACACGAGTTCACTCGTTTCTCTGTTTTTTTACTAACTGATAACAACCGATGGTTGCAAGGAATAAAATGCCTGGACTCTGGATACGTGCTAACCCACGATCCACAATTAACGCTAACAACCTTGTGCATGAACCGCACATTATTTTGGCCAAAACTCACCCTGTATGGCTGGCCATTTGAAACGCTCACAACAACCAACGTGCATGGTGCGAGCTCTACGTTCGTACTTGCTGCTTGAGCCACGGGTTAAAGTCCAACACTGGCGGCGCAACCGAGGAATTGGAGCCTTGACTAAGTGAACATGGCTCCAAATGCTTGAGTGCATGCCTGAGGGTAAGCTGCAACACCACGTGATGAGTGAAACAGGAGGGCTGCAGCACCGTAAGAGGTCAGAGTCTAAGGCTGTATGTCAGGATGGTCATAGGCGGAGTACTGCTGCATGTAGGCAGGTGAGTTTATTAGCTGACCTGTTCTAGTGACTGCATGCATGGTCTATCGTGTGGCCAGCTACGCGCACGCGAGTATTCAGGGGCGACCGGTTCGTACGGAGTGCAGCGACCAGCCAGAATATGTGGATCATGCGACCTAGTTAAACCGGGCGTATTTTCGTGTGCCAGGCGGTTAAACCCACGAAAGTATCTTAATTTCGTGTGCCACGTGCAGAAACCCACGAAACTATCCACTGCACGACTGACCTAATTTCGTGTGCCACGTACGACAACCCAAGAAAATAACTTTGTTTAGTGTGCCAGGCACAGAAACCACGAAAAAGTACCTAATTTTGTGTGCCTTTTATGGAAACCCACAACAAAGCACCTATTTCGTGTGCCTGCTCCAAACCCACGAAAATATGTCGGACCGACAGAGCCCTGACAGAAACTTAGTTTCGTGTGCCTGGTCAGAAAACCCACGAAATTAAACTTGTTTCGTGTGCCCGGTCCGGAAACCCACGCCAATAACCTAATTTCGTGTGCCTTTGATGGAAACCCACGACAAAGCACCTAATTTCGTGTGCCTGCTCCAAACCCACGAAAATATGTCGGACCGACAGAGCCCTGACAGAAACTTAGTTTCGTGTGCCTGGTCAGAAAACCCACAAAATTAAATTTGTTTTGTGTGCCCTGTCTGGAAACCCACGCCAGTAACCTAATTTCGTGTGCCCCCGAACGAAACCCACGAAATAACCTAATTTCGTGAGCTGGCTCACAGACCCACGAATATAAATTGGGCTGACAAGGCGTCATTTTATGTAGTTATTTTCGTGAGCTTGGTCCACCCACGACAATACAGTACCTCATTTCCGTGTGCCTTTAAGAAACCCACGAAAATAACTGCATTTCCGCGTGTTCCAGTTGCGGCACACGAAATTAGAATTTAATTTTGTGGGCTTTCAATGAAACCCACGAAAATAACTTAGAATTTTGTGTGCTGATATTTGGCTCATGACAATAAATTTTATTTCGTGGGGGCCGACGAAATTAAGTTTGGCCCACGAAAATTTATCGTTTTCCTGTAGTGCGGGTTGTGAACTCCACCACAGTTTTCTCAAAGAAGCGACGTACATTATTCGAAGTGCAGAATGATCATGTTACTTTTCAGAGACTAATAACATGTTTCAGCACAAGTACATTTATAAATTTACACCTGCAACTTTAGTTTGAGAAGTGGTACCATAAAGATATATCATTTGCTATTTACATAAACTGTGCAGGGAACCTTATAAGACAAACAAATAAATGCATATAGTGATGTCAGTAGAAGTTTTATATCTCCGCGTCCAAGGCCCGTCTCTCAGTCGCTCCAGCAATGCAGTGACAATATAGATCGTTGCTGTTAAACATAGAAGCCTATATCAATATTTGGTATGCTATATTGATTACCATATATGTCAGAAGTATACTTGACATGATATATTGGGTACCATACATGTTAGGAGTATATTTAGTATGCTAGATAGACTATCATATGCATCAGTAGTATATTTGGTAGAGAATATGTTATGCATAGTAGTCTATATTTATAGATAGAAAGGAATCATCTATTTTTGGAATATATGTAACATACCATGTATATATTTCTCTATAAATATAAGAGACCATGACCCATAGTGGTCAGGTCATTCAGCGCCATACAATCTATCATGGTAACAGAGCCAAGGTTCTAACCCATACGACAAATTTTTTTTCTTCCTCCTCCTCTATCATGTTGGGCGCTCACAACACCACCATGGCCTCGATCCCTATTCACCAAGTTGTCACCATTCGTTTAACGAAATCAAACTTCCTCCTATAGCGCGCTCAGCTCCTGCCATATCTCCGGAGCTCAAAGCTGATCGGGTACCTAGATGGCACCCACGCCACACCTAAGAAGAAGGTTGCCGCATCGACGGCCCCGGGTGGTGAACAAGTCCCCAATCCGGCGTACGAACGCTGGTATGATCAAGATCAACAACTATTGAGTGGTCTTCTATCGTCGATGACCGAAAAAGTTCTTCGGGATGTCGTCAATGCCACATCTTCAAAGGAGGTCTGGGACTCCCTCCAAAAGAAGTTTGCCTCGTCTACGAAGGCGTGCACGGTGCAAATCCGTGTGGAACTCGCTACATCAAAGAAACGCGATCTGTCCGCCGCTGACTTCTTCCGCAAGATCACGGGGCTCGCCACCGAACTCGCTGCCGCTGATGCTCCCCTCCGTGATGAGGAGGTTCTCGCCTATCTTCTTGCAGGTCTCCCAAGCGAATACGACCCATTCGTCACCTCGATGACGACAAAGACAGAGGCGCTCTCCCTCGATGACGTTTTCGCTCACTTGGTCGCATTCGAAGCCCGACAACTCCAGCACCTGACGGAACTACAGCTAAACCATGGTGCCTCCGTGAATTACGTGGGCCGTGGCGGTAAATATCATGGCCGCGATCGTAGTTACCATGGCCGTGGCAGTCGGTCTCGTGGCGGCACCCCGTCGCGCGGTGATCGTCGTGACAACGGCCCTCGTCCTCAATGTCAGATCTGCGGCAAGCTCGGCCACACTGCCATCAAGTGCTGGTATAGGATGGACAACACGTATCAGGATGAAGCCCCCTCGGCAGCCTTGGCGTCCACAAACTCGTACAAGATCGACCCCAACTGGTATAGTGACACGGGCGCCACCGATCATATTACAAGTGATCTCGATCGCCTTGCTGTCCATGAACGCTATCATGGAGGCGAACAAGTGCAAGTCGGAAATGGAGCAGGTTTGCAGATTATGCATATTGGTCATTCTTCAATTAATACTGCTGCTCGCCCTCTTGCATTGCGCAATATTTTGCATGTGCCTGATATTTCCAAACATCTTCTTTCCGTTCATAAATTTTCTCATGATAATAATGTCTTCTTTGAATTCCATCCATGGTATTTCTCCACTAAGGATCGAACATCGAGGAGAAGTCTTCTGGAAGGGCGATGTGAGTCTGGCCTCTATCCTATCAAGTCATCTGATGTTGCTGCCATCAAGCATGCCTTAGCGAGCAATTCTACTAGTCAAGCCCAATGGCATGCCCGACTCGGTCATCCTTCATCTCAAGTAGTTCGGTCAATTTTGCATCTCAATAATATTCCATGTCCTAGAGAGTCATCTTTATCGGTTTGTAATGCATGTCGACTAGCTAAGAGTCACCAATTACCATACACAAGTTCTATTCATCGGTCTACATCACCCTTAGAACTCATTTTCTCCGATGTCTGGGGACCTGCACCCCAATCTGTTGGCGGTTTTAAGTATTACATCAGCTTTATTGATGATTTTAGTAAATTTTCTTGGATCTATTTAATGCATGATCGTATTGACGCTCCTCGTATATTTTTACAGTTCCAAGCGCATGTTGAGCGTCTCCTTGATGCTAAAATTAAGTGTGTTCAGTCTGATTAGGGTGGGAATACCAGAAAATTCACAACACATTTTTTCGTTCTCTTGGCATATATCACCGTGTTTCATGTCCTCATACACATCAACAAAACGGTTCTGCTGAACGCAAACACCGTCATATTGTTGAAACCGGTCTTGCTCTCTTAGCTCATGCAGGCATGCCCCTTAAATTTTGGGATGAAGCTTTCCTTACAGCCACATACCTCATCAATCGCCTTCCTACTCGAGTTATTGATAACAAATGCCCTTTGGAGCGTCTTTTCAATACACCACCCGATTACTCACTATTAAAAGTGTTTGGGTGTGCTTGTTGGCCTCATCTTCGTCCTTATAACAAACAGAAGCTCTCTTTTTGATCCAAGAAATGTGTTTTTCTAGGCTATAGCTCTTTACATAAAGGGTATAAATGTCTTGACACTGATTCAGGTCATGTCTATATTTTCAGAGACGTTATTTTTGACGAGAACATTTTTCCTTTCAAAAGAACTCCACCCCATCCTTCCCAAAATTTGGAATCGACACATAGTAATATTGATTTGCGCATGTTGCACTTGGGAAACAGCAGTACTAATTTAGAAAATGATCATATACATGCATCTGTGCCTGCTAACTCTTTGGATGCAGATAATCAGGAATCTCCATCTCAGAGATCCGCTCTAGATATGCTGTCGTTACCTATAGCACCCATGCAGCATGAATCAGATTTGGGAGCACCTACCATACCTGCTGATTGCCTGCCAGTTAATGGTGTGAATCAGGATGGGCTTCCTGATATTGAGTCACAATCAGGTGTCGAGGCTGACGCACCCTCCGTCCATCCGTACCGTACGCGCCTACAAAATAATATTAGACGTCCAAAGGTACGTACAGATGGTACGGTCACATATTTTGTGGTTCGGTCTTCTACTTCTGAGCCTACTTCTCATGTTGCTGCTATGGAGCATCCCATGTGGCGTCAGACCATGAATAATGAATTTTAGGCACTGCTTAAAAATAAAACATGGCACTTAGTACCTCATCATACTGGTATTAATGTCATTGACTGCAAATTGGTCTTCAAGCTGAAGCAAAAGCCAGATGGGTCTATTGACCGCTACAAAGAACGTCTGGTTGCTAAAGGTTTCAAACAACAATATGGAATTGATTATGATGATACTTTCAGTCCAGTTGTTAAACCAACTACTATTCGACTTTTATTGTCTCTTGCTGTTTCTCGAGGTTGGGCTATTCGACAAATAGATATTCAGAATGCTTTTCTACATGGCCTTCTTCATGAAGATGTTTATATGAAACAACCACCTGGATTTGTGGATTCTCAACATCCTAGTTATCTTTGCAAGTTTGATAAATCTCTTTATGGTCTCAAACAAGCACCACGTGCATGGTTTTCTCGCCTTAGCTCCAAACTCTTGGAGTTGGGATTTACAGCCTCAAAGGCAGACATTTCTCTTTTTATTTTTAACAAGTCTGATATTCACATATATATTCTTATTTATGTGGATGATATTATTATAACCAGCTCGTCTTCTGTTGCTACTGAGAGACTCCTTACACAACTTAAGGCTGATTTTGCAGTAAAAGATCTTGGTAGACTCAGTTATTTTCTTGGAATTGAAGTATGTCATTCCTCTCATGGCCTCATTCTGACACAACACAAATACATACAAGATTTATTGTCCCGAACTAATATGCTCACCTCCAAAGGTGTGTCCACTCCTATGGTTCCTACTGAGAAGTTGGGACTAGATATTGGTGAAAAGCTCTCGTCTGAAGATACTACAAGATATCAAAGTGTTGTTGGTGCCCTCCAATATCTATCATTAACCAGGCCTGATATTTCTTTTTTGTGTCAACAGAGTCCGCCAATTTCTATCAACTCCAACTACTGTACATTGGGTGGCAGTCAAAAGGATTCTAAGATATCTTCATGAAACAATTGATATGGGATTATGCTTCACCAAGTCTGGCTCTTCACTGCTTAGTGCCTTCTCAGATGCTGATGGGGCTGGGAATCCTGATGATCGACGAAGCACTGGCGGATATGCCATATTTTTTGGTGGCAATCTTATTTCTTGGAGTTCACGCAAACAGCCAACAATGTCTCGTTCAAGTATAGAGGCTGAATATAAGGCAGTTACTGATGCTACCGCAGAATTAATTTGGATTCAGGTGCTTTTGCGTGAGCTTGGGATTTCGCAGTCACGAGCACCTAGTCTGTGGTGCGATAATATTGGTGCCACCTATTTATCTGCCAATCCAATTTTTCATCGGCGGACGAAGCATGTTGAGGTTGATTATCACTTCGTTCATGAACGAGTATCATCTCGTCAACTTGATGTGAGATTTATATCATCTAAAGATCAGCTCGCCGACATTATGACCAAGCCATTACCGGTCTCCTCCTTCAATAATTTTTGACGCAATCTGAACTTAGTACCACACCGTCCAGATTGAGGGGGGATGTTAAACATAGAAGCCTATATCAATATTTGGTATGCTATATTGATTACCATATATGTCAGAAGTATACTTGGCATGATATATTGGGTACCATATATGTTGGGAGTATATTTAGTATGCTAGATAGACTACCATATGCATCAGTAGTATATTTGATAGAGAATATGTTATGCATAGTAGTCTATATTTATTGATAGAAAGGAATCATCTATTCTTGGAATATATGTAACATACCATGTATATATTTCTCTATAAATATAAGAGACCATGACCCATAGTGGTCAGGTCATTCAGCGCCATACAATCTATCAGTTGCAATGCACATTGATTGTATAGGATATTGGTCTATGTTATATTTGATTCTCAGCCAGCAGTGACAGGATAAGTAAAATGCTTGAGAGGAATGTCAATTTCAGTATTGCCAGCATAGTACTCATTTATTTGCATTGTAAATGTAATACATTTCGGGAAGTCTACATTAGACCTGCTCATCCAGTCGCCAACTTGTTTAATCAACTCTGGTTAAAATAGTATCGTCAGTATTACAGTAGTACGTCTAGATCGTTACATTTAAGTTAACCCCTCGCCCCATTTGCCGTACGCCAGATTTCGTGGAAAGTCCAATAAAATTATAGAGTCCACAATAGAACGCCAGGCATAACTAACTAAACTAAGTGTCGTTCTCAGATCAATTGTGCCGTATAAACTGGTGGACAACCAAATCTACTTCACGGCGACGCAGGTTGCCCTTTCGATCGAATACATCGTACAAGCACCGTATCCCTTACTTGCGTTTACACCACTAGAAAGTAACAATATAAACCCATTCCACCAAGCTCCATTCACCAAACAAAACTATACAGCCAGCAGCAGTAGTAGCAACCAATCGACTGGCCCGATCAACTATGGCCATCTCGAGGGCCTTGTTCCTTGCCGTTGTGGGCTGTGCCTTCTTCTGCAGCGCTGTTTTAGCCGCTCGCGAGCTGAGTGACGACTTGACCATGGCTACCAAGGACCAACCAAACCAACTAATCATTAGAGAGCTATTAGTCCGCTCTTGACCGTGAGCACGGCTGTCTAGATGGTTTATTACTCTGTAGAGTTTGTACCACTTTACCCACAAGTCGTGATTCCGTCCCCTGTCGCCAGCTGGACTAAATCCTCTCTTTTACCCGTGATAGCGAGTCACATTTCACACTTCCTATGGTGTGTGGCCAACAGATCACTATGAGGCCTTTACAAAGGGAACGCCGACTAGCATGAGCCCATTGAGGTTTCACCCCTAACAGCATCTAGAAGGCTATAACCTAAGCTGCAGTGGCCCCCTCTTGAGCCTTGCGGTTCTCAAGGTAGTCCCTGACTCCTATTACCCACACCTTCTAAACACTCGCACTACATCGGGAATACACCTAATTACTTGGGCAAACCATTCCATACAGTCTTCTGGTGGCACGGTGTAAGCTAGATCACAAGATCCCATAAACCGGTCCTTAGAATCTACGCAGGCACCAACACAAACCCGAGTCTCGTGCATACCGCACCCACCAAAACAACCGTCCTGCTAGATTCCTAACTACATCACCATAGTCCAATACCACATAAGTAAATATTTAGTCTCACAATTAACTGTACCAATCTTCCCACCCAATTACTAAGCATGGCTAAGCGTAATAATACACAACAAACCCAAACATACCCTCCCAAACGCAACTACAAGGAATGATATGGAATTCTAGTAAACAACCTATTTGGGATTCAAATTTAAATACATGCATGCCACTACTCTAGCTAAATTCCTAAAATAGGAGCAATGTGGTCAAGGGCACTTGCCTCTCGAGAAGTGCTGCTGCTCGGAACCTTCCAGGTCTTGGGCTTAAAGGTCGAATGTCGACTCGGGGACTAGCCTATAGACGTTAGATTCTGGGTGATTGTGCAGCATCAGATCCATCCACTGATGAACTATCTGTGTCCGTATCACTGGAGGAAGAGCCTGAGTCATTGGTGGAGCTTCCCGAACTACTTGATCTACCAGCATTGTCCTTATTATCTTCCAAATGAACCGGTGATGTTGAACCCATGTATCTCTCATTGTCATCTGTTGCATTTTCCTTTGGTAGGTCAATATCAACTGCTTCTTGTTCTGGAATCGGCTCTTGTACTATGATAATCTGATCCTGATCTGCCTCGTCCTGTCTTACACGATCTACCTTCTCCATGTCCTGATCTTGCTCAGCCTCATCCTGCCTTACCACAGCAAGCTCAGCCTTCCGCTTATTCTTAGTTAGACAATTCTTATAGTTTGTGACAAACCTATCAAGCTCCCATAATGTCTCAGCATCAAAGCTATCAATATCAGTCTCGATCTCATCGTCATGCTTGATAAGCGATAAGTTCCTCTTCTTTATGATCTGAACAACATTGTCTAGCTTCTCTGGTGGCAATTCCTGGAGGTTATTGCTAAGCCGTTGCTTCTCCCAGAAGGTCATATCGCTCTTATTAGGAACCCTCGCCTTGGGCTTCTTCAAAGCCGGGGATTTGCCAGTCTGTGGCTTTGGCGTCGCCTCCCACCCCTGCAACGTGGACCGTCGAGTCCGATTTCTCTAACACCCTAGAACTATCTATCGCCTTGGGCTTCCTGGGCGTAGCGAAGGACGACGTCAGAGGCTGCGGTGATAATAGTGAACCTTAGCCTCGATCTCCGACCACTTCTCCTCAAACGTGTTGAGGGGCTGCTCGGCCATGAAGTGGATGTCTTGCCCCTCGGGATTGTACGTCATGGCGTTCTGGAACGTCAAGCGCACGTCCACAGCGAACTCGCGTCGTGACCTGTATTGCCCGGCTGCTAGCTTGGACTTGACCGTGCTGAGGTCCATTGGATTGGCGATGATGGAGTGGTAGTCGTGCATGCCGAGCGCGGTCGCATCGACGGACTTGTTGAACACCCAGTCGTGCTTGTGCTTCATGATCCTAGCATGCAGAGCGCTGCAGCCTTGAACACTAGCATGTAGAGGTTGCAGCGCGCCTCCGCGGACATCGTCGGTCCGGGGTTCTTGGGCCTGTGCTTGGATGCGAGCATGTGCATGGTGGAGGGGTCGGTGGTGGAGAGGGTGGAGGAGGGGGCAGAGACCTGGCGGAGGGAGTGGAGGCGCTTGGATGCGGCGCGCATCTGTGCATGCTCGACGGAGAGGCAGCGACGGAGGTTGCCGGGCCGAAGGGATATGAGACGGTGGGAGGAGTGTGACATCCTGGCTCAAGACTTAATAGGATTGATATAACTCATACCATCAAGGTATACCTTCTTTTCCTGAAGCCCACCTGCAAAGAACTTCGAGGTTAAGCGTGCTTGGCCCGGAGAAATTTAGAGATGGGAGTCCGACCGGGAAGTATTCCCGGGTGCACACGAGTGAGGACACAAGTGCGCAAAAAAGACTAGTGTTTGTCTGTAGGGCTAGTCCACAAGGAACTCGCCAGTCAGGGCGCGGGGCGCGGGGGTGGGGGCTCCCCACGGCTACGAGGGTGGTGGTGGGCGGAGAGAGCAAACAAGGTTTTGGGTAGCGCTTTACGCAGCTGCTCATGCTATTCACCAGGGGTTATCTGTCATCTAAGTCAGGCGGTGTTGCTTACTGCCGTATTTGACGTCGCCTATTTGGACCAATCTTCATCAATACCAACATGACAATGTCTCTAGTGATTCCTCTAGCTACAGATTGGTACAAGCAATCAGTATGTGTCACAATCTGTTAGTGTGATATGGTTGTAGTTGCATTCATGTTGCTATTGTTCATGTTGATTACTGATTTTTTTCATGAATTATTTTGTGGAATTAATCTGTGAATTGCCTAAACTTCTAGCAATACAAAAACCTTATTATACGTAATTTCATAAATTTATCACATCTAGTTTTGCCAATGCACTGAGGCTTCAAGAGATGATGATTTGAAGCGTCCTGACCCATAAGATCAGAACTAAACATGTAATATTATGCCAGAAACAGAGTTTGGTACATAATATTACAACACAAGTGAAATCACAACCATACAGAGCTTTGTTACAACGGCATACACTTTAGTACAACAATCATAAGAACGAGTAATTCTTCAGGAAGTTAGGAGCACACACGAGTTCACTCATTTCTCTATTTTTTTACTAACTGATAACAACCGATGATTACAAGGAATAAAATGCCTGGACTCTGGATACGTGCTAACCTACGATCCACAATTAACGCTAACAACCTTGTGCATGAACCACACATTATTTCGGCCAAAACTCACCCTGTATGGATGGCCATTTGAAACGCTCACAACAACCAACGTGCATGGTGCGAGCTCTACGTTCCTACTTGCTGCTTGAGCCACGACCGGGTTAAAGTCCAACACTGGCGGCGCAACCGAGGAATTGGAGCCTTAACTAAGTGAACATGGCTCCAAATGCTTGAGTGCATGCCTGAGGGTAAGCTGCAACACCACGTGATGAGTGAAACAGGAGGGCTGCAGCACCGTAAGAGGTCAGAGTCTAAGGCTGTATGTCAGGATGGTCATAGGCGGAGTACTGCTGCATGTAGGCAGTGAGTTTATCAGCTGACCTGTTCGTGTGACTGCATGCATGGTCTATAGTGTGGCCAGCTACGCGCACGCGAGTATTCAGGGGCGACCGGTTCGTACGGAGTGCAGCGACCGGTCCGAATATGTGGGTCATGCGAGAGGATTAGGATGAAGATCGTGACTCAACGGTCTGCTGCCTGTGTCTATAAAATGACATGTATCGCTGTGTGTGTGAAGTACCGAGTAGAGTGCCAACAAGTGAAGTGACAAGTGAAGACCAATGTGTGTATGAGTGTAGTGTGCGCTTGTGTGGGATTAGTGTTTTAGTGTGTGTCTTGTGTGTGAGTGAGAAAGGAGCTGGGCCAACACGAGCTCTTCGGGGTTCATGGCTGCAACAAGGACGCCAGTCACGAGAAGCTGCTGCGGCACTGGTCAATGAAAGAGAACGGCGGCAGCCCAGTTGGTGAAGGAACGACTCTGGTGAAGAGGTGATTAGGACTTTATGCATTGATTTGTATCGTGTGAATCCCCGGCACTATAACAATACATTTATTTTCGTGGGTGGCTCACGAAAATAAATTTATTTTCGTCGGTCAGTTTAAGCTCACGATAATATCTATTTTTGTGGGCCAGGTAAACCCACGAAATTAAACAAAACTATTTTCGTGGGCCAGAGTTAAACCCATGAAAATAAGGCCCATTATTTTTGTGGGCCATCTGAAAACACATGAAAATAAGTCCCATTATTTTTGTGAGTTACTGCAAACCTACGAAAATAATGAGGACTTATTTTCGTGGGCCACCTGAAAACTCACGAAAATAAGGTCCATTATTTTCGTGGGTCACTGAAAACCCAGGAAAATAATGAGGACATATTTTCGTGGGCCATCTGAAAACCCACGATAATAAGACCTAATTATTTTCGTGTGCCTTTAAAACCCACGAAAATATTGTTGTACAGTTGAAGAATATAACCTAATTATTTACTTCCAGCATATATATATCATCTCAGATCAAAATATCAACAACACAATCACATTACAACTCACAACCATTTTCAATTCACATGAAAATATTTATAACATAATCAAAACAAGTTTAGTGCACACATTACATAATCACATTACAACTCACAACGAGTTCAATTTAAATTGAAACGTTACTACACGGCTCACAATAATTGCAATTGACAACTCATCAGCTCATCCCGCTCGCCGTTCTTCTTGTATCACCGATTTATACATTAGAACCAATTTGATAAAATTTAAATGAAAAGTAACATCATATCGTTTTGAAAAACGGAAGCGGAAACAGATATATGACAAAAGGACTCTAAATGCATCTTAGATTGTTTTAACAACTCACCTAGTTGCTACCACCCGGAGCGAACAACTGATCGACGAAGTCTTCTCCTCCACACCGTTCTCCTGTAGATGATGTTGGCAAATTTACAATAGGACTCTGAAAATTTTGTGGTCTTGAGGATGATCCCTAATGAAAAATTAAGATACATGTTATAAATATATTAATCGTCTATAAAAGTGAAAAGAACATTAAGAGTATATATTATTACCTGTGTTCCAACAGCAGGAAGTTGTGGAAGCACCGGTATCGATGGAGATGTCGGTAGTTGTGGGGGTGTTGGTAGCGGTGGCATAGCGGCAGACAATCCAAGTTGAGAAAAGTATCCCTAAATTCATTTTGAAATATTAAGCATACTTATTTGTTAAATATTAACATAAATTCTTAAACTCTTATAACAATTTACCTGCATCGATTGTTGCCATGCTGTCAAGTTCGCAAAGTAATCATTTTGTTCTTTTATGCACTCTTCCTATCATCTCATGCGATCTTCCTGTTGTCTCATATGTTCCCTCAATGCAGCTTGCTCCTCTTCCATTTGTTTGAACCTTGACTCATCTCTAGTATGCGTACGTCGAGAAGAACTTGCCCCGCTCTGTGTTGATCGTGACATCGAAAGAACCACATCAGTGTTCATCACACCATTGAACATTGAATACCTACATAAACAAATATGACATGATTATAAGATAACACTCGAAGCAAGTTTAATATGTGAATAAAAGAATATGAGGTTAGTAAAAGTTCACCTCCTATGAGGTTTTCCTCCACCAGATTGGTACAAAGCCACGACATCGACGTCTTCTTTTCTCCAATCATAGTCATCTCCATGACGTCTAGCCATCTCTTCAGCATATTTCTCCTACACACAAGAAAAACTAAGTAAACCAACTATTTGTATTGTTTCATAATAAAATTGAATAATATAACCAAGTTCTAAGTTGCTGTCGGTGTGCACAACTGGCTGTCATCTGAGTCTCTATGTCCTCTTATATAAGTATCGATGAAAGAAGTCTCTTCGCCACTTTGACCAGCCTACAGAGATATATTATAAACGTATTGCTATAAAACCTAACATTATAATAACAAATTGTAAATGAACTAAACTCACCATTCTTTTCGAAAGACGAATATGACCATCTCCACCATAACGATGGAGAACTTGACCACCAGACTCACGGTTGATTCTTTTGGAGTTAGATCTCTCTCGATACTCACTCGATGCCCAATAAGTACATAAAGCATAATAAGCATCAGAACACTTTACCATCCAAGGAATCATTACCTGACGGTATTGATCGTCGTCTAGGTAAATTTTCGAAGCTCCCATTATCTTATTCATCATTTGTCCAAGCATCTCCTATAGTATAAACACACAGCCGATATTCGCGCATTTGACATCATGTCATTGACAACTTTTCGCGCAGCTTTATGGAAGACTTTGTGTGCTCTAGACTCGAGAGCAGCGTCATGGTCGTCCGGCAAGCGATATCGTTCTTACAAATAAAATGGTATATGTAGTAATGAAAATTTAATTAAGATTAATATGATGCAATATATATAAAACATACCCAAAAATCATGCCAGACGTTTCGGCGGACCTTTTGTTACAATAGTATCTTTTCGAAATGTATTAACTTGCTTTTGAAATGGGTGATTTGCTAGTAGAAATCGTCGGTGGCAATAAAAAAACACACCTTGCCCCCATGAGTAAGTCTAAAACAATCAGAGTCCGACACACAAATTGGACAACAAAGTTTGCCATGTGTACTCCATCCTGAAAAAACCCCAGGAAAATCATGAATTGACCACAAGTATGCTACGCGCATGTTGAATTTCTTTTTTTTTGTAACTATCATACACTTCTACTCCGGTCCACAATTCTTTTAACTCCTCAATCAATGGTTGAAGAAAAACCCCTAAACGTTTTCCTGGATGTTTACATCTGGGAATGATGAGAGATAAGAACATATATTCATATTTCATACACAGAGCTGGTGGAAGGTTGTATGGTATAACAAAAACCGGCCAACATGAATATGTTGCAGAAGATGTGTTGAATGGGGTGAAACCATCGGTGGCCAATCTAATACGAACATTTCTAGCATCTTTTACAAAATATTGATCAAAAGAGTCCAACGCCTTCCAAGCCTGAGCATCAGATGGGTGTGTCATTATCCCCTTTGTCTCGCGCACACCTTCCTTATGCCACCGCATGTGTCGTGGTTGATTTTGATAGAAACAATCGTTTTAGCCTAGGTGCAAGAGGCAATATAACGAAGTTGTTTCACTACCACTTTTGTCTTCACCAATTCACCGTCCTCATTTGTGGCCTCAATGTATCGAGATTCTTTACAAACCGAGCATTGTGTCAGATTTGCATTTTCTTTCCAAAAAAGCATACAGTTGTTAGGACAAGAATCAATCTTTTTGTACTTCATACCAAGGCCTGCCATCAATTTCTTTGACTGGTACATGTCCCTCGGCAACTTATGATTCATCAGAAGAATGTCTGATATTAAATCTAAGAGATCATCGTAGCACTTGTTAGACAAATTGTACTTTAATTTTATAGACATGAGACGAGTAACTGTTGAAAGGACGGACACTTTAGTGTGCTCATGCAATTGTTCATGTGATGCGGAGAGAATGCTATAGAACTCTTGAAGTTTGGGTCCAGAAATTTTTGTAGATGTACCTTCACCACAATCACGATGTAGTGCTTCAACCATGTCTTCCATTCTGTCCTCGTTATCAACATCTATTTCATTAACATTAACATTACTATGGTATAACTCATCATGCTCATACCATGTTTCATAACCTGGCATAAAACCAAATCGACAAAGATATCGTTCCATGTCAAACTTCTCCTTGCAGAAAAAGTTACGACACTTGTTGCACGGATACTTCACAAAACGGTTGGTCGATAAAGCAAAAGCCCGACTGATAAATGCCTTAGTATTGATAGCCCATTCATCCGAAGGCGCAGCATTCTTCCGCCAACCATCATACATCCATCGTCTATCATTGTCACACCCGGTTTTTCCGAAGAACAACCAGTGAATATCACATGTATGCCAGGATCATTTTCTCATACATGTGATGACAAATAGTGAAGCATCATTTATTACAAGCCAGGTGTCGAATATAAATAAGTTTTACATCACAAATGTCTCAATGAACACTAATGCTTCATCACAAGTAAATAAACTAGCAGCGGAATATTATTCTTTAGGGCTCCATCACAGGTGTTGCCCGGGGGTCTTCATGAACCTAAAAACCTTCTTCGGGTCCAAAGTCTTGGTCATTATACACCACCTCATTATCTTGACCTGAGCAGCAATATAAACCAACAAATATGCAAGGTTGAGTACCAATGGTACTCAGCAAGTGTGGAGAAATTATATCATGCATGGCTAGAACAAGGAGAGGTTGAACTCATGGTTAAAGCACTACGCAATTAATACCTATCACCTTAGCTTATTAAGCACCTACATTACTACACAGGTGAAATGGTCCAAATCTCCCATCCCATCATCATAAACCAATAACCATAATCCTCATTTCCAATGTTAAGCTCCCCGCTTAACTTCCAAAACCATCAATCCTCTAATCATGAATAAGTCCAGGCTGCTCTTAACCGTGAGCACGGCTGTCAAGACAGTTTTGACTCTGCAGAGTTTGTACCACTGTACCCACAAGTAGTGATTTCATCCCCCGTTGCCGGGTGGACTAAAAGAACCTCCATTATGCCAGTGGCTACGAACCACATTCACACTTCCCAGGTGTGTGGCCAAGAGATCACTACGAAGCCTTTACAAAGGGATTCCCGACGAGCGTGGGCCCACTGAGGTTTCACCCCTAACAGCATACAAGAGGCTCCAACCCCGCTGCAGTGGCCCCCTCTTGAGCCTTGCGGTTCATATGACAGTCCAGCTGACTCCTATTCCCCGCACCATCCAACACACCCATACTACGCCGGGGATACACCTAATTAATTGGCTAAGCTGCCCCATCTCAGCATGTGGTTGGCACTGTAAAGCCGGGTTACATGCTCCATGAACCGGTCCTTAGGATCCAGGCAAGTACTAAACACAAACCCAAGTCTCGTGCACCCAGCACACAACCAAAACATCCAACTTGCCTTGATCCCTACCTCTACATAACTCACAATGTCTCATTCAAGAGTATGGTAATATAAACTGATGATCTCATGTCCCAAATATCCTATTCTAAGCATGGCTAAGCATATGCATGTAAATAAATGACATGGTAAAATAAATCCCAACCCAAGCTACAAGGAAACAAGGTAATGCAATTCTAGGGAAACTTTCCTAGCATGGGTTTCATATTTCATTTGACAATGCAAATAATTCTATCTACACATCCTAGCATAGGATCAAAGTGGTCAAGGACACTTGCCTCCTTCTTGCTGCTCCTGAAATGGGTAGTCCTGATCTTGGAAACTGATAGCTTGCTCTTGAACAGGTTCTACTTCATACCATCACACATAGCAAAAAGAAAAACAACAATCATAAGACATAGTTCACACTTCTACTTCATACAAACCACACATTCACATTTATGAAAGTTTCTTTACCATTTTAGGTGTTGTGGATACTCTATGTGTGTTGATTTGGAGCTTGCATACACTTTCATTTACATGTGTAGGATTCCTACTTTGGTGTTCATATTTATACTCACATACTATATATATATATACATGTATATATGTGTGTTTCAGTTTTAAATAAATTCCTTATATATTAAACTACCAAGTATGTATGAAAAGTATTTTTCTCCTCCATATGTGCCTTCATAATTTCTATCAACCCTAAACTGAATTCTTTGTACTTTAGAAACTCCATTTATCATTTACTAGTTTCTATATTTTCAGATTTATATTCTTATGCATAATTGTGCATTTTATTATTAAATTAGTAATACACACTACCTAAACAGATTAGGTTCTGGTCCTAAATAATTTAAGATCATATTTTGACCTTGGCTTCTGATGTATACTATTTCATAATTATTTTCCCTATTTTTCTTTAACTATTCTTTACTTAAAAATGTGTCCCTATACTATTAAATGTGAATAATAGATGAAACAGATTTATTTCAGCCCCAAAAATATATTTTTATCTCACTCCAAAGTTTTCTAAGTACTGAGAAAGTTTTTAATAATTTTGACAATTAGGTTTGTCCCCCTTTTTAATATTTAAACACTAGTTACATATTCAATTTTCTAAATTAAATACTAAACAGGGCTAAAATAATGAATTCACCCCATTACAGGGTCTATAATATTATTTTCATAATTTCCAGGGGTCTAGCTACACTTTTCAGAGGTGTTTTTCTTAATTTCTATTAAGTCTAGGGGCTAAAACTGATTTTTAAATAAATTTACATGATTTTCTGGAGTTCCAGGGGCTAGATCTGAAGTTTCCGGGGCTAGCTCTCAATTCCAGAGAACCCCAGGGGGTAGCACGTAAGAATTCCAGTCTTTATAACGCGGGGCTAATGTGGACCGTCTGATTTTAAACCGACGGCTGAGATTATAACATCGAACCGGTACGCGGGGTTTTAAAGTCTACCGTGCGATTTAAAATAAACGGCGCACAAGCGGCCACGTCGCTCTGATCGAGCGCGGCCGGCGCTGCCGGCGGCGCACGGCGGCGGGAAGCGGCGATCTCGCCGGAAACTTTCGGATCCTCGAGAATTCTGCCTAGAACTGTGATCTTATGGCCTAGATCAGTAGAGGGGAGGTCAGGGATCTCACCTCGGGGGTTTTCTCGAGCTCGGGGGTCCTGGAAAGTGCTCGGCGGCGAGGTCCGAGGCAAAACCACGGCGAAGCTCGTCGGAGCTGGATTTGCACCGTAAGTCTTCGGGTTTTCTGCACCTGCAAAGTTCCCCGGAGGCGGTGGATCAAGACCAACGAGTTAGATCAGAGTTTCCGAGCTTAGATCGGCCAGAATTCACCGGCGAAGTCTCGGTGCTCACCGGAGTGAAAATCGGCGATCGCGTGAGAAAAACTGATCGGATCGGTTGTTTTTATAGCCGGGGGAGGGCGGTGGTTCTGTTGTGATCGAGTTGGAGTCCGCTGGGTCCGGAATTCGGCTGCGGGGACAGGTTTCCCGATCGGTTGCGATCGCGCGCGCGGGAGAGAGTCCGGGGTCGCGGGGTTAGGGATGACAGGCGGGTCCCACATGTCAGCGAGGGGCAGCGCGGCGCGCGCGGGGGCGGGCTGCGCGGGGGTTTGCTGGGCCGGCTGGGGTTTCGGCCCACTGGCCAGTTTTTTTCTGGCTTTCCTTTTTCTTTTTTCATTTCTTTTCTGTTTTGAGTATAATTTGAATTCCAGTTTGAATTTGAATTTTTGCAAAACATGCAATACGTCCAAAAATTTCTAAATTCCCCTCTGAACATGGTTTATGGTTCTAAATCAAAATTTGAGTCTTGACTAAAAATTTGGGGTGTTACAGCTCTACCCCCCTTAAAAGAAATCTCGTCCTCGAGATTGGTGTTTCTAAGAAAACAATTCCGGAAATTGTGCCTTAAGCTCATCTTCCCGTTCCCAGGTGGCTTCCTCTTCTGAGTGATGCTTCCACTGCACCTTGCACATCCTGATTCTCTTATTTCTGGTGAGGCGTTCCATTGTCTCCAAAATCTTGTATGGTTGCTCGGCATAAGACAAATCCTCAGCTACATCCACTTCGTTCATGGGTAACATCTCCTCAGGCGTCCTCAGACATTTCTTGAGTTGCGACACATGGAACACATCGTGCACGTCCGACAGATGAACCGGCAACTCTAGTTGGTACGCCACTTCGCCTTTTCTTTCCAAAACTTGAAAGGGTCCGATGTATCGAGGTGACAACTTCCCTTTCACCTTGAACCGACGAAGTCCTCTGATAGGGGACACCTTGAGATAAACATAGTCTCCCACGTTGAAAACGAGCTCTCTTCTTCGTACATCAGCATAACTCTTCTGGCGTGTGTGTGCTATCCTCAAGTTGTTGCGAATCTCCCTCACCTTTGCCTCGGCTTCTTGTAGCACTTCGGGACCAAACACTTTACTTTCTCCTGTTTGGTTCCAAAATAGGGGAGTTCTGCATTTCCTTCCATACAAAGCTTCAAACGGTGACATCTTCATACTAGCTTGATAACTGTTGTTATAGGAAAACTCCGCATACGGTAGGTTCTTGTCCCAACTCCTATTGTTTTTGAGTGCACAAGCCCTTAACATATCTTCAAGGATCTGATTGGTCCTCTCCGTCTGTCCGTCAGTTTGGGGATGATAGGCAGAACTGAAATTCAAATGGGTTCCCATGGTTTCATGCAACTTTTGCCAAAACCTCGAGGTGAACTGTGTCCCTCGGTCCGACACTATCTTCTTTGGCACTCCATGGTAACACACAATCCTTGACATGTACAATTCTGCCAATTTGGATCCGCTGTAGCTTTCTTTCACCGGAATGAAATGAGCTACTTTGGTTAGCCTATCAATAATGACCCATATTGAATCATACCCGGATTGGGTCCTAGGCAATCCCACAACAAAATCCATGCTGATCTCTTCCCACTTCCATTCAGGCACTTTGAGTGGTTGCAGCAATCCCGCGGGTCGTTGATGCTCTGCTTTCACCAACTGACATGTGTCACACAGGGCAACATGTTCCGCGACATCTCGCTTCATGCCATACCACCAATACCTGCTTTTGAGGTCCTGATACATCTTCGTACTCCCAGGATGAATGGAATAGTCGGAATCGTGAGCCTCCTCCAAAATTAATTTACGAATCTCCTTTACTTCTGGCACACAGATCCTTTTCCCGTGCCACACCGTTCCTTGTTCATCCTCTCTAAAACCAGGAGCTTTATTTTCCTTGATGAGCTGTCTGATCTCTTGTATCTTCTCATCATTCTTTTGTCCCTCGCGTATGTCTCGCTCAAGTGTGGAGTCCACTTCCATGGCGATGGCTTCACCACTATTTACTAGACATAGATTGAGCCTTATAACCTCGTCCTTCAATTCTGCAGGCATGTCCTTCAAGCTCAACTTATTGACCTGCACTTTCCGACTCAAAGCATCGGCCACGACGTTGCTTTCCCGGGATGATAGTTGATGCCTACATCAAAGTCATTGATTAGCTCTAACCATCTCCTTTGTCTAAGGTTGAGATCTGGCTGTGTGAATATGTACTTCAAACTCTTATGATCCGTATATATCTCTGTCCTCTTCCCCATCAAATAGTGCCGCCAAATTTTCAACGCGTGTACCACTGCAGCTAGTTCTAAGTCATGTGTAGGATAGTTCTTTTCGTGCTTCCGAAGCTGCCGGGATGCATATGCCACGACATGTCCCTCTTGCATGAGAACACATCCCAACCCGTTTCCAGAGGCATCGCAGTACACCGTGAAATTCTTCTGCATATCTTGCATAACCAACACGGGGGCTGTTGTCAATCTCTTCTTTAGCTCCTGAAAGCTCGTATCGCACTGTGGCGTCCAAGTGAATGTGATTCCCTTTTCCAACAGTTTGGTGAGAGGTCTCGAGATCTTGGAGAATCCCTCAATAAACCGTCGATAGTATCCAGCCAATCCCAAAAAGCTTCGAACTTCCCCGACATTTTCAGGGGTTTTCCATTTCTGGATATCTTCGATTTTGGCGGGATCTACGGAGATTCCTCCCTCCGAGATTATATGTCCCAAAAAGGGAACTCTCTTTAGCCAAAACTCACACTTGCTCAACTTGGCATATAGTTGGTGTTCTCTCAGCCTCTGTAACACCAACCTTAGATGTTTCTCATGTTCTTCTTCATCTTTGGAGAAGACGAGAATATCATCTATGAAAACCACCACAAATTTGTCCAGATATTCCATGAATACCTTGTTCATGAGGTACATGAAATATGCCGGGGCATTGGTTAGCCCGAAAGGCATGACAGTGTATTCATACAGTCCGTACCGAGATACGAAAGCTGTCTTGGGAATATCAGATTGCCTTATCTTGAGTTGGTGGTATCCCGACCTGAGATCAATTTTCGAGAACACGCAAGCTCCCCTCAACTGATCAAACAAGTCTTCAATGCGGGGTAATGGATACTTGTTCTTGATGGTCACCTCATTCAAGGCACGGTAATCCACGCATAACCTTTGAGTTCCATCTTTCTTAGGCACAAATATTACCGGAGCTCCCCATGGTGAGGAACTAGGGCGAACATACCCCTTTTCCGTCAATTCCCTCAAATGATCCTTGAGCTCTTCTAGCTGCTTGGAGTCCATTCGATAAGGTCTCTTGTATATCGGGGCTGTTCCCGGTACTAGCTCGATTGCGAATTCCACGTCACGGTCGGGAGGCATTCCTGGCAACTCCTCCGGAAAAACATCTGGATATTCCCTGATAGTCCTGATTTCCTCAACTTTCACCTCCACTTGATTTAATTTAATGTCCCTCCTAGGCTCGTGTATCGTTATGAACTTTACTCTTGTGCCACTAGGGTGAGTTAGTTCCACCGTTCTGGTCGAACAATGGATGATTCCTTTATGTTTGGTCAACCAATCCATACCCAAAATAATATCTATCCCTTGTGAATCGATCACTATGAGGTTAGCGGTAAATACTACCCCATTAATGTCTAGGTTCACTTTGGGACACACTTGTCTTGTCCTTATTTCTCCACCTGGAGAATTTACCGCTAGCATATGGTTCATTTGTGTGGTTGCTAGGTCATGCTTCTTAACAAACCCTTGAGCAATGAACGAATGGGTAGCACCAGAATCAAACAGCAGAGTTGCAAGGTGTAAATTGGCAGGAAACTTACCAACTACCACGTCGGGTGCCTCTTGTGCTTCCTCCATAGTGACGTGGTTCACCCGTCCTCTCATTACGTTCTGCTGCTGTGGTTGCGTGGGCTTCTTCTTTGGACACTTATGGGCGTAGTGCCCCACTTCACCACAGCTGAAACATTGCACCCCAATCTTAGATGCTTGGCCCTTGTTGTCTTGGGGTTGGTTTGGGGGTCCTTGCACTGCTGGTCGAGGTGGATATGCGGGGCGAGGCTGTTGTACAAACTGACGCGGCTGTGCTGGAGCTGCGGGAGGCCTGTAGTTTGGGTTGTACCCTCTTGGTGCTGAATAGGGTACCGCAGCACGGCTCGTCTGCCCCGTAGGTTGCTGCATCATACGTGGGCGGGTGTTGCTCCCTAAGGCTTGATGTGACCACCCAGCCTTCCTCTTATTCTCATTTTCAAGGGCCTTTAGCTTCCTCTCCACCACAAATGCTCTGTCCACCATCTTTTGAAAGCTTTCATACTCATTGGAGGACATTGCACACTGCATCTCTGCGGTAAGTCCTTCCACGAAACAATCTTGTTTCTGCTCATCTGTCTCTATGTCTCGTGGAGCATAACGGGATAGTTGAGTGAATTTAGTGAGGTATTCCCTCACCGTCATGTTTCCCTGCTGCAGTCCCAAAAACTCCTTCCTCTTGTTTTTGAGTTCACCTCTTGGGATGTAATGGTTGCGGAAGCTACGCTTGAACTCTTCCCAAGTGATGCTCTCAGGGTCATGATGGGCGGCCACGTAGGCGGTCCACCAATCAGCAGCAGGTCCTTGCAATTGATGAGAGGCAAACAGCACCCTCTCATACCCTTGGCATTGTATGATCCTCATCTTACTTTCAATGGTCTTCAGCCAATCATCTGCCTCCAGAGGTTCAGCAGCACTTGCAAACTTTGGAGGTTGAGTTCCTAGAAACTCACTCAACCTTGGTTGGCGTGGTGCAGCTTGTGGAGGTGGAACTTGATGCAAGTTGGCCACTACTTGAGTCAAGTTCTGGATGAGCTGATTTTGATTCTCCAGCATTTGGTGGAGAGGATCAACTTCTTCACGGCGACCACCCCGGTTCTGGCCTCCAGAAAGATGAGAGTTGCATGCCTCATCATTGTTGTTGGCGGGGTTGGCAGCACGTCCTTTTCCTCTTCCGGCCATCTGGTAGAATCAACAAATGTTAATTTGAAAGCATTTAGTATCATCTTACTACTTTCACTTGTTTGTACTTTGAAGTGTTGAAGTTTTGTTAAAATCTTACGAGGGTTTTATATCTCACACCCAATAAATGCACTATTATTTCCTGTGGGTTCACACACCAAAGCAAAACAATCTGAAGACGAGGCTGTGGACACTTGCTCATGGCTTCCACAACTCACGTCACACACCAAGCATTATCACACCATTAACTACGTAACGACTCGACTACTCGACCTCTTGCTAGCTAGGGGAAAGACTCTACACTACTCATCCTCTTGAGCTGGCTCCTCGGGATCTTCCTCCTCATTTCGGCTACCTTCTGACTCTGCTTTGGGTGGGGAGGCTGCTGGTGGAGAAGTGTGACGACGCCTGATCGCTCGGTGATCCGGGGAGTCAGGGGTCCATGGATCACTTACGGTGACACACAGTTCATTCCCATCTCCTCTTTCTCTCGCCTTTAAGCACGCTCGCAGCAATGCCTCCGTCTCCTTCAGAGTATCTCGGACATCCTGAAGCTCTTGTTGACACTCCTGCAGTCGAGTGCTGAGCATAGCAGCATCCTCCAAGCACAAGTCCATGTGCTCATGGGAAGTCCCTTGCTGCACCGGTGGGTACTTGTACTCCGTGGTACCACTCTCACGTTGGAGGACATACATGTACTCAGTTTTGTCCAAGTGGCGACGATAGATGTGGCTCTGGCAGGTGATGGCCTCCCAAGTGACATCTCTCTCCGCGTCAACTTGTGTTGCTCGACAAGCTGGAGAGTGGTGAATCTTAAGCAGCTGATTCTCGTGTATAATCCTCATCTCCGAACTCCATTCTTCCCTCTTCTCACGAATGGTCCTGGTGGAGTTATAGTGGATGATGAGCTTGCCCGTATTGCCGGCGGCTTCGAGCATACGTCGAAGACGGCGCAACAAATCTCCTACTGCCAATCCGTAGGAAAGGTACGTCACTGGACGACTCTCCTCTCTTTCAGCAAGGGCAACTACGGGAACTCTCCCTCCCGTGGACTTACGAGCGGTGCGAATCATGCGAACCATCTAAAACAAAAGAATTTAAAATTAGGTTAGATAAAATCTCAAACAAAAATCCTATTTTGAATGAAAGTTGGGGTAAGATGAAGAAAATGACCCTTTTAATAACACTTTTTCACCCACGCCTTGGAAAATAGTTTTTAAGAAAATAGGGCCCTTAAATACGTCCATTTCTACCTAGGTCCACGTTCCTACGGGCAACCTTGGCTCTGATACCACCTCTGTCACACCCGGTTTTTCCGAAGAACAACCAAGTGAATATCACATGTATGCCAGGATCATTTTCTCATACATGTGATGACAAATAGTGAAGCATCATTTATTACAAGCCAGGTGTCGAATATAAATAAGTTTTACATCACAAATGTCTCAATGAACACTAATGCTTCATCACAAGTAAATAAACTAGCAGCGGAATATTATTCTTTAGGGCTCCATCACAGGTGTTGCCCGGGGGTCTTCATGAACCTAAAAACCTTCTTCGGGTCCAAAGTCTTGGTCATTATACACCACCTCATTATCTTGACCTGAGCAGCAATATAAACCAACAAATATGCAAGGTTGAGTACCAATGGTACTCAGCAAGTGTGGAGAAATTATATCATGCATGGCTAGAACAAGGAGAGGTTGAACTCATGGTTAAAGCACTACGCAATTAATACCTATCACCTTAGCTTATTAAGCACCTACATTACTACACAGGTGAAATGGTCCAAATCTCCCATCCCATCATCATAAACCAATAACCATAATCCTCATTTCCAATGTTAAGCTCCCCGCTTAACTTCCAAAACCATCAATCCTCTAATCATGAATAAGTCCAGGCTGCTCTTAACCGTGAGCACGGCTGTCAAGACAGTTTTGACTCTGCAGAGTTTGTACCACTGTACCCACAAGTAGTGATTTCATCCCCCGTTGCCGGGTGGACTAAAAGAACCTCCATTATGCCAGTGGCTACGAACCACATTCACACTTCCCAAGTGTGTGGCCAAGAGATCACTACGAAGCCTTTACAAAGGGATTCCCGACGAGCGTGGGCCCACTGAGGTTTCACCCCTAACAGCATACAAGAGGCTCCAACCCCGCTGCAGTGGCCCCCTCTTGAGCCTTGCGGTTCATATGACAGTCCAGCTGACTCCTATTCCCCGCACCATCCAACACACCCATACTACGCCGGGGATACACCTAATTAATTGGCTAAGCTGCCCCATCTCAGCATGTGGTTGGCACTGTAAAGCCGGGTTACATGCTCCATGAACCGGTCCTTAGGATCCAGGCAAGTACTAAACACAAACCCAAGTCTCGTGCACCCAGCACACAACCAAAACATCCAACTTGCCTTGATCCCTACCTCTACATAACTCACAATGTCTCATTCAAGAGTATGGTAATATAAACTGATGATCTCATGTCCCAAATATCCCATTCTAAGCATGGCTAAGCATATGCATGTAAATAAATGACATGGTAAAATAAATCCCAACCCAAGCTACAAGGAAACAAGGTAATGCAATTCTAGGGAAACTTTCCTAGCATGGGTTTCATATTTCATTTGACAATGCAAATAATTCTATCTACACATCCTAGCATAGGATCAAAGTGGTCAAGGACACTTGCCTCCTTCTTGCTGCTCCTGAAATGGGTAGTCCTGATCTTGGAAACTGATAGCTTGCTCTTGAACAGGTTCTACTTCATACCATCACACATAGCAAAAAGAAAAACAACAATCATAAGACATAGTTCACACTTCTACTTCATACAAACCACACATTCACATTTATGAAAGTTTCTTTACCATTTTAGGTGTTGTGGATACTCTATGTGTGTTGATTTGGAGCTTGCATACACTTTCATTTACATGTGTAGGATTCCTACTTTGTTGTTCATATTTATACTCACATACTATATATATATATACATGTATATATGTGTGTTTCAGTTTTAAATAAATTCCTTATATATTAAACTACCAAGTATGTATGAAAAGTATTTTTCTCCTCCATATGTGCCTTCATAATTTCTATCAACCCTAAACTGAATTCTTTGTACTTTAGAAACTCCATTTATCATTTACTAGTTTCTATATTTTCAGATTTATATTCTTATGCATAATTGTGCATTTTATTATTAAATTAGTAATACACACTACCTAAACAGATTAGGTTCTGGTCCTAAATAATTTAAGATCATATTTTGACCTTGGCTTCTGATGTATACTATTTCATAATTATTTTCCCTATTTTTCTTTAACTATTCTTTACTTAAAAATGTGTCCCTATACTATTAAATGTGAATAATAGATGAAACAGATTTATTTCAGCCCCAAAAATATATTTTTATCTCACTCCAAAGTTTTCTAAGTACTGAGAAAGTTTTTAATAATTTTGACAATTAGGTTTGTCCCCCTTTTTAATATTTAAACACTAGTTACATATTCAATTTTCTAAATTAAATACTAAACAGGGCTAAAATAATGAATTCACCCCATTACAGGGTCTATAATATTATTTTCATAATTTCCAGGGGTCTAGCTACACTTTTCAGAGGTGTTTTTCTTAATTTCTATTAAGTCTAGGGGCTAAAACTGATTTTTAAATAAATTTACATGATTTTCTGGAGTTCCAGGGGCTAGATCTGAAGTTTCCGGGGCTAGCTCTCAATTCCAGAGAACCCCAGGGGGTAGCACGTAAGAATTCCAGTCTTTATAACGCGGGGCTGATGTGGACCGTCTGATTTTAAACCGACGGCTGAGATTATAACATCGAACCGGTACGCGGGGTTTTAAAGTCTACCGTGCGATTTAAAATAAACGGCGCACAAGCGGCCACGTCGCTCTGATCGAGCGCGGGCGGCGCTGCCGGCGGCGCACGGCGGCGGGAAGCGGCGATCTCGCCGGAAACTTTCGGATCCTCGAGAATTCTGCCTAGAACTGTGATCTTATGGCCTAGATCGGTAGAGGGGAGGTCAGGGATCTCACCTCGGGGGTTTTCTCGAGCTCGGGGGTCCTGGAAAGTGCTCGGCGGCGAGGTCCGAGGCAAAACCACGGCGAAGCTCGTCGGAGCTGGATTTGCACCGTAAGTCTTCGGGTTTTCTGCACCTGCAAAGTTCCCCGGAGGCGGTGGATCAAGACCAACGAGTTAGATCAGAGTTTCCGAGCTTAGATCGGCCAGAATTCACCGGCGAAGTCTCGGTGCTCACCGGAGTGAAAATCGGCGATCGCGTGAGAAAAACTGATCGGATCGGTTGTTTTTATAGCCGGGGGAGGGCGGTGGTTCTGTTGTGATCGAGTTGGAGTCCGCTGGGTCCGGAATTCGGCTGCGGGGACAGGTTTCCCGATCGGTTGCGATCGCGCGCGCGGGAGAGAGTCCGGGGTCGCGGGGTTAGGGATGACAGGCGGGTCCCACATGTCAGCGAGGGGCAGCGCGGCGCGCGCGGGGGCGGGCTGCGCGGGGGTTTGCTGGGCCGGCTGGGGTTTCGGCCCACTGGCCAGTTTTTTTCTGGCTTTCCTTTTTCTTTTTTCATTTCTTTTCTGTTTTGAGTATAATTTGAATTCCAGTTTGAATTTGAATTTTTGCAAAACATGCAATACGTCCAAAAATTTCTAAATTCCCCTCTGAACATGGTTTATGGTTCTAAATCAAAATTTGAGTCTTGACTAAAAATTTGGGGTGTTACAATCATCGTCCATTTTCTAGACTATACAATATAAGAAAATAAGAATTTCACAAGAACAAATTATTATTTATTTACGTTCACTTTACATTTATTGGAAGGGATAGGTCCTAAACCCACCCAAGAGTGACCGAGAGGAGCGTGCTTATAACGAGACGCGGAGTCCGGATTCAGACGAAATTTCGGCAGTATAACCACGTTGTTCTCCAACTGCACGCCCGATAATGGTGCAGCGGAGAACATTAGGGTTACGCCGTCGAAATTTCGTCTGAATCCATACCCCGCGTCTCGTCATAAGCACGCCCCCTCGGTTACTCCCAGGCTGTCCAAAAAGGGATAATTCCAAACCTACACGCCTCACATGTGTAACGCATGTGAGACGGGCCGGTCCGAAACGGGTGACGCATATTGTATAGGTTACGTGAATCTTACTTTTTGGATTGATTTTTGAGAGAGGTAAGAACGAGAGACAGGAAGAAAGAACAAGGGATAGACAGTGAAGTGGGTCACCCACAAAAATATATGTATTTTCGTCAACCATTTTTGGCTCACGAAAATACTTATTTTCATGTGATTTCGTGTGGTCGGGGAGGAAACCTAGCCCAAGCAACATAATTATTTCAAAGCTTATATATCAAAATAAGCTAACTTCAAATTGGTGGAACAGACATCTAAAGTAATATAACATAATTGCATTACTCAAAAATAACATCAACTACTAGAATCTCACACACAACAAAATCTAGAGACAAGTGTGTGTTTACATGACTAGGTTGGCATCAAAATGTTGTAGCCGTAGCTCAACACATGGGCTCAACACATGAACAAATAATGCACGCTCTTTTTATGTCAAACGGCGGTCAACGGCAACACTATAAACATATCATAGCTAGGTTCGATATGGTCAATCTTGCCAAAGCCGAATGCCTATTTGCATGTTCACTTCCACCATCTAATAAGAGTCAATAGTGTTTTTGCGACATAAATGATGCATATGCTACTATTGGATGTCTTGTATTATCATAGTTAACTTCTTCATGCAAACTTGTATACTAAAATCAATCCATACTACGATTGCAGAATTCACATAAATAAAGTTGATTATCTCGGGTAGCATTATATTCCACAAAATGTATCATTTTGATTAACTATTACATATCATATGTACCTATTCTCAGGAGCAACGGCCAAGACAGGCTCGGAGTAGAGGTGGCCGGGACACGCTCGGAGTAGGGGCGACGGAAACCTTGCGGCGCAGCAGCTTCGGCGACGGCGACGACGAGTGGACATCGACATGGCGCGGCACGGAGGTCAGCGCGGACTCGGTGCTGCAGCCAAGCGGCAGCAGCAGGGCAGCCTTGGTGCTGTTTTCACGCGGCAGCAGCTGTCAAGGCTCCGCGGGCGGCGTGTCGGCGACGCGGTAGCCGGGCGTGAGAGGCAGTGCAGCCTCCGGCGGCGTGGAGGCGAGCTCGTGCCGGGCGACGCTGTGGGTGGGAGGCACGGTTGTCCGGCGGCCAGGCGATGCTGTGGGCGGGCGGCACGGTGGTACGGCGGCCTAACAGCGCTGTGGGTGGGTGGCACAGTGGTCCGGCGACATGGCGGCGCGGTGGACGGGCAGCACGGTGGTCCGATGGACTGGAGTCGTGGTGGGCTGGCGGCCGGGTGTCGCCGTAGGCCGGTGGCGCGGTCGGGCCCGCGCAGGCGGCCTGGCAGCAGCGGCCTGGCAGCGGCCGGGCCACGGGCGGGTGGCTGGGCGGCGCGGTCGACCGGGCGGCGCGGTCGACCGAGCGGCGCGGGCGGCTGGCCGACGCGGTTGCCACTCTTCCGGGCAGCGCGGTTGCGGCGTCGCGTGCTCGGGCAGGGTGTCGGCGGCGGCGGCGGCTTGCACCTAATTAAGTCGGCCTGGGGGCGCGACCTAGTTAAACCGGGCGTATTTTTGTGTGCCAGGCGGTTAAACCCACGAAAGTATCTTAATTTCGTGTGCCACATGCAGAAACCCACGAAACTATCCACCCACACGACTGACCTAATTTCGTGTGCCACGTATGACAACCCACGAAAATAACTTTGTTTAGTGTGCCAGGCACAGAAACCACGAAAAAGTACCTAATTTCGTGTGCCTTTTATGGAAACCCACGACAAAGCACCTAATTTCGTGTGCCTGCTCCAAACCCACAAAAATATGTCGAACCGACAGAGCCCTGACAGAAACTTAGTTTCCTATGCCTGGTCAGAAAACCCACGAAATTAAACTTGTTTCGTGTGCCCGGTCCGGAAACTCACGCCAATAACCTAATTTTGTGTGCCTTTGATGAAAACCCACGACAAAGCACCTAGTTTCGTGTGCCTGCTCCAAACCCACGAAAATATGTCGGACTGACAGAGCCCTAACAGAAACTTAGTTTCGTGTGCCTGGTCAGAAAACCCACGAAATTAAATTTGTTTCGTGTGCCCGGTCCGGAAACCCACGCCAGTAACCTAATTTTGTGTGCCCCCGAACCAAACCCACGAAATAACCTAATTTCGTGAGCTGGCTCACAGACCCACGAATATAAATTGGGCTGACAAGGCGTCATTTTATGTAGTTATTTTCGTGAGCTTGGTCCACCCACGACAATACAGTACATCATTTTCGTGTGCCTTTAAGAAACCCACGAAAATAACTGCATTTTCATGTGTTCCAGTTGCGGCACACGAAATTAGACTTTAATTTCGTGGGCTTTCAATGAAACCCACGAAAATAACTTAGAATTTCGTGTGCTGCTATTTGGCTCACGACAACAAATTTTATTTCGTGGGGGCCGACGAAATTAAGTTTGGCCCACGAAAATTTATCGTTTTCCTGTAGTGCGGGTTGTGAACTCCACCACAGTTTTCTCAAAGAAGCGACGTACATTATTCAAAGTGCAGAATGATCATGTTACTTTTCAGAGACTAATAACATATGTTTCAGCACAAGTACATTTATAAATTTACACCTGCAACTTTAGTTTGAGAAGTGGTACCATAAAGATATATCATTTGCTATTTACATAAACTGTGCAGGGAACCTTATAAGACGAACAAATAAATGCATATAGTGATGTCAGTAGAAGTTTTATATCTCCGCGTCCAAGGCCCGTCTCTCAGTCGCTCCAGCAATGCAGCGACAGTATAGATCGTTGCAATGCACATTGATTGTATAGGATTATTGGTCTATGTTATATTTGATTCTCAGCCAGCAGTGACAGGATAAGTAAAATGCTTGAGAGGAATGTCAATTTCAGGATTGCCAGCATAGTACTCATTTATTTGCATTGTAAATGTAATACATTTTGGGAAGTCTACATTAGACCTGCTCATCGAGTCGCCAACTTGTTTAATCAACTCTGGTTAAAATAGTATCGTCAGTATTACAGTAGTACGTCTAGATCATTACATTTAAGTTAACCCCTCGCCCCATTTGGCGTACGCCAGATTTCGTGGAAAGTCCAATAAAATTGCAGAGTCCACAATAGAACGCCAGGCATGACTAACTAAACTAAGGGTCGTTCTCAGATCAGTTGTGCCGTATAAACTGGTGGACAACCAAATCTACTTGACGGTGACGCAGGTTGCCCTTTCGATCGAATACATCGTACAAGCACCGTATCCCTTACTTGCGTTTACACCACTAGAAAGTAACAATATAAACCCATTCCACCTAGCTCCATTCACCAAACAAAACTATACAGCACAGCAGCAGTAGTAGCAACCAATCGACTGGCCCGATCAACTATGGCCATCTCGAGGGCCTTGTTCCTTGCCATTGTGGGCTGTGCCTTCTTCTGCAGTGCTGTTTTAGCCGCTCGCGAGCTGAGTGACCACTTGAACATGGTGAAGAGGCACGAGCAGTGGATGGCGCAATACGATCGCGTCTACAAGGATGCTGCTGAGAAGGCACGACGGTTCGAGGTATTCAAGGCCAACGTCAAGGTCATCAACTCGTTCAACGCAGAGAATCACAAGTTCTGGCTTGGTGTCAACCAGTTTGCCGATCTCACCAACGAGGAGTTCAGGGCAACCAAGACCAACAAGGGGTTTAAACCAAGCACGGTGAAGGTTCCTACGGGATTTAGGTATGAAAGTGTTAGCGTCGATACACTTGCGGAGAGCGTTGACTGGAGGAACAAGGGTGATGTCACTCCCATCAAGGATCAAGGTTAATGTGGTACTATACATTTATAGTAATTCACATCTGTAAACACTTTTTTTGAGATGGCATAATGTCATGTCATATGCAACATGTCTCAAATAATGCAGGCTGTTGCTGGGCCTTCTCAGCCGTGGCTGCCATGGAGGGCATAGTCAAGCTTAGTACCGGCAAGCTCGCCTCACTTTCGGAGCAAGAGTTAGTAGATTGTGATGTCCATTGCGAGGACCAGGGCTGCGAGGGTGGTTTGATGGATGATGCCTTCAAGTTCATCATAAAAAATGGTGGTCTGACCACTGAGGCAGGCTATCCTTACGCAGAAGCTGATGGCAAGTGCAAGAGTGGATCTAGCAGTGTTGCATCCATCAAAGGCTATGAGGATGTGCCGGCCAACAACGAGGTTGCTCTCATGAAGGCAGTGGCAAACCAGCCAGTGTCCGTGGCTGTGGATGGAGGAGACATGACGTTTCAATTCTACTCTGGTGGTGTCATGACCGGCTCGTGTGGTACTGATTTGGACCATGGGATTGTAGCCATTGGTTATGGACAAACTAGTGATGGCACAAAATACTGCCTAATGAAGAACTCATGGGGCACTACTTGGGGTGAGAACGGTTACCTGAGAATGGAGAAGGACATCTCGGACAAGACAGGCATGTGTGGCCTCGCCATGGAGCCTTCCTACCCCACTGAGTAGGCAAAACTTTGATTCCCAAGTTCTATATAAACACATATATTGAATAATTGATGTATTGTTCCCTACTTATGTATACTCCATTCGTGTGTATCTGTATATTCTATAATAGATTGATCTACTGTGGATATGGACTTCTATATTCAGTAAAGTTCATTTAGATACAACGGATGTGTGATAAATAATTAAGACTTTATCTTCGCTATTTCTTTTAGCTACTACAGTTCTCTCTCTCTCTCTCTATACATATATATATATACATATATATGTCACTTAAATAAAAGATACAAAACATCATAACACAAGATCATGTCATGATCATTAGTGTGATAAACAGAAGCCATTAGCACCAACAATCTGTTGGAATTTGGCCCAAAAACTCAAGGTCCAATTAAAATTCTAAATATCTCTAAGGCCCATATATGGGAAGAGTGGGTGCTAAATTTTAGTAATATATATAGAGTGGATGTGGAGGGAGACTTTCTTATGAGTAGAATTATTCTACCACTCAACTCAAGTGAGGTGGAAGAGGAGTGGTACACACGCGCCACTCTTCCTCACTCGCATGCCATGTCTCGTCTCAAACACGCATGTTTTGTAAATTTGAGTCGAGTCAATTTTTATTTTTTCCTAGTTAGAAAATAAAGTCACAAATAGCTGAGTTGGTTCGGGTCACAACGAAATCATATATTGTTGTAACCGACTCAAAGTCTTTCTAATCTGCTATAAATAAGAGGTGTACGGGGGATATATTCATATACTACATAAGATACGTTTTGCCTCTTTTGCTGCTTGCACCGTCATCGTAGTCCACTCCATCCCGAGCGCTGATGTGCACTAATGATCAGGAGAGCAGGTCACTGAAACCACTCGGCCTTGGGGTCCTGCACCTAGATGTCATGCCTGGTTTTATATAAAGTAAAACCCGCCGCAATCTACATGTATGCCAGGATTGTTTAATCATACATGTAGGACAAATAGTGATAAACAGTTCTATATTAAATTTAAACAACATTTATACTTTAAATAAGTTTCGGATTGGTGCGGAAGAGGAAAAGCTTGTAGGACCGTCACAGGCAAATCGACTGTCAGCTACGTGACCTTCTTCACATCGTCTTCAATTGATCTTCTTTTCACCGAGCAACATTTATAGTAAAAAAACGCCTGAGCACATAGAGTACTCAGCAAGTGTAGAAAATAGATGACATGCAGGAATTTAACAAGAAAGGATAGACACGGGTTTAAGCACTAAACAACCTATCCTTAGTTTATCTTAGCATCCTGCATTACTAGGTGAATCATCCTAATATCCAATACTACATAAACATATACCGTCAAGTTAACCACCTGACCAACATAACCGTCCAGGTTCCACCCACCTGGACACCACTTCACCGGGTTCCCACCACCCGGCTACCAAGGACCAACCAAACCAACTAATCATGAGAGATCTATTAGTCCGCTCTTGACCGTGAGCACGGCTGTCTAGATGGTTTATTACTCTATAGAGTTTGTACCACTTTACGCACAAGTCGTGATTCCGTCCCCTGTTGCCAGCTGGACTAAATCCTCTCTTTTACCCGTGATAGCCAGTCACATTTCACACTTCCTATGGTGTGTGGCCAACAGATCACTATGAGGCCTTTACAAAGGGATTCCCGACTAGCATGAGCCCACTGAGGTTTCACCCCTAACAGCGTCCAGAAGGCTACAACCTAAGCTGCAGTGGCCCCCTCTTGAGCCTTGTGGTTCCCAAGGTAGTCCAGCTGACTCCTATTCCCCGCACCTTCTAAACACTCGCACTACATCGGTAATACACCTAATTACTTGGGCAAACCGTTCCATACAGTCTTCTGGTGGCACGGTGTAAGCTAGATCACAAGATCCTATGAACCGGTTCTTAGAATCTACGCAGGCACCAACACAAACCCGAGTCTCGTGCATACCGCACCCACCAAAACAACTAGCCTGCTAGATTCCTAACTACATCACCATAGTCCAATACCACATAAGTAAATATTTAGTCTCACAATTAACTGTACCAACCTTCCCACTCAATTACTAAGCATGGCTAAGCGTAATAATACACAACAAACCCAAACATACCCTCCCAAACGCAACTACAAGAAATGATATGGAATTCTAGTAAACAACCTATTTGGGATTCAAATTTAAATACATGCATGCAACTACTCTAGCTAAATTCCTAAAATAGGAGCAATGTGGTCAAGGGCACTTGCCTCTCAAGAAGTGCTGCTGCTCGGAACCTTCCAGGTCTTGGGCCTTAAAGGTCGAATGTTGACTCGGGGACTGGCCTATAGACGTTAGGTTATGGGTGATTGTGCAGCATCAGATCCATCCACTGATGAATGATCTGTGTCCGTATCACTGGAGGAAGAGCCTGAGTCATTGGTGGAGCTTCCCGAACTACTTGATCTACCAGCATTGTCCTTATTATCTTCCAAATGAGCTGGTGATGTTGAACCCATGTATCTCTCATTGTCATCTGTTGAATTTTCCTTTGGTAGGTCAATATCAACTGCTTCTTGTTCTGGAATCGGCTCTTGTACTATGATAATCTGATCCTGATCTGCCTCGTCCTGTCTCACATGATCTACCTTCTCCATGTCCTGATCTTGCTCAGCCTCATCCTGCCTTACCACAGCAAGCTCGGCCTTCCGCTTATTCTTAGTTAGACAATTCTTATAGTTTGTGACAAACCTATCAAGCTCCCATAATGTCTCAGCATCAAAGATATCAATATCAGTCTCGATCTCATCGTCATGCTTGCTAAGCGATAAGTTCCTCTTCTTTATGATCTGAACAACATTGTCTAGCTTTTCTGGTAGCAATTCCAAGTGGTTATTGCTAAGCCGCTGCTTCTCCCAGAAGGTCATATCGCTCTTATTAGGAACCCTCGCCTTCGGCTTCTTCAAAGCCGGGGATTTGCCAGTCTGTGGCTTTGGCGTCGCCTCCCACCCCTGCAACGTGGACCGTCGAGTCCGATTTCTCTAACACCCTAGAACTATATATCGCCTTGGGCTTCCTGGGCGCAGCGGAGGACGACGTCAGAGGCTGCGGTGATAATAGTGAACCTTAGCCTCGATCTCCGACCACTTCTCCTCAAACGTGTTGAGGAGCTGCTCGGCCATGAACTGGATGTCTTGCCCCTCGGGATTGTACGTCATGGCGTTCTGGAAAGTCAAGCGCACGTCCACAGCGAACTCGCGTCGTGACCTGTATTGCCCGGCTGCTAGCTTGGACTTGACCGTGCCGAGGTCCATTGGATTGGCGATGATGGAGTGGTAGTCGTGCATGCCGAGCGCGGTCGCATCGACGGACTTGTTGAACACCCAGTCGTGCTTGTGCTTCATGAGCCTGGCATGCAGAGCGCTGCAGCCTTGAACACTAGCGTGTAGAGGTTGCAGCGCGCCTCCGCGGACATCGTCGGTCCGGGTTTCTTGGGCCTGTGCTTGGATGCGAGCATGTGCATGGTGGAGGGGTCGGTGGTGGAGAGGGCGGAGGAGGGGGCAGAGACTTGGCGGAGGGAGTGGAGGCGGTTGGATGCGCCGCGCATCTGTGCATGCTCGACGGAGAGGCGGCGACGGAGGTTGCCGGGCCGGAGGGATAAGAGACGGTGGGAGGAGTGTGACATCCTGGCTCAAGGATTAATAGGATTGATATAACTCATACCATCAAGGTATACCTTCTTTTCCTGAAACCCACCTGCAAAGAACTTCGAGGTTAAGCGTGCTTGGCCCAGAGAAATTTAGAGATGGGAGACCGACCGGGAAGTCTTCTCGGGTGCACACGAGTGAGGACAAAAGTGCGCAGAAAAGACTAGTGTTTGGGCTGTGGGGCTAGTCCACAAGGAACTCGCCAGTCAGGGCGCGGGGCGCGGGGGTGGGGGCTCCCCACGGCTACGAGGGCGGTGGTGGGCGGAGAGACACGGCCGTCCTATACCTCATCCTCACAACAGGTGGCTTCCTAGTTGTTAGGACCACACCATAACCTATCCTATACCGAGGACACGGCCGTCCGAATGGATTCTACCTCTGCAGAGGTTGTACGCTGTACCCACACGCACGGACCATCAAAGACAGCCTGTCATAACCAACACCCAGTCGAAACATCACCTAGACCAGTCGTCCTCAGCCCAGTGTCATGACTTATCTCAATATTATCTCAGTTTTCACTCATAAATGCATATCTCTCTCTCCACCCTGGACGACTGTCGGGCTAGCCACCGGGGTTAGCCTAAGCCCCTCCCATACAGGGTCATGTGGTCGTACTGAAGAAAGTTAGGTGAGATGTCAAAACAACTCGGTCCTTAAGGCTCACCAGGGCAGCCTCCATACTCAAACCACGATCCTATCATTTTGATAGTACTCGCCGTAAGTCTACCACCACGGTAGCGCTTACACCAACACTAACTCTTCTGCCCCGGTCTCAACTCATGCTCTCCCCAACCATGCAACATAAACAAGGCAACATTATCATGCATAATCTCATCATATCAATATGCCACAAAAGAGAAACTAGTATTTTTACACTCTATCACTCGAAAAACTCATGCTCAACAATACAAAGGCCTAAAGATGAAGGGGAAGGGATAGGGATGGAGGGAGATGAGGTAAGTGAGGTGTAATTAATGCATGTTCCGGGAGCTTCTGTGGAGTGGATAAGGATGGGGGGAAGAGATATGTGAGGGGTGGTTCTAGAAGCTTCTCGTAGAATGGATAAGGATAGGGGAGGAAGAGGTATGTGAGGGGTGGTTCCGGAAGCTTCTCGTGGAATGGATAAGAATGGAGGAGGAAGGGGTATATGAGGGGTGATTCCGGAAGCTTCTAGTGGAATGGATAAGGATAGAGGAGGGAGGGGTATGTGAGGGGTGATTCGGGAAGCTTCTCGTGGAATAGGTAAGGATGGAGGGGAAGAGGTGGGTAGTGTGTGGTTTTAGAAGTTTCTCGTAGAATGGATGAGGATGAGGGAGGAAGAGGAAAAGGGGTTTGCCATTAGGCAAAAGTAGAGGGGTGGCTGCACCAGTTTTGATGAAAGGCATATCTGAAATCGGCCAAGAGTGTGCGTAATATGCCTGGTGGTTAACTCTATAACCATGATTTATTAGCTTACAAAAAATGGGGCGTTACAAAATTTAAGGATATTCTACGACTATTTGTGTACTACTTTACCTTGTTGCCTCTAATGGTCTTATCATCCATCAAATGGACGTGAAGATAATTTTCCTTAATACAGAGTTAGAGGAGGAAATCTATATGGAATGGCTTAATGGGTTCATAGTAAAGGGTGAATAAGGAAAGGTCTTTGTATGATCTAAAATAAGCACCTAAGCAATGGGATGAGAAGTTCGACAGGACACTAACATATGTGGGTTTTTCATTAATGAGGATAATAGGTGCTTGTATTATCGTCATATTGGAGCGGTAGTATTATATTATGCTTGTATGTGGATAATACTAACAAGTACCTGAATGTGAAGTATTACAATGGTCGAACGGAGCTGTCACCAACTGCCGCCTACCTCTACAACCCGTAGAATAGGCCATAATCAATGCTACCTAAACTATCCAAACATCATGATTGCTCAGCTAAGTAGTACCCTACCGTCACTCGAGTAACCCTGACCCTATGAATCGACATGGTCATAAACAGGAGTAATCTTACGAACATTGAACCTGTGTCGTAGTATAAAGTCAACTATGATACACATGCATAATATATCATACAAATATAAACTATAGTGAAAATATGATGAACATGATAATATAATAATATTACTAGACTATCATAACCACACATATGGAACATATAATCAAACAATAAACACATATTCCAAACACAACTATATAAAAATACTAATTTTATTAATAAGAATAAAGTGACAAAAAGCGAAAAAGATACAAGAGTCATACCAGATTCTCCAATAGGACTTGGTAAATTGAGAGGCCCCTTGCTAGGCCATTCTCCACTACAACTTGGCATAATTATAATACCAGAGAGTGATATTCTTCTAAGTGTGTGTGACAGAGTGAAGCACCCCCCCTATTTATACCCTGTCTAGTGCGGTTTCGTGAGTGAATCATCCCAGGAATCATTTGTTGTTGTCATCAGGAGTGAATCAGGGGGCCAACACGTGAAAGTTAACTGAGTTTAGCACCAGGAATAGATCGAGCAACCCAGTGAATCAGTCGACCCCCTGGTGGCCCACGTCGCACCAAGCCAGCTCCAAGTCACTGATTTGTGGGCCTTAAAGTCGATTCTAGATGATTCCCACATAGATTGAGTCGTTACACGCCTGTTTGTGGGGCCCTTGATCCATTAGGTGTCCATGTGGTGATCTCTCATTGGTCATAGTTGTGTTTCTTTGCCACATGAATGTGTTTTCACCTCATTTCTATATAAAATCACCTGAATGCATGCACAATTCTTTTGAGTACAAGTGGAACTACATTATTTATAAGTGTCATACGTGTATAGATGTCAACTCCTGCATGATTTTGAGTATAACTCACGGTCAAAATGTGTACTTAACAACTTAAACACTATGGATGAAAACCATTATCGATGATTCTTATGAATTGTGACAATTAAAAGGTGGCTGCCAAGGTGAACAATTATAAGAATAATACAAAGTCATCAAGACATGTGAAGAGACTTTTAAGGTCTATTAGGAAAATAAGACTCTTCGAAGTAATAATTGTTTCTTATATACAAGATAAGAACCTAGAAGATTCCATTACAAAGGGGCTATCACGTAATGTGATAGAAAATGCATGAAGGAAAATGGGTATGAGACTTACGAGTGTGACATCATATTTATTTGTTCAAGGATAAGAGTATCCTATTGTGAGACCCTCTATGTGAATATGCACAACTATACTCTCAAAATTGTAAGACATGTTAGCGAGAATGCTTAGTATATTTTTGTTGGCTACATTTAGCGAATATGTTGTCCTATAGAGCAATCTCGAAGGGAATATAACAATATGAGCTTTGTTTGTCTAATATTGCTATATGTAAGATTTGGATGATCTCTAGAAAGCTCATGAACAAGAGAGTACGACGTATATGCTCTACCCGTGGAGTAGGCTACTGGTAGTCAAGTACTAGTTATGATCTTTAGGTCAAATTAGTTTACACAAAACTTACAATCCAATATATAGTATAGTGTTCAAATTGTGAACTAATGTAGCTTAAGTATCTAGACAGATGTTCAATATAACAGTCTCTACTGAAACACTGGTATATCCAACAAGTAACAAGAAAGATAATTCTCTAAATGACTTTGAGATATGGTGAAGGATGTTGGAATTTGGCCTAAGAAAATCAATGCCCCATTGGAAACTCCTAATAAATATCTAATACCCATGTACGGAAAGAGTGGGTGCCAAATTTTAGTACTATATAGAGACTGGAAGTGGAGAGTGGTACCACTATACAAGTGAGTGCTTAGAGAAGATGTACACACGCTCTCATCCTCCTCCTCCTCCTCGCTCACATGCTCGCTTTGTACACACGTTTCATGTATTCGAGTCTTAAGCATAGTCAACTATTATTTTCTTGCTAGCCGGAGCTGAGCCGATTCGGATCGCAACCGAATCGTGTGTTGTTATAACTGACCCGGCGCCTTTTTAATCTGCTATAAATAAGAAGCATGTGGGGCGGTATTGATATACTACAGAACAATTAGGTCTTTCCTCTCTCGCAGCTTGCACTGAAATCATAGTCTACTCCCACCCAAGCACGGCAATGCATCGACAATCGGTAGAGCGGGTCTCCGGAACTGCTCGCGCTTGTGATTCTACCCCGAAAGAGAGTGAATAAGGTTTTTGAAAATCGCTCCACATGAATGCTGGCGTTCTTCATCATGGGTGGTCTACAGTCTAAGTCGGGCAATGTTGCTTACCACGGTATTTGTCGTCATCTGTTTTGACCGGTCTTCATCAATACTAACACGACATTATATAAAACAATTCCTCCCACTATAGATTAGTACTTAGGTGTTAAAATATGCTATTGTGGTATGGTGGTAGTTGCATGTGCTTTGCTACTGATCATGTTCATTATTGGTTTTGTCGTGAATTATTTCGAGAACTAATATGAACATAATCTATCGTCTTATGATGAACATTTGAAGACATTCAACCGTCAATAAAACATATAACAATAATGACATGAACATAATGTTTTATATGGGTGAACGTCCTTGAGGTAACAAAGCCGACCAATATTAATGGGTACATGTGGTTTTTTCTAGAACTTTTAGAGGATTGTTACAACAATTCTGGGGCTTTTTTCTGTAAAAAACCACACACCCATCGAAGACCTATTCATCCAAAAGTCTCCTTTCTAGCAAAACAATTGTGATCTTTGTTAAATAAGCCTAAAAAGCAAGGCGCAGCACTCCATTGACCAGCGCACTGAGTTGGGTGCTGTGGTTGGTGATGACACAGCATGGATCGACATTCTGGTGGCTGACGTCACTGTGTAAGAAAGTAACAAACAAACATCAGGTCCAGTGAATTAATTGATGAATTATTTCCTAGTTATCCATATTCCATTCTTGTGTGTCTGTATATTATATAATAGATTGATCTACAACATATATGGACTTCTATATTCACCAAAGTTCATTCAAAAACGATCAATGTGTAAATGATTAAGACTTTATCTTGACTATTTCTTTTATATTACAGTTATATATATATAATCACTTAAAATAAAAGATTTTATATTTGACACGTATAATGACTCAAGGGCCACGTGTAATCAAGCTAGATGACACCGATGCCATATAGGTTTTCTCCCGTAAGGATCCAAGTCCCTACCATGGACCAGGCGGTACGATTTCCAAACAGGCTCGAGGACCCCACGGATTGGAAAATGGAACAGTAGTTTTTCAATTTTTTTCTAGAAAATTCATTAGAAATCATGTGTTCAATCTCACAAAAATCCAAATGCTCTAGAAAGTGTTGTCAAGCACTAATTAAATACTGTTTGTGATATTTAAAAGGGAAACTTGTATGTTTGCTAGTGTAAAAAAGGGGGCATGTATTCACTCGCATGTTGAATTAATGTTTAAAAATTTACCCGATTGCAGGGTAGACATGTATAATTGCAATGTTTTCAAAAGGTTTCATGCTTTGACTTCGGTTGAATTTGAGAATTTCTAACTTCTTTTTATGGGGATCTGTTAGGCACTCCATTTTCAATTTATAATGTTTGAAACCTATGTCCAATATTTGTTACAGGTCAGCCCTGGTCGTTCGTTTAATCGAAATCAATTGGTCTAGTTTTTCATTTTTTTTAAGTTTGGTTATCCGGAAATAAAAACCAAAGTAACGCATATGAAAGAAAAAATCGGAACCTCGGTAAACTGAAAATTTTGGGTTGGTTCTCGGTTAATCTGAAACAAATGAAGAGGAGTGAGAGTCCGAGGCGAGCTGACAGCTGGGAGTAGCGGCGGCGTGGAGGAGGAGGAGCGAGTGGCCGGGGCAAGCTGACGGCGGGGAGGAGCTGGGGGCCGAGAGGAGCGGCGATGAGGAGGAGCAAGCGGCAGGGGGGAGCTAGTGGCCGGAGGGAGCAGCGGCGGCGGCTTGGGACCGGGAGGAGCAGGCGGTCAGGAGGAGCAGTGGTGGAGCGGAGTAGGTGACCGAGAGGAGCGGTGACGGATGGAACGGACGGCTGGGGTGAGTTGGGGGCCCAGAGGAGCGGGCATCTAGGAGGAGCAGTGGCGGTAGTTTGGGGACCAGGAGCGGGAGTAGCGGATGGTCGGTAATGAGCTGACTGAGGGAGTAGGGGTTCGGGTTGCCACTTGGGTTGGGCTTACTATGCTTATTGGGTCATATTCGCTTCCACATAATGCTAATTGAAATTTGTTACGGTTTTGTCAGTTCTATTTTTTGTTTCATTTCTTATTTTTTTATTTTGATGTTTAGTTCCGATTTTCTATGTTTAGGTCTGACTTACAGGATGGTTATATTATAAACACGTCAACATTAAAGATCTCATAAGTTGAGACAACATTAAGATTGGCACATCCCTTCTTGACGAGAGCTTTATTTGGCGAAAGGGTTATGGATTCGGCTTAGATGTATGATGGTGAGTTAGGCTACTAGACAAAGCACTAGCTACAGAGGGACCACTTATTAGGTGGTTAAAGGACAGGATAGTTAAGGGGACAACATGGTGGAGCCAGGTTAGCAGCATCATACGTAATTGTGGTAGCATTATCAAATAAATTGCAGCGGTTAATAAAAGTTTGGTTAGCAGCATCTTTTTTAAGCTTGATTAAATTTAAATTTGATCAATTTGATAGGAAAGTATTACTAAGTCTAATACTCACAGCATCAAAATAAGTGCACTATAAAAATAAAGTTCATGAGTATCTAGTAATAGGAATTTGAAATTATAGATATTGATAGTATATAAAGATAGATAAGATTATTTAAATGTAACTGAAGAGACCTGATGCAGTAATTTGTGATACCTATCTAAAATTTTAAAACGTTTTTAAAAATGATATACATACAAAATTTTCTAGGCCTAATTTAATAACTAGAAAAAATGCACGTTGAAGTATCTACATATTGAATTATTATAGCTTTTCTATTGTGAAGATGAATTAATATAGTACAATTGTTGTAATGGTTTCTATAGTTGTAGGGATTGTAATTCTAAAGCTTTGTAGGGCGTATGGAGGGGCTTCCGCTGACTAATGCCACATGGCCTACCAAACACTCTTGACACAAAGAAACTTATGTACAAAAGCTAATATAAACCATTCTATATTGGGGCATTTGCAAAACTGATCCTGTTTTGAATATCCTAATTGAACGTTTGACCCTCTTTTTAGGGTTCGTACATATGACCCTATTTTTTCAAATTGAACAGATGGATTGATCCTACTCTGTTTACACTGTTTAACAGTGTTAATTTAATGACAAAAAGACATCGTGCACTTGCACCGTTGACCCCACTTTTTAGTGTAATCTTTATGTATGACCCTACTTTATACACTAAACTTTCAACTTATCCATATTATTATAGCAAAATTTCAGGAACAGTTTAAACACATACTATCAATAATTTGACTATAAATAAATTTGTAAATCATAATTAATTTAAAATTTTAGAAAAGTTTGACAGAAATTTCAATATAACTTGACCATTTGGGTGACAAACAATTTTGTGTGAGCCATCCGAACACCTCTCATGATCAATTTCTGAGTTGAAAAATTCCATAGGATTCAAGGTGCTAGACAATTCAAACCTTGCCTTTTTCCCATAGTATTGTTTGGGGAGCCAAAAAAAATCCAGGCCTAGCGATATGATGTTCATTGCCACGCGAATGAAGCACAACTGAGGCAGTATCAGCAACTCCATCTACATTTCAACAGCATAAGCTATTATTTAGCAAACCTCTACTAACTAATAAATAGGCAAGGATAGATGTTAAAAATGTTAAAACAACAACTCCATCTGCAGCCCGTCGCGCACGACCGCGGCCGCTCGTCGCGCACCACCCGCAGCTGCTTGTCGCGCACTGCCAGTGGCCGCCGCCAGCCGTGTGCCACGCGCCCTCGGCCGCCGCCGCACATCACCTGTCGCCAGGTGCCTGCCGTCGCCCGCGCCCGCTGCAGCCCGTGGCGCGCACGCGGCAGCCGCTGCAGACCGTCACTAGGATTACAATGGGTCGGCTTCGGGTCCGATAGAGCAAAATCCTGCCCGAAACAAAAGAGATTGTGTGTGAAATTTGATATCGATATCTGCACCCATGGGTGAGAATTCGCACACGCACCGTCGGGTTTCGGGTGCCCGTCGGGTTTAACTTTTTTATAAACATACTACAACCATTTAATAAATAAGTCTAAAAAATCAACCATTTTAAATGGTTTTGCAACAAAAAATATTAAGTTGCTTATAAAGACTGTAAATATAGGTTGTGATAAGTAAGATGAAATAATTGAGTTATATAAAACAAACAAATTTGACTTTAAAATTATAAGCATAAATTATTTCTGGTACCCATCGGGTACCTGCGGGTGCAAAATAAAACCCGCACCTGCATACGCGACAAGTCGGATCGGGTGCGAGTTAGATCCGCGGGTAGAAAATCTCACCCGCACTCATTGGGTGCAAAACCCGTCGGATACTCGTGCCCGCGGGTGGGATTGACATCCCTACCCGTCACGCGCACGCCCACAGTTGCTGCAGCCCGTCTCGCGAACGCCCGCAGTCGCTACAGCCTGTCATGTGCCGCCCGTGCACACCTGTTGCCGCCAATTGCTCGTGGCCGCCGCTGCCCCAAAAATGTGCTCCCACCGCCGCTACCCGTCACGCACGCCTGCCGCCTCTCCGCGCCGTTCATCGCACGCGCCTGCTAGGTTTTCTCCTGTCGCCTGCTGGATAGGGAACAGTAGCAAGTGCTCGCTGGATATGAACCATTTGTGTAAATAGGGGTATTTCGGTGTTTTTCTATGATTTATATGATTTCTTATGTTTTTATTAATCCAAAATAGATGGAGCTAACAGAAGGTTAAACAAGGTCAAACGGTGATTTCAATTTCAAAAACATGGGTCAAATGTACAAACTCTAAAAAAGAGGGTTAAAAGTACAATTAGACTTTAGAATGGGGTCAGGAGCGCAATTGTGCCTTCTATATTCTGTACTAGCACTTATGAGCCACAATTTCTATCTTTTAAGGGCTTATGCTCTACTCAAGGATAAAGTGTCTCTAAAATTACTCAGATCGTCACTGAGAAGTTGTTTAGCTACAAGATTTATCAGATAAGCCAAAATAAGCCAGGAAGAAGCCAGAGCCAAAGCCATTTCTTTTATAATCTAGAGTATTGCCCAACAGGACCTAAATTGTTTAAATAGAAAAAAAGGAAAGCTAAAACATATGCAACATAGATTTTATTGTGTTCCCTTATTCGTGAAGAAGACATTTTATACAACCATATAAAATGTGTGTCATCAATGTATGAAATATACAGACCAATAATGAAAAATGAGAAAATGGTGCATAATGCTCATCCAGTTTTCTCTTTGTTGTTCGGTCTGTGGATCTTTCTTTCAGAATGAGAAATTTGATTTTCATGACACTAAAAGATTGTGAGTAATATACAATCGAACCGATTCAGTACACTTTAGTACCACTGAAAGATCCCACCGTTTAGAAAGTTACCATCCCGTCCACTTCTGTCAATGTTTTCAATTCTTTCGTTTTCTTCTTTTCAAATCATTGAGAAGGCTCAAGTAGCGCTGCTGTTCCCCATGCATTGCCTCGTTTCCATCCTGGACACCTCTGATGCACAGCTCGCACACCGCCGTAGCCTCGCATTTGTAGGTCCACTGCAGCGTTTCATACAAAAGTATTGAAGCTGATAATATGTCTCAAAAAATCCAGAACACAGGTCTGGCAAGATAATAATACGTCTCATAAAAAAAGTAAATCCCCATCCCACTCAGAAAATATGTCTCGAATTAAGATAGTGAAGTCATTACCGCGTAGCGTTTCAAGCAGAGGTATTGGACCTTATAATACTACGCCATAATGCTTTTGTCGATGAAGAAATGACATAGAAATACCAAGCATAGACATTTCTCATAACGATGGTTCATACTGAGGTCCACAATACGCAGAACTATGAGTCTTCTTTGTTTTTTTAGAATCGAAGGATTATATTAATTCAAATGCATGATACAGAGATGAGATGGAATTGTTCCCATTGAAATGTTGTGACTGTTGGGACTGGACAGCTGAAATTATGATTGAGAGTCAGACAAGAATGCAAACAGGAGGTATTGACATTATCCCGTTGATCTCGTTTGGGTAACCCATCAGCCCTGGAATAAAGTTTTCTTAGAATCTCGTGCGACTTGATGGAAGTGTCCTGATAGAGCTCCGAATTCTTGAAATATCGGCCTCAGTAACCAGTGACCCGGATGGTGTCTCGGGTCCCGGTGTCGCGCCGCATTGGCCAAAATTTGGCTGTGGGTGTAGAAGTGAACTTGCTGCCAGTTGAGATGTTTGGCCAGGCGTGCTGCTAGCAGTAGCGCTTTTGCCTCTGCCATGAGTGGATCTGCAGGAGCAAGCAGTAATGTTTGGATAAATAGAGCAGTCTTCAATGTTGCGGTGCTGTCGATGATGAAGATCCCAATTCCGGGAGGTAAAGTTGGAGACGAGTGAGGCGGTTTCTGGAGAGACGCATCGGTGAGCATCCGAACTCCAGGTCTGGTGGCCGGTGCCTGCAATGTTGAAGATGTTGCGGAGGATGGTGTGCCTGGCGCCAGCCTGATCTCTGTATTACAACAAGTAGTCAGCTTAGCAGCCTAGGCTCAGCCAATCAAAGAATGAAGCAGCCTACTCGCTAATATTGCGAGGAACTACAAACACCAAGTGTTTTGCCTACCGCGCATCCATTTGATCTCATCCCCTTTGGTGGACGTCAGGTCAAAATGCATGTCCTCAAACAGCCCCCAAAGCTGCATATAATCCTCCATCAAATTTGCTGTCAGGTTGTGCATGAGGTCTTGGATCCAATTTGAATCCATGAGAGCATCCATCATCGATTTGTTTTTCCTTCTGTTATGGTTGTAAAGCGCCGGAAACATGGATGTCGATGTAAGTCTATGTAGCCAGTTTGAGTGCCAGAATTTTGCCTCTTAGACTATCAGCGCCTCCGTCTCTCCTGAAGTGCTTGGGCCTCGCCACGGGACTCGGCCCAGGAGGCCAAACACCCTCATCTCTAGGTCATGCTGGGCGCGTGCGTAACGTGTGTGTGGTGGACTTGTAAAGGGAGAGATGAGAGAACAGAATCCCTTGGGTTGTAACCAAACAGCTGAACTCGACTCCTCTCTCTCCGAAAGTTCGGCTTGGTTCTTTCCCAATCTTTCTCCCTTCCCTACCTCGCCAATCCCTATCTCGCCAACCCACGGAGCCATCCTAACAATTGGTATCAGATTCGCCGCTGATCCACCCTAGAGGAGCACCACCACTACACTCGTCGTCAAAAATCACTCGGAGCGATGGAGCCCAACACAAAGCTCCTTCTCGAGGAGATGCTGCAGTAGATTTAAGCCGAAATCGAGAAGGGGTTCGCCGACCACAACGAATCCATGGACCGCCGCTTCACCGAGCTCGTCTCCGCCGACCAGCAGAACCTCGAGCGGGTCACCGCCCTGGAATCATCGGTTGCGGAGTTTAACAAGAGCTTCGATACTTAGAAGCCGGAGAACGAATCGACCATCACCGACGTCAAGTTGGAGATCTCCAAGCTGAACAAGCTCTTCGAGCGGGACGCGCGCGAGCACCAGGCAACTCAACCCGGAGTCCTAGGCATGGAGTCGGTATTCGAGCACCCGGTCACCGGAATCTCCGCCGACAGCCCAAGTGGGCACCGCTTCACCACATCTCGCTGGGATAGTGGGTTCGGGTCGGTCTATACCCACATCCCGGTCAAGGGTACGTTCAACCAAGATCTCCCTCGTGTCCTTCGTTTTGTTAGCCCTGCTCATGACCGCATCCCTCAATCGGTGATACACCGTGGGAATCTTCACAAATTACCATTTCTAGTATTTGATGGCGATAACCTCAAATTATGGAAGTCACGTTGCGAGAGCTATTTCGAGATGTATTTCGTAGATCCCAACCTCTGGGTCAAGATCTCGTCCCTTTACTTTGAGAGCATTGCAGCCCGGTGGCTGCAATCAGTCGATAGGCAACTCGCTCATACATCTTGGTATTAGAGGGCTAATGGTGGCTGTATTAGATGGATCATAATACTGAGTTACAAGTCTGATTATATAGAGGGATTAGGAAGGGGAAAAGGACTAAACTACCCCTAACCCTAATCCCTCACTAATGACTAATATGCCCCTGTGACACACACATAATCACAGTGTCTAACACCCCCCGCAGTCACAACATCTAGCCACTGCAGATGTTGAGACTGGACCGGAACTCGGAGAACAACGACGACGGGAGGCCCTTCGTGAAGATGGCGGCGAACTGCGTCGTCGTCGGGACATGGTGTACCCGAATCTCGCCTCGTGCAACCCGCTCACGAACAAAGTGGAGGTCGATCTCCACATGTTTCGTGCGCTGATGCTGGACCGGGTTGGTGGAGAGGTACACGACGCTGACGTTGTCGCAGTAGATGAGGGTGCTCCTGGCGACGGAAGTGTGGAGCTCCTGAAGCAGCTGCTGGAGCCAAGAGGCCTCAGCTACGCCGTTAGCCACGGCGCGATACTCTGCCTCAGCACTCGAACGCGACACCACGGGTTGTCGCTTCGAGGACCAGGAGACGAGGTTACCGCCAAGGAAGACGGCGTACCCAGAAGTAGAACCTCATGTGTCCGGGCAGCCTGCCCAGTCAGCATCGGTGTACATGACCAGCTCGGAGGCCGTGTCACGTCGAAGGAGGAGGCCGCAGTCGAGAGTACCTCGTAGGTACCGAAGAATCCGCTTCACAACGGTGAGGTGCGGCTCCCTCGGGTCATGCATGTGGAGGCACACCCGCTGAACTGCATACAAGATATCCGGCCTGGTGAAGGTGAGGTACTGAAGAGCACCTGCAAGACTCCTGTAAGTAGTGGGGTCAGAGACGGGTGTCCCGTCGGTGGCGGAGAGCTTCGCCTAAGTATCCACTAGAGTGGAGCAGGGCTTGCACTCAGTCATGCCCGCTCGCTGGAGGATATCTAGGCAGTACTGTCGCTGGTGAAGGAATAAGCCGCCCGGTCGGTCCTCGACCGCAATGCCCAGGAAGTGGTGAAGACGGCCCAGGTCCTTCATAGCAAACTTCTGCTGTAAAGCAGAAATGGTGCGCCGAAGTAGAGCCGGACTAGACGCTGTTAATACAATGTCATCGACGTACAGTAGGAGGTAAGCAGTGTCACTGCCACGTCGATAGACAAACAGCGAAGTGTCCGACTTAGCTTCGACGAAACCCTGTGAGACCACGAAGGAGGCGAACCGGCTATACCAGGCTCGCGGTGCCTGCTTCAGTCCATATAGGGATTTGTTCAGCTTACATACCATGTCTGGGTGAGCTGAATCAACAAACCCTGCCGGCTGACTGCAGTACACCGTCTCGATCAGTGTACCGTGGAGGAAGGCATTCTTGACGTCCAACTGGTGGACAGGCCAAGAACGCGAGAGAGCCAGCGACAGAACGGTACGAACCGTCGCCAGCTTTACCACCGGGCTGAAGGTCTCGTCGTAGTCGACTCCAAGGCGCTGAGTGAAACCCCGGAGTACCCACCGAGCCTTGTACCTCTCCAAGGTACCGTCCGCCTTCTTCTTGTGCATGAACACCCACTTGCCCGTGACAACATTGCCACGACCAGGACGGGGAACCAGGTCCCAGGTCCGGTAGGCAAGCAGAGCCTCATACTCTTCCTCCATAGCGCGGCGCCAGTGAGGGTCGGCGAGGGCGCTACGCACGGAAGTAGGTATGGGTGAGATCGAAGAAGAGTCGGTCGGTGGAGAAGTCGTCGACGAGAAGGCAGCTCCGGTGAAGCGCTCAACTGGAAAAAAGACTCCCGGATGCACGTCGAGTCACCATCGGGTGGACGTGACCAGGATCCCTGTGGAGAAGAGGAGGGTTGTACACCGGGCGCTCGGGTACAACAACCTTCTCTCATCTCGGGGCCACGCGTGGTGCAGCTAGAGTAGGGCCGCCCCCCCCCCCCCCCCCCCCCCGTGCTCGTCGCTGGTAGGCAAGTACGGGGTCGGCGAAGCGAGAAGTTGTCGTCGGTGCTGCTCCTGGTGCATCTGGTGATGTCGGGCTTGCTGCAGGTGATGTCGGGGAAGCTGAGGCCGTGCGTGGCGCAGTAGTCGACGTCGGGGACGCCGAGGCCGCGCTTGGCACAGCAGGCGTCATCGGGGACACCGGGGCCGCGCGTGGTGTAGTGGGTGATGTCGGGGGCGTCGAGGACGCGCGTGGCGCAGCCGGTGGCATCAGGGACGCCGGTGCCACGCGTGGTGCAACCGGTGGCGTCACGGACGCCGGTGCCGCGCGTGGCGCAGCAAGTGGCGTCAGGGACGCCGGGGCCACGTAAGGCACAGCAGGTGGCGTGGAAGACGCCGAAGTCGTGCGTGGCGTAGCGGGTGGGTAACCTGCAAGAGGTAACCGACAAGGTCGCTGTACAGGAGCGGCCTCGGGGTCAATAGAGAAGAGGGAATCCAACTCAGCGACGGAGTCAGAGGACGGGGTGGAAAAGGGAAATGAAGACTCGTCGAAGACGACGTGTCGGGAGATCAAGATACGACGGGTGGTGGGATCAAGGTACCTGTACCCCTTATGGTCAGGGGAGTACCCAAGGAAAACACACTGAGTCGAGCGAGGCGCAAGCTTATGGGGGGCTGTGGCAGAGAGGTTCGGGTAGCAAGCACACCCAAAGACCCGAAGATGGTCGTAAAGAGGGTGGGTGCCGAACAAAGTGAAGTGAGGGGTGGGAGCACTAATCGCCTTAGTAGGAAGGCGATTAATGAGGTAGGTGGCAGTGTGAAGCGCCTCCGCCCAGTAGCGAGCATGGGTAGAAGCCTGAAACATCAGGGAGCGCATGACATTGTTGGTGGTCCGAATCATGCGCTCAGCCTTGCCGTTCTGGGGGGGAAGTGTACGGACATGACATGCGCAACTGAACACCGCGAGAAAGCATAAAGTCACGGAACGTAGAGTTATCAAACTCGCGCCCGTTGTCGCACTGGACCGCACGGATCGTGCGCCCAAACTGGGTGGACACCCAAACGAAGAAGTGAGAAAGAGTACCGAAAGTATCAGACTTCTGTCGCAAGGAAAAAGTCCACGAATAGTGCGAAAAATCATCAACGACCACCAAGTAATACTTGCATCCAGAAACACTAAGAACAGGTGAAGTCCAAAGATCACAGTGAATCAAATCAAAGATGTGCTCGACACGAGTGACAGAGTGCGGAAAAGGAAGTCGAACGTGGCGACCCAACTGACAAGCATGGCAAAGAGACTCATGAGTACCCCGAGTACAAGATATCACTGAACTACCAAACAACTTCGACATAGCATCAACACCGGGGTGGCCAAGCCGACGATGCCAAATTGTCGAAGAAGTTATCGTAGTCAGGGCAAGGGGTGGAGCGGAAGCAGGAAGACGCATCGTGTACAGGGGACCCGTACTATCACAGCGAAAGAGAATGCGTCGAGTAGTAAGATCCTTCACAGTTACACCATAAGGATCAAACTCAAGGGAAACATGGTTGTCAGTAGTAAAACAACGAATGGAAAGAAGGTGTTGAATGATGTCAGGAGCAACAAGAACATCACGTGGCTGAAACGAATTCGGCGAACCCGAGTCACCTACTGAGGTGACTGGGAGAGTCGACCCATTCCCAACAACGATAGATGATGGATCAGAGGGACGGGAAGGGCGGGTAGAGGAGAGGATACCGACGTCAGGGGTGGTGTGGTACGAGGCACCGGAGTGCACCACCCAGTCAGGGCCAGACGGCGTGAGACCCCGCAGGTAGACCGACGGTGTTGAACGGGTCGCGACATTGCCCCGGCGGTGGCGGCGCAGGGAAGGAAGACAACACGCGTGGACCCTCGACGGTCGTCCCAAGCGAGTAGGCAACAGCCGATCCAGGTACACCAGCGGCTGTGGGCCAGGGGCCGGCGGCAGCTGCGGGCCAGGCGGCGCTGTTGTGGGGGGCTGCAGGGCCGGCGGCCCAAGGGGCGGCTGCAGCTGCTGCGGGCCAAGCAGTGGCGCTGTCGTGGGGTGCTGCAGAGGCGACGGTGGCGGGCCAGACGGCAGCAGCGAGCCCAGCTCGAGGGGTGGCAGCGTTGGGGGCTGCAAGAGCGCCGGCGGCGGCCAGATGTGGCTGCGCGGTGGCCCAGGGTGGTGACGCGGTGGCATCTGGCCAGGGGGCGGTGGCGGCCACGCCAGCCCTCCCCGAGGCGGCGGCGGCGCCCTCGGGCGCCTGCCATTCAAGCCCAGATCCGGGCGGCCCGGGCACAGATCCGGCGGCAGCCCAGGGCGCTGCGGCCCAGGGCGCGGCTGCGCGGGCTGGAGACGCGCCGGCGGCAGCGGCGGCCCCGCCGGGCAGCGCGAATGCGTGGGCGAGAGGCGCTGCAGTGGCGGTGGCGGCCCTAGCGGGTGGCGCGACTGGGGCGCTGGCGGCGGCGGTGCCAGCGGCGGGCCCGGCCCTGGTCGCCACGGTGTGGTTGGGGGCAGCGGAGGCGAACGGGGCGGCGGTGGCAGCAGCCACAACGGGCGGCACGGCTGCGCTGCCGGCGAGGCCGGCGGCTGCTCCTGCGGGCGGCGCGCCGGCGAAGGCGGCAGCGGCGGCGATGCAGGGCCACTGCAGCGGCGGCGGCTGGACCTGGGTCATTAGGGTTAGGGTTAGGCCCTAATCCTAATTAGTTCCTAGCTGATATCATATTAGAGGGCTAATGGTGGCTGTATTAGATGGATCATAATACTGAGGTACAGGTCTAATTATATAGAGGGATTCGGAGGGGAAAAAGACTAAACTACCACTAACTCTAATCCCTCACTAATGACTAATATGCCCCTGTGACACACACATAATCACAGTGTCTAACACTTGGGATTTGTTCCGCTCTCTAGTTTTAGACTGTTTTGGGAAAAATAAACACCAGCTCCTTATCCGACAGCTCTTCCACATCAGACAAACTGATCCAGTAGCTGACTATATTGCTAAGTTTTCTGAATTGGTCGATCGGATACTTGCCTATGACACCACCACAGACCCATTGTATGTTGTTACATGTTTTATCGATGGATTAAAGGCAGACATACGTGCTGCTGTTTTAATCCAACGACCTCAGGACTTCGATACTGCTTGTGTGCCGGCCTCATTGCAGGAAGAAGCCGTCGAACTCACCAAGAGGAGAGAGTTTAAACGACCTGAAATATTTTCTTCTGGCAGTGTGGAATTCCCCAATACCACAGATCTTCCTACCCAAGAGCTCTTCCTCTTCAGCCTCCTCCATCAAGAGCTGCACAAGCAAAAACCAGACAATATGCACTTATCAGATCACATGAAGACCCAACCGAACCAAGAGAAACTGGAGGCCCTCAAAGCTTATAGAATAGCTAAAGGGTTGTGCAAGATCTGTGCCGAAAAATGGCACAAAGGACATAAGTGTTCCCCTGCAGTTCAGTTGCATGCAGTTCAAGAGCTGTGGGAACTCTTTACACTCGAAGAGACCAATTCAGAAACCAAGGATGAATCAACGGAACCTCACTTTTCATGACTATATCCCCAGCTGGATATTCAGGCAAGGATGCTCCTAAAACGATGAAAATTTTGGGGACAATTCAACATGTGGAAATTCTGATTTTAATTGACATTGGAAGCTCACACTCATTTCTGAGTTCCCAGGTGGCTGCTAAACTGACCGTGGTGTCTCCATTACCCTCACCCATCTCAGTCTCAGTTGCAAATGGTCAAGTCATCCCCTGCCGTTCAGAAATCCAATCAGCAACTTGGTCAGTCCAGAACCACACCTTTACATCAGACTTCAAAATATTACCCCTTCACTGCTATGATTTAATCCTGGGCATGGACTGGGTCGAGGCTCAGTCTCATGGAGGTGCATTGGGGCTAAAAATGGATGTCCATATCACTTAACAACTCCAATGTCCTGCTACATGGCATATTGCCATCTCTTCCCCCAGGCACTATGATCCGGGTACTTTCCACTGAGGCAGATTCCAGTCTTGCTTCCACTACTCCCATTTCCCCTGATATTCAGATCATATTGGATGAACTTTTGGTCCTCTTTGAACCTCCTTCAGGTCTTCCACCAAGCAGAGCATGCGACCACAAAATCCCATTATTACCGGGAGCTCGGCCCGTTAATATCAGAGCCTACCGTTACCCACCCAAGTTGAAACGGAAATGGAGTCGCAGGTCCGGGAAATGTTGAACAACGGACTCATTCAACCTATTCCCAGTGCATTCAAATCCCCAGTCCTCCTTGTCAAGAAGAAAGACAACACCTAGCGTTTTTGTGTCGATTTCAGGCACTTGAACGCGCTAATGATGAAGCGGCAATACCCCATTCCACTAATGGTGGACATCTTTCATGAGCTCTCGGCAGCCTGATGGTTCACCAACCTCAACCTGTGGTCCGGGTTCCATCAAATTCTGATGAGCCCTGGGCAGGAGCACAAGACCGCCTTCTCCACTCATGAGGGTCACTTCGAATTTGGGTTCTCGCCTTTGGCCTCACAGCTGCCCCAGCAACCTTCCAAGGTGCTATGAACGCTACACTACAACCCCTCCGCAAATGTGTTATGGTCTTTTTCAACGACATCCTAATTTACAATCTGGACTACAAATCCCACCTGCAACACATTCGTCAAGTACTTCAGCTACTCCTTAAGGATCATTGAAAGGTCAAGCTTTTAAAATGCTCTTTCGCTTAGCAAACTCTAAAGTACCTGGGTCACATAATCAGCGGCGATGGCATCGCAACAGACCCATGTAAGATCTCATTGTCAACTGGCCGACACCACAAAATATCAAAGAACTTTAGAGTTTTCTGGAGCTAGCCGGGTATTATAGGAAATTCGTTCGGCACTACGGCGTCATCAGTAAGCCCTTAACTAACCTCCTCCGGAAGAACATACCATATATATGGACAAGTGATCACGATCAGTCCTTCTCAGCATTGAAGACCGCATTATATTCAGCACATGTTCTTGCCCTGCCCAACTTCGCCCAACCTTTCTGTGTCGATACCAAGGCCAGCGGTTCAGGGTTTGGGGCGCTTCTCCTGCACAATGATCATCCAATTGCATTCAGCAAGCCTTTGGGACCCAACACACTGGGATTGTCGACTTATGAGAAGGAGTATCTTGCAATATTATTGGCAGTTGAACAATGGCGGCATTCCTTCAATTTGGAGAATTTATAATCAAGACGGATCAACGCAGTCTCTCCCACCTGTATGACCAGGGGTTGCATAGCCCATGGCAGCAGAAAGTTTTTACTAAACTCCTCGGCCTGCAGTACAATATCCTGTATAAGCAAGGTACGGAGAACCGAGTGGCGGACGCACTGTCGCGTTGCTCCCACCCTGAGCTCTCGGCAATTTCACTGGCCTCGCCATCTTGGCTCTCGGATGTAATCAGCAGTTATCAGAACGACAACAATACACAAGACAAAATAGCAGCCCCATTAGCTAACAAGGACGCGTCCCAAATTTTTCTCTGAACAATGGTATTCTTCGTTACAAAGGGCAAATTTGGGTCGGAAACAAGCCTGAACTACAGCAACAGATCATATCTTCTCTTCACGACAGTGCCATCGGGGGTCACTCAGGCCTCCCAGTTACCTTACGCCGCATCAAGCAGCTGTTTGCCTGGAAGGGACTCAAATCCTCTATGTCGACATTTCTGGCAACCTGCTCCATCTGCTAGCAGGCCAAACCAGACAGAGCCCACTACCCCGGCCTTCTGCAACCACTGGAAGTGCCTTCATCTTCATGGCAGACTATATCAATGGATTTCATCGAAGGCCTTCCGCCCTCCGGTCATGCAAACTGCATACTTGTCATCGTGGATAAATTTTTCCGGTATGGTCACTTCATTCCCCTACATCACACGTATTCCACATAAACTGTTGCCCATGTCTTCATTGACCACATCTACAAATTGCATGGCATGCCGACGGCGATCATCTCTGACCGCAACCCTGTCTTTACAAGCAAGTTCTGGTGCAAACTGTTTCAGACCGCAGATGTTCAGCTGAGAATGAGCTCTTCATACCACCCATAATCTGATGGCCAAACAGAGAGGGTCAACCAGTGCCTTGAAACCTTCCCTCCGATGCGTACACTCTTGTCTTTCCAAATGAATCAAATGGCTTTCTTTAGCCAAGTTTTGGTACAATACAAGCACCCACTCATCACTGGGAAAGTCTCCATTCGAGGTTCTACATGGCTGCCAGCCAAATGTCCTGGGTATCTCTCCTGATAACTGCTGCTCCAATCAAGGCCTCAACACTTGGCTTCAAGAAAGAACACTGATGACTAACTTGGTCCGACAACATATTCTTCAGGCTCAACAACGCATGAAGCGCCAAGCTGATAAAAGCAGGTTTGAACGAACCTTCGCCGTGGATGATTGGGTCCATGTTAAGCTATAGCCGTCTGTACAGTCCTCGCTGTCTCGACGCTCTTCTCAAAAGCTGGCGTTCAAATTCTTTGGGCCATTCAAAATTACTGATCGTATCGGTTCGGTTGCTCAAGCTGGACATTCTGGAATCCTCATCCATACACCCATTGTTCCATGTCTCTCTGCTCAAAGAGGCTCGTCGTCGTCCACTGCAGGTCAGTCCGTCTCTCCCCGACAGTAACTTCTCATTGCAGATTCCAGAACACATTTTACAGTGACGGCAGATTTCTCAAGGTGGCTCAACTATTCAACAAGTACTTGTCAAGTGGCGTCACATGCATGAGGAGCTCTCTACCTGGGAGAACGCCGATCAGCATCGCCACTCCTTCCCACGCGCTCCTGCTTGGGGTCAAGCAGGCTCTGAAGAAGGGGGGATGCCAGCGCCTCCGTCTCTCCTGAAGTGCTTGGGCCTCGCCGCGGGACTCGGCCTAGGAGGGCAAACACCCGCATCTATGGGTCATGTTGGGCGTGTGTGTAACGTGTGCGTGGTGGACTTGTAAAGAGAGAGACGAGAGAACAGAACCCCTTGGGTTGTAACAGAACAGCTGAACTTGACTCCTCTCTCTCCGAAAGTCCGGCTCGGTTCTTCCCCAATCTTCCTCCCTTCCCTACCTCGACAATCCCTATCTCGCTAATCCACGGAGCCATCCTAACACTGACCATTGTGAACTGTGACTTTCATGGAAGCGGCGAACAGGGCAGGGTTGAAGGCAATTGACATCAACGGGCAATTCCATGTCATGACATGGCCTGTCCGGTTGTGTCGGTGAGACCACATCCATCTGAGTCACTGAGCTCAGCTGAAATGCTCCAAGTTTGTGACGCCTAACCCATCGTGGTTCAAAGGTCGACAAACACGAGCCCAACTCACCTACATTTGTCATCTTTTAACTGTTGAGTGCCTGCCCATAGAAAAAGCCTCATGATTTTATCCAGGTCTTTGTAAAACTTCATTGGTGGCTTTTGTAACACCCCCAAAATGTAGCAAATGCAAATGCAAATAGAGTGGACGTGATGCATGTTGGATAAGAATTCAAATCCAAACCAGAATTCAAATTTGAAGCAAAAACAGAATAGAAAAGGGAAAAGAAAAAGAAAAAGGGGCACTAGGCCGAAACCGCCGCAGCAACCCCAGCCGGCCCAGCAGCCAGCGGCCTTTCCCCCTCCCCTCTCACTGTCACGCGGGTCCCAGCTGTCAGTTTCATCTCTCCCGACTGTCGCCGATTCTCCCGCGCCGATCACCGCTGCTGCGTCCAAAATTCGCACACGCTAGCCACGTTCTCGGAATTTCAGCGTCCGCACGTCCCCAACCTCCACGACCTTGGTTCCATCGGATTTATAAGCCCCAAGGACCCCACGGGCTCTCTCCGCTCGCAACCGCAACCCGCCGGTGAGTGCCGCCGCCAAAGCCGAAAATTTGCCCCGGTTAGCGCGCTACCTTCAAGTCTAACTGGTCTCACCGTTTCCTAGGAACCCCCTTGACCCCTCAGTGCCGACGGTAAGAAGAATCCTCGCCGGAAGACTCGGCTCCGTCGCGCACCGGTGAGCAACCGCCGCCCCTCGTCGTTGCATCGACGAAATCCTCGTCCTCCGCCCCTACTGACCCTCCAGTTTGATTTGGCATTCTGTCACGCAGCTCCCGAGCAAGAAAACCCTAAAGTTCCCGTGCCTAAACACTCGGTCGACAATCACCGACGAGCACCGCTGGACTTCGTCGCCGCCGACCGACTTCCAGGGCCTCCGAGTGCAAGAAAACCACCGAGGTGAGGTCCCCTACTCCCCCTCCATCGATTCACGCAAAGAAACCCGAGCTTTAGGGCAGGCAGGCACATTTTCGCAAAAATCCGATGAGATTGCCGGTGAGAACCGCCGCGCGCGCCGCCTGGCTCCGGCCAGGGCGACGTGGCCCATTGCGGCCCGTCTATTTTAAATCGTGTGGCCACAGTTAGATTCTCCCGTACCTCTTCACGTTATAATCTCAGCCGTCCATTTAAAATCTAACGGCTCACATCAAACCCGCGGCTCCCCACCGGAAATTTTATGCGCTACCCCCTGGGGTTCTGGGAAAAGAAGAGCTAGCCCCCAAGTTCTTCTGTTCTACCCCCTGAGCTCTCTGGAAATTAGGCAAACTAGTGTATAATGCTGATTTAGCCCCTGATCAATTTAAAAATTAGGAAAACCTCTCTGTTTCGCACACTTAGACCCCTGAAAATTTAGAAAATAAGAAATTGGACCCCACTGCAGTGTGGATTTGCACATCACCCCTGAGGAGTATCAATTTTAGGAATTTGAACATGTGAATAGAATTTTAATTCAAATAAGTAATGCAAACACATGTGCAAATATAATTTAAATCTTTCTAGCACCTAGAAAATGGCTAGAATGATTTGAGGACTGATTTTAGGCTGCAAGGAAATCTGGACAAGGGTTAATTATTTCTGTTATTGCTGAAATTTTATTTTTAGGCTTGAACTAATTCTGAAAAATAGGTAAAAAAATATATCTAAATTGATTCCATCAGATAGGAAGCCAATAGATAGTTTGTTGGGCATTTAAAATCAAAATATATTCTGTGTAGGTGATATATTTTGCTGTTTTAGTGCTGAAATCCACTTTTAGGCATAGAAAATAAATCTGAAAATATAGAAAATAGGTAAACATAATTAGTAAATGTCATGTGAGGTCCTTAAAATCAAAACTTCAAGTTTAATATTGTGTAGAAGACCTGAAAACCATTTTGGAGTTGGAATATACATTTTTATGCAAGTTGGTAGATAAGAAGGGTAATATTTAATATAGGAAATAGTTCAAATTGAAAATTTAGATTAAGTGTACACTTGGAAATCTGAATATCAAAGTTAGAAATAATATATATGTTTAAAAGTGCATGCATGCATAGAATCCACCTAACCAGGGTAAACACAAAACTTAAATATGTGTATGACTTGCATGTGTATGAATGTTTGGTTTGCATGAGTGAAAATGTGGACCATTGCTTATGAAATGTTATTTTCTCTTGTTATGTGTATGATGGCATGATTAGAACCAGCCCCAGAGCCGGTTCTCACCTTCCAAGACCAAGACATTCCATTTCCGGAGCAGCAGGAAGAAGGCAAGTGTCCTTGACCACTTTGATCCTATACTAGGATGTGTAGTTAGAATTATTTTCATTATCAATTGGAATATGATACCCATGCTAGAAAGTTTCCCTAGAATTTCATTATCTTATCTCCTTGTAGCCTTGGGTTGGGAGTTATTTTATTATGTCATTCATTTATACTACTCATGCTTAGCCATGCTCAGAATGGGATAAATGGGATATGAGATAATCACCTTGATTATTTTACCCCTTGAATGGAATGTTATGAATTATGTAGAGGTAGGGATCTAGGCAAGTTGGATGCTTTGGTTGGTGTTGCGTGCACGAGACTGGGGTTTATGTTTAGTGCTTGTTTGGATCCTAAGGACCGGTTCATGGAGCATGTAACCTAGCTTTACCGTGCCAACCACATGCTGAGATGGGGCAGCTTGGCCAATTAATTAGGTGTATCTTCGGTGTAGTATGAGTGTTTGGATGGTGCGGGGAATAGGTGTCAGCTGGACTACCATATGAACCGCAAGGCTCAAGAGGGGGCGACTGCAGCGGGGGCAATTAATTGATGATGGGTTAGTGGATTGGGACCATTTCACGTATGTAGTAATGTAGGTGCTTAATAAGCTAAGGTGATAGGTATTAATTGCGTAGTGTTTTAACCATGAGTTCAACCTTTCCTTGCTCTAGCCATGCATGACATAACTTTCCCACACTTGTTGAGTACCAATGGTACTCAAGCTTGCTTTTCTGTTGGTTTTAAATTGCTGCTCAGGACAAGGGAATGGCGTAGTGTACAACAACCAAGACTTTGGACCCGAAGAAGGATTCTAGGTTCACGGAGTCCCCCGGGCAACGCCTGTGATGGAGCCCTCAAGACTTTACTTCCGCTGTTTGTTTCTTTACATGTTGTGAACATATCATCGTCCTTCAAGACGCTATGTAAGACTCATTTATATTCGAACACTTGGCTTGTAATATAATGATGCTTCACTATATTGTCATCACATGTATGAGAAAATGATCCTGGCATACATGTGGGAGTCACTCGGTTGTTCTACGGAAAAACCGGGTGTGACAGAAGGGGTATCAGAGCCAGGTTGCCCGTAGGAACGTGGACCTAGGTAGAAATGGACGTATTTAAGGACCTTATGTTCTTAAAAACTATTTTACAAAAGGTGTGGGGTAAAAGTGTTAATTAATGTTGTTCCTTTATTTTATTTGTTCATCTTGCCTCAACTTTTATTCAAAATATAGTATTTATTTGATTATTGTCTAACTTAATTTTAAATGTTTTATGTTTTAGATGGTTCGCATGGTCCGCACCGCTCGCAAGTCCACCAGAGGGAGAGTTCCTATAGCTGCACTTGCCTTGAGGGAGGAGAACAGCCCGGCGACGTACCACTCCTACGGGTTGGCAGTGGGATGCTTGTTGCGCCGTCTTTGGCGTATGCTCCACACCGCCGGCAACGTTGGCAAGCTAATCATCCACTATAGCTCCACCAAGACCATCCGTGAAAAGCGTGAAGAATGGAGCTCAGAGATGAGGATCATCCATGACAACAAGCTGCTCAAGATCCACCGCTCTCAGGCTTGTCAGGCGACTCAGGCCGATGCTGAGAAGGATGTCACCTGGGAGGCCATCACCTGTCAGAGTTACATCAACCGTGGCCACCTGGACAGGACTGAGTATATGTATGTCCTCCAGCGTGAGAGTGGCACCGCGGAGTACAAGTACCCGCCGGTGCAGCAGGGGACTTCTCATGATCATATGAACATGTGCTTGGAGGATGCAGTTATGCTCAGCACTAGACTGCAGGAGTGTCAGCAGGAGCTTCAGGATGTTCGTGACACCTTGAAGGAGACTGAGGCAATGCTTCGCGCCAGCTGTAAAGGTACCAAAAATATGAATACAAAGAAAACTCTTGTTTTCACCAAGTTGGTTTCCAATGTATGGAAAAATGGGACTTTTTTAAACTTTTTCACATGTGATAATACACATGAAAGCTCCCTCTACACAAGTTCAATGGTTATTTGAAAACATGGAACAAAAAGGAATTTGAAACCAAGTAGGGAAGTACCCATATGTGTGAGAGAGCTAAATTCGGATTTTGGAGCAAGTTGGTTCCACTCAAAAATTCAAATGAGATTAACATAATGGTTTTCAAAACTGTTGTATTAAAAATCTCATTTGCAGTAGCCAAATCAAAGAGCAGGTTTCATATTTGAATTCTTTAGGTCCAAATTAGGGGGTAGGCAAAGTCTCATGAACTTTTGAAGATATTTGCTACCCATTTTTCCAATTAGACCCAAATGTACAATGAATTCAAATACCTATTTGAATTTGAATGAATTGTGCCCAATTATCCAAATACAGTTTAGTTTTCAACTCCACACAGTTGAATTTCATCTGTTGTAAATTGTTGGGATATTTTGGGGAGATAAGGGGGAGATGGGGCCCACTTGTCATATGTATCAAAGTATCTCTGCAGAGGACTTGGGTCTATGTTTTGCTGCCTTCGGGAGGTCGACAGCAGCTGCTCGCGACAGCAAATCGGCAGCTGGCCGACCGCCACGCAACCGACTCCAGCGCCGATACAGCCCCCCCTCAGCGGTCTCATCCACCCACAACGTGCGTCTTCCTCTGCTCACGGACAGAGCACAGAGGCTCTTCCTCTCCCTCACGCAGAGCCGAGCGAGAACACTGCCGCCATCACCGATCGATCGGCAGCCAGCTCAAACGGGCGCGAGCAGCAGCTAGTCAGTAGCCAAATAGCACCGGCGCAGCTCCCTCTCCCTCCTCAACGCGTCCCTGACCGGTGATCGGCTCTCTAACCCCGGGAGCAACGTGGCCGCGCGAAGGCCGAACATGATCTGATGAGGAGGCTTCCGCGGGCAGCCCAACCGGGCGCTTGTAACAGCCATGTACAGGCGCCCTTGGAAGCGCCAAGGTACCATGCTGCTCGCCTCCCAGCCTCAGGCCATGTCATGAAGCACCCCGAGAGAATTTGGAGAAGTTTCTCCGGCATACCTGGATCGACCTTCTGGCATGGTAACCCCAAATTCCCTCTCAATTCTCATTCTGTGGGCGCCAAAGTTTGCACAAAGGGCCCAAAGGGTCAGGCGATCCTTTGCTCTTCACGGTTCTAGCCTGAAACCGCACCTAGAGCGAGTATTTCGTGGTTTTCTACCGGCAACCGAACCGGGGGACCGCGGTCGCACGGTGAAAGCTTATTTGCCATAGTTCCTGAATGTTTTTTAGGCTAGGTCGAGCTTCCCCATCATTCACTGGTGCTGTAGCACCGTTTTACCAAGCTTTTAGCGCACTAGGATGGCCGGACGACGTCGCCGATGAGGTGCTGGGCTGCCGCAGCGTCGCTAGCTACCGTAGAGGCTTTGCCGGCTCGGGGAAACCTCACCATCGTGATCAGCAGGGCAGGTTAGGACCTGGCGGCGAGCAAGGGCTCGGACAGAGGCCGGGAGATCGGTTTCCGGCGATCTCCGGCGAGGGCGGCGGCGCGGGCACCCTGAGCGCGGGAACTGACCCGAGGTGGAAGAAGGGGTCGGCGGGCCCAGTTGTCAGTGAGAGAAAGTTTAAAACCCTGATCTTCTGTGGCTGTGGGATCCGGTGTGACTGCACAGAGGAATATGTGTGGCCCCGTGTGCCTTTGTTTCTGTGAGTGACACGTAGCCCGGACCCAAAGTCAGCGTTTAAACATTTCTGGGATTTTCAGTTTCCAGTTCAATCTTGAAGAGCCATAACTTTGTGTGGGGATGTCCAAAAATTGTGAAACAAATTTTGTTGAATTTCTGCCAAATAGTACTATCCAGGGGTGCAGCCCAATAATTATGAAAATCTATGGATTTGGCTCCTTAATTCATATAAGGAAAATTTTGTAGGATTTATCCCAGGAGTTCTATGTATTGGAAAATTCCCAAATTTGGGCAGGAGGTTCTTCCAGAAATATTTGAACTCCGGTAAAAATTTCAGAGGCATTGGACCTCATTTGCTTGGTCAAATGTGGTGTTAATTCCTTATGTCTCTGAAAATTTGAAAATAGAACAGAGCTCATTTTCAGATTGTTCCCAATTCTTGTGAAGCTCATATCCTTGTGTAGGAACCTCCAAATTTAGTGATTCAAATTGGGTTAGATTCAAGTTGACAAACTCTATCCAAATATGCAACCCAATTTGTATGAAAGTCCTTATTTAATTCTGGAAAAGTCTTTAAAGCTTTTCAGCAAAAGAATTTTAGAGGGAGTTTGGTTCATCCAAAAATCCTCAAATGTTGCCAGAATATTCTTTAGGGTGTTACTAGACTCCTGTAAAAGTTTCAGCTCATTTGGAGTTGATTTGAGCAGGAAAAGTTCAGATTTTGAGGTGCTGTGTTCAAATAAATACAGAAACATTTTCAGAGAAATTTCCAAGACTTGGAAATTCAATTATGGACAATCCTTAGCCCCAAAAAACCTAGGAAAATTCATGCAGACCCCATGAACTATAATTAACATTGTAGTTCACTAAGTTGGGCATGAACATGTGAATTAATTCGGAATTAATTTCTTTTTGCTTAATTGCTAAGGGAATTGTTCTGAATAAAACACTCAATGAAAAGTGTTCATTTTTGGTCCAGGGCACTTTCATGTGACCAGGAAATTCACATGCAAATTTTCAACTCAAATTGAGCTTTAGTCTACCTATCCTGGTTCTCCATTCTATTGGATGTGAAGAACAACATAGGGTTAGTGTGGAAATTGTGGGAGACACAATTTCCTTCCACTTTAGCTGCAATTTGGCAAGCTAAATCCCTGTGTAGTGTAAGACTTCCCGTAAAAATTTTGAAGTCATTGGAGATCAGGATCTCTAGTTATGTCCAAATCATTAGGGCTCATCTTATATGTCATTAGACACTTAGCTGGGGATGTAATGAAACATCTAAGGTGGATTTAGTTTCTTTGTGAGTTCTTTGCACAACAGAGGCAACCACTTCATCCTAGGATCTCTACACAGCCTCTGTTCTTAAGAAGTTTTAATCTCTAAGTCCTTAAATTGCATTATAAAATATAATTGCATATACATGTCGATAGGGTTCACGATGAAGGACTTCGACGGAGCCATCCCTTGACGTATGGATCAGTTGAACGAGTTCAGAAAGGTCAAGGGATTGAAGATTACTAACTTCTATTATATACAACTACTCTACAAAGCAGGCAAGCTCCGGTTTGCATTAACCTTTTACAAGTTTTTTATTGTTTTGAGCACATACTTGAATACCTTATTCTTTGCATTAGAGTCTTGTTTGGAAACCCAACTGCATAGCCAAGAAAACCATGGGTTGGGTTTAGGATTGCAAACCCCGTTAGCTACTGCAATGCTAAGATAGTGTAGGATTCGGTACAAGTCGAGTAGTTGGAACTACTCGCGAGCATAGGCTAGAGGCACTCGACTCGGGTAGAGATAGCACATGATACACATGGCAAGAAAGATGAGACCGAGCGGAGGGTAAGGGCAGCAGGACTTTGGGGCCTATGTGCTATAGTTCTGCTTGTGTCGATTGGGGACCGAGCTGTGTGCGGGCCTGTTGAACAAGCTAGAACAGTACCAAAGACCTACCGGCTATATGTGAACCGGGAAACCGATGTAACTCAGGTAGCTGGGTGTTGAGGCATAGCTGGTCGTTCAGAGGGTAGGTTGAGAGCTCGAGGTGTAAATCGGCTAGCGGCACTGAGATGCGCGTGCAGAGACCTCTTGCTCGGGACGATTGGACCGGTTCAACATTTGGCTGACGGGTGAAAGGTAGTTGCGTACGGCGTCCGTGATGGTTGTTGTAGGCAACATCGAGTACGGGCGTACGTGACGGGTTGTTCGGGTAACCCTGTAGGTGTAAATCGATTATAATCGCCGTCCCTCGCGGTCAGTGAGTACCACTTGTTCACTGTACCGTGACGTAGAAAGAACAGGCTAGTTACATGTTAAAATGTTGTTGATTGAAAGATGGACTTTGATTGTTAATGATTTGTTGTAGTTTAGAGCGAACTAAAGTTCCTTTCAACTTTGGGCAAAGTACATGAGAGAAATGCGTTTCTCGTTTGATTGCGGCTCTCTCATGTGCCTTAGCGTAAGGTTCTCCACAACCTGCTGCTAAAACTTGAAAGTAAGGTTCCAATAATTAGGCGAGTCCTTTGCAAATGGTTTTACCTCATGTACCCATCACCCCTCATGTAGAAGTTCCATGTTTAGGAGAGACGGGTCAGTCTTGTTGAGCCTTCGTGCTCACTGCTTGTGTTTGAAGCTTTTGCAGGGTTCTATGAGGAAGGGGCTCCCGAAGAGGAGACGGAACCCCAGGAGGGGAACCCCGTCGAGTGGGAGTCGTGCACGCCGCAGAGTTAGTGTGTGTGTGTGCTAGCATGGACACGTTCAAGAGTTGAACGTGCACTTGATGCGTAGTCTACGCCCGTGAGTGTAGACTGGACTTATTTTGATGTACAAATGTTCATAAACCACTTTATGTAATAAAAGTTTTGCTTCCGCTTTGTACCTTTGATGTGTGTTATCCGGTGCTGTGCAACGCAGTACCCCTCAGCGTGATCCTGGCTCGACAAGTCCGTGGGGTCGTGTCACCAGCTTGAGGGCGAGAGAGAGAGGATATAGGAACGAACTGTGTGTCACAGAGAATGACACATGGACTCCTGACTCCCCAGACCACCGGGCAAACAAGCGTCGCCGCACTTCTTCACCCAAATCTTCCCCACCTAGAGCGGAGTCAGAGGGCAGCCGCAATGATGATGAAGACCCCGAGCCAGCTCAGTGATACTATCCGTTTAGAGTCATTTCTCTTATTTCAGCATGTTATCGAGTAATCGAGTCAAGAACCTATCTATTTGCTTATTAATGTTTGGTGCGTGACGTGAGTCGTGGTGGCCATGGGCACTTGTCCACAACCTCGTCTTTATGTTTGCATTTGCTTTTGTGTGAAACCATATGAATGAATAGTTGCAATTGTTTTCATATGAGACATGGTGATTGAAAGTTTAAGTGAGATTTTCTTAATTGGTCTACAACTTTAAGTTTAAGTTCATGCACGCGATGTGGGAAATTAACACGTAATGATTAAGTTGATATTTGGATTATCATGATAGATGGCTGGAAGAGGAAGAGGTCGTGGTGCCAACCCCAACAACAACAACAACAATGAGGCCGCCAATCCTATCCTTCCTGGATGGCAAGGCAGGGGTGGTCGCCGAGGAGGAGCTGATCCCATAAATCAAATGATCAACAACCAAGATCAGCTCATCCAGAATTTAACTCAAGTGGTGGCCAACTTACATCAAGCTCCACCCCCACAAGCTGCACCACGTCAACCAAGGTTGAGTGAGTTCCTAGGAACTCAACCCCCGAAGTTTTCAAGTGCTGCTGAACCCTTGGAGGCAGATGATTGGTTGAAGACTATTGAGAACAAGATGAGGATCATACAATGTCAAGGATATGAGAGGGTGTTGTTTGCCTCTCACCAATTGCAGGGACCCGCTGCTGACAGGTGGACCGCCTACGTGGCAGCCCACCATGACCCCGAGAACATAACTTGGGAGGAGTTCAAGCGCAGCTTCCGCAACCACTACATACCAAGGGGAGAACTCAAGAACAAGAGGAAGGAGTTTCTTGGACTGCAACAGGGCAACATGACTGTGAGGGAGTACCTCACCAAGTTCACTCAACTGTCCCGTTATGCACCACGGGACATTGAAACTGATGAGCAGAAATAGGACTGCTTTATGGAAGGGGTCACCATGGAAATGCAATGTGCAATGTCCTCCAACGAATATGAAAGTTTCCAAAAGATGGTGGACAGGGCGTTTATTGTGGAAAGGAAGATGAAGGCCTTCGAGAATGAACACAAGAGGAAGACGGGATGGTCACACCAAGCGTCAAGCAGCAACACACGTCCACGTCTTATGCAGCAACCTGCAGGGCAAATGAGTCGTGTTGTGTACCCTACTCAGCACCAAGAGGTTACAACCCAAACTTCAGGCCTCCATCAGCACCAGTACAGCCGCAGCGTCAGTTTATGCAGCAACCACGCCCCGCTTACTAACCTCGGCCAGCAGGACAAGGGCCACAGAACCCACCCCAAGACAACAAGGGTCAGGCACCTAAGGTTGGGGTGCAATGCTTTAACTGCGGTGAAGTGGGGCACTACGCTCACAAGTGCCCAAAGAAGAAGCCAATGCAGCCACAACAGCAAAACATGATGCGGGGACGGGTGAACCACATGACCATGGAAGAAGCGCAAGAGGCACCTGATGTGGTGATTGATAAGCTCCCTGCAAATTTACACATTGCAACCATTTTGTTCGATTCTGGTGCTACCTACTCATTCATTGCTCAAGGATTTGTTAAGAAGCATGATCTAGCAACAACACAAATAAATCATATATTAGCAGTGAACTCTCCAGGGGGAGAAATAAGAACAAGACAAGTGTGCCCCAAAGTGAATCTAGACATTAATGGGGTAGTATTTACTGCAAACCTCATAGTGATAAACTCACAAGGGATAGATATTATTTTGGGTATGGATTGGTTGACCAAGCATAAAGGCATTATACATTGTTCGACTAGAACGGTGGAACTAACTCACACTAGGGGCATGTTGTTGCCTATGCTTCCAGACAACTTCGAAAACACGAGAAGAACTATCCTACGCATGATCTAGAGCTAGCCGCAATGGTCCACGCATTGAAGCTTTGGAGGCATTACTTGATGGGGAAGAGGACAGAGATATATACAGACCATAAAAGCTTAAAGTATATTTTCACACAGCCAGATCTTAACCTCGGACAAAGGAGATGGTTAGAGTTGATTAATGACTTTGATGTGGGTATCAACTATCATCCTGGGAAAGCGAACATCGTGGCCGATGCTTTAAGCCGAAAGGTGCATGCCAACATGTTGAGCTTAAACGACACGCCTACGGAATTGAGGGAGGAATTTGCAAGACTCAATTTATGCCTGGTGAATAATGGTGAGGCCATCGCCATGGAAGTGGACTCCACCTTGGAGCAAGACATATGCAACAGTCAGAAGGATGACGAGAAAATACAAGAAATCAGAAGACTCATCAAAGAGAATAAAGCTCCTGGGTTTAGGGAGGATGAACAAGGTACGGTGTGGCAAGGGAAAAGAATATGTGTGCCAGAGGTAAAGGAGATCCGTGAATTAATTCTGAGAGAGGCTCATGATTCCGACTATTCCATTCATCCTGGGAGTACGAAGATGTATCATGACCTCAAAAGTAGATACTAGTGGTATGGCATGAAACGAGATGTCGTGGAACATGTTGCCTTATGTGACACATGTCAGCTAGTAAAAGTCGAACACCAACGACCCGCCGGATTGTTGCAACCACTAAAGGTACCCAAATGGAAATGGGAAGAAATAGGCATGGACTTCATAGTGGGACTTCCTAGGACCCAATCGGGATATGATTCGATATGGGTCATAATCGATAGGCTGACCATGGTAGCTCACTTCATCCCTGTGAAAGAAGCTACAGCGGATCCAAATTGGCGGAATTGTACATGTCAAGAATTGTGTGTTTTCATGGGGTGCCAACAAGATAGTGTCACATCGAGGGACACAGTTCACCTCAAGATTCTGGCAGAAGTTACATGAAACCATGGGGACTCATTTGAACTTCAGTTCTGCGTATCATCCACAGACCGACGAGCAGACCGAAAGAACCAATCAGATCCTTGAGGACATGTTGAGAGCCTGTGCACTCAAGAACAATAGGAGTTGGGATAAGAACTTACCGTACGCTGATTTCTCCTATAATAACAGCTACCAGGCTAGTATGGAGACGTCACCCTTTGAGGCACTGTATGGGAGGAAGTGCAGAACTCCATTGTTTTGGAATCAAACTAGGGAAAGCAAAGTATTTGGGCCAGAGGTGCTACAAGAAGCCGAGGCGAAAGTGAGGGAAATTCGCAACAACTTGAGAATAGCCCAGACCCGACAAAAGAGCTATGCTGATATACGAAGAAGAGAGCTCACTTTCAATATAGGGGACTACGTCTATCTCAAGGTGTCTCCTATCAGAGGGCTTCGTCGATTCAAAGTGAAAGGGAAACTATCACCTCGATATATTGGACCCTTCCAGATTCTAGAGAGGAAAGGCAAAGTTGCATATCAGTTGGAATTACCGGCCCACCTATCGGATGTGCACGACGTGTTCCATGTGTTACACCTCAAGAAATGCTTAAGGACACCCGAAGAGAGGTTACCCATGAATGAGGTAGGCATCCGAGAAGACCTTTCGTATGCCAAACAGCTGGTCAATATCCTGGAGATGATGGAACTTATCACAAGGAACAAAAGAATCCGAATGTGCAAAGTGTAGTGGAAGCACCACACGGAAGCAGAAGCCACATGGGAGCGAGAAGACGAGCTCAAGACATACTTTCTGGATTTATTTCCCTAGGGTCACCAATCTCGAGGACGAGATTTCTTTTAAGGGGGGTAGAGTTGTAACACCCCCAAAATGTAGCAAATGCAAATGCAAATAGAGTGGACGTGATGCATGTTGGAGAAGAATTCAAATCCAAACCAGAATTCAAATTTGAAGCAAAAACAGAATAGAAAAGGGAAAAGAAAAAGGGGCACTAGGCCGAAACCGCCGCAGCAACCCCAGCCGGCCCAGCAGCTCGTGGCCTTTCCCCCTCCCCTCTCACTGTCACACAGGTCCCAGCTGTCAGTTTCATCTCTCCCAACCGTCGCCGATTTTCACGCGTCGATCGCCGCTGCTGCGTCCAAAATTCGCGCACGCTGGCCACGATCTCGGAATTTCAGCGCAGGTACCGCACGTCCCCAACCTCCGCGACCTTGGTTCCACCGGATTTATAAGCCCCAAGGACCCCACGGGCTCTCTCCGCTCGCAACCGCAACCCGCCGGTGAGTTCCGCCGCCGAAGCCGAAAATTCACCCCGGTTAGCACGCTACCTTCGAGTCTAACTGGTCTCACCGTTTCCCAGGAACCCCCTAGACCCCTCAGCACCGACGGTGAGAAGAATTCTCGCCGGGAGACTCGGCTCCGTCGCGCATCGGTGAGCAACCGCCGTCCCTCGTCGTCGCATCGACGAAATCCTCGTCCTCCGCCCCTACTGACCCTCTAGTTCGATTTGACATGTTTTCACGCAGCTCCTGAGCAAGAAAACCCTAGAGTTCCCATGCCTAAACGCTCGGCCGACGATCACCGACGAGCACCGCCGGACTTCGTCATCGCCGACCGACTTCTAGGGCCTCCGAGTGCAAGAAAACCACCGAGGTGAGGTCCCCTACTCCCCCCTCCATCGATTCACGCAAAGAAACCCGAGCTCCAGGGCAGGTAGGCACGTTTTCGCAGAAATCCGATGAGGTTGCCGGTGAGAACCTCCGTGCGCGCCGCCTGGCTCCGGCCAGGGCGACGTGGCCCATTGCGGCCCGTCTATTTTAAATCGTGCGGCCATAGTTAGATTCCCCCGTACCCGTTCGCGTTATAGTCTCAGCCGTCCATTTAAAATCTAATGGCTCACATCAAAACCGCGGCTCCCCGCTGGAAATTTTACGCGCTACCCCCTGGGGTTCTAGGAAAAGAAGAGCTAGCCCCCAAGTTATTTTGTTCTACCTTTTGAGCTCTCTGGAAATTAGGCAAACTAGTGTATAATGCTGATTTAGCCCCTGATCAATTTAAAAATTAGGAAAACCTCTCTGTTTTGCACACTTAGACCTCTGAAAATTTAGAAAATAAGAAATTGGACCCCACTGCAGTGTGGATTTGCACATCACCCCTGAGGAGTATCAATTTTAGGAATTTGAACATGTGAATAGAATTTAAATTCAAATAAGTAATGCAAACACATATGCAAATATAATTTAAATCGTTCTAGCACCTAGAAAATGGCTAGAATGATTTGAGGACTGATTTTAGGCTGCAAGGAAATCTGGACAAGGGTTAATTACTTTTGTTATTGATGAAAATTCATCTTTAGGCTTGAACTAATTCTGAAAAATAGGTAAAAATATATCTAAATTGATCCTATCAGATAGGAAGCCAATAGATAGTTTGTTGGGCATTTAAAATCAAAATATATTCTGTGTAGGTGATACATTTTGCTGTTTTAGTGCTGAAATCCATTTTTAGGCATAGAAAATAATCTGAAAATATAGAAAATAGGTAAACATAATTAGTAAATGTCATGTGAGGTCCTTCAAATCAAAACTTCAAGTTTAAGATTATGTAGAAGACCTGAAAACTATTTTGGAGTTGGAATATACATTTTTATGCAAGTTGGTAGATAAGAAGGGTAATATTTAATACAGGAAATAGTTCAAATTAAAAATTTAGATTTAGTGTACACTTGGAAATCTGAATATCAAAGTTAGAAATAATATATATGTTTAAAAGTGCATGCATGCATAGAAACCACCTAACCAGGGTGAACACAAAACTTAAATATGTGTATGATTTGCATGTGTATGAATGTGTGGTTTGCATGAGTGAAAATGTGGGCCATTGCTTATTAAATGTTATTTTCTCTTGTTATGTGTATGATGGCATGATTAGAACCAGCCCCAGATCCGGTTCTCACCTTCCAAGACCAAGACTTTCCATTCCTAGAGCAGCAGGAAGAAGGCAAGTGTCCTTGACCACTTTGATCCTATACTAGGATGTGTAGTTAGAATAATTTTCATTGTCAATTGGAATATGATACCCATGCTAGGAAGTTTCCCTAGAATTTCATTATCTTATCTCCTTGTAGCCTTGGGTTGGGAGTTATTTATTATGTCATTCATTTATACTACTCCTGCTTAGCCATGCTCAGAATGGGATAAATGGGATATGAGATCATCACCTTGATTATTTTACCCCTTGAATGGAATGTTATGAATTATGTAGAGGTAGGGATCTAGGCAAGTTGGATGCTTTGGTTGGTGCTGCGTGCACGAGACTCGAGTTTGTGTTTAGTGCTTGCCTGGATCCTAAGGACCGGTTCATGGAGCATGTAACCTAGCTTTACCGTGCCAACCACATGCTGAGATGGGGCAGCTTGGCCAATTAATTAGGTGTATCTCCGACGTAGTATGGGTGTTTGGATGGTGCGGGGAATAGGTGTCAGCTGGACTATCATATGAACTGCAAGGCTCAAGAGGGGGCCACTGCAGCAGGGGTTGGAGCCTCCTGGATGCTGTTAGGGGTGAAACCTCAGTGGGCCCACACTCGTCGGGAATCCCTTTGTAAAGGTCTCGTAGTGATCTCCTGGCTACACACCTCGGAAGTGTGAACGTGGTTCGCGGCCACTGGCATAATGGAGGTTTTTCTAGTCCACCCGGCAACGGGGGATGAAATCACTATATGTGGGTACAGTGGTGCAAACTCTATAGAGTCAAAACTGTCATGACAGCCGTGCTCACGGTCAAGAGCGGCTTGGACTTATTCATGTGTCGGTACCTGAGATATGGGGTACCCCCGCGCACAGGGTAAAATGCCTAAGGTGCTCGCCCTTCTCCGCAGGGAGAGCTCCGACGGCGCCACGCGTCTGGCGGGGCCGGACCTCCCTCTCCTCAGAGGAGAGCACCGGGCCCGCCACGTGGCATACAGAAGCCGGACCTCCCCCTCCGCGGGAGAGAGGTTCGAGGACGCCACGCGTCCAACAAGGCCGGACCTCCCTCTCCTCAGAGGTGAGCTCCGAGCCCACCACGTGGCATGAAGAAGTCGGACCTCCCCCTCCGCGGGAGAGAGGTCCGAAGACGCCACGCGTCCAGCGGGGCCGGACCTCCCTCTCCTCAGAGAAGAGCTCCGGACCCGCCACGTGGCTGGAAGAACGGTGCTGCCTGCCCCCGAGCGGTAGGCAGCGGGCGTAAAGGCGCCCCTCACCTTGCCCGTACAAGGAATTCAAGGCCCGCATCTTCCCAAGACGCGGAAACGCGGAGCACGCGCCTGTCAGGTGCCGTTGCGTCCAGTCGCATCACAGACTGGCGCGTGGTGTCAGAACCTGACAGGTAACAAACGTCGCGACAAGACGTCCCATGCCGCCTGCGCCGTCATCAACCACCACGACTAGCGCACGGCATGGGCAGGGCGGCAAAAGTAAGACTCAGAAGCCTTCGACCGGAGGCAACCACCGGCATAACTACAGATATGATAGATAATAGACAATCTCCCCGGGACCACCTGTCGGGTCCCGGCTTCCCTTGTAAGCCGCCCGAGCCTTGGACTATAAAAGGCTCGGGTAGGCGTCGATAGCAGGGGTTCGCATTCTGCAACTCATACGCTAGCCATACACTCTCAAGCTGTAACTCACCCCCAAGCTCAGGCCCCCGGCCCTGAGCAGCAAGCAACACAGCGAGCTCCATAACTCGCCGTGGACGTAGGGTTTTACGCTCCGGCGGCCTGAACCACGTAAAACTTCCCGTGTCAAGCTCTCACTAACTCGTCCATTCGCGCAAGCTCTCCGCTAGGAACTAGCCCCTCCGAAAAAAGAACCTCCGCGGGCTGCCCAGTGCAGGCCCGGGGGAAGTGTCGATCGCACACTTCGACATTTGGCGCGCCAGGTAGGGGGTTTTTCCCCTAGCGCGACGAGTTTCCGCCAACGAAGATGACCAAGCTCCCTTCGGCGGCAAGCTCACCTCCCCCGCCTCCGCGGCAAGCCGCGGATAGGGGGGAGTACAAGCCAACACACTCAGGACAGAGTGTGTCAGTACAAGCTGGGAGCCAGCAACCGGCTCTGGCAGCGCCGACCCCGGCAATGCAGGCTCTAACCAGCGTCATATCTCCAGTAGCGCCGGGCGTACCCGGAAGGGACGCGCTAGCTGCAGCAAGAGCGCTACTGCACAATCCGCCCGCTGGAGACGCGCCTCAGGCAGCGACCCAGCGGTGGATTCTCGAGGTAGACCGTCTTGTCGTCGCTGCCGCAAGCCCACGACTCCGGCGGAGACGACACTCCAACCAGCCGGCCGTGTCGCTGATACGCACGCCGATGGCTGATGAACAGACGGCAGATTCCAGCTCTGCCAGCCCTCAATCGATGGATCTGAGGACAGAGCTGGAGCGGTGTCGCTCGGGTCAAGATGCCCGGGTATACATCGAGCAACGCCGAGAAAGGCGTCGCTACCATGGATCTGACGACAGCATGACGTCGGCCTCGACCCAGCCTGAAGAGCAGACCTTCGCCATGCGACCTCTGCCCCAGGCCTGCGCTGTGCAGAATATGCCGCAGTCATATGTACTGCAGATGGCGCCCCCGGCCTACGGTGCAGCTTTGCCCGTACCAGGGTACACTGTGCCTGGTGCGAACACAGCGTTCGCGGCGCCAGAACCTGCGGTGACGGAAGCAGGATGTGCAGCCCTCGCGCCCCATCTTCGCTTTGCGAAGTGGCCGCGCAAGTTTCGGCCACACCTGCCCGAGAAGTACGACGGCAGCGTCAACCCGGCGGAGTTTCTCCAGATCTACTCCACCGCCGTACTTGCCGCGGGAGGGAATGAAGCCGTCATGGCCAATTACTTCTCTGTCGCCTTGACCGGTCCAGCCCGGTCTTGGCTCATGAACCTCCCCCAAGGTTCCGTCACCTCCTGGGGAGAGCTTTGCCGACAGTTCGTAGCCAACTTCGGCAGCTCCTACACCCGGCCTGGCACGGAGCTCGACCTCCACGCCGTCCAGCAGCAGCCTGGGGAGTCGCTGCGCTCTTTCATCCAGCGGTTCTCCCAGGTGCGGAACACCATCCCACACATTCAAAATGCTTCTGTGGTGGTGGCGTTCCGGCAAGGCTTCCGGGACAAGAAGATGCTCGAGAAGCTCGCGACCAGGGAGGTCCGCGACGTCTCAGAGCTCTTCAGCTTGGCGGACAAATGCGCCAGAGCTGCCGAAGGACGGAACTGGCACTCGCTGCCATCCTCCGAGTCAGGGGGACTGCCCGGATCCAGTCCTACTCCCTGTGGAAGCAGCAGGAAGGCCAAGGGCCGAGGCAGAAGCAAGATAGAGTCACCGACCGCAGTCCCAGTCGTCACTGCAGCGACGCTCGGTGGGGCTCGGGGGCCGCGCCCCGACAAGAAGCAGCGAAGATCACCAATTCCAGAAGGTGATAAAGGCAGTATGTGCCCCGTGCACGGCAGCTGTCGCCACACTGCTGCCGAGTGCCGGGAGATCCGAAGGCTCGCAGAGCGTTTCCGCAAGGAGAAGCGGCAGCGGGCTGATGACATGCCCTTCCGTCCAAAGGAAGGTGAGCAGAGGGTGGATGTTCCAGATAACATCGACCACCCAGAGGAGATCCGGGAGCCTCCGCGTGTCGTGAAGGCGGCACGCAATCACGAGGATTCCGACTCCAGCGGCGATGAGCGTCGGAAGAAGCTCTACGTCATATACGGCGGGTCCGCCGACCCCTCGTCCCGAAGCGCAGTCAAGACTCTGCGCCGAGCGGTAGCGTCGGTGGCGCCACTCCCAAGTGCGGCACCGCACCTAAAGTGGATGGGGACCCCCATCAGCTTTGATGCCACCGACTGCCCCAGGAACATGGCTGGGGCTGGCCAGCTGCCGCTCCTGGTGGCCCCTACCATCGCCAACGTGAGAATGTACCACGTTTTGGTGGACGGAGGGGCTGGGCTGAACCTCATCAGCCGTGCAGCTTTCCAGAAGCTGCAGATCCCGATGGCCAAGCTCACCCCGTTGAGTCCGTTCTCAGGGGTAGGGCCGGGACAGGTTATCCCCTACGGCAGCATTAGTCTCCCGGTGACCTTCGGGGCTCCAGACAGCTATCGAACAGAGTACATCCAGTTCGACGTAGCGGAGATAGACCTCCCCTTCAACGCCATAATCGGCAGGCCAGCCCTGTACCGGTTCATGGCTGTAGCCCATTATGGCTACCTTGTCCTGAAGATGCCAACGCCGACAGGTGTTCTCAGGATTCGTGGGGACCGCACTGCTGCAGTGTCGGCCCTGGAGAAGCTCCAAGCACTCGCGACAGCTGGGGCCTCAGCCCCCGGCAATACGGAATCGGACCAGCTCCGCCCGTGTGCACGTCACTGTGCTTCCACTACAGCACCCCGGGTGCAACCTCTCGACGAGGGCGACGTCCCCTTAAAGGTCGTCCAAGTTGGCGCCGAAGCTACCCAGACCACCCGGGTAGCCGGGGGTTTGGATAGTAAATAGGAAGGCGCGCTCGTCACCTTCCTCCGGCACAACGTCGACGTGTTTGCATGGCAGCCGTCACAGATGTCGGGGATCCCCAGGAAGGTGATCGAGCACCACTTGAAAGTCTTCCCCGACGCCCGGCCGGTTCAACAGAAGCCCCGCAAGCAGTCCATTGAGCGGCAGAACTTCATCCGTGAGGAAGTCAAGAAGCTGCTGGACGCTGGCTTCATACAGGAGGTCCACCACCCACGATGGTTGGCGAACCCCGTCGTTGTCCCGAAGGCCGGCGGGAAGCTCCGGATGTGCATCGACTACACCAGTCTCAATAAGGCATGTCCTAAAGATCCATTCCCTCTCCCTAGAATAGACCAAATAGTAGACTCAACGTCAGGCTGTGATATGCTGTGCTTCCTAGACGCCTATTCGGGTTTCCATCAGATCCCCATGTCTAGGGAGGACGAGGAGCACACCTCCTTCATCACAGTAGACGGTCTTTATTGCTATGTGTCTATGCCTTACGGCCTAAAGAATGCACTCCCCACCTTTGTGCGGGCAATGCACAAAACATTTGGGGAGTTAATAAGAGACCTGGTTGAGGTGTATGTCGATGACATAGTTGTCAAGGTCAAGCAGGGTCCGTCCCTGCTAGATAACCTAGCCCTAGTCTTTGACAAGTTGCGCTCTACACGCACCAAGCTGAACCCAGATAAATGTGTGTTCGGCGTGTCCTCTGGGAAGCTCTTAGGGTTCCTGGTCTCGCACCGGGGGATTGAGGCCAACCCAGAGAAGATCAAGGCCATCGACTTGATGCGGCCCCCAGCCCGCGTCAAAGATGTCCAGAAACTCACAGGATGTCTAGCCGCGCTGAGTCGGTTTATACCGAGGCTAGCAGAGCGGGCACTCCCTTTCTTTAAGCTCCTGCGCAAGTCGGGCCCCTTTGCCTGGACTGACGAAGCGGAAGAGGCTTTCCAGGAGTTGAAGCGACTCCTGACGACCCTACCAGTCATGGTGGCCCCTGAGCCCGGAGAGCACCTGTTGCTCTACATCGCGGCGACAACTGAAGTAGTGAGTATGGTCCTCGTCGCAGAGCGGCCGGACCCCTCATCTTCACAATCTGCTCCGGTAGCAGAAGACAGACGCCAGGAGGCCCCGCAGGACCAAGACGGTCTCCCGGGCCTCCAAGGCAACCTCCCGGAGGTCCAGGTCGGCCTCCCGGAGGTCCTGGGCAGTCTCCCGGACCTCCAAGATGAACCCCCGGGGGCCCCGCAGGACCCCCCGGGGGCCAAATGGGACCTCCCAGAGGTCCCCCAAGACCCCCCGGAGCTCCCGAACAATCAAGTAGCCTAAGGGCCTCCGGGTCCCAGCTCCCGGAGGTCCCCGTGGGTCCGCCCACCTCCAGAGGGCCAATGGACGAGGACCTCCCAGACCTGAGAAATAGGGTTCGAACCGTACAGAGGCCTGTCTACTACGTCAGCGAAGTACTTCATGATGCCAAGACAAGGTACCTGGAAGTCCACAAGCTGCTGTATGCGGTGCTCGTTGCCTCCAGGAAGCTCCGCCATTACTTCCAGGCCCACCGGGTCTCGGTAGTCACCTCGTATCCACTGAAGACAATTCTTCACAGCCCCCATGCGACGGGCAACGTTGCTAAATGGGCGGCGGAGCTAGCGGAGTTTGAGCTGGACTTCCTCCCACGCCATGCAGTCAAGAGCCAAGCACTGGCTGACTTTGTGGCGGAGTGGACACCAACGGAGGCTGACCCAGGGGGCCATGGGGGCAGAGAACCGGAGCACCAAGCTCCAGTCTTCACCGAACCCCACTGGACACTCTTCTTCGACGGCTCCTCGCGAAAGCAGGGGGCCGGTGCCGGCGTACTGCTCCTCATGCCATCGGGGGAACAGTTTGGGTATATGGTGCGTCTCAATTTCAAGGCAACCAACAACATGGCGGAGTATGAAGCACTCATCTTTGGCCTGCAGACAGCCCTGTCTTTAGGCGCTCGCCGGTTGTTGGCACAGGGCGACTCCCAGCTGGTCATCAAGCAAGTCAAGGGCGAATGCTCCTGCAATGACCCCCAGCTAGCTGCATATCTGCTTCACGTACAGATGTTGGAGAAAGAATTCCTCGCCTTGGACTTGCACCACGTACCGCGCGCCGGTAATACCGCAGCCGACGACCTTTCAACGAAGGCTTCCACCGGAGCCCCTGCGCCCGAAGGAGTCTTTGAGAGGACGTTGCTGCGGCCCACAGCCCGGCCCGCCGAGCCGGGCGAAGGGGGCTTGACCAGCACCTCGAAGCTGACGGTCCCGGTGGCCCTACAACCGTGGGTGCCGCCAAGGATTGTAAGTGTCACTGGGGACTCCGTGCAACCCAGCGCTCAAGATCCAGAAGCTCAAGTCAGACCCGATGCATGGATCACGGAGATCTGGGACTACTTGAAGGACAATATCCTCCCTGATGAACATGCAACCGCTGAACGGATTGTGCGTATGGCTAAGAGGTACGCACTGGTAGAGGGGGATCTCTACCGGCGTGGCGCCAACCACATCCTATTGCGGTGTATAACCCAGGGGGAAGGCTGCGACTTGCTCGCTGAGATCCATGGAGGCGAATGTGGAAGTCATTCTTCCTCACGCACGCTTGTCGGTAAAGCCTTCCGGCATGGCTTCTACTGGCCGACAGCACTCCAGGATGCCGTCAAGCTGGTCGAGAGCTACAAGGCGTGCCAGCTCCACGCCAAGCAGATCCATACACCGGCTCAGGCGGTACAGATGATCCCGCCCTCGTGGCCGTTTGCCGTGTGGGGGCTGGACATCCTGGGGCCATTCCCCAGAACCGTCGGGGGGTTCCGGTACCTCTATGTCGCCATCGACAAGTTCACCAAGTGGCCGGAAGCTACACCAGTTGTCACCATTAATAAACAATCAGCAGTAAAATTCATCAGATCCATTGTCTGCCGGTTCGGGGTCCCAAACAGGATCATCACTGACAATGGGACCCAGTTCACCAGCGCAGCATTTCAAGACTACTGCGAGGACCTTGGCATTCAGGTATGCTATGCCTCGGTCGCTCACCCGAAGAGCAATGGGCAAGTCGAGGGGGCCAATGCGGAGATTCTCCGGGGCCTCAAGACTCGTACATTCGCCAGCCTGAAGAAACATGGTGCCAATTGGGTAGATGAACTTCCGAGCACGCTATGGGCTAACCGGACATCCCAGAGCCGGGCCACCGGGGAGACACCCTTCTTCATGGTGTACGGGGCCGAAGCTGTACTTCCTCCAGAAATCACCATGAAGTCTCACCGTGTCCGGGCTTACGACGAAGCCGCGTAGGACAACCTCCGGCGTGGAGAAATCGACCTCGTCGACGAGGTCCGATTACATGCGGCACTCCGTAACGCGCGGTACATACAGGCGCTTTGGCGCTACCACCGGAGGTCTGTGCGCGCCTGGGAGCTACAGGAAGGTGACCTGGTGTTGCGGCGCATACTTTCTCGCGAAGGGGCCCACAAACTCTCCCCTAATTGGGAAGGCCCCTTCCGAGTCACGAAAGTATGCCGCCCCGGGTGTGTGCGCCTTTCCACCGAGGATGGGGACCTGCTCCCGAATCCTTGGAACATAGAACACCTCTGTAAGTTCTACCCCTAAGAGCAAAAATAGGTCAGTACTTTCTTTTCGTAATGAACCCCATAGAGTCCAGGAGCAGCGCCCGGAGCAGCTAAACCCCAGGGGACGGTCCAGGACTACGTTCAGCTTTGCCTGGTTCCGACTCCAAGCGCGTAGAGTCTTGCTTCCCCTCTTAATGGGGTGGGTCGTGGCCTCCATGTTTAGCCTGCCTTCCTCCTATGGAAGGTTGTGCAAAAAGAAGTCTGCCCTACTTTGCTCTTTCCTTGTACTCATTTGAATTATGAATTGAGTTACTTTTTTATCACCCTTGCAGTACATGGCTGCTGTGTGCTCAGCTCCCCCTCTCTACAAACCCCCAAGCATCAAGCGTATGGTTGGGGGCTGTAAGTCAAATAAGACTGTAAAACAAGGGAGGGGGGCCCCCAAGGAGAATTACGTTTCCTCTACCTGTGTGCAGGACTTCCAGGATTGCGGCAACGGGGACTGCGTGAAGTAGGGGGAAAGGAGCTACCAACTACTTCGACCCAGGGCTAGAGGGGGCGGGACCCAGGGGTCCTACGAGTCCAGCAGGCCCGGAACTCTCCCCTTCCTTGAGAGGGGCTCCGGGCTCGCCATGTGGCAGACGGAAGCCGGACCTCCCCCGCGGTGGAAGAGCTCCGAAAGCCCTGCGTGCTCAACATGGCCGGGGCTCCCGTCCCCGTAGTAAGAGCAATCATCAAGTGGGCGCACGCTCTCACGACCCCGCAGCCGTTCGTGCTCCGGCAGCGGTCATGTCGGGACTTAGAGAAAGTGCGCGGATCAGAAGAGACGGAGGTCCCACCTCGGGCTCGCTATCTCCCCCGAGATGGGCCCGGGGGCCACTGTCGGTACCTGAGATATGGGGTACCCCCGCGCACAGGGTAAAATGCCTAAGGTGCTCGCCCTTCTCCGCAGGGAGAGCTCCGAAGGCGCCACGCGTCTGGCGGGGCCGGACCTCCCTCTCCTCAGAGGAGAGCTCCGGGCCCGCCACGTGGCATACAGAAGCCGGACCTCCCCCTCCGCGGGAGAGAGGTCCGAGGACGCCACGCGTCCAGCAAGGCCGGACCTCCCTCTCCTCAGAGGTGAGCTCCGGGCCCGCCACGTGGCATGAAGAAGTCGGACCTCCCCCTCCGCGGGAGAGAGGTCCGAAGACGCCACGCGTCCAGCGGGGCCGGACCTCCCTCTCCTCAGAGAAGAGCTCCGGACCCGCCACGTGGCTGGAAGAACGGTGCTGCCTGCCCCCGAGCGGTAGGCAGCGGGCGTAAAGGCGCCCCTCACCTTGCCCGTACAAGGAATTCAAGGCCCGCGTCTTCCCAAGACGCGGAAACGCGGAGCACGCGCCTGTCAGGTGCCGTTGCGTCCAGTCGCATCACAGACTGGCGCGTGGTGTCAGAACCTGACAGGTAATAAACGCCGCGACAAGACGTCCCATGCCGCCTGCGCCGTCATCAACCACCACGACTAGCGCACGGCATGGGCAGGGCGGCAAAAGGAAGACTCAGAAGCCTTCGACCGGAGGCAACCACCGGCATAACTACAGATACGATAGATAATAGACAATCTCCCCGGGACCACCTGTCGGGTCCCGGCTTCCCTTGTAAGCCGCCCGAGCCTTGGACTATAAAAGGCTCGGGTAGGCGTCGATAGCAGGGGTTCGCATTCTGCAACTCATACGCTAGCCATACACTCTCAAGCTGTAACTCACCCCCAAGCTCAGGCCCCCGGCCCTGAGCAGCAAGCAACACAGCGAGCTCCATAACTCGCCGTGGACGTAGGGTTTTACGCTCCGGCGGCCTGAACCACGTAAAACTTCCCGTGTCAAGCTCTCACTAACTCGTCCATTCGCGCAAGCTCTCCGCTAGGAACTAGCCCCTCCGAAAAAAGAACCTCCGCGGGCTGCCCAGTGCAGGCCCGGGGGAAGTGTCGATCGCACAATTCGACATCATGATTAGAGGATGATGAATTGGGAAGTTGAGGATGTTAAGCGAGGAGCTTAACAATGGAAACGAAGTTATGGTTACTTGATATTGATGATGGGTTAGTGGATTGGTATCATTTCACTTATGTAGTAATATAGGTGCTTAATAAGCTAAGGTGATAGGTATTAATTATGTAGTGCTTTAACCGTGAGTTCAACCTTTCCTTGCTCTAGCCATGCATGACATAACTTTCTCATACTTGCTGAGTACCAACGGTACTCAAGCTTGCTTTTCTGTTGGTTTTAAATTGCTGCTCAGGCCAAGGGAATGACGTGGTGTACAACAACCAAGACTTTGGACCCGAAGAAGGATTCTAGGTTCACGAAGTCCCCCGGGCAACGCCTGTGATGGAGCCCTCAAGACTTTACTTCCGCTGTTTGTTTCTTTACATGTTGTGAACATATCATCGTCCTTCGAGACGCTATGTAAGACTTATTTATATTCAAACACTTGGCTTGTAATATAATGATGTTTCACTATTTGTCATCACATGTATGAGACAATGATTCTGGCATACATGTGGGAGTCACTCGGTTGTCCTGCGAAAAAACTAGGTGTGACAGCTTTGAGTGCAGTTCTCTGCATCCCCTAAATTTCAACAGTTTTCCTTGCCATCCTGCAAGCTTGTTGAGTGTACAATCCTGAATGCTTTGCAAATGAGCCAGCCGAAGACAACCGAGAGTGAGAGGCATGCCCAGATATGTGACCGGGAAGGTGGCTCGCTGTCCATTTAAATTGCACAGAATTCATTCCGGATCAATGCCTTCACATCTGATTGGTGCTACTGAACCCTTTTGTTCATTGATCCGGAGATCAGTGGCGGTTCCAAAGAGACGTAGAATTTCCATGGTCACGTTCACATCCACCTGCACTAGGTAGAGGAACAATACTATGTTGTCCGCATACAGTGACATTAGTAGAGTGGCATGTCGGCATCTAACGGGGTAAGAGTACCCTCTTCTATGACAAGTTGAAAAATATATTGGAACGTGTCGATCGCCAATATTAACAGGTACGGGGACCACAAATCACCTTGTTGCTGCAAACCACGCTCGTTCTTGATAGTAGGTCCCTGCACTCTATTAAGACAGACTGATGAGGATGCAGTTATCAGGAGCAAGGATAGCCAGTCACACCCGTGTCGGGTTGTTGGAGTCTGTTGATCACAGAGTCGCGCACTGACCGCAAAATCAGCATCGGGATCGGTGTTGGGATCCAAAGCGCCTGGCTGATCCATTGCTTGATTTATGTCCTGCATCAAAGAACAATCGCTACCGCTAGCTTGTTGTGAGTTATCAGGTTCCAAAAAATTGTTTTGTTGAATAAGACCACCTGCACATGGGAGCAAAGTTGGATGAAGGAGAAGAAGTTTTGATCTAAGTTGAGCTCCTGCATTGGGATGAAGACTTGTGAAAGGAAAAATAGTTTCATCAAAAATAACATCCCGAGAAACATAAACTCTACCGCTTGATATATCAAGGCATTTGTATCCCTTATGTAGTGGACTATAACCAAGGAAGGCACATTGTTTGGAACGAAAAGATAATTTATGATTATTGTAGGGACGAAGGTTTGGCCAACAAGCACATCCAAAAACCTTTAACTGTAGATAGTCTGGTTTTGTTCCAAACAACTTTTCAAACGGGGATAGATATTTGATGACTCGAGAAGGGGTCCTATTGATTAAATATGCAGCGGTAGAGAATGCTTCATCCCAAAATTTTAATGGCATGGATGCATGAGCAAGGAGGGTGAGTCCAACTTCAACAATATGTCTATGTTTCCGTTCAGCTGCTCTGTTTTGTTGGTGTGTGTGAGGACATGCAACTTGATGTGTTATCCCTACTCGATCGAAGAAAGAGTGAAGTTTTTTATATTCTCCTCCCCAATCTGTTTGAACCGAGATGATTTTCCTATCAAGTAATCTCTCGACCAAAGTTTGAAAGAGATGAAATTTATGGAACACCTCTGATTTATGCCCAATTAAGTAAATCCAAGTGAACTTACTAAAGTCATCAATAAAGCTCACATAATATTTATTCCGACCACTAGATGTAGGTGCTGGTCCCCATACATCTGAGAACACAAGTTCCAATGGAGCTTGAGAGACACTACTTGATCTAGGAAAAGGTAATTGATGCATCTTGCCTTGCTGACATGCATCACACACACTATCATTATTGGGCTCTAAAGAAGAACAAGATAACTTATTTCCACTCACAACTTTATTAACTACTGTCATGGAAGGATGACCTAATCTGTTGTGCGATCTTTCTATAGTGGGCTTTGTAGCTATGAGAACACTCTTTCCCGCAGATTTTTCCAGGGAAGGCCAGGGGTAAAGACCACCTCTACTTCTGCCCCGGAGCAGAACCTTCTTCGTAGAACGATCCTTTACCAAAAAATATTGTGAGTGATATTCAACAAAAATAGGATTATCACGGGTAAGCTTATGGACAGAAATAAGATTTTTTGTGGTGGTGGGAACATGGAGAACATGATTGAGATGAAGTTTTCTATCGGGAGTGTGCAAAGTGGAATTACCAACAAAATCAATTTTCATACCTGAACCACTAGCGGTGTGAATCTTCTCTTGACCATTATATTTTTATTTGGTGGTCATTTTCTCTAATTCCCTGGTTATATGATCTGTAGCTCCAGTATCTGTATACCAGTTTGTATCAACTCCATAGGATGTCATGGCATTATTTGCAGATTTCTCTTCAAGCTTGAATTCTCTATCAAATCTCTTCCAACATCTAGCAGCAGTGTGTCCAATCTTCTCACAAATTTGGCAGGTGGGGCGATTATTTGATGAGCCACGCCCCTGTCCGCGGCCACGCCCACGGTTGTTTCTACCTCCTCGACCACCAGAACCTCCTCTTGTTGCTGAGTTTACGTTGTACTGGTGTTTTCCTTGGCTTTGACTCTCTAGTCTAGCCTCTGTTGCCAGGAGCTGGGCAAAAAGATCGGACAAGGAGATCGCATCAGTGCGATTACTTACATTCTCTACAAGAGAATTATAGTCGGCATCGAGTCCTGAGAGGATGTAGCCGATTACATCATCATCATCTAATTTCTTGCCGGCAGAGGCCATCTCATGTGCATAGCTCTTCATCTTTGAAAAGTAATCTGTTATGGAAAGATCACCTTTCCTTGTAGTAGAAAGCTTTGTACGTAGATGCATAACTCTTGCTCTTGATTGTGAAGCAAAGGACTCCTGGATCATCTTCCAGACCTCAGCCGATGAAGAACACATTGCAACTTGCGCCAAGATATCTTTAGATAACGTAGAATTCAGGTAACTCAACAATTGTTGATCCTGAATTACCCAAGTCAGATACTCGGGATTCTTCTTCTTCTCTGTACTCTTGTCTGGCTTTTCAACGAGTATCATCTCTTCTGGACGAGGCGTCGAGCCATCGAGGAAGCCGTCGAGTTGTGCTCCACGAACTGCAGGAAGCACTTACGCACGCCATAACAGATAGTTACCGCGCGTTAACTTCTCAACGTGATGGTTGAGAGTATTGAAGCCGATCGCGAACGAAGAAGAACTCATGTCGATCTCGTTGGAGATTAGTAGCTCTGATACCATGAAAGCACGCGTGATGCCTTCGTTATGGAGAAGTCTTGCAGCGTGGAGAGAACCTTGGCTGCCAAAATCAGCTTACCAAGGGTTACGTGTTGATCTCTTTATATATAAGTACATGATTCTGTTTACATCTTATTGCGATCACGCCGCATGCGGCGGAAGCTAACAGAAACTAATAAATATATAATTGATTAGATTGCATCTTATGTCTAATAAATACTAACGTCTTGATCCTCTGGAAACTGGACTTGACTGTTTAGATACTTGACACATATTGTTGTTTGTGCTGTACCGTAACATCTTGTCACGTTTCAATATTTTCTAACAGTCTCATCGAAAGCAGTTCCTGTAAAAATCTCGCCTTATCAGCATCTCCTGATGGTCCATAGACCTGAGCAATGACTTGGTATTTGTGAGACGTTGTGTGATGGACACTGTCAATGAGAACTCATGCAAAACTGGGTATGAAGCCTCAATGTGATCTGGATCCCATGCAAGTAGAATTCCACCCTTTGTTCCATCAGTCTGGAGGTGGGCAAACTGTGATAGATTCAGCCCCAAGAATTCAGCAGCAAGACAACCATCGATGTGTTGCAGCTTAGTTTTTTGGAGGCATGCTATTGCAGGCTGCACAACTTGAGTCATCCCAGAACTGCTTCACAGCGGGTCGGCATGTTCAGTCCTCGCACATTCCAGCACAATATAGTGAAATCTGCACTCATGATCGACACTTGCAAGAACCACACTTGACGAGCGAAGCACAGATACATGGTGAACAGACATGGCGAACTCCATCCTTCACATGGAACAGCAGGGGGACCCCCAAGGCACGTCCGCCCCGGCGACTAACACTGACCCAAACTGAAAAAAAGATAACGAGTGACCTGCTATTACCAAGCTCCTGATCCGGCGATGCTGACAGTGCAGTAGCATCACTGACCAGCGGAACAGAACCATTGTAATTCCCATCAGGCGACCCCCGCCTGTGCTGCCAACTCCTCCGCTGCGAATGCTGCCGTAGCTCTTGTGATGTTGGTATTAGCAAGACGAGTGAGGGTCCGAATTGCGGTCACTGCTTTTGTCGGCAGCGACTGTGTGTACATGTCAGCGTTTTGCGCCAAGCCTTCATCGCCGATTGGATCGTCCATGCCCACAATATCCAGTTGGCCAATTAGGCTGTGTGTGGCCCGCTGTGCCACTGGGACAATTGACATCCTCTTAGCCTTCCCTGCACCGCGATGGTTCAGCTGAAGCACCCTGGCCGAGCAGTGGCAGTTGAAGCACCCTGGCCGCCTTCCACTCAATAGAATGACGAGGATACATAAGTACTATGTGTCTTCAAAGTAGGGTTCATAGATTTGGATACCTTGCCTAGCCAGCTACCTCGATTTTGAGAAATGAAAGGCAAGAGCAGTGCTGGGCCTTCGTAGAGATATCAATGGATATCTATTACTCGGCTACCGTGGATACCCAACCTGATGGGTATGGATATGGGTACGAATTGTACCTGCAGATATCGGTTTGGGTAACGGATAAAATTCAACAGATAATTTTTATTGGCTAAGAAAACTTCATATTCATATCCATTTACCGCTAACCGAATAATAACATATGTGTTTCATGTGACATGTGGATTAATAACAAACTAAAATTTCAATATCATAGCAAAAAAAATTTATTTTTTATGGCATTACTTTTTTATTATTTTAGAGCTAGCAAGATTATAGTTTTTTACTATTGATCATAAACATTAGTTACTTAATTAGACTACATACATGAGCAAGCTTTAAAGAGCGGGTAATGTATATACCCGCGAGTAAAAAATATCCGCGGGTGACAGGTAAGGGTATCATTTATTACCCGTTGTGGATAAAGGGTACGGATTCAGGTACGGTTATTATCTACGTGGATATTTTACCCTTTGTCATCCCTAGGCCTTCGGTTATTTTGCCCAATAGGTTTGCTTTAATGATCTTGTATGTATTTTCGAAAAAAAAAGAGGATCTTGTACGTAGATATGTGGGGGATTGAAAGCCCAGCCCCGGCAGGACCTCGTTGGGTGGTGCCGTAATATGCGGCACCCAACAGCACACGGGTCGAGGAAACACATCACATTACATAAATCATTTGCGGAAGCGTACAAGAGTGTTTTACAAATACTTATCTTAAAATAAGCTACAGGGGAAGACTATACTCTCACGACTCATTTCTAACATAGCAACAAAGAAACAACCCAGCCCCCGGACGTTTCTTACTAGCAACACGAAGAACAAACAGTAGCGGCGAGGATGCTCTTGAGTAACCACTCGGAGGTTCCTGAGTCACATCGGCATCCCTTCTCATGAGCATGAAGTCAATCCTGCAAAACAACTCGGATAGCATCCGTGAGCATAACGCTCAGCAAGACTTAACCGTCACCCTAGGAATGAAACTCTACATGAGGGTATGGACATAATGTAGGATAGCATAATGCATAATAACTCGCCTAAATGTGAATCCTTACTTTCAAGTATTAATTGCAGCAAGTTAAGAGTAACCTTGGGCACGCCACATCGGGAGTCCACAATCAAACAAGAAACGTTTTCCCCCGATGTAATTTGCTCACGGTGGAAATGTATCGAGTTTGCTCCACCTATACATCAAGATCCATCCCAAAGCTAGTATGAAATTTCAAACCATAATGATTAGTTCCTTTCTCATGCAAGTTCTTACTACGTCACGACTGTGAGAACAAGTATGCTCGGTCCTTTTCCGCGAGCGACGGTGATTCGAATCAATAACACCCGGACTACACGACACGTAGGCCCGTACTCGACGTTGCCTACAGCAACCATCATTGACGTCGTACATGGTAGTCTTTCTCCCGTTTCACGCACGTTGAGTCGATCAAATTGCCCCGTACATTAGCCACTCTCATGGTGCACCTACCGACATGAGATGTCACGAGAATGTTACCCGCATATTGCACACCGGCTATCTCGTCTGAGGCGACTTGAAAAGGCTCACGCAAGCTTCCCGAGGTACATCGGTTTACTGGGTCCCATATAGCCAGCATGAGTCTGGTACACAACTCAAACTTGTTCAACGGGGCCGCATATGGATCGGTCCTTGACCAACACGGACAGGTCTATAGCACCCAGGCCACTATGTCCTGCTGCCCCTACAACCTTCTGGTCTCAACTTTAACTTGCTACACATTTTCTGAACCAATCCCGTGTGACCTGTTGTTCCTGATCATGCGAGTAGCATCTCACCACTCGACTTCTACTGAACCTTACTTAAGCATGGCAGTTCTACACGATGTAAAGACACCTACCCAATACTCCATGGGTTTATTTGGTCATGCAAGAGGAGTATCAAACAACTAGACCTAATGCACATTTCATATCTTAACCGAAAGTGAATACAAAGTAAAAACTTAAAATCTGTTAAATGCAACCCGGAGCTTGCCAGTTTTGCAGAGTAGTCGTATATAATCAGTTAATGATCCTTGCTGATCAACCCTTGATTCTTCGGAGTATGATCCACTTCAATGAATCGCTCCTTCGAATCCCCTTCGTCATGAATCCTAATGAAATGTATATGCATAATTTTTCTAAAATGCAATGGAAAGAATTAAAGATTGGATTTCTTAGGAACGGAAGCTCTGTGGAAATGCCAAGAATGGCTTGGTTTTCCCCTGTTGTGCAAAGAATTATGAAAGAACTAAATTGGTCTTAGTGTTTTAGCTAAACACTAACTAACTTTCCTAATGACCATAAGAGATGAGCTGAAAAGATTTGAATGCAACTGAAGAACAAGAACTCCAATGGCTTCAAAACTTTTACAGCAGGTTCTATACTACTTAGTGATTTAGCTTGCCAAATTGCAGCTAATGTGGAGTCAAATTGTATTCTCCATAATTCCTACAATGTCTCTTATGTATTTCCGCACATACATAAGTATGGAGAACAAGAATAAGGATATCTAAGGCTCAACTTGAGCTGATAATTTACATGTGAGTTCCTGGTCACATGAAAGTCATTTGGTACAAAATTCAGACCTTTTACTTAAGTAGTTCCTCCAGAACATTTCTTTAAGGATTTCTACTCAAAGGAATTAATTCTGGATTAATGTGCATTTTCATGCCCAATCAAGTGAACTACAATTTCAAGTAGGACTCATAGAGCTTGCCTAGATTTTCCTATGATTTTTGGAGCTATGAATTGCCTAGAATAGATTTCACAAGTGGGCAACATTTTCTGAAAATGTTTCTGGACTCTTATGAATACAGCAGTTTGTATTTAGCAAATTCCTACCCAAATGATCTTCAAATGAGCTGAAAATTTGCTAGATGGTCAACATTATGATAAAGAATATTCTGGTAAAATTTGAGAATTTTTGGATGAACCAAACTCCCTCAATAATTCTTTTTCAGAAAAACATCAAAGAATTTTCTAGAATTTAATATTGACTTTCATACAAATTGGAGTTCATATTTGGATAGATCTTTGCAAAACGAATCAAATCCAATTCGAGCCACTCAAATTGGAGGTTTCTACACAAATATATGATTTTCCAAAGTTGGAACAATCTCTGGAATTATTTTGCTACAAGAAATCAGTAGGGCCCACGGGTTTAAACTCCAGCCACTCACAATTCAGCCACACCGGTCCACACGGTTTTGGCGCGCAGCCACATAAGATCTTCGAGCCACAACCGACCAGTGTTCTAAAATTTCCGTCGCTGACACGTGGGCCACCTGGGTTTCTTCTACCTCCCGCTACCTCTTCGCGTGCCGCGCCGCCCAGCTCGCCGGCTCAATGTCGTCCCTCGTCGGCTGGCCGTTTCCGGCCATCGCCCGTGCTGGGGCTCGCCGCTAGGGCGTTATGGAGTCCAGGGAACACGACTGTGGCACTTGTTCGAGCTGCCGGTGACCAGAAATACCCCGGCGACGTGCGGCGGCCTCGGTTGGAGTTCGGCTCCGTCGGCCGAAGTTTCTAGCCCGCCAAAACATCTACCAACCCGCGCTACAGCACCCTTGGAGCTTGAGGAAGTCCGACATGGCCTCAAAAGTGCTCGAAGACGGCTGCAACTGGGTTGGCACCGGGCGCCTGATCTGCTCCGCCATGAACACGCTCGGAAGACCTCAAAATTCTCTGCTCCGAGGTGATTCCATGCTAGGGTTGCTAAAGGAGAAATGATCGCCGGCTAGTCCAGCTGCTATGTGCAAAGTTTGACAACCTAAGAAGAATTGGAGAGGGAGAATTTGAAGATCTCGTACCGGACACTCGGTTTGCACCGGCCGGAGTTAATTTTTAAAATTCACCGTCGATACTTCACGGTTTGGCCTGAGCTTCGGGTGAGAGCAGCACGGTGGCCGTGCGCTCCCGTTTCCGCCCTCGCTCGGCCGTGACAACCGCTGTGGCGAGCAGCTCACGTGCACCCGATCACCGGTTCACTTTAGGTCGCCGCAGAGGGGGTGTTTTAGGGATCAGGAACACCGGAAATCGGTGGGTTTTTCTGTCGGGGAGGTGAGAAACGAGCGTGGGGTGCTGTTTACCAGATCGGAGGAGAGTGGGCGCGAGTGTTTCTGCCGGTTTCCGATTGTTTCCGAGGCAGCGGCAGCGAGAGATGAACTTTGTTCGTGAGGAGGTAGCGAAAAGCAATTAGCTTTGGTCAGGGAGGAGATCACACCGAGGGATGAGTGGAACAGCCCCCCCCCTGGTCGCCAGTGCGTGGGAGAGGGAGCAGGAGGTGGCTCGGCCACTCTCTCGGTGGCGCACGGTGGAAACTGCTTGGTTGATTTGAAAACAGAGTGCCTCGGTTGTTTGCTTTGTGTGCAAGTCTCTATTTACAGTTCAATGACATGTGGGTCCCCCACTATCCTCCTCTCCAAAAGATCTCCACAGTTTAATCTCTCAAAGTCCAAAGTTTTGAAGTTTAAATATGGGCTAGCATTTGAATTCACCAAATTCTGTTTGAATTTGCATAGTAATTTGAATTCGGTTGGAATTTGAAAATGCTTCCATTTAATTCCTTTTTGAGCCCACCCTTCAGTGACAAGTTTGTCATCCAACTTTTTCCACCATTTTCAAACTATATGGCTGCATGAGTATTCAAAGTTTTGGCCACCAATTGGTGTGAACTTTGAATTTGAAATCTGATTTTTAATCTTTCATGGAAAGAGGTATTTAAATCCTTATTGGTTCAACACCTTCAAAAAAATGTGAGCCTCATTTTGGATGATCATCCATGTATCACTTTGCATGAAGAAAAGTTTTAGCTAGTCCCATTTTTCATGACTTTGCCACACATATGAATTCAAACCTCGTTTTTTATTCATATACATTTTTGGGACTTTTACATTCCTCCCCCTTAAAAGAATCTTGTCCCGAGATTACAAAAGGAGAACGAGATGGGAGAGGTAATTACAAACTATACAAAGCTAAAAATTCCAGGTAGTTGGTGCGGAGGTAATCTTCACTTTCCCACGTCGCCTCTTCCGCGGTATGGTTACTCCATCGCACCTTGTAAAACTTTATCGTCTGGTTCTGGGTTACCCAGGTATTTTCATCCATAATCTGAACCGATCGCCCGGTATAGGTAAGGTCCGGTTTCAACTTGTCGATTTCGTCGGTGCGGACATCAGAGGTGAATTTGAGGCACTTCCGCAGCTGTGACACATGAAATATATCATGAACACCCGCAAGACTTACCGGTAGTTCCAGCCGGTAGGCTATGGGTCCGCACTTCTCCGTGATAGCAAAAGGACCTATAAAGTGGGGAGCGAGTTTCCCCTTTACACCGAACCGGTGAATCCCCTTCATCGGAGATACACGAAGATACACGTGCTCTCCGAAGTTAAAATGCAACGGCTTACGCCTTTGATCAGCGTAGCTCTTCTGTCGGGATTGTGCGGCCTTCAAATTTTCTTGTATCAACCGAACTCGGTCTTCGGCTTCATTCACAAGATCAACCCCGAACAGAACTCTTTCGCCGGACTCACACCAATTCAACGGTGTGCGACACTTCCTGCCATAGAGAGCTTCATACGGTGCCATTTTAATACTCGCTTGATATCCGTTGTTGTATGGAAACTCCGCCAACGGTAAGTGATCATCCCAATTCTTATCGTGGTGGATGGCACACGCTCTCAACATGTCTTCTAGTACTTGGTTCGCCCTCTCAGTTTGTCCATCGGTTTGAAGGTGATATACGGAGCTTCTAATTAGCTTGGTGCCCAACGAGGCGTGCAACTGCTGCCAAAAACGAGCAACAAACAGCGCACCTCGATCTGAAATGATAGTCTTCGGTATGTCCTCCGGTCGGATCTTGATTTGATGATAGCCCGACCGAAGATCCATCTTCGAAAATAACCTTTGCACCCACAAGTTGATCAAACAAGATTTCGATGCGGGGCAAAGGATACTTGTTCTCTATAGTGACAACATTTAGAGGACGATAATCAACACATAACCTCAGTGTTTCGTCCTTCTTCTTAACGAACAGCGCAGAGCAACCCCAAGGTGAAGAACTTGGTCATATGAAACCCTTGCTCATGAGTTCATTTAGTTGCTCCTTCAACTCCACTAGCTCATTAGGTGCCATCTTGTAAGGCCTTCATGAGATAGGTGTTGTTCCCGGCGCCAGTTCAATCTTGAACTCGACATCCCGTTCGGGCGGCATGCCCGGTAAATCATCAGGAAACACGTCGGGATAATCACGTACCACCGAATATCTTCAAGTTTAAGCGCTTCCGTGTGGTAGGCCTCTGCCATATCTGGGTCTTTGCTGTCTAAAAACAGTGTGTGCTGTCCATGAATCGGCGAGTCAATCTGGACAGTCCGGTTACCGATATTGAAAACGGCACCGTGGTGATTTAACCAAGACATCCCCAATATTATATCTATATTCTGCCTATCCAACAAAATCAGCGATGTTGGATATATTTTTTCTCCCAAACACAAAGCTGCTCGGGACACAATCTGATTAGCAGAGATATTTCCTCCCGGTGAACGTATAAGATAACTCGTTGTGGGAGTATTGGTGGATAATTGGTGCTGATCCACGCATATTTTGCTGATAAAATTGTGGGTTGCACCGGAATCAAAAAGTATGAGCACGGGTACGTCATTCAGAGTGAACATGCCCGCTAACACCGGTGCTCCCTCCGGGACATCCTCAATAGCAAGATGTTGCACACTCCAGGATTGCAATGCTGTTATATTGACTTGAGCAGGTGGCGGCATACCACCTGATAATGATGGTTGTTTGCTGATCAACAACTTCTCCCGGCATTACTGCCTAAAATGCCTAGAACGGTGACAATAAGAACACGGATGTTTCCCCGGTTCTTCGTTGACTTGCAGCTGAGAAGTTGATGTACTTGGCGGCAGCAATGATGCACCAAAAATCAATCGTTGCTGCGGCAATGGTGTTGCTTCAAGACATGATTCTTGAGCAAGAAATCTGTATTGAGTTGATCTTACTGGTTCTTGCCATAGTTCATCGGATGGTGTGTGATACACCACACGGTATTTACGAGGAACAACTGATGTGTCTTCTTGCACATCATCCCGGTCCCTCTTCTCTGCTTGACACTCAAGTGTCGCTTGTTCTTGCAGCAGGGCAACACTAATCAACTCGGTGTAATTGCCTTGATTGAACAAGGCCAGCCTATCTTTTAATATGGCACTCAGGCCATAGAAAAAGTAGTCACATCTTGCAGCTTCACTCGTCGCATAATCAGGAGCATATTGTGCCAAATGGTTAAAATGTTTGACATAATCGAGGACGCTCATGTCCCCCTGCTTTCAGTTCCTGAATTCCTGCTGCTAGGCCTTGATAAAACAATAGGAATGTGACGAGCACGGAATGCTTCACGAAATTCCGCCCATTCCACTTGATGGCCTTCCGGAATGGTGGCGAGATAAGCGAACCACCAATTTTCGGCGGCTCCATGGAGCTGTTGAGCTGCAAATAATGTCTTCTGATACTCATCGCACTCGAACACTCCAAACTTGGACTCCATAACCCAAAGCCACTGATCAGCTTCCACTGGTTCATTGGCTTCCGTGAAAATTAGCGGTTGTGTCGCCAAAAAGTCCAAATAGGCGTTCCGAGGTGGAACGACCTGTTGTGTACGTTGGAGTAAGCCCTGTTGTACCAAGGCTTGGAGTAGTCTTGTGTTCTCTTTACTTGAATCGACCATCTAAGCCATGACATCTGCTCATACCGTTGATGGCGGTGCCCGTGGTGGAGTCGAGTCATCGCCGTCTCGGCGAGAACCTTCAGCCCTACTCGGAGAATGAGTACGCACCATACTGCAAAAGAATAATTTTGAGGGAAGTCAAAACTTGATCTCAGCAGTATGTGAAAGTATTAAAACATGAACATACTAAAACTTTATGAAAGCATAACAAAATTTCATGTTGACACATCTTCCTAAAGCAAACCTAATCAGTCCCCTATTCTGTACAGAAGAGACCTTTCTGTACTTAACCCAAATTTTGATCCAGTTACCAGCATTTTCATAACTCAAGTTGAATACCAAAGTTAAAGTTAACTTCAGTATATTTTCAACAAGTATTCATATGCCCCTAGATCGTTTTGGATCAAAAGTTACGATTGCTCAACGTTGACAGATTTTCCGGATAAAATTTGACAGCATCTCCTTTGTATGTGGCTGTTTTTATCACAGTTGTACATAAAATGGAGTACTATTATGAACAAACTATGAACTACAAAATCGTTGCAAATTTCATATCCTTTACAATGGTGTATCATATGACCATTAGAAATTTTTCTACAGAAAGTTATGGCTAATTTACATAAACATCCAGAGAGGTTTGTAGCTGTCCCGTTTTCTGGACAGTTTGCATTCATCTGGACATTAAACCAAGTTAGCGTCTGATTTTGCTCTGGAGGTCTACAGAAAAGTTGTAGAGAACTTAAAAACCTTTCCATAATTATATCATACACCTCCGTTGGGTCAAGCTACTCAGAGTTATGCTCTGTCAAAATCCAGCAAAAATTTCTGCCAGAACAGAGCACTCTGTTTTGGAATCAAATGAAGCCTAGCAAGTCTCTTCTTTGAAGCTTAGTTCAAATGAATAGCTCAGTAACTAATATGTGCTTTCCAACATATATTTTTAGTTTGAAAGTTAGTCATGAATGATTTCTTCATAGGAAAGAAAACTATCAAGTGTGGTATGGTGGCGATGCACCGTAAGACATATGACGGTACTACATTACCTCACAAAAGAAAAACCTAACCGGATTACACCGGCATATACGTATTCTTAGGTGGCACTAAGATGGTCACTCGCAAACGTGTTCTACACGTACTATGGTTTTCGTGGTTAGTACCTACATAAAACAAACTCAATCATCAGGTTCGGCTGCACACCGAAACCGGTCCCAATACAGTTCAGACACCCGTCCGTCATCACATGCACGGGTGTTCTCAAGCCAAACACGCCTTGAGTTACGTGTTAACGTTACCAACCACGTGACGGGGTCTCCCATACTTTCCCGAAGCACGCCAGGGAAGGGCGTCGTTCGAATACCCCAAATGACATGAAGAGTCGTAGAGGATACCCAAGTTGGTCGGGTTACCTGCCACCTGTGAGGCTCCACCCTTCAGCTTGTGCGCACTAATGGACAGCGCTTACGTGCACCCCCCCCCCCCCCCAAGACATAAAACGTCCCGAGATGCACAATTTTCCGACATAAACAAGTAAGTTAGGTTGCCACCTTCATAATATGCTAATATAATAGTTCTTATGTGGACCTAATACCGTTATCACCGTATACTAAGTTTTTATCATAATATGATGCTCAATCCATGCGCTATTCCCAACGCAGCTCTGATACCACGCTGTGGGGACCGAACGCCCGGCCCCGGCAGGACCTCGTCGGGTGGTGCCGTGATATGCGGGACCCAACAGCACACGGGTCGAGGAAACACATCACATTACATAAATCATTTGCGGAAGCGTACAAGAGTGTTTTACAAATACTTATCTTAAAATAAGCTACAGCGGAAGACTATACTCTCCCGACTCATTTCTAACATAGCATCACAGAAACAGCCTAGTCTACGGACGTTTCTTACTAGCAACACGAAGAACAAACCGCAGCGGCGAGGATGCTCTTGAGTAACAACTCGGAGGTTCCCGAGTCTCATCGGTATCCCTTCTCATAAGCATGTAGTCAATCCTACAAAACAACTCGGATAGCATCCATGAGCATAACGCTCAGCAAGACTTAACCGTCACCCTAGGCATGAAACTCTACATGAGGGTATGGACATAAAGTAGGATAGCATAATGCATAATAAATCACCAAAAAGTGAATCCTTACTTTCAAGTATTAATTGCAGCAAGTTAAGAGTAACCTTGGGCACGCCACATCAGGAGTCCACAATCAAACAAGAAACGCTTTCCCCTGATGTAATTTGCTCACAGTGGAAATGTATCAAGTTTGCTCTACCTATACATCAACATCCATCACAAAGCTAGTATGAAACTTCAAACCATAATGATTAGTTCCTTTCTCATGCAAGTTCTTACTACGTCGCGACTGTGAGAACAAGTATGCTCGGTCCTTTTCCGCGAGCGACGGTGATTCGAATCAGTAACATCCGGACTACACGACACGTACGTCCGTACTCGACGTTGCCTACAGCAACCATCACTGACGTCCTACGTGGCAGCCTTTCTCCCGTTTCACCCACGATGAATCGATCAAATCGCCCCGTATAGTAGCCACTCTCATGGTGCACCTACCAACATGAGATGCCATGAGAATGTTACCTACATACTGCATATAGGCCGTCTCGCCTGAGGTAACTCGAAAAGGCTCAACGCAAGCTTCCCGAGGTAAATCGGTTTACTGGGTCCCATATAGCCAGCATGAGTCCGGTACACAACTCAAACTTTTTAACAGGACCGCATACGGATCGGTCCTTGACCGACACGGATAGGTCTATAGCACTGAGGCCCCTATGTCATGCTGCCCCTACAACCTTCCGGTCTCAACTTTAACTTGCTACACATTTTTTGAACCAATCCCATATGCCCATGTTGTTCCTGATCGTGCGAGTAGTATCTCACCACTCGACTTCTACCGAACCTTACTTAAGCATGGCAATTCTATACGATGTAAAGACACCTACCCAATACTCTAGGGTTTATTTGGTCATGCAAGAGAAGTATCAAACAACTAGACCTAATGCACATTTCATATCTTAACCGAAAGTGAATACAAAGTAAAAACTTAAAAGCTGTTAAATGCAAACCCTAGCTTGCCTATTTTTCAGAGTAGTCATATATAATCAGTTAGTGATCCTTGCTGATGAACCCTTGATTCTCCGGAGTATGATCCACTTCAATGAATCGCTCCTTCGAATCCCCTTCGTCGTGAATCCTAATGAAATGTATATGCACAATTTTTATAAAATGCAATGGAAAAAATTAAAGATTGGATTTCTTAGGAACAGAAGCTGTGTGGAAATGCCAAGAATGGCTTGGGTTGCCCCCTGTTGTGCAAAGAATTATGAAAGAACTAAATTGGTCTTAGTGTTTTAGCTAAACAATAACTAATTTTCCTAATGACCATAAGAGATGAGCTGAAAAGATTTGAATGCAACTGAAGAAAAAGAACTCCAATGGCTTCAAAAATTTTACAGCAGGGATTATACTACTTAGTGATTTAGCTTGCCAAATTGCAGCTAATGTGGAGTCAAATTATGTTCTCCATAATTCCTACAATGTCTCTTTTGTATTTCCCCATATACATAAGTATGGAGAACAAGAACAGGAAGATATAAGGCTCAACATGGGCTGATAATTTACATGTGAGTTCCTGGTCACATGAAAGTCATTTGGTCTAAAATGCAGACCTTTTACTTGAGTAGTTCCTCCAGAACAATTCTTTAAGCATTTCTACTCAAAGGAATTAATTCTGGAGTAATGTGCATTTTCATGCCCAATCAAGTAAACTAAAATTTCAAGTAGGACTCAGAGAGCTTGCCTAGATTTTCCTATGATTTTTGGAGCTATGAATTACCTAGAATAGATTTTACAAGTGGGCAACATTTTCTGCAAATGTTTCTAGATTCTTATGAACACAGCAGTTTGTATTTAGCAAATTCCTACTCAAATGATCTTCAAATGAGCTGAAAATTTTCTAGAAGGTCAACAATATGCTAAAGAATATTCTGGCAAAAGTTTAGAATTTTTGGATGAACTAAACTCCCTCAATAATTCTTTTTCAGAAAACCATCAAATAATTTTCCAGAATTTAGTATTGACTTTCATACAAATTGGAGTTCATATTTGGATAGATCTTTGCAAAATGAATCCAACCCAATTTGGACCACTCAAATTGGAGGTTTCTACATAAAGACATGATTTTCCAAAGTTGGAACAATCTATGAAATTATTTTGCTACGGGAAATCAGTTGGGCCCACGGGTTTAAACTCCAGCCACTCAGAATTCAGCCATACTGGTCCACACGGTTTGGGCGCGCAGCCACAGAAGATCTGCGAGCCACAACCGATCAGTGTTTTAAAATTTCCGTTGCTGACACATGGGCCACCTGGGTTTCTTCTACCTCCCGCCACCTCTTCGCGCGCCGCGCCGTCCAGCTCGCCGACCCGACGCCGCCCCTCGTTGGCTCGCCGTTTCCGGCCATCGCCCGAGCCGGGGCTCGCCGCTAGGGCGTTATGGAGGCCGGGGAACACGAGTGTGGCACTTGTTCGAGCTGCCCGTGACCGGAAATACCCCGGCGATGTGTGACGGCCTCGGTTGGAGTTCGGCTCCGTCGGCCGAGGTTTCTAGCCCGCCAAAACATCGACCAACCCGCGCTACAGCACCCTTGGAGCTTGAGGAAGACCGACATGGCCTCAAAAGTGCTCGAAGATGGCTGCAACTGGGTCGGCACCGGGCGCCCGATCTGCTCCGCCATGAACACGCTCGGAAAACCTCAAAATTCTCTGCTCCAAGGTGATTCCTTGCTAGGGTTGTAAAGGAGAAATGATCGCCGGCTAGTACAGCTTCTATGTGCAAAGTTTGATGACCTGAGAAGAATTGTGGAGGGAGAATTTGAAGATCTCGTACCGGACGCTTGGTTTGCACCCGCCGGAGTTAATTTCCAAAATTCGCCGTTGATACTTCACGGTTTGGCTTGAGCTTCGGGTGAGAGCAGCACGGTGGCCGTGCGCTCCCTTTGCCGCCCTCGCTCGGCCGTGACAACCGCTGTGGCGAGCTGCCCACGTGCACCCGATCAACGGTTCACTTTAGGTCGCCGCGGAGGGGGTGTTTTAGGGCTCAGGGACGCCGGAACTCGGCGGGTTTTTATTTCGGGGAGGTGAGCAACGAGCGTGGGGTGCTGTTTACCAGCTCAGAGGAGAGTGAGCGCGAGTATTTCTGCCGGTTCCCGATTGTTTCTGAGGCAGCGGCAGCAAGAGATGAGCTCTGTTCGTGAGGAGGTAGCGAAAAGCAATTAGCTTCGGTCAGGGAGGAGATCACACCGAGGGATGAGTGGAACAGCGCCCCCCCTGGTCGCCAGCGCGTGGGAGAGGGAGCAGGAGGTGGCTCGGCCACTCTCTCGGTGGCGCATGGTGGAAACTGCTCGGTTGAGTTGAAAACAGAGAGCCTCGGTTGTTTGCTTTGTGTGCAAGTCTTCATTTACAGTTCAATGATATGTTGGTCCTCCACTATCCTCCTCTCCAAAAGATCTCAGTTTAATCTCTCAAAGTCCAAAGTTTTGAAGTTTAAACGTGGGCTAGCATTTGAATTCGCCAAATTCAGTTTAAATTTGCGTAGCAATTTGAATTCGGTTAGAATTTGAAAATGCTTCCATTTAATTCCTTTTTAAACCACCCTTCAATCACAAGTTAGTCATCCAACTTTTTCCACTATTTCCAAACTATATGGTTGCATGAGTATTCAAAGTTTTGGCCACCAATTGGTGTGAACTTTGAATTTGAAATCTGATTTTTAATCTTTCATGCAAGGAGGTATTTAAATATTTATTGGTTCAACACATTCAAATAAAAATGTGAGCATCATGTTGGATGATCATCCATGTATCACTTTGCATGAAGAAAAATTTTAGCTAGTCCCATATTTTATGACTTTACCACACATATGAATTCAAACCTCAGTTTTTATTTATATAAATTTTTATAAATTTTTAGGACTTTTACAGATATGTCAGCATTTTTTTGCTAGATGAAATCATGAATAAAACGTACATATTCTTGCTTTTCAAGGAGAGGCTAGACTCAGCAAAAGAACCAAACGCACCAAAAACTGCCACCGGCACGTACAAGTTCAGATATGGATAACACACTCAACCCGTAGTAGTTGATGCAAGACGTCTGCTGCACTTTTACTAGCAACATTTAAATACGAGAGTAAATTATAGCTTAAGCTTCAAAAAAATTAGTCCATCATTTAGCAAGCAGAACAAACACAAGATGGCTTGACACAGCTTATAAAATAATTCTTATATAAAATAAGCAGAAGGTGTACTAAACAGCAAGCAGCTTATTAGTTCCGCCGCATCTGAACTAAAAACAGGATACAACATAAGCTGCTTTTTACAAACTTTTCAAATAAGTTGTTTTTTTAACAAGCTCAAATTGTGTCAAACAAGGCCTAAAAGAAGCACAGTACAGGCATGCACCCACGCGGCTTTTGCGCGGCTTCTGTACACAGAACACAAGATGGCTAGAATAAGTATCATGTTATGGCTGATCTACAGTACACAGCAAAATTGCTGAAGGGGATCCAACCAACAAAACTTCTTATATATAAACAATACTTGGTTTCTATAGGTGATGAAACAAGGAAGAAAGATAATCTGCTTATTCGACAACAGACCAAATCCCCAGTGTGCATATCAAAACAGAGCAACTTCAGTTTCAAACAGGTAAGATACTACTTCATTCTTTCAGTGACGATGGCTGCCCAGAAGACAGCCTCTCCGACCTCGCCTTGTTAGCCCTTTCCATGTAATCTTGGTGAGATTGATGTTTTGCCCCTACAATGAAGATAACACAAATCAACTGGTGTCTTTCTGATGCTATAAAAAACTCAATACAGAAACCAACCAACCATAAGAGAGCAGCAAGCTTAATGACAACTTCAAAAACACTCCGAATGCTAAGATGCCCAACATACAGAATGGAGTACTTTATTGGGATTTACCATTCCCAATAATAAAAGAAACAACCAACAAAGGAAATGACAACACTGAATTGGGCCAGACCCCACATGTCATTGACTAGCTTGATGGTATAGACAAAAAGTACATTCAAAGTGGTAGTATGGATGCAAGCAGCCCATATTTATAACTAGTATAGTAAACTGCATAACTAAGGGAATGTAGTAGAAAAGTGTGCAGTGGACAAGGATTGGCATCTTGCATGACCTATTTGAATATATTTGACATAAGCATTGTGATCCTAGCAAAGACCAATTCGATCTGTGGATCTTCAATTACTTGTGACATTAAGTTGGCAGATGATTGAACTGACGGACTGCCAGCCTGCCATTAGATAGTGCATGCCTGTATGGGATAATCACAAAATAGTGATTAACACATTGAATGGTAATCCAAACCATTTATACAGAAAACCTAATAGAGGCAACTCTCCTGTACTATATATGCCCCTTTGACTACAAAATGGGTCATGCATAACAGTTATTCAATGTAACCACAGCTAAACTCGCAGTGTTAACAATCGCATTCAAGGCTTTGTATCATGATGACCATGAGAGTGCATGGTTCATAAATGCACTATAACTTTAGGCCACAATACATGTTACCATTGCACCATGAAACTTGCATCTGCATGATTTACTGCCAAAGTTATAGACTTTCCCCATGTTCACAGGAAGCACATCTAAGTTTTGAAAATAGAACATGTAGAACCATACAGTGTTTTAAAAGGGTGCCTAGACGCCTAGGCAACTGCCAGGCACCCGCCTAGACGACCAGCCATGGCGCCCAGGCGGGAACGCCTGGACGCCTAGGCGGCGACGCCTTTTAAACAGTGGAACCATATATTAGGAAGTGTGAATTCATATAAGGGTAATTCAGTCCAATAAACCAAGATGTATCTGCTGAAGAACAGAGAGGGAGGAGGCCCTTGGCTGCGCCTAGGGCTGCGCAAGGGGGAAACCAGAAGCGAGGAGGCGTGGGGGCAGCTGCGCAGCACGTAACGTGGAGGAAGAGAGAGAGGATCACGACGGCTAGGGTTAGGGTTCAAAGCCACCGTGATCTAAGGAGAAGAACAGCCCCCAAAAGGGTAATTCTTATTTCCTGGATGCTCAATACAAGAGGGAGGGGGGCTGCTTATGTAGGGGGGACAGGACCCCCCCCCCTTGGCCGTGCGCCCCCTGGGGCCGCGCGCCCCCTGGTCTGTTGGGGACAATCCCCCCAAACAGATCAGGACTCTTTTCTTCCTTATTTAGTCTATTTCTTTCTATTTAAACTAACTCAATCTATAACTCCTTTATTCTTAAACCTTTCCTAACTAAATCTTCTAGATGTCCTCCTGGTGCGGCTGCAGGGCTGGCGGCTTAGTTGTGGGCCCTACGCCGACCATATTGGCGGCCCACAAATGCATCCACAACATTTCCCCCCTTCCCGACAAAGAGCTCGTCCTCGAGCTTGAAGGTGGGGTGCTTCATCTTGAAATCTTCTAGTTGCTCCCATGGTGAATCAACTTTCAGCATGTCCTGCCCACTTGACGAGTAGCTCCCAGACACCTCTGTTCAAGCGCGCCCTTTGTACTTTTTCAGGCGTAGGCACAACACGTCCATGGAGAAGCGGTGGTAGAGGCACCACCTGCGTAGGAGCAAGACCTTCAAATTTCTTCAACAGGGACACATGGAAGACATCATGTATCCTTGCTTGAGGAGGCAACTGAAGTTTATATTATACAGTCCCAATGCGTTGAATGATCTGATATGGCCCAAAATATTTTGGGCCAATCTTTGAAGAAGACGCCGCCATTACTCCCACAGCTGTCCTCTGATGAAGCCGCAGCCAAACCCAATCACCAATCTGAAATTCCACCTCTCGGCGGAACTTATCTTCATAGCTTTTCATGGTGACTTGTGCTTGTATAGGTCTATTCTTGATATCAGCTAAAAATTTATCTCTATCCTTTAGCTGTTTATCCACCGCTGCTACTCTAGAGATGCCTGGTTGATAACCAACAAGAGCTGGAGGGTCTATACGAGCATTTGAGGGACGTCTAGTAGGAAGTGTTGTAGCAATACTCAGCCCAAAGAAGCCACTGCAGCAAAGTCTTCGGTCGGTCACCAGCCAAGCAGCGGAGGTACACAGTGATGATCTTGTTGACGACCTCAGATTGGCCGTCAGACTGCGGGCGGAAGGCCGAGCTGAGCTGAAGGCGGACACCGACTAGCGGGAACAAATCTGACCAGAAGAGGTTGGTGAAGACGGTGTCGCGATCAATGACGATATAGCAGGGAAAGCCGTGCAGTCGTACGATGTCGACGAAGAACGCCCGTGCCACTGATGCAGCACTGTAAGGGTGGCTCAGGGGAATGAAGTGGGCATACTTGGAGAAGCGATCTACCACCGTCAAGATCACTGATTTCCCACCAATCTTCGGAAAGTCTTCAATGAAGTCCATGGAGATATCACTCCAGACTTCCGAAGGTATAGGCAGCGGTTGTAGCAGGCCGGCTGGATGAAGATGATCAGTCTTGTTGCGCTGGCACGTGGCACACCCGCGGACATACTCACGCACCCGTCGTAGCAAAGACGGGTTGTAGAAGGAGAGGCGCAGCCGATGCACTGTAATCTGAATGCCCTCGTGGCCCCCATCATGCGCCTCCGCTAGGAGAGAGGGCCACAAGGAGGACTTGTCGGGAACGAATAGCTTCCCCTTGTGAAGTAAAAGGCCGTCACGTTCGGCCCAGTCAGCAGGCGCGACTCCCTCCGGAAGTAGGGCCCATAGCTGTTGCGCCTGCTGGTCCGTAGCGATCTCCGCGCGAAGCGAGTTGAAGAGGGGAAAGACTGGCGCGGATATGGCGTGAATAGCTATGTCTTCCTCGTCGCGGCGGGACAGGGCGCCAGCTGCCCCATTCAAGCGCCCCGGTCTGTACTCAACCTGCAGATCATAACCAAAAAGTTTGCTCACCCAAGCATGTTAGAGAATCGTCGTGAGTCGCTGATCCAAGATGTATTTCAGGCTGAAGTGATCAGTCTGACCAATGAAGGGGCGGCCCCACAAGTAAGGCCGCCAATGGCGTACGGCCTTCACAAGGCCGATCAGCTCACGCTCGTACGCCGGTAGCTTATGATGGTGAGTCGCTACAGCGCGGCTGAAGAATGCTATGGCGCCGTCGCCCTGGTGTAGAACCGCGCCGAAGCCGGCGTCGGACGCGTCGCAGTCGACGATGAAGCGCATGTCGAAGTCCGGCATTTGAAGGAGAGGCGTTGTCATCAGCACCTGCTTGAGTTGGGAGAAGGCGTCCTGTGCATCATCAGTCCAGCGAAATGCCTCCCGCTTTAGGAGCGCGGTGAGGGGTGCGGCCACCGCACCATACCCCGCAATGAACTTGCGGTAGTAGCCGGTGAGCCCCAGGAAGCCTCGCAAGGCTCGTAAGGACCGAGGTGTAGGCCAACGTTCCACGGCCTCCACCTTGGTCGGATCCATTGCCATGTCGTGAGCAGATATGATGTGTCCTAAGTAGGACACGGTCTCCTGGCCGAAGAAGCACTTAGACTTCTTTAGGAACAGCTTGTTTGCCCGTAGTGTCTGGAACACCTGCTTGACGTGCTGAAGGTGTTCGACTCAGGACCTGCTATACACCAATATGTCATCAAAGAAGACAAGCACAAATTTTCTGATGTAGGGGTCGAGGACGTCGTTCATCAATGACTGGAACGTGGACGGCGCATTGGTGAGGCCGAACGGCATCACCAAGAACTCATAGTGGCCTTGATGAGTTCGGAATGCTATCTTTTCGATGTCGTCCGGGTGCATGCGCACTTGGAAGTAGCCGCTGCGGAGGTCAAGCTTGGTGAAGAACCTCGCGTCGCGAAGCTCGTCCAGTAGCTCGTCAACCACCGGGATCGGGAACTTGTCTTTCAAAGTTCTGGCGTTGAGCTCGCGGTAGTCGATGCAGAAGCGCCACGTGCCATCGGCTTTTCGGACCAACAGTACTGGCAAGGAAAATGCAGATGTGCATTCTCGGATGATGCCCTGGCGAAGCATCTCGACGCACTGCTTCTCAATCTCGTCTTTGAGAAGCTGGGGATAGCGGTACGGCCGGACAGCTACTGGAGTCGTGCCCGTCAGGAGCCTGATTTGGTGGTCGTGGCGTCGTGCAGGAGGAAGACCGTGTGGCTCGTCGAAGAGGTCCTGGAAGCCATCCAGGAGGGCGCCATCATATCAGTAGGTGGTGCTAGACAGGCACACACTGGGGCTGAACTTCGCAGCCCCGTCCAGATCACCTCACGGTCCCCGTGCCACAGTTTCATCGTGAGGTCCTCAAGGTTCTAGAGAATGGGTCCTAAAGACCGTAGCCACTGAACTCCTAGAATAAGGTCAAAGCCGTCCAGTGGAAGCGCGTAGCATGTGACGTCGAAGCGATCTCCTGCAATCAAGGGTACACATGGACAGATGCCTGTACAGGAGATAGAGTCGCCGTTGGCGATTCGGACACCGACGCCTAGCCGCGACAACATTATCAGGCCGAGCTCCTTGATGAGTGGCTCCCTGATGAAGGTGTGAGTGGATCCTGTGTCGACCAATGATGTCAGCAGGTTGCCGTGGACGTAGAGAGATGCCCATATCAGCAATGGCCGCGTCAACGTCGTCATCATCGTCAAGCTCCAGAAGGAAGATTCCTTTGACAGCACACTTATGGTCCGGTGTGTACCGCTCAGGACAGTGATAGCACTCGCCGCTTGCCCGCTTAGCAGCCATCACATCGGGCGTAAGGCGTTTGAAGCGCAGGCGAGAAGATGCTGTTGTCGATGATGTCGGGGCGGGTGCTGCAGAACCGCCACTTGAAGCCGTGGTAGAAGCGCGGGACACAACAGAAGAGCGCGTAGAGCGTTGAGAGGTGGCGCCCTTCTGTATTCCGCTGTCTGTTGTTGCCGCAAGTCGACGTTCAAAGGCTCTGGCCAGACTCATGGCAGTCTGTAGATTAGTGAGAAACTGCAGCTCCACATCCGTTCTAAGTGGCTCGCCGAGGCCAGCTGTGAAGAGGTTGATCTGCTGGCGCTGGCTGAGGTCCTCGCGACGACAAAGAAGGACCAGGAACCGATGCTGGTACTCCTCAACCGTACCAGTACGACGGACATCTTTAATTTCCGCCATGTCGTTGGAGCGGAGCGGAAACTCCACCTATGTTGTAATGACATAGCCGGTCCCAAGCCCGGGTAAAGGAGGAGGGGGTTGTGATAGCCTTGGCGAGCCAACAACTTACACTTAGTCATTCTCATGGAAATGAAACCCAATAGAAATTCGTTGGGGCGTAACCCTCTTAGCGACGCGCCATATCGGAACCCGGGTATGGTGCTAAGTGGGCAAGGGCCGGGTCGCCACCGCCTTAGTGGCGCGCCATATCGGAACCCAGATATGGTGTTAAATGAGCAAGGGCCGGATCGCCACCACCTTAGTGGCGCGCTACATCATCGCCCGGATGTAGTGATAAGTGAGCAAGGGTCTTTGCATCTTACTCGACGGGTGCAAAGCGTAAGGAAGCTAGCCGAGGAACATAGATTTCGGGTGGGTAGTTGGAATGTAGGATCCTTGACGGGGAAGCTACGTGAGTTAGTAGATGTTGCCATTAGGAGACGAGTAAATATCCTTTGTGTACAAGAGACTAGATGGGCGGGTCAAAAGGCGAGAGAAGTCGAGAATACCGGTTTCAAGCTTTGGTATTCTGGTTCGGCTGGGACTAGGAATGGCGTAGGTGTTCTAATAGATAAGAGTTTTAAGGATGGAGTAGTGGATGTTCGAAGACGAGGGGATAGGATCATCTTAATCAAGATAGTAATTGGGGACATTGTCTTGAACGTCATTAGTGCTTATGCCCCACAAGTTAGGCTCAATATGAGTGCTAAGAGGCAATTTTGGGAGGACTTGGAGGATATGGTTAGTAGTGTACCGATAACCGAGAAACTCCTCATAGGGGAAGATCTCAATGGTCATGTAGGTGCAACTAACCTAAGATTTGAGGGAGTACATGGAGGTTTTGGATGCGGCGATAGAAATCAAGAGGGTAAGGACATCCTAGACTTTGTCGTAGCCTATGATCTGTTGATAGCTAACACCCTCTTTAGGAAGAGGCAATCTCACCTAGTGACCTTTAATAGTGTCCAACACTCTAGCCAGATTGACTTTGTCCTCACTAGGAGAAAGGATAAACGGGAGTGTCTAGATTGTAAGGTGATCCCGAGGGAGTGTGTTGTGACACAACATAAGCTTGTGGTAGCTGACTTTCGCTTCCATACATGTTCTTTGCGAGACAAAGGTGTCAAAATCACAAGAACAAAGTGGTGGAAGTTGAAGGGGGAATCACAAGAATCCTTTAAAAATAGGGTGATCACAGAAGGACCCTGGGCAGAAAATGGAGATGCAGATAGTATGTGGATGAAGATGACAACTTGCATTAGTAAGGTAGCTAGTGAGGTGTTCGGTGTGACAAAGGGAAAGAAACTTGTAGATAAAGACACTTGGTGGTGGAATGAGGATGTACAAAAGTCCATTAAGGAGAAGGAGTGTTACAAGAGTTGGCATAATGATAGAAGCGCAAGCAACATGCTTAAGTACAAAGAGGCTAAGAAGAATGCAAGGCGGGCTGTGAGTAAGGCAAGAGGACAGGCCTATGATAAGTTATATGAGAGACTAGAGACAAAAGAAGGTGAAAAGGACATATACAAGGTAGCAAAAATCCGCGAGAGAAAGATGAGGGATCTCAATCAAGTTAAATGCATCAAATACGAGACTGACCGCATTCTAGTGAAGGATGAAGAGATTAAGAATAGATGGTGTGATTACTTTAATGGGCTATTCAATGATGGGAATGGGAGCACTATGGTTGAGTTGGATGACTCCTTTGATGACTCCAACAGACGGTTCGTGCGGAGGATACAAGAGTTTGAGGTTAAGGAGGCCTTAAAAAGGATGAAAGGAGGAAAGGCCCTCGGCCCTGACGATGTCCCAATTGAGGTGTGGAGATGTCTTGAGGACGTGGCAATAGTATGGCTCACAAAGCTATTCAAACCACATTTTTCGATCAAACAAGATGACTGAAGAATGGAGGAAAAGTATATTAGTACCTATCTTCAAAAATAAAGGAGATATTCAAAGTTGTACTAATTATCGAGGCATTAAGCTTATGAGTCATACTATGAAGCTTTGGGAGAGAGTGATTGAACACCGCCTGAGGAAAGTGACCAATGTCACTAAAAACCAGTTTGGTTTTATGCCTGGGAGGTCTACAATGGAGGCGATTTTCTTGCTTCGTCAGCTTATGGAGAGATATAGGGAGCAGAAGAAGGACTTGCATATAGTGTTCATCGACTTGGAGAAGGCGTACGACAAGATACCAAGGTCAGTCATGTGGTGGGCACTAGAGAAATATAAAGTGCCAACAAAGTACATTACCCTTATCAAGAATATGTACAATAATGTTAGGACAAGTGTGCGCGTAAGTGATAGTGAGACTGATGCATTTCCTATCACGGTAGGACTCCTTGGTGATGGATGAGGTGTCGAAGGATATAAAGGGGATATCCCTTGGTGCATGCTCTTTGCTGATAATGTAGTGCTAGTAGATGGAACTAGAGATGGTGTTGATAAGAAATTAGAGTTATGGAGACAAACCTTAGAGTCCAAGGGGTTTAGACTTAGTAGGACCAAAACCGAGTATATGAGGTGTGACTTTGGTTTTGGTCGTGAAGAGGGAAATGTTAGTCTACAAGGACAAATAGTACCTAGAAGGGACTCTTTCCGATATTTAGTATCAATGTTACAAAGCAATGGCGATATTGATGAGGATGTTTGCCACAGGATCTAAGGTAGGGTGGATGAAATGGCGACAAGCCTCTGGAATCCTATGTGATAGGAAAGTCCCACAAAAGCTAAAAGGGAAGTTCTATAGGACGGTGATAAGACCGCGATGCTCTATGGGGCGGAATGTTGGCCAACTAAACGGCAACATGTCCAATAAATGAGTGTCGCAGAGATGCGCATACTACGGTGGATGTGCGAGCGCACAAGAAGAGACCGAATAAGGAATGAGGCGATTCGAGATAAGGTAGGGGTGGCGCCGATTGAAGAGAAGTTAGTACAACATCGACTTAGGTGGTTTGGACATATCCAACGGAGACCTCCAGAAGCACCGGTTAACAGTGGGATTTTAAGATGTAGAGAAAATATTAGGAGGGGTAGAGGACGACCAAGGTTGACCTGGGAGGAGGCGGTAAAACGAGATTTGAGAGATTGGAATGTATCCAGAGACTTAGCTCATGATAGGACCACATGGAAAGTAGTAATTCATGTGCCAGAATCGTAGTCTTGTTTTTTTTTCTTTTTTTCTTTTTCTTTTCTCTTTGATCTTTTCTTTTTCTTTTTTCTTTTTTCTTTTCTCTTTTTCTTTTTTCTTTTTTCTTTTTTTTTCTTTTTTTTCTTTTTTTTTCTTTTTTTCTTTTTTCCTTGTTCTTATAACTCTTCCTCTCTTTTACTTCATTGATATTGGGTTTCATGTCTAGCCTACCCCAACAGGCTTGGGATAAAGGCTTGGTTGTTGTTGTTGTTCGTTGGAGCGGAGCGGAGGCCCGAAGCGCATGTTGACAAAGTCGAGAACCGCTCCTAGGACACGATGCCACAGTCGCGTTCTAGAGCAGTGTACCACTCGGCCGCGACACCCTCCAGGTGGAGAGACGCGAGTCACACCTTTTCTTCTGGCATCGTACGTGTCCCTCGGAAGTATGTCTCACACTTGGTGAGCCAGGGCAGAGAATCTGTTTCCCCATCGAACTTGGGAAAATTTACCTTGTGATGGCGCAGCCCGCCGTCGTCGAAGATCGAGCGCCCCGGGGGGTGCCTGGCATCGTAGTGGTCGTCGTCGCCGCCACCGCTGCTGCCGCTGCGGGGGAGGTTGCTGCCTTGCGGTGTGTGTTGTTGCATGTCCTCGTCACCGGAGAGCTCCCGCTCCAGTGCCTTCTCAATGCGCGCAAGGCGCATATCGTGGTGGTCCAAGCGCTTGTTGATGGTGTCGATCTGCCCCATCATCTTGCTCATTGATCTTGGAGGGTAAAAGTCCCAGAATCGTCCACGGGGCCGGACATGGTCGCTGCCCCAGAGTCTCTGGATACCAAATGCTGACCAAGGTGGAGGCTGTGGAACGTTGGCCTACACCTCGGTCCTTACGAGCCTTGCGAGGCTTCCTCGGGCTCACCGGCTACTACCACAAGTTCATTGCGGGGTATGGTGCGATGGCCACACCCCTCACCGCCCTCCTAAAGCGGGAGGCATTCCGCTGGACTGATGATGCGCAGGACGCCTTCTCCCAACTCAAGCAGACGCTGATGACAGTGCCTCTCCTTCAAATGCCGGACTTTGACAAGCGCTTCATCGTCGACTGCGACGCATCCGGCGCCAGCTTCAGGGCGGTTCTGCACCAGGGAGACGGCGCCATAGCATTCTTCAGCCGCGCTGTAGCGACTCACCATCATAAGCTACCGGCGTACGAGCGTGAGCTGATCGGCCTTGTGAAGGCCGTACGCCATTGGCGGCCTTACTTGTGGGGCCGCCCCTTCACTGTTCGGACTGATCACTTCAGCCTGAAGTAAATCCTGGATCAGCGACTCACGACGATTCCCCAACATTCTTGGGTGAGCAAACTTTTTGGTTATGATCTGCAGGTTGAGTACCGACCGGGGCAGCTGACGCCCTGTCCCGCCGCGACGAGGAAGACATAGCTATTCACGCCATATCCGCGCCAGTCTTTCCCCTCTTCGACTCGCTTCGCGCGGAGATCGCTACGGACCAGCAGGCGCAGCAGCTAAGTGCCCAACTCCGGGAGGGAGTCGCACCTGCTGACTGGGCCGAACGTGACGGCCTTCTACTTCACAAGGGGAAGCTCTTCGTTCCCGACAAGTCCTCCTTGTGGCCCTCTCTCCTAGCTGAGGCGCATAATGGGGGCCACGAGGACTTCCAGAAGACAGTGCATCGGTTGTGCCTCTCCTACAACCCGTCCCTGCTACGACGGGTGCGTGAGTATGTCCGCGGGTGTGACACGTGCCAGCGCAACAAGACTGATCATATTCATCCAGTCGGCCTGCTACAACTGTTGCCTATACCTTCGGAAGTCTGGAGTGATATCTCCATGGACTTCATTGAAGGCTTTCCGAAGGTTGATGGGAAATCAGTGATCTTGACGGTGGTAGATCGCTTCTCCAAGTATGCCCACTTCATTCCCCTGAGCCACCCTTACAGTGTTGCATCAGTGGCACGGGCGTTCTTCGACGACATCGTACGACTACATGGCTTTCCCTGCTTTATCATCAGTGATCGCGACACCGTATTCACCAGCCTCTTCTGGTCAGATTTGTTCCGGCTAGCCGGTGTCCGCCTTCAGCTCAGCTCGGCCTTCCAACCGCAGTCTAACGGCCAGTCTGAGGTCGTCAACAAGATCATCATTGTGTACCTCTGCTGCTTGGCTGGTGACCGACCGAAGACTTAGCTGCAGTGGATTCGTTGGCTGAGTATTGCTACAACACTTCCTACCAGACGGTGCTCAAATGCTCGCCCTTCAGAGCAGGGACCCTCCAGCTCTTGTTGGTTATCAACCGGGCATATCTAGAGTAGCAGCAGTGGATAAACAGCTAAGGGATTGGGATGAATTCTTAGCTGAAATCAAGAACAGGCTTGTACAAGCACAAGTCACCATGAAAAGCTATGAAGATAAGTTCCACCAAGAGGTGGAATTTCATATTGGTGATTGGGTTTGGTTGCGGCTTCATCAGAGGACAGTTGCGGGAGTAATGGCGGCGCCTTCTTCAAAGATTGGCCCAAAATATTTTGGGTCATATCAGATCATTCAACGCATTGGGATTGTATCATATAAACTTCAGCTGCCTCCTCAAGCAAGGATACATGATGTCTTCCATGTGTCCCTGCAACAATAACAACAACAACAACCAAGCCTTTATCCCAAGCATGTCCTGCCCACTTGACGATTAGCTCCCAGACACCTCTGTTCAAGCGTGCCCTTTGTACTTTTCAGGCGTAGGCACAACACGTCCATGGAGAAGCGGTGGTAGAGGCACCATCTGCATAGGAGCAGGACCTTAAAATTTCTTCAACAGGGACACATGGAAGACATCATTTCCATGTTGAATGGCTAAGTGATGTCTTCCATGTGTCCCTGTTAAAGAAATTTGAAGATCCTGCTCCTATGCAGGTGGTGCCTCTACCACCGCTTCTCCATGGACGTGTTGTGGCTACGCCTGAAAAAAGTACAAAGGGCGCGCTTGAACAGAGGTGTCTGGGAGCTAATCGTCAAGTGGGCAGGACATTCTGAAGCTGATTCATCATGGAGGCAACTAGAAGATTTCAAGATGAAGCACCCAACCTTCAAGCTCGAGGACGAGCTCTTTGTCGGAAAGGGGGGAAATGTTGTGGATGCATTTGTGGGCCGCTAATATGGTCGGCATAGGGCCCACAAAGCCCACAACTAAGCCGCCAGCCCTGCAGCCGCACCAGGAGGACATCTAGAAGATTTAGTTAGGAAAGGTTTAAGAATAAAGGAGTTATAGATTGAGTTAGTTTAAATAGAAAGAAATAGACTAAATAATGAAGAAAAGAGTCCTGATCGGTTTGGGGGATTATCCCCAACCGACCAGGGGGGCGCGCGGCCCAAGAGGGCGCGCGGCCCAAGAGGGCGCGCAGACCAGAGGGGCGCGCGGCCAAGGGGGGGTCATGTCCGCCCTATATAAGCAGCCCCCCTCCCTCTTGTATTGATCATCCAGGAAATAAGAATTACCCTTTGGGAGTTGTTCTTCTCTTGTATCACGGTGGCTTCGAACCCTAACCCTAGCCGCCGTGATCATCTCCCTCTTCCCCCATGCTACGTGCTGCGCAGCTGCGCCCACGCCTCCTCGCTATTGGTTTCCCTCTTGCGCAGCCCTAGGCGCAGCCAAGGGGGCTCCTCCCTCCCTGTTCTTCAGCATTTGTTGTGGATGCATTTGTGGGCCGCCAATATGGTCGGCGTAGGGCCCACAAAGCCCACAACTAAGCCGCCAGCCCTGCAGCCGCATCAGGAGGACATCTAGAAGATTTAGTTAGATAAGGAAAGGTTTAAGAATAAAGGAGTTATAGATTGAGTTAGTTTAAATAGAAAGAAATAGACTAAATAAGGAAGAAAAGAGTCCTGATCGGTTTGGGGGGATTGTCCCCAACCGACTAGGGGGCGCGCGGCCCTAGGGGGCGCGCGGCCCAAGGGGGCGCGCGGACCAGGGGGGCGTGCGGCCAAGGGGGGGGTCATGTCCCCCCTCTATAAGCAGCCCCCCTCCATCTTGTATTGAGCATCCAGGAAATAAGAATTACCCTTTTGGGGTTTGTTCTTCTCCTTGGATCACGGTGGCTTCGAACCCTAACCCTAGCCGTCGTGATCTTCTCCCTCTTCCTCCACGTTACGTGTTGCGCAGCTGCCCCCACGCCTCCTCGCTGCTGGTTTCCCCCTAGGCGCAGCCAAGGGGCCTCCTCCCTCTCTGTTCTTCAGCATTTGGTATCCAGAGACTCCGGGGCAGCGACCATGTCCGGCCCCGTGGACGATTCTGGGACTTTCACCCTCCAAGATCTCGGCAACATGATGAGCAAGATGATGGGGCAGATCGACACCATCAACAAGCGCTTGGACCACCACGAGATATGCGCCTTGTGCGCATTGAGAAGGCACCGGAGCGGGAGCTCTCCGGTGACGAGGACCTGCAACAACACACACCGCAGGGCAGCAACCTCTCCCGCAGCGGCAGCAGCGGCAGGGGCGGCTGCGGCGGCGGCGACGACGACCACTACCGTGCCAGGCGCCCCCCGGGGCGCCCGACCTTCGACGACGGCGGGTTGCGCCGTCACAAGGTCAATTTTCCCAAGTTCGACGGGGAAACAGATTCTTTGCCCTGGCTCACCAAGTGTGAGACATACTTCCGAGGGACACGTACGATGCCAGAAGAAAAGGTGTGGCTCGTGTCTCTCCACCTGGAGGGTGTCGCGGTCGAGTGGTACACTGCTCTAGAACGTGACTGTGGCATCGTGTCCTAGGATCGGTTCGCGGACTTCGTCAACATGCGCTTCGGGCCTCCGCTCCGCTCCAACGACCTGGCGGAAATTAAAGATCTCTGTCGTACTGGTACGGTTGAGGAGTACCAGCGTCAGTTCCTGGTCCTTCTTTGTCGTTGCGAGGACCTCAGCCAGCGCCAGCAGATCAACCTCTTCACAGCTGGCCTCGGCGAGCCACTTAGAACGGATGTGGAGCTGCAGTTTCCCACTAATCTACAGACCGCCATGAGTCTAGCCAGAGTCTTTGAACGTCGACTTGCGGCAACAACAGACAGCGGAATACAGAAGGGTGCCGCCCCTCAACGCTCTACGCGCTCTTCTGTTGTGTCCCGCGCTTCTACCACGGCTTCAAGTGGCGGTTCTGCAGCACCCGCCCCGACATCATCGACAACGGCATCTTCCCGCCCGCGCTTCAAACGCCTTACGCCCGATGAGATGGCTGCTAAGCGGGCAAGCGGCGAGTGCTATCACTGCCCTGAGCGGTACACACCGTACCATAAGTGTGCCGGCGAAGGAATCTTCCTTCTGGAGCTTGACGACGATGACAACGTTGACGCGGCCATTACTGATATGGGCATCTCCCTACACGCCCTGACCGGCATCGACCGCGCCAACACAATGAAGCTCCAGGTCTACGTCCACGGCAACCTGCTGACAGCATTGGTTGACACAGGATCCACTCACACCTTCATCAGGGAGCCACTCATCAAGGAGCTCGGCCTGATGATGTTGCCGCGGCCAGGCGTCGGCGTCCGAGTCGCCAACGGCGACTCTATCTCCTGTACATACATCTGTCCACGTGTACCCTTGATGATTGCAGGAGATCGCTTCGACGTCACATGCTACGCGCTTCCACTGGACGGCTTCGACCTTGTTCTAGGAGTTCAGTGGCTGCGGTCTTTGGGACCCATTCTCTAGAACCTTGAGGACCTCACGATGAAACTGTGGCGCGGGGATCGTGAGGTGATCTGGACGGGGCTGCGAAGTTCAGCCCCAGTATGTGCCTCTAGCACCACCTACTGATATGATGGGCGCCCTCCTGGATGGCTTCCAGGACCTCTTCGACGAGCCACGCGGTCTTCCTCCTGCACGGTGCCACGACCACCAAATCAGGCTCCTGCCGGGCACGGCTCCAGTAGTTGTCCGACCGTACCGCTACCCCCAGCTTCTCAAAGACGAGATTGAGAAGCAGTGCACCGAGATGCTTCGCCAGGGCATCATCCGAGAATGCACATCTGCATTTTCCTCGCCAATACTGTTGGTCCGAAAAGCCGACGGCACGTGGCGCTTCTACATCGACTACCGCGAGCTCAACGCAAGAACTTTAAAAGACAAGTTCCCGATCCCGGTGGTTGACGAGCTACTGGACGAGCTTCGCGGCGCGAGTTTCTTCACCAAGCTTGACCTCCACAGCGGCTACTTCCAAGTGCGCATGCACCCGGACGACATCGAAAAGACAGCATTCCGAACTCATCGAGGCCACTATGAGTTCTTGGTGATGTCGTTCGGCCTCACCAATGCGCCGTCCACGTTCCAGTCATTGATAAACGACGTCCTCGACCCCTACATCAGAAAATTTGTGCTTGTCTTCTTTGATGACATATTGGTGTATAGCAGGTCCTGGGTCGAACACCTTCAGCACGTCAAGCAGGTGTTCCAGACACTACGGACAAACAAGATGTTCCTGAAGAAGTCTAAGTGCTTCTTCGGCCAGGAGACCGTGTCCTACTTAGGACACATCATATCTGCTCACGGCGTGGCAATGGATCCGACCAAGGTTGAGGCCGTGGAACGTTGGCCTACACCTCGGTCCTTACGAGCCTTGCGAGGCTTCCTCGGGCTCACCGGCTACTACCGCAAGTTCATTGCGGGGTACGGTGCGGTGGCCGCACCCCTCACCGCCCTCCTAAAGCGGGAGGCATTTCGCTGGACTGATGATGCGCAGGACGCCTTCTCCCAACTCAAGCAGGCGTTGATGACAGCGCCTCTCCTTCAAATGCCGGACTTCGACAAGCGCTTCATCGTCGACTGCGACGCGTCCGACGCCGGCTTCGGGGCGGTTCTACACCAGGGCGACGGTGCCATAGCATTCTTTAGTCGCGCTATAGCGACTCACCATCATAAGCTACCGGCGTACGAGCGTGAGCTGATCGGCCTTGTGAAGGCCGTACGCCATTGGCGGCCTTACTTGTGGGGCCGCCCCTTCACTGGTCGGACTGATCACTTCAGCCTGAAATACATCATGGATAAGCGATTCACGACGATTCCCCAACATGCTTGGGTGAGCAAACTTTTTGGTTATGATCTGCAGGTTGAGTACCGACCGGGGCGCTTGAATGGGGCAGCTGACGCCCTGTCCCGCCGCGACGAGGAAGACATAGCTATTCACGCCATATCCGCGCCAGTCTTTCCCCTCTTCAACTCGCTTCGGGCGGAGATCACTACGGACCAGCAGGCGCAGCAGCTATGTGCCCAACCCCGAGAGGGAGTCGCACCTGCTGACTGGGCCAAACGTGATGGCCTTCTACTTCACAAGGGGAAGCTATTCGTTCCCGACAAGTCCTCCTTGTGGCCCTCTCTCCTAGCGGAGGCGCATGATGGGGGCCACGAGGGCATTCAGAAGACAGTGCATCGGCTGCGCCTCTCCTTCTACAACCCGTCCTTGCTACGACGGGTGCGTGAGTATGTCCGCGGGTGTGCCACGTGCCAGCGCAACAAGATTGATCATCTTCATCCAGTCGGCCTGCTACAACTGCTGCCTATACCTTCGGAAGTCTGGAGTGATATCTCCATGGACTTCATTGAAGGCTTTTCGAAGGTTGGTAGGAAATCAGTGATCTTGACGGTGGTAGATCACTTCTCCAAGTATGTCCACTTCATTCCCCTGAGCCACCCTTACAGTGCTGCATCAGTGGCGCCGGCGTTCTTCAACGACATCATACGACTACACGGCTTTCCCTGCTCTATCGTCAGTGATCGCGACACCGTCTTCACCAGCCTCTTCTGGTCAGATTTGTTCCGGCTAGCCGGTGTCCGCCTTCAGCTCAGCTCGGCCTTCCACCCACAGTCTGACGGTCAATCTGAGGTCGTCAACAAGATCATCACTGTGTACCTCCGCTGCTTGGCTGGTGACCGACCGAAGACTTGACTGCAGTGGCTTCCTTGGGCTGACTATTGCTACAACACTTCCTACCAGACGTCCCTCAAATGCTCGCCCTTCAGAGTGGTCTATGGCAGGGACCCTTCAGCTCTTATTGGTTATCAACCAGGCATCTCTAGAGTAGCAGCGGTGGATAAACAGCTAAAGGATAGAGATGAATTTTTAGCTCATATTAAGAATAGGCTTATACAAGCACAAGTCACCATGAAAAGCTATGAAGATAAGTTCCGCCGAGAGGTGGAATTTCAGATTGGTGATTGGGTTTGGCTGCGGCTTCATCAGAGGACAGCTGTGGGAGTAATGGCGGCGCCTTCTTCAAAGATTGGCCCAAAATATTTTGGACCATATCAGATCATTCAGCGCGAAGGGCAGGCCTGGCGCAGTGGTAGAGTCTCTCCACTTGTGTCCTGGAGGTTCTGGGTTCGAATCAGCCTCCTTGCAAAATAAGCAAGGGGAAGACTGCCTAGAAATTCCCTTCCCCAGACCCCACAACGTGTGGGAGCTTTCAGCACTGGGTATGCCCCTTTATCAGATCATTCAGCGCATTGGGACGGTATCATATAAACTTCAGCTGCCTCCTCAAGCAAGGATACATGATGTCTTCCATGTGTCCCTGTTGAAGAAATTTGAAGGTCCTGCTCCTATGCAGGTGGTGCCTCTACCACTGCTTCTCTGTGGGCTGATCTGCCCCTGGCCCAGGCCGGACCCTCCCTGGCCCAGGGCGGCCAGAACTGGGCCAAGTGGGCTGGTCAGCCCTGGCCCAGGCCGGCCCCCCCTTTCTAGAAGGAATTTGAGTTTAATCTTCTTAGAGATAGATTAAAAGATCCTTTGTAACAGATTAGGACTCTTGTAAGGGGGGCTATATATACAAGCCAAAAACACCCCCAAATCGTGAGAGATCAATACATAAAATTTTCCTCCACTTTTCTAACCCTAGCCGCCTCTCTCCCCCTTGCTGTAGCCGGCGCCTAGCTCCTGCCCTAGCCGCCGCCTCCCTCTGCCCTAGCCGCCACCAGGGGCTAGAACCAGCCGCCATCCCTGTTTCCCCCTCTGTTCTGCGCCTCCATCAAAACCAGAACAGATTGGCGGCTTACCGATCTCTCCCTTGATCTGTTCTCCCAAGAACAGAATCAATCTGCTCAGTTTTCTGCACCAGAACTGTTCTTCTCCTTGCTGTTATTCCTCTGTTGTTGGCTGAAGAATTTTTCTGGTCTGTCTTCAAGGAAGACAAATTGATCTGCTAGGGCAGATCGGTTTATTCAGCAAGAACAGGGACAGTTTCAGCGCCGGAATTGCAACATTCGTGGTATCAGAGCCGGTTTCAACCCTAAGCTGAATTCTTCAAGATGTCGTCTACACCTACAAGCAGCGGCAGCGCCATCAGCCATGGCACACCCTCACCGGCAGCTCGTGAGGTGAACACCGGGACGGGGTTCCCCGTGCTCACCAAGACCAACTACGCGGAGTGGGTTGTCATGATGAAGATCAAGCTGAAGGCGCGGTTGCTTTGGAAGGCCGTGGAGGAGGGGAACGTGAGCGAGCAGGAAGACATGATGCGCTTGACACCATGGTCAGCGCTGTCCCGCCGGAGATGATCACGACGATCGGAGAAAAGAGGACGGCGAAGGAGGCATGGGACACGATCGCCATCATGCGGGTCGGGGCCGACCGCGTGAGGAAGACAACAGCACAGCAACTCCGGAAGGAGTTCGAAGATGTTGTCTTCAAGGATGGCGAAAGCGTGGAGGACTTCTCCCTCTGCCTGAGCGGCATTGCTATCACAGCTTGCGTCGCTAGGGGAGGAGATAGGAGAAGAGAGGGCCGTGGAGAAGCTCCTGCGAAGCGTTCCAGAACGCTTCCAAAAGATCGTGGTGGCGATCACGACACTGCTGGACGTGTCGACCCTCACCTTGTCGGAGCTGACGGGGCGTCTCAGGGCGGCTGAGAACGCTTTCGACTCAACGCAGCGGAAGGGAGAAGTACACAACGGCCAGCTGTACCTCACTCGGGAGGAGTGGGAGGCACGGCGGAAGGAGGAGCGGTCTACCCAGTCCGCGGGTTCTTCTAAGAGGGGCGGCCGAAAGGGCCCGCCCAAGAAGAACGGAGGCAAGAAGGGAGGTTCCGGAAAGGATATTCCGCGGGACCAGTGCGGGAAGAAGGGCCACTGGGCCAGGGAGTGTCGGTCGAAGCCTAAGGAGGAGCCGCAGCAGCAGGCTTTCGTGGCAAAGGCGGAGGAGGAGGGCGTCTTGTTTATGACAAGGGTGGCCTCAGTACAGGAGGAGCCTGTACACTAACGTCCTATGCGCCCACTGGAGATAGTGGAGGGACGTGTCTTCGCTCACCGCAGCAACGACGATGCCTTTGACGACACTCGTTGGTACCTCGACACGGGCGCGACCAACCACATGACGGGTTCGCGCGCCATCTTCTCCGAGCTCGACGAAAACGTCGTCGAAACCATCAAGTTCGGCGATAATTCCGTCGTGCGTATCCAAGGGAAGGGTACGGTCCTATTCGCCGCCAAGACGGGTGAGCACAGGAGGCTCACCGGCGTCTACCTCATCCCACGCCTCACCACCAACCTCATCAGCGTCGGCCAGCTGGATGAGGATGGCTACAGCATCACGGTGCAAGGAGGAGTGATGCACATACGGGATGAGCAGCAGCGTCTCCTCACACGAGTTCAGCGCGACGACAGCAAGTTGTACTCCATCAGGCTCAACATCACACGTCCGGTTTGCCTAACCGTGAGGCGTGATGATGTTGCGTCGCGTTGGCACGAACGCTACGGACACGTCGGCTTCCAGGCGCTTCGGAAGTTGGCACGAGAGGAGATGGTGCTCGGTCTTCCGCAAATTGATCATGTCGATCAATTGTGTGAAGCTTGCTTGGTCGGGAAGCAGAGGCGCTCCAGCTTCCCCAAGCAAGCTCGGCGGCGCGCGGAGGGCGCGCTCGACCTTGTCCACGGCGACATCTGCGGGCCTATCACGCCGACGACTCCAGGTGGCAAGAAGATGTTCTTGTTGCTTGTGGATGACATGAGCCGCTATATGTGGCTCTATCTTCTAGCAACCAAGGACAAGACGCTCGACTTAATTCAGCAATTCAAGGCGACAGCTGAATTAGAGTCCGAGAGGAGGCTGAAGCTACTCCGTACTGATCGCGGAGGGGAGTTCACCTCACAGGAGTTCGGCGAGTACTGCGCTCAGCACGGAGTACAACGTCAGCTCACAGCCCCGTATACGCCGCAGCAAAACGGGGTTGTGGAGCGGCGCAACCAGACGGTGGTCGGCATGGCGAGGAGCATGTTGAAGGCGAAGGGTATGCCCGGGATATTTTGGGGTGAGGCAGTTATCACGGCTATCTATATCCTGAATCAATCCCCTACCCGCGGCCTCGACGGGAAGACGCCATATGAAGCTTGGCATGGAGAGCGACCAGCCGTCAATTATTTCCGAACTTTTGGGTGTGTGGGGCATGTCAAAAACATGCGCCCTAACCTGAAAAAGTTGGAAGACCGGAGTACTCCGATGATTTTTCTTGGCTATGCTGCAGGGACGAAGGGATATCGGATGTATAATCCGGCTGATGGGCGTACACACATATCACGTGACGTGATATTCGACGAGGCGGCCAAGTGGGACTGGGGAGAAGGAGCAGGAGAAGAGGACTACACCGCCTTCCACGTCGACTCCTTAGGTCCAGCAGGTGCTGGACCTGCTGTTTCAGCACCCGGAGAGGTGCTGCAGGGTCCGGAGGGGCCGAACAGCACCCCTGCAGTGCCCAGGAGGGGCACAGAAGGATCTGTACAGACCCTAGGAGTTCCTACGCCAGCCTCCAGACCTGCTGGAGAGGGTCCAGCACCTGCAGCGTCGCCCCAAGGGCCCCTGCAGGGACTGTCCAGCGCAAATCAGGGTTGGGACAGTCCTGCAAGGGGGTCAGCAGCAGCAGGGGATTCCGAGACTGAAGATTCCAGCACCTTCGTCACGCCCCGGCACCCTCCACGGCCCATCTGCTTCGCCTCACCGCTGTCGGACCCCAGCAGCAATGTTGTCGACGCCTACTACGACGACGGCGAAAACTACGGTTCCGCACTATGCGCAACATACTCGGAACCCTCACCCCTCCTGGTCGGGTTGAGCGCCCACCAAGCTTGGAGGAGGGGGAGCTTATGTTCACCATCGCAGAGGAGCCTACGTCCTTCGCCGATGCTGAGGAACACCCGTGCTGGAGACGGGCCATGCTCGAGGAGATGGAGTCCATAGAAGAAAACAAGACTTGGCAACTTGTTGATCTTCCTGCAGGACACAAGCCCATTGGCCTCAAATGGGTGTTTAAGGTGAAGAAGGACGAGCATGGGGAGGTGGTGAAGCACAAGGCTCGACTGGTGGCAAAAGGCTATGTCCAACGGCAAGGAATAGATTTTGACGAGGTATTTGCTCCTGTAGCTCGTCTCGAATCTATTCGTTTGCTCCTTGCAGTTGTTGCACACAAGGGGTGGGAGGTACACCACATGGATGTGAAGAGTGCCTTCCTGAACGGCGACTTGATGGAGGTGTACGTCTCCCAACCCGTTGGCTTCATCATCGACGGAGCCGAACACAAGGTGTATCGGCTCAAGAAAGCTTTATATGGACTTCGTCAGGCGCCCAGGGCCTGGAATGCCAAGCTCAACGATAGCTTGCTATCGCTTGGTTTCCAGAAGAGTACGAGCGAGCACCGGATTTATTTCCGTGGGGCTGAAGATGAGAAGCTCATCGTCGACGTGTACGTCAACGATCTTGTGATCACAGGAGGAGGCGATCTCAAGAAGTTCAAAGGGGAGATGATGAAGAGGTTCAAGATGAGCGACTTGGGTCTCTTGTCATATTATCTTGGCCTGGAGGTGCGACAAACTGATGCAGGGATAAGCGTTGGGCAGGCGGCCTACGCTTCCAAACTTGTCTCTAAAGCTGGCCTGGAAGGATGCAATCCCTGTGCATTTCCCATGGAGCAAGGCCTCAAGCTTTGCAAGACAAGTGATAGCCCGTTGGTGCATGCAACGGACTATAGGAGCTTGGTTGGAGGGCTGCGATACTTGGTGAACACACGTCCCGATCTTGCCTACTCGGTCGGGTACGTGAGTCGGTTTCTGGAGGAGCCCAAGGAGGATCACTTTGCTGCAGTCAAACGCATTGTACGCTACATAGCGGGTACAATCAACTATGGAGTTTTTTATGCAAGAGGAGGAGACATGGAGCTTATTGGGTACTCGGATAGTGACTATGCGGGAGACGTGGAGGACCGCAAGAGCACAAGCGGGGTGCTGTTTTGTCTTGGAAACAGCCCCGTTTCATGGCAGTCCTGCAAGCAGAAGGTGGTGGCCTTGTCCTCATGTGAAGCAGAGTATATCGCAGCAGCTCAAGGGGCATGTCAAGGTGTATGGATGGCACGGCTGATGGAGGACTTAGCTGGAAAATCGAAGGCGCCGGTGCTGCGGGTTGATAACAAGTCAGCTATAGACTTGAGCAAGAACCCGGTACACCATGACAGGAGCAAGCACATCGACGTCAAGTACCACTACATACGGGAGAGTGTGGACAGCGGTACTATTGTGCTTGAGCAAATCTCCACTCAAGACCAGATGGCGGACATCTTGATCAAGGCTCTTGGAAGACAGAAGTTCGTGGAGATGAGGAGAAGGATCGGGATCCTAGACATGGGCCAGTGTCAGGATCAGGAGGAGAATGTGGGCTGATCTGCCCCTGGCCCAGGCCAGCCCCTCCCTGGCCCAGGGCGGCCAGAACTGGGCCAAGTGGGCTGGTCAACCCTGGCCCAGGCCAGCCCCCCCTTTCTAGAAGGAATTTGAGTTTAATCTTCTTAGAGATAGATTAAAAGATCCTTTGTAACAGATTAGGACTCTTGTAAGGGGGGGCTATATATACAAGCCAAAAACACCTCAAATCGTGAGAGATCAATACAGAAAATTTTCCTCCACTTTTCTAACCCTAGCCGCCTCTCTCCCCCTTGCTGTAGCCGCCGCCTAGCTCCTGCCCTAGTCGCCGCCTCCCTCTGCCCTAGCCGCCACCAGGGGCTAGAACCAGCCGCCATCCCTGTTTCCCCTCTGTTCTGCGCCTCCATCAAAACCAGAACAGATTGGCGGCCTACCGATCTCTCCCCTGATCTGTTCTCCCAAGAACAGAATCAATCTGCTCATTTTTCTGCACTAGAATTGTTCTTCTCCTTGCTGTTATTCCTCTGTTGTTGGCTGAAGAATTTTTCTGGTCTGTCTTCAAGGAAGACAGATCGATCTGCTAGGGCAGATCGGTTTATTCAGCAAGAACAGGGACAGTTTCAGCGCCGGAATTGCAACATTCTCCATGGACGTGTTGTGCCTACGTCTGAAAAAGTACAAAGGGCACGCTTGAATAGAGGTGTCTGGGAGCTACTCGTCAAGTGGGCAGGACATCCTGAAGTTGATTCATCATGGGAGCAACTAGAAGATTTCAAGATGAAGCACCCCACCTTCAAGCTCGAGGAATGTTGTGGATGCATTTGTGGGCCGCCAATATGGTCGGCGTAGGGCCCACAAAGCCCACAACTAAGTCGCCAGCCCTTCAGACGCACCAGGAGGACATCTAGAAGATTTAGTTAGATAAGGAAAGGTTTAAGAATAAAGGAGTTATAGATTGAGTTAGTTTAAATAGAAAGAAATAGACTAAATAAGGAAGAAAAGAGTCCTGATCGGTTTGGGGGGATTGTCCCCAACCGACCAGAGGGGCGTGCGGCCCAAGGGGGCGCGCAGACCAGGGGGGCACGCGGCCAGGGGGGGGGTCCTGTCCCCCCTATATAAGCAGCCCCCCTCCCTCTTGTATTGAGCATCCAGGAAATAAGAATTACCCTTTTGGGGGCTGATCGGTTTGGGGGCTGATCCCCCTTGGCCGCACGCCACCCCTGGTCTGCGCGCCCCCTTGGGCCGCGCGCCCCCCCTGGTCGGTTGGGGACAATCCCCCCAAACCGATCAGGGCTCTTTTCTTCCTTATTTAGTCTATATTTCTTTCTATTTAAACTAAATCAATCTATAACTCCTTTATTCTTAAACCTTTCCTTATCTAACTAAATCTTCTAGATGTCCTCCTGGTGCGGCTGCAGGGCTGGCGGCTTAGTTGTGGGCTTTGTGGGCCCTACGCCGACCATATTGGTGGCCCACAAATGCATCCACAACAGTATCACACACAAAATTTTCATGCCAGAAAACTTCTTAAAACATATCAATCCTTGCCAGCCTGATTGATGATAAAATGACAAAGTCAATCCATTACTACATTGTAATTTATCACAAAATATCATGATGCTTTAGGCCATATTGTTCTGCACATTAATTCACGGATCATGTTTACTCTATGCTATCTATCTCCTGAAGCTAAAGAAAATGTACTCTTAGTTTTCAACTTTTAGCACTTGTTGTTATTGTAGTAGCAGAACGTTATTCAGGATACAATACAATATGCATATCAAACAATACACAAGTGCAGACGTGCTATCCAATGTTCTGTAAGAGCAATATGAAAGCTCTATCTTCTTACCACAGTAGATCCATCATATATGTATATTTATTTAAGAAACATTGCTTAACCAGCCATGAAAATTGGAGGGCTAGCTTTTCTAAGACATTAAGCTCAATCTTTTGCTGAAGTCAAATTGCCCTGATTAGAACCCGAACCCCTCAGATGACCAATTCAATTAGAATATCAAAGGAATAAAGTAAGACTCAAAACACATAGTTAGCCCAAATGGCCCCAAAACAATCCCTACGTTGAACCCTCTCTTCCAATCTGTTCCCAAATGCCAAATGCCACTACTATCTCAGAGGACCAACCCTGTACTCTTAGACCCTACTATAGGCCCCGGGAGGGTATAGATCTATTCCAACAAACAACAAATGCGCCAAGAACAGCGGAAATCGCTCTATGCCTGAAATCACCAAATCCTAGTTCTCCTGAATCAGCTCCGCATCACGCAAAATCGCGATACCGCCCTCTAGGTCAAGTGACTCTGACGATTACATGAACCTCGGAGAAATTCACAGCAACGACGCGGAGGAATGGGATATTGGAAAGGGTTTTATGGTGGGGAAAGGCGATTGTTTTGGTACCTCGGGTCATGAGGTACCACGGGACGCCGAAGATGGCTCCGAAGATCGCGATTCCGGCAAGGACGTGCTTCTTCTCGCCACTGTAGAAATAGCGATCTATTCGCGAGCGGAAACCCCCGCCGCCGGCACTCGTGGCATCTCCTCCCATCGCCGCCGCCGAGCTGTGCTAGTTCGGTTTTGCGTGCTGCCTTAGGTGGGACCAGGATCCCCTGACTTAGACTAATCGCACCAATGTACTGGAAGAGGCTCGGTACTGGCCTGGTGGAGGAGCGCCCGATTTTTTGAGCCGCACCGGTCTACTGGTAAAGGTACGCGAATAGGGAGCAGTGGTACTCTTGATCGTCAGTACCCTTGCTGGATGTTGCGCAGTCGGCTTCCGCGCGGTCGTTCCCGCGATGACCCAGTCGGCATGGAAACAATCGTAATTATATCATTTTTAACGTTGGGTTTCACTACAATATCACTCCTAATAGATGACTCGCTAAAATACCATTATAATTGTAACCAGTTCGCTCGTTTACCATCGAAACATTTTTACTTGTCTCACAGTCCCATTTTAACAGAAAAGAACATAGAAAAAAGACCAAAATACTCTTAACTCTCTTACTCACATCACTCACTTGAACTTAACTCTCTTACTCACATCACTCACTTGAATTTAACTCTCTTACTCACATCACTCACTTGAAAATTCAAGTGAGTGATGTGAGTAAGAGAGTTAAGGGTATTTTGGTCTTTTTCTATGTTCTTTTCTGTTAAAATGAGTCTGTGAGATAAGTAAAAATGTCTCGATGGTAAACGAGCGAACTAGTCATAATTATAATAGTATTTTAGCGAGTCATCTGTTAGGAGTGGTATTCTGGTGACGGCCAACGTTGGGAGTGGTATAATTCTAATTGTCTCGTCGGCATGGCGGTGTCCGGTGGCAAAACACGTAGGGGAGCTCGGAGGCGTCAGGCTCTAGTAGGAAGAAGTTTCGCAGTGACTGAGCAGAGAGATCCGGAGCAGTGAACACCGCATCGCCGCCGCTCGCCACAACCATGCGGCTCCCCGCTGGCGCACGCCTTGCGCTCCTCCTCGCCCGTCGCTCCCTCTACTCCTCCTCCACCACTGCCTCCCATTTCCCCCGCGTGCACAGAGGTAAGACTCGCTGCCCACTTGGCCACTCTCCCCAAGTCCCGATTCCTTGGGCCCGGCCAGCTCCGTGATCTTTATCGCTCGGTCGCGTCTCCTGCAGGGATATGGAGCTCGCTCGCCCGCGCGGCGTCATCACTGAGGTCGCCATTCTGCTCGCCCAACAACACCCACAGGTTTTTCCATGGTGACTGGAAATAATGGGTGAAGTGGAATGCTTTCTTGTTTCTCATGTGGTGAGCCCGTGAAGTTCATGGCTAAATGATGTTGTAGGGGGGGGGTCAAAAAGGCTTATTATGCGGTATGGATTGGTTTGCTTGAATTGGACCCGACATACTGTGTATAGTTGATAATTCTGTTCCCGCCCCTGTTCGATTGTTCCTGAATTTGTCATATGAATGTTCTAATCTACCAATCAGAGTTGCCAAATAAGGAGGGAAAATGCCCATGAAGAGAGTGTGTGCTGCTACAATGTAAGAGCTTTGTCTGAAGAGCTTCCTACTAGGAGAAGAATATCAAACAAAAATTATGTACATGTATTACCTCTATTGTGCATTAAGAACTAGAACAAAAATATTATGGACATGTACTACCATAAATATTATGATGTAGGTGCAGAAATATTTTTAATAGGTCCGACAACAGACTACATATGAAGGAAGATTCTTCATATTTTTAATAACTAATGCAAGTAATTATTATAATTTATAATTACCACAAGAGTTTTGAGTGAAAACAAAAAGAATGTAGAGATATAATAAAGAATAGGTGGCAGTTGATATAGAGTACGTTTAAGGAGTACGATGAGTGTGAGAGCACATGCTGGAAAATAGAGAATCTTTTGGAATGTGGTGAAAAGAGATAAAAATATTCTTTTAGAGTAGTTTTTTAGAGTACATGAGTGCGGATAGCCTTAGCACAGGTCTAAAGTGCTTCATACTCATCCTCGCTCTTTTTTTGGTTCCAGCTTAAAATATTTTGCACTGGAGCTCACCAAAACAGATGCTTCGCCTGCTCCCTAATGAACCTATATACAAAGTGAACTAATACATCTATCTGAATTGAACTTCTATAATATACTTTAATCTCTAGTTTAGGGAGAAAAAATACATGCATAATTTTCTTGCGTTCTTATCATAGCTTATAAGAAAAGACATCAATACCGTTCACAACACATAATCAATAAGTACTACGGTAGCAGTTCTAGAGAATTATGCACAAATTTTTTTATCTCTCTAAACTAGAGATTAAAGTATATTATAGAAGTTCAATTCAGATAGATGTATTAGTTCACTTTGTATATAGGTTGGAGCATCTGTTTTAGAGAGCTGGAGTGCAGAAGACCTTAAGCTAAAACGAAAACAAAGCAGGGACGAGTATGAAACACTTTAGACCTGTACTGCACAGCATACAGTAAAATGTGCCAAGTCAGGGGATCCTGGTCCCCTTAGGTGGGACAGGCGTGGAGTCGCTGGGGTTAGTTTTCGGTTTTCCTGTAACCTGGAAGTCATAATCGCAAGTTTAGTGCTTTAGCTCCGAATTACATTTTGGCTCGCGAAACAAATAAAATATTTGTTTCTAATACCACATCATTCCGAATTTCCCCCAATTTTGAATAGTTGGAACTAAATTACAGGAACGGTGCTTTTGTGCTGAAAAAAACGAAATACTTTTCTAGAATTCAATATAATTTATATTGTAGTTCTAACTTTTATTTAATAATTTGAATCTTTAAATCTAAATGAACAAACTTTATAAATCTAAGACTCTAACTTTCAAATTGAAAATAAATCATCAGGGTTTAGCATATCTTAAATAGTGGAATCTTAATACAGGGATTCATTTTTAGAACAATTTAAGATTTTTTTCAAACAAAAAAAATGTATCAAACATATGCAAAAGGACAGTAGCGTCCGAAGAACAAACGTAGGAGGAGTTGGTCTCCTTCCTTCTTTTTCTTCTCCTTTTTCCTCTTCCTCCATCCTCTCTTTATTCTTCTCTTTATTTTCTCGTGAGAAAAAACCTAGGAAGGACTTTAAGGAGGCGCTGCATAGCGCGTGATGAATAGTAGAAGAGCTCATGATCCCATATTGCCTTGTTAAATTCGAAAACAATTGCTATTATAGAACCCGTAACACGAGGCTTGACAAAAAATGACTCATATAATTGGCTTTGAAAAATAGGACTCTTAATATTGACACATTGTTAAAATAGGATTATATATTTTCAAACTACATAAAATGACTTAATTGACCTTGCTGCTAATAGAATCGAGTTCCTTCCTTTCTACGATTTCTCTTCTTCCTGTCGCTCAATCTACCGGCGCGACACCACTCGCTGTCCAGATCTGCCAGGCAGAGCAAGAGGGCGGCGGGTGGACGGCCCCCTGGTACAACAGCATGGCGGCGGGGTGCCTGGTGGAAGGCCGTCGGGCAGCGGGTAAATTAGGACGCTGAGTGGTGGTGCGCAAGGCATATCAGGCGACAGGAGCATGAGAAACCGGAGAAAGAAAGAAAAAATAAATTCTATTAGGAGAAAGGGTAATTTGGTCATTTATGCAGTTTCAAAATTGAAAAAGAAAAAATGAGCTAAATTAGACTATAATCTTATTTAAACTGTATGTCAATATTGAGAGTCTTATTTTATTGAAACTCATTCTATAAGTTCTATTTCATCGTGCGGTAGCAATTTTCTAGTTAAATCCACAAAGGAACTCACCTACCAAATTTTATTCGGCCTATCTAAGGCTGGCCGCACTGGGGGCCGCTACCGGCGCCGGACCTACAAGTATAGCGACCGCGCCAGGCAGTGGCCACCTGGCGCTCGGTATTTTTCAGGTGTCTACAGTCCGCCTGCAAATTACTAGGGCTCCTGTAGCGCCGGGGAAGAAGAGAGAGTGGGACAAAGAGAGGAGGAAAAAAGGAAAGAAAGGAAAAAAGAAAGAAGAGAAGGAAAAAAGGAAAGGGAGAAAGAAAGGAAAGAAAGAGAAAAGGGGGGAAAGGAAAAGAAAAATAAGAAAAAAAGAGAGAATAAAGGAAGCGAAAATAAAATTTGGTATTTCTTATAAGTTATAAATATAGTATTATTAACATAAAGTGGTTATATGAAATACTATAAAATATGAGATAGTAGTATTATCTAATATAAAATATGTGATAGTTTATATAGATGTCCGATTTTGAGGTGAACGAGCGAGGGGATTGAACTATAAAGGTAGAAATATTTTAGAGTTGACTATAAAAGGGTAAAAATATTTGTTTAGAGTGTTGGTGATATGCCCAAGAGGCAATCATAACAATTCGGATAAAGGCCTGATGAATATTTGATCCATAAGAAATTAGGGTACTAATGGGCCTGTGACCTAAAAGCCCATTAGCGCGCCTATAAATATGAGGGGTAGGGTTACGGACAGAGCTCTCCACCAGATAGCAGTCCCAGCCGCCGCCCCTCACAGGTCAGCCGCCGAAACTCCTGCCGCGCGCACGGTGCTAGCACACCGACGCACGGCGTTCCTCCCTGTACGTGTGGACTCCGTGGAGGCGCTGCTGTTACTGCTGCGCTGATCGGCTACGGCGCGCATCTACGATCCGCTGCGCTGCGCGTCTAGTGGTAACGATCCATGACCTTCTCACTCGCATGTTTCCTGGGTGATACGGTCGAATTGCTAGAGTAGTGCATCGCCTATTCCCCAACAGTGGTATCAGAGCCGACTTGCGTAGTTTTTGGTCTGGATCTTAGATGCGATCTACTGCAGACAAGTTCATATGATGAATTTTTATTGTTCGGCTTTTGGGGTTTGGAACTGGTTAGAGTAGATTGCCATCATATGACTAAAGGATTAGTTCGTGCTCCTTCTCTGCTGTGTGCGCAACCTGTCCCTACCGGCTGGAATCACCATCGGGACTAATAGTGTACATAGCTAGCAGATTGAGCCAACAGATCACGGTCATGTGTCGCGATCTTCTCGTGGATAACCAATCACAATGAAAATTGAGGCATTCTGAATGGCTCAGATTCGGGTTGATCTGATCAATTCGATGAGATTTTCATAGTGATTTCATAGATGCGATCTATGTAATTCCGTTTGGTGTTCAGGGCGCTGCCCTGAAACCCGCGGGGGGCGGCTCCCCCCTCGACCCCCCGCCCGCTAACCGGCTAGCGGGACCGCCGTTGCTGTCTGCTATAGTGACATCATTAAGTTGTTTCGCGATAGACATCGTTCTACGCTTAACTTGTTTTTGCAGGGAATGATGTGAATGGTATGGCCTAAATATGATGTGATAATCTGTGTGTAAAATTCGTGCAGCCTGCGTGTTGCAAATTTAACACAACCGGGTTGAGGTTGTCACATATTTGTATAACGACCTGCGTGTCGCCCTGTGATGCCTGATCTCTCATGTAATTTATTTGATAGCTATTAGATGTATTAGCTTCATTTATATTCATTGAGAAACCTCAAGCATGATGGCGATGGTGATCACCATAAGAAGGGAGACATGGCGGTATAGATCATGATGGAACCATGGTGATGGAGATCACTATGATCCTGAAGGCCATACTATTCACATATATGATATGATCGTATGCCTGTGATGTTTTACTATTCTTTTCATGCTTTTCATATGGTGGATGTTTTGTCATGATAGAATAGCTTCCCTCGGAAAAGTTGAGTATTTGATGCCATTTACCTATAGCTGCACCTATGTTGTTTTGATCGTTGTATGGTAGGTTTGCCAAAGCAAAATACCGTCATCTATCATAATGAATAGGGTGAATGTTGGACATTCACATGCATAGTATTGGTTTACTCAACAAAGCTATCAAAACGGTTTTGGGCTTTATGGCATAGTGTTGGGAGCCGGGGCATTGGATGTCACCCAACAAACAAGAATCATATAGAGATATGATTAACAATGGTTGTTTACCTATGTTACTAATTTTCTAGCAGTGAAGCCAAAGCTCACTAGGAATTAGTGAATATGGATCTTGGACCACTATATGTCGTTAGAGGGAGGACGATGCTAATATAGTGGTGGTGTCTTTTATTAAACTGTTAATAAAAGATTGGTACATAACATAGTGCTAAAACCTTGCATATTTATTTTCTATTGTAGATCATGTCTGCTAGTAACAATTCCGGTTTCAATTTGCGATCTGTGCTTGAGAAAGAAAAGCTCAATGGAGCTAACTTTATTGATTGGTACCGCAACCTGAGAATTGTTCTCAGGCAAGAGAAAATTGAGTATGTTCTTGAGCAACCATACCCCAATGACCTCCCCGATGATGCAAATGCCGCAACTCGCAGGACTTATGAGAAGCACTGCGATGATGCGCTTAATGCAAGCTGCCTCATGCTTGCCACAATGTCCCCTGATCTACAGAAACAATATGAGCATGCAGATGCTTATTCTATGATTCAGGGACTACGTGGAATGTTTGAGAACCAAGCAAGGGCTGAGAGGTACAACATCTCAAAGTCCTTGTTCTCATGCAAGCTGGCAGAAGGTAGCCCGGTCAGTCCCCATGTAATCAAGATGATTGGTTACATTGAGACTTTGGACAAACTTGGTTCTGAACTCAAGGATGACCTGGCTATTGACGTTATTCTCCAGTCACTGCCACCGAGCTATGAGCCATTTATATTGAATTATCAAATGAATGGCATGGAGAAAACGTTGGCTGAATTGCATGGGATGCTTAAAACAGCCGAGGAAAGCATTAAGAAAAACACCACTCATGTGATGATGGTTCAAAAGGAGAATAAAAAGAGGAAGCGTGTGATGCATCCTAAAGGCAAGGGAAAGGTTCCCAATGAGTCTTCAAGCTCAAAGCCAAAGGGAAAATCAGGCCCTTCTCCTAATGATGAATGCTTCCACTGTCATGCTAAGGGGCATTGGTCTAGGAATTGCAAGAAGTACTTGGAGGATAAGAAGAAGAAAGGGAGTGAGACTTCCACTTCAGGTATAAATGTTATAGAAATCAATATTGCTACATCTTCTAGTGAATCATGGGTATTTGATACCGGATCAATGATTCACACTTGCAAATCGTTGCAGGGTCTAAGTGAGACTAGAAGATTTGCAAGAGGCGAGTTGGATGTTCGGGTCGGCAATGGAGCAAAGGTTGCTGTCATAGCTGTCGGAACTTATCACTTGTCATTACCCTCAGGATTAGTTTTGGAATTAAATAATTGTTATTGCATTCCTTCTTTGAGCAAGAACATTATATCTTCTTCATGTTTGGAAGAAGTTAATGGTTATGAGATTATAATAAAGAACAAATGTTGTTCTATTTATTATAATAATATTTTCTATGCTCAATGTCCATTAGTGAATGGATTATATGTTCTTGATCTTGAGGATAAAACAGTCTATAACATTAGTACAAAAAGGGCTCGACGAAATGATCTAAATCCCACTTTTATTTGGCATTGTCGCTTAGGTCATATAAATGAGAAACGCATTGAGAAACTCCATAAAGATGGTTTGTTAAGTTCATTTGATTTTGAATCACTTGACACATGCGAGTCTTGTTTGCTTGGGAAGATGACCAAAGCACCCTTCACTGGTCAAAGTGAGAGGGCAACTGACTTGTTGGGACTTATACATACTGATGTATGTGGACCAATGAGTTCGGTAGCTAGAGGTGGTTTTCAGTATTTCATTACTTTTACCGATGACTTTAGTAGATATGGATATGTCTATCTAATGAGGCACAAGTCTGAATCTTTTGAAAAGTTCAAAGAATTTCAGAATGAAGTACAAAATCAGTTGGGCAAGACAATTAAACTTCTACGATCTGATCGTGGGGGTGAATATTTGAGCCATGAATTTTATGATCATTTAAAACAATGTGGAATTGTTCCACAGTTGACTCCACCAGGAACGCCCCAATGGAATGGGGTGTCCGAGCGGAGGAACCGAACCTTGTTAGACATGGTTAGGTCGATGATGAGTCAGACTGATCTTCCACTATCCTTTTGGGGTTATGCTCTTGAAACTGCTGCGTTTACACTAAACAGAGTCCCAACTAAGTCTGTTGAGAAGACACCATATGAGATGTGGACCGGGAAACGTCCCGGATTGTCTTTCCTCAAAGTTTGGGGATGTGATGCTTATGTCAAACGTTTGACGTCAGACAAACTTACTCCCAAATCAGACAAATGCTTCTTTGTGGGATATCCTAGGGAAACCAAAGGATATTATTTTTATAATAAAACGGAGGGTAAAGTGTTTACTGCTCGCAATGGTGTCTTCTTGGAGAAAGAGTTTCTCTCAAAAGGAGTTAGTGGGAGCAAGGTGCATCTTGAAGAAATCCAAGAAATATCTGAAAATGTTTCGGCACCCTCTAATCCTATACAGGATGTACAAGATGTTGTACAACCACTTGATGAAACACCAGCTCCACGAAGGTCTACAAGAGTACGTCGTGCAACTGAAAAGTTGACACTCCTAACCACGGAACCACAGGACATGGTATTGTTGGACAATAATGAGCCTGTGACCTACACTGAAGCAATAATGGGACCCGACTCTGAGAAATGGCTTGGAGCCATGGAATCCGAAATAGAATCCATGCATGAGAATCAAGTTTGGAACTTGGTTGATCCAATCGACGGTGTGAGACCGATCGATTGCAAATGGATTTTCAAGAAAAAGACTGATATGGATGGAAAAGTTCACATCTATAAAGCACGATTGGTGGCGAAAGGTTTCAGACAAATTCAAGGTGTTGATTATGATGAAACATTTTCGCCCGTCGCTATGCTAAAGTCTGTTCGGATTCTCCTAGCAATTGCTGCATATTTTGATTATGAAATATGGCAGATGGATGTCAAAACAGCCTTTCTTAATGGGAGTCTGACTGAGGATGTGTACATGACACAACCTGAGGGTTTTGTCGATCCTAAAAATGCTAGAAAAATATGCAAACTTCAAAAGTCCATCTATGGATTGAAGCAAGCATCTCGGAGTTGGAATCTACGTTTTGATGAAGTGGTCAAAGGGTTTGGTTTCATCAAGAACGTAGAAGAACCTTGTATTTACAAGAAGGTTAGTGGGAGCGCACTTATATTTCTGGTCCTATATGTAGATGACATATTGTTGATCGGAAATGACATTCCAGTACTAGATGCTGTTAAATCCTCATTAAGGAAAAGTTTCTCAATGAAGGATTTAGGAGAGGCAGCATACATTTTGGGCATAAAGATCTATAGAGATAGATCTAAAAGGTTAATTGGATTAAGCCAAGACACATATATTGACAAGATATTGAATCGATTCAATATGCAAGATTCTAAGAAAGGTTTCTTGCCAATGTCACATGGCATCACTCTAAGCAAAAGTCAGTGTCCTTCGACACCTGATGAGCAAAAGAGGATGAGAGCGATTCCTTATGCTTCGGCTATTGGATCTATCATGTATGCCATGTTGTGTACACGCCCAGATGTATCCTATGCTCTAAGTGTTACGAGCAGGTATCAATCAGATTATGGTGAGGCTCATTGGACAGTTGTCAAAAACATTCTTAAGTACTTGAGAAGAACTAAGGATGTATTCCTAGTGTTTGGAGGTGAAGAAGAGCTCGTTGTAAGAGGTTACACCGATGCTAGCTTCCAAACAGACAAGGATGACTCTAGATCGCAATCCGGTTTTGTGTTCTGCCTCAATGGAGGGGCAGTGAGCTGGAAAAGTTCCAAGCAAGACACAGTAGCAGATTCAACGACGGAGGCGGAGTATATTGCAGCTTCTGAAGCTGCAAAGGAAGCTGTTTGGATCAGAAAATTTGTTTCTGAGTTGGGTGTTGTTCCTAGTGCGTCCGGACCTGTGGATCTCTATTGCGACAATAATGGAGCCATTGCACAGGAAAAGGAGCCTAGATCACACAAAAGATCCAAACATATACTACGACGCTATCATCTGATTCGAGAGATTATCGACCGAGGTGATGTGAATATATGCAAGGTGCATACGGATTTGAATATGGCAGATCCGTTGACAAAGCCTCTTCCACAATCAAAGCATGAGACGCACACGAGATCTATGGGTATTAGATACTTACATCAATGATCCTAGTGTGTAGTGGGAGACTTTTGTCATAGCTATGTTTATGTACTATTTGAGTAACTATTATTCACATTGATCATCAAGTATGTGACTTGTTCGTGAGACTCTTTGTTAATTATAATGTTACTCAAAATGATCCCTAGTCTACATCGTTATATGAGACAATGATAGTACGCAGACTAGCACATGTATTAATTGATGATCACGTTTCACGGATCATAGATATGGAGATATCAAATTAATAATGTGAACACATGTTAGTGAACATGGTGTTGGATAGACCCATTCCGAGACACTGTTGGGATTGTTATTTACATATGTGCCATCAGTTGGTCTTGAGTGATACACCTGCTAGATTCTTTGACCTGAGATCGCCATTGATTCTCACTATGTGTAGTTATGCACTTTGAAACTATCAAACGCTACTCCGTAACTGGGTGGTCATAAAAATAGTCTTCAGGTGCATGATGAAGCATGGAATGAGATGTGTGCGGATCAAGATGGGATTTGCCCCTCCTAAATAACAGGAGAGATATCTCTGGGCCCCTCGAGATAGTTGGATTGAAAGTGCATGGCCATGCCAAAATGATTAAAGAGTTAATCATTATGACTAAAAGTTAGTCATCGATTGAATCCACTATTTGATCGAGTGAATGGTCGAGCTATCACAAGGATGGCACGTATCTCGCCTTGAGCTTGACTGGTATCGTGTGGCAAAGGAATTAGCATGTGAATGTATCTAGGTTCAGCCGATATGATCTTTATGTACATTCGGGAGTCAGTATGTCCTGCTAGGTACCTCTACTGACTTGTGTTTGAAAACGGTTTTCATTCATAACCGACTGTACATGAACCTAACGGGTCACACACTTAAGGGGATGGAATATTGAAAAACTTGGCTATATGATTGTCTCTAGTGCAAGTGGGAGATTGTTGGTGATATGCCCAAGAGGCAATCATAACAATTCGGATAAAGGCCTGATGGATATTTGATCCATAAGAAATTAGGGTACTAATGGGCCTGTGACCTAAAAGCCCATTAGCGCGCCTATAAATATGAGGGGTAGGGTTACGGACAGAGCTCTCCACCAGATAGCAGTCCCAGCCGCCGCCCCTCACAGGTCAGCCGCCGAAACTCCTGCCGCGCGCACGGTGCTAGCACACCGACGCACGACGTTCCTCCCTGTACGTGTGGACTCCGTGGAGGCGCTGCTGTTACTGCTGCGCTGATCGGCTACGGCGCGCATCTACGATCCGCTGCGCTGCGCGTCTAGTGGTAACGATCCATGACCTTCTCACTCGCATGTTTCCTGGGTGATACGGTCGAATTGCTAGAGTAGTGCATCGCCTATTTCCCAACATAGAGGTCCACGAGTGTGAATAGGGTAAACATAATACATTATACTACCCGCACCGGAGCACTCTATATCGACAGGGCCCGCATATTCCTCGGCCGGTCAAGCTAGACCCCCCAGCAGTCCTTTTACTATTGATGTTAGTTCATAGGATATCAGTAGATTAGTCCTCATAAATCAAAAGGAGTTCGAAGTTTAGTTCAAAGGTGACAAGGTGAAACTATGCAAAAATTGTTAAAACGTGGAATCCACCACCACCGGGGGTCTACAAGCTTAATTGGGATGTTGTCTTCAATCCAATCACAAAGGCTGGAGGTTGGGGCTTTATTGTTAGAGATGGTCAAGGAACTTTCTTAGAAGGGGGAGCGGGTAGTTTGGAGCTTGCATCCTCTGTTTTACATGCGGAAGTTTTGGCAGCGATGCAATGTCTGGAGTGGGCGGCGTTCCTGGGAATTTGACGAATCATTTTAAAGACAGATGCTGTAACTTTGGGCACTGCATTGTCAACGGGCACGATGGCAATAACTGTGAGGGACACGCCTCAACGACAGGATCGATATTCGGGTGGTGCCACTCGGTGTGACACCGAATTGCACATCACAGGAGACGATAATAAAATATATTACAAAAGAAGTACTTCGAGGAGTTACAACAGATTTTTGTTCAAAATACGAGATGTTCAGCAGCGGATACGTGATATCAGGGTTTACATCTCCGGAACAAAAGCTGCAGCATTATCGGCGTGTCGAGCCCAATGACACGTCAATCTAGCAACACGGATTTAAGCTGGTGGCGAGTCGGGCTCCCACTGGACCGTCCATCCCGTCGGGGGTGACGCATCCTTCGGAAGCCCGTAGGTCATATACTCTTCATTAACATCATACTCATGATTACCTAAAAAACATTAAGCAGTAAACCCTGAGCAACTAATACTCAGCAAGACTTACCCGTCAAAAGACTCTCTAATGGCTATACTAGTATGCAATGGGGGATATTGGTAGGAATGGGTGTTTTGCATAAAATAAGTCTATTTGTACGCTCTTAATTAGCAAATTTATAGCAGCATTTTTAGTGACACAAAAGGGTAATATTTAGTTGGCAGCTAACCTAAGCACTCAAGTTTTTCACACTATCACTTGATCTAATTTCAGACCTGACCATATTAATAGAAATCTTCCACTTGTTACTACGCGACGACGCAGTGAACAAGTGACACTCTTTATCCGTGAGTGACGGCGATTCGAACTATTTTTACTCCTGCAGGAGAAACCCGAAAGCACGACACGTACGCACTTTCCGAAGGCGTATACGACGCAGTTCGCAACTGTCGTACATGGCAACCTTTCTCAAGACACCCCAAATTCCGAAAAAGTCTGCCGGCCCGGACAGAGGGCTCCCTACACGAGATGTCCGACCAGGACGATCTTCGTGAGCGGATTACCTACTGCCCTCTCAACGCCTGACCAAGGTCGGCGGAATGATCGTCGGCATCCAGGGTGATCAAGTTACGTCGGTTTACTAGTGCCCATATCACTAGCATGCTACCGGTACATTCAGTACTTGTTCAACAGGGTCGACTACGATACGGTCCTTAAGCGACACAAACAGGACTATGCACACAGGATCATGTCCCGTTGCTTCCTACTACCTGCCCGGTCTCCATTTATTCATTGTGATCCTAGAACTCCTTGTCCTACCATGTTTCCTAGAAAATCCTATAACTCGCGAGTAGTTTCCGACTACCCGACTTCTACCGTTCGATAGGTCTAATTAGCATAGCATGAAGTAATCACGTAGCCGATCTACCCACTGAGATAACCAGGGTCTTATAAGCCATGCAAGTGGAGGCTCAACCAAATCCTAGAACTTAATGCACAATCACATAACACTAAGTACATATTGAGGTAAAAATGAAACATTTATAAAAGGGCTAGTGTAAACCGGGGCTTGCCTTGCTCAGATATAAAGTCAGCAGAAATAGAGTCACTCGTCGTGTCCTCCGGGTTGAGCTCCTCGGCGATCTTCGTCTCGGGTTCTACCGATATGCATATGCACATGAAAGATTCATAATTAGCATTTTAATACGTACTGTTATCACGACATACATGGATTCTTAAGTTTATCGAGGAACGGAGATGTCTTCGTATAGGCTCCGATGTTACCCGCAAGGATTAAACATGATTTGTATTCTACTATGTACGGGGCTATGTGGGCTTTATCACATGCGTATGTATGGTAACTAAAATTTATATGTTCCAATGGTCCAACGAAAGTGAAACTTTTTCTGTGCATACTAAGGGATGTATATGATTTTTCAGCAAAGTTAGAGAAGTATCTAATGTATGGATCTTATACAATTATTTCCATACTATATATGTTTAAATAATTAACAATAAAAATTTTGTGCACTTACATACAGTAATAGTTAGTCCCATGCAAGGATATGGTTGTATGGAATCTAACAAAGTTGGTTTCACATTTTTCTGATTTTTCTACGATTTTCTACAATTTTTACAAGCGTCCATCATTTGCTGGATTTATTTTTATGCTGAAAAAGGCCTTTTATTGCTGTCCAGTGGGGCTCAGGCCACACAGCAGGCCACAGCAGCGCTGCCCCACGGGATCTGGTGCCAGCCGCACCAGATCCAGCCTGAGCACGCACAGCAGCAGCCAGCGCCATGGCTGTGCGGCTGTGCTCGCCGGGGAGCTCGCCGGAGACGCCGTAGGAGCGGCGTCCGATGGCAGGGACCGGCCCAGCGGGGGTGTAGCGTCCAGGGCTTCTCGCTGGGAGGGGGCAGCAGCGCCGGAGCGGGCCGCAGTTGGCCGGCGACGAGGAGCAGCGGTGAGAGAGCTCCGGCGAGGTCGTACCGGCGAAGGAAATGTCGGGAAGGCTCGGGAATTGGTCGGGAAGCTTCGTGGTAGCCTCGGGAACACCGGCATGTGGTCGGTTGGCGAGGAAATCGGCCGGAAATGAGGGCGCACCGGTGAGCAGAGAAATTTTTTTTATGGCTGCCGGCAAGAATCCGGCTATTGCAGCTCGTCCGTCCCGGTTCCCGTCCAATGGACCATGCGATTGAGTGCGCTAGAGGGTGTAGTAGACGTGTGCGGAGCGGAGGGAAGATTGGAGTACCGTGGACGGAGTATTTCGTGGTGAAGCCGACGTAGCTCGTCGGGTCGGCCTCGGTGAGAAACGTCCGAATTTGAGCTGTTCGCGACGTCGCTTGAGGAACAAAGCTTCGTAGCAGGTGGAGAGGGCCTCGGCGCTTCGAATGGGAGGCTTGGCAGTAGCTAGCAGCGGCTCGGGCGGCAATGGCGACGGGGAGCGCGAGAGAGAGGTGTAGCAGCAGGGTTTTTGGGCAACCACGGAGAAGAAGGTCGGGAGTGGTGGAGGGAGGTGACGTGAGGAGTTGTTGTGCTGCTCAGGAAGGTTTTAAGGCGCTCAACAGCTGCACACGGCAACTCACCTCGGTGGCAGCCATGCAAGGTTCCACGGGAGAAAAGAGAGGGAGAGAGGTAGGGGATGACACTGACGTGTGGGGCCCAATGTTTTTAGGAATTGAAGATTCTGCACTGTGGAGCTTGGAGCGTTATGTTACAACCCTCCCCCCTTAAAGAAATCTCGTCCCGAGATTATGATAGAGATAGACTTTCGGAGAGTAAGAAAAAAAATGGTTACCGGAGGTATGACGATAATAGTTCCGGATAATGCAATTGGAGATAATCTTCTTGCTCCCAAGTTGCCTCCTCAACAGAATGATTTGTCCATTGCACTTTATAAAATCTCATGATTTGATTTCGGGTGACTCTAGCTTTTTCATCAACAATTCCGATGGGGTGCTCTTTATAGGAGAGATCAGGCTGAAGAGATTCTATGTCCTCCACGCGAACTTCTGACGGTGTTCTGAGACACTTTCGTAGTTGGGAGATGTGAAAAATATCGTGCACTCCGGATAATGAGGTAGGCAGTTGCAAGCGATACGCAACGGGTCCACATTTTTCGATGATGGGAAAGGGGCCGATGAAACGCGGAGCCAACTTTCCTTTGACCCCAAAACGGTGCACCCCTTTCATAGGAGAAACACGTAGGTATACATGGTCTCCTATTTCAAATTCCAGGGGGCGACGTCTTTTATCCGCATAACTTTTCTGTCGGGCCTTCGCTGCCCTGAGGTTCGCTTGTATGATTTTCACTTGTTCTTCAGCCTCTTTGACAAGATCAACTCCAAGAACGACCCTTTCACCTGATTCACACCAATTAAGGGGCGTCCGACACTTCCTTCCATATAGAGCCTCATATGGTGCCATTCCGATGCTCTCTTGATAACTGTTGTTATATGAGAACTCGGCTAGAGGTAGATGATCGTCCCAATTTCTTCCATAGACGATAGTACATGCTCGGAGCATATCTTCAAGTATTTGGTTTACTCTCTCGGTCTGACCATCTGTCTGGGGATGGTATGCGGAGCCTCTAATGAGCTTAGTTCCTAAGGACGCGTGTAGCTTCTCCCAAAATCGAGCCACGAACGGCGCACCTCTGTCTGATATGATAGTGTTAGGAACTCCATGTAAACATACGATACGAGATATGTACAATTCCGCATATTTCTTGGCGTTGTATCTGGTATGTACGGGAATGAAGTGGGCTGATTTGGTTAGACGGTCGACGATGACCCAAATTGAGTCATGCTTATGAAATGTGAGTGGCAGTCCAATAATAAAATCCATACTGATGTCCTCCCACTTCCATGCAGGAACGCTTAAGGGCTGCAACAACCCTGCCTTCTTCACATGATCGGCCTTGACCCTTCTACAAGTGTCACAATCGGCCACATACTGAGCGATCTCCCTCTTCATTCGAGTCCACCAGAACTTTTTCCTCAAGTCCTGATACATTTTGTTGCTGCCCGGATGAATTGAATATTTGGATGAATGAGCCTCATCTAAGATCTTCTTCCGTAGTTCTTGATTTTTAGGAACTACGAGTCGGTTGTTAAACCATAGAGCCCCTTCTACGTCCTCGCGGAAACACTTCATTTCCCCATTTTTCAGTCTCCTACGAATGTGAGACATTCCAACATCTTCCTTCTGGGCTGCTATGATTTCTTCCTGTATGGTGGGAATGAGAGCAAGATTATACAAAGCTCCGTGTGGAATCACACGAAGGCTGGGTTCTTCGGCTTCAACTGGATGGCTAGGCAAGTAGTGAACATGAGGTTTACGACTCAAAGCGTCGGCCACAACATTTGCCTTCCCGGGATGATAGTGAATCTCTAACTCATAATCCTTGATTAGTTCCAGCCACCTGCGCTGCCTCATATTCAATTCCTTCTGAGTGAAAATGTACTTGAGCCTCTTGTGATCAGTGTACAGGTGAACTAAATTTCCCAAGAGGTAATGCCTCCACACCTTCAAGGCAAGAACAACTGCAGCTAACTCGAGATCATGAGTCGGGTAGTGTTGCTCATGCCTTCGGAGTTGACGAGATGTATAGGCAATGACTCGGCCTTCTTGCATAAGAACACAGCCGAGACCCGTGCCCGATGCGTCACAATATACATCAAACGGTTTGGTTATGTCCGGCTGGGCTAACACAGGTGCTGTGGTGAGATGCTTCTTCAAGGTTTGGAAAGCCTCCTCACAGTCATTGCTCCACATGTATTTAACGCCTTTCTTCAACAACTCTGTTATTGGTTTAGAAATCTTGGAAAAGTTGGGAATAAACCTCCGGTAGTATCCTGCCAATCCTAGAAAGCTACGAATTTCATGAACGGAGGTGGGAGATTTCCACTTTAGCACATCCTGAACTTTGCTCGGATCGACTGCTACTCCTTCAGCTGATATGATGTGCCCAAGGAAAGCCACTTCCCTTAACCAAAACTCACATTTGCTGAATTTTGCATATAACTTATGGTCTCTTAGTCTTTGGAGTACGATATGGAGGTGTTTAATATGTTCTTTTTCAGACTTGGAATAAACAAGGATATCGTCGATGAAGACCACGACGAACTTATCTAACTCCGGCATGAACACCGAGTTCATGAGATACATAAAGTATGATGGTGCGTTAGTAAGACCAAAAGACATGACTAGATATTCATAGAGGCCGTATCTAGTCGAGAATGCTGTTTTTGGAACATCTTCCGGCCGTATCTTGATTTGGTGATACCCGGACCGAAGATCGATTTTTGAGAAGATCATAGCACCCATCAATTGATCAAAAAGAATATCGATGCGAGGGAGTGGATATTTGTTCTTGACCGTGACAGCATTCAACGGACGGTAGTACACACACAACCTCAACGATTCATCCTTTTTCTTTACGAACAACGTGGGACATCCCCATGGTGAAGAACTCGGACGGATGAATCCCTTGTCCATGAGTCCTTGGAGTTGTTCCTTTAATTCAGTTAGTTCATTTGGCGCCATCTTGTAAGGTCTTCGAGAAATCGGAGTAGTTCCTGGTAACAACTCAATTTGGAATTCGACTTCCCGGTCGGGTGGCATACCCGGGAGGTCATCCGGAAAGACGTCTGGGTATTCACAGACCACTGGAATCTTTTCAAGTCGAGTTCCCTCAGTGTGGTGTGTGGCTGAAATTCTGGATGGTGGGCTTTCAAGGATCAAAGTGTTGCGGTCATGACTCGGAGAATTCAGTTGGATGGTACGCGAACCCACATCCAATACAGCTCTATATTGTGTCATCCAGGCCATCCCAAGAATAATATCTATTCCTTGCCCTTCTAGCATAATGAGATTAGTAGGATAAACTTGCCCACCTAGGAGAAGAGGTGCTCTAGATATAATTTGTTTGGCTGAAATAGTACCTCCAGGTGAACGAATAGTATACGGGTATTTCATCAAGGTAGAGGAGAGCTGGTATTTTTGTGCATATGATTTACCGATGAAGTTATGAGTGGCACCAGAATCAAAAAGAATGAGGGTGGGTTGATCATATAAGGTGAACATACCCGCTAGAACGGGTTCTCCTTCCGGTACCTCCTCAACTGCGACGTAGTTGACAAGGCCGGTCTTTGGTGCTGCCTTTTTCTGTAGCCCACGTGGCTGGTTGGAAACATGAGACGGAGGGGTGTTGCCGCTGATCTGCCTTGCTTGACGGCAATCCCGTGCAAAGTGGCCCATGCGGCCACAATTGAAGCACGGACTACGGCTTGGTCCTCCGGTAGGCTGAGGAGGACGGTATCCTTGTGCACCTTGTTGAGGTGGGCGTGCACGAGGTACCATCTGTTGCTGCTGTGAAGGTAGTTGAAAGCTTGACTGAAAGGGGCGAGCTTGTGGCGGTCGCGGGGCTGCTTGGAATCTCTGGCCGGACGGCGAACGGAGAACCATTCGATACTTGATTGGAGGACCACTTGCGCTGCCCTGAGGGGTGCTTCGCCTTTTCTTTTCTGCCTGGTGGCTGCGATAAGCGTCCTCTTGAGTAATAGCAGCATTAACAAGGTCGTTAAAACTGCCATTGTTGAACAAGGCTAGATGATCTTGGAGCTTGGAGTTCAGCCCTCTAAAGAAGCAATCACGCTTCTTAGCTTCTGTGTTCACATGTTCTAGAGCATATTGTGCTAGATGGTTGAATGCCTTGGAGTATTCGTGAGCAGTCCTCCCCCCTTGCTTCAAGTCTAGGAACTCCTGAAGCTTTCTCTTCATGATCCCCGAGGGAATGTGATGTGCTCAGAAAGCTGCACGGAACTCTGCCCGTGCCACTTGCTGACCGACGGGGAGGCTGGCAAGGTAGTTCGCCCACCATGCTCCGGCTGAGCCATGCAATTGTTGGGCAGCGAACAACGTCTTCTGGTGCTCGGTGCATTGGAGCAGCCCAAACTTTGACTCAATAGTACGCAGCCAGTTGTCCGCCTCCAAAGGCTCGTCCGCTTCGGTGAATACTGGTGGGTGCGTCGCTAGGAACTCCGAATAGGAGCTCTGAGGTGGGTGGCGTGGAGGTGCCTCTGGACGTTCACCATGACGGGATGTGTTCTGCACTAATGCCCGGAGTAGCTCGGTGTTTTCTCGGTGAGAACCCATCATTGCTGCAATAGCCTCCGCCAAGGTGGGTGGAGGTGGCGGTGGAGGTTGCGGTGGTGGTTCTTGATGTTGCGACGGTGGAGGGTTATCTCCACGCTGACTAGAGCCTCCGATCTCATGTAGAAAGCGAGTGCGAACCATGCTGCAAAAAGTGACTAACATAGTTAATCTCCAAAGGTTGAATTCATACTTTTCTCAAAATAACATTAACTATAGTGGTTCATTCCTAGATTTTTGCAACATCACACATGTATTAGCACTACGGAAGTTTATACAAGAATACTACTGGCAATGACCAAGTTTACAATGTTACGTCCCCAAAATGATGTACCCCTTCTACAGGAGTTCATCCACACCTACACTTGGTCAACAAAATACATAGCATGCTCTCGTCCACATTAACATCACACACGAGTCACTACGGCATAATATATTACATACACATGTGGACATCGATGCTAAATAGGAGATGACGAGACTAGTCTACTCGTCCATGGGTCCTGGTGCGAGTGCGGGTGCTGGCGCTGGTTGCTGCTCCTGCTCGAACTCAGCCTCTAGCACCTCATCAGGATCCGTCTCTGACCCGGTATCGACTCCCACCTCTTGGTTGGCCTCAATCTCCATCTCTGACTCGGTGTCTGAACCTGATGTCCACAATGGTCCTGGCTCGTCAACTGGGGGCTCTACCTATGTCTCTGGCTCGGACTCCGGCCCTATCGGTGCTCCCTGGTTAAGCTGCATCTCCTCAGCGTTGCGAGGGTCACCTAACTGCAGAGGGTTGGCTCTAAATTCAGCCAACTCGTTCTGAGCCTCAAGCATCTCCTGCTCCAAGAACTCTGCATCCTCCCGTATCTCATCTCGCTCTGCGGCAACCTCCTCAATTCTTTGGTCTTTCTCCTGTATGATCTGGTCCCTCTGCTGTAAGAGTTGGTCTCTCTCTTGCACCTGGCGCTCTAGCTCGGCAATCTGAGCGCCTTGCATCTCAAGCATATGCTTGTGCACATCCTCTCGCGCATGAGCCTGCCTTAGTGCCTCCAACTGCAGGCTGCAAACGCTCGCCTGGGCCTCTTGCATGTGGTGACTCAACGCGGCATAGTAACTGAGCGCAGCCACGCGTGGGTCGTAGAACGGGTGCTGCCAGTCCTGCACCATGCTCACCCGACGCAGCCAGACGGAGCTAGACTGGTCTCTGATTGGGAGGAGAGCATACGGTGTTCCCTCTATTTCCACCGAGTGCTCCTCACAGAACGTCGTGATCGCACGCTGTGCAGCCAAGTCCCACGCATCGTCTAGGCTAGGCACCATGACTGTGACAGTCCATGGAGCCCAACCTGGAGGAACGGGACCCGCAGGGACAGCCACGTGCATCACGCACGATGACTCCCCCCGCTCCAGGGTCTCTCTCCCTACGTAGACAGGAGCCTCAATGTATCCGAAGCTCTCGAGCATGCGCCAGAACATCAGCAGAAACCCCGGACGGTGAAGGTACTCAGAATAGAACCAGTCGTTCTCCAAATGCACAATAGGATTTGCCATCTGCAGGAAGAGTTTCGAGAAATATCAAAAACTCAATTCCAGCAGTAATATCAAATTATGCAGCCATGTTAGCATGGTAAATACTTTTGGAAAAGTTCAACAACTAGCCATGATAATACTGCAGTATTTACCCCTAAGTTCTAGCTTATCCGACCAAAACTCAACCAACTCGGTATTGAACAAAATAGCAAGTTGGATTCTGAATTCTGACATCACCTCGAAGGACTCAGGGGTAGAATTAAAAATAACCAAGAGTATCAACATCAAAAGTGGACTTTCTAAACTTTGTAAAGAATTCTTATACGCATCTATTCGCTGCACAGAATAATCTCCACAACATCCTAAGGTTGGAAATCAGTGCTGAAAACTCAGCAACAAGGCTGACTGGACAGTTGGACCATACGCGACGTTTTTCTTGAGCCCTTGCCGGCCAAATCCCATGATCCCATAACTACCAAAAATGTGGAAAACTTTCTTATCTTGTTGGTAAGCTTTCATACTCGTTTGTGTGGGGAGTAGGCAGATTCCACAACCATTCAAAGATGGCTGACCGGTTATGCAGTCTTAGAAACGTTGTGTCAAACACTTGGTGCTTATGGTTATACTTTTGAGAACTAGCAAAACTAATATTCAGATCTTTAAATGAACAAACCATGGGAAGAAAATGGACTTAACCAAGCAACTTTAACCTTCTACGGATATGGGGTATACATGTGATTCGAGTTAACACTAATATCATTTTTTTTATAGCCACCAATTGAAGATTTTTTTAGCAATCCAACAAATGTATAACCAAATATTATGTCGGTACTACGTATCCTCACAAAATAAAAATCCTAACCAGATTATAACTGGTATATACGTTTAGACGGTGGCACTAAATCGATCACTCGCAAACGTTTTTCTACTCGCACTACGATTCACGTGGTTAGTGTACCTGCATAAAAATCACACAATAATGTTGCACCCATGGGTTTTCCTCATCACACATCACAGGCAGCAATACTTTCATAAGTAAATACATACGCCCCGTATCGTTTCCATACGGGCCGTCCTCAAGTAAGCCACATCTTGAGGTACGCGGCCGTGTTTCTCACCACACGACAAAGCGTCCACCTTTTTGCCACAAGGGCACCCCGGGGTCGGCGCTTCATATGCTTCAAAGAAACATATTCACTTCCCGTACTGATCGCTGTATGGGACACCCCATACCTCCGACACTCGTATAGGTGAGCCCTCGAATTTCACCGCATTCGAGTGCGTAACTTACCTTCTTATCTGAGCGTAGGTGCGTCGTTACATAATTTAAATACAAGAATGTAAACACTGTCAGCTTGCCACCTGGATAGTCATGCTAATATCATCCTTATGTGGGCTTACTAACGAACCTCACTCGTAAACGTTTTTGGTTTTTAAAGATAAGTCCCTTTTTGATGTGCAATATCCCGAACAGGCTCTGATACCACGCTGTGAGGGACACGCCTCAACGACAGGATCGATATTCGGGTGGTGCCACTCGGTGTGACACCGAATTGCACATCACAGGAGACGATAATAAAATATATTACAAAAGAAGTACTTCGAGGAGTTACAACAGATTTTTGTTCAAAATACGAGATGTTCAGCAGCGGATACGTGATATCAGGGTTTACATCTCCGGAACAAAAGCTGCAGCATTATCGGCGTGTCGAGCCCAATGACACGTCGATCTAGCAACACGGATTTAAGCTGGCGGCGAGTCGGTGACAGCATCTAGGCCCCCGTGAGGTATGGTTTCGGTGATTAATGACAACCGTTCGTTATTACTAATGAATTTGTGGATGCGAGGTTTCACGTATATCATATCAAACGTTAATGAACTATTTATTCACACCATCTACTGCTCATTGGATACAAATGGAGACACCTCAACGTTCTATTCTAAGGGGTTATTCGATACTTATAAAGAACTCATACAACGACTCTATCAAAATTGGCAACACAAGAAGCTTACACTTCATCATAATATCATTACAAACAAGTGTCAAAGAGGTCACTCAAGAAGATTCCAAAAGATCAACTCACAACAACTCGAAGCAAACAAGTTGCACTCACCGGATCATCCGATGTCTTGCAAAATGACTACATCGGTCAAGTTTGAGTTGGCAGAAGGAGAAGACCTCAGAGTCCAGTACACACCGGATCATCCGATGTGAAGGAAGTGGCACATCGGTTGATTTCACCCGAAGGATGATATCTGAGTTATTCTGAAGAAGTACGCACCGGATCATCCGATGATGAAGTAAGTGTACATCGGTCAATTTCAACCGAGACATTATTTCTGAACCAATTATGAAGATCAACTCACCAGATCATCCGATGATGAATTGAAGTAACATCGGTCGATTAAAAGATCCAACGGTTATATCCAACGGTCACATCTGACACATGACATCAGCTAATTTGGAATTCGACCGATGCTCATATAAAGGGGTGCATCGGAGGATCCGATGTTCACTGAAAAAGTCTGCCCACTTTTCCAACGGCTATCTCGTGTGGGCTGGCTATAAATACCCCTCCAACCGGCCATTTCGACAAGTCTTGATCACCAGAGCCTCACTACACATTCTCAAGCATTCAAGACCAAGAGCTACCACTTCCACACTTAAAAACCTCTTGTACTCCAACTATAGGTTATATCTAGCTAGAGAGAAGCTTGTGTGCGTCCATTCTTGGTGATTGGAATCTCTAGGCTAGTGAGAGAGAGTGTCTTGGTGACTTCTCTCACCTTGTAAACGTTGGAGGAAGAAGAGATCGCTCCGGAGCTTACCAAGGCGTTTGTGGAAGCCCGGAGGATCACCATTGTACAAGGCTTGAGCTCCACCTTGCCGGAGAAGGCGAACGGAGAAAGATAGTGGATTCCCCTGTCTTGGTGACTTGGGAGTGGTTGTACCCTTTGGTGGGTGCCACAACGTGGACGTAGGTAGATCTTTTTGATCTTACCGAACCACGGGAAAAATCACCGTGTCTCTGAGTCTCCGCGGGAGTTTGCATTTCTCTCCTTAACCCCTTACTATTACGCATTTACTATTCCGCACTTAACACTCTTGCTTGCGTAGTTAGTTCGCATAGGAAATTAGGCTTTAGCCATTAAGTTTTAAATTGCTCTAAAATTTGAAAAAGCCCAATTCACCCCCCCTCTTGGGCGTTTCGATCCTTACAATTGGTATCAGAGCAAGGTTGCTCATTGGATCATTCTAGCTTCACCGCTAGAGAGCGAAAATGGCCAAGAATGGGGGTTCGGTTCCTACCTTCGAGGGCAAGAATTTTGCTTATTGGAAAGCACGCATGCGCGCTTACCTTGAGGCAATTGCTCCCGAAGTGTGGGAAGCAACCCATGCGGGGTTTGGAAATCTTGACTATGTTGGTGACCAACTAAAATGGGATGCTAAGGCTAGAAATGCCATATATGAATGCATTAGTCAAGATGTCTTTGCTAGGATTGCTAGTAAGGAAAAAGCATGTGAAATTTGGGCATGTCTAATTGAAATACATGAGGGCTCATCTCGTGTTAAAGAACTCAAATATCACATGCTTAAATCAAAATATGATGAATTCAAGATGTTTCCTCATGAGAATGTTAACCAAATGTTTTCTCGTTTAAATGTGCTCATTGAGGAAATTAACGCACTTGACATTGCTTCTCTTGGCAAGGGACTTATCAATCGCAAGATCCTCATGCTTCTACCCAAGCCCAAGTACAACATTATCAATTCAATGCTCCAAAAAGAGTCTCTTGACAACATTGAAGTTTCAGAGCTCATTGGAGAAATCCATGCTCATGAGATGAGCGTACTTGGAATGATGGAGGAGTCATCATCAAAAACCATTGCTCTCAAGGCTTCAACCAAGAAGACAACTCCCAAGAAGAAGAAAGTGGTTGAGCCTAGCTCAAGTGAAGAAGAGCAAGAAACAAGCGAAGATGATGATGATGAGTTTGCTTTGATGATGAGGAAATTCTCACGCCTCAACTCCAAGATTGCAAAGAAGGGATACTCTTATGATCCCAAGAAGAAAGCCTTCTTGCCAAGAAAAGATGAGAACAAGACGTGCTACAATTGTGGTGATCTAGGCCACATATCATATGATTGTCCAAGACCGGACAAAAGGAAGGACAATGGCAAGCATCACAAGCTAGAAGAAAGTGATGATGAAGAGGAGGTCAAGCCCAAGCGCTCTTTTGGAAAGAAGAAATTTGACAAAGGCAAGAAAACCAAGCTCTTTCCAAAGAAAAGAAGAGGGCCTCAAAAGGTCTTCATGTGTGAAGCCAATGAGTGGATCACGGATGAAGAGTCAAGCGACGAAGATTGTGAAGATGAAGAAAACTTGGCGGGCCTCGCCGTCATCAACAAGGATGACTCACCTCTTCGTCCACCTCCTATGTGCCTAATGGCGAAAGGTAACTCAAAGGTATGTGAAGATTCTAGCGATGATGATGATGAGCTTTCACCCGATGAATTAGCATCTATGATTAATGAATATCATGCCATTATAAAAAGGGAAAAGGCTAAGGTTAAGGCTCTTGAGCTAGCTCGTGCTAAGCTTGAAAGTGCTAACCTCGATTTGCATGACAAGTATGTAACCATACTTAAAGAGCATGACACGCTCAAATCAAATGTCAAGCAAATCGAGGAGGAGAACGCTCAAATCAAGCTTAAGTATCATGAGCTTGACTTAGCTAACTTAGCACTCTTGGCAAAGCACAATGAGTTGGTTCATGAACATGAAGTGCTTAACCTTGCTTATGAAGCGATTGAACTTAAATTGAAAAACACAAAGAAAGAAACCCTTGATGGCAAAATATCATCTAATTCACATGCCACAAATATTTTGGATAAGTCTTTGCCTTTGAAAGCAAGCCCTAGGGAGAAGGAGCTAATGGACGAAATTGAAAGTCTTCGCACTAGTGTGGCAAGACTCTCTAAGGGGGAGGACAAGCACAAGGAAATCCTCTACCAACAAGCTAAAAGCTTCAACAAGAAGGGACTTGGATCCTTCCCGGTGCCCAACAAAGGAAAGGTGCCCTCACCGGAGCTTAGGACGAGCTTCATCAAGGAAGTTGGCTCCTATTGTCAACATTGTGAGGTCACCGGACATCACACGAGGGAGTGTCCTCTTCCCAACCGTCCTTCTCCCAAATTGCCTCCTAACTACAAATCTACTTTCAATGATTATCACTATCTATTGAGCAAAGTAGGTGGAAAGGTGAAGGCAAGGTTCATCGGCAAAGACATCAAGGGCATGAAGGGGAAGCTCCCCAAGCAACTTTGGGTCCCAAAATCACTTGTATCACACATACAAGGACCTAAGTTGGCTTGGGTTCCTAAACACAAAAACTAACTTCATGTGTGTAGGTGAACTACAAAGCCGGAGGAAAGCATTGGGTACTCGATAGTGGGTGCACTCAACATATGACCGGCAATGATGGTATGTTCACCTCCATAGAGAACCCCGGCAATCATGAACAAGTCACCTTTGGTGATAACTCAAAGGGGAAGGTAATTGATTTGGGTAAAATTGCTATTTCTCATGATTTGTCTATCTCTAATGTGCTTTACGTTAAGTCTCTGAGTTTCAATTTACTTTCTATTGCACAATTATGTGATCTTGGACTAACGTGCACATTTGACAAGAATGGTGTTGTGGTGACTAGTGAATCAAGCAAAGAACTAATATTCAAAGGTTTTCGGCATGGACATCTTTACTTGGTGGACTTCTCCAACAAGGATGCTAGCTTGATCACTTGTCTTTTCACCAAGACAAGTTTGGGATGGCTATGGCATCGGCGCATTGCTCACATTGGGATGAGCAAGCTCAAGAAGTCGTTCAAGCTTGGGATGGTGACCGGCGTGAAGTATGTCACATTTGAGAAGAACAAACTTTGTAGCGCATGTCAAGCCGGGAAGCAAGTTGCCTCACACCATCCGATGAAGACAATGGTGTCAACCTCCAAGCCACTTGAACTACTTCACATGGACCTCTTCGGACCGTCCACATACCAAAGCCTTGGCGGTAACCTCTATTGTCTTGTTATTGTTGATGACTACTCTCGCTATGCTTGGACATTGTTTCTAGCTGACAAGGGTGAAACTCCGGAAATCTTCAAGACCTTCGCTAAACGAGCTCAAAGGGAATTTCAACTTCCCATCATCAAGGTCCGGAGTGACAACGGCACCGAGTTCAAGAACTACAACATTGGGGAGTGGTGTGATCGTGAAGGAGTGAAGCACGAATTTTCGGCCACATACACCACTCAACAAAATGGTGTCATTGAAAGGAAGAACAAGACTCTCATCACCCTTGCAAGAGCAATGCTTGATGACTACGGCACGTCGGAGAAGTTTTGAGCCGAAGCAATCAACACGGCGTGCCATGCCGCAAATAGGGTCTATCTTCATCGACTACTTCAAAAGACCCCATATGAGCTCCTCATTGGGAGAAAGCCCAACATCTCCTACTTCCGAGTCTTCGGGTGCAAGTGCTACATCTACTGCAAGAGAAGGCTCGGTAAGTTTGAAAGAAGGTGTGATGTTGGTATCTTTCTTGGTTATGCGTCAAACTCAAAAGCATATCGAGTATTCAACCAAACCTCCGGGTTAGTTGAAGAAAGTTGTGATGTTGAGTTTGATGAGACTAATGGCTCCCAAGAGGAGAGTTTTGGTCATGATGATATAGATGATGAGCCTCTACGAGAAGCTATGAAGAACATGACCATAGGAGACATCAAGCCCGAAGTTTAGGAGAACCATGATCAAGGGGGAGCCTCAAGTTCCAACATCAACACCTCCATGGCACCTCAAATTGATGAAGAAGAAGAGAAAGATGATCCATTGCCAATGCAAGATTCACATGCCACACAACACCAAGAAGAAGAAGAAGTCCAAGGTCAAGTCCAACCACAAGACGAGCAAGATGCCTCACCACCACCAAGTGCCTCACAACCTCTTATGAGGCATGGGCGCATCTCCAAGGCACATCCAATGGATCAAATCATCGGAAGTCCGTCACGGGGAGTAAGTACTCGTTCTCGCCATGTTGCTTCATTTTGTGAGCACTACTCTTTTGTTTCGTGTGTAGAACCCACAAATATTGAGGAAGCACTCCAAGATCCCAATTGGGTGATGGATATGCAAGAAGAACTCAACAACTTCACCCGCAATGAAGTTTGGGTATTGGAGGAGCGACCTAAGGACAAGAACGTCATCGGAACGAAGTGGGTGTACCGCAACAAGCAAGACGAGAATGGCGTGGTGGTCCGCAACAAGGCAAGGCTTGTGGCCAAGGGTTTTTCACAAGTTGAAGGACTAGATTTTGGAGAGACATTTGCCCCGGTCGCACGGTTAGAAGCTATTCGAATACTCCTTGCTTTTGCTTCACATCACAATATTATGCTTTACCAAATGGATGTGAAAAGTGCCTTCCTCAATGGTTATATTAACGAGCTTGTTTTCGTTGAGCAACCTCCCGGGTTTGAAGATCCGAGGAATCCTAACCATGTGTATAGGTTACACAAGGCGCTCTACGGGCTCAAGCAAGCACCTAGGGCATGGTATGAACGTCTAAGGGATTTCCTAGTCATGCAAGGATTCAAGATCGGGAGGGTGGATACCACACTTTTCACCAAGGGCATCAACGGGGATTTATTTCTTTGTCAAATTTACGTTGATGACATTATTTTTGGCTCAAATAACAAATCTCTTAGCCTTGAGTTTGGCACCATGATGTCTAGGGAGTTCGAGATGTCAATGATTGGAGAACTCAATTTCTTCCTAGGATTTCAAATCAAGCAACTTCAAGAGGGGACTTTCATCTACCAAGAGAAGTACACCAAAGACCTCTTGAAGAAGTTTGAAATGAAAGATTGTAGCTCAAGAAGTACTCCAATGGCGACAAATTGTCATCTCGACACGGACATGGACGGTAAACCTATTGATTAATCTCATTACCGTTCCATGATTGGTTCATTGTTATATCTTACCGCATCTAGGCCCGATATCATGTTTAGTGTGTGCTTGTGTGCTCGCTTTCAAGCGGCACCTAAAGAATCGCATCGTAAGGCGGTCTTTAGGATACTTAGGTATCTCAAGCATACCCCAAGGGTAGGTTTGTGGTACCCCAAGAACGCTAGTTTCCATCTCTTGGGTTACTCGGATTCGGACTTTGCCGGATGCCGTGTGGATCGCAAGAGTACCTCCGGTGGGTGCCACTTACTTGGGCGTTCCCTAGTATCTCGGTCGAGCAAAAAGCAAAACTCCGTGGCTTTGTCCACCGCGGAGGCAGAGTATATAGCGGCCGGTGCATGTTGTGCCCAAATTCTATATATGAAGCAAACCCTTTTGGACTTTGGAATCAAATTGGATTGTGTGCCTCTCCTTTGTGACAATGAAAGTGCGGTTAAGATAGCTAGAAACCCCGTTCAACACTCCCGCACTAAGCACATAGATATTCGCCATCACTTCCTACGGGACCATGAGGCTAAAGGAGACATCTCTTTGCAAGGTGTTAGGTCTGAAGAACAATTGGCGGATATCTTCACTAAACCACTTGATGAGAAAACTTTTTCTAGACTTAGAAGTGAATTAAATGTGCTAGATGCATCTAACGTCATGTAAGTTGCCATGTTCATGTAAGGTTGCATATCAAATAGGTCTTGTCTAACTCCCAAAGGATAGGGGCAAGCTAGAAATAGTTTTCCCTGAGGAAGCCTTTGGCAGGTTTAAACTTGGCAAGATAGATTTACATTACGCCTTGCATGATTCCTGCCATATAGACTTGCACTCATTTAATATCTTGCATTATTTTGTTTGGCATTGCATACGGTAGATTGTCACAAAGGGGAACCCACATCATGAGAAGGAGACTTGTTCAAAATGCAATATCTCAACTCATATGATGTGGATAGAGCAAAATTCTAAAGGTACATGCTTTAAAGAGATAGAAGTTTTCCATACTCTAGCTCACAAAGCATGGGCCTTACATTTTCATGGTTTCCCTCCTAACCTTGTGTGTTCTCTTTGCTTAAGGGCTTAGCCAATATGTGGCACTATATTTGAAGCCTTCTATTAGAGGTTAGGAGTTGCCCAAAAAGTCCTAGGACCCATCCTTATCTTTGTGTGTTTAAGTCCAAGGACACATATGGGCAGTCTTAGGTTTTCTGTAGTCATCGGATTATCCGATGCTAGGGCCAGCAGATCATCGGATCAATTGGTGCTCAGATCAAGTCAGATGTCACAAATCAACCGATGAGTTCATTTCAGAAGACATCGGAGCATCCGGTGTTCAGTTTTCTGGTGCCCTGCAGAAATCGAACGATGATCGACACCTCAACGTCGGCTCATACGGTGTTCAAAGAGAGTTTTTGGAACAACTCTCTATTGAACTCGACCGATGCATCCTTCGATGATCATCGGTCCATCCGGTGTTCTGTGCGCGGCTAGGGTTTGCCCGTACAGTTTAAAAAGCGGTTCGGCCGCTCGTTTTCTTCTTTCTCGACCTCCGCCGCCGCCCGACGCCCTCGTCGCCGGCTCTCCCACGCGCGCCGCCTCCCAGCCGCCGCCGCCGCCTCCAAGGCGCAGCCGCCGTCGCCTCTCCCGCGCACGCCACCTCCAGTCGCCGCGCGCCGCCTCCCGCGCGCAGCCGCCGCCGCCGCCTTCCAGGCACAGCCGCCGCTGCCTCTCCCGCGCCGCCGCCTCCCAGGCGCCGCCGCCCCCTCCTCCCACGGGCCGCCACCGCCACCTTTCGGCCGCCTAGGCGCCATCCGTGCCCGCGCCGCCGCCTCTCCCGAGTGTGCCGCCGCTGTTCCACCGCACCGCCGCGCCTCTCTCGCCGTCTCCCCTCCACCACTCACCGCCGGCTTGCATCACCCTCTCCGCTAGGGTCTCGTCGTGCTTCGCCGTTCATCGCTAAGGTTTGCTCCGTGCTGCGCGACGTCCTTCGTTGTTTTTCGTCGTTCACCGTCGCTAACCCTAGTTCTCAATTGCATCAAGATGGGTCGCGATCGCAAAGGAAAGGGAAAGGCAATTGAGGAGCCCGCCAAGAAGAAGCGCAAAATGTCCAAGGACGCTCGTCGTGCAGAATTGGCCGCTCGCGCCGCCGAGGAGCGTGAGCGCGGCCATCGCGGTTCCTTACGGATCCGCGAGTCCCGGCAGAGGCAGGAGCAGCCTCCGATCCAGCCGGTGCCTCCCGAGGGCTCCAACGAGGAGGAGACTGAGGTGCAGCCTCTCATCCGCCGGCGCACCCCGAGGACTCGTGGGGGTGGACAGACTCCTACGGCAAGTCGGCGTCCCTCTGCGGCTGACCGCGCCGAGGACAGAGAGGCCGAAAGGGCCATCCACCTGATGGACATAGCAGTCTGTGTGGTCGAAGATGTCAGACTCACCGACTACAGGAAGATGAAGGCGAGGCAACTGAAGAGGCTCAGATGGTCAGCGCTGCTTGAGGAGTGGTTCCCGCGGCCTAGGGACGCTCGAGTGGACTCCCACTTCTGGACCCTGACACAGGCGTCCCTGTACGAGACTTACAGGCGTCGGGGCCACAAGCTCTTCCATCATAACAGCATCGACTGGGATCAGCTTGCAGTGGCAGCAGGACACGGGATCAGGCCACTTTTTGAGAGATACAGAGGACTTGTGGACCTGCTCTCGCACCAGAGGAGTGCCTACGTCGAGGAGTGGGTCAGGGTGTTCTACGCGACACTCTACGTCTCTGAGGGTCGTCGCTCGATTCACTTCATGTTCATGGGGCGGATCCACGACGTATCTCGAGACCTGTCGGGCAGACTGCTTGGTGTGGAGCTCTCCACTACGTGCCTGCACCAGATAGTCTACGGAGACGCAGACCCACCGAGGAGGCCACTGACTGGAGGAGTGGCACCGCCCTTCGAGGAGATCAGAGGTCTGTTCACTCAGCCGTACACTCCTGACCAGCCGAGGGTGCCAGCGCTTCTCACCCCAGCAGCTCGGACAGTTCACCACGTCCTCAGGCGTACTCTACTACCGAGGTCTGGCTACTTGGAGGGCTTCACGAGCCTTCAGCAGACCATCCTGTTCTATGTGATGAACGGGATGGAGTTCGACATCGTAGATATTCTGATCTGCGAGATGGAGGACGTGATCACCGACGGAGTTGGGATGCTTCGACAGTTGGTCTTTGGTCACTGGATCTGTCACCTTCTCCACCAGTTGGTTCCAGAGGACACTCCAGGAGTCTCTCAGCTGACGGAGATGCACGTGACCCGGTTTAGCCACTACCGAGTCCCCACTCCGGGAGACCGCCGCCTTGGCCGTCCCGTCGAGCGTGAGGTTCGAGCCAGACTGTCAGAGGAGGACTGGGCAGAGCTGACTCAGGAGGACGCAGAGCTGGCACAGGCAGAGGCTCAGGGAGGAGACCTACAGCACGTATGGTCGGACAGCGACACCAGCGACAGTGTCGAGGAGTACCTCCCTCCTGCTCCTCCTTCACCGAGGCAGCACGACGCAGAGGCAGGAGGCTCAGCAGCTCCACCACCTACACCTCCTCCAGTGTCAGAGGCTCAGGTGACTCAGCCGTCAGAGCTCACTGCCTTACTTCAGCGGATGGCTCAGCAGCAGGAGCAGCAGGCAGCTCGACAGGAGCAGCTTCAGAGGCAGCAGCAGCAGATGCAGCTGGAGATCGCCCGGCAGAGGCGAGAGGACACCGACAGGTTCACCAACCTTGTCGACCAGATGACACGACACACTCTGGACCAGCAGCAGCAGACTCAGTAGATGTTGTTGGGCATCCTGGGGTTGGTCACCAACCTCTACCAGCAGACGGGAGTCGCCCTTCCACCTCAGCACTTGGGACTCAGTCAGGCTCCAGGTGCACCCCCACTGGCACCAGCTCCAGTACTGCCGCCGACGTCGTTCCAGTCCTCACCTCCTCCGGCAGTACCTTCTCCACCAGCGCCAGCCGTCTCAGCGGATCCCCCAGCAGCTCCAGCTCCAGCTCCCCCCGCTCCAGCTCCAGCTCCAGCTCCCCCCGCTCCAGCTCCAGCTCCCCCCGCTCCAGCTCCAGCACCAGCGACTTCCACCTCCAGCAGCTCCGGCGACAGCACCGTCGACGCCGACCGCTTCACCATCGCCAGGAGCGCGCCTGAGTCGTAGGCACTCGACTTCCCTTTTTGGTGTCTTGATGCCAAAGGGGGAGAAGAGTTAGAGTCAGGGGGAGGTTAGCTCAGTTATAGGGGGAGTTCTTGGTTTTAGGGGGAGTGTCTATCCCTTTGCTACTCATTGTTATCTTATAATTTGCTATTATTGTACTCTGGGTACTACTTTGTGCTTTTACGCTTTATTGTTTATTATTTGAGCCTTCGAGCCACTTGTGTTGCAATTTGTACGTGTTATATTCCTTTTGAGCATTGCGTTTTAATTCCATTAATTCCACGCTCTACTCGTTGTGTTGTCATCAATCACCAAAAAGGGGGAGATTGAAAGCATCTAGGCCCCCGTGAGGTATGGTTTCAGTGATTAATGACAACCGTTCGTTATTACTAATGAATTTGTGGATGCGAGGTTTCACGTATATCATATCAAATGTTAATGAACTATTTATTCACACCATCTACTGCTCATTGGATACAAATGGAGACCCCTCAACGATCTATTCTAAGGGGTTATTCGATACTTATAAAGAACTCATACAACGACTCTATCAAAATTGGCAACACAAGAAGCTTACACTTCATCATAATATCATTACAAACAAGTGTCAAAGAGGTCACTCAAGAAGATTCCAAAAGATCAACTCACAACAACTCGAAGCAAACAAGTTGCACTCACCGGATCATCCGATGTCTTGCAAAATAACTACATCGGTCAAGTTTGAGTTGGCAGAAGGAGAAGACCTCAAAGTCCAGTACACACCGGATCATCCGATGTGAAGGAAGTGGCACATCGGTTGATTTCACCCGAAGGATGATATCTGAGTTATTCTGAAGAAGTACACACCGGATCATCCGATGATGAAGTAAGTGTACATCGGTCAATTTCAACCGAGACATTATTTCTGAACCAATTATGAAGATCAACTCACCAGATCATCCGATGATGAATTGAAGTAACATCGGTCGATTAAAAGATCCAACGGTTATATCCAACGGTCACATCTGACACATGACATCATCTAATTTGGAATTCGACCGATGCTCATATAAAGGGGTGCATCGGAGGATCCGATGTTCACTGAAAAAGTCTGCCCACTTTTCCAACGACTATCTCGTGTGGGCTGGCTATAAATACCCCTCCAACCGGCCATTTCGACAAGTCTTGATTACCAGAGCCTCACTACACATTCTCAAGCATTCAAGACCAAGAGCTACCACTTCCACACTTAAAAACCTCTTGTACTCCAACTATAGGTTATATCTAGCTAGAGAGAAGCTTGTGTGCATCCATTCTTGGTGATTGGAATCTCTAGGCTAGTGAGAGAGAGTGTCTTGGTGACTTCTCTCACCTTGTAAACGTTGGAGGAAGAAGAGATCGCTCCGGAGCTTACCAAGGCGTTTGTGGAAGCCCGGAGGATCACCATTGTACAAGGCTTGAGCTCCACCTTGCCGTAGAAGGCGAACGGAGAAAGATAGTGGATTCCCCTGTCTTGGTGACTTGGGAGTGGCTGTACCCTTTGGTGGGTGCCACAACGTGGACGTAGGTAGATCTTTTTGATCTTACCGAACCACGGGAAAAATCGTCGTGTCTCCGAGTCTACGCGGGAGTTTGCATTTCTCTCCTTAACCCCTTACTATTACGCATTTACTATTCCGCACTTAACACTCTTGCTTGCGTAGTTAGTTCGCATAGGAATTTGGGCTTTAGCCATTAAGTTTTAAATTGCTCTAAAATTTAAAAAAGCCCAATTCACCCCCCCCCCTCTTGGGCGTTTCGATCCTTACAGTCGGGCTCCCACTGGACCGTCCATTCCGTCGGGGGTGACGCATCCTTCGGAAACCCGTAGGTCATATACTCTTCATTAACATCATACTCATGATTACCTGAAAAACATTAAGCAGTAAACCCTGAGCAACTAATACTCAGCAAGACTTACCCGTCAAAAGACTCTCTAATGGCTATACTAGTATGCAATTGGGGATATTGGTAGGAATGGGTGTTTTGCATAAAATAATCTATTTGTACGCTCTTAATTAGCAAATTTATAGCAGCATTTTTAGTGACACAAAAGGGTAATATTTAGTTGGCAGCTAACCTAAGCACTCAAGTTTTTCACACTATCACTTGATCTAATTTCAGACCTGACCATATTAATAGAAATCTTCCACTTGTTACTACGCGACGACACAGTGAACAAGCGGCACTCTTTATCCGTGAGTGACGGCGATTCGAACCATTTTTACTCCTGCAGGAGAAACCCGAAAGCACGACACGTACGCACTTTCCGAAGGCGTATACGACGCAGTTCGCAACTGTCGTACATGGCAACCTTTCTCAAGACACCCCAAATTCCGAAAAAGTCTGCCGGCCCGGACAGAGGGTTCCCTACACGAGATGTCCGACCAGGACGATCTTCGTGAGCGGATTACCTACTGCCCTCTCAACGCCTGACCAAGGTCGGCGGAATGATCGTCGGCACCTAGGGTGATCAAGTTACGTCGGTTTACTAGTGCCCATATCACTAGCATGCTACCGGTACATTCAGTACTTGTTCAACAGGGCCGACTACGATACGGTCCTTAAGCGACACAAACAGGACTATGCACACAGGATCTTGTCCCGTTGCTTCCTACTACCTGCCCGGTCTCCATTTATTCATTGTGATCCTAGAACTCCTTGTCCTACCATGTTTCCTAGAAAATCCTATAACTCGCGAGTAGTTTCCGACTACCCGACTTCTACCGTTCGATAGGTCTAATTAGCATAGCATGAAGTAATCACGTAGCCGATCTACCCACTGAGATAACCAGGGTCTTATAAGCCATGCAAGTGGAGGCTCAACCAAATCCTAGAACTTAATGCACAATCACATAACACTAAGTACATATTGAGGTAAAAATGAAACATTTATAAAAGGGCTAGTGTAAACCGGGGCTTGCCTTGCTCAGATATAAAGTCAGCAGAAATAGAGTCACTCGTCGTGTCCTCCGGGTTGAGCTCCTCGGCGATCTTCGTCTCGGGTTCTACCGATATGCATATGCACATGAAAGATTCATAATTAGCATTTTAATACGTACTGTTATCACGACATACATGGATTCTTAAGTTTATCGAGGAACGGAGATGTCTTCGTATAGGCTCCGATGTTACCCGCAAGGATTAAACATGATTTGCATTCTACTATGTACGGGGCTATGTGGGCTTTATCACATGCGTATGTATGGTAACTAAAATTTATATGTTCCAATGGTCCAACGAAAGTGAAACTTTTTCTGTGCATACTAAGGGATGTATATGATTTTTCAGCAAAGTTAGAGAAGTATCTAATGTATGGATCTTATACAATTATTTCCATACTATATATGTTTAAATAATTAACAACAAAAAATTTGTGCACTTACATACAGTAATAGTTAGTCCCATGCAAGGATATGGTTGTATGGAATCTAACAAAGTTGGTTTCACATTTTTCTGATTTTTCTACGATTTTCTACAATTTTTACAAGCGTCCATCATTTGCTGGATTTATTTTTATGCTGAAAAAGGCCTTTTATTGCTGTCCAGTGGGGCTCAGGCCACACAGCAGGCCACAGCAGCGCTGCCCCACGGGATCTGGTGCCAGCCGCACCAGATCCAGCCTGAGCACGAACAGCAGCAGCCAGCGCCATGGCTGTGCGGCTGTGCTCGCCGGGGAGCTCGCCGGAGACGCCGTAGGAGCGGCGTCCGGCGGCAGGGACCGGCCCAGCGGGGGTGTAGCGTCCAGGGCTTCTCGCTGGGAGGGGGCAGCAGCGCCGGAGCGGGCCGCAGTTGGCCGGCGACGAGGAGCAGCGGTGAGAGAGCTCCGGCGAGGTCGTACCGGCGAAGGAAAGGTCGGGAAGGCTCGGGAATTGGTCGGGAAGCTTCGTGGTAGCCTCGGGAACGCCGGCATGTGGTCGGTTGGCGGGGAAATCGGCCGGAAATGAGGGCGCACCGGTGAGGAGAGAAATTTTTTTTATGGCTGCCGGCAAGAATCCGGCTATTGCAGCTCGTCCGTCCCGGTTCCCGTCCAATGGACCATGCGATTGAGTGCGCTAGAGGGTGTAGTAGACGTGTGCGGAGCGGAGGGAAGATTGGAGTACCGTGGACGGAGTATTTCGTGGTGAAGCCGACGTAGCTCGTCGGGTCGGCCTCGGTGAGAAACGTCCGAATTTGAGCTGTTCGCGACGTCGCTTGAGGAACAAAGCTTCGTAGCAGGTGGAGAGGGCCTCGGCGCTTCGAATGGGAGGCTTGGCAGTAGCTAGCAGCGGCTCGGGCGGCAATGGCGACGGGGAGCGCGAGAGAGAGGTGTAGCAGCAGGGTTTTTGGGCAACCACGGAGAAGAAGGTCGGGAGTGGTGGAGGGAGGTGACGTGAGGAGTTGTTGTGCTGCTCAGGAAGGTTTTAAGGCGCTCAACAGCTGCACACGGCAACTCTCGGTGGCAGCCATGCAAGGTTCCACGGGAGAAAAGAGAGGGAGAGAGGTAGGGGATGACACTGACGTGTGGGGCCCACTGTTTTTAGGAATTAAAGGTTCTGCACTGTGGAGCTTGGAGCGTTATGTTACAATAACTTTCACGGATGAGTATTTCGGTAGATCAGGAGCTTTATGCATTTCAACTTTGAGAGATGTGTTATTTCAATCTGTCCTAGAGCTTGTAATAGAGTAGCAAACTCGTTGGCTTCCTATGGAGGGCAAATGTTGGCTAATGGCTCCAGGTTCATGAGTCAGACCTCTGAGTTTGTAACTTCACTGGTCTCTGGCGATTTGCCTAGAGCTTGTGTTTAATGGAATTTCATATTCCATCTCTTAGCTTGGTGATCAATTTTAATGCAGGGAGAAAGATGAAGGTTCATATCCCAGACATGGTTTGGTTTCTGAATGGGGCAGATCTCCAGGAATAGGGGCGGCGACTACCAGGTGACACACTTCCATGCGGCCTCGGTGATGCCACGCCTGGTGCGGTCCGCCAGTCAGCGTGGTTGAGGGAGAACGACATGTTCGTTTTTCCTGCTGCTCAGCTCTAGCACAGCGGAGCGTGACACCGCCACGAGAATAGATTGGGCCGTCGCGAATGCAACACGAGCGCCGCCAATGACAACAGATCGGGCCGCCACGAGTGCAACACGCAGAGCTCCTGCCCCACGTCAAGCCGAGCAGTCGTCAAGCCGAGTCGATCCGTAGACGAACAGGCAGCTCATGCGGAATTGCTGAATGCGGAGGCACTGCTTTGGAGATCGCTGAGGATAGGACACATGTCACAAATCCGGATGGTGTTGCACAAGTTTGAGTTTGCATCCGTTCACAGAGATTTTTCCAATGGATGGCGTCATTCCCTAGACGTCTGTCGTTGCGTCACGCGTGAAGTTTTCATAGGCGAAGTGAAGGAGCGGAGGCGACAACGTGGAGATGGAGAAAATTGCTATTATAGGATCCTTAACATACGGCTTTGACAGAATAACACCTATAGGATAGACTTTGATAAAATATGATTTAGAACGTTGATACACCGTTAAAATAAAACTATAGACTAATTACTCATTTCTTAACAGTTTTTTTTCTTAGACCTACTGAAATAACCATGCTGCCCCAATCAATTTTTCCTTCGCTTCTCTCTCGTTCTCCTCCGGTACCCCCGTCAAACGAGCCGCACGCCGACCCTAGCCCCCGCCGTAGTGCTATTACATCTAAACCGCATGTTAAAGATCCTATAAAGACTATAAACACAGTCAGAGAGCCCTAGCCAAACCTTTTGCATACCTGCCACTTGCTCCTCCTGCCGGTACGTAATTCCTAAGCAACACATAATGTGCTCGTTTGACCTCCATTGATGTGATCTCCACCACTAATGTGTTTAAATCCTCTCATGGTTTTAGTTACTGATAGATTATGTCTCAACAACAACAACAACAACCAAGCCTTTATCCCAAGCATGTTGGGGTCGGTTAGACATGAAACCCAATATCAATGAAGTAAAAGAGAGAAAGAGATATAAGAACAAGAAAAAAAGAAAAAAGAAAAAGAAAAAAGAGAAAAGAGAAAAGAAAAAATAAAAAGAAAGAAGAGAAAAGAAAAAGAAAAAGAAAAGAAAAAGAAAAAAAACAAGACTACGATTCTAGCACATGAATTGCTACTTTCCATGCAGTCCTATCATGAGCTATGTCTCTGGATACATTCTAATCTCTCAAATCTCGTTTTACCGCCTCCTCCCAGGTCAACCTTGGTCGTCCTCTACCCCTACTAATATTTTCTCTACCTTTTAAAATCCCACTGTTAACCGGTGCTTCTGGAGGTCTCCGTTGGATATGTCCAAACCACCTAAGTCGATGTTGGACTAACTTCTCTTCAGTCGGCGCCACCCCTACCTTATCACGAATCGCCTCATTCCTTATTCGCTCTCTTCTCGTGTGCCCGCACATCCACCGTAGCATGTGCATCTCTGCGACACTCATTTGTTGGACATGTTTCCGTTTAGTTGGCCAACATTCTGCCCCATAGAGCATCGCGTGTCTGATCACCGTCCTATAGAACTTCCCTTTTAACTTTTGTGGGACTTTCCTATCACATAGGATTCCAGAGGCTTGTCGCCATTTCATCCACCCTACCTTGATCCTGTGGCAAACATCCTCATCAATATCGCCATTGCTTTGTAATATTGATCCTAAGTCTCGAAAAGAGTCCCTTCTAGGTACTATTTATCCTTGTAGACTAACATTTCCCTCTTCACGACCAACACCACTAAAGTCACACCTCATATACTCGGTTTTGGTCCTACTAAGTCTAAACCCCTTGGACTCTAAGGTTTGTCTCCATAACTCTAATTTCTTATCAACACCATCTCTAGTTTCATCTACCAACACTACATCATCAACAAAGAGCATGCACCAAGGGATATCCCCTTGTATATCCTTCGACACCTCATCCATCACCAAGGAAAAGATGTATGGGTTCAAAGCTGATCCTTGATGTAGTCCTACCGTGATAGAAAATGCATCAGTCTCACTATCACTTACGCGCACACTTGTCCTAACATTATTGTACATATCCTTGATAAGGCTAATGTACTTGGTTGGCACTTTATGTTTCTCTAGTGCCCACCACATGACTGACCTTGGTATCTTGTCGTACGCCTTCTCCAAGTCGATGAACACCATATGCAAGTCCTTCTTCTACTCCCTATATCTCTCCATAAGCTGACGAAGCAAGAAAATCGCCTCCATTGTAGACCTCCCAGGCATAAAACCAAACTGGTTTTTAGTGACATTGGTCACTTTCCTCAGACGGTGTTCAATCACTCTCTCCCAAAGCTTCATAGTATGACTCATAAGCTTAATACCTCGATAATTAGTACAACTTTGAATATTTCCTTTATTTTTGAAGGTAGGTACTAATATAATTTTCCTCCATTCTCCAGGCATCTTGTTTGACCGAAAAATGTGGTTGAATAGCTTTGTGAGCCATACTATTGCCATGTCCCCAAGACACCTCCAAACCTCAATAGGGACATCGTCAGGGCCGAGGGCCTTTCCTCCTTTCATCCTTTTTAAGGCCTCCTTAACTTCAAACTCTTGTATCCTCCGCACGAACCGCCTGTTGGAGTCATCAAAGGAGTCATCCAACTCAACCATAGTGCTCCCATCCCCATCATTGAATAACCCATTAAAGTAATCACGCCATCTATTCTTAATCTCTTCATCCTTCACTAGAATGCGGTCAGTCTCATCTTTGATGCATTTAACTTGATTGAGATCCCTCATCTTTCTCTCATGGATTTTTGCTACCTTGTATATGTCCTTTTCACCTTCTTTTGTCTCTAGTTTCTCATATAACTTATCATAGGCTTGTCCTCTTGCCTTACTCACAACCCGCCTTGCATTCTTCTTAGCCTCTTTGTACTTAAGCATGTTGCCTGCGCTTCTATCATTATGCCAACTCTTGTAACACTCCTTCTTCTCCTTAATGGCCTTTTGTACATCCTCATTCCATCACCAAGTGTCGTTATCTACAAGTTTCTTTCCCTTTGTCACATCGAACACCTCACTAGCTACCTTCCTAATGCAAGTTGCCATCTTCATCCACATACTACCTGCATCTCCATTTTCTGCCCAGGGTCCTTCTGTGATCACCCTATTTTTAAAGGATTCTTGTGATTCTCCCTTCAACTCCCACCACTTTGTTCTTGTGATTTTGACGCCTTTGTCCCATAAAGAACATGTATGGAAGTGAAAATCAGCTACCACAAGCTTATGTTATGTCACAACACACTCCCCGGGGATCAACTTACATTCTAGGCACTCCCGTCTATCATTTCTCCTAGTGAGGACAAAGTCAATCTGGCTAGAGTGTTGGGCACTACTAAAGGTCACTAGGTGAGATTGCCTCTTCCTAAAGAGGGTGTTAGCTATCAACAGATCATAGGCTACGACAAAGTCTAGGATGTCCTTACCCTCTTGATTTCTATCGCCGCATCCAAAACCTCCATGTACTCCCTCAAATCCCAGGTTAGTTGCACCCACATGACCATTGAGATCTCCCCCTATGAGGAGTTTCTCGGTTATCGGTACACTACTAACCATATCCTCCAAGTCCTCCCAAAATTGCCTCTTAGCACTCATGTTGAGCCCAACTTGTGGGGTATAAGCACTAATGATGTTCAAGACAATGTTCACAATTACTATCTTGATTAAGATGATCATATCCCCTCGTCTTCGAACATCCACTACTCCATCCTTAAGACTCTTATATATTAGAACACCTACGCCATTCCTAGTCCCAGTCGAACCAGAATACCAAAGCTTGAAACCGGTATTCTCGACTTCTCTCGCCTTTTGACCCGCCCATCTAGTCTCTTGTACACAAAGGATATTTACTCGTCTCCTAATGGCAACATCTACTAACTCACGTAGCTTCCCCGTTATCTATGTTTCTCGGCTAGCTTCCTTACGCTTTGCACCCATCGAGTAAGATGCAAAGACCCTTGCTCACTTATCACTACATCCGGGCGATGATGTAGCGCGCCATTAAGGTGGTGGCGATCCGGCCCTTGCTCATTTAACACCATATCCGGGTTTTGATATGGCGCCACTAAGGCGGTGGCGACCCGGCCCTTGCCCACTTAACACCATACCCGGGTTCCGATATGGCGCGTCGCTAAGAGGGTTACACCCCAACGAATTTTTATTGGGTTTCATTTTCATGAGAATGACTAAGTGTAGTTGTTGGCTCGCCAAGCCTATCACAACCCCTCCTCCTTTACCCGGGCTTGGGACCGGCTATGTCATTACAACATAGGCGGAGTTGATATTTCTTGTACTGATCCTACAGCTTGCACACTGTATATAGTGGTGGGACTTGGGCCGGGCTACTTTTGGGTGGGCCAAAGCCTGGACGGAAAGCACGACACGTCGCCTGGTCCGGCATGAAAATGATTCTGGCCAGGCTGGCCCAGCTAGAAACTTTGGGCTGTGGCGGGCCTGAAAACCCGGCACGACGGACGACATGACACGAAGTTTCGAGCCGTGCCCGGTCCAGCCCGGCCCGAAGTGGCCCGAATTTTTGAAACAGGTCCGAAAAAGCTCATCGGTGGACCGGAATTTTTTTCTAATACACCGGCGCGCCTCACAGTGCGCCGCGTGCAGGGCCAGCATGTGAGCGCATGCGGATGCTGAAAAAGCCCCGAAATGCTCTGTTTGGCAAGGTGGTCCCCGTCCGAGGCCAGACCTGCCCAAAGCATTGGTGGTCTCGTCCCTCCCACCCCCCGCGTCGTGCCTCTCGTTCCTTGTGTCTGTCAAACTGCTGTATGTGCAGGCCGGATACTTCCTTTTTCTTTTGTACCCTTTCTCTTTCACCTCTGTGGCTCGGTTTTGGGCGCCAGCCTAGAGAAGTGGCGCCGCTAGCTTCCCACCAGTAGTTATCCTTGGTTCGTTTATTCATTCGTTAACTCGGTTCCATGTAATTATCTCCGGCACGGGTGGGCCATCCTCGCCACACGCATGTACTCTACTAGCTACCAGTAATCCTCATCTTTGTCACGCTCCATTTGTCCTTTTCTTTCCCAGGCCGGCGGCCGCAGCATGTTGCTGACAGTGAGGTAAATACTAGTACTAGCTCGGATTAACCTGGCTTATATACTATGAAGCTGCTTTTGTACCTGCAAAAACAGCCGCGCAGGGCCGACGCACGGCGCGCGGGCACGAGTTACCACACCCAGACCCAGCAAGACACGAGCTGGCGATGAAAGCGAAACCGGCCAGGAGAGACCGACACGGGCGGGCGAGTGACGAGGAAATTCGGGCCCGGCTCGGGCCGGGCACGACCCGAAGTGGGCCCGACGTGCCCCGGACCATGTCTGGGCCAGAGTTGTCGCAATTCGGGCCGGGCCGGCCAGGCTAACGGCGCGCCACCCGTCCGTCACGAACAGGATCTCTGACCATGGCGCATGCGTGCACGTATACATATGCAGGTCCTAGCTTAGCTCGTCGATCGAGGGGAAGAGGGAGAGGATCGAAGGGAAGGAGCTTAGATCATTAGTGTTGGAGCAGGCCACGAACTCACAAATAAACTGGAGAAAGAAAATTGAACATAAAACGAAGGCAAAGTGAGACAAGAAGAACAGAGCTCTCATGTACTTGGCGCACTAACACCAGAAGCGCCCAACGCTGCTTCTATTTCTGTTTTTTCCATTTTTAAAATGAAGCATACACATCATATATAGGCCCTGTTTGACACGGCTTAAACTTGTTAAAGAAACAGCTTGTTTGAAAAGTTAGTGAACAACAGCTTAAACTTATATTCAGCTTTTAATTCATTCTGAGAAGCAGCTGAACTAATAAGCTGGTGGAGAAGCTGACTGTTTGGTACACCTGCAGCTTATTTTTATAAAAAAGCTAGTTCAGAAGCTGTGCCAAACAGACCCTAAAGCCAGCGCTTCCTACGCACGGAGCAACAGACTCCTTGACCTGGCTGCTCTACGATCCGCACGTTCCGTCATTCCGGCCAACGCAAGCGCCTACTCGCGCGGATGACCCGCGCCCACGTGCATGCAGCATGCTGTGCCTAACAACCCTGTTTAATCACGTACTAATCCCACGCGTCAGGCCTTACCGCACGATGCACAACCGTGCCAGCAACGACCACACAACGACTCGACCTTGCCTGATGCGCACGTATGCAGCGCGCACATACGCACCAATACCCACACACACGATCACACCGTGCACATTCGTGCACAAACATAGAAATGCGCTTACGTGCTAAAATACGCTCGCGCACGCACACCATGCGACGGGTTTATTTCTAACAATCACCCCCCTAAACCCGGCGTCGCCATGTGCGCCGACTCACAGCAGCGCCGGTTCCTCATCAGCGTTGGCGAGCAGCGCCTCCTCCTCTTTCTTTCGCTTGCGGCAGTCCCGGGCGAAGTGACCACGAACGCCACAGTTGAAGCACCTCCCGATTGATGACGGCTTCGACTTCTGCCGAGTTTTCCACTCCGCCTCCGTGAGCAAAAGCTGTCCATCGCCAACAGATGTCTCGCCACCATGAGTGCGCCGACGACAACGCTCATCGAACGCCTTCAGCCTGCCAAGTGCCTCCTCGAACGACATCTTGTTGACGTCGCAGAACTGCTCAATCCCTGCAACAGCAGGATAGAGCCGATCTGGCACGGTGTCGAGGAGCTTCTTGACCATGGCAGCGTCGTCGAGCGTCGAGCCCAGCCCGGCGTACCTCGCCGCCATGCCACTGATCTTGCCGGCGAACTCGTCGAGCGTCTCATTGTCGCTCATCGACAAACGATCAAATTCCCCCTTCAGCGTGGACAGTCGAGCCACATTCGCTCGGTCCGCGCCGACGAACCTCAATTTGAGGCTGTCCCAGACCTCCTTCGCCGTCGACTTCGTCAAGACCTGCATGAGGATATCCTCCGGCAACGCTTGGAGGAGCTGCACCCTCGCCATCTTGTTCTTACGCTCGTCCACCGCCACGCCGTCTGCGGGAGCCACCGCTTCCCACAGACCTTGAGCGTCGAGGATCGCCTCCACCTTGATCGCCCACGTGGTGTAGCTCGCCGGCGACAACACCGGGTACACGAGCGAAATGCTGCTGCTTCCTCCGGCACCGTGCGGAACTATCGCCATCGCCACAGACAGGATTTTGAGCAAAACTGGCTCTGATGCCAATTGTTGGAGCAGGCCACGAACTCACAAATAAACTGGAGAAAGAAAACTGAACACAAAACGAAGGCAAAGTGAGACAAGAAGAACAGAGCTCTCATGTACTTGGCTCACTAACACCGGCAGCGCCCAACGCTGCTTCTATTTCTGTTTTTTCCATTTTTTAAGATGAAGCATACACAGCCATATATAAAGCCAGCGCTTCCTACACACGGAGCAACAAACTCCTTGACCTGGCTGCTCCACGATCCGCACGTTCCGTCATTCCGGCCAACGCGAGCGCCTACTCGCGCGGATGACCCGCACCCACGTGCATGCAGCATGCGGTGCCTAACAACCCTGTTTACTCACGTACTAATCCCACGCATCAGGCCTTGCCGCACGATGCACAAACGTGCCAGCAACGACCACACAACGACTCGACCTTGGCTGATGCGCACGTACGCAGCGCGCACATACACACCAATACCCACACACGATCACACCGTGCACATTCGTGCACAAACACAAAAATGCAGGTACGTGCTAAAATACGCTCGCGCGCGCACACACGCGACGGGTTTATTTCTAACAATTAGCTGATCGTAGCCTAGATTCACGACGCATGGCGACGACGACGATGAGGGAGGTGTCGGTTCCCGGTATCCTGCTGCTGCTGGCCGCCCTCTCCCTCTTGCTCGTCCACGGTCTGTACGACCTGATCAAGCTGTTCGGCTCGCCGGAGGCCGCGCTGCATGCTGACCCCTACCTTCTGTGTTCCTCTCGTTGTTGCAGCGGCAGCGGTAGGCGGTAGCTGGAGGGCTCTGCTGTCGAGGGAAACGGCGGACGACAACGTCCACGCCTTATTCGACCGGCAGGCGCTAATTCCGACGGTAGCGGAGGAGGCCGCGGTGGGAGGTGAGCCGCACCTGGCCGACGATGGGAGATGTGAGAGTAGGGTGCAGAAAAAATTCAATAAAGCCTAGTATAGTCATTTCAGACTATAAGAATTAGAAAAGAAAATATTAAAATAAGGTAAATTAAACTATAATATTAATTTAATAGCGCGTCAACAATTAAAAATGTCATTTTATTGAAGCTATATAACATAAATACTATTTTATCGAAGCCATAAGAATTTTATAATAACAATTAACTCGTGGAGACGTGGTTTGGCGCTTCTCCTCTAGGACCGTTGGGGAGTGGACAAGCGGGAGGGTCAGCGCGGTTATCCCCGTCTGCGTTTCGCTCGTTCCGCCATACGATCCAGCGGACCGGCAAGATCCGAGGCCCGATCTGCTCTGACTGTTGGATTCAGTTGTTCCTGCAAGGTCCACAGCAAAATCCTTAGAACCATTACCCTCCTCCAGGAATCTCGCCACCACGCTATGGGGGCGGCGCCGCCGGAGCCTGATTCCTCACACTCACATGATCACCCGCCCGCCTCCTCCTCCGCTGTTGCTGCGGCCCCAACCCATGTTGCGCAAAGGTAAACGGGCTCCTTTCTGTACTAACCCTCACGCCACATTTTTGTTTTGTTCTCGTGTGCATTGCGGTTACTTATTCTTTGTTTCATTTTGGGGAGGGTCTCCGCGAGGAAATACCAGAAGGTGGAGCACACCCGGAATTTGCTGTTGGAGGCCGTGAGGCTTGTGGAGATCGAGATCAAGAAGCTGCAGGAGGAAAACTCGGAGCTCAACGAAGGTACGATTTTTCTTACTAGTAAACAACTGATTTCTTTGATCCTCCCCCCTGCATATCATATGTAACCAGAAATAGAGAGACAGATCAACCGGAGTATCTAGGGACAAACATTCCCACATTTTGCTCAGTTAAACATTTGATTGTCGTGATATACACGTAGGATCTTACCTCCACATTTGATTGGTCTGGTCGTAACATGGTTCAGTGGCGGACTCCACAATCCACACAGAATCTTACCTCCGTGGTTTAGTTAGAACAACTCCAACTGAGTTGCTATTTTTCGTTTGCTATTCTCTTAAATAGCAAATGACCTATCTAGATTTAGTAATCCATTTCACATCGTACTCCAATCAATTTGCTAAAATTGCTAGCCTATATCCTACTCATATTCTATTGATATCAGGTAACTAGTTTGAATACATTCAGATCGTTACTCAGGCAAGATGATGGATAGCAATCGAGTACGCCTTGCTACAATGAAAGCAGATGAATAACAAACCCATAAAAGTAGGAAATAAGGTAGCACGCCATTTTTTTGCTAAAATATAGGATAGCAAAGAGAGTAATAACTCCATTGGACTTGCTCTTAGGGCAAACCTTTTTTCCTTCCAAAACTACCGCTATGAAGATCTAATGTTCTAAATTCTATTCTCATAGCATGCTAGTAGCGTGCTAGCAGGACTTTGACAGAAGGTGCCTATCGTAGAGAAGATGTCCCTTCTGAAGTACGTCTTATTTCTCTTCAATGTTTCTTGTATTTGTTAACCTCTTATATAAATGTATTACACTTGAAACATTTAGCACTGATGCCACCCACTCAATGCGAGGGGGTAACGTACCCAGGTACCCGAGAAGCAACCGACCGACCAATCGCGCGAAGACATGTAACTCCACGAGTCACAACCTAAAGCACGAACTCGGGATGACGCCCACCGCGAAGCCTGACCCCAAGGAAGAAGTCTACCCCCAAGGACGGAAGCGACGTCCGACCTCTAAGCCCAACAACAAGACTGGAGAAAGGAAGCGATCCGGGCTAGAACCTGCACCAGAGGTAGACGGAGGACTTAAATGCCGACATGAGAACGGTAGAGGGAACTTAAGACGGAGTGGGAGGCCACACGGGACAGGACAAGCACGACGCCGGGCCATCATCACCACTTGTCGCATCCCGCTCGGTGCGGGTGTACAGGGATAAAAAGTAGATCTAGACCGTATACTAGACGGGAGCAGGTGTACTCATCGCTCTTGTAACGCTTTGGACCGCCTAAGGCGTTGACACACCATATAAATCCTCATCCCATTTATGTGGAGCCGGCGGGTAGGTATAGACATCCGATCTATAAAAGGGAGGCCCGAAACCTCCCGAAACCTCCCCTCACACGGGGAAAAACGGCTCACACACACTCGAGAATTAGGCATTCTTTTCATTTCCGCACGCGTGGAAGTCTCGCTTGTAACCACAATTCCTCAAACCACCTGAGTGTGACACACTCATTCCTGGTGTCAGCATATATTCATGTTTTATGAAGAGAAAACATTTTAAGAAGAAGTAGGAACAGAGAAAAATATCAAAAAGATAGCCAATGAGAGCCGAATCTAGTTCACCGAGCGCCGAAGACAACTTACCGCGGCCGCTGGCCACGTGGCGTGTTCGAGGCTCATCTCCACAAAAGGGGGAAAGGTCCGACCCTGTGGGACACGTGTTGCCCCGGAGCTAGCCTCTGCGGAAGAAGCAAAGGCATTTTCGCAGGACACATGTCACCTTCGGAGCTAGTCACCGCGGAAATCAGAGGACCAGTCGCGCGGGATACGTGTCGATCTCGGAGCTCAACTCCGAGAGGTCCGGTTCTATCGAACACGTGTCGCCACCGGAGCTTATCTCTGGGAGGTCCATCGCTGCTGGACACGTGTTAACCTCGGAGCTCGTCTGTGAGAAGGAAGGAAAGTCTGGCGCTACTTGACACGTGGCGTGCGCGGAGCCACCTCCGAAAAGAGAGGAGGTCCCGACCGCCAGGATACGTGGCGCACGCGGAGCTCACCTCCTAAGGAGAGGGGAGTCTTGCTCACGTGACACGCGGCACCACCGGAGCTCGTCTCTGCGAAAAAGGAGAGACCAGGCCGATGGACACGTGGAGCCTCCAGAGCTCATCACCGAGGAGGTAACGAGTTCTAGGGATGATTTTTGGATTCTGTACGCGTAGAAATACCGGAACAGAAACTGACCTGAATTCCACAATGATACCACACCAAATCAACTAAAGATAAGTTGTATGATTCGACGACAAATTTGAACAGGACTTTTATTCGGGATACAATCAGATTAGGACTCTTCTCTTCCCGATTATAAATAGAACCCAGAACCTCTGGCCGAAATCACAAACTTCTTTTCCAACTCCTGAGCCGACGACTTAGAGCCCTAGTCCCAACCCACCGAGTAAACCATCGTCGGAGCGCAGCAAGGAAGATCGTCGGAGGAAAGCCCAACGATCTGAGGAGGACCTCGAGACCGAGAAGAACGTAAGGTAGGTCTCCAATACCACCTTTTGACATCATTATGTTTTCTTTGCATCTGTTCTTCGATTCCTTTCGAACGAAAGCCTTCTCGTGGACAGATCACTTGATGATCAGGTTGATCTAAAGACAAGATCATCGCCACGTCCACCTTTGATCCGAACACCTCTGTTCATCATAAAATCCATGCAAGCCATGCAAGAACACGTACAAACCCATCTAATAAAACTAATCATAGGATAGCATGCATATGCATCATCGCATCTAGTTTAAGGTTTGTGCATGATATTGATTGCTGTGAATCTCGTATGCACGTGATCCTACATAACAAGACAAGCTCAGGGAGTTGTCTACGACGAACTGCAGCAACAAGGTTTTGAGATCTAAGAACAACCGGAACCACAAGAACAAGGCAAGTGCTCGTTGACCATATTGATCCTATGTTTTGGGAAAAACTGTTTTGTTTTGCGAAAAGGTGTGTGTGCTGAGTCAAACATGATGGAAAACCTTTTTATAGGAGTTTACTAGTTTTGGTTAAACCACCCTTGTCGCCAGGAAAGTTTATGAGTCGGGTATGGTTTTTGCTTTATGCTTCGCTGAGTCTATGGGATTGGGAAGCGAGATAGATGTGTCTAGCTAACTGCACTCGTAATGATAATGAGAAACTGATGATGTTAATGAACATGGATCGGAGGGAGATCTAGGCAAGCCTGGGTTTGTGAATGAGGTAGCATGAGATGGTGGTTTACTTGCCGTAGATCTAAGGACCGGTTGATGCATGCACATGTCAGGATAACAGTGCCACCACAAGGCCAAGTATGGGTGCGGCTTAGCTGAGTAATTAGGTAAGTTGCTAGAGTGTTATGAACTGTGGAAGGCGCGGGGAATGGGAGTCGAGTGAGGACTGCCCTGGGAACTGCATGGCACAAGAGGGGGACCGTGGGTGGGACAATTGGAGATTCTAGCCTGCCAGTAAAACCTTAGTGAGTCCATACATCTAGTACCCCCTTTGTAAAGGCTATTTTGTGATCTCTTGACCATACACCGACGGTTGTGTACTGGTATAAATGGAGGTTCTGCAGTCGCCGACGGGTGACGAAATCACAAACTTGTGGGTAAAGAGGTGCAAACTCTGCAGGGTTTTTAAAACTATCATGATAACCGAGCTTACGGTCACGAGCGCCTGGCCAACTGCCATGATTAGTTGGGATGGTTATTGGGATGGTTTTTGGTTATGATTATTGATTATGGTTATGGTCTAGTTTTGGGACTGTTGAGTCCGGGTGACAAGATGGTTGCATGACTATTGAGTCATGGCAACGAGATTGGTCTCGGTGTGAGACGAAGTTGTTTATGAGATAAGATGGTAGCGAATACGAGAAGGTATTCGTGAGATGGTAGCGAATATGAGGAGGTATTTGTGAGCAAGAATGAAGTTGGTTAATGTTCGGGTGGAACATGGAAAGTGATGGAGGTATGTTGGTAATTTAATACATGCTGGGATTACAATCATCTAAAGTTAAGTTGCTGTTTTATCATGGTTTTATAAATCTGCTTTTCTGCAAATGAGCCTTTTTATACCTACCTTGTTATGAGCTACATATCATGTTTTTGCCGCACTTGCTGAGTACATCATTGTACTCAAACTTGCATTATTATTTCATTATGAGCAGCAGGAGAAGATTACTATGAAAACCTAGTGGAGCATTAAGGCGTGTGATCTGTTCTCAACCTTGCCTGTGGGAATGAAATAGAGATGGAGCCATCGCTGCTTAGATTTGCTTCCGCATTAGTTAAGTTGCTTCCGCATTAGAATAAAGACTTCTGCTGCATAGAAATAAAGACTTCCGCTGTGAGTATGAGTCCAAGACTCATGAGATATTGTAATAAACTATGTTATTCGTGGTAATATATAATCTGAATTCAGTTTGTGGAACGTATGTGTATGTGTGATGAACATCCTGGGCACACATATGCATTAGTTCTCGGTTCCGTGGTTTTTCCACAGAATTGAGGGCGTCATAGATTGGATCAGAGCCATGGGTTGACAGTAGGTTACACGCCTAGATAGAAATCATAGATTGATATTAGAGCCACGGGTTGGCAGTAGGTTACACAACTAAATAGGAATCACAGCTTGATATCAGACACAGATTGGTAGTTAAGCCACGCTGACCATAGGAAGCACCCTAGGACGCTTAGATTGGCCTTGAAACTTCTTTGACATAGGAAACCATCCTTGAATAGTAGTTATGTGAGCCCTTGTAATGATCGTTTGTGATTATATGCTTAGTGTGAGTTTTGGGACGTCTCAAAACGTTGTAAGTAGAAAGAGGTGTGAAATGTTTCCGCACTTGTTCACATCCTCATATGGGGTAGTGTATATATATATATATATATATATATATATATATATATATATAGTACAACTCACCTTGATGCATATAGTTGAGGAAAACTACCTAACTTTCTAACCTTCTATGCTATTGCAATCTCTCTCACAGATGGTGAGAGGAAACGCCGGCCGAAGGAACGCCCGTGACAACCAAGAGGATGGTCACGATGAAGTTCCTGTTAACTCCGGAGCTGGCGAGAACCACCTGGAACGGCTGATGGCCATGCAGAACCAACTTATGCAAACTATGATCCAAACTTTGGGTCAATTGCACGCCAACAACAACAACCCTGTTCCGGCGCCACCGCCACCACCACCACCACCACCGGCTCATAACAGGTTGGGAGAGTTCATGAGGACTCGACCACCCACCTTTGCTCAAGCTAGTGATCCCATGGAGGCCGATGATTGGTTGAAATCCATGGAGAAGAAGCTTGTCATTGTTCAGTGCAATGACCGAGAGAATGTTCTCTTTGCGTCGCACCAACTTATTGGAGCTGCCGCTGACTGGTGGGATGCCCTATGCAACGCCCATTTCGACTCGGAGACAATCACTTGGACTGAGTTCAAGGAGAGTTTCCGCTCTCATTACATCCCTGCTGGTGTAATGATGCTCAAGAGACAGAAATTTGAAGGTCTCCGCCAAGGACAGGGAAGTGTGAATGAGTATCTCAACAAGTTCACGCAACTGTCTTGGTATGCCCCCGAGGATGTCAACTCAGATCATAGGAAGCATTACCTTCATGGGAGGGTTGAACAATGAGATCCAGGTTCAGCTCCTCAACAATGACTATGTGAGCTTCCAAAAGCTGGTTGACAAGGCTATAGTGGTCGAAAGCAAGATTAAAGAGATCGAGCGAGAGGGCAAGAGGAAGATGCCATACCAGCCCCAAGGGAGTAATGTACGACCTCGGTACGTGCCCCCAGCTGCACCGCAGTATGGATTGACCACTCCTGCATACCGCCCTGGTCGGCCACCACAGCAACAACTCGTTGCACCAGCACCTCGTGTGCCCATGCCTCCTGCTTCCCGTCCCAACATGGGCGCCCCTGTTCAAAACCCCCGCCCCAACGTACCTTCTGCTGTAGGCAACAGGGCATGCTTTGCATGCGGGGAACTGGGACACTTTGCAAACCAGTGCCCGAGGAGAGGCCCTGGACAGCAAGGTAACGTGCCCAAGCAGAACCCGCGACCGAACGGAGGGGACAATCAAGGAAACCGTGGACAACAGAACTATGCTCGCGGCAACGCGAACCATGTCTCTGCTGAGGAAGCACAACAGACTGAGGACGTCGTAATTGGTATGTTCCTTGCCAACTCCAACCCAACCACCATCTTATTTGATTCTGGAGCATCAAATTCCTTCATATCATCCAAGTATGTTGCCAAACATCATCTACCCGTATCCCACTTAAAATGTGCTATGTTAGTTAATTCTCCCGGAGGAGAAATGAGGACTAATATAGTATGTCCGAAAGTAAGCCTTAAAATAAGGGGGTAGACTTTCTTGCCAACCTTATTGTCATGAATTCCCAAGGGATTGACATTATACTCGGGATGGATTGGTTAAGCAAGCACAACGGGGTAATCCAATGTGCTGAAAGAAGCGTGCAGTTGACAAATGAGCACGACATCCGTTTCGAGTTTGAGTCAGCCCAACAAACCACTAAAAAGGCAAATTTGAACCACGTTGAAGGAGCAACATTGGACAGCATTCCGGTTGTTCAGGAATTTTCGGACGTGTTCCCGGAAGAGCTTCCAGGTATGCCCCCTGATCGAGACATTGAGTTTACCATTGATTTGGTACCTGGAACTGCACCCATAGCAAAGAGACCCTATAGGATGCCTGTCAATGAATTAGTAGAACTCAAGAAGCAAATTCAAGAGCAGTTGGAGAAGGCTTTTATACGTCCAAACTCATCACCATGGGGAACTCCTGTGCTCTTCGTAGACAAGAAGGATGGAACCCAAAGGATGTGCGTGGACTATAGGTCCCTCAACGAGGTAACAATCAAGAACAAATACCCTCTGCCCCGTATAGAGGCCCTGTTTGACCAAATGAAAGGAGCCTGAGTGTTCTCCAAGGTTGATCTTTGGTCGGGATATTTCCAGCTGAAGATTAAGCCCTCCGATATACCCAAGACTGCCTTTCAAACACGGTATGGTTCGTATGAATATACCATCATGTCTTTTGGGTTAACAAATGCACCCGAATACTTTATGTACCTCATGAACAAGGTTTTCATGGAGTACCTGGATAAGTTCGTCGTGGTTTTCATCGACGACATTATGATGTATTCAAAAAGTGAGGAGGAGCATGAAGAACATTTGAAATTGACCTTGTAGAAATTGTGAGAGCATCAATTGTATGTCAAGCTTAACAAGTGTCAATTTTGGCTAAAGGAAATATCATTCCTAGGCCACGTTATCTCCAAGGAAGGGGTATCGGTTGATCCTGGAAAGGTGAGAGATGTTCTGAAATGGGACCAACCGCAGAGCGTGAGTATATTCGGAGTTTTCTTGGGATGGTTGGATACTATCGACGCTTCATTAAAGACTTCTCTAAGATAGCAAAGCCTATGACAGAGTTGCTAACGAAGGGAAAAGTCTTCCAATGGACACCAGCATGCCAAGGAAGTTTTGAGGAACTCAAGAAAAGGCTAACCACAGCACCGGTTCTGGTATTGCCGGATGTAAGTAAGAGCTTTGACATATATTGTGACGCATCCAGACAAGGGCTAGGATGTGTGCTCATGCAAGAAGGACAAGTGGTAGCCTATGCCTCACAACAATTAAAGAAGCACGAGCTTAATTATCCTACACATGACTTGGAGCTAGCAGCAGTAGTGCATGCATTGAAGATTTGGAGACATTATATCCTTGGTCATCGATGTGAGATCTATACGGATCATAAAAGCCTCAAGTACATATTTACACAAACGGACTTGAATTTGAGGCAACGTCGATGGTTGGAACTCATCAAGGATTACAATGTTGGAATCAACTATCACCGTGGAAAGGCCAATGTAGTAGCTGATGCATTGAGCCGAAAGGGAGCATGTCACCAACTCACAGTTCGGGAGCTACCACCTGAACTACGTAAGGAGTTCGAACGGTTGCACCTCAGATTTTTGAACAACATGGAAATAATGGGGATCCACTCCTCATTGGAGCAAGAGATAAGAGATGGCCAAGCAACGGATGAGGAGATCAAGGAGATCAAGGAAAGAATCCGACAAGGAATAGAGAAGGATTCCAAAGAAGATGAGAAGGGTACGCTTTGGCTAGGAAAAGGATTTGTGTACCTAACATGAAACACCTCCGCGACATAATATTGAAGGAGGCACATGATTCACCTTATTCTATACATCCCAGAAGTACCAAAATGTACAAGGACTTGAAAACTTGTTATTGGTGGGATGGTATGAAGAGGGATATAGCCGAATACGTTGCCCTATGCGACACATGCCAACGGGTGAAGGCCGAACATAAAAAACCCGATGGATTGTTGCAACCTTTGAAGATACCAGAGTGGAAGTGGGAGGACATCAGTATGGATTTCATCGTCGGGTTGCCACGTACTCAGTTGGGTTACGACTCCATCTGGGTTATCGTGGACCGATTGACGAAAACCACCCATTTTCTCCCTGTAAGGGCCAATTACAACGTTGCACAATTAGCCGAGTTGTACATGGAGCAAATCGTGTGCCGTCGCGGAGTCCCGAGGAGGATAGTCTCAGATCGAGGTTCTCAGTTTACCTCTAGATTCTGGAGGAAGCTGCAGAAAGCCATGGGTACATGACTGGATTTTAGCTCCGCCTATCACCCACAAACCGATGGGCAAACCGAAAGGACAAACCAAATTTTGTAGGACATGTTGAGAGCTTGCGCTTTGAAACGTGGGCGTAGTTGGGATAGGAGTTAACCGTTTGCCGAATTCTCCTATAACAACAGCTATCAAGCTAGCTTGAAGATGTCACCTTTCGAAGCATTATATGGGAGGCGGTGTAGAACGCCACTGTTCTGGAATGAAACCGGAGAGAACCAGGTGTTTGGACCCGAAGTGCTACAAGAAGCTGAAAAGCAAGTCCAAAAGATATGTGAGAACTTAAAGGCTGCTCAGTCACGACAGAAAGGCTATGCGGACCATAGGCGAAGGAAGTTAACCTTCGAAGTAGGAGACTTCGTATACCTTAAGGTGTCTCCTATCCGAGGCCAACGACGTTTCAACGTCAAAGGCAAGCTAGCACCTCGCTACATCGGACCATTTAAGATTTTGGACAAGCGAGGAGAAGTAGCCTATCAACTAGAGCTCCCGACATATCTCTCTGACGTACATGACGTGTTTCATGTATCCCAGCTCAAGAAGTGCTTGAGAATGCCAAAGGAGCAAATACCAATGGAAAAGCTTGAACTTCAAGAGGACCTGACCTAAACGGAGCACCCTGTCCGAATTTTGGACGTGAAGGAAAGGGTCACCAGGAACAAAGTAATTCGATGATGCAAGGTGCAATGGAGCCATCACACCGAAGCTGAAGCCACATGGGAGCGTGAAGAAGACATCAAGGCAGAATTTCGTTATCTATTCTCTACCAACGAATCTCGAGGGCGAGATTCAATTTAAGGGGGGGGGTAGATTTGTGACACCCTCATTCCTGGTGTCAGCATATATTCATGTTTTATGAAGAGAAAACATTTTAAGAAAAAGTAGGAACAGAGAAAAATATCAAAAAGATAGCCAATGAGAGCCGAATCCAGTTCACCGAGAGCTTCGAAGACAACTTACCGCGGTCGTTGGCCACGTGGCGTGTTCGGGGCTCATCTCCACAAAAGGGGGAAAGGTCCGACCCTGTGGGACACGTGTTGCCCCTGAGCTAGCCTCTGCGGAAGAAGCAAAGGCATTTCCGCAGGACACATGTCACCTTCGGAGCTAGTCACCGCGGAAATCAGAGGACCAATCGCGCGGGATACGTGTCGATCTCGGAGCTCAACTCCGAGAGGTCCGGTTCTATCGAACACGTGTCGCCACCGGAGCTTATCTCCGGGAGGTCCGTCGCTGCTGGACACGTGTTAACCTCGGAGCTCGTCTGTGAGAAGGAAGGAAAGTCTGGCGCTACTTGACACTTGGCGTGCGTGGAGCCACCTCCGAAAAGAGAGGAGGTCCCGACCGCCAGGATACGTGGCGCACACGGAGCTCACCTCCGAAGGAGAGGGGAGTCTTGCTCACTTGACACGCGGCACCACCGGAGCTCGTCTCTGCGGAAAAGGAGAGACCAGGCCGATGGACACGTGGAGCCTCCAGAGCTCATCACCGAGGAGGTAACGAGTTCTAGGGATGATTTTTGGATTTTGTACGCGTAGAAATACCGGAACAGAAACCGACCTGAATTCCACAATGATACCGCACCAAATCAACTAAAGATAAGTTGTAGGATTCGACGACAAATTTGAACAGGACTCTTATTTGGGATACAATCAGATTAGGACTCTTCTCTTCCCGATTATAAATAGAACCTAGAACCTCTGGCCGAAACCACAAACTTCTTTTCCAACTCCTGAGCCGACGACTTAGAGCCCTAGTCCCAACCCGCCGAGTAAACCATCGCCGGAGCGCAGCAAGGAAGATCGCCGGAGGAAAGCCCAACGATCTGAGGAGGACCTCGAGACCGAGAAGAACGTAAGGTAGGTCTCCAATACCACCTTACGACATCATTATGTTTTCTTTGCATCTGTTCTTCGATTCCTTTCGAACGGAAGCCTTCTTGTGGACAGATCACTTGATGACCAGGTTGATCTAAAGACAAGATCATCACCACGTACACCTTTGATCCGAACACCTCTGTTCATCATAAAATCCATGCAAGCCATGCAAGAACACGCACAAACCCATCTAATAAAACTAATTATAGGATAGCATGCATATGCATCATCGCATTTAGTTTAAGGTTTGTGCATGATATTGATTGCTGTGAATCTCGTATGCATGTGATCCTACATAGCAGGACAAGCTCAAGGAGCTGTCTACGACGAACTGCAGCAACAAGGTTTTGAGATCTAAGAACAACCGGAACCACAAGAACAAGGCAGGTGCTCATTGACCATATTGATCCTATGTTTTGGGAAAAACTGTTTTGTTTTGCGAAAAGGTGTGTGTGCTGAGTCAAACATGATGGGAAACCTTTTTATAGGAGTTTACTAGTTTTGGGTAAACCACCCTTGTCGCCAGGGAAGTTTATGAGTCGGGTATGGTTTTTGCTTTATGCTTCGCTGATTCTATGGGATTGGGAAGCGAGATAGATGTGTCTAGCTAACTGCACTCGTAATGATAATGAGAAACTGATGATGTTAATGAACATGGATCGGAGGGATATCTAGGCAAGCATGAGTTTGTGAATGAGGTAGCATGAGATGGTGGTTTACTTGTCGTAGATCTAAGGACCGGTTAATGCATGCACATGCAAGGATAACAGTGCCACCACATGGCCAAGTATGAGTGCGGCTTAGCTGAGTAATTAGGTAAGTTACTAGAGTGTTATGGACTGTGGAAGGCGCGGGGAATGATAGTCGAGTGAGGACTGCCCTGGGAACTGCATGGCACAAGAGGGGGCCCGTGGGTGGGACAATTGGAGATTCTAGCGTGCCGGTGAAACCTTAGTGAGTCCATACATCTAGTAGCCCCTTTGTAAAGGCTATTTTGTGATATCTTGACCATACACCGACGGTTGTGTATTGCTACAATGGAGGTTCTGCAGTCACCGACGGGTGACGAAATCACAAACTTGTGGGTAAAGAGGTGCAAACTCTGCAGCGTTCTTAAAACTATCATGATAGCCGAGCTTACGGTCACGAGCGCCTGACCAACTGCCATGATTAGTTGGGATGGTTACTGGGATGGTTTTTGGTTATGGTTATTGATTATGGTTATGGTCTAGTTTTGGGACTGTTGAGTCCGGGTGACAAGATGGTTGCATGACTGTTGAGTCATGACAACGAGATTGGTCTCGGTGTGAGACGAAGTTGTTTATGAGATAAGATGGTAGCGAATACGAGAAGGTATTCGTGAGATGGTAGCGAATACGAGGAGGTATTCGTGAGCAAGAATGAAGTTGGTTAATGTTCGGGTGGAACATGGAAAGTGATGGAGGTATGTTGGTAATTTAATACATGCTGGGATTACAATCATCTAAAGTTAAGTTGCTGTTTATTATGGTTTTATAAATCTGCTTTTCTGCAAATGAGCCTTTTTATACCTACCTTGTTATGAGCTACATATCATGTTTTTCCCGCACTTGCTGAGTACATCATTGTACTCAAACTTGCATTATTATTTCATTATCACCAACAGGAGAAGATTACTATGAAAACCAAGTGGAGCATTAAGGCGTGTGATCTGTTCTCAACCTTGCTTGTGGGAATGAAATAGAGATGGAGCCATCGCTGCTTAGATTTGCTTCCGCATTAGTTGAGTTGCTTCCGCATTAGAATAAAGACTTCCGCTGCATAGAAATAAAGACTTCCGCTGTGAGTATGAGTCCAAGACTCATGAGATATTGTAATAAACTCTGTTATTCGTGGTAATATATAATCTGAATTCAGTTTGTGGAACATATGTATATGTGTGATGAACATCCTGGGCACACATATGCATTAGTTCTTGGTTCCGTGTTTTTTTCACAGAATTGAGGGCGTCACATTGAGCTAATACAAGCCCGACGAACACCCTAGACTAGACGTAGAACACGTCGCCTGAACCCGTATAAATCATTGTCTTTATTAGCTAGTCATCTAGATATAAAATGTGAAGCATTCGATTACTAGCTAGTGGTAAAAACACCTATAATTGGCGCACCACGTAGGGGGGCGCTTCATGTTCCCGTTTTCTGCTGTGATTGCTTTCACAAGCTCAAGCTTCCGCGTCACCGAGAAGCTCCGTTTCGGCAGCCTCGAGTTTATCATCGCCCCCGACAACAAGCTCGAGGCTGATGTCACCTTCATGCCCCGCCATGCTTTCCGTTTCGGAAGTCTAGAGTTCGTCGCTGAGGACGACGACAACCTATGACTGATAGACAGCGGGACCATCGACTTCGTCAACCGCGCCCCCAAAGAAAACTTCATGAGCATGATCTGCGATGCGCCATCATCTCTTCTCCCCTCCTCGAGGACATGACCGACTCTGACTACAACACCGATACCGGGTCCGACAAGGACCGTCGTACCCTCCGTGAACGATGTGTCACAAAGGCTGGCAACGACTCTCCAGCCGCTCCTCCTGCCTGTATCACGCTTTCGCCAGCCCCAATGTGATGGGAGGCTTTACGCCCAAGTCGTATCCAGGAGCCGGCAGTCGCGTTGGAACAAACCGAACAACTCAAATGCGCCATGACGTACACGAGGGCGCGCAAGCACGCGACAGCCGAGTCGGGAAGGACGTCGTCACTAGCACACGCAACCCCTCCCGGTGCGAGCGACTAAGTCGGAGCATGGCGACTGCGGTCATCATGGCACGTAGCGGAACCTAACAAGCTAGAGATACCACGGACGTACCAAAACTCCTGCTCCTTGCTCGAAAAGGTCACGGTGCAGCTTGCTGAGGGACCACTTGCTCGACGATGAGGGGCATCTACCCATGGCGGCCCCCACAAGCACAACGGGAGAACCACGGAGGCGCCGCAAGTCTGCGCCCCAGGACAGGCCGAGGAACCCGTCTTCTTCACTCCATGGTGTGGCCCAGTACCGGAGTGTGCATAACCACCAGACTTACACAGGGTTCTCGAGGCCCGTAGAGGAGCCAAGGAGGGGCCAGCGGAATCGTGTCCCGAGCTTGGCGACAACCGTGTTGAGGAGGACGCTACGACGACGACGAGGATCTAAGCCCAAACCCCGACTTTCCGCGGCCCTGGGCCCCCGAAAAAAGGCTATGCAGCTCCCTGGTGCATGAGTTTGAATGTGTAAAGCCGAAAACCCCCAAGGACCTGCCCGACCCGAGAAAAGCCACGACACTTCACCAAGGGAGGGGCGGAGTTGGGTCAGCATCGGTGAACGGCAACGGCAGTCCAAGGCAGACTCAGACTCGGCCGTGACGGCCGAACAGCGCAAGGGCCGAAGGCTAGCCCGGACGCGGACTATTCACTTTGAGAAGCTATTAGAGAAGTCGTGCACCAATCACGCCTTACCGGTCAAGCACACCCTCAAGTATTGCGTCCTAAAATGTTTTTTGGAAAAAGGGGCGGATTCCCCAAGCAACAAAGGTAGAAACTCCGTACAAACGGCCTTGGAACAAAAGGAGGAGCCCACCTACCCCGAGCCGACCGACTGCCTAATGATTTCCGACGGAACCCACACTTAGGAAAACTGTCGGCGACAAAAGTTGACGGCTCGAGAGGTCAACATGACCGAGCTCGCCTTTCGGCCCAACTTACGGTGCTCCAAGATCGCCGTCATGTTTGATAGGTCGGATCACCCCGACCACATCCCGCAACTTGGGCGTTTTCCTCTAGTTGTAGACCCGATCGTTGGGCCAAAGCGCCTAACAGAGGTACTCATGGAAGGGTGGAGAGGCCTCAACATCTTGTACACCCGGACACTCGACGCAATGGGAATTGCTCGATCCTGTCTGCGGCCGACCCAGGCGCCCTTCCACGAGGTCGTCCTGGGGAATTAAGTGACACCCTTGGGGTAAATCGACCAACCCGTCATGTTCGGGGACACAACCAACTTTTGCACCAAGACGCTCACGTTTAAGGTAGCAGACCTCAACGGCGCCTACCACGCCATTCTGGAGCGATCATGCAACGCGAAGTTTATGGCCGTACGCAACTACACTTACTTCAAGCTAAATATGTCGGACCCGCACGACGTCATCACCGTAGGCGCCAAGTTCAGACAAGCGCTGCTATGCGAACCGTGTAGTTGCAAACAGGCGACCGCGGCCATGGGAGCGGATGAGCTCTCGGAGCTGGCTCAAGGGATGGGAGCAGCCGGCTTGACTCCAACCGAGCTTCAGCTTTGGGAGCCTTCATGCCCGCGGAGGACAAGAAGGTCATCGAGGTCGACCCGGAGGAAGCGGCTAAGACCGTGTGGTTTGATGCCACCCTTGATGCCGAATAGGAAAACACGCTCGTCGACTTCCTACGCAAGAACCGGGATGCCTCCGACATGCTGGGCATCTCGAGGGAGGTTGCCGAGCACACGCTCAACATCAGGCCAGACTTCAGACCCGTGAAGCAGAAGCTCTGACGTTTTGATGAGGAAAAGCGTCGTGCCATCAAAGAAGAGATCGCCAAGCTCCTGACATCCGACTTAATCAGGGAGGTGCAGCACCCAGGGTGGCTAGCCAACCCCGTCCCCGTAAGGAGGAAGATCAGAAAGTGGAGAATGTGCGTTGACAACATCGGTCTCAACAAGCGTTGCCAAGGATCGATCAAGTAATCATTCTCAGAAAGGAGAAATAGCTGCAACGACATTCATCACTCCCGTCGGCTCCTATTGCTATGTAAGGATGCCATTCGGGATTAGAACACGGGGGGCCACGTACCAACGCTGCATGCAAAAGTGTTTACGATCACAGATTGGACGAAACTTTGAAGTCTAAATGATCGATATCGTGGTGAAGTCCAAATGGGAAGCCAGCTCGTCGCCGACCTCGAAGAAACATTTACAAATCTTCAGAGATACAACATCTGGTTAAACCCAGAGAAATGCGTTTTGGCGTGCCAAGAAGCAAGTTGCTCGGGTTCATCATCTCAGAACGTGGCACCGAGGCCAACCCCGAGAAGATAACCGCCTGTAAGTGCATCTAGGCATCCCCGTGGGTTTTGGATGATTGATGACGACAAATTAAGAGACTAATGAGCTGAGATGATCATAAGCACATGACATTTCCAAGGCGGGCACCTAAACTCTCAAAAAAGGAAAAAGATGAAGAACGGCGTCGAAGACTCGAAGAGTAGAAATTAGGGTTTCACTTGAGTCTTTAGTAGGCTAGCCGTGTAAAAGAAAGAGGGTGTGTGTAAAGTACATTGATCATAGAAGAGAGCTCAAAGCTTTAGAAGTGTCAAATCCTAAGTGGAGAGAGGTAGAGAGGTAAAGTTGGGCAGGCCGGACTTGTCCTAGGGAAGAGGCCGGACTAGTCCGGAAGTCCTACGGCTTAGTCCGTTTTAGGGCGGACTAAGAGTTCCTGACTGAGATCGGACCTGTCCATTTTGGACGGACTAGTCTATTTCTCTCTAGGTGAGAGTGCTTTTGGGGCTAAGTCCTGGTAGACCGGACTTATCCGTTTGAGTGGCCGGACTAGTCCGGGCTAGCCAGACTTGTCCGTTTTCACACGGACTAAGAGTTCCTGTGTGAGTTCGGGCTAGTCCGTTCTAAGGTGGACTAGTCCGTATGGGTGTGAGATGAGAGCTCCCACGGCTAAGTCTTGGTAGACCGGACTTGTCCGCCTTAGTGGCCGGACTAGTCCGGGTCCTCCAGACTTGTTCGTTCTCACCCGGACAAATAGTTCATGTGTGACATCGGACTAGTCCGGTGTGAGGCGGACTAGTCCGGACTTTCATTAGGTGGCAATGGTTGGCTTCAGGACTTCTATAAAAGGAGATGCCCCAACATCATTTAAAGATATCTGGAACGCTAGCGCCACCACAACGATCCAAGAGCCCCCCTAATCCTTCTCTCTTGCCTACTCACCCTCTAGAGCCAATTCTTAAGTGAATTTGGGTGTGTGAGAAGAGGAGAAGGAAGAACTTTGCGTTTAGGCTCTTGGAGTGATCTCGTGCACTTGGTGTGATCCGTGGCTTGTGAGATCTGTGAAGTTTGTAGAAGTGATCAAGTGGTAGCCTCAGATTGTGAGCAGCCCCAAAACTTTGTAAGTTCACCCTTGAGATAGTGAAGAACCGGGTTGGCCTTAGTGGCAACTTGGTGAGGAAAGGGTTGTTAGACCTGGTCCTTTGTGGACTCCTCAACGGGGACGTAGATTCCTGAGTGGAATCGAACCTCGGGAAAAAATCCTCAGTGTCTCTCTTGCATGTACATTTCTTCGAACATCAAGATTGCTTAGGGTTTGTTTTAATTATTTCGCTATACATCGTCACGCTCTTGCAATTCATTTCAATATTCTGTCACACTTGTCGTATAGAAGTGCTAGTTGTCTCATTCACATTTTGTTAAACTAAAATTTGGAGAAAAACCCTTAAAAATCAAGTTTTAGATCTTTCCGGCAGTTTGACCAGACTAGTCCGCCCCAAGGCAGACTAGTCCGGCCTTTTAGGACTTTCCAGCAGGTTGATCGGACTAGTCCGCCCCTGAGCCAGACTAGTCCGGCTCCTGAGTTCTAATCTTGTTTAATTAAGTCATATCAGGTATTTTAGTCTATTCACCCTCCTCTAGGCAATTTCAATTGGTATCAGAGCAGGTCTCTCCATCAAGAGTCTAACCACTCGGAGAGAAGATGGCCAGAGTGGAGGAATACGAGATTCCGTCGATGTCACAAGGTGACAACACATATGACAAGAAAAAGGACACGGATGTGCTGCAAGACCACTCGAGTGACGATGAAGAAGTTCGCCAGCTCAAGGCACGATTTCGCGAGAAGCTAGGTCACTCAAGTAAAGAGGAGAAGAAGCCGCAGGATCAAGAAAGGAGTGGTCAACCGGACTACTCCCAATATCCTTTCAACTATGAACGATTAACTTCCAACAATCACTACTTATTTATTCCTCTGGGCAAACCTCCTCAATTCGATGGAAATGGTTACACAATGTGGAGGCATAATATGAAGATGCATCTAATATCCTTAAACCCTATCTTGTGGCAAATTGTCTTAACAGGTGTCCATCTTCCAAGAAATGAAGAAGACGTTACCCCAGAGCAAGCCATTCTACTTCATCGCAATGCTCAAGCAGTTGGGATGATCACCTCATCCTTGACTCGAGAAGAGTTCAACCGAGTCGATGGATTAGAGGTGGCCAAAGACATATGGGACACACTCAAGACAGCACATGAAGGAAACCGAGTCATTAGGCAAGCCAAGATCGAGATGATTGAAGGAGAGCTTGGAAGGTTCACCATTATGGATGGTGAGTCCCCTCAAGACATGTACAACCGTCTCAAGATCCTCGTCAACAAGATCCGATCTTATGGATGCACCCGGTGGACGGATCATGAGGTGGTGAAAAGGATGCTTCGGGCATTCATGCCTCGAAACATTGCTCTTTGCTCTTTGATCCGTGAGGGTCCGGGATATGCTCAAATGACCCCGGAGGAATTGCTTGGAAGAATCATCAACAACGAGATGATGGAGAAGGAAGCCCTGGTCTACAGTGACCTCCAAAGGCTCACCTCCTCAAAGAAGAAAGATGTTGCTTTCAAAGCAACATCCTCATCACAAGACTTCAAAGCAAGTGATGACGAGGGTCTCGACACCGATGAAGAAAAGGCGCTCTTTATCAACAAATTCAAGAGGATGATGAGAAGAATGAAGGGGAGCAACCATTATGAGAACAAGAACAAGGAAAGGTTCAAGCCCAAGACGAAAAGAGCATGCTACAACTGTGGTGAATATGGACACTTCATTGTGGATTGTCCATATGAAGAGAGTAAGAAGAAGAAAGATGGCAAGTCTCAAGAGAAGAAAATTTTCAAGAAGAAGAATCCATCAGGACATGGTCACCTTGGGAAGGAATGGGACTCAAATGAAGACTCATCCTCCGAGGATGAAGAGAAAGTGTCAACACTTGCCATTGGAAGGAGCAAGCTCTTCTCAACAATTGAAGACTTCAAGTTACATGTCTCATGGCTAAGGATGGAAGAAGAAGGGTTAAATCTAAACCATCCTCCTCTACCTCTTCACTTGATAACTTTGATAGTAGTAGTAATAATGAATCTATGCTTAACGATCTAAGTAGGAGCACCTTGAAAAAGATGAGATTGCTGTTGGAAGAAATCTTTGAGAAGGATGAACTCATCAACAATTAAGAAGACATGCTCATCCTTGAAAAGGAGAGATGTCATGAGTTTGAAGAGCTCCTTGAGGTTGAAAGGGAAAGAAGCAAGGCACTTGAGCGTGAACTCGCTTTGAGCAAGAAAACTTGCTCAAATCTCGAAGACACAACTGTTGTGCTAAAGGATGAAATTGTTAACTTGACAAAAGTAAACAAGATCCTTGAAACACAAGTTGAGTCTCTCAAAATCAATGCACCTTCTTTCTCTATGATTTCACCCTTCTCAAAGAAATCTCCTGAACCAACTCAAACTTGCAAGTGCTTAAACTTAATCCTAAAACTCAAAGATGAACTTAAGTTGACACAAAACAAGCAGTCACCGAAAGGTGGTATCTTTGACAACGAAAAAGTGGCATACCAATGTAAGACCTCCACATGTCAAAGATGGTATTGGCTATTCTCGGGAGTGGAGGCAACATGATAAAACTCCGAGGAAGAGAAAATACTTGATTGTTTTTGTCAAGGAAGGTTCATCCAACAAAGAAAATGTAAAGAACATTGCAAACTCATATAACATGCCTAAAAATAAACCTCATCCTTTGTTTCATGATTTTGATGCCTCATATGTTGTATTGAGAAACAAATTTGGAAAGATCTATGTTAGGTATGTTGGGCCACTCCGCAAGAGTTCAAAAACTTGTGTGTATGTGCCCAAGTGCCTCTTGACTAACATGAAAGGACCCAACCCCGCTTGGGTACCAAAAGGTAAGGCATAAATCTATTTTGTAGGCATACTCCTCCGGTGGATCAAAATAGGTGCTTGACAGTGGATGCACAAACCATATGACCGAAGAGAGAAGGATGTTTGTTGAATATGAGGAAAACGAAGATCCAAGTGAAGTAATATACTTTGGGGACAATAGCCAAGGGAATATCCTTAGCACCAATAAAATTGCTATCTCTCCCCAACATACTCTCTCAAATGTTTTGCATGTTGACTCCCTTGATTATAACCTTCTATCCATATCCCAACTATGTGATAAAGGTTATAATTGTATTTTCACTAATGAGGGTGTGACTGTCTTGAGAAGAAGAAATGACTCAATCGCCTTTAAGGGCATGCTCAAGGGAAAGCTTTACCTTGTGGATTTTACCACGGATATAGCTCAACTTGACACGTGATTAATGGCAAAGACTAACATGGGATGGCATTGGCATAGAAGGCTAGCCCATGTTGGGATGAGCAGCTTGCAAAAGCTTCTCAAGGAGAACACATTCGAGGCTTGAAAAACGTTGTTTTTGATAAGGACATGCCATGTAGTGCTTGTCAAGCCGGAAAGCAAGTTGGAGCTCAACATCCATCCAAAAATGTCATGACGACCACAAGACCCTTGGAGCTACTTCACATGGACCTTTTCGGCCCAATCGCCTACATAAGCATCGGCAGTAACAAATATGGTCTTGTTGTTGTAGATGATTATTCTCGTTTCACTTGGGTGTTCTTTTTGCATGACAAAGGAGAAACTCAAGGTGTGCTCAAGAAATTCTTGGGAAGAGCTCAAAACGAGTTCTCCTTAAAAATTAAGAACATATGGAGCGATAACGGCACCGAGTTTAAGAACATTCAAGTGGAAGAATATTTGGATGAAGAAAGCATCAAGCATGAGTTTTCAGCCCCTTACTCCCCTCAACAAAATGGGGTTGCTGAGAGGAAGAAATAAAACTCTCATTGAAATGGCAAGAACCATGCTTGATGAGTACAAGACGTCAGACCGGTTTTGGGCGGAAGCGGTTAACACTGCTTGCCATGCCATAAACCAGTTGTATCTTCATCGACTTTTGAAGAAGATGTCTTACGAACTTCTAACCGGTAACAAACCAAACATCTCATATTTTCGTGTATTTAGGAGAAAGTGTTATATTCTCAACAAGAAGCCTAGGACTTCAAAGTTTGCTTCAAAGTCCGATGAAGGTTTCTTGCTTGGTTATGACTCAAATACCTACGCCTATCATGTTTTTAACAAAACTTCTGGAATTGTTGAAATAACGAGAGACGTAGTGTTTGATGAGACTAATGGCTCCTAAGTGGAGCAAGTTGATCAAAGTGTGCTAGATAAAGAAGAGGCTCCACAAGAAGCACTTAAAAGAATGGCACTTGGAGAAAATTTTCCTCAAGAACATCCTCGAGACTCAAATGATCATTCAACAAACGAAAATATGTCTCCCTCCCATGATCAAACTAAAGATGAGCAAGGCCAACCTCAACAAGATCACAACGATCAGAGTCAAGATAGAGGATTGGATCAAGGGGGTGATGAAGAAAAGAGTGACAATGAATATGAAGATCAAAGCGTTCAACCACCTCATCCAAGAGTGTACCAAAGTGTTTAACGGGATCATCCCGTCGACAACATACTAGGAGATATCTCCAAAGAGGTGACCACTCGCTCTCGAATGGCTAATTTTTGTAAACATTACTCTTTTGTTTCCTCTTTGGAGCCCCGTAAGGTAGAAGAAGCACTACAAGATCCAGATTGGGTGGTGGCCATGCAAGAGGAACTTAATAATTTTGAAAGAAATCAAGTGTGGGAACTTGTAAAGCGACCTAACGCAAATGTTGTGGGAACCAAGTGGGTATTCCGCAACAAGCAAGATGAGTATGGGGTTGTAACAAGAAACAAGGCAAAACTTTGTGCAAAGGGATATGCACAAGTAGAAGCGCTTTACTCAACGGTCCAATCAAGGAGGAAGTGTACGTGGACCAACCACCCGGATTTGAGGACGATAAGTATTCTAACCATGTCTTTAAACTTCGGAAAACCCTCTATGGCCTCAAACAAGCTCTTAGAGCTTGGTATGAGTGTCTGAGAGATGTTCTTATTAAAAATGGTTTTAGGATAGCAGGCTATACACTCTTCACTAAGCATTTTAATGATGATTTATTTGTGTGCCAAATATATGTCGATGACATTATATTTGGTTCTACTAACAAAGCTTTTTGTGATGAGTTTTTAAAGATAATGACTGAAAGGTTCGAGATGTCAATGATGGGGGAATTGAAGTTCTTTCTAGAATTCCAAGTCAAACAACTCTAGGAAGGAACGTTCATAAGTCAAACCAAGTATACTCAAGACATGCTTAAGAGGTTCGACATGGACAAAGCCAAACCCATCAAGACTCCCATGGGAACCAACGGACATCTTGACCTTAATGAAGATGGTCCAAGTGTGGACCAAAAGGTATTTCGTTCTATGGTAGACACTTTACTTTACCTTTGTGCATCTAGGCCTGACATAATGCTTAGTGTGTGTATGTGTGCACGGTTTAAGCAGCTCCTAAGGCGTGCCACTTGACGACCGTTAAGAGAATTCTTAGATATTTGATTCACACTCCTAACCTAGGACTTTGGTATCCCAAGAGATCCAAATTCAATCTCATTAGATACTCTGATGCTGATTATGCCGGTTGTGAGGTAGATAGGAAGAGCACATCAGGGACTTGTCAATTTCTTGGTAGGTCCTTGGTTTCGTGGTCTTTAAAGAAACAAAATTCCATTTGCCTATCCACACCCGAAGCAAAGTACGTCGCAGCCGGGAGTTGTTGTGCACAACTCCTATGGATGCGACAAACTCTTAGGGACTATGGTTACACTTTGAGCCATATTCCACTCCTATGTGACGATGAGAGTGCCATCAAGATTGCTCACAATCCGGTGGAGCATTCTAGAACCAAACATATTGATATCCGTCACCATTTACTAAGAGATAACTCTATCAAGGGAGATATCGTTATCTCTCATGTTAGGAGTGAAAAGCAATTGGCGGACATCTTGACAAAACCCCTTGATGAGAAAAACTTTTGTGACCTAAGGAGTGAACTGAATATCCTAGATTCTCGAAATGTTGCTTGAAGTGTGCATATCTGTTTGTTGCTTGTTTATAAACTTCAAAAACGCATGTTTTCAACATACTATCCTAATCCCTCTTACTCTATGAAAACTATGTCCAAAAGGACCCTTTGTCAAATATGGTCATTGTTTGTTTGATGTATGCTTACTGACCATCGTTTGCCAAAGATATTCGCAAAAGCTTATCCAAAAGGATCATATTCTTGAACTAAAACTCAAATTATATGAATTTTAGCTTGTAGCCGGAGTAGTGCGCCTATGAGGACGGACAAGTCCGACCCCAGAGAAGTCTGGCAATGGTCCGTCAAACGGACTTGTTCGGACACCAAACCCGGACTAGTCCGACCCCGCCAGACACGTGTCGCCACCAGAGCTCACCCCTGTGGAAGGGATGAGGTCCGTCCCCACGGGACATGTGTCGCCACCGGAGCTCACCGCTGTGGAAGGGATGAGGTCCGGCCCCGCAGGACACGTGTCACCACCGGAGCTCACCCCTGTGGAAGGGATGAGGTCCGACCCCGCAGGACACATGTCGCCACCGGAGCTCACCCCTGTGGAAGGGATGAGGTCCGGTCCCGCGGGACACGTGTCACCACCGGAGCTAACCTCTGAGGAGAGGAAAGGCCCCGACCCGCTGGACACGTGTCGCCACGGGAGCTCGCCTCCAAGGAGAGGAAAGGCCCCGACCCGCTGGACACGTGTCACCACGGGAGCTCGCCTTTGAGAGGAGGAGAGGCCCCGGCCCGCTGGACACGTGTCGCCACGGGAGCTCGCCTCTGAGGAGAGGGGAGGTCCGGTCCCGCCGGACAGGTGGCGTCCTCGGAGCTCGCCTCTGAGGAGAGGGGAGGTCCGGCCCCACCAGACACGTGGCGCCCTCGGAGCTCACCTCTGAGGAGAGTGGAGGTCCGGCCCCGCCGGACACGGGGCACCCTCGGAGCTCGCCTCTGTGGAGAGGGGAGGCCCGGCCCCGCTGGAGATGTGGTGCCTTTGGAGCTCACCCTAGCAATGGCCACGTGGCAAGGTCGGACTTCACAGCGAACAAGTCCAAACCGGACTAGTCCGCCTGGGTAGGCCGGACAAGTCCGGCCCTAGAGAAGTCCGGCTCTGGTCCGCCAACCGGACTTGTCCGGACATTTAACCCGGACTAGTCCGACCCCTAGGGACTTAACCTCCTAGGGGCAGCCAAACTTCTCTCTTCACATACTAACCCGCTCACACCCTCTCTCAAGCTGGAAGCGCCCACAAATTGACGATTTTCGCTTTCCTCCACCAAAAATCTTGTCCAATCCACGGATTGAAGACCTAAGGAGTGCGGAATCCCTTCCCCGGGTTTCGTTACTCAAGTTCCAACTCCAAAATTCATCACATTTGAAGATTTCAAGAGGTATTCTTGACCTAACCAAAAAATCCTAGGTCTTTTGATAAAAACCTCTTCACAAATGTTGTTCCTAGTGTCGATGCGATCATAGCCTAGGAGTATTGCAACTTAATTTGAAGTTCTTGCAAAAAATTGTTAGGGTTAGGGTTCTTTCTATATAACCTGGACTAGTCTGGTTTTGGGCGGACAAATCCGTTCTCGAGCAGACTAGTCCGGTTCTTTAGCGGACAAGTCCGGTTTACACAGAACAAACTCCAACTTTTGCCATTTTTCATGAATTCTCTTGCAATATTCCACTTCCTTGACCTCTAATATCCTGAGCAGCCCAAGAACAAAAAGGCAACTGCCAAAGCACCGACAAACAGAGCAGGAGGGATAAAAATCAAAGAGAAAGGGCAACCGAAGCCCATCGGCCTCTTAAAGATGGCTGCCCCTCCTAGAGACCCAAACCGGCAGCCTGTAAGGGCCTCAGTTTTTGACACATAATTGAAGTGTTCATCACCACACACACACACACACCTCATTTGAGGAAAGATGATGAACACAAATGAAGAGCAAGTAACAATTATCAACATGCTCATTAGAGAACAAACTCACACATTGCAAAAGTGGTATTTCCCACATGTGATATAGAAGGGCTGGACATATGAAAACTCCTACACTTTGCTAAGGATGTCCATGCCAAGTTTCACCCAAACTCAGAACCTTTTTGAGGTCATTTTGGGTATAGTTAGGAAGAGGGCAGTTTGAAACCATATTCAAATTCAAACTGTTTTTATGCCATGAATTTGAAAGTGGAAGGCATATTCTTACTCAGCACATTTTTGTGAGCTCACACACCAATTTTCACTCCATTTGGAGTTGATCTTGACATGAGCTAAGGGGGAGAAATTCAAACTTTATTTGAATTTCAAACTGAACTTGTGCTGAAATTCATTCAAACCAAACCTCATTTGAACTTTGATCAATTCAAATGGCTCTTGGGTGAATAATTTGAATTGCCAAGGGTAGAATAGGGTTCACTGTTTACCACAGCTGTTAGGAGTAAATTTCAGAGGTTAAAAGAGGGGTGGGACCCACATGTCAGCCTCTGCCTCAAAACAAACCGACTGAAACACAGTTCAGTCGGTTCCCGGCTGCTGTGCGCGCGCGCCACCGAAGGGGGGCAGCCGGCGCCAGCTCCTGCTGCACGCCCCAAGCCGGAGACCAGCCGCCGGGCTATTTATTCCCTCCCCGGCGTGCTCCGATCATTCATTCCCCGAGCTGCCGGCATACTCGGCCGTTTTTCCACTGCCATCACCGCCGCTCGAGCTCCCGCTCGATCAAGCCGATCGCATCTCCCTCCTTCCACTCCAGGGTCCCAGCAAGGTACTAGAGACCTTCCTCCATCCTCCCCATTGCTAGAAGTCGATTGAAACCGAGTGCTATCGGCTGTGCCGAAAGATAAAAATCGGAACTGGAAACCGCCGCACCTCGGGCTCTCGTGGACAGCCCAACCTGGGCGTTGTCACGCCCGAGCCAAGGCACCCTTGGACGCGCAGGTGACCGGTGCTGCTCATCCCCGAGCCACAGCTCGAGTGGTTGCTCACCGGCGGCGAATTTCCACTTTTCCCCTTTCTGTGTGCAGAACGACCTTCGGGTACGATTCTGTTTAATTCGTGCTCTAGAAAGTATTAGAGGGCCTCAGGCCACTCCCACACGAGCTAGACACGGTGACGCACAAGTTGCCTTCACAACTCTGGGCCGGAGAACCTCTGTGCCCGGCGTAATTCAAGGTCTACTAATGGCGGAACGAACGGGGGGTATCGGGCGCACGGTGAGGACCTATTTCGGGCCTTCCCCGAGCTGCCTCGAGTTCATGTCGACCTTCTCTGAGGTCCACTGATGCTCCCTGACCGATTTCCCAAGTAGCTGAGGTACTAGGAGAGTCAGCCGACATGGCCGAAGTCGTTCCGATATGGCGGCTCGTCGCCGACCATGCTCCGGCCGTTGTCATGAGCAGCTGACCCTCGGATCATGTTCCCCAAGTAAAAGTAGGCAGGGGCGGCCAGAATCAAGAAGTTTGGAGCTGTACAGCAGCCAGCGGCGAGCTCTCCGGCGAGGTCCCTCGGCGGCGGAGCGCGGGTGTCGCGAGGTTGAAGAAGGGGGTGGACCCCAGCTGTCAGCGGCCGATATTTTGAATCGGGATCCGGCTGCGGCCGGGATCGGGTGTGCTGGCGCGCAAAATCCTTGTGGGCCGCGGTGTGCTGTCGCTTCGGCGTGCGACGCGTGTTCCCTGGGCCCACGCGCGAGTTTAAACTTTTCCCCGATTTTCAGATTTCCTTCAAACTTCAAATCCTTATAACTTTGGCTAGAAAGTTCCAAATCGAGTGAACCAAATTTTGCTGGATTCAGCTCTCTGAGTACTTTCCAGAAAATCAAGTTTCACTTCATGAAATTCCTTAATTCTCCAGAATTAATTCCTTAAAGTTTAAACTGTTAGGAATTTTAACTGGAGAATCCTTTGGAGGAAAATCCTGAAATTTTGCTGGGATGTTCACCAATATCCTTGAGCTACCATAAAAATTTCAGATCCATTTGAGCTCATTTAGTCCACCTAATGGTGTGATTAGTAAAACTGTTCCAGAGAAAATAGAAAATGTTCAGAAACATTTTCAGAATTTCTCTGAAATTGTTTAGCTCATATCTTTAGTTAGAGACTTCCAAATTAAGTGAGACCAACTCCATTAGAACCCTCTGAAAATCTAGTTTTCAGAAAGTCATAGTTTGTCTCATGAAAATTCCTAGAACACCCTAAGAGTTCCAATTAAGGTCAAGGACATAATTATTTGTGGAGGGCTCAAATGAGCTTTGCTGCAACTAAAACTTGACCAATTCTTTGTTTAGTTTGTAACCAAGCCACAGTAAAAGTTTCACAGTCATTAGGTCTGTCTAGCAAGGGTTATAGACTTCACAACTTCAAAGTTAATACAAATGCATTTAAATTAATACATACATTGTTCTTATCATGTAGTCGCTAAGGTCGAGGAGGAACCCGAAGTCCTAGACTTCGTTACTCCGGAGGAACAGCTAGCCTACGACCAAGAGCAGCAAGGCAAGCCCCGGTTTGCATTAACCTTTTTACAAATGTTTATTGTTTTGAGCACATCTTTGAATATTGTTCTTTGCATTAGAGTCTTGATTGGAAACCCAACTGCACAGCCAAGAAAACCATGGGTTGGGTTTAGGATTACAAACCCCGTTAGCTACTGCATTGCTAAGATAGAGTAGGATTCGGTACAAGTCGAGTAGTTGGAACTACTCGCGAGAATAGGCTAGAGGCACATTGCTCGGGTAGAGATAGCACATGATACACATGGTAAGAAAATGAGACCGAGCGGAGAGTAAGGGCAGCAGGACTTTGGGGCCTGTGTGCTGTAGCTCCGCTTGTGTCGATTGAGGACCGAGCCGTGTGCGGGCCTGTTGAACAAGCTAGAACAGTACCGAAGACCTACCGGCTATATGGGAACCGGGAAACTGATGTAACTCGGGTAGCTGGGTGTTGAGGCATTGCCCGTCGTTCAGAGGGTAGGTTGAGAGCTCGAGGTGTAAATCAGCTGGCGGCACAGAGATGCGCGTCCAGGGACCTCTTGCTCGGGACGATGGGACCGGTTCAATATTTGGCTAACGGGTGAAAGGTAGTCGCGTACGACGTCCGTGATGGTTGTTGTAGGCAACATCGAGTACGGGCGTACGTGACGGGTTGTTCGGGTAACCCTGCAGGTGTAAATCGATTATAATCGCCGTCCCTCGCGGTCAGTGAGTACCACTTGTTCACTGTACCGTGACGTAGAAAGAACAGGCTAGTTACATGTTAAAATGTTGCTGATTGAAAGCTGGACATTGATTGTTAATGATATGCTGTAGTTTAGTGCTAACTAAAGTTCTTTTCAACTTTGGGCAAAGTACATGAGAGAAATGCGTTTCTTGTTTGATTGCGGCTCTCTCATGTGCCTTAGCGTAAGGTTCTCCACAACCTGCTGCTAAAACTTGAAAGTAAGGTTCTACTAATTAGGCGAGTCCTTGCAAATGATTTTTACCTCATGCAACCCATTACCCTCATGTAGAAGTTCCATGTTTAGGTGAGACGGGTCAGACTTGCTGAGCCTTCGTGCTCACTGCTTGTGTTTGAAGCTTTTTGCAGGGTTCTATGAGGAAGGGACTCCCGAAGAGGAGACGGAACCCCAGGAGGGGAACCCCGTCGAGTGGGAGTCGTGCACGCCGCAGAGTTAGTGTGCGTGTGTGCTAGCAAGGACACGTTCGAGGGCTGAACGTGCACTTGATGCTTAGTCTACGCCCGCGAGTGTGGACTAAACTTATTTTGATGTAAACATGTGCATAAACTTGTTTATGTAATAAAGCTTCCGCTTCCGCTTTGCACCTTTGACGTGTGTTATACGGTGCTGTGCAACGCAGCACCCCTCAGCGTGATCCTGGCTCGACAGGACCAGTGGGGTCGTGTCACAGCCCAACAATCCGGCATTTGTATTCAAAGGAAAGGGGGCTGAAAAGGCGAGAAGGCTAAGGATGGATAAAGTCTATGACAATGAGAAGCACACAACCGACACTAGGTTTTGGTGTGACTTTCACTGCGATTACTACCGCTTGGTGTACCTAAAAATGAAGACCCCAGTCACTCAAGCTCAATGGGTAGATTGGGACTACATGGCCAAAAGGAAGCACAAAGCTTTTGATGCAGTGATTGAAGCCGCAGAGCGCCATGGAATCAAGGAAATAATGAGCTTCAAGTATGACTGGAACATTGAGTTAATTGTGCAGTTCTACACCACTGTGTACTTCTCCACCTACGGTGACCAGAAAATCACCTGGATGACTCATGGAGAGCAATACTCATTCACCTATGAGAGGTTTGCACAGATACTTGGCCTCGAGGAGCACTTGGATCATGAGATTATCATTGCCAATCTCAAGGCAGTGGACAGGGATAAGCTTGACTATATGTATTCTAGTCATGTTCCCTATGAGGCCGGGCTTGCTAGGAACATCAAGCCGTTCTGTAGCATCCTCAACCGGATTCTGAGGAGGACCATTGCCTCCAAGGATGGAGATGTAGGGGTAATTCAAGGAAACTTAAGGCATATCCTCCTCTTGACAGATGGTGAAGAGAAGTTCAACCTTGTTGAGCATATTTATGATGACATCTTCAACATCTCTCACACTCCCAACCGCTCATGTGGTTATGCACCGTACATCATGTGCCTAATTGAGAAGGTGTCGGGGATAAACTTTGTCAAGGATGTCACTCATCGACCTCTCCGTCCTCAGCTACCCTCCATTCTGCCAGAACCCTCAAGGAGAAAAAAATGCTCAACCTCCGTCCAGCTCAGCGGCCCCTTCTAGCTCAGCGGCTCCCCCATCATCTCCTCCCCCGTAGTTCATGAGCGGATTCTTCAAGTGCTTCAACACACTTTTCGCCTCCTGTCGGCATATGGAGGTCCGGACTCGACGCATGGAGAGGCGTCAGGAGAAGTACCTCAAGGCTGTGTGTGACAAACTTGAGGTACCCATGTCTCCCTCTGAGGAGAGTGATGGGGAACTCACTCCATATCCAAAGTTCACCGCTGATGAGCTCGCCCAGTTCAAGGAAGATGGAAGCTCTTCCAAGGCCGTGCCTCCATCCACCACCGCCGACGAAGAAGAAGAGGATACGGAGGCTACGGAGAGCGATGAAAATGGCGATGAAGAAGAAGACGAAGAAGATGACGAGTAGACTTAGGCGTATCTTCCTCCCTCCTTTCCTTTTTGGTGCCTTGATGCCAAAGGGGGAGAAATGTGAAAAGGATGTCCTATTTTTTATCATCTTCTAGTCTCGTAATAGATCTTTTGGATATGACTATCTATATTTTATGTTTTATGCAGGCCTATCTTTTGTGTAACATTACGTGTTGGATTTTATGGCTGTTTTATGCTTATTGTCTTATCACATTTTTAATTTTGATCACAACACGTCCTCTCCTCCACACCTTCCCGCCTACCCCTGACGCTACCTCTACGGGCCGTATGAGTCGAAGGCCCAGGTAAGTAGGTAAGTCTATTATGGCCCACTTTCGGTCTCCGATCAAAGTTTTGGGTTTTAAAGTATACCTACCATATAGGTCGAAAGTACCGCCCGGAACAAACCCGTGCGAGGGACAGGCGATGCGAGGTGGCCATTAATGGCGTACTCGGGAGCCCGGAAGCTCCCGACATTTCTAAGTCTAATATCCGAGTCTTGTCTTGGTGACTCCCCAGGAGCCCTCCGAAGGGTCGCATCGAGCCGCCTGGGCCCATGAACAGCCCGAGATTCACGCGAGTGTTCCAAGAGGGATCTTGTGGAAAGTAGGCATCGAACCTTGATCAGGTCAACATGATTCCCTAGCCCTTGCAGAAAGGCAGTGGGGTTCCACTTGGATTAACCCGTTAGCCTGCTCACCGAGCCCGGGAATTCGGCCATTGAGGTAAATTCCAGTTCGGCTAAACCCTCCAAACCTGCGAACGATTTGCGGATGGGAAGCGAAGAGGACTCGCTAAATGAACCATGCCAGGCCCGCAGAGGGAGGGCTCGGGGGCTATTGAACGACTCAAAAAGTCACTTTAGGCTTGGCGCCTGAGGCTTTGAGCTCGGACATGGCCACGAACCGAAATGAAACAACGATCTCACACAACTTCCATTATTTCTTTTATCCTTTCAGGACCTCCGCCGTACATAGAGATATGCCTCCGACCGGTTCGGAAGAGACTCGGTCGAATGCCCGGGAGCTACTAACGGTGATGTGGACATCCCGACATCACATACACGTACACGAGCTTATGAAGGACTTGCTATGCACACTTGTGTTCAAAAACTCAAACAAGAGGTGAATTCTTTCCTCTCTGGATTATATTTTAATATTGATAAAAATGATATGCTACCTAAGTCATGTATCTATGTGTTACTCAGGTTTACCCATCAAATAACATCATTTGCTGGCACAAAAAAGAAAAAGTCAGTTTGCACTGTCTGAACTTTCGATGGCGCGATAGTTCACCCTGTCCGTATTGAGAACAGGTACACTGCAGGAATCATAATACACATGGTGTGAAAGCTTATCAAGTCTACTTTCCAACGCAACAAATGGTGCATCGTTTGGACTTTCCAAGCAGAAGTTATGGCTAAATTACTAAATATTGCGCAGAAGGTGAGAAGAGCGCGAGGATTAAAGACTACTTCGTGAATTGCTGAGTAGCTGGTTTCCCATCTCAAAACGTGGTGACTTCAGTTCACATCAAGCTAGGAGGGTTCTTCCTAGTTAAATATCACCCTTGTGCTCCTGGAAAAACAACCATTGATCATTTGATAAACAATATAATTCTGAGTGACTTGCACACTTTTGTTCTTCCTGGTTCTTCATGGACTTGTGGAGTGCTCCCTCAGGGGTCCCGTAATTCGTGGTCTAGGCTTTTGGGCCTTTTGTGTGGATTAGTTTCTGGTTTGTGGTTCTACGGTCGTTCGGAGATCGAGTCCAAATTCTCAAGGTTTCGGTGCCTCTCTCCCTGTCGCTTGGTCGCAACCAACCTTGGCTGGTATAAAGCTAGTTATCTCTGATTGTGGTTCTATGGTCGTTCGGAGATTGAGTCAAAGTTCTCAAAGGCTTTGGTGTCTCTCTCCCCGTCATTTGGTCGCATCCAACCTTGGCAGGTATGAAGCTAGTTACCCCGCTGTTTTCAGCTAGTTACCATTGTTCGTTCCGCTGTCCGATCTTTCCATTAGCTCTTCGTCGTACCTATTGCTGTGAAGATTGGGCCACCCCCGGGTTTCACCCTATCATTTGATATCAATTTCAGGTTTCTACAGTAGGTACGATCCTTATATCATTCATTTGTTTCTCACCATATTTCTGTTATCCATCTCGTGTTTTCGTGTTCTACCTATAGTTCAATAAACCACCACAAAAGTAACCAAATCATTGTGTAGTACCGCTGGTCTCGTGTCGTTTACATCATTTGTTGTATGCCATATCAATATGCATTGTGTTAGTCAGCCCACATCTTGTTCGCATAAAAAAAAGAGAGAAACGTGAAAAATAAAGTGCGTTACAAAAAAAGAGGAAAAAAAGATTTAAGCGCTGCAAGGATATAATCATTGTTGAAAAAAAATCAGATTGGGCAACAAAGTTTACTCATCTTTTGACTTGGTTTACGACACTTGATTTTCGGTGCTACAAGCCTTCCTTGTTTAGGCATCCAAGCTCCAGAAAAATCCGTAACCGGATCTCCCGACTCGTGAACCTATCAACCGCTTAATCACAACAAGGAGTACTACCACATTTTGCACACTCACAGTCCTTGAGAACAGGTAAGAACTTCGGTATGAAAGTGGTGAGATTGTGTTATTCCACTAAAATTTCCTATACCATTTTCCCTCCATTGTTCTAACATGGCAGGATCTTCTTTAATCGTCCGTGGTGGTAATTCTGAAAAAGAACCGCGAGTTTCATGAGCTGAGCTATGCCAATTCGAAACTCACCATTAGAGACCATGGAAAGGATGTTTAATGAACGTCTCCCACCAGCCGATGGAAGTGCTCCACAACATCAACATGAAGAATTTGGTGAACAAAACAGATTTTGGGAGTGGTTTTTGTAATCGTTTCAGAAATGATTCTGGTGGCCATGGTGATGGGAGACATGCGCGTCTCAAGTATCAGCGTAGAGGAAGAACTCAAGGGCATGATCATGGGCAATTTAATCATCAGGATGATCGCTGTCGGGGTGCTGACTATGTTGGAGAACATGGTCGCTCCTATGGTAGCCGATCTATCTCAGATTGGTGCCACCAGCAGCAACCCTATACCTCTGTTATTATGGGTAAATCTCAAGTATTCTCCATCTATTGGTGCTGCGAAGATATCAGTTTCTACTGCTTCTTCAACTACAATTCAGCAAGAACAACAACTCCACGCTGCAAGCACATCATTCCCATCTATTGCATCGGTGGTTGCATCCTCCTGTCACACCCGGTTTTTCCGAAGAAACAACCAAGTGAATATCACATGTATGCCAGGATCATTTTCTCATACATGTGATGACAAATAGTGAAGCATCATTTATTACAAGCCAGGTGTCAAATATAAGTAAGTCTTACATAGTAAATGTCTCGATGGACAATAACAAGTTCATCACAAGTAAATAAACTAGCAGCGGAATATTATTCTTTAGGGCTCCATCACAGGCGTTGCCCGGGGGTCTTCATGAACCTAAAATCCTTCCTCGGGTCCAAAATCTTTGTCATTATACACCACCTCATTATCTTGACCTGAGCAGCAATATAAACCAACAAATATGCAAGGTTGAGTACCAATGGTACTCAGCAAGTGTGGGAAAATTATATCATGCATGGCTAGAACAAGGAGAGGTTGAACTCATGGTTAAAGCACTACGCAATTAATACCTATCACCTTAGCTTATTAAGCACCTACATTACTGCACAGGTGAAATGGTCCCAATCTCCCATCCCATTATTATAATCCAATAACCATAACATCATTACCAATGTTAAGCTCCCCGCTTAACTTCCAAAACCATCAATCCTCTAATCATGAATAAGTCCAGGCCGCTCTTAACCGTGAGCACGGCTGTCAAGACAGTTTTAACTCTGCAGAGTTTGTACCACTGTACCCACAAGTAGTGATTTCATCCCCCGTTGCCGGGTGGACTAAAAGAACCTCCATTATGCCAGTGGCTACGATCCACATTCACACTTCCCAGGTGTGCAGCCAGGAGATCACTACGAAGCCTTTACAAAGGGATTCCCGACGAGCGTGGGCCCACTGAGGTTTCACCCCTAACAGCATACAAGAGGCTCCAACCCCGCTGCAGTGGCCCCCTCTTGAGCCTTGCGGTTCATATGGTAGTCCAGCTGACACCTACTCCCCGCACCATCCATCACACCCATACTACGCCGGGGATACACCTAATTAATTGGCTAAGCTGCCCCATCTCAGCATGTGGTTAGCACTGTAAAGCCGGGTTACATGCTCCATGAACCGGTCCTTAGGATCCAGGCAAGTACTAAACACAAACCCAAGTCTCGTGCACCCAACACACAACCAAAACATCCAAGTTGCCTTGATCCCTACCTCTACATAACTCACAATGTCTCATTCAAGAGTATAGTAATATAAACTGATGATTTCATATCCCAAATATCCCATTCTAAGCATGGCTAAGCATATGCATGAAAATAAATGACATGACAAAATAAATCCCAACCCAAGCTTCAAGGAAACAAGGTGATGCAATTCTAGGGAAACTTCCTAGCATGGGTTTCATAATTAACTTGACAATGCAAATAATTCTATCTACACATCCTAGCATAGGATCAAAGTGGTCAAGGACACTTGCCTCCTTCTTGCTGCTCTTGAAATGGGTATTCCTGGTCTTGGAATTGAATAACTTGTTCTTGAACAGGTTCTACTTCATACCATCACACATAGCAAAAGAAAAACAACAATCCATAAGACATAATTCACACTTACACTTCATACAACCCACACATTCACATTTATGAAATTCATTCACCATTATATGTGTTGTGGTTACTTTACGTGTGTTAAGTTGTGGCTTGCATGCACTTTTAACCATGTATATATGATTCCTACTTTTGTGTCCACATTTATACTTGCATACAATGTGCCTTCACAATTTCTATCAACCCTAAACTGAATTCTTTGTATTTTAGAAACTCCATTTATCATTTACTAGTTGCTATATTTTCAAATTTATATTCCTATGCATAATTGGGTATTTTATTATTAAATTAGTAATACACATCACCTAAACAGATTAGGTTCTGGTCCTAAATAATTTAAAATCATATTTTGACCATGGCTTATGATGTATACTATTTCATAATTATTTTCCCTATTTTTCTTTAACTATTCTTTTACTTAAAAATGTGTCCCTATACTAATAAATGTGAATAATAGATAAAACAGATTTATTTCAGCCCAAAAATATATTTTTATCTCACTCCAAAGTTTTCTAAGTACTGAGAAAGTTTTTAATAAATTTTGACAATTATGTTTGTCCCCCTTTTTAATTTTTAAACACTAGTTACATATTCAATTTCCCAAATTAAATACTAAACAGGGCTAAAAAGTAAACTCACCCCATTACAGGGTCTATAATATTATTTTCATAATTTCCAGGGGTCTAGCTACACTTATCAGAGGTGTTTTTCCTAATTTTTATTAAGTCCAGGGGCTAAAACTGATTTTTAAATGAATTTACATGATTTTCTGAAGTTTCAGGGGCTAGATCTGAAGTTTCCGGGGCTAGATCTCAATTCCAGAGAACCCCAGGGGGTAGCACGTAAGAATTCCAGTCTTTATAATTCGGGGCTGACGTGGTCCGTCCGATTTTAAACCGACGGCTGAGATTATAAGATCGAACCGGTACGCGGGGTTTTAAAGTCTACCGTGCGATTTAAAATAAACGGCGCACAAGCGGCCACGTCGCTCTGATCGAGCGCGGGCGGCGCTGCCGGCGGCGCACGGCGGCGGGAAGCGGCGATCTCGCCGGAAAGTTTCGGATCCTCGAGAATTCTGCCTAGAACTGTGATCTTATGGCCTAGATCGGTAGAGGGGAGGTCAGGGATCTCACCTCGGGGGTTTTCTCGAGCTCGGGGGTCCTGGAAAGTGATCGGCGGCGAGGTCCGAGGCAAAACCACGGCGAAGCTCGTCGGCGCTGGGTTTACACCGTAACTCTCCGAGTTTTCTGCACCTGCAAAGTTCCCCGGAGGCGGTGGATCAAAACCAGCGAGTTAGATCAGAGTTTCCGAGCTTAGATCGGCCAGAATTCACCGACGAAGTCTCGGTGCTCACCGGAGTGAAAATCGGCGATCGCGTGAGGAAAACTGATCGGATCGGGGGTTTTTATAGCCGGGGGAGGGCGGTGGGTCTGTCGTGATCGAGTTGGAGTCCTCTGGGACCGGAATTCGGCTGCGGGACGGGCTTTCCCGGTCGGTTGCGATTTCGCGCGCTCGGGAGAAAAGTCCGGGGTCGCGGGGGCTCGGGGTTAGGGATGACAGGTGGGTCCCACCCGTCGGTGAGGGGCAGCGCGGAGCGCGCGGGGGTGGGCTGCGCGGGAGTAGCTGGGCCGGCTGGCGGGTTTCGGCCCACTGGCCGGTTTTTTCCCGTTTTCCTTTTTCTTTTTCCATTTCTTTTCTGTTTTGAGTATAATTTGAATTCCAGTTTGAATTTGAATTTTTGCAAAACATGCAACACGTCCAAAAAATTTTAAATTCCCCTCTAAACATGGTTAAGAGTTTTGAATCAAAATTTGGGGTGTTACAGCTCTACCCCCCTTAAAAGAAATCTCGTCCTCGAGATTGGTGTTTCTAAGAAAACAATTCCGGAAACTGTGCCTTGAGCTCATCTTCCCGTTCCCAGGTAGCTTCCTCTTCTGAGTGATGCTTCCACTGCACCTTGCACATCCGGATTCTCTTGTTTCTGGTGAGGCGTTCCATCGTCTCCAAAATCTTGTATGGTTGCTCGGCATAAGACAAATCTTCAGCTACATCCACTTCATTCATGGGTAACACCTCCTCAGGCGTCCTCAGGCATTTCTTGAGTTGTGACACATGGAATACATCGTGCACGTCCGATAGATGAACCGGTAACTCTAGTTGGTACGCCACTTCGCCTTTCCTTTCCAAAACTGGAAAGGGTCCGATGTATCGCGGTGACAACTTCCCTTTCACCTTGAACCGACGAAGTCCTCTGATAGGGGACACCTTGAGATAAACATAGTCTCCCACGTTGAAAACGAGTTCTCTTCTTCGTACATCAGCATAACTCTTCTGGCGTGTTTGTGCTATCCTCAAGTTGTTGCGAATCTCCCTCACCTTCGCTTCGGCTTCTTGTAGCACTTCTGGACCAAACACTTTGCTTTCTCCTGTTTGGTTCCAAAATAGGGGAGTTCTGCACTTCCTTCCATACAAAGCTTCAAACGGTGACATCTTCATACTAGCTTGATAACTGTTGTTATAGGAAAACTCCGCATACGGTAAGTTCTTGTCCCAACTCCTATTGTTTTTGAGTGCACATGCCCTTAACATATCTTCAAGGATCTGATTGGTTCTCTCCGTCTGCCCGTCAGTTTGGGGATGATAGGCAGAGCTGAAATTCAGATGGGTTCCCATGGTTTCATGCAACTTCTGCCAAAACCTCGAGGTGAACTGTGTCCCTCGGTCCGACACTATCTTCTTTGGCACTCCATGGTAACACACAATCCTTGACATGTACAATTCTGCCAATTTGGATCCGCTGTAGCTTTCTTTCACAGGGATGAAATGAGCTACCTTGGTTAGCCTATCAATAATGACCCATATTGAATCATACCCGGATTGGGTCCTAGGCAATCCCACGACAAAATCCATGCTGATTTCTTCCCACTTCCATTCAGGTACTTTGAGTGGTTGCAATAATCCCGCGGGTCGTTGATGTTCTGCTTTCACCAACTGACATGTGTCACATAGGGCAACATGTTCCGCGACATCTCGCTTCATGCCATACCACCAATACCTACTCTTGAGGTCCTGGTACATCTTCGTACTCCCAGGATGAATGGAATAGTCGGAATCGTGAGCCTCCTTCAAAATTAACTCACGGATCTCCTTTACTTCTGGCACACAGATCCTTTTTCCGTGCCACACCGTTCCTTGTTCATCCTCTCTAAAACCAGGAGCTTTATTTTCCTTGATGAGCTGTCTGATCTCTTGTATCTTCTCATCATTCTTTTGGCCCTCTCGTATGTCTTGCTCGAGTGTGGAGTCCACTTCCATGGCGATGGCTTCACCACTATTTACTAGACATAGATTGAGTCTTATAACCTCGTCCTTCAATTCTGCAGGCATGTCCTTCAAGCTCAACTTATTGACCTGCACTTTCCGACTCAAAGCATCGGCCACGACGTTTGCTTTCCCAGGATGATAGTTGATGCCTATATCAAAGTCATTGATTAGCTCTAACCATCTCCTCTGTCTGAGGTTGAGATCTGGTTGTGTGAATATGTACTTCAAATTCTTATGATCCGTATATATCTCTGTCCTCTTCCCCATCAAATAGTGCCGCCAAATTTTCAACGCGTGTACCACTGCAGCTAGTTCTAGGTCATGTGTAGGATAGTTCTTCTCGTGCTTCCGAAGCTGCCGGGATGCATATGCCACGACATGTCCTTCTTGCATGAGAACACATCCCAACCCATTTCCAGAGGCATCGCAGTACACCGTGAAATTCTTCTGCATATCTGGCATAACCAGCATTGGGGCTGTTGTCAATCTCTTCTTTAGCTCCTGGAAGCTCGTCTCGCACTGTGGCGTCCAGGTGAATGTGATTCCCTTTTCCAACAGTTTGGTGAGAGGTCTCGAGATCTTGGAGAATCCCTCAATAAACCGTCGATAGTATCCAGCCAATCCCAAAAAGCTTCGAACTTCCCCGACATTTTCAGGGGTCTTCCACTTCTGGATGTCCTCGATTTTGGCGGGATCTACGGAGATTCCTCCCTCCGAGATTATATGTCCTAAAAAGGGAACTCTCTTCAGCCAAAACTCACACTTGCTCAACTTGGCATATAGTTGGTGTTCTCTCAGCCTCTGTAACACCAACCTTAGATGTTTCTCATGTTCTTCTTCATCTTTGGAGAAGACGAGAATATCATCTATGAAAACCACCACAAATTTGTCCAGATATTCCATGAATACCTTGTTCATGAGGTACATGAAATATGCCGGGGCATTGGTTAGCCCAAAAGGCATGACAGTGTATTCATACAGTTCGTACCGAGATACGAAAGCTGTCTTGGGAATATCTGATTGCCTTATTCTTGAGTTGGTGGTACCCCGACCCGAGATCAATTTTCGAGAACACACAAGCTCCCCTCAACTGATCAAACAAGTCTTCAATGCGAGGCAATGGGTACTTGTTTTTGATGGTTACCTCATTCAAGGCACGGTAATCCACGCATAACCTTTGGGTTCCATCTTTCTTAGGCACAAATATCACCGGAGCTCCCCATGGTGAGGAACTAGGGCGAATATACCCCTTCTCCGTCAATTCTCTCAAATGATCCTTGAGCTCTTCTAGCTGCTTGGAGTCCATTCGATAAGGTCTCTTGTATATCGGGGCTGTTCCCGGTACTAGCTCAATTGCGAATTCCACGTCACGGTCGGGAGGCATACCTGGCAATTCCTCCGGAAAAACATCTGGATATTCCCTGATAGTCCTGATTTCCTCAACTTTCACCTCCACTTGATTTAATTTAATGTCCCTCCTAGGCTCGTGTATCGTTATGAACTTTACTCTTGTGCCATTGGGGTGAGTTAGTTCCACCGTTCTGGTCGAACAATGGATGATTCCTTTATGTTTGGTCAACCAATACATACCCAAAATAATATCTATCCCTTGTGAGTCTATCACTATGAGGTTAGCAGTAAATACTACCCCATTAATGTCTAGGCTCACTTTGGGACACACTTGTCTTGTCCTTATTTCTCCACCTGGAGAGTTTACGGCTAGCATATGGTTCATTTGTGTGGTTGCTAGGTCATGCTTCTTAACAAACCCTTGAGCAATGAACGAGTGGGTAGCACCAGAATCAAACAGCAGAGTTGCAAGGTGTAAATTGGCAGGAAACTTACCAACTACCACGTCGGGCGCCTCTTGTGCTTCCTCCATAGTGACGTGGTTCACCCGTCCTCTCATTACATTCTGCTGTTGTGGCTGCGCAGGCTTCTTCTTTGGGCATTTATGGGCGTAGTGCCCCATTTCCCCACAGCTGAAACATTGCACCCCAATCTTAGATGCTTGGCCTTTGTTGTCTTGGGGTTGGTTCGGGGGTCCTTGCACTGCTGGTCGAGGTGGATATGCGGGGCGAGGCTGTTGCACAAACTGACGTTGCGGCTGTGCTGGGGCTGCGGGTGGCCTGTAGTTTGGGTTGTACCCTCTTGGTGCTGAATAGGGTACCGCAGCACGGCTTGTCTGCCCCGTAGGTTGCTGCATCATACGTGGGCGGGTGTTGCTTCCTGAGGCCTGATGTGACCATCCCGCCTTCCTCTTATTCTCATTTTCCAGGGCCTTTAGCTTCCTTTCCACCACAAACGCTCTGTCCACCATCTTTTGAAAACTTTCATACTCGTTGGAGGACATGGCACACTGCATCTCTGCGGTAAGTCCTTCCACGAAACAATCTTGTTTCTGCTCATCAGTCTCTATGTCTCGTGGAGCATAACGGGATAGTTGAGTAAATTTAGTGAGGTATTCCCTCACCGTCATGTTTCCCTGCTGCAATCCCAAAAACTCCTTTCTCTTGTTTTTGAGTTCACCTCTTGGGATGTAGTGGTTGCGGAAGCTACGCTTGAACTCTTCCCAAGTGATGTTCTCAGGGTCATGATGGGCGGCCACGTAGGCGGTCCACCAATCAGCAGCAGGTCACTGCAATTGATGAGAGGCAAACAGCACCCTCTCATACCCTTGGCATTGGATTATCCTCATCTTACTTTCAATGGTCTTCAGCCAATCATCTGCCTCCAGAGGTTCAGCTGCACTTGCAAACTTTGGAGGTTGAGTTCCTAGAAACTCACTCAACCTTGGTTGGCGTGGTGCAGCTTGTGGAGGTGGAACTTGATGCAAGTTGGCCACCACTTGAGTCAAGTTCTGGATAAGCTGATTTTGATTCTCCAGCATTTGGTGGAGAGGATCAACTTCTTCCCGGCGACCACCCCTGTCCTGGCCTCCAGAAAGATGAGGGTTGCATGCCTCATCATTGTTGTTGGCGGGGTTGGCAGCACGTCCTTTTCCTCTTCCGGCCATCTGGCAGAATCAACCAATGTTAATTTTGAAAGCATTTAGTATCATCTTACTACTTTCACTTGTTTGTACTTTGAAGTGTTGAGGCTTGGTTATACTTTTCTGAGGGTTCATTTCTCACACAAAACAATTGCAATATTATTTCATGTGGGTTCACACACCAAAGCAAAACAATCTGAAGACGAGGCTGTGGACAATTGCTCATGGCTTCCACAACTCACGTCACACACCAAGCATTATCACACCATTAACTACGTAACGACTCGACTACTCGACCTCTTGCTAGCTAGGGGAAAGACTCTACACTACTCGTCCTCTTGAGCTGGCTCCTCGGGATCTTCCTCCTCATTTCGGCTACCTTCTGACTCGGCTTTGGGTGGAGAGGCTGCTGGTGGAGAAGTGCGACGACGCCTGATTGCTCGGCGATCCGGGGAGTCAGGAGTCCATGGATCACTCACGGTGACACACAGTTCATTCCCATCTCCTCTTTCTCTCGCCTTTAAGCAAGCTCGCAGCAACGCCTCCGTTTCCTTCAGGGTGTCTCGGACATCCTGAAGCTCTTGTTGACACTCCTGCAGTCGAGTGCTGAGCATAGCAGCATCCTCCAAGCACAAGTCCATGTGCTCATGGGAAGTCCCTTGCTGCACCGGTGGGTACTTGTATTCCGTGGTACCACTCTCACGTTGGAGGACATACATGTACTCAGTTTTGTCCAAGTGGCGACGATAGATGTGACTCTGGCAGGTGATGGCCTCCCAGGTGACATCTTTCTCCGCGTCAACTTGTGTTGCTCGACAAGCTGGAGAGTGGTGAATCTTGAGCAGTTGATTCTCGTGTATAATCCTCATCTCCGAACTCCATTCTTCCCTCTTCCAACGGATGGTCCTGGTGGAGTTATAATGGATGATTAGCTTGCCCGTATTGCCGGCGGCTTCGAGCATACGTCGAAGACGGCGCAACAAGTCTCCTACTGCCAATCCGTAGGAAAGGTACGTCACGGGACGACTCTCCTCTCTTTCGGCAAGGGCAACTACGGGAACTCTCCCTCCTGTAGACTTACGAGCGGTGCAGATCATGCGAACCATCTAAAACAAAAGAATTTAAAATTAGGTTAGATAAATTCTCAAACAAAAATCCTATTTTGAATGCAAGTTGGGGTAAGATGAAGAAAATGACTCCTTTAATAACACTTTTCCACCCACACCTTTGGAAAATAGTTTTTAAGAAAATAGGGCCCTTAAATACGTCCATTTCTACCTAGGTCCACGTTCCTACGGGCAACCTTGGCTCTGATACCACCTCTGTCACACTCGGTTTTTCCGAAGAAACAACCAAGTGAATATCACATGTATGCCAGGATCATTTTCTCATACATGTGATGACAAATAGTGAAGCATCATTTATTACAAGCCAGGTGTCGAATATAAGTAAGTCTTACATAGTAAATGTCTCGATGGACAATAACAAGTTCATCACAAGTAAATAAACTAGCAGCGGAATATTATTCTTTAGGGCTCCATCACAGGTGTTGCCCGGGGGTCTTCATGAACCTAAAATCCTTCTTGCTTCCTTCTTGCTGCTCTTGAAATGGTCAAGGACACATCCTAGCATAGGATCAAAGTGGTCAAGGACACTTGCCTCCTTCTTGCTGCTCTTGAAATGGGTATTCCTGGTCTTGGAATTGAATAACTTGTTCTTGAACAGGTTCTACTTCATACCATCACACATAGCAAAAGAAAAACAACAATCCATAAGACATAATTCACACTTACACTTCATACAACCCACACATTCACATTTATGAAATTCATTCACCATTATATGTGTTGTGGTTACTTTACGTGTGTTAAGTTGTGGCTTGCATGCACTTTTAACCATGTATATATGATTCCTACTTTTGTGTCCACATTTATACTTGCATACAATGTGCCTTCACAATTTCTATCAACCCTAAACTGAATTCTTTGTATTTTAGAAACTCCATTTATCATTTACTAGTTGCTATATTTTCAAATTTATATTCCTATGCATAATTGGGTATTTTATTATTAAATTAGTAATACACATCACCTAAACAGATTAGGTTCTGGTCCTAAATAATTTAAAATCATATTTTGACCATGGCTTATGATGTATACTATTTCATAATTATTTTCCCTATTTTTCTTTAACTATTCTTTTACTTAAAAATGTGTCCCTATACTAATAAATGTGAATAATAGATAAAACAGATTTATTTCAGCCCAAAAATATATTTTTATCTCACTCCAAAGTTTTCTAAGTACTGAGAAAGTTTTTAATAAATTTTGACAATTATGTTTGTCCCCCTTTTTAATTTTTAAACACTAGTTACATATTCAATTTCCCAAATTAAATACTAAACAGGGCTAAAAAGTAAACTCACCCCATTACAGGGTCTATAATATTATTTTCATAATTTCTAGGGGTCTAGCTACACTTATCAGAGGTGTTTTTCCTAATTTTTATTAAGTCCAGGGGCTAAAACTGATTTTTAAATGAATTTACATGATTTTCTGAAGTTCCAGGGGCTAGATCTGAAGTTTCCGGGGCTAGATCTCAATTCCAGAGAACCCCAGGGGGTAGCACGTAAGAATTCCAGTCTTTATAATGCGGGGCTGACGTGGTCCGTCCGATTTTAAACCGACGGCTGAGATTATAAGATCGAACCGGTACGCGGGGTTTTAAAGTCTACCGTGCGATTTAAAATAAACGGCACACAAGCGGCCACGTCGCTCTAATCGAGCGCGGGCGGCGCTGCCGGTGGCGCACGGCGGCGGGAAGCGGCGATCTCGCCGGAAAGTTTCGGATCCTCGAGAATTCTGCCTAGAACTGTGATCTTATGGCCTAGATCGGTAGAGGGGAGGTCAGGGATCTCACCTCGGGGGTTTTCTCGAGCTCGGGGGTCCTGGAAAGTGATCGGCGGTGAGGTCCGAGGCAAAACCACGGCGAAGCTCGTCGGCGCTGGGTTTACACCGTAACTCTCTGAGTTTTCTGCACCTGCAAAGTTCCCCGGAGGCGGTGGATCAAAACCAGCGAGTTAGATCAGAGTTTCCGAGCTTAGATCGGCCAGAATTCACCGGCAAAGTCTCGGTGCTCACCGGAGTGAAAATCGGCGATCGCGTGAGGAAAACTGATCGGATCGGGGGTTTTTATAGCCGGGGGAGGGCGGTGGGTCTGTCGTGATCGAGTTGGAGTCCTCTGGGACCGGAATTCGGCTGCGGGACGGGCTTTCCCGGTCGGTTGCGATTTCGCGCGCTCGGGAGAAAAGTCCGGGGTCGCGGGGGCTCGGGGTTAGGGATGACAGGTGGGTCCCACCCGTCGGTGAGGGGCAGCGCGGCGCGCGCGGGGGCGGGCTGCGCGGGAGTAGCTGGGCCGGCTGGCGGGTTTCGGCCCACTGGCCGGTTTTTTTCCCGTTTTCCTTTTTCTTTTTCCATTTCTTTTCTGTTTTGAGTATAATTTGAATTCCAGTTTGAATTTGAATTTTTGCAAAACATGCAACACGTCCAAAAAATTTTAAATTCCCCTCTAAACATGGTTAAGAGTTTTGAATCAAAATTTGGGGTGTTACAGCTCTACCCCCCTTAAAAGAAATCTCGTCCTCGAGATTGGTGTTTCTAAGAAAACAATTCCGGAAACTGTGCCTTGAGCTCATCTTCCCGTTCCCAGGTAGCTTCCTCTTCTGAGTGATGCTTCCACTGCACCTTGCACATCCGGATTCTCTTGTTTCTGGTGAGGCGTTCCATCGTCTCCAAAATCTTGTATGGTTGCTCGGCATAAGACAAATCTTCAGCTACATCCACTTCATTCATGGGTAACACCTCCTCAGGCGTCCTCAGGCATTTCTTGAGTTGTGACACATGGAATACATCGTGCACGTCCGATAGATGAACCGGTAACTCTAGTTGGTACGCCACTTCGCCTTTCCTTTCCAAAACTGGAAAGGGTCCGATGTATCGCGGTGACAACTTCCCTTTCACCTTGAACCGACGAAGTCCTCTGATAGGGGACACCTTGAGATAAACATAGTCTCCCACGTTGAAAACGAGTTCTCTTCTTCGTACATCAGCATAACTCTTCTGGCGTGTTTGTGCTATCCTCAAGTTGTTGCGAATCTCCCTCACCTTCGCTTCGGCTTCTTGTAGCACTTCTGGACCAAACACTTTGCTTTCTCCTGTTTGGTTCCAAAATAGGGGAGTTCTGCACTTCCTTCCATACAAAGCTTCAAACGGTGACATCTTCATACTAGCTTGATAACTGTTGTTATAGGAAAACTCCGCATACGGTAAGTTCTTGTCCCAACTCCTATTGTTTTTGAGTGCACATGCCCTTAACATATCTTCAAGGATCTGATTGGTTCTCTCCGTCTGCCCGTCAGTTTGGGGATGATAGGCAGAGCTGAAATTCAGATGGGTTCCCATGGTTTCATGCAACTTCTGCCAAAACCTTGAGGTGAACTGTGTCCCTCGGTCCGACACTATCTTCTTTGGCACTCCATGGTAACACACAATCCTTGACATGTACAATTCTGCTAATTTGGATCTGCTGTAGCTTTCATTCACAGGGATGAAATGAGCTACCTTGGTTAGCCTATCAATAATGACCCATATTGAATCATACCCGGATTGGGTCCTAGGCAATCCCACGACAAAATCCATGCTGATTTCTTCCCACTTCCATTCAGGTACTTTGAGTGGTTGCAATAATCCCGCGGGTCGTTGATGTTCTGCGTGTAGAAGAGTCTTGAGCAGTATTAGAAAGTTATAGTTTGAATCCAAGTAGGAGTAGGAGTCTTAGTTTGAATTGAGTTGGCCTTAGGGCTGGTTATATAAGCAAGGGAGGCCAAGGCTGTCACACCCGGTTTCTCCGAAGATCAACCGAGTGAATGCCACATGTATGCCAGGATCATTCTCTCATACATCTGATGACAAATAGTGAAGCATCATTTATTACAAGCCAGGTGTCGAATATAAATAAGTGTTACATAGCATACGTCTCGATGGACGATAATAAGTTCAGAACATGTAAATAAAACAGCAGCGGAATATAAATCTTTTGGGCTCCGTCACAGGCGTTGCCCGGGGGACTCCATGAACCTAGAATCCTTCCTCGGGACCAAAGTCTTGGTCATTAAACACCACATCATTCTCTTGACCTGAGCAGCAATATAAACCAACAGAAAAGCAAGTTTGAGTACCATTGGTACTCAGCAAGTGTGGGAAAGTTATGTCATGCATGGCTAGAGCAAGGAGAGGTTGACTCATGGTTAAAGCACTACGCAATTAATACCTATCACCTTAGCTTATTAAGCACCTACATTACTACACAGGTGAAATGGTCCCAATCTCCCAACCCATCATCAAAATCAAGTAACCATAACATCATATCCAATGTCAAGCTCCCTGCTTAACATCCTCAACTTCCAAATTCATCATCCTCTAATCATGAATAAGTCCAAGCCGCTCTTGACCGGGAGCACGGCTGTCATGACAGTTTTGACTCTGCAGAGTTTGCACCACTGTACCCACATGTAGTGATTTGATCCCCCGTTGCCGGGTGGACTAAAAGAACCTCCATTATGCCAGTGGCCGCGAACCACATTCACACTTCCAAGGTGTGTAGCCAGGAGATCACTACGTGGCCTTTACAAAGAGATTCCCGACGAGCGTGGGCCCACTGAGGTTTCACCCCTAACAGCATAGAAGAGGCTCCAACCCCGCTGCAGTGGCCCCCTCTTGAGCCTTGCGGTTCATATGGTAGTCCAGCTGACACCTACTCCCCGCACCATCCAACACACCCATACTACGCCGGGGATACACCTAATTAATTGGCCAAGTTGCCCCATCTCAGCATGTGGTTGGCACGGTAAAGCCAGGTTACATGCTCCATGAACCGGTCCTTAGGATCCAGGCAAGTACTAAACACAAACCCGAGTCTCGTGCACCCAGCACCAACCAAATCATCCAACTTGCCTCGATCCCTACCTCTACATAACTCATAATATCTCATTCAATAGTAAGGTAAATAAATTGATGATCTCATATCCCCATTATCCCATTCTAAGCATGGCTAAGCATAAGCATATAAATAAATGACATGATAAAATAAATCCCAACCCAAGCTACAAGGAAACAAGGTAATGCAATTCTAGGGAAACTTCCTAGCATGGGTTTCATGTTTCAATTGACAATGCAAATAATTCTATCTACACATCCTAGTATAGAATCAAAGTGGTCAAGGACACTTGCCTTCTTCCTGCTGCTCTGGGAATGAAAAGTCTTGGTCTTGGAAGGGGAGAACTTGCTCTGGGGCAGGTTCTACTCATGCCAATACACATAGCAAAAGAAAACAACAATACATAAGACATAATTCACACTTTCACTTCATGCAAACCACACATACATACCTATGAAAGTCATTCATATTTCTAAGTGTTGTGGTTACTCTACATGTGTTGATTTTTGGCCTACATGCACTTTTCAACATATGTATATGATTTCTAATTTTTGTATTGAGATTTCTGTTTGCACACTACATATGAATTTCTAATTTGAACAAATTCTTTTTATTTAATTAATATACTTCTTAGCTACCAAGTTTGCATTAAAGGTAATTTCCTACTCCAAATAGGTTTTCAGATCTTCTACAAAATCCTAAATTGAAGCTTTTGGATTTGGAGAACTCATTTATCCTTTTCTAATTATGCATACTTATTTTCCTATATTTTCAGATTTATTTTCTATGCCTAAAAGTGAACTTTATTATGAAAATAGTAATACACATCATCTAAACAGAATAGGTTCTGATCTAAAATGTTCAATAATATATTTTTGAACTTCCTCTCTGATGTGGAACAAATTAAATTTATTTTACTAGTTTTTAGAATTATTTCCTAGCCTAAAAATGTGTCTCTAAAGAAAATAGAAATGAGCAACACTTAGGCAGATTTCATTTCAGCCTAAAATCTATTTTTTACTCATTCTAAAGTTTTCCAAGTGCTAGAGAGTTTAAACTTGAATTTGCACATGTGTTTGCCTTACCTTTATAAATTTAAATCCTAGTCACATATTCAAATTTCTGAATTTAATATCCCCTATAGGGTGAAAAAGGTAAATCCACCCTACTGCAGGGTCTAGTTTACTATTTCCTAAATTTCCAGGGGTCTAACTACACATAACAGAGGGGGTTTCCTAATTTTTATTAAGTCCAGGGGCTAAAACTGATTTTTAAATGAATTTACACGAATTTCTGAAGGTCCAGGGGCTAGATCAGAAGTTTCCGGGGCTACCTCGTGTTTTCCGAAATCCCCAAGGGGTAGCGCGTAAGAATCCCGATCTTTATAACGCGGGGCTGACGTGGACTGTCCGATTTAAAACAGACGGCTCAATTAGATCGCCAAACCGGTACGCGCCGGTTTTATTTCTACCGTGCGATTTAAAATAGAAGGCCCTCAAGGAGCCACGTCGCCTGGCCGTGCGCAGGGGCGCTGCCCGGCGGCGCGCGGCGGCGGGGCCGGCGATCTCGCAGGAGATCTTCGGGTTTTCGTCTATACTACCTAAAACTTGGATTTCTTGGCATAGAACGGTAGAGGGGAGGTCGGAGATCTCACCTCGGGGTTTTTCTTGAGCTCGGAGGCCCTGGAAGGTGGTCGGCGGCGAGGTCCGAGATGAAACGCGGCGGTGCTCGCCGGAGCTACGTCTAGGGCGCAAAACACCAGGTTTTCTTCACCTGCGTGACTCCCCGGAGGCGGTGGAACTTGATCAGCGCGTTAGATCAGGAAGTCCGAGCAAGGATCGAGGGAAAACGGTGATAAAAGTTTCGGTTCTCACCGGAGAGAAAGGTGGAATGGCACTGGGGAATTCGGCGAGTTTTCCTGGCGTGAATTGCACGAGGGGAGGCGGCGACGGGTCGGTTTGGATAAGTAGCATCGCCCGGGGCCGAAGATCAGGCTGGGGGCGCGGATTTCCGGAGGTTGGTTTGGATTCGGGTGCGAGAGAGGGCGGTCGGTTGGGTGGTGCGGGAGGAGAGGGATGACACGCGAGCCCCGCGTGTCAGTGAGAGGGAGAGAGGGGGCGCGGGTTTGGGTTGGCGCGAGGTATTGGGCCGCCTGGCGGGTTTCGGCCCACTGGTCGGTTCCGGGTTTTCTTTTTTTTTTCTTTTTCCTTTTCTTTTTTGTTTTGATTTGAATTTGAATTTCAGTTTGAATTTGAATTTCTGCACCACATGCAATACGTCCAAATTTTTTTTAATTCCCCTCTTTAGCAGGTTTTGGGGTGTTACAGCTCTACCCCCCTTAAAAGAAATCTCGTCCTCGAGATTGGTGGTTCTAGGAAAACAATTCCGGAAACTGTGCCTTAAGCTCGTCTTCTCGCTCCCATGTGGCTTCCTCTTCCGAGTGATGCTTCCACTACACGTTGCACATCCGGATTCTTTTATTTCATGTGAGGCGTTCCATTGTCTCCAAAACCTTGACCGGTTGCTCGGCATAAGAAATATCCTCTCGTACGTCCACCTCATTCATGGGTAACATCTCTTCGGGCGTCCTTAGACATTTCTTGAGCTGTGACACATGGAATACATCGTGCACATCCGATAGGAGAGCCGGTAGTTCTAGTTGATATGCCACTTCGCCTTTCCTCTCCAGAATCTGAAAGGGTCCGATGTATCGAGGTGATAATTTCCCTTTCACCTTGAACCGACGAAGTCCTCGGATAGAGGACACCTTGAGATAGACATAGTCCCCCACGTTGAAAACGAGCTCTCTTCTCCGTACATCGGCATAGCTCTTTTGTCGGGTCTGTGCTATCGTCAAGTTGTTGCGGATTTCCCTCACTTTCGCCTCGGCTTCTTGTAGTACCTCGGGCCCAAACACTTTACTTTCCCTTGTTTGGTTCCAAAATAGTGGAGTTCTGCACTTCCTCCCATACAAAGCCTCAAATGGTGACATCTTCATCTAGCCTGATAGCTGTTGTTATAGGAGAACTCCGCATACGGTAAGTTCTTATCCCACCTCCTATTGTTCTTGAGCGCACACGCTCTGAGTATATCCTCAAGGATCTGATTGGTTCTTTCCGTCTGCCCGTCAGTCTGGGGGTGATAGGCAGAACTAAAATTTAGATGAGTTCCCATGGTTTCATGTAACTTCTGCCAGAACCTTGAGGTGAACTGTGTCCCTCGATCTGACACTATCTTCTTTGGCACTCCATGAAAACATACGATTCTTGACATGTACAATTCTGCCAACTTGGATCCGCTGTAGCTTTCTTTCACTGGGATGAAATGATCTACCTTGGTTAGCCTGTCGATGATGACCCATATCGAATCATATCCCGATTGGGTCCTAGGCAGTCCCACTATGAAATCCATACCTATTTCTTCCCATTTCCATTCAAGCACTTTGAGTGGTTGCAATAGTCCCGCGAGTCGTTGATGTTCTACTTTCACCAACTGACATGTGTCACATAGGGCAACATGTTCCGTGACATCTCGCTTCATGCCATACCACCAATATCTGCTCTTGAGGTCATGATACATCTTCGTACTTCCAGGATGAATGGAATAGTCGGAATCATGAGCCTCCTTCAAAATCAATTCACGGATCTCCTTTACCTCAGGCACACAGATTCTTTTCCCATGCCACATCGTACCTTGTTCATCCTCTCTAAACCCAGGGGCTTTATTTTCTTTGATGAGTTCTCTAATCTCTTGTATCTTCTCGTCATTCTTCTGACCGTTACGTATGACTTGCTCTAGTGTGGAGTCCACTTCCATGGCGATGGTCTCACCACTATTCACCAGACGTAGATTGAGTTTTACATACTCTTCCTTCAATTCTGTAGGCATGTCCTTTAAGCTCAGCCTATTGACCTGCACCTTCCGGCTTAAAGAATCTGCCACGACGTTCGCTTTCCCAGGATGATAGTTGATGCCCACATCGAAGTCGTTGATTAGATCTAACCATCTCCTTTGTCTGAGGTTGAGATCTGGTTGTGTGAAAATATACTTTAAGCTCTTATGATCCGTGTATATCCCTGTCCTCTTCCCCATCAAGTAATGCCGCCAGATCTTCAATGCGTGTACCACTGCGGCTAGCTCTAGGTCATGTGTAGGATAGTTCTTCTCCTGTTTTCGGAGCTGCCGGGACGCATACGCCACGACATGCCCCTCCTGCATGAGAACACATCCCAACCAGCGTCTAGAGGCATCGTAGTACACCGAAAAGTTCTACTGCATATCTGGCATAACTAGCACTGGGGCTGTTGTCAATCTTTTCTTTAGTTCTTGAAAACTCGTCTCACACTGCGGTGTCCATGTGAATGTGATTCCCTTCTCCAACAATTTGGTGAGGGGTCTCAAAATCTTGGAGAAACCCTCGATAAACCGTCGATAATACCCAGCCAATCCTAAGAAGCTTCGAACTTCCCCGACATTTTCGGGGGTCTTCCACTTCTGCACATCCTCGATCTTGGCGGGATCTACGGAGATTCCTCCCTCCGAGATTATATGTCCTAAGAAGGGAACTCTTTTCAACTAAAAGTCACACTTGCTCAACTTGGCATATAGTTGGTGTTCTCTCAGCTTTTGCAACACCAACCTTAAATGTCCCTCATGTTCTTCTTCATCTTTGGAGAAAACAAGAATGTCATCAATGAAAACCACCACAAATTTGTCTAGATATTCCATGAACACCTTGTTCATGAGATACATGAAGTATGCCGGGGCATTAGTTAGCCTGAACGGCATGACGGTGTACTCATACAGCCCGTACCGAGATACGAAAGCTGTCTTTGGAATATCGGTTTGTCTTATCTTAAGTTGGTGGTATCCCGACCTGAGATCAATTTTTGAGAACACACAAGCTCCCCTCAGATGATCAAATAAGTCTTCAATGTGGGGTAATGGGTACTTGTTCTTGATGGTTACTTCATTCAAAGCACGGTATTCTACGCATAACCTTTGGGTTCCGTCCTTCTTGGGTACAAATATCACTGGAGCTCCCCATGGTGAGGAACTAGGACGAATATACCCCTTCTCTGTCAATTCTCTTATATGCTCCTTGAGCTCTTCCAACTGTTTGGAGTCCATCCGATAAGGCCTCTTGTATATCGGGGCTGTTCCAGACACTAGCTCAATCGCGAATTCCACTTCACGATCGGGGGGCATACCTGGCAACTCCTCCGGAAAAACGTCTGGATATTCCCTGATGATCCTGATCTCCTCCACTTCCACCTCAACGTTATTGAGTTTAAGGTCCCTCCTAGGTTCTTGTACAGTTATGAACTTCACTCTTGTGCCACTAGGGTGAGTTAGTTCCACCGTTCTTGTCGAACAATGGATGATTCCCTTATGTTTGGTCAACCAATCCATACCCAAAATAATATCTATTCCTTTTGAGTCTATCACTATGAGGTTTGCAGTAAATACTACCCCATTAATGTCTAGCTTCACCTTGGGGCACACTTGTCTTGTCCTTATTTCTCCCCCTGGAGAGTTTACTGCTAGCATATGGTTCATTAGTATTGTTGCTAGATCAAGCTTCTTAACAAACCCTTGAGCAATGAACGAGTGGGTAGCACCAGAATCGAACAACAGGGTTGCAATGTGTAAATTGACAGGAAACTTACCAATCACCACGTCAGGTGCCTCTTGCGCTTCCTCCATGGTCACGTGGTTCACCCATCCTCGCATCACATTCTGCTGTTGTGGCTGCATGGGCTTCTTCTTTGGGCACTTATGGGCGTAGTGCCCCACTTCACCACAGTTGAAGCATTGTACCCCAACTTTAGGTGCCTGGCCTTTGTTGTCTTGGGGTTGGTTCGGTAGTCCTTGTCCTGCTGGTCGAGGTTGATATGTGGGGCGAGGCTGCTGTACAAACTGACGCTGCGGCTGTGCTGGTGCTGACGGAGGCCTGAAATTCGGGTTGTACCCTCTGGGTGCTGAGTAGGGTACCACAGCACGACTCGTCTGCCCTGCGGATTGCTGCATCAGACGTGGGCGTGTGTTGCTACCTGAGGCTTGGTGTGACCATCCCGCCTTCCTCTTGTTTTCATTCTCCAAGGGCTTCAGCTTCCTTTTCACGGCAAATGCTCTGTCTACCATCTTTTGGAAGCTTTCATACTCGTTGGATGACATTGCACACTGTATTTCCATAGTAAGTCCTTCCACAAAATAGTCCTGTTTTTGCTCATCAGTTTCGATGTCCCGTGGTGCATAACGGGATAGTTGGGTGAACTTGGTGAGGTATTCCCTCACAGTCATGTTTCCTTGCTGCAGTCCCAAGAACTCCTTCCTCTTGTTTTTGAGTTCACCCCTTGGTATGTAATGGTTGTGGAAACTGCGCTTGAACTCTTCCCAAGTGATGTTCTCGGGGTCATGATGGGCTGCCACGTAAGCGGTCCACCAATCAGCAGCAGGTCCATGCAATTGGTGAGAGGCAAACAGCACCCTCTCATACCCTTGGCACTGCATGATCCTCATCTTGCTCTCTATGGTCTTTAACCAGTCATCTGCCTCCAGAGGTTCAGCAGCACTTGCAAACTTTGGAGGTTGAGTCCCTAGAAACTCACTCAACCTTGGTTGGCGTGGTGCAGCTTGTGGGGGTGGAGCTTGGTGCAAGTTGGCCACCACTTGAGTTAAACTCTGGATGAGCTGATTCTGATTTTCAAGCATTTGGTGGATAGGATCAGCTCCTTCACGGCAACCACCCCTGTCTTGTCCTCCAGAAAGATGAGGGTTGCCGGCCCCATCGTTGTTGTTGGTGGGGTTGGCACCACAACCCTTTCCTCTTCCAACCATCTATCATGGTCAACCAAATGTTAACTTAAAGCGTTACGTATTAACTTCCCAAATTGCTTGTTTAAACTTAAACTTTTGAGGTCTTAATATATTAAATATTTTCTGAGGGTTTCATGTAGATTTTTGGGAGTCACGTCTCATGCGAAAATAAATGCACTCTTAATTCATAGGGGTTCACACATTAAAGCAAAGCAACCTAAAGACGAGGTTGTGGACAAATGCCCATGGCTTCCACAACTCATGTCACACACCAAACATTAACACACAAATAACTAAGGTATTGACTCGACTACTCGATATCCTGCTGAAATAAGGGAAAGGACTCTAAACGACTCGTATCACTGAGCTGGCTCCTCGGGGTCTTCCTCATTATTGCGGCTGCCCTCTGATTCCGCTTTGGGTGGGGAAGCTGCTGGTGGAGAAGTGCGACGACGCCTGCTCGCCGGGCGGTCTGGGGAGTCAGTAGTCCATGTGTCATTTACGGTGACACACAGTTCATTCCCATCTCCTCTTTCTCTCGCCCTCAAGCTGGCTCGAAGCAACGCCTCAGTCTCCTTCAGGGTGTCACGAACATCCTGAAGCTCCTGCTGACACTCCTGCAGTCGAGTGCTGAGCTTAGCATCATCCTCCAAGCATAGGTCCATGTGCTCATGGGAAGTCCCCTGCTGCACTGGCGGGTACTTGTACTCCGCGGTGCCACTCTCACGCTGGAGGACATAGATGTACTCAGTCCTGTCCAGGTGGCGATGGTTGATGTAACTCTGGCAGGTGATGGCCTCCCAGGTGGCATCCTTCTCAGCATCGACCTGTGTCGCCCGACAAGCTGGAGAGCGGTGGATCTTGAGCAGCTGATTTTCATGGATAATCCTCATTTCTGAACTCCATTCTTCCCGCTTCTCACGGATGGTCCGGGTGGAGCTGTAGTGTATGATTAGCTTGCCCGTATTGCCGGCGGCGTGGAGCATACGCCGAAGACGGCGCAACAAGCCTCCTACTGCCAATCCGTAGGAGTGGTACGTCACCGGACGGTTCTCCTCTCTCAGGGCAAGGGCAACTACAGGAACTCTCCCTTCGGTGGACTTGCGGGCGGTGCGGATCATGCGAACCATCTAAAACATAAAGCATTTAAAATTAAGTTAGATAAGAGTTAAACAAAAATTGTATTTTGAATAAAAGTTGGGGTAAGATGAATAAAGTGACCCCATTAAATAACACCTTCAACCCACACCTTTGTAAAATAGTTTTTTAAGAAAATAGGGTCCTTAAATACGTCCATTTCTACCTAGGTCCACGTTCCTACGGGCACCCTTGGCTCTAATACCACTTCTGTCACACCCGGTTTCTCTGAAGATCAACCGAGTGAATGCCACATGTATGCCAGGATCATTCTCTAATATATGTGATGACAAATAGTGAAGCATCATTTATTACAAGCCAGGTGCCAAATATAAATAAGTCTTACATAGCATACGTCTCGATGGACGATAATAAGTTCAGAACATGTAAATAAAACAGCAGCGGAATATAAATCTTGTGGGCTCCGTCACAGGCGTTGCCCGGGGGACTCCATGAACCTAGAATCCTTCCTCGGGACCAAAGTCTTGGTCATTAAACACCACATTATTCTCTTGACCTGAGCAGCAATATAAACCAACAGAAAAGCAAGTTTGAGTACCGTTGGTACTCAGCAAGTGTGGGAAAGTTATGTCATGCATGGCTAGAGCAAGGAGAGGTTGACTCATGGTTAAAGCACTACACAATTAATACCTATCACCTTAGCTTATTAAGCACCTACATTACTACACAGGTGAAACGGTCTCAATTTCCCAACCCATCATCAAAATCAAGTAACCAAAACATCATATCCAATGTCAAGCTCCCCGCTTAACATCCTCAACTTCCAAATTCATCATCCTCTAATCATGAATAAGTCCAAGCCGCTCTTGACCGTGAGCACGGCTTTCATGACAGTTTTGACTCTGCAGAGTTTGCACCACTGTACCCACATGTAGTGATTTCATCCCCCGTTGCCGGGTGGACTAAAAGAACCTCCATTATGCCAGTGGCCGCGAACCACATTCACACTTCCAAGGTGTGTAGCCAGGAGATCACTACGTGGCCTTTACAAAGGGATACCCGACGAGCGTGGGCCCACTGAGGTTTCACCCCTAACAGCATACAAGAGGCTCCAACCCCGCTGCAGTGGCCCCCTTTTGAGCCTTGCGGTTCATATGGTAGTCCAGCTGACACCTACTCCCCGCACCATCTAACACACCCATACTACGCCGGGGATACACCTAATTAATTGGCCAAGCTGCCCCATCTCAGCATGTGGTTGGCATGGTAAAGCCAGGTTACATGCTCAATGAACCGGTCCTTAGGATCCAGGCAAGTACTAAACACAAACCCGAGTCTCGTGCACCCAACACCAACCAAATCATCCAACTTGCCTCAATCCCTACCTCTACATAACTCATAATATCTCATTCAAGAGTAAGGTAAATAAATTGATGATCTCATATCCCCATTATCCTATTCTAAGCATGGCTAAGCATAAGCATATAAAGAAATGACATGATAAAATAAATCCCAACCCAAGCTACAAGGAAACAAGGTAATGCAATTCTAGGGAAACTTCCTAGCATGGGTTTCATGTTTCAGTTGACAATGCAAATAATTCTATCTACACATCCTAGTATAGGATCAAAGTGGTCAAGGACACTTGCCTTCTTCCTGCTGCTCTGGGAATGGAAAGTCTTGGTCTTGGAAGGGGAGAACTTGCTCTGGGGCAGGTTCTACTCATGCCAATACACATAGCAAAAGAAAACAACAATCCATAAGACATAATTCACACTTTCACTTCATGCAAACCACACATACATACCTATGAAAGTCATTCATATTTCTAAGTGTTGTGGTTACTCTACATGTGTTGATTTTTGGCCTACATGCACTTTTAAACATATGTATATGATTTCTAATTTTTGTATTCAGATTTCTGTTTGTACACTTTATATGAATTTCCAATTTGAATAAATTCTTTTATTTAATTAATACACTTCTTAGCTACCAAGTTTGCATGACAGGTAATTTCCTACTCCAAATAGGTTTTGAGATCTTCTACAAAATCCTAAATTGAACTCATTTATCATTTTCTAATTATGCATACTTATTTTCCTATATTTTCAGATTTATTTTCTATGCCTAAAAGTGAACTTTATTATGAAAATAGTAATACACATCATCTAAACAGAATAGGTTCTGATCTAAAATGTTCAATAATATATTTTTGAACTTCCTCTCTGATGTGGAACAAATTAAATTTATTTTACTAGTTTTTAGAATTATTTCCTAGCCTAAAAATGTGTCTCTAGAGAAAATAGAAATGAGCAACACTTAGGCAAATTTCATTTCAGCCTAAAATCTATTTTTTACTCATTCTAAAGTTTTCCAAGTGCTAGAGAGTTTAAACTTGAATTTGCACATGTGTTTGCCTTACCTTTTTAAATTTAAATCCTAGTCACATATTCAAATTTCTGAGTTTAATATCCTATAGGGTCAAAAAGGTAAATCCATCCTACTGCAGGGTCTAATTTACTATTTCCTAAATTTCCAGGGGTCTAACTACACATAACAGAGGGGGTTTCCTAATTTTTATTAAGTCCAGGGGCTAAAACTGATTTTTAAATGAATTTACACGAATTTCTGAAGGTCCAGGGGCTAGATCAGAAGTTTCCAGGGCTAGCTCGTGTTTTCCGAAATCCCCAGGGGTTAGCGCGTAAGAATCCTGGCCTTTATAACGCGGGGCTGACGTGGACCGTCCGATTTGAAACAGACGGCTCAGGTTAGATCGCCGAACCGGTACGCGTCGGTTTTATTTCTACCGTGCGATTTAAAATAGACGACCCTCAAGGGGCCACGTCGCCCTGGCCGTGCGCGGGCGACGCTGCCCGGCGGTGGGGCGGCGATCTCGCCGGAGATCTTCGGGTTTTCGTCTATGCTACCTAAAACTTGGATTTCTTGGCATAGAACGGTAGAGGGGAGGTCGAAGATCTCACCTCGGGGTTTTTCTTGAGCTCGGAGGCCCTGGAAGGTGGTCGGCGGCGAGGTCCAAGATGAAACGCGGCGGTGCTCGCCGGAGCTGCGTCTAGGGCGCAAAACACCGGGTTTTCTTCACCTGCGTGACTCCCCGGAGGCGGTGGAACATGATCAGCGCGTTAGATCAGGAAGTCCGAGCAAGGATTGAAGGAAAACGGTGATAAAAGTTTCGGTTCTCACCGGAGAGAAAGGTGGAGCGGCGCTGGGGAATTCGGCGAGTTTTCCTGGCGTGAATTGCACGAGGGGAGGCGGCGACGGGTCGGTTTGGATAAGTAGCATCGCCCGGGGCCGAAGATAAGGCTGGGGGCGCGGATTTCCGGAGGTTGGTTTGGATTCGGGTGCGAGAGAGGGCGGTCGGTTGGGGCGGGGGAGGAGAGGGATGACACGCGGGCCCCGCGTGTCAGTGAGAGGGAGAGAGGGGGGCGCGGGTTTGGGTTGGCGCGGGGTATTGGTCCGCCTGGCAGGTTTCGTCCCACTGGCCGGTTCCGGGTTTTCTTTTTCTTTTTTCCTTTTCTTTTTCTGTTTTGATTTGAATTTTTGAATTTCAGTTTGAATTTGAATTTCTGCACCACATGCAATACGTCCAAAAAATTTTTAATTCCCCTCTTTAGCAGGTTTTGGGGTGTTACAAAGGCTCATGTGGGCACGACTTTGGGGCTGTTCCTCTTGTGTTTTGATAAACAAAATTCGTATTCTAAAGGAACTTTTGTGCCTTGTTCGTCCGACTTGTTTCAGACAAGTTTTTCTCGTCGAGTTTCTATTCAGCACTACCTTGCTTCGGTGGTTTTATCATAACTCGAGTTTTACAGATCCAATTGATGTGATTCGTTTTGGGTTGTCTTCACAACTTGATTATATATCATCTGTGAAAATGTCACGGTCATTGAATTTGTGGTTTCTTATCTACACGAGTTTCTTTGCAGTATTCTAGAACTGTTTTTCTTGCATAGGACAGATTGACCTTTGTTCAATCTTTCGATCATAACTTGAGTTTCTCTCAACAGATTTTCATGATTCTTGTTGTGACGTCTTCGTGACTTGATTCTCTACAATCTATACTAGTTTTTTCACAGTTGAACACGTTTATATTAGTCGCACACACGGTTTCTTTAATAGATTGGTTTTCTGCTGAGGGGTGTTTTGTTGCTTCCGCTGAAAAGTTTTTATCTACCATTCACCCCCCCTCTGGTAGCTTTACACGTGTACTTCAATCCTACAATTGGTATCAGAGCCAGGTTGCTCTAATATTTGTGATTTGCACGTGTTTTGACTAATCATCATGGAGAAATACTCCGTCAAACCTTGTGTGTTTAGTGGTATTGATTTTCAGGTTTGGAAGGCACGCATGGAAGCTTTCATCCAAGCGCAAACCTTTGCAATATGGGAAAAGGTGTACAAGCCTTACGATGTGCCTTCAAACGATCAAGTCACGGCTACAAACACGAGAGATGTCGACAACAACAACAAGGCTCGGAACTTGATCATACAAGGACTAACTCAGAGCGACTTCGACCGTGTTGCACACCTCCGATCGGCGTACGATGTGTGGAGAGCACTTTGTGACTACCACGAAGGATCCAACACGATCAAGGAGGTAAGACAGGATATGTTAAAGAAAAAATAAATGCGCTTTGATATGCAACCCGGTGAGTCCATTAATGACCTCTTTGCCTGCTTTAATAAAATTCTCAGCAACTTGCGTAGCGTCAATGTTAATTTTTCAGATGCTGAAAATGCTAGGCAATTACTAAGTGCATTAGACATGTTAATTTGGGAGATGAAAGTAACATCCATACGTAAATCCACTGTCATGAGTACTCTAGATGTGCTTTATTCTAAGCTAAAAACTCATGAAATTAACATTATATCACGTAAGAACCCAAATAAGACTATTGCATTTGTCTCCAACGTGATATGCCTAGACCCGACCAATCATCTAGCAATACACTTGCTTTGCTGTCTTCACTAACCCTGGAACAGATTGAGGAGTTTCCAGAGGAGGAGCTAGTACTTCTTTCTACTAGGTTCTCAAAAGCATTGCAAAATGTGAGAACTAGAAGGAGAGGATGCTCCGGACCTCAACGATGCTTTGAATGTGGTAAGACAGGACACTTTCGTACAGATTGCCCTAACCTTTCAGGTCCTTCTAACCGTGATGAAAAGCAGAATAAAGTCAAGTCCTCTTTTGGCAACACTAATGTCACACCCGGTTTCTCTGAAGAACAACCGAGTTAATATCATATGTATGCCAGGATCATTTTCTCATACATGTGATGACAAATAGTGAAGCATCATCATATTACAAGCCAGGTGTTGAATATAAATAAGTCTTACATAGCATACGTCTCGATGGACGATAATAAGTTCATAATAGGTAAATAAAACAACAGCGGAATATAAATCTTGTGGGCTCCGTCACAGGCGTTGCCCGGGGGACTCCGTGAACCTAGAATCCTTCCTCGGGACCAAAGTCTTGGTCATTAAACACCACATCATTCTCTTGACCTGAGCAGCAATATAAACCAACAGAAAAGCAAGTTTGAGTACCGTGGGTACTCAGCAAGTGTGGGAAAGTTATGTCATGTACGGCTAGAGCAAGGAGAGGTTGAACTCATGGTTAAAGCACTACGCAATTAATACCTATAACCTTAGCTTATTAAGCACCTACATTACTACACAGGTGAAATGGTCCCAATCCCTCAACCCATCATCAATATCAAGTACACATAGTCTCAACTCAAATGTTAAGCTTCCCGCTTAACATCCTCAACTTCCCAATCCATCATCCTCTAATCATGAATAAGTCCAAGCCGCTCTTGACCGTGAGCACGGCTGTCATGACAGTTTTGACTCTGCAGAGTTTGCACCACTGTACCCACATGTAGTGATTTCATCCCCCGTTGCCGGGTGGACTAAAAGAACCTCCATTATGCCAGTGGCCGCGAACCACATTCACACTTCCCAGGTGTGTAGCCAGGAGATCACTACGAAGCCTTTACAAAGGGATTCCCGACGAGCATGGGCCCACTGAGGTTTCACCCCTAACAGCATACAAGAGGCTCCAACCCCGCTGCAGTGGCCCCCTCTTGAGCCTTGCGGTTCATATGATAGTCCAGCTGACACCTATTCCCCGCACCATCCAAAACACCCATACTACGCCGGGGATACACCTAATTAATTGGCCAAGCTGCCCCATCTCAGCATGTGGTTGGCACGGTAAAGCCAGGTTACATGCTCCATGAACCGGTCCTTAGGATCCAGGCAAGTACTAAACACAAACCCGAGTCTCGTGCACCCAGCACCAACCAAATCATCCAACTTGCCTCGATCCCTACCTCTACATAACTCGTAATGTCTCATTCAAGAGTAAGGTAAACAAGTTGATGACCTCATATCCCACTTATCCCATTCTAAGCATGGCTAAGCATAAGTGATATGAATGAATGACATAATAAAACAAATCCCAACCCAAGCTACAAGGAAACAAGATAATGCAATTCTAGGGAAACTTCCTAGCATGGGTTTCATATTTTAATTGACAATGCAAATAATTCTATCTACACATCCTAGCATAGGATCAAAGTGGTCAAGGACACCAACCTTCTTCCTGCTGCTCTAGGAATGGAAAGTCTTGGTCTTGGAAGGGGAGAACTTGCTCTGGGGCAGGTTCTACTCATGCCAATACACATAGCAAAAGAAAACAAATCCATAAGCCATAGTCCACACTTTCACTCCATGCAAACCACACATACATACATATGGAAGCCATTCACATTTCTAAGTGTTGTGGTTACCCTAGATGTGTTGATTTTTGGCCTACATGCACTTTTAAACATATATATATATATATATATATATATATATATATATATATATATATATATATATATATTATTTCTAACTTCTGTATTCAGATTTCTATTTGCACACTATATATGAATTTCTAATTTGAACAAATTCTTTATATTTAATTAATACATTTCTTAGCCACAAAGTTTGCATGAAAGGTATTTCCCTACTCCAAATAAGTTTTCAGATCTTCTACAAAATCCTAAATTGAAGTTTTTGGGTTTGGAGACCTCATTTATCATTTTCTAATTATGCATACCTATTTTCCTATATTTTCAGATTTATTTTCTCTGCCTAAAAGTGAACTTTATTATTAAAATAGTAAGACATATCATCTAAACAGAATAGGTTCTGATCTAAAATGTTCAATAATATATTTTTGAGCTTACTCTCTGATGTGAAACAATTTAAATTTATTTTACTAGTTTTTAGAATTATTTCCTAGATATAAAATGTGTCTCTAGAGAAAATAAAAATGAGCAACACTTAGGCAGATTTCATTTCAGCCTAAAATTAATTTTTAACTCATTCTAAAGTTTTCCAAGTGCTAGAGAGTTTAAACTTGAATTTGCACATGTGTTTGCCTTACCTTTTAAATTTAAATCCTAGTCATATATTCAAATTTCTGAATTTAATATCCTATAGGGTCAAAAAGGTAAATCCACCCTCCTGCAGGGTTTAATTTACTATTTCCTAAATTTCCAGGGGTCTAACTACACATAACAGAGGGGTTTTTGTAACACCCCAAAATCTGCTAAAGAGGGGAATTTAAAATTTTTTGGATGTATTGCATGTGGTGCAGAAATTTAAATTCAAACTGGAATTCAAATTCAAATCAAAATAGAAAAAAAAGGAAAAAGAAAAAGAAAACCCCAGCCGGCCAGTGGGCCGAAACCCGCCAGCCGGCCCACTATCTCCCCGCGCCAGCCCAAACCCGCGCCCCTCTCTTCCTCTCACTGACACGCGGGGCCCGCGTGTCATCTCCTACCTCCCGCGCGCGCCAACCGACCGGACTCTTCCCCGTGCCCGAATCCAAACCACCTCCGAAAACCCGTGCCACCAGCCCGATCTTCGGCCCCGGACGCTGCTATTTAACCAAACCGATCCTCCGCCGTCTCTCCTCGTGAAATTACCGCAAAGAAACTCGCCGAATTCCCCAGCGCGCTCCACTTTTCTCTCCGGTGAGAACCGAAGCTTCGATCACCGTTTTCTTTCGATCCTTGCTCGGGTTTTCTGATCTAACGCGCCGATCATGTTCCACCGCCTCCGGGGAGTCACGCAGGTGAAGAAAACCCTGTGTTTTGCACTCTAGACGCAGCTCCGGCGAGCACCGCCATGATTTCATCTCGGATCTCGCCGCCGACCACCTTCCAGGGCCTCCGAGCTTAAGAAAAACCCCGAGGTGAGATCCCCGACCTCCCCTCTACCGTTCTATGCCAAGAAATCCAGGTTTTAGGAAGTATGGACGAAAACCCAAAGATCTCCGGCGAGATCGCCGCCTCCCGCCGCCGCGCGCCGCCGGGCAGCGCCGCCCGCACACGGCCAGGGCGACGTGGCCCCTTGAGGGCCGTCTATTTTAAATCGCATGGTAGAATTAAAACCCGCGCGTACCGGTTCGGCGATCTAATCTGAGCCGTCTATTTTAAATCGGACGGTCCACATCAGCCCCGCTTTATAAAGGCCGGGATTCTTACGCGCTACCCCCTGGGGATCTCGGAAAACATGAGCTAGCCCCGAAAACTTCTGATCTAGCCCCTGGAACTTCAGAAATTCGTGTAAATTCATTTAAAAATCGGTTTTAGCCCCTGGACTTAATAAAAATTAGGAAAACCCCTCTGTTATGTGTAGTTAGACCCCTGGAAATTTAAGAAATAATAAATTAGACCCTGCAGTAGTGTGGATTTACCTTTTTGACCCTATATGAGATTAAAATCGGAAAATTGAATATGTGACTAGGACTTAAATTTAAAAAGGTAAGGCAAACACATTGCAAATTCAAATTTAAACTCTCCTAGTGCTTGGAAAACTTTAGAATGAGTTAGAAATAGATTTTAGGCTGAAATGAATCTATCTAATTGTTGTTCATATTTATTAGTTATAGAAACACATTTTTAGGCTAGGAAATAATTCAGAAAACTGATAAAATAAATTTAAATTAGTTCACATCAGAGGAGAAGTTCAACAATATATTATTTAATATTTTAGATCAGAACCTATTCTGTTTAGAAGATATGTCCTACTATTTAATATTAAAACTCACTTTTAGGCATAGAAAATAAATCTGAAAAATATAGGAAAATAAGTATGCATAATTAGAAAATAATAAATGAAGTCTCCAAATCTAAAAACTTCAGTTTAAGATTTGGTAGAAGATCTGAAAACCTATTTGGAGTTGGAAATTACCTTTCATGCAAACTTGGTAGCTAAGAAGTGTATTAATTGAATATAAAGAATTTGTTCAAATTGGAAATTCATATATAGTGTGCAAACAGAAATCTGAACACAAAAGTTAGAAATCATATACATATGTTTAAAAGTGCATGTAGGCCACAAATCAACACATGTAGAGTAACCACAACACCTAGAAATGTGAATGACTTTCATAGGTGTGAATGTGTGGTTTGTATGAAGTGAAAGTGTGAACTATGTCTTATGGATTGTTGTTTTCTTTTGCTATGTGTATTGGCATGAGTAGAACCTGCCCCAGAGCAAGTTCTCCCCTTCCAAGACCAAGACTTTCCATTCCCAGAGCAGCAGGAAGAAGGCAAGTGTTCTTGACCACTTTGATCCTATGCTAGGATGTGTAGATAGAATTATTTGCATTGTCAATTGAAATATGAAACCCATGCTAGAAAGTTTCCCTAGAATTGCATTACCTTGTTTCCTTGTAGTTTGGGTTGGGATTTATTTTATCATGTCATTTATTTATATGCTTAGCCATGCTTAGAATGGGATAATTGGGATATGAGGTCATCAATTTTATTTATCTTACTCTTGAATGAGATATTATGAGTTATGTAGAGGTAGGGATCGAGGCAAGTTGGATGATTTGGTTGGTGTTGGGTGCACGAGACTTGGGTTTGTGTTTAGTACTTGCCTGGATCCTAAGGACCGGTTCATGGAGCATGTAACCTGGCTTTACCGTGCCAACCACTTGCTGAGATGGGGCAGCTTGGCCAATTAATTAGGTGTATCCCCGGCGTAGTATGGGTGTGTTGGATGGTGCGGGGAATAGGTGTCAGCTGGACTACCATATGAACCGCAAGGCTCAAGAGGGGGCCACTGCAGCGGGGTTGAGCCTCTTGTATGCTGTTAGGGGTGAAACCTCAGTGGGCCCACGCTCGTCAAGAATCCCTTTGTAAAGGCCTCGTAGTGATCTCCTGGCTACACACCTGGGAAGTGTGAATGTGGTTCGCGGCCACTGGCATAATGGAGGTTCTTTTAGTCCACCCGTCAACGGGGGATGAAATCACTACATGTGGGTACAGTGGTGCAAACTCTGCAGAGTCAAAACTGTCATGACAGCCGTGCTCACGATCAAGAGTGGCTTGGACTTATTCATAATTAGAGGATGATGAATTTGGAAGTTGAGGATGTTAAGCGGGGAGCTTGACATTGGATATGATGTTATGGTTACTTGATTTTGATGATGGGTTGGGAGATTGGGATCATTTCACCTGTGTAGTAACGTAGGAACATGGACCTAGGTGGAAATGGACGTATATAAGGATCCTATTTTCCTAAAAACTATTTTACAAAGGTGTGGGTTGTAGGTGTGATTTAATGGGGTCACTTTATTCATCTTACCCCAACTTTTATTCAAAATACAATTTTTGTTTAACTCTTATCTAACTTAATTTTAAATGCTTTATATTTTAGATGGTTCGCATGATCCGCACCGCCCGTAAGTCCACCGGAGGGATAGTTCCTGTAGTTTCCCTTGCCCTGAGAGAGGAGAATCGTCCGGTGACGTACCACTCCTACGGATTGGCTATAGGAGGCTTGTTGCGCCGTCTACGGCGTATGCTCCACGCTGCCGGCAATACGGGCAAGCTAATCATACACTACAGCTCCACCCGGACCATCCGTGAGAAGCAGGAAGAATGGAGTTCAGAAATGAGGATTATCCATGAAAATCAGCTGCTCAAGATCCACCGCTCTCCAGCTTGTCGAGCGACACAGGTCGATGCTGAGAAGGATGTCACCTGGGAGGCCATCACCTGCCAGAGTTACATCTACCGTCGCCACCTGGATAGGACTGAGTACGTGTATGTCCTCCAGCGTGAGAGTGGTACCGCGGAGTACAAGTACCTGCCAGTGCAGCAAGGAAACATGATTGTGAGGGAATACCTCACTAAGTTCACCCAACTATCCCGTTATGCACCACGGGACATCGAAACTGATGAGCAGAAACAGGACTGCTTTGTGGAAGGACTAACTGCGGAAATGCAGTGTGCAATGTCCTCCAACGAGTATGAAAGCTTCCAAAAGATGTTAGACAGAGCATTTGTCGTGGAGAGGAAGCTGAAGGCCTTGGAAAATGAAAACAAGAGGAAGGCGGGATGGTCACACCAAGCCTCACGTAGCAACACACGCCCATGTCTGATGCAGCAACCCGCAGGGCAGACGAGCCGTGTCGTGGTACCCTACTCAGCACCCAGAGGGTACAACCTGAATTTCAGGCCTCCATCAGCACCAGCACAGCCGCAGCGTCAGTTTGTATAGCAGCCTCGTCCCACATATCAACCTCGACCAGCAGTGCAAGGACCACAGAACCAACCCCAAGACAACAAAGGCCAGACACCTAAGGTTGGGGTGCAATGCTTCAACTGTGGTGAAGTGGGGCACTACGCCCATAAGTGCCCAAAGAAGAAGCCCATGCCGCCACCACAGCAGAATGTGATGCGAGGACGGGTGAACCATGTGACCATGGAGGAAGCGCAAGAGGCACCTGACGTGGTAATTGGTAAGTTTCCTGCCAATTTACACATTGCAACCCTGTTGTTTGATTCTGGTGCTACCCACTCGTTCATTGCTCAAGGGTTTGTTAAGAAGCATGATCTAGCAACAACACAAATGAACCATATGCTAGCAGTGAACTCTCCAGGGGGAGAAATAAGGACAAGACAAGTGTGTCCCAAGTGAATCTAGACATTAATGGGGTAGTATTTACTGCAAACCTCATAGTGATAGACTCACAAGGGATAGACATTATTTTGGGTATGGATTGGTTGACAAACACAAGGGAATCATCCATTGTTCGACAAGGACGGTGGAACTAACTCACCCTAGTGGCACAAGAGTGAAGTTCATAACTGCACAAGAACCTAGGAGGGACCTTAAACTCAATCACGTTGAGGTGGAAGTGGAGGAGATCAGGATCATCAGGGAATATCCAGATGTTTTTCCGGAGGAGTTGCCAGGTATGCCCCCCCCCCCCCCCGATCATGAAGTGGAATTCGCGATTGAGCTAGTGCCTGGAACAGCTCCAATATACAAGAGACCCTATCGGATGGACTCCAAACAGCTGGAAGAACTCAAGGAACATTTAAGAGAATTGACAGAGAAGGTGTACATTCGTCCTAGTTCCTCACCATGGGGAGCTCCAGTGATATTTGTGTCCAAGAAGGACGGGACCCAAAGGTTATGCGTAGACTACCGTGCGTTGAATGAAGTAACCATCAAGAACAAGTACCCATTACCCCCGCATTGAAGACTTGTTTTATAAGGTTAGGGGAGCTTGTGTGTTCTCGAAAATTGATCTCAGGTCGGGATACAAACAACTTAAGATAAGGCAAACTGATATTCCAAAGACAGCTTTCGTATCTCGGTACAGACTGTATGAATACACCGTCATGCCTTTCGGGCTAACTAATGCCCCGGCATACTTCATGTATCTCATGAACAAGGTATTCATGGAATATCTAGACAAATTTGTGGTGGTTTTCATTTATGACATTCTCTTCTTTTCCAAAGATGAAGAAGAACATGAGAGGCATTTAAGGTTGGTGTTGCAAAAACTGAGAGAACACCAACTATATGCCAAGCTGAGCAAGTGTGAATTTTGGTTGAAGAGAGTTCCCTTCTTAGGACATATAATCTCGGAGGGAGGAATCTCCGTAGATCCCGCCAAGATCGAGGATGTACAGAAGTGGAAGACCCCTGAGAATGTCGGGGAAGTTCGAAGCTTCTTAGGATTGGCTGGGTATTATCGACGGTTTATTGAGGGTTTCTCCAAGATTTCGAGACCCCTCACCAAATTGTTGGAGAAGGGAATCACATCACATGGACACCGCAGTGCGAGACGAGTTTTCAAGAACTGAAGAAAAGATTGACAACAGCCCCAGTGCTAGTTATGCCAGATATGCAAAAGAACTTTTCGGTGTACTGCGATGCCTCTGGAAACGGGTTGGGATGTGTTCTCATGCAAGAGGGGCATGTCATGGTGTATGCATCCCGACAGCTCCGGAAGCACGAGAAGAACTATCCTACGCATGACCTAGAGCTAGCCACAGTGGTACACGCGTTGAAGATTTGGCGGCAATACTTGATGGGGAAGAGGACAGAGATATATACAGATCATAAGAGCTTAAAGTATATTTTCACACATCCAGATCTCAACCTCAGACAAAGGAGATGGTTAGAGCTAATCAACGAGTTTGATGTGGGCATCAACTATCATCTTGGGAAAGCGAACGTCGTAGCAGATGCTTTAAGCCGGAAGGTGCAGGTCAATAGGTTAAGCTTAAAGGATATACCTACAGAACTGAAGGAAGAGGTTGTAAAACTCAATCTATGTCTGGTGAATAGTGGTGAGGCCGTCGCCATGGAAGTGAACTCCACATTAGAGCAAGACATACGCGGTGGTCAAAAGAATGATGAGAAGATACAAGAAATCAGAGAACTCATCAAGGATAATAAAGCCCCTTGTTTCAGAGAGGATGAACAAGGTACGGTGTGGCACGGGAAAAGAATCTGTGTGCCTGAAGTGAAAGAGATCCGTGAATTGATTTTGAAGGAGGCTCATGATTCCGACTATTCCATTCATCCTGGGAGTACGAAGATGTATCATGACCTCAAGAGCAGGTATTGGTGGTATGGCATGAAGCGGGATGTCGCGGAACATGTTGCCCTATGTGACACATGTCAGTTGGTGAAAGCAGAACATCAACGACCCGTGGGATTATTGCAACCACTCAAAGTGCCTGAATGGAAATGGGAAAAAATAGGTTTGGACTTCATAGTGGGACTACCCAGGACCCAATCGGGATATGATTCGATATGGGTCATCATCGACAGGCTAACCAAGGTAGCTCATTTTATCCCCGTGAAAGAAAGCTACAGCGGATCCAAATTGGCAGAATTGTACATGTCAAGGATCGTGTGTTTCCATGGAGTGCCAAAGAAGATAGTGTCAGATCGAGGGACACAGTTCACCTCAAGGTTCTGGCAGAAGTTACATGAAACCATGGGAACTCATCTGAATTTTAGTTCTGCCTATCATCCCCAGACTGACGGACAGACGGAAAGAACCAATCAGATCCTTGAGGATATGCTGAGTGTGTGTGCGCTCAAGAACAATAGGAGTTGGGATAAGAACTTACCATATGCGGAGTTCTCCTATAACAACAGTTATCAGGCTAGTATGAAGATGTCACCATTTGAGGCTTTGTATGGGAGGAAGTGCAGAACTCCACTATTTTGGAACCAAACAGGGGAAAGTAAAGTGTTTGGGGCCGAGGTACTACAAGAAGCCGAGGCGAAAGTGAGGGAAATCCACAACAACTTGAGGATAGCATAAACACGACAAAAGAGCTATGCCGATGTACGGAGAAGAGAGCTCGTTTTCAACGTGGGGGACTATGTTTATCTCAAGGTGTCCCGTATCCGAGGACTTCGTCGGTTCAAGGTAAAAGGGAAGTTATCACCTCGATACATCAGATCGTTTCAGATCCTGGAGAGGAAAGGCGAAGTGGCATATCAACTTGAGTTACCGACCCGCCTATCGGATGTGCACGATGTATTCCATGTGTCACAACTCAAGAAATGTCTAAGGACGCCTGAAGAGATGTTACCCATGAATGAGGTTGATGTAGGAGAGGATCTGTCTTATGCCGAGCAACCGGTCAAGGTTTTGGAGACAATGGAACGCCTCACAAGAAATAAAAGAATTCGGTTGTGCAAGGTGCAGTGGAAGCATCACTCGGAAGAGGAAGCCACATGGGAGCGAGAAGACAAGCTTAAGGCACAGTTTCCGGAATTGTTTTCCTAGAACCACCAATCTCGAGGACGAGATTTCTTTTAAGGGGGGTAGAGCTGTAACACCCCAAAATCTGCTAAAGAGGGGAATTTAAAAATTTTTGGACATATTGCATGTGGTGCAGAAATTTAAATTCAAACTGAAATTCAAATTCAAATCAAAACAGAAAAGAAAAGGAAAAAGAAAAAGAAAAAGAAAACCCCAGCCGGCCAGTGGGCCGAAACCCGCCAGCCGGCCCACTATCTCCCCGCACTAGCCCAAACCCGCGCCCCTCTCTTCCTCTCACTAACATGCGGGGCCCGCATGTCATCTCCTCCCTCCCGCGCGCGCCAAATGACCGGACTCTTCCCCGCACCCGAATCCAAACCACCTCCGAAAACCCACGCCACCAGCCCGATCTTCGGCCCCGGACGCTGCTATTTAACCTAACCGATCCTCCGCCGTCTCTCCTAGTGAAATTCCCGCAAAGAAACTCGCTGAATTCCCCAGCGCGCACCACTTTTCTCTCCGGTGAGAACCGAAGCTTCGATCACCGTTTTCTATTGATCCTTGCTCGGGTTTTCTGATCTAACGCGCCGATCATGTTCCACCGCCTCCGGGGAGTCACACAGGTGAAGAAAACCCGGTGTTTTGCACTCTAGACACAGCTCTGGGGAGCACCGCCGCGATTTCATCTCGTACCTCGCCGCCGACCACCTTCCAGGGCCTCCGAGCTCCAGAAAAACCCGAGGTGAGATCCCCGACCTCCCCTCTACCGTTCTATGCCAAGAAATCCAGGTTTTAGGAAGTATGGACGAAAAACCCGAAGATCTCCGGCGAGATCGCCGCCTCCCGCCGCTGCGCGCTGCCGGGCAGCGCCGCCCGCACACGGCCAGGGCGACGTGGCCCCTTGAGGGCCGTCTATTTTAAATCGCATGGTAGAATTAAAACCCGCGCGTACCGGTTCGGCGATCTAATCTGAGTCGTCTATTTTAAATCGGACGGTCCACATCAGCCCCGCTTTATAAAGGCCGGGATTCTTACACGCTACCCCCTGGGGATCTCAGAAAACACGAGCTAGCCCCGGAAACTTCTGATCTAGCCCCTGGAACTTCAGAAATTCGTGTAAATTCATATAAAAATCGGTTTATGCCCATGGACTTAATAAAAATTAGGAAAACCCCTCTGTTATGTGTAGTTAGACCCCTGGAAATTTAAGAAATAATAAATTAGACCCTGCAGTAGTGTGGATTTACCTTTTTGACCCTATATGAGATTAAAATCAGAAAATTGAATATTTGACTAGGACTTAAATTTAAAAAGGTAAGGCAAACACATTGCAAATTCAAATTTAAACTCTCCTAGTGCTTGGAAAACTTTAGAATGAGTTAGAAATAGATTTTAGGCTGAAATGAATCTATCTAATTGTTGTTCATATTTATTAGTTATAGAAACACATTTTTAGGCTTGGAAATAATTCTGAAAACTGATAAAATAAATTTAAATTAGTTCACATCAGAGGAGAAGTTCAACAATATATTATTTAATATTTTAGATCAGAACCTATTCTGTTTAGAAGATATGTCCTACTATTTAATATTAAAACTCACTTTTAGGCATAGAAAATAAATCTAAAAAATATAGGAAAATAAGTATGCATAATTAGAAAATGATAAATGAAGTCTCCAAATCCAAAAACTTCAGTTTAAGATTTGGTAGAAGATCTGAAAACCTATTTGGAGTAGGAAATTACCTTTCATGCAAACTTGGTAGCTAAGAAGTGTATTAATTGAATATAAAGAATTTATTCAAATTGGAAATTCATATATAGTGTGCAAACAGAAATCTGAACACAAAAGTTAGAAATCATATACATATGTTTAAAAGTGCATGTAGGCCATAAATCAACACATGTAGAGTAACCACACCACCTAGAAATGTGAATGACTTTCATAGGTGTGAATGTGTGGTTTGTATGAAGTGAAAGTGTGAACTATGTCTTATGGATTGTTGTTTTCTTTTGCTATGTGTATTGGCATGAGTAGAACCTGCCCCAGAGCAAGTTCTCCCCTTCCAATACCAAGACATTCCATTCCCAGAGCAGCAGGAAGAAGGCAAGTGTCCTTGACCACTTTGATCCTATGCTAGGATGTGTAGATAGAATTATTTGCATTGTCAATTGAAATATGAAACCCATGCTAGGAAGTTTCCCTAGAATTGCATTACCTTGTTTCCTTGTAGCTTGGGTTGGGATTTATTTTATCATGTCATTTATTTATATGCTTATGCTTAGCCATGCTTAGAATGGGTCAATTGGGATATGAGATCATCAATTTTATTTATCTTACTCTTGAATGAGATATTATGAGTTATGTAGAGGTAGGGATCGAGGCAAGTTGGATGATTTGGTTGGTGCTGGGTGCACGAGACTCGGGTTTGTGTTTAGTACTTGCCTGGATCCTAAGGACCGGTTCATGGAGCATGTAACCTGGCTTTACCGTGCCAACCACATGCTGAGATGGGGCAGCTTGGCCAATTAATTAGGTGTATCTCCGGCGTAGTATGGGTGTGTTGGATGGTGCGGGGAATAGGTGTCAGCTGGACTACCATATGAACCGCAAGGCTCAAGAGGGGGCCACTGCGGCGGGGTTGGAGCCTCTTGTTTGCTGTTAGGGGTGAAACCTCAGTGGGCCCACGCTCGTCGGGAATCCCTTTGTAAAGGCCTCGTAGTGATCTCCTGCCTACACACCTGGGAAGTGTGAATGTGGTTCGCGGCCACTGGCATAATGGAGGTTCTTTTAGTCCACCCGGCAACGGGGGATGAAATCACTACATGTGGGTACAGTGGTGCAAACTCTGCAGAGTCAAAACTGTCATGACAACCGTGCTCACAGTCAAGAGCGGCTTGGACTTATTCATGATTAGAGGATGATGAATTTGGATGTTGAGGATGTTAAGCGGGAAGCTTGAAATTGGATATGATGTTACGGTTACTTGATTTTGATGATGGGTTGGGAGATTGGGACCATTTCACCTGTGTAGTAACGTAGGTGCTTAATAAGATAAGGTGATAGGTAATTATTGCGTAGTGCTTTAACCATGAGTTCAACCTCTCCTTGCTCTAGCCATGCATAACATAACTTTCCCACACTTCCTGAGTACCAACGGTACTCAAACTTGCTTTTCTGTTGGTTTATATTGCTGCTCAGGTCAAGAGAATGATGTGGTGTTTAATGACCAAGACTTTGGTCCCGAGGAAGGATTCTAGGTTCACGGAGTCCCCCGGGCAATGCCTGTGACGGAGCCAACAAGATTTATATTTTGCTGCTGTTTTATTTATATGTCATGAACTTATTATCGTCCCTCGAGACGTATGCTATGTAAGACTTATTTATATTCGACACCTGGCTTGTAATAAATGATGCTTCACTATTTGTCATCACATGTATGAGAAAATGATCCTGGCATACATGTGATATTCACTCGGTTGTTCTTCGGAGAAACCGGGTGTGACAGTTTTCCTAATTTTTATTGAGTCCAGGGGCTAAAACTGATTTTTAAATGAATTTACACAAATTTTTGAGGGTCCAGGGGCTAGATCAGAAATTTACGGGGCTAGCTCGTGTTTTCCGAGATCCCCAGGGGGTAGCGCGTAAGAATCCCGGCCTTTATAATGCGGGGCCGACGTGGACCGTCCGATTTAAAATAGACGGCTCAGATTAGATCGCCGAAATGGTACGGCGTCGGTTTTATTTCTACCGTGCGATTTAAAATAGACGGCCCTCAAGGGGCCACGTCGCCTTGGCCGGAGCCAGCCTGCGCACACGGCGGCGCGCGGCGGCGGGGGTGGCGGTCTCGCCGGCGCAGCCTCGGTTTTTGCCGCTACACGCTGGAACTCGCATCTTTTTGCACGGATCGGCGGCAGAGGGTTAGGGGATGCTCACCGAGGGGTTTTCCTGCACTCGGGGGCCCTGGAAGTCGGTCGGCGGTGAGTATCAACGGCGATGGTCTTCGGTGCGCGTCGAAGTGGCAGTCGGGGCGCAAGACACGCTGTTTCCTTCACCTGTAGGGCTCCCCGGCGGCGGTGGAATGTGATCAGCACGTTAGATCAGGAAATTTGAGCAACTATCGAAGGAAATCGGCTGTAGAAGCTTCGGTTCTCACCGGATAGAAAAACGGCCGATCGGGGAGGAAAAGGGGGCAGATTTCGGCGTTTAAATAGACGAGGGAGGGCGGCGGTCTGTTGAGATCACGTTGGGGCGTCCGGGACCGGAAATCGGGGCTAGGAGCGTGGGTTCCGGGGTTGGTTTTGATCGGGCACGGGAGAGAGTCCGGGGTCGGTTGGGCGCGCGGGGGAAGAAGACGACGGTGGGCCCCGCACGTCAGAGAGAGGGAGAGAGGGGAGGCACGGGTTGGGCTGGCTGGCGCGGGGTCTTGGGCCGGCTGGCGGGTTTCGGCCCACTGGCCGGTTTCAGTTTTCTTTTTCTTTTTCTTTTTTCCTTTTCTTTTTATGTTTTGATTTGAAAGTGAATTCCAGTTTGAATTTGAATTGCTTTATCACATGCATTACGTCCAAAAAATTTTAAATTCCCCTCTTTAGCAGGTTTTGGGGTGTTACAACTAACAAGAAAAAGAAGGGTTTTTGAGGACGCAAACTGATAAACAGTTTCATCACCGCACTTCAAGAACTTGGCTCGAGTGATGTAGCCATTGGAAGTGATGAAGATGAAGATGATCTGGCAAACTTGTGCTTCATTGCGGGCAAATCAAAATCAAGTACGGAGGATGCAGAACACAACAGTGACAACGAAGAGGTATGTCCTACTTGCGAAGAAATGTGTAATGCTATTTCTCGTGCCACTATTATTGTTAAGAAAAAGGACAAAAAGCTTAGCGACCATGCTGTTAAAATTGAGTCACTAGAATCTGAAATTAATTGTTTAAACTCCTTGATTCCTAGTGAAGATTCTTGTTCCTTATGTGATTTAATATATGAACAATTGTCCTCTCTAAGAAGTGCACACACCTCCACACTTGATAAACTTGAACTTGAAATCAAAAAGAACAAAAAGCTTGCTGCACTTAATGATAAAAACTTAAAAGATGCTTGTTGTTCTACAATTGATTTGCATTGTTCTACTTGCGATGATCTTGATAAGAAACTACAAGATGCTATAAAAGAAATTTCTATGTTGAAGAATGCTTTACGTTCTCATGAAGTTAAATATTGTTCCAATTGCAAATTAAAAGGAAAAACTTCATGTGAAAATTGCCTTGATCTATCAAATAAACTTGATAACATGCCTAAGACATTAGATCGGTTTTGTAATGGGAATAAGAATCTAAACTTGCTGCTGAATTCTTCCAAGTCTTGCAATGATAAAACTGGTTTAGATTTTGATTCACATGCTCATGCTAAGGAACATCCACCTAAAATTGTAAAATCATTAGGAAGTGGTTTGATTCAAACAGTTCCTAAACAAAAAGAAGTGGTTTTTAAATCTGCAGAAGTGTTGTCACATTCGGGTTCAAATAAGCATACTGCATGCTCATCTAGACATGAACACAAAGTTAAATTTCATTGTACCTTTTGTGGTAGAGATGGTCATGTCATATATTTTTGTAATAGACTAGCTAAACAACATAAAAAGGAAAGAATGCAAGCTAGATCTTATAACTCTCATGCAAAATTTGCTGCACATACTAAACCGAATGTCAGGAACATGCAACCTGCTGTTATGAGTCAGAAATATTCAAAGTTTACCCCCGGAGCTTCAATTTTTGCCTCCGGAGCTTCAGTTTTTGCCTCCGGAGGTACTGATTTTCGTGCTACACAAGTAACACCTCATAGGTCAGTAGTTAAGAACAAAAGATCCCAAACTTTGACTTATAAAACTGTTGTTTTATCTCAGCTTTCGCATGTTATTCCTGCTGAACGTCGTGTGACTCAGTACTGGATTCCTTAATGCCTTTTAACTAACCCTAGTATTGAGTCATCGACGTATTGTGCTTCTCTGTAGGTTACACGCTTGAGGAAGGAGAACATTTGGATTGTGGATTCAGATTTCTCACGCCACATGACCGGTAACAAAGAATGGTTCTCCTCTCTCTCTTTTGTGTCACGTGTAGAGAATGTTACTTTTGCCGATAATTCTTCAACTCCTATAATTGCTAAGGGTTCGGTTAGAGTAAATGATCACTACACTTTGAAGGATGTGGCACTTGTCAAAAATTTGAAATACAACTTGCTTTCTATTTCACAATTGCTTGATGAAAATCTGGAAATTATTTTTAATAAAAACTGCTGCAAAGTTGTAGGTTCAAATAGTGAGCTTATCTTTAACATGTCTCGGTTTGGAAGAGTTTTTAAAACTAATTTCGATATGTCTTCCTTTAAGCATAGATGTCTAGTTGCAAATGATTCTAAAGATTTATATTTTAGACTTGGTCATGTAAGCTTTGATCATCTCACGCGTGTTAGTGCTCTTGATCGCATACGTGGGCTGCCTAATCTTAAAGGGGACAAAGAAATTGTGTGCTCTTCTTATAGACATGCTAAGATGGTTGCAGGTTCACATGCTCCTCTCACAATGACCATGACAACTAAACCGGGTCAACTTTTACACCTTGACACCGTAGGACCTTCACGCGTTCAATCCTTCGGAGGTGAATGGTATGTTCTTGTGATTGTTGATGACTATTCTAGATACTCTTGGGTTTACTTTATGGCATCTAAGAATGAAGTTTTTAGTCAATTTAAACTTTATTTCTTAGATTATCAATTGATCACCCAGGATCTTTAAGAGCAATTAGAAGTGATATTGGAACCGAATTTACAAATCAATCATTTGATCACTTTTGTGCTGAAAATGCAATAGATCATCAATTTCCTTCACCACATGTACCTCAACAAAACGGTGTTGTAGAGAGAAAGAACAGAACCTTAGTTGAGATGGCTAGGACTATACTTGATGAATATCAAACTCCAAGGAAATTTTGGGCTGATGCAATTGCAACCGCTTGTTATGTCTCAAATCGTATTTTCTTACGCGCTAATCTAGGTAAAACACCATATGAGCTTAGGTTTGGACATAGGCCTAGTGTCACACACTTTAGAGTCTTTGGATGTAAAATGCTTTGTTAAGAAACATGGTAATCTTGATAAATTTGAAGCTAGATCTGTTGATGGCATATTTTTTTGTTATCCATCTCATACTAGAGACTACCTTATGCTTTTACTTGATACTAACAAAATTGTGGAGACTTCTGAGGTTTCATTTGATGAAGCTTGCTCACAAATTCTTTGGATTGTTCAAACACTTAAGGACTATGGGGTTGATCTAGATAGTGTTCCACTGTTTTGTGATAACACTAGTGCCATTTGCATTGCTAAAAATCCCGTGCAACATTTGAGAACTAAGCACATTGACATTAGATATCACTTTCTCTGTGATAATGTCGAAAAAGGGAATATTGTGCTTCACCATGTAGATACCGAACAACAATTGCCTGACATTTTTACAAAACCTTTGAATTTCACTCGTTTTTGTTACATTCGTAGTGAAATAGGGGTTATGTATCCTCATGGCTTAAATTGAGGGAGAATTTTGAAACTTGGGAAGTCTATGTGTGAATCTGAAATTAAAATAATATGAGCATAGTATTTCATGCATATATGATTTTGTGATTTCGTTTTTCATGCTGAAAGTTTTTACTACATTACTCGTGTTATACATTTTGTAGTTTTTACCATGTCTAGTAATTGGAATAATTACTTACAATAAATCTGGTCATGGTCGAACTTTCTTGCTGTTTTGAACTTATTGCATGCTCACAAGTGCTTTTAATCATAAAGAATTAATCAAGTAATTAACTCACATGTTGAGTTTTTATGTTCAAATAAAAAAATGATAAAAGATCAAGAGAATATGCATGCATCACACTTCTTCTTTTGAGATGGCTTATCATTGCACTTAGATATGAACTTGAAAGGAGTTGTGTATGAATAAAACCATGTCCTTAAGCTTCTGACTGTCAAATGACATAGGCTTGGCTTGGTTGGTTAGAATAAGGTTGATGCTGCATATAATCTCTTGCAAATGTCATAAGATCAAAATTTGTGCTTTAAATGTTAAATAAAATGTAGCAACAAGTATCATGCTTTTAGGTCTTGAAATAGTTAAGTTTGTGAGATCATGACTTGCTTAAATTGAAAATTACACTTGATCTCTAGCATGGCTTACACTACTTTATGTATCTCATTGATGTGTTAGTGTAAGTTACTTGATAGTATGATTTGGATGAGCTTTGTTTTATATGTATATGTTATAATGTGCTCATAAAAAATTAAAATTTCTCTTTTGTACCTTGCTGAATACATTGTCAAAGGGGGAGAAATTGATCACACATTGCACACATTCACAAGTGTTTTCACATGATTCTTCTCAGGGGGAGAATTTTTGGTATTTTTGTTTTTCTTCTCATTTTATTTCTGATTTACAAAGGGGGAGAAATTGTTTTTAAAACTTTTCATGTGAATAAGCCAATGTTCGGATTTTAAGTGGTGTTGCCAATGCATTCATCAAGGGGAAGATTGTGAGACCTATGTGTGTTGAATACATTGGCTTTGGCGATAAAAGTTTTGAATACTACCAAAATACCTTTTTAACAATGTCCGACAATAGGTCCGAAATAAGGTCCGACTTGCTTTGTCTAGGTCTGACTTATTTTGGCTAGGTCCGACTTGTTTTTGCTAGCTCCGGTGCTAGGTCTGACTAGCTTTGGTAAGTTCCGTGCTAGGTCCGACTAAGCTTTAGTAAGCTCCGGCGCTAGGTCCGACTAGATTTGGTAAGCTCCGGTTCAAGGTCCGGTTAGCTTTGGTAAGGTTCGGAGCTTGATTGCAATGGTTCTGCTTTTAAGTTGCAATGTTTCGAACTTGCTTTACTCTTATGAAAAGTTTGCTTAGTATTATTTTACTAAGTTTGTGGTGTGTTTTGGTGGTTATGGCTGATATCATTTTGCTATGGTTTACAACATGCTTATGTGAGGTGCTCACGTAAGATGTTGTAGTTTCGGAACTAACGAGAGTCAAGTCTAGGACTTGTGCTCGAAAGTATTGATTGTTTATTCATGTGCAGGTGTTGCTTGAGTTCAAGACATGGCTGGTGATGGGATCCATTGAACTAGTCTTAGGGAGAAGATGAGGTTCAACAACCAAGTTCGGGAGGAATTGTGGTTGAGTTGATCGGAAGGTTGCGTAGTATGTTTGAATCAAGAACAATGCATATGAAGGTATCTTGGACGTCGTTGGAAGATGTTTGCATGTGTGCAAGGAGTGCATGGATGTGGCTGCATGGTTCCAAGGCGTGATTAAGAGATGTGGACGTAAAGAATTGGTCGGAAAGGTCCAACCGACTAGGTTATGGACTCAGTCTGCGGCTGAGTCGTGTTTGACTCAAATATGGAAAGTTTTGAGTTGGTTATGATAGGATTTCATGTGGGTCACGAATTTGAGTTGTTTTAGAAATGTTTGGGACGTTACTAAGGTGTTTGGAAGTCTTATGATTACTTCTATCTGCGTGTAGAAGAGTCTTGAGCAGTATTGGAAAGTTACAGTCTGAATCCAAGTAGGAGTAGGAGTCCTAGTTTGAATTGGGTTGGCCTTAGGGCTGGTTATATAAGCAAGGGAGGCCAAGGCTCGTGTGGACACGACTTTGGGGTTGTTCCTCTTGTGTTTTGATAAACAAAATTCGTATTCTAAAGGAACTTTTGTGCCTTGTTCGTCCGACTTGTTTCAGACAAGTTTTTCTCGTCGAGTTTCTGTTCAGCACTACCTTGCTTCGGTGGTTTTATCATAACTCGAGTTTTACAGATCCAATTGATGTGATTCTTTTTGGGTTGTCTTCACAACTTGATTATCTATCGTCTGTGAAAATTTCACGGAAATTGAATTTGTGGTTTCTGATCTACACGAGTTTCTTTGCAGTATTCCAGAACTGTTTTTCTCGCGTAGGACAGATTGACCTTTGTTCGATCTTTCGATCCTAACTTGAGTTTCTCTCAACGGATTTTCATGATTCTTGTTGTGACGTATTCGTGACTTGATTCTCTACAATCTATAATTGTTTTGTCACAGTTGAACACGTTTAGATTAGTCGCACACACAGTTTCTTTAACAGATCGGTTTTCTGCTGAGAGGTGTTTTGTTGCTTCCGCTGAAAAGTTTTTATCTACCATTCACCCCCCTCTGGTAGCTTTACACGTTTACTTCGATCCTACAACAAGTGCCAAAGTCGTGGACATATTGCTGCTGAATGTCCTACACGGAAGACCATGATTATTAATGAACAAGGTGAAGGGGATCTGAGAACAAACCACAAGATGCACCAATCTTTGATGAGGAAATTGGAAATAACGAGAATGTGACCCAACCCAATGAAGGTGAATCTGAAAATGAACCACGAGATGCACCAATATTTGATGAGAAAATTATAGATGATGAGAATATGATCCAGCCCGATGAAGATGACAATAATTGCATCATTTCTCATCAAATGCTTTATGTTACTAGTGCAACTGCAGAAAATGAACAACAACACAATTTGTTTCACTCCGAAGGCATGATCAAGGAGAAGCTATGCAAAATTATTTTTGATCATGGCAGCTGCAATAATATTGCAAGTCAGGAATTGGTGTAGAAACTGGAGTTCAAACAGCGGCATCTTCCTAATTCATACAAGATGCAGAGGTTTCATGATTATGGGGCACTCCATGTAACCAACATCATGACCGTTCCTTCCTCTATTGGGAATTATAAAGACAAAGTAAAATGTGATGTGGATCCTATGCACGCATACGAACTGCTTTTGCAAATACCTTGGTTATATTTTTCGGTAGTTCAGATTTGTGATCGTGTTAACAAACTTATCTTCATGAACAATGAAGAGCCTCCCACTTTACTTCCTTGGCCATTGGAAGAAATTGAGAACAAAATTTTGAAAAGAATCCGGCGGGAGAGTGAGAACCTCTTGCGAGTGACCCACAAACATAGTAACAGAGTATCTCCAAAGCCAAATAAAACTCCACAGCCGCAAATGACCGAGCCAAAGGGAAAAGAGGGTTTAGTGATCATAGGTACAAAAGGGGATTTATAAAAATTGAGTGAACCCAATGCCATCATCTTTGTACTCCTGTGCAAGGACAATTTTATTTTTCCTAATGACTTACATTCTACTTTGCCAAATGCATGTTTTGATGTGCCATAGGAAATTGAAGATGTGTGTCCCAAGGAAGAACCACCAGGGATGTCACTCAAGAAAGGAATTGAACATAAAATTGACTTGGTTCCTGGTGCTTCACTTCCAACTCATGCACCATACTGCACCGATCTGAAAGAAACACAAGAAATCGATGCCATGAGCAGGACCTCATTGACAATGGTATGTGCATGAAAGTTTTTCACCTTGTGCAAATTTTGCTTTCATAGTTCCAAAGAAACATGGCTCATGAAAAATATTTGCTGATTGTCATGTAATAAATAATATTACAATAAGGTATAAGCATCCCATACTTTTCTTGATGGCATACTTGATGACCTTAATGGTGCTATCATTTTCACAAAAGTTGAAGTGAGAACTAGCTATCAAAAAATCCGAATGCGAGAAAGAGATAAGTGGAAAACAACTTTTAAAACAAAGCGTGATTTACATGGCTGATTGATAGTGCTTATTGGATTGTCAAATTCTCCTACACTACAGGAATATAAACAATTAACGACGGCTGGAAACCGTTGTTAATAAACGGTAAATCATCGTGAATAAGTTGTTCATGACGGGGAAGGCTTATTCACGACAGTTATTGGTCGTCACCGATAATTAGTCATAAATAAGATTGTTAACGACGGCTCCCATCGTAAATAAGCTTATTCGAGACGGCTAAATAATACCGTCATGAATAAAATCCCTGGCTGCCACGTGGAACGGGGGATTTATTCACGACGAGACCGTCGTGAATACTTCACTTTATTCACGATAACCCCGTCGTGAATAAGCATGGTACTATTTACGACGGGGCGGGCCGTCGTAAGGAATTTTGGCTTATTTATGATGGTCATGACCAGAAAACCGTCGTAAATAAGGTTGGTAATTTTTTTTTAAAAAAAAGACAAAATTCTGCCCTGGCTTCGAGGCCAGTCATGGCTTGATGGCCAGGTCACACAGGCAGTCAAAATATTATAAACATAATAGTAATTCATGAACACTAGACACACACACCACACTACGCACTACCACGTCCGCTACCTCCAGAACCCGGGAAGTCGTCCTCGATCTTTCGTCCCCCTGCTAGGTGCGGCGATGGCGTGTGAGCCTCGGTCGCGGAGCACTGTTATGTATAAGTGTAGTTACACAAGTTATAAGTTTGAAAATGCATGTTTGACTAAGTTAGCTTACTATAACCTATAATTGATCAAGTTAAACTAGGTTTGTCTATATTTGACTTAGTTTGGTGATATTCTAAGAAATTTGGTTAAATTTATCAAATATGGCTATGTTGTGGAAGTTTGAGTAAATTTATACCTCTGCTCCAGTAAACAGGGCCTATGGCTCTTGTGGAGCCTGCCACTATGGGAAGACGGCCGGCTGCCCTTCCGCCATAGCCTGTGAACACAAAACATTATCACATAACTGTCATTGCTTTGTTAGAAATATTAAGTAAAACGACTAGTACATACCTGCATTTCTGCTTGCATCTGTAGCAGGAACGAGACTTGATACTCATCCGGAGCCCTCTTATCCGTGACTTCACGCTCCCTTTCTAGTCGGAGCTCCTCTTGGGTCCTACAAAGCTCCTCCCGGACAATCTGGAGCTCCAGGGAGCTAGCCTGCCTCGCTCATGTCTGTCACGATGAAGAGCAACTCGAGGAAGGCCGTGCCTCCCCCAAGTCGACAACTTCATCGAAGATGGCAATCCTACAAAAGAAGAAAGATTATTAAATTTTTGTAACTCAAATTCCTTGACATTAAAGAAATTAGAGAACTCACCGTCCGTGAGGTTTTCCTCCTCCGGTTGCATAGGCGGCTTCTGGGATGTTTGGCGCGCTCTGCCAATCGAAGCCTTCACCGTGAAACCTTCACAAATACGAAAAGATAACATCATAAAAACTATTTAAGAAAACTCAATACAAATACAAAACAACTCACCCGCGCTTCTGACGCCGCCTGAGAATACAACTTGTTAGGCTGTGATGGATCACTTCCTCTATCACCCCTCTTCCAGAACTGAATCGGAGTCGGCTCCTAACCGCTCTCGTGCTCCTATATATATATATATATGTGTTAGTACAATGAATAAGTTAAACATATTTAAAAACAATAGTAATCATACTTACCATGCGTTTAGCCAGACGTAAGTAGCCGTTCGCACCAAACATGTGTTTCCCATCCTTCACTATGCTCTGTCGGTGGGTTCTAGAAACTTCCTACAACTTATGACTCACCCACAGAGCACACAGGGCACGGTAGTCCTCCGGGCGGCCGTCTAACCAAGCTACACCGACCTGCATACATTTATTATTATGTTATAGACATTTTACCTATTGTTCTTCTTCTATATTTTAAAATAAATATTTTACAATTTACCTCTACGTACTACTCTACCGTCAAGTACCTGGGAGCCATGTTCCTGAATGCCCCCAGCTCACCCTCTTTCGGATGCAGCTTCATGTATGCTCTTGTTGCTTGAATTCTTACGTTCGATAGCAACTGCGTAACGAGCTTCCGGGCGTTCTTACGGAACACGGATCTGGCATAGTCCACCTCGCCCTCGTCCTCCAAACGGTACCCTGCCTGGAAAAACATATTTATACATCATTGGTATTAACCACATTATAGACTTGTAATACAAAAATATATATTTCATGCTTACCATGAAGTTGGACCACACAGCCTCCTGGTGGTTGCCATGAGCAACATGCTGGGCGGTGGTATAATCGTCCCACAACGTGGCAGGGACACCGTTCACTACATCGGGGTAGTGCAAACGGATAAGCCGCCCGAGGGCACTATTTACCTGCTTGTGTCGTCCTTGACCCGTGAACGAATCATCGTACCAAGACCTGATAGAGAATGGTAAATCAATACATCTATAACACTAAAATAATCTAAATTGAAGAGTTAGAGATTTACTTATATATCTCCAACTGGACGAATAACTATCTGATCATCTGGGTTTGCAAGAGCCGGAGGAGGAGCCACATAGTGACTCCTCCTAGTCCGACACCTCAGAGGTGGCTCGACGTCAAGTGACCCGGAGGAGTGGTCACCGAAGAGTCTGGAAGTGGGTCCACAGGCGGATCCACAGGCTGGCTACCAGAACCCAAAGGTGGTCAGCCTGTGCTGGCTGCAGAGGACCTCTCGTCTCTGAGTCCTCGGAACTAGAGTCCTCCTGATAATTTAAAAGAATAGTAATGTAGATAAATAAAGTAATTATTGACATTATAAGATTTATGAAATGATATTTACCTCGTCTGACCGCTTTATGGTGACTGCTACGCCTCTTAGCTCTGGTAGCTGACTCATCAAAGCAGCCAGTCTAGCAGAAAGCCCGCTAGACATACTGCCGTGAAAGACGTCAGCTGCCCTGCGCAGAAAACCTTGAGCTTCACTCCTCGCCTTTCCCTTTCCTCTACCACTGCTCGACGACATCCGATTGAAAAGAAAAATTGGTAATGAATGTAAAGTAAAATATATAAGATGATAGAAGAGATAAAAGAAATGTTACTTGAAATTTGTTTCAAAATCCATCAGTATCATGACCATGAACTCTACTCCTTAATCCGGACCACCGATCTTTTATCGTGATTAGTTTTCATTTTCGCATTTCACGAGTTTGTAAATTTTGAGCATCTCCAACTAACTCATCGAGGCCTAGACCAGGTCCAATGACAAAAGAGTCCGACAACTCTTGTTCTTGGTAAACCTCATCAGTCTCAGCGTTCAACGACAACAAACTATCTCGGTACCCAGCATCATCTGGTGTATGTAACTGTTCACGAGGATTCATCTTTTGTACAACTCACCAAGCATGTATATTTTTGCATGGATAATGTAAATAATACACCTGCTGGACTTGATATGCAAGGACAATGGTGTCGTGGCCTCGTAGCCCTTTGTTGTGTTTGACTTCTATCATGCCAAATTGGTTATGTCGAGTTCCATTATTGTTGTCAAACCATTCGCAGTAAAATAAGACTACTTTAAGCTCCTTATTCCCGTCAAAACTGAATTCAAGAATTTTTTTTAATGATCCCATAATAATTAGTTTCTCGTCCTTCAGCGTCAACAGCCGTAGTAACAACACCGGTATTACAAGTTGCCGCGAGAGGACGAAGAGTTTCAAATTCAGTTGAGCGGAATCGGAAACTATTGTTGTCGTATTGACTTCTAACTTTAATGGATCCATAGGACAGCTGACGCAAGTCCTCATGGATACCGGCATCTTTTTTTGCACGGTCCAAAACATAGATGTTAGAAGACTATATCGTGCAATACTCGTAAGTCATATGAGAATAAAGACAATAAAGCTTTACATGATCTCTAAACCAAGATTGAAAGTTAAGCCCTCCATTTAGCCCATAATGTCACATCATTTCTACTTGCTTGCTCGTAGGTTGATGCTTAGATTTCCAATTTTGGCGATCAAACTCACTGTAAATATAATGAAAAATAGCAATTAGAATATATGTATGACAAACTAGTATCAATTAGTATAGATGGTTAACAAACACTTAATCAAAATATTTGTCCATCCCATCCATATTAGCGTACATATAGAGCAAAGCAGCCGTCTTTTCTTCTGTCGTGGCGTCGTAGCTCATGCTACTACCAACGGTGGTGCCTCTCGTTTGAAAAATGGAGAGGTCACTAAGAGGAGGTGCTTCATCGACATTGTAACGCAACGTAGGAGCATTAACATTGTGTTCCTCTGCAAAGCAAACACTTGAGAAGTAGCATATCTCCTGAAATGTAAATGCTCCGGTGATGCATCCTTCAACCATTGCTCTATTATGAACCATTGGTTTAAGACACCTGAGTGCTCTTTCAATGTGGTACATCCACCTATTTGAACAGGGCCACCCACTTTAGCTTCATATGGAAGATGGATTAGGAGGTGTTGCATTCAGTTGAAGAACCCCGAAGGAAAAACTTTTTCCATCTTACATACCAAAACTGGTATCTCCTTTTCCAACTTCTCCATCATCTCCTTTATGATTTCTTTAGCACAAAGCTGTCTATAAAAATAGCTCAGCTCAGCTAACACCTTCCACACTGCATCGTCAAGGTAGACCCGAAACATAACCGGCAAAAGTCTTTCCATAATTATGTGATAATCATAACTTTTCAACCCAGTGAGCTTTCCTGTCTTCACATTCACAACTCATCTCAGGCTAGCAACATAACCATCTGGGAATTTTAAAATTTTCAACCACCGCAAGACTTCTTTCTTTTCTTTAGGTCTAAGATAGAAAGTAGTGTGTGGTTTTCCACTGGTTTCAGAAAGCTCAAGACTTGGGCGGTTACAAACCTCTGCCAAATCTTTTCGAGCCTTAATATTGTGTTTTGTTTTGCCCATCACATCCAAGCATGTGCTTATGATGCATTCGATCATATCACGCTCCTGGTGCATGACATCAGTGTTATGCATTAGAATTAAGGACTTTACAAACGGTAGTTCCCATGATACGCATACATAAGTCCAATTGTTATCCTCTCCGTAACCAACAGAATATCCAGGACGATTTTCATCTACTAGCTTGTCCAACAAGGCACATATCTCTGACCCGTTCAAACGTTGAGGTGGTCCTTTTGTGGCAACGGTGTTCTTTCTGAAGGCATTCCTCTGTTGTTTGAACATGTAATTCGGAGGTAGCCAACGTCGACGACAATCGAAGTAACATATCTTGCCACCATGACTAAGACGGAAACATTCCGTGTCCACAGCACATATCGGATATGTCAAATGATCATGAGTACTCCAGCCGGAAAATATGTCGTATGCTGGCAAATCATCAACAAACCACAAGTATGCAGCTTGAAGGATGACTTTCTGTTTTTTGTAACAACGGTACGCTTTGATTCCTGTCCATAACAATTTCAACCCTTCAATCAACGGCTTCAACATCACGTTGAGTCGTGAACCAGGATGATCTGGTCCAGGAACAATGAGGCAAAGGAACATGAATTCATACTTGATACAGAGAGATGGTGGTAGGTTGTACGGAATAGCGAACATGGGCCAACATGAGTATGGTGTGGCGTTTGTACTGAACGGCGAGAAGCAATATGTCGCTAACCCGGTGCGAATATTTCTTGCATCGTTGGCGAAATGTGGATTGAAGCAGTCCAACGCCTTCCGTGCCTCACCATCGGACGGGTGCACCATGACTTCGAGGTTCTCACGTACATCTTCTTTGTGCCATCTCATATGTCTGGCAGTTCTTTTTGACAGAAGTAAGATCTTCAACCGAGGTGTGATAGGAAACTAACGAAGCTGCTTATGTGCGACTTCAGTCTGTACACGCTCTCCTTCATCATTATCAACATCGACAAACCTCGATTTGCCACATTGTAAGCACTTCTTCTCGTTGGCGTGCTCTTTCCAAAAAAAGCATGCAGTTGGCTGGGCAAACATCAATCTTCTCATATTTCATACCAAGACCAGAAATTAATTTCTTGTATTGGTACATATCTTTCGGCACTTTATGCGGTTGAGGAAGGATATCGCTGATCAATTTGATGAGATCGTTGTAACAATTATTGTAGAAGAAATACTTAGACTTTATTGCCATGAGTCTGGTCATGAAATTAAGAAGAATCACTTTTGTGTGTTCGCGTGGTGGCTCTTCGGAAACTTTGAGAAGCTTAAAAAACATTTCAACCTCCGTTGTAGGAGCATCCATCCTTCAACTCAAGATCTATGGATTCAAGCATCTCGTTCATCCTATCGACTCCTGTGCTATCATTCACCACTTCATCTTCTACAGCTTTGAAACGTGTCTTTCCGTGAAAGTACCATATCTCATACTTTTACATGAAACCGTTTCGACACAAGTGAAATGTCAACATTACCTTGTCGAAAATTTTTGCATTCTGGCATTTGGTACATGGGCACCGCACCCTACTGCTGTTGGAAGACGAAAAAATTCATTGTATAAAAGCATCTGTTTTGGTGAACCACTCCTCTTAGTGATGCCCATTCTTTTTTCAACCAGAATACATTCAAGTTCAGTCTTCAGCCATATCTAAGGATCTACCTTTGAAGCGGACAAATCATTATTAGTACATTTTTATGTCTTGTCACAACCCCTACAACTAGGAAGATATGTCCTAAACCCACCTAAGAGTGACCGAGGTAACATGCTTATGACGAGATAGGGAGTACGAATCCATACGAAATTTCAGCAGCATAACCCCGTTGTTCTCCAACTGCATGCCCAAAAATGATGCAGCGGAGAATATTAGGGTTATGCTATCAAAATCAAGTCCAGATCCAGACCTCGTACCTAATTTATCCAAAGCACGTCCCCAATCACTCTCAGACTGTTCAAAAACTGGACAATTCTGAACCTGCACGCCTCACATGCCTATCGCATGTGAGACGTGCAGATTTGAAACGGGTAATTACTTTATATAGGTTGTGTTACTCATTTTCATTTTTCAGTCATTTACGTGAGAGGAAAGAACGAGAAAGAGGGGGTAAGTTGGTCAGAGTTAAAAGTTCAAAGGGCCTATGTCGAGTCGGGTGTCCCGGGTTGGGCCGTGCCGGGTCGGGTCATGCCATGCCGGGTTGGGTCATGCCGGGTCAAGCCTTGCAGGGTTGGGCCGTGCTGGGTCAGGCCGTGACAGGTCATGTCGGGACGGCCTGAAACCCGTTATATACGTATAATTATTAAACACTCACAATCAATTAATTAACTAATTCAAAACTAAATAAACAATTAATTAAAACTAATTAACTTATGAAACTAATGGAACAATTAAAAACTAATTAAACAATTACAAACTAGTTAAATATACTAATTACAAACTAATTAAAAACTAAAAACAAACTAATTACAAACTAACAAAGTGATTAATTAACAAATTAATCACCTAAATTAAACTAATTAAAACATAATTACAAAGTAAGCTAAACTATTTAATTTAAACTAATTACAAACTAAACTAAATAACTAATTAAACTAAATAACTAAACTAATTAAATAACTAGAACTAATTAAAAAACCTTAACTGGTCGGGGCCGGGTGGCGCCGGGTCGGGGCAGGTCGAGGTGGCGGCAAAGGGCCGGCCGGGGCTAGCCGGGGCAGGGGGCTCACCAGCAGCGAATTTGGAGCTCCCCACACTTGACACGACGCGCGGGGGCGGGGGAGGCCGGGGCGGTGGCGGTTGCGCGCTGGTGTGGTGGCGGCGGTGCGAGGGAGCGGCGGGGGCGGCGGCGCAGGGGGGCGGTGGTGGAACGGATCGGGGTGGGCGCGGGCGTGAATGCCCGCACCGACCGCGGCTCGGGCGGGTATATAACCCTTATTTACGATGGCCAGGGAACAACCGTCGTAAATAAGGTGGTAATTACGACGGTGAGAGCTGACCGTCGTGAATAACGTAATTATTCACGATGGTCTAGGTCAACCGTCATGAATAAGTACGTTATTAACGACGGCCATTTTACACCGTCGTCAACAGTTTTATTAACGACGGTACCATCGTTAATAATTTTGGCCGTCGTTAATTTCTCTTTTTCTACTTTTTTGAGATTAATAAATCATGTTTCTAAAGCCTTCATTGAAAATTTTGTTGAATTTCTCGTAGGTTGATGCCTATGTTTCCAGTTTTGGTTGTGGAACTCGATGTACACACAAAACATTTATTGTCAACATTAGCATACATGTATTGGGAAATACAATAATCATCATAAATGTAAGAGAAACACTTACTCAAAATATTTCTCTAAGCCATCGATATTAGCATACATGTAGAGTAAAGCAGCAGTTCTTTCTCTTTCAGTAAAATCGTATATCGTGTTGCTGCCAACAGTAGTTCCCCTCTATTCAAAAATAGAGAGATCACTAACTGGTGGTTCGTCATCTACATTGTATCGCATTTCCGAAGTATTGACATTGTTTTCCTCTGCAAAGTTGAAACTAGAAAAGTAACCTACTTCTTTTAGAGTAAATGCTTCGGCAATGCACCCTTCAATCCTTGCTCTATTGCCAACCATAGTTTTCAGATATCTCAATGCTCTTTCAATATGGTACATCCATCTATATTGCACAAGAACACCAACTTTTGCTTCGAATGGAAGATGGATAAGAAGATGCTGCATTGGATTGAAGAAACCAGGAGGAAATATTTTTTCCATCTTACATAAAAGTAAAGGTATCTCCTTCTCTAACTTCTCTATCATGTATTTCGTTATTTCTTTGGCACATAGCTGCCTATAGAATAGTGAGAGCTCAGCTAACACCTTCCACACCACATCATCTAGATATCCCCGAAACATAACAGGTAAGAGTCTTTCCATTATTATATGATAATCATGACTCTTCAACCTAGTGAGCTTTCCCGTTTTGACATTCACAGGTCGTCTCAGACTAGCAGCATAACCATCTGGGAATTTCAAAGTTTTTAACCATTCCATAACTTGTTTCTTTTCGTTCGGTCGAAGCACGAAAGAAGCACGTGGCTTACCACCGCTTTCAGAGAGCTCAAGAGTAGGTCGATTACAAATCTCGACCAAATCCTTTCGAGCCATTAAGTTGTCTTTCATTTTGCCCGTGATATCCATGCACGTGCTTATGATACATTCGGCCATTTTACGCTCCTGATGCATTACATCAATATTATGCATCAGTATCAAAGACTTCGCATATTGTAGCTCCCAAATTCCACATACATGAGTCAAGTTGTGAACTTTTCTGTAACCTACAAAGAATCCAGGGCGAGCTTCATCAGGACTAGTTTGTCCAACACATCGGATACTTCACACCCGCTTAGGCGTTTAGGTGGTTCCTTAGTGACAACAGTATCTTTTCTGAAGACATTCCTCTATTGCCTGAATGGGTGGTTTGAGGAAGCCAACGCCTATGACAATCAAAGTAGCTTATCTTGCCACCGTTTGTAAGTCGAAAACACTATGTGCCAGACGCACATATGGGACACGACAAACGACCGAATGTGCTCCATCCAGAAAATATGTCGTACGCAGGGAAATCATGGACAGACCACAAATAAGCAGCTCGAAGGTTGAATTTTTGCTTCTTGTAACAATCATACGCTTCAACTCCAGTCCACAACGATTTCAATTCTTCAATCAATGGTTTCAACATCACATTGAGACGTAATCCCGGATGATCTGGTCCTGGTATAATGAGCCTAAGAAACATGAACTCGTACTTCATACAAAGAGAAGATGGTAGGTTGTACGAAATAACAAACACGGGCCAACAGGAGTATGGTGTGGCATTTGTACTGAAAGGTGAAAATCAATCCGTCGCTAACCCGATGCGAACATTTCTCGCATCACTAGCAAAAGCAAGATCGAAAGAGTCCAAAGACTTCCATGTAACACCGTCCGACGAATGGGTCAACACATCTTTGTTCTCACGCACACCTTCTTTATGCCATCTCATGTGTCTGGCACATATTTTTGAAAGAAACAATCGCTTCAATCGAGGTGTCACTGGCAAGTAATTCAATTGCTTATGTGCAACTTCTGTCATTACTTTATCACCATCGTCATTGACAACTTCGACAAACCTTAATTTCCCACACTTTAAATAATTCTTCTCTTTGTCGTGCTCTTTCCAGAATAGCATGCAGTTATCTAGACACACGTCAATTTTATCATATTTCATACCCAGACCAGATAGCAATTTCTTGGAGTGATACATATCTTTGGGCAGTTTATGAGGTTGTGGAGGAGCATCGCTGATAAGTTTCATCATATCACCGTAGCAATTATTAGAGAAGAAATACTTAGATTTGATTGCCATAAATCTGGTCATGAAAGTAAGAAGGCTCATTTCAGTATGATCATGCAACGCCTCTTCTGAAGCTTTCAAGATATTAAAGAATGTGTCTGCCTCAGTTATAGGCGGATCCTCTATTTGTATATCTTCTAACATCTTATCAATCCTATAAACACCCGGACAATCATCATCATCATCTTCCACTACATGTAGGGCTCGAGGAGCAGACTCGCCGTGAAAACTCCACACCTCATAATATGGCATGTAACCGTTTCTGCACAAGTGTAATGACAATGTTGTTTTGTCCAGAAACTTAGTATTCCAGCATTTCGCACATGGACAACGAACTTTATCGGTCGTAGACAATAAAAACACTCGATCAATAAAGATGTATGTCCCGGCATACCACTCATCTGAGTGACCAGTTGCCTTGTTCCAACCGGTATACATCCAACTACGGTCTTCACTCATGTTTGATTCTGAAGTTTTAAGTCAATGAAAATAATAGTTATTTTATAATTTATTTATGTCACGGCCCTACATCTATTGGAAAGGATAGGTCCTAAACCCACCCAAGAGTGACCGAGACGAACGTGCTTATGACAAGACACGATGTCTAGATTCAAATGAAATTTCGGCAGCATAACCCCGCTGTTCTCCAACTGCACACCCGAAAATGGTGCAGCGGAGAACATTAGGGTTACATTGTCGAAACTACGTCCAAATCCAGACCCCGCGTCTCATCATAAGCACGCCCTCTCGGTCACTCCCAGGCTGTCCAAAAAGGGACAATTCTGAACCTACACGCCTCACAGGCGTAACACATGTGAGACGGGCCGGTTTGAAATGGGTGACGCATATTGTAAAGGTTTACGTCAATCTTTCATTTTTGAGTCATTTAAAAGAGAGAGAGAGGAAAGAACGAGAGAGAGAAGAAAAGAACGAGATAGAGAATGAAAGAACGAGAGAGAGAGAGAGAAGTGGGTCAGCCGTCCTAAGTTATGCCCCACGAGGCGGCAGGGCGGGGCAGCGGTGGCGGCGCGGCGGCAGGGCGGGGCGTGGCGGCGGGGAGGCGCAGCGGCAGGGCGGGGTGTGGCAGCGGGGAGGCACGGCGGCAGGGCGAGGCGGCCTAGGTTGTTCACCCCGTGCTTGTGTAGACACATACGTTACCACTAAATGGGTCGTGTCGGGCCCTAAATGGGTTGTTTTGGCCCAAACCAGTCCGAAGCCCATTTATGTACATATAGTACTTAAACAGTCAAACAATTAAAATAATAATTAAACAATAATCAATTAAACTATTAACTCATATGTATTAATCATCTAAACAATTAACAATTCATCTAAACAATCATAATTACCATAGTTAACAAGCTTATCAATTCTAAGCAATTAAAAAAATTACACCTAGCTAGCAATTCAAATAAACCTAGGCAATAATTAAACCTAAGCATATCAATTCATCTAAATCTAAATAATTAGCCACTAAACAATCAAACCCAAATAAGCATAATCTAAACAATTAGCCACTAAACAATTGGTAATTAAAAAAAACTGAGCTTCCTCGGTTGCCTCCATGCCCGGTAATGGAGGCCGGCGTGGGGGACGCTGGCGGCCGGCCATGGGGGTCGCCAGCCGAGGTGGGGAGGGAGGCGGGCGGCTTACCTCACGGTGGAGGCGGCGCGGCGAGCGGCACACGGTGAGGCGGGCGGCGCACGGCGTCGAGGCGGACCGGCACGGCACGGCGGCGCGCAGTGCGACGGGCACAGGGCCGGGCCGTGCAGTGACGTGGGAGCGCGGTGGGGCTAGGCAGCGCGTGGGGCGGCGCTGCGGGGCGGCAGCGGCCGGGTGCACTGCAGCGGGGCTGTGGTGGTCGGGGCAGTGACGTCCGGTGCGGCGGCGGCCGGGGTGGAGGGCGGGGAGGTGGCGGCCATGGCGGGGCGGTGGCGGCCGGGGCGGGGAAGGCCGGGGCGGCGGCGGCTTGGTGGAGGGCGGGGCAGAGGCGGCCGGGGACGCGGCCGGGTCCGTCGGCGGCTCGGGTGGCAGGCGGGGTGGCGCTTCGGGCGGCGGGCGGTGCTCGGGCGTGGCGGCAGGGGCTCGGGTCGGCGCGGGCATGAATGCCCGCGCCGACCCGGGCCCGCGGGTATATAAGACTTATTTACGACGGCCTGTATGTGGCCGTCGAAAATAAGCTTATTTACGACAGTCGTAATTAGATACGACAGCCAGCCGCATGGGCTGTCGTAAATAAGGGATATATACGACATCCTAGGGTTGGCTGTCATATATAAGCTCTATTTATGACAGCCAATTAGTAAACGACGGTTGTACCGTCGTATATAACCTTATGTACGACGTCGTGTTCGGACCGTCGTATATAAGGTTATATATGACGGCTGGCCGTCGTATGTGAAGCCGGCTGTCGTATATTGACCTCTTTCCTGTAGTGCAAGTGTTGTTGTCTCAATCAGTGAAAATAAGGTTATCGAAGGAGTGCTTATGCAAGAAGGTTATCCAATTACATACTTCAGTTAAAAGCTAAGTGGTTCAACTCCAAATTGTTTTTTTATGATGAACAATTGTATCCTCTTGTGGGATTTTTGGAAACTTAGCAGCTCAATCTTTTTGTCTAAATTTTTTGTGATACATGCAGATCATGAATGTTTGAAACATCTTAACATTCAATTAAAAATGAACAAAAGACATGCTATATGGAGTCAACTTATTGGGACTTTTTATTACATTGTCTTGTACAAAGGAAAGGACAATGTTGTAGCAGGCATTTTATCTAGACGTCATATTTTGTTGTATCAACTTGATGCAAAAGTTCATGCCTTAGAAAGTATCAAAGACTTGTATGCCACTGATTCATATTTTTCTAAACCATTTTCCAAGTGTTGTGATGGAAAGGGATGGAAAAAGATTCACATGCATAATGGATTTTTATTTGGGGCTAACAAAGTTGCACTCTAGATTACTCTGTTTGTCTAATGTTTGTGCAGAACACTCATGTCGAGGAATTGACTGATCACTTTAGTGTCAAAAAAACGGAACAAGCGCTGGTCGATAATTGTTTTTGGTTCAGCATGAAGAGATGAGGAAAGATATGTTCTATGGTGTGTCACCTGCCACAAAGCTAAGTCACTCTTGAATCCTCATTGTCTATACATTCCTCTATCATTTCTTTATTTTCTATTGGTAGGTGTTTCTATGGACTTTCTTCTTGGTTTACATTGAATAAAAAGGAGAAATTCAATATTTGTTGTGATTGATCACTTCAACAAAATGGATCCTTTATTTCTTATTTTAAGAACGATGATGCGTCACATATTATTGACTTGTTTTTCAGTGAAATCATATGACATCATGGTGAGCCACAGACTATTGTTTCAGATGAGACACGGACTACTGTTTCAGATCATAACACCAAATTTTTTACTTACTTTTGAAAGACATTGTAAGGCAATCTTGGGAAACAGCTGCTATTTTCTACAACATGCCATCCACAAACATTGGGCGCAAGAAAATACGAGACTGTTGAAACAAGCATTTGTGCTAAAATTTTCAAGAAACTTCAACATCAAGAAAAAACAAACAAGAAGATTTAGAAGTATCGAGATCAACTCATTTTCAAGAGAGGAGGGATGATGAGTACAACCTTCAATGATGTTGACTCCTTTTCAAGAGGGGGAGGATGATGTGGACATCCCAGATCACATACACGTACACGAGCTTATGAAGGACTTTCTATGCACACCCGTGTTCAAAAACTCAAACAAGAGGTGAATTCTTTCCTCTCTGGATTATATTTTAATATTGATAAGAATGATATGCTACCTAAGCCGTGTAATTACATGTTACTCAGGTTTACCCATGAAAGAACATCATTAGCTAGCACAAAAAAGAACCAAGTCAGTTTGCACTGTCTGAACTTTCGTTGGCGTGATAGTTCGCCCTGTACGAACTGAGAACGGGTACACTGTAGAAACATCAACTTCACGTGTAATCATGTACCTATCTGTCACGTTTCTGGGCCCATAATACACATGGTGTGAAATCCTATCAAGCCTACTTTCCAAAGCAACAAACGGTGCATCGTTTAGACTTTCCAAGCAGAAGTTATGGCTAAATTACTAATAGCTGGTTTCCCACCTCAAAATATGGTGACTTTAGTTCACACCTAGCTAGGAGGGTTGTTTCTAGTATACATATCACCCTTGTACTCCTGGAAAAAAACCATTGATCATTTGATAAACAATATAATTCTGAGTGCCTTGCACATCTTTGTTCTTTCTGCTTCTTCATGGACTTGTGTAGTGATCCCTCAGGGGTCCCCTTATTCGTGCTCTAGCCTTCCGGGCCTTTTGTGTGGATTAGTTTCCGGTTTGTGGTTCTGCGGTCGTTCAGAGTTCGAGTCGAAATCCTCAAGGTTTCGGTGCCCCTCTCCCCGTCGCTTGGTCGCAACCAACCTTCGCTGGTATAAAGCTAGTTATCTCTGATTGTGGCTCTGTGGTCATTCGGAGATTGAGTCGAAGTTCTCAAAGGCTTCGTTGTCTCTCTCCCCGTCACTTGGTCGCATCCAACCTTGGAAGGTATAAAGCTAGTTACCCCGCTGTTTTCGGCTAGTTGCCATTGTTCATTCCGTTGTCCGATCTTTCCATTTGCTCTTTGTCGTACCTACTACCGTGAAGATCAGGCCACCCCCGGGTTTCACCCTATCATTTGGTATCAGATTTCAGGTTTCCACGGTAGGTACGATCCTTATATCATTCTTTTGTTTCTCACCATTTTTCTGTTATCCGTCTCGTGTTTTCGTGTCATACCTATAGTTCATTAAACCACCACAAAAGTAACCAAACCGTTGTGTAGTACTGCTGGTCTTGTGTCGTTTACATCATTTGTTGTTTGACATATCAATCTGCATTGTGTTAGTCAATCCACATCTTGTTCGCATAAAAAAGAGAGACAAGCGAAAAAAATGTGTTACAACAAAACAGTAAAAAAAGATTTAAGGGCTGCCAGAATATAATCATTGTTGAAAAAAAATCAGATTGGGCAACAAAGTTTACTCATCTTTTGACTTGGTTTACGGCACTTGATCTTCGGTGCTACAAGCCTTCCTTGTTTAGCCATCCAAGCTCCACAAAAATCCGTAACAGGATCTCCCGACTTGTGAACATTTCAACCGCTTAATCACAGCAAGGAATACTACCACATTTTGCACACTCACAGTCCTTGAGAACAGGTAAGAACTTTGGTAAGAAAGTGGTGATATTGTGTGATTCCACTAAAATTTTCTATACCATTTTCCCTCCATTGTTCTAACATGGCAGGATCTGCTTCAACAATTCATGGTGGTAATTCTGAAAAAGAACCACGAGTTTCACGAGCCGAGCTACGCCAATTCGGAAACTCACTATTAGAGACCATGGAAAAGATGTTTAATGAACGTCTCCCACCAGCCGGTGGAAGGGCTGCACTACATCAACATGAAGAATTTAGTGAAAAAAATTCAGATTTTGGGATTGGTTTTCATAACCGTTTCAGAAATGATTGTGGTGGCCTTGGTGATGGAAGACGTACAGGTCTCAAATATCAGCGTAGAGGAAGAACTCAAGGGATGATCATGGGCAATTTGATCATTAGCATGATCGCCATTGGGATGTTGGCTCTGTTGGAGAACATGGTCGCTCCTATGGTAGTCGATCTATCTCAGATTGGTGCCACCGGCAGCAACCCTATACCTCTGTCACTCGGTGCCTCTCTCACTGTCACTTGGTCGCATCCAACCTTGGCAGGTATAAAGCTAGTTACCCCGTTGTTTTCAGCTAGTTACCATTGTTCGTTCCGATGTCTAATCATTCCATTTGCTCTTCGTCGTACTTACTGCCGTGAACATCGGGCCACCCCCGGGTTTCACCCTATCAGACGGGGTAACGTACCCCGAGTACCCGAGAAGTAACCGACCGACCAATCATGCGAAGACACGTAACTCCATGAGCCACAACCTAAAGCACGGACTCGGGATGACGCCACCGCGAGCCTGAGCCCAGGGAAGGAATCGACCCCCAAGGACGGAAGCGACGTCCGACCTTCGAGCTCGGGCAACAAGACCGGAGAAAGGAAGCGATCTGGGCTAGAGCCTGGACAAGAGGTAGGCGGAGAACTTAAAAGCCAACGTGACAGAATGGCAGAGGGAATTTAAGACGGAGCGGAAGGCCACACGTGACAGGACAAGCACGACGCTGGGCCATCATTACCACCTATCCCGTCCGGCTCGGCTTAGGTTTGCAGAGACAGAAAGTAGACGAAGACCGTAGACTAGACTAGACAAGAGAAGGTACTCATCGCTCTTGTACCGCTTTTGGCCGTCTAAGGCCCTGACACACCATGTATAGCCCTGCCCCATTTATGAGGAGTCGGCGGGTAGGTATAGGCGTCCGGGCTATAAAAGGGGAGGCCTGGAATCTCCCCTCGCATGGGGAGAAACGACTCACGCACTCGAGACATAGGCTTTCTTTCGCTCCTGCACTCGAGGAAGTCTCGCTTGTATCCTCGGTTCCTCGAACCACCTGAGCTAATACAAGGCTGATGAACACCCCAGATTGGACGTAGAACACGTTGTCCAAACCAATATAAATAATTATATTTATTAGCTAGTCATCCAGATATAAAACGCGAAGCATTCGATTACTAGCCGGTAGTAAAAATACTGACACAATGGTTATTTGATTCTTGAAGAATATTATATTTGTCCTGTATCTTCAAAATGTTCTTATGGTTATAATGTTTTGTTATCTCTGTCTTTTATTTTAAATAGTCTGCAACGAGGAGCATCTCCGAGGTGGTTCAAGATTGAGTCTAATGTTAGAGAGCTATTGGAAAACTAACAGGGCTTATGACTACTTAGAATTGAAACATAAAATCAATTAGAATAAATATACTAGTATTCAACATAATCAATGCTATTACTATACAGAAATGACTTAAAACATAGAAATGACCATATGCGAGATAAAAGATAGATCGCCTAGCAGGAATATCATCACATCAAATAAGTGTGGGTCGAGTGATATACTTTCAAAGAATCCCGCTATGAAGTATAGGATGAGACGACGAACTTGATGAAGTAGTCGAGAAAGATGGAAGTGCAACGAGCACTTGTGATAGTGCACTTTTTATAAACTTGATCGCCGACACCCATGCAGGTCTTCAGATCACCGGCTTCGGCTTAGAGACACCAGTCTCACTCAGTCCGTTGCACAACAGAAGAAAAGATGACATGACTTGAATACGACGACACAGAAGAGTTAGGGTAGAGGTGAGTTTCTATATATATTCTATTCTCTAGTATCCAACACGTCTACTTTACACTCAAGTAAGCCACCTTGTATTTGATGTGCTATAATTTTAGGAAACTACCCTTCCAAATCTCTACGTGCAACTAATGGGATCACTAATGGGGCATCATGCATGGGTAACGTGCTCCTGCAGTTACGCCTCTCATTACTCATTAGATTGACGTGACAATTTAGATGTTGATAGAGTACCTCATTATGCATGTGTAAAAAATAAAATCGTTTAGTAGAACATAACTCGTCATAATGCGATTGTGCATCGTCACGAGTCATATGTTAGGCTGGTCACAATGATGTACTTGACTACGTTTGCGACGCTTAGCCTTGTGACTGGAAAAAATCGCCTGCACCGGCGTGCGCGGAGAGGTGCTGGAAGTCCCCGCACACTACAATGATGCGCCCAACAACCCGCACCGACACAAGAGCGGGATGCTTTCGTCGTTGGCGGTTCGCTGTCTCCCGCGCGCCCATGGAAGAGCAGCTGGTCTTGGACGAGGGATGGCAGAGCAGGGTGGGTTGGACGCGGTAGACGGCGAGGACACGGAGGCAGCACAATAGATGGTGTTTGTGCTCCACAACGACCACACATGCCGCACCATGGAGGACCACGCCGAGCTGCTGCTCCTCGGGTACGTGCCAGCCTCCTCAACGTCCACCACCGCCTCCTCCCCGAGCACTGTTCTTCTTCCCACAACCGCCGGCGAAGGAGTCTCCAATGCACGATGGCAAGGAGGAAAGATCGAGGGAAAAAGGAGAAAGGTTTTAAGAGGAAAAACGAAATTTCACGGGGAAGAAGAATGGCCAAGGGAAGTTCATGAAGAAGGAGCACGTGGCCTGGGAAAGAAGATAAACGAGGGGGGAATAAGGAAAAAATAAAAGGAAAAAGGTGAGAAAGGAGACCGAATCTGGAGAGGAAGAAGAATGGCCTAGGGAAGTTCATGAAGAAGGAGCACGTGGCCTGGGAAAGAAGATAAACGAGGAGGGAATAAGGAAAAAATAAAAGGAAAGAAGTGAGAAAGGAGACGAAATCTGGAGAGGAAGAAAAGAATACACAAAAGGAAAAGGAAAAAATAAAAGATTTGAAATAAAAAAGGAAAACAGAAATAGAAAAAGGAAAAAGGAAAAAAGAAAGGATAGAAAATAGAAAAAATAAAACTATGTTAGTTGATATAGAGTAGATATTTAGTGTACGACTAGCGCAGAAAGATGTGCTGAAAATTAAGGAATTATTTAGAGTTTACTGAAAAGATGTAGGAATATTGTTTTGGAGCAGACTTTTAGAGCACGAGAGTGCGGACAGCCTTAGACACACGTAAAAACGCAAAATATGCGCACGCATGTGGTTGCATTTATAGCAGCTATTGAAGGTTCTTAAATGTCATACTTGACCGTTAATTCACCTCATAAAATGGATAAAATGAGAACACGACATAGTGGTAGGGGTTAAATACTAACCACTTCCACAAGCGTTAGTGTCTATTTGTATGCAGGTGAATTATACCCAAAAATATTGAGAATTGCGGGGACCAATCCTGAAAACAAGTTTCCAACCAATCAGTCATTGCCACGTGGCAGCACATGGATTCATAGACCCATTCTTAGGCTTATCCAAAGGAATCCAAGGGCAATTCACGTGGGGAAGGAACCAGGGCCCACCTGCCAGACTCGAGGAGAAAGCACACGGCGAACGGGACACGTGGTAGGTCGGTCGAACCAAGGTTTGACCGACTCATTCTTGCCCCCAAACTCAATCTCCTTCCACGTGTCGACACCCTGTGGCTCCCTGAAGGCGGTGGTGATTGATTCGCGCGCATATTCGGGCAGGAACCGACCTAAACTCGTGTATAAATAGCCCCCTCACTCCCTCACTCACACACACCACATGTTTGAGATTAGTACTCCACTCCATAGGCTTAGTGTTGCCTTAGAGGCTGCCAAGATAGGAGGAGGGTGAGGAGAATCTAGGAGAAGGAGGAGGCTTGGCATGTCAAGTTCCTCTCCAACACTTGTACCTCTACGGAAGTTCTCTTAAAATGAGTAAGCTTTAGTGAATTCTATTTAAGTTTTATTCCTAGATTCAATGTAGTTTATTTCAGTAGTTGTTTATGGGTTCATTGCTCTATTCAATTAGGGGCTCTAGTCTTAGCTTTGTATTAAAAAAGATTAGAGTAGTGATTTAGAATGTAAGTGAGGTGCTTAGGTTAGAAATCACCAACGGATACCTCGTAGACTCACAGAATAAAGAGGTAGGCGGTAGGTGGTGACAATCCTATCCGTCCTTCGTAATCCTCCATGTTCAGCTATGCCATAGGCTCCTGGCAGGAGTCGCTCTGGTAAATCAGGGGTAAGCCCGTGCCTGAAGCAAACAACCACCTTACATTACTTTGAATTAAGGACAATCCTTAGGAATTCCTCTCTACGCCTTGCCTACCAAACAAACTGTGTGTCCTTGGGTGAGATGGTTAGAAGATTAACCCACACGTTTCTTAGACTCGATACCCTTGGGAATACTCTTAAGGGAAGTGCTATGAAAGTATTCCGCGCGCTTGCGGATATCATATATATTTCGTTAGAAATACCAACAAGCATTTATGGCGTCGTTGCCAGGGAACGGTTGCCGTTGATCTTCGAATCTTGTCCACCCTCGTATCTATTTTTATATTTCCTTTATTCGTTGTCCCATCACCAACCACATCATTATAGACCAGCCCACCATTCTATCAAATTTTGCCCTAAAGAGTGAGTTCTATGAGCCTCCACCATCGGCGAAACCAATTTGCTCAACCAGCTCTGAACTTCGCCCTGGCTTTATAGCCATGGTTCAGGGACAATCCTTCTCAGGAACAGATTGTGAAAACCCTTAAAACCATCTACAAGAGTTTGAACAATTGTGTTCATGTATTTTAATAAAATGCATGACACAAGATACTATTAAATGGAAGCTATTTTCTTTTTCCTTCAAGGAATAAGTGAAACAATGGTACACTCATACCGTTGGGAAAAAATGGTGATTGGAGAGAACTTTGAGACAAATTTTCTCTTGCATTCTTTCCAATATCCCGAATTGTTTCCCTACGAATGAAAGTACTAGGCTTTCAAAAGATGGAGAGGGAATTGTTAGGTGCAGCCTGGGATAGTTTTTCAATTTTGAAAAATTCTAGCCCAGATTTGACAATCCCCGACCCTTTGTTATTGCAACATTTCTATATGGCATTGAACAAAAAGTTTGCCTACACCTTGACATTACGGCTGAAGGGTCTTTTCACCATAAGACTCCAGAAGAAGGAAATGAACTTCTGGATCGAATCTAGAAAATGCTTCCTTTATTATGGGTCTTGATGAACCTTCACAAGAGGAAGCCATGTCCAGTAATGAGGTCATATCTAAAAGAAAGGACGAACCAATAGTTTTCCCATCTCTAGCCTTGCCTATAGAAACCTCACCCGAACTCGAAACAAAGAAGGATGAAGAAATTCAACCTTCGGAGTTTCCATTCTACTTCGAGGAAGAGCTTTTCAATGACTACGAAAATCCCTCGAAGTATTGTTGCTATAAAAAGCCATCATCACCTCCCACTCCATCTGATCCACCTAATGGAGTATTCCTTCAGGAGGCGGTCAAGGAGTTGACCTCAATAATGATCAGAGAATGGACGACAGAGACTGAGATATTACCTGAAATACTCTAGATGATCTCACTCTTAGCAACCATTCAGTGCCTTATCAGGGGAGTAAAGATGAATATGCTTTATAGCCCCACAGTTGGAGCCAATATCATTTCTGATACTTTGCTTTAGCAATTTTTGGTGATATGCCCTTGGCTCCAACAAGAAAATCCTTCCGAGATTCCTTTGGAAATATTGTTGAAGGATATGGAGTTTTGCAAAACGTGTCGATTCGACACATAGATAACGAGGCTCTCCTTGATTTTCACATGTTCGAAGTCAAGGACTTCGACATCATGATAGGGATATCCATTAAGAAATTCTTAACAGAAGTACCCCCTAAAAGGAGACCTCAATATCAACCTTGGAGGGAGAAAAATTTCCATTCACTGTAAGGGTCTAAGTTTTTGCACACATTCAAAGTGTTCATCACACCACACACCCCTCATTTGGGGAAACTTTATGAATATATTTGAAGAGCAAGTAAACACCATCAACATGGTCATTAGAGAATAAACTCACAAAATGCAAAAGTGGCATTCCCCACATGCATCATATTGGGGCTGGGCATATGAAAAACTCTTACAACTTGCTAGGAATGCCCATGCCAAATTTCACCCAAATCCAAAACCCTTTTGAAGTATTTTTGGGTATAACTAGAAAGGAGTTAGTTTGAACCCAAATTCAAATTCAAACTACTTCCATCCCATAAGTTCAAAGTGGGAGGCATATTCTTACTCAGCATATTTTTGTGAGCTCACACACCAATTTTCACTCCATTTGGAGTTAATCTTGACATGAGCTAAGTTTAGCAAATTCAAACTCAAATTGAATTTCAAACTGCATATGTGCTGAAAATATTTTCAAACACTCCACAATTTGTATTCTATCCAATTCAAATGGCCAGTTGGTAGATAATTCAAATGACCAAGGGTATTTGGGTCTCTACTGTTTAGAACAGTGGGGAAAATTCAATTTCAGAGGTTAAAACCGGAGTGGGACCCACATGTCAGCCTCACTAGCAAAATCACCTGACTGAAAGACAAAGCACTCAGTTCTCGGGTTGCAGCCGAGCGCGCCACCGAGCGGCTGACCGGCGCCAGCTCCTGCTGCGTTTCCCCGCGCTGGAGACCAGCTGCCCGGATTCTTATCCCTCACCGACGTGCGCCATTGCCAACCACCCGAGTCCACAGCGAGATCACTCTCCCTCACACCGAGCTCCACCGAAGGCACGCCTCCCTCTCGGTTCCGCTCGTGAGCAGGCCGATCGCTCGTGAACAAAACCTTCCCAGTAGCAAAACGGCGTCGTGAGTTTGTGAGCAACATCCTCGACGTCGTGTTGTCCAGTGATCATACGCCCTCGAGCTAAGCTAAGCGTTTTCCCAGCGAACTAAGCGTTGTCCGCTATTCGGGGCTCTCGCGGACAGCTCGGCACAACCATCGTCCCATCCACTTCTCTACACAATAAAGGTGTGTCACTGCATGTAGAAGGTGTAGCCGAAAGCCGTTTGGCATATGATCAACCATCGGTTGAGAATTTCCAAGTTTACCGAAAGATAGCTCATATGAGCCGAGCTAACCTTCGATTAAAATTCGGACTCCACACACTCTTGTTAGTCAAGCCGGTTGGCCAGTAGGTTCTACACAGGCTAGCGCTCACGCTCGAGGAAGAAGCAAGGAAAACCGTTGAGGATCGGCCGTGATATGGTCGTTTTCCTCGCCGCCATTGCAAACTACCTCGGCTCACTGTCGAGAGTATGGTTGCCGGCATTTCTAGCTTCCACAAGGCCTTGTTTCATGTTCCTTGTGCTCCACTGATGCTCTCCGAGCAATTTCTGATCGATTTGGTGCACTGTGGTGCGAGACCGACCTCACCAAAACTCTAGCGGGTGCCGTCGCCGGTGCGCGCAGGTTTCTGGCTATCGCCGGTGACCGGCGAGCTCACAGCTGAGTTCAGGAGGTCGGAAAATGGGGAAGCGGCGAGTTTCAGACCGAGAGGTGGCCGGGAACTCGAGTCAAGCGAATCTCGCCGGAGACCGCCGCCGCCGGGTGTTTGGCACGAGGAGGAAGACTAAGCACTATGTGTGGAACCCACCGGCAGAAGTTTAAACTTTTTTATTTTCAGTTTTAGTTCAAACTTCAAACCCACATAACTTTGGCTAGGAAACTCCAAATCGAGTGAACATTTAAAATGTTTAGAATTTTAACTGGAGAACCCTTTGGAGGAAAATTTTGAAATCTTGCTAGGATATTCACCAAAATATCCCTGAGCTACCATAAAAATTTCAGATCTATTTGAGCTCATTTGATCCACCTAATAGTGTGATTAATAAACATGTTTCAGAGAAAATGAAAAATGTCCAGAAACATTTTTCAGAAATTCTCTGAACTTATTTAGCTCATATCTTTAGCTAGGAATCTACAAATTAAGTGAAACCAATTCCAATAGAACACTCTGAAAATTTAGTTTCCAGAAAGTCATGGCTTGCTCCATGAAAATCTCTAGAACACCCTAAGAGCTCCTAGTAAGGCCAAGTACATAATCATTTGTGAAGAGCTCAAATGAGCCTTGCTGCAAATGAAACTTGGCCAAGTCTCTGTTTAGGTTGTATCCAAACCACAGTAAAAATTTCAGAGTCATTGGGTCTGTCTAGCAAGACTTATAACTCTCACAAGTTTGACTTCAATTCAAATGCAATTAAATTGACACATATTTGTATTTATCATATGTAGTCGATAAGGTTGAGGAGGAACCTGAAGTCTTAGACTTCATCACTCTAGAGGAACAGCTAGCCTACAACCAAGAATAGCAAGGCTAGCTCCGGTTTGCATTAACTCTTCTTACAACTTTTTACTGTTTTGAGAACTTACTTTGAGCACCCACTAAATTCTTGCATTAGAGTCTTGTTTGAAATCCAAATGAATAGCCAAGAAAACCTTGGGTTGGGATTAGGTTTGAAAACCTCGTTTAGCTGCTGCAATGCTAAAATAGTGTAGGATTTGATACAAGTCGAGTAATTGGAACTACTCGCGAGAATAGGCTAGAGGCACATTGCTCGGGTAAAGATAGCAAATGAAACACATGACAAGAAAAATGAGACCGAGCGGAGAGTAAGGGCGGCAGGACTTTGGGGCCTGAGTGCCATAGCTCCGCTTGTGTCGATTGAGGACCGAGCCGTGTGGGGCCTGTTGAACAAGCTAGAACAATACCAAAGACCTACCAGCTATATGGGAACCGAGAAACTGATGTAACTCGGGTAGCTGGGTGTTGAGGCATAGCTGGTCGTTCAGAGGGTACGTTGAGAGCTCGAGGTGTAAATCGGCTGGCGGCACTGTGGATGCGCGCGTAGAGACCTCTTGCTCAGGACGATTGGACTGGTTCAATATTTGGCTGACGGGTGAAAGGTGGTTGCGTACGACGTCTGTGATGGTTGCTGTAGGCAACATCGATTATAATCGCCATACCTCACGGTCAGTGAGTACCACTTGTTCACTGTACCGTGACGTAGGAAGAACAGGCTAGATACATGTTAAAAGTTTGCTGATTTGAAAGATATATTTTGCTTGTTAATGTCTGTAGTAGTTTAGAGCAAATTAAAGTTCTTTTCAACTTTGGGCAAAGTACATGAGAGAAATGCGTTTCTTGTTTGATTGCGGCTCTCTCATGCCTTAGCGTAAGGTTCTCCACAACCTGCTGCTAAAACTTGAAAGTAAGGTTCAAATAATTAGGCGAGTCCTTTGCAACTTATTTACCTCATGTACCCTAAAAACCTTCATGTAATAGTTTCATGTATAGGAGAGACGGGTCAGACTTGTTGAGCCATCGTGCTCACTGCTTGTGTTTGAAGTTTTGCAGGGGTTTATGAGGAAGGGACTCCCGAGGAGGAGACGGAACCCCCAGAGGGAATCCCCATCGAATGGGAGTCGTGCACGCCGCCGTGTTAGTGTGTGTGCGTGCTAGTGGGAACACGTTCACGGGCTGAACGTGAACTCGATGCGTAGTGTACGCCTGTGAGTGTAGACTGAACTTATTTTGTTGTAAATGTTCATAAATCGGTTTATGTAATAAAACTTTGCTTCCTCTTTGTATCTTTGATGTGTGTTATCCAGTGTTGTACAACGCAGCACCCCTCAGCGTGATCCTGGCTCGACGAGGCTGTGGGGCCCCGTCGGCGTGGTATCAGAGCTCGCTTGAGGTTTAACGCACTACAAAGGTCATCTTTTTCAAAAAATTCGGTGAGGAACGAGTTAGTAGCCCATATAAGGATGTTATTAGTGTATAGAAAGTGGCATACTAACCTATTTGCTTATGTCGGAAAACCGTGCATCTCGGGACGTTTGATGTCTTGTGGGGTGCACGTAAGCGCTGTCCACCAGTGCGCACAAGCTGAAGGGTGGAGCCCCACGGGTGGCAGGTAACCCGATCCGCTTTAATATCCTCTATGACTCTTCATGTCGTTTGGGGTATTCGAGCAACGCCTCTCCCTGACGTGCTTCGGGCAAATTTCGGAAACCCCGTCATGTGGTCAGTAACATGAACACGTAGCTCAAGGCGTGTTTGGTAACACCTGTGCGAGTGATGACGGGCGGATGTATGAACTGTATGGATGCCGGGCTTGGTGTGCAGCCAAATCTGATGATTGTGTGAGTTATTTGCAGGTAGTCTAACCACAAATCGGTAGACAAGTAGAATCCGTGTGCGAGAGACGTTTGGTACCACTGAACTAACGAAGCCGGCTAAGTCCGGTATAGGTTTTTCTTTGTGAGGAACGTAGTACCGACATGAACTGGTGACGCATCGACGTCACACCCCACTAAATGATCAACCTCATTGTAAAACTTGAAAGTTTTTATCCATGGGCAATAAAACTTTGATGTAACTCCCTCCCTTAATCAGGATGTTCAAAGTTAACAAGTTTTCAACTTATAGGATACTAAGGAAAGAATCCCCTGTTTTCAGCTGAAAGAAGGCTGAAGTTAATCAGAGGTTATAGGTTGAGTTATTTCGAGGTTGGGGTCATATGATACATTTCTGGAAATATTTGGAAGAGCTTTACAACTTTTCTGTTGATGTCCAGAGGTTTTTCATCCCTTAACCAGTCGAAAAATACAGTAGAGTTGAAACTGTCCAGAAAACAGGGCAGAGCAAACACTCTCTGTAACTCTCTGTAAATTGAGCACAACTTCCTGCATAAAAATCCAAAAATAGAAAATGGGGTAGTTCTGAAAATTTCATGAGATGGGTTACAACATTGTAATAGAAAGTTTTGTCAAATTTGGTGTATAATTAACTGGAATTCTTGGATCAAATCAGTACCTCAAGCAGGGAGGGGCTGTCCAATTTTTTCCAGAAATTCGGTCAACTTTGACATCTCATAACTTTTGAACCAGGATAGATCTTAGGCCAAGTAAATACTTTATGGAAAGCTATTGAAGTCAGCTTTAACTTTTATGTTTAGCTCCAGAATTGGTTTTGCATTTAGCATGGTCTAAATCAGGTTGAAAGGGAAACTGGTCAGGGCTATCAGTTTGGGCAGCAGACCAACAATCAAATTGTTCTAAGTTTGAGTTGTGTTTCCAAGTTTTATGAGTTCAATGACATGTTTTATGTTATAACTCAATGATTTACTGTTCAAATAAATATTTGATATTTCTCAAATATGTTTCTACAGATGACAGCGGATGGACAATTGGAGAACGGATGGGTGGTATCCTGCTGTTCTCGCCGCAGCGGTTATCCGGAAGTGTTGAGGCAAATGCTTCAATATTTCGGATATGTGGAGACGCTGCAGTACTTCGCCAAGGAAGAAGGCGAGGAGGGGAACAAGACGTGGACTATCCATGTCGAAGTTCCTGCAGGACCCATGCCACCCGGTTGGGCACTGTTCACCGTTACGGTGAGAGGTAGACAGCCGGAGGAAATGTGGCAAGTGGAAGCCCGCGACACCATGTTGCGTTTCTGCCAACTACACGTGAGAGCTATGGAGGGCACTCCGTACGCGCTCATTCCATTGGAGGGGCGAGCTAATCATGTGGGGGGGAAAGGTACATGGAGGCAACAGATCCGGGTTGCCCAAGGTACAACCCCGCGGAGGCGAACCTCAGCCTCCAGTTGAGGGCAGGAAAAGCCGTGATGGACAGCCAAGCTGTTCATACAGATTGTCTTGCTACAAAGCTAAAGGAGAACACCAGCCGTGGAGACCATTTTTAGAGTGCTTACAGCGCACTCCGCAATGTGCTCCTTCCGATGATAAAGCAACTGAATGAGCAACACAATCAGTTGCATCGTCTGAAGAAGGCGAGAAAGAAAAGCCGAGTCGACATCACGACTTTGCAACAGCAAGTGCAAGCCTTGACCCAGCAGAATGAGGTCCTCACTCAAGAGCGTGATGACTCTATTGAGGAGGGGCAAGGCTGGGAAGAGGACAACAACCAGGCCATGGACGAGGTGCATGCGTTGCAGGACCTCGTATCTCCGGTAATGGGCATACCAATGGTAGGTGCCGTACCCGTAGTTTTGGGTCTTCCAGCAATGGGAGAACCTGAACCGGAAGAGGAGGTCATGGACCCGGAACCACCAGCAGAGGTAGCAGAGGAGGACGACCCACGGGAGGTCGAGTTCTACTCCGAGTAGTGGGTTACCGTTGCCAAGTAGGGCAACAAGGGTGGTGTAAGGAAAACTTTTGTAATCGGTGACATGTCGTGTAGACAGTAGTGTATGTATAGGTAGTTACGACATGAGCACGACTTCTCGGAGACCCGAGAATAATGTATCTTGTATAAATTTTATGCTTTAGCAATATATGTGAATGTTGTGCAAGTTATTCATGTGTCACTTCAATACCTACTGTTTCATATAGAATTTTAAGTATGACATGTGCTGATCGCTGCTGTTTTGAATTTCAGAATGACTCGCACTCATGCCAACCCAGACGTTGGGGGTTCCAGTCAGGGGGGAGAGACCACCAACAGCCTCCCGAGGATTCCTTGGGACAGCAACAGCAGCAACAGCAACAACCGCCACCGCCACCGCCAACGGTTACATTGGCCGACATCGTTGCAGCGATGGCGGATTCTCATCAGCAGCACACGGAGTTGCTGCAGACCCTTATTGTGAATACGTCTCGACCAGAGAGGCGTCAAGATCGCGAGGAGCACGAACAAAGCTCCTACTCCGATTTCCTGGCTACTCATCCCCCGGTATTCTCAAGGGCGGATGAACCCCTCGATATGGACAACTGGCTCCGCACGATGGAGATAAAGTTCGGGCTGCTCCAAGTGAGTGAGCAGCACAAGACTCAGTTCGCGGTCCAACAACTTCAAGGATCCGCGAGCGCTTGGTGGGCGAACTACTGTGCTTCGCAACCCACCGAGCGAGTTATGACCTAGGCGGAATTCCGGACGGCCTTCAGGGCCTAACATATACCGTCGGGTCTTATGATGAGGAAGACGTAGGAGTTCCTTTCCCTGCAGCAAGAAAGCCGGAACGCGCTGGAATACTCCAGGGCGTTCAATGATCTTGCACTCTACGCTTCTTATCACGCCGATACCGATGAGAAGCGGCGGGATTATTTTTACCAGGGGCTTAACCCGCTCCTGAAGGACAAGCTGGCGATGTCCAATCGCGGCAGCCTCAATGATATTATTGATGCTGCGATTGTTCAGGTGCACTCCGGCAAGGATTTAGCGGCAGCGGAGAGGAAGCGAAGCGCGTCGCAAAGCAGCGGAGAAGGAGGTGGTCCTTCTCAGAAATACCGGATGGTGAACCGCTCACCATCGGGTCCACGCTGGCGGCCACCACAGAGGCCGATGCCATTCTGCAGTCGGCCATATACTCCACCGGCATTCAGGCCGGCACTGCTAGTACCACCTCCGCAGCAACAGCAGCAGCAGCGGGCGATGCCGCGTGCGTATGCACCTCAGCAGCGCATGCCGGGCTTTCATCCCCCAAGCACCGGCCAGGCAACAGCCACATGCTACAAATGTGGTCGCCCAGGACACTTCGCCAACAATTGTCCTGAAAGGCAGGGCAGCGGAGTTGGACCACAGTTTCCGGGGAGGAACCAGCCCCGGAACCCTACTAATGCGCGGCGGGCAAATCCTAGGCCCGGCACCGTCCACCAACTTGCCATAGAGGACGTGCCGGAGGGAGAGCCCATCCTTGTGGGTATGTTCCAACTCCACCAGCATCCCGCTATAGTGTTATTTGATTCAGGCGCCACGCATAGCTTCATTAGACAAGCTTTTATTGCTAAATACAGCTTGCAAATACTACCCACCGATAGTCCATACTTGATTTGTTCACCGGGTGGGAAAATTTCAGCAAGCATGATGGTTCCAAAAGCGCCATTATGCTTAGAGGGTAGAGTATACCCTAGTCTCTCATAGTTCTAGAGGGACAAAAGGTCGATGTCATCCTAGGGATGTCGTGGTTAACCCGCCATGGCGCTGTTTTAGACACCGTCCTCCGAGTCGTGCATTTGAACAAGTGCACGAGTCTCACTCTTTATTTCTGGACAGTCCAGAAATAAAACTTCCAAGTGTATATCAATCCACAACCATCAGATTGGAAGATATTCCGGTAGTCCGTGAGTTCCGTGACATGTTCCCGGATGATTTACCGGGGATGCCACCCGACCGAGAGGTGGAGTTCAAGATTGAACTTACACCGGGAACCATGCCAATATCCCGAAGGCCGTATAAGATGGCGCCCAAATAATTTGCTGAACTGAAGACGCAGTTAACGGACCTGCTGGAGAAGGGTTTTATTAGGCCGAGCTCCTCGCCATGAGGCTGTTCGGCATTATTTGTGAAGAAGAAAGACGAGACGTTGTGACTTTGCATGGACTATCGTCCACTAAACGCCGTAACCATCAAGAATAAGTACCCGTTTCCACGGATCAACATGTTGTTCGATCAGTTGGTCGAAGCCAAGATCTTTTCCAAGATGGACTTAAGATACGGGTACCATCAGATTAAGATACAGGCTGAGGATATTCCGAAGACGGCTTTCTCGACGAGGTACGGGCTTTATGGGTACCTGGTCATGTCCTTCGGCCTCACCAACGCTCCAGCTCATTCCATATACTTGATGAACTCGGTATTCATGCCGGAGCTGGACAAGTTTGTCGTGGTCTTCATCGACGACATATTGGTATATTTCAAGTCGGTGGAAGAACACAAGAAGCATCTGCGTATAGTCTTGCAACGGCTGCAGGATCACAAGCTATACGCGAAAGTCAGCAAGTGCGAAATCTGGATATCACAAGTGCCTTTTCTAGGGCATATTATCTCAGCGTAAGGCATCACTGTAGACCCGAGTAAGATCACACAAGTGCTGAATTGGAAGTCCCCGAGAACTGTTCACGGGGTACGGAGTTTCCTCGGACTCGCGGGATATTATCGGAGGTTCATTCCGAACTTCTCGAAGATTGCCAAGCCTATGACAGAGCTGCTGAAAAAGGCTACCAAATATGTTTGGAGTCCAGCATGTGAAGCAGCGTTCAAGGAATTAGTCAAGCACCTGACATCAGCACCGGTTTTGGCGCAGCCAGACACAACAAACAGTTTGATGTGTACTGCGATGCATCCGGCATTGGGCTTGGATGTGTGCTGATGCAAGACCGAAGGGTGGTCGCGTATGGATCACAGCAGCTCAGAAACCATGAGCAGAATTATCCAACTCATGACTTGGAGCTCGCTGCCGTGGTGCTCGCACTTAAAATGTGGAGGCACTACCTACTCGGTAACCTCGTGCATTTATATACTGACCACAAAAGCCTCAAGTACATATTCACTCAGAAAGAGCTGAACATGAGGCAGCGAAGATGGTTGGAGTTGATAAAGGATTACAAAATAGAGATCCATTATCACCCCGGAAAGGCAAACGTAGTGGCGGATGCGCTTAGCCGCAAGTCACACGTCAATAATCTGACCATCACACCGTTGGAAGAGAGCGAGCCCTCACTGCATGTGATTCCACACGGAGCTCTCTACAACTTAGATTTAATCCCCACCATCCGTGAAGAGATAGCGGCAGCTCAAAAACATGACAAAGGCATGTCGCATTTGCGGAGACGTATAGACAGTGGGGAGCTGAAATGCTTCCGGAAAGACAGAGGCGGCGTCCTATTGTTCAAGGATCGGATCGTCGTACCCCGTAACCCGGAATTACGGAAGAAAATCTTTGATGAGGCCCACTTGTCAAAGTTTTCTATTCACCCCGGCAGAAACAAAATGTATCAAGAACTCAGAAGCAAGTTTTGATGGCCACGGATGAAGCGGGAGATCGCAAAGTACGTGTCCGAGTGTGATACATGTCGAAGGGTGAAGGCAGACCACATGAGAAAACCGGGACTGCTACAACCACTGAGCCTTCCTTCCTGGAAGTGGGAAGATGTGAGCATGGAGTTTATCGTCGGTTTACCCACCACTTTTCAGAAACATGATTCTATGTGGGTGATCATCGACCGGCTCACCAAAGTTGCCCACTTCATCCCGGTCAACACAAACTACAACGCCAAGAAGTATGCTGAATTGTACATCTCACGGATCCTATGCTTGTACGGCATACCCCGCACCATCATATCGGATCGGGGCACTTTATTTGTGTCTCGTTTTTGGGAGCAGCTACACGCTGCATTGGGGACGAAGCTGATCCATAGTTCAGCATACCACCCGCAGACGGATGGGCAAACCGAGCAGGTAAATGAAATTTTAGAAGACATGCTACGAGCTTGCGCCATCAACCACGGTAAGAATTGGGATGATCACTTACCGTTGGCCGAGTTCTCGTACAACAATGGGTACCAAGCCAGCATCAAGATGGCGCTTTACGAAGCGCTATACGGGAGAAAATGCCGCACACCGCTGAATTGGTGTGAGTCTGGCGAAAGGGTTACCTTCGGGATTGATCTTGTCAACAATGCAGAGGAAAAGGTTTGGCTGATTCAAGCGAACCTAAAAGCCGTCCAATCCCGACAAAAACAGTATGCGGACTGGAGAAGACGCCCATTACAGTTTGAAGTCGGGGATCACGTATATCTACGTGTGTCTCCAATGAAGGGCGTGAACAGATTCGGGGTGAGGGGAAAGTTAGCACCCGATTCATCGGTCCATTTCAGATTACAGAAAGATGTGGATCAGTAGCATACCGGCTGAAATTACCAGAAGCACTTTCCAGTGTGCACGACGTATTTCACAATTTCCAGTTGAGGAAGTGTCTTAAGCTATTAACTACCATTCAGCTAGAGGATATAGAAGAACTGAAACCGGATCTCACGTATTGGGAGGAGCCGGTTCAGATCATTGATGAAAAGGCCCAAACCGCACGCCACCGTACAGTGTGGTTCTACAAAGTTCTATGGAGTAATCACTCCGTAGATGAAGCCACATGGGAGAGCGAAGGTTTTCTTCACGCCAACTACCCCGACTTTTTCGCGTCGCATATACGGTAATTTTCCACTGTCCTCTCTCTCATTTTCACCTTATAATCTGAGGACGAGATTCTATTAAGGGGGGGAATGTAAGGGCCTAAGTTTTTGCACACATTCAAAGTGTTCACCACACCACACACCCCTCATTTGAGGAAACTTTATGAATACATTTGAAGAGCAAGTAAACACCATCAACTTGGTCATTAGAGAATAAACTCATAAAATGCAAAAGTGGCATTTCCCACATGCATCATATAGGGGCTGGGCATATGAAAAAACTCCTACAACTTGCTATGAATGCCCATGCCAAATTTCACCCAAATCCAAAACCCTTTTGAGGTATTTTTGGGTATAACTAGAAAGGGGTTGGTTTGAACCCAAATTCAAATTCAAACTACTTCCATCCCATAAGTTCAAAAGTGGGAGGCATATTCTTACTCAGCACATTTTTGTGAGCTCACACACCAATTTTAACTCCATTTGGAGTTAATCTTGACATGAGCTAAGTTTAGCAAACACAAACTCAAATTGAATTTTAAACTGCATATGTGCTGAAAATATATTCAAACACTCCACAATTTGAATTCTATCCAATTCAAATGGCCAGTTGGTAGATAATTCAAATGAACAAGGGTATTTGGGTCTCTACTGTTTAGAACAGTGGGGAAAATTCAATTTCAGAGGTTAAAACCTGAGTGGGACCCGCATGTCAGCCTCACTAGCAAAATCAGCCGACGGAAAGACAAAGCACTCGGTTCTCGGTTTGCAGCCGAGCGCGCCACCGAGCGGCTGACCGGCGCCAACTCCTGCTGCATTTCCTCACGCTGGTGACCAGCTGCCCGGCTTCTTATCCCTGACCGACGTGCGCCATTGCTCACCACCCGAGTCCACAGCGAGATCACTCTCCCTCACACCGAGCTCCACCGAAGGCACGCCTCCCTCTCAGTTCCGCTCGTGAGCAGGCCGATCACTCACGAACAAAACCTTTCCAGTAGAAAAATGGCGTCGTGAGTTTGTGAGCAACATCCTCGACGTCTTGTTGTCCAGTGATCAGACGCCCTCGAGCTAAGCCGAGCGTTTTCCCAGCGAACTAAGCGTTGTCGCCATTCGGGGCTCTCGCAGACAGCTCGGCACAACCGTCGTCGCATCCACTTCTCTACACAAGAAAGGTGTGTCACTGCATGTAGAAGGTGTAGCCGAAAGCCGTTTTGCATATGATCAACCATCGGTTGAGAATTTCCAAGTTTACCGAAAGATAGCTCAGATGAGCCGAGCTAACCTTCGATTGAAATTCGGACTCCACACGCTCTTGTTAGTCAAGCTGGTTGTATAGTAGGTTCTACACAGGCTAGCGCTCACGCTCGAGGAAGAAGCAAGAAAAACCGTTGAGGATCGGCCGTAATATGACCGTTTTCCTCGTAGCCGTTGCAAAGTACCATGGCTCACCGTCGAGGGTATGGTTGCCGGTGTTTCTAGCTTCCACAAGGCCTTGTTTCATGTTCCTCGTGCTCCACTGATGCTCTCCGAGCAATTTCCGATCGATTTGGTGCACTGTGGTGCGAGACCGACCTCGCCGAAACCCTAGCGGGTGCTGTCGCCGATGCGTGCAGGTTTCCGGCCATCGCCGGTGGCCGGCGACCTCACAGCTGAGTTCAGGAGGTCGGAAAATGGGGGGCGGCGAGTTTCAGACCGAGAGGTGGCCGGGAACTCGAGTCCGGCGAATCTCGCCGGAGACCGCCGCCGCCGGGTGTTTGGCGCGAGGAGGAAGACGAAGCACTGTGTGTGGGACCCACCGGCAGAAGTTTAAACTTTTTTTTGATTTTCAGTTTTAGTTCAAACTTCAAACCCACATAACTTTGGCTAGGAAACTCCAAATTGAGTGAACCAAATTTTGTGGGATTCAGCCCTCTGAGTAATTTCCAACAAATCAAGTTTCAATCCATGAAAATCCTTATTTTCCTAGAATTAATTCTTCAAAATTTAAGCTGTTTTAGAATTTTAACTGGAGAACCCTTTGGAGGAAAATTCTTAAATCTTGCTAGGATATTCACCAAAATATCCCTGAGCTACCATAAAATTTGCAGATCTATTTGAGGTCATTTGGTCCACCTAATAGTGTGATTAATAAAATTGTTCCAGAGAAAATGAAAATGTCCAGAAATATTTCTTAGAAATTCTTTGAACTTGTTTAGATCATATCTTTAGCTAGGAATCTACAAATTAAGTGAAACCAATTTTATTAGAACCCTCTGAAAATCTAGTTTCAAGAAAGTCATGGCTTGCTCCATGAAAATCTCTAGAACACCCTAAGAGCTCTAAGTAAGGCCAAGTACATAATTATTTGTGGAGAGCTCAATGAGCTTTGCTGCAAATGAAACTTGGCCAAGTCTCTGTTTAGGTTATATCCAGACCACCGTAAAAATTTCAGAGTCATTGGGTCTGTCTAGCAAGACTTATAACTCTCACAAGTTTAACTTCAATTCAAATGCATTTAAATTGACACATATTTGTATTTATCATATGTAGTCGTTAAGGTTGAGGAGGAACCCGAAGTCTTAGACTTCGTCACTCCAGAGGAACAGCCAGCCTACGACCAAGAGCAGCAAGGCAAGCTCCGGTTTGCATTAACCCTTTTTACAACTTTTTACTGTTTTGAGAACTTACTTTGAGCATCCACTAAATTCTTGCATTAGAGACTTGTTTGAAACCCAAATGCATAGCCAAGAAAACCTTGGGTTAGGATTAGGTTTGAAAACCTCATTTAGCTACTGCAATGCTAAAATAGTGTAAGATTCGGTACAAGTCGAGTAATTTGAACTACTCGTGAGAATAGGCTAGATGCACATTGCTCGGGTAAATATAGCAAATGAAACACATGGCAAGAAAAATGAGACCGAGCGGAGAGTAAGGGCAGCAGGACTTTGGGGCCTGGGTGTCATAGCTCTGCTTGTGTCGATTGAGGACCGAGTTGTGTGCGGCCTGTTGAACAAGCTAGAACAGTACCGAAGACCTACTGGCTATATGGGAACTGGGAAACCAATGTAACTCGGGTAGCTGGGTGTTGAGGCATAGCTGGTCGTTCAGGGGGTAGGTTGAGAGCTCAAGGTGTAAATCGGCTGGTGGCACTGTGGATGCGCACGCAGAGACCTCTTGCTCGGGACGATTGGACCGGTTCAACATTTGGCTGACGGGTGAAAGGTGGTTGCATACGACGTCCATGATGGTTTCTGTAGGCAACATTGAGTACGGGCGTACGTGACGGGTTATTCGGGTAACCCTGCAGGTGTAAATCGATTATAATCACCGTCCCTCGCGGTCAGTGAGTACCACTTGTTCACTGTATCGTGACGTAGGAAGAACAGGCTAGATACATGTTAAAAGATTGCTTATTTGAAAGATATAATTTGCTTGTTAATGTCTTGTTGTAGTTTAGAGCAAATTAAAGTTCTTTTCAACTTTGGGCAAAGTAAATGAGAGAAATGCATTTCTTGTTTGATTGCGGCTCTCTCATGTGCCTTAGCGTAAGGTTCTCCACAACCTGCTGCTAAAACTTGAAAGTAAGGTTCAAATAATTAGGCAAGTCCTTTGCAACTTATTTTACCTCATGTACCCTACAAACCTTCATATAGAAGTTTCATGTATAGGAGATACGGGTCAGACTTGCTGAGCCATCGTGCTCACTGCTTGTGTTTGAAGCTTTTGCAGGGGTTTATGAGGAAGGGACTCCCGAGGAGGAGACGAAACCCCCAGAGGGAAACCCCGTCGAATGGGAGTCGTGCACGCCGCCGTGTTAGTGTGTGTGCGTGCTAGCGGGAACACGTTCACGGGTTGAACGTGAACTCGGTGCGTAGTCTACGCCCGTGAGGGTAGACTGAACTTATTTTGTTGTAAAAATGTTCATAAACTGATTTATGTAATAAAACTTTGCTTACGCTTTGTATCTTTAATGTGCGTTATCCGGTGTTGTGCAACCCAGCACCCCTCAGCGTGATCCTGGCTCGACGAGGCCGTGGGGCCCCGTTAGCGTGGTATCAGAGCTCGCTCGAAGGTGAGGAACGAGTTAGTAGCCCATATAAGGATGGTATTAGTGTATAGAAAGTGGCATACTAACCAAAAACCGTGCATCTCAGGACGTTTGATGTCTTGTGGGGTGGACGTAAGCGCTGTCCACCAGTGCACACAAGTTGAAGGGTGGAGCCCCACAGGTGGCAGGTAACCGATCCGCTTTAATATCCTCTATGACTCTTCATGTCGTTTGGGGTATTCGAGCAACACCCTTCCCTAGCGTGCTTTGAGCAATTTTGGGAAACCCCATCACGTGGTCAGTAACGTGAACACGTAGCTCAAGGCGTGTTTGGCTTGAGGACACCTGTGCGAGTGATGATGGACGGGTGTATGAACTGTATGGATGTCGGGCTCGGTGTGCAACCGAGTCTGATGATTGTGTGAGTTATTTGCAGGTAGTCTAACCACCAATCGGTAGACGAGTAGCATCCGAGTGCGAGAGACGTTTAGTGCCACTGAACTAACAAAGCTGGCTAAGTGCGGTATAGGTTTTTCTTTGTGAGGAACGTAGTACCGACATGAACTGGTGATGCATCAACGTCACATCCCACTAAATGATCAACCTCATTGTAAAACTTGAAAGTTTTTAATCCAGAGCAATAAAACTTTGATGTAACTCCTTCCCTTAATCAGGATGTTCAAAGTTAACAAGTTTTCAACTTATAGGATACTAAGGACAGAATCCCCTATTTTCAGCTGAAAGAAGGCTGAAGTTAATCAGAGGTTAGAGGTTGAGTTCTTTCGATGTTGGGGTCATATGATACATTTCTGGAAATATATGGAAGAGCTTTACAAATTTTCTGTGGATGTCCAGAGGTGTTTCATCCCTTAACCAGTCGAAAAATGCAGTAGAGTTGAAACTGTCCAGAAAACAGGGCAGAGCAAACACTCTCTGTAACTCTCTGTAAATTGAGCACAACTTCCTGCATACAAATCCAAAAATAAAAAATGAGGTAGTTCTGAAACGTTCATGAGATGGGTTACAACTTTGTAACAGAAAGTTTTGTCAAATTTGGTGTAGAATTAACTGGAATTCTTGGATCAAATCAGTACCTCAAGCAGGGAGGGGCTGTCCAATTTTTTTCAGAAATTCGGTCAACTTTCACATCTCATAACTTTTGAACCAGGACAGATCTTAGGCCAGGTAAATACTTTATGGAAAGATATTGAAGTCAGCTTTAACTTTGATGTTGAGCTCCAGAATTGTTTTTGCATTTAGCATAGTCTAAATCAGGTTGAATTGGAAATTGGTCAGTGCTATCAGTTTGGGCAGCAGACCAACAATCAAATTGTTCTAAGTTTGAGTTGTGTTTCCAAGTTTTATGAGTTCAATGACATGTTTTCTGTTATAACTCAATGATTTACTGTTCAAATAAATATTTGACATTTCTCAAATATGTTTCTACAGATGACAGCGGATAGACAATTGGAGAACGGATGGGTGGTATCCCACTGTTCTCACCACAGCGGTTATCCGGAAGTGTTGAGGCAAATGCAGAACCTCCCCTCCAAGACGAGCCAATCGAAGAGGTTAGGAATCTTCAATATCTAAATCCTCCTGAAATTGATGGAGAAGAATATTTCATCCTAGAAAAGGATGAACTTCAGGAGACATTTCAATTGCCCAAAGAAGTGCTCCCACCAAAACCTCCAAGTGAGCTAAAAACCTTGTCTCTCGGCCTATGTTATGCTTTCTTAAATGGCAATCTAGAATCCCCTGTCATCATAAGTGACAAGCTTTCAGATGAAGATACATTCAAACTCTTAGCCATTTTATAAAGGCATAGAACCGTTTTTGGCTACTCACTCCAAGACCTCAAGGAAATCAGCCCTGCTCTTTGCACTCATCACATTCCTATTGATCCCAAGAGTACACCCTACAGGGGACCTTAACGGAGGTTAAATAATTTGATGCGTGAGGTTGTCAAGAAGGAGGTCTTGAAACTTTTGCACGTCGGGATTATTTATCCTGTCCCCCATAGTGAGTGGTAACCTCAATTCAAGTAGTGCCAAAGAAGGGAGGAATGATGGTCGTTAAGAATGAGGAGAATGAGTTAATTCTTCAACGAACTATCACAGGATGGAGGATGTGCATAGATTACCAAAAGCTTAACAAGGCAACACGGAAGGATTGCTTCCCACTGCCATTCATCGTTGGGATGCTTGAGCGGTTGGCAAAACATTCCTTCTTTTGTTTCCTTGATGGGTATTCGTGATATCATCAAATTCCTATACATCCTGATGATCAAATTAAGGCCACAATCATATGCCCCTATGTCACATACGCCTACCAACGAATGTCCTTTGGGTTGTGTAATGCACCAACCTCTTTCCATAGGTGCATGATGTCTATCTTTTCAAACATGATTGAGGAGATCATGGAGGTTTTCATGGACGACTTCTCCGTCTATGGAAAAACTTTTGATATTGTCTAGAAACACATAGACAAGGTCTTACAAAGATGCCAAGAAAAGTACCTAGTACTTAATTGGGAAAACTGCCGATTTATGGTCCGTGAAGGCATCGTCCTTGGACACTTAGTGTCTGAGAGGGGTATAGAGGTGGATAAAGCAAAAATTGAAGTTATTGAACAACTTCAACCGCCCACCAATATCAAGGGAATCTGCAGCTTCTTAGGACATGCGGGGTTCTATCAACGATTCATTAAGGACTTTTCCAAAATTGCTAGACCCCCCACCAACCTATTAGCCAAGAAGACACCCTTTGATTTCAATGGAGAGTGCCACAAATCCTTTGATACCCTCAAAAGGCACTCACCTCTGCTCCAATCATTCAACACCCCAGATTGGACGCTGCCATTCGAGATCATGTGTGATGCTAGTGATCAAGCAGTTGGTGCAGTCTTAGGCCAAAACAAAGATAAAAAAGCATGATGCCATAGCCTATGCTAGCAAAACTCTGACACGAGCACAACTCAATTATGCCACAACAGAAAAGGAGCTCATCGCAATAGTTTTTGCTATTGACAAGTTTAGGTCCTATTTGGTTGGAGCAAAAGTCATAGTCTACATAGACCATGCTGCATTAAATTTTTTGCTCACAAAAAAAGAATGCTAAACCTATGTTAATCCGATGGATTCTCTTGCTCCAAGAATTTGATTTGGAGATTAAGGATAATAAAGGAGTACAGAATTCCTTCGCGGATCATCTCTCGCGTATGAAAGTCACACAACCCATGGGTATACCCATAAATGACTTCCTACGTGATGACATGTTGCTCAAGGTGACCGACACTCACCCTTGGTACGCGGATATCGTGAACTTTATGGTCATGGGGTACGCGCCACCAAGGAAGAACAAAAAAACTCATTTATGAGAGTAGAAGGCACCTATGACACGATCTGCACCTCTATAGAATATGTGCCAATGGACTCCTTGGACGATGTGTCCCCACAATTGAAGGCAACAAAATCATTGAGAAATGCCATGCTGACCCCTACGGAGGCCATTACGGTGTTTACCGTACTCAGGCAAAGATCTAGTAAAGTGGATTATCTTGGCCTTCTATGTATGAGGATACAAAAGAATTCATTCACCAATGTTGAAAATGCCAAAAGCATGCAGGATCACTGCTCGCAATGCAATTCCCATATAATCTTCAAGTAGAATTATTTTATGTGTGGGGGATTGACTTCATGGGACCTTTTCTAAAGTCCTATAATTGCTAGTGTATTCTGGTGGCCATCGATTATGTATCCAAATGGGTAGAAGCAATGCCTTGCAAACATGCTGATTCTAAGCAAGCCCGGAAAATGTTTCATGAAGTCATTTTTTCGCGATTTGGAACTCCACGAATGGTTATAAGTGACGGAGGGTCTCATTTCATAGATAAGGCCTTCCGAAACTTCTTGAGGGACCTTGGAGTCCAGCATAACATTGCTACTCCATACCACCCATAGACAAGTGGTCAAGCAGAAACATCTAACAATCAAATCAAGAATATTCTTCAAAAGGCTGTTTTGTAAATGGGAACCGGTTGGAAGCATAAACTACCCGATGCATTGTGGGCATACCAAACCGCTTACAAGACACATATCGGCATGTCTCCTTTCCATCTTGTCTATGGGAGGACTTGTCATCTTCCCGTAGAATTGGAACATAGAGCATACTGGGCCATAAAAAGGTGGAATATAGAATTCATGGAGGCCGGTAAGCACCAACTACGCCAAATTTCCGGACTTGAGGAATGGAAGGATAAGGCGTACCATAGTGACAAGATTGACAAGCATAGAACCAAGAAGTGGCACGATAAAAGGATTACGTCTACAGAGTTTAAACACGGAGATAAGGTATTGCTTTTCAATTCTAGGGTTAAACTCTTTGGACATGGGAAATTGAGAAGTAAATGGGAGGGACCATTTGCGGTGATAGACACCTCATATCATGGAGCAATCACACTCCAAGATGATGAAGGACATCTATTTAAGGTGAATGGACACCACCTCAAACACTTCTTTGATTCCCAAGAGAATTCAGAGGAAGAAATCGACGTGATCAATTTAATTGATTTCCATGCCATTTCTTCAAATTCCGACTAAATCCTCGATGTCCAAATAAGTGGGCCACTTTGGAAAGTCTTCCCCACGGCCCACGGGACTTACACACGAAGGTAGAACCCACTCGGGGGCACCCAGCGTACAGCCGAACCTTAGGTTCGGCCAACCCATGCTGAGCCCCGCCCTTGATGCTACCGTGTCAAATACCGCTTTGGTGACAATAAATTGTTCTGAACTATAGAGGAGAACACTTGTGCCATCCTGAAAATATTTCTTCTCCTCTCCACCTTGCCAAATCATATCTACTATCACCATGGCCAGCAAAACATTGTCCCCAATGCATCTTCAAGTTCAGCTTTCAATCTTAGTGGGGAACTTGTGCCAGCTAATTAAGGACGATTTAGAGGCTATAGGGAAACCTGAGCTTTACAATGCCACATAATTTGGTTCCCTATGAAGGCCTAGGGTGCTTACAACCTTATTTTTATTTCCTTCCGAATTCTATAATGTAAGCACCCCCCCATTTGTTTTCAATGAAGAGGACTTAACGGTTCAGCTAACACCGGTAAAGTCCTCCTTCTTTTTATATTTTTGGATAATAAAGATTTCAAGAAACAAAAGTGGTGGAGACATCCCTTTTCACGACCTCCTGACTTACGAAAAATTGCATTGCATATAAAAATACGTCGCAAACAGAGGCAAGAGATAACACGTCAAAGAAAAGGACCAAGACAAGATCCTCTTATTCGACCGAGCCAAGGAGGACCCCCTAGTTCGGTCAAACATGGGAGGGCTCCTTTCGAGCCCACTTCGCTCCACGAGTACGGTTCGATATTCATATACCTATTTTTACGTGAATTCCTGATATTTGAGTTGAATCTTTATGCATTAATTGAATTTATCTAAATCAACTCAAATTTGAAACTAAAATTTGGCAATTCTCTTTATATATTGTTTTGATGACAACATGAATTTGCATACATCTCATTTCAGTTCCACTACCAAGTTCTTGAACCTAATATCAAAGTAGGAAAAACATGAAATCTAAGTATTTGATCGGTGTGGTATGGTAAATTAGTAAATTTGGGATCTTCGTGCTTGAATTAAATTTTTATATTGCAATCTTTGAAGTTATAAGATTTTTGCCTATATCCTCATTAGAATATAAAATTCCCACCACGACCATATGATGAATTTATTGAAAACCTACTTGCATATACCACTTTGCATTTTCATTGAACTTTGTCAAATTCTTGACCCTGTTGCGTGACTAGCATGAAAATTTTGACATAGAAAATTCTTGTGCATTCCATCATTGCTAAATTTTCATATTTGTAAACTAGCATCACTCTATCCATCCACCACAAAAAGATACTCCATGATTTCCTTGCAAATTTTCTCTCTACAAATATGCATAGAAAGGAGTAGAAGACATGGCTACAATAAAAATAAAAAGAAGACTCTCAACAAAAGAGTATGTCTTAAAAAAAGGAGAGAGAAGAAGAAAAGTAGCCAGGCTTCATCCTTGCATACTTAGAGAGTATATATTTGGGAGTTATCTTTTCACATTCCTCCATTTTATATGCACAAGAGAATTCCTTTTGTCAAACATTTTCATTGTGTAGTCCCCTCATCGGGTCCGGTCTTTGACTTAGTAACATATGAATTATAAGTGAGCCTCTCTATCCCTACCAAGCTCCACAAAAAGCCAAATTTAGTTGTAGGGAAAGAAGTGACAATTCATGGCAAGGTGAGGAGTAAAACACAACGAGAGACGAGAGAAATTCTTTTGAGGAGAAGGGTAAAGTGTTTTACTTTATTGTAGCAGTTTCCAAGATATTCTACAGGATGAACCCAGGTGAACTACATTTATACGCTCCACCTCTCAAACACCCAATATGATATGGTAGCCACATCAGAAGGTTCTTGAAACAGGTATGAGTTGAAATGTTTTGTATACACCATTCGTATTTTTATCAAAACTATGATATCACTTAGCTCTTCTCGCCTTTACTCGAGGACGAGCGAAAGACTAAGTGTGGGGGATTTTGTTGACAGTGCTTAAATGTCATATTTGACCACCAATTCACCTCATAAAATGGGTACAATGAGAAAACATAGTGGTAGGGGTTAAATACTAACCATTTCCATAAGTGTTAGTGTCTATTGTATGCAGATGAATTATACCAAAAATACTAAGAACTGCAGTGACCCATCCTGAAAATAAGTTACCAACCAATCAGGCATCGCCATGTGGTAGCACATGGATTCATAGACCCGTTCTGAGTCTTATCTGAAGGAATCCAAGGGCAATTCACGCGGGGAAGGAACCAAGTCCCACCCGCTAGTCTTTAGGAGAAAGCACATGACGAACGGGACACGTGGTAGGTCGGTCGAACCCCCTGGTTCGTCTAGCTCATTCTTGCCCCGAAACTCGGTCTCCTTCCACGTGTCGACTCCCTGTGGCTGTGACGCCCTCAATTCTGTGGAAAACCATGGAACCGAGAATTGATGCATATGTGTGCCCAGGATGTTCATCACACATACACATATGTTCCAAAAACTGAATTCAGAATATATATTACCATGAATAACAGGGTTTATTACAAAGTCTCATGAGTCTTGGACTCATGCTAGTAGCGGAAGTCTAAATATAACGGAAGTCTAAATCTACCAGTGGAAGTCTTCTAACTAGTGCGGAAGCAAACTAAGCAGCAGCAATGGCTCCATCTCTATTTCATTCCCACAGGCAAGGTTGAGGACAGATTACACGCCTAAGGCTCCACTTGGTCTTCATAGTAATCTTCTCCTGTAGCTGATGATGAAGTAATAATGCAAGTTTGAGTACAATGATGTACTCAGCAAGTGCGGGAAAATATGATATGTAGCTCACAACAAGTAAGGTATAAAAAGGCTCATTGCAGAAAGCAAAGTTTATTTCTCAAAACACGATAAAAATAGCAACTCAGCTTTATGTGAATGTAATCCCAACATATATTAAAATACCAACATACCTCCATTATGTTCATCACTTTCCATGTCTCAACCAGACATTAATCTTTTTCATCTTTGCTCACGAATATCTTCTCGTATTTGCTATAATCTCACGAATACCATCTCGTATTCACTACCATTCGATTCTGTCTCACACCGAGACCAATCTCGTTGCCATGACTCAACAGTCATGCAACCACTCTTATCACCCGGACTCAACAGTCCCAAAAATCAAACCATAACCAAAAACCATCCCATCTAATCATATGGGTTGTCCAGGCGCTCGTGACCGTAAGCTCGGCTATCATGATAGTTTAAGACTCTGCAGAGTTTGTACCACTTTACCCACAAGTTTGTGATTTCGTCACCAGTCGGCGACTGCAGAACCTCCATTATACCAGTACACAACCGTCGGTGTATGGTCAAGAGATCACAAAATAGCCTTTACAAAGGGGTTACTAGATGTATGGACTCACTAAGGTTTCACCGGCAGGCTAGAATCTCCAATTCTCCCACCCACTGGCCCCCTCTTGTGCCATGTAGTTCCCGGGCAGTCCTCACTCGACTCCCATTCCCTGCGCCTTCCACGGTCCATAACAATCTAGCAACTTACCTAATTACTCAGCTAAGCCGCACCCGTACTTGGCCTTGTGGTGGCACTGTTATCCTGGCATGGCTCGCATGAACAGGTCCTTAGATCTACGACAAGTAACCACCATCTCATTCTACCTCATTCACAAACCCAGGCTTGCCTAGATCTCCCTTCGATCCATGTTCATTAACAACATCAGTTTCTCATCATTCTTACGAGTGCAGTTAGCTAGACACATCTATCTCACTTTCCATAATCCCGTGGACTCAGCGAAGCATAAAAGTAAAACCATACCCGACTCATTTACTTCCCTGGCGACAAGGGTGGTTTAACCAAAACTAGTAAACTCATATGAAAGGGTTTCCCATCATGTTTGACTCAGCACACACACCTTTTCAAAAACAAAACAGTTTTCCAAAATATAGGATCAATATGGTCAAGGGGCACTTTCCTTGTTCTTGCGGTTCCGGTTGCTCTTGGATCTCGAAACCTGATTGTTGCAGCTCGTCGTAGACAGCTCCCTGAGCTTGTCCTTCTATACGCGATCACGCGCATACAAGATTCATAGCAATCAATACCATGCACAAACTTTAACCTGATGCGATGATGCATATGCATGCAAATCCTATGATGCAGTTTTTATTAGATCGGTTTGTACGTGTTCTTGCATGGCTTGCATGAGTTTTACGATGAACAGAGTTGTAGAGATCAATTGTGGACGTGGCGATGATCTTGACTTTAGATCAAACCAATCAACACGTGATCTGTCCACGAAAAAGCTTCTGTTCAAAAGGAATCGAAGAACAGATGCAAAGAAAACGTGATGATGTCATAAGGTGGTATTGGAGACCTACCTTACGTTCTTCTTGGTCTCGGGGTCCTTCTCCTAGCAATACAGATCATCGGCTCTCCTCCGGCGATGGCAACTGTGATCCAGGCTCGTCGGCGGTCTCTTCGGTGGTCAAACTCCGACGAAGGGGTTTACTCGGTGAGCTAGGGATCTAAGTTGTCGGCTCAGGAGGTGGAAAAGAAGTTCGTGGTTGCGGCCAAAGGTTTTCGGTTCTATTTATAAGAGGAAACGAAGAATCCTCCTCTAATAGAAATTAAAACAAGAGTCCTATTAAAATTGTTTTTAGATCTTAACAACTTATCTTAGATTGATTCGGTGCGATAACATGGTGGAAATCGTGTCGGTTTCCTCAGTACCGGGGATTCCCACGCGTATAGAAGAAAAACTGCTTCAGAATCGCGTCCTTCCATGGTGATGAGCTCTGGAGGCTCCACGTGTCCAGAGGGAACCTGGGCTCCCTTTTTCGTAGAGACGAGCTCCGGTTGTGCCGCGTGTCAGGCGGGCGATACCTCCCTCTTCCTCAGAGGCGAGCTCCGCGTGCGCCACGCGTCCTGGCGGGCGAGACCTCCCTATCTCCAGAGGCGAGCTCCGCGTGCGCCACGTGTCAGTTTCGGACCCCCCTCTCTTCAGAGGTAGCTCCGAATGTGCCACGTGTCAGAGCCGGACCTCCCCTCTCTTCGGAGGTGGGCTCCGAGAATGACACGTGTCCAGTAGCGCCAGACTTCCTTTCTCCTCAGAGACGAGCTTCGAGGTTGACACGTGTCCATCAGCGTCGGACCTCCCGAAGGTGACACGTGTCCAATAGGACTGGTCCTCTCGGAGGTGAGCTCCGAGAGCGACGAATGTCTAGCGGGGCCGGACCTCTCGGAGGTGAGCTCCAAGAGCGACACGTGTCCCGCGCGGCTGGTCCTCTCTTTTCCGCGGTGACTAGCTCCGCAGCCGACACGTGTCCTGCGGGACAGGCCTCGCTCCTTCCGCAGAGGCTAGCTCCGGGGGAAACACGTGTCCCACGGAGGTCGGGCCTCTCCCCCTTTGCGGGGATGAGCCCTGAGCCTGCCACGTAGCCAGTTTAGCGGCGGACCTCTCCCCCTTTGCGGAGATGAGCTCCGAACACGCCACGTGGCCAGCGGCTGCAGGAAATTATCTTCGTCGCTCTCTGTGAACTGGAATTTGCTCTTTTTGGCTATCTTTTTAATATTTTCTCGGTTTCAACTTATTTTAAAAATGTTTTTCCTATATGAAACAAGAATACATGCAGAAATCAAAGATGAGGGTGTCACAAATCTAACCCCCCCTTTAAATTGAATCTCGCCCTCGAGATTCGCTAGTGGAGATCAGATGATGGAAATTCTACTTCCTGGGTTGTTGGCTGGGCTGACTCAAACTCTATATGAGTTCCGTGCTCGTTTGTCAATTGAACGCTTCTCTCAGCACATTGGATTACTCTGTTGTGCTTACTTAGCCAATCCATTCCGAGTATTATGTCAAGCCCTTGGGAATCCAAGACAATGAGGTTGGCAAGGAAGTCTACCCCCCTTATTTTAAGGTTTACTTTCGGACATACTATATTAGTCCTCATCTCTCCACCGGGAGAATTAACCAACATAGTATATTTCAAGTGTGATATGGGTAGATTATGCTTGGCAACATACTTGGATGATATGAAGGAATGTGATGCTCCAGAATCAAATAAGATGGTGGCTGGGTTGGAGTTGGCAAGGAACATACCAATTACGGCGTCTTTAGCCTGTTGCTCTTCCTCAGCAGAGACATGGTTCACGTTGCCGCGAGTGTAGTTCTGCTATCCACGGTTTACTTGCTGTCCAGGACCTCTCCTCGGGCACTGGCTCGCAAAGTGTCCCGTCTCCCCGTAGGCAAAATATGCCTTGTTGCCTACGGCAGCAGGTACATTGGGGTGGGGGTTTTGAACAGGGGCACCCACGTTAGGACGTGGCGCAGGAGGCAAAGGCACACGATGTACTTGTGCAACGAGTTGTTGCTGTGGTGGTTGGTTAGGGCGGTATGCAGGAACGGTCGATCCATACTGCGGTACAGCTAGGGGCATGTACCGAGGGCGTACGTTGCTCCCTTGCGGCTAGTATGACATCTTCCTCTTGCGCTCTCGCTCGATCTCTCGGATCTTGCTTTCAACCACGATAGCCTTGTCAACCAACTTCTGGAAGCTAGCATAGTCATTGTTGAGGAGTTGAACCTGGATCTCATTGTTCAACCCTCTCATGAACAGGTACTGCTTCCTCGGGTTTGAGTTAACATCTTCAAGGGCATACCAGGATAGTTGTGTGAACTTGTTGAGGTACTCATTCACACTTTTCTGTCCTTGGCGGAGACCTTCGAAATCCTGTCTCTTGAGCATCATTACACCAGCAGGGATGTAATGAGAGCGGAAACTCTCCTTGAACTCAGTCCAAGTGATCGTCTCCAGGTCGACATGAGCGTTGCACAGGGCATCCCACCAGTCAGCGGCAGCTCCCATGAGTTGGTGCGACGCGAAGAGAACTTTCTCTCATTCATTGCACTGGACGATGGCAAGCTTCTTCTCCATGGACTTCAACCAATCATCGGCCTCCATGGGGTCATTAGCTTGTGAGAAAGTAGGTGGTCGAGTTCTCATGAACTCTCCCAGGCTGTTGTGAGCCGATGGCAGTGGCGATGGTGGCGGTGGTGCCGGAACGGGGTTGTTGTTGTTGGCCTGCAGCTGACCCAAAGTTTGGATCATGGTTTGCATGAGTTGATTCTGCATGGCCATCAACCGTTCCAGGTTATTTTCACCAGCTCCGGGGTTAACAGGAACTTCATCGTGGCCATCCTCTTGGTTGCCATGGACGTTCCTTCCTTGGCGGCCGGCATTTCCTCTCACCATCTGTGAGAGAGAACAGAATAGAATAGAGGTTAGAAGGTTAGATGGATCCCCCTAACTATATGCATCAAGGTGGATGGACTCAATATCGTCCTATATGAGGATCTGAACAAGTGCTGAGGCATCTCACATCTCTCTACTTATGTGTGGATATGGACAATGCTAGAGACATCCCACAACTCACACTAAGCACTCAATCACAAGCAATCATCACAAAGGCTCACACAACTCCTATTCAAGGCTTACTCAATGGGAGTCCTATGTGGTTTAGGGTGAATACCAATCTGTGACTTCACCCTATGTCAAGGTGGTTTGGGGTGGTACCAATCTGTGATCCAACTATGGCTTCTCATAGGCTGGCATCCTATGTCAAGGTGGTTCCCATGCCAATCTATGCATCCTAGGCTTGCATCCTATGGTCAGCGTGGCTTCTAACACCAATCTGTTACTAGGGTGCGTCCTACAGTCAACGTGGTTTATCTGCTAATCTGTGATCATCTAGGTTTGTGTCCTACAGTCAACCGTGGTGGCTTGGTACCAATCTGTGGATTGTACCAATCTGTATCTGATACCAACTTGTGACTTCTATCTAAGCATGTAACCTACCGTCAACCCGTGGCTCTGATACCAATCTGTGACGCCCTCAATTCTGTGGAAAACCACGGAACCAAGAACTGATGCATGTGTGTGCCCAGTATGTTCATCACACATACACATATGTTCCACAAACTGAATTCAGAATATATATTACCATGAATAACCAGGTTTATTACAAAGTCTCATGAGTCTTGGACTCATGCTAGCAGCGGAAGTCTAAATCTAACAGCGGAAGTCTAAATGTAACAGCGGAAGTCTTCTAACTAGTGCGGAAGCAAACTAAGCAGCAGCAGTGGCTCCATCTCTACTCCATTCCCACAGGCAAGGTTGAGGACAGATTACACGCCTAAGGCTCCACTTGGTCTTCATAGTAATCTTCTCCTGTAGCTGATGATGAAGTAATAATGCAAGTTTGAGTACAACGATGTACTCAGCAAGTGCGGGAAAATATGATATGTAGCTCACAGCAAGGAAGGTATAAAAAGGCTCATTGCAGAAAGCAAAGTTTATTTCTCAAAACACGATAAAAATAGCAACTCAACTTTAAGTGAATGTAATCCCAACATGTATTAAAATACCAACATAACTCCATTATGTTCATCACTTTCCATGTCTCAACCAGACATTAATCTTTTTAATCTTTTCTCATGAATACCTTCTCGTATTCGCTACCATCTCACGAATACCATCTCGTATTCACTACCATTCGATTCTGTCTCACACCGAGACCAATCTCGTTGCCATGACTCAACAATCATGCAACCAATCTTATCACCTGGACTCAATAGTCCCGAAAACCAAAACCATAACCAAAACCATAACCAACACCATAACCAAAAATCATCCCATCTAATCATGTGGGTTGTCCAGGCGCTCGTGACTGTAAGCTCGGCTATCATGACAGTTTAAGACTCTGCAGAGTTTGTACCACTTTACTCACAAGTTTGTGATTTCGTCACCCGTCGGCGATTGCAAAACCTCCATTATACCAGTACACAAACGTCGGTGTATGGTCAGGAGATCACAAAATAGCCTTTACAAAGGGGTTACTAGATGTATGGACTCACTAAGGTTTCACTGGTAGGCTAGAATCTCCAATTATCCCGCCCACGAGCCCCCTCTTGTGCCATGCAGTTCCCAGGGCAGTCCTCACTCGACTCCCATTCCCCGCGCCTTCCACGGTCCATAACAATCTAGCAACTTACCTAATTACTCAGCTAAGCCACACCCATACTTGGCCTTGTGGTGGCATTGTTATCCTGGCATGGCTCGCATGAACCGGTCCTTAGATCTACGACAAGTAACCACCATCTCATTCTACCTCATTCACAAACCCAGGCTTGCCTAGATCTCCCTCCGATCCATGTTCATTAACAACATCAATTTCTCATCATTCTTACGAGTGCAGTTAGCTAGACACATCTATCTCGCTTCCCATAATCCCGTGGACTCAACGAAGCATAAAAGTAAAACCATACCCGACTCATTTAATTCTCTGGCGACAAGGGTGGTTTAACCAAAACTAGTAAACTCCAATGAAAGGGTTTCCCATCATGTTTGACTCAGCACACACACCTTTTCGCAAACAAAACAGTTTTTCAAAATATAGGATCAATATGGTCAAGGGGCACTTGCCTTGTTCTTGCGGTTTCGGTTGCTCTTGGATCTCGAAACCTGGTTGTTGCAGCTCGTCATAGACAGCTCCCTGAGCTTGTCCTTCTATATGCGATCACGCACATACAAGATTCATAGCAATCAATACCATGCACAAACTTTAACCAGATGCGATGATGCATATGCATGCAAATCCTATGATGCAATTTTTATTAGATCGGTTTGTATGTGTTCTTGCATGGCTTGCATGAGTTTTACGATGAACAGAGTTGTAGAAATCAATTATGGACGTGGCGATGATCTTGACTTTAGATCAAACCGATCAACACGTGATCTGTCCACGAAAAAGCTTTTGTTTGAAAGGAATCGAAGAACAGATGCAAAGAAAACGCGATGATGTCGTAAGGTGGTATTGGAGACCTACCTTACGTTCTTCTTGGTCTCGGGGTCCTTCTCCTAGCAAGACAGATCGTCGGCTCTCCTCCGGCGATGGCAATTGTGATCCAGGCTCGTCGGCGGTCTCTTCGGTGGTCAAACTCCGGCGAAGGGGTTTACTCGGCGAGCTGGGGCTAGGGTTCTAAGTTGTCGGCTCAAGAGGTGGAAAAGAAGTTCGTGGTTGCGGCCAAAAGTTTTCGGTTCTATTTATAAGAGGAAACGAAGAGTCCTCCTCTGATCGGAACTCAAACAAGAGTCCTATTCAAATTGTTTTTAGATCTTAACAACTTATCTTAGATTGATTCGGTGCGGTAACATTATGGAAATCGTGTCGGTTTCCTCAGTACCGGGGATTCCCACGCGTACAGAAGAAAAACCGCTTCAGAATCGCGTCCTTCCGCGGTGATGAGCTCCGGAGGCTCCACGTGTCCAGCGGAAACCTGGGCTCCCCTTTCCGTAGAGACGAGCTCCGGTTGTGCCGCGTGTCAGGCGGGCGAGACCTCCCTATCTCCAGAGGCGAACTCCGTGTGCGTCACGTGTCAGTTCCGGACCCCCCTCTCTTCGGAGGCAGCTCCGAATGTGCCACGTGTCAGAGCCAGACCTCCCCTCTCTTCGGAGGTGGGCTCCGAGAATGCCACGTGTCCAGTAGCGCCAGACTTCCTTTCTCCTCAGAGACGAGCTCCGAGGTTGACACGTGTCCATCAGCGTCGGACCTTCCGGAGGTGAGCTCCGGAGGTGACACGTGTCCAATAGGACAGGTCCTCTCGGAGGTGAGCTCTAAGAGCGACGTATGTCTAGCGGGGCCGGACCTCTCGGAGGTGAGCTCCGAGAGCGACACGTGTCCCGCGCGGCTGGTCCTCTCTTTTCCGCGGTGACTAGCTCCACAGCCGACACGTGTCCTGCGGGACTGACCTCGCTCCTTCCGCAGAGGCTAGCTCCGGGGGCAACACGTGTCCCACGGAGGTCGGACCTCTCCCCCTTTGCGGGGATGAGCCCCGAGCCTGTCACGTAGCCAGTTTAGTGGCGGACCTCTCCCCCTTTGCAGGGATGAGCCCCGAGCCTGCCACGTAGCCAGTTTAGCGGTGGACCTCTCCCTCTTTGCGGAGATGAGCTCTGAACACGCCACGTGGCTAGCGGCCGCGGGAAATTGTCTTTGATGCTCTTTGTGAACTAGAATTTGCTCTTTTTGGCTATCTTTTTAATATTTTCTCAGTTTCAACTTATTTTAAAAATGTTTTTCCTACATGAAACATGAATACATGCAGAAATCGAAAATGAGGGTGTCAAAGTGGCTCCCTGAAGGCGGTGGTGACTGATTTGCGCGCATACGGACCGGAACCGACCTAAACTCGTGCATAAATAGCCCCCCTCACTCTCTCACTACACACACCACAAGTTTGAGATTAGTATTCCACTCCATAGGCTTATTTCTGCCTTAGAGGCTGCCAAGATAGGAGGAGAGTGAGAAGAAGCTAGGAGGAGGAGGAGGCTTGGCTTGTCAAGTTCCTCTCCAACACTTGTACCTCTACGGAAGTTCTCTTCAAATGAGTAAGTTTTCGTGAATCCCATTTAAGTTTTGTTCCTAGATTCATAGTTGTTAATTCTAGTAGTTGTTTGTGGATTCATTGCCCTATTCAATTAGGTGCTCTAGTCTTAGCTTTGTATTCAAAAAGATTAGAGTAGTGATTTAGAACGTAAGCGAGGTGCTTAGTTTAGAAATCACCAGCTGATATCTCGTAAACCCACAGATTGAAGAGGTAGGCGGTAGGTGGAGACAACCCTATCCGTCCTTTATAATCCTCCATGTTCGGCTATGCCATAGGCTCTTGGCGGAAGTCGCTCTGGTAAACCAGGGGTAAGCTCGTGCCCGAAGCAAACAACCACCTTTGATTACTTTGAATTAAGAACAATCCTTAGAAACCCCTCTCTATCCCTTGCCTACCAAACAAACTGTGTAATTGGGTGAACTGACTAGAAGATTAAGCCACATGTTTCTTGGATTCGATACCCTTGGGAATACTCTTAACGGGAAGTGCTACGACAATATTCATGCGCTTGCGGATATCACATCTGTTTCGTAAGAAATACCAACAGCAACCTCCATGTCCCTAACTATTCTCATGTTGAGAACCACTAAAAAAACACTATATATATTATACATCTATCAAGATGGGCAATATGGGACTAAAGTCCTATGTCATGTCTCCATACCTTAACTTTTCCATCAGGATATTTAGCACATAAAAACCAGCCCATAAATTGACCGCTGTCTAAATTTCAACAAGAGCTGCTAAAAAAGGAGATAATGAAATCAAAGGCGCAGAATTCAACTCTGTAGCAACACAAAATATGTGCAAAACGACAACAAACCTTCTTCGTACTAGTTCTGAATTAGGGCCTACTCTCGGCAGCTCTTTGAGAACAAAGTCAAAAAGTCACAACGGATCATCATTTCCCACATCCTATCTGATGAAAAGTTCATGGGTTCACAGTTTTCGGGCGATTCTAGACACTTATGCTAGCAATGGAGCTGGGGGCCGAGTAAGATTGGTCGATTGATGCTTGCTCACGTTTGTTTACAATTTATGGAGCAACCCTGAAAATACACCACAGCGATTCAATCTGTAAGTGGTGCAAGTCTACCCACTAGCCCACTTAACCCGCCCCACTACAAATACGCTACCGATACTAGCGATGGCCCGCATGTTTTCTCGCGACGTGAGGTGGACTTGTCGCTCGACCCACTGGGCATTGCGATAGCGCCGCACAGACCCGCATAGTCCGCAAACATCCGCTTGTGAGTTGTGACTGCTCCCGATGTTAGGGATCTTACTGCAAACCACATTGCTCGTGAGTCGCCAAGTGCCGGAATAGCCTGTTCAAGAAGGCATATGAGCTCCCTGTCACTCCATCCTCTCCAATGTTGAGGTTGCGCTCGTCCTTTTCTCCCACGGTGGCGTGGTTGACGTTCGATGACCGGCCGCAAAGAAGAAAGGTGATTGATCTCGTCACTTGATGTGGGAAGGACTTAAGGTGTGCAGTGTTGGAAATCCGGGTAATTAGTCACAAATTTTTCTCTAATTATCTCCTCCTTTTTGTTGATTTATTCTCAATAGGGGGGCTGTATATATAGCCCCAAATTACAGAGTCCTAATCTAATACTACCTACACTCCTCTTATTTGACTTGGATTCTATCTTTAACTCTAGTTTAATCTAGAAAACAGGATTATTTCTAACATGTAGGAGCTAGAATACTTCATCTCTGGTGTGACGGCGGCAGGCCACGGATCGTTGGATCATCTGGTGTGTCACCATCCTCCTGCTCCGGTTGATGGTGATGAGGTAGAGGCAGACGTGCTCCTCCTGCTGCGCCCTCAGGACGGCCTCACACTCAGTATCCTCCCTGATCACCCCCTGCAACATCAGCAGCTCGCCGTGCCTGCTTACCGTGATGTGCGCCATGTGGCGGCCATGCTACAGTTCGTTGTACGTGCGCAACACCATGCGGCTCACAGTATCCAGGTCCCGCCCCATGATGTACGCGCGCTGCTGCATTCACCGTCACGCCCGAATCCACGTAGTGTCGCTCACTCTCCTTCTCCACAGCCCACCGCATGGGGCTGGTGCCCATGGCCACGCTGATGCCCACCACGGCGTGCACGGTGAAGACGACCAGCGGGTCTAGGTTGCGGGAGCTTGTGACGGCCGCAAACGATTGAACAAACTACCGCTAGGCCCACCAGCCTTAAGTGGACAATTGCTATTGATTAAGCAGGACCCGCAGAGCCTGCTGAATAACTATAGTGGGCAATGCGGTGGTGTGTGGGCTGCCCACAGCCCGCCCCACTTGCAGGTTGAACAGCGATAATTGGTGAAGGATTTTTTTTTCATTTGATTGCATTTAGCATGTCTCCTTAACTTTGATAAAAACAGGAATTGTTTGTGTAACCGCATAGTTCAATGCTAGTGAAATTTAACATCTGAGACATGGGATACAAATAGATGGATTGAACCTTATGCCATGAAGTTCTGAACTGAATTGAGGTAGCCACTAGGTTAATTATGTTGGCAGTTGGTTACAGTAATCATAAACTTCTGTCTAGGAAGAAACTTGAGTTTCAAGATTTTAGTTTCATCCCATAATTACTAGAACACTCCATCTGCACAGGTGCTTGGTAATTTGGTTGCTCACGTATAAGCAACAGGGGCTGACAGGAGCTAAACTTTTATTTACATAAGCTTCCTATTAATTAACAAGTTTTAAAATATTTTCGTCTCAATTTTTGCACGTTGTATATAATTATGATGAATTAAATACAACTAGATACACTTTTAATAAACAGAGAAATAATTGAAATGATATTGATAAAAAATACGTGCTAGTTGATATATAAGTTAGATTTAGAAGTACACAAGTGCAAATAAACTGAACTGTAAAACTAAAAATACTTAAAATTTATTATAAAAAACTAAGAATATTTTTTAAAGATTCAATAGCATGCACAAATAAGGGCGTCTCCACACGTCTATGTGTGTAGATAAGCACTAGCTCATCTGTAGAGATATCCAAAAGATAAGAGCTCAAGTAGCTAGACTTTAACACACCGTCTAATTTTGATATAGGCCCCATCGAGTTGAGAATATTTTTTGATAAAATCTCACCTGATGTCCTTCCTCATCCAAGGTTCTGCTTTTCTACAGCCAAAGGATACAGTAGCGCGCGGCCGCCGCCGCCGCTAGACGTCCCGCCACTGCGCCGCGTGTCACGCCCGCCCGTCGAGCCAGATTTTCTTGCCGGCGCGTTGATGTTGATGGAGTTAGCAGTAAAATTTTTATTCTCATATTTTTACGCTGGTCTTTAAATAGAATGTAGGAGTACTGTTTTTGACCGTGTCACTGTAGATGCTCTAAGTACAAATAAACGAACGGCCAAGATGACGGCACGGCAAGTTCTACAGATCGACGTACCAGAGTCACCGCCACTCCCCGAACCCCAACAGAGACCGACCGCTTCCGCCGCCTCCTGAGCAATAATGGCGCCGCCGGTCGCCGCCGCGCTCCACCGCCAACTCATCCGCGCTTGCCTCCGCTTCCTAAGCTTCCCAACCCACTATCTTCGCCTCTCGACGTCCCATCCTCTATCCGATCATAGCGACTTCGAGCTAGACCACCCCGTCCCCCCCGTCTCCGACGGCAACGGCGAGCTCAGCTCCTTCCTCGACCGCCTGTCCAGCGCGGTCTCCGTCGCCTCGTCTCCGAATCACGCCCTCTCGCTCCTCTTTTCCCCCTCGGCGTCTGGCCCGTCGCCGACCTCCCCTTCACTCCTCGTCCGCGCGCTCTGGGAGCTGCGCGGCGATCCGGATGCCGCCGCGCTCGCGCTGCGGTATGGAGACCGATGCGGTTCCCTGGATGGGGCTGAAGGAGATGGACCGACGCCGCCGGTTGAGGCGTGGCACCTGGTCATATGGGCGGCTGGGAAAGCTCGGCGGTTTGACCTGGCGTGGGCGGTCATGCGGCGGATGCGGCGCCGAGGGGTGCTTACTCGCCGCGCCATGGTCATCCTGATGGAGAGGTGCGCGCTCTTGCATTGCACGGGATCTTTCATCGTTTTGTTTCAATATAGTACTCTTGTATAACCTTATTTGATATAGCGCACATCTGTTTTCTAAATGGGATTTTGAAAATTATGTGATGCATATGAAGCAAAATGCATCATGATGTAAAGTTGTTTGTTTTAATTTTGAGTAACATGTGACATTGGTTGTTGCAGCAATGTACTGTCACAGTAGAGACTGGCATTCCTGTCCTAGTTTCAGTTGTATGTATTTCTTTGCTGATTGAGAGTGCATTACAACGGGTAAAAGTAGGTTGCCTTGTTTTGCGAAACCAATACGGGATTAAGGAAACTGATGGTCACATTTGTGAGTTCTGGCCCAGCACTCTAGACTGGTTTTCTGCTGGGACCGTGCAATGTTCCTAAACTGAATATAATTGATGAAGGCACTATTTAGAAGTAAGAAGAAAAACATGGTGATCCTGTTTAAAATTGAACTCTTCATCATTGGACAAATGGACACAATATTCCAACAAGGATTTTTGTGTTATTTGTTGGATTGGATCCGATGTTGCAATTCAGATTGTTTTCATCGTGATCGCAAAAGCCAATGTTACTGTTTGAACTGTAGATTACCATCGTAAAAGTTTGAAATTGTTTGGTTTACATGCTCCTGCATCAAGAGCTAAATAAAGGAGAAGTGTCTTGTTTTTGTAGTATGTTGGCTCTGTGCAGGTTGTAGTACAATCAGTGAGGTAGGATAGTCTGAGAAGGGATGGGTGTTTGCAAATGCTTTACTTAGCATTCTGCTCCACTGAGCATAATGTTGGTGCCTCTTTTGTTGTTGTGGCGGCAGATCTGAGAGGAGAGGAGAAGAGGAACACAACAGAAGGTAGATAATTCTCCCTCCGAAGAGGCTCTGAATTATTAGATTAATTCCTGCTTGCTTAATACCTGCGTCTCCTTCTTCTTATATAGGCAGCCGAATTACAATCTTAACTAACTAGGACTCTTTATCCTTATCTAACTCTGAACTGAATCTTATCTCTAATCTGGTTGGATTCTGGCACAGCAGAATTATCCTAACCAGTTTATTTAAATAATTTTCTAGAATCCTAACTGACTATTTATTGAGGACTGACTTTCTTGGCCCTGCGGCTGTATGCTCGGCCAAAGAAAGAGTCCACAACATTTCCCCCGGTCCGTAGAAACAGATCGTCCTCGAGCTGAAAATCTGGATAATCCTCCTTGAAATCTTCAATCTTCATCCAAGTTGTTTCTGCTGGCAATTTATATTTCCATCTCACCAAAATGTCGCAAGAATCCTTCGTTGGTTTGGCCCTCAAAATTTTCTTCTGGTTGTGGCATTGCTCTCCCTCGGACAATGGGTGGAAGAGGCTTGATGGCAGTAGCAACTGGCCCTTCATATTTCTTTAAAAACACCATATGAAATACATTATGTAGTTTTGCTTTAGGGGTAGATTTAATATGTATGATACTTGTTCAATCTTTCCTTCCACCTGATATGGTCCATAATACTTTGGACTTAATTTAGAACGGGCCACTTCTCTTACTGATGAAGATGCTCTTTGATTCAAGCGTAACCATGCCCAGTCCCCTTTCTGAAATTCCAAGTCTCTGTGTTTTGCATCATAATTGGATTTCATATGATCTTGAGCTTGAAAGAGTCGATCTCGGATTTCTGCCAAAAAAAATATCCCTTTCTTCTAGTTGTCTCCCAACTGCAATAACCCGAGCTGATCCTGGCTGGAATGGTATTAGCTCAGGTGGTTCTCGGCCATAAACAACTTGAAATGGAGTAGCCTTCAAAGATGTTTGATATGATGTGTTAAAGCAATATTCAGCCCATGGCAGCCAACGAACCCAACTCTTAGGTCTATCTCCTGCTAAACAGCGCAAGTATACCCCCAATATTCTGTTTATGACCTCAGATTGACCATCTGTTTGTGGGTGAAATGCAGAACTAAGCTTCAATTTGGTACCTGTTAGCTTAAATAGTTCCCGCCAAAAACTGCTAGTAAAGACTGGGTCTCTGTCACGCACAATAGAATATGGAATCCCATGTAGACGCACAATATGATCAAAGAAGACTTGAGCAACTGAGCTAGCAGTGTATGGATAACTTAATGCATAAGTGGGCATATTTTGAAAATCTATCCACCACAGTTAACACAACTGATTTTCCAGCCACTTTTGGGAATCCTTCCACAAAGTCTATTGTAATATGTGCCCAAACCGTATGAGAGACTGCTAATGGTTGGAGCACTCCAGCAGGATGAAGATGTTCGGTTTTATTACGCTGGCATACTTCACATCTTCTTATAAAGTCCCTGACCAATTTATTATCTTGAGGTATATGAAAGGAAGAGTGGAGACGTACCAAGGTCTTTTTGAATTCCTTCATGTCCTATGCCATGGGCATATGCAATGATTTGTGGCCAAACTGCAGAAGAGTGAGGCACAAAAACTCGCCCTTTATATAGTACCATGTCATCTTCTATCTTCCAAGCTTCTGTAGTTTTTCCAGCCTCAATCTCTTCCCTTTTTTTAATAATCTCTGGTAATAAGGCGCAGTGGTAGTGTGTCTCCACTTGTGTCCTGAGGTCTTGGGTTCGAACCAGCCTCTCTGCAAAAGCAGGGGTAAGGCTGTCTAGAGATGACCCTTCCCCAGACCCTACATGTGTGGGAGCTTTTGGCACTGGGTACACCCTTTAATAAATTTGTCTCTGTTCTGATCTGATTAAATAAATGGAAATATGGAACTGATAGTGCATTGATAGCCAAATTATATTCTTCACGACGAGATAAGACATCAGCTGTCGCATTCTGATGTCCTGGCCTGAACTCCACTGAGAATTGATACGCAAATAGTTTACTCACCCAAGCATGTTGAGGTATTGTCGACAGACGCTGATCAAGTAGGAACTTTAAACTATAATGATCAGTTCTAATGATAAAAGGACGTACTCATAAATATGGTCTCCAATGCCGCACTGTTTTGACCAATCCAATCAGCTCTCTTTCATAGGCTGCTAATTTTGCATATGGGGAGGTACAACCCTGCTATAAAAAGCAATGGGACCTTTCCCTTGATGTAGGACAGCTCCAACAACTGACCCTGAAGCATCACAGTCCACCACAAATGTTTCTTCAAAATTAGGCAATTGTAAGACAGGAGCTGTAGTCAATGCCACTTTCAATTTTCTGAATGCTGCTTTTGCCTCTGGAGACCACCTAAATTTCTCATGATTGCACAATTTTGTCAAAGGCGCAGCTATTTCCCTATAGTCTCTTATGAATTTCTTGTAGTACCCTGTCAGGCCTAGAAATCCTCTTACTACCTTTACTGATTTCGGTATAGGCCACTCTTGGACAACCTGAATTTTTTCTGCGTCCATAGCAATTCCTTGGGCTGACACTATGTGGCCAAGGTATGCTACTGACATTGCCCCAAAAGAGCACTTGGATCTTTTCAATGCCAACTTGTGGTCCCTTAGCCTCTGAAAAATCAGTTTTACATGCTGTAGGTGAGAGCTCCAAGAATCACTGTATATTAATATATCATCAAAGAAAACTAGGACAAACTTTCTTATATAGTCTTTTAGCACATCATTCATAAGGGATTGGAAGGTGGCCGGTGCGTTTGTTAATCCAAAGGGTATGACCAGAAATTCAAAATGTCCATGGTGAGTGTGAAAAGCTGTTTTCTCTACATCTCCACTGAATATCAACACCTGATGATAGTCACTTCTTAAGTCCAGTTTAGTAAAAAATTTTGCTCCCCGAAGTTCATCCAATAATTCATCCACAACTGGTATAGGAAACATGTCTCTCACAGTTTTGGAGTTCAATGCACGGTAGTCAACACAGAATCTCCATGTACCATCTTGTTTCTTGATAATAAAACTAGAGAAGAAAAAGCTGAGGTGCTAATGTGAATAATTCCCTGTTGTAGCATCTCATTGCATTGTTTTTCAATCTCATCCTTCAGAAGTTGTAGGTACCTATATGGTCTCACCGCAATCGGTGGTGTGTCTGGTAGTATATGAATTCTATGATCATATGCCCTAGAGGGGAAAGTCCTGAGGGCTGAGCAAACATGTCATCAAATTCTTCTACCGAAACCTTTAATAAATCTGGTTCTGTTATAGCATGAATGGCAATATCTAATGGCCTAGTAGTGAATCCTTTCCAGGTTACCTGATGATCACCTCTGCAACAACTCATCCATCCTCTTTTGAAATCCCATAATATTGGACCTAGAGAACGTAGGAACTGAATTCCCAGCACCATATCATAGCCTTCCAAAGGAATGACAAACAAATCCAGCAAGAATTCCTCTTTATCAATCAAGATATGAACCGCCTGACAAACCCCCAGACTTTGGACAGAATCACCATTCCCTACTTTCACCACTAATCCAGGCCTTTTCAAAGGTTGGAGGCCCATCCTTTGCGCAACTCTCATAGATATGAAAGAGTGTGTGGACCCACAATCAACCAAAGCTATGGCTGTATGGTTGTTAACTAATACTTGGAGCTGCATTGTTTCTGAAGCTGTTATTCCTGTTATGGCATGTAGAGAACTCCCAAGATCATCATCTTCTTCCTGGTCCATCATACTGTCATCAAGCTGCAGCAGATAGACCCCCTTCACAGGACATATCTTCAGGTGTTTTTTTCTGGGCAGTTATAGCATTCACCTTTTTTTCTTTTAGCTGCCATCACTGCAGCCGAAAGTCTTTTAAATTGGGTGCCTGTTGGTAGAGCAGGAGAAATAGTCTCCTTTGGCTGTGGTGGCGGGACAATATTCTGTTGTGCACTCCGATTATATGATGGAGGTGGGAAGTGCCGTGCATAAGATTAACGGCTCGGATTTGTACTGGTGCTGAACTGATCCTCCTCAGCTAAGGCTAGTCAGCGTTCATAGGCTCTAGCCAACGCCATGGCATCCTCCAAAGTGGCAGGATTTTGGAGCTCCACATCTGTTTTCAATGGGTTTCTTAATCCTGCAGTAAAAACATCAAGTTGATGGGCCTCAGAGATACCATCACAGCGTGCTAGGAGGGATAAAAAATTTGTCTGATATTCATCAACCGATCATTCTCGGCGTAGCTGGATTAACTCCCCTAATGGGTTGCTGCGAGTAGGAGGACCAAACCTTTGATTGACCAGTTTAACAAATTGTCCCCAAGTGGGCACCCCTTGATTGCGCTCCAGTCTATAATACCACTGCTGGACATCCCCACTCATGTAGAATGTACCCAGCCAAACTTTTCCCTCTTCCGTGTAGGCTGATCTGCCCTTGGCCCAGGGCGGCCAGAACTGGGCCGGATCCTCCTTCTAGATGAGATTAGAGATTAGTCTTCTTAGAGATAGAATTAAAGATAGTGTCATGTCCGGGCGTTTTAGCCGCACATACACTAGGCGTCGTCGCGCACGGGATGTGCGACGTGCAGCGGAACGCGCGGGGCGCACAGTAGGCGCGCATGGAGAGGAAGTCACGACAAGTGGCTAAGATGGAAAGTAGAGATAGTTTTCCATAAATAAGTTTCTAAGATGGAAAATAGAGATAGCTTTCCATAAATAAAGTTCCTAAGATGGAAAGGAAGTCACGACAAAGTTCCTAAGTAGGCGCGCATGGAGAGGAAGTCACGACAAGTGGCTAAGATGGAAAGTAAACATAGTTTTCCATAAATAAGTTCCTAAGATGGAAAATAGAGATAGCTTTCCATAAATAAAGTTCCTAAGATGGAAAGTAGAGATAGCTTTCTATTAATAAGTTCCTTCCTATTATTAGGATTTCCTTCATATTATCAATGGGCTGCTGGCTATATATTCTTGTAACCTCACATGGAGTAAGGCAAGCAATAAACTATTTCCTAATCCTTTCCTATCTCACAAAGCTTGCGGTTGAGGGGTCTAACCTCACCGGAGAAGACGGACGACGACTACAAGCTACGTAGCCGAGGTCCGACCAGTCAAGGGTTCGGCGCCCTTGACAATCTGGTATCACGATCCCAACGATCCTCGCCTACTCAACCCACTTCGTCATCACCAGCCGCCGACCCTTCACCACCGGGCTCCGCTATTCCCCGCGCCACCTCTGCCATGGGGGACGACCTCAAGACCACCGTCGAGTACCTCGCCAAGGCCGTCCAAGTCCCCCAAGCCACCGTCGAGGCCAACGCCAAGGCAATCCAAGCCCTGTCCACCGATCAAGCGTTGTCTGCAGGCCCCTGCCAACCGACCGGCGAGCACCAGAATGATTGCCCACCCAGGTTCCAGAAGATGGATTTCCCGCGATACGCAGGCAAGTCCGATCCGCTGATCTTCATCAACCGTTGTGAATCCTATTTCCATCAACAGCGGACCATGACGGAGGAGAAGGTCTGGATGGCCTCCTACAACCTCGAGGACGTAGCCCAGCTGTGTGGTACATCTAGCTACAGGAGGACGAAGGAAATCCGCGCTGGGGCCGATTCAAGGACCTCCTCAACTTGTGGTTTGGGTCGCCCCTTCGCTCGGCGCCGTTGTTTGAGCTCGCCGAGTGTCGGCGCTCGAGGATCGTGGAAGAGTACTCAAACCGCTTCCAAACCCTCCTTCCTCGCGCGGGTCGACTTGATGAGACCCAGCGCGTCCAGCTGTACACCGGCGGCCTGCTTTCGCCGCTGAGCCACACGGTTCGCATCCACAACCCGTAGACGCTCGCGGCGGCGATGAGCCTGGTGAGCCAGGTTGAATTGATAGAGTTCGACAGGCCGGCGCTGGTTCTAGCTCGTCCAGCCCCGCGCGGTCTTCTTCCGGCTCCGGTGTCACGCCCAGCGCTCACCGCGTCACCTTAGCCGCTCGTGCTTACCGGCGCCACCGGTGGGCGTTCCCGGCCCACGACGCGGGCAGTCAGAGGCGGCTGACCCCGGAGGAACAGGCCGAGTGGCGTCGTCTTGGGCTTTGTTTTAACTACGATGAAAAATACTTTCGTGGCCACAACAGATTTTGGAGGCGCATTTTCTTCATTGGGGGGGGGGGGGGTGGAGATCGACGACACCGATGACGCCGCGGCCGGGGCTGACAACGAGGCACCTTGCTTCTCTCTGCAGGCCTTGGCCGGGGTGCCCATGGCGGACACCATGCAGATCGCTGTGACGCTTGGGGCCACATCCCTCGTCGCGCTCCTCGATTCTTGCAGCACGCACAACTCCATCTCAGAAGGCACGATGCTCCGGGCTGCCGCTCCGACAGCGACCCCGCCTCACGGCCATGGTCGCCAATTGTGGGAACCACCCTGTGGTTCACCCACTCCAGGATCGCATAGGGTGGTGCCGTGCGATGCGGCCCCCAACAGCACACACGAAAAGAATTAAGAACAACATACAAACTTTTATTTGATATAAAACAGCGGAAGTCTTTTTACAAAACTTGATTATACAACGGAAGTATATACATAGCTACTCTCTACTCCTATCTACGCAAAAGTGCAGCTGTCCAGCCCGGGGACGCTACACACTAGCAGCATGGAACCGGAGATCACGGCGGCGTGCAAGGCTCCAGCTCGGCCGCGTACCCCGACGGGGGCACTGCCTCGTCCTCGGACCCTCCTCATAGCTCTCACCTGCATACAACTCAAATATTGCAACCGTGAGCACGATGTCTCAACAAGGCTTAACCGTCAACCCTAGGCATGGAACTCTACATGCAAGGATGTGTAAGATAGGAACAAGGACTTTGCAATAAAGACACGCCTATATGTTGATCCTTACTTTCAGTTTTATAGCAACATTTTAATGAGCCTTAGGCAACCCTCACATCGGAAGTCCACAATCAAACAAGAAACGCTTTTCTCCGATGTGGTGATGCCCAAAGTGGAAGATAAACTTAATTAGCTCAACATCTACAGCAAACATGGCTTTCAAAACATTAATAATTCAACACATCATATTATCATTCATCTGGCTTATTGCTCTTCTTCTTACTACGTCACAGAACAGTGAACAAGCGGTACTCAAATAACCGCGAGGGATGGTGATTGCAATCAGGAGACACCCGGACAACACGTTGAATACACCCACTTTCAGAAGCGTGATTCCACACCCCTTCCTACTCTGTTGTATGCAACAACCTTTCAAAGGAAACCCAAATGCCGAACCGGTCCATCCGTAACGGGCAGGAGGTCCCCGCGTGGAGCGTGACTGTGCCCACTGGCAGATTTACACCTTGCTACCCTCAACCCACTCCTATTTACGGTTGGGTAAGTCTCGACACCCAGGTTAACCAATTCCATCGGTTTCCTGCTTATGTCAGTATGTCATCCGGTACTGTTCGATACTTGTTCAGCAGGCCCGCACACGACTCTGTCCTCAATCAACACCAACAGGGCTACGCACATGAGACCTCCGCTCGCTGCTTCCTATCCCCCCTACTGGGTCTCATTTTCACCACTTTTAAGCCATTTTCTATTCTGACCAAACCGTGTGATAAAACCTTACCTCGCGAGTAGATTCCAACTACTCGACTTCTACCGAGATCCTAAGCATATTAGCACAGCATTCTCTACTCGTCGAGGCTATAAACTACCCAAACCTCCATAGGATTTAAAAGATTATGCAAGTGGGGTTTCAATCACCCTAACTCTAATGCAAGCATTCACGCTAGGCGTAAGTGATACAAATAAAGAATTTGCAAAAGTACTTAAATGCAAACCGGGGCTTGACTGGTTGTGGGTTAAATGAGAAGTCAGCTTCTGGTGGGAGGACGTCCAACGGCTCCGGTGCATCCTCAACTTCGGTCACTATTATGAAATGTAGCAAAATACATGCATAAGTGCAAGTTTTATATAAGAAGTACACTTTTATTTAGAGCTAGTTATTTAGGTCTCTTAATTGGCTTTGGGATTTTTATACTGGATACTAGACTCTCTAAGGATCATCTGACCAAATTTGGAGAAATGTCATTGCACAATGTAGTCTCCAAAATTCCTACAAGTATAAGGCTTCTCTGAATTTTGAGCCCAAATCAGGAGCTTTGACATGGCTAACAGTGGAAGATCTGATTAGGGTAAGTCTACATGGTTCTAACAAAATTTGTTTCACCATTTTTGGAGCTACCAACAGAGAGATATGAATTTTTGAAGTTGGATAGGAGTTCTGAAAAGTTTCTGTTTAAATTTGAATTTTCAAATAAAGGCTGAACTTTGGAAGGCAATTTAGCCTAGCAAATGAGCTCCAATGAAGCTCAAATTTTTACTGGAGATCAGTTACTATGAAAATGATTTGCTGCCTAAATTTGGTAATGTTTCATAAAGAATTGCTCCTGAAATAAATCTCTAAAGGATTTATTAAAAACAATTCTACAGAAATTACTGGGCATTTTCATAGCAAGCAATTTGTTCCTCTGTGAAGTACTCCTCATAAGGATTCCAACAAAATTGGTCTCACCCTTTTTGGAGTTCTTTACACAAAGTTATGAATTTTTTAAATTGGGATAACCTTCTGTTTGAAATTTACACATAGACTCAAAGGGGGGGGGGCACTGGTCAGATGCTTCTTCCACCTCTCGACAGGACCCGCGCGCGCACGCCGGACCCGACGATGGCGCGTCGTGTTCTCGCCCGTTTCTCCACCATTCTCTCTGCGATTTCGTGCTACACCACCCTCGGATCACAGCCTAGCAGCCAGGCAAGGTTTTGAAGCATGAAAACGCCGGGAAACCCATCGGCAACGGCGAGGCGGCTCGGTGGCGCCGCGCCGGCGATGAACCGCACGTCCCAAGTCTCAATCGATGATCGAAAGGGCCGTACACCATCCCTGGAGTACGTAGATCATGATGCTACCTCTAGCCCGAGCTGGGAATGCCTGCAAATGGGAGCTCCACGGTGAACCGAGGTGTTTTTGGCTGGCGGCGACGGATTCTCGTCACCCGAGGTGAAGAAGAGATGACTCTCTTCGTGCTTCGTCGTGGGAGGTCGCTAGGAGCTCTAGTAGCTGTGTCTAAGACCGGAGACCCGATGATCCAACGTGTGGGGAGAATTTCTCGGAGTTGTCTTGATCGGTCCTCCACGTGCACCATCGGAAATCTCCAAATTCCGGCTAACCAGTGGTGGTAAAGTACAAAAGAACGTCAGTGTGAGAAACTAGACTCCAGACGCACCTCTGGGTGGTTTTCCTCGCGCTGGGGAGGTCGGAGTCGGCCGGAAGACGTGGAACAGCAAGGTGCGGCGTCGGCTCTGCTTCGCCGGAGGAAAACTGGTTGGCACCAATCGGAGAAGGCCGGGCACGAGCTGTGGAGGTGCGGACAACGTCCAGTGAAGGTCGGCGCACTCTCTGGTCAGCTCAGCTGGGCGCTAAAGTGGCCGGAGGCCGAGCAGCAACAGTGACCGAGGTGGCGCACGGTGTTTCTCTCGTGAGCGCTCGAGCAGAGGCTGTGGAGTCCGTGGGACAACGTGGATAAGCGATAACAGGCACTCGGCTGCCGCTTGATCACCACACGATTGAACCGACGTCGGGAGCGGCGCGTGAAGCAGCTCGGTGGAAGCGTCGGGCGGAGGGTTTGCCGCTAGCTGGCGTGCTGTGATCAACCGGGAAACAGAGAGAGGGAAAACTGATTTCTGTGAGGCTGACTGCTGAGTCCCACCACTATAATTTTTCAATTACTTTCTACAGATATTTTTACCCCCAGCTACTTAGAATTAAAGTCCATACTTCCACCCCAAGTCATGGTTTGAAAAGTTGAATCCAAACTGATTTGAATTCTGATGTGAAGTTTGAATTGTGTTTGGTCATTTGAATTTGAAATAGAATTTGAATTCTCCTTTTTGCCTTGCTCCAAAAATATAGCAAACCAAGTCCAAAGTTTCTCATTTTTGGCATGGCTGCTAATTCAAATGTGGAGAACACATTTGTGGAACCAAATTTGCAAATTGAGGAAATTGGAATTTAAAACTGAATTTGAAATTCAGATTAAAGGGCTTCCTCTTTTAATCCCAAACAAATACTAAAACTTGTGGCGCACCGGAATCCGCTCATCCAGGATCGCAGAGGGTGGTGCCGCGCGATGCGACACCCGACAGCACACGTCATAAGAACACATTATATTACATGGAAAAAACAAACTGAATGTACAAAGTAGTACATTTCTCAGTTACAAACTAAGGTCTTTATTACACAGCGGAAGTTTCTTTTATACAACTCACGCCCGCCTATCTAGCAAAAGTGGTTGCCCAGCCCTAGGGCAACCCACACTAGCTGCACTCCTCAGCTCAGCGCGGCGTGTACGGCTCCCACTCAGCCGTGGTCCCCGACGGAGGGTAACCCTCGCCGGTGGACTCGTACTCCGAGTCCGTGGGTGGCTCCTCACCTGAAAAACACTTAAGCAGCAACCGTGAGTACGAAGGCTCAGCAAGGCTTAACCGACTCACCTAAGCATGAAACTCTACATGAGGTGTACCATGACATAGGGTAGCAATGTTGCAGCAAATGGACTCGCCTACAAGTTCATCCTTAGTTCATCTTTTAGCAACAAGTTAATAGTTCATGAAGCTGAAATTTAGTGAGCAATATTTAGTGGCACACATGTAGCAATACAATTATATCAATCAGCCATATTGAATCATCATATTTCATACATTAATCTACGTCACGACTCAGTGACCAAGTGGTACTCTTCACCGCGAGGGACGGCGAATCGACTCGATATACCCCTGCAGGGAAAACCCAAAGAGCACGTCAAGTACGCCCACCCTTGGAGCTGCACAGCATGCTCACTCGATGTCGTACGGGACAACCTTTCACCCAACAGCCCAAACATCGAACCGGTCGCACCGAAACGGGCAGGAGGTTCCCCACACGGAGCATCTCTCTATGCCCGTTGGCAGATTTCCACCTTGCTGCCCTCAACCTACACCTATAAATCGGTGTGCTATGCCTCGATGCCCAGAGGTTTAGGCTACATCGGTTTATCGGGGCCCATATATCCGATATGCCTTCGGTACGTTCAAACTTGATCAGCGTGGGCCGCACACGGATCGGTCCTCAATCGACACGGATAGGGCTGCGCACACAAGACTCCCTCTTGCTGCGCCCTAGCCCCTGCCTAGTCTCATTTTCATTACTAATGTGATCTCACATCACTCAACCGAACCCGTGTGTCCCAAGCCTAAACCCGTGAGTAGATTCCAACTACTCGACTTGTACCGAAGTCCTATGAAACATTAGACATAGCCTGTCTACTCGAGGTCTTAGACACTACCCTCACTCTTATGGAAAATTTCTGGTCATGCAACTGGGTTCCATTCATCCTATACCTAATGCACAATCATACTTCATATGACACATGTAAACAAAGTAAAACTTATAAAAAGGTTAATGCAAACCGGGGCTTGCCTTGTTGCTGCTGGTCAGGGGTTAGTTTCTCTTCCGGAAGTAGGAAGTCCAGCACTTCCGAGGTCTCTTCTTCAATGGTTACACGTTAATGAAATACTATACGTTAATTTAAATGCAATGTGAGTTTAGGGTAATACTTCTGCTATTAGTTCTAATAACCAGTCTCTAACAACTGGAACTCTATTTAAGAATTTAAAGATGAACTGGGTGTTGGTGTTTTGGCTTAGACTTAATCCCATGGTTAAATGCTAAGTGGTTCTCCCCCTTTTCCATATTAATCCCTCAAGTGGTTAAACAGGACAGGGGTGATCCAGAGCTCCAATGGAGCTGAGAATTTTTGTTTGAGTCCCTTGTCACAGAGAAAACCCTCTGGACCAAACATTAGCACTTTTCACTGAGTGATTTGCTCAGAATAATTCTTTTAGCAAATAAGCAAAGAAGAATAAATTCTGAGGTAACACCCCTGTTCATGCCCAACTCAGTGAACTACAATTTCAATTATAGCTCATAGAGTTTGCATGAATTTTCCTAGCATTTTTGGAGCCAAGATTTGCCCAGAACTGAATTTTCAAGTTTTGGAAATTCTCTGAAAATGTTTCTGTATTCAAATGAACACAACACCTTCTAATTTGAATTGCTCTGGCCAAATCAACTCCAAATGGTCTGAAACTTTTACAGGGGTTCACTAATGTCCTAAAGAACATTCTGGCAAAATTTGGGGATTTTTGGATGAACCAAACTCACTCAAAAATCCTTTTGCTGAAAAGATTTAAAGAATTTTCCAGAATTAATTAATGGGTTTCATACAAATTGGGTTGTATATTTGGACAGAGCTAGGCAAGATGAATCCAACCCAATTTGAATCACTAAATTTGGAGCTTCCTAGCAAAAGTTATGGAGTTCTAAAGTTTGGGGAATTCCTGGAATTCGAATTAACCGGGAAAAGTTCAAATTCCTGACAGCGGGCCTGGCCCCCACGTGTCACCACCTCGGCTGCGCCACACGGGGCCACAGGAGTGTTTTCCGCGTGTTCACAGCTGATCCGGTGCAACAGAAAATCCTCACACTGTGCATCGAGGGACTGACGAGCGGGCCCGGCCGACTCGTCTTCTTCCTCGCGCCCGCCCTTTTTTCCCGCGCCGCCCCCTCGCCGGCACACCTCGGCAGCTCGCCGGACTTGGCTTCCCGACCGCCTCCCGGCCGGAAACTCGTCGCCTGGGCCTACTTTTGCGCGCTGAACACGATGGTATCGACTGCTCCGGTCGGCGGTGGCCCTAACCTAGCTGGCGACGGTGCAGCGGCTCGGACTCCCTTCGGTTATGCCACCCGGCCAACTCAGCCCGCCAAAACCTCGGTGGAAGGGCTCTACAGTACCGGGGAATCTCAGAGAAGGTCGACAAGGCTATGCCAGGGCTCGGGGAGAGCTCTAACCTAGTCGTCATCATGAGCCCGACCTTTCCCGCCATAACCGCGGCTGGAAAACCGGGAAATACGCCGGCTACAGCCAAAATTAAACTAGGGTTGCGAAGCAAACTTGGGCGCCGTCAAGTCTAGCTCCTGTGAGTGCAGTTTGATAAACTCTAAGCAAGCATATGTCGGGAATTTGTGGGTTTCTTACCCGAGGGTAGTTCTGCACCGGTTGGAGATGTTTTGCGAAATTCGCCGGCGATGATCGGTCACTGGTTCTAGGCTTTGGGGTCGAGCAGCGTGGAGCCTAGGCGCGCCAGAACCGCTCCTTCTTGGTCGTGACAAGTCCTCTACCGAGCTGCCCACGGAAGCACCTTTGCTCGGTTCTTCCCGGCGGCCGCGAAAACGTTGTTTGCTCGGTTTGTAGTGGCTCAACTCGATCGGAAGTGATGCGATGAGTGCGTGGGAGGTCTGGGAATTCTGGTTTGCTGAGCTGCCGATGCTTTCGCGCGAGCTGCGATCGCTCCCGAGCGATTTTTGCGATGGCGGCGGCGTCTCGGTTCTCTGGCGGTGAGAGTGAAGGAACCGACTTCTCTCGGTGCTGTGGCTCGCTGAGCACGGCTGGGAGTTAAGGCACCCCCACGAGGAGCTCGCCAGCGCATGCAATTCAGCAGGAGGTGGCGTCCGGCTCCCCTCCCCCCCCCGCGGTGTCGCTCGGTGCTTCTCTCGGTGGAGTGCAACCCGATCACAATGCTTAGGGATTAAGCCAACTGAGTCCTATGACATGTGGGACCCACTTGGCAGTGCTCCCCCACCTCTCAAAAGATCTCCACAGCTTGACAAATGGTGAATTCAAATATTGGGAGTCTCAAACTGGGCTACATTTGTATGGTTTGGCAAATTTCCCTCAAATTCAAATGTATATTTGAATTCTTGCACATTTGGATCCTTTTTGGACAAATGGGTAGCAAACCTTTTCAAAAATTATTGAAACTTTGCCTCCCCACTAAATTGAACCTGAGGAATCCAATTATGCCCTTTGATCCTTGTTTTAGCTGCTGCAATCATGAATTTGAATGCAACAGTTTTGATTCATCCTCTCATGTGTGATCATATGTGTAGAATTCTCACTTTGTGAAAGTGTAGGCTTTCCCCTCTAACCACTCTTTTGATGGAGGTTACTTGCTCTTCACACTTTTTCACCATCTATCCTCAACAAGAACTGTGGTGTTGTGAGGTGATAAAAAGTTTTTGCAAGTCCTTTGTCTTGGGCTTTTACATCCCTCCCCCTTTAAAAGAATCTCGTCCCGAGATTATAAAAGAAGAGATAGCGATGTAATAGGGACTTACCCGTGTTGAGAAGCCATGAACTCCGGGTAATTTGAGCGAAGGAACTCCTCGCTCTCCCACGTCGCTTCTTCGGCGGTGTGGTTGCTCCAGAGTATTTTGTAGAACCACAACGTTCTGCTACGCGTGGTTCGGGCTTTTTCATCAAGAATTTTCACCGGATACTCATCATATGTTAAATCCGGTTTTAGCTCGCCGATGTCTTCGGTAGGAACAGCAGCTGTATGCTTCAAGCATTTTCGCAGTTGCGAAACATGGAAAACATCATGGACACCAGCCAGAGATGCCGGTAGCTCCAATCGATACGCTGCTGGTCCACACTTCTCGGTGATAGCATAGGGTCCAATAAAACGGGGAGCGAGCTTCCCCTTCACACCGAACCGGTGCACGCCCTTCATCGGAGACACGCGGAGGTACACGTGTTCCCCAACGTCAAAGTGCAACGGCCTACGCCTCTTATTAGCGTAGCTTTTCTACCGGGATTGAGCGGCCTTCAAATTGGCTTAAATTGTCCGAACGCGCTCTTCGGCGTCGTTCACCACATCAACCCCGAATGTGACCCTTTCACCGGACTCGCACCAGTTTAATGGGGTGCGTCATTTTCGACCGTAGAGAGCTTCGTAGGGTGCCATCTTGATACTCGCCTGATAGCCATTGTTGTACGAGAATTCCGCCAATGGTAGGTGATCATCCCAGTTCCTACCATGGTGGATGGCACATGCTCTCAACATGTCTTCCAAAACTTGATTCACCCTCTCTGTCTGGCCATCTGTCTGAGGGTGGTAAGCGGAGCTTCTAATTAGTTTAGTACCCAAAGCAGCATGCAACTGCTCCCAAAAGCGAGATACAAACAATGCACCTCGGTCTGAGACTATGGTCTTAGGTACGCCATGCAAACATAGGATCCTTGCGATATATAACTCCGCATATCTGTTGGCATGGAAATGTGTATGCACGGGGATAAAGTGAGCTGATTTGGTTAGTCGGTCAACGATCACCTAAATGGAATCATGTTTGTTGGATGCTAAGGGTAATCCCACAATGAAATCCATGCTCACATCTTCCCATTTCCATGCTGGAATTTTCAGGGGTTGTAGCAGCCCTGACTTCTTCATGTGATCGGCTTTCACTCGTCGGCACGTATCGCACTCGGATACGTACTTCGCAACCTCCCGCTTCATCCGTGTCCACCAAAATTTCTTGTTCAAATCTTGGTACATTTTATTGCTGCCCAGATGAATGGAGTACTTAGACAAATGAGCTTCATCGAGGATCTTTTTCCTCAACTCCATATCTCGGGGTACGACTATTCGGTCATTGAACCACAACGTCCCCTCATCATCTTTCCGGAAACACTTGATCTCTCCATTGTCTATCCGTCTCCGGAGATGTGCCATGCCTCTGTCCGTCTTCTGAGCTGCAATGATATCTTCCCTAATGGTAGGGATGAGGGCAAGGTTGTACAACGATCCATAAGGAACCAAGTATAAACTTGGCTCGTCCTCTTCCACCGGTGTAATGGTGAGGTAATGGACATGTGACTTCCGACTCAGCGCGTCGGTAACCACATTCGCCTTGCCGGGGTGGTAGTGGATCTCAATTTCATAGTCCTTGATTAATTCTAACCACCTCCGTTGCCTCATGTTCAGCTCCTTCTGGGTGAAAATGTATTTCAACCTCTTGTGGTCGGTGTAGAGATGCACCAAGTTCCCCAGGAGATAGTGCCTCTATATTTTCAGCGCCAACACCACTGCAGCAAGCTCAAGATCATGAGTGGGATAATGCTTCTCATGGTGCCGAAGTTGGCGTGAGCCATAGGCGACCACACGTCCTTCCTGCATCAACACGCAGCCAAGCCCAATACCGGACGCGTCACAATACACGTTGAAGGGCTTTGTTGTATCCGGCTAAGCTAAGACCGGGGCTGTTACGCTTGACCAATGCTTGGAACGCCCCTTCACACGCCGTGTTCCAAACATATTTCGTCCCTTTCTTCAGCAATTCTGTCATCGGCTTAGCGAGCTTGGAGAAGCTTGGAATGAATCTCCTATAGTATCCCGCTAACCCGAGGAAACTTCTGACTTCATGAACTGAAGTGGGAGCTTTCCATTTCAGCACTTGCTCTATTTTGCTTGGGTCAACCGCAATGCCTTCAGCTGAGATGATATGTCCCAAGAATGGCACTTGGCAGATCCAAAACTCGCATTTACTGAACTTGGCGTAGAGCTTATGGTTTCGCAATCGTTGTAGAACGATTCGCAAGTGTTCAGCATGTTCGGCTTCTGTCTTGGAGTAAACCAAGATATCATCGATGAACACTACCACGAACTTGTCCAGCTCCGGCATGAACACCGAGTTCATGAGATACATGAAATGGGCTGGAGCGTTTGTGAGACCAAAGGACATGACGAGATATTCATATAGTCCATATCTCGTCGAGAAGGCCGTCTTCGGGATATCCTCCGCCCGGATCTTTATCTGGTGATATCCAGAGCGAAGGTCCATCTTTGAGAACACACTTGCACCCACAAGTTGATCAAACAATATGTCGATGCGGGGCAGTGGATATTTATTCTTGATGGTGACGGCGTTGAGCGGCCGGTAGTCCACACACAACCTTAAGGTTTCATCCTTCTTCTTCACGAAGAGCGCTGAGCATCCCCAAGGCGAGGAACTCGGCCTAATGAAACCCTTGCTCAATAGATCATTGAGTTGTTCTTTCAGTTTAGCCAGCTCATTTGGAGCCATCTTGTATGGTCTCCCTGATATGGGCGTAGTCCCGGGTGCGAGCTCGATCTTGAACTCGACATCCCGCTCAGGTGGCATGCCCGGAAGATCATCCGGGAACACGTCGGGATACTCCCGGACTACGGGGATGTCTTCTAACTTGAGAGCTTCGGCGTTATTAATTGCTAAAACTTCCCGGACTGGCGTGTCTAACACCATGGAATGCGGACGGTGGAATGGAGAATTTAAGTGAACCGTCCGTGTCCGAGTCTCTAGGACAGCGCCATGGTATTGTAGCCATGACGCATCAATCTTTTGTCCCATAAGGATTATCAAGGTGGTGGGATATAGTTTCCCACCTAAGCACAGAGGTGCTTTTGGAATCATCATATTAGCGGAAATCTTCCCTCCCGGTGAGCAGATCATATAAGTGCAGTCGGTTGGGAAGACTTGCATTTGATGCTTAGCCACATAGGATGCACTTATAAAGCTGTGGGTTGCACCAGAATCAAATAATATGGCGATGGCTTGATTGTTGAGAGTAAACGTACCCGCCAGCGCGTTGTCTCCCTCTGGGGCGTCCTCATTGTTGAGGTTGCGGTCACCCCCAGTCCGCTGTCCAACCTTCTTCACCGGAGGTCGGCCTCGAGCATCGCCCTGGAACTGGGCTTGCCCGCTGCTCTGCTGCCCCTGGGGACAGTCCTTCGCGAAGTGGCCCGCCTGGCCACACGTGAAGCAGGTAAAACGGGGCGGTCCCCCGCTGATCGGTGGACGGAATCCCGGGGCGCGTTGTGGCGGTGGAAACGCTCGGGGTACCGTCTGCTGCTGCTGTTGCTGTCTTGGTGGTGGCATCGGCGGACGGAACGAGGGTGACTGGAAAGGACGTCTCCCGAACCGTTGAGGTCGCGCCGGTGGATGCCACTGCTGCCCGGATGGTGTCCGATACACCATACGGTACTTCTGTGGCGCGCCACCACCGCTGCTAGGTGGAGCGCTGCGCTTCCTCTGCTCAGCTGTCAACTCCCGCTGAGCATCCTATTGCATAATCGCGACATTGACTAGGTCGTTGAAAGTGCCGCGATTCCACTGAACGAGGTGCGTCTTCATTTCGGGGTGTAACCCCCGATAGAAATGCTCCCTCTTCTTCTCCTCCGTGGAGATATTGTCTGACGCGTATTGCGCCATATGGTTGAAGGCACGGGAGTAGTCATGGGCGCCATATTCTTGGAACTTCCTCTTCATGATTCCGGGAGGAATGTGATAAGCGCGGAACGCCTCCCGGAACTCTTGCCATTCCACGGGATGGCCAGCCGGACGTGAGGCGACATAGTTCGCCCACCACGCACCAGCGGCACCGTGGAGTTGCTGCGCTGCGAACAGAGTCTTCTGCCGCTCCGTACATTGGAGCAGCCCGAACTTGGACTCGATAGTCCGCAGCCAGTTGTCCGCCTCCAGTGGTTCTTCGGCTTCGGTGAACACTGGAGGGTGCGTACTCATGAAATCCGAGTACGACACTTCACGGGGCTCACGAGGCCCTCTGTCTTGACGCCCCCCCCCCCCCCGCCTGGGACGTATTATGCACGATTGTGCGGAGCAGGTCGGTCTGCTCCTCACGACCTCCTACCAATGCCGCTATCACATCCGCTAGAGTAAGCGGAAGCGGCGGTGGTGGCTGCTGCTGCTGGGTGCTGTCGTAGGCCGGTGGCTGGGAGTCATCACCTCCCTGTTGGCTAGAGCCACCAACCTCGTGCGTGGTCCTAGTACGAACCATCTGCAACCATACGACAATAACATCAGTCCCGCAACATATTGCATGCAGTCCAATAAAATAGGCGTAACCACATAATGACAATAAAAACATGCGATACATCTCGTAAGTAGATAATGTAATAACTTTGCACAAGCTACACCATTACCAGACCAAACACAAGCTAGTTACATCCAACTTGATGAACCTCCACTTTGGAAGCTCACCATAACTAGGTTTGGTCACTACGAGATATTACTATCGCTTTGTCATCACGTATACCACCCGTAGGGTACAACACCCTCTCCAATGGGTTCAACTGTCATTCTTCTGTTAGAATGACCAGTTTCTACCTAATCCCAGTTTTGATCTGGTTCTGCGCATTTTCATGACTCAAGCTGAACACCAAAGTTAAAGTCAACTTCAGTATCTTCCAGCGAGTATTCATTTGCCCCTAGATTAGCTTTGGTTAAGAAGTTATGTTAATCAAAGTCAGCAGAATTTCTGGAAGAATTTTAACAGCACCTCCCTTGAGAAGTTGCTGTTTTCTACTCTGGTTTCCACTGAAATCTGTGCTGAAATTTCAGAAACTTTGAATTGCAAAGATGTCACATATTCTACTCCTTCTAAGGATGTATCATATGAGAATTTTTGATTTTGCTACTGGGAGTTATCATTGAAAAACAGAACAGTCTAGAGAATGTTTCACTCTGTCCTAGTTCTGGACAGTTTACATTTCTCTAGGAATTAAGCCATCTTAAGGTGTGTTTCAGCTCTGGAAGTCTACAATAAAGTTCTAGAGTACTTAAACACCTTTCCAGAACTATATAGCACACCTCCCTGGGCTAAAAGACCTGTGAGTTATGCCCTGTTGAAGATCAGCAAACTTGCTGCACAAAACAGAGCACTCTGTTTTTCATCCCTTTGGCTATCCTGCTCCACTATCCCATTCTTATACCCAACCAGGGTCCTAAATGTGGAACCTATAGATTTTTAATTCCTTGTTATCATTATTTTCATGCATATGCCTACAATATCTCGGTACTACGTTCCTCATAAAAGAAAATCCTAACCGGATCATACCGGTATATACGTCTCAAGTGTGGCACTAAACGGTCTCTCGCACACGTTTACTACACGGATACTTACGTAGTTAGTACCTGCAGAAGACCACACAATAATGGTGGACTCAATGGTTGGTTTCATTTCAGGCAGGATCATATTTAAAAGTAAATACAAACGCCCGTATCATTGCCATACGGCCGTCCTTGAGTTAGGTCACGTCTCAAGGTACATGATCGTGTTTCAACACCACACGACGGGGAACCCGAGTATGTCATGAACGGGTCGTCACGGTTGGGAATGTTATCTGCCCTGCAGGGCACGCCTATGGCAAGCGCTACGTATGTCCTCCTGGGCTATTTCCAGACGAACACACTCTCGTGTTACTGACAACGCGATGGGGTCTCCACTAACTTGCCTAATGCACACTACGGATCAGCGTTTCATATGAACTCAGGGACATAAAGAGTCCAAGAGTTTCATATTGACGTCTCACACCAAGCTGTGAGACTCTATCCCTGAACCACGTTCCTCGTCAGGGGGAGCTAACCGAAACTGAACCGCTTTCGGTGGCGTTCCTTACCATACTTACTAGAGCGTAGGTGCGTCGTTGCAATAATTGAAATTCAGAATTATAACACATAGGTTAGTCTTTACCACTTTAAGTAACTAAGCTAATATAGTCCTTACTTGGGCAACTACCGAATCCTCACCGTATACCTAAGTTTTCCCGTAATACAGTCCTTAAGTACTGTGCTATCCTCAATGCAGCTCTGATACCAGGCTGTGGCGGACCGGAATCCGCTCATCCAGGATCGCAGAGGGTGGTGCCGCGCGATGCGACACCCGACAGCACACGTCATAAGAACACATTATATTACATGGGAAAAACAAACTGAATGTACAAAGTAGTACATTTCTCAGTTACAAACTAGGGTCTTTATTACAAAGTGGAAGTTTCTTTTATACAACCCACGCCCGCCTATCTAGCAAAAGTGGTTGCCCAGACCTAGGGCAACCCACACTAGCTGCACTCCTCAGCTCAGCGCGGCGTGTACGGCTCCCACTCAGCCGTGGTCCCCGACGGAGGGTAACCCTCGCCGGTGGACTCGTACTCCGAGTCCGTGGGTGGCTCCTCACCTGAAAAACACTTAAGCAGCAACCGTGAGTACGAAGGCTCAGCAAGGCTTAACCGACTCACCTAAGCATGAAACTCTACATGAGGTGTACCATGACATAGGGTAGCAATGTTGCAGCAAATGGACTCGCCTACAAGTTCATCCTTAGTTCATCTTTTAGCAACAAGTTAACAGTTCATGAAGCTGAAATTTAGTGAGCAATATTTAGTGGCACACATGTACGCCCACCCGTGGAGCTGCACAACACGCTCACTCGATGTCGTACGGGACAACCTTTCACCCAACAGCCCAAACGTCGAACCGGTCGCACCGAAACGGGCAGGAGGTTCCCCACACGGAGCATCTCTCTATGTCCATTGGTAGATTTCCACCTTGCTGCCCTCAACCTACACCTATAAATCGGTGTGCTATGGCTCGACGCCCGGAGGTTTAGGCTACACCGGTTTATCGGGGCCCATATATCCGATATGCCTTCGGTACGTTCAAACTTGATCAGCGTGGGCCGCACACGGATCGGTCCTCAATCGACACGGATAGGGCTGCGCACACAAGACTCCCTCTTGCTGCGCCCTAGCCCCTGCCTAGTCTCATTTTCATTACTAATGTGATCTCACATCACTCAACCGAACCCGTGTGTCCCAAGCCTAAACCCGCGAGTAGATTCCAACTACTCGACTTGTACCGAAGTCCTATGAAACATTAGACATAGCCTGTCTACTCGAGGTCTTAGACACTACCCTCACTCTTATGCAAAATTTCTGGTCATGCAAGTGGGGTTCCATCCATCCTATACCTAATGCACAATCATACTTCATATGACACATGTAAACAAAGTAAAACTTATAAAAAGGTTAATGCAAACCGGGGCTTGGCTTGTTGCTGCTGGTCAGGGGTTAGTTCCTCTTCCGGAAGTAGGAAGTCCAGCACTTCCGGAGTCTCTTCTTTAATGGCTACACGTTAATGAAACACTATACATTAATTTAAATGCAATGTGAGTTTAGGGTAATACTTCTGCTATTAGTTCTAATAACCAGTCTCTAACAACTGGAACTCTATTTAAGAATTTAAAGATGAACTAGGTGTTGGTGTTTTGGCTTAGACTTAATCCCATGGTTAAATGCTAAGTGGTTCTCCCCCTTTTCCATATTAATCCAGGACAGGGGTGATCCAGAGCTCCAATGGAGCTGAGAATTTTTGTTTGAGTCCCTTGTCACAGAGAAAACCCTCTGGACCAAACATTAGCACTTTTCACTGAGTGATTTGCTTAGAATAATTCTTTTAGCAAATAAGCAAAGAAGAATAAATTCTGAGGTAACACCCCTGTTCATGCCCAACTCAGTGAACTACAATTTCAATTATAGCTCATAGAGTTTGCATGAATTTTCCTAGCATTTTTGGAGCCAAGATTTGCCCAGAACTGAATTTCCAAGTTTTGGAAATTCTCTGAAAATGTTTCTATATTCAAATGAACACATCACCTTCTAATTTGAATTGCTCTGGCCAAATCAACTCCAAATGGTCTGAAACTTTTACAGGGGTTCACTAATGTCCTAAAGAACATTCTGGCAAAATTTGGGGATTTTTGGATGAACCAAACTCACTCAAAAATCCTTTTGCTGAAAAGCTTTAAAGAATTTTCCAGAATTAATTAATGGGTTTCATACAAATTGGGTTGTATATTTGGACAGAGCTAGGCAAGATGAATCCGGGTATGGTGTTAAGTGGGCAAGGGCCGGGTCGCCACCGCCTTAGTGGCGCGCCATATCGGAACCCGGATATGGTGTTAAATGAGCAAGGGCCGGATCGCCATCACCTTAGTGGCGCGCTACATCATCGCCCGGATGTAGTGATAAGTGAGCAAGGGTCTTTGCATCTTACTCGACGGGTGCAAAGCGTAAGGAAGCTAGCCGAGGAACATAGATTTCAGGTGGGTAGTTGGAATGTAGGATCCTTGACGGGGAAGCTACGTGAGTTAGTAGATGTTGCCATTAGGAGACGAGTAAATATCCTTTGTGTATAAGAGACTAGATGGGCGGGTCAAAAGGCGAGAGAAGTCGAGAATACCGGTTTCAAGCTTTGGTATTCTGGTTCGGCTGGGACTAGGAATGGCGTAGGTGTTCTAATAGATAAGAGTCTTAAGGATGGAGTAGTGGATGTTCGAAGACGAGGGGATAGGATCATCTTAATCAAGATAGTAATTGGGGACATTGTCTTGAACGTCATTAGTGCTTATGCCCCACAAGTTGGGCTCAACATGAGTGCTAAGAGGCAATTTTGGGAGGACTTGGAGGATATGGTTAGTAGTGTACCGATAACCGAGAAACTCCTCATAGGAGGAGATCTCAATGGTCATGTGGGTGCATCTAACCTAGGATTTGAGGGAGTATATGGAGGCTTTGGATGCGGCGATAGAAATCAAGAGGGTAAGGACATCCTAGACTTTGTCGTAGCCTATGATCTGTTGGTAGCTAACACCCTCTTTAGGAAGAGGCAATCTCACCTAGTGACCTTTAGTACTGCCCAACACTCTAGCCAGATTGACTTTGTCCTCACTAGGAGAAGGGATAGACGGGAGTGTCTAGATTGTAAGGTGATCCGCGGGGAGTGTGTTGTGACACAACATAAGCTTGTGGTAGTTGACTTTCGCTTCCATACATGTTCTTTGCGGGACAAAGGTGTCAAAATCACAAGAACAAAGTGGTGGAAGTTGAAAGGAGAATCACAAGAATCCTTTAAAAATAGGGTGATCACAGAAGGACCCTAGACATAAAATGGAGATGCAGATAGTATGTGGGTGAAGATGGCAACTTGCATTAGGAAGGTAGCTAGTGAGGTGTTCGGTGTGACAAAAGGAAGGAAACTTGTAGATAAAGACACTTGGTGGTGGAATGAGGATGTACAAAAAGCCATTAAGGAGAAGGAGTGTTTCAAGAGTTGGCATAATGATAGAAGCGCAAGCAACATGCTTAAGTACAAAGAGGCCAAGAAAAATGCAAGGCGGGTTGTGAGTAAGGCAAGAGGACAGGCCTATGATGAGTTATATGAGAGACTAGGGACAAAAGAAGGTGAAAAGGACATATACAAGATAGCAAAAATCCGCGAGAGAAAGATGAGGGATTTCAATCAAGTCAAATGCATCAAAGATGAGACTGACCGCATTCTAGTGAAGGATGAAGAGATTAAGAATAGATGACGGGATTACTTTAATGGGCTATTAAATGATGGGAATGGGAGCACTACGGTTGAGTTGGATGACTCATTTGATGACTCCAACAGGCAGTTCGTGCGGAGGATACACGAGTTTGAGGTTAAGGAGGCCTTAAAAAGGATGAAAGGAGTAAAAACTCTCGGCCCTGATGATGTCCCTATTGAGGTGTGAGGTGTGGAGATGCCTTGGGGACGTGGGGACGTGGCGATAGTATGGCTCACAAAGCTATTCAACCATATTTTTCAGTCAAACAAGATGCTTGAAGAATGGAGGAAAAGTATATTAGTACCTATCTTCAAAAATAAAGGAGATATTCAAAGTTGTACTAATTATCGAGGGATTAAGCTTATGAGTCATACTATGAAGCTTTGGGAGAGAGTGATTGAACACCGCCTGAGGAAAGTGACCAATGTCACTAAAAACCAGTTTGGTTTTATGTCTGGGAGGTCTACAATGGAGGTGATTTTCTTGTTTCGTCACCTTATGGAGAGATATAGGGAGCAGAAGAAGGACTTGCATATGGTGTTCATTGACTTGGAGAAGGCGTACGACAAGATACCAAGGTCAGTCATGTGGTGGGCACTAGAGAAACATAAAGTGCCAACACAGTACATTACCCTTATCAAGGATATGTACAATAATGTTAGGACAAGTGTGCGTGTAAGTGATAGTGAGACTGATGCATTTCCTATCACGGTAGACCTACGTCAAGGATCAGGTTTGAGCTCATACATCTTTTCCTTGGTGATGGATGAGGTGTCGAAGGATATATAAGGGGATATCCCTTGGTGCATGCTCTTTGCCGATGATGTAGTGCTGGTAGATGAAACTAGGGATGGTGTTGATAAGAAATTAGAGTTATGGAGACAAACTTTAGAGTCCAAGGGGTTTAGACTTAGTAGGACCAAGACCGAGTATATGAGGTGTGACTTTAGTGGTGTTGCTCGTGAAGAGGGGAATGTTAGTCTACAAGGACAAATAGTACCTAGAAGTGACTCTTTCCGATACTTAGGATCAATTATAAAGCAATGGCGATATTGATGAGGATGTTTGCCACAGGATCAAGGTAGTGTGGATGAAATGGTGACAAGCCTCTGGAATCCTATGTGATAGGAAAGTCCCACAAAAGCTAAAAGGGAAGTTCTATAGGACGGTGATCAGACCCGCGATGCTCTATGGGGCGGAATGTTGGCCAACTGAACAGCAATATGTCCAACAAATGAGTGTCGCAGAGATGCGCATGCTACGGTGGATGTGCGGGCATACGAGAAGAGACCGAATAAGGAATGAGCCGATTCGTGATAAGGTAGGGGTGGCACCGATTGAAGAGAAGTTAGTCCAACATCGACTTAGGTGGTTTGGACATATCCAGCGGAGGCCTCCAGAAGCACCGGTTAACAGTGAGATTTTAAAAGGTAGAGAAAATATTAGGAGGGGTAGAGGACGACCAAGGTTGACCTGGGAGGAGGCGGTAAAACGAGATTTGAGAGATTGGAATGTATCCAGAGACTTAACTCATGATAGGACTGCATGGAAAGTAGCAATTCATGTGCCAGAACCTTAGTCTTATTTCTTTTTTTTTTCTTTCTTGTTTTCTCTTTTTTCTCTCCTCCTTTTTCTTTTTTCTTTTTTTTTCTTCTTTTTTTTTTCCTTTTTCTTTTTTCTTGTTCTTATATCTCTTTCTCTCTTTTACTTCATTGATATTGGGTTTCATGTCTAGCCGACCCCAACATGCTTGGAATAAAGGCTTGGTTGTTGTTGTTATTGTTGTTGTAACATGAAGCAGGTAGTACAAGATTTTGTTCGCGAGTGCGCCACGTGCGAACGCTACAAGTCGGAGCACCTGCATCCTTCCGGCCTCCTTCTCCCTCTACCAGTACTGCAGGGTGTGTGGTCAGATAACGCCATCGACTTCATTGAGGTGCTCCCTCGCGTGCGGGGCAAGTCGGTCATCCTCACCGTGATCGACCGGTTCAACAAATATTCCCACTTCATCCCGCTCGCTCACCCGTACTCCGCCGAGTCCGTCGCCCAAGCTTTCTTCGCCGACATCGTCCGTCTTCATGGGGTGCCACAATCCATTGTGTTAGACCGCGACCCGAACTTCACGTCGACATTCTGGCGCGAGCTTATGCGCTTGGTGGGCACCAAGTTACACATGACAACTGCCTTCCACCCGCAGCTGGATGGGCAGTCCGAGGCGGCTAACAGAGTCATCATCATGTACCTTTGCTGCCTCACGGGCGATCGACCGCGTCACTGGCTGCAGTGGATCCCATGGGCGGAGTTCGTCTTCAATACGACATACCAAAGCTCGCTTCAGGACACCCCGTTCCGGGTCGTCTACGGGCGCGATCCACCAACCATCCGGTCCTATGAGCCGGGGGACACACAGGTGGTGGCCTTTGCCAAGAACATGGAAGAACGCCAGGAATTCTTCGCAGACATCCGTGCTCGTCTCGAGCAAGCTCAGGCGGTTCAGAAGCATCACTACGACATGGCCCATCGTGATGTTTCATACAAGGTCGATGATTGGGTGCTGCTCCGACTTCGTCAGCGACCGGTTGCGTCGTTGCCCCAGGCCACCTCCAACAAGCTCAAGCCGCGCTACTTTGGGCCCTACCGCATCACCGAGATGATCAACGAGGTTGCTGTCCGCCTCGCTCTCCCGCCTCGGGCTCGCCTGCACGATGTGTTTCATGTAGGTCTACCGAAGAAGTTCCATGGTGCTCTGCCAGTGGCTCCCCCGCCACTTCCACCGATCCACCATGGCGCCATTGCTCCAGAGCCGGAACACGTCCGTTGGCGCGTCGCTCGTGGCGTCCAACAGATCCTGGTCCAATGGAAGGGTTAGTCCTCTGCATTGGCCACCTGGGAAGATGTCGAGCCGTTCCGCGCTAGGTATCCAGCATTTCAGCTCGAGGACGAGCTGCCTCTCAAGGAGGGGAGAGATGTCATGTCCGGGCGTTTCGACCGCACATACACTAGGCGTCGTCGCGCACGGGATGTGCGACGCGCAGCGGAACGCGCGGGGCGCACAACAGGCGCGCATGGAGAGGAAGTCACGTCAAGTGGCTAAGATGGAAAGTAGAGATAGTTTTCCATAAATAAGTTCCTATGATGGAAAATAGAGATAGCTTTCCATAAATAAAGTTTCTAAGATGGAAAGTAGAGATAGCTTCCTATTAATAAGTTCCTTCCTATTATTAGGATTTTCTTCCTATTATCAGTGGGCTGCTGGCTATATTCTTGTAACCGCACATGGAGTAAGGCTAGCAATAAACTATTTCCTAATCTCTTCCCCTCTCACAAAGCCTGCGGTTGAGGGGTCTAACCTCACCGGAGAAGAGGGACGGCGGCTACGAGCTACGTAGCCGAGGTCCGGCCAGTCAAGAGTTCGGTGCCCTTGACAGATAGACTAAAAGATTGAGTTATAATAGATCAGGACTCTTGTAAGGGGGGCTATATAAAGAAGCCAAACACCTCAGTTTTATTCAGATCAATAGAAAAATAATTCCTCCACCTCTCTAGCCCTAGCCGCCACATCTCTCCCTCTCTCCTTGGAGCAGCCGCCGCCACCAAGGTTAGAACCCTAGCCGCCGCCCCTGATCTCTCTGCTCTGCGCCCCCTGTTCCCATCTGTTCTGCGCCTCCAACTCAGGAACAGGCGGCAACTCTCCCCTCTCCCTGTTCTGATCGCCCGGACCAGAAGCGCCTCCAAGCAGCGGCTGTTCTGTTCTCCCAAAGAACAGATCAGATCTCTCTACTCCCTCACAGTTTTCCTAATTCAGCAAGAACAACACCCAGGCGGGGTGTTGAACTGACTGGAACAGGGCAGTTTTTGGTGTGATCAAACACCGGAATTGTAACATTCTGGGGTCTCTTGGGCTCGAAAAAATTGCTCACAGCGATGGATCCATGGTAGAGGATCTTCTGAGCTATCATACGCCGGAAACACCAACTTGTGGAACTTCTGGGCTGCAACTGGGATGGCGCTGCTGGTGCCCAAGCCAGCCTGCTTGAACTCACTGCGGCTGGAGCCCATGGTTGAGGTCTGCAGATGATTCACCGCCACTGTCAGCCGGCTCTGATCACCCTTGACAGTAGATAGATCCGACTGGACTGCAGCCATGTCTTTCTTCGTCAATGACATCTCCCTTAGCATTACCGCTAATGTCTCTGCTATCTCTAAAATCTTATCCCCTGAAGCCGCCATTGGGGATTTTCTGAAATCTTGGGCGGAATGGGCAGGGACAACACTTATTGATGGAACAAAGAAAACCTTGGCTTCGAGTACCAGATGTTGTGGCAGCAGATCTGAGAGGAGAGGAGAAGAGGAACACAGAAGGTAGATAATTCTCCCTCCGAAGAGGCTCTGAATTATTAGATTAATTCCTGCTTGCTTAATACCTGCGGCTCCTTATATAGGCAGCCGAATTACAATCTTAACTAACTAGGACTCTTTATTCTTATCTAACTCTGAACTGACTCTTATCTCTAATCTGGTTGGATTCTGGCGCAGCAGAATTATCCTAACCAGTTTATTTAAATAACTTTCTAGAATCCTAACTGACTATTTATTGAGGACTGACTTTCTTGGCGCTTCTTGGCGCTTCGGCTGTATGCTCGGCCAAAGAAAGAGTCCACAACATTTGTACTTGTAATTCTGTTAATGAAATGCACTCATCTTCTTTAACCTATGTTATTATTTTTGCAGTAAGGTCTTTTCATATTAAAGGATTTCTTATGAAATCTCAGGTATGCAGCTGCCAATGAAGTGAGTAAAGGGATCAAGACATTTGACGTGATGGAGAAGTTCAAAGTGGAAACCGATCAAACTGTATTTTATTGCCTTCTTCGTGCTCTTTGCAAAAGCAAAAACATAGAGGATGCTGAAGAATTGCTTCTTCTGAGAAAGAAATTCTTCCCTCTCACTACAGAAGGTTTCAATATAATTTTGGAAGGTTGGTGTAATGTTATCACTGATGTGGCTGAAGCAAAGAGAATTTGGAGAGAAATGTCAAATTACTGCATCACTCCTGATGGTACTTCTTATACTCTCATGGTCAGTTGTTTCTCCAAAACAGGGAACCTTTTTGATACCCTGAGGGTTTATGATGAGATGAAAAAAAGGGGTTGGACTCCTGGTATTGCTGTTTATAATTCACTTGTCCATGTTCTGACAAAGGAGAATTGCATGAAAGACGCACACAATATATTCAGCAAACTTATAGATGAAGGCCTCAAACCAAATGTTGAAACTTATAACAGTATGATACTTCCGCTTTGTGAAAGTCGTAAGCTTGACGAAGCGCGAACGGTGATGGAAAACATGATACTCAGTGACATTGTTCCAACCATTTCAACCTACCATGCATTTTTGAAACAAGAAGGCATTGAAGTGTCACTGAAGCTCTTGCGAAGAATGAAGGAGGATGGTAGTGGTCCAAAAAGTGACACATTTCTTATGCTGTTTGATAAATTTTTTCGACTGAATGAAGCTGGAAATGCACTAAGAGTGTGGAACGAAATGAGAAAATATGACATAAGCCCTACTCGTTCACATTATATGTCACTGGTCCAAGGTTTAGTTAGACATGGATGTATACCAAGAGCCTTAGAGTATTACAATGAAATGAAGGAAAATGGTTTTGCTTCTGATACACAACTTGATAAGGAATTCAAAACTTTTCTGTTGGCCAACAGGGACCATTGGAGAGGAGCAGGCAAATACAATATTATTCCACAGCGTGGCAATCATTTTAGAAGACGGCCGCAAATGCACTAACCAATGTGGTTCAGTGAACTTTTCTTCGTCATATCATGTGATATTAGGGACTTTATGACAGCATAAGTGAACTTGGTCCAAAGTGAGGTATTTGTTTATTGTTGTTCTTGAATTCTAAGTCCTGAATAAGGTATATAATATAATAGTTTATGTGGATCTAATTGCAAGACCGTAGTGTTAGACTGTGTGTGTTAAGGGGTATTGTGGTCATTTGAGTTGGGCTTCATAGCCTATATATGTAACCCCCTTGCATTATTAACATAGAGTTCATAGCCTTGCTAGCGCGCCGCCGCGCCTCTGGACCCACCAGAGCGCCGCCGCCACCACCACCACCAATGGCTCGCCTTGTCCTCTTCGAGTGTTGTGGCCTCGCGCCGCAGCCATTACAGCGTCGTCGCCTCCCGTGCTCGCCGCGGGGTCGCACAGGTCTGCGGCCGTAGCCATCCACCGTGACTGGGTGCTCCGCGTCTTCGCGCCACCCCGCCTCACCCCGCCGTCGAGGACGACAAGCGGGGCGTCAACCCGCAAGGAGAGGAGGTAGCGGCCAACGCCGCCGTGTCCGGAGCCGAGGGCGGTGGATTCGACCTTGGGGCGCCGCCGTCGTTCGGGCTGGCGGAGATCCGCGACCGACATCTCGAGCGTCGTCGCTGGCTTCCCTGGCCTCGGCGCGGTGGATTTGCCGTCGGCTTCTCCGGGCAAGGCGCGGCCGGATCCGCTCCCTCCTCCGCTGCGCCCCGACCACACCAGCCGCCGCCTGCTCCGCTCCCATGTAGCAGCGCCGTCGCCACCTACCAGCGCGCCGCCCCTGGCTGGCGAGCCAGCGGCGGCCCGCCTCGCGTGTGCCCTCCGCCTCCGCCTCAAGCCCGCCGACGCGTCCCATGAGTTGTGGAAGCCACCCGCTGTTCCCAGCGCCATCCTCCACGGCCTGCTCCCTCGACCTCGTCACTAGCTTCCGCATCGGCGGCAACGGCGACAGGGACGAGGACGTGAGAGCTCCTCTGCTAGAGCCTCAGACTCTCCGGTTCCCCGACAACTTTGCCATTCCGATCGCCGACTGGGAGGCGCACAAGGCCGTGCTCCGCTCCTCGGCGTCGAGCTCCCTACCATCCGCACGCCCCAATCCCGAAGCCCCCGCGCGGGAGTCCCTGCTCCGACCAGAGGGTGCCGAGGAGTCGGCCCAGGCCACGGATGCTGACCCCGAGCTACGGGCGAAGGAACCGACAGCAAGGAACACCGCAATGGAAGCTCGCCGCGCCTCCTGCCGGCGTGCCTCTAGCCAGCGCGCTCCTGGCCGGCGCGCTCCTGGCCGGTGCGCCTCCTGCCGGCGCGTCCCTGCTGCGCCCCTGGCCGTCGCGGCTCCTGCCGGCACGCTCCTGGCCGGCGCACCCCTGAATGCGTCCCTGGCTGACGTGTCCGTGGTCGCCGCGCCCCTGGTCGGCTTCCCCAGCCCGGCGCGGCCAGATCCGCCGTCACCCTCCTCATAGCTGTCAACCCGTAGGATTTTTCACCCTGGGTCTAACCATAGTTATTAAGGCGGTAAGACGACATAAGGCGACCTACCCCCTTTTTAGCTTTTAAGCGATAAGGCGTAAGGCGAGGCGACACCTTAGTATTATGTAGATTTAGGAAAATATTACCAACAATATTATTTTATATTAAGAAATGTATTGTTAGTAAAAAAACAGAAGAATTTTCACCACCAGCTAGGCCCACTGGTCCCCAGCCCAGCACCAGTACACATCCCGGCCCAGCTCCACACCCTAAATCACTGCTGCCCCCAGCCCCCACCCGAACCCGATCCCCCCTCCCCCGCCGCCCCCACCCGACCCACCCCCCCCCCACCCCCCGCTGTCGCCCCCGGTCCACCCCCTCCCGCCGCCGCCTCCCCCCCGCCCAGATCGGACCTCCTCCGGTCCTCCCCCGACCCCTACCCCGCAGGCGCTCGCTGTTCTTCCCCAGGCACAGGTAAGTGCGCCCCTCCCCCCTTCTTTCCTGGCGGATCTCTCCCGGCGTGGTCTTCTTTCCTAGCGGAGCTACCCCCGCGTGGTCGCCTGACGGCGGATCTAAGGCGACAGGGATGCCTTACGGTCCCTGGTCGCCTTAGCGCTTAAGCGACGCCTTAATAGCCATGGGTCTGACCCACACCGACGCTCTGCGGCTCGGGCACGGTCTTGTTTTCCAATCACGGGTTGAATTCTTGCTCGGGTAACACACACCTCCAGCGAACTCTACTCGATCCAACTTAATGTCACACGTATGGTAGGACGTGTGGATGTGGTGGCGCTAGCCAAGTAGTCCATGTTGCAAAAGGTGGTCGTGCGAAGGCCGTAGTGGCGCAGCTACAATAGGAGGCATGTAAGAATGCACGACGGTGAGCATGCGGCCGTATGTTTGTTGTTTGCTTGTCTATGAATGTGTTGGTGGGACATATTTAAGAGCGGGCCTTCAGTCTCTAGTGTTAGAGAATGAAAATTGGATTACCATAACTGATGGGGTGTAAAGGGTACATATACAAGGGTACAAGACTTGATGGCCAATTAGCTTATTGGCTAATGACCAAATTACCCTCTAACCCTAGTACACATACTCTAACAACCCCCCTACGCTGTCACAACATCTATCCTCGGCAGATGTTGAGACTGGATCAGAACTCCGAGAACACCGACGAAGGAAGCCCCTTGGTGAAGATGTCGGTGAACTAAGAGATCGTAGGGACATGGAGCACCCGGACATCGCCGATGGCGACACGCTCACGAACGAAGTGGAGATCAATCTCCACATGCTTCGTGAGCTGGTGCTAAACAGGGTTGGTGGAGAGGTAGCCGCGTTGACGTTGTCGCAGTAGACAAGCCTGTTCCGAGTGAGAGGAATGTGGAGCTCCAGGAGCAGCTGCCGAAGCCAACAAGCCTCTACCACACTGTTGACCACGATGCGGTACTCGGCCTCGACACTCGGGCGGGAGACGACGTGTTGTCGCTTCCACAACCAGGAGACGAGGTTGTCACCCAGGAACACGATGTAGCCAGAGGTGGACCTACAAGTGTCCGGGCAATCCGCCCAGTCAACGTCAGCGTAGATGACCAACTCGGATGTCATGGACCGACAAAGAAGGAGGTCGTAGTCGAGGGTACCCTGAAGGTACCGGAGGATCCGTTTCACAGCGGTGAGGTGCGGCTCCTGTGGATTGTGCATATGAAGACATACCTGCTGGACCGCGTAGGAGATGTCCGGTCTAGTGAAGGTGAGGTACTGAAGATCGCATGCAAAGCTCCTGAAAGCAGTGGATCACTGACAAGAGAACCATCTCCCGAGGAGACCTTGGCCTATGTGTCGATGGGAGTAGTGCATGGCTTGCAATCAGCCATGCCAGCCCTCTCAAGAATCTCAACGCTGCACTATCATTGCTGAAGTAATAAACCATCAGGTCGGCGCTTAACTGTAATACCCAAGAAGTGGTGTAGCTGTCCCAGATCCTTCATAGCGAACTCCTGCTGTAAAGCTGAAATAGTGCTATAAGATGGTCGAACTGGACGTCGTGAGGATAATGTCATCGACATCGACGTATAGTAGGAGGTACACCGTGTCCCCTCCACCCCTGTTCGGGTAGACGAAGAGGGAGGTATTCGACTTGGCCTCGATGAAGCCCAGCGAGACCAAAAAGGAAGCAAACCTGTTGTAGCACGCCCGAGGTGCCTGCTTCAGACCATACAACGACTTGTTTAGCCTACAGACCATCTCTGGACGAGCTGAATCCACAAACCCGGTCGGTTGACTGCAGTACACCGTCTCTGTCAGAGTACCATGGAGGAAGGCGTTCTTGACGTCCAACTGGTGGACAGGCCAAGAACGTGAGACAACCAACGTCAGAACGGTGCGGACGGTGGCCGGCTTCACCACCGGACTGAAGATCTCGTCATAGTCAACTCTAGGCCGCTGAGTGAAACCGGAAGAACCCAACGAGCCTTATACCGCTCAAGAGAACCATCCGCCTTCTTGTGCGTGAACACCCACTTGCCAGTAACAATGTTGCCACGAGAGGGACGTGGCACCAAATCCCAGGTTTTGTTGTCAAGTAGGGCCTCGTACTCCCCCATAGCACGTCGCAAGTGAGGATCAGCGAGAGCGCTACGGACACATGTCGGGACAGGCGAGATTGGTGAAGAAGTTGTGGCCGATGAGAGTGCGAGACCAGAGAAGTGGTCGACCGGCCGGAGAATCCCAGCAGCCCGCCGAGTCACCATCGGGTGGACGTGTCGGGGATCTCGGTGAAGAAGCGGAGGATGGTACACCAGAGGCTCCGCGGGAACATGAGCCGGTGCACCTGCCCGCACACGTCGCTGATAGGTCCGTACAGGGTCGGTGAAACGTTATGGGGTTGCGCCGGTCGGAGCGGGAGTCAACAGAGTCGTCCTCGACACGGTCGGGGACGTCGGGGCCGCGCGTGGCACGTCTGGTGAGGCGACGGCTCAGGCAATGGACATGCATTGAACTTCATTAACGCATGAGCAGTGAGGTCCCTAGTGTGTTGTTTAGCGGATCTTGCAATTAAGGTGATGGGATGGCACATGTAGTGGACATTAATGGCACTAAGCGTCATCAACGTATGAGCAGTGAGGAGGTCTCTAGGGTTGTGCGTCGTGTATCTCATCTTGAAGTTAAGGTGATGGGATGGTACAGGTAGTGGGCATTAATGGCACTGAGCATCATCGACGTATGAGCAGTGAGGAGGTCTATATGGTTGTGCATCGTGTAGCTCATCTTGAAGTTAAGGTGATGAGATGGCACAGGCAGACGTGGCAGTGATTGAGTATGGAAACGGGTCAGGCAGTAGGATGGCGTGTGCAACATTGCCAGGGGAAAGAAAGGGAGGAGTGCGACATGATTGTATTTTTTGGTGTATTAAGAATTTTTTGGTTGATCTCAATTATATTTCATTTTCTTTTTTGCTTTCTTGTTGCCAGCTCTTGGTTTTTCTTATGCATATGTGCGTATGTATATAACTTTATATACACATGCTAGTAACTATTGGTATAAAGCCTTGTTTATTAACTCGTAAAAAAATGGGATGTTACAAACCTACCCTACTTAGGATGAATCTCGTCCTGGTGATGGTGGTTGTCCACGTTCTTCGGGTAACTGTGTCCAGAATCTTCACTTACACTTTCTGGTAGCATAGATCATCTTATAGGTTTAGGGTACCCGATATCACTTGTTCTTCAAGAATCCGTAAGCATTTTTCTTAGCTGCGACACGTCAAAGACGTTATGCACATTTGACATCTCTTTGGGTAGCTGGATCTCATACGCCACTGTTCCTATCATTTTTAGCACTGGATAAGGACCAATGTACCGTGGTGCCAACTTTTCATACACTTGGAACCTGCGCGTGACGCGGATCGGAGATACTTTAAGGTACACATGATCCTCCACTTGGAAGCTGAGTTCACGCCCCTCTTGTTCTGGTAGCTTTTTTGACGTGATTGGGCGGCCTTGTGATTCGTCAAATCTCTGCCACCTTATCCTCCGCTGTCTTGTGAATTCCGGTTTCTCCACAATACGGTCCCCAACCTCTGACCACATGAGCGGGGTTTGACACTTCCTTCTATAGAGGGTTAAATACGATGTCATCTTCATGCTGGTCTGATAATTGTTGCTGTATGAGAACTCAGTATATAGTAAATTGTTTTCCCAATCCTTGTCATATGCAAGAACACCGGCCCTCAACATGTCCTCGAATATTTGGTTAATCCATTCTGTTTGACCATCTGTTTGAGGGTGATATGCTGCAGTCTGAGTAGGACTCAGGAGGTCTAGTGGCGTGCAGCAGTGAGGGCTTGCCCGGAAGCTCCTCTCCAGAGTCCATTTCAGACTCTGTAGGGAGAGGACGTCAGCCAGAGAGCCCCAGATGTATCCAGCACCTGTTTCAGTCTAGAAGATATTTCTTGTTGTATATATAGTTAGGAGTCTATTAGGAGTCAAATTGCATTAAGCAAGGAGTCTTGTAGCCAGACCTATAAAAGAAAGGCGCTGGCACCCCTGTAATTGATCCAGTTGAGTATTACCTGCATAAAATCCTAGCCACCGGTTCAAATCCTAGAAGTTGACCTTTTCTTCTCCCCTCTGTTCTGCACGCCAAGTTCAGAACCAGCGGATCCCTTTGCTCTGTTTTGTTCTGTTCTGTTCTGTCCAGCACAGAACAGAGCCCCGGATCTTCTCCAACACCCTCTGCTCTGCGCATAGCCTTCTCCTCTCTTTGTTTCAACCCAGAAACTTTCTGCCCAACTGATCAACTTCAGATTAGTAGCAAGGAAGGCTGTTGCGCCTAGGACAGAGGGAGAATAGGTGTCCAGGACAGCCGGATTTTCAATAGTGATCTCCTAGCCGCACATCGAAGGTAGTGTGGTGACAAAATAGAGGATAACTTTAGTCACCGACTAGTGATAAAATCACGATTTGTGGGTAAAATGGTGCATCCTTTGAAGAGTGTGAAACTGTCATGACAATCGTGCTCACGGTCAAAAGAAGATCCGATTCTTTTCATGATTACTAAGGGAATTGGATGGGTTGGTGTTATCTTGGTCGCTAAGTGGTGGTACCCTCGGGAGTCAGTAGTCGGATGAGAAATTCATTGAGCTAGTCTGTGAGTCAATAGTTAGGTGGTGCGAACATGTGAGCTTGGTAGTCGGATGGAATCCCATGACTTTTTCTTGTTTGAAGATTGGAGATTATTACCAAATAAGTAGGATGCTATTGTAAATTAAGATTAGAAATGGTTGCTTTAGTGCTTAACCATGAGTTGAACCCTTTCTTTATATTAGTGAATGTAGCCTAAAGGGGGGGAAGGTGAATAGGACTTTTGAATTTCTGCAACACTTAAATTAAACTCGTCAAACATTAGAGACCGGACTAGTCCGGTATGGGTGCGGACTAGTTTGGAGTTAGTTAGAAAACTTGCAAGGATAAGTATTTTTTATCTTTTTCTTCGTTTTTATTTAGCGGAAGATTGTCAACTGTGCTTAGGTTAGTAACCTAAGCACATATGAAGAAACACAAATTTGCAAGTAGATTGCAAGATTAGCGTGGATTACAACTACAAGTAATATGAAGCCCTGATTTACAAAAATAATGAATAACCAAAAGAGAGGAGGACAAGTACAAGAGTTTATCCTGAGGTTCAATCCTACCAAGGGATCTACGTCCTCGTTGAAGAACCCACAAAGGGTTGGGTCTTCTGAACCCTTTTCTCTCCATATTACCACAAAGGCCAACTTGGTTCTTCACTATCACAAGAGGTAACTACAAGGTTCTTGGGGCTTTCTCACAGGTTGAGTGCTCCCACAATGTTACAAACGAAACTGAGATCAACTCACACGAAGAATTACTCAAATAGTAGCAAGAGTGTGTGAGAGATCAAACCAAGAGCTCAATGGCGATGAGAACGCCAATATCCCTTTCCTAATCCCCCAAATCCCCAAGAATTCGATCTTAGGGCTTTAGATTGTGTGGAGAGGAGTGTTTTCGAGCTCTTGGAGGCAGTGGCGTCGCTAGGGTTCGAGAGAGATAAAATGAGTTTGGGATCTCCTTTTTATAGAAGTCTCGAATGTTACCGTCGAGATCTCAGGTGTCCGGACTAATCCGTGGTCAACCACAGATTGGTTCAATGTCTGTTCCAAGGTGAGTCCCACCGCCGTTTAAGTTTTGAACGAGTTAAACCCTAATATAATGACACCCGACAAATCCGATGTCATAAAGAGAAGGCTTGTCTGTGGGAAATCAGACTAGTCTATGGGGGACGGACTAGTCCGATGCGACTTCGGACTAGTACGATGTCACACAGAGGAGGATACTCTGGAGAAAAACGGACTAGTATGACAAGGACAGACTAGTTTGATAGTCCGATGTCATACAGAGAGGTTTCTCCGTGGGATATCGGACATGTCTGTGGTTACCGGACTAGTCTGTTCTTTGGGACTTAGTGCTTTTCACTTCCTCCCTGCACGATAAGATTAAGCATCCTCCTTCAACCGAGTCTTTTCAATCATAATTCCTCTTTTTTCCATTTTTGTGTTTTTCACTTTGCATTGATTCCTGCCTCAACTCAACAATTCTATTAGAACTTTACTTGTTTGTCATAAATCATCCAAAACCCACATGGGGATGTCTAGATGCACTTACAATCTCTCCTTTTTGGTGATTGATGACAACCAACTAAAGGTTATACATAAATGAGTAAACGAGTTGGATTTTCATAAAGTATGTACATATGAGAGTAGAATACATGAATTTGACTACCTTGTCATATATGCGTTCTTTATGGTGGTGTGCCTAGAAAATAATGTGTGTGTGAACAAGTAATGTGAAGAGCAAGATTAATTATATGAGATGAACATTAAGAGCACCATAGTTATTAAGGCGGTAAGACGACATAAGGCGACCTACCCCCTTTTTACCTTTTAAGCGATAAGGCGTAAGACGAGGTGACGCCTTAATAATCTAAAAATATAGGAAAATATTATTAACAATATCATTTTATATTAACAAGTATATTGTAAAAAAATAGAAAAACTTGCTTAAATTTCGTCACCCAGCTAGACCCACTGGTTTTGGCCCAACTCCACAGGCCCACTAAACCCGGCCCAACTCCACACCCTAAACCCTTAGCCACCCACCCAATATCCCAGCGCCGCCCCCTCCCCCCCTTGATACCCTGCGCCGCCGCCCCCTAGACGCACCTTCGCCTTCGATCACCTCCACCCGAGCGGCGCTCGGCCTCCAATCCTCCGCTCGGAACTGACCTCCCCCCTCCCCCCACCCCCACCCCCGGCGGCTCCCTGCGTGCTCCCGCAGCAGCGGATCTGCCGGCGCTCGGCCTCCGATCCTTCGCGCAGAACTGCTGGCTCGCTGCGTACTCCCGCAACGCGGATCTGCCGGCGCTCAGCCTCCCACGGGCGCTTCTTCCCTAGGCGCAGGTCAGTGCGCCCGCCCCCCTCCCCCTCATTAGCTTCCTCCGCTGGCAGCGCCACCCCCGCACCTTCTTTCTCGGGTGGATCCCCCCCTGCCGGCGTGTCGCCTTGCGCCGGATTCTAAGGCGACAGGACGCCTTAGGGTCCGTGGGCGCCTTAGCGAAGCGACGCCTTAACAACCTGGAAGAGCACATACATCATGACACTTAAACATAGACATAAGGATAAATATAACATAAGTCATTACATAGCCTTGACAATAATCATACGATGTTCGAAATATTAATACATGACCAACATAAGCAAAGTCTAATGGAAACGACTAATACACGACCTACTCTCCCTTAATCTCTCCCCCTTTGGCATCAAGACACCAAAAAGGGAAAAATAGAGGAGAACTACTTAGCGTTTCCATCATTTCGCTCGCTTGCTTCACTAGGAGTTTCTCACTGTTCTTCTCCTCGTCTTCATCAATAGTGGTGGGCATTCGGGATTACCTGAAAATTCGGTTCGGTAAATTCAGGTTTTTGAAAATTCAGGTATTTACATTCACTACCAGAAATTGGCATCAAGACACCAAAAAGGAAAAAATAGAGGAGAACTACTTAGCATTTCCATCATTTCTCTCACTTGCTTCACTAGGGTCTTCATCAATAGTGGTGGGCGTTCAAGATTACCCGAAAATTTGGTTCGATAAATCCAGGTTTTTAAAAATTCGGTTATTTACATTCACTACTGAAATTGTACCCCAAAAATTCGGGTACAATTTCGGGTTACCAGAATAATCCGAACAGTCTGAACAGCAAACACATGGTACAGAATACAACAGACAAACATAGCAGTAAACTATAAGTAAAACAGAAGCTAAATAGCAGCTAAAACAGCAACAAAAATAGCTACATAATTCATGAGCCAAAACAATAGCTAAAACTATAAAACAGCAGTTGCACAGCAACCAAACACAGCAGCTACACAGAAGCGGTGGAGGACTTGAATCTTGAGGCCCGAAGCGGTGGAGAACTGGAGCCTGGAGGCACGAAGCGGTGGCGGCCGGGCGACTGCACTGAACTCTTCCTTCCTGGCGGCCGAGCGCGAGGGCGGTGCTGGGGACAGGCCGGTGGACGACTGGAGCCTGGAGGCACGAAGCGATGTCGACCAGGCAACTGCAGTGGCCAGTGGAGTCTTCGGTCTTCCTTCCTAGTGGTCGGGCGCAAGGGTGGGGCTGGGGACAGGGAGCTCGGCCGCACTGCCACAGGCCACGCCTGGCTTAGGGTTCGTCGCTCCTCGCTCGCTCGACGCCTCGAGTCCTCGATGCCTGGATGCTGGGTGGACCGGTGGAGAATGGGCGAAGTAGCGATGGGCAAAGGGCGATATCGGTCTGGCGGGCCACACCCGACTCTGTCTTTCAGTATTTTCGAGTACTGGCATTGTAATGCGAAAATACACGTAATCTTATCGGGTTTTAGGAATCTCTACCCAAAAAATAAATTCGGGTGTCGGTTTCCTAGTATTTCGAGTTTGGGTTTTTTTCGAGTAGGTTGTTCGGGTTCGGGTTTTCTGCCTACCGCTAATCATCATCTTCATCTCTAGCTTGGCAAGAAGCTCGAGGGTGAGTAGAGGAGCCGATCCAAAAATAAGCAAGCTCGTCGTTCAAATGAGGAGGTTCCGTGTAGTCCTCATCGGAGCCCTCAGAGATATCAGCAGAGCCAATGGAAGACATCTCTAGCTTCTGGCGTATAGCGGTGACATTTCCTTCATGAAGCGGGCATGCCTTTTCCGAGCAAGGCCCTTCCGTGTGTTGCTTTACTTCCACTTAGCGGCAAGATGCAAAAATGGATTGGAGCATCTTTAGGATCCCCCCAGTGGAGCCTCTAGAAGAACATGGACCCTCCGTGTCTCCATGAGCTCGAGAAGATCGATGTCTCATAGTGGAAGAAGGTGTAGGTGGAGCTGAGGGCACCTGGGGTCGAAGCTTTATATGCTTAACATCTTTAATGAACTCCAAACCCGTGACTTGCTCAATCATACACATGATATACGGAGCATAGCCACAAGAGCAGTTTAGGGTGTGAGAGATGGCGTATACATTGCATATATAGTCAAGGATGTTGAATTTCTCCTTTCCGCTGATAATCTGCATCAAGTTGCAGAGATATCCTTGAATGCTGCCCGCGTCACCATCCTTAGCAGCAATGGTCTTCCTCAGCACATGGTTCAACACCACAAAGAATGGCTTCATGTTGTTGGTTGATGGGGGCTTGTAGGGATAATAGCCATCATAGAGAAAATCAAGCTCATTCTTTTCCAGTGGCTTAGAGTTATGAACGGTGATCTCATTCCCCAAAGAGTCTTCCAAATCCAGACACTTGGTAAAGTCCACGTAGGAAATAGTATACTCTTTGCCATGTGTCATCCAAGTAATGTTCACGGCATTCTGCTGTGAGAAGTAGCATGTTGAGTAGAATTGAGCAATAACTTCATTGTTTCAATCATATTTGAAGGCCATGAGACCCTTCAAACCATGGAGCTCAACGACAGTCAAAACCTGATCAAATACTTCAATGTGTTTCCCTTCCATGTAATCCTAATCAATCCATTGATTTTTTGCCACAGGATTCTTCATCTTGCGATACACGGTCCTGTAATAGTCACAATGAAAGTTGCTCCAGAACTGTGGATTTGCCGCCATCTTCTCATATTGGAACACGTTCTCCATTTGATACCTCTTTGCCTTGCCACTCCCTTTTCCTTTGAATGGGTTGATGGAAGGGCGCTGATTGCGGCCCGGAAGTGGAGGAGCCATCTCCAATGGATCAATTGGCCCAGAGGTTTCAGCAGGCTCTTTCCCTTTCCCTCTGCTTTTCTTGCCAGGTGCGGTCTTTTCTTCGCCTTTGGTGCTAAGTCTGGCTTTTTCTTTGCCCTTGCTGCTCTATGACTGTTTAGCAAGGACTTTGCGTCAAGAGGCAGCAGGGGCTTCATTTGCATCACGATCATGCCGTTTCTTGGACCTCATTTGTTGGGTCTTTCCACCTCACGATACGCTCTTCTCGGAGTCCGACATGATTCTGACACAAATGATGTTTAATGAGAATAGTGATACAAGAAAATATTCTAAGAATTCATTGAAATTGGCAATTGAGGTTACATTGTTAAATACCGGACTTGTCCAAGATTTATCCGGACTTAATACTCCGGACTAGTCCGGTGTTCAACAATTTTGACCCGAAATCTCGAAATTCATCGAATCTCTGACAAAGGTGGTTTAAGTTTTAGGAGAGTGACAATGTATATGCTACTGTATGGTACAAAACCCCTATGGTGCTCAAAATTTAACCAAAAAATTGGAAAAGTGAGAAAACTAGGGTTAGGTCAAGAATTATCAAGTGATTGCTCGATTCGTTGAGGGATGGAGTTTTCAAGTGCAGAGAAGTCCGGGGTGGACTTCCCTTCGACGATGGAAGCTTGAAACTCCGAGGAAATCAATGTTTTGGTGGAGGATTTGAGAAATCGCCTTCGGAGCTCGAGTTTGATGAGAGAGAACGTAGGTGAACAAGTGAGAGGAAGAATAAGGACTCGGGATAGGCTGGACTGTTAAGTCTCCGGACACCAGACTTGTCCGCTATATACCGGACTATTAGAAGGGCTAATAGAGGTTATATTAGATGATTAGAATAATGAGGATACAGGGATGATTATATAGAGGGATTAGGTGAGGGGAAAAGATTAAACTACCCCTAACCCTAATCCCTCACTAAAGACTAATATGCCCCTGTGCCCCACACATAATTACAGTGTCTAACCCCCCCCCCCCCCCCCCCCCCCCCCCCCCCCGCAGTCACAACATCTAGCCACTGCATATGTTGGGACTAGACCGAAACTTGGAGAACAGCGACGATGGGAGGCCCATCATGAAGATGTCGGCGAAATGCGTCGTCGTCGGGACATGGTGTACCCGAACCTCGCCACGTGCTACCCGCTCACGAACAAAGTGGAGGTCGATCTCCACATGCTTTGTACGCTGATGCTGGACCGGGTTGGTGGAGATATACACGGCGCTGACGTTGTTGTAGTAGATCAGGGTGCTCCTGGCGACGGGAGTGTGGAGCTCCTGAAGCAGCTGCTGAAGCCAGGAGGCCTCAGCCACGCCGTTAGCCGTGGCGCGATACTCCGCCTCAGCACTCGAGTGCGACACCACGGGCTATCGCTTCGAGGACCAGGAGACGACGTTACCGCCCAGGAAGACGGCGTACCCCAAAGTAGAACGTCGTGTGTCCGGGCAGCCTACCTAGTCAGCGTCGGTGTACACGACCAGCTCGGAGGCCGCGTGACGTCGAAGGAGGAGGCCATGGGCTAGGGTACCTCGTAGGTACCGAAGAACCCGCTTCACAGCGGTGAGGTGCGGCTCCCTCGGGTCATGCTTGTGGAGGCACACCTGCTGAACCGCATACGAGATATCCGGCTTGGTGAAGGTAAGGTACTGAAGAGCTCCTGCAAGACTCCTGTAAGCAGTGGGGTCAAAGACGAGTGTCCCGTCGGTAGCGGAGAGCTTCGCCTGAGTATCCACTAGAGTGGAGCACGGCTTGCACTGAGCCATGCCCGCTCGCTGGAGGATATCCAGGCAGTACTATCGCAGGTGAAGGAATAAGCCGCCTGGTCGGTCCTCGACCGCAATACCCAGGAAGTGGTGGAGACGGCCCAGGTCCTTCATAGCGAACTCCTGCTGTAAAGCAGAATTGGTGCGCCAAAGCAAGGCCAGACTAGACGTTGTTAGTACAATGTCATCGAAGTACAGTAGAAGGTAAGCAGTGACATTGCCACGTCGATATAGAAACAGCAAAGTGTCCGACTTAGCTTCGACGAACCCCTGTGAGACCAAGAAGGAGGCGGACCGGCTATACCAGGCTCGCGGTGCCTGCTTCAGTCCGTACAGAGATTTGTTCAGCTTACAGACCATGTCTGGGTAAGCTAAATCAACAAATCCTGCCGGCTAATTGCAGTACACCGTCTCGGTCAGTGTACCATGGAGGAAGGCATTCTTGATGTCCAACTGGTGGACAGACCAAGAACGCAAGAGAGCCAGCGACAGAACGGTACGAACTGTCACCGGCTTCACCACCTGGCTGAAGGTCTCGTCGTAGTCGACTCCAGGGCGCTGAGTAAAACCCCGGAGTACCCACCGAGCCTTGTACCTCTCCAAGGTATTCCGCCTTATTCTTTTGCGTGAACACCCACTTGCCCGTAACAACATTGCCGCGACCGGGACGGGGAACCAGGTCCCAGGTCCGGTTGGCAAGCAGGGCCTCATACTCTTCCTCCATAGCGCGACGCTAGTGAGGGTCGACGAGGGCGCTATGCACGGAAGTAGGTATGGGTAAGATCAAAGAAGAGTCGGTCGGTGGAGATGTCATCGACGTGAAGGCAGCTCCGGCGAAGCGCTCAACTGGCCGAAGACTCTCGAGTCACCATCAAGTGGACGTGACCAGGATCCCTTTGGAGAAGAGGAGGGTTGTACACCGGGCGCTCGGGTACAACAACCTTCTCTCGTCGTGGGTAGACGAGAGTGGGTCTCGAGGAGGCCGCTCGTGGCGCAGCTAGAGCAGGGCACCCCCCCCCCCCCGCCCCCCCGTGCTTGTCGCTGGTAGACAAGTACGGGGTCGGCGAAGCGAGAAGTCGTCATCGGTGCTGCTCCTGGTGCGTCTGGTGACGTCGGGCTCGCTGCAGGTGACGTCGGGGAAGCTGAGATCGCGCTTGGCGCAGCAAGCATCGTCGGGGACACCGGGGCCGCGCGTGGTGTAGTGGGTGACGTCGGGGGCGCCGAGGCCGCGCGTGGCACAGCTGGTGACATCAGGGACGCCGGTGCCGCGCGTGGCGCAACAAGTGGCGTCAGGGACGCCGGGGCCACGCGTGATGCAGTAAGTGGCGTCAGGGATGTCGGGGCCATGCGTGGCGCAGCAGGTGGCGCCAGGAACGTCGATGCCACGTAAGGCACAACAGGTGGCGTGGAAGACGTCGAAGTCGTCTGTGGCGCAGCAGGTGGGTAACCTGCAAGAGGTAAAAGGCAAGGTCGCTGTACATGAGCGGCCTCGGGGTTAGTAAAGAAGAGGGAATCCAACTCAGTGACGAGTCAGAGGACGGGGTGGAAAAGGGAAAGGATGACTCGTTGAAGACGACGTGTCGGGAGATGAAGATACGACAGGTGGTAGGGTCAAGGCACCTGTACCCCTTATGGTCAGGGGAGTACCCAAGGAAAACACACCAAGTCGAGCGAGGCGCAAGCTTATGGGGAGCCGTGGCAGAGAGGTTCGGGTAGCAAGCACACCCGAAGACTCGAAGATGGTCGTAAAGAGGAGGGGTGCCGAACAAAGCGAAGTGAGGGGTGGGAGCACTAATCGCCTTAGTAGAAAGGAAATTAATGAGGTAGGTGGCAGTGTGAAGCGCCTCCGCCCAGTAGCGAGCAGGGGTAGAAGCCTGAAACATTAGGGAGCGCATGACATCGTTGGTGGTCTGAATCATGCGCTCAGTCTTGCCGTTCTGGGAGAAGTGTACAGGCAAGACATGCGCAACTGAACACCGCGAGAAAGCAGAAAGTCACGGAATGCAGAGTTGTCAAACTCGCGCCCGTTGTTACACTGGACCACACGGATCGTGCGCCCAAACTGGGTGGACACCCAAGCGAAGAATTGAGAAAGAGTGCCGAATGTATCAGACATCTGTCGCAAGGTAAAAGTCCATGAATAGTGCGAAAAATCATCAACGACCACCAAGTAATACTTACATCCAGAAACACTAAGAAGAGGTGAAGTCCAAATATCACAGTGAATCAAATCAAAGATGTGCTCAACAGGAGTGACATAATGAGGAAAAGGAAGTCGAATGTGGCGGCCCAACTGACAAGCATGGTAAAGAGACTCATGAGTACCCTGAGTACACGAAATCACTGAACTACCAGACAATTTCGACATAGCATCAACACCGGGGTGGCCAAGCCGACGATGCCAAATGGTCGAAGAAGCTATCGTAGTCAGGGCAAGAGGCGGAGCGGAAGCAGGAAGACGCATCGTGTACAGGGGACCCGTACTCTCACAGCGAAAGAGAATGCGTCGAGTAGTAAGATCCTTCACAGTTACACCATAAGGATCGAACTAAAGGGAAACATGGTTGTCAGTAGTAAAACGACGAACGGAAAGAAGGTGCTGAATGATGTAAGGAGCAACAAGAACATCACGTAGCTGAAACGAATCCGGCGAACCCAAGTCACCTACTGAGGTGACTGGAAGAGCCGACCCATTCCTAACAACGATAGATGAAGGATCAGAGGGACGGGAAGGGCAGGTAGAAGAGAGGATACCGACGTCAGGGGTGGTGTTCTACGAGGCACCGGAGTCCACCACCCAGTCAGGGCCACACGGCGTGAGACCCCGCAGGTAGACCGACGGTGTAGAACAGGTCGTGACATATGCCCCGGCGGTGGTGGCGCTGGGAAGGAAGACAACACGCTCGGACCCTCGACGGTCGTGCCAACAGAGTAGGCAACAACCGATCCAGGTACACAAGTCGATGGCGGCCAAGAAGCACTCCCAGGGCGGCAGCGCCCCCCCCCCCCCGCCCCCCCGTGCGCCCTGGCTGCTGCGGCGGCGTCCCATGGTGCAGCGGCGGCGGCGGTCCAGGGAGTGGTGGCTACGGGCTAGGGGCCGGCGGCGGCTGCGGGCCAGGCGGCGCCGTTGTGGGGGGCTGCAGGGCCGGTGGCCCAAGGGGTGGCTGCATCTGCTGCGGGCCAAGCAGTGGTGCCGTCGTGGGTCGTTGCAGAGGCGACGGCGGCGGGCCAGGCGGCAGCAGCGGCTCCTAGTGTGGCAGCGTTGGGGGCTGGATGGACTATGGGGGCTGCAGGAGCGCCGTCGGCGGCCAGATGCGACTGCGCGGTGGGGGCTGCAGTAGCGCCGGTGGCGGCCAGATGCGGCTGCGCGGTGGGGGCTGCAGGAGCACCGGCGGCGGCCAGATGCAGCTGCGTGGTGGGGGCTGCAGGAGCGCCGGCGGCGGCCAGAGGCGGCTGCGCGATGGCCCAGGGCGGTGACACGGCGGCGGCGGATGGTGGCAGCGGCGCGGCCCAGGGCAGCGGCGCGGCGGCGCCGATAGCGGCCCAGGGCGGCGGTACGGCGGCGCTAGCGGCGGCCCGGTGTGGCTGTTGGGCCATTAGGGTTAGGGTTAATCCCTAATCCTTAATCTAACCTAGCTGATACCATATTAAAAGGGCTAATAGAGGCTGTATTAGATGATTAGAATAATGAGCGTACAGGGATGATTATATAGAGGGATTAGGTGAGGGGAAAAGACTAAACTACCCCTAACCCTAATCCCTCACTAAATACTAATATGCCCTTATGCCCCACACACAATTACAGTGTCTAACACGGACTAGTCCGGTGCTTTGGACAAGAGCTAGACTAGTCTGCACCACGTACTTGTCCGGTCTAACCACGAACATGTCCGTGGTATGACAAAAAAATATTCACTAGAATCCTTGTATATAGGGGATTTAGACTATGTTGATCATTTGGACATATATATATTTTTTGGAAAAGTATTCCTGGTGAGCATGATCAGTAAGCAACCAACAATCAAACTATGACCATGATTCATAAATAACTAATAGTTTAAATTAATTTTTGTAGAAAAAATGGGTACAAGAGGTGATTTTTCAGTAAAATAATGAAAATTTGAAGAGTATAATCTAATAGCAGTCATATATGCAACGTTTCAAGCCACATTTTGAGAATAAAGGATATTTAATTCATTTTTAAGTTCACAAAAATATTTTCCATCTAGTAGCTTGGTGAAGATATCGACTAATTGTTTCTCCCTTGATATAGTAGTCTCTTAAGTAGTGGTGCCGGATGTCGATGTGTTCGGTCCTAGAGTGCTCAATGGGGTTATGGGTGATCTTTATGGCACTCCCATTGTCACATAGGAGTGGAATATGATTCATATTGTATCAATAATCTCTTAGAGTTTGTCACATCCAAAGAAGTTGTGCACAACAACTCCTGGCCGCAACATACTCCGCTTCGGCTGTGGATAGGGCGATAGAGTTTTGCTTTTTGGATGACCACGACACTAGTGATCTACCCAAGAACTGACAAGTCCTGGATGTACTTTTTCTATCCACTTTACATCCGACATAATCTGTATCGGAGTATCTGATGAGGTTAAACTTAGACCCTTTAGGATATCAAAGCCCCAGGTTAGGTGTATGAACTAAATATCGTAAGATTCTTTTTACGGCGGTCAAGTGACACTCCTTCAGAGCGGCTTGAAACCTTGCACACATGCATACACTCAACATAATGTCGGGCCTAGACGCACAAAAATATAATAGAGACCCAATCATAGAATGGTATACCTTTTGATCTACACTTGGACCATTTTCATTGAGATCGAGATGTCCGTTGGTTCCCAGTGGAGTTTTGATGGGCTTGGCTTTGTCCATATTGAACTTTTTGAGGATGTCTTGCGTCTACTTCGTTTGGTATATGAATGTACCTTCTTTAAGTAGCTTCACTTGAAAAACTAAAAAGAATTTCTATTCTCCCATCATGGACATCTCAAATCTGTCTGTCATGATTTCGCTAAACTCATCACAAAATAACTTTGTAGAATCAAATATAATGCCATCGACATATATTTGGTATTAGACACTGTAAATCGGGGTGTGTCACAGGGGTATATTAGTCATTAGAGAGAGATTAGGGTTAGGGGTAGTTTAGTCTTTTCTCCCCTCCTAATCCCTCTATATAATCACACCTGTACCCTAGCTTTTCTATTATCTCAATACAGCTATCATTAGCCCTCTTTCATGGTATCATTAGCTAGGAATAATTAGGATTAGGGCTAAACCTAATCCTAATGGCCCAGCCGCCGCCGCAGCAGCCCTAGGCGCATGCCACCGCCGCCACCCCACCTTGGGCCGCCGCCGCCAGAGCCACCGCCGCCCCTGAGCCGCCGCCCGCCGCCGCCCCTGGTGCGCCGCCCGCCGCCGCCAGGGCGCCGCCAGCCGCTGGATCGGGGTCGCGCACGCAGGGGGGGGTGCCGCCTCCTTTGGAGGACAGCGCGCGCAGGAAGGGGCCGCCGCCACCCCACCCTGGGCGCGGTGAGGGGCCACCGCCAACCCACCTTGGGCCGCCGCCGCCGCCACATCCGGATCCGGGGCTGCCGCGCGCTGGATCGGGGCGGCTCCGCCAGATTCGGGCCGCCCCCACCCGGATGGGGGCCGCGCGCGCACGGGTGGGGGGGCGCCACCTCCCCTGGAAGGGCCGTCGCCGCCGTCCCTAGGGGGTCCGCCGGCCCCCCTGGAGGGGCTGCCGCCCTCTGGTCTGCCGAATCTGGAGGCACAATATCCTCTGGAGGGGGCGCCGCCTCCTTAGGAGGTGCCGCAGCCCCCAGGCCCCTCGCTGCTGGAGGTGCCGCCGCCCCCTCCTTCTCGAGAACCGGTCCAGCTGCCGGTGGACCCCTCGTCGGTACCACCAGCAACCCCGCCACTGCTGTCACCTTCATTGCAGGTACTTCCGTGCTATGGGACTCGACCGGCCTCGACATCGATGGGAGCACCACGACGATCCCGCTGATTCTGTTCCCAGCCGCCAGTGCTACTGCTGAGAATACAGCTTCTTCCTACGGCACCGACACTGCGGAGACCTCTGACATCGCCACAGCACTGGCCGCCTCTCGAGAACGCGAGCGGGCACTCGCCCTTGCCCTAGAGCAGGAGCGTGCCCACCAACTCGAGGAGAGTGCTCGCCGATCGACGAGTGTTGTCCACGAGCCTCCCTCGGACGCTGGTACGTACTCGACTTCACTTGTGGCCGCTCTTCATGCATAGGCCGCAGGGATTCAGAGCATCCGGACGCTCGTGCCGGTTGTTCCCAGCTCCGAGTCCACCTCATATGCCCGGTGGCGTGATATGGTGCTCCTCACGCTGAGGTGCTACTGCCTCGATGACCACGTCCTCCAGGATGAGTCTTCAGTACAGGTGTTCTGGATCAGCATGGACAACCTGGTACTATCTTGGATCCTTGGCTCCCTGACAGAGGAGATAAAGGACATCGTCAGGCAGCGCGGTGGCGGTACTGCTCGACAGGCCTGGCTAGTCCTCGAGCAACGGTTTCTAGGGAACCGCGTGACTCGAGCCCTCCACATCAGCACTCGGTTCCAGAACACCGTCCAGGGTGATCGTTCTATCTCCACCTACTGTCGGGAGATGAAGGGCATGGCGGATGCCCTACGTGACCTTGGTGAGCCGGTCATCGACAGCGCACTTGTTCTTCGGGTCCTTCAGGGCCTGAACGAGCGCTATTGTCACCTACGAACGTGGCTACTTCAACTAGAGCCACTACCTACCTTCAAGAAGGTATGGTCTGATCTTGAACTTGAAGAGATCACTGCAGGAGGCTCTACTGGCTCTGGATCTGCCACAACCTTCTATGGCTCCGGGCAGTCCCCTCGTCCACCCTTTCCAGCTGCTGATGGACCACCATCACGTCCACCTTCTACTCCTACCAGTACAGGAGGTGGAAACCGTTGTCGCCGAGGAAAGAACGGCGGCCGTGGTGGCAGCAGTGCAGGCAGCACCCCCACGGCTTCGACTACTGGTGGTAGTAGTGGTACCGGCCAGGGAGGTGCACCCTGGCCCACACCCTACAACCCGTGGACTGGCCAGATCTACATGTGGCCTGGGCCGTCCCCGGGTTCTCAGCCTCCACGACCACCACGTCCTCAGCCGACGTTCACGGCTACCCCCGGCTACAGTGGACCAGCCCACAGTGCTGGTGGGCTAACATCTCAGGCCTATAGTGGGCCTGGATACTCCTCTGGCGGACAGTCAGCCCCGACCTATGGAGGCACTGACTACCCTGTTGGGAACTCGGAGCCATCGACACCTCTCCAGGAGCCACCGTCGACGTGGGATCGATAGTCGCTTGCTTTCTCCTTCAGCACCATGCACCTTACTCCACCAGGTGCCGACTGGGTAGTTGATTCCGGAGCATCATATCATACCCCTCCTAATTCCGGTATACTCTCTTCCACCCATCCTCCCAATCCCTCTTTTCCGTCATCTATCGTTGTTGGGAATGGGTCCGTTCTTCCGGTCACCTCAGTAGGTAATTCCGGTCTTTCGGTTACTTTCCAGCTTAAAAACATTCTTGTCGCTCCGGATATCATTCAAAACTTACTTTCTGTTCGCCGTTTTACCACGGACAACAATGTTTCCATTGAATTTGATCCTTTTGGTTTGTCTGTGAAGGATCTTTCCACCCGGCGACCTCTTTTCTGATGTGATAGCTCGGGGCCCCTATACACACTTCGGCTTCCTACTTCCGCTGCATCACCGCCATTTGCTTTGACTACGACAGCTTCATCCACCATCTGGCATCGTCGGCTTGGCCACCCTGGTGCATATGCTATGTCAAAGCTGTTCAGTTGCTCAGTTATCTCGTGTTCTAGGGGTACACATGACTCCCTATGTCATGCCTGTCAGCTTGGTCGCCATGTTCGCCTCCCTTTTCCCACATCTGTGACTCATGTTGAGCACCCATTCGATCTTATACATTGTGATTTGTGGACATCTCCAATTTCCAGTATATCGGGCTTTAATTATTATTTGGTGATAATTGATGATTTTTCTCACTTCTCCTGGACTTTTCCATTACGATTGAAGTCTGAGACTTTCGTCACTCTTTCTCACTTTGTTTGGATTTCTACTCAATTTGGGCGCACCATTCGAGCTATCTAGTGCGATAACGGACGCGAGTTTGATAACTCCGCGTTTCGTAATTTTCTCTCTACACATGGGGTACATCTACGCATATCTTGTCCGTATACCTCTCCTCAAAACGGCAAGGCAGAGCGCATGATTCGCACCATCAATGATGTCATACGCTCCCTGATGTTCCAGGCATCTATTCCAGCCCGATACTGGGTGGAGGCTCTTCATACTGCCACACTTCTGATCAATCGTCTTCCCACCAAGGCGATTCGTGCCTCCACCCCCTACTTTGCTCTATATGGCACTGATCCTCTTTATGATCACCTTCGAGTTTTCGGATGCGCTTGCTACCCTAATATTCCGCCACCGCACCACATAAGCTTGCGCCCCGCTCGACACGGTGTGTTTTTCTCGGGTATTCCCTTGATGATAAGGGTTACCGGTGCTTAGATCTCACTACCCACCGTCTTTTGATCTCTCGGCACGTCGTCTTCGACGAGTCATCTTTTCCTTTTTCCACCACCTCTTCTGATTCCACCACAGAGCTGGACTCCCTTTTTCCTACTGACCTCGAGGCTGCCACCCAGTTGCCTTGGCCTATTTCTTTTGCAGGATCGACACGAGCTACGCCCTAGATGCCCTCGACACCGATTGCTGCACCTCGTGTGGCATCGACGTCTCAGGCGTCACCCGCTGCACCCCGTGTGGCATCGACGCCTCTGACGTCAGCTGCTGCGCCACGCGCGGCCTCGGCTTCCCCGACGTCACCTACTGTACCTCAGGTGCCCCTAGCGTGACCAGCTGTAGCACGTACGGCACCAGCGGCATCACCAGCTGCATCCCCGACGTGACCTGCAGCGAGCACGACGCCACCAGCCACGCTCGACACCGACGACGACTTCTCGTTTTGCTGATCCCGCACTTGTCTACCAGCGACGAGCGCGGGGAGAGGCTCCTGCTCCAGCGACGCCACACGCGGCCTCGGGACCCACTCTCGTCTACCCACGATGAGAGAAGATGGTTGTACCCGAGCGGCCGGTGTACAACCACCCTCTAATTCAAAGGGATCCTGGTGACGTCCACCTGATGGTGACTCGACGTGCATCCGGGAGTCTTTGGCCAGTGGAGCGGTTCGATAGTGCCTCTTTCTCGTGGACGACATCTCCACCGACTGAGCCTTCTTTTCGATCTCGCCCATACCTACTTCCGTGCGTAGCGTCCTCGCCGACCCTAACTGGCGACGCACTATGAAGGAAGAGTATGAGGCCTTGCTTGCCAACCGGACCTGGGACCTGGTTCCCCGTCCTGGTCGTGGCAATGTTGTCATGGGAAAGTGGGTATTCACGCATAAGAAGAAGGCGGATGGCACCTTGGAGAGATACAAGGATCGTTGGGTACTCCGGGGTTTCACTTAGCTCCCTGGAGTTGACTACGACGAGACTTTCAGCCCGGTGGTGAAGCCGGTGACAGTTCGTACCGTACTATCGCTAGCTCTCTCACGATCTTGGCCTGTCCACGAGCTGGACGTCAAGAACGCCTTCCTCCACGGTACACTGACCGAGACGGTGTACTGCAGTCAGCCGGTAGGATTTGTAGATTCAGCTCAACCAGACATGGTTTGTAAGCTGAACAAATCCCTGTACGGACTGAAGCAGGCACCGCGAGCCTGGTACAGCTGGTTCGCCTCTTTCTTGGTTTCACAGGGGTTTGTTGAAGCTAAGTCGGACACTTTGTTGTTTGTCTATTGACGGGGCAGTGACACAACTTACCTCCTACTGTACGTCGATGACATTGTACTAACAGCATCTAGTCCGGCTCTGCTTCAGCGAACCATTTCTGCCTTGCAGCAGGAGTTCACTATGAAGGACCTGGGCGTACTCCACCACTTCCTGGGTATTACGGTTGAGGACCGACCAGGCGTCCTATTCCTTCACCAGCGACAGTACTATCTGGATATCCTCCAGTGAGCGAGCATGGCTGATTGCAAGCCGTGCTCCACTCCAGTGGATACTTAGGCGAAGCTCTCCGCTACCGACGGGACACCCGTCTCTGACCCCACTTCTTACAGGGGCCTTGCAGGTTCTCTCCAGTACCTCACCTTCACCAGGCCGGATATCTCATATGCGGTTCAGCAGGTGTGCTTCCACATGCATGACCCGAGGGAACCGCACCTCACCGCTGTCAAGCAGATTCTTCGGTACCTACGAGGCACCCTCGACTACGGCCTCCTTCTTCGGCGTGACACGGCCTCCGAGCTGGTCGTGTACACAGACGCTGACTGGGCAGGCTGCCCGGACACACGACGCTCTACTTCTGGGTACGCCATCTTCCTGGGCGGCAACCTCGTCTCCTGGTCCTCGAAGCGACAACTCGTAGTGTCGCGCTCGAGTGTTGAGGCGGAGTATCGCGCCGTGGCTAACGGCGTGGCTGAGGCCTCCTGGCTTCAGCAGCTACTTCAGGAGCTCCACACTTCCGTCATCAAGAGCACCCTCATCTACTGCGACATCGTCAGCGCCATGTACCTCTCCACCAACCCAGTCCAGCATCAGCACACGAAGCATGTGTAGATCGACCTTCATTTTGTTCGTGAGAGGGTTGCACGAGGCGAGGTTCGGGTACACCATGTCCCGACGACGACGCAGTTCGCCGACATCTTCACGAAGGGCCTCCCGTTGTCGTTGTTCTTCGAGTTTCGGTCCAGTCTCAACATCTGCAGCGGGTAGATGTTGTGAGTGCGGGGGGGGGGGGGTGTTAGACACTGTAATTAGGGGTGTGTCACAGGGGTATATTAGTCATTAGAGAGGGATTAGGGTTAGGGGTAGTTTAGTCTTTTCTCCCCTCCTAATCCCTCTATATAATCACACCTGTACCCCAGCTTTTCTATTATCTCAATACAGCTATCATTAGCCCTCTTTCATTTGGCAAACAAATAAATCATCATCAAAGTGCTTTGTGAATAATGTATAACCAACTTTTCCTGTCTTTAAACCATTTTCAATAAGAAAATCTCTAAGGCACTCATACCAAGCCCTAACTCCGCCTATGCCTTTCTAGGTATAGCCGGTCCCAAGCCCGGATAAAGGAGGAGGGTTGTGATAGGCTTGGCGAGCCAGCATCAAAACCAGCCATTCCTATGGATTCACATCTAGCCTACCTCAAGGTACTTGAGACAAAGGCTTTGTTATTGTATTGCTGTACTCATACTAAGCCCTAGGAGTTTGTTTGAGCCCATAGAGAGCGTTACGTAGCTTGTACACATGGTTTGGAAGCTCTTGATCTTTGAACTCGGGTGGTTGCTCCACGTATACCTCCTCCTTGATTGGACCGTTGAGGAATGCACTTTTTACGTCCATTTGGTACAATTTGAAATTATGGTGAGTAGCATAGGCTAGTAATCTTTGAATTGATTCAAGCCTAGTTACGGGAGCAAAAGTCTCATCGAAATCCAAAATCTTTGACTTGTGAGTACCTCTTGGCCACAAGTCGCGCTTTATTTCTTGTCACCACCCCGTGTTCGTCTTATTTGTTGCAGAACACCCATTTTGTTCCCACAACATTTGCATTTGGTCGCTCCACAAGTTTCCATACTTGATTCCTCTTGAAATTGTTGAGTTCCTCTTGCATTCACTCAATCCAGATCTCATAGTGCATCTTCAACACTAAATGGTGTAAGAATGAAAACAAGACTCTTCATATTGATAATTCCAAGAGGTTACATATATAGGGTATAAGCTAGGGTTAGGGGTCCTCCTAGCTAATGACCAAACTACCCTTGACACACACACAATACACACAGTTTAACATCCCCCCGCAGTCAAAACTCTGGCTGCGACAGATGTTGAGACTGGACAGCAACACACTTCCTACATGAGGAAACACAAACACACTCTAATAAGACCCCCTCACAGTCACAACATCTAGCCATGGCAGATGTTGAGACTGAACCAAAAGACCCTACATACATGAATAAACACATACTCTAACAGCTTGCCACGGAAAACTCCGTAGAAGAACCCACTCACGCTCCCGAGCGGTGGCGAGGATGGAGTGGGCCGCAAACACCTCACCATGGGGGGGCACGGCCAGTAGAGATGGCCCAAGTGCGCGTGCCGGAGGGCGGTGACCCATGCGAAAGGCCGGCGGTGCGGAGTAGGAGGAGGGACGCGCGTGGAAGGCCGGCAGCGCGGAGTGGGAGGAACGAGCACGGCGAAGGCCGACGGCACGGGGTAGGAGGGTAGGGACGCGCGCGGAGGAGGCCGACGGCGCAGGTAGGAGGGCAGGAACGCGCGCGGAAGGCCGGCATCGTGGGGTAGGAGCAGGAACGCGCGTGGAAGGTCGGCATTCATGCTTGACCCCTTCTTCCTCCAACAACTCTTCAACTTGGATATTCTCAAATTCGGTGCCATTGTCACTCCTTATCTTGTTAATTCTCAAGGAGAACTCATTTTGAGCTCTCCTCAAAGATTTCTTGAGGACACCTTGTGTTTCTCCCTTAAAAATATCCAAGTGAATCTAGAAAAATCATCTACAACTACTAAACTGTATTTGTTACTGTCAATGCTTATATAGGCGATTGGACAAAAAAGGTTCATATGTAGTAGCTCCAATGGCCTTTTATTTTTCATAACGTTCTTGGTGGAATGGTGCTCCAACTTGCTTCCTGACTTGACATGCGCTACATGACCTGTCCTTCTCAAATAGAACATTCTTCAAACCTCTGATGTGATCCCCCTTTAGAAGTTTTTGCAGATTTCTCATACCAACATGAGCTAGCCGTCTATGCCACAACCACCCTATGTTAGTCTTTGCAATCAAGCATGTGTCAAGTTGTGCTTTATCTGTCGTAAAATCCACAAGTTAAAGCTTGTCCTTTAACATACCATTGAAAGAACCGAGGCATCACTTCTTCGAAAAACGGTCACATCCTCATTCGTGAACAAACAATTATAACCCTTGTCACATAACTGAGATATGGACTAAAGATTATAATCTAAAGAACCAACATGTAGAACTTGAAAAGAGTGTGTTTAGAGGATATCGCTATTTTACCGGTACCAACCACTTTTCCCTGGCTATTGTCTCCAAAATAAATTCCTTCACTTGGATTCTCATTAGCTTCATATTCCACAAACATTATCCTTTCTCCGGTCATATGGCTGGTGCATCCACTATCAACCACCCATTTGGATCCGTCGGAGGAGTACGTCTACAAAACAGAGTTATGTCTTGGTTTTAGGTATCCAAACTTGCTTGGTTCCTTTCATGTTAGTTACAAGACATTTGGGCACCCACACACAAAATTTTGGACTCTTGTGGTGTGGCCCAATATACTTAGGATAGACATAACCAAACTTGTTTTTCATGAGTAAATACGAAGCATTAAATCATGAAACATAATGTTTGGTCCCATTTTAGCTTTTTCATGTGGGGAAGGAACTTGTTTGTTCTTCTCAACCTGATGTGAGCCTTCTTTGATGAAAACAATCTATTCCTTGTTATTCTTGAGTTTTCTAGCGTTTTGCTTTTCACCTCTATAATATCCAAGGCCATACTTGATATTTGGAGAACTTGTGACCGAATATGCACTACGTGCATACATAATTTTCTCCTTGTCAAAGACGCCACATTTTGGTGAATTTTTGTTTTGTGCCACTTTAAGTTCATTTTTCAAGTTAAGAATCAAATTAGCACAATTACATGTTTTAGTTTGGACGGGCTCAATATTTGACGAAGGAGAGCTCTTATAGAAGGAAGGAGCACTTAGTTTGAGTGATTCAACTTGCACTTTAAGTGTCTTGTTAACTTTGGTCAAGTTTACAAGTTCATCCTTGAGTACAATGTTTAAATCTTCAAGATCTGAGCGGGTTTGCTTGCTCTAAGCAAGATCAAGCTCAAATGCCTCTCTCTTCTCCTTTTCAAGCTTAAGAATCTTTTCAACCTCAAGATTTCTCTCCTTTTAAAGGATGAACATATCTTCTTGTCGGTTAATAAGCTCTTTTTTATCAAATATCTTGTCCGACAATCTTTTAATTTTAGCTAGTGCACTTTTACTTATGTCCTTAAGCATGTGTTCATTTTCAGTGGCACTATCAAAGTCATGATCTATTGAGGAATGTAAAGAGGAGGATCTTGATTTAACGTTTCTCTTGCCTTTCTTAGCCATAAGGCAAGTGTAGTTTGAGTCTTTCCATCCTGCCAAGTTTGGAAAGAGAGTGGTCTTCTTTGAAGGCTTCTTGATGGCAATAGTTGCCACCCCATTTTCATCTTTGGAGGAGGACTCATCGTTTGAGTCCCACTACTTGCCGAGGTGTGCTCACATCATGTCTATCTTCTTCTTCTTGCACTTCATGAACTTTTTTTCCTCTTGGCTTGCAAGTCGCTTTGAGAGCGACCTCCTTCTTGGATGATGTAAGCTCAGCAAGATTCTTCACATATTGTGCTTCCTTCTCCACCATCTCGTGTTTGATTTTCCTAGAAGCACATCCGGTGTCATTTTGTGAAACTCTGGGCTTTCTCAGATCATAGAGCACAAGGTGGCATTGCAGGGCATAAATGTCCTTATCTCTTGACCACTTTATGGTCCGTCCACTTCTTGCTTCCACCTGTTTTACTTTTGTTGATAAGAACCTTCATCCGATTGTACATATCTTGAGGGTTTCACCGTCCTCGATGGCAAACCTCCATATCTCCCCCTCAACCATCTCAAATTTGGCTTCTTGGACTAGGCGGTTTCCTTCATGCGCTTTCTTGATGGTGTCACATATGTCTTTAGCAACTTCGAGTCCATCGACCTTGTTGAACTCTTCCTGGCTCAAGGATGAGGTGATCACCGCGGCAGCTTGTGCGTTGCGGTGGATTGCTTGTGCTTGCTCCGGAATGAGTCCCTTGTCGGTGTCCAGGATATCTAGACTTGTGCACACAATATGCCAAAGACTTGTGTTTAAGGAGATGAGATGCATTTCATATTATGCTTTCACATAGTATAATCATTCCAATCAAAATGTGGAGGCTTCCCCATGGGAAGAGAAAGGTAGTGATTGTTGGAATTAAGATGTTGTAAGGATCGAAACGCCTAAGAGGGGGGGGGTGAATTGGGCTTTTTCAAATTTTAGAGCAATTTAAAACTTAATGATTGAAGCCCAATTCCCTATGCGAACTAACTACGCAAGCAAGAATGTTAAGTGCGGAATAGTAAATGCGTAATAGTAAGGGGGTGAGGAGAGAAATGCAAACTCCCGCGGAGACTCGGAGACACGGCGATTGTTCCCGTGGTTCGGTAAGATCACAAAAATCTACCTACGTCCACGTTGTGGCACCCACCAAAGGGTATAGCCACTCCCAAGTCACCAAGACAGGGGAATCCACTATCTTTCTCCGTTCGCCTTCTCCGGCAAGGTGGAGCTCAAGCCTTGTACAATGGTGATCCTCCGGGCTTCCACAAACGCCTTGGTAAGCTCCGGAGCGATCTCTTCTTCCTCCAACGTTTACAAGGTGAGAGAAGTCACCAAGACACTCTCTCTCACTAGCCTAGAGATTCCAGTCACCAAGAATGGACGCACACAAGCTTTTCTCTAGCTAGATATAACCTATAGTTGGAGTACAAGAGGTTTTGAAGTCTGGAAGTGGTAGCTCTTGGTCTTGAATGCTTGAGAATGTGTAGTGAGGCTCTGGTGATCAAGACTTGTCAAAATGGCCGGTTGGAGGGGTATTTATAGCCAGCCCACACGAGATAGCCGTTGGAAAAGTAGGCAGACTTTTTCAGTGAACATCGGATCCTCCGATGCACCCCTTTATATGAGCATCGGTCGAATTCCAAATTAGCTGATGTCATGTGTCAGATGTGACCGTTGGATATAACCGTTGGATCTTTTAATCGACCGATGTTACTTCAATTCATCATCGGATGATCCGGTGAGTTGATCTTCAGAATTGGGTCAGAAATATTGTCTCTGTTGAATTTGACCGATGTATACTTACTTCATCATCGGATGATCCGGTGTGTACTTCTTCAGAATAACTCAGATATCATCCTTCGGGTGAAATCAACCGATGTGCCACTTTCTTCACATCGGATGATCCGGTGTGTACTGGACTCTGAGGTCTTCTTCTGCCAACTCAAACTTGACCGATGTAGTCATTTTGCAAGACATCGGATAATCCGGTGCGTGCAACTTGTTTGCTTTGAGTTGTTTGAGTTGATCTTTTGGAATCTTTTTGAGTGACCTCTTTGACACTTGTTTGAAATGATATTTTAATGAAGTGTAAGCTTCTTGTGTTGCCAATTTTGATAGAATAGAGTCGTTGTATGAGTTCTTCATTTAGTTTTCATGAGTGTCGAATAACCCCTTAGAATAGATCGTTGAGGGGTCTCCATTTGTATCCAATGAGCAGTAGATGGTGTGAATAGATAGTTCATTAACGTTTAATGCGATATACGTGAAACCTCGCATCCACAAACTCATTAGTAATAACGAACGGTTGTCATTAATCACCAAAACCATACCTCACGGGGGCCTAGATGCTTTCAATCTCCCCCTTTTTGGTGATTGATGACAACACAACGAGTAGAGCATAGAGTTAATGGAATTAAAACGCAATGCTCAAAAAAGGAATATAACAAGTACAAATTGCAACACAAGTGGCTAGAAGGCTCAAATAATAAATGATAAAGCGTAAGAGCACAAAGTACCCGGAGTACAATAATAGTAAATAATAATAACAATCAATCTCAAATAAAATGGCAAAAGGAAAGACACTCCATAGACATTCCCCCTAGAACTGAGCTAACCCTCCCCCTGACTCTAACTCTTTAAATAATAATAACAATCAATCTCAAATAAAATGGCAAAAGGAAAGACACTCCATAGACACTCCCCCTAGAACTGAGCTAACCCTCCCCTTGACTCTAACTCTTCTCCCCCTTTGGCATCAAGACACCAAAAAGAGAAGTCGAGTGCCTACGACTCAGGCGCGCTCCTGGCAATGGTGAAGCGGTCGGCGTCGACGGTGCTGTCGCTGGAGCTGCTGGAGGTGGAGGTCGCTGGTGCTGGAGCTGGAGCGGGGGGAGCTGGAGCTGCTGTGGGAGCTGGAGCTGGAGCTGCTGGAGGATCCGCTGAGACGGCTGGCGCTGGTGGAGAAGGTACTGCCAGAGGAGGTGAGGACTGGAACGACGTCGGCGGCAGTACTGGAGCTGGTGCCAGTGGGGGTGCACCTGGAGCCTGACTGAGTCCCAAGTGCTGAGGTGGAAGGGCGACTCCCGTCTGCTGGTAGAGGTTGGTGACCAACCCCAGGATGCCCAACAACATCTGCTGAGTCTGCTGCTGCTGGTCCAGAGTGCGTCGCGTCATTTGGTCGACAAGGTTGGTGAACCTGTCGGTTCCTCTCGCCTCTGACGGGCGATCTCCAGCTGCATCTCCTGCTGCTGCCTCTGAAGCTGCTCCTGTCGAGCTGCCTGCTGCTCCTGCTGCTGAGCCATCCGCTGAAGTAAGGCAGTGAGCTCTGACGGCTGAGTCACCTGAGCCTCTGACACGGGAGGAGGTGTAGGTGGTGGAGCTGCTGAGCCTCCTGCCTCTGCGTCGTGCTGCCTCAGTGAGGGAGGAGCAGGAGGGAGGTACTCCTCGACACTGTCGCTGGTGTCGCTGTCCGACCATATGTGCTGTAGGTCTCCTCCCTGAGCCTCTGCCTGTGCCAGCTCTGCGTCCTCCTGAGTCAGCTCTGCCCAGTCCTCCGCTGACAGTCTGGCTTGAACCTCACGCTCGACGGGACGGCCAAGGCGGCGGTCTCCTGGAGTGGGGACTCAGTAGTGGCTGAACCGGGTCACGTGCATCTCCGTCAGCTGAGAGACTCCTGGAGTGTCCTCTGGAACCAACTGGTGGAGAAGGTGACAGATCCAGTGACCGAAGACCAACTGTCGTAGCATCCCAACTCCATCGGTGATCACGTCCTCCATCTCGCAGATCAGAACATCTACGATGTCGAACTCCATCCCGTTCATCACATAGAACAGGATGGTCTGCTGAAGGCTCGTGAACCCCTCCAAGTAGCCAGACCTCGGCAGTAGAGTACGCCTGAGGACGTGGTGAACTGTCCGAGCTGCTGGGGTGAGAAGCGCTGGCACCCTCGGCTGATCAGGAGTGAACGGCTGAGTGAATAGACCTATGATCTCCTCGAAGGGCGGTGCCACTCCTCCAGTCAGTGGCCTCCTCGGCGGGTCTGCGTCTCCGTAGACTATCTGGTGCAGGCACGTAGTAGAGAGCTCCACACCAAGCAGTCTGCCCAACAGGTCTCGAGATACGTTGTGGATCCGCCCCATGAACATGAAGTGAATCGAGCGACGGCCCTCAGAGACGTAGAGTGTCGCGTAGAACACCCTGACCCACTCCTCGACATACGCACTCCTCTGGTGCGAGAGCAGGTCCACAAGTCCTCTGTATCTCTCGAAAAGTGGCCTGATCCCGTGTCCTGCTGCCACTGCAAGCTGATCCCAGTCGATGCTATTGTGATGGAAGAGCTTGTGGCCCCGACGCCTGTAAGTCTCGTACAGGGACGCCTGTGTCAGGGTCCAGAAGCGGGAGTCCACTCGAGCGTCCCTAGGCCGCGGGAACCACTCCTCAATCAACGCTGACCATCTGAGCTTCTTTAGTTGCCTTGCCTTCATCTTCCTGTAGTCAGTGAGTCTGACATCTTCGGCAACTCGGACTGCTGTGTCCATCAGGTGGATGGCCCTTTCGGCCTCTCTGTCCTCGGCGCGGTCAGCCGTAGAGGGGCGCCGACTCGCCGTAGGAGTCTGTCCACCCCCACGAGTCCTCGGGGTGCGCCGGCGGATGAGAGGCGGCACCTCGGTTTCCTCCTCGTCGGAGCCCTCGGGAGGCACCGGCTGGATCGGAGGCTGCTCCTGCCTCTGCCGGGACTCGCGGATCCGTAGGGAACCGCGATGGCCGCGCTCACGCTCCTCGGCGGCGCGAGCGGCCAACTCCGCACGATGAGCGTCCTTGGACATCTTGCGCTTCTTCGCGGCGGGCTCCTCAATTGCCTTTCCCTTTCCTTTGCGATCGCGACCCATCTTAGCGACGAACGGCGAAGCTCGGCGAGGGAGGCGCGGTGGAGAAGGGAACTGTGGTGGCGCGGTGGAACGGCGGCGGCGCTCGCGGGAGAGGCGGTGGCGCGGGCGGCGGCACCTGGAAGGCGGCGCGCGCGGGAGAGGAGGCGGCGGCGGCGCCTGGGAGGCGGTGGCGTGCGCGGGAGAGGCGGCGGCGGTTGTGCGTGGGAGGCGGCGGCGGCGACACCTGGGAGGCGGCGCGCGCGGGAGAGAAGGCGGCGGCGGCCGAAGAGCGGCGGCGGCGGCTGGGAGGCGGCCGCGCGGGAGAAAAGGCGGCGGCGGCCGAAGAGCGGCGGCGGCGGCGGCTGGGAGGCGGCCGTAGGGCGCGAGGACGGCGAGGGAAGCGGGCGGCGGCGAGAGAAACGGGGAAAAAGAAAACACGGTGGCCGAACCGCTATTTAAACCGTGCGGGCAAACCCTAGCTGTGCAAAGAACACCGGATGGACCGATGATCATCGGAGGATGCATCGGTCGAGTTCAACAGAGAGCTGTTCCAAAAACTCTCTTTGAACACCGGATGATCCGATGTTGATGTGACGATCATCGGTCGATTTTTGCAGGGCACCAGAAAACTGAACACCGGATGCTCCGATGTCTTCTGAAATGAACTCATGGGTTGATTTGTGACATCTGACTTGATCTGAGTACTGAACTGAAGCACCAATTGATCCGATGATCTGCTGGCCCTAGCATCGGATAATCCGATGACTACAGAAGACCTAAGATTGCCCATATGTGTCCTTGGACTTAAACACACAAAGATAAGGATGGGTCCTGGGACTTTTAGGGCAACTCCTAACCTCCAATAGAAGGCTTCAAATATAGTGTCACATATTGGCTAAGCCCTTAAGCAAAGAGAACATACAAGGTTAGGAGGGAAACCACAAAGATGTAAGGCCCATTCTTTGTGAGCTAGAGTATAGAAAACTTCTATCTCTTTAAAGCATGTACCTTTAGAATTTTGCTCTATCCACATCATATGAGTTGAGATATTGCATTTTGAACAAGTCTCCTCCTCATGATGTGGGTTCCCCTTTGTGACAATCTACCGTATGCAATGCCAATCAAAATAATGTAGGATATTAAATGAGTGCAAGTCTATATGGCAGGAATCATGCAAAGCATAATGTAAATCAATCTTGCCAAGTTTAAACCTGCCAAAGGCTTCCTCAGGGAAAACTATTTCTAGCTCGCCCCTATCCTTTGGGAGTTAGACAAGACCTATTTGATATGCAATCTTACATGAACATGGCAACTTACATGACGTTAGATGCATCTAGCACATTTAATTCACTTCTAAGTCTAGAAAAAGTTTTCTCATCATGTGGTTTAGTGAAGATATCCGCCAATTGTTCTTCGGACCTAACACCTTGCAAAGAGATGTCTCCTTTAGCCTCATGGTCCCGCAAGAAGTGATGGTGAATATCAATGTGCTTAGTGCGGGAGTGTTGAACGGGGTTTCTAGCTATCTTAACCGCACTTTCATTGTCACAAAGGAGAGGCACACAACCAAATTTATTTCCAAAGTCCAAAAGGGTTTGCTTCATATATAGAATTTGGGCACAGCATGCACCGGCCGCTATATACTCTGCCTCCGCGGTGGACAAAGCCACGGAGTTTTGCTTCTTGCTCGACCAAGATACTAGGGAACGCCCAAGTAAGTGGCACCCACCGGATGTACTCTTGCGATCCACGCGGCATCCGGCAAAGTCCGAATCCGAGTAACCCAAGAGATGGAAACTAGCGTTCTTGGGGTACCACAAACCTACACTTGTGGTATGCTTGAGATATCTAAGAATCCTAAAGACCGTCTTACGATGCGATTCTTTAGGTGCCGCTTGAAAGCGAGCACACAAGCATACACTAAACATGATATCTGGCCTAGATGCGGTAAGATATAACAATGAACCAATCATGGAACGGTAATGAGATTGATCAATAGGTTTACCGTCCATGTCCGCGTCGAGATGACAATTTGTCGCCATTGGAGTACTTCTTGAGCTACAGTCTTCCATTTCAAACTTCTTCAAGAGGTCTTTGGTGTACTTTTCTTGGTAGATGAAAGTCCCCTCTTGAAGTTGCTTGATTTGAAATCCTAGGAAGAAATTGAGTTCTCCAATCATTGACATCTCGAACTCCCTAGACATCATGGTGCCAAACTCAAGGCTAAGAGATTTGTTAGTTGAGCCAAAAATAATGTCATCAACGTAAATTTGACAAAGAAATAAATCCCCGTTGATGTCCTTGGTGAAAAGTGTGGTATCCACCCTCCCGATCTTGAATCCTTGCATGACTAGGAAATCCCTTAGACGTTCATACCATGCCCTAGGTGCTTGCTTGAGCCCGTAGAGCGCCTTGTGTAACCTATACACATGGTTAGGATTCCTCGGATCTTCAAACCCGGGAGGTTGCTCAACGAAAACAAGCTCGTTAATATAACCATTGAGGAAGGCACTTTTCACATCCATTTGATAAAGCATAATATTGTGATGTGAAGCAAAAGCAAGGAGTATGCGAATAGCTTCTAACCGTGCGACCGGGGCAAATGTCTCTCCAAAATCTAGTCCTTCTACTTGTGAAAAACCCTTGGCCACAAGCCTTGCCTTGTTGCGGACTACCACGCCATTCTCGTCTTGATTGTTGCGGTACACCCACTTCGTTCCGATGACGTTCTTGTTCTTGGGTCGCTCCTCCAATACCCAAACTTCATTGCGAGTGAAGTTGTTGAGTTCTTCTTGCATCGCCATCACCCAATTGGGATCTTGGAGTGCTTCCTCAATATTTGCGGGTTCTACACACGAAACAAAAGAGTAGTGCTCACAAAATGAAGCAACATGGCGAGAACGAGTACTTACTCCCCGTGACGGACTTCCGATGATTTGATCCATCGGATGTGCCTTGGAGATGCGTCCATGCCTCATAAGAGGTTGTGAGGCACTTGGCGGTGGTGAGGCATCTCGCTCGTCTTGTGGTTGGACTTGACCTTGGACTTCTTCTTCTTCTTGGTGTTGTGTGGCATGTGAATCTTGCATTGGCAATGGATCATCTTTCTCTTCTTCTTCGTCAATTTGAGGCGCCATGGAGGTGTTGATGTTGGAACTTGAGGCTCCCCCTTGATCATGGCTCTCCTCAACTTCGGGCTTGATGTCTCCTATGGTCATGTTCTTCATAGCTTCTCGTAGAGGCTCATCATCTATATCATCATGACCAAAACTCTCCTCTTGGGAGCCATTAGTCTCATCAAACTCAACATCACAACTTTCTTCAACTAACCCGGAGGTTTGGTTGAATACTCGATATGCTTTTGAGTTTGACGAATAACCAAGAAAGATACCAACATCACACCTTCTTTCAAACTTACCGAGCCTTTTCTTGCGGTAGATGTAGCACTTGCACCCGAAGACTCGGAAGTAGGAGATGTTGGGCTTTCTCCCAATGAGGAGCTCATATGGGGTCTTTTGAAGTAGTCGATGAAGATAGACCCTATTTGCGGCATGGCATGCCGTGTTGATTGCTTCGGCCCAAAACTTCTCCGACGTGCCATAGTCATCAAGCATTGCTCTTGCAAGGGTGATGAGAGTCTTGTTCTTCCTTTCAACGACACCATTTTGTTGAGGGGTGTATGTGGCCAAAAACTCGTGCTTCACGCCTTCACGATCACACCACTCCCCAATGTTGTAGTTCTTGAACTCGGTGCCGTTGTCACTCCGGACCTTGATGATGGGAAGTTGAAATTCCCTTTGCGCTCGTTTAGCGAAGGTCTTGAAGATTTCCGGAGTTTCACCCTTGTCACCTAGAAACAATGTCCAAGCATAGCAAGAGTAGTCATCAACAATGACAAGACAATAGAGGTTACCGCCAAGGCTTTGGTATGTGGACGGTCCGAAGAGGTCCATGTGAAGTAGTTCAAGTGGCTTGGAGGTTGACACCATTGTCTTCATCGGATGGTGTGAGGCAACTTGCTTCCCGGCTTGACATGCGCTACAAAGCTTGTTCTTTTCGAATGTGACATCCTTCACGCCGGTCACCATCCCAAGCTTGAATGACTTCTTGAGCTTGCTCATCCCAATGTGAGCAATGCGCCGATGCCATAGCCATCCCAAACTTGTCTTGGTGAAAAGACAAGTGGTCAAGCTAGCATCCTTGTTGGAGAAGTCCACCAAGTAAAGATGTCCATGCCGAAAACCTTTGAATATTAGTTCTTTGCTTGAATCACTAGTCACCACAACACCATTCTTGTCAAATGTGCACGTTAGTCCAAGATCACATAATTGTGCAATAGAAAGTAAATTAAAACTAAGAGACTTAACGTAAAGCACATTAGAGATAGACAAATCATGAGAAATAGCAATTTTACCCAAACCAATTACCTTCCCCTTTGAGTTATCACCAAAGGTGACTTGTTCATGATTGCCGGGGTTTTCTATGGAGGTGAACATACCATCGTTACCGGTCATATGTTGAGTGCACCCACTATCGAGTACCCAATGCTTTCCTTCGGCTTTGTAGTTCACCTACACACATGAAGTTAGTTTTTGAGTTTAGGAACCCAAGCCAACTTAGGTCCTTGTATGTGTGATACAAGTGATTTTGGGACCCAAAGTTGCTTGGGGAGCTTCCCCTTCATGCCCTTGATGTCTTTGCCGATGAACCTTGCCTTCACTTCCACCTACTTTGCTCAATAGATAGTGATAATCATTGAAAGTAGATTTGTAGTTAGGAGGCAATTTGGGAGAAGGACGGTTGGGAAGAGGACACTCCCTCGTGTGATGTCCGGTGACCTCACAATGTTGGCAATAGGAACCAACTTCCTTGATGAAGCTTGTCCTAAGCTCCGGTGAGGGCACCTTTCCTTTGTTGGGCACCGGGAAGGATCCAAGTCCCCTCTTGTGGAAGCCTTTAGCTTGTTGGTAGAGGATTTCCTTGTGCTTGTCCTCCCCCTTAGAAAGTCTTGCCACACTAGTGCGAAGACTTTCAATTTCGTCCATTAGCTCCTTCTCCCTAGGGCTTGCTTTCAAGGGCAAAGACTTATCCAAAATATTAGTGGCATGTGAATTAGGTGATATCTTGCCATCAAGGGTTTCTTTCTTTGTGTTTTTCACTTTAAGTTCAATCGCTTCATAAGCAAGGTTAAGCATTTCATGTTCTTGAACCAGCTCGTTGTGCTTTGCCATGAGTGCTAAGTTAGCTAAGTCAAGCTCATGATACTTAAACTTAATTTGAGCATTCTCCTCCTCGATTTGCTTGACATTTGATTTGAGCGTGTCATGCTCTTTAAGTATGGTTACATACTTGTCATGCAAATCGAGGTTAGCACTTTCAAGCTTAGCACGAGCTAGCTCAAGAGCCTTAACCTTAGCCTTTTCCCTTTTTATAATGGCATGATACTCATTAATCATAGATGCTAATTCATCGGGTGAAAGCTCATCATCATCATCGCTAGAGTCTTCACATACCTTTGAGTTACCTTTCGCCATTAGGCACATAGGAGGTGGACGAAGAGGTGAGTCATCCTTGTTGACGATGGCGAGGCCCGCCAAGTTTTCTTCATCTTCACTATCTTCGTCGCTTGACTCTTCATCCGTGATCCATTCATTGGCTTCACACATGAAGACCTTTTGAGGCCCTCTTCTCTTCTTTGGAAAGAGCTTGGTTTTCTTGCCTTTGTCAAGTTTCTTCTTTCCAAAAGAGCGCTTGGGCTTGACCTCCTCTTCATCATCACTTTCTTCTAGCTTGTGATGCTTGCCATTGTCCTTCCTTTTGTCCGGTCTTGGACAATCATATGATATGTGGCCTAGATCATCACAATTGTAGCACGTCTTGTTTTCATCTTTTCTTGGCAAGAAGGCTTTCTTCTTGGGATCATAAGAGTATCCCTTCTTTGCAATCTTGGAGTTGAGGCGTGAGAATTTCCTCATCATCAAGGCAAGCTCATCATCATCATTTTCGCTTGTTTCTTGCTCTTCTTCACTTGAGCTAGGCTCAACCACTTTCTTCTTCTTGGGAGTTGTCTTCTTGGTTGAAGCCTTGAGAGCAATGGTTTTTGATGATGACTCCTCCATCATTCCAAGTACGCTCATCTCATGAGCATGGATTTCTCCAATGAGCTTCGAAACTTCAATATTGTCTAGTGACTCCTTTTGGAGCATTGAATTGATAATGTTGTACTTGGGCTTGGGTAGGAGCATGAGGATCTTGCGATTGATAGGTCCCTTGCCAAGAGAAGCAATGTCAAGTGCGTTAATTTCCTCAATGAGCACGTTTAAACGAGAAAACATTTGGTTAACATTCTCATGAGGAAGCATCTTAAACTCATCATATTTTGATTTAAGCATATGATATTTGAGTTCTTTAACACGAGATGAGCCCTCATGTATTTCAATTAGACATGCCCAAATTTCACATGCCTTTTCCTTACTAGCAATCCTAGCAAAGACATCTTGACTAATGCATTCATATATGGCATTTCTAGCCTTAGCATCCCATTTTAATTGGTCACCAACATAGTCAAGATTTCCAAACCCCGCATGGGTCGCTTCCCACACTTCGGGAGCAATTGCCTCAAGGTAAGCGCACATGCGTGCTTTCCAATAAGCAAAATTCTTGCCCTCGAAGGTAGGAACCGAACCCCCATTCTTGGCCATTTTTGCTCTCTAGCGGTGAAGCTAGAATGATCCAATGAGCAACTAGGCTCTGATACCAATTGTAAGGATCGAAACGCCCAAGAGGGGGGGTGAATTGGGCTTTTTCAAATTTTAGAGCAATTTAAAACTTAATGATTGAAGCCCAATTCCCTATGCGAACTAACTACGCAAGCAAGAATGTTAAGTGCGGAATAGTAAATGCGTAATAGTAAGGGGGTGAGGAGAGAAATGCAAACTCCCGCGGAGACTCGGAGACACGGCGATTGTTCCCGTGGTTCGGTAAGATCACAAAAATCTACCTACGTCCACGTTGTGGCACCCACCAAAGGGTATAGCCACTCCCAAGTCACCAAGACAGGGGAATCCACTATCTTTCTCCGTTCGCCTTCTCCGGCAAGGTGGAGCTCAAGCCTTGTACAATGGTGATCCTCCGGGCTTCCACAAACGCCTTGGTAAGCTCCGGAGCGATCTCTTCTTCCTCCAACGTTTACAAGGTGAGAGAAGTCACCAAGACACTCTCTCTCACTAGCCTAGAGATTCCAGTCACCAAGAATGGACGCACACAAGCTTTTCTCTAGCTAGATATAACCTATAGTTGGAGTACAAGAGGTTTTGAAGTGTGGAAGTGGTAGCTCTTGGTCTTGAATGCTTGAGAATGTGTAGTGAGGCTCTGGTGATCAAGACTTGTCGAAATGGCCGGTTGGAGGGGTATTTATAGCCAGCCCACACGAGATAGCCGTTGGAAAAGTAGGCAGACTTTTTCAGTGAACATCGGATCCTCCGATGCACCCCTTTATATGAGCATCGGTCGAATTCCAAATTAGCTGATGTCATGTGTCAGATGTGACCGTTGGATATAACCATTGGATCTTTTAATCGACCGATGTTACTTCAATTCATCATCGGATGATCCGGTGAGTTGATCTTCAGAATTGGGTCAGAAATATTGTCTCTGTTGAATTTGACTGATGTATACTTACTTCATCATCGGATGATCCGGTGTGTACTTCTTCAGAATAACTCAGATATCATCCTTCGGGTGAAATCAACCGATGTGCCACTTCCTTCACATCGGATGATCCGGTGTGTACTGGACTCTGAGGTCTTCTTCTTCTGCCAACTCAAACTTGACCGATGTAGTCATTTTGCAAGACATCGGATAATTCGGTGCGTGCAACTTGTTTGCTTTGAGTTGTTTGAGTTGATCTTTTGGAATCTTTTTGAGTGACCTCTTTGACACTTGTTTGAAATGATATTTTAATGAAGTGTAAGCTTCTTGTGTTGCCAATTTTGATAGAATAGAGTCGTTGTATGAGTTCTTCATTTAGTTTTCATGAGTGTCGAATAACCCCTTAGAATAGATCGTTGAGGGGTCTCCATTTGTATCCAATGAGCAGTAGATGGTGTGAATAGATAGTTCATTAACGTTTAAGGCGATATACGTGAAACCTCGCATCCACAAACTCATTAGTAATAACGAACGGTTGTCATTAATCACCGAAACCATACCTCACGGGGGCCTAGATGCTTTCAGATGTTCATAATTAAAAGAATATCGGGAGTAGTCTTGACGACCACTCCCTGTTGGCTTGTTTTTGCCATTCTTCTTGTCCTTTTGATTCACAAGCTTCTTCCTAAGAAGTGCCTTGAGTTGGTGAACTTCTTCATCGTCGTCTTCATATTCTCTCAACACGTTGAGCACTTTGGTTGTGTCTTGAGATCCAGCATCGATGGCTTCATCAGAATTTGAGTTTCCTTCTCGTCGGCCATCGTCTCTCCGAGCAATTACTCTCTTGATGGAGAGTTTGGCTCTGATTCTAATTGAATGTAGCCTAGAGGGGGAGTGAATAGTTTTTTGAATTTTTGCAACACTTAAATTAAACTCGTCAAACTATAGAGACCGGACTAGTCCGGTATGGGTGTGAAGTAGTCCGGGGTTAGTCAAAAAACTTGCAAGGGTAAGTATTTTTTATCTTTTTCTCCGTTTTTGTTTTAACGGAAGGTTGTCAACTATGTTAGTAACCTAAGTATGTATGAAGAAACAAAATTTCCAAGTAGATTGCAAGATTAGCGTGGATTACAACTACAAGTAATATGAAGCCCTAATTTGCAAGTATAATGAATAACCAAAAGAGAGGAGGACAAGCACAAGAGTTTATCCCGAGGTTCAATCCCACCAAGGATCTGCGTTCTCGTTGAGGAGCCCACAAAGGGTCGGGTATTCTCCAGCCCTTTCCTCTCCAAGTTACCACAAAGGCCAACTTGGTTCTTCATATCACAAGGGGTAACTACAAGGTTTTTGGGCTTTCTCACAGGTTGAGGGCTTCCACAATGTTACAAACAAAACTGAGGTCAACTCCCACGAAGAATTACACAAATAGTAGCAAGAGTGTGTGAGAGAAGAGATCAAACCAAGATCTCAATGGCGATGAGAATGTCACTCTCCCTTTCCGAATCCCCCAAACCCTCAAGAATTCGATCTTAGGGTTTTAGATTGTGTGGAGAGGAGTGTTTTCGAGCTCTTCGAGGCAGTGGCGGTGCTAGGGTTCGAGAGAGATATAAAATGAGTCGGGGATCTCCTTTTTATAGAAGTCCCGACATGTTACCGTTGGGATCTCAGGTGTCCGGACTAGTCCGTGGTCAACACCAGACTCGTCCGCCGTTTGGTACCAAGTTGAGTCCCGTCACCGTATAAGTTTTGAATGAGCTAAACTCTAATATAACGAACTAGTCTGCACGACACCGGACTAGTCCGATGTCATTACCGAACTAGTCCGCCCTTGCTAGACTGGTCTAGTCCGATGTCATACAGAGAGGTCTTCTAAGTGGGATATCAGACATGCCTGTGGTTATCAGACTAGTCCGATGTTGTTCGAACTAGTCCGTTGTTTGGGACTTAGTGCTTTTCACTCATCCTCACTGCACGACCATTGAGCTCTTAGAGGTTTATCTCACACACACTCTAAACTTGAACAATAAGACTAAGCATCCTCCTTCAATTGAGTCTTTTCAATCAATAATTTCTCTTTTTTCCCTTTTTGTGTGTTTTCACCTTTTTACATTGATTCCTGCCTTTAACTCAACAATTCCATTAGAACTTTACTTGTTTGTCATCAATCATCCAAAATCTACATGAGATGCCTAGATGCACTTACAATTAGCCAGCATGTCATGTATTTCTCGCAGTTACTTTTTCCCTCTTTTTGTTTGGATAAACTGCTAATCAAGCTACAGTGAAGGATCAGATGTGGAAGATGATGTCTTTAACGCAAACATGTGGTACTAGGCTGGCATGCCTCTAGATAACGCCTGTGGCATGGAGACCTTGCTTCGCTTATCTGCTGTCATGCATCTTTTCTTTAGATTTGCGGGTCATTATGTAAATAGATCTTTAATGTTGAATTTGACATTATAATGACATTTCATTATTTGTTAATGTATGTATGGTCAAATTGATCCTAGCATACACATGTGAACTGCATCTGGTTCCGTGTTAATAGAACCAGGTGTGACAATAACTAGGACTAAAATATGGTTCTGAGGACTTCCAACCATATCTGTGTGGCAATTTCATTTTCAACCTCTTATCATGATTGTCCAGACAGGAAAATAACTGCGATTTGCACCGGTTGATACTTCAATTATTGTTTATATTTTTAAGTAACTATTCTACAGTAGTTTTATGTTAGTGCCCCTCCTGCTTGTTGATGTGTCACTTAATTTCTATAGCATTGTGCATTGAGAGTAAGGATCTGGGTGGCATTGCCAAAAATTTTAATGCCCTCCTTGACTTGATATACGGGGGGAGGGGGGTTGATCAAGTTGGATTTGTGAATAATAACAATTTTTCCCCTCTAGGCGCCTTGACAATCTTCTACCGGATGATGGATGCCTGATCTATGATGATTTTGCTTTCGTTCTTGGTAGGGGTATATATAGAGCCATTGCACCGCAACCGATGTTGGGTAAAGAAATGGTTGTGGCCATGGGAGGTGCCAGAGGGGTAATTCGCTGAACAATTTCACTATGTATTTTCAGTTTTACTTATTTGCTAGATTTCCCCTTTCACAATCATAAGTTGTTTCTTTCTTTTAGGCAGTACCGCACAAGATTTAATTCCTACTGTCACAAAGCACAATCAAGTTGATGGGATGGTCAAATGCTCCGTACATCTCTTCCAACAAGAAATAGAATGGAGACGTTAAGATATCACTACAGAAAACCCAACTATTTTCGTGAGCCATAAACCCACGACAATAGTACTGAAGCTCACGACAATATTTATTTTCATAGTTTTTTAATTATTTTCGTGTGTCTCTGGCTCACGAAATTAAAGTGTCGAAAATAAACTTATTTTCGTGGGCTGCCCATAAAAATAAGGTTATTTTCGTGGGCTAGAGCAGGCACATGAAAATAACATTATTTTCGTGGGCCATAAGAGGCCCGCGAAAAAAATATTTTCATGGGTCTAGTCTGGCCCATGAAAATATTATTTTCATGGGCCTGGCCTGGCCCACGAAAATATGTTGGCCATATTGTTATAGGCTATTTTGAGACCCACGAAAATAATTTAGTTATATTTATCGACACATTTCAAACATTTGATAAACATATATACACACATTTAATAAAGAAAATATTTAACACATATGTAATATAGAAAACATTCAACACATATTTAATATAAAATATCAAACATCACAATTGTTACAAGGGCTTTATTACAATCGTTTGGTACATTCATTTTTCACCATAACACACATTACAAACAAAGTAAATTGATCGCCCGTCAGCCTCTTGCCTTCAGCAACATGTAGTATTATCTCTAGCGAGACTGCAAGTGTGAAAATATAAGATATTAGATAATAATACAATCCCATTTACTCACACTAAATAGTAATCACTTAGCCAAGATGTTTATCTCATTCAAACAACTAACCTAGTTGCTACCGCCAGGAGCAAAGTATTGATCGATAGAGTTGTCCTCTCCGCAATGTCCCGCTGGAGACGGAGTTTGCAAATTTCTAACTGGCATTGACGATGATCCCTTAAAATTAAAAATGAGACATGTTACAATATTACTATCATTTTATAATAAAAAAAGAAAACCTAACGAGTATATATACCTGTGTTCCTGCGGTAAAAGGGGGTGTAGACATCGGTTGCGGAGGATACGCCGGAAACTGTGGAGGCGGCGGCAACGGTGGCATGGCGATAGGCAATCCAAGTTGAGAAAAATATCCCTAAATTGTTTTAAACTGTTTAGCACAATCTCTCTAAATTGATTATATAAATACTTCAACTCTTAATAATATACCTGCATCTGTTGTTGTCATGTTGCAAGACTTGAGAAGTATTCATTTTGTGATTTTATAAACTCTTCTTGTTGTCGCATGCGTTCTTCCACTATTCTTAACCGAGAGTCATCTTGTTAATGCAATCGCTGTGTAGAACTCTGTCCACTCTGTAATGACCGTGACTCCGAGAGAACCACATCAGAGTTCATAATACCATTGAACATCGAATACCTACAATCATAATTATAAAATTTACAATTAAAAACAAATTTATGTATGAGGATAAAGAAATAAGAGATGTACAAGTCACCTCCCGTGACGCTTTCCTCCACTAGATTGGTACAAAGCAACGACGTCGACATCTTGCTTTCTCCAATCATAGTCATCTCCGTGACGATGCACCACCTCTTTAGCATATTTCTCCTGTATGAAAAAATAATTGTAAACCAACTATACTACAATTATTTTGTTAAATCATTAGCATAAGTAATATGATGCACCAAGTTTTGAGTGGCCGTCGGAGTGCAAAGTTGATTTTCGTCGGTGCCTCTATGCCCTTTTATATAAGGATCAATGAAAGATGGCTCCTCGCCACTTTCTGCAGCCTACACAGACATATTAAAAAACATGAATGTTTTAAAGCTTATAAACTATCAACAAAATATAAATATACTAACTCACCATTCGTTTTGAAAGGCGAATATTACCATCTCCACCGTAACGGTGAAGAACTTGACCACCGGCTTCACGGTTCATTCTTTTTGAGATAGATTTATCTTTATACTCCTTCGATGCCCAATAAAAACAGAAAGCATAATAAGCGTCAGAACACTTAACCATCCAAGGAATCATTACCTGACGGTATTGATCCTCTTCTAGGTAAATTTTTGACGCTCCTAGACGCTTCTTCATCATTTGTCCAAGCTTCTCCTTGTAATACATGCACACAACTGTGATTCGTGCATTGGATATCATGTCATTTACCACTTTGCGCGCTGCTTTATGAAAGACTTTATGTGTTTGTGAGTCAAGTGCAGCGTCATGACCATCGGGCAAGCGATATCGTTCCTTTAAGTATAATATTTAATGTATTAGAAAAATATTATCGAGTAAACATAATGAATTATTAGAAAATCATACCCAAAAGTCATGCCAGACGGCTCCTGCCACATTTTCATGCACGGGATGTGGAGCAATCTTGTAGTGCTCCTAATTTGTTGTAGGTTTTTCTTCGCCTTTGATAGTAACAAGACCAGGATAATGATGACGACAAATGGCACCCAACACCGCATTAGGCTGCTTACGGTGTCGTTTGCCATCCCAATCCAAGTCATCCCATTGCCTGCAAGTCATATAACAAAATATTATATTTGTCAAATAATTCATATCACTAATTATTACTAAATAATATATTACTAACCAGTCACCGATGGGAGTGATCCTTATTCTCTGTTGTTAAGGCACAGCAAGCGGGAGAGAGTTTGTAGACCGATATCTAAATGATGGTGCCAAGTCTCCCATATCTCTGTCATCCTCCTCGTCATCCCCCTCATCATCATTCTCAACTTCCTCATGAATATAGTCTCTTACTGCTGTTTGTTGTTCTTCCTGTGCAGAAACATCTTCCCCTACATTTTCTTGACTTTCCACGTGACCATCCGGATCTTGAATATCCTGTTGCACCCGTCGTTAGAGAAATTAGGTTTCACATATTAAAATTAGATTGATACAATAGAAATAGAGAGACACAAACCTGTTCATTAGTTTCTTCCATGCATCTTCTAAATGCTTCTCGTCTGCTATTATTTGAGGCACTATCCTGAAAAAGAGAGTCCTGGCTACGAGATGATGTTGCGGACCGGCTCCCAGACTTACTTGAGGAGCCAAAAAGCCCCTTAGCGATACTCTTCACACTACGTGGCATCCTGTTGAATAGAAAAATTGGTAAGAAAAAATACAACAAACATAAAGTAACAAAAGCAATAATAACTGTAGCATAAAAAATATTACAGGATTAAAATTCATCATGATCCGAAGTTTCTTCGGTAGTGTTTCGCCGACCAACTTTCTTCTTCTGTCGAACATTTACTTTTTTTAGTTCTTGGTCGCTTTCTTTTAGCTATTAGAACCTTCGCCGCGTCATTATCTTCAACATCACCTACTAATGTATCGAGTCCTACACCATCATCAATATTAAAAGATAGTGGGACATCATCTTCTTGATACACTTCATCCTGTTCATCTCGATAACCAGTGTCACTTGGGGCATATAAACGTTCTCGTGGATTAACTTTATAAACGACCCACCAAGCATTTAACTTTGGACAATAATACGGTAGATAGTAAACTAACTCAACTTGATGAGCAAGAACATAATTATCACATCCACGAAGTCTTTCATCATGTTTCACCTCGACTATACCAAATTCATCTTGCCGTGTTCCTCTATTATTATCAAACCATTCGCAGTGGAAGAAAGTAACTCTAAGATCTTTAGAACCGCCAAATTTGAACTCCACAATGTTTTGAATAATCCCATAGTAGTTCATTTCTTGTCTCTCTGCATCACATGCTCTAGTCACAACCCCACTATTTGTCGTGGCGCAAGAGGGTGTTTTGCTTTAAATTTGGCCGAACGAAATCGGAACCCATTTACGTCGTAACGACCGAAACTCTTTGCTGTTATTGTACCTTGAGAAAGTTGTCGTAGGTCCTCATAAACGTTTGCATCGACCATGCACTTGAAATTTAACAAAATATAGTTGTATTAATCATATTAACCTAGGAAAAGTACAAGTAACATATAAGAAGAGATTGTTACATGCTTCCGAAACCAATTGACGAAGTTAGGCCCTCCATGAAGACCATGACGTTGCATTTTATCTAATTGTTTGCTTGTTGGTTGACGCATGGACTTCCAATATTGTTTGTCAAACTTGTTGTATAAAGAAAAGTATGCCTACATTAGAATATCACCTACTAGAGTTTGAGGTTTGTAGTCTAGCTATACTTGAAAAAAACTTACATAAAATAATGATCCATATCTTCGATATTTGTGTACATGTATAACATACATGAATTCCATTCTTCTTCTGAAACCACATGTCTACTGTTGCCACCAACTGTTTTTCCCTTCCATCTAAAAATATTTAGATTACTGAAAGGAGTTTCTTCATCTATGTTGTACCGCATTGTGGGAGCGTACACATTATGTTCGTCTGAAAAAAAGGTACTTGAGAAGTATGCTACCTCTTTTAGAGCAAATGCTTCTGCAATACACCCTTCTACTCTTGCTTTATTCAAAACCATTGCTCTAAGTTTTTTTAGTGTCCTTTCAATGTATAACATCCATCGATATTCCACGGGCCCACAAACTTTAGCTTCATACGGCAAATGTACAAGTAGATGTTGCATTACATTCATAAATCCTGACGGGAATATCTTCTCCATTTTGCATATGAGTGCAGGTATTTATTTTTCCAATTTATCTATCATTTTAACTGTAATTTCCTTAGCACATAATTGTCTATAAAAAAGCTAAGCTCTGCAAGTACTCTCCACACATCCTGATGCACATATCCACGAAATATTACAGGAAGAAGTCTTTCCATTATTATATGATAATCATGGCTTTTAAGATTACCCAATTTTCAAGATTTATTATGCGTCTCAACATAGCACAATAACCGTCTGGAAACTTCAGTTGTTGCAACCAGTTCAATACCTCTTTTTCTTCTTTAACTTTAAGGCAAAACGGAGCACGGGGCACTCTCTGCTTACCACTACCATCTTGACTGATTTCTAGGCTCGGACGATTATAAATTTCTGCTAAATCTTTTCGAGCCTTCAGATTATCTTTTGTCTTTTTCAAATTAAAGCATGTGCTGATGATGCTTTCGGCGACATTGCGTTCCTGGTGCATGACATCAATGTTATGCAGGAGTAACAACGACTTAGCATAAGGGAGATCCCACAAGCCGCATATATGAGTCCAGTTGTGCTCCTGACTAAATCCAACAAATCCATCATCTGTAAGGACAAGTTTATTAAGCCATTCAACAATCTCACAACTAGACAGTCGTTTTGGGGACCCTTTGTTATAACAGTATCCTTCCGGAATGTATTAGCTTGCCTCCTGAATGGGTGATTTGCTGGAAGAAAACGTCTATGGCAATCAAAAAAACACACTTTGCCACCATGAGTAAGTCTAAAGCAATCAGAGTCTTACCCTACAGATTGGACAACAGAGTTTGCCATGTGTGCTCCATCCTGAGAAAACTCCATATGCAGGAAAATTATGAACTGACCACAAGTATGCAGCTCGTAAGTTGAAATTCTGTTTTTTGTAGCTATCATATGCTTCTACTCCGGTCCATAATTCTTTTAATTCCTCGATCAATGGTTGAAGAAACACACCTAATCATTTTCCTGGATGTTTACGACCGGGAATTATTAGAGACAAAAACATGTAATCATATTTCATACACATAGCAGGTGGAAGGTTGTATGGAATAGCAAACACTGGCCAAAATGAGTATGAGGCTGCAGAAGTGTTGAACGGTGTGAAACCATCGGTAGCCAAACCAATACGAACATTTCTAGCATCTTTTGCAAAATCTTTATCAAAAGAGTCCAGTGTCTTCTAAGCCTGAGCATCAGATGGGTGTGTCATTACTCCATCTGTTTCACGCAAACCATCCTTATGCCACCGCATGTGTTTTGCAGTTGATTTAGATAAAAACAACTGTTTTAGCCTAGGTGCAAGAGGCATGTAACGAAGTTGTTTCGCTGCCACTCTTGTCTGTACTAATTCACCGTCCTCATTTGTGACCTCAATGTATCGTGATTGTTTATAAATTGAGCAATGTGTCATATTTGCATTCTCCTTCCAAAAAAGCATACAATTGTTACGACAACAATCAATCTTTTCATATTTCATATCAAGTCATGCCAATAATTTCTTCGACTGGTACATGTCTCTCGGCAACTTATGATTTGTCGGAAGAATGTCCGATATCAAATCGCTTATCTCATCATAACACTTGTTCGATAAATTATACTTTGATTTTATAGACATGAGCCGAGTCACGGTCGCAAGTACAGACACTTTAGTGTGCTCATGCAACTCTTCATGCGATGCTGAGAGAATTCTATAAAACTCTTCAACTCCGGGTCTAGGAATTTCCACAGATTCATCAGCACCACATTCATGATCTAGTGCTTCGACCATGTCACCTATTCTATCCATGTTTCCATCTTCCCTCACATCAACAGTAGCATTGCTATGGTACAACTCACCATGTTCATACCATATTTCATAACCTGGCATAAAACCAAATCTATAAAGGTCTCGTTCCATCTCCAACTTTTCCTTGCATAAAGAGTTACGACACTTGTTGCACGGACATTTTACAAAACGGTTGGCCGATAACGAGAAAGCACGAATGATAAAAGCCTTAGTATTAATGGCCCATTCATTAGAAGGTGCAACATTCTTCCGCCAACCCTCGTACATCCATCGTCTATTATTACTCATGGTCTACACAATAAAATGCAAGAACAAAAAACTAGGAAATTGAAATGCTTATACTATATCAAAAGTTTATGCAAGCTCACTAGGTTTTTATGAAACAAAAATATAATTTGATGTAACTATCATTTTCGTACAACATTCTTAATACCAAGTGCTAAGGGCAATACAGATTCTAACATAACAACTCAAAGCTAATACTCGCAACATACATACTAAAAGAAACTGTGAAAAGGGTAACGTGTGGTTACCTGTACGGTGCAGAGGCGGCAAGACAGCAGTCGGAGCGTCCACAGAGGTGGTGGCAGAGGCGAGCGACGTCAAGCCTGAGATGGGGCAGTCGGCAAAGAAACTCAAAACAAACTGCAGAGAACAATTTCAGAGAGAATTGTACCATACCATACTAAAACTACTATAATACAAAAGATGAGAGCTTGCAAAGTTGAATCTATAACAGATGCATGCAACTATCAAGTTACTTGGTACACACTTTACTTTTTTAATCTCATGCGTGCAACACCGAGTCCTAAGCTGCCTAGCATGCGACCGCACGTTGAGCTACATTCATCGTCTATGATTACTCATGGTCTATACAATAAAATGCAAGAACAAAGAACTAAGAAATCGAAATGCTTATACTATATCAAAAGGTTATGTAAGCTCACTAGGTTTTTATGAAACAAAAATATAATTTGATGTAACTATCATTTTCGTACAGCATTCTTAATACCGAGTGCTAAGGGCAATACAGATTCTAACATAACAGCTCAAAGCTAATACTCGCAACATACATACTTAAAGAAACCGTGAAAAGGGCAACGTGTGGTTACCTGTACGGTGCAGAGGCGACAAGACAGCAGTCGGAGCGTCCACAGAGGTGGTGGCAGAGGCGAGCGACGTCAAGCCTGAGATGGGGCAGTCGGCAAAGAAACTCAAAACAAGCTGCAGATAACAATTCAGAGAGAATTGTATCATACCATACTAAAACTACTATAATACAAAAGATGAGAGCTTGCAAAGTTGAGTCTATAACAGATGCATGCAACTATCAAGTTACTTGGTACACACTTTGCTTTTTTAATCTCATGCATGCAATACCGAGTCCTAAGCTGCCTAGCACAATTTCCTTCGATTTGACTAGAGTGCGTTGGCTGGAAAGTAGTAAAGTCAAAGTTCACCTCTATTTCGTAAAGGAGAGAGAACCCTAAATCCTTCACTAAATAGCGAGTGAGTAACAAGCACTATATCGATCATACACTCATGTCCTTACATGCCTGCCATTATGCACTACATACTACTGCTTGCGACCGCACGTTGAGTTGAGAGTTACAAAGTTGAATCTATAACAGCAGACTTCCTAAGTCACTTTATATGCCTCTGTGCCTAGCATGCGGCTGCACGTTAAGCTGAGAGAGAGAGCGAGCTGCTGGCTAGGGACCGACCTACGAGCGCACGGATATACTAGTGTCATCATGAAATAGAAAAAAATTATCACATGACCAGTAAACATAATCAACAAGCAATGAATATTCCGCTAAGCTCAAACTCACATTACTCATGTATCTAAAACCTCCTAGTCCGCAAATGTTGTGATTCATATCTTTCCGACATAACAATAAAAGGCACAATCTGCATCAAAAAATATGCATACCACCCAGGTCGACCGGCGAGGCAGAGGCGCAGGGCGTGGCCGGGGCTGAGCAACTCCGCAGCGGAGGGGCCGGAGCTGATCAGCACACCGCCGGAGCGGGACAGGGGCTGAGTAGCTGCGTCGTGCACGGCCGGGGCGGGACAGGGTCTGAGAAGCTGCGCTGGGCCATGGCCGGAGCGGGACAGAGGCTCAGTCGATGCGCCGTGCACGGCCGGAGCTGTGCAGCGGCGCTGTGGACGGCGGCGGAAACTGGGGACGGGCGGAGGCCGCTGCAGTGTGCGCCAGGGGCTGCGGACGGGCTGAGGCGTGCTGGGGACGGCGGAGTCGTGCTGGGACGGGCGGCGGCCTGGGAACAAGCGGCAGAGACGGCCGGCAGCCGGTCTCCGGACGAACGCGGCGGCAGCGGCGTGCGCCGGGCTCAAAATGAGCTGAGCACGGCCGAAGTCAGGCCAGGCGATGGGCGCGGGCGGGCTGAGCACGGCCAGAGGCAGGCTGGGGACGGCGGCGGCTGGGGATGGCCGGGCTGCGGACGGCCGGCGGCGTGGCAGAACTGCGATTGGCGGCGTGATAACTGACTATCGAGATGCGATTGATGCGGCGTCCGGACAAGAAACTATCTGTAATTTCGTGAGCCTATAGCAGGCCGACGACAATAGACCAAAAGTCATGAGCCACAGGAAAGCCGACGACAAAAAGCCTAGGTTTGTGAGCCGTATGCCTAGTGTTTTCGTGTGCCAACGCAAACCCACGAACATATGTGCACATATTGTCGTGTGCCGACCGAAGCCGACGGCAACACGCCTACTCCCTCCGGTGCACAAAAAATGTCATTTTGGACATGTTCTCGCATACCAAAGAAGTATTAAATAAAGTTTCTTTTCATTACTATCGTAGTCCCTTTAATAGCTTGACTGGTCTATTTCACTAGTTCCCAGGCCTTTCATGCAGGTTCAATTCCTAGCCACACACAATACCACGCATTTATTACGTTTTTTCACGAGACAAACTCCTTGGTTCTGCTTCAACGTTAATTTTTTGTGCACTCATGGCTTCTATGTAGAACGACAATTTTTTGTGCACCGGAGGGAGTAGGTTTTAGTGCCGGATACCCTTTATTTTCGTGTGCCACGTCGGGCCCACGAAATTACATGCATCTATTATCGTGTGCCTTCTCAAACCCATGACAACAGGTCATTGATTTGTGTGCTGTACCTATTTTCGTGTGCTGACTGGAACACACGACAACAGGCCTAGTTTTGTGCGCCGTACCCCTTTTATTTTCGTGTGCCTCCTCGAACCCACGACAACAGGCCTAGTTTTGTGTGCTAAACGCCGTTTATTTTCGTGTGCCACGCAGACCCGCGACATTAAATAACATATTTTCGTGTGCTGGTTTCTAGCCGATGAAAATAGGGAGCTATTATCGTGTGCCATTTTTTGGCCGACGACATTACGTGCAGATAAACGGAGTCTTTTCGAGCCGTAACATTACTTTCGTGTACCTTGTTTCGACCGACGAAAATACATGCAACTATTGTCGTGAGATTTCTCCTGGCCGACGTAAATTCCCTTTTATTTTCGTGTGTCTAGTGCTAACCCACGACATTTTATGTTACTTTCGTGTGCTTACACTTCGGCCCACGAAATTGCGTGTTATTGTCGTGAGCTAGGTTCTGACTCACGAAAATAATTTTATTTTTGTAAGGGCCCACGAAAATACGTTTAGCCGATGAAAATAATACGTTTTCCTGTAGTGTATATTGATTGTCACAGATTGAGATTTAAAGGTAAATTGATGGGATGTTGGAATATTATAGTTATCTTAGTCTAGTTTTTCTGGTTGGAACTGGATGATGAGGACATTACATTTCTTCCAAGATGTCATGAAGGAAACTGTTAGTGCTTTCTTGTGAAAATGGTTGAGGCCCTCCATGGATGGGCGACATATTGATCATGATGATGAGTGATGGCGTACTGAAATGCTGTATCGTATAGGTGAGTAATTTGTACTCGTTGAGTTTGGTAATATTTTCCTTGCTGCATCATGTTATGTGATCTTATCATATAAGCTCATGCTTTGAACATTGATGAAATTGTAAATAATATTTTTTGCAGCTGACTACTATTATGCAGTGGCGCCACATATATAATCTGCACGATATATAAGGTGAGTTGACAGAAGAGAGCTATAAAAAAATTGTAACCGGTATGTTGGCCCAGGGGCGTCAGTTTGTGAATATCTTAGGTGTTTTGTGTGTAATGAGAAATCTAATGTCGAAAGAAAGGTGACTAACAATTGATTTGGCTGGTTCTAACCCAAGGCTGGAAAGGATAACTAACAAACCTCTACAGTAGCAAGTATTACCAATTTCCTTGGAGGATTTCGGCCTGCTCAACATCTCTGTACTTTGTAGCCTGTTAGGCACGAAATCTATTTCTACTTGATATCTTGAACTGTTTGTCGATGACTCCAAGCATATCATAGGTAGTGATAAAAAATTCTGGTGATGAATGTTAAAATGACCATTATGACTGACCATGTATTATGTAGAAAATATATCTATCTTCTACATGGTAAGTGCCACAGTGATTTGGTGGCTTTAAATATATAAACAATCAAGTGAATCCTTTGAAGAACTGGTATATTGACAAGGACTTGAAGATTAAGTATAAGTATAGCTTTAGATGTCTATCTTGGAGAAGGACCACACTTAACTTTTTATCTTTGTTATATGTATGTTAGTACTACTATTGGTGTTTTGGTTAGTACATTGACCTATGGTCCAACTTGAGTCATGAACAATGGTACACATGAATACTCTAGCATTTGAAAGGTTAAGTGGTGCCCTACAAAGGAGAGCAAGTTAAAGAAACGGTTACGAGACAAAGACATGTCTAAATTTGGAAGTCTTACATTTTTGTATTCACCGGACAGTTTGTGTGATTTGTATTCATCGGACAGTGAATTTGAACACATCGTGAAATATGCCCTCTTCGTAAAAATTTTAGTTCATTTTTGAATTAAATTGTCATAAAATGGAGGGAGTATTCTCTAATCAGGTTCAAAAATGATACCATGATAGCAAGTTAAAATGGCGCACCGGTACCAGTGACCAGCTCTCAGTTCATAGGGCCTGTGAGAAGCTGCGGTTGTAGGGTCCAGTCCTCATCTGATCCATCTCCTATATTTATTTTTGGCACGGCGAAAGCTACACTTGCTTACCTGTGGGCCCTACGATATTGACCGTTGATCACCTCCTGACACAACGACAAGGCAACGGTAAAGTCAAAACAGGTCAGAAGATGGGCTGCTGCTGCCGCTGCCGCCGTCGTCAGCACCCTTCGTTATCAATCCCATGGCGCACCCGAACGTTCCAGCCCAACGGCTCCCTTTGATCTCCTTCCCCTGGCCGCCTACTTAAGAGTGCCGTGCCGTCGACTCCTTCCCCACCTCATCTAGGCATCCGCTTCTCTCGCACTCCTGCCTCCTGCTCCTCACTCGCAGTCGGACACATCCGACCAGCGATGGCGTCAAGGGCGGCTCTCCTACTCTGCGCTTCGCTGCTCTTGGCTGCGGCGGCGTGCATGCAGGCCAAGAACGACGTCGTGGTCGGCGGTGCCCAACACGGGTGGAAGGTTCCGGTGCAGCCCGACGGGCTCAATTTCTGGGCCGGCATCCACCGCTTCCAAGTCGGCGACAACCTCGGTAACGTCTTTTTAATTAATTCCAATTTAACACCATAAGATTCCCAAGATTTTGCTTGCTTCATCCTCCCCTGTTTCCTGAACGAGAGCGCCTCCTCTGTTTTCAGTGTTCAAGTACGACGATGCGGCGGACTCGGTGCTGGAGGTGACCCGGGACGACTACAACCGCTGCAGCATGGCCAGCCCGCTCGCCACCCACAAGGCAGCCTCCGGCGCCGGCCGCGTCACTGTGCCACTGCCCCGCTCTGGCCCCTTCTACTTCGTCAGCGGCAAGCCCGGGAGCTGCCAGATGGGCGAGCGTGTTATCGTCGTCGTCCTGTCCGAGAAGCACAGCCGCCGGGGGTTCTTCGCGCCGGCTGCCACGCCGTCGATGGCCGACGGGCTGGTCGGGGGAACCGCTTCGGCGCCGGCGCCAGCGCCAGTCACAGGGGCGGCGGCCCGGAGGGCTGCTGCAGGAAGTGGCGCTGCGCTGCTCTGCGCCGCCCTTCTCGTGACCGTGCCTGGTTGGGTGGTAGAGACTACCTGGCCGTAGCTGTTCGTGTGATGTCGGGGGATTCTTTGATTCTTCCTAGGGCCGGGCCTAACTCCTAACCTTTTTTTTTGCCGGAGCCGAATAAAAAATGCGGATCCTTAATGATCTTAAATATAACAGATATTATATCAGTTACAACTATTACAAAATCTTATTGTTATTATATCACAATAATAAGTTTAAAATAAAAAAAACAAATTATCTTTAAAATAATTCCTTCTAACAAGGCAATATTTCCCTTCAAAAAACAAGGCTAAAATTAATCACCATAAGAAAAACGAGTGGGATAACAAAATCGAAGTGTCTTTAGTCTTGATGGATGACCTCCCGTGCTTCAACTACACAAGACAAATGGTGGGTTGCCTACTCCGCGCCACATAAGCTGTGAAGTATTTGTGTGCATATGTGGTGGTGTCCCAACAAGTCGTCCTGCAAATCGCTAATAGACTACTTGTTGACTTGCCCCACAAATTGCCACTGACCACTGTTCTCTCGGGCCACAACCACAAGTAGCAGGCGACCACATTTGCAATTTTTGTATATTACTCTAGAAAATATGAAACTAAATTTATTAGTGTCATGAAAAGTCATTTACTTGTACTAGCATTTAGCTATACATCAAACAAACATATATAAATTGATATGGCGATGTTTCTTGATAGGAGGAGATCAGAGGAGAGTGCAGCAGAAGATGTGGTTGAGAATTGGAGCAGAGAGGATATGAAGATAAGGTTGAAGGAGGAGGCGAACTTCTGTCACCCTGGCTGGAAGAAGGACCAGCCACGGCGACTAAAGGGATAACGTCCAGGTAAGGTTTTCTTTGTTCCTTCAATGCCCATACAAATCCTATGTGGTTGTCTCTATAGATCAGACCTCATTTTATTCAACTAGATTCTCTTATAGCATAATCCTATTCCCTCCCGCGTCTCTAATATTTTCATCATGAAATGAATCTATAACATTTCACCCTCCCTAGCAAAAAGTTGGATACTTCTCCTTGAGTAAGTTTAAAACTTCCCATGTTGCCTTTGTAGCGCACTGTTGCCACCTAATTGAAAGTGCATCTAAGCTTACCCGTGTGGGTTTTGGTTGATTAATGACAAACAATTAAAGTGTGTATTTGTGAAGAATGAATACAGATTTGTGAAGAATGAAAAATGGATGTGGATCCCTCGAAGAAAAAGGATAAAGCGGCATTGAAACCTATTTAGTGTTAGAACTTATATTTTCACTTGAGTATAGAAACGTCATACTATTAAGAGGGATATGACGTATATTGTAATGAAAATGCTCAAGGCTCAATCTATAGAAGTTTACACGAGTTAAACAAAATAATTGAAAAGAAGTGCACAATTAAAAACCCGGACATATCTGGGAAAGACTACAGACAAGTAGTTATTAGAGTGCCAGACTTGTCCGGACATTAGGTCCGCACATGTCCGGACTGCCGGACTTATTCGGAAGAAGCCACGGAAAAGTGGTTTCTCGAGTACCGGACTTGTCCGGACCAAAGTCCAGACATGTCTGGATTTTACAAACTGTTCGAACTATCCATTGGAAAAGTGATTTCTAGAGTACCAGAAGTTTGTGTGTAAATCCAAGGCTCGGACTTGTCCGGACCAATATGCGGACAAGTTGTCTCTGGAGCCCCAAACATGTACGGATCATACCCCGGACATATCCGCACATCTAGACTTTGCCGGATGAGGCCACGGAAAAGTAGTTACTCGAACGTCAGACTTGTCCGAAACATATTCCGGAAATTTCTTGGCATGGAAACTTTTTGAATTCATGTGACCGTTGAGTGATGATGACATGACATGTAAGTGCGTGCACCCCAAATCCACACTTGTCTGGTGTCGACCCCGGACATGTCTGAACATTTATGGCTGCCAACGGTAAGATTTTGGGGATTCTATAAAAGGAAGGCTCTTGTCCCCATTTTGAAAAAGCTGAACTCAAGCATTGTCACAAGCACTCCTAAGCCATTTGACGGGGTAACGGACCCCCGGTACCCGAAGAATGGCGAATAAGCCAAACTAATGAAGCTGCGCGACCCCGTCATGGCGACCAAGCCGCTTGAAGGACGCTCGCACCGGGCCCTAGCTCAGGGCCTAGTCGCGGGGCTCCGCAACGGTACGACCTGACCCGGAGGTCGGGACAAGACTGCCGGCCCCCACTGGCAGGGGTTGGGATGGGATGACTGACCCCCGAGGTAGGTCAGCGACGTCAATTCGCAAAAGACGGAAGACTTCAATACTGACGTGAGAGGACAAAGGAAGGACTTCAAGACGACACGGGAGGCCACATGCAAAGAGACAGGAACAACGCCTGCCACTGTCATCATCTGACCCGTCCCATCTCGTGCAGAAGCACAGTGGCGGAAAGCGGACAGCGACTACAGACAAGATCGGAGCGAGCGCACTCATTGCCCATGTACCGCGGCTAGGTACACTAGGCTCCGACGCCTTTATGTAAACTCTCGCCCCATTTATGAGGAGGCGGAGGTTAGGCGGAGGCGAAGAGGATATAAAAGGGAGAGCAGATGAGAGAGTTTCGCTTGTCACCCCATCTATACAAGTCGCACAAACTAATACAAGGCCAACGAATCCCCCAAGCTAAACATAGGACTCATTCTCCGAACCAGGATAAACCCATGTCTTTATTAGCTAGCCATCCATATAAAGAGCGTGAGGCATTCAATTACTAGTCTAAAATCCGAACGTCAACAATTGGCGCACCAGGTAGGGGGCGCTTCATGTTTCTTCGTTCCTCTTGTTGCTTCCGCAGGCTCAAGCCTCATCGCCGGCGGGAAGTCCTGTCTCGACAGCCCCGAGTTCACCATCGCCCCCAACAGTGAACTCGAGGTCGAAGCCGCCTTCACGCTACATCAGGGTTCTCGCCCCAAAATACGGGAATCCACCGTCGGCAACAACGACATCCCCCGCCGGACGGACAACATGGACACCGAGGCCTCCGGTAACTCCCTTGAAGAACACTCCATGGCTGCAGTTTGTTAGCCGTCGCCATCTCTCCTCTCACTTCTGGAGGACACAACCGGATGCGACTACAGCATTGATACGGGATCCGAGGACCGTCGCCCTCCCCACAAGCGCAACATCGCGAGGGCCGGCAACGTTTCTCTGAATGCTCTTCCGGCTAGCGCCTCACCTCCACTGACATTCGTGCGGCGGGAAGCGCTGCAACAAAGCCACGACAAGCAGCCAATAGCCACGCAAGGACTGGCCAAGCAGCTTGAGGCGCGCCACATCGCGCTCAAGGCAGAAAAGGCGCAGTTAGAGGCGGATAGGCCACGCTCGAGGCCCTACAAAGCCCCCACCCCAACTTAGAAAGAAAGTGGACGGGTAGTCGCCAAAAATGGGCAAGCGTCACCGTCGATGCGCACGGCCTATCGCGCTTTGAGCAACTGAACCTCAACGCGGCGGCCGCTGTTGCCATGCTGCGCAACCTCCCGAAACCCGAAGACCCGGAGGTACGACACCTGTATCATGGTCTCCGCTTGCTGCTAGAGGGGACCGCATCCCAGCCCGCGAGAGCTCGCTTACTCGTCGGTGAAAAGCGTCCTCTCGCGATCACCCCCGCAGGCGCAATGCAGACCTGCTCGTGGAGCCACGTCCTCAGAACTCCCCAACCCGAAGCAATGTGACACCCGGTTCTGAAAATGAACCAAGTGAATGTATGTGTGCCCAGTATGTTCAACTTCAATTCAGAATATAACCACATAAGAATAGTGTTTAAGTACTTTATTATAATGACTCAATGTCTCACTCATGAATATCCAACTTATTTAGCAGCAGAAGACTCTAAACGACAACGGAAAATGGCTAAGACAGCAGACTCCAACTTCAACTCCACTTGCTGATGTATATGTGGGGATGCAAGAGTGAGTACATGTCATACTCAACAAGTGCGGGAAAAGTGTGACATGTAGCTTACAACAAGGTAGGGAAATAAACATTGCAGCAAGTAAATTTTATTTCACACACATGATAAAAACAACAATTATTTTAGGTGAGTTAAATCGCATCATAACCAAGTTAATCATCAATATTCCTTCATCATAATTCACCATATATCAAGTCTCAACCAGCCATTAATCTTTCTCAAGTTCATATCATACTCATAATTATTCATAACCATCTCATTTTCATATAGCCGAAACCAAATTCATTGTCATGACCCAAAACAGTCCCAAAATCATACCCAAATAACCATACCAAGTTTTGCCTCTAATCATGGAAGTTGGCCAGGTGCTTGTGACCGGAAGCACGGCTATGATGATAGTTTTACACTCTGCAGAGATGGCACCACTTTACCCACAAGTTTGTGATTTCGTCACTCATCGACGACTAGAAAAAACCTCCATTATACCAGTACACAACCGTCAGTGTATAGCCAAGAGATCACAAAATAGCCTTTACAGACCCACTGAGGTTTCGCCGGCAGGCTCGAATCCTCATTCTCCCACCCACGGGCCCGCTCTTGTGCCACCCACGGGCCCGCTCTTGTGCCATATTTGGCCTTGTGGTGGCACTGTTTTCCTGGCATGTGCTCGCATGAACCGGTCCTTAGATCTACGGCAAGCAAACCACCATCTCTTTCAGCAACATCCACGAACCAAACTTGTCTAGATCTCCCCGATTCCATGCTCATTAATATCATCAAATTCTCATCATGTTAAATCTCATGAGTGCAGTAGCTAAACATGTTTTATTTCAGCTTCCATATCCTGTAAGTTAAGCAAAGCAAAAAGGAAAAATGGCCATACCCGACTCATCAACTTTCCCGGCGACAAGGATGGTTAACAAAACTAGTAAACTCCAATAAAAGGGTGTTCCATCAAGTTGACACAAGCATACGAGTTTTTGCAAGTAAAACAGTATCGAAAACATAGGATCGGTCAAGGGGCACTTGCCTTGCTCCCGTGGCTCGTGTTGCTCAAGCATCTCGAAGTCTTGGTGCTGTAGCTTCTCAAAGACGACCTCTTGAGCTTGTCCTTATACTCACGACCATGCACATACAAAATATATAACAATCGATTATCATGCACAGACTTTATTCAAGATGCAATGAGATGAATGAATGCAATTCCTTTGGTGCAGTTTTGTAAAAGCAGTTTGTACGTGTTCTTGCATATTTTATTTAGTAGGCTTTCATGGAGTTTTATGATGATCAAGGTTGATGGGATCAAGTGTGAATGTGGTGATGATCTTGACCCACTTTGTAGATCAATCCCACCGTAAAAAATCGACCAAATCATGGTCTGTCCACACGCAAGAATTTTTCTGCTCGCAGGGGGTGAAGAAAACGATGCGTAGAAACAGCGGCTACGTTGTAAGAGGGGTAACAAAGACCTACCTCACTTCTTCCTCGCGGTAGGGCCTCCCTCCTTGCAATGGCAGCAGCGGGAGATTTTCTAGGGAGAATTATGAGGCTGCGCTAGGGTAGAATGTCGCGGCTTCTTCTCCGGCGACGGCGAGGCGTGATGGAGCTCGACAGTAGCCAAATTCCGGCAGGGGGGCACAACTTGGCAGCAGGGGGGCGCGACTTGGCAGCAGAGAGGGGGATGGGCTGCCAAAAAAAAAGAGAGAGGGGTGGGTGGCTAGGAGGGGAGAGTTATATTTATAATGGGGAAAAGAGCTAGGGTGGCAAGGATTTTAGCAAATCAAATATCCAATGACTGAGATTTAAGAGGTGAGAGCTAGGGGCTGGGATTTTATTATTTATTTTAATCTAATGGCTAGGATTAATTAGAAAATAAAAGCCTCCAAGAGTCCAAAGGGGGGCGGCTAGGGTTCCCCCCCTAATGGGCTGCGGCCAAGGGGGGTGGGGCCCAATTAGGGGAAAATCCCCCCAAATGTGGGGGAAAATCCCCCTAGAATTTTGGGGAATTCGGGGAAAATCAGGAAAATTGGGAAAATTAGGGGAGAGGGGAATTTGGGGGAAAATTGGGGAATTTGGTGAAGGGGTGGCCCAATTTGGCTATTTTATTTTTTATTTTTTTTTTCTTTTCTTTTTATTTTCATTATTTTCCATTTCTATTTCCTTTTATTATTTTATTTGCCTCTATATTTCTCTCTTTATTTCTTCTTCTATTTAGATGCCTCTCTATATAAAAAATGTATGCAATGCATGATAGTAATTTTGAGACTGTTACAGACCTACCCCCTTAAAATAAATCTTGCCCTCGAGATTCGATAGAGTGGAGAAAAGATGACTGAATTTCGCCTTGAGATCTTCCTCACATTCCCATGTAGTTTCGGCTTCCGTATGATGGCTCTATCGTACCTTGCACCAACGGATTACTTTATTCCTCGTGACCCTTTCCTTTATAACAACAACAACAACAACAACAACAACAACCAAGCCTTTATCCCTAGCATGTTAGGGTCGGCTAGACATGAAACCCAATATCAATGAAGTAAAAATAGAGGAAGAGATATAAGAACAACAAGGGGAAAAAGAAAAAAAAGAAAAAACAAGATTAAGATTCTGGCACATGAATTGCTACTTTCCATGCGGTCCTATCATGAGCTAAGTCTCTAGATACATTCCAATCTCTCAAATCTCGTTTTACCGCCTCCTCCCAGGTCAACTTAGATCGTCCTCTACCCCTCCTAATATTTTATCTACCTCTTAAAATCCCACTGTTAACCGGTGCTTCTAGAGGTCTCCGCTGGATATGTCCAAACCACCTTAGTTGATGTTGGACTAACTTCTCTTCAATCGGTGCCACCCCTACCCTATCACGAATCGCCTCATTCCTTATTCGGTCTCTTCTCGTGTGCCCGCACATCCACCGTAGCATGCGCATCTCTGCGACACTCATTTGTTGGAGATGTTGTCGTTTAGTTGGCCAACATTCCGCCCCATAAAGCATTGCAGGTCTGATCACCGTCCTATAGAACTTCCCTTTTAGTTTTTGTGGGACCTTCCTATCACATAGGATTCCAGAGGCTTGTCGCCATTTCATCCACCCTACCTTGATCCTGTGGCAAACATCCTCATCAATATCGCCATTGCTTTGTAACATTGATCCTAAGTATCGGAAAGAGTCCCTTTCCATTACGTCCAAGATTTTGACAGGGTGTTCCGCGTAGGTCAGATCCTCTTGAAGCTCTAGCTCATCCATCGGTACTTGTTATTCCGGTACTCTTAGTCACTTCTTGAGCTGGGATACGTGAAACACGTCGTGCACGTCGGAAAGGTGCGTTGGCAACTCTAGTTGTAACGAGGTGCTAACTTGAATGGCCTGATGTAACGAGGTGCTAACTTGCCTTTGATGTTAAACCATCGTTGGTCTCGGATAGGCGACACCTTGATATACACGAAGTCTCCAACTTCAATGGCTGCAATAATTCAGCGGGTCTTTGATGTTCGGCCTTCACTCAGTGGCACGTGTAGCATAAGGCAACATATTCAGCGATATCGCTTTTCATACCATCCCACCAATAGCAAGTTTTCAGGTCCTTGTACATCTTTGTACAGCCAGGGTGTATGGAATAAGGCGAGTCATGTGCCTCCTTTAGTATCGTGTCGCGGATGTGCTTCACGTTAGGCACACAAATCCTTTTCCCTAACCAAAGCGTGCCATTCTCGTCTTCATTAAAATCCTTTTCTATCCCTTGTCGGATTCTTTCCTTGATTTCCTCATCCATTGTTTGGCCATCTCGTATCTCTTGTTCCAGCGTTGAGTTCAGTTCTGTCACCTCCATCTCGTTCAAGAACCCGAGATGTAACCGTTCAAACTCCTTACGCAGCTCGGGTGGCAACTCCCGAACCGTGAGTTGGTGACATGCTCCTTTTCAGCTGAACGCATCAGCTACTACATTGGCCTTTCTTTGGGAACTGACTTGCAATGTGTCCCGCCTCTCCGCATGAAAAACATGTCTTGTTGCCCATAACAACAGGAATGTTGGGGGCGAGGCTGGTTTTGAGCATAGGCGCCCATGTTGGGACGGGGCGCAGGAGGCATAGGCATACGAGGTGCTTGCATAACAGGACGTTGCTGCGATGGCTGATTAGAGCGAGGTGGATTTGCAGGGAGGAAAGTAGAAGCGGACGAGCCATAGTGTGGTGCAGCTGGTGGCATGAAGCGGGGACGTACATTGCTCCCTTGTGGCTATCCTTGATATAGCATCTTCCTCTTGCCCTCTTGCTCAATCTCGCGGATCTTGCTCTCCACCAAGATAGCTTTGTCAATGAGCTTTTGGCAATTTGCATAATCATTACTGAGCAGCTGAACTTGAATCTCATTGTTCAATCCCCTCATGAACAAGTACTGCTTTATGTGATCCGAGTTGACATCTTCTGGAGCATACCTTGACAGCTGCATGAACTTATTGAGGTACTCATTCACGCTCTTCCTTCCTTGATAGAGACCTTCAAACTCTTGCCTTTTAAGAATCAAAACTCCTGTAGGGACATAGTGAGAGCGGAAACTCTCTTTGAATTCAGCCCAAGTGATAGTTTCCTGGTTGATATGAGCGTTGCAAAGAGCATCCCACCAATCAGCGGCTGCTCCCATTGGCTGGTGTGATGCAAAGAGAACTTTCTCCAGATCATTGCACTGAACAATAGCAAGCTTCTTTTCCATGGACTTCAGCCAATCATCAGCCTCCATAGGATCATTGGCTTGTGCAAAAGTTGGCGTCCTAGTCCTCATGAACTATCCCAATCTGTTGTGAGCCGGCAGTGGTGTCGGTGGCGGCGGTGGGGGTGCAGGAACGGGGTTAGGGTTGTTGTTGTTGTTGGCCTGCAGCTGACCCAATGTTTGTATCATAGTTTGCATGAGATGGTTCTGCATAGCCATCAACGTTCAAGGTTGTTTGCATCAGCCCCGGGGTTGGCATTTTCAGGAACTTTCACATTGCCTTCGTCCTAGTCACCGACATCTATAAATAAGACATGAGAAACCTTAGAGAAGAAGAAAATAACTCAAAAACTTTAGAAGCTATGAAGCAAGAAAACAAAAGTGTTGCTGTCCAAAAGAAGAGAAAAAGATGGGCTGAAAATAGCACTTTGCGGTGGCTAAGTTGACAAATAAAGTACAGCAGCAAGCAATTTTTGAAAATAATAGTCAACGTGGCTTTGGTACCATTTTGTGACACCCGGTTTCGAAAATGAACCAAGTGAATGCATATGTGTGCCTAGGATGTTCATCACCCATACACATGTATTCCACAAACTGAAATTCAGAATATAACCACATACAAATAGTGTTTAAGTACTTTATTACAGTGACTCAATGTCTCACTCATAAATATCCAACTTATTTAGCAGCGGAAGACTCTAAACGACAACGGAAAATGACTAAGACAGCAGGCTCCAACTTCAACTCCACACGCATGTTGACGGTAGTGCGCACGCCTAGTACTCCACTTGTTCCTCGAAGTACTCTTCTCCTGTTGCTGATGTATATGTGGAAATGCAAGGGTGAGTACATGACGTACTCAGCAAGTGCGGGAAAAGTGTGACATGTAGCTTACAACAAGGTAGGGAAATAAAGAGGTTCATTGCAGCAAGCAAATTTTATTTCACAAACATGGTAAAAATAGCAACTATTTCTAGGTTTAAATCCCATCATAACCAAGTTAATCATCAACATTTCTTCATCATAATTCACCATATATCAAGTCTCAACAAGCCATTAATCTTTCTCAAGTTCATATCATACTCATAATTATTCATAACCATATCATTTTCATATACTCGAAACCAAATTCGTTGTCATGACCAAAAACAGTCCCAAAACCAATCCCAATGACCATACCCAAATAACCATCCCAAGTTTTGCCTCTAATCATGGAAGGTGGCTAGATGCTTGTGACCGGAAGCACGGCTACCATGATAGTTTTACACTCCGTAGAGGTGGCACCACTTTACCCACAAGTTTGTGATTTTGTCGCCCGTCGACGACTAGAAAGAACCTCCATTATACCAGTACACAACCGTCGGTGTATGGCCAAGAGATCACAAAATAGCATTTACAAAGGGGCTACTAGGATGTATGGACCCACTGGGGTTTCGCTGACAGGCACGAATCTCCATTCTCCCACCCACGGGCCCCCTCTTGTGCCATGCAGTTTCTAGTGTAGTCCCTCTCGACTACCATTACTCGCACAATCCAATGGTACGTAACAAGCTAGCAACACACCTAATTAGTCACCTAAGCCGCACTCATATTTGGCCTTGTGGTGGCACTATTTTCCTAGCATGTGCTTGCATGAACCGGCCCTTAGATCCACGACAAGCAAACCACCATCTCTTTCAACAACATCCACGAACCAAGCTCGCCTAGATCTCCCTGATTCCATGCTCATTAACATCATCAAGTTCTCATCATGTAAATCTCATGAGTGCAGTAACTAACCATGTTTTATTTCAGCTTCCCGTATCCCGTAACTTAAGCGAAGCAAAAAGGAAAACCGACCATACCCGACTCATCAACTTTCCCGGTGACAAGGATGGTTAACAAAACTAGTAAACTCCTATAAAAGGGTGTCCCATCAAGTTGACACAAGCATACGAGTTTTCGCAAGCAAAACAGTTTCGAAAACATAGGATCAATATGGTTAAGGGGCACTTGCCTTACTCCCGTGGCTCGTGTTGCTCAAGCGTCTCGAAGTCTTGGTACTGTAGCTCCTCGTAGACGGCCTCTTGAGCTTGTCCTTCTACTCACGATCACACACATACAAAATTTACAACAATCAATTATCATGCACAAACTTTACTCAAGATGTGAATGAATGCAATTCCTATGGTGTAGTTTTATAAAACCAGTTTATACGTGTTCTTGCATGTTTTAGTAGGCTTTCATGGGGTTTTATGATGATCAAGGTTGCTGGGATCAAGTGTGGACGTGGTGATGATCTCCACTTTGTAGATCAATCTCACCGTCAAAAATCGGCCAAAACATGGTCTATCCACACGCAGAATATTTCTGCTCGCAATGGGTGAAGAAAACGGTGCGTAGAAACAGTGGCGATGTTGTAAGAAGGGTAACAAAGACCTACCTCACTTCTTCCTTGTGGCAGGGCCTCCCTCCTTGCAATGGCAGCAGCGGGAGATTTTCTAGGGAGAATTATGAGGCTGCGGCTAGGGCAGAACGTCGGGGCTTCTTCTCCGGTGACGGCGAGGCGTGACGGAGCTTGACGGCGGGCCAAATTCCGGCAGGGGGGCGTGACTTGGCAGCAGAGAGGAGGGCGGCTGCCAAAAAAAGAGAGAGGGGTGGGCGGCTAGGGGGGAGAGTTATATTTATAAGGGGGAAAAGAGCTAGGGTGGCTAGGATTTTAGGAATTCAAATATCCAATGGCTGAGATTTAATTTTAAAAGAGGTGGGAGATAGGGGCTGGGATTTTATTATTTATTTTCATCCAATGGCTAAGATTTAATTAGAAAATAAAAGCCCACATGAGTCCAAAGGGGGGTGGCTAGAGTTCCCCCCTTATGGGCTGCGGCCAAGGTGGGTGGGTCCCAATTAGCCCCCCCCCCCCCTAATTTGGTGCGGCCAAATTGGGGGAAAAATCCCCCCAAATGTGGGGGAAAATCCCCCTAGGGAATTTTGGGGAATTTGGGGAAAATCAGAAAAATTGAGAAAAATTGGTAAAATTAGGGGAGAGGAGAATTTAGGGGAAAACTGGGGAATTTGGGGGAAAATTGGGGTGGCCCAATTTGGCTATTTTTTATTTTTATTTATTTTTCTTTTCTATTTATTTTTATTATTTTCCATTTCTATTTCCTTTTATTATTTTATTTGACTTTATATTCCTCTCTTTATTCCTTCTTCTTTTTTCCATTTCTACATGAAAAATGTATGCAATGCATGTAGTAATTTTGAGGGTGTTACAAGTGAGACACGGGATTCCGATACACGGACGCGGCCGCGCCGGAAAAAATAATGTCGGTAACCTATCCGCCATCATCGCCAACCGTGCCCCGGCAAAAGGGGCGGTCGAGGCAGTATCCGGCCAGGCGGTCCCAATGGTCCCTCACACAAGTAAAGGCGTGACATCGTGCCTGAAGGGCGAGAAGAGAGAGAGAGGTCCGGTGCCGGCAAACGACGACGCCAAGCTAGACCGGACTCGACCCTAGGCGCTAGAGCCGAGCGCCACAAAGGCAAGAAGCCAGCCCCAATGCAAACCGACCACTTCGAGAGGTTGCTCGGAAAGCCATGCACCAATCACGCCTTCCAGGTGAAACACGCCCTCAAGGATTGCGCCCTCCTCAAGCGCTTTTTGGTGGAGGGGTCACACCCCCAAGCGATAGAGGTTGACATGCCTACATGGACAACCGCCGGGCGAAGAGGGAGAGCTCGCTTCCTCCAACACGGCCATTTGCTCCATAACTTCTAGTGGCATTCGTGCCAAAGGAAGCCACCGGTGATGGAAGCCGGTGGTCCGGAAGGACAACATCGTCAAGCCAGTCGAACCGGGATGCCGGACGACGAGCACTGGTGAGATTCGCATCTCCGAAGAAGTCGAGGCCTATGCTAAGCATGGACATGGTGCACGCGACTGCTTCACTCCAAGACGACCGATGATGCCGCCAAATGCAAGGTGAACAGTAGTTGAATGTGTCGTCCGATAGCCCTACGCATGAGGAGCCCGAGCCCGACCATACTCCCAGAGGGGCATCAAGGCAGCCGACCTCTGAGCCAAAGCGGCCAGTCGACGGGCGACCTCTCCTCTTGCTGCCTTCACCAAAGGGGGAGATGCACACGAGCCTCTCGTTCGAGTTGAAGGACCCCAGCCGAGGAAAATGGAGACTGCACCCTCTAGCAAAGGTCGCCAGTATTCCACCCGACACGTGCAAAACCTCCGGACCATCCCCCCATGAAGCTTCTTGTAGAGCGGGGACTCGACCTCCTCGGCCCCTCATCAACAAGACGCCCGGGGGCTCTTCCTTCTCCATCGTGGTCAGCGACAAGCTAACGAGGCAACAAAGAAGCCCTCAACACCGCCCTCTGGGAAGCGGAAGTGACCAACAAGCACTCGGCTGCCGTTGATCATGACGACCCCAACCTAATGCTTTTAAGGTCAACAACCCTACTCTCCAAAATAACCAAATCGATGAGGACGGACGCAAGCCGCCCTCCCCACGGGAAGGCTCGAACACGGCAGCAGATGCCCTACGACCCGACACGCACCAACGAAAGACGCTGAAGGGAGCATCTTCCCCGACAATGGATACATAGAGCAACCCAGAGCCCTGCACACGGCAGCTCCGACCTCCAAGCAAAAGAAAGCAACCTGGGAAATCAAAAGATAAATGCTCACACCCTACCTCCTTTGATTTTATCTTCGAACCTTTACTCGCATGTCAAATATAGACCTTATCGCATGGACTCAAGCCCGAGCACATTATCTCATCAAGGAAACTGAAACTCCCGACCCGGAACAATGAGAGCTCGGACAAACCCACACATCTTAAGTGTCACATGGCGTCCCGACCAGCTCGGACGCCATATTGTCACTCGGGGGCTATTTCCCTTAAGACATCAACAAAAAATTTCCTTAGTAGCTCCTCCACGCTACGTAGCCTATGGCTAGAGACTACAGAAAGCTCTCGAGGCTACTGATCGGGCAAGGCCCAAAAGTGAAAGCGACATATTTTGTTTTCCTTCTTCAACTCATAGTTCACGTCCCACGGACGAGAGCTGTGAAAGTTCTCAAAATCATGAACCACAAAACATAAAGAGCAAGAGTATCACACACATCGAAAAAATTTCTTTGCTTTTTTCTTCATTAGAAGAGCCACGAAGAGCTAGTGTGTTTTACATTACAAGGCAAAGGGGTAGGCGATCGAACAAAGTCTTACAGGAGGATGTTGCCAATAAGAAAATTGATGATTACAGGCTAACATCCGGAATTCAGCATTCTTGCAAGCTCGCTTCCCCCCGGTCAGCGTTCTTGCAAGCTCGCATCCCCCCGGTCAGCGTTCTTGAAAGCTCGTTGTCTTCGGTCAACTTTTCTGTTTGCCTTCGATCAGCTTTTCTGCTCACAGCACCGACTCATGTCTAGACTGAGACAACACCTACCATTCGTACACCTCCACCACGCCCCAACGCCACCAGTCGATGAGTGGTCATCCCATGAGGAGCGGAAGTCCCGGCCCCGTACGGACCTAGGGTCAGCCTTGACGCCAGCCCTTCACGGACTCCAGCAATGATAGAGCGAAACACCATGGGCGCGCGCCCCCGGGAGTAAACATGAACGTCGCCGGCCACCAGGATCAAGATGCCAACAATCAACCACCACGGATGAGTGCGCCCCAATGCCTCCCCGCCGTAGAAGGAGCTTCCTCCCTCCCGAGACCTCGAGACACGACGCTCACTATAATGACTGTCAAATGAGCCCGCCTGTTCAAAATCCGCAGCGGGATCTAGAATGACACACACTCTTCCTCTTCCCAAGCACCATGCCTCGCCACGAAACCTTCTCACCTTCCATCCATGTGACACCACCAGGCTCACAAATAGAGGCCCAGACAAATAAAAAAATGTCTCTCAGGTTTGAAGGTCTGCCTAATACATATATATAGGTCAAAAGGACCACCCGATGCGACCCAGAGTGAGGGACAGACAACTTGAGATGGCCAAATGAACGGCAGACTTAGAAGCCCTGAATACTCCTGACATCTCCAATGCTCTGTTATCCGAGTCCTGCCTTACCGACTCCACAGTTGCCCCCCCCCCCCCGAGGGGTCGGCGCCGAGCCGCCTGGGCCCCCGAAAGGCCTGGGTTTTGCATGAGTGTCCCCAGGTAGGAGGATCTCATGGAATGCGGCACCAAGTCATGATCAGGTCTAAACCTAGTTCCCCAATCCTTGTTAAGAGGCAGCGGGTTTCTACTTGAATTAACCCGTTAGGCAACTCAACGAGCCCAGAAATTCAGCCTCCGAGGTAAATTCCTAGTCGACTCAACCCCTCCAGACCTCACGAGCTTTGTGGATGGAGAACGACACGAACTAAGCCCAACGCTAGGACCTACGAACGTGTGCACCCCTCGATAGACTTGCCCATCTACAATCAGGCGCGCATCCCTTGGAATTTCAAGACATGGAATCCACCATAATTACGGACCGACAAACACGCCCCCCTTGAAACCCACATAACACACCCCCTTTTTTATTTTTCACCTACCACGTGTACGACGTTCTTAGGTCCCACCAATTAAAAACCCGCACGAGTAGATAAGTTTTTAAGGCCGATTCTTTCACATCACAATCGAAGTTTCAGGTTTGAAGGTCTATCTGATAAATAGGTCAAAAGGACCGCCCAGAATGACTCAGAGTAAGGGACAGATGACCTAGGATGGCTAAACAAACGGCAGACTCAGGAGCGCCCGAATGCTCCTGACATCTCCAATGCTCTATTATCCAAGTCCTGTCTTGCCAACTCCATAGTTGCCCCCGGGGGTCGGCACTGAGCCGCTCAGGCCCCCGAAAGGCCCGGGTTCTACGTGGGTGTCCCAAGGTTGGATCTCATGGAACGCGGGCATCGAGTCCCAACCAGGTCTAAACCTGGTTCTCCAACCCTTGCAAAGAGGCAAAAGGGTCACAAGGAACAAGGTAATCCGTTGGTGCAAAGTACAATGGAGTCATCACACGGAAGCCGAAGCTACATGGGAGCGTGAGGAAGACCTCAAGACGGAATTCACTCATCTTTTCTCCACTCTATCGAATCTCGAGGGAGAGATTCATTTTAGGGGGGTAGGTTTGTAACATCCTCATATTCACTACCATGCATTGCATACATTTTTCATGTAGAGAAGCATTTAAAAAGAAGAAGAAAATAAAGGAATGAATATAGAAACAAATAAATTAATAAAAGGAAATAAAAAATAGGAAATAATAGAAATAAATAGAAAAGAAAAGGGAATAAAAATAAAAAAATAGCCAAACCTGGCCACCCCCGAATTTTCCCCAAAATTCCCCAAATCCCCCCCTAACCCCCCTAATTTTCCGTAATTTCCCCTAGGGAATCCCCCCCCCCACATTTGGGGGAATTTTTCCCCCACATTGGCCGCACTACCTAGAGGGGAAAACCCTAGCAGGCCCCATCCCCTTTGGCCGCACCACCTAAGGGGGGAAACCCTAGTTGGCCCCCCTTTTTTTGGATTTTCTTTCCCCCCCAAATAATCTCAGCCCTTGGTGGAAAATAAATAATTAAATCACAGCCCCTAGCTCCCACCTCTTCGCAAATTAAATCTCAGCACTTGGACAAATGAGTTGCTAAAATCCTAGCCCCCTAGCTATCTTCTCCCCCTTATAAATAAAACCCTCCCCCTAGCCGCCACCCTCAGCCCCATAATTCCTGGTCGTCGCCCCCTCTCTCTGCTGCCAAGCCTTGGTCGTCGCCCCTGCTGAGGTTTGGCCGCCGTCGAAGCTCCGCCACGCCTCACCGTCGCCGGAGAAGAAGCACCCGACATCCTGTAAGGGCCTCAGTTTTTGACACACATTTGCAGTGTTCATCACCACACCACACACCTCATTTGAGGAAGGATGATGAACACAAATGAAGAGCAAGTAACAATTATCAACATGCTCATTAGAGAACAAACTTACACATTGCAAAAGTGGTATTTCCCACATGTGATATAGATGGGCTGGACATATGAAAACTCCTACACTTTACTAAGGATGTCCCTGCCAAGTTTCACCCAAATTCAAAACCTTTTTGAGGTCAGTTTGGGTATAGTTAGGAAGAGGGCAGTTTGAAACCTTATTCAAATTCAAACTGTTTTTATCCCATGAATTAAAAGTGGAAGGCATATTCTTACTCAGCACATTTCTGTGAGCTCACATACCAATTTTCACTCCATTTGGAGTAGATCTTGACATGAGCTAAGTGGGAGAAATTCAAACTTTATTTGAATTTCAAACTGAACTTGTGCTGAAATTCATTCAAACCAAACCTCATTTGAACATTGATCAATTCAAATGGCTCATGGGTGAATAATTTGAATTGCCAAGGGTAGTATGGGGTTCACTGTTTACAACAGTGATTAGGAGTAAATTTCAGAGGTTAAAACTGGAGGTGGGACCCACATGTCAGCCACTGCTCAGATCAAACCGACTGAGACTTTCTCACTCGGGTCGCCGAGCAGCAGCGGTGATCGCCACCGAGGCCAGCCGCCGCGCCACCAGCTGCTTGCCCACACGCGGGCATGAGGCGGTGCAGAGCCTTTTTAAGGCGCCTGCCCCCTCCTCGGCCGAGGCACCACCGTTCTTCCCCGCAAGAACTCAGCGCCGGCCGAAAACTTCCGCAGCTCGGACTTGATCGGAGAACGCCGATCGCAGCTCCCTCCTTCCACTCCAGAGCCCCAGCAAGGTACTAGAGACCTTCCTCCATCCTCCCCGTTGCTAGAATTCGGTTGAAACCGAGTGATATCGGCTGTGCCGAAAGATCAAAATCGGAACTTGGAACCGCCGCACCTCGGGCTCTCGTGGACAGCCCAACCAGGGCGTTGTCACGCCCGAGCCAAGGCACCCTTGGACGCGCAGGTGACCGGTGCTGCTCATCCCAGAGCCACAGCTCGAGTGGTTGCTCACCGGCGGCGAATTTCCACTTTTCCCCTTTCTGTGTGCAGAACGACCTTCGGGTATGATTCTGTTTAATTCGTGTTCTAGAAAGGATTAGAGGGCCTCAAGCCACTCTCACACGAGCTAGACACGGTAACGCACAAGTTGCCTTCACAACTCTGGGCCGGAGAACCTCTGTGCCCGGCGTAATTTGAGGTCTACTAATGGCGGAACGAACGGGCGGCATCGGGCGCACGGTGAGGACCTATTTCGGGCCTTCCCCGAGCTGCCTCGAGCTCATGTCGACCTTCTCTGAGGTCCACTGATGCTCCCCGACCGATTTCCCAAGTAGCTGAGGTGCTAGGGTAGTCAGCCGACATGGCCGAAATCGTTCTGAGGTGGCGGCTCGTCGCCGACCATGCTCCGGCCATTGTCATGAGCAGCTAACCCTAGAATCCTGTTCCCCGAGTAAAAGTAGGCAGGGGCGGCCAGAATCGAGAAGTTTAGAGCTGTACAGCAGCCGGCGGCGAGCTCTCCGGCGAGATCCCTCGGCGGCGGGGTGCGGGTGTCGCGAGGTTGAAGAAGGGGGTGGACCCCAGCTGTCAGCGGCTGATATTTTGAATCGGGACCCGGCTGCGGCCAGGATCGGGTGTGCTGGCGCGCAAAAATCCTTGTGGGCCGCGATGTGCCATCGCCTAGGCGTGCGACGCGTGTCCCCTGGGCCCAGGCGCGAGTTTAAACTTTTCCCCGATTTTCAGATTTCAGTTCAAACTTCAAATCCTTATAACTTTGGCTAGAAAGCTCCAAATTGAGTGAACCAAATTTTGCTGGATTCAGCTCTCTGAGTGCTTTCCAGAAAATTAAGTTTCACTTCATGAAATTCCTTATTTCCCCAGAATTAATTCCTCAAAGTTTAAACTGTTAGGAATTTTAACTGGAGAATCCTTTGGAGGAAAATCCTGAAATTTTGCTGAGATGTTCACCAAAATATCCTTGAACTACCATAAAAATTTCAGATCCATTTGAGCTCATTTAATCCACCTAATGGTGTGATTAGTGAAACTGTTCCAGAGAAAATAGAAAATGTTCAGAAACATTTTCAGAATTTTCTCTGAAATTGTTTAGCTCATATCTTTAGTTAGAGACTTCCAAATTAAGTGAGACCAACTCCATTAGAACCCTATGAAAATCTAGTTTTCAGAAAGTCATAGTTTGTTTCATGAAAAATCCCTAGAACACCCTAAAAGCCTTTAATTAAGGTCAAGGGCATAATTAATTGTGGAGGGCTCAATTGAGCTTTGCTGCAACTAAAACTTGACCAAGTCCCTGTTTAGGTTGTAACCAAGCCACAGTAAAAGTTTCACAGTCATTAGGTCTGTCTAGCAAGGGTTATAGACTTCACAACTTTAAAGTTAATACAAACGCATTTAAATTGATACATATGTTTCTTATATCATGTAGTCGCTAAGGTCGAGGAGGAACCCGAAGTCCTAGACTTCATTACTCCGGAGGAACAGCTAGCCTACGACCAAGAGCAGCAAGGCAAGCCCCGGTTTGCATTAACCTTTTTACAAATGTTTATTGTTTTGAGCATATCATTGAATATTGTTCTTTGCATTAGAGTCTTGATTGGAAACCCAACTGCACAGCCAATAAAACCATGGGTTGGGTTTAGAATTGAAAACCTCATTAGCCACTGCATTGCTAGGATAGAGTAGGATTCGGTACAAGTCGAGTAGTTGGAACTACTCGCGAGAATAGGCTAGAGGCACATTGCTCGGGTAGAGATAGCACATGATACACATGGCAAGAAAATGAGACCGAGCGGAGAGTAAGGGCAGCAGGACTTTGGGGCCTGTGTGCTGTAGCTCCGCTTGTGTCGATTGAGGACCGAGCCGTGTGCGGGCCTGTTGAACAAGCTAGAACAGTACCGAAGACCTACCGGCTATATGGGAACCGGGAAACTGATGTAACTCGGGTAGCTGGTTATTGAGGCATTGCCCGTCGTTCAGAGGGTAGGTTGAGAGCTTGAGGTGTAAATCGGCTGGCGGCACGGAGATGCGCGTGCAGAGATCTCTTGCTCGGGACGATGGGACCGGTTCAATATTTGGCTAACGAGTGAAAGGTAGTCGCGTACGGCGTCCGTGATGGTTGTTGTAGGCAACATCGAGTACGGGCGTACGTGACGGGTTGTTCGGGTAACCCTGCAGGTGTAAATCGATTATAATCGCCGTCCCTCGCGGTTAGTGAGTACCACTTGTTCACTGTACCGTGATGTAGAAAGAACAGGCTAGTTACATGTTAAAATGTTGCTGATTGAAAGCTGGACATTGATTGTTAATGATATGCTGTAGCTTAGAGCTAATTAAAGTTCTTTTCAACTTTGGGCAAAGTACATGAGAGAAATGCGTTTCTTGTTTGATTGCGGCTCTCTCATGTGCCTTAGCATAAGGTTCTCCACAACCTGCTGCTAAAACTTGAAAGTAAGGTTCCACTAATTAGGCGAGTCCTTGCAAATGATTTTCACCTCATGCAACCCATTACCCTCATGTAGAAGTTCCATGTTTAGGTGAGACGGGTCAGACTTGCTGAGCCTTCATGCTCACTGCTTGTGTTTGAAGCTTTTGCAGGGTTCTATGAGGAAGGGACTCCCGAAGAGGAGACGGAACCCCAGGAGGGGAACCCCGTCGAGTGGGAGTCGTGCACGCCGTAGAGTTAGTGTGCGTGTGTGCTAGCAAGGACGCGTTCGAGGGCTGAACGTGCACTTGATGCTTAGTCTACGCCCGTGAGTGTAGACTGAACTTATTTTGATGTAAACATGTTCATAAACTTGTTTATGTAATAAAACTTCCGCTTCCGCTTGCACCTTTGACGTGTGTTATACGGTGCTGTGCAACGCAGCCCCCCTCAGCGTGATCCTGGCTCGATAGGACCAATGGGGTCGTGTCAGCGTTGGTATCAGAGCTCGCTTGAGGTTTAACACAGTACAAAGGCCTTCTTTTTCAAAAATCCAGTGAGGAACGAGTTAGTAGCCCGTATAAGGATGTTATTAGTATATAGAAAGTGGCTTATTAACCTATTTGTTATGTCGGAAAATCGTGCATCTCGGGACGTTCATGTCTTGGGGGGTGCACGTAAGCGCTGTCCACCAGTGCGCACAAGCTGAAGGGTGGAGCCCCACGGGTGGCAGGTAACCCAACCCGCTTTAGTATCCTCTACGACTCTTCATGTCGTTTGGGGTATTCGAGCAACGTCTGTCCCTGGCGTGCGTGGTGCAACATGGGAGACCCCGTCACGTGGTCTGAAATGTGAACACGTAACTCAAGGCGTGTTTGGCTTGAGAACATCCGGGCGAGTGATGACGGCCGGGTGTACGAACTGTATGGATTCCGGGCTCGGTGTGCAGCCGAGTCTGATGATTGTTTGAGTTTCTGCAGGTAGCCTGACCACGAAACGGTAGACGTGTAGCATCCGTGTGCGAGTGACGTTTAGTGCCACTGAAATAACGAAGCCGGCTAAGTCCGGTATAGGTTTTTCTTTGTGAGGACGTAGTACCGACAAAATCTGGTGACGCATCGACGTCACACCCAACTAAATAAACAACTTCATTGTGAAAACTGGAAGGTTTTAATCCAAAGTAGTAAAACTTGATGTAACTCCTTCCCTTGAACAGGATATTCAAAGTTAACAAGCTTTCAACTTATAGGATGTTAAGGACAGAGCACTCTGTTTTCAGCTGAATCAAGGCTGAAGTTAATCAGAGGTTAGAGGTTGAGTTCTTTTGAGGTTGGGGTCGTATGATACATTTCTGGAAAGCGTTGGAAGAGCTTTACAACTCTTCTGTTGAGGTCCAGAGGTGTTTCATCCCTTAATCACTCGAAAAATGCAGTAGAGTTGAAACTGTCCAGAAAACAGGACAGAGCAAAGACTCTCTGTAAACTCGCTGTAAATTAAGCATAACTTCCTGCATAAAAATCCAAAAATAGAAAATGAGGTAGTTCTGGGAAGCTTATGAGATGGGTTACAACTTTGTAACAGAAAGTTTTGTCAGATTAGGAACAGAAGTAACTGGGATTCTTGGATCAAATCAGTACCTAAGGCAGGGAGGTGCTGTCCAATTGATTCCAGAAATTCTGTTAACTTTGACATCTCATCACTTTTGAACCAGGGCAGATCTTAGGCCAACCAAAATACTTTCTGGAAAGCTATTGAAGTTAACTTTAACTTTGATGTGAGCTCCAGAATTGGTTTGCCTTTAACATGGCCTAAATCAGGTTGATATGGAAACTGGTCAAGGCTGTCATGGGAACAGCAGACCAGCAGTCAAATTTGCTTAAAATTTGAACTATGTTTCCAAGTGTTATGGGTTCAATGACATATCTTATGTTATAACTCAATGGTTTACTGTTTAAATAAATATTTGACATTTCTCAAATATATTTTTACAGATGGCAGCAGATAAACAGTTGGAGAACGGGTGGGTAGTTTCCCACTGTTCTGACCGTAGCGGCTACCCGGAAGCATTGTGGCAAATGCTCCAATATTTCGGGTACAACCAGATGCCGCAATACTTTGCCAAGGAAGAAGGCGAAGAGGGGAACAAGACGTGGACGATCCATGTCGAGGTTCCCGCAGGACCTACGCCACCCGGTTGGGTGCCATTCACCGTCACAGTGAGAGGAAGACAACCGGAAGGGATGTGGCAAGTGGCAGCCCGTGACACTATGTCACGTTTCTGCCAACTACACGTGCAGGCTATGGAGGGAACTCCATATGCACTCGTTCCGGTGGAGGGACGAGCTCAGCATGTGTGGGAGGAAAGGTACCTGGAGGCAACAGACCCGAATTGCCCAAGGTACAACCCCGCGGAGGCAAACCTCAGCCTCCAAATGAGGGCGGGAAACGCTGTGATGGACAGCCAAGCTGTTCATACGAAGCATCTCGCCACCAAGCTCAGGGAGAACACAAGCCGTGGAGTGCTCACAGCGCACTCCACAATGTGCTTCTTCCGACGATCAAGCGACTGAATGAACAACACAATCAGTTGCGTCGTCTGAAGAAGGCAAAGAAGAAGAGCCGTGTTGACATCGCGGCGTTGCAAGAGCTGGTGTAGACCCTAACCCAGCAGAATGAGGACCTTGCTCAAGAGTGGGACGACGCTATTGAGGAAGGACAAGGCTGGGAAGAGGACTACAACCAGGCTATGGATGAGGTGCATGCCTTGCAGGACCTCGTGCCCCCTGTATTGGGCGTACCGGTAGTCTTGGGTCTTCCATCCATGGGAGAACCCGGAATGGGAGAAGAGGTGGTAGACCCCGAGCCACCAGCAGAGGTACCGGAGGAGGACGACCCACAGGAGGTCGAGTTCTACTCCGAGTAGGGGGTTACGGTTGCCAAGTAGGGCAGCTAGGGTAGCGTAACCCAACTTTTGTAATCAGTGACATGTCGTGTAAACAGTAGCGTAGGTATAGGTAGTGACGACATGAACACGATTTCTCGGAGATCCGAGAATAATGTATCTTGTATAAAGTTTATGCTTTATCTATATGTGAATGTTGTGCAAGTTAATCATGCGTCGCTTCAATACCTACTTCTGTTTATGGAATTTTGAGTAAGACATGTGCTAATTGCTGCTGTGTTGAATTTCAGAATGACGCGTACTCGTGCCAACCCTGATGTTGGAGGTACTAGCCAAGGGGGAGAGACCTCCCAACCACCTCCCGAGGACTCCTCGGGACAGCAGCAGCAACAGCAACAGCAAACACCGCCACCGCCACTGCCAACGGTTACATTGGCCGACATTGTCGCGGCAATGGCGGGCTCGCATCAGCAGCACACAGAGTTGCTGCAGACTCTCATCGCCAATACGTCTCGCCCAGAGAGACGTCAAGATCGTGAGGAGCGCCAACAGAGCTCCTACTCCGACTTCCTGGCGACTCATCCCACTGTATTCTCAAGGGCGGATGAACCACTTGACGCGGACAACTGGCTCCGCGCCATAGAGATGAAGTTCGGGCTGCTCCAAATCAGCGAGCAGCGCAAGACTCAGTTCGCGGTCCAGCAGCTCCAAGGATCCGCGAGCGTGTGGTGGGCCAACTTCTGTGCTTCCCAGCCCACCGACCGAGTGATGACCTGGGCGGAGTTCCGAACGGCCTTCAGGGCCTATCATATACCGCCCGGTTTGATGAAGAGGAAGACGCAGGAGTTCCTACACCTGCAACAAGGGAGCCGGAACACGCTGGAATACTCCAGGGCGTTCAACGATCTCGCGCTCTACGCGTCGTATCACGCGGATACAGACGAGAAGCGGCGGGACCATTTTTACCAGGGGCTTAACCCGCTCCTGAAGGACAAGTTGGCGATGTTCAATCGCGGCAGCCTCAACGACATCATTGATGCTGCGATTGTTCAGGAGGACTCCGGCAAGGAGTTGGCGGCGACAGAGCGAAAGCGAAGCGCGCCGTAGAGCAGCGGAGAAGGAGGCGGTCCTTCTCAGAAGTTTCGGATGGTGAATCGCCCACCATCAGGCCCACGCTGGCAACCACCACAGCGGTCGATGCCGTTCCGCAGTCGGCCGTACTCTTCACCGGCATTCCGGCCGGCACTGCCAGTACCACCGCAACAACAACAGCAGCAGCGGGCGATGCCGCGTGCGTTTGCACCTCCGCAACGCATGCCGGGCTTTCGTCCACCGAGTACTCCACCAGCAGCGGCCACATGTTACAAGTGTGGTCGTCCAGGACACTTCGCGAGCAGTTGCCCGGAGAGGCAAGGCGGCAGAGTGGCACCACAGTTTCCGGGGAGGAATCAACCCCGGAACCCTACTAATGCGCGGCGGGCAAACCCTAGGCCCGGCACTGTCCACCAGCTTGCCATTGAGGACGTGCCGGAGGGCGAGCCAATCCTTGCGGGTATGTTCCAACTCCACCAGCATCCCGCTATAGTACTGTTTGATTCAGGCGCCACACATAATTTTATTAGCCAAGCTTTTATTGCTAAACACAGTTTGCCAATACTACCCACCGATAGTCCATATTTAATTTGTTCACCGGGTGGGAAGATTTCAGCAAGCGTAATGGTCTCCAAAGCACCATTATGCTTAGCGGGTAGAGTGTACCCCACGTCTCTCATTATCTTAGAGGGACAGAAGGTCGATGTCATCCTAGGGATGTCGTGGTTAACCCGCCACGGCGCTGTTTTAGACACCGTCCTTCGAGTCGTGCACTTCAACTCAGAAGCGCACGGTTCTCACTCATTATTTCTGGACAGTCCAGAAATAAAACTTCCAAGTGTCTATCAAGCCACAACCATCAGATTGGAAGACATTCCAGTGGTCCGAGAGTTCCCTGATGTATTCCCGGACGATTTGCCGGGGATGCCACCCGATAGAGAGGTGGAGTTCAAAATTGAACTCGCACCGGGAACCATGCCAATATCCCGAAGGCCGTACAAGATGGCCCCCAAGGAGTTGGCTGAACTGAAGACTCAGCTCACGGACCTTCTGGAGAAGGGTTTTATTAGGCCGAGCTCCTCGCCATGGGGCTGTTAGGCATTATTTGTCAAAAAGAAGGATGAAACGTTGCGGCTTTGCGTGGACTACCGTCCATTAAATGCCGTAACCATCAAGAACAAGTACCCGTTGCCACGGATCGACATGTTGTTTGATCAGTTGGTCGAAGCAAAGATCTTTTCCAAGATGGATTTAAGATCCGGGTACCATCAGATTAAGATAAGGGCGGAGGACATTCCAAAGACAGCTTTCTCGACAAGGTACGGACTTTATGAGTACCTGGTCATGTCCTTTGGCCTCACCAATGCTCCAGCTCACTTCATGTACTTAATGAACTCGGTGTTCATGCCGGAGCTGGACAAGTTTGTCGTGGTCTTCATCGACGACATCCTGGTATATTCCAAGTCAGAGGAAGATCACAAGAAACATCTGCGTATAGTCTTGCAACGGCTGCGGGATCACAAGTTATACGCAAAATTCAGCAAATGCGAGTTTTGGATATCGCAAGTGCCTTTCCTCGGGCATATCATCTCAGCGGAGGGTATCGCTGTGGACCCGAGCAAGATCACGCAAGTGCTGAATTGGAAATCCCCGAGAACTGTTCATGAGGTACGGAGTTTCCTCGAACTCGCGGGATATTATCGGAGGTTCATTCCGAACTTCTCGAAGATTGCCAAGCCAATGACAGAGCTGCTGAAGAAGGCTACCAAATATGTTTGGAGTCCAGCATGTGAAGCAGCATTCAAGGCTTTAGTCAAGCACCTGACATCAGCACCGGTTTTGGCGCAGCCAGACACAACAAAACCGTTCGATGTGTACTGCGACGCATCCGGCATTGGGCTCGGGTGTGTGCTGATGCAAGACCGAAGAGTGGTCGCGTATGGATCACGGCAGCTTAGGAACCATGAGCAGAATTATCCAACTCATGACTTGGAGCACGCTGCCGTGGTACTTGCACTGAAGATGTGGAGGCACTACCTACTCGGTAACCTCGTACATTTATATACCGACCACAAAAGCCTCAAGTACATATTCACTCAGAAGGAGCTGAATATGAGGCAACGAAGATGGTTAAAACTGATAAAGGATTACGAGATAGAAATCCATTATCATCCGGGCAAGGCAAACGTTGTGGCAGATGCGCTGAGCCGCAAGTCACACGTCAATAATCTGACCATCACACCGTTGGAAGAGAGCGAACCACCACTCCATGTGATTCCACACGGAGCTCTCTACAACCTAGCTTTGATCCCCACCATCCGTGAAGAGATAGCGGCAGCCCAGAAGAATGACAAGGGCATGTCACATTTGTGGAGACGTATAGACAGTGGGGAGTTGAAATGTTTCCGGAAGGACGGAGACGGCGTCCTATGGTTCAAGGACCGGATTGTCGTACCCCGAAACCCGGAGTTACAGAAGAAAATCTTTGATGAGGCTCACTTATCAAAATTTTCTATTCACCCCGGCAGCAACAAAATGTATCAAGAACTCAGAAGAAAGTTTTGGTGGATACGGATGAAGCGAGAGACTGCAAAATACGTGTCCGAGTGTGATACATGTCGAAGGGTGAAGGCAGACCACATGCGGAAACCGGGACTGCTGCAACCACTGGGCATTCCTGCCTGGAAGTGGGAGGACGTGAGCATGGATTTCATCGTCTGTTTACCCACCACCTTACAGAAACATGATTCTGTGTGGGTGATCGTCGATCGGCTCACCAAAGTTGCCCATTTCATCTCGGTCAACACCAACTACAACGCCAAGAAGTACGCTGAACTGTACATCTCACGGATCCTATGCTTATACGGCGTACCCCGTACCATCATATCGGACCGGGGCACTTTATTTGTGTCCCGTTTTTGGGAGCAGCTACACACTGCCTTGGGGACGAAGCTGATCCGTAGTTCAGCCTACCACCCGCAGACGGATGGACAAACCGAGCGGGTAAATCAGATTCTAGAAGACATGCTACGAGCTTGCGCTATCGACCACGGCAAGAATTGGGATGATCACTTGCCGTTAGCCGAGTTCTCGTACAACAATGGGTACCAAGCCAGCATCAAGATGGCGCCCTACGAGGCGCTATACGGGAGAAAATGCCGCACACCATTGAACTGGTGTGAGTCTGGCGAAAGGGTTACCTTCGGGATTGACCTTGTCAACAACGCGGAAGAAAAGGTTCGACTAATTCAAGCGAACCTAAAAGCCGCTCAATCCCGTCAGAAACAGTATGCGGACCGGAGAAGGCGCCCATTACAATTCGAAGTTGGGGATCACGTATATCTACGGGTGTCTCCAATGAAGGGTGTAAACAGATTTGGGGTGAGGGGAAAGTTAGCACCCCGCTTCATCGGTCCATTCCAGATTACCGAAAGATGTGGATCGGTGGCATACCGGCTGAAATTACCAGAAGCACTTTCCGGTGTGCATGACGTCTTTCACATTTCCCAGCTGAGGAAGCGTCTCAAGCTATCAACTACCGTTCAGCTGGAAGACATTGAAGAACTGCAACCGGATCTCACCTATCGGGAGGAACCGGTGCAGATTATTGATGAAAAGGCCCGAACCACACGCAACCGTACGTTGTGGTTCTACAAGGTTCTATGGAGTAATCACTCCATGGACGAAGCGACATGGGAGAGCGAAGAATTCCTTCGCACTAACTACCCGATTTTTTCACGTCGCATATCCGGTAATTTTCTACCGTCCTCTCTCTCATTTTCACCTTATAATCTCGGGACGAGATTCTTTTAAGGGGGGAGGAATGTAAGGGCCTCAGTTTTTGACACACATTTGCAGTGTTCATCACCACACCACACACCTCATTTGAGGAAGGATGATGAACACAAATGAAGAGCAAGTAACAATTATCAACATGCTCATTAGAGAACAAACTTACACATTGCAAAAGTGGTATTTCCCACATGTGATATAGATGGGCTGGACATATGAAAACTCCTACACTTTACTAAGGATGTCCCTGCCAAGTTTCACCCAAATTCAAAACCTTTTTGAGGTCAGTTTGGGTATAGTTAGGAAGAGGGCAGTTTGAAACCTTATTCAAATTCAAACTGTTTTTATCCCATGAATTAAAAGTGGAAGGCATATTCTTACTCAGCACATTTCTGTGAGCTCACACACCAATTTTCACTCCATTTGGAGTTGATCTTGACATGAGCTAAGTGGGAGAAATTCAAACTTTATTTGAATTTCAAACTGAACTTGTGCTGAAATTCATTCAAACCAAACCTCATTTGAACTTTGATCAATTCAAATGGCTCATGGGTGAATAATTTGAATTGCCAAGGGTAGTATGGGGTTCACTGTTTACAACAGTGATTAGGAGTAAATTTCAGAGGTTAAAACTGGAGGTGGGACCCACATGTCAGCCACTGCTCAGATCAAACCGACTGAGACTTTCTCACTCGGGTCGCCGAGCCGCAGAGGTGATCGCCACCGAGGCCAGCCGCCGCGCCACCAGCTGCTTGCCCACGCGCGGGCATGAGGCGGTGCAGAGTCTTTTTAAGGCGCCTGCCCCCTCCTCGGCCGAGGCACCACCGTTCTTCCCCGCAAGAACTCAGCGCCGGCCGAAAACTTCCGCAGCTCGGACTTGATCGGAGAACGCCGATCGCAGCTCCCTCCTTCCACTCCAGAGCCCCAGCAAGGTACTAGAGACCTTCCTCCATCCTCCCCGTTGCTAGAATTCGGTTGAAACCGAGTGATATCGGCTGTGCCGAAAGATCAAAATCGGAACTTGGAACCGACGCACCTCGGGCTCTCGTGGACAGCCCAACCAGGGCGTTGTCACGCCCGAGCCAAGGCACCCTTGGACGCGCAGGTGACCGGTGCTGCTCATCCCCGAGCCACAGCTCGAGTGGTTGCTCACCGGCGGCGAATTTCCACTTTTCCCCTTTCTGTGTGCAGAACGACCTTCGGGTATGATTCTGTTTAATTCGTGTTCTAGAAAGGATTAGAGGGCCTCAAGCCGCTCTCACACGAGCTAGACACGGTAACGCACAAGTTGCCTTCACAACTCTGGGCCGGAGAACCTCTGTGCCCGGCGTAATTTGAGGTCTACTAATGGTGGAACGAACGGGCGGCATCGGGCGCACGGTGAGGACCTATTTCGGTCCTTCCCGGAGCTGCCTCGAGCTCATGTCGACCTTCTCTGAGGTCCACTGATGCTCCCCGACCGATTTCCCAAGTAGCTGAGGTGCTAGGGTAGTCAGCCGACATGGCCGAAATCGTTCTGAGGTGGCGGCTCATCGCCGACCATGCTCCGGCCATTGTCATGAGCAGCTAACCCTAGAATCCTGTTCCCCGAGTAAAAGTAGGCAGGGGCGGCCAGAATCGAGAAGTTTGGAGCTGTACAGCAGCCGGCGGCGAGCTCTCCGGCGAGATCCCTCGGCGGCGGGGCGCGGGTGTCGCGAGGTTGAAGAAGGGGGTGGACCCCAGCTGTCAGCGGCCGATATTTTGAATCGGGATCCGGCTGCGGCCAGGATCGGGTGTGCTGGCGTGCAAAAATCCTTGTGGGCCACGATGTGCCATCGCCTAGGCGTGCGACGCGTGTCCCCTGGGCCCACGCGCGAGTTTAAACTTTTTCCCGATTTTCAGATTTCAGTTCAAACTTCAAATCCTTATAACTTTGGCTAGAAAGCTCCAAATTGAGTGAACCAAATTTTGCTGGATTCAGCTCTCTGAATACTTTCCAGAAAATCAAGTTTCACTTCATGAAATTCCATATTTCCCCAGAATTAATTCCTCAAAGTTTAAACTGTTAGGAATTTTAACTGGAGAATCCTTTGGAGGAAAATCCTGAAATTTTGCTGAGATGTTCACCAAAATATCCTTGAACTACCATAAAAATTTCAGATCCATTTGAGCTCATTTAGTCCACCTAATGGTGTGATTAGTGAAACTGTTCCAGAGAAAATAGAAAATGTTCAGAAACATTTTCAGAATTTTCTCTGAAATTGTTTAGCTCATATCTTTAGTTAGAGACTTCCAAATTAAGTGAGACCAACTCCATTAGAACCCTCTGAAAATCTAGTTTTCAGAAAGTCATAGTTTGTTTCATGAAAATCCCTAGAACACCCTAAAAGCCTTTAATTAAGGTCAAGGGCATAATTAATTGTGGAGGGCTCAATTGAGCTTTGCTGCAACTAAAACTTGACCAAGTCCCTGTTTAGGTTGTAACCAAGCCACAGTAAAAGTTTCACAGTCATTAGGTCTGTCTAGCAAGGGTTATAGACTTCACAACTCCAAAGTTAATACAAATGCATTTAAATTGATACATATGTTTCTTATATCATGTAGTCGCTAAGGTCGAGGAGGAACCCGAAGTCCTAGACTTCGTTACTCCGGAGGAACAGCTAGCCTACGACCAAGAGCAGCAAGGCAAGCCCCGGTTTGCATTAACCTTTTTACAAATGTTTATTGTTTTGAGCACATCTTTGAATATTGTTCTTTGCATTAGAGTCTTGATTGGAAACCCAACTGCACAGCCAAGAAAACCATGGGTTGGGTTTAGGATTGAAAACCTCGTTAGCCACTGCATTGCTAGGATAGAGTAGGATTCGGTACAAGTTGAGTAGTTGGAACTACTCGCGAGAATAGGCTAGAGGCACATTGCTCGGGTAGAGATAGCACATGATACACATGGCAAGAAAATGAGACCGAGCGCAGAGTAAGGGCAGCAGGACTTTGGGGCCTGTGTGCTGTAGCTCCGCTTGTGTCGATTGAGGACCGAGCCGTGTGCGGGCCTGTTGAACAAGCTAGAACAGTACCGAAGACCTACCGGCTATATGGGAACCGGGAAACTGATGTAACTCGGGTAGCTGGTTATTGAGGCATTGCCCGTCGTTCAGAGGGTAGGTTGAGAGCTTGAGGTGTAAATCGGCTGGCGACACGGAGATGCGCGTGCAGAGACCTCTTGCTCGGGACGATGGGACCGGTTCAATATTTGGCTAACGAGTGAAAGGTAGTCGCGTACGGCGTCCGTGATGGTTGTTGTAGGCAACATCGAGTACGGGCGTACGTGACGGGTTGTTCGGGTAACCCTGCAGGTGTAAATCGATTATAATCGCCGTCCCTCGCGGTCAGTGAGTACCACTTGTTCACTGTACCGTGACGTAGAAAGAATAGGCTAGTTACATGTTAAAATGTTGCTGATTGAAAGCTGGACATTGATTGTTAATGATATGCTGTAGCTTAGAGCTAATTAAAGTTCTTTTCAACTTTGGGCAAAGTACATGAGAGAAATGCGTTTCTTGTTTGATTGCGGCTCTCTCATGTGCCTTAGCGTAAGGTTCTCCACAACCTGCTGCTAAAACTTGAAAGTAAGGTTCCACTAATTAGGCGAGTCCTTGCAAATGATTTTCACCTCATGCAACCCATTACCCTCATGTAGAAGTTCCATGTTTAGGTGAGACGGGTCAGACTTGCTGAGCCTTCGTGCTCACTGCTTGTGTTTGAAGCTTTTGCAGGGTTCTATGAGGAAGGGACTCCCGAAGAGGAGACGGAACCCCAGGAGGGGAACCCCGTCGAGTGGGAGTCGTGCACGCCGCAGAGTTAGTGTGCGTGTGTGCTAGCAAGGACGCGTTCGAGATATGAACGTGCACTTGATGCTTAGTCTACGCCCGCGAGTGTAGACTGAACTTATTTTGATGTAAACATGTTCATAAACTTGTTTATGTAATAAAACTTCCGCTTCCGCTTGCACCTTTGACGTGTGTTATACGGTGTTGTGCAACGCAGCCCCCCTCAGCGTGATCCTGGCTCGACAGGACCAATGGGGTCGTGTCACATCCTGCCCTAGCCGCAGCTTCACTATTCTCCAAAGGAAAGCCCCAGCTGCTGCCATTGCAAGGAAAAGGGTCTTGCCGCAAGGAGGAGAGTAGGAAGAAGAGAGGTAGGTCCCTGTTACCCCTTTTACCACGTCGCCGCTATTTCTACGCACCCGTTTTCTCCACCCCCTGTGAGGAGAAATTTCTGCCTGTGGACAGACCACGTTTTGGTCAAGTTTTGACGGTGGAATTGATCTACAAATTGAGTCAAGATCATAACTTGATCCCAGCAGCCTTGTTCATCATAAAACCCCGTGGAAGCTTATTAAAACTTGCAAAAACACGTACAAACTGATTTTTATAAACTACACTATAGGAATTACATTCATCTAACTCATTGAATCTTGAGTAAAGTTTGTGCATGATAATTGATTGCTCTGATCTTTGTATGTGCGTGGTCGTGAGTAGAAGGACACGCTCAAGAGGCCGTCTACGAGGAACTACAACACTAAGACTTCGAGACGCTTGAGCAACACGAACCGTGGGAGCAAGGCAAGTGCCCCTTGACCATATTGAATTTAAGTTTTGAAACTGTTTTGTTTGTAAAAATTGCATGCTCGTGTCAAATTGATGGGAACCCTTTTTGTAGGAATTTACTAGCTTTGTTAGCGACCCTTGTCGCCGGGAAAATTGTTGAGTCGGGTATGATCGTTTTTCCTTGCTGCTTTGCTTAAATTACGGGATACGGGAAAACTGAAATAAAACATGGTTAGCTATGCACTCATAAGATTAAAGATGATGAGAACTTGATGATGTTAATGAGCATGAAATCAGGGAGATCTAGGCAAACTTGGTTCGTGGATTTTGATGAATGAGATGGTGGTTTGCTTGCCGTAGATCTAAGGACCGGTTCATGCGAGCACATGCTAGGAAAACAGTGTCACCACAAGGCCAAATATGGGTGCGGCTTAGCTGGCTAATTAGGTGTGTTGCTAGCTTGTTATGGTCCATTGGATGGCACGGGAAATGGGAGTCGAGGAGGACTGCCCTGGGAGCTGCATGGCACAAGAGGGGGCCTGTGGGTGGGAGAATGGAGATTCGAGCCTGCCGGTGAAACCTCAGTGGGTCCGTACATTCTAGTAGCCCTTTTGTAAAGGCTATTTTTTGATCTCTTGGCCATACACCGACGATTGTGTAGTGGCATAATGGAGGTTTCTCTAGTCGCCGATGGGTGACGAAATCACGAACTTGTGGGTAAAGGGTGCCATCTCTGCAGAGTGTAAAGCTATCATGATAGTCATGCTTCCGGTTACAAGCACCTGGCCAACTTCCATGATTAGAGGCAAAACTTGGGATGGTTATTCGGATATGGTTTTTGGGATTGGTTTTAGGACTGTTTGGGTCATGACAATAAGTTTGGTTTCGGTTCAATGAAAATGAGATGGTCATGAGTACTTATGAGTATGAGATGAACTTGAGAAAGAGTATTGGCTGGTTGAGACTAGATTAAAGATGAATTATGATGGAGGGATGATGATTATTTGGTTATGTTGGGATTTAACTCAACTAGAGATAGTTATTGATTTTATCATATTTGTGAAATAAAATTTGCTTGCTGCAATTAAACCATTTATTTCCTACCTTGTTGTAAGCTAAATGTCATACTTTCCCGTACTTGCTGAGTACGACATGTACTCACCCTCTTGCATTCCAACATATATATCATCTACAGGAAAAGAATACTTCGAGGAACAGGTGGAGTACTAGGCGTGCGCACTACCGTCAACATGCCTGTGGAGTCGGAGTGGAGCCCCATCGTCTTTAGCGATTTTCCACTGTCGTTTAGAGTCTTCCGCCGCTGAATAAAATTAGACATTCATGATTGAGTCATTGAGTTATTGTAATAAGGTACTTAAACACTATTCGTACGTGGTTATATTTTGAATTCATTTTGTGATAAAGCTGTGTATGTGTGATTAACATACTGGGCACACATGCATTCACTTGGTTCATTTTCAGAACCGGGTGTCACAAATTGGCATCAGAGCTACGCTGACCGTATGATGCAAGCCTAGGTAGAATGGACACTCTAAAACACAAGGAACACCCCTCTAAACTTCTATATTTGAAATTTGCTTGCTGCTGCACTTTACTTGTCCACTCAGCCACCGCAAAGTGCTATTTTCAGCCTCTCTTTCTTCTTTTCTTTTGGACAGCCACACTTTTTGTTTTCTTGCTTCATAGATGCTGAAGTTTTTGAGTCATTTTCTTCTTCTTTAAAGTTTCTCATGTCTTATATATAAATGCCGGTCACTAAGAGCACAACACGCATGAGAACTCGTCCACCGCCACTTGTGAGTGCACTTAACCCCTATGAGGTGTCTGATGGATCATATTGGGAGGAGGCGAAGATGGAACCTCATGAGGAAGATGAAGTCAGCAGCTCTATGCATGAGGAAGAAGATCCAGAAGAGGTGGAACCAATTGAAGATGACATGGAAGACGATCCACAAGAAGAACAACACTGGTACACACCTCAGGAGGAATTTCATGCGGGCTTACACCCAACGGAGCCTCATGAAGCTATGTCGGAAGGAGATGAATCCGAAGAGGAGCCACCCCCTGCTGAGGCCGAGAATGAAGGTGATGAACTGACCAACTGTTCAGTTCAAGAATTCCAGTCCGACGGGATGAAGGGAGGACATATATCCAATGAGGTTAGAGAGTTCCTGGATTGCTGCAGCTTATACCCGGAGTATCTCCTCAAGAAAGTCCCTCGTCTCAGGCATGAAGAGTGGAAGGCTGAGGTAACCATCCTATCTAACGGTAGGGTTGTCACCCGGCACTTCGCACCAACATGGAGAGCTACAAGGGCAGAAACTATTGATGATGATGCATGGGATGCACTCACCGGACTGTGCTACGCTTCCCGTGAGCAGCTTGAGAACACTACCTTTGAGCTGCACCCGTATCAGAAGAGTGGTACATGGGAGATCATTGGACCCCATGAAGGAGCTTTTTCCAACCCACAAACTGCTGACAAGTCTCAGAGGTTGCTCGTGGAGTTAGGAAACTGCTATGCAAGCGCACAATAAGAGATCCGCTACCTCCGCAAGAAGCTGTACTTGCTGGAGAAACAAGAGGAGACTCGTGCCAACGTGGGAACAAATGGAGCACCAACATCATCTATCCCTACATGGACTGCCGACTCACCTTGGTTGGCGCCCATGTATGGACCACCCCCGTCACACAGCGAGAACAACACCGGTTCTCATGATTAAGTCTAGGTTCCCCATTGAATAAAGTTGTAATAAGAATGCTTAGATCGTAGTAGGCTGAAATAAGAGTGGTGTGCTGAATTTCATGATGATTGCTTGTGTTTGTGTGCTTGGTTTGAGTTGTGGGGCGATTCAACAAATGTCCACATCCACACATAGTAGAGAAATGTGAGATGCTTCGGCACTTGTTCACATCCTCATATAGGCTGAAATTAATAAAAGAAGTTGCTTAGTTCATACACCTTGATGCATATAGTTGGGGGATCAATCTTAATTTCTATTTCCTACTCTACTCTCTCACAAATGGCGATGGAAAACCAACCGCCACAGGAGGAACGCTCGTGGTAACAACAAACCACATGAGGACGGCAATGTGGAAGTTCCTGAAGATGCCAACCTCGGGGCTGATGCAAGCAACCTTGAACATTTGGTGGCTATGCAGAACCAACTGTAAAATCCCCAAAAGTGGTAGCAAGAAAATTCAGCTCATATACACTTATGAAAAATGAGGGGAATTAAAACTTTGAATTATAATAAGTGTGAGTTCAAAGTGAGGGTTTAGACTTCCCAAAATTTCCAAACATGGAGATCTAAAGGCACAACTTGGATCTTCATAGTCCAAATATTCAACCTTCCGAATTTCAGCTCATTTGGAGGAGTTTTAATATTTGTTTGGGATTAAAAGGAGAAGCCCTCTAATCTGAATTTCAAATTCAGTTTCAAATTCCAATTCCCTCAATTTCAAAATTTGGGTTCACAAATGTGTTCTCCACCTTTGAATGAGCAGCCATGCCAAAAGTTGGAAATTTTGGAGCTGGTTTGCTATATTTTTGAGGCAATACAAAGTGGAGAATTCAAACTCCTTTTCAAATTCAAATGATCAAACCACATCCAAATTTCACACCAGAATTAAAACTATTTGAATTCAGCAAATTCAAACTATGACTTTGGGGTGAAGTCAAGTCTTTAATGTTGAGTTGCTGGTGGGAAAATATCAGAAAAGTTTGACTAAATAAAAGGGGAGGTGGGGCCCAATTGTCAGCCACACAAAAGCAACTCAACCGACTGTTTTCTCCCCGGGTGATCCCAGCGCGCCAGCGCTCGACGTTTTCCCCGCGCCCGATGCTCCACCGAGCTGTTCTTGCTGCCTCCGACGTCGGCGCGTGCGTGGGTGATCAGTGCGACCGCCCCAGCGCCCCAACTCTATTTCCCTTCCCCCTCAGCTCGCGCAGCGCCGCAACAGTCTCATTTGCGCTGAACACCGCCGCTCAGCTCTCTCCGATCGACCACAATCCTTCGAGCTCGGCTGCTCGAGCGCTCCACAGCAAAGAGCATCGCCAGGCAGTGCTCTAGCCCTCCAGTACTTCTCCTTCCCTGCCCCGAACGTGATTGCTCCGGATATTGGCAAAATAGCCACGATCCTCGGGTGAACGTGGACGAACCAAGGGAGGTCGCCGTGGACAGTGCGCTACGGCCGGTGTCACCGCCCCTTCCCTACACAAGAAAGGTGCGTTTACATGTCCTGATCATGTAGCCGGAAGCCGTTTAGCGATTGCTAGAACCGGTGGTGAGAATTTCACCGTTTCCCCAAAAAGTACACCGGCGGGTAGTGCGTGGTCTAGCCAAAAATTAGTGGTGCACGATCCTTTAGACCTCGAGTAAGCTTGCACAGAGCTTCTCTACTTCCTAGCGCCTCTCCTCGACGAAGAACCAAGCAAAAACATCAAGAAACGAGGGAGCCCTAGCTGTTTTCTTAGTCGCCGGTGCAAAAGCACCTCGGGTCGCCGTGGAGCCCTCGGTTACCGGTAGTTTCACCGGCGGCCAGGACCCTTACGGGCTCCTACATCATTCACTGATGCTCTAGAGCCCGAGAATCGATCGTATGATAGAGGAATAAGGGTTCCCGACCTCACCGGAGTTCAAAACCTTGCTGCCACCGGTGCACGATGGTTTCCGGTGAGCCACGGCCGCCGGTGACCCTCCCACAGTGTTCAGCACGGTTGAATACGAGGGAGCGGCGAGTTTATGCCCGGGAGATGGCCGGGAGAGCCGTTTCCGCCACCCTCGCCAGAGCAACCGCCGCGGAATCCTCTGTTGGCGCGAGGTTGAAGAAGGTGGGGGCCTGTCCCCACCTGTCAGTGGCACCGGGTTGGCGCCGGATCGGGGTGCGGCTCGGGATCGGCTGTGGCTGCGCGGTTAACTCCGTAGCCACCGGTGTTGCCGAAATCTCACTGGTCCGATTTAAAACAGTGGGCCCAGCCCAATTATTTGAAGTTTCTATTAGAGAAATAATTTCAGGAATTAGCTGATCTTTACAAGGCCATAACTTTGTGGAGAAAACTCCAAAAAGAGTGAGACCAATTTTGTTGGATTCCTCATGAGGAGTACTTCACAGAGAAACCAATTTTTGGCATGCCCAGGAATTTCTGTAGAATTGTTTTTAATAAATCCTTTAGGGATTTATTATAGGAGCAATTCTTTATGAAATATTCCCAAATTTGGGCAGCAAATCCTCTTCATAGATACTGATCTCCAGTAAAAATTTGGGCTTCATTGGAGTTCATTTGCTAGGTCAAATTACCTTCCCATGTTCATCTTTTATTTGGAAAATTCAATTTAAACAGAAAACTTTTCAGAACTCCTGTCCAACTTCAAAAATTCATATCTCTCTGATGGTAGCTCCAAAAATGGTGAAACAAATTTTGTTAGAACCATGGAGACTTACCCTAATCAGATCTTCCATTTTTAGCTATGTCAAAGCTCCTGATTTGGGCTCAAAATTCAGATAAGCATTGTACTTGTAGGAATTTTAAAGACTACATTGTGCAATAACATGTCTCCAAATTTGGCTCAAGTCATCCTTAGAGAGTCTAGTATCCACTGTAAAAATCCCAAAGCCAATTAAGGATCATAAATAGCAGTAGCTATGAATAGAAGTTCAATTCCTATAATCCTTAATGCTTACACATATATTTTGTTACATCTCATATAGTGACCGAAGTTGAGGACGCACCGGAGCCTTTGTACGTCCTCCCACCAGAAGCTGACTTCCCCTTTAACTCGCAACCAGGCAAGCCCCAGTTTGCACTTAAGTACCTTTTATAAAGTTTTTCATTTGTATCATTTATGTCTAGGTTGAATGTTTGCATTAGAGTTAGGGTGATTGAAACCCCACTTGCATAGCCTCTTTAAATCCTATGGGGAGTTGGGTAGTTTACAAATTCGACGAGTAGAGAATGCCATGCTAATGTATAGGATCTCGGTAGAAGTCAAGTGGTTGGAAGCTACTCGCGAGATAGTACTTATCACCCGGAAAGAAAAGAGGTAGATAATGGCTTGAGTTATAAAAATGAGACCCAGCAGGGGGGATAGGATGCAGTGAGCAGAGGTCTCACGTGCTTAGCCCTGTTGGTGTCGGTTGAGGACTGTCCGTGTGCGGCCCTGCTGGACAAGTATCGAACAGTACCGGATGCATACTGGCATATGGGAACCAGGAAACCGATGTAATTGGTTAACCTGGGTGTCGAGGCTTACCCAACCGTAAATAGGAGTGGGTTGAGGGTAGCAAGGTGTAAATCTGTCGGTCGGCACAGTCACGCTCCACGCGGGGACCTCCTACCCGTTACGGATGGACCGGTTCGGCATTTGGGTTGCCTTTGAAAGGTTGTTGCATACAACAGAGTAGGAAGGAGTGTGGAATCACGCTTCTGAAAGTGGGTGTATGTAACGTGTTATCCGGATGTGTCTTGATTGCAATCACCGTCCCTCGCGGTTATTTGAGTACCCGCTTATTCACTGCGCTATGACGTAGTAAGAAGTGAAATAAGCCAACTGAAAATGCTGTATTGATCTTAATGTCTTGAACACCTTGATTGCAGTAGATATAGAGCTAATTAAGTTTATATTCCACTTTGGGCATCACCACATCGGAGGAAAGCGTTTCTTGTTTGATTGTGGATTTCCGATGTGAGGGCTGCCTAAGGCACATGAATCTGCTGCTATAAAACTGAAAGTAAGGACCAACTTATAGGCGTGTCTTTATCGCAAATTCCTTTTCCCATCTTACATATCCTTGCACGTAAAGTTCCATGCCTAGGGTTGACGGTTAAGACTTGTTGAGCCTTCGTGCTCACGGTTGCAATATTTGAGCTGTGTGCAGGTGAGAGTTATGAGGAAGGTTCCGAGGACGAGGCGATGCCCCCGTCGGGGTACACGGCCGAGCTGGAGCCCTGCACGCCGCCGTGATCTCCGGTTCCATGCTGCTAGTGTGTAGCGTCCCTGGGCTGGACAGCTACACTTTTGCATAGTTAGAATGAAAGAGTGTTAATAAAGAATACTTCCGCTGTATAGTTATATTTTGTAAAAGACTTCCGCTGTTTTACATCAAATAAAAGTTTGTATGTTGTTCTTTAATCTTTTCATGTGTGCTGTTGGGTGCCGCGTCGCACGGCACCACCCTATGCGATCCTGGAGTGGGTGAACCACGGGGTGGTCCCCACACCAGCTCATGCAAACTATGATACAAACGTTTGGACAGCTGCAGGCCAACAACAACAACAACAACCCTAACCCTGTACCTGCACCCCCACCACTGCCACCGCCACCACCGCAGGCTCACAACCGATTGGGAGAGTTCATGAGGACTAGGACACCTATTTTTGCACAAGCCAATGATCCTATGGAGGCTGATGATTTGCTGACGTCTTTGGAAAAGAAGCTTGCTATTGTTGAATGTAGTGATCAGGAGAAGGTTATGTTTGGATCACACCAGCTGATGGGAGCAGCCGCTGATTGATAGGACACTCTTTGCGATGCTCATGTCAATCAGCAGACAATCACTTGTGCTGAATTCAAGGAGAGTTTCCGCTCTCATTATGTCCCTGAAGGAGTCATGATCCTTAAAAGGCAGGAGTTTGAAGGTACCTAAAGTGACATTGGAAAGCATTCCAGTTGTTCAAGAATATTCAGATGTGTTCCCGGATGAACTTTCAGGTATGTCACCTGGTCAGGACATTGAATTTGCCATTGATTTAGTACACGGAACTGCACCTATAGCGAAGTGGCCATATAGGATGCCTGCTAATGAATAAGTGGAGCTCAAGAAGCAAATTCAGGAGCAGCTAGATAAGAGTTTTATACGCCGAAGCTCGTCACCGTGGGGAGCCCGCGTGCTCTTCGTAGACAAGAAATATGGGACCCAAAGGATGTGTGTGGACTATAGGTCTCTCAACGAAGTGACGATCAAAAATAAATATCCCCCGCATACAGGACCTATTCGATCAAATGAAAGGCGCCCAAATTTTCTCCAAGAATGATCTTCGGTCGGGATACTTCCAGCTGAAGATTTAGCCCTCCGATATACCTAAGACGGCTTTTCGAACACGGTATGGTTCATATGGATATACTGTCATGTCATTTGGGTTGACGAATGCACCTGCATACTTTATGTACCTTGTGAATAAGGTCTTCATGGAGTACTTGGACAAGTTCGTCGTGGTTTTCATTAACGACATCATGGTGTATTCAGAAAGCAAGGAAGAACACGAAGAACACTTGAGATTGACATTGCAGAAACTTCCAGAGCATCAATTATACGCTAAGTTCAGCAAGTGTCAGTTTTGGCTAAAGGAGATATCATTCTTAGGCCACATCATCTCTGAAGGAGGAGTATCGGTTGATCCCAAAAAAGTGAGAGATGTTTTGAAGTGGAAAACCAACCTCAGAATGTGAGGGACATTCAGAGTTTCCTTGGAATGGCTGGATACTACGCCGGTTCATCAACGATTTCTCCAAAATAGCGAAGCCTATGACTGAATTGCTGATGAAAGGGAAATCATTTCAGTGGACACAAGCGTGTCAAGATAGCTTTGAGGAGTTAAAGATGAAATTAATAATAGCACCGGTTTTGGTATTGCCGGACGTTAGCAAGAGCTTAGATATATATTGTGACGTCTCAAGACAAGGACTTGGATGTGTCCTTATGCAAGAAGTCCAAGTGGTGGCCTATGCATCGAGGCAACTAAAGAAACATGAGCTGCATTACCCTACGCATGATCTGGAATTTGCAGCCGTAGTACACACATTGAAGATTTGGAGGCACTACATCCTTGGCCACTGATTTGAAGATTTGGAGGCACTACAAAAGCCTCATGTATATATTCATACAAACGGGTCTGAATTTGAGGCAATGGCTATGGTTGGAACTCATCAAAGATTATGATGTAGGGATCAACTATCACCTTAGGAAGACCAATGTAGTAGTGGATGCATTGAGCCGAAAGGGAGCATGTCACCAACTCACGGTTCGGGAGCTGCCATCCGAGCTGTGTAAGGATTTTGAACAGTTACATCTCGGGCTCTTGAAAGAGATGGAGGTGATAGAACTGAACTCAATGCTGGAACAAGAGATACGATATGACCAAGCGACGAATGAGGAGATAAAGGAAATCAAGGAAAGAATACGACAAGGGATAGAGAAGGATTTCAAAGACGACGATAATGGCACACATTGGTTAGGGAAAAGGATTTGTGTACCTAACGTGAAGCACATACGTGACACGATACTAAAGGAGGCACATGACTCGCCTTATTCCATACGTCCCGGTTGTACGAAGATATATAAGGACCTGAAAACTTGCTATTGGTGGGATGGCATGAAAAGGGACATCACTGAATATGTTGCCCTATGTGACACGTGCCAACGAGTGAAGGCGAAACATCAAAGACCCGCTGGATTATTGCAGACATTGAAAGTACCCGAGTGGAAGTGGGAAGACATCGGTATGGATTTCATAGTCGGACTGCCACGTACTCAGTCGGGCTACGACTCTATTTGGGTTATCGTGGACCGACTGACAAAATCAGCCCCCTTCATTCCTGTTAGGACCAAGTACACCGTGGCACAATTAGCCGAGCTGTATATGGAGCAAATCGTGTGTCGAAACGGAGTTCTAAAGAGGGTAGTTTCAGATCGAGGTTCTCAATTTACCTCTAGGTTCTGGAAGAAGCTGCATGAAGCCAAAGGTACACGGTTAAATTTCAGCTCCGCGTATCACCAACAAACTGATGGGCAAACTGAGAGGACGAATCAGATTTTGGAAGGCATGCTAAGAGCTTGCGCTTTGAAACATGGACGCAGTTGGGACAATAGCTTGCCGTATGCGGAATTCTCGTACAACAATAGTTACCAAGCCAGCTTGAAAATTTCACCTGTCGAGGCACTATATGGTAGACGGTGTAGAACACCCCTGTTCTGGAATGAGACCGGAAAGAGCCAAGTATTTGGACCCGAAGTGCTGCAAGACACTGAAAAGCAAGTCCAAACAATACGTGAAAACTTGAAAGGCCGCTCAGTCACGACAAAAAGGCTATGCGAACAATAGGCAAATGAGTTTGACCTTCGAAGTTGGAGACTTCGTGTATCTTAAGGTGTCGCCTATCCGAGGCCACGACGGTGCAACGTCAAAGGCAAGTTAGCACCTCGCTACATCAGTCCATTCAAGATTTTTGAAAAGCGAGGAGAGGTAGCCTATCAACTAGAGCTGCCAACGCACCTCTCCGACATGCACGATGTATTTCACGAATCCCAGCTCAAGAAGTGCTTAAGAGTGCCGGAGGAACAAGTACCGATGGATGAGTTAGAGCTTCAGGAGGATCTGACCTACATGAAACACCCCATCAAAATCCTGGACATAAAGGAAAGGGTGCCGAGGAACAAGGTAATCCGTTGGTGCAAAGTACAATGGAGTCATCACACGGAAGTCGAAGCTACATGGGAGCGTGAGGAAGACCCCAAGACGGAATTCCCTCATCTTTTCTCCACTCTATCGAATCTTGAGGGTGAGATTCATTTTAGGGGGTAGGTTTGTAACACCGTCATATTCACTACATGCATTGCATACATTTTTCATGTAGATAAGCATTTAAAAAGAATTAGAAAATAAAGGAATGAATATAGAAACAAAATACTTAATAAAAGGAAATAAAAATAGTAAATAATAAAAATGAATAGAAAATAAAAAGAAATAAATAAATAAAAATAGCAAAAACTGGCCGCCCCCTAATTTTTCCTCAAAATTCCCCCAAACCCCCCCGAATTTTCCCTAATTTTCTCTAATTTTCCCTAATTTCCCTAGGGAATTTTCCCCCACGTTTGGGGGGAATTTTTCCCCCAAATTGGCCGCACCACCTAGAGGGGAAACCCTAGCCGGCCCCCTCCCCTTTGGCCGCACCACCTAAGGGGGGAAACCCTAGCCGCTCCCCTTTATTTTTTTGGATTTTCTTTTTCCCCCAAATAATCTCAGCTCTTGGTGGAAAATAAATAATTAAATCACAGCCCCTAGCTCCCACCTCTTCTCAAATTAAATTTCAGCCCTTGGATAAATGAGTCGCTAAAATTCTAACCCCCTAGCTATTTTATCCCCCTTATAAATAAAACCCTCCCCCCAGCCGCCACCCTCAGCCCCATAATTCCTGGTCACCTCCCCCTCTCTCTGCTGCCAAGCCTTGGTCGCTGCCCCTGCTGAGGTTTGTGTGGGGGACCGCATCGTGGTTCTCCCACTTCGGGATCGCAGAGGGTGGTGCCATGCGATGCGGCACCCAACAACAGACAACAAAAGATTAAGAACTACATACAAACTTTTATTTTACATAAAACACAGCGGAAGTCTTTTACATCAGTAATGTACAACGGAAGTATTATACATAGCTACACTCATACTAACTAAGCAAAAAGTGTAGCCGTCCAGCCCGGGGATGCTACACACTAGCAGCACTCAAATGAAGGCCTGGCGGCGTGCAGGGCTCCAGCTCGGCCGTGTACCCCGACGGGGGCATCGCCTCGTCCTCGGACCCTTCCTTGTAACTCTCACCTTCAACAACTCAAATATTGCAATCGTGAGCACGATGGCTCAACAAGGCTTAACCAACACTCCTAATCATGAAACACTACATGCAGGGATTTGTAATATAGGAGAAAGATATTGCAATAAAGACACACCTACATGTTAATCCTTACTTTCAGTTTTATAGCAGCAGTTTAATGTGCCTTAGGCAGCCCTCACATTGGAAGTCCACAATCAAACAAGAAACACTTTCCTCCGATGTGGTTATGCCCAAAGTGGAAGATAAACTTAATGAGCTCTACATCTACAGCATACATGGTTTCCAGACATTAATAGTTCAATGCATCATATTCATCTGGCTTCTTTCAATTCTTACTATGTCACAACATAGTTAACAAGCGGTACTCAAATAACCACGAGGGACGGTGATTGCAATCAATAGACACCCGGATAACACGTCACATACACCCAATTTCAGAAGTGTGGTGCTTCACACCTTCCTACTCTGTTGTATGCAACAACCTTTCAAAGGAAACCCAAATGCCGAACCGGTCCATCCGTAATGGGCAGAAGGTCCCCACGTGGAGCGTGTGTGTGCCCACTGGTAGATTTACACCTTGCTACCCTCAACCCACTCCTATAAAATAGTTGGGTAAGCCTCGGCACCCAGGCTAACCAATTACATCAGTTTCCTAGTTCCCATATGCCAGTATGCATCCGGTACTGTTCAAACATGTCCAGCAGGCCCGCACACAGCTCGGTCCTCAATCGACACCAACAGGGCTACGCACGTGAGACCTCCGCCCACTGCATCCTATCCCCCCTGCTGGATCTCAGTTCACATTCTCAAGCCATTCTCTACCTCTTTTTCAATTCCATGCGATAAAATTCCTACTCGAGAGTAGATTCCAACCACTCGCTTCTACCAAGATCCTAAGAAAATTAGCATGGAATTCTCTACTCATCAAGTTTGTAAACTACCCAACCCTTCATAGGATTTAAAGTCATGCAAGTGGGGTTTCAAACACCCTAACTCTAATGCAACCATTTCAACGTAGACATAAGTGATACAAATGAAAACTTTGCAAAAGGTAATTAAATGCAAACCGGGGCTTGCCTAGTTGCGAGTCAAAGGGGAAGTTAGCGTCTGGTGGGAGGACTTCCAACGGCTCCAGCATGTCCTCAAGTTCGGTCACTATATGAAATGCAACAACATATATGTATAAGTGCTAGTGTTATATAAGAGATGAACTCTTATTACTAGCTACTTCTGTTTAGGTTCCTTAATTTGCCTTGGAATTTTTCCAGTGGATACTAGACTCTCTAAGGATGATCTGAGCAAAATTTGGAGAAATTTCATTGAACCTTGTGGTCTCCAAAATTCCCACAAGTACAAGGCTTCTCTGAATTTTGATCCCAAATCTGAAGTTTTGACATGTCTAATAGTGGAACAATTAGAGCAGGTCTCCCTGGTTCTAGCAAAATTTGTTTCACAACTTTTGGAGCTACCCACAGGGAGAAATGGAATTTACAAGATTGGGAAAATCTCTGAAAAAGTCTCTGTTATTTTTGCTATTTTTCAGAGACATAGAGGAGGGAAACAACATTTGGCCAAGCAAATGAGGTCCAATGCCTCTGAAATTTTTACTGGAGTTCAAGCATATTTTGGAGGAAGGTTCTGCCCAAAATTGTGAATTTTCCAATAAACAAAACTCCTGTAATTAATTTCCTAAGATTTTATTTAATTTAATTAATGAGCAAATTCCAGGGATTTTCATAAATATTGTGATGCACCTCTGGATAGTAATCACTGAGAGGAATACAATGAAATTTACTTGATAATTTTTGGAGGTTCCTACAGAATGTTATGAGATTGCAAAGTTGGATGAAAATCTAAGCCGAAAAATGGAAAAATTCAAATTGCTGACAGTGGGGCCCATGGTCTTCTTCCACCTCGCGCGCGGCAGAGCCCGAGCGGGGTGCTCTCCGGTGAGAGTCGTCGGACCGAGGATCCCGGTCATGTCTAGGGGTGAAACTTGCCGCTACTGCATGTTGGAGCACGTGAAGACCATCTGTGCGGTCGGCAGCGGTCACTGGCCACCGGAAACCCGCCGGCGATGGGCGGAGGCGGCGGCACAACTTCGGCAAGGTCGGACTCATACTACAAGGGCTCAACCACTTTGGTTTTTCTTCCTACAGCACCATGGTATAATCCTAATCATCGACATGTGTTCAAATCAGCTCCAAACGGGCTGCAAACACAAGTTCATCGGTGACCTAGGGTGGAATTCATCGGCGGCCTGAGTTTTTCGAAAAACCGAGCCTCTACCCCATGGTTTGCGATGATTCTTGATCCTAGATGAACGTGGAACAGTCAATAACGTGTGGGTAGCTCGGCATGAACTGTGAGAGACTAGACTTCATGAATTTCGGAGTTTTGATCATCTCGGTTCTATGAACAAGCATGCGATATAAAGCAAAATTCTTCCTTGTTCGTGCACGAGAGGGGAGGTTCGCACTGGCGTGTCAAGCACCTTATGGCGGTCATTTTTGCTGTATACCATCGGCCACGAGAGGACTTGGATCGTACGGACGCCGGGGAACCGAGAGGGGCGGCTTTGCTCAACTCGCGAACGAAGAAGGGCTCAGCAACGTAGAAGGGAACTCAGTCACCGGCTTGTGAGGGGTGGAGGACGTCAAGGAGTCGTCGGTGTAGGTTTTGGGTGGCTCGGCTGGGCGCTCACGTCGCTGGAACGTGATCGGTGAGGAGGGTCGAGAGGAACGGCGTGGGCTCTGTTTTCTCGGTCGCGCGCTCGAGCAAGGCGAGGATGTAAACGAGCAATATCGTTTAGATATAAATGATATGGGCAAGTTAGTGGAAGACTTCGACGACATAGGGAAGCTCGGGCAGCAGTTTTCCTCAGTTGATGAACTAGATGAGATCAAGCTCGGGGACGGATCGGCACACTTGCCAACTTTCATCAACAAAAACTTGGAACATTCTCAGAAGCAAGAGGTAAGCCGTTTACTTAACGAGTTTATGGATTGCTTTGCATGGGATACACTGTGATGCCAGGTCTTAGCCGTGAACTCATGGAACACAAGTTGCCGATTAAGCCAGGTTTCAGGCCTCACAAGCAACCGTTTAGGCGATTCAACCCGGCTATCCATGACGAGATCAAGAAAGAAGTGAATCGTCTACTCCAAGCTAAGTTCATTCATCCCTGCAGGTATGCCAAGTGGGTGTATATTCTAGTTCCGGTAGAGAAGAAGAACACGGGAAAGTTGAGGATTTGCATAGCCTTCTGGGACTTAAACCGAGCAACACCGAAGGATGAGTATCCAATGCCTATAGCCGAGGTATTGATCAACAATGCTTTAGGGCATAAAGTGATCAGTTTCTTGGACAGTAACGCTGGATATAATCAGATTTTCATGGCCGAGGAAGACACGTCAAAGACAACGTTTTGTTGCCCTAGGTTTGTTGGCTCGTTTGAGTGGGTTTTCATGACCTTTGGGTTGAACAATGCTGGGGCAACATATCAAAGAGCCATGAATCTGATCTTCCACGACATGTTGGGGGACATTCTTGAAGTGTACATTGACGATCTCGTGGTAAAGTTGGCTGAGTTACAAGACCATATGGCCGACTTAAGGAGGTCTTTTGAGAGGATGAGAAAGTATGGTCTTAAGATGAACCCTCTCAAATGTGTATTTGGTGTGTCGGATAAACATTTTCTGGGTTTTATTGTGCATGAACACGACATAGAGGTCGACCCTAAGAAGGTTGAAGCTATCAAGAGGATAGGAGATCCAAGATGCAAGAAAGACGTGCAAAGCTTATTGGGAAAGGTCAATTATCTAAGGAGGCTCATTACTAACTTGGCTGGAAAGATTGGAACCTTCATGCCACTCTTGAAACTCAAACACGAGCAAGAGTTTACTTGGGGGGCACAACAGAAGGAGGCTTTCAAAAATATCAAATAATACATGATGAAGCCACCGGTCTTACGTGCACTACAGATGACAAAGCAGTTCCAGCTCTACATAGCTGCACAAAGCCAAGTTATTGGGGTTGTGTTAACTCAAGAAGTCAAAGTAAATAGCATCCCATGGCTTACTTGAGCAGAAGACTTCTAGATGCCGAAACCAGGTACACGTTCGTTCAGAAAGTTTGTTTGCCTTTGTATCTTTTGTGTTCAAAGTTTCGGCACTATCTCCTTTCTAATACGTGCTTTGTGACATGTCAACACGACACTATCAAGCACTTGTTGCAACAACCAACTTTAAGTGGCAGAATAGGTAAGTGGGCATACTCATTGGTGGAGTATGATCTGGTGTTCGAGCCTCTCCAAAGCATGAAGGGCCAGGTCATGGCAGATTTCATCATCGAACACGATGTGCAGCTCGAGGAAGAGTGCATGGTCGAGGTACATCATTGGAGATTACTTTTTGATGGATCAATTTGTAACAAGGGCCAAGGAGTTGGATATGTATTGGTTTCACCCACTGAAGAAGTTTATGAGTTCTCTATTCGGCTAAATTTCGTATGCACCAACAATCAAGCCGAATACGAGACCCTGTTGAACGGTTTGGAACACTTGGTTGACATGGGGATCAAGAATATTAAAGTTTATGGTGATTCCAAGCTTGTCATCTAACAGGTTAGTGAAGAAGCCCAATGTTATGACGGTATCTTGAATGATTATCGTGAAAGATGTTTAGATATCATCAAAACTTTGGATACATAATGTGCCAAACATATACCAAGGGAAGAAAACCGAAGAGCAAATGGCTTGGCACAGCAAGCTTCGGGATATGAGGTGAAACGAGGAAGATTTCACGTAAAAACATGGCCGACATTGCCCAAAAGCGATGAAGACATGATAAAGCACAAAAATTCGGCCAACTTTGATGGGTTGAACGTAGAAGATTGGAGGTAAATGATCATAGAATGTATCAAGAACCCAAGCACGTGCAAAGACAGGAAGGTTCAGCGTCAAGCATTGTGGTACACTTTAATCAATGATGAGCTGTATCACCGAACCTTGGATGGGCTTTTGTAAAGTGTTTATATAAAGAACAAGCAAAAGAGGCCATGGAACAGGTGCGCGATGGTCTTTGTGGCACGCATCAGTTGGCTCATGCAGGAAGATTAAGAGAGCTGGTTTCTATTGGCTGACTATGCAGGAAGATTGTTTCAAGTATTATAGAGAATGTGAAGCTTGTCAAAGATTTGGAGATATCCAACAAGCACCGGCAAGCATGCTTCACCCCATTGTGAAGCCTTGGCCCTTTCGAGGATGGGGTTTATACTTCATTGGGGAGATCCATCGAGCATCATCAAAGAAGCATAAGTTTGTTTTGGTTGCCACAGACTACTTCAACAAATGGACAGAAGCTGTGCCACTCAAGAATAACACGTACAAAGAGGTAAGCAACTTTGTTCTTGAGCATATTGTTCATAGATTCGGTGTTCGACAAACTTTAACCACAGATCAAGGAGGATCCTTCATATCCTCACAATTCAAGGGGTTTGCCGAATCTTTTAGGATAAAGTTGTTAAACTCTTCTCCCTACTATGCTCAAACTAACGGACTAGCTGAGTCTAGCAACAAAATACTTATCAAGCTCATAAAAAAAAGACTAGGGAGAATCCTAGATGTTGGCATGAGACTCTATGTGAAGCCTTATGGGCTCATCGAGTACCAAGACACGGTGCTGCCAAAGTTACCCCATTTGAGCTCGTATATAGACAAGAGGCTATGTTACCTATTGAGCTTCGCATGAAAGCTTGTCGAGTGTATCAACAAGATAACCTTTTGGTTTTGGATTATCAAGACTTGATGATGGATAATTTGGATGGAGTCATAGAAAGCCGAATGAAAGCTTTGAAGGAGATAGAGAAGGAAAAACTCAAGGTGGCCTAGTATTACAACAAAAGAGTTCGAGAACAACCGTTCCAGATTGGAGACTTGGTTTGGAGAACGATTTTACCCTTAGGAACTCAAGACAAGAAGTTTGGCAAATGGTCACCAAGCTTTGAGGAACCTTACAAGTTTGTAGGTATTCTCCGTGGAAATGCATACTTCATAGAGAACTTGCAAGGAGAAAACTCAGGAAAATCCATTAATGGAAGGTACTTGAAATGATTTTATCCGAGTGTATAGCAAGAGGGCTGAGTTATGTACACTTTGCAAGGTAAAACAACCAATTTATCTAATAAATCCTGGCTATGGAGGTGTTTTTTGGCACACCATGTTTGCCTAAAAACAAAGGGGCATGTGTTGGAGGTGAAAAATGGTTGTGTTTTGCAGGTTGCAGGAACCAAAAAACGAGGTGGAAAGGGCCTTTTATCTCGAGAACTCAAGGTGCAGAAGGCTTTGACAAAAAAATTACTCAAGACTGAAGAAAATACGTGCGGGGAGCCCGATTTACCTCGAAAACTCAAGATACAAGTGCCCGGGTGGGAACTTGACCCGAGAACACCCAATTAACTTGCACATGCGAGATAAATCGGTTAAAACGCATGATAAAATTCTGAAGGGACTTAGGTGATCTCGGTAGAGATCAAAATTTTGTACAAACTAAAAGTTATCGTGTCAAGTGTTCTAGAAGGTCTAGCACACATTCGTCTGTGCATTTAGATAAGATTGAGTCCTAGAGATTAGATGAGTTTAGTTTAAACTTAGAAAATCAAATCTTTTCGGATGTAATTAAGTACTATATATAGGCAGCCATTAGCCAAAACATGTAGAAGCAAAGCTCAGATCAATACAATCAACTATTCATTCATCATTTTTGTTCTTCTTTCTTTTTCGTAGATCATAGCTTAGATCGTAGTTCCTTTGTTGCTTTGTCGAGGAAAGCATCCGACCTTCTCCATATAAGTGAGACGTACCACGTTATTGATAACAAGAACCTCATCTTATCTTGATTTCGGCGATCTAACGCCGAGATTTCTCGAAGTGTAGGTGGCTTAGACCATCTGCTGGCGACTCCACGCTATTGAACTCTGTGTTCCACGAACAGGTGCCAGCTCAAGCGCGGCTCCTATAGCAGCTCCTCCATTGGCGATGATGATGACGATGATAACAATGAGGAGTACGAGGAGGACGACGACTGTAGACAATGATGCCAAGGAGTAGGGCCATCTTTTCCCTTTTTGGTGCCTTGATGCCTTTTGACGGTCCTTAAGTGTCATATTTGACCATTAATTCACCTCGTAAAATGGACAAAATAAGAACACAACATAGTGGTAGGGGTTAAATACTAACCATTTCCACAAGTGTTAGTGTCTATTTGTATGCAGGTGAATTATACCAAAAAATACTGAGAATTGCAGGGACCAATCCTGAAAACAAGTTTCAAACTAATCAGGCATCGCCACGTGGCAGCACATGGATTCATATACCTATTCTGAGGCTTATCTGAAGGAATCCAAGGGTAATTCACACGGGGAAGGAACCTGGGCCCACCTGTTAGTCTCCAAGAGAAAGCACATAGCGAACGGGACACGTGGGAGGTCGGCAGAACCCCATTCTTGCCCCCAAACTGGGTCTCCTTCCACGTGTCAACTTCCTGTGGCTCCCTGAAGGTGGTGGTGACTGATTCGCGTGCATATTCAGGCAGGAATCGTCCTAAACTCGTGTATAAATAGCCCCCCTCACTCCCTCACTCACATACACCACAAGTTTGAGATTAGTACTCTACTCTATAGGCTTAGTGCTGCTTTAGAGGCTGCCAAGATAGGAGGAGAGTGAGGAGAAGCTAGGAGGAGGAGGAGGCTTGGCTTGTCAAGTTCCTCTCCAACACCTGTACCTCTACGGAAGTTATCTTCAAATGAGTAAGCCTTCGTGAATTCTATTTTAGTTTTATTCGTAGATTCAAAGTAGTTTATTTCAGTAGTTGTTTTTGGGTTAATTGCTCTATTCAGTTAGGGGCTCTAGTAATAGCTTTGTATTCGAAAAGATTAGAGTAGTGATTTATAATATAAGCTAGGTGTTTAGGTTAGAAATCACCAGCGGATATCTCGTAGACCCACGGATTGAAGAGGTAGGCGGTAGGTGGTGACAGCCCTATCCATCCTTTGTAATCCTCTACATTCGGCTATGCCATAGGCTCTTGGCGGGAGTCACTCTGGTAAACCAGGGGTAAGCCCGTGCCCGAAGCAAACAACCACCTTAGATTACTTTGAATTAAGGACAATCCTTAGGAAATCTTCTCTATCCCTTGCCTACCAAACAAACAGTGCGTCCTTGGGTAAGCTAGTTAGAAGATTAACCACACGTTACTTGGATTCGATACCCTTGGGAATACTCTTAAAGGGAAGTGCTATGACGGTATTTCGTGCGCTTGTGGATATCTTATCTGTTTCATAAGAAATATCAACAAGCATTTCTGGTGCTGTTGCCGAGGAACGGTTGCCGTTGATCTTTGAACCTTGTTCACCACATCATTATGGAGCAGCCCACCATTCTATCATAGTCTGCCCCAAAGGGTGAGTTCTATGAGCCTCCGCCATCGGCGGAACCAATTTGCTCAATCAGCTATGAACTTCGCCCTGGCTTTATAGCCATGGTTCGGGAACAATCCCTCTTAGGAACGGATTGTGAAAACCCTTACCATCATCTATGAGAGTTCGAATAATTTTGTTCATGCCTTTTAATAAAAGGTATGACATAGGAAACTTTCAGATGGAAGCTATTTCCCTTTTCCCTCAAGGAAAAAGCGAAACAATGCTACACCGTGGAAAAACAAAAGGTGATTGGAGAGAAATTCGAGACAAATTTTGTCTTGCATTCTTTCCAATATCCCGAATCATTTCCCTACGAATGGCAGTACTAGGCTTCCAACAGATGGAGAAGGAATCAATAGGTGCATCCTGGGATAGATTTTCAATTTTGAAAAATCCTGGCCCAAATTTGTCAATGCCTGACCCCTTTATGTTGCAATATTTCTATATGGGATTGAACAAAAACTCTGCCCTACATCTCGACATTACGACTGAAGGATCTTTCCTCCATAAGACTCCAGAAGAAGGAAAGGAACTTCTAGATCAAATTCTAGAAAATGCTTCCTTCATTATGGGTCTTGATGAACCTCCACAAGAGTAAGCCATGTCGAATAATGAAGTTATCTCTAAAAGCAAGACGAACCAGTAGTTTTCCCATCTCTAGTCTTGCTTACAGAAACCTCACCCGAACCTGAAACAAAGAAGGATGAAGAAATTCAACCTTCAGAGTCTCCATTTGTTGGCGTTCGGATTTCCAACTAGTAATCGAATGTGCCGTACGTTCTACCTCAAGGTGGCCTAGCTAGGAACACAATGGATTTCCCCAGGTTCTGGCAAGGTGCCCTACGTCCACCCTAGGTGTCTCGCTTGTTCTTACTCAAGAATGGGGGTGGTTCTTATAAGTGCGAGAGCCTGTCTCTCTCATGTTGACAGGCACCTCTATTTATATTCTCTTTTTCTCTCTCGTTTCCCTCCCTAATACAGAGGAGAAGCAAGTTGTGGGTACAAGGATGGCTTGTCCTGTCGTACGCCGGATAGGGCACTCGATGGAGCCGCCGTATTCATAGCCTGCCGCTACACCTGTTCCTATCACGTCATTGGGGTAGCCCATACCGAGGCGCACGCGTGCCTCGCGTTCCACTCCTCCTTGGTTCCATCGAATGTGACAGGCATTCAATGCCATAGCCAGGGAAGGAACTCGAGTGTCCTCCCACTTGGCCAGGGCGGCTCCTGCTCCGCATTGAAGGCCACCTGCTTCTCTCCTACCCAAGGTCGGGCTCGAGACTTCCTTTGGAGGTCTTTCCTTCGTCTACACCCTAGGGGAAAGTATTGAGGCTCACCCAGGGGTTGATCCCGTGCTCCCTGTTCTATTCACTTTGCCTTCTCCTTAGCTCGGGCTTGAGCCTACTCCTTCGCCGTCCTTTGTGGGATGCCTTCCCGCTTCTTCCCAGAGGGTCGGAGTCAAGAACCCCGTCAGTAGCCCCCGAGCCTCTAATCGATCTCGCCAATCGGTTAGGGGGTGAACACCATTCGGCCTCGTCCCTGCACAACTAAAAACAAGAAAAGGAAAAAAAATCATTACTACTTGGTATCACTAGATAGCCGTGATGGATGAACCTCCAGCGGTCGGTCACAACCCTTGGTCGTCCCCACTGGTGCCCTGCGGCTAGCCCCCGGTTCCCCTTTCGAGGGATGTAGTTGTCGTTTATGGCGAGTCCGCCTCACCCTAATTCGCGAGCCGTTCGTGACTCGGAGGGGTCCGGTCAATCGGGAGCTTTCCTCGATGGTCGATCCCCCGAGCCCAATGAGCTGCCTATCGGGTGGAGCCGAGTGAAACCCATTCGTCATGTTCATTTTGGACGTCTGGAACCATTGGCCTTGCTTCGTGCTGAGGGGCTTTCTGGTCGGGGCTCGGTGTCCATGTTTCATTAGATCCCTGCTCGAGGCATGCGTGTGGTTCCCGAACTCATCGCTGGCTCAGGCAGCTCGCTACCGACCCTTTGGGGGTTTACCTTGGTGCTCACGGTGTTGGGATGTGGCCACAAGGTTAGGAGGCGTCGGGTAGGTTCGTCCTACCCGAAGTTGTCTCTATCATGGACCGCCTCACATCGCTTGCCCCTCACTCGGGGTCGCCCCGTGCAGGCTCTGAGCCTTTCGCCGGCTAGCCTACGAACCCGGGACTTTTGTAGCCCATAATGCGGGCCTGGAGACTTACCTTCCTCCAAAGGTCGCATTGTCCTTCACGTCCTCCGTGTCTAGCAGGGTTTGAGGAGGCGCCGCTCGACTCAACTCCCGTGTCGCGATCGTGGTCTTGCATCATGAGGCCAAACGTTGCTGCCTGGTGGGGCCTCCGTGCCTTCTATGACGGTTTTGTCGCGGGGGAACCTAGGAGGCGCTGCTCGACTTGGCTCCCCAATGTCCCATGCGGTTTTAATCGGGGGGGGGGGGGGGTGGGGTTGAGTGGCGTTATGGTGATGTTTTCTTTGAGGCGGTGGCGAAAGGTTGCCTGCCATGTGACGGTTGTCAGTTCTTGCGCCGCTTCGTCCACTTTATATTCCCTTCCACCCCAACTTTCTTTTGGGCTCGCCTGCTTTGCCTTCGTGCTCTCCTGTTTAGCTTAGCGCACCTGTCTTCCCCTGCCTCTTTCGTCCTTTGTCCGGCCATTGCTCCTTCCTCTCGGTGCTTCCACGGTGAGGAAAAATGCCACTTTCTCTTGCGCGACGCGCCTTCTCGTTCTCCTGAAGAGATATCTTCGTGGTTGAAGTTGGAATTCCGCCAGAGCCGCATCGCCGTCCTTCAGGAGATGGGGCTGCTGTCGGAGCGCGATGCCCTCCTCGTCCTGTAACACCCTCAATTTCACTACCATGCATTGCATACATTTTTCATTTATAGGAGCATTTAAAAAGACGAAGAAATGGAGAAAGGAATATAGAAGCTACTAAAATGATTAAAGGAAATAGAAATGGAAAGTAATGAAAATAAATAGCCAAATTGAGCCAACCCAATTTTTCCTAAATTTCCCCCTTCCCCAAAAAAATCAAAACTCTTCTCAATTTTTCTTGATTTTCCGCAAATACCCCAAAATTCCCCTGGGGGAATTCCCCCCACATTTGGGGGTAGAAACCCTAATTGGGCCCACCTCCCCTTGGTCGCAGCCATTAAGGGGGGGACCCTAGTCCCCGACCTCTAGGACTCATGGGTTAAGTCCCCCACCTCTAGGACTCTTTGGTTCAGTCCCCCACCTCTGGGACTCTTTGGTTAAGTCTCCCACCTCTAGTACTGTTTGTCAGCCATCCCTAGGACTCTTTGGTTGAGTCCCCTATCTCTAGGACTCTTTGTCCCCCACCCCTAGGACTCTTTGGTTGAGTCCCCTACCTCTAGGACTCTTTGTTTCCCACCCCTAGAACTCTTTCCCCCCTTATAAATATAACCCCCACCACCCCTAGCCGCACCCCTCTCCATTTTGGCCGCCCCCCCCTGCTCCAAGTCGCCGAGTCCCCCCCCCCCCCTTGCCGGAATTTGGCCGCCGTCGAGCCCCGTCACGCCTCGCCGTCGCCGAAGAAGAAGCCCGACGTTCTGCCCTAGCCATAATTCTCCATGGAAAATCCTCCACTGCTGCCATTGCTAGGAGCGAGGCCCTGCTACAAGGAAGAAGTGTGGTAGGTCTTCATTACCCCTCTTACGACGTCACCGCTGTTTCTATGCATACGTTTTCTTCGCCCCTTCGAGCAGAAACTTCTGCGTGTGTACAGACCATGTTGTGGTCAATTTTTGACGACGGAATTGATCTACATCTCGTGTCAAGATCATCACCACGTTCACACTTGATCCCAGCACCTTTGTTCATCATAAAACCCCATGAAAGCCTACTAAAACATGCAAGAACACGTACAAACTGGTTTCATAAAACTGCACCATATGATTTGCATTCATCCACCTCATTGCATCTTGAGTAAAGATTGTGCATGATAATTGATTGCTGTAAATTTTGTATGTGCGTGGTCGTGAGTAGAAGGACAAGCTCAAGAGGCCATCTACGAGGAACTACAGCAGCAAGACTTTGAGACGCTTGAGCAACACGAGCCACGGGAGCAAGGCAAGTGCCTCTTGACCATATTGATCCCATGTTTTGAAATTGTTTTGTTTGCGAAAATGTGTATGCTTGTGTCAACTTGATGGGACACCCTATTTTAGGAGTTTACTACTTCTGTTAACCATCCTTGTCGCCGGGAAAGTTGATGAGTCGGGTATGGTCGTTTTTCCTTTCTACTTCGCTCAACTTACGGGATACGGGAAGATGAAATAAAACTTGTTAGCTACTCCACTCATATAAATAATGATGATGATAACTTGATGATGTTAATGATCATGGAATCGGGCAGATCTAGGCAAGCTTGGTTCATGGATGTTGCTGAATGAGATGGTGGTTTGCTTGCCGTAGATCTAAGGACCGGTTCATGCGAGCACATGCCAATAAAATAGTGTCATCACAAGGCCAAATATGGGTGCGGTTTAGCTGACTAATTAGGTGTGTTGCTAGCTTATTATGGACTGTTGGATGGTGCGGGGAATGGGAGTCGAGGGGGACTACCCTAGGAACTGCATGGCACAAGAGGGGGCCCGTGGGTGGGAGAATGGAGATTCGATCCTGCCGGTGAAACCTCAGTGGGTCCGTACATCCTAGTTGCCTCTTTGTAAAGGCTATTTTTTGATCTCTTGGCCATACACCGACGGTTGTGTACTGGTATAATGGAGGTTCTTTCTAGTCGCCGACGGGTGATGAAATCACAAACTTGTGGGTAAAGTGGTGTCACCTCCGCAGAGTGTAAAACTATCATGATAGCCGTGCTTCCGGTGACAAGCACCTGGCTAACTTCCATGATTAGAGGCAAAACTGGGTATGGTTATTCGGTATGGTTGTGGTATGGTCATTGGGATTGGTTTTGGGACTGTTTTGGGTTATGACAATGAATTTGGTTTCGATAATATGAATATGAGATGGTTATGAATATTTATGAGTATGAGGTGAACTTGAGAAAGATTAATGGCTGGTTGAACTTGATAAATGGTGAATTATGATGAAGGAATGATGATGAAATACTTGGTTATGATGGGATTGAACTCACCTAGAAATAGTTGCTGTTTTTACCATATTTGTAAAATAAAATTTGCTTGCTGCAGTGAACCTTTTATTTCCCTACCTTGTTGTAAGCTACATGTCATAGTTTTTCGGCACTTGCTGAGTATGACATGTACTCACCCTTGCATTCCCACATATACATCAGCTATAGGAGAAGAATATTTTGAGGAACATGTGGAGTACTAGGCGTGCACACTACCGTCAACATGCCTGTGGAGTTGAAATTGGAGCCTGCTGTCTTTATTGATTTTCCGCTGTCGTTTAGAGTCTTCCGCTGCTAAATAAGTTGGATATTCATGAGTGAGACATTGAGTAATTGTAATAAAGTACTTAAACACTATTTGCACATGGTTATATTCTGAATTTCAGTTTGTGGAATACATGTGTATGTGTGATGAACATCCTGGGCACACATATGCATTCACTTGGTTCATTTTTGGAACCGGGTGTCACACGTCCCCACAGAGGAGCTGTTCCCCATCCCTAAGGACGACGAGGTCATGTTGCTGAGAACATTTCACTTGCGCGGGCTTGGTTTGTCGGCGCAGCACTTCTTCGGCGGCCTGCTTTATGAGTACGGACTAGAGCTCCACCACCTGACGCCGGATGGCGTACTTCTTGTGTCGCTGTTCATCGTCTTGTGCGAGGCCTATTTGGGGATGGCTCCTCATTTTGGGCTATGGAGGCACTTCTTCCGCGTGCAGCCGTCATCTGATCATGTTCCGCTTCCATCCGTGGGAGGCGCCGTCATCGAACTGCGCCGAGGGCGATCAGACTTCGTCAGCATGCGCTTGCTTCCTCCCCAAAGCCGGTGGGAGTGTCGGTGGTTCTACATCAAGAACGGTGCTCCCTCCCTTCCGTCTTTCTCATGTAGGTCTCCCCAGGAGCGAGACTCCTGGAAGTGGGGTACCCCGAGGAGGGAGATGGGGAGACTTGACTCGATCCTTCGGCTTGTCCGAAATCTGAAGAACAGCAGCAACTCGGGCGCTCAGCTTCTCCAGACTTCTCTTCGGCGGAGGGTTCTGCCTATCCGCGTTTGGCCCCATACCCTGAATTTCTACAGGGGGCCGAGTGATTTGTCTTGGGAGTCAGGCGAGGAGCTCTCCCAAGAAGAGTTGTCCTGTCGCTTTCGGATAATCCTGGGGCCAGAAGCCGGTGAGCCCTGCTCCCTCGAGCCGCCCCCTCTCAATGTGGCCTCTCCAAATCTTCACGGGCTTTGGGGGATTGTCTATCTTCCCAAGGTCCCTGAAGACCAGGAGAAGCAGGCGGCATGGGCCGCCTTGGAGGCTGCCAGAAAGCGGAAGAAAGACAAGGCTATGATTCACCGGGTACGACGTGAGAAACGTGTGAGGACCCGGGGGTCCCGACATTCCATGATCTCGCTGAGGGGTGTTGTAATATGCAACACTGGATAACACACGTATGAAGACATTCATAATTAAAATAGCGGAAGATAACTTGATTACATAAACTTGTTTACAAACATACTTTACAACAAAATATCATTTATAGTCTACACTCCGTAGACTAAACAAAAGAGTTCACGTTCATCCCGTGAACGTGTTCTCAGTAGCACAGACACACACCCAACCCTCAGCATGGCGGCGTGCACGGCTCCCACTCAACGGTGGTACCCTCTGGGGGACCCCTCTCTTCCTCGGGAGCCTCCTCCTCTACGTACCCACCTGCAACAACACTTCAACAACAAGAAGGGAGCACGAAGGCTCAGCAAGACTAACCCGACGCCGCTAGAACATGTAACTCTACATGCTGGAATTTAGGTGTGCAATGGAAATAAACTTTGCATAACGACTCGCCAAATTACTTGAATCCTATTCTCAGGTTTTAGCCTCATGTAAAGTGGTAACCTTGTGCTAAACAACATAGGAAGTCCACATCAAACAAGAAACGCTTCCTCCCTATGTTTCCTACCTAAGGATAAAAAGAACTTTTATTTGCTCTAATCTAAAGCACATCATTAGGATTGCAAATATTACTTCATAACAGCAAGTTTAAATCTATGACAACTATTCTCTTTCTCTACGTCACGGTACAGTGAACAAGTGGTATTCACTGATCGAGAGGGACGATGATTATAATTGATTTACACCAGCAGGGTTCACCCAAATAACACGACACGTGTGCCCGTACTCAATGTAGCCTACAGCAACCATCCCGGACGTCGTAAGAGACAACCTCTCACCTGTTTGCCAAGTGTTGAACCGGTCCTATCGTCCCAAGAAGGAGGTACCTACACGGAGCAACCACGTGCCCGCTAGCGGATTTACACCTTGCTGCTGTCAATCAACCCCTTTGGACGACAAGCAATGTCTCAACATCTAGCTACCTGAATTTCATCGGTTTCCCGGTTCCCATAATGCTGGTATATCTTCGGTACAGTTCTAGCTTGTTCAACAGGGCCGCACACGGCTCGGTCCTCAACCGACACAAGTAGAGCTATAGCTATCTGGCTCCCAAAGTCCTGCTGCTCCTAACCTCTGCTTGGTCTCAAATTTCAAGTCATGTGGATCATGATCTATCTCAATACCCGAGTTGTGTACCCCTAAGCATATTCTCGCGAGTAGTCCCAACTACTTGACTTGTACAGAATCCTATACCATTTGTAGCATTGCAGTGGCTACTCGAGGTTCATAACCTAGACTCAAATTCCCTGGTTTTCATGGCTGTGCAATTGGTTTTTCATTCAAAGACCTAATTGCACACATAAGTCACTTCTAAAGTAAGTGCAAAATGTAAAACTTTATAAAATGGTGTTAATGCAAACCGGAGGTTGCCTTGCTGTGAGTCATCGACTAAACTCTCCTCCGGAGGTATACAATCATTAATCTCCAGGGCTTCGATCTCGGGGACTGCATGAAATAAAATTAAGAATGCATGTCAAGTTTAAATGCAATTGTATTGAATTAAAGTTGTGCAGACTCTAAATCGAGCAAGACATCCGTACTTGTTATGAAGTTTTTACAGTGGCTTTGTGAAGACCTAAAGAGAAGAATGACCAAATTTCATTTGAATTAAAGCTCAACTGAGCCCTGTACAAATAAATGTATATAAGGCCATTATTAGTGCTTCTAAGGATTTCTAGTGATTTTAACAGAGCAAATCTAACTTTCTGGAAACTATAATTCATAATGGTTCTAATAGAATTGGTTTCATGTCAATTGAAAAATCCTAGAGAAATTTATGATCTAAATAAGTTGTAAGAAAATTATGAAAATGTTTCTGAACATTTTCTATTTTCTCAGGGTCAGTTCACTCAATCACACAACTAAGTGGACTTAATGAACTCGGATAGATTTGAATTTTGGCATGTGACTCAAGGATATTAAAAGGAATATCCTGAACAAATTAGAGAATTTTCCACAAAGTGGATCTACAGTTGAAATTCCTAGCAGTTTAAAATTTAGGGATTTAATTCTGGAAAAGAAAGAATTTCAAGGAATGGAATATGTTTTTCTGTATAGTAATCAGAGAGAGGAATCCAACATAATTTGTTTGACCAAATTTGGACATTCCTACCGAAAGTTATGTGGGTTTGAAGTTTTGGAGGGAAATCTGGAAAAGAAAAGGAGAAAAGTTTAAATCTCTACCAGCAGGATCCACTGAAGAGTTCCTTCTTTTTCTTCCTCCCGCCGATGCCAGGGCGCACGCTGGACAGCGGCGGTGGCGCTCTCCGTTCTCAGCCGATTCTACCCAATTCTCGTAGCGGTTTTCTCCTACACGCTCCATGGATCATGGCACTCCCGCCGAGCAACTCCCCGGAGCTCGACGCCATAAAACCGGTCGGTGACGGCGGCGTTGAGCTCGGCTCCGATGGTGATCATGCAGCTCAGAGGCTAACACGATGAACGGAAGGGTCGTACAGCACCACTAGGGTGTGGGGAAGCTAATTCTACACCCAGATCAGGCAGGGAACAACGACAAAGTGGACTTCACCGGTGACCCGACTCGTTTTTACCGGCGGCGACGAAAACACAGCGTGCTGCTCGCCGGACGGGTGGTTTCCTTGTTGGTTTGGCCCTAGGTTCTCATGAAGAACCCTAGTTTCTCTAGATAGACCAGAATATTGAATGATCAAGCGATTGTGACGAATTTCTCGATCGAATTCTAGCCGTTCTACACGATAGCCGGTGCAAGAACTGAAATTCTGGCTCACCGGTGTTGAGAGAGAGAACAGGGGGTCTAAGAACTAGACTCATTTGCTAACCTCAGTGATCGTTTGATCGGGCCGGAGAGGTTGTGGTTCAGCCGGGCGTTGAAGAATCTTGTTGGTGACCTTGCTCGGAACCGAAGAAGAAGAAGGTTGTGGCACAGCTCGAAGGAAGCCGGGAATACGGTGCCAAGACGTTGAGGACGTCGATGGGGTGTGGACGATCCTGTCTCCGGCCGCAGTTCGACGTGACAAGCTCAGGAGCGGCTGATCGTCGGTGGGGGTGGTGGCGCACGAAAGCCGCGATGGTGGCTGCTGTTTTTCTGTGCGAGGCGACGGCGCTTGGGTAAACGATCCTGTGGACGCTTGGGCGCGAGGATAAGATGGTTTGGACGCTGATCAGCTGCTAGGATCGGGGAGCAGGTGGTGGGGACGAGATCAACCGCCGTGGCACCCTGCGTTGAGACTGAAGAACCAAGCAGTTCAGTTTCAGTCAGTTCATTTTGCCTGTGTGGCTGACAGAGGGTTCTACAGCTCCAATTCTTGTCCTCTGAAATTGAATTTCTACTGCTGCACAATTTTGTGACCCACTGCCCTTACCAGTTTCTCAAACCACAAAATGAACATTTGGGTTTTGAATGATTCAAAGTGACAAACTGGTTTGGATGAATTTGCATCAAACATGCAACCTGAAATTCAAATTCAGTTTTGAATTGATCCATTTAGCTACTGTCAAGACTAATCCCAAATGAGATGAAACTGGTGGAGTATCTCATAAAAATGTGCTGAGTTTGAATATGAAGAATTCTTTTGAATCCATGTGATGGAAGTAGTTTGAATTTGAATTTTGAATTCAAACCATCTCTTTTAATAATTGTATCCAAAAGTACCCCGAACATGTTTGGATGTACATGAAACTTGGCATGAGCATTCCTAAAAATGTTTAGGACCTAGTAGTGAGCTCAGCCTCTCAAGCTTACATGTTGGGCTTCCCACTTTTGGATCGTGTGTTCTTCATACTCTAATTATCCTACTAATGGTGGTTACTTGCTCTTAAACCATGTCCATGTGATTGCTACAAAGTGAGATGTGGTGTGTGATTGATGAACATGTTAGCAAGCCAAAAACTTGGTCCTTTACAAAAAGGAGGCGAGCGGCGCAGGCGGCTGGCGAATGTACTCCGGAGTCTTCATCAGAGGATGACACTGACTCAGAGGAGAGCAGCGGTGGCCCAACCAAAATTCTGGCCTCTGTTGCTGGGGGCGGTGACAGAGCGGGCGTCCAACCCCACCGAGCGTCCATGCGTGGATCATAATGTCTGCCTTTTGGGGGCTCGGGCATCGGGTGCTCGAATCGTTGGGGGGCCCTTGCCCTTCGGCGAGGAATTGTGATAGACGGGCGGTCGAGCATTGAGCGAGGTTAGTCGGGCACCGAGTCCGGACCAACGGCTCTCGTCGAGCGCGTCTCCACATCCTTGGGTGCTCGAAGGTCAGAGGTTTGGGTCACTCTGGCTCCGACCGTCGTCGCGGTGGCAGGTCCGGCCTTCATTCCGCCGCCTGCCGTTACTAATTCCCCGGTGTTGGAGGTGAAAATGGTTGAGTTTTGCAGGTTGCAGGAGCCAAAAACAAGGTAGAAAGGGCCTTTTATCTCGAGAATTCAAGATGCAGAAGGCTTCAGCGAGGAAACTATCGGAGACTGAGGAAAATATATGCGGGAAGTCTGTTTTACCTCGAAAACTCAAGATACAAGCGTCCCGGTGGGAACTCGACCCGAGAAGGCCAGATCACCTTACGGCTGCGAGATAAACCGGCTAAAATGCAATATAAAAGGCGGAAGGGACTTAGGTGATCTCGATAGAGTTCAAAACTTTATACAAATTAAAAGTCATTGTGTCAAGTGTTCTAGAAGGTCTATCACAACATTCGTCCGTGCATTTAGATAGGATTGACTCCTAGAGATTAGATAAATTTAGTTTAAACTTAGAAGATCAAATCTTCTCAGATGTAATCAGGTTCTATATAAAGGCAGCCATCTGCTGAGACATGTAGCCAAGCTCAGATCAATACAATCAACTTTTGGTTCATCTTTTTGTTCTTCTTTCATTTTTGTAGATCATTGTTTAGATTGTAGTTCCTTTGTTGCTTTTTCGAGGAAAGCATCCGGCCCTCTCCATGTAAGTGAGACGTACCACGCTCTTGATCAACAAGAACCTCATCTTATCTTGATTTCGGCAAGCTAACGCCGAGACTTCTCGAAGTGTAGGTGGCTTAGACCATCTGCTGGTGACTCCACTCTACTTAAGTCTCTGTTCAACAAAAAGAATTGGCGACACCGCTGGGGAGAGACGCCATTCACGTCGATCAAACGCATCTACAACATGATCGGAGCAATTTTGTACCGATCGCATCTAGAGAAGGCATGGCCGACGCGTCAAGAAGGAAGGCCGTTGGCAAAGTCGTCGAAGCGAGCAACATCATCGATGTCCAGCTCGATGATCTTTCACAGGAGGAACGTGAACGCATCCAGGAGGAGGTTGAGCGAGAGATCCAGGAAGAGAAGATGGCACGACTTCAAGCCAAGCTTCCGTGCTTCCACAAAACGCGAGGAGGCATCGTCCAGAAGGCCTACATGCGCAAAGCAACCCCTCGCAAGGTAAATTCACCGATATCACTCGAAGAACTCGTGCAACTTGTAGATGTATCAGTCACGTCAAAGTATAGCGCCGATCTAGAGCAGATGGCATCGTCGGTAGTGGATAGGATTAAGGATTCATTCGACACATTCAGAACCGACGTAGAGAACACGATAGGTCGGAACCTTCACTGGCAGATCCGATCTACTGTGCAGCAGATGCAAGATGAGGCAGTAGGCAAACGTCTAGAAGCTAACTCGAGCAGTGCAGCAGGGAACTCAGCTCGTGCTCCACCACCTTGCATGCCATCTATGTACACGCAAGCCAGGCAGCCAATCACGAATGTGCAAAAGCCATACTACCAAAACGTGGCATATGGACCTGCTATTCCACCCACAGGGAACAGTGTACCGCTCGGGCCGGTACCCGACGTGTACTTACCTCCAATACCCCCACAAGTTACACCATGCAACTTGCTTGAGCCTCCCATGCAACAGAACCCTGTGCCACACGAAAAACTCAGGGAACAAGTGATTAGAACACTTAGAGAACATGGGGTAATGACGAGAACGATGATTAGAAACTACCGAAAACCTTACCCGACCACTATGACAATGTCCTGTATCCCAGAGGCTTTAGGGTGCCAAATTTCACCATGTTTAGTGGGGAGGACTCTAAAACAACTCAAGAACACGTTGGCCAATTCTTGATCTAGTGCAACAACGTGGGAATCACGGATGTTCACCGGATCAGATTGTTCCCCTTGTCCGTAACTGGAACGGCATTTAGCTGGTTCACATCGTTATCACCCAATATTTCCTAACTTGGCCGTGTCTAGAGCAAAAGTTCCATGAGTACTTCTTCACCGACGAGGTAGAGTTAAGATTTTTCCATCTAACCGCGGTGAGGCAAAGACATAATGAACTTGTAGCTGAGTTGTAAGACCCTCAAATTCATTTCCATACATTGCATACATTTTTCATGTAGTGAAGCATTATAAAAGAAGTAGAAATGGAGAAAGAACCCTAGAAATGGAGAAAGAACTATGGAAATGGAGAAAGAACCATAGAAATGGAGAAAGAACCATAGAAATGGAGGAAGGAACCATAGAATTGGAAAAAAACCACAAAAATGGAGAAGGGAATATAGAAATGGAGAATGGGGCATAAAAATGGAGAAGGGAAATATAGAAATGGAGAATGGGGCATAAAAATATAGAGGGGAATATAGAAATGGGGAATGTGACATAGAAATGGGGAGGGGAATGTAGAAATGGAGAATGGGACGTAGAAATGGAAAGGAGAATGTAAAAATGGAACAAGTGACATAGAAATGGTGAGGAATGGGAAAAAGATAGCTGAAATGGGCCATTCCCAAAATTCCCCAAATTTTCCCCAAAATTTCCAAATTCCCCAATTCCACAAAAGGGGAATTTTCCCCACATTTGGGGGGAATTTTCCCCAAATTGGCCTCACCAATTAAGGGAGAGACTCCTTAATCGCAGCCCTTAAGAGGGGAAACCCTATTCCCCACCTTTAGGACTCTTTGGTTAAGTCCCCCACCTGTAGGACTCTTTGGTTAAATCCCCCACCATTAGGACTCTTTGTTTCCACCTTTAGGACTCTTTGGTTGAGTCCCATCTTGCTAGGACTCTTTGTTTCCACCCCTAAGACTCTTGGTTGAGTCCCATCTTGCTAGGACTCTTTGTTTCCACCCCTAGGACTCCCCCCCCCCCTTATAAATATAACCCCCACCCCCTGGCCGCACCCCTCTCCCTTTTGGTCGTCCCCCCTGCTGCCAAGCCCCCTTCCTTGATGCCAAGTCGCTAAGTCCCCCCCCCTCACCGGAATTTGGCCGCCGTCGAGCCCGGTCACGCCTCGCCGTCGCCGGAGAAGAAGCCCGATGATCTGTTCTGCCCTAATCTTCCATAGAAAAATTCCCCGCTTCTGCCATTGCTAGGAGAAAGGCCCTGCCACAAGGAGGAAGTGAGGTAGGTCTCCATTACCCATCTTACGACATCGCCGCTGTTTCTACGCATCCATTTTCTGACGGTGGACAGATCGCGTTTTAATCGGTTTTTTGACGGTGGAATTGATGTAGATCTTGAGTCAAGATCATCACTGACACGACCCCCACGGTCTTGTCGAGCCAGAATCACGCTGAGGGGTGCTGCGTTGCACAGCACCGAATAACACACATCAAAGGTACAAAGCGGAAGCAAAATTTTTATTACATAAACTGGTTTATGAACATTTTTACATCAAAATATGTCCAGTCTACACTCACGGGCATAGACTACGCATCAAGTTCACGTTCAGCCCGTGAACGTGTCCTTGCTAGCACGCACGCACACTAACACGGCGGCGTGCACGACTCCCACTCGACGGGGTTCCCCTCCTGGGGTTCTGTCTCCTCCTCGGGAGTCTCTTCCTCATAGAACCCTGCAAAAGCTTCAAACACAAGCAGTGAGCACGAAGGCTCAGCAAGACTGACCCGTCTCTTCTAAACATGGAACTTCTACATGAGGGGTGATAGGTACAGGAGATAAAACAAGTTGCAAGGACTCGCCTAATTAGTGGAACCTTACTTTCAAGTTTTAGCAGCAAATTGTGGAGAACCTTACGCTAAGGCACATGAGAGAGCCGCAATCAAACAAGAAACGCATTTCTCTCATGTACTTTGCCCAAAGTTGAAAGGAACTTTAGTTATCTCTAAGCTACATCAAATCATTAACAATCAAAGTCCATATTTCAATCAGCAACATTTTAACATGTAACTAGCCTGTTCTTTCTAAGTCACGGTACAGTGAACAAGTGGTACTCACTGACCGCGAGGGACGGCGATTATAATCGATTTACACCTGCAGGGTTACCCGAATAACCCTTCACGTACGCCCGTACTCGATGTTGCCTACAGAAACAATGACGGACGCCGTACGCAACCACCTTTCACCCGTCAGCCAAATATTGAACCGGTCCCATCGTCCCGAGCAAGAGGTATCTGCACGCGCATCTCAGTGCCGCCAGCCGATTAACACCTCAAGCTCTCAACCTACCCTCTGAACGACGGGCAATGCCTCAATACCCAGCTACCCGAGTTACATCGGTTTCCCGGTTCCCATATAGCAGGTAGGTCTTTGGTACTGTTCTAGCTTGCTCAACAGGCCCGCACGCGGCTCGGTCCTCAATCGACACAAGAGGAGCTATAGAACACAGGCCCCAAAGTCCTGCTTCCCTTACTCTCCGCTCGGTCTCATTTTTCTTGCCATGTGTATCATGTGCTATTTATACCCGAGTCGAGTGCCCCTAGCCTATGCTCGCGAGTAGTTCCAACTACTCGACTTGTACCGAATCCAACACCATCTTAGCATGGCAGTAGCTAACGGGGTTTGTAATCCTAATCCCAGTCCATGGTTCTCTTGGCTATGCAATTGGGTTTCCAAACAAGGCTCCAATGCAATAAGCAATCATACTCAAGTAAGTGCTCAAAACAATAAAACTTTGTAAAAAGGTTAATGCAAACCGGGGCTTGCCTTGCTAATCTTGGTTGTAGGCTAGCTTCTCTTCTGGAGTAACGAAGTCTAGGACTTTGGGTTCCTCCTCGACCTTAGCGACTACATGAGATACAAGTACATGTATCAATTTAAATGCATTTGAATTGAATTTAAACTTGTGAAGGTTGTAAGTCTTACTAGACAGACCCAATGACTCTGATATTTTTACTGTTGCTTGGTTACAACCTAAACAGAGACTCGGTCAAGTTTTAGTTGCAGCAAAGCTCATTTGAGCTCTCCACAAATAATTATGTCCTTGATCTTAATTGGAACTCTTAGAGTGTTCTAGGGATTTTCATGGAGCAAGCCATGCCTGTCTGAAAACTAGATTTTCAGAGGGTTCTAATGGAGTTGGTTTCACTTAATTTGAAGGTTCCTAGCTAAAGATATGAGCTAAACAATTTCAGAGAAAATTCTGAAAATGTTTCTGAACATTTTCTATTTTCTCTGGAACAGTTTCATTAATCACACCATTAGGTGGATCAAGTGAGCTCAAATGGATCTGAAATTTTTATGGTAGTTCAGGGATATTTTGGTGAACATCCCAACAAAATTTCAGAATTTTCCTCCAAGGGATTCTCCAGTTAAAATTCTAAACATTTTAAATATTGAGGAATTAATTTTTGGAGAAATAAGGATTTTCATGAAGTGAAACTTGATTTGCTGGAAAGTACTCAGAGAGCTTAATCCAACAAAATTTGGTTCACTCGATTTGGAGTTTCCTAGCCCAAGTTATGAGGATTTGAAGTTTAATGAAATCTGAAAATCGGGGAAAAGTTTAAATCTGCCGGTGGGTCCACGGTACACGTGTCGGACACGGGAGCGATGACACACCGGGGTCTACGGGGTTTTTGCGCACCATCACACCGGATCCAAGCCACAGCCCGATCCCGATTTAAAATACGAGCCGCTGACAGCCGGGCCCCACCCCCTTCGTCTACCTCTCGCCGCCCGCGCTCTGCCGCCGCGATACCTCGCCGGAGAGCTCACCGGCAGCGTCTGTGGAGCTCCAAACTTCATGATTCTGGACGCCCCTGCCTACTTTTGCTCAGGGAACATGATTCCGGGCTCAGTTCGTCATGAAAATGGCTGGTACATGGTCGGCGACGAGCGGCAGCCTCGGGAGAACTTCGGCCGTGTCGGCCGACCTCCCTAGCACCTCAATCACTCGAGCAAACGGTCGGGAAGCATAAGTGGACCTTAGGAAAGGTCGACATGAGCTCCACGGAGCTCGGGAAGGGCTGTGTTGGGCTGTCACCGTGCGACCTAGGCCGGAAATCGGGATTTCTACTAAAACTCGAAGAACAGCGGTTTCCCTCCACGGTTCTTCGTGGTTCCTGCTCCTATGGACTCGTACGGTCACCTAGAAGTGATCCTCTCCACGATAGGATGAGTGGTGCAGTGTAGGTTACAAATTTCACGGATCGGTGCAGTCTCCAATTTTGCACACAGTCGCAAAAACATGAAATTCCGGCGTGAGCGGTCTTTGTCACGCCACCGGAGCTTGCGGGAATGGAAGAGGGACTGAAGGCGAACCTCTTTGCTGTTCACAGCTCGGTGAACGGTGGGCTGTTGTGGCTGGATGGATCGTTCCCGCGGTGGCGGCTCGAGCTGAACAGGCAGAGGAAAGATCGTCGCGGTGGAGCTCGGGAAGGACTGCTCCGAGCCTGGAACCGACGCGAGGGTGTCGAGGAGGGCTTGGCGCACCTGGTGCTGGTCACAGATCGCCGTGGGAGCCTTGGGGTTGGCCGGGTGATGAGGGACCGAAGATTCACTCGGGCGGCGAGTGGTTTCAGTCTGTTGGGCGAGAACGCGTCGGGGTAGTGATGGGGAGCACCGGCGACCGCTCGGGCGCATAGATAAGGGCCCCAGGAGTCGGTTCAGCGGCCGTGGGCGGCAAGAAGCTGGTGGCGCGGCGGCCTCCCCTTGTTGGCGCCCTCGGGAGAAGCTCGGGGACCCGAGCACTGAAAGTTCACTCGGTTGAATTTCCTCAGTGGCTGACATGTGGGTCCCAGTTTTCTTTTAACCTCTGAAATTAACTCCATATCACTGTTGTAAACCGTGAGCCATAAAATGCCCATTGTGATTTGAATTATTCACCCCCGGGCCATTTGAATTGGTTAGAATTCAAATTGGGTTTGGTTTGACTAAATTTCAGTACATGTTCAGTTTGAAATTCAAATAAAGTTTGAATTTGCTACACTTAGCTCATGTCAAGATCAACTCCAAATGGAATTAAAATTGGTGTGTGAGCTCACAAAAATGTGCTGAGTAAGAATATGCCTCCCACTTTTGTATTCATGGGATAAAAATAGTTTGAATTTGAATGTGGGTTCAAACTACCTTCTTTTTATCTATACCCAAAAGTACCTCAAAAAGGTTTTGAATTTGGGTGAAACTTGGCATGGACATTCCTAGCAATGTGTAGGAGTTTTCAAAATGTCCAGCCCCTAGATGATGCATGTGGGAAATACCACTTTTGCATTTTGTGGGTTTATTCTCTAATGAGCATGTTGATAATGGTTACTTCCACTTCAAATGTGTTTATCCACTTTCTTCAAATGAGGTGTGTGGTGTGGTGATGAACACTTTAAACATGTGTCAAAACTGAGGCCTTTACATTCCTCCCCCCTTAAAAGAATCTCGTCCCGAGATTATAAGGTGAAAATGAGAGAGAGGACGGTGGATAATTACCGGATGTGCGACTTGAGAAAGTCGGGGTAGTTAGCGCGAAGAAATCCTTCGCTCTCCCATGTCGCTTCGTCCACGAAGTGATTACTCCATAGAACTTTGTAGAACCACAACGTGCGGTTGCGTGTGGTTCGGACCTTTTCGTCAATGATCTGAACCGGTTCCTCACGATAGGTGAGATCCGGTTTCAGTTCTGCAATGTCCTCCAGCTGAATGGTAGTAGATAGCTTGAGACACTTCCTCAGCGGGAAAATGTGAAAGACGTCATGCGCACCGGAAAGTGTTTATGGTAATTTCAGCCGGTATGCTACTGGTCCACATCTTTCGGTAATCTGGAATGGACCGATGAATCGGGATGCCAACTTTCCTCTCACCCCAAATCTGTTTACTCCCATCATTGGAGACACACGTAGGTATAAGTGATCCCCGACTTCAAACTGCAATGGCTGTCTTCTCCGGTCCGCATACTGTTTCTGTCGGGATTGGGTGGCTTTTAGGTTTGCTTGAATTAGTCGAACCTTCTCCTCCGCGTTGTTGACAAGGTCAATCCCGAAGGTAACCCTTTCGCCAGACTCACACCAATTCAGTGGTGTGCGACATTTCCTCCCGTATAGCGCCTCGTAAGGTGCCATCTTGATGCTGGCTTGGTACCCATTGTTGTATGAGAACTCGGCTAACGGCAAGTGATCATCCCAATTCTTGCCGTGGTTAATAGTGCAAGCTCGTAGCATGTCTTCTAGGATCTGATTTACCCGCTCGGTTTGCCCGTCCGTCTGCGGGTGGTATGCTCAACTACGGATCAGCTTCGTCCCCAATGCAGCGTGTAGCTGCTCCCAAAAAACGGGACACAAATAAAGTGCCCCGGTCTGATATGATGGTACGGGGTATGCCGTACAAGCATAGGATCCGTGAGATGTACAGTTCAGCGTACTTCTTGGCGTTGTAGTTGGTGTTGACCGGGATGAAATGGGCAACTTTGGTGAGCCGGTCGACGATTACCCACACAGAATCATGTTTCTGAAAAGTGGTGGGTAAACCGACGATGAAGTCCATGCTCACATCCTCCCACTTCCAGGCAGGAACGCCCAGTGGTTGTAGCAGTCCCGGTTTCTGCATATGATCTGCCTTCACCCTTCGACATGTATCACACTCGGACACGTACTTTGCGATCTCCCGCTTCATCCGTGTCCACCAAAACTTGCTTCTGAGTTCTTGATACATTTTGTTGCTGCCGGGGTGAATAGAAAATTTTGATAAGTGAGCCTCATCAAAAATTTTCTTCCGTAACTCCGGGTTACGGGGTATGATGATCCGGTCCTTGAACCATAGGACGCCGTCTCCGTCCTTTCGGAAACATTTCAGCTCCCCACTGTCTACACATCTCTGCAAATGCTGACATGCCCTTGTCATGTTTCTGATCTGCCGCTATCTCTTCACGGATGGTGGGGGTCAAAGCTAAGTTGTAGATAGCTCCATGTGGAATCACATGCAGTGGTGGTTCGCTCTCTTCCAACGGTGTGATGGTCAGGTTGTTGACGTGCGACTTGCGGCTCAGCGGATCCGCCACTACGTTTGCTTTGCCGGGGTGATAATGGATTTCTATTTCGTAATCCTTTATCAACTCTAACCATCGTCTCTGCCTCATGTTCAGCTCCTTCTGAGTGAATATGTACTTGAGGCTCTTGTGGTCGGTATATAAATGTACGAGGTTACCGAGTAGGTAGTGCCTCCACATTTTGAGTGCGAGTACCACGGCAGCGAGCTCCAAGTCGTGAGTTGGATAATTCTGCTCATGGTTTCTAAGCTGCTGTGACCCATACGCGACCACTCTTCGGTCTTGCATCAGCACACATTCGAGCCCAATGCCGGATGCATCGCAGTACACATCGAACGGTTTTGTTGTGTCTGGCTGCGCCAAAACCGGTGCTGATGTTAGGTGCTTGACTAAAGCCTTGAATGCTGCTTCACATGCTGGACTCCAAACATATTTGGTAGCCTTCTTCAGCAGCTCCATCATAGGCTTGGCAATCTTCGAGAAGTTTAGAATGAACCTCCGATAATATCCCGCGAGCCCGAGGAAACTCCGTACCTCGTGAACAGTTCTCGGGGACTTCCAATTCAGCACTTGTGTGATCTTACTCGGGTCTACAGCGATACCCTCCGCTGAGATGATATGCCCGAGAAAAGGCACTTGCGATATCCAGAATTCGCATTTGCTGAATTTCGCGTATAGCTTGTGATCCCGCAGCCGTTGCAAGACTATACGCAGATGTTTCTTGTGATCTTCCTCCGGCTTGGAATATACCAGTATGTCGTCGATGAAGACCACAACAAACTTGTCCAGCTCCGGCATGAATACCGAGTTCATCAAGTACATGAAGTGAGCTGGAGCATTGTTGAGGCCGAAGGACATGACCAGGTACTCATAAAGTCCGTACCTCGTCAAGAAAGCCGTCTCCGGAATATCCTCAGCCCTTATCTTAATCTGATGGTACCCGGATCTTAAGTCTATCTTGGAAAAGATCTTTGCTTCAACCAACTGATCAAACAACATGTCGATCGGTGGCAATGGGTACTTATTCTTGATGGTTACGGCGTTTAATGGACGATAGTCCACGCAAAGCCGCAACGTATCATCCTTCTTTTTCACAAATAGTGCCGAACAGCCCCATGGCGAGGAGCTCGGCCTAATAAAACCCTTTTCTAGCAGGTCCGTTAGCTGGGTCTTCAATTCAGCCAACTCCTTGGGCGCCATCTTGTACGGTCTTCGGGATATTGGCATGGTTCCCGGTGCAAGTTCAATCTTGAACTCCACCTCTCTATCGGGCGGCATTCCCGGTAAATCATCCGGGAACACGTCAGGGAACTCTCGGACCACTGGAACATCTTCCAATCTGATGGTTGTGGATTGATAGACACTTGGAAGTTTTATTTCTGGACTGTCCAGAAATAAGGAGTGAGATCCATGCACTTCTGAGTTTAAGTGCACGACTCGAAGGACGGTGTCTAAAACAGCGCCGTGGCGGGTTAACCACGACATCCCTAGGATGACATCAACCTTCTGTCCCTCTAAGATTATGAGAGACGTAGGGTACACTCTACCCGCTAAGCATAATGGTGCTTCGGAAACCATTACGCTTGCTGAAATCTTCCCACCCGGTGAACAAATCAAATATGGACTATCGGTGGGTAGTATTTGCAAGCTGTGTTTAGCAATGAAATGACGGGGCCCGACCTCGATCACGGGACGTGCCGCCTCGCCCGGGAATCGCATTGGGTGGTGCCGTGTTATGCGGCACCCAAGAGCACATAAATAAGGAACACTGTATTACATAAATCAAAGCGGAAGCTTACAAATGTTCTTTGTAAATAACTTACATAAAATAGCTACAGCGGAAGTCTATAAACAGCTCACGTCGAATAACTACGAAGCACTCGAAAGGAGGTCCAGACCGCGGACTCCTTTCGCTAGCAACACGAAGACATGGCAGCGGCTAGGTCCTCCATGTGATACATGACTCGGAAGTTCCCGAGTCTCACCGGACAACCTTCTTTATAGCGTCGAGGTTTACCTGCAAAACCACTTATATAGCAAGAGTGAGCACAAAGGATCAGCAAGACTTAGCCGTCTTTCCTAAAGCATGCAACTCTACATGAGAGTAACTTAAGACCTAATCCTATAATTTTGCGAACAGACTCGCCTACGAGTTCATCCTTAACTTTCAGATTTTTAGCCATAATAGTAGTGACCTTGCGTCCAGCAACATTGGAACTCCACAATAAAACAAGAAACGCTTCATTCCAATGTTATTTGTCCCAAGGTGAAAAATAAATTTAGTTTGCTCTATTTCTACTTCAAACAAGGTTCTCATGCAGTTTAACATAATCATAGCAGCAATTATACTTTTGCAAACTGTTCCCACACAACTTGCTTACTACGTCACAACACAGTGAGCAAGCGGTACTCATAACCGCGAGGGACGGTGATTTGAATCAAACACTACCCGGATAACTCGACACATACGCCCGCCTCTGAAGACCCAACTCTGGCGTCCTTCATTACGTCGTATATGGCAACCTTTCTCAGGACACTAGACTGTAGAACCGGTCGCGCCGTCTCGGGCTCATAGGTCTAACGAGACGATGTGGTATGCCTCTACAACCCAGTGAACCTGGTACATCGGTTTCCTGGTTCCCATATATCAGTAAGCATCCGGTACACAACTCAATACTTGCTCAGCGGGGCCGCACACGCTTCGGTCCTTAACCGACACGGGCAGAGCTACTCGACCAAGACCTCGTCTTGTCACTGCCTACCCTCCTGCCCGGTCTCATCTTTAGAAATGTAAACTTTATTTTGCATCATTTTCCAATTCCCCTTTATGTGATCCTAAACCAAAGCTCGCGAGTAGATTCCAACTACTCGTCTTCTACCGGATGTCCTAGCCTATTTAGCACGGCCTTATTCTATAGCGATGACACAATTCTACCCTTGACCTCAGGGTTCATTTTGGTCATGCAAGTGGAGTATAAAACGTCCTTGACCTAATGCACATACAAACTTTGACCCATAGTAGTGAACAAAGTAAAAAATTTAGAAAACAACTTAAATGCAAACCGGAGCTTGCCTTGGTTTTGCAGGTGACTAAAGTCAGATAATATGATGTTAGTTGCTGATGATTTGAAGCTCAATCCCTGCCTTCTTGCTCCTTGATTCAAGCTTCACCTTTCCTCCACTCTTCCACGTTTAAACACTACACATTGTGAACATGCATATATATTTAATTGTAAAAATTTTGCTAACAAGTTCTAAAGACAAGTTTAAAACTGGAACTCTATTTAAGAATTTAAAATGACACTGGTGCTAGTGGTTTGGGTGTGCGTTTAAGCACTATCACCAAGTGAGAAGTGAGGTTCCTCACTTGGGTGGTGATCACCTAATTGGATGAACAGAACACTACTGATCCAGGGCTCCAATGGAGCTGGAAATTTTCTTGTGAGTTCCTTGTCACAAGAAAGTCCTCTGAACCAAAATTCAGAATATTTTACTGAGTAGATCACTCAGAACAATTTCCTAAGCATCTAGGCAAAAAGGAATTAATTCTGAATAAATTTGCACTTGCATACAAATTCAAGTGAACTACAATTTCATACATAGCTCAGGGAGCATGCATGAATTTTCCTAGGATTTTTGGAGCTAAGGAATGACCAGAACTGAATTTCCAAGTTTTGGAAATTCTCTGAAAATGTTTCTATATTCATTTGAATACAGAAACTTGAAATCAGAATTTCCCTAACTAAATCAACTCCAACTGAGCTGAAACTTTTACAGGAGTCTCCTAATATCCTGGCAAAATTTGTGGATTTTTGGATAAACCAAACTCCTCCTAAAATTCTTTTGCTGAAAAGCTTTAAAGAATTTCCAGAATTTTCTATTGATTTTCATACAAATTGGGTTGCATATTTGGATATATTTTTTCATCCTTAATCCAACCCAATTTGAATCACTAATTTTGGAGCTTCCTAGCAAAAGTTATGAGGTTCTAAAGTTTGAACAGCCTTCTGTTTGAATTCTACACAGAACAATTCAGAAGTGGGGCCCAAAAGTCCGGTGTTTCTTCAACCTCTCGCCAGAGCCCGCAGGTGCACGCCGGACAGAAGGGTGGCGCACCCCGTTCTCCCTCATTTCTCCACCATTTTTGCTCCGGTTTCGCCCTACACGCTCGTCACACCGTGGCCTAGCAGCCGGGCAAGGTTTCCCCGCATGAAAACGGCCGTAGGTGGGTCGGCATCGGTGGGGCGGCTCGGGAGCTCGGCATGGACGCGTTCCAGCGTGTCCAAGGCTTCTCCCGGTGAGCTACGATGCCCTAAAGCATCCCTAGTGGTCGAGGAACGTGGAACAGAGATCAAATCGTGCAGAAAATGGCTGCAACCTAGTCGTCACCGTGGACCCCGGCAGTTTTAGCCGCCGGCGGTGATTTCTCGTCGCCCGGGGCATAGGAGGGTCGGTTTGCTTCGTGCTTCGGCGTGGAAGGGCGCTAGGAACCCTAGTATCTGTGGTTTGAATTGTAGCCCGAATGATGAAGCGATTGGAACTAATTTCAGAAACTTGTTGAGGTCGGTCCTTCACGTGTGCCGGCGCTAAAAACCAAATTCCGGCTAGCCGATGTTGGGGAAGGGCAAGAGGACCACGGGAAGAGTAGCTAGACGTGGTGGCACACCTATGTGGGCTTTTGAACACGCCGGAGAGGCTTTGGGCAGGTTGGACGACGAGAAGCAGTGAACGCCGGCTGTTTCTTTCTTGCTGATGAAGAAACGGTCAGCACCGCTTGGAGGAGGCCGGGGGTGAGCTGGGGAACCATCCAGGACGTAGAGGAGACTCCGGCACAGCTGTTGGTTGGCTCCACCGGCCTCTGCATGCAGGATTTCGTGGTTCTATGGTGGCAGTCGAGGCAGCGGCGATGGTGGCGCCTCTGCTTTTCGTGAGACGAGGTAACGCTCGAGAGGCAGTCAAGGAGCACGCTTCTGCTGAGTGCTGGGCAGCTGAGGAGATCATACCAGCGGGGTGAGGCGGTTCGACGTGGGCTCGGGCAGAAGCAACGTGCGCTGGCGCCGGCTACCTCGCTGTCGAACACTGAACAGAGGCAAAACAGAGACTGTTCTCTGAAACTTCAGTTGCAAGTCTTTGGCAGCCCCAATGACAGGTGGGTCCCACAAGTCAGCCCCTCTTATCTTCTAAAAGGATCTCAATTTTTGGCACAGTGCAAATTTAAATCATGAAGAGCTCAGATTCAAAAGCTGTTTGGAGTTTTGACATGATGTTCTTCAGTTCAAATTTTAATTCAAATTTAAAAGAAATTCATAGGCCCCTTTGATACTCATATCAAAGCACCTCCAAATTTTCTCAAAATTTGGCTACCTCATAATTTTGGACCTGAGGAATTCAAATATGTCATCTGATTCTTAAGTTGGCCCCTGCAAATGAGGGTTTTGAACCAACAGTTTGGAACCCTCATTTTGGAAATGGCCACCTTTGGAGTCACATGATCCTTTGAAATAAAAAGGAAACTTGAAGGCATGTGCTTGCTCATGAACACCTTCTCATGTTCAGAAAGGTTTTTGCAAGTCCCAAACCTTGAAATTATACTCAGCTTTATTCACAACTCAAGTTTTGCATTTACAAGTTTTTGGGACTTTTACATTCCCCCCCCTTAAAAAGAATCTCGTCCCGAGATTCATGATTAAGGACAACGTGGAGAGGACACTACTCAACATAAGCCTCTAACAACTCTGGATGATTGCGTTGCAAATACTCCTCGCTTTCCCATGTAGCTTCGTCGGACGTGTGATTTTCCCATAGCACCTTGAAAAATCGCAGCGTCCGGTTTCTGGTCTCGCGAGTCTTTTCATCAATTATCCGGGTTGGATGTTCAACATAAGTGAGGTCCGGCTTCAAATCCGCTATGTCTCCCGTGAGAATCTCCGTTGGAACTTTCAAACACTTCCGCAAATGAGATATGTGGAAGATGTTATGAATTCCGGCTAAGGCTGCCGGCAGGTTCCAAGCGGTATGCCACGGGTCCACACCTTTCAATAATGATGAAGGGACCGATAAAACGTGGACCTAATTTTCCTTTCACTCCGAATCGGTGAATGCCCTTCATAGGAGATACGCGGAGGTATACGTGATCCCCAACATGGAAATCCAGAGGACGTCATCTCCTATCCGCGTAACTCTTTTGTCTGGACTGAGCGGCTTTAAGATTTGCTTGAATAAGCCTTACCCGCTCTTCAGCTTCATTTACGGGATCAATCCCGTAAATCACTCTCTCGCCGGATTTACACCAGTTCAAGGTGTGCGGCACTTCCGGACGTAGAGAGCTTCATAAGGTGCCATTTTTATGCTCGCTTGATAACCGTTGTTATACGAGAACTCCGCCAAAGGTAAGTGATCATCCCAGCTCTTACTGTGGTGGATGGCACATGCTCGAAGGATATCTTCGAGAACTTGATTCACCCTCTCCGTTTGCCCATCGGTTTGAGGATGATATGCAAAGCTTCTAGTCAATTTGGTTCCCAGCGATGCATGTAGCTGCTCCCAGAAACAAGCAACGAATAGCGCGCCTCGATCGGAGATGATCGTTTGGGGAACTCCATGTAGGCATAATATTCTTGCAATATATAGCTCCGCATACTTCTTGGCATGGTATCCTGTATGCACCGGGATGAAATGGGCTGACTTGGTTAACTGATCCACGATTACCCAAACCGAGTCATGCTTATTAGCCATGAGAGGTAGTCCAACAATAAAGTCCATACTAATATCCTCCCACTTCCATGCCGGGACACTCAGCGGTTGTAAGGTTCCCGCCTTCTTCATGTGGTCGGCTTTAACTCGCCGACACGTATCACATTCTGATACGTATTTAGCAATCTCTCTCTTCATTCGGGTCCACCAAAATTTGGTCTTCAGTTCTTGGTACATCTTGTTGCTGCCCGGATGAATAGAAAATTTGTATAAGTGAGCCTCATCCAAAATTTTCTTCCACAGCCTCATATCACGGGGTACGACTATCCGGTCCTTGAACCATAGAGTGTCTTCATCATCTAACCGGAAACATTTCATCTCCCATTCTTCAATCTCCTTCTGATATGAGCCATGCCCTTGTCTTTCTTTAGAGCTTCCATAACCTCCTCTCTTATTGTGGGTATGAGAGCTAGATTATGTAGAGCCCCATATGGAACCAAGTAGAGACTTGGTTCTTCCTCTTCTATCGGCGCAATGGTCAGGTTATGAATATGAGACTTCCGGCTGAGTGCATCGGCAATCACATTTGCCTTGCCCGGATGATAATGAATTTCAATCTCATAGTCCTTGATCAGCTCCAACCATCGCCGTTGTCGCATATTCAACTGTTTCTGAGTGAATATGTACTTCAAGCTTTTGTGGTCGGTGTAGAGATGAACCAGATTTCCCAATAGGTAATGTCTCCACATCTTCAAAGCTAATACCACGGCAGCAAGCTTGAGATCATGAGTTGGATAATGTTGTTCATGATTCCGTAATTGCCATGATCCATATGCGACCACGCGTCCTCCTTGCATGAGTACACAACCAAGTACGATGCCGGACGCATCACAATAAACATCAAAGGGCTTGGTTGTATCCGGTTGAGCTAAAACCGGGGCTGTTGTGAGGTGTTTCACCAACACTTGAAAGGCTTCCTCACATGGCTTGCTCCAATCATACTTGATGCCCTTTTTCTGTAGCTCAGTCATAGGTTTGGAGATTTTTGAGAAGCTCGGGATGAACCTCCGGTAATATCTCGCCAAACCCAAGAAGCTACGAACTTCATGGACTGATGTTGGAGACTTCCACTTCAGCACTTGTTCAATCTTGCTTGGATCAACAGCAATGCCTTCCACTGAAATAATATGTCCAAGAAACGGCACTTGGTTGATCCAGAATTCACATTTACTAAACTTTGCATAAAGCTTGTGATCTCTCAAGCGTTGAAGCACAATATGCAAATGTTTAGCGTGTTCCTCTTCAGATTTGGAATAGACCAAGATGTCGTCGATGAATACCACGACGAACTGATCCAGCTCCGGCATGAACACCGAGTTCATAAGGTATATAAAGTGAGCCGGAGCATTGGTCAACCCAAATGACATGACAAGATACTCATAGAGTCCGTATCTTGTCGAGAATGCTGTTTTCGGGATATCTTCCGCTCGAATCTTGATTCGATGATATCCCGACCTTAAGTCCATCTTGGAGAAGACTTTAGCACCCACTAGCTGATCGAAGAGGATATCAATTCGTGGTAGTGGATACTTGTTCTTTATTGTCACAGCATTTAAAGGACGATAATCGACGCATAGTCTCAGCATCTCATCCTTTTTCTTCACAAATAAAGCCGAGCAACCCCATGGTGATGAACTTGGACGAATAAACCCCTTGTCCATCAGATCCTTGAGTTGCTCTTTCAGTTCTGCTAGTTCATTCGGACCCATTTTGTATGGTCTCCAAGAGATCGACGTGGTCCCCTGTATCAACTCTATTTTGAACTCCACCTCGCGCTCAGGTGGTAAGCCTGGGAGATATTTGGGGAACACGTCCAGATATTCACGGACTACCGGAATGTCTTCTAACTTGCAAGCCTCGGCATTACATACTTCCGGGTCTTTGGAAACCGCTTCGCCAAGATACAATGTTTGACGTCCGTGAAGTGGAGAGTCCAAGTGAACACCCCTGTTCTCGATGTCCAGAATAGCCTTATGGAAGGTCAACCATGATATTCCCAATATGGTGTTGATTCCATGGTCTTCGAGAATGATGAGGGTGGTAGGATAAATTTTTCCACCCAAACAAAGTGGTGCTCGAGAAACGACTTCATTAGTTGATATGTCTCCACCTGGCGAATGAATAAGGTAAGAACCTTTTGTGATAGTTGTGGAGATCTGATCCCGGATCACCGTCGCCCTGCTAATGAAGTTATGTGTCGCACCAGAATCGAATAAAATGACAACTGACTTGTCATTTAAGGTGAACCTGCCGGCAAGAACATGTCCTTCCTTTGGCAGATCATTGACTGACACATAATTGACTGTTCCCACTTTGGACATAGCTTTTCTTTGCTGCCCAATATCACACTGTGGAACTGGACCCGCAGACACAATGTTGCTGCTCGGTTCAGTTGCTTCATTGACGTTGAGCTCATTGTCAACGTGAAGTGGGACCGCACTTGGCTCAGCTGAGAAATCACCTTGTTCATCTTCAACCTCTTGAGGGTAATAATATTTTGGTGCACTTTGTTGATACTGAGATGCATGAGAAACAAGTTGCTGCTGCGGTGGAGGTGAATAAGACCTCTGTGGAGTAGAAGAGTCGTCACACTCCTAGAATGATTGTACCTCTTGTGGAATCTCTCGACCGGAAGGTGAACGGATTACCAACCGATACTTTTGAGGCAGATAATTGCATTCATTCTGTGATGAGTCCCTCCCCCTCTTTTCTTTGAGGTAGAGATTGGTATAATATTCCTGAGTGATAGCACAGCTCACAAACTCATCAAAATTCTCTTGGCTAACTTGAGCCAATTCACATCAGAGCCTAGCGGTCAGCCCTTGGTAAAAGTGATAACCCTTCATGGCTGGTGACTTCACATAGTCAGGGACATATTGAGCTAAGCGATTGAATTCCTTCGCATACTCAATAACACTCATGTCACCTTGCTTTACGTTCCAGAATTCATCATGGCTTGTTTGCATTATGCCCGCAGGGATGAAACGAGCACGAAATGCAGCCTGGAACTCCGCCCATGTGACACGATGCCCTGCTGGTTGGACAGCAAGGTATTCTGCCCACCATGCTCCAGCAAAACCGTGAATCTGCTGAGCGGCATATAGAGTCTTCGAGGATTCATCACATTGGATAAACCCAAACTTGGACTCAATGACACGTAACCAGTGATTTGCTTCACAATGGTCAGCCGCCTCAGAGAATACCGGCGGTTGTGGCGCCAAGAAATCCAGATACGTGCTCGGGGTTGGCATGTGATGCTGAGCTTCTCTATTTATGCCTTGTTGAACCATAGTTTGGAGAGTTTCATTCATCTTTGCCATAATTTCAGCCAATCCGGTTGGCGATGGCTCTTGTGATGAAGTCGAGTCATTCCCACCTCGATTTGAACCTCCAATCTCCATTTGAGAGTGTGCGCGTACCCTACTGCAAGAAACAAAATTTTGAGTCAATCAAAATTCTATCTCAGTAGTAAGTAAAGATAGGTAAAACATGAATATGTCATGAACTTTATGAAAGCATAACCACATTCATGTTTAAAAAAATCTTAAGTACGCTAAACTAATCAGCTGAACTACCCTGACCAGTTCACACAAACTCCAAATTTTACTCAAGTTAACTACAGATTCTTGACTTGAGTTCAATACCAAAGTTGTAGTAAACTTCAGTATCTTTCCAACGGTGTATCATGGTCTCCTTAAGGATTTTTCTACAGGAAGTTATGGCTTAAAAACAGAAAGATCCAGAGAGGTTTTTGCTACTATCCTGGTTCTGAACAGTTTGCCTTCAACAGGACTTTTCACCCACTTAACGTGTGATTTTGCTCTGGAGGTCTACAAAGAAGTTGTAGGGCATTTAAATATATTTCCAGAACTGTATCATACACCTTAATTGGGTCAAGATACTCAGAGTTATGCTCTGTTAAAGTCCAGCAAGAATTTCTGCCAGAAACAGAGCACTCTGTTTTGAAATCTTTGCAGCCTAGTAATTCACTCATTTGAATCTTAGCTCAAAAGAAGAGTTCAGTAACTAATATTTGTTTCAAACTTCCATTTTTAGTTGGAAGTTAGTTCATGAATCATTTCTTAATAGGGAAGAGGTTATTAAGTGTAGTACGATGTCGATGCACCGTAAGAACATGTCGGTACTACGTTGCCTCACCAAAAGAAAATCCTAAACCGGATTATACCGGCATATCCGTTTTATCAGTGGCACTAAGACGGTCTCTCGCACACGTGTACTACACGGGATACGCACGTGGTTAGTACCTGCAGAAAAACACTCAATAGTGGTGCACTCAAAGGTTGTTTCATTTCAGGCAGTACCATAATTGAAAGTAAATACAAACACCTGTATCATTGCCATACGGCCGTCCTTGAGTTAAGCCACGTCTCAAGGTACGTGATCGTGTATTTTACACCACACGACGGGGAACCCGAGTATGTCATGAACGGGTCGTCACGGTTGGGAATGTTATCAACCCAACGGATACCACCTACTGCCCTGCAGGGCACGCCGATGGCAAGCGCTACGTATGTCCTCCTAGGCTACTTCCAGAAGAACACACTATCACGTTACTGACCACACGATGGGGTCTCCACTTACTTGCCTAATGCACGCTAGGGATCAGCGTTTCATATGAACTCAGGAACATGAAGAGTCCAAGAGTTTCATATTAACGCCTCACACCAAACTATGAGATCTTTCCTTGAACCACATTCCTCGTCAGGGGAGCTAACCGAAATTGAACCGCTTTCGGTGGCGTTCCTTACCATTCTTACCAGAACGTAGGTGCGTCGTTACATAATGAAAATTCAGAATAAAAACACATATGTTAGTCTTGCCACTTTAAGTAACTACTATAGTCCTTATGTGGGCCTAATATCGTTTCCTCACCGTATCCTAAGTTTTTGTCGTAATAAGATCCTTACTCCGTGCGCTATTACCAATGCGGCTCTGATACCACGCTGACGGGGCCCGACCTCGATCACGGGGACGTGCCGCCTCGCCCGGGAATCGCATTGGGTGGTGTCGTGTTATGCGGCACCCAACAACACATAAATAAGGAACACTGTATTACATAAATCAAAGCGGAAGCTTACAAATGTTCTTTGTAAATAACTTACATAAAATAGCTACAGCGGAAGTCTATAAACAGCTCACGTCGAATAACTACGAAGCACTCGAAAGGAGGTCCAGCCCGAGGACTCCTTTCGCTAGCAACATGAAGACATGGCAGCGGCTAGGTCCTCCATGTGATACATGACTCGGAAGTTCCCGAGTCTCACCGGACAGCCTTCTTTATAGCGTCGAGGTTTACCTGCAAAACCACTTATATATCAAGAGTGAGCACAAAGGCTCAGCAAGACTTAACCGTCTCTCCTAAAGCATGCAACTCTACATGAGAGTAACTTAAGACCTAATCCTATAATTTTGCAAACAGACTCGCCTACGAGTCCATCCTTAACTTTCAGATTTTTAGCCATAATAGTAGTGACCTTGCGTCCAGCAACATTGGAACTCCACAATCAAACAAGAAACGCTTCATTCCAATGTTATTTGTCCCAAGGTAAAAAAAAATTAGTTTGCTCTATATCTACTTCAAACAAGGTTCTCATGCAGTTTAACATAATCATAGCAGCAATTATACTTTTGCAAACTGTTCCCACAAAGCTTGCTTACTACGTCACAACACAGTGAGCAAGCGGTACTCATAACCGCGAGGGACGGTGATTCGAATCAAACACTACCTGGATAACTCGACACATACGCCCGCCTCTGAAGACCCAACTCTCGCGTCCTTCATTACGTCGTATGTGGCAACCCTTCTCAGGACACTAGACTGTAGAACCGGTCGCGCTGTCTCAGGCTCATAGGTCTAACGAGACGATGTGGTATGCCTCTACAACCCAGTGAACCTGGTACATCGGTTTCTTGGTTCCCATATATCAGTAAGCATCCGGTACACAACTCAATACTTGCTCAGCGGGGCCGCACACGCTTCGGTCCTTAACCGACACAGGCAGAGCTACTCGACGAAGACCTCGTCTTGTCGCTGCCTACCCTCCTGCCCGGTCTCATCTTTAGAAATGTAAACTTTAGTTTGCATCTTTTTCCAATTCCCCTTTACGTGATCCTAAACCAAAGCTCGCGAGTAGATTCCAACTACTCGTCTTCTACCGGATGTCCTAGCCTATTTAGCACGGCCTTATTCTACAGCGATGACACAATTCTACCCTTGACCTCAGGGTTCATTTTGGTCATGCAAGTGGAGTATAAAACGTCCTTGACCTAATGCACATACAAACTTTGACCCATAGTAGTGAACAAAGTAAAAACTTTAGAAAACAACTTAAATGCAAACCGGGGCTTGCCTTGGTTTTGCAGGTGACTAAAGTCAGATAATATGATATTAGTTGCTGATGATTTGAAGCTCAATCCCTGCCTTCTTGCTCCTTGATTCAAGCTTCACCTTTCCTCCACTCTTCCACGTTTAAACACTACACGTTATGAACATGCATATATATATATATATACATATATATATATATATTTAATTGTAAAACTTTTGCTAACAAGTTCTAAAGACAAGTTTAAAACTGGAAGTCTGTTTAAGAATTTAAAATGACACTGGTGCTAGTGGTTTGGGTGTGTGTTTAAGCACTATCATCAAGTGAGAAGTGAGGTTCCTCACTTGGGTGGTGATCACCTAATTGGTTGAACAGAATACTACTGATCCAGGGCTCCAATGGAGCCGGAAATTTTCTTGTGAGTTCCTTGTCACAAGAAAGTCCTCTGAACCAAAATTCAGAATATTTTACTGAGTAGATCACTCAGAACAATTTCCTAAGCATCTAGGCAAAAAGTAATTAATTCTGTATAAATTTGCACTTTCATGCAAATTCAAGTGAACTACAATTTCATACATAGCTCAGGGAGCATGCATGAATTTTCCTAGGAGTTTTGGAGCTAAGGAATGCCCAGAACTGAATTTCCAAGTTTTGGAAATTCTCTGAAAATGTTTCTGTATTCAACTTGAAATCAGAATTTCCCTAAAAAATCAACTCAAACTGAGCTGAAACTTTTACAGGAGTCTTCTAACATCCTCAAGAATATCCTGGCAAAATTTGGGGATTTTGGATAAACCTAACTCCTCCTAAAATTCTTTTGCTGAAAAGCTTTAAAGAATTTTCCAGAATTTTTATTGATTTTCATACAAATTGGGTTGCATATTTGGATAGATTTTTCCATCCTGAATCCAACCCAATTTAATAACTAATTTTGGAGCTTCCTAGCAAAAGTTATGAGGTTCTAAAGTTTGAACAGCCTTCTGTTTGAATTCTACACAGAACAATTCAAAAGTGCGGCCCACAAGTCAGGTGTTTCTTCAACCTCTCGCCAGAGCCCGCGGGTGCACGCCAGACAGAAGGGTGGCGTGCCCTGTTCTCCCTCATTTCTCCACCATTTTTGCTCCGGTTTTGCCCTACACGCTCCTCACACCGTGGCCTAGCAGCCGGGCAAGGTTTCCCCGCATGAAAACGGCCGTAGGTGGGTCGGCATTGGCGGGGCGGCTCGGGAGCTCGGCATGGACGCGTTCCAGCGTGTCCAAGGCTTCTCCCGGCGAGCTACGATGCCCTAAAGCATCCCTAGTGGTCGAGGAACGTGGAACGGAGATCAAATCGTGCAGAAAATGGCTGCAACCTAGTCATCACCGTGGACCGCGCCAGTTTTAGCCGCCGGCGGTGATTTCTCATCTCCCGGGACATAGGAGGGTCAGTTTGTTTCGTGCTTCGGCGTGGAAGGGCGCTAGGAACCCTAGTAGCTGTGCTTTGAATTGTAGCCCAAATGATCAAGCGATTGGAACTAATTTCAGAAACTTGTTGAGTTCGGTCCTTCACGTGCGCCGGCGCTAAAAACCAAATTCCGGCTAGCTGGCATTGGGGAAGGGCAAGAGGACCACGGGAGGAGTAGCTAGACGTGGTGGCGCACCTCTGTGGGCATTTGAACACGCCGGAGAGGCTTTGGGCAGGCCGTACGACGAGAACCAGTGAACGCCGACTGTTTCTGTCTTGCTGATGAAGAAACGGTCAGCACCGCTTGGAGGAGGCCGGGGGTGAGCTGGGGAACTGTACAGGACGTAGAGGAGACTCCGGAACAGCTGTTGGTTGGCTCCACCGGCCTCTGCATGCAGGAGTTCATGGTTCTATGGTGGCAGTCGAGGCAGTGGCGATGGTGGCGCCTCTGCTTTTCGTGAGACGAGGTAACGCTCGAGAGGCAGTCAAGGAGCACGCTTCTGCTGAGTGCTGGGCAGCTGAGGAGATCATACCAGCGGGGTGAGGCGGTTCGACGTGGGCTCGGGCAGAAGCAACGTGCGCTGGCGCCGGCTACCTCGCTGTCGAACACTGAACAGAGGCAAAACAGAGACTGTTCTCTGAAACTTCAGTTGCAAGTCTTTGGCAGCCCCAATGACAGGTGGGTCCCACAAGTCAGCCCCTCTTATCTTCTAAAAAGATCTCAACTTTTGGCACAGTGCAAATTTAAATCATGAAGAGCTAATATTCAAAAGGTGTTTGGAGTTTTGACATGATGTTCTTCAGTTCAAATTTCAATTCAAATTTCAAAGAAATTCATAGGCCCCTTTGATACTCATATCAAAGCACCTCCAAATTTTCTCAAAATTTGGCTACCTCATAATTTGGACCTGCAGAATTCAAATATGTCATCTGATTCTTAAGTTGGCCCCTGCAAATGAGAGTTTTGAACCAACAGTTTGGAACCCTCATTTTGGAAATGGCCACCTTTGGAGTCACATGATCCTTTGAAATAAAAAGGAAACTTGAAGGCATGTGCTTGCTCATGACCACCTTCTCATGTTAAGAAAGGTTTTTGCATGTCCCAAACCTTGAAATTATACTCATCTTTATTCACAACTCAAGATTTGCATTTACAAGTTTTTGGAACTTTTACATGAAAGCTTGGCTAATAAAATTATGCGTGGCTCCTGAATCAAACAATACTATGGCGGGATGCTGGTGGAGTTGGAACATACCCACAAGGATTGGCTCACCCTCCGGCACGTCCTCTATGGCAAGCTGGTGGACAGTGCCGGGCCTAGGTTTTGCCCGCCGCGCATTAGAAGGTTCCGGGCTGATTCCTCCCTGGAAGTTGCGGTGCAACTCCGCAGCCTTGTCTCTCCGGACAACTGCTGGCGAAGTGTCCTGGGCGACCACATTTGTAGCATGTGACTGCTGCTTGTCCGGTGCTTGAGGGACGAAAGCCCGGCATGCGCTGCTGAGGTGCATACGCACGCGGCATCGCCCGCTGTTGCTGTTGTTGTTGCGGAGGTCGTGCTGGCAGTGCCGGCCTGAACGCCGGTGAAGAATAGGGCCGACTGCGGAATGGCATCGACCTTTGTGGTGGCTGCCAGCGTGGATCTGATGGTGGGCGGTTCACCATCTGAAACTTCTGAGAAGGACCGCCTCCTTCTCCGCTGCTTTGCGGCGCGCTTCGCTTTCTCTCCGCGGCCGCTAACTCCTTGCCGGAGTCCTCCTGGACAATCGCAGCATAAATGATGTCGTTGAGGCTGCCGCGATTGAACATCGCCAATTTGTCCTTCAGGAGCGGGTTAAGCCCCTGGTAGAAGTGGTCCCGCCGCTTCTCGTCAGTATCGGCGTGATATGACGCGTAGAGCGCGAGATCGTTGAACGCCCTGGAATATTCCAGCGCGTCCCGGCTCCCTTGTTGCAGGTGTAAGAATTCCTGCGTCTTCCTCTTCATCAGACCCGGCGGTATGTGATAGGCCCTGAAGGCCGTCCAGAACTCCGCCCAGGTCATAACTCGGTCGGTGGGCTGTGAAGCACAGTAGTTCTCCCACCACGCGCTCGCGGATCCCTGGAGCTGTTGGACCATGAACTGAGTCTTGCGGTGCTCACTTATTTTGAGCAGCCCGAACTTCATCTCTATCGTGCAGAGCCAGTTGTCCGCATCGAGGGGTTCATCCGCCCTTGAAAATACCGGGGGATAAGTCGCTAGGAAGTCGGAGTAGGAGCTCTGTTGACGCTCCTCACGGTCTTGACGTCTCTCTAGGCGAGACGATTTGTAATAAGAGTTTGCAGTAACTCCGTGTGCTGCTGATGAGAACCCGTCATTGCCGCAACGATGTCGGCCAATGTAACCGTTGGCGGTGGCGGTGGCGGTGTTTGCTGTTTCTGTTGCTGCTGCTGTCCCGAGGAGTCCTCGGGAGGCTGTTGGGAGGTCTCTCCGCCTTGACTAGAACCCCCAACGTCTGGGTTGGCACGAGTACGAGTCATTCTGAAATTCAAAACAGCAGCGATCAGTACATGTCATACTTAAAATTCCATATGCAACAGTAGGTGTTGAAGTGACTCATGAATAATTTGCACAACATTCACATATATTGATAAAGCATAAACTTTATACAATATACATTATTCTCGGGCCTCCGAGAATTCGTGCTCATGTCGTCACTATCTATACATACCCTACTGCCTACACCACATGTCACCGATTACAAAAGTTTGGCTTACAATACTCTAGCTTCCCTACTTGGCAACCGTAACCCCCTACTCGGAGTAGAACTTGACCTCCTGCAGGTCGTCCTCCTCCGGTACCTCTGCTGGTGGCTCCGGATCTACCACCTCTTCTCCCATCTCGGGTTCTCCCATTGCCGGAAGACCCAAGACCACCGGTATGCCCAATACCGGAGGCACGAGGTCCTGCAACGCGTGAACCTCGTCCATGGCCTGGTTGTAGTCTTCTTCCCAGCCTTGCCCTTCCTCAATAGCGTCGTCTCGCTCTTGAGTAAGGTCCTCGTTCTGTTGGGTTAGAGTCTGCACCAGTTCTTGCAACGCCTCGATGTCGACACGGCTCTTCTTCTTCGCCTTCTTCAGACGATGCAACTGATTATGCTATTCGTTCAGTCGCTTGATCATCGGAAGGAGCCCATTGCGGAGTGCGCTGTGAGCACTCTCGAAATGGTCTCCACGACTTGTGCTCTCCTTGAGCTTTGCGGCGAGATGCTCCGTATGAACAGTTTGGCTGTCCATCACGGCCTTTCCCGTCCTCATTTGGAGGCTGAGATTCGCCTCCGCGGGGCTGTAATTTGGGCAACCCGGGTCTGTTGCCTCCAGATACCTCCCTTCCCACACCTGATTCGCCCGTCCCTCCACCGGAACGAGCGCGTATGGAGTGCCCTCCATCGCTCTCACGTGTAGCTGGCAGAAACGTGACATGGTGTCACGGGCTGCCACTTGCCACCTTCCCTCGGGTTGTCTACCTCTCACCGTGACGGTGAACGGCGCCCACCCGGGTGGCGTAGGACCTGCAGGAACCTCGACATGGATGGTCCACGTCTTGTTCCCCTCCTCGCCTTCTTCCTTGGCGAAGTACTGCGGCATCTGGTTGTACCTGAAATATTGAAGCATCTGCCTTAATGCTTCCGAATAGCCGCTATGGCGAGAACAGTGAGATTCCACCGACCCGTTCTCGAACTGTTTATCCGCTGTCATCTGTAAAAATATATCTGAGAAATGTCAAATATTTATTTGGACAGTAAACCATTGGTTTATAACATCAAACATGTCATTGAACCCATAAAACTTGGAAACATAGTTCAAACTTAAACAAATTTGACTGTTGATCTGCTGTCCAATATGACAGCCCTGACCAGTTTCCATTTCAACCAGATTTAGACCATGCTAATTGCAAAACCAACTCTGGAGCTCAACATCAAAGTTAAAGCTAACTTCAATAGATTTCCAGAAAGTATTTTCTTGTCCTACGATCTGTCCTGATTCAAGAGTTATGAGATGTCAAAGTTAACAGAATTTCTGGAGAAAATTGGACAGCACCACCCTGCTTTAGGTACTGGTTTGATCCAAGAATTCCAGTTAATTCTATTCCCAGTATGACAAAACTTTATGTTAAAAAGTTGTAATTCATCTCATGAAATTTTCAGAACTACCTCATTTTCTATTTTTGGATTTTTATGCAGGAAGTTATGCTCAATTTTCAGAGAGTTACAGAGAGTTTTTACTCTGCCCTGTTTTCTGGACAGTTTCCACTCTGCTGCATGTTTCGATTGGTTAAGGGATGAAACACCTCTGGACCTCAACAGAAAAGTTGTAAAGCTCTTCCAAAGATTTCCAGAAATGTATCATACGACCCCAACCTCAAAAGAACTCAACCCCTAACCTCTGATTAACTTCAGCCTTCAATCGGCTGAAAACAGGGGACTCTGTACTTAGTCTCGTATAAGTTGAAAACTTATTAACTTTGAATATCCTGATTAAGGGAAGGAGTTACATCAAAGTTTTAGTGCTACGGATCAAAACTTTCAAGTTTTCAATGAAGTTGTTCATTTAGTGGAGTGTGACGTCGATGCGTCACCAGACCATATCGGTACTACGTCCTCACAAAGAAAAATCCTATACCGGACTTAGCCGGCTTCGTTAGTTCAGTGGCACTAAACGTCTCTCGCACACGGATACTACACGTCTACCATTTAATGGTTAGACTACCTGCAGATAATTCACACAATCGTCAGACTCGGCTGCACACCGAGCCCGGTATCCATACAGTTCGTACACCCGACCGTCATCACTCGCCCGAATGTTCTCAAGCCAAACATGCCTTGAGCTACATGTTCACGTTACTGACCACATGACGGGGTCTCCCAAATTGCACCATGCACACCAGGGACAGACGTTGCTCGAATACCCCAAACGACATAAAGTGTCATAGAGGACATTAAAGCGGGTCAGGTTACCTGCCACCCGTGGGGCTCCACCCTTCAGCTTGTGCGCACTGGTGGACAGCGCTTACGTGCACCCCCAAGACATAAACGTCCCGAGATGCACGATTTTCCGACATAATAAAATAGGTTAATATGCCACTTGCTATACACTAATAACATCCTTATATGGGCTACTAACTCGTTTCTCACTGAATTTTTGAAAAAGATGACCTTTGTAGTGCGTTAAGCCTCAAGCGAGCTCTGATACCAACGCTGACATGACCCCCACGGTCTTGTCGAGCCAGGATCACGCTGAGGGATGCTGCGTTGCACAGCACCGAATAACACACATCAAAGGTACAAAGCGGAAGCAAAATTTTTATTACATAAACTGGTTTATGAACATTTTACATCAAAATATGTCCAGTCTACACTCACTGGCGTAGACTACGCATCAAGTTCACGTTCAGCCCATGAACGTGTCCTTGCTAGCACGCACGCACACTAACACGGCAGCGTGCACGACTCCCACTCGACGGGGTTCCCCTCCTGGGGTTCCGTCTCCTCCTCGGGAGTCTCTTCCTCATAGAACCCTGCAAAAGCTTCAAACACAAGCAGTGAGCACGAAGGCTCAGCAAGACTGACCCGTCTCTTCTAAACATGGAACTTCTATATGAGGGGTGATAGGTACAGGAGATAAAACAAGTTGCAAGGACTCGCCTAATTAGTGGAACCTTACTTTCAAGTTTTAGCAGCAAATTGTGGAGAACCTTACGCTAAGGCACATGAGAGAGCTGCAATCAAACAAGAAACGCATTTCTCTCATGTACTTTGCCCAAAGTTGAAAGGAACTTTAGTTAGCTCTAAGCTACAGCAAATCATTAACAATCAAAGTCCATATTTCAATCAGCAACATTTTAACATGTAACTAGCCTGTTCTTTCTACGTCACGGTACAGTGAACAAGTGGTACTCACTGACCGCGAGGGACGGCGATTATAATCGATTTACACCTGCAGGGTTACCCGAATAACCCGTCACGTACGCCCCTACTTGATGTTGCCTACAGCAACCATCACGGACGCCGTACGCAACCACCTTTCACCCGTCAGCCAAATATTGAACCGGTCCGATCGTCCCGAGCAAGAGGTCTCTGCACGCGCATCTCAGTGCCGCCAGCCGATTAACACCTCAAGCTCTCAACCTACCCTCTGAACGACGGGCAATGCCTCAATACCCAGCTACCCGAGTTACATCGGTTTCCCGGTTCCCATATAGCCGGTAGGTCTTCGGTACTGTTCTAGCTTGTTCAACAGGCCCGCACACGGCTCGGTCCTCAATCGACACAAGAGGAGCTATAGAACACAGGCCCCAAAGTCCTTCTTCCCTTACTCTCCGCTCGGTCTCATTTTTCTTGCCATGTGTATCATGTGCTATTTCTACCCGAGTCGAGTGCCCCTAGCCTATGCTCGCGAGTAGTTCCAACTACTCGACTTGTACCGAATCCTACACTATCTCAGCATGGCAGTAGCTAACGGGGTTTGTAATGCTAATCACAGTTCATGGTTCTCTTGGCTATGCAATTGGGTTTCCAAACAAGACTCCAATGCAATAAGCAATCATACTCAAGTAAGTGCTCAAAACAATAAAACTTTGTAAAAATGTTAATGCAAACCGGGGCTTGCCTTGCTGCTCTTGGTCGTAGGCTAGCTTCTCTTCCGGAGTAATGAAGTCTAGGACTTCGGGTTCCTCCTCGACCTTAGCGACTACATGAGATACAAGTACATGTATCAATTTAAATGCATTTGAATTGAATTTAAATTGTGAAGGTTGTAAGTCTTACTAGACAGACCCAATGACTCTGAAATTTTTACTGTGGCTTGGTTACAACCTAAACAAAGACTTGGTCAAGTTTTAGTTCCAGCAAAGCTCATTTGAGCTGTCCACAAATAATTATGTCCTTGACCTTAATTGGAACTCTTAGGGTGTTCTAGGGATTTTCATGGAGCAAGCCATGACTTTCTGAAAACTAGATTTTCAGAGGGCTCTAATGGAGTAGGTTTCACTTAATTTGAAGGTTCCTAGCTAAAGATATGAGCTAAACAATTTCAGAGAAAATTCTGAAAATGTTTCTGAACATTTTGTATTTTCTCTGGAACAGTTTCATTAATCACACCATTAGGTGGATCAAATGAGCTCAAATGGATCCGAAATTTTTATGGCAGTTCAGGGATATTTTGATGAACATCCCAGCAAATTTTCAGAATTTTCCTCCAAAGGATTCTCCAGTTAAAATTCCAAACAGTTTAAATTTGAGGAATTAATTTCAGGAGAAATAAGGATTTTCATGAAGTGAAACTTGATTTGCTGGAAAGTACTCAGAGAGCTGAATCCAACAAAATTTGGTTCACTCGATTTGGAGTTTCCTAGCCCAAGTTATGAGGATTTGAAGTTTGAATGAAATCTGAAAATCGGGAAAAGTTTAAATCTGCCGGTGGGTCCACGGTACACGTGTCGGACACGGGAGCGATGGCACAACGGGGTCTACGGGGTTTTTGCGCGCCAGCACACCAGATCCGAGCCGCAGCCTGATCCCGATTTAAAATACGAGCCGCTGACAGCGGGGCCCCACCCCCTTCGTCTACGTCTCGCCGCCCGCGCTCTGCCGCTGCGATACCTCGCCGGCAACCTCTGTGGAGCTCCAAACTTCATGATTCTGGCCGCCCCTGCCTACTTTCACTCAGGGAACATGATTCCGGGCTCAGTTCGTCATGAAAATGGCCGGTACATGGTCGGCGACGAGCGGCAGCCTCGGGAGAACTTCGGCCGTGTCGGCCGACCTCCCTAGCACCTCAATCACTCGAGCAAACGGTCGGGAAGCATCAGTGGACCTTAGTAAAGGTGGACATGAGCTCCACCGAGCTCGGAAAGGGCTGTGTTGGGCTGTCACCGTGCGACCTAGGCCAGATATCGGGATTTCTACTAAAACTCGAATAACAGCGGTTTCCCTCCACGGTTCGTCGTGGTTCCTGCTCCTATGGACTCGTATGGGCACCTAGAAGTGATCCTCTCCACGAGAGGATGAGTGGTGCAGTGTGGGTTACGAATTTCGCGGATCGGTGCAGACTCCACTTTTGCACACCGTCGCGAAAACATGAAATTCCGGCGTGAGCGGTCTTTGTCACACCACCGGAGCTTGCGGGAATGAAAGAGGGACTGAAGGCGAACCTCTTTGCTGTTCACAGATTGGTGAACTGTGGGCTGTGGTGGCCGGATGGATCGTTCCTGCGGTGGCGACTCGAGCTGAACCGGCAGAGGAAAGATCGTCGTGGTGGAGCTCGGGAAGGACTGCTCCGAGCCTGAAACCGACGCGAGGGTGTCGAGGAGGGCTTGGCGCACCTGGTGCTGGTCACGGATCGCCGTGGGAGCCTTGGGGTTGGCCGGGCAATGAGGGACCGAAGATTCACTCGGGCGGCGAGGGTTTCAGTCTGTTGGGCGAGAACACGTCAGGGTAGTGATGGGGAGCACCGGCGACCGCTCGGGCACATAGATAAGGGCCCCGGGAGTCGGTTCAGCGGCCGTGGGCGGCAAGCAGCTGGTGGTGCGGCGGCCTCCCCTCGGTGGCGCCCTCGGGAGAAGCTCGGGGACCCGAGCACTGAAAGTTCACTCGGTTGAATTTCCTCAGTGGCTGACATGTGGATCCCAGTTTTCTTTTAACCTCTGAAATTAACTCCATATCACTGTTGTAAACAGTGAGCCCTAAAATGCCCATTGTAATTTGAATTATTCACCCCTGAGCCATTTGAATTGGTTAGAATTCAAATTGGGTTTGGTTTGACTAAATTTCAGCACATGTTCAGTTTGAAATACAAATAAAGTTTGAATTTGCTACACTTAGCTCATGTCAAGATCAACTCCAAATGGAGTGAAAATTGGTGTGTGAGCTCACAAAAATGTGCTGAGTAAGAATATGCCTCCCACTTTTGTATTCATGGGATAAAAACAGTTTGAATTTGAATGTGGGTTCAAACTACCCTCTTTTTATCTATACCCAAAAGTACCTCAAAAAGGTTTTGAATTTGGGTGAAACTTGGCATGGACATTCCTAGCAATGTGTCAGAGTTTTCAAAATGTCCAGCCCCTAGATGATGCATGTGGGAAATACCACTTTTGCATTTTGTGAGTTTATTCTCTAATGAGCATGTTGATAATGGTTACTTGCTCTTCAAATGTGTTCATCCACTTTCTTCAAATGAGGTGTTTGGTGTGGTGATGAACACTTTAAACATGTGTCAAAAACTGAGGCCTTTACAATCACCACATCCACACTTGATCTCTACACCCATATTCATCATAAAACCCCATGAAAGCCTGTTAAAACATGCAAGAACACGTACAAACTGGTTTAATAAAACAGCACCATAGGATTTGCATTCATCTACCCCATTGCATCTTGAGTAAAGTTTGTGCATGATGATTGATTTCTGTAAATTTTGTATGTGCGTGGTCGTGAGTAGAAGGACAAGCTCAAGAGGCCATCTACTAGGAACTACAGCACCAAGACGTCGAGACGCTTGAGCAACAAGAACCACGGGAGCAAGGCAAGTGCCCCTTGACCATATTGATCCCATGTTTCGAAACTGTTTTGTTTGCGAAAACTCGTATGCTTGAGTCAACTTGATGGGACACCCTTTTATAGGAGTACTAGTTTTGTTAACCATCCTTGTCGCTGGGAAAGTTGATGAGTCGGGTATGATCGTTTTTCCTTTTTGCTTCGCTTAATCTACGGGATACGGGAAGCTGAAATAAAATATGGTTAGCTACTGCACTCATATGAATAATGTTGATGACAACTATGGGGGAGATCTAGGCAAGCTTGGTTCGTGGATGTTGCTGAATGAGATGGTGGTTTACTTGCCGTAGATCTAAGGACCGGTTCATGCCAGCACATGTCAGGAAAACAGTGCCACCACAAGGCCAAATATGGATGCGGCTTAGCTGACTAATTAGGTCTGTTGCTAGCTTGTTATGCACCGTTGGATGGCGCAGGGAATGGGAGACGAGAGGGACTGTCCTAGGAACTGCATGGCACAAGAGGGGGCCCATGGGTGGGAGAATGATGATTCGAGCCTGCCGGTGAAACCTCAGTGGGTCCATACATCTAGTAGCCCCTTTGTAAAGGCTATTTTGTGATCTCTTGGCCATACACCGACGGTTGTGTACTAGTATAATGGAGGGTTTGCAGTCGCCGATGGGTGACGAAATCACGAACTTGTGGGTAAAGTGGTGCCACTTCTGCAGACTGTAAAACTATCATGATAGCCGTGCTTCCGGTCACAAGCACCTGGCCAACTCACATGATTAGAGGGAAAACTTGGGATGGTTATTCGGTATGGTTATGGTATGGTCAGTGAGATTGGTTTTGGGACTGTTTTGAGTCATGACAATGAGTTTGGTTTCGGTTATATGAATATGAGATGGTTATGAATATTTATGAGTATGAGATGAACTTGAGAAAGATTAATGAAAGGATGAGACTTGATAAATGATGAATTATGATGAGAGAATGTTGCTGAATTACTTGATTATGATGGGATAAATTTCATCTAGAAATAGTTGCTGTTTTTACCATGTTTGTGAAATAAAACTTGCTTGCTGCAATGAGCCTTTTTATTTCCTACCTTGTTGTAAGCTACATGTCATACTTTTTCCCGCACTTGCTGAGTACGGCATGTACTCACCCTTGCATTCCCCACACATACTTCAGCAATAGGAGAAGAATATTTTGAGGAACATGTGGAGTACTAGGCGTGCGCACTACCGTCAACATGTCTGTGGAGTTGAACTTGGAGCCTGCTGTCTTAGTCATTTTCCGCTGTCGTTTAAAGTCTTCCGCTGCAAGAATAAGTTAGAGATTTATGAGTGAGACATTGAGTCATTGTAATAAAGTACTTAAACACTATTTATTCATGGTTGTATTCTGAATTCAGTTTGTGGATTACATGTGTATGTGTGATGAACATCCTGGGCACACATATGCATTCACTTGGTTCTATTTTTGAAACCGTGTGTCACAGATTGGCATCAGAGCCACGTTGACCGTAGGACGCAAGACTAGGTAGAATGGACACTCTAAAACACATAGGAACACCCCTCTAAACTGCTATTTTCGAAAATTGCTTGCTGCTGCACTTTACTTGTCAATTCAGCCACCGCAAAGTGCTACTTTCAGCCCCTCTTTTCTGTTCTTTTGGACAGCAACACTTTTGCTTTCTTGCTCCATAGCTTCTGAAGTTTTAGAGTTATTTATTCCTTCTCTAAAGTTTCTCATGTCTTGTTTATTGATGCCGGTGATCAGGAGCACGGCACACATGAGTACTCGTCCACCACCACGTGGGAGTGCACTTAACCCCATTGAGGTGTCCGATGGACCATATTGGGAGGAGGTGAAGACGGAACCTCATGATGAAGAGGAAGTCAATAGCTCTATGCATGAGGAAGAGGACCCGGAAGAGGTGGAACCATTCGAAGACATGGAAGATGATACACAAGAACGGCATTGGTACGCACCTCAGGAGGACTTTCATACGGGCTTACACCCCGTGGAGCCTCATGAAGCTATGTCGGGAGGAGATGAATCCGTAGAGGAGCCACCCCTTGCTGAGGACAAGAATGAAGGTGATGAACGGGCCAACCGTTCAGTTCAAGAATTCCGGTCCGACGGGATGGAAGGAGGACACATATGCAAGGAGCTCAAAGAATTTCTGGATTGCTGCAGCTTATACCGGGAGTATGTTCTCAAGAAGTCCCTTGTCTCAGACATGAAGAGTGGAAGTCTGACGTAACCATCCTATCTAAAGGTAGGGTTTTCACTCGGCACTTCACACCCACATGGAGAGCTACAAGGGCAGAAGCAATCGATGATGCTGCATGGGATGCACTCACCGGACTGTGCTACGCCTTCCATGAGCAGCTTGAGGACACCACTTTTGAGCTGCACCCGTATCGGAAGAGTGGTACAAGGGAGATCATTGGACTCCATGTAACAGCTCTTTCCAACCCACAAGCTGCTGACAAGTCTTAGAGGTTACTTGTGGAGTTAGGAAACCGCTATGCAAGCGCACAAGAAAAGATCCGTTACCTTCGCAAGAAGCTGTATTTGCTGGAGAAACAAGAGGAGACTCGTGCCAACACAGGAACAAATGGAGCACCAATGTCATCTATCCCTACATGGACAGCCGACTCACCATGGCGTGCGCCCATGTATGGACCACCCCCGTCACACGGTGAGAACAGCACCGGTTCACATGATTAAGTTTAGGTTTCCCATTGAATAAGCTGTAATAGGAACGTTTAGATCGTAGTAGGATGAAATAAGAGTGGTATGCAGAATTTAATGATGATTGCTTGTGTTTGTGTGCTGGTGTGAGTTGTGGGACGCTTCAGCGAATGTCCACATCCACACATAGTGGAGAGATGTGAGATGCTTTGGCACTTGTTAACATCCTCATATAGGCTGATATAAATAAAAAAAGTTGCTTAGTTCATAGACCTTGATGCATATAGTTGGGAAATCGTTTCTTTCAAATTACGAATCCTATTCCGAGAGTAAGCCTTAAAATAAGGGGGTAGACTTTCTTGCCAACCTTATCATCTTGGATTCCTAAGGGATTGACATAATACTTGGAATGGATTGGTTAAGCAAGCACAACACAGTGATTCAATGTGCTCAGAGGATCGTGCAGTTGACGAGTGAGCACGGTACTCGTATTGAGTTCGAGGAAGCCCAACCTACGATGGAGAAAGCAGTGCTGAACCATGTCAAAGAAGCGAAATTGGAAAGCATTCCGGTGGTTCAAGAATATTCAGATGTGTTCCAGGAAGAACTTCCAGGTATGCCATCTGACAGGGACATTGAATTTGCCATTGATTTAGTACCCGGAACTGCACCTATAGTGAAGAGGCCGTATAGGATGCCCTCTAATGAACTAGTGGAGCTCAAGAAGCAAACTAAGGAGCAGCTAGAAAAGGGGTTTTATACGCCCAAGCTCGTCACCATGGGGAGCCCCCGTGCTCTTCATAGACAAGAAGGATGGGACCCAAAGGATGCGTGTGGATTATAGGTCTGTCAATGAGGTGACGAACAAGAATAAATACCCGCTGCCCCGTATAGAGGACCTGTTCGACCAAATGGAAGGTGTCTAAATTTTCTCCAAGATTGATCTTCGGTTGGGATATTTCCAGCTGAAGATTAAGCCCTCCGACATACCCAAGATTGCATTTTGAACACGGTATGATTTATATGAATATACCGTTATGTCTTTTGGGTTAACGAATGCATCTGCATACTTTATGTACCTCATGAATAAGATCTTCATGGAGTACTTGGACAAGTTCGTCGTGGTTTTCATCGACGACATCATGGTGTATTCGAAAAGCGAGGAAGAACATGAAGAACACTTGAGATTGACATTGCAGAAACCGCGAGAGCATCAATTGTATGCCAATTTCAGCAAGTGTCAATTTTGGCTAATGGAGATATCGTTCCTAGACCACATCATCTCCGAGGGAGGAGTATCGGTTGATCCTGGAAAAGTGGGAGATGTTCTGAAGTGGAACCAACCGCAGAATGTGACAGATATTCAGAGTTTCCTTGGGATGGCTGGATACTACCGCCAGTTCATCAAGGATTTCTCCAAAATATCAAAGCCTATGACTGAATTACTCAAGAAAGGGAAAGCATTTCAGTGGACACAAGCATGTCAAGACAGCTTTGAGGAGCTAAAGAAGAGATTAACAACAGCGCCGGTTTTAGTATTGCCAGACGTGAGCAAGAGTTTCGATATATATTGTGACGCATCAAGACAAGGGCTTGGATGTGTGCTCATGCAAGGAGGCCAAGTGGTAGCCTATGTATTTAGACAACTAAAGAAACATCAGCTGAATTACCCCACACATGACCTAGAACTTGCAGCCGTGGTACATGCCTTGAAGATTTGGAGGCATTTCATCCTTGGTCACCGATGTGAGATCTATACGGATCACAAAAGCCTCAAGTAAATATTCACGCAAACGGATCTGAATTTGAGGCAACGTCGATGGTTGGAACTCATCAAGGATTATGATGTTGGAATCAACTATCACCCTGGAAAGACCAATGTAGTAGCTGATGCGTTGAGCCGAAAGGGAGCATGTCACCAGCTCACGGTTCGGGAGCTGCCACCCAAGCTGTGTAAGGAGTTTGAACGGTTACATCTCGGGTTCTTCAACGAGATGGAGGTGATAGAACTGAACTCAACACTGGAACAAGAGATACGAGATGGCCAAGTAACGGATGAGGAAATCAAGGAAAGAATCTGACAAGATATAGAAAAGGATTTCAAGGAAGATGAGAAAGGCAGGCTTTGGTTAGGGAAAAAGATTTGTGTGCCTAACGTGAAGCACATCCGCGACACAGTATTAAAGGAGGCACATGACTCACCTTATTCCATACATCCCGGATGTACAAAGATGTACAAGGACCTGAAAACTTGCTATTGGTGGGATGGTATGAAATAGGACAGCTGAATATGTCTCCTTATGCGACACGTGCCAACGAGTGAAGGCCGAACATCAAAGACCCGCTGGATTGTTGCAGCCATTGAAGGTACCCGAGTGGAAGGGGGAAGACATCAGCATGGATTTCATAGTCGGATTGCCATGTACTCAGTCGGGTTACGACTCTATTTGGGTTATCGTGGACCGATTGATGAAAACAGCTCATTTCCTTCCTGTTAGAACCAAGTACAGCGTCGCACAACTAGCCGAGCTGTATATGGAGCAAATCGTGTGTCGCCATGGAGTTCCAAATAGGATAGTTTCAGATCGGGGTTCTCAATTTACCTCTAGGTTCTGGAAGAAGCTGCATGAAGCCATGGGTACACGACTGAATTTCAGCTCCGCTTATCACCCGCAAACCGACGGGCAAACTGAGAGGACAAATCAAATTTTAGAAGACATGTTGAGAGCTTGCGCCTTGAAACATGGGCATAATTGGGATAGGAGCTTGCCGTATGCTGAATTCTCATACAACAACAGCTACCAAGCCAGCTTGAAGATGTCACCTTTCGAAGCATTGTATGGTAGACGGTGTAGAACGCCGCTGTTTTGGAATGAGACTGGAGAAAGCCAGGTGTTTGGACCCGAAGTGTTGCAAGATGCCGAAAAACAAGTCCAAACGATACGAGAAAACTTAAAGGCTGCTCAGTCACGACAAAAAGGTTATGCGGACAATAGGCGAAGAAGATTGACCTTTGAAGTGGGAGACTTCGTGTATCTTAAGGTATCGCCTATCCGAGGCCGACGACGGTTCAACGTCAAGGGCAAGTTAGAACCTCACTACATCGGGCCATTCAAGATTTTGGGCAAGCGAGGAGAAGTGGCCTATCAACTAGAACTGCCAACGCATCTCTCCGACATGCACCACGTGTTTCACGTATCCCAACTCAAGAAGTGCTTAAGAGTACAGGAAGAACAAGTACCGATGGATGAACTCGAACCTCAAGAGGATCTGACCTACGCGGAACACCCCGTCAAAATTTTGGACATGAAGGAAAGGGTCACGAGGAACAAAGTGATCTGTTGGTGCAAGGTACAATGGAGCCATCACATGGAAGCCGAAACTACATGGGAGCGTGAGGAAGATCTCAAGGCAGAATTCCCTCATCTATTCTCCACTCTATCGAATCTCGAGGGCGAGATTTAGTTTAAGGGGGGTAGGCTTGTAACACCCTCAAATTCATTTCCATGCATTACATACATTTTTCATGTAGAGAAGCATTATAAAAGAAGTAGAAATGGATAAAGAACTATGGAAATGGAGAAAGAACCATAGAAATGGAGAAAGAACCATAGAAATGGAGAAAGAACCATAGAAATGGAGGAAGGAACCATAGAAAGGGAGGAAGAATCACAAAAATGGATAAGGGAATATAGAAATGGAGAATGGGGCATAGAAATGGAGAAGGGAAATATAGAAATGGAGAATGGGGCATAGAAATAGAGAGGGGAATGTAGAAATGGAGAATGGGACATAGAAATGGAGAGGGGAATGTAGAAATGGAGAATGGGACATAGAAATGGGGAGGGGAATGTAGAAATGGAACAAGTGACATAGAAATGGTGAGGAATGGGAAAAAGATAGCTGAAATGAGCCATTCCCAAAATTCCCCAAATTTTCCCCAAAATTTCCAAATTCCCCAATTCCACAAAAGGGGAATTTTCCCCACATTTGGGGGGAATTTTCCCCAAATTGGCCGCACCAATTAAGGGGGAGACCCCTTGGACGCAACCCTTAAGGGGGGAAACCCTATTCCCCACCTTTAGGACTCTTTGGTTAAGTCCCCCACCTCTAGGACTCTTTGGTTAAATCCCCCACCATTAGGACTCTTTGTTTCCACCTTTAGGACTCTTTGGTTGAGTCCCATCTTGCTAGGACTCTTTGTTTCCACCCCTAGGACTCTTCCCCCCCTTATAAATATAACCCCACCCCCTGGCCGCACCCCTCTCCCTTTTGGTCATCCCCCCTGCTGCCAAGCCCCCTTCCTTGCTGCCAAGTCGCCAAGTTCCCCCCTCGCCGGATTTTGGCCGCTGTTGAGCTCCGTCACACCTCGCTGTCGTCGGAGAAGAAGCCCGACGATCTGTTCTGCCCTAATCTTCCATAGAAAAATTCCCTGCTGCTGCCATTGCTAGAAGAAAGGCCCTGCCACAAGGAGGAAGTGAGGTAGGTCTCCATTACCCATCTTACGACATCGCCGCTATTTCTACGCATCCATTTTCTTCGCCCCCTTCGAGCAGAAACTTTTACGTGTGGACAGATCACGTTTTGATCGGTTTTTGACGGTGAAATTGATGTAGATCTTGAGTCAAGATCATCACCACGTCCACACTTGATCTCTACACCCTTGTTCATCATAAAACCCCATGAAAGCCCGTTAAAACATGCAAGAACACGTACAAACTGGTTTAATAAAACAGCACCATAGGATTTGCATTCATCTACCCCAATGCATCTTGAGTAAAGTTTGTGCATGATGATTGATTTCTGTAAATTTTGTATGTGTGTGGTCGTGAATAGAAGGACAAGCTCAAGAGGCCATCTACGAGGAACTACAGCACCAAGACTTCGAGATGCTTGAGCAACAAGAACCATGGGAGCAAGGCAAGTGACCCTTGACCATATTGATCCCATGTTTCGAAACTGTTTTGTTTGCGAAAACTCGTATGCTTGAGTCAAATTGATGGGACACCCTTTTATAGGAGTTACTAGTTTTTTTAACCATCCTTGTCGACTGGAAAGTTGATGAGTTGGGTAGGGTCGTTTTTCCTTTTTGCTTCGCTTAATCTACATGGTTATCTACTGCACTCATATGAATATGTTGATGAGAACTTGATGATGTTAATGAGCATGGAATCGGGGAGATCTAGGCAAGCTTGGTTCGTGGATGTTACTGAATGAGATGGTGGTTTGCTTTCCATAGATCTAAGGACCGGTTCATGCCATGTGACACCCTCAATTCTGTGGAAAACCACGGAACCGAGAACTGATGCATATGTGTGCCTAGGATGTTCATCACAAATATACATATGTTCCACAAACTGAATTCAGAATATATTTTACCACGAATAACAGGGTTTATTACAAAGTCTCATGAGTCTTGGACTGATGCTAACAGTGAAAATCTTATCTAAGCAGCGGAAGTCTAACTCTAAGCAGCGGAAGTCTTTATTCTAGTGCGGAAGCAATCTAAGAAGCAGCAGTGGCTCCATCTCTATTCCATCCCCACAGGCAAGGTTGAGAACAGATTACACTCCTAATGCTCCAATTGGTCTTCATAGTATTCTTCCCCTGTTGCTGATGATGATGTAATAATGCAAGTTTGAGTACAATGATGTACTCAGCAAGTGTAGGAAAATATGATATGTAGCCCACAACAAGGTAGGTATAAAAAGGCTCATTGCAGAAAGCAAAGTTATTTCTGAAAACCACGATAAAACAGTAACTTAGCTTAAAGTGAATGTAATCCCAACATGTATCAAAATACCAACATACCTCCATTGTGTTTCATCACTTTCCATGTATCAACTGGACATTCATCTTTTTCAACTTTGCTCGCGAATACCTCCTCGTATTCGCTACCATCTCAGGAATACCATCTCGTATTCGCTACCATTTCATCTCATAAACAATTCCGTCTCACACCGAGACCCATCTCGTTGCCATGACTCAATAGTCATGCAGCCAAATTCTATCACTCGGACTCATCAGTCCCAAAAACCAAAACCATAACCAAACCATAACCAAAACCATAACCAACTAATCATGTGGGTTGTCCATGCGCTTGTGACCGTAAGCTCGTCTATCATGATAGTTTTAAGACTCTGCAGAGTTTGTACCACTTTACCCACAAGTTTGTGATTTTGTCACCCGTCGATGACTGCAGAACCTCCATTATACCAGTACACAACCGTCGGTGTATGGTCAAGAGATCACAAAATAGCCTTTACAAAGGGGTTACTAGATGTATGGACTCACTAAGGTTTCACCAGCAGGCTAGAATCTCCAATTCTCCCACCCACGGGCCCCCTCTTGTGCCATGCAGTTCCCAGGGCAGTCCTCACTCGACTCCCATTCCCCACGCCTTCCACGGTCCATAACAATCTAGCAACTTACCTAATTACTCGGATAAGCCGCGCCCATACTTGGCCTTGTGGTGGCACTGTTATCCTAGCATGTGCTCGCATGAACCGATCCTTAGATCTATGGCAAGTAAGACCACCATCTCATTCTACCTCATTCACAAACCCAGGATTGCCTAGATCTCCCTCCGATCCATGTTCATTAACAACATCAGTTTCTCATTATCATTACGAGTGCAGTTAGCTAGACACATCTATCTCGCTTCCCAAAATCCTGTGGACTCAACGAAGCAAAAGTAAAAACCATACCAGACTCATAAACTTCCCTGGCGACAAGGGTGGTTTAACCAAAACTAGTAAACTCCTATGAAAGGGTTTCCCATCATGTTTGACTCAGCACATACACCTTTTCGCAAAAAAATAGTTCTTCCAAAACATAGGATCAATATGGTCAAGGGGCACTTGCCTTGTTCTTGTGGCTCTGGATGCTCTTGGATCTCGAAACCTTGTTGTTGCAGCTCGTCATAGACAGTTCCCTGAGCTTGTCCTTCTATACACGATCACGCACATACAAGATTCACAGCAATCAATATCATGCACAAACTCTAATCAAGATGCGATGATGCATATGCATGTTAATCCTATGATGTAGTTTTTATTAGATCTGTTCACACGTGTTCTTGCATGTTTGCATGGCTTTTACGATGAACAAAGGTATTCGGATCAAATGTGGACGTGGTGATGATCTTGACTTTAGATCAAACCGATCAACACGTGATCTGTCCCCGAAAAAGCTTCTGTTCGAAAGGAATCGAAGAACAGATGCAAAGAAAACGCGATGATGTCGTAAGGTGGTATTGGAATCCTACCTTACTCTCTTCAGTCCTCCCTCCTAGCAAAACAGATCGTCGGGGCTCCTCCGGCGATGTCGATCATGATCCAGGCTCGTCGGCGGTCTCTTCCGGCAGTTGTACTCCAGCGAAGAGGTTTACTCGGCGAGCTAGGGGCTAGGGCTCTATGTTGTCTGCTCGAGAGTTGGAAAAGAAGTTCGTGGTTGCGGCCAAAGGTTTTTGGTTCTATTTATAACCGGGAAGATAAGAGTTCTAATCTGATTGGACGTCGAATAAGAGTCCTATTCAAACTGTTTTTAGATCTTAACAACTTATCCTAGATTGGTTTGATGCGGTAACATTGTGGAAATCGTGTTGGTTTCCTCCCGTACCAGTATTCCCGTGCGTACAGTAGCAAAACCGCTTCAGAATCACGTTACCTTCGCGGCGGTGAGCTCCGGAAGCCTCACGTGTCCTGTGGGAACCTGGGATCCCTTTTCCGAAGAGGCGGGCTCCGGTTGTGCCGCGTGTCAGGTGGGCGAGACCTCCCTCTTCCTCAAAGGTGAGCTCCGCTTGCGCCACGTGTCCTGGCGGTCGGGAACCTCCCCTCTCTCCAGAGACGAGCTCCGGGTGCACCACGTGTCAGTTCCGGACCTCCCCCTCTCTTTGGAGGTGGCTCCGGCGGTGCTATGTGTCAATTCCGGACCTCCCCTTTCTTCGGAGGTGGCTCCGGATGTGCCACATGTCCTAACAGTGCCATACTTCCTTTTTTTTTTCTCAGAGACGAGCTCCAAGATTGACACGTGTCTATCAGTGACGGACCTCCCGGAGGTAAGCTCCGGAGGTGACACGTGTCCAATAGGACCGGACCCCTCGGAGGTGAGCTCTGAGAGCGACATGTTTCTAGCGGGGCCGGACCTCTCGGAAGTGAGCTCCGAGAGCGACACGTGTCCCGCGCGGCTGGTCCTCTCTCTTTTCTGTGGTGAATAGCTCCGCAGACGACACGTGTCCTTCGGGACTGGCCTCACTCCTCTGCAGAGGCTAGCTCCGGGGGTAACACGTGTCCCACGGGGTCGGACCTCTCCCCCTTTGCGGGAATGAGACCTGAGCCTGCCACGTAGCCAGTTTAGCGGTGGACCTTCCCCCATTTGCAGAGATGAGCTCCGAACATGCCACGTGGTCAGCGAGCCGCGGGAGTTGTCTTCGTCGCTCTCTGTAAACTGGAATTTGCTCTTTTTGGCTAACTTTTTTTATTCTTTCTCGGTTTCAACTTATTTTAAAAGTGTTTTTCTACATGAAACATGAATACATGCAGAACCCGAAAATGAGGGTGTCACAAATCTACCCCCCTTAAATTGAATCTTGCCTTCAAGATTCATTAGTAGAGAATAGATGGGGGAATTCTGCCTTGATGTCTTCTTCATGCTCCCATGTGGCCTCAGCTTCAGTGTGATGGCTCCATTGTACCTTGCACCATCGGATCACTTTGTTCCTCGTGACCCTCTCCTTCACGTCCAAAATTCGGATGGGGTGCTCTGCATAGGTCAGATCCTCTTGAAGTTCAAGTTCATCCATCGGTACTTGCTCTTCTGGTACTCTCAAGCACTTCTTGAGCTGGGATACATGAAACATGTCATGTATGTCGGAGAGGTGCACCGGGAGCTCTAGTTGATAGGCTACTTCTCCTCGCTTGTCCAAAATTTTGAAGGGTCCGATGTAGCGAGGTGCTAGCTTTCCTTTGACGTTGAAACGTTGTTGGCCACGGATAGGCGATACCTTAAGGTATACGAAGTCTCCTACTTTGAAGGTCAACTTTCTTCGCCTATTGTCCGCGTAGCCCTTTTGATGTGACTGAGCAGCCTTCAAGTTCTCCCGTACCGTTTGGACTTGCTTCTCAGCCTCTTGTAGCACTTCGGGTCCAAACACTTGGTTCTCTCCGGTCTCGTTCCAAAACAACGGCGTTCTACACCGTCTACCGTATAATGCTTCGAAAGGTGAAATCTTCAAGCTAGCTTGATAGCTGTTGTTATAGGAGAATTCAGCGTACGGTAAACTCCTATCCCAACTACGCCCATGTTTCAAGGCGCAAGCTCTCAACATGTCCTCCAAAATTTGGTTTGTCCTTTCGTTTTACCCATCGGTTTGCGGGTGGTAGGCAGAGCTAAAATCCAGTCGTGTACCCATAGGTTTCTGCAGCTTCCTCCAAAATATATAGGTAAACTGAGAACCCCGATCTGAGATTATCCTCTTTGGGACTCTATGGCGGCACACGATTTGCTCCATGTACAGCTCGGCTAGCTATGCAACGTTGTACACGGTCTTAACAAGAAGAAAATGAGCTGTTTTCGTCAATCGGTCCACGATAAACCAGATTGAGTCGTAACCCGATCGAGTACGTGGCAACCCGACGATGAAATCCATACTGATATCTTCCCACTTCCACTCGGGTACCTTCAAGGGTTGCAACAGTCCAGCGGGTCTTTGATGTTCAGCCTTCACCCATTGGCATGTGTCGCATAGGGCAGCATACTCGGCTATATCCCTCTTCATAGCATCCCACCAATAACAAGTCTTTAGGTCCTTGTACATCTTGGTACTTCCGGGATGTATGGAATAGGGTAAATCATGTGCCTCTTTTAATATCGTGTCACGAATGTGCTTCACATTAGGCACACAAATCCTTTTTCCTAGCCAAAGCGTACCCTTCTCATTTTCCTTGAAGTCCTTCTCTATTCCTTGCTGGATCCTTTCCTTTATCTCCTTGATCTCCTCATCCGTAGCTTGGCCATCTCTTATCTCTTGTTCCAAAGAAGAATGGAGTCCCATCACTTCCATCTCGTTCAAGAATCCAAGATGTAATCGCTCGAACTGCTTTCGTAGCTCGGGTGGTAGCTCCCGAACCGTAAGTTGGTGACATGCTCCCTTCCGGCTGAATGCATCGGCCACTACATTGGCCTTTCTAGGGTGATAGTTGGTTCCAACATCATAATCCCTGATAAGCTCCAACCATCGACGTTGCCTCAAATTCAAATCCGTTTGAGTGAATATGTACTTGAGGCTTTTATGATCTGTATAGATCTCACACCGATGACCAAGGATATATTGTCTCCAAATCTTCAATGCATGCACCACGGCTGCGAGTTCCAAGTCATGTGTAGGGTAATTGAGCTTGTGTTTCTTGAGTTGTCTCGATGCATAGGCTACCACTTGTCCCTCCTGCACGAGCACACATCCAAGCCCTTGTCTGGATGCGTCACAATATATGTCAAAGCTCTTGCTTACTTCCGGCAACACCAAAACCGGCGCCGTGGTTAGCCTCTTCTTGAGCTCCTCAAAGCTTTCTTGGCACGCTGGTGTCCATTGGAAGGCTTTTCCCTTCGTTAGCAACTCCGTCATAGGCTTTGCTATCTTAGAGAAGTCCTTGATGAACCTTCGGTAGTATGCAGCCATCCCAAGAAAACTCCGAATATCCTTCACGTTTTGCGGTTGGTTCCACTAAAGAACATCTCCCACTTTTCCGGGATCAACCGATACTCCTTCCTCGGAGATGATGTGGCCTAGGAACGATATCTCCTTTAGCCAAAATTGACATTTGCTGAACTTGGCATACAGCTGATGCTCTCGCAGCTTCTGTAATGTCAATCTCAAGTGTTCTTCATGTTCCTCCTCACTTTTCGAATACACCATGATATCGTCAATGAAAACCATGACGAACTTATCCAGGTACTCCATGAAAACCTTGTTCATGAGATACATGAAGTATGCAGGTGCGTTCGTTAACCCAAAAGACATAACGGTATATTCGTACGAACCATACCGTGTCCGAAAGGCAGTCTTGGGTATATCGGAGGGCTTAATCTTCAGTTGGAAATATCCCGACCGAAGATCAATGTTGGAGAACACTCGGGCTCCCTTCATCTGGTCGAACAGGTCCTCTATACGGGGCAGAGGGTACTTGTTCTTGACCGTGACCTCGTTGAGAGACCTATAGTCCACGCACATCCTTTGGGTTCCATCCTTCTTATGTACGAAGAGCACGGGGGCTCCCCATGATGACGAGCTTGGACGTATAAAACCCTTCTCTTGCTGCTCCTGGATTTGCTTCTTGAGCTCCATGAGTTCATTGACGGGCATCGTATATGGTCTCTTTGCTATAGGTGCGGTTCCGGGTACTAGGTCAATGGAAAACTCGATATCCCAGTCAGGTGGCATACCGGGAAGTTCTTCCGGGAACACGTCCGAAAATTCTTGAACCACCAGAATGCTGTCTAGGGTTGCTTCTCCGACGTGGTTCAACGTTGCCTTCTCGGTTGCTGGTTGGGCTGACTCAAACTCGATACGGGTACCGTGCTTGTTGGTCAGCTGCACGCTCTTTCAGCACATTGAATTACCACGTTGTGCTTACTTAGCCAATCCATTCCAAGTATTATGTCAAGCCCTTGGGAATCCAAGACAATGAGGTTGGCAAGGAAGTCTACCCCCCTTATATTAAGGTGTACTTTCGGACATACTATATTAGTCCTCATCTCTCCACCGGGAGAATTAACCAACATAGTATATTTCTAGTGTGATATGGGTAGATTATACTTGGCAACATACTTGGATGATATGAAGGAATGTGATGCTCCAAAATCAAATAAGATGGTGGCTGGGTGTCACACCCGGTTTCTCTGAAGAATGACCGAGTGATTATCATATGTATGCCAGGATCATTCTCTCATACATGTGATGACAAATAGTGAAGCATCAATTTATTACAAGCCAAGTGTTCAGATATAAATAAGTCTTACATAGCATAATGTCTCGATGGACGATAATATGTTCATAACATGTAAATAAAACAGCAGCGGAATATAAATCTTGTGAGCTTCATCACAGGCGTTGTCCGGGGGACTCCGTGAACCTAGAATCCTTCTTCGGGTCCGAAGTCTTGGTCATTGAACACCACGTCATCCCCTTGACCTGAGCAGCAATTTAAACCAACAGAAAAGCAAGCTTGAGTACCGTTGGTACTCAGCAAGTGTGGGAAAGTTATGTCATGCATGGCTAGAGCAAGGAGAGGTTGAACCCATGGTTAAAGCACTACGCAATTAATACCTATCACCTTAGCTAATTAAGCACCTACATTACTACACAAGTGAAATGGTCCCAATCCCTCAACCCATCATCAATATCAAGTAAACATAGTCTCATCTCCAATGTTAAGCTTCCCGCTTAACATCCTCAACTTCCCAATTCATCGTCCTCTAATCATGAATAAGTCCAAGCCGCTCTTGACCGTGAGCACGACTATCATGATAGTTTTGACCCTGCAGAGTTTGCGCCACTGTACCCACATGTAGTGATTTCATCCCCCGTTGCCGGGTGGACTAAAAGAATCTCCATTATGCCAGTGGCCGCGAACCAGTTCACACTTCCGAGGTGTGTAGCCAGGAGATCACTACGAGGCCTTTACAAAGGGATTCCCGATGAGCGTGGGCCCACTGAGGTTTCACCCCTAACAGCATACAAGAGGCTCCAACCCCGCTGCAGTGGCCCCCTCTTGAGCCTTGCGGTTCATATGGTAGTCCAGCTGACACCTATTCCCCGCACCATCCAAACACCCATACTACGCCAGAGATACACCTAATTATTGGCCAAGCTGCCCCATCTCAGCATGTGGTTGGCACGGTAAAGCCAGGTTACATGCTCCATGAACCGGTCCTTAGGATCCAGGCAAGCACTAAACATAAACCCGAGTCTCGTGCACACAGCACCAACCAAATCATCCAACTTGCCTCGATCCCTACCTCTACATAACTCATAATATCACATTCAAGAGTAAGGTAAACAAGTTGATGATCTCATATCCCACTTATCCCATTCTAAGCATGGCTAAGCATAAGTATATAAATAAATGACATAATAAAATAAATCCCAACCCAGGCTACAAGGAAATAAGATAATGAAAATCTAGGGAAACTTCCTAGCTTGGGTATCATATTCCAAATTGACAATGCAATTAAATTCTTACTACACATCCTAGTATAGGATCAAAGTGGTCAAGGACACTTGCCTTCTTCCTGCTGCTCTGGGAATGGAAAGTCTTGATCTTGAAAGGTGAGAACCGGCTCTGGGGCTGGTTCTACTCATGCCAATACACATAGCAAAAGAAACAACATTCCATAAGCATTCATCCACACATACACTCATGCAAGTCATACATACATACAAATTGCTTCACTTTGTTAGTTACATCCTTGCATAAACATGTATATTCCACCCCTAAACAGGATTTTCAGATCCCCTAATCAACTTTCCAATTGAAACTTTATGTTCAATAATCCTTATATGACATTTCCTAAGGGTATGTATATTTTCTCATATTTTCAGAATTATTCCTATTCCTAAAAGTGAATTTTGGAATTAAAACAGAAACTAAATTGCCTTTTTAGAATTCATTCTCCATCTAAATCCAAATTTCAAACTGTTCTACAAGTTTTCAAAGAGCTAGGGCAATTTAATTTGAACTTACACACATTTCAGATTTATTTTATGCCTAAAATAGATTTTCAGCAATAAACATAAACTAACTTGGCATTATCAGAATTGATTTACCACCTAAAACCAGTTTCCAGATCACTCTAATTGTTTTGAAAGTACTAGATCAACTCACAATGACTTTACCTAATTATTTGCACTTATAATGAATTTAAATACTATTTAAATGTCTAAATACCTAATTTACATGTCCTACAGGGCCCAAAATTCTATTTTCTATAATACTCAGGGGCCTAAACCTCCAATACAGAAATAGTCTCCTAATTTCTATTAAGTCCAGGGGCTAAAACAGCATTCTAAACGTGTTTGCATATTTTCTAGGAAGTCCAGGGGGTAGAACCAAAATTTCAGGGGCTAGCTCGTGTTTTCTGGAAGCCTCAGGGGGTAGCACGCTAAATTCCCAGCGGGAATGGGCGATTTAAACGTGGGCCGTCGGATTTAAAACCGAGTGCCCAGATTAGATCGCCGAAGGGGTAGGCGCCCATTTAATTTCTGCCGTGCGAATTAAAATGGACACGCCACTTTGCGCCACATCGCTCCGACCGGGGAAAACATAGCACACGGCGGCGCATGGCGGCGGAGGCGACGATCTCGCCGGCGAGGTCTCGGATCTTCGCCTACACACGCTGAGACTCGGATTTCTAGGCATAATTCGGCAGAGGGGAGGTAGGGGAGCTCACCTAGGCTAATTTCTTAGACCTGAAGGACTCGGAACCCAGTCGGCGATGAGGACAGGCGGCGGCGACTTGCTTTGCTCGTCGAAGTGGCAGTTGGGGCGGTGATCCCTTCGAGCTTTCGGGTCGTGACGCTTCCCTGGGGTCTAGAGATGGCAACCGATGATTAGTGTGGATCGAAACCGTGTAATTTGAAGGTTTCACTGGCGAGCGGCGGCGGCTTCTTACCCGCGAGCGTCGGGATGGTTGTTTCCGACGGCGTTTCTCTCCGGGGTCGGCGTCTACGGCTTGTGCACGGTGCTGCGAGGCCACGAGATCGTTTTGACAGAGGGAAACGGCGACACTCTTGGGGAATTCCAAGCTCAGCGCCGGCGGTACTCACTGAGAGAGAAACTGCTTGAGCGAGGGGAGGGCGGCGGGGACATCTGTTTTTATCATGGCCGGGGGTGCGGGGGTTGGTTGCGATCGTGCAGGATGGCGCGGGGGATTCAGGGTTGGGTCGTGCGCGAGGAATCCGGGAGCGGGGCGCGCGATCGGCGCGGAAGAACCGGGGAGGTTGGGGGCGCGCGGGGAAGGAGGGGAAGAAGATGACATGCGGGCCTTGCGCGTCAGAGAGAGAGGGAGGGGGGAAAGCAGCCGCGGGCTGTTGGGCCAGCTGAGGCAGGTTTCGGCCCACTGGCCGTTTTTCTTTTTCTTTTCCTTTTTCTTTTCTGTTTTGATTCAAGTTAGAATTCCAGTTTGAGTTTGAATTGTTTCACCACATGCACTACGTCCAAAATTTTTAAATTCCCCTCTTTAACAGGTTTTGGGGTGTTACAACTCTACCCCCCTTAAGAGAAATCTCATCCTCGAGATTGGTGACTCTAGGAAAACAAATCCAGAAACTATGCCTTGAGCTCGTCTTCTCGCTCCCATGTGGCTTCTGCTTTCGAGTGATGCTTCCACTGCACTTTGCACATTCGGATTCTTTTATTTCTTGTGAGGCGTTCCATTGTCCCCAGAATCTTGACTGGTTGCTCGGCATAAGAAAGATCCTCTCGTACGTCCACCTCATTCATGGGTAACATCTCTTTGGGTGTTCTTAAACATTTCTTGAGTTGTGACACATGGAATACATCGTGCACATCTGATAGGCGAGCCGATAGTTCTAGTTGATATGCCACTTCACCTTTCCTCTCCAGAATCTGGAAGGGTCCGATGTATCGAGGTGATAGCTTCCCTTTCACCTTGAACTGGCGAAGCCCTCGGATAGGGGACACCTTGAGATAAACATAGCCCCCCACGTTGAAAATGAGCTCTCTTCTCCGTACATCGGCATAGCTCTTTTGTCGGGTTTGGGCTATCCTAAAATTGTTGCGGATTTCCCTCACTTTCGCCTCGGCTTCTTGTAGTACCTCGGGCCCAAACACTTTACTTTCCCCAGTTTGGTTCCAAAATAGTGGAGTTCGGCACTTCCTCCCATACAATGCCTCAAATGGTGACATCTTCATACTAGCCTGATAACTGTTGTTGTAGGAGAACTCTGCATACGGTAAGTTCTTATCCCAACTCCTATTGTTCTTGAGTGCACAAGCTCTCAGCATATCCTCAAGGATTTGATTGGTTCTTTCCGTCCGCCCGTCAGTCTGGGGGTGATAGGCAGAACTAAAATTCAGATGAGTTCCCATGGTTTCATGTAACTTCTACCAGAACCTTGAGGTGAACTGTGTCCCTCGATCTGACACTATCTTCTTTGGCACTCCATGAAAACACACGATTCTTGACATGTACAATTCTGCCAATTTGGATCCACTGTAGCTTTCTTTCACGGGGATGAAATGAGCTACCTTAGTTAGCCTGTCGATGATGACCCATATCGAATCATATCCCGATTGGGTCCTAGGCAGTCCCACTATGAAGTCCATACCGATTTCTTCCCATTTCCATTCAGGCACTTTGAGTGGTTGCAATAGTCCCGCGGGTCGTTGATGTTCTGCTTTCACCAACTGACATGTGTCACATAGGGCAACATGTTCCGCGACATCTCGCTTCATGCCATACCACCAATATCTGCTCTTGAGGTCATGATACATCTTCGTACTCCCAGGATGAATGGAATAGTTGGAATCATGAGCCTCCTTCAAAATCAGTTCACGGATCTCCTTCACCTCAGGCACACAGATTCTTTTCCCATGCCACACCGTACCTTGTTCATCCTCTCTGAACCCAGGGGCTTTATTTTCTTTGATGAGTTCTCTAATTTCTTGTATCTTCTCGTCATTCTTCTAACCGTTGCGTATGTCTTGCTCTAATGTGGAGTCAACTTCCATGGCGATGGCCTCACCACTATTCACCAGACATAGATTGAGTTTTGCAATTTCTTCCTTCAATTCCATAGGCATGTCCTTTAAGCTCAACATGTTGACATGCATCTTCCAGCTTAAAGCATCAGCCACGACGTTCGCTTTCCCAGGATGATAGTTGATGCCCACATCAAAGTCGTTGATTAGCTCTAACAATCTCCTTTGTCTGAGGTTGAGATCTGGCTGTGTGAAAATGTACTTTAAGCTCTTATGATCTGTATATATCTCTGTCCTTTTTCCCATCAAGTAATGCCACCAAATCTTCAATGCTTGGACCACTGCGGCTAGTTCTAGGTCATGCGTAGGATAGTTCTTCTCGTGTTTTCGAAGCTGCCGGGACGCATAGGCAACGACATGCCCCTCTTGCATGAGAACACACCCCAACCCGTGTCCAGATGCATCGCAGTACACAGAAAAATTCTTCTGCATATCTAGCATAACTAGCACTGGGGCTGTTGTCAATCTTTTCTTCAGCTCTTGGAAACTCGTCTCACACTCCGGTGTCCATGTGAATGTGATTCCCTTTTCTAACAATTTGGTGAGGGGTCTCGAGATCTTGGAGAAACCCTCAATGAACCGTCGATAATACCCAGCCAATCCTGAGAAGCTTCGAATTTCCCCGACATTTTCAGGGGTCTTCCACTTTTGCACATCCTCGATCTTGGCGGGATCAATGGAGATTCCTCCCTATGAGATTATGTGTCCCAAGAAGGGAACTCTCTTCAGCCAAAACTCACACTTGCTCAACTTGGCATATAGTTGGTGTTCTCTCAACTTTTGCGACACCAATCTTAAATGTCCCTCATGTTCTTCTTCATCTTTGGAGAAGACGAGAATGTCGTCAATGAAAACCACCACAATTTTGTCCAGATATTCCATGAATACCTTGTTCATGAGATACATGAAATATGCCGGGGTATTAGTTAGCCCGAACGGCATGACGGTGTATTCATACAGCCCGTACCGAGATACGAAAGCTGTCTTGGGAATGTCGGTTGGTCTTATCTTCAGTTGGTGATATCCCGACCTGAGATCAATTTTTGAGAATACACAATCCCCTCTCAACTGATCAAATAGGTCTTCAATGCGGGGTAATGGGTACTTGTTCTTGATGGTTACTTCATTCAACGCACGGTAGTCTACGCATAACCTTTGGGTTACGTCCTTCTTGGGTACGAATATCACTGAAGCTCCCAATGGTGAGGAACTAGGACGAATATACCCCTTCTCTGTCAATTCTCTTATATGTTCTTTGAGTTCTTCCAGCTGGTTGGAGTCCATCCGATAAGGCCTCTTGTATATTGGGGCTGTTCCAGGTACTAGTTCAATCGTGAATTCCACTTCACGATCTGGAGGCGTACCTGGCAACTCCTCCGGAAAAACGTCTGGATATTCCCTGATAATCCATATCTCTTCCACTTCCACCTCAACTTGATTGAGTTTAATGTCCCTCCTAGGTTCTGGCACGGCTATGAACTTCACTTTTGTGCCACTAGTGTGAGTTAGTTCCACCGTTCTTGTCGAACAATGGATGATACCTTTATGTTTGGTCAACAAATCCATACCCAAAATAATATCTATCCCTTGTGAGTCTATCACTATGAGGTTTGCAGTAAATACTACCCCATTAATGTCTAGACTCACCTGGGGACACACTTGTCTTGTTATTATTTCTCCCCCTGGAGAGTTCACTGCTAACATATGGTTCATTTGTGTTGTTGCTAGATCATGCTTCTTAACAAACCCTTGAGCAATGAATGAGTGGGTAGCACCAGAATCGAACAATAGGGTTGTGATGTGTAAATTTGCAGGAAACTTACTAATTACCACGTCAGGTGCCTCTTGCGCTTCCTCCATGGTAACGTGGTTCACCCGTCCTTGCATCACATTCTGCTGCTGTGGCTGCATAGGCTTCTTCTTTGGGCACTTATGAGCGTAGTGCCCCACTTCACTGCAGTTAAAGCATTGCACCCCAACTTTAGGTGTCTGGCCTTTGTTATCTTGGGGTTGGTTGTGTGGCCCTTGTCCTGCTGGTCGGGGTTGATAAGTGGGGCGTGGCTGCTGCATAAACTGACGCTGCGGCTGTACTAGTGCTGATGGAGGCCTGAAGTTCGGGTTGTACCCTCTCGGTGTCGGGTAGGGTACCACAGCACGGCTCATCTGCCCTGCAGGTTGCTGCATCAGACGTGGACGTGTGTTGCTGCTTGATTCTTGGTGTGACCATCCCATCTTCCTCTTGTTTTCATTCTCCAAGGCCTTTAGCTTCCTCTCCATGACAAGTGCTCTGTCTACCATCTTTTGGAAATTTCATATTCATTGGAGGACATTGCACATTGCATTTCCATGGTAAGTCCTTCCACAAAACAGTCTTGTTTCTGCTCATCAGTTTTGATGTCCCGTGGTGCATAACGGGATAGTTGGGTGAACTTGGTGAGGTATTCCCTCACAGTCATGTTGCCTTGCTGAAGTCCCAAGAACTCCTTTCTCTTGTTCTTGAGTTCACCCCTTGGTATGTAGTGGTTGCGGAAACTGCGCTTGAACTCTTCCCAAGTGATGTTCTCGGGGTCGTGATGGGCTGCCACGTAAGCGGTCCACCAATCAGCAGCGGGTCCATGCAATTGGTGAGAGGCAAACAGCACCCTCTCATACCCTTGGCATTGTATGATCCTCATCTTGCTCTCAATGGTCTTTAGCCAATCATCTGCCTCCAGAGGTTCAGTAGCACTTGCAAACTTTGGGGGTTGAGTTCCTAGAAACTCACTCAACCTTGGTTGACGTGGTGCAGCTTGTGGGGGTGGAGCTTGGTGTAAGTTGGCCACCACTTCAGTTAAACTCTGGATGAGCTGATTCTGATTTTCGATCATTTGGTAGATAGGATCAGCTCCTTCACGGCGACCACCCTTGTCATGCCCTCCAGGAAGGTGAGAATTGGCGGCCTCATCGTTGTTGTTGTTGGGGTTGGCACCACGACCTTTCCCTCTTCCAGCCATCTATCATGATCAACCGAATGTTAACTTTAATCATTACACATTAACTTCCTAAATTGCTTGTTTAAACTTAAACTTTTGAGGCCTTAATATCTAGACAATTTCTGAAGATTTCACATAGATCTTTGGGCGTCATGTCTCACGTGAAAATAAATGCGCTATTGATTCATAGGGATTCACACACCAAAGAAAAGCAAACTTAAAGACGAGGTTGTGGACAAGTGCCTATGGCTTCCACAACTCACGTCACACACCAACACTAACAAGCAAATAGATGGGTTATTGACTCGACTACTCGATAATCATGCGGAAATAAGGGAAATAATTCTAACAACTCGTATCACTGAGCTGTCTCGTCGGGGTCTTCCTCATCATTGCGGCTGCCCTCTGATTCCGCTTTAGGTGGGGAAGCTGCTGGTGTAGAAGGGCGGCGATGCTGGAGGACATACATGTACTCAGTCCTGTCCAGGTGGCGACGGTTGATGTAACTCTGGCAGGTGATGGCCTCCCAGGTGACATCCTTCTCAGCATCAGCCTGAGTCACCCGACAAGCTGGAGAGCGGTGGATCTTGAGCAGCTGGTTTTCATGGATAATCCTCATCTCTGAGCTCCATTCTTCCCGCTTCTCACGGATGGTCCTGGTGGAGCTGTAGTGTATGATCAGCTTGCCAACATTGCCGGCGGCGTGGAGCATACGCCGAAGACGGCGCAACAAGCCTCCTACTGCCAACCCGTAGGAGTGGTACGTCACCGGACGGTTCTCCTCTCTCAAGACAAGGGCAGCTACATGAACTCTCCCTCCGGTGGACTTGCGGGCGGTGTGGACCATGCGAACCATCTAAAACATAAAGCATTTAAAATTAAGTTAGATAAGAATTAAATAAAGATTGTATTTTGAATAAAAGTTGGGGCAAGATGAATAAAGTGACCCCATTAAATAACACTTTCGACCCACACCTTTGTAAAATAGTTTTTAAGAAAATAGGGTCCTTAAATACGTCCATTTCTACCTAGGTCCACGTTCCTACGGGCAACCTTGGCTCTGATACCACTTCTGTCACACCCGGTTTCTCTAAAGAACGACCGAGTGATTATCACATGTATGCTAGGATAATTCTCTCATACATGTGATGACAAATAGTGAAGCATCAATTTATTACAAGCCAAGTGTTTGGATATAAATAAGTCTTACATAGCATAATGTCTCGATGGACGATAATATGTTCATAACATGTAAATAAAACAACAGCGGAATATAAATCTTGTGAGCTTCATCACAGGCGTTGCCTGGGGACTCCGTGAACCTAGAATCCTTCTTCGGGTCCGAAGTCTTGGTCATTGAACAGCACGTCATCCCCTTGACCTGAGCAGCAATTTAAACCAATAGAAAAGCAAGCTTGAGTACCGTTGGTACTCAGCAAGTGTGGGAAAGTTATGTCATGCATGGCTAGAGCAAGGAGAGGTTGAACCCATGGTTAAAGCACTACGCAATTAATACCTATCACCTTAGCTTATTAAGCACCTACATTACTACACAGGTGAAATGGTCCCAATCTCTCAACCCATCATCAATATAAAGTAAACATAGTCTCATCTCCAATGTTAAGCTTCCCGCTTAACATCCTCAACTTCCCAATTCATCATCCTCTAATCATGAATAAGTCCAAGCCGCTCTTGACCATGAGCACGGCTGTCATGACAGTTTTGACTCTGCAGAATTTGCACCACTGTACCCACATGTAGGGATTTCATCCCCCGTTGCCGGGTGGACTAAAAGAACCTCCATTATGCCAGTGGCCGCGAACCACGTTCACACTTCTGAGGTGTGTAGCCAGGAGATCACTACGAGGCCTTTACAAAGGGATTTCTGACGAGCGTGGGCCCACTAAGGTTTCACCCCTAACAGCATACAAGAGGCTCCAACCCCGCTACAGTGGCCCCCTCTTGAGCCTTGTGATTCATATGGTAGTCCAGCTGACACCTATTCCCCACACTATCCAAACACCCATACTACACCGGAGATACACCTAATTAATTGGCCAAGCTGCCCCATCTCAGCATGTGGTTGGCACGGTAAAGCCAGGTTACATGCTCCATGGACCGGTCCTTAGGATCTAGGCAAGCACTAAACACAAACCCGAGTCTCGTGCACACAGCACCAACTAAATCATCCAACTTGCCTCGATCCCTACCTCCACATAACTTATAATATCTCATTCAAGAGTAGGTAAACAAGTTGATGATCTCATATCCCACTTATCCCATTCTAAGCATGGCTAAGCATAAGTATATAAATAAATGACATAATAAAATAAATCCCAACCCAGGCTACAAGGATATAAGATAATGAAAACCTAGGGAAACTTTCTAGCTTGGGTATCATATTCCAAATTGACAATGCAATTAAATTCTAACTACACATCCTAGCATAGGATCAAAGTGGTCAAGGACACTTGCCTTCTTCCTGCTGCTCTGGGAATGGAAAGTCTTAATCTTGAAAGGTGAGAACCGGCTCTGGGGCTGATTCTACTAATGCCAATACACATAGCAAAGGAAACAACATTCCATAAGCATTCATCCACACATACACTCATGCAAGTCATACATACATACATACATACATACATACATACATACATACATACATACATACATACATACATACATACATACATACATACATACATACATACATACATACATACATACATACATACATACATACATACATACATACATACATACATACATACATACATACATACATACATACATACATACATACATACATACATACATACATACATACATACATACATACAAATTGCTTCACTTTGTTAGTTACATCCTTGCATAAACATGTATATTCCACCCCTAAACAGGATTTTCAGATCCCCTAATCAACTTTCCAATTGAAACTTTATGTTCAATAATCCTTATATGACATTTCCTAAGGGTATGCATATTTTCCTAAGTGAATTTTGGAATTAAAACAGAAACTAAATTGCCTTTTTAGAATTCATTCTCCATCTAAATCCAAATTTCAAACTGTTCTACAAGTTTTCAAAGAGCTAGGGCAATTTAATTTGAACTTACACACATTTCAGATTTATTTTATGCCTAAAATAGATTTTCAGCAATAAACATAAACTAACTTGGCATTTTCAGAATTGATTTACCACCTAAAACCAGTTTTCAGATCACTCTAATTGTTTTCAAAGTACTAGATCAACTCACAATGACTTTACCTAATTATTTGCACTTATAATGAATTTAAATACTATTTAAATGTCTAAATACCTAATTTACATGTCCTACAGGGCCCAAAATTCTATTTTCTATAATACTCAGGGGCCTAAACCTCAAATACAGAAATAGTCTCCTAATTTCTATTAAGTCCAGGGGCTAAAACAGCATTCTAAACGTGTTTGCATATTTTCTAGGAAGTCCAGGGGGTAGAACAAAAATTTCAGGGGCTAGCTCGTGTTTTCTGGAAGCCTCAGGGGGTAGCACGCTAAATTCCCAGCGGGAATGGGCGATTTAAACGTGGGCCATCGGATTTAAAACCGAGGGCCCAGATTAGATCGCTGAAGGGGTAGGCGCCCATTTAATTTCTGCCGTGCGATTTAAAATGGACACGCCAAATTGCGCCACGTCGCTCCGACAGGGGAAAACATAGCACACAGCGGCGCGTGGCGGCGGAGGCGACGATGTAAGGGCCTCAGTTTTTGACACATAATTAAAGTGTTCATCACCACACACACACACACCTCATTTGAGGAAAGATGATGAACACAAATGAAGAGCAAGTAACCACCATCAACATGCTCATTAGAGAACAAACTCACACATTGCAAAAGCGGTATTTTCCAGGTATGATATAGGTGGGCTGGACATATGAAAACTCCTACACATTGCTAAGGATGTCCATGCCAAGTTTCACCCAAATTCAAAACCTTTTTGAGGTCATTTTGGGTATAGTTAGAAAGAGGGCAGCTTGAAACCACATTCAAATTTAAACTGTTTTTATCCCATGAATTTAAAAGTGGGAGGCATATTCTTATTCAGCACATTTTTGTGAGCTCACACACCAATTTTCACTCCATTTGGAGTTAATCTTGACATGAGCTAAGTAGGGCAAATTCAAACTTTATTTGAATTTCAAACTGAACTTGTGCTGAAATTCATTCAAACCAAACCCAATTTGAATTCTAGTCAATTCAAATGGCTCATGGGTGAATAATTTGAATCACCAGGGGTATTATGGGGCTCACTGTTTACAACAGTGATTAGGAGTAAATTTCAGAGGTTAAAACTGGAAGTGGGACCCACATGTCAGCCACTACTCCAACTCAAACCGACTGAGACTTTCTTACTCGGTTAACCGAGCCGCCGCTGCGATCGCCACCGAGGTGAGCCGCCGCGCCAGCAGCTGCTTGCCCACGCGCGGGCATGAGGCGGCGCAGAGCCTTCTTAAGGCGCCCCCCTCCTCGGCCGAAGCATCACCCATTTCTTCCCCCGCAAGAACTCAGCGCCGGCCAACACTTTCCAAAGCTCGGAATCGAACGGAGAGCGCCGATCACAGCTTCCTCCGTCCCCTCCAGAGCCACGGCAAGGTAGTAGAGACCTTCCTCCGTCTTCCCCGCTGCTAGAATTCAGTTGAGATTGATTGAAATCGGTTATGCCGAATGATCAATTCGGTGACTTAGAACCGCCGCACCTCGGGCTCCCGTGGACAGCCTAACCAGGGCGTTGTCACGCCCGAGCCAAGGCACCCTTGGACGCGCTGGTGACCGGTGCTGCTCACCCCCGAGCCACAGCCCGAGTGATTGCTCACCGGCGGCGAATTTCCAGCTTTCCCCTTTCTGTGTGCAGAATGACCTTCGGGTGCGATTCCATCAAATTCGTGCTCTAGAAAGGGTTAGAGGGCCGCAATTCGCTCTCACACAAACTAGACACGGTAACGCACAAGTTTCCTTCACAACCCTTGGCCGGTGAACCTCTGTACCCGGCGTAATTCGAGGTTTACCGACGGCGGAACAAAAGGGAGGCATCGGGCGCACGGTGAGGACCTACTTCGGGCCTTCCCCGAGCTGCCTCAAGCTCATGTCGACCTTCCCTGAGGTCCACTGATGCTTCCCGACCGGTTCCTCGAGTAGTTGAGGTGCTAGGGAAGTCAGCCGACATGGCCGAAGTCTTTCCGAGGTGGCGGCTCGTCACCGACCATGCACCGGCCATTGTCATGAGTAGCTGACCCCAGAATCCTGTTCCCCGAGAGAACGTAGGCAGGGGCAGCCAAAATCGTGATATTTGGAGCTGTACAGAAGCCGGCGGCGAGCTCTCCGGCGAGGTCCCTCGGCGGCGGAGCGCGGGCGTCGCGAGGTTGAAGAACGGGGTGGACCCCAGCTGTCAGCGGCCGATATTTTGAATCGGGATCGGGCTGCGGCCGGGATCGGGTGTGCTGGCGCGCAAAATCCTTGTGGGCCGTGGTGTGCTGTCGCCTCGGCGTGCGACGCGTGTCCCCAGGGCCCACCCGCAAGTTTAAACTTTTCCCCCGATTTTCAGAATTCTTCAAACTTCAAATCCTCATAACTTTGGCTAGAAAGCTCCAAATTCAGTGAACCAAATTTTGCTGGATTAAGCTCTCTGAGTACTTTCCAGCAAATCAAGTTTCACTTCATGAAATTCCTTATTTCTCCAGAATTAATTCCTCAAAATTTAAACTGTTTGGAATTTTAACTGGAGAATCCTTTGGAGGAAAATCCTGAAATTTTGCTGGGATGTTCACCAAAATATCCCTGAACTACCATAAAATTTTCAGACCCACTGGAGCTCATTTAATCCACCTAATGGTGTGATTAGTGAAACTGTTCCAGAGAAAATAGAAAATGTTCAGAAACATTTTCAGAATGTTCTCTGAAATTGTTTAGCTCATATCTTTAGTTAGGAACTTTCAAATTAAGTGAGACCAACTCCATTAGAACCCCCTGAAAATCTAGTTTTCAGAAAGTCATAGTTTGTTTCATGAAAATCTTTAGAGCACCCTAAGAGTTCCAATTAAGGTCAAGGACATAATTAATTGTGGAGGGCTCAAATGAGCTTTGCTGCAACTAAAACTTGACCAAGTCTCTATTTAGTTTGTAACCAAGCCACAGTAAAAGTTTCACAGTCATTGGGCTTGTCTAGTAAGAGTTATAGACTTCACAAGATTAAAAGTAAATACAACTGCATTTAAATTAATACATGTATTGCTTCTATCATGTAGTCGCTAAGGTCGAGGAGGAACCCGAAGTCCTAGACTTTGTTACTCCGGAGGAACAGCTAGCCTACGACCAAGAGCAGCAAGGCAAGCTCCGGTTTGCATTAACCTTTTTACAAATATTTATTGTTTTGAGCACATCTTTGAATACAAAGATTCTTCGCATTAGAGTCTTGATTGGAAACCCAACTGCATAGCCAAGAAAACCATGGGTTGGGTTTAGGATTGCAAAACCCCATTAGCTACTGCAATGCTAAGATAGTGTAGGATTCGGTACAAGTCGAGTAGTTGGAACTACTCGCGAGCATAGGCTAGAGGCACTCGACTCGGGTAGTGATAGCACATGAAATACATGGCAAGAAAATGAGACCAAGCGGAGGGTAAGGGCAACAGGACTTTGGGGCATGTGTGCTGTAGCTCCGCTTGTGTCGATTGAGGACCGAGCCGTGTGCGGGCCTGTTGAACAAGCTAGAACAGTACCGAAGACCTACCGGCTATATGGGAACCGGGAAACTGATGTAACTCGGGTAGCTGGGTGTTGAGGCATAGCTGGTCGTTCAGAGGGTAGATTGAGAGCTCGAGGTGTAAATCGGCTGGCGGCACTGAGATGCGCGTGCAGAGACCTCTTGCTCGGGACGATTGGACCGGTTCAACATTTGGCTAACGGGTGAAAGGTAGTCGCGTACGGCGTCTGTGATGGTTGTTGTAGGCAACATCGAGTACGGGCGTACGTGACGGGTTGTTCGGGTAACCCTGCAGGTGTAAATCGATTATAATCGCCGTCCCTCGCGGTCAGTGAGTACCACTTGTTCACTGTACCATGACGTAGAAAGAACAGACTAGTTACATGTTAAAATGTTGCTGATTGAAAGATGGACTTGATTGCTAATGACTTGCTGTAGTTTAGAGCTAACTAAAGTTCATTTCAACTTTGGGCAAAGTACATGAGAGAAATGCGTTTCTTGTTTGATTGCGGCTCTCTCATGTGCCTTAGCGTAAGGTTCTCCACAACCTGCTGCTAAAACTTGAAAGTAAGGTTCTACTAATTAGGCGAGTCCTTGCAAATGATTTTTACCTCATGTAACCCGCCAACCCTCATTTAGAAGTTCCATGTTTAGGTGAGACGGGTCAGACTTGCTGAGCCTTCATGCTCACTGCTTGTGTTTGAAGCTTTTGCAGGGTTCTATGAGGAAGGAACTCCCGAAGAGGAGACGGAACCCCAGGAGGGGAACCCCGTCGAGTGGGAGTCGTGCACGCCGCAGAGTTAGTATGCGTGTGTGCTAGCAAGGACACGTTCAAGGGCTGAACGTGGACTTGATGCTTAGTCTACGCCCGCGAGTGTAGACTAAACTTATTTTGATGTAAACATGTTCATAAACCTGTTTATGTAATAAAAATTTCGCTTCCGCTTTGTACCTTTGACGTGTGTTATCCGGTGCTGTGCAACGCAGCACCCCTCAGCGTGATCCTGGCTCGACAAGACCGTGGGGTCGTGTCAGCATTGGTATCAGAGCTCGCTCGAGGTTTAACATAGTACAAAGGTCATCTTTTTCAAAAATCTAGTGAGGAACGAGTTAGTAGCCCGTATAAGGATGTTATTAGCATATAGAAAGTGGCATATTAACTTATTTGTTTATGTCGGAAAATCGTGTATCTTGGGACGTTTATGTCTTGGGGGGTACACGTAAGCGCTGTCCAATAGTGCGCACAAGCTGAAGGGTGGAGCCCCACGGGTGGCAGGTAACCCGACCCGCTTTGATATCCTCTACGACTCTTCATGTTGTTTGGGGTATTCGAGAAACGTCTGTCCCTGGCGTGCGTGGTGCAATTTGGGAGACCCCGTCACGTGGTCTGAAACGTGTACACGTAACTCAAGGCGTGTTTGGCTTGAGAACATCCGGGCGAGTGATGACGGCCGGGTGTACGAACTGTACGGATTCCGGGCTCGGTGTGCAGCCGAGTCTGATGATTGTTTGAGTTTATGCAGGTAGCCTGACCACGAAACGGTAGACGTGTAGCATTCGTGTGCGAGTGACGTTTAGTGCCACTGAATTAACGAAGCCGGCTAATCCGGTATAGGTTTTTCTTTGTGAGGACGTAGTACCGACATGCTCTAGTGACGTATCGACGTCACACCCCACTAAATGAAAAACTTCATTTAAAACTTGAAGGTTTTGATCTAAAGTAGTAAAACTTGATGTAACTCCTCCCCTTGGACAGGATATTCAAGGTTAACAAGTTTTCAACTTATAGGTTGTTAAGGACAGAGCACTCTGTTTTCAGCTGAATCAAGGCTGAAGTTAATCAGAGGTTAGAGGTTGAGTTCTTTCGAGGTTGGGGTCATATGATACATTTCTGGAAAGCTTTGGAAGATCTTCACAACTTTTATGTTGAGGTCCAGAGGTGTTTCATCCCTTAACCAATCGAAAAATGCAGTAGAGTTGAGACTGTCCAGAAAACAGGGCAGAGCAAACACTCTCTGTAAACTCTCTGTAAATTAAGCATAACTTCCTGCTTAAAAATACAAAAATAGAAAATGAGGTAGTTCTGGAAAGCTTATGAGATGGGTTACAACTTTGTAACAGAAAGTTTTGTCAGATTAGAAACAGAATTAACTGGGGTTCTTGGATCGAATCAGTACCTAAAGCAGGGAGGTGCTGTCCAATTTTCTCAAGAAATTCTGTTAACTTTGACATCTCATAACTTTTGAACCAGGACAGATCTTAGGCCAAGCAAATACTTTCTGGAAAGCTATAAAAGTTAGCTTTAAGGTTGATGTTGGGCTCCAGAATTGGTTTTGCATTCAACATGGCCTAAATCAGGTTGAAATGGAAACTGGTCAGGGCTGTCATGGGAACAGCAGATCAGCAGTCGAATTTGTTTAAAAATTTGAACTATGTTTCCAAGCTTTATGGGTTCAATGACATGTCCCATGTTATAACTCATTGGTTTAATGTTTAAATTAATATTTGACATTTCTCAAATATATTTTTACAGATGACAACAGATAAACAGTTGGAGAACGGGTGGGTGGTTTCCCACTGTTCTCATCGTAGCGGCTACCCGAAAGCATTGTGGCAAATGCTCCAATATTTCGGGTACAACCAGATGCCGCAGTACTTCGCCAAGGAAGAAGGCGAAGAGGGGAACAAGACGTGTACGATCCATGTCGAAGTCCCTGCAGGACCTACGCCACCTGGTTGGGTGCCGTTCACCGTCACGGTGAGAGGAAGACAACCGGAAGGGATGTGGCAAGTGGCAGCCCGTGACACCATGTCACGTTTCTGCCAACTACACGTGCAGGCTATGGAGGGCACTCCATATGCGCTCGTTCCGGTGGAGGGACGGGCTCAGCATGTGTGGGAAGAGAGGTACCGGGAGGCAACAGATCCGAGTTGCCCAAGGTACAACCCCGCGGAGGCAAATCTCAGCCTCCAGATGAGGGCAGGAAACGCCGTGATGGACAGCCAAGCTGTTCATACGGAGCATCTCGCCACAAAGATCAAGGAGAGCACAAGCCGTGGAGATCATTTCGAGAGTGCTCACAGCGCACTCCGTAATGTGCTCCTTCCGACGATCAAGCAACTGAATGAACAACACAATCAGTTGCGTCGTCTGAAGAAGGCAAGGAAAAAGAGCTGTGTTGACATCGCGGCATTGCAAGAACTGGTACAGAATCTGACCCAGCAGAACGAGGACCTTGCTCAAGAGCGAGACGACGCGATTGAGGAAGGGCAAGGCTGGGAAGAAGATTACAACCAGGCTATGGACGAGTTGCATGCTTTGCAGGACCTCGTACCTCCGGTATTGGGCATACAGGTGGTCTTGGGTCTTCCAGCAATGGGAGAACCCGGGATGGGAGAAGAGGTGGTAGATCCCGAGCCACCAGCAGAGGTACCGGAGGAGGACGACCCACAGGAGGTCGAGTTCTACTCCGAGTAGGGGGTTACAGTTGCCATGTAGGGCAGCCAGGGTAGCGTAACCCAACTTTTGTAATCGGTGACATGTCGTGTAGATAGTAGCGTATGTATAGGTAGTGACGACATGAGCACGACTTCTCGGAGACCCGAGAATAGTGTATCTTGTATAAAGTTTATGCTTTATCAATATATGTGAATGTTGTGCAAATTATTCATGTGTCACTTCAATACCTACTGTTGCATATGGAAATTTTTAAGTAAGACATGTGCTAATTGCTGCTGTTTTGAATTTCAGAATGACGCGTACTCGTGCCAACCCGGACGTTGGGAGTACTAGTCAAGGGGGAGAGACCTCCCAACCACCTCCTGAGGACTCCTCGGGACAGCAACAGCAACAGCAAACACCGCCACCACCACTGCCAACGGTTACATTGGCCGACATCGTCGCGGCAATGGCGGGTTCACATCAGCAGCACACGGAGTTGCTGCAGACTCTCATCGCCAATACGTCTCGCCCGGAGAGACGTCAAGACCGTGAGGAGCGCCAACAGAGCTCCTACTCCGACTTCCTGGCGACTCATCCCCCTGTATTCTCAAGGGCGGATGAACCACTTGACGCGGACAACTGGCTCTGCGCCATAGAGATGAAGTTCGGGCTGCTCCAGATAAGCGAGCAGCGCAAGACTCAGTTCGCGGTCCAGCAGCTCCAAGGATCCGCGAGCGCGTGGTGGGCCAACTTCTATGCTTTACAGCCCACCGACCGAGTGATGACCTGGACGGAGTTCCGGACGGCCTTCAGGGCCTATCATATACCACCAGGTTTAGTGAAGAGGAAGACGCAGGAATTCTTACACCTGCAACAAGGGAGCAGAAACGCGCTGGAATACTCCAGAGCGTTCAACGATCTCGTGATCTATGCGTTGTATCACGCAGATACGGACGAGAAGCGGCGGGACCATTTTTACCAGGGGCTTAACCCGCTCCTGAAGGACAAGTTGGCGATGTTCAATCGCAGCAGCCTCAACGACATCATTGATGCTGCGATTGTTCAGGAGGACTCTGGCAAGGAGTTGGCGGCGGCAGAGCGAAAGCGAAGCGCGCCGCAAAGCAGCGGAGAAGGAGGCGGTCCTTCTCAGAAGTATCGGATGGTGAATCGCCACCATCAGGTCCACACTGGCAGCTACCACAGCGGTCGATGCCGTTCCGCAGTCGGCCGTACTCTTCACCGGCATTCAGGCCAGCACTGCCAGTACCACCTCCACAACAACAGCAGCAGCGGGCGATGCCGCGTGCGTATGCACCTCAGCAACGCATGCCGGGCTTTCGTCCCCCGAGCACTACACCAGCAGCGGCCACATGTTACAAGTGTGGTCGTCCAGGACACTTCACGAGCAGTTGCCCGGAGAGGCAAGGCGGCGGAGTCGCACCACAATTTCCGGGGAGGAATCAACCCCGGAACCCTACTAGGCACTGTCCACCAGCTTGCCATAGAGGACGTGCCGGAGGGCGAGCCAATCCTTGCGGGTATGTTCCAACTCCACCAGCATCCCGCTATAGTACTATTTGATTTAGGCGCCATGCATAGTTTCATTAGCCAAGATTTCATTGATAAACATAGCTTGCAAATACTACCCACCGATAGTCCTTATGTGATTTGTTCACCGGGTGGGAAAATTTCAGCAAGCATGATGGTCCCAAAAGCACCATTGTGCTTAGAGGGTAGAGTTTACCCTACGTCTCTCATAATCTTAAAGGGACAAAAGGTCGATGTCATCCTAGGGATGTCGTGGTTAACCCGCCACAGCGCTGTTTTAGACACCGTCCTCCGAGTCGTACACTTGAACTCAGAAGTGCACGAGTCTCACTCATTATTTCTGGACAGTCCAGAAATAAAACTTCCAAGTTTCTATCAGTCCACAACTATCAGATTGGAAGATATTCCAGTAGTCCGAGAGTTCCCTGATGTATTCCCGGACGATTTGCCGGGGATGCCGCCTGATAGAGAGGTGGAGTTCAAGATTGAACTTGCACCGGGAACCATGCCAATATCCCGAAGGTCGTACAAGATGGCGCCCAAGGAATTGGCTGAACTGAAGACTCAGCTCACGGACCTTCTGGAGAAGGGTTTTATTAGGCCGAGCTCCTCGCCATGGGGCTGTTCGGCATTGTTTGTGAAGAAGAAGGATGAGCCATTACGGCTTTGCATGGACTATCGTCCATTAAATGCCGTAACCATCAAGAACAAGTACCCGTTGCCACGGATCGACATGTTGTTTGATCAGTTGGTCGAAGCAAAGATCTTTTCCAAGATGGACTTAAGATCCGGGTACCATCAGATTAAGATAAGGGCGGAGCACATTCCAAAGACAGCTTTCTCGACGAGGTACGGACTTTATGAGTACATGGTCATGTCCTTCGGCCTCACCAATGCTCCAGCTCACTTCATGTACTTAATGAACTCGGTATTCATGCCGGAGCTGGACAAGTTTGTCGTGGTCTTCATCGACGACATCCTGGTATATTCCAAGTCGGAGGAAGATCACAAGAAGAATCTGCGTATAGTCTTGCAACGGTTGCGGGATCACAAGTTATACGCAAAATTCAGCAAATGCGAATTCTGGATATCACAAGTGCCTTTCCTCGGGCATATCATCTCAGCGGAGGGTATCGCTGTAGACCCGAGCAAGATCACTCAAGTGCTGAATTGGAAATCCCCGAGAACTGTTCACGAGGTACGTTGTTTCCTCGGGCTAGCGGGATATTATCGGAGGTTCATTCCGAACTTCTCGAAGATTGCCAAGCCAATGACAGAGCTGCTGAAGAAGGCTACCAAATATGTTTGGAGTCCAGCATGTGAAGCAGCATTCAAGGCTTTAGTCAAGCACCTGACATCAGCACCGGTTTTGGCGCAGCCAGACACAACAAAACCGTTCGATGTGTACTGCGATGCATCCGGCATTGGGCTCGGATGTGTGCTGATGCAAGACCGAAGGGTGGTCGCGTATGGATCACGGCAGCTTAGAAACCATGAGCAGAACTATTCAACCCACGACTTGGAGCTCGCTGCCATGGTACTTGCACTGAAAATGTGGAGGCACTACCTACTCGGTAACCTCGTACATTTATATACCGACCACCAAAGCCTCAAGTATATATTCACTCAGAAAGAGCTGAACATGAGACAACGAAGATGGTTAGAACTGATAAAGGATTACGAAATAGAGATCCATTATCATCCGGGCAAGGCAAACGTAGTGGCAGATGCGCTGAGCCGCAAGTCACACGTCAATAATCTGACCATCACACCGTTGGAAGAGAGCGAACCACCACTACATGTGATTCCACACGGAGCTCTCTACAACCTAGCTTTGATCCCCACCATCCGTGAAGAGATAGCGGCAGCCCAGAAGAATGACAAGGGCATGTCACATTTGCGGAGACGTGTAGACAGTGGGGAGCTGAAATGTTTCCGGAAGGATGGAGACGGCGTCCTATGGTTCAAGGACCGGATCGTCGTACCCCGTAACCCAGAATTACGAAAGAAAATCTTTGATGAGGCTCACTTGTCAAAGTTCTCTATTCACCCCGGCAGCAACAAGATGTATCAAGAACTCAGAAGCAAGTTTTGGTGGACACGGATGAAGCGAGAGACTGCAAAATACGTGTCCGAGTGTGATACATGTCAAAGGGTGAAGGCAGACCACATGCGGAAACCGGGACTGCTGCAACCACTGGGCATTCCTGCCTGGAAATGGGAGGATGTGAGCATGGACTTCATCATCGGTTTACCCATAACTCTTCAAAAGCATGATTCTGTGTGGGTGATCGTCGATCGGCTCACCAAAGTCGCCTATTTCATCCCGGTCAACACCAACTACAACGCCAAGAAGTACGCTGAACTGTACATCTCACGGATCCTATGCTTGTACTGCGTACCCCGTACCATCATATCGGATCGGGGCACTTTATTTGTGTCCCGTTTTTGGGAGCAGCTACACGCTGCCTTAGGGATGAAGCTGATCCATAGTTCAGCATACCACCCGCAGACGGATGGGCAAACCGAGCGGGTAAATCAGATTCTAGAAGACATGCTACGAGCTTGCGCTATCAACCACGACAAGAATTGGGATGATCACTTGCTGTTAGCCGAGTTCTCGTACAACAATGGGTACCAAGCCAGCATCAAGATGGCGCCCTACGAGGCGCTATACGGGAGAAAATGCCGCACACCATTGAATTGGTGTGAGTCTGGCGAAAGGGTTACCTTCGGGATTGACCTTGTCAACAACGCGGAAGAAAAGGTTCGACTGATTCAAGCGAACCTGAAAGCCGCTCAATCCCGTCAGAAACAGTATGCAGACCGGAGGAGGCGCCCATTACAATTCGAAGTTGGAGATCACGTATATCTACGGGTGTCTCCAATGAAGGGCGTAAACAGATTTGGGGTGAGAGGAAAGTTAGCACCCCGATTCATCGGTCCATTCCAGATTACTGAAAGATGTGGATTGGTGGCATACCGGCTGAAGTTACCAGAAGCACTTTCCAGTGTGCACGACGTCTTTCACATTTCCCAGCTGAGGAAGTGTCTTAAGCTATCAACTACCGTTCAGCTGGAGGATATTGAAGAACTGCAACCGGATCTCACCTATCGGGAGGAACCGGTGCAGATTATCGATGAAAAGGCCCGAACCACACGCAACCGTACATTGTGGTTCTACAAGATTCTATGGAGTAATCACTCCATGGACGACGCGACATGGGAGAGCGAAGGATTCCTTCGCGCTAACTACCCCGACTTTTTCACGTCACATATCCGGTAATTTTCCACCGTCCTCTCTCTCATTTTCACCTTATAATCTAGGGACGAGATTCCTTTAAGGGGGAGGAATGTAAGGGCCTCAGTTTTTGACACATAATTGAAGTGTTCATCACCACACACACACCTCATTTGAGGAAAGATGATGAACACAAATGAAGAGCAAGTAACCACCATCAACATGCTCATTAGAGAACAAACTCACACATTGCAAAAGTGGTATTTTCCACGTGTGATATAGGTGGGCTGGACATATGAAAACTCCTACACATTGATAAGGATGTCCATGCCAAGTTTCACCCAAATTCAAAACCTTTTTGAGGTCATTTTGGGTATAGTTAGAAAGAGGGCAGTTTGAAATCACATTCAAATTCAAACTGTTTTTATCCCATGAATTTAAAAGTGGGAGGCATATTCTTATTCAGCACATTTTTGTGAGCTCACACACCAATTTTCACTCCATTTGGAGTTAATCTTGACATGAGCTAAGTAGGGCAAATTCAAACTTTATTTGAATTTCAAACTGAACTTGTGCTGAAATTCATTCAAACCAAACCCAATTTGAATTCTAATCAATTCAAATGGCTCATGGGTGAATAATTTGAATCACCAGGGGTATTATGGGGCTCACTGTTTACAACAGTGATTAGGAGTAAATTTCAGAGGTTAAAACTGGAAGTGGGACCCACATGTCAGCCACTACTCCAATTCAAACCGACTGAGACTTTCTCACTCGGTTAACCGAGCCGCCGCTGCGATCGCCACCGAGGGGAGCCGCCGCGCCAGCAGCTGCTTGCCCATGCGCGGACATGAGGCGGCACAGAGCCTTCTTAAGGCGCCCCCCCTCCTCGGCCGAAGCATCACCCGTTTTTCCCCCGCAAGAACTCAGCGCCGGCCAACACTTTCCACTGCTCGGAATCGATCGGAGAGCGCCGATCACAGCTTCCTCTGTCCCCTCCAGAGCCACGGCAAGGTACTAGAGACCTTCCTCCGTCTTCCCCGCTGCTAGAATTCAGTTGAGACCGATTGAAATCGGTTATGCCGAAAGATCAATTCGGTGACTTAGAACCACCGCACCTCGGGCTCCCGTGGACAGCCCAACCAGGGCGTTGTCACGCCCGAGCCAAGGCACCCTTGGACGCTCTGGTGACCGGTGCTGCTCACCCCCGAGCCACAGCCCGAGTGATTGCTCACCGGCGGCGAATTTCCAGTTTTCCCCTTTCTGTGTGCAGAATGACCTTCGGGTGCTCTAGAAAGGGTTAGAGGGCCGCTATTCACTCTCACGCAAACTAGACACGGTAACGCACAAGTTGCCTTCACAACCCATGGCCGGAGAACCTCTGTACCCGGCGTAATTCGAGGTTTACCGACGGCGGAACAAAAGGGAGGCATCGGGCGCACGGTGAGGACCTACTTCAGGCCTTCCCCGAGCTGCCTCAAGCTCATGTTGACCTTCCCTGAGGTCCACTTATGCTTCCCGACCGGTTCCTCGAGTAGTTGAGGTGCTAGGGAAGTCAGCCGACATGGCCGAAGTCTTTCCGAGGTGGCGGCTCGTCGCCGACCATGCACCGGCCATTGTCATGAGTAGCTGACCCCAGAATCCTGTTCCCCGAGAGAAAATAGGCAGGGGCGGCCAAAATCGTGAAGTTTGGAGCTGTACAGAAGCCGGCGGCGAGCTCTCCGGCGAGGTCCCTCGGCGGCGGAGCGCGGGCGTCGCGAGGTTGAAGTAAGGGGTGAACCCCAGCTGTCAGCGGCCGATATTTTTAATCGGGATCGGGCTGCGGCCGGGATCGGGTGTGCTGGCACGCAAAATCCTTGTGGGCCGCGGTGTGCTGTCGCCTCGGCGTGTGACGGGTGTCCCCAGGGCCCACCCGCAAGTTTAAACTTTTCCCCCGATTTTCAGAATTCTTCCAACTTCAAATCCTCATAACTTTGGCTAGAAAGCTCCAAATTGAGTGAACGAAATTTTGCTGGATTCAGATCTCTGAGTACTTTCCAGCAAATCAAGTTTCACTTCATGAAATTCCTTATTTCTCCAGAATTAATTCCTCAAAATTTAAACTGTTTGGAATTTTAACTGGAGAATCCTTTGGAGGAAAATCCTGAAATTTTGCTGGGTTATTCACCAAAATATCCCTGAACTACCATAAAAATTTCAGACCCACTGGAGCTTATTTAGTCCACCTAATGGTGTGATTAGTGAAACTGTTCCAGAGAAAATAGAAAATGTTCAGAAACATTTTCAGAATTTTCTCTGAAATTGTTTAGCTCATATCTTTAGTTAGGAACTTTCAAATTAAGTGAGACCAACTCCATTAGAACCTTCTGAAAATCTAGTTTTCAGAAAGTCATAGTTTGTTTCATGAAAATCCATAGAGCACCCTAAGAGTTCCAATTAAGGTCAAGGACATAATTAATTGTGGAGGGCTCAAATGAGCTTTGCTGCAACTAAAACTTGACCAAGTCTCTATTTAGGTTGTAAACAAGCCACAGTAAAAGTTTCACAGTCATTGGGCTTGTGTAGTAAGAGTTATAGACTTCACAAGATTAAAAGTAAATACAACTGCATTTAAATTAATACATGTATTGCTTCTATCATGTAGTCGCTAAGGTCTTGGAGGAACCCGAAGTCCTAGACTTCGTTACTCCGGAGGAACAGCTATCCTACGACCAAGAGCAGCAAGTCAAGCTCCGGTTTGCATTAACCTTTTTACAAATATTTATTGTTTTGAGCACATCTTTGAATACAATGATTCTTTGCATTAGAGTCTTGATTGGAAACCCAACTGCATAGCCAAGAAAACCATGGGTTGGGTTTAGGATTGCAAAACCCCGTTAGCTAGTGCAATGCTAAGATAGTGTAGGATTCGGTACAAGTCGAGTAGTTGGAACTACTCGCGAGCATAGGCTAGAGGCACTCGACTCGGATAGTGATAGCACATGAAACACATGGCAAGAAAATGAGACCAAGCGGAGGGTAAGGGCAACAGGACTTTAGGGCCTGTGTTCTGTAGCTCCACTTGTGTCGATTGAGGACCGAGCTGTGTGCGGGCCTGTTGAACAAGCTAGAACAGTACCGAAGACCTACCGGCTATATGGGAACCGGGAAACTGATGTAACTCGGGTAGCTTGGTGTTGAGGCATAGCTGGTCGTTCAGAGGGTAGGTTGAGAGCTCGAGGTGTAAATCGGCTGGCGGCACTGAGTACGCGTGCAGAGACCTCTTGCTCGGGACGATTGGACCGGTTCAACATTTGGATAACGGGTGAAAGTTAGTCGCGTACGGCGTCCGTGATGGTTGTTGTAGGCAACATCGAGTACGGGCGTACGTGACGGGTTGTTCGGGTAACCCTGCAGGTGTAAATCGATTATAATCGCCGTCCCTCGCGGTCAGTGAGTACCACTTGTTCACTGTACCGTGACGTAGAAAGAACAGGCTAGTTACATGTTAAAATGTTGCTGATTGGAAGATGGACTTGATTGCTAATGACTTGCTGTAGTTTATGTCACACCCGGTTTTTCCGAAGAACAACCAAGTGAATATCACATGTATGCCAGGATCATTTTCTCATACATGTGATGACAAATAGTGAAGCATCATTTATTACAAGCCAGGTGTCGAATATAAATAAGTCTTACATCACAAATGTCTCAATGAACACTAATGCTTCATCACAAGTAAATAAACTAGCAGCGGAATATTATTCTTTAGGGCTCCATCACAGGTGTTGCCCGGGGGTCTCCATGAACCTAAAAACCTTCCTCGGGTCCAAAATCTTGGTCATTATACACCACCTCATTATCTTGACCTGAGCATCAATATAAACCAACAAATATGCAAGGTTGAGTACCAATGGTACTCAGCAAGTGTGGGAAAATTATATCATGCATGGCTAGAACAAGGAGAGGTTGAACTCATGGTTAAAGCACTACGCAATTAATACCTATCACCTTAGCTTATTAAGCACCTACATTACTACACAGGTGAAATGATCCAAATCTCCCATCCCATCATCATAAACCAATAACCATAATCATCATTTCCAATGTTAAGCTCCCCGCTTAACTTCCAAAACCATCAATTCTCTAATCATGAATAAGTCCAGGCCGCTCTTAACCGTGAGCACGGCTGTCAAGACAGTTTTGACTCTGCAGAGTTTGTACCACTGTACCCACAAGTAGTGATTTCATCCCCCGTTGCCGGGTGGACTAAAAGAACCTCCATTATGCCAGTGGCTACGAACCACATTCACACTTCCCAGGTGTGTGGCCAAGAGATCACTACGAAGCCTTTACAAAGGGATTCCCGACGAGCGTGGGCCCACTGAGGTTTCACCCCTAACAGCATACAAGAGGCTCCAACCCCGCTGCAGTGGCCCCCTCTTGAGCCTTGCGGTTCATATGGCAGTCCAGCTGACTCCTATTCCCCGCACCATCCAACACACCCATACTACGCCGGGGATACACCTAATTAATTGGCTAAGCTGCCCCATCTCAGCATGTGGTTGGCACTGTAAAGCCGGGTTACATGCTCCATGAACCGGTCCTTAGGATCCAGGCAAGTACTAAACACAAACCCAAGTCTCGTGCACCCAGCACACAACCAAAACATCCAACTTGCCTTGATCCCTACCTCTACATAACTCACAATATCTCATTCAAGAGTATGGTAATATAAACTGATGATTTCATGTCCCAAACATCCCATTCTAAACATGGCTAAGCATATGCATGGACCTAAATGTCATGACAAAATAAATCCCAACCCAAGCTACAAGGAAACAAGGTAATGCAATTCTAGGGAAACTTCCTAGCATGGGTTTCATATTTCATTTGACAATGCAAATAATTCTATCTACACATCCTAGCACAGGATCAAAGTGGTCAAGGACACTTGCCTCCTTCTTGCTGCTCCTGAAATGGGTAGTCCTGATCTTGGAAACTGATAGCTTGCTCTTGAACAGGTTCTACTTCATACCATCACACATAGCAAAAGAAAAACAACAATCATAAGACATAGTTCACACTTCTACTTCATACAAACCACACATTCACATTTATGAAAGTTTCTTTACCATTTTTTGTGTTGTGGATACTCTATGTGTGTTGATTTGGGGCTTGCATACACTTTCATTTACATGTGTAGGATTCCTACTTTGGTGTTCATATTTATACTCACATACTATATATATATATATACATGTATATATGTGTGTTTCAGTTTTAAATAAATTCCTTATATATTAAACTACCAAGTATGTATGAAAAGTATTTTTCTTCTCCATATGTGCCTTCATAATTTCTATCAACCCTAAACTGAATTCTTTGTACTTTAGAAACTCCATTTATCATTTACTAGTTTCTATATTTTCAGATTTATATTCTTATGCATAATTGTGCATTTTATTATTAAATTAGTAATACACACTACCTAAACAGATTAGGTTCTGGTCCTAAATAATTTAAGATCATATTTTGACCTTGGCTTCTGATGTATACTATTTCATAATTATTTTCCCTATTTTTCTTTAACTATTCTTTACTTAAAAATGTGTCCCTATACTATTAAATGTGAATAATAGATGAAACAGATTTATTTCAGCCCGAAAAATATATTTTTATCTCACTCCAAAGTTTTCTAAGTACTGAGAAAGTTTTTAATAATTTTGACAATTAGGTTTGTCCCCCTTTTTAATATTTAAACACTAGTTACATATTCAATTTTCTAAATTAAATACTAAACAGGGCTAAAATAATGAATTCACCCCATTACAGGGTCTATAATATTATTTTCATAATTTCCAGGGGTCTAGCTACACTTTTCAGAGGTGTTTTTCTTAATTTCTATTAAGTCTAGGGGCTAAACTGATTTTTAAATGAATTTACATGATTTTCTGGAGTTCCAGGGGCTAGATCTGAAGTTTCCGGGGCTAGCTCTCAATTCCAGAGAACCCCAGGGGGTAGCACGTAAGAATTCCAGTCTTTATAACGCGGGGCTGACGTGGACCGTCTGATTTTAAACCGACGGCTGAGATTATAACATCGAACCGGTACGCGGGGTTTTAAAGTCTACCGTGCGATTTAAAATAAACGGCGCACAAGCGGCCACGTCGCTCTGATCGAGCGCGGGCGGCGCTGCCGGCGGCGCACGGCGGCGGGAAGCGGCGATCTCGCCGGAAACTTTCGGATCCTCGAGAATTCTGCCTAGAACTGTGATCTTATGGCCTAGATCGGTAGAGGGGAGGTCAGGGATCTCACCTCGGGGGTTTTCTCGAGCTCGGGGGTCCTGGAAAGTGCTCGGCGGCGAGGTCCGAGGCAAAACCACGGCGAAGCTCGTCGGAGCTGGATTTGCACCGTAAGTCTTCGGGTTTTCTGCACCTGCAAAGTTCCCCGGAGGCGGTGGATCAAGATCAACTAGTTAGATCAGAGTTTCCGAGCTTAGATCGGCCAGAATTCACCGGCGAAGTCTCGGTGCTCACCGGAGTGAAAATCGGCGATCGCGTGAGAAAAACTGATCGGATCGGTTGTTTTTATAGCCGGGGGAGGGCGGTGGTTCTGTTGTGATCGAGTTAGAGTCCTCAGGGTCCAGAATTCGGCTGCGGAACGCGGTTTCCCGATCGGTTGCGATCGCGCGCGCGAGGGAGAAGTCCGGGGTCGCGGGGTTAGGGATGACAGGCGGGTCCCACCCGTCAGCGAGGGGCAGCGCGGCGCGCGCGGGGGCGGGCTGCGCGGGGGTTTGCTGGGCCGGCTGGGGTTTCGGCCCACTGGCCAGTTTTTTTCCGGTTTTCCTTTTTCTTTTTCCATTTCTTTTCTGTTTTGAGTCTAATTTGAATTCCAGTTTGAATTTGAATTTCTGCAAAACATGCAACACGTCCAAAAATTTCTAAATTCCCCTCTGAACATGGTTTATGGTTCTAAATCAAAATTTGAGTTTTGACTAAAAATTTGGGGTGTTACAGCTCTACCCCCCTTAAAAGAAATCTCGTCCTCGAGATTGGTGTTTCTAAGAAAACAATTCCGGAAATTGTGCCTTAAGCTCATCTTCCCGTTCCCAGGTGGCTTCCTCTTCTGAGTGATGCTTCCACTGCACCTTGCACATCCTGATTCTCTTATTTCTGGTGAGGCGTTCCATTGTCTCCAAAATCTTGTATGGTTGCTCGGCATAAGACAAATCCTCAGCTACATCCACTTCATTCATGGGTAACACCTCCTCAGGCGTCCTCAGACATTTCTTGAGTTGCGACACATGGAACACATCGTGCACGTCCGACAGATGAACCGGCAACTCTAGTTGGTACGCCACTTCGCCTTTTCTTTCCAAAACTTGAAAGGGTCCGATGTATCGAGGTGACAACTTCCCTTTCACCTTGAACCGACGAAGTCCTCTGATAGGGGACACCTTGAGATAAACATAGTCTCCCACGTTGAAAACGAGCTCTCTTCTTCGTACATCAGCATAACTCTTCTGGCGTGTCTGTGCTATCCTCAAGTTGTTGCGAATCTCCCTCACCTTTGCCTCGGCTTCTTGTAGCACTTCTGGACCAAACACCTTACTTTCTCCTGTTTGGTTCCAAAATAGGGGAGTTCTGCATTTCCTTCCATACAAAGCTTCAAACGGTGACATCTTCATACTAGCTTGATAACTGTTGTTATAGGAAAACTCCGCATACGGTAGGTTCTTGTCCCAACTCCTATTGTTTTTGAGTGCACATGCCCTTAACATATCTTCAAGGATCTGATTGGTTCTCTCCGTCTGTCCGTCAGTTTGGGGATGATAGGCAGAACTGAAATTCAGATGGGTTCCCATGGTTTCATGCAACTTTTGCCAAAACCTCGAGGTGAACTGTGTCCCTCGGTCCGACACTATCTTCTTTGGCACTCCATGGTAACACACAATCCTTGACATGTACAATTCTGCCAATTTGGTTCCGCTGTAGCTTTCCTTCACCGGAATGAAATGAGCTACCTTGGTTAGCCTATCAATAATAACCCATATTGAATCATACCCGGACTGGGTCCTAGGCAATCCCACGACAAAATCCATGCTGATCTCTTCCCACTTCCATTCAGGCACTTTGAGTGGTTGCAGCAATCCCGCGGGTCGTTGATGTTCTGCTTTCACCAACTGACATGTGTCACATAGGGCAACATGTTCCGCGACATCTCGCTTCATGCCATACCACCAATACCTGCTTTTGAGGTCCTGATACATCTTCGTACTCCCAGGATGAATGGAATAGTCGGAATCGTGAGCCTCCTTCAAAATTAATTTACGAATCTCCTTTACTTCTGGCACACAGATCCTTTTCCCGTGCCACACCATTCCTTGTTCATCCTCTCTAAAACCAGGAGCTTTATTTTCCTTGATGAGCTGTCTGATCTCTTGTATCTTCTCATCATTCTTTTGTCCCTCGCGTATGTCTCGCTCAAGTGTGGAGTCCACTTCCATGGCGATGGCTTCACCACTATTTACTAGACATAGATTGAGCCTTATAACCTCGTCCTTCAATTCTGCAGGCATATCCTTCAAGCTCAACTTATTGACCTGCACTTTCCGACTCAAGGCATCGGCCACGACGTTTGCTTTCCCGGGATGATAGTTGATGCCTACATCAAAGTCATTGATTAGCTCTAACCATCTCCTTTGTCTAAGGTTGAGATCTGGCTGTGTGAATATGTACTTCAAACTCTTATGATCCGTATATATCTCTGTCCTCTTCCCCATCAAATAGTGCCGCCAAATTTTCAACGCGTGTACTACTGCAGCTAGTTCTAAGTCATGTGTAGGATAGTTCTTCTCGTGCTTCCGAAGCTGCCGGGATGCATATGCCACGACATGTCCCTCTTGCATGAGAACACATCCCAACCCGTTTCCAGAGGCATCGCAGTACACCGTGAAATTCTTCTGCATATCTGGCATAACCAACACGGGGGCTGTTGTCAATCTCTTCTTTAGCTCCTGAAAGCTCGTATCGCACTGTGGCGTCCAGGTGAATGTGATTCCCTTTTCCAACAGTTTGGTGAGAGGTCTCGAGATCTTGGAGAATCCCTCAATAAACCGTCGATAGTATCCAGCCAATCCCAAAAAGCTTCGAACTTCCCCGACATTTTCAGGGGTTTTCCATTTCTGGATTTCTTCGATTTTGGCGGGATCTACGGAGATTCCTCCCTCCGAGATTATATGTTCTAAAAAGGGAACTCTCTTTAGCCAAAACTCACACTTGCTCAACTTGGCATATAGTTGGTGTTCTCTCAGCCTCTGTAACACCAACCTTAGATGTTTCTCATGTTCTTCTTCATCCTTGGAGAAGACGAGAATATCATCTATGAAAACCACCACAAATTTGTCCAGATATTCCATGAATACCTTGTTCATGAGGTACATGAAATATGCCGGGGCATTGGTTAGCCCGAAAGGCATGACAGTGTATTCATACAGTCCGTACCGAGATACGAAAGCTGTCTTGGGAATATCAGATTGCCTTATCTTGAGTTGGTGGTATCCCGACCTGAGATCAATTTTCGAGAACACGCAAGCTCCCCTCAACTGATCAAACAAGTCTTCAATGCGGGGTAATGGATACTTGTTCTTGATGGTCACCTCATTCAAGGCACGGTAATCCACGCATAACCTTTGAGTTCCATCTTTCTTAGGCACAAATATTACCGGAGCTCCCCATGGTGAGGAACTAGGGCGAACATACCCCTTTTCCGTCAATTCTCTCAAATGATCCTTGAGCTCTTCTAGCTGCTTGGAGTCCATTCGATAAGGTCTCTTGTATATCGGGGCTGTTCCCGGTACTAGCTCGATTGCGAATTCCACGTCACGGTCGGGAGGCATTCCTGGCAACTCCTCCGGAAAAACATCTGGATATTCCCTGATAGTCCTGATTTCCTCAACTTTCACCTCCACTTGATTTAATTTAATGTCCCTCCTAGGCTCGTGTATCGTTATGAACTTTACTCTTGTGCCACTAGGGTGAGTTAGTTCCACCGTTCTGGTCGAACAATGGATGATTCCTTTATGTTTGGTCAACCAATCCATACCCAAAATAATATCTATCCCTTGTGAATCGATCACTATGAGGTTAGCGGTAAATACTACCCCATTAATGTCTAGGTTCACTTTGGGACACACTTGTCTTGTCCTTATTTCTCCACCTGGAGAGTTTACCGCTATCATATGGTTCATTTGTGTGGTTGCTAGGTCATGCTTCTTAACAAACCCTTGAGCAATGAACGAATGGGTAGCACCAGAATCAAACAGCAGAGTTGCAAGGTGTAAATTGGCAGGAAACTTACCAACTACCACGTCGGGTGCCTCTTGTGCTTCCTCCATAGTGACGTGGTTCACCCGTCCTCTCATTACGTTCTGCTGCTGTGGCTGCGTGGGCTTCTTCTTTGGACACTTATGGGCGTAGTGCCCCACTTCACCACAGCTGAAACATTGCACCCCAATCTTAGGTGCTTGGCCCTTGTTGTCTTGGGGTTGGTTTGGGGGTCCTTGCACTGCTGGTCGAGGTGGATATGCGGGGCGAGGCTGCTGTACAAACTGACGTTGCGGCTGTGCTGGTGCTGCGGGAGGCCTGTAGTTTGGGTTGTACCCTCTTGGTGCTGAATAGGGTACCGCAGCACGGCTCGTCTGCCCCGTAGGTTGCTGCATCATACGTGGGCGGGTGTTGCTCCCTGAGGCTTGATGTGACCACCCAGCCTTCCTCTTATTCTCATTTTCAAGGGCCTTTAGCTTCCTTTCCACCACAAACGCTCTGTCCACCATCTTTTGAAAGCTTTCATACTCATTGGAGGACATTGCACACTGCATCTCTGCGGTAAGTCCTTCCACGAAACAATCTTGTTTCTGCTCATCTGTCTCTATGTCTCGTGGAGCATAACGGGATAGTTGAGTGAATTTAGTGAGGTATTCCCTCACCGTCATGTTTCCCTGCTGCAGTCCCAAAAACTCCTTCCTCTTGTTTTTGAGTTCACCTCTTGGGATGTAATGGTTGCGGAAGCTACGCTTGAATTCTTCCCATGTGATGCTCTCAGGGTCATGATGGGCGGCCACGTAGGCGGTCCACCAATCAGCAGCAGGTCCTTGCAATTGATGAGAGGCAAACAGCACCCTCTCATACCCTTGGCATTGTATGATCCTCATCTTACTTTCAATGGTCTTCAGCCAATCATCTGCCTCCAGAGGTTCAGCAGCACTTGCAAACTTTGGAGGTTGAGTTCCTAGAAACTCACTCAACCTTGGTTGGCGTGGTGCAGCTTGTGGAGGTGGAACTTGATGCAAGTTGGCCACTACTTGAGTCAAGTTCTGGATGAGCTGATTTTGATTCTCCAGCATTTGGTGGAGAGGATCAACTTCTTCACGGCGACCACCCCGGTTCTGGCCTCCAGAAAGATGAGAGTTGCATGCCTCATCATTGTTGTTGGCGGGGTTGGCAGCACGTCCTTTTCCTCTTCCGGCCATCTGGTAGAATCAACAAATGTTAACTTGAAAGCATTTAGTATCATCTTACTACTTTCACTTGTTTGTACTTTGAAGTGTTGAAGTTTTGTTAAAATCTTACGAGGGTTTTATATCTCACACCCAATAAATGCACTATTATTTCCTATGGGTTCACACACCAAAGCAAAACAATCTGAAGACGAGGCTGTGGACACTTGCTCATGGCTTCCACAACTCACGTCACACACCAAGCATTATCACACCATTAACTACGTAACGACTCGACTACTCGACCTCTTGCTAGCTAGGGGAAAGACTCTACACTACTCATCCTCTTGAGCTGGCTCCTCGGGATCTTCCTCCTCATTTCGGCTACCTTCTGACTCTGCTTTGGGTGGGGAGGCTGCTGGTGGAGAAGTGCGACGACGCCTGATCGCTCGGCGATCCGGGGAGTCAGGGGTCCATGGATCACTTACGGTGACACACAGTTCATTCCCATCTCCTCTTTCTCTCGCCTTTAAGCAAGCCCGCAGCAATGCCTCCGTCTCCTTCAGAGTATCTCGGACATCCTGAAGCTCTTGTTGACACTCCTGCAGTCGAGTGCTGAGCATAGCAGCATCCTCCAAGCACAAGTCCATGTGCTCATGGGAAGTCCCTTGCTGCACCGGTGGGTACTTGTACTCCGTGGTACCACTCTCACGTTGGAGGACATACATGTATTCAGTTTTGTCCAAGTGGCGGCGATAGATGTGGCTCTGGCAGGTGATGGCCTCCCAAGTGACATCTCTCTCCGCGTCAACTTGTGTTGCTCGACAAGCTGGAGAGTGGTGGATCTTAAGCAGCTGATTCTCGTGTATAATCCTCATCTCCGAACTCCATTCTTCCCTCTTCTCACGGATGGTCCTGGTGGAGTTATAGTGGATGATGAGCTTGCCCGTATTGCCGGCGGCTTCGAGCATACGTCGAAGACGGCACAACAAATCTCCCACTGCCAATCCGTAGGAAAGGTACGTCACTGGACGACTCTCCTCTCTTTCAGCAAGGGCAACTACGGGAACTCTCCCTCCCGTGGATTTACGAGCGGTGCGAATCATGCGAACCATCTAAAACAAAAGAATTTAAAATTAGGTTAGATAAAATTTCAAACAAAAATTCTATTTTGAATGAAAGTTGGGGTAAGATGAAGAAAATGACTCTTTTGATAACACTTTTTCACCCACACCTTGGAAAATAGTTTTTAAGAAAATAGGGCCCTTAAATACGTCCATTTCTACCTAGGTCCACGTTCCTACGGGCAACCTTGGCTCTGATACCACCTCTGTCACACCCGGTTTTTCCGAAGAACAACCAAGTGAATATCACATGTATGCCAGGATCATTTTCTCATACATGTGATGACAAATAGTGAAGCATCATTTATTACAAGCCAGGTGTCGAATATAAATAAGTCTTACATCACAAATGTCTCAATGAACACTAATGCTTCATCACAAGTAAATAAACTAGCAGCGGAATATTATTCTTTAGGGCTCCATCACAGGTGTTGCCCGGGGGTCTCCATGAACCTAAAAACCTTCCTCGGGTCCAAAATCTTGGTCATTATACACCACCTCATTATCTTGACCTGAGCATCAATATAAACCAACAAATATGCAAGGTTGAGTACCAATGGTACTCAGCAAGTGTGGGAAAATTATATCATGCATGGCTAGAACAAGGAGAGGTTGAACTCATGGTTAAAGCACTACGCAATTAATACCTATCATCTTAGCTTATTAAGCACCTACATTACTACACAGGTGAAATGATCCAAATCTCCCATCCCATCATCATAAACCAATAACCATAATCATCATTTCCAATGTTAAGCTCCCCGCTTAACTTCCAAAACCATCAATTCTCTAATCATGAATAAGTCCAGGCCGCTCTTAACCGTGAGCACGGCTGTCAAGACAGTTTTGACTCTGCAGAGTTTGTACCACTGTACCCACAAGTAGTGATTTCATCCCCCGTTGCCGGGTGGACTAAAAGAACCTCCATTATGCCAGTGGCTACGAACCACATTCACACTTCCCAGGTGTGTGGCCAAGAGATCACTACGAAGCCTTTACAAAGGGATTCCCGACGAGCGTGGGCCCACTGAGGTTTCACCCCTAACAGCATACAAGAGGCTCCAACCCCGCTGCAGTGGCCCCTCTTGAGCCTTGCGGTTCATATGGCAGTCCAGCTGACTCCTATTCCCCGCACCATCCAACACACCCATACTACGCCGGGGATACACCTAATTAATTGGCTAAGCTGCCCCATCTCAGCATGTGGTTGGCACTGTAAAGCCGGGTTACATGCTCCATGAACCGGTCCTTAGGATCCAGGCAAGTACTAAACACAAACCCAAGTCTCGTGCACCCAGCACACAACCAAAACATCCAACTTGCCTTGATCCCTACCTCTACATAACTCACAATATCTCATTCAAGAGTATGGTAATATAAACTGATGATTTCATGTCCCAAACATCCCATTCTAAACATGGCTAAGCATATGCATGGACCTAAATGTCATGACAAAATAAATCCCAACCCAAGCTACAAGGAAACAAGGTAATGCAATTCTAGGGAAACTTCCTAGCATGGGTTTCATATTTCATTTGACAATGCAAATAATTCTATCTACACATCCTAGCACAGGATCAAAGTGGTCAAGGACACTTGCCTCCTTCTTGCTGCTCCTGAAATGGGTAGTCCTGATCTTGGAAACTGATAGCTTGCTCTTGAACAGGTTCTACTTCATACCATCACACATAGCAAAAGAAAAACAACAATCATAAGACATAGTTCACACTTCTACTTCATACAAACCACACATTCACATTTATGAAAGTTTCTTTACCATTTTATGTGTTGTGGATACTCTATGTGTGTTGATTTGGGGCTTGCATACACTTTCATTTACATGTGTAGGATTCCTACTTTGGTGTTCATATTTATACTCACATACTATATATATATATACATGTATATATGTGTGTTTCAGTTTTAAATAAATTCCTTATATATTAAACTACCAAGTATGTATGAAAAGTATTTTTCTTCTCCATATGTGCCTTCATAATTTCTATCAACCCTAAACTGAATTCTTTGTACTTTAGAAACTCCATTTATCATTTACTAGTTTCTATATTTTCAGATTTATATTCTTATGCATAATTGTGCATTTTATTATTAAATTAGTAATACACACTACCTAAACAGATTAGGTTCTGGTCCTAAATAATTTAAGATCATATTTTGACCTTGGCTTCTGATGTATACTATTTCATAATTATTTTCCCTATTTTTCTTTAACTATTCTTTACTTAAAAATGTGTCCCTATACTATTAAATGTGAATAATAGATGAAACAGATTTATTTCAGCCCCAAAAATATATTTTTATCTCACTCCAAAGTTTTCTAAGTACTGAGAAAGTTTTTAATAATTTTGACAATTAGGTTTGTCCCCCTTTTTAATATTTAAACACTAGTTACATATTCAATTTTCTAAATTAAATACTAAACAGGGCTAAAATAATGAATTCACCCCATTACAGGGTCTATAATATTATTTTCATAATTTCCAGGGGTCTAGCTACACTTTTCAGAGGTGTTTTTCTTAATTTCTATTAAGTCTAGGGGCTAAACTGATTTTTAAATGAATTTACATGATTTTCTGGAGTTCCAGGGGCTAGATCTGAAGTTTCCGGGGCTAGCTCTCAATTCCAGAGAACCCCAGGGGGTAGCACGTAAGAATTCCAGTCTTTATAACGCGGGGCTGACGTGGACCGTCTGATTTTAAACCGACGGCTGAGATTATAACATCGAACCGGTACGCGGGGTTTTAAAGTCTACCGTGCGATTTAAAATAAACGGCGCACAAGCGGCCACGTCGCTCTGATCGAGCGCGGGCGGCGCTGCCGGCGGCGCACGGCGGCGGGAAGCGGCGATCTCGCCGGAAACTTTCGGATCCTCGAGAATTCTGCCTAGAACTGTGATCTTATGGCCTAGATCGGTAGAGGGGAGGTCAGGGATCTCACCTCGGGGGTTTTCTCGAGCTCGGGGGTCCTGGAAAGTGCTCGGCGGCGAGGTCCGAGGCAAAACCACGGCGAAGCTCGTCGGAGCTGGATTTGCACCGTAAGTCTTCGGGTTTTCTGCACCTGCAAAGTTCCCCGGAGGCGGTGGATCAAGATCAACTAGTTAGATCAGAGTTTCCGAGCTTAGATCGGCCAGAATTCACCGGCGAAGTCTCGGTGCTCACCGGAGTGAAAATCGGCGATCGCGTGAGAAAAACTGATCGGATCGGTTGTTTTTATAGCCGGGGGAGGGCGGTGGTTCTGTTGTGATCGAGTTAGAGTCCTCAGGGTCCAGAATTCGGCTGCGGAACGCGGTTTCCCGATCGGTTGCGATCGCGCGCGCGAGGGAGAAGTCCGGGGTCGCGGGGTTAGGGATGACAGGCGGGTCCCACCCGTCAGCGAGGGGCAGCGCGGCGTGCGCGGGGGCGGGCTGCGCGGGGGTTTGCTGGGCCGGCTGGGGTTTCGGCCCACTGGCCAGTTTTTTTCCGGTTTTCCTTTTTCTTTTTCCATTTCTTTTCTGTTTTGAGTCTAATTTGAATTCCAGTTTGAATTTGAATTTCTGCAAAACATGCAACACGTCCAAAAATTTCTAAATTCCCCTCTGAACATGGTTTATGGTTCTAAATCAAAATTTGAGTTTTGACTAAAAATTTGGGGTGTTACAGTTTAGAGCTAACTAAAGTTCATTTTAACTTTGGGCAAAGTACATGAGAGAAATGCATTTCTTGTTTGATTGCGGCTCTCTCATGTGCCTTAGCGTAAGGTTCTCCACAACCTGCTGCTAAAACTTGAAAGTAAGGTTCTACTAATTAGGCGAGTCCTTGCAATTGATTTTTACCTCATGTAACCCACCAACCCTCATTTAGAAGTTCCATGTTTAGGTGAGACGGGTCAGACTTGCTGAGCCTTCGTGCTCACTGCTTGTGTTTGAAGCTTTTGCAGGGTTCTATGAGGAAAGGACTCCCGAAGAGGAGACGGAACCCCAGGAGGGGAACCCCGTCGAGTGGGAGTCGTGCATGCCGCAGAGTTAGTGTGCGTGTGTGCTAGCAAGGACACGTTCGAGGGCTGAACGTGGACTTGATGCGTAGCCTACGCCCGCGAGTGTAGACTAAACTTATTTTGATGTAAACATGTTCATAAACCTGTTTATGTAATAAAAATTTCGCTTCCGCTTTGTACCTTTGACGTGTGTTATCCGGTGCTGTGCAACGCAGCACCCCTCAGCGTGATCCTGGCTCGACAAGACCGTGGGGTCGTGTCAGACGATCTCGCCAGCGAGGTCTCGGATCTTCGCCTACACACGCTAAGACTCAGATTTCTAGGCATAATTCGGCAGAGGGGAGGTAGGGGAGCTCACCTAGGCTAATTTCTTAGACATGAAGGACTCGGAACCCGGTCGGCGACGAGGAAAGGCGGCGGTGACTTGCTGTGCTTGTCGAAGTGGCAGTTGGGGCGGTGATCCCTTCGAGCTTTCGGGTCGTGACGCTTCCCTGGGGTCTAGAGATGGCACACCGATGATTAGGGTGGATCGAAACCGTGTAATTTGAAGGTTTCACTGGTGAGCGGCGGCGGCTTCTTACCGGCGAGCGTCGGGATGGTTGTTTCCGGTGGCATTTCTCTCTGGGGTCGGCGTCTACGGCTTGTGCGCGGTGCTGCAGGGCCACGAGATCGGTTTGACAGAGGGAAACAGCGACGCTCTTGGGGAATTCCAAGCTCAGCGGCGGCGGTACTCACCGAGAGAGAAACTGCTTGAGCGAGGGGAGGGCGGCGGGGACATCTGTTTTTATCATGGCCAGGGGTGCGGGGGTTGGTTGCGATCGTGCAGGACGGCGCGGGGGATTCAGGGTTGGGTCGTGCGCGAGGAATCCGGGAGCGGGGCGCGCATTCGGCGCGGAAGAACCGGGGCGGTTGGGGGCGCGCGGGGAAGGAGGGGAAGAAGATGACATGCGGGCCCCACGCGTCAGAGAGAGAGGGAGGGAGGAAAGCAGCTGCGGGCTGTTGGGCCGGCTGAGGCAAGTTTCGGCCCACTGGCCATTTTTCTTTTTCTTTTTTTTTCTGTTTTGATTCAAATTTGAATTCCAGTTTGAGTTTGAATTGTTTCACCACATGCACTACGTCCAAAAATTTTAAATTCCCCTCTTTAACAGGTTTTGGGGTGTTACACTGGGTAGGAGTTGGCAAGGAACATACCAATTATGACGTCCTCCACTTGTTGTGCTTCCTCAGCAGAAACATGGTTCACGTTGCCGCGAGCGTAGTTCTGCTGTCCATGGTTGCCTTGATTGGCTCCCCCGTTCGGCCATGGGTTCTGCTTGGAGATGTTGCCTTATTGTCCAGGACCTCTCCTCGGGCACTGGCTCGCGAAGTGTCCCGTCTCCCCGCATGAAAAGCATGCCCTTTTGCCCACGGCAGCAGGTAGGTTGGGGCGGGGGGTTTTGAACAGGAGCACCCACGTTGGGACGGGGTGCAGGAAGCAAAGGCACACGAGGTGCTTGCATGGCAGGGCATTGCTGTGGTGGTTGATTAGGGCGATATGCAGGAACGGTCGATCCATACTGCGGTGCAGCTGGGGGCATGTACCGAGGGCGTACGTTGCTCCCTTGCGGCTGGTATGGCATTTTCCTCTTGCCCTCTCGATCGATCTCTCGGATCTTGCTTTCAACCATGATAGCCTTGTCAGCCAACTTCTGGAAGCTCGCGTAGTCATTGTTAAGGAGCTGAACCTGGATCTCATTGTTCAACCCTCTCATGAACAAGTACTGCTTTCTTTGGTCCGAGTTGACATCTTCGGGGGCATACCGGGACAGTTGTGTGAACTTGTTGAGATACTCATTCACACTTTTCTGTCCTTGGCGGAGACCTTCGAACTCCTGTCTCTTGAGCATCATTACACCAGCAGGGATGTAATGAGATCGTAAACTCTCCTTGAACTCAGTCCAAGTGATCGTCTCCGAGTCGACGTGAGCGTTACAAAGGGCATCCCACCAGTCAGCGGCAGCTCCCATGAGTTGGTGCGACGCAAAGAGAACTTTTTTTCTGTCGTTGCACTGGATAATGGCAAGCTTCTTCTCCATGGACTTCAACCAATCATCGGCCTCCATGGGGTCACTAGCTTGAGCAAAGGTGGGCGGTCGAGTCCTCATGAACTCTCCCAGCCTGTTATGAGCCGGCGGTGGTGCCGGAACAGGGTTGTTGTCTTTGGCCTGCAGCTGACCCAAAGTTTGGATCATGGTCTGCATAAGCTGATTCTGCATGGCCATCAACCGTTCCAGGTTGTTCTCACCAGCTCCGGGGTTAACAGGAATTTCATCGTGGCCATCCTCTTGAATGCCACGGACGTTCCTTCCTTGGTGGCTGGCGTTTCCTCTCACTATCTGTGAGAGAGAATGAAATAGAATATAAGTTAGAAGGTTAGATGGATCCCCCTAACTATATGCATCAAGGTGGATTGGACTATATATATTAGCCCATATAAGGATGTGAACAAGTGCCGAGGCATCTCACACCTCTTTCTACTTATGTGTGGATATGGACAACGCTTGAGACAACCCACAACTCACACTAAGCACACAAGCACAAGCAATCATCACAAAGGCTCACACAACTCCTATTCAAGGCTTTCTCGATGGGAGTCCTATGGGGTTTAGGGTGATATCAATCTATGACTTCACCCTATATCAAGGTGATTTGGGGTGATACCAATTTGTGATCTGACTATGGCTTCAACTAGGCTTGCATCCTATATCAAGGTGGTTCCAATGCCAATCTATGCATCCTAGGCTTGCATCCTATGGTCAGCGTGGCTTCTAACACCAATCTGTTACTAGGGTGCGTCCTATAGTCATCGTGGCTCTATAACCAATCTGTGATCATTCTAAGTTTGTGACCTACAGTCAACTGTGGTAGCTTGGTACAAATCTGTGGATTGTACCAATCTGAGACTAGGCATGGCAGCTTTAATATCAAGCTGTGACCTATCTAGGTTGTGTGATCTTCGATCTACCCATGGAAGGTTGATACCAATTTGTGTCTGATACCAATCTGTGTTTTCTATCTAGGTGTGTAACCTACCGTTAACCCGTCGCTCTGATACCAACCTGTGATGCCCTCAATTCTGTGGAAAACCACGGAACCGAGAACTGATGCATATGTGTGCCCAGGATGTTCATCACACATATACATATGTTCCACAAACTGAATTCAGAATATATTTTACCACGAATAACAGAGTTTATTACAAAGTCTCATGAGTCTTGGACTCATGCTAACAGCGGAAATCTTATTTAAGCAGCGGAAGTCTAACTCTAAGCAGCGGAAGTCTTTATTCTAGTGCGGAAGCAATCTAAGCAGCAGCAGTGGCTCCATCTCTATTCCATCCCCACAGGCAAGGTTGAGAACGGATTAGAATCCTAATGCTCCACTTGGTCTTCATAGTATTCTTCCCCTATTGCTGATGATGAAGTAATAATGCAAGTTTGAGTACAATGATGTACTCAGCAAGTGCAGGAAAATATGATATGTAACTCCCAACAAGGTAGGTATAAAAAGGCTCATTGCAGGAAGCAAAGTTATTTCTCAAAACCACGATAAAACAGTAACTCAGCTTAGAGTTAATGTAATCCCAACATGTATCAAAATACCAACATACCTCCATTGTGTTCCATCACTTTCAATGTCTCAACCGGACATTAATCTTTTTCAGCTTTGCTCACGAATACCTCCTCGTATTCGCTACCATCTCAGAAACACCATCTCGTATTCGCTACCATTTCATCTCATAAACAATTCCGTCTCACACCGAGACCCATCTCGTTGCCATGACTCAACAGTCATGCAACCAAATCTTATACCCGGACTCATCAGTCCCAAAAACCAAAACCATAACCAAACCATAACCAAAACCATAACCAACTAATCATGTGGGTTCTCCAGGCGCTCGTGACCGTAAGCTCGGCTATCATGATAGTTTTAAGACTCTGCAGAGTTTGTACCACTTTACCCACAAGTTTGTGATTTCGTCACCCGTCGACAACTGCAGAACCTCCATTATACCAGTACACAACCATCAGTGTATGGTCAAGAGATCACAAAATAGCCTTTACAAAGGGGTTACTAGATGTATGGACTCACTAAGGTTTCACCAGCAGGCTAGAATCTCCAATTCTCTCACCCACGGGCCCCCTCTTGTGCCATGCAGTTCCGAGAGCAGTCCTCACTTGACTCCCGTTCCCCGCGCCTTCCACGGTCAATAACAATCTAGCAACTTACCTAATTACTCGGCTAAGCCGCGCCCATACTTGGCCTTGTGGTGGCACTGTTACCCTGGCATGTGCTCGCATGAACCGGTCTTTAGATCTACGGCAAGTAAGACCACCATCTCATTCTACCTCATTCACAAACCCAGGCTTGCATAGATCTCGCTCCGATCCATGTTCATTAACAACATCAGTTTCTCATTATCATTACGAGTGCAGTTAGCTAGACACATCTATCTCGCTTCCCAAAATCCCGTGGACTCAGTGAAGCAAAAGTAAAAACCATACCCGACTCATAAACTTCCCAGGTGACAAGGGTGGTTTAACCAAAACTAGTAAACTCCTATGAAAGGGTTTCCCATCATGTTTGACTCAGCACACACACCTTTTCACAAACAAAACAGTTCTTCCAAAACATAGAATCAATATGGTCAAGGGGCACTTGCCTTGTTCTTGCGGTTCCGGTTGCTCTTGGATCTCGAAACCTTGTTGTTGCAGCTCGTCGTAGACAGCTCACTGAGCTTGTCCTTCTATACACGATCACGCACATACAAGATTCACAGCAATCAATATCATGCACAAACTCTAATCAAGATGCAATGATGCATATGCATGTTGTTCCTATGATGTAGTTTTTATCAGATCTGTTCACACGTGTTCTTGCATGTTTGCATGGCTTTTACGATGAACAAAGGTATTCGGATCAAATGTGGACGTGGTGATGATCTTGACTTTAGATCAAACTGATCAACACGTGATCTGTCCACGAAAAAGCTTCTGTTCAAAAGGAATCGAAGAACAGATGCAAAGAAAATGCGATGATGTCGTAAGGTGTTATTGGAATCCTACCTTACTCTCTTCGGTCCTCCCTCCTAGCAAAACAGATCATCGGGGCTCCTCCGGCGATGTCGATCATGATCCAGGCTTGTCGGTGGTCTCTTCCGGCGGTTGTACTCTGGCGAAGAGGTTTACTCGGCGACCTAGGGGCTAGGGCTCTAAGTTGTCTGCTCAAGAGTTGGAAAAGAAGTTCGTGGTTGCGGCCAAAGGTTTTCGGTTCTATTTATAACCGGGAAGAGAAGAGTTCTAATCTGATTGGACTTCGAATAAGATTCCCATTCAAACTGTTTTTGGATCTTAACAACTTATTCTAGATTGATTTGGTGCGGTAACATTGTGGAAATCGTGTCGGTTTCCTCCCGTACCGGTATTCCCGTGCGTACAGAAGCAAAACCGCTTCGGAATCACGTTACCTTCGTGGCAGTGAGCTCCGGAAGCTCCACGTGTCCTATGGGAACCTGGGCTCCCTTTTCTGAAGAGGCGGGCTCCGGTTGTGCTGCGTGTCAGGCGGGCGAGACCTCCCTCTTCCTCAGAGGTGAGCTCCGCTTGCGCCACGTGTCCTAGCTGGCGGGAACCTCCCCTCTCTCCAGAGACGAGCTCCGCGTGCGCCATGTGTCAGTTCCGGACCTCCCCCTCTCCTCGGAGGTGGCTCCGGCGGTGCTGTGTCAATTCCGGACCTTCCCTTTCTTCGGAGGTGGCTCCGGATGTGCCACTTGTCCTAACAGCGCCATACTTCCTTTTTTTCTCAGAGATGAGCTCGAAGATTGACACATGTCCATCAGTGACGGACCTCCCGGAGGTAAGCTCCGGAGGTGACACGTGTCCAATAGGACCGGACCTCTCAGAGGTGAGCTCTGAGAGTGACATGTGTCTAGCGGAGCCGGACCTCTCGGAAGTGAGCTCCGAGAGCGACACGTGTTCCGCGCGGCTGGTCCTCTCTCTTTTCCGCGGTGAATAGCTCCGCAGCCGACACGTGTCCTTCGGGACTGGCCTCGCTCCTCTGCAGAGGCTAGCTCCGGGGGAAACACGTGTCCCGTGGGGTCGGACCTCTCCCCCTTTGCAGGAATGAGCCTCGAGCCTGCCACGTAGCCAGTTTAGCGGCGGACCTCCCCACATTTGCGGAGATGAGCTCCGAACACGCCACGTGGCCAGCGAGCCACGGGAGTTGTCTTCGGCGCTCTCTGTAAACTGGAATTTGCTCTTTTTGGCTAACTTTTTTTTATTCTTTCTCGGTTTCAACTTATTTTAAAAGTGTTTTTCTACATGAAACATGAATACATGCAGAACCCGAAAATGAGGGTGTCACATGCCAGCAAATGCCAGGAAAACAGTGCCACCACAAGGCCAAATATGGGTGCGGCTTAGCTGACTAATTAGGTGTGTTGCTAGCTTGTTATGGACCGTTGGATGGTGCCGGGAATGGGAGTCGAGAGGGACTGCCCTGGGAACTGCATGGCACAAGAGGGGGCCCGTGGGAGGGAGAATGGTGATTCGAGCCTGCCGGTGAAACCTCAGTGGGTCCATACATCTAGTAGCCCCTTTGTAAAGTCTATTTTGTGATCTCTTAGCCATACACCGACGGTTGTATACTGGTATAATGGAGGTTTTGCAGTCGCCGACGGGTGACGAAATCACGAACTTGTGGGTAAAGTGGTGCGACCTCTGCAGAGTGTAAAACTGTCATGATACCTGTGCTTCCAGTCACAAGCACCTGGCCAACTCACATGATTAGAGGGAAAACTTGGGATGGTTATTCGGTATGGTTATGGTATGGTCATTGGGATTGGTTTTGGGACTGTTTTGAGTCATGACAATGAGTTTGGTTTCGGTTATATGAATATGAGATGGTTATGAATATTTATGAGTATGAGATGAATTATAATGAGAGAATGTTACTGAATTACTTGATTACGATGGGATAAATTTCACCTAGAAATAGTTGCTGTTTTTACCATGTTTGTGAAATAAAACTTGCTTGCTGCAATGAGCCTTTTTATTTCCTACCTTGTTGTAAGCTACATGTCATACTTTTTGCCGCACTTGCTGAGTACGACATGTACTCACCCTTGCATTCCACACACATACTTCAGCAACAGGAGAAGAAGATTTTGAGGAACATGTGGAGTACTAGGCGTGCGCACTACCGTCAACATGCCTGTGGAGTTGAACTTGGAGCCTGCTGTCTTAGTCATTTTCTGCTGTCGTTTAGAGTCTTCCGCTGCAAGAATAAGTTAGAGATTCATGAGTGAGACATTGTAATAAAGTACTTAAATACTCTTTATTCGTGGTTATATTCTGAATTCAGTTTGTGGATTACATGTGTATGTGTGATGAACATCCTCGGCACACATATGCATTCACTTGGTTCTATTTTCGGAACCGGGTGTCACATGAGTATATCAAATGGTTTAGGGAAACACGAAACAAATGTTTTAACCTAACCATAGGGGGGAAAGATTTGGCCAATCTAGCGTTTGCAGGGCTGTTATTTTACCTCAAGGAGAAGATGGATGGCATCGAGTTTGGAGACATCAACCAGGTACTGCAACGCGCTGTGGCACATGAGAACCGAGCCAAAGAGGCTAAGGTACACGGACGGTTCAAGGAGATTAACTACAGGGACCGGGAGAGGCAACACATCAACCAACTTGTAGAGGATTCAGCCAATGACGAAGAGATGGAAGTATGTGTGGCCGAATGGGTTGAAAACCACAAGAACAAGCCTCTGACTTGCACTTTCTTGAAGACCAACCCCGGAATGAAGGAGGAGATGAAGTTCACCTTCGATGTAATGAAGTGTGACAAGATTTTCGACGTGCTACTACAAAACAAAGTGATCAAGTTGAAGAATAGCCATGTTATCCATTCGCCCGAACAGCTGGCCAACAAAAAGTATTGTAAGTGGCATGCCTCCTTCTCTCATTCAACTAACGAGTGCAACTTCTTCCATCGGCAGGTGCAATCGGCTTTGAACAATGGCCAGTTGACTCTAGGTGAAGGATAATGTATGAAGTTGGACACAGATTCCTTCCCCGTCAACATGGTGAGCCTAGAACGGAAGAAGGTCCTCGTGAGGACCGATCAAGCATTGACAACTAAAGGGGATAACGTGATCGTGTCTGATGACCTAAGAAATAAGATTATCAAGCCTCGAAACCTCAAGGTCGGCAGATGGAAGCTCAATGAACTAAGGAAGACAACTCAGTTCAAGCCAACCTCCAAATATTTGATCAGCAAATACATCAGGAAGAAGCAGGCAGGAAGTTTCTTCCACAGGCTGAAGGGATGCAAGTGTGACGGGTCGAAGATCTTCATCAAAACCAGCCTTGGGAGCACTCAAAGGAAAACCAGATTCCCCGATTTTCCAAGGTAAATTGACTTCCCGAGAGGCTTGGGGGGCATGGCCCGAAGGCAAGCTGTACCTCAGAAAATCAGTGAGTTTCTGAGGTAAAACACCTCGCCGAGCGACTCGGGAATCTCGGGCGCCGGAGCATCACGTGTTAGGAACCAGCAGTGTAACTTGGAAACCGAAGAAAAACACGCAAAAAACGCTGGTTTCCTCGCAACATCCCAGTTACACGATGGAAAGGGTCAGACCGAAGACAACACGAGCTCGGGTTGACAAGTGCTAATGATCAGATCAGTACCTTGTATGATCCAAGATAAGCTGGCTCTAGCAGCTCGGAAGGTGAACGCCAGACTATGAAACAAAGTTTGGGCAAACGATCGGGGGATGGCGGCTCCAGCACTTGTTCAAGCAAAGCCGAGAAACTCAGCATCAACACAAGGCTCTCTAGCAAATGTTCTCGGCTGATATCTCCAGAAGGGAGGATCATCGTTGGGCCAGGATCACACCAGCTCCCAAACACGAAGTATTAAGGCTGTTTGAGCGTGCAAAAGCCAAGACATCAATCTGCCAACCCAGGGCAGCTCCACAACGGCTCAGCAGATGGGATGTGAAGCCAGAAGGGGTAAAGCAAGATCAAATCAAGTCAGTGGCTCCAGGAACGAAGCCAGAACACTAATGGTGTCCCACAAGGCTCAATAAGACGCAAAAGAGACGTGTCCAAAGGTTGAGGGTTCTGGAACTTGCTGAGAAAACAAACGAGGAGTAGAGGGATCGTTAGTTCAACCAGGCACAGCCAATGATATCCAAAAAGACTTGGAAAGAGAAGAAAATTGCCCAGGAAGAAGCTGAAGATGACAGAAACAAAGAATACCACACGGGTAAGAATGAAAACCATGTCGAAGTTAACATGGTGTTCCATTTGCCTTCTGAGTTTTGTCTTTTGGAGGTTGAGGTAACCGAGCTCTATCTAGGAGCTAAGAATGTGGTTTTTGAGAAACCAGAATGGCTCGGCCAACACATGAAACCATTGTACATCCGAGGACATGTCAATGGGACACCGGTAGGAATAATGTTGGTTGTGGAGGAGCAGTCGTTAACATCATGCCAATATCCATGTTTGAGAAGCTTGGATACCGAGAGAGAATGACCTCATCAAGACCAACACGACTTTGAGTGGTTTTGCTGGAGATCCAACCAAACCCAAAGGGATATTATCTTTGGAACTCACGGTTGGAAGCAAGGCCATCCTATGGCATTCTTCATCGTCAACATAAGGAGTCGGTACAATTTGCTCCTTGGGCGAGATTGGATCCATGCCAATGGATGTGTACCATCTACACTTCGCCGATGCTTGATTCAATGGGTTTGCGACAAGATAGAAGTGGTTGAGGCTGATAATTCGGCTTGTGTAACAATGGACGAGTCATCTGACCTTCAACATGAAGATATTAGGTGTCTCACAAGTCGGGACTTAACAGACTATGACTTTGTGAGCGTAGGAAGGGAAGGGTTTGTACCCGTTTGTGTAAAGCCGACTGATTTCACTCGGCTTGGTAATGTAACTTGAAAATGCAAGGTAAACAAGGTCATTTAACTTGGCTCCTGGAGATAAACTAGCAATATCATTTAGATAGAAACGATATGGGCGAGTTAGTGGAGGGCTTCAACGACTTAAGGAAGCTCAGGAAGGGGTTTTCCTCAGTGGACGAACTAGAGGAGATCAAGCTTGGAGATGGATCGGCACACCGGCCAACCTTCATCAACAAAAACTTAGAACATTCTCAGAAGCAATAGGTAAGCTGTTCACTTAATGAGTTTATGGATTGCTTTGCATGGGAATACACCGAGATGCCAGGTCTCAGCCGGGAACTCGTGGAATACAAGCTGCCGATCAAGCCAGGTTTCAGGCCTCACAAGCAACCTTTTAGGCTTTCAACCCGGCTATCCATGACAAGATCAAGGAAGAAGTGAATCGTCACTCCAAGCTAAGTTCATTCGGCCCTGCAGGTACGCTGAGTGGGTGTCTAATATAGTTCCAATAGAGAAGAAGAACACGGATAAGTTGAGGATATGCGTAGACTTCTAGGACTTAAACCGAGCAACACCGAAGGATGAGTATCCAATGCCTATCGCCGATGTATTAATCAACAATGCTTCAGGGGATAAAAAGTGATCAGTTTCCTGGACGGTAACGCTGGATATAATCAGATTTTCACGGCTGAGGAAGACACGTCGAAGACGGTGTTTTGTTGCCCAGGGTTTGTTGTTTTGTTTGAGTGGGTTGTCATGACCTTTGGGTTGAAGAATGTTGGGGCAACAGATGAAGGAGCCATGAATCTGATCTTCCATGACATGTTGGGGGACATTCTTGAGGTGTACATCGATGATCTCGTGGAAAAGTCGGTTGAGTTTCAAGACCATATGGCCGATTTAAGGAGGTCTTTTGAGAGGATGAGAAAGTATGGTCTTAATATGAACCCTCTCAAACGTGCATTTGGTGTGTCAGTTGGACGCTTTCTGGGTTTCATCGTGCATGAACACGGCATAGAAGTCAATCCTAAGAAAGTTTTTAATCCATCAAGAGGATAGGGGAGATGACATGCAAGAAAGACGTGCAAAGCTTGTTGGGAAAGGTCAATTACCTTAGGAGGTTCATTGCTAACTTGGCTGGGAAGATTGAAACCTTCATGCCACTCTTAAAACTCAAACACGAGCAAGAGTTTACTTGGGGGCAGAACAGAAGGAGACATTTGAGAAGATCAAAGAATACTTGATGAAGGCACCAATCTTACATGCACCACAGATGAGGAAGCCATTCCAACTCTACATAGCTGCACAAAACTCAAGAAAGTCAAGGTAAAGAACATCCCGTGGCTTACTTGAGCAGGAGGCTCCTAGATGCCGAAACCAGGTACACATTTGTTGAGAAACATTGCTTGTCTTTGTATTTTTCATGTTCCAAGCTTCGACACTATCTCCTTCCAAATACGTGCTTTGTGACATGTCAACACGACATCATCAAGCACATGTTGCAAAAACCGATTTTAAGTGGCAGGATAGGTAAATGGGCGTACTCATTGGTGGAGTATGATCTGGTGTTTGAGCCTCTCTGAAGCATAAAGGGCCAGGTCATGGCAGATTTAATCGTGGAACATGATTTACAGCTCGAGGAAGAGTGCATGGTTGAGGTATGTATTGGTTTCACCTACTGATGAAGTTTATGAGTTCTCTATTTGGCTAAATTTCGTATGCACCAACAATCAAGCCGAGTATGAGGCCCTACTGAATGGTTTGGAACACTTGGTCGACATGGGGATCAAGAACATTGAAATTTATGGTAATCCCAAGCTTGTCATCTAGCAGGTTAGTGGAGAAAGCCAAAGTTATGATGGTATCTTGAATGATTATCGTGAAAGATGTTTAGATATCATGAAAACTTTGGAAACATTCTCTGCCAAATAAATACCATGGTAAGAAAACCGGAGAGCAAACGACTTGGCACAGCAAGCTTTGGGGTATGAGGTGAAAAGAGGAAGATTTCACGTAAAAATGGGGTCGACATTTCCCGTAAGCGTTGAAGACATGATATGGCACAACAATTCGGGCCAACTTTGATGTGTTGAACATAGAAGATGGGAGGCCAACGATCATAGAATGTATCAAGAACCCAAACACGTGCAAAGACAGGAAGGTTCGGCGTCAAGCATTGTGGTACACCTTGATCAATGATGAATTATATCACTGAACCTCGGATGGGCTCTTGTTAAAGTGTTTGGATAAAGAACAAGCAAAAGAGGCCATGGGAGAGGTGCACGATGGTCTTTGTGGCACACATCAGGTGGCTCATAAGATGAGATGGATGTTTAAGAGAGCTGGTTTCTATTGACCGACTATGCAGGAAGATTGTTTCAAGTATTATAAAGGATGTGAAGCTTGTCAAAGGTTTGGAGATATCCAACAAGCACCGGCAAGCATTCTTCACTCCATTGTGAATGAAGCCTTGGCTTTTCCAGGATGGGGTTTAGACTTCGTTAGGGAGATCCATCCAGCATCATCAAAGAAACATAAATTTGTTTTGGGTTCCATGGACTACTTCACCAAATGGACTAAAGCTGTCCCACTCAAGAATAACACGTACAAAAAGGTAACCAACTTTGTTCTTAAGCATATTATCCATAGATTCGGTGTTCCACAAACTTTAACCACAGATCAAGGAGGAGCCTTCATATCCTCACAATTCAGGGAGTTTGCCGAGTCTTTTAGGATAAAGTTGTTGAATTCTTCTCCTATTATGCTCAAACTAACGGACATGTTGAGTCTAGCAACAAAATACTTATCAAGCTTATAAAAAAGAAGATCAGGGAGAGTCCTAGATGTTGGCATGAGACTCTAAGTGAAGCCTTATGGGCTCATCGAGTATCAAGATACGGTGCTACCAAAGTTACCCCATTTGAGCTTGTATACGGACAAGAGGCTTTGTTACCTGTTGAGCTTCGCATGAAAGCTTGTTGAGTAGAGCAGCAAGATGACCTTTCAGTTGTGGATTATCAAGACTTGATGATGGATAACTTAGATGGAATCACAGAGAGATGAATGGAAGCTTTGAAGGAGATAGAGAAGAAAAATCGTTCCTGGTTGGAGACTTGGTTTGGAGAACGATTTTATCCTTAGGAACCCGAGACAAGACGTTTGGAAAGTGGTCACCAAGCTGGGAGGGGCCTTACAAGATTGTAGGTATTGTCCCTGGGAATGCATACTTTGTAGAGAACTTGCATGGAGAAAACTCAGGAAAAGCCATCAATGGGAGATACGTAAAATGATTCTACCCAAGCGTATGGCAAGAGGGCTGAGTTATCTAAGTTTTGGAAGGTAAAACAGCCGATTTATCTAAGAAATCCTGCCTCTGGAAGTGTATTTTGGCACACCATGTTGGCCCAAAAATAGGGGGGCATGTGTTGGAGGTGAAAAATGGTTGTGAGTTTTGCAGGTTGCAGAAGCAAAAAAAACGAGGTGGAAGGGCCTTTTATCTCGATAATTCAAGATGCAGAAGGCTTCAGTGAGGAAACTATCCGAGACTGAGGAAAATACGTGTGGGAAGCCTGTTTTACCTCGAAAACTCTGGATACAAGCGTCTCGATGGGAACTCGACCCAAGAAGGCCAGATCACCTTACGGCTGCGAGATAAACTGGCTAAAAAGCAATATAAAAGGCCGAAGGGACTTACATGATCTCGGTAGAGTTCAAAACTTTGTACAAATTAGAAGTCATCATGTCAAGTGTTCTAGAAGGTCTAGCATGACATTCGTCCGTGCATTTAGATAGGATTGAGTCCTAGAGATTAGATAAATTTAGTTTAAACTTATAAAATCAAATCTTCTCGGATGTAATCAGGTTCTATATAAAGGCAGCCATCTGCCAAGATATGTATCCAAGCTCAGATCAATGCAATCAACTTTTCATTCATCTTTTTGTTCTTCTTTCGTTTTCGTAGATCATAGTTTAGATTGTAGTTCCTTTGTTGCTTTGTCGAGGAAAGCATCCGGCCCTCTCCACGTAAGTGAGACGCACCATGTTCTTGATCAACAAGAACTTCATCTTATCTTGATTTCAGCGAGCTAACGACGATATTTCTCAAAGTGTAGGTTGCTTAGACATCTGCTGGTGACTCCACGCTACTAAACTCTCTGTTCCATGAACACCCGGATGGTGTGACGTCGTCGTGCGCCATTCTTCGATAGTGGGGAAGGTAACATTCTTCTTCCTCTTATTGCATCGTCTTCTTTCGGTCAGGTTTTTGACCCGTGCCTTCATGCAGGAAATCTGTCCTGGCGCTTGAGGCTTTCCTGGGTGCCGCGGTCCTGGCTGAGGACTCGGCAAGGAGGCCCGCCTTGCCGGTGACTAAGCTGGGGAGGGTGGGTCCTGTTCCGGATTCCTGTCCGCTGGTCGTTCCGGGCTCCTTCGTTCGTTGGAGGAGTGGTGGCTTCAGGCTCCGTTCCGCAACTTTCAACTCTGGAGCGCTTGCCAACCCTGGGCGCGGGGTTAGTAGGGCTGAAGCTAGCGGCGCCTCGGGGCCAGACGAGCAGCGGCGAGGGGAAGGAGACTTGGGCTCTTTTTGCTCCCAACTCGTCGGTGTCCGGTCGAGTCTCTCAGCGGAGTGCGATCGCCTAGGCGTCGTGCTCGTGCAGTTGCAGGAGATACCTTCGAGCGCACTGGTGAGACTTTTCCTCCTCTCCTTCTTGTCATCGCAGATTCTTGGATTTTGACGAAGAGTCTCTCCATTGTTGGCAGGAGCTGGTTCGCCGAGCTGCCGAAGACTCACGGCGTCTTCGTGAGAGCGAGGACCGTTGTCACCGTGCTGAGGCTAAGCTGGCTGAGGTGCATGCGGAGCTCAAGAGGGCCCGGGCTGCTGCGGAAGGTGCGGCTCGAGCGGCGGCAGATGTGATCGAGAGGGCGGCAGCGTCATCCGTGGAACTCGCCCCCCTTTGTGCAGTTGCTGAGGCCATGCGAGTGGGCACGGCTCAGGCTGTAGAGGAGCTGGTGGCCCATGGCTAGGAGATCTGGGAGGCCCTAGTCCTTGTGGAGAGGACAAGGGACCAAATCACGGGTCGGTCCTTTCTTCTTTTGGCTCCGTGCATCCGCGCTGGTCTGACATCTTTGTCATGTGCCTTGTGCAGAAATGCAAGGGCGCATTGCCGTTGCTAGATATTTGGCTTAGGATTGAGGACGGGATGTCTAGAATCTTCGTGCTCGTCCCTCCGCTCAGGAACGAGCACTGTAGAGGACTCGACACTTGGTGGCAGAGACTTACGACATGATGTTGAGTCTGATTCTGGCGACTACTTCAGCGGACCTCGCTTCCCTAGAGTCGTGGCTTCAACAGGTTACCCAGCGTTTTTTGGCGCTTCAACCGGAGATCGCCAGCCTCCGGGGTGCTGGGTGGTCCATATGTGACCTTGTGCTCAGGGACCTGTCTGGAATCGGGTTCTCCGGTCGGCTGCTCAGGGCGCTCGGTGAAGTGGATGGTCGGCGACAGAATGTTGGGGAAGCCAGGATCTTCTGCAGGGCCCGAGTGGCACTAGGTGTCGTGCTGTCTCATTACCCCGCCCTCGATCTTCATCTTCTTTGCAGTTTTCATGAGCCGGCTACGGATCCTGAAGGGGCTAGGGATGCAATCACTCTAGCTGCGCTCTCCTTGACCGAGCTCGTCCCGGATGAGGCGATCAAGGATGAGGCGGACAGGAAGTGGAGGAGGAGTAGTCCCTCTCCGTAGTTAGGACTTCTTCTTGGGTTTTGGTTTTGTCATGCAATTAGCGGGGAACATAATTTCTCCTTTTGCAATGAAAAAGCTTCCGATATCTTGGTTGAAAATTGAGACGAGAATTGGAGGATATATATATTTTTTGAAGGTTGTGTTTGGGTTTCTAGTGGATGGGTAGCCCCCGAGTACCGTGTGAAGGTCGGTTTGTTCCTTCCGTCGCGCGGTGCTTCTCTTTATATGTTTCTTAGAGGATTGCGTGATGCCGTAGCTCGGGTCCGGCTTTGTCACGGGGGGGGGGGGGGGTCGGATTGTAGAAAGAGCCCAAAAAACAGAAAAGATATAAGTCTTGGCGTATATATATTAATCCAGCCCGACTTGGGGACTTACACATAAAATTAGTGGCGCCTATACTACACTCCGAGGCAAGTGACACCCCACTTCAGTTGTCGGGCGGCACTGATGTCATCCGTGCCGCCTTTGCCAATTCCCCGGGATGAACGTCGACCATCCTCGTGTCTTTCAGCGGACCGATTGAGGGTTGGTCGGGAGAGGTTCTTGCTGCTGCTTGATTTGCCGAGCCGGGCACTGCCGTTGCGGCCGCCGTTGTGGCCTGTTCGCAACCATGTTGCTCGCACAATAGGGCTCTCGGGTTGTCATCTTCTGCTTGCAGCGGCTCTCATAGGCTTGACTCCCTTCGAATATCATGAGGCAGCCATCCGGCATGGGGAAGCTCAGCTCGTCGGGCTCGATGCTCATCTCGACGGGCTTCTTGCCTCTGTCTCCCGCCGCCTCTGTCTCCATGCTGACGAAGCATTTCAGCAAGGTGCAGTTTTTGAGCGCGTGTCTTACCGGTAGGCGTGGTTGGTGCATGGCTTCTCAAGAAGTTTCTCGAAGTAGTTTGTTTGCCCCGTGGATGGTATCTTGCCTTCACAGTGTTCGACAGCCATGACGAGGTCCGGACCGCTATTGGCTGGGTATTGACGTCTGCCATCGTTCGTTCGCCTCCTCTTGTCGCTCTTGCGGGGTGGCTCTTTGCTCCCCACATCATGGTTCTTCAGTTTTCACTTGTCGAAGATGGCCCCCACTGCTTTCTCACAGGAAGCGTGGTTCTTGGCGATATCGAGAAGGTCCTCGTGCTCCTTGGCTTGACGCAGCCAAGCATTTGCACGAGGGACTCGCAGGTCGTCCCTGAAAGGAAGGCCGCGATGACATCAGCGTCGATGACGTCGGGGAGCTCATTGCCCTTCTTCGAGAAGCGCTGAATGTATTGCCGCAGGGTCTCGTCTTGCCTTTGCCAGCAACCCTTGAGGTCCCAGGAGTTGCCAGGACGTGTGTAGGTTCCTTGGAAGTTGCCGACGAATGTCTCCCTGAGCTCGGCCCAGTTTTGGATGCTGTCAGGTGGAAGGTATTCGCGCCATGCACGTGCCGGCTCAACAAGGTAGATGGGGAGGTATTGGATGATGAAGTGATCATCCTCCACTCCACCAGCCTGGCAGGCGAGGCGGTAGTCCTCCAGCCATAAGCCCGGGTTGGTTGTGAGGACCCGACGGTCCTGACATGCCAGGATCTCGCTGAGGGGTGCTGCGATGGACAACACCAGATAACACAGGAAAAAGGAAATAAGCGGAAGCTAAAGTTTTATTACATAAACTGTTTATGAACATAATTACAGCAAAATAACGTTATAGTCTACACTCGCGGGCGTAGACTAAGCAGAAATAGTCCATATTCATCCCGTGAACGTGTCCTCAGTAGAACACACGCATCCACTAACACGGCGGCGTGCACGGCTCCCATTCAACGGTGGTTCCCTTTGGGGGGGGGGTCCGTATCCTCCTCGGGAGCCTCCTCCTCCTCATATGACCCTGCAAACACTTCAAACACAAGCAGTGAGCACGATGGCTCAGCAAGACTGACCCATCTCACCTAACATGTAACTCTATATGCAGGAATTGTAGTGTACCATAGGAATTTCTTTGCATAAGGACCCACCTAAGTAGTTGATACTTACTTTCAAGTTTTAGCCTCAGATTATTGGAGAACCTTGTGCTAAGTCTTATAGGAAGTCCGCAATCAAACAAGAAACACATTCCTCTTATGTGCCTTGCCTAAGGTTGAAAAGAACTTTGATTTGCTCTAAACTAAAGCATGTCATTAACAATCAACATAAAGCTTTCAACCAGCAACTTTTATCATGACAACTAGCCTGTTCTTTCGATGTCACGGTACAGTGAACAAGTGGTACTCACTGACCGCGAGGGACGGCGATTATAATTGATTTACACCTGCAGGGTTACCCGAATAACCCGTCACGTACGCCGTACTCGATGTTGCCTACAGCAACCATCACGGACGTCGTACGCAACCACCTTTCATCCGTTAGCCAAGTGTTGAACCGGTCCTATTGTCCCGAGCAGGAGGTCTCTACGTGGAGCATCCTCGGTGCCCACTAGCCGATTTACACCTTGTGGCTCTCAACCTACCCTCTGGACGACAAGCAATGCCTCAACAGATCGCTATGTGAATTACATCGGTTTCCCGGTTCCCATATAGCCGGTAGGTCTTTGGTACAGTTCTAGCTTGTTCAACAGGCCCGCACACAGCTCGGTCCTCAATTGACACAAGCAGAGCTATGGCACCCAGGCCCTAAAGTCCTGCTGCCCTTACTCTCCGCTCGGTCTCATTTTTATGCCATGTGATTCATTGTCTATCTCTCTAACTGAGTGGTGTGCCTCTAAGCCTATTCTCGCGAGTAGTTCCAACTACTCGACTTGTACCGAATCCTATACCATTTGAGAATTGCTTTGGCTACTCAAAGTTCAAATGTTAGACCCAAAATCTCTGGTTCTCTTGGCTATGCAAATGGGTTTCAAATCAAGACTTAATGCACATTATAAGAAATGCATAAGGTAAGTGATCAAAACAATAAACTTTAAAAGTAGGTTAATGAAAACCGGAGCTTGCCTTGCTGCTGGACGTCGAGTGAACTCTCTTCTGGAGGGATACAATCTAGTATCTCCGGTTCCTCCTCAACCTTAGCGACTACACGAAATGAAATACAATGCGTGTCAAAATTTAAATGCATTTGTGTTGAATTGAGATTGTGAATACCATAAGTATAGCTAGACAGACCCTTTCACTCTGAAATTTTTACTGCATTTTGGTGACAAGCTAAACAGGGACTTGGCGAAATTTCATTTGAAGCAAAGCTCATTTGAGCCCTGCACAAATAAATGTGTAGTTGGCAATAATTAGAGTTACTATGGATTTCTAGGGATTTTCATGGAGCAAGCCATTACTTTTTGGAAACTAGAGTTCAATAGGGTTCTAAGGGAATTGGTTTCATCTAATTTGGAGAATCCTAGCAAAAGATATGAGCTAATAAAGTTCAGAGAAATTCTGAAAAATGTTTCTGGACTTTTTTCTTTTTCTCTGGATCAGTTTACTTAATCACACAATTAGGTGGACTACATGAGCTCGGATGGATCTGAAATTTTTCATGTGACTCAGGGATATTACAGTGAACATCCTTGCAAAATTTCAGAAATTCCATAAAGGAAATCTCCAGTTAAAATTCCCAACAGTTTAAACTTTGGAGAATTAATTCTCGAGAAATAATAGTTTTCATGGAGTGAAAGTTTTTTGCTGGAAAGTACTCAGAGAGCTGAATCCAACAAACTTTTGTTCACTCGATTTGTATAATCCTATCAAAAGTTATGTGTGTTTGAAGTTTGGGGAAATCTGGAAATTGGAAAACCCGAGAAATGTTTAAATTCTGACGCTGGGCCCGCAGGGTGCCGTGGCACCATCTCAGACGAATACACACGGGCTACTGAGTTTATACTGTGCAGTCACAAAGTGATCCGGTGCCGTAGAAGATCCGGCCCGCCCGAAACAGAGGTTGACGCGTGGGTCCGGCGAGGTCATCTCCTGCCTCGCACCGGTTCCCGCGTGGCCGAGCCCACGCTCACCGGACTTCGGCCTCCCGGCCTTCCCCTGCACCCAAATTTTCCGCCCGGTCCTAAGAACATGTGCTGAACACGCTGGACTGGTTTCCCCGAGCTGGCGATGCCCCTAACCGAGCTTGCGACGGCGCAGCGGCTCGGTCTAACTCTGGCAACGTCGCCCGCCTCTTCTAGACCGCCAAAAGACCAGTGGATCGGCGCTACAGCATCAGTGGGTGCTAGGGAAGATCGTCAAGTGAGCAAATCAGCTCAGGGAAGTCTCTAATTAGGTTGTCGTCGTGCGACCGAGTCCTCCGCTATGGTTGCCGTTCGGAAGAACTCAAAATGGGCCGGCTACATGTGGTTTCATGCTAGGGTTGCGAAGAATAATTGTTGCCTATCTACTCTAGCTCGTGTGTGCTCAATTTGGTGAACTATAACCGAAGGTTGAGTGAGAATTTAGCAACTCCTTACCCTCGGATCAGTTTGCACCGATCAGAACAAAAAGCTGAAATTCGTCTCTCGGCGACCAACAACTCGGGATAAGGTTCGGAGGTGAGCAGAACGAAGTCCTAGCGCGTCTCTGGGTGCCTTTGCTTGGCTGTGACAGGCTCTGAGTCGAGCTGTCCACGGGAGCACCGAACGGCGGCAGTTTTCGGGTCACCGCAAAAACGTTCGGGGTTGCTCGAGGAAGGCCGATTGCAGCTCGTTCTCGTGGCTAGGAGGTCGGAGGAGAGGCTACGGTGCCATTTTGCTACTTAGGGGACTCTGTGCGCAAGTGGGCAACCGTCTCACGGTCGAGACCGAGGCAGTGGCAAGGTTTCGACTGAGCTTGGCACGAGGGAGGAAGAAAACTTCGGTGCTTCGGTTTGTGAGCAAACAGAACACGCCACGGGGTGATAAGGCCGTCGAGCAGCTGATCTCCAGCGCGACCGGCCGAAGCAGGAGGTCGCCGAGCGTTTCCCCTCGGTGGCATCACAGCGTCGGCCCGAAAAACAGAGTAACCGGGATCAGTCGGTTTAGAACAACTGTGTGGCTGACAGGAGGGCCCCACAGCTCCAAATTGTCCTCACAAATTGAATTCCTACTGCTCTTAAATAATGTGACCACCCCGTCTTTGGGAATTTGATGAAACCACATTTTTGGCCCTCTGAATTTGAATGATTCCAAGTGTGATTTGGTTTGAATGAATTTGCAGAGATTGTGAAGCTGAAATTCAAATTTGATTTGAATTTGCCCAAATGGCTCTTGCCAAGATCAACTCCAAATGGAAAGAAAATTGGTGTGTGAGCTTATAAAAATGTGCTGAGTGTGAATATGAATTCCTCTTTTGAATTCATGGGATGAAAGGAGTTTGAATTTGAATTTAAGTTCAGACTAGCCTTGTAATGATTGTATCCAAAAGTACCTCAAAGAGGTTTGGATGTATGAAAATTGGCATGAGCATTCCTAATAAAGTTTAGGAGTTAATAGTGTGCTAAGACCCTATATGATGCATGTGGGAAATACCACTTTTGAATTATGTGAATTCATCTCTTAATAATTCTATTATGGTGGTTACATGTTCTTCAAATGTGTTCATGTATTTACCACAAATGAAGTGAGGTCTGTGGGTGATGAACAATTTTAGCAAGTGAAAAACTTGGGCCCTTAAACTGGTCTCCCCTTCGTACTTTCCGATGTTGGTCGGGACCCAGAACCTTTGCGGGAAGGGGGCACTGCATATCCTCTTTCTGAAGGTTTTGGGGACTGGGGGGTCTGGACTCGGGCTTCGTCCTCTTCCATGGCCGGGGTAGCTAGCCCGGTGGGGCCGTTCAGGGCCTAGAAGTGGAAGGTGATTGCATAGGGCCCTCTTGGATTCACCACCCGGCTTCAAGAGTCTGGTGGAGGTCGCACGCTCCCACACACTCGTGTACCGAGTTGCGTGAGGGGGTTGATGACCCGGCCCTTTCAGGTCAGGTTTCTTGGCTTGGCGGTTTGGCTCCAGTGCGGTTCGTTCTGCACCTACCGAGCTTTCGTCTTTTGCTGGGGGCTGTGGAACCTTGGGCTCGAGCGAGGGAACTTTCAGCCTGCTGGGCGGCGGCTGAGGCCAAGAGCGCCTTAAGGTCCTGGTGAGCCCTCTGAGCTTCGGGATCGTTGGGCTCCGGCATGCCGTGCAGTATAACGGTGGCGGATGCCATGTTTTGGCTGGCCCTTTGGAAGTGCAGGGGTTGGCTGTCATTGATGATGTTGTCCTAGACCTGTCGGGCGCGGAGACGTGCCGCATTTGAACCCAAGCTGGGGTCGGGCCGCACCCGGTGGGTCCTTGAGGCGGCATCATGGACTCACGATGGTTGGCGTAGCCAGCTGAGAGGCATTGGTCGTCTCGACAACGTGGCACTCGCGAGAGGGACGCTTGCCATCTTCGGTGTCGCCGTCGGAGCTGGGGTCGTACTCCAGGGTATGGTGGAGGGATTTCGGGGCGTGTTTGATCACCCCCGTGAGCGTCGTATGCGGCACTGAGTCGGCAGAGATCTGGAGGGTGCCGAAGATGCTGGTGAAGAAGTCCAGGCTTTCAAAGTGGAAGGCCTGGTGGGTGAGGGCGAAGCAGGATCCCTCCTCATTGCCTATGGTGGCGGTGAACTCGAAGTCACCAAAGGACATTGTTGCACCGGGTGCGAGAGTCGATCATGGAGAAGCCATCGAGGTGGTGAAGAAACGGAACGTGCTGCAGTCCCCCCACCTGGCGTGCTAACTGTCGGCGTTCAGATTTCTGACAAGTAATCGAATGTGTTGTGCGTTCTACCTCGAGGTGGCCTAGCTAAGAACACAGTGGATTTATCCTGGTTCGGGCAAGGTGCACTACGTCCAGTCGTGGTGTCTCACTTGTTCTTACTCAAGAATGGGGGTGGTTCTTACAAGTGCGAGAGTCTGTCCCTCTCATGTTGACATGCACCTCTCTTTCTCTCTCGCCTCCCTCCGTATTACAGAGGAAAGCAAGTCGTGGGTACAGGGATGGCTTGTCCTGTCGTACGCCGGACAGGGCACTCGATGGAGCTACCGTATTCGCATCCTACCGCTATGCCGGCTCCTGTCCGTCATTGGGGTAGCCCATACCGTGGCGCATGGTGCCTCGTGTTCCACTCCTCTTCAGTTCTGTCAGAGGTGACAGGCATTCAATGGCATGCTAGGGAAGGCGCTCGAGTTTCCTCCCACTTGGCCGAGCGGCGCCTGCTCCGCATTGAAGGACACCTGCTTCTCTCCTACCCAAGGTTGGGCTCGGGACTTCCTTTTGAGGTATTTCCTTCGTCTGCACCCTAGGGGCATGTCTCGTGGCTCACACAGGGGTTGATCCCAGACTCCCTGTCCTATTCACTCCGGCTTCTCCTGAGCTCGAGCTCGGGTCTACCCCTTCGCCGTCCTTCGTGGGATGTCTTCCCGCTTCTTCCCAGGGAGTCGAAGTCAAGAACCCCATCACCATTCTACTTCGAGGAAGATATTTTTAGTGAGTATGGAAATACCTCGAAGTATTGTTGCTATAAAAAGCCATCATCACATCCCACTCCACCTGATCCACCTGATGGAGTATTCGTTCAGAAGACGGTCAAGGAGTTGACCTCAATAATGAGCTGAGAATGGGCGGCGGATGTTGAGATATCACCTGAAATACTTTGAATGATCTCACCTTTAAGAACCATTTAATGCCTTATCAAGGGAGTAAAGATGAATGTGCTTTATAGCCCTGCGGTTGGAGCCAATATCATTTCTGATACTTGTGTTTTAGCCATTTTGGGTGATGCGCCCTTGGCTCCAACAAGAAATAATTCTGATATTTTTTTGGAAATATTGTTGAAGGATACGGGGTTTTGCAAAATATGCCAATCTGACACAGAGATATCTAGGCCCTCCTTGATTTTCACGTGTTCGAAGCCAAGGACTTCGACATCATGATAGGGATACCCATTAAGAAATTCTTAATGGAAGTACCCCTAAAAGGATACCTCAATATCAACCTTGGAGGGAGGAAATTTTCCATTCCCATTCTGCGCTCAAAGAACACATCAATAGAATCTCCCCTCCAAGTTGAGCCAATCGAAGAGGTTAGGAATCTTCAATATTTGAATCCTCCTGAAATTGATGGAGAAGAAGATTTCATCCTAGAAAAGGATGAATTTCAGGAGACATTTGAATTACCCAAAGAAGAGCTCCCACCAAGACCTTCGATTGAGCAAAAAGCCTTGCCTTCTGGCCTACATTATGCTTTCTTAAATGGCGACCTGAAAACCCCTGTTATCATAAGTGACAAGCTTTCAGATGAGGAGACATTCAAACTCTTAGCCATTATAGAAAGCATAGAACTGTTTTTGGCTACTCACTCCAAGACCTCAAGGGAATCAGCCTTGCTCTTTGCACCCATCGCATTCCTATTGACTGTAAAATCCCCAAGTTGAGCCTTGCTGGTTTTGTGTGGAATTCAAATCAGCAGGGTATTACTTCTCCTAATTTTTTTTTCAAATTCAAACTTCTGCCACATGAAATAAAGGAAGAGCTACAAAAGAAAAGTAGACAAAAAGGAGATAAACCCGGCAGTTCAAATGTGTAAAAGCCCAAGAAAGTGACTTGCAAAAGTGTTCATTTCACCACCTCACAACACCACAGCTCATTTTGTGGATAGCTCATGGACACCTGTGAGGAGAAAGTAACCACCATAAAAAGGGTGATTAGAGGTGAAAGCCCTAACTTCAAAAAGTGTGATTTCTCCACATAAACATGAAAGGTTGAGCTCACCCATAGACCTTATATATTCTTGGAAGGCTCAGGCAAAATTTCATGCAAATCCAATACTTTTTGAGGCACTTTTGGAGGCATTTGCAAAAGGGGCCCATTTGAATGCAAATTCAAATTGCAGCCACATTCATCACTTGAATTCAAAAGTTAACTTCGTATTCAAACTCAGTATATTTTTCTGAGTTAGTCCACCAATTTTCATCCCCATTGGACTTCATCTTGTCGGGAGCTAAATTTGCATTAATTCAAAGCTGAATTTGAATTTCAGTTCAAATGTGTAGCAAAAGTAGACAAATCAGTTTCAAATTGGGGAAATAAAATTCAAACCATGACTTTGGGGCTAAGTCTTTCATTCAATTGTGAGTAGCTGGGATCTTTTCATTGAAAACAGAAATGAAAATCAGAAAAAGAATTAGAAGGGAGGGTCCCACTTGTCAGTAGCCTTAGCACAGAAGCATTCTCGGCTTGATTTTTTCACTCGGCCGAGAGCGCGCACCGCCAGCAACTGACATCGGCGCCCGACCGCCTCGCCTTTGCCACCTCCTGCTCGGTGGCTGAGGGCGCCGGGTGCAGTACTCGAGTAAAACGCGAGGCCACGTGATTCCTCCCTCATCCTCTCCGTTCTGCCCCGCACACAATCGAGAACATTCAACTCTTCGGCCGCTCTCTTGGGTCCTCGGTGCGCCACTGATCCAGGCACTCTCGTGACCGACGATCAACAGCAAAGAGACGTGCCGGAGGCTGCTCGAACTCACGGTGAAAACCTTACCTCCTTTCATGCCCTGTAGGGAGAGAATTTCCATGTTTAGTCCTCAGTGCTCAAAGTACCGAGCTAGGCAAGAATCCAAAATTCATGGTGATCGGTCCACCACCATGTAAACCAAGGTAAGCACATGTTCTACACGTCCCCACGGCCACATAGGATCAAAGACCATAAAAAACCATTGAGTTTTGGCGCTGCTATTTGAGTTTTTCGAGCATCCGCCGTTTTAGCCCTAGGTCGACGGTGAAGTCCTGGCCCCGGCTGTTTCCATGGCAAACCAAGTTCATTTTCGTGCTCAGCATGCCACAGCGGAGCTGTAGGAGCAAACCGTTCCCAAAATAAGGCCCTGAGTATCTCGGGCGACATCGCCGGAGTGGTGATCGCCGCTGTCACCATCACGAGCGTGGTTCCGGCCATCTCCGAGCTTTGGTGAATGCACCAACGTGTTCCCCGAGCAAAGTTGGGCACAGGCGGCGAAATCCATCGAAGGTCGTGCGGTGAAATGGCCGGCGGCGAGTTCTCCGGCGAAGCACCGCTGCGGGAGTCGCGGGAGGTCGCGAGGTAGACGAAGGGGGCGCCGGGTCCACCGGTCAGCCCCTGTTCTCTCGCGGGGATCCACTTTGCGGCCAGGATCTGGTGCTGCAGCGGGGGTAAAACCCCGTGGGCTGCGGTGCGGCTGCAATCTCAGTGGGCCGGTTTAAACAGTGGGGCTCACCCGCAGAGTTTAAACAATTCAGGATTTTCCAATTTAGTTCAAACTTCAAATGCACACAACTTTTGCTAGGAAGCTCCAAATTTAGTGAACTAAATTTTTCTGAATTCATATTTTTAAGTACGTTCCAGCAACACAAATTTCAGCTCATGAAACTTAATGGTTTTCCAGAATTAATTCCCTAAATTTAAACTGTTAGGAAGAATTACTTTATGAAAAATTCTGAAATTTGGCTGGGAGGTTCATTGAAAAATCCTTGAGTCACAGTAAAATTTTCAGACCCATCCAAGTTCATTTAGTCCCCATAATGGCGTGATTAAGTGAACTGCCCAGAGAAAATAGAAAAATGTACAGAAACATTTTTCAGATTTTCTCAAATCTTGTTTACGGCATAACTTCGTCTAGAATTCTTCAAATGACATGAAACCAATTCCATTAGAACCATCTCAAATTCTAGTTTCCAGAAAGTAAGGATTGGGGCCATGAAAACCCCTGGAATTCCTAAGAGGCTCTAATATTGACCAAATAGGCTTTTATTTGTACAAAGCTCAAAGGAACTTTGTTTCAAATGAAACTTGGTCAAGACTCTGGTTAGGACCCTACCAAGCCACCATAAAAATTTCACAGCCAAAGGGGAGGGCTAGCTAGAGTTATGGTAATTACATATTCAAGTTCAAACATTGCATTTAAATTAACATATAGCATACTGCTTACGTGTAGTCGCTGAAGGCGAGGAAGCTCTGGAGGTGCTCGATTTCCTTCTTCCTGACAAAGCCCTAACCACTGACCAGCAGCAGCAAGTCAAGCCCCAGTTTACATTAAACCATTTTACAAAGTTTTGCTTTGTTATATACTTGGTATGAGGTTTATGGATATGCATTAGGTGTAGGGTGGATGTAACCCAAGTGCATAACCAGAATTTTCCTATAAGAGTGAGGGTAGTGTCTAAGGCCTAGAGTAGACAGGCTATGCTTAATAATTCATAGGACTTCGGTACAAGTCGAGTAGTTGGAATCTACTCGCGAGTTAGGCTTGGGACACACGTGATTGGTTTGAGTGATGTGAGATCACTTTAGTAAAGAAAATGAGACTAGGCAGGGGCTAGGGCGCAGCAAGAGGAAGTCTTGTGTGCGCAGCCCTGTCCGTGTCGATTGAGGACCGATCCATGTGCGGCCCTGCTGAACAAGTATTGAACGTACCGAAGGCATATCGGATATATAGGCCCCGATAAACCGATGTAATCTATACCTCCGGGCGTCGAGGCATAACGCACCGATTTATAGGTGTAGGTTGAGGGCAGCAAGATGGAAATCTGCTAACGGGCATAGAGAGATGCTCCGTGTAGGGAACATCCTGTTCGTTTCGGTGCGACCGGTTCGACGTTTGGGCTGTTGGGTGAAAGGTTGTCCCGTACAACACGGGGTGAGCGTGCTGTGTGCAGCTCCATGTGTGGGCGTACGTGACGTGCTATTCGGGTATCCCTGCAGGTGTATATCGAGTCGATTCACCGTCCCTCGCGGTGACTAAAAGTGCATCTAGGCATCCCTTGTGGGTTTTGGTTGATTTATGACAAACAAATGAGACCCTAACAAAATTGTTGAGATGAGCGCAGGTTCTTAAAAGAAATTAGGAAGAAAGCGCAAAAAGAAAGGACAAGGAGGATCCAAATTGATAAGAGCTCAGCAGCTAAAAAGATTAGACTATTAGTATAGAGTGTGTGGGAGAAACACACCCCAAGAGCTCAAGTGAAAGAAATCACACTAACTGCACAAAATCAGCATGTGCGGACTAGTCCGATATCAACCAGACTAGTCCAATTTTCTTTCTGACCTGAAAACGGACTAGTCCGATATGGACCGGACTAGTCCGATTTTGTCTCTGGATAGACAATGGACTAGTCCACACTCCTACGGACTAGTCCGATATCTCACAACACTTAGGGTTTTCTACACACCGCACACCGGACAAGTCCGGAGTCAACCACGGACTAGTCCGGACATTGCAAACCCTAACATAACCATTGGAAACCCTACTATAAAAAGAGGTGTACGGCCATACCAATAGAGTACTTCGACCCCCTGCGCTGTCACACCTCCCAAGAGCCCAAAATTCACATCTGTCCACACATTATAACCAAAAAAGAATCAAATCTTTTGGGATTAGCAATTGATCAAAGGAGAGACTTGTTCTACACATCTTGAGCTCTTGGGTTTGATCTCTCACACACTTTTGTTCATTAATTGTTCATCTTTTGAGTGTGTTTGGTTGTGTTCATTCATTTTTAATTCTTGGGGAGCCCTCAACTTGTGAGAAGGCCCCTTGAACGATTTATTTGCCCTTTGTGATTAGTGGAAGAGAATCTTCCTTCGTGGCGATTCGACAAGGGTAGGGTTGGTGAAGACCCGGTCCTTAGTGGACTCCTCAACGGGGACGTAGATTTCCTTCGTGGAAATCAAACCTCGGGATAAGCACTTGTCTCCTCCTCTCGTTCATTTATTGTTCATCATATTCTAGTGTTTAATTAATCTTGTGCAATTTACATTGAATCATTGAAACAAAAGTTGATCTCTGTCATTCATTGTTTCACTTTACAATACATCTAAGTATCAAATTAATTTCCGCTGCATAAAGTACTAGAAGTGAGAATATTGATCAATTTTGATATCTCTAGTTCACGCATACCGGACTAGTCCGCACGGTACTGGACTAGTCCGATTTTTCTCCGTTTAGAAACGGACTAGTCCGCACTCTACCGGACTAGTCTGATTTCCCTGTATTTGATAAACCTACTAAGTGTTTCAAGGATCAACAAAGCGTCGAAAGGCCTATTCAACCTCCCTCTATGCTACATTCAATTGGTATCAAAGCCAAACTCTTCAAAAGAGACTCACCGCTCGAAGAGACGATGTCGGACATCAAAGATGTACACAAGAAGATCGACGATCAAAAGGGTGATGACGAAAGGACGCAAAAGCTAAAGAAGCTACTCGACGCCATTCAAGACAGTGAGGACGATGATGAGGAGGTGCTCCAACTCAAGGCTCTTCTATGGAAGAAGGCAATCTCCCCAAAAGGGAAGAAGAACATTGATGATGAAAAGAAAAAGAAAGGGGGTAGTCACACCGACTACTCCCGGGAAAGCACCTTACTTTGATGGCAATGACTATTCAATGTGGAGACAAAACATGAAAATGCACCTTATATCTCTTAATCCAAGTTTGTGGCATATAGTGTGTATAGAGATAGATATCCTGGATGATGATGAAGAGCTGATCCCAAGCCAAGAACAAGCCATTCATCGGAATGCTCAAGCTGCATCTGTGATCACGTCATCACTAAGCCGAGACGAGTTCACCAAGGTGGACGGACTCGAAATTGACAAGGAAATATGGGACACACTACAAACCGCACATGAAGGTGACCATCATGTACGCGAAGCCAAGATAGAAATGATTGAAGGTGAATTGGGAAGATTCGCAATAGAAGAAGATGAATCACCACAAGATATGTACAATCGACTGAAGAATCTTATCAACAAAGTCTGAGCTTATGGCAGCAAGAAGTGGAATGATCATGAGGTCGTGAAGTTGATTCTCAGAGCATTCATGCCTCACAACGTGACTCTTTGCTCTATGATTAGACAAAGCCCCGGGTACCGGAAAATGAACCCAGACAAACTTCTTGGCAAGATCATCAACTTTTAGATGATGGAGAAGCAAGCCAAGCATGTCAAGGAAATTGCCGATCTCACCTCGGCAAAGAAGAAAGGAGTTGCTTTGAAGTCAACCTATAAACCCGTATCAAAAGAAGCCCGAGAAGCTCACGGAGAAGACGACAGTGATGATGAAAGTAGTGATATCAATGAAGAAGACATGATCTTGTTCATGAAGAAGTTCAAGAAAATGATGAGAAGAAGAAAGGGTAGCAGCTCAAACGAAGTAAGACACAGGGACAAAAAAAGACCCAAGATGAGACGGGTGTGCTATAACTGTGGAGAACACGATCACTTCATAGTGGATTGCCCATATGATGAAAACAAGAAGAAGACAAAAGACAACAAGCGTCAACCAAATACAATGTTCAAGAAGAAGAAGCAATATGGCCAAGCACATCTAGGGAAGGAGTGGGACTCCAATGGTGAATCCTCATCCGAAGAAGAAGAGGAGATGGCCACCATAGCCATAAAGAAGACTACCAAGAAATCCACTCTCTTCCCATCCATGGGTGCATGGAAGGACACCGACAACACTTGTCTAATGGCAAAGGAAGGTAAACGAAAGGTACCAACTAAATCTTCATTCTCGCATTCTTTTACTAGTGATAGTGATAATTCTAATGAGGATGATAGTAGTGATGAAAATGAATATATGCTTAGGGGTTTAGACAAAAAGACAGCTGCTAAGATGAAATTTGTAATTGATAAGCTTGTTGATATGGAGAAATTAGTCAATCATCAGGAAGATATGATCATCTCCCAAAAGGAGGAATATCTTGAGATTGAAAAGCTTCTTGAACTTGAAAAGGAACAAAATAAATCACTAGAACTTGAGTAGCTTCAAGCAAGGAAGCTTGCTTGAAGTTAAAAGACTCAAACACCATCATCAAAGATGAACTTGCTAACTTAACCAAAGTTAACAAGATCCTTAAGGTACAAGTTGAGTCACTCAAGCAAAATGGTTCTTCATCCACTTCAAGCCCACCTTCTCAACACATAAAGTATGAAACTAGTATTACTTGTACCTGTGCCAAAAGTGACACTAACATGAAGAAAAAGCCAAACTTGACAAAGGACAAGCAATCTTCTCAATGTGGCATATTTGACAAGGAGAAGATCAAGTATGCACGCAGTGCATACTCGGTCACAAGACCTCCTAATGTCAAATATGGAATTGGATATTCTAATGGTGAAAAGCAAAACGCTAGAAGCCACAAGAATAACAAGGGGTGCATTGCCTTTGTCAAGGGAAACCCTTCTCAAGTTGGAAAACTTAATAATGTTGATAAATCTAACACTGTGAACACATATGAACAACAACTTCTATTTAGAACTTTTGATACTTCATATGTACTTATGAAAAGTAATCTTGGAAGAGTTTATGCTAAATATGTTGGGCTACGCCATGGGAACACCAAGTCTCATGTGTGGGTGCCCAAATCACTTGTGACTAACCTCAAAGGACCCAAGCAAGCTTGGGTACCTAAGACCAAGGCATAAATTGTTTTTGCAGACTTATTCATCCGGTGGAGCAAAATGGGTGCTAGATAGTGGATGCACCAATCACATGACCGGAGAAAGAAGAATGTTCGTGGAATATGATGAAAATGAAGATCCAAGCGAAGGCATTTACTTTGGTGATAATAGTCAAGGAAGAGTGCTTGGTACCGGTAAAATTGTAATTTCATCACAATATACTCTCTCTCATGTTTTACATGTTGACTCCTTGGATTATAACCTTTTGTCCATATCTCAATTATGTGACAAGGGTTATAATTGCTTATTCACTAATGAGGGTATGACTGTCTTTAGAAGGAGTGATAACTCGATTACATTCAAGGGTGTTGTAACACCCCAAAACCTGTTAAGAGGGGAATTTAAAATTTTTTGGACGTATTGCATGTGGTGCAGAAATTCAAATTTAAATTGGAATTTAAATTCAACTCAAAACAGAAAAGAAAAAGAAAAAGAAAAAAACAAAACCCCCTGGCCAGTGGGCCGATACCCACCAGCCGGCCCACCTCGCCCCCGCGCCAGCCCGCAGCCGCGCGCCCCGTTTTCCTCTCACTGACATGTGGGGCTCGCCGTCTTCTTCCTGCTCGCGCGCGCTCAGCCGACCCGGGACTCCTCTCTCCCCCGAATCGAAACCACCCCGGATACCCACGTATCCCAGCCGAATTTTGGTTCTGGACGACTCCAGCTCAATCCCAACCGAACGCCGCCCTCCCCCAGCTATATAAACAACGGCATCGTCCCGTTTTTCACCCGCGATCGGCTGTTTTTCCTCCCGGTGAGAACCGAAGCTCCGATCACCGTTTTCTCTCGATCTTTGCTCGTGTTCTCTGATCTAACGCGCCGATCGTGTTCCATCGCCTCCGGGGAATCATGCAGGTGCAGAAAACTCGGTGGTTTGCGCTTCAGACACAGTGCCGACGAGCATCGCCGTGAATTCACCTCGGACCTCGTCGCCGACCGCCTTCCAGGACCTCCGAGCTCAAGAAAAACCCCGAGGTGAGATCCCCGACCTCCCCTCTACCGATCTATGCCATGAAATCCCAGTTTTAGTAAGAATAGACGAAGATCCGAAGTTTTCCGGCGAGATTGCCGCCTCCCGCCGCCGTGCGCCGCCGGGCAGCGCCGCACGCGCTCGGTCAGAGCGACGTGGCCGATTGTGTGCCGTCTATTTTAAATGGCACGGTAGAATTGAAATACCCGCGTACCGGTTCGACGTTATAATCTCAGCCGTCTGTTTTAAATCGGACGGTCCACGTCAGCCCCGCGTTATAAAGGCCGGGATCCTTACGCACTACCCCCTGGGGATCTCGGAAAATACGAGCTAGCCCCGGAAACTTCTAATCTAGCCTCTGGAACTTCAGAAATTCATGTAAATTCATTTAAAAATCAGTTTTAGCCCCTGGACTTAATAAAAATTAGGAAAACCCCTCTGTTATGTGTAGTTAGACCCCTAGAAATTTATGAAATAATATAATAGACCCTGTAGTGTGGTGAGTTTACCTTTTTAACCCTATATGATATTAAATTTAGAAATTTGAATGTGTGACTATGATTTAAATTTAAAAGGAAATACAAACACATTGTAAATTCAAGTTTAAACTCTACTAACACTTGGAAAACTTTATAATGAACTAAAAATAAATTTTAGGCTGAAATGAAATCTGTTTGGGTGTGTTGATGTTTATTAGTTCTAGGAACACATTTTTAGGTTAATAAATAATTTTGAAAATGGGTAAAATAGATTTAAATTAGTTCACATCAGAGGAGAAGTTCAAAAATATATTATTTAATATTTTATATCAGAATCTATTCTGTTTAGATGAGGTGTCTTACTATTTTCATAACAAAGTTCACATTTAGGCATAGGAAATAAATCTGAAAATATAGTAACTAAGTATGCATAACTAGAAAATGATAAATGAAGTTTCCAAATCCAAAGATTTCAGTTCAGGATTTGGTAGAAGATCTGAAAACCCATTTGGAGTAGGAAATTACCTTCCATGCAAACTTGGTAGCTAAAGAGGGTATTAAAGAATTTGTTTAAATTGGAAATTCATATATAGTGTGCAAACAGAAATCTGAATACAAAAGTTAGAAATAATATACATATGTTTAAAAGTGCATGTAGGCCAAAAATCAACACACATAGAGTAACCACAACCCTTAGAAGTGTGAATGACTTTCATAGGTGTGAATGTGTGGTTTGTATGAAGTGAAAGTGTAAACTATATCTTATGGATTGTTGTTTTCTTTTGCTATGTGTGATGGTATGAGTAGAACCTGCCCCAGAGCAAGTTCTTCCCTTCCAAGAACAAGACTTTCCATTCCCAGAGCAGCAGGAAGAAGGCAAGTGTCCTTGACCACTTTGTTCCTATACTAGGATGTGTAGATAGAATTATTTGCATTGTCAATTGAAAATATGAAACCCATGCTAGGAAGTTTCCCTAGAATTGCATTATCCTGTTTCCTTGTATCTTGGGATGGGATTTTGCTTTATTATGTCATTCATTCATATTACTTATGCTTAGCCATGCTTAGAATGGGATAATTGGGATATGAGATCATCAAATTGCTTACCTTATTCTTGAATGAGATATTATGAGTTATGTAGAGGTAGGGATCAAGGCAAGTTGGATGATTTGGTTGGTGTTGGGTGCACGAGACTCGGGTTTGTGTTTAGTACTTGCCTGGATCATAAGGACCGATTCATGGAGCATGTAACCTGGCTTTACCGTGCCAACCACATGCTGAGATGGGGTAGCTTGGCCAATTAATTAGGTGTATCCCCGGCGTAGTATGGGTGTGTTGGATGGTGCGGGGAGTAGGTGTCAGCTGGACTACCATATGAACCGCAAGGCTCAAGAGGGGGCCACTGCAGCGGGGTTGGAGCCTCTTGTATGCTGTTAGGGGTGAAACCTCAGTGGGCCCACGCTCATCGGGAATCCCTTTGTAAAGGCTTCGTAGTGATCTCCTGGCTACACACATGGGAAGTGTGAATGTGGTTCGTAGCCACTGGCATAATGGAGGTTCTTTTAGTACACCCGATAACAGGGGATGAAATCACTACATGTGGGTACAGTGGTGCAAACTCTGCAGAGTCAAAACTGTCATGACAGCCGTGCTCACGGTCAAGAGCGGCTTGGACTTATTCATGATTAGAGTATGATGACCTTGGAGGTTGTGGATGTTAAGCGGGGAGCTTAACATTGGAAATGATGTTATGGTTATTTGATTATGATGATGGGATGGGAGATTGGGACCATTTCACCAATGTAGTAATGTAGGTGCTTAATAAGCTAAGGTGATAGGTATTAATTGCGTAGTGCTTTAACCATGAGTGCAACCTCTCCTTGTTCTAGCCATGCATGACATAACTTTCCCACACTTGCTGAGTACCATCGGTACTCAACCTTGCATATTTGTTGTTTATATTGCTGCTCAGGACAAGAGAATGATATGGTGTTTAATGATCAAGACTTTGGACCCGAAGAAGGATTCTAGGTAAATGGAGTCCCCCAGGCAACGCCTGTGATGGAGCCCACGAGAATAATATTCCGCTGCTATTTTATTTACATGTTATGAACTTAATATCGTCCATCGAGACATATGCTATGTAAGACTTATTTATATTCGACACCTGGCTTGTAATAAATGATGCTTCACTCTTTGTCATCACATGTATGAGAAAATGATCCTGGCATACATGTGATCTTTACTCGGTTATTCTTCGGAAAAACCGGGTGTGACAGAAGTGGTACCAGAGCCAAGGTAGAAATGTAGGAATGTGGACTAGGTAGAAATGGACGTATTTAAGGACCCTATTTTCTTAAAAACTATTTTACAAAGGTGTGGGTTGAAAAGTGTTATTTAATGGGGTCACTTTATTCATCTTACCCCTACTTTTATTCAAAATAGGATTTTTGTTTAAAATCTTATCTAACTTAAGTTTAAATGCTTTATGTTTTAGATGGTTCGCATGATCCGCACCGCTCGCAAGTCCACCGGAGGGAGAGTTCCCGTAGTTGCCCTTGCCCTGAGAGAGGAGAACCGTCCGGTGACGTACCTCTCCTACGGATTGGCAGTAGGAGGCTTGTTGCGCCGTCTTCGACGTATGCTCCACGCCACCGGCAATACGGGCAAGCTAATCATACACTACAGCTCCACCCGGACCATCCGTGAGAAGAGGGAAGAATGGAGTTCAGAAATGAGGATTATCCATGAAAATCAGTTGCTCAAGATCCACCGCTCTCCAGCTTGTCGAGCGACACAGGTTGATGCGGAGAAGGATGTCACCTAGGAGGCCATCACCTGCCAGAGTCACATCTACCGTCGCCACCTGGACAGGACTGAGTACATGTATGTCCTCCAGCGTGAGAGTGGTACAACGGAGTACAAGTACCCGCCAGTGCAGCAGGGGACTTCCCATGAGCACATGGACCTGTGCTTGGAGGATGCTGCATGCTCAGCACTCGACTGCAGGAGTGCCAGCAGGAGCTTCAGGATGTTCGTGACACCCTGAAGGAGACTGAGGCATTGCTTCGAGCCAGCTTGAGGGCGAGAGAAAGAGGAGATGGGAATGAACTGTGTGTCACCGTGAATGACACATGGACTCCTGACTCCCCAGATCGTCGGGCGAGCAGGCGTCGCCGCACTTCCCCACCAGCAGCTTCCCCACCCAAAGTGGAGTCAGAGGGCAGCCGCAATAATGAGGAAGATCCTGAGAAGCCAGCTCAGTGATACGAGTCGTGTAGCGTCCTTTCCCATAGTTCAGCAGGTTATCGAGTAGGCGAGTCAATACCTTAGTTAATGGTGTGTTAATGTTTGGTGTGTGACGTGAGTTGTGGGCATTTGTCCACAACCTCGTCTTCAGGTTGTTTTGCTTTGATGTGTGAACCCCTATGAATTAAGAGTGCATTTATTTTCGCGTGAGACGTGACTCCCAAAAACCTACGTGAAACCCTCAGAACAAGTGCCCATTACCCCGCATTGAAGACTTATTTGATCAGTTGAGGGGAGCTTGTGTGTTCTCAAAAGTTGATCTCAGATCGGGATACCACCAACTTAAGATAAGGCAGACAGATATTCCCAAGACAGCTTTCGTATCTCGGTACGGACTGTATGAATACACCGTCATGCCTTTCGGGCTAACTAATGCCCCGGCATACTTCATGTATCTCATGAACAAGGTATTCATGGAATATCTGGACAAATTTGTGGTGGTTTTCATTGATGACATTCTCGTCTTCTCCAAAGATGAAGAAGAACATGAGAAACTTCTAAGGTTGGTGTTGCAAAAGCTGAGAGAACACCAACTATATGCCAAGTTGAGCAAGTGTGAGTTTTGGCTAAAGAGAGTTCCCTTCTTAGGACATATAATCTCAGAGGTAGGAATCTCCGTAGATCCCGCCAAGATCGAGGATGTACAGAAGTGGAAGACCCCTGAAAATGTCGAGGAAGTTCGAAGTTTCTTAGGATTGGTTGGGTATTATCAACGGTTTATCGAGGGTTTCTCCAAGATTTCGAGACCCCTCACCAAATTGTTGGAGAAGGGAATCACATTCACATGGACACCACAGTGCGAGACGAGTTTTCAAGAGATGAAAAAGAGATTGATAATAGCCCTAGTGCTAGTTATGCCAGATATGCAGAAGAACTTTTCGGTGTACTGCGATGCCTCTTGAAACGGGCTGGGATGTGTTCTCATGCAAGAGGGGCATTCGTGGCTTATGCGTCCCGGCAGCTCCGAAAACACGAGAACTATCCTACACATGACCTAGAACTAGCCGCAGTGGTACACGCGTTGAAGATTTGGCGCCACTACTTGATGGGGAAGAGGACAGAGATATATACGGATCATAAGAGCTTAAAGTACATTTTCACACAGCCAGATCTCAACCTCGGACAAAGAAGATGGTTAGAGCTAATCAACGACTTTGATGTGGGAATCAACTATCATCCTGGGAAAGCGAATGTCGTGGCGGATGCTCTAAGCCGGAAAGTGCAGGCCAATAGGTTGAGCTTGAAAGACATGCCTACGGAATTGAAGGACGATGTTATAAGACTCAATCTATGCCTGGTGAATAGTGGTGAAGCATCGCCATGGAAGTGGACTCCACATTAGGACAAGACATACGCGATGGTCAAAAGAATGACGAGAAGATACAAGAAATCAGACAACTCATCAAGGAAAATAAAGCCCCTAGTTTCAGAGAGGATGAACAAGGTACGGTGTGGCACGGGAAAAGAATCTGTGTGCCCGAAGTAAAGGAGATCCGTGAATTGATTTTGAAGGAGGCTCACGATTCCGACTATTCCATTCATCCTGGGAGTATGAAGATGTACCAGGACCTCAAGAGCAGGTATTGGTGGTATGGCATGAAGCGAGATGTCGCGGAACATGTTGCCCTATGTGACACATGTCGTTGGTGAAAGCGGAACATCAACGACCCGCGGGATTATTGCAACCACTCAAAGTGCCTGAATGGAAATGGGAAGAAATCGGTATGGATTTCATAGTGGGATTGCCTAGGACCCAATCAGGATATGATTCGATATGGGTCATCATCGACAGACTAACCAAGGTAGCTCATTTCATCCCCGTGAAAGAAAGCTACAGCGGATCCAAATTGGCGGAGTTGTACATGTCAAGGATCGTGTGTTACCATGGAGTGCCAAAGAAGATAGTGTCGGATTGAGGGACAAAGTTCACCTCAAGGTTTTGGCAAAAGTTGCATGAAACCATGGGAACTCATCTGAATTTTAGTTCTGCCTATCATCCCCAAACTGACGGGCAGACGGAAAGAACCAATCAGATCCTTGAAGATATGCTGAGAGCGTGTGCACTCAAAAACAATCGGAGTTGGGATAAGAACTTACCGTATGCGGAGTTCTCCTATAACAATAGCTATCAGGCTAGTATGAAGATGTCACCATTTGAGGCTCTGTATGGGAGGAAGTGCAGAACTCCCCTATTTTGGAACCAAACGGGGGAAAGTAAAGTGTTTGGACCAGAAGTACTACAAGAAGCCGAGGCGAAAGTGAGGGAAATTTGCAACAACTTGAGGATAGCACAGACACGACAAAAGAGCTATGCCGATGTTCGGAGAAGAGAGCTCATTTTCAACGTGGGGAACTATGTCTACCTCAAGGTGTCCCCTATCCGAGAACTTCGTCGGTTCAAGGTGAAAGGGAAGTTATCACCTCGATACATCGGACCCTTTCAAGTTCTGGAGAGGAAAGGCGAAGTGGCATATCAACTAGAACTGCCGGCTCGCCTATCGGATGTGCACGATGTATTCCATGTGTCACAGCTCAAGAAATGTCTGAGGACACCTGAAGAGATGTTACCCATAAATGAGGTTGACGTAGCCGAGGATCTGTCTTATGCCAAGCAACCGGTCAAGGTTTGGGGACAATGGAACGCCTCACAAGAAATAAAAGAATCCGGATGTGCAAGGTGCAGTGGAAGCATCACTCGGAAGAGGAAGCCACATGGGAGCGAGAAGACGAGCTTAAGGCACAGTTTCCGGAATTGTTTTCCTAGGACCACCAATCTCGAGGACGAGAATTCTTTTAAGGGGGGTAGAGCTGTAACACCCCAAAACCTGTTAAGAGGGGAATTTAAAAATTTTTGGACGCATTGCATGTGGTGCAGAAATTCAAATTTAAATTGGAATTCAAATTCAACTCAAAACAGAAAAGAAAAAGAAAAAACAAAACACCCCGGCCAGTGGGCCGAAACCCAACAGCCGGCCCACCTCGCCCCCCGCCAGCCTACAGCCGCACGCCCCGTTTTCCTCTCACTGACATGTGGCGCCCGCCGTCTTCTTCCTCCTCGCGCGCGCGCTCGTCCGACCCGGGACTCCTCTCTCCCTCGAATCGAAACCACCCTGGATACCCGCGTATCCCAGCCAAATTTCGGTTCTGGACGACTCCAGCTCGATCCCAACCGAACACCGCCCTCTCCCGGCTATATAAACACCGGCATCGTCCTGTTTTTCACCCGCGATCGGCTGTTTTTCCTCCCGGTGAGAACCGAAGCTCCGATCACCGTTTTCTCTCGATCTTTGCTCGGATTCTCTGATCTAACGCGCCGATCATGTTCCACCGCCTCCGAGGAATCATGCAGGTGCAGAAAACTCGGTGGTTTGCGCTTCAGACACAGCGCCAACGAGCATCGCCGTAAATTCACCTCGGACCTTGTCGCCGACCGCCTTCCAGGACCTCCGAGCTCAAGAAAAACCCCGAGGTGAGATCCCCGACCTCCCCTCTACCGATCTATGCCATGAAATCCCAGTTTTAGGAAGAATATATGAAGATCCGAAGTTTTCCAGCGAGATCGCCGCCTCCCGCCGCCGTGCGCCGCCGGGCAGCGCCGCTCACGCTCGGTCAGAGCGACGTGGCAAATTGTGCGCCGTCTATTTTAAATCGCACTGTAGAATTGAATTCCCTGCGTATCGGTTCGACATTATAATCTCAGCCGTCTGTTTTAAATCGGACGGTCCATGTCAGCCCCGCGTTATAAAGGCCGGGAGTCTTACGCGCTACCCCCTGGGGATCTCGGAAAATACGAGCTAGCCCCAAAAACTTCTGATCTAGCCCCTGGAACTTCAGAAATTCATGTAAATTCATTTAAAAATCAGTTTTAGCCCCTGGACTTAATGAAAATTAGGAAAACCCCTCTGTTATGTGTAGTTAGACCCCTAGAAATTTATGAAATAATATAATAGACCCTGTAGTGTGGTGAGTTTACCTTTTTAACCCTATATGATATTAAATTTAGAAATTTGAATGTGTGACTAGGATTTCAATTTAAAAGGAAATACAAACACATTGTAAATTCAAGTTTAAACTCTACTAACACTTGGAAAACTTTAGAATGAACTAAAAATAAATTTTAGGCTGAAATGAAATCTGTTTGGGTGTGTTCATGTTTATTAGTTCTAGGAACACATTTTTAGGTTAATAAATAATTTTGAAAATGGGTAAAATAGATTTAAATTAGTTCACATCAGAGGAGAAGTTCAAAAATATATTATTTCATATTTTATATCAGAATCTATTCTGTTTAGATGAGGTGTCTTACTATTTTCATAATAAAGTTCACATTTAGGCATAGGAAATAAATCTGAAAATATAGTAACTAAGTATGCATAACTAGAAAATGATAAATGAAGTTTCCAAATCCAAAGATTTCAGTTCAGGATTTGGTAGAAGATCTGAAAACCCATTTGGAGTAGGAAATTACCTTCCATGCAAACTTGGTAGGTAAAGAGGGTATTAAAGAATTTGTTTAAATTGGAAATTCATATATAGTGTGCAAACAGAAATCTGAATACAAAAGTTAGAAATAATATACATATGTTTAAAAGTGCATGTAGGCCAAAAATCAACACACATAGAGTAACCACAACCCTTAGAAGTGTGAATGACTTTCATAGGTGTGAATGTGTGGTTTGTATGAAGTGAAAGTGTGAACTATGTCTTATGGATTGTTGTTTTCTTTTGCTATGTGTGATGGTATGAGTAGAACCTGCCCTTGAGCAAGTTCTTCCCTTCCAAGAACAAGACTTTCCATTCCCAGAGCAGCAGGAAGAAGGCAAGTGTCCTTGACCACTTTGTTCCTATACTAGGATGTGTAGATAGAATTATTTGCATTGTCAATTGAAATATGAAACCCATGCTAGGAAGTTTCCCTGGAATTGCATTACCCTGTTTCCTTGTATCTTGGGATGGGATTTTGCTTTATTATGTCATTCATTCATATTACTTATGCTTAGCCATGCTTAGAATGGGATAATTGGGATATGAGATCATCAAATTGCTTACCTTATTCTTGAATGAAATATTATGAGTTATGTAGAGGTAGGGATCAAGGCAAGTTGGATGATTTGGTTGGTGCTGGGTGCACGAGACTCGGGTTTGTGTTTAGTACTTGTCTGGATCCTAAGGACCGGTTCATGGAGCATGTAACCTGGCTTTACCGTGCCAACCACACGCTGAGATGGGGCAGCTTGGCCAATTAATTAGGTGTATCCCCGGCATAGTATGGGTGTGTTGGATGGTGCGGGGAGTAGGTGTCAGTTGGACTACCATATGAACCGCAAGGCTCAAGAGGGGGCCACTACAGCGGGGTTGGAGCCTCTTGTATGCTGTTAGGGGTGAAGCTCAGTGGGCCCACGCTCGTCGGGAATCCCTTTGTAAAGGCTTCGTAGTGATCTCCTGGCTACACACCTGGGAAGTGTGAATGTGGTTCGTAGCCACTGGCATAATGGAGGTTCTTTTAGTCCACCCGGCAACGGGGGATGAAATCACTACATGTGGTTACAGTGGTGCAAACTCTGCAGAGTCAAAACTGTCATGACAGCCGTGCTCACGGTCAAGAGCGGCTTGGACTTACTCATGATTAGAGTATGATGACCTTGGAGGTTGTGGATGTTAAGCGGGGAGCTTAACATTGGAAATGATGTTATGGTTATTTGATTATGATGATGGGATGGGAGATTGGGACCATTTCACCTATATAGTAATGTAGGTGCTTAATAAGCTAAGGTGATAGGTATTAATTGCGCAGTGCTTTAACCATGAGTGCAACCTCTCCTTGTTCTAGCCATGCATGACATAACTTTCCCACACTTGCTGAGTACCATCGGTACTCAACCTTGCATATTTGTTGTTTATATTGCTGCTTAGGACAAGAGAATGATATGGTGTTTAATAATCAAGACTTTGGACCCAAAGAAGGATTCTAGGTTCATGGAGTCCCCCGGGCAACGCCTGTGACGGAGCCCACGAGAATAATATTCCGCTGCTATTTTATTTACATGTTATGAACTTAATATCGTCCATCGAGACATATGCTATGTAAGACTTATTTATATTCAACACCTGGCTTGTAATAAATGATGCTTCACTCTTTTTCATCAAATGTATGAGAAAATGATCCTGGCATACATGTGATCTTTACTCGGTTATTCTTCGGAAAAACCGGGTGTGACAGGTGTGTTGAAGGGAAAACTTTATCTAGTTGACTTCAACAAAGATAAAGCCGAACTTGACACATGCTTGATTTCACAGACCAACATGGGTTGGCTGTGGCATAGATGGCTAGCACATGTTGGTATGAGGAATCTTCAAAAACTCCTTAAAGGCGATCACATCCTAGGTTTAAAGGATGTCGTTTTTGAGAAAGACAGGCCGTGTAGAGCATGCCAAGCAGGGAAGCAAGTAGGAGCACCCCATCCCGTGAAGAATGTCATGACTACAACAAGACCGCTTGAGCTCCTCCACATGGACCTATTTGGTCCAATTTCTTACATAAGCATCAGCGGTAATAAATACGGTCTAGTCATTGTTGATGATTTTTTATGCTTCACGTGGGTTTTCTTTTTGCATGATAAGACAGAAACTTAAGGAACCATCAACAAGTTCATCAAGCGTGCCCAAAATGAATTCTCATTGAAGATCAAGAACATAAAGAAGTGACAGTGGGACAGAATTCAAGAACACCCAAGTTGAGGAGTATCTAGATGAATAAGGAATAAAGCATGAATTTTCAACACCATATACTCCTTAACAAAACGGAGTAGCCAAAAGGAAGAATAGAACTCTCATTGAGATGACGAGGACAATGCTCGATGAATACAAGACTTCGGACAGGTTTTGGGCTGAAGCGGTTAACATTGCTTGTCACGCCATAAACCGACTATATCTTCATCGGTTACTCAAGAAAACTTCATATGAACTACTCACGGGTAACAAGCCGAACATTTCATATTTTTGAGTTTTTGGTTCAAAATGTCATATTTTAATAAGAAGCCAAGGGCTTCGAAGTTTGCTTCGAAGTCCGATGTGTAAAAGCCCAAGAAAAGGGACTTGCAAAAATTTTTATGCACCTCACAACACAACAGTTTTGATGTGGGTAGATTGTGAAATATTGTGAAGAGCAAGTGGCCTCCATCAAAAAAATGATTAGAGCGGAAAGCCTTCACTTTCACAATGTAGGGTTTCTACACATGAGCATGAGAGGTTGAGCTCACCCCTAGAATTTAAAAAGTCTTGGGAAGGTTCAGTCCAAAGCTCGTGCAAATTCAACAATTTTTGAGGCACTTTTGGGTTATTTCAAAAAGAGGCCAATTTGAATGTAAATTCAAATTGTAGCAACTTTCATCACCCAAATTCAAAAGTTAGCTCCATATCTATACTCAGCACATTTTTCTGATTAAACCCACCAAGTTTCATCTCCATTGGAGCTCATCTTGTCAAGAGCTAAATTTGCAAGAATTCAAAACTGAATTTGAATTTCAGTTTAAATATGAAACAAATTTAACCAAACAAAGTTTGAATTTGAGAATTCAAATTCAAACAAAGACTTGGGAGCTAAGTCTCCCATTAAATTGTGAGTAGCTGGTGGGATAATTAGCAAAAACAGAAAAGAAATATTAGGGAAAAAAAGAAGAAAGGGGGAGGCCCACAGGTCAGTGGCACACAGGAGGGCAGTCGGTTGCTGCAGCCGACCCCGACTTCGCGCGCAAGCCAGGGAACGGCGGCGAGCCACCGAGGCAGCGATCGGCCACCTCACGGTGCCAAACCGCGGCTTAAAGGCCAGCGCACAGCCCACGCCGCCTTCCTCCTGCTTTCCAAACGAGAACCCCCCCTACCGAGTTCCTTCCTCGTTTCCGCGCGAGCACAGAAACGCCGCCCTTTCTGATCGCCGGCGTCCGGCCAGCACAGGCGCGCTCGTGCCCGACGAGCCACACAAGAAAGGACCGCCTTAAGGTGCTGACTCTTCTAGTCCCTACCGTTCTTCATTTCATGGGCTATCGAGGGAGTATTTCGCCGGGAAAGCTTCGGGTGTCTTGAGACCGAGCTCCCACAAAATCCCAAAATTTGTGGGGGTTACCTCATCACCGGGCAAACCGAGTCATGCACACGCTCTATACACGGCCACGACCACCTAGGATCGAAAACCAGTAAAAACCGTGGGCTAGGTTGACGGTTCTTTGAAGTTTTCTGAAGCACAGCCGATATCCGGCCTAGGTCGCCGGTGAGGTCATAGTTACCGCCATTTTCACGAGGATCGGTGTCCATGTCCGTGACCAGCAGGTGTCAGCGGAGCTCCCCGAGCAAACCGCATCGAAAAAGGTGCGTGGGATGCCGAGTTGGACGTCGCCGGTGAGCTCACGGCCGCTGTTGCCGTCGGGAGCACTGTTCCGGTGGTTGTCAAGTTCTGGGGAGGGCACCACCGTGTTCCTCAGGCCGAGATAGGCACTGGCGGCGAGATTCAGCAAGCTCCGAGGACCGGAACCCGTCTCCGGCGAGAGCTCCGGTGAGCCTGGCGGCGGGGTCGCGCGGGTCGCCGGAGGAGGACGAAGGGGTAGGCCCCACGCGTCAGCGGCTGGAAATAAAGGGGTGGGATTCTCTGTGGTCCGGGATCCAGTGCGGCTGCGCGGGAAGGAGTCTGTGGCCCCGTGTGGCTCGGATCCAGAGGTCGACACGTGTACGTGGACCCACCCGCAGGATTTAAACATTTCTGGAATTTCCAGTTTTAGTGCAAACTTTAGAACCCCATAACTTTTGCTAGGAAGCTCCAAATTTAGTGATTCAAATTGGGTTGGATTCATCTTGCCTAGCTCTGTCCATATATACAACCCAATTTGTATGAAACCCATTAATTAATTCTGGAAAATTCTTTAAAGTTTCTGAGCAAAAGAATTTTAGAGGGAGTTTGGTTCATCCAAAAATCCCCAAATTTTGCCAGAATGTTGTTTAGGACATTAGTAAACTCCCGTAAAAGTTTCAGACCATTTGGAGTTGATTTGGTCAGGGCAATTCAAATTGGAAGGTGCTGTGTTCATTTGAATGCAGAAACATTTTCAGAGAATTTCCAAAACTTGGAAATTCAATTCTGGGCAAACCTTGACTCTAAAAATGCTAGGAAAATTCATGCAAACTCTATGAGCTATAATAGAAATTGTAGTTCATTAAGTTGAACATGAACAGGGGTATTACCTCAGAATTAATTCTTCCTTGCTTATTTGCTAAGAAAATTATTCTGAGCAAACCACTCCATGGAAAGTGCTAAGGATTGGTCCAGAGAATTTTCTTGTGACAATGAACTCACACAAAAATTCTCAGCTCCATTGGAGCTCTAGATCACCCCTGTCCTGTTTACCCACTTAAGGGATTAAGATGGAAAAGGGGGAAAACCACTTAGCATTTAACCATGTGACTAAGTCCAAGCCAAACCACCGACACCAGTTCATATTTAAATTCTTAAACAAAGTTCCAGGTGTTAGAAGCTGGTTATTAGAACCAATAGTAGAAGTTTTACTCTAAAACTCACATTTGCATCTAAATTAACGTATAGTATTTCATTAACGTGTAGCCGTTGAAGAAGAGACTCCGGAAGTGCTGGACTTCCTTCTTCCGGACGAAGAACTAACTCCTGACCAGCAGCAACAAGGCAAGCCCCGGTTTGCATTAACCTTTTTTAAAAGTTTTACTTTGTTACATGTGTCATATGAAGTATGTATGTGCATTAGGTATAGGGTGAATGAAACCCCACTTGCATAACCAAAGGTTCCTAAAAGAGTGAGGGTAGTGTCAAGGACCTCGAGTAGACAGGCTATGCTTAATGAGTCATAGGACTTCGGTACAAGTCGAGTAGTTGGAATCTACTCGCGAGATAGGCTTGGGACACACGGGTTCGGTTGAGTGATGTGAGATCACTTTAGTAATGAAAATGAGACTAGGCAGGGGCTAGGGCGCAGCAAGAGAGAGTCTTGTGTGCGCAGCCCTGCCCGTGTCGATTGAGGACCGATCCGTGTGCGGCCCTGCTGAACAAGTATTGAACGTACCGAAGGCATATCGGATATATGGGCCCCGATAAACCGATGTAGCCTAAACCTCCGGGCGTCGAGGCATAGCACACCGATTTATAGGTGTAGGTTGAGGGCAGCAAGGTGGAAATCTGCCAACGGGCATAGAGAGATGCTCTGTGTGGGGAACCTCCTGCTCGTTTCGGTGCGACCGGTTCGACGTTTGGGCTGTTGGGTGAAAGGTTGTCCCGTACGACATCGAGTGAGCGTGCTGTGCAGCTCCACGGGTGGGCGTACGTGACGTGCTCTTTGGGTTTTCCCTGCAGGTGTATATCGAGTCGATTCGCCGTCCCTCGCGGTGACGAGTACTGCTTGTTCACTGCGTCGTAACGTAGACTAATGGATGAAATATGTTGATTCAATGATGCTGATTGATATAATTGTATTGCTACATATGTGCCACCAAATACTGCTTACTAAATTTCAGATTTCATGAACTGTTAACTTGTTGCTAAAAGATGAACTAATGATGAACTTGTAGGCGTGTCGTTTTGCTGAAATGCTACCAACCTATGTCTTGGTATACCTCATGTAGAGTTTTATGCTTAGGTGAGTCGGTTAAGCCTTGCTGAGCCTTTGTGCTCACAGTTGCTGCTTAAGTGTTTTTCAGGTGAGGAGACACCCACGGACTCGGAGTATGAGTCCACCGGCGAGGGTTACCCTCCGTCGGGGACCACGGCTGAGTGGGAGCCGTACACGCCGCGCTGAGCTGAGACGTGCAGCTAGTGTGGGTTGCCCTAGGGCTGGGCAACCGACTTTTGCTAAATAGGCGGGCGTGAGTTGTATAGTGTAGTCTTCCGCTGTGTAATAGAACAATAATTGTAACTGAAGTTTGTACTTGTTTGTACAGTTTCAGCTGTTTTTCCCATGTAATATATTGTGTTCTTATGACGTGTGCTGTCGGGTGTCGCATCGCGCGGCACCACCCTCTGCGACCCTGGATGAGCGGATTCCGGTCCGCCACAGCCTGGTATCAGAGCTGCAGTGGGGATAGCACAGTACTTAAGGACTGCATTATGGGGAAAACGTAGGTATACGGTGAGGATTCGGTAGTTGCCCAAGTAAGGACTATATTAGCATAGTTACTTAAAGTGGCAAATACTAACATATGTGTTATAATTCTGAATTTTAATTATGTAACGACGCACCTACGCTCGGGTAAGTATGGTAAGGAACGCCACCGAAAGCGGTTCAATTTCGGTTAGCTCTCCCTGACGAGGAACGTGGTTCAGGGATTGATCTCACAGCTTGGTGTGAGATGTCAATATGAATCTTTTGGACTCTTCATGTCCCTGAGTTCATATGAAACGCTGATCCCTAGCGTGCATGAGGCAAGTAAGTGGAGACCCCATCGCGTGGTCAGTAACGCGAGAGTGTGTTCGTCTGGAAATAGCCCAGGAGGACATACGCAGCGCTTGCCATCGGCGTGCCCTGCAGGGCAGTAGGTGGTATCTGTTGGGTTGATAACATTCCCAACCGTGACGACCCGTTCATGACATACTCGGGTTCCCCGTCGTGTGGTGTTGAAACACGATCACGTGCCTTGAGACGTGACTTAGCTCAAGGACGGCCGTATGGAAATGATACGGGCGTTTGTATTTACTTTCAAATATGGAACTGCCTGAAATGAATAACCATTGAGTGCACCATTGTGTGTGGTTTTCTTCAGGTACTAACCACGTATGTATCCGTGTAGAAAACGTGTGCGAGAGACCGTTTAGTGCCACATTTGAGACGTATATGCCGGTATGATCCGGGTAGGATTTTCTTTTGTGAGGAACGTAGTACCGAGATATGGTAGGCATATGCATGAGAATAATGATAACAAAGAATTAAAATCTATAGGTTCAACATTTAGGACCCTGGTTGGGTATAAGAATGGGGTAGTGATGATTGTAGTTCCAAAAAGACTGAATAACACAGTGCTCTGTTTTGGGACAGCAAGTTTGCTGATCTTCAACAGGGCATAACTCACAGGTCTTTTAGCCCAGGGAGGTGTGCTATATAGCTCTGGAAAGGTATTCAAGTACTCTACAACTTTGTTGTAGACTTCCAGAGCTGAAACTCGCCTTAAGATGGCTAAAATCCCAGAGGAATGTAAACTATTCAGAATCAGGGCAGAGTAAAACATCCTCTGAACTGATCTGTTTTTCAAATATAACTCCCGGTTGAAAAATCTAAAATTGTCATATAATACATCCTTAGAAAGGGTAGAAGATGTTTGACATCTTTGCAATTCAAAGTTTCTGAAGTTTCAGCACAGAATTTAGTGGAAATCAGGATTGGAAACAGCCACTTCCAAGGGAGGTGCTGTTAAAATTCTTCCAGAAATTCTGCTAACTTTGAATTAGCATAACTTTTTAATCAAAGCTGATCTGGGGGCAAATGAGTACTCGTTGGAAAGATACTAAAGTTAACTTTAACTTTGATATTCAACTTGAGTCATGAAAATGCCCATAACCTGATCAAAACTTGGAATAGGTAGAAACTGGTCATTCTGATGGAAGAATGACAGTTGAACTCATTGGAGAGGGTGTTGTACCCTAAGGGCGATAATAATGTCTCGTAGAGACCAAACCCAGTTATGGTGAGCTTCCAAAGAGGGGGTTCATCAAGTTGGATTAAACTAACTTGTGTTTGGTCTGGTAATGGTGTAGCTTGTGCAAAGTTATTACATTATCTACTTACGAGATATTTCGCATGTTTTGTTGTCATAATGTTTTTCCGCCCAGTTCTATTGGACTGCATGCAAAATGTTGCGGGACTGATGGTTAATGTCGTATGGTTGCAGATGGTTCGTACTAGGACCACGCACGAGGTTGGTGGCTCTAGCCAAGGTGGAGGCGATGACTCCCAGCCACCGGCCTACGACAGCACCCCGCAGCAGCAGCCACCACCGCCGCCTCCGCTTACTCTAGCGGATGTGATAGCGGCATTGGTGGGAGGTCGTGAGGAGCAGACCGACCTGCTCCGCACGATCGTGCAGAATACGTCCCAGGCGGAAGGACGTCAAGAGCGAGGGCCTCGCGAGCCCCGCGAAGTGTCGTACTCGGATTTCATGAGTACGCACCCTCCAGTGTTCACCGAAGCTGAAGAACCACTGGAGGCGGACAACTGGCTGCGGACTATCGAGTCCAAGTTCGGGCTGCTCCAGTGTACGGAGCGGCAGAAGACGCTGTTCGCAGCACAGCAGCTCCACGGTGCCGCTGGTGCGTGGTGGGCGAATTATGTCGCCTCACGTCCGGCTGGCCATGCCGTGGAATGGCAAGAGTTCCGGGAGGCGTTCCGCGCCTATCACATTCCTCCCGGAATAATGAAGAGAAAGTTCCAAGAATTTTTGGAACTGAAGCAGGGCGGGAGGAGTGCCCACGACTACTCCCGTGCCTTCAACCATCTGGCGCAGTATGCGTCAGACTACATCTCCACGGAGGAGAAGAAGAGGGAGCACTTCTATCGGGGGTTACATCCCGAAATGAAGACCCACCTCGTACAATGGAACCGCGGCACATTCAACGATCTAGTCAATGCCGCCATCATGCAAGAGGACGCTCAGCGGGAGTTAGCAGCTGAGCAGAGGAAGCGTAGCGCTCCACCTAGCAGCGGTGGGAGTGGCGCTCCCCAGAAGTACCGTATGGTGTATCGGACACCATCCGGGCAGCAGTGGCAACCACCGGCGCGACCGCAACGGTTCGGGGGACGTCCCTTTCAGGCACCTCCGTTCCGTCCGCCGATGCCACCACCAAGACAGCAGCAGCAGCAGACGGTACCCCGGGCGTTTCCACCGCCACAACGCGCCCCGGGTTTCCGCCCACCGATTAGCGGGGGACCGCCCCGTTTCACCTGCTTCACGTGTGGCCAGGCGGGCCACTTTGCGAAGGACTGTCCCCAGGGGCAGCAGAGCAGCAGGCAAGCCCAGCTCCAGGGCGGTACTCGAGGCTGACCTCCGGTGAAGAAGGTTGGTCAGCGGACTGGAGGCGTCCGCAACCTCGACAATGAGGACGCCCCCGAGGGAGACAACGTGCTGGCGGGTACGTTTACTCTCAACCATCAAGCCATCGTCATATTATTTGATTCTGGTGCAACCCACAGCTTTATAAGTGCATCCTATGTGGCTAAACATCAATTGCAAGTCTTCCCAACCGACTGCACTTATATGATCTGCTCACCGGGAGGGAAGATTTCAGCTAATATGATGATTCCAAAGGCACCTCTGTGCTTAGGTGGGAAACTATATCCCACCACCTTGATAATCCTTATGGGACAAAAGATTGATGCAATCTTAGGGATGTCATGGCTGCAATACCATGGCGCTGTCCTAGAGACTCGAACACGGACGGTTCACTTAAATTCTCCATTCCACCATCCGCATTCCATGGTGTTAGACACGCCAGTCCGGGAAGTTTTAGCAATTAATAATGCTGAAGTTCTCAAGTTAGAAGACATCCCCGTAGTCCGGGAGTATCCTGATGTGTTCCCGGATGATCTTCCGGGCATGCCACCTGAGCGGGATGTCGAGTTCAAGATTGAACTTGCACCCGGAACTACGCCCATATCACGGAGACCATACAAGATGGCTCCAAATGAGCTGGCGGAACTGAAAGAACAGCTCAATGATCTGTTGAGCAAGGGTTTCATTAGGCCGAGTTCCTCGCCTTGGGGATGCTCGGCGCTATTCGTGAAGAAGAAGGATGAGACCCTGAGGCTGTGTGTGGATTACCGGCCGCTCAACGCCGTCACCATCAAGAATAAGTACCCACTGCCCCGTATTGACATCTTGTTTGATCAACTGGTGGGGGCAAGTGTATTCTCAAAGATGGACCTTCGCTCTGGATATCACCAGATCAAGATCCGGGCGGAGGATATCCCGAAGACGGCGTTCTCGACGAGATACGGCTTATACGAATATCTCGTCATGTCCTTTGGTCTCACAAATGCTCCAGCCCATTTCATGTATCTCATGAACTCGGTGTTCATGCCAGAGCTGGACAAGTTCGTGGTAGTGTTCATCGACGACATCTTGGTTTACTCCAAGACCGAAGCTGAACATGCCGAACACTTGCGGATCGTTCTTCAACGATTGCGAGACCACAAACTCTATGCCAAGTTCAGCAAATGCAAATTTTGGATCAGCCAAGTGCCGTTCTTGGGACATATCATCTCAGCTGAAGGCATTGCGGTTGACCCAAGTAAAATCGAGCAAGTGTTGAAATGGAAAGCTCCCACTTCAGTTCATGAAGTCAGAAGCTTCCTCGGGTTAGCGGGATACTACCGGAGATTCATTCCAAGCTTCTCCAAGCTCGCTAAGCCGATGACAGAGTTGCTGAAGAAAGGGACAAAATATGTTTGGAACACGGCGTGTGAAGGAGCGTTCCGAACATTGGTGAAGCATCTCACAACAGCCCCGGTATTAGCTCAGCCGGATACAACAAAGCCCTTCGACGTGTATTGTGACGCGTCCGGTATTGGGCTCGGCTGCGTGTTGATGCAGGAAGGACGCGTGGTCGCTTATGGCTCACGCCAACTTCGGAACCATGAGCAGCACTACCCGACTCACGATCTTGAACTTGCTGCCGTGGTGTTGGCGCTGAAAATGTGGAGGCACTATCTCCAGGGGAACTTGGTGCATCTCTACACCGACCACAAGAGCTTGAAATACATTTTCACCCAGAAGGAGCTGAACATGAGGCAGAGGAGGTGGTTAGAACTGATCAAAGATTATGAGATTGAGATCCATTACCACCCCGGCAAGGCGAATGTGGTTGCCGACGCGCTGAGTCGGAAATCGCATGTCCATCACCTCACCATTACACCGGTGGAGGAGGAAGAGCCAAGTTTATACTTGGTTCCTTATGGATCGCTGTACAACCTTGCCCTCATCCCTACTATTAGGGAGGACATCATTGCAGCTCAGAAAACGGATAAAGGCATGGCACATCTCCGGAGACGGATAGACATTGGAGAAATTAAATGTTTCCGGAAGGATGATGAGGGGACGCTGTGGTTCAATCACCGCATAGTCGTACCCCGAGATATGGAGTTGAGGAAAAAGATCCTCGATGAAGCTCACTTGTCCAAATACTCCATTCATCCGGGCAGCAACAAAATGTACCAAGATTTGAAAAAGAAATTTTGGTGGACGCGGATGAAGCGGGAGGTAGCTAAGTACGTATCCGAGTGCGATACGTGTAGACGAGTGAAAGCTGATCATATGAAGAAATCAGGGCTGCTGCAACCCCTGAAGATCCCGGCATGGAAATGGGAAGATGTGAGCATGGATTTCATTGTGGGATTACCCCTAACAGCCAACAAGCATGATTCCATATGGGTAATCGTTGATCGGTTAACCAAGACGGCTCACTTCATTCCGGTGAATACACGTTACAATGCCGGCAAATATGCGGAGCTATACATAGCGAAGATTCTATGCCTATACGGGGTACCCAAGACCATTGTCTCAGATCGAGGTGCATTATTTGTATCTCGCTTTTGGGAGCAGCTACACGCTGCATTGGGTACTAAGTTGATCAGGAGCTCCGCCTATCACCCTCAGACCGATGGTCAGACAGAAAGGGTGAATCAAGTCCTGGAAGACATGTTGAGAGCATGTGCCATCCACCATGGTAGGAACTGGGATGATCACCTACCATTGGCGGAATTCTCGTACAACAACGGTTATCAGGCGAGTATCAAGATGGCACCTTACGAAGCTCTCTACGGTCGTAAATGCCGCACCCCATTAAATTGGTGCGAGTCCGGTGAAAGGGTCACATTCGGGGTTGATGTGGTGAACGACGCCGAAGAGCGCGTTCGGACAATTCAAGCCAATTTGAAGGCCGCTCAATCCCGACAGAAGAGCTACGCTGATAAGAGGCGTAGGCCGTTGCACTTTGACGTTGGGGAACACGTGTACCTCCGTGTGTCTCCAATGAAGGGCGTGCACCGATTCGGTGTGAAGGGGAAGCTCGCTCCCCGTTTCATTGGGCCCTACGCTATCACCGAGAAGTGTGGACCAGCAGCGCATCGATTGGAGCTACCGGCATCTCTGGCTGGTGTCCATGATATTTTCCATGTTTCACAACTGCGAAAATGCTTAAAGCATACAGCTGCTGTTCCTACCGAAGACATCGGCGAGCTGAAACCGGATTTAACATATGATGAATATCCGGTGGGAATTCTTGATGAGAAAGCCAGAACCACACGCAGCAAAACGTTGTGGTTCTACAAAATACTCTGGAGCAACCACACCGCCGAAGAAGCGACGTGGGAGAGCGAGGAGTTCCTTCGCTCAAATTACCCGGAGTTCATGGCTTCTCAACACAGGTAAGTCCCTATGACATCGCTATCTCTTCTTTTATAATCTCGGGACGAGATTCTTTTAAGGGGGGAGGGATGTAAAAGCCCAAGAAAAGGGACTTGCAAAAATTTTTATGCACCTCACAACACAACAGTTTTGATGTGGGTAGATTGTGAAATATTGTGAAGAGCAAGTGGCCTCCATCAAAAAACTGATTAGAGGGGAAAGCCTTCACTTTCACAATGTAGGGTTTCTACACATGAGCATGAGAGGTTGAGCTCACCCCTAGAATTTAAAAAGTCTTGGGAAGGTTCAGTCCAAAGCTCGTGCAAATTCAACAATTTTTGAGGCACTTTTGGGTTATTTCAAAAAGAGGCCAATTTGAATGTAAATTCAAATTGCAGCAACTTTCATCACCCAAATTCAAAAGTTAGCTCCATATCTATACTCAGCACATTTTTCTGAGTAAACCCACCAAGTTTCATCTCCATTGGAGCTCATCTTGTCAAGAGCTAAATTTGCAAGAATTCAAAACTGAATTTGAATTTCAGTTTAAATATGAAACAAATTTAACCAAACAAAGTTTGAATTTGAGAATTCAAATTCAAACAAAGACTTGGGAGCTAAGTCTCCCATTAAATTGTGAGTAGCTGGTGGGATAATTAGCAAAAACAGAAAAGAAATATTAGGGAAAAAAAGAAGAAAGGGGGAGGCCCACAGGTCAGTGGCACACAGGAGGGCAGTCGGTTGCTGCAGCCGACCCCGACTTCGCGCGCAAGCCAGGGAACGGCGGCGAGCCACCGAGGCAGCGATCGGCCACCTCACGGTGCCAAACCGCGGCTTAAAGGCCAGCGCACAGCCCACGCCGCCTTCCTCCTGCTTTCCAAACGAGAACCCCCCCTACCGAGTTCCTTCCTCGTTTCCGCGCGAGCACAGAAACGCTGCCCTTTCTGATCGCCGGCGTCCGGCCAGCACAGGCGCGCTCGTGCCCGACGAGCCACACAAGAAAGGACCGCCTTAAGGTGCTGACTCTTCTAGTCCCTACCGTTCTTCATTTCATGGGCTATCGAGGGAGTATTTCGCCGGGAAAGCTTCGGGTGTCTTGAGACCGAGCTCCCACAAAATCCCAAAATTCGTGGGGGTTAGCTCATCACCGGGCAAACCGAGTCATGCACACGCTCTATACACGGCCACGACCACCTAGGATCGAAAACCAGTAAAAACCGTGGGCTAGGTTGACGGTTCTTTGAAGTTTTCTGAAGCACAGCCGATATCCGGCCTAGGTCACCGGTGAGGTCATAGTTACCGCCGTTTTCACGAGGATCGGTGTCCATGTCCGTGACCAGCAGGTGTCAGCGGAGCTCCCCGAGCAAACCGCATCGAAAAAGGTGCGTGGGATGCCGAGTTGGACGTCGCCGGTGAGCTCCCGGCCGCTGTTGCCGTCGGGAGCACTGTTCCGGTGGTTGTCAAGTTCTGGGGAGGGCACCACCGTGTTCCTCAGGCCGAGATAGGCACTGGCGGCGAGATTCAGCAAGCTCCGAGGACCGGAACCCGTCTCCGGCGAGAGCTCCGGCGAGCCTGGCGGCGGGGTCGCGCGGGTGGCCGGAGGAGGACGAAGGGGTAGGCCCCACGCGTCAGCGGCTGGAAATAAAGGGGTGGGATTCTCTGTGGTCCGGGATCCAGTGCGGCCGCGCGGGAAGGAGTCTGTGGCCCCGTGTGGCTCGGATCCAGCGGTCGACACGTGTACGTGGACCCACCCGCAGGATTTAAACATTTCTGGAATTTCCAGTTTTAGTGCAAACTTTAGAACCCCATAACTTTTGCTAGGAAGCTCCAAATTTAGTGATTCAAATTGGGTTGGATTCATCTTGCCTAGCTCTGTCCATATATACAACCCAATTTGTATGAAACCCATTAATTAATTCTGGAAAATTCTTTAAAATTTCTGAGCAAAAGAATTTTAGAGGGAGTTTGGTTCATCCAAAAATCCCCAAATTTTGCCAGAATGTTCTTTAGGACATTAGTAAACTCCCGTAAAAGTTTCAGACCATTTGGAGTTGATTTGGTCAGGGCAATTCAAATTGGAAGGTGCTGTGTTCATTTGAATGCAGAAACATTTTCAGAGAATTTCCAAAACTTGGAAATTCAATTCTGGGCAAACCTTGACTCTAAAAATGCTAGGAAAATTCATGCAAACTCTATGAGCTATAATAGAAATTGTAGTTCATTAAGTTGAACATGAACAGGGGTATTACCTCAGAATTAATTCTTCCTTGCTTATTTGCTAAGAAAATTATTCTGAGCAAACCACTCCATGGAAAGTGCTAAGGATTGGTCCAGAGAATTTTCTTGTGACAATGAACTTACACAAAAATTCTCAGCTCCATTGGAGCTCTAGATCACCCCTGTCCTGTTTACCCACTTAAGGGATTAAGATGGAAAAGGGGGAAAACCACTTAGCATTTAACCATGTGACTAAGTCCAAGCCAAACCACCGACACCAGTTCATATTTAAATTCTTAAACAAAGTTCCAGGTGTTAGAAGCTGGCTATTAGAACCAATAGTAGAAGTTTTACTCTAAAACTCACATTTGCATCTAAATTAACGTATAGTATTTCATTAACGTGTAGCCGTTGAAGAAGAGACTCCGGAAGTGCTGGACTTCCTTCTTCCGGACGAAGAACTAACTCCTGACCAGCAGCAACAAGGCAAGCCCCGGTTTGCATTAACCTTTTTTAAAAGTTTTACTTTGTTACATGTGTCATATGAAGTATGTATGTGCATTAGGTATAGGGTGAATGAAACCCCACTTGCATAACCAAAGGTTCCTAAAAGAGTGAGGGTAGTGTCAAGGACCTCGAGTAGACAGGCTATGCTTAATGAGTCATAGGACTTCGGTACAAGTCGAGTAGTTGGCATCTACTCGCGAGATAGGCTTGGGACACACGGGTTCGGTTGAGTGATGTGAGATCACTTTAGTAATGAAAATGAGACTAGGCAGGGGCTAGGGCGCAGCAAGAGAGAGTCTTGTGTGCGCAGCCCTGCCCGTGTCGATTGAGGACCGATCCGTGTGCGGCCCTGCTGAACAAGTATTGAACGTACCGAAGGCATATCGGATATATGGGCCCCGATAAACCGATGTAGCCTAAACCTCCGGGCGTCGAGGCATAGCACACCGATTTATAGGTGTAGGTTGAGGGCAGCAAGGTGGAAATCTGCCAACGGGCATAGAGAGATGCTCCGTGTGGGGAACCTCCTGCTCGTTTCGGTGCGACCGGTTCGACGTTTGGGCTGTTGGGTGAAAGGTTGTCCCGTACGACATCGAGTGAGCGTGCTGTGCAGCTCCACGGGTGGGCGTACGTGACGTGCTCTTTGGGTTTTCCCTGCAGGTGTATATCGAGTCGATTCGCCGTCCCTCGCGGTGACGAGTACTGCTTGTTCACTGCGTCGTAACGTAGACTAATGGATGAAATATGTTGATTCAATGATGCTGATTGATATAATTGTATTGCTACATATGTGCCACCAAATACTGCTTACTAAATTTCAGATTTCATGAACTGTTAACTTGTTGCTAAAAGATGAACTAAGGATGAACTTGTAGGCGTGTCGTTTTGCTGAAATGCTACCAACCTATGTCTTGGTATACCTCATGTAGAGTTTTATGCTTAGGTGAGTCGGTTAAGCCTTGCTGAGCCTTTGTGCTCACAGTTGCTGCTTAAGTGTTTTTCAGGTGAGGAGACACCCACGGACTCGGAGTATGAGTCCACCGGCGAGGGTTACCCTCCGTCGGGGACCACGGCTGAGTGGGAGCCATACACGCCGCGCTGAGCTGAGACGTGCAGCTAGTGTGGGTTGCCCTAGGGCTGGGCAACCGACTTTTGCTAAATAGGCGGGCGTGAGTTGTATAGTGTAGTCTTCCGCTGTGTAATAGAACAATAATTGTAACTGAAGTTTGTACTTGTTTGTACAGTTTCAGCTGTTTTTCCCATGTAATATATTGTGTTCTTATGACGTGTGCTGTCGGGTGTCGCATCGCGCGGCACCACCCTCTGCGACCCTGGATGAGCGGATTCCGGTCCGCCACACGATGAAGGTTTCTTACTTGGCTATGATTCGAACTCCTATGCTTATCGTGTCTTCAATAAAACCTCTGGACTTGTTGAAGTAGCACTTGACGTAGTGTTCGATGAAACTAACGGCTCTCAAGAAGAGCAAGTTGATCAGTGTGTGCTAGATCAAGAAGAAGATCCATGTCAAGCATTGAGAAGAACGGCATTGGGCGATGTTCGACCACAAGTGCCAACTTCAAATGCGAATGATGAAAATGAACCACAGATGGAGGAAAATGATCAAGGGGGAGCTTCCATACAAGATCAACCTCAAGAAAATCAAGAAGACCAAAACATCAATGAGGGCAACTATCCAGGGGGAGAAGAAGATGATAATGAAGATTCAAGACCACAAGTGCCACATCCAAGAGTACACCAAAGCATCCAAAGAGTTCACCCCGTTGACAACATAATCGGTGAGATCTGAAAGGGAGTAATAATTCGATCTCGCATAGCTAATTTTGTGAACACTATTCCTTTGTATCTTCTTTGGAACCATACAGGGTTGAGGATGCATTAAAAGATCCGGATTGGGTGATGGCGATGCAAGAAGAATTAAACAACTTCAAAAGGAACGAAGTGTGGGAGCTTGTTGAAAGACCCAAGTCCAACGTCGTCGGCACTAAATGGGTTTTCCGCAACAAGAAAGACGAACATGGAGTGGTAACAAGGAACAAGGCACGACTTGTGGCAAAAGGGTACTCACAAGTCAAAGGTTTGGATTTCGATGAGACTTTTGCTCCTGTAGCTAGGCTTGAATCGATTCGTATATTACTTGCATATGCTACTCACCATGATTTCAAGCTTTATCAAATGGATGTGAAAAGCGTCTTTCTCAACGGACCGATCAAGGAGGAGGTGTACGTGGAGCAACCACCCGGTTTTGAAGATAAAGAGCACCCCGACTATGTGTTCAAACTGCATAAGGCTCTCTATGGCCTCAAACAAGCTCCTAGAGCTTGGTATGAGTGCCTTAGAGATTTTTTGATTGAAAATGACTTCAAGATTGGAAAAGCTGATTACACCTTGTTCACTAAACTTTGATGATGATCTCTTCATTTGCCAAATCTATGTTGACGATATTATACTTGGTTCAACTAACAAATCCTTTTGTCAAGAATTTAGCAAGATTATGACAGATAGATTCGAGATGTCCATAATGTGAGAGTTGAGGTACTTCTTGGGATTCTAAGTGAAGCAACAAAAGGACGGGACATTCATAAGCCAAACAAAGTACACTCAAGACATTATCAAGAAGTCTTGAATGGACAAAGCAAAGCCCATAAAGACTCCCATGGTGACAAATGGACGCTTGGATCTAATGAAGACGGACCAAATGTGGATCAAAAGGTATATCGTTCCATGATTGGCTCCTTACTCTATTTATGTGCATCTAGGCCTGATATCATGTTTAGTGTATGTTTGTGTGCAAGGTTTCAAGCCAATACTAAGGAATGTCATTTGACAGCCGTTAAAAGGATCTTCAGATATTTAGTTCATAAACCCAACCTAGGCATTTGGTATCCCAAAGGTTCAAAATTCAATCTCATTGGATACTCCGATGCAGATTATGCTGGATGCAAGGTAGATAGAAAAAGTGCTTCCAGTACTTGCCAATTCCTAGGTAGATCCCTAGTTTCTTGGTCCTCCAAGAAACAAAATTTAATTTCCCTATCCACAGCCGAAGCGGAGTATGTTGCAGCCGGGAGTTGTTGTGCACAACTCCTTTGGATGCGACAAACTCTAAGGGATTACGATTACAATATGAGCCGCATTCCACTCCTTTGTGACAATGAGAGTGCAATTAAAATTGCCCATAACCTTGTTGAGCACTCTAGAACCAAACACATAGATATCCGACATCATTTTTTGAGAGATCACTCAATAAAAGGAGACATAGCCATTTCCCATATCAACACTGAAAAATAACTAGTCGATATCTTTACCAAGCCACTTAATGAAAAATGCTTTTGTGAGCTCCGAAATGAACTAAATATCCTTGATGCTCGAAACTTGGCTTGAGAACTTGCATACCTGTATGCCATCCTCAAAATCATGTTAATTGTGTTGAAAAATCATGGTCATAGCTTGATTGTTTTATGTTTACTGATCATATTCATCAAGAATATCTGTGTGCCTTTGTCCCTTATTCCTTAATAGGAACCTTTGAATATATATATATATATATATATATATATATATATATATATATATATTGTACACTTCTGTACAAGGGATCACGGACTAGTCCGTGGTCACCCCGGACTAGTCCGGACAACCACGGACTAGTCCGATTTTCTCTCTGACCACAAAACGGACTAGTCCGATATGGTCCGGACTAGTCCGATATTTCAACTCCATAACCCTAAGGCCGGCTCAAACCTAATCTTCTTCATCCTCACAACCCTTCCCACTCTCTCTCTCCTCACTCAAGTGCTCCCAAGGCGGATTTGCAAGTTCTCCATCAAAACCATCCAAATTTTCGTGGGAATCGATCTCCATTGCAAAGGGATCAAAGACCACGGACTAGTCCGCATCAAGAGCACCTTCAACGCCTCGAATCGAAGGATTTGGTAAACTACTCTCCAAACCCTAGAAACTTCGATTTTCCTTGCTCTTGCTCAATTATCTTAGCTCCTCTAGTCAATATATGCTCTATTGATGTATTCCATGTACTCTAGATCATATTTGCATTGAAGAACCTCAAATTTCGACAAATTAGGGCTTGAGCAGCCTCATAACGGACTAGTCCGTTCTTAGGGCGGACAAGTCCGGTACTCCGGACTAGTCCGACCCTGAATACCGGACTAGTCTGGTATGCCCTGATTCAGGGATTTTGTTAGGGAATCCTAGTTCGGTATGCCCTTATTCAGGGATTTCGTCAGGGAATCCTAGCTTATGTCAATTCAATGCAATCCCTTGTCATCCTTGATTATTCATATCCTTTACACCTTCCTTGTCAGAAATCATGTCGGGATCGAATGAGAGTATATCCGACTTTTAGGCCGAGATGGATCAAGATCAATATGTGATGTCTCATCCTCCGGAGCCTCGCTCCAACAAGCGACAAGAGCGTGCTAAGCCTTCGCTCACCCCACCTAGGGTGCGTCGAAAGGTTACAATCAAGAGATCAGCTTCAAAAGCAAATGTGGCTGGTTCTAGCTCAGCGACTCAATGCCAAACCAAGGGCAAGGGTAAGGGGCTTGCTTCCGGCCCGATTGGTCCCCTCAAGATGACAACTCCAAGGCAGGGAAATAGGGATCCCTCGGATCAGAAGTTCAATGGCAAGGGGAGTGATGTGGCATGGAACCTGAGGAAGGTTGATGCCTATAGCTCTGGCAAAAAGCCAGCATACAAAAGATTTTGGAGCAACTTCCACTCAGACTATTACAGTACCGTGTACCTCTAAATGAAGACTCCAGTGATCCGCAGCCAATGGATCGACTGGACATATTTTGAAAGGAAGAGCTTTGAAGCCTTTGAGCAGGTTATAGATGCTGCAGGGAGACACGGTCTTAAGGACTTGCTCTCCTTCAGATACAACTGGAATGATGAGATCATTGCCCAGTTCTATGCAACTTGCCACTTTGCCCATGATGGAGAAGATAAAGTGACTTGGATGACACATGGATCCAAGTACATAATTTCTTATACTGAGTTTGCCAGACTGCTGCTTCTTGAGGACACCGGCAATGATGAGATTGTGATTCACAATCTGGGAGTGGTGGAGAAGGATAAGATGGAGTTTCTCTATGATACTCGACTCCCATACAATCCCCCCTCAACCAAGAACATGAAGCCCTTCTTCATTGTTCTCAACAGAGTGCTCCGGAAGACCATTGCTCCAAAGGATGGAGATGTCGGGAGTGTCCAAGGTTACTGAGAACCTTGATTAAAGTAATCAGCAGGAGGAGAAGATTTGATATCTTCGATTACATTTGGAATGACATGGTAAATATATCCTGCACACCAAACCGTTCCTGTGGCTATGCACCTTACTTGATGTTCATGATTGAAAAAGTAATAGAATTGAGTTTGTGAAGGATGTGGAGCACACTGCTCTAAGGCCTCAGAAGCCTCCTCAGGCCTCCCTCATAGCTGCTCCCTCACCTGGATCACCTGAAGAACATCCAGAGAGAGCTCGAGAAGATGCAAGGCCTCCATCCAAGACAAGGGCCTCTCCACACAAAGGTTCCTCTAGTGGGGTTATGAAGTTTTTGGCTGCTATTTTCAGTTCTTGCCGCAAAATTAAGGTGAAGCTTCATAAGATGAACAAGTCAAGAAAAGAAGAAATGAGATACATGAAGGCAAATGTCAAAGAATATGCCAAAAACTAGAGATTGAGCCCATTGGATCCCCGGTCATCTCAGAGGACTCTGCATCTGAATTCACAGAGCTTCCTCCTCTCTCTCCATCAGAGCGTGCCTACTTTGGCACGACGAATGGTTCCAATCCTCCTCTTCCTTAGCCTGATGATGAAGACGAAGAAAGGACCGACAACGAGGAGTGAGCCGGCGACGACAAGTAGATCCCTCCTCTCCTTTTTGGTGCCTTGATGCCAAAGGGGGAGAGATTAGATTGAGGGGGAGTCTTAGGTCGTAGTTCTTTCCTTTCATGTCCTAATTTGCGAAATGAGTTTTGTAAGACTTATACTATTATGCTATCATTATGTTGTTGTAAGACTTATGCTACCATTATGCTTTTAGACATGTAATATGAAATGATGACTATGTTATACTTTTTATTAATGATGTATGTTTAAAACTGCTATGTAGGATTGAGACTCTTGATGATGTTATGATTATGCTCATTATGATATTCACATCAAAATTATTGCTCACACATATAGTTCTGCACCCCACCATAAGGAGTGCACATATGTCTTATGTCTACTTTGCCTATTCTGTCCAAAGCTCATATGTGCACACTTTATGAAAATCTGAATTCTTATGTCATATTTGTGTGATCTCAATTGGTTGTCATCAATCACAAAAAAGGGGGAGATTGAAAGTGCATCTAGGCATCCCTTGTGGGTTTTGGTTGATTTATGACAAACAAATGAGACCCTAACAAAATTGTTGAGATGAACACAGGTTCTTAATAGAAATTAGGAAGAAAGCGCAAAAAGAAAGGAGAAGGAGGATCCAAATTGATAAGAGCTCAGGAGCTGAAAAGATTAGACTATTTAGTATAGAGTGTGTGGGAGAAACACACCCCAAAATCTCAAGCGAAAGAAATCACACTAACTGCACAAAATCAGCATGTGCGGACTAGTCCGATATCAACCGGACTATTCTGATTTTCTTTCTGACCTGAAAACAGACTAGTCCGATATGGACCGGACTAGTCCGATTTTGTCTCTGGATAGACAACGGACTAGTCCGCACTCCTACGGACTAGTCCGATATCTCACAACACATAGGGTTTTCTACACACCGCACACCGGACAAGTCCGGAGTCAACCACGGACTAGTCCGGACATCGCAAACCCTAACGTAACCATTGGAAACCCTACTATAAAAAGAGGTGTATGGCCATACCAATAGAATACTTCGACCCGCTGCGCCGTCACACCTCCTAAGAGCCCAAAGTTCACATCTCTCCACACATTCTAACCCAAAAAGAATCAAATCTTTGGGGATTAGCAATTGATCAAAGGAGAGACTTGTTCTACACATCTTGAGCTCTTGGGTTTGATCTCTCACACACTTTCGTTCGTTAATTGTTTATCTTTTGAGTGTGTTTGGTTGTGTTCATTCATTGTAATTCTTGGGGAGCCCTCAACTTGTGAGAAGACCCCTTAAACGATTTATTTGCCCTTTGTGATTAGTGGAAGAGAATCGACCTTCATGGCGATTTGACGAGGTTAGGGTTGGTGAAGACCCGGTCCTTAGTGGACTCCTCAACGGGGACGTAGATTTCCTTCGTGGAATCGAACCTTGGGATAAACACTTGTCTCCTACTCTCGTTCATTCATTGTTCATCATATTCCAGTGTTTAATTAATCTTGTGCAATTTACATTGAAGCATTGAAACAAGAGTTGATCTCTGTCATTCATTGTTTCACTTTGCAATACATCTAAGTATCAAATTAATTTCCGCTGCATAAAGTACTAGAAGTGAGAATATTGATCAATTTTGATATCTATGGTCCACGCATACCGGACTAGTCCACACAGTACCGGACTAGTCCGATTTTTCTCTGTGTAGAAAATGGACTAGTCCACACTCTACCGGACTAGTCCGATTTCCCTGTATTTGATAAACCTACTAAGTGTTTCAGGGATCAACAAAGCATCGAAAAGCCTATTCATCCCCCCTCTAGGCTACATTCAGTGATGAGTACCGCTTGTTCACTGCGTTGTAACGTAGATAAACTATGGAATGTTATGATTCAATTCTGCTGATATGTATAATTGTATTGCTACATGTGTGCCACCAAATATGGCTTACTAAATTTCAAATTCATGAACTGTTAACTTGTGGATAAAAGATGAAATAAGGATGAACTTGTAGGCGTGTCCATTTGCTGCTAAGTACCATTCCATGTTCGTTGTACACTACATGTAGAGTTTCATGCCTAGGCGAGTTGGTTAAGTCTTGTTGAGCCATCGTGCTCACGGTTGCTGCTATAAGTGTTTTTCAGGTGAGGAGCATTCCACGGACTCGGGTTACGAGTCCACCGACGAGGGCTACCCTCCATCGGGGACCACAGCTGAGTGGGAACCGTACACGCCGCGCTGAGCTGGAGGAGTGCAGCTAGTGTGGGTTGCCCTAGGGCTGGGCAACCGACTTTTGCTAGGTAGATGGGCGTGAGTTGTACATACTTAGTTTCCGCTGTTGTAATATAAACACTTGTTTGTAACTGAAGTACTGTACTACTTTGTACATTTCAGTTGGTTTTCTATGTAATACAATGTTTCCTTATGATGTGTGCTGTCGGGTGTCGCATCGTGCGGCACCACCCTCTGTGATCCTGGATGAGCGGATTCCGGTCCGCCACAAAATGCGAGCACAAACAAGAGTTAACACCACAGAAATCAAATTCAAATTTTCGGAATTTACTGCAACTTTTGAATTTGAATTGTGGAGCCACGGTTGTTTGGAGGGGGAGACTTGGTGGGACCCGCACATCATTGGAACCGAGAACCCTCGGTGTTTCTGTCTCTGCGAGCTCACCGCTGAGGCAGCCACCGAGCTGCTGCTCGTGCCTTGCTCCCGAAGGCAGGCAATTCCACGGCGTTGTTGATCGTCAGCCACAGCAGCTGCACAACTTAATTGCCGTTTCTCTTCACACAAACAACCGAAGACTTTCCTTCGTGCGACGTTGTTTCCACAGTTTGAATCATCCGCAGATTTGAATTTAAACACACATTTGAAATCGGGGCCGCTGTTGTTTGTGGGGATACTGCCAGTGGGACCCGCATGTCATGGGGACAGAAAACACAATTGAGTTGCTTTCGCTAGAGACTTGCCACCGAGGGGGATGCATGCACCACGGAGCTGTCTGTGCCCTTGCTCCCGGAGTCGGTTCACTAGCTCGTGCTTAGCCGCTCGCTAAAAGATCACGGGTTGCAGCAACCAATTGGTCCTTCGCTGCCTCACACGAGCTAACCCATGGCACAGAGTAGTTTCTCGCACACGCAACCCAGAACACCACCGCACACCCGCTTTCGTCTACTCGGCGCCTGGTTGAGATACCAAAGAGCTGTCCCCATCACTCCTCGACGCTTTCCAACCATCGGAAACTCATCCCCGGCCTTTCCCAGCTGCAACCAAGCCGTTCTTATTCCGGCAAAACAGAGCCACGCCGCCTCCACTGCTCCACGACGTTCGGCCGTTCCAGCGCCTCTCCGGCACGAACAACACGACTCAAAGGTGCGCCATGGTGTCTAGACCATCATCTAGGACCCCCTTGCTCTTCCCCGATGCCAGCTCACCGGAATTTGTTTTTTGGCGCCGGCGCACGTGATGAACCGACACTAGCAAGTTTCTGAAATTAGCTCAAATCGCTTGATCATCTGTTCTACAATTCAAACCACAGCTACTAGGGTTCCTAGCGCCCTCCAATGCCAAATCACGAAGCAAACCGCCCCTCCTCCGCCCCGGGCAACAAGAAATCACCGCCGGCGGCTAAAACCGCCGCGGTCCATGGTGACAACTAGTTTGCCGCCGTTTTCTGCGAGAGTTGAGCTCCATTCTAAGTTCCCGGACCACTAGGGATTCATTAGGGCAAACTAGCTCGCTGGGAGAAGCTTGGGACACACCGAACGCGTCGATGCCGAGCTACCGAGCCGCCCCGCCGATGGCGACCCACCTCTGGCCATTTTCATGCGGGGAAACCTTGCCCGGATGCTAGGCCATGGTGTGTGCGTCTTGTAGGGCGAAACCAGAGCTAAAACGGTGGAGAAACGAGGGAGAATGAGCCGCGCCACCACTCTGTCCGGCGTGCACCCGCGGGCTCTGTCCCGAGGTAGAAGAAAGGACTGACCCGTGGGCCCCCCGTTTGAGTGCTCTGTGTAAAATCAAACAGAGAGTTGTTCAAACTTGGAAAATCCATAACTCTGTGTATAAAGCTCCAAAAATAGTGAGACAAATTTTGTTGGATTCCTTAGGAGGAGTACTTTGCAGATAAATAGATTTCTAGCTATGAAAATGCCTACGAATTTATGTAGAATTCTTTTTATTTATTCCTTTTGGGAGTAATTCCAGGAAATTAGCTTGTTGAAATGTTCCCATTTTTGGTCAGAAGATCTTTATCATAGTTCTTGAGCTCCAGTAAAAATTTCAGGATTTTCTGAGATGATTAAGAGTGCTTAATCAGTAGGTTTTTCTCAGTTTTATTTAAATGGGCTGAAAAATCACAGAAACTAATTCCAGAAAATAGAATGAGCTTCAACAAGAAATTCTGGCCAGAAAAAAAGGCTTAGAAAATTTTGGAACAAATTTTACTAGGAACCTTAGGTACAGAACTATTGGGATATCAAATTTCTCAATATGACCAAGTCTAGTTAAATTCCTATAAATCATTGAAGGTTAAAGGTGCCAAGCATTTTTTGTGGCCAACTCCTTCCTCAAAAGCTTCTGAAAATTTTACCATACTCCTATTATGACATTAGAAAGTTTCTGTAAAAAAATTTTAACCCTAGAATCCTCTGTCTTCTTAGGTTTTGCTTCTGTAGTTTATATATAGCACATTATTTCATAATGTGACACATCCTTTATATTGATCATTTCGGAAGAGGGAATTCACACGAAGACTTCGAGGCCGCTATCTTGCTCCTATTGACAGAAATATTAGTCGGGATACACACTAAGGCAAGACCCAGTTTGCATCAAAATTTACAAGTTTTTATTTGTATTCACTTTATAATGTCTAGCATTTTGGTTATTGCATTAGGTTTAGATGGTATGACACTCCACATGCATGACCCAGAAAAACCCTGGAGTTTGATTTAGGGTAGGTTATCACTTAATTATAACTGCTGATCTCAAGTTAACAAAGGTGGATTAAAAGAGGCATAACTCGAGTAGGTCGTTTCCTACTCGGGAACCGGGATTAAGGGGGGGTCAATCGGAAGAGTTGGGAATTGATCCTCATAGTTGGGAATGGAGACCGGGCAGTATGGATGGAAGGCTCAAGGACGTGGTCCTGTGAACCTATTCTCTGTCTGAGTCGATTAAGGCCCGTTCTCATGTGCGGCCCTGTGGGAGAAGTTTGAATTGTAACATGTTAACCTGGGTGTAACATATTGGAGATGAGGGATGATCAACACCATCACTAAATTTACTTTCTACCTTGCGCTAGTGGCGCCGAAACAAAGCGTTTCTTATTTCATTGTGGAGTCTCGGCGTTGATGGCGCAAGGTATGTATGGGTCTTGGGTAGCTCACTAAATTTACCTTCTCCTCGGGCAAGTGGCATCAAGATGAAGCGTTTCTTGTTTGATTGTGGAGTCTCGATGTAAATTGTGTGAGGATTATAAAAGTAAAACTTGAAGTAAGGACACTCTGATAGATCAAGTTCATCTTTTTATGCAACTTTCTTAATTCAGCCCTCTATTATCAGCATTTAGAGTTTCATGTGTACGACGTCGGTTAAGTCTTGCTGAGCATAAGCTCACGGTTTGTTGATCCATTGTTTTGCAGGTAACTGTAACACCCCAAAACCTGTTAAAGAGGGGAAGTAAAAAAATTTTTGGACGTATTGCATGTGGTGCAGAAATTCAAATTCAAACTGAAATTCAAATTCAAATCAAAACACAAAAAGAAAAGGAAAAAGAAAAAGAAAACCCGGAACCGGCCAGTGGGCCGAAACCCTCCAGCCGGCCCAATAGCCCGCGCCAACCCAAACCTGCGCTCCTCTCTCCCTCTCACTGACACGCGGGGCCCGCATGTCATTCCTCTCCTCCCGTGCGCCCCAACCGACTGCCCTCTCCCGCACCAAATTCCAAACCAACCTCCGGAAATCTGCGCCCCCAGCCTGATCTTCAGCCCCGGCGATGCTACTTATCCAAACCGACCCGTCGCCGCCTCCCCTCGTGCAATTCACGCCAGGAAAACTCGCCGAATTCCCCACCGCCGCTCCACCTTTCTCTCCGGTGAGAACCGAAACTTTTATCACCGTTTTCCTTCGATCCTTGCTCGGACTTCCTGATCTAACGCGTTGATCATGTTCCACCGCCTCCGGGGAGTCACGCAGGTGAAGAAAACCCGGTGTTTTGCGCCCTGACGCAGCTCCGGCAAGCACCGCCGCGTTTCATCTCGGACCTCGCCGCCGACCACCTTCTAGGGCCTCCGAGCTCAAGAAAAACCCCGAGGTGAGATCCCCGACCTCCCCTCTACCGTTCTATGCCAAGAAATCCAAGTTTTAGGTAGTATAGACGAAAACCCGAAGATCTCCGGCGAGATCGCCGCCCCCGCCGCCGCGCGCCGCCGGGCAGCGCCGCCTGCGCACGGCCAGGGCGACGTAGCCCCTTGAGGGCCATCTATTTTAAATCGCACGGTAGAAATTAAACCGAGCGTACCGGTTCAGCGATCTAATCTGAGCCGTCTGTTTTAAATCGGACGGTCCACGTCAGCCCCGCGTTATAAAGGCCGGGATTCTTAAGCGCTACCCCCTGGGGATTTTGGAAAACACGAGCTAGCCCCGGAAACTTCTGATCTAGCCCGTGGACCTTCAGAAATTCGTGTAGATTCATTTAAAAATCAGTTTTAGCCCCTGGACTTAATAAAAATTAGGAAACCCCCTCTGTTATGTGTAGTTAGACCCCTAGAAATTTAGGAAATAGTAAATTAGACCCTGCAGTAGGGTGGATTTACCTTTTTGACCCTATAGGATATTAAATTCAGAAATTTGAATATGTGACTAGGATTTAAATTTAAAAGGGTCAGGTAAACACATGTGCAAATTCAAGTTTAAACTCTCTAGCACTTGGAAAACTTTAGAATGAGTAAAAAAATAGATTTTAGGCTGAAATGAAATCTGCCTAAGTGTTGCTCATTTCTATTTTCTCTAGAGACACATTTTTGGGCTAGGAAATAATTCTAAAAACTAGTAAAATAAATTTAATTTGTTTCACATCAGAGAGGAAGTTCAAAAATATATTATTGAACATTTTAGATCAGAACCTATTCTGTTTAGATGATGTGTATTACTATTTTCATAATAAAGTTCCTTTTTAGGCATAGAAAATAAATCTGAAAATATAGGAAAATAAGTATGCATAATTAGAAAAGGATAAATGAGTTCTCCAAATCCAAAAGCTTCAATTTAGGATTTTGTAGAAGATCTGAAAACCTATTTGGAGTAGGAAATTACCTTTCATGCAAACTTGGTAGCTAAGAAGTGTATTAATTAAACAAAAAGAATTTGTTCAAATTGGAAATTCATATATAGTGTGCAAATAGAAATCTGAATACAAAAATTAGAAATCATATACATATGTTTAAAAGTGCATGTAGGCCAAAAAATCAACATAGGTAGAGTAACCACAATACTTAGAAATATGAATGACTTTTATAGGTATGTATGTGTGGTTTGCATGAAGTGAAAGTGTGAACTATGTCTTATGGATTGTTGTTTTCTTTTGCTATGTGTATTGGCATGAGTAGAACCTGCCCCAGAGCAAGTTCTCCCCTTCCAAGACCAAGACTTTCCATTCCCAGAGCAGCAGGAAGAAGGCAAGTGTCCTTGACCACTTTGATCCTATACTAGGATGTGTAGATAGAATTATTTGCATTGTCAATTGAAACATGAAACCCATGCTAGGAAGTTTCCCTAGAATTGCATTACCTTGTTTCCTATAGCTTGGGTTGGGATTTATTTTATCATATCATTTATTTATATGCTTATGCTTAGCCATGCTTAGAATGGGATAATGGGGATATGAGATCATCAATTTATTTACCTTACTCTTGAATGAGATATTATGAGTTATGTAGAGGTAGGGATCGAGGCAAGTTGGATGATTTGGTTAGTGCTGGGTGCACGAGACTCGGGTTTGTGTTTAGTACTTGTCTGGATCCTAAGGACCGGTTCATGGAGCATGTAACCTGGCTTTACCGTGCCAACCACATGCTGAGATGGGGCAGCTTGGCCAATTAATTAGGTGTATCCCCGGTGTAGTATGGGTGTTTTGGATGGTGCGGGGAATAGGTGTCAGCTGGACTACCATATGAACTGCAAGGCTCAAGAGGGGGCCACTGCAGCGGGGTTGGAGCCTCTTGTATGCTGTTAGGGGTGAAACCTCAGTGGACCCACGCTCGTCGGGAATCCCTTTGTAAAGGCCATGTAGTGATCTCCTGGCTACACACCTGGGAAGTGTGAATGTGGTTCGCGGCCACTGGCGTAGTGGAGGTTCTTTTAGTCCACCCGGCAACGAGGGATGAAATCACTACATGTGGGTACAGTGGTGCAAACTCTGCAGAGTCAAAACTGTCATGAGAGCCGTGCTCACGGTCAAGAGCGGTTTGGATTTATTCATGATTAGAGGATGATGAATTTGGAAGTTGAGGATGTTAAGTGGGAAGCTTGACATTGGATATGATGTTTTGGTTACTTAATTTTGATGATGGGTTGGGAGATTGGGACCGTTTCACCTGTGTAGTAATGTAGGTGCTTAATAAGCTCAGGTGATAGGTATTAATTCCGTAGTGCTTTAACCATGAGTCAACCTCTCCTTGCTCTAGCCATGCATGACATAACTTTCCCACGCTTGCTGAGTACCAACGGTACTCAAACTTGCTTTTCTGTTGGTTTATATTGCTGCTCAGGTCAAGATAATGATGTGGTGTTTAATGCCCAAGACTTTGGTCCCGAGGAAGGATTCTAGGTTCACGGAGTCCCCCGGGCAACGCCTGTGACGGAGCCCACAAGATTTATATTCCGCTGCTGTTTTATTTACATGTTCTGAACTTATTATCGTCCATCGAGATGTATGCTATGTAAGACTTATTTATATTCGACACCTGGCTTGTAATAAATGATGCTTCACTATTTGTCATCACATGTATGAAAGAATGATCCTGGCATACATGTGGCATTCACTCGGTTGATCTTCGGAGAAACCGGGTGTGACAGAAGTGGTATCAGAGCCAAGGTTGCCCGTAGGAACGTGGACCTAGGTAGAAATGGACGTATTTAAGGACCCTATTTTATTTAAAAAAACTATTTTACAAAGGTGTGGGTTGAAGGTGTTATTTAATGGGGTCACTTTATTCATCTTAACCCAACTTTTATTCAAAATACAATTTTTGTTTAACTCTTATCTAACTTAATTTTAAATGCTTTATGTTTTAGATGGTTCGCATGATCCGCACCGCTCGTAAGTCCACCGGAGGGAGAGTTCCTGTAGTTGCCCTTGCCCTGAGAGAGGAGAACCGTCAGGTGACGTACCACTCCTACGGATTGGCACTAGGAGGCTTGTTGCGCCGTATTTGGCGTATGCTCCACGCCGCCAGCAATACGGGCAAGCTAATCATACACTACAGCTCCACCCGGACCATCCGTGAGAAGTGGGAAGAATGGAGTTCAGAAATGAGGATTATCCATGAAAATCAGCTGCTCAAGATCCACCACTCTCCAGCTTGTCGGGCGACAAAGGTCGATGCTGAGAAGGATGTCACCTGGGAGGCCATCACCTGCCAGAGTTACATCAACCATCGCCACCTGGACAGGACTGAGTACATGTATGTCCTCCAACGTGAGAGTGGCACCGCGGAGTACAAGTACCCGCCAGTGCAGCAGGGGACTTCCCATGAGCACATGGACCTATGCTTGGAGGATGCTGCTATGCCCAGCACTCGACTGCAGGAGTGTCAGCAGGAGCTTCAGGATGTTCGTGACACCCTGAAGGAGACTGAGGCGTTGCTTCGAGCCATCTTGAGGGCGAGAGAAAGAGGAGATGGGAATGGACTGTGTGTCACCGTGAATGACACATGGACTCCTGACTCCCCAGACCGCCGGGCGAGCAGGCGTCGCCGCACTTCTCCACCAGTAGCTTCTCCACCCAAAGCGGAATTAGAGGGCAGCCGCAATAATGAGGAAGACCCCGAGGAGCCAGCTCAGTGATACGAGTCATTTAGAGTCCTTTCACTTATTTCAGTAGGATATCGAGTAGTCGAGTCAATACCTTAGTTATTTGTGTGTTAATGTTTGGTGTGTGACGTGAGTTGTGGAAGCCATGGGCATTTGTCCACAACCTCGTCTTAAGGTTGCTTTGCTTTGATGTGTGAACCCCTATGAATTAAGAGTGCATTTATTTTCACGTGAGACGTGACTCCCAAAAATCTACGTGAAACCCTTAGAAAATGTTTAATATATTAAGACCTCAAAAGTTTAAGTTTAAACAAGCAATTTGGGAAGTTAATACGTAATGCTTTAAGTTAACATTTGGTTGATCATGATAGATGGCTGGAAGAGGAAAGGGTCGTGGTGCCAACCCCACCAACAACAACGATGGGGCCGGCAACCCTCATCTTTCCGGAGGACAAGACAGGGGTGGTCGCCGTGAAGGAGCTGATCCTATCCACCAAATGCTTGAAAATCAAAATCAGCTCATCCAGAGTTTAACTCAAGTGGTGGCCAACTTGCACCAAGCTCCACCCCCACAAGCTGCACCACGCCAACCAAGGTTGAGTGAGTTTCTAGGGACTCAACCTCCAAAGTTTGCAAGTGCTGCTGAACCTCTGGAGGCAGATGACTGGTTAAAGACCATAGAGAGCAAGATGAGGATTATACAGTGCCAAGGGTATGAGAGGGTGCTGTTTGCCTCTCACCAATTGCATGGACCTGCTGCTGATTGGTGGACTGCTTACGTGGCAGCCCATCATGACCCCGAGAACATCACTTGGGAAGAGTTCAAGCGCAGTTTCCGCAACCATTACATACCAAGGGGTGAACTCAAAAACAAGAGGAAGGAGTTCTTGGGACTGCAGCAAGGAAACATGACTGTGAGGGAATACCTCACCAAGTTCACCCAACTATCCCGTTATGCACCACGGGACATTGAAACTGATGAGCAAAAACATGACTGTTTTGTGGAAGGACTTACTATGGAAATGCAGTGTGCAATGTCCTCCAACGAGTATGAAAGCTTCCAAAAGATGGTAGACAGAGCATTTGTCGTGGAAAGGAAGCTGAAGGCCTTGGAGAATGAAAACAAGAGGAAGGCGGGATGGTCACACCAAGCCTCAGGTAGCAACACACGCCCACGTTTGATGCAGCAACCCGCGGGGCAAACGAGCCGCGCCGTGGTACCCTACTCAGCACCCAGAGGGTACAACCCGAATTTCAGGCCTCCGTCAGCACCAGCACAGCCGCAGCGTCAGTTTGTACAGCAGCCTCGCCCCACATATCAACCTCGACCAGCAGTACAAGGACCACCGAACCAACCCCAAGACAACAAAGGCCAGGCACCTAAAGTTGGGGTACAATGCTTCAACTGTGGTGAAGTGGGGCACTACGCCCATAAGTGCCCAAAGAAGAAGCCCATGCAGCCACAACAGCAGAATGTGATGCGAGGACGGGTGAACCACGTGACCATGGAGGAAGCGCAAGAGGCACCTGACATGGTGATTGGTAAGTTTCCTACCAATTTACACATTGCAACCCTTGTGTTCGATTCTGGTGCTACCCACTCGTTCATTGCTCAAGGGTTTGTTAAGAAGCATGATCTAGCAACAACACAAATGAACCATATGCTAGCAGTAAACTCTCCAGGGGGAGAAATAAGGACAAGACAAGTGTGCCCCAAGGTGAAGATAGACATTAATGGGGTAGCATTTACTGCAAACCTCATAGTGATAGACTCAAAAGGAATAGATATTATTTTTGGTATGGATTGGTTGACCAAACATAAGGGAATCATCCATTGTTCGGCAAGAACGGTGGAACTAACTCACCCTAGTGGCACAAGAGTGAAGTTCATAACTGTACAAGAACCTAGGGGGGACCTTAAACTCAATAGCATTGAGGTGGAAGTGGAGGAGATCAGGATCATTAGGGAATATCCAGACGTTTTTCCAGAGGAGTTGCCAGGTATGCCCCCTGATCGTGAAGTGTAATTCGCGATTGAGCTAGTGCCTGGAACAGCCACGATATACAAGAGGCCTTATCGGATGGACTCCAAACAGCTGGAAGAGCTCAAGGAGCATATAAGAGAATTGACAGAGAAGGGGTATATTCGTCCTAGTTCCTCACCATAGGGAGCTCTAGTGATATTTGTACCCAAGAAGGACGGAACCCAAAGGTTATGCGTAGACTACCGTGCTTTGAATGAAGTAACCATCAAGAACAAGTACCCATTACCCCGCATTGAAGACTTATTTGATCAGCTGAGGGGAGATTGTGTGTTCTCAAAAATTGATCTCAGGTCGGGATACCACCAACTTACGATAAGACAAACCGATATTCCAAAGACAACTTTTGTATCTCGGTACGGGCTGTATGAATACACCGTCATGCCGTTCGGGCTAACTAATGCCCAGACATACTTCATGTATCTCATGAACAAGGTATTCATGGAATATCTGGACAAATTTGTGGTGGTTTTCATTGATGACATTCTTGTCTTCTCCAAAGATGAAGAAGAACATGAGGGACATTTAAGGTTGGTGTTGCAAAAGCTGAGAGAACACCAACTATATGCCAAGTTGAGCAAGTGTGAGTTTTGGTTGAAGAGAGTTCCCTTCTTAGGACATATAATCTCGGAGGGAGGAATCTCCGTAGATCCCGCCAAGATCGAGGATGTGCAGAAGTGGAAGAACCCCAAAAATGCCGGGGAAGTTCGAAGCTTCTTAGGATTGGCTGGGTATTATCGACGGTTTATCGAAGGTTTCTCCAAGATTTCAAGACCCCTCACCAAATTGTTGGAGAAGGGAATCACATTCACATGGACACCGCAGTGTGAGACGAGTTTTCAAGAACTAAAGAAAAGATTGACAACAGCCCCAGTGCTAGTTATGCCAGATATGCAGAAGAACTTTTCGGTGTACTGCGATGCCTCTGGACACGGGTTGGGATGTGTTCTCATGCAAGAGGGGCATGTCGTGGTGTATGCGTCCCGGCAGCTCCGAAAACACGAGAAGAACTATCCTACACATGACCTAGAGCTAGCCGCAGTGGTACACGCACTGAAGATCTGGCGGCATTACTTGATGGGGAAGAGGACAGAGATATATACGGATCATAAGAGCTTAAAGTATATTTTCACACCACCAGATCTCAACCTCAGACAAAGGAGATGGTTAGAGCTAATCAATGACTTCGATGTGGGCATCAACTATCATCCTGGGAAAGCGAACGTCTAAGCAGATGCTTTAAGCCGGAAGGTGCAGGTCAATAGGTTGAGCTTAAAGAACATGACTACAGAATTGAACGAATAGGTTGTAAAACTCAATCTATGTCTGGTGAATAGTGGTGAGGCCATCGCCATGAAAGTGGACTCCACACTAGAGCAAGACATACGCAACGGTCAGAAGAATGACGAGAAGATACAAGAGATTAGAGAGCTCATCAAAGAAAATAAAGCCCCTGGATTCAGAGAGGATGAACAAGGTACGGTGTGGCATGGGAAAAGAATCTGTGTGCCTGAAGTAAAGGAGATCCGTGAATTGATTTTGATGGAAGCTCATGATTCCGACTATTCCATTCATCCTAGGAGTACAAAGATGTATCATGACCTCAAAAGCAGATATAGGTGGTATGGCATGAAGCGAGATGTCGCGGAACATGTTGCCCTATGTGACACATGTCAGTTGGTGAAAGCAGAACATCAACGTCCCGTGGGACTATTGCAACCCCTCAAAGTGCCTGAATGGAAATGGGAAGAAATAGGTATCGACTTCATAGTTGGACTACCCAGGACCCAATCGGGATATGATTCGATATGGGTCATCATTGACAGGCTAACCAAGGTAGCTCATTTCATCCCCGTAAAAGAAAACTACAGCGGATCCAAATTGGCGGAATTTTACATGTCAAGGTACATGTGTTTCCATGGAGTGCCAAAGAAGATAGTGTCAGATCGAGGGACACAGTTCACCTCAAGGTTCTGGCAGAAGTTACATGAAACCATGGGAACTCATCTAAATTTTAGTTCTGCCTATCACCCCTAGACTGACGGGCAGACGGAAAGAACCAATCAGATCCTTGAGGATATGCTGAGAGCGTGTGCGCTCAAGAACAATAGGAGTTGGGATAAGAACTTACCGTATGCGGAGTTCTCCTATAACAACAGCTATCAGGCTAGTATGAAGATGTCACCATTTGAGGCTTTGTATGGGAGGAAGTGCAGAACTCCACTATTTTGGAACCAAACAAGGGAAAGTAAAGTGTTTGGGCCCGAGGTACTACAAGAAGCCGAGGTGAAAGTGAGGGAAATCCGCAACAACTTGAGGATAGCACAGACCCGACAAAAGAGCTATGCCGATGTACGGAGAAGAGAGTTCGTTTTCAACGTGGGGGACTATGTCTATCTCAAGGTGTCCCCTATCCGAGGACTTCGTCGGTTCAAGGTGAAAGGGAAATTATCACCTCGATACATCGGACCCTTTCAGATTCTGGAGAGGAAAGGCGAAGTGGCATATCAACTAGAACTACCGGCTCGCCTATCGGATGTGCACGATGTATTCCATGTGTCACAGCTCAAGAAATGTATAAGGACGCCCGGAGAGATGTTACCCATGAATGAGGTGGACGTACGAGAGGATCTTTCTTATGCCGAGCAACCGGTCAAGGTTTTGGAGACAATGGAATGCCTCACAAGAAATAAAAGAATCCGGATGTGCAAGGTGCAGTGGAAGCATCACTCGGAAGAGGAAGCCACATGGGAGCGAGAAGACGAGCTTAAGGCACAGTTTCCGGAATTATTTTCCTAGAACCACCAATCTCGAGGACGAGATTTCTTTTAAGGGGGGTAGAGCTGTAACACCCCAAAACCTGCTAAAGAGGGGAATTAAAAAAAATTTTGGACGTATTGCATGTGGTGCAGAAATTCAAATTCAAACTGAAATTCAAATTCAAATCAAAATAGAAAAAGAAAAGGAAAAAGAAAAAAAAGAAAACCAGGAACCGGCCAGTGGCCAGAAACCCGCAAGCCGGCCCAATACCCCGCGCCAACCCAAACCCGCGCCCCTCTCTCCCTCTCACTGACACGCAGGGCCCGCGTGTCCTCCCTCTCCTCCCGCGCGCCCCAACCGACCGCCCTCTCTCGCACCCGAATCCAAACCAACCTCCGGAAATCCGCGCCCCCAGCCTGATCTTCGGCCCCGGGCGATGCTACTTATCCAAACCGACCCGTCGCCGCCTCCCCTCTGTGCAATTCACGCTAGGAAAACTCACCGAATTCCCCAGCGCCGCTCCACCTTTCTCTCTGGTGAGAACCGAAACTTTTATCACCGTTTTCCTTCAATCCTTGCTCGGACTTCCTGATCTAACGTGCTGATCATGTTCCACCGCCTCCGGGGAGTAACGCAGGTGAAGAAAACCTGGTGTTTTGCGCCCTAGACGCAGCTCCGGCGAGCACCGCCGCGTTTCATCTCGGAACTCGCCGCCGACCACCTTCCAGGGCCTCCGAGCTCAAGAAAAACCCCGAGGTGAGATCTCCGACCTCCCCTCTACCGTTCTATGCCAAGAAATCCAAGTTTTAGGTAGTATCAACAAAAACCTGAAGATCTCAGGCGAGATCGCCGCCCCCGCCGCCGCACGCCGCAGGGCAGCGCCGCCCGCGCACGGCCAGGACGACGTGGCCCCTTGAGGGCCGTCTATTTTAAATCGCACGGTATAAATAAAACCGACGCGTACCAGTTCAGCGATCTAATCTGAGCCGTCTGTTTTAAATCGGACGGTCCACGTCAGCCCCGCGTTATAAAGGCCGGGATTCTTACACGCTACCCCCTGGGGATTTTGGAAAACATGAGCTAGCCCCGGAAACTTCTGATCTTGCCCCTGGACCTTCAGAAATTCGTGTAAATTCATTTAAAAATCAGTTTTAGCCCCTGGACTTAATAAAAATTAGGAAACCACCTCTGTTATGTGTAGTTAGACCTCTAGAAATTTAGGAAATAGTAAATTAGACCCTGCAGTAGGGTGGATTTACCTTTTTGACCCTATAGGATATTAAATTCAGAAATTTGAATATGTGACTAGGATTTAAATTTAAAAAGGTAAGGCAAACACATGTGCAAATTCAAGTTTAAACTCTCTAGCACTTGGAAAACTTTAGAATGAGTAAAAAAATAGATTTTAGGCTGAAATGAAATCAGCCTAAGTGTTGCTCATTTCTATTTTCTCTAGAGACACATTTTTAGGCTAGGAAATAATTCTAAAAACTAGTAAAATAAATTTAATTTGTTCCACATCAGAGAGGAAGTTCAAAAATATATTATTGAACATTTTAGATCAGAACCTATTCTGTTTAGATGATGTGTATTACTATTTTCATAATAAAGTTCACTTTTAGGAATAGAAAATAAATCTGAAAATATAGGAAAATAAGTATGCATAATTAGAAAAGGATAAATGAGTTCTCCAAATCCTAAAGCTTCAATTTAGGATTTTGTAGAAGATCTGAAAACCTATTTGGAGTAGGAAATTACCATTCATGCAAACTTGGTAGCTAAGAAGTGTATTAATTAAATAAAAATTTTGTTCAAATTGGAAATTCATATATAGTGTGCTAACATAAATCTGAATACAAAAATTAGAAATCATATACATATGTTTAAAAGTGCATGTAGGCCAAAAAAATCAACACATGTAGAGTAACCACAACACTTAGAAATATGAATGACTTTCATAGGTATGTATGTGTGGTTTGCATGAAGTGAAAGTGTGAACTATGTCTTATGGATTGTTGTTTTCTTTTGCTATGTGTATTGGCATGAGTAGAACCTGCCCCAGAGCAAGTTCTCCCCTTCCAAGACCAAGACTTTCCATTCCCAGAGCAGCAGGAAGAAGGCAAGTGTCCTTGACCACTTTGATCCTATACTAGGATGTGTAGATAGAATTATTTGCATTGTCAATTGAAACATGAAACCCATGCTAGGAAGTTTCCCTAGAATTGCATTACCTTGTTTCCTTGTAGCTTGGGTTGGGATTTATTTTATGATGTCATTTATTTATATGCTTATGCTTAGCCATGCTTAGAATGGGATAATGGGGATATGAGATCATCAATTTATTTACCTTACTCTTGAATGAGATATTATGAGTTATGTAGAGGTAGGGATCGAGGCAATTTGGATGATTTGGTTGGTGCCGGGTGCACGAGACTCGGGTTTGTGTTTAGTACTTGCCTGGATCCTAAGGACCGGTTCATGGAGCATGTAACCTGGCTTTACCGTGCCAACCACATGCTGAGATGGGGCAGCTTGGCCAATTAATTAGGTGTATCCCCGGCGTAGTATGGGTGTTTTGGATGGTGCGGGGAATAGGTGTCATCTGGACTACCATATGAACCGCAAGGCTCAAGAGGGGGCCACTGCAGCGGGGTTGGAGCCTCTTGTATGCTGTTAGGGGTGAAACCTCAGTGGGCCCATGCTCGTTGGAAATCTCTTTGTAAAGGCCACGTAGTGATCTCCTAGCTACACACCTGGGATGTGTGAATGTGGTTCGCGGCCACTGGCGTAATGGAGGTTCTTTTAGTCCATCTGGCAACGGGGGATGAAATCACTACATGTGGGTACAGTGGTGAAACTTTGCAGAGTCAAAACTGTCATGACAGTCGTGCTCACGGTCAAGAGCGGCTTGGACTTATTCATGATTAGAGGATGATGAATTTGGAAGTTGAGGATGTTAAGCGGGGAGCTTGACATTGGATATGATGTTATGGTTACTTGATTTTGATGATGGGTGGGGAGATTGGGACCGTTTCACCTGTGTAGTAATGTAGGTGCTTAATAAGCTAAGGTGATAGGTATTAATGGCGTAGTGCTTTAACCATGAGTCAACCTCTCCTTGCTCTAGCCATGCATGACATAACTTTCCCACGCTTGCTGAGTACCAACGGTACTCAAACTTGCTTTTCTGTTGGTTTATATTGCTGCTCAGGTCAAGATAATGATGTGGTGTTTAATGACCAAGACTTTGGTCCCGAGGAAGGATTCTAGGTTCACGGAGTCCCCCGGGCAACGCCTGTGACGGAGCCCACAAGATTTATATTCCGCTGCTGTTTTATTTACATGTTCTAAACTTATTATCGTCCATCGAGACGTATGCTATGTAAGACTTATTTATATTCGACACCTGGCTTGTAATAAATGATGCTTCACTATTTTTCATCACATGAATGAAAGAATGATCCTGGCATACATGTGGCATTCACTCGGTTGATCTTCGGAGAAACCGGGTGTGACAGTAACGTTGCATAAGGCAACGTTAGGGAGGAAGGGAGATCCGAGCAGGACAGCACCCAATGAGGGTTGTGAGTCTCACTTTGGAACCCTGCACGCCGCAGGATTTCTGATGTGGTGCTAGTGTGAAGCATCCGCGGGCAGGATGGCTTCATTTTGCTTAGCATAGGCTATAGTACGTGAGTGTATTCTTATCTTCTGCTCCAATGTACACTTGTGCATTATTTGTAAAATGTGACAATAATATGTAGGAAAGACATATATTGTTGTGTATGTGTGTTTTTCGGATGTGTGCTGTTGGGTGCCGCATCGCACGGCATCACCAAATGCGATTCCTGGACTGTCGGGGCGGACGTCCCCACAGTCATGGTATCAGAGCCGCATTGGGAATACCGCACCTGAAAAGACACGTATTTTCAAAAACTTAGAGTCTACGAGTGAGGATTCAGTACTAGGCCCACATAAGGTTTACTATTAGCCTAAGTGATGTAAGGTGGCTAACTAAAATACTTGTTATGCTATTCCGCAACGACGCACCGCCGACCAGGTAAGAGGTAAGGTACGCCACTGAAAGCGGATCAATTTCGGTTAGCTCCCCTGACGAGGAAAGTGGTTCAGGGCAGAGATTTTACAGCTTGGTGTGAGACGTCAATATCAAACTCTTGAACTATTCATGTTCCTGAGCTCATATGAAATGCTGATCCGTGGCGTGCGTTAGGCAAGAAAGTGGAAACCCCATCGTGTGGTCGATAACACGATGGTGTGTTCTTCTAGAAGTAGCCTAGGAGGACATACGAAGCGCTCGCCATCGGAGTGCCCTGCAGTGCAGTAGGTGGTATCCGTTGGGTTAATAAAATTCCCAACCGTGACGACCCATTCGCGCTCTACTCGGGTTCCCTGTCGTGTGCTGTGAAAACGTGACCATGTACCTTGAGACATGACTTAACTGAAGGACGGCCCGTATGGAAATGATACGGGGTGTATGTTTTTATTATGATATGGACCTGCCTGAAATGACAACCCTATGTGTGCATCATCATTGAGTGGTTTTCTGCAGGTACACTAACCACATATCCGTATTACGAGTAGAACACATTTGTAAGTGAACGATTCTAGTGCCACTAATAGAACGTATATGCCGGGTGTAATCCGGTTAGGATTTTTCTATTTTGTGAGGAACGTAGTACCTGCATTATCATGGCAATTGCATGAAAACCTAGCTTATCTCATAAACTTGAATATTCTGTAAGATTTGAATGAAGACAGATCAAATGAAGTAGTTAAAACTTGTTTAGAAACAAACTCAAGCATATGTGAGTGTAGAGAGACCCAAAAACAGAGTCCCCTGTTTTGGCATTATTTTTGCTGAAACTTACATATGGTGTTACTTATTGTAGAAAAGACCAATTGTAGTGTGTGATACAGTTTTAGAAAGGTGGAGAAGTCCTCTAAAACTTTTCTATAAACCTCCAGAAAAGAAACACATTCAAAGTTGGTCAAAAACCTTAGAAACCAAAAACTGCTACAAATGGATAGAACTGAAACAGAGTCTCTGTAATTCCACCCTAACTTGTGGTGGAAAAATATTTAAGGGTATTGTGATACAATTCTGGAAAGGGCATGAGATATTCTAAAACTTTCTAATTCAAAGTTTTGCCAAAACTGGGGAATAATTAACTGGAATGGTGGATTGAAACTAGGTACCTCTAGGGAGGTGCTGTCAAAATCCTGCCAGAAATTCTGTTAACTTTGAACCATCATATCTTTTGATCCAGGAATGCAAAGGGGTCATATAATTACATTTTGAAAAATCTCGGGAAGTTCTTTACAATGTTTCTGTTCAACCTAAGGGCAGAATCCTCCTGTAAAGAGTTGAAATCCGCAGTACAAATGAAACTGTCCAGAGTATCCAAAGGCTGTGCATAGTTTCTGTACTGATTGGAGTTTTGCTTATAACTTCCTGTATAAGAGTTCTAAAATGGAAAATCTTACAATTCTATAAATCTTATGAATTGTTCTTCAACTTTTTAATTATGAGTTTGGTCCATATACGTTTCTAACTGTATGGAAAGGTTGACCCAAAGTGAGCACTTACAGCGTAGGTGCTGCTGAAATTTTTCCAGAATTTCTGTCAACTCCAAAAAAACTAATAAATTTCGATCCAGAACTTAGTTGAGTGCAAAAAAATACTCGTTGGAAATATATGGATGTATTCTCCAACTTTTGTCTTCATTTCTACAACAGATTTACAAGTTAAATTAGGATTTTATACCATAGAACAGAAGCTGGTTCAGTTTCTGTACTTTCATGGTTTTAGACCATCACTTCCTGTCTACATTTTTTTATAAGGTTGTGTGATACATTTCTGAAAATCTGGTGAGTTAGTATACAACTTTGTAGTTGTTAGTTTTGACAAACTGGGTTCGGAAATGTATGAAAAAGTTGAATCAAAGTGGGTAGCTCTCGGTGGGGTACTGCTGGAATTCTCCCTGGATTTCTATCAACTTTCAAACTTCATATCTGTTGAACCTGAACTGATATGGAGTCACAAAAATAACAGTTGGAAAGATACTGTAGTGATCCAGAACTTTGGTATTCTCCTTTGGTCTTAATTCTGCTGCTAGGGAATTTTTAGTGCAGACCGGTCAGTTGTGAACCGAGTTGTCGGGAAGCTGATCGGTCAAGCACCGGATGACTTGTTGTGAGTAGGAGTGTTTTTATACTCTCAGAAGTTCATAACAGGCTCCTAGTACTCTCCATAGAATCATTGTCGACTTCAACCACAGAATGTGGTCATTTACAAGACCATCCCTAGTGATGAAGACAAACGACAACAATACTCCACTCGTCGATCAACCCGGTGTAGTCCCGCTTTAAAAGGTCATTGAGTGAATATTATGGATTAAGTTCTCGATATCCTACTTTGGAACTTAAGGAGGGAGGAGTACATCCAAGTAAACCAAAGCATGGATCAACCATTTGTTATACACCAAAGTATGACATCACTAAGAAACAAGAGGGAATTACACCTTCAAATAATCAATGTTTAAGTACAAGATCCGTCATCATCAAGAAATATGTAGTTTTAACATCTTCACCATGCACCCACAAAGGCTCACCATAATCGCAAGACTAGAAGAAGAAGATTTAGCAAGTCACGATTTGTGACAACTCTAGTAACCTCCACAGCAGTAGGGTGATGTCCTAACTAGGGGTTAGGACTAGTAGTTCATTCTTCACACTGAAAGGTTAGATGAAGACTTAGGAGAACACTGAAAGTTCTCCATAGTAGCTAAATTTCCATGGAATATTTCCCAACCATCTTGTCAAACATTTGACATAATTCCATTAAACTTGGTCACAACATGGAAGTGGCATTCCTTATTTAGCACCTTTCATGACCAAGTTATTTTTACCTTGCAAAGTCTGAGACGATTCTTAAACGTGTTTGAATTGTTGTACTAACTCTTGCTCAAACTATAAATGATGATGCATCATACATATGCACCATGTTGCACCATAGATATGCACCATTTTGCACCATACATATGCACCATTTTGCACCATACCATGTGCATATGCATTGCACCATATCACATGTGCAGCATCATTATGCATCATGAATAATGAGACAGCATATAAAATACCAAGATACTGAGCAAGATTGTGTACCTCCATTCAAACCATTAGGTGGGGTCTACTAACTTTGGTCTTATCACATCCTTGTAATATTGATCAAGTTACTTGATTTGACATCCTTGAGTAATACAAGGGGAACCAATTACTCAACATCCCTTGTATCTTCTGAACTTTCATCCATGATTTGTATAGCTCCGAGTACCGTAATTGTCAGAACTAGACAAATTTCTAATCGCGGGGTTTACCGATTGGTTGCTCAACCTCACGACAATCATTTAACCCAATCTAAATTCTTGAGAGATCATATGGTGACTTTGACATCCTTGTGGTTGCCGTATGTAGTGGGTCTTTGCTATGTTGATAACATAAGTGAAATTGACTTGTGACTGCTCTTATGTTCAAGCAAAGCAATCGGTTTCTGGACTAAATGGTCGATATGCCAATTCGAGGCGAGATTACCAATTCCTTATGTAATCTGACCAAACATCTTGAATCATGTTTTGGGAGTACTACACTAAGTTTCTAAGGACTCAGTTGATCTAGACAAGTATTAGTTATCCATGTCAAGATTAGGACAGTGAAGATTCAAGCCATCAACAAACCGCCAAGATGGAGGTCCAGATGAAGGCTTTCGCCAACCTCAAATGAGTTCCTACGTTTGAGTTCTTGGTGACTCAATCACCGGGGTTCATTGAGGCCGAGGATCCTCTGGTGGCAGATAAATAGATCCGTACCGTAGAGTTTAAGTTCGAGTTGCTTCAATGCATCGAACATCAGAAAGTACTGTACGTGGCGCAACAAATTCACAGTTCTGCCAGTACCTAGTGGGCGAATCAGCTCGCATCCGTACCAGCTGGACATCAGCTCACGTGGACGTAATTCCAGAAGACATGCCTTGCTTAGCATATTCTTTCTGGACTAGTCCATGGAAAGCTCGAGGAGTTTCTAGTCTGGAAACAAGGAGGGAGGGACACCACGAGCATTGGTACCATACGCGCCTGACTATGTGAACCCGGAGCCACGAGCATGCAAATGGCTCGTTCGTAGCCTCCATGCTAAGTAAGGGGGAGACTGGCCTTGGTAATTCGGAGTACCTTCAACGAGATAATGAGTTAATGCTGACCCTTGTATTTTGGAAGTCAGGGATCAAGTCTGTCTCCGAGTATCCCCGATGAAAGGAATTCATCGATTCAGGGTCAAGGGAAAGCTAGCTTCTCGTGTTGTTGGTCCAGTTCCTCATTACGGAAGGATGTGATCGGTAGCATATCGTTTTACGATACCCGTATCATTGCCAAGCATCCACAACATTCTCCATGTCCCACAAATAAGGAAATGTTTGAAGGAGCCGACGGAGGTTCTTTCAGGAGGCATGGAAACCTTAAACCGGATCTCACCTACAGCGAGAAACCGGTACAAATCCTTGACGCAAAGACTCAACAAGGCGTCGATCGTTGTGGTTCTACAAGGTTTTGTGGAATAACCACACCGACGACAAGGTTACATGGGAAATCGAGGGTTTTCATTCGGATGAATTGCTCGGAACTGTTATCGAACTATCACTGGTAACATTCTTCTCCATCTCGTTCTTTAACTAATGTCGGGACGAGATTCTTTTAAGGAGGGAGGATTGTAAAATCCCCAAGTTGAGCCTTGCTGGTTTTGTGTGGAATTCAAATCAGCAGGGTATTACTTCTCCTAAATTTGTTTTTAAATTCAAACTTCTGCCACATGAAATAAAGGAAGGGCTACAAAAGAAAAGTAGCCAAAAAGGAAATAAAGCTGGCAGTTGAAATGCGAGCACAAACAAGAGTTAACGCCACGGAAATCAAATTCAAATTTCAGAATTTACTGCAACTTTTGAATTTGAATTGTGGAGCCACGGTTGTTTGGAGGGGGAGACTTGGTGGGACCCGCACGTCATTGGAACCGAGAACCCTCAGTGTTTCTGTCTCTGTGAGCTCGCCACCGAGGCAGCCACCGAGCTTCTGCTCGTGCCTTGCTCCCGAAGGCAGGCAATTCCACGACGTTGTTGATCGTTAGCCACAGCATCTGCACAACTCAATTGCCGTTTCTCTTCACACAAACAACTGAAGACTTTCCTTCGTGCGACGTTGTTTCCACAGTTCGAATCATCCACAGATTTGAATTTACACATGCATTTGAAATTGGGGCCGCTGTTGTTTGTGGGGATACTGCCGGTGGAACCCGCATGTCATGGGGACGGAAAACACAATTGAGTTGCTTTCGGTAGAGACTTGCCACCGAGGGGGATGCATGCACCACGGAGCTGTCTGTGCGCTTGCTCCCGGAGTCGGTTCACTAGCTCGTGCTTAGCCGCTAGCTAAAAGATCACGGGTTGCAGCAACCAATTGGTCCTTCGCTGCCTCACACGAGCTAACCCACGGCACAGAGCAGTTTCTCGCACATGCACCCCATAACACCACTGCACGCCAGCTTTCGTCTACTCAGAGCCGATCGCTATCCGGTCGTGGTGCCGCCCGGTTGAGATACCAAAGAGCCGCGCCCATCGCTCCTCGACGCTTTTCAACCATCGGCAGCTCGTCCCCGGCCTTTCCCCGCCGCAACGGAGCCCTTCTTCTTCCGGCAAAACAGAGCCACGTCGCCTCCACTGCTCCACGACGTTCGGCTGTTCCAGCACCTCTCCGGCACGACCAACACGACTCAAAGGTGCGCCATGGTGTCTAGATCAGCATCTAGGACCCCCTTGCTCTTCCCCGACGCCGGCTCGCCGGAATTTGGTTTTTGGCGCCAGCACACGTGAAGAACCGACACTAGGAAGTTTCTGAAATTAGCTCAAATCGCTTGATCATCAGTTCTACAATTCAAACCACAGCTACTAGGGTTCCTAGCGCCCTTCCATGCCAAAGCACGAAGCAAACCACCCCTCCTCCGCCCTGGGCGACGAGAAATCGCTGCCGGCGGCTAAAACCGCCGCGGTCCACGGTGACAACTAGTTTGCCACCGTTTTCTGCGAGAGTTGAGCTCCGTTCCAAGTTCCCCGACCACTAGGGATGCTTTAGGGCGAACTAGCTCACCGGGAGAAGCTTGGGACATGCCGGAACGCATCGATGGCGAGCTACCGAGCCGCCCCACCGATGCCGACCCACCTCCGGCCGTTTCCATGCGGGGAAACCTTGCCCGGATGCTAGGCCACGTTGTGTGCATCGTGTAGGGCGAAACCGGAGCTCAAACGGTGGAGAAACGAGGGAGAACAATCCGCGCCACCACTCTGTCCGGCGTGCACCCGCGGGCTCTGTCCCGAGGTAGAAGAAAGGACTGACCCGTGGACCCCCCGTTTGAGTGCTCTGTGTAAAATCAAACAGAGAGTTGTTCAAACTTGGAAAATCCATAACTCTGTGTAGAAAGCTCCAAAAATAGTGAGACAATATTGTTGGATTCCTTAGGAGGAGTACTTTACAGAGAAATAAGTTTCTAGCTATGAAAATGCATAGGAATTTCTGTAGAATTCTTTTTATTTATTCCTTTAGGGAGTAATTCCAGGAAATTGGCTTGTTGAAATATTGCCATTTTGGTCAGAAGCTCTTTATCATAGTTCCTGAGCTCCAGTAAAAATTTCAGGATTTTTGGAGATGATTAATAGGGCTTAATCAGTAGGTTTTTCTCAGGTTTATTTAAATGGGCTGAAAAATCACAGAAACTAATTCCAGAAAATAGAATGAGCTTCAACAAGCAATTCTGGCCAGCAAAAAGGCTAAGAAAATTTTGAAACAAATTTTCCTAGGAACCTTAGGTCCAGAACTATTGGGATATCAAATTCCTCAATATGACCAAATCTAGTTAAATTCCTATAAATCATTGAAGTTAAAGGTGCCAAGCATTTTTTTGTGGCCAACTCATTCCTCAAAAGCTTCTGAAAATTTTACCATACTCCTATTATGACATTAGAAAGTTTCTGTAAAAAAATTTCAACCCTAGAATCCTCTGTTTTCTTAGGTTTTGCTTCTGTAGTTTGTATATAGCACATTATTTCATAATGTGACACATCCTTTATATTGATCATTTCAGTAGAGGGAATTCACGCGAAGACTTTGGAGGCCGCTAACTTGCTCCTATTGGTAGAAACATTAGTCAGGATCAACACTAAGGCAAGCCCCAGTTTGCATCAAAATTTACAAGTTTTTATTTGTATTCACTTTATAATGTCTAGCATTTTGGTTATTGCATTAGTCTAGATGGTATGACACTCCAGATGCATAACCCAGAAAAACCCTGGAGTTTGATTTAGGGTAGGTTATCACTTAATTATAACTGCTGATCTCAAGTTAACAAAGTTGGATTAAAGAGGCATAACTCGAGTAGGCCGTTTCCTACTCGTGAACCGGGATTAAGGGGGATCAATCGGAAGAGTTGGGAATTGATCCTCATAGTAGGGAATGGAGACCGGGCAGTATGGATGGAAGGCTCAAGGACGTGGTCCTGTGAACCTAGTCTCTGTATGAGTCGATTAAGGCCCGTTCTCTTGTGCGGCCCTGTGGGACAAGTTTGAGTTGTGTACCGGATGCATACTGGCTATATGGGACCTAGGAAACCGATGTAACATGTTATTCTAGGTGTCGAGGCAATCCTAACCGTCTTATGCAGATGCTGAAAGGATAGAGAAGTCGGCTCTACGAGGGTTTGCCGTAGTGCGACTTAATCCAAGTCGATGGGACCGGTTCGTTATTTGGGTGTCGTGTGAAAGGTTGCCACATACGACGCTGAGGGGATCGGTTGATCACCGGTCTCGGACGGGCGTATGTGTCGTGTCAGCTGGGTGTTTTTATTCGAATCACCTTCGCTCGCGGTTGTGAGCATACTTGTTCTCTGCGTCGTGACGTAGTAAGAAACTGGGAAAAGTTAAAATGCTTCGTGAGTAATTCTCATATTGGATATGAGGGATGATCAACACCATCACTAAATTTACTTTCTACCTTGGGCTAGTGGCGTTGAGACAAAGCATTTCTTGTTTGATTGTGGAGTCTCGGCGTTGATGGCGCAAGGTATGTATGGGTCTAGGGTAGCTCACTAAATTTACCTTCTCCTCGGGCAAGTGGCATCGAGATGAAACGTTTCTTGTTTGATTGTGGAGTCTCGATGTAAATTGTGCGAGGATTATAAAAGACGATTAAAACTGGAAGTAAGGACTCTCTGATAGCTCAAGTTCATCTTTTATGCAACTTTCTTAAGTCAGCCCTCTATTTTCAGCATTTAGAGTTTCATGTGTAGGACGTCGGCTAAGTCTTGCTGAGCATAATCTCACGGTTTGTTGATCCATTGTTTTGCAGAGGAAGAGATATCCGAGCGGGACAACACCCAATGAGGGGTGTGAGTCTCACTTTGGCACCCTGCACGCTGCCGGGTTTTTGATGTGGTGCTAGTGTGAAGCATCCGTGGGCAGGATGGCTTCATTTTGCTTAGCGTAGGCTATAGTCTGTGAGTGTATTCTTATCTTCCGCTGCAATGTACACTTGTGCAATATTTGTAAAATGTGACAATAATATGTATGAAAGACATATATTGTTGTGTATGTGTGTTTTTTGGATGTGTGCTGTTGGGTGCCGTATCACACGACACCACCTAATGCGATTCCTGGACTGTCGGGGCGGGCGTCCCCACATTGACCCCGAAAGTACACCCTCTAGGAAACCTCAACAGAGGTTAAATAATGCAATGCATGAGGTTGTCAAAAAGGAGGTCTTGAAACTTTTACACACCGAGATTATCTATCTCGTCCCTCATAGTGAGTTGGTCAGCCCGGTCCAAGTAGTGCCAAAGAAGGGAGGAATGATGGTCGTTAAGAATAAGGAGAATGAGCTAACTCCTCAACGAACCGTTACGAGATGGAGGATGTGCATACATTACCGAAAGCTTAACAAGGCAACACGAAAGGATCACTTCCCACTACCTTTCATCGATGAGATGCTTGAGCGGTTGGCAAAACATTCCTTCTTTTGTTTCCTTGATGGGTATTCGGGATATAATCAAATTCCTATCCATCCTGATGATCAAAGTAAGATCACATTCACATGCCCCTATAGAACATACGCCTACCGGTGAATGTCCTTTGGGTTGTGTAATGCACCAGCCTCTTTCTAGAGGTGCATGATGTTTATCTTTTTTGACATGATTGAGGAGATCATGGAAGTTTTCATAGACAACTTCTCCATCTATGGAAAGACTTTTGATCATTGTATGGTAAACTTAGATGTCTTACAAAGATGCCAAAAGAAGGACCTAGTACTTAACTGGGAAAAGTGTCATTTTATGGCCTGTAAAATCATTGTCCTCGGACACTTAGTGTCTGAGAGGGGGATAGAGGTGGATAAAGCAAAAATTGAAGTTATTGAACAACTTCGACCTCCTACCAACATCAAGTGAATCCGTAACTTATTAGTACATTCAGGGTTCTATCGACGGTTCATCAAGGACTTTTCTAAAATTGCTAGACCCCTCACCAACCTATTAGCCAAGGATGCACCCTTTGATTTTGATAGAGAGTGCCACAAATCCTTTGATACCCTTAAAATGGCACTCACCTTAGCTCCAATCATTCAACCACAAGATTGGATGCTGCCATTTGAAATCATGTGTGATGCTAGTGATCAAGCGATTGGTGCAATCTTAGGCCAAACCAAAGATAAAAAGCATCACCCCATAGCCTATGCTAGCAAAACTCTGACAGGGGCACAACTCAATTATGCCACAACGGAGAAGAAGCTCCTAACAGTAGTTTTTGCTATTGACAAGTTTAGATCCTATTTGGTCGGAGCAAAAGTCATAGTCTACACAGACCATGCTGCATTGAAGTTGTTGCTCACTAAAAAGGATGCTAAACCTAGCCTAATCTGATGGATTCTCTTACTACAAGAGTTTGATTTGGAGATTAAGGATAAGAAGGGAGTAGATAATTCTGTCGCGGATCATCTCTCGTGGATGGAAGTCACACAACCCATGGACATACCCATCAATGACTTCCAACGCGATGACATGTTGCTCATGGTGACCGACTCTCACCCTTGGTACGTGGATATCGTGAACTTTATGGTCACGGGGTACGTACCACCAGGGGAGAATAAAAAGAAACTCATCTATGAGAGTAGAAGGCACCTATGGGATGATCCGTACCTCTATAGAGTATGTGCCTATGGACTCCTTAGACGATGTGTCCCCAAAATTGAAGGCACCAAAATCATTAAAAAATGGCATGCTGGCCCCTACAGGGGCCATTACGGTGTTTCATGTACTCAGGCAAAATATGGCAAAGTGGATTCTTTTGGCCTTCTATGTATGAAGATACAAAAGAATTCATTCGCCGATGTTGGAAATGCCAAAAGTGTCACACCCTGTTTTTCCGAAGAATAACCGAGTGAAGATCACATGTATGCCAGGATCATTTTCTCATACATGTGATGACAAATAGTGAAGCATCATTTATTACAAGCCAGGTGTCGAATATAAATAAGTCTTACATAGCATATGTCTCGATGGACGATATTAAGTTCATAACATGTAAATAAAATAGCAGCGGAATATTATTCTCGTGGGCTCCGTCACAGGCGTTGCCCGGGGGACTCCATGAACCTAGAATCCTTCTTCAGGTCCAAAGTCTTGATCATTAAACACCATATCATTCTCTTGTCCTGAGCAGCAATATAAACAACAAATATGCAAGGTTGAGTACCGATGGTACTCAGCAAGTGTGGGAAAGTTATGTCATGCATGGCTAGAACAAGGAGAGGTTGAACTCATGGTTAAAGCACTACGCAATTAATACCTATCACCTTAGCTTATTAAGCACCTACATTACTACATAGGTGAAATGGTCCCAATCTCCCATCCCATCATCAGAATCAAATAACCAAAACATCATTTCCAATGTTAAGCTCCCCGCTTAACATCCACAACCTCCAAGGTCATCATACTCTAATCATGAATAAGTCCAAGCCGCTCTTGACTGTGAGCACGGCTGTCATGACAGTTTTGACTCTGCAGAGTTTGCACCACTGTACCCACATGTAGTGATTTCATCCCCTGTTGCCGGGTGGACTAAAAGAACCTCCATTATGCCAGTGGCTACGAACCACATTCACACTTCCCAGGTGTGTAGCCAGGAGATCACTACGAAGCCTTTACAAAGGGATTCCCGACGAGCGTGGGCCCACTGAGGTTTCACACCTAACAGCATACAAGAGGCTCCAACCCCGCTGCAGTGGCCCCCTCTTGAGCCTTGCGGTTCATATGGTAGTCCAGCTGACACCTACTCCCCGCACCATCCAACACACCCATACTACGCCGGGGATACACCTAATTAATTGGCCAAGCTGCCCCATCTCAGCATGTGGTTGGCACGGTAAAGCCAGGTTACATGCTCCATGAACCGGTCCTTAGGATCCAGGCAAGTACTAAACACAAACCCGAGTCTCGTGCACCCAGCACCAACCAAATCATCCAACTTGCCTTGATCCCTACCTCTACATAACTCATAATATCTCATTCAAGAATAAGGTAAGCAAATTGATGATCTCATATCCCAATTATCCCATTCTAAGCATGGCTAAGCATAAGTAATATGAATGAATGACATAATAAAGCAAAATCCCATCAAAAGATACAAGGAAACAGGGTAATGCAATTCTAGGGAAACTTCCTAGCATGGGTTTAATATTTCAATTGACAATGCAAATAATTCTATCTACACATCCTAGTAGGAACAAATGGTCAAGGACACTTGCCTTCTTCCTGCTGCTCTGGGAATGAAAAGTCTTGTTCTTGGAAGGGAAGAACTTTCTCTGGGGCAGGTTCTACTCATACCATCACACATAGCAAAAGAAAACAACAATCCATAAGACATAGTTCACACATTCACTTCAGACAAACCACACATTCACACCTATGAAAGTCATTCACACTTCTAAGGGTTGTGGTTACTTTATGTGTGTTGATTTTTGGCCTACATGCACTTTTAAACATATGTATGTTATTTCTAACTTTTGTATTCAGATTTCTGTTTGCACACTATATATGAATTTCCAATTTAAACAAATTCTTTAATACCCTCTTTTGCTACCAAGTTTGCATGGAAGGTAATTTCCTACTCCAAATGGGTTTTCAGATCTTCTACTAAATCCTAAACTGAAATCTATGGATTTGGAAACTTCATTTATCATTTTCAAGTTATGCATACTTAGTTACTATATTTTCAGATTTATTTCCTATGCCTAAATGTGAACTTTATTATGAAAATAGTAAGACACCTCATCTAAACAGAATAGGTTCTGATATAAAATATTAAATAATATATTTTTGAACTTCTCCTCTGATGTGAACTAATTTAAATCTATTTTACCCATTTTCAAAATTATTTATTAACCTAAAAATGTGTTCCTAGAACTAATAAACATGAACACACCCAAACAGATCTCATTTCAGCCTAAAATTTATTTTTAGTTCATTCTAAAGTTTTCGAAGGGTTAGTAGAGTTTAAACTTGAATTTACAATGTGTTTGTATTTCCTTTTAAATTTAAATCCTAGTCACACATTCAAATTTCTAAATTTAATATCATATAGGGTTAAAAAGGTAAACTCACCACACTACAGGGTCTATTATATTATTTCATAAATTTCCAGGGGTCTAACTACACATAACAGAGGGGTTTTCCTAATTTTTATTAAGTCCAGGGGCTAAAACTGATTTTTAAATGAATTTACATGAATTTCTGAAGTTCCAGGGGCTAGATCAGAAGTTTCCGGGGCTAGCTCGTATTTTCTGAGATCCCCAGGGGGTAGAGCGTAAGAATCCCAGCCTTTATAACACGGGGCTGACGTGGACCGTCCGATTTAAAACAGACGGCTGAGATTATAACGTCGAACCGGTACGCGGGGATTTCAATTCTACCGTGCGATTTAAAATAGACGGCGCACAATCGGCCACGTCGCTCTGACCGAGCGCAGACGGTGCTGCCCAGCGGCGCACGGCGGCGGGAGGCGGCGATCTCGCCGGAAAACTTCGGATCTTCGTCTATTTTTCCTAAAACTGGGATTTCATGGCATAGATCGGTAGAGGGGAGGTCGGGGATCTCACCTCGGGGTTTTTCTTGAGCTCGGAGGTCCTGGAAGGCGGTCGGCGACAACGTCCGAGGTGAATTCACGGTGATGCTCGTCGGCGCTGTGTCTGAAGCGCAAACCACCGAGTTTTCTGCACCTGCGTGATTCCCCGGAGGCGGTGGAACACGATTGGCGCGTTAGATCAGAGAACCCGAGCAAAGATCGAGAGAAAACAGTGATCGGAGCTTCGGTTCTCACCGGGAGGAAAAACAGCCGATTGCGGGTGAAAAACGGGACGATGCCGGTGTTTATGCAGCCGGGGGAGGGCGGCGTTCGGTTGGGATCGAGCTGGAGTCATCCAGAACCGAAATTCGGCTGGGATACGCGGGTATCCGGGGTGGTTTCGATTCGGGGGAGAGAGGAGTCCCGGGTCGGCCGAGAGCACGCGCGAGGAGGAAGAAGACGGTGGGCCCCACATGTCAGTGAGAGGAAAACGGGGCGCGCGGCTGCGGGCTGGCGCGGGGGCGAGGTGGGCCGGCTGGTGGGTTTCGGCCCACTGGCCGAGGGGTTTTGTTTTTTTCTTTTCTTTTTCTTTTCTGTTTTGAGTTGAATTTGAATTCTAATTTAAATTTGAATTTCTGCACCACATGCAATACGTCCAAAAAATTTTTAAATTCCCCTCTTAACAGGTTTTGGGGTGTTACAAAAAGCATGGAGGAATCTCTGCTTGCAATGCAATGCCTCTCACATATAATATTTAAGTAGAATTATTTGATGTGTGGGGGATTGATTTCATGGGACATTTTCCAAAGTCCTATGATTGCGAGTATATTCTGGTTCTCATCGATTATGTATCTGTGAGACCTATGTGTGCTGAATATGTTGGCTATGACGATAAAAGTTTTTGAATTCTGCCAAAACACTCTTTTTGTCAAGGTCTGACTCTAGGTCCGAGCTCCGACAAGATCCGACGTAAGGTCCGACTTGCTATGGCTAGGTCCGACATGTGTTTGGTTAGCTCCGGCGGTAGGTCCGACTAGCTTTGGTAAGTTCCGGTGCTAGGTTATGCTAGCTTTTGATAAGCTCCGGCTCAAGGTCTGGTTAGCTTTGGCAAGGTCCGGAGCTAAATCGCAATGGTTCTGTTTTTACCATGCAAATGTTTCGAACTTGCTTTACATCTATGGAAAGTTTGCTTAGTATTCTTTTACTAAGTTTTTTGAAGTGTTATGGCTATTTACGGTGGTTAACATTTTGCTATGGTTTGCAACATGCTTATGTGAGGTGTTCACGTAAGGTGTTGTGGTTTTCGGAACTAACATGAGTCAAGTCACAGACTTGTGCTCGAAAGTATTGGTTGTTTATTCATGTGCAGGTGTTGCTTGATTTCAAGATATGGCTGGTGAAGGGATCCATAGAACTAGTCTTAGGAAGAAGATGAGGTTCAACAACCAAGTTCGGGAGGAATTGTGGTTGAGTTGATCGGGAGGTCGCGCAGAGTGTTTGGATCAAGAACAATGCATATGAAGGTATCGTGGACATTATTGAATGGTGTTTGCACGTGTGCAAGGAGTGCATGGACGTGGCAACATGGTTCCAAGGCGTGATGAAGAGATGTGGACGTAAAGAATTGGTAGGAAAGTTCCAACCGGCTGGATTATGGACTCAGGCTGCGGCTGAGTCGGTTATGGCTCAAATATTGAAAGGTTTGAGTTGGTTATGATAGGATTTCGTGTGGAACAAAAAGTTGAGTTGTTTTAGGAATGTGGGATACGTTCGTAAGGTGTTTGGAAGTCTTAATATTGCTTCTATCTGCGTAGAAGAGTCTTAAGCAGTTATGAAAAGTTTCGATTCAGAAACTGTGTAGGATTAGAGTCCTACTTTGAATTGGGTTGGCCTCTGGGCTGGTTATATAAGCAAGGGAGGCCAGAGCTCGTGGTAAGACGATCTTGGGCTGTTCCTTTTATGTTTTGATCAATAAAATTCGTAATTTAGAGGAGCTTTTGTGCCTTGTTCGTTCGACTTGTTTTTGTCAAGTCTTTCTCATCGAGTTTCTGGAGAGCACGACAGTGCTTCGGTGTTTTGTTCATAACTCAAGTTTTACAGGTCCAATTGACGTGATTCCTTTTGGGTTGTCTTCACAACTTGATTATCTATCATATTTGAAAATTTCATGGTCATTGTATTTGTAGTTTCTGATCTACACGAGTTTATTTGCACTGTTGCAGATCTGGTTTTTACTCGAGTAGAACAGATTGATCCTCGTTTGATCTTTCGATCATAACTTGAGTTTTTCTTGACGGATTTCCGTGATTCTTGTTGTCGTGTCTTTGTGACTTAATTCTCTATAATATATACCACTTTTTTCATATTTGAACACATTTAGATCAGTCGCATACACGATTTCTTTAACAATCGATTTTCTGCCGAGGTTTTTTTGTTGCTTCTGCTAAAAAGTTTAAATCTACCATTCACCCCCTCTGGTAGCTTTTCACATGCTCTTTGATCCTACAATTGGTATCAGAGCCACGGTGCTCTAATCTTTGTGATTTGCACGTGTTTTTACTAATCATCATGGAGAAATACTCCGCAAAACCTTGTGTGTTCAGTGGCATTGATTTTCAGGTTTGGAAGGCACGTATGGAGGCTTTCATCCAGGCGCAAGGCTTCGCAATATGGGAAAAGGTGTACAAGCCTTATGACGTGCCACCAAACGGTCAAGTCACGGCTACGAACATGAGAGATGTCAACAACAACAACAACAAAGAACGAAACTTGATCATACAAGGATTAACTCAAAGTGACTTCGACCGTGTTGCACACCTCCGATCTGCATACGATGTGTGGAAAGCACTTTGTGACTATCACAAAGGATCCAACACGATCAAGGAGGTAAGAAAAGATATGTTCAAGAAAGAATACATGTTCTTCGAGATGCAACCCGTTGAGTCAATCGATGACCTCTTTACTCGCTTCAATAAAATTCATAGCAACTTGCATAGTGTCAACGTTAATTTTTTAGATGCTGAAAATGCTAGGCAATTACTAAGTGCATTAGACATGTCAATTTGGGAGATGAAAGTTACATCTATTCGTGAATCTACTGTCATGAGTACACTTACATTAAATGTGCTATATTCTAAGTTAAAAACTCATGAAATTGACATAATATCACGTAAGAACCCCAACAAGTCTCTTGCATTTATTTCACAACGTGACATGCCTAGCTCTAGTCAATCTTCATCTTGTGGTACACTTTCTTTGTTGTCCTCTCTAACCTTTGAACAGATTGAAGAGTTTCCAGAGGAAGAACTTGCACTCATCTCTACTCGGTTCTCAAAAGCATTGCAAAATGTGAGAATTAGAAGGAGAAGAAGTGCTGGACCTCAACGATGCTTCGAATGTGGTAAGACAGGACATTTTCGTACGGATTGCCCTAACCTTTCATGTCCTACTTCCCGTGATTAAAAGCAAACTAGGACGAAGCACTCCTCTGCAAATGATAAGATAAAAGAAGAAGGGTTTTATAGGACGCCAATTGGTAAATAGTTTTATCTCCGCACTTCAAGAACTTGGTTCGAGCCATGTGGACATCGGAAGTGACGAAGATGAAGATGATTTGGCAAACTTATGCTTCATGGCGGGCAAGTCAAGTTCAAGTATGGAGGAGGCAGAACACAACAGCGACAATGAAGAGGTATGTCCTACTTGCGAAGAAATGTGTGATGCTATTTCTCGTGCTACTGTTATAGTTAAGAAAAAGGACAAAAACCTTAGAGACAATGCTGTTAAAATTGAGTCACTAGAATCTGAAATTAATCGTTTGAAATCTTTGATTCCTAGTGATGATTCTTGTTCCTCATGTGATTTAATATATGAACAATTGTCCTCTCTAAGAAGTGCACATACCTCCACACTTGTTAAACTTGAGTTAGAGATTGAAAAGAACAGAGAGCTTGCTGCACTTAATGATAAAAACTTGAAAGATGCTTGTTGTTCTACAATTGATTGCATTGTTCTACTTGTGATGATCTTAATAAGAAACTACAAGATGCTATGAATGGAATTTCTATATTGAATAATGCTTTACGTTCTCATGAAGTTAAGTATTGTTCCAATTGCAAACTAAAAGGAAAAACTTCATGTCAAAACTGCCTAGACTTGTCTAAGAAACTTGATGACATGAATAGGACACTAGAGCGGTTTTATAATGGGAATAAGAATCTGAACTTGATGTTGAATTCTTCTAAATCTTGCAGTAATAAAACTGGTTTAGGTTTTGATTCCCATGCTTATGCTAAAGCACATCCACCTAAAATTGTAAGGACATTAGGAAGTGGTTTGATTGAAACAGTTCCTAAACAAAGAGAAGTGGTTTTTTAATCTGCAGGAGTGTTGTCTCATTCGGTTTCAAATAAACATGTTACCTGCTCATCTAGACATGAATATAAAGTTAAATTTAATTGTACCTACTGTGGTAGAGATGGTCATGCCATAGATTTTTGTTATAGACTAGCTAAGCAACAGAAAAGGGAAAAAATGATTGCTAGATCACATAACAACTGTGCAAAACCTGTTGCTTGTGCTGAACCGAATGTTAGGAATATTCAACCTGCTGTAATGAGTCAAAAACATGCAAAGTTTGCTTCCGGACCTACTGTTTTTAGTGCTACTCATGTAACACCTCGGAGGTCAGTAGTTGGGTACAGAAATCCTCAAACTTTGGCTCATAAACCTGATGTTTTATCTCAGCCTTTGCGTGTTACTTCTGCTGGACGTCGTGTGACTCAGTACTGGATTCCTAAATGCCTTTTGACTGACCCCAGTATTGAGTCATCGATGTATTGTACTTCTATGTAGGTTACACGCTTGAGGAAGGAGAACATTTGGATTGTGAATTCAGGATGCTCATGCCACATGAACGGTAACAAAGAATGGTTCTCCTACCTCTCTTTTATGTCACATGTAGAAAATGTTACTTTTGCCGATAATTCTTCAACTCCTATAATTGCTAAGGGTTTGGTTAGAGTAAATAATCACTACACTTTAAAAGATGTGGCACTTGCTAAAAATTTGAAATACAACTTGCTTTCTGTTTCACAATTGCTAGATGAAAATCTGGAAATTATTTTCACTATAATTGTTGCAAGATTGTAAATTCAAATAGTGAGCACATTTTTAATATGTCTCGGTTTGGAAGAGTTTTTAAAGCTGATTTTGATATATCATACTCTAAGCATGGATGTCTAGTTGCTAATGATTTAAAAGACTTATATTTTTGGCATCGTAGACTTGGTCACGTAGGCTTTGATCATCTCGCACGTGTTAGTGCTCTTGATCGCATACGTGGGCTGCCTAAGCTTAAAGGGGACAAAGAAATTGTGTGCTCTTCGTGTAGACATGCTAAGATGGTTGCAGGTTCACATGCTCCTCTCACAATGACCATGACAACTGAACCGGGTCAACTTTTGCACCTTGACACCGTAGGACCTTCACGTGTTCAATCCTTCAGAGCTAAATGGTATGTTCTTGTGATTGTTGATGACTATTCTAGATACTTTTAGGTTTATTTTATGGCATCTAAGAATGAAACTTTTAGTGACTTTAGAACCTTATTTCTCAGATTATCAATTGATCACCAAGGATCTTTAAAAGCAATTAGAAGTGATAATGGAACCGAATTTAAAAATCAATCGTTTGATCACTTTTGTGCTGAAAATGGAATAGATTATCAATTTTCTTGACCATATGTACCTCAACAAAACAGTGTTGTAGAGAAAAAGAAAAAAAACCTTAGTTAAGATGGCTAGGACTATGCTTGATGAATATCGAACTCCTAGAAAATTTTGGGCTGATGCAATTGCAACTGCTTGTTATGTCTCAAATCGTGTTTTCTTGCGTGCTAAGCTAGGTAAAACACCATATGAACTTTGGTTTGGACATAGGCCTAGTGTCACACACTTTTGGGTCTTTGATGCAAATGCTTTGTTAAGAAACATGGTAATCTTGATAAATTTGAACCTAGATCCATTGATGGCATGTTTCTTGGTTACCCATCTCATACTAGAGGCTACCGTGTCCTTTTACATGACACTTATAAAATTGTGGAGACTTGTGAGGTTTCTTTTGATGAAGCTAGCCCAGGTACTAGCTCTAATATTGCAGGACCAGACCCATATCCGCAGGGGGAGAGTATTTTCATCGAAGAAGATGACGAAGTGATGCTGCTGCCCAAAAATTCAGGAGCTAATGACATTGTTCCAGCTCCTGATTTTGATTCACAACCAGCACCGACAATTACCATTGCTGGTCCAGATCGTCCTCAAGTCACAAGTTCTTCAATTTGTGATGAACATGAAGAAGGAGTTTGTGAATTGTCTACTCCCCTCCGGGTCCTCAAAAGTCATCCTCCACAACAATGATTGGAAGCTTGCATGAACTAGTCACACGGTCCAGGTTTTCTGATCCAAACTCTCACGCTCATTCTGCATTTGTTGCTTCTTTTGAACCCAAAGATATATCACACGCACTCACTAATGAATCTTGGATTATCGCCATGCAAGAAGAGTTAGAAAATTTTGAAAGAAATAATGTTTGGAAACTTGTACCTCCACCTCAAGGTCACATTCTAATCGGAACTAAATGGGTGTTTAAAAATAAACAAAGTGAGGATGGGGTTGTGGTTAGGAATAAGCCTAGGTTGGTTGCTCAAGGTTTCACACAAGTTGAAGGACTAGATTTTGATGAAACTTTTGCTCCTGTTGCTAGATTAGAATCCATAAGAATTTTGTTAGCATTTGCTGCATCTAAAGGTTTCAAGTTATATCAAATGGATGTTAAAAGTGCTTTTCTTAATGGCTACATAGATGAGGAGTTTTATATCAAGCAACCACCGGTTTTTGAAAATCCAAATTTTTTTAATCATGTTTACAAACTGTCCAAAGCCTTTTATGGTCTTAAACAAGCCCCTAGAGCGTGGTATGATAGGTTAAAAACATTCTTCCTTGAAAAGGGGTTTACCATGGGCAAGGTTGATAAAACTCTTTTTGTGCTTAAGCATGGCAATGACTCATTATTTGTTCAAGTGTATGTGGATGATATTATCTTTGGTTGTGCTTCTCATGATCTTGTGTCCAAGTTTTCAGCTATGATGAATTTAGAATTTGAGATGAGTATGATCGGAGAACTCACATACTTTTTGGGGCTGCAAATCAAGCAAACCAAGGAGGATACTTTTGTGCATCAAACAAAGTATACAAGGGACCTTCTTAAGCGCTTGAACATGGACAAAAGCAAGTCTCTTTGGACACCAATGGGTACATCAATGACACTTGAACTTGATGAAGATGGTGAACTGTCACACCAGGTTTTTCCGAAGAACAACCAAGTGAATATCACATGTATGCCAGTATCATTTTCTCATACATGTGATGACAAATAGTGAAGCATCATTTATTACAAGCCAGGTGTCGAATATAAATAAGTCTACATAGCAAATGTCTAGATGGACAATAATAAGTTCATCACAAGTAAATAAACTAGCAGCGGAATATTTTTTCTTGAGGGCTCCATCACAGGCATTGCCCGGGGGTCTCCATGAACCTAGAAACCTTCTTCGGGTCCAAAGTCTTGGTCATTATACACCACCTCATTATCTTGACCTGAGCATCAATATAAACCAACAAAATATGCAAGGTTGAGTACCAATGGTACTCAGCAAGTGTGGGAAAATTATATCATGCATGGCTAGAACAAGGAGAGGTTGAACTCATGGTTAAAGCACTACGCAATTAATACCTATCACCTTAGCTTATTAAGCACCTACATTACTACACAGGTGAAATGGTCCCAATCTCCCATCCCATCATCATAATCCAATAACCATAACATCATTTCCAATGTTAAGCTCCCCGTTTAACATCCTTAACTCCCAAAATCATCACTCCTCTAATCATGAATATGTCCAAGCCGCTCTTGACCGTGAGCACGGCTGTCATGACAGTTTTGACTCTGCAGAGTTTGTACCACTGTACCCACAGTAGTGATTTCATCCCCCGTTGCCGGGTGGACTAAAATAACCTCCATTATGCCAGTGGCTACGAACCACATTCACACTTCCCAGGTGTGTAGCCAGGAGATCACTACGAAGCCTTTACAAAGGGATTCCCGACGAGCGTGGGCCCACTGAGGTTTCACCCCTAACAGCATACAAGAGACTCCAACCCCGCTGCAGTGGCCCCCTCTTGAGCATTGCGGTTCATATGGTAGTCCAGCTGGCACCTACTCCCCGCACCATCCAACACATCCATACTACGCCGGGGATACACCTAATTAATTGGCCAAGCTGCCCCATCTCAGCATGTGGTTGGCACGGTAAAGCCAGGTTACATGCTCCATGAACCGGTCCTTAGGATCCAGGCAAGTACTAAACACAAACCCGAGTCTCGTGCACCCAGCACACAACAAAAACATCCAACTTGCCTTGACCCCTACCTCTACATAACTCACAATATCTCATTCAAGAGTATGGTAAAATAAACTGAGGATCTCATATCCCAATTATCCCATTCTAAGCATGGCTATGCATATGCATAATAATAAATGACATGATAAAATGAATCCCAACCCAAGCTACAAGGAAACAAGGTAATGCAATTCTAGGGAAACATCCTAGCATGGGTTTCATATTTTCAATTGACAATGCACATAATTCTATCTACACATCCTAGTATAGGATCAAAGTGGTTAAGGACACTTGCCTCCTTCCTGCTGCTCTTGAAATGGGTAGTCCTGATCTTGGAAAGGAATAACTTGCTCTTGAGCAGGTTCTACATCATACCATCACACATAGCAAAAGAAAAACAACAATCCATAAGACATAGTTCACACTTCCACTTCATTCAAACCACACATTCATATTTATGAAAGTCATTCACCATTATATGTGTTGTGGTTACTCTATATGTGTTGATTTGTGGCTTGCATGCACTTTTAATCATGTGTATATGACTCCTACTTTTGTGTTCATGTTTATACTTACATACTATATATATGAGTTTCCAATTTAAATAAATTCCTTATATTCAATTACTACACCTTTTAGCTACCAAGTATGCATGAAAGGTATTTTCCTTCTCCATATGTGTCTTCAGAATTTCTACCAACCCTAAACTGAATTCTTTGGATTTTAGAACTCCATTTATCATTTACTAGTTGCTATATTTTCAGATTTATTTCCTATGCCTAAATGTGAACTTTATTATGAAAATAACAAGACACATCATCTAAACAGAATAGGTTCTGATCTAAAATATTTACTAATACATTTTGACCTTTTCCTCTGATGTAAACTATTTTACAATTATTTTCCCTATTTTCCAGAACTATTCTTTACTTAAAAATGTGTCCCTAAATGTGAATAATAAATTAAACAGATTCATTTCAGCCCAAAATATATTTTTATCTCACTCCAAAGTTTTCTAAATACTGAGAAAGTTTTTAATTTAATTTTGACAATATGTTTGTCCCACTTTTTAAATTTTAAACACTAGCCACATATTCAATTTCCTAAATTAAATATTAAACAGGGCTAAAAAGGTAAACTCACCCCACTACAGGGTCTATAATATTATTTTAACAATTTTCAGGGGTCTAGCTATACATAACAGAGGAGTTTTCCTAATTTTTATTAAGTCCAGGGGCTAAAACTGATTTTTAAATGAATTTACATGATTTTCTGAAGTTCCAGGGGCTAGATCAGAAGTTTCCGGGGCTAGCTCTTATTTCCCGAGAACCCAAGGGGGTAGCGCGTAAGAATTCCGGCCTTTATAACGCGGGGCTGACGTGGACCGTCCGATTTAAAACAGACGGCTGAGATTATAACGCCGAACCAGTACGCGGGGTTTTAAAGTCCACCGTGCGATTTAAAATAAACGGCGCACAAGCGGCCACGTCGCTCTGATCGAGCGCGGGCGGCGCTGTCGGCTGCGCATGGCGGCGGGAGGCGGCGATCTCGCCGGAGAGTTTCGGATCTTCGAGAATTCTTCCTAGAACTGTGATTTTATGGCATAGATCGGTGGAGGGGAGGTCGGGGATCTCACCTCGGGGGTTTTCTTGAGCTCGGAGGTCCTGGAAAACGACCGGCGACGAGGTCCGAAGTGAAACCACGGCGAAGCTCGTCGGCGCTGTGTTTGAACCGCAAGTCACCGAGTTTTCTGCACCTGCAAGGTTCCTCGGAGGCGGTGGATCAAGACCAGCGAGTTAGATCGGAATTTCCGAGAGTAGATCGGCCAGAATTCACCGGAGAAGGCTTGGTTTGTCATCGGAGTAAAATCGACGGATCGCGTGGGAAAAACAGAACGAGGCCGGGGTTTTTATAGACGGGGAAGGGCGGCGGGGTGGTTTAGATCAAGTTTGCGTTGCCCCCGATCGAAATTCGGCTGGGATTCGCAGAAATCCGGGTTGGTTTGGATTCGGGGTGAGAGAGTCCCGGTGCGGCGCGAGGTAGAAGAAGGGCTGGCGGACCCCGCCTGTCAGTGGCAGGAAGGAGCGCGCACGGCTGCGGGCTGGCGCGGGTGCTGGGTGGGCCGGCTGGTGGGTTTCGGCCCACTGGCCGGTTTTTTTTCTGTTTTCTTTTTTTTTTCTTTTTCTATTTCTTTTCTGTTTTGAATTTAAATTGAATTCCAGTTTGAATTTAAATTGTTGCAAAACATGCAACACGTCCAAAAATTTTTAAATTCCCCTCTTAACATGATTTAGGGTTTTAACAAGATTTTTGTGGTGTTACAGCTCTACCCCCCTTAAAAGAAATCTCGCCCTCGAGATTGGTGGTTCTAAGAAAACAATTCCGGAAATTGTGCCTTGAGCTCATCTTCCCGCTCCCAGGTGGCTTCCTCTTCTGAGTGATGCTTCCACTGCACCTTGCACATCCGGATTCTTTTATTTCTGGTGAGGCGTTCCATTGTCTCCAAAATCTTGTATGGTTGCTCGGCATAAGACAAATCCTCAGCTACATCCACTTCATTCATGGGTAACACCTCCTCAGGCGTCCTCAGGCATCTCTTGAGTTGTGACACATGGAATACATCGTGCACATCCGATAGACGAGCCGGTAACTCTAGTTGATACACCACTTCGCCTTTCCTTTCCAGAACTTGAAAGGGTCCGATGTATCGAGGTGAAAACTTCCCTTTCACCTTGAACCGACGAAGTCCTCTGATAGGGGACACCTTGAGATAGACATAGTCTCCCGTGTTGAAAACGAGCTCTCTTCTTCGTACATTGGCATAGCTCTTTTGGCGTGTCTGTGCTATCCTCAAGTTGTTGCGAATTTGCCTCACCTTCGCCTCGGCTTCTTGTAGTACCTCGGGACCAAACACTTTACTTTCCCCTGTTTGGTTCCAAAATAGGGGAGTTCTGCACTTCCTCCCGTACAAGGCTTCAAACGGTGACATCTTCATACTAGCTTGGTAGCTGTTGTTATAGGAAAACTCCGCATACGGTAAGTTCTTATCCCAACTCCGACTGTTTTTGAGTGCACATGCCCTCAGCATATCTTCAAGAATCTGATTGGTTCTTTCCGTCTGCCCGTCAGTTTGGGGATGATAGGCAGAGCTGAAATTCAGATGAGTTCCCATGGTTTCATGCAACTTCTGCCAGAACCTTGAGGTGAACTGTGTCCCTCAATCCGACACAATCTTCTTTGGCACTCCATGGTAACACACGATCCTTGACATGTACAATTCCGCCAATTTGGATCCTCTGTAGCTTTCCTTTACGGGGATGAAGTGAGCTACCTTGGTTAGCCTGTCGATGATGACCCATATTGAATCATATCCAGATTGGGTCCTAGGCAATCCCACTATGAAATCCATATCGATTTCTTCCCATTTCCATTCAGGCACTTTGAGTGGTTGCTATAATCCCGCGGGTCGTTGGTGTTCTGCTTTCACCAACTGACATGTGTCACATAGGGCAACATGTTCCGCGACATCTCGCTTCATGCCATACCACCAATACCTGCTCTTGAGGTCCTGGTACATCTTCGTACTCCCAGGATGAATGGAATAGTCAGAATCATGAGCCTCCTTCAAAATCAATTCACGGATCTCCTTTACTTCTGGCACACAGATTCTTTTCCTGTGCCACACCGTTCCTTGTTCATCCTCTCTAAAACCAGGAGCTTTATTTTCCTTGATGAGTTGTCTGATCTCTCGTATCTTCTCATCATTCTTTTGACCCTCGCGTATGTCTCGCTCGAGTGTGGAATCCACTTCCATGGCGATGGCTTCACCACTATTTACCAGGCATAGATTGATCCTTATGACCTCGTCCTTCAATTCTGCAGGCATGTTCTTCAAGCTCAACTTATTGACCTGCACTTTCCGACTTCAAGCATCGGCCACGACGTTTGCCTTCCCAGGATGATAGTTGATGCTCACATCAAAGTCATTGATTAGCTCTAACCATCTTCTTTATCTGAGGTTGAGATCTGGCTGTGTAAAAATGTACTTCAAACTCTTATGATCCGTATATATCTCCGTCCTCTTGCCCATCAAATAGTGTCGCCAAATTTTCAACGCGTGTACCACTGCGGCTAGTTCTAGGTCATGTGTAGGATAGTTTTTCTCGTGCTTCTGAAGCTGCTGGGATGCATATGCCACGACATGCCCTTCTTGCATGAGAACACATCCCAACCCGTTTCCAGAGGCATCACAGTACACTGTGAAATTCTTCTGCATATCTGGCATAACCAACACTAGGGCTGTTGTCAATCTTTTCTTTAGCTCCTGAAAACTCGTCTCGCACTGTGGCGTCCATGTGAATGTGATTCCCTTCTCCAACATTTTGGTGAGAGGTCTCGAGATTTTAGAGAATCCCTCAATAAACCGTCGATAGTATCCATCCAATCCCAAGAAGCTTCGAACTTCCCCGACATTTTCAGGGGTCTTCCACTTCTGTATATCCTCGATTTTGGCAGGATCCACGGAGATTCCTCTCTCCGAGATTATATGTCCTAAGAAGGGAACTCTCTTCAGTCAAAACTCACACTTGCTCACTTTGGCATATAGTTGGTGTTCTCTTAGCCTCTGCAACACCAACCTTAGATGTTTCTCATGTTCTTCTTCATCTTTGGAGAAGACAAGAATGTCATCTATGAAAACCACCACAAATTTGTCCAGATATTCCATGAATAACTTGTTCATGAGATACATGAAGTGCGCCGGGGCATTAGTTAGCCCAAAAGGCATGACAGTGTATTCATACAGTCCGTACCGAGATACGAAAGCTGTCTTGGGAATATCAGATTGCCTTATCTTAAGTTGGTGGTATCCCGACCGGAGATCAATTTTCGAGAACACACAAACTCCCTTCAACTGATCAAACAAGTCTTCAATGCGGGGTAATGGGTACTTATTCTTGATGGTTACCTCATTCAAAGCACGGTAATCCACGCATAACCTTTGGGTTCCGTCCTTATTGGGCACAAATATCACCGGAGCTCCCCATGGTGAGGAACTAGGGCGAATATACCCCTTCTCTGTCAATTCTCTCAAATGATCCTTGAGTTCTCCCAGCTGATTGGAGTCCATTCGATAAGGTCTCTTGTATATCGGGGCTGTCCCAGGCACTAGCTCAATTGCGAATTCCACTTCACGATCGGGAGGTATACCTGGCAACTCCTCCGGAAAAACATCCGGATATTCCCTGATGGTCCTGATCTCCTCCACTTTCACCTCAACTTGATTTAATTTAATGTCCCTCCTAGGCTCGTGTATTGTTATGAACTTTACTCTTGTGCCACTAGGGTGAGTTAGTTCCACTGTTCTGGTCGAACAATGGATGATTCCTTTATGTTTGGTCAACCAATCCATACCCAAAATAATATCTATCCCTTGTGAATCTATCACTATGAGGTTAGCAGTAAATACCACCCCATTAATGTGTAGATTCACTTTGGGACACACTTGTCTTGTCCTTATTTCTCCACCTGGAGAGTTTACTGCTAGCATATGGTTCATTTGTGTTGTTGCTAGGTCATGCTTCTTAACAAACCCTTGGGCAATGAACGAGTGGGTAGCACCAGAATCAAACAGCAGGGTTGCAATGTGTAAATTGGCAGGAAACTTACCAAGTACCACGTCGGGTGCCTCTTGTGCTTCCTCCATAGTGACGTGGTTCACCCGTCCTCTCATTACATTCTGCTGTTGAGGCTGCGTGGGCTTCTTCTTTGGGCACTTATGGGCGTAGTGCCCCACTTCACCATAATTGAAACATTGCACCCCAACCTTAGGTGCTTGGCCTTTATTGTCTTGGGGTTGGTTTGGGGGTCCTTGCACTGCTGGTCGAGGTGGATATGCGGGACGAGGCTGCTGTACAAACTGACGTTGTGGCTGTGCTGGTGCTGCGGGAGGCCTGTAGTTCAGGTTGTACCCTCTTGGTGCTGAGTAGGGTACCGCAGCACGGTTCGTCTGCCCTGCAGGTTGCTGCATCAGACTGGGGCGGGTGTTGCTCCCTGAGGCTTGGTGTGACCACCCGGCCTTCCTCTTGTTCTCATTTTCCAAGGCCTTCAACTTCCTTTCCACCACAAATGCTCTGTCCACCATCTTTTGGAAGCTTTCATACTCATTCGAGGACATCGCACACTGCATTTCTGCGGTAAGTCCCTCCACGAAACAATCTTGTTTCTGCTTATCAGTCTCTATGTCCCGTGGGGCATAACGGGATAGTTGAGTAAATTTAGTTTGGTATTCCCTCACCGTCATGTTTCCCTGCTGCAGTACCAAAAACTCCTTCCTCCTGTTTTTGAGTTCACCTCTTGGGATGTAATGGTTGCGGAAGCTACGCTTGAACTCTTCCCAAGTGATGTTCTCAGGGTCATGATGGGCAGCCACGTAGGCGGTCCACCAATCAGCAGCAGGTCCATGCAATTGATGAGAGGCAAACAGCACCCTCTCATACCCTTGGCACTGTATGATCCTCATCTTGCTCTCAATGGTCTTAAGAAAGTGACTCATTAAATGACACTTTTCAACACACACCTTGTAAAATAGTTTTAAGAAAATAAGGCCCTTAAATACGTCCATTTCTACCTAGGTCCACGTTTCTACGGGCAACCTTGGCTCTGATACCACTTCTGTCACACCCTGTTTTTCCGAAGAACAACCAAGTCAATATCACATGTATGCCAGGATCATTTTCTCATACATGTGATGACAAATAGTGAAGCATCATTTATTACAAGCCAGGTGTCAAATATAAATAAGTCTACATAGAAAATGTCTAGATGGACAATAATAAGTTCATCACAAGTAAATAAACTAGCAGCGGAATATTATTTCTTGAGGGCTCCATCATAGGCATTGCCCGGGGGTCTCCATGAACCTAGAAACCTTCTTCGGGTCCAAAGTCTTGGTCATTATACACCACCTCATTATCTTGACCTGAGCAGCAATATAAACCAACAAAATATGCAAGGTTGAGTACCAATGGTACTCAACAAGTGTGGGAAAATTATATCATGCATGGCTAGAACAAGGAGAGGTTGAACTCATGGTTAAAGCACTACGCAATTAATACCTATCACCTTAGCTTATTAAGCACCTACATTACTACACAGGTGAAATGGTCCCAATCTCCCATCCCATCATCATAATCCAATAACCATAACATCATTTCCAATGTTAAGCTCCCCGCTTAACATCCTTAACTTCCAAAATCATCACTCCTCTAATCATGAATAAGTCCAAGCCGCTCTTGACCGTGAGCACGGCTGTCATGACAGTTTTGACTCTGCAGAGTTTGTACCACTGTACCCACATGTAGTGATTTCATCCCCCGTTGCCGGGTGGACTAAAAGAACCTCCATTATGCCAGTGGCTACGAACCACATTCACACTTCCCAGGTGTGTAGCCAGGAGATCACTACGAAGCCTTTACAAAGGGATTCCCGACGAGCGTGGGCCCACTGAGGTTTCACCCCTAACAGCATACAAGAGGCTCCAACCCCGCTGCAGTGGCCCCCTCTTGAGCCTTGCGGTTCATATGGTAGTCCAGCTGACACCTACTCCCCGCACCATCCAACACACCCATACTATGCCGGGGATACACCTAATTAATTGGCCAAGCTGCCCCATCTCAGCATGTGGTTGGCACGGTAAAGCCAGGTTACATGCTCCATGAACCGGTCCTTAGGATCCAGGCAAGTACTAAACACAAACCCGAGTCTCGTGCACCCAACACACAACCAAAACATCCAACTTGCCTTGACCCCTACCTCTACATAACTCACAATATCTCATTCAAGAGTATGGTAAAATAAACTGAGGATCTCATATCCCAATTATCCCATTCTAAGCATGGCTAAGCATATGCATAATAATAAATGACATGATAAAATGAATCCCAACCCAAGCTACAAGGAAACAAGATAATGCAATTCTAGGGAAACATCCTAGCATGGGTTTCATATTTTCAATTGACAATGCACATAATTCTATCTACACATCCTAGTATAGGATCAAAGTGGTCAAGGACACTTGCCTCCTTCCTGCTGCTCTTGAAATGGGTAGTCCTGATCTTGGAAAGGAATAACATGCTCTTGAGCAGGTTCTACATCATACCATCACACATAGCAAAAGAAAAACAACAATCCATAAGACATAGTTCACACTTCCACTTCATTCAAACCACACATTCATATTTATGAAAGTCATTCACCATTATATGTGTTGTGGTTACTCTATATGTGTTGATTTGTGGCTTGCATGCACTTTTAATCATGTGTATATGACTCCTACTTTTGTGTTCACGTTTATACTTACATACTATATATATGAGTTTCCAATTTAAATAAATTCCTTATATTCAATTACTACACCTTTTAGCTACCAAGTATGCATGAAAGGTATTTTCCTTCTCCATATGTGTCTTCAGAATTTCTACCAACCCTAAACTGAATTCTTTGGATTTTAGAACTCCATTTATCATTTACTAGTTGCTATATTTTCAGATTTATTTCCTATGCCTAAATGTGAACTTTATTATGAAAATAACAAGACACATCATCTAAACAGAATAGGTTCTGATCTAAAATATTTACTAATATATTTTGACCTTTTCCTCTGATGTAAACTATTTTACAATTATTTTCCCTATTTTCCAGAACTATTCTTTACTTAAAAATGTGTCCCTAAATGTGAATAATAAATTAGACAGATTCATTTCAGCCCAAAATATATTTTTATCTCACTCCAAAGTTTTCTAAATACTGAGAAAGTTTTTAATTTAATTTTGACAATATGTTTGTCCCACTTTTTAAATTTTAAACACTAGCCACATATTCAAATTCCTAAATTAAATATTAAACAGGGCTAAAAAGGTAAACTCACCCCACTACAGGGTCTATAATATTATTTTAACAATTTTCAGGGGTCTAGCTATACATAACAGAGGAGTTTTCCTAATTTTTATTAAGTCCAGGGGCTAAAACTGATTTTTAAATGAATTTACATGATTTTCTGAAGTTCCAGTGGCTAGATCAGAAGTTTCCGGGGCTAGCTCTTATTTCCCGAGAACCCCAGGGGGTAGGGCGTAAGAATTCCGGCCTTTATAACGCGGGGCTGACGTGGACCGTCCGATTTAAAACAGACGGCTGAGATTATAACGCCGAACCGGTACGCGGGGTTTTAAAGTCCACCGTGCGATTTAAAATAAACGGCGCACAAGCGGTCACGTCGCTCTGATCGAGCGCGGGCGGCGCTGCCGGCTGCGCACGGCGGCGGGAGGCGGCGATCTCGCCGGAGAGTTTCGGATCTTTGGGAATTCTTCCTAGAACTGTGATTTTATGGCATAGATCGGTGGAGGGGAGGTCGGGGATCTCACCTCGGGGGTTTTCTTGAGCTCGGAGGTCCTGGAAAACGACCGGCGACGAGGTCCGAAGTGAAACCACGGCGAAGCTCGTCGGCGCTGTGTTTGAACCTCACCCAGTTTTCTGCACCTGCAAGGTTCCCCGGAGGCGGTGGATCAAGGCCAGCGAGTTAGATCGGAATTTCCGAGCGTAGATCGGCCAGAATTCGCTGGAGAAGGCTCGGTTTCTCACCGGAGTAAAATCGACGGATCGCGTGGGAAAAACAGAACGAGGCCGGGGTTTTTATAGACGGGGAAGGGCGGCGGGGTGGTTTAGATCAAGTTTGCGTCGCCCCCGATCGAAATTCGGCTGGGATTCGCAGAAATTCGGGTCGGTTTGGATTCGGGGTGAGAGAGTCCTGGCGCGGCGCGAGGTAGAAGAAGGGCTGGCGGGCCCCGCCTGTCAGTGGGAGGAAGGAGCGCGCGCGGCTGCGGGCTGGCGCGGGTGCTGGGTGGGCCGGCTGGTGGGTTTCGGCCCACTGGCCGGTTTTTTCTGTTTTCTTTTTTCTTTTTCTATTTCTTTTCTGTTTTGAATTTAAATTGAATTCCAGTTTGAATTTAAATTGTTGCAAAACATGCAAAACGTCCAAAAATTTTTAAATTCCCCTCTTAACATGATTTAGGGTCTTAACAAGATTTTTGGGGTGTTACATGAACCCGTAGATCAAAAACAATATAGAAGTATGATTCGATCACTTTTGTACCTCACGGCATCAAGACCGGACATACAATTCAGCGTATGTCTTTATGCACGATTTCAAGCTTCCCACGTGCTTCACATCGTCAAGCCGTCAAAAGAATTCTCAGGTACTTACATGGAACTCAAGAGTTTGGGATTTTTCTTCCTTCTTCCTCAACCATTACTTTGGAAGCTTTTTCGGATGCTTCTTTTGGGGGTTGTAGAATTGATAGGAAAAGTACTTCGGGTGCTTGTCATTTTCTTGTATTTCACTTGTTGCTTGGTCCTCTAAAAAACAAAATTCAGTTGCACAATCCACAACCGAATCTGAATATGTAGCTGCTACTAGCGCTTGCTCACAAATTCTTTGGATTGTTCAAACACTTAAGGACTATGGGGTTGATCCAGATAGTGTTCCACTATTTTGTGATAACACTAGTGCCATTTGCATTGCTAAAAACCCCGTACAACATTCGAGAACAAAGCACATTGACATTAGGTATCACTTTCTCCGTGACAATGTTGAAAAAGAAAACATTGTTCTTCACCATGTAGATACCGAACAACAATTGGCTGACATTTTTAAAAAACCTTTGATTTCACTCGTTTTTGTTTCATTCGTAGTGAAATAGGGGTTATGCATCCTAATGGCTTAAATTGAGTGGGAGTTTTGAAACTTGGGAAGTCTATGTGTGAATCTGAATTTAAAATAATATGAGCATAGTATTTCATACATATATGACTTTGTGATTCCTTTTATATGCTGAAAGTTCTTACTACATTACTCATGTTGTACATTATGTAGTTTTTACCATGACTAGTAATTGGAATAATTATTTACACTAAATCTGGTCATGATCAAACTTTCTTGCTGTTTTAAACTTGTTGCATGCTCACAAGTGCTTTTAATAATGAAAAAACAATCAGTCAACTATTCACATGTTGAGCTTTTATGTTCAAATGAAAAATTGAGAAAAAGATCAAGACAATATGCATGCATCGCACTTCTTCTTTTGAGATGGCTTATCATTGCACTTAGATATGAACTTGGAAGAAGTTGTGTATGACTAAAACCATGTACTTAAGCTTATGATTGTCAAATGACATAGGCTTGGCTTGGTTGGTTAGAATAAGGCTGATGCGGCATATAATCTCTTGCAAATGTCATATGATCTGAATTTGTGCTTTGAAAAATAATTAAAATGCAGCAACAAATGTCATGCTTTCAGGTCTTGACATAGTTAAGTTTGTGAGATCATGACTTGCTTAAATTGAAAATTACACTTGATCTCTAGCATGGCTTACACTACTTTATGTATCTCATTGATGTGATAGTGTAAGTTACTTGATAGTATGGCTTGGATGAGCTTTATTTTATATGTATATGTTATAAATATGCTCATAACAATTAAAACTCTTTTGAACCTTGCTGAATACATTGTCAAAGGGGGAGAAATTGGTCACATGTTGCACGATTCACAAGTGTTTTGGCACGATTCTTCTCAGAGGTAGAATATTTGTTTTTCTTCTCATTTTATTTCTGATTTACAAAGGGGGAGAAATATGTATAGGGGGAGAAATTTTTGTTTCGAAATTTCTTTCTCATTTGATTGTTTTCAAAATTTTCCATGTGAATAAGCCAATATTCAGATTTTAAGTGGTGTTGCCAATGCATTCATCAGGGGAGATTATGAGACCTATGTGTGCTGAATACATTGGCTATGACGATAAAAGTTTTAAATTCTGCCAAAACACTCTTTTGTTAAGGTCCGACTCTAGGTCCAAGCTCCGACATGATCCGACGTAAGGTCCGACTTGCTATGCCTAGGTCTGACATGTGTTTGGTTAGCTCTGGCGGTAGGTCTAACTAGCTTTGGTAAGTTCCGGTGCTAGGTTCTGCTAACTTTGGTAAGCTCCGGCTCAAGGTCTGGTTAGCTTTGTCAAGGTCCGGAGCTAAATCGCAATGGTTCTGTTTTTACCATGCAAATGTTTCGAACTTGCTTTACATCTATGGAGAGTTTTCTTAGTATTCTTTTACTAAGTTTTTTGAAGTGTTATGGCTGTTTATGGTGGTTAACATTTTGCTATGGTTTGCAACATGCTTATGTGAGGTGTTCACGTAAGGTGTTGTGGTTTTCGGAACTAACGTGAGTCAAGTCGCGGACTTGTGCTTGAAAGTATTGGTTGTTTATTCATGTGCAGGTGTTGCTTGAGTTCAACATATGGCTGGTGACGGGATCCATTGAAATAGTCTTAGGGAGAAGATGAGGTTCAACAACCAAGTTCGGGAGGAATTGTGGTTGAGTTGATCGGCGGGAGGTCGCGCAACATGTTTGGATCAAGAACAATGCATATGAAGGTATCGTGGACGTCGTTGGAAGGTGTTTGCACGTGTGCAAGAAGTGCATGGACGTGGCAACATGGTTCCAAGGCGTGATGAAGAGATGTTGACGTAAAGAATTGGTAGGAAAGGCCCAACCGGCTGGATTATGGACTCAGGCCGCGGCTGAGTCAGTTATGGCTCAAATATAGAAAGATTGAGTTGGTTATGATAGGATTTCTTGTGGGACACGAAGTTGAGTTGTTTTAGAAATGTGGGATACGTTCCTAAGGTGTTTGAAAGTCTTAAAATTGCTTCTATATGCGTATGGAAGAGTCTTAAGCAGTTATGGAAAGTTTTGATTCAGAAACTTAGTAGGATTAGAGTCCTAGTTTGAATTGGGTTAGCCTCCGGGCTGGTTATATAAGCAAGGGAGGCCAGAGCTCATGGGAGAAGACGATTTTGGGTTGTTCCTCTTATGTTTTGATCAATAAAATTTGTAATTGAGAGGAGCTTTTGTGTCTTGTTCGTCCGACTTGTTTTTGTCAAGTCTTTCTTGTCGAGTTTCTGGAGAGCACGACAGTGCTTCGGTGTTTTGATCATAACTCGAGTTTTACAGATCCAATTGATGTGATTCTTTTTGGGTTGTCTTCACAACTTAATTATCTATCATCTTTGAAAATTTAACGGTCATTGGATTTGTAGTTTCTGATCTACACGAGTTTATTTGCAGTGTTGCAGATCTGGTTTTTACTTGACTAGAACAGATTGATCCTCGTTTGATCTTTCGATCATAACTTGAGTTTTTCTTGACGGGTTTCCGCGATTCTTGTTGTTGTGTCTTTGTGACTTGATTCTCTATAATATATACCACTTTTGTCACAGTTTAACACATTTATATCAGTCGCATACACGGTTTCTTTAACAGATCGATTTTCTGCCAAGGGGGTTTTGTTGCTTCCGCTAAAAAGTTTAAATCTACCATTCACCCCCTCTGGTAGCTTTTCACGTGCTCTTCAATCCTACAGTATCCAAATGGGTAGAAGTAATGCCTTGCAAAAATTCTGATTCTAGTAGGAAAAACATATCATCTAACTATTTGATTGATGTGATATGGTCGATTAGTAAATTTGGGATGTTCATGCTTGAATAAAATTTTGGTATTACAATCTTTGAAGTTATAAGATTTTTTCTTATCTCCAAATTAGAATATAAAAATCCCACCAGGGCCATATGATGAATTTATTGAAAACCTACTTGCATATGTCACTTTGCATTTTCATTGAACTTTGTCAAATTCTTGACCCTGTTGAGTGACTAGCATGAAAAATTTTGACTTAGGAAATCCTTGTGCATTCCATCATTGCTAAATTTTCATATTTGAGAATTAGCAACATACCATCCATCCACCACAAAAAGATATTCCATAATTTCCTTGCAAAAATTTTCTCTCTACAAGTATGTATAAAAAGGAGTAGAAGGCATGACTACAAGAAAAATAAAAAGAATACTCTCAACAAAAGAGTATGTCTTCAAAAAAAAGAGAAGAAGGAAAGTAACCATGCTTCATCTTTTCATACTTAAGAGAGTATACATCTTGGAGTTATCTTTCCACATTCCTCCATTTTATATGCACAAGAGAATTCTTTTTGTCAAATATTTTTATTGTATAGTCCCCTCAAAGGATCCGGTCTTTGACTTAGTAACATATCAATTGCATGTGAGCCCCTTTATCCCTACCAAGCTCCACAAAAAGCCATATTTAGTTGTAGGGAAATAAAGTGGCAATTCTTGCCAAGGTGAGGAACAAAAGACATAGACAGACGAGAGAAATTCTTTTGAGGAGAATAGCAATGTCTTTAACTTTCATTGTAGCAATTTCTAAGATATTCAGCAAGATAATCCCAGGTGAACTACATTTATACCGTTCCACCTCTCAAACACCCAAGATGATGTGGTAGCCACATCAAAAGGTTCTTGGACACAGGTATGAGTTGAAATGTTTTGTATCCAACATTCATATTTTTATCAAAACTATGATATCACTTAGACCTTGTCGCCTTTACTCGAGGACGAGCAAAGGACTAAGTGTGGGGGATTTTGTTGACGGCCCTTAAGTGTCATATTTGACCGTCAATTCACCTCACAAAACGGATAAAATTAGAACAAAACATAGTGGTAGGAATTAAATACTAACTGTTTTCACAAGTGTTAGTGTGTATTTGTATGTAGGTAAATTATATCCAAAAATGCTGAGAATCGCAGGGACCAATCCTAATAACAAGTTTCCAACCAATCAGACATCACCACTGTAACACCCTCGTATTCATCACCTTGCATTGCATCTATTTTCATGTACAGAAGCATTTAAAAAGAAGAAGAAAAGGAAGGAATATAGAAACAAATAAATAAATAAAAGGAAATAAATATAGGAAATAATAAAAATAAATGGAAAAGAAAAGAAATAACAATAAAAAGAAAAATAAATAAATAAATAAAAATAAACCTGGCCGCCCCTAATATCCCCCCCCCCAAATTTCCCCCAAATCATCCCTAATTTTCCCCTAATTTCCCCCCTAAACCCCCAGGGAATTTTTCCACACATTTGGGGATTTTATCCCCCCTTGGCCGCACCCCCTAAGGGGGAGAAACCGTAGCCACACCACTTTTCGTTTTTTTGGGATTTTCTTTCCCCCAAAATAATCTCAGCCCTTGGTGGAAAATATTTTATTAAATTTCAGTCCCTAGCTCCCACCTTTCCTCAAATTAAATCTCAGCCCTTGATTAAAAGAGTTGCTGAAATCCTAGCCCCCTTGGCTATTTTCCCCCCTTATAAATAAAAGCCTCTCCCCCTAGCCACCACCTCAGCCCCAAAAAACCCTGGCCCCGCCGTCTTCTGCTGCCAAGCCCTGGTCGCTGCCCCCTGCTGGTGTTTGGCCGCCGTCGAAGCTCTGCCCCGCCTCGCCGTCCCAAGAGAAGAAGACCCCGACATCCTGCCCTAGCCGCAGCTCTATTCTTCTCCAAGGAAAAACCCCAGCCGCTGCCATTGCAAGGGAAAAAGGCCAGCCGCGAGGAGGAGAGGAGGAAGAAGAGAGTTAGGTCCCGTCACCCCTCTTACCATGTCGCTGCTGTTGCTACGCACCCGTTTTTCTGCACCTCCTGCGAGCAGGAGCTACTGCACGTAGGTAGATCACGTCCTGGTAATGCTTTGACCGTGGAATTGATCTACTGCTGGTTAAGATCATAACCACATCCACACTCGTTTCCAGCATCCTCATTCATCGTAAAACCCCGTGAAAGCTTACTAAAACTTGTAAGAACACCTATAAACTGATCACTATAGGCTGCACTATAGGAGTTGCATTCATCCACATCATTGCATCTTGAGTAAGGTTTGTGCATGATAATTGATTGCTGTATTACTTGTATGTACGTGGTCGTGAGTAGAAGAACACGCTCAAGAGGCCGTCTAAGAGGACCTCCAGCACCAAGACTTTGAGACGCTTGAGCAACACGAACCGCGGGAGCAAGGCAAGTGCCCCTTGAACATATTGAACCTATGTTTTTGAACTGTTTTGCTTGTGAAAACTGCATTCTCATGTCAACTTGATGGGAAATCCTTTAGTAGGAGTTTACTAGTTTTGTTAGGCACCCATGTCGCCAGGAAAATAATTGAGTTGGGCATGGTCGATTTTTCCCCTTTTGCTTCGCTTAACTTACGGGATACGGGAAAACTGAAATAGAACTTGTTTAGCTACTGCACTCATAAAGATTAAAGATGATGAGAACATGATGATGTTAATGAGCATGGAATCGGGGAGATCTAGGAAAGCTTGGTTCGTGGATTTTTCTGAATGAGATGGTGGTTTGCTTGCCTTAGGTCTAAGGACCGGTACATGCGAGAACATGCTAGGAAAACAGTGCCACCATAAGGCCAAATATGGGCGTGGTTTAGCTGACTAATTAGGTGTGTTGCTATCTTGTTATGGACCATTGGATGGCGCGGGGAATGGGAGTCGAGTAGGACTGCCTTGGGAACTGCATGGCACACGAGGGGGCCCGTGGGTGGGAGAATGGAGATTCAAGCCTGCCAGCAAAACCTCATTGGGTCCGTACAATATAGTATCCCCTTTGTAAAGGCTATTTTGTGATCTCTTAGCCATACACCGATGGTTGTATAGTGGCGTAATGGAGGTTTTCTCTAGTCACCGACGGGTGAAGAAATCACAAACTTGTGGGTAAAGTGGTACAACCTCTGCAGAGTGTAAAACTATCATGATAGCCATGTTTCTGGTTACAAGCACCTGGCCAACTTCCATGATTAGAGGCAAAACTTGGGATGGTTATTATGGTATGGTTGTGGTACGGTCATTGGGACTGGTTTTGGTCATGAATATGAGATTGGATTCGGTTATATAAATATGTGTTGATCATGAGCATTGTGTACATGAGATGAACTTGAGAAAGTGCATTGGCTGGTTGATAAATGATGAATTATGATGGTATGGAACATGTGGGATGATGAATTACTTGGTTATGTCAGGATTTAACTCACCTAGAGATAGTTGTTATTTTTATCATGATTGTGAAATAAAACTACATGTCATACTTTCCCACACTTGCTGAGTACGACATGTACTCACCCTTGCATTCCCACATATACTTCAGCTACAGGAGAAGAGTACTTCAAAGAGCAGGTGGAGTACTAGGTGTGCGGACTACCATCAATATGCCTATGGAGTTGAAGTTGGAGCCCATCGTCTTTAGTTATTTTCCGCTGTCGTTTAGAGTCTTCTTTTGCAGAATAAGTTAGATATTCATGAGTGAGACATTGAGTCATTGTAATAAAGCAGTTAAAAACTATTTTTGTGTGGTTATATTCTGAATTCAGTTTGTGATAAATCTTTGTATGTGTGATGAACATCCTGGGCACACATATGCATTCACTTGGATTCATAGATCCATTCTGAGGCTTATCCGAAGGAATCCAAGGGTAATTCACGCGCGGTAGGAACCTGGGCCCACCTTCCAGTCTCCAAGAGAAAGCACACGGCGAACGGGACATATGCGAGGTTGGCCGAACCCCCATTCTTGCCTCCAAACTCGGTCTCCTTCTAGGTGTCGACTCCCCGTGGCTTCCTGAAGGCGGTGGTGACTGATTCGCGTGCATATTCGGGCGGGAACCGATCTAAACTCGTGTACGAATAGCCCCCCTCACTCCCTCACTTACACACACCACAAGTTTGATATTAGTACTCTGCTCTATAGGCTTAGTGCTGCCTTAGAGGCTGCCAATATAGGAGGAGAGTGAGGATAAGCTAGGAGGAGGAGGAGGCTTGGCTTGTCAAGTTCCTCTCCAACACTTGTACCTCTACGGAAGTTCTCTTCAAATGAGTAAGCTTTCGTGAATTATATTTAAGTTTTGTTTCTAGGTTCAAAGTAGTTTATTTCAGTAGGTGTTTGTGGGTTCATTGCTCTATTCAGTTAGGGGCTCTAGTATTAGCTTTGTATTCGAAAAGATTAGAGTAGTGATTTATAACGTAAGCGAGGTGCTTAGGTTAGAAATCACCCGTGGATATCTTGTACACCCATGGATTGAAGAGGTAGGCGGTAGGTCGTGACAGCCCTATCCGTCCTTTGTAATCCTCCACATATGGCATGTCATAGGCTCTTGGCGGGAGTCGCTCTGGTAAACCAGGGGTAAGCTCGTGCTCGAAGCAAACAACCACCTTAGATTAATTTGAATTATGGACAATCCTTAGGAATTCCTCTCTATCCTTTGCTTACCAAACAAACTGTGTGTCATTGGTTGAGCTAGTTAGAATATTAACCCACATGTTCCTTGGATTCGATACCCTTGGGAATACTCTTAAGAGGAATTGTTGCGACGATATTCCGTGCACTTGCAGATGTCTAATCTATTTCGTAAGAAATACCAACAATCCCAAAGGGGGAGAAGTGGTGTAGTTTGTATCGCGTCGAGTCTTATTCTATTATATGGACTTATCATATTATCTATTATGAGACTTGAGTACTTTGTACTTGCATTTTATTTGATGTTGGATGCTTCTAATCGTGGATCCTATGGTTTTCATATATATTTGCTATTCATGAGCATTGGGTCATTCTATTTGGTGTTGGGTGATTGACTACATTCATTTAAATTGTTCTACTCATCACGTGGTTATCTACCTTTAACATATAGGCACCCCATGATTACAATGTGTATATGAAGAACTCCCATTTTCTCACTTAGTTTGCCTGTTGTGAAACTTGATTAATCTAGCGATGCACATGTTCAGGGGTCTCTCTTCATATACTCATTTTGACAAGAATGAATGCATAATTGTGAAGAATGAAAAATTGATGTGTATCCCTCAAAGAAAAATGATAAAGTGGCGTTGAAACCTATTTAGTGTTAGACCTTCTATTTTCACTTGAGTATAGGAACACCGTACTATTGAGAGGGATACGACGTAGATTGTAATGAAAATGGTCAAGGCTCAATCCATAGAAGTTTACACGAGTCAAACAAAATAATTGAAAAGAAGTGCACAGTCAAAAACTCGGACATATCCGGGAAAGACTACGAATAAGTAGTTACTGGAGTGCTGGACTTGTCCGGGCATTAAGTCCGGACATGTACGGACTGCCGGACTTATCCAGAAGAAGCCACAGAAAAGTTGTTTCTGGAGTACCGGACTTGTCCGGACCCAAGTGCGAACATGTTCGGATTTTGCAGACTATCTGAGCTATCCTTTGAAAAAGTGATTTCTGGAGTACTAGAAGTTTGTCCGGAAGTCCAAGGCTCAGACTTGTCCTAAGTACGGACCTGTCCGGACCCATATGCGGACAAGTTGTCTTTAGAGACCCGGACATGTCCATATCATATCCTTAACATATCTGCACATTCGGACTTTGCTGGATGAGGCTACAAAAAAGTAGTTATTAGAACGCCAAACTTTTCCGAAACCGACTCCAGACATGTTCAGGCAATGAATCTTTTTGAATCCATATGACCGTTGAGTGGTGACATGACATGTTAATGCGTGGACCCCAAATACAGACTTGTATGGTGTCGACCCTGTTGGTGAACAGATTGTTGGAGTCACCTTTTTGTGATGAATCTCAGCGCTAGTCACTGAAACTTAGACAAACATGGGGTTTATGTGATAGAGACGTGATAAGTCTCACTTTCGTGAAGAGAACCCGGATGCTTTTCTCGGCAAAGCACCAAAGAGCTATGAACAACGCCTAAGAGCTATGAAAAAATAAAGAACGAGCAAAGAACGAAAGTTGTTTATCAGAATTCAACTTCATGCTTCTTATTCTCAGTGGAAGGCTATATTTATATAGCCTTGGTACAAAGCTTGATGACTCTATATATTCTAAGTTTAAACTAGGAATCTCTAATCTTTATCTTATCTCTAAGGCACGGATAATATCGTGCAGACTCCTTGTAGATCTTTGACATGACAAAAACATATGAATTCACATGGTTTGAATCCTCGTGGGAACTTCTAAGTCTTGCTCTGGCCTTTATTTCTTGTGGCTTGGCTTGTTTGTCTGGCGGCCGTGAGTTAAACTTGGTCTCCTGGACTGGACTTCTACCTGTAAAACACACAACCATTTTTTGTTCCCAACACATGCCCCCCTGTTTTTGGGAAAACGGAGTATGCCAAAAAATATCTTCCTAGCCATGATTTATTTAATAAATCATCTATTTTACCTTGCAAGATTTATATATTTTAACCTTCTTGCCAAACACTCGGGTAGAACCTTTTCACGTATCTTCCATTGATAGCTTTTCCCGAGTTCTCTACAAAGTAAGCATTCCCAGGGACAATCCCCACATTCTGAAAGGTCTGTCCCAGCTTGGTGACCATTCGCAAAACTTCTTATCTCGAGTTCCCAATGGTACAATCGTTCTCCAGACTAAGTCACCGACTTAGAACGATTTTTCTCGAACTCTTTTTCTTGTAATGCTTGGCCACTCTGAGCATCTATTTCTCAATCTATTTTAAGGCTTCCATTCTTCTCTCGGATACTTCATCTAACTTGTCCATCGTCAGTTCTTGATAATCCACAGCCAGAAGATTGTCTTGTTGAGATACTCGACATGCCTTCATCTTGATCTCCACAGGTAACACGGCTTCTTGTCCATACACAAGCTCAAAAGGGGTTACCTTGGTGGTGCCATGTCCTGATACTCTTTGAGCCCACAAAGCTTCATTCAATGTCTGATTCCATCATCTTGGGTTCTCCGTGATCTTCTTTTTGATGAGCTTGATCAATATTTTGTTGCTAGCCTCAGCTTGCCCATTGGTTTGAGCATAGTATGGTGAAGATTTCAATAACTTTATCTTAAAGGATTCGGCAAATTCTCTAAACTTAGAAGATATGAATGCTCCTCCTTGATCTGTAGTTAGAGTTTGTGGAATACCAAATCTGTGGATAATATGCTCGAGGACAAAGCTTGTCACCTCTTTGTACGTGTTGTTCTTGAGTGGGGCGGCCTCTATCCACTTGGTGAAGTAATCCGTACAACCAACACGAAGTGGTGTTTCTTTGATGATGCAGGGTGTATCTCTCCAATGAAATCCAAACCCCATCCTCTAAATGTTCACGGCTTCACAATAGGATGTAACATGCTAGCCGGGGCTTGCTGGATGTCTCTGAACCTTTGACAAGATTCAGACCCTTTGTACTACCTGAAACAATCTTCTTGCATGGTTGGCCAATAGAAACCAGATCACTTGAGTATCCACTTCATCTTGTGGGCAGATTGATGTGTGGCACAAAGTCCTTCGTGCACTTCCCCCATGGCCTTCTTTGCTTGATCTTTATCTAAGAACTTTAGCAAGAGTCCATCGATGGTTTGGCGGTATAACTCGTTGTTGATCAATGTATATTTCAAAACTTGGCGCCTAACCTTTCTATCTCTGCATGTGTTTGGGTCTTTGATGCACTCTATGATCACTGGCCTCCAATCTTCGATAGCCAACACATCTACCTTCGCCGAGTTTCTTTGTTCTTCTCTAGTTTTATCATCCTTGGACAACGTCGGACTTGTCTTTACATGGAACTTACCTCTCTTTACTTCATAGCCTGATGCCTGTTGTGCCAAGTTGTTTGCCTTCCAGTTTTCCTCTCTAGTAATGTGTTTGGCACAAAAAGTATCTAAGGTCTTGATGATGTCGAGGCATCGTTCTCAGTAATCATTCAAATTTCCATCATATCACTGGCTCTCACTATACACTTGCTGAATGATGAGCTTGGAATCAACGAAAGCTTCAATGTCTTTGATCCCTATATCATCTAGTTGCTCTAAACTTTTCAATAATGCCTCATACTCGGCTTGGTTGTTGGTGCATACGAAGTTTAGCCGAATAGAGAACTCATATGTCGTGTCCGTGGGTGAAACCAACACATACCCGATCCCTTGTCCTTTGTCACAAACCGATCCATCAAAGAAGAGTTTCCATGGACATACCTCAACCATGCATTCCTCCTCGAGTTGCAGATCGTGTTCCACGATGAAGTTAGCTACGACTTGGCCTTCCATGCTCTGGAGAGGTTTGAATATCAGGTCGTATTCCACAAGCGAGTATGCCCACTTACCTATCCTGCCACTTAGAATTGGTTGTTGCAACATATGTTTGACAATGTCATGTTGACATGTCACAAAGAAAGTATTAGGGAGAATGTAGTGCTGAAACTTAGAACAAGCATAGTAGAGAGATAAGCATAGTTTCTCAACGAAAGCATACCTGGTCTTGACCTATAAAAGTCTTCTACTCAAGTAGGCTATGGATTACTCCTTGCCTTTGCTTTCTTGAGTTAAAACATCTCCGATAACTTAGTCTTGAGCAGCGATATAGAGCCTAAAAGGCTGCCTCATCTTTGGTGCTCGCAAGACTGGTGGTTTGATCAAGTATTCTTTGATTCTTCCAAAGGCCTCCTTCTGCTCTGCCCCCCAAGTGAACTCCTGCTCGTGCTTGATCTTCAAGAGAGGCATGAAGGTCCCAATCTTGCCTGCCAAGTTTGCAATGAACCTCCTCAAGTAGTTTATCTTCCCTAGTTGGCTCTAGAATCTTCCTTGCATTTTGGCTCTCCTTTTTTCTTGATAGCTTCTACCTTCTTCAGGTCAATTTCTATGCCATGTTTGTGCATGATGAAACCCAAGAAACATCCAGCCGACACGCCAAACACACACTTGAGAGGATTCATCTTGAGGCCATACTTTCTCATCCTCTCAAAGGTTATCTTCAAGTCGGTCATATGTCCTTGGAATCCAGTCAATTTTACCACAAGGTCATCGATGTACACTTCAAAGATATCTCCAAACACATCGTGGAAGATCAGGTTCATGGCCCTCTCGTGTGTTACACCGGCGTTCTTTAACCCAAAGGTCATCACAATCCACTCAAAGAGTCCCACGAACCCAGGGCAATAGAAAGTCGTCTTTGATTTGTCTTCCTCAGCCATGTAGATATGATTGTACCACGCATTGCTGTCCAAGAAGCTTATCATCTTGTGCCATGAAGCATTGTTGAACAACACGTCGATAGTGGGCATGGGGTACTCATCCTTGGGTGTAGGTCGGTTAAGATCTCGAATGTCTACGCATCCTTAGATTTCCTGTGTTTTTCTTCTCCACTTGGACTATGTTTGAGACCTACTCGACATATCTACAAGGCTGAAAGAAGATAGCTTTGAGTAGATGATTTACCTTTTCTTTGATCTCGTCATGTATAGCCTGGTTAAATCATCTAAAAGGTTGCTTGTAAGTTCTAAAGCCTGGCTTGATTGGAAACTTGTGTTCCACGAGGTCTCGGCTGAGCCCTAGCATCTTGGGGTACTCCCGTGCAAAGCAATCCATGTACTCTTTGAGGAGTTTACTCACCTCTTCCTTCTGGGCACACCCGAGGTTCATTTTGATGAAAGTTGGTCGATGTGACAATCCATCCTTGAGGTCCACCTCTTCTAACTCGTCCACATAAGAAAACCCTTGCCCAAGTTTTCCCAACTCATCAAGATCTTCTGCTAGTTTACCCATATCGTTCCTTGTTTATCTAACATCCTCAAGTTACATTGCTAAGCCGAGTGATATCGGGCAGCTTCACACACACGGGTACAAACCCATCCCTTCCAACACTTAAAAAGTCATAATAGGCAAGGTCCCAACCCGTGATACACCTAATGTCATCGTGTTGGAGGTCGGATGACTCGGCCATCACCACACAAGCCGAGTTGTCAGCTTTGATCAGTTCTAGTTCGTCACCAACCCATTGGACGAGGCATTGATGAAGTGTAGATGGCACACACCCGTTGGCGTGGATCCAACCTCTTCCAAGGAGTAGATTGTATCTGCTTCGCACGTTGACAACTAAGAAGGCCGTGGGTATCATCTTGCTTCCTATAGTGAGCTCCACGTACATCACTCCTTTAGACTCCGTTGGGTCTCCAGCAAACCCACTTAGCGTCGTGTTGGTCTTGATGAGATCATCTTCCCGATAATCAAGTCCCTCAAACATGTTCACGGGCATGATGTTTACCCCAGCTCCTCCATCAACCAACATGTGCTCGATTGGTGTTCCATCAATATGTCCTCGGATGCAGAGGGGCTTCATATGTTGGCCAAGCTGTTCTGGCTTCTCGAAGACCACATTCTTGGCTCCTAGATCTAGCTCGGCCACCTCAACTTCCGGGATGCAAAACTCAGCCGGTAGATGGAACACCATGTTCACTTCAACCTAGTTTTCATCCTTGCCCACGATGTATTCTTTTGTTTCATCGTTTCCAGCTTCCTCCCAGAAACTCCTCTTTTCCTTCCATGTCTTCTTGGTGATCATTGGTCTTGGTTGGTTGAACCAACGATCCCTTTGCTCCTCCTTCCTCTTCTCAGCAAGTTCCAGGGCTCTTAGCCTTTGTACATGCCTCTTCTGAGTCTTGTTGAGCCCTATGGGACACCATTGGGTTCTGGATTTTTTCCTGGATCCAATGCCTTGATAGTGTCTTGTTTTACCCCTTCTGGCTTCACATCGCACCTGCTGAGTCATCTTGGATCTATTTTGCACTGGCCGATTGATGTCTTGAGTTGTTCTGGTCGTGCACGTTCAACCGACCTTTGTGCCTCGTGTTTGGGTGCTGGTGTGATGCCTGGCCCGACGATGATCCTCCCTTCCAAAGATAATGGGGGGACCACCCCGTGGTTCACCCACTCCGGGATCGCACAGAGTGGTGCCGTGCAATGCGGCACCCAACAGCACACAAGAAAATAATAAGAACAACATACAAACTTTTATTTGATATAAAACAGCGGAAGTCGTTTACAAACTTACTGTACAGCGGAAGTATTATACATAGTACACTCTAATCCTAACTAAGCAAAAAGTGTAGCCGTCCAGCCCGGGGACGCTACACACTAGCAGCACTCAAACGGAGATCACGGCGGCGTGCAGGGCTCCAGCTCAGGCATGTACCCCGACGGGGGCACCGCCTCGTCCTCGGACCCCTCCTCATAGCTCTCACCTGCACACAGCTCAAATATTGCAACCGTGAGCACGATGGCTCAGCAAGGCTTAACCGACAACCCTAGTCATGAAACTCTACATGCAGGGATGGTAATATAGGAAAAAGACTTTGCAATAAAGACCCGCCTACAAATTGATCCTTACTTTCAGTTTTATAGCAACAGATTCCTGTGCCTTAGGCAGCCCTCACATCGGAAGTCCACAATCAAACAAGAAACGCTTTCCTCCGATGCAGTGATGCCCAAAGTGGAAAATAAACTTAAATAGCTCTACATCTACAGCAGACATGGTTTCCAAACAGTAATAGATCATCACAACATCTTATGATTCATCTGGCTTGTTTCTCTTCTTACTACGTCACATAACAGTGAACAAGCGTACTCAAATAACCGCGAGGGACAGTGATTGCAATCAGGAGACACCCGGACAACACATCACATACACCCACTTTCAGAAGTGTGATTCCACACACCTTCCTACTCTGTTGTATGCAACAACCTTTCAATGGAAACCCAAATGCCGAACCGGTCCATCCGTAACAGGCAGGAGGTCCTCGTGTGGAGCGTGACTGTGCCCACCGGCAGATTTACACCTTGCTACCCTCAACCCACTCCTATAAAACGGTTGGGTAAGCCTCGGCACCCAGGCTAACCAATTACATCGGTTTCCTGCTTATGTCAGTATGCCATCCGGTACTGTTCAATACTTGTTCAGCAGGCCCGCACACGACTCGGTCCTCAATCGACACCAACAGGGCTACGCACGTGAAACCTTCGCTCACTGCATCCTATCCCCACTGCTGGGTCTCAATTTCACCACTCTTACGCCATTTTCTACTCTTGCCATACCGTGTGATAAAACCTTACCTCGCGAGTAGATTCCAACTAACTCGACTTCTACCGAGATCCTAAGCATATTAGCACGGCATTCTCTATTCGTCGAGTCTGTAAACTACCCAACCCTTCATAGGATTTAAAGTCATGCAAGTGGGGTTTCGAACATCTTAACTCTAATGCAACCATTTCAACCTACACATAAGTGTACAAATGAAAAACTTTATAGAAGGTACTTAAATGCAAACCGGCGCTTGCCTAGTTGCGAGTCAAAGGAGAAGTTAGCGTCGGGTGGGAGGACGTCCAACGGCTCCGGTGCGTCCTCAACTTCGGTCACTATATGAAATGTAGCAAAATATATGCATAAGTGTAAATGTTATATAAGAAGTACACTTCTATTTATAGCTACTGCTATTTAGGTTCCTTAATTGGCTTTGGGATTTTTCCAGTGGATACTAGGCTCTCTAAGGATGATCTGAGCAAAATTTGGAGAAATTTCATTGCACCTTGTGGTCTCCAAAATTCCCACAAGCACAAGGCTTCTCTGAATTTTGAACCCAAATCAAGAGCTTTGACATGGCTAACAGTGGAAGATCTAATTTGGGTAAGTCTCCATGGTTCTAACAAAATATGTTTCACCATTTTTGGAGCTACCAACAGGAAGATATGAATTTTTTAAGTTGGACAGATGTTCTGAAAAGTTTCTGTTTAGAATTTGAATTTCCAAATAAAGGCTGAACTTTGGAAGGCAATTTGGCCTACCAAATGAACTTCAATGAGTCTCAAATTTTTACAGAAGATACTAATATCATGAGGAATCTTCTGGCCAAATCTGAAGAAATTCCATAACAGGGATCTTCTGGAATTAATTCCCAAAGATTTAAATTTGATGAATTTTGGATAATTTTCCAGAGATCTTCAGATCAATTTATTTGCAGTTCTGCAGAGTACTGATTGAGAGGAATCCAGCAAAATTTGTTTTACAAATTTTGGACATTCCTCCTGAAAGTTATGGTCATTTGAAATTTGCACTAAATCTGAAAAATGAAGAAATGTTTAAATTGTGGCCATGGGCCCCACCCGTGGCGCTATCCACTCAGATGACAGCAACACCGAGGCCACAGGGTTATTTCCCGTGCAGCCGCACCTGATCCGGTGCCACAGGCCGATCCCCGCGCGGATACAGAGGCTGACCGGGGGGACCTGGTCATCCTTCGTCTACCTCGCGCTGGCCGCGCATCCTGCGGCGGCGCACTCCGGTGAGGCTCGCCGGGACGGTGTTCCCGTGGTCCAAACTTCACAAAACTTGCCGCCTGTGAGTTTTACACCGTGCTGAACACGATGGTGGGGTCGGGAGCGGATGGCAACGGCCGGAATAGTACTCGCACCGGCGGCCATGTCGAACTCCACTTCGGTGACCTCGTTCTCACTCGACAGTGGGTCTTTCGGGCTAGGGTTTGCTCTAAAAGCACCAGTGACGCATGGACAACTTCGACCCATAGCCCGACCTCCATGAAAACCACCGGAGAGGGGACCCCACCAGCGACCTGAGCCCGCAAAACGACGGCGGCGACAAAAACTCGGTGCCCGGCACCTCTACTTGATCATTTGAGCTGCTAGGACTTCGGAAAGGTGCGCAAGCGTGTGCAGGAGCTACTCTAAGCTCATCTAATGTGGAGCTACTCGGAGCACGATGAATTTCCCCGAAGATTCCTCGGGTTTCTAAAGAACTGCCGGTGCCAAACTTTAAATTACTCGGCGCCGGAGCTAAGAAAGCAGGAACTCGTTGGAGGGAAGGACGAAGGGTTACTAACACACCTCAGGAACCTTTTGTTCAAGCGGGAGAGGCTGTCAATTCCTCAGGCGACGGTGCGGCGCAGAGGTGATCAACACCGGGGGTCTGAAAGAAAATCCAGCTCGCGGGACCCAACCACCGGTGCTAGGTCTGCTTAAGGCTTCAGAGAGCAGGAGGGGAACCTGGCGCAACTTTCCCGTGGATCAGACGCGCGAGAATCACGCCGAGCTCACCGGGCGTCGAGGAGCCGAAAGGTTCTTCCGCCGGGCGGGTGTTTCAGCGAACGTTCGAGCAGAGAGGCTGAGGAGCTGCGGTGTAACATGGAGGAGAGACGAAGAGCACTCGGGCTGCCGCTTTGATCACCCACGTGCACGAGCTGACGTTGGGAGCAAGCAAGGAAGCAGCTCGGTGGAGTGTCTGGCGGAGGGCTTAGCCGGGAGCTGGCGCCCGCTCGTGAACAGCCGAGGGAAAACAGAGAATTTGCCTCTGTGGTGGCTGACCAAGTGGTCCCACCCCCTCTATTTTTAATCCAATTTTCCACTGATTTTTTTCCCACAGCTACTCAAAATTTAAGGCTATGCGTTGCCTAAAGGTTAAGTTTGAAAAGGTTGAATTCAAATGATTTGAATTCTGGTGTGGAGTTTGAATTGTGTTTGGTCATTTGAATTTGAAATGGAATTTAAATTCTCCCTTTTGCATTGTTCCAAAAACATAGCAAACCAACTCCAATGTTTCTGAATTTTTGCATGGCTGCTAATTCAAATGTGGAGAACACATTTGTGGAACCAAATTTGCAAATTGAGAAAATTGGAGTTTGAAACTGAATTTGAAAATTCAGATTAGAGGGCTTCCTCTTTTAATCCGAAACAAATACTAAAACCCCACCAAAGGAGCTGAAATTTGGAAGGTTGAATATTTGAAATATGAAGACCCAAGTTATGAATTTAGATCTCCATGTTTGGAAGTTTTTGGGAAGTTTGAATCCTCACTTTGAACTTATATTTTACTTTGTATCACTTTTATGGGTCTAGTATGTATTGTGCATTAGGTCAAGGTGATTGATACTCCAAATGCATGACCCACAAACCCTTGGAGTTAAAGGGTAGAATAGGTTACCTTCGTGTAGCTTCGGCTAGGCTTAAGTTGTATAGGATCCGGTACAAGTCGGGTAGTTGGAAGCTACTCAAGAGTTTAGGATATTGGTTCAGCGGGGTTTGATTCTAGAGAATGAAAGTTCTGGGAAGGAAAATGAGACCGAGCAGAGAGTAGGTGACACGACCCCAAAGGTCCTGTCGAGCCAGGATCACGCTGAGGGGTGCTGCATTGCACAGCACCGCATAACACACGTCAAAGGTACAAAGCGGAAGCGAAATTTTATTACATAAACAAGTTTATGAACATGTTTACATCAAAATAAGTCCAGTCTACACTCACGGGTGTAGACTACGCATCAAGTCCACGTTCAGCCCTTGAACGTGTCCTTGCTAGCACACACGCACACTAACTCTGCGGCGTGCACGACTCCCACTCGACGGGATTCCCCTCCTGGGGTTCCGTCTCTTCCTCGGGAGTCCCTTTCTCATAGAACCCTGCAAAAGCTTCAAACACAAGCAGTGAGCACGAAGGCTCAGCAAGTCTGACCCGTCTCACCTAAACATGGAACTTCTACATGAGGGGTGATGGGTTACATGAGGTAAAAATCATTTGCAAAGGACTCGCCTAATTAGTGGAACCTTACTTTCAAGTTTTAGCAGCAGTTTGTGGAGAACCTTACGCTAAGGCACATGAGAGAGCCACAACCAAACAAGAAACGCATTTCTCTCATGTACTTTGCCCAAAGTTGAAATGAACTTTAGTTAGCTCTAAACTACAGCAATTCATTAGCAATCAAGTCCATCTTTCAATCAGCAACATTTTAACATGTGTCTAGCCTATTCTTTCTACGTCACGGTACAGTGAACAAGTGGTACTCACTGACCGTGAGGGACGGCGATTATAATCGATTTACACCTGCAGGGTTACCCGAACAACCCGTCACGTACGCCCGTACTCGATGTTGCCTACAACAACCATCACGGACGCCGTACGCAACTACTTTTCACCCGTCAGCCAAATATTGAACCGGTCCCATCATCCCGAGCAAGAGGTCTCTGCACGTGCATCTTAGTGTCGCCAGCCAATTTATACCTCAAGCTCTCAACCTACCCTCTGAACGACGGGCAATGCCTCAATACCCAGCTACCCGAGTTACATCAGTTTCCCGGTTCCCATATAGCCGGTAGGTCTTCGGTACTGTTCTAGCTTGTTCAACAGGCCCGCACACGGCTCGGTCCTCAATCTACACAAGCGGAGCTACAGCACACAGGCCCCAAAGTCCTGCTGCCCTTACACTCCGCTCGGTCTCATTTTCTTGCCATGTGTTTCATGTGCTATCACTACCCGAGTCGAGTGCCTCTAGCCTATGCTCACGAGTAGTTCCAACTACTCGACTTGTACCGAATCCTACTCTATCATAGCAATGCAGTAGCTAACGGAGTTTGCAATCCTAAACCCAACCCATGGTTTTCTTGGCTATAAAGTTGGGTTTCCACACAAGACTCTAATGCAAAGAATAATAATACTCAAGTAAGTGCTCAAAACAATAAAAATTTATAAAAACGGTTAATGCAAACCGGGGCTTGCCTTGCTGCTCTTGGTCGTAGGCTAGCTGCTCCTCCGGAGTTACGAAGTCTAGGACTTCGGGTTCCTCCTCGACCTTAGCGACTACATGATGGAAGGAATACATGTATCAATTTAAATGCATTTGTATTAAGTTTTGAAGTTGTGAAGTCTATAATCCTTGCTAGACAGACCCAATGACTATGAAACTTTTACTGGGGGGGGGGGGCTTGGCTACAACCTAAACAGAGATTTGGTCAAGTTTTAGTTGCAGTAAAGCTCATTTGAGCCCTCCACAATTAATTATGTCCTTGACCTTAATTGGAACTCTTAAGGTGTTCTAGGGATTTTCATGAAACAAACTATGACTTTCTGAAAACTAGATTTTCAGAGGGTTCTAATGGAGTTGGTCTCACTTAATTTGGAAGTTCCTAACTAAAGATATGAGCTAAACAATTTCAGAGAAAATTCTGAAAATGTTTCTGAACATTTTCTATTTTCTCTGGAACAGTTTCACTAATCACACCATTAGATGGATCAAATGAGCTCCAATGGGTCTGAAATTTTTATGGTAGTTCAGGGATATTTTGGTGAACATCCCAGCAAAATTTCAGGATTTTCCTCCGCAGGATTCTCCAGTTAAAATTCCAAACATTTTAAAATTTGAGGATTTAATTCTGGAGAATTAAGGAATTTTTTGAAGTGAAACTTGATTTGCTGGAAAGTACTCAGAGAGCTGAATCCAGCAAAATTTGGTTCACTCAATTCGGAGCTTTCTAGCCCAAGTTATGAGGATTTGAAGTTTGGAAGAATTCTGAAAATCGGGGAAAAGTTTAAACCCTCGCGTGGGCCCAGGGGACACGCGTCGCACGCCGAGGCGACAGCACACCGCGGCCCACAAGGATTTTGCGCGCCAGCACACCCGATCCCGGCCGCAGCCGGATCCCGATTCAAAATATCTCCTGCTGACAGCTGGGGTCCACCCCTTCGTCAACCTCCTGACGCCCGCGCTCAGCCGCCGAGGGACCTCGCCGGAGAGCTCGCCGCCGGCTTCTGTACAGCTCCAAACTTCACGATTCTGGCCGCCCCTGCTTACTTTTACTCGGGGAACAGGATTCTAGGGTCAGCTTCTCATGACAATGGCCGGAGCATGGTCGGCGACGAGCCGCCACCTCGGAAAGACTTCGGCCACGTCGGCTGACTTCCCTAGCACCTCAACTACTTGGGGAACCGGTCGGGAAGCATCAGTGGACCTCAGAGAAGGTCGACATGAGCTCGAGACAGCTCGGGGAAGGCCCGAAATAGGTCCTCACCGTGCGCCCGATGCCACCCGTTCATTCCGCCATTGGTAGACCTCGAATTACGCCGGGTACGGAGGTTCTCCGGCCAAGAGTTGTGAAGGCAACTTGTGCGTTACCGTGTCTAGCTTGTGTGAGAGCGGATTGAGGCCCTCTAATCCTTTATAGAGCACGAATTTAACAGAATCGCACCCGAAGGTCGTTCTGCACACAGAAAGGGGAAAACTGGAAATTCGCCGCCGGTGAGCAACCACTCGAGCTGTGGCTCGGGGGTGAGCAGCACCGGTCATCAGCGCGTCCAAGGGTGCCTTGGCTCAGGCGTGACAACGCCCTGGTTGGGCTGTCCATGGGAGCCCGAGGTGCGGCGGTTCCAAGTCCCGAATTTGATCTTTCGGCACAGCCGATATCAATCGGTTTCTACTGAATTCTAGCAGCGGGGAAGACGGAGGAAGGTCTCTAGTACCTTGCTGGGGATCTGGAGTGGACGGAGGGAGCTGTGATCGGCGTTCTCCGATCGATTCCGAGCTGCGGAAAACTTCGGCCGGCGCTGAGTTCTTGCGGGGAAGAACGGCGATGCCTCGGCCGAGGAGGGGGGCAGGCGCCTTAAGAAGGCTCTGCACCGCCTCACGCCCGCACGTGGGCAAGCAGCTGCTGGCGTGGCGGCTGCCCTCGGTGGAGATCGCAGCGGCGGCTCGGCGACCCGAGTGAGAAAAGTCTCAGTCGGTTTGATCTGAGCAGTGGCTGACATCTGGGACCCACTTCCAATTTTAACCTCTGAAATTTACTCCTAATCACTGTTGTAAACAGTGAACCCCATAGTACCCCTGGTAATTCAAATTATTCACCCAGAAACCATTTGAATTGATCAAAGTTCAAATTGGGTTTGGTTTGAGTGAATTTCAGCACAAGTGCAGTTTTGAATTCAAATGAAGTTTGAATTTGTCCCACTTAGCTCATGTCAAGATCAACTCCAAATGGAGTGAAAATTGGTGTGTGGGCTCACAAAAATGTGTTGAGTAAGAATATGCCTCCCACTATTAAATTCATGGGATAAAAACAGTTTGAATTTGAATATGGTTTCAAACTGCCCTCTTCCTAAATATACCCAAAATGACCTCAAAAAGGTTTTGAATTTGGGTGAAACTTGGCATGGACATCCTTAACAATGTATAGGAGTTTTCATATGTCCAGCCCCCTTATATCACATGTGTGAAATACCACTTTGGCAATGTGTGAGTTTGTTCTCTAATGAGCATGTTGATAATTGTTACTTGCTCTTCATTTGTGTTCATCATCCTTCCTCAAATGAGGTGTGTGGTGTGGTGATGAACACTGCAAATGTGTGTCAAAAACTGAGGCCCTTACAGTAGGAGCAGAAGGACGTTGGGCCTGTGTGGCTATAGCTCTGTTTGTGTCGGTTAAGGACCGATGCATATGCCGCCCTGCTGAGCAAGTTTGGACAGTACCGGATGCATATCGGATATATGGGACCCGATAAACCGATGTAACTCGGGTACTCTCGTGTCGAAACTTATACGGCCGTCCTTTGGGGGTTGGTGTCAGAGGTGTAAACCTGCTAGCGGAGCAACTTCGACGTGTTCCGTGTAGTGGCCCTTCTGATGGGTCGGCGGAACTGGTTCGGTATTGGAGTGACGGGTGAAAGGTTGCTGCATACAACGTAAGAAAGAGCTCGTGTGAGTCTTTCGAGGCGGGTGTATGTGTCGTGTATTCCGGGTGTGTCTTGATTCCAATCACCGTCCCTCGCGGTTATATGAGTATCACTTGTTTACTGAATTGTGACGTAGTAATAAATTCCAGATAAAGTGTGATGAATCATTGCTGATGTGAAGTTCTTAAATTCATTGTATTGCCAACCATGTATGCTATAGTTGTAGAGCTCACTAAGTTTATTTTCCTCTTTGGGCATCACCACATCGGAGGAAAGCGTTTCTTGTTTGATTGTGGACTTCCGATGTGAGGGTTGCCTAAGGCATAATAATCTGCTGCTATAAACCTGAAAGTAAGGATCAACATTTAGTCGTGTCGTTATTGCATCATATTTTTCCTATGTTAGTAGTCCCTGCATGTAGAGTTCCATGTTTAGGAGTTTCGGTTAAGTCTTGCTGAGCCATCATGCTCACGGTTGCATTATTAGTGTTTTGCAGGTTATAAAATTTGCTATGAAGATGGTTGTTCGGTGAGCCATCAGAGACTCACCGAAAACCCTGCCGCTGCACTCAGCTTGGTTGAAGCTAGTAAGAAGCGTCCGCGGGCTGGGCGTCTTCTCTTTTGCATAGTTAGGACCGAGAGTAAGTGTGTATGTATATTCCGCTGCGTGTACCCTCGTGGTACAATATTTTGTAAATGACACTATCTTGGGAAATAAAATACTTTGTACTTTATGGTTCTTTTTTGTGTATGCTGTTCGGTGCCGCATCACACAGCACCACCCAATGTGTATCCTGGAGTGAGGATCCCGGAAGGGGTTCCCCACAGGCGTGGTATCAAAGCCGCATTGGAAGAGCACGCATGAAAAGAGCTTATTTTTGAAAACTTAGAAGTATACGAGTGAGGAACGTATAGTATGCCCACATAAGGACTATTAGAAGCATAGTTACTTAAGGTGGCAAGCTAACAGTGTGTTAATATTCAGTATTTCAATTCTGTAACGACGCACCTACATGGAGGTAAGAGGTAAAGTACGCCACCGCAGGCGGATCAATTGCGGTAACTCGCCATACGAGTAATAGTATGGAATGGTATACCGTGGCTTGGCATGGTAGTTAATATGAGTCTCTGAACCTCTCTATGGTTCTGAGAGCATATGAAAACGCTAATCTCCAGCGTGCTTTAGGCAAAAGTAAGAATGCCCCATCGTGTGGTAAGCAACACGATAGTATGCAACTCTTGAACGTTTAATGTTCAAAGGGCCATACGCAGCGCTCGCCATCGGCGTGCCTCAACGGTCATGAGGCAGTAGGTGGTATCCGTTGGGTTGATAACATTCCCAACCGTGACGACCTGTTCACGCTCTACTCGGGTTCCCCGTCATGTGGTGTGAAAACGCGACCATGTACCTTGAGACATGACTTCACTCAAGGACGGCCCGTATGGCAATGATACGGGGCGTATGTTTTTACTATGATATGGACCTGCCTGAAATGGAAAACCTATGTGTGCATCACTATTTATTGTTTTTCTGCAGGTACCTTAACCACGAGTAGAACATGTCGTTTAGAACACGTGTGTGAGTGATCGCTTTAGTGCCACCATTTGAGACGTATATGCCGGTGTAACGCCGGTTAGGATTTTGATTTGGTGAGGAAACGTAGTACCGTAATATGTTTTAACCGCATGAAAAAGAAAGTTTTCAAAGGAAAGAGTAATTTTGGAGTCTAGGATTCCATTAGGGGTTACTGAACTCCTAAATTGAACTGAGAGTCAATTGGGAGTATAGTTTCCATCTCAAATATTTAGAAACCATCTCCCCTGTTTCAGCAGAATTTTGGCTGAATTTGAACAGGTCATAACTTTTAATTGGTTAAACCAATGGAGGTGAAGGATACATTCTGGAAAAGGTTTTGAAGTCTTCTACAGCTTTTCTGTAGAACTCCAGAACAGAATCCCCCTGCAACTGGATGAAAATCTCAGATGAGTGTTAACTGTCCAAACACAGGGCAGACCAAAAATACTCTCTGGAATTTTCTGTATTTCGACCATAACTTCTTGTAGAAAAATATCTAGGGGTCATGTAAGGCACCGTTGGAAAGTTTGTGATATTTGCTACAACTTTGTTGTTCAAAGTTTCTCCATATTTGGGGTAGAATTTTATGAAATCTTGTGGACAAAACAGACACTTTCAGAGGAGGTGCTGTCAAAATTGTTCCAGACTTCTGTCAACTTTGAAATATCACAACTCCTGATCCAGAATTGATATGAAGGCAAATAAATACTCGTTGGAAAGATATTGAAGTTACATATGACTTTTATATTCACCTTGAGACATGAAACTGCCATTTTCATAATCAAATTCTGGGAATTTGGTCAAATGGTCATTCTGAACAGAGCATTGTTCATTGCCATGTAACTTGAGACTTGTTATAGACATGAAGATTTTTATACTTCTCTAAGTTCCATGACATAGTCATTAGTTATCTTTCATTATTCCTTGCTGTTGATTTAAGTGTTTGACAAACTTGAACAATCATTGGTCACATTTCAGAATTGTCAAAAACCTTGTTTCCTTTATATATGCTGCACAGTTGATGTGATGCTTTTGCGGTTAATAATTTCGAGTTAAAGCTGAGTACACTCTTGGATATTAACCGTAAATTGCTCACTCTTGCAGTATGGATCATACTCATTCCGGGTATGAGGTTGGTGGTTCCAGTCGGGATGGAAATGATTCGTCGCAGCGACGATCACCGCCATCATCAACTGGACTGACGGAAGTGTTGGGAAGAATGGGTGAGTCTCTTGAGTTGTTGGTGCAGCAAGGCATCCGACAGGAGACCTCCCAGCAAAACCCCACACTAAATACGTATCTGGATTTCCTAGCAAGACAACCACCGGTATTCTCAGAAGCTAAAGAAGCCTTGGAGGCAGATCATTGGCTCCGGGTGATTGAATCTAAACTGGGAATGCTCTAGTGTGATGAATATGAGAAGGCTTTATTTGCCGCTCAGCAACTTCATGGATCCGCTGGAGCTTGGTGGTCCGAATATCTTGCTAAGATCGCTGAAGGCCATCGTGTCACGTGGACCGAGTTTCGTGATGCTTTCCGTGCACGTCATATCTGTGAGGGCATCGTCAAAATCAGAATTGAAGAGTTCTATGAACTCAAGCAAGGAGGCATGAGTGTTATGGAGTACTTTGCAGAATTTAACCGTTTAATACAATATGCATCCGCTTATGTGCATAACGAGACGATGAAGTGTCATTACTTCTTCCAAGGCCTCGATGCGAAGCTTCGGACAAAAGTGGCACAATGCAATAAAGGGAATTATAGCAAGTTAGTCAATGCTGGCTATGTTTCAAGAAATAGCTGAACTCGAGCATAAGGAAAGTAAGAGGAAGAGAAAATTATCACTGGCAAGTACGGGTGATTATCATCAAGAACAACCGGTGATATATTGCTTACCATCCGTGGTGGAGATTCAGTCCTTTGACGGACCACCTCAGATGCAATACTGTCCATATTCACCCATGGAGGTTCATCCACTGCTGCAACAGCAGCAAATGAGTAGTTGTGCACCCCCACTTCAACAAGGTGCACCAGAATATCAATCACTTTCATATTATGAAGATCCTGAGCTCGCATCGTACGGTACTCATAGCGATGTATAGCATATTTCTCAGGAGGGTCAAGTGACCCAGCAAAGCAGCAGTCACATGTCATCTCAAGCTGCAAAGAAATCCTATGGTCGGTCAAGGAGAACATCACTGAAAGTGGGAAACGTAAACTATATGGCAGTTGAAGACGTTTGCGTAGGAGAATCCGTGTTAGCGGGCATGTTCAGCCTACATGATCAGCCCACGCTCGTGTTGTTCGACTCGGGTGCTACACATGATTTTATCAGCAAAGATTATGTGGTTAAGCACCAAGTACCATCAACGACCTTGGCCGCATCATATCATATTAATTCACCTGGAGGTAGTAGGACAGCGGGCAGAATTGTTGCTCGAGCGCCTATATGTTTGGATGGGCGGATATATCCTACTACTCTTATCATCCTGGAAGGTTTGCGGATTGACATCATCTTGGGAATGTCTTGGTTGACACATCACCAAGCTATCTTTGATATTAGTTCGCGAACAGTGCAGCTGAATTCAAAGATGCACGGGCAACATACGTTGATTCTGAGAAATGTTCGCACCGGAAGTCACTGCTGTACACACCGTTGAAGCTAAGAAACTGGAGGGCATTCCAGTGGTCCGGGAATATCCGGACGTGTTTCCCAATGATCTACCGGGCATGCCGCGCCGATCGTGAAGTGGAGTTCAAAATTGAACTAGCACCGGGAACCACACCCATCTCTCGGAGGCCGTATAAAATGGCACCGAAGGAACTCGCGGAGCTGAAGGAGCAGCTGAATGATTTGTTAAGCAAAGGCTTCATTCAACCCAGTTCATCACCATGGGGATTCTCCGCGCTGTTCGTCAAGAAAAAGGACGAGACTCTGAGGTTATTTGTGGACTATTGTCTGCTAAATGCCGTAACTATCAAGAACAAGTATCCACTACCACGTATCGATATGCTTTTCGATCAACTAGTGGGTGCTAAGGTTTTCTCGAAGATGGATCTTCGGTCCGGATATCACTAGATAAAAATCCGGGCGGAAGACATACCCAAGACGGCATTCTCGACGAGATACGGATTATATGAGTATCTCGTCATGTCATTCGGACTCACTAATGCTCCAGCTCATTTTATGTACTTGATGAATTCAGTCTTCATGCCGGAGTTGGACAAGTTCGTCGTGGTCTTCATCGATGATATCTTGGTATATTCTAAGTCGGAAGAAGAACACGCCGGACATCTTCATATTGTGCTCCAACGCCTACGGGATCACAAACTGTATGCAAAATTCAGCAAGTGTGAGTTCTGGATCAACCAAGTGCCATTTCTTGGGCACATTATTTCTGCGGAAGGCATCGCAGTTGATCCGAGCAAGATCATCCAAGTGCTGAATTGGAGTTCACCGAAATCAGTCCACGAAGTCCGTAGCTTTCTCGGTTTAGCGGGTTACTACCGGAGATTCATTCCGAATTTCTCAAAGTTCTCTAAACCGATGACGGAACTTCTGAAGAAGGGCAACAAATATGTGTGGAGTAAAGCATGTGAGGAGGCGTTCAAAGCATTGGTAAAGCACCTCACAACAGCCCCAGTGTTGGCACAGCCCGATACAACTAAGGCTTTTGATGTTTATTGCGATGCATCCGGCATCGGCCTTGGCTGCGTGCTTATGCAAGAAGGGCGAGTGGTCGCATATGGATCCAGGCAGCTTCGGAATCATGAGCAGAATTATCCGACACATGATCTCGAGCTAGCTGCTGTGGTTCTTGCTCTAAAGATGTGGAGGCACTATTTGCTTGGAAACTTAGTTTACCTCTACACCGACCACAAGAGTTTAAAGTACATCTTCACGCAAAAGGAGCTAAATATGAGGCAGCGAAGATGGTTAGGGTTAATCAAGGATTATGAACTGGAGATTCATTACCATCCTGGAAAAGCGAATGTGGTTGCTGACGCACTTAGTCGGAAATCACATGTGCATAATCTAACCATGGCTGCAATGGAAGAAGAAGAACCGAGCCTGCGCTTGGTTCCCTATGGGTCATTATTTAACCTTGCCCTCATTCCTACAATTCATGATGAAATTGTAGAGACTCAAAAGAAAGATAAGGGCATGGCCCATATCCGGAAGAGAATAGACGAAGGAGAAGCTAAGTGCCTCCGGAAAGATGAGAATGGTACGCTATGGTTCAAGAACCGTATAGTCGTACCGAGGAACATGAAGCTTCGTAAGAAAATATTAGACGAAGCTCATCTATCAAAGTTTTCCATTCATCCAGGAAGCAACAAGATGTACCAAGATTTGAGAAACAAGTTTTGGTGGACACGGATGAAGCGGGAAATAGCTAAATACGTATCTGAGTGCTATACGTGTCGAAGGGTGAAAGCAGATCACATGAAGAAACCTGGTTTTCTGCAGCCCCTTCATATTCCGGCATGGAAGTGGGAAGATGTGAGTATGGATTTTATTGTCGGGTTACCACTCACATCTCGGAAGCATGATTCGGTTTGGGTAATCGTTGACCAATTAACCAAGTCAGCACACTTCATACCGGTGAATGTGGGATTCAACGCCAAGAAATATGCGGAGTTGTACATTGAACGAATATTATGCCAGCAGGGAGTTCCAGGAACAGTAGTTTCAGATCGTGGTGCACTGTTCGTTTCTCATTTCTGGGAACAGCTGCACGCATCTTTGGGAACCCAATTGCTTAGAAGCTCCGCATATCACCCTCAAACTGATGGACAAACCGAGAGGGTGAATCAAGTCTTGGAAGATATGTTGAGAGCGTGTGCCATTCACCACGGTAAGAATTGGGATGATTATCTACCGTTGGCGGAATTCTCGTACAACAACAGCTATCAAACGAGTATCAAGATGACACTGTATGAGGCTCTCTACGGCCGGAGATGTCGCACACCGCTGAATTGGTGCGAATCCGGTGAAAGAGTGACATTCGGGATTGACCTTGTCAATGACGCCGAAGAACGAGTTCGGGTCATACAAGCAAATTTAAAGGCTGCTCAATCTCGACAGAAGAGTTATGCAGATCAGCGATGTCGACCGCTGAACTTCAACGTCGGAGAGTACGTATATCTCCACGTATCTCCAATGAAGGGAGTTCATCGATTCGGTGTAAAAGGGAAGCTCGCTCCCCGGTTTATTGGTCCATTTGCTATCACGAAGAAATGTGGACCCGTAGCTTACCGGCTTGAGCTACCGACAAATCTCGCTGGGGTGCATGATATATTTCACGTCTCTCAGCTTCGGAAATGTCTCAAGAATAACACTGCTGTCCGCAATGAAGATCTCAAGACATTGCAACCGGATCTCTCATATACCGAGCATCCAATCCGGATTATCGATGAAAAGTCTTGGTCGACAAGGAATCGGACGCTCCAATTCTATAAGGTATTATGGAGAAATCATAACGCGGAGGAAGCAACATGGGAGAGTGAAGAATACCTCCGTTCAAAATATCCGGACTTGTTGTCCGCTTATATACGGTAATTTCTTCTCTACAGCTTCGTCTCTTCTTTATGAATCTCGGGACGAGATTCTTTTTAAGGGGGGAGGGATGTGAAATCCCGAAAATTCTAGCAAGTGGAACTGCAAATCACACCGAGAAAATGAGAGGGAATTCAAACTTTTGAATTTAAAGGTGTGAGCTCCAAGTCTAAACTTGAACATGCAAAAATTTCTGAACACGGATATCTAAAGCTATCATTTGGTTCTCCACACATCCAATAATAGCCCGGCAAATTTCCACAGCATTTAAAAAGGATTTCCTATTTGTTGGAATTTAAACCGGAGAAAATTTGAATTTAAATTTAAATCTCAGTTTCAAATTCCGACTTCACCGAAATTCAAATTTGAGAGCACCGTTGTGTTCCTCATATTTTTTTGGCCTATCGTCCAAGTTTGATCAAATTTGGAGCTCGTTTGCTATTTTAAACGAAATTGGGGGATAAGGGTGAGAATTGTGGGTGGGTGGACCCCACTGGACAGAGACTGAATGGAGTGTCTCACGCTGTGCTCTGTTTCTCCTCACCGAGAGCCGACACGTCCTGCTCGTCAGTGCCCACCGCCTTGCCAGCTCCTGCTCTGTGGATGAGGATGCCGAGTGAAGCCACCCCGTGCCTCTGCCGTGAACCGTTCCTCTCCCTCTCCCTCCACAGCCCCTACACAGACCGAAGAAAGTTCACCTCAGCCAACCCTCTGTTCTCCAGCAACCAAACTCTACGGTCGTCCTCGTGCCCGACGTTCTACACGACAAAGAGGCGCCCCAGACTGCTCTACACTCCGGTGAAAACACCTCCTCTTTTCGTGCACTACAGAGGAAGAATTTCTCTGTTTACTGCAAGTGTATTCATAAAACCGAGCTGCACAAATCTTCAAAATTCATCGTGTTCAGTCCACAATCACGTGTGCCGAGCTGGAAACATGTTCTAGACTCTCCAACGCCCCTCTAGGATCAAACATCATCGAAAATCATCAAGAATAGGTGCTGTTCTTCGAGAATTTCGGGCCGGCACCGATTTTCGCCCTAGGTCGCCGATGAGTTCCTATTTGCAGCTATTTTTGAGCCGATTTAAGCCCATGCCGGTGATGAGGGATCCCCCACGGTGCTATAGAGCCCAAGAACCGACCATTTGGTGGAGAAATCACCGTGCACAACCTCGCCGGAACCCTAGGGTTAGCTGTTGCCGGTGCGCCCCATTTTCCGTCGAGTTTCAGCCGCCGGCGACCTCACCAACGAGTTCAGCATGGGGAAAAATGGGGGGGGGGGGGGGCGGCCAGCAGGGGGTCCGGAGGTGACCGGGAAGGTCATTTCCGGCGACCTCACCGGAGGGAGCCGCACCTGCTCTGTTTGGCGCGTGGCTGGAGGTTAGGGATGACAAGTGGGATCCACTGTCAGCATTTAAACATTTTCCAGATTTTCCCATTTCAGTTCAAACTTTGGAGAGCCATAACTTTGTGTAGGAGTGTCCAAAAATTGTGAAACAAATTTTGTTCTATTCCTCTCAAAGAGTAATATCCAGAGGTTCAGACCAATAATTATGAAAATTCCTGGATTTGGCTCATTAATTCATTTAAGGAAAATCTTTTAGGAATTTTGACAGGAGTTCTGTTAATTGGAAAATTCCAAAATTGGGCAGGACATTCTTCCAATAATCCTTGAACTCTAGTAAAATGTTCAGAGGCATTGGACTCCATTTGATTGGCCAAATGTTGTTTGAATCCTCTATGTCTCTGAAAAATGGGAAAATGAACAGAGACATTTTCAGACTTTTAACCAAGTTTGGAAAATTCATATCTCTGTGTTGGAAGCTCCAAAAATGGTGAAACCAAGTCCTATGGACTCATGAGACTCTAAAGTTTCTTAAAAACCAAATTTGGAGCATGATAAGACACTATAATTGCCATAGGAATCCAGAGAAGCCAAATAATAAGAAAAATCCCTAGGCCACATCTTCAATCAACTTTGTCTTAAATTTTGCAAGCCATACCTCTGTATGATCTATGGTCCACTGTAAAAATTTCAGAGCAAATTGAGATCATCTTCTCTAGTTTTCTGTTGGTTCCTTCTACTACCTTTCTTATGTCCATTATAAATAGATCTTTGCATTTTCTTCAACAAACATCCACTGCCCACCTAAAGATATCCTCTGTTTTTGTCCATAACAGAGATTTTCACTCACCTTAGAGTTGGTCTAAACCATCCCTAGTTCCTAAAACACATTTGTTTTATAATTCAGTTACTTGTATTAAAAACTGTTTATATTCATATCGGTAGGAAATACGACGAAGGAGGTCGACGGGCAACTTGACTCGGAGCAGCAAGTTGAGGCTTAACTCATCGCCAAGATACTGACTATAAAGTAGAACTAAACCTGCAGCAACATAAGGCAAGCCCCGGTTTGCATTTAACAGCTTTTAGTTACATTTTACTTTGTGTCACTTTTATGGGTCTAGTATGTATTGTGCATTAGGTCAAGGTGATTTATACTCCAAATGCATGACCCACAAACCCTTGGAGTTAAAGGATAGAATAGGCTACCATCGTGTAGCTTCGGCTAGGCTTAAGTTGTATAGGATCCGGTACAAGTCGGGTAGTTGGAAGCTACTCGCGAGTTTAGGATATTGGTTCAGCGGGGTTTGATTCTAGAGAATGAAAGGTCTGGGAAGGAAAATGAGACCGAGCATAGAGTAGGAGCAGCAGTACGTTGGGCCTGTGTGGCTATAGCTCTGTTTGTGTAGGTTAAGGACCGATGCGTATGCCGCCCTGCTGAGCAAGTTTGGACAGTACCGGATGCATATCGGATATATGGGACCTGATAAACCGATGTAACTCGGGTACTCTCGTGTCGAAACTTATACGGCCGTCCTTTGGGGGTTGGTGTCAGAGGTCTAAACCTGCTAGCGGAGCAACTTCGACGTGTTCCGTGTAGTGGCCCTTCTGATGGGTCGGCGGAACTGGTTCGGCATTGGAGTGACGGGGGGAAGGTTGCTGCATACAACGTAAGAAAGAGCTCATGTGAGTCTTTCGAGACGGGTGTATGTGTCGTGTATTCCGGATGTGTCCTGATTGCAATCACCGTCCCTCGCGGTTATATGAGTACCACTTGTTCACTGAGTTGTGACGTAGTAATAAATTCCAGATAAAGTGTGATGAATCATTGCTGATGTGAAGTTCTTAAATTCATTGTATTGCCAACCATGTATGCTATAGTTGTAGAGCTCACTAAGTTTATTTTCCTCTTTGGGCATCACCACATCGGAGGAAAGCGTTTCTTGTTTGATTGTGGACTTCCGATGTGAGGGTTGCTTAAGGCATAATAATCTGCTGCTATAAACCTGAAAGTAAGGATCAACATTTAGGCGTGTCGTTATTGCATCATATCTTTCCTATGTTAGTAATCCCTGCATGTAGAGTTCCATGTTTAGGAGTTTCGGTTAAGTCTTGCTGAGCCATCGTGCTCACGGTGCATTATTAGTGTTTTGCAGGTTATAAAATTTGCTATGAAGATGGTTATTCGGTGAGCCATCAGAGACTCACCGAAAACCCTGCCGCTGCACTCAGCTTGGTTGAAGCTAGTAAGAAGCGTCCGCAGGCTGGACGTCTTCTCTTTTGCATAGTTAGGACCGAGAGTAAGTGTGTATGTATATTCCGCTGCGTGTACCCTCGTGGTACAATATTTTGTAAATGACACTATCTTGAGAAATAAAATACTTTGTACTTTATGGTTCTTTTTATGTATGCTGTTCGGTGCCGCATCGCACGGCACCACCCAATGTCTATCCTGGAGTGAGGATCCCGGAAGGGGTTCCCCACAAATTCCCCTCACTTTTCCTAAGTTTACATGTGCTGAATTTCTTGCTACCACTATTTGAGTATTTTACATCCCCCCTTAAAAAGAAACTCGTCCCGAGATTCCAAAGAAAAGTAAAGGTGGGGAAACTTTACCGGGTATACGATGATAGCAAGTCCGGATAATTCGCTTGTAGATAGTCCTCGCTTTCCCATGTCGCCTCATCAGCGGTATGGTTACTCCACAAGACTTTGTCAAACCATAAAGTCCGGTTTCTTGTGGCCCGAATCTTTTCGTCGATAATCCGGATTGGATATTCTGCATATGTGAGGTCCGGTTGAAGAACTTCTATGTCTTCAGCGCGGATTTCAGCCGAGGGTTTTAGGCACTTCCTCAGCTGAGAGATGTGGAAGACATTGTGAATTCCTGCGAGCGACGCCGATAACTCCAAGCGATAGGCCACGGGTCCACTTTTTTGAATGACGGTTAACAGACCGGTGAATCGTGGCGCAAGTTTGCCCTTCACTCCGAAGCAATGAACTCCCTTCATCGGAGACATCCGGACATAAACATGGTCCCCGATGTCGAAATGAAGAGGACGGCATCTTTTATCCGCATAGCTCTTCTGACGAGATTGAGCAGCCTTGAGATTGGCTTGTATTACTTGCACTCATTCTTCAGCCTCATTCACAAGTTCAATGCCGTAGATAACTCGCTCGCCGCACTCCCACCAGTTGAGGGGTGTGCGGCATTTCCGGCCGTAGAGAGCTTCATACAGCACCATCTTGATGCTAGCTTGATAACCATTGTTATAAGAAAACTCCGCCAACGGCAAATGATCGTCCCAATTTTTGCCGTGGTTAATGGCACAAGCGCGTAGCATGTCTTCAAGCACTTGATTCACCCGTTCAGTTTGACCATCCGTCTACGGGTGATACGTGGAGCTGCGGATCAGTTTGGTCCCCAACGACGCGTGCAGCTGTTCCCAAAACCGAGCGACGAACAGCGCACCGCGATCTGAAATAATGGAGCGGGGAACACCGTGCAAGCACAAGATCCTTGCGATATACAACTCCGCATATTGCTTGGCCATGTACTTTGTATGTACGGGGATAAAATGAGCCGACTTGGTTAGTCGATCGACTATTACACAAATTGAGTCATGCTTGTGATACGTGAGAGGTAACCCGACTATGAAGTCCATGCTGATATCCTCCCACTTCCACGCCAGAATGTTCAATGGTTGCAGCTGTCCGACTTTACGCATATGGTCGGCTTTCACCCGCCGACACGTATCACATTCGGACACGTACTTTGCGATTTCTCTTTTCATCCGGGTCCACCAAAACCTGGTTTTCAGATCTTGGTACATCTTGTTGCTGCCTGGATGAATAGAATACTTGGACAAATGAGCTTCGTCCAAGATTTTCTTCCGAAGCTTCATGTCACGGGGTACCACTATACGGTCTTTAAACCATAGAGTGTCGTGTTCATCCCTTCAGAAGCATTTCATTTCGCCATTCTTCATCCTTCTCTGAATGTGCGACATTCCCACGTCTTTCTTCTGAGCTTCCATAATCTCCTCTCGTTTGGTAGGGACGAGAGCAAGATTATATAATGCCCCATATGGAACCAAGTACAAACTCGGCTCCTCCTCTTCAAGTTGGGTGATGGACAGATTGTTTACATGAGATTTGCGGCTTAAGGCATCAGCAACCACATTTGCCTTACCGGGATGGTAGTGAATCTCGATCTCATAGTCTTTGATCAGTTCTAGCCATCTCCGCTGCCGCATATTCAACTCCTTTTGAGTGAATATATACTTCAGACTCTTGTGGTCGGTGTAGAGGTGCACTAAGTTCCCAAGTAAATAGTGTCTCCACATTTTCAAGGCTAACACCACAGCAGCAAGCTCAAGATCATGAGTCGGATAGTGCTGCTCGTGGTTACAAAGTTGACGTGAGCCATAAGCGACCACTCTTCCTCCTTGCATCAATACACAGCCAAGCCCAATACCAGACGCATCACAATATACATCGAAGGGCTTGGTTGTATTCGGTTGAGCTAACACCGGGGCTGTTGTAAGATGCTACACCAATGCTTGGAAAGCTCCTTCACAATCTGAGTTCCAAACATATTTGATCCCCTTCTTCAACAGTTCAGTCATCGGTTTAGCAAGCTTGGATAAGTTCGGTATGAACCTCCAATAATATCCCGCTAACCCGAGAAAACTCCTGACTTCATAGACAGATGTAGGGGGCTTCCATTTCAGCACTTGCTCAATTTTTCTTGGATCAACTGCAATGCCTTCCGCAGAAATAATATGACCAAGAAATGGCACTTGGCTGATCCAAAACTCGCACTTGCTGAACTTGGCATAAATCTTATGGTCTCGCAATCGTTGGAGCACGATATGCAGGTGTTCGGCATGTTCTTCTTCAGACTTTGAATAAACCAAGATGTCATCGATGAACACCACCACGAACTTGTCCAACTCCGGCATGAACACTGAGTTCATAAGATACATGAAATGTGCCGGGGCGTTGGTGAGACCAAAGGACATGACGTGGTATTCATAGAGCCCATATCTCGTCGAGAAAGGCGTCTTAGAAATATCCTCCGCTCGGATCCTGATTTGGTGATATCCGGAGCGAAGATCCATCTTTGAAAATACACTTGCACCCACAAGTTGATCGAAGAAAATATCGATGCGGGGTAGTGGATATCTATTCTTGATGGTGACGGCGTTGAGAGGTCGGTAGTCTACACACAACCTCAAGGTTTCGTCTTTCTTCTTCACAAACAGCGCCGAGCATCCCCATGGCGAGGAACTCAGTCGAATGAAACCTTTCTTCATTAAATCATTGAGCTGCTCCTTCAATTTAGCTAGCTCATTCGGATCCATATTGTACGGTCTCCGTGATATTGGTGTCATCCCGGGTACAAGTTCGATCTTGAACTCGACATCCCTTTTGGGTGGCATGCCCAGGATATCATCCGGAAAGACATCCGGGTATTCACAGACCACACGAATATCCTCATGTTTTGTGACTTCGGTGTTATATGTGGCTGGAGCTTCTTGAACCGAACGGTCAAGAATAAGAACATGTGGTTCATGAAGTGGAGAGTTTAAACGAACCACACGTGGAATGATATCAAGAATAGCACCATGGCGATGCAGCCATGACATTCCTAAAATGACATCAAGTTTTTGACTCTCTAGCATGATTAGAGAAGTCAGATATAGATTCCCACCCAACTGTAATGGTGCTCTATAGACCATTCTATCAGATGTTATTTTCCCACCCGGAGAGCATATCAAGTATGAACTATTTGTGGGAATGATAGGCAGTTGATATTTAATAACATAAGAATGACTTATGAAATTATGGGTGGTACCGGAGTCAAAAAGTATGACTACGGGATGATCTGAGTAAGAAAACGTACCCGCGAGGACGGGTTCGCCCTCCGGCACGTCTTCGATGGCTAAGTGGTGGACATTGCCGGGTTTTTGTACTGGTTTCTTGGGCTTGTTGTGGGGCTGATTTGCACCCTGATACGGTGCTGCACCCCTGCCCTGTTGCGGCTCAGGACAGTCACTCGAAATATGCCCGACACGGCCACACGTGAAGCACGTGTAAGGTGTCGTGGTCCCTCCGACTTGAGGACGGAATCCCGGTGCACGCGGTTGAAACTGAGGCGCACGCAGGACCATCCTCTGCTGCTGCTGTTGCTGTGGTGGATACGATGGTCGGAAGCCTGGAACATTATATTGTCGACCGCGGAACTGAGGCGGTCACACCGGTGGCTGCCATCTCTGACCGGATGGTGAGCGATACACCACACGGTATTTTTTGTGGCACCCCACCACTGCTGCTCGTCAGCGCGCTGCGTTTCCTCTTGTCAGAACCGCGCTTGCGCTGAGTATTTTCTTGGAGAATCGCGGCATTAACAAGGTCGTTGAATGTGCCGTGATTGCTTTGGGCGAGATGGACCTTCATTTTGGAATTTAGGCCCCGGAAGAATGCGTTTCACTTGTCTTCCTCCGTTCTCACAAATCCTGGCGCATACTGCGCCAGCCGGTTGAATGACCTGGAGTACTCATGAGCACTCCTCTCGCCTTGTTTCAGCGCCAGGGACTCCATGAGCTTCCTCTCCATAACCCCGGGAGGTATGTGGTAGGTGCGGAATGCCTTCCGGAACTCCATCCATGTGACGGCATGGCCAGCCGGTAAGGAGGCGGTGTAGTTCACCCACCATGTACCTGCTTCTCCTTGAAGCTGTTGCACTGCGTACAGCGCCTTCTGGTGTTCGGTGCACCGTAGTAAACCAAACTTCGCCTCAAGAGTGCGGATAAAGCTGTCCGCCTCCAAAGGCTCTTCGGCCTCCATAAAGACCGGTGCATGGGTCGCCAGAAAATCTGAATATGAACTTTGTTGGGGCTGGCATTGTCCATTGTCCTGGCATCCTCCTGGACGGGACGCATTCTGCTGCACCAGCATCCGCAGCAACTCGGTTTGCTCGTCGCGCGATCCGAGCACTGCAGCGAGAACCTCCACAAGATTTCTTGGAAGTTCTGGCAGTGGAGGAGGTGGTTTCTGCTGCATCGTGGTTTGCTCCGGAGGTGGAGACTCATCACCATGAACCTGACTCGGACCTCCCTCCTCTTGCGTGGACCATGTATGCACCATTCTGCATTCATACCATTCAAACGATCAGCACATGTTGGTTTATTTCATCCAGTCTATACAATAGTAGTGCGGGAATGGAATAATTAATACACATAACGATCACACATATGCATAAAGTATAAACTTTATACAACATATACATCCCTGGACCATGTCACAAGATCAAGTTCCAAAGTAATGAACTTTATCAATTTAAAGTTCATTTCGACCATCATGGGTCGCCACGGGATGTTAAGTGTGTTAGTCTACGTAACTCCTCGCTATTGTACTGGACCCTAACATGTCCTCGCTCGAAATGATATATTGAATGCATAAACTTTTCGACTCCAATTCACTGTTTTACAACAGCCGCTGGATATCGAAAGGTAAAACTAATTGTTTTGGGTGAAAAACTTCAACATGGTGTTCACTGTCCAGCTTCTGGTCCAGCTGACCAGTCTGGATAATTCATCTGTTTTGACCACTTTGGAGGCAAAATCTGGACTAGAGTTCAACAAAAAAATCGTAGTAGACTCAAAACGGAATCCAGATTGTATTTATTTGCCTCCATATCCTTCCTAATTTATGAGTTATGATTTCTACAAGTTGACATAATTTTCTCAGGAATTTTGACAGCACCTCCTTTGCAAGTGGCTGTTTTGTGCACAAAATTCCATCTAGTTCTGCCCTCAATCTAGGAAAACACTGAACTACAATGTTGTAGCACCTTCCTACACTTTCCAACGATATCTTACTTGACTCTTAGAAATTTTTCTACAGAATATTGTGGTCGAAATACAGAAAATTCCAGAGAGCATTTTGGTCTGCCCTGTTTCTGGACAGTGCCTACTCCTCTGAGATTTTCATCCATTTGGAGGGAGATTATGTTCTGGAGCTCTACAGAAAAGTTGTAGAGGACTTCAAAACCTTTCCCGAATGGTATCCCACACCTCCATTGGTTCAACTAATCCCAAGTTATACCCTGTTTAAATTCAGCAAAGTTTCTGCCGAAAACAGGGGAGGTTGTTCCTAAGTCTTTGGAAATGAATCTACACTCCCAATTGACTCTTAGTTCAATATAGGAGTTCAATAACCCCTAAATGGAATCCTAAACTTCATTTTGACTCTTTTCTTTAAAAATATTCTTTTATGTAGTCTCAGTACTACGTTTCCTCACCAAAGAAAAATCCTAAGCCGGTGCTCCGGCATATACGTGTCAAATGGTGGAACTAAAAGCGTCACTCACAAACGGTTGCTAAACGTCATGCACTAACATGGTTAATGTACCTGCAGAAGAACACACAATAATGGTGCACACAAAGGTTTTTGACATTTCAGGCAGTTCCATATCATAGTAAAAACATACGGTCCGTATCATACCATACGGATCGTCCTTGAGTAAAGGCACGTCTCAAGGTACATGGTCGTGTTTTCACTCCACACGACAGGGAACCCGAGTAGAGCGCGAACGGGTCATCACGGTTGGGAATTTTATCAAGCCAACGGATACCACCTACTGCCTCATGACCGTTGAGGCACGCCGATGGCGAGTGCTGCGTATGGCCCTTTGAACATTGAACGTTCAAGAGTTGCATACTATCGTGTTGCTTACCACACGATGGGGTATTCTCACTTTTTCCTAAGGCATGCTGGAGATCAGCGTTTTCATATGCTGTCAGAACCATGGAGAGGTTAAGAGATTCATATTCACTACCGTGCCAAGCCACGGTAAACCATTCCATACTATTGCTCGTATTGCGAGCTTACCGCAATTGATCTGCCTGCGGTGGCGTACCTTACCTCTTACCTGACGTCAGAGCGTCGTTACAAATTAATAACAAGTATGTTAGCATTTCCACCTTAATATCTACTACTATCATAGACCTTATGTGGGCTTAATCACTAATCCTCACTCGACTACTTCTATGTTTTCAAAATAGGCTCTTTTCGAGCGTGCTATCCCTAATGCGGCTCTGATACCACGTCCGTGGGGACCACCCCATGGTTCACCCACTCCGGGATCGCAGAGGGTGGTGCCGTGTGATGCGGCACCCCACAGCATGCAAGAAAAGAATAAGAACAACATACAAACTTATATTTGATATAAAACAGTGGAAGTCTTTTACAAACTTACTGTACAACGGAAGTATTATACATAGTACACTCTAATCCTAACTAAGCAAAAAGTGTAGCCGTCTAGCCCGGGGACGCTACACACTAGCAGCACTCAAACGGAGATCACGGCGGCGTGCAGGGCTCCAGATCGGCCGTGTACCCCGACGGGGCACCACCTCATCCTCGGACCCCTCCTCATAGCTCTCACCTGCACACAGCTCAAATATTGCAACCGTAAGCATGATGGCTCAGCAAGGCTTAACTGACAACCCTAGTCATGAAACTCTACATGCAGAGATGTGTAATATAGGAAAAAGACTTTGCAATAAAGACCCGCCTACAAATTGATTCTTACTTTCAGTTTTATAGAAACAGATTCCTGTGCCTTAGGCAGCCCTCACATCGGAAGTCCACAATCAAACAAGAAACGCTTTCCTCCGATGTGGTGATGCCCAAAGTGGAAAATAAACTTAATTAGCTATACATCTACAGCAGACATGGTTTCCAAACGGTAATAGTTCATCACATCATATTATCATTCATCTGGCTTGTTTCTCTTCTTACTACGTCGCAGAACAGTGAATAAGCGGTACTCAAATAACCGCGAGGGACAGTTATTGCAATCAGGAGACACCCGTACAACACGCCACATACACCCACTTTCAGAAGTGTGATTCCACACACCTTCCTACTCTGTTGTATGCAACAACCTTTCGAAGGAAACCCAAATGCCGAACCGGTCCATCCATAACGGGCAGGAGGTCCCCGCGTGGAGCGTGACTGTGCCCACCGGCAGATTTACACCTTGCTACCCTCAACCCACTCCTATAAAACGGTTGGGTAAGCCTCGGCACCCAGGTTAACCAATTACATCGGTTTCCTGCTTATGTCAGTATGCCATCCTGTACTGTTCGATACTTGTTCAGCAGGCCCGCACACGACTCGGTCCTCAATCGACACCAACAGGGCTACGCACGTGAGACCTCCGCTCACTGCATCCTATCCCCACTGCTGGGTCTCAATTTCACCACTCTTAAGCCATTTTCTACTCTTGCCATACCGTGTGATAAAACCTTACCTCGCGAGTAGATTCTAACTACTCGACTTCTACCGAGATCCTAAGCATATTAGCACAGCATTCTCTACTCGTCAAGTCTGTAAACTACCTAACCCTTCACAGGATTTAAAGTCATGCAAGTGGGGTTTCAAACATCTTAACTCTAATGCAACCATTTCAACCTAGACATAAGTGTACAAATGAAAAACTTTGTGAAAGGTACTTAAATGCAAATCGGGGCTTGCCTGGTTGCGAGTCAGAGGAGAAGTTAGCGTCGGGTGGGAGGACGTCCAACGGCTCCGGTGGGTCCTCAACTTCGGTCACTATATGAAATGTAGCAAAATATATGCATAAGTGTAAATGTTATATAAGAAGTACACTTCTATTTATAGCTACTGCTATTTAGGTTCCTTAATTGGCTTAGGGATTTTTCCAGTAGATACTAGGCTCTCTAAGGATGATATGAGCAAAATTTGGAGAAATTTCATTGCACCTTGTGGTCTCACAAAATCCCACAAGCACAAGGCTTCTCTGAATGTTGAGCCCAAATCAGGAGCTTTGACATGGCTAACAGTGGAAGATCTAATTAGGGTAATTCTCCATGGTTCTAAAAAAATTGTTTTACCATTTTTGGATCTACCAACATGAATATATGAATTTTTTAAGTTGGACAGATGTTCTGAAAAGTTTCTGTTTAGAATTTAAATTTCCAAATAAAGTCTGAACTTTGGAAGGCAATTTGGCCTAGAAAATGAACTTCAATAAGGCTCAAATTTTTACAGAAGATCACTAATATCATGTGGAATCTTCTGGCCCAATTTGAAGAAATTCCATAACAGGAATCTTCTGGAATTAATTCCCAAAAATTTAATTTTGATGAATTTTGGAGAATTTTCCAGAGATCTTCAGATTAATTTATTTGTATTTCTGCAAAGTACTGATTGAGAGGAATCCAGCAAAATTTGTTTTACAAATTTTGGACATTCCTACTGAAAGTTATGGTCATTTGAAGTTTGCACTAAATCTGAAAAATGAAGAAATGTTTAAATCCTGGTCGTGGGCCCCACCCGTGGCGCTATCCACTCAGACTACGGCAACACCGAGGCCACAGGGTTATTTCCCGCACAGCCGCACCCGATCTGGTGCCACAGGCCGATCCCCGTGTGGATAGAGAGGCTGGCCGGTGGGACCCGGTCATCCTTCGTCTACCTCGCGCTGGCCGCGCATCCCGCAGCGGCTCACTCCAGCGAGACTCGCCGGGACGGGGTTCCCGGGGTCCAAACTTCACCAAACTTGCCGCCTGTGAGTTTTACACCATACTGAACACGATGGTGGGGTCGGGAGCGGAAGACAACGGCCGGAATAGTACTCGCACCGGCGGCCATGACGAACTCCACTTCGGCGACCTCGTTCTCACTCGACAGTGGGTCTTTCGGGCTAGGGTTTGCTATAAAAGCACCAGTGATGCATGGAAAACTTCAACCCATAGCTCGCTCTCCAAGAAAACCACCGGAGAGGGGACCTCACCGGTGACCCGAGCCCGCAAAACGATGGCGGCAACATAAACTCGGTGCCCGGTACCTCTACTTGATCATTTGAGCTGCTAGGACTTTGGAAAGGTGCACAAGCGTGTGTAGGAGCTACTCTAAGCTCGTCTAACATGGAGCTACTTGGAGCACGATGAATTTCCCTGAAGAATCCTCGGGTTTGTAAAGAACCGCCGGCGCCAAACTTCAAATTACTCGGTGCCAGAGCTAAGAAAGAAGGAACTCGTTGGAGGGAAGGACGAAGGGTTCCTAATGCACCTCAGGAACCTTGTTTCGAGCGGGAGAGGCTGTCAATCCGTCGGGCGATGGTGTGACGCAGAGGTGATCAACACCGGGGGTCCGAAAGAAAATCCAGCTCGCGGGACCCAACCACCGGTGCTAGCGTCTGCTTAAGGCTTCGGAGAGCAGGAGGGGAACCTGGTGCAACTTTCCCATGGCTCAGACGCGCAAGAATCATGCCGAGCTCGCCGGGAGTCGAGGAGCCGAAAGGTTCTTCCGCGGGGCGGGTGTTTCAGCGAGCGTTCGAGCAGAGAGGCTGAGGAGCTGCGGTGTAACGTGGAGGAGAGACGAAGAGCACTCGGGCTGCCGCTTTGATCACCCACGCGCACAAGCTGACGTCAAGAGCAAGCGAGGAATCATCTCAGTGGAGCGTCGGGCGGAGGGCCTAGCCGGGAGTTGGCGCCCGCGAGTGAACAGCCGAGTGTAAACAGAGAATTTGCCTCTGTGGTGGCTGACCAAGTGGTCCCACCACCTCTATTTTTAATCCAATTTTCTACTGATATTTTTCCCACAGCTACTATAAATTTAAGGCTATGCTTTGCCTCAAAGTTAAGGTTTGAAAAGGTTGAATTCAAATGATTTGAATTCTGGTGTGGAGTCTGAATTGTGTTTGGTCATTTGAATTTGAAATGAAATTTAAATTATCCCTTTTGCATTGTTCCAAAAACATAGCAAACCAACTCCAATGTTTCTGAATTTTGGCATGGATGCTAATTCAAATGTGGAGAACACATTTGTGGAACCAAATTTGCAAATTGAGAAAATTGGAATTTGAAACTGAATTTGAAAATTCAGATTAGAGGTCTTCCTCTTTTAATCCCAAGCAAATACTAAAACCCCTCCAAAGGAGATGAAATTTGGAAGGTTGAATATTTGAAATATGAAGACCCAAGTTATGAATTTAGATCTCCATGTTTGGAAGTTTTTGGGAAGTTTGAATCCTCACTTTGAACTTACACCGTTATAATTCAAAGTTTTAATTTCCCTCACTTTTCCTAAGTGTACATGTGCTGAATTTCTTGCTACCACTTTTTGGGGATTTTACAGATACCAATCGAGAACGCTTGCTAGGAGGCCCTGGATCAGCTTTGGTTCTCTCGGTTTTGTTTGGACCAGCACCCATCTTCATGTTGGAGCCGCCGACCTCGTGCCATTTATCCAAGCCTTGTTTTGTGAACTGGCCTTCACTCCCCAAGTTTCTAGGGGCCAGTTCATCTTGGATCACACAAGGTACCGACCCGATCATAATTACTTGGTGTCCCAATCTTGTGCTCTCCTTGGTTTGGACTTCCCGATAGGTCTCTGAGATTGGGAGGAAGCACCAGCGCTTTCTAGTGGTTTTTGCTTCGGTTTCCATGTGATGTGGCTGCTCTCTTGCTCATCTGGTCATTGCTCCCACACCCGAGCTTCCTGAGCCTCTCAAGAGGGTTGTTTTCCTTGGAAAACCATTGATTTCTCGAGGTACCGATGACTCCTGACCCATGCTTCCCGAGTCTCTTGGGAAGGCCACTTTCCTTGGAAAATCCTTGGTTTCTCGAGGTGCCGATGACTCCCGAATCCGGTTCTGCCGAGGGTGCTTCCAAGGCTTCTATTGGAGTAGGTTGTGAAATTGTTGCCCTTGCAATCTCCCAACCTATGGGAGACACTCTTTCCTGGCTTCCTCCTGATATACTCGGTGATGAAATACTATGAAGTCGGCTTGGACTGGGTAGTCTTCCTTGGTTTGTTCATCTTCCATATGCCGACTTCGGGATTCCGAGGCTTGATCATCTTCTTATGTAGATCATCGAACACGATCACATTCTTTCCTTTGGTTGTGGATGCCTGATCGGTCCTCACAAGGATCCTCTTCCCTTCGAGGTTTACCATGTTGACGGGGAAGGGGTCCGTGTCAAGCTCCATTCGGTGGCTATCACCGAGTGTCAAACGGTCTTCATTGAGAGCCGATTGTACCTGTCAATGAAATAAGTTGCAACCGTTAGTAGAATGAGAGTATTAGTTGTGCCACATACAATAGCGTTTGTTAGCTAGTTGCTCCAGTGGTGGGATAACATGGCCGTTCTTTATCTTGATCACCCAGTTTTGTAAGAGCACGTCGAAGAGCTTGTCACACTTAGTTACATCGAAGATGACTCGACCTCCTCCTTCTTCCCGGGGATGGGCTTCAAGAATGTACAAGCCAAGGGCTTGTTCTAGTGGTTTTATACCCACTTGGCTACAGAAACATCCATCTCATCATCACTGTCTGTCTTCCCTGAGGTTGTTGACATGTTGCTTCTCTTGGTCCCTGTGGTTGGTTTCTTTGAACTGGCCGTGTGCCTTGGCTTCTCTGGCTCAGTTCTCATGTGCCACAGCTCGCTGATGAACCTGGTTGACGTCTCCAAACTCGATGCCCTCCATCTTCTCCCAGAGTTATGGTAGGAGTCCTGCAAACGCTAGATCGGCCAAATCCTTTTCCCCTATGGTTAGGCTAAAGCATTTGTTCCGGGTTTCCCTAAACCTTTTGATGTATTCAGTCACGAGTTCATTATGTTTCTGCCTGACTGCGGTTATATGAAACAATCTAAGTTCAGTCTCACCATTATAGAAGTACTCGTGAAACTTTTGTTCCAAACACAATCGGGTGAGAACAGAATTGGGAGCTAACGAGGTAAACCATCTAAAGGCCATGCCGATTAGGGACAAAGGAAACAATCTGACCTAGTGTACATCTGTTATTCCTATGTCACTACACTGGATCAAGAATTGGCCTACGTGTTCTTGTGTAGTTTTTGAATCCTCCCCACTAAACTTAGAGAAATCGAGCACCTTGAAGCCCCAAGGATACGGGACATTATAATAGTGGTTGGGATAAGGCTTTCGGTAGTTTCTGATGTTTGATCTAGTCGTTACCCTAAACTCCCTAAGTGCCCTGGCCTTGATCTCTAAGCTCGTTGCGTGGAGCATTGTTTGGTGCTATGGGAGGCTCTGGCAAGTTGCAAGGTGCAACTTGTGGTGGTGATGTAGGGAGACATGCGTCGGGTACTGGCCCAAGCAGTACACCACTGCTTGTGGGTGGCATGGCAGGTCCATATGCGACGGTTTGGTAATATGGTTGCTGCACGTTCACGATTGGCTCCCTAGATTGGACATAAGATGGTGGCATGCAAGGTGAGAAGGTGCTCGCTACTTTTGCTGTTGCACTACTCATGTTGATGTCTATGTGTTTGCCCCCGATCTCATCTTGCACTTGTTGGATGGTAGATTACATCTGCCGATGAAGGTTTCGATCTGTAGTGTGTTCTACATCGGACTTAAGCGTGTCGAAAGAGTCTTTGAGCCTATCTGCTACCGAAGATGCCATCCGCTTGTAAAAGTCCCAAAAATTGTATATGAAATAAACCTAAGCTTGAAAGGCTATGTGTTTCCAATTCATGAAAATGGGACTTACAAAAACTTTTCTACACGAGAGGATGTTCATCAAAAGGGGCTCACATGTTCATTTGAATGTGTTGAATCAATATGGACTTAAACACCATGGAGGAAATACTCATTTGTATGAAAGACTAAAAATCAGATTTTCAAATTCAAAGTTCACCTCAAATGGTTGCCAAACTTTTGAATACACATGTGGCCTCATACTTTTGAATTTGAGGAAATTTAGAATGGCAACCTTCTAATTTTAGGGTGGGCTAAAAAGGAATTAAATAGGAGCATTTTCAAATTCAAATTGAATTCAAATTTGCAATGCCAAATTCAAACTGAATTCAGAGAATTCAAATGCTAGCCCACTTTTAAACTTTAGAATTTTTATTTCACAGGATTAACATGAGGAGATCTTTTGTGGGAAGGAAATTGGGTGGACCCCACTGGTCAGTGAGCCACCAGTGACTTGCTCCCGAGGAGTGCTCTGTTCAGTGTCGAACACCACTGAGGGACATCTCCGGGCGCACCGATTGCAAAAACAAGACACGTCCCCGGTGTTTCCTCGTGCTGGCGCCCAGTGTGTGTGCTTCTTTAGCCCACGGCGTGATCCTTTGATCGTACACCGACTCAAGCCGTGCTTTGCCTCCTCCTCGCGAGCAAACACAAAACCGAGCGCCACCACTTCGGTGATCATCGGGGAACCGGCAAACCTCGCGCACACCACCCCTCCGAGCTACAAAACGGTCCTCAAGGAGCTCCTCCTACTTCCTCGGCGCAAAAACAGCTCGAGGTATGGTTCCCAAACCCTAAAACAGCCCTCCTCCGCGGCGACCTAACACAACCGGCGATCGGTGTTCACGTGGACAGCCCACACCGGGGACTTTCATGCCCGAGCGAGGACGGCCAGAGGAGCGCCAGTAATCCGTGCTGCTTCACCCCAAACCTCAAGCCAAGCCGTGGATCATCGCCGGCGAATTCGGGAATTTTGCTCCGGCATGCACAAACCGACGTTCCTGTATGATAACTCCAGATTATTCCTCCCTATTCGTTGTTAGATCACCAACTCTTGCACATAGGGGCTGTACTAGCTGGCGATCGTTTCCTTTTTTGCAACCCTAGCCTTAAACAGCACGTAGACCGGACAATTTCTAACTTTTCCAAGCTCAACCACGGCGGACGTCGCGGGCCCACGGTGACAACCTAGTTGGAGCCGTTCCCGAGCAAGTTTGAGGCCACGTCAATCATCCTAGAGGTCCACTGGTTCTGTAGCGCCATTTTGCCGAGCTTTTGGCGGGCTAGGTCGGCCGACCGACGGCGCCGAAGGTGTATTGAAGCCGCCGCACGCTGCCGACTGGTTTCCGACCCTTGGCAGCCCGAGCAGACCTTATCAATGGATTCCTCACCTTCCAAAACCCCCGGGCGGTGATCCTCCGGCCGAGAGGCGGCAGGAAACGCGGGGCCGGAGAGCTCCGGTCTCGGTCCGGCGAGGGGGAGCGGCGCGCTCGCGGGAGGGAGGCGAGAGGAAGAAGAAAGGTGCTGGCCCCACACGTCAGTGACCTAAAATTTTAAAATTGGAACGGTTGTGGCTCTCAGATCCGCTTTGGCTGCGCGCTAATACCCGTGTAACCTGGTGTGGCCCGAATTCTATTGGCTGTGGTTTAAAACAGTGGGCCCAAGTCGATTTCCAATAGCAAATAAATTCCAGAATTAGCCACAATTTTGGAAAATTCATTTCTTGGTATAGGAAACTCTAAATTGGATGATTCAAATTGGGTTATATTCAGTTTACAAAGATCAATCCAAATATGAACCCCAATTTGTATGAAAATCAATAATACATTCTGGAAAATTCTTTGAAAGTTTCCTGAAAAAGAATTATTGAGGGAGTTTGGTTTATCCAAAAATCCTCAAATCTTGTCAGAATATTCTTTAGGATATTTTTTATCTCCTAGCAAACTTTAAGCTCATTTGAAATTGATTTGAGTTGGAATTTGCTGAGTAAAAGCTGCTGTGCTCAAAATGGTCCAGAAACTTTTTCAGAAAAGGTTTCCAATTTGTAAAATCCCTTCTAGGCAATTCAAGCTCCAAAAATCATAGGAAAATTCTCAGGAATGCTCTATGAGTCATACTTGAAATTGCAGTTCACTTTATTGGAAATGAAAATGCACATTACTTCAGAATTAATTCCTTTTAGTAGAACTGCTTAAGGAATTATTCTGGAGGAACTACTCAAGTAAAAGGCCTGAATTTTGGACCAAGGTACTTTTAAGTGACCAGGAACTCACATGTAAAGTTTCAGCTCAAGTTAAGCCTTAGAACTCCCTGTATTGGTTTTCCATGCTTATGTATGTGGGGAAATACATAAGAGTTTTGTAGGAATTATGGGAGACACAAGTTCCTTCCACTTTAGCTACAATTTGGCAAGCTAAGTCCCTTTGGAGTATAGGACTTCCTGTAAAATTTTCAGAATCATTGGAGTTCAGGTTCTTCAATTTTCTTCACATTAGTTCAGCTCATCTTATATGCTCATTAGGAAACTTAGTTTATAATTAAACCTCTAAGGCATCTTTAGTTTTTCTTATTTTTCTTGCAACAGAGGCAACAACATCATTCATAGCATTTCCACACAGTCCTCTGTTCTTCACAAGTTTAAGTCGTTAACTCTTTAAATTGCATTATAAAAGCTTATGCATATACATGTCGATAGTGTTCACGACGAAGGACTTCGACAGAGTCATCCCTTGACGTGTGGATCAGTTGAGCAAATTCAGAAGGATTAAGTGATATAAGATCACTAACTGCTATTATATACTACTTCCCTGCAAAACAAGCAAGCTCCTGTTTGCATTTAACAGCTGTTAAGTTTTTACTTTGTATTCATTCTTTTGGTTAGGAAATGAAATGTGCATTAGGTCTAGTTGTTTAGATACTCCTCTTGCATGACCAGAGAAACCTATGGAGTATTGGGTAGACATCTTTTCATCGTGTAGTAACTGCCATGCTTAATTAGGGTTTGGTAGAAGTCGAGTGGTTGGACGCTACTCGCATGATCAGGAGAAAAGGGACATACGGGGTTGGTTCAGAAATTTATTAGCAAGTTGAAGTTGAGACCGGGCAGGTTGCAGGAGCAACTGGACATAGGGGCCTGTGTGCGTTAGACCTGTCCGTGTCAGTCAAGAACCGATCCGTATGCGGCCCTGTTGAGCAAGTTTGATTTGTGTACCGGACTCATGATACTATATGGCACCAAGTAAACCGATGTACCTCGAGAAGATTGCGTTGGAATTTTTCCGGTCGCCTCAGGCGAGAGGCCGGTGTGCAGTATGTGGATAACACTCTAATGACATCTCATGTTGGTACGTGCACCATGAGGGTGGCTACTGTACGGGATGATCGGATCAATTCGATGTAGGTGAAATGGGGGAAAGGCTGCCACGGTACAACGTCAGTGATGGTTGTTGTAGGCAACATCGAGTACGGGCGTACGTGTCGTGTAGTCCGGGTGTTTTTCATTCGAATCACCGTCGCTCGCGGTAGTGAGCATACTTGTTCTCACAGTCATGACGTAGTAAGAAATTGCATGAGAAAGGAACTAATCACTTTGGTTTGAAGTTGATACTAGTATTGTGATGTTACCTTTTATGCATAGATCAGAGCAAACTCGATTCATTTACACCGTGAGCAATTTACATCGGGGGAAAGCGTTTCTTGTTTGATTGTGGACTCCTGATGTGATGTGCCCAAGGTTACTATTAATTTGCTGCTAATAAGACTTGAAAGTAAGGATTCACATTTAGGCGAGTTCATTATACAATCTGCTATCCCACTTTATGTCTTAACCTTCATGTAGAGTTTCATGACTAGGTTTGATGTTTAAGTCTTGCTGAGCGTTATGCTCATGGATACTATACTAGTTATTTTGCAGGTATTGACTCTATGCTTATGAGTATGGTTACCGATGAGACTCGGAAACCTCTGAGTGGCTACTCATGAGCAACCTTACCGCTGCTGTTTGTGATTCGTGTTGCTAGTAAGAAACGTCCGCGGGCTGGACGGTTTCTTTGATGCTAAGCTAGAAATGAGTCGTGAGAGTTGTAGTCTTCCGCTGTATATTATTTTGAGATAAGTATTTGTAAATTAACTCTTTGTATGCTTCCGCAAATGATTTATGTAATATGTTTGTCCTTTACCCGTGTGCTGTTGTGTGCCGCATCGCACGGCACCACCCAATGCGATTCCCGGGCGAGCGTGCACGGACCCGTGATCCGGGCCGGGGCGCGCACTGACACTGCTCTAAGTCCACATTGTACTTAGTAGTTACCGATACATCTACGAGTTGAACTATCTCTTCGAGGGATATCAGTGTGCTTACCTTGTGTGATGTTGCCTCGCGCGTGTCGGACCTTTGGACGATGCCTCCTCGCGTCTTCTAGAAACACGCCGACTTGGATTGCAGACGTGGCATCTTTTCTTGATGGATCTCTCGCTCCAACTCCTCTTGGATGCGTTCGCAGTCCTCCAGCGAGAGATCTTCAAGCTGGATGTCGATGACGTTGCTCACATCGACGGCTTTACCATCGGCATTCCTCCTAGATGCATCTGCCATGATCTTCATGATATGATTGGTACAAGAACATGCCGATCGTTGAGTAGATGTGTTGGTTGATGCAGTTGACGTCACTCCCCAGTGGAGTCGCCAATTCCACTACAGCAGTATGACTCACTTAGGACGGCCAAGTTATTGTAAAATCCCAAGAGTTGACTTGCTAAAATGTTCATCACCTTACCACACCACAGCTCATTTGGTGGATAGCTCATGAACATTTGAGAAGAGCAAGTAAACACAATCAAGAGGGTGATTAGAGGGGAAACCTATAACTCCAAAAAGTAGGAGTTCATACACATAAACATGAGAGGCTGAGCTCACCCCTAGACCTTAATTATTCTTGGGAAGGCTCAGGCCAAGTTTCATGCAAATCCAAACTCTTTTGAGCCACTTTTGGAGACATTTGTAAAAAGGGCTAATTTGAATGCATATTCAAATTTCAGCAACTTTCATCACTTGAATTCAAAAGATGACCTCATATTCAAACTCAGAACATTTTTATGAGTTAGTCCACCAATTTTCATCCTCATTGGAGTTTATCTTGTCGGGAGCTAAATTTGCAATCATTCAAAACTGAATTTGAATTTCAAATTCTAAATTGAAGCAAGTTTAGCCAAACCAATTTCAAATTGAGGAACTCAAATTCAACTCATGAATTTGTGGCTAAGTCTACCATTTAAGTGTGAGTAGCTGGGATATTTGCAGTGAAAATTGGAAAAGAATTAGAGGGGAGAGCTGGGACCCACTGGTCAGTGACTCAGCCTCCACTGAACCGACTCAACCCGAAGGAAACAACCGCGGGCAATCGTCGAGCGCTCGGGGGCAGCCAGCTCGCTCGGTTAGCGCTACCTGACGGTGAAAAACTCGGATTAAAGTCCAGCACATGAGCTACTCTAGCCATTCTCTTCATTCCCAAGTGAAACCAGCTCCCACCGCGCCGTAGGGTTTCTTCCGCTCGCAAGCTCTTGCCGCCGCTCTCTGATCACCGGCGATCAGCCGATCCCGGCTGCTTCACGTGCTGCCACCAGAGAAGAAAAGGTGTGCCCGCTTGTGAGGAAGCTGTAGGAGGAAACCCTTTGCCGTTTCATGCAGTGTAGAGCGAGAATTCCGAGTTTCCCCCCATGGTGTACCTTAGTGTTAGCAATCGGTCATCGGCGAAGTTCGTTGCACAGAGGCAACCGCCGGTCGAGCTACAGCTCACACGCGCTCTAGACATCCGTGCGCTTCTTCCCGGGCAAGAATCCGCAAGAAAAACCACCCGAACCCTAGTTTCACCAATAAACAGTCCGGCGGAAGAGAGGGTCGCCGGTGAGGTCCGGTTCGCCGGCCATTTGGGTCCCAACCGAGGTCATGCCGAGCTTCCCGAGGCTTCCATAGACGTGGTGACGCGATTAGGACGCGAAGGGGGTGGTCAAAAGGATGGGAACGCGTTGCCGAAGTTGCACAGGGGCATAGCGCTCGTCGCCGGCGAGCTACGGCGGTTGGCCTGTGGCGGCATGGTGTCCAGCGTGTTCAGCGTCCAAAGTTACGTTGGGGTGGCGAGTTTCACCGTCGCCGGCATAAAAAAAAATCGTTCTTCAATAGTGCTGTCAATGGCTGAGAAACTGCACCATATCCTGCAATAAATTTGCGATAATAACCAGCCATCCCTAGAAAACCCCTAAGAGCCCTGGTATTATTAGGTTGAGGCCATGCTTCCATAGCAGCTTCTTTTGATGGATCCATTGCCACTTCCCCATGTGAGATCACATGTCCTAAATATGTGACTGACTGTTAACCAATGAAACACTTAAACTTCCTAAGGATCAAATTATTTTATCGAATAAAACCTAAAAAAACTGCCTTCACATGTTGTAACTGTTCTAACCATGATGAGATAAAAATTAATATATCATCAAAAAATACCAGTACTCATTTACGAAGAAACTTGACAATACCAGTCATCAATGCTTGAAATTTTGATGGAGCATTAGCGAGTCTAAACGGCATCACTAGAAACTCAAAGTGTCCATGGTGAGTGCGGAACGCCGTTTTCTCAATGTCTGATTGTGCATACGTACCTGATGCTGACCACTGCAAAGATCCAGCTTGGTGATGAATTTTGGACGCTTGATCTCATCTAACAGTTCTACAACTATAGAAAATCTGTCTTTCACCGTTTGTTCATTTAAAGCCCGATAGTTCACAAAAAATCTCCATGTGCCATCATGCTTATTAACTAACAAAACTGGCGAGAAAAGCGATTAGAATTCCTTGCTGCAACATTTCTTTGCATTGTTTATCAATATTATCTTTCAATAGTTACGGGTATCAGTATGGCCTAAAAATAATGGGAGATTCTCATGGGAGAAGATGGATTCTATTATCCCAGCGCCCCGGGGGGGGGGGGGGTAACCCATTGATTTTCCTTCAAAAATGATATTGTGAGTTCTTCAAAATTTCATGATATAGTTCCCAGAGTTTTCAGCCACTTGTCCCCTGAAACAATTTCAAAACCTTGTAAGGGCAGTAGGAGACAGTCTAGCAAAAACGCTTCTCCTTCAACTTCTACTTCTGTGCTAGTCGTCATCCTATCTCTATTAGCATCAGTTACAGATTATTCCTGCTTCTTTATTACTGCTAGCTTTAATTCACTGGCCAAAGACTGACTGATAAATGTATGTGTGGATCCAGAGTCAACAAGTGCTCTCACAGTGCAGCCCTCTAACTGTACAGCCAATTGTATAGTGTTTGGTACCCCAATACCAGTAAGAGCGTGAAGAGAAATACCCAAATCCTCGGCGACAACTTCTATTTCATCACCTTCCTCTAGTTCCAGTAAGAAAATACTTTTGCTGCTGCATTTATTGCCTGGTGTGTATTTCTCGCTTCAATTATAGCATTCGCCATTAGCACGCTCTACAACCATCTCTTCTAAAGATAATTTATTGAATCTTGGCCTTGAAAATGCGAAGACCCTTGAGAGCTAGGTTCCCTACTAGAAACAGGAGCAGCTGTTGTTGGAGATTTTGAATAACTTCTCTGAATTCCCCTCACAGACTGAGACTTCTCTTCTTCATAACCCAATCTTCTCTCATATGCCCTAGCAAGACTCATCGCAGTCTGTAAATTTGCTCATACTTGCAGTTCCACATCTGTGCGAAGAGGCTGTCCTAAACCAGACGTAAACAAATTATTTTGCTGAGTTATAGATAGATCTTCACGTCTACAAAGCAATGCCAGAAACTGACGTTTATATTCCTCCACAGACCCTGTGCGGTGAAGATCTTTAAGCTTAGCCAGACCATTAGATCGAATTGGTGGGCCAAAGTGAATATTCACAAAATCTACAAATCTAGGACAAGAAATAACACCATGATCCCCCTCCAATGCATAATACTATTGTGCAGCAATACCCTCCAAATGTAAGGACCACAACCAGACCATATCCTCATTCATAGTTTTTATGCCATGAAAATATGATTCACACTTTGTTAGCCATGTTAGAGGATTTTATTCTCCATCAAAACTAGGGAAATTTATCTTTAGAAAATGATGAGTAGGTCGCCGATCATCTCCCTAAATTGTTCTATTTGATGAATCCTCATCTGAATGGCGCTGAAATCTTTGTCCACCCGCATGTTGATTACTTTGAGCCTCTGTCCTCGCAATGCTGATGTCATGAGACTCCAGCCGCGCATTCATAGTTGCCATCTGCGCCAATATGTGATCCAACTTTCATGAATCGGTGAGGGCCTCAGGATCTTCCTCAACGCCGGCCATGATGGGAGGATGCTGTTCTGTCCCTGATACTAAGTTGATATGGTGCTGTTTCCTTGTAAGAAATCGCTGGGAAGAGTGCAACAAAAGATGTGCTTGAGAGTTGGAGCAGAGAGGATGGAGAGACAGGGCTGAAGGAGGTGATCCTCTGTCGCCCTGGCTGGAACAAGAACCAGCCACGGTGACTGATGGGATAACACCCAGGTAAGTGTTTTCTTTATCCCTTCAATTCCCATACAAATCCTATGTGGCTGCCTTTATAGACCAGGCGCGGGTTTATTCAACTAGATTCTGTTATAGCAGAATCACAATCTAAACCAACTTTATTTTCATGAACTGCTTCATTTTCTTTAGCCTTATCTAATCCCCCAGTGCCTCTGATTTTTCTGGCCATAAAATGAATCTATAACATAAACAAACTCAGCACTGAATTTGCGGTCAAGCACCAACAAGAACAAGACCGAACATTTCATATCAACAACATTCGATATCAATTTCATCACACAGACACACAGACACACACACACACACACACACACACACACACACACACACACACACACACACACACACACACACACACACATATATATATATATATATATATATTGCAGAAAGTAAGCAAACTCACCGCATTACAGACATTCATACTAGTTGCCAGAAACTAAACAGATTCAGCACATCACAAAAAATAACATACTAAGTTGCCAGCCCAAAGTCTAAAGTCTTTGGCTTGAATTCAGCGTCCAAAAGGATGTTGAAAGCTTTACAATCACTGTAGACTGCAAAGCAAAAAGAGCATGAGTCAGATTTTGATCACGAGATTTCAACACACTAATGCCGCAACATCATGTTTGCTTTGACATAAGAATGAAACTAACTTTTCAATGACCAAGATGTAATTTCTGTGATGAAGGAAAAAAGATAAAAGCGGATGGTATGGCGTATTGCAAATAACGAATTCTGTCTAAATACCTCCTTTTCAAAAATGTAATATTTGGTATTTCTCTCTTTTGGTTGTGATGAAAACATATAATTAGATAATCTTAACTAGCCAATAAAATCTACCAAAGCATACAGGTCCGTCCACAAAGGAGATGAACTGGACAGAAATTAAGGGTGAAACAAAGAAACAGAAATAGCTGACCTTAGCTATCGAAACAGGAATAGCTGAAGGAATAATATGATTACAATCCTGACCCATTGAAAATGGAAGTTGAATGTGGAAGTTTGGAACCCATCCGCACAACCCCTCGACATTGCGCTGCTGCCATTTCTCGATGTCCTGCTGCTACGGTCAGACGGCTCCGCCTCCTCCTCGTCCCCCTTACTTCTCATGCAAGCTCCACTGCCTCCGCCCCCCTCTTCCCTCACATCAGAGTCGAAATAGGACGTACCTTCACTGGATATTAGGAGTCATTTGCTTGAGGGGCATCGTTGATGACGGAGTGCAAGTCGACAAGACGACAGCAATGGTGATGGGCGGGGGTGGATATTAGGTTGAAACATCAAGCATGACGTCAACGGGTGCGCTGCCGTTGGTGGAGGGCAAGGCGGCATAGTGTGAGGTGTCTCTATGGAAGCACCAAAGCTTGGCTAGGGTTCGTGACTTCGTGAGGTACCAGCACGCGGGCAGCCACGGGACGACCACCTTGTCCCGTTCCATCAAAGTGGGCCTTGATGCGGGCCTTTATTAGGATTATGGCAAGGGCAGGCCCGCTCCGCTTGCATGGCTAGCCCCAACTCTAGGGTGGGTTCTTAATGAACTCAACTTGATACACGGTCCATCAGGCTAAAATATGATGATGCAAGACTATGTACAAAAATAGTTGTATCTAGTAAATTGATGATCTTGGTCTACTCCGAATAGATCTGAGCATGTGACTGGATCCATTTGCAAGTAGACTTTGTAATATCCTCATCAATTACTTGAACACTCAAATTGGAGTCTCATCAATTACTTGAACACTCAAATTGGAGTCTTTATGAAGTCGCGGTGGCTATAACAAGTTGATGTTGCACCGTTCTCTGACTGCAGCCTTGAAAATGTGTTAGATTTGACCTTTACGTTTTTGGGGGCTAAAAGTGGCGTGGGGGCCTGGTGGGTACCATTGAGGATACTCGAACTTGGTTCCAATCAACTTTTTCAGCCCATCATGTATGTTCAATACTTTGCTTAATTAATATAAGTAGTTATGGAAATGAAAATGCATAAACGTTACATGCAACATCATTCTTTCCTTCTTAACTGTAAGCGTCTTTGGCTTTGCATTAATGATTGATCTTCAAGATTAAAGTACATGATAACAGAAATTACCCTCCTTGAAAATTGACCCACATTTATTATTTGATTAATACATGGTACAATTAGCTTGAATGCAAGTTATTTTTACTACTTCAGGACACCACTAAAGAATAATTTGAACAAATATATACTCTACACACCATGTATCTGCTATATAACCATATTTGCCAATTGCATGTAAAGAATAATAACCGTAACATAACAATCTAGGCTTTTGAAATAATTTCTTCTCTAAACTATCCAGAGAAAATTAAATTTAATATAAATTAAAACAATTTAAAGAAGATATGATTCTCATCTCTTCGCGCTTACTATCAATGCAATGAACACACCTTATATTAGCATGGCTGTACTAAAAAATAGCATGTTCATGCACTAGTTCTATTGTAGATGTAAATGAAGCATGATCACACAACTCTTCTCTATCACAAGTAACAATCCTTTAATGCTCTTTTAATAAAGGAATTCTACCAAAAGGTTCCACTAATGATTGCCCATGGCAACATTAACAAGATCTATGCTTTGTCTTAGCATGGAAGGTGGGTGCGTCTCGTCATATAGGAAAAGGAACAACCGTTGGAAATCGAAGTATAGCAAAATATAGATAGAGTCCATATTGAACAAGTATGTAACCTACTCGGATCATGTCTAGAGACCACTAATCCTTATAAATGGTTGAGGAGGGGCAACGAGTCAAAACATCCGATAATAGCATGCGCATGACAAAACTCTCATTGCAAGCCTCATTGAGAAACAATAATCCAAGCATTACGATGTTACCTTGCCATGAGGGTTTGAACCTAGGTAATCCTTATTTACTTGTTACTGCTAAGATCACCAATGTGCAGGTAACTTGACGAATCTCTGTATCTTGTTTATAAATTCCACTTGCCATGAAATAATTGTGATAGTTTGCATGCCAAGTAGGGGGATTTCACACATTGCAATTATGATTTTGGTAGCTCCGATCATGATGATATCAGAATCTCTGAATCCTAGGTGGTGATGAGTTTGTGTTGGCATACGCTAAGCTACACTAATAAAACATCCTAGATTATATTTGTATTCTTCATGGCTACAAAAAGGATCGGCAAGCGCACAAAAAAAATCGTTATAGCATTTCACCTATGAGTATTTATCCCAAAGGAAGGCATTGAAGCATTGCATAACTACGTGTATGGGTTATAAAGGACTTTCCTAATGAGTTATTTAAGTAGGAGGGTAAATCATGATAATGGGGTAGTGTGACACACATTTAAGCACATACTCTAATTGAGATTAGTCCTAGTGTGAGAGTTAGACTAAAGGGGAGTCGTTTCTATTGTGTTTCTAATATACATATGCATAGTCTAATAGTGTACATGTGAACATGCTAGTGATGAGTACTGATGTTTAGTGACCCAATCATACTGGACACTGGCTTACACATGGTCTGCCAGGTCACTCCCACTAAGAGCGTGTGGCATAGCCAAACGCGGGGGCTTATGAAGGACAGACAGGGTTGTCACCACCTGCCGCCTACCGCTACAACCCTTGGGTCTACGGGACATCCAAGGCTACTTATTCATCATTTGTATCAATGTTTACACTTTCTTTTCTTGACTCGCAGCAACAAATAATGCATTCAGACATGTAGGAGGGAGTTTAACCACATATGACGACCAACTCCAAAAGTACTTGTTGTCTTAGCTAGATTATGATCTTGTACCTTACATTTCCTATCTTCGTATATGGATCGTACATAATCAAATGATTTTCATCTCTCTTTAATGTCTTGAAGGATCATCATGTATGAGCATCTTGGCTTGTACATTATGTTAGCTTTCCTCTATCTTTCTTCATACCACCAAACATTACATTTACATTTGCATACCCGGTAAGGATAATAAGTACTAGAACCAGTTGGTATGCAAACCCGATATAGATGAGAAGTGTAGCAACCGGTTGGTAAGCAGACTGGTATAGAAAAGTAGTATCAGAACTGATTTGTAAGTAGACCTGATACTGATGTGACGCTATCCGAATCGGTTATTTTCTACAACCGGTTCATATAGGATCCATATATATTTTAGATATTCGTTTTCTCTCCATTACAGACAAACTTTCGCCTCAAAGACAACAGACTCTGTCTCCCTGGACACACCATCACGAGTGATTCGGCAACTCCCAGCGGTGATTCAGATGCTCCTATTTGAAGTAAATAATGCAGTAAAAATATGGAAATAAAACTGAATTATAAAGCAACAGAGTTGTTTTAACATTTGATGTTAATAGCTTCCATGTGTATATTTGAAAGTTGCCTAGAGGGGGGTGAATAGGCTAATAAAACCTGAAACTATTGCAAACAGCGGATAAAACTTGAAGCAGGCCGGACTAGTCCGGTCTGAGGGCGGACTAGTCCGGTCTAAGTGTAAAATTGCGTTTTAGGTTCCCTTTTAAGTTTGTTTGAGCGGAAGATATATGGTAGTCAAATAATATCACTAATTAGTTGTGAATGATTAGATTGCGAGATAGTAGAACAATTCACGGGTATTAACAAAATAAAAGCTTAACAAGTAATTCTAGTGAGCGAGTGAGATAGTAAAGGAACCAAGAGACACGATTTATACCGAGGTTTGATTCCACACAGGAATCTACGTCCTCGTTGAGGAGTCCACCAAGGACCGGGTCTTTTCCAACCCTTCCCTCACCGAGCGATCACCAAGATCAAGCCCGGGCTCTTTCACTATCAATCAAATGTGAATACTATGCTCTTAGGGGCTACTCACACCTTGAGGCTCCCTACACCAACCAAGCAGTTCTAGAAATCAAAGTACAACTGTTAAGAACTCAAATTAACAGTTAGAGTGCAAGAGAATCAAACCGAGAGCTCAAACATCGATCGCTACGTCTTTCCTCTCACAAAACCACTAACTCCTTAAGATCCAATCTTAGAGGTCTAGAAGGTGAGAAAAGAGGCTTAGAAGAGCGCTAGGAATGAGTTTTCAGCGCTTGGGTTGTTGTCTTTTTAATTCTAAGCCGGGGGGTCTCCTTTTATAGAAATCCCGTCATCTATGTCACACCTGGTTTCTCCGAAGAACAACCGAGTGAATATCACATGTATGCCAGGATCATTTTCTCATACATGTGATGACAAATAGTGAAGCATCATTTATTACAAGCCAAGTGTCGAATATAAATAAGTCTTACATAGCATACGTCTCGATGGATGATAATAAGTTCATAATATGTAAGTAAAACAGCAGCGGAATATAAATCTTGTGGGCTCCGTCACAGGCGTTGCCCGGGGGACTCCATGAATCTAAAATCCTTCTTCGGGTCCGAAGTCTTGGTCATTGAACACCACATCATCCCCTTGACCTGAGCAGCAATTTAAACCAACAAATATGCAAGTTTGAGTACCGTTGGTACTCAGCAAGTGTGGGAAAGTTATGTCATGCATGGCTAGAGCAAGGAGAGGTTGAACTCATGGTTAAAGCACTATGCAATTAATACCAACCACCTTAGCTTATTAAGCACCTACATTACTACATAGGTGAAATGGTCCCAATCTCCCAACCCATCATCATAATCAAATAACCATAACATCCTTTCCAATGTCAAGCTCCCCTCTTAACATCCTCAACTTCCAAATTCATCATCCTCTAATCATGAATAAGTCCAAGCCGCTGTTGACCGTGAGCACGGCTGTCATGATAGTATTGACTCTGCAGAGTTTGCACCACTGTACCCACATGTAGTGATTTCATCCCCCGTTGCTGGGTGGACTAAAAGAACCTCCATTATGCCAGTGGCGAACCACATTCACACTTCCCAAGTGTGCAGCCAGGAGATCACTACGAAGCCTTTACAAAGGGATTCCCGACGAGCATGGGCCCACTGAGGTTTCACCCCTAACAGCATACAAGAGGCTCCAACCCCGCTGCAGAGGCCCCCTCTTGAGCCTTGCCGTTCATATGGTAGTCCAGCTGACACCTACTCCCCGCACCATCCAACACACCCATACTACGCCGGGGATACACCTAATTAATTGGCCAAGCTGCCCCATCTCAGCATGTGGTTGGCATGGTAAAGCCAGGTTACATGCTCCATGAACCGGTCCTTAGGATCCAGGCAAGTACTAAACACAAACCCGAGTCTCGTGCACCCAGTACCAACCAAATCATCCAACTTGCCTCGATCCCTACCTCTACATAACTCATAATATCTCATTCAAGAGTAAGGTAAATAAATTGATGATCTCATATCCCAATTGAGACGGCCAGGACCTCGTCGGGTGGTGCCGTGTTATGCGGCACCCAACAGTACACGGGTTGCAGAAACACATCATATTACATAAATAGTTTAGCGGAAACGTACAAGAATGTTTTACAAATAAGTTATATCAGAGTAAACTACAGCGGAAGACTATCACTATCACGACTCATATCTAAACTAGCAGCAAAGAAACAGTCCAGCCCGCGAACGTTTCTTACTAGCAACACGAAGACAATCTGCAGCGGCGAGGATGCTCTTTGAGTAAGCACTCGGAGGTTCCCGAGTCTCATCGGCACCCCTTCTCATAAACATCGAGTCAATTACCTGCAAAACAACTCGGATAGCATCCGTGAGCATAACGCTCAGCAAGACTTAACCGTCACCCTAAACATGGAACTCTAAGTGAGGTTATGGACCTAACATAGGATGGCATAAGCATAATTAAACTCGCCTAAAAGTGAATCCTTACTTTTAGGTATTAATTGCAGTATTTTAAGTAACCCTGGGCACGCCACATCGGGAGTCCACAATCAAACAAGAAACGCTTTCCCCCGATGTAAATTGCTCATGGCATAAAAGAATCGAGTTTGCACTAGCCTATTCATCAAGATCCAATACAACGCTAGTATAATACTTCACATCACTATGATTAGTTCCTTTTTCATGCAAGTTCTTACTACGTCACGACTGTGAGAACAAGTATGCTCGGTCCATTCCGCGAGTGACGGTGATTCGAATCAATAACATCCGGACTACACGACACGTACGCCCGTACTCGACGTTGCCTACAACAACCATCACTGACGTCGTACGTGGCAGCCTTTCCCCCGTTTCACCCCCGCTGAATCGATCAAGTCACCCCGTACAGTAGCTACTCTCATGGTGCACCTTCCGACGTGAGATGTCATGAGAATATTCCCCACATACTGCACACCGGCCGTCCGCCTGAGGCGACCCGAAAAGTCCCAACGACAGCTTCCCGAGGTACATCGGTTTACTGGGTCCCATATAGCCAGCATGAGTCCGGTACACAACTCAAACTTGTTCAACAGGGCCGCATACGGATCGGTCCTTGACCGACACGGACAGGTCTACAGCACCCAGGCCCCTATGTCCTTCTGCTCCTACAACTTTCCGGTCTCAACTTTAACTTGCTAATTCAATTACGAACCAATCCCGTATGCCCCTGTTGTTCCTAAAGCTGCGAGTAGCATCTCACCCCTCGACTTCTACCGAACCGTACTTAAGCATGGCAGTTCTACACGGTGAAAGACACCTACCCAATACTCCATGGGTCATTTGGCTATGCAAGAGGAGTATCAAACCCTAGACCTAATGCACAGTTTAAATCTTAACCAAAGGTGAATACAAAATAAAAACTTAACAGCTGTTAAATGCAAACCGGAGCTTGCCTGTTTTGCAGGGTAGTCGTATATAACAGTTAGTGTCCTTGCAGATCCACCCTTGACTCTCCGGAGCTTGATCCACTTCGATGAATCACTCCTTTGAGTCCCCTTCGTTGTGGTTCCTATTGAAATGCATATGCATATGTTTCATGGAATGTAATGGAAAGAAGTTATAGAATTACTTTCTTAAGAACAGAGGTTGTGTGGAAAAGCCAAGCATGGCTTGGTTTGCCTCTGTTGGGCAAAGAACAGAAATAAACTAAATTGACCTTAAGGCCTTAGCTATACACTAAACCTTTTCTCTAATGAACATAATAGATAAGCTGAAAAGATTTGAGTGCAACTGAAGAACAAGAACTCCAATGGCCTCAAAACTTTTACAGCAGGTTCTATACTATCTAAGGATTTAGCTTGCCAAATTGCAGCTAATGTGGAGTCATATTGTGTCCTCCCCAATTCTCACAATATCTCTTATGTATTCCCACATATACACAAGTATGGAGAATATGAACAGGGAGTTCCAGGACTCATCTTGGGCTGATAATTTACATGTGAGTTCTTGATCACATGAGAGTCATCTGGTTCAAAATTCAGCCCTTTTACTTGGGTAGTTTTCCCAGACAATTCTTTAAGCATTTGTAATCAAAAGAATTAATTATGTAGTAATGTATATTTTCATGCCCAATTAAGTGAACTACAATTCCAAGTATGTCTCAGAGAGCTTGCCTAAATTTGTCTATGATTTTTGGTGCCATGGATTGCTCAGAACAGATTTTAGAAGTGGGAAACATTTTTTTGAAAATGTTTCTGGACTCTTTTGAACACAGTAGTTTGCATTTACCAAATTCCTACACAAATTATATTCAAATGAGATGAAAATTTGCTAGTAGGTCACTACTATGCTAAATAATATTCTGGCAAAATTTGGGGATTTTTGGATAATCCAAACTCCCTCAATAATTCTTTTTCAGAAAACCTTGCAAACATTTTCCAGAATATAATATTAACTTTCATACAAATCTGAGTTCATATTTGGATAGAACTCAGAGAGATGAATCCAACCCAATTGGAATCTCTCAAATTGGAGTTTTCTACAGGGAGATATGAATTTCTAAAGATTGAGCTAAGTCTAGAATTATTTTCCTATTAAAAATCCGGCTGGACCCACTGTTTTGAATTCCAGCCAATAGAAACGAAGCCACACCGGGCCACAGCATCTCTGCGCGCCAACACACGGGATCCCGGCCACACCCGATCCCGGGTTTAAAATTTGAGTTGCTGACAGGCGGGGCCCACGCTTCGTCTTCTTCCTCCGGCTTCTTCCCCGCGCCCGCGCTGCCCCTCGCCGGCCCGACGCCGGAGCTCGCCGGCTCGCCGTTTCCGGCCACCACCTGAGCTGAAACTCGCCTCCAGGGAGTTTGTGACACCGAGGAACACGTCTGTGGGGTCTGCTTGGGCTGCCGGCGGCCGGAAACTGGCCGGCGACGTGCGGCAGCCACTGTGGATGTTCAGTAGCGTTGCCTAGGGTTTCCAGCCCGCCAAAACCTGCGCCGACGCGCCCTACAGCACCAGCGCACCTCTAGGAAGATCGGCACGGTCTCAAAGTAGCTCGGAAGTGGCGGGAACTAGGTTGTCATCGTGCGACCGAAAGGGGTCCGCCATGAACAACCTAAGAAGAGCTCGAAATTCGCCAGTCTGAGGCGTTTTCATGCGCTGGATGCAAAAGGAAAAACGATCGCCGGCTAGTCTAGCTTCTCTGTGCCAAACTTGGTGACTTAAGGAGGATCAGAGGGCAAGAATATGAAAGAATCATTCCGGAAGCTCGGAATGAGGTCACCGGAGCAAAACCTCAAAATTCGCCACCGATAGCTGTGGCATGGCCTGAGCTTGGGCTGAGAGCAGCACCGCACCCGTGCGCGTCCGTAGGTGTGATCGCTTGGCCGTAAAACCCGCTGTGGAGGGCTGTCCACGAGCGCCCGATCACTTTCTCGGATTAGGTCGCCGCGGCGGCGGTCGTTCTCGGGCACTGGAGGCCGCAGCTCGCTTGATTTTGTGTCGGGGAGGTGGAGGCTGATCTTGGGGAAGCGTTTAACAGCTCAGGGGAGGAAAGAGCGCGGTGGTTTTGCCGTTCTTCCGATCGGACCGAGAGGCGGAAGGGAGGAACTCGGTTCAGTGCGTGCACTCGCGAGGAGAGGAAGCAACTGCTGTCGGCTTGGTCCGAGGAGGGATAGATCACGTTGCTGAAGCAGTGAGAACCGACCCCGGGGGCGCCAACGCGTGGAGACCGGCAGCAGGAGCTGGCGCGGCAAGCTCCTCGGTGGAGCCCGTGACCTGTTCAGGAAATTTTCCCACCGAGGGTGTGACTTAGGGTGTAAGGCAATCCTTTCAGCTCTATGACATGTGGGTCCCACTCCACATTTCCTCCCCAAATATCTTCTCAAGCTGATCCTCTTAATTCCCAAAATTCTGAGTTTTAAAAATGTGGGTTAGAATTTGAATCCTTCCAATTCAGTTTGAATTTGCTTGCCAAATTTGAATTTGGTTGAAGTTTGCAAATTCTCCTCTTTAACTCATTTTTGAGCCCACCCTACAATTGAAAAGTTTGTGAGCAAACTTTTCCCTATAATCCCAACTATAGGGCTTCATGTTTATTCAAAGTTTTTGGTCACTACATGTGTGAACTTTGAATTTCAAATCTGAATTTTAAACTTACATGCAAAAAGGTATTTAACTCCTTATTGGTTCAATACTTTTAAATAAAAAGGTGAGCCTCATTTTGGATGATCATCCATGTATTACTTTGCATGAAGAAAAGTTTTAGCAAGTCCCATTTTTCATGTCATTGCCACACATATGAACTCAAACCATAGTTTTTATTCCTACACATTTTTGGGACTTTTACATTCCTCCCCCCTTAAAAGAATCTCGTCCCGAGATTACAAAAGAGGAACGAGACGGGAGAGGTAATTACAAACTGTACAACGCTAAAAATTCCGGATAGTTGGTGCGGAGGTAATCTTCACTTTCTCACGTCGCCTCTTCCGCGGTGTGATTACTCCACAGCACCTTGTAAAATTTGATCGTCCGGTTCCGGGTTACCCGGGCCTTTTCATCCAAAATCTGAACCGGTCGCTCGGTGTAGGTCAGGTCCGGTTTCAATTCGTCGATGTCCTTGGTGCGAACAGCAGCGGTGAATTTGAGGCACTTCCGCAGCTGTGATACATGAAATACATCATGAACACCAGCTAAACTTGCCGGTAATTCCAGCTGGTAGGCTACGGGTCCGCACTTCTCCGTAATAGCAAAAGGACCAATAAAACGGGGAGCGAGTTTCCCCTTTACACCGAACCGGTGAATGCCCTTCATCGGAGATACCCGAAGGTACACATGCTCTCCGACGTCAAAATGCAAAGGCCTACGCCGTTGATCAGCGTAGCTCTTCTGTCGGGATTGTGCAGCCTTTAAGTTCTCTTGTATCAACCGAACTCGGTCTTCGGCTTCGTTGACAAGATCAATCCCAAACAGAACTCTTTCGCCGGACTCACACCAATTCAGTGGTGTGCGACACTTCCGGCCGAAGAGAGCTTCATACGGTGCCATTTTAATACTCGCTTGATAACCGTTGTTATATGAAAACTCCGCCAGCGGTAGGTGATCGTCCCAATTCCTACCGTGGTGGATGGCACACGCTCTCAACATATCCTCAAGCACCTGATTCACCCTCTCAGTTTGTCCATCGGTTTGAGGGTGATAAGCAGAGCTTCTAATCAGCTTGGTGCCCAACGAGGCATGCAGCTGCTCCCAAAACCGAGCAACGAACAGCGCACCTCGATCTGAAATGATGGTCTTCGGGACACCATGTGAGCATATAATTCAAATGATGAATAACTCCACATATTGCCTTGCTCGATAATGAGTGTTCACTGGTATGAAATGAGCTAATTTTGTCAACCGGTTGACGATCACCCATATCGGGTCATGCTTCTTGGATGTGAGTGGTAATCCGATGATAAAATCCATACTCACATCCTCCCACTTCCATGCCGGTATCTTCAAAGGTTGTAGCGGTCCGGCTTTCCGCATATGATCAGCCTTGACCCGTCTACACGTATCACACTCGGATACGTATTTAGCGATCTCCCTCTTCATCCTCGTCCACCAAAACTTCTGTTTCAAATCTTGGTACATCTTGTTACTTCCAGGATGAATGGAAAACTTAGACAGGTGGGCTTCATCCAAGATCTTCTTCCGGAGTTTCATATTGTGCGGTACCACTCTACGGTCGTTAAACCATATTGTACCGTTCTCATCCTTCCGGAAACATTTGACCTCTCCGTTGTCTAGTCTTCTTCGTATGTGAGACATACCTCTGTCTCTTCTTTGAGCCTCAACAATCTCTTCATAGATCGTTGGAATGAGCGCGAGATTATAAAGCACGCCATACGGAATGACACGTAGGCTTGGTTCTTCGTCTTCTAACTCAGCAGCCGCTAAGTTGTGAACGTGGGCTTTCCGACTAAGCGCGTCGGCAACCACGTTTGCTTTTCCCGGATGATAGTGGATCTCAATTTCATAATCTTTTATGAGCTCCAACCATCTCCGTTGTCTCATATTCAGCTCCTTCTGCGTGAAGATATACTTCAGTCTTTTATGGTCGGTGTAGAGGTGAACGAGATTACCAAGTAGGTAATGCCTCCACATCTTTAACGCCACCACCACTGCAGCAAGCTCAAGATCGTGAGTTGGATAATGCTGCTCTTGGTTTTGCAGTTGACGAGACCCATAGGCGACTACACGCCCTTCTTGCATCAGAACGCAGCCGAGACCGATGCCGGATGCATCGTAGTATACATCAAATGGCTTCGTCGTGTCCGGCTGAGCAAGAACTGGAGCTGTTGTGAGATGTTTCACCAAAGTTTTGAATGCGGCTTCACATGCTGCACTCCACATGTATTTAGTGCCCTTCTTCAGCAGCTCCGTCATTGGTTTAGCAATCATTGAGAAGCTCGGAATAAACCTCCGATAATACCCCGCTAAACCTAGGAAACTTCGGACCTCGTGGACTGATTTGGGAGATTCCCACTTCAGCACTTGTTCAATCTTGCTGGGGTCCACGGCGATACCTTCTGCTGAAATAATATGGCCTAGGAAAGGCACTTGATCAATCCAAAATTCGCACTTGCTGATCTTGGCATATAATTTGTGCTCCCTCAACCGTTGTAGCACGATACGCAGATGTTCAGCGTGCTCTTCTTCAGATTTGGAGTAAACCAATATGTCGTCGATGAATACCACAACGAACTTGTCTAACTCCGGCATGAACACTGAATTCATCAAATTCATGAAGTGTGCCGGAGCATTGGTTAACCCAAATGACATGACGAGGTACTCATAGAGTCCGTATCTCGTCGAGAAAGCTGTCTTTGGTATGTCCTCCGGTCGGATCTTGATTTAATGATACCCCGACCGAAGATCCATTTTCAAAAATACCTTTGCACCCACAAGTTGATCGAACAGGATGTCGATGCGAGGCAAAGGATACTTGTTCTTGATCGTGAAAGCATTTAGAGGACGGTAATCAACAATAGCCGTAGTGTTTCGTCCTTCTTCTTAACGAACAGCGCTGAGCAACCCCAAGGTGAAGAACTTGGCCATATGAAACCCTTGCTTATGAGTTCATTCAGTTGCTCTTTAACCTCCGCTAGCTCGTTAGGTGCCATCTTGTAAGGCCTTCGTGAGATAGGCGTCGTTCCCGATGCCAGTTCAATCTTAAACTCGACGTCCCGTTCGGGCGGCATGCCCGGTAAGTCATCGGGAAATACGTCGGGATAATCTCGTACCGCCGGAATATCTTCAAGCTTCAGCGCTTCCGTGTGGTAGGCCTCTACCATATCCGGATCTTTGCTGTCTAAAAACAGCGTGTGCTGTCTGTGAATCGGCGAGTCAATCTGGACAGTACGGTTACCGATATTGAGAACGGCACCATGACGATTTAACCAAGACATCCCCAATATAATGTATATCTTCTGCCTATCGAACATAATCAGCGAGGTTGGGTATATTTTTCCGCCCAAACACAAAGCTGCTCGGGACACAATCTGATTGGCAGAGATATTTCCTCCCGGTGAACGTATAAGATAACTCGTTGTGGGAGTATTGGTGGATAGTTGGTGCTGATCCACGCATGTTTTGCTGATGAAATTATGGGTGGCACCGGAATCAAAAAGTACCAGCACGGGCACGTCTTTGAGAGTAAACATGCCTGCTAACACCGGTGCTCCCTCCGGGACATCCTCAATAGCAAGATGTTGCACACTCCCGGACTGTAATGCTGTTATGTTGACTTGAGCAGGTGGCGGCATACCACCTGACGATGATGGCTGTTTGGTGTTCACCAACTTCTCCCGGCATTCTTGCCTAAAGTGCCCAGAACGGTGGCAATAAGAACACGGAGGTTTCCCCGGTTCTTCGTTGACTTGTGGTGGAGAAGTTGATGTGCTTGGCTGCAGCAATGATGCAACAGGTGTCCTTCGTTGCTGCGGAAATGGTGTTGCTTCAAGACAAGACTCTTGAGCAGGAAATCTGTACGGAGTTGATCTCACTGGCGTTTACCATCTTTCATCGGATGGTGTGTGATACACCACACGGTATTTACGAGGAACGACTGGTGTGTCTTCCTGCACATCCTCCCGGTCCCTCTTCTCTGCTTGACACTCAAGTGTCGCTTGTTCTTGCAGCAGCGCAGCACTGATCAACTCGGTGTAACTGCCTTGATTGAACAAAACTAACTTCTCTTTTAGTATGGCACTCAAGCCATAGAAAAAGTAGTCACACATTGCAGCTTCGCTCGTCGTATAAGCAGGAACATATTGTGCCAGAAGGTTGAATCGTCTGACATAATCGAGGACACTCATATCCCCCTGCTTCAAGTTTCTGAATTCTTGCTGTTGGGCCTTAATAAAACCCATAGGAAGGTGACGAGCACGGAATGCTTCACGAAATTCCATCCATTCCACTTGATGGCCTTCCGGAACGGTGCCAAGATAAGCGAACCACCAATTTCCGGCGGCTCCATGGAGCTGTTGAGCTGCAAATAATGTCTTCTGATATTCATCGCACTCAAATACTCCAAACTTTGACTCCATAACTCGAAGCCACTGATCAGCTTCCACTGGTTCATTGGCTTCCGTGAAAATTGGCGGTTGTGTCGCCAAAAAGTCCAAATAGGCGTTCCGAGGTGGAACGTCCTGTTGCACGTGTTGGAGTAAGCCCTGTTGTACCAAGGCTTGGAGTAGTCTTGTGTTCTCTTGACTTGACTCGACCATCTGAGCCATGATATCCGCCCATACCGTTGATGGCGGTGCCCCTGGTGGAGTCGAGTCATCACCGTCTCGATGAGAACCTTCAGTCCTACTCGGAGAATGAGTACGCACCATACTGCAAAAAGCATAATTTTGAGGGGAGTCACAACTTGATCTAGCAGTATGTGAAAGTATGTAAAACATGAACATGTTAAAACTTTATGAAAGCATAACAATACTTCATGTTTACACATCCTTCTAAAACCAACAGAAAACCATCCCCATTTGCTGTACAGAACCGACCTTTCTGTACTTAACCCAGATTTGGATCCAGTTACCAGCATTTTCAGAACTCAAGTTGAATACCAAAGTTAAAGTTAACTTTAGTATCTTTTCAATGAGTACTCATATTCCCCTAGATCATCTCTGGATCAATAGCTATGACTGTTCAAAGTTGACAGAATTTCTGGGTAAATTTTGCCAGCACCTCCTTTGTATGTGGCTGTTTTCATCACAGTTTTACATACAAATGGGGTACAATTCTGAACAACCTATGAACTACAAAATAGTTGATGGTTTCATAACCTTTCCAACGGTGTATCATATGACCCTTAGAAATTTTTCTACAGACTGTGACGGCTAATTTACAGCAACACCCAGAGAAGTTTGCAGCTGCTCTGTTTTCTGAACAGTTTGCATTCATCTGGACGTTCAACCAAGTTGGTGTCGGATTTGGCTCTAGAATTCTACAGAAAAGTTGTAGAGCACTTAATAACCTTTCCATAACTGTATCAAACACCTCCATTGGGTTATTCTACACAGAGTTACGTTCTGTTTAAGTTCAGCAACATTTCTGCCACAACAGAGCACTCTGTCTTTGAGATCAAAAGGAGCCTACAAATCTCTTCTTTGAAACTTAGTTCAATGAAGAGGCCAATAACTACTATGTGCTTTTCAACATCCATTTTTAGTTTGAAAGTTAGTCATGAATGATTTTTTCATTGGAAAGAAAACTATCCAGTGTAGTACGGTGACAATGCACTGTAAGACATGACGGTACTATGTTGCCTCACCAAAGAAAAACCTAACCGGATTACACCGGCATGCACGTATCATTAGGTGGCACTAAAACGGTCACTCGCAAACGTGTTCTACACGTAGTAAGGTTTACATGGTTAGTTCCTGCATAAAACACACTCAATCATCAGGTTCGGCTGCACACCGAACCCGGTATCCATAACAGTTTGTACACCCGGCCGTCATCACTCGCCCAGGTGTTCTCAAGCCAAACACGCCTTGAGCTACGTGTTCACGTTACTGACCACGTGACGGGGTCTCCCAAATTGCACCACGCACGCCTGGGACAGACGCTGCGCGAATACCCCAAACGACATGAAGAGTCGTAGAGGATACTAAAGCGGGTCGGGTTACCTGCCACCCGTGAGGCTCCACCCTTCAGCTTGTGCGCACTGGTGGACAGCGCATACGTGCACCCCCCAAGACATAGACGTCCCGTGATGCACGATTTTCCGACATAAAAAATAAGTTAGCTTGCCACCTTCATAATATGCTAATAATAGTCCTTATGTGGGCCCAGTACCGTTATCTCACCGTATCCTAAGTTTTTGACGTAATATGATGCTCAATCCGTGCTCTGTTCCTAACGCAGCTCTGATACCAGCTGAGACAGCCAGGACCTCGTCGGGTGGTGCCGTGTTATGCGGCACCCAACAGTACACGGGTTGCAGAAACACATCAAATTACATAAATAGTTTAGCAGAAACGTACAAGAATGTTTTACAAATAAGTTATATCAGAGTAAACTACAGCGGAAGACTATCACTCTCACGACTCATATCTAAACTAGCAGCAAAGAAACGGTCCAGCCCGCGGACGTTTCTTACTAGCAACATGAAGACAATCTGCAGCGGCGAGGATGCTCTTTGAGTAAGCACTCGGAGGTTCCCGAGTCTCATCGGCACCCCTTCTCATAAACATCGAGTCAATTACCAGCAAAACAACTCGGATAGCATCCGTGAGCATAAAGCTCAGCAAGACTTAACCGTCACCCTAAACATGGAACTCTAAGTGAGGTTATGGACCTAACATAGGATGGCATAAGCATAATTAAACTCGCCTAAAAGTGAATCCTTACTTTCAGGTATTAATTGCAGTATTTTAAGTAACCCTGGGCACGCCACATCGGGAGTCCACAATCAAACAAGAAACGCTTTCCCCCGATGTAAATTGCTCATGGCATAAAAGAATCGAGTTTGCACTAGCCTATTCATCAAGATCCAATACAACGCTAGTATAATACTTCACATCACTATGATTAGTTCCTTTCTCATGCAAGTTCTTACTACGTCAAGACTGTGAGAACAAGTATGCTCGGTCCATTCCGCGAGCGACGGTGATTCGAATCAATAACACCCGGACTACACGACACGTACGCCCGTACTCGACGTTGCCTACAACAACCATCACTGACGTCGTACATGGCAGCCTTCCCCCCGTTTCACCCCCGCTGAATCGATCAAGTCTCCCCGTACAGTAGCTACTCTCATGGTGCACCTTCTGACATGAGATGTCATGAGAATATTCCCCACATACTGCACACCGGCCGTCCGCCTGAGGCGACCCGAAAAGTCCCAACGACAGCTTACCGAGGTACATCGATTTACTGGGTCCCATATAGCCAGCATGAGTCTGGTACACAACTCAAACTTGTTCAACAGGGCCGCATACGGATCGGTCCTTGACCGACACGGACAGGTCTACAGCACCCAGGCCCCAATTTCCTGCTGCTCCTACTACCTTCCGGTCTCAACTTTAACTTGCTAATTCAATTACGAACCAATCCCGTATGCCCCTGTTGTTCCTAAAGCTGCGAGTAGCATCTCACCACTCGACTTCTACCGAACCGTACTTAAGCATGGCAGTTCTACACGGTGAAAGACACCTACCCAATACTCCATGGGTCATTTGGCTATGCAAGAGGAGTATCAAACCCTAGACCTAATGCACAGTTCAAATCTTAACCAAAGGTGAATACAAAATAAAAACTTAACAGCTGTTAAATGCAAACCGGAGCTTGCCTGTTTTGCAGGGTAGTCGTATATAATAGTTAGTGTCCTTGCAGATCCACCCTTGACTCTCCGGAGCTTGATCCACTTCGATGAATCACTCCTTTGAGTCCCCTTCGTTGTGGTTCCTATTGAAATGCATATGCATATTTTCATGGAATGTAATGGAAAGAAGTTATAGAATTACTTTCTTAAGAACAGAGGTTGTGTGGAAAAGCCAAGCATGGCTTGGTTTGCCTCTGTTGTGCAAAGAACAGAAATAAACTAAATTGACCATAAGGCCTTAGCTATACACTAAACCTTTTCTCTAATGAACATAATAGATAAGCTGAAAAGATTTGAGTGCAACTGAAGAACAAGAACTCCAATGGCCTCAAAACTTTTACAGCAGGTTCTATACTACCTAAGGATTTAGCTTGCCAAATTGCAGCTAATGTGGAGTCATATTGTGTCCTCCCCAATTCTCACAATATCTCTTATGTATTCCCACATATACACAAGTATGGAGAATATGAACAGGGAGTTCCAGGAATCATCTTGGGCTGATAATTTACATGTGAGTTCTTGATCACATGAGAGTCATCTGGTCCAAAATTCAGCCCTTTTACTTGGGTAGTTTTCTCAGACAATTCTTTAAGCATTTGTAATCAAAAGAATTAATTCTGTAGTAATGTGCATTTTCATGCCCAATTAAGTGAACTACAATTCCAAGTATGTCTCAGAGAGCTTGCCTAAATTTATCTATGATTTTTGGAGCCATGGATTGCTCAGAACAGATTTTAGAAGTGGGAAACATTTTTTTGAAAATGTTTCTGGACTCTTTTGAACACAGTAGTTTGCATTTACCAAATTCCTACACAAATTATATTCAAATGAGATGAAAATTTGCTAGTAGGTCACTACTATGCTAAAGAATATTCTGGCAAAATTTGGGGATTTTTGGATAATCGAAACTCCCTCAATAATTCTTTTTCAGAAAAACTTACAAACATTTTCCAGAATATAATATTAATTTTCATACAAATCTGAGTTCATATTTGGATAGAACTCAGAGAGATGAATCCAACCCAATTGGAATCTCTCAAATTGGAGTTTTCTACAGGGAGATATGAATTTCTAAAGATTGAGCTAAGTCTGGAATTATTTTCCTATTGAAAATCCGGCTGGACCCACTGTTTTGAATTCCAGCCAATAGAAACGAAGCCACACCGGGCCACAGCATATCTGCGCGCCAACACACGGGATCCCGGCCACACCCGATCCCGGGTTTAAAATTTGAGCTGCTGACAGGCGGGGCCCACGCTTCGTCTTCTTCCTCTGGCTTCTTCCCCGCGCCCGCGCTGCCCCTCGCCGGCCCGACGCCGGAGCTCGCCGGTTCGCCGTTTCCGGCCACCGCCTGAGCTGAAACTCGCCACCAGGGAGTTTGTGACACCGAGGAACACGTCTGTGGGGTCTGCTTGGGCTGCCGGCGGCCAGAAACTGGCCGGCGACGTGCGGCAGCCAGTGTGGAGGTTCGGTAGCGTTGCCTAGGGTTTCCAGCCCGCCAAAACCTGCGCCGACACACCCTACAGCACCAGCGCACCTCTAGGAAGATCGGCACGGTCTCAAAGTAGCTCGGAAGTGGCGGGAACTAGGTTGTCATCGTGCGACCGAAAGGGGTCCGCCATGAACAACCTATGAAGAGCTCAAAATTCGCCGGTCTGAGGCGTTTTCATGCGCTGGATGCAAAAGGAAAAACGATCACCGGCTAGTCTAGCTTCTCTGTGCCAAACTTGGTGACTTAAGGAGGATCAGAGGGCAAGAATATGAAAATTCCGGAAGCTCTGAATGAGGTCACCAGAGCAAAACCTCAAAATTCGCCACCGATAGCTGTGGCACGGCCTGAGCTTGGGCTGAGAGCAGCACCTCACCCGTGCGCGTCCGTAGGTGTGATCGCTTGGCCGTGAAACCCGCTGTGGAGGGCTGTCCACGAGCGCCCGATCACTTTCTCGGATTAGGTTACCGCGGCGGCGGTCGTCCTCAGGCACTGGAGGCCGCAGCTCGCTTGATTTTGTGTCGGGGAGATGGAGGCTGATCTCGGGGAAGCGTTTAGCAGCTCAGGGGAGGAAAGAGCGCGGTGGTTTTGCCATTCTTCCGATCGGACCGAGAGGCGGAAGGGAGGAACTCGGTTCAGTGCGTGCACTCATGAGGAGAGGAAGCAACTGCTGTCGGCTTGGTCCGAGGAGGGATAGATCACGTTGCTGAAGCAGTGAGAACCGACCCCGGGGGCGCCAACGCGTGGAGACCGGCAGCAGGAGCTGGCGCGGCAAGCTCCTCGGTGGAGCCCGTGACCTGTTCGGGAAATTTTCCCACCGAGGGTGTGACTTAGGGTGTAAGGCAATCCTCTCAGCTCTATGACATGTGGGTCCCACTCCACATTTCCTCCCCAAATATCTTCTCAAGCTGATCCTCTTAATTCCCAAAATTCTGAGTTTTAAAATGTGGGTTAGAATTTGAATCCTTCCAATTCAGTTTGAATTTGCTTGCCAAATTTGAATTTGGTTGAAGTTTGCAAATTCTTCTCTTTAACTCATTTTTGAGCCCACCCTACAATTGAAAAGTTTGTGAGCAAACTTTTCCCTATAATCCCAACTATAGGGCTGCATGTTTATTCAAAGTTTTTGGTCACTACATGTGTGAACTTTGAATTTCAAATCTGAATTTTAAACTTACATGCAAAAAGGTATTTAACTCCTTATTGGTTCAACACTTTTAAATAAAAAGGTGAGCCTCATTTTGGATGATCATCCATGTATTACTTTGCATGAAGAAAAGTTTTAGCAAGTCCCATTTTTCATGTCATTGCCACACATATGAACTCAAACCATAGTTTTTATTCATACACATTTTTGGGACTTTTACACCAATTATCCCATTCTAAGCATGGCTAAGCATAAGCATATGAATAAATGACATGATAGAATAAATCCCAACCCAAGCTACAAGGAAACAAGGTAATGCAATTCTAGGGAAACTTCCTAGCATGGGTTTCATATTTCAATTGACAATGCAATTAATTCTATCTACACATCCTAGTATAGGATCAAAGTGGTCAAGGACACTTGCCTTCTTCCTGCTGCTCTGGGAATGGATAGTCCTGATCTTGAAAGGGAAGAACTTGCTCTGGGGCAGGTTCTACTCATGCCAACACACATAGCAAAAGAAAACAACAATCCATAAGACATAGTTCACACTTTCACTTCACACATACATACATATGATAGTCATTCACATTTCTAAGTGTTGTGTTTACTCTAGCTGTGTTGATTTTTAGCCTTCATGCACTTTTAAACATATGTATATGATTTCTAACTTTTGTATTTCAGATTTCTGTTTGCACAATATATATGAATTCTCAATTTGAATAAATTCTTTATATTTAATTAATATACTTCTTAACTACCAAGTTTGCATGGAAGGTATTTTCCTACTCCAATTGGGCTTTCAGATCTTCTACCAAATCCTAAACTGAAATCTTTGGATTTGGAAACTTAATTTATCATTTTCTAGTTATGCATACCTATTTTCCTATATTTTCAGATTTATTTTCTATGCCTAAATATGAACTTTATTATGAAAATAGTAAGACACATCATCTAAACAGAATAGGTTCTGATCTAAAATATTAAATAATATATTTTTGAACTTCTCCTCTGATGTGAACTAATTTAAATTTATTTTACCAATTTTCAGAATTATTTCCTAACTTAAAAATGTGTCCCTATAACTAATAAATGTGAACAATCAATTAGACAGATTCATTTCAGCTTAAAATCTACTTTTAACTCATTCTAAAGTTTTCCAAGTGCTAGGAGAGTTTAAATTTGAATTTACAATGTGTTTGCCTCACCTTTTTAAATTTAAATCCTAATCACATATTCAATTTTCTGAATTTAATATCATATAGGGTCAAAAAGGTAAATCCACCCTACTACAGGGTCTAATTTATTATTTCATAAATTTCCAGGGGTCTAGCTACACATAACAGAGGGGTTTTCCTAATTTTTATTAAGTCCAGGGGCTAAAACTGATTTTTAAATGAATTTACATGAATTTCTGAAGTTCCAGGGGCTAGGTCAGAAGTTTCCGGGGCTAGCTCAGGGTTTTCGAGATCCGCAGGGGGTAGCGCTTAAGAATTCCGGCCTTTATAATGCGGGGCTGATGTGGACCGTGCGATTTAAAATAGACAGCTGAGATTAGAACGCCGAACCGGTACGCGCGGGTTTTAATTCTACCATGCGATTTGAAATAGACGGCGCACAAGCGGCCACGTCGCCCTGGCCGGAGCCAGCCCGCGCTGCCCGGCGACGCGCGGCGGCGGGAGGCGGCGATCTCGCCGGAAAACTTTGGATCTTCGTCTATTCCTCCTAAAACTGGGATTTCATGGCATAGATCGGTAGAGGGGAGGTCGGGGATCTCACCTCGGGGTTTTTCTTGAGCTCGGAGGCCCTGGAAGGCGGTCGGCGACGAGGTCCGAGATGGAATCACGGCGATGCACGTCGGAGTTGTGTTTAGAGCGCAATCTACCGAGTTTTCTGCACCTGCGTGTTTCCCCGGAGGCGGTGGAACAAGATCGGCGCGTTAGATCAGAAATCCCGTGCGAAGGTCGAGAGAAAACGGTGATCGGAGCTTCGGTTCTCACCGGGAGGAAAAACAGCCGATCAAGTGGGGAAAACGGGGTGGTGCCGGCGTTTATATAGACGGGGGAGGGCGGCGTGTCGGTTGTGATTGAGTTGGAGTCGTCCGGGACCAGAATTCGGCTGGGTAACACGGTTTTCCGGGGGTAGTTTGGATTCGGGAGAGAGAGGTGTCCCGGGGTTGGCCGAGCGCGCACGAGGAAGAAGATGACGGCGGGCCCCGCGTGTCAGTGAGAGGAGAGAGAAGTGCGCGGCTGTGGGCTGGCGCGGGAAAAGGTGGGCCGACTGGTGGGTTTCGGCCCACTAGCCGGGGTTTTCTGTTTTTTCTTTTTCTTTTTCCATTTCTTTTCTGGTTTTGATTTGAATTTGAATTCCAATTTGAATTTGAATTTCTGCACCACATGCAATACGTCCAAAAAATTTTAAATTCCCCTCTTAACAGAATTTTGGGGTGTTACAGCTCTAACCCCTTAAAAGAAATCTCGTCCTCGAGATTGGTGGTTCTAGGAAAACAATTCCGGAAACTGTGTCTTAAGCTCGTCTTCTCGCTCCCATGTGGCTTCCTCTTCCGAGTGATGCTCCCACTGCACCTTGCACATCCGGATTCTTTTATTTATTGTGAGGCGTTCCATTGTCTCCAAAATCTTGACCGGTTGCTCGGCATAAGACAGATCCTCTCGTACGTCAACCTCATTCATGGGTAACATCTCTTCAGGCGTTCTTAGACATTTCTTGAGCTGTGACACATGGAATACGTCATGCACATCTGATAGGCGAGCCGGCAGTTCTAGTTGATATGCCACTTCGCCTTTCCTCTCCAGAACTTGAAAGGGTCTGATGTATCGATGTGATAACTTCCCTTTCACCTTGAACCGATGAAGTCCTCGGATAGGGGACACCTTGAGGTAGACATAGCCCCCCACGTTGAAAACGAGCTCTCTTCTTCGTACATCGGCATAGCTCTTTTGTCGTGTCTGTGCTATCCTCAAGTTGTTGCGGATTTCCCTCACTTTCGCCTCGGCTTCTTGTAGTACTTCGGGCCCAAACACTTTACTTTCCCCCGTTTGGTTCCAAAATAGGGAAGTTCTGCACTTCCTCCCATACAAAGCCTCAAATGGTGACATCTTCATGCTAGCCTGATAGCTGTTGTTATAGGAGAACTCCGCATACGGTAAGTTCTTATCCCAACTCCTATTGTTCTTGAGTGCACACGCTCTCAGCATATCCTCAAGGATCTGATTGGTTCTTTCCGTCTGCCCGTCGGTTTGGGGATGATAGGCAGAACTAAAATTCAGATTAGTTCCCATGGTTTCATGCAACTTCTGCCAGAACCTTGAGGTGAACTGCGTCCCTCGATCTGACACTATCTTCTTTGGTACTCCATGGAAACATATGATCCTTGACATGTACAATTCTGCCAATTTAGATCCCCTGTAGCTTTCTTTCACGGGGATGAAATGAGCTACCTTGGTTAGCCTGTCGATGATGACCCATATCGAATCATATCCTGATTGGGTCCTGGGTAGTCCCACTATGAAATCCATACTGATTTCTTCCCATTTCCATTCAGGCACTTTGAGTGGTTGCAACAATCCCGCGGGTCATTGATGTTCCGCTTTCACCAACTGACATGTGTCACATAGGGCAACATGTTCCGCGACATCTCGCTTCATGCCATACCACCAATACCTGCTCTTGAGATCATGGTACATCTTCGTACTCCCAGGATGAATGGAATAGTCAGAATCATGAGCCTCCTTCAAAATCAATTCACGGATCTCCTTCACTTCAGTCACACAGATTCTTTTCCCGTGCCACACCTTACCTTGTTCATCCTCTCTGAACCCAGGGGCTTTATTATCCTTGATGAGTTCTCTGATTTCTTGTATCTTCTCATCAGTCTTTTGACTGTTGCGTATATCTTGCTCTAATGTGGAGTCCACTCCCATGGTGATGGCTTCACCACTATTCACTAAACATAGATTGAGTTTTATAACCTCTTCCTTCAATTCTGTAGGCACGTCCTTCAAGCTCAACCTATTGACATGCACCTTCTGGCTTAAAGCATCTGCCACGACATTCACTTTTCCAGGATGATAGTTGATGCCCACATCAAAGTCGTTGATTAGCTCTAACCATCTCCTTTGTCAGAGGTTGAGATCGGGCTGTGTGAAAATATACTTTAAGCTCTTATGATCCGTATATATCTCTGTCCTTTTCCCCATCAAATAATGCCGCCAAATCTTCAACGCGTGTACCAGTGCAGCTAGCTCTAGGTCATGCGTAGGGTAGTTCTTCTCGTGTTTCCGGAGCTGCCGGGACGCATAAGCCACGACATGCCCCTCTTGCATGAGAACACATCCCAACCCGTTTCCAGAGGCATCGCAGTATACCGAAAAGTTCTTCTGCATATCTAGCATAACTAGCACTAGGGCTGTTGTCAATCTTTTCTTCAGTTCCTAAAAACTCGTCTCGCACTGCGGTGTCCACTTGAATGTGATTCCCTTCTCCAACAATTTGGTGAGGGGTCTCAAAATCTTGGAGAAACCCTCGATAAACCGTCGATAGTATCCAGCCAACTCTAAGAAGCTTCGAACTTCCCCGACATTCTTAGGGGTCTTCCACTTCTGTACATCCTCGATCTTGGCGGGATCTACGGAGATTCCTCCCTCTGATATTATATGTCCTAAGAAGGGAACTCTCTTTAGCCAAAACTCACACTTGCTCAACTTGGCATATAGTTGGTGTTGTCTCAGCTTTTGCAACACCAACCTTAGATGTTTCTCATGTTCTTCTTCATCTTTGGAGAAAACGAGAATGTCATCAATGAAAACCACCACAAATTTGTCCAGATATTCCATGAATACCTTGTTCATGAGATACATGAAGTATGCCGGGGCATTAGTTAGCCCGAAAGGCATGACGGTGTATTCATACAGTCCGTACCGAGATACAAAAGCTGTCTTGGGAATATCTGTTTGCCTTATCTTAAGTTGGTGGTATCCCGATCTGAGATCAATTTTTGAGAACACACAAGCTCCCCTCAATTGATCAAACAAGTCTTCAATGCGGTCGTAGTGGGTACTTGTTCTTGATGGTTACCTCATTCAACGCACGGTAGTCCACGCATAGCCTTTGGGTCCCGTCCTTCTTGGGCACAAATATCACTGGAGCTCCCCATGGTGAGGAACTAGGACGAATGTACCCCTTTTCTGTCAATTCTCTTAAATGTTCCTTGAGTTCTTCCAGCTGTTTGAAGTCCATCCGATATGGTCTCTTGTATATCGGAGCTATTCCAGGCACTAGCTCAATCGCGAATTCCACTTCACGATCGGGGGCCATACCTGGCAACTCCTCCGGAAAAACATCTGGATATTCCCTGATGATCCTGATCTCCTCCACTTCCACCTCAACTTGATTGAGTTTAATGTCCCTCCTAGGCTCTTGTTTAGTTATGAACTTTACTCTTGTGCCACTAGGGTGAGTTAGTTCCACCATTCTTGTTGAACAATGGATGATTCCTTTATGTTTGGTCAACCAATCCATACCCAAAATAATATCTATCCCTTGTGAATCTATCACTATGAGGTTGGCAGTAAATACTACCCCAATAATGTCTAGATTCACCTTGGGACACACTTGTCTTGTCCTTATCTCTCCCCCTGGAGAGTTTACTGCTAGCATATGGTTCATTTGTGTTGTTGCTAGATCATGCTTCTTAACAAACCCTTGAGCAATGAACGAGTGGGTAGCACCAGAATCAAACAACATGATTGCAAGGTGTAAATTGGCAGGAAACTTACCAACTACCACGTCGGGTGCCTCTTGTGCCTCCTCCATGGTCACGTGGTTCACCCGTCCTCGCATCACATTCTGCTGTTGCGGCTGCACGGGCTTCTTCTTTGGACACTTATGGGCGTAGTGCCTCACTTCACCGCAGTTAAAGCATTGCACCCCAACCTTAGGTGCCTGGCCTTTGTTGTCTTGGGGTTGGTTTGGGGGTCCTTGTACTGCTGGTCGAGGTTGATATGTGGGGCGAGGCTGCTGTACAAACTGACGTTGTGGCTGTGCTGGTGCTGACGGAGGCCTGAAGTTTGGGTTGTACCCTCTCGGTTCTGAGTAGGGTACCGCAGAACAGCTCGTCTGCCCTGCGGGTTGCTGCATCAGACGTGGGCGTGTGTTGCTACCCGAGGCTTGGTGTGACCATCCCGGCTTCCTCTTGTTTTCATTCTCCAAGGCCTTCAGCTTCCTTTCCACCACAAATGCTCTGTCCACCATCTTTTGGAAGCTTTCATACTCGTTGGAGGACATTGCACACTGCATTTCCGCTGTAAGTCCTTCCACAAAGCAGTCCTTTTTCTGCTCATCAGTTTCGATGTCCCGTGGTGCATAACGGGATAGTTGGGTGAACTTAGTGAGGTATTCCCTCACAGTCATGTTTCCTTGCTGCAGCCCCAAGAACTCCTTCCTCTTGTTTTTGAGTTCACCCCTTGGTATGTAATGGTTGCAGAAACTGCGCTTGAACTCTTCCCAAGTGATGTTCTCAGGGTCATGATGGGCTGCTACGTAAGCGGTCCACCAATCAGCAGCAGGTCCATGCAATTGGTGAGAGGCAAACAGCACCCTCTCATACCCTTGGCATTGTATGATCCTCATCTTGCTCTCAATGGTCTTTAGCCAGTCATCTGCCTCCAGAGGCTCAGCAGCACTTGCAAACTTTGGAGGTTGAGTCCCTAGAAACTCACTCAACCTTGGTTGGCATGGTGCAGCTTGTGGAGGTGGATCTTGGTGCAAGTTGGCCACCACTTGAGTTAGGCTTTGGATGAGCTGATTTTGATTTTCAAGCATTTGGTGGATGGGATCAACTCCTTCACGGCGACCACCCCTGTCTTGCCCTCCGGAAAGGTGAGGGTTGCCAGCCTCATCGTTGTTGTTGGCGGGGTTGGCACCACGACCCCTTCCTCTTCCGGCCATCTATCATGATCAACCAAATGTCAATTTAAAGCATTACGTATTAACATACCAATTTTGCTTGTTTAAACTTTAAAATTTTGAGACCTTATTTCATTTATATTTTCTGAGGATTTCATGTCTTACGTGAACATAAATGCACTCTTAATTCATATGGGTTCACACACCAAAGAAAAACAACCTGAAGACGAGGTTGTGGACAAACGCCCATGGCTTCCACAACTCACGTCACACACCAAGCATTAACACACCATTAACTAAGGTAACGACTCGACTACTCGACAACCTGCTAAACTAAGGGAAAGGACTCTACACTACTCGTATCACTGAGCTGGATCCTCGGGACCTTCCTCGTTATTGCGGCTGCCCTCTGACTCCGCTTTGGGTGGGGAAGCTGCTGGTGAAGAAGTGCGGCGACGCCTGCTCGCCCGGGATCTGGGGAGTCAGGAGTCCATGTGTCATTCACGGTGACACACAGTTCATTCCCATCTCCTCTTTCTCTCGCCATCAAGTTGGCTCGAAGCAACGCCTCAGTCTCCTTCATGGTGTCACGTACATCCTGCAGCTCCTGCTGGCACTCCTGCAGTCGAGTGCTGAGCATAGCAGCATCCTCCAAGCACAGGTCCATGTGCTCATGGGAAGTCCCCTGCTGCACTGGCGGGTACTTGTACTCCGTTGTACCACTCTCACGCTGGAGGACATACATGTACTCAGTCCTGTCCAGGTGGCGACGGTAGATGTGACTCTGGCAGGTGATGGCCTCCCAGGTGACATCCTTCTCCGCATCGACCTGTGTCGCTCGACAAGCTGGAGAGCGGTAGATCTTAAGCAGCTGATTTTCATGGATAATCCTCATTTCTGAACTCCATTCTTCCCGCTTCTCACGGATGGTCCGGGTGGAGCTGTAGTGTATGATTAGCTTGCCCATATAGCCGGCGGCGTGGAGCATACGTCGAAGACGGCGCAACAAGCCTCCTACTGCCAATCCGTAGGAGAGATACGTCACCGGACGGATCTCCTCTCTCAGGGCAAGGGCAACTACGGGAACTCTCCCTCCGGTGGACTTGCGGGTGGTGCGGATCATGCGAACCATCTAAAACATAACGCATTTAAAATTAAGTTAGATAATATTTTAAACAGAAATCCTATTTTTGAATAAAAGTTGGGGTAAGATGAATAAAGTGACCCTATTAAATAACACTTCTCAACCCACACCTTTGTAAAATAGTTTTTAAGAAAATAGGGTCCTTAAATACGTCCATTTCTACCTAGGTCCATGTTCCTACGGGCAACCTTTGCTCTGATACCACTTCTGTCACACCCGGTTTCTCCGAAGAACAACCGAGTGAATATCACATGTATGCCAGGATCATTTTCTCATACATGTGATGACAAATAGTGAAGCATCATTTATTACAAGCCAGGTGTCGAATATAAATAAGTCTTACATAGCATACGTCTCGATGGACGATAATAAGTTCATAATATGTAAGTAAAACAGCAGCGGAATATAAATCTTGTGGGCTCCGTCACAGGCGTTGCCCGGGGGACTCCATGAACCTAAAATCCTTCTTCGGGTCCGACGTCTTGGTCATTGAACACCGCATCATCCCCTTGACCTGAGCAGCAATTTAAACCAACAAATATGCAAGTTTGAGTACCGTTGGTACTCAGCAAGTGTGGGAAAGTTATGTCATGCATGGCTAGAGCAAGGAGAGGTTGAACTCATGGTTAAAGCACTACGCAATTAATACCTACCACCTTAGCTTATTAAGCACCTACATTACTACATAGGTGAAATGGTCCCAATCTCGCAACCCATCATCATAATCAAATAACCATAACATCCTTTCCAATGTCAAGCTCCCCGCTTAACATCCTCAACTTCCAAATTCATCATCCTCTAATCATGAATAAGTCCAAGCCGCTCTTGACCGTGAGCACGGCTGTCATGACAGTTTTGACTCTGCAGAGTTTGCACCACTATACCCACATGTAGTGATTTCATCCCCCGTTGCCGGGTGGACTAAAGGAACCTCCATTATGCCAGTGGCTACGAACCATATTTACACTTCCCAGGTGTGTAGCCAGGAGATCACCATGAAGCCTTTACAAAGGGATTCCCGACGAGCGTGGGCCCACTGAGGTTTCACCCCTAACAGCATACAAGAGGCTCCAACCCCGCTGCAGTGGCCCCCTCTTGAGCCTTGCGGTTCATATGGTAGTCCAGCTGACACCTACTCCGCGCACCATCCAACACACCCATACTACGCCGGGGATACACCTAAATAATTGGCCAAGCTGCCCCATCTCAGCATGTGGTTGGCACGGTAAAGCCAGGTTACATGCTCCATGAACCGATCCTTAGGATCCAGGCAAGTACTAAACACAAACCTGAGTCTCGTGCACCAGCACCAACCAAATCATCCAACTTGCCTCGATCCCTACCTCTACATAACTCATAATATCTCATTCAAGAGTAAGGTAAATAAATTGATGATCTCATATCCCAATTATCCCATTCTAAGCATGGCTAAGCATAAGCATATGAATAAATGACATGATAAAATAAATCCCAACCCAAGCTACAAGGAAACAAGGTAATGCAATTCTAGGGAAACTTCCTAGCATGGGTTTCATATTTCAATTCACAATGCAATTAATTCTATCTACACATCCTAGTATAGGATCAAAGTGGTCAAGGACACTTGCCTTCTTCCTGCTGCTCTGGGAATGGATAGTCCTGATCTTGAAAGGGAAGAACTTGCTCTGGGGCAGGTTGTACTTATGCCAACACATAGCAAAAGAAAACAACAATCCATAAGACATAGTTCACACTTTCACTTCACACATACATACATATGATAGTCATTCACATTTCTAAATGTTGTGTTTACTCTAGCTGTGTTGAATTTTAGCCTTCATGCACTTTTAAACATATGTATATGATTTCTAACTTTTGTATTTCAGATTTCTGTTTGCATAATATATATGAATTCTCAATTTGAATAAATTCTTTATATTTAATTAATATACTTCTTAACTACCAAGTTTGCACAGAAGGTATTTTCCTACTCCAATTGGGCTTTCAGATCTTCTACCAAATCCTAAACTGAAATCTTTGGATTTGGAAACTTCATTTATCATTTTCTAGTTATGCATACCTATTTTCCTATATTTTCAGATTTATTTTCTATGCCTAAATGTGAACTTTATTATGAAAATAGTAAGACACATCATCTAAACATAATAGGTTCTGATCTAAAATATTAAATAATATATTTTTGAACTTCTCCTCTGATGTGAACTAATTTAAATTTAATTTACCAATTTTCAGAATTATTTCCTAACCTAAAAATGTGTCCCTATAACTAATAAATGTGAACAATCAATTAGACAGATTCATTTCAGCTTAAAATCTACTTTTAACTCATTCTAAAGTTTTCCAAGTGCTAGGAGAGTTTAAATTTGAATTTACAATGTGTTTGCCTCACCTTTTTAAATTTAAATCCTAATCAGATATTCAATTTTCTGAATTTAATATCATATAGGGTCAAAAAGGTAAATCCACCCTACTGCAGGGTCTAATTTATTATTTCATAAATTTTTAGGGGTCTATCTACACATAACAGAGGGGTTTTCCTAATTTTTATTAAGTCCAGGGGCTAAAACTGATTTTTAAATGAATTTACATGAATTTCTGAAGTTCCAGGGGCTAGATCAGAAGTTTCCGGGGCTAGCTCGTGTTTTCCGAGATCCCCAGGGGGTAGCGCGTAAGAATCCCAGCCTTTATAATGCGGGGCTGATGTGGACCGTCCGATTTAAAATAGATGGCTGAGATTAGAACGCCGAACCGGTACGCGCGGGTTTTAATTCTACCATGCGATTTAAAATAGACGGCGCACAAGTGGCCACGTCGCCCTGGCCGGAGCCAGCCCGCGCTGCCCGGCGGCGCGCGGCGGCTGGAGGCGGCGATCTCACCGGAAAACTTCGGATCTTCGTCTATTCCTCCTAAAACTGGGATTTCATGGCATAGATCGGTAGAGGGGAGGTCGGGGATCTCACCTCGTGGTTTTTCTTGAGATCGGAGGCCCTGGAAGGCAGTCGGCGACGAGGTCCGAGATGGAATCACGGCGATGCACGTCGGAGTTGTGTTTAGAGCGCAATATACCGAGTTTTCTGCACCTGCGTGTTTCCCCGGAGGCGGTGGAACAAGATCGGCGCGTTAGATCAGAAATCCCGAGCGAAGGTCGAGAGAAAACGGTGATCGGAGCTTCGGTTCTCACCGGGAGGAAAAACAGTCGATCGGGTGGGGAAAACGGGGTGATGCCGGCGTTTATATAGACGGAGGAGGGCGGCGTGTCGGTTGTGATCGAGTTGGAGTCGTCCGGGAACAGAATTCGGCTGGGGAGCGTGGTTTTCCGGGGCTAGTTTGGATTCGGGAGAGAGAGGTGTCCCAGGGTTGGCCGAGCGCGCGCGAGGAAGAAGATGACAGCGGGCCCCACGTGTCAGTGAGAGGAGCGCGCGGCTGTGGGCTGGCGTGGGAAATGGTGGGCCGGCTGGTGGGTTTCCGCCCACTGGCTGGGGTTTTCTGTTTTTCTTTTTCTTTTTCCATTTCTTTTCTGGTTTTGATTTGAATTTGAATTCCAATTTGAATTTGAATTTCTGCACCACATGCAATACGTCCAAAAAATTTTAAATTCACCTCTTAACAGAATTTTGGGGTGTTACAATCTAGCCGTTACCAACTAAAGTCCGGACTAGTCCGGTCCCAACCCCGGACTAGTCCGTTCTTGAGGGACCACTCGCGTCACAAGGCTACCAACTAAAGTTTAGTGACCGTTGGACTCAAACGGTCAAAAAACCCCGGACTAGTCAGGCCAAGAGTGGACTAGTCCGATCACAGTCAGGAACCTTTGTTCCGTATGAGAACGGACTAGTCTGGTAAAGGAGGACTAGTCCGGTCTTACCAGACTTAGTCTAAAAACTGTCTAATCTAGGGCAGCGGACTAGTCCAGCCAACTTCGGACTAGTCCGAGCTCACACAGGAACCTTTGTTCCGTCCTAATTCGGACTAGTCTGAAGGGATCGGACTAGTCCGACCTGTGGAGCGGACTAGTCCGATGGCACTCAGAGACTTCTTCTCCGGACCTAAGATGCTTAGTCCGCTTAGAGGACTAGTCCGACCTTCTGAGACTTAGTCTCATAACGGCTCAGACTCACAAGACGACGGACTAGTCCGTCCTTGAACGTACAAGTCCGAACTCACTCAGAGATTCTTTATCCGGTCCAAAACGGATTAGTCCGGGTCCGAACAGACTAGTCCGGCCCATGGTCCAAACAAGTCCGGTCTCCCTTTTTTCATACCTATGACTATTTCGTCTCATGATACTAACTTTCTACCCTTCGTTTGAGCTCTCTAATGTTTCTCAAGCACTCTATAGGAGAAGACCCTGTACACAACTAGAAAATGTGAAAATTAATAGAAAATTCTATTTTCTACTCTTTCAAGTCTTCTTCTTTTCCTTTTGCTTCTTGAGAGACTCCATATCCATTTCTTTGATAAAAACCTGTGCTCATACTCAGTAAAAACTTATTAGTATCTTAATTGTCGTCATCAATCAACCAAAACCCACGGGGATTACCTAGATGCACTTTTAATCTCCCCCTTTTTGGTGATTGATGACAACTCATTAAGATTTTCGATAAATAGATATAGTAGATTGTTTTCATAACACATGTGTGTATGATTCACTCCCCCTAAATGTGTGCAAAAAGGATTGTCAAGGGAAAATGTAAGGGCCTCAGTTTTTGACACCTGTTTAAAGTGTTCATCACCACACCACACACCTCATTTGAAGCAAGTTGATGAACACAAATGAAGAGCAAGTAACCACCATCAACATGCTCATTAGAGAACAAACTCACATATTGCAAAAGTGGTATTTTCCACATGTGATATAGATGGGCTGGCATATGAAAACTCCTACACATTGCTAGGGATGTCCATGCCAAGTTTCACTCAAATTCAAAACCTTTTTGAGGTCATTTTGGGTATAGCTAGAAAAAGGGCAGTTTGAAACCATATTCAAATTCAAACTGTTTTATCCCATGAATTCAAAAATGGGAGGCATATTCTAACTCAGCACATTTTTGTGAGCTCATACACCAATTTTCACTCCATTTGGAGTTGATCTTGATATGAGCTAAGTGGGGCAAAGTCAAACTTTATTTGAATTTCAAACTAAACATGTGCTGAAATTCATTCAAACCAAACCCAATTTCAATTCTAATCAATTCAAATGGCTCATGGGTGAATAATTTGAATCACCATGGGTATTTTGGGGCTCACTGTTTACAACAGTGATTAGGAGTGAATTTCAGAGGTTAAAAACGAAAATGGGACCCACATGTCATCCACAGGGAGGATTCAACCGACTGAGACTTTTCTCACTCGGGTCGCCGAGCTGCAGCTGCGATCGCCACCGAGGGAGGCCGCCGCGCCAGCAGCTGCTTGGCCACGCGCGGGCACGAGGCGGTTCAGAGCCTTCTTAAGGCGTTCTTCCCCCTCCTCGGCCGAAGCTATCGCCATTTCCTCCCAGCAAGAACACAGCGCCGGAAAACTCCTTCCGCCGCTCAGAACCGATCGGAGAGCTCCGATCACAGCCTTCCCGTCCCCTCCAGAGCTACGGCAAGGTACTAGGAACCCTCCTCCTTCTTCCCCGTTGCTAAAACTCAGCTGAAACCGATTGATCCCGGCTATACCGAGAGTTCAATTTGGTGACCTAAAACCGCCGCACTTCGGGCTCCCGTGGACAGCCCAACCGGGGAGTTGTCACGCCCGAGCCAAGGCACCCTTGGACGCGCTGGTGACCGGTGCTGCTCACCCCCGAGCCACAGCTCGAGCGCTTGCTCACAAGCGGCGAATTTCCAGTTTTCCCCTTTCTGGGTACAGAACGACCTTCGGGTGCGGTTCTGTCAAATTCCTACTCTAGGAAGGATTAGAGGGCCTCAATCCGCTCTCACATACACTAGACACTGTAGCGCACAAGTTGCCTTCACAACCTTAGGTCTGAGAACCCCTGTAACCGGCGTATCTTGAAGTTTACCGACAACGGAGCATGAGGGAGGCATCGGGTGCACGGTGAAAGCCTACTTCGGGCCTCCCCCGAGCTGCTTCAAGCTCATGTCGACCTTCCCTAAGGTCCACTGATGCTCCCTGACCGGTTGCTCGAGTGATCGAGGTGCTAGGGAAGTCGGCCGACACGGCCGAAGTCTTTCCGAAGCCGCCGCTCGTCGCCGACCATGTGCCGGCCATTTTCATGGCAAGCTGACCCAAGAATCATGTTCCCCGAGTGAAAATAGGCAGAGGCGGCCAAAATCGTGAAGTTTGGAGCTTTACAGAAGCTGCCGGCGAGGTACCCCGGCAGCAGAGCGTGGGCGGCGAGAGGTAGACGAAGGGGGTGGACCCCAGCTGTCAGCGGCAGATATTTTAAATCGGGATCAGAATGCGGCCGGGATCTGGTGTGTTGGCGTGCAAAAACCCTGTGGGCCTCAGTGTGCTGTCGCCTCCGCGCCCAACACGTGTCCCGCGGGCCCCGGCAGATTTAAACTTTTCCCCCGATTTTCAGATTTCATTCAAACTTCAAATCCTCATAACTTGGGCTAGGAAACTCCAAATTGAGTGAATCAAATTTTTTGGCTTCAGCTCTCTGAGCACATTCCAGCAAATCAAGTTTCACTTCATGAAAATCCTTATTTCTCCAGAATTAATTCCTCAAAGTTTAAACTGTTTGGAATTTTAACTGGAGAATCCTTTGGAGTAAAATTCTTAAATTTCGCTGAGATGGTCACCAAAATATCCCTGAACTACCATAAAAATTCCAGATCCATTTGAGCTCATTTGATCCACCTAATGGGGTGATTAGTGAAACTGTTCCAGAGAAAATAGAAAATGTTCAGAAACATTTTCAGAATTTTCTCTGAAATTGTTTAGCTCATATCTCTAGCTTGGAACCTTCAAATTAAGTGACACCAACTCCATTAGAACCTTCTGAAAATCTTGTTTTCAGAAAGTCATAGTTTGTTTCATGAAAATCCTTAGAACACCCTAAACGCCTTCAATTAAGGTCAAGTACATAATTAATTATGGAGGGCTCAAATGAGCTTTGCTGCAACTAAAACTTGACCAAATCTCTGTTTAGGTTGTAACCAAGCCACAGTAAAAGTTTCACAGTCATTGGGTCTGTCTAGTAAGAGTTATAGACTTCACAAGTTTAAATTCAATCAAATGCATTTAAATTAATACATATCCTTGTATATCATGTAGTCACTAAGGTCGAGGAGGAACCCAAAGTCCTAGACTTTGTTACTCCGGAGGAGCAGCTAGCCTACAACCAAGAGCAGCAAGGCAAGCTCCGGTTTGCATTAACCTTTTTACAAATTTTTATTGTTTTGAGCACTTACTTGAGTATAATGATTCCTTGCAATACAGTCTTGTTTGGAAACCCAATTGCACAGCCAAGAAAAACCTTGGGTTGGGATTATAATTGAAAACCCCATTAGCTACTGTAATGCTAAGATAGAGTAGGATTCGGTACAAGTCGAGTAGTTGGAACTACTCGCGAGCATAGGCTAGAGGCACTCGACTCGGGTAGAGATAGCACATGATACACATGGCAAGAAAGATGAGACCGAGCGGAAAGTAAGGGCAGCAGGACTTTGGGGCCTGTGTACTATAGCTCCGTTTGTGTCGATTGAGGACCGAGCCGTGTGCAGGCCTGTTGAACAAGCTAGAACAGTACCGAAGAACTACCGGATATATGGGAACCGGGAAACCGATGTAACTCGGGTAGCTGGGTGTTGAGGCATAGGTGGTCGTTCAGAGGGTAGGTTGAGAGCTCGAGGTGTAAATCGGCTGGCGGCACTGAGATGCGCGTGCAGAGACCTCTTGCTCGGGACGATTGGACCGGTTCAACATTTGGCTAACGGGTGAAAGGTAGTTGCATACGGCGTCCGTGATGGTTGTTGTAGGCAACATCGAGTACGGGCGTACGTGACGGGTTGTTCGGGTAACCCTGCAGGTGTAAATCGATTATAATCGCCGTCCCTCGCGGTCAGTGAGTACCACTTGTTCACTGTACCGTGACGTAGAAAGAACAGGCTAGTTACATGTTAAAATGTTGCTGATTGAAAGATGGACTTTGATTGTTAATGATTTGTTGTAGTTTAGAGCTAACTAAAGTTCTTTTCAACTTTGGGCAAAGTACATGAGAGAAATGCGTTTCTTGTTTGATTGCGGCTCTCTCATGTGCCTTAGCGTAGGGTTCTCCACAACCTGCTGCTAAAACTTGAAAGTAAGGTTCCAATAATTAGGCGAGTCCTTTGCAAATTGTTTTACCTCATGTAACCATCACCCCTCATGTAGAAGTTCCATGTTTAGGAGAGACGGGTCAGTCTTGCTGAGCCTTCATGCTCACTGCTTGTCTTTGAAGCTTTTGCAGGGTTCTATGAGGAAGGGACTCCCGAGGAGGAGACGGAACCCCAGGAGGGGAATCCCATCGAGTGGGAGTCGTGCACGCCGCAAAGTTAGTGTGTGTGTGTGTGCTAGCAAGGACACATTCAAGGGCTGAACGTGCACTTGATGCGTAGTCTAGGCCCGTGAGTGTAGATTGGACTTATTTTGATGTACAAAGGTTCATAAACCACTTTATCTAGTAAATTTTTTGCTTCCACTTTATACCTTTGATGTGTGTTATTCGGTGTTGTGCAACGCAGTACCCCTCAGCGTGATCCTGGCTCGACAAGACCGTGGGGTCGTGTCAGAAAATATGCACAAGAGTGAGTTCTTTGGGAATTTCATACATACATGTGTTATGGTGGGGTAGCTAAGTGTGATGTGAGCATTAACCGCATTAAGAAAGATATAACATTTACGAGCAAACATATTTCAATATGGCATAATATGAAGACATGAAATAGCATAGTCATTACAAAATAACATAACGTGGCATAATGTGGCATAGTTATTACAAACCATCATAAAGTGAGTGTTTAAAGAGCAAGACTATGACTAGACTACTCCCCCTTATTCTCTCCCCCTTTGGCATCAAGGCACTGAAAAGGGAAAGAAAAGAGAGAAAAACCTAATTACTATCATCTTGATCTTCGTCTTGGTCACTTTGAGTCTCCTCATCCTCATCTTCATCGTCATCTTCATTGTCATCCTCTTGATGAGTGTGGGAGGTAGGAGGAGCAGCTGAGGAGGATCCAAAGTAGGCAAGCTCGTCCTCCGTGAGAGTGGGCAATTCTGTCACTTCGTCATCATCTGATGACGGTGGAGACATAGGTATCTCCATCTTGTCGCACATGGCCTTGAGATACTTCTCTTGGCGTTGCCTCATTTTCTGTGTGCGAACTTCCACCTTCCGGCAGGAGGAGAATATGGCCTTGAAAATTTTGAGCAGCCCACTAGAGGAGCTACTCGATGATGGAGGGACGGATGGTCCAGTAGAGAAGGATGGAGCTGCCGAGGAGCTCCTGCCCAAGGACGCAGGAGGGCGAGGAAGAGGAGTCGGCATCTGAGGACGTAGCTTTCTATGATTCACATCCTTCGCAAATTCCAGTCATGTGACTCTTTCTATCATGCACATGATGTATGGTGCATAGCCACAAGACCTGTTTGGGGTGTGGGAGATGTTGAAGATATCATTGTATATGTAGTCAAAGACATTGAATCTCTCTTCTTCATTGAGCAGCTTCAACAGGTTTCTGAGATACCCCTGTATCATCCCCACATCTCCATCTTTTGGAGCTAGAGTCATTCTTAGAATCCTGTCCAGCACTCCAAAAAAGGGTTTGATGTTGTGGGTTGAGGATGCCTCATAGGAGATATATGAAGGGTACATGAAGTCCAAGTCATCCTTTCCCAAGGTTCTCTCATTCTGAACTATGATCTTATAGTTCAAGTGCTCCCCAAGTCCAAGGATTCGAGCAAATTCATCATACAGGAAGAGTAAGCCACACCATTTGTCATCCAAGTGAATTTTCCTGTTTCCATAGGTGTGGAAGTAGCTGGTGGTGTAAAATTGGACTATAACCTCAATGTTCCAATCATACTGAAAGGCCATTAAGTCCTTGATTCTATGGCGTTCTGTTGCTTCAATTACTGCATCAAAAGCTTGATGCTTCTTGTTTGCCATGTATGGCCAGTCCACCCACTGAGCATCAACTACCGTTGTCTTCATTGGGAGATAGACAAGCCGGTAGTGTTCACAATGGAAGTCGCACCAGAAATGAGGGTCTGGTGTGGACTTCTCGTACTTATAAACCTCCTCTTATCGGAACCTTCGGGCTTTGTCGGCTCCATTCCCCTTGAAGGTTGCACTTGCCAAATTGGGTTGGCGGTTTGGGTTGTGCATAGGAGGTGCCCTCTCAAGAGGCCCAATAGGTCCCTGTGGGGGATTTTCCCTTCCCCGTATAGGGTTGTCTCGAATGACGAGTCCCCTGTTGGCTAAGGCCTTTTTCCTGGGAGGATCAGCTGCTTTGCCTTTTCCTTTGTCTTGGGTTGATTTTTGGGGCTCGGCATGTTGTTTTTCTTTCAGAGTCACCAGCCTCTTCTTCCTTGGAGGATCAATGGACTGAGAGGCTTGTGCTTCCCTGTCAGCCGTTTCTTTATCTGAGCCTCCCTTGCAGCAGCCTCTCCTGCCTCTGCCTTGGCTGCCGCACGATAAGCGGCTTGGCAAGCCGCTTCGGCCTCGGGGTTTGGAAAACGACTGTCGCTGGGTCCTGACATGATCTGGTGAGAAAAGAAGTACTTAGTTGATGGAGCATTGTGTTTGAACTAGTTTACAACCTCAAAGTTAGGGGCTAAAACTGTATCAGTCGGACTTGTCTGGGCCGGAGGCGGACTAGTCCGCTCCGGCCGGACTTGTTTGTTGGAGTCCGGACTAGTCCGAGCTCTATAGTTTTAAACCCTAACTTAGGTGATTTGATCACTAATTCAGCAAAGTAGCCACAATACTATGAGGGATTGCAATAATATGGTGTAGGAATATCAGAGAAGGCCTAAGGTACTAAAGGTGTGACCTAGAAATAAGATTTTCGTGAAAAGTCAAGGCTAGGTCAAAAAGTACCTTAGAGTGAAGAAATTTGATGAAATCCGTGGATCGAAGGAGAGGAAATGGTCGGAGAAGAGTTCCCCGCACTCCACAAGCCTTGAATCGAGGATGCCTTCGAGGGATTTGAGGGAGGACTCCAAAATCGCCAATGGGGGCGAGTTTTGGAGGAGAGAAGTGGAGTGGAGGTAAATGAGGGAGAGGGAAGGAATCAGCCCGACCCTTGGAGGTTAAGTCTCTAGGGGACGGACTAGTCCGGTCCTCAGTCCGGATTAGTCTGGTCTGTTGGACTAGGTCCGGACTAGTCTCTAGTCCGGACTTGTCCGGGTGCCGGGCGGACTGGTCCGTTGTGGACTTGTCCGCTGCATCTCGGACTTCTTAGGACGCCCGGACTTGTCCAGCCTCTAGGTCGGACTAGTCCGGCTCTTAAAGTCTGAAAAAATTCTTATATATTAGAATTTTGCCTTTGTTTGTGGTGGATTTTCTTGCACCTGCTATATGGTCCATATATAAATATATATATATCAAACACACAATTACATGATGACCAGAATATAGATAAAAATAATATGAGAGAAGAAATAGAGAAGGAACAAGTTTTTCACAATCGTGCATATTTTTGAAATTTGTGAAAAATTTTGAGGACTTCTATTTGCACAACTTTTCAACTCACATTTCTAGAGTCTAGGATATTCAGCTCATTTCGAAGTTCATAAAATCGTTTTTCATCTAGTGGTTTGGTGAAAATATCGGCTAGTTGTTTTTCAGTTCTTACATGTGAGATAGCTATGTCCCCCTTTATAGAATGATCTCTCAAAAAGTGATGCCGGATGTCTATATGTTTGGTCCTAGAGTGCTCAACGGGATTGTGGGCTATCTTAAGGCACTCTCGTTGTCACATAGGAGTGGAATGTGGTTCAGATTGTGACCATAATCCCTTAGAGTTTGTCGCATCCAAAGAAGTTGAGCACAACAACTCCCGGCTACGACATACTCCGCCTCAGCTCTGGAGAGAGCAATGGAGTTTTGTTTCTTGGATGACCATGATACTAGGGACCTACCCAAAAATTGACAAGTCCCTGAGATGCTTTTTCTATCTATTTTACATCCGGCGTAATCCGCATCGGAGTATCCAATGAGATTAAACTTAGATCCCTTTGGATACCATAATCCTAGGTTAGGTGTGTGAACTAGATATCTTAGAATCCTTTTAACGGCTGTTAAATGACATTCTTTAGGTGATGCTTGAAATCTTGCACATAAACATACACTAAGCATGATATCGGACCTAGATGCACAAAGATAAAGTAATTAGCCAATCATAGAGCGATATACCTTTTGATCCACGCTAGGTCCATCTTCATTGAGGTAAAGGTGCCCATTTGTTGCCATTGGTGTCTTGATGGGTTTTGCTTTGTCCATGTCGAACTTCTTGAGTATGTCTTGTGTGTACTTGGTTTGACTAATTAACGTGCCTTCCTTTAGTTGCTTGACTTGAAATCCTAGGAAGAACTTCAACTCTCCCATCATGGACATCTCAAACCTATCTGTCATTATCTTACTAAACTCATTACAAAAAGATTTGTTAGTAGAACCAAATATAATGTCATCGACATATATTTTGCACACAAAGAGATCATTGTCTACATTCTTTGTGAAGAGTGTATAATCTGCTTTGCCTATCTCAAAGTCATTATCAATGAGAAAGTCTCTAAGACACTCATACCAAGCTCTAGGAGCTTGTTTGAGACCATAGAGAGCTTTATGGAACTTAAACACATGATTAAGATATTCTTGGTCTTCAAAGCCGGGTGGTTGCTCCACGTACACCTCCTCCTTGATTGGACCGTTTAGGAAGGCACTTTTCACATCCATTTGATAGAGTTTAAAATCATGGTGAGTAGCATAGGCTAATAGAATACGAATGGGCTCAAGCCTAGCTACAGGAGCAAAGGTTTCATCGAAGTCCAAACGTTCGACTTGAGCATATCCCTTTGCCACAAGTCTGGCCATATTTCTCGTCACCACTCCGTGTTCGTCTTGCTTGTTATGGAACACCCACTTGGTGCCTACCACGTTTACATTTGGTCTTTTCACTAGCTCCCATACTTGATTTCTTGTAAAGTTGTTTAACTCTTCTTGCATATCTACCACCCAATCCGGATCCTTGAGTGCATCTTCCACCCTAAATGGTTCCAAGGACGACACAAAAGTTAGCTATTCGAGAACGTGTTGTTACCCCTTTTGTGATATCTCCAAGGATGTTATCAACGGGGTGATCTCGTTGAATGCTTTGATGAACCCTTGGGTGAGGCACTTGATTTTTGAGTGGTTTTCTTCTTCTTCTCCCCATTGATCAACATCATGTTTTCGATTTTCTCCTTCTTCAAATTGACCGTCTTGATCTTGGGGTGCTTGAGTTTGATCTTGAGTGAGAGGTGTCAATTGTGATGAGCTTGTAGCATCTTGTCCTACATTTTCTTAGGGGCGGACTTCTCCAAGCCCCATTCTTCCTAGTGCTTCACATGGTGCTTCTTCTTCATCTAATACACATTGATCAACTTGCTCCACTTGGGAGCCATTAGTTTCATCAAACACCACGTCACGTGCAATTTCAACGTACTTGTAGGTTTTGTTGAAGACACGATAAGCGTAGGTGTTTGAGTCATAACCAAGTAGGAAACCTTCATCAGATTTAGAAGCAAACTTTGAAGTCCTAGGCTTCTTGTTCAGAATATAGCATTTACTTCCAAAAACTCGAAAGTAGGAGATATTGGGTTTGTTACCGGTTAGGAGCTCGTATGAGGTTCTCTTCAAAAGTCGATGGAGGTAGAGGAGGTTTGTAGCATGACAAGCGGTGTTGACTGCCTCCGCCCAAAATCGATCCGAGGTGTTGTATTCATCGAGTATGGTTCTTGCCAACTATACGAGTGTTCGGTTCTTCCTTTCAGCCACCCCATTTTGTTCGGGAGTATAAGGTGCTGAAAACTCATGTTTGATGCCCTCTTCATCCAAATATTCTTCTACTTGAGTGTTCTTGAATTCAGAACCGTTGTCACTTTTTATCTTCTTGATTTTTGAGGAAAACTCGTTTTGAGCTCTCCTCAAGAACTTCTTGAGGATACCTTGAGTTTCTCCCTTATCATTCAAGAAAAATACCCAAGTAAAACGAGAATAATCATCAACAATTACAAAACCATACTTGTTACCGCCAATGCTTATATAGGTGACAGGGCCGAAGAGGTCCATGTGAAGCATCTCCAATGCTTGTTGTCGTCATCACATTCTTGGCGGGATGAGCAGTTCCAATTTGCTTTCCTGCTTGGCACGCACTACATGGTCTATCTTTTTCAAAAACAACATCTTTTAGTCCACGGATGTGATCCCCCTTTAGAAGTTTTTGTAAGTTCCTCATTCCAACATGGGCTAGTCTTCTATGCCACGACCATCCCATGTTGGTTTTTGCTATTAAGCATGTGTCAAGTTGAGCTTTATCTGTGGAAAAATCCACCAAGTAAAGCTTTCCCTTTAACACACCCTTAAAGGCAATTAAGTTATCACTTCTTCTAGAGACGGTCACATCCTCGTTAGTAAACAAGCAATTATAACCTTTCTCACATAGTTGAGATATGGACAATAGGTTATAATCTAGTGACTCAATGTGTAGAACATGCGAAAGAAAGTGTTGAGAAGGGATTGCAATTTTACCAATACCGAGTACCCTTCCTTGGCTGTTGTCACCGAAATAGATGCCTTCACTTGGATCATCATCTTCTTCATACTCAACGAACATTTTTCTCTCTCCGGTCATATGGTTAGTGGACCCAATATCTAGCACCCATTTAGTGCCACCGGAGGAGTAGGCCTGCAAAACAATTTAGGTCTTGCCTTTTGGTACCCAAATTTGTTTGGGTCCTTTCACATTAGCAACAAGAGATTTAGGCACCCACATACAGGTTTTAGGATTCTTGGGATGTGGTCCAACACATTTAGCCACAACCCTACCATACTTATCTTTGAATAAGACATAAGTGGTATCAAAATCATGATAAGTCATGGTAAGTCTATGATGAGCAAGGGCACACATAAATGAAGGATGATCACTATTGTTCCTAATTTTATAGAAACCCTCCTTGATGTTTTTGGTGACTCTATCATTTTTCTTTCCACCTCTAACGCAGCTAATGTTATCCTTAAATAGAGAAGACTTAGTGTTCAAGTATGCATTTGTTTCATACTTGATCTTCTTCTCATCAAGGACTATCTTCTCATGTTGAGTTTGACATTTTGCTTTCCTATGTTGTTCTTTTAAGTAAATAATCAAGGCACAAGCATCAACATCAATGTTTTGGCACTTAGCACATCTTTCACTCATAGAACCATTGGTTGATTTAGGAGAACTATTGGAGTGAGATGTGCTAGACTTAAGAGTGTCAAATTGCACTTTAAGAGTTTTGTGAGACTTGTTCATGTCATCACATTTTTCTTGAAGAGCAATATTTGAACTCTGGAGGCTTGTGAGAGCCTCCTTGCATGTAGCAAGTTCAAAGTCTAGCTTCTTATTCTTCTCCTTTTCTAGTTCTAGGAGCTTCTCAAGTTCAAGATTTCTCTCCTTCTCATAAATGAGCAAGTCTTCTTGTTTCTCGATAAGCTCCTCCCTTTCAACCAATTTCTCTATAAGCTTTTCAATCTTAACTATAGCATTTTTACTTAGGCCTTTGAGAAAGTCTTTAATTTTATTATCATTCTCACTATCCCTATCACTATCAGTATCATCATCACTACTTACAAATCTAGGAGAGAGTTTTGATTTTACCTTGTGCTTCATCTCCGTTGCCATAAGGCAAGTGTGGTTGCTGCACTTAATATTATCGCTGTTGGGTAAGAAGCTCTTGCTTGTTGAACAACTGCAACATTTTGAGATTGAGGATATACTCTCTTCTTCATGGTTGCTTTGACTCATCAAGCTTGATGTCTTTCTTCTTCCTCTTTGTCTCCCCATCTCCTCTCCAAGCGGTTAATCTTTTAGGAGAGTTAGGCTCTGATACCAATTGAAAGTTGCTTAGAGGGGGGTGAATAGGCTAATAAAACCTGAAACTATTGCAAAAAGCGGATAAAACTTGAAGCAGGCCGGACTAGTCCGGTCTGAGGGCGGACTAGTCCGGTCGAAGTGTAAAATTGTGTTTTAGGTTCCCTTTTAAGTTTGTTTGAGCGGAAGATATATGGTAGTCAAATAATATCACTAATTAGTTGTGAATGATTAGATTGCGAGATAGTAGAACAATTCACGGGTATTAACAAAATAAAAGCTTAACAAGTAATTCTAGTGAGCGAGTGAGATAGTAAAGGAACCAAGAGACACGATTTATCCCGAGGTTTGATTCCACACAGGAATCTACGTCCTCGTTGAGGAGTCCACCAAGGACCAGGTCTTTTCCAACCCTTCCCTCACCGAGCGATCACCAAGATCAAGCCCGGGCTCTTTCACTATCAATCAAATGTGAATACTATGCTCTTAGGGGCTACTCACACCTTGAGGCTCCCTACACCAACCAAGCAGTTCTAGAAATCAAAGTACAACTGTTAAGAACTCAAATTAACAGTTAGAGTGCAAGAGAATCAAACCGAGAGCTCAAACATCGATCGCTACGTCTTTCCTCTCACAAAACCACTAACTCCTTAAGATCCAATCTTAGAGGTCTAGAAGGTGAGAAAAGAGGCTTAGAAGAGCGCTAGGAATGAGTTTTCAGCGCTTGGGTTGTTGTCTTTTTAATTCTAAGCCGGGGGGTCTCCTTTTATAGAAATCCCGTCATCTATGTCACACCTGGTTTCTCCGAAGAACAACCGAGTGAATATCACATGTATGCCAGGATCATTTTCTCATACATGTGATGACAAATAGTGAAGCATCATTTATTACAAGCCAGGTGTCGAATATAAATAAGTCTTACATAGCATACGTCTCGATGGATGATAATAAGTTCATAATATGTAAGTAAAACAGCAGCGGAATATAAATCTTGTGGGCTCCGTCACAGGCGTTGCCCGGGGGACTCCATGAATCTAAAATCCTTCTTCGGGTCCGAAGTCTTGGTCATTGAACACCACATCATCCCCTTGACCTGAGCAGCAATTTAAACCAACAAATATGCAAGTTTGAGTACCGTTGGTACTCAGCAAGTGTGGGAAAGTTATGTCATGCATGGCTAGAGCAAGGAGAGGTTGAACTCATGGTTAAAGCACTATGCAATTAATACCAACCACCTTAGCTTATTAAGCACCTACATTACTACATAGGTGAAATGGTCCCAATCTCCCAACCCATCATCATAATCAAATAACCATAACATCCTTTCCAATGTCAAGCTCCCCGCTTAACATCCTCAACTTCCAAATTCATCATCCTCTAATCATGAATAAGTCCAAGCCGCTGTTGACCGTGAGCACGGCTGTCATGATAGTATTGACTCTGCAGAGTTTGCACCACTGTACCCACATGTAGTGATTTCATCCCCCGTTGCTGGGTGGACTAAAAGAACCTCCATTATGCCAGTGGCGAACCACATTCACACTTCCCAAGTGTTCAGCCAGGAGATCACTACGAAGCCTTTACAAAGGGATTCCCGACGAGCGTGGGCCCACTGAGGTTTCACCCCTAACAGCATACAAGAGGCTCCAACCCCGCTGCAGAGGCCCCCTCTTGAGCCTTGCCGTTCATATGGTAGTCCAGCTGACACCTACTCCCCGCACCATCCAACACACCCATACTACGCCGGGGATACACCTAATTAATTGGCCAAGCTGCCCCATCTCAGCATGTGGTTGGCATGGTAAAGCCAGGTTACATGCTCCATGAACCGGTCCTTAGGATCCAGGCAAGTACTAAACACAAACCCGAGTCTCGTGCACCCAGTACCAACCAAATCATCCAACTTGCCTCGATCCCTACCTCTACATAACTCATAATATCTCATTCAAGAGTAAGGTAAATAAATTGATGATCTCATATCCCAATTGAGACGGCCAGGACCTCGTCGGGTGGTGCCGTGTTATGCGGCACCCAACAGTACACGGGTTGCAGAAACACATCATATTACATAAATAGTTTAGCGGAAACGTACAAGAATGTTTTAAAAATAAGTTATATCAGAGTAAACTACAGCGGAAGACTATCACTATCACGACTCATATCTAAACTAGCAGCAAAGAAACAGTCCAGCCCGCGAACGTTTCTTACTAGCAACACGAAGACAATCTGCAGCGGCGAGGATGCTCTTTGAGTAAGCACTCGGAGGTTCCCGAGTCTCATCGGCACCCCTTCTCATAAACATCGAGTCAATTACCTGCAAAACAACTCGGATAGCATCCGTGAGCATAACGCTCAGCAAGACTTAACCGTCACCCTAAACGTAGTCAAATAATATCACTAATTAGTTGTGAATGATTAGATTGCGAGATAGTAGAACAATTCACGGGTATTAATAAAATAAAAGCTTAACAAGTAAAGTAAAGGAACCAAGAGACACGATTTATCCCGAGGTTCGATTCCACACAGGAATCTACGTCCTCGTTGAGGAGTCCACCAAGGACCGGGTCTTTTCCAACCCTTCCCTCACCGAGCGATCACCAAGATCAAGCCCGGGCTCTTTCACTACCAATCAAATGTGAATACAATGCTCTTAGGGGCTACTCACACCTTGAGGCTCCCTACACCAACCAAGCAGTTCTAGAAATCAAAGTACAACTGTTAAGAACTCAAATTAACAGTTAGAGTGCAAGAGAATCAAACCGAGAGCTCAAACGTCGACCACCACGTCTTTCCTCTCACAAAACCACTAACTCCTTAAGATCCAATCTTAGGGGGTCTAGAAGGTGAGGAAAGAGGCTTAGAAGAGCTCTAGGAATGAGTTTTCAGCGCTTGGGTTGCTGTCTTTTCAATTCTCAGCCGGGGGGTCTCCTTTTATAGAAATCCCGACATCTAGCCATTACCAACTAAAGTCCGGACTAGTCCGGTCCAAACCCCGGACTAGTCCGTTCTTGAGGGACCACTCACGTCACAAGGCTACCAACTAAAGTTTAGTGACCGTTGGACTCAAACGGTCATAAAACCCCGGACTAGTCCGACCAAGAGCGGACTAGTCCGATCTCAGTCAGGAACCTTTGTTCCATATGAGAACGGACTAGTCTGGTAAAGGCGGACTAGTCCGGCCCCAAGGGTGGACTAGGCCGGTCTTACCAGACTTAGTCTAAAAACTCTCTAATCTAGAGTTGCGGACTAGTCCAGCCAACTTCGGACTAGTCCGAGCTCACACAGGAACCTTTGTTCCGTCCTAATTCGGACTAGTCTGAAGGGATCGGACTAGTCCGGCCTGTGGAGCGGACTAGTCCGATGGCACTCAGAGACTTCTTCTCCGGACCTAAGCGGCTTAGTCCGCTTAGCGGACTAGTCTGGTTTCTCAGGCGGACTAGTCCGGCCTTCTGAGACTTAGTCTCATAACGGCTCAGACTCACACGATGACGGACTAGTCCGTCCTTGAGCGGACAAGTACGAACTCACTCAGAGATTCTTTATCCGGTCCAAAACGGATTAGTCCGGGTCTGAACGGACTAGTCCGGCCCATGGTCCGGACAAGTCCGGTCTCCCTTTTTTTCATACCTATGACTACTTCGTCTCATGATACTAACTTTCTACCTTCGTTTGAGCTCTCTAATGTTTCTCAAGCACTCTAAAGGAGAAGACCCTGTACACAACTAGAAAATGTAAAAATTAATAGAAAATTCTATTTTCTACTCTTTCAAGTCTTCTTCTTTTCCTTTTGCTTCTTGAGAGACTCCATATCCATTTCTTTGATAAACACCTGTGCTCATACTCAGTAAAAACTTATTAGTATCTTAATTGTCTTCATCAATCAACCAAAACCCACTGGGATTACCTAGATGCACTTTCAACATTATTTAGGTAGCCACGTGTCTAGTATTATTCCTTTTGTTGTACTCTTATGCAGTTGTTATGGATTAAAAAATATGTAATACAGTTTCTAATAAAAGTCATGGCTTGTAGTTGTAATACTTTAACAAACATTTTTATCAATGTAGAACTATTTGCTTAAATTAATATAATATATGCTCTTTTGTTACGTTAAAATTAAAGTAACTGCCTAGGATGGGGATAAAACTTTTTGTTTATGTATTGCAATATTAATATAACACCTACAGCGGTCGGGTTCGCTTCTCGCCGTGGGTTGGGGAAGGAATGGCACAATCTAGCAGTGATGGTAGACGTGGAGGAGCTCTCAAGGTGGACGCGACACAAAGGGGTTTCGGGAGAGGAGAGCTCAGACAACCTAACAAATGTCAGTGGCGCAGCACGTGACCTACGAAGCATGAAGTGTAGAAAGGCGTGCGGTGACACTTGGTTGTATGGCGGAGGCGTGATGGTTTGGGACACCGAGGCCTTGACGGGGAAGAGGAAATTCGGGTGGGACCCCGACGGGTCCAAGAGGTCCTGATGCGGCAACACTAGATCTGCCTTGCCTCAAACTCGTAGAAATCGTCTATTACGCTAAGACGGTTGTCTTGAAGCTGCCTAGGTTCACCTGCGTTTCCACCGGATGACCGGGAGGATGTATTGGGGCAAATATCCTATGGCCTCCATGGTTGAGTTGGGGGAGTCAGGAGCCGTGGCCATGGTCGTTTCCCTGACCAGCCTCTCCCTGTGAATGTGGTGGCATGGAAATTGGGAGAACCGGGGATGGGGACGGTGTTGGAGTGAAGATTAAGACTGTATGCACTCTCCCTCTAAAATATTTTTCTAAAAGAATATTCTCTATTATTTACAGTTACTCTAAAAGATTTCTTCATCTATTTTACAATATCTTGAGTTTATTCTCCTCTATATACTACTCTATACTATAAATGTAGGATATGGACCTACTGATCAACCAGTTCTATAGAGTTTTAGAGGATGAATAACGTTACTCTAACTTTAGAGTAACATTGTTCATCTCTCTATCGTAAAGTAACTGTTGTGAGGTTTCTCTGCTCTAAATTTAAAGGAACATTTAATGGAACGGTCATGGGCAACCTAATGGTTGTACTGGGCCTAAATCCTTTTTTTCAGGCAGAAACCCGTACTGCAGAATAAAACCCACATCCAACTCAAATGTTTACGGGTGTGGCATAAAATTAAACCCTTACTTGCATAAAATTAAAACCACACACATTGGGTGTAACATCCAACCGGGACATGGAACCACGGTTCCAAATTGCCATACCTATTTGGCACAGCTACACATGGCCTCCGAATTTGCAGAGACATTGTCTGGGTGGAAGAAATCATTCCCAAGAGATTGGATCAGAAGAAAGACTTCTAGCGCCAGAGAAAAATCATGTGGAGCTAGAACAATAGTTTGCACAGAATACTGGAATGCCTACTGTATCTAACTCCCCTGTCAAATGCAGTAGGCTTTTGTGGATTGCAGCACACACACAAAAGGAGGGATCAAATAATTCGACAAATGCTTTGATGAATTTTCCCACTTATAATTGGTAGCTCCACAAGCCATTAACATCCCAAGCTCAAATGAAAACAAATAAAATTTACGCCATATAGAATTGGTAACATCACTTTCTTGCATGACGGGGAACACTGGAGAAAGAAGAAAAATATACGTTCCAAAGTCGAGTGCTCCCTAAATTCATTTTCTCCTCTTGCCAGCACGACAGCAGGAAAAATGTTGCAATCCCACGGTTGAAATATACTAAAATATCTATAAAGATTTTAACAAAAATAGTTACGTAATGCCTATTGTTATCTATCATTGTGTAAAAATTTGTAACATAAAAGTACTTGTGCAATATGCAATGAAAAAAATCAACATGAATAGTTACGTGTTATAACTACTCACTTCAGACCAGCAACTCGCTACTATTCAAATGTCGATTTATCTTTTTCATCACAGCTTACACAAGTATTTGTTGCTTATGAAATTTTACATGATGATAAATGCCAATGTACACAATCACCACAAGAAAACGATATATTTTCGTAGGCCAGCCGAAAACAAAGTTATTTTCGTGAGCCACAATGTAGCTCACGATAATAATGCATATCTTCGTCGGCCTGCACATAGGCTCACGAGAATAATGCATATTTTCGTCGGCCTGCACATAGGCTCACGAAAATTATTCATATTTTCGTTGGCCTGCACATAGGCTCACGAAAATAATTCATATCTTCGTGGGTTTCTATGCCGTCCCACGAAATTATAGCGATGTTTCAGTGCAACGTATGAAATCAAGGTCTATTTTCGTGGCTTTCAGAGAGGCTCACGAAATTAATACAAATCTTCGTGGGTTTTTGTACCGGCCCACGAAACTATAGCAACGTGTTAGTGCAGCGCATGAAATGAAGGTCTATTTTCATGGGTTTCTGTAGGATCGAAGAGCACGTGAAAAGCTACCTAAGGGGCGTGAATGGTAGATTTAAACTTTTTAGTGGAAGCAACAAAAAAACCTCGGCAGAAAATCGATTGTTAAAGAAATCGTGTATGCGACTGATCTAAATGTGTTCAAATATGACAAAAGTGGTATATATTATAGAGAATCAAGTTACGAAGACACGACATTAAGAATCACGGAAACCCATCAAGAAAAACTCAAGTAATGATCGAAAATCAAATGAGGGTCAATCTGTTTACTCAAATAAAAACCAGATCTGCAACACTGCAAAAAACTCGTGTAGATCAGAAACTACAAATCCAATGATCGTGAAATTTTAACAGATGATATATAATCAATTTGTGAAGACAACCCAAAAAGAATCACGTCAATTGGATCTGTAAAACTCGAGTTATGATCAAACCACCGAAGCACTGTTGTGCTGTCCAGAAACTCGACGAGAAAGACTTGACAAAAACAAGTCGGACAAACAAGGCACAAAAGTTCCTCTTAATTACAAATTTTATTGATCAAAACATAAGAGGAACAGTCTAAAGTCGTCTTACCACGAGCTCTGGCCTCCCTTGCTTATATAACCAGCCCGCAGGCCAACCCAATTCGAACTAAGACTCTAGTCGTACTCAGTTTCTGAATCAAAACTTTCCATAACTGCTCAAGACTCGTCTATACGCAGATAGAAGCAATATTAAGACTTCCAAACACCTTAGGAACGTATCCCACATTTCTAAAACAACTCAACTTCGTGTCCCACATGAAATCCTATCATAACCAACTCAAATATTTCCATATTTGAGCCATAACCGACTCAGCCGCAGCCTGGGTCTATAATCAAGCCGGTTGGACCTTTCCTACCAATTCTTTACGTCCACATCTCTTCATCACGCCTTGGAACCATGTTGCCACGTCCATGCACTCCTTGCACACGTGCAAACACCTTCCAACGACGTCCACGATACCTTCATATGCATTGTTCTTGATCCAAACATGCTGAGCGACCTCCCAATCAACTCAACCACAATTCCTCCCGAACTCGGTTGTTGAACCTCATCTTCTCCCTAAGACTAGTTCAATGGATCCCATCACTAGCCATATCTTGAACTCAAGCAACACCTGCACATAAATAAACAACCAATACTTTTGAGCACAAGTTCGCGACTTGACTCACGTTAGTTCCGAAAACCACAACACCTTACGTGAACACCTCACATAAGCATGTTGCAAACCATAGCAAAATGTTAACAACTGTAAACAGCCATAACACTTCAAAAACTTAGTAAAAGAATACTAAGCAAACTTTCCATAGATGTAAAGCAAGTTCGAAACATTTGCATGGTAAAAACAGAACCATTGTGATTTAGCTCCGGACCTTGCCAAAGCTAACCGGACCTTGAGTCGGAGCTTACCAAAGCTAGCAGAACCTAGCACCAGAACTTACCAAAGCTAGTCGGACCTACCGCCAGAGCTAACCAAACACATGTTGGACCTATCCATAGCAAGTCAGACCTTACTCGAATCTTGTCGGAGCTCGGACCTAGAGTCGGACCTTGACAAAAAGAGTGTTTTGGCAGAATTCAAAACTTTTATCGTCATAGCCAATGTATTCAGCATACATAGGTCTCACAATCTCCCCCTTGATGAATGCATTGGCAACTCCACTTAAAATCTGAACATTGGCTTATTCACATGAAAAGTTTTGAAAACAATCAAATGAGAAAGAAATTTTGAAACAAAAATTCCTCCCCCTATACATATTTCTCCCCCTTTGTAAATCAGAAATAAAATGAAAAGAAAAACCAAAATTCTCCCCCTGAGAAGAATCGTGCCAAAACACTTGTGAATCGTGCAATGTGTGATCAATTTCTCCCCCTTTGACAATGCATTCAGCAAGGTTCAGAAGAGAAATTTTAATTGTTATGAGCATATTTATAACATATACATATAAAACAAAGCTCATCCAAGCCATACTATCAAGTAACTTACACTATCACATCAATGAGATACATAACGTAGTGTAAGCCATGCTAGAGATCAAGTGTTAAGTGCAATGATAAGCCATCTCAAAAAAAAGAAGTGTGATGCATGCATATTCTCTTGATCTTTTTCTCAATTTTTCATTTGAACATAAAATCTCAACATGTGAATAGTTGATTGATTATTTTTTCATTATTAAAAGAACTTGTGAGCATGCAACAAGTTTAAAACAACAAGAAAGTTTGATCATGATCATATTTAGTGTAAAAAATTATTCCAATTACTAGTCATGGCAAAAACTACAAAATGTATAACATGAGTAATGTAGTAAGAACTTTCAGGATATAAAAGGAATCACAAAGTCATATATGTATGAAATATTATGCTCATATTATTTTAAATTCAGATTCACACATGGACTTCCCAAGTTTCAAAACTCCCCCTCAATTTAAGCCATGAAAATGCATAATCCCTATTTCACTACGAATGAAACAAAAACGAGTGAAATCCAAAGGTTTTGTAAAAATGTCAGCCAATTGTTGTTCGGTATGTACATGGTGAAGCACAATGTTTCCTTTTTCAACATTATCACGGAGAAAGTGATACCTAATGTCAATGTGCTTTGTTCTCGATTGTTGCACGGGGTTTTTAGCAATGCAAATGGCACTAGTGTTATCACAAAATAGTAGAACACTATCAAGATCAACCCCATAGTCCTTAAGTGTTTGAACAATCCAAAGAATTTGTGAGCAAGCGCTAGCAGCAACTACATATTCAGATTCGGCTGTGGATTGTGCAACTGAATTTTGTTTTCTAGAGGACCAAGCAACAAGTGAATTACCAAGAAAATGACAAGCACCCGAAGTACTTTTCCTATCAATTCTACAACCCCCAAAATCAGCATCCGAAAAAGCTTTCAAAGTAACATTTGAGGAAGAAGGAAGAAAAATCCCAAATTCTTAAGTTCCATGTAAGTACCTGGTAATTCTTTTGACGGCTTGATGATGTGAAGCACGTGGGGAAGCTTGATATCATGCACAAAGACATACGCTGAAATGTATGTCCGGTCTTGATGCCGTGAGGTACAAAAGTGATCCAATCATACTTCTATGTTCTTTTTGATCCACGGGTTCACCATCTTCATCAAGTTCAAGTGTCATTGATGTACCCATTGGTGTCCGAAGAAACTTGATTTTGTCCATGTTGAAGCGCTTAAGAAGGTCTCTTGTACTTTGTTTGATGCACAAAAGTACCCTCTTTGGTTTGCTTGACTTGCAGCAACAAAAAGTATGTGAGTTCTCCCATCATACTCATCTCAAATTCTGAACTCATCATAGCTGAAAACTTGGACACAAGATCATGAGAAGCACAACCAAAGATAATATCATCCACATACACTTGAACGAATAATGAGTCATTGCCATGCTTAAGCACAAAAAGAGTTTTATCAAACTTGCCCATGGTAAACCCCTTTTCAAGTAAGGATGTTTTTAACCTATCATACTGTAAAGGTCCCAAAAGAATGAATAGAAAGAAACTTGAGTTTGCACAAATGTTGCTGTCATGTGTATGAAAAAGGGGGGGCTAGTTTAAACTTTTTACACATATGATAACACATGAGAGATTCCTATAAAACCAACTTAGGGTTACTTGCATGTTTGGACCCTAGGTGGGTTAAGACCACAGAGTTGAAGTACTCAAGTGCAATGGAAGGGTTTAAAAATCAGAATTTGAACTAAGTGTTCAACTCAAATTTCAAATGAGGGGAGGACATAATGGTACTTCAAACTGTTGTGTTCAAACTCTTGTTTGCAGCAGCTAACACAAGAATCAAATTGCATATTTGGATTACTTAGGTCCTAATTAGTGGGTAGGAAAAGTTTCATTAATTTTTGAAAAGGTTTGCTATCCATGTTTCCAAAAAGGATTCAAATGTGCAAAGAATTCAAATGTACATTTGAATTTGGAGGGAATTTGTCCAACTATCCAAATGCAGCTCAACTTTCAACTTTAAAACTTTTGGATTGATTATTTGCCAAACTATGGAGGTCTTTTTGCAGGAATGTTGAGTGGACCCCACCTGTTATTGGGGAGGTTAAAAATTGCAAAAGATCTTCAAATCTTCAGTCCTAAGTCTTCCACTCGACAAAACAGAGGCCTGACCAAGTGCCACCGCGGGAGCAGCTCCGAGCCACCTCCTCGTGCATGTTCCTCGCGCTGGCAGCTGTGCAGCGGTTCACCCCCTCCTCAACGTGATCGACTCTCCACACAGCCGAGCCAAACGCTCTTTGCCTCGCCCTCCTCGCGAAAAACACACCGAGCGGAGACTCGCCCCGCGCTCTCAGAAGCAACCGGGAAAACTGGGAAAATGTGTGCGTCCCACCTGAGCTTCTAAATGGCACCGCGAGTTCAGTGCCCATCTTCTCGGTGCACAAGCAAGCCGAGTACCGTCGTTCCTGAGCTCTAGAACAATCATCCGCGGCGGCCGAACCACAACCGAACGGAGGTCGCACGTGGACAGCTCGATAGGGAGTCTTTCACGGCTGAGCAAGAGTGGTTTCGGACGCGCTAAGACCCGGTGGTGCTCATCTCCGAAGCTCAAGCCGTGACATGATCCACCGAGCGCGAATTTGAGAAAACTCCTCCGGCGGGCACAAACTGACCTTCCGGCACGGTAATCCCGAATTCGATCCCTCTGCTCATTCCTAGGTCGTGAAAACTTGCATACAAGACCACCAGTAGTCGGCGATCATTAGCCCTTCACATCCCTAGCGTGAAAATGCATGTAGGCCGAGTATTTCTAGGTTTTCTAACGGTGACCGAGGCAGGGAGAATCGGGTTCACGGTGCAACCATTGTTAGAGCCTTCCCCGAGCCTTTCTATGGCCATGTCGACCTCCCGTGGGATCCACCGATGCTGTAGAGCCCTCCCACCGAGGTTTTAGCAGGCTAGAGGAGTTGGGCGACGTCGCCGAAATGGTGTCGAGTCGCCGCACCGTCGCCGGCTATGTTAGATCCACCGCCGGTCAGGAGAAATGATTCCACCGTGTTCAGCATGTGGGTTTAGGCCCTAGAAGCGAGAGGTATCTCGGCCGATAGGCCGGAATCCAGCGAACTCCGGTGAGCCCGACGGCGCGCGGGCGCGGGTGGCCGGAGGTTGAAGAAGACCCGGCGGGTCCCGCGTGTCAGCGACAGAGATTTGAATTGCTGATCTGCTGTGGCGCTGGGATCTATTGTGGCTGCACGGGAAGAGTCCAGTGGCCTCGTGTGGCTTACCTCAGCGAGTGACACATGGTCCCCCTGGACCCACGCGCAGGATTTAAACTTTTCCAGTTTAATTGAATTCCAGAATTTCCCCCAAACTTTAGAACCTCATAACTTTGCTAGGAAGCTCCAAATTTAGTGATTCAAATTGGGTTGGATTCATATTGAATAGCTCTATCCAAATATGCAACCCAATTTGTATGAAACTCATTATTTAATTCTGGAAAATCCTTTAAAGCTTTTCAGAAAAAGTATTTTAGAGGGAGTTTGGTTCATCCAAAAATCCAAACATTTTTCCAGTATATTCTTTAGGACATTAGTGGACACCTGTAAAAGTTTCAGCTCATTTGGCGTTGGTTTTCTTAGGAGAATTCTGATTTCAAGTTTCTGTGTTCAAATGGATACAGAAACAATTTCAGAAAATGTCCAAAACTTGGAAATTCAGTTCTAGGAAATTCGTAGCTCCAAAGATCCTAGGAAAATTCATGCATGCTCCCTGAGCTATGTTTGAAAGTTTAGTTCAATTGAATTTGCATGAAGGTGCAAGTTTATTCAGAATTAATTCCCTTTTTTCTTAAATGCTTCGGGAATTGTTCTGAGTGATCTACTCATTGAAAATTTCTAAATTTTGGTCCAGATTAATTTATTGTTACATGGAACTCTCCAGAAAATTTTCAGCTCCATTGCAGCTCTGGATCACCACTGTGCTGTTCAACCTATTTAGATGAATATCACACAAGGGGTGAACAACACATCTCACTTGATCATAGTGTTTAACCCCAAGCACAAACCACTAGCACCAGTGTCATTTTAAATTCTTAAATAGAGTTCCAGTTTTTAAACTTTTTATTAGAACTTCTTATCAAAATCTTTACAATGAAACATATATCCATATTCATTACGTGTAGCATCTACGTGAACGATTTGAAGTCATCGGAGTGGAGATCAAGGAAGGAGGGAGGCAATAGATCAAGCCAAGTGGTCTTAACTGTCACACCCAGTTTTTCCGAAGAACAACCAAGTGAATATCACATGTATGCCAGGATCATTTTCTCATACATGTGATGACAAATAGTGAAGCATCATTTATTACAAGCCAGGTGTCGAATATAAGTAAGTCTTACATAGTAAATGTCTCGATGGACAATAATAAGTTCATCACAAGTAAATAAACTAGCAGCGGAATATTATTCTTTAGGGCTCCATCACAGGCGTTGCCCGGGGCCTCCATGAACCTAGAAACCTTCTTCGGGTCCAATGTCTTGGTCATTATACACCACCTCATTATCTTGACCTGAGCAGCAACATAAACCAACAAAAAATGCAAGGTTGAGTACCAATGGTACTCAGCAAGTGTGGGAAAATTATATCATGCCTGGCTAGAACAAGGAGAGATTGAACTCATGGTTAAATCACTACGCAATTAATACCTATAACCTTAGCTTATTAAGCACCTACATTACTACACAGGTGAAATGGTCCCAATCTCCCATCCTATCATCATAACCTAATAACCATAACATCATTACCAATGTTAAGCTCCCCACTTAACGTCCACAACTTCCAAAAACCATCACTCCTCTAATCATGAATAAGTCCAGGCCGCTCTTAACCGTGAGCACGGCTGTCAAGACAGTTTCGACTCTGCAGAGTTTGTACCACTGTACCCACATGTAGTGATTTCATCCCCCGTTGCCGGGTGGACTAAAAGAACCTCCATTATGCCAGTGGCTACGATCCGCATTCACACTTCCCAGGTGTGCAGCCAGGAGATCACTACGAAACCTTTACAAAGGGATTCCCGACGAGCGTGGGCCCACTGAGGTTTCACCCCTAACAGCATACAAGAGGCTCCAACCCCGCTGCAGTGGCCCCCTCTTAAGCCTTGCGGTTCATATGGTAGTCCAGCTGACACCTACTCCCCGCACCATCCAACACACCCATACTACGCCGGGGATACACCTAATTAATTGGCCAAGCTGCCCCATCTCAGCATGTGGTTGGCACGGTAAAGCCAGGTTACATGCTCCATGAACCGGTCCTTAGGATCCAGGCAAGTACTAAACACAAACCCAAGTCTCGTGCACCCAGCACCAACCAAATCATCCAACTTGCCTTGATCCCTACCTCTACATAACTCACAATAGCTCATTCAAGAGTATGGTAAACTAAACTGATGATCTCATATCCCAAATATCCCATTCTAAGCATGGCTAAGCATATTCATGTAAATAAATGACATGACCAAAATAAATCCCAACCCAAGCTACAAGGAAAACAAGGTAATGCAATTCTAGGGAAACTTCCTAGCATGGGTTTCATATTTCATTTGACAATGCAAATAATTCTATCTACACATCCTAGCATAGGATCAAAGTGGTCAAGGACACTTGCCTCCTTCTTGCTGCTCTTGAAATGGGTAGTCCTGATCTTGGAAAGGGTTAACTTGCTCTTGAACAGGTTCTACTTCATACCATCACACATAGCAAAAGAAAAACAACAATCATAAGACATAGTTCACACTTCTACTTCATACAAACCACACATTCATATTTATGAAATTCATTCACCATTATATGTGTTGTGGTTACTTTGTGTGTTGATCTGTGGCTTGCATACACTTTTATTTATATGTGTATGATTCCTACTTTGGTGTTCATATTTATACTTACATACTATATATATATATATATATATATATGTGTGTGTGTTTCAGTTTTAAATAAATTCCTTACATTAAACTACCAAGTATGTGTGAAAAGTATTTTTCTTCTCCATATGTGCCTTCATAATTTCTACCAACCCTAAACTGAACTCTTTGGATTTTAAAAACTCCATTTATCATTTACTAGTTGCTATATTTTCAGATTTATATTCCTATGCATAATTGTGTATTTTATTATGAAACTAGTAATACACATCATCTAAACAGTATAGGTTTTGGTCCTAAATAATTTAATAACATATTTTGACCTTGGCCTCTGATGTAAACTATTTCATAATTATTTTCCCTATTTTTCTATAGCTATTCTTTACTTAAAAATGTGTCCCTATACTAAATAATGTGAATAATAAATGAAACAGATTCATTTCAGCCCAAAATATATTTTTATCTCACTCCAAAGTTTTCTAAGTACTGAGAAAGTTTTTAATTAATTTTGACAATTATGTTTGTCCCACTTTTTAATTTTTAAACACTAGTTACATATTCAATTTTCTAAATTAAATACTAAACAGGGCTAAAATAATGAACTCACCCCATTACAGGGTCTATAATATTATTTTCATAATTTCCAGGGGTCTATCTACACTTATCAGAGGTGTTTTTCCTAATTTTTATTAAGTCCAGGGGCTAAAACTGATTTTTAAATGAATTTACATGATTTTCTGGAGTTCCAGGGGCTAGATCAGAAGTTTTTGGGGCTAGCTCTTATTTCCCGAGAACCCCAGGGGGTAGCACGTAAGAATTCCAGTCTTTATAACGCGGGGCTGACGTGGACCGTCCGATTTTAAACCGACGGCTGAGATTATAACATCGAACCGGTACGTGGGGTTTTAAAGTCTACCGTGCGATTTAAAATAAACGGCGCACAAGCGGCCACGTCGCTCTGATCGAGCGCGGGCGGCGCTGCCGGCGGCGCACGGCGGCGGGAAGCGGTGATCTCGCCGGAAAGTTTCGGATCCTCGAGAATTCTGCCTAGAACTGTGATCCTATGGCATAGATCGGTAGAGGGGAGGTCAGGGATCTCACCTCGGGGGTTTTCTTGAGCTCGGGGGTCCTGGAAAGTGATCGGCGGCGAGGTCCGAGGCAAAACCACGGCGAAGCTCGTCGGCGCTGTGTTTACACCGTAAGTCTCCGAGTTTTCTGCACCTGCAAGGTTCCCCGGAGGCGGTGGATCAAGACCAGCGAGTTAGATTAGAGTTTCCGAGCTTAGATCGGCCAGAATTCACCGGCGAAGTCTCGGTGCTCACCGGAGTAAAAATCGGCGATCGCGTGGGAAAAACCGATCGGGGCTGGGGTTTTTATAGCCGGGGGAGGGCGGTGAGTTGGTTGTGATCGAGTTTGAGTCTTCCGGGATCAGAATTCGGGCTGAGGGACGCGGTTTTCAGTCGGTTACGATCGCGCGCGCTCGGGGGAAAAAGTCCGGGCCGCAGACGCTCCGGGTTAGGGATGACAGGTGGGTCCCACCTGTCTGTGAGAGATAGCGCGGGCGCGCGGCTGCGGGCTGGCGCGGGGGAAACTGGGCCGGCTGGGCGGGTTTCGGCCCACTGGCCGGTTTTTTCCCGTTTTCTCTTTTTCTTTTTCCATTTCTTTTCTGATTTGAGTTTAATTTGAATTCCAGTTTGAATTTGAATTTTTGCAAAACATGCAACACCTCCAAAAATTTTTAAATTCCCCTCTGAACATGGTTTAGTGTTTTGAATCAAAATTTTGGGGTGTTACAGCTCTACCCCCCTTAAAAGAAATCTCGTCCTCGAGATTGGTGTTTCTAAGAAAACAATTCCGGAAATTGTGCCTTGAGCTCATCTTCCCGTTCCCAGGTGGCTTCCTCTTTTGAGTGATGCTTCCACTGCACCTTGCACATCCGGATTCTTTTATTTCTGGTGAGGCGTTCCATTGTCTCCAAAATCTTGTATGGTTGCTCGGCATAAGACAAATCTTCAGCTACATCCACTTCATTCATGGGTAACACCTCCTCAGGCGTCCTCAGGCATTTCTTGAGTTGTGACACATGGAATACATCGTGCACGTCCGATAGATGAACCGGTAACTCTAGCTGGTACGCCACTTCGCCTTTTCTTTCCAAAACTTGAAAGGGTCCGATGTATCGAGGTGACAACTTCCCTTTCACCTTGAACCGACGAAGTCCTCTGATAGGGGACACCTTGAGATAAACATAGTCTCCCACGTTGAAAACGAGCTCTCTTCTTCGTACATCAGCATAACTCTTCTGGCGGGTTTGTGCTATCCTCAAGTTGTTGCGAATCTCCCTCACCTTCGCCTCGGCTTCTTGTAGCACTTCTGGACCAAACACTTTACTTTCTCCTGTTTGGTTCCAAAATAGGGGAGTTCTGCACTTCCTTCCATACAAAGCTTCAAATGGTGACATCTTCATACTAGCTTGATAGCTGTTGTTATAGGAAAACTCCGCATACGGTAAGTTCTTGTCTCAACTCCTATTGTTTTTGAGTGCACATGCCCTTAACATATCTTCAAGGATCTGATTGGTTCTCTCCGTCTGCCCGTCAGTTTGGGGATGATAGGCAGAGCTGAAGTTCAGATGGGTTCCCATGGTTTCATGCAACTTCTGCCAAAACCTCGAGGAGAACTGTGTCCCTCGGTCCGACACTATCTTCTTTGGCACTCCATGGTAACACACAATCCTTGACATGTACAATTCTGCCAATTTGGATCCGCTGTAGCTTTCTTTCACAGGGATGAAATGAGCTACCTTGGTTAGCCTATCAATAATGACCCATATTGAATCATACCCGGATTGGGTCCTAGGCAATCCCACGACAAAATCCATGCTGATTTCTTCCCACTTCCATTCAGGCACTTTGAGTGGTTGCAATAATCCCGCGGGTCGTTGATGTTCTGCTTTCACCAACTGACAGGTGTCACATAGAGCAACATGTTCCACGACATCTCGCTTCATGCCATACCACCAATACCTGCTCTTGAGGTCCTGGTACATCTTCGTACTCCCAGGATGAATGGAATAGTCAGAATCGTGAGCCTCCTTCAAAATTAATTCACGGATCTCCTTTACTTCTGGCACACAGATCCTTTTCCCGTGCCACACCGTTCCTTGTTCATCCTCTCTAAAACCAGGAGCTTTATTTTCCTTGATGAGATGTCTGATCTCTTGTATCTTCTCATCATTCTTTTGGCCCTCGCGTATGTCTTGCTCGAGTGTGGAGTCCACTTCCATGGCGATGGCTTCACCACTATTTACTAGACATAGATTGAGCCTTATAACCTCGTCCTTCAATTCTGCGGGCATGTCCTTCAAGCTCAACTTATTGACCTGCACTTTCCGACTCAAAGCATCGGCCACGACGTTTGCTTTCCCGGGATGATAGTTGATGCCCACATCAAAGTCATTGATTAGCTCTAACCATCTACTTTGTCTGAGGTTGAGATCTGGCTGTGTGAATATGTACTTCAAACTCTTATGATCCGTATATATCTCTGTCCTCTTCCCCATCAAATAGTGCCGCCAAATTTTCAACGCGTGTACCACTGCAGCTAGTTCTAGGTCATGTGTAGGATAGTTCTTCTCGTGCTTCCGAAGCTGCCGGGATGCATATGCCACGACATGTCCTTCTTGCATGAGAACACATCCCAACCCATTTCCAGAGGCATCGCAGTACACTGTGAAATTCTTCTGCATATCTGGCATAACCAGCACTGGGGCTGTTGTCAATCTCTTCTTTAGCTCCTGAAAGCTTGTATCACACTGTGGCGTCCAGGTGAATGTGATTCCCTTTTCCAACAATTTGGTGAGAGGTCTCGAGATCTTGGAGAATCCCTCAATAAACCGTCGATAGTATCCAGCCAATCCCAAAATGCTTCGAACTTCCCCGACATTTTCAGGGGTCTTCCACTTCTGGATATCCTCGATTTTGGCGGGATCTACGGAGATTCCTCCCTCCGAGATTATATGTCCTAAAAAGGGAACTCTCTTCAGCCAAAACTCACACTTGCTCAACTTGGCATATAGTTGGTGTTCTCTCAGCCTCTGTAACACCAACCTTAGATGTTTCTCATGTTCTTCTTCATCTTTGGAGAAGACGAGAATATCATCTATGAAAACCACCACAAATTTGTCCAGATATTCCATGAATACCTTGTTCATGAGGTACATGAAATATGCCGGGGCATTGGTTAGCCCGAAAGGCATGACAGTGTATTCATACAGTCCATACCGAGATACGAAAGCTGTCTTGGGAATATCAGATTGCCTTATCTTGAGTTGGTGGTATCCCGACCTGAGATCAATTTTCGAGAACACACAAGCTCCCCTCAACTGATCAAACAAGTCTTCAATGCGGGGTAATGGGTACTTGTTCTTGATGGTTACCTCATTCAAGGCACGGTAATCCACGCATAACCTTTGACTTCCATCTTTCTTAGGCACAAATATCACCGGAGCTCCCCATGGTGAGGAACTAGGGCGAACATACCCCTTCTCCGTCAATTCTCTCAAATGATCCTTGAGCTCTTCTAGCTGCTTGGAGTCCATTCGATAAGGTCTCTTGTATATCGGGGCTGTTCCCGGTACTAGCTCAATTGCGAATTCCACGTCACGGTCGGGAGGCATACCTGGCAATTCCTCTGGAAAAACATCCGGATATTCCCTGATAGTCCTGATTTCCTCAACTTTCACCTCCACTTGATTTAATTTGATGTCCCTCCTAGGCTCGTGTATTGTTATGAACTTTACTATGGTGCCACTGGGGTGAGTTAATTCCACCGTTCTGGTCAAACAATGGATGATTCCTTTATGTTTGGTCAACCAATCCATACCCAAAATAATATCTATCCCTTGTGAATCTATCACTATGAGGTTAGCCGTAAATACTACCCCATTAATGTCTAGGTTCACTTTGGGACACACTTGTCTTGTCCTTATTTCTCCACCTGGAGAGTTTACCGCTAGCATATGGTTCATTTGTGTGGTTGCTAGGTCATGCTTCTTAACAAACCCTTGAGCAATGAACGAGTGGGTAGCACCAGAATCAAACAGCAGAGTTGCAAGGTGTAAATTGGCAGGAAACTTACCAACTACCACGTCGGGTGCCTCTTGTGCTTCCTCCATAGTGACGTGGTTCACCCGTCCTCTCATTACATTCTGCTGCTGTGGCTGCGTGGGCTTCTTCTTTGGACACTTATGGGCGTAGTGCCCCACTTCACCACAGCTGAAACATTGCACCCCAATCTTAGATGCTTGGCCCTTGCTGTCTTGGGGTTGGTTTGGGGGTCCTTGCACTGCTGGTCGAGGTGGATACGCGGGGCGAGGCTGCTGCACAAACTGACGTTGCGGCTGTGCTGGTACTGCCGGAGGCCTGAAATTTGGGTTGTACCCTCTCGGTGCTGAATAGGGTACCGCAGCACGGCTCGTCTGCCCCGTAGGTTGCTGCATCAAACGTGGGCGGGTGTTGCTCCCTGAGGCTTGATGTGACCACCCAGACTTCCTCTTATTCTCATTTTCCAGGGCCTTTAGCTTCCTTTCCACCACAAATGCTCTGTCCACCATCTTTTGAAAGCTTTCATACTCATTTGAGGACATTGCACACTGCATTTCTGCGGTAAGCCCTTCCACGAAACAATCTTGTTTCTGCTCATCAGTCTCTATGTCCCGTGGAGCATAACGGGATAGTTGAGTAAATTTAGTGAGGTATTCCCTCACCGTCATATTTCCCTGCTGCAGTCCCAAAAACTCCTTCCTCTTGTTTTTGAGTTCACCTCTTGGGATGTAATGGTTGCGGAAGCTACGCTTGAACTCTTCCCAAGTGATGTTCTCAGGGTCATGATGGGCGGCCACGTAGGCGGTCCACCAATCAGCAGCAGGTCCATGCAATTGATGAGAGGCAAACAGCACCCTCTCATACCCTTGGCATTGTATAATCCTCATCTTACTTTCAATGGTCTTCAGCCAATCATCTGCCTCCAGAGGTTCAGCAGCACTTGCAAACTTTGGAGGTTGAGTTCCTAGAAACTCACTCAACCTTGGTTGGCGTGGTGCAGCTTGTGTAGGTGGAACTTGATGCAAGTTGGCCACCACTTGAGTCAAGTTCTGGATAAGCTGATTTTGATTCTCCAGCATTTGGTGGAGAGGATCAACTTCTTCACGGCGACCTCCCCGGTCCTGGCCTCCAGAAATATGAGGGTTGCATGCCTCATCATTGTTGTTGGCGGGGTTGGCAGCACGTCCTTTTCCTCTTCCGGCCATCTGGCAGAATCAACCAATGTTAATTTGAAAGCATTTAGTATCATCTTACTACTTTCACTTGTTTGTACTTTGAAGTGTTGAGTCTTTGTTAAAATTTTACGAGGGTTTATATCTCACACCAAATAAATGCACTATTATTTCCTGTGGGTTTACACACCAAAGCAAAACAATTCGAAGACGAGGCTGTGGACAATTGCTCATGGCTTCCACAACTCACGTCACACACCAAGCATTATCACACCATTAACTACGTAACGACTCGACTACTCGACCTCTCGCTAGCTAAGGGAAAGACTCTACACTACTCGTTCTCTTGAGCTGGCTCCTCGGGATCTTCCTCCTCATTTCGGCTACCTTCTGACTCTGCTTTGGGTGGGGAGGCTGCTGGTGGAGAAGTGCGACGACGCCTGATCGCTCGGCGATCCGGGGAGTCAGGAGTCCATGTATCACTCACGGTGACACACAGTTCATTCCCATCTCCTCTTTCTCTCGCCTTTAAGCAAGCTCGCAGCAACGCCTCCGTTTCCTTCAGGGTGTCTCGGACATCCTGAAGCTCTTGTTGACACTCCTGCAGTCGAGTGCTGAGCATAGCAGCATCCTCCAAGCACAAGTCCATGTGCTCATGGGAAGTCCCTTGCTGCACCGGTGGGTACTTGTAGTCCGTGGTACCACTCTCACGTTGGAGGACATACATGTACTCAGTTTTGTCCAAGTGGCGACGATAGATGTGACTCTGGCAGGTGATGGCCTCCCAGGTGACATCTTTCTCCGCATCGACCTGTGTTGCTCTACTAGCTGGAGAGTGGTGGATCTTCAGCAGCTGATTTTCGTGTATTATCCTCATTTCTGAACTCCATTCTTCCCTCTTCTCACGGATGGTCCTGGTGGAGTTATAGTGGATGATTAGCTTGCCCGTATTGCCGGCGGCTTCGAGCATACGCCGAAGTCGGCGCAACAAGTCTCCTACTGCCAATCCGTAGGAAAGGTACGTCACTGGGCGACTCTCCTCTCTTTCGGCAAGGGCAACTACGGGAACTCTCCCTCCTGTGGACTTGCGGGCGGTGCGAATCATGCGAACCATCTAAAACAAAAAGAATTTAAATTTAGGTTAGATAAACTTTTTAAACAAAAATCCCATTTTGAATGAAAATTTGGGGTAAGATGAAGAAAATGACTCCTTAAATAACACTCTTCAACCCACACCTTGGAAAATAGTTTTTTTAAGAAAATAGGGCCCTTAAATACGTCCATTTCTACCTAGGTCCACGTTCCTACGGGCAACCTTGGCTCTGATACCACCTCTGTTACACCCGGTTTTTCCGAAGAATAATCAAGTGAATATCACATGTATGCCAGGATCATTTTCTCATACATGTGATGACAAATAGTGAAGCATCATTTATTACAAGCCAGGTGTCGAATATAAGTAAGTCTTACATAGTAAATGTCTCGATGGACAATAATAAGTTCATCACAAGTAAATAAACTAGCAGCGGAATATTATTCTTTAGGGCTCCATCACAGGCGTTGCCCGGGGCCTCCATGAACCTAGAAACCTTCTTCGGGTCCAAAGTCTTGGTCATTATACACCACCTCATTATCTTGACCTGAGCAGCAATATAAACCAACAAAAAATGCAAGGTTGAGTACCAATGGTACTCAGCAAGTGTGGGAAAATTATATCATGCCTGGTTAGAACAAGGAGAGATTGAACTCATGGTTAAAGCACTACGCAATTAATACCTATAACCTTAGCTTATTAAGCACCTACATTACTACACAGGTGAAATGGTCCCAATCTCCCATCCTATCATCATAACCTAATAACCATAACATCATTACCAATGTTAAGCTCCCCACTTAACGTCCACAACTTCCAAAAACCATCACTCCTCTAATCATGAATAAGTCCAGGCCGCTCTTAACCGTGAGCACGGCTGTCAAGACAGTTTCGACTCTGCAGAGTTTGTACCACTGTACCCACATGTAGTGATTTCATCCCCCGTTGCCGGGTGGACTAAAAGAAACTCCATTATGCCAGTGGCTACGATCCACATTCACACTTCCCAGGTGTGCAGCCAGGAGATCACTACGAAACCTTTACAAAGGGATTCCCGACGAGCGTGGGCCCACTGAGGTTTCACCCCCTAACAGCATACAAGAGGCTCCAACCCCGCTGCAGTGGCCCCCTCTTGAGCCTTGCGGTTCATATGGTAGTCCAGCTGACACCTACTCCCCGCACCATCCAACACACCCATACTACGCCGGGGATACACCTAATTAATTGGCCAAGCTGCCCCATCTCAGCATGTGGTTGGCACGGTAAAGCCAGGTTACATGCTCCATGAACCGGTCCTTAGGATCCAGGCAAGTACTAAACACAAACCCAAGTCTCGTGCACCCAGCACCAACCAAATCATCCAACTTGCCTTGATCCCTACCTCTACATAACTCACAATAGCTCATTCAAGAGTATGGTAAACTAAACTGATGATCTCATATCCCAAATATCCCATTCTAAGCATGGCTAAGCATATTCATGTAAATAAATGACATGACCAAAATAAATCCCAACCCAAGCTACAAGGAAAACAAGGTAATGCAATTCTAGGGAAACTTCCTAGCATGGGTTTTATATTTCATTTGACAATGCAAATAATTCTATCTACACATCCTAGCATAGGATCAAAGTGGTCAAGGACACTTGCCTCCTTCTTGCTGCTCTTGAAATGGGTAGTCCTGATCTTGGAAAGGGTTAACTTGCTCTTGAACAGGTTCTACTTCATACCATCACACATAGCAAAAGAAAAACAACAATCATAAGACATAGTTCACACTTCTACTTCATACAAACCACACATTCATATTTATGAAATTCATTCACCATTATATGTGTTGTGGTTACTTTGTGTGTTGATCTGTGGCTTGCATACACTTTTATTTATATGTGTATGATTCCTACTTTGGTGTTCATATTTATACTTACATACTATATATATATATATATATATGTGTGTGTGTTTCAGTTTTAAATAAATTCCTTACATTAAACTACCAAGTATGTGTGAAAAGTATTTTTCTTCTCCATATGTGCCTTCATAATTTCTATCAACCCTAAACTGAACTCTTTGGATTTTAAAAACTCCATTTATCATTTACTAGTTGCTATATTTTCAGATTTATATTCCTATGCATAATTGTGTATTTTATTATGAAACTAGTAATACACATCATCTAAACAGTATAGGTTTTGGTCCTAAATAATTTAATAACATATTTTGACCTTGGCCTCTGATGTAAACTATTTCATAATTATTTTCCCTATTTTTCTATAGCTATTCTTTACTTAAAAATGTGTCCCTATACTAAATAATGTGAATAATAAATGAAACAGATTCATTTCAGCCCAAAATATATTTTTATCTCACTCCAAAGTTTTCTAAGTACTGAGAAAGTTTTTAATTAATTTTGACAATTATGTTTGTCCCACTTTTTAATTTTTAAACACTAGTTACATATTCAATTTTCTAAATTAAATACTAAACAGGGCTAAAATAATGAACTCACCCCATTACAGGGTCTATAATATTATTTTCATAATTTCCAGGGGTCTATCTACACTTATCAGAGGTGTTTTTCCTAATTTTTATTAAGTCCAGGGGCTAAAACTGATTTTTAAATGAATTTACATGATTTTCTGGAGTTCCAGGGGCTAGATCAGAAGTTTTTGGGGCTAGCTCTTATTTCCCGAGAACCCCAGGGGGTAGCACGTAAGAATTCCAGTCTTTATAACGCGGGGCTGACGTGGACCGTCCGATTTTAAACCGACGGCTGAGATTATAACATCGAACCGGTACGCGGGGTTTTAAAGTCTACCGTGCGATTTAAAATAAACGGCGCACAAGCGGCCACGTCGCTCTGATCGAGCGCGGGCGGCGCTGCCGGCGGCGCACGGCGGCGGGAAGCGGTGATCTCGCCGGAAAGTTTCGGATCCTCGAGAATTCTGCCTAGAACTGTGATCCTATGGCATAGATCGGTAGAGGGGAGGTCAGGGATCTCACCTCGGGGGTTTTCTTGAGCTCGGGGGTCCTGGAAAGTGATCGGCGGCGAGGTCCGAGGCAAAACCACGGCGAAGCTCGTCGGCGCTGTGTTTACACCGTAAGTCTCCGAGTTTTCTGCACCTGCAAGGTTCCCCGGAGGCGGTGGATCAAGACCAGCGAGTTAGATTAGAGTTTCCGAGCTTAGATCGGCCAGAATTCACCGGCGAAGTCTCGGTGCTCACCGGAGTAAAAATCGGCGATCGCGTGGGAAAAACCGATCGGGGCTGGGGTTTTTATAGCCGGGGGAGGGCGGTGAGTTGGTTGTGATCGAGTTTGAGTCTTCCGGGATCAGAATTCGGGCTGAGGGACGCGGTTTTCAGTCGGTTACGATCGCGCGCGCTTGGGGGAAAAAGTCCGGGCCGCAGACGCTCGGGGTTAGGGATGACAGGTGGGTCCCACCTGTCTGTGAGAGATAGCGCGGGCGCGCGGCTGCGATCTGGCGCGGGGGAAACTGGGCCGGCTGGCGGGTTTCGGCCCACTGGCCGGTTTTTTCCCGTTTTCTCTTTTTCTTTTTCCATTTCTTTTCTGATTTGAGTTTAATTTGAATTCCAGTTTGAATTTGAATTTTTGCAAAACATGCAACACGTCCAAAAATTTTTAAATTCCCCTCTGAACATGGTTTAGTGTTTTGAATCAAAATTTTGGGGTGTTACATTAACTAACTGAACTTCATATATATAAGTCCCCTGCAAAACAAAGGCAAGCCCCGGTTTGCATCAAAACTTACAAGTTTTTATTTGTATTCACTTTATATCGTCTAGCATTTTGTTTATTGCATTAAGTCTAGGTGGTATGACACTCCAAATGCATGACCCAGAAAACCCTGGAGTACAATGTAGAGTAGGTTATCAATTGATTATAACTGCTGATCTCAAGTTAACAAAAGTGGATTAAAAGAGGCATAACTCGAGTAGGCAGTTTTCCTACTCGTGAACCGGGATTAAGGGGGATCAATCGGAAGAGTTGGGAATTGATCCTCATAGTTGGGAATGGAGACCGGGCAGCGGATGGAAGGGTCAAGGACGTGGTCCTGTGACCTAGTCTATGTCTGAGTCGATTAAGGCCCGTTCTCGTGTGCAGCCCGTTGGACAAATTTGAGTTGTGTACCGGATGCATACTGGCTATATGGGACCCAGGAAACCGATGTAACATGTTAACCTGGGCGTCGAGGCATACCACACCGTCTGATGCCGATGCTGAAAGGATAGAGAAGTCATCTCTACGAGGGTTTGCCGTAGAGAGACTTAATCCCAGTCGGTGGGACCGGTTCAACATTTGGGTGTCGTGTGAAAGGGTGCCACGTACGACGTCAGTGACGGTTGCTATGTTCAACGTCGAGTACAGGCGTACGTGTCGTGTCAGCCGGGTGTTTTTGATTGCAATCACCGTCGCTCGCGGAATGGACCGAGCATACTTGTTCTCTGCGTCGTGACGTAGTAATAAACTGGGAAAAGTTAATAATGCTTCGTAAGTAATCCTCATAATGGAGATGAGGAATGATCAACACTTTCACTAAATTTATTTTCCACCTTGGGCTAGTAGCGTCGAGGGAAAGCATTTCTTGTTTGATTGTGGAGTCTCGACGTTAATGGCGCAAGGTCCGTATGAGTCTAGGGTAGCTCACTAAAGTTACTTTCACCTCGGGCAAGTGACATCGATATGAAGCGTTTCTTGTTTGATTGTGGAGTCTCGATGTAAATTGCGCAAGGGCTATAAAAGTTGCTTAAAAACTTGAAGGAAGGACTCCCCTTTAGCTCAAGTGCATCGTTTGTGCAAAGTTCTAAATTCAGCCCTCTATTTTCAGTATGTAGAGTTTCATGACTAGGGTGACGGTTAAGTCTTGCTGAGCTTCGTGCTCACGGATACTGCACAAGTTGTTTTGCAGGTAATAACTGTCCGCTGATATGTATGGGTGTCCGATGGGATTCGGAACTCTCCGAGTGGTGAACTCATGGCAACCCCTGCCGCTGCTATTGTGATAGTGTTGCTAGCGAGGAGTGTCCGCTGGCTGGACACCTTCTCTGTTGCTTAGCATAGGTATGAGACGTGAGTTGTATTCGTCTCCCTCTGTATATTATTTTGATAAGTATTTGTAAAAATTTACATTTTGTAAGCTTCCGCTTGATTTATGTAATATGATGCTTTATTATGTGGGCTGTTGGGTGCCGCATCGCACGGCACCACCCAATGCGATTCCCGGGTGAGCGGCACGGCCCCGTGATCGGGATCGGGCCCCCACAGTGTGGTATCAGAGCCGCATTGGTAATAGCGCATGGAATAAGGATCGTTTTATGATAAAAACTTAGAATACGGTGAGGAAACGGTATTTGGCCCACATAAGGACTATAGTAGTATAGTTACTTAAAGTGGCATGACTAACATACTTGTTATAATTCTGAATTTTGATTATGTAACGACGCACCTACGTTCAGGTAAGAATGGTAAGGAACGCCACCGAAAGAGGTTCAATTTCGGTTAGCTCCCCTGATGAGGAAAGTGGTTCAGGGATAGGTCTCACAGCTTGGTGTGAGATATCAATATGAAACTCTTGGACTCTTCATGTTCCTGAGTTCATATGCAACGCTGATCCCTGGCGTGCATTAGGAAAGAAAGTGGAGACCCCATCGTGTGGTCAGTAACACGATAGTGTGTTCTTAAGGAAATAGCCTAGGAGGACATACGAAGCGCTTGCCATCGGCGTGCCCTGCAGGGCAGTAGGTGGTATCCGTTGGGTTGATAACATTCGCAACCGTGACGACCCATTCGCGCTCTACTCGGGTTCCCCATCGTGTGGTGTAAAAACGTGACCATGTACCTTGAGACGTGACTTGACTCAAGGACGGCCCGTGTGGAAATGATACGGGGCGTATGTTTTTAGTATGATATGGAACTGCCTGAAATGAGAAAAACCTATGTGTGCATCATCATTGAGTGTTCTTCTGCAGGTACTAACCACGTACGTATCCCGTGTAGTACACGTGTGCGAGTGACCGTCTTAGTGCCACAATTGAGACGTATATACCGGTATAATCCGGTTAGGTTTTCTTTGGTGAGGCTACGTAGTACCGACATTGTTCTTACGGTACTTCGACACCGTACTACACTTAATAACCTCTTCCCTATGATGAAATGATTCATGAGCTAACTTTCAAATAAAAATGGAAGTTTGAAACAAATATTAGTTACTGAACTCTTATTTTGAGCTAAGATTCAAATAAGAGAAGTTTTAGATTTCAAAGATTTCAAAAACAGAGTGCTCTGTTTCTGGCAGGAATTCTTGCTGGACTTTAACAGAGCATAACTCTGAGTATATTTAACCAATTAAGGTGTATGATATAGTTCTGGAAATATTTTCAAGTGCTCTACAGCTTCTTTGTAGACCTCCAGAGCAAAATCACACGTTAACTGGGTGAAAAGTCCAGTTGAAGGCGAACTGTTCAGAACCAGGAGAGCAGAAAAACCTCTCTGGACCATTCTGTTTTTAAGCCATAACTTCCTGTAGAAAAATCCCTAAGGAGCCTGTGATACACCTTTGGAAAGGTTATGAGGTATTAAACATTTTTGTAGTTCAAAGTTGGTTCAGATTCATATTGTATCTGTGTATACAACTGTGATAAAGTCAGCCACATACAAAGGAGATGCTGGCAAATTTTATCCAGAAATTCTGTCAACTTTGAACAATCATAACTTTTGATCCAGAAGTGATATAGAGGAATTTGAATACTCGTTGGAAAGATATTGAAGTTAACCTTAACTTTGGTATTCAACTTGAGTTATGAAAGTGCTTATAACTGGATCGAAATATGGTTTGTTTGAGGACCGGTCAATCTGCTTTTAAATCCTTGCTGTTAGTACATCAGTTTGCGCTTAAATCATTTTGCTTACATGTTAAGATTTCATTATCAGTGTTTCACTACTTTGTTCATGGAATAAATCAAGTGATAGTGTTGAACTGGTAATGAACTCTTGCAATTGCAGAATGGTGCGAACTCGTTCCATGGGTGAGGTGGGTGGTGCTAGTGGTGGTGGTGGTGATAACTCTCCACACCGGGAGCAGCGAGCTCCGCAACCGCAGCCGCCACCAGGACCTTCACCTACAGTCACAATGGTGGACATTCTGGCTGCCATGACGGGTGCAAGCGATGAGTGAACCGACTTGCCCCGCACCCTGGTGATAAATACATCCCGTCAAGGGGGATGTCAAGATGAAGACTTGCACCAACCTCAACTGAATTCCTATGTTGAGTTCTTGGCAACTCAACCACCGGTTTTCATTGAAGCTAAGGATCCTCTGGTAGCGGATAGCTGGTACCATTGAGTCTAAGTTCGGGTTGCTCCAATGCACCGAACATCAGAAGGTTTTATACGCGGCGCAACAACTTCACGGGTCCGCCAGTGCATGGTGGGCTAATCAACTCGCCTCCTTACCAGCTGGACATCATTTCACATGGATGGAATTCCGGAAGGCATTTCTTGCATATCACGTTCCTCCCGGAATAATTAAACGGAAACTCGAGGAGTTTCTGGTCTTAAAACAAGGAGGGAGGGATGCATACGAACATTTGCGAGTGTTTAACAAACTTGCACAGTATGCGCCTGAATATGTGAAAACTGAAGCACAAAAGTGCGAATGGTTCTTCCGCAGCCTCAACCCCAAGTTAAAGGAAGGACTCGTCTTAACTGATCAAAAGAACTTCAACGAATTGATGAGTGCTGCCATCATGGTTGAAGATGCTCAGCGAGAAGTTCAGGTTGAGAAAAGAAAGAACCGTATACCACCGGAGAGTAGCAGTATTGCTCCTCATAAATACCGGATGGTGGACAGTACCTTGAACTGTCAGCTGATGCAGCCAGCTCGATGACTCCAACCGTATTCGGGTCGTTCATCTCAATACTCTGAATTCGGACAGCTGCAACAACGGTATATGCAGCCACATTATTCTGTTTCTCAAGCATTTTTGCCGCAGAAGAATACAATTAGTGTCCGTACTCCGAGCAACCTGGAACCGGCTGAGAAACCGTGCTTCACGTGCGGGTATTTGGGTCACATCAGCAGGAAGTGTCCAGAAAGAATACGCCACAGAGAAACTACACCAGAGCAGGGTATAAATCAACCCCGTGCTCAGCTTCAAGGAACAGCACAAAAATCCAGGTGCATTTATCATACAGCTCTAGAGGATGTGCCGGATGGGGCACCTGTGCTAGCGGGAATGTTCACCCTCAATGGACTGCCCGTGTTAATTTTATTTGACTCTGGAGCTACAAACAATTTCATCAGCAGGTTATTGTGTGCAAAGCTGAGCTCTCCACCTCTACACCGAAGGATCACTACCTTATCCGCTCACCTGGTGGAAATATAGCTGCTAATGAAGTGGTGATCAAAGCACCCTTGTGCTCAGGTGGAAAATTATACCCCACAACCCTCATTTTGTTAGAGAGGCAGAAGATCGATGTGATCTTAGGAATGGCGTGGATGAACTACCACGGGGCTGTTCTTGACATTGGTCCACGGATTGTTAGTCTGGACTCTCCGATCTACGGTCTCCAAACACTCATACTTGAAGCCGTGGATTCTAAAAAGCCAGTGGTGTACCACAGTGTGACCACGAAACTGGAGGATATTCCAGTGGTCCGTGAGTACCCAGATGTGTTTCCCGACGATCTTCCAGGGATTCCGCTTGAAAGGGACGTGGTATTCAAGATCGAGTTAGCACCGGTAACCACGCCGATATCTCGGAGGCCATACAAAATGTCTCCGAAGGAATTAGCTGAACTGAAAGAACAGCTAAAGGACTTAATGGACAAAGGGTTCATCCGACCCAGCTCATCGCCATGGGGCTGTTCAGCCCTCTTTGTGAAGAAAAAGGATTGTAATGGCCTCAGTTTTTGACACACATTTGCAGTGTTCATCACCACACCACACACCTCATTTGAGGAAGAATGATGAACACAAATGAAGAGCAAGCAACAATTATCAACATGCTCATTAGAGAACAAACTTACACATTGCAAAAGTGGTATTTCCCACATGTGATATAGATGGGCTGGACATATGAAAACTCCTACACTTTACTAAGGATGTCCATGCCAAGTTTCACCCAAATTCAAAACCTTTTTGAGGTCAGTTTGGGTATAGTTAGGAAGAGGGCAGTTTGAAACCATATTCAAATTCAAACTGTTTTTATCCAATTAATTTAAAAGTGGGGGGCATATTCTTACTCAGCACATTTTTGTGAGCTCACACACCAATTTTCACTCCATTTGGAGTTGATCTTGACATGAGCTAAGTGGGAGAAATTCAAACTTTATTTGAATTTCAAACTGAACTTGTGCTGAAATTCATTCAAACCAAACCTCATTTGAACTTTGATCAATTCAAATGGCTCATGGGTGAATAATTTGAATTGCCAAGGGTAGTATGGGGTTCACTGTTTACAACAGTGATTAGGAGTAAATTTCAGAGGTTAAAACTGGAGGTGGGACCCACATGTCAGCCACTGCTCAGATCAAACCGACTGAGACTTTCTCACTCGGGTCGCCGAGCCGCAGCGGTGATCGCCACCGAGGCCAGCCGCCGCGCCACCAGCTGCTTGCCCACGCGCGGGCATGAGGCGGTGCAGAGCCTTTTTAAGGCGCCTGCCCCCTCCTCGGCCGAGGCACCACCGTTCTTCCCCGCAAGAACTCAGCGCCGGCCGAAAACTTCCGCAGCTCGGACTTTATCGGAGAACGCCGATCGCAGCTCCCTCCTTCCACTCCAGAGCCCCAGCAAGGTACTAGAGACCTTCCTCCATCCTCCCCGTTGCTAGAATTCGGTTGAAACCGAGTGATATCGGCTGTGCCGAAAGATCAAAATCGGAACTTGGAACCGCCGCACCTCGGGCTCTCGTGGACAGCCCAACCAGGGCGTTGTCACGCCCGAGCCAAGGCACCCTTGGACGCGCAGGTGACCGGTGCTGCTCATCCCCGAGCCACAGCTCGAGTGGTTGCTCACCGGCGGCGAATTTCCACTTTTCCCCTTTCTGTGTGCAGAACGACCTTCGGGTATGATTCTGTTTAATTCGTGTTCTAGAAAGGATTAGAGGGCCCCAAGCCGCTCTCACACGAGCTAGACACGGTAACGCACAAGTTGCCTTCACAACTCTGGGCCGGAGAACCTCTGTGCCCGGCGTAATTTGAGGTCTACTAATGGCGGAACGAACGGGCGGCATCGGGCGCACGGTGAGGACCTATTTCGGGCCTTCCCCGAGCTGCCTCGAGCTCATGTCGACCTTCTCTGAGGTCCACTGATGCTCCCCGACCGATTTCCCAAGTAGCTGAGGTGCTAGGGTAGTCAGCCGACATGGCCGAAATCGTTCTGAGGTGGCGGCTCGTCGCCGACCATGCTCCAGCCATTGTCATGAGCAGCTAACCCTAGAATCCTGTTCCCCGAGTAAAAGTAGGCAGGGGCGGCCAGAATCGAGAAGTTTGGAGCTGTACAGCAGCCGGCGGCGAGCTCTCCGGCGAGATCCCTCGGCGGCGGGGCGCGGGTGTCGCGAGGTTGAAGAAGGGGGTGGACCCCAGCTGTCAGCGGCCGATATTTTGAATCGGGATCCGGCTGTGGCCAGGATCGGGTGTGCTGGCGCGCAAAAATCCTTGTGGGCCGCGATGTGCCATCGCCTAGGCGTGCGACGCGTGTCCCCTGGGCCCACGCGCGAGTTTAAACTTTTCCCCGATTTTCAGATTTCAGTTCAAACTTCAAATCCTTATAACTTTGGCTAGAAAGCTCCAAATTGAGTGAACCAAATTTTGCTGGATTCAGCTCTCTGAGTACTTTCCAGAAAATCAAGTTTCACTTCATGAAATTCCTTATTTCCCCAGAATTAATTCCTCAAAGTTTAGACTGTTAGGAATTTTAACTGGAGAATCCTTTGGAGGAAAATCCTGAAATTTTGCTGAGATGTTCACCAAAATATTCTTGAACTACCATAAAAATTTCAGATCCATTTGAGCTAATTTAATCCACCTAATGGTGTGATTAGTGAAACTGTTCCAGAGAAAATAGAAAATGTTCAGAAAGATTTTCAGAATTTTCTCTGAAATTGTTTAGCTCATATCATTAGTTAGAGACTTCCAAATTAAGTGAGACCAACTCCATTAGAACCCTCTGAAAATCTAGTTTTCAGAAAGTCATAGTTTGTTTCATGAAAATCCCTAGAACACCCTAAAAGCCTTTAATTAAGGTCAAGGGCATAATTAATTGTGGAGGGCTCAATTGAGCTTTGCTGCAACTAAAACTTGACCAAGTCCCTGTTTAGGTTGTAACCAAGCCACAGTAAAAGTTTCACAGTCATTAGGTCTGTCTAGCAAGGGTTATAGACTTCACAACTTCAAAGTTAATACAAATGCATTTAAATTGATACATATGTTTCTTATATCATGTAGTCGCTAAGGTCAAGGAGGAACCTGAAGTCCTAGACTTCGTTACTCCGGAGGAACAGCTAGCCTATGACCAAGAGCAGCAAGGCAAGCCCCGGTTTGCATTAACCTTTTTACAAATGTTTATTGTTTTGAGCACATCTTTGAATATTGTTCTTTGCATTAGAGTCTTGATTGGAAACCCAACTGCACAGCCAAGAAAACCATGGGTTGGGTTTAGGATTGAAAACCTCGTTAGCCACTGCATTGCTAGGATAGAGTAGGATTCGGTACAAGTCGAGTAGTTGGAACTACTCGCGAGAATAGGCTAGAGGCACATTGCTCGGGTAGAGATAGCACATGATACACATGGCAAGAAAATGAGACCGAGCGGAGAGTAAGGGCAGCAGGACTTTGGGGCCTGTGTGCTGTAGCTCCGCTTGTGTCGATTGAGGACCGAGCCGTGTGCGGGCCTGTTGAACAAGCTAGAACAGTACCGAAGACCTACCGGCTATATGGGAACCGGGAAACTGATGTAACTCGGGTAGCTGGTTATTGAGGCATTACCCGTCGTTCAGAGGGTAGGTTGAGAGCTTGAGGTGTAAATCGGCTGGCGGCACGGAGATGCGCATGCAGAGACCTCTTGCTCGGGACGATGGGACCGGTTCAATATTTGGCTAACGAGTGAAAGGTAGTCGCGTACGGCGTCCGTGATGGTTGTTGTAGGCAACATCGAGTACGGGCGTACGTGACGGGTTGTTCGGGTAACCCTGCAGGTGTAAATTGATTATAATCGCCGTCTCTCGCGGTCAGTGAGTACCACTTGTTCACTGTACCGTGACGTAGAAAGAACAGGCTAGTTACATGTTAAAATGTTGCTGATTGAAAGCTGGACATTGATTGTTAATGATATACTGTAGCTTAGAGCTAATTAAAGTTCTTTTCAACTTTGGGCAAAGTACATGAGAGAAATGCATTTCTTGTTTGATTGCGGCTCTCTCATGTGCCTTAGCGTAAGGTTCTCCACAACCTGCTGCTAAAACTTGAAAGTAAGGTTCCACTAATTAGGCGAGTCCTTGCAAATGATTTTCACCTCATGCAACCCATTACCCTCATGTAGAAGTTCCATGTTTAGGTGAGACGGGTCAGACTTGCTGAGCCTTCGTGCTCACTGCTTGTGTTTGAAGATTTTGCAGGGTTCTATGAGGAAGGGACTCCCGAAGAGGAGACGGAACCCCAGGAGGGGAACCCCGTCGAGTGGGAGTCGTGCACGCCACAGAGTTAGTGTGCGTGTGTGCTAGCAAGGACGCGTTCGAGGGCTGAACGTGCACTTGATGCTTAGTCTACGCCCGCGAGTGTAGACTGAACTTATTTTGATGTAAACATGTTCATAAACTTGTTTATGTAATAAAACTTCCGCTTCCGCTTGCACCTTTGACGTGTGTTATACGGTGCTGTGCAACGCAGCCCCCCTCAGCGTGATCCTGGCTTGACAGGACCAATGGGGTCGTGTCAGCGTTGGTATCAGAGCTCGCTTGAGGTTTAACACAGTACAAAGGCCTTCTTTTTCAAAAATCCAGTGAGGAATGAGTTAGTAGCCCGTATAAGGATGTTATTAGTATATAGAAAGTGGCTTATTAACCTATTTGTTATGTCGGAAAATCATGCATCTCGGGACGTTCATGTCTTGGGGGGTGCACGTAAGCGCTGTCCACCAGTGCGCACAAGCTGAAGGGTGGAGCCCCACGGGTGGCAGGTAACCCGACCCGCTTTAGTATCCTCTACGACTCTTCATGTCGTTTGGGGTATTCGAGCAACGTCTGTCCCTGGCGTGCGTGGTGCAACATGGGAGACCCCGTCACGTGGTCTGAAACGTGAACACGTAACTCAAGGCGTGTTTGGCTTGAGAACATCCGGGCGAGTGATGACGGCCGGGTGTACGAACTGTATGGATTCCGGGCTCGGTGTGCAGCTGAGTCTGATGATTGTTTGAGTTTCTGCAGGTAGTCTGACCACGAAACAGTAGACGTGTAGCATCCGTGTGCGAGTGACGTTTAGTGCCACTGAAATAACGAAGCCGGCTAAGTCCGGTATAGGTTTTTCTTTGTGAGGACGTAGTACCGACAAAATCTGGTGACGCATCGACGTCACACCCAACTAAATAAACAACTTCATTGTGAAAACTGGAAGGTTTTAATCCAAAGTAGTAAAACTTGATGTAACTCCTTCCCTTGAACAGGATATTCAAAGTTAACAAGCTTTCAACTTATAGGATGTTAAGGACAGAGCACTCTGTTTTCAGCTGAATCAAGGCTGAAGTTAATCAGAGGTTATAGGTTGAGTTCTTTCGAGGTTGGGGTCGTATGATACATTTCTGGAAAGCGTTGGAAGAGCTTTACAACTCTTCTGTTGAGGTCCAGAGGTGTTTCATCCCTTAACCACTCGAAAAATGCAGTAGAGTTGAAACTGTCCAGAAAACAGGACAGAGCAAAGACTCTCTGTAAACTCGCTGTAAATTAAGCATAACTTCCTGCATAAAAATCCAAAAATAGAAAATGAGGTAGTTATGGGAAGCTTATGAGATGGGTTACAACTTTGTAACAGAAAGTTTTGTCAGATTAGGAACAGAAGTAACTGGGATTCTTGGATCAAATCAGTACCTAAGGCAGGGAGGTGCTGTCCAATTGATTCCAGAAATTCTGTTAACTTTGACATCTCATCACTTTTGAACCAGGGCAGATCTTAGGCCAACCAAATACTTTCTGGAAAGCTATTGAAGTTAACTTTAACTTTGATGTTGAGCTCCAGAATTGGTTTGCCTTTAACATGGCCTAAATCAGGTTGATATGGAAACTGGTCAAGGCTGTCATGGGAACAGCAGACCAGCAGTCAAATTTGTTTAAAATTTGAACTATGTTTCCAAGTGTTATGGGCTCAATGACATATCTTATGTTATAACTCAATGGTTTACTGTTTAAATAAATATTTGACATTTCTCAAATATATTTTTACAGATGGCAGCAGATAAACAGTTGGAGAACGGGTGGGTAGTTTCCCACTGTTCTGACCGTAGCGGCTACCCGGAAGCATTGTGGCAATTGCTCCAATATTTCGGGTACAACCAGATGCCGCAATACTTCGCCAAGGAAGAAGGCGAAGAGGGGAATAAGACGTGGACGATCCATGTCGAGGTTCCCGCAGGACCTACGCCACCCGGTTGGGTGCCATTCACCGTCACGGTGAGAGGAAGACAACCGGAAGGGATGTGGCAAGTGGCAGCCCGTGACACTATGTCACGTTTCTGCCAACTACACGTGCAGGCTATGGAGGGAACTCCATATGCACTCGTTCCGGTGGAGGGACGAGCTCAGCATGTGTGGGAGGAAAGGTACCTGGAGGCAACAGACCCGAATTGCCCAAGGTACAACCCCGCGGAGGCAAACCTCAGCCTCCAAATGAGGGCGGGAAACGCTGTGATGGACAGCCAAGCTGTTCATACGGAGCATCTCGCCACCAAGCTCAGGGAGAGCACAAGCCGTGGAGATCATTTCGAGAGTGCTCACAGCGCACTCCGCAATGTGCTTCTTCCGACGATCAAGCGACTGAATGAACAACACAATCAGTTGCGTCGTCTGAAGAAGGCAAAGAAGAAGAGCCGTGTTGACATCGCGGCGTTGCAAGAGCTGGTGCAGACCCTAACCCAGCAGAATGAGGACCTTGCTCAAGAGCGGGACGACGCTATTGAGGAAGGACAAGGCTGGGAAGAGGACTACAACCAGGCTATGGACGAGGTGCATGCCTTGCAGGACCTCGTGCCCCCGGTATTGGGCGTACCGGTAGTCTTGGGTCTTCCAGCCATGGGAGAACCCGGAATGGGAGAAGAGGTGGTAGACCCCGAGCCACCAGCAGAGGTACCGGAGGAGGACGACCCACAGGAGGTCGAGTTCTACTCCGAGTAGGGGGTTACGGTTGCCAAGTAGGGCAGCTAGGGTAGCGTAACCCAACTTTTGTAATCAGTGACATGTCGTGTAAACAGTAGTGTAGGTATAGGTAGTGACGACATGAGCACGACTTCTCGGAGATCCGAGAATAATGTATCTTGTATAAAGTTTATGCTTTATCAATATATGTGAATGTTGTGCAAGTTAATCATGCGTCGCTTCAATACCTACTGCTGTTTATGGAATTTTGAGTAAGACATGTGCTAATTGCTGCTGTGTTGAATTTCAGAATGACGCGTACTCGTGCCAACCCTGATGTTGGAGGTACTAGCCAAGGGGGAGAGACCTCCCAACCACCTCCCGAGGACTCCTCGGGACAGCAGCAGCAACAGCAACAGCAAACACCGCCACCGCCACTGCCAACGGTTACATTGGCCGACATTGTCGCGGCAATGGCGGGCTCGCATCAGCAGCACACAGAGTTGCTGCAGACTCTCATCGCCAATACGTCTCGCCCAGAGAGACGTCAAGATCGTGAGGAGCGCCAACAGAGCTCCTACTCCGACTTCCTGGCGACTCATCCCCCTGTATTCTCAAGGGCGGATGAACCACTTGACGCGGACAACTGGCTCCGCGCCATAGAGATGAAGTTTGGGCTGCTCCAAATCAGCGAGCAGCGTAAGACTCAGTTCGCGGTCCAGCAGCTCCATGGATCCGCGAGCGCGTGGTGGGCCAACTTCTGTGCTTCCCAGCCCACCGACCGAGTGATGACCTGGGCGGAGTTCCAGACGGCCTTCAGGGCCTATCATATACCGCCCGGTTTGATGAAGAGGAAGACGCAGGAGTTCCTACACCTGCAACAAGGGAGCCGGAACGCGCTGGAATACTCCAGGGCGTTCAACGATCTCGCACTCTACGCGTCGTATCACGCGGATACAGACGAGAAGCAGCGGGACCATTTTTACCAGGGGCTTAACCCGCTCCTGAAGGACAAGTTGGCGATGTTCAATCGCGGCAGCCTCAACGACATCATTGATGCTGCGATTGTTCAGGAGGACTCCGGCAAGGAGTTGGCGGCGGCAGAGCGAAAGCGAAGCGCGCCGCAGAGCAGCGGAGAAGGAGGCGGTCCTTCTCAGAAGTTTCGGATGGTGAATCGCCCACCATCAGGCCCACGCTGGCAACCACCACAGCGGTCGATGCCGTTCCGCAGTCGGCCGTACTCTTCACCGGCATTCCGGCCGGCACTGCCAGTACCACCGCAACAACAACAGCAGCAGCGGGCGATGCCGCGTGCGTTTGCACCTCCGCAACGCATGCCGGGCTTTCGTCCACCGAGTACTCCACCAGCAGCGGCCACATGTTACAAGTGTGGTCGTCCAGGACACTTCGCGAGCAGTTGCCCGGAGAGGCAAGGCGGCGGAGTGGCACCACAGTTTCCGGGGAGGAATCAACCCCGGAACCCTACTAATGCGCGGCGGGCAAACCCTAGGCCCGGCACTGTCCACCAGCTTGCCATTGAGGACGTGCCGGAGGGCGAGCCAATCCTTGCGGGTATGTTCCAACTCCACCAGCATCCCGCTATAGTACTGTTTGATTCAGGCGCCACGCATAATTTTATTAGCCAAGCTTTCATTGCTAAACACAGTTTGCCAATACTACTCACCGATAGTCCATATTTAATTTGTTCACCGGGTGGGAAGATTTCAGCAAGCGTAATGGTCTCCAAAGCACCATTATGCTTAGCGGGTAGAGTGTACCCCACGTCTCTCATTATCTTAGAGGGACAGAAGGTCGATGTCATCCTAGGGATGTCGTGGTTAACCCGCCACGGCGCTGTTTTAGACACCGTCCTTCGAGTCGTGCACTTAAACTCAGAAGCGCACGGTTCTCACTCATTATTTCTGGACAGTCCAGAAATAAAACTTCCAAGTGTCTATCAAGCCACAACCATCAGATTGGAAGACATTCCAGTGGTCCGAGAGTTCCCTGATGTATTCCCGGACGATTTGCCGGGGATGCCACCCGATAGAGAGGTGGAGTTCAAAATTGAACTCGCACCGGGAACCATGCCAATATCCCGAAGGCCGTACAAGATGGCCCCGAAGGAGTTGGCTGAACTGAAGACTCAGCTCAAGGACCTTCTGGAGAAGGGTTTTATTAGGCCGAGCTCCTCGCCATGGGGCTGTTCGGCATTATTTGTCAAAAAGAAGGATGAAACGTTGCGTCTTTGCGTGGACTACCGTCCATTAAATGCCGTAACCATCAAGAACAAGTACCCGTTGCCACGGATCGACATGTTGTTTGATCAGTTGGTCGAAGCAAAGATCTTTTCCAAGATGGGTTTAAGATCCGGGTACCATCAGATTAAGATAAGGGCGGAGGACATTCCAAAGACAGCTTTCTCGACAAGGTACGGACTTTATGAGTACTTGGTCATGTCCTTTGGCCTCACCAATGCTCCAGCTCACTTCATGTACTTAATGAACTCGGTGTTCATGCCGGAGCTGGACAAGTTTGTCGTGGTCTTCATCGACGACATCCTGGTATATTCCAAGTCGGAGGAAGATCACAAGAAACATCTGCGTATAGTCTTGCAACGGCTGCGGGATCACAAGTTATACGCAAAATTCAGCAAATGCGAGTTTTGGATATCGCAAGTGCCTTTCCTCGGGCATATCATCTCAGCGGAGGGTATCGCTGTGGACCCGAGCAAGATCACGCAAGTGCTGAATTGGAAATCCCCGAGAACTGTTCATGAGGTACGGAGTTTCCTCGGACTCGCGGGATATTATCGGAGGTTCATTCCGAACTTCTCGAATATTGCCAAGCCAATGACAGAGCTGCTGAAGAAGGCTACCAAATATGTTTGGAGTCCAGCATGTGAAGCAGCATTCAAGGCTTTAGTCAAGCACCTGACATCAGCACCGGTTTTGGCGCAGCCAGACACAACAAAACCGTTCGATGTGTACTGCGACGCATCCGGCATTGGGCTCGGGTGTGTGCTGATGCAAGACCGAAGAGTGGTCGCGTATGGATCACGGCAGCTTAGGAACCATGAGCAGAATTATCCAACTCATGACTTGGAGCTCGCTGCCGTGGTACTTGCACTGAAGATGTGGAGGCACTACCTACTCGGTAACCTCGTACATTTATATACCGACCACAAAAGCCTCAAGTACATATTCACTCAGAAGGAGCTGAATATGAGGCAACGAAGATGGTTAGAACTGATAAAGGATTACGAGATAGAAATCCATTATCATCCGGGCAAGGCAAACGTAGTGGCAGATGCGCTGAGCTGCAAGTCACACGTCAATAATCTGACCATCACACCGTTGGGAGAGAGCGAACCACCACTCCATGTGATTCCACACGGAGCTCTCTACAACCTAGATTTGATCCCCACCATCCGTGAAGAGATAGCGGCAGCCCAGAAGAATGACAAGGGCATGTCACATTTGCGGAGACGTATAGACAGTGGGGAGTTGAAATGTTTCCGGAAGGACGGAGACGGCGTCCTGTGGTTTGCTGAAATTTTGCTCAGATGTTCACCAAAATATCCTTGAACTACCATAAAAATTTCAGATCCATTTGAGCTCATTTAATCCACCTAATGGTGTGATTAGTGAAACTGTTCCAGAGAAAATAGAAAATGTTCAGAAACATTTTCAGAATTTTCTCTGAAATTGTTTAGCTCATATCTTTAGTTAGAGACTTCCAAATAAAGTGAGACCAACTCCATTAGAACCCTCTGAAAATCTAGTTTTCAGAAAGTCATAGTTTGTTTCATGAAAATCCCTAGAACACCCTAAAAGCCTTTAATTAAGGTCAAGGGCATAATTAATTGTGGAGGGCTCAATTGAGCTTTGCTGCAACAAAAACTTGACCAAGTCCCTGTTTAGGTTGTAACCAAGCCACAGTAAAAGTTTCACAGTCATTAGGTCTGTCTAGCAAGGGTTATAGACTTCACAACTTCAAAGTTAATACAAATGCATTTAAATTGATACATATGTTTCTTATATCATGTAGTCGCTAAGGTCGAGGAGGAACCCGAAGTCCTAGACTTCGTTACTCTGGAGGAACAGCTAGCCTACGACCAAGAGCAGCAAGGCAAGCCCCGGTTTGCATTAACCTTTTTACAAATGTTTATTGTTTTGAGCACATCTTTGAATATTGTTCTTTGCATTAGAGTCTTGATTGGAAACCCAACTGCACAGCCAAGAAAACCATGGGTTGGGTTTAGGATTGAAAACCTCGTTAGCCACTGCATTGCTAGGATAGAGTAGGATTCGGTACAAGTCGAGTAGTTGGAACTACTCGCGAGAATAGGCTAGAGGCACATTGCTCGGGTAGAGATAGCACATGATACACATGGCAAGAAAATGAGACCGAGCGGAGAGTAAGGGCAGCAGGACTTTGGGGCCTGTGTGCTGTAGCTCCGCTTGTGTCGATTGAGGACCGAGCCGTGTGCGGGCCTGTTGAACAAGCTAGAACAGTACCGAAGACCTACCGGCTATATGGGAACCGGGAAACTGATGTAACTCGGGTAGCTGGTTATTGAGGTATTGCCCGTCGTTCAGAGGGTAGGTTGAGAGCTTGAGGTGTAAATCGGCTGGCGGCACGGAGATGCGCGTGCAGAGACCTGTTGCTCGGGACGATGGGACCGGTTCAATATTTAGCTAACGAGTGAAAGGTAGTCGCGTACGGCGTCCGTGATGGTTGTTGTAGGCAACATCGAGTACGGGCGTACGTGACGGGTTGTTCGGGTAACCCTGCAGGTGTAAATCGATTATAATCGTCGTCCCTCGCGGTCAGTGAGTACCACTTGTTCACTGTACCGTGACGTAGAAAGAACAGGCTAGTTACATGTTAAAATGTTGCTGATTGAAAGCTGGACATTGATTGTTAATGATATGCTGTAGCTTAGAGCTAATTAAAGTTCTTTTCAACTTTGGGCAAAGTACATGAGAGAAATGCGTTTCTTGTTTGATTGCGGCTCTCTCATGTGCCTTAGCGTAAGGTTCTCCACAACCTGCTGCTAAAACTTGAAAGTAAGGTTCCACTAATTAGGCGAGTCCTTGCAAATGATTTTCACCTCATGCAACCCATTACCCTCATGTAGAAGTTCCATGTTTAGGTGAGACGGGTCAGACTTGCTGAGCCTTCGTGCTCACTGCTTGTGTTTGAAGCTTTTGCAGGGTTCTATGAGGAAGGGACTCCCGAAGAGGAGACGGAACCCCAGGAGGGGAACCCCGTCGAGTGGGAGTCGCGCACGCCGCAGAGTTAGTGTGCGTGTGTGCTAGCAAGGACGCGTTCGAGGGCTGAACGTGCACTTGATGCTTAGTCTACGCCCGCGAGTGTAGACTGAACTTATTTTGATGTGAACATGTTCATAAACTTGTTTATGTAATAAAACTTCCGCTTCCGCTTGCACCTTTGACGTGTGTTATACGGTGCTGTGCAACGCAGCCCCCCTCAGCGTGATCCTGGCTCGACAGGACCAATGGGGTCGTGTCAAGGATGAGTCACTTCGGTTATGTGTGGATTATCGGCCGGTGAATGCAGTGACGATCAAAAATAAATGTCCACTGCCGCGGATTGATATATTATTTGATCAGTTGGTGGGTGCCAAAGTATTCTCCAAGATGGACTTACGGTCCGGTTATCATCAGATAAAAATCAGAGCGGAGGATATTCCGAAGACGGCGTTCTCGACTAGATACGGGCTCTATGAGTATCTAGTCATGTCTTTCGGGCTAACAAATGCACCCACACATTTCATGTATCTCATGAATTCTGTCTTCATGCCAGAGTTGGATCAGTTCGTCGCGGTTTTCATCGACGACATTCTCGTATACTCCAAGTCAGAGGAAGAGCACACCAAACATCTCCATATCGTGCTCCAACGCTTACGGGAACATAAGCTGTATGCCAAATTCAGCAAGTGTGAATTTTGGATCAGCAAGGTACCGTTCTTAGGCCACATTATTTCAGCGGAGGGTGTGGCCGTAGATCCAACAAAAATTGAGCAAGTCTTGAAGTGGGAGTCTCCGACATCTGTTCATCAGATCCGCAGTTTTCTGGGGCTAGCGGGTGACTATCGGAGATTTATTCCCAGCTTCTCGAAGGTGGCTAAACCAATGACAGAATTATTGAAGAAGAGCAGCAAGTATGTATGGACAGAAGCCTGTGAAGAGGCATTTCAAACTTTGAATAAACATCTCACAACGGCACCGGTTCTAGCCCAACCGGATACAACAAAACCATTCTATGTTTATTGCGATGCCTCAGGCATTGGACTTGGCTGCGTCTTAATGCAAGATAGACGCGTGATCGCGTATGGGTCTCATCAACTATGCAACCACGAGCAGCACTACCCCACTCATGACCTAGAACTCACTGCAGTGGTGCTTGCGTTGAAGATGTGGAGGCACTACTTACTCGGGAATTTAGTGCACCTCTACACCGACCATAAGAGCCTCAAATACATATTCACTCAGAAGGATATCAATATGAGGCAGCGGAGATGGTTGGAATTGATCAAAGATTATGAGCTCGAGATCCATTACCATCCGGGCAAAGCTAACATGGTGGATGATGCACTCAACCGTAAGTCCCACGTAAATAACTTGTCGGTTATTCCGGATGAGGATGAAGAACCAAGCTTGCGGGTGATTCCGTATGGGGCGTTGTATAATATTGCTCTTGTGCCTACCATTAGAGAAGAGATTGTACAAGCCCAGAAGAGAGATAAAGGAATGCGGAAAATCCGGGCAAGAATCAATGAGGATAAAATGAAATGTTTCCGGGAAGATGAACAAGGGGTGTTATGGTTTAACAACCGTATTGTGGTACCCAGGAACCTGAAGCTAAGAAAGAAGATCTTGGATGAAGCTCATATGTCCAAGTACTCAATACATCCAGGAAGCAATAAGATGTATCAAGATCTTAAGACAAAATTTTGGTGGACTCGGATGAAGCGAGAAATTGCCAAGTATGTATCCGAGTGTGATACAGGTCGGCGAGTCAAAGCTGACCATATAAAGAAAATGCTGCAACCATTAAGCATTCCGGCATGGAAGTGGGAGGACATCAGCATGGCCTTTATTGTCGGACTACCTCTCACATCTAGAAAGCATGACTCCATTTGGGTGATTGTTGATCGCTTAACAAAATCAGCCCACTTCATCCCAGTGAGTACAAGATTTTCAACTAAGCAATATGCAGAGTTGTATCTCTCAAGAATTGTGTGCTTACATGGAGTCCCCAAAACCATCATATCTGATCGAGGTTCAATATTTGTTGCTCGTTTTTGGGAACAACTCCATGAATCTCTGGGAACAAAGTTAATTAGAAGCTCAGAGTACCATCCTCAGACCGACGGCCAAACGGAGAGGGTGAATCAAATTTTAGAAGATATGCTGAGAGCATGTGCCATAGATCATGGAAAGAATTGGGATAACCATTTTCCATTAGCGGAGTTCTCCTACAACAATGGTTACCAATCCAGTATTAAAATGGCACCGTACGAAGCACTTTATGGCAGGAAGTGCCGCACGCCACTCAATTGGTGTGAATCCGGCGAGAGGGTGATTTTTGGCATTGCTCTTGTAAAAGATGCCAAAGAGCCGGTCCATGTTATTCAAGCAAACCTTAAAGCCGCTCAATCTCGCCAGAAGAGCTATGCATACCAGCGACGCTGACCCTTGTATTTTGAAGTCGGAGATCACGTCTATCTCCGAGTATCCCCAATGAAGGGAATTCATCGATTCGGGGTCAAGGGAAAGCTAGCTCCTCGCTTTGTGGGTCCGTTCATTATTACAGAACGGTGTGGACCAGTAGCCTACCGTCTGAAGCTGCCACTATCTTTATCGGGCGTCCACGACGTCTTCCATGTCTCACACTTGAGAAAGTGTTTGAAGAAGCCGACAGAAATTTTTTCGGGAGACATGGAGATATTACAACCAGATCTCACCTACGCCGAGCAGTCCATCAAGATTATCGACGAAAAGACCCGGATCACTCGAAATCGGACTTTGAAATTTTACAAAGTCCTGTGGAGTAATCATACAGCAGAAGAAGCGACTTGGGAGATTGAAGATTACATCCACAAGAACTATCCGGAACTTTTGTCCTAGACTTTGTAATTACTTTCCGCCTCATCTTTCTTTTGTAACCTCGGGACGAGATTCCCATTTAAGGAGGGAGGAATATAAAGGTCCCAAAAGCATGAATACAAAGAAACTTGAGTTTGCACAAATGTTGGTGTCATGTGTGTGAAAAAGGGGGCTAGTTTAAACTTTTTACACATATGATAACACATGAGAGATTCCTCTATAACCAACTTAGGGTTACTTACATGTTTGGACCCCAGGTGGGTTAAAACCACAGAGTTGAAGTACTCAAGTGCAATGGAAGGGTTTAAAAATCAGAATTTGAACTAAGTGTTCAACTCAAATTTCAAATGAGGGGAGGACATAATGGTATTTCAAACTGTTGTGTTCAAACTCTTGTTTGCAGCAACTAACACAAGAATCAAATTGCATATTTGGATTCCTTAGGTCCAAATTAGTGGGTATGCAAAGTTTAGTTAATTTTTGAAAAGGTTTGCTATCCATGTTTCCAAAAAGGATTCAAATGTGCAAAGAATTCAAATGTACATTTGAATTTGGAGGGAATTTGTCCAACTATCCAAATGCAGCTCAACTTTCAACTTTAAAACTTTTGGATTAATTATTTGCCAAACTGTGGAGATCTTTTTGCAGGAATGTTGAGTGGACCCCACCTGTCATTGGGGAGGTTAAAAATTGCAAAAGATCTTCAAATCTTCAGCTCTAAGTCTTCCACTCGACAAAACAGAGACCTCACCGAGTACCACCGCGGGAGCAGCTCCGAGCCACCTCCTCGTGCATGTTCCTCGTGCTGGCAGCTTTGCAGCGGTTCACCCCCTCCTCAACGTGATCGGCCCTCCACACAGCCGAGCCAAACGCTCTTTGCCTCCCCCTCCTCACGAAAAACACACCGAGCGGAGACTCACTGCCGCGCTCTCGGAAGCAACCTGGAAAACCGGGAAAATATGTGCGCGCCTCCCCCCTGAGCTGCTAAATGGCACCGCGAGTTCAGTGCCCATCTTCTCGACGCACAAGCAACCCGAGTACCGTCGTTCCCGAGCTCTAGAACAATCATCAGCGGCGGCCAAACCACAACCGAACGGAGGTCGCACGTGGACAACTCGGTATGGAGTCTTTCACGGCTGAGCAAGAGTGGCTTCGGACGCGCTAGGACCCGGTGGTGCTCATCTCCGAAGCTCAAGCCGTGACATGATCCACCGAGCGCGAATTTGAGAAAACTCCTCCGGCGGGCACAAACTGACCTTCCGGCACGGTAATCCCGAATTCGATCCCTCTGCTCGTTCCTAGGTCGTGAAAACTTGCATACAAGACCGCCAGTAGTCGGCGATAATTAGCCCTTCACATCCCTCGCGTGAAAATGCATGTAGGCCGAGTATTTCTAGGTTTTCTAACGGTGACCGTAGCAGGGAGAATCGGGTTCATGGTGCAACCATATTTAGAGCCTTCCTCGAGCCTTTGTATGGCCATGTCGACCTCTCCTGGGATACACCGATGCTGTAGAGCCCTCCCACCGAGGTTTTAGCGAGCTAGAGGAGTTGGGTGACGTCGCCGAAATGGTGCCGAGTCGCCGCACCGTCGCCGGCTATGTTAGAGCCACCACCGGTCGGGGAAATGATTCCATCGTGTTCAGCATGTGGGTTTAGGCCCTAACGGCGATAGGTAGCTCGGTGGATGGCCGAGAGGCCGGAATCCAGCGAACTCCGGCGAGCCCGGCGGCGCGCGGGCGCGGGTGGCCAGAGGTTGAAGAAGACCCGGCGGGTCCCGCGTGTCAGCGACAGAGATTTGAATTGCTGATCTGCTGCGGCGCTGGGATCTATTGTGGCTGCGCGGGTAGAGTCCAGTGGCCCCGTTAGGCTTACCCCAGCGAGTGACACGTGGTCCCCCTGGACCCACGCGCAGGATTTAAACTTTTCCAGTTTAATTGAATTCCAGAATTTCTTCCAAACTTTAGAACATCATAACTTTTGCTCGGAAGCTCCAAATTTAGTGATTAAAATTGGGTTGGATTCAAATTGAATAGCTCTATCCAAATATGCAACCCAATTTGTATGAAACTCTTTATTTAATTCTGGAAAATTCTTTAAATCGTTTCAGCAAAAGAATTTTAGGGGGAGTTTGGTTCATCCAAAAGTCCTCAAATTTTGCCAGAATACTATTTAGGACATTAGTGGACTCCTGTAAAAGTTTCAGCTCATTTGGAGTTGGTTTTCTTAATAGAATTGGGATTTCAATTTTCTGTGTTCAAATGGATACAGAAACAATTTCAGAAAATGTCCAAAACTTGGAAATTCAGTTATAGGAAATTCTTAGCTCCAAAAATCCTAGGAAACTTCATGCATGCTCCCTGAGCTATGTTTGAAAGTGTAGTTCACTTGAATTTGCATGAAGGTGAAAGTTTATTCAGAATTAATTCCCTTTTTCCTAAATGCTTAGGGAATTGTTCTGAGTGATCTACTCATTGAAAATTTCTAAATTTTGGTCCAGATTAATTTATTGTGACAAGGAACTCTCCAGAAGATTTTCAGATCCATTGGAGCTCTGGCTCACCACTGTGCTTTTCAACCTATTTAGATGAATATCACACAAGGGGTGAACAACACATCTCACTTGATCATAGTGTTTAACCCCAAACCCAAACCACTAGCACCAGTGTCATTTCAAATTCTTAAACAGAGTTCCAGTTTTTAAACTTGTTATTAGAACTTCTCATCAAAATCTTTACAATGGAACATATATGCATATTCATTACGTGTAGCATCTACGTGAACGATTTGAAGTCATCGGAGTGGAGATCAAGGAAGGAGGGAGGCAATTGATCAAGCCAAGTGGTCTTCACTAACTGAACTTCATATATATAAGTCCCCTACAAAATACAGGCAAGCCCCGGTTTGCATCAAAACTTACAATTTTTTTATTTGTATTCACTTTATATCGTCTAGCATTTTGTTTATTGCACTAAGTCTAGGTGGTATGACACTCCAAATGCATGACCCAGAAAACCCTGGAGTACAATGTAGAGTAGGTTATCAATTGATTATAACTGATGATCTCAAGTTAACAAAAGTGGATTAAAAGAGGCATAACTCGAGTAGGCAGTTTTCCTACTCGTGAACCGGGATTAAGGGGGATCAATCGGAAGAGTTGGGAATTGATCCTCATAGTTGGGAATGGAGACCGGGCAGTGGATGGAAGGGTCAAGGACGTGGTCCTGTGAACCTAGTCTATGTCTGAGTCGATTAAGGCCCATTCTCGTGTGCGGCAGTTTGAGTTGTGTACCGGATGCATACTGGCTATATGGGATCCAGGAAACCGATGTAACATGTTAACCTGGGTGTCGAGGCATACCTCACCGTCTGATGCCAATGATGAAAGGATAGAGAAGTCGGCTCTACGAGGGTTTGCCGTAGAGAGACTTAATCCCAGTTGGTGGGACCGGTTCGACATTTGGGTGTCGTGTGAAAGGTTGCCACATACGACGTCAGTGATGGTTGCTGTGTGCAACATTGAGTACGGGCGTACGTGTCATGTCTACCGGGTGTTTTTGATTGCAATCACCGTCGCTCGCGGAATGGACCGATCATACTTGTTCTCTGCGTCGTGACGTAGTAATAAAGTAGGAAAAGTTAGTAATGCTTCGTCAGTAATCCTCATAATGGAGATGAGGAATGATCAACACTTTCACTAAATTTATTTTCCACCTTGGGCTAGTAGCGTCGAGGCAAAGCGTTTCTTGTTTGATTGTGGAGTCTCGACGTTAATGGCGCAAGGTCCGTATGAGTCTAGGGTAGCTCACTAAAGTTACTTTCACCTCGGGCAAGTGACATTGATATGAAGCGTTTCTTGTTTGATTGTGGAGTCTCGATGTAAATTGCGCAAGGGCTATAAAAGTTGCTTAGAAACATGAAGTAAGGACTCCCCTTTAGCTCAAGTGCATCGTTTGTGCAAAGTTCTAAATTCAGCCCTCTATTTTCAGCATGTAGAATTTCATGACTAGGGTGACGGTTAAGTCTTACTAAGCTTCGTGCTCACGGATACTGCATATGTTGTTTTGCAGGTAATAACTGTCTGCTGATATGTACGGGTGTCCGATGAGGCTCGGAACTCTCTGAGTGGTGAACTCATGGCAACCCCTGCCGCTGCTATTGTGATAGTGTTGCTAGCGAGGAGGGTCCGTGGGCTGGACACCTTCTCTGTTGCTTAGCATAGGTATGAGAAGTGAGTTGTATTCGTCTCCCGCTGTAGATTATTTTAATAAGTATTTGTAAAAAGTTACATTTTGTAAGCTTCCGCTTGATTTATGTAATATGATGCTTTATTACGTGGGCTGTTGGGTGCGCATCGCACGGCACCACCCAATGCGATTCCGGGGCGAGCGGCACGGCCCCGTGATCGGGACCGGGCCCTCACACATACCATGCTATAGGGGCTTGTTTAAGACCATACAAGGCTTTGGACAGTTTGTAAACATGATTATAAAAATTTGGATTTTCAAAACCTGGTGGTTGCTTGACATAAACCTCCTCATCTATGTAGCCATTAAGAAAAGCACTTTTAACATCCATTTGATATAATTTGAAACCTTTACATGCAGCAAATGCTAACAAAATTCTTATGGCTTCTAATCTAGCAACAGGAGCAAACGTTTCATCAGAATCTAGTACTTCAACTTGTGTGAAACCTTGAGCAACCAACCTAGCCTTATTCCTAACCACAACCCATCCTCACTTTGTTTATTTTTGAACACCCATTTAGTTCCGATTAGAGTGTGACCTTGAGGTGGAGGTACAAGTTTCCAAACATTATTTCTTTCAAAATTTTCTAACTCTTCTTGCATGGCAGTAATCCAAGATTCATTAGTGAGTGTGTGATAATCTTTGGGTTCAAAAGAAGCAACAAATATAGAATGATCGTGAGAGTTTGGATCACAAAACCTGGACCGTGTGACTCGTTCGTGCAAGCTTCCAATCATTTGTTGTGGAGGATGACTTTTGAGGACCCGAAGGGGAGTAGACAATTCACAAGCTCCTTCTTCTTCATGTTCATCACAAATTGAAGAACTTGTGGCTTGAGGACGATCTGGACCAGCAATGGTGGTCGTCGGTGCTAGTTGTGAATCAAAATCAGGAGTTGGAACAATGTCATTAGCTCCTGAATTTTCGGGCAGCAACATCACTACTTCATCTTCTTCGATGAAAATACTCCCCCCTGCGGATATGGGTCTGCTCCTGCAATATTAGAGCTAGTACCTGGGCTAGCTTCATCAAAAGAAACCTCACAAGTCTCCACAATTTTGTTAGTGTCATGTAAAAGCACACGGTAGCCTCTAGTATGAGATGGGTAACCAAGAAACATGCCATCAACGGATCTAGGTTCAAATTTATCAAGATTACCATGTTTCTTAACAAAGAATTTGCAACAAAAGATCAGAAAGTGTGTGACACTAGGCCTATGTCCAAACCGAAGTTCATATGGTGTTTTACCTAGCTTAGCACGCAAGAAAACACGATTTGAGACATAACAAGCAGTTGCCATTGCATCAGCCCAAAATTTTCTAGGAGTTTGATATTCATCAAGCATAGTCCAAGCCATCTCAACTAAGGTTCTGTTCTTTCTCTCTACAACACCGTTTTGTTGAGGTACATATGATGAAGAAAATTTATGATCTATTCCATTTTCAGCACAAAAGTGATCAAACGATTGGTTGTTAAATTCGGTTCTGTTATAACTTCTAATTGCTTTAAAAGATCCTGGGTGATCAATTGATAATCTAAGAAATAAGGTTCTAAAGTGACTAAAAGTTTCATTTTTAGATGCCATAAAATAAACCCAAGAGTATCTAGAATAGTCATCAACAATAATAAGAACATACCATTTAGCTCCAAAGGATTGAACATGTGAAGGTCCTACGGTGTCATGGTGCAAAAGTTGACCCGGTTCAGTTGTCACGGTCATTGTGAGAGGAGCATGTGAACCTGCAACCATCTTAGCATGTCTACAAGAAGAGCACATAATTTATTTGTCCCCTTTAAGTTTAGGCAGCCCACGTATGAGATCAAGAGCACTAACACGTGTGATATGATCAAAGCCTACGTGGCCAAGTCTACGATGCCAAAAATATAAGTCTTTTGAATCATTAGTAACTAGACATCTATGCTTAGAGGATGACATCTCAAAATCATCTTTAAAAACTCTTCCAAACCGAGACATATTAAAAATGAGCTCACTATTTGAATCTACAACCTTGCAAAAAAATTTAGTGAAAATAATTTCCAGATTTTCATCTAGCAATTGTGAAACAGATAGCAAGTTGTATTTCAAATTTTTAACAAGTTCCACATCTTTTAAAGTGTAGTGATTATTTACTCTAACCGAACCCTTAGCAATTATAGGAGTTGAAGAATTATCGGCAAAAGTAACATTTTCTACATGTGACACAAAAGAGAGGAAGTAGAACCATTCTTTGTTACCGGTCATGTGGCGTGAGCATCCTGAATTCACAATCCAAATGTTCTCCATCCTCAAGCGTGTAACCTACATAGAAGTACAATACGTCGATGACTCAATACTGGGTTTAGTCAAAAGGCATTTAGGAATCTAGTACTGAGTCACACGACGTCCAGCAGAAGTAACACACAAAGGCCGAGATAAAACAGCAGGTTTATGAGCCAAAGTTTGAGGATTTTTGTACCCAACTACTGACCTACGAGGTGTTACATGAGTAGCACTAAAAACAGTCTGGAAGCAAACTTTGCATGTTTTTGACTCATTACAGCAGGTTGCATATTCCAATCATTCGGTTCAGCACACGCAACAGATTTTGCACAATTGTTATGTGATCTAGCAATCATTCTTTCCTTTTTCTGTTGCTTAGCTAGTCTATAATAAAAATCTATTACATGACCATCTCTACGACAGTAGGTACAATGAAATTTAACTTTATGTTCATGTCTAGATGAGTAGACAACATGTTTATTTGAATCCGAATGAGACAACACTCCTGCAGATTTAAAAACCACTTCTTTTTTGTTTAAGAACTATTTTAATCAAACCACTTCCTAGTGACTTTACAATTTTAGGTGGATGTGCTTTAGCATGAGCATGGGAATCAAAACCTAAACCAGTTTTATCATTGCAAGATTTATAAGAATGCAACAGCAAGTTCAGATTCTTATTCCCATTATAAAACCGCTCTACTGTCCTATTCATGTCATCAAGTTTCTTAGACAAGTCTAGGCAGTTTTGACATGAAGTTTTCCTTTTAGTTTGCAATTCGAAAAATACTTAACTTCATGAGAACGTAAAGCATTGTTCAATATAGAAATTTCATTCATAGCATCTTGTAGTTTCTTATTAAGATCATCACAAGTAGAACAATGCAAATCAATTGTACAACAACAAGCATCTTTCAAGTTTTTATCATTAAGTGCAGCAAGCTCTCTGTTCTTTTAAATCTCTAACTCAAGTTTATCAAGTGTGGAGGTATGTGCACTTCTTAGAGAGGATAATTGTTCATATATTAAATCACATGAGGAACAAGAATCATCACTAGGAAGCAAAGATTTCAAATGATTAATTTTAGATTCTAGTGACTCAATTTTAACAGCATTGTCCCTAAGCTTTTTGTCCTTTTTCTTAACTATAACAGTGGCACAAGAAATAGCATCACACATTTCTTCGCAAGTAGGACATACCTCTTCATTGTCGCTGTTGTGTTCTGCCTCCTCCATACTTGAACTTGACTTGCCCACCATGAAGCATAATTTTGTCAAATCATCTTCATCTTCGTCACTTTCGATGTCCACATCGCTCCAGCCAAGTTCTTGAAGTGCGGAGATAAAACTATTTACCAATTGGCGTCCTATAAAACCCTTCTTCTTTTTCTTATCGTTTGCAGAGGAGTGCTTCGTCCAAGTTTGTTTTTCATCACGGGAAGTAGGACTTGAAAGGTTAGGACAATCCGTACGAAAATGTCCTGTCTTACCACATTCGAAGCATCGTTGAGGTCTGGCACTTTTCTCCTTCTAGTTCTCACATTTTGCAATGCTTTTGAGAACCGAGTAGAGATGAGTGCAAGTTCTTCCTCTGGAAACTCTTCAATCTGTTCAAGGGTTAGAGAGGACAACAAAGAAAGTGTGCCACAAGATGAAGATTGACTAGATCTAGGCATGTCACATTGTGAAACAAATGCAAGAGACTTGTTGGGGTTCTTACGTGATATTATGTCAATTTCATGGGTTTTTAACTTAGAATATAGCACATCTAATGTAAGTGTACTCATGACAGTAGATTCACGAATAGATGTAACTTTCATCTCCCAAATTGACATGTCTAATGCACTTAGTAATTGCCTAGCATTTTCAGCATCTGAAAAATTAACGTTGACACTACGCAAGATACTGAGAATTTTATTGAAGCGAGCAAAGAGGTCATCGATTGACTCACCGGGTTGCATCTCGAAGCGCATGTATTCTTTTTTGAACATATCTTGTCTTACCTCCTTGATCGTGTTGGATCCTTCATGGTAGTCACAAAGTGCTTTCCACACATCGTATGCAGATCGGAGGTGTGCAACACGGTCAAAGTCACTTTGAGTTAATCCTTGTATGATCAAGTTCCGTGCTTTGTTGTTGTTTTCGATATCTCTTATGTTCGTAGCTGTGACTTGATCGTTTGGCGGCACATCATAAGGCTTGTACACCTTTTACCATATTGCGAAGCCTTGCGCCTGGATGAAAGCCTCCATACGTGCCTTCCAAACCTGAAAATCAATGCCACTGAACACAAAGGTTTTGTGGAGTATTTCTCCATGATGATTAGTCAAAACACGTGCAAATCACAAATATTAGAGCACCGTGGCTCTTATACCAATTGTAGGATCGAAGAGCACGTGAAAAGCTACCAGAGGGCGGTGAATGGCAGATTTAAACTTTTTAGCGGAAGCAACAAAAAAAACTCTCGGCATAAAATCGATCTGTTAAAGAAATCGTGTATGCGACTGATCTAAATGTGTTCAACCATGAAAAAAGTAGTATATATTATAGAGAATCAAGTCACAAAGACACGACAACAAGAATCACGGAAATCCGTCAAGAAAAACTCAAGTTATGATCGAAAGATCAAACGAGGGTCAATCTGTTCTACTCGACTAGAAACCAGATCTGCAAAACTGCAAAAAGACTCGTGTAGATCAGAAACTACAAATCCAATGAACGTGAAATTTTCATAGATGATAGATAATCAAGTTATGAAGACAACCTAAAAAGAATCACGTTAATGGGATCTGTAAAACTTGAGTTATGATTAAAACACCGAAGCACTGTTGTGCTGTCCAGAAACTCGATGAGAAAGACTTGACAAAAACAAGTCGGATGAACAAGGCACAAAAGCTCCTCTAAATTACGAATTTTATTGATCAAAACATAAGAGGAACAACCCAAGGTCGTCTTACCATGAGCTCTGGACTTCCTTGCTTATATAACCAGCCCGGAGGCCAACCCAATTCAAACTAGGACTCCAATCCTACTCAGTTTATGAATCAAAACTTTCCATAATTTCTCAAGACTCTTCTATACGCAGATAGAAGCAATCTTAAGACTTTCAAACACCTTAGGAACGTATCCCACATTCCTAAAACAACTCAACTTCGTGTCCCACACGAAATCCTATCATAACCAACTCAAATCTTTCCATATTTGAGCCATAACCGACTCAGCCGCAGCCTGAGTCCATAATCCAGCCGGTTGGACCTTTCCTACCAATTCTTTGCGTCCACATCTCTTCATCACGCCTTGGATCCTTGTTTCCACGTCCATGCACTCCTTGCACATGTGCAAACACCTTCCAACGATGTCCACGATACCTTCATATGCATTGTTCTTGATCCAAACATGATGCGCGACTTCCCGATCAACTCAACCATAATTCCTCCCGAACTTGGTTGTTGAACCTCATCTTCTCCCGAACACTAGTTCAATGGATCCCTCACCAGCCATATCTTGAACTCAAGCAACAAGTGCACATGAATAAACAACCAATACTTTCAAGCACAAGTCCGCGACTTGACTCACGTTAGTTTCGAAAACCACAAGACCTTACATGAACACCTCACATAAGCATGTTGCAAACCAAAACAAAATGTTAACCACCATAAACAGCCATAACACTTCAAAAACTTAGTAAAAGAATACTAATCAAACTTTCCATAGATGTAAAGCAAGTTCAAAACATTTGCATGGTAAAAACAGAACCATTGCGATTTAGCTCCGGACCTTGAGCCGGAGCTTACCAAAGCTAGCAGAACCTAGCACTGGAACTTACCTAAACTAGTCGGACCTACCACCGGAGCTAACCAAACACATGTCGGACCTAGCCATAGCAAGTCGGACCTTACGTCAGATCTTGTCGGAGCTCGGACCTAGAGTCGGACCATGACAGAAAGAGTGTTTTGGCAGAATTCAAATTTTTTATCGTCATAGCCAATGTATTCAACACACATAGGTCTCACAGTTTCAGTGTGGCTCACGAAAATAAGCAGTATCTTCGTGGGTTTCTAGCCCGGCCCATGAAATTACAGTAGGGTTTCATGTGGCTTGAAATCAAGGAGATAATTTCGTGTGCCTGGCGCTAGGCCCACGAAATTATGTTACTTGTTTTTGTCGGACGATCTGTAGCTCACGGAATTATGTTATTTATTGTCGTCGGCCACACGGTTAGCGCACGAAATTATGTTTATTGTCGTGGGTCTTCCTCCAAGCTCATGAAATTAATCTATTGTCGTGGGTATGTCTTCTGGTTCACGACAATATTCCCGATATCTTTGACCCCAACAACCGCTTGATCCCAGTTGCTTCTCGCTCCCGGCCGCCGACAGAGAACACGCGCGCTGCACCTCGCCGACCACGCCGCGTCGCCGGCAGCAGGGACTGCGCCGCAGCCCTGCTCGCCCCGGCCGCCGGTCCTTGGGGCCACCATCACCGCCCCCGACACTCCTCGGGCCTCTCTATCACCGCATCCAGCACCCCAGTCAATTCCAGCTCGCCCCGGCCCGGTCGCGCGCCTGCTCGCCTTGGGTCGCCCCTTGGGTCGCCAGTCCTCGCCCCGACCGCTTGCTCAGCCCGGTCCTCGGCGCCCCAGTCAATTCCTACTCGTCCTGGCCGCCTTTTAAGCCCGGCCACCGGTCCTCAGTCGCGCTTGCCCTGGCCGCCGGTCCTCGGGGTCACGCTCGCCCCGGCCACCGGTCCTCGGGGCTGCGCTCACCCCGGCCAACGCTCGTAAGCTCGGTGCCGCCTTGGCCTTAGCCCGCGAGCCACCGCACCGGCCACATTGCGGCATACCGTCTTCGCCGTCGCCCCGACCGCTGTGGGTCCACCTCTGCCCGGCAACCGTTTCATCTGAGTGTAGGTACTGTGTTTTATGAAGCAAGATTATAGTTTGTCGAAATCAACGATACAATGTTTAGTTGTGACCGATGAGCTACCATACCTATAACACATGTAGGAGACAAAAATATGAGTACCAATGTTAACAACTCAAGTACATGTTTTAGAAACAACATTATCTTCTTCTTTACAACATTGTTTTTTTAGTTTCATGCTTGTAGATAAATACACATTTGCACATCTGTGATATTATATGGCTGTTGCTTATATATATCATCTGCAAAATTTTGATTCTTGCTTTACGTGAGCTTTATGCATTGTTTTCTTACCTGTACCTTCCCAAGTAAACATGTTATGTATGTTTTTTCCAGGGAAGTTTATGCAGTGTCAATAGTTGGTCCATTCCCTACAGCAATAACAAATCTTTTGGATCTGAGAAGAATATAAGAACTTTTTCCTTGTGGATGTTGCTTTTTATTAAACTACTGTTGGCTCGTTTAGTTTTAGGATAACATGAATATAACTCTGCATGTTTCTATGTACCTGATCATTAATATTATTCTTGTTTACATGTGTACAACATACTTCTCATAGGTGATCCTTGTAACTGCAACTTATATGTTGTTGATGTTCGTTGTAACTGTTCAAAGATTACTAAACGACAATGATTCTATCTGTATATAGTTTTCTTGGACCTTGATAACGTTGCACTAGAAAACCACACATGGTTAACAAAATTGTTGCTTTCGTTTACTTTCAATACTGCACTCGTATGCGCTATGAGGTTGAGAGGTTGGCACATCACTACATGTTCTGAGTTTCCTCCCCGACCGCTCAACCACTTCAGACGCCCGGACCGTTGTCTTGCCGCCTCCGCACTGTGCAAGTAACTAGAAATTGCCCTTTAAATAGATGGCAGACCAGTGAAGAAATTCTCATACTAGAAACATCATTCGAACAACCATTGCCAATGTTCATAAGCTTTTAAGCAAGATCACACTCTCCTAGATGGATAAATTTTGTCCAACATGCAGTTTAATATAGTTTGTTCCTGGATAAAGGTGATGCTAACCAAGGAAAAAACCATCTAGGTAAAGTCAAATGTGGAGTTGTGTCAACAATTCACTTTTAATTTCCCTAAGAAATTCAACCACTAGTTGAGCAACTACAAAATGACAGTTAATAATTTAGCTTCAGTGCTTTGTAATTCATACAGAGGAAAAATATGTCATATAAACATAATTAGTCATCGCCTCAAAAATACTAAAGATTATAAAGTACCTCAGGGTTTATAAATCCTAATCATATATTTGATGTCCTACCATGGAATAATGAATAAAAGCTGCTTTCCTTCTCTTTCTTAAGCATACAACACATAGTTGTTCATCTCCTATTTCATCTTTACCACTAGAGTCATCTTCTTGAATAGCATTTTCAGCCTCCTCAAATAATTATTGCGCTTCTCTAGCCTCACTGCGCAGTTTGATTCTCACCAAACCCCTGCATCATTAACGGACATGGGTGATGATCGACGATGGATGTATGATGGTTGGCGGGAGAATGTTGCACCTTGTAATGAATGGGCCATCATTACTAAGGCTTTTATAAGTCGTGCTTTCTCTTTATCGATCAACTGTTTTGTGAAATGTCCGTGCAACAAGTGCCGCAACTTTTTATGCAAGGAAAATATGGAGATGGAACGAGACCTTTGTGGATTTGGTTTTATGCCGGGTTATAAAACATGGTATGAGTATGGTAAGTTGTACCATAGCAATGCTGCTGTTGATGTGAGAGAAAATGAAAACGAGGACAGAATGGGTGACATGGTCGAAGCACTAGATCGTGAATGTGGTGGTGATGAAGCTGTGGAAGTTCCTGGACCCTAAGTTGAAGAGTTTTATAGAATTCTCTCAGCATCGCATGAAGAGTTGCATGAGCACACTAAAGTGTCTGTACTTGCGACCGTGACTCGGCTCGAACAAGTGCTATGATGATCTCAGCGGCTTGATATCGGACATTCTTCCGACAAATCATAAGTTTCTGAGAGGCATGTACCAGTCCAAGAAGTTTTTGGCAGGGCTTGGTATGAAATATGAGAAGATTGATTGTTGTCCTAACAATTGTATACTTTTCTGAAGGAGAATACAAATGCGACACATTGCTCTGTTTGTAAACAATCACGATACATTGAGGTCACAAATGAGGATGGTGAATTAGTAAAGATAAAAGTGGCAGCGAAACAACTTCGTTACATGCCTCTTGCACCTAGGCTAAAACGGTTTCACGTCAATTGGATCAGTAAAACACGAGTTATGGTCAAAATACCGAAGCAACGTCGGTCTGTCTAGAAAGTCGCTGAGGAAAAACTTGTCTGAAACAAGTCGGACGAACAAGGCACCAAAGCTCCTCTAAAACATGAATTTTATTGATCAAAACTTAAGAGAAGCAGCCACAAGTCATGCTCTCCACGAGCCTTGGCCTTCCTTGCTTATATAACCAACCCTAAGGCCAACCCAATTCAAACTAGGACTCGTACTCCTACTTGGATTCAAACTCTAACTTTCCAAAACTTCTCAAGACTCTTCTATACGCATATAGAAGCAATGTTAAGACTTCCAAACACCTTAGGAACGTCTCAAACATTTCTCAAACAACTCTACTTCGTGCCTAACACGAAATCCTATTATAACCAACTCGAAACTTTTCATACCACAACATCCTCAGCCGCAGCCTGAGCGCAAAATCCAGCCGGTTGATCCTTTTCAACCATATATTCACTTCCATATTTCTTCACCACACCTTGGAACAATGTAGCCATTTCCATGCAACCCTTGCATACGTGCAAACACTTTCCAAAATGTTCACAACACCTTCATATGCATTGTTATTGACCCAAACATGCTGCTTGACCTCCCGATCAGCTCAACCACAATTCCTCTCGAACTTGGTTGTTGAATCGCATCTTCTCCCTATAACTAGTTCAAGGATCTCCATCACCAGCCATGTCTTGACCTCAAGCAACACCTGCACATGAACAAACATCCACTTTTTTTCGAGCAAAAGTCCGTGACTTGACTCACGTTAGTTCGAAAACCACAACACCTTACATGAGCACCTCACATAAGCATGTCGCAAACCATAGCAATGTATTAACCACCATAATCAGCCATAACACATCAAAAACATAGTAAGAGAATACTAAGCAAACATTCCATAAGACAATAAGCAAGTTTGAAACATTGCAAGTTAAAAACAGAGTGGTTGAAAATTAAACACTATGGAAACAGCTGTTCTGCAGTGACATTTACTCCTGAAATGCAATGAGAAAGTTCGGACAATCCGAAGTGGGTATTTTGGCAATATTCAAAACTTTGAATGTAAATCCTCACTTTTATTCTAATTGCCAATGTATTCAGCACATATAGCTCTCACATTGTGCTTAACCATGTCACTGATGACAGATCTGATATGTCATGTGATGTTATTTGCCTCAAAGTTTCATTAGAAATGCCTAGTCTATCATGCTTGCAACAGACGTATGAAACTTATGCATTGACTGTTGTAGGTTTCAACATATGATGCTATTTAAGACATGTCTCACTTTGTTGTGATTGCCATATAACCACTGAAATTTTTATAAACCTGGTCAAATTTTGTGTGATCACCAGTGCAGGTTGTTTATGCATGTAATCTAGAAGTGCAGTAGCGCTTTCATTCTTGTGGAACTGTCAACTGAGTAACTATCATGACTGACAAGTTTGATCAGCCAAAAGGCTAAGCTTTATGTGGAATTTGTTGAAGTTGAAGCAGTTCATAAAGCTATAAAGCTGAATGAGACAGTTACATGGTCTCCAAATCAAGGTGTCAATTTTGACTTCTTTTAAGAACCGGGAGCAAGTGTTATAATCTTATTTCAGATTGTTTATTATTTTCAAATGATGCATGGTTTAGTCTTTCAAAGGAAAGGGAAAAGAGAGAAAAGAAAAGGAAAGAAGAGAGGAAAAGGGAAGAAAATAGAAGGAAAAATGTTACATGATAACGACAATTTACTGAATAACTTCATAAAAGTCTCGCGAAAAACAACAACGACAAACACCGACTTGAACGAGCAAACCATACGTACCGATTAGTAGCCGGAGGAACCGCTGAAGTTTTAGTCGCAGGCGTGACGAGCCGCTTGTAAGGGCCCAAGTTTTTCACTTGCTAAAAAGTGATCATCACACCACACCTCACCTCATTGGTGGTAATCACATGAACACATTTGAAGAGCAAGTAACCACCATCAATAGATTTATTAGGGATGAACTCACAAAATGCAAAAGTGGTATTCCCAACATGCATCAATTAGGGTCTGAGCATATGATTAACTCCTAAAGTTTGTTAGGAATGCGTATGCCAAATTTCACCCAAATCCAAAACCTTTTGAGGTACTTTTGGGTACAATTATTAAAAGGCTAGTTTGAACTTAATTTCAAATTCAAACTCCTTTCATCCCATGAATTCAAAAGCGGAATTCATATTCACGCTCAGCACATTTTTTTGAGCTCACACACCAATTTTCACTCCATTTGGAGTTGATCTTGACATGAGCCATTTTGAGAAAAAATTCAAACTAAATTTAAATTTCAGTTTGCCATTTGAATCAAAATGCAGCTAAACCAATTCACAATTTGAATCATTCCAATTTCAAATGGGCTTTGGTGAATTGATCAACTTGCCAAGGGTATTAGGGTCCCTAAAATTAAGAGCAGTAACAATTTAAGTTTTAGGACAAATTTGGAGGCGGGACCCACATGTCAGTGGAACAAATGCAACTTGCCCATGAAGTCTTGCTCTGTTTCTCAGGCTGAGGCAGCGAGCATCACCGAACGAAACCCCAGTGCCCCCTCCTGCTTTGGTCCTTTGCGCTGGAGACCAGCTGCCCGACAGCCTTAGCACCCCGAGGCGTGTTCTGTTTGCTGACAAGCCGAAGCACCAAAGTTCCTTTCCTTCCTCGCACCGAGCTCAGCCGAGACTTCGCCGCTGCCTCAGTTTTGACCGTGAGACGGTTCCTCACTTGCGAACAAAGTCCCCTGAGCTGCAAAACGGCACCGTAGCCTCTCCTCTGACCTCCTACCCATGAGAACAAGCTGAAATCGGCCTTCCTCGAGCAACCCCGAACGTTTTTGCAGCGACCCAAAAGCTGCCGCCGTTCGGTGCTCTTGTGGACAGCACAACCATAAGGCGTTCATGCCCGAACAAGGACACACAAGGATGGTCCGGTGATCCGTGCTGCTCATCCCTAAACTGTTGATTAAGCCGTGGACCACCGAGCTTCAATTTGAAATTTATACTCTGGCGTGCGCAAACCGAACGTCCGGTATGAAACCTTTGAATTCTTCTTCAATTTCCGGTCTTAGGTCACCAAATCTTGCACACATGAGCTAGACTAGCTGGCGACCGTATTCTCTTCGAAACCCTAGCTCGGAAACACACATAGACAGCACAATTTTTGGGTTTCCCGAGCGCAAACTGGTGGCATGGTTCGGGCGCACGGTGACTACCCACTTAGCGCTATTTTTGAGCAAGTTTGAGGCCATGTCGATATTCCTCGAGGTCCACTGGTGCTGTAGAGCCCTTTTCCCGAGCTTTTGGCGGGCTAGGATGACCGGCCGACGGCGCAGAACCTCTCCCAAGGCAGCTGCACGTCACCGACATAGTTCCGGACATCAGCGGATTGCCCTGACTTAACAAACGGGTTTAGCGACCTCCTAAACTCACAGGCGGCGAGAGAAGCCAGGAGGCGGCCGGAAATTCGACTCCGGCAAGCCACCGTTTCAGGCCAGCGAGGGTCCGAGCGCACATGAGGATTCGGTGCGAGGAGGAAGAAGGGGTACCGACTAACGGAGGAAAGGTGGTTGCGTACAACGTCCGTGGTGGTTGCTGTAGGCAACATCAAGTACGGGCGTACGTGACGGGTTATTCAGGTAACCCTGCAGTTGTAAAGTGTTTATAATCGTCGTCCCTTGCGGTCAGTGAGTATCACTTGTTCACTGTACCGTGACATAGAAAGAACAGGCTAGTGTCATGTTAAAAGATTGCTGATTGAAAGCTTTACATTGTTTGCTAATGAAATACTTTATTTTAGAGCTAATCAAAGTTCCTTTCAACCTTAGGCAAAGCACATAAGAGAAATGTGTTTTTTGTTTGATTGCGACTTTCTTATGTGTCTTAGCACGAGGTTTTCCAGTGTCTTGAGGCTAAAATTTGAAAGTAAGGTTCAACTAATTAGGCATGTCTTTTGCAACATGCTTTCCTATTATACACTGCAAACCCAGCATCTAGAGTTTCATGTGTAGGTGAGACGGGTCAGTCTTGCTGAGCCATTGTGCTCACTGCTTGTGTTTGAAACGCTTGCAGGTTGCTATGAGGAGGAGGCTCCCGAGGAGGAGATGGACCCCCAAGAGGGAACCACCATCGAGTGGGAGCCGTGCATGCCGCCGTGTTAGTGTGCGTGTGTGCTAGTGAGGACACATTCATGGGCTGAACGTGAACCTCTTTTGCTTAGTCTACGCCCGTGAGTGTAGACTTAACGTATCTTGATGTAATTATGTTCATAAACCAGTTTATGTAATAAAATTTTTGCTTCCGCTTTATGCCTTTTATGCGTGTTATCTGGTGTTGTGCAACGCAGCACCCCTCAGGAAGATCCTGGCTTGTCGAGACTGTCAGGTCCTGGCACCGCTTCAGGCGTTGGTGGCGACGTTGGGAAACAGCGCCCGATCTCAGTGTTAGACGACCCATGGTGAAGAATCTGAGCAGTCGTGCGGAGCGCTTCCCAAAAACTTTATTCGCCCTATAGAGGTGCAGGATCGCAAGAGCGAGAGGTTCTGGAGACCGGCTCTTCCGACCATCGGTGCATGCCAGTGCTCGGTATGGAGTAGACTACGATGGCAGTGCAAGGAACAAGAATGTGGAATAGGTGGGATCGTGAGGTATCCACCCATGTCGCGCATGTCCTCTATTTATAGAGTCCTTGAGAGGCGGTTCAGTTGCTACTCCGATGAGCTCGGTAGTTGTAGACGCGCCCATCTCCATCTTGGACTCGGCCCAACTCGGTAGCCCAAAACTCAGAAGCCCAAAAGCCCATCTCAGTTTTCTATAGAAAAATAAAAACCATTCTTGACTCAAGGCTCGAATTTGCACGAACCCAGGCGCGCGCGTGTGGGGCGAGACATGGCGTGGTGTGGCGAGGCGAGCGAGCAAGGAGGAGGAGCGCTCGTGGACCTATCCTCTTCTCACTCACATAGGGATTGGAATAACAACCTCCCTTATATATAGGAGTTTCACCCCTCCAACTCTCATGTTGGACTAAACAACTAGCACCACTCTCTCTTGCACTAATGGGTCTCTGAGATTTATTTGGAATTATTTCAGAATTTCTCTATTAGTCCTAGCTCAGCTCAAATTCCAACAATCCCCCACCATATCTCAAAGCCATTAGGATAGACATCATTCCTATTCTTGTTTGATATAATAGTGTTCCGGCAGAGACTGTTAAGTTAAACTTCTACCTAGATCCTTAAGTTACATCAATTCACAACTTGGACAATGGACTACGTCTTGAATTGCATGTTTTGTGTGAATTTGTTTTCACTCAAAGACCATTACTAGTACTTGACTACCAGTAGTCTACCCCGCGGCTGGAGCATATGTGTTATACTCCCTGGTCTCTTCATGAGCTTTCTAGAGATCACACAAATCTCATAGATTGCGACGTTAAACAGTCAAAGCTCCCATAGCTGTGTTTCTTTCAATATTGCTCTGTAGGACGACATCTTTACTACACATAGCCAACAAAAACACATTAAGACATATTGCCATCCTGCCTTATAGTTTGATAGTACAAGTGTGCATCTTCACATAGAGAGGATATTAGCGAATTACTCTCCTCGCTGAACCACTAGATTGTTTTTCTCATGTCCTAATTCACGGGATCTCCGATCACATAGGATGGGTTTCCACTATGGTGTCACATTCATGGGTCTCAAACCAATCTCCCTCGATGCACTTTCTATCACATTACCTGATAGTCCCTTTGTAAAGGGATTTGCCATGTTTTTATCTATTTGTATGTACGAAACAATTATAATTCCAGAGTTTCTCATTTTTCCTAACAGATATTAATCATCTCTTGATGTGTCTTGATGATTTTGCATTATACTTAGAACTGGTTGATGGGATTCTTGACTGCGACTGCCCGGGAAGAAGCGGGAAGACATCTCATGAAGGACGATGAAGGAGTGCACCCGAGCCCGAGCTCGGAAGAAGGCAGAGCGAAAAGAACAGAAAGCCCGAGACTGACCCTTGGGCGAATCGCAAGACCCGCCCTCAGGGTACAAACAAAGGGAAGACCTCAAGGGACCCACAGTTAATGTTTTTCTTGTAAATAACTAAATATGGATGAGATTGTGTTGCTCAGGTGAAATTCTAGAAAAAAAGCTGAAAAGTTTGTCAGATGTTACTTGCTTAATACCCACAGTTTTAATGTTTTGTATTTTCTACTTTTTTCAAGAAACAGAGAAGTATAATTCAGGCCATACGGAACAAATTGGAATACTTTCTTCCTTGGAACTATAGAACTTTAGTCAGTTTTTGCCCGGCGACGGGAGAGGAACAGGCGTAGAGACAGGCTAGAAATACAACGACTCCATCGAGTGCCCTGTAAAGCGTACGACATGACAATCCATCCCTGTTCTGACGACTTACTTCCCCTCTGTAATACGGAGGGATGCGAGAGAAAGAGGGAGAGACAGAGTATAAATAGAGGGGTTTGTCGACACCAGGAGAACATGCTCTGCACTTGTAAGAACCTCCCCCCATTCTTGAGTAAGAACAACGATATAACCCAGGCTAGACGTAGGGCATCTTGCCTGGGATGAATCCTTTGTGTCCTTAACTAGGTCACCTCGAGGTAGAATGCATGGCACATTCGATTACTAGTCGGAAATCCAAACGACAACAGTTGGCGCGCCATGTAGGGGGTCTGTCGCGCATTCCGTCTCTTCACCACCTTGATGGCTTCTCCACGATCGACTCTCGCACCCGGTGCAACAATGTCCTTTGGTGACTTTGAATTCACCCCATCGTAGGCGATGAGAGGGTGGTCTTGCTTCGCCCAAACCAACGAGACCATCCGCTTCGGAAGCCTGGACTTCTTCACCAGCAGCTTCCACAACCTCTGGACCTCCACCGACTCAGGTGCCACGTACGACGCCCCGACATCAGCCTTCGCGGGGGTGATTGAACACGCCCCGACATCCCTTCACCACATACTATAGTATGACCCCAGCTCCAATGACGACACCGAAGGTGGCGAGCAACCCTCTCGCGAGTGCCACATCGCCGAAATGACCAATGCCTCCCAGCTGGCTACACTGACCAGTGCGAGTCCACGAGGTGACCCCAAGCCGTCGGAGGCACAGCACCACAAGCTGGCCGACCAGCTCGTGGCGCAACGCACCGCCTCAAGGGCCCGCCGGGCGCAGCCCGACCCTATCTTGGGCTCAAATGTGGCATGCCTCTGCATTGACAGGTCCAGGCCAACATCATCTATGACAGCCAGGCCCCGCACTTCCAAAGGGCCAGCCAAAACGTGGCGGCCGCCGTCGCTATACTACACGGCATGCTGGAGCCCGCCGACCCCGAAGCTCTGGGGGCTCACCTAGACCTTCAGACACTCTTGGCCTAAGCCGCCACCCAGCAGGCTGAAGGTTCCCTTGCCCAAGCCTGAGGTTCGTCAGCCCCTAGTCAAAGCCAAAGGCTCAGTAGGTGCGAAATAAACTGCACCGGATCCCACGCGCCAAGCCAAGCAACCCAACTTGAAAGAGCAGGGTCGTCAACCCCCTCGTGCAACTCGGTACACGAGCGCGTGGGGGCGTGCAACCTCCGGCGGACTCTTGAAGCCAGGCGGCGAACCCGGGAAGGCCCTACGGACCCGCCTTCCACCTCTAGGCCCCAACAGGCTCGTCCTGCTAGCTACCACGGCCACGGAAGAGGACAAAGCCTGATTCCTGGCCCCTCGGGCCCCAAAGCCTTCAGAAATAGGATACACAGTGCTCCCTTTCTGCAAAGGTTTTGGGCCGCGACCAACATCAGAAAAGTACAACGGGGATACTAACCCCGGCGTGTGGTTGGAGGACTACCACCTCTCCTGTCAGGCTGGCAGAGCGGAGGATGATGACTTCATAATCCAATACCTCCCAATCTACCTAGCCAGGCCAACACGCGCATGGCTCGAATACCTTCCACCCGACAGTATCCAAAACTGGGCCAACCTCAAGGAAACGTTCGCAGGCAACTTCCTGGGAACCTATGCGCGTCTCGGCAATTCCTGAGATCTCAAGGGTTGCCGGCAGAGGCCAGACGAGACCCTGCGGCAATACATCCGGCGCTTCTCAAAGAAGTGCATTGAGCTCCCTGACATTGTCGACGTTGACATCGTCGCGGCCTTCCTTTTAGGGACAAGCTTGGCTGCATCAAGCCAAGAAGCACGATGGACCTCCTCGACATCGGCACGAACCACGCCTCCGGTGAGGAAGCGGTTGAGGCCATATTCAACAAGCGAAAGCCGAAGACCCTGACGCAGGCAGCAAAGAGCCACCCGACAAGGGCGGCAAGAGGAGGCGGACGAATGACGGCAGGCATCAATACCCGGCCAACAACGGTTTGGACCTCGTCGCGACCGTCGAATGCCACGAAGGCAAGAGACCAGCCTCGGGCAGATGGACTACTTCGAGAAACTTCTCGAGAAGCCGTGCACCAACCACACCTACCCGGTAAGACACGCCCTCAATAACTACTCCATGCTGAAACGCTTCATCAGCACAGAGGCAGCAGGAGGCAAAGGCAAGAGGCCTGCCAAGACGAGTCCCGATCCTGACAAACAGAGCTTCCCCACGCCGGAGGGCTGCCTCATGATCTTTAGAGGGAGTCAAGACTACAAGAGCTGCCGCAGGCAGAAGCTGACAACCCGAGAGGTCAGTATCGTCTCTCCCACAATCCCAACCTTCTTACGGTGGTCCGAAGTGGCGGTCACTTTCGACCGTCAGACCACCCCGACCTCATCCAGTAACTAGGGGGCTTCCCCCTTGTCGAAGTGTTTTCCTGCGACACTTCCCCCGGTCTGCCTGAGCAGCCCAAGGAGGTTCTTTTTTCGGTGGGGCTAGTGGTTCTCCAAGGTCAGAACACAATGGCGAGAAGAAAGACACGAGGATTTACTTGGTTCGTGCCGCCTGAGCGTAATACACTACGTCCATGGGTGTGTTTGCTGTATTGCTCGCGCTTATGAGTGTGTGAGTTGGCTGGGTCGCGAACCCCCTGCCCAGAGGCTGCCCCGGTCCTTTTATAGCCCAAGGACAGGGCAGTTACAAGGTGGCCCAGGGCCCAGCAGGTGGCCCCGCGGCTATCTGCATCCTATACATAATCTATAGGCATTTACAGCTATATGCATTGTCACTGTTGGTGGAGTTAAGGCGTGCCGCCTGTCACGCCAGGCGCCTCTGACTGGGCGGCCGGTGATGATGAAGTCCCTGTCTTGTTGCCGCGTCTCCTCGCACTGCTAGGCGGCTCTACGCCGTTGGGCGGCACTGTTGTGCCGTCACGCCTCGTCGCCCTGTCTTTCACTGTAATGGCGTGCAGGCGGGGAACGGAGGCGTACGCCGTGCGCCATGCTTCTGGGGAAGGCGCGATCCTTGAATGCTCGGTCAGACAGCGTACCTTCCTCTTTTACTCCTTGGCCATTTGCCCGTTGCTCGTCGGAGTTACGTCCGGGCGGGTGGCCACCCGGACATGCATCTCCACCGGAGCTGTCTTACGGAGTAGCGGGTGGTCCGGAGTCGTTGGGCACGTGGCAGCACCCGGGCCCTCCCGTGCTGGAGGTCCGGGCCGGGGCCGCAGGTCACGTGGTACATCCGGGGCCTTCCTCGGGGAAAGGTATACTCGGAGCCATTGCCCACGCGTGTTGGAACCACCCCGTGGTTCACCCACTCCGGGATCGCATAGGGTGGTGCTGCGATGCGGCACCCAACAGCACAAAAGAAAAGATTAATAACAACATACAAACTTTTATTTGATATAAAAAAACAGCAGAAGTCTTGTACAAACTTATTTATACAGCGAAAGTATTATACATAACTACACTCTCATCCTAACTAACCAAAAGTGTAGCCGTCCAGCCCAGGAACGCTACCCACTAGCGACATGGAACAGGAGATCACGGCGGCGTGCAAGGCTCCAGCTCGGCCGTGTACCCCGACGGGGGCACCGCCTCGACCTCGGATCCCTCCTCATAGCTCTCACCTGCACACAGCTCAAATATTGCAACCATGAGCACGATAGCTCAGCAAGGCTTAACCGACAACCCTAGTCATGAAACTCTACATGCAGGGATGTGTAATATAGGAAAAAGACTTTGCAATAAAGACACGCCTACAAATTGATCCTTACTTTCAGTTTTATAGCAACAGATTCTTGTGCCTTAGGAAGCCCTCACATCGGAAGTCCACAATCAAACAAGAAACGCTTTCCTCCGATGTGGCGATGACCAATCACAAGAGCACGAGCACGGTTACTAAATCAGCAGGTGAACTCGTTCCTAACTTCCTACCCATTTGATTATGAGAATGGATTCCTATTTAATGATTTAATTGTTATTAGAAACCATGGACATGATCAACAAGTAAAGGGACGAGGATTTGGGGACGTGGAGAACTAGATAGGACGTCCATAAGTTGATGGAAACAGTCGCCAACTCGGACTCGAGTTCAACTCGGAGTCCAGGAGCAGTCCATCTTAAAACAGACGCCCAGGATGCATACGGACTCCGTTTTTGACGTTATACATATGCATGGAAAGATGAGAAGATAAACTTTCCAGTGGTTCTGGTCCCACATTAAAATTCGCCAGGAGTCGTTGGGAGTTGTCGAAACAAGTTGAATTCAGAGTTCTGTCCGGTGTTGCACCACCGTAGTGGGCTTTTGGGCCTTGTATCCCGTATGAGTCCATTAGGGACCCGTCTAAGGGTCTTATGGCCGAACCCTGGCCTTTAAATGCTGTAGCCACCGGCCAAATTCGTGGGTTTTGCTTAGATTAAACAATCTCACCGTTCTACGGTTTGTGAGAGCCCAATTTTGCAATTTTCAGATTGCATCTTCATCGTTCTTCCTTGTTTTTCTTGCTGCTCACCTATTCCACAACCCCTAAACGACAAACCGATCCACCAAGATCATCGGTTTGCCCTAGCTAGCCGCCTTGCATGAACTCCCACATCGCCAACCCTAGAACAGGTGACAAACCATTGTGCCAGTCCTCATCGATTCATCACACAACATCTCATCAGTCGTCGTTGCTAAATTCCAATTGTTTTTCACATCCTATTGCGAGATCTGTTTCAAAACCGAGTTCGAATCAGCATAAAAAAAACAGTAACTCGGATAGCCTACCTCAAAACGGCCATAACTTTTGCATACGAACTCTAAAAACAGTAACCTCAGATTGATCTACTCAAAATTTCGCAACCGATTTTCCACCGCTACGCCGTGTTTGGTGAAATTTGTTTGGCCAATTCACCTCGGAAGATATACTATCCGGCCTCCAAAGTTTCAGCATAAATTTTAAAGAATCTTCCTGATTTTCTATAGGCCACATCTTACATCCAATTGAGCTGAAAAGTTGTGTGCTTCCTATTTTCGTGCTCTCGAGTAAACAAAAAATATCAAAAGATATTTTTTTAAAAAAAAGAAAAAAATAGTGAAGAGAGCACAGATATTAAAGCATTGACAGCACACAATTGAAACAGTTGGCCTATACACTTATGCTGTACTTGTTGGTTATATCTTCCTGATCTTATATTTGCCTTTCTACTGCCTTGTGTTGTGCTAGGCCTAGAACACTTGTTAACCAGCAACAGTTTCTACATTGAATACTGATTCAGATTTGTTTTGCTGTTAACGATTTTTTCTTATTAGCCACTATATTGTGCCATCCAAGCTCCACTTTTCCTCTTGAGCAGAACAGGTACCTTTGCAATCACTCCAAGCTTCATTGGTTCTCACCGTCCACCGTTTACCACTATCGGTAAGAACACTTGTAAGAACGTGGTAAGACACTTGAGAGAGAGAGAGAGAGATTGTTTCCTTCCTTCCACTTTTCACATTGCCACTATCCTTTGTAGTTGATAGGGATAACATCCTTTTGTTGTCTTTTATTTACTACTAACAATGGCAGAAGATAAAAAGGATGATGAATGTGTTCAACATGCTGAGTTGTGTGACATGATGAGGGAAATGACAGATATGTTCACCAAAACCCACGCATCAACAGAGCCGCCATTGACGACCTTGAATCGCCAACTTGCTGATCTTGTTGTTCGGATGGATACTCTTGAGGCGCGGCTGCCTCTCGCTGAAGATGGTGAAGACGGTGGTTATAATATGGAGGATCATAACAATCAACCACGACTTCCACTTTATATACGAGGTATGGGAGATAATATTGTTATAATTACAATGATCATCATAAGAATTTTAATCACCCTCTTGATGATCCTTTTGCTAAAGTCAAATTTACTATACCCTCTTTTTCTGGTGCTTATGATGCTGAGGCATATCTTGATTGGGAGATGACAGTAGAGCAGAAATTTAATGCCCACCTTGTTCCCAAACAACATAGAGTTCGTCAAGCCACTAGTGAGTTTAAGGATTTCGCTATCATATGGTGGAATGAACTTGTTAAAACTAGAACTGATCCTCCAACATGGGATAGATTAAAGGAAGCTATGCGTGTTCGTTTTGTTCCTCCTTCTTTTCAGCGGGACCTTCACAAAAAATTGCAGCGCTTAGACCAAGGTAACATGTCCGTAGAGGAGTATTATCAAGAGTTACAAAAGGGTATGTTGCGCTGTGGGGTAGTAGAGGACATGGATGATAAAATAGCTCGTTCTTATGGGGGGTTGAGGCGTGAAATTCAGGACATTGTTGATTATAAGGAATATGATACTGTTAACAGATTATTTCAGCTGGCTATGTTGGCAGAAAAAGAATTGCAGGGCCGCCAACAGCAGCAGCACCAACGCACGAGGAGCACCTTCACACCGCGTTCGACATCAACACCATCCGAAACAGCACCATTTTCGAGTATTTGTACAGCCACTACACCATCCAATGGCGGCCAACGAACTTCATCTACTGCTCCATTTCCTCGCGCGCCGGAGGGCAGAAAGACGACACCATTCAAGCCTATGTCTTCCACCCCTTTTACGAGTCGAACTTCCGACATTAAGTGTCACCGCTGCCTGGGAGTTGGTCATGTGATGAAAGATCGCCCTATCAAACGAGCATACATAGCACGATATGATGGCGGATATGATAGTACTTCAGATGTTGAAGATGAATATTCTCTTGCTACTAACGTTGCAGGACCAAAAGATGACCACTATAGCACAGATGAAGAGGTACTTGGTACTGCAGCAACGGAAAATTATAGAAGCATAATTGTGCAGCGTGCTTTGAGCTCCAAAGTTGAGGCGGATGAAAAGCTACAACGACACAATCTTTTTCACATGTTTCTCATCATCAAGGACTGTCGTGTGCACACTATAATTGATGGAGGCAGCTGCAACAATTTGGTGAACACGGATGTGGTCAAGAAACTTGGGTTGACAACAAGAGCACACCCTCATCCATAACATATTCAGTGGTTCAACAACAGAGGTAAGGTTAGGGAAACAAAAACAGCGAGAGTACATTTTTCGATTGGTTCTTACCATGATTTTGCTGATTTTGATGTCGTACCTATGGATGCTTGTTCTCTTTTGTTGGGACGTCCTTGGGAATTTGATATGGATGCTATTCATCATGGTAGAACTAATAAATATACTCTGATGCATAAAGGAAAGAAAGTCACTTTGCTTCCTATGACTCCTGCTGAAATTGTGCATTTGAAGAAAAGTAAAACACGTGATGATAAGGCAACAAAATCAATAGACTCTGAAAAACAGAAAGTGATTAAGTTAAAATCACCTTCGTTGCTCACAACTAAATCTGACCTTACTGATTTATTTAATACCAAGGGGGTGTACTATGCTTTAGTATGCAAACAAGCCATGTTTTCGCTTCATGAAGTGTCCATTGCATTGCCCCCTGCTGTTGCTAACCTTTTGCAGGATTTTGCGGATGTGTCCCCCCCCCCCTCGAGATACCCCCTGGATTACCACCTATGAGGGTCATTGAACATAAGATTGACTTGATTCTAGGGGCAAGTTTGCCAAATCGTGCGGACAGGGCGAATCCGGAAGAGACAGGGGAAATTCAGTGACAAGTTCAAGATCTTTTGAACATCGGGTATATTCGTGAAAGCCTTAGTCCTTGTTCTGTTCATGTTCTTTTGGTTCCTAAGAAAGATGGTAGCTGGCGCATGTGTGTTGATTATAGAGCGATTAATAACATCACCATTCAATATCATTATCCTATTCCTCGCTTAGATGACATGCTTTATGAATTGAGTGGTGCTATTATTTTCACAAAAATTGACTTGCGTAGTGGTTACCACCAAATTAGAATGGCACTAGGAGATGAATGGAAACCTGCATTTAAAACAAAGTTTGGACTTTATGAGTGGTTAGTCATGCCTTTTGGTTTAACTAATCCACCTAGCACTTTTATGCGATTAATGAACGAGGTTTTACGTGTTTTTATTAGAAAATTTGTGGTGGTTTAATTCGATGATATCCTCATTTACAGCAAGTCATATTATGAACATCTTAATCATTTACGTGATGTTTCAGTGTCTTGAGAGATGCACGTTTGTTTGGTAACCTCGAAAAGTGCGTATTTTGCACCAATCGAGTTTAGTTTCTTGTATATGTCGTTTCATCGCAGGGAATTGAGATGGATGAGGCAAAAATTGTGGCGATCATTAGCTGGCCAACTCCATCGACCGTCACGCAGGTGCGTAGCTTTCTTTGTCTTGCAGGTTTTTATCGACGCTTTGTGGGGATTTCAGCACCATTGCAGCACCTCTCCATGAACTTACGAAGAAGGGAGTGCAGTTTTGATGGGGCGAACAGCAGCAACAAGCTTTTGATGTTCTCAAATCAAAGCTTCCACAAGCACCATTGCTACAACTTCCTGATTTTGACAAGACATTTGAGCTAGAATGTGATGCAAGCGGCATTTGTATTGGAGGTGTTCTCATACAAAGAGGTAAACCCGTTGCATTCTTTAGTGAAAAATTGCATGGTCCTTCTCTGAATTATTCTACCTATGATAAGGAATTGTATGCCTTAGTGCGAGTTCTACAAAAACTTGGCAACATTACCTGTGGTCTAAGGAGTTCGTCATACATTCCGATCATGAATCTTTAAAGTATCTTAAGTGTCAAACCAATCTGAATAAATGACATGCTAAATGGATTGAATTCATAGAATCGTTTCCATACATCATTAAGCATAAGAAAGGGAAGGAGAATGTTATTGCAGATGCATTATCTAGACGTTACACCATGCTATCCCAACTTGATCATAAAATATTTGGTTTGGAAACAATAAAAGGATTATATCCTACTGATTTGGACTTCAAAGAAGCCTTTGAAAATTGTAGAGAAGGAAGAACTTGGAATAAATATGTACTACGGGAGGGCCTCCTCTATCGTGCTAACAAGCTATGTGTTCCTGCTAGTTCCGTTCGCCTATTACTTTTGCAGGAAGCACATGGAGGAGGTTTGATAGGACATTTTGGAGTGAAGAAAACTGAGGACGTGCTGGCCACACACTTCTTTTGGCCAAAGATGAGACGTGATGTCGAGCGCTACGTGTCACGATACACTACATGCAATAAAGCTAAGTCTCAACTTAACCCACATGGTCTTTATATGCCTCTTCCTGTTCCTAGTCTACCTTGGCAGGATATTTCCATGGATTTTTTTTGGGATTGCCTAGGACTAAGAGGGAGAGGGATAGTATTTTTGTGGTTGTTGACCGTTTCTCCAAAAATGGCACATTTTATACCTTGTCATAAGAATGATAATGCCTCACACATTGCTGATTCGTTTATGAAGGAAATTATTCGTTCTGGTGTGCCACATACCATTATTTCTGATCGTGATGCAAAAATTTTAAGTCATTTTTGGAGAACTTTGTGGTATAAATTGGGAACCAAGCTGTTGTTTTCAACCACATGTCACCCACAAACCGATGGACAAACTGAGGTAGTAAATCGTACTCTATCCACTATGTTGCGGGCTGTTTTAAAAACAAATTTAAAGGGTTGGGAGGATTGTTTACCAAATATAGAATTTGCTTACAACAGGTCAGTTCACTCTACTACAAAGGTAAGCCCATTCCAGGTAGTGTATGGTTTCAATCCCCGTGCTCCTATTCATTTATTACCTTTGCCTCCTTCTGAAACTATAAATTTGGATGCTACACAACGATCTGAATTCATTCTTAAGATGCATGAAACTGCAAAGAAAAATATTGAATGGATAAATGAGAAGTATAGAATTTCTGGTAGTAAAAGTAGAAAAGAAGTAAAACTTGAACCAGGGGACTTGGTATGGCTACATTTAAGAAAAGAACGATTCCCTCACCTGAGAAAATCTAAACTTATGCCACGAGCTGCTGGTCCTTTTAAGATTGTTGAAAAGATCAATGACAATGCATATAAGCTTGAGTTGCCTCCCGATTTTGGGGTTAGTCCAAATTTAACATTTCAGATTTACTACCATACTTGGGAGAAGAAGATGATCTTGAGTCGAGGACGACTCCGATTCAAGAGGGGGAGGATGATGAGGACATCACAACAGTGGATACTCACATTGATATACCAGGACCAATCACAAGAGCACGGGCACGGTTACTAAATCAGCAGGTGAACTCGTTCCTAACTTCCTACCCATTTGATTATGAGAATGGATTGCTATTTAAGGATTTAGTTGTTATTAGGAACCATGGACATGATCAACAAGTAAAGGGATGAGGATTTAGGGACGTGGAGAACTAGATGGGACGTCCAAAAGTTGATGGAAACAGTCGCCAACTCGGACTCGAGTTCAACTCGGAGTCTAGGAGCAGTCCATCTTAAAACAGACGCCCAGGATGCATACGGACCCTGTTTTTTACGTTCTACATATGCATGGAAAGATGAGAAGATAAAATTTCCAATGGTTCTTGTCCCACATTAAAATTTGCCAGGCGACATTGGGAGTTGTCGGAACAAGTCGAATTCAGATTTCTATCCGGTGTTGCACCACCGTAGTGGGCTTTTGGGCCTTGTATCCCGTATGAGTCCATTAGGGACGCGTCTAAGGGTCTTATGGACGAACTCTAGCCTTAAAATACTGTATCTTCCGGCCAAATTCGTGGGTTTTTCTTAGATTAAACAATCTCACCGTTCTACGGTTTGTGAGACCCCAATTTCGCAATTTTTAGATTGCATCTTCATCGTTCTTCCTTGTGTTCTCGGTTGCACCTGCAGGAATAGCCTTCTTGGCAAGGTCAAGCGTGTGAAGCATGGTTGATAACCAACGGAGCAGAGGTGTAGTGATTGCAGGGGTAATTCAGGTCTGCTCGAGTGCCTCGGATCATCAACGTCGAGATCTCCACTTCAATCGACCTACCTTTCGGAAGATCGGGCATAAACCACTCATCACTTTCACAGCAAGCAATTTGTTCCTCTGTGAAGTAATCCTCCTGAGGATTCCAACAAAATTGGTCTCACCCTTTTTGGAGTTTTCTACACAAAGTTATGGGCTTGCAAAGATTAGCTAATATCTGGAATTATTTGCTTAACAAAAACTTCAAATAATTGTGACCGGGCCCACTGTTTTAAATCGGACCAGTGGAATTGCGGCAACACCGGGGGCTACGGAGTTAACCCACGTAGCCACAGCCGATCCTGTACCGCATCCCGATCTCCGCCTGGGCCGAGCCACTGACAGGTGGGACATGCCTCCCCCGTTGTCTTCCTCGCGCCCGTACGGCCCCCTCGCCGGAGCAGCGGTGGTGCCTCACCGGAATGGCTGCCCCGTGCCCCAGACGGCTCACATCTCGCCGCCTGTGCCCAAAAATCGACGAGGAACACTCTGGAAAGCTCGGTGCGGCACTAAATGGCCGGAAATACCTCCCCGATGGCGGCAGCGGCAAACTCCACCACGGCGCCGTCGTTCTCGCATGGGAGAAGAGTATTCCCGCTGGGGAGAGCACCATAAGCACCAGGGTGATGTGAGGATCATGTTTTTGCATCCAAAATCGGGTAAAAACCCGTGCAAAGTGTAGCTCGACGATGCGGCTAGGGTTGTGCGTGGGCGGCCGGAAAAACTCAGCTTACAGCTTCATTTCTCGACGGTTTCCGATGATTCTTCGTCGAGGAGCTGCGCTAGGTTGTGTAGAAGCATCGGGCCAAAGCAATTAGACTATGATTTCACCTTGGAACCGAATTTCGGGGTAGACGATCGGCCGTTCTTTCGGTAGCTCGGAGAAAACGGATGGCGATCACAGCTGGAGAGGAACCGCAGCTGCCCCTAGCAAGGACAGTAGCACCCCGCACCGCCGGCGACCTTGCTTAGCCGAAGAAACCTCGGTCTAACGCAGCGAGAGCAAGGAAATGGCGAGGGCTCGGTTCGGCAGCGAAAATAGAGGAAGCCGTAGACGTGCACGGTTTCTTCACCGAATGAGTGGAGACCCTGACCGACTGCTGCGACGCTCGGCTCGAGCATGACTACACCGAGTGAAACGGTGTCTTCGGCGCTAAGCCAGCGGCATCACCTTGGCGCGCTGCGTCGCGATGTCGCCCGCAGAGGGAAACCGGGAATCCGACGTTTGCTCGGGTAGAGACTGACTAGCTGACCCCACATGTCATCCTCTCTCTTCCCCTCTTAATATTTATGACCTATTTCTGCCACAAACTTTTGTCCAAAAATTCTATATATTTGCAGAGAAGCCAAATTAAATATGTAGAATTCAGTTTTTGACTTCAATGCTGCATTTGATCAAGTTTGGTTCAAGTTCCAAATTCAAATTTAAATTCTAAGGGTTTTTGGTGTCACCCTAGATTTAAATAGCAAACATGCTTCCAAAATTATGGAATTTTGCATGAGGGCTTTTTGAATAATTGGGAACCAGTTGGCCAAGCTCAAATTTTAATATTTGCACTAGTATCCTAGGGACGTGGTCAATTGCCACCAAGTTTTAAAAAATTGAATTTTCTCCACCTTTTTGGATGTTACACCCACCGTGTACAACCGGGCTTTCACACCGTGGCCGCACCGGAGCCCTCCCAAGCTGGAGGTCAGACCCGCATCCGCAGGACACGTGGCACCTCCGGAGCTCTCTCTGGCGGAGGGTGTGGCTCGGAGGTTCCAGGCACGTGGCCGCGCTGGAGCCTTCCTTGACGGAAGATGGGGTCCGACACCACCAGACACGTGGCGGCTCCCGAGCCACCCTCGGCGGGTCTCCAGGCTCAGGGCCTGAAGACACGCGGCCATCTCGGGACTTCCCATCGGGCCCAGGGCACGTGGCTTAAGCCGGGAAGATGGGGCCCAGGTGCTTTTTATACACTATGTGGGGGTACCCGGTTCGCAGGGCACCGAAAGTGGCCCCCGTGCCAATCTATGGGGAGGTATTGAGCCCGCAGGTGGGGCCCCTATCTCTCCCACGTGGTGGTTTTGGACTTGCAATTTTTGGGAATCAAAGTGGTGGCAATATTTCCACGTACTGGGCAAGCGGCCGTACCTGGGAGACGAAGAGGTTGCTTGCCCTCGGTCAAAGAGACTTCTCTGCCGTCACAGGCAGGCGCCTCTTCATTGCTGGATGGTCATGGGAAGCGCACGTTTCGTGCAATTGTTGTATTACTTGCGTCGGTTCCCTGCACGGCCCCCTGCTCTTCCTCTTGTCAGGCTTTATAGGGGAACCCACTTTTTCCCACCTTAACCGCGGTGCCCTTTGCCCACACTGACTGCCGTGTGGGCCCTGCGCTCCTGCTCTCGACGGTTCGGCCGATGTGGGCGTGATTATTCCGGGCACATCGCGATTGGCGGTTCTTGAAGGGTCTGGAGCAAATAAAGAGACCCTCTGCTGCTGGCAGAGTTCTCTCCTTCATTTGTTTCCCTGCGCTTCATCTTCTCGCTTCCTCTTCTTGCTCCAATGGCGTCGAACCTTCGAGAGTCTCGTCTCCAAAGCGCTAGTGACGTGAGGCGCCTGATTGGCTGGCAAGCGCCTCAGTACGATGGGAGGGTTTGCTGCGAATCCCTCCCGCTCGTAGACCTTGAGCCCGGTGAAGTTGTCGTCTTCCTCGTGTACTACTGGCGGGGCTCGCCTTCCCCGCTTCCTCTTTCTTCCTGACCCTGCTGGAGTCCTAGGGGCTCCAGCTTCAGCACTTGACGCCGTACTTCCTTGTGCTGGTGTCGATCTTCGTTCACTTCTGCGAGATGTTCGTGGGGGTGCAGCTGTTCTGGGCGTTCTTCGTCCTACGGTCGTCGGGGAGGAGCCCGAGCTTCCTGGGTGCCTACTACTCTTTGTTTAAAAAAGCGGTCGCCTAGGCTGCTAAGCGCCGTCTAGGCGCTGAGCAGCACTGGACCGCTTCGCTTTTCCCTAGGCGGCGGCATTAAGCGGCCGGACCGCTTTTTCTTTTTTTATGCTTCGGTCAACTTTTTTACTGCTTTCTTCTGCTTAATTCCGCTTTCCACCTCTTTGTGTGTCCATATAAAAAACATCTAACTCTATTTTTTTCATCCTTAACGGTTGTGGTTGCTGTTAGCAAGGTGGTAGTGCCCTGTCTTAGTGTCTGGCTGCCTACACAAGATAACGTCACACTCTATCTCATCTCATTTTATTGATTGATTGAATATTTTTAAATTTTAAAATATACATACATATAATATATTATATGGATTTAACTCCGCTTTTTGCGAAACGCCTAGAAATGCCTAGGCGCCGCCTAGGCAGCCTAGGCGCTAGGCGGAGCTCCTCCGCTCGCTTTTTTCTACCGCTTTTTTAAACACTGCTACTACTTCCAGCACCGCACCAGATCCGTGGCGACGTACATCTCTCCCTTCTCCTCCAGCAAGTGGGAGAACTGGAGGGAAGACTGGGTCATTGTGAAGACCGACGTCTACGACTGGCTGGATTTGCCGACCTCTCCTCCTTCAACTACGCGAACCGACTGGGAGAAGATGCCGCACCTTGAGACGTCTACGCCCCTGTGCTGGCGAGGATTAAATTCCAGGTGGACCAGGGGTTGACCTCGCTGATGGTGTTAGCCGACTTCATTGGCCGGAGCATCGCTCCCCTCCAGAGTCGTTGCCGTGCGGCCTAGATGTACACCGACGATAACAACTCCACCCGCCTGGAGCGTGGTCCAGGGACCAACCTGAGGATGGAGCTCCTGAACGCTTTGTTGGGGACGCTATGCGCCGATGTCGGAACTGTCCCAGTCCCGGACGGTCTCATCATCCCTCTGGCATCATGCTTTTCCATCTTCATGGACCAGGAGCTGAGATCGCAGCTCCAGAGGACGATGCCAACACTGGACGACATCAACATCGCTCCCCGGAAGGTTGGTGATGCTTCCCGAGGAATAACGATTGCCGGGGTGACTAGAGCGAGTGACGGGAGGGCTGCTCCCTCCGATCTGGCCCCGGCTGCTCCAAGTATCGCCACACCGGGCCCCGCGGCTCCGACTTCCTCCATCCCAAACCTGGACAAGGGGAAGGGGAAGGTGCCGGCGGCCACCCAGTCTAGCTCTCCCGGGAGGAAGCGGAGGCTGACTTGCGCAGACGGGAGCTTCGTCTCGGCACCCAGCCTTGTGACGCCCGCGCTGGCCCCAAGCGTGCCCGAGGTCGGACTGGGGGGCGCAGCCAGAAGCAGCATGGTCGGTCCCGCATCCACGCCTGCAGAGGGAACTCCTGCAGCTCCATCACCTCTGCCACCGATGAAGAGACCAGCTGCAGCCTGAGGTTCTGGTGGCTCTGGAGGCCCGAGCAAGCATCTCTGAGCTGCTTCCTGGGACTTTGCTGGCCCCAGGTAGATCATCCGAAGCCAACCTTTACTGCTCGGTGTCTTTTCCTATGCTTTGTGGTTGCTCGCTGACCTGTGTTCTTTATGTAGGGCTCCGTCCGCAGGTGCTCCTGGGAGCGCTCCGGTGCCCGTGGTACCCAGCGATCCACCGGCAGCTTCTCGGACTGCTCCAGGCCAGGGTGCGGACCCTCCCATGCCAACGATGTTCACGCCGCCTACCTCTTCTGCAGATGTCTCTCCGGCGGACCCTGGTTCAGGGGACTCCAGCCAGGATCCTCCGTCAGTCCAGTCTCCAGTGCCTCATTCCGGGCCGGCCGCAGCTGATGGGGCTCCACCAGCTTACAGCGATGAGCCCGCTCCTGCCGCTGACGAGGGTGCGTCGGATGCCCCAGCTCCTACCCCAGAGGATAGCGTTCCCCAGCCAGGAGCTCACTTGCCTCCTTCCGAGGGCCAAGTCGAAACTTTCATGGGGCCCTGCGTCCCGGTGCCTACTCCGGCGGCTGTGAACATCCCGGAGGATGTGTAAGGGCCTAAGTTTTTGGCACATACTCAAGGTGCTCATCACACCACACACACACACACTTCATTTTAAGAAAGTTGATGAACACATTTGAAGAGCAAGTAACCACCATCAACATGATCATTAGAGAACAAACTCACACAATGCAAAAGTGGCATTTCCCACATGCATCATTTAGGGGCTGGGCATATGAAAAACTCCTACACCTTGCTAGGAATGTCCATGCCAAATTTCACCCAAATTCAAAACCTTTTTGAGTCCTTTTGGGTATAGCTAGAAAGAGGGTGGTTTGAACTCAAATTCAAATTCAAACTGTTTTCATCCCATGAATTCAAAAGTGGGAGGCATAATCTTACTCAGCACATTTTTGTGAGCTCACACACCAATTTTCACTCCATTTGGAGTTGATCTTGACATGAGCTAAGTCTAGCAAATTCAAACTCTATTTGAATTTCAAACTGCACATGTGCTGAAATTTAGTCAAACACAAACCCAATTTGAATTCTAACCAATTCAAATGGCTCAGGGGTAGATAATTCAAATCACCATGGGTATAAGGGAGATTACTGTTTGCAACAGTGAGAGGGAGTTAAGTTCAGGGGTTAAAAAGGAAGTGGGACCCACATGTCAGCCGCTGAAGAAATTCAACTGACTGAACTTTCAGTGCTTGGGTCCCCGAGCTGCCTCCAAAGGCGCCACCCGAGGGGAGGCCGCCGCGCCACCAGCTTCTTGCCGCCCTCGGTGGCTGAACCGCCTCTCGGGGCCTTTATCTACGCGCCCGAGCGGTCTCCGGTGCTCCTCACCGCTGTCCCGACACGTTCTCGCCCAGAAAACCGAAAGCCCTCGCTGCTCGGTTGAGCTCTCGGTCCCTCACCACCCGGCCGATCCATGATCTTCCCGGCGATCTGAGGCCAGCACCGGGTGCGCCAAACCTTCCTTGACACCCTCGCACCGGTTCCAGGCCCTGAGCAATTCTCCCCGAGCTCCACCACGATGATCTTTCCTTTTCCGGTTCAGCTCGAGCCGCCATCACGGGAATGATCCGTCCGACCACCACAGCCTGCAGTTCACCGAGCCGTGGACAGCAAAAAGGTTCGCCTTCAGTCCCTCTTTCATTACCACAAGCACCGACAGCATGACATAGAGTGCTCACGCTGGAATTTCATGATTTCGCGACGTGTGCAAAAGGGGAGCCTGAACCGATCCGCGAAATTCGTAGTCCACACCGCACCCCTCATCCTCTCGTGGAGGGGATCACTTCTAGGTGCCCGTACGAGCCCATAGGAGCAGGAACAGCGAAGAACCGTTGAGGGAAACCGCTGTTCTTCGAGTTTTAGAAGAATTTCTGATTTCCGGCCTAGGTCGCACGGTGACCGCCTAACACAGCCCTTTCCGAGCTCCGTTGAGCTCATGTCGACCTTTCCTAGGGTCCACTGGTGCTCAACGACCTTTTGTTCGATCGGTTGAGATGTTAGGAAGGCCGGCCAACACGGCCGAAGTTCTTCCGAAGCTATCGCTCGTCGTCGACCATGTGCCAGCCATTTTCATGACAAGCTGGGCCCAGAATCATGTTCCCCGAGTGGATTTAGGCAGGGGCGGCCAGAATCATGAAGTTTGGAGCACCACAGGGGCCGCTGGCGAGCTCTCCGGCAAGGTGTCGCGGCGGCAGAGCACGTGAGGCGGGAGGAAGACGAAGGGGGTAGGTCCCGGCTGTCAGCGGCAGATATTTTAAAACCGGGATCTGCTGTGGCACGGATCGGGTGCGGCTGCGCGTGAAGGAATATGTAGCCGCGTGTGTCATCCGATGAGGAGCCGACACGTAGCCCCGGGTCCTACGCGCAGTGATTTGAACTTTTCCCGATTTTCAGATTTCATTCAAATTCAAATCATCATAACTTTGGCTAAGAACATCAAAATCGAGTGAACCAAATTTTGTTCGATTCAGCTCTCTGAGTAATTTCCAGCAAATCAAGTTTCACTTCATGAAAATCCATATTTCTCCAGAATTAATTCTTCAAAGTTTAAACTGTTTAGAATTTTAACTGGAGAGTCCTTTGGAGGAAATTCTGAAATTTTGCTGGGATGTTCACCAAAATATCCCTGAACTACCATAAAAAATTCAGATCCACTTGAGCTAATCTGATCCACCTAAAGGTGTGATTAATAAAACTGTTCAAAAGAAAACGGAAAATGTCCAGAAACATTTTCAGAATTTCTCTGAAATTGTCTAGCTCATATCTCTAGTTAGGAGCCTTCAAATTAAGTGAGACCAACTCCATTAGAACCCTCCGAAAATCTAGTTTTCAGAAAGTCATGGCTTGGTCCATGAAAATCCCTAGGACACTCTAAGAGCTCCAATTAAGGTCAAGTACATAATTGTTTGTGGAGAGCTCAAATGAGCTTTGCTGCAACTAAAACTTTGCCAAGTCTCTGTTTAGGTTGTACCCAAACCACAGTAAAAATTTCAGGGTCATTGAGTCTGTCTAGTGAGACTTAAAATCTTCACAAGTTGAAATTCAATTCAAATGCATTAAATTTATACATATACTTGTTATCTCATGTAGTCGCTAAGGTTGAGGAGGAACCCGAAGTCTTAGACTTCGTTACTCCGGAAGAGCAGCTAGCCTACTATCAAGAGCAGCAAGGCAAGCTCTGGTTTGCATTAACCTTTTTACAAATTTTTATTGTTTTGAGAACTTTCTTTGAGTACCAATGACTTCTTGCATTAGAGTCTTGATTGAAACCCAAATGCATAGCCAAGAAAGCCATGGGTTGGGATTAGGATTGAAAACCCCATTAGCTACTGCAATGCTAAGATAGTGTAGGATTCGGTACAAGTCGAGTAGTTGGAACTACTCGCGAGAATAGGCTAGAGGCACATTGCTCGGGTAGAGATAGCAAATGAAACACATGGCAAGAAAGATGAGACTGAGCGGAGAGTAAGGGCAGCAGGACTTTGGGGCCTGTGTGCTATAGCTCCGCTTGTGTCGATTGAGGACCGAGTCGCGTGTGGGCTGTTGAACAAGCTAGAACAGTACCGAAGAGCTACCGGCTATATGGGAACCGGGAAACCGATGTAACTCGGGTAGCTGGGTATTGAGGCATTGCTTGTCGTTTAGAGGGTAGGTTGAGAGCTCGAGGTGTAAATCAGATTGCGGCACTGAGATGCACGTGCAGAGACCTCTTGCTCGGGACAATAGGACCGGTTCAATACTTGGCTAACAGATGAAAGGTGGTTGCGTACGACGTCCGTGATGGTTGCTGTAGGCAACATCGAGTACGGGCGTACGTGACGGGTTATTCGGGTAACCCTGCAGGTGTAAATCGATTACAATCGCCGTCCCTCACGGTCAGTGAGTACCACTTGTTCACTGTACCGTGACGTAGAAAGAACAGGCTAGTTACATGTTAAAATGTTGCTGATTGAAAGATGGACTTTGATTGTTAATGATTTGCTTTAGTTTAGAGCTAATTAAAGTTCCTTTCAACTTTGGGCAAAGTACATGAGAGAAATGCGTTTCTTGTTTGATTGCGGCTCTCTCATGTGCCTTAGCGTAAGGTTCTCCACAACCTGCTGCTAAAACTTGAAAGTAAGGTTCCACAAAGTAGGCGAGTCCTTTGCAACTTACTTTACCTCATGCACCTATCACCCCTCATGTAGAAGTTTCATGTTTAGGAGAGACGGGTCAGTCTTGCTTAGCCTTCGTGCTCACTGCTTGTGTTTGAAGGTTTTGCAGGGTTCTATGAGGAAGGGACTCCCGAGGAGGAGACGGAACCCCAGGAGGGGAACCCCGTCGAGTGGGAGTCGTGCACGCCGCCGTGTTAGTGTGCGTGTGTGCTAGCAAGGACACGTTCACGGGCTGAACGTGAACTTGATGCGTAGTCTACGCCCGTGAGTGTAGACTGAACATATTTTGTTGTAAAAATGTTCATAAATCTGTTTATGTAATAAAACTTTGCTTCTTCTTTGTACCTTTGATGTGTGTTATCCGGTGCTGTGCAACGCAGCACCCCTCAGCGTGATCCTGGCTCGACAAGACCGCGGGGTCGTGTCAGCGTTGGTATCAGAGCTCGCTTGAGGTTTTACGCATTACAAAGGTCATCTTTTTCAAAAATCCAGTGAGGAACGAGTTAGTAGCCCATATAAGGATGTTATTAGTGTATAGAAAGTGGCATACTAACCTATTTTCTTATGTCGAAAAATCGTGCATTCGGGACGCTTCATGTCTTGGGGGGTGTAGGTAAGCGTTGTCCACCAGTGCGCACAAGCTGAAGGGTGGAGCCCCATGGGTGGCAGGTAACCCGACCCGCATTAATATCCTCTACGACTCTTTATATCGTTTGGGGTATTTGAGCAACATCTGTCCCTGGCATGCTTTGGGCAATTTGGGAGACCCCGTCACGTGGTCAGTAACGTGAACACGTAGCTCAAGGCGTGCTTGGCTTGAGAACATCCGGGCGAGTGATGACGGCCGGGTGTACGAACTGTATGGATACCGGGCTCAGTGTGCAGCCGAGTCTGATGATTGTATGAGTTATCTGCAGGTAGTCTAACCACGAAACGGTAGACGTGTAGCATCCGTGTGCGAGAGACGCTTAGTGCCACTGAACTAACGAAGCCGGCTAAGTCCGGTATAGGTTTTTATTTGTGAGGACGTAGTACCGACATGATCTGGTGACGCATCGACGTCACACCCCATTAAATGAGCAACTTCATTATAAAACTTGAAAGTTTTAATCCAAAGCATTAAAACTTGATGTAACTCCTTCCCTTAATCAGTGTATTCAAAGTTAACAAGTTTTCAACTTATAGGCTATTAAGGACAGAGTCCCCTGTTTTCAGCTGAATTAAGGCTGAAGTTAATCAGAGGTTAGAGGTTGAGTTCTTTCGGGGTAGGGGTCATATGATACATTTATGGAAAGCTTTGGAAGAGCTTTACAACTTTTCTGTTGAGGTCCAGAGGTGTTTCATCCCTTAACCAATCGAAAGATGCAGTAGAGTTGAAACTGTCCAGAAAACAAGGCACAGCAAATACTCTCTGTAACTCTCTATAAATTGAGCATAACTTCCTGCATAAAAATCCAAAAATAGAAAATGAGGTAGTTCTGAAAAGTATATGAGATGGGTTACAACTTTGTAACAGAAAGTTATGTCATATTGGGAGTATAATTAACTGGAATTCTTGGATCAAATCAGTACCTCAAGCAGGGAGGTGCTGTCCAATTTTCTCCAGAAATTCTGTTAACTTTGATATCTCATAACTTTTGAACAAGGACAGACCTTAGGCCAAGCAAATACTTTCTGGAAAACTATTGAAGTTATATTTAACTTTGATGTTGAGCTCCAGAATTGGTTTTGCTTTAGCATGTCCTAAATCAGGTTGAAATGGAAACTGGTCAGGGCTGTCATGTTGGACAGCAGATCAGCAGTCAAATTTGTTTAAATTTGAACTATGATTCCAAGTCTTATGAGTTGAATGACATGTTTTATGGTATAACTCAATGGTTTACTGTTCAAATAAATATCTGACATTTCTCAAATATGTTTTTACAGATGACAGCGGATAGACAGTTGGAGAATGGGTGGGTGGTGTCCCACTGTTCTCACCGCAGCGGCTATCCGGAAACGTTGAGGCAAATGCTTCAATATTTTGGGTATGATAAGATGCCGCACTACGTCGCCAAAGAAGAAGGCGAGGAGGGGAACAAGACGTGGATAATCCATGTCGAGGTTCCTGCAGGGCCTACGCCACCTGGTTGGGTGCCGTTCACCTTCACGGTGAGAGGTAGACAACTGGAGGGAATGTGGCAAGTGGCAGCCCGTGACACCATGTCGCGTTTCTGCCAGCTACACGTGAGAGCTATGGAGGGCACTCCATACGCGCTCGTTCCGGCGGAGGGACGGGCTAATCACGTGTGGGAAGGGAGGTACATAGAGGCAACAGATCTGGGGTTGCCCAAGGTACAACCCCGCGGAGGCGAACCTCAGCCTCCAGATAAGGGCGGGAAAGGCCGTGATGGACAGCCAAGCTGTTCATACGCAGTGTCTCGCCACAAAGCTCAAGGAGAGCACAAGCCGTGGAGACCATTTCGAGAGTGCTCACAGCGCACTCTGCAATGTGCTCCTTCCTACGATTAAGCGACTGAACGAACAGCATAATCAGTTGCATCGTCTGAAGAAGGCAAGGAAGAAAAGCCGTGTTGACATCGCGGCGTTGCAAGAACAGGTTCAGTCTCTAACCCAGAAGAACGAGGTCCTTACTCAAGAGCGGGACGACGCTATTGAGGAAGGGCAAGGCTGGGAAGAGGACTACAACCATGCCATGGACGAGGTGCACGCGTTGCAGGACCTCGTACCTCCGGTATTGGGCATCTCGGTGGTCTTGGGTCTTCCGGCAATGGGAGAACCCGAGATGGGAGAGGAGGTTGTAGATCTGGAGCCTCCAGCAGAGGTACCGGAGGAGGAGGACTCACAGGAGGTCGAGTTCTACTCCGAGTAGGAGGTTACCGTTGCCAAGTAGGGCAACCAGAGAAGTGTAACCCAAACTTTTGTAACCAGTGACATGTCGTGTAGGAAGTAGCGTATGTATAGGTAGTGACGACATGAGCACGACTTCTCGGAGACCCGAGAATAATGTATCTTGTATACAGTTTATGATTTATCAATATATGTGAATGTTGTGCAAATTATTCATGCGTCACTTCAATACCTACTGTTTCATATGGAATTTTTAAGTATGACATGTGCTTATCGCTGCTATTTTGAATTTCAGAATGACTCGTACGCATGCCAACCCGGACGTTGGGTTACATTGGCCGACATCGTTGCGGCAATGGCGGGTTCTCATCAGCAGCACACGGAGTTGCTGCAGACCCTTATTGCAAATACGTCTCGACCAGAGAGGTGTCATGATCATGAGGAGCGTCAACAGAGCTCCTACTCCGACTTTCTAGTGACTCATCCCCTGGTATTCTCAAGGGCAGATGAACCCCTCGATGCGGACAACTGGCTCCGCACGATGGAGATGAAGTTCGGGCTGCTCCTAGTGAGCGAGCAGCGCAAGACTCAGTTCACGGTCCAACAGCTCCAGGGATCCGCAGGCGCGTGGTGGGCGAACTACTGTGCTTCACAGCCCACCGATCGAGTTATGACCTGGACAGAATTCAGGACGGCCTTCAGGGCCTATCACATACCGCCGGGTCTTATGAAGAGGAAGACGCAGGAGTTTTTACGCCTACAACAAGGGAGCAGGAACGCACTGGAATACTCCAGGGCGTTCAACGATCTTGCGCTCTATGCGTCATATCACGCCGTTACTGACGAGAAGCGACGAGATCACTTCTACCAGGGGCTTAATCCGCTCCTGAAGGACAAACTGGCGATGTTCAGTCGCGGCAGCCTCAACGATATAATTGATGCTGTGATTGTTCAGGAGGACTGCGGCAAGGAGTTAGCGGCTGCGGAAAGAAAGCGAAGCGCGCCGCAAAGTAGCGGAGAAGGAGGTGGTCCTTCTCAGAAACTTCGGATGGTGAATCGCCCACCATCGGGTCCACGCTGGCAGCCACCGCAGAGGTCGATGCCATTCCGCAATCAGCCCTATTCCCCACCTGCGTTCAGGCTGGCACTGCCAGCACCACCTCCAAGGCAACAACAGCAGCGGGCGATGCCGCGTGCGTATGCACCTCAGCAGCGCATGCCGGGCTTTCGTCCTCCAAGCACCAGACAAGCAGCGGCCACATGCTACAAATGTGATCGTCCAGGACACTTCGCGAGCAGTGTTCCGGAGAGGCAAGGCGGCGGAGTTACACCGCAACATCTGGGGAGGAATCAGCCCCGGAACCTGTAACACCCCAAAAACCTGTTAAGAGGGGAATTTAAAAATTTTTGGACGTATTGCATGTGGTGCAGAAATTCGAATTCAAATCAGAAAAGAAAAAGAAAAAGAAAAATAAAAGCCAACCGGGCACTGGGCCGAAACCCACCAGCCGGACCACCATTCCCCCCCCCCCGCGCCAACCCACAGCCGCGCGCCCCTTTTTCCTCTCACTGACACCCGGGGCCCGCTGTCATCTTCTTCCTCGCGCGTGCTCGGCCGAGCCCGGGACTCCTCTCTCTCCCGAATCTAAACTACCCCAGGAAACCCGCGCCCCCCAGCCGAATTCTGGTCCCTGACGACTCCAGCTCGATCCCAACAGACCGCCGCCCTCCCTCGTCTATATAAACGCCGGCATTGCCCCGTTTTTTCCACCCCGATCGGCTGTTTTTCCTCCCGGTGAGAACCAGAGCTTCTCCAGCCGTTTTCTCTCCATCCTTGCTCGGATTTTCTGATCTAACGCGCCGATCATGTTCCACCGCCTCCGGGGAGTCTCGCAGGTGAAGGAAATCCGGTGTTTTGCGCTCTAGACACAGCTCCGACGAGTACCGCCGCGTTTTAGCCTCGGACCTCGTCGCCGACTGCCTTCCAGGGCCTCCGAGCTCAAGAAAAACCCCGAGGTGAGATCCCCGACCTCCCCTCTACCGATCTATGCCATGAAATCCCAGTTTTAGGAGGTATAGACGAAGATCCGATGTTCTCCGGCGAGATCGCCGCCTCCCGCCACCGCGCGCCGCTGGGAAGCGCGGGCTGGCTCCGGCCAGGGCGACGTGGCCGCTTGTGCGCCGTCTATTTTAAATCGCACGGTAGAGATAAAACCCACGCGTACCGGTTCGGTGATCTAATCTGAGCCGTCAATTTTAAACCGGACGGTCCACGTCAGCCCCGCGTTATAAAAGCCGGGATTCTTACGCGCTACCCCCTGGGGATCTCGGAAAACACGAGCTAGCCCCGAAAACTTCTGATCTAACCCCCGGAACTTCAGAAATTCGTGTAAATTCATTTACAAATCAGTTTTAGCCCCTGGACTTAATAAAAATTAGGAAAATCCATCGGTTATGTGTAACTAGACCCCTGGAAATTTATGAAATAATATAATAGACCCTGTAGTGGGGTGAGTTTACCTCTTTAACCCTATATGATATGAAATTTAGAAATTTGAATATGTGATTAGGATTTAAATTTAAAAGGTGAGACAAACACATTGTAAATTCAAATTTAAACTCTCCTAGCATTTGGAAAACTTTAGAATGAGTTAAAAGTAGATTTTAAGCCGAAATGAATCTGTCTAATTGATTGTTCACATTTACTAGTTATAGGGACACATTTTTAGGTTAGGAAATAGTTCTGAAAATTGGTAAAATAAATTTTAATTAGTTCACATCAGAGGAGAAGTTCAAAAATATATTATTTAATATTTTAGATCAGAACCTATTCTGTTTAGATGATATGCCCTACTATTTAATATTAAAACTCACTTTTAGTCATAGAAAATAAATCTAGAAAATATAGGAAAATAGGTATGCATAACTAGAAAATGATAAATGAAGTCTCCAAATCCAGAGACTTCAGTTTAGGATTCGGTAGAAGATCTGAAAACCAATTTGGAGTAGGAAATTACCTTCCATGCAAACTTGGTAGTTAAGAAGTATATTAATTAAATATAAAGAATTTGTTCAAATTGAAAATTCATATATAGTGTGCAAATAGAAATCTGAATACAAAAGTTAGAAATCATATACATATGAAAAAAAGTGCATGTAGGCTAAAAATCAACACATCAAGAGTAACCACAACACTTAGAAATGTGAATGACTATCATATGTATGTATGTATGGAGTGAAAGTGTGAACTATGTCTTATGGATTGTTGTTTTCTTTTGCTATGTGTGTTGGCATGAGTAGAACCTGCCCCAGAGCAAGTTCTTCCCTTCCAAGATCAGGACTATCCATTCCCAGAGCAGCAGGAAGAAGGCAAGTGTCCTTGACCACTTTATTCCTATGCTAGGATGAGTAGATAGAATTATTTGCATTGTTAATTGAAATATGAAACCCATGCTAGGAAGTTTCCCTAGAATTGCATTATCTTGTTTCCTTGTAGCTTGGGTTGGGATTTATTTTATCATGTCATTTATTTATATGTTTATGCTTAGCCATGCTTAGAATGGGATAAGTGGGATATGAGATCATCAATTTATTTACCTTACTCTTGAATGAGATATTGTGAGTTATGTAGAGGTAGGGATCGAGGAAAGATGGATGATTTGGTTCGTGCTGGGTGCACGAGACTCGGGTTTGTGTTTAGTACTTGCCTGGATTTTAAGGACCGGTTCATGGAGCATGTAACCTGGCTTTACCATGCCTACCACATGCTGAGATGGGGCAGCTTGGCCAATTAATTAGGTGTATCCCCAGCGTAGTATGGGTGTGTTGGATGTTGCGGGGAATAGGTGTCAGCTGGACTACCATATGAACCGCAAGGCTCAAGAGGGGGCCACTGCAGCGGGGTTGGAGCCTCTTGTATGCTGTTAGGGGTGAAACCTCAGTGGGCCCACGCTCGTCGGGAATCCCTTTGTAAAGGCTTCATAATGATCTCTTGGCTACACACCTGGGAAGTGTGAATGTGGTTCGTGACCACTGGCATAATGGATGTTCTTTTAGTCCACCGGCAACGGGGATGAAATCACTACATGTGTGTACAGTGGTGCAAACTCTGCAGAGTCAAAACTGTCATGACAGCCGTGCTCACAGTCAAGAGCAGCTTGGACTTATTCATGATTAGAGGATTGATGGCTTTGGATGTTGAGGATGTTAAGCGGGGATCTTAACATTGGAATTGAGGTTATGTTTATTTGATTTTGATGATGGGTTGGGAGATTGGGATCATTTCACCTATGTAGTAATGTAGGTGCTTAATGGCTAAGGTGATAGGTATTAATTGTGTAGTGCTTTAACCATGAGTTCAACCTCTCCTTGTTCTAGCCATGCATGACATAACTTTCCCACACTTGCTGAGTACCAACGGTACTCAACCTTGCATATTTGTTGGTTTAAATTACTGCTCAGGTCAAGGGGATGATGTGGTGTTCAATGACCAAGACTTAGGACTCGAAGAAGGATTCTAGGTTCATGGAGTCCCCCGGGCAACGCCTGTGATGAAGTCCACAAGATTTATATTCCGCTGCTGTTTTATTTACATATTATGAACTTATTATCGTCCATCGAGACGTATGCTATGTAAGACTTATTTATATTCGACACCTGGCTTGTAATAAATGATGTTTCACTATTTGTCATCACATGTATGAGAAAATGAACCTGGCATACATGTGATATTCACTCGGTTGTTCTTCAGAGAAACCGGGTGTGACAGAAGTGGTATCAGAGCCAAGGTTGCCCGTAGGAACGTGGACCTAGGGAGAAATGGGCGTATTTAAGGACCCTATTTTCTTAAAAACTATTTTACAAAAGTGTGGGTTGAAGGTGTTCTTTAATGGGGTCACTTTATTCATCTTACCCAACTTTTATTCAAAATAGGATTTTTGTTTAAAATCTTATCTAACTTAAATTTTAAATGCTTTATGTTTTAGATGGTTCGCATGATCCGCACTGCCCGCAAGTCCACCGGAGGGAGATTTCCCGTAGTTGCCGTTGCCCTGAAAGAGGAGAACCGTCCGGTGACGTATCTCTCCTACGGAATGGCAGTAGGAGGCTTGTTGCGCCGTCTTCGACGTATGCTCCAAGCCGCCGGCAATACGGGCAAGCTAACCATACACTACAGCTCTACCCCGACCATCTGTGAGAAGCAGGAAGAATAGAGTTCGGAAATGAGGATTATCCATGAAAATCAGCTGCTCAAGATCCACCGCTCTCCAGCTTGTCGAGCAACACAGGTCGATGCCGAGAAGGATGTCATCTGGGAGGCCATCACCTGCCAGAGTTACATCTACCGTCGCCACCTGGACAGGACTGAGTACATGTATGTCCTCCAGCGTGAGAGTGGTACAGCGGAGTACAAGTACCCGCCAGTGCAGCAGGGGACTTCCCATGAGCACATGGACCTGTGCTTGGAGGATGCTGCTATGCTCAGCACTCGACTGCAGGAGTGTCATCAGGAGCTTCAGGATGTTTGTGACACCCTGAAGGAGACCGAGGCATTGCTTCGCGCCAACTTGAGGGCGAGAGAAAGAGGAGAAGGGAATGAACTATGTGTCACCGTGAATGACACGTGGACTCCTGACTCCCCAGACCGCCGGGCGAGCAGGCGTCGCCGCACTTCTCCACCAGCAGTTTCCCCACCCAAAGCGGAGTCAGAGGGCAGCCGCAATAATGAGGAAGATCCCAAGGAGCCAGCTCAGTGATACGAGTTGTGTAGAGTCCTTTCGCTTAGTTCAGCAGGTTATCGAGTAGTCGAGTCGGTACCTTAGTTAATGGGGTGTTAATGTTTGGTGTGTGACGTGAGTTGTGGAAGCCATGGGCATTTGTCCACAACCTCGTCTTCAGGTTGTTTTGCTTTGAGGTGTGAACCCCTATGAATTTAAGAGTGCATTTATTTTGCGTGAGACATGAAACCCTTAGAAAATATAAATATAATAAGGTCTCAAAATTTTAAAGTTTAAACAAGCAAATTGGGAAGTTAATACGTAATGCTTTAAATTGACATTTGGTTGATCATGATAGATGGCCGGAAGAGGAAAGGGTCGTGGTGCCAACCCCGCCAACAACAACGATGAGGCCGGCAACCCTCATCTTTCTGGAGGACAAGACAGGGGTGGTCGCCGTGAAGGAGTTGATCCCATCCAACAAATGCTTGAAAATAAGAATCAGCTCATCCAGAGCCTAACTCAAGTGGTGGACAACTTGCACCAAGTTCCACCTCCACAAGCTGCACCACGCCAACCAAGGTTGAGTGAGTTTCTAGGGACTCAACCTCCAAAGTTTGCAAGTGCTGCTAAACCTCTGGAGGCAGATGATTGGCTAAAGACCATTGAGAGCAAGATGAGGACCATACAATGCCAAGGGTATGAGAGGGTGTTGTTTGCCTCTCACCAATTGCATGGACCTGCTGCTGATTGGTGGACCACTTACGTAGCAGCCCATCATGACCCTGAGAACATCACTTGGGAAGAGTTCAAGTGTAGTTTCCGCAACCATTACATACCAAGGGGTGAACTCAAAAACAAGAGAAAGGAGTTCTTGGGGCTGCAGCAAGGAGACATGACTGTGAGGGAATACCTCACTAAATTCACCCAACTATCCCGTTATGCACCACGGGACATCGAGACTGATGAGCAGAAACAGGACTGCTTTGTGGAAGGACATACAAGAGGAAGGCGGGATGGTCACACCAAGCCTCGGATAGCAACACACGCCCACGTCTGATGCAGCAACCCGCAGGGCAGACGAGCCGTGCTGCGGTACCCTACTCAGCACCAAGAGGGTACAACCCGAACTTCAGGCCTCCGTCAGCACCAGCACAGCCACAACGTCAGTTTGTACAGCAGCCTCGCCCCACATATCAACCTCGACCAGCAGTACAAGGACCCCCAAACCAACCCCAAGACAACAAAGGCCAGGCACCTAAGGTAGGGGTGCAATGCTTTAACTGTGGTGAAGTAGGGCACTACGCCCATAAGTGTCCAAAGAAGAAGCCCGTGCAGCCGCAACAGCAGAACGTGATGCGAGGACAGGTGAACCACGTGACCATGGAGGAGGCGCAAGAGGCACCCGACGTGGTAGTTGGTAAGTTTCCTGCCAATTTACACATTGCAACCGTATTGTTTGATTCTGGTGCTGCCCACTCGTTCATTGCTCAAGGATTTGTTAAGAAGCATGATCTAGCAACCAGACAAATGAACCATATGCTAGCAGTGAACTCTCCAGGTGGAGAAATAAGGACAAGACAAGTGTGTCCCAAGGTGAATCTAGACATTAATGGGGTAGTATTTACTGCCAACCTCATAGTGATAGATTCCCAAGGGATAGATATTATTTTGGGTATGGATTGGTTGACCAAACATAAAGGAATCATCCATTGTTCAACAAGAACGGTGGAACTAACTCACCCTAGTGGCACAAGAGTAAAGTTCATAACCATACAAGAGCCTAGGAGGGACATTAAACTCAATCAAGTTGAGGTGGAAGTGGAGGAGATCAGGATCATCAGGGAATATCCAAATGTTTTTCCGGAGGAGTTGCCAGGTATGCCCCCCGATCGTGAAGTGGAATTCGCAATTGAGCTAGTGCCTGGAACAGCTCCGATATACAAGAGACCCTATCGGATGGACTCCAAACAGCTGGAAGAACTCAAGGAACATTTGAGAGAATTGACAGAGAAGGGGTACATTCGTCCTAGTTCCTCACCATGGGGAGCTCCAGTGATATTTGTGCCCAAGAAGGATGGGACCCAAAGGCTATGCGTGGACTATCGTGCGTCGAATGAGGTAACCATCAAGAACAAGTACCCATTATCCCGCATTGAAGACTTGTTTGATCAGTTGATGGGAGTTTGTGTGTTCTCGAAAATTGATTTGAGATCGAGATACCACCAACTTAAGATAAGGCAAACTGATATTCCAAAGACGGCTTTCGTATCTCGGTACGGACTGTATGAATACACAGTCATGCCTTTCGGGCTAACTAATGCCCCGGCATACTTCATGTATCTCATGAACAAGGTATTCATGGAATATCTGGACAAATTTGTGGTGGTTTTCATAGATGACATTCTCGTCTTCTCCAAAGATGAGGAAGAACATGAGAAGCATCTAAGGTTGGTGTTGCAAAAGCTGAGAGAGCACTAACTATATGCCAAGTTGAGCAAGTGTGAGTTTTGGCTAAAGAGAGTTCCCTTCTTAGGACATATAATCTCGGAGGGAGGAATCTCCGCAGATCCCGCCAAGATCGAGGATGTAGAGAAGTGGAAGACCCCTGGGAATGTCGGGGAAGTTCGAAGCTTCTTAGGATTGGTTGGGTATTATCGATGGTTCATCGAGGGTTTCTCCAAGATCTCAAGACCCCTCACCAAACTGTTGGAGAAGGGAATCACATTCACATGGACGCCGCAGTGCGAGACGAGTTTCCAGGAACTGAAGAAAAGATTGACAACAGCCCCAGTGCTAGTTATGCCAGATATGCAGAAGAACTTTTCGGTGTACTCCGATGCCTCTGGAAACGGGTTGGGATGTGTTCTCATGCAAGAGGGGCATGTCGTGGCTTATGCATCCCGGCAGCTCCGGAAACATGAGAAGAACTATCCTACACATGACCTAGAACTTGCCGCAGTGGTACACGCGTTGAAAATTTGGCGGCACTACTTGATGGGGAAGAGGACAGAGATATATACGGATCATAAGAGCTTAAAGTATATTTTCACACAGCCAGATCTCAACCTCAGACAAAGGAGATGGTTAGAGCTAATCAACGACTTTGATGTGGGTATCAACTATCATCCTAGGAAAGCGAACGTCGTGGCGGATGCTCTAAGCCGGAAAGTGCAGGTCAATAGGTTGAGCTTGAAGGACATGCCTACAGAATTGAAGGAAGAGGTTATAAAACTTAATCTATGTCTGGTGAATAGTGGTGAGGCCATCGCCATGGAAGTGGACTCCACATTAGAGCAAGACATACGCGATGGTCAAAAGAATGATGAGAAGATACAAGAAATCGGAAAACTCATCAAGGATAATAAAGCCCCTGGTTTCAGAGAGGATGAACAAGGTACGGTGTGGCAGGGGAAAACAATCTATGTGCCTGAAGTGAAGGAGATCCATGAATTGATTTTGAAGGAAGCTCATGATTCTGACTATTCCATTCATCCTGGGAGTACGAAGATGTATCATGACCTCAAGAGCAGATATTGGTGGTATGGCATGAAGCGAGATGTCGCGGAACATGTTGCCCTATGTGACACATGTCAGTTGGTGAAAGCAGAACATCAACAACCCGCGGGATTATTGCAACCACTCAAAGTGGCTGAATGGAAATGGGAAGAAATTGGTATGGATTTCATAGTGGGACTACCTAGGACCCAATCAGGATATGATTCGGTATGGGTCATCATCGACAGGCTAACCAAGGTAACTCATTTCATCCCCATGAAAGAAAGCTACAGTGGATCTAAATTGGCAGAATTGTACATGTCAAGAATCGTGTGTTTCCATGGAGTGCCAAAGAAGATAGTGTTAGATCGAGGGACGCAGTTCACCTCAAGATTCTGGCAGAAGTTGCATGAAACCATGGGAACTAATCTGAATTTTAGTTCTGCCTATCATCCCCAAACCGACGGGCAGACGGAAAGAACCAATCAGATCCTTGAGGATATGCTGAGAGCGTGTGCACTCAAGAACAATAGGAGTTGGGACAAGAACTTACCGTATGCGGAGTTCTCCTATAACAACAGCTATCAGGCTAGTATGAAGATGTCACTATTTGAGGCTTTGTACGGGAGGAAGTGCAGAACTCCACTATTTTGGAACCAAACAGGGGAAAGTAAAGTGTTTGGACCCAAAGTACTACAAGAAGCTAAGGCGAAAGTGAGGGAAATCCGCAACAACTTGAGGATAGCACAGACACGACAAAAGAGCTATGCCAATGTACAAAGAAGAGAGCTCGTTTTCAATGTGGGGGACTATGTCTACCTCAAGGTGTCCCCTATCCGAGGACTTCGTCGGTTCAAGGTGAAAGGGAAGTTATTACCTCGATACATCAGACCCTTTCATGTTCTGGAGAGGAAAGGCGAAGTGGCATATCTACTAGAGCTACCGGCTCGCCTATCGGATGTGCACGATGTATTCCATGTGTCACAGCTCAAGAAATGTCTAATGACGCCTGAAGAGATGTTACCCATGAATGAGGTTGACGTACGAGAGGATTTGTCTTATGCCGAGCAACCGGTCAAGATTTTGGAGATAATGGAACGCCTCACAAGAAATAAAAGAATTTGGATGTGCAAGGTGCAGTGGAAGCATCACTCAGAAGAGGAAGCCACATGGGAGCGAGAAGATGAGCTTAAGGCACAGTTTCCGGAATTGTTTTCCTAGAACCACCAATCTCGAGGACGAGATTTCTTTTAAGGGGGTAGAGCTGTAGCACCCCAAAACCTGTTAAGAGGGGAATTTAAAAATTTTTGAACGTATTGCATGTGGTGCAGAAATTCAAATTCAAATTGGAATTCAAATTCAAATCAAAACAGAAAATAAAAAGAAAAAGAAAAATAAAACCCAACCGGCCAGTGGGCCGAAACCCACCAGCCGGCCCACCATTCCCCCCCCCCCCCGCGCCAGCCCACGGCCGCGCGCCCCTTTTTCCTCTCACTGACACGCAGGGCCCGCCGTCATCTTCTTCCTCGCGCGCGCTCGGCCGAGCCCGGGACTCCTCTCTCTCCCGAATCCAAACTACCCCAGGAAACCAGCGTCCCCCAGCCGAATTCTGGTCCCTGACGACTCCAGCTCGATCCCAACAGACCGCCGCCCTCCCTCGTCTATATAAACGCCAGCATTGCCCCATTTTTTCCACCCCGATCGGCTGTTTTTCCTCCCGGTGAGAACCAGAGCTTCTCCATCCGTTTTCTCTCGATCCTTGCTCGGATTTTCTGATCTAACGCGCCGATCATGTTCCACCGCCTCCAGGGAGTCTCGCAGGTGAAGGAAAACCGGTGTTTTGTGCTCTAGACATAGCTCCGACGAGCACCGCCGCGTTTTCACCTCGGACCTCATCGCCGACCGCCTTCCAGGGCCTCCGAGCTAAAGAAAAACCCCGAGGTGAGATCCCCGACCTCCCCTCTACCGATCTATGCCATGAAATCCCAGTTTTAGGAGGTATAGACGAAGATCCGAAGTTCTCCGGCGAGATCGCTGCCTCCCGCCGCCGCACGCTGCCGGGAAGCGCGGGTTGGCTCCGGCCAGGGCGACGTGGCCGCTTGTGCGCCGTCTATTTTAAATCGCACGGTAGAGATAAAACCCACGCATACCGGTTCGGTGATTTAATCTGAGCCGTCTATTTTAAATTGGACGGTCCACGTCAGCCCCGCGTTATAAAATCTGGGATTCTTACGTGCTACCCCCTGGGGATCTCGGAAAACACAAGCTAGCCCCGAAAACTTCTGATCTAGCCCCTGGAACTTTAGAAATTCATGTAAATTCATTTAAAAATTAAATTTAGCCCCTGGACTTAATAAAAATTAGGAAAATCCCTTGGTTATGTGTAACTAGACCCCTGGAAATTTATGAAATAATATAATAGACCCTGTAGTGGGGTGAGTTTACCTTTTTAACCCTATATGATATTAAATTTAGGAATTTGAATATGTGATTAGGATTTAAATTTAAAAGGTGAGACAAACACATTGTAAATTCAAATTTAATCTCTCCTAGCATTTGGAAAACTTTAGAATGAGTTAAAAGTAGATTTTAAGCCGAAATGAATCTGTTTAATTGATTGTTCACATTTACTAGTTATAGGGACACATTTTTAGGTTAGGAAATAATTCTGAAAATTGGTAAAATAAATTTAAATTAGTTCACATCAGAGGAGAAGTTCAAAAATATATTATTTAATATTTTAGATCAGAACCTATTCGGTTTAGATGATATGCCCTACTATTTAATATTAAAACTCACTTTTAGTCATAGAAAATAAATCTGGAAAATATAGGAAAATAGGTATGCATAACTAGAAAACGATAAATGAAGTCTCTAAATCCAAAGACTTCAGTTTAGGATTTGGTAGAAGATCTGAAAACCCATTTGGAGTAGGAAATTACCTTCCATGCAAACTTGGTAGTTAAGAAGTATATTAATTAAATATAAAGAATTTGTTCAAATTGAAAATTCATATATAGTGTGCAAACAGAAATCTGAATACAAAAGTTAGAAATCATATACATATGAAAAAAAGTGCATGTAGGCTAAAAATCAACACATCTAGAGTAACCACAACACTTAGAAATGTGAATGACTATCATATGTATGTATGTGTGGAGTGGAGGTGTGAACTATGTCTTATGGATTGTTGTTTTCTTTTGCTATGTGTGTTGGCATGAGTAGAACCTGCCGCAGAGCAAGTTCTTCCCTTCCAGGACCAGGACTATCCATTCCCAGAGCAGCAGGAAGAAGGCAAGTGTCCTTGACCACTTTGATCCTATGCTAGGATGAGTAGATAGATTTATTTGCATTGTCAATTGAAATATGAAACCCATGCTAGGAAGTTTCCCTAGAATTGCATTATCTTGTTTCCTTGTAGCTTGGGTTGGGATTTATTTTATCATGTCATTTATTTATATGTTTATGCTTAGCCATGCTTAGAATGGGATAAGTGGGATATGAGATCATCAATTTATTTACCTTACTCTTGAATGAGATATTGTGAGTTATGTAGAGGTAGGGATCGAGGCAAGTTGGATGATTTGGTTGGTGCTGGGTGCACGAGACTCGGGTTTGTGTTTAGTACTTGCCTGGATCCTAAGGACTAGTTCATGGAGCATGTAACCTGGCTTTACCGTGCCAACCACATGCTGAGATGGGGCAGCTTAGGCAATTAATTAGGTGTATCCCCGGCGTAGTATGGGTGTGTTGGATGGTGCGGGGAATAGGTGCCAGCTGGACTACCATATGAACCGCAAGGCTCAAGAGGGGGCCACTGCAGCGGGGTTGGAGCCTCTTGTATGCTGTTAGGTGTGAAACCTCAGTGGGCCCACGCTCGTCGGGAATCCCTTTTTAAAGGCTTCGTAGTGATCTCATGGCTACACACCTGGGAAGTGTGAATGTGGTTCGTGGGCACTGGCATACTGGAGGTTCTTTTAGTCCACCCGGCAACGGGGGATGAAATCACTACATGGTGGTACAGTGGTGCAAACTCTGCAGAGTCAAAACTGTCATGACAGCCGTGCTCACGGTCAAGAGCGGCTTGGACTTATTCATGATTAGAGGATTGATGGCTTTGGATGTTGAGGATGTTAAGCGGGGAGCTTAACATTTGAATTGAGGTTATGGTTATTTGATTTGGATGATGGGTTGGGAGATTGGGATCATTTCACCTATGTAGTAATGTAGGTGCTTAATGGCTAAGGTGATAGGTATTAATTGCGTAGTGTTTTAACCATGAGTTCAACCTTTCCTTGTTCTAGCCATGCATGACATAACTTTCCCACACTTGCTGAGTACCAATGGTACTTAACCTTGCATATTTGTTGGTTTAAATTACTGCTCAGGTCAAGGGGATGATGTGGTGTTCAATGACCAAGACTTCGGACCCGAAGAAGGATTCTAGGTTCATGGAGTCCCCCGGGCAACGCCTGTGATGGAGTCCACAAGATTTATATTCCGCTGCTGTTTTATTTACATATTATGAACTTATTATCGTCCATCGAGACGTATGCTATGTAAGACTTATTTATATTCGACACCTGGCTTGTAATAAATGATGCTTCACTATTTCTCATCACATGTATGAGAAAATGATCCTGGCATACATGTGATATTCACTCGGTTGTTCTTCGGATAAACCGGGTGCGACAGAACCCTACTAATGCGCGGCGGGCAAACCCTAGGCCCGGCACCGTCCACCAGCTTGCCATAGAGGACGTGCCGGAGGGTGAGCCAATCCTTGCGGATATGTTCCAACTCCACCAGGATCCCGCCATAGTATTATTTGATTCAGGTGCCACACACAATTTTATTAGTCAAGCTTTCATTGCTAAACACATCTTGTAAATACTACCTACCGATAGTCCATATTTGATTTGTTCACCGGGTGGGAAGATTTCAGCAAGCGTAATGGTTTCCAAAGCACCATTATGCTTATCGGGTAGAGTGTACCCTACGTCTCTCATAATCTTAGAGGGACAGAAGGTCGATGTCATCCTAGGGATGTCGTGGTTAACCCGCCACGGCGCGTCAACCACGGTTGAGTGAGTTTCTGGGAACTCAACCCCCAAAGTTTGCAAGTGCTGCTGAACCTCTGGAAGCAGATGATTGGCTTAAGACCATTGAGAATAAGATGAGGATCATACAATGCCAAGGATATGAGAGGGTTCTGTTTGCCTCTCATCAATTGCATGGACCCGCTGCTGATTGGTGGACCGCATACATGGCAGCTCATCACGACCCCATGAACATAACTTGGGAAGAGTTCAAGTGCAGTTTCCGCAACCACCACATACCAAGGGGAGAACTCAAGAACAAGAGGAAGGAGTTCTTGGGACTGCAGCAGGGCAACATGACTGTGAGGGAGTACCTCACCAAATTCACCCAACTGTCCCGTTATGCACCGCGGGACATTGAAACTGATGAGCAGAAACAGGACTGCTTTGTGGAAGGACTTACCATGGAAATGCAATGTGCAATGTCCTCCAACGAATATGAAAGTTTCCAAAAGATGGTGGACAGGGCGTTTGTTGGGGAGAGGAAGCTGAAGGCCTTGGAGAATGAAAACAAGAGGAAGATGGGATGGTCACACCAAGCATCAAGAAGCAACACACGTCCACGTCTGATGCAGCAACCTGCAGGGCAGATGAGCCGTGCTGTGGTACCCTACTCAGCACGCAAGGGATACAACCCGAAACATCAGGCCTTCGTCAGCACCAGTACAGCCGCAGCGTCAGTTTGTGCAGCAGCCACGCCCCACTTATCAACCTCGACCCATAGGACAAGGGCCACAGAACCAACCCCAAGATAACAAAGGCCAGACATCTAAAGTTGGGGTGCAATGCTTCAACTGTGGCGAAGTGGGGCACTATGCTCATAAGTGCCCAAAGAAGAATCCTATGCAGCCACAGCAGCAGAATGTGCTGCGAGGATGGGTGAACCACGTGACCATGGAGGAAGCGCAAGAGGCACCTGATGTAGTGATTGGTAAGTTCCCTGCAATTTTACACATTGCAGCCATACTGTTCGATTCTGGTGCTACCCACTCGTTCATTGCTCAAGGATTTGTTAAGAAGCATGATTTAGCAACAACACAAATGAATCATATACTAGCAGTGAACTCTCCAGGGGGAGAAATAAGGACAAGACAAGTGTGTCCCAAAGTGAATCTAGACATTAATGGGGTAGTGTTTTCTGCAAACCTCATAGTGATAAACTCACAAGGGATATATATTATTTTTGGTATGGATTGGTTGACCAAACATAAAGGTGTCATCCATTGTTCGACTAGAACGGTGGAACTCACACTAGGGGCACCAAAGTGAAGTTCATAGCTGTACAAGAACCCAAGAGGGACATTAAGCTCAATCAAGTGGAAGTGGAAGTGGAAGAGATAAGGGTTATCAAAGAATACCCGGACATTTTTCCTGAGGAGTTGCCAGGTATGCCCCCAGATCGTGAAGTGGAGTTCGCGATTGAACTAATGCCTGGAACCGCCCCGATATACAAGAGGCCTTACCGGATGGATTCTAAACAACTAGATGAGCTCAAAGAACATATCCAGGAATTGACGGAGAAAGGGTATATTCACCCTAGTTCCTCGCCATGGGGAGCTCCAGTAATATTTGTGCCCAAGAAGGACGGAACCCAAAGGCTATGCGTAGACTACCGGGCGTTGAATGAGGTGACCATCAAGAACAAATACCTATTACCCCGCATGAAGACCTATTTGATCAGTTGAGGGGAGCTTTTGTATTCTCAAAAATTGATCTCAGGTCGGGATATCACCAACTAAAGATAAGATCAACCGACATTCCCAAGACGACTTTCGTATCTCGGTACGGGTTGTATGAGTACACCGTCATGCCGTTCGGGCTAACTAATGCCCCGGCGTACTTCATGTATCTCATGAACAAGGTATTGATGGAGTATTTGGACAAATTTGTGGTGGTTTTCATTGATGACATTCTCATCTTCTCCAAAGATGAAGAGGAACATGAGGGGCATCTAAGACTGGTGTTGCAAAAGTTGAGAGAACACCAACTATATGCCAAGTTGAGCAAGTGTGAGTTTTGGCTGAAGAGAGTTCCCTTCTTAGGACACATAATCTCGGAGGGAGGAATCTCCGTAGATCCCGCCAAGATTGAGGATGTGCAGAAGTGGAAGACCCCTAAAAATGTCGGGGAAATTGGAAGCTTCTTAGGATTGGGTGGGTATTATCCACGGTTCATTGAGGGCTTCTCCAAGATCTCGAGACCCCTCACCAAATTGTTAGAGAAGGGAATCACATTCACGTGGACAACGGAGTGTGAGACAAGTTTCCAAGAGCTGAAGAAAAGATTGACAACAGCCCCAGTGCTAGTTATGCCAGACATGCAGAAGAAGTTTTCGGTGTATTGTGATGCTTCTGGACACGGGTTGGGATGTGTTCTCATGCAAGAGGGGCATGTCGTTGCCTATGCATCCCGACAGCTCCGAAAACAAGATAAGAAATATCCCACGCATGACCTAGAGCTAGCCGCAGTGGTCCACACACTCAAGCTTTGGAGGCATTACTTGATGGGAAAGAGGACAGAGATATATACAGATCATAAGAGCTTAAAGTACATTTTCACACAGCCAGACCTCAACCTCAGACAAAAGAAGATGGTTGGAACTAATCAATGACTTTGATGTGGGCATCAACCATCATCCTGGGAAAGCGAACGTCGTGGCTTATGCTTTAAGCCGGAAGGTGCATGTCAACATGTTGAGCTTAAGTGACACGCCTACGGAGTTGAAGTAGGAGATTGCAAAACTCAATCTATGTCTGGTGAATAGGGGTGAGGCCATCGCCATGCAGGTGGACTCCACATTGGAGCAAGACATACGCAACTGAATGTGGCCTAGAGGGGGGGTGAATAGGCCTTTAAAAGATTCCTGCACACTTAATAAAATTATCAGAAACTTGATGGACCGGACTAGTCCGGTTGTGTGGGCGGACTAGTCCGGTGTGCTGAATTATGTGAGTTAATTATGTGTGTTTCAAAAATTTAATCTTTCAGCAGCGGAATGAGAACAACAATTTTTATAAATTAATTAATTGTATGGATGCACGTGCAAACTTATAAGTAACTAAAATAATGACTAGCAAACTAGTGATCTAATGTATCAAAATGTAAAATAAATGAGAGACAAAAGACACAAATTTTTACCGAGGTACGATCTCACCAAGAGATCTACGTCCTCGTTGAGGAAGCTCACACAGAGCCGGGTTCCCAACCCTTTCCCTCTTCAAGTCACCACACAGGCCGACTTGACTTCACTATCAAGTGTAATCACCGTGTTTATGGGGCAACCTCACACGTTGAGGGCTCCAAAAAGAATTACAATGAGAAGTTGATCAAATACACTCAAAAAGATTACAATGCAGAATATGAGTGTAGAGAAATCAAACCCCAAGAGCTCACAATGAAGGAACGACGATATCCCAATACCAAATCCAAGTATTTGATTGATCTTCACCTTTTTGCACCTTAGATGTGTGGGGAGACGTGTTTTTGGGCTCTTGGGACAGGTGGCGGCGCTAGGGTTTCAGTTTTTGACAGTATGAGTCGTGTCTTACTTTAGAAACAATGAAGGACCTCTTTTTATAGGGTTTCCAAAGAAGTTACCGTTGTTAAACCTACTACCGGACTTGTCCGGTATATGATCGGACTTGTCCGATCTACTTCCAGTGGGTTAACCGGACTAGTCCGGTCCACAAACCGGACTTGTCCGGTGCTATGTGAAATGGGGTTCCAGAAACTTCAGCGGACTAGTCCTGTCGCTTGGATGGACTAGTCCGCAGTCCTCTAAAGAGGACAACAGAGACATGACCGGACTAGTCCGGTCCAAAACCGGACTTGTCCGGTTGAGTTCCAGTAAGCTGACCGGACTAGTCTGATCCATGGACGGACTAGTCCGGTGTTCAGTGGATTTTAGTTGATTATTAGCCCTTACCCTTACGCAAAGTCATGAGCTCTTGGGATGTGTCTCTCACACACAACCTATACATTTGTATCTACTTTGCTCTTCTAAATTCCACTAAAGTCTTCCTTTTCGGGCACCACTCTATTTTTCACCTTTTTGTGTGTGGCGAGCAAGTTCACTTTGTTTATCCTGCAATCATCTCAATAGTTTCATTAGGATCTCATATGTTCGTCATCAATTAGCCAAAACCCACAAGGGATATCCTAGATGCACTTACAATCTCCCCCTTTTTGGTGATTGATGACAACTATTTGAGATATCACAATTGAGAATAAAAAGTTGATTTTCATAAGGTGTGCACATATGAGAATAATAAAGAATTCACAGAAAAAACTTCTCACATATGCACACACCTTATGGTGGGGTGTCTCACAGGTGTGTGATAAACAAAATGTGATAAATTAAAGACAAACAGTAGTGAACATATAAGTAGGCATTAGAGCATAGTACATCACACATAAGAAAAGAAATAGTGCATTACAAGATTTTAAAATAGGTACATGTCCTTGATAACAAAAGATCTTAATAACTAATACTAGATAGAAATAGCCCAAATCTAATCTCAATCTTCCCTAATCTCAATCTCTCCCCCTTTGGCATCAAGGCACCAAAAAGGGAAAAGTTGAGGGGAATCACTCAACGCTGCCTCCTCCGTCAGTCTCAGTCTGATCTTCATCTTTGGCATCCACGGGAGCAGGATCTTCCTCTGAGTCCTCAGAGGCGGGCGGTGATCCAACTGGCTCAATCTCAAGCTTTGCACATATAGACTTGATATTGGCATTGACGTACTGTTGATGTTTCTTCCTTGCAAGTTTTTCTTTACACTGCCTGTCTTTGATCTTACGGCAGTAGGCAAAGATGGAGGAGAGCATCTTGAGGATGCCGCTGGATGATTCTTGGGCAGGTGGAGATCCAGGAGGAGCAGCTGCAGATCTAGTGTCATCATGAGCTTGCTTTGATCTCCTCTCCACTGGTGGAGAGGACGGGGCAGTTGGAGCCGGACGGAGAGTGTACTCGGTGGGTTTTTGCGGCTTCAACCCCGTATGCTTGACATCCTTGACAAACTCGAGTCCCGTCACTTTCTCAATCATGTACATGATATACGGTGCGTATCCACAGGACCTATTGGGGGTAATTGAGATGTTCACAATGTCGTTGTAGATATACTCAAAGACATTGAATTGTCTCCTTCCACTGATGACCTTCATGAGAGTCCTCAAGGTCCCTTGTATAGTTCCCGCATCTCCATCCTTCGGAGCTATAGTCTTTCTCAAGACTCTATTTAGGACCACAAAGAAGGGCTTTAGATATTTGATGGTGGGAGGAACATATGGCATCCTTGTGTCATAGAGAAATTCAAGTTCCTCCTTCTCCAGGGGTTTCAGATTATGAATGACCAGTTCATGATCCAAAGTGTGTTGGAGGTGAAGAATCCTAGCAAATTCATCATACGTGACACTATACCTTGAACCATGAGTCATCCAAGTAAGACTGTCTCCATCATCCCGAGCAAAGTAGAGAGTGGAGTAAAACTGGGTAATTACTTCATTGTTCCAGTCATACTCAAAGGATAGCAGGTCCGTCAGACTGTGCCTCTCTAACGCCTCCACCATCTCACGAAAGGCAGGATACCTCTTCGACTTCAGATATTCAACATTTAGCCACTGACTCTCTACTACAGGGTTCTTCATCTTCATGTACACATGCTCGTAGTAGTATGCATGGAAGTTGCTCCAGAACCTTGGATCAGAGCATTGCTTAGGTCGGTCATACACTTGAATATTCCTAAAATTATCAGCTAGCTCACTCCCTTTTCCAGTGAAATCCTCACTTGAAGGCTGCCTGTTGCGGTGAATAGGGTTTTTCATCTTCAAGGGCCCAAGGGGACCACTAGCAAGTCCCTTCCCTTTATTGAGAATTCTTTTTGGCCCTGACAAGCCCTCAGCAGCATCTTTCCTTAGAGGTCTTTTGCCAATGACTTTCCTCTTCTTAGGTTGATTGTCTTCGGAGGGTGGAGAGTGGACATTGACATCATGTCTCTTCTTCATAACTCGCTCCTTGGTCCTCCTCACTTTCTCGCATTGAACGTCTTCATCAATGTGAAAGGAGCTGTCATCTGAGCCTGAAGACATGATGCCTAATAAGGAGTTCAAGGATTAGATGCAAATAGACTCATTATCGACTTCAAATGGAAACGTAGGGGTTCAACTGTCAGAGACCAGACTTGTCCGGTTTCAGAGTGCGGACTTGTCCGGTGGACCGGACTTGTCCGCCTCTGTGCACCGGACTAGTCCGGCCTGGCATAAGAACCCTAATGTTTCATTTGAATCAAATCTCCTATCTAAGGGCACAAGGGTAGGAACATGGGTGGAATACACCTATTGAGGCAATGTACATCCTTTTGAAATCAAAGAAAACTAGCTAGAACTAGAAAAGTTGAGATTTTGGTTTAAAGGGGGAAATTTACCAAGATTTAAAGATTCGTGTCGAAGAAGTGGAAATCAGTTCGGATGAGTCCGGAGGAGGGAGACCACTCATCAAGGGGAGTCTTTTTCGCGGAGGAAAACTCGACTTTGAGGGTTCAACCTGAAAATCACTTTGGGGGCTAGGGTTTGGAAGAGGAGAGGTAGAGCAAGTCTAATGAGGGGTGAGGGAGAGGTCTGGTCCGGCCAAGTGCTTCTATATGCGACTGACCGGACTAGTCCGGTCATGGTGGCGGACTAGTCCGGTGCCCCTGAATTAACCTAACTGTGGTCTGTCCGGACTAGTCCGGTTGACAACCGGACAAGTCCGGTTCCAGCAGACTTGATGCAGATAGTAGAGTTTAGAGGTGATCCAAGGACACTAATTTTGCAAATAGTCTTGGTGATTACGACCAGTAGGCAATCAGCAATCAAACAATGGTCATAATACTCAAGATAAAAATAGTTTTCTGAGTAGAAAAGGAGAGGAGGAGCATTTTTAACAATACAGAGGAGCATTTTGAGTTGCAACCAGGTATGCAATATTTCAAGCCACATTTCGAGAGTCAAGAATGTTCAGCTCATTTCTTAGTTCACAAAACCTTTTCTCATCTAATGGTTTGGTAAAAATATCCGCAAGTTGTTTTTTCAGTCCTAACATGTGAAATAGCAATGTCACCTTTTAATGAGTGATCTCTAAGAAAGTGATGACGGATGTCTATGTGCTTAGTTCTTGAGTGCTCTACAGGGTTGTGTGCAATTTTTATAGCACTTTCATTATCGCATAGAAGCGGGATATGACTTAGATTGTAGCCGTAGTCCCTAAGAGTTTGTCGCATCCAAAGTAGTTGCGCACAGCAACTACCGGCTGCAACATACTCCGCTTCCGCTGTGGAAAGAGCAATGGAGTTTTGCTTTTTAGATGACCAAGAAACTAGGGACCTACCAAGAAATTGACAAGTCCCTGACGTGCTCTTTCTATCGACTTTGCATCCTGCATAGTCGGCGTCGGAATACCCTATCAAGTTAAACTTGGATCCTTTGGGATACCAAAGGCCCAAGTTGGGTGTGTGCACAAGGTACCTTAGGATTCTTTTTACAGCAATTAAGTGACACTCTTTAGGTGCGGCTTGAAACCTTGCACACATGCAAACACTGAGCATAATATCTGGCCTAGATGCACATAAATAAAGTAAGGAGCCAATCATGGACCGATATACCTTTTGGTCCACATTTGGACCATCTTCATTGAGGTCGGGATGTCCCTTGATGGCCATGGGTGTCTTGATGGGCTTGGCTTTGTCCATATTGAATTTCTTGAGAATGTCTTGTGTATATTTAGTTTGGCTTATAAATGTACCTTCTCTCAGTTGCTTCACTTGAAATCCCAAGAAGAACTTCAATTCACCCATCATTGACATCTCGAACCTGTCTGTCATTAGTTTGCTAAATTCTTCACAGAAGGACTTGTTAGTGGATCCAAAGATAATGTCATCAACATAAATTTGACATACGAATAAATGATCATCAAAATGTTAAGTAAAGAGTGTATAGTCAGCTTTACCAATTTTGAATCCATTTTGAGTCAGAAAGTCTCTAAGGCACTCATACCAGACTCGAGGAGCCTGTTTGAGGCCATAGAGAGCCTTACGCAGTTTATAGACATGGTTGGGATACTCCTGATCTTCGAACCCCAGTGGCTGCTCCACATAGACTTCCTCCTTTATCGGACCATTGAGGAAGGCACTCTTGACGTCCATTTGATACAACTTAAAATTATGGTGAGTAGCATATGCCAATAAAATGCGAATGGACTCAAGTCTAGCTACAGGAGTGAAAGTTTCATCGAAGTCCAAACCTTCCACCTGAGAATAACCTTTGGCCACCAACCTCGCTTTATTTCTTGTCACTACTCCATGTTCATCTTGCTTGTTCCGAAAGACCCATTTGGTTCCAACGATGTTCGCCCTTGGTCTTTCCACCAGCTCCCACACTTCATTTCTTTTGAAGTTGTTCAGCTCCTCTTGCATCGCAATCACCCAGTCTGGATCCCTTAAGGCTTCTTCTACCCTGTATGGCTCCAGAAAAGACACAAAAGAATAGTGTTTACAAAAATTTGCAATTTGATATCTAGTAGTTACTCCCTTAGCAATATCTCCAATGATATTGTTGACAGGATGGTCTCTTTTCCCACACTGATGTACTCTTGGGTGTGGAATTTGTATAGTTGCTTGTTCTTCATTGTCTTCATGTGTCATGTCTCCCCCTAGATCATTGCTTCCATGATCATCTTGATTTTCTTGATCTTCCTCAACCTGATCTTGTGTAGGAGCTCCCCCTTGATCATTGCTTCCTTGTTGAAATTCATCTTGTGTCTCCTCTCGTGGTAGGATATCACCAAGTGCCATTTTCTTCAGCGCTTCACACGGGGCTTCCTCCTTATCTAGCATAGACTTATCGACTTGCTCCACTTGTGAGCCGTTAGTTTCATCGAACACTACGTCACGTGCTACTTCAACAAGGCCGGACACCTTGTTGAAGACACGATAGGCGTAGGCATTCGATTCATATCCGAGCAAGAATCCTTCATCGGACTTCGAAGCGAACTTCGAGGCCCTTGGTTTCTTGTTCAGGATAAAACATTTGCAACCAAAAACTTTGAAATAAGAAACATTAGGCTTTTTACCCGTGAGTAGCTCATATGGAGTTTTCTTCAGTAGTCGATGAAGGTACAACCGATTTGTGGCATGACAAGCAGTGTTCACCGCTTCTGCCCAAAATCGGTCTGACGTCTTGTATTCATCCAACATTGTTCTTGCCATTTCGATTAATGTTTTGTTCTTCCTTTTGGCCACCCCGTTCTGTTGAGGAGAGTAGGGTGTCGAGAATTCATGCTTTATACCTTCTTCATTGAGATATTCTTCAACTTGGGTGTTCTTGAATTCTGTCCCATTGTCACTTCTGATATTCTTTACGGTTGATGAGAATTCATTCTGAGCTCTTTTCAAGAACTGCTTGAGGATTCCCTGAGTTTCTGATTTATCATACAAGAAAAATACCCAGGTAAATCTTGAAAAATCATCAACAATTACTAAACCGTATTTGTTACCGCCGATGCTGATGTACGCAATTGGACCAAAGAGATCCGTGTGGAGAAGTTCCAGCGGTCTAGTGGTGGTCATCAGATTCTTGGCGGGGTGTGGTGCTCCAACCTGTTTTCCTGCTTGACAAGTGCTGCACGGCCTGTCTTTTTCAAAAACCACATCCTTAAGACCACGGATGTGACCACCTTTTAGAAGTTTCTACAGATTTCTCATTCCAACATGGGCTAGTCGTCTATGCCACAGCCATCCCATGTTGGTCTTTGCAACCAAGCAAGTGTTGAGTTTGGCTTTATCTTTGTTGAAGTCAACAAGATAAAGCTTTCCCTTCAACAATCCCTTGAATGCAATCGAGCCATCGCTTCTTCTAAAGAGGGTCACACCCTCATTAGTGAATAAACAGTTGTAACCTTTGTCGCATAGTTGAGATATTGATAAAAGATTATAATCTAGAGAATCTACGTGTAAAACATTAGATAAGGTGTGTTGAGAGGATATTTCAATGTTACCACTACCAAGGGCCTTTCCTTGGCTGTTGTCTCCGAAGTATATACCTTCACTTGGATCCTTGTTGCACTCGTATTCCACAAACATACCTCTCTCTCCGGTCATATGATTTGTGCATCCGCTATCTAGCACCCACTTAGATCCGCCGGAGGAGTAAGCCTGCAAAATAGAATTATTTCTGGGTTTTAGGTACCCAAGCTTGCTTGGGTCCTCTCAGGTTAGTCACAAGAGTCTTGGGCACCCACACACAAGTTTTTAAGTTCTTGTGGCGTGGCCCTGTATATTTAGCAATGACTTTTCCATACTTGTTTTTCATGAGAACATAAGAAGTATCAAACGTATGGAACAGTGTTTGTAGCTCAGATTCATGGGATTTTTCTTTAACAAAAATGATTTTATTCTTAGCATGATTAGAAGTAGACATGTGTTTATTCCTGTCAAAGCCAAGACCATCTTTGACATTGGGAGGTCTAGTGATCATATATGCACTTCGTGCATATTTGATCTTCTCCTTATCAAAGATGCCGTTTTGAGAAGAATGCATGTCATGAGAGGTTGAAGCATTAGAAATTACATTTTTCTTACTAGAGCAAGTGCAGGTTCTTATTTTTGTCGAACTCATGTCTTTGGAGGAAGAGCTTTTGGAGGAAGAGGAGTCACTTTGTTTGAGCGACTCAACTTGCACCTCAAGGATTTTGTTAACTTTTGACAAGTTAGCAAGTTCTTCCTTGATTGCTATGTGCGAGTCTTCTAACTTTGAGTAAGTTTCCTTACTCAAGGCTAGCTCTAACTCAAGTGACTCATTCTTCTCTCTTTCAAGCTCAAGAAGCTTTCAAACTTCTTGATATCTCTTCCTCTCACGGATGAGCATATCTTCTTGTCGGTTGACAAGTTCCTCCTTTTCAAAGATTTTGTTTGACAACATTTCCATTTTCTTTAAAGCAATTTTACTTAGCCCTCTAAACAATTCTTCATTATCACTAGAGCTATCAAAGTCATCAATGGAGGAATTTAGCACAGGAGGAGTAAGTCGAACCTTTTTCTTGCCTTCCTTAGCCATAAGACAAGTGTGGTTGTTCATGTTCCGTCCTCCCATGTTCGGAAAGAGTGTGGCTCTCATAGTTGGTTTCTTTGACTGCGATAGTGGCCATCTCTTCTTCTTCATCGGAGGAGGACTCGTCGTTTGAGTCCCACTCCTTCCCAATGTGAGCTTGATGGGCTTGTCTTCTTTTTCTGAAATTTTTCTTTTCTTGAGATCTTGTTTCCTTCTTCTTTTTGTTTTCTTCATAAGTACAGTCCACCATGAAGTGACCATACTCTCCGCAGTTGTAGCAAGTGCGTCGAGCCTTGGATTTTCCTTTATCCTTGCTTTTGCCTTCATGTGAATTGTTGCCGTGTCTTCTCTTCATCATGCGTTTGAACTTTTTGATGAAGAGTACCATTTCTTCGTCATCAAGATCGGTGCTCTCGTCGCTTGTATCTCCATCGTCTTGGTCTTCACGAGTTTCTTTGAGTTTGGGTCTGCACGTTGCTTTGAGAGCAACTTCTTTCTTTTTAGAAGAGGTGAGCTCAGCTAAGTCTTTGACGTATTGAGCTTCTTTCTCCATCATTTCATGATTTATGATCTTTCCCAATAACTCATCGGGAGTCATTTTGTGAAACCCGGGGCTTTCTCTAATCATTGAGCAAAGTGTGACGTTTCTTGGCATGAAGGCTCTTATCATCCTTTTGACCACCTCGTGATAAGTCCATTTCTTACTTCCATAGGCACGAATTTTGTTGATGAGTGCCTTCATCCGATTGTACATGACTTAAGGTGATTCGGCTTCTTCAATAGCAAATCTCCCCAATTCTCCTTCTAGCATCTCAATTTTGGCTTCACGTACAGACCTATTTCCTTCATGAGCAGTTTTGAGTGTATCCCAGATTTCTTTTGCACTTTCTAGTCCATCGATCTTGGTGAATTCCTCTCTGCTCAGTGACGATGTGATTACTGCAACGGCTTGTGCATTCCTGTGAATCTCTTGTTCTTGTTCCAGAGTGAGTTCTTCATCCGTGTCTGGGATATCTATTCCTGTGCAGACAATATGCCAAAGGCTGGGGTTCAAGGATATTAGATGTATTTTCATGTTGTACTTCCACATGGTGTAGTCACTTCCGTCAAACTGAGGGGGCCTTCCCATGGGAATAGAGAGATAATGATATTTGAATTGAGATGGTTGTAGTTGTAAGGATACCGGGAGTAGTCGTGATGACCACTCCCCATAGTCTTTTCTTCCTCTTTTCCCTTTTGTGCCATTAATTTCTTTCTCAGTAATGCCTTTAGCTGTCTCACTTCATCATCGTCATGTGGACTTTCTTTTAGCACATCGAAGGCTTTGGCTTCTTGCTCCTCATCGTTGTTGTTCGTCTTCAAGATATCGTTGTTCTTCTCAGAGGCCATTGATCTCTCCGAGATGTGAGTCTCGTTGGTGGAGAACTTGGCTCTGGTACCAATTGAATGTGGCCTAGAGGGGGGGTGAATAGGCCTTTAAAAGATTCCTGCACACTTAATAAAATTATCAGAAATTTGATGGACCGGACTAGTCCGGTTGTGTGGGCGGACTAGTCCGGTGTGCTGAATTATGTGAGTTAATTAAGTGTGTTTCAAAAATTTAATCTTTCAGCAGTGGAATGAGAACAACAGTTTTTATAAATTAATTAATTGTATGGATGCACGTGCAAACTTATAAGTAACTCAAATAATGACTAGCAAACTAGTGATCTAATGTATCAAAATGTAAAATAAATGAGAGACAAAAGACACAAATTTTTACCGAGGTTCGATCTCACCAAGAGATCTACGTCCTCGTTGAGGAAGATCACACAGAGCCGGGTTCCCAACCCTTTCCCTCTTCAAGTCACCACACAGGCCGACTTGACTTCACTATCAAGTGTAATCACCGTGTTTATGGGGCAACCTCACACGTTGAGGGCTCCCACAAGAATTACAATGAGAAGTTGATCAAATACACTCAAAAAGATTACAATGCAGAATATGAGTGTAGAGAGATCAAACCCCAAGAGCTCACAACGAAGGAACGACGATCTCCCAATCCCAAATCCAAGTATTTGATTGATGTTCACCTTTTTGCACCTTAGATGTGTGGGGAGACGTGTTTTTGGGCTCTTAGGACAGGTGGCGGCGCTAGGGTTTCAGTTTTTGACAGTATGAGTCGTGTCTTACTTTAGAAACAACGAAGGACCTCTTTTTATAGGGTTTCCAAAGAAGTTACCGTTGTTAAACCTACTACCGGACTTGTCCGGTATATTATCGGACTTGTCCGGTATATTATCGGACTTGTCCGGTCTACTTCCAGTGGGTTAACCGGACTAGTCCGGTCCACAAACCGGACTTGTCCGGTGCTATGTGAAATGGGGTTCTAGAAACTTCAGCGGACTAGTCCTGTCGCTTGGATGGACTAGTCCGCAGTCCTCTAAAGAGGACAACAGAGACATGACCGGACTAGTCCGGTCCAAAACCGGACTTGTCCGGTTGAGTTCCAGTAAGCTGACCGGACTAGTCCGATCCATGGACGGACTAGTCCGGTGTTCAGTGGATTTTAGTTGATTATTAGCCCTTACCCTTACGCAAAGTCATGAGCTCTTGGGATGTGTCTCTCACACACAACCTATACATTTGTATCTACTTTGCTCTTCTAAATTCCACTAAAGTCTTCCTTTTCGGGCACCACTCTATTTTTCACCTTTTTGTGTGTGCCGAGCCAGTTCACTTTGTTTATCCTGCAATCATCTCAATAGTTTCATTAGGATCTCATATGTTCGTCATCAATTAGCCAAAACCCACAAGGGATATCCTAGATGCACTTACAGCAACAGTCAGAAGAATGATGAGAAGATACAAGAAATCAAAGAACTCATCAAAGAGAATAAAGCTCCCGGGTTCAGAGAGGATGAACAAGGTACGGTGTGGCATGGGAAAAGAATCTGTGTGCCTGAGGTGAAGGAGATATGTGAACTGATTTTGAAGGAGGCTCATGATTCCGACTATTCCATTCATCCTAGGAGTACGAAGATGTATCATGACCTAAAGAGCAGATATTGGTGGTATGGCATGAAGCGAGATGTCGCGGAACATGTTGCCCTATGTGACACATGTCAGTTGGTGAAAGCAAAACATCAACGACCCGCGGGACTGTTGCAACCACTCAAAGTGCCTGAATGGAAATGGGAAGAAATAGGTATGGACTTCATAGTGGGACTGCCTAGGATCCAATCGGGATATGATTCGATATGGGTCATCATCGACAGGCTGACTAAGGTAGCTCATTTCATCCCCGTGAAAGAAAGCTACAGCGGATCCAAATTGGCAGAATTGTACATGTCAAGAATCGTGTGTTTTCATGGAGTGCCAAAGAAGATAGTGTCAGATCGAGGGACACAGTTCACCTCAAGGTTCTGGCAGAAGTTACATGAAACCATGGGAACTCATCTGAATTTTAGTTCCGCCTATCACCCACAGACTGATGGGCAGACCGAAAGGACCAATCAAATCCTTGAGGATATGCTGAGAGCTTGTGCACTCAAGAATAATAGGAGTTGGGATAAGAACTTACCTTATGCGGAGTTCTCCTACAACAACAGTTATCAGGCTAGTATGAAGATGTCACCCTTTCAGGCGTTGTATGGGAGGAAGTGCAGAACTCCATTATTTTGGAACCAAACTGGGGAAAGCAAAGTATTTGGGCCCGAGGTACTACAAGAAGCCGAGGCGAAAGTGAGGGAAATCTGCAACAACTTGAGGATAGCCCAAACCTGACAAAAGAGCTATACCGATGTACGGAGAAGAAAGCTCATTTTCAACGTGAGGGACTATGTCTATCTCAAGGTGTCTCCTATCCGAGGGCTTCGTTGGTTCAAGGTGAAAGGGAAGTTATCACCTCGATACATCGGACCCTTCCAGATTCTGGAGAGGAAAGGCAAAGTGGCATATCAGTTAGAACTACCGGCTCGCCTATCAGATGTGAACGATGTATTCCATGTGTCACAACTCAAGAAATGCTTAAGAACACACGAAGAGATGTTACCCATGAATGAGGTGAACGTACGAGAGGATCTTTCATATGCTGAGCAGCCGGTCAAGATCCTGGAGACAATGGAACACATCACAAGGAATAAAAGAATCCGAATGTGCAAAGTGCAGTGGAAGCACCACTCGGAAGCAGAAGCCACATGGGAGCGAGAAGACGAGCTCAAGGCACAGCTTCCGGATCTGTTTTCTTTGGGTCACCAATCTCGAGGACGAGATTTCTTTTAAGGGGGGTAGAGTTGTAACACCCCAAAATATGTTAAAAATGTGAATTAAAAATTTTTAGACGTAATGCATGTGGAGAAAAATTCAAACTCAAACTGGAATTCAAATTTGAATCAAAACAGAAAAAGAAAAAGGAAAACAAAAAAAAAGAAAAACAGCCAATGGGCTGAAATCCACCTCAGCCGGCCCAGCAACCTGCGGCTGTTTCCCCCCTCCCTCTCTCTCTGCCACACAGGGCCCGCGTGTTATCCCTTTCCCCCGCTTCCCCCAACCGCCACCGGTCCTCCTGCGCAGATCACCGCTGCCTCGTCCGAATTCCGCGCCACGAGCCAAGATCTTCGGCCAAGCGGTGCTACACCATCTAAACCAACCCCGCCGCCTCTCCTCGTGCCTTTAAACTCAAGAAAACCCCGTCGGTTTCCCCTCACCGCTGCGTTTTCGGCTCCGGTAAGAACCGAGGCATCCTCGGCCATTTTCTTCCGATCCCCGTCCGGTCTTTCCGATCTAACACGCGTGGCATGCCCCACCGCCACCGGGGGGTCCTGCAGGTGAAGGAAACGACGTATCTTGCGCTCCAACAGTTGCTCCGACGAGCACCTGGTGCCATTGTCGAACTTCGACGCCGCCGACCGACTTCCAGGGCCTCCGAGTGCAGGAAAATCCCTAGGTGAGCTTCCCCTACCCCTCCGCAGCTGATCCGTGCAAAAAGATGCGAGTTCTAATGCATAGCGGCAAAAACCGAGGCTGCGCCGGCGAGATCGCCGTCCCCTCCGCCGCGCGCGCGGGCTGGCTCCGGCCAGGGCGACGTGGCCCCCTGTGGCCCGTCCGTTTTAGATCGTGCGGTACCGAATAGATTTAACCCGTACCGCTTCACGATCTAATCTCAGCCCTCCGTTTTAAATCCAACGGCCCACATCAGCCCCGCATGTTAAACCCCGAGAAACTTACGCGCTACCCCCTAGGGATCTTGGAAAACACGAGCTAGCCCCGGAAACTTCTGATCTAGCCCCTGGATCCTCATAAATTCATGTAAATTCATTTAAAAATCAGTTTTAACCCTGGACTTAGTAAGAATTAGGAAGACCTCCCTGTTTTACAAACTTAGATCCCTGAAAATTTAGAAAATGAGAAATAGGGCCCCACAGCAGTGCTGATTTGCACATCAGCCCCTGAGGGTTATTAATTTCAGGAAATTGAATATGTGAATAGGATTTAAATTCAAACCTAGGAATATGTTTAGTTTAATTGTTCTACACCTGTTGGAGATTTGTAGAACAATCTGAAGTCTGAATTTAGAGGGGAAATAAACTTTTAAACTAAATAAGGTTGCTGTTTTGTAATTTATCCCTGAAATACACCATTTAGGCATAAAACAAATTTAAATGTGGGAAAATGAATCTATGTCACCAAAAAGGGATAGGGAAAATTCATAAAGGTTCTGTTTAGGTAATTGGAACAGTAGAAATTTTTAAGTGAATTTATGTTGCTGTTTTATGGCTGGAAATTCATTTTTAGGCTAGAAAGTAATTCTGAAAATGGGTAAAAACAAATTTAAATTGATCCCCACCAGAGAGGAAGTCAAAAGATATTTTATTGGACATTTTAGATCAGAACATATTTTATTTAGGTGATATGTCTTGCTATTTTAATATTAAAGTTCACTTTTAGGTATGGAAAGTAAATCTGAAAATATAGGAAAATAGGTATGCATAATTAGAAAATGTTAAATGAGGTCCCCAAAATCCAAAACTTCAAATTGAGATTTTGTAGAAGATCTGAAAACCTATTTGGAGTAGGAAATTATCTTTTATGCAAATTTTGTGGCTAAGAAGTGTGTTACCCAATATTGAAAATTTGTTCAAATTGGAGATTCATATATTGTGCACCTAGAAGTCTAAATGTTAAAGCTAGAGATAATATATATGTTAAAAGGTGCATATGTGCTTAGAATCAACATATCTAGGGTAAACACAACACTTCAATAGGTGTACAACTTTCATATGTATGTATGTGTGGTTTGCATGAGTGGAAATGTGGACTATGGCTTATGGAATGTTGTTTTCTTTTTGCTATGTGTATTGGCATGAGTAGAACCAGCCCCAGAGCAGGTTCTCACCTTTCAAGATCAAGACTTTCCATTCCCAGAGCAGCAGGAAGAAGGCAAGTGTCCTTGACCACTTTGATCCTATACTAGGATGTGTAGTTGGAATTTAATTGCATTGTCAATTTGGAATATGACACCCAAGCTAGTAAGTTTTCCTATAATTGCATTATCTTGTTTCCTTGTAGCCTTGGGTTGGGAGTTATGTTATTATGTCATTGATTTACACTACTCATGCTTAGCCATGCTTAGAATGGGATAAATGGGATATGAGATCATCAATTTGTTTACTTTACCCTTGAATGAGATATTATGAATTATGTAGAGGAAGGGATCTAGGCAAGTTGGATGCTTTGGTTGGTTCTGCGTGCACGAGACTCGGGTGTGTGTATAGAACTTTCTTGGATCCTAAGGACCGGTTCATGTAGCATGTAACCTGGCTTTACCGTGCCAACCACATGCTTAGATGGGGCAGCTTGGCCAATTAATTAGGCGTATCTCCGGCGTAGCATGGGTGTTTGGATGGTGCGGGGAGTAGGTGTCAGCTGGACTACCATATGAACCGCAAGGCTCAAGAGGAGGTCACTGCAGCGGGGATGGAGCCTCTTGTATGCTGTTAGGGGTGAAACCTCAGTGGGCCCACGCTCGTCGGAAATCCCTTTGTAAAGGCCTCGTAGTGTTCTCCTGGCTACACACCTTGGAAGTGTGAACGTGGTTCGCGGCCACTGGCATAATGGAGGTTCTTTTAGTCCACCCGGCAACGGGGGATGAAATCACTACATGTGGGTACAGTGGTGCAAACTCTGCAGAGTCAAAACTGCCATGACAGCCATGCTCACGGTCAAGAGCGGCTTGGACTTATTCATGATTAGAGGATGATGAATTGGGAAGTTGAGGGTGTTAAGCGGGGAGCTTAACATTGGAAATGATGTTCTAGTTACTTGATATTGATGATGGTTTAGGGGAAACTAGGACCATATCACCTATGTAGTAATGTAGGTGCTTAATAAGCTAAGGTGATAGGCATTGGTTGTGTAGTGCTTAACCATGAGTTCAGCCTTTCCTTGTTCTAGCCATGCATGACATAACTTTCCCACACTTGCTGAGTACAAACGGTACTCAAGCTTGCTTTTCTGTTGGTTTAAATTGCTGCTCAGGCAAAGGGAATGACGTGGTGTTCAATAACCAAGACTTCGGACCCGAAGAAGGATTCTAGGTTCACGGAGTCCCCCGGGCAACGCCTGTGATGAAGCCCACAAGACTTATTTTCCGCTGCTGTTTTATTTACATGTTATGAACATATTATCGTCCATCGAGACGTTATGCTATGTAAGACTTATTTATATTTCAAATACTTGGCTTGTAATATAATGATGCTTCACTATTTGTCGTCACATGTATGAGAAAATGATCCTGGCATACATGTGATATTCACTCGGTCGTTCTTCGGAGAAACCGGGTGTGACAATTATTCACCAAATGCCGATTTGAACTGTGTAGAATTCAAATTGTGAAGTGTTTGACTATATTCATAGCACATATGCAGTTTAAAATTCAAATTGAATTTGAATTTTCTTAAATTGACTCATGTTAATATCGACTCCAAATGGAGTGAAAATTGGTGTGTGAGCTCACAAAAATTTGCTGAGTGTGAATATGAATCCCACTTTTGAATTCAGGGGGTGAAAGGAGTTCGAATTTGAATTTAAGTTCAAACTAGCCTCTTTCAAATTATTCCCAAAAATGTGGGGAACACCCGCCGTCGAACGACGGACGACCCGCCAGGACATCGTCGGGTGGTGCCGTGATATGCGGTACCCAATAGCACACGAGTCGAGAAAATACATCACATTACATAAATCATTTGCGGAAGCGTACAAGAGTATTTTACAAATACTTATTTCAAAATAAGCTACAGCGGAAGACTATAACTCTCACGAATCATTTCTAAATTAGCAACAAAGAAACAGTCCAGCCCGCGGACGTTTCTTACTAGCAACACGAAGACAAACCGCAGCAGCGAGGATGCTCCTTGAGTAACCACTCGGAGGTTTCCGAGTCTCATTGGCATCCCTTCATAAGCATGAAGTCAATCCTGCAAAACAACTCGGATAGTATCCGTGAGCATAATGCTCAGCAAGTCTTAACCGACAACCCTAGGCATGGAACTCTACATGCAAGGATGTGTAAGATAGGAAAAAGGACTTTGCAATAAGGATACACCTACATGTTGATCCTTACTTTCAGTTTTATAGCAACAGTTTAATGAGGCTTAGGCAGCCCTCACATCGGAAGTCCACAATCAAACAAGAAATGCTTTCCTCCAATGTGGTGATGCCCAAAGTGGAATATAAACTTAATTAGCTCTATAACTACAACATACAAGGTTTCAAGGCATTAATAGTTCAATACAGCATATTCAGTTAGCTTATTTCACTTCTTACTACGTCACAGCGCAGTGAACAAGCGGGTACTCAAATAACCGCGAGGGATGCTGATTGCAATCAAGAGACACCCAGATAACACGTCACATACACCCACTTTTAGAAGCGTGATTCCACACCCATTCCTACTCTGTTGTACGCGACAACCTTTCAAAGGCAACCCAAATGCCCAACCGGTCCATCAGTAACGGGCAGGAGGTCCCCGCGTTGAGTGTTACTGTGCCCACCGGCAGATTTACACCTTGCTACCCTCAACCCACTCCTATTTACGGTTGGGTAAGCCTCGGCACCCAGGTTAACCAATTACATCGGTTTCCTGGTTCCCATATGCCAGTATGCATCCGGTACTGTTCGATACATGTCCAGAAGGGCCGCACACGGACGGTCCTCAACCAACGCCAACAGGGCTACGCATGTGAGACCTCTGCTCACTGCATCCTATCCCCCCTGCTGGGTCTCATTTTCACAACTCAAGCCATTTTCTACCTCTTCTCATTCCGTGTGATAAGTACTATCTCGCGAGTAGCTTCCAACCACTCAACTTCTACCGAGATCCTATGAACATTAGAACGGCATTCCCTACTTGTCGAGTTTGTAAACTACCCAACCCTCAATAGGATTTAAAAGGCTATGCAAGTGGGGTGTCAATCATCCTAACTCTAATGCAAGCATTCACCCTAAACATAAGTGGTACAAATAAAGAATTTGCAAAAAGTACTTAAATGCAAACCGAGGCTTGCCTGGTTGTGAGTTAAATGGGAAGTCAGTTTCAGGTGGCAGGACGTCCAAGGGCTCCGGTGCGTCCTCAACTTCGGTCACTATTATGAAATGTAACAAAATATATGTATAAGCATTAAGGACTTATAAGAAGTAAACTTCTATTCATAGCTACTGCTATTTAGGATCCTTAATTGGCTTTGGGACTTTTACAGCGAAGACTAGACCTTCTAAGGATGATCTGAGCAAAATTTGGAGAAATGTCATTGCACAATGTAGTCTTTAAAATTTCTACAAGTACAAGGCTTCTCTGAATTTTGAGCCCAAAATCAGGAGTTTTGACATAGCTAAAAGTGCAAGATCTGATTATGATAAGTCTCCATGGTTCTAACAAAATTTGTTTCAACATTTTTGGTGCTACCAACAGAGATATGAATTTTTGAAGTTGGATAGGAGTTCTTAAAAGTTTCTGTTTAAATTTGAATTTCCAAATAAAGGTTGAACTTTGGAAGGCAATTTAGCCTAGCAAATGAACTCCAATGATGCTCAAACTTTTACTGGAGATCTGTAACTATGAAAAGGATTTGCTGCCCAAATTTGGGAAGGTTTCATAAAGAATTGCTCCTGGAATAAATCTCTAAATGATTTACTAAAAACAGTTCTACAGAAATTCCTGGGCATTTTCATAGCAAGCAATTTGTTCCTCTGTGAAGTACTCCTCCTGAGGATTCCAACAAAATTGGCCTCACCCTTTTTGGAGTTTTCTACGCAAAGTTATGGGTTTTTCAAACTTGAATAACTTTCTGTTTAAAATCGACACAGAGACTCAAGGGGGGCCCACTCATCAGATGCTTCTTCCACCTCTCGACAGGCCCCGCGCGCGCACGCCGGAACCGACGATGGCGCGCTGTTTTCTCGCCCGTTTCTCCACCATTCTCTCTATGGTTTCGTGCTACACCACCCTTGGACCACAGCCAAACAGCCGGGCAAGGTTTCGGGTTATGAAAATGCCGGGAAACTCATCGGCGACGGCGAGGCGGCTCGGTGGCGTGGCGCCGGCGATGACCCGCACGTCCCAAGCCACAACCGGTGATCTAAAGGGCCATACACCATCCCTGAAGCATGTAGAATATGATGCTACCCCTAGCCGGAGCTGAAAACGCCCGCAAATAGGAGCTCGATGGTGACCCGAACCGTTTCAGCCGGCGGCGACGGATTCTCATCGCTAGGGTTGTATAAAAGATGATATGCGTCGTGCTTCTGCGTGGGAGGGTACTAGGGGATCTAGTAGCTGTGTCTAAGGCCGGGGACCCGATGATCCAACGTGTGTGAAGAATTTCCCGAAGTTGTCTCGATCGGTCCTCCACGTGCACCGTCGGAAATCTCCAAATTCCGGCTAGCCGGCGGTGGTAAAGTACAAAAGGACATCGGTGTGAGAAACTAGACTCCATGACGCACCTCTGGGTGGTTGTCCTCGAGCTGGGGAGGTCGGAGTCAGCTGGGAGACGGGGAACCGACACGGCGGCTTCGTGCTCTGTTTTCTTCAGAGCAGAACGGCTCGGCGCCGGTGCAGACGATTAGCCACGAGCTGAAGATGGGTGGAAAACGTCGAGGAGGCTCTGGCGGAGCTGGTGGGTGCCTCAGCTAGGCGCTGGGCTCGCCGGACGATGATCAACAGCGGGAACCCGAGCCGATCAGTGGAGCTCGGTGGTTTTGCTCGTGCGCTCGAGTAGAGGGCTGGGAAGCACGTCGGTTGAAGACCGAGAGGGCAAAGGAAAATGTGCTGCGGCTGTGGCACGGACGGATGATCATGTAGCCAGGAAAATCAGGAGGTGGCGCGGTGCTCCTCGGGCACGAGTTGCAAGCGGGAGCTGTCGGGCTCTCGCTGTTCGACCGAAGTCGGCAGAGGCGGTAGCCCCTTTGTGAGGCTGACCCCTGGGCCCCACTTCCTCCTTTTTAATCCAATTTTTCCACTGATATTTCTCCCTCAGCTACTCAACATTTAAGGCTATACTTTTCCCCAAAGTTAAGGTCTGAAAAGTTGAATCCAAATGATTTGAATCCTGTTATGGAGTTTAAATTGAATATGGTCATTTGGATTTGAAATGGAATTTGAATTTCTTCCTTTTGCATTGTTCCAAAACATAGCAAACCAACTCCAAAATTTCCAATTTTTTGCATGGCTGCTAAATCAAATGTGGAGAACACATTTGTGGAACAAAATTTGCAAATTAAGGAAGTTGGAATTTGAAACTGAATTTGAAATTCAGATTAGAGGGCTTCTCCTTTTAATCCCAAACAAATATTGAAACTCCTCCAAATGAGCTGAAATTTGGAAGGTTGAATATTTGGAATATGAAGATCCAAGTTATGCATTTAGATCTCCATGTTTGGAAGTTTTGGGAAGTTTGAATCCTCACTTTGAACTTACAACGTTATAAATCAAAGTTTTAATTCCCCTCATTTTTTCTAAGTGTACATGAGCTGAAAATTATTGCTACCACTTTTTGGGGATTTTACAAAAAATACCTCAAAAAGGTTTTGGATTTGGGTGAAATTTGGCATGAGCAGTCTTAGTAAAGTGTATGAGTTTTTCATATGCTCAGCCCTTATAGGATGCATGTGGGAAATGCCACTTTTGCATTTTTGTGAGTTTATCCTCTAATGACTATGTTGATGGTGTTTACTTGCTCTTCAAAGGTGTTCATAATTTTTCTCAAATGGGATGAGTGTGGTGTGATGAACACTTTGATTTTGTGTAAAAACTTAGGCCCTTACAGTTTCTCGTTTGATTGCGGCTCTCTTATGTGTCTTGGCGTGAGGTTCTCCACAACTTGCTGCTAAAACTTGAAAGTAAGGTTCAACTATTTAGGCGTGTCCTTTGCAACTTACATTCCCATTTACACTGTAACCCGGCATGTAGAAGTTTCATGTACAGGAAAGACGGGTGAGTCTTGCTGAGCCATTGTGCTCACTACTTGTGTTTGAAGCTTTTGCAGGGTGTTATGAGGAGGAGACTCCCGAGGAAGAGACGGACCCCCAAGAGGGCAACCCTGCCAAATGGGAGTCGTGCACGCCGCCGTGTTAGTGTGTGTGCGTGCTAGAGGGAACACGTTCACGGGCTGAACGTGAACTCTGTGCTTAGTCTAAGCCTGAGAGTGTGGGCTGAACATATTTTGTTGTAACCATGTCTATAAACTCTTTTATGTAATAAAACTTTGCGTCTGCTTTGTACTTTTTACGTGTGTTATCCGGTGCTGTGCAACGCAGCACCCCTCAGCATGATCCGGGCTCATCAAGGCTGTGAGACCCTCGCAGCGTTGTATTAGAGCTCGCTTGAGGTTTAACGGACTAAAAAAGGACATCTTTTCAAAGACTCGGTGAGGAACGAGTTAGTAGCCCATATAACAATGTTATTAGTGTATAGCAAGTGGCAAATCTAACCTATGTGCTTATGTCGGAAAATCATGCATCTCGGAATGTCATATGTCTTGGGGGTGCATGTAAGCGTTGTCCACCAGTGCGCACAAGCTAAAGGGTGGAGCCTCACGAGTGGCAGGTAACCCGGCCAGCTTTAGAATCCTCTACGACTCTTCATGTCGTTTGGGGTATTCTAGCAACGCCCTTCCCTGGCATGCTATGGGCAAGTTTGGGAGACCCCGTCACGTGGTTAGTAACGTGAACACGTAGCTCAGGACATGTTTGGCTTGAGAACAAACGTGCGAGTGATGACGGACGGTTGTATGAAATGTATTGGGACCGGACTCGGTGTGCAGCCGAGCTTGATGATTGAATGATTTACTTGCAGGTAGTCTAACCACATATCGGTAGACCAGGGCTGGCTCTATAGTTTCGAAGGCCCTAGGGCAACCTCGACAATAGGCCCCTCGAAGATATGTAAATATATACTTCACTCACAAATTATATATAATATTAATAACAATAATATTAAAGAGATAATGATAAAAGATTACGTATAGAACCATAGCTTGAGCACTTTTTCTATTACTTCAACCTTTCATATACGACAATATGAATGGTTAGCGGGTCTCCAATAAGAGATCGAAAATTAAAGTCTTAACGACAACAGCCCAAGAGTTGAACGATGCAAGATTACTCAAACCTTTGAATGTTGTTGGGTTTGTGGCAGCTACGGAGATGAGGAGTCAAGGCATGAAGGAAATCGTCATTTTGTTTTTGCCAAAAAAAGTTGAGTGCCGCAACGGCGTGAACAGTCAAATAATGATAATTTATAATGGAAAAAATGCAACGTGTGGATTGTCGCTCGCTGCTGGACTCCATGGACTGGTGTGTGGGTCTGCTTGTAGTGGGTTGAATGGCTAATACTATATGTGTGCTTCAAATTCTGGGACCTCTAACTGAACTGAGTCATAGGTGGTCACCCTATTTCAGATAAAATATAACAGCCCGTTACCGTATATATAAATCAAACTAGAAATACTATCATGTATTTTTTAACTTAACATGTTGCAATCATGGGCCCCGGGCGGCCTGGGCCCTAGGCGGTGGCCTCTCCCGCCTAGGGCCAGAGCCGGCCCTGCGGTAGACGAGTAGCACACGTGTGCGAGAGACGTTTAGTGCCACTGAATTAACGAAGCCGGCTATGTCCGGCATAGGTTTTTCTTTGTGAGGAACATAGTACCGACATGAACTGGTGATGCTTTGACGTCACAGCCCACTAAATGTTCCACATCATTGTAAAACTTGAAAGTTTTGATCCATATCACTAAAACTGTGAATTAACTTCTCTCCTTAATCAGGATGTTCAAAGTTAACAAGTTTTCAACTTATAGGATATTAAGGACAGAGTCCCCTGTTTTCAGCTGAAATAGGGCTGAAGTTAAACAGAGGTTAGAGGTCGAATTCTTTCAAGGTTAGGGTCATATGATATGTTTCTGGAAATATTTGGAAGATATTTACAACTTTTATATTGATGTCCAGATGTGTTTCATCCCTTAACTAGTCGAGAAATGCAGTAGAGTTCAAACTGTCCAGAAAACAGGGCAGAGCAAATACTCTCTGTAACTCTCGGTAAACTGAGCATAACTTCCTGCATAAAAATCCAAAAATAGAAAATGAGGTAGTTCTGAAAATTTTATGAGATAAGTTACAACTTTGTAACAGAAAGTTTTGTCAAATTCGATGAAGAATTAACTGGAATTCTTGGATGAAATCAGTACCTCAAGCAGGGAGGTGCTGTCCAATTTTCTCCAGAAATTCTGTCAACTTTGATATCTCATAACTTTTGAACCAGGACAGATCTTAGGCCAAGCAATTACTTTATGGAAAACTATTGAAGTTAAATTTAACTTTGATGTTGAGCACCAGAACTGGTTTTGCCTTTAGCATGGTGTAAATCAGGTTGAAAGTGAAACTGGTCAGGGATGTCAGTTTGGGCAGCAGACCAGCAATCAAATTTGTTCTAAGTTTGAATTGTGTTTCCAATTTTTATGAGTTCAATGACATGGTTTATGTTATAACTCAATGATTTACTGTTGAAATGCGTATTTGACCTTTTTCAAACATATTTCCACAGATGACAGCGGATAAACAACTGGAGAACGGGTGGGTTGTACCCTACTATTCTCAACGCTGCGGTTATCCGGAATTGTTGAAGCTGATGCTTCAATATTTTGAGTACATGGAGACGTCGCAGTACCACACCAAGGAAGAAGGCGAGGTGGGGAACAATACATGGACCATCTATGTCGAAGTTCCTGCAGGACCTACGCCACCCGGTTGGGCACCGTTCACCGTTACGGTGAGAGGTAGACAACCGGAGGAGATGTGGCAAGTGGCAACCCGTGACACCATGTCTCATTTCTGCCAACTACACGTGAGATCTATGGAGGGCACTCCATATGCACTTGTCCCGGTGGAGGGGCGAGCTAATCACGTGTGGAGGGAGAGGTACTTGGAGGTAACAGATCCGGAGTGCCCAAGGTACAACCCCGCGGAGGCAAAACTCAGCCTCCAGTTGAGGGCAGGAAAAACCGTGATGGACATCCAAGCTGTCCATACGGATCGTCTTGCCGTGGTGCTCAAGAAGAGCACCAGCCGCCGAGACCATTTCGAGAGTACTCACAGCGCACTCCGTAATGTTCTCCTTCCGACGATAAAGCGACTGAACGAACAACACAATCAGTTGCGTCGTCTGAAGAAGGCGAAGAAGAAAAGCCGTGTCGACATTGCGGCTTTACAGCAGCTAGTGCAGGCCCAGACCCAGCAGAACGAAGTCCTGACTCAAGAGCCTGATGACGATATTGAAGAGGGGCAGGGTGGGAAGAAGATTACAACCAGGCCATGGACCAGGTGCATGCGTTGCAAGACCTCGTACCTCCGGTAGTGGGCCTACCGATGGTAGGTGCCGTACCTGTGGTTTTGGGTATCCCGGCGATGTGGGAACCTGAACCGGAAGAAGAGGTCATGGACCCGGAGCCACCAGCAGAGGTAGCGGAGGAGGACGACCCGCAGGAGGTCGAGTTCTACTCCGAGTAGTGAGTTACCGTTGCCAAGTAGGGCAGCGAGGATGGTGTGGAGAAACTTTTGTAATCGGTGACATGTCGTGTAGACAGCAGCATGTGTATAGGTAGAGATGACATGAGCACGACTTCTTGGGGATCCGAGAATAATGAAGCTTGTATAAAGTTTATGCTTTATCAATATATGTGAATGTTGTGCAAGTTTATTCATGTGTCACTTCAATATTTACTGTTTTATATGGAATTTTAAGAATGACATGTGCTGATCGTTGCCGTTTTGAATTTCAGAATGACTCGCACTCGTGCCAACACGGAGGATGGGGGTTCTAGTCAGGGGGAGAGGCCTCCCAATAGACTCTCGAGACTTCCTCGAGACAGAAACAGCAACAACCGCCACCGCCAACAGTTACAATGGCCGACATCATTGCGGCCATGGCGGGCTCACATCAGCAGCATACAGAGCTACTACAAACTCTTATTGCGAATACGTCTCGACCAGAGAGGCGTCAAGACCGCGAGGAGCGCCAACAAAGCTCCTACTCTGACTTTCTGGCTACTCATCCCCCGGTATTCTCAAGGGAGGATGAACCCCTCGATGCGGACAACTGGCTCCGCACGATGGAATTGAAGTTCGGGCTGCTACAAGTTAGTGAGCAGCGCAAGACGCAGTTCCAGGCCCAGCAGCTTCAAGGGTCCGCGAGCGCTTGGTGGGCAAACTTCTGTGCCTCGCAACCCACCGAGCGAGTAATGACCTTGGCGGAGTTTCGGACGGCCTTCAGGGCCTATCACCTACCGCCGGGTCTTCTGAAGAGGAAGACACAGGAGTTCCTCCATCTGCAGTAAGACAGCAGGAACGCGCTGGAGTACTCCAGGGCGTTCAACGATCTCACGCTTTATGCGTCATATCACGCTGATACCGACGAGAAGCAGCGGGACCACTTTTACCAGGGGCTTAATCCGCTCCTGAAGGACAAGCTGGTGGTGTGCAATCGTGGCAGCCTCAACGACATTATTGATGCTGTGATTGCTCAAGAGGACTCCGGTAAGGAATTAGCGGCGGTGGAGAAGAAGCATAGCGTGCCGCAGAGCAGCGGAGAGGGAGGTGATCCTTCCCAAAAACACCGGATGGTGTATCGCTCACCATTGGGTCAACGCTGGCAGTCGCCCATACTCTCCACCGGCGTTCTGGCCGGCATTTCCAGCACCACCTCCGCAGCAACAACAGCAGCAGCGGGCGATGCTGCGTGCGTTTGCACCTCAGCGGCGCATGCCGGGCTTTCATCCTCCAAGCACGGGACAGACATCAACAGCATGTTACAAATGCGGTTGCCCAGGGCACTTCGCCAACAACTGCCCTGAGAGGCAAGGCGGCGGAGTGGCACCACAGTTTCCGAGGAGGAATCAGCCCCGGAACCCCATTGTTGCGCGGCGGGCAAATCCTAAGCCCAGCACTGTCCACCAACTCGCTATAGAGTACGTAGCGGAGGGAGAGCCAATCCTTGCGGGTATGTTCCAAGTCCACCAGCATCCCGCCATAGTGTTATTTGATTCAGGCGCTATGCATAGTTTCATTAGTCAAGCTTTTATTGCTAAATACAGCTTGCAAATACTACCCACTGAAAGTTCTTACTTGATTTGTTCACCTGGTGGGAAAATTTCAGCAAGCATGGTAGTTCCAAAAGCGCCATTATGCTTAGGGGGTAGAGTATACCCTACGTCTGTCATAGTTTTACAGAGACAAAAGGTCGATGTCATCCTAGGGATGTCGTGGTTAACTCGCCGCGGCGCTGTTTTGCACCGTCGTCCGAGTTGTGCATTTGCACTCAGAAGTGAACGAGTCTCACTCGTTATTTCTGGACAGTCCAGAAATAAAACTTCCAAGTGTATATCAATCCACCACCATCAGATTGGAAGACATTCCAGTAGTACGTGAGTTCCCAGACGTGTTCCCGGATGATTTTCCGGGGATGCCGCCCGACCGAAAGGTGGAGTTCAAGATTGAACTTGCATCGGGAATGATGCCAATATCCCGAAGGCCGTACAAGATGGCGGCAAAGGAATTGGCAGAACTGAAGATGCAGTTAACGGACCTGCTGGAGAAGGGTTTTATTAGGCCGAGCTGTAACACCCCAAAATCTGTAAAAGGAGGGAATTTAAAAATTTTGGACATATTTCATGTGGTGCAGAAATTTAAATTCAAACTGGAATTCAAATTCAAATCAAAACAGAAAAGAAAAGGAAAAAGAAAAAGAAAACCTCAGCCGGCCAGTGGGCCGAAACCCACCAGCCGGCCCACTATTCCCCCCCCCCCCGCGCCAGCCCACAACCGCGCGCCCTCTCTTCCTCTCACTCACACGCGGGGCCCGCGTGTCATCCCCTACCTCCGGCGCGCGCCAACCGACCGGACTCTTCCCCGCGCCCGATCGCAACCGAACTCCGGAAACCCGCGCCCCTGGCCCGAATTCTGGTCCCGGACGTTTCCAACTCGATCCCAACCGACCGCCGCCCTCCATCGCCTATATAAACGTCGACATCACCCTGTTATTTTTCCCCGATCTGCCGTTCTTCTCTCCAGTGAGAACCGAAGATTCAATCCCCGTTTTCTTTCGATCATTGCACGGATTATCTGATCTAACGCGCTGATCGTGCTCCACCGCTCCCAGGGAGACCTGCACGTGAAGGAAACAACAAGTTTCGCGCCCTAGCAGCTGTTCCGACGTGCACCGAAGATCGTCGCCGTTGAAGCTCGCCGCCGACCGACTTCCAGGACCTCCGAGTGTTGGAAAACCCCTCGGTGAGCGTCCCCTACCCCTCCGCAACCGATCCATGCAAAAAGATGCGAGTTCTAACGTGTAGCAGCAAAAGCCGCGGCTGCGCCGGCGAGATCGCCACCCCCGCCGCCGCGCACCGCCGCGCGCGCAGGCTGGCTCCGGCCAGGGCGACGTGGCCACTTGAGGGCCGTCTATTTTAAATCGCACGGTAGAATCAAAACCCATGCGTACCGGTTCGGCGATCTAATCTGAGCCGTCTGTTTTACATCGGACGGTCCACGTTAGCCCCGCGTTATAAAGGTCGGGATTCTTACACGCTACCCCCTGGGGATCTCGGAAAACACGAGCTAGCCCCGGAAACTTCTGATCTAGCCCCTGGAACTTCAGAAATTCGTGTAAATTCAATTAAAAATCAGTTTTAGCCTCTGGACTTCATAAAAATTAGGAAAACCCCTCTGTTATGTGTAGTTAGTCCCCTGGAAATTTATGAAATAATAAATTAGACCCTGTAGTAGGGTGGATTTACCTTTTTGACCCTATATGATGTTAAATTCAGAAATTTGAATATGTGATTAGGATTTAAATTTAAAAGGTGAGGCAGACACATTGTAAATTCAAATTTAAACTCTACTAGCACTTGGAAAACTTTAGAATGAGTTAAAAATAGATTTTAGGCTGAAATGAATTCTGTCTAAATGATATTCATATTTATTAGTTCTAGAAACATATTTTAGGCTAGGAAATAATCCTAAAAACTAGTAAAATAAATTTAATTTGTTCCACATCAGATAGGAAGTTCAAAGATATATTATTGAACATTTTAGATCAGAACCTATTCTGTTTAGATGTTGTGTCTTACTATTTTCATAATAAAACTCACTTTTAGGCATAGAAAATAAATCTCAAAAATATAGGACAATAGGTATGCATAATTAGAAAATGATAAATGAAGTCTCCAAATCCAAAAACTTCAGTTTAGTATTTGGTAGAAGATCTGAAATCCTAATTGGAGTAGGAAAATACCTTTTATACAAACTTTGTGGCTAAGAAATGTAATAATTAAATATAAAGAGTTTATTCAAATTGGAACTTCATATATAGTGTGCAAATAGAAATCTGAACATAGAAGTTAGAAATAATATACATATGTTCAAAGGTGAATGTAGGACAAAAATCAACACATGTAGAGTAACCACAACACTTAGAAATGTGAATGACTTTCATAGGTATGTATGTGTGGTTTGTATGAAGTGAAAGTGTGAACTATGTCTTATGGATTGTTGTTTTCTTTTGCTATGTGTATTGGCATGAATAGAACCTGCCCCAGAGCAAGTTCTCCCCTTCCAAGACCAGGACTTTCCATTCCCAGAGCAGCAGGAAGAAGGCAAGTGTCCTTGACCACTTTGATCCTATACTAGGATGTGTAGCTAGGATTATTTGCATTGTCAATTGAAATATGAAACCCATGTTAGGAAGTTTCCCTAGAATTGCATTACCTTGTTTCCTTGTAGCTTGGGTTGGGAATTATTTTATCAAGTCATTTACTTATATGCTTATGCTTAGCCATGCTTAGAATGGGATAATTGGGATATGAGATCATCAATTTATTTACCTTACTCTTGAATTGAGATATCATGAGTTATGTAGAGGTAGGGATCGAGGCAAGTTGGATGATTTGGTTGGTGCTGGGTGCACGAGACTCGGGTTTGTGTTTAGTACTTGCCTGGATCCTAAGGACCGGTTCATGGATCATGTAACCTGGCTTTACCGTGCCAACCACATGCTGAGATGGGGTAGCTTGGCCAATTAATTAGGTGTATCCCCGGCATAGTATGGGTGTGTTGGATTGTGCGGGGAATAGGTGTCAGCTGGACTACCATATGAACCGCAAGGCTCAAGAGGGGGCCACTGCAGCGGGGTTGGAGCCTCTTGTATTCTGTTAGGGGTGAAACCTCAGTGGGCCCACGCTCGTCGGGAATCCCTTTGTAAAGGCTTCGTAGTGATCTCCTGGCTACACACCTGGGAAATGTGAATGTGGTTCGTGGCCACTGGCATAATGGAGGTTCTTTTAGTCCACCCGGCAATGGGGGATGAAATCACTACATGTGGGTACAGTGGTGCAAACTCTGCAGAGTCAAAACTGTCATGACAGTCGTGCTCACGGTCAAGAGCGGCTTGGACTTATGCACGACTGTCATGACAGTTTTGACTCTGCAGAGTTTGCACCACTGTACCCACATGTAGTGATTTCATCCCCCGTTGTCGGGTGGACTAAAAGAACCTCCATTATGCCAGTGGCTACGAACCACATTCACACTTCCCAGGTGTGTAGCCAGGAGATCACTACGAAGCCTTTACAAAGGGATTCCCGACGAGCGTGGGCCCACTGAGGTTTCACCCCTAACAGCATACAAGAGGCTCCAACCTCGCTGCAGTGGCCCCCTCTTGAGCCTTGCGGTTCATATGGTAGTCCAGCTGACACCTACTCCCCGCACCATCCAACACACCCATACTACACCGGGGATACACCTAATTAATTGGCCAAGCTGCCCCATCTCAGCATGTGGTTGGCACGGTAAAGCCAGATTACATGCTCCATGAACCGGTCCTTAAGATCCAGGCAAGTACTAAACACAAACGCGAGTCTCGTGCACCCAGCACCAACCAAATCATCCAACTTGCCTTGATCCCTACCTCTACATAACTCATAATATCTCATTCAAGAATAAGGTAAGCAATTTGATGATCTCATATCTCAATTATCCCATTCTAAGCATGGCTAAGCATAAGTAATATGAATGAATGACATAATAAAGCAAAATCCCATCCCAAGATACAAGGAGACAGGGTAATGCAATTCTAGGGAAACTTCCTAGCATGGGTTTCATATTTCAATTGACAATGCAAATAATTCTATCTACACATCCTAGTATTGGAACAAAGTGGTCAAGGACACTTGCCTTCTTCCTGCTGCTCTGGGAATGGAAAGTCTTGTTCTTGGAAGGGAAGAACATGCTCTGGGGCAGGTTCTACTCATACCATCACACATAGCAAAAGAAAACAACAATCCATAAGACATAGTTCACACTTTCACTTCATACAAACCACACATTCACACCTATGAAAGTCATTCACACTTCTAAGGGTTGTGGTTATTCTATGTGTGTTGATTTTTGGCCTACATGCACTTTTAAACATATGTATGTTATTTCTAACTTTTGTATTCAGATTTATGTTTGCACACTATATATGAATTTCCAATTTAAACAAATTCTTTAATACCCTCTTTAGCTACCAAGTTTGCATGGAAGGTAATTTCCTACTCCAAATGGGTTTTCAGATCTTCTACCAAATCCTAAACAGAAATCTTTGGATTTGGAAACTTCATTTATCATTTTCTAGTTATGCATACTTAGTTACTATATTTTCAGATTTATTTCCTATGCCTAAATGTGAACTTTATTATGAAAAATAGTAAGACACCTCATCTAAACAGAATAGGTTCTGATATAAAATATTAAATAATATATTTTTGAACTTCTCCTCTGATGTGAACTAATTTAAATCTATTTACCCATTTTCAAAATTATTTATTAACCTAAAAATGTGTTCCTAGATCTAATAAACATGAACACACCCAAACAGATTTCATTTCAGCCTAAAATTTATTTTTAGTTCATTCTAAAGTTTTCCAAGTGTTAGTAGAGTTTAAACTTGAATTTACAATGTGTTTGTATTTCCTTTTAAATTTAAATCCTAGTCACACATTCAAATTTCTAAATTTAATATCATATAGGGTTAAAAGGTAAACTCACCACACTACAGGGTCTATTATATTATTTCATAAATTTCCAGGCGTCTAACTACACATAACAGATGGGTTTTCCTAATTTTTATTAAGTCCAGGGGCTAAAACTGATTTTTAAATGAATTTACATGAATTTCTGAAGTTCCAGGGGCTAGATCAGAAGTTTCCGGGGCTAGCTCGTATTTTCCGAGATCCCCAAGGGGTAGCGTGTAAGAATCCCGGCCTTTATAACGCGTGGCTGACGTGGACCGTCCGATTTAAAACAGACGGCTGAGATTATAACGTTGAATCGGTACGCGGGGATTTCAATTCTACCGTGCGATTTAAAATAGACGGCGCACAATCGGCCACGTCGCTCTGACCGAGCGCGGGCGGCGCTGCCCGGCGGCGCACGGCGGCGGGATGCGGCGATCTCGCCGGAAAACTTCGGATCTTCGTCTATTCTTCCTAAAACTGGGATTTCATGGCATAGATCGGTAGAGGGGAGGTCGGGGATCTCACCTCGGGGTATTTCTTGAGCTCGGAGGTCCTGGAAGGCGGTCGGCGACGAGGTCCGAGGTGAATTCACGGTGATGCTCGTCGGCGCTGTGTCTGAAGCGCAAACCACCGAGTTTTCTGCACCTGCGTGATTCCCCGGAGGCGGTGGAACACGATCGGCGCGTTAGATCAGAGAACCCGAGCAAAGATCGAGAGAAAACGGTGATCGGAGCTTTGGTTCTCACCGGGAGGAAAAACAGCCGATTGCGGGTGAAAAATGGGACGATGCCGGTGTTTATATAGCCGGGGGAGGGCGGGGTTCGGTTGGCATCGAGCTGGAGTCGTCTAGAACCGAAATTCGGCTGGGATACGCGGGTATCCGGGGTGGTTTCGATTCGGGGGAGAGAGGAGTCCCGGGTCGGCCGAGCGCGCACACGAGGAGGTAGAAGACGGCGGGCCCCACATGTAAGTGAGAGGAAAACGGGGCGCGTGGCTGCGGGCTGGCGCGGGGCCGAGGTGGGCCGGCTGGTGGGTTTCGGGCCACTGGCCGGGGGGTTTTGTTTTTTCTTTTTATTTTTCTTTTCTGTTTTGAGTTGAATTTGAATTCCAATTTAAATTTGAATTTCTGCACCACATGCAATACGTCCAAAATTTTTTAAATTCCCCTCTTAACAGGTTTTGGGGTGTTACAGCTCTACCCCCCTTAAAAGAAATCTCGTCCTTGAGATTGGTGGTCCTAGGAAAACAATTCTGGAGACTGTGCCTTAAGATCGTCTTCTCGCTCCCATGTGGCTTCCTCTTCCAAGTGATGCTTCCACTGCACCTTGCACATACGGATTCTTTTATTTCTTGTGAGGCGTTCCATTGTCTCCAAAACCTTGACCGGTTGCTCGGCATAAGACAGATCCTCGGCTACGTCAACCTCATTCATGGGTAACATCTCTTCAGGTGTCCTCAGACATTTCTTGAGCTGTGACACATGGAATACATCGTGCACATCTGATAGGCGAGCCGGCAGTTCTAGTTGATATGCCACTTTACCTTTCCTCTCCATAACTTGAAAGGGTCCGATGTATCGAGGTGATAACTTCCCTTTCACCTTGAACCGACGAAGTCCTCGGATAGGGGACACCTTGAGGTAGACATAGTCCCCCACGTTGAAAACGAGCTCTCTTCTCCGAACATCGGCATAGCTCTTTTGTCGTGTCTGTGCTATCCTCAAGTTGTTGCGAATTTCCCTCACTTTCGCCTCGGCTTCTTGTAGTACTTCAGGTCCAAACACTTTACTTTCCCCCATTTGGTTCCAAAATAGGGGAGTTCTGCACTTCCTCCCATACAAAGCCTCAAATGGTGACATCTTCATACTAGCCTGATAGTTGTTGTTATAGGAGAACTCCGCATACGGTAAGTTCTTATCCCAACTCCGATTGTTTTTGAGTGCACACGCTCTCATCATATCTTCAAGGATTTGATTGGTTCTTTTCCGTCTGCCCGTCAGTTTGGGGATTATAGGCAGAACTAAAATTCAGATGAGTTCCCATGGTTTCATGCAACTTTTGCCAGAACCTTGAGGTGAATTGTGTCCCTCGATCCGACACTATCTTCTTTGGCACTCCATGGTAACACACGATCCTTGACATGTACAACTCCGCCAATTTGGATCCGCTGTAGCTTTCTTTCACGGGGATGAAATGAGCTACCTTGGTTAGCCTGTCAATGATGACCCATATCGAATCATATCCTGATTGGGTCCTAGGCAATCCCACTATGAAATCCATACCGATTTCTTCCCATTTCCATTCAGGCACTTTGAGTGGTTGCAATAATCCCGCGGGTCGTTGATGTTCCGCTTTCACAAACTAACATGTGTCACATAGGGCAACATGTTCCGCGACATCTCGCTTCATGCCATACCACCAATACCTGCTCTTGAGGTCCTGGTACATCTTTGTACTCCCAGGATGAATGGAATAGTCGGAATCGTGAGCCTCCTTCAAAATCAATTCACGGATCTCCTTTACTTCAGGCACACAGATTCTTTTCCCGTGCCACAACGTACCTTGTTCATCCTCTCTGAAACCAGGGGCTTTATTTTCCTTGATGAGTTGTCTGATTTCTTGTATCTTCTCGTCATTCTTTTGACCATCGCGTATGTCTTGCTCTAATATGGAGTCCACTTCCATGGCGATGGCTTCACCACTATTCACCAGGCATAGATTGAGTCTTATAACATCGTCCTTCAATTCCGTAGGCATGTCTTTCAAGCTCAACCTATTGACCTACACTTTTCGGCTTAGAGCATCCGCCACGACATTCGCTTTCCTAGGATGATAGTTGATTCGCACATCAAAGTCGTTGATTAGCTCTAACCATATTCTTTGTCTGAGGTTGAGATCTGGCTGTGTGAAAATGTACTTTAAGCTCTTATGATCCGTATATATCTCTGTCCTCTTCCCCATCATGTAGTGGTGCCAAATCTTCAACGCGTGTACCACTGCGGCTAGTTCTAGGTCATGTGTAGGATAGTTCTTCTCGTGTTTCTGGAGCTGCCGGGACGCATAAGCCACGACATGCCCCTCTTGCATGAGAACACATCCCAGCCCGTTTCCAGAGGCATCGCAGTACACCGAAAAGTTCTTCTGCATATCTGGCATAACTAGCACTGGGGTTGTTGTCAATCTTTTCTTCAGTTCCTGGAAACTCGCCTCGCACTACGGCATCCATGTGAATGTGATTCCCTTCTCCAACAGTTTGGTGAGGGGTCTCGAGATCTTGGAGAATCCCTCAATAAACCGTCGATAGTATCCAACCAATCCCAAGAAGCATCGAACTTCCCCGACATTCTCAGGGGTCTTCCACTTTTGTACATCCTCAATCTTGGCGGGATCTACGGATATTCCTCCCTCCGAGATTATATGTCCTAAGAAGGGAACTCTGTTCAGCCAAAACTCACACTTGCTCAACTTGGCATATAGTTGGTGTTCTCTCAGCTTCTGCAACACCAACCTTAGATGTTTCTCATGTTCTTCTTCATCTTTGGAGAAGATGAGAATGTCATCTATGAAAACCACCACAAATTTATCCAGATATTCCATGAATACCTTGTTCATGAGGTACATGAAGTATGCTGGGGCATTAGTTAGCCCGAAAGGCATGACGGTGTATTCATACAGTCCGTACCGAGATACGAAAGCTGTCTTGGGAATATCAGTTTGCCTTATCTTAAGTTGGTGGTATCCCGACCTGAGATCAATTTTCGAGAACACACAACCTCCCCTCAACTGATCAAACAAGTCTTCAATGCGGGGTAATGGATACTTGTTCTTGATGGTTACCTCATTCAAGGCACGGTAGTCTACGCATAACCTTTGGGTTCCGTCCTTCTTGGGCACAAATATCACTGGAGCTCCCCATGGTGAGGAACTAGGACAAATGTACCCCTTCCCTGTCAATTCTCTTAAATGATCCTTGAGTTCTCCCAGTTGCTTGGAGTCCATCCGATAAGGTCTCTTGTATATCGGAGCTGTTCCAGGCACTAGCTCAATCGTGAATTCCACTTCACGATCGGGAGGCATACCTGGCAACTCCTCCGGAAAAACGTCTGAATTTAATGTCCCTCCTAGGCTCTTGTATTGTTATGAACTTTATTCTTGTGCCACTAGGGTGAGTTAGTTCCACCGTTCTGGTCGAACAATGGATGATTCCCTTATGTTTGGTCAACCAATCCATGCCCAAAATAATATCTATCCCTTGTGAATCTATCACTATGAGGTTGGCAGTAAATACTACCCCATTAATGTCTAGATTCACCTTGGGACACACTTGTCTTGTCCTTATTTCTCCACCTGGAGAGTTTACTGCTAGCATATGGTTCATTTGTGTTGTTGCTAGATCATGCTTCTTAACAAACCCTTGGGCAATGAACGAGTGGGTAGCACCAGAATCGAACAACAGGGTTGCAATGTGTAAATTGGCAGGAAACTTACCAACTACCACGTCAGGTGCCTCTTGCGCTTCCTCCATGGTCACGTGGTTCACCCGTCCTCGCATCACATTCTGTTGTTGTGGCTGCATGGGCTTCTTCTTTGGGCACTTATGGGCGTAGTGCCCCACTTCACCACAGTTAAAGCATTGCACCCCAACCTTAGGTGCCTGGCCTTTGTTGTCTTGGGGTTGGTTTGGGGGTCCTTGTACTGCTGGTCGAGGTTGATATGTGGGGCGAGGCTGCTGTACAAACTGACATTGTGGCTGTGTTTGTCCTGACGGAGGCCTGAAGTTCGGGTTGTACCCTCTCGGTGCTGAGTAGGGTACCGCAGCACGACTCGTCTGCCCTGCGGGTTGCTGCATCAGACGTGGGCGGGTGTTGCTACCCGAGGCTTGGTGTGACCATCCGGCATTCCTCTTGTTTTCATTTTCCAAGGCCTTCAGCTTCCTTTCCACAACAAATGCTCTGTCCACCATCTTTTGGAAACTTTCATACTCGTTGGAGGACATTGCACACTGCATTTCTGCTGTAAGTCCTTCCACGAAGCAATCCTGTTTCTGCTCATCAGTCTCTAAGTCCCGTGGTGCATAACGGGATAGTTGGGTGAATTTAGTGAGGTATTCCCTCACCGTCATGTTTCCTTGCTGCAGCCCCAAGAACTCCTTTCTCTTGTTTTTATGTTCACCCCTTGGTATGTAATGGTTGCGGAAGCTACGCTTGAACTCTTCCCAAGTGATATTCTCGGGGTAATGATGGGCGGCCACGTAAGCGGTCCACCAATCAGCAGAAGGTCCATGCAATTGGTGAGAGGCAAACAGCACCCTCTCATACCCTTGGCATCGTATAATCCTCATCTTGCTCTCAATGGTCTTTAGCGAATCATCTGCCTCCAGAGGTTCAGCAGCACTTGCAAACTTTGGAGGTTGAGTCCCTAGAAACTCGCTCAACCTTGGTTGGCGTGGTGCAGCTTGTGGGGGTGGAGCTTGGTGCAAGTTGGCCACCACTTGAGTCAGGTTCTGGATGAGCTGATTTTGATTCTCAAGCATTTGGTGGATGGGATCAACTCCTTCACGGCGACCACCCCTGTCTTGGCCTCCAGACAGATGAGGGTTGCCGGCCTCATCGTTGTTGTTGGCGGGGTTGGCACCACGACCCTTTCCTCTTCCGGCTGTAAAAGTCCCAAAAATGTGTATGAATAAAAACTATGGTTTGAGTTCATATGTGTGGCAATGACAGGAGAAATGGGACTTACAAAAACTTTTCTTCATGCAAGGTAATACATGGATGAACATCCAACATGAGGTTCACCTTTTTATTTAAAAGTGTTGGACCAATAAGGAATTAAATACCTCTTTGCATTAAAGTTTAAAATTCAGATTTGAAATTCAAAGTTCACACATAGGGTGAGCAAAAACTTTGAATAAACATGCAGCCCTATAGTTGGGATTATAGGGAAAAGTTTGCTCACAAACTTTTCATTTGTAGGGTGGGCTCAAAAAGGAGTTAAAGAGAAGAATTTGCAAACTTCAACCAAATTCAAATTTGGCAAGCAAATTCAAACTGAATTGGAAGGATTCAAATTCTAACACACATTTTTAAACTCAGAATTGTGGGAATTAAGTGGATCAGCTTGAGAAGATATTTGGGGAGGAAATGTGGAGTGGGACCCACCTGTCATAGAGCTAAAGGGGGAGCCTTGCACCCTAAGTCTTAGCCTCAGTGAGAGATTTCCCCGAACAGCTCACAGGAGCCACCGAGGTGCTTACCGGCGCCACCTCCTGCTGCCTTCCCCCATGCGCTGACCACCGAGGCGGTGCCCTCGTGCTAATCCCTGTGCTCACGTCCCCTCAGCCGGGCAAAAGGCTCAGTTGTGCTTCCCCCCTCGCGAGCGCACGAACGGCAGCCGTTCTTCCCCTCAGCTCTCGGTGCGATCGGAAGATCGGCGAAAACCACCGTGCTTTTTCCCCCCTGAGCTGCTAAACATCACCGCGAGCTCGGCCTCCACCTCCCTGACCCGCAAGCCAGCGAGCTGCGGCCTCCAGTGCCCGAGAACAACCGCCGCCGCGGTGACCTAAGCCGAGAAAGTGATCGGGCGCTCGTGGACAGCCCTCCACGACGGGTTTCACGGCCGAGCGATCACACCTACGAACGCGCACGGGTGCGGTGCTGCTCTCAGCCCAAGCTCAGGCCATACCGTGAAGCATCGCCGGCGAATTTCAAAGTTTTGCTCCGGCGACGTCAACCCGAGCATCCGGTATGGAAATCCAAAATTCTCCACTTCTATTCGTTCTTAGCTCGTCAAACTTTGCACGTCGGAGCTGGACTAGCCGGCGATCATATTCTCTTAAGCATTCGTCGCATGAAAACCCTTTGGGGCGACGTATTTTGAGATCTACCGATCACTTCTCCGGCGGACCCATTTGGTCGCACGGCGACAACCCATTTCCAGCCATTCCCGAGCCACTTTGAGGTCGTGTCCACCCTCCTAGAGGTACGCTGGTGCTGTAGGGCTCGTCGGCACAAGCTTTTGAGGGCTGGAGACCCTGGGCGACGCTGCCGGACTTCACAAGAGGCAGTTACACGTCGCCGGCCATGTTCCGGTCGTCGACAGCCCTAGCAAACCCCACAGCCATGTTCCTCGAGGCCCTAAACCCCCTGGCGGCGAGTTGTAGCTCCGGCGGTGGCCGGGAAGGCCGGTCCACAGAGCTTCCGGTTACTCCGACGAGGGGGAGCGCGCGGGCGCGAGCGAGAAGCGGGAGGTAGAAGAAAGCCGTGGGCCCCGCCTGTCAGCAGCTCAGAATTCAAATCCGGGATCGGGTGTGGCCGGGATCCCGTGTGCTGGCGCGAAAAACCCCGTGGCCCCGGTGTGGCCCAGTTCTGATTGGATGGAATTCAAATAAGCGGGCCCAGTGGGATTTTCAATAGGAAAATAATTCCAGACTTAGCTCAATCTTTAGAAATTCATATCTCCCTGTGAAAAACTCCAATTTGAGTGATTCCAATTGGGTTGGATTCATCTCTCTGAGTTCTATCCAAATATGAACTCAGATTTGTATGAAAGTCAATATTATATTCTGGAAAATTCTTTAGAGGTTTTCTGAAAAGGAATTATTGAGGGAGTTTGGTTTATCCAAAAATCCCCAAATTTTGCCAGAATATTCTTTAGCATATTGTTGACCTACTAGCAAATTTTCAGCTCATTTGAAGATCATTTGAGTAGGAATTTGCTAAATGCAAACTACTGTGTTCAAAAGAGTCCGGAAACATTTTCAGAAAATGTTTCCCACTTCAAAAATCTGTTCTGAGCAATCCATAGCTCCAAAAATCATAGGAAAATTTAGGCAAGCTCTCTGAGACATACTTGGAATTGTAGTTCACTTAGTTGGGCATGAAAGTGCACATTGCTACAGAATTAATTCTTTGGAGTACAAATACTTAAAGAATTGTTCTGGGAGAACTAATCAAGTAAAAGGGCTGAATTTTGGACCAGATTACTTTCATGTGATCAAGAACTCACATGTAAATTATCAGCCCAGGATGAGTCCTGTAACTCACTGTTCTTATTCTCCATACTTATGTATAAGGGAAAAATACATGAGAGATATTGTGAGAATTATGGAGGACACAATATGACTCCACATTAGCTGCAATTTGGCAAGCTAAATCCTTAGGTAGTATAGAACATGCTGTAAAAGTTTTGAGGCCATTGGAGTTCTTGTTCTTCAGTTGCACTCAAATCTTTTCAGCTTGTCTACTATGATCATTAGGGAAAATGATTAGTGTATAGCTAAGGCCTTAAGGTCAATTTAGTTTATTTCTGTTCTTTGCACAACAGAGGCAAACCAAGCCATGCTTGGCTTTTCCACACAACCTCTGTTACTAAGAGATTAATTCTATAACTTCTTTCCATTACATTCTATAAAACATGTGCATATGCATCTCAATAGGAACCACAACGAAGGGGACTCGAAGGAGTGATTCATCGAAGTGGATCAAGCTCCGGAGAGTCAAGGGTGGATCTGCAAGGATACTAACTGCTTATATACGACTACACTGCAAAACAGGCAAGCTCTGGTTTGCATTTAACAGCTGTTGAGTTTTTATTTTGTAATCACCTTTGGTTAAGATTCGAACTGTGCATTAGGTCTAGTGTTTGATACTCCTCTTGCATAGCCAAATGACCCATGGAGTATTGGGTAGGTGTCTTTCACCGTGTAGAACTGCCATGCTTAAGTACGGTTCGGTAGAAGTCGAGTGGTGAGATGCTACTCGCAGATTTAGGAACAACAGGGGCATACGGGATTGGTTCGTAATTGAATTAGCAAGTTAAAGTTGAGACCGGAAGGTTGTAGGAGCGGCAGGACATAGGGGCCTGGGTGCTGTAGACCTGTCCGTATCGGTCAAGGACCGATCCGTATGCGGCCCTGTTGAACAAGTTTGAGTTGTGTACCGGACTCATGCTGGCTATATGGGACCCAGTAAACCGATGTACCTCGGGAAGCTATCGTTGGGACTTTTCGGGTCGCCTCAGGCGGACGGCCGGTGTGCAGTATGTGGGGAATATTCTCATGACATCTCATGTCGGAAGGTGCACCATGAGAGTAGCTACTGTACGGGGCGACTTGATCGATTCAGCGGGAGTGAAACGGGGGAAAGGCTGCCACGTACGACATCAGTGATGGTTGTTGTAGGCAACGTCGAGTACGGGCGTACGTGTCGTGTAGTCCGGGTGTTATTGATTCGAATCACCGTCGCTCGCGGAATGGACCGAGCATACTTGTTCTCACAGTCGTGACGTAGTAAGAACTTGCATGAGAAAGGAACTAACCATTTTGATGTGAAGTATTCTTCTACCTTGTATTGAAGCTTGATGAATAGGCTAGTGCAAACTCGATTCTTTTATTCCATGAGCAATTTACATCGGGGGAAAGCGTTTCTTGTTTGATTGTGGACTCCCGATGTGTCGTGCCCAGGGTTACTTAAAATGCCGCAATTAATACCTGAAAGTAAGGATTCACTGTCAGGCGAGTTTAATTATGCTTATGCCATCCTATATTAGGTTCATAACCTCACTTAGAGTTTCATGTTTAGGGTGACGGTTAAGTCTTGCTGAGCGTTATGCTCACGGATGCTATCCGAGTTGTTTTGCAGGTAATTGACTCGATGCTTATGAGAAGGGGTGCCGATGAGACTCGGGAACCTCCGAGTGCTTACTCAAAGAGCATCCTCGCCGCTGCAGATTATCTTCGTGTTGCTAGTAAGAAACGTCCGCGGGCTGGACCGTTTCTTTGTTGCTAGTTTAGATATGAGTCGTGAGAGTGATAGTCTTCCGCTGTAGTTTACTCTGATATAACTATTTGTAAAACATTCTTGTACGCTTCCGCTAAACTATTTATGTAATATGATGTGTGTTCATCGACCCGTGTGCTGTTGGGTGCCGCATAACACGGCACCACCCAACGAGGTCCCGTGGGGCCGTCTCAGCGTGGTATCAGAGCTGTTACACATGGTATCAGAGCTGCTTTGGGAACAGAGCACGGATTGAGCATCATATTATGTCAAAAACTTAGGATACGGTGAGTTAACGGTACTAGACCCACATAAGGACTACTATTAGCATAATATGAAGGTGGCAAGCTAACCTATTTGTTATGTCGGAAAATCGTGCATCTCAGGACGTTTATGTCTTGGGGGGTGCACGTATGCGCTGTCCACCAGTGCGCACAAGCTGAAGGGTGGAGCCTCATGGGTGGCAGGTAACCCGACTCGCTTTAGTATCCTCTACGACTCTTCATGTCGTTTGGGGTATTCGAGCAACGCCATTCCTTGACGTGCGTGGTGCAATTTGGGAGACCCCGTCACGTGGTCAGTAACGTGAACACGTAGCTCAAGGCATGTTTGGCTTGAGAACACCTGGGCGAGTAATGACGGCCGGGTGTACAAACTGTTATGGATACCGGGTTCGGTGTGCAGCCGAACCTGATGATTGAGTGTGTTTTATGCAGGAACTAACCACGAAAACCTTAGTACGTGTAGAACACGTTTGCGAGTGACCGTTTTAGTGCCACCTAAGGATACGTGTATGCCGGAGTAATCCGGTTAGGTTTTTTTTCTTTGGTGAGGCATCGTAGTACCGTCATATGTCTTACGGTGCATCGTCACCGTACTACACTGGATAGTATTCTTACCTATAAAGAAATCATTCATGACTAACTCTCCAATTAAAAATGGATGTGATAAAGCACATATTAGTACTGAGCTCTTCATTTGAACTAAGTTTCAAAGAAGAGACTTGTTAGGCTTCTTTGATATCAAAGACAGAGTGCTCTGTTCAGACAGAATTTTTTCTGGTCTTTAACAGAGCCTAACTCTGATTAGATTGACCCAATGGAGGTGTTTGATACAGTTATGGAAAGGTTACTAAGTGCTCTACAACTTTTGTGTAGAACTCCAGAGCCAAATCCGACACCAACTTGATTGAACGTCCAGATGAATGCAAACTGTTCAGAAAAACAGAGCAGCTGCAAACTTCTCTGGATGTTGCTGTAAAATAGCCGTCACAGTCTGTAGAAAAATTTCTAAGGGTCATATGATACACCGTTGGAAAGGTTAGGGAATTTGCAACAATTTTGTAGTTCATAGTGTGTTCAGAATTGTATTCATTTGTATGTAAAACTGTGATGAAAACAGCCACATACAAAGGAGGCGCTGGCAAAATTTAGCCAGAAAATTCTGTCAACTTTGAACAATCCTAACTTTTCATCCAGAGGTGATATAGGGGCATATGAGTACTCGTTGAAAAGATACTAAAGTTAACTTTAACTTTGGTATTCAACTTGAGTTATGAAAATGCTAGTAACTGGATCAAATTCTGAGTTAAGTACAGAAAGGTCTGTTCTGTACAGCATGAGGGACTGAATATGTTAGCTTTAGAAAGATGTGTAAACATGAAATTTTGTTATGCTTTCATAAAGCTTTAGCATGTTCATGTTTTACATACTTTCACATACTGCTGAGATCATGTTTTGACTCCCCTCAAAAATTATGCTTTTGCAGTATGGTGCGTACTCATTCTCCGTGTAGGGCTGACAGTTCTCGCCAAGATGGTGATGACTCGACTCCACCACGGGCACCGCCATCAACGGTATGGGCGGATGTCATGGCTCAGATGGTCGAGTCAAGTCAGGAGAACACCAGACTACTCCAAGCCTTAGTACAACAAGGTTTACTCCAACGTGCACAACAGAACGTTCCACCTCGGAACGCCTACTTGGATTTCTTGGCGACACAACCGCCAATCTTTACGGAAGCCCATGAACCAGTGGAAGCTGATCAGTGGCTTCGAGTTATGGAGTCCAAGTTTGGAGTGTTTGAGTGCGATGAATATCAGAAGACATCTTTTGCAGCTCAACAACTCCATGGAGCCGCCGGAAATTGGTGGTTCGCTTATCTTGCCGCCGTTCCGGAAGGCCATCAAGTGAAATGGACGGAATTTCGTGAAGCATTCCGGGCTCGTCACATTCCTATGGGTTTTATTAAGGCCCAACAGCAAGAATTCAGAAACTTGAAGCAGGGGGACATGAGTGTCCTCGATTATGTCCAAAGATTCAATCTTCTGGCACAATATGCCCCTGCTTATGGGACGAGCGAAGCTGCAATGTGTGACTACTTTTTCTATGGCTTGAGTGCCATACTAAAAGAGAAGTTAGCTTTGTTCAATCAAGGCAGTTACACCGAGTTGATCAGTGCTGCTCTGCTGCAAGAACAAGCGACACTTGAGTGTCAAGCAGAGAAGAGGGACCGGGAGGAGGTGCAGGAAGACACACCAGTCGTTCCTCGTAAATATTGTGTGGTGTATCACACACCATCCGATGAAAGATGGCAAACGCCAGTGAGATCGACTCTGTACAGATTTCCTGCTCAAGAGTCTTATCTTGAAGCAGCACCATTGCCGCAGCAACGAAGGACACCTGTTGCATCATTGCTGCAGCCAAGTACATCAATTTCTCAACCACAAGTCAACGAAGAACCAGGGAAACCTCCGTGTTCGTATTGCCACCGCTCTGGGCATTTTAGGCAGGAATGCCGGGAGAAGTTGTTGAATACCAGACAGCCATCATCATCAGGTGGTATGCCGCCACCTGCTCAAGTCAACATAACAGCATTGCAATCCGGGAGTGTGCAACATCTTGCTATTGAGGATGTCCCGGAGGGAGCACCGGTGTTAGCGGGCATGTTTACTCTCAAAGACGTGCCCGTGCTTGTACTTTTTGATTCCGGTGCCACCCACAATTTTATTAGCAAAACATGCGTGTATCAGCACCAACTATCCACCAATACTCCCACAACGAGTTTTCTTATACGATCACCGGGAGGAAATATCTCTGCCAATCAGATTGTGTCCCGAGCAGCGTTGTGTTTGGGCGGAAAAATATACCCAACATCGCTGATTATGTTGGATAGGCAGAAGATAGACATTATATTGGGGATGTCTTGGTTAAATCGTCACGGTGCCGTTCTCAATATCGGTAACCGTACTGTCCAGATTGACTCGCCGATTCACGGACAGCACACGCTGTTTTTAGACAGCGAAGATCCAGATATGGTAGAGGCCTACCACACGGAAGCGCTGAAACTTGAAGATATTCCGGTGGTACGTGATTATCCCAACGTTTTTCCCGATGACTTACCGGGCATGCCGCCCGAATGGGACGTCGAGTTTAAGATTGAACTGGCGCCGGGAACGACGCCTATCTCACGAAGGCCTTACAAGATGGCACCTAACGAGCTAGCGGAGTTGAAAGAGCAACTGAGTGAACTTATGAGCAAGGGTTTCATACGACCAAGTTCTTCACCTTGGGGTTGCTCAGCGCTGTTCGTTAAGAAGAAGGACGAAACACTACGGCTATGTGTTGATTACCGTCCTTTAAATGCTGTCACAATCAAGAACAAGTATCCTTTGCCCCGCATCGACATCCTGTTCGATCAACTTGTGGGTGCAAAGGTATTTTCGAAGATGGATCTTCGGTCGGGATATCATCAAATCAAAATCCGACCGGAGGACATACCGAAGACAGCTTTCTCGACGAGATACGGACTCTACGAGTACCTCGTCATGTCATTTGGTATAACCAACGCTCCGGCACACTTCATGTACTTGATGAATTCTGTGTTCATGCTGGCGTTAGAGAAGTTCGTGTTGGTATTCATCGACGACATATTGGTTTACTCCAAATCGGAAGAAGAGCACGCTGAACATCTGCGTATTGTACTACAACGGTTGCGGGAGCACCAATTGTATGCCAAGTTCAGAAAGTGCGAATTTTGGATTGATCAAGTGCCTTTCCTAGGCCATATCATTTCAGCAGATGGTATTGCCGTGGACCCCAGCAAAATTGAACAAGTGCTGAAGTGGGAATCTCCCAAGTCAGTTCACGAGGTCCGAAGTTTCCTAGGTTTAGTAGGGTATTATCGGAGGTTCATTCCGAGCTTCTCAAAAATTGCTAAACCAATGACGGAGCTGCTGAAGAAGGGCACTAAATACATGTGGAATGCAGCATGTGAATCCGCATTCAAAACTTTGGTGAAACATCTCACAACGGCTCCAGTTCTTTCTCAGCCGGACACGACGAAGCCATTTGATGTATACTGCGATGCATCCGGCATCGGTCTCGTCTGCGTTCTGATGCAAGAAGGGCGTGTAGTCGCCTATGGGTCTCGTCAACTGCGAAACCACGAGCAGCATTATCCAACTCACGATCTTTAGCTTGCTGCTGTGGTGTTGGCGTTGAAGATGTGGAGGCATTACCTGCTTGGTAATCTTGTTCACCTCTACACTGACCATAAAAGCTTGAAGTATATCTTCACGCAGAAGGAGCTGAATATGAGGCAACGGAGATGGTTGGAGCTCATAAAAGATTATGAAATTGAGATCCACTATCATCCGGGAAAAGCAAACGTGGTTGCCGACGCGCTGAGTCGGAAAGCCCACGTTCACAACTTAGCGGCTGCTGAGTTGGAAGATGAAGAGCCAAGCGTCCGTGTCATTCGGTATGGCGCGCTTTATAATCTCGCGCTCATTCCAACGATCCGTGAAGAGATTGTTGAGGCTCAAAGAAGAGACAGAGGTATGTCTCACATACGGAGAAGACTGGACAACGGAGAAGTCAAATGTTTCCGGAAGGATGAGAATGGTACGATATGATTTAACGACCGTATAGCGGTACCACGCAATATGAAACTCCGGAAGAAGATCTTGGACGAAGCCCACCTGTCTAAGTTTTCCATTCATCCCGAAAGTAACAAGATGTACCAAGATTTGAAACAGAAATTTTGGTGGACGAGGATGAAGAGGGAGATTGCTAAATACGTATCCGAATGCGATACGTGTAGACGGGTCAAGGCTGATCATATGCAGAAAGCCGGACCACTACAATCTTTGAAGATTCCGGCGTGGAAATGGGAGGATGTAAGTATGGACTTCATCGTCGGATTACCGCTCACATCCAGGAAGCATGACTCGATATGGGTGATCGTCGACCGGTTGACAATGTCGGCTCATTTCATACCGGTGAACACTCATTATCGAGCAAAGCAATATGCGGAGTTATTCATATACAGAATTATATGCTCACATGGTGTCCCGAAGACCATCATTTCAGATCGAGGTGCGCTGTTTGTTGCTCGTTTTTGGGAGCAGCTGCACGCCTCGTTGGGCACCAAGCTGATTAGGAGCTCCGCATATCACCCTCAAACCGATGGACAAACTGAGAGGGTGAATCAAGTGCTCGAGGACATGTTGAGAGCGTGTGCCATCCACCACGGTAGGAATTGGGACGATCACCTACCGCTGGCGGAGTTTTCATACAACAACGGTTATCAAGCGAGTATTAAAATGGCACCGTATGAAGCTCTCTACGGCCGGAAGTGTCGCACACCATTAAATTGGTGTGAGTCCGGCGAAAGAGTTCTGTTTGGGATTGATCTTGTCAACAAAGCCGAAGACCGAGTTCGGTTGATACAAGAGAACTTAAAGGCTGCACAATCCCGACAGAAGAGCTACGCCGATCAACGGCGTAGGCCTTTGCATTTTGGCGTCGGAGAGCATGTGTATCTTCGTGTATCTCCGATGAAGGGAATTCACCGGTTCGGTGTAAAGGGGAAACTCGCTCCCCGTTTTATTGGTCCTTTTGCTATCACGGAGAAGTGCGGACCCGTAGCCTATCGGCTGGAATTACTGGCAAGTCTAGCGGGTGTTCATGATGTATTTCATGTTTCACAGCTGCGGAAGTGCCTCAAATTCACCGCTGCTGTTCGCACTGAGGACATCGACGAATTGAAACCGGACCTGACCTACACCGAGCGACCGGTTCAGATTTTGGATGAAAAGACCCGGGTAACCCGGAACCGGACGATCAGATTCTTCAAGGTGCTGTGGAGTAATCACACCGCGGAAGAGGCGACGTGGGAAAGTGAAGATTATCTCCGCACCAACTACCCGGAACTTTTATCTTTGTACACTTTGTAATTACCTCTCCTGTCTCGTTCCTCTTTTGTAATCTCGGGACGAGATTCTTTTAGGGGGGGAGGAATGTAAAAGTCCCAAAAATGTGTATGAATAAAAACTATGGTTTGAGTTCATATGTGTGGCAATGACAGGAAAAATGGGACTTACAAAAACTTTTCTTCATGCAAGGTAATACATGGATGAACATCCAACATGAGGTTCACCTTTTTATTTAAAAGTGTTGGATCAATAAGGAGTTAAATACCTCTTTGTATGAAAGTTTAAAATTCAGATTTGAAATTCAAAGTTCACACATAGGGTGAGCAAAAACTTTGAATAAACATGCAGCCCTATAGTTGGGATTATAGGGAAAAGTTTGCTCACAAACTTTTCATTTGTAGGGTGGGCTCAAAAAGGGGTTAAAGAGAAGAATTTGCAAACTTCAACCAAATTCAAATTTGGCAAGCAAATTCAAACTGAATTGGAAGGATTCAAATTCTAACACACATTTTTAAACTCAGAATTGTGGGAATTAAGAGGATCAGCTTGAGAAGATATTTGGGGAGGAAATGTGGAGTGGGACCCACCTGTCATAGAGCTAAAGGGGGAGCCTTGCACCCTAAGTCTTAGCCTCAGTGGGAGATTTCCCCGAACAGCTCACGGGAGCCACCGAGGTGCTTACCGGCGCCACCTCCTGCTGCCTTCCCCCATGCGCTGACCACCGAGGCGGTGCCCTCGTGCTAATCCCTGTGCTCACGTCCCCTCAGCCGGGCAAAAGGCTCAGTTGTGCTTCCCCCCTCGCAAGCGCACGAACGGCAGCCGTTCTTCCCCTCCGCTCTCGGTCCGATCGGAGATCGGCAAAAACCACCGCGCTTTTCCCCCCCTGAGCTGCTAAACATCACCGCGAGCTCTGCCTCCACCTCCCTGACCCGCAAGCCAGCGAGCTGCGGCCTCCAGTGCCCGAGAACAACCGCCGCCGCGGCGACCTAAGCCGAGAAAGTGATCGGGCGCTCGTGGACAGCCCTCCACAACGGGCTTCACGGCCGAGCGATCACACCTACGAACGCGCACGGGTGCGGTGCTGCTCTCAGCCCAAGCTCAGGCCATACCGTGAAGCATCGCCGGCGAATTTCAAAGTTTTGCTCCGGCGACGTCAACCCGAGCATCCGGTATGGAAATCCAAAATTCTCCACTTCTATTCGTTCTTAGCTCGTCAAACTTTGCACGTAGGAGCTGGACTAGCCGGCGATCATATTCTCTTAAGCATTCGTCACATGAAAACCCTTTGGGGCGACGTATTTTGAGGTCTACCGATCACTTCTCTGGCGGACCCATTTGGTCGCACGGCGACAACCCATTTCCAGCCATTCCCGAGCCACTTTGAGGTCGTGTCGACCCTCCTAGAGGTACGCTGGTTCTGTAGGGCTCGTTGGCACAAGCTTTTGAGGGCTGGAGACCCGGGGCGACGCTGCCGGACTTCCACAGAGGCAGTTACACGTCGCCGGCCATGTTCCGGTCGTCGGCAGCCCTAGCAAACCCCACAGCCATGTTCCTCGAGGCCCTAAACCCCCTGGCGGCGAGTTGTAGCTCTGGCGGTGGCCAGGAAGGCCGGTCCGGCGAGCTTCCGGTTACTCCGGCGAGGGGGAGCGCGCGGGCGCGAGCGAGAAGCGGGAGGTAGAAGAAAGCCGTGGGCCCCGCCTGTCAGCAGCTCAGAATTCAAATCCGGGATCGGGTGTGGCCGGGATCCCATGTGCTGGCGCGAAAAACCCCGTGGCCCCGGTGTGGCCCAGTTCTGATTGTTTGGAATTCAAATAAGCGGGCCCAGTGGAATTTTCAATAGGAAAATAATTCCAGACTTAGCTCAATCTTTAGAAATTCATATCTCCCTGTGGAAAACTCCAATTTGAGTGATTCCAATTGGGTTGGATTCATCTCTCTGAGTTCTATCCAAATATGAACTCAGATTTGTATGAAAGTAAATATTATATTCTGGAAAATTCTTTGAATGTTTTCTGAAAAGGAATTATTGAGGGAGTTTGGTTTATCCAAAAATCCCCAAATTTTGCCAGAATATTCTATAGCATATTGTTGAGCTACTAGCTAATTTTCAGCTCATTTTAAGATCATTTGAGTAGGAATTTGCTAAATGCAAACTACTGTATTCAAAAGAATCCAGAAACATTTTCAGAAAATGTTTCCCACTTCAAAAATCTGTTCTGAGCAATCCATAGTTCCAAAAATCATAGGAAAATTTAGGCAAGCTCTCTGAGACATACTTGGAATTGTAGTTCACTTAGTTGGGCATGAAAATGCACATTACTACAGAATTAATTCTTTGGAGTACAAATACTTAAAGAATTGTTCTGGGATAAATAATCAAGTAAAAGGGCTGAATTTTGGACCAGATTACTTTCATGTGATCAAGAACTCACATGTAAATTATCATCCCAAGATGAGTCCTGTAACTCCCTGTTCTTATTCTCCATACTTATGTATAAGGGAAAAATACATTAGAGATATTGTGAGAATTATGGAGGATACAATATGACTCCACATTTGCTGCAATTTGGCAAGCTAAATCCTTAGGTAGTATAGAACATTCTGTAAAATATTTGAGGCCATTGGAGTTCTTGTTCTTCAGTTGCACTCAAATCTTTTCAGCTTGTCTACTATGATCATTAGGAAAAATGATTAGTGTATAGCTAAGGCCTTAAGGTCAATTTAGTTTATTTCTGTTCTTTGCACAACAGAGGCAAACCAAGCCATGCTTGGCTTTTCCACACAACCTCTGTTACTAAGAGATTAATTCTATAACTTCTTTCCATTACATTCTATAAAACATGTGCATATGCATCTCAATAGGAACCACAACGAAGGGGACTCAAAGAAGTGATTCATCGAAGTGGATCAAGCTCCGGAGAGTCAAGGGTGGATCTGCAAGGATACTAACTGCTTATATACAACTACCCTGCAAAACAGGCAAGCTCCGGTTTGCATTTAACAGCTGTTGAGTTTTTATTTTGTAATCACCTTTGGTTAAGATTCGAACTGTGCATTAGGTCTAGTGTTTGATACTCCTCTTGCATAGCCAAATGACCCATGGAGTATTGGGTAGGTGTCTTTCACCGTGTAGAACTGCCATGCTTAAGTACGGTTCGGTAGAAGTCGAGTGGTGAGATGCTACTCGCAGATTTAGGAACAACAGGGGCATACGGGATTGGTTCGTAATTGAATTAGCAAGTTAAAGTTGAGACCGGAAGGTTGTAGGAGCGGCAGGACATAGGGGCCTGGGTGCTGTAGACCTGTCCGTGTCGGTCAAGGACCGATCCGTATGCGGCCCTGTTGAACAAGTTTGAGTTGTGTACCGGACTCATGCTGGCTATATGGGACCCAGTAAACTGATGTACCTCGGGAAGCTGTCGTTGGGACTTTTCGGGTCGCCTCTGGCGGACGGCCGGTGTGCAGTATGTGGGGAATATTCCCATGACATCTCACGTCGGAAGGTGCACCATGAGAGTAGCTACTGTACGGGGCGACTTGATCGATTCAGCGGGAGTGAAACGGGGGAAAGGCTGCCACGTACGACTTCAGTGATGGTTGTTGTAGGCAACGTCGAGTACGGGCGTACGTGTCGTGTAGTCCGGGTGTTATTGATTCGAATCACCGTCGCTCGCAGAATGGACCGAGCATACTTGTTCTCACAGTCGTGGCGTAGTAAGAACTTGCATGAGAAAGGAACTAATCATTTTGATGTGAAGTATTCTTCTACCTTGTATTGAAGCTTGATGTATAGGCTAGTGCAAACTCGATTCTTTTATGCCATGAGCAATTTACATCGGGGGAAAGAGTTTATTGTTTGATTGTGGACTCCCGATGTGGCGTGCCCAGGGTTACTTAAAATGCCGCAATTAATACCTGAAAGTAAGGATTCACTGTCAGGTGAGTTTAATTATGCTTATGCCATCCTATATTAGGTTCATAACCTCACTTAGAGTTTCATGTTTAGGGTGAAGGTTAAGTCTTGCTGAGCGTTATGCTCACGGATGCTATCCGAGTTGTTTTGCAGGTAATTGACTCGATGCTTATGAGAAGGGGTGCCGATGAGACTCGGGAACCTCCGAGTGCTTAGTCAAAGAGCATCCTCGCCGCTGCAGATTGTCTTCGTGTTGCTAGTAAGAAACGTCCGCGGGCTGGACCGTTTCTTTGTTGCTAGTTTAGATATGAGTCGTGAGGGTGATAGTCTTCCGCTGTAGTTTACTCTGATATAACTATTTGTAAAACATTCTTGTACGCTTCCGCTAAACTATTTATGTAATATGATGTGTGTTCATCGACCCGTGTGCTGTTGGGTGCCACATAACACGGCACCACCCAACGAGGTCCTGTGGGGCCGTCTCAGTGTGGTATCAGAGCTGTTACACCGGCCATCTATCATGATCAACCAAATTTCAATTTAAAGCATTACGTATTATCTTATCAATTTTTCTTGTTTACACTTTGTAATGTTGAGGCCTTGTTGTATTTATATTTTTCTGAGGGTTCATGTCTCACGCAAAAATAAATGCACTACTAATTTCATAGGGGTTCACACATCAAAGCAAAGCAACCTGAAGACGAGGTTGTGGACAATTGCTCATGGCTTCCACAACTCACGTCACACACCACACATTAACACACCATTAACTAAGGTATTGACTCGCCTACTCGATAACCCGCTGAACTATGGAGAAGGACTCTACACGACTCGTATCACTGAGCTGGCTCCTCGGGATCTTCCTCATTATTGTGGCTGCCTTCTGACTCCGCCTTGGGTGGGGAGGCTGCTGGTGGAGAAGTGCGACGACGCCTGATCGCCCGGCGATCTGGGGAGTCAGGAGTCCATGTGTCATTCATGGTGACACACAGTTCATTCCCATCTCCTCTTTCTCTCGCCCTCAAGCTGGCTCGAAGCAACGCCTAGGTCTCCTTCAGGGTGTCACGAACATCCTGAAGCTCCTGCTGACACTCCTGCAGTCGAGTGCTGAGCATAGCAACATCCTCCAAGCACAGGTCCATGTGCTCATGGGAAGTCCCTTGCTGCACTGGCGGGTACTTGTACTCCGTCGTACCACTCTCACGCTGGAGAACATACATGTACTCAGTCCTGTCCAGGTGGCGACGGTAGATGTGACTCTGGCAGGTGATGGCCTCCCAGGTGACATCCTTCTCCGCATCGACCTGTGTCGCTCGACAAGCTGGAGAGCAGTGGATCTTAAGCAGCTGATTTTCATGGATAATCCTCATTTCCAAACTCCATTCTTCCCGCTTCTCCTGGATGGTCCGGGTGGAGCTATAGTGTATGATTAGCTTGCCCGAATTGCCGGCGGCTTGGAGCATGCGTCGAAGACGGCGCAATAAGCCTCCTACTGCCAATCCGTAGGAGAGATACGTCACCGGACGGTTCTCCTCTCTCAGGGCAAGGGCAACTACGGGAACTCTCCCTCCGGTGGACTTGCGGGCGGTGCGGATCATGCGAACCATCCAAAACATAAACCGTTTAAAATTAAGTTAGATAAGATTTTAAACAAAAATCCTTTTTTGAATAAAAGATGGGGTAAGATGAATAAAGTGGCCCATTAAATAACACTTTTCAACCCACACCTTTGTAAAATAGTTTTTAAGAAAATAGGGTCCCTAACTACGTCCATTTCTACCTAGGTCCACGTTCCTACGAGCAACCTTGGCTCTGATACCACTTCTGTCACACCCGGATTTTCCGAAGAATAACCGAGTGAAGATCGCATGTATGCCACGATCATTTTCTCATACATGTGATGACAAATAGTGAAGCATCATTTATTACAAGCCAGGTGTCGAATATAAATAAGTCTTACATAGCATATGTCTCGATGGACGATATTAAGTACATAACATGTAAATAAAATAGCAGCGGAATATTATTCTCGTGGGCTCCATCACAGGCGTTGCCCGGGGGACTCCATGAACCTAGAATCCTTCTTCGGGTCCAAAGTCTTGATCATTAAACACCATATCATTCTCCTGTCCTGAGCAACAATATAAATAACAAATATTCAAGGTTGAGTACCGATGGTACTCAGCAAGTGTGGGAAAGTTATGTCATGCATGGCTAGAACAAGGAGAGGTTGAACTCATGGTTAAAGCACTACGCAATTAATACCTATCACCTTAGCTTATTAAGCACCTACATTACTACATAGGTGAAATGGTCCCAATCTCCCATCCCATCATCATAATCAAATAACCATAACATCATTTCCAATGTTAAGCTCCCCGCTTAACATCCACAACCTCCAAGGTCATCATACTCTAATCATGAATAAGTCCAAGCCGCTCTTGACCGTGAGCACGGATGTCATGACAGTTTTGACTCTGCAGAGTTTGCACCACTGTACCAACATGTAGTGATTTCATCCCCCGTTGCCGGGTGGACTAAAAGAACCTCCATTATGCCAGTGGCTACGAACCACATTCACACTTCCCAGGTGTGTAGCTAGGAGATCACTACGAAGCCTTTACAAAGGGATTCCCGACGAGCGTGGGCCCACTGAGGTTTCACCCCTAACAGCCAACCCCGCTGCAGTGGCCCCCTCTTGAGCCTTGCGGTTCATATGGTAGTCCATCTGACACCTACTCCCCGCACCATCCATCAAACCCATACTACGCCGGGGATACACCTAATTAATTGGCCAAGCTGCCCCATCTCAGCATGTGGTTGGCACGGTAAAGCCAGGTTACATGCTCCATGAACCGGTCCTTAGGATCCAGGCAAGTACTAAACACAAACCCGAGTCTCGTGCACCCAGCACCAACCAAATCATCCAACTTGCCTTGATCCCTACCTCTACATAACTCATAATATCTCATTCAAGAATAAGGTAAGCAATTTGATGATCTCATATCCCAATGATCCCATTCTATACATGGCTAAGCATAAGTAATATGAATGAATGACATAATAAAGCAAAATCCCATCCCAAGATACAAGGAAACAGGGTAATGCAGTTCTAGGGAACTTCCTAGCATGGGTTTCATATTTCAATTGACAATGCAAATAATTCTATCTACACATCCTAGTATAGGAATAAAGTGGTCAAGGACACTTGCCTTCTTCCTGCTGCTCTGGGAATGGAAAGTCTTGTTCTTGGAAGGGAAGAACTTGCTCTGGGGCAGGTTCTACTCATACCATCACACATAGCAAAAGAAAACAACAATCCATAAGACATAGTTCACACTTTCACTTCATACAAACCACACATTCACACCTATGAAAGTCATTCACACTTCTAAGGGTTGTGGTTACTCTATGTGTGTTGATTTTTGGCCTACATGCACTTTTAAACATATGTATATTATTTCTAACTTTTGTATTCAGATTTCTGTTTGCACACTATATATGAATTTCCAATTTAAACAAATTCTTTAATACCCTCTTTAGCTACCAAGTTTGCATGGAAGGTAATTTCCTACTCCAAATGGGTTTTCAGATCTTCTACCAAATCCTAAACTGAAATCTTTGGATTTCGAAACTTCATTTATCATTTTCTAGTTATGCATACTTAGTTACAATATTTTCAGATTTATTTCCTATGCCTAAATGTGAACTTTATTATGAAAATAGTAAGACACCTCATCTAAACAGTATAGGTTCTGATATAAAATATTAAATAATATATTTTTGAACTTCTCCTCTGATGTGAACTAATTTAAATCTATTTTACCCATTTCCAAAATTATTTATTAACCTAAAAATGTGTTCCTAGAACTAATAAACATGAACACACCCAAACAGATTTCATTCCAGCCTAAAATTTAGTTTTAGTTCATTCTAAAGTTTTCCAAATGTTAGTAGAGTTTAAACTTGAATTTACAATGTGTTTGTATTTCCTTTTAAATTTAAATCCTAGTCACACATTCAAATTTCTAAATTTAATATCATATAGGGTTAAAAAGGTAAACTCACCGCACTACAGGGTCTATTATATTATTTCATAAATTTCCAGGGGTCTAACTACACATAACCGAGGGGTTTTCCTAATTTTTATTAAGTCTAGGCGCTAAAACTGATTTTTAAATGAATTTACATGAATTTCTGAAGTTCCAGGGGCTAGATCAGAAGTTTCCGGGGCTAGCTCGTATTTTCTGAGATCCCCAGGGGGTAGCACGTAAGAATCCCGGCCTTTACAACGCGGGGCTGACGTGGACCGTCCGATTTAAAACAGACGGCTGAGTATATAACGTCGAACCGGTACGCGGGGATTTCAATTCTACCGTGCGATTTAAAATAGACGGCGCACAATCGGCCACGTCGCTCTGACCGAGCGCGGGCGGCACTGCCCGGCGGCGCACGGCGGCGGGAGGCGGCCATCTCGCCGGAAAACTTCGGATCTTCGTCTATTCTTCCTAAAACTCTGATTTCATGGCATAGATCGGTAGAGGGGAGGTCGGGGATCTCACCTCGGTGTTTTTCTTGAGCTCGGAGGTCCTAGAAGGCGGTCGGCGACGAGGTCCGAGGTGAATTCAGGGCGATGCTCATCGGCGCTGTGTCTGAAGCGCAAACCACCAAGTTTTCTGCACCTGCGTGATTCCCCGGAGACGGTGGAACACGATCGGCGCGTTAGATCAGAGAACACGAGCAAAGATTGAGAGAAAACGGTGATCGGAGCTTCGGTTCTCACCGGGAGGAAAAACAACCGATCGCGGTTGAAAAACGGGATGATGCCGGTGTTTATATAGCCGGGGGAGGGTGGCGTTCGGTTGGGATCGAGCTGGAGTCGTCCAGAACCGAAATTCGGCTGGGATACGCGGGTATCCGGGGTGGTTTCGATTCGGGGGACAGAGGAGTCCCGGGTCGGCCGAGCGCGTGAGCGAGGAGGAAGAAGACGGCGGGACCCACATGTCAGTGAGAGGAAAACGGGGCGCACGGCTGCGGGCTGGCGCGGGGGCGAGGTGGGCCGGCTGGTGGGTTTCGGCCCATTGGCCGGGGGGTTTTGTTTTTTCCTTTTTCTTTTTCTTTTCTATTTTGAGTTGAATTTGAATTCCAATTTAAATTTGAATTTCTGCACCACATGCAATACGTCCAAAAATTTTTAAATTCCCCTCTTAACAGGTTTTGGGGTGTTACACGGAGGGAGAGTTCCTGTAGTTGCCCTCGCCCAAAGAGGAGAATCGTCCGGTGACGTACCACTCCTACGGATTGGTAGTAGGAGGCTTGTTGCGCCGTCTTCGGTGTATGCTCCACGCCGCCGGCAATGTGGGCAAGCTGATCATACACTACAGCTCCACCAGGACCATCCGTGAGAAGCGGGAAGAATGGAGCATAGAGATGAGGATTATCCATGAAAATCAGCTGCTCAAGATCCACCGCTCTCCAGCTTGTCGGGCGACTCAGGCCGATGCTGAGAAGGATGTCACCTGGGAGGCCATCATCTGCTAGAGTTACATCAACCGTCGCCACCTGGACAGGACTGAGTACATGTATGTCCTCCAGCGTGAGAGTGGCACCGCGGAGTACAAGTACACGCCAGTGCAGCAGGGGACTTCCAATGAGCACATGTACCTGTGCTTGGAGGATGCTGCTATGCTCAGCACTCGACTGCAGGAGTGCCAGCAGGAGCTTCAGGATGTTCGTGACACCCTGAAGGAGGCTGAGGCGTTGCTTCACGCCAGCTTAAGGGCGAGAGAAAGAGGAGATGGGAATGAACTGTGTGTCACCGTGAATGACACATGGACTCCTGACTCCCCAGACCGCCGAGCGAGCAGGCGTCGCCGCACTTCTCCACTAGCAGCTTCCCCACCCAAAGCGGAGTCAGAGGGCAGCCGCAATAATGAGGAAGATCCCGAGGAGTCAGCTCAGTGATACGAGTCGTGTAGAGTCTTTTCCCTTAGTTCAGCAAGTTATCGAGTAGTCGAGTCAATACCTTAGTTAATTGTGTGTTAATGTTTGGTGTGTGACGTGAGTTGTGGAAGCCATGGGCATTTGTCCACAACCTCGTCTTTTGGTTGCTTTGCCTTGATGCGTGAACCCCTATGAATTAAGAGTGCATTTATTTTCGCGTGAGACGTAAAACCCTCAGAAAGTGTTAATATAATAAGGCCTCAAAAGTTTATGTTTAAACAAGCAAATTCAGGAAGTTAATACGAAATGCTTTAAATTAACATTTGGTTGATTATGATAGATGGCCGGAAGAGGAAAGGGTCGTGGTGCCAACCCCGCCAACAACAACGATGAGGCCGGCAACCCTCATCTTTCTGGAGGACAAGACAGGGGTGGTTGCCGTGAAGGAGTTGATCCCATCCACCAAATGCTTGAAAATCAGAATAAGCTCATCCAGAGCCTAACTCAAGTGGTGGCCAACTTGCACCAAGTTCCACCTCCACAAGCTGCACTACGCCAACCAAGGTTGAGTGAGTTTCTAGGGACTCAACCTCCAAAGTTTGCAAGTGCTGCTGATCTTCTGGAGGCAGATGATTGGCTAAAGACCATTGAGAGCAAGATGAGGATGATACAATGCCAAGGGTATGAGAGGGTGCTGTTTGCCTCTCACCAATTGCATGGACCTGCTGCTGATTGGTGGACCGCTTGCGTGGCCGCCCATCATGACTCTGAGAACATCACTTGGGAAGAGTTCAAGCGCAGTTTCCACAACCATTACATACCAAGGGGTGAACTCAAAAACAAGAGAAAGGAGTTCTTGGGGCTGCAGCAAGGAAACATGACTGTGAGGGAATACCTCACTAAATTCACCCAACTATCCCGTTATGCACCATGGGACATCGAGACTGATGAGCAGAAACAAGACTGCTTTGTGGAAGGACTTACAGCGGAAATGCAGTGTGCAATGTCCTCCAACGAGTATGAAAGCTTCCAAAAGATGGTGGACAGAGCATTTTTTGTGGAGAGGAAGCTGAAGGCCTTGGAAAATGAAAACAAGAGGAAGGCGGGATGGTCACACCAAGCCTCGGGTAGCAACACACGCCCACGACTGATGCAACCAACCGCAGGGCAGACGAGCCGTGCCGTGGTGCCCTACTCAGCACCCAGAGGGTACAACCCAAATTTCAGGCCTCCATCAGCACCGGCACAGCCGCAGCGTCAGTTTGTACAGCAGCCTCGTCCCACATATCAACCTCGACCAGCAGTGCAAGGACCACAGAACCAACCCCAAGACAACAAAGGCCAGGCACCTAAGGTTGGGGTGCAATGCTTCAATTGTGGCGAGGTGGGGCACTACACTCATAAGTGCCCAAAGAAGAAGCCCGTGCAGCCGCAGCAGCAGAATATGATGCGAGGACGGGTGAACCACGTGACCATGGAGGAGGCGCAAGAGGCACCTGACGTGGTAGTTGGTAAGTTTCCTGCCAATTTACACATTGCAACTCTGTTGTTCGATTCTGGTGCTACCCACTCGTTCATTGCCCAAGTGTTTGTTAAGAAGCATTATCTAGCAACAACACAAATGAACCATATGCTAGCAGTAAACTCTCCAGGGGGAGAAATAAGGACAAGACAAGTGTCTCCCAAGGTGAATCTAGACATTAATGGGGTGATATTTACTGCAAACCTCATAGTAATAGATTCACCAGAGATAGATATTATTTTGGGTATGGATTGGTTGACCAAACATAAAGGAATCATCCATTGTTCGACAAGAACGGTGGAACTAACTCACCCTAGTGGCACCAGAGTAAAGTTCATAACCATACAAGAGCCTAGGAGGGACATTAAACTCAATCAAGTTGAGGTGGAAGTGGAGGAGATCAGGATCATCAGGGAATATCCAGATATTTTTCTGGAGGAGTTGCCAGGTATGCCTCCCGATCGTGAAGTTGAATTCGCGATTGAGCTAGTGCCCGGAACAGCTCCGATATACAAGAGACCCTATCAGATGGACTCCAAACAGCTGGAAGAACTCCAGGAACATTTAAGAGAATTGACAGAGAAGGGGTACATTCGTCCTAGTTCCTCACCATGGGAGCTACAGTGATATTTGTGCCCAAGAAGGACGGAACCCAAAGGTTGTGCGTAGACTACCGTGCGTTGAATGAAGTAACCATCAAGAACAAGTACCCATTACCCCGCATTGAAGACTTGTTTGATCAGTTGAGGGGAGCTTGTGTGTTCTCGAAAATTGATCTCAGGTCGGGATACCACCAACTTAAGATAAGGCAAACAGATATTTCAAAGACAACTTTCGTATCTCGGTACGGATTGTATGAATACACTGTCATGCCTTTCGGGATAACTAATGCCCCGGCATACTTCATGTATCTCATGAACAAGGTATTCATGGAATATCTGGACAAATTTGTGGTGGTTTTCATTGATGACATTCTCGTCTTCTCCAATTATGAAGAAGAACATGAGGAACATCTAAGGTTGGTGTTGCAAAAGCTGAGAGAACACCAACTATATGCCAAGTTGAGCAAGTGTGAGTTTTGTCTGAAGAGAGTTCCCTTCTTAGGACATATAATTTTGGAGGGAGGAATCTCCGTAGATGTCACACCCGGTTTTTTTCCGAAGAACAACCAAGTGAATATCACATGTATGCCAGGATCATTTTCTCATACATGTGATGACAAATAGTGAAGCATCATTTATTACAAGCCAGGTGTCGAATATAAATAAGCCTTACATAGCAAATGTCTTGATGGACAATAATAAGTTCATCACAAGTAAATAAACTAGCAGCGGAAAATTTATTCTTGTGGGTCCGTCACAGGCATTACCCGGGGGTCTCCATGAACCTAGAAACCTTCTTCGGGTCCAAAGTCTTGGTCATTATACACCACCTCAGTATCTTGACCTGAGCAGCAGTATAAACCAACAAAATATGCAAGGTTGAGTACCAATGGTACTCAACAAGTGTGGGAAAATTATATCATGCATGGCTAGAACAAGGAGAGGTTGAACTCATGGTTAAAGCACTACGCAATTAATACCTATCACCTTAGCTTATTAAGCACCTACATTACTACACAGGTGAAATGGTCCCAATCTCCCATCCCATCATCATAATCCAATAACTATAACATCATTTCCAATGTTAAGCTCCCCGCTTAACATCCTTAACTTCCAAAATCATCATTCCTCTAATCATGAATAAGTCCAAGCCGCTCTTGACCGTGAGCACAGCTGTCATGACAGTTTTGAGTCTGCAGAGTTTGTACCACTGTACCCACATGTAGTGATTTCATCCCCCGTTGCCGGGTGGACTAAAAGAACCTCCATTATGCCAGTGGCTACGAACCACATTCACACTTCCCAGGTGTGTAGCCCGGAGATCACTACGAAGCCTTTACAAAGGGATTCCCGACGAGCATGGGCCCACTGAGGTTTCACCCCTAACAGCATACAAGAGGCTCCAACCCCGCTGCAGTGGCCCCCTCTTGAGCCTTGCGGTTCATATGGTAGTCCAGCTGACACCTATTCCCCGCACCATCCAACACACCCATACTACACCGGGGATACACCTAATTAATTGGCCAAGCTGCCCCATCTCAGCATGTGGTTGGCACTGTAAAGCCAGGTTACATGCTCCATGAACCGGTCCTTAGGATCCAGGCAAGTACTAAACACAAACCCGAGTCTCGTGCACCCAGCACCAACCAAAACATCCAACTTTCCTTGATCCCTACCTCTACATAACTCACAACATCTCATTCAAGAGTATGGTAAAATATACTGATGATCTCATATCCCAAATATCCCATTCTAAGCATGGCTAAGCATATGCATAATAATAAATGACATGATAAAATAAATCCCAACCCAAGCTACAAGGAAACAAGGTAATGCAATTCTAGGGAAACATCCTAGCATGGGTTTCATATTTTCAATTGACAATGCACATAATTCTATCTACACATCCTAGTATAGGATCAAAGTGGTCAAGGACACTTGCCTCCTTCCTGCTGCTCTTGAAATGGGTAGTCCTGATCTTGGAAAGGAATAACTTGCTCTTGAGCAGGTTCTACATCATACCATCACACATAGCAAAAGAAAAACAACAATCCATAAGACATAGTTCACACTTCCACTTCATACAAACCACACATTCATATTTATGAAAGTCATTCACCATTATATGTGTTGTGGTTACTCTAGGTGTGTTGATTTGTGGCTCGCATGCACTTTTAATCATGTGTATATGATTCCTACTTTTGTGTTCACCTTTATACTTACATACTATATATATGAGTTTCCAATTTAAATAAATTCGTTATATTCAATTACTACACCTTTTAGCTACCAAGTATGCATGAAAGGTATTTTCCTTCTCCATATGTGTCTTCAGAATTTCTACCAACCCTAAACTGAATTCTTTGGATTTTAGAACTCCATTTATCATTTACTAGTTGCTATATTTTCAGATTTATTTCCTATGCCTAAATGTGAACTTTATTATGAAAATAACAAGACACATCATCTAAACAGAATAGGTTCTGATCTAAAATATTTACTAATATATTTTTGACCTTTTCCTCTGATGTAAACTATTTTACAATTATTTTCCCTATTTTCCAGAACTATTATTTACTTAAAAATGTGTCCCTAAATGTGAATAATAAATTAAACAGATTTATTTCAGCCCAAAATTTATTTTTATCTCACTGCAAAGTTTTCTAAATACTGACAAAGTTTTTAATTTAATTTTGACAATATGTTTGTCCCACTTTTTAAATTTTAAACACTAGCCACATATTCAATTTCCTAAATTAAATATTAAACAGGGCTAAAAAGGTAAACTCACCCCACTACAGGGTCTATAATATTATTTTAACAATTTTCAGGGGTCTAGCTATACATAACAGAGGAGTTTTTCCTATTTTTTATTAAGTCCAGGGGCTAAAACTGATTTTTAAATGAATTTACATGATTTTCTAAAGTTCCAGGGGCTAGATCAGAAGTTTCCGGGGCTAGCTCTTATTTCCCGAGAACCCCAGGGGGTAGCACGTAAGATTTCCAGTGTTTTATAACGCGGGGCTGACGTGGACCGTCCGATTTAAAACAGACGGCTGAGATTATAACGCCGAACCGGTACGCGGGGTTTTAAAGTCTACCATGCGATTTGAAATAAACGGCGCACAAGCGGCCACGTCGCTCTGATCGAGCGCAGGCGGTGCTGCCGGCAGCGCACGGCGGCGGGAGGCGGCGATCTCGCCGGAGAGTTTCGGATCTTCGGGAATTCTTCCTGGAACTGTGATTTTATGGCATAGATCGGTGGAGGGGAGGTCGGGGATCTCACATCGGGGGTTTTCTTGAGCTCGGAGGTCCTGAAAAACGACCGGCGACGAGGTCCGAAGTGAAACCACGGTGAAGCTCGTCGGCGCTGTGTTTGAACCGCAAGTCACCGAGTTTTCTGCACCTGCAAGGTTCCCCAGAGGCGGTGGATCAAGACCAGCGATTTAGATCGGAATTTCCGAGCGTAGATCGGCCAGAATTCGCCGGAGAAGGCTCGGGTTCTCACCGGAGTAAAAACGGCGGATCGCGTGGGAAAAACAGAACGAGGCCGAGGTTTTTATAGACGGGGAAGGGCGGCGGGGTGGTTTAGATCGAGTTTGCGTCGCCCCCGATCGAAATTCGGCTGGGATTCACAGAAATCCGGGTCGGTTTGGATTCGGGGTGAGAGAGTCCCGGCGCGGCGCGAGGTAGAAGAAGGGCTGGCGTGCCCCGCCTGTTAGTGGGAGGAAGGAGCGCGCGCGGCTGCGGGCTGGCGCGGGTGCTGGGTGGACCGGCTGGTGGGTTTCGGCCCACTGGCCGGTTTTTTCTGTTTTCTTTTTTTTTCTTTTTTTCTATTTCTTTTCTGTTTTGAATTTAAATTGAATTCCAGTTTGAATTTAAATTGTTGCAAAACATGCAACACGTCCAAAAATTTTTAAATTCCCCTCTTAACATGATTTAGGGTCTTAACAAGATTTTTGGGGTGTTACAGTAGATCCCACCAAGGTCGAGGATGTACAGAAGTGGAAGACCCCTGAGAATGTCGGGGAAGTTCGAAGCTTCGTAGGATTGGCTGGGTATTATCGATGGTTTATAGAGGATTTCTCCAAGATTTCGAGACCCCTCACCCAATTGTTAGAGAAGGGAATCACATTCACATGGACACCGCAGTGTGAGACGAGTTTTCAAGAGCTGAAGAAAAGATTGACAACAGCCCCAGTGCTAGTTATGCCAGATATGCAGAAGAACTTTTCAGTGTACTGCGATGCCTCTGGAAACGGGTTGGAATGTGTTCTCATGCAAGAGGGGCATGTCGTGGCTTATGCGTCCCGGCAGCTCTGGAAACACGAGAAGAACTACCCTACGCATGACCTAGAGCTAGCCGCAGTGGTACACGCGTTGAAGATTTGGCGGCATTACTTGATGGGGAAGAGGACAGAGATATATACAGATCATAAGAGCTTAAAGTATATTTTCACACAGCCAGATCTCAACCTCAGACAAAGGAGATGGTTAGAGCAAATCAATGACTTTGATGTGGGCATCAACTATCATCCTGGGAAAGCAAACGTCGTAGCAGATGCTTTAAGCCGGAAGGTGCAGGTCAATAGGTTTAGCTTAAAGGACATACCTACAGAACTGAAGGAAGAGGATGTAAAACTCAATCTATGTTTGGTGAATAGTGGTGAAGCCATCGCCATGGAAGTGGACTCCACATTAGAGCAAGATATATGCAATGGTCAAAAGACTGATGAGAAGATACAAGAAATCAGAGAACTCATCAAGGATAATAAAGCCCCTGGTTTCAGAGAAGATGAACAAGATACGGTGTGGCACGGGAAAAGAATATGTGTGTCTGAAGTGAAGGAGATTCGTGAATTGATTTTGAAGGAGGCAAATGATTCCGACTATTCCATTCATCCTGGAAGTACGAAGATGTATCATGACCTCAAGAGCAGATATTGGTGGTATGGAATGAAGCGAGATGTCGCGGAACATGTTGCCCTGTGTGACACATGTTAGTTGGTGAAAGCAGAACATCAACGACCTGCGGGATTATTACAACCACTCAAAGTGCCTGAATGGAAATGGAAATAAATCGTTATGGATTTCATAGTGGGACTGCCTAGGACCCAATCAGGATATGATTCGATATGGGTCATCATCAACAGGCTAACCAAGGTAGCTCATTTCATCCCTGTGAAAGAAAGCTACAGCGGATCCAAATTGGCAGAATTATACATGTCAAGGATCGTGTGTTTCCATGGAGTGCCAAAGAAGATAGTGTCAGATCGAGGGACACAGTTCACCTCAAGGTTCTGGCAGAAGTTACATGAAACCATAGGAACTCATCTGAATTTTAGTTCTGCCTATCATCCCCAGACTGACGAACAGATGGAGAGAACCAATCAGATCCTTGAGGATATGTTGAGAGCGTGTGCGCTCAAGAACAATAGGAGTTGGGATAAGAACTTACCGTATGCAGAGTTCTCCTATAACAACAGCTATCAGGCTAGTATGAAGATGTCACCATTTGAGGCTTTGTATGGGAGGAAGTGCAGAACTCCACTATTTTGGAACCAAACAGGGGAAAGTAAAGTGTTTGGACCCGAGGTACTACAAGAAGCCGAGGTGAAAGTGAGGGAAATCCGCAACAACTTGAGGATAGCACAAACACGACAAAAGAGCTATGCCGATGTACGGAGAAGAGAGCTCGTTTTCAACGTGGGGGACTATGTTTATCTCAAGGTGTCCCTATCCTAGGACTTCGTCGGTTCAAGGTGAAAGGGAAGTTATCACCTCGATACATCGGACCCTTTCAGGTTCTGGAGAGGAAAGGCGAAGTGGCATATCAACTAGAACTACCGGCTCGCCTATCGGATGTGCATGATGTATTTCATGTGTCACAGCTCAAGAAATGTCTGAGGACGCCTGAAGAGATGTTACCAATGAATGAGGTTGACGTAGGAGAAGATCTGTCTTATGCCGAGCAACAGGTCAAGGTTTTGGAGACAATGGAACGCCTCACGAGAAATAAAAGAATCCGGATGTGCAAGGTGCAGTGGAAGCATCACTCGGAAGAGCAAGCCACATGGGAGCGAGAAGACGAGCTTAAGGCACAGTTTCCGGAATTGTTTTCCTAGAACCACCAATCTCGAGGATGAGATTTCTTTTAAGGGGGGTAGAGCTGTAACACCCCAAAATCTGTAAAAGGAGGGAATTTAAAAATTTTGGACATATTGCATGTGGTGCAGAAATTTAAATTCAAACTGAAATTCAAATTCAAATCAAAACAGAAAATAAAAGGAAAAAGAAAAAGAAAAAAAACTCAGCCGGCCAGTGGGCCGAAACCCGCCAGCCGGCCCACTATCCCCCCCCCCCGCGCCAGCCCACAACCGCGCGCCCTCTCTTCCTCTCACTAACACGTGGGGCCCACGTGTCATCTCCTACCTCCTGCGCGCGCCAACCGACCGGACTCTTCCCCGCGCCCGATCGCAACCGAACTCCGGAAACCCGCGCCCCTGGCCCGAATTCTTGTCCCGGATGTCTCCAACTCGATTCCAACCGACCGCCGCCCTCCCTCTCCTATATAAACGTCGACATCGCACTGTTTTTTTTCCCCGATCGGCCGTTCTTCTCTCCGGTGAGAACCGAAGATTCAATCCCCATTTTCTTTCGATCATTGCACGGATTATCTGATCTAACGCGTTGATCATGCTCCACCGCCCCTAGGGAGCCCTGCACGTGAAGGAAACGACAAGTTTCGCGCCCTAGCAGCTGTTCCAACGTGCACCGAAGATCGTCGCCGTTGAAGCTTGCCGCCGACCGACTTCCAGGACCTCCGAGTGTTGGAAAACCCCTCGGTGAGCGTCCCCTACCCCTCCGCAGCCGATCCATGCAAAAAGATGCGAGTTCTAATGTTTAGCGGCAAAAGCCGAGGCTGCGCCGGCGAGATCGCCACCCCCGCCGCCGCGTGCCGCCGCTGGCTCCGGCCAGGGCGACGTGGCCACTTGAGGGCCGTCTATTTTAAATCGCATGGTAGAATCAAAACCCGTGCGTACCGGTTCGGCGATCTAATCTGAGCCGTCTGTTTTAAATCGGACGGTCCATGTTAGCCCCGCGTTATAAAGGCCGAGATTCTTACGCGCTATCCCCTGGGGATCTCGGAAACACGAGCTAGCCCCAGAAACTTCTGATCTAGCCCCAAGAACTTCAGAAATTCGTGTAAATTCAATTAAAAATCAGTTTTAGCCCCTAGACTTAATAAAAATTAGGAAAACCCCTCTGTTATGTGTAGTTAGACCCCTGGAAATTTATGAAATAATAAATTAGACCCTTTAGTAGGGTGGATTTACCTTTTTGACCCTATATGATATTAAATTCAGAAATTTGAATATGTGATTAGGATTTAAATTTAAAAGGTGAGGCAAACATATTGTAATTCAAATTTAAACTCTACTAGCACTTGGAAAACTTTAGAATGAGTTAAAAATAGATTTTAGGCTGAAATGAATTCTGTCCAATGATATTCATATTTATTAGTTCTAGAAACATATTTTAGGCTAGGAAATAATCCTAAAAACTAGTAAAATAAATTTAATTTGTTCCACATCAGAGAGGAAGTTCAAAGATATATTATTGAACATTTTAGATCAGAATCTATTCTGTTTAGATGATGTGTCTTACTATTTTCATAATAAAACTCACTTTTAGGCATAGAAAATAAATCTGAAAAATATAGGAAAATAGGTATGCATAATTAGAAAATGATAAATGAAGTCTCCAAATCAAAAAACTTCAGTTTAGGATTTGGTAGAAGATCTGAAAACCTAATTGGAGTAGGAAAATACCTTTTATACAAACTTTGTGGCTAAGAAATGTAATAATTAAATATAAAGAATTTGTTCAAATTGGAACTTCATATATAGTGTGCAAATAGAAATCTGAACATAGAAGTTAGAAATAATATACATATGTTTAAAGGTGAATGTAGACCAAAAATCAACACATGTAGAGTAACCACAACACTTAGAAATGTGAATGACTTTCATAGGTATGTATGTGTGGTTTGTATGAAGTGAAAGTGTGAACTATGTCTTATGGATTGTTGTTTTCTTCTGCTATGTGTATTGGCATGAATAGAACCTGCCCCAGAGAAAGTTCTCCCCTTCCAAGACCAGGACTTTCCATTCCCGGAGCAGCAGGAAGAAGGCAAGTGTCCTTGACCACTTTGATCCTATACTAGCATGTGTAGCTAGAATTATTTGCATTGTCAATTGAAATATGAAACCCATGTTAGGAAGTTTCCCTAGAATTGCATTACCTTGTTTCCTTATAGCTTGGGTTGGGAATTATTTTATCAAGTCATTTACTTATATGCTTATGCTTAGCCATGCTTAGAATAGGATAATTGGGATATGAGATCATCAATTTATTTACCTTACTCTTGAATTGAGATATCATGAGTTATGTAGAGGTAGGGATCGAGGCAAGTTGGATGATTTGGTTGGTGCTGGGTGCACGAGACTCGGGTTTGTGTTTAGTACTTGCCTGGATCCTAAGGACCGGTTCATGGAGCATGTAACCTATCTTTACCGTGCCAACCACATGCTGAGATGGGGCAGCTTGGCCAATTAATTAGGTGTATCCCCGGCGTAGTATGGGTGTGTTGGATGGCGCGGGGAATAGGTGTCAGCTGGACTACCATATGAACCGCAAGGCTCAAGAGGGGGCCACTACAGCGGGGTTGAGCCTCTTGTATGCTGTTAGGGGTGAAACCTCAGTGGGCCCACGCTCGTCAGGAATCCCTTTGTAAAGGCTTCGTAGTGATCTCCAGGCTACACACCTGGGAAGTGTGAATGTGGTTCGTGGCCACTGGCATAATGGAGGTTCTTTTAGTCCACCCGGCAACGGGGGATGAAATCACTACATGTGGGTACAGTGGTGCAAACTCTGCAGAGTCAAAACTGTCACGATAGCCGTGCTCACGGTCAAGAGCGGCTTGGACTTATTCATGATTAGAGGATAGATGGATTTGGAAGTTGAGGATGTTAAGCAGGGAGCTTGACATTGGATATGATGATTATGGTTACTTGATTTTGATGATCGGTTGGGAGATTGGGACCATTTCACCTGTGTAGTAATGTAGGTGCTTAATAAGCTAAGGTAATAGGTATTAATTGCGTAGTGCTTTAACCATGAGTCAATCTCTCCTTGCTCTAGCCATGCATGACATAACTTTCCCACACTTGCTGAGTACCAACAGTACTCAAACTTGCATATTTGTTGGTTTAAATTGCTGCTCAGGTCAACGGGATGATGTGGTGTTCAATGACCAAGACTTCGAACCCGAAGAAGGATTCTAGGTTCATGGAGTCCCCCGGGCAACACCTGTGACGGAGCCCACAAGAATAATATTCCGCTGCTGTTTTATTTATATGTCATGAACTTATTATCGTCCATCGAGACGTATGCTATGTAAGACTTATTTATATTCGACACCTGGCTTGTAATAAATGATGCTTCACTATTTGTCATCACATGTATGAGAAAATGATCCTGGCATACATGTGATATTTACTCGGTTGTTCTTCGGAGAAACCAGGTGTGACACGAGCTCCTCGCCATGGGGCTGTTCAGCACTATTTGTGGAAAAGAAAGATGAGACGTTGCGGCTTTTCGTGGACTATTGTCCACTAAACGCCGTAACTATCAAAAACAAGTAACCGCTGCCACGGATCGACATGTTATTTGATCAGTTGGTCGAAGAAAAGATCTTTTCCAAGATGGACTTAAGATACGGGTACCATCAGATTAAGATACGGGCTGAGGATATACCGAAGACAGCTTTCTCGACGAGGTACGGGCTTTATGAGTACCTGGTCATGTCCTTCGGCCTCACCAACGCTCCAACTCACTTCATGTATTTGATGAACTCGGTATTCATGCTGGAGCTGGACAAGTTTGTCGTGGTCTTCATCAACGACATATTGGTATATTCCAAGTCAGAGGAGGAACACACAAAGCATCTGCGTATAGTCTTGCAAGCGCTGCGTGATCACAAACTATACGCAAAATTCAGCAAGTGCGAATTCTGGAAATCACAAGTGCCTTTTCTTGGGTATATTCTCTCAGTGGAGGGAACCGCTGTAGACCCGAGTAAGATCACACAAGTGCTGAATTGGAAGTCCCCGAGAACTGTTCACGAGGTACGGAGTTTCCTCGGACTCGCGGGATATTATCGGAGGTTCATTCTGAACTTCTCGAAGATTGCCAAGCCTATGACCGAGCTGCTGAAGAAGGCTACCAAATATGTTTGGAGTCCAGCATGTGAAGCAGCGTTCAAGGAATTAGTGGAGCACCTAACATCAGCACCGGTTTTGGCGCAGCAAGACACAACAAAACCATTCGATGTGTACTGCAATGCATCCAGCATTGGGCTCAGATGTGTGCTGATGCAAGACCGAAGGGTGGTCGCGCATGGATCACGACAGCTCAGAAATCAGGAGCAAAAATATCCAACTCATGACTTAGAGCTCGCTGCCGTGGTACTTGCACTCAAAATGTGGAGGCACTACCTACTCGGTAACCTCGTGCATTTATATACCAACCATAAAAGCCTCAAGTACATATTCACTCCGAAGGAGCTGAACATGAGGCAGCGAAGATGGTTGGAGTTGATAAAGGATTACGTGATAGAGATCCATTATCACCCCGGCAAGTCAAACATAGTGGCGGAGCTGAGTCGCAAGTCACACGTCAACAATCTGACCATCACACAGTTGGAAGAGAGCGAGCCACCATTGCATGTGATTCCACATGGAGCTCTCTACAACTTAGCTTTGATCCCCACCATCCGTGAAGAGATAACGGCAGCTCAAAAACATGACAAGGGCATGTCGCATTTGTGGAGACGTGTAGACAGTGGGGAGCTGAAATGTTTCCGGAAATACGGAGATGGCGTCCTATGGTTCAAGGACTGGATCGTCGTACCCCGTAACCAGGACTTACGGAAGAAAATCTTTGATGAGGCTCACTTGTCAAAGTTTTCTTTCACCCCGGAAGTAACAAGATGTATCAAGAACTTAGAAGCAAGTTTTGGTGGACACGGATGAAGCGGGAGATCGCAAAGTACGTGTACGAGTGTGATACATGCCGGAGAGTGAAAGCGGACCACATGAAGAAACCGGGACTGCTACAACCACTAGGCATTCCGACCTGGAAGGTGGAGGATGTGAGCATGGACTTCATCGTTGGTTTACCCACCACATTTCAGAAGCATGATTCAGTGTGGGTGATCATCGACCGGCTCACCAAAGCTGCCTATTTTATCCCGGTCAACACCAACTACAACACAAAGAAGTATGCTGAATTATACATCTCACGGATCCTATGCTTATACAGCATACCCCGCACCATCATCTCGGATCGGGGCACTTTATTTGTGACTCGCTTTTTGGGAGAAGTTGCATGCTTCTTTGGGGACGAAGCTGATCCGTAGTTCAGCATACCACCCGCAGACGGATGGGCAAACCTAGCGGGTAAATCAGATTTTAGAAGATATGCTACGATCTTGTGCTATCAACCATGGTAGAATTGGGATGATCACATACCGTTAGCCGAGTTCTCGTACAATAATGGGTACCAAGCCAGCATCAAAATGGTTCCTTATGAGGCGCTATACGGGAGAAAATGCCGCACACCGCTGAAGTGGTGTAATTCTGGCGAAAGGGTCACCTTCGGGACTGATCTTGTCAACAGTGTGGAAGAAAAGGTTCGGCTGATTCAAGCGAACTTAAAAGCCGGCCGATCCCGACAAAAACAGTATGCGGACCGCAGCAGACACCCGTTACAATTCAAAGTCAGGGATCACGTGTACCTACGTGTGTCTCGAATGAAGGGCGTGAACAGATTCGGGGTGAGAGGAAAGTTGGCACCCCGATTCATCGGTCCATTCCAGATTACAGAAAGATGTGGATCAGTCGCATACCGGCTGGAATTGCCAGCGGCACTCTTCTGTGTGCACGATGTCTTTCACATTTCTCAGCTAAGGAAGTGCCTCAAGATTTCAACCACCGTTCAGCTGGGAGATATCGAAGAACTAAAACTGGATCTCACTTATCGGGAGGAACCGGTTCAGATTATTAATGAAAAGGCCCGAACCACACGCAACCGTACGTTGTGGTTCTACAAGGTTCTATGGAGTAATCACTCCGTAGATGAAGCGATGTGGGAGAGCGAAGGTTTCCTTCGCGCTAACTACCCCAACTTTTTAACGTCGCACCTACGGTAACTTTCCACCGTCCTCTCTCTCATTTTTATCTTATAATCTCGCGACGAGATTCTTTTAAGGGGGGAGGAATGTAATGGCTCAAGTTTTTGCATACACTCAAAGTTTTCATCACCCCACACACACACACCCTCATTTGAGGAAGTTTTATGAACATCTTTGAAGAGCAAGTAAACACCATCAACATAGTCATTAGATGATAAACTTACAAAATGCAAAAGTGGTACTTCCCACATGCATCATATAGGGGCTGATCATATGAAAAACTTCTACACTTTGCTAGGAATGCTCATGCCGAATTTCACCCAAATCCAAAACTTTTGAAGTATTTTTGGGCATAATTAGAAAGAGGCTAGTTTGAACTTAATTTCAAATTCAAACTCCTTTCATCCCATGAATTAAAAAGTGGGATCCATATTCCCACTCAGCACATTTTTGTGAGCTCACACACCAATTTGCACTCCATTTGGAGTTAATCTAGACATGAGCTAATTTGGCTTAATTCAAATCAAATTTGAATTTCAGTTCACATGTGCTGCAGATTCAATCAAACCAATTCCACAATTTGATCATTTTTCAAACCAAATCCCAATTTAGTTGAATGATCAAATGACCATGGGTAGGAAGGTCTCTACTGTTTTGAGCAGTGGGGAAATTGAATTCCAGAGGTTAAAATTTGAAAGTGGGGCCCTCTGGTCAGTCACCCATTTGGAGCAAACTGACTGAAGACCGAGTACTCGGTTTCCGTCGGGCTGCAGCTGAGCGTGCCACCGAGCCACAGCGCCGGCCAGCAGCTGCTTCGCTCGCACGCGCTGGAGGCCACCGCTCGGCGTCCTTACCCAGCGCCCGAACCCCCTCTGGGATATTTCACCGATTACAGCCGCTTGCATCGTCCCCGAACGAAAGAACCTCGCCGCTCACCCAAACCCTCTGTGCCACCGTCGACCGGCCGAAGCAACGGCTGTCACGCTGAGCTGAGGACGCACCTGCGTTTGCCGATCCTTGCTCGATGTTCTCGCACCGGTTTGAGACCATGACTGACCTTCCTCGAGCCCCACCGCGCCATTTCTTCGTCCTCGGTTCAACCCGAGCCGCTGCCATGGGAACAACTCGTCCGGCCACCACAGCCCACCTTTCCACGAGCTGTGAACAGCAAAAAGGTTCGTCATAGTTCCCTCTTCCATTCCTGCGAGCTCCGGCTGCGTGAAATGAGCTGCCGTCACCGGAATTTCACGGTTTTGTGCTGGTGTACAAAAGAGGCCGCCGGACCACTTTGCAAAATTCGTTCTACACCCCGCACCACTCATCACCTAACTTAGAGAACTACTTCTAGACGTCCGTGCGAGTCCATAGGATCAGGAATTCGGAGAACCATCGGGTATATCCACTGTTCTTCGAGTTTTGCTAGTATTTCCAATTTCTGACCTAGGGTGCACGGTGACATACTAGTTGGGGCCGTTTCCGAGCTCACATGAGTTCATGATGACTTTCCCTAGGGTGCACTGATGCTCTACGACCTTTTGCTCGATCCTTTGGGGTGCTAGGAAGCCCGGCCGACTCGGCCGAAGTTCTTCCGAAGCCGCCTCTCGTCACTGGCCATGTTCCGGTTGTTGTCATGACGAGCTAAAGCCAGTCCTGTGTTCCCCGTGCGGGATTAGGCAGAGGCAGCGAAAATCTTGGAGTTTGGCGCATGGCAGAACCCCTCCGGCGAGCACTCCGGCGAGGGGGGCGGCGGCCGAGCGCGGGATGGAGGGAGGTTGAAGAACCCCCTGGCCCCATGCGTCAGAGGGTAGATATTTAAACCGGGGATCAGCTGTGGCTCCGGTTCGTTTGTGGCTGCGCGCGTAAAACTCCATAGCCCCGTGTGTCAGCCGCTGAGGAGCCGACATGTAGCCGCGGTCCCACGCGCAGCAATTTAAACATTTCCCGAATTTCAGATTCTAGTTCAAACTTCAAACCCCCATAACTTTGGCTAGGAAACTCCAAATCGATTGAACCAAATTTTGTTAGATTCAGCTCTCTGAGTACTTTCCAACAGATCAATTTTTACTTTATGAAAATCCTTATTTATTAAGAATTAATTCTTCAACCTTTAAAGTGTTTAGAATTTTAACTGGAAAACCCTTTGGAGGAAAATTCCGAAAGTTGGTCAGGGTGTTCATCATAATATCCCTGAGCTACCATAAAAATTTCAGATCCATTTGAGCTCATTTGATCAACCTAATGGTGTGACTAATAAAACTGTTCCAGAGAAAATGGAAAATGTCCAGAAAATTTTCAGATTTTCTCTGAAATTGTTTAGCTCATATCATTGGCTAGGAATCTTCAAGTTAAGTGAAACCAACTCCATTAGAATCTTTGGAAAATCTAGTTCCAGAAATTCATGGCTTGCTCCATGAAAATTATGATGGACCAAAATCCGCTCGCCCAGAATCTCAGAGTGTGGTGCCGCACGATGCGACATCTGACAGCATACATCATAAGGCAAATATGTATTACATAGAAAAACAACTGAATATGTACAAAGTAGTACAAACCTTCAGTTTACAACTAAGTACAGAGTTTAATAACAGCGGAAACTAAATTTATACAACTCACGCCCGCCTAACTAGCAAAAGTCGGTTGTCCAGCCCTATAGACAACCCACACTAGTTTCACTCCTTAGCTCAGCGCGGCGTGTGTACGGCTCCCACTCAGCCGTAGTCCCCGAAGCAGGGTAGCCCTCGCCGGTGGACTCGTACCCTGAGTCCGTGGGGTAATCCTCTCCTGAAAAACATTCATAGCAGCAACCGTGAGCACGATGGCTCAGCAAGGCTTAACCGACTCACCTACACATGAAACTCTACATGCAGGTTATATAACATAGGATGGCACATTGCAGCAAACGGACACGCCGATAAGTTCATCCTTAGTTCATCTTTTAGCCATAAGTTTATAGTTCATGAAATCTGAAATTTAGTGAGCAATATTTGGTGGCACACATGTAGTAATACAAGTTAAGCATAACAGCAATATTGAATTCATTTCATGTATTAATCTACGTCATGACTCAATGAACAAGCGGTACTCATAACCGTGAGGGATGGCGAATTGACTCTATATACACCTGCAGGGAGACCCGAATAGCACGTCACGTACGCCCACACGCGGAGCTGCACACAGCACGCTCACCCTGTGTCGTACGGGACAACCTTTCACCCAACAGCCCAAACATCGAACCGGTCGCACCGAAACGAGCAGTAGGTTCCCTACACAGAGCATCTCTCTATGTCCGTTAGCAGATTTCCACCTTTCTGCCCTCAACCTACACCTATAAATTGGTGTGATATGCCTTGACGCCCGGAGGTTTAGGATACATCGGTTTATCGGGACCCATATGTCCAATATGCTTTCGGTACGTTCAAAACTTCTACAGCGGGGCCGCACACGGATCGGTCCTCAATCGACACGGACAGGGCTGCACCCACAAGACTCCCTCTTGCTGCGCTCTAGCCCCTGCCTAGTCTCATTTTCTTACTAAAGTGATCTCACATCACTCAAACCAATCCCGTGTGACCCGACACCTATACTCGCGAGTAGATTCCAACTACTCGACTTGTACCAAAGTTCTATGAACATTAAGCACAGCTTGACTACTCGAGGACTTAGGCACTACCCTCACTCTTGTAGGAATAATCTGGTTATGCACTTGGGGTTTCATCCATCCTACACCTAATGCACATACATAACTCATACTAAGTATACATAAAGCAAAATTTTGTAAAAAATTGTTAATGCAAACCGGGGCTTGCCTTGTTGCTGCTGGTCAGTGGTTAGGGTCTAGTTCAGAAGTAGGAAGTCCAACACTTCCGGGGTCTCCTCGCCTTCAGCGACTACACGTAAGCAAATTAACGATATGTCAATTTAAATGCAATGTTTGGAACTGCATATGTAAATACCATAACCCTAGCTAGCCCTCCCATTTGGCTCTGAAATTTTTATGGTGGCTTGGTAGGATCCTAACCAGAAACCTGACCAATTTTCATTTGAAACAAAGTTCATTTGAGCTCTGTACAAATAAAAGTTTATTTGATCATTTCTAGAGCCTCTAATAATTTCCAGGGATTTTCATGGCTTCAACCATTACTTTCTGGAAACTATAGTTTGAGATGGTTCTAATGAAGTTGGTTTCATGTAATTTGAAGAATCCTAGAGAGAGTTATGCCCTAAACAAGATTTGAGAAAATCTGAAAAATGTTTCTGTACATTTTTCCATTTTATCGGGGCAGTTCAATTAATCACACCATTAGGGAAACTTTATGAACTTGAATGGAGCTGAAATTTTTCCTGTGATTCAAGGATTTTCTAATGAACATCCCTGCCAAAGTTCAGAATTTTCCAGATAAAATTCCCAACAGATTAAACTTTAGGGATTAATTCTGGAAAAATAATAAGTTTCATGAGCTGAAACTTGTTTTGCTGGATAGTACTCCAAAAGGAATCCAACAAAATTTGGTTCACTAAATTTGGAGCTTCCTAGCAAAAGTTATAGCTAGTTGAAGTTTGAACCAAAACTGAAAAATCCTAGAAATCTTTAAATCCTGCATGCGGGCCCCACCACCGGCCTTCTTCCTCCTCGCGCGCGCCCGAGCGTTCGGCGGTGGTGCACTCTGGCGAAGATCACCAGAAGTTACTTCCTGGACACCCCAGGGCTGAAACTGGCCGCTTAGCCCTATCTCGCCACGTGGAACTCACCTCGGGTGTCGGAGCTCGCCAGCGGTGACCGGAAATGACCGTGCGACGTCAACCGTGGGGGAGTTGTTTGAAGGGCAAGGGAGGCCGGAGCTTGCTAGCTTTTGGGTCGGGAAGGTGAGCAACGGGTGCACCGTGCTGTTTTGCAGCTCAGAGGCAGTGGGCGTGACTGTTCCCTGGTTCTCCCAGTTGAGCTCCGAGGAGGCGGCGGTGTGCTCGGCTGTTTTCAGTGCGAGGAGGAAACGAGGCCACAGTTTTGCACTTGATGAGTGGAACGATCACGCTGGAAGCTGAGGCAACCCACGAGCTGCTCGCCAGCATGATAGAGGGGAGCAGGAGGTGGCGGCAGCGCCCTCGGTGGCACACGGTAGCAGCTCGGGCTGTCCGAGTGGAAAACAGAGAAGGACTCGGTTGCTTTGGGTGCAAGTCTAAATTTTCAGCTCAATGACATGTGGGTCTCACAAGGCTGTCCCTCCTTATCCCTCAAAAGATCTCCAAAATTTGGCAACTGACCAATTCAAATGTTTGGAGTTGAAAACTGAGCTGCATTTGGATAGTTGGGCAAATTTCCTCCAAATTCAAATGTGTATGTGAATTCTTTGCTAATTTAAGTCCTTTTGGAAAATGGTTAACAAAACATCTCCAAAATTCATGAAACTTTGCATATCCACTAATTTGGGCCTAAGGAATTCAAATATGAAATCTACTTTTTGTGTTAGCTGCTGCAAACAAGAGTTTGAACACAACAGTTTGCATTCCCATTGTGTTTTCCCTCATTTGAAGTTTGAGTTGAACATTTAGTTCACAATCTGATTTTTAAACCCTTCCATTGCACTATAGACTTCAAATCTGTGGGTTTAATCCTCCTAGGGTCCAAGCATGCGAGTAACCCTAAGTTTGTTTAGAAAGAACTCTCATGTGGAAAAAGTTTAAACCAGTCCCCTTTTTCATACACAAGACACCAATGTTTGTGCAAACTCAAGTTTCTTTGTATTCATATTTTTGGGATCTTTACATTCCTCCCTCCTTAAAAGGGAATCTCGTCCCAAGATTACAAAAGAAAGGTGAGGCGGAAGGTAATTAAAACTCTATGACAAAAGTTCTGGATAATTCTTGTGGATGTAATCTTCACTCTCCCAAGTCGCCTCTTCTTGGGTATGATTTCTCCACAGGACTTTGTAGAATTTCAAAGTCCAATTTAAAGTGATCTGGGTCTTTTCGTCGATAATCTGGATGGGCTGCTCGGCGTAGGTGAGATCCGGTTGTAATATCTCCATGTCTCCCGAAAGAACCTCTGTCGACTCCTTCAAACATTTTCTCAATTATGAGATATGGAAGATGTCATGGATGCCCGATAATGATGTTGGCAGCCTCAGACGGTAGGCTACCGGTACACCGTTCCGTAATAATGAACGGACCAACAAAATGAGGAGCTAGCTTTCCCTTGACCCCGAATCGATGAATTCCTTTCATCGGGGATACTCGGAGGTAGACGTGATCTCCGACTTCAAAATACAAGGATCGGCGTCGCTTGTCCACAAAACTCTTCTGGCGAGATTGAGCGACTTTGAGGTTTGGTTGAATAAGCTGGACCCGCTCTTCGGCATCTTTTACAAGATCAATGCCGAAAATCACGCTCTCGCCGGACTCACACCAATTGAGTGGCGTGTGGCACTTCCTGCCATATAATGCTTCATATGGTGCCATTTTAATGTTGGACTGATAACCATTGTTGTAGGAGAATTCCGCTAATTTAAAATGGTCATCCCAATTCTTTCCATGATCTATGGCACATGCTCTCAGCATATCTTCTAAAATCTGATTCACCCTTTCCGTCTGACCGTCGATTTGAGGGTGATATGCTGAGCTTCTGTAACTTGGTTCCCAGAGATTCATGTAGTTGCTCCCAGAAACGAGCAACGAATATGGAACCTCGGTCGGATACAATGGTTTTGGGGACTCCGTGTAAGCACACAATTCTTGAGAGATACAACTCTGCATACTGCTTACTTGAAAATATCGTATTCACTGGGATGAAGTGGGCTGATTTTGTTAACAGATCAACAATCACCCAAATGGAGTCGTGCTTTCTGAATGTGAGAGGCAGTCCGATAATAAAGTCCATGCTGATGTCCTCCCACTTCCATGCTAGAATACTCAATGGTTGCAGCATTCCCGCTTTCTTTATATGATCAGCTTTGACTCGCCGACATGTATCACACTTGGATACATACTTGGCAATTTCTCGCTTAATCCGAGTCCACCAAAATTTTGTTTTGAGGTCTTGATACATCTTATTGCTTCCTGGATGTATCGAGTACTTGGATATATGAGCATCATCCAAGATCTTCATTCTTATCTTCATGTTCCAGGGTACCACAATACGATTGTTAAACCATAACACACCTTGATCATCTTCCCGGAAGAATTTCATTTTATCTTCTTTAATTCATGCTCAGATATTCAGCATTCCCTTATCTCTCTTTTGAGCTCGTACAATCTCCACTCTAATGGTAGGCACTAGAGCATGATTATACAATGCCCCATACGGAATCACCCTCAAGTTTGGTTCCTCTTCCTCACCCGGAATAACTGACAAGTTATTCACCTGTGACTTACGACTGAGTGCATCAGCCACCACATTAGCTTTGCTCGGATGGTAATGGATCTCGAGCTCATAATTTTTGATTAATTCCAACCATCTCCGCTGCCTCATATTAATATCCTTCTGAGTGAATATATACTTGAGGCTCTTATGGTCGGTGTAGAGGTGCACTAAATTTCCAACTAAGTAGTGCCTCCACATTTTCAAGGCAAGCACCACTGCAGCGAGTTCTAGGTCATGAGTGGGGTAGTGCTGCTCGTGGTTGCGGAGTTGACGAGACCCATACGCGATCACGCGTCTATCTTGCATTAAACGCAGCCAAGTCCAATGCCTGAGGCATTACAATAAACATCGAATGGCTTTGTTGTATCCGGTTGGGCTAGAACCGGCGCCGTGGTGAGATGTTTCTTTAGAGTTTGAAATGCCTCTTCACATGCCTCCGTCCATACATACTTCCTGCTCTTCTTCAACAATTCTGTCATTGGCTTAGCCACCTTCGAGAAGCTGGGTATAAATCTCCGGTAGTAACCCGCTAGTCCTAGAAAACTGCAGATTTGATGAACAGATGTCGGAGACTCCCACTTCAAGACTTGCTCAATTTTTGTTGGATCTACGGCCACACCCTCTGCTGAAATAATGTGGCGTAAGAATGGTACCTTGCTGATTCAAAATTCACACATGCTTAATTTGGCATACAGCTTATGTTCTCACAGTCGTTGGAGCACAATATGTAGATGTTTGGTGTGCTCTTCCTCTGTTTTGGAGTATACGAGAATGTCATCAGTGAAAACCACGACGAACTAATCCAACTCTGGCATGAATATAGAATTTATAAGGTACTTGAAATGTGCGGGTGCATTCGTTAACCCGAAAGACATGACTAGGTACTCATAGAGCCCATATCTAGTCGAGAAAGCCGTCTTCGGTATATCCTCCGCTCTGATTTTTATCTGATGATAACCGGACCACAAGTCCGTCTTGGAGAATACTTTGGCACCCACTAACTGATCAAATAATATATCGTTCCGCGGCAGTGGATATTTATTTTTGATCGTCACTGCATTCAGCGGCCGATAATCCACACATAACCGAAGTGATTCATCCTTTTTCTTCACAAAGAGGGCTGAACAGCCCCATGGTGATGAGCTTGGCCTGATGAACCCTTTGTTCATTAATTCCTTTAGCTGCTCTTTCAGTTCAGCTAATTCCTTCAGAGACATTTTGTACGGCCTCCGAGATATCGGTGTGGTTCCCGGTGCGAACTCGATCTTGAATACCACGTCTCTTTCAGGCGGCATCCCTGGAAGATCGTCAGGAGACACATCTGGGTACTCACGGACCACTGGAATATTCTCCAGTTTCATGGTCACACTGTGGTACACCACTGGATTTTCAGAATCCACGTCTTCAAGTATGAGTGTTTGATGACCGTAGAACAGAGAGTCCAAGCTAACAATCCGCGGACCGATGTCAAGAACAGCCCCGTGGTAGTTCATCCACACCATTCCTAAGATCACATCGATATTCTGCCCCTCTAACACAATGAGGGTTGTGGGGGTATAATTTTCCACCTATACACAAGGGTGCTTTGATCATCACTTAATTAGCAGCTATATTTCCACCGGGTGAGCTGATAAGGTAGTGATCTTTCATTGTAGTGGTGGAGAGCTCAGCTTTACACACAAATAACCTGCTGATGAAATTGTGTATGGCTCCAGAGTCAAATAAAATCAATACGGGTAGTTCATTGAGGGTGAACATTCCCGCTAGCACAGGTGCACCTTCCGGCACATCATCTAGAGCTGTATGGTAAATGCACCCGGACTTTGGTGCTGTTCTTTGAAGCTGAGCATGGGATTGATTTATACCCTGCTCTGGTGTATTTCCTCTGTGGCGTATCTTTTCTGGACACTTCCTGCTGATGTGACCCAAATACCCGCACGTGAAGCACGGTTTCTCAGCCGGTTCTATGTTACTCTGAGTACGGACACTGGGTGTATTCTGCTGCGGCAAAACGCTTGAGGGACAGAATAATGCGGCTGCATATACCGTTGTTGCAGCTGTCTGAATTCAGAATATTGAGATGAACTACTCGAATATTGTTGGAGGCATCTAGCCGGCTGCATCAGCTGACAGTTCAAGGTACTGTCTACCACCCAGTATTTATGAGGAGCAATATTGCTACTATCCGGTGGTATACGGTTCTTTCTTTTCTCAGCCTGAACTTCTCGCTGAGCATCTTCAACCATGATGGGAGTACTCATCAATTCGCTGAAGTTCTTTCAATCATCTAAGACGAGTCTTTCCTTTAACTTGGGATTGAGGCTGCGAAAGAACCATTCACGCTCTTGTGCCTCAGTGTTCACATGTTCAGGCGCATACTGTGCCAGTTTGTTGAACACTCGCGAATGCTCGTATGCATCCCTCCCTCCTTGTTTTAAGACTAGAAACTCCTCGAGTTTCCGCTGAATTATTCTGAAAGGGACATGATAAGCAAGAAATGCCTTCCGGAATTTCGTCCATGTGAAATGATGTCCAGCTGGTAGGGATGCGAGTTGATTTGCCCACCATGCACTGGCGGACCTGTGAAGTTGTTGCGCCGCGTATAAGACTTTCTGATGTTCGGTGCATTGGAGCAACCCGAACTTAGACTCAATGGTATGTATCCAGCTATCAGCCACCAGAGGATCCTCAGCTTCAATGAAAACTGGTGGTTGAGTCACCAAGAACTCAACGTAGGAACTCATTTGAGGTTGGCGAAAGTCTTCATCTTTACATACCCCTTGACGGGATGTATTCATCACCAGGGTGTGGAGCAAGTTGGTTCACTCATCGCTTGCACCCATCATGGCGGCCAGAATGTCCGCCATTGTGACCGTAGGTGAAGGTCCTGGTGGCGGCTGCGGTTGCAGAGCTCGCTGCTCCCGCCGTGGAGAGTTATCACCACCACCACCACTGGAACTACCCACTTCACCCATGGAATGAGTTCGCACCATTCTGCAATTGCAAGAGTTCATTATCAGCTCAACACTATCACTTGATTTATTCCACGAACAAAGTAGTGAAACACTGATAATGAAGTCTTAACATGTAAGCAAATGAATTATGCGCAAACTGATGCAACTAACAGCAAGGATTTAAAAGCAGATTGAACAGTCCTCAAACAAACCAGATTTTGATCCAGTTAAAAGCACTTTAATAACTCAAGTTGAACACCAAAGTTAAAGTTAAATTCAATATATTTCCAACTAGTATTCAAATGCCTCCATATAACTTCTGGATCAAAAGTTATGATTGCTCAAAGTTGACAGAATTTCTGGATAAAATTTGCCAGCATCTCCTTTGTATGTGGCTGATTTTATCACAGTTGTATACACAAATACAATATGAATCTGAACCAACTTTAAACTACAACAATGTTTCCTATCTCATAACCTTTCCAACGGTGTATCACAGGCTCCTTAGGGATTTTCTACAGAAAGTTATGGCTTAAAATCAGAAAGGTCCAGAGAGGTTTTTGCTGCTGTTCTGGTTCTGAACAGTTTTCCTTCAACTGGACTTTTCACCCACTTAACATGTGATTTTGCTCTGGAGGTCTACAAATAAGTTGTAGAGCACTTGAAAATATTTCCAGAACTGTATGGTACACCAAAATTGGGTAAAGATACTCAGAGTTATGCTCTGTCAAAGTACAGCAAGAATTCCTGCCACAAAAAAAGAGCACTCTGTTTTTCGAAATCTTTGAAGCCTAGTCATTCTCTCATTTGAATCTTAGCTCAAAATAAGAGTTCAGTAACTAATATTTGTTTCAAACTTCCATTTTTGGTTGAAAGTTAGTTCATGAATCATTTCTTCATAGGGAAGAGATTATTAAGTGTAGTACGGTGTCGATGCACCGTACGAATCATGTCGGTACTATGTTCCTCACAAAAAGGAAAATCCTAACCGAATTATACTGGCATATACATCTCAATTGTGGCACTAAACGGTCTCTCGCACACGTGTACTACACGGGATACGTACGTGGTTAGTACCTGCAGAAGAACACTCAATAGTGATGCACTCAAAGGTTGTTGTCATTTCAGGCAGGTCCATATTTGAAAGTAAATACATACGCCCATATCATTGCCATACGTCCGTCCTTGAGTTAAGCCACGTATCAAGGTACGTGATCGTGTTTTCACACCACACGACGGGGAACCTGAGTAGAATGCGAACGGGTCGTTACGGTTGGGAATTTTATCAACCCAACAGATACCACCTACTGCCCTGCAGGGCACGCCGATGGCAAGCGCTGCGTATGTCGTTCTAGGCTATTTCAAGAAGAACACACTATCATGTTACCGAGCACGTGATGGGGTTTCCACTTTCTTGCCTAATGCACGCCAGGGACCAGCGTTTCATATGAACTCAAGAACATGAAGAGTCCAAGAGTTTCATATTAACGTCCCACACCAAGCTGTGAGACCTATCCCTGAACCATTTTCCTCTTCAGGAGGGCTAACCAAAATTGAACCGCTTTCGGTGGCGTTCCTTACCATGCTTACCTGTGCGTAGGTGCGTCGTTACATAATCAAAATTCAGAATTATAACACATATGTTAGTCGTGCCACTTTAAGTAATTATACTAATATAGTCCTTATTTGGGCATACTAGCGAATCCTCACTGTATCCTATGTTTTTGTCGTAATACGATCCTTATTCCATGCACTATTACCAATGTGGCTCTGATACCAGCCTCCGTCTCAGTTTCTCTTGCTGCGCTCTAGCCCCTGCCTAGTCTCATTTTCTTACTAAAGTGATCTCACATCACTCGAACCAATCCCGTGTGTCCCGACACCTATACTCGCGAGTAGATTCCAACTACTCGACTTGTACTGAAGTTCTATGAACATTAAGCACAGCTTGACTACTCGAGGACTTAGACACTACCCTCACTCTTGTAGGAATAATCTGGTTATGCGCTTGGGGTTTCATCCATCCTACACCTAATGCACATACATAACTCATACTAAGTATACATAAAGCAAAATTTTGTAAAGAATTGTTAATGCAAACTGGGGCCTGCCTTGTTGCTGCAGGTCAGTGGTTAGGGTCTCGTCCAGAAGTAGGAAGTCCAACACTTCCGGGGTCTCCTCGTCTTCAGCGACTACACGTAAGCAAATTAACGATATGCCAATTTAAATGCAATGTTTGGAACTGCATATGTAAATACAATAACCCTAGCTAGCCCTCCTGTTTGGCTCTGAAATTTTTATGGTGGCTTGGTAGGATCCTAACCAGAGACCTGACCAATTTTCATTTGAAACAAAGTTCATTTGAGCTCTGTACAAATAAAAGTTTATTTGATCATTTCTAGAGCCTCTAAGAATTTCCCGGGATTTTCATGGCTTCAACCATTACTTTCTGGAAACTATAGTTTGAGATGGTTCTAATGAAGTTGGTTTCATGTATTTTGAAGAATCCTAGAGAGAGTTATGCCCTAAACAAGATTTGAGAAAATCTGAAAAATGTTTCTGTACATTTTCCATTTTCTCAGGGCAGTTAACTTAATCACACCATTAGGGAAACTAAATAAACTTGAATGGAGCTGAAATTTTTCCTGTGACTCAAGGATTTTCTAATGAACATCCCAGCCAAATTTCAGAATTTTCCAGATAATATTCCCAACAGTTTAAACTTTAGGGAATTAATTCTGGAAAAATAATAAGTTTCATGAGCTGAAACTTGTTTTGCTGGATAGTACTCCAAGAGCTGAATCCAACAAAATTTTGTTCGCTAAATTTGGAGCTTCCTAGCAAAAGTTATAGCTAGTTGAAGTTTGAACCAAATCTGAAAAATCCTAGAAATGTTTAAATCCTGCATGCGGGCCCCACCACACGCCTTCTTCCTCCTCGCGCGCGCCCGAGCGTTCGGCGGCAGCGCACTCCGGCGAAGATCACCGGAAGTTACTTCCTGGCCGCCCCCACAGATGAAACTGGCCGATTAGCCCTATCTCGCCACGTGGAACTCGCCTCGGGGGTCGGAGCTCGCCGTCGGTGACCGGAAATGACCGTGCGATGTCAACCGCGGAGGAGTTGTTTGAAGGGCAAGGGAGGCCGGAGCTTGCTACCTTTTGGGTCGGGAAGGTGAGCAACGGGTGCGCTGTGCTGTTTTTCAGCTCGGAGGCAGTGGGCGCGAGTGTTCCCTGGTTCTCCCGGTTGAGCTCCCAGGAGGCGGCGGTGTGCTCGACTATTTTCAGTGTGAGGAGGAAACGAGGTCACAGTTTTGCACTTGATGAGTGGAACGATCACGCCGGAAGCTGAGGCACCCCACGAGCTGCTCGCCAGCGTGATAGAGGGGAGCAGGAGGTGGCGGCAGCGTCCCCGGTGGCACACGGTTGCAGCTCGGGCTGTCCGAGTGGAAAACAGAGAAGGACTCGGTTGCTTTGGGTGCAAGTCTAAATTTTCAGCTCAATGACATGTGGGTCCTACAAGGCAGTCCCTCCTTATCCCTCAAAAGATCTCCAAAATTTGGCAACTGACCAATTCAAATGTTTGGAGTTGAAAACTGAGCTGCATTTGGATAGTTGGGAAAATTCCTCCAAATTCAAATATGTATTTGAATTCTTTGCAAATTTAAGTCCTTTTGGAAAATGGTTAACAAAGCATCTCCAAAATTCATGAAACCTTGCATATCCACTACTTTGGGCCTAAGGAATTCAAATATGAAATCTAATTTTTATGTTAGCTGCTGCAAACAAGAGTTTGAACACAACAGTTTGCATTCCCATTGTGTTTTCCCTCATTTGAAATTTGAGTTGAACATTTAATTCACAATCTGATTTTTAAACCATTCCATTGCACCTGAGACTTCAAATCTGTGGGTTTAATCCACCTAGGGTCCAAGCATGCGAGTAACTCTAAGTTTTGTTTAGAAAGAACTCTCATGTATTATCACATGTGGAAAAAGTTTAAACCAGTCCCATTTTTCATACACAAGACACCAATGTTTGTGCAAACTCAAGTTTCTTTGTATTCATATTTTTTGGACCTTTACAAAAATCCCTAGAATACCCTAAGAGCTCAAATTAAGGTCAAACACACATTTATTTGTAGAAGGCTCAAATGAGCTTTGCTGCAAATGAAATTTGGCCAAGTCTCTGTTTAGGTTGTATCCAAACCACAGTAAACATTTCAGAGTCATTGGGGCCTGTCTAGAAGTACTTATGGTCTTAATAAAATTAACTCTAAACACACATGCATTTCAATTGATACATACATTTATTTGTTTCATGTAGTCACTAAGGTTGAGGAGGAGCCAGAAGTCTTAAGCTTCATAACTCCAGAGGAACAGGTAGCTTACGACCAACAGCAGCAAGGCAAGCTCCGGTTGGCATTAGCCTTTTTATAAATTTTACTGTTTTGAGAACTTACTTTGAGTACCCACTTCATTTATGCATTAGAGTCTTGTTTGAAAACCCAAATGCATAGCCAATAAAACCTTGGTTTGGGCTTAGGTTTTTAAACCTCGATTAGCTACTGCAATGCTATGATAGTGTAGGTTTCGGTACAAGTTGAGTAGTTGAAACTGCTCGCGAGAATAGACTAGAGGCACACTACTCGGGTAAGATAGCAAATGGAACACACGGCAAGAAAAATGAGACCGAGCAGATAGTAAGGGCAGCAGGACTTTGGGGCCTGGGTGCCGTAGACCCGTTTGTGTTGATTGCGGACATAGCCGTGTGCGGGCCTATTGAACAAGCTAGAACAGTACAGAGGACCTACCGGATATATGGGAACCGGGAAACCGATGTAAATCAGGTAGCTGGGTGTTGTGGTATAGCTGGTCGTTCAGAGGGTAGGTTAAGAGCTTGAGGTGTAAATCGGCTGGCGGCACTGCAGATGCGCGTGCAGAGACCTCTTTCTCGGGACGATTGGACCAGTTCAACATTTGGCTGACGGCTGAAAGGTGGTTGCGTACAACGTCCGTGATGGTTGCTGTAGGCAACATCGAGTACGGGCGTACGTGACGGATTATTCGGGTAACCCTGCAGGTGTAAATCGATTATAATCGCCGTCCCTCACGGTCAGTGAGTATCACTTGTTCACTATACCGTGACGTAGAAAGAACAGGCTAGAGTCATGAAAAAGTTGCTGACTGAAAGCTATTCTTTGATTGTTAATGACTTGTTGTAGTTTAGAGCAAATTAAAGTTCTTTTCAACCTTGGGAAAGCACATGAGAGAAATGTGTTTCTTGTTTGATTGCGGCTCTCTTATGTGTCTTGGCGTGAGGTTCTCCACAACTTGCTGCTGAAACTTGAAAGTAAGGTTCAACTATTTAGGCGTGTCCTTTGCAACTTACATTCCCATTTACACTGTAACCCAGCATGTAGAAGTTTCATGTATAGGAAAGACGGGTGAGTTTTGCTGAGCCATCGTGCTCACTGCTTGTGTTTGAAGATTCTGCAGAATGTTATGAGGAGGACACTCCCGAGGAGGAGACGGACCCCCAAGAAGGCAACTCCGTCGAATGGGAGTCGTGCACGCTGCCGTGTTAGTGTGTGTGCGTGCTAGAAGGAACACGTTCACGGGCCGAACGTGAACTCTGTGCTTAGTCTATGCCTGAGAGTATGGACTGAACATATTTTGTTGTAACCATGTCTATAAACTCTTTTATGTAATAAAACTTTGCTTCCGCTTTGTACTTTTTACGTGTGTTATCCGGTGCTGTGCAACGCAGCACCTCTCAGCGTGATCCGGGCTTGTCGAGGCCATGAGGCCCTCGCAGATCTCTGCGAGCAGGTCGCAGCCCTCCTACCGGGTTATGCACCGCAATAGGACACCATTGGCGCCACGATGGTAGAGATCCCCTTCTACTAGCGTGTATCTCTTATCCAACCGAGCGATCCATTCAGCTGATACACGTTCATCGGGAAGGAAATTATCTTTCAAGCAGTCCCAGATCTCCATGATCCATGCATCGGGACCTACTTGAGCATTTGGATCTTGAGCACTGTGTCGCACGGAGCCCCCTGTGACGCTTACTATCCTTGGCGGGCTCCATAGTAACATGGCCGCCGGGACCGCAAGCTTCTAGGTGCTGGTCCCGCCCTCTTCGCCTGGCTCGGCTTGCCAGGCGGTAGGTCGCAGCAACTTCCTTTCAAATACCCACTCAGGCAATGGAGCCCAAGTGGAAGCCTTCCTTGACAGGTCGTCGGCTATTGTGTTATTGGCACGGAGAATATGGCACAAGTCCAACGATAAGAATTCCTTCTCCAACTTCTGTACTTGGAGGAGATAAGCTGCAAGCTGTGGGTCGTTGCAACTACACTCTCCCTTGGCTTGCTTGATGACCAGCTGAGAATCACCCTTGACCAACAACTGCTGGACGCCGAGGGATAGCGCGGTTTTCAACCCGAAGATGAGAGCCTCATACTCCGCCATGTTGTTGGCCACCTTGAATTCAAGTCGCACCATGTACTTGAACTGCTCTCCGGTTGGTGTAATGAGCAGAACCCCCGCTCTGGCACCCTGCTTCCGTGAGGAGCTGTCGAAGTAGAAAGTACAGTAGGGCCCAGTGAATACCGGAGCCCCGGGCTCCGGTTCACCGATGTCCTGGCCCCCTGGCTGGCATGGTGGTGGAGTCCACTCTGCCACAAAGTCAGCTAACGCCTGGCTTTTCACCGCATGGAGCGGTAAGAAGTCCAGCTCAAACTCCGCCAATTCCGCAGCCCATTTAGCTATGTTTCCAGTGGCGTTGGGGCTGTGGAGGACGGTTCTCAGTGGATACGAGATAACCACTGAGATCTTGTGAGCCTGGAAGTAATGGCGCAGCTTCCTTGATGCAACGAGGACTGCATAGAGCAGTTTGTGCACTTCCAGATATCTTGTCTTGGCGTCGTGGATGACTTCGCTGATGAAGTAGACCGGATGCTGGATGGTTCGGACCCTCCTGGAGGGGTCCAAACCGTCATCTAGCAGAGGTCCGGGACTCGGGGGTTTCCGGCTCATGGGCCCGGGACTGCACTCTGGGAGCTTGGACCCAGGTGCACGCCTGTTGCCGGGTCCAGATGGCTGGGACCCGTCTGTTTCTTCTTGGAGTGGTCCAGGACTTGGAGGCCCCTGGCCCCCTGGTCTGAGACTGCATTCTGGTAGGTCGGAACCAGACGCACGCAGGTTGCCGGGTCTAGATGGCTGAGACCCGACTAGTTCTACTTGGGGAGGTCCGTGTCCCGAGGCCCTCAGGCCCCCAGGTCCGGGATTGCATTGCGGGAGCTTGGACCTGGATATGCATTGATCATCAGGTCCGCCTGTTTGGGGCCTGATTATCTCTCCTTCCAAGAGATTTCTTGTGGAGTCTGGGCCCTGTGGCTTCAGACCGACGGCGGTAAGAGCCTTTTCTGGACTTGAGATCGATGGAGTTCCGGCCGCTCTACGACCAAAACCATGCTCATGACCTCTGTTGTGGCAGCGATGTAGAGGAGTAGTGGCTCGCCTTGTTCAGGGGCCACCATGATGGGCAGCGTTGTGAGGAACTTCTTCAGCTCCTGAAATGCCTCATCGGCCTCCTCGGTCCATACGAATGGACCAGTTTTGCGCAAAAGCTTGAAGAACGGAAGAGCCCGCTCGGCCAGTCTAGATATAAACCGACTGAGCGCGGCCAAGTATTTGGTAAGCTTCTGCACGTCCTTGATGTGGGCAGGGGGCCGCATTAGTTCTATCGCCTTAATCTTCTCTGGGTTAGCTTCGACCCCTCGGTGTGAGACCAAGAAACTGAGCAGCTTCCCGACAGAGACCCCGAAGACACATTTGTCTGGGTTCAACTTCGTGCGTGTGGAACGCAGTCTGTCGAAGACTAGGGCCAGGTTGTCGAGCAGAGATGCTTGCGATTTGACCTTTACTACGATGTCATGGACTTAAACCTTGACCAGCTCCTGAATGAGGTTCCCGAATGTCTTGTGCATTGCATGCACAAAAGGGGAGCACATTCTTAAGACCATAAGTCATGGACACATAGCAGTATAGACCGTCTACTATGATGAAGGCAGTGTGCTCTTCATCTTCTCTAGACCTAGGTATTTGGTGTAAAGCTGAATATGCGTCTAGGAAACACTGTAGATCACAGCCAGACGTAGAGTCGACTATTTGGTCTATACAGGGGAGAGGGAACGGATCCTTTGGACATGCCTTATTGAGGGTGGTGTAGTAGATGCACATATGTAGCTTCCCTCCAGCTTTGGGGACGATAACAGGGTTGGCCAACCATCATGGATAGTGGACCTCTTGGATGAAGCCGGCATCGACCAGCTTCTTGATTTCCTCATGATTGAAGTCTTGCCGCTCGATGTATTACTTCCGAGGCTTCTGTTCGACCGGCCTGGCATCGGGGTGGATCCTGGGCATTTCCGATGGTTTCCAGGCAAACACGTCGATATTGGCCCGGAGGAAGTTGACGAGCGTGTCATCCTATTTGCTTCCCAGGCCCCCGGCGATTCGGGTGGTCTGGGCGACATAAGGACCAACTTGGACGGCATTGACCAGTACGTCTTCGCCGTCCGAGGGCTGCACATGGGGTGCAGATGTCGCCCATCGGTGACGCATGCTTGGAGGCGGCTGGCTAGCGTCAGCGTGACCGGAGGCGGCCTACTGTGTTGCTGCCAGCGCTTGGAGCTTTTCGAGCACTGAGACAGCCGGGGTGCGGTCACAGCGGATCTTGAGGATGCCACTCGAGGTTGGCATCTTCAAGACTAAATAGCCGTAGTGGGCTACCGCCATGAACCGGTACAGAGCTGGTATGCCGATTATAGCATTGAAGGGGAGGTGAAGATGGCGCTCTTCATACGGTAGTTCTCAGGCGTCCCGAATGTCACCGGGAGGGAGATACTACCGCATGGGAAGATGGGATTCCGACCTACCCTAGAGAATGGTCTCGAGGGGGTAAGATGGGACATAGGGATCTGCAGCTTCTGGAAAGCTGTCAGACTGATAACGCTGAGGGCCGCCCCGCCATCGATCAAAATGTGGTAGAGCTTCACGTTGGAGATGGTTGGGGCAATAAGGAGAGGCAGCTGCCCGGTGCCTGCCATGTTCTTGGGGCAGTCGGAGGCGTCGAAGCTGATCGGCATCTCCATCCACTTGCGATGTGACGCCAGCCCCGGGACTAGAGTGGCGGCCACCACTGCTCGACGGAGGATCTTGACGGCCTGTCTGTACGAGACATCGGAAGAACCCCCGTACATCACATAGAGCATGTAGGCCACTTGGCTGCCGGCTTGGCCAGACCTACCCGCTCTGGAGCGGGTGGTGGCCTCATCGTCTCCCACCTAGAGACGATGGTGAGTTGGGCGAGAATGATCGCCATGAGAAGTGATGTTTACCATGGTCACGAGGAGAGCGCACAAAGTCCCCCCTACCTGACACGCCAAATGTCGGAGTGCGAGCTGCGACACTCCTCCCGGCCTGCTGGAAAACAGCCCGCGATGTTCTTTTTTTCCGGAGGGGGCTTGGCGCCCTTTGCGACCTGGGCTCGAGGGAGCGGATGAACACAGGGATTTACGTGGTTCTGGCCGCCGGAGCGTAATATCCTACGTCCACGAGTGTGCTTGTTCTATTGCTTGAGCGTGAGTGCTTGTGCGTTGTGTGATCTTGAGGGCGTGGAATCGGAACCCTTTGCAGGGTGGTCACCCCGGTCCTTTTATAGTTTAAGGCCGGGGTGGTTACAATGAGGCCTGGGGCCCGACAGGTGGCCCCAAAGCTTTGAATATCCTATACACGATCTAGGGCTTCATCCTCTGAGTGCCCCTGACCACGTGTGAGGTGATGATGAAGACACCATCTTGTCGCTGCGTCTTCTCGCCCTGCTTGGGCGGCATCGTGCCGTTAGGCGGCACTGTATCATTGTCATGCCTTCGCCTTGTCTTGTCACCATAATTCACCATAATGGTGAACAAGCATAGGACGGAGGCGTGCGTAGTGCGCCATGCTTCTGGGGAAGGCGCGAGCCTTACATGCGAAGCCTGACAGCGCACTTTCTTCTTGACCTCGTCGTCCCACGGCCCACGACTGGTCGTGGGGCACGTGGCGGCTCCGGAGCTCTCCTTAGTGGGGGGCGGCTTGGAGCTAGGAGACACGTCGGGGCTCCGGACCTCACCTCAGCGGGGAGGCTCTGGCCGGAGCCTGGAGCACGTGTCTACACCGAAGCTGTCCTCAGCGGGGAGGCAGCTCGGAGCCCGGGGAAACGTGGCAGCTCCAGATCTCACCTTAGTGGGGAGGCTCAGACCGGAGCCCGGAGAACGTGTCAGCACTGGAGCTCTCCTCAGCAGGGAGGCGGCTTGGAGCACGGGGACACGTGGCATCCCCGGACCTAAACCCAGCAGGGAGGCTTCGGACCGGACCCAGGGCACGTGTCGGCTCTGGAGCTCAAGCGAACGCGGTAGCCCCAGGGCTGACCATGGGGCCGAAGGCACATGGCTTATGCTGGGGTCTGCCCACTATGCTGCGGTCTGCCCACTAGGCTGTGTTATACCCACTACGCGGGGGTACCCGGTCTGCAATGTACCGACAATTTTGGATACTCGTTGGGTACCCGCGGTGCAAAATAAAAACCCGCATCCACCCCGCGACAAGTCGGGTCGGGTGCGGGCTAGACCCACGGGTGGAAAATCCCGCCCGCACCCGTCAGGTACCCGCACCCGCAGGTGGGATTGCCATCCCTAAATTCCTCAAACGCTTCTTCAGAGAAAGGTGGACTGCCAATCCAACCGTTCCTCATTAAAAAAGAGCTTCAACAAGATTTCTTTCTTTTTAAGAAAAGATTATAAAGCTGGGAGCTCATTTCGCAGGAGATGACCTGTAATACCCTCAATTTTGTATCCACGCATGCATACATATTTCATATAGAGAAACATTTTAAATAAAGTAGAATGGGAGAAAGATAGTTAAAAAGAGCTGATTCCAATTCACCGAGGAGCGTTGTCGACACTTCCCGCGGCCCGCTTGCCACGTGGCGTCTTCGAAGCTCATCTCTGCGGAGGGGGTGAGGTCCGGCAATGCTGGCTACGTGGCAGGCTCGGAGCTCGCCTCTGAGGATGGGGCGAGGTCCGGCCCTGCTGGACACGTGTTGCCTTCGGAGCTAGTCTCTGCGGAGAAGCGAGGCTCAGCCCCGCGGGACACGTGTTGGCTTCGGAGCTAGTCTCTGCAGAAAACCGAGGCCCAGCTCCGCGGGACACGTGGCGCTTTCGGAGCTCACCCCTGCGGAAGGGATGAGGTCCGACTCTGCCAGACACGTGTCAACTTCGGAGCTCACCCCTGCGGAAGGGATGAGGTCCGGCTCCGCTAGACACGTGTCACCCTCGGAGCTCGCCTCCGAGAGTTCCGACACTGCTGGACACGTGTCGTCCTCGGAGCTCACCTCCGAGGAGAAGAGAGGTCCGACACTACAGGACACGTGTCGTCCTCGGAGCTAACCTCCGAAGAGAAGCTAGGTCCGACACTACGGGACACGTGTTAACCTCGGAGCTCGTCCCTGAGGGGAAAGGAAGTCTGATGCTGTTGGACACGTGGCACTCTCGGAGCTCGCCTCCGAGAGGTCCGGTCCGCTGGACACGTGTCACCCCCGGAGCTCGCCTCCGAAATATCCGGCGCTGTTGGACACGTGGCACTCTCGGAGCCCACCTCCAAGGAGAGGGGAGGTCCGGCACTGACATGTGGCGCCCCCAAAGCTCGCCTCTGAGGGAGAGGGAGGTCCCGCCCACCAGACACATGGCACATGCAGAGCTCGCCTCTGAGGGAGAGGGAGGTCCGATCCCGCCCGACACGTGGTGCACGCGGAGCTCGCCTATGAGGAAAAGGGAGGCCCCGCTCCGCTGGACGTGTGGCAGGTCCAGAGCTCGCCTTTGAGGAAACGCAAGGACCGGCCACCGCTGAACACGTGGTGCCTCCGGAGCTCACAGCTGCGGAGGTGACGAGATCCTTAAGTGGTTTTTCTCCTGTGCGCACGGGAATACCCGGTACTGAGGAAACCGACATGATTTCCACGTTGCTACCGCACCAAATCAATTGGAGATAAGTTGTTAAGATCCAAAACAAATTGAATAGGACTCTTATTTGAAATCCAATCAGAGTAGGACTCTTCCTTATTCCTTTATAAATAGAACCCGAAAACCCCTTTGGCCGTAACAACTTTTCCCAAGTCGACAATTTAGAGGCCCTAGCCCCCAACTCGCCGAGTTAAACCCCCTTCGCCGGAGTTTAGCCACCGGTGAGACCGCCGACGAACCCTGTCACGATCGCTGTCGCCGGAAGAGAGCCGACGATCTGTCCTGCTGCCATTGCTAGGAGGAAGGCCGAGGTAGGTCTTCGTTACCACCTTACGTCATCATCGCGGTTTCTACGCATCTGTTTCTTCGAACAGAAGCTTTTTTGTGTGGACAGATCACGTGTTGATCGGTTTTGATGGTGGAATTGATCTAGATCTTGAGTCAAGATCATCACCATGTCCACACTTAATCCTTACACCCTTGTTCACCATAAAACCCCATGCAAGCCCATTAAAACATGCAAGAACACGTACAAACTGGTTTAATAAAACAGCACCATAGGATTTGCATTCATCGACATCATTGCATCTTGAATAGAGTTGTGCACGATGATTGATTGCTGTAAATCTTGTATGTGCGTGATCGTGAGTAGAAGGACAAGCTCAGGGAGCCATCTACGAAGGACTACAGCATCATAACTTTGAGGCACGTGAGCAACCGGAGCCACAGGAGCAAGGCAAGTGCCCCTTGACCATATTGATCCCATGTTTTGAAAACTGTTTTGTTTGCGAAAATGTGTATGCTTGAGTCAACTTGATGGGAAACCCATTCATAGGGGTTTACTAGTTTTGATAAACTATCCTTGTCGCCAGGGAAAGTTTATTAGTCGGGTATGGTCGTTTTTGCTTTTTGCTTCGCTTAAGCTACGGGATACGGGAAGGCGAAGTAGAACATGTCTAAGTACTGCACTCATATGAATAATGATAATGAGAACTTGATGATAATAATGAGCATAGAATCGGGGGAGATCTAGGCAAGCTTGGTTTGTGGATGTGGTAGAATGAGATGGTGGTTTACTTGCATAGATCTAAGGACCGGTTCATGCCAGCACATGCCAGCAAAACAGTGCCACCACAAGGCCAAATATGGGTGCGGCTTAGCTAACTAATTAGGTAAGTTGCTAGATTGTTATGGACCGTGGAAGGCATGGGGAATGGGAGTCGAGAGAGGACTGCCCTGGGAACTGCATGGCACAAGAGGGGGCCCGTAGGTGGGAGAATGGTAATTCGAGCCTGCTGGTGAAACCTTAGTGAGTCCATACATCTAGTAGCCACTTTGTAAAGGCTATTTTGTGATCTCTTGGCCATACACCGACGGTTGTGTACTGGTATAATGGAGGTTCTGCAGTCGCCGACGGGTGACGAAATCACAAACTTGTTGGTAAAGTGGTGCAACCTCTTAAGTGTGTAAAAATATCATGATAGCCGTGCTTACGGTCACAAGCGCCTGGCCAACTCACATGATTAGAGGGAAATTTGGAATGGAAACTTGGGATGGTTATTTGGTTATGGTTATGATATAGTTATTGGATTGGTTTCGGGACTGTTGAGTCATGACAATGAGTTTGGTTATATGATTATGAGATGGATATGAACATGAGATGGTTATTATGAGCCTGAGATAAAGTTGAGAAAGATTAATGGTTGGTTGAGACATGGAAAGTGGTGAATTATGAAGGAGGTATGTTGCTGTTTTACTTAAGTATATGTTGGGATTAAATTCACTTAAAGAATAGTTGCTGTTTTATCGTGTTTGTGAAATAAACTTTGTTTTCTGCAATGAGCCTTTTGTTCCATACCTTGCTGTAAGCTACATGTCATACTTTTCCCGCACTTGCTGAGTATGACATGTACTAACCCTTGCATTATCATACAAACATCAGCAACAGGAGAGGAGTACTTCGGAGATCATGTGGAGTACTAGGCATGCGAACTACCGTCAACTTGCCTGTGGAGTTGAAGATGGAGCCGCTGCTGTTTAGTTTTGCCCCCGCTATCGTTTAGAGACTTCCGCTGCTAGAATAAGTTAGAGACTTCCGCTGCAAGAATAAGTTAGAGATTGATGTAATAAAGTACCTAAACCCTATTATTCGTGGTTATATTCTGAATTCAGATTGTGGATTACATGTGTATGTGTGATGAACATCCTGGGAACACATATGCATTAGCTGGGTTCTGTGTTTTACGGGACCGGGTGTCACAGATTTGTATCAGTGCCACATTGACCGTAGGACACAAGACTAGGTAGAATGCACAGATTGGAATCAGAACCACGTTGGCCGTAGGACGCAAGCCTAGGTAGAATGCACAGATTGGCATCAGAACCACATTGACCGTAGGATGCAAGCCTAGGTAGAATGGACGCTCTAAAACACATAGGCACACCCCTCGAAACTTCTATTTTCGAAAGCTGCTTGCTGCTGCACTTCCTTGTCAATTCAACCACCGCAAAGTGCTATTCTCAGCTCCTCTTTTCTCTTCTTTTGGATAGCCACACCTTTTCTTCCCTGCTCCATAACTTCTGATGTATTGGAGTTATTTCTTCCTTCTCAAAGCTTTCGAATGTCCCATTTATAGATGGCGCTGGTGTTCCCGATCAACGCCATCTAACCATACATGGACTGCCAACTCACTATGGCGTGCGCCCATGCAAGGACGACCCTCATCACATGGCGGGAACAGCAGCAGTTCACATGATTAAGTTTAGGACTCCCATTGAATAAGCTTGAATAGGAGTGGTGTGAACTTTTGTGATGATTGCTTGTGTTTGAGTGCTTAGTGTGAGTTGTGGGACGCTTCAGAGTTGTCCACATCCACACATAGTAGAGAGATGTGATGTGTTTCGGCACTTGTTCACATCCTCATTAATAAAAGAAGTTATTAGTTCATAACCCTTGATGCATATAGGTTGGGGGATCAATTTAAACTTCTAACTTCTATTCAACTCAACTATCTCTCACAGATGGTGAGAGAAAACAGCGGCCATCAAAGAAGGAACGTTCGTGGCAACCAGGAACCACAAGAGGATGGCCACGATGAAGTTTCTGAGAATGTTGACCCCGGGGCTGGTGCAAACAACCATGAATGGTTGATGGCTATGCAGAATCAGCTCATGCAAACTATGATCCAAACTTTGGGTCAGCTGCAAGCCAACAACAACAACAACAACCCTAACCTATTCCTGCACACCCACCACCACCGCCACCACCGCCGGCTCACAACACACTGGGAGAGTTCATGAAGACTCGACCGCCCACTTTTGCACAAGCTAATGATCCCATGGAGGCTGATGATTGGTTGAAATCCATGGAGAAGAAGCTTGCCATTGTTCAGTGCAATGATCGGGAGAAAGTTCTCTTCGCATCGCACCAACTTATGGGAGCAGCCGCTGACTGGTGGGACGCTCTTTGCAATGCTCATGTCAACCAGGAGACTATCACTTGGACTGAGTTCAAGGAGAGTTTCCGCTCTCATTACGTCCCTGCTGGAGTCATGATGCTCAAAAGGCAAGAGTTCGAAGGTCTCCGCCATGGAAAGAAGAGCGGGAATGAGTAACTCAACAAGTTCACGCAGCTTTCAAGGTATGCCCCCGAGGATGTCAAATCGGATCAAAGGAAGCAATACTTGTTCATGAGAGGGTTGAACAATGAGATCCAAGTTCAACTGCTCAACAATGACTATGCAAACTTCTAGAAGCTAGTTGACAAAGCTATAGTGGTTGAGAGCAAGATCTGTGAGATCGAGCAAGAGGGCAAGAGAAAGATGTCATGCCAGCCAGAAGGGAGCAATGCACGTCCACGTTTCATGCCCCCAGCTGCACCACAGTCTAGCTCGTCCGCTTCTACTTTTCGCCCTAATCAACCACCACAGCAACGTCCTGTTATGCAAGCACCTCGTGTGCCTTTTCCTCCTGTGCCCCGACCCAACATGGGCGCCTATGCTCAAAACCACCCTCGCCCTAACGTCCCTGCTGTCATGGGAAACAAGGCATGCTTTTCATGCAGAGAGACGAGACACGTTGCAAGTCAGTGCCCGAGGAAAGGACTTGGACAGCCAACCAACATGCCCAAACAGAACCCACGGCCAAACAGAGGAGCTACGCAAGGTAACCGTGGGCAGCACAACTACGCTCGGGGCAACGTGAATCATATCTCCGCTGAGGAAACGCAACAGACTGAGGATGTCGTGATTGGTATGTTCCTTGCCAACTCCAACCCAGCCACTGTTTTATTTGATTCTGGAGCATCGCATTCATTCATATCATCCAAGTATGTTGCCAAGTATAACCTGCCCATATCACACATGAAATATACCATGTTGGTTAATTCTCCCGGTGGAGAGATGAGGACTAATATAGTATGTCCAAAAGTAAACCTTAAAATAAGGGGGGTAGACTTCCTTGCCAACCTTATTGTCTTGGATTCTCAAGGGTTTGATATAATACTTGGAATGGATTCGTTAAGAAAGCACAACGGAGTGATCCAATGTGCTGAGAGGAGCGTGCAGTTGACAAATGAGCACGGAACTCGTATTGAGTTCGAGTCAGCCCAACCGGCAACCGAGAAGGCAACGCTGAACCACGTCGAAGAAGCAACATTGGAAAGCATTCCGGTGGTTCAAGAATTTTTGGACGTGTTCCCGGAAGAACTTCCAGGTATGCCACCTGACCGGGACATTGAGTTTGCCATTGATTTGGTACCTGGAACTGCACCTATAGCAAAGAGGCCATATAGGATGCCCGTTAATGAACTAGTGGAACTTAAGAAGCAAATTCAGGAGCAGCTACAAAAGGGTTTTATTCACCCAAGCTCGTCACCGTGGGGAGCCCCCGTGCTCTTCGTGGACAAGAAGGATGGGACCCAAAGGATGTGTGTGGATTATAGGTCTCTCAATGAGGTGACGATCAAGAATAAATACCCACTGCCCCGTATAGAGGACCTGTTTGACCAAATGAAAGGTGCCCGAGTTTTCTCCAAGATTGATCTTCGGTCGGGATACTTCCATCTGAAGATTAAGCCCTCCGACGTACCCAAGACTGCATTTCGAACACGGTATGGTTTGTATGAATATACTGTTATGTCTTATGGATTAACGAATCCACCCGCATACTTCATGTACCTCATGAATAAGGTCTTCACGGAGTACTTGGACAAGTCCGTCGTGGTTTTCATCGACAATATCATTGTGTATTCGAAAAGCGAGAAGGAACATGAAGAACATTTGAGATTAACATTGCAGAAACTGCGAGAGCATCAATTGTATGCCAAGCTCAGCAAATGTCAATTTTGGCTAAAGGAGATATCGTTCCTAGGCCACATCATCTCCGAGGAAGGAGTGTCGGTTGATCCCGGAAAGTGGGAGATGTTTTGAAGTGGAACCAACCGCAGAACGTGAGGGATATTCGGAGTTTCCTTTGGATGGCTGGATACTATCGCCGGTTCATCAAGGATTTCTCCAAAATAGCGAAGGCTATGACTGAATTGCTAATGAAGGGAAAAGCATTTCAGTGGACACCAGCGTGTCAAGAAAGCTTCGAGGAGCTCAAGAAAAGGCTAACCACAGCGCCGGTTTTGGTATTGCCGGACGTGAGCAAGAGCTTCGACATATATTGTGACGCATCAAGACAGGGCTTGGATGTGTGATCATGCAAGAAGGACAAGTGGTAGCCTATGCATCAAGACAATTAAAGAGACACGAGCTGAATTACCCCACGCATGATTTGGAACTTGCAGCTGTGGTGCATGCATTAAAGATTTGGAGACATTATATCCTTGGCCACCGATGTGAGATCTATACGGATAAAAAAAGCCTCAAGTATATATTCACGCCAACGGATCTAAATTTGAGGCAACGTCGATGGTTGGAACTCATCAAGGATTATGATGTTGGAATCAACTATCACCCCAGAAAGGCCAATGTAGTATGTGAGACCTATGTGTGCTGAATACATTGGCAATTAGGATAAAAGTTAGCATTAACATTCAACGTTTTGAATATTGCCAAAACATTCTTCTGTGGCAAGGTCCGACAAGTTTTTTGTTAGGTCCGCCAAGTGTTGGCAAGGTCCGGAGAGCTCCTGCAAGGTCCGGAGAGCTTCTGTGAGGTCCGGAGCTTGTTTTTTAGGGAGCTCCCGTGAAGTTCAACTCGTAGAACTGCAGCGTCTTGTTTTTGCTTTTAACTCGCAATGTTTCAAACTTGCTTTATGGGAAGGTTTGCTTAGTATTAATTTGCTAAGTTTTTGGTGTGTTTTGGTGGTTATGGCTGTTATCATTTGATATGGTTTGCAACATGCTTATGTGACGTGCTCATGTAAGGTGTTGTTTATTCATGTGCAGGTGTTGCTTGAGTTCAAGACATGGCTGGTGACGGGATCCTTGGACTAGTCTCAGGGAGGAGATGAGGTTCCAACAACCAAGTTCGGGAGGAGCTGTGGCTGAGTTGATCGGGAGGTCGCGCAGCATGTTTGGATGAAGGGCAGTGCATATGAAGGTTGCGTGTACGTCGTTGGAAGGTGTTTGCACGTGTGCAAGGAGTGCATGGACGTAGCAACATTGTTCCAAGTCGTGATGAAGAGAAGTGGACGTAAAGAATTGGTCGGAAAGGTCCAACCGGCTGGATTGCGTACTCAGGCTGAGGCTGAGTCGGATATGGCTCAAATATGGAAGATTTGAGTTGGTTATGATAGGATTTCGTGCTAGGCACGAAGTTGAGTTGTTTTAGGAATGTTTAGGACGTTCCTAAGGTGTTTGGAAGTCTCACGATTGCTTTTATCTACGAATAGGAGAATCCTGAGCAGTTATGGTAAGTTAGGATACGAGTCCAATTAGGAGTAGGAGTCCTAGATTGGATTGTTTAGCCTGAGGGCTGGCTATAAAAGCAAGGGAGGCCAGAGCTCTCGTGGGCAGAGAACTTTGGGCTGTTCCTCTTGTGTTTCTATTGAATAAAGTTCATAGTTTCGAGGAGCTTTTGTGCCTTGTTCGTCCGACTTGTTTTTCGTCAAGTCTTTCTCGCCGAGTTTCTGGACAGACCGATGTTGCTTCGGTGTTTGGTTCATAACTCGAGTTTTACAGATCCGATTGACGTGATTCTTTTTGTGTTGTCTTCATAACTCAATTATCTATCATCTGTGAAGTTTTCAAGAGCTTCGGATCTGTAGTTTTTGAGATACACGAGTTTCTTTGCAGCGTTGCAGATCTGTTTTATATCGGGTAGAACAGATTGATCTTCGTTTAATGTTTTTATCGTATCTCAAGTTTTACTTCGTGTTTTCAAGTGATTATTGTTGCATTAGATCCGTGACTTGATTCTCTACCTCTCTACTTGATTTGTCATGGTTGAACACATTTGAAAACACTTGCACACACGGTTTCTTTAACCGATTGATTTTTGCTGAGGGGTTTTTGTTGTTTCTGCTGCGAAAAGTTTTAATCTACCATTCACCCCCCTCTGGTAGCTTTTCACGTGCTCTTCGATCCTACAATTGGTATCAGAGTCAAGGTGCTCTAATCTTTGTGATTTGCACGTGTTTTGACTAACCATCATGGAGAAGTACTCCGCAAAACCTTGTGTGTTCAATGGCATCGATTTTCAGGTTTGGAAGGCGCGGATGGAGGCCTACATACAGGTGCAAGGCTTCACCATATGGGAAAAGGTCTACCGGAACTTCGATGTACCACCCAACGATCAAGTTACGGCTGCGAACATGAGAGATGTTGACAACAACAACAAGGCTCGCAACTTGATCATCCAAGGATTGACTCAAAGCGACTTCGACCGTGTTGCACACCTCCGATCTGCATATGATGTTTGGAAAGCTCTTTGTGACTACCATGAAGGATCCAATACGATCAAGGAGGTAAGGCAAGATATGTTCAAGAAAGAATACATGCATTTTGAGATGCAACCCGGTGAGTCAATTGACGACCTTTTTTCTCGCTTTAATAAAATTCTCAGCAACTTGCACAGTGTCAATGTTAACTTTTCAGATGCTGAAAATGCTAGACAATTGTTAGGAGCATTAGATATGTCAATTTGGGAGATAAAATTTACATCTATTCGTGAATCTACTGTCATGAGTTCTCTTACTTTAGACGTGCTTTATTCTAAATTGAAAACTAATGAAATTGACATCATCTCACGTAAAAACCCCAACAAGTCTATTGCATTTGTTTCGCAACGTGACATATCTAGTTCTAGTCAATCATCGTCTAGTGGTGCACTCTCTTTGCTGTCCTCTATAACCCTTGAACAGATTGAAGAGTTTCCAGAGGAGGAGCTTGCACTCATCTCTACTCCGTTCTCAAAAGCATTGCAAAATGTGAGAACTAGAAGGAGAGGAAGCTCCGGACCTCAACGATGTTTTGAATGTGGTAAGACAGGACATTTTCGTACGGAGTGCCCTAACCTTTCAGGTCCGACTTCACGTGAAGAAAAGCAAACAAGGCCGAAGAAATCGTTTGCAAAGAAGAAGAAGAAGAAAGATTTATCAATGCGCAACATAGTGCATAGTATGATCTCTGCACTTCAAGATTTCGGCTCAAGTGATGTGGACACCGGTAGTGATGAAGATGAAGAAGCTATGGAAATATGTGCTGCATGGCGAACAAGTCAAGTTCAAGCTCCGAGGAGGCAGAACACAACAGCGACGATGAAGAGGTATGTCCCACTTGCGAAGAAATGTGTGATGATATTTCTCGTGCCAATGTTATATGAAAGAAAAAGGATAAAAAACTTAGGAACAATGCTGTTAAAATTGAATCACTAGAATCTGAAATTAATCATTTAAAAACTTTGATTTCTAGTGATGATTCTTGTTCCTCATGTGATTTGATTTATGAACAATTATCCTCTTTAAGAAGTGCACACGCATCTACACTTAATAAAATTGAACTTGAAATTGAAAAGAACAAAGAGCTTGCTGCACTTAATGATAAAAATTTGAAAGATGCTTGTTGTTCTACAATTGATTTGCATTGTTCTTCATGTGATGATCTGAATAAGAAACTAAATGATGCTATGAATGAGATTTCTATTTTGAACAATGCTTTACGTGTGTATGAAGTTAAATATTGTTCAAATTGCAAACTAAAAGGAAAAACTTCATGTGAAAACTGCTTTGATCTGTCCAATAAACTTGATGACATGCATAGGACACTAGATCGGTTTTCTAATGCAAATAAGAACCTAAACTTGCTGCTGAATTCTTCCAAGTCTTGTAATGATAAAACTGGTTTAGGTTTTAATTCTCATGCTCATGCTAAGGCACACCCACCTAAAGTTGTAAAGTCATTAAGAAGCGGTTTGATTCAAACAGCTCCTAGACAAAAAGAGGTGATTTTCAAATCTGCAGGAGTACTGTCCCATTCGGGTTCTAATAAACGTGTTGCTTGCTCATCTAGACATGATAATAAGGTTATTTTTCATTGTACCTACTGTGGTAGAGATGGTCATGTCATGGATTTTTGTTATAGACTAGCTAAACACGATAAGAAACAAAGAATACTTGCTAGATCACATAACAACCAAGCAAAATCTGCTAGACCGAATGTTCGGAGCTTGCAACCTGCTGTAATGAGTCAAAAACTTACTTCCGGACCTACTGTTTTTTGTGCTACATATAACACATCTTCTAAGTCAGTAGTTGGGAACAAAAATTTTCGATGTTTGGCTCATAAACCTGCTGTACCTTCTAGCTTTCGCGTGTTATTCCTGTTGGACGTCGTGTGACTCAGTACTGGATTCCTAAAAGTCTTTTAACTAACGCCAGTATTGAGTCATCGACGTATTGTGCTGCTGTGTAGGTTTCACGTTTGAGGAAGGAGAACATTTGGATTGTGGATTCAGGTTGCTCACGCCACATGACCGGTAACAAAGAATGGTTCTCCTCTCTCTCTTTTGTGTCACGTGTAGAAAATGTTACTTTCGCCAATAACTCTTCTACTCCCATAATTGCTAAAGGTTCGGTTAGAGTAAACAATCTCTACACTTTGAAAGATGTGGCACTTGTTAAAAAATTGAAATACAACTTGCTTTCGGTTTCACAATTGCTAGATGAAAATCTAGAGGTTAGCTTTGCTAAAAAATTGCTGCAAGGTTGTAGATTCAAAAGGTGAGCTTTTGTTTAACATGTCTAGGTTTGGAAGAGTTTTTAAAGCTGATTTTGATTTGTCAACTTCTAAGCATCGGTGTCTAGTTGCTAATGATACAAAGGATCTATATTTTTGGCATCGTAGACTTGGTCACATAGGCTTTGATCATCTCACTCTTGTTAGTGCTCTCGATCGCATACGTGGGCTGCCGAAGCTTAAAAAGGACAATGATATTGTGTGCTCTTCTTGTAGACATGCTAAGTTTATTGCAGGTTCACATGCTCCTCTCACAATGACCATGACAGCTGAACCAGGACAACTTTTACATTTTGACACAGTAGGTCCGGCACGTGTTCAATCCTTCGGAGGTAAATGGTATGTGCTTGTGATTGTTGATGATTATTCCAGATATTCTTGGGTTTATTTTATGGCATCTAATAATGAAGCTTTTAGTCATTTTAGAACTTTATTTCTTAGATTATCTATTGATCACCCAGGATCATTAAAAGCAATTAGAAAGTGATAACGGAACTGAATTTAAAAACCATTCCTTTGATCACTTTTGTGCTGAAAATGGAATAGATCATCAATACTCTTCACCCTATGTACCACAAAAAAATGGTGTCGTAGAAAGAAAGAACAGGACCTTAGTTGAGATGGCTAGGACTATGCTTGATGAATATCAAACTCCTAGGAAATTTTGGGCTGATGCAATTGCAACCGCTTGTTATGTCTCAAATCGTGTTTTTTGCGTGCTAAGCTTGGAAAACCCCATATGAGCTCCGGTTTGGACATAGGCCTAGTGTTACACACTTTTGGGTTTTTGGTTGCAAATGCTTTGTTAAGAAACATGGTAATCTTGATAAATTTGAAGCTAGATCTGTTGATGGCATGTTTCTTGGTTATCCATCTCATACTAGAGGCTACCGTGTGCTTTTACTTGACACTAACAAAATTGTGGAGACTTGCGAGGTTTCTTTTGATGAAGCTAGCCCAAGTACTAGCTCCGATTTTGCAGGTCCGGATCCATATCCGCAGGGGGAGAGTATTTTTATTGGAGAAGATGAAGAAGTGGTGCTGCTGCCCAAAAACTCGGAAGTAAATAACGATCAAGCTGCTGATTTTACACCACAACCTGCACCAACAGTCACTACTGCTGGTTCGGACCTTCCTCAATCAACAAGCTCTCCTAATCAAAGGTCCGAACATGAAGAAGAAGGTGCTTGTGAAGTGTCTACTCCCCTCCGAGTACTCAAAAGTCATCCTCCACAACAAATCATTGGAAGCTTGCATGAACGAGTCACTCGGTCCAGGTTTTGCGATCCAAACTCTCATGCTCATTCTGCTTTTGTTGCTTCTTTTGAACCCAAGGATATATCACACGCACTCACTAATGAATCTTGGATTAATGCCATGCAAGAAGAGTTAGAAAATTTTGAATGAAATTAACTTGTACCTCCACCTCAAGGTCACACATTAATTGGAACTAAATGGGTATTTAAAAATAAGCAAAGTGAGGATGGGGTTGTGGTTAGGAATAAAGCTAGGTTGGTTGCTCAAGGTTTCACTCAAATTGAAGGTCTAGATTTTGATGAAACATTTGCTCCTGTTGCTAGATTAGAAGCTATAAGAATTTTATTAGCATTTGCTGCATCTAAAGGTTTCAAGTTATATCAAATGGATGTTAAAAGTGCTTTTCTTAATGGCTACATAGAGGAGGAGGTTTATGTTAAGCAGCCACCGGGTTTTGAAAATCCAAATTTTCCTAATCATGTTTACAAACTGTCCAAAGCCTTGTATGGTCTAAAACAAGCCCTAGAGCATGGTATGATAGGTTAAAAACATTCTTACTTGAAAAGGGGTTTACCATGGGCAAGGTTGATAAAACTCTTTTTGTACTTAAGCATGGCAATGACTCATTATTCGTTCAAGTGTATGTCGATGATACTATCTTTGGTTGTGCTTCTCATCATCTCGTGTCCAAGTTTTCAGCTATGATGAGTTCAGAATTCGAGATGAGTATGATGGGAGAACTCACATACTTTTTGGGGCTGCAAATCAAGCAAACAAAAGAAGGAACTTTTGTGCATCAAACTAAGTATACAAAGGACCTTCTTAAGCGCTTCAACATGGACAAATGCAAGCCTCTTCGGACACCAATGGGAACAGCAACAACACTTGAACTTGACGAAGATGGTGACCCGGTCGATAAAAAACGAATACAGAAGTATGATTGGATCACTTTTGTATCTCACGGCGTCAAGACTGGACATACAATTCAGCGTATGTCTTTGTGCACATTCTCAAGCTTCTCCACGTGCTTCACATCGCCAAGCCATCAAAAGGATTCTCAGGTACCTACATGGAACTCAAGAATTTGGCACTTTTTCTTCCTTCTTCCTCAACCGTTTCTTTGAAAGCTTTTTCGGATGCTGATTTTGGGAGTTGTAGGATTGATAGGAAAAGTACTTCGGGTGCTTGTCATTTTCTTGGTAATTCACTTGTTGCTTGGTCCTCTAGAAAACAAAGTTCAGTTGCACAATCCACGGCCGAATCTGAATATGTAGCTGCGGCTAGCGCTTGCTCACAAAATCTTTGGATTGTTCAAACACTTAAGGACTATGGGGTTGATTTAGATAGTGTTCCACTGTTTTGTGATAACACTAGTGCAATTTGTATTGCTAAAAACCCCGTGAAACACTCTAGAACTAAGCACATTGACATTAGGTATCACTTTCTTCGTGATAATGTTGAAAAAGGAAACATTGGGCTTCACCATGTCGATACCGAACAACAATTGGCTGATATTTTTACAAAACCTTTGGATTTCACTCGTTTTTATTTCATTCGTAGTGAAATAGGGGTTATGCATCCTCATGGCTTAAATTTAGGGGGAGTTTTTGAAACATTGAAAGTCTATGTGTGAATCTGAAACTAAAATAATATGAGCATAGTATTTCATACATATATGACTTTGTGATTCCTTTTACAGGCTGAAAGTTCTTACTACATTACTCATGTTATACATTTTGTAGTTTTTGCCATGACTAGTAATTGGAATAATTACTTACACTAAATCTGGTCATGATCGAACTTTCTTGCTGTTTTGAACTTGTTGCGTGCTCACAAGTGCTTTTAATCATAAAAAAATTAATCAAGTGATCAGCTCACATGTTGAGTTTCCAAATAAAAAATTGAGAAAAGATCAAGAGAATATCCATGCATCGCACTTCTTCTTTTGAGATTTCTTATCATTGCACTAAGATATGAACTTGGAAGGAATTGTGTATGACTAAAACCATGTCCTTGAGCTTCTGATTGTCAAATGACATAGGCTTGGCTTGGTTGGTTAGAATAAGGCTGATGTGGCATATAATCTCTTGCAAATATCATATGATCAACTTTGTGCCTTAAATGATTATGAATAATAAAAATGCAGCAACAAGTGTCATGTTTTCAGGTTTTGAAATAGTTGAGTAAAGGAGATCATGACTTGTTTAAACTGAAAAATACATTTGATCTCTAGCATGGCTTACACTACTTTATGTATCTCATTGATGTGATAGTGTAAGTAACCTGATAGTATGACTTGGATGAGCTTTGTTTTGTATGTATATGTTATAATATGCTCATAACATTTAAAAATTTCTCTTTTGAACCTTGCTGAATACATTGTCAAAGGGGGAGAAATATGTATAAGGAGAGATTTTTTTACACTTTGCATATGTTATAGACTTTCTTCCTTCTCTGATTTTAAAAAATGGGGAGAAATTAATACAGGGGGAGAAATGAGTTTTCAAAGCTTTTCAAAACTTTTCATAAGCCAATGTTCGGATTTTAATTGGTGTTGCCAATGCATTCATCAAGGGGGAGATTGTGAGACCTATGTGTGCTGAATACATTGGCAATTAGGATAAAAGTTAGCATTAACATTCAAAGTTTTAAATATTGCCAAAACATTCTTCTGTGGCAAGGTCCGACAAGTTCTTTGTTAGGTCCACCAAGTGTTGGCAAGGTCCGACGCAAGGTCCGGAGACCTCCTGCAAGGTCCGGAGAGCTTCTGTGAGGTCCGGAGCTTGTTTTTTAGGGAGCTCCCGTGAAGTTCAACTCGTAGAACTGCAGAGTCTTGTTTTCGCTTTTAACTCGCAATGTTTCAAACTTGCTTTATGGGAAGGTTTGCTTAGTATTAATTTGCTAAGTTTTTGGTGTGTTTTGGTGGTTATGGCTGTTATCATTTGATATGGTTTGCAACATGCTTATGTGACGTGCTCATGTAAGGTGTTGTGGTTTTCGAACTAACGTGAGTCAAGTCGAGGACTTGTGCTCGGAAGAATTGGTTGTTTATTCATGTGCAGGTGTTGCTTGAGTTCAAGACATGGCTGGTGACAGGATCCTTGGACTAGTCTCAGGGAGGAGATGAGGTTCCAACAACCAAGTTTGGGAGGAGCTGTGGTTGAGTTGATCGGGAGGTCGCGCAGCATGTTTGGATCAAGGGCAGCGCATATGAAGGTTGCGTGTACGTCGTTGGAAGGTGTTTGCTCGTGTGCAAGGAGTGCATGGACGTGGCAACATTGTTCCAAGGCGTGATGAAGAGAAGTGGACGTAAAGAATTGGTCGGAAAGGTCCAACCGGCTGGATTGCATACTCAGGCTGTGGCTGAGTCGGATATGGCTCAAATATGGAAGATTTGAGTTGGTTATGATCGGATTTCGTGCTAGGCACGAAGTTGAGTTGTTTTAGGAATGTTTAGGACGTTCCTAAGGTGTTTGGAAGTCTCACGATTGCTTCTATCTGCGAATAGGAGAATCCTGAGCAGTTATGGTAAGTTAGGATACGAGTCCAATTAGTTGTAGGAGTCCTAGATTGGATTGTTTAGCCTGAGGGCTGGCTATAAAAGAAAGGGAGGCCAGAGCTCTCGTGGGCAGAGAACTTTGGGCTGTTCCTCTTGTGTTTCTATTGAATAAATTTCATAGTTTCGAGGAACTTTTGTGCCTTGTTCGTCCGACTTGTTTTTCGTCAAGTCTTTCTCGCCGAGTTTCTGGACAGACCGACGTTGCTTCGGTTTTTCGTTCATAACTCGAGTTTTACAGATCCGATTGATGTGATTCTTTTTGGGTTGTCTTCACAACTCAATTATCTATCATCTGTGAAATTTTCACGAGCTTCGGGTCTGTAGTTTTTGAGATACACGAGTTTCTTTGCAGCGTTGCAGATCTGTTTTATATCGGGTAGAACAGATTGATCTTCGTTTAATGTTTTGATCGTATCTCAAGTTTTACTTCGTGTTTCAAGTGATTCTTGTTGCATTATATCGGTGACTTGATTCCCTACCTCTCTACTTGATTTGTCACGGTTGAACACGTTTGAAAACACTTGTACACACGGTTTCTTTAACCGATTGATTTCTTGCTGAGTGGTTTTTGTTGTTTCCGCTGCGAAAAGTTTTAATCAACCATTCACCCCCCCCTCTGGTAGCTTTTCACGTGCTCTTCGATCCTACATAGTAGCTGATGCATTGAGCCAAAAGGGAGCATGTCACCAACTGACGGTTCGGAAGCTACCGCCCGAGCTGCACAAGGAGTTCAAACAGTTACATCTCGGGTTCTTGAACGAGATGGAAGTGATAGAACTCAACTCCTTGCTGGAACAAGAGATACGAGATGGCCAAGCAATGGATGAGCAAGTCAAGGAGATCAAGGAAAGAATCCGACAAGGCATAGAAAAAGATTTCAAGGAAGACGAGAAGGGTACGCTTTGGTTAGGAAAAAGGATTTTTGTGGCTAATGTGAAGCACATCCGCGACACAATATTAAAGGAGGCACATGACTCACCTTATTCCATACATCCCGGCTTTACAAAGATGTAAAAGGACCTGAAAACTTGCTATTGGTGGGATGGTATGAAAAGGGACATAGCTGAATATGTTGTCTTATGCGACACGTGCCAACGGGTGAAGACCGAACATCAAAGACCCGCTAGACTGTTGCAACCATTGAAAGTACCCGAGTGGAAGTGGGAAGACATCAGCATAGATTTCATCGCTGGATTACCACGTACTCGGTCGGGTTACGACTCCATCTGGTTTATTGTGGACCGATTGACAAAAACAGCCCATTTTCTTCCTGTTAGAACCACATACCACGTCACGGAACTAGCCGAGCTGTATATGGAGCAAATCGTGTGTCATCATGGAGTTCCGAGGAGGATAGTTTCAGATCGGGATACCCAATTTACCTCTAGGTTCTGGAAGAAGCTGCATGAAGCTATGGGTACACGACTAGATTTCAGCTCCGCTTACCACCTACAAACCGACGGGCAAACTGAGAGGACAAATCAAATTTTAGAAGACATGTTGAGAGCCTGCGCCTTGAAACATGGGCGTAGTTGGGATAGGAGCTTGCCGCATGCTGAGTTCTCATACAATAACAGCTATCAAGCCAGCTTGAAGATGTCACCTTTCGAAGCATTGTATGGTAGACAGTGTATAACGCCACTGTTCTGGAATGAGACCGGAGAGAACCAAGTGTTTGGACAAGAAGTGCTGTAAGACGCCGAGAAGCAAGTCCAAACAGTACGGGAGAACTTGAAGGCTGCTCAGTCACGACAAAAAGGTTATGCGGACAATAGGCGAAGAAAGTTGACTTTCGAAGTAGGAGACTTCATGTACCTTAAGGTATCGCCTATCCGTGGCCAACAACGTTTCAACGTCAAAAGCAAGTTAGCACCTCGCTACATCGGTCCATTTAAGATTTTGGGCAAGCGAGGAGAGGTAGCTTATCAACTAGAGCTCCCAATGCACCTCTCTGACGTGCATGACGTGTTTCACGTATCCCAGCTCAAGAAGTGCTTAAGAGTACCAGAAGAACAAGTACCAATGGATGAGCTCGAGCTTCAAGAGGATCTGACCTATGTAGAGCACCCTGTCCAAATTTTGGACGTGAAGGAAAGGGTCACGAGGAACAAAGTGATCCGTTGGTGCAAGGTACAATAGAGCCATCACACGGAAGCCGAAGCTACATGGGAGCGTGAGGAAGACCTGAAGGCAGAATTCCCTCATCTTTTCTCTACTCTATCGAATCTCGAGGGCGAGATTCAGTTTAAGGGGGGTGGGTTTATAACACCCTCAGTTTCGTATCCATGCATGCAAACATATTTCATATAGAGAATCATTTTAAAAAAAGTAGAACGGGAGAAAGATAGCTAAAAAGAGCCAATTCCAATTCAAAGAGGAGCGTTGTCGACACTTCCTGCGGCCCGCTGGCCACGTGGCGTCTTCAGAGCTCATCTCTGCCCGAGGGGGTGAGGTCCGGCAATGCTGGCCATGTGGCAGGCTCGGAGCTCGCCTCTGAGGAAGGGGCGAGGTCCGGCCCCGCTGGACACGTGTTGCCTACAGAGCTAGTCTCTGCGGAGAAACGAGGCTCAGCCCCGCGGGACACGTGTTGGCTTCGGAGCTAGTATCTGCAGAAAAGCGAGGCCCAGCTCCGCAGGACACGTGGCGCTTTCGGAGCTCACCCCTGCGGAAGGGATGAGGTCTGGCTCCGCCAGACACGTGTCGACTTCGGAGCTCACCCCTGCGGAAGGGATGAGGTCCGGCTCCACCAGACACGTGTCACCTCGGAGCTCGCCTCCGAGAGGTTTGACACTGCTGGACACGTTGTGAGACCTATGTGTGCTGAATACATTGGCTTTGACGATAAAAGTTTTGAATACCACCAAAACACCTTTTTAACAAGGTCCGACTCTAGGTCCGAGCTCCTGCAAGGTCCGACGATAGGTCCGACGTAAGGTCCGACTTGCTTTGTCTAGGTCTGACTTATTTTGGCTAGGTCCGACTTGTTTTTGCTAGCTCCGGTGCTAGGTCCGACTAGCTTTGGTAAGTTCCGTGCTAGGTCCGACTAAGATTTAGTAAGCTCAGGCGCTAGGTCCGACTAGCTTTGGTAAGCTCCGGTTCAAGTTCCGGTTAGCTTTGGTAAGGTTCGGAGCTTGATTGCAATGGTTCTGCTTTTAATTTGCAATGTTTTGAACTTGCTTTACTCTTATGGAAAGTTTGCTTAGTATTATTTTACTAAGTTTTTGGTGTGTTTTGGTGGTTATGGCTGATATCATTTTGCTATGGTTTACAACATGCTTATGTGAGGTGCTCACGTAAGATGTTGTAGTTTCGGAACTAACGAGAGTCAAGTCGAGGACTTGTGCTCGGTAGTATTGGTTGTTTATTTATGTGCAAGTGTTGCTTGAGTTTAAGACATGGCTGGTGACGGGATCCATTGAACTAGTCTTAGAGAGAATATGAGGTTCAACAACCAAGTTCGGGAGGAATTGTGGTTGAGTTGATCGGGAGGTTGCAAAGTATGTTTGAATCAAGAACAATGCATATGAAGGTATCTTGGATGTTGTTGGAAGATGTTTGCACATGTGCAAGGAGTGCATGGACGTGGCTGCATGGTTCCAAGGCGTGATGAAGAGATGTGGACGTAAAGAATTGGTCGTAAAGGTCCAACCGACTAGGTTATGGACTCAGGCTGCGCCTGAGTCGTGTTTGACTCAAATATGAAAAGTTTTGAGTTGGTTATGATAGGATTTCGTGTGGGACATGAAGTTGAGTTGTTTTATTAATGTTTGGGACGTTCGTAAGGTGTTTGTAAGTCTTAAGATTGCTTCTATCTGCGTGTAGAAGAGTCTTGAGCAGTATTGGAAAGTTACAGTTTGAATCCAAGTAGGAGTAGGAGTCCTAGTTTGAATTGGGTTGGCCTTAGGGCTGGTTATATAAGCAAGGGAGGCCAAGGCTCGTGTGTACACGACTTTGGGGCTGTTCCTCTTGTGTTTTGATAAATAAAATTCGTATTCTAAAGGAACTTCTGTGCCTTGTTCGTCCGATTTGTTTCAGAAAAGTTTTTCTCGTCGAGTTTCTGTTCAGCACTACCATGCTTCGGTGGTTTTATCATAACTCGGTTTTTACAGATCCAATTAATGTGATTCTTTTTGGGTTGTCTTCACAACTTGATTATATATCATCTGCAAAAATTTCACGGTCATTGAATTTTTGGTTTCTGATATACACGAGTTTCTTTGCAGTATTCCGGAACTGTTTTTCTCACGTAGGACAGATTGACCTTTGTTCGATCTTTCGATCGTAACTTGTGTTTCTATCAATGGATTTTCATGATTCTTGTTGTGACGTCTTCGTGACTTGATTCTCTACAATATATACTAGTTTTGTCACAGATAAACACGTTTAGATTAGTCGCAGACACGGTTTCTTTAACAGATCGGTTTTCTGCTGAGGGGTGTTTTGTTGCTTCCGCTGAAAAGTTTTTATCTACCATTCACCCCCCCTATGGTAGCTTTACACATGTACTTCGATCCTACAATTGGAATCAGAGCCAGGTTGCTCTAATCTTTGTGATTTGCACGTGTTTTGACTAATCATCATGGAGAAATACTCCGCCAAACCTTGTGTGTTTAGTGGTTTTAATTTTCAGGTTTGGAAGGCACGCATGGAAGCTTTCATCCAGGCGCAAGGCTTTGCAATATGGGAAAAGGTGTACAAGCCTCACGATGTGCCTTCAAACGATCAAGTCACAGCTACAAACATGAGAGATGTCAACAACAACAACAAGGCTCCGAACTTCATCATACAAGGACTAACTCAGAGCGACTTCGACCGTGTTGCACACCTCCGATCGGCGTACGATGTGTGGAGAGCACTTTGTGACTACCACGAAGGATCCAACACGATCAAGGAGGTAAGACAGGATATGTTTAAGAAAGAATACATGCGCTTTGAGATGCAACCGATGAGTCCATTGATGACCTCTTTGCTCGCTTTAATAAAATTCTCAGCAACTTGCGTAGCGTCAATGTTAATTTTTCAGATGCTGAAAATGCTAGGCAATTACTAAGTGCGTTAGACATGTCAATTTGGGAGATGAAAGTAACATCCATACGTGAATCCACTGTCATGAGTACTCTTACATTAGATGTGCTTTATTCTAAGCTAAAAACTCATGGAATTGACATTATATCACGTAAGAACCCAAATAAGACTATTGCATTTGTCTCACAACGTGATACGCCTAGCTCCGGCCAATCATCTAGCAATACACTTGCTTTGCTATCTTCACTAACCCTGGAACAGATTGAGGAGTTTCCAGAGGAGGAGCTAGTACTTCTTTCTACTAGGTTCTCAAAAGCATTGCAAAATGTGAGAACTAGAAGGAGAGGAAGCTCCGGACCTGAACGATGCTTTGAATGTGGTAAGACAGGACACTTTCGTACATATTGCCCTAACCTTTTAGGTCCTTCTAACCGTGATGAAAAGCAGAATAAAGTCAAGTCCTCTTTTGGCAACACCAACAACAAAAAGAAGTATTTTACAGGACGCAAACTGATAAACAGTTTCATCACCGCACTTCAAGAACTTGGCTCGAGTGATATAGACATTGGAAGTGATGAAGATGAAGATGATCTGGCAAACTTGTGCTTCATGGCGGGCAAATCAAAATCAAGTATGGAGGATGCAGAACATAACAGTGACAACGAAGATGTATGTCCTACTTGCGAAGAAATGTGTGATGCTATTTCTCGTGCCACTATTATTGTTAAGAAAAAAGACAAATAGCTTAGGGACAATGCTGTTAAAATTAAGTCATTAGAATCTGAAATTAATCGTTTAAAATCCTTGATTCCTAGTGATGATTCTTGTTCCTCATGTGATTTAATATATGGACAATTGTCCTCTCTAAGAAGTGCACACACCTCCACACTTGATAAACTTGAACTTGAAATCGAAAAGAACAAAAAGCTTGCTGCACTTAATGATAAAAACTTGAAAGATGCTTGTGGTTCTATAATTGATTTGCATTGTTCTACTTGCGATGATCTTGATAAGAAAATACAAGATGCTATGAAAGAAATTTCTATATTGAACAATGCTTTACGTTCTCATGAAGTTAAATATTATTCCAATTGCAAATTAAAAGGAAAAACTTCATGTGAAAATTGCCTTGATATATCAAATAAACTTGATAACATGCATAGGACATTAGATCCGTTTTGTAATGGGAATAAGAACCTAAACTTGCTGCTGAATTCTTCCAACTCTTGCAATGATAAAACTGGTTTAGATTTTGATTCAAATGCTCATACTAAGGAACATCCACCTAAAATTGTAAAATCATTAGGAAGTGGTTTGATTCAAACAGTTCCTAAACAAAAAGAAGTGGTTTTTAAATCTGCAGGAGTGTTGTCACATTCGGGTTCAAATAAGCATACTGCATGCTCATCTAGACATGAACACAAAGTTAAATTTCATTGTACCTATTGTGGTAGAGATGGTCATGTCATAGATTTTTGTTATAGACTATCTAAACAACATAAAAAGGAAAGAATGCAAGCTAGATCTTATAACTTTCATGCAAAATTTGCTGCACATACTAAACCGAATGTCAAGAACATGCAACCTGCTGTTATGAGTCAGAAATATTCAAAGTTTACCTCCGGACCTTCAGTTTTTGCCTCCGGAGCTACTGATTTTTGTGCTACACAAGTAACACCTCATAGGTCAGTAGTTAAGAACAAAAAATCTCAAACTTTGACTCATAAACCTGCTGTTTTATCTCAGCTTTCGCATGTTATTCCTGCTGGACGTCATGTGACTCAGTACTGGATTCCTAAATGTCTTTTAACTAACCGCAGTATTGAGCCATCGACGTATTGTGCTTCTATGTAGGTTACACGCTTGAGGAAGGAGAACATTTGGATTGTGGATTCAGGTTGCTCAGGCCACATGACCGGTAACAAAGAATGGTTCTCCTCTCTCTCTTTTGTGTCACGTGTAGAGAATGTTACTTTTGCCGATAATTCTTCAACTCCTATAATTGCTAAGGGTTCGGTTAGAGTAAATGATCATTACACTTTGAAGGATGTGGCACTTGTAAAAAATTTGAAATACAACTTGCTTTCTGTTTCACAATTGCTAGATGAAAATCTGGAAATTATTTTCAATAAAAACTGATGCAAAGTTGTAGGTTCAAATAGTGAGCTTATCTTTAACATGTATCGGTTTGGAAGATTTTTAAAGATGATTTTGATATGTCTTCCTCTAAGCATAGATGTCTAGTTGTAAATGATTCCAAAGATTTATATTTTTGGCATCGTAGACTTGGTCACGTAGGCTTTGATCATCTCACGCGTGTTAGTGCTCTTGATCGCATACGTGGGCTGCCTAAGATTAAAGGGGACAAAGAAATTGTGTGCTCTTCTTGTAGACATGCTAAGATGGTTGCAGGTTCACATGCTACTCTCACAATGACCATGACAACTGAACCGGGTCAACTTTTACACCTTGACACCGTAGGACCTTCACGTGTTCAATCCTTCAGAGGTAAATGGTATGTTCTTGTGATTGTTGATGACTATTCTAGATACTCTTGGGTTTACTTTATGGCATCTAAGAATGAAGCTTTTAGTCACTTTAGAACTTTATTTCTTATATTATCAATTGATCACCCAGGATCTTTAAGAGCAATTAGAAGTGATAATGGAACCGAATTTAAAAATCAATCGTTTGATCACTTTTGTGCTGAAAATGCAATAGATCATCAATTTTCTTCACCATATGTACCTCAACAAAACGGTGTTGTAGAGAGAAAGAACAGAACCTTAGTTGAGATGGCTAGGACTATGCTTGATGAATATCAAACTCCTAGGAAATTTTGGGCTGATGCAATTGCAACTGCTTGTTATGTCTCAAATCGTGTTTTCTTGCGTGCTAAAGCTAGGTAAAACACCATATGAGCTCAGGTTTGGACATAGGTCTAGTGTCACACACTTTGGGGTCTTTGGTTGCAAATGCTTTGTTAAGAAACATGGTAATCTTGATAAATTTGAAGCTAGATCTGTTGATGGCATGTTTCTTGGTTATCCATCTCATACTAGAGGCTACCGTGTGCTTTTACTTGATACTAACAAAATTGTGGAGACTTGTGAGGTTTCTTTTGATGAAGCTAGCCCAGGTACTAGTTCAAATATTGCAGGTACGGATCCATATCCGCAGGGGGAGAGTATTTTCGTTGAAGAAGTGGTGCTGCTGCCCGAAAATTCAGCAGCTAATGACATTGTTCCAGCTCCTGATTGACAGCCAGCACCAACGACCACCATTGTTGGTCCAAATCCTCCTCACGTCACAAGCTCATCTATTTGTGATGAACATGAAGAAGAAGCTTGTGAAGTGTCCACTCCCCTCCGGATTCTCAAACGTCATCCTCCACAACAAATTATTTGAAGCTTGCATGAACGAGTTACAAGGTCAAGGTTTTTCGACCCCAATTCTCATGCTCATTCTGCTTTTGTTGCTTCTTTTGAACCCAAAGATATATCACACGTACTCCCTAATGAATCTTGGATTATTGCCATGCAAGAAGAGTTAGAAAATTTTGAAAGAAATAATATTTAGAAACTTGTACCTCCACCTCAAGGTCACACTTTAATTGGAACTAAATGGGTGTTTAAAAATAAACAAAGTGAGGATGGGGTTGTGGTTAGGAATAAGGCTAGGTTGGTTGCTCAAGGTTTCACACAAGTTGAAGGTCTAGATTTTGATAAAACTTTTGCTCCTGTTGCTAGATTAGAAGCCATAAGAATTTTGTTAGCTTTTGCTGCATCTAAAGGTTTTAAGCTATATCAAATGGATGTTAAAAGTGCTTTTCTTAATGGCTACATATATGAGGAGGTTTATGTCAAACAACCACCTGGTTTTGAAAATCCAAATTTTCCTAATCATGTTTACAAACTGTCCAAAGCCTTGTACGGACTCAAACAAGCCCCTAGAGCATGGTATGATAGGTTAAAAACATTCTTACTTGAAAAGGGGTTTACCATGGGCAAGGTTGATAAAACTTTTTTTGTACTTAAGCATGGCAATGACTCATTATTCGTTCAAGTGTATGTGGACGATATTATCTTTGGTTGTGCTTCTCATGATCTTGCGTCCAAGTTTTCAGCTATGATGAGTTCAGAATTTGAGATGAGTATGATAGGAGAACTAACATACTTTTTGGGGATGCAAATCAAGCATACCAAGGAGGGTACCTTTGTGCATCAAACAAAGTCTACAAAAGATCTCCTAAGGCGCTTCAACATCGACAAAAGCAAGCCTCTTCGGACACCAATGGGAACAGCAACAACACTTGAACTTGATGAAGATTGTGATCCCGTTGATCAAAAAGTATATAGAAGCATGATCGGATCACTTTTGTATCTCACGGCATCAAGACCAGACATACAATTCAGCGTATGTCTTTGTGCACGGTTTCAAGCCTCCCCACGTGCTTCACATCGTCAAGCCGTCAAAAGGATTCTCAGGTACTTACATGGAACTCAAGAATTTGGCATTTTTCTTCCTTCTTCCTCAACCGTTACTTTGAAAGCTTTTTCCGATGCTGATTTTGGGGGTTGTAGGATTGATAGGAAAAGTACTTCTGGTGCTTGTCATTTTCTTGGTAATTCACTTGTTGCCTGATCCTCTAGAAAACAAAGTTCAGTTGCATAATCCACAGCCGAATCTGAATATGTAGCTGCTGCTAGTGCTTGCTCACAAATTCTTTGGATTGTTCAAACACTTAAGGACTATGGGGTTGATCTAGATAGTGTTCCACTGTTTTGTGATAACACTAGTGCCATTTGCATTGCTAAAAACCCAGTGCAACATTCAAGAACTAAGCACATTGATATTAGGTATCACTTTCTCCGTGATAATGTCGAAAAAGGGAACATTGTGCTTCACCATGTAGATACCGAACAACAATTGGCTGACATTTTTACAAAACCTTTGGGTTTCACCAGTTTTTGTTACATTCGTAGTGAAATAGGGGTTATGCATCCTCATGGCTTAAATTGAGGGAGAATTTTGAAACTTGGGAAGTCTATGTGTGAATCTGAAATTAAAATAATATGAGCATAGTATTTCATGCATATATGACTTTGTGATTCCTTTTTCATGCTGAAAGTTCTTACTACATTACTCGTGTTATACATTTTGTAGTTTTTACCATGTCTAGTAATTGAAATAATTACTTACTAAATCTGGTCATGGTCGAACTTTCTTGCTGTTTTGAACTTGTTGCATGCTCACAAGTGCTTTTAATCATAAAGAATTAATCAAGTAATCAACTCACATGTTGAGTTTTTATGTTCAAATAAAAAAATGAGAAAAGATCAAGAGAATATGCATCCGTTGCACTTCTTCTTTTGAGATGGCTTATCATTGCACTTAGATATGAACTTGAAAGGAGTTGTGTATGACTAAAATCATGTCCTTAAGCTTCTGACTGTCAAATGACATAGGCTTGGCTTGGTTGGTTAGAATAAGGCTGATGCTGCATATAATCTCTTGCAAATGTCATAAGATCAAAATTTGTGCTTTAAATGATAAATAAAATGCAGCAACAAGTGTCATGCTTTCAGGTCTTAAAATAGTTAAGTTTGTGATATCATGACTTGCTTAAATTGAAAATTACACTTGATCTCTAGCATGGCTTACACTACTTTATGTATCTCATTGAAGTGATAGTGTAAGTTACTTGATAGTATGATTTGGATGAGCTTTGTTTTATATGTATATGTTATAATGTGATCATAACAAATTAAAATTTCTCTTTTGTACCTTGCTGAATACATTGTGAAAGGGGGGGAAATTGATCACACATTGCACACATTCACAAGTGTTTTGGCACGATTCTTCTCAGGGGGAGATTTTTTTATATTTTTGTTTTTCTTCTCATTTTATTTCTGATTTTCATGTGAATAAGCCAATGTTTGGATTTTAAGTGGTGTTGCCGATGCATTCATCAAGGGGGAGATTGTGAGACCTATGTCTGCTGAATACATTGGCTTTGACGATAAAAGTTTTGAATACTACCAAAACACCTTTTCAACAAAGTCCGACTCTAGGTCCGAGCTCCTGCAAGGTCCGACGATAGGTCCGCCGTAAGGTCCACTTGCTTTGTCTAGGTCTGACTTATTTTGGCTAGGTCCGACTTGTTTTTGCTAGCTCCGGTGCTAGGTCCGACTAGCTTTGGTAAGTTCCGTGCTAGGTCCGACTAAGTTTTAGTAAGCTCCGGCGCTAGGTCCGACAACTTTGGTAAGCTCCGGTTCAAGGTCCGGTTAGCTTTGGTAAGGTTCGGAGCTTGATTGCAATGGTTCTGCTTTTAACTTGCAATGTTTGGAACTTGCTTTACTCTTATGGAAAGTTTGCTTAGTATTGTTTTACTAAGTTTTTGGTGTGTTTTGGTGGTTATGGCTGATATCATTTTGCTATGGTTTACAACATGCTTATGTTAGGTGCTCACGTAAGATGTTGTAGTTTCGGAACTAACGAGAGTCAAGTCGAGGACTTGTGCTCGGAAGTATTGGTTGTTTATTCATGTGCAGGTGTTGCATGAGTTCAAGACATGGCTGGTGACGGGATCCATTGAACTAGTCTTAGTGAGAAGATGAGGTTCAACAACCAAGTTCGGCAGGAATTGTGGTTGAGTTCATCGGGAGGTTGCGCAGTATGTTTGAATCAAGAACAATGCATATGAAGGTATCTTGGACGTCGTTGGAAGATGTTTGCACGTGTGCAAGGAGTGCATGGACGTGGCTGCATGGTTCCATGGCATGATGAAGAGATGTGGACATAAAGAATTGGTCGGAAAGGTCCAACCGACTAGGTTATGGACTCAGGGTGCGGCTGAGTCGTGTTTGACTCAAATATGGAAAGTTTTGAGTTGGTCATGATAGGATTTCATGTGGGACATGAATTTGAGTTGTTTTAGGAATGTTTGGGACGTTCCTAAGGTATTTGAAAGTCTTACGATTGCTTCTATCTGCGTGTAGAAGAGTCTTGAGCAGTATTGGAAAGTTACAGTTTGAATCCAAGTAGGAGTAGGAGTCCTAGTTTGAATTGGGTTGGCCTTAGGGCTGGTTATATAAGCAAGGGAGGCCATGGCTCGTGTGTACACTACTTTGGTGCTGTTCCTCTTGTGTTTTGATAAATAAAATTCGTATTCTAAATGAACTTTTGTGCCTTGTTCGTCCGACTTGTTTCAGACAAGTTTTTCTCGTCGAGTTTCTGTTCAGCACTACCTTTCTTCGGTGGTTTTATCATAACTCGGTTTTTACAGATCCAATTGATATGATTCTTTTTGATTTGTCTTCACAACTTGATTATCTATCATCTGTGAAAATTTCACGGTAATTGAATTTGTGGTTTCTGATCTACACGAGTTTCTTTGCAGTATTCCAGAACTGTTTTTCTCACGTAGGACAGATTGACCTTTGTTCAATCTTTCGATCGTAACTTGAGTTTCTCTCAATGGATTTTCATGATTCTTGTTGTGACGTCTTCGTGACTTGATTCTATAGAATCTATACTTTTTTTGTCACAGTTGAACACGTTTAGATTAGTGGCACACATGGTTTCTTTAACAGATCGGTTTTCTGCTGTGGGGTGTTTTGTTGCTTCCACTGAAAAGTTTTTATCTACCATTCACCCCCCTCTGGTAGCTTTACACGTGTACTTCGATCCTAGACACGTGTCTTCCTCGGAGCTCACCTCGGAGGAGAAGAGAGGTCCGACACTATGGCACACGTGTCGTCCTCAGAGCTCACCTCCGAAGGGAAGGGAGGTCCGACACTACCGGACATGTGTCGACCTCGGAGCTCGTCCCTGAGGGGAAAGGAAGTCCGACGCTGTTGGACACGTGGCACTCTTGGAGCTCGCCTCCGAGAGGTCCGGTCCGCTGGACACGTGTCACCCCCGGAGCTCGCCTCCGAAAGGTCCGACGCTGTTGAACATGTGGCACTATCGGAGCACACCTCCGAGGAGAGGGGAGGTCCGGCACTGACACGTGGCACCCCCAGAGCTCGCCTCTGAGGGAGAGGGTGGTCCCGCCCCGCCAGACACATGGCGCACGCGGAGCTCGCCTCTGAGGAAAAGGGAGGCCCCGCCCCGCTGGACGAGCGGTAGGTCTGGAGCTCGCCTCTGAGGAAAAGCAAGGACCGGCCCCCGCTGGACACGTTGCGCCTCTGGAGCTCACCGCTGCGGAGGTGACGAGATCCTTAAGCGTTGTTTCTCCTGTGCACGTGGGAATAACCGGTACTGAGGAAACCGACACGATTTCTACGTTGCTACCGCACCAAATCAATTGGAGATAAGTTGTTAAGATCAAAAACAAATTGAATAGGACTCTTATTTGAAATCCAATCAGAGTAGGACTCTTCCTTATTCCATTATAAATACAACTCAAAAACCCCTTTGCCCGTAACACCTTTTCCCAAGTCGACAATCTAGAGGCCCTAGCCCCCAACTCGCCGAGTTAAACCCCCTTCGCTAGAGTTCAGCCACCGGTGAGACCGCCGATGAGCCCTGTCACGATCGCCATCGCCGGAAGAGAGCCGATGTGTAGGATCAAAGAGCACGTGAAAAGCTACCAGAGGGGGGATGAATGGTAGATTAAAACTTTTCGCAGCGGAAACAACAAAAACCCCTCAGCAAAAAATCAATCGGTTAAAGAAACCATGTGTGCAAGTGTTTTCAAACGTGTTCAACCGTGACAAATCAAGTAGAGAAGTAGAGAATCAAGTCACGGATCCAATGCAACAAGAATCACTTGAAAACACGAAGTAAAACTTGAGATACGATCAAAACATTAAACGAAGATGAATCTGTTCTACCCGATATAAAACAGTTCTGCAACGCTGCAAAGAAACTCGTGTATCTAAAAAACTACGGATCTGAAGCTCGTGAAAATTTCACAGATGATAGATAATTGAATTGTGAAGACAACCCAAAAAGAATCACGTCAATCGAATCTGTAAAACTCGAGTTATGAACGATACACTAAAGCAACGTCGGTCTGTCCAGAAACTCGGCGAGAAAGACTTGACGAAAAACAAGTCGGACGAACAAGGCACAAAAGCTCCTCGAAACTATGAACTTTATACAATAGAAACACAAGAGGAACAGCCCAAAGTACTCTACCCACGAGAGCTCTGGCCTCCCTTGCTTTTATAGCCAGCCCTCAGGCTAAACAATCCAATCTAGGACTCCTACTCCTAATTGGACTCGTATCCTAACTTATCATAACTGCTCAGGACTCTCCTATTCGCAGATAGAAGCAATCGTGAGACTTCCAAACACCTTAGGAACGTCCTAAACATTCCTAAAACAACTCAACTTCGTGCCTAGCACGAAATCCTATCATAACCAACTCAAATCTTCCATATTTGAGCCATATCCGACTCAGCCTCAGCCTGAGTACGCAATCCAGCCGGTTGGACCTTTCCGACCAATTCTTTACGTCCACTTCTCTTCATCACACCTTGGAACAATGTTGCCACGTCCATGCACTCCTTGCACACGTGCAAACACCTTCCAACGACGTACACGCAACCTTCATATGCACTTCCCTTGATCCAAACATGCTGCGTGACCTCCCGATCAACTCAACCACAGCTCCTCCCGAACTTGGTTGTTGGAACCTCATCTCCTCCCTGAGACTAGTCCAAGGATCCCGTCACCAGCCATATCTTGAACTCAAGCAACACCTGCACATGAATAAACAACCAATTCTTCCGAGCACAAGTCCTCGACTTGACACACGTTAGTTCGAAAACCACAACACCTTACATGAGCACGTCACATAAGCATGTTGCAAACCATATCAAATGATAACAGCCATAACCACCAATACACACCAAAAACTTAGCAAATTAATACTAAGCAAACCTTCCCATAAAGCAAGTTTCAAACATTGCGAGTTAAAAGCAAAAACAAGACGCTGCAGTTCTACGAGTTGAACTTCACGGGAGCTCCCTAAAAACAAGCTCCGGACCTCACAGGAGCTCTCCGTACCTTGCGGGAGCTCTCCGGACCTTGCGTCGGACCTTGCCAACACTTGGCGGACCTAACAAAGAACTTGTCGGACCTTGCCACAGAAGAATGTTTTGGCAATATTCAAAACTTTGAATGTTAATGCTAACTTTTATCCTAATTGCTAATGTATTCAGCACACATAGGTCTCACAATCTCCCCCTTGATGAATGCATTGGCAACACCAATTAAAATCCGAACATTGGCTTATGAAAAGTTTTGAAAAGCTTTGAAAACTCATTTCTCCCCCTTTATTAATTTCTCCCCATTTTTTAAAATCAGAGAAGGAAGAAAGTGTATAACATATGCAAAGTGTAAAAAAATCTCTCCTTATACATATTTCTCCCCCTTTGACAATGTATTCAGCAAGGTTCAAAAGAGAAATTTTTAAATGTTATGAGAATATTATAACATATACATACAAAACAAAGCTCATCCAAGTCATACTATCAGGTTACTTACACTCACATCAATGAGATACATAAAGTAGTGTAAGCCATGCTAGAAATCAAATGTATTTTTCAGTTTAAGCAAGTCATGATCTCCCTTACTCAACTATTTTAAAAACTGAAAACATGACACTTGTTGCTGCATTTTTATTATTCATAATCATTTAAGGCACAAAGTTGATCGTATGATATTTGCAAGAGATTATATGCCGCATCAGACTTATTCTAACCAACCAAGCCAAGCCTATGTCATTTGACAATCAGAAGCTTAAGGACATGGTTTTAGTCATACACAATTCCTTCCAAGTTCATATCTTAGTGCAATGATAAGCAATCTCAAAAGAAGAAGTGCGATGCATGCAAATTCTCTTGATCTTTTCTCAATTTTTTTATTTGAAAACTCAACATGTGAGCTGATCACTTGATTAATTTTTTATGATTAAAGGCACTTGTGAGCACGCAACAAGTTCAAAACAGCAAGAAAGTTCGATCATGACCAGATTTAATGTAAGTAATTATTCCAATTACTAGTCATGGCAAAAACTACAAAATGTATAACATGAGTAATGTAGTAAGAACTTTCAGCCTGTAAAAGGAATCATAAAGTCATATATGTATGAAATACTATGCTCATATTATTTTAGTTTTAGATTCACACATAGACTTTCAAAGTTTCAAAAACTCCCCCTCAATTTAAGCCATGAGGATGCATAACCCCTATTTCACTACGAATGAAACAAAAACGAGTGAAATCCAAAGGTTTTGCAAAAATATCAGCCAATTGTTGTTCGGTATCGACATGGTGAAGCACAATGTTTCCTTTTTCAACATTATCACGAAGAAAGTGATACCTAATGTCAATGTGCTTAGTTCTAGAGTGTTTCACGGGGTTTTTAGCAATACAAATTGCACTAGTGTTATCACAAAACAGTGGAACACTATCTAAATCAACCCCATAGTCCTTAAGTGTTTGAACAATCCAAAGAATTTGTAAGCAAGCGCTAGCCGCAGCTACATATTCAGATTCGGCCGTGGATTGTGCAACTGAACTTTGTTTTCTAGAGGACCAAGCAACAAGTGAATTACCAAGAAAATGACAAGCACCCGAAGTACTTTTCCTATCAATCCTACAACCCCCAAAATCAGCATCCGAAAAAGCTTTCAAAGAAACGGTTGAGGAAGAAGGAAGAAAAATGCCAAATTCTTGAGTTCCATGTAGGTACCTGAGAATCCTTTTGATGGCTTGGCGATGTGAAGCACGTGGAGAAGCTTGAACACGTGCACAAAGACATACGCTGAATTGTATGTCCGGTCTTGACGCCGTGAGATACAAAAGTGATCCAATCATACTTCTTTATTCTTTCTTATCGACCGGGTCACCATCTTCGTCAAGTTCAAGTGTTGTTGCTGTTCCCATTGGTGTCCGAAGAGGCTTGCATTTGTCCATGTTGAAGCGCTTAAGAAGGTCCTTTGTATACTTAGTTTGATGCACAAAAGTTCCTTCTTTTGTTTGCTTAATTTGCAGCCCCAAAAAGTATGTGAGTTCTCCCATCATACTCATCTCAAATTCTGAACTCATCATAGCTGAAAACTTGGACACAAGATCATGAGAAGCACAACCAAAGATAATGTCATCAACATACACTTGAACGAATAATGAGTCATTGACATGCTTAAGTACAAAAAGAGTTTTATCAACCTTGCCCATGGTAAACCCCTTTTCAAGTAAGAATGTTTTTAACCTATCATACCATGCTCTAGGGGCTTGTTTTAGACCGTACAAGGCTTTGGACAGTTTGTAAACATGATTAGGAAAATTTGGATTTTCAAAACCCGGTGGCTGCTTAACATAAACCTCCTCCTCTATGTAGCCATTAAGAAAAGCACTTTTAACATCCATTTTATATAACTTGAAACCTTTAGATGCAGCAAATGCTAATAAAATTCTTATAGCTTCTAATCTAGCAACAGAAGCAAATGTTTCATCAAAATCTAGACCTTCAATTTGAGTGAAACCTTGAGCAACCAACCTAGCTTTATTTCTAACCACAACCCCATCCTCACTTTGCTTATTTTTAAATACCCATTTAGTTCCAATTATTGTGTGACCTTGAGGTGGACGTACAAGTTTCGAAACATTATTTCTTTCAAAATTTTCTAACTCTTCTTGCATGGCATTAATCCAAGATTCATTAGTGAGTGCGTGTGATATATCCTTGGGTTCAAAAGAAGCAACAAAAGCAGAATAAGCATGAGAGTTTGGATCGCAAAACCTGGACCGAGTGACTCGTTCATGCAAGCTTCCAATGATTTGTTGTGGAGGATGACTTTTGAGTACTCGGAGGGGAGTAGACACTTCACAAGCACCTTCTTCTTCATGTTCGGACCTTTGATTAGGAGAGCTTGTTGATTGAGGAAGGTCCGAACCAGCAGTAGTGACTGTTGGTGCTGGTTGTGGTGCAAAATCAGCAGCTTGATCGTTATTTACTTCCGAGTTTTCGGGCAGCAGCACCACTTCTTCATCTTCTTCAATAAAAATACTCTCCCCCTGCGGATATGGATCCGGACCTGCAATATCAGAGCTAGTACTTGGGCTAGCTTCATCAAAAGAAACCTCGCAAGTCTCCACAATTTTGTTAGTGTCAAGTAAAAGCACACGGTAGCCTCTAGTATGAGATGGATAACCAAGAAACATGCCATCAACAGATCTAGCTTCAAATTTATCAAGATTACCATGTTTCTTAACAAAGCATTTGCAACCAAAAACCCTAAAGTGTGTAACACTAGGCCTATGTCCAAACCGGAGCTCATATGGGGTTTTTCCAAGCTTAGCACGCAAGAAAACACGATTTGAGACATAACAAGCGGTTGCAATTGCATCAGCCCAAAATTTCCTAGGAGTTTGATATTCATCAAGCATAGTCCTAGCCATCTCAACTAAGTTCCTGCTCTTTCTTTCTACGACACCATTTTGTTGTGGTACATAGGGTGAAGAGTATTGATGATCTATTCCATTTTCAGCACAAAACTGATCAAAGGATTGGTTTTTAAATTCAGTTCTGTTATCACTTCTAATTGCTTTTAATGATCCTGGGTGATCAATAGATAATCTAAAAAATAAAGTTCTAAAATGACTAAAAGCTTCATTCTTAGATGCCATAAAATAAACCCAAGAATATCTAGAATAATCATCAACAATCACAAGCACATACCATTTACCTCCGAAGGATTGAACACGTGCCGGACCTACTGTGTCAAGATGTAAAAGTTGTCCCAGTTCAGCTGTCATGGTCATTGTGAGAGGAGCATGTGAACCTGCAACAAACTTAGCATGTCTACAAGAAGAGCACACAATATCATTGTCCTTTTTAAGCTTCGGCAGCCCACGTATGCAATCGAGAGCACTAACACGAGTGAGATGATCAAAGCCTATGTGACCAAGTCTACGATGCCAAAAATATAGATCCTTTGTATCATTAGCAACTAGACACCGATGCTTAGAAGTTGACAAATCAAAATCAGCTTTAAAAACTCTTTCAAACCTAGACATGTTAAACAAAAACTCACCTTTTGAATCTACAACCTTGCAGCAATTTTTAGCAAAGCTAACCTCTAGATTTTCATCTAGCAATTGTGAAACCGAAAGCAAGTTGTATTTCAAAATTTTAACAAGTGTCACATCTTTCAAAGTGTAGAGATTGTTTACTCTAACCAAACCTTTAGCAATTATGGGAGTAGAAGAGTTATCGGCGAAAGTAACATTTTCTACACGTGACACAAAAGAGAGAGAGGAGAACCATTCTTTGTTACCGGTCATGTGGCGTGAGCATCCTGAATCCACAATCCAAATGTTCTCCTTCCTCAAACGTGAAACCTACACAGCAGCACAATATGTCGATGACTCAATACTAGGGTTAGTTAAAAGACTTTTAGGAATCCAGTACTGAGTCACACGACGTCCAGCAGGAATAACACGCGAAAGCTGAGAAGGTACAGCAGGTTTATGAGCCAAACATCGAAAATTTTTGTTCCCAACTACTGACTTAGAAGATGTGTTATATGTAGCACAAAAAACAGTAGGTCCGGGAGCAAGTTTTTGACTCATTACAGCAGGTTGCAAGCTCCGAACATTCGGTCTAGCAGATTTTGCTTGGTTGTTATGTGATCTAGCAAGTATTCTTTGTTTCTTATCGTGTTTAGCTAGTCTATAACAAAAATCCATGACATGACCATCTCTACCACAGTAGGTACAATGAAAAATAACCTTATTATCATGTCTAGATGAGCAAGCAACACGTTTATTAGAACCCGAATGGGACAGTACTCCTGCAGATTTGAAAATCACCTCTTTTTGTCTAGGAGCTGTTTGAATCAAACCGCTTCCTAATGACTTTACAACTTTAGGTGGGTGTGCCTTAGCATGAGCATGAGAATTAAAACCTAAACCAGTTTTATCATTACAAGACTTGGAAGAATTCAGCAGCAAGTTTAGGTTCTTATTTGCATTAGAAAACCGATCTAGTGTCCTATGCATGTCATCAAGTTTATTGGACAGATCAAATCAGTTTTCACATGAAGTTTTTCCTTTTAGTTTGCAATTTGAACAATATTTAACTTCATGCACACGTAAAGCATTGTTCAAAATAGAAATCTCATTCATAGCATCATTTAGTTTCTTATTCAGATCATCACATGAAGAACAATGCAAATCAATTGTAGAACAACAAGCATCTTTTAAATTTTTATCATTAAGTGCAGCAAGCTCTTTGTTCTTTTCAATTTCAAGTTCAAGTTTATCAAGTGTAGATGCGTGTGTACTTCTTAAAGAGGATAATTGTTCATAAATTAAATCACATGAGGAACAAGAATCATCACTAGGAATCAAAGTTTTTAAACGATTAATTTCAGATTCTAGTGATTCAATTTTAACAGCATTGTTCCTAAGTTTTTATCCTTTTTCTTTAATATAACAGTGGCACGAGAAATAGCATCACACATTTCTTCGCAAGTGGGACATACCTCTTCATCGTCGCTGTTGTGTTCTGCCTCCTCGGAGCTTGAACTTGACTTGCTCGCCATGCAACACATATTTGCCATAGCTTCTTCATCTTCATCACTACCAGTGTCCACATCACTTGAGCCGAAATCTTGAAGTGCAGAGATCATACTATGCACTATGTTGCGCATTGATAAATCTTTCTTCTTCTTATTCTTTGCAAACGATTTCTTCGGCCTTGTTTGCTTTTCTTCACATGAAGTCGGACCTGAAAGGTTAGGGCACTCCGTACGAAAATGTCCTGTCTTACCACATTCAAAACATCGTTGAGGTCCGGAGCTTCCTCTCCTTCTAGTTCTCACATTTTGCAATGCTTTTGAGATCCGAGTAGAGATGAGTGCAAGCTCCTCCTCTGGAAACTCTTCAATCTGTTCAAGGGTTAGAGAGGACAGCAAAGAGAGTGCACCACTAGATGATGATTGACTAGAACTAGACATGTCACGTTGCGAAACAAATGCAATAGACTTGTTGGGGTTTTTACGTGAGATGATGTCAATTTCATGAGTTTTCAATTTAGAATAAAGCACGTCTAAAGTAAGAGAACTCATGACAGTAGATTCACGAATAGATGTAACTTTCATCTCCCAAATTGACATATCTAATGCTCCTAACAATTGTCTAGCATTTTCAGCATCTGAAAAGTTAACATTGACACTACGCAAGTTGCTGAGAATTTTATTAAAGCGAGCAAAAAGGTCGTCAATTGACTCACCGGGTTGCATATAAAAACGCATGTATTCTTTCTTGAACATATCTTGCCTTACCTCCTTGATCGTATTGGATCCTTCATGGTAGTCACAAAGAGCTTTCCAAACATCATATGCAGATCGGAGGTGTGCAACACGGTCGAAGTCGCTTTGAGTCAATCCTTGGATGATCAAGTTGCGAGCCTTGTTGTTGTTGTCAACATCTCTCATGTTCGCAGCCGTAACTTGATCGTTGGGTGGTACATCGAAGTTCCGGTAGACCTTTTACCATATGGCAGAGCCTTGCGCCTGTATGTAGGCATCCATCCGCGCCTTCCAAACCTGAAAATCGATGCCATTGAACACACAAGGTTTTGCGGAGTACTTCTCCATGATGGTTAGTCAAAACACGTGCAAATCACAAAGATTAGAGCACCTTGGCTCTGATACCAATTGTAGGATCGAAGAGCACGTGAAAAGCTACCATAGGGGGGGTGAATGGTAGATTAAAACTTTTCGCAGCGGAAACAACAAAAACCCCTCAGCAAAAAATCAATCGGTTAAAGAAACCATGTGGGCAAGTGTTTTCAAACGTGTTCAACCGTGAAAAATCAAGTAGAGAAGTATAGAATCAAGTCACGGATCTAATGCAACAAGAATCACTTGAAAACACGAAGTAAAACTTGAGATACGATCAAAACATTAAACGAAGATCAATCTGTTCTACCCGATATAAAACAGATCTGCAACGCTGCAAAGAAACTCGTGTATCTCAAAAACTGCAGATACGAAGCTCGTGAAAATTTCACAGATGATAGATAATTGAGTTGTGAAGACAACCCAAAAAGAATCACGTCAATCGGATCTGTAAAACTCGAGTTATGAACGAAACACTGAAGCAACGTCGGTCTGTCCAGAAACTCGGCGAGGAAGACTTGACGAAAAACAAGTCGGACGAACAAGACACAAAAGCTCCTCGAAACTATGAACTTTATTCATTAGAAACACAAGAGGAACAGCCCAAAGTTCTCTACCTATGAGAGCTCTGGCCCCCCTTGCTTTTATAGCCAGCCCTCAGGCTAAACAATCCAATCTAGGACTCCTACTCCTAATTGGACTCGTATCCTAACATACCATAACTGCTCAGGACTCTCCTATTCGCAGATAGAAGCAATAGTGAGACTTCCAAACACCTTAGGAACGTCCTAAACATTCCTAAAACAACTCAACTTAGTGCCTAGCACGAAATTCTATCATAACCAACTCAAATCTTCCATATTTGAGCCATGTCCGACTCAGCCTCAGCCTGAGTACGCAATCCAGCCGGTTGGACCTTTCCGACCAATTCTTTACGTCCACTTCTCTTCATCACGCCTTGGAGCAATGTTGACATGTCCATGCACTCCTTGCACACGTGCAAACACCTTCCAACGACGTACACGCAACCTTCATATGCACTGCCCTTGATCCAAACATGTTGCGCGACCTCCCGATCAACTCAACCACAGCTCCTCCCGAACTTGGTTGTTGGAACCTCATCTCCTCCCTGAGACTAGTCCAAGGATCCCGTCACCAGCCATGTCTTGAACTTAAGCAACACCTGCACATGAATAAACAACCAATTCTTCCGAGCACAAGTCCTCGACTTGACTCACGTTAGTTCGAAAACCACAACACCTTACATGAGCACATCACATAAGCATGTTGCAAACCATATCAAATGATAACAGCCATAACCACCAAAACACACCAAAAACTTAGCAAATTAATACTAAGCAAACCTTCCCATAAAGCAAGTTTAAAACATTACGAGTTAAAAGCAAAAACAAGACGCTGCAGTTCTACGAGTTGAACTTCACGAGAGCTCCATAAAAACAAGCTCCGGACCTCACAGAAGCTCTCCGGACCTTGCAGGAGCTCTCCGGACCTTGCGTCGGACCTTGCCAACACTTGGCGGACCTAACAAAGAACTTGTCAGACCTTGCCACAGAAGAATGTTTTGGCAATATTCAAAACTTTGAATGTTAATGCTAACTTTTATCCTAATTGCCAATGTATTCAGCACACATAGTTCTCACACGATGATCTGTCCTGCTGCCATTGCTAGGAGGAAGGCCAAGGTAGGTCTTTGTTACCACCTTACGACATCATCGCGGTTTCTACGCATCTGTTTCTTCGAACAGAAGCTTTTTCGTGTGGACAGATCACGTGTTGATCGGTTTTGAAGGTGAAATTGATCTAGATCTTTAGTCAAGATCATCACCATGTCCACACTTAATCCTTACACCCTTGTTCACCATAAAACCCCATGCAAGCCCATAAAAATATGCAAGAACACATACAAACTGGTTTAATAAAACAGCACCATAGGATTTGCATTCATCGACACCATTGCATCTTGAGTAGAGTTATGCATGATGATTGATTTCTGTAAATCTTGTATGTGCGTGATCGTGAGTAGAAGGACAACCTCAGGGAGCCATATACGAAGGACTACAACATCAAGACTTCGAGGCACGTGAGCAACCAAAGCCACAGGAGCAAGGCAAGTGCCCCTTGACCATATTGATCCCATGTTTTAAAAACTGTTTTGTTTGCGAAAATGTGTATGCTTGAGTCAACTTGATGGGAAACCCTTTCATAGGGGTTTACTAGTTTTGATAAACCATCCTTGTCGCCGGGGAAAGTTTATGAATCGGGTATGGTCATTTTTGCTTTTTGCTTCGCTTAAGCTACGGGATACGGGAAGGCGAAGTAGAACATGTCTAAGTACTGCACTCATATGAATAATGATAATGAGAACTTGAAGATAATAGTGAGCATAGAATCGGGGGAGATCTAGGCAAGCTTGGTTTGTGGATGTGGTAGAATGAGATGGTGGTTTACTTGCCGTAGATCTAAGGATCGGTTCATGCCAGCACATGCCAGCAAAACAGTGCCACCACAAGGCCAAATATGGGTGCGGCGTAGCTGACTAATTAGGTAAGTTGCTAGATTGTTATGGACCGTAGAAGGCGCGGGGAATGGGAGTCGAGAGAGGACTGCCCTGGGAACTGCATGGCACAAGAGGGGGCCCGTACGTGGGAGAATGGTGATTCGAGCATGCTGGTGAAACCTTAGTGAGTCCATACATCTAGTAGCCACTTTGTAAAGGCTATTTTGTGATCTCTTGGCCATACACCGACGGTTGTGTACTGGTATAATAGAGGTTCTGCAGTCACCGACGGGTGACGAAATCACAAACTTGTGGTAATGTGGTGCAACCTCTTAAGAGTGTAAAACTATCATGATAGCCGTTCTTACGGTCACAAGCGCCTGGCCAACTCACATGATTAGAGGGAAATTTGGGATGGAAACTTGGGATGGTTATTTGGTTATGGTTATGGTATGGTTATTGGGATTGGTTTTGGGACTGTTGAGTCATGACAATGAGTTTGGTTATATGATTATGAGATGGATATGAACATGAGATGGTTATTATGAGCATGAGATAAAGTTCAGAAAGATTAATGGTTGGTTGAGACATGGAAAGTGGTGAATTATGAAGGAGGTATGTTGCTGTTTTACTTAAGTATATGTTGGGATTAAATTCATTTAAAGAATAGTTGCTGTTTTTATCGTGTTTTTGAAATAAACTTTGCTTTCTGCAATGAGCCTTTTGTTCCATACCTTGCTGTAAGCTACATGTCATACTTTTCCCGCACTTGATGAGTACGACATGTACTCACCCTTGCATTATCATACAAACATCAGCAACAGGAGAGGAGTACTTCGGAGAACATGTGGAGTACTAGGCGTGCGAACTACCTTCAACTTACCTGTGGAGTTGAAGATGGAGCCGCTGCTGTTTAGTTTTGCTTCCGCTATCGTTTAGAGACTTCCGCTGCTAGAATAAGTTAGAGACTTCCGCTGCAAGAATAAGTTAGAGATTGATGTAATAAAGTACTTAAACCCTATTATTTGTGGTTATATTCTGAATTCAGTTTGTGGATTACATGTGTATGTGTGATGAACATCCTGGGCACGCATATGCATTAGCTGGGTTCCGTGTTTTTACGGGACCGGGCGTCACATGACCATTCCATACATCCTCCCACAACATAATTGTGGAACCATATCCTATCTTGTAAGAGGTAATGCCTTTAAATTTGTCACTTAAATTGATAACATCTCTCCACTAAAAAATCCTCTTTGAGCGGATCCGTGTTGGATGATTTCCTTGGCATAAATAGAATTCCATATAAGCTTCACATAAGGGATGTTTTTCTTGTTGTAAACTTTATCGAGATGTTTTATAAGCAGACATATTTTGATTTCAAAAATTTATTATAACCAATCCTCCCTTCGCCTTTGGTCTTGTGCATTTACTCCAGGCCACCATTGGTCTAGTTTTAGGTTGGATTTTTTTCCATTCTATATGCAGTGTTTTCTTGCATTGCCAATTTGATCAATGACTGAGGAAGGAATTTGAAGTGTGCACCGTGTTAACAATCTCCAGCCATCCAGCATGATTGAGGAATCTCGATGTGGCTGATAGCCTTCTCTCTATTTTATTTATCATCACCTCAAAGTCCTTTAATTTGGGTTTCGTGGTGCCTAGAGGGAGGACAAGGTATGTAAAAGGAAAGCTCTGGATCTGACATCCAAAACCACCTGCCCAATTGTGCATCTCCTTATTGGTTAAATTAATTGCCATATACAGGTTTTCTTTTTATAATTTACCTGAAGACCAGTAGCTTGTGAAAACGTCTGCAAGATGCACTTCAGGCAAAGTTCTTTCTGAGAGGCTTTCATGATCAGTAAAGTATCATCACTTATTGAATTATGGGAAAATCGTTTGTAGAAGTATCTTCAATTGGTCTTGTTAAAAGCCTCATCTCTGCAGCTTTATTGATAATACATTGCAAAGGCTCAGTCGCCAGCACAGATAGAAGAGGTGAAAGAGGGTTCCTTGACGCACCCCTCTTGTTCATTTGAATGGATTGCCTGGTACTTCATTTAAAAGAATGGAGGAAGTTTCACCTCATAGGTTTATGGGCCTATTGAAACCATTTCATAGGGAATCCCTTTGTGTTAACATATCCATTATAGCTCCATGTTCTGTAGTGTCAAAAGCCTTGATAAAATCAATCTTGAGAATAACCACCTTCCTTTGGGACTTTTGGCATTGATATATGAATTCAAGAGCCCAAGCAAAGCAGTCTCGTATGGTCCTTCCTTTGATAAACCCATATTGATCCTAATGTACAAATGGAACAATAAACTTTTGTAATCTGTCAGCCATTATAGCTTTGTGATAATCTTTACAACGCTATTAAGCAGTGATATGGGCCTGAAATCCCCAATTCTATTTGCATCTTTGGTATAATTGTTATGTATGAGCTGTTTGCCGCTTGGAAACTTAGGTTCCCTTCAAAGAAATCATGGCAAAGTCCATATATGTCTTCTTTGATTATGTCCCAACATTTTTTGTATATTAAGCCATAAAAACTGCAGGTCCAGGTGCTTTATCCACCGTCATGTTTTGAACTATATGATTGATTTCATTTCTAGAGATTGGTTGAGATAACCACTGTATGGACTATTTTGAGGCACCAACACTTCCAGAGTGAAAAACATATTTGGTCTCTCCGTCTAACCCATTATGTTCTAAATTCCACCATAGTATGTCTGCCTTTGAGTGATGGTCTAAAACTAGACGCCCATCTTCCAATTCTAATTCTTTGAATCTATTAATTCTATATCTTTCTGTTGCTGCAGCATGAAAAAAATTTTGTGCATCGTCAACCTTTTTTTTCAATACTCCTTTTTATACTGATGCAATTTCAGTTTATGCCTCTTTAACATTCTTCTAAAGTTATCTTCTAAAGTTATCTTCCTGTATCTGCACTACAGGAATCCAGCAAATCTACGATGGCCAAATTAATTTACGACGGCTAAACCTACAACCGTCGTAAATAAAATAAGTTTATTTACGACGGCCAAACCTGGCTGTCGTAAATAAAACCTTGTTTACGACGACCAAACCCTGGCCGTCATAAAGAAAAGCTTATTTACGATGGCCGGGCCCTGGCCGTCGTAAATAGGCTGATATACACCTGTAGGCCCAGGATCGGCGCGGGTATTCACGCCCGCGCCGACCCCGAGCCCAAAGCGTCGCCGCAGCCCGAAGCTCTGCCGCCACCGGTCCACCACCCCCAGATGCCGCTGCGCCGGCCCCCGCGCCCCCACCCGCCTCCACCTCCACTCCCTCGGCGGCCCCCGACCCCGGCGGTTCCGGCGCCCTCCCCGACACCGGCAGCCCCCGGCGCTCCTCCCCGACCCGGCGTCCCGCTGCCCCACCCCCGGCCCCGAGCTCCCGCGCGATCAAGCGCGTCGCAGGCGTCGAGAGGTTAGTTTTTTAATTTAGTTGATAATTGGATTTAGTTTAAATAATTTATTATTAATTGTTATTGTTTAATTTATGCAAATTGTTTTATTATTTTTAGATTGAATTTAGTTTAGTTGTTAATTATTTAGTTTATGAATTTTGTTTAATTTAGCTATAATTTGTTTGTATGAGTTATAAATTTAACTTTGTTTAGTTGTAAATTGTTTAGTTTATGATTTTTTAATTTAGTTGTAATTTATTTAGTTTTAGATTGAATTTAGCTTCCCTCCCGCCCAACCCCGCCGTGTCGCTGGCCGCCCCGCCGCTTCGCTGGCCGGCCCCGGCCTCGCCTCCACGCCTCCAGCCGCCCCAGCACCCCGCGCCTCTGCCGCCCCGTGTCGCCGCCCGGCTGCCCCTGGACTCCTCCGCTCGGCCGCCCTTGCCCGCCCCGCCGCGTCGTCAGCTGCCCCTCCGTGCCGCCGCACCCGGCCTCCTCCACGCCGCCTGCCACCGTCCCCGCACCCCACGCCTTTGCCTCCCCGAATCGCCGCCCGGCTGCCCCTAGCCTCGTCCGCCAGCCCTCCGTTCACCTACCGTCTATATATTTGCTTCATTTAATTATTTAGTTGAATATTGTGTATAAAATTGAGTGTTTATGATATGCTTTCATGACAGTTAAGTATATATATACACCGTGGTGAGAGAATGTGGAAAACATGTTAATTACGATGGTTCCGGGCCGGGTTGTCACGTTGTGATGGCGGCGGGAGACGAAGGGCCCCGAACCTCCAAGCTTCGAGCACCCAAGGACGCGGAGAGATGCTCGACGAGAGCTGTCGGTCCAGGCTTGGCGCCCGACTGACCTCCATCCAATCAACGCCCGACTGCTCATCCGCCATGACCCATCGCAAAAGGTTTAAGGACCACCCAACGACCCGTGTCTGGTGCCCGAGCCCCTGAAAGGCTGGTGGGCTTTAACTTCGTTCTTCTCCTGTTGTTCTTAAGATCTCGGACATGCCAAAGAATTAGGTCGCATGGACACAGACCCATGCGTTAATGGTCACCCCTGTTATTCCCCCTCTCTCTTTCGTTCTTTCCTCCCTCTCTATCATAAATGACTCAAAAAAGAATGAGTAACGTAAACTTTTAGAATATGCATCACCCGTTTCGAACCGGCCCATCTCACATGTGTTACGCATGTGAGCCGGGTAGGTTTGGAATTGTCCCTTTTTGGAGAGCCTGGGAGTGACCGAGGGGGCGTGTCTATGACGAGACGTGGGTCTGAATCCGGACGAGATTTCAACAGCGTAACCCTGATGTTCTCTGCTGCACCATTATCGGGCGTACAGTCAGAGAATAACAGGGTTAGGCTGCCAAAATTTTGTCTGGATTTGGACATGGCGTCTCGTCAGAAGCACGTACATTTGTCACTCTTGGGTGGGTTTAGGACCTATCTGTCCCAATAGAAGTATAAATTTATGATGTTTTCTCCCTCTTCAATCTGTAGCCACAAACATGGGTGAACACCGTAGTTGGATGTACACTGGTTGGAACAAGAAAGGTGGTCACTCAGATGAATGGTTCACAAAGGCAGATGCTTTTATTGATCGAGCCTTTTCGTTGTCGATTATCGATAATGTGTGATGCCCATGTACAAAATACCGAAACACAAGTGGCTTGATAAAATGACTCTTTCGATACACTTGTGTCAAAATGGTTACACGTCACATTATGAGGTGTGGAGTTTTCACGGTGAGGAAGCTTCTAAAGTAGTACAAGAAGTGCAAGAGGATGATGACAACACGAGGGTTGATCGGATGGATGAGATGCTACAAGCTATTGAACCAGAGGCTACGGAGGATCCTCCAACAACTGGGGTAGAAGCGTTCTTCAAGCTTCTTAAATCTTCAGAAGAGCCACTTCATGAACACACAGAAGTGACCCTCCTTACGTTCATCACTAGATTTATGGAAATTAAGTTCCAAAACTTCTTTTCCAACAACTGTTACAATGGCCTAATCAAATTGATTGGCGATATCCTTCCACAACCCCACAAAGTGCCTAAAAATATGTATCAGTCGAAGAAATTGTTGTCTAGTCTCGGTATGAAATATGAGAAGATTGATGTGTGTCCAAACAATTGTATGCTTTTTCGGAAAGAGCATGCGAAAGAGAACAAGTGCTTAAAATGTGGTAAATCAAGGTTTGTCGAAGTTGTTAATGACGATGGTGATAATATGATGATAGAAGTTGCACATAAGCAACTTCGTTACTTACCACTGACACCTTTATTGAAGCGGTTGTTTATTTCAAAAAGAACAGCTAGACACATGAGATGGCACAAAGAAGGTGTACGTCAGAACAATGGAGTCATGACACACCCGTCTGATGGTGAGGCATGGAGGGCACTAGACCGCTTCAATCCAGAATTTCCCAGTGATGCGAGAAATGTTCGCATGGGTTTGGCGACAGATGGCTTCTCGCCGTTTAGTACAAACGCCACGCATACTCATGTTGGCCCGTTTTTGTTATTCCATACAACCTGCCACCATATATTTGTATGAAGTGTGAATTCATGTTTCTTTGCCTCATCATACCTGGACCGGGTCATCTCGGGCCACGTTTAAACGTGATGTTGAAACCGTTAATTGAAGAACTGAGAACTTCGTGGACAGGAGTTGAAGCTTATGACTGTTACAAGAAGCAGAAATTCAACCTGCGGGCTGCTTACTTATGGTCCGTCCATGATTTTCAAGCATACAGTATGTTTTCTGGATGGAGCATTCACGGTCGTTTGACGTGCCCTATATGTGCTTCAGACACGGATTGCTTTTGACTTGCTCATGGAGGCCTCGAAATCATGTGTTTTGACAACAGAAGAATGTCTTTAGAAAGGACACAATTGTAACAAAAGGACCACCGAAACGTCAAAATGGGTCAGAAATTTTTGATATGTTGAACAAACTGGTGGAAGATGAAAGTCGTCCTGGATATTTTGTATGTTACGGGGAGGAACATAATTGGACTCACATATGTGGAATTTGGGAGCTCCCGTATGTGAAGTCCTTGATTTTAATGCACGACATTGATGTTATGCATCAGGAGCGTAACATGGACGAATGTATAATAAGCACATGCATGGATATAACGGGTAAGACGAAAGACAATATAAAGGCTCGAAAGGATCTGGCAGAGCTTTGTAAACGTCCAACTCTTGAGCTCTCCGAAAGTGGTGGTAAGCCACGTGCTTCTTTCTGTCTTCGATCTAAAGAAAAGAAAGAAGTCATGAAATGGTTGAAAAGTTTGAAATTCCCAGATAGTTACGCAGCTAATCTGAAACAAGTCGTGAATGTGAAGACTGGAAAGCTCATTGGATTGAAAAGTCATGATTATCACATAATTATGGAAATACTACTACCTGTTATGTTTCGCAGCTATTTTGATGATGTGGTGTGGAAGGTGCTAGCCGATCTTAGGTACTTCTATAGACAGCTATGTGCTAAAGAAATCACGGTAGAGATGATGAATACGTTGCTGGAGATACAGGTACTGTTATGCAAGATGGAAAAAAAATCCTCCAGGCTTCTTCAATCCAATGCAATATCACCTTATCTATCTTCCTTTTGAGGCTAAAGTGGGCGATCCTGTGCAATATAGATGGATGTATCACATTGAAAGAGCACTTAGATATCTAAAGCCAATGGTTAGCAACCGAGTAAGAGTGGAAGGGTGCATCGCTGAAGCTTTTACCCTTAAGGAAGTGGGATACTTTTCAAGTGTTTACTTTGCAGAGCAACACAAAGTAAATACTTTGGCGATACGATACAATATAGATGAACATCCACCTTGCAGCGATCTCTAAATTTGCAATGAATGACACTACTGTTGGTTGTAGTCGGAGCTACAATTGTACAACAGATGAAAGAACGGCCGCTTTACTCTACATGTATGCTAATATAGATGGGATGGACAAATATTTTGAGTAAGTTTTTGTCCTACCATTGATTCTTATCGACATATAATGCAACATTTATATTAATGAAAGTTTTTTCCGTCCAGTGAGTTCCACAAGCAAAATTTGACACATAGGCATCAACCTACGAGCAAACAAGTAGAAACGATACGACGGGACGGACTAAATGGACGACTTAATTTTATTCTGGTTCTGAGAATATGTAATGTTTTCTCGTTAACTTATAACTTTTAAGTATTATAAAGTATTCTTATAACTTCATAATTTGGACAGTGCGTGAAAGAGCCCGACGTCCATGAAGACTTGCGACAACTATCTTATGGACTGGTTAAAGTTAGAAGCTATGGCTGATATGACGTCAACGGGTTTCGATTTTGTACAACTGAGTTTGAAGCTCTTCGTCCGCTCGCAGCAACATGTAATACTAGAGTTCTGATGAGGGCAATCGACTCTCAAGGCTGCGAAACTAATTACTATGGGACCATTAACAAAATCCTTGAATTTAGTTTTGCCAGAAATAAGGAACTTCAAGTCGTCTTCTTTGATTGTGACTAGTTTGACAACAAACATGGAACACGACATAACGTGTTTCACATGGTGGAAGTCAAACACAATGAATGACTACGAGGCTACGGTACATTTGTCCTTCACACCAAGTGGAGCAAGTGTATTATTTACCTTATCCATGTCAAAAGATTAATGCTTGGTGGGTGGTACATAAGGTGTATCCTCGTGAGCGGTTATATACTCCAAGAGATGATGACTACCATGATATCAATGACATTGACGAGGTTTATCAAGAACAAGAGTTGCCAGACTCGCTTTCCGTTTAGCCTGGTGTCGAACTCAATCACTTGGTTGGCGACACTAACGATGAAGAGACTTCTAATATCTGCAAACAAAAACGAAAATAAATTACGAAACAAGATCGATGGTCTGGTTTGAGGAGTAGGGTTCGTGATGTCGATTAATTCTAAAACTGACTCCAATTAACTTTTCTTAACTAAATTATTATAACTTCATATATCTTCCTAGCATATTTATCAATTACTACTTACAATAGGATGTCGTTAGAGAAAGGAAAAGGGAAGGGGGCTAGGGGCTTCCTCAGGAAGGCACGGGACACACTTTTTAGGGGTAGTTCCTCAGGTGAGAGCAGACACTCTCGGCTTTTGAGACACGTTCCGCACCTAGCGGGCGTACCTGTGGCTTTACAGCGCACGGAGGTACATTTTCATTGGAAATTACATTGTCTTATATGTCACTTAGAAATTAACTATTCTTATCAATCCTTCTATTTTGTAGTCTGACTCGGAGTCATCTGAGTCAGAGTCAGAGGCTACGGCATCGCCACAACCTTCGGGGTCGCCTATGGCTGCCACAGAGGCGCCTAGCGTGGAGCCTTTGGGCTCCAGTGGTGAGCAGCCTTCCGGGTCACCGGACGTGTTCCCGGAGCAGAGGCGGTGGCCGAGGAGGACGCACTTTGTGTCTCCTTCTCCAATTCCTACAGGGCAGGTCACTATTCACTCGGTCGGAGACACGTAAGCAAACTGTCAAATGATACTCAACTTTTAGATTCTTTTGTTTGCGGGTATATTAATAGATTCACTAAATCCTTGCAGCTCTTGGTACTACTGCTCGTTCACGTGTGAGAGGCACCATAGACAGGTGTCCGGTTGCATCAGGTCTTTAGTGCGTCTACACAATCCCAGTGTGATCGACGGGGTCCCTGCGACGTCGTGGGACGACTACGCTCGTGTCTCCCATTAGGCGCACAGCAACCTTCAGGGGGATGTGTGGGCAGATTTTATGGTAAGTTTTCTTAATAAAATTTTGTAAATTATTATTCTTCAACTTAATTCAATCGTTAATACATATCTCTTCAATATTTGTTTTCTAGTAGCTAAGGTACCGTTTAGAGGACACGAGCCAGAGCATGTTGGACCATGCTAGAGCCGTGTTCAACAGGAACACACGGAAGCTTGTAATGCAAGCGTTATCGTACGCTCGTATTCAAGTCATGAACGAGTACCTCAAGCGGCACCAGGAGTACCAATCGGGGCCGTTTTGGAGGGCCTCAGATACTTACTTGACAGAGGAGCGGTACGCAGAGGTAAGTTGTTTGTGTTCAATTGTTTCAATACTTAGTTATGTAAAAGGTATTTCAATGACATAATAAATATGTGCAGGTCAATATTTAATGGCTAGAGGGTCATCCCGAAGCGTACCGAGCTCTCTGCCAGATGTGGGCTAGCGATGCTTTCATCGCTAAGTCCAGGAGGGCTCGTGGATGCAGAGGTTTAGACTCAAAGCACTCCTATGGCCCCGATGGCCATGTGCATTTAGCTAAATGCATGGTAAGAATAATAACCCTTCTTTGTATGTCTTAATAACATAATTAGCATACTAACACATATCTACAAGAGTGCGAGACCGGTCAGGTACCGAACGAAACTGCCATCTAGAAGCGGGGTCATAAGGACCCATCCTAGCCTGGGGAGTGCAGTCAGGTCGTGGTCGATCGACTGGTAAGTTATAAAAACTTATCAATTCAATTGTTACTAATTTGTTGTTGCTAATACAAAATTTTACTCCTTTTAGGAAAAGTATGGGCAAGAGGCCGTGAGGATACACGGTGAAGGGTATGACTGGGAAAACACGCCAATCGACCCTCAAGCCATTTATGCTAGCAGAGGCGGGAAGGCACATGGACGGTAAGTTGGTCATTTTATTTATTTCTATAAGAACTTGCTTATTCTAATTATTATTCTTTTATTTCTTTGTAGGTTTGCCATTTTCGATGGAATTGTCGACTCGAGGGTAGCGCGACCTTCGATCGTCACTCCATCGTCTAAGGGTTCCTCCATCGGGCATACAAGTCATCGTCCCTTACAGAGCGAGATAGAGGAGCTCCTTAGGGTGAGAGAAGAGATCCGGAGAGAGAGTGAGGATCTCTAGAGGAAGAGGGATCTAGCCCGGGCCGCACAGGAGCAGCAGACCGCCTACATGGCAAACTACATGGCTCAGATGCATGCGGCGATGGAGGTAAGTATTTGAATACAAATTAATGTAAATTCCTAACATTGCATTAGTTTATTTGTTTTAATATTTTGCAATTACATGCCTTAGCTCGATAGAGTGGGCAGCAGATCCCAATCCCGAAGTGGAAGCCGTCAGATTTGGCCCCGCCACAAGTGCCCCCACCACATGCACATTCATATGTCCAGGTAATGTGTTTTTTATTTGCCATTTTCTAATCTAAGAAAAACCTAGTGTAGTTGAGGGGAGAGAGTGAGAGTGACGGGGGAGAGGGAGAGAGTGAGAGTAAGAAATAGTGGTAGAGAGGGGGGAGATAGTGAGAGTGAAAAGGGAAAGAAGGAGGGAGAGAGAGACAGAGTGGTAGAGATAGGTGGTGTGAGAGAGAGGTAGTCGTAGAGAGAGGGGGGATGGAGAGGGCGAGGGAGAAAGTTAGAGTGAGAGGGGGGTAGGGAGGGAGTGAGAGTAAGTGATTGTGGTAGAGAGGGGGGAGAGGGAGAGAGTGAGAGTGCAAACGGAAAGAGGGAGGGAGAGAGATACGGAGTGGTAGAGATAGGGGGTGAGAGAGAGAGAGGGAGTCATTGTAACACCCCAAAATTCTGTTAAGAGGGGAATTTAAAAAATTTTGGACGTATTGCATGTGGTGAAGAAATTCAAATTCAATTTGGAATTCAAATTCAAATCAAAACCAGAAAAGATATGGAAAAAGAAAACAAACAGAAAACCCCGGCTAGTGGGCCGAAACCCACCAGCCGACCCATCTTTTCCCGCGCCAGCCCACAGCCGCGCGCTCCTCTCTCCTCTCACTGACACGCGGGGCCCGCCGTCATCTTCTTCCTCGCGCGGGCTCGGCCGACCCCGGCACACCTCTCTCTCCCGAATCCAAATTACCCCCGGAAAACCGCGTTCCCCAGCCGAATTCTGGTCCCGGACGACTCCAACTCGATCACAACCGACGCGCCGCCCTCCCCCGTCTATATAAACGCCGGCATCGCCCCGTTTTCCCCACCCGATCGGCTGTTTTTCCTCCCGGTGAGAACCGAAGCTCCGATCACCTTTTTCTCTCGACCTTCGCTCGGGATTTCTGATCTAACGCGCCGATCTTGTTCCACCGCCTCCGGGGAAACACGCAGGTGCAGAAAATTCGGTAGATTGCGCTCTAAACACAACTCCGACGTGCATCGCCATGATTCCATCTCGGACCTCGTCGCCAACCGCCTTCCAGGGCCTCCGAGCTCAAGAAAAACCCCGAGGTGAGATCCCCGACCTCCCCTCTACCGATCTGTGCCACGAAAACTCAGTTTTAGGAGGTATAGACGAAGATCCGAAGTTCTCCGGCGAGATCGCCACCTCCCGCCGCCGCGCGCCGCCGGGCAGCGCGCGCTGGCTCCGGCCAGGGCGACGTGTCCGCTTGTGCGCCGTCTATTTTAAATCGCACGGTAGAATTAAAACCCCCGCGTACCGGTTCGACGTTATAATCTTAGCCGTCTGTTTTAAATCGGACCGTCCACGTCGGCCCCGCATTATAAAGGCCGGGATTCTTACCCGCTACACCCTGGGGATCTCGGAAAATACGAGCTAGCCCCGGAAACTTCTGATCTAGCCCCTGGAACTTCAGAAATTCATGTAAATTCAATTAAAAATCAGTTTTAGCCCTTGGACTTAATTAAAATTAGCAAAACCCCTCTGTTATGCATAGTTAAACCCCTGGAAATTTGTAAAATAATAAATTAGACCCTGTAGTAGGGTGAATTTACCTTTTTGACCCTATATGGTATTAAATTTAGAAATTTGAATGTGTGACTAGGATTTAAATTTAAAAGGAAAGGCAAACACAAGTGCTAATTCAAGTTTAAACTCTACTAACACTTGGAAAACTTTAGAATGAACTAAAAATAAATTTTAGGCTGAAATGAAATCTGTTTGGGTGTTGTTCATATTTATTAGTTCTGGAAACACATTTTTAGGCTAGGAAATAATTCTGAAAACTGTTAAAAATAAATTTAAATTAGTTCACATCAGAGGAGAAGTTCAAAAGTATATTATTTAATAATTTAGATCAGAACCTATTCTGTTTAGGAGAATAAGTCCTACTATTTAATATTAAAACTCACTTTTAGGCATAGAAAATAAATCTGGAAAATATAGGAAAATAGTTATGCATAACTAGAAAATGATAAATGAAGTCTCCAAATCCAAAGACTTCAGTTTAGGATTTGGTAGAAGATCTGAAAACCCATTTGGAGTAGGAAATTACCTTCCATGCAAATTTGGTAGCTAAAGAGTGTATTAAAGAATTTGTTTAAATTGGAAATTCATATATGGTGAGCAAACAGAAATCTGAATACAAAAGTTAGAAATCATATACATATGTTTAAAAGTGCATGTAGGCCAAAAATCAACACATCTAGGATAACCACAACACTTAGTAATGTGAATGACTTTCCTAGGTATGTATGTGTGGTTTGTATGAAGTGAAAGTGTGAACCCTGTCTTATGGATTGTTGTTTTCTTTTGCTATGTGTATTGGCATGAGTAGAACCTGCCCCAGAGCAAGTTCTCCCCTTCCAAGACCAGGACTTTCCATTCCCAGAGCAGCAGAAAGAAGGCAAGTGTCCTTGACCACTTTGATCCTATACTAGGATGTGTAGATAGAATTAATTGCATTGTCAATTGAAATATGAAACCCATGCTAGGAAGTTTCCCTATAATTGCATTACCTTGTTTCCTTGTAGCTTGGGTTGGGATTTATTTTATCATGTCATTTATTCATATGCTTATGCTTAGCCATGCTTAGAATGGGATAACTGGGATATGAGATCATCAATTTATTTACCTTACTCCTGAATGAGATATTATGAGTTATGTAGAGGTAGGGATCGAGGCAAGTTGGATGATTTGGTTGGTGCTGGGTGCACGAGACTCGGGTTTGTGTTTAGTACTTGCCTGGATCCTAAGGACCGGTTCATGGAGCATGTAACCTGTCTTTACCGTGCCAACCACATGCTGAGATGGGGCAGCTTGGCCAATTAATTAGGTGTATCCCCGGCGTAGTATGGGTGTGTTGGATGATGCGGGGAGTAGGTGTCAGCTGGACTACCATATGAACCGCAAGGCTCAAGAGGGGGCCACTGCAGCGGGGTTGGAGCCTCTTGTATGTTGTTAGGGGTGAAACCTCAGTGGGCCCACGCTCGTCGGGAATCCCTTTGTAAAGGCTTCGTAGTGATCTCCTGGATACACACCTGGGAAGTGTGAATGTGGTTTGTAGCCACTGGCATAAAAGAACCTCCGTTGTCGGGTGGACTAAAAGAACCTCCATTATGCCAGTGGCTACGATCCACATTCACACTTCCCAGGTGTGCGGCCAGGAGATCACTACGAAGCCTTTACAAAGGGATTCCCGACGAGCGTGGGCCCACTGAGGTTTCACCCCTAACAGCATACAAGAGGCTCCAACCCCGCTGCAGTGGCCCCCTCTTGAGCCTTGCGGTTCATATGGTAGTCCAGCTGACACCTACTCCCCGCACCATCCAACACACCCATACTACGCCGGGGATACACCTAATTAATTGGCTAAGCTGCCCCATCTCAGCATGTGGTTGGCACTGTAAAGCCGGGTTACATGCTCCATGAACCGGTCCTTAGGATCCAGGCAAGTACTAAACACAAACCCAAGTCTCGTGCACCCAGCACACAACCAAAACATCCAACTTGCCTTGATCCCTACCTCTACATAACTCACAATAGCTCATTCAAGAGTATGGTATAATAAACTGATGATCTTATATCCCAAATATCCCATTCTAAGCATGGCTAAGCATATGCATGTAAATAAATGACATGACAAAATAAATCCCAACCCAAGCTACAAGGAAACAAGGTAATGCAATTCTAGGGAAACTTCCTATCATGGGTTTCATATTTAACTTGACAATGCAAATAATTCTATCTACACATCCTAGCATAGGATCAAAGTGGTCAAGGACACTTGCCTCCTTCTTGCTGCTCTTGAAATGGGTATTCCTGGTCTTGGAAATGAATAACTTGTTCTTGAACAGGTTCTACTTCATACCATCACACATAGCAAAAGAAAAACAACATTCCATAAGACATAGTTCACACTTACACTTCATACAAACCACACATTCACATTTATGAAATTCATTCACCATTATATGTGTTGTGTTTCAGTTTTAAATAAATTCCTTATATTAACCTACTACACCTTTTTACTACCAAGTATGTATGAAAAGTATTTTTCTTCTCCATATGTGCCTTCAGAATTTCTACCAACCCTAAACTGAATTTTTTGTATTTTAGAAACTCCATTTACCATTTACTAGTTGCTATATTTTCAGATTTATATTCCTATGCATAATTGTGTATTTTATTATGAAATTAGTAATACACATCATCTAAACAGTATAGGTTCTGGTCCTAAATGATTTAATAACATCTTTTGACCTTGGCTTCTGATGTAAACTATTTTATAATTATTTTCCCAATAACTATTCTTTACTTAAAAATGTGTCCCTATACTAATAAATGTGAATAATAGATGAAACAGATTTATTTCAGCCCAAAAATATACTTTTATCTCACTCCAAAGTTTTCTAAGTACTGAGGAAGTTTTTAATTAATTTTGACAATTATGTTTGTCCCCCTTTTTAATTTTTAAACACTAGTTACATATTCAATGTTTTAAATTAAATACTAAACAGGACTAAAATAATGAACTCTCCCCATTACAGGGTCTATAATATTATTTTCATAATTCCTAGGGGTCTAGCTACACTTATCAGAGGTGTTTTACCTAATTTTTATTAAGTCCAGGGGCTAAAACTGATTTTTAAATGAATTTACACGATTTTCTGGAGTTCCAGGGGCTAGATCTGAAGTTTCCGGGGCTAGCTCTCAATTCCAGAGAACCCCAGGGGGTAGCACGTAAGAATTCCAGACTTTATAATGTGGGGCTGACATGGTCCGTCCGATTTTAAACCGACGGCTGAGATTATAAGATCGAACCGGTACGCGGTGTTTTAAAGTCTACCGTGCGATTTAAAATAAACGGCGCACATGCGGCCACGTCGCTCTGATCGAGCGCGGGCGGCGCTGCCGGCGGCGCACGGCGGCGGGAAGCGGCGATCTCGCCGGAAAGTTTCGGATCCTCGAGAATTCTGCCTAGAACTGTGATCTTATGGCCTAGATCGGTAGAGGGGAGGTCAGGGATCTCACCTCGGGGGTTTTCTCGAGCTCGGGAGTCCTGGAAAGTGATCGGCGGCGAGGTCCGAGGCAAAACCACGGCGAAGCTCGTCGGCGCTGGATTTACACCGTAAGTCTTCGGGTTTTCTGCACCTGCAAAGTTCCCCGGAGGCGGTGGATCAAGACCAGCGAGTTAGATCAGAGTTTCCGAGCTTAGATCGGCCAGAATTCATCGGCGAAGTCTCGGTGCTCACCGGAGTGAAAATCGGCGATCGCGTGGGAAAAACTGATCGGATCGGGGGTTTTTATAGCCGGGGGAGGGCGGTGGGTCTGTTGTGATCGAGTTGGAGTCCTCCGGGACCAGAATTCGGGCGACGGGACGCGGTTTCCGGTCGGTTGCGATCGCGCGCGCTCGGGGAAAAAGTCCGGGGTCGCGTGGGCTCGGGGTTAGGGATGACAGGTGGGTCCCACCCGTCGGTGAGAGGCAGCGCGGCGCGCGCGGGGGCGGGCTGGTGCGGGAGTAGCTGGGCCGGCTGGCGGGTTTCGGCCCACTGGCCGGTTTTTTTCCCGTTTTCCTTTTTCTTTTTTCATTTCTTTTCTGTTTTGAGTATAATTTGAATTCCAGTTTGAATTTGAATTTTTGCAAAACATGCAACACGTCCAAAAATTTTTAAATTCCCCTCTGAACATGGTTAAGAGTTTTGAATCAAAATTTGGGGTGTTACAGCTCTACCCCCCTTAAAAGAAATCTCGTCCTCGAGATTGGTGTTTCTAAGAAAACAATTCCGGAAATTGTGCCTTAAGCTCATCTTCCCGTTCCCAGGTAGCTTCCTCTTCTGAGTGATGCTTCCACTGCACCTTGCACATCCGGATTCTTTTATTTCTGGTGAGGCGTTCCATTGTCTCCAAAATCTTGTATGGTTGCTCGGCATAAGACAAATCTTCAGCTACATCCACTTCATTCATGGGTAACACCTCTTCAGGCGTCCTCAGCCATTTCTTGAGTTGTGACACATGGAATACATCGTGTACATCCGATAGATGAACCGGTAACTCTAGTTGGTACGCCACTTCGCCTTTTCTTTCCAAAACTTGAAAGGGTCCGATGTATCGAGGTAACAACTTCCCTTTCACCTTGAACCGACGAAGTCCTCTGATAGGGGACACCTTGAGATAAACATAGTCTCCCACGTTGAAAACGAGTTCTCTTCTTTGTACATCAGCGTAACTCTTCTGGCGTGTTTGTGCTATCCTCAAGTTGTTGCGAATCTCCCTCACCTTCGCTTCGGCTTCTTGTAGCACTTCTGGACCAAACACTTTGCTTTCTCCTGTTTGGTTCCAAAATATGGGAGTTCTGCACTTCCTTCCATACAAAGCTTCAAACGGTGACATCTTCATACTAGCTTGATAACTGTTGTTATAGGAAAACTCCGCATACGGTAAGTTCTTGTCCCAACTCCTATTGTTTTTGAGTGCACATGCCCTTAACATATCTTCAAGGATCTGATTGGTTCTCTCCGTCTGCCCGTCAGTTTGGGGATGATAGGCAGAGCTGAAATTCAGATGGGTTCCCATGGTTTCATGCAACTTCTGCCAAAACCTCGAGGTGAACTGTGTCCCTCGGTCCGACACTATCTTCTTTGGCACTCCATGGTAACACACAATCCTTGACATGTACAATTCTGCCAATTTGGATCCGCTGTAGCTTTCTTTCACAGGGATGAAATGAGCTACCTTGGTTAGCCTATCAATAATGACCCATATTGAATCATACCCGGATTGGGTCCTAGGCAATCCCACGACAAAATCCATGCTGATTTCTTCCCACTTCCATTCAGGTACTTTGAGTGGTTGCAATAATCCCGCGGGTCGTTGATGTTCTGCTTTCACCAACTGACATGTGTCACATAGGGCAACATGTTCCGCGACATCTCGCTTCATGCCATACCACCAATACCTACTCTTGAGGTCCTGGTACATCTTCGTACTCCCAGGATGAATGGAATAGTCGGAATCGTGAGCCTCCTTCAAAATTAACTCACGGATCTCCTTTACTTCTGGCACACAGATCCTTTTTCCGTGCCACACCGTTCCTTGTTCATCCTCTCTAAAACCAGGAGCTTTATTTTCCTTGATGAGCTGTCTGATCTCTTGTATCTTCTCATCATTCTTTTGGCCCTCTCGTATGTCTTGCTCGAGTGTGGAGTCCACTTCCATGGTGATGGCTTCACCACTATTTACTAGACATAGATTGAGTCTTATAACCTCGTCCTTCAATTCTGCAGGCATGTCCTTCAAGCTCAACTTATTGACCTGCACTTTCCGACTCAAAGCATCGGCCACGACGTTTGCTTTCCCAGGATGATAGTTGATGCCTATATCAAAGTCATTGATTAGCTCTAACCATCTCCTCTGTCTGAGGTTGAGATCTGGTTGTGTGAATATGTACTTCAAACTCTTATGATCCGTATATATCTCTGTCCTCTTCCCCATCAAATAGTGCCGCCAAATTTTCAACGCGTGTACCACTGTAGCTAGTTCTAGGTCATATGTAGGATAGTTCTTCTCGTGCTTCCGAAGCTGCCGGGATGCATATGCCACGACATGTCCTTCTTGCATGAGAACACATCCCAACCCATTCCCAGAGGCATCGCAGTACACTGTGAAATTCTTCTGCATATCTGGCATAACCAACACTGGGGCTGTTGTCAATCTCTTCTTTAGCTCCTGAAAGCTCGTATCGCACCGTGGCGTCCAGGTGAATGTGATTCCCTTTTCCAACAGTTTAGTGAGAGGTCTCGAGATCTTGGAGAATCCCTCAATAAACCGTCGATAGTATCCAGCCAATCCCAAAAAGCTTCGAACTTCCCCGACATTTTCAGGGGTTTTCCACTTCTGGATATCCTCGATTTTGGCGGGATCTACAGAGATTCCCCCCTCCGAGATTATATGTCCTAAAAAGGGAACTCTCTTCAGCCAAAACTCACACTTGCTCAACTTGGCATATAGTTGGTGTTCTCTCAGCCTCTGTAACACCAACCTTAGATGTTTCTCATGTTCTTCCTCATTTTTGGAGAAGACGAGAATATCATCTATGAAAACCACCACAAATTTGTCCAGATATTCCATGAATACCTTGTTCATGAGGTACATGAAATATGCCGGAGCATTGGTTAGCCCAAAAGGCATGACAGTGTATTCATACAGTCCGTACCGAGATACGAAAGCTGTCTTGGGAATATCTGATTGCCTTATGTTGAGTTGGTGGTACCCCGACCTGAGATCAATTTTCGAGAACACACAAGCTCCCCTCAACTGATCAAACAAGTCTTCAATGCGAGGCAATGGGTACTTGTTCTTGATGGTTACCTCATTCAAGGCACGGTAATCCACGCATAACCTTTGGGTTCCGTCTTTCTTGGGCACAAATATCACCGGAGCTCCCCATGGTGAGGAACTAGGGCGAATATACCCCTTCTCCGTCAATTCTCTCAAATGATCCTTGAGCTCTTCTAGCTGCTTGGAGTCCATTCGATAAGGTCTCTTGTATATCGGGGCTGTTCCCGGTACTAGCTCAATTGCAAATTCCACGTCACGGTCGGGAGGCATACCTGGCAATTCCTCCGGAAAAACATCTGGATATTCCCTGATAGTCCTGATTTCCTCAACTTTCACCTCCACTTGATTTAACTTAATGTCCCTCCTAGGCTCGTGTATTGTTATGAACTTTACTCTGGTGCCACTGGGGTGAGTTAGTTCCACCGTTCTGGTCGAACAATGGATAATTCCTTTATGTTTGGTCAACCAATCCATACCCAAAATAATATCTATCCCTTGTGAATCTATCACTATGAGGTTAGCCGTGAATACTACCCCATTAATGTCTAGGCTCACTTTGGGACACACTTGTCTTGTCCTTATTTCTCCACCTGGAGAGTTTACGGCTAGCATATGGTTCATTTGTGTGGTTGCTAGGTCATGCTTCTTAACAAACCCTTGAGCAATGAACGAGTGGGTAGCACCAGAATCAAACAGCAGAGTTGCAAGGTGTAAATTGGCAGGAAACTTACCAACTACCACGTCGGGCGCCTCTTGTGCTTCCTCCATAGTGACGTGGTTCACCCGTCCTCTCACTACATTCTGCTGTTGTGGCGGCGCAGGCTTCTTCTTCGGGCACTTATGGGCATAGTGCCCCACTTCACCACAGCTAAAACATTGCACCCCAACCTTAGGTGCTTGGCCTTTGTTGTCTTGGGGTTGGTTCGGGGGTCCTTGGACTGCTGGTCGAGGTGGATATGCGGGGCGAGGCTGCTGCACAAACTGACGTTGCGGCTGTGCTGGTGCTGCGGGTGGCCTGTAGTTTGGGTTGTACCCTCTTGGTGCTGAATAGGGTACCGCAGCACGGCTCGTCTGCCCCGTAGGTTGCTGCATCATACGTGGGCGGGTGTTGCTCCCTGAGGCCTGATGTGACCATCCCGCCTTCCTCTTATTCTCATTTTCCAGGGCCTTTAGCTTCCTTTCCACCACAAACGCTCTGTCCACCATCTTTTGAAAACTTTCATACTCATTGGAGGACATGGCACACTGCATCTCTGCGGTAAGACCTTCCACGAAACAATCTTGTTTCTGCTCATCAGTCTCTATGTCTCGTGGAGCATAACGGGATAGTTGAGTAAATTTAGTGAGGTATTCCCTCACCGTCATGTTTCCCTGCTGCAGTCCCAAAAACTCCTTTCTCTTGTTTTTGAGTTCACCTCTTGGGATGTAGTGGTTGCGGAAGCTACGCTTGAACTCTTCCCAAGTGATGTTCTCAGGGTCATGATGGGCGGCCACGTAGGCGGTCCACCAATCAGCAGCAGGTCCATTCAATTGATGAGAGGCAAACAGCACCCTCTCATACCCTTGGCATTATATTATCCTCATCTTACTTTCAATGGTCTTCAGCCAATCATCTGCCTCCAGAGGTTCAGCAGCACTTGCAAACTTTGGAGGTTGAGTTCCTAGAAACTCACTCAACCTTGGTTGGCGTGGTGCCGCTTGTGGAGGTGGAACTTGATGCAAGTTGGCCACCACTTGAGTCAAGTTCTGGATAAGCTGATTTTGATTCTCCAGCATTTGGTGGAGAGGATCAACTTCTTCACGGCGACCACCCCTGTCCTGGCCTCCAGAAAGATGGGGGTTGCATGCCTCATCATTGTTGTTGGCGGGGTTGGCAGCACGTCCTTTTCCTCTTCCGGCCATCTGGCAGAATCAACCCATGTCAATTTGAAATCATTTAGCATCATCTTACTACTTTCATTTGTTTGTACTTTGAAGTGTTGAGGCTTTGTTATGCTTTTACGAGGGTTCATATCTCACACCAAATAAATGCACTATTATTTCCTGTGGGTTCACACGCCAAAGCAAAACAATCTGAAGAAGAGGCTGTGGACAATTGCTCATGGCTTCCACAACTCACGTCACACACCAAGCATTATCACAACATTAACTACGTAACGACTCGACTACTCGACCTCTTGCTAGCTAGGGGAAAGACTCTACACTACTCGTCCTCTTGAGCTGGCTCCTCGGGATCTTCCTCCTCATTTCGGCTACCTTCTGACTCTGCTTTGGGTGGGGAGGCTGCTGGTGGAGAAGTGCGATGACGCCTGATTGCTCGGCGATCCGGGGAGTCAGGAGTCCATGGATCACTCACAGTGACACACAGTTCATTCCCATCTCCTCTTTCTCTCGCCTTTAAGCAAGCTCGCAGCAACGCCTCCGTTTCCTTCAGGGTGTCTCGGACATCCTGAAGCTCTTGTTGACACTCCTGCAGTCGAGTGCTGAGCATGGCCGCATCCTCCAAGCACAAGTCCATGTGCTCATGGGAAGTCCCTTGCTGCACCGGTGGGTACTTGTACTCCGTGGTACCACTCTCACGTTGGAGGACATACATGTACTCAGTTTTGTCCAAGTGGCGACGATAGATGTGACTCTGGCAGGTGATGGCCTCCCAGGTGACATCTTTCTCCGCGTCAACTTGTGTTGCTCGACAAGCTGGAGAGTGGTGAATCTTGACCAGTTGATTCTCGTGTATAATCCTCATCTCCGAACTCCATTCTTCCCTCTTCTCACGGATGGTCCTGGTGGAGTTATAATGGATGATTAGCTTGCCCGTATTGCCGGCGGCTTCGAGCATACGTCGAAGACGGCGCAACAAGTCTCCTACTGCCAATCCGTAGGAAAGGTACGTCACGGGACGACTCTCCTCTCTTTCGGCAAAGGCAACTACGGGAACTCTCCCTCCTGTGGACTTACGAGCGGTGCGGATCATGCGAACCATCTAAAACAAAAGAATTTAAAATTAGGTTAGATAAATTCTCAAACAAAAATCCTATTTTGAATGAAAGTTGGGGTAAGATGAAGAAAATGACTCCTTTAATAACACTTTTCCACCCACACCTTGGAAAATAGTTTTTAAGAAAATAGGGCCCTTAAATACGTCCATTTCTACCTAGGTCCACGTTCCTACGGGCAACCTTGGCTCTGATACCACCTCTGTCACACCCGGTTTTTCCGAAGAACAACCAAGTGAATATCACATGTATGCCAGGATCATTTTCTCATACATGTGATGACAAATAGTGAAGCATCATTTATTACAAGCCAGGTGTCGAATATAAATAAGTCTTACATCGCAAATGTCTCAATAGACACTAATGCTTCATCACAAGTAAATAAACTAGCAGCGGAATATTATTCTTTAGGGCTCCATCACAGGCGTTGCCCGGGGGTCTTCATGAACCTAAAAACCTTCCTCGGGTCCAAAATCATGGTCATTATACACCACCTCATTATCTTGACCTGAGCAGCAATATAAACCAACAAATATGCAAGGTTGAGTACCAATGGTACTCAGCAAGTGTGGGAAAATCATATCATGCATGGCTAGAACAAGGAGAGGTTGAACTCATGGTTAAAGCACTACGCAATTAATACCTATCACCTTAGCTTATTAAGCACCTACATTACTACACAGGTGAAATGGTCCCAATCTCCCATCCCATCATTATAATCCAATAACCATAACATCATTACCAATGTTAAGCTCCCCGCTTAACTTCCAAAACCATCAATTCTCTAATCATGAATAAGTCCAGGCCGCTCTTAACCGTGAGCACGGCTGTCAAGACAGTTTTGACTCTGCAGAGTTTGTACCACTGTACCCACAAGTAGTGATTTCATCCCCCGTTGCCGGGTGGACTAAAAGAACCTCCATTATGCCAGTGGCTACGATCCACATTCACACTTCCCAGGTGTGCGGCCAGGAGATCACTACGAAGCCTTTACAAAGGGATTCCCGACGAGCGTGGGCCCACTGAGGTTTCACCCCTAACAGCATACAAGAGGATCCAACCCCGCTGCAGTGGCCCCCTCTTGAGCCTTGCGGTTCATATGGTAGTCCAGCTGACACCTACTCCCCGCACCATCCAACACACCCATACTACGCCGGGGATACACCTAATTAATTGGCTAAGCTGCCCCATCTCAGCATGTGGTTGGCACTGTAAAGTCGGGTTACATGCTCCATGAACCGGTCCTTAGGATCCAGGCAAGTACTAAACACAAACCCAAGTCTCGTGCACCCAGCACACAACCAAAACATCCAACTTGCCTTGATCCCTACCTCTACATAACTCACAATAGCTCATTCAAGAGTATGGTATAATAAACTGATGATCTCATATCCCAAATATCCCATTCTAAGCATGGCTAAGCATATGCATGTAAATAAATGACATGACAAAATAAATCCCAACCCAAGCTACAAGGAAACAAGGTAATGCAATTCTAGGGAAACTTCCTATCATGGGTTTCATATTTAACTTGACAATGCAAATAATTCTATCTACACATCCTAGCATAGGATCAAAGTGGTCAAGGACACTTGCCTCCTTCTTGCTGCTCTTGAAATGGGTATTCCTGGTCTTGGAAATGAATAACTTGTTCTTGAACAGGTTCTACTTCATACCATCACACATAGCAAAAGAAAAACAACATTCCATAAGACATAGTTCACACTTACACTTCATACAAACCACACATTCACATTTATGAAATTCATTCACCATTATATGTGTTGTGTTTCAGTTTTAAATAAATTCCTTATATTAACCTACTACACCTTTTTACTACCAAGTATGTATGAAAAGTATTTTTCTTCTCCATATGTGCCTTCAGAATTTCTACCAACCCTAAACTGAATTCTTTGTATTTTAGAAACTCCATTTACCATTTACTAGTTGCTATATTTTCAGATTTATATTCCTATGCGTAATTGTGTATTTTATTATGAAATTAGTAATACACATCATCTAAACAGTATAGGTTCTGGTCCTAAATGATTTAATAACATCTTTTGACCTTGGCTTCTGATGTAAACTATTTTATAATTATTTTCCCAATAACTATTCTTTACTTAAAAATGTGTCCCTATACTAATAAATGTGAATAATAGATGAAACAGATTTATTTCAGCCCAAAAATATACTTTTATCTCACTCCAAAGTTTTCTAAGTACTGAGGAAGTTTTTAATTAATTTTGACAATTATGTTTGTCCCCCTTTTTATTTTTTAAACACTAGTTACATATTCAATGTTTTAAATTAAATACTAAACAGGACTAAAATAATGAACTCTCCCCATTACAGGGTCTATAATATTATTTTCATAATTCCCAGGGGTCTAGCTACACTTATCAGAGGTGTTTTACCTAATTTTTATTAAGTCCAGGGGCTAAAACTGATTTTTAAATGAATTTACACGATTTTCTGGAGTTCCAGGGGCTAGATCTGAAGTTTCCGGGGCTAGCTCTCAATTCCAGAGAACCCCAGGGGGTAGCACGTAAGAATTCCAGACTTTATAAGCGGGGCTGACGTGGTCCGTCCGATTTTAAACCGACGGCTGAGATTATAAGATCGAACCGGTACGCGGGGTTTTAAAGTCTACCGTGCGATTTAAAATAAACGGCGCACATGCGGCCACGTTGCTCTGATCGAGCGCGGGCGGCGCTGCCGGCGGCGCACGGCGGCGGGAAGCGGCGATCTCGCCGGAAAGTTTCAGATCCTCAAGAATTCTGCCTAGAACTGTGATCTTATGGCCTAGATCGGTAGAGGGGAGGTCAGGGATCTTACCTCGGGGGTTTTCTCGAGCTCGGGAGTCCTGGAAAGTGATCGGCGGTGAGGTCCGAGGCAAAACCACGGCGAAGCTCGTCGGCGCTGGATTTACACCGTAAGTCTTCGGGTTTTCTGCACCTGCAAAGTTCCCCGGAGGCGGTGGATCAAGACCAGCGAGTTAGATCAGAGTTTCCGAGCTTAGATCGGCCAGAATTCACCGGCGAAGTCTCGGTGCTCACCGGAGTGAAAATCGGCGATCGCGTGGGAAAAACTGATCGGATCGGGGGTTTTTATAGCCGGGGGAGGGCGGTGGGTCTGTTGTGATCGAGTTGGAGTCCTCCGGGACCAGAATTCGGGCGACGGGACGCGGTTTCCGGTCGGTTGCGATCGCGCGCGCTCGGGGAAAAAGTCCGGGGTCGCGGGGGCTCGGGGTTAGGGATGACAGGTGGGTCCCACCCGTCGGTGAGAGGCAGAGCGGCGCGCGCGGGGGCGGGCTGGCGCGGAGTAGCTGGGCCGGCTGGCGGGTTTCGGCCCACTGGCCGGTTTTTTTCCCGTTTTCCTTTTTCTTTTTCCATTTCTTTTCTGTTTTGAGTATAATTTGAATTCCAGTTTGAATTTGAATTTTTGCAAAACATGCAACACGTCCAAAAATTTTTAAATTCCCCTCTGAACATGGTTAAGAGTTTTGAATCAAAATTTGGGGTGTTACACACATGGACTCCTGAGTCCCCAGATCGCCGGGCGAGCAGGCGTCGCCGCACTTCTCCACCAGCAGCTTCCCCACCCAAAGTGGAGTCAGAGGGCAGCCGCAATAACGAGGAAGATCCCGAGGAGCCAGCTTAGTGATACGAGTAGTGTAGAGTCCTTTCCCTTAGTTTAGCAGGTTGTCGAGTAGTCGAGTCGTTACCCTAGTAATGGTGTGTTAATGCTTGGTGTGTGACGTGAGTTGTGGAAGCCATGGGCGTTTGTCCACAACCTCGTCTTCAGGTTGTTTTGCTTTGGTGTGTGAACCCATATGAATTAAGAGTGCATTTATGTTCGCGTAAGACATGAAATCCTCAAAAAATATAAATGAAATAAGGTCTCAAAATTTTAAAGTTTAAACAAGCAAAATTGGTAAGTTAATGCGTAATGCTTTAAATTGACATTTGGTTGATCATGATAGATGGCCGGAAGAGGAAGGGGTCGTGGTGCCAACCCCGCCAACAACAACGATGAGGCCGGCAACCCTCACCTTTCCGGAGGGCAAGACAGGGGTGGTCGTCGGGAAGGAGTTGATCCCATCCACCAAATGCTTGAAAATCAGAATCAGCTCATCCAGAGTGTCACACCCGGTTTTTCCGAAGAATAACCGAGTGAAGATCACATGTATGCCAGGATCATTTTCTCATACATGTGATGACAAATATTGAAGCATCATTTATTACAAGCCAGGTGTCGAATATAAATAAGTCTTACATAGCATATGTCTCGATGGACGATATTAAGTTCATAACATGTAAATAAAATAGCAGCGGAATATTATTCTCATGGGCTCCGTCACAGGCGTTGCTCGGGGGACTCCATGAACCTAGAATCCTTCTTCGGGTCCAAAGTCTTGATCATTAAACACCATATCATTCTCTTGTCCTGAGCAGCAATATAAACAACAAATATGCAAGGTTGAGTACCGATGGTACTCAGCAAGTGTGGGAAAGTTATGTCATGCATTGCTAGAACAAGGAGAGGTTGAACTCATGGTTAAAGCACTACACAATTAATATCTATCACCTTAGCTTATTAAGCACCTACATTACTACATAGGTGAAATGGTCCCAATCTCCCATCCCATCATCATAATCAAATAACCATAACATCATTTCCAATGTTAAGCTCCCCGCTTAACATCCACAACATACAAGGTCATCATACTCTAATCATGAATAAGTCCAAGCCGCTCTTGACCGTGAGCACGGCTGTCATGACAGTTTTGACTCTGCAGAGTTTGCACCACTGTACCCACATGTAGTGATTTCATCCCACGTTGCCGGGTGGACTAAAAGAACCTCCATTATGCCAGTGGCTACGAACCACATTCACACTTCCCAGGTGTGTAGCCAGGAGATCACTACGAAGCCTTTACAAAGTGATTCCCGACGAGCATGGGCCCACTGAGGTTTCACTCCTAACAGCATACAAGAGGCTCCAACCCCGCTGCAGTGGCCCCCTCTTGAGCATTGTGGTTCATATGGTAGTCCAGCTGACACCTACTCCCCGCACCATCCAACACACCCATACTACGCTGGGGATACACCTAATTAATTGGCCAAGCTGCCCCATCTCAGCATGTGGTTGGCACGGTAAAGCCAGGTTACATGCTTCATGAACCGGTCCTTAGGATCCAGGCAAGTACTAAACACAAACCCGAGTCTCGTGCACCCAGCACCAACCAAAACATCCAACTTGCCTCGATCCCTACCTCTACATAACTCATAATATCTCATTCAAGAGTAAGGTAAACAAATTGATGATCTCATATCCCAATTATCCCATTCTAAGCATCACTAAGCATAAGTAATATGAATGAATGACATAATGAAACAAATCCCAACCCAAGCTACAAGGAAACAAGTTAATGCAATTCTAGGGAAACTTCCTAGCATGGGTTTCATATTTCAATTGACAATGCAAATAATTATATCTACACATCCTAACATAGGATCAAAGTGGTCAAGGACACTTGCCTTCTTCCTGCTGCTCTGGGAATGGAAAGTCTTGTTCTTGGAAGGGAAGAACTTGCTCTGGGGCAGGTTCTACTCATACCATCACACATAGCAAAAGAAAACAACAATCCATAACACATAGTTCACACTTTTACTTCATACAAACCACACATTCACACCTGTGAAAGTCATTCACACTTCTAAGGTTTGTGGTTACTCTATGTGTGTTGATTTTTGGCCTACATGCACTTTTAAACATATGTATATTATTTCTAACTTTTGTATTCAGATTTCTGTTTGCACACTATATATAAATTTCCAATTTAAACAAATTCTTTAATACCCTCTTTAGCTACCAAGTTTGCATGGAAGGTAATTTCCTAGTCCAAATGGGTTTTCAGATCTTCTACCAAATCCTGAACTGAAATATTTGGATTTGGAAACTTCATTTATCATTTTCTAGTTATGCATACTTAGTTACTCTATTTTCAGATTTATTTCCTATGCCTAAATGTGAACTTTATTATGAAAATAGTAAGACACTTCATCTAAACAGAATAGGTTCTGATATAAAATATTAAATAATATATTTTTGAACTTCTCCTCTGATGTGAACTAATTTAAATTTATTTTACCCATATTCAAAATTATTTATTAACCTAAAAATGTGTTCCTAGAACTAATAAACATGAACACACCCAAACAGATTTCATTTCAGCCTAAAATTTATTTTTAGTTCATTCTAAAGTTTTCCAAGTGTTAGTAGAGTTTAAACTTGAATTTACAATGTGTTTGTATTTCCTTTTAAATTTAAATCCTAGTCACACATTCAAATTTCTAAATTTAATATCATATAGGGTTAAAAAGGTAAACTCACCACACTACAGGGCCTATTATATTATTTCATAAATTTCCAGGGGTCTAACTACACATAACAGAGGGGTTTTCCTAATTTTTATTAAGTCCAGGGGCCAAAACTGATTTTTAAGTGAATTTATATGAATTTCTGAAGTTCCAGGGGCTAGATCAGAAGTTTTCGGGGCTAGCTCGTATTTTCTGAGATCCCTAGGGGGTAGCGCGTAAGAATCCCGGCCTTTAAAACGCGGGGCTGACGTGGACCGTCCGATTTAAAACAGACGGCTGAGATTATAACGTCGAACCGGTACGCGGGGATTTCAATTCTAACGTGCGATTTAAAATAGACGGCGCACAATCGGCCACGTCGCTCTGACCGAGCACGGGCGGCGCTGCCCGGCGGCGGGAGGCGGCGATCTCGCCGGAAAACTTCGGATCTTCGTCTATTCTTCCTAAAACTGGGATTTCATGGCATAGATCGGTAGAGGGGAGGTCGGGGATCTCACCTCGGGGTTTTTCTTGAGCTCGGAGGTCCTGGAAGGCGGTCGGCGACGAGGTCCGAGGTGAATTCACGGCGATGCTCGTCGGTGCTGTGTCTGAAGCGCAAACAACCGAGTTTTCTGCACCTGCGTGATTCCCCGGAGGCGGTGGAACACGATCGGCGCGTTAGATCAGAGAACCCGAGCAAAGATCGAGAGAAAACGGTGATCGGAGCTTCAGTTCTCACCGGGAGGAAAAACAGCCGATCGCGGGTGAAAAACAGGACGATGCCGGTGTTTATATAGCCGGGGGAGGGCGGCGTTCGGTTGGGATCGAGCTGGAGTCGTCCAGAACCGAAATTCGGCTGGGATACGCGGGTATCCGGAGTGGTTTCGATTCGGGGGAGAGAGGAGTCCCGGATCGGCCGAGCGCGCGCGCGAAGAGGAAGAAGATGCCGGGCCCCACATGTCAGTGAGAGGAAAACGGGGCGCGCGGCTGCGGGCTGGCGCGGGGGCGAGGTGGGCCGGCTGGTGGGTTTCGGCCCACTAGCCGGGGGGTTTTGTTTTTTCTTTTTCTTTTTCTTTTCTGTTTTGAGTTGAATTTGAATTCCAATTTAAATTTGAATTTCTGCACCACATGCAATACGTCCAAAAATTTTTAAATTCCCCTCTTAACAGGTTTTGGGGTGTTACAGCTCTACCCCCCTTAAAAGAAATCTCGTCCTCGAGATTGGTGGTCCTAGGAAAACAATTCCGGAAACTGTGCCTTAAGCTCGTCTTCTCGCTCCCATGTGGCTTCCTCTTCCGAGTGATGCTTCCACTGCACCTTGCACATCCGGATTCTTTTATTTCTTGTGAGGCGTTCCATTGTCTCCAAAACCTTGACCGGTTTCTCGGCATAAGACAGATCCTCGGCTACGTCAACCTCATTCATGGGTAACATCTCTTCAGGTGTCCTTAGACATTTCTTGAGCTGTGACACATGGAATACATCGTGCAAATCCGATAGGCGAGCCAGCAGTTCTAGTTGATATGCCACTTCGCCTTTCCTCTCCAGAACTTGAAAGGGTCCGATGTATCGAGGTGATAACTTCCCTTTCACCTTGAACCGACGAAGTCCTCGGATAGGGGACACCTTGAGGTAGACATAGTCCCCCACGTTGAAAACGAGCTCTCTTCTCCGAACATCGGCATAGCTCTTTTGTCGTGTCTGTGCTATCCTCAAGTTGTTGCGAATTTCCCTCACTTTCGCCTCGGCTTCTTGTAGTACTTCGGGTCCAAACACTTTACTTCCCCCCGTTTGGTTCCAAAATAGGGGAGTTCTGCACTTCCTCCCATACAAAGCCTCAAACGGTGACATCTTCATACTAGCCTGATAGCTGTTGGTATAGGAGAACTCCGCATACGGTAAGTTCTTATCCCAACTCCGATTGTTTTTGAGTGCACACGCTCTCAGAATATCTTCAAGGATCTGGTTGGTTCTTTATGTCTGCCCGTCAGTTTGGGGATGATAGGCAGAACTAAATTTCAGATGAGTTCCCATGGTTTCATGCAACTTTTGCCAGAACCTTGAGGTGAACTGTGTCCCTCGATCCGACACTATCTTCTTTGGCACTCCATGGTAACACACGATCCTTGACATGTACAACTCCGCCAATTTGGATCTGCTGTAGCTTTCTTTCACGGGGATGAAATGTGCTACCTTGGTTAGCCTGTCGATGATGACCCATATCGAATCATATCCTGATTGGGTCCTAGGCAATCCCACTATGAAATCCATACCGATTTCTTCCCATTTCCATTCAGGCACTTTCAGTGGTTGCAATAATCCCGCGGGTCGTTGATGTTCTGCTTTCACCAACTGACATGTATCACATAGGGCAACATGTTCCGCGACATCTCGCTTCATGCCATACCACCAATACCTGCTCTTGAGGTCCTGGTACATCTTCGTACTCCCAGGATGAATGGAATAGTCGGAATCGTGAGCCTCCTTCAAAATCAATTCACGGATCTCCTTTACTTCAGGCACACAGATTCTTTTCCCGTGCCACGCCGTACCTTGTTCATCCTCTCTGAAACCAGGGGCTTTATTTTTCTTGACGAGTTGTCTGATTTCTTGTATCTTCTCGTCATTCTTTTGACCATCGCGTATGTCTTGCTCTAATGTGGAGTCCACTTCCATGGTGATGACTTCACCACTATTCACCAGGCATAGATTGAGTCTTATAACATCGTCCTTCAATTCCGTAGGCATGTCTTTCAAGCTCAACCTATTGACCTGCACTGTCCAGCTTAGAGCATCCGCCACGACATTCTCTTTCCCAGGATGATAGTTGATTCCCACATCAAAGTCGTTGATTAGCTCTAACCATCTTCTTTGTCTGAGGTTGAGATCTGGCTGTGTGAAAATGTAGTTTAAGCTTTTATGATCCGTATATATCTCTGTCCTCTTCCCCATCAAGTAGTGGCGCCAAATCTTGAACGCGTGTACCACTGCGGCTAGTTCTAGGTCATGTGTAGGATAGTTCTTCTCGTGTTTCCGGAGCTGCCGAGACGCATAAGCCACGACATGCCCCTCTTGCATGAGAACACATCCCAGCCCGTTTCCAGAGGCATCGCAGTACACCAAAAAGTTCTTCTGCATATCTGGCATAACTAGCACTGGGGCTGTTGTCAATCTTTTCTTCAGTTCCTGGAAACTCGCCTCGCACCGCGGCGTCCATGTGAATGTGATTCCCTTCTCCAACAGTTTGGTGAGGGGTCTCGAGATCTTGGAGAATCCCTCAATAAACCGTCGATAGCATCCAGCCAATCACAAGAAGCTTCGAACTTCCCCGACATTCTCAGTGGTCTTCCACTTCTATACATCCTCAATCTTGGCGGGATCTACGGAGATTCCTCCCTCCGAGATTATATGTCCTAAGAAGGGAACTCTCTTCAGCCAAAACTCACACTTGCTCAACTTGACATATAGTTCGTGTTCTCTCAGCTTCTGCAACACCAACCTTAGATGTTTCTCATGTTCTTCTTCATCTTTGGAGAAGACGAGAATGTCATCTATGAAAACCAGCACAAATTTATCCAGATATTCCATGAATACCTTGTTCATGAGGTACATGAAGTATGTCAGGGCATTAGTTAGCTTGAAAGGCATGACGGTGTATTCATACAGTCCGTATCGAGATACGAAAGCTGTCTTGGGAATATCAGTTTGCCTTATCTTAAGTTGGTGGTATCCCGACCTGAGATCAATTTTCGAGAACACACAAGCTCCCCTCAACTGATCAAACAAGTCTTCAATGCGGGGTAATGGATACTTGTTCTTGATGGTTACCTCATTCAAGGCACGGTAGTCTACGCATAGCCTTTGGGTTCCGTCCTTCTTGGGCACAAATATCACTGGAGCTCCCCATGGTGAGGAACTAGGACGAATGTACCCCTTCCCTGTCAATTCTCTTAAATGATCCTTGAGTTCTCCCAGTTGCTTGGAGTCCATCCGATAAGGTCTCTTGTATATCGGAGCTGTTCCAGACACTAGCTCAATCGCGAATTCCACTTCATGATCGGGAGGCATACCTAGCAACTCCTCCGAAAAAACGTCTGGGTATTCCCTGATAATCCAGATCTCCTCCACTTTCGCCTCAACTTGATTTAATTTAATGTCCCTCCTAGGCTCTTGTATTGTTATGAACTTTATTCTTGTGCCACTAGGGTGAGTTAGTTCCACCGTTCTGGTCGAACAATGGATGATTCCCTTATGTTTGGTCAACCAATCCATGCCCAAAATAATATCTATCCCTTGTGAATCTATCACTATGAGGTTGGCAGTAAATACTACCCCATTAATGTCTAGATTCACCTTGGGACACACTTGTCTTGTCCTTATTTCTCCACCTGGAGAGTTTACTGCTAGCATATGGTTCATTTGTGTTGTTGCTAGATCATGCTTCTTAACAAACCCTTGGGCAATGAACGAGTGGGTAGCATCAGAATCGAACAACAGGGTTGCAATGTGTAAATTGGCAGGAAACTTACCAACTACCACGTCGGGTGCCTCTTGCGCTTCCTCCATGGTCACGTGGTTCACCCGTCCTCGCATCACATTCTGTTGTTGTGGCTGCATGGGCTTCTTCTTTTGGGCACTTATGGGCGTAGTGCCCCACTTCACCACAGTTAAAGCATTGCAACCCAACCTTAGGTGTCTGGCCTTTATTGTCTTGGGGTTTGTTTGGGGGTCCTTTTACTGCTGGTCAAGGTTGATATGTGGGGCGAGGCTGCTGTACAAACTGACGTTGTGGCTGTGTTGGTGCTGACGGAGGCCTGAAGTTCGGGTTGTACCCTCTCGGTGCTGAGTAGGGTACCGCAGCACGGCTCGTCTACCCTGCGGGTTGCTGCATCAGACGTGGGCGGGTGTTGCTACCCGAGGCTTTGTGTGACCATCCGGCCTTCCTCTTGTTTTCATTTTCCAAGGCCTTCAGCTTCCTTTCCACAACGAATGCTCTGTCCACCATCTTTTGGAAACTTTCATATTCGTTGGAGGACATTGCACACTGCATTTCTGCTGTAAGTCCTTCCACGAAGCAATCCTGTTTCTGCTCATCAGTCTCTATGTCCCGTGGTGCATAACGGGATAGTTGGGTGAATTTAGTGAGGTATTCCCTCACCGTCATGTTTCCTTGCTGCAGCCCCAAGAACTCCTTTCTGTTGTTTTTAAGTTCACCCCTTTGTATGTAATGGTTGCGGAAGCTACGCTTGAACTCTTCCCAAGTGATATTCTCGGGGTCATGATGGGCGGCCACGTAAGCGGTCCACCAATCAGCAGCAGGTCCATGCAATTGGTGAGAGGCAAACAGCACCCTCTCATACCCTTGGCATTGTATAATCCTCATCTTGCTCTCAATGGTCTTTAGCCAATCATCTGCCTCCAGAGGTTCAGCAGCACTTGTAAACTTTGGAGGTTGAGTCCCTAGAAACTCGCTCAACCTTGGTTGGCGTGGTGCAGCTTGTGGAGGTGGAGCTTGGTGCAAGTTGGCCACCACTTGAGTCAGGTTCTGGATGAGCTGATTTTGATTCTCAAGCATTTGGTCGATGGGATCAACTCCTTCACGGCGACCACCCCTGTCTTGGCCTCTAGAAAGATCAGGGTTGCCGGCCTCATCGTTGTTGTTGGCGGGGTTGGCACCACGACCCTTTCCTCTTCCGGCCATCTATCATGATCAACCAAATGTCAATTTAAAGCATTACGTATTATCTTATCAATTTTTTTCTTGTTTACACTTTGTAATGTTGAGGCCTTGTTGTATTTATATTTTTTTGAGGGTTCATGTCTCACGCAAAAATAAATGCACTACTAATTTCATAGGGGTTCACACATCAAAGCAAAGCAACCTGAAGACGAGGTTGTGGACAATTGCTCATGGCTTCCACAACTCACGTCACACACCACACATTAACAAACCATTAACTAAGGTATTGACTCGCCTACTCGATAACCCGCTGAACTATGGAGAAGGACTCTACACGACTCGTATCACTGAGCTGGCTCCTAGGGATCTTCCTCATTATTGCGGCTGCCTTCTGACTCCGCTTTGGGTGGGGAGGCTGCTGGTGGAGAAGTGCGACGACGCCTGATCGCCCAGCGATCTGGGGAGTCAGGAGTCCATGTGTCATTCATGGTGACACACAGTTCATTCCCATCTCCTCTTTCTCTCGCCCTCAAGCTGGCTCGAAGCAACGCCTCAGTCTCCTTCAGGGTGTCACGAACATCCTGAAGCTCCTGCTGACACTCCTGCAGTCAAGTGCTGAGCATAGCAGCATCCTCCAAGCATAGGTCCATGTGCTCATGGGAAGTCCCTTGCTGCACTGGCGGGTACTTGTACTCCGTCGTACCACTCTCACGCTGGAGAACATACATGTACTCAGTCCTGTCCAGGTGGTGACGGTAGATGTGACTCTGGCAGGTGATGGCCTCCCAGGTGACATCCTTCTCCGCATCGACCTGTGTCACTCGACAAGCTGAAGAGCGGTGGATCTTAAGCAGCTGATTTTCATGGATAATCCTCATTTCCGAACTCCATTCTTCCCGCTTCTCCCGGATGGTCCGGGTGGAGCTATAGTGTATGATTAGCTTGCCCGTATTTCCGGCGGCTTGGAGCATGCGTCGAAGACGGCGCAACAAGCCTCCTACTGCCAATCCGTAGGAGAGATACGTCACCGGACGGTTCTCCTCTCTCAAGGCAAGGGCAACTATGGGAACTCTCCCTCCGGTGGACTTGCGAGCGGTGCGGATCATGCGAACCATCTAAAACATAAAGCGTTTAAAATTAAGTTAGATAAGATTTTAAACAAAAATCCTATTTTGAATAAAAGATGGGGTAAGATGAATAAAGTGGCCCATTAAATAACACTTTTCAACCCACACCTTTGTAAAATAGTTTTTGAGAAAATAGGGTCCCTAACTACGTCCATTTCTACCTAGGTCCACGTTCCTACGCGCAACCTTGGCTCTGATACCACTTCTGTCACACCCGGTTTTTCCGAAGAATAACCGAGTGAAGATCACATGTATGCCAGGATCATTTTCTCATACATGTGATGACAAATAGTGAAGCATCATTTATTACAAGCCAGGTGTTGAATATAAATAAGTCTTACATAGCATATGTCTCGATGGACGATATTATGTTCATAACATGTAAATAAAATAGCAGCGGAATATTATTCTCGTGGGCTCCGTCACAGGCGTTGCCCGGGGGACTCCATGAACCTAGAATCCTTCTTCGGGTCCAAAGTCTTGATCATTAAACACCATATCATTATCTTGTCCTGAGCAGCAATATAAACAACAAATACCCGATGGTACTCAGCAAGTGTGGGAAAGTTATGTCATGCATGGCTAGAACAAGGAGAGGTTGAACTCATGGTTAAAGCACTACGCAATTAATACCTATCACCTTAGCTTATTAAGCACCTACATTACTACATAGGTGAAATGGTCCCAATCTCCCATCCCATCATCATAATAAAATAACCATAACATCATTTCCAATGTTAAGCTCCCCGCTTAACATCCACAACCTCCAAGGTCATCATACTCTAATCATGAATAAGTCCAAGCCGCTCTTGAACGTGAGCATGGCTGTCATGACAGTTTTGACTCTGCAGAGTTTGCACCACTGTACCCACATGTAGTGATTTCATCCCCCGTTGCCGGGTGGACTAAAAGAACCTCCATTATGCCAGTGTCTACGAACCACATTCACACTTCCCAGGTGTGTAGCCAGGAGATCACTAAGAAGCCTTTACAAATGGATTCCCGACGAGCGTGGGCCCACTGAGGTTTCACCCCTAACAGCATACAAGAGGCTCCAACCCCGCTGCAGTGGCCCCCTCTTGAGCCTTGCGATTCATATGGTAGTCCAGCTGACACCTACTCCCCGCACCATCCAACACACCCATACTACGCCGGGGATACACCTAATTAATTGGCTAAGCTGCCCCATCTCAGCATGTGGTTGGCACGGTAAAGCCAGGTTACATGCTTCATGAACCGGTCCTTAGGATCCAGGCAAGTACTAAACACAAACCCGAGTCTCGTGCACCCAGCACCAACCAAAACATCCAACTTGCCTCGATCCCTACCTCTACATAACTCATAATATCTCATTCAAGAGTAAGGTAAACAAATTGATGATCTCATATCCCAATTATCCCATTCTAAGCATGGCTAAGCATAAGTAATATGAATGAATGACATAATGAAACAAATCCCAACCCAAGCTACAAGGAAACAAGTTAATGCAATTCTAGGGAAACTTCCTAGCATGGGTTTCATATTTCAATTGACAATGCAAATAATTCTATCTACACATCCTAACATAGGATCAAAGTGGTCAAGGACACTTGCCTTCTTCCTGCTGCTCTGGGAATGGAAAGTCTTGTTCTTGGAAGGGAAGAACTTGCTCTGGGGCAGGTTCTACTCATACCATCACACATAGCAAAAGAAAGCAACAATCCATAAGACATAGTTCACACTTTCACTTCATACAAACCACACATTCACACCTATGAAAGTCATTCACACTTCTAAGGGTTGTGGTTACTCTATGTGTGTTGATTTTTGGCGTACATGCACTTTTAAACATATGTATTATTTCTAACTTTTGTATTCAGATTTCTGTTTGCACACTATATATGAATTTCCAAGTTAAATAAATTCTTTAATACCCTCTTTAGCTACCAAGTTTGCATGGAAGGTAATTTCCTACTCCAAATGGGTTTTCAGATCTTCTACCAAATCCTGAACTGAAATCTTTGGATTTGGAAACTTCATTTATCATTTTCTAGTTATGCATACTTAGTTACTATATTTTCAGATTTATTTCCTATGCCTAAATGTGAACTTTATTATGAAAATAGTAAGACACCTCATCTAAACAGAATAGGTTCTGATATAAAATATTAAATAATATATTTTTGAACTTCTCCTCTGATGTGGACTAATTTAAATCTATTTTACCCATTTCCAAAATTATTTATTAACCTAAAAGTGTGTTCCTAGAACTAATAAACATGAACACACCCAAACAGATTTCATTTGAGCCTAAAATTTATTTTTAGTTCATTCTAAAGTTTTCCATGTGTTAGTAGAGTTTAAACTTGAATTTACAATGTGTTTGTATTTCCTTTTAAATTTAAATCCTAGTCACACATTCAAATTTGTAAATTTAATATCATATAGGGTTAAAAAGGTAAACTCACCACACTACAGGGTCTATTATATTATTTCATAAATTTCCAGGGGTCTAACTACACATAACAGAGGGGTTTTGCTATTTTTTATTAAGTCTAGGGGCTAAAACTGATTTTTAAATGAATTTACATGAATTTCTGAAGTTCCAGGGGCTAGATCAGAAGTTTCTGGGGCTAGCTCGTATTTTCCGAGATCCCCAGGGGGTAGCGCGTAAGAATCCCGGCCTTTATAACGCGGGGCTGACGTGGACCGTCCGATTTAAAACAGACGGCTGAGATTATAACGTCAAACCTGTACGCGGGGATTTCAATTCTACCGTGCGATTCAAAATAGACGGCGTACAATCGGCCACGTCGCTCTGACCGAGCGCGGGCGGCGCTGCCCGGCGGCGCACGGTGGCGGGAGGCGGCGATCTCGCCGGAAAACTTCGGATCTTCGTCTATTCTTCCTAAAACTGGGATTTCATGGCATAGATCGGTAGAGGGGAGGTCGGAGATCTCACCTCGGGGTTTTTCTTGAGCTCGGAGGTCCTGGAAGGCGGTCGACGACGAGGTCCGAGGTGAATTCACGGCGATGCTCGTCGGCACTGTGTTTGAAGCGCAAACCACCGAGTTTTCTGCACCTGCGTGATTCCCCGGAGGTGGAGGAACACGATCGGCGCGTTATATCAGAGAACCCGAGCAAAGATCAAGAGAAAACGGTGATCGGAGCTTCGGTTCTCACCAGGAGGAAAAACAGCCTATCGCGGGTGAAAAACGGGACGATGCCGGTGTTTATATAGCCGGGGGAGGGCGGCGTTCGATTGGGATCGAGCTGGAGTCGTCCAGAACGGAAATTCGGCTGGGATACGCGGGTATCCGGGGTGGTTTTGATTCGGGGGAGAGAGGAGTCCCGGGTCGGCCGAGCGCGCGCGAGGAGGAAGAAGATGGCGGGCCCCACATGTCAGTGAGAGGAAAACGGGGCGCGTGGCTGCGGGCTGGCGCGGGGGTGAGGTGGGCCGGCTGGTGGGTTTCGGCCCACTGGCCGGGGGGTTTTGTTTTTTCTTTTTCTTTTTCTTTTTCTTTTTCTTTTCTGTTTTGAGTTGAATTTGAATTCCAATTTAAATTTGAATTTCTGCACCACATGCAATACGTCCAAATTTTTTAAATTTCCCTCTTAACAGGTTTTGGGGTGTTACACAGAGCTTGACTCAAGTGGTGGCCAACTTGCACCAAGCTCCACCTCCACAAGCTGCACCACGCCAACCAAGGTTGAGTGAGTTTCTAGGGACAACCTCCAAAGTTTGCAAGTGCTGCTGAACCTCTGGAGGCAGATGATTGGCTAAAGACCATTGAGAGCAAGATGAGGATCATACAATGCCAAGGGTATGAGAGGGTGCTGTTTGCCTCTCACCAATTGCATGGACCTGCTGCTGATTGGTGGACCGCTTACGTGGCCGCCCATCATGACCCTGAGAACATCACTTGGGAAGAGTTCAAGCGTAGCTTCCGCAACCATTACATACCCAGGGGTGAACTTAAAAACAAGAGAAAGGAGTTCTTGGGGCTGCAGCAAGGAAACATGACTGTGAGGGAATACCTCACTAAATTCACCCAACTATCCCGTTATGCACCACAGGACATCGAGACTGATGAGCAGAAACAGGACTGCTTTGTGGAAGGACTTACAGCGGAAATGCAATGTGCAATGTCCTCCAACGAGTATGAAGGCTTCCAAAAGATGGTGGACAGAGCATTTGTTGTGGAGAGAAAGCTGAAGGCCTTGGAAAATGAAAACAAGAGGAAGGCGGGATGGTCACACCAAGCCTCTGGTAGCAACACACGCCCACGTCTAATGCAGCAACCCGCAGGGCAGACGAGCCGCGCTGCGGTACCCTACTCAGCACCGAGAGGGTACAACCCGAACTTCAGGCCTCCGTCAGCACCACCACAGCCACAACGTCAGTTTGTACAACAGCCTCGCCCCACATATCAACCTCGACCAGCAGTACAAGGACCCCCAAACCAACCCTAAAACAACAAAGGCCAGGCACCTAAGGTTGGGGTGCAATGCTTTAACTGTGGTGAAATGGGGCACTACGCCCATAAGTGCCCAAAGAAGAAGCTCGTGCAGCCGCAACAGCAGAATGTGATGCGAGGACGTGTGAACCACGTGACCATGGAGGAATCGCAAGAGGCACCTGACGTGGTAGTTGGTAAGTTTCCTGCCAATTTGCACATTGCAACCCTGTTGTTCGATTCTAGTGCTACCCACTCGTTCATTGCCCAAGGGTTTGTTAAGAAGCATGATTTAGCAACAACACAAATGAACCATATGCTAGCAGTGAACTCTCCAGGGGGAGAAATAAGGACAAGACAAGTGTGTCCCAAGGTGAATCTAGACATTAATGGGGTAGTATTTACTGCCAACCTCATAGTGATAGATTCACAAGGGATAGATATTATTTTGGGTATGGATTGGTTGACCAAACATTAAGGAATCATCCATTGTTCGACCAGAACGGTGGAATTAACTCACCCTAGTGGCACAAGAGTAAAGTTCATAACTATACAAGAGCCTAGGAGGGACATTAAACTCAATCAAGTTGAGGTGGAAGTGGAGGAGATCAGGATCATCAGGGAATATCCAGATGTTTTTCCAGAGGACTTGCCAGGTATGCCCCCCGATCGTGAAGTGGAATTCACGATTGAGCTAGTGCCTGGAACAGCTCCGATATACAAGAGACCATATCGGATGAACTCCAAACAGCTGGAAGAACTCAAGGAACATTTAAGAGAGTTGACAGAGAAGGGGTACATTCGTCCTAGTTCCTCACCATGGGGAGCTCCAGTGATATTTGTGCCCAAGAAGGACGGAACCCAAAGGTTGTGCATAGACTACCGTGCGTTGAATGAAGTAACCATCAGGAACAAGTACCCATTGCCCCGCATTGAAGACTTGTTTGATCAGTTGAGGGGAGCTTGTGTGTTCTCAAAAATTGATCTCAGGTCGAGATACCACTAACTTAAGATAAGACAAACTGATATTCCAAAGACAACTTTCGTATCTCGGTACGGACTGTATGAATACACCGTCATGCCTTTCAGGCTAACTAATGCCCCGGCATACTTCATGTATCTCATGAACAAGGTATTCATGGAATATCTGGACAAATTTGTGGTGGTTTTCATAGATGACATTCTCGTCTTCTCCAAAGATGAAGAAGAACATGAGAAACATCTAAGGTTGGTGTTGCAAAAGCTGAGAGAACACCAACTATATGTCAAGTTGAGCAAGTGTGAGTTTTGGCTGAAGAGAGTTCCCTTCTTAGGACATATAATCTCGGAGGGAGGAATCTCCGTAGATCCCGCCAAGATCGAGGATGTACAGAAGTGGAAGACCCCTGAGAATGTCGGAGAAGTTCGAAGCTTCTTAGGATTGGCTGGATACTATTGACGGTTTATCGAGGGTTTCTCGAAGATTTCGAGACCCCTCACCAAACTGTTGGAGAAAGGAATCACATTCACATGGACACCGCAGTGCCAGACGAGTTTTCAGGAACTGAAGAAAAGATTGACAACAGCCCCAGTTCTAGTTATGCCAGATATGCAGAAGAACTTTTCGGTGTACTGCGATGCCTCTGGAAATGGGTTGGCATGTGTTCTCATGCAAGAGGGGCATGTCGTGGCTTATGCATCCCGGCAGCTCCGGAAACACGAGAAGAACTATCCTACGCATGACCTAGAGCTAGCCGCAGTGGTACACGCGTTGAAAATTTGGCGGCATTACTTGATGGGGAAAAGGACAGAGATATATGGACCATAAGAGCTTAAAGTATATTTTCACACAGCCAGACCTCAACCTCAGACAAAGGAGATGGTTAGAGCTGATCAACGACTTTGATGTGGGCATCAACTATCATCCTGGGAAAGCGAACGTCGTGGCAGATGCTTTACGCCGGAAGGTGCAGGTCAATGGGTTGAGCTTGAAGGACATGCCTACAGAATTGAAGGAAGAGGTTATAAAACTCAATCTATGTCTGGTGAATAGTGGTGAAGCCATCGCCATGGAAGTGGACTCCACATTAGAGCAAGATATACGCAACGGTCAAAAGACTGATGAGAAGATACAAGAAATCAGAGAACTCATCAAGGATAATAAAGCCCCTGGTTTCAGAGAGGATGAACAAGGTACGGTGTGGCACGGGAAAAGAATTTGTGTGCCTGAAGTGAAGGAGATCCGTGAATTGATTTTAAAGGAATATTTTCTTTGGAACAGTTCCACTAATCACACCATTAGGTGGATCAAATGAGGTCAAATGGATCTGAAAATTTTATGGTAGTTCAAGGATATTTTGGTGAACATTCCAGCAAAATTTTAGAATTTTCCTCCAAAGGATTCTCCATTTAAAATTCCAAACAGTTTAAATTTTGAGGAATTAATTCTGGAGAAATAAGGATTTTCATGTAACAGCCCTAACTTTTGTCAAGTTTGATTTCAACTTATGAAACAAAGTTAAGGCGAAGAAAGGCTATAATTGTGTCACATGAAATGATGAACACACAAATGGACATGTCAGAGAGTTAAAAATTTCCTCTAGCCCTTGCTCAACACATGTTAACATAGGGGAAAGAATTAGACTCCCAAAAACTCTAACTCATGTGCACCTTCTCTATGAGTAGAGTGGAGGAAATTTAAATGCAATTTGAATTCTTTTGAGAGGATTCCTATTCAGATTGTACAAAGGCCCATATGTGAGAGCATAGATGCATTTCTCATGTATTCAAGAGCCTAAGTTTCAAATTTGGAGAATTTTAGGATTCATATACTATTTATTCTGAGGATTAAATGAGGGCACGTTCAAATTCAAACTTAAATTTGAATTTTGAACCAAACATACTCAATTTCAAAATCTGATTTCAGATTTGAGTTCCTCATAATTCTTTTAACCTATCCTCCAAGTTTGATCAAATTCGGAGCTCGTTTGCTATTTTAAATCGAAATGGGGAATAAGAGGGAGAATTGTGGCTGTGAACCCCACATGTCATACACCACAGTTCAACAACCGGCTCTGTTTTCTCCCGAACGCACGCGCGAGCGACAGCAGCTGCTCCGACCACGTCGGTGGCGCGCCAGCTCCTGCTCTCCGAGGCATGCCCTGCTCTTATCCTCCCCACAGGTAGCCCAACCGAAGTTTTCTGCTCACAGCTCAGCTCACGTCTGCTTTCCTCCCGATAAGAACAGAGTCTGCCGCCCTCTGCTTTCTCTGATCGACAGAGCCAACCAAGCACTCTTTGCCCCAGCTTCCAACAGCAAAAAGCTTCGCCCCTGAGTGCTCTAGCCGGCTGTCAACTTCCCTCCGCCGTCCCGAGCTCACCGGCGCCCAGAAACAGAAAAGTTTCTGCTGCTTCCGTGTTGCACGTCGGAGGACTGAAACTGATCACCGTGGCTAGCCCAAACCAGGAGGTATCACGCCCAAGCAAGCCACCCCATAGGTGCACCAACAAGTCTAGTTGCTCACCCCCAAAGCTCAGCCCCAGCCATTGATCACAGAGGGAGAATTTCAAGTTTTTCTCCCGGGCGGCAGAAACGGACCTTGAGGTAAGGATTTGTAAAATTCGTCCTCAATTCGTGTTTGTTGGGTCTCAAACTTCACACACAGGATGTTAACTGCCTAGCACACCTCCTCCATCGATTTTAGACCAACAAATTGAGTGTAGAGTGAGCAATCCGAGCTCTTTTAGAGGGTATGTCGCTGGACCCTATCGGGTGCACGGTGCCGATAGGTTTAGAGCCCTCTCCAGTTTGTTTAGACCTCATGCCGGTCTTCTACATGATCCCCTAATGCTGTAGAGCCCAAGAACCGATCATTTGGTGGAGAATTCACCGTGTAAGACCTCGCCAGAGCCCTAGGGTTTGCTGTGGCCGGTGCGCCCTGTTTTCCGGCGAGTTTCAGCCGCCGGCGACCTCACCAACGTGTTCAGCGTGGGGAAATATGGGGGGGCGGCCAGCAGGGGGTCTGGAGGTGGCTGGGAACTGGTTTTCCGGCGACCTCACTGGAGGGGGCCGCCACTGGTGTGTTTTGCGCGAGTCTGGAGGTTAGGGATGACAGGTGGGACCCACTGTCAGCATTTAAACATTTTCCAGATTTTCCCACTCTAGTTCAAACTTTGGAGAGCCATAACTTTGTGTAGGAATGTCCAAAAATTGTGAAACAAATTTTTTTGGATTCCTCTCAAAGAGTACTATCCAGGGATGCAGGCAAATGTTTATGAAAATCCCTGGATTTGGCTCATTAATTCATTTAATTAAAACCTTGTATGAATTTTTACAGGAGTTCTGTTTATTGGAAAATTCCCAAATTTGGACAGGATATTCTTCCAAAATTCCTTGAACTCCAGTAAAACTTTCAGAGGCATTGGACCTCATTTGCTTGGTCAAATGATGTGTTCATTCCTTATGTCTCTGAAAAAAATAGGAAAATGAACAGAGACAATTTCAGCTTTTCCCCATTCTTTGAAAAATCCATATCTCCATGTAGGAAACTCCAAAAATGATAAAACCAATTCATATGGACTCAGGACATTTTGTACTTCACAAAAAGTCTATTTTGCAGCATAGGAAAGCTTAATATCTATGGGGTAAAGGCAGATTAGTGAAAACCACGTAAGGAATTATTGTGATCACCTTGAGCCATTTCATGAGCTCAATTTTTGCACACTGCCTAAATACTTTCCTTAGAGGCTGTGGTTAAATTCTCAGCTTCATTGGACCACTGGAACCTGAGCTACCATCTTTTAGGTTTAAGTGTTCATATAATGGACTTAATCACATGGTGATTACTAGTATCTCTTTTCACCCTAGCTTTCATCATCTCTAAGGTTGTATATACAACAACAGAAACCTTGCTGTTGTTTGTCCCTTTTGGTGTGAGTTAACTGGTACAACAGTTTTGAACCATTTTCTAAATTGCTTTTGAATACATGTGCATAAATCATCTTAATAGCACGTGACATCGACGTTCGACGAGGACTCGACTCTGCAGCGAGGATGTCCATCTCGTGACGAGTTTGGCGGATTCTCTGGAGGAAGAATAACTTCTAGCTTCTAACAAAACCGTTGAGCAAGGCAAGCCCCGGTTTGCATATCGTTACCGTTTTAAATTTTGCTTTACTTCACATCATGTTTATTAGACTTGAGTGCATTATGTATAGGATGATTGAAACCCACTTGCATGCCTATTACATCCCTCATTATAAGGTTTAGTGTAGGCTTTGCCTCGTTGTAGATGCTAGGCTAATGTTGTAGCTAGCTCGGTAGAAGTCGAGTAGTAAAAACCTACTCGCGAGAAAGTTCGAGTAATGGAGTTACTCGCGAGAGATAAACGATAACAGCACCCTCATGAATATGAGATGGGGATGGGGATGTTCCTGTATGATGGAGCGCTCAAGGTTGGTCTCGTCCTGCGATGGGTGTGACAATACTTCAGACCACATTTGGCCTGGACCGGGATGGTAAGGCAAATGTGGAGGTTGGTTGTAGCCCCGTCCGTGTCGGTTAAGGACCGTATGTATGCGGCCCTGCTGGACGAGATTGAGCTGTACCAGATATATAGTGGGGTATGGGACCCATGAAACCGATGTAACTCGATGGACCGTGATATAGAAACTCATCCTTCGCGTGGGAATGGCGTTGAGAAGGCGGGAGGTGTAAATCCTTTAGCGGGCAACTTCGACGTGTCCGCTTAGAGGACCATCCTGCTCGGCGCGAAGCGTTTTTCTATGTTGGGGTGTCGTGTGAAAGGTTGCTGCATACAACTTAAGAAAGAGCTCTTGAGAGAGTCTTTCGAGACGGGTGTATGTGTCGTGTATTCCGGGTTGTTATTGATTCGAATCACCGTCGCTCATGGAAGAGGATTGAGCATACTTGCCCACTGCGCCGTGACTTAGTAAGAAGATGAACTAAGTCTCTTAACTTGCTGTTTGTGGATTAATCACTGTATTGGAACCTTGACTGAAGTAGATATAGAGCCAACTAAATTTCATTTCCACCTTAGGCTAGCAACATCGGGATAAGCGTTTCTTGTTTGATTGTGGACTTCCGATGTTGTGAGGCGTGAGGACCACTAAAATGAAGGCTAAAAGAATCTGAATATAAGGATCAAGTTTAGTCAAGATGCATTTTGCAAATTCCTATGCCTACTGTCTTACTACCCCTGCATGTAGAGTTGCATGTTTAGGATTGACGGGTAAGTCTTGTTGAGCCTTAGTGCTCACGGTTGCTTCCGAGTTGTTTTTGCAGGTAGCAGGATGCCTGCTATGAAGAGGGTTGGTCGGTGAGACGACGAACCTCACGGTTCATTCAACTCATCGGAAACCTAGCCGCTGCCTTTCTTTGGTGAAGCTAGTAGGAAGCGTTCACGGGCTGAACGACTTCTCTTCGGCGTAGTTAGGGTCGAGAGTGAGTAGTTTGTCCAGCAAATTTAAATTTCCGCTGCGTGTGTACATTATGTTGTAAAAGAAATTATCTTGAGTAACAAAATGGTTCCGTTATGTTCTTATCGTCTTTTCGTGCATGCTGTTGGGTGCCGCATCGCACGGCACCACCCACTGCGATTCCCGGGCCGGGCCTTCACAGGCGTGGTATCAGAGCCGCATTGGGAATAGCACGCATGAAAAGAGCATATTTTCGAAAACTTAGGGGTATACGAGTGAGGAACGTATAGTATGCCCACATAAGGAGTATTATTAGCATAGTTATCTAAGGTGGCAAGCTAACAGTGTGTTACTCTTCAGTATTTAAATTCAGTAACGACGCACCTACGTGGAGGTAAGAATGGTAAGGAATGCCACCGAAAGCGGATCAATTTCGGTTAGCTCACCCATACGAGGAAAGTAGTGTGGGATGTCCCGTTCAGCAATGGACGGGAAGTGAATATGTTTTCTAAGACTCTTCATGTCTTAGAGACATATGAATGGCACTAGCCTCCAGTGCGCAAACCCAGGGACAAGAGGAGGGGACCCTATCGTGTGGTTTGTAACACGAAGTGTGTTCTTTAGGACTCTTCATGTCATATGAGGCATATGAAAGCGCTGTTCCACCGGTGTGCTTTATTTCAAAGGTGTGGAGCCCCCGTCGGGTGGTGAATAACCCGATCATGTACCTTGAGACGTGGCTTGACTCAAGGATGGCCCGTATGGCAATGATACGGGGCGTATATTTTTACTATGATATGGAACTGCCTGAAATGATAAACCAATGTGTGCGTCATTATTGAGTGATTTTCTGCAGGTACCTTAACCACGTTAGAACATGTCGTGTAGAAAACGTTTGTGAGTGATCGTTTTAGTGCCACCACTTGAGACGGATAAGACGGTATAAAGCCGGTTAGGATTTTAATTTGGTGAGGCAACGTAGTACCGTGATGTGTTTTGAACTGCATGAAAATGAAGGTTTGAAAAGAAATAGGGTAAATTTGGAGTCTAGGATTCTATTAGGGGGTGATGAACTCCTATATTGAACTAAGAGTCAATTGGGAGTATAGATTTATTCACAAAGACTTAGGAATAAACCTCCCCTGTTTCCGGCAGAATCTTTGCTGAAATTGAACAGGGAATAATTTTTGTTTGGTTGAACCAATGGAGGTGAGTGATACATTTATAGAAAGCTATTGAAGTATTCTACAACTCTTCATTAGAACTCCAGACCAGAATCACCCTCCAAATGGATGAAATTCTCAGATGAGTGTGAACTGTCCAAAAACAGGGCAGGCACAAATTGCTCTCTGGAAATTTCTGTATTTCGACCATAACTTTCTGTTGAAAATATTATAAGGGTCAAGTAATACAGCGTTGGAAAGCTTGTGATATATGCTATGACTTCGTAGTTCAAAGTTTCTCCAGATTTGGAGTTTAATTGTATGAAATCTTGCGGACAAAACAGCCACTTTTAAAGGAGGTGCTGTCAAAATTGTTCCAGATTTCTGTTAACTTTGAAATATCACAATTTTTGATCCGGAACATATATGAAGACAAATGAATACTCGTTGGAAAGATATTGAAGTTAATAGAACTTTGATATTCAACTTGAGATATGAAATTGCCATTTTCATATTTAAGTTCTGGGGTTAAGACCAATTGGTCATTCTGAACAGAGTAGTGCTTATTGCCATTCAACTTGAGACTTGTTGTGGACAGGAATGTCTTAGACTTCTCTAAGTTCTATAGCATGTTCTTGAGTTATTTTTTTCAGTTTGTCCTACTGTTGGAATTAAGGGTTTGGACAAACTTGCTCAAGTTTGGTAGATTTCAGAATTGTCGAAACCCTAGTTAGCTTGTGTAATGTTGCAATATTGATGTGATGCTTTTACGGTTATGTTTTCAATTCAAGTTAAGTTTAAACTTTGAATTTTAACCGTAAATTGCTCACTCTTGCAGCATGGATCATGCTCATTCCAGGAGTGAGGTTGGTGAGTCGAGTCACGGTGAAAGTAATTCGCCATGACAAGAAGTGCCGACATCATCAACTGGATTGGCGGGAATCTTGGCAAAGATGGCTGAGTCTCTGGATCTGTTGGTGCGACAAAGCATACGACAGGAGACACTACAGCAAAATCCCCCTCCAAGTACTTATTTGGATTTTGTAGCAAGACAACCACCGGTTTTCTTGGAAGCGAAAGAACCGTTGGAGTCGGCTCATTGGCTCCAATGTATTGAATCCAAGTTCGATACGCTTGAGTGCGATGAATATCAGAAGACTCTATTTGCCGCTCAACAACTACACGGAACCACTGGAGTTTGGTGGGCGGAGTACATCGCTACTCTTCCTGAAGGTCATCGAGTGATGTGGCAGGAATTCCGGAATGTTTTCCGGGCACGTCACATTTGTTCGGGAATTCTACGAACAAAGTATCAAGACTTTCTGGAGTTAAAGCAAGGCGAAAGGAGTGCGTACGAGTACTTCAAAGAGTTTGAAGACTTGATGCAATACGCAACTCATATGGTTGACTCGGAAGCGTTGAAGTGCGAGTATTTCTTCCGAGGTTTGAATGTCGAACTTAAGGAACAAGTGACCTTGTTCAATAACGGTATTTACAATGAGTTGTTAAATGCCGCTATCATTAAGAAACACATGCATCTCCGTTGTGAAGCGGAGCTGAAAAGAAGTATACCGCCGGACAGTGACATCGAGGTTCGTCCGAACTATCGAGTGCGGTATTACTCGCCAGTTAGGCAACAAATTCAGCCTATGGTGCAATTCTCACAACCACGGCTGGAGTTACTCACTTATGAGCCTCCACCTCAACAGCAGCGGTCAGAAATTATTCATGCAACCCTACCACAACCAGCTACGCACAAATTATCTCCACCTCGTGTTAGTAGAGAGCTGAGGATTTCTGCAGCACGAAACCGTCGTGGAGCTGAGCAGAGCCACACTTATGTGTTGTCTCGTCAATGCTCAGATCAGCACCGTGAACCTTCAAAGAAGAATCTTTCAAAAGCTGGCAGGGTTAATTATACTGCTATTGAGGACATTGCAAAAGGCGAACCAGTTTTGGTGGGCATGTTCACTTTACATGAACAGCCCACTTTCGTGTTGTTTGATTCCAGAGCCACCCACAATTTTATTAGCAGAGACTATGTGCTGAAGAATAATCTTCCATTTAGCACAGTTAAGCATCCGTTTCATATCAGCTCACCCGGAGGCAAGATATCAACAGATGAAATGGTCTCACGGGCACCTTTATGTTTGGGTGGAAACATCTATCCTGCGAGCCTTATCATACTCAAAGGCCAAAGGATTGATATTATCTTGGGGATGTCATGGTTGACACATTATGGAGCTATCTTTGACATCAGCTCTCGAACTGTCCAACTGAATTCCCCAATACACGGTTGCAACACATTGAATCTTGTGGATCCATCACAACAAGTTGCAGCAGTGCATCAGATTGAAGCTCCTAAACTTGAGGATATTCCAGTGGTATGTGAATATCCAGATGTGTTTCCCGAAGACTTGCCGGGCATGCCGCCCGAATGTGATGTAGAGTTCAAGATTGAACTAGCACCGGGAACAACACCTATTTCTCGGTGACCATATAAAATGGCACCGAAGGAGCTAGCAGAATTGAAGGAGCAGCTTAATGACCTCATGGACAAAGGTTTTATACGCCCAAGTTCATCACCTTGGGGCTGTTCCGCACTCTTCGTGAAGAAGAAGGACGAGACTTTGAGACTATGCGTAGATTATCGTCCACTGAATGCTGTCACTATCAAGAATAAGTATCCACTACCGCGCATCGATATTTTGTTCGATCAACTAGTGGGTGCTAAGGTATTCTCCAAGATGGATCTTCGGTCCGGGTATCACCAGATAAAAATCCGGGCAGAAGATGTACCTAAGACGGCGTTCTCAACAAGATATGGTCTTTATAAATATCTTGTCATGTCCTTTGGATTGACCAATGCTCCTGCTCATTTTATGTATCTCATGAACTCTGTGTTCATGCCGGAGTTAGACAAGTTCGTCGTGGTTTTCATCGACCACATTTTGGTCTATTCAAAGTCAGGAGAAGAACATGATGAACATTTGTGTATTGTACTCCAACGCTTGAGAGATCACAAGCTATATGCAAAGTTCCGTAAATGTGAGTTTTGGATCAGCAAAGTGCCGTTTCTTAGGCATATTATTTCAGCGGAAGGCATCGCTGTGGACCCAAGTAAAATCGAGCAAGTGCTGAATTGGAAATCTCCAACATCTGTTCATGAAGTGAGGAGTTTCCTAGGTTTAGCGGGTTATTACCGGAGATTCATTCCGAACTTCTCCAAAGTCGCTAAACCTATGACGGAGCTGTTGAAGAAAAGCACTAAGTATGATTGGAGCAATTCATGTGAACAAGCTTTTCAAACTTTAGTGAAGTATGTCACTACAGCTCCAGTTTTGGCCCAGCTGGACACCACAAAGCCTTTTGATGTCTATTGTAATGCATCCGGCATTGGTTTGGGTTGTGTGTTGATGCAAGAAGGACGTGTGGTCGCGTATGGATCCCGACAACTCAGGGGTCATGAGCAGAATTACCCGACGCACGACCTTGAACTAGCTGCGGTGGTCTTAGCTTTGAAAATGTGGAGACATTATCTACTAGGCAATCTAGTACATCTCTACACTGACCACAAAAGATTGAAGTACATCTTCACACAGAAGGAACTGAATATGAGGCAGCGAAGATGGCTCGAATTGATCAAGGATTACGAGCTTGAAATTCATTACCACCCGGGTAAAGCGAATGTGGTTGCCGATGCACTTAGTCGGAAAGCCCACATTCACCATTTAGCCATGGCTGCACATGAAGAAGGAGAACCAAGCCTGCGCTTAGTTCCCTATGGATCGCTGTTCAACCTCGCTCTTATTCCTACAATTCGAGATGAGATTGTAGAGGCTCAGAAGAGAGACAGAGGTATGTCTCATATCCGGAGGAGAGTGGACAGCGGTGAATTGAAGATGTTCCGCAAGGATGAAGAGGGTACTCTATGGTTTAACAACCGCATAGTTGTACCCCGAAACATGAAATTGCGGAGGAAGATATTGGATGAAGCACATTTATCCAAGTACTCCATTCATCCGGGAAGCAATAAGATGTACCAGGACTTGAAATCTAAGTTCTGGTGGACACGGATGAAAAGAGAGATTGTGAAGTATGTATCCGAGTGTGATACGTGTCGGCGGGTTAAAGCCGACCATATGAGGAAAGCCGGACCACTTCAACCGCTGAAGGTTCCAGCATGGAAGTGGGAAGACATAAGTATGGACTTCATCGTCGGTTTACCCATGACCAGCAACAAGCATGATTCTATTTGGGTAGTCGATCGTTTGACCAAGACAGCACATTTTATTCCAGTCCATACCAAATATGTGGCAAAGAAGTATGCGGAGCTGTTCATCTCAAGAATCGTGTGTTTACATGGGGTTCCCCGCACCATCGTGTCTGATCGAGGTGCGTTATTCGTATCCATATTTTGGGAGCAACTGCATGCTTCCTTGGGAACCAAGTTAATTCGGAGTTCAGCGTATCATCTGCAAACTGATGGTCAAACGGAGAGGGTAAATCAGATTCTGGAGGATATGCTACGGGCATGTGTCATCAATCATGGGAAGAATTGGGATGACCATCTACCGTTAGCAGAATTCTTATATAATAACGGTTATCAATCCAGCATCAAGATGGCCCCGTATGAAGCTCTTTATGGCCGGAAGTGCCGCACACCGCTGAATTGGTGTGAGTCCGGCGAGAGAGTGGTCTACGGGATTGATCTTGTGAATGAAGCCGAGGAACGAGTGCGAGTTATCCAAGCCAATTTAAAGGCTGCTCAATCTCGGCAGATAAGCTATGCAGACAAAAGACGTCGACCTCTTCACTTTGACATCGGGGACCACATTTATCTTCGTGTCTCTCCGATGAAAGGGGTTCATCGGTTCGGAGTGAAGGGAAAGCTTGCTCCGCGATTCATCGGGCCGTTTGCTGTCACTGAGATATGCGGACCCGTGGCCTACCGTCTGGAGCTACCGGCGTCACTTTTGGGTATTCACAATGTTTTCCACGTCTCTCAGCTGCGGAAATGTCTTAAGTACCCAACCGCAGTTCATATGGAGAACATTGAGGATCTTCAACCGGATCTCACTTATTCTGAGTATCCGATACAGATTATCGACGAGAAGACTCGCGCCACAAGAAATCAAACATTGCGATTTTACAAAGTCTTGTGGAGCAACCACACCGCTGATGAAGCTACGTGGGAATGCGAGGATTTTCTCCGTTTAAATTTTCCCGACTTGTTTGTACCATATGTCCAGTAGTCATTCTCCCTTCTTCTTTCTTTTTGTAATCTCGGGACGAGATTCTTTTAAGGGGGGAGGAATGTAACAGCCCTAACTTTTGTCAAGTTTGATTTCAACTTATGAAACAAAGTTAAGGCGAAGAAAGGCTATATTTGTGTCACATGAAATGATGAACACACAAATGGACATGTGAGGGAGTTAAAATTTTCCTCTAGCCCTTGCTCAACACATGTTAACCTAGGGGAAAGAATTAGACTCCCAAAAACTCTAACTCATGTGCACCTTCTCTATGAGTAGAGTGGAGGAAATTTAAATGCAATTTGAATTCTTTTGAGAGGATTCCTATTCAGATTTTACAAAGTCCCATATGTGAGAGCATAGATGCATTTCTCATGTATTCAAGAGCCTAAGTTTCAAATTTGGAGAATTTTAGGTTTCATATACTATTTATTCCGAGGATTAAATGAGGGCACGTTCAAATTCAAACTTAAATTTGAATTTTGAACCAAACATACTCAATTTTAAAATATGATTTCAGATTTGAGTTCCTCATAATTCTTTTAACCTATCCTCCAAGTTTGATCAAATTCGGAGCTCATTTGCTATTTTAAATCGAAATGGGGAATAAGAAGGAGAATTGTGGCTGTGAACCCCACATGTCATACACCACAGTTCAACAACCGGCTCTGTTTTCTCCCGAATGCACGCGCGAGCGACAGCAGCTGCTCCGACCACGTCGGTGGCTCGCCAGCTCCTGCTCTCCGAGGCATGCCCTGCTCTTATCCTCCCCACAGGTAGCCCAACCGAAGTTTTCTGCTCACAGCTCAGCTCACGTCTGCTTTCCTCCCGATAAGAACAGAGTCTGCCGCTCTCTGCTTTCTCTGATCGACAGATCCAACCAAGAACTTTTTGCCCCAGCTTCCAACAGCAAAAAGCTTCGCCCCTGAGTGCTCTAGCCGGCTGTCAACTTCCCTCCGCCGTCCCGAGCTCACCGGCGCCCAGAAACAGAAAAGTTTCTGCTGCTCCCTTATTGCACGTCGGAGGACCGAAACTGATCACCGTGGCTAGCCCAAACCAGGAGGTATCACGCCCAAGCAAGCCACCCCATAGGTGCACCAACAAGTCTAGTTGCTCACCCCCAAAGCTCAGCCCCAGCCATTGATCACAGAGGGAGAATTTCAAGTTTTTCTCCAGGGCGGCAGAAACGGACCTTGAGGTAAGGAATTGCAAAATTCATCCTCAATTCGTGTTTGTTGGGTCTCAAACTTCACACACAGGATGTTAACTGCCTAGCACACCTCCTCCATCGATTTTAGACCAAGAAATTGAGTGTAGAGTGAGCAATCCGAGCTCTTTTAGAGGGTATGCCGCTGGACCCTATCGGGTGCACGGTGCCGATAGGTTTAGAGCCCTCTCCAGTTTGTTTAGACCTTATGCCGGTCTTCTACATGATCCCCTGATTCTGTAGAGCCCAAGAACCGATCATTTGGTGGAGAATTCACCGTGCAAGACCTCGCCGGAGCCCTAGGGTTTGCTGTGGCCGGTGCGCCCTGTTTTCCGGCGAGTTTCAGCCGCCGGCGACCTCACCAACGTGTTCAGCGTGGGGAAATATGGGGGGGCGGCCAGCAGGGGGTCTGGAGGTGGCTGGGAACTGGTTTTCCGGCGACCTCACCGGAGGGGGCCGCCACTGGTGTGTTTGGCGCGAGTCTGGAGGTTAGGGATGACAGGTGGGACCCACTGTCAGCATTTAAACATTTTCCAGATTTTCCCACTCTAGTTCAAACTTTGGAGAGCCATAACTTTGTGTAGGAATGTCCAAAAATTGTGAAACAAATTTTGTTGGATTCCTCTCAAAGAGTACTATCCAGGGATGCAGGCCAATGTTTACGAAAATCCCTGGATTTGGCTCATTAAGTCATTTATGTAAAACATTGTATGAATTTTTACAGGAGTTCTGTTTATTGGAAAATTCCCAAATTTGGACAGGATATTCTTCCAAAATTCCTTGAACTCCAGTAAAAATTTCAGAGGCATTGGACCTCATTTGCTTGGTCAAATGATGTGTTCATTCCTTATGTCTCTGAAAAAAAATAGGAAAATGAACAGAGACAATTTCAGCTTTTCCCCATTCTTTGAAAAATCCATATCTCCATGTAGGAAACTCCAAAAATGATAAAACCAATTCCTATGGACTCAGGACATTTTGTACTTCACAAAAAGTCTATTTTGCAGCATAGGAAAGCTTAATATCTAGGGGGTAAAGGCATATTAGTGAAAACCACGTAAGGAATTATTGTGATCACCTTGAGCCATTTCATGAGCTCAAATTTTTGCACACTGCCTAAATACTTTCCTTAGAGGCTGTGGTTAAATTCTCAGCTTCATTGGACCTTGGAACCTGAGCTACCATCTTTTAGGTTTAAGTGTTCATATAATGGACTTAATCACATGGTGATTACTAGTATCTCTTTTCACCCTAGCTTTCATCATCTCTAAGGTTGTAGATACAACAACAGAAACCTTGCTGTTGTTTGTCCCTTTTGGTGTGAGTTAACTGGTACAACAGTTTTGAACCATTTTCTAAATTGCTTTTGAATACATGAGCATAAATCATCTTAATAGCACGTGACATCGACGTTCGACGAGGACTCGACTCTGCAGCGAGGATCTCCATCTCGTGACGAGTTTGGCGGATTCTCTGGAGGAAGACTAACTTCTAGCTTCTAACAAAACCATTGAGCAAGGCAAGCCCCGGTTTGCATATTGTTACCGTTTTAAATTTTGCTTTACTTCACATCATGTTTATTAGACTTGAGTGCATTATGTCTAGGATGATTGAAACCCACTTGCATGCCTATTACATCCCTCATTATAAGGTTTAGTGTAGGCTTTGCCTCGTTGTAGATGCTAGGCTAATGTTGTAGCTAGCTCGGTAGAAGTCGAGTAGTAAAAAGCTACTCGCGAGAAAGTTCGAGTAATGGAGTTACTCGCGAGAGATAAATGATAAGAGCACCCTCATGAATATGAGATGGGGATGGGGATGTTCCTGTAGGACGGAGCGCTCAAGGTTGGTCTCGTCCTGCGATGGGTGTGACAATACTTGAGACCACATTTGGCCTGGACCGGGATGGTAAGGCAAATGTGGAGGTTGGTTGTAGCCCCGTCCGTGTCAGTTAAGGACCGTATGTATGCGGCCCTGCTGGACGAGATTGAGCTGTACCGGATATATAGTGGGGTATGGGACCCATGAAACCGATGTAACTCGATGGACCGTGATATAGAAACTCATCCTTCATGTGGGAATGGCGTTGAGAAGGCGGGAGGTGTAAATCCTTTAGCGGGCAACTTCGACGTGTCCGCGTAGAGGACCATCCTGCTCGGCACGAAGCGTTTTTCTATGTTGGGGTGTCGTGTGAAAGGTTGCTGCATACAACGTAAGAAAGAGCTCTTGAGAGAGTCTTTCGAGGCGGGTGTATGTGCCGTGTATTCCGGGTTGTTATTGATTCGAATCACCGTCGCTCGCGGAAGAGGATTGAGCATACTTGCCCACTGCGCCGTGACTTAGTAAGAAGATGAACTAAGTCTCTTAACTTGCTGTTTGTTGATTAATCACTGTATTGGAACCTTGACTGAAGTAGATATAGAGCCAACTAAATTTCATTTCCACCTTAGGCTAGCAACATCGGGATAAGCGTTTCTTGTTTGATTGTGGACTTCCGATGTTGTGAGGCGTGAGGACCACTAAAATGAAGGCTAAAAGAATCTGAATATAAGGATCAAGTTTAGTCAAGCTGCATTTTGCAAATTCCTATGCCTACTGTCTTACTACCCCTGCATGTAGAGTTGCATGTTTAGGATTGACGGGTAAGTCTTGTTGAGTCTTAGTGCTCACGGTTGCTTCCGAGTTGTTTTTGCAGGTAGCAGGATACCTGCTATGAAGAGGGTTGGTCGGTGAGACTACGAACCTCACGGTTCGTTCAACTCATCGGAAACCTAGCCACTGCCTTTCTTTGGTGAAGCTAGTAGGAAGCGTTCACGGGCTGAACGACTTCTCTTCGTCTTAGTTAGGGTCGAGAGTGAGTAGTTTGTCCAGCAAATTTAAATTTCCGCTGCGTGTGTACATTATGTTGTAAAAGAAATTATCTTGAGTAACAAAATGGTTCCGTTATGTTCTTATCGTCTTTTCGTGCATGCTGTTGGGTGCCGCATCGCACGGCATCACCCACTGTGATTCCCGGGCCGGGCCTTCACGTTTCACAAAGTGAAACTTGATTTGCTGGAAAGTTCTCAGAGAGGTGAATCCAACAAAATTTGGTTCACTCGATTTGGAGCTTTATAGCCAAAGTAATGAGGATTTGAAGTTTGAATGAAATCTGAAAATCAGAGGAAAAGTTTAAATCTGCCGGGGCCCGCGGGGACACGTGTTGGGCGCGGAGGCGACAGCACACCGAGGCCCATAAGGTTTTTGCGCGCCAGCACACCCGATCCCGGCCACAGCCCGATCCCGATTTAAAATATCTGCCGCTGACAGCTGGGGTCCACCCCCTTCGTCAACCTCCCGCCGCCCGCGCTCTGCCGCCGGGGGACCTCGCCGGAGAGCTCGTCGGCAGCTTCTGTGGAGCTTCAAACTTCACGATCTTGGCCGCCCCTGCCTACTTTCACTCGGGGAACAGGATTCTGGGGTCAGCTCGTCATGACAAATGCCAGTGCATGGTCGGCGACGAGCCGCCGCCTCGGAAAGACTTCGGCCGTGTCGGCTGACTTCCCTAGCACCTCAACTACTCGAGCAACCGGTCCGGAAGCATCAGTGGACCTCAGGAAAGGTCGACATGAGCTTGAGGCAGCTCGGGGAAGGCCCGAAGTAGGTCCTCACCGTGCGCTCGATGCCTCCCGCTTGCTCCGCCGTCGGTAACTTTGAATTACGCCGGGTACAGAGGTTCTCCGGCCAAAGGTTGTGAAGGAAACTTTTGCGTTACCGTGTCTGGTTTGTGTGAGAGCGGATTGAGGCCCTCTAATCCTTTCTAGAGTACGAATTCGAGGGAACCGCACCCGAAGGTCATTCTGCACCCAGAAAGGGGAAAACTGGAAATTCGCCGCCGGTGAGCAAGCACTCGGGCTGTGGCTCGGGGGTGAGCAGCACCGGTCACCAGCGCGTCCAAGGGTGCCTTGGCTCAGGCGTGACAACTCCCCGGTTGGGCTGTCCACGGGAGCCCGAAGTGCGGCGGCGTTAGGTTACCGGATTGAACTCTCGGTATAGCCGAGATCGACCGGTTTCAGCTGAATTCTAGCAACGGGGAAGACGGAGGAAGGTTTCTAGTACCTTGCCGTGGCTTGGGAGGGAACGGAGAGGCAGTGATCAAGCTTCCCTGATCAGCTCCGAGTGATCGGCAGCGATGGCGCGTTTCTGATGCCAGGAAGCAGCAGAGTGTGCGGTGCTCACTCCGATCAGGGCGACGGCGTAGATAAGGGGGCTGTGAGGCGGTTCAGCACGTCGGGGCGGCAAGCAGGTGGTGTCCCGTTCGCTTCTTCGCCATGGCGTCTGCTCAGTCCGGCGCAAGAACCCGAGCTGGGTTTTCAGTCGGTTTGATTTGGAGTAGTGGCTGACATGTGGGTCCCACTTCCAATTTTAACCTCTGAAATTTACTCCTAATCACTGTTGTAAACAGTGAGCCCCAAAATACCCATGGTGATTCAAATTATTCACCCATGAGCCATTTGAATTGATTATAATTCAAATTGGATTTGGTTTGGATGAATTTCAGCACAAGTTCAGTTTGGAATTCAAATAAAGTTTGAATTTGCTCCACTTAACTCATGTCAAGATCAACTCCAAATGGAGTGAAAATTGGTGTGTGAGTTCACGAAAATGTGCTGAATAAGAATATGCCTCCCACTTTTGAATTCATGGGATAAAAACAGTTTGAATTTGAATATGGTTTCAAACTGCCCTCTTTCTAGCTATACCCAAAATGACCTCAAAAAGGTTTTGAATTTGGGTGAAACTTGGCATGGCATCCCTAGCAATGTGTAGGAGTTTTCATATGCCCAGCCCACCTATATCACATGTGGAAAAGCCACTTTTGCAATATGTGAGTTTGTTCTCTAATGAGCATGTTGATGGTGGTTACTTGCTATTCATTGGTGTTCATTAACTTTCCTCAAATGAGGTGTGTGTGTGTATGGTGATGAACACTTAAAATATGTGTCAAAAACTGAGGCCCTTACATTCCTCCCCCCTTAAAAGAATCTCGTCCCGAGATTATATGGTAAAAATGAGAGAGGGGACGGTGGAAAATTACCGGATATGCGACGTGAAAAAGTCGGGGTAGTTAACGCGAAGAAATCCTTCGCTCTCCCATGTCGCTTCGTCCACGGAGTGATTACTCCATAGAACTTTGTAGAACCACAACATGCGATTGCGTGTGGTTCGGGCTTTTTCGTCAATAATCTGAACCGGTTACTCCGGATAGGTGAGATCCAGTTGCAGTTCTTCAATGTCTTCCAGCTAAACGGTAGTTGATAGCTTGAGACACTTCCTCAGCTGGGAAATGTGAAAGACGTTGTGCACACCGGAAAGTGCTTCTGGTAATTTCAGCCGGTATGCTACCGATCCACATCTCGGTAATCTGAAATCGACCGATGAATCGAGGTGCCAACTTTCCTCTCACCCCAAATCTGTTTACGCCCTTCATTGGAGACACACGTAGATATACGTGATCCCCCACTTCGAATTGTAGTGGGCGTCTTCTCCAGTCCGCATACTGTTTCTGACGGGATTGGGCGGCTTTTAGGTTCGCTTGAATCAGTCAAACCTTTTCTTCTGCGTTGTTGACAAGGTCAATCCCGAAGGTAACCCTTTCGCCAGATTCACACCAGTTCAATGGTGTGCGGCATTTCCTTCCGTGTAGCGCCTCGTAGGGCGCCATCTTTATGCTGGCTTGGTACCCATTGTTGTACGAGAACTCGGCTAACGGCAAGTGATCATCCCAATTCTTGCCGTGGTTGATAGCGCAAGCTCGTAGCATGTCTTCTAAGATCTGATTTACCCGCTCGGTTTGCCCATCCGTTTGCGGGTGGTATGCTGAACTACGGATCAGCTTCGTCCCCAAGGCAGCGTGCAGCTGCTCCCAAAAACGGGACACAAATAAAGTGCCCCGATCCGATATGATGGTATGGGGTACGCCGTACAAGCATAGGATCCATGAGATGTACAGTTCAGCGTACTTCTTGGCGTTGTAGTTGGTGTTGACCAGGATGAAATGGGCAACTTTGGTGAGCCGGTCGACGATTACCCACACAGAATCATGTTTCTGAAAAGTTTTGGGTAAACCGACGACGAAGTCCATGCTCACATCTTCCCACTTCCAGACAGGAACGCCCAGTGGTTGTAGCAGTCCCGGTTTCCGCATATGATCTGCCTTCACCCTTCGACATGTATCACACTCGGATACGTACTTTGCGATCTCCCGCTTCATCCGTGTCCACCAAAACTTGCTTTTGAGTTCTTGATACATTTTGTTGCTGCCGGGGTGAATAGAAAACTTTGACAAGTGGGCCTCATCAAAGATTTTCTTCCGTAATTCTGGGTTACGGGGTACGACAATCCGGTCCTTGAACCATAGGACGCCGTCTCCATCCTTCCGGAAACATTTCAACTCCCCACTGTCTACACGTCTCCGCAAATGCGACATGCCCTTGTCGTGTTTCTGAGCTGCCGCTATCTCTTCACGGATTGTGGGGATCAAAGCTTAGTTGTAGAGAGCTCCATGTGGAATCACATGCAGTGGTGGTTCGCTCTCTTCCAACGGTGTGATGGTCAGATTGTTGACGTGTGACTTGCGGCTCAGCGCATCTGCCACTACATTTGCCTTGCCCGGATGATAATGGATCTCTATTTCGTAATCCTTTATCAATTCTAACCATCTTCGCTGCCTCATGTTCAGCTCCTTCTGAGTGAATATGTACTTGAGGCTTTTGTGGTCGGTATATAAATGTACGAGGTTACCGAGTAGGTAGTGCCTCCACATCTTCAGTGCAAGTACCACGGCAGTGAGCTCCAAATCATGAGTTGGATAATTCTGCTCATGGTTTCTAAGCTGCCGTGATCCATACGTGACCACTCTTCGGTCTTGCATCAGCACACATCCGAGCCCAATGCCGGATGCATCGCAGTACACATTGAACGGTTTGGTTGTGTCTGGCTGCACCAAAACCGGTTCTGATGTTAGGTGTTAACTAAAGCCTTGAATGCTGCTTCACATGCTGGACTCCAAACATATTTGGTAGCCTTCTTCAGCAGCTCTGTCATTGGCTTGGCAATCTTCGAGAAGTTCGGAATGAACCTCCGATAATATCCCGTGAGTCCGAGGAAACTCCGTACCTCGTGAACAGTCCTCGGGTATTTCCAATTCAGCACTTCAGTGATCTTGCTCGGGTCTACAGCGATACCCTCCACTGAGATGATATGCCCGAGAAAAGGCACTTGCGATATCCAGAACTCGCATTTGCTGAATTTTGCGTATAGCTTGTGATCCCGCAGCCGTTACAAGACTATACACAGATGTTTCTTGTGATCTTCCTCCGACTTGGAACATACCAGGATGTCGTCGATGAAGACCACGACAAACTTGTCCAGCTCCGGCATGAATACCGAGTTCATCAAGTACATGAAGTGAGCTGGAGCACTGGTGAGGCCGAAGGACATGACCAGGTACTCATAAAGTTTGTACCTCGTCGAGAAAGCTGTCTTTGGAATGTCCTCCGCCCTTATCTTAATCTGATGGTACCCGGATCTTAAGTCCATCTTGTAAAAGATCTTTGCTTCGACCAAATGAATAAACAACATGTCGATCCGTGGCAACGGGTACTTGTTCTTGATGGTTACGGCATTTAATGGACGATAGTCCACGCAAAGCCGCAACGTCTCATCTTTCTTCTTTACAAATAATGCCGAACAGCCCCATGGCGAGGAGATCGGCCTAATAAAACCCTTTTCCAGCAGGTCCGATAGCTGGGTCTTCAATTCAGCCAATTCCTTGGGCGCCATCTTGTACGGCCTTCGGGATATTGGCATGGTTCCTGGTGCAAGTTCAATCTTGAACTCCACCTCTCTATCGGGCGGCATCCCCGGTAAACCGTCCGGGAATACGTCGGGGAACTCTCGGACTACTAGAATATCTTCCAATCTGATGGTTATGGCTTGATAGACACTTGGAAGTTTTATTTCTGGACTGTCCAGAAATAAGGAGTGAGACCCGTGCACTTCTGAGTTTAAGTGCACGACTCGAAGGACGGTGTCTGAAACAGCGCCGTGGCGGGTTAACCACGACATCCCTAGGATGACATCGACCTTTTGTCCCTCTAAGATTATGAGAGACGTAGGGTAGACTCTACCCACTAAGCATAATGGTTCTTTGCAAACCATTACGCTTACTGAAATCCTCCCACCCGGTGAACAAATTAAATATGGACTATCGGTGGGTAGTATTTGCAAGCTGTGTTTAGCAATGAAAGTTTGGCTAATAAAATTATGTGTGGCGCCTGAATCAAACAATACTATAGCGGGATGCTGGTGGAGTTGGAACATACCCGCAAGGATTGGCTCACCCTCCGGCACGTCCTCTATTGCAAGCTGGTGGATGGTGCTGGGCCTAGTGTTTGCCCGCCGCGCATTAGTAGGGTTCCGGGGTTGATTTCTCCCCGGAAACTGCGGTGCCACTCCGCCGCCTTGCCTCTCCGGGCAACTGCTCGCGAAGTGTCCTGGACGACCACACTTGTAACATGTGGCCGCTGCTGGTGTAGTGCTTGGGGGACGAAAGCCTGGCATGCGTTGCTGAGGTGCATACGCACACGACATCGTCCGCTGCTGCTGTTGTTGTTGCGGAGGTGGTACTGGCAGTGCCGGCCTGAATGCCGGTGAAGAGTACGGCCGACTGTGGAACGGCATCGACCTATGGGGTGGCTGCCAGCGTGGACCTGATGGTGGGCGATTCACCATCCGAAACTTCTGAGAAGGACCGCTTCCTTCTCTGCTTCTCTGCGGCGCGCTTCGCTTTCGCTCCGCCGCCGCCAACTCGTTGCCGGAGTCCTCCTAGACAATCGCAGCATCAATGATGTTGTTGAGGCTGCCGCGATTGAACATCGCCAACTTGTCCTTCAGGAGCAGGTTAAGCCCCTGGTAAAAGTGGTCCCGCCGCTTCTCGTCGGTATCTGCGTGATACGACGCGTAGAGCGCGAGATCGTTGGATGCCCTGGAGTATTCCAACGCGTTCCGGCTCCCTTGTTGCAGGTGTAAGAATTCCTGCGTCTTCCTTTTCATCATACCCGGCGGTATGTGATAGGCCCTGAAGGCCGTCCGGAACTCCGTCCAGGTCATAACTCGATCGGTGGGCTGTGAAGCACAGAAGTTTGCCCACCACGCGCTCACGGATCCTTGGAGCTGCTGAAACGCGAACTGAGTCTTGCACTCCTCACTTATCTGGAGCAGCCCGAACTTCATCTCTATTGCGCGGAGACAGTTGTCCGCGTCAAGAGGTTCATCCGCCCTTGAGAATACCGGGGGATGAGTAGCCAGGAAGTCGGAGTAGGAGCTCTGTTGACGCTCCTCACGATCTTGACGTCTCTCCGGACGAGACGTATTGACAATAAGAGTTTGCAGCAACTCCGTGTGCTGCTGATGCTAACCCGCCATTGCCGCGACGATGTCGGCCAATGTAACCGTGGGCAGTGGCGGTGGCGGTGTTTGCTGTTGATGTTGCTGCTGTTGCTGCTGCTGTCCCGAGGAGTCCTCGGGAGGCTGTTGGGAGGTCTCTCCCCCTTGCCTAGTACCCCCAACGTCAGGGTTGGCACAAGTACGCGTCATTCCAAAATTCAAAACAGCAGCGATTAGCACATGTCTTACTTAAAATTCCATATGCAACAGTAGGTATCGAAGTGACACATGAATAATTTGCACAACATTCACATATATTGATAAAGCATAAACTTTATACAAGATACATTGTTCTCGGTTCTCCGAGAAGTCGTGCTCATGTCGTCACTACCTATACATACGCTACTGCCTACACGACATGTCACCGGTTACAAAAGTTGGGTTACACTACCCTAGCTGCCCTACATGGCAACTGTAACCCCCTACTCGGAGTAGAACTCGACCTCCTGCGGGTCGTCCTCCTCTGGTACCTCTGCTGGTGGCTCTGGATCTACCATCTCTTCTCCCATCTCGGGTTCTCCCATGGCTGGAAGACCCAAGACCACCGGTATGCCCAATACCGGAGGTACGAGGTCCTGCAAAGCATGCACCTCGTCCATAGCCTGGTTGTAGTCTTCTTCCCAGCCTTGCCCTTCCTCAATAGCATCGTCTCGCTCTTGAGTAAGGTCCTCGTTCTGCTGGGTCAGATTCTGTACCAGTTCTTGCAACGCCGCGATGTCGACACGGCTTTTCCTCTTCGCCTTCTTCAGACGATGCAACTGATTATGTTGTTCATTCAGTCGCTTGATCGTCGGAAGGAGCACATTGCGGAGTGTGCTGTGAGCACTCTCGAAATGGTCTCCACGGCTTGTGCTCTCCTTGAGCTTTGCAGCGAGATGCTCTGTATGAACAGCTTGGCTGTCCATCACGGCGTTTCCCGCCCTCATCTGGAGGCTGAGGTTTGCCTCCGCGGGGTTGTACCTTGGGCAAGTCGGGTTTGTTGCCTCGAGGTACCTCTCTTCCCACACATGCTGAGCCCGTCCCTCCACCGGAACGAGCGCGTATGGAGTGCCCTCCATAGCCTGCACGTGTAGTTGGCAGAAACGTGACATAGTGTCACAGGCTGCCACTTGCCACACCCCTTCCGATTGCCTACCTCTCACCGTAACGGTGAACGGCACCCAACCGGGTGGCGTAGGTCCTGCAGGGACTTCGACATGGATTGTCCACGTCTTGTTACCCTCTTCACCTTCTTCCTTGGCGAAGTACTGCGGCATCTGGTTGTATCCGAAATATTGAAGCATCTGCCTCAATGTTTCCGGATAGCCGCTGCGGTGAGAACAGTGGGATACCACCCACCCGTTCTCCAACTGTTTGTCTGCTGTCATCTGTAAAAATATATTTGATAAATGTCAAATATTTATTTAAACAGTAAACCCCTGAGTTATAACATAATACATGTCATTGAACCCATAAAATTTGGAAACATAGTTCAAATTTTAAACAAATTTGACTGCTGATCTGCAGTTCCTATGACAGCCCTGATCAGTTTCCATCTCAACCTGATTTAGGCCATGTTAAATGCAAAACCAATTCTGGAGCTCAACATCAAAGTTAAAGCTAACTTAAATAGATTTCCATAAAGTATTTGCTTGGTCTAAGATCTGTCCTTGTTCAAAAGTTATGAGATGTCAAATTTAACAGAATTTCTGGAGAAACTTGGACAGCACCTCCCTGCTTTAGGTACTGTTTTGATCCAAGAATTCCAGTTAATTCTGCTCTCAATCTGGCAAAACTTTCTGTTACAAAGTTGTAACCCATATCATAAGATTTCCAGAACTACCTCATTTTCTATTTTTGGATTTTTATGCAGGAAGTTATGCTCAATTAACAGAGAGTTTACAGAGAGTGTTTGCTATGCCCTGTTTTCTGGACAGTTTCAACTCTACTGCATTTTTCGATTGGTTAAGGGATGAAACACCTCTGGACCTCAACAGAAAAGTTGTAAAGCTCTTCCAAATATTTCCATAAATGTATCATATGCCCCCAACCTCGAAAGAACTCAACCTCTAACCTCTGATTAACTTCAGCCTTAATTCAGCTGAAAACAGAGTGTTCTGTCCTTAGCAACCTATAAGTTGAAAACTTGTTAACTTTGAATATCCAGATTAAGGGAAGAGGTTAAAGCAAAGTTTTAATGCTCCAGATTAAAACTTTCAAGTTTTACAATGAAGTTGTTCATTTAATGGAGTGTGACGTCGATGCGTCACCAGATCATGTCGGTACTACGTCCTCACAAAGAAAAAACCTATACCAGACTTAGCCGGCTTCGTTAATTCAGTGGCACTAAACGTCACTTGCACACGGATGCTACACGTCTACCGTTTCGTGGTTAGACTACCTGTAGAAACTCACACAATCGTTAGACTCGGCTGCACACCGAGCCCGGTATCCATACAGTTCGTACACCCGGCCGTCATCACTCGCCCGGATGTTCTCAAGCCTAACACGCCTTGAGCTATGTGTTCACGTTTCAGACCACGTGACAGGGTCTCCCAGATTGCACCACGCACGCCAGGGACAGACGTTGCTCGAATACCCCAAACGACATGAAGAGCCGTAGAGGATATTAAAGCGGGTCGGGTTACCTGCCACCCGTGGGGCTCCACCCTTCAGCTTGTGCGCACTGGTGGACAGCACCTTACGTGCACCCCCCAAGACATAAACTTCCCGAGATGCACTATTTTCCGACATAGACAAATAGGTTAGTATGCCGCTTTCTATATGCTAATAACATCCTTATACGGGCTACTAACTTGTTCCTCACTGGATTTTTGAAAAAGATGACCTTTTTAGTGTGTTAATCCTCAAGAGGGCTCTGATACCAACGCTGACACGACCCCACGGTCTTGTCGAGCCAGGATCACGCTGAGGGGTGCTGCGTTGCACAGCACCGGATAACACACATCAAAGGTACAAAGCGGAAGCAAAACTTTTATTACATAAAGTGGTTTATGAACATTTTTACATAAAATAGTTCCAGTCCACACTCACGGGCTTAGACTACGCATCAAGTTCACGTTCAGCCCGTGAACATGTCCTTGCTAGCACACACGCACACTAACACGGCGGCGTGCACGACTCCCACTCGACGGGGTTTCCCTCCTGGGGTTCCGTCTCCTCTTCGGGAGTCCCTTCCTCATAGAACCCTGCAAAAGCTTCAAACACAAGCAGTGAGCACGAAGGCTCAGCAAGTCTGACCCGTCTCTCCTAAACATGGAACTTCTACATGAGGGGTGATAGGTACATGAGGTAAAAACCAGTTGCAAAGGACTCGCCTAATTAGTGGAACCTTACTTTCAAGTTTTAGAAGCAGGTTGTGGAGAACCTCACGCTAAGGCACATGAGAGAGCCGCAATCAAACAAGAAACGCATTTCTCTCATGTACTTTGCCCAAAGTTGAAAGGAACTTTAATTAGCTCTAAGCTACAACAAATCATTAACAAGCAAAGTCCATCTTTCAATCAGCAACATTTTAACATGTAACTAGCCTGTTCTTTCTACGTCACGGTACAGTGAACAAGTGGTACTCACTGACTGTGAGGGACGGCGATTATAATCGATTTACACCTGCAGGGTTACCCGAATAACCCGTCACGTACGCCCGTACTCGATGTTTCCTACAACAACCATCACGGACGCCGTACGTAACCACCTTTCGCCCGTCAGCCAAATATTGAACCGGTCCCATCATCCCAAGCAAGAGGTCTTTGCACGCGCATCTCAGTGCCGCCAGCCGATTTACACCTCGAGCTCTCAACCTACCCTCTGAACGACGGGCAATGTCTCAATACCCAGCTACCCAAGTTACATCAGTTTCCCGGTTCCCATATAGCCGGTAGGTCTTCGGTACTGTTCTAGCTTGTTCAACAGACCCGCACACGGCTCGGTCCTCAATCAACACAAGCGGAGCTACAGCACACAGTCCCCAAAGTCCTGCTGCCCTTACTCTCCGCTCGGTCTCATATTTCTTGCCATGTGTATCATGTGCTATTTCTACCCGAGTCGAGTGCCTCAAGCCTATGCTCGTGTGTAGTTCCAACTACTCGACTTGTACCAAATCCTACACTGTCTTAGCTGTAGGATCGAAGAGCACGTGAAAAGCTACCAGAGGGGGGGTGAATGGTAGATTAAAACTTTTCGCAGCGGAAACAATAAAAAACCCCTCAGCAAAAATCAATCGGTTAAAGAAACCGTGTGTGCAAGTGTTTTCAAATGTGTTCAACCGTGACAAATCAAGTAGAGAGGTAGAGAATCAAGTCACGGATCTAATGCAACAAGAATCACTTGAAAACACGAAGTAAAACTTGAGATACGATCAAAACATTAAACGAAGATCAATCTGTTCTACCCGATATAAAACAGATCTGCAACGCTGCAAAGAAACTCGTGTATCTCAAAAACTACAGATCCGAAGCTTGTGAAAATTTCACAGATGATATATAATTGAGTTGTGAAGACAACCCAAAAAGAATCACGTCAATCGGATCTGTAAAACTCGAGTTATGAACAAGACACCGAAGCAACGTCGGTCTGTCCAGAAACTCGGCGAGAAAGACTTGATGAAAAACAAGTCGGACGAACAAGGCACAAAAACTCCTCGAAACTATGAACTTTATTCAATAGAACACAAGAGGAACAGTCCAAAGTTCTCTACCCACGAGAGCTCTGGCCTCCCTTGCTTTTATAGCCAGCCCTCAGGCTAAACAATCCAATCGAGGACTCCTACTCCTAATTGGACTCGTATGCTAACTTACCATAACTGCTCAGGACTCTCCTATTCGCAGATAGAAGCAATCGTGAGACTTCCAAACACCTTAGGAACGTCCTAAACATTCCTAAAACAACTCAACTTCGTGCCTAGCACGAAATTCTATCATAACCAACTCAAATTTTCCATATTTGAGCCATATCCGACTCAGCCTCAGCCTGAGTACGCGATCCAGCCGGTTGGACCTTTCCGACCAATTCTTTACGTCCAGTTCTCTTCATCACGCCTTGGAACAATGTTGCCACGTCCATGCACTCCTTGCACACGTGCAAACACCTTCCAACGACGTACACGCAACCTTCATATGCACTGCCCTTGATCCAAACATGCTGCGCGACCTCCCGATCAACTCAACCACAGCTCCTCCCGAACTTGGTTGTTGGAACCTCATCTCCTCCCTGAGACTAGTCCAAGGATCCCGTCACCAGCCATGTCTTCAACTCAAGCAACACCTGCACATGAATAAACAACCAATTCTTCCGAGCACAAGTCCTCGACTTGACTCACGTTAGTTCGAAAACCACAACACCTTACATGAGCACGTCACATAAGCATGTTGCAAACCATATCAAATGATAACAGCCATAACCACCAAAACACACCAAAAACTTAGCAAATTAATACTAAGCAAACCTTCCCATAAAGCAAGTTTAAAACATTGCGAGTTAAAAGCAAAAACAAGACGGTGCAGTTCTACGAGTTGAACTTCACGGGAGCTCCCTAAAAACAAGCTCCGGACCTCACAGAAGCTCTCCGGACCTTGCAGGAGCTCTCGGGACCTTGCATCAGACCTTGCCAACACTTGGCGGACCTAACAAAGAACTTGTCGGACCTTGCCACAGAAGAATGTTTTGGCAATATTCAAAACTTTGAATGTTAATGCTAACTTTTATCCAAATTGCCAATGTATTCAGCACACATAGGTCTCACAATCTCCCCCTTGATGAATGCATTGGCAACACCAATTAAAATCCGAACATTGGCTTATGAAAAGTTTTGAAAAGCTTCGAAAAATCATTTCTCCCCCTTTATTAATTTCTCCCCATTTTTTAAAATCAGAGAAAGAAGAAAGTGTATAACATATGCAAAGTGTAAAAAAATCTCTCCTTATACATATTTCTCCCCCTTTGACAATGTATTCAGCAAGGTTCAAAAGAGAAATTTTTAAATGTTATGAGCATATTATAACATATACATACAAAACAAAGCTCATCCAAGTCATACTATCAGGTTACTTACACTATCACATCAATGAGATACATAAAGTAGTGTAAGCCATGCTAGAGATCAAATGTGTTTTTCAGTTTAAACAAGTCATGATCTCCCTTACTCAACTATTTCAAAACCTGAAAACATGACACTTGTTGCTGCATTTTTATTATTCATAATCATTTAAGGCACAAAGTTGATCATATGATATTTGCAAGAGATTATATGCCGCATCAGCCTTATTCTAACCAACCAAGCCAAGCCTATCTCATTCAACAATCAGAAGCTTAAGGACATGGTTTTAGTCATACACAATTCCTTCCAAGTTCATATCTTAGTGCAATGATAAGCAATCTCAAAAGAACAAGTGCGATGCATGCATATTCTCTTGATCTTTTCTCAATTTTTTATTTGAAAACTCAACATGTGAGCTGATCACTTGATTAATTTTTTATGATTAAAAGCACTTGTGAGCACGCAACAAGTTCAAAACAGCAAGAAAGTTCGATCATGACCAGATTTAGTGTAAGTAATTATTCCAATTACTAGTCATGGCAAAAACTACAAAATGTATAACATGAGTAATGTAGTAAGAACTTTCAGCCTGTAAAAGGAATCACAAAGTCATATATGTATGAAATACTATGCTCATATTATTTTAGTTTCAGATTCACACATAGACTTTCAAAGTTTCAAAAACTCCCCCTCAATTTAAGCCATGAGGATGCATAACCCCTATTTCACTACGAATGAAACAAAAACGAGTGAAATCCAAAGGTTTTGTAAAAATATCAGCCAATTGTTGTTCGGTATCGACATGGTGAAGCACAATGTTTCCTTTTTCAACATTATCACAAAGAAAGTGATACCTAATGTCAATGTGCTTAGTTCTAGAGTGTTTCACGGGGTTTTTAGCAATACAAATTGCACTAGTGTTATCACAAAACAGTGGAACACTATCTAAATCAACCCCATAGTCCTTAAGTGTTTGAACAATCCAAAGAATTTGTGAGCAAGCGCTAGCCGCAGCTACATATTCAGATTCGGCCGTGGATTGTGCAACTGAACTTTGTTTTCTAGAGGACCAAGCAACAAGTGAATTACCATGAAAATGACAAGCACCCAAAGTACTTTTCCTATCAATCCTACAACCCCCAAAATCAGCATCCAAAAAAGCTTTCAAAGAAACGGTTGAGGAAGAAGGAAGGAAAATGCCAAATTCTTGAGTTCCATGTAGGTACCTGAGAATCCTTTTGATGGCTTGGCGATGTGAAGCACGTGGAGAAGCTTGAAAACATGCACAAAGACATACGCTGAATTGTATGTCCGGTCTTGACGCCGTCAGATACAAAAGTGATCCAATCATACTTCTGTATTCTTTTTTTATCGACCAGGTCACCATCTTCGTCAAGTTCAAGTGTTGTTGCTGTTACCATTGGTGTCCGAAGAGGCTTGCATTTGTTCATGTTGAAGTGCTTAAGAAGGTCCTTTGTATACTTAGTTTGATGCACAAAAGTTCCTTCTTTTGTTTGCTTGATTTGCAGCCCCAAAAAGTATGTGAGTTCTCCCATCATACTCATCTCAAATTCTGAACTCATCACAGCTGAAAACTTGGACACGAGATCATGAGAAGCACAACCAAAGATAATATCATCAACATACACTTGAATGAATAATGAGTCATTGCCATGCTTAAGTACAAAAAGAGTTTTATCAACGTTACCCATGGTAAACCCCTTTTCAAGTAAGAATGTTTTTAACCTATCATACCATGCTCTAGGGGCTTGTTTTAGACCGTACAAGGCTTTGGACAGTTTGTAAACATGATTAGGAAAATTTGGATTTTCAAAACCCGGTGGCTGCTTAACATAAACCTCCACCTCTATGTAGCCATGAAGAAAAGCACTTTTAACATCCATTTGATATAACTTGAAACCTTTAGATGCAGCAAATGCTAATAAAATTCTTATAGCTTCTAATCTAGCAACAGGAGCAAATGTTTCATCAAAATCTAGACCTTCAATTTGAGTGAAACCTTGAGCAACCAACCTAGCTTTATTCCTAACCACAACCCCATCCTCACTTTGCTTATTTTTAAATACCCATTTTGTTCCAATTAATGTGTGACCATGAGGTGGAGGTATAAGTTTCCAAACATTATTTCTTTCAAAATTTTCTAACTCTTCTTGCATGGCATTAATCCAAGATTCATTAGTGAGTGCGTGTGATATATCCTTGGGTTCAAAAGAAGCAACAAAAGCAGAATGAGCATGAGAGTTTGGATCGAAAAACCTGGACCGAGTGACTCGTTCATGCAAGCTTCCAATGATTTGTTGTGGAGGATGACTTTTGAGTACTCGGAGGGGAGTAGACACTTCACAAGCACCTTCTTCTTCATGTTCGGACCTTTGATTAGGAGAGCTTGTTGATTGAGGAAGGTCCGAACCAGCAGTAGTGACTGTTGGTGATGGTTGTGGTGCAAAATCAGCAGCTTGATCGTTATTTACTTCTGAGTTTTCGGGCAGCAGCACCACTTCTTCATCTTCTTCAATAAAAATACTCTCCCCCTGCGGATATGGATCCGGACCTGCAATATCGGAGCTAGTACTTGGGCTAGCTTCATCAAAAGAAACCTCGCAAGTCTCCACAATTTTGTTAGTGTCAAGTAAAAGCACACGGTATCCTCTAGTATGAGATGGATAACCAAGAAACATGCCATCAACAGATCTAGCTTCAAATTTATCAAGATTACCATGTTTCTTAACAAAGCATTTGCAACAAAAAACCCTAAAGTGTGTAACACTAGGCCTATGTCCAAACCGGAGCTCATATGGGGTTTTTCCAAGCTTAGCACGCAAGAAAACACGATTTGAGACATAACAAGCAGTTGCAATTGCATCAGCCGAAAATTTCCTAGGAGTTTGATATTCATCAAGCATAGTCCTAGCCATCTCAACTAAGGTCCTGTTCTTTCTTTCTACGACACCATTTTGTTGTGGTACATAGGGTGAAGAGTATTGATGATCTATTCCATTTTCAGCACAAAGGTGATCAAAGGATTGGTTTTTAAATTCAGTTCCGTTATCACTTCTAATTGCTTTTAATGATCCTGGGTGATCAATAGATAATCTAAGAAATAAAATTCTAAAATGACTAAAAGATTCATTCTTAGATGCCATAAAATAAACCCAAGAATATCTGGAATAATCATCAACAATCACAAGCACATACCATTTACCTCCGAAGGATTGAACACGTGTCGGACCTACTGTGTCAAGATGTAAAAGTTGTCCCGGTTCAGCTGTCATGTCATTGTGAGAGGAGCATGTGAACCTGCAACAAACTTAGCATGTCTACAAGAAGAGCACACAATATCATTATCCTTTTTAAGCTTCGGCAGCCTACGTATGCGATCGAGAGCACTAACACGAGTGAGATCAAAGCCTATGTGACCAAGTCTACGATGCCAAAAATATAGATCCTTTGTATCATTAGCAACTAGACACCGATGCTTGGAAGTTGACAAATCAAAATCAGCTTTAAAACTCTTCCAAACCTAGACATGTTAAACAAAAGCTCACCTTTTGAATCTACAACCTTGCAGCAATTTTTAGCAAAGCTAACCTCTAGATTTTCATCTAGCAATTGTGAAACCGAAAGCAAGTTGTATTTCAAATTTTTAACAAGTGCCACATCTTTCAAAGTGTAGAGATTGTTTACTCTAACCGAACCTTTAGCAATTATGGGAGTAGAAGAGTTATCGGCGAAAGTAACATTTTCTACATGTGACACAAAAGAGAGAGAGGAGAACCATTCTTTGTTACCGGTCATGTGGCGTGAGCAACCTGAATCCACAATCCAAATGTTCTCCTTCCTCAAACGTGAAACCTACACAGCAGCACAATACGTCGATGACTCAATACTGGGGTTAGTTAAAAGACTTTTAGGAATCCAGTACTGAGTCACACGACGTCCAGCAGGAATAACATGCGAAAGCTGAGAAGGTACAGCAGGTTTACACATCGAAAATTTTTGTTCCCAACTACTGACTTAGAAGATGTGTTATATGTAGCACAAAAAACAGTAGGTCCGAGAGCAAGTTTTTGACTCATTACAGCAGGTTGCAAGCTCCGAACATTCGGTCTAGCAGATTTTGCTTGGTTGTTATGTGATCTAGCAAGTATTCTTTGTTTCTTATCGTGTTTAGCTAGTCTATAACAAAAATCCATGACATGACCATCTCTACCACAGTAGGTACAAAGAAAAATAACCTTATTATCATGTCTAGATGAGCAAGCAACACGTTTATTAGAACCTGAATGGGACAGTACTCCTGCAGATTTGAAAATCACCTCTTTTTGTCTAGGAGCAGTTTGAATCAAACCGCTTCCTAATGACTTCACAACTCTAGGTGGGTGTGCCTTAGCATGAGCATGAGAATTAAAACCTAAACCAGTTTTATCATTACAAGACTTGGAAGAATTCAGCAGCAAGTTTAGGTTCTTATTTGCATTAGAAAACCGATCTAGTGTCCTATGCATGTCATCAAGTTTATTGGACAGATCAAAGCAGTTTTCACATGAAGTTTTTCCTTTTAGTTTGCAATTTGAACAATATTTAACTTCATGCACACGTAAAGCATTGTTCAAAATAGAAATTTCATTCATAGCATCATTTAGTTTCTTATTCAGATCATCACATGAAGAACAATGCAAATATATTGTAGAACAACAGGCATTTTTCAAATTTTTATCATTAAGTGCAGCAAGCTCTTTGTTCTTTTCAATTTCAAGTTCAAGTTTATCAAGTGTAGATGCGTGTGCACTTCTTAAAGAGGATAATTGTTCATAAATCAAATCACATGAGGAACAAGAATCATCACTAGGAATCAAAGTTTTTAAACGATTAATTTCAGATTCTAGTGATTCAATTTTAACAGCATTGTTCCTAAGTTTTTTATCCTTTTTCTTTAATATAACAGTGGCACGAGAAATAGCATCACACATTTCTTCGCAAGTGGGACATACCTCTTCATCGTCGCTGTTGTGTTCTGCCTCCTCGGAGCTTGAACTTGACTTGCTCGCCATGCAGCACATATTTGCCACAGCTTCTTCATCTTCATCACTATCGGTGTCCACATCACTTGAGCCGAAATCTTGAAGTGCAGAGATCATACTATGCACTATGTTGCGCATTGATAAATCTTTCTTCTTCTTATTCTTTGCAAACGATTTCTTCGGCCTTGTTTGCTTTTCTTCACGTGAAGTCGGACCTGAAAGGTTAGGGCACTCCGTACGAAAATGTCCTGTCTTACCACATTCATAACATCGTTGAGATCCGGAGCTTCCTCTCCTTCTAGTTCTCACATTTTGCAATGCTTTTGAGAACCGAGTAGAGATGAGTGCAAGCTCCTCCTCTGGAAACTCTTCAATCTGTTCAAGGGTTAGAGAGGACAGCAAAGAGAGTGCACCACTAGATGATGATTGACTAGAACTAGACATGTCACGTTGCGAAACAAATGCAATAGACTTGTTGGGGTTTTTACGTGAGATGATGTCAATTTCATGAGTTTTCAATTTAGAATAAAGCACGTCTAAAGTAAGAGAACTCATGACAGTAGATTCACAAATAGATGTAACTTTCATCTCCCAAATTGAATATCTAATGCTCCTAACAATTGTCTAGCATTTTCAGCATCTGAAAAGTTAACATTGACACTATGCAAGTTGCTGAGAATTTTATTAAAGCGAGCAAAAAGGTCGTCAATTAACTCACCGGGTTGCATCTCAAAACACATGTATTCTTTCTTGAACATATCTTGCCTTACCTCCTTGATCGTATTGGATCCTTCATGGTAGTCACAACGAGCTTTCCAAACATCATATGCAGATCGGAGGTGTGCAACACGGTCGAAGTCGCTTTGAGTCAATCATTGGATGATCAAGTTGCGATCCTTGTTGTTGTTGTCAACATCTCTCATGTTCGCAGCCGTAACTTGATTGTTGGGTGGTACATCGAAATTCCGGTAGACCTTTTCCCATATGGCGAAGCCTTGCGCCTGTATGTAGGCCTCCATCCGCGCTTTCCAAACCTGAAAATCGATGTCATTGAACACACAAGGTTTTGCGGGGTACTTCTCCATGATGGTTAGTCAAAACACATGAAAATCACAAAGATTAGAGCACCTTGGCTCTGATACCAATTGTAGGATCGAAGAGCACGTGAAAAGTACCAGAGGGGGGTGAATGGTAGATTAAAACTTTTCGCAGCGGAAACAACAAAAACCCCTCAGCAAAAATCAATCGATTAAAGAAACCGTGTGTGCAAGTGTTTTCAAACGTGTTCAACCGTGAAAAATCAAGTAGAGAGGTAGAGAATCAAGTCACGGATCTAATGCAACAAGAATCACTTGAAAACACGAAGTAAAACTTGAGATACGATCAAAACATTAAACGAAGATCAATCTGTTCTACCCGATATAAAACAGATCTGCAACGCTGCAAAGAAACTCGTGTATCTCAAAAACTACAGATCCGAAGCTCGTGAAAATTTCACAGATGATAGATAATTTAGTTTTGAATACAACCCAAAAAGAATCATGTCAATCAGATTTGTAAAACTCGAGTTATGAACGAAACACCAAAGCAACATCGGTCTGTCCAGAAACTCGGCGAGAAAGACTTGATGAAAAACAAGTCGGACGAACAAGGCATAAAAACTCCTCGAAACTATGAACTTTATTCAATAGAAACACAAGAGGAACAGCCCAAAGTTCTCTACCCACGAGAGCTCTGGCCTTCCTTGCTTTTATAGCCAGCCCTCAGGCTAAACAATCCAATCTAGGACTCCTACTCCTAATTGGACTCGTATCCTAACTTACCATAACTGCTCAGGACTCTCCTATTCGCAGATAGAAGCAATCGTGAGACTTCCAAACACCTTAGGAACGTCCTAAACATTCCTAAAACAACTCAACTTCGTGCCTAGCACGAAATCCTATCATAACCAACTCAAATCTTCCATATTTGAGCCATATCCGACTCAGCCTCAGCCTGAGTACGCAATCCAGCCGATTGGACCTTTCCGACCAATTCTTTACGTCCACTTCTCTTCATCACGCCTTGGAACAATGTTGCCATGTCCATGCACTCCTTGCACACGTGCAAACACCTTCCAACGATGTACACGTAACCTTCATATGCACTGCCCTTGATCCAAACATGCTGCGCGACCTCCCGATCAACTCAACCACAGCTCCTCCCGAACTTGGTTGTTGGAACCTCATCTCCTCCCTGAGACTAGTCCAAGGATCCCGTCACCAGCCATGTCTTGAACTCAAGCAACACCTGCACATGAATAAACAACCAATTCTTCCGAGCACAAGTCCTCGACTTGACTCACGTTAGTTCGAAAACCACAACACCTTACATGAGCACGTCACATAAGCATGTTGCAAACCATATCAAATGATAACAGCCATAACCACCAAAACACACCAAAAACTTAGCAAATTAATACTAAGCAAACCTTCCCATAAAGCAAGTTTGAAACATTGCGAGTTAAAAGCAAAAACAAGACGGTGCAGTTCTACGAGTTGAACTTCACGGGAGCTCCCTAAAAACAAGCTCCGGACCTCACAGAAGCTCTCCGGACCTTGCAGGAGCTCTCCGGACCTTGCATCGGACCTTGCCAACACTTGCGGACCTAACAAAGAACTTGTCGGACATTGCCATAGAAGAATGTTTTGGCAATATTCAAAACTTTGAATGTTAATGCTAACTTTTATCCTAATTGCCAATGTATTCAGCACACATAGGTCTCACATTAGCATTGCAGTAGCTAACGGGGTTTGCAATCCTAAACCCAACCCATGGTTTTCTTGGCTATGCAATTGGGTTTCCAAACAAGACTCTAATGCAAAGAATCATAATACTCAAATAAGTGCTCAAAACAACAAAAATTTGTAAAAGGTTAATGCAAACCGGAGCTTGCCTTGCTGCTCTTGGTCGTAGGCTAGCTGTTCCTCCAGAGTAACGAAGTCTAGGACTTCGGGTTCCTCCTCGGCCTTAGAGACTACATGATATACAAGTACATATATATTAATTTAAATGCATTTGATTGAATTTAAACTTCTGAAGTCTATAACTCTTACTAGACTAACCCAATGACTGTGAAACTTTTACTGTGGCTTGGTTACAACCTAAACACAGACTTGGTCAAGTTTTAGTTGCAGCAAAGCTCATTTGAGCCCTCCACAATTAATTATGTACTTGACCTTATTTGGAACTCTTAGGGTGTTCTAGGGACTTTCATGGAACAAACTATGCCTTTCTGAAAACTAGATTTTCAGAGGATTCTAATGGAGTTGGTCTCACTTAATTTGAAGGTTCCTAGCTAAAGATATGATCTAACCAATTTCAGAGAAAATTCTGAAAATGTTTCTGAACATTTTCTATTTTCTTTGGAACAGTTCCACTAATCACACCATTAGGTGGATCAAATGAGATCAAATGGATCTGAAATTTTTATGGTAGTTCAAGGATATTTTGGTGAACATTCTAGCAAAATTTCAGAATTTTCCTCCTAAGGATTCTCCATTTAAAATTCCAAACAGTTTAAATTTTGAGGAATTAATTCTGGAGAAATAGAGATTTTCATGAAGTGAAACTTGATTTGCTCGAAAGTGCTCAGAGAGCTAAATCTAACAAAATTTGGTTCACTTGATTTGGAGCTTTATAGCCAAAGTTATGAGGATTTGAAGTTTGAATGAAATCTGAAAATCAGGGGAAAAGTTTAAATCTGCCGGGGCCCGCGGGGACACGTGTTAGGCGTGGAGGCGACAGCACACCGAGGCCCACAAGGTTTTTGCGCGCCAGCACACCCGATCCCGGCCGCAGCCCGATCCCGATTTAAAATATCTGCCGCTGACAGCTGGGGTCCACCCCCTTCGTCAACCTCCCGCCGCCCGCGCTCTGCCGCCGGGGGACCTCGCCGGAGAGCTCGTCGGCAGCTTCTGTGGAGCTTCAAACTTCACGATCTTGGCCGCCCCTGCCTACTTTCACTCGGGGAACAGGATTCTGGGGTCAGCTCGTCATGACAAAGGCCGGTGCATGGTCGGCGACGAGCCGCCACCTCGGAAAGACTTCGGCCGTGTCGGCTGACTTCCCTAGCACCTCTACTACTCGAGCAACCGGTCAGGAAGCATCAGTGGACCTCATGGAAGGTCGACATGAGCTTGAGGCAGCTCGGGGAAGGCTTGAAGTAGGTCCTCACCGTGCGCCCGATGCCTCCCGCTTGCTCTGCCGCCGGTAACATCGAATTACGCCGGGTACAGAGGTTCTCCGGCCAAAGGTTGTGAAGGCAACTTGTGCGTTACCGTGTCTAGTTTGTGTGAGAGCGGATTGAGGCCCTCTAATCCTTTCTAGAGTACGCATTCGAGGGAACCGCACCCGAAGGTCGTTCTGCACCTAGAAAGGGGAAAACTGGAAATTCGCCGCCGGTGAGCAAGCACTCGGGCTGTGGCTCGGGGGTGAGCAGCACCAGTCACCAGCGTGTCCAACGGTGCCTTGGATCAGGCATGACAACTCCCCGGTTGGGCTGTCCACGGGAGCCCGAAGTGCGGCGGCGTTAGGTTACCGGATTGAACTCTCGGTATAGCCGAGATCGACCGGTTTCAGCTGAATTCTAGCAACGGGGAAGACGGAGGAAGGTTTCTAGTACCTTGCCGTGGCTCGGGAGGGAACGGAGAGGCGGTGATCAAGCTTCCCTGATCAGCTCCGAGTGATCGGCAGCGATGGCGCGTTTCTGATGCGAGGAAGCAGCAGAGTGTGTGGTGCTCACTCCGATCAGGGCGACGGTGTAGATAAGGGGGCTGTGAGGCGGTTCAGCACGTCGGGGCGGCAAGCAGGTGGTGTCCTGATCGCTTCTTCGCCGTGGCGGCTGCTCAGTCCGGCGCAAGAACCCGAGCTGGGTTTTCAGTCGGTTTGATTTGGAGTAGTGGCTGACATGTGGGTCCAACTTCCAATTTTTACCTCTGAAATTTACTCCTAATCACTGTTGTAAATAGTGAGGCCCAAAATACCCATGGTGATTCAAATTATTCACCCATAAGCCATTTGAATTGATTATAATTCAAATTGGGTTTGGTTGAATGAATTTCAGCACAAGTTCAGTTTGGAATTCAAATAAAGTTTGAATTTGCTCCACTTAACTCATGTCAAGATCAACTCCAAATGGAGTGAAAATTGGTGTGTGAGTTCACAAAAATGTGCTGAATAAGAATATGCCTCCCACTTTTGAATTCATGGGATAAAAACAGTTTGAATTTTAATATGGTTTCAAACTGCCCTCTTTCTAGCTATATCCAAAATGACCTCAAAAAGGTTTTGAATTTTGGTGAAACTTGGCATGGCATCCCTAGCAATGTGTAGGAGTTTTCATATGCCCAGCCCACCTATATCACATGTGGAAAATGCCACTTTTGCAATATGTGAGTTTGTTCTCTAATGAGCATGTTGATGGTGGTTACTTGCTCTTCATTGGTGTTCATCAACTTTCCTCAAATGAGGTGTGTGTGTATGGTGATGAACACTTCAAATATGTGTCAAAAACTGAGGCCCTTACACTCTCGTATTGTAGGGACGAGAGCAAGATTATACAATGCCCCATGCGGAACCAAGTACAGACTCGGCTCCACCTCTTCAAGTGGGGTGATGGACAGACTGTTGACATGGGATTTGCGGCTTAAGGCATCGGCAACCACGTTTGCCTTTCCGGGATGGTAGTGAATCTCGATTTCATAGTCCTTGATCAGTTCTAGCCATCTCCGTTGCTGCATATTCAACTCCTTTTGAGTGAATATATACTTCAGACTTTTGTGGTCAGTGTAGAGGTGCACTAGGTTCCCAAGCAAATAGTGCCTCCACATTTTCAATGCTAACACCACAGCAGTAAGCTCAAGATCATGAGTCGGATAGTGCTGCTCGTGGTTACGGAGTTGACGTGAGCCATAGGCGACCACTCTTCCTCCTTGCATCAATACACAGCCAAGCCCGATGCCGGACGCATCACAATATACGTCGAATGGCTTGGTTGTATCCGGTTGACCTAACACCAGGGTTGTTGTAAGATGTTTCACTAACGCCTGGAAAGCTTCTTCACAAGCTGAGCTCCAAACATATTTGATTCCCTTCTTCAGCAATTTAGTCATCGGCTTAGCAAGCTTGGAGAAATTCGGTATGAATCTCCGGTAATATCCTGCTAACCCGAGGAAACTCCTGACTTCATGGACTGATATGGGGGATTTCCATTTCAGCACTTGCTTAATCTTGCTTGGATCAACTGCAATGCCTTCTGAAGAAATAATGTGACCAAAGAATGGCACTTGGCTGATCCAAAACTCGCACTTGCTGAACTTGGCATAAAGCTTATGGTGTCGCAATCATTGAAGCACGATATGCAGATATTTGGCGTGTTCCTCTTCAGACTTGGAGTAAACCAAGATGTCGTCTATGAACACCACCACAAATTTGTCCAACTGAGTTCATGAGATACATGAAGTGTGCCGGGGCGTTGGTGAGACCAAAGGACATGACGAGGTATTCATATAACCCATATCTCATCGAGAAGGCCATTTTTGGAATATCTTCTGCCCGGATCTTGATTTGATGATATCCGGAGCGAGGATCCATCTTTGAAAACGCACTTGCACCCACAAGTTGATCGAAGAGAATATCGATGCGGGGCAGTGGATATTTATTCTTGATGGTTACGGCGTTGAGAGGTCGGTAGTCCACACACAACCTCAAGGTTTCATCCTTCTTCACAAACAGCGCCGAGCATCCCCATGGCGAGGAACTCGGTCGAATGAAACCCTTCTTCATTAAGTCACTGAGCTGCTCCTTCAGTTCAGACAGCTCATTCGGAGCCATCTTCTATGGTCTCCACGATATTGGTGTCATCCCGGGTACAAGTTCGATCTTGAACTCGACATCTCTTTCGGGTGGCATGCCCGGAAGATCATCCGGAAAGACATCCGGGTATTCACGGACCACATGAATATCCTCAAGTTTTGTGGCTTCCGTGTTATATGTGGCTGGAGCTTCTTGAACCGAACGGTCAAGAATAAGAACATGTGGTTCATGAAGTGGAGAGTTTAGACGAACCACACGTGGAATGATGTCAAGAACAGCACTATGGCGATGTAGCCATGACATTCCTAAAATGACATCAAGTTTCTGACTCTCTAACATGATTAGAGAAGTTGGATATAGATTTCCACCCAACTGTAATGGTGCTCTATAGACCATCCTATCAGCTGTTATTTTCCCACCAGGAGAGCATATCAAGTATGAACTATTTGTGGGAATGATAGGCAATTGATATCTAATAACATAAGACTGACTTATGAAATTATGGGTGGCACCGGAGTCAAAAAGTATGACAACGGGATGATCTAAGTAAGAAAACGTACCCGCGAGGACGGGTTCGCCTTCCGGCACGTCTTCGATGGCTAAGTGGTGGACGTTGCCGGGTTTCAGTGCTGGTTTCTTGGGCTGGTTGCGGGGATGATTAGCACCCTGATACGGTGCTGCACCCCTTCCCTGTTGCGGCTCGGGGCAGTCCCTCAAAATGTGCCCGACACGGCCACACGTGAAGCACGTGTAAGGTGTTGGGGTCCCTCCGACTTGAGGACGGAATCCCGGCGCATGCGGGACCATCCTTTTCTGCTGCTGTTGCTGTGGTGGATACGTCGGTCGGAAGCCTGGCGCATTATATTATCGACCGCGGAACTGAGGCGGTCGCGCCGGTGGCTGCCATCTCTGACCGGATGGTGAGCGATACACCACGCGGTATTTTTTTGGCGTCCCACCACTGCTGCTCGTCAGCGCGCTGCGTTTCCTCTTATCAGAACCGCGCTCACGCTGAGCATTCTCTTGTAGAATCACGGCATTAACTAGGTCGTTGAATGTGCCGCGATTGCTTTGGGCGAGATGAACCTTCATCTTTGAATTCAGGCCCCGGAAGAACGCATTTCGCTTGTCGCCTTCCGTCCCCACAAACCCTGGCGCATACTGCGCCAGCCGGTTGAATAACCTGGAGTACTCATGAGCATTCCTCTCGCCTTGCCGTAGCACCAGGAACTCCTGGAGCTTCATTTCCATAACCCTGGGAGGTATCTGATAGGCGCGGAACGCCTCCCGGAACTCCATCCATGTGACGGCATGGCCAACCGGTAAGGAGGTGGTTTAGTTCGGCCACCACCATGTACAGGCTTCTCCTTGAAGCTGTTGCGCTGCATACAGCGCCTTCTGGTGTTCGGTGCATCGTAGCAGCCCGAACTTCGCCTCCAGAGTGCGGATAAAGCTGTCCGCCTCCAAAAGCTCCTCGGCCTCCTTAAAGACCGGTGGATGGGTCGCCAGGAATTCTGAATAAGAACTTTGTTGGGGCTGGCGTTGCCCATTGTCTTGGCGTCCTCCTTGATGGGACGCATTCTGCTGCACCAACATCCGCAGCAACTCGGTTTGCTCGTCGCGCGAGCCGAGCACTGCGGCGAGAACCTCCGCAAGATTTCTTGGAAGTTCTGGCGGTGGAGGAGGTGGTTGCTGCTGCATCGTGGTTTGCTCCGGAGGTGGAGACTCATCACCACAAATCTGACTCGGACCTCCCTTCTCTTGTGTGGACCGTGTACGCACCATTCTGCATTCACATCATTCAAAATATCAGCACATGTTGGTTTATTTCATCCAGTCTATACAATAGTAGTGCAAGAATGGAATAATACTGCACATAACAATCACACATATGGATAAAGTATAAACTTTATACAACATATACATCCCTGGACCGTGTCACATGATCAAGTTCCAAAGATTGAACTTTATGGTTTAAAAGTTCATTTCGACCATCGGGGTCGCCACGGGATGTTAAGTGTGTTAGCATGCGTAATTCCTCGCTATTGTACTGGACCCAAACATGTCCTAACTCGAAGTGATATGTTAAATGCATAAACTTTTCGACTCCAACTCACTGTTTTACAACAGCCTCTGGACGTCGAATTGTGAAACTAGGTGTTTTGGTTGAAACACTTCAACAGGGTGTTCACTGTCCAGCTTCTGGTCCAGCAGACCAGTTGGAATAATTCAACAGTCTTGACTACCTTAGAGGCAAAATCTGGACTAGCGTTCAACAACAAAGTTGTAGCAAATTTCCTGTACTTTCCAACGGTGTCTTTCTTGACCCTTGGAAATTTTTCTACAGGATGTTGTGGTTAAAATACAGAAAACTCCAGAGAGCATTTTGGTCTGCCCTGTTTCTTGACAGTACCTACTCATCTGAGATTTTCACCCCTTTGGAGGGAGATTTTGTTCTGGAGCTCTACAGAAACGTTGTAGAGGACTTCAAAAACTTTCCAGAATGGTATCCCACACCTCCATTGGTTCAACCAATCTTAAGTTATGCCCTGTTCAAGTTCAGCAAAATTTCTGCCAAAAACAGGGGAGATTGTTCCTAAGTTTTTGAGATTGAAACTATACTCCCAATTCTCTTAGTTCAATATAGGTGTTTACTAACCCCTAAATGGAATCCTAAACGTCATTTTTAACTCTTTTCTCTGAAAATATACTTTTATGCAGTCTCGGTACTACGTTTCCTCACCAAAGAAAAATCCTAAACAGGTATTCCGGCATATACGTGTCAAATGGTGGAGCTAAGAACGTCACTCACAAACGGTTACTAAACGTCATGCCCTAACGTGGTTAATGTACCTGCAGAAAAACACACAATAATGGTGCACACAATGGTTTTTGACATTTCAGGCAGTTCCATGTCATAATAAAAACATACGGTCCGTATCATTGCCATACGGATCGTCCTTGAGTCAAGCCACGTCTCAAGGTACATGGTCGTGTTTTCACACCACACGACGGGGAACCCGAGTAGAGCGCAAACGGGTCGTCACGGTTGGGAATTTTATCAACCCAACGGATACCACCTACTGCCTCATGGCCGTTGAGGCACGCCGATGGCAAGCGCTGCGTATGGCCCTTTGAATATTGAATGTTCAAGAGTTGCATATTATCGTGTTGCTTACCACACGATGGGGTATTCTCACTTTTGCCTAAAGCACGCTGGAGATCAGCGTTTTCATATGCTCTCAGAACCATAGAAAGGTTCAGAGACTCATATTAACTACCGTGCCAAGCCACGGTATAACCTTCCATACCATTACTCGTATGGCGAGTTACCGCAATTGATCCACCTACGGTAGCGTACCTTACCTCTTACCTGACGTCGGAGTGTCGTTACAGAATGTATAACATATAAGTTAGCTTTTTCCACCTCAATATCTACTACTATCATAGACCTTATGTGGGCTTAATGACTAATCCTCACTCAACTACTTCTAGATTTTCAAAATAGGTTCTTTTCGAGCATGCTATTCCCAATGCGGCTCTGATACCACGACTATGGGGACCACCCCGTGGTTCACCCACTCCAGGATCACATAGGGTGGTGCCGTGCGATGCGGCACCCAACAGCACACACGAAAAGAATAAAGAACAACATACAACTTTTTATTTGATATAAAACAGCGGAAGTCTTTTACAAAACTTAATTAACAGCAGAAGTAATTTACATAAGTAGCCTCTCATCCTAACTATGCAAAAGTGCAGCCGTCCAGCCCGGGGATGCTACACACTAGCAGCATGGAACCGGAGATTCACGGCGGCATGCAGGGCTCCAGCTCGGCCGTGTACCCCGACGAGGGCATCGCCTCGTCCTCGGATCCCTCCTCATAACTCTCACCTGCACACAGCTCAAATATTGCAACCGTGAGCACGATGGCTCAGCAAGGCTTAACCGACAACCTAGTCATGGAACTCTACATGCAGGATGTGTAAGATAGGAAAAAGGACTTTGCAATAAAGACACGCCTATATGTTGATCCTTACTTTCATTTTTATAGCCACAGTTTTTTGAGCCTTAGGCAGCCCTCACATCGGAAGTCCACAATCAAACAAGAAACGCTTTCCTCCGATGTGATGATACCCAAAGTGGAATATAAACTTAATTAGCTCTATAACTACAGCATACAAGGTTTCCAGTCATTTATAATTCAATACAGCATATTCAATTGGCTGATTTCACTTCTTACTACGTCATAGCGTAGTGAACAAGGGGGTACTCAAATAACCGCGAGGGACGGTGATTGCAATCAAGAGACACCCGGATAACACGTCACATACACCCACTTTTAGAAGCGTGATTCCACACCCCTTCCTACTCTGTTGTATGCAACAACCTTTCAAAGGCAACCTAAATGTCGAACTGGTCCATCCGTAACGGGCAGGAGGTCCCCGCGTGGAGCGTGACTGTGTCCACCGGCAGATTTACACCTTGCTACCCTCAACCCACTCCTATTTACGGTTGGGTAAGCCTCGGCACCCAGGTTAACCAATTACATCGGTTTCCTGGTTCCCATATGCCAGTATGCATCCGGTACTGTTCAATACTTGTCCAGCAGGGCCGCACATGGACGGTCCTCAACCGACACCAACAGGGCTACGCACGTGAGACCTCTGCTCACTGCATCCTATCCCCCCTGTTGGGTCTCATTTTCACAACTCATGCCATTTTCTACCTCTTCTCATTTCATGTGATAAGTATTATATCGCGTGTAGCTTCCAACCACTCGACTTCTACCGGAATCCTAAACATTAGCATAGCATTCTCTACTCGTCGAGTTTGTAAACTAACCAACCCATTATAGGAGTTAAAAAGGCTATGCAAGTGGGGTTTCAATCACCCTAACTCTAATGCATACATTTCAACCTAGACATAAGTGATACAAATGAAAAGCTTTATAAAAAGTACTTAAGTGCAAACAGGGGCTTGCCTGGTTGCGAGTTAAAGGGGAAATCAGCTTCTGGTGGGAGGACGTCCAAGGGCTCCGGTGCGTCCTCAACTTCAGTCACTAAACGAAATGTAGCAAAATATATGTATAAGTATTAAGGATTTATCAGAATTGAACTTCTATTCATAGCTACTGCTATTTAGGATCCTTAATTGGCTTTGGGATTTTTACAGTGAATACTAGACCCTCTAAGGATGATCTGAGCAAAATTTGGAGGAATGTCATTGCACAATGTGGTCTCCAAATTTCCCACAAGCACAAGGATTCTCTGAACTTTGAGCCCAAATCAGGAGCTTTGACATAGCTAATAGTGGAAGATATGATTAGGGTAAGTCTCCGTGGTTCTAACAAAATTTGTTTCACCATTTTTGGAGCTACCAGCAGAGAGATATGAATTTTTGAAGTTGGACAGGAGTTCTGAAAAGTTTCTGTTTAAATTTGAATTTCCAAATAAAGGCTGAAATTTGGGAGGCAATTTAACCTACCAAATGAACTCCAATGAATCTCAAATATTTACTGGAGATCAGTGACTACGAAAAAGATTAGCTGTCCAAATTTGGGAATATTTCATAAAGAATTGCTCCTGTAATAAAGTCCTAAAAGATTTACTAAAAACAATTCTACAGAAATTCCTGGGCATTTTCATAGTAAGCAAATTGTTTCTCTGTAAAGTACTCCTCATGAGGGTTCCAACAAAATTGGTCCCACCCTTTTTGGAGTTTTCTACACAAAGTTATGGATTTTTCAAACTTGAATAACTCTCTGTTTAAAAACCTACACAGAGACTCTGAGGGGGGGCCCACTGTCAGACGCTTCTTCAACCTCCCGACAGTCCCCGGTCGCGCACGCCAGACACGACAGTGGCGCGCCGTGTTGTCACCTATTTTCCCACCATTCTTCCTACGGTTTCGTGCTATGTCACCCTTGGATCACAGCCAAACCGCCGGGCAAGGTTTCGGGCTACGAAAACGCCGGGAAACTCGTCGGCGACGGCGAGGCAGCTCGGTGGCGCAGTGCCGGCGATGACCCACACGTAAAAAGCTTCAGCCGGTGATCTAAGGGGCCATACACCATCCCTGGAGCACGTAGAACATGATGCTACCCCTAGCCGGAGCTGAAAACGCCCGCAAATAGGAGCTCGACGGTGAACCGAGCCGTTTCAACCGGCGGCGACGGATTCTCGTCGCTAGGGTTGTAGAACTGATGATTTGTGTCATGCTTCAGCGTGGGAGGGCACTAGGGGCTCTAGTAGCTGTGTCTACGACCGGAGACCCGATGATCCAACGTGTGTGAAGAATTTCACAAAGTTAGGTCGGTCGATTCTCCACATGCACCGTCAGAAATATTCAAATTCCGGCTAGCCAGCGGTGGTAAAGTAACAAAGGACGGAGGTATGAGAAACTAGACCCTATGACGCACCTCTGGGTGGTTTTCCTCGTGCTGGGGAGGTCGGAGTCGATCGGACGGCGTGAAACCGCAAGGTGCGGCGTCGGCTCTGCTTCGCCGGAGGAAAACCGGTTGGCACCGATCGGAAAAGGCCGGGCATGAGCCGTGGAGGTTCGGACGATGTTCAGTGAAGGTCGGCGCACTCCCTGATCATCTCAGCTGGGCGCTTAAGTGGCCAGAGGCCGAACAGCAACAGCGACAGAGGTGGCGCGCGGCGTTGTCTTCATGAGCGCTCGAGCAGAGGCTGTGGAGTCCGTGGGAACTCGTGGATAAGTGATAACAAGCACTCGGCTGCCGCCTGATAACCCAGCGATCGAACCGACGTCGGGAGCGAAGCAGCTCGGTGGCTCGGTGGAAACGTCGGGCGACGGGTTAACCGGGAGCTGGCGCGCTGTGATCACCCGAGAAACAGAGAGAGAAGGAAAAAAACAGATTTGTGAGGCTGACTGTTGGGTCCCACCTCCCCCTCTTTTAGTCAAACTTTTCTCTGATATTTTTCATCCAGCAACTTAGACTTAAATGCTTTACTTCACTCCAAAGTTAAGGTTTGAATTTGCTGAATTTAAAATGATTTGAATTCTGGTGTGAAGTTTGAATTGGGATTGATCATTTGAATTTGAACTTTAAATTCTCCATTTTGTGTGGTTCGAAAAACATAGAAAACCAGGCCAAAAATTTCTGATTTTTGGCATGGCTGTTAATTCAAATGTGAAGAACACATTTGTGGAACCAAATTTGCAATTTGAGGAAGTTAGAATTTGAAACTGATTTGAAATTCACATTAGAGGGTTTCTTCTTTTAATCCCAAACAAATATTGAAACTCCTCCAAATGAGCTGAAATTTGGAAGGGTGAATATCTGGACTATTAAGACCCAAGTTATGAATTTAGATCTCCATGTTTGGGAGTTTTGGGAAGTTTGAATCCTCCCTTTGAACCTTCACCGTTATAATTCAAAATTTTAAATTCCCCTCATTTTTCCTAAGTGTCCATGAGCTGAATTTTCTTGCTACCACTTTTTAGGGATTTTACATTGGAGTCTTTATTTGTGACGGTTACAAGTCTCGCCGAGGGAGTACCAATACCATGTCACCGGAGTCACCAAAGTCGCTGCCACCGTCGCACGCCCATCTCCGGCCATCGTCAGTGAGGGGTAAGACCAGTAGCATGTTTCCCGTGTGGAAATAGGCAGTACCGGCGAGTTTGGTGAAGGTTGGGGCAGGGGAACACCGTTCCGGTGAGCTCTCTAGTGAGGGCATCCACGGGGAGGCGCGGGGGCGTGAGGAGGAAGAAGACAGGCACTACAGGAAACCATCGCAATTTATTTTACTTGCGACGGCTTTTTCTTTGGCCGTCGCAAATAAGACTTTATACGAGCATTGGCCTAGTATATATGCGCCTGACTACAGCCACTACATAAAATAACATGTTCAACACAAAATAGGCACACGCGGGAGGCGGCGGGCGCGGCGCGGCAGCGGGAAGCGTCGGGAGGCGGCGGGCGCGGCGGGGCAGCGGGAGGCGGCCGCAGGCGGCGGACGCAGCGGGGCGCCGCGGCAGGAGGCGGTGCGCGTGCAGCGGGAGGCGACACGGCGGGGCGCAACGGCGGGAGGTGGCGGCCGTGGCGGGGCGTGGTGGCTGGAGGCGGCACGCGTGCGGCGAGAGGCGATGCTGCGGGAGGCGGCGGCCGCGGCGGGGCGTATATCTTTCTAGTACGCGAATAACATCAATCATACTAAAACTGCAAATCATGTTTGACATCCCTAACAAGCAATCATCATTAACAAAAAATTCTTTCTGCCAATAATAAAACAGCAAGTGACAGCTACAGTTGGGCAATGGAAAATACAACCATGTCTTGAGATCTCAACTTCTATGAAGCAACTCATAGCTACAAGTCATAAAACATGAAGACATGAAAATTCAACACATACATTCAAAAGATCTCAAATTATTGTGCTAACTAATATCCACAACACATGTGACAAACATAAAACTGATAAAAAGCATAAACTTTTTATCAAATTTTGACCAACTGTGATCTTCAAGTAATATATGTTGTAATTCATGCAGTATAAGGTTAAGTCTTCGTTTCTCACCTTGAGAAACAGGCGGCGGGCAGGGAGTCGCATGGGGAAGGGAGTTGCACGTCGGGGGCGCGACCAGGAGGTGCCGGCGGCCGGCTGGAGGCAGGCAGCGGGAGGCGGCGCGCTGGGGCGCGGCCGGCGACCGACTTGAGGCTGCCGGCGGGCGGCGGCGCGCTGGGGCGCGGCCGGCGACCGGCTGGAGGCTACCGGCGGGCGGCGGCGCGATGGGGCGCGACTGGTGACCGGTTGGAGGCTGCCGGCGGTGGAGGGAGCCGAGCGCTGGGGCCAGCGGCGAGGGAGCCGAGCGCTGGGGCCGGAGGAGAGGGAGCCGAGCGCTGGGAGCCGAGGGAGTCGGCGCCGAGCACTGGGGCGCGGCGGCGGCGCGGCGCGGGAGGTGGGTACGGGGCGGCGGCGGCGACAATTGTGTGACCGGGAGGTGCCCGGTCGACTATATCGGGGTCATTTACGACGGCTCCCTTAATTGCGACGGCATTTCCATCGGCCGTCGCAAACAAGCATTTAATTGCGACGGTTGCTTAATTTGCGACGGCCAGCGCAAATAGGGTACTATTTGCGACGGCTCCGTTATTTGCGACGACCTAGTGTCACACCCGGTTTTCCATAAGGAACAACCGAGCGTATTCTCACATGTATGCCAGGATCAGTTGACTCATACATGTGCCGACAAGAGTGTAATATCATTATATTACAAGCCAAGTTCAACGTACAACATAATATTACATCATAAGACATAAAATACTAAATAAGAGTACTAATACACTAATAATATAACAGCAGAAGACTATAGCGTGGATGCTCCAGTTCCACAGGTGTTGCCCGGGGGTTTCACCAACCTAGAACAACTCCTCGGGATCCAAGTCCTCCTCATCGAAGTCTATATCTTCATTTGTACCTGAGCAGCATATAATATCCAACAAAAGCAAGTTTGAGTACCCAAGGTACTCAGCAAGTGTAGGAAAGAATGTTATGAAGGGTAATAGCAAGGGAAGGCTAATTTAGTTAAGCACTATGCATTAATCCTAAGGCTTAGCATTGATTAGCAGCCTATCTTACTAAGTGATAATCCCACTAAATTTATAATTAAGTCATTAATGTTAGGTTGCACCACCCAACAACCTCTTTCAACTCACATCCATGTTTTATCTAATCATGGACAAGTCCAAGCCGCTCTTGACCGTGAGCACGGCTGTCATGACAGTTTGGTTCTCTGCAGAGATTGTACCACTTTACCCCACAAGTAGTGATTTCATCCCCTGTTGCCAGGTGGACTAAGAACCTCCCTGATATCCATGGTTGCAAGCCACATTACACACTTCCTTTGGTGTGCGATCAGGAGATCACTACATGGCCATTACAAAGGATTTACCGGCAAGTACAAGCCCACTGAGGTTCCACTGCTGCAGTTCCTGGGAGTAAACCCTCCCCTGCAGAAGCCCCCTCTTGAGCCTTGCAGTTCCCAGGACAGTCAAAAATGGACTCCCATTCCCCGCACCATCCAAACACTCATACTATACCGACAAACTCCTAATTAATTGGCCAAGCTGCCCCATCTCAGTCTTGTGGTGGCACTGTAAAGTCGGGTTAACTGTTCCATGAACCGGTCCTTAGAATCTAAGACGGGTACTATCACTAACCCGAGTCCCGTGCACGAAGCACCAACCAAAACAACCAGTCTGTCTAGATTCCTAACACCATGACACACACTTGTGTCTTTCATATAATTCACAAGACGAGTAACATCTATTTTTCATTCATTTTCTACATTCTAAGCATGGCTAAGCACATAAAATGATAACTAACAAATCCTATCTAAATCCCTCCATGGTTTTGCAAGGAATGATAAAGGAATGAAACTATGGAAACATCCTACATTGGGTTCCATATTGAAGACATCATGCAAATAATCTAACTATTCATCCTAGAATAGGAACAAAGTGGTCAAGGAACACTTGCCTTTGAATGAAGGGTGATTCACTTCGATATCTTGCTCTTGAAGATTAGGAAGTAGTTCTTGGATTGGTTCTATCCACGTATATGTACACAAAACAATGACAAAACATGCCATAAGAATCTTAACAATACATCTCAATCATATATGTTTGATTACACACATACACTTATTGATTTCATGTCATTTCATGTGGTTTGAAATGAAAATAAGTTTCAAATGGACCTCTATATATTTTACTTTATCTTTGTTATAGCAAAAATACTCATTTTTCTATTTTTTTAGTGATATTTAATAAATTCTAGAATTTTTATATGTATATATGTTAATTTTATAATTGATTCAGTTCTAAAAAATATTTAAATTATTACTATAATCATTTTCAGAACCCATATTGCTATTTTCTACATTTCAGAACCTATTTATGTATTTGGGATAGTTTCCATAATTTTTCTTTAATATATAATATTTTTATCTATATTTCAGCTTTTATTTAATACTTAAAAATGCATTTTCAGCCATTTACGTAATTATTATGGGCTACAGAAATTATAAATGTATAAATATATACGAACAGTAATAATCTTATATTTTATTGTTAATTTCTACAATTTTTCTGAAACTTATATTATTTTTATTTTGATTTCCATAATTAACTAGTCATTATATAAATAATTGCAGCATCTGAAAATCATAAATTTTAGTTTCAGAATTTATATATGTCCAAAAGTATGAAACATAATATTTTCCTGCCTTATTAATATTTTCTAGAATTAGTTTATTCAAATTTGGCTAATTACAGAATTAAATATGAAAATTTTAAATGATTCTGGATCAAATTGAAATGCTTATAATCTTTCTGGGGTCTAAAATGTGATTATAGAACTTATATAGTAATTTACATAGTGTACAGGGGCTGTGTGGCTATTTTGCAATGAGTTTCCTAATTTCTATTAAGGTTAGGGTTGATTCTGTAAAGAACATGGGCTATTTCCTATTTATTTAAATCTCTAGGGACCTAACCAGAAAAATTCTAACGTTTATAACTATTTTAAACGTGGGTCGTTGATCTCTGATCGGATGGCTCGGATTTAATGAAGCAAAGGGGTACGTTTTGTTTTAATCTCAGCCACACACTCCGAATCCGAGGGCTCAGAAGCGGCCACGTCGCTCCGCCCTCTTCTTCTTCGCGTCTAGCGGCTGCGAGCGGCGGCGGCTGCGCCAGAATTCTCGGTTTTTGCCGTTTCTTCACCATTCTTTGATTTCTTTACTTCAAAATGAAGAGGAGGCTCTGGGGAACTTACTTAGGGCGATCTTTGGATCCCGAAGCAGTCGGAAGGGTGTCGTCGATGGCCACAGCGAAGAACTCCAGCTATCTTCGCCGGTGACGCTCTCTAAGTGTATTTATTTGCAAGTTTGCGTCGGGAACTCGTCCTTGAGGCCTTGTGACGACGTAGGAGGGATTAGAACTGAAGATCTGATGATGTTTTTGGAGAATTGAAAATGGGGGCGGTTTTTCTTATCCGCGAGAGATGAGTGGGTTCCGGTGGGGGAAAATGGCCAGTGTCGGGTGGTATTTGTAGAGGAAGGCGGCGACGGTTTTGGAGGCGCCAGTTGGGGAGAAGACTCAAAGAACGGTTGCTGCCGATGAGAATTTGCTCACATGCGATAATAACGTGGAGAGAGGGGGAGGAGGAGGGCTACGGCGGTTTGGGGAGGCAGCAACTGCCGCCTGGGCTCCACTGAGTGGTGAGAGATGAGTGTTACAATTCTACCCCCCTTAAGAAAAATCTCGTCCTCGAGATTTGTAGTTACAAAGGAAACAGATTGGGAAATTGTGACTTGAGTTCGTCTTCTCTTTCCCATGTAGCTTCTGCCTCTGAATGATGCTTCCATTGAACCTTGCACATACGGATTTTTTTCTTTCTAGTAACCTTTTCCATTTGTCAAGAATATTGACGGGGTACTCGGTATATGAAAGATCATCTTGTACATCCAATTCTTCCATTGGTAGTTGTTCCTCGGGTGTTCTTAAACACTTCTTGAGCTGTGACACATGGAAAATGTCGTGTACATCCGACAACCGGGAGGGTAACTCCAACTGATACGCTACCTCTCCTTTGCGTTCTAGTATCTTGAATGGTCCGATATACCGAGGTGCTAGCTTTCCTCTTACTTTAAATCTCTTAAGTCCACGCATGGGTGACACTTTGAGATACACATAGTGTCCCACTTCGAAGACTAGTTCTCTTCGCCTTGTGTCTGCATAACTCTTTTGCCTTGTTTGAGCTATCTTTAGATTATTATGAATTTCTCTTACTTTCTTCTCTGCATCTCTTAATAACTTTGGCCGAAACACTTTATTCTCACCTATTTGATCCCAAAACAAAGGAGTTCTGCATTTCCTTCTGTATAACGCCTCAAACGGAGACATCTTCATACTTGCTTGGTAACTATTGTTGTAGGAGATTCTGCATATGGTAAATTCTTATACCAACTCCTACTATTTTTGAGTGCACAAGCTCTAAGCATATCTTCAAGAATCTAGTTGGTCCTCTCGGTCTGCCCATCAGTTTGTGGATGATACGCAGAACTGAAATTCAACCGGGTTCCCATAGACTCATGTAATTTCTGCCAAAATCTTGAAGTGAACTGTGTACCTCTATCTGATACTATCTTTTTGGGTACACCATGTAGGCAGACTATTCTCGACATATACAGTCCTGCTAATTTGGAACCGTTATAATTTTCCTTCACTGGAATGAAATGAGCAACTTTGGTCAATCTATCCACTATCACCCATATTGAATCATACCCTGTTTGTGTCCTGGGCAAACCCACTATAAAATCCATCCCAATTTCTTCCCACTTCCATTCAGGTATCTTTAGTGGTTGTAATAATCCTGGAGGCCTTTGATGTTCTGCTTTGACTAATTGACATGTGTCACACAATGCCACATGCTCTGCAACAACTCTTTTCATCCCGTACCACCAGTACCTAGTCTTAAGATCATGGTACATTGTTGTACTTCCAGGATGGATAGAGTAATCTGAATCATGAGCCTCTTTCAAAATTAGCTTCTTTATTTCTTTTATGTCTGGCACACATAGTCTTTTACCATGCCATACGATACCATGCTCATCTTCTCTAAATCCTGGGGCTTTGTTTTCTTTGATCAACTTTTTGATTTCTTTGATCTTTTCATCATTCTTTTGACCATTTCTAATATCTTGTTCTGGAGTTGAGTCGACTTCCATTGCTATGGCTTCTGCGTGGTTCACCAAGCATAAGTTGAGTTTTGCGAACTCTTCACAAAGTTGGGGTTGTAGATCTCTCATCGTTAACACGTTAACATGTGTCTTTCTGCTCAAGGCATCTGCAACCACATTAGCTTTTCCAAGGTGGTAATTGATTCCCACATCAAAGTCATTAATGAACTCCAACCATCTTCTCTGTCGAAGATTGAGATCTGGTTGAGTGAAGATATACTTCAAACTTTTATGATCTGTATAGATCTCGGTTCTCTTACCCATCAAGTAATGTCTCCATAATTTCAATGCATGTACAACTGTTGCTAACTCTAGATCATGGGTAGGGTAGTTCTTCTCATGCTTCCGAAGTTGTCGGGAAGCATAGGCAATAACATGCCCTTCTTGCATGAGCACACATCCTAACCCTTGTACTGAAGCATCACAATAAACAGAGAATGCTTTCTCCATATCGGGCATAACAAAGACTGGGGCAGTTGTTAACTTCTTCTTTAATTCTTGAAAGCTTGATTCACATTCTTGAGACCATACAAAAGCAACTCCTTTTTCCAACATCTTTGTGAGTGGTTTGGCTATTTTTGAAAATCCTTCAATGAACCTTCGGTAATAGCTAGCCAATCCTAAGAAGCTTCGGATTTCTCCAACATTCTCTGGTGTTTTCCACTATTGAACACCAGCTATCTTTTTTGGATCAACAGATATTCCCCCTTCAGAGATAATATGCCCCAGAAAAGCAACTTTCTTAAGCCAAAATTCACACTTACTGAATTTGGCATAAAGTTGGTTTTCTCTTAGCTTTTGTAACACTATTCTCAGATGCTCTTCATGTTCTTTCTCATTCTTTGAGTATATGAGGATATCATCAATGAACACTACTACAAACTTGTCCAAATATTTCATGAGTACCTTATTCATAAGATACATGAAATATGCTGGAGCATTTGTTAGTCCAAAAGGCATAACTGTATATTCATACAGTCCATACCTAGACACAAATGTTGTCTTCGGAATATCCGATTCTCTTATCCTTAGTTGATGATATCCGGAACGGGGGTCAATCTTGGAAAATAGACATGCACCTCTTAATTGATCAAACAAGTCCTCAATACGAGGTAAAGGGTACTTGTTTTTGATTGTCACTTCATTGAGGGCACGGTAATCTACACACAACCTCTTAGTCCCATCTTTCTTTGGTACAAATATCATCGGAGCTCCCCATTGTGAGGAACTAGTATGGATATACCCTTTCTCCGATAACTCTCGGATATGATCCTTGAGTTCTGCTAGCTGTTGGGTATCCATCCTATATGGCCTTTTATAAATGGGAGCAGTACCAGGTACTAATTCTATAATGAATTCTACTTCTCGATCCGGTGGCATACCTGGTAATTCTTCGGGAAACACATCTGGAAATTCATTGACAACCTTTATATCTTCAATAACTACTTCGGTCTTGTTGAGTTGAACATTTCCATATGGTACTTGAATAGATGTGAACTCAACCTTTGTTCCATCCCCAAGATGATATCAATCCCTTGTGATTCTATCACAATGAGATTTGCAAGGAATTCTACTCCATTAACTCCTAGCTTTACCTTGGGACATATTTGTTTTGTCTTTATATAATATTTTTATCTATATTTCAGCATTTATTTAATACTTAAAATGCATTTTCAGCCATTTACATAATTATTATGGGCTACAGAATTTATAAATGTATAAATATATATAAACAGTAATAATCTTATATTTTATTATTAATTTCTACAATTTTTCTGAAACTTATATTATTTTTATTTTGATTTCCATAATTAACTAGTCATTATATAAATAATTGCAGCATCTGAAAATCATAAATTTTAGTTTCAGAATTTATATATGTCCAAAAGTATGAAACATAATATTTTCCTTCCTTATTAATATTTTCTAGAATTACTTTATTCAAATTTGGCTAATTACAGAATTAAATATGAAAATTCTAAATGATTCTGGATGAAATTGAAATGCTTATAATCTTTCTGGGGTCTAAAATGTGATTATAGAACTGATATAGTAATTTACATAGTGTACAGGGGCTGTTTGGCTATTTTGCAATGAGTTTCCTAATTTCTATTAAGGTTAGGGTTGATTCTGTAAAGAACAGGGGCTATTTTCTATTTATTTGAATCTCCAGGGACCTAACCAGAAAAATTCTAATGTTTATAACTGTTTGAAACGTGGGCCGTTGATCTCTGATCGGATGGCTCGGATTTAATGAAGCGAAGGGGTACGTTTTGTATTAATCTCAGCCACACACTCCGAATCCGAGGGCTCAGAAGCGACCACGTCGCTCCGCCCTGTTCTTCTTCGCGCCCGGCGGCTGCGCGCGCCGGCGAGCGGCGGCGGCTGCTCCGAAATTCTTGGTTTTCGCCGTTTCTTCACCATTCTTTGATTTCTTTACTTCAAAATGAAGAGGAGGCTCTGGGGAACTTACTTAGGGCGATCTTTGGATCCCGAAGCAGCCGGAAGGGTGTCGTCGGCGGTCACAGCGAAGAACTCTGGCGATCTTCGCCGGCGACGCTCTCTAAGTGTATTTCTTTGCAAGTTTTCGTCAGGAGCTCGTCCTTGAGGCCTTGTGACGACGTAGGAGGGATTAGAACTGAAGATCCGATGATGTTTTTGGAGAATTGAAAATGGGGGAGGTTTTTCTTATCCGGGAGAGATGAGTGGGTTTTGGTGGGGGAAAATGGCCGGTGTCGGGTGGTATTTGTAGAGGGAAAGGCGGCGACGGTTTTGGAGGCGCCAGTTGGGGAAAAGACTCGAAGAATGGTTGTTGCCGATGAGAATTTGCTCACATGCGATAATAACGTGGAGAGAGGGGGAGGAGGAGGGCTACGGAGGTTTGGGGAGGAAGCAACTGCCGCCTGGGCTCCACTGAGCGGTGAGAGATGAGTGTTACACCTAAGGTTAGCCGTCGCAATTTACTTTATTTGCGACGGCGTCCCGTCACAAATAATTCTAGCAGTCGCAAATAATCAGGTTTCCTGTAGTGATTAAATGATAAATTATTAAATACGTAATTTTAATTGAACTAAATTAGCTATCCTAAACGTCAATTACTTCAGAACGGAGGGAGTAGTTTAAACAGACATCAGAGAATCAAATATGAATAGAGGGTACTCGAAGCCAAAAGCCGAGAGAAAAAGAGTTTTTTTTAAAAAAAAGGTGAGACAAGGAGTTGGGTCAAATCCTACCGACCCTACTCCCGAGCAAAATGTCAAAGATTTCAGACATCCACACCAACCGATACAGACATAAATCGGTGCTTATCACGTGGATGTCCCTCGCGTCCGCATTTTTTTATGCACGCTCACATGTCGCAACATAACGTAACACTCTTACGCGCTAATGAAGGCTCCGCTACACGTATAAACTGTTTTATGTTGACGAACTCGTTGTTGTAACTTAGTCCCAAGTGGATAATTCTCGATAAAATCACTTTATCTAGCGCTTATACATTCAGATGTGCCAAATCTAAATAAAAGATTATGGAGCCTTAAAGCCCAAAGTAAGATCTTTTTTTGGTATTTAAAAAGAGGTGTAATTCTTACAAATGATACCTTGGCTAAATGCAACTAGAAATATAATGTAGTATGCTGTTTTCGTTTCAAAAATGAAACAATTAAGCACTTGTTCTTTGAATGTCAGTTTGCGAGAACAGCCTGAAACGTTGTTCAAGTGGCGACAAATCTTGTTACGACTCATAGTGCTTCAAATATGTTTGGTACTTGGCTATGTGGAATTAATAAAGATTTTAAATCATTTGTTTTACTAGAAGTGGTGGGTAATTTGGCATTGTCGGTACCCTGCAGAAAGGGTACCTCCGCGTGGAGGCTTAAAGGCAACCCAGACCCCGCCTCCCTGTTGAGGCGGGCATTAGAATGGCCACGTGTCCTCGACCCCGGAGCTGCCATGTAGGCCTAGGCTCTGGAGCTAATACGTGCCCTTGGCTCAGGATCAAACCTCCCCGCTGAGGTGACGTCCGGAGCTGCCATGTGTATGTGGGCTTTGAACCTCCTCCCCGCTAAGGAGGGCTCCAGACCCGACACGTGTCCTTGGCCCTAGACCAAGCCTCCCTGCTGAGGTGAGGTCCGGAGCTGCCACGTGTACCCAGACTCCGAACCTCCTCCCTGCTGAGGAGGGTCAAATAGCAGGCATGTGCCCTTGGCCCCGGATCAAGCATCTCCGCTGAGGTGACGTCCGGAGCTGCCATGTATATCCGGGCTCTGAACCTCCTCCCTGCTGAGGAGGGCTCCGGAGCAGACACGTTCCCTTGGCCCCGGACCAAGCCTCCCTACTGAGGTGAGGTCCGGAGCTGCCACGTGTACCCGGGCTCCGAACCTCCTCCCTGCTGAGGAGGGCTCCGGAGTAGACACCTGCCCTTAGCCCCGGACCAAGCCTCCCTGCTTAGGTGAGGTCCGGAGCTGCCATGTGTATCCGGCCTCCGAACCTCCTCCCTGCTGAGGAGGGCTCCGGAGCCGACAGGTGCCCTTGGCCCTAGACCAAGCCTCCCCGCGGAGGTGAGGTCCAGAGCTACCACGTGTATCCGGGCTCCAATCCTCCTCCCTGCTGATGAGGGCTCCTCAACAGACACATGCCCTTGGCCCCAGACCAAGCCTCCCAGCTGAAACGAGGTCCGGAGCTGTCGCGTGTGCCCGAGCTCCGGAGCCATCCCATGTCCCATGATTCGTCGTGGGCCGTGGGTCGATGAAGTCATGAAGGAAGTGCGTTGTCAGGCCATGCATTCAAGGCTAGCGCCTTCCCCAGAAGCATGGCGCACGACGCACGCCTCCGTCCTCCGCCCGTTCGCCACTACGGTGCCAAGACAAGATGACTAGGCGTGACAGCGGCACAGTGCCGCTCAACGGCACAGTGCCTCCCTGTAGAGCAAGGCGATGTGGCGACAAGATGGCGTCATCAATGCTTTGCCACGCGGTCAGAGGTGCTCAACACGCCAGGCGGCGGGACTTAATTCCTCCGCCAACCACTCTACTTAGAGTAGTAAAAACCCTAGACTATGTATAGGGTTTAGATAGCCTCGGGGCCACCTGTCAGGCCCATGAGCCTCATTGTAACCACCCTGGCCTTGTCCTATAAAAGGACCGGGGAGTCCACCCGACAAGGGGTTCGGTTCACACCCATTGAGAACACACACATACGCAGTACAACAATCACCCCCGTGGACGTTGGATATTACGCTCCGGTGGCCCGAACCACGTAAATCTCGGTGTTCACCCGCTCTCTCAAGTTGGATCACTCTAGGGATGTCAAGCCCCTCCAATCAATGAATCTCCGCGGGCTTCTCCTGTAGCAGAACCGGGAAAGTGTCGTAGCAACACTTCGACATTTGGCACGCCAGGTAGCGGGTAGCTTTTCACGCTCTCTAGGCGACCATGGTGAACATCACCTCTCTCGGCGATACTTCTCGCCCTAATCATCGGCGTCTCCTGGCGGGAGACGACGAGGCCACCTCCTGCTCCAGGGCGGGTAGGTCTGGTCGGGCTGGCGACCAGACGGTCGGCATGCCTGCAGCACCGATGGCACCCAGTTCTGGCCGGGCTGGTGACCGGACGGTCGGCGTGGCCTCAGCGCCCACGGCGCCAGCAACCGCTACCTCACGGCGGCCCTCTACCCCAACGGTAGCGATGGTGTCGCCACATCCAAGCCTAGAGAGCATGCTGGCAGCAGCGCGTGCAGTTCTCCACAACCCTCCGAGCGAGGGTGCCACCCCCAAGGCGGTAGAGCAATGGCGACACAACGTCAACCACCTCGTCGTCGCTGCAATGAACACGCCCGCCTACAGAAGGCAGTGGGCCGAGCCCTCGTGGGCCCAGTCACGTACACCGACAATGGCCCTCGGGACGGCTGCCACATGCGCATCGGCCACAGACGACCTCAAGGTCGAGCTCAACCGTTTCCACGCAAGCGAAGATGGGTGCGTCACCATCGAGCGACGTCGCGACAGGCATCGCAACCTCGAAGGAGAGTACGGTTCCCCGAGCGCCGTACCGGTGAGACGCTCTCCGCAGACCCCTGCCTCTCCAGGAGTAGTCAGAGGCTGCATGGCATTGGCCCCACACCTTCGTATGGTGGTCTGGTCACTCAAGTTCCGGCCCCACTTGCCGGAGAAGTACGACGGGACAGTCAACCCCGCTGAGTTCCTCCAGATCTACTCCACCTCCATTCTAGCTGCGGGAGGGGATGAGGCCGTCATGGCCAACTACTGCCCCGTGGCCCTGACCAGCACTGCCCGGTCATGGCTCATGAACCTTCCCCCCAGGCTCCATCTCATCCTGGGAAGACTTGTGCTGGAAATTCGCTGCCAACTTCGGGGGTTCCTACATGCGCCCCAGCACCGAGCTCGACCTCCAGCCGTGCGTCAGCGCGATGGGGAGTTGTTGTGATCCTTCATTCAGCAGTTCTCCCAGGTCAGGAACACCATCCCTCATATCTCCAACGCCTCCATCGTCGTCGCCTTTCGGCAGGGCATCCGCGACAAGATGCCTGAGAAGTTATCCACGCACGATGTGCAAGATGTCTCCGAGCTCTTCAGCCTGGCCGACAAATAGGCCAAGGCGGCGGAAGGCCGAGACTGGCACTAGCGAGCTGCCTCTGCGGCGGCGAATACCGGAGAAGCTGCTGCTCCGTGCAGCAGCGAGAAGAAGAAGACCGGAGGCAAGGACAAGCCTCTGACAGGGGCACCCACCGCCGCCCTTGCAGCGGACGGTGGGGGCTGAGCCCCGCGCACCGACAAGCGCCCGCGAGCGTCGTCTGCCCGTGATGACGCCAGTGGTGCCCGGAGGACAACTCCAGCCGCCACTGGCCGTCCTTGAGTTAAGCCACGTCTCAAGGTACATGGACGTGTTTTCACACCACACGAAGGGGAACCAGAGTAGAGCGCGAACGGGTCGTCACGGTTGAGAATTTTATCAACCCAACTGATATCACCTAGTGCCCTGCAGGGCACGCCGATGGCAAGCACTGCGTATGTCCTCCTAGGCTAATTCCAGAAGAACACACTATCGCGTTACCGACCACACGATGGGGTTTCCACTTTCTTGCCTAATGCACGCCAGGGACCAGCGTTTCATATGACCTCAGGAACATGAAGAGTTCAAGAGTTTCATATTGACGTCTCACACCAAGCTGTGAGACATATACCCTGAACCACTTTCCTCGTCAGGGGAGCTAACCGAAATTGATCCGCTTTTAGTGGCGTTCCTTACCATGCTTACCTCCACGTAGGTGTGTCGTTACATAATTGAAATACTGAATAATAACACACTGTCAAATTGCCACTTTAAGTAACTATGCTATTAATAGTCCTTATGTGGGCATACTATACGTTTCTCACTCGTATACTTCTAAGTTTTTGAAAATACGCTCTTTTCATGCATGCTATTCCCAATGCGGCTCTGATTCCACGCCTATGGGGTACCCCTTCCAGGATCCACACTACAGGAATCACATTGGGTGGTGTCGTGCGATGCTGCACCCAACAGCATACACGAAAAGAAACCATAAACATGCAAAGTCTTTTATTTCTCAATATAGTGTTAAATACAACAGAATGTACCACGAAGGTACACGCAGCAGAATATACATAAACACGTACTCTTGGTCCTAGCTATGCAAAAGAGAAAACGTCCAGCCCGCGGACGCTTCTTACTAGCTTCAACAAAAATGAATGCAGCGGCAAGGTTTCGGGTATGTCTCTGATGTCCCACTAAACAACCATCTTCATAGCAAATTTTAGATAACCTGCAAAACGCTAATAATGCAATCGTGAGCTCGAAAGATCAGCAAGACTTAACCGACACTCCTAAACATAAAACTCTACATGCAGAGATATAATATAGTAAAAAGATGTTACAATAAAGACACGCCTACATGTTAATCCTTACTTTCAGTTTTATAGCAGCAGATTAATATGTCTTAGCCAGCCCTCATATCGGAAGTCTACAATCAAACAAGAAACGATTTCATCCGATGTGGTTATGCCCAAAGTGGAAGATAAACTTAGTGAGCTCTACAACTATAGCAAACATGGTTTGCAATACAATAAACTTAAGAACTTTACAACAGCAATGATTCATCTCACTTCATCTAGAAGTAATTACTACGTCACAACTCAGTGAACAAGTCATACTCATATAACTGCGAGGGACGGTGATTTGAATCAGGACACACCCAGAACACACGATACATACACTCGCCTCAAAAGACTCACACAAGAGCTCTTTCTTATATTGTATGCAGCAACTTTTCACCCGTCACTCCAATGTCGAACCAGTTCAACCGACCCATTAGAAGGGCCACTATCCCGAACACATCGAAGTTTCTCCGCTAGTGGGTTTAAACCTCTGACACCAACCCCCAAAGGACGGCGGTATAAGTTTCTACACGAGAGTACCCGAGTTACATCAGTTTTCTGGACCCCATAATTCCAGTATGCATACGGTACTATTCAAACTTGCTCAACAGGGCGACATACGCATCGGTCCTTAACCGACACAAAAAGAGCTACGGCAACACAGGTCCAATGTCCTGCTGCTCCTACTCTCTTCTCGGTCTCATTTTCCATTCCATGAATTTTATTCTCTAGAATCATACCCCGTTGAACCGAAATCCTAGCCTCGTGAGTAGCTTCCAACTACCCGACTTGTACCGATTCCTATGCAACTTAAGCCTAGCAGAAACTACAGGAAGGTAACCTGTTCTACCCTTCAATTCCAAGGGTTTGTGGGTCATGCATTTGGAGTATCAATCACCCATGACCTAATGCACAATACATACTAGACCAATGAAAGTGATATAAAGTAAAATATAACTAAAAGCTGTTAAATGCAAACAGGGGCTTTCCTTATGTTGCTGCTGGTTTTATTCTAAATTTAAGTCAGTATCTTGGCGACGATTAAAGCCTCAACTTGCGGTTCAGAGTCAAATGCCTCGTTGAGCTCCTTCGTCCTGTTTCCTACCGATATGCATATGCACAAGTTCATATTGCGAGTAAATGAATTATAAAACAGAAGTGCTTTATGACTTAAAAGGGTTCAGATCAACTAAGACTTGAGAGTTGGGTTTGGCTATATGCTGAAACAAAGAAAGGATCATTTTTGAGCAGTGGATGTTTTTGGACTAAAGTTCAAAGAACTATATAATGGACATAAGTAGGAAGCTAGAAAGAATTAGCAGAAAACTGGAGAAGATGACATCAACTTGCTCTTAAATTTCTACAGTGGTCCATAGATTATACAGAGGTATGGCTTGCAAAAATTCAGATAAAGTTGATGTAAGATGTGGCCTGAAGAATTTTCTTGGCTAATGGCTTCTCTGAATTCCTATGGCAATTATAGGGTCTTGGCATACTCCACTTTTGGTTTTTTAGAAACTTGGTAGTCTTATGAGTCTATAGGACTTGATTTCATAATTTTTGGAGTTCTCTACACAGAGATATGGAATTTACAAGATTTGGCTAAAGGCTGGGGAAATGTTTCTGTTATTTTTCCTAATTTTTAGAGACATTCAAGATTGAATCATTATTTGGACTAGCAAATGAGGTCCAATGCCTCTGAAATTTTTACTGGAGTTCAAGTATATTTAGAGGAAGGTTCTTCCCAAAATTGGGAATTTTTCAATAAACAGAACTCTTGTAATTAATTTCCTAATATTTTCCTCAAATGAATTATTGAGCCAAATCCAGGGATTTTCATAAATATTGGGATGCACGCCTAAATAGTACTCACTGAGCGGAATCCAATGAAATCTGTTTGACGATTTTTGGAGGTTTCTATTAAAAGTTATGAGCATTTGAAGTTGAACTAAAACTGAAAAATGAGGGAAATGTTTAAAACCCTGTGTGTGGGCCCCACCACTCGGGTTTCTTCTTCCTCGCGCGCCGGCAGAGCTCGGTGGCGGCGCGTGGCAGTGGGCGCTGGTGAGGTTCGCCGGACCGACGTATCCGGTCGCCCCTAGGGCCCAAACTCGGTGGCGGCGCTTGGTTTTGGGGTCGGCCGAGGCTACCGGCCACCGGAAACGCATCGGTGACGAGAGGTGGCGGCGGCACAACTTCGGAGATGTTGAACTCTCGCTAGTATGGCTCAAAAGCTTCGGTTCTTCTTCCTAGAGCACCATGGTGGAACCCTAAGCATCGTCATGCGCTCAAATCAGATCAAAAGGGACTGCAAACATGAGTTCATTGGCGACCTAGGGCAAAAACTGGGGGCGGCTCGGAATTCTCGAAGAACAGCGCCAAAACTCGATGAATTTCAATGGTTTTTATCCTAGATCGGAGTGGGAAGGTCTAGAACATGTTTGTAGCTCGGCACAAGCTTCGGTGGAGTGATCACTACGAATTTTAGACTTTTGGGTGGCTCAGTTCTATGAACACCGAAGCAATAAACTGAGAAATTCGTCCTCGGCGATGCATGAGAATAGGAAAGGGTTGCACCGGCGTGTTGAGCACCTGAGGGCGGTCGGTTTTGTTGTAGATCATCGGCCACGAGGAAGCTTGTATCGTCCGGGCACCGGGGAGCCGAAGCAACTGAGCGGCGGCCAAACGGGAGGGCTGAGTGAGGGAGTGGTTGGGAACAAGCAAGGGCCGGCTCACGTGGGCAGGAGCGTGCTGATCACGATGCTTCACTCGGTGTTCTCAGCCACAGAACAGGAGGTGGCGTGCGCGGGAGTCGATTGGCGTCGACGTCGGGAGGTGGCACACGTTCGGTTGATGAGAAACAGAGCATGGCGTGTAAACTTCAATTGTGTCTCTGACCAGTGGGGTCCACAGCCCCTCTCCCTCTTATCCTCCCAATTCGGTTTAAAATAGAAAATGAGCTCTAAATTTGAACAAAATTGGAGGATAGGCCAAAAGAATTATGAAGAACACAATGGTGCACTCAATTTTGGATTTTGGTGAATTTGTAATTTGAAACTGAAATTTAAATTCAAATTCAAATTGCCTCCCGTTTTAATTCCAACAAATAGGAAATCCTTTCCAAATAATCTGAAAATTTGCTGGGCTACCCATGGATGTGTGGAGAACCAAGTTGTGGATTTAAGTCTCCATGTTTGGACATTTTTGCATGTTTAATTTAGCACTTGGAGCTCACACCTTTATATTCAAAAGTTTAAATTCCCTCTCATTTACTCAGTGTGACTGGGCAACTCCACTTGCTAGAATTTCGGGATTTCACATCCCTCCCCCCTTGAAAATAATCTTGTCCCGAGATTCCAAAAGAAGAGACAAAGCGATAGAAAAGGAGTTACTGGATATAAGCGGACAGCAAGTCCGGATAGTTCGAACGGAGGTATTCTTCACTCTCCCATGTCGCTTCCTCTGCAGTGTGATTGCTCCATAACACCTTATAAAATAGGAGTCTCCGATTCCTTGTCGACCGAGACTTTTCATTAATAATCTGGATTGGATGCTCGGTATAGGAGAGATCTGGTTGCAATGTCTCCAGATCTTCAGTGCGGACAGCAATGGTGTTCTTGAGACATTTCCGAAGCTGGGAGACGTGAAATATGTCATGCACCCCAGCGAGATTGGTTGGTAGCTCAAGCCGGTAGGCTACAGGTCCACATTTCTCCGTGATAGAAAATGGACCGATAAACCGAGGAACGAGCTTCCCTTTTACACTGAATCGGTGAACTCCCTTCATTGAGATACACGGAGATATATGTACTCTCCGACGTTGAAGTTCAGCGGTCAACGTCGCTGGTCTGTGTAGCTCTTCTGTCGAGATTGAGCAGCCTTTAAATTCGCTTGTATGACCCGAACTCGTTCTTCGGCTTCATTGACAAGGTCAATCCCGAATGTCACCCTTTCACCGGATTCGCACCAGTTCAGCAGTGTGTGACATCTCCAGCCGTAGAGAGCCTCATATGGTGCCATCATGATACTCGTCTGATAGCTATTATTGTATGAGAATTCTGCCAAAGGTAAATAAGCATCCCAATTTTTACCGTGGTGGATGGAACACGCTCTCAACATATCCTCCAAGACTTGATTCACCCTCTCGGTTGTCCATCGGTTTGAGGGTGATATACGGAGCTTCTAAGCAATTTTGTTCACAAAGATGAGTGCAGCTGTTCCCAGAAATGAGAAATGAACAGTGCACCACGATCTGAAACTATTGTTCTTGGAACTCCATGCTGGCATAAGATCCGTGCAATGTATAACTCCGCATATTTCTTAGCGTTGAATCCAACATTTACCGGTATGAAGTGTGCTGATTTGGTTAATCAGTCAACGATTACCCAAACCGAATCATGCTTCCGAGATGTGAGCGGTAACCCGACAATGAAATCCATACTCACATCTTCCCACTTCCATGCTGGAATATTATGGGGCTGCAGCAATCTAGATTTCTTCATATGACCGGCTTTTACCCTCCGACACGTATCGCACTCGGATATGTATTTAGCTATTTCCCGCTTCATCCGTGTCTACTAAAACTTGTTTCTCAAATCTTGGTATATCTTGTTGCTTCCCGGATTAATGGAAAATTCTGATAAATGTGCTTCGTCTAATATTTCCTTACGGAACTTCATGTCCCGCGGCACGACTATACGGCTCTTAAACCATAGCGTACCGTTCTCATCTTTCCGGAAGCACTTTACTTCTCCTTTGTCTACTCTCTTCCGGATAAGTGACATGCCCTTATCTTTCTTTTGAGCCTCTACAATTTCATCACGAACTGTAGGAATGAGGGCCAGATTAAACAATGCGCCATAGGGAACCAAGCGCAGGCTCGACTCTTCTTCTTCTTCCATTGCAGCCACGGTTAGGTTATGAACATGTGATTTCCGACTAAGTGCGTCGGCAACCACATTCGCTTTTCCAGGATGGTAATGTATCTCTATTTAGTCTTTAATTAACTCTAACCATCTTCGTTGCCTCATATTTAATTCCTTTTGTGTGTAGATATACTTTAAACTTTTGTGGTCGGTGTAGAGGTGGACTAAGTTTCCAAGTAAATAGTGCCTCCACATTTTTAGAGCAAGGACCACAGCAGCTAGCTTGAGGTCATGTGTTGGATAATTCTGCTAATGATCCCGAAGCTGCCGGGATTCATATGCAACCACTGTCCCTTCTTGCATAAGCACACAGCCAAGGCCAATGCCGGATGCATCGCAATAAACATCAAAAGCCTTAATTGCATCGGGCTGCACCAACACTGGGGATGTTGTGAGGTGCTTTACCAATGCTTTGAACGCCTTCTCACATGCTTCACTCCACACATATTTCTTTCCTTTCTTCAGAAGTTGCGTCATTGGTTTAGAAATCTTGGAGAAATTCAGAATGAATCTTCGATAGTAACCCGCTAAACCGAGAAAGCTACGGACCTCGTGGACTGATTTTGGTGAACTCCAATTCAGCACTTGAACAATTTTGCTCGGATCAACCGCAATGCCCTCCGCAGAAATAATGTGCCCAAGAAATAGCACTTGGTTGATCCAAAACTCGCACTTGCTGGATTTTGTATATAGTTTGTGATCCCGTAGACGTTGGAGCACAATATGCAGATGTTCGGCGTGTTCTTCCTCCGATTTAGAATATACTAAGATATCTTCGATGAAGACCACAATGAACTTTTCCAACTCCGGCATGAAGACTGAATTCATCAACTACATAAAACGGTCCGAAGCATTGGTGAGTCCGAAGGACATGATGAGATACTCATATAACCCGTATCTCATCGAGAATGCCGTTTTTGGTATATCTTCCACCCGGATTTTGATCTGATGATATCCGGACCAAAGATCCATCTTCGAGAAAACCTTAGCACCCACTAGTTGATAAAAAATCATATCGATACGTGGTAGTGGATACTTGTTCTTGATAGTTACGGCATTTAGCGGATGATAGTCCACACATAGCCTTAGAGTCTCGTCCCTTTCCTTGATGAACAACGCGGAGCATCCCCACGGTAATGAACTTGGTCGAATGAAGCCTTTGCTTAACAAATCATTCAGCTGCTCTTTCAGCTCCGTGAGTTCCTTCGGTGCCATTTTATACGACCTCCGAGAGATGGGTTTGGTTCCCAGTGCTAGTTCAATGTTGAACTCCACCTCACGTTCGGGCGGCATGCCTGGTATATCATCGGGAAACACGTCCTGATATTCCCGGACCACTGGAATGTCCTCCAGTTTATTGGCTTCAAGATTGTGTACAGCAGTAACTTCCGGTGCAACATTTCTCAAAATCAACGTGTGTTGCCCGTGCTTCTTTGAATTCAGCTGCACCATTCATGAACTAATATAAAAGACAGCTTGGTGATGTGTCAACCAAGCCATTCCCAAGATGATGTCAATCCGCAAGCCTTCCAAGATGATAAGAGTAGTAGGATATATCTGCCCATCCAAACATATAGTGACACGACCCCACGGTCTTGTCGAGCCAAGATCACGCTGAGGGGTGCTGCGTTGCACAGCACCGGATAACACACATCAAAGGTACAAACCGGAAGCGAAATTTTATTACATAAACAAGTTTATGAACATGTTTACATCAAAATAGTTCCAGTCTACACTCACGGGTGTAGACTACGCATCAAGTCCAAGTTCAGCCCTTGAACGTGTCCTTGCTAGCACACGCACACTAACTCTGCGGCGTGCACGACTCCCACTCGACGGGGTTCCCCTCCTGGGGTTCCGTCTCCTCTTCGGGAGTCCCTTCCTCATAGAACCCTGCAAAAGCTTCAAACACAAGCAGTGAGCACAAAGGCTCAGCAAGTCTGACCCGTCTCACCTAAACATGGAACTTCTACATGAGGGTAATGGGTTACATGAAAAAAATCATTTGCAAGGACTCGCCTAATTAGTAGAACCTTACTTTCAAGTTTTAGCAGCAGGTTGTGGAGAAACTTACGCTAAGGCACATGAGAGAGCCGCCATCAAACAAGAAACGCATTTCTCTCATGTACTTTGCCCAAAGTTGAAAGGAACTTTAGTTAGCTCTAAACTACAACAAACCATTAACAAGCAAAGTCCATATTTCAATCAGCAATATTTTAACATGCAACTAGCCTGTTCTTTCTACGTCACGGTACAGTGAACAAGTGGTACTCACTGACCGTGAGGGACGGCGATTATAATCAATTTACACCTGCAGGGTTACCCGAATAACCCGTCACGTACGCCCGTACTCGATGTTGCCTACAACAACCATCACGGACGTCGTACGCAACTACCTTTCACCCATTAGCCAAATGTTGAACCGGTCCAATCGTCCCGAGCAAGAGGTCTCTGCACGCGCATCTCTGTGCCGCCAGCCGATTTACACCTCGAGCTCTCAACCTACCCTCTGAACGACCAGCTATGCCTCAGCACCCAGCTACCCGAGTTACATCGGTTTCCCGGTTCCCATATAGCCGGTAGGTCTTCGGTACTGTTCTAGCTTGTTCAACAGGCCCGCACACGGCTCGGTCCTCAATCGACACAAGCGGAGCTACAGCACACAGGCCCCAATATCCTGCTGCCCTTACTCTCCGCTTGGTCTCATTTTCTTGCCATGTGTTTCATGTGCTATCACTACCCGAGCGATGTGCCTCTAGCCTATTCTCGCGAGTAGTTCCAACTACTCGACTTGTACCGAATCCTACTCTATCTTAGCATTGCAGTAGCTAACGGGGTTTCCAATCCTAAACCCAACCCATGGTTTTCTTGGCTATGCAGTTGGGTTTCCAAACAAGACTCTAATGCAAAGAATAAAGTAATCAAGTATGTGCTCAAAACAATAAAAATTTGTAAAAGGTTAATGCAAACCGGAGCTTGCCTTGCTGCTCTTGGTCGTAGGCTAGCTGCTCCTCCGGAGTAACGAAGTCTAGGACTTCGGGTTCCTCCTCGACCTTAGCGACTACATGATAGAAGAAGTACATGTATTACTTTGAATGCATTTGTATTAAGTTTGAACTTGTGAAGCTTATAAGTCCCACTAGACAGACTCAATGACTGTGAAACTTTTACTGTGGCTTGGTTACAACCTAAACAGAGACTTGGTCAAGTTTTAGTTGCAGCAAAGCTCATTTGAGCCCTCCACAATTAATTATGTACTTGACCTTGATTGAAGGCTTTTAGGGTGTTCTAAAGATTTTCATGAAACAAACTATGACTTTATGAAAACTAGATTTTCAGAGGGTTCTAATGGAGTTGGTCTCACTTAATTTGAAGGTTCCTAGCTAAAGATATGAGCTAAACAATTTCAGAGAAAATTCTGAAAATGTTTCTGAACATTTTCTATTTTCTCTGGAACAGTTTCACTAATCACACCATTAGGAGGATCAAATGAGCTCAAATGGATCTGAAATTTTTATGGTAGTTAAGGGATATTTTGGTGAACATTCCAGCAAAATTTCAGGATTTTCCTCCAAAGGATTCTCCAGTTAAAATTCCAAATATTTTAAACTTTGAGGAATTAATTCTGGAGAATAAAGGATTTTCGTGAAGTGAAACTTGATTTGCTGGAAAGTACTCAGAGAGCTGAATCCAACAAAATTTGGTTCACTCGATTTGGAGCTTTCTAGCCAAAGTTATGAGGATTTGAAGTTTGGAAGAAATTTGAAAATCAGGGAAAAAGTTTAAACTCGCGGGGGACCGCGGGGACACGTGTTGAGCGCGGAGGTATCCAGCACACTGAGGCCCACAGGGTATTTCCGCGTCAGCACAGCCGATCCCCGCCACACCCGATCCCGATTTAAATTCTTCAGCCGCTGACACGTGGGCCAGCCGGCTTCGTCTTCCTCCCGCCGCTCTCTCGCGCCGGCGCCGCCGACCTTGCTGGAGCAGACCCGGAGCTCGCCTGCTCGCCGCTGCCGGACCTCCCATGGTCTGAAACTCGCCGCCAGGGGGTTGTCGACGTCGAGAAACACGTCGGTGGTGTCAGATCGGGCTGGGGTGACCGGAAATAGCCCGGCGACGTGCCGCGGCCTCGGTCGAGGTTCGGCGCCGTCGACCGTGGGTTCTAACCCGCTAACACCTCGACCAAATGGTCCTACAGCATCAGTGTACCTCTAGGAAGCTCGATAACGTGTCAAAAGGGTTCAGGGATGGCGGCAAGTCGGTCGGCACCGTGTGAGCGATCGTGCCCGCCATGACCGCCCTTGATCGAGCTCGAAATTCGTCACTCCTAGACAGTTTCACGCCACGGATGCAGAAAAGAACTTGATCGCCGGCTAGTCCAGCGTCTATGTGCAAGATTTGATAACCACCGAAAGATCATAGAGCGAGAATTTGATGAATCCGTACCGGAAGCTCGGTTTACGGTCGCCGGAGCAAAAACTGGAAATTCTCTGTGGATTCTTCACGGTTTGCTTCCAAGCTTGGAGGAGAGCAGCACGGTGCTCGCGCGCTCCTGTTGCCTCTCTTTCTGGACCGTGAAAACGCCTGTGGAACACTGTCCATGGGCGCCTGACTCTCGGCTGAGGCTAGGTCACCGCGGTGGCGATCGTTTTCGGGCAAAGGAGGTCGGAGCTCGGGGTTTCTGGCGTTGGGGAGGTGGTGTGCAATCTCAGGTGGCCGTCTAGCAGCTTGGGGAGGGAGAAGGCTAGCTGGTTTCGCGGTTCTTCGATCGAGCAGAGAGGCGGCAGGTTGGTGGCTCGGTGATCGCGGGAGAGAAGGAAATGATCGGTGCCTGCCCCGTGGAGCGCCTTAAGAGGGCCCTGGAACCGCCCTTGGGCTCGCGTGTGGGCGCGGGAAGCAGCTGGTGGCGCTGCTGCTCCTCGCTGGCGAGCGCAGCTGCTCCCGAGCGTGGAGTCGGCAGCTGCTCGGTGGAAGTTCCCACCGAGACTCTGACTTTGGGTGCAAGTTTCTCCTCCTTCCCTCTATGACATGTGGGTCCCACCCGGGGTTTTAACCTCTGAAATTTACTCTTAATCACTGTTGTAAACAGTGAGCCCCAAAATACCCCTGGGTATTCAAATTATCCACCCATGAGCTATTTGAATTGAGTAGAATTCAAATTGGGTTTGGTTTGAACGAATTTCAGCACAAGTTCAGTTTTGAATTCAAATAAAGTTTGAATTTGTCCCACTTAGCTTATGTCAAGATGAACTCCAAATGGAGTGAAAATTGGTGTGTGAGTTCACAAAAATATGCTGACTAAGAATATGCCTCCCACTTTTGAATTCATGGGATAAAAACAGTTTGAATTTGAATATGGTTTCAAACTGCCCTCTTTCTAACTATACCCAAAATGACCTCAAAAAGGTTTTGAATTTGGGTGAAACTTGGCATGGACATCCCTAGCAATGTGTAGGAGTTTTCATATGTCCAGCCCCTCTATATCACATGTGGGAAATACCACTTTTGCAATATGTGAGTTTGTTCTCTAATGAGCATGTTGATGGTGGTTACTTGCTCTTCATTTGTGTTCATCAACTTTCCTCAAATGAGGTGTGTGGTGTGGTGAAGAACACTTCAAATATGTGTCAAAAACTGAGTCCCTTACATTCCTCCCCCCTTAAAAGAATCTCGTCCCGAGATTATAAGGTGAAAATGAGAGAGAGGACGGTGGAAAATTACCGGATATGCGACGTGAAAAAGTTGGGGTATTTAGCGCGAAGGAATCCTTCGCTCTCCCATGTCGCTTCGTCCATGGAGTGATTACTCCATAGAACCTTGTAGAACCACAACGTACGGTTGCGTGTGGTTCGGGCCTTTTCATCAATAATCTGCACCGGTTCCTCCCGATAGGTGAGATCCGGTTGCAGTTCTTCAATAGCTTCCAGCTGAACGGTAGTTGATAGTTTGAGACACTTCCTCAGCTGGGAAATGTGAAAGACGTCGTGCACACCGGAAAGTGCTTCTGGTAATTTCAGCCGGTATGCCACTGATCCACATCTTTCGGTAATCTGGAATGGACCAATGAATCGGGGTGTCAACTTTCCTCTCACCCCAAATCTGTTTACGCCCTTCATTGGAGACACACGTAGATATACGTGATCTCCCACCTCGAATTGTAATGGGCGTCTTCTTCGGTCCGCATACTGTTTCTGACGGGATTGAGCGGCTTTTAGGTTCGCTTGAATCAGTCGAACCTTTTCTTCCGCGTTGTTGACGAGGTCAATCCCGAAGGTAACCCTTTCTCCAGATTCACACCAATTCAGTGGTGTGCGGCATTTCCTACCGTATAGCGCCTCATAAGGCGCCATCTTGATGCTGGCTTGGTACCCATTATTGTACGAGAACTCGGCTAACGGCAAGTGATCATCCCAATTCTTGCCGTGGTTGATAGCGCAAGATCGTAGCATGTCTTCTAAGATCTGATTTACCCACTCGGTTTGCCCATCCGTCTGCGGGTGGTATGCTGAACTACGGATCAGCTTCGTCCCCAAGGCAGCATGTAGCTGCTCCCAAAAACGGGACACAAATAAAGTGCCCCCATCCGATATAATGGTACGGGGTACGCCGTACAAGCATAGGCTCCGTGAGATGTACAGTTCAGCGTACTTCTTGGCGTTGTAGTTGGTGTTGACCGGGATGAAATGGGCAACTTTGATGAGCCGATCGACGATCACCCACACAGAATCGTGCTTCTGAAAAGTGGTGGGTAAACTGACGATGAAGTCCATGCTCACATCCTCCCATTTCCAGGCAGGAATGCCTAGTGGTCTCAGCGGTCCCGGTTTCCGCACATGGTCTGCCTTCACCCTTCGACATGTATCACACTCGGACACGTATTTTGCAGTCTCACGCTTCATCCGTGTCCACCAAAACTTGCTTCTGAGTTCTTGATACATTTTGTTGCTGCCGGGGTGAATAGAAAACTTTGACAAGTGAGCCTCATCAAAGATCTTCTTCCGTAATTCCGGGTTACGGGGTACGATGATCCGGTCCTTGAACCATAGGACGCCGTCTCCGTCCTCCCGGAAACATTTCATCTCCCCACTGTCTACACGTCTCCGCAAATGCGACATGCCCTTGTCATGTTTCTGAGCTGCCGCTATCTCTTCACGGATGGTGGGGATCAAAGCTAGGTTGTAGAGAGCTCCATGTGGAATTACATGTAGTGGTGGTTCGCTCTTTTCCAACGGTGTGATGGTCAGATTGTTGACGTGTGATTTGCGGCTCAGCGCATCTGCCACTACGTTTCCCTTGCCCGGATGATAATGGATCTCTATTTCGTAATCCTTTATCAGTTCTAACCATCTTCGTTGCCTCATGTTCAACTCCTTCTGAGTGAATATGTACTTGAGGCTTTGGTGGTCGGTATACAAATGTACGAGGTTACCGAGTAGGTAGTGCCTCCACATTTTCAGTGCAAGTACCACGGCAGCGAGCTCCAAATCGTGAGTTGGATAATTTTGCTCATGGTTTCTAAGCTGCTGTGACCCATACGCGACCACTCTTCGGTCTTGCATCAGCACACATCCGAGCCCAATGCCGGATGCATCACAGTACACATCGAACGGTTTTGTTGTGTCTGGCTGCGCCAAAACCGGTGCTGATGTCAGGTGCTTGACTAAAGCCTTGAATGCTGCTTCACATGCTGGACTCCAAACATATTTGGTAGCCTTCTTCAGCAGCTCCGTCATAGGCTTGGCAATCTTCGAGAAGTTCGGAATGAACCTCCGATAATATCCCGCGAGTCTGAGGAAACTCCGTACCTCGTGAACAGTTCTCGGGGATTTCCAATTCAGCACTTGAGTGATCTTGCTTGGGTCTGAGATGATATGCCCGAGGAAAGGCACTTGCAATATCCAGAACTCGCATTTGCTGAATTTCGCGTACAGCTTGTGATCCCGCAGCCGTTGCAAGACTATACGCAGATGCTTCTTGTGATCTTCCTCCGACTTGGAATATACCAGGATGTCGTCGATGAAGACCACGACAAACTTGTCCAGCTCCGGCATGAATACCGAGTTCATTAAATACATGAAGTGAGCTGGAGCATTGGTGAGGCCGAAGGACATGACCAGGTATTCATGAAGTCCGTACCTCGTCAAGAAAGCTGTCTTCGGAATGTCCTCAGCCCTTATCTTAATCTGATGGTACCCGGATCTTAAGTCCATCATGGAAAAGATCTTTGCTTCGACCAACTGATCAAACAACATGTCGATCCGTGGCAATGGGTACTTGTTCTTGATGGTTACGGCATTTAATGGACGATAGTCCACGCAAAGCCGTAACGTCTCATCCTTCTTCTTGACAAATAATGCCGAACAGCCCCATGGTAAGGAGCTCGGCCTAATAAAACCCTTCTCCAGAAGGTCCGTGAGCTGAGTCTTCAGTTCAGCCAACTCCTTGGGCGCCATCTTGTACGGCCTTCGGGATATCGGCATGGTTCCCGGTGCAAGTTCAATCTTGAACTCCACCTCTCTATCGGGTGGCATCCCCGGCAAATCGTCCGGGAATACATCATGGAACTCTCGGACCACTGGAATATCTTCCAATCTGATAGTGGTGGCTTGATAGACACTTGGAAGTTTTATTTCTGTACTGTCCAGAAATAAGGAGTGAGACTTGTGCACTTCTGAGTTCAAGTGCATAACTCGGAGGACGGTGTCTAAAACAGCGCCGTGGCGGGTTAACCATGACATCCCTAGGATGACATCGACCTTTTATCCCTCTAAGATTATGAGAGACGTCGGGTAGACTCTACCCTCTAAGCACAATGGCGCTTTTGGGACCATCATGCTTGCTTAAATTTTCCCACCCGGTGAACAGATCACATAAGGACTATCGGTGGGTAATATTTGCAAGCTATATTTATCAATGAAAGCTTGGCTAATAAAGCTATGCGTGGCGTCTGAATCAAACAGTACTATAGCGGGATGCTGGTGGAGTTGGAACATACCCGCAAGGATTGGCTCGCCCTCCGGCACGTCCTCTATGGCAAGCTGGGGGACGGTGCCGGGCCTAGGGTTTGCCCGTCGCACATTAGTAGGGTTCTGGGGTTGATTCCTCCCCGGAAACGGTGGTGCAACTCCGCCGCCTTGCCTCTCCGGGCAACTGCTCGCGAAATGCCCTGGACGACCACAATTGTAACATGTGGCCGCTGCTGGTGTGGTGCTTGGGGGACGAAAGCCCGGCATGCGCTGCTGAGGTGCATACGCACGCGGCATAGCCCGCTGCTGCTTTTGTTGAGGAGGTGGTACTGGCAGTGCCGGCCTGAATGCCGGTGAAGAGTACGGCCGACTGCGGAACGGCATCGACCGCTGTGGTGGCTGCCAGCGGGGACCTGATGGTGGGCGATTCACCATCGGAAACTTCTGAGAAGGACCGCCTCCTTCTCCTCTGCTCTGCGGCACGCTTCGCTTTCTCTCCGCCGCCGCTAACTCCTTGCCGGAGTCCTCCTGAACAATCGCAGCATCAATGATGTCGTTGAGGCTGCCGCGATTGAACATCGCCAACTTGTCCTTCAGGAGCGGGTTAAGCCCCTGGTAGAAGTGGCCCCGCCGCTTCTCGTCAGTATCTGCGTGATACGACGCGTAGAGCGTGAGATCGTTGAACGCCCTGGAATATTCCAGCGCGTTCCGGTTCCCTTGTTCCAGGTGTAAGAATTCCTGCGTCTTCCTCTTTATTAGACCTGGCGGTATGTGATAGGCCCTGAAGGCCGTCCGGAACTCCTTCCAGGTCATTACTCAGTCGGTGGGCTGTGAAGCACAGAAGTTGGCCCACCACGCGCTCGTGGATCCTTGGAGCTGCTGGACCGCGAACTGAGTCTTGCGCTGCTCGCTTATCTGGAGCAGCCCGAACTTCATCTCTATTGCGCGGAGCCAGTTGTCCGCGTCAAGAGGTTCATCCGCCCTTGAGAATACTGGGGGATGAGTCGCCAGGAAGTCGGAGTAGGAGCTCTGTTGACGCTCCTCATGATCTTGATGTCTCTCTGGGCGATACGTATTGGCGATAAGCGTTTGCAGCAACTCCGTGTGCTGCTGATGTGAACCCGCCATTGCCGCGACGATGTCGGCCAATGTAACCGTTGGCAGTGGCGGTGGCGGTGTTTGCTGTTGCTGTTTCTGCTGCTGCTGTCCCGGGGGAGTCCTCGGGAGGCTGTTGGGAGGTCTCTCCCCCTTGGCTGGTACCCCCAACATCAGGGTTGGCACGAGTACGCGTCATTCTGAAATTCAAAACAGCAGCAATTAGCACATGTCTTACTTAAAATTCCATATGCAACAGTAGGTATTGAAGTGACACATGATTAATTTGCACAACATTCACATATATTGATAAAACATAAACTTTATACAAGATACATTATTCTCGGGTCTCCGAGAAGTCGTGCTCATGTCGTCACTACCTATACATATGCTACTGCCTACACGACATGTCACCGATTACAAAATTTGGGCTACACTACCCTAGCTGCCTTACATGGCAACTGGAACCCCCTACTCAGAGTAGAACTCGACCTCCTGTGGGTCGTCCTCCTCCGGTACATCTGCTGGTGGCTCTGGATCTACCACCTCTTCTCCCATCCCGGGTTCTCCCATTGCTGGAAGACCCAAGACCACCGGTATGCCTAATACCGGAGGTACGAGGTCCTGCAAAGCATGCACTTCGTCCATGGCTTGGTTGTAATCTTCTTCCCAGCCTTTGCCCTTCCTCAATAGTGTCGTCCCGCTCTTGAGTAAGTTCCTCATTCTTCTGGGTCAGATTCTGTACCAGTTCTTGCAACGCCGCGATGTCAACACGGCTCTTCTTCTTTGCCTTCTTCAGACGACGCAACTGATTGTGTTGTTCATTCAGTCGCTTGATCGTCGGAAGGAGCACATTGCGGAGTGCGCTGTGAGCACTCTCGAAATAGTCCCCACGGCTTGTGCTCTCCTTGAGCTTTGTGGCGAGATGCTCCGTGTGAACAGCTTGGCTGTCCATCACGGCATTTCCCGCCCTCATCTGGAGGCTGAGATTTGCCTCCGCGGGGTTGTACCTTGGGCAACTCGGGTCTGTTGCCTCCAGGTACCTCTCTTCCCACACATGCTGAGCCCGTCCCTCCACCGGAACGAGCGCATATGGAGTGCCCTCCATAGCCTGCACGTGTAGTTGGCAGAAACGTGACATGGTGTCACGGGCTGCCACTTGCCACATCCCTTCCGGTTGTCTTCCTCTCACTGTAACGGTGAAGGGCACCCAACCGGGTGGCGTAGGTCCTGCGGGGACTTCAACATGGACTGTCCATGTCTTGTTCCCCTCTTCGCCTTCTTCCTTGGCGATGTACTGCGGCATCTGGTTATATCCGAAATATTGAAGCATCTGCCTCAAGGTTTCCGGATAACCGCTGTGGTGAGAACAGTGGGACACCACCCACCCTTTCTCCAACTGCTTTTCTACTGTCATCTGTAAAAATTATATTTGAGAAATGTCAAATATTAATTTATACAGTAAACCATTGAGTTATAACATAAGACATGTCATTGAACTCATAAAACTTGGAAACATAGTTCAAATTTTAAACAAATTTGACTGCTGATCTGCTGTTCACATGACAGCCCTGATCAGTTTCCATTTCAACCTGTTTTAGGCCATGTTAAAGGCAAAACTGATTCTGGAGCTCAAAATCAAAGTTAAAGCAAACTTCAATAGCTTTCCAGAAAGTATCTGCTTGGCCTAAGATATGTCCTGGTTCAAAAGTTGTGAGATGTCAAAGTTAACAGAATTTCTGGAGGAAATTGGACGGTACCTCCCTGCTTTAGGTACTGATTTGATCCAAGAATTCCAGTTAATTCTGTTCCTAATCTGACAAAACTTTCTATTACAAAGTTGTAACCTATCTCATAATCTTTCCAGAACTACCTCATTTTCTATTTTTGGATTTTTAAGCAGGAAGTTATGCTTAATTTACATAGAGTTTACAGAGAGTCTTTACTCTGTCCTGTTTTCTGGACAGTTTCAACTCTACTGCATTTTTCGAGTGGTTAAGGGATGAAACACCTCTGGACCTCAACAGAAGAGTTGTAAAGCTCTTCCAAAGCTTTCCAGAAATGTATCATATGACCCCAACCTCGAAAGAACTCAACCTCTAACCTCTGATTAACTTCAGCCTTGATTCAGCTGAAAACAGAGTGCTCTGTCCTTAACAACCTATAAGTTGAAAACTTGTTAACTTTGAATATCCTGTTCAAGGGAAGGAGTTACATCAAGTTTACTACTTTAGATCAAAACATTCAAGTTTTAAATGAAGTTGTTCATTTAATGGGGTGTGACATCGATGCGTCACCAGATTATGTCGGTACTATGTCCTCACAAAGAAAAAACCTATACCGGACTTAGCCGGATTTGTTATTTCAGTGGAACTAAACATCACTCGCACACGGATACTACACGTCTACCGTTTCATGGTCAGACTACCTGCACAAACTCAAACAATCGTCAGACTCGGCTGCACACCGAGCCCGGAATCCATACAGTTCGTACACCCGGCCATCATCACTCGCCCAGATGTTCTCAAGCCAAACACGCCTTGAGTTACGTGTTCACGTTTCAGACCACGTGACGGGGTCTCCCAAATTGCATCACGCACGCCAGGGACAGACGTTGCTCGAATACCCCAAACGATATGAAGAGTCGCAGAGGATATCAAAGCGGGTCGGGTTACCTGCCACCCGTGGGGCTCCACCCTTCAGCTTGTGCGCCCTGGTGGACAGCACTTACGTGCACCCCCCAGGACATACACGTCCCAAGATACACGATTTTCCGACATAAACAAATAGGTTAGTATGCCACTTTCTATATGCTAATAACATCCTTATACGGGCTACTAACTCGTTCCTCACTTGATTTTTGAAAAAGATGACCTTTGTAGTGCGTTAAACCTCAAGCGAGCTCTGATACCACGCTGACATGACCCCACGGTCTTGTCGAGCCAGGATCACGCTGAGGGGTGCTGCGTTGCACAGCACCGGATAACACACGTCAAAGGTACATTACATAAACAAGTTTATGAACATGTTTACATCAAAATAGTTCCAGTCTACACTCATGGGCATAGACTACGCATCAAGTCCACGTTCAGCCCTTGAACGTGTCCTTGCTAGCACACACGCACACTAACTCTGCGGCGTGCACGACTCCCACTCGACGGGGTTCCCCTCCTGGGGTTCCGTCTACTCTTCGGGAGTCTCTTCCTCATAGAACCCTGCAAAAGCTTCAAACACAAGCAGTGAGCACGAAGGCTCAGCAAGTCTGACCCGTCTCACCTAAACATGGAACTTCTACATGAGGGTAATGGGTTACATGAAAAAAAATCATTTGCAAGGACTCGCCTAATTAGTAGAACCTTACTTTCAAGTTTTAGCAGCAGGTTGTGGAGAACCTTACGCTAAGGCACATGAGAGAGCCGCCATCAAACAAGAAACGCATTTCTCTCATGTACTTTGCCCAAAGTTGAAAGGAACTTTAGTTAGCTCTAAACTACAACAAACCATTAACAAGCAAAGTCCATCTTTCAATCAGCAATATTTTAACATGCAACTAAATTGTGCTTTCTACGTCACGGTACAGTGAACAAGTGGTACTCACTGACCGCGAGGGACGGCGATTATAATCGATTTACACCTGCAGGGTTACCCGAATAACCCGTCACGTACGCCGGTACTCGATGTTGCCTACAACAACCATCACGGACGCCGTACGCAACTACCTTTCACCCGTTAGCCAAATGTTGAACCGGTCCAATCATCCCGAGCAAGAGGTCTCTGCACGCGCATCTCCGTGCCGCCAGCCGATTTACACCTCGAGCTCTCAACCTACCCTCTGAACGTCCAGCTATGCCTCAACACCCAGCTACCCGAGTTACATCGGTTTCCCGGTTCCCATATAGCCGGTAGGTCTTCGGTACTGTTCTAGCTTGTTCAACAGGCCCGCACACGGCTCGGTCCTCAATCGACACAAGCGGAGCTACAGCACACAGGCCCCAAAGTCCTGCTGCCCTTAATCTCCGCTTGGTCTCATTTTCTTGCCATGTGTTTCATGTGCTATAACTACCCGAGCGATGTGCCTCTAGCCTATTCTCGCGAGTAGTTCCAACTACTCGACTTGTACCGAATCCTACTCTATCTTAGCATTGCAGTAGCTAACGGGGTTTGCAATCCTAAACCCAACCCATGGTTTTCTTGGCTATGCAGTTGGGTTTCCAAACAAGACTCTAATGCAAAGAATAAAGTAATCAAGTATGTGCTCAAAACAATAAAAATTTGTAAAAGGTTAATGCAAACCGGAGCTTGCCTTGCTGCTCTTGGTCGTAGGCTAGCTGCTCCTCCGGAGTAACAAAGTCTAGGACTTCGGGTTCCTCCTCGACCTTAGCGACTACATGATAGAAGAAGTACATGTATTACTTTGAATGCATTTGTATTAAATTTGAACTTGTGAAGCTTATAAGTCCCACTAGACAGACTCAATGACTGTGAAACTTTTACTGTGGCTTGGTTACAACCTAAACAGAGACTTGGTCAAGTTTTAATTGCAGCAAAGCTCATTTGAGCCCTCCACAATTAATTATGTACTTGACCTTGATTGAAGGCTTTTAAGGTGTTCTAAGGATTTTCATGAAACAAATTATGATTTTCTGAAAACTAGATTTTCAGAGGGTTCTAATGGAGTTGGTCTCACTTAATTTGAAGGTTCCTAGCTAAAGATATGAGCAAAACAATTTCAGAGAAAATTCTGAAAATGTTTCTGAACATTTTCTATTTTCTCTGGAACAGTTTCACTAATCACATCATTAGGTGGATCAAATGAGCTCAAATGGATCTGAAATTTTTATGATAGTTCAGGGATATTTTGGTGAACGCTCCAGCAAAATTTCAGGATTTTCCTCCAAAGGATTCTCCAGTTAAGATTCCAAATATTTTAAACTTTGATGAATTAATTCTGGAGAATTATGGATTTTCATGAAGTGAAACTTGATTTTATGGAAAGTACTCAGAGAGCTGAATCCAACAAAATTTGGTTCACTCGATTTGGAGCTTTCTAGCCAAAGTTATGAGGATTTGAAGTTTGGAAGAAATTTGAAAATCGGGGATAAAGTTTAAACTCGCGGGGGCCCGCAGGGACACGTGTTGAGCGCGGCGGTGTCCGGCACACTGAGGCCCACAGGGTATTTGCACGCCAGCACAGCCGATCCCCGCCACACCCGATCCCGATTTAAATTCTTCAGCCGCTGACACGTGGGCCAGCCGGCTTCGTCTTCCTCCCGCCGCTCTCTCGCGCCCGCGCCGCCGACCTCGCCGGAGCAGACCCGGAGCTCGCCGGCTCGCCGCTGCCGGACCTCCCATATTCTGAAACTCGCCGCCAGGGGGTTGTCGACGTCGAGGAACACGTCGGTGGTGTCAGGTCGGGCTGGGGTGACCGGAAATAGCCCGGCGACGTGCCGCGGCCTCGGTTGAGATTCGGTGCCGTCGACCGTGGGTTCTAACCTGCTAACACCTCGAACAAACGGTCCTAAAGCATCAATGTACCTCTAGGAAGCTCGACAAGGTGTCAAAAGGGTTCAGGGATGGCGGCAAGTCGATCGGCACCGTGTGACCGATCGTGCCCGCCATGACCGCCCTTGATCGAGCTCGAAATTCGTCACTCCTAGACAGTTTCACACCACGGATGCAGAAAAGAACTTGATCGCCGGCTAGTCCAGCGTCTATGTGCAAGATTTGATAACCACCGAAAGATCATAGAGCGAGAATTTGAAGAATCCGTACCAGAAGCTCGGTTAACGGTCGCCGGAGCCAAAACTGGAAAAAATTCTCTGTGGATTCTTCACGGTTTGCTTCCAAGCTTGGAGGAGAGCAGCACGGTGGTCGCGCGCTCCTGTTGCCTCTCTTGCTGGACCGTGAAAACGCCTGTGGAACGCTGTCCACGGGCGCCTGACTCTCGGCTGAGGCTAGGTCGCCACGGTGGCGATCGTTTTCGGGCAAAGGAGGTTGGAGCTCGGGGTTTCTGGCGTTGGGGAGGTGGAGTGCGATCTCAGGTGGCCATCTAGCAGCTCGGGGAGGGAGAAGGCGAGCTGGTTTTGCGGTTCTCCGATCGAGCAGAGAGGCGGCAGGTTGGTGGCTCGGTGATCGCAGGAGAGGAGGAAATGATCGGTGCCTGCCCCCGTGGAGCGCCTTAAGAGGGCCCTGGAACCGCCCTTGGGCTCGCGTGTGGGCGCGGGAGGCAGCTGGTGGCGCTGCTGCTCCTCGGTGGCGAGCGCAGCTGCTCCCGAGCGTGGAGTCGGCAGCTGCTCGGTGGAAGTTCCCACCGAGACTCTGACTTTGGGTGCAAGTTTCTCCTCCTTCCCTCTATGACATGTGGGTCCCACCTGGGGTTTTAACCTCTGAAATTTACTCCTAATCACTGTTGTAAACAGTGAGCCCCAAAATACCCCTGGGTATTCAAATTATCCACCCATGAGCCATTTGAATTGAGTAGAATTCAAATTGGGTTTGGTTTGAATGAATTTCAGCACAAGTTCAGTTTTGAATTCAAATAAAGTTTGAATTTGTCCCACTTAGCTTATGTCAAGATGAACTCCAAATGGAGTGAAAATTGGTGTGTGAGCTCACAAAAATATGCTGACTAAGAATATGCCTCCCACTTTTGAATTCATGGGATAAAAACAGTTTGAATTTGAATATGGTTTCAAACTGCCCTCTTTCTAACTATACCCAAAATGACCTCAAAAAGGTTTTGAATTTGGGTGAAACTTGGCATGGACATCCCTAGCAATGTGTAGGAGTTTTCATATGTCCAGCCCCTCTATATCACATGTGGGAAATACCACTTTTGCAATATGTGAGTTTGTTCTCTAATGAGCATGTTGATGGTGGTTACTTGCTCTACATTTGTGTTCATCAACTTTCCTCAAATGAGGTGTGTGGTGTGGTGAAGAACACTTCAAATATGTGTCAAAAACTGAGGCCCTTACATATAGGCGCTCGAGCAACAATCCGGCCCCTATCCTACTACCTCTCGGTCAATTAATTTGATATGATGCGGCCAAGGTGGTTGATAGTATTTGGTGCTTAACCACATAATCTTTGCTGATAAAATCACATGTGGCACCCGAGTCGAACAACACGAACATGGGCTGATCACGTAGGCTGAACATATCCGCAAACACGGGTTCTCCCACGGGAACATCTTCAACTGCCATATAGTTTACATTTCCTTCAGTGTTGTCTTCCTTGGCTGACCATGGAATTTCTTTGAAGCTTGAGATGACCTGTTACTGCTGCTCTGTTTGGTCACATGGCAGTCCTGAGTGATATGCTGCACATTGTTATTAGTATCATATGATGCGAGCTCAGGATCTTCACAATATGGAAGTGGTTGATATTCTTGTGCACTTTGCTGAGGTGGGGGTGCACAAATACTCATTGGCTGCTGCTGCAGCAGTGGCTGAACATCCATGGTTGGGTATGGATGGAATTGGATCTGCGGTGGTCCATCAAAGGACTGAATTTCCACCCCGGATGGTAAGCAATATATCACCGGTTGTTCTTGAGGATAATCATCCGTACTTGCTGGTGATAAGCTTCTCTTCCTCTTACTTTCCTTATGATGGAGTTCAGCTATTTCTTGAATCATAGCGGCATTGACTAACTCGCTATAATTCCCTTTATTGAATAGTGCCACTTTCGCCCGAAGCTCCACATTGAGGCCTCGGAAGAAGTAATGACACTTAACCATCTCCTTATATACATAAGTGGATGCATATTGTACTAAATGGTTAAATTCTGTAAAGTACTCCATAACACTCATCCCTTCTTGCTTGAGTTCATAGAACTGTTCAACTTTGGTTTGAATGATGCCCGCACAGATATGACGTGCATGGAAAGCATCACGAAACTCTGTCCACGTCACACGATGGCCTTCAGCGATCTTAGCAAGATATTCAGACCACCAAGCCCCAGCGGATCCATGAAGTTGCTGAGCGGCAAATAAAGCCTTCTCATATTCATCACACTGGAGCATTCCCAATTTAGATTCAATCACCCAGAGCCGATGATCTGCCTCCAAGGCTTATTTAGCTTCCGAGAATACCGGTGGTTGTCTTGCTAGGAAATCCAAATAAGTATTCAGTGTGGGATTATGCTGTAAGGTCTCCTGTCGGATTCATTGCTGCACCAACATGTCAAGGGACTCAGCCATTTTTCCCAACACCTCCGCCAGTCCGGTTGATGATGGCGGTGATCGTCGCTGCGACGAATCATTTCCATCCTGGCTGGAACCACAAACCTCATACTCGTAATGAGTATGATCCATACTGCAAGAGCGAGAAATTTACGGTTAATATCCAAGAGTGTACTCAACTTGAACTCAAAATTATTAACCGCAAAAGCATCACATCAACTGTGCAGCATACATGAAATGGAACAAGGTTTTTGACAACTCTGAAATATAACCAATGACTGTTCAAGTTTGTCAAACACTTAACCAACAGCAAGGAATGATGGAACATAACTAAGGAATATGTCATGGAACTTAGAGAAGTATAAAAATCTTCATGTACACAACAATGCTCAAGTTACATGGGCAATGAGCAATGCTCTGTTCACATGACCATTGGGACTTAATCCCAGAATTTGAATATGAAAATGGCGATTTCATGTCTCAAGTTGAATATCAAAGTTTTAGATAACTTCAATATCTTTCCAAGGAGTATTTATTTGTCTTTATATCAATTATGTATCAGGAGTTATGATATTTCAAATTTTACAGAAATCTTAACAATTTTGACAGCACCTCCTCTGAAAGTGGCTGTTTTGTCCGCAATATTTCATAAAGGTCTACCCCAAATATGTAGAAACTTTGAACTACAAAGTCATAGAACATATCACATACTTTCCAAATGTGTCTTACATGACCCTTAGGGATTTATTTTCTACAAGAAGTTATGGTCAAAATACAGAAACTTCCACAGAGTAGTTTGTGTCTGCCCTTTTTCTGGACAGTGCATACTCATCTGACATTTTCATTCATTTGGAGGGAGATTCTGTTCTGGAGTTCTACATAAAAGTTGTATAAGACTTTCAAACCTTTCCATAAATATATCCCTCACCTCCATTGGTTCAACTAATCGAAAGTTATGACCTATTCAAGTTCAGCAAAAATTCTGCCAAAAACAGGGGAGATTGTTTCTGTCTTTTAGAATGAATCTATACCCCCAATTGACTCTTAGTTCAATATAGGAGTTCATTAACACTTAATGGAATCCTAGACTCCAAACTTACTCTTTTATTTGAAAACTTCCTTTTTCATGCAGTTAAAAACATATCACGGTACTATGTTTCCTCACCAAATCATAAATCCTAACCGGCGTTACACCGCCATATACATCTCAAGTGGTGGCACTAAAACGATCACTCACACATGTCTTCTAAACGCAATGTTCTACTCGAGGTTAAGGTACCTGCAGAAAAACAATCAATAATGAAGCACACAAGAGGTTTTCCATTTCAGGCAGGTCCATATCATAGTAAAAACATACGCCCCGTATCATTTCCATATGGGCCATCCTTGATTTAAGCCACGTGTCAAGGTACATGGTCACGTTTTCACACCACACGACGGGGAACCCGAGTAGAGCGCAAACAGGTCATCACGGTAGGGAATTTTATCAACCCAACTGATGCCACCTACGGCCCTGCAGGGCACGCCGATGGCAAGCGCTGCGTATGTTGCAACAAAGATATGCCTACATGGTAATCCTTACTTTCAGCTTTATAGCAGCAGATTAATATGCCTTAGGCAGCCCTCACATTGAAAGTCCACAATCAAACAAGAAACACTTTCCTCCGATGTGGTTATGCCCAAAGTGGAAGATAAACTGAGTGAGCTCTACAACTATAGCACACATGGTTTGCAATACAATGAACTTAAGAACTTCACAACAGCAATGATTCATCTCACTTCATCTGGAAGTAATTACTACGTCACAACTCAGTCAACAAGTGGTACTCATATAACCATGAGGGACGGTGATTCGAATCAGAACACACCCGGAACACACGATACATACACCCGCCTCGAAAGACTGACACAAGAGCTCTTTCTTACGTTGTATGCAGCAACCTTTCACCCGTCACTCCAATGCCAAACCAGTTCTACCGACCCATCAGAAGAGCCACTACCCGGAACACGTCGAAGTTGCTCTGCTAGTGGGTTTACACCTCTAACATCAACCCCCAAAGGACGGCGGTATAAGTTTCTGCACAAGAGTACCCGAGTTACATCGGTTTTCTGGACCCCATAATTCCAGTATGCATCTGGTACTGTTCAAACTTGCTCAATAGGGCGGCATACGCATCGGTCCTTAACCGACACAAACAGAGCTACGGCAACACAGGCCCAACGTCCTGCTGCTCCTACTCTCTGCTTGGTCTCATTTCCATTCCATGAATTTTATTCTCTAGAATCATACCCCGTTGAACCAAAATCCTAGCCTCGCGAGTCTCTTCCAACTACCCGACTTGTACCAATTCCTATGCAACTTAAGCCTAGCAGAAACTATATGAAGGTAACCTGTTCTACCGTTCAACTCCAAGGGTTTGTGGGTCATGCATTTGGAGTATCAATCACCCATGACCTAATGCACAATACATACTAGGCCAATGAAAGTGACACAAAGTAAAATATAACTTAAAGTTGCTAAATGCAAACTGGGGCTTGCCTTATGTTGCTGCAGGTTTGATTCTAAATTTAAGTCAGTAACTTGGTGACGATTAAAGCCTCAACTTGCAGTTCCGAGTCCAATGCCTCGTCGAGCTCCTTCGTCGTGTTTCCTACCGATATGCATATGGACAAGTTCATATTGCGAGTAAATGAATTATAAAACAGAAGTGCTGTATGACTTAAGAAGGGTTCATATCAACTAAGACTTGAGAGTTGGGTTCGGCTATGCGCTGAAACAGAGAAAGGATCATTTTTGAGCAGTGGAGGTTTTTGGACTAAAGTTCAAAGAACTATATAATGGACATAAGTAGGAAGCTAGAAAAAATTAGCAGAAAACTGGACACGATGACATCAACTTGCTCTGAAATTTTTACAGTGGTCCATAGATCATACAGAGGTATGGCTTGCAAAAATTCAGACAAAGTTGATGTAAGATGTGGCCTGAAGAATTTTCTTAGCTATTTGGCTTCTCTGAATTCCTATGGCAATTCTAGGGTCTTGGAATACTCTACTTTTGGCTTTTAAGAAACTTGGGAGTCTTATGAGTCTATAGGACTTGGTTTCATCATTTTTGGAGTTCCCTACACAGAGATATGGAATTTACAAGATTTGGCTAAAAGATGGGAAAATGTTTCTGTTATTTTTCCTAATTTTCAGAGACATTCAAGATTGAATCATTATTTGGCCTAGCAAATGAGGTCTAATGCCTCTGAAATTTTTACTGGAGCTCAAGTATGTTTAGAGGAAGGTTCTGCCCAAAATTAGGAATTTTCCAATAAACAGACTCCTGTAATTAATTCCCTAAGATTTTCCTTAATTGAATTATTGAGCCAAATCCAGGGATGTTCATAAAGATTGGAATGCACCCCTAGATAGTACTCACTGAGAGGAATTCAATGAAATTTGTTTGACAATTTTTGGAGGTTCCTACTAAAAGTTATGAGCATTTGAAGTTGAACTAAAACTGAAAAATGAGGGAAATGTTTAAAACCCTGCGTGTGGGCCTCACAACTCGGATTTCTTCTTTCTCGTGTGCGGGCAGAGCTCAGTGGCGGCGTGCAGCAGTTGGCGCCTGTGAGGTTCACCGGACCGACGTTTCTGGTCGCCCCTGGGGCCCAAACTCGCCGCTCCTTACTTTTGGACCACGGGAACCTTGTTTTTGGGGTCGGCAGAGGCTACCGGACACCGGAAACGCGTCGGGGACGAGCGGCGGTGGCACAACTTTGGCGACGTTGAACTCTCGCTAGGATGGCTCAAAAGCTTCGATTCTTCTTCCTAGAGAACCGTGGTGGAACCCTAAGCATCGTCATGCGCTCAAATCAGCTCAAAGGGGGCTGCAAACATGAGTTCATCGGCGACCTAGGGCAAAAACCGGCGGCGGCTCAGAATTCTCGAAGAACAGCGCCAAAACTCAATGAATTTTGATGGTTTTTGATCCTAGATGAGCGTGGGAAGGTCTAGAACATATTTGTAGCTCGGCACAAGCTTCCGTGGAGTGATCACTATGAATTTTAGACTTTTGGGTGGCTCGGTTCTATGAACACCAAAGCAATAAACTGAGAAATTCGTCCTCGGTGATGCATGAGAAAAGGAAAGGGTTGCACCGGCGTGTTGGGCACCTGAGGGCGGGCGGTTTTGTTGTAGATCATCGGCCACGAGGAAGCTTGTATCCTCCGGGCGCCGGGGAGCCGAAGCAACCAAGCGGCGGCCAAACGGGAGGGCTGAGCGAGGGAGTGATCAGGAACAAGCGAGGGCCGGCTCACGTGGGCAGGAGCATGCTGATCACGACGCTTCACTCGGTGTTCTCAGCCGCAGAGCAGGAGGTGGTGCGTGGGGAGCCGGTTGGCATCGACGTCGGGAGGTGGCGCGCGTTCGGTCGACGAGAAACAGAGCACGGCGTGTAAACTTCAATTGTGTCTCTGACCAGTGGGGTCCATGGCCCATCTCCCTCTTATCATCCCAATTCGGTTTAAAATAGCAAATGAGCTCAAAATTTGATCAAAATTGGAGGATAGGCCAAAAGAATTATGAAGAACACAATGGTGCACTCAAATTTGGATTTCGGTGAAGTCAGAATTTGAAACTGCAATTTAAATTCAAATCCAAATTGCATCCTGTTTTAATTCCAACAAATAGGAAATCCTTTCCAATGATCTTAAAATTTGTCGGGCTACCCATCGATGTGTGGAGAACCAAGTTGTGGATTTAAGTCTCCATGTTTGGACATTTTTGCATGTTTAATTTAGCACTTGTAGCTCACACCTTTATATTCAAAAGTTTAAATTCCCCCTCATTTTCTCGGTGTGATTGGGCAACTCCAATTGCTAGAATTTTGGGATTTCACGGCCCTCCCCCCGGAAGCCACCATGGGCTCATCCCATGTCCAAGCGTTGGAAGAGATTTACAACTCTTCTGTTGAGGTCCAGAGGTGTTTCATCCCTTAACCAATCGGAAAATACAGTAGAGTTGAAACTGTCCAGAAAACGGGACAGAGTAAAGACTCGCTGTAAACTCTTTGTAAATTGAGTATAACTTCCTGCATGAAAATCCAAAAATAGCAAATGAGGTAGTTCTGGAAAGCTTATGAGATGGGTTACAACTTTGTAACAGAAAGTTTTGTCAGATTTAGAACAGAATTAACTAGAATTCTTGGATTTAATCAGTACCTAAAGCAGGGAGGTGCTGTCCAATTTTCTCCAGAAATTTTGTTAACTTTGACATCTCATAACTTTTGAAACAGGACAGATCTTAGGCCAAGCAAATACTTTATGGAAAGCTTTTGAAGTTAGCTTTAACTTTGATGTTGAGCTCCAGAATTAGTTTTGCTTTAACATGGCCTAAATCAGGTTGAAATGGAAACTGGTCAGGGCTGTCATGGGAACAGCAGATCAGCAGTCAAATTTGTTTAAAATTTGAACTATGTTTCCAAATTTTATGGGTTCAATGACATGCTTTATGTTATAACTCAGCGGTTTACTGTTTAAATAAATATTTGACATTTCTCAAATATATTTTTACAGATGACAGCAGATAAGAAGTTGGAGAACGGGTGGGTGATGTCCCACTGTTCTCACCGTAGCGGCTACCCGGAAGCATTGTGGCAAATGCTCCAACATTTCGGGTACAACCAGATGCCGCAATACTTCGCCAAGGAAGAAGGCGAAGAGGGGAACAAGACGTGTCGAGGTTCCTGCCGGACCTACGCCACCCGGTTGGGTGCCATTCACCATCACGGTGAGAGGAAGACAACCAGAAGGGATGTGGCAAGTGGCAGCCCGTGACACTATGTTACGTTTCTGCCAACTACACGTGCAGGCTATGGAGGGCACTCCATACGCACTCGTTCCGGTGGAGGGACGAGCTCAGCATGTGTGGGAAGAGAGGTACCTGGAGGCAACAGACCCGAGTTGCCCAAGGTACAACCCCGCGGAGGCAAATCTCAGTCTCCAGATGAGGGCGGGAAACGCCGTGATGGACAGCCAAGCTGTTCATACAAAACATCTCGCCACAAAGCTCAAGGAGAGCACAAGCCGTGGAGATCATTTCGAGAGTGCTCATAGCGCACTCCGCAATGTGCTCCTTCCCACGATCAAGCGACTGAATGAACAACACAATCAGTTGCGTCGTTTGAAGAAGGCCAAGAAGAAGAGCCGTGTTGACATCGCGGTGTTGCAAGAGCTGGTGCAGACCCTAACCCAGCAGAATGAGGACCTTGCTCAAGAGCGGGACGACGCTATTGAGGAAGGACAAGGTTGGGAAGAGGACTACAACAAAGCTATGGACGAGGTGCATGCTTTGCAGGACCTCGTGCCCCTGGTGTTAGGCGTACCGGTGGTCTTGGGTCTTCCAGCAATGGGAGAACCCGGAATGGGAGGAGAGGTGGTAGATCCAGAACCACCAGCAGAGGTACCGGAGGAGGACGACCCACAGGAGGTCGAGTTCTACTCTGAGTAGAGGGTTACAGTTGCCATGTAGGGCAGCCGGGGTAGCGTAACCCAACTTTTGTAATCGGTGACATGTCGTGTAGACCGTAGCGTATGTATAGGTAGTGACGACATGAGCACGACTTTTCGGAGATCCGAGAATAATGTATCTTGTATAAAGTTTATGCTTTATCAATATATGTGAATGTTGTGCAAATTAATCATGTGTCACTTCAATACCTACTGTTGCTTATGGAATTTTAAGTAAGACATGTGCTAATTGCTGCTGTTTTGAATTTCAGAATGACGCGTACTCGTGCCAACCCTGACGTTGGGGGTACCAGTCAAGGGGGAGAGACCTCCCAACCACCTCCCCAGGACTCCTCGGGACAGCAACAGCAACAGCAGCAACAGCAACAGCAAACACCGCCACCGCCACTGCCAACGGTTACCTTGGCCGACATCGTCGCGGCAATGGCGGGCTCGCATCAGCAGCACACAGAGTTTCTGCAGACTCTTATTGCGAATACGTCTCGCCCAGAGAGACGTCAAGACCGTGAGGAGCGTCAACAGAGCTCCTACTCCGACTTCCTGGCAACTCATCCCCCGGTATTGTCAAGGGCGGATGAACCACTTGACGCGGACAACTGGCTCCGCGCCATAGAGATGAAGTTCGGGCTGCTCCAAATCAGCGAGCAGCGCAAGACTCAGTTCGCGGCCCAGCAGCTCCAAGGATCCGCGAGCGCGTGGTGGGCCAACTTCTGTGCTTCACAGCCCACCGACCGAGTGATGACCTGGGCGGAGTTCCGGACGGCCTTCAGGGCCTATCATATACCGCCAGGTTTAATGAAGAGGAAGATGCAGGAGTTCTTAACACCTGCAGCAAGGGAGCCGGAACATGCTGGAATACTCCAGAGCGTTCAACGATCTCGCGCTCTATGCGTCGTATCACGCAGATACGGACGAGAAGCGGCGGGATCACTTTTACCAGAGGCTTAACCCGCTCCTGAAGGATAAATTGGCGATGTTCAATCGCGGCAGTCTCAACGACATCATTGATGCTGCCATTGTTCAGGAGGACTCCGGCAAGGAGTTAGCGGCGGCAGAGAGAAAGCGAAGCGCGCCGCAGAGCAGTGGAGAAGGAGGCGGTCCTTCTCAGAAGTTTCGGATGGTGAATCGCCCACCATCAGGTCCACGCTGGCAACCACCACAGCGGTCGATGCCGTTCCGCAGTCGTTCGTACTCTTCACCGGCATTCAGGCCGGCACTGCCAGTACCACCGCAACAACAACAGCAGCAGCGGGCGATGCCGCGTGCGTTTGCACCTCAGCAACGCATGCCGGGCTTTCGTCCACCGAGCACTCCACCAGCAGCGGCCACATGTTACAAGTGTGGTCGTCCAGGACACTTCGCGAGCAGTTGCCCGGAGAGGCAAGGAGGCGGAGTGGCACCACAGTTTCCGGGGAGGAATCAACCCCGGAACCCTACTAATGCGCGGCGGGCAAACCCTAGGCCCGGCACTGTCCACCAACTTGCCATTGAGGACGTGACGGAGGGCGAGCCAATCCTTGCGGGTATGTTCCAACTCCACCAGCATCCCGCTATAGTACTGTTTGATTCAGGCGCCACGCATAATTTTATTAGCCAAGCTTTCATTGCTAAACACAGTTTGCCAATACTACCCACCGATAGTCCATATTTAATTTGTTCACCGGGTGGGAAGATTTCAGCAAGCGTAATGGTCTCCAAAGCACCATTATGCTTAGCGGGTAGAGTGTACCCCATGTCTCTCATTATCTTAGAGGGACAGAAGGTCGATGTCATCCTAGGGATGTCGTGGTTAACCCGCCACGGCGCTGTCTTAGACACCGTCCTTCGAGTCGTGCACTTAAACTCAGAGGTGCACGGTTCTCACTCATTATTTCTGGACAGTCCAGAAATAAAACTTCCAAGTGTTTATCAAGCCACAACTATCAGATTGGAAGATATTCCAGTAGTCTGAGAGTTCCCTGATGTATTCCCGGATGATTTGCCGGGGATGCCACCCGATAGAGAGGTGGAGTTCAAGATTGAACTTGCACCGGGAATCATGCCAATATCCCGAAGGCCGTACAAGATGGCGCCCAAGGAGTTGGCTGAACTGAAGACTCAGCTCACGGACCTCCTGGAGAAGGGTTTTATTAGGCCGAGCTCCTCGCCATGGGGCTGTTCGGCATTATTTGTCAAGAAGAAGGATGAGACGTTGCGACTTTGCGTGGACTATCGTCCATTGAATGCCGTAACCATCAAGAACAAGTACCCGTTGCCACGGATCGACATGTTGTTTGATCAGTTGGTCGAAGCAAAGATCTTTTCCAAGATGGACTTAAGGTCCGGGTACCATCAGATTAAAATAAGGGCGGAGGACATTCCAAAGACAGCTTTCTCGACGAGGTACGGACTTTATGAGTACCTGGTCATGTCCTTCGGCCTCACCAATGCTCCAGCTCACTTCATGTACTTAATGAACTCGGTATTCATGCCGGAGCTGGACAAGTTTGTCGTGGTCTTCATCGACGACATCCTGGTATATTCCAAGTCGGAGGAAGATCACAAGAAACATCTGCGTATAGTCTTGCAACGGCTGCGGGATCACAAGTTATACGCAAAATTCAGCAAATGCGAGTTTTGGATATCGCAAGTGCCTTTCCTCGGGCATATCATCTCAGCGGAGGGTATCACGGTGGACCCGAGCAAGATCACTCAAGTGCTGAATTGGAAATCCCTGAGAACTGTTCACGAGGTACGGAGTTTCCTCGGACTCGCGGGATATTATCGGAGGATGATCCCGAACTTCTCGAAGATTGCCAAGCCAATGACAGAGCTGCTGAAGAAGGCTACCAAATATGTTTGGAGTCCAGCATGTGAAGCAGCATTCAAGGCTTTAGTCAAGCACCTGACATCAACACCGGTTTTGGCGCAGCCATACACAACAAAACAGTTCGATGTGTACTGCGATGCATCCGGCATTGGGCTCGGATGTGTGCTGATGCAAGACCGAAGAGTGGTCGCGTATGGGTCATGGCAGCTCAGAAACCATGAGCAAAATTATCCAACTCACGATTTGGAGCTCGCTGCCGTGGTACTTGCACTAAAAATGTGGAGGCACTACCTACTCGGTAACCTCGTACATTTATATACCTACCACAAAAGCCTCAAGTACATATTCACTCAGAAGGAGCTGAACATGAGGCAACGAAGATGGTTAGAACTGATAAAGGATTACGAGATAGAGATCCATTATCATCCGGGCAAGGCAAACGTAGTGGCAGATGCGCTGAGCCGCAAGTCACACGTCAACAATCTGGCCATCACACCGTTGGAAGAGAGCGAACCACCACTACATGTGATTCCACACGGAGCTCTCTACAACCTAGCTTTGATCCCCACCATCTGTGAAGAGATAGCGGCAGCCCAGAAGAATGACAAGGGCATGTCACATTTGCGGAGACGTGTAGATAGTGGGGAGCTGAAATGTTTCCGGAAAGACGGAGACGGCGTCCTATGGTTCAAGGACCGGATCGTCGTACCCCGTAACCCGGAATTACGGAAGAAAATCTTTGAGGAGGCTCACTTATCAAAGTTTTCTATTCACCCCGGCAGCAACAAAATGTATCAAGAACTCAGAAGCAAGTTTTGGTGGACACGGATGAAGCGTGAGACTGCAAAATACGTGTCCGAGTGTGATACATGTCGAAGGGTGAAGGCAGACCACATGCAGAAACCGGGACTGCTACAACCACTGGGCATTCCCGCCTGGAAATGGGTGGATGTGAGCATGAACTTCATCGTCGGTTTACCCATCACCTTGCAGAAACATGATTCTGTGTGGGTGATCATCGATCGGCTCACCAAAGTTGCCCATTTCATCCCGGTTAACACAAACTACAACGCCAAGAAGTACGCTGAACTGTACATCTCACGGATCCTATGCTTGTACGGCGTACCCCGTACTATCATATCGGATCGGGGCAATTTATTTGTGTCCCGTTTTTGGGAGCAGCTACACGCTGCCTTGGGGACGAAGCTGATCCGTAGTTCAGCATACCACCCGCAGACAGATGGACAAACCGAGCGGATAAATCAAATCTTAGAAGACATGCTATGAGCTTGCGCTATCAACCACGGCAAGAATTGGGATGATCACTTGCCGTTAGCCGAGTTCTCGTACAATAATGGGTACCAAACCAGCATCAAGATGGCACCTTACGAGGCGCTATACGGGCGGAAATGCCGCACACCACTGAATTGGTGTGAATCTGGCGAAAGGGTTACCTTCGGGATTGACCTTGTCAACAACGCGGAAGAAAAGGTTCGACTGATTCAAGCGAATCTAAAAGCCGCTCAATCCCGTCAGAAACAATATGCGGACCGGAGAAGGCGCCCATTACAATTCGAAGTTGGAGATCACGTATACCTACGGGTGTCTCCAATGAAGGGCGTAAACAGATTTGGGGTAAGAGGAAAGTTGGCACCCCGATACATCGGTCCATTCCAGATTACTGAAAGATGTGGATCAGTGGCATACCGGCTGAAATTACCAGAAGCACTTTCCGGTGTGCACGACGTCTTTCACGTTGCCCAGCTGAGGAAGTGTCTTAAGCTATCAACTACCATTCAGCTGGAAGACATTGAAGAACTGCAACCGGATCTCACCTATCGGGAGGAACCGGTGCGGATTATTGATGAAAAGACCCGAACCACACGCAACCGTACGTTGTGGTTCTACAAGGTTCTATGGAGTAATCACTCCATGGACGAAGCGACATGGGAGAGCGAAGAATTCCTTCGCACTAACTACCCCGAATTTTTCACGTCGCATATCCGGTAATTTTCCACCGTCCTCTCTCTCATTTTCACCTTATAATCTCGGGACGAGATTCTTTTAAGGGGGGAGGAATGTAAGGGCCTCAGTTTTTGACACACATTTGCAGTGTTCATCACCACACCACACACCTCATTGGAGGAAGGATGATGAACACAAATGAAGAGCAAGTAACAATTATCAACATGCTCACTAGAGAACAAACTCACACATTGCCAAAGTGGTATTTCACACATGTAATATAGATGGGCTGGACATATGAAAACTCCTACACTTTATTAAGAATGTCCATGCCAAGTTTCACCCAAATTCAAAACCATTTTGAGGTCATTTTGGGTATAGTTAGGAATAGGGCAGTTTGAAACCATATTCAAATTCAAACTGTTTTTACCACATGAATTTAAAAGTGGGAGGCATATTCTTACTCAGCACATTTTTGTGAGATCACACACCAATTTTCACTCCATTTGGAGTTGATCTTGACATGAGCTAAGTGGGAGAAATTCAAACTTTATTTGAATTTCAAACTGAACTTGTGCTGAAATTCATTCAAACCAAACCTCATTTGAACTTTGATCAATTCAAATGGCTCATGGGTAAATAATTTGAATTGCCAAGGGTAGTATGGGGTTCACTGTTTACAACAGTGATTAGGAGTAAATTTCAGAGGTTAAAACTGGAAGTGGGACCCACATGTCAGCCACTGCTCAGATCAAACCGACTGAGACTTTTTCACTCGGGTCGCCGAGCCGCAGCGGTGATCGCCACCGAGGGCAGCCGCCGCGCCAGCAGCTGCTTGCCCACGCGCGTGCGCGAGGCGGTGCAGAGCCTTTTTGAGGCGCCTGCCCCCCTCCCCGGCCGAGGCACCGCCGTTCTTCCCCGCAAGAACTCAGCGCCGGCTGAAAATTTCCGCAGCTGGGAATCGATCGGAGAACGCCGATCGCAGCTCCCTCCGTCCACTCCAGAGCCCCAGCAAGGTACTAGAGACCTTCCTCCGCCCTCCCCGTTGCTAGAATTCAGTTGAAACCGATTGATATCGGCTTTGCCGAAAGATCAAATTCGGGACTTGGAACCGCCGCACCCCGGGCTCTCATGGACAGCCCAACCAGGGCGTTGTCACGCCCGAGCCAAGGCACCCTTGGATGCGCCGGTGACCGGTGCTGCTCATCCCCGAGCCACAGCTCGAGTGGTTGCTCACCGGCGGCGAATTTCCACTTTTCCCCTTTCTGTGTGCAGAACGACCTTCGGGTACGATTCTGTTTAATTCGTGCTCTAGAAAGGATTAGAGGGCCTCAAACCGCTCTCACACGAGCTAGACACGGTAACGCACAAGTTGCCTTCACAACTCTGGGCCGGAGAACCCCTGTACCCGGCGTAATTTGAGGTCTACCAATGGCGGAATGAACGGTCGGCATCGGGCGCACGGTGAGGACCTAGTTCGGGCCTTCCCCGAGCTGCCTCGAGCTCATGTCAACCTTCTCTGAGGTCCAATGATGCTCCCCGACCGGTTTCCCAAGTAATTGAGGTGCTAGGGAAGTCAGCCGACATGGCCGAAGTCATTCCGAGGTGGCGGCTCGTCGCCGACCATGCTCCGGCCATTGTCATGAGCAGCTGACCCTAGAATCCTGTTCCCCGAGTAAAAGTAGGCAGGGGCGGCCAGAATCAAGAAGTTTGGAGCTGTACAGAAGCCGGCGGCGAGCTCTCCGGCGAGGTTCCTCGGCGGAGGGGCTCGGGCGTCGTGAGGTTGAAGAAGGGGGTGGACCCCAGCTGTCAGCGGGAGATATTTTGAATTGGGATCCGGCTGCGGCCGGGATCGGGTGTGCTGGCTCACAAAATCATTGTGGGCCGCGGTGTGCCGTCGCCTCGACGTGCGACACGTGTTCCCTGGGCCCACGCGCGAGTTTAAACTTTTCCCCGATTTTCAGATTTCCTTCAAACTTCAAATCCTCATAACTTTGGCTAGAAATCTCCAAATCGAGTGAACCAAATTTTGCTGGATTCAGCTCTCTGAGTACTTTCCAGCAAATCAAGTTTCACTTCATGAAATTCCTTATTTCTCCAGAATTAATTCCTTAAAATTTAAATTGTTAGGAATTTTAACTGGAGGATCCCTTGAAGGAAAATCCTGAAATTTTGCTGGGATGTTCACCAAAATATCCCTGAACTACCATAAAAATTTCATATCCATTTGAGCTCATCTGATCCACCTAATGGTGTGATTAGTGAAACTGTTCCAGAGTAAATAGAAAATGTTCAGAAACATTTTCAGAATTTTCTCTGAAATTGTTTAGCTCATAACTTTAGCTAGGAACCTTCAAATTAAGTGAGACCAACTCCATTAGAACCCTCTGAAAATCTAGTTTTCAGAAAGTCATAGTTTGTTTCATGAAAATTCCTAGAACACCCTAAGAGTTCCAATTAAGGTCAAGGACATAATTAATTGTGGAGGGCTCAAATGAGCTTTGCTGCAAATAAAACTTGACCAATTCTTTGTTTAGGTTGTAACCAAGCCACAATAAAAGTTTCACAGTCATTAGGTCTGTCTAGCAAAAGTTATAGACTTCACAACTTCAAACCTAATACAAATGCATTAAATTAATACATGTATTGTTTCTCTCATGTAGTCGCTAAGGTCGAGGAGGAACCCGAAGTCCTAGACTTCGTTACTCCGGAGGAGCAGCTAGCCTATGACCAAGACCAGCAAGGCAAGCTCAGGTTTGCATTAACCGTTTTACAAATTTTTATTGTTTTGAGCACATACTTGTTTCCTTTATTCTGTGCATTAGAGTCTTGTTTGGAAGCCCCACTGCATAGCCAAGAGAACCATGGGTTGGGTATAGGATTGCAAACCCCATTAGCTACTGCATTGCTAGGATAGAGTAGGATTCGGTACAAGTCGAGTAGTTGGAACTACTCGCGGGCATAGGCTAGAGGCACTCGACTCGGGTAGTGATAGCACATGAAACACATGGCAAGAAAATGAGACCAAGCGGAGAGTAAGGGCAGCAGGACTTTGGGGCCTGTGTGCTGTAGCTCCGCTTGTGTCGATTGAGGACCGAGCCATGTGCGGGCCTGTTGAACAAGCTAGAACAGTACCGAAGACCTACCGGCTATATGGGAACCGGGAAACTGATGTAACTCGGGTAGCTGGGTATTGAGGCATTGCCCGTCGTTCAGAGGGTAGGTTGAGAGCTTGAGGTGTAAATCGGCTGGCGGCACTGAGATGCGCGTGCAGAGACCTCTTGCTCGGGACGATGGGACCGGTTCAATATTTGGCTGACGGGTGAAAGGTAGTTGCGTACGGCGTCCGTGATGGTTGTTGTAGGCAACATCGAGTACGGGCGTACGTGACAGGTTGTTCGGGTAACCCTTCAGGTGTAAATTGATTATAATCGCCGTCCCTCGCGGTCAGTGAGTACCACTTGTTCACTGTACCGTGACGTAGAAAGAACAGGCTAGTTACATGTTAAAATGCTGCTGATTGAAAGATGGACTTTGCTTGTTAATGGTTTGTTGTAGTTTAGAGCTAATTAAAGTTCATTTCAACTTTGGGCAAAGTACATGAGAGAAATGCGTTTCTTGTTTGATTGCGGCTCTCTCATGTACCTTAGCGTAAGGTTCTCCACAACCTGCTGCTAAAACTTGAAAGTAAGGTTCTACTAATTAGGCGAGTCCTTGCAAATGATTTTTACCTCATGTAACCCATTACCCTCATGTAGAAGTTCCATGTTTAGGTGAGACGGGTCAGACTTGCTGAGCCTTCATGCTCACTGCTTGTGTTTGAAGCTTTTGCAGGGTTCTATGAGGAAGGGACTCCCGAAGAGGAGACGGAACCCCAGGAGGGGAACCCCATCGAGTGGGAGTCGTGCACGCCGCAGAGTTAGTGTGCGTGTGTGCTAGCAAGGACACGTTCGAGGGCTGAACGTGCACTTGATGCTTAGTCTACGCCCGCGAGTGTAGACTGAACTTATTTTGATGTAAACATGTTCATAAACTTGTTTATGTAATAAAATTTCCGCTTCCGCTTTGTACCTTTGACGTGTGTTATACGGTGCTGTGCAACGCAGCACCCCTCAGCGTGATCCTGGCTCGACAGGACCATTGGTGTCGTGTCATTTGTACTGAACGGTGAGAATCTGTCTATCGCTAACCCGATGCGAACATTTCTCGTATCACGAGAAAAATCTGGATCAAAACAGTCTAGCATCTTCCATGCATCACCGTCGGATGGATGCGTCATGAATTCTTTGTTCTCACGTTTACCTTCTTTGTGTCATATCATGAGTCTTGCGGTTCTTTTTGAAAGAAACAACCGCTTCAACCGAGGTGTCACAGGCAAGTAACGAAGCTGCTTATGTGCGACATCTGTCATCACATTATCGCCATCGTCATTAACAACTTTGACACACCTCGGTTTACCACATTTCAAGCACATGTTTTCGTTGGCCTCCTCTTTCCAGAATAGCATGCAGTTGTCTGGGCACACATCGATTTTCTCATTGTTCATACCGAGACCAGATATCCGGATCTTCGACTGATACATATCTTTAGGCGCTTTGTGAGGTTGTGGAAGGATATCGCATATCAATTTCATGATATCATTGTAGCAGTTGATAGAAAAAAAAAGTATTTAGACTTAATTGCCAAAAATCTGGTCAGGAAAGCAAGGACGGTCACATCTGTGTGTTCATGAAACGGCTATTGCGATTTCTTGTGCTCCTCAAAGAAATCATCTGCCTCCTTTGTAAGAGGATCCTCCACTTCCAGAGCTTATAGCATCTCATCCATCCTATCAACCCCCGTTATATCATCATCCTCATCCACTTCTACTGTGTATCGAGATTTAGTCTCGTCGTGGAAGGTCCACACCTCATAACTTGGCGTGAAGCCGTTTCAACATAAGTGAAACGAAAGTTCCAATCTGCTCAAAAACTTGGTGTTCCGGCATTTCGTACATGGGCACCGCACCTTATTATCTGTTGACAATGAAAATGCTCGATCCAAGAATTTATCTAACTTGATGTACCACACATCCGAGTGACCACCAGTTCTGCTCTTCCAGCCAGTATACATCCAACTACGGTCTTCACCCATGTTTGACTCTGCAGTTTAAAGCCAAAGAAATTATCGTTAATATATGCAGGATTTATCCTGCTTCTGACAAGACAAAATATCTGAAGCCCAACAAAATTTTGGCAGCATAACCTCGCTTCTTTTACACTGCACCCCCCAAAAATGGTGCAGTTCTTCAAGCTTTGGGGTAAACTATCCAACAACAAGGGAGGAGACAAGGAAATAACGAAAGAGAGGAATGAATGGGAGAAAACCACCCGTCGGGGCCCGCCGTCCACGCGCGGGAGCTTGTCGTAACTAACGATATCCTACTGACGAACGATGGTTACCGTCGCCAATTATGGCTTGGATGTGGGGACCACCCCGTGGTTCACCCACTCCAGGATCGCATAGGGTGGTGCCAGCGATGCGGCACCCAACAGCACACACAAAAAGAATAAAGAACAACATACAACTTTTTATTTGATATAAAACAGCGGAAGTATTTTACAAAACTTAATTAATAGCGGAAGTAATTTACATAAGTAGCCTCTCATCCTAACTATGCAAAAGTGCAGCCGTCCAGCCCGGGGACGCTACACACTAGCAGCATGGAACCGGAGATTCACGGCGGCGTGCAGGGATCCAGCTCGGCCGTGTACCCCGACGGGGGCATCGCCTCGTCCTCGGATCCCTCCTCATAACTCTCACCTGCACACAGCTCAAATATTGCAACCGTGAGCACGATGGCTCAGCAAGGCTTAACCGATAACCTAGTCATGGAACTCTACATGCAGGATGTGTAAGATAGGAAAAAAGGACTTTGCAATAAAGACACGCCTACATGTTGATCCTTACTTTCAGTTTTATAGCCACAGTTTATTGAGCCTTAGACAGCCCTCACATCGGAAGTCTACAATCAAACAAGAAACGCTTTCCTCCGATGTGTTGATGCCTAAAGTGGAATATAAACTTAATTAGCTCTATAACTACAGCATACAAGGTTTCCAGTCATTTATAATTCAATACAGCATATTCAATTGGCTGATTTCACTTCTTACTACGTCACAGTGCAGTGAACAAGCGGGTACTCAAATAACCGCGAGGGACGGTGATTGCAATCAAGAGATACCAGGATAACACGTCACATACACCCACTTTCAGAAGCGTGATTCAACACCCCTTCCTACTCTGTTGTATGCAACAACCTTTCAAAGGCAATCCAAATGCCGAACCGGTCCATCCGTAACGGGCAGGAGGTCCCCGCATGGAGCGTGACTGTGCCTACCGGCAGATTTACACCTTGCTACCCTCAACCCACTCCTATTTACGGTTGGGTAAGCCACGGCACCCAAGTTAAACCAATTACATCGGTTTCCTGGTTCCCATATGCCAGAATGCATCCGGTACTGTTCGATACTTGTCCAGCAGGGCCGCACACGGACGGTCCTCAACCGACACCAACAGGGCTATGCACGTGAGACCTCTGCTCACTGCATCCTATCCCCCCTGCTGGGTCTCATTTTCACAACTCAAGCCATTTTCTACCTCTTCTCATTTCGTGTGATAAGTACTATCTCGCGAGTAGCTTCCAACTACTCAACTTCTACCGGAATCCTAAACATTAGCATGGCATTCTCTACTCGTCGAGTTTGTAAACTAACCAACCCTTTATAAGAGTTAAAAAGGCTATGCAAGTGGGGTTTCAATCACCCTAACTCTAATGCATACATTTCAACCTAGACATAAGTGATACAAATGAAAAGCTTTATAAAAGGTACTTAAGTGCAAACCGGGGCTCGCCTGGTTGCGAGTTAAAGGGGAAGTCAGCTTCTGGTGGGAGGACGTCCAAGGGCTCCAGTGCGTCCTCAACTTCAGTCACTAAAGGAAATGTAGCAAAATATATGTATAAGTATTAAGGATTTATCAGAATTGAACTTCTATTCATAGCTACTGCTATTTAGGATCCTTAATTGGCTTTGGGATTTTTATAGTGAATACTAGATCCTCTAAGGATGATCTGAGCAAAATTTGGAGGAATGTCATTCCACAATGGGGTCTCCAAAATTCCCACAAGCACAAGGATTCTCTGAATTTTGAGCCCAAATCAGGAGCTTTGACATAGCTAATAGTGGAAGATCTGATTAGGGTAAGTCTCCATGGTTCTAACAAAATCTGTTTCACCATTTTTGGAGCTACCAGCAGAGATATATGAATTTTTGAAGTTGGACAGGAGTTCTGAAAAGTTTCTGTTTAAATTTGAATTTCCAAATAAAGGCTGAACTTTGGGAGGCAATTTAGACTACCAAATGAACTCCAATGAAGCTCAAATGTTTACTGGAGATCAGTGACTATGAAAAGGATTAGCTGTCCAAATTTGGGAATATTTCATAAAGAATTGCTCCTGTAATAAATCCCTAAAGGATTTACTAAAAACAATTCTACAGAACTTCCTGGGTATTTTCTTAGCAAGCAATTTGTTTCTCTGTGAAGTACTCCTCATGAGGGTTCCAACAAAATTGGTCCCACCCTTTTTGGAGTTTTATACACAAAGTTATGGATTTTTCAAACTTGAATAACTCTCTGTTTAAAAACCTACACAGAGACTCCGAGGGGGGCCCACTGTCAGATGCTTCTTCAACCTCCCGACAGTCCCCCACGCGCGCATGTTGGACCCGACAGTGGCACGCCGTGTTCTTGCCTATTTTCCCACCATTCTTCCTACGGTTACGTGCTACGTCACCCTTGGATCACAGCCAAACCGCCGGGCAAGGTTTCGGGCTACGAAAACGCCGGGAAACTCGTCGGCGACGGCGAGGCGGCTCGGTGGCGCGGCGCCGGTGATGACCCACACGTACAAAGCTTCAGCCGATGGTCTAAGGGGCCATACACCATCCCTGGAGCACGTAGAACATGATGCTACCCCTAGCCGGAGCTGAAAATGCCCGCAAATAGGAGCTCGACGGTGAACCGAGCCTTTTCAGCCGGCGGCGACGGATTCTCGTCGCTAGGGTTGTAGAACTGATGATTTGTATCGTTCTTCAGTGTGGGAGGGCGCTAGGGGTTCTAGTAGCTGTGTCTACGACCGGAGACCCGATGATCCAACGTGTGTGAAGAATTTCACGAAGTTAGGTCGGTCGGTTCTCCACGTGCACTGTCGAAAATATTCAAATTCCGGCTAGCCGGCGGTGGTAAAGTAACAAAGGACAGCGGTATGAGAAACTAGATCCTATGACGCACCTCTAGGTGGTTTTCCTCGTGCTGGGGAGGTCAGGGTCGATCGGACGACGTGAAACCGCAAGGTGCGGCGTCGGCTCTGCTTCGCTGGAGGAAAACCGGTTGGCACCGATCGAAAAAGGCCGGGCACGAGCCGTGGAGGTTCGGACGACGTTCAGTGAAGGTCGGCACACTCCCTGATCAGCTCAGCTGGGCGCTTAAGTGGCCGGAGGCCAAACAGCAACGGCGACAGAGGTGGCGCGTGGCGTTGTCTTCGTGAGCGCTCGAGCAGAGGCTGTGGAGTCCGTGGGAACTCGTGGATAAGTGATAACAAGCACTCGGCTGCTGCCTGATAACCCAGCGATTGAACCGACGTCGGGAGCGAAGCAGCTCAGTGGCTCGGTGGAAACGTCGGGCGACGGGTTAACCGGGAGCTGGCGTGCTGTGATCACCTGGGAAACAGAGAGAGAGGGAAAAAACAGATTTGTGAGGCTGACTGTTGGGTCCCACCTCCCCCTCTTTTAGTCAAACTTTTCTCTGATATTTTTCATCCAGCAACTTAGACTTAAATGCTTTACTTCACTCCAAAGTTAAGGTTTGAATTTGCTGAATTTAAAATGATTTTGAATTCTGGTTTGAAGTTTGAATTGGGTTTGATCATTTGAATTTGAACTTTAAATTCTCCATTTTGTGTTGTTCCAAAAACATAGCAAACCAGGCCCAAAATTTCTGATTTTTGGCATGGCTGTTAATTCAAATGTGAAGAACACATTTGTGGAACCAAATTTGCAATTTGAGGAAATTAGAATTTGAAACTGAATTTGAAATTCAGATTAGAGGGTTTCTTCTTTTAATCCCAAACAAATATTGAAACTCCTCCAAATAAGCTGAAATTTGGAAGGTTGAATATTTGGACTATGAAGACCCAAGTTATGAATTTAGATCTCCATGTTTGGGAGTTTTGGGAAGTTTGAATCCTCCCTTTGAACCTTCACCGTTATAATTCAAATTTTTAAATTCCCCTCATTTTTCCTAAGTGTCCATGAGCTGAATTTTCTTGCTACCACTTTTTGGGGATTTTACATCCCTCCCCCCTTAAAAAGAATCTCGCCCCGAGATTCCAAAGTAAAATCAAAGCGGGAAAAAACTTTACCGGGTATATGATGATAGCAAGTCCAGATAATTAGTTCGTAGATATTCCTCTCTTTCTCATGTCGCTTCATCAGCAGTATGGTTACTCCACAAGACCTTGTAGAACCATAAGGTCCGGTTTCTTGTGGCGCGAGTCTTTTCATCGATAATCCGGATCGGATACTCCGTGTACGTGAGGTCCGGTTGAAGAACTTCTATGTCTTCTGTGCGGATTTCAGCTGAGGGTTCGAGGCACTTCCTCAGCTGAGAGATGTGGAAGACATTGTGAATCCATGCGTGCGACGCCGGTAAATCCAAGCGATAGGCCACGGGTCCGCATCTTTCAATGACGGCGAACGGACCAATGAACCACGCGCAAGTTTACCCTTCACTCCGAACTGATGAACTCCCTTCATCGGAGACACACGGACATAAACCTGGTCCCCTATGTCGAAGTGGAGAGGGCGGCGTCTTTTATCCGCATAGCTTTTCTGATGAGATTGAGCAGCCTTGAGGTTGGCTTGTATTATTCGCACTCGTTATTCAGATTCATTCACAAGTTCAATGCCGTAGATAACTCGCTCGCCGGACTCGCACCAGTTGAGAGGTGTGCGGCATTTCCGGCTGTAGAGAGCTTCATACTGCGCCATCTTGATGCTAGCTTGATAGCCATTGTTGTAAGAGAATTCCGCCAACGGTAAATGATCGTCCAAATTTTTGCCGTGGTGGATGGCACAAGCGCGTAGCATGTCTTCAAGCACTTGATTCACCCGTTCAGTTTGACCATCCGTCTGCGGGTGATACTTGGAGCTTCGGATCAGTTTGGTCCCCAATGATGTGTGCAGCTGTTCCCAAAACCGAGAGATGAACAGCGCACCGCAATCTGAAATAATGGAGCGGGGAACACCGTGCAAGCACAATATCCTTGTAATATACAGCTCCGCATATTGCTTGGCCACGTACTTTGTATGTACAGAGATAAAATGAGCCGACTTGGTTAGTCGATCGACTATTACCCAAATCGAGTCATGCTTGTGAGACGTGAGAGGTAAACCAACAATGAAGTCCATGCTGATATCCTCCCACTTCCACGCCGGAATGTTCAATGGTTGCAGCTGTCCGGCTTTACGCATATGGTCGGCTTTCACACGCCGACACGTATCACATTCGGATACGTACTTTGCGATTTCTCTTTTCATCCGTGTCCACCAAAACCTGGTTTTCAGATCCTGGAACATCTTGTTGCTGCCCGGATGAATAGAGTACTTGGACAGATGAGCTTCGTCCAAGATTTTCTTCCGAAGCTCCATATCACAGGGTACCACTATACGGTTTTTAAACCATAGAGTGTCTTGTTCATCTCTTTGAAAGCATTTCATTTCGCCATTCTTCATCCTTCTCCGAATGTGCGAAATTCCCACGTCTTTCTTCTGAGATTCCATAATTTCCTCTCTGACACGACCCCACGGTCTTGTCGAGCTAGGATCACGCTGAGGGCTGCTGCGTTGCACAGCACCGGATAACACACATCAAAGGTACAAAGTGGAAGCAAAACTTTTATTACATAAAGTGGTTTATGAACATTTTTACATCAAAATAGGTCCAGTCCACACTCACGGGCGTAGACTACGCATCAAGTTCACGTTCAGCCCGTGAACGTGTCCTTGCTAGCACACACGCACACTAACACGGCGGCGTGCACGACTCCCACTCGACGGGGTTCCCCTCCTGGGGTTCCATCTCCTCTTCGGGAGTCCCTTCCTCATAGAACCCTGTAAAAGCTTCAAACACAAGCAGTGAGCACAAAGGCTCAGCAAGTATGACCCGTCTCTCCTAAACATGGAACTTCTACATGAGGGGTGATAGGTACATGAGGTAAAAACCAGTTACAAAGGACTTGCCTAATTAGTGGAACCTTACTTTCAAGTTTTAGCAGCAGGTTGTGGAGAACCTCACGCTAAGGCACATGAGAGAGCCGTAATCAAACAAGAAACGCATTTCTCTCATGTACTTTGCCCAAAGTTGAAAGGAACTTTAATTAGCTCTAAGCTACAACAAATCATTAACAAGCAAAGTCCATCTTTCAATCAGCAACATTTTAACATGTAGCTAGCCTGTTCTTTCTACGTCCGGTACAGTGAACAAGTGGTACTCACTGACCGCGAGGGACGGTGATTATAATCGATTTACACCTGCGGGGTTACCCGAATAACCCGTCACGTACGCCCGTACTCGATGTTGCCAACAACAACCATCACGGACGCCGTACACAACCACCTTTCGCCCGTCAGCCAAATATTGAACCGGTCCCATCGTCCCGAGCAAGAGGTCTCTGCACGCGCATCTCAGTGCCGCCAGCCGATTTACACCTCGAGCTCTCAACCTACCCTCTGAACGACGGGCAATGCCTCAATACCCAGCTACCCGAGTTACATCAGTTTCCCGGTTCCCATATAGCCGGTAGGTCTTCGGTACTGTTCTAGCTTGTTCAACAGGCCCGCACACGGCTCGGTCCTCAATCGACACAAGCGGAGCTACAGCACACAGGCCCCAAAGTCCTGCTGCCCTTACTCTCCGCTCGGTCTCATATTTCTTGCCATGTGTATCATGTGCTATTTCTACCCGAGTCGAGTGCCTCTAGCCTATGCTCGCGAGTAGTTCCAACTACTCGACTTGTACCGAATCCTACACTGTCTTAGCATTGCAGTAGCTAACGGGATTTGCAATACTAAACCCAACCCATGGTTTTCTTGGCTATGCAATTGGGTTTCCAAACAAGACTCTAATGCAAAGAATCGTAATACTCAAATAAGTGCTCAAAACAATAAAAAATTGTAAAAGGTTAATGCAAACTGAAGCTTGCCCTGCTGCTCTTGGTCATAGGCTAGCTGTTTCTCTGGAGTAACGAAGTCTAGGACTTCGGGTTCCTCCTCGACCTTAGCGACTACATGATATACAAGTACACATGTATTAATTTAAATGCATTTGATTGAATTTAAACTTGTGAAGTCTATAACTCTTACTAGACTAACCCAATGACTGTGAAACTTTTACTGTGGCTTGGTTACAACCTAAACACAGACTTGGTCAAGTTTTAGTTGCAGCAAAGCTCATTTGAGCCCTCCACAATTAATTATGTACTTGACCTTAATTGGAACTCTTAGGGTGTTCTAGGGACTTTCATGGATCAAACTATGCTATTCTGAAAACTAGATTTTCATAGGGTTATAATGGAGTTGGTCTCACTTAATTTGAAGGTTCCTAGCTAAAGATATGAGCTAACCAATTTCAGAGCTTCTCCTGTAGCTGATATATTGTGAGAAATGCAAGGGTGAGTACATGTCGTACTCAGCAAGTGCGGGAAAGTATGACATGTAGCTTAAACAAGATTGGAACAAAGGTTCATTGCAGCAAGCAAGTTTTATTTCACAATCACACGAAAGACAGCCTACAATGTCTAGGTGAGTTAATTACCAACATATCCAAGTAATTTATCATGTCCCATGTTTAATACCATCATACTTCATCATTTATAAAGTCTTAACCAGCCAATACTCATTCTCAAACTCATCTCATATTCACAATTTCTCATGATCAACACGTAATCACACAACGAAATCCAATATCATGATCATAACCAAAACCCGTCCCGAATGACATTACCATAACCATACCCGAATAACCATCCCAAGTTTTGCCTCTAATTATGGAAGTTGACCAGGTGCTGGTAACCAGCTGCATGGCTATCATGATAGTTTTACACTCTACAGGGGTGGCACCACTTTACCCACAAGTTTGTGATTTCGTCACCCGTCGGCGACTAGAGAAAACCTCCACTCTGCCACTACACAACCGTCGGTGTATGGCCAAGAGATCACAAAATAGCCTTTACAAAGGGGCTACTAGAATGTAAGGACCCACTGAGGTTTCACCGGCGGGGTTGAATCTCCATTCTCCCACCCACGGGCCCCCTCGTGTGCCATGCAGTTCCCAGGGCAGTTCTCCTCGACTCCCATTCCCCGTGCCATCCAATGGTCCATAACAAGCTAGCAACACACCTAGTTGGTTAGCTAAGCCGCACCATATTTGGCCTTGTGGTGGCATTGTTTTCCTGTCATTTCTCGCATGAACCGCTGTCCTTAGATCTAAGGCAAGCAAACCGCCATCTCATTCAACAACCACAAGCCAAGCTTGCATAGATCACCCCAGTTCCATACTTATTAAACATCATCATTTTCACATCATCTTTAATCCTCATGAATACAGTAGTTAAACAAGTTTATTTCAGTTTTCCCGAAATCTCGTAAGTTATGTGGTGCAAAAGAGAAAATGACACCATACCCGACTCAACAAGTTCCCGGCGACAAGGGTTTCTAACAATGCTAGTAAACTCCTACTAAAAGGGTTTACCATCATATTGACATGAGCATGCAGTTTTCACAAGCAAAACAGTTCAAAAACATAGGATCAATATGGTCAAGGGGCACTTGCCTTGCTCCCACGAGTTGTGCTGCTCGAGCTCTTCGATGTTTTGGTGCTGGAGGTCCTCATAGACGACCTCTTGAGTGTGTCCTTCTACTCACGATCACGTACATACAAGGCAATATAATCAATCAATACGATGCACACATTTTACTCAAGATGTGATGATGTGGATGCATGCAATCCTACAATGCAACCTACTCTAACCAGTTCATATATGCCCATACATTTTTGGGTAGGTTTCAGTGGAGTTTTGTGATGATCGGTAATGCTGGAAATCAATTTATGCGTGGCTATTATTCTAGCTCGGTATTAAATCAACTTGTCATAAAAACCTAAGCCGGGGACTGTCCTACTTACGTGCAGTAGCTCTTGGTCGCAAGGTGTGATGCAGCGGGGTTGAGGACGACAGCAGCGACATTTCTAGAAGGATGACGGCTCCTGCCTCTCTTCTTCCTCCTCTTGTAACACCCTCATATTCATCACCTTGCATTGCATCCATTTTCATGTAGAGAAGCATTTAAAAAGATGAAGAAAAGGAAGGAAGGAATATTGAAACAAACAAATAAATAAAAGGAAATAAAAATAGGAAATAATAAAAATAAATAGAAAAGAAATAAAAATAAAAATAAAAATAAATAAAGATAAACTTGGCCGCCCCTAATCCCCCCAATTTTCCCCAAATCCCCCTTAATTTCCCCCTATTTTCCCTAATTTCCCCAAAAATCCCCCTAGGGGATTTCCCCCCACATTGGAGGAATTTTACCCCAAAATTGGCTGCACCAAATCCCTAGGAAATTTTCCCACTTTAGGGATTCTATTCCCCCCCTTGGCCGCACCCCCTAAGGGGGAAGAAACCCTAGCCGCCCCACTTTTTCTTTTTTTTTGGATTTTCTTTTCACCCAAATAATTTCAGCCCTTGGTGGAAAATATTTGATTAAATCTCAGCCCCTAGCTCCCACCTCTTCTCAAATTAAATCTCAGCCCTTGAATAAAACAGTTGCTGAAATCCTAGCCCCCATGGCTATTTTCCCCACTTATAAATAAACCCCCCCCCCTAGCCGCCACCCCCAGCCCCCCAAAACCCCTGGCCGCTGCCTTCCCGTGCTGCCAAGCCTTGGTCGTCGCCCCCTGCTGGAGTTTGGCCACCGTCGGAGCTTTGCCCCGCCTCGCCATCGCTGGAGAAGAAGACCCCGGCATCCTGCCCTAGTCGCAGCTCTATTCTGCTCCAAGGAAAAACCCCAGCCGCTGCCATTGCAAGGGAAAAGGGCCAGCCGCAAGGAGGAGAGGAGGAATAAGAGAGGTAGGTTCCCGTCACCCCTGTTACCACATCCCTGCTGTTGCTACGCACCCGTTTTCCTCCATCCCCTGCGAGCAGGTGCTACAGCACGTAGGTAGATCACATTCCGGTTAAGTTTTGACGGTGGAATTGATCTACTGCTCGAGTTAAGATCATAACCACATCCACACTCGTTTCTAGCAGCCTCATTCATCGTAAAGCCCCAAGAAAGCTTACTAAAACTTGCAAGAACCCATGCAAACTGATCACTATAGGCTGCACTATAGGAGTTGCATTCATCCACATCATTGCATCTTGAGTAAAGTTTGTGCATGACAATTGATTGCTGTATTATTTGTATGTACGTGGTTGTGAGTAGAAGAACACGCTCAGGAGGCCGTCTACGAGGACCTCCAGCACCAAGACTTCGAGACGCTTGAGCAACACGAACCGTGGGAGCAAGGCAAGTGCCCCTTGACCATATTGAACCTGAGTTTTTGAACTGTTTTGTTTATGAAAATTACATGCTCGTATGAACTTGATGGGAAACCCTTTAGTAGGAATTTACTAGTTTTTTTAGCCGCCCTTGTCGCCGGGAAACTTGTTGAGTCGGGTATGGTCATTTTCTCTTTTGCATCGCTTAACTTACGGGATTCAGGAAAACTGAAATAAACTTGTTAGCTACTGAACTCGTAAAGATTAAAGATGATGAGAACTTGATGATGTTAATGATCATGGAATCGGGGAGATCTAGGCAAGCTTGGTTTGTGTAGGATCGAAGAGCACGTGAAAAGCTACCAGAGGGGGGGTGAATGGTAGATTAAAACTTTTCGCAGCGGAAACAACAAAAACCCCTCAGCAAAAAATCAATCGGTTAAAGAAACCGTGTGTGCAAGTGTTTTCAAATGTGTTCAACCATGACAAATCAAGTAGATAGGTAGATAATCAAGTCACGGATCCAATGCAACAAGAATCACTTGAAAACACGAAGTAAAACTTGACATACGATCAAAACATTAAACGAAGATCAATCTGTTCTACCCGATATAAAACAGATCTGCAACGCTGCAAAGAAACTCGTGTATCTCCAAAACTAGAGATCCGAAGCTCGTGAAAATTTCAAATATGATAGATAATTGAGTTGTGAAGACAACCCAAAAAGAATCACGTCAATCGGATCTGTAAAACTCGAGTTATGAACGAAACACCGAAGCAACGTTGGTCTGTCCAGAAACTCGGCGAGAAAGACTTGACGAAAAACAAGTCGGACGAACAAGGCACAAAAGCTCCTCGAAACTATGAACTTTATTCAATAGAAACACAAGAGGAACAGCCCAAAGTCGTGCACCACGAGCTCTGGCCTCCCTTGCTTATATAACCAGATCTATGGCCAATCCAATTCAAACTAGAACTCCTACTCCTACTTGGATTCAAACTGTAACTTTCCAATACTGCTCAAGACTCTTCTATACGCAGATAGAAGCAATCTTAAGACTTCCAAACACCTTAGGAACGTCCCAAACATTCCTAAAACAACTCAAATTCGTGACCCACACGAAATCCTATCATAACCAACTCAAAACTTTCCATATTTGAGTCAAACATGACTCAGCCGCAGCCTGAGTCCATAACCTAGTCGGTTGGACCTTTCCGACCAATTCTTTACGTCCACTTCTCTTCATCACGCCTTGTAACAATGTTGCCACGTCCATGCACACCTTGCACACGTGCAAACACCTTCCAACGACGTACACGCAACCTTCATATGCACTGCCCTTGATCCAAACATGCTGCGCGACCTCCCGATCAACTCAACCACAGCTCCTCCCGAACTTGGTTGTTGGAACCTCATCTCCTCCCTGAGACTAGTCCAAGGATCCCGTCACCAGCCATGTCTTGAACTCAATCAACACCTGCACATGAATAAACAACCAATTCTTCCGAGCACAAGTCCTCGACTTGACTCACGTTAGTTCGAAAACCACAACACCTTACATGAGCACGTCACATAAGCATGTTGCAAACCATATCAAATGATAACATCCATAACCACCAAAACACACCAAAAACTTAGCAAATTAATACTAAGCAAACCTTCCCATAAAGCAAGTTTGAAACATTGCGAGTTAAAAGCAAAAACAAGACGCTGCAGTTCTACGAGTTGAACTTCACGGGGGCTCCCTAAAAACAAGCTTCGAACCTCACAGAAGCTCTCCGGACCTTGCAGGAGCTCTCCAGACCTTGCCAACACTTGGCGGACCTAACAAAGAACTTGTCGGACCTTTCCACAGAAGAATGTTTTGGCAATATTCAAAACTTTGAATGTTAATGCTAACTTTTATCCTAATTGCCAATGTATTCAGCACACATAGGTCTCACAATCTCCCCCTTGATGAATGCATTGGCAACACCAATTAAAATCCGAACATTGGCTTATGAAAAGTTTTGAAAAGCTTTGAAAACTCATTTCTCCCCCTTTATTAATTTCTCCCCATTTTTTAAAATCAGAGAAGGAAGAAAGTGTATAACATATGCAAAGTGTAAAAAAATCTCTCCTTATACATATTTCTCCCCCTTTGACAATGTATTCAGCAAGGTTCAAAAGAGAAATTTTTAAATGTTATGAGCATACAAAACAAAGCTCATCCAAGTCATACTATCAGGTTACTTACACTATCACATCAATGAGATACATAAAGTAGTGTAAGCCATGCTAGAGATCAAATGTATTTTTTAGTTTAAGCAAGTCATGATCTCCCTTACTCAACTATTTCAAAACCTGAAAACATGACACTTGTTGCTGCATTTTTATTATTCATAATCATTTAAGGCACAAAGTTGATCATATGATATTTGCAAGAGATTATATGCCGCATCAGCCTTATTCTAACCAACCAAGCCAAGCCTATGTCATTTGACAATCAGAAGCTTAAGGACATGGTTTTAGTCATACACAATTCCTCCCAAGTTCATATCTTAGTGCAATGATAAGCAATCTCAAAAGAAGAAGTGCGATGCATGCATATTCTCTTGATCTTTTCTCAATTTTTTATTTGAAAACTCAACATGTGAGCTGATCACTTGATTAATTTTTTATGATTAAAAGCACTTGTGAGCACGCAACAAGTTCAAAACAGCAAGAAAGTTTGATCATGAACAGATTTAGTGTAAGTAATTATTCCAATTACTAGTCATGGCAAAAACTACAAAATGTATAACATGAGTAATGTAGTAAGAACTTTCAGCCTGTAAAAGGAATCACAAAGTCATATATGTATGAAATACAATGCTCATATTATTTTAGTTTCAGATTCACACATAGACTTTCAAAGTTTCAAAAACTCCCCCTCAATTTAAGCCATGAGGATGCATAACCCCTATTTCACTACGAATGAAACAAAAACGAGTGAAATCCAAAGGTTTTGTAAAAAAATCAGCCAATTATTGTTCGGTACCGACATGGTGAAGCACAATGTTTCCTTTTTCAACATTATCACGAAGAAAGTGATACCTAATGTCAATGTGCTTAGTTCTAGAGTGTTTCACGGGGTGTTTAGCAATACATATTGCACTAGTGTTATCACAAAATAGTGGAACACTATCTAAATCAACCCCATAGTCCTTAAGTGTTTGAACAATCCAAAGGATTTGTGAGCAAGCGCTAGCCGCAGCTACATATTCAGATTCGGCCGTGGATTGTGCAACTGAACTTTGTTTTCTAGAGGACCAAGCAACAAGTGAATTACCAAGAAAATGACAAGCACCCGAAGTACTTTTCCTATCAATCCTACAACCCCCAAAATCAGCATCCGAAAAGGCTTTCAAAGAAACGGTTGAGGAAGAAGGAAGAAAAATGCCAAATTCTTGAGTTCCATGTAGGTACCTGAGAATCCTTTTGATGGCTTGGCGATGTGAAGCATGTGGAGAAGCTTGAAAACGTGCACAATGACATACGCTGAATTGTATGTCCGGTCTTGACGCCGTGAGATACAAAAGTGATCCAATCATACTTCTGTATTCTTTTTTATCGACCGGGTCACCATATTCGTCAAGTTCAAGTGTTGTTGCTGTTCCCATTGGTGTCCGAAGAGGCTTGCATTTGTCCATGTTGAAGCGCTTAAGAAGGTCTTTTGTATACTTAGTTTGATGCACAAAAGTTCCTTCTTTTGTTTGCTTGATTTGCAGCCCCAAAAAGTATGTGAGTTCTCCCATCATACTCATCTCAAATTCTAAACTCATCATAGCTGAAAACTTGGACACGAGATCATGAGAAGCACAACCAAAGATAATATCATCCACATACACTTGAACGAATAATGAGTCATTGCCATGCTTAAGTACAAAAAGAGTTTTATCAACCTTGCCCATGGTAAACCCCTTTTCAAGTAAGAATGTTTTTAACATATCATACCATGCTCTAGGGGCTTGTTTTAGACCGTGCAAGGCTTTGGACAGTTTGTAAACATGATTAGAAAAATTTGGATTTTCAAAACCCGGTGGCTGCTTAACATAAACCTCCTCCTCTATGTAGCCATTAAGAAAAGCACTTTTAACATCCATTTGATATAACTTGAAACCTTTAGATGCGGCAAATGCTTATAAAATTCTTATAGCTTCTAATCTAGCAACAGGAGCAAATGTTTCATCAAAATCTAGACCTTCAATTTGAGTGAAACCTTGAGCAACCAACCTAGCTTTATTCCTAACCACAACCCCATCCTCACTTTGCTTATTTTTAAATACCCATGTAGTTCCAATTAATGTGTGACCTTGAGGTGGAGGTACAAGTTTCCAAACATTATTTCTTTCAAAATTTTCTAACTCTTCTTGCATGGCATTAATCCAAGATTCATTAGTGAGTGCGTGTGATATATCCTTGGGTTCAAAAGAAGCAACAAAAGCATAATGAGCGTGAGAGTTTGGATCGCAAAACCTGGACCGAGTGACTCATTCATGCAAGCTTCCAATGATTTGTTGTGGAGGATGACTTTTGAGTACTCGGAGGGGAGTAGACACTTCACAAGCACCTTCTTCTTCATGTTCGGACCTTTGATTAGGAGAGCTTGTTGATTGAGGAAGGTCCGAACCAGCAGTAGTGACTGTTGGTGCTGGTTGTGGTGCAAAATCAGCAGCTTGATCGTTATTTACTTCCGAGTTTTCGGGCAGTGCACCACTTCTTCATCTTCTTCAATAAAAATACTCTCCCCCTGCGGATATGGATCCGGACCTGCAATATCGGAGCTAGTACTTGGGCTAGCTTCATCAAAAGAAGCCTCGCAAGTCTACACAATTTTGTTAGTGTCAAGTAAAAGCACACGGTAACCTCTAGTATGAGATGGATAACCAAGAAACATGCCATCAACAGATCTAGCTTCAAATTTATCAAGATTACCATGTTTCTTAACAAAGCATTTGCAACCAAAAACCCTAAAGTGTGTAACACTAGGCCTATGTCCAAACCGGAGCTCATATGGGGTTTTTCCAAGCTTAGCACGCAAGAAAACACGATTTATAACAAGCGGTTGCAATTGCATCAGCCCAAAATTTCCTAGGAGTTTGATATTCATCAAGCATAGTCCTAGCCATCTCAACTAAGGTCCTGTTCTTTCTTTCTACGACACCATTTTGTTGTGGTACATAGGGTGAAGAGTATTGATGATCTATTCCATTTTCAGCACAAAAGTGATCAAAGGATTGGTTTTTAAATTCAGTTCCGTTATCACTTCTAATTGCTTTTAATGATCCTGGGTGATCAATAGATAATCTAAGAAATAAAGTTCTAAAATGACTAAAAGCTTCATTCTTAGATGCCATAAAATAAACCCAAGAATATCTGGAATAATCATCAACAATCACAAGCACATACCATTTACCTCCGAAGTATTGAACACGTGCCGGACCTACTGTGTCAAGATGTAAAAGTTGTCCCGGTTCAGCTGTCATGGTCATTGTGAGAGGAGCATGTGAACCTGCAACAAACTTAGCATGTCTACAAGAAGAGCACACAATATCATTGTCCTTTTTAAGCTTCGGCAGCCCACGTGCGATCGAGGGCACTAACACGAGTGAGATGATCAAAGCCTATGTGACCAAGTCTACGATGCCAAAAATATAGATCCTTTGTATCATTAGCAACTAGACACCGATGCTTAGAAGTTGACAAATCAAAATCAGCTTTAAAAACTCTTCCAAACCTAGACATGTTAAACAAAAGCTCACCTTTTGAATCTACAACCTTGCAGCAATTTTTAGCAAAGCTAACCTCTAGATTTTCATCTAGCAATAGTGAAACCAAAAGCAAGTTGTATTTCAAATTTTTAACAAGTGCCACATCTTTCAAAGTGTAGAGATTGTTTACTCTAACCGAACCTTTAGCAATTATGGGAGTAGAAGAGTTATCGGCGAAAGTAACATTTTCTACACGTGACACAAAAGAGAGAGAGGAGAACCATTCTTTGTTACCGGTCATGTGGCGTGAGCAACCTGAATCCACAATCCAAATGTTCTCCTTCCTCAAACGTGAAACCTACACAGCAGCACAATACGTCGATGACTCAATACTGTGGGGTTAGTTAAAAGACTTTTAGGAATCCAGTACTGAGTCACACGCCGTCCAGCAGGAATAACACGCGAAAGCTGAGAAGGTACAGCAGGTTTATGAGCCAAACATCGAAAATTTTTGTTCCCAACTACTGACTTAGAAGATGTGTTATATGTAGCACAAAAAACAGTAGGTCCGGGACCAAGTTTTTGACTCATTACAGCAGGTTGCAAGCTCCGAACATTCGGTCTAGCAGATTTTGCTTGGTTGTTATGTGATCTAGCAAGTATTCTTTATTTCTTATCGTGTTTAGCTAGTCTATAACAAAAATCCATGACATGACCATCTCTACCACAGTAGGTACAATAAAAAATAACCTTATTATCATGTCTAGATGAGCAAGCAACACGTTTATTAGAACCCGAATGGGACAGTACTCCTGCAGATTTGAAAATCACCTCTTTTTGTCTAGGAGCTGTTTGAATCAAACCACTTCCTAATGACTTTACAACTTTAGGTGGGTGTGCCTTAGCATGAGCATGAGAATTAAAACCTAAACCAATTTTATCATTACAAGACTTGGAAGAATTCAGCAGCAAGTTTAGTTTCTTATTTGCATTAGAAAACCGATCTAGTGTCCTATGCATGTCATCAAGTTTATTGGACAGATCAAAGCAGTTTTCACATGAAGTTTTTCCTTTTAGTTTGCAGTTTGAACAATATTTAACTTCATGCACACGTAAAGCATTGTTCAAAATAGAAATCTCATTCATAGCATCATTTAGTTTCTTATTCAGATCATCACATGAAGAACAATGCAAATCAATTGTAGAACAACAAGCATCTTTCAAATTTTTATCATTAAGTGCAGCAAGCTCTTTGTTTTTTTCAATTTCAAGTTCAAGTTTATCAAGTGTAGATGCGTGTGCACTTCTTAAAGAGGATAATTGTTTATAAATCAAATCACATGAGGAACAAGAATCATCACTAGGAATCAAAGTTTTTAAACGATTAATTTCAGATTCTAGTGGTTCAATTTTAACAGCATTGTTCTTAAGTTTTTTATCCTTTTTCTTTAATATAACAGTGGCACGAGAAATAGCATCACACATTTCTTCGCAAGTGGGACATACCTCTTCATCGTCGCTGTAATGTTCTGCCTCCTCGGAGCTTGAACTTGACTTGCTCGCCATGCAGCACATATTTGCCATAGCTTCTTCATCTTCATCACTACCGGTGTCCACATCACTTGAGCCGAAATCTTGAAGTGCAGAGATCATACTATGCACTATGTTGCGCATTAATAAATCTTTCTTATTCTTATTCTTTGCAAACGATTTCTTCGGCCTTGTTTGCTTTTCTTCACGTGAAGTTGGACCTGAAAGGTTAGGGCACTCCGTACGAAAATGTCCTGTCTTACCACATTCAAAACATCGTTGAGGTCCGGAGCTTCCTCTCCTTCTAGTTCTCACATTTTGCAATGCTTTTGAGAACCGAGTAGAGATGAGTGCAAGCTCTTCCTCTGGAAACTCTTCAATCTGTTCAAGGGTTAGAGAGGACAGCAAAGAGAGTGCACCACTAGATGATGATTGACTAGAACTAGACATGTCACGTTGCGAAACAAATGCAATAGACTTGTTGGGGTTTTTACGTGAGATGATGTCAATTTCATGAGTTTTCAATTTAGAATAAAGCACGTCTAAATTAAGAGAACTCATGACAGTAGATTCACGAATAGATGTAACTTTCATCTCCAAAATTGACATATCTAATGCTCCTAACAATTGTCTAGCATTTTCAGCATCTGAAAAGTTAACATTGACACAACGCAAGTTGCTGAGAATTTTATTAAAGCAAGCAAAAAGGTCGTCAATTGACTCACCGGGTTGCATCTCAAAACGCATGTATTCTTTCTTGAACATATCTTGCCTTACCTCCTTGATCATATTGGATCCTTCATGGTAGTCATAAAGAGCTTTCCAAACATCATATGCAGATCGGAGGTGTGCAACATGGTCGAAGTCGCTTTGAGTCAATCCTTGGATGATCAAGTTGCGAGCCTTGTTGTTGTTGTCAACATCTCTCATGTTCGCAGCCGTAACTTGATCATTGGGTGGTACATCGAAGTTCCAGTAGACCTTTTTCCCATATGGCGAAGCCTTGCGCCTTGTCACACCCAGTTTTTCCGAAGAACAACCAAGTGAATATCACATGTATGCCAGGATCATTTTCTCATACATGTGATGACAAATAGTGAAGCATCATTTATTACAAGACACGTGTCGAATATAAATAAGTCTTACATAGCAAATGTCTAGATGGACAATAATAAGTTCATCACAAGTAAATAAACTAGCAGCGGAAAATTTATTCTTGTGGGCTCCGTCACAGGCGTTGCCCAGGGGTCTCCATGAACCTAGAAACCTTCTTCGGGTCCAAAGTCTTGGTCATTATACACCACCTCATTATCTTGACCTGAGCAGCAATATAAACCAACAAAATATGCAAGGTTGAGTACCAATGGTACTCAGCAAGTGTGGGAAAATTATATCATGCATGGCTAGAACAAGGAGAGGTTGAACTCATGGTTAAAGCACTACGCAATTACCTATCACCTTAGCTTATTAAGCACCTACATTACTACATAGGTGAAATGGTCCCAATCTCCCATCCCATCATCATAATCCAATAACCATAACATCATTTCTAATGTTAAGCTCCCCGCTTAACATCCTTAACTTCCAAAATCATCACTCCTCTAATCATGAATAAGTCCAAGCCGCTCTTGACCATGAGCACGGCTGTCATGACAGTTTTGACTCTGTAGAGTTTGTACCACTGTACCCACATGTAGTGATTTCATCCCCCGTTGCCGGGTGGACTAAAAGAACCTCCATTATGCCAGTGGCTACGAACCACATTCACACTTCCCAGGTGTGTAGCCAGGAGATCACTACGAAGCCTTTACAAAGGGATTCCCGACGAGCCTGGGCCCACTGAGGTTTCACCCCTAACAGCATACACGAGGCTCCAACCCCGCTGCAGTGGCCCCCTCTTGAGCCTTGCGGTTCATATGGTAGTCCAGCTGACACCTACTCCCCGCACCATCCAACACACCCATACTACGCCGGGGATACACCTAATTAATTGGCCAAACTGCCCCATCTCAGCATGTGGTTGGCACGGTAAAGCCAGGTTACATGCTCCATGAACCGGTCCTTAGGATCCAGGCAAGTACTAAACACAAACCCGAGTCTCGTGCACCCAGCACACAACCAAAACATCCAAACTTGTCTTCATCCCTACCTCTACATAACTCACAATATCTCATTCAAGAGTATGGTAAAATAAAATGATGATCTCATATCCCAAATATCCCATTCTAAGCATGGCTAAGCATATGCATAATAATAAATGACATGATAAAATAAATCCCACCCAAGCTACAAGGAAACAAGGTAATGCAATTCTAGGGAAACTTCCTAGCATGGGTTTCATATTTTCAATTGACAATGCACATAATTCTATCTACACATCCTAGTATAGGATCAAAGTGGTCAAGGACACTTGCCTCCTTCCTGCTGCTCTTGAAATGGGTAGTCCTGATCTTGGAAAGGAATAACTTGCTCTTGAGCAGGTTCTACATCATACCATCACACATAGCAAAAGAAAAACAACAATCCATAAGACATAGTTCACACTTCCACTTCATTCAAACCACACATTCATATTTATGAAAGTCATTCACCATTATATGTATTGTGGTTACTCTATATGTGTTGATTTGTGGCTTGCATGCACTTTTAATCATGTGTATATGACTCCTACTTTTGTGTTCACATTTATACTTACATACTATATATATGAGTTTCCAATTTAAATAAATTCCTTATATTCAATTACTACACCTTTTAGCTACCAAGTATGCATGAAAGGTATTTTCCTACTCCATATGTGTCTTCAGATCTTCTACCAACCCTAAACTGAATTCTTTGGATTTTGGAAACTTCATTTATCATTTTCTAGTTATTTATACCTAATTTGCTATATTTTCAGATTTATTTCTTATGCCTAAATGTGAACTTTATTATAAAAATAGTAAGACACCCCATCTAAACAGAATAGGTTTTGGATCTAAAATATTAAATAATATATTTTTGAACTTCTCTTCTGATGTGAACTATTTTACATTTATTTTACTAATTTTCAGAAGTATTCCCTACTTAAGAATATGTCCCTATATCTAATAAATGTGAATAATCAGTTAAACAGATTCATTTCAGCCAAAAATCTATTTTTATCTCACTCCAAGGTTTTCCAAGTACTAGGAAAGTTTTTAATTTGAATTGACAATATGTTTGTCCCACCTTTTATATTTTAAATTAGCCACATATTCAAATTCCTAATTTTAATATCAACTAGGGTTAAAAAGGTAAACTCACCCCACTACAGGGTCTACAATATTATTTTAAGAATTTTCAGGGGTCTAGCTACACATAACAGAGGGGTTTTTCCTAATTTTTATTAAGTCCAGGGGTCAAAACTGACTTTTAAATGAATTTACATGATTTTCTAAACTTCCAGGGGCTAGAGCAGAAGTTTCCGGGGCTAGCTCTTATTTTCCGAGAACCCAGGGGGTAGCGCGTAAGAATTCCAGTCTTTATAACGCGGGGCTGACGTGGACCGTCCGATTTAAAACAGACGGCTGAGATTATAACGCCGAACCGGTACGCGGGGTTTTAAAGTCTACCGTGCGATTTAAAATAAACGGCGCACAAGCGGCCACGTCGCTCTGATCGAGCGCGGGCGGCGCTGCCGGCTGCGCACGGCGGCGGGAGGCGGCGATCTCGCCGGAGAGTTTCGGATCTTCGGGAATTCTTCCTAGAACTGTGATTTTATGGCATAGATCGGTGGAGGGGAGGTCGGGGATCTCACCTCGGGGGTTTTCTTGAGCTCGGAGGTCCTGGAAAACGACCGGCGACGAGGTCCGAAGTGAAACCACAGCGAAGCTCGTCGGCGCTGTGTTTGAACCGCAAGTCACCGAGTTTTCTGCAACTGCAAGGTTCCCCGGAGGCGGTGGATCAAGACCAGCGAGTTAGATCAGAATTTCCGAGCTTAGATCGGCCAGAATTCGCCGGAGAAGGCTCGTGTAACACCCACATTTTTTCCCCTTCCTCTGGCCCAGCCCACATTCACCCTCCCCCAAAACCCTAACATTTTTTTCTCTCTTTCTCCTTTCTTGCTTCTTCTCCTTCCTCCCGAACATCTCTCTCGCTCCACCGCCCACCTCCTAGGCGCCGCCTCCTCCCCGGGCGCACACCCACGGCGCCTCCTCCCGATCCACCCCGCCGCTGCCCCCCCAGCCCACCAGCGCAGCCCTCCTCCTGACCACAGCACCTTCACCGCCCCGGTGCCAGTGGCCGCCGCTCCCTCCTCCCTTAGCAAGCCGCTCTCCCTCAGCCTCCCGGCGCCCGACACCTTGCCCCACCCTCGGCGAGACGCCTCGCCCCCTCCCCACCCTGGGCCCGCGCCCGATGGCCCGGCCAGGTCGCCCCGCTACCCCGCGCGCCGCCTCGGCACCGCTCGTCCTCGGCCGGTGCGCCCACTCGCCTGCTGCCGCGCTGCAGCCCCTCGGGCTCCTCCCACCGGGCGCGCTCTGCCCCAACCTGCCTTCTCCTCATCGTTGCTGCGCTTCGGAGCTCCACCAACCTCGCCGTCGCCGCGCCTCCATCTCGCGCCCCCCCTCCACAGCGCCCGACCGGCAAGCACTTCGCCCCCGCCTCTTCCTCAGCACCTCCCACATGGCTTACCCCGCGCCCACCCCTCAGATCTTGATGTGGTGCAAGCTCCCCGGCGACATGTATCGGACTCGCGTCATCCGCCTCCGTGCCGCTGCGCCACCTTCCCCCTCGGTGAGTGCCGCCACTGGTTCTCCCTCGCCCTTGTTCCTCTACTCCTGAGATGCTAACGCGAAGGGCTACCCCGTATGGATTGCGACAAGCTTCCCCGAGCTTTCACCGACGCCGATCGACGCCAGAACCTTCAACCCGACGGTCTCCGAACACATCGCCGCTGCGGAAACCACGAAGAAGCCCCATAACTCTGGTGAGTCTTACCTCCCCTCGGCTGCGTTCTTCTGTTTTTCGTTGTTTCACCCCCTAGCTAACCACACCCGAGCCTTTGTCATGTATCAGGGAACGTCACCGGCCCGAATCCTAAGCCGTGCCCTGCGAAGGCCGAGGCCTCTCACCGGTTCTCTGTGTCGCCAGCGCCCTCCACGCTACCCCTAGCCCCGACCGACGCCCTCACCCCCCTCGGACCCGAAGACCCTTGGTGAGTTGCCCCAACGCTCTTCTTCCATTTTCGATGTTCACCTAGCCGTAGAAGGCATTGTAGGCGTAGATCCATAGCTCCGGCGAGCTCTAACGTTGGGTTCCTGGCGCTCCGCCGCTCGGACTAGCCGTCGACGGCCGGAATCGGCCGAGGTCTACCCGAGTCGTTCGGTCTCAGCCAACGGCCGAGATTAGAACACCCGGTACTCCTTCGCTGTATAAAATCGCCGCCGCCTAGATCAGATCCAAGGATTCACATTTAAACCCCTTTTCCTACGACCATTTTGCATATAACCCTCTGTATTAATGTTTCAGCCCTAGGAAAATTCTAAACTTGATCATCTAACCCCTGTATTAATTTGTACATACATAAAACACCCCCAAACCTGCTGAAATTTTACGAAACACGTTAGGGTAATCTGAAAGGACACTTTAACCCCTGCACCTTGCTGTAAATCAACACATAAGCCCCTTGTAGGTGCTGAATTCCCAAAATAACCCCTGCAATGCTACTGTTTTGACAATAAAACCCTCTTAGCCATGCTGAATTTACACAAAGCCGTTAGTACATGCTGATTTTATGTGTTAACCCATAGACCCTACTATTCTTACACAAAAGCCCCTAGTTATTACCAAAATTACCAAAATGACCCCCAACATGCTGCATTTACAAAACAGCCCCTGCATAGCATTGGTAATACACTCTAGCCCATGATTGGTTGCTGCAATCATCTCATAACCTTTAGATAGTTGCTGGTTTACATAGGATACTAACCCGTGGACTTAGGGATGCATAATAATACATGAAATATATAATAACATTGTCATCTTGCGTAATCATAAGAAATTGATGACCTAAAACAGAATAAAGAGCCAACACGCGACAACTTAATAAGTTTAGCTTGTATGTAATATACCATAAATGCATATGTGGTAGTGTTACTCATTGTTTTCTTGATATGTGTATTTCACGTGTGATGGCGTTCGACCTGCAAACTCAAGACTTCGAAGATCAAGAGTTCGACCACTAGACTGAGCAATGTTATAAGAAAAAGGCAAGTGCCCTTGACCATTTTGCACCTTTTTAGGAATTTAGTTAGAATTGCATGCTTAGGTCTTAAATTGAATCCCATGTGTTGGAGGTTTACTAGCATTTCCAATATTTGCCTTGTAGCCGGGATGGGTAGTATAGGGTTTACATTTATATCATTATTTTCATGCTTAGCCCTACTTAGTAGATGGGATGGGAGTAATTTACATTAATGGTTAATTATCATGATCATTGAGATGTTGTGTGGAGATATAAATATGGTATATATGTGGTGTATGAGGTGGGTAGTGTAGGGATCTAGCAGGCTGGTGGGATACGGTGGGTGCTGAGTGCACGAGACTCGGGTTTGTGGTTAGTTAGCCTGCGTAGATCCTAAGGACCGGTTCGTGAGACCCGTCAACTGGCTTATACAGTGCCACCACAAGAACTGTTATGGGGCAGTGTGGCCAATTAAGTTGTTCCTATCTTTCCTTGTGTACACCAGAGAGATGTGTAAGTGGCGCAAGAGGGGGCTTCTGCGGCAGAGGTTTCGGAGTGCCGCAGCGGTGAATCCTTAGCGGGTGTGCACGGGTTGGGTAGTGCAATGTAAAGGCCTTGTCGTGTACTCCTGGCCCCACACCATAGGGAGTGTGAGAGGGCGGAAAGGAGTTTCTTGAGTCGCCGACGGGTGATGAAAACACGACTTGTGGGTAAAGGGTACAAACTCTGCAAAGTCAAAACTGTCTAGACAGCCGTGCTCACGGTCAAGAGCGGGCTGGTAACTCTCTCATGACTAGTGTGGGTTGGTTTGGTGTGGTTTGGGAATGGTGGTTTGGATTGAGATAAATGAGATTACAGTGATAGTGGAGATCACTTGGAGATATGTTTGGGTTGGGCGGGAACTTCACTAAATAAATAGGACGCCTAATAAGACTAAGGATAGGTTGCTTAGTGCTTAACCCGCGTCTAGCCTTTCTTGTTAAATGCCTGCATGTCATCAACTTCCCACACTTGCTGAGTACATTATGTACTCAGGCGTTTGTCTTTTTCCTCTATTATATTGTTGCTCAGTGAAAAGAAGATCAAATGAAGACGGTGTGTAGAAGGTCACGTTGCTGCCAGTCGATTCGCCTGTGGACGGCCCTACATGTTTTTCCACTTCCGCTGCTAATCCAAAACTCATTTTAAGGTATGTACGTTGTTTACATTCGATATATAACTGTTTATCACTATATGTCCTACGTGTATGAACTAAACCGATCCTGGCATACACGTAGATTGCGGCCGGTTTTGCCCTTTGTAAAACCGGGCGTGACAAAGTGGTATCAGAGCTATATATTGACTCTAGGCACGTGACCTTAGTTAGAAAAGACCCGCAAGACTTCCTTTTGACCTTACTCATGAAGACGAAGAATCAACTTAACCGGCAGGAGCTTAAAGATCAACGTGCGAAGATAACTTGGAACGAGAAGAAGATTGCTTGAAGAATCGTATACGACACTCGCTTAGGTTTAATTGTTCCGCGAGTGAAGACCATGCGTTTGCTCTTAACGAAATAGAAACACGCTGTTAAAAAAAACATAACACTTTTCTATTTAAGGGGGGTAGCACGCCACTTTACAACACTTCTATTACAATTGGATTCGATAAACACCAGGCCAACAAAGTCAGTGAAGAAGAAAGAATAACTGAGAAGACGCTCGACCGACGAAACAACAAGCTTTGAAGATTTTCATGGAGCCAACGACTTTCTGTAGGGTGCATTCTTGGTTATTAGAATCTAATCTACCGAAGCCTAGCTCACTAGAATCTCAGGGCGAGATTCCATTTAAGGGGGGTAGTGTTGTAACACCCACATTTTTTCCCCTTCCTCTGGCCCAGCCCACATTCACCCTCCCCCAAAACCCTAACATTTTTTTTCTCTCTTTCTCCTTTCTTGCTTCTTCTCCTTCCTCCCGAACATCTCTCTCGCTCCACCGCCCACCTCCCAGGCGCCGCCTCTTCCCCGGGCGCACACCCACGGCGCCTCCTCCCGATCCACCCCGCCGCTGCCCCCCCAGCCCACCAGCGCAGCCCTCCTCCTGACCACAACACCTTCACCGCCCCGTTGCCAGTGGCCGCCGCTCCCTCCTCCCTCAGCAAGCAGCTCTCCCTCAGCCTCCCGGCGCCCGACACCTTGCCCCACCCTCGGCGAGACGCCTTGCCCCCTCCCCGCCCTGGGCCCGCGCCCGATGGCCCGGCCAGGTCGCCCCGCTACCCCGCGCGCCGCCTCGGCAACACTCATCCTCGGCCGGTGCGCCCACTCGCCTGCTGCCGCGCTGCAGCCCCTCGGGCTCCTCCCACCCGGCGCGCTCTGCCCCAACCCGCCTTCTCCTCATCGTTGCTGCGCTTCGGAGCTCCAGCAACCTCGCCGTCGCCGCGCCTCCATCTCGCGCCCCCCCTCCACAGCGCCCGACCGGCAAGCACTTCGCCCCCGCCTCTTCCTCAGCACCTCCCACACGGCTTACCCCGCGCCCACCCCTCAGATCTTGATGTGGTGCAAGCTCCCCGGCGACATGTATCGGACTCGCGTCATCCGCCTCCGTGCCGCTGCGCCACCTTCCCCCTCGGTGAGTGCCGCCACTGGTTCTCCCTCGCCCTTGTTCCTCTACTCCTGAGATGCTAACATGAAGGGCTACCCCGTATGGATTGCGACAAGCTTCCCCGAGCTTTCATCGACGCCGATCAACGCCAGAACCTTCAACCCGACGGTCTCCGAACACATCGCCGCTGCGGAAACCACGAAGAAGCCCCATAACTCTGGTGAGTCTTACCTCCCCTCGGCGGCGTTCTTCTGTTTTTCGTTGTTTCACCCCCTAGCTAACCACACCCGAGCCTTTGTCATGTATCAGGGAACGTCACCGGCCCGAATCCTAAGCCGTGCCCTGCGAAGGCCGAGGCCTCTCACCGGTTCTCTGTGTCACCAGCGCCCTCCACGCTACCCCTAGCCCCGACCGACGCCCTCACCCCCCTCGGACCCGAAGACCCTTGGTGAGTTGCCCCAACGCTCTTCTTCCGTTTTCGATGTTCACCTAGCCGTAGAAGGCGTTGTAGGCATAGATCCATAGCTCCGGCGAGCTCTAACGTTGGGTTCCTGGCGCTCCGCCGCTCGGACTAGCCGTCGACGGCCGGAATCGGCCGAGGTCTACCCGAGTCGTTCGGTCTCAGCCAACGGCCGAGATTAGAACACCCGGTACTCCTTCGCTGTATAAAATCGCCGCCACCTAGATCAGATCCAAGGATTCACATTTAAACCCCTTTTCCTATGACCATTTTGCATATAACCCTCTGTATTAATGTTTCAGCCCTAGGAAAATTCTAAACTTGATCATCTAACCCCTGTATTAATTTGTACATACATAAAACACCCCCAAACCTGCTGAAATTTTACGAAACACGTTAGGGTAATCTGAAAGGACACTTTAACCCCTGCACCTTGCTGTAAATCAACACATAAGCCCCTTGTAGGTGCTGAATTCCCAAAATAACCCCTGTAATGCTACTGTTTTGACAATAAAACCCTCTTAGCCATGCTGAATTTACACAAAGCCGTTAGTACATGCTGATTTGATGTGTTAACCCATAGACCCTACTATTCTTACACAAAAGCCCCTAGTTATTACCAAAATTACCAAAATGACCCCCAACATGCTGCATTTACAAAACAGCCCCGGCATAGCATTGGTAATACACTCTAGCCCATGATTGGTTGCTGCAATCATCTCATAACCTTTAGATAGTTGCTGGTTTACATAGGATACTAACCCGTGGACTTAGGGATGCATAATAATACGTGAAATATATAATAACATTGTCATCTTGCGTAATCATAAGAAATTGATGACCTAAAACAGAATAAAGAGCCAACACGCGACAACTTAATAAGTTTAGCTTGTATGTAATATACCATAAATGCATATGTGGTAGTGTTACTCATTGTTTTCTTGATATGTGTATTTCACATGTGATGGCGTTCGACCTGCAAACTCAAGACTTCGAAGATCAAGAGTTCGACCACTAGACTGAGCAATGTTATAAGAAAAAGGCAAGTGCCCTTGACCATTTTGCACCTTTTTAGGAATTTAGTTAGAATTGCATGCTTAGGTCTTAAATTGAATCCCATGTGTTGGAGGTTTACTAGCATTTCCAATATTTGCCTTGTAGCCGGGATGGGTAGTATAGGGTTTACATTTATATCATTATTTTCATGCTTAGCCCTGCTTAGTAGATGGGATGGGAGTAATTTACATTAATGGTTAATTATCATGATCATTGAGATGTTGTGTGGAGACATAAATATGGTATATATGTGGTGATGTATGTGGTGTATGAGGTGGATAGTGTAGGGATCTAGAAGGCTGGTGGGGTACGGTGGGTGCTGAGTGCACGAGACTCGGGTTTGTGGTTAGTTAGCCTGCGTAGATCCTAAGGACCGGTTCATGAGACCCGTCAACTGGCTTATACAGTGCCACCACAAGAACTGTTATGGGGCAGTGTGGCCAATTAAGTTGTTCCTATCTTTCCTTGTGTACACCAGAGAGATGTGTAAGTGGCGCAAGAGGGGGCTTCTGCGGCAGAGGTTTCAGAGTGCCGCAGCGGTGAATCCTTAGCGGGTGTGCACGGGTTGGGTAGTGCAATGTAAAGGCCTTGTCGTGTACTCCTGGCCCCACACCATAGCGAGTGTGAGAGGGCAGAAAGGAGTTTCTTGAGTCGCCGACGGGTGATGAAAACACGACTTGTGGGTAAAGGGTACAAACTCTGCAGAGTCAAAACTGTCTAGACAGCCTTGTGCTCACGGTCAAGAGCGGGCTGGTAACTCTCTCATGATTAGTGTGGGTTGGTTTGGTGTGGTTTGGGAATGGTGGTTTGGATTGAGATAAATGAGATTACAGTGATAGTGGAGATCACTTGGAGATATGTTTGGGCTGGGCGGGAGCTTCACTAAATAAATAGGACGCCTAATAAGACTAAGGATAGGTTGCTTAGTGCTTAACCCGCGTCTAGCCTTTCTTGTTAAATGCCTGCATGTCATCAACTTCCCACACTTGCTGAGTACATTATGTACTCAGGCGTTTGTCTTTTTCCTCTATTATATTGTTGCTCAGTGAAAAGAAGATCAAATGAAGACGGTGTGTAGAAGGTCACGTTGCTGCCAGTCAATTCGCCTGTGGACGGCCCTACATGTTTTTCCACTTCCGCTGCTAATCCAAAACTCATTTTAAGGTATGTACGTTGTTTACATTCGATATATAACTGTTTATCACTATATGTCCTACGTGTATGAACTAAACCGATCATGGCATACACGTAGATTGCGGCCGGTTTTGCCCTTTGTAAAACCGGGCGTGACAGCTCGGTTTCTCACCGGAGTAAAATCGACGGATCACGTGGGAAAAACAGAACGAGGCCGGGGTTTTTAAAGACGTGGAAGGGCGGCGGGGTGGTTTAGATCAAGTTTGCGTCGCCCCCGATCGAAATTCGGCTGGGATTCGCAGAAATCCGGGTCGGTTTGGATTCGGGGTGAGAGAGTCCCGGCGCGGCGCGAGGTAGAAGAAGGGCTGGTGGGCCCCGCCTGTCAGTGGGAGGAAGGAGCGCGCGCGGCTGCGGGCTGGCGCGGGTGCTGGGTGGGCCGGCTGGTGGGTTTCGGCCCACTGGCCGGTTTTTTTTCTGTTTTCTTTTTTTTCTTTTTCTATTTCTTTTCTGTTTTGAATTTAAATTGAATTCCAGTTTGAATTTAAATTGTTGCAAAACATGCAACACGTCAAAAAAATTTTAAATTCCCCTCTTAACATGATTTAGGGTCTTAACAAGATTTTTGGGGTGTTACACGCCTGTATGTAGGCCTCCATCAGCGCCTTCCAAACCTGAAAATCGATGCCATTGAACACACAAGGTTTTACGGAGTACTTCTCCATGATGGTTAGTCAAAACACGTGCAAATCACAAAGATTAGAGCACCTTGGCTATGATACCAATTGTAGGATCGAAGAGCACGTGAAAAGCTAACAGAGGGGGGTGAATGGTAGATTAAAACTTTTCGCAGCGGAAACAACAAAAACCCCTCAGCAAAAAATCAATCGGTTAAAGAAACCGTGTGTGCAAGTGTTTTCAAATGTGTTCAACCGTGACAAATCAAGTACAGAGGTAGAGAATCAAGTCACGGATCTAATGCAACAAGAATCATTTGAAAACACGAAGTAAAACTTGAGATACGATAAAAACATTAAACGAAGATCAATCTGTTCTACCCGATATAAAACAGATCTGCAATGCTGCAAAGAAACTCGTGTATCTCAAAAACTACAGATCCGAAGCTCGTGAAACTTTCACAGATGATATATAATTGAGTTGTGAAGACAACCCAAAAAGAATCACGTCAATCAGATCTGTAAAACTCGAGTTATGAACGAAACACCGAAGCAACGTCGGTCTGTCCAGAAACTCGGCGAGAAAGACTTGACGAAAAACAAGTCGGACGAACAAGGCACAAAAGCTCCTCGAAACTATGAACTTTATTCAATACAAACACAAGAGGAACAGCCCAAATTCGTGCACCACGAGCTCTGGCCTCCCTTGCTTATATAACCAGCTCTATGGTCAATCCAATTCAAACTAGAACTCCTCCTCCTACTTGGATTCAAACTGTAACTTTCCAATACTGCTCAAGACTCTTTTATACGCAGATAGAAGCAATCTTAAGACTTACAAACACCTTAGGAACGTCCCAAACATTCCTAAAACAACTCAAATTCGTGACCCACACGAAATCCTATCATAACCAACTCAAAACTTTCCATATTTGAGTCAAACACGACTCAGCCGCAGCCTGAGTCCATAACCTAGTCGGTTGGACCTTTCTGACCAATTCTTTACGTCCACTTCTCTTCATCACGCCTTGGAACAATGTTGCCACGTCCATGCACACCTTGCACACGTGCAAACACCTTCCAACAACGTACACGCAACCTTCATATGCACTGCCCTTGATCCAAACATGCTGCGCGACCTCCCGATCAACTCAACCACAGCTCCTCCCGAACTTGGTTGTTGGAACCTCATCTCCTCCCTGGACTAGTCCAAGGATCCCGTCACCAGCCATGTCTTGAACTCAAGCAACACCTGCACATGAATAAACAACCAATTCTTCCGAGCACAAGTCCTCGACTTGACTCACGTTAGTTCGAAAACGACAACACCTTACATGAGCACGTCACATAAGCATGTTGCAAACCATATCAAATGATAACAGCCATAACCACCAAAACACACCAAAAACTTAGCAAATTAATACTAAGCAAACCTTCCCATAAAGCAAGTTTGAAACATTGCGAGTTAAAAGCAAAAACAAGACGCTGCAGTTCTACGAGTTGAACTTCATGGGGGCTCCCTAAAAACAAGCTTCGGACCTCACAGAAGCTCTCCGGACCTTGCAGGAGCTCTCCGGACCTTGCCAACACTTGGAGGACCTAACAAAGAACTTGTCAGACCTTGCCACAGAAGAATGTTTTGGCAATATTCAAAACTTTGAATGTTAATGCTAACTTTTATCCTAATTGCCAATGTATTCAGCACACATAGGTGTCACAGTTTGTGGTTATGTGTGAATCAGATGGTAGTTTTGCTTGCCTTAGATCTAAGGACCGCTTCATGCAAAAACATGCCAAGAAAATAGTGTCACCACAAGGCCAAATATGGGTGCGTCTTAGCTGACTAATTAGGTGTGTTTCCAGCTTGTTAGGGACCATTAGATGGAGCAGGGAATGGGATTCGAGGAGGACTGCCCTGGGAACTGCATGGCACATGACGGGGCCCGTGGGTGGGAGAATGGAGATTCGAGCCTGCCGGCGAAACCCCAGTGGGTCTGTACATTCTAGTAGCCTCTTTGTAAAGGCTATGTTGTGATCTCTCGGCCGTACACCAACGGTTGTGTAGTGGTATAATGGAGGTTTTCTCTAGTCGCCGATGGGTGACGAGATCATGAACTTGTGGGTAAAGTGGTGACATCTTTGTAGAGTGTAAAACTATAATGATAGCCATGCTTCCGGTTACAAGATCTTGGCCAACTTCCATGATTAGATGCAAAACTTGGGATGTTTATTTGGGTATGGTTATGGTATTGTCATTGGGACTTGTTTTGGGACTGGTTTTGGTTGTGATCATGAGTTTGGTTCGGTTATGCACATATGAGCCGATCATGAGCAAGATGTGATTACGAAATAAGTTTGAGAAAGAGCATTGACAGGTTGAGACTTGATAAAAGATAAATGATGATGGTATGGAACATGAAGGATGATGAATTACTTAGTTATGTTGGGATTTAACTCACCTAGACATAATAGGCTGTTTTCTCGTGATTGTAAAATAAAACTTGCTTGCTGCAATGAACCCTTTTGTTTCCTATCATGTTTTAGGCTACATGTCATACTTTTTCCGCACTTGTTGAGTATGACATGTACTCACCCTTGCATTCCCACAAATAATTCAGCTATAGAAGAAGAGTACTTCGAGGAGCAGGTGGTATTAGGCATGCGCGGTATCGTCAACATGCCTATGGAGTCGGAGTTGAGCCCCATCATCTTTAGTTATTTTCTCTGTCATTAGAGTCTTCCGCTGCAGAATAAGTTAGATATTCATAAGTGAGACATTGAGTTATTATAATAAAGTATTTAAACACTATTTTTATGTGGTTATATTCTAAATTCAGTTTGTGAAGTACGTGTGTATGTGTGATGAACATCCTAGACACACATGCGCATCACTTGGTTAATTTATCGGAACCAGGTGTCACAAATGGTATCAGAGCCGACCCTCGCGGTGTAACACCCTCAAAATTACAACCATACATTGCATACATTTTTCATATAGAGGAGCATTTAAAAAGAAGAAATAAAAAGAGTAATATAGAAACAAATAAAATAATAAAAAGAAATAGAAATGGAAAATAATGAAAATAATGTCACACCCGGTTTCTCCGAAGAACAACCGAGTGAATATCACATGTATGCCAGGATCATTTTCTCATAAATGTGATGACAAATAGTGAAGCATCATTTATTACAAGCCAGGTTTCGAATATAAATAAATCTTACATAGCATGCGTCTCGATGGACGATAATAAGTTCATAATATGTAAACAAAACAGCAGCGGAATATAAATCTTGTGGGCTCCGTTACAGGCGTTGCCCGGGGGACTCCATGAACCTAGAATCCTTCTTTGGGTCCGAAGTCTTGGTCATTGAACACCACATCATCCCCTTGACCTGAGCAGCAATTTAAACCAATAAATATGCAAGTTTGAGTACCGTTGGTACTCAGCAAGTGTGGGAAAGTTATGTCATGCATGGCTAGAGCAAGGAGAGGTTGAGCTCATGGTTGAAGCACTACGCAAATAATACCTATCACTTAGCTTATTAAGCACCTACATTACTACATAGGTGAAATGGACCCAATCTCCCAACCCATCATCAGAATCAAATAACCATAACATCAATTCCAATGTTAAGCTCCCCGCTCAACATCCTCAACTTCCAAAGCCATCCATCCTCTAATCATGAATAAGTCCAAGCCGCTCTTGACCGTGAGCACGGCTGTCATGACAGTTTTGACTCTGCAGAGTTTGCACCACTGTACCCACATGTAGTGATTTCATCCCCCGTTGCCGGGTGGACTAAAAGAACCTCCATTATGCCAGTGGCCACGAACCACATTCACACTTCCCAGGTGTGTAGCCAGGAGATCACTACGAAGCCTTTACAAAGGGATTCCCGACGAGCATGGGCCCACTGAGGTTTCACCCCTAACAGCATACAAGAGGCTCCAACCCCGCTGCAGTGCCCCCCCCCCTTGAGCCTTGTGGTTCATATGGTAGTCCAGCTGACACCTACTCCCCGCACCATCCAACACACCCATACTACGCCGGGGATACACCTAATTAACTGGCCAAGCTGCCCCATCTCAGCATGTGGTTGGCACGGTAAAGCCAGGTTACATGCTCCATGAACCGGTCCTTAGGATCCAGGCAAGTACTAAAAACAAACCCGAGTCTCGTGCACCCAGCACCAACCAAATCATCCAGTTTGCCTCGATCCCTACCTCTACATAACTCATAAGATCTCATTCAAGAGTAAGGTAAATAAATTGATGATCTCATATCCCAATTATCCCATTCTAAGCATGGCTAAGCATATAAATAAATGACATGATAAAATAAATCCCAACCCAAGCTACAAGGAAACAAGGTAATGCAATTCTAGGGAAACTTCCTAGCATGGGTTTCATATTTCAATTGACAATGCAAATAATTCTATCTACACATCCTAGTATAGGATCAAAGTGGTCAAGGACACTTGCCTTCTTCCTGCTGCCCTGGGAATGGAAATTCTTGGTCTTGGAAGGGGACAACTTGCTCTGGGGCAGGTTCTACTCATGCCAATACACATGGCAAAAGAAAACAACAATCCATAAGACATAGTTCACACTTTCACTTCATACAAACCACACATACATACCTATGAAAGTCATTCACATTTCTAAGTGTTGTGGTTACTCTACATGTGTTGATTTTTTGCCTACATTCACCTTTAAACATATGTATATTATTTCTAACTTCTATGTTCAAATTTCTAATTGCACACTATATATGAAGTTCCAATTTGAACAAATTCTTTATATTCAATTATTACACTTCTTAGCCACAAAGTTTGTATAAGAGGTATTTTCCTATTCCAAATAGGTTTTCAGATCTTCTACCAAATCCTAAACTGAAGTTTTTTGGATTTGGAGACTTCATTTATCATTTTCTAATTATGCATACCTATTTTCCTATATTCTTCAAATTTTTTTTCTATGCCTAAAAGTGAGTTTTAATATTAAATGGTAGGACATATCATCTAAACAGAATAGGTTCTGACCTAAAATATTAAAAATATATTTTTAAACTTCTCCTCTGATGTGAGCTAATTTAAATTTATTTTATCAGTTTTCAGAATTACTTCCTAGCCTAAAAAGGTATTTCTAGAACTAATAAATATGAACAACAATTAGACATATTCATTTCAGCTTAAAATCTATTTTTAACTCATTCTAGAGTTTTTCAAGTGCTAGGAGAGTTTAAATTTGAACTTGTACATATGTTTGCCTTACCTTTTAAATTTAAATCCTAGTCACATATTCAAATTTCTGAATTCAATATCATATAGGGTCAAAAAGGTAAATCCTCCCTACTACAGGGTCTAATTTATTATGTTACAAATTTCCAGGGGTCTAACTACACAAAACAGAGGGGTTTTCCTAATTTTTATTAAGTCCAGGGGCTAAAACTGATTTTTTAAATGAATTTACACAAATTTCTGACATTCTAGGGGCTAGATTAGAAGTTTTCGGGGCTAGCTCGTGTTTTCCGAGATCCCCAGGGGGTAGTGCGTAAGAATCCCGGCCTTTATAATGCGGGGCCGACGTGGACCGTCCGATTTAAAACAGACGGATGAGATTATAACGCGAAGCGGTACGGGTTAGATCTAATAGGAACCGCACGATTTAAAATGGACGGGCCTAAGGGGGCCACGTCGCTCTGTCCGTGCGCGGGCAGCGCTGCCCGGCGGCGCGCGGCGGCGATCTCGCCGGAGAACTTCGGATCTTCGTCTATACCTCCTAAAACTGGGATTTCATGGCATAGATCGGTAGAGGGGAGGTCGGGGATCTCACCTCGGGGTTTTTCTTGAGCTCGGAGGTCCTGGAAGACGGTCGGCGATGAGGTCCAAGGTCAAAACGCGGTGGTGCTCGTCGGAGCTGTGTCTAGAGCGCAAAACACCCGATTTCCTTCACCTGCGAGGCTTCCCGGAGGCGGTGGAACATGATCGGCGCGTTAGATCAGAAAACCCGAGCAAGGATCGAGAGAAAACGGTGATCGGAGCTTCGGTTCTCACCGGGAGGAAAAACAGCTAATCGGGGAAGAAAAATAGGGCGATGCCGGCGCTTATATAGACGAGGGAGGGCGGCGATCTGTTGGGATCGTGTTGGAGTCGTCCGGGACCAGAATTCGGCTGGAGGACGCGGTTTTCCGGGGGTAGTTTGGATTCGGGCGCGCGGAGGAGTCCGGGTTGTTGGCGCGAGCGAGAGGTGAGGGATGACACGCGGGCCCCACGTGTTAGTGAGAGGGAGAGAGGGGCGCGCGGCTGTGGGCTGGCGCGGGAAAATGGTGGGCCGGCTGGTGGTTTTTTTTCTTTTTCTTTTTTCCTTTTCTTTTCTGTTTTGATTTGAATTTGAATTCCAATTTGAATTTGAATTTCTACACCACATGCAACACGTCAAAAAATTTTTAAATTCCCCTCTTAACAGATTTTGGGGTGTTACAGCTCTACCCCCCTTAAAAGAAATCTCGTCCTCGAGATTGGTGGCTCTAGGAAAACAATTCCGGAAACTGTGCTTTAAGATCGTCTTCTCGCTCCCATGTGGCTTCCTCTTCCGGGTGATGCTTCCACTGCACCTTGCACATCCGGATTCTTTTATTTCTTGTGAGGCGTTCCATTGTCTCTAAAATCTTGACCGGTTGCTCGGCATAAGACAGATCCTCTCCTACGTCAACCTCATTCAGGGGTAACATATCGTCAGGCGTCCTCAGACATTTCTTGAGCTGTGACACATGGAATACATCGTGCACATCCGATAAACGAGCCGGTAGTTCTAGTTGATATGCCACTTCGCCTTTCCTCTCCAGAACTTGAAAGGGTCCGATGTATCGAGGTGATAACTTCCCATTCACCTTGAACCGATGAAGTCATCGGATAGGGGACACCTTGAGATAGACATAGTCCCCCACGTTGAAATTAAGATCTCTTCTCCGTACATCGGCATAACTCTTTTGTCGGGTCTGTGCTATCCTCAAATTGTTGCGGATTTCCCTCACTTTCGCCTCGGCTTCTAGTAGTACCTCGGGCCCAAACACTTTACTTTCCCCCGTTTGGTTCCAAAATAGGGGAGTTCTGCACTTCCACCCATACAAAGCCTCAAATGGTGACATCTTCATACTAGCCTGATAGCTGTTGTTATAGGAGAACTCCGCATACGGTAAGTTCTTATCCCAACTCCTATTGTTTTTGAGCGCACACGCTCTCAGCATATCCTCAAGGATCTGATTGGTTCTTTCCGTCTGCCCGTCAGTCTGGGGTTGATAGGCAGAACTAAAATTTAGATGAGTCCCCATGGTTTCATGTAACTTCTGCCAGAACCTTGAGGTGAACTGTGTCCCTCGATCTGACACTATCTTCTTTGGCACTCCATGGTAACACACGATCCTTGACATGTACAATTCTGCCAATTTGGATCCGCTGTAGCTTTCTTTCACGGGAATGAAATGAGCTACCTTGGTTAGCCTGTCGATGATGACCCATATCGAATCATATCCTGATTGGGTCATAGGTAGTCCCACTATGAAATCCATGCCGATTTCCTCCCATTTCCATTCAAGCACTTTGAGTGGTTGCAATAATCCCGCGGGTCGTTGATGTTCTGCTTTCACCAACTGACATGTGTCACATAGGGCAACAAGTTCCACGACATCTCTCTTCATGCCATACCACCAATACCTGCTCTTGAGGTCATGGTACATCTTCGTACTCCCAGGATGAATGGAATAGTCAGAATCATGAGCCTCCTTCAAAATCAATTCACGGATCTCCTTCACTTCAGGCACACAGATTCTTTTCCCGTGCCACACCGTACCTTGTTCATCCTCTCTGAAACCAGGGGCTTTATTATCCTTGATGAGTTTTCTGATTTCTTGTATCTTCTCATCATTCTTTTGACCATCGCGTATGTCTTGCTCTAATGTGGAGTCCACTTCCATGGAGATGGCTTCACCACTATTCACCAGACATAGGTTGAGTTTTATAACCTCTTCCTTCAATTCTGTAGGCATGTCCTTCAAGCTCAACCTATTGACCTACACCTTCCAGCTTAAAGCATCTGCCACGACGTTCGCTTTCCCTGGATGATAGTTGATGCCCACATCAAAGTCGTTGATCAGATCTAACCATCTCCTTTGTCTGAGGTTGAGATCTGGCTGTGTGAAAATATACTTTAAGCTCTTATGATCCGTATATATCTCTGTCCTCTTCCCCATCAAGTAGTGCCGCCAAATCTTCAACGCGTGTACCACTGCGGCTAGTTCTAGGTCATGTGTAGGATAGTTCTTCTCGTGTTTCCGGAGCTGCCGGGACGCATAAGCCACGACATGCCCCTCTTGCATGAGAACACATCCCAACCCGTTTCCAGAGGCATCGCAGTACACCGAAAAGTTCTTCTGCACATCTGGCATAACTAGCACTGGGGCTGTTGTCAATCTTTTCTTCAGTTCCTGAAAACTCGTCTCACACTGCGGTGTTGTCACACCCGGTTTTTCCGAAGAACAACCAAGTGAATATCACATGTATGCCAGGATCATTTTCTCATACATGTGATGAAAAATAGTGAAGCATCATTTATTACAAGCCAGGTGTCGAATATAAATAAGTCTTACATCGCAAATGTCTCAATGGACACTAATGCTTCATCACAAGTAAATAAACTAGCAGCGGAATATTATTCTTTAGGGCTCCATCACATGCGTTGCCCGGGGGTCTTCATGAACCTAAAAACCTTCCTCGGGTCCAAAATCTTTGTCATTATACACCACCTCATTATCTTGACCTGAGCAGCAATATAAACCAACAAATATGCAAGGTTGAGTACCAATGGTACTCAGCAAGTGTAGGAAAATTTTATCATGCATGGCTAGAACAAGGAGAGGTTGAACTCATGGTTAAAGCACTACGCAATTAATGCCTATCACCTTAGCTTATTAAGCACCTACATTACTATACAGGTGAAATGGTCCAAATCCTTGGTATGGTTGTAGGTCGGCGAGATGCCCAGTTTGTCTGTATGAGCCTAATAAACAAGCCTATGGGTACACAGTCAACCCGAGCTAAAGCTATTTATGGCCCGCCAACTTCTACTTGCAAATTAGATCAATGGAATTAGAGGTGCAAACTCCTACCTTCTAGGGAAATCCTCCTATGAAGCTCCCATCCCATCATCATAACCAAATAACCATAGCATCATTTCCAATGTTAAGCTCCCCGCTTAACTTCCAAAACCATCAATCCTCTAATCATGAATAAGTCCAGGCCGCTCTTAACCGTGAGCACGGCTGTCAAGACAGTTTTGACTCTGCAGAGTTTGTACCACTGTACCCACAAGTAGTGATTTCATCCCCCGTTGCCGGGTGGACTAAAAGAACCTCCATTATGCCAGTGGCTACGATCCACATTCACACTTCCCAGGTGTGCGGCCAAGAGATCACTACGAAGCCTTTACAAAGGGATTCCCGACGAGCGTGGGCCCACTGAGGTTTCACCCCTAACAGCATACAAGAGAATCCAACCCCGCTGCAGTGGCCCCCTCTTGAGCCTTGCGGTTCATATGGTAGTCCAGCTGACACCTACTCCCCGCACCATCCAACACACCCATACTACGCCGGGGATACACCTAATTAATTGGCCAAGCTGCCCCATCTCAGCATGTGGTTGGCACTGTAAAGCCGGGTTACATGCTCCATGAACCGGTCCTTAGGATCCAGGCAAGTACTAAACACAAACCCAAGTCTCGTGCACCCAGCACACAACCAAAACATCCAACTTGCCTTGATCCCTACCTCTACATAACTCACAATGTCTCATTCAAGAGTATGGTAATATAAACTGATGATCTCATTTCCCAAATATCCCATTCTAAGCATGGCTAAGCATATGCAGGTAAATAAATGACATGACAAAATAAATCCCAACCCAAGCTACAAGGAAACAAGGTAATGCAATTCTAGGGAAACTTTCCTAACATGGGTTTCATATTTCATTTGACAATGCAAATAATTCTATCTACACATCCTAGCATAGGATCAAAGTGGTCAAGGACACTTGCCTCCTTCTTGCTGCTCTTGAAATTGGTATTCCTGGTCTTGGAAATGAATAACTTGTTCTTGAACAGGTTCTACTTCATACCATCACACATAGCAAAAGAAAAACAACAATCCATAAGACATAATTCACACTTACACTTCATACAAACCACACATTCACATTTATGAAATTCATTCACCATTATATGTGTTGTGTTTCAGTTTTAAATAAATTCCTCATATTACATTACTACACCTTTTCACTATCAGGTGTGTATGAAGAGTATTATTCTTCTCCATATGGGACTTCATAATTTTCTATCAACCCTAAACTGAATTCTTTGTATTTTAGAAACTCCATTTATCATTTACTAGTTGCTATATTTTCAGATTTATATTCCTATGCATAATTGTGTATTTATTATTAAATTTGTAATACACATCACCTAAACAGATTAGGTTCTGGTCCTAAATAATTTAAAATCATATTTTGACCATGGCTTATGATGTATATTATTTCTTAATTATTTTCCCTATTTTTCTTTAACTATTCTTTACTTAAAAATGTGTCCCTATACTATTAAATGTGAATAATAGATAAAACAGATTTATTTCAGCCCAAAAATATATTTTTATCTCACTCCAAAGTTTTCTAAGTACTGAGAAAGTTTTTAATAAATTTTGACAATTATGTTTGTCCCCCTTTTTAATTTTTAAACACTAGTTACATATTCAATTTTCTAAATTAAATACTAAACAGAATTAAAAAGTAAACTCACCCCATTACAGGGTCTATAATATTATTTTCATAATTTCCAGGGGTCTAGCTACACTTATCAGAGGTGTTTTTCCTAATTTCTATTAAGTCCAGGGGCTAAAACTGATTTTTAAATGAATTTACATGATTTTCTGAAGTTCCAGGGGCTAGATCTGAAGTTTCCGGGGCTAGCTCTCAATTCCAGAGAACCCCAGGGGGTAGCACGTAAGAACTCCAGTCTTTATAACGCGGGGTCGACGTGGTCCGTCCGATTTTAAACCGACGGCTGAGATTATAACATCGAACCGGTACGCGGGGTTTTAAAGTCTACCGTTCGATTTAAAATAAACGGCGCACATGCGGCCACGTCGCTCCGATCGAACGCGGGCGGCGCTGCCGGCGGCGCACGGCGGCGGGAAGCGGCGATCTCGCCGGAAACTTTCGGATCTTCGAGAATTCTGCCTAGAACTGTGATCTTATGGCCTAGATCGGTAGAGGGGAGGTCAGAGATCTCACCTCGGGGGTTTTCTCGAGCTCGGGGGTCCTGGAAAGTGATCGGCGGCGAGGTCCGAGGCAAAACCACAGCGAAGCTCGTCGGCGCTGGATTTACACCGTAAGTCTTCGGGTTTTCTGCACCTGCAAAGTTCCCCGGAGGCGGTGGATCAATACCAGCGAGTTAGATCAGAGTTTCCGAGCTTAGATCGGCCAGAATTCACCGGCGAAGTCTCGGTGCTCACCGGAGTGAAAATCGGCGATCGCGTGAGGAAAACTGATCGGAGCTGGGGTTTTTATAGCCGGGGGAGGGCGGTGGGTCTGTTGTGATCGAGTTGGAGTCCTCTGGGTCCAGAATTCGGCTGCGGGACGCGGTTTCCCGATCGGTTGCGATCGCGCGCGCTCGGGGGAAAAAGTCCGGGGTCGCGGGGGCTCGGGTTAGGGATGACAGGTGGGTCCCACCCGTCGGTGAGAGGCAGCGCGGCGCGCGCGGGGGCGGGCTGGCGCGGGGGTTGCTGGGCCGGCTGGCGGTTTCGGCCCACTGGCCAGTTTTTTCCCGTTTTCCTTTTTCTTTTTCCATTTCTTTTCTGTTTTGGGTATAATTTGAATTCCAGTTTGAATTTGAATTTTTGCAAAACATGCAACACGTCGAAAAATTTTTAAATTCCCCTCTGATCATGGTTTAGAGTTTTGAATCAAAATTTGGGGTGTTACAGCTCTACCCCCCTTAAAAGAAATCTCGTCCTCGAGATTGGTGTTTCTAAGAAAACAATTCCGGAAACTGTGCCTTAAGCTCATCTTCCCGTTCCCAGGTGGCTTCCTCTTCTGAGTGATGCTTCCACTGCACCTTGCACATCCTGATTCTCTTGTTTCTGGTGAGGCGTTCCATCGTCTCCAAAATTTTGTATGGTTGCTCGGCATAAGACAAATCTTCAGCTACATCCACTTCATTCATGGGTAACACCTCCTCAGGCGTCCTCAGACATTTCTTGAGTTGTGACACATGGAATACATCGTGCACGTCCGATAGATGAACCGGTAACTCTAGTTGGTACGCCACTTCGCCTTTTCTTTCCAAAACTTGAAAGGGTCCGATGTATCGAGGTGACAACTTCCCTTTCACCTTGAACCGACGAAGTCCTCTGATAGGGGACACCTTGAGATAAACATAGTCTCCCACGTTGAAAACGAGTTCTCTTCTTCGTACATCAGCATAACTCTTCTGGCGTGTTTGTGCTATCCTCAAGTTTTTGCGAATCTCCCTCACCTTCGCCTCGGCTTCTTGTAGCACTTCTGGACCAAACTCTTTACTTTCTCCTGTTTGGTTCCAAAATAGGGGAGTTCTGCACTTCCTTCCATACAAAGCTTCAAACGGTGACATCTTCATACTAGCTTGATAACTGTTGTTATAGGAAAACTCCGCATACGGTAGGTTCTTGTCCCAACTCCTATTGTTTTTTAGTGCACATGCCCTTAACATATCTTCAAGGATCTGATTGGTTCTCTCCGTCTGCCCGTCAGTTTGGGGATGATAGGCAGAGCTGAAATTCAGATGGGTTCCCATGGTTTCATGCAACTTTTGCCAAAACCTCGAGGTGAACTGTGTCCCTCGGTCCGACACTATCTTCTTTGGCACTCCATGGTAACACACAATCCTTGACATGTACAATTCTGCCAATTTGGATCCGCTGTAGCTTTCTTTCACAGGAATGAAATGAGCTACCTTGGTTAGCCGATCAATAATGACCCATATTGAATCATACCCGGATTGGGTCCTAGGCAATCCCACGACAAAATCCATGCTGATTTCTTCCCACTTCCATTCAGGCACTTTGAGTGGTTGCAGCAATCCCGCGGGTCGTTGATGTTCTGCTTTCACCAACTGACATGTGTCACATAGGGCAACATGTTCCGCGACATCTCGCTTCATGCCATACCACCAATACCTGCTCTTGAGATCCTGGTACATCTTCGTACTCCCAGGATGAATGGAATAGTCAGAATCGTGAGCCTCCTTCAAAATTAATTCACGGATCTCCTTTACTTCTGGTACACAGATCCTTTTCCCGTGCCACACCGTTCCTTGTTCATCCTCTCTAAAACCAGGAGCTTTATTTTCCTTAATGAGCTGTCTGATCTCTTGTATCTTCTCATCATTCTTTTGGCCCTCGCGTATGTCTTGCTCGAGTGTGGAGTCCACTTCCATGGCGATGGCTTCACCACTATTTACTAGACATAGATTGAGTCTTATAACCTCGTCCTTCAATTCTGCAGGCATGTCCTTCAAACTCAACTTATTGACCTGCACTTTCCGACTCAAAGCATCGGCCACGACGTTTGTTTTTCCGGGATGATAGTTGATGCCCACATCAAAGTCATTGATTAGCTCTAACCATCTCCTTTGTCTGAGGTTGAGATCTGGTTGTGTGAATATGTACTTCAAACTCTTATGATCCGTATATATCTCTGTCCTCTTCCCCATCAAATAGTGCCGTCAAATTTTCAACGCGTGTACCACTGCAGCTAGTTCTAGATCATGTGTAGGATAGTTCTTCTCGTGCTTCCGAAGCTGCCGGGATGCATATGCCACGACATGTCCTTCTTGCATGAGAACACATCCCAACCCATTTCCAGAGGCATCGCAGTACACTGTGAAATTCTTCTGCATATCTGGCATAACCAACACTGGGGCTGTTGTCAATCTCTTCTTTAGCTCCTGAAAGCTCGTATCGCACTGTGGCGTCCAGGTGAATGTGATTCCCTTTTCCAACAGTTTGGTGAGAGGTCTCGAGATCTTGGAGAATCCCTCAATAAACCGTCGATAGTATCCAGCCAAGCCCAAAAAGCTTCGAACTTCCCCGACATTTTCAGGGGTTTTCCACTTCCGGATATCCTCGATTTTGGCGGGATCTACGGAGATTCCTCCCTCCGAGATTATATGTCCTAAAAAGGGAACTCTCTTCAGCCAAAACTCACACTTGCTCAACTTGGCATATAGTTGGTGTTCTCTCAGCCTCTGTAACACCAACCTTAGATGTTTCTCATGTTCTTCTTCATCTTTGGAGAAGACGAGAATATCATCTATGAAAACCACCACAAATTTGCCCAGATATTCCATGAATACCTTGTTCATGAGATACATGAAATATGCCGGGGCATTGGTTAGCCCGAAAGGCATGACAGTGTATTCATACAGTCCGTACCGAGATACGAAAGCTGTCTTGGGAATATCAGATTGCCTTATCTTGAGCTGGTGGTACCCCGACCTGAGATCAATTTTTGAGAACACACAAGCTCCCCTCAACTGATCGAACAAGTCTTTAATGCGGGGTAATGGGTACTTGTTTTTGATGGTTACCTCATTCAAGGCACGGTAATCCACGCATAACCTTTGGGTTCCGTCTTTCTTGGGCACAAATATCACCGGAGCTCCCCATGGCGAGGAACTAGGGCGAATATACCCCTTCTCCGTCAATTCTCTCAAATGATCCTTGAGCTCTGCTAGCTGCTTGGAATCCATTCGATAAGGTCTCTTGTATATCGGGGCCGTTCCCGGTACTAGCTCAATTGCGAATTCCACGTCACGGTCGGGAGGCATACCTGGCAATTCCTCCGGAAAAACATCTGGATATTCCCTGATAGTCCTGATTTCCTCAACTTTCACCTCCACTTGATTTAATTTAATGTCCCTCCTAGGCTCGTGTATCGTTATGAACTTTACTCTTGTGCCATTGGGGTGAGTTAGTTCCACCGTTCTGGTCGAACAATGGATGATTCCTTTATGTTTGGTCAACCAATCCATACCCAAAATAATATCTATCCCTTGTGAATCTATCACTATGAGGTTAGCAGTAAATACTACCCCATTAATGTCTAGGCTCACTTTGGGACACACTTGTCTTGTCCTTATTTCTCCACCTGGAGAGTTTACGGCTAGCATATGGTTCATTTGTGTGGTTGCTAGGTCATGCTTCTTAACAAACCCTTGAGCAATGAACGAGTGGGTAGCACCAGAATCAAACAGCAGAGTTGCAAGGTGTAAATTGGCAGGAAACTTACCAACTACCACGTCGGGTGCCTCTTGTGCTTCCTCCATAATGACGTGGTTCACCCGTCCTCTCATTACATTCTGCTGTTGTGGCGGCGCAGGCTTCTTCTTTGGGCATTTATGGGCATAGTGCCCCACTTCACCACAGCTGAAACATTGCACCCCAACCTTAGGTGCTTGGCCTTTGTTGTCTTGGGGTTGGTTCGGGGGTCCTTGTACTGCTGGTCGAGGTGGATATGCGGGGCGAGGCTGCTGCACAAACTGACGTTGCGGCTGTGCTGGTACTGCGGGAGGTCTGTAGTTTGGGTTGTACCCTCTTGGTGCTGAATAGGGTACCGCAGCACGGCTCGTCTGCCCCGTAGGTTGCTGCATCATACGTGGGCGGGTGTTGCTCCCTGAGGCCTGATGTGACCACCCCGCCTTCCTCTTATTCTCATTTTCTAGGGCCTTTAGCTTCCTTTCCACCACAAACGCTCTGTCCACCATCTTTTGAAAACTTTCATACTCGTTGGAGGACATGGCACACTGCATCTCTGCGGTAAGTCCTTCCACGAAACAATCTTGTTTCTGCTCATCCGTCTCTATGTCTCGTGGAGCATAACGGGACAGTTGAGTAAATTTAGTGAGGTATTCCCTCACAGTCATGTTTCCCTGCTGCAGTCCCAGAAATTCCTTCCTCTTGTTTTTGAGTTCACCTTTTGGGATGTAATGGTTGCGGAAGCTACGCTTGAACTCTTCCCAAGTGATGTTCTCAGGGTCATGATGGGCGGCCACGTAGGCGGTCCACCAATCAGCAGCAGGTCCATTCAATTGATGAGAGGCAAACAGCACCCTCTCATACCCTTGGCATTGTATTATCCTCATCTTACTTTCAATGGTCTTCAGCCAATCATCTGCCTCCAGAGGTTCAGCAGCACTTGCAAACTTTGGAGGTTGAGTTCCTAGAAACTCACTCAACCTTGGTTGGCGTGGTGCCGCTTGTGGAGGTGGAACTTGATGCAAGTTGGCCACCACTTGAGTCAAGTTCTGGATAAGCTGATTTTGATTCTCCAGCATTTGGTGGAGAGGATCAACTTCTTCACGGCGACCACCCCTGTCCTGGCCTCCAGAAAGATGAGGGTTGCATGCCTCATCATTGTTGTTGGCGGGGTTGGCAGCACGTCCTTTTCCTCTTCCGGCCATCTGGCAGAATCAACACATGTTAATTTGATACCATTTAGTATCATCTTACTACTTTCATTTGTTGGTACTTTAAGGTGTTGAGGCTTTGTTAAAACTTTACGAGGGTTTATATCTCACATCAAATAAATGCACTATTATTTCATGTGGGTTCACACACCAAAGAAAAACAATCCGAAGACGAGGCTGTGGACAATTGCTCATGGCTTCCACAACTCACGTCACACACCAAGCATTATCACACCATTAACTACGTAACGACTCGACTACTCGACCTCTTGCTAGCTAAGGGAAAGACTCTACACTACTCGTCCTCTTGAGCTGGCTCCTCGGGATCTTCCTCCTCATTTCGGCTACCTTCTGACTCTGCTTTGGGTGGGGAGGCTGCTGGTGGAGAAGTGCGACGACGCCTGATCGCTCGGCGATCCGGGGAGTCAGGAGTCCATGTATCATTCACGGTGACACACAGTTCATTCCCATCTCCTCTTTCTCTCGCCTTTAAGCAAGCTCGCAGCAACGCCTCCGTTTCCTTCAGGGTGTCTCGGAAATTCTGAAGCTCTTGTTGACACTCCTGCAGTCGAGTGCTGAGCATAGCAGCATCCTCCAAGCACAAGTCCATGTGCTCATGGGAAGTCCCTTGCTGCACCGGTGGGTACTTGTATTCCGTGGTACCACTCTCACGTTGGAGGACATACATGTACTCAGTTTTGTCCAAGTGGCGACGATAGATGTGGCTCTGGCAGGTGATGGCCTCCCAGGTGACATCTCTCTCCGCGTCAACTTGTGTTGCTCGACAAGCTGGAGAGTGGTGAATCTTAAGCAGCTGATTCTCGTGTATAATCCTCATCTCCGAACTCCATTCTTCCCTCTTCTCCCGGATGGTCCTGGTGGAGTTATAGTGGATGATGAGCTTGCCCGTATTGCCGGCGGCTTCGAGCATACGTCGAAGACGGCGCAACAAATCTCCTACTGCCAATCCGTAGGAAAGGTACGTCACTGGACGACTCTCCTCTCTTTCGGCAAGGGCAACTACGGGAACTCTCCCTCCTGTGGACTTACGAGCGGTGCGAATCATGCGAACCATCTAAAACAAAAGAATTTAAAATTAGGTTAGATAAAATCTCAAACAAAAATCCTATTTTGAATGAAAGTTGGGGTAAGATGAAGAAAATGACTCCTTTAATAACACTTTTCCACCACACCTTGGAAAATAGTTTTTAAGAAAATAGGGCCCTTAAATACGTCCATTTCTACCTAGGTCCACGTTCCTACGGGCAACCTTGGCTCTGATACCACCTCTGTCACACCCGGTTTTTCCGAAGAACAACCGAGTGAATATCACATGTATGCCAGGATCATTTTCTCATACATGTGATGACAAATAGTGAAACATCATTTATTACAAGCCAGGTGTCGAATATAAATAAGTCTTACATAGCATACGTCTCGATGGACGATAATAAGTTCATAATATGTAAATAAAACAGCAGCGGAATATAAATCTTGTGGACTTCATCACAGGCGTTGCCCGGGGGACTCCATGAACCTAGAATCCTTCTTCGAGTCCTAAGTCTTGGTCATTGAACACCACATCATCCCCTTGACCTGAGCAGTAATTTAAACCAACAAATATGCAAGGTTGAGTACCGTTGGTACTCAGCAAGTGTGGGAAAGTTATGTCATGCATGGCTAGAACAAGGAGAGGTTGAACTCATGGTTAAAGCACTACACAATTAATACCTATCACCTTAGCCATTAAGCACCTACATTACTACATAGGTGAAATGATCCCAATCTCCCAACCCATCATCAAAATCAAATAAACATAACCTCAATTCCAATGTTAAGATCCCCGCTTAACATCCTCAACATCCAAAGCCATCAATCCTCTAATCATGAATAAGTCCAAGCTGCTCTTGACTGTGAGCACGGCTGTCATGACAGTTTTGACTCTGCAGAGTTTGCACCACTGTACACACATGTAGTGATTTCATCCCCGTTGCCGGTGGACTAAAAGAACATCCATTATGCCAGTGGTCACGAACCACATTCACACTTCCCAGGTGTGTAGCCAAGAGATCATTATGAAGCCTTTACAAAGGGATTCCCGACGAGCGTGGGCCCACTGAGGTTTCACCCCTAACAGCATACAAGAGGCTCCAACCCCGCTGCAGTGGCCCCCTCTTGAGCCTTGCGGTTCATATGGTAGTCCAGCTGACACCTACTCCCCGCACCATCCAACACACCCATACTACGCCGGGGATACACCTAATTAATTGGCCAAGCTGCCCCATCTCAGCATGTGGTTGGCACTGTAAAGCCGGGTTACATGCTCCATGAACCGGTCCTTAGGATCCAGGCAAGTACGAAACACAAACCCAAGTCTCGTGCACCCAGCACACAACCAAAACATCCAACTTGCCTTGATCCCTACCTCTACATAACTCACAATGTCTCATTCAAGAGTATGGTAATATAAACTGATGATCTCATTTCCCAAATATCCCATTTAAGCATGGCTAAGCATATGCAGGTAAATAAATGACATGACAAAATAAATCCCAACCAAAGCTACAAGGAAACAAGGTAATGCAATTCTAGGGAAACTTTCCTAACATGGGTTTCATATTTCATTTGACAATGCAAATAATTCTATCTACACATCCTAGCATAGGATCAAAGTGGTCAAGGACACTTGCCTCCTTCTTGCTGCTCTTGAAATTGGTATTCCTGGTCTTGGAAATGAATAACTTGTTCTTGAACAGGTTCTACTTCATACCATCACACATAGCAAAAGAAAAACAACAATCCATAAGACATAATTCACACTTACACTTCATACAAACCACACATTCACATTTATGAAATTCATTCACCATTATATGTGTTGTGTTTCAGTTTTAAATAAATTCCTCATATTACATTACTACACCTTTTCACTATCAGGTGTGTATGAAGAGTATTATTCTTCTCCATATGGGCCTTCATAATTTTCTATCAACCCTAAACTGAATTCTTTGTATTTTAGAAACTCCATTTATCATTTACTAGTTGCTATATTTTCAGATTTATATTCCTATGCATAATTGTGTATTTATTATTAAATTTGTAATACACATCACCTAAACAGATTAGGTTCTGGTCCTAAATAATTTAAAATCATATTTTGACCATGGCTTATGATGTATATTATTTCTTAATTATTTTCCCTATTTTTCTTTAACTATTCTTTACTTAAAAATGTGTCCCTATACTATTAAATGTGAATAATAGATAAAACAGATTTATTTCAGCCCAAAAATATATTTTTATCTCACTCCAAAGTTTTTTAAGTACTGAGAAAGTTTTTAATAAATTTTGACAATTATGTTTGTCCCCCTTTTTAATTTTTAAACACTAGTTACATATTCAATTTTCTAAATTAAATACTAAACAGAATTAAAAAGTAAACTCACCCCATTACAGGGTCTATAATATTATTTTCATAATTTCTAGGGGTCTAGCTACACTTATCAGAGGTGTTTTTCCTAATTTCTATTAAGTCCAGGGGCTAAAACTGATTTTTAAATGAATTTACATGATTTTCTGAAGTTCCAGGGGCTAGATATGAAGTTTCCGGGGCTAGCTCTCAATTCCAGAGAACCCCAGGGGGTAGCACGTAAGAACTCCAGTCTTTATAACGCGGGGTCGACATGGTCCGTCCGATTTTAAACCGACGGCTGAGATTATAACATCGAACCGGTACGCGGGGTTTTAAAGTCTACCGTTCGATTTAAAATAAACGGCGCACATGCGGCCACGTCGCTCCGATCGAACGCGGGCGGCGCTGCCAGCGGCGCACGGCGGCGGGAAGCGGCGATCTCGCCGGAAACTTTCGGATCTTCGAGAATTCTGCCTAGAACTGTGATCTTATGGCCTAGATCGGTAGAGGGGAGGTCAGAGATCTCACCTCGGGGGTTTTCTCGAGCTCGGGGGTCCTGGAAAGTGATCGGCGGCGAGGTCCGAGGCAAAACCACGGCGAAGCTCGTCGGCGCTGGATTTACACCGTAAGTCTTCGGGTTTTCTGCACCTGCAAAGTTCCCCGGAGGCGGTGGATCAAGACCAGCGAGTTAGATCAGAGTTTCCGAGCTTAGATCGGTCAGAATTCACCGGCGAAGTCTCGGTGCTCACCGGAGTGAAAATCGGCGATCGCGTGAGGAAAACTGATCGGAGCTGGGGTTTTTATAGCCGGGGGAGGACGGTGGGTCTGTTGTGATCGAGTTGGAGTCCTCTGGGTCCAGAATTCGGCTGCGGGACGCGGTTTCCCGATCGGTTGCGATCGCGCGCGCTCGGGGGAAAAAGTCCGGGGTCGCGGGGGCTCGGGTTAGGGATGACAGGTGGGTCCCACCCGTCGGTGAGAGGCAGCGCGGCGCGCGCGGGGGCGGGCTGGCGCGGGGGTTGCTGGGCCGGCTGGCGGTTTCGGCCCACTGGCCAGTTTTTTCCCGTTTTCCTTTTTCTTTTTCCATTTCTTTTCTGTTTTGGGTATAATTTGAATTCCAGTTTGAATTTGAATTTTTGCAAAACATGCAACACGTCCAAAAATTTTTAAATTCCCCTCTGATCATGGTTTAGAGTTTTGAATCAAAATTTGGGGTGTTACAGGTGTCCATGTGAATGTGATTCCCTTCTCCAACAATTTGGTGAGGGGTCTCGAAATCTTGGAGAAACCCTCGATAAACCGTCGATAATACCCAGCCAATCCTAAGAAGCTTCGAACTTCCCCGACATTCTCAGGGATCTTCCACTTCTGTACATCCTCGATCTTGGCGGGATCTACGGAGATTCCTCCCTCCGAGATTATATGTCCTAAGAAGGGAACTCTCTTCAGCCAAAACTCACACTTGCTCAACTTGGCATATAGTTGGTTTTCTCTCAGCTTTTGCAACACCAACCTTAGATGTTTCTCATGTTCTTCTTCATCTTTGGAGAAGACAAGAATGTCATCTATGAAAACCACCACAAATTTGTCCAGATATTCCATGAATACCTTGTTCATAAGATACATGAAATATGCCCGGGCATTAGTTAGCCCGAAAAGCATGACGGTGTATTCATACAATCCGTACCGAGATACGAAAGCTGTCTTTGGAATATCGGTTTTCCTTATCTTAAGTTGGTGGTATCCCGACCTGAGATCAATTTTTGAGAACACACAAGCTCCCCTCAACTGATCAAACAAGTCTTCAATGCGGGGTAATGGGTACTTGTTCTTGATGGTTACTTCATTCAACGCACGGTAGTCTACGCATAATCTTTGGGTTCCGTCCTTCTTGGGCACAAATATTACTGGAGCTCCCCATGGTGAGGAACTAGGACGAATGTACCCCTTCTCTGTCAATTCTCTCAAATGTTCCTTGAGTTCTTCCAGCTGTTTGGAGTCCATCCGATAGGGTCTCTTGTATATCGGGGCTGTTCCAGGCACTAGCTCAATCGTGAATTCCACTTCACGATCGGGGGGGCATACCTGGCAACTCCTCCGGAAAAACATCTGGATATTCCCTGATGATCCTGATCTCCTCCACTTCCACCTCAACTTGATTGAGTTTAATGTCCCTCCTAGGCTCTTGTATGGTTATGAACTTTACTCTGGTGCCACTAGGGTGAGTTAGTTCCACCGTTCTTGTTGAACAATGGATGATTCCTTTATGTTTGGTCAACCAATCCGTACCCAAAATAATATCTATCCCTTGGGAATCTATCACTATGAGGTTGGCAGTAAATACTACCCCATTAATGTCTAGATTCACCTTGGGACACACTTGTCTTGTCCTTAGTTCTCCACCTGGAGAGTTCACTGCTAGCATATGATTCATTTGTGTGGTTGCTAGATCATGCTTCTTAACAAACCCTTGAGCAATGAATGAGTTGGTAGCACCAGAATCAAACAACAGGGTTGCAATGTGTAAATTGGCAGGAAACTTACCAACTACCACGTCGGGTGCCTCTTGCGCCTCCTCCATGGTCACGTGGTTCACCCGTCCTCGTATCACATTCTGCTTGCGGCTGCATGGGCTTCTTATTTGGGCACTTATGGGCGTAGTGCCCCACTTCACCACAGTTAAAACATTGCACCCCAACCTTAGGTGCCTGGCCTTTGTTGTCTTGGGGTTGGTTTGGGGGTCCTTGTGCTGCTGGTCGAGGTTGATATGTGGGGCGAGGCTGCTGTACAAACTGACGTTGTGGCTGTGCTGGTGCTGACGGAGGCCTGGAATTCGGGTTGTACCCTCTGGTTGCTGAGTAGGGTACCGCAGCACGGCTCGTCTGCCCTGCGGGTTGCTGCATCAGACGTGGGCGTGTGTTGCTGCCCGAGGCTTGGTGTGACCATCCCGCCTTCCTCTTGTTTTCATTTTCCAAGGCCTTCAGCTTCCTCTCCACAACAAATGCTCTGTCCACCATCTTTTGGAAGCTTTCATACTCGTTGGAGGACATTGCACACTGCATTTCCGCTGTAAGTCCTTCCACAAAGCAGTCCTGTTTCTGCTCATTAGTCTCGATGTCCCGTGGTGCATAACGGGATAGTTGGGTGAATTTAGTGAGGTATTCCCTCACAGTCATGTTTCCTTGCTGCAGCCGCAAGAACTCCTTTCTCTTGTTTTTGAGTTCACCCCTTGGTATGTAATGGTTGCGGAAACTACGCTTGAACTCTTCCCAGGTGATGTTCTTAGGGTCATGATGGGCTGCCACGTAAGCGGTCCACCAATCAGCAGCAGGTCCATGCAATTGGTGAGAGGCAAACAGCACCCTCTCATACCCTTGGCATTGTATGATCCTCATCTTGCTCTCAATGGTCTTTAGCCAATCATCTGCCTCTAGAGGTTCAGCAGCACTTGCAAACTTTGGAGGTTGAGTCCCTAGAAACTCACTCAACCTTGGTTGGCGTGGTGCAGCTTGTGGAGGTGGAGCTTGGTGCAAGTTGGCCACCACTTGAGTTAGGCTCTGGATGAGCTGATTTTGATTTTCAAGCATTTGGTGGATGGGATCAACTCCTTCACGGCGACCACCCCTGTCTTGTCCTCCAGAAAGATGAGGGTTGCCGGCCTCATCGTTGTTGTTGGCGGGGTTGGCACCACGACCCTTTCCTCTTCCGGCCATCTATCATGATCAACCAAATGTTAATTTAAAGCGTTTCGTATTAAATTCCCAATTTGCTTGTTTAAACTTAAACTCATGGGGTCTTATTATGTTAACATTTTCTGAGGGTTTCACGTTTCACGTGAAAATAAATGCACTCTTAATTCATAGGGGTTCACACATCAAGGCAAAACAACCTGAAGACGAGGTTGTGGACAAATGCCCATGGCTTCCACAACTCACGTCACACTCCAAACATTAACACATCATTAACTAAGTTATTGACTCGCCTACTCGATAACCTGCTGAACTATGGGAAAGGACGCTACACGACTCGTATCACTAAGCTGGCTCCTCGGGATCTTCCTCATTATTGTGTCTGCCCTCTGATTCCGCTTTGGGTGGGGAAGCTGCTGGTGGGGATGTGCGGCGACGCCTGCTTGCCCGGCGATCTGGGGAGTCAGGAGTCCATGTGTCATTCACGGTGACACACAGTTCATTCCCATCTCCTCTTTCTCTCGCCTTCAAGCTGGCTCGAAGCAACGCCTCAGTCTCCTTCAAGGTGTCACGAACATCCTGAAGCTCCTGCTGGCACTCCTGCGGTCGAGTGCTGAGCATAGCAGCATCCTCCAAGCACAGGTCCATGTGCTCATGGGAAGTCCCCTGCTGCACTAGCGGGTACTTGTACTCCGTTGTACCACTCTTACGCTGGAGGACATACATGTACTCAGTCCTGTCCAGGTGGCGACGGTAGATGTGACTCTGGCAGGTGATGGCCTCCGAGGTGACATCCTTCTCCGCATCGACCTGTGTCGCTCGATAAGCTGGAGAGCGGTGGATCTTGAGCAGCTGATTTTCATAGATAATCCTCATTTTTGAACTCCATTCTTCCCGCTTCTCATGGATGGTCCGGGTGGAGCTGTAGTGTATGATTAGCTTGCCCGTATTGCCGGCGGCGTGGAGCATACGTCGAAGACGGCGCAACAAGCCTCCTACTACCAATCCGTAGGAGAGGTACGTCACCGGACGGTTCTCCTCTCTCAGGGCAAAGGAAACTATGGGAACTCTCCCTCCGGTGGACTTGCGGGCGGTGCGGATCATGCGAACCATCTAAAACATAAAGCATTTAAAATTAAGTTAGATAAGATTTTAAACAAAAATCCTATTTTGAATAAAAGTTGGGGTAAGATGAATAAAGTGACCCCATTAAGTAACACTTTTCAACCCACACCTTTGTAAAATAGTTTTTAAGAAAATAGGGTCCTTAAATACGTCTATTTCTACCTAGGTCCACGTTCCTACGGGCAACCTTGGCTCTGATACCACTTCTATCACACCCGGTTTCTCCGAAGAACAACCGAGTGAATATCACATGTATGATAGGATCATTTTCTCATACATGTGATGACAAATAGTGAAGCATCATTTATTACAAGCCAGGTGTCGAATATAAATAAATCTTACATAGCATGTGTCTCGATGGACGATAATAAGTTCATAATATGTAAACAAAACAGCAGCGGAATATAAATCTTGTGGGCTCCGTCACAGGCGTTGCCCGGGGGACTCCATGAACCTAGAATCCTTCTTCGGGTCCGAAGTCTTGGTCATTGAACACCACATCATCCCCTTGACCTGAGCAGCAATTTAAACCAACAAATATGCAAGTTTGAGTACCGTTGGTACTCAGCAAGTGTGGGAAAGTTATGTCATGCATGGCTAGAGCAAGGAGAGGTTGAGCTCATGGTTGAAGCACTACGCAAATAATACCTATCACCTTAGCTTATTAAGCACCTACATTACTACATAGGTTAAATGGTCCCAATCTCCCAACCCATCATCAGAATCAAATAACCATAACATCAATTCCAATGTTAAGCTCCCCGCTCAACAATCTCAACTTCCAAAGCCATCCAACCTCTAATCATGAATAAGTACAAGCCGCTCTTGACCGTGAGCACGGCTGTCATGACAGTTTTGACTCTGCAGAGTTTGCACCACTATACCCACATGTAGTGATTTCATCCCCCGTTGCCGGGTGGACTAAAAGAACCTCCATTATGCTAGTGGCCACGAACCACATTCACACTTCCCAGGTGTGTAGCCAGGAGATCACTACGAAGCCTTTACAAAGGGATTCCGGATGAGCGTGGGCCCACTGAGGTTTCACCCCTAACAGCATACAAGAGGCTCCAACCCCGCTGTAGTGGCCCCCCTTGAGCCTTGTGGTTCATATGGTAGTCCAGCTGACACCTACTCCCCGCACCATCCAACACACCCATACTACGCCAGGGATACACCTAATTAATTGGCCAAGCTGCCCCATCTCAGCATGTGGTTGGCACGGTAAAGCCAGGTTACATGCTCCATGAACCGGTCCTTAGGATCCAGGCAAGTACTAAACACAAACCCGAGTCTCGTGCACCCAGCACCAACCAAATCATCCAGCTTGCCTCGATCCCTACCTCTACATAACTCATAAGATCTCATTCAAGAGTAAGGTAAATAAATTGATGATCTCATATCCCAATTATCCCATTCTAAGCATGGCTAAGCATAGAAATAAATGACATGATAAAATAAATCCCAACCCAAGCTACAAGGAAACAAGGTAATGCAATTCTAGGGAAACTTCCTAGCATGGGTTTCATATTTCAATTGACAATGCAAATAATTCTATCTACACATCCTAGTATAGGATCAAAGTGGTCAAGGACACTTGCCTTCTTCCTGCTGCTCTAGAAATGGAAAGTCTTGGTCTTGGAAGGGGAGAACTTGCTCTGGGGCAAGTTCTACTCATGCCAATACACATAGCAAAAGAAAACAACAATCCATAAGGCATAGTTTACACTTTCACTTCATACAAACCACACATACATACCTATGAAAGTCATTCACATTTATAAGTGTTGTGGTTACTCTACATGTGTTGATTTTTGGCCTACATTCACCTTTAAACATATGTATATTATTTCTAACTTCTATGTTCAAATTTCTATTTGCACACTATATATGAAGTTCCAATTTGAACAAATTCTTTATATTCAATTATTACACTTCTTAGCCAGAAAGTTTGTATAAGAGGTATTTTCCTATTCCAAATAGGTTATCAGATCTTCTACCAAATCCTAAACTGAAGTTTTTTGGATTTGGAGACTTCATTTATCATTTTCTAATTATGCATTCCTATTTTCCTATATTCTTCAGATTTATTTTCTATGCCTAAAAGTGAGTTTTAATATTAAATGGTAGGACATATCATGTAAACAGAATAGGTTCTGACCTAAAATATTAAAAATATATTTTTAAACTTCTCCTTAGATGTGAGCTAATTTAAATTTATTTTATCAGTTTTCAGAATTACTTCCTAGCCTAAAAAGGTATTTCTAGAACTAATAAATATGAACAACATTTAGACATATTCATCCAGCTTAAAATCTATTTTTAACTCATTCTAAAGTTTTCCATGTGCTAGGAGAGTTTAAATTTGAACTTCTACATATGTTTGCCTTAACTTTTAAATTTAAATCCTAGTTACATATTCAAATTTCTGAATTTAATATCATATAGGGTCAAAAAGGTAAATCCTCCCTACTACAGGGTCTAATTTATTATTTTACAAATTTCCATGGGTCTAACTACACATAACAGAGGGGTTTTTTTAATTTTTATTAAGTCCAGGGGCTAAAACTGATTTTTAAATGAATTTACACAAATTTCTGAAGTTCCAGGGGCTAGATTAGAAGTTTCTGGGGCTAGCTCGTGTTTTCCGAGATCCCCAGGGGGTAGCATGTAAGAATCCCGGCCTTTATAATGCGGGGCCGACGTGGACCGTCCGATTTAAAATAGATGGATGAGATTATAACGCGAAGGGGTTCGGGTTAGATCTAATAGGAACCGCACGATTTAAAATGGACGGGCCTAAGGGGGCCACGTCGCCCTGGCCGTGCGCGGGCGGCGCTGCCCGGCGGCGGGAGGCGGCGATCTCGCCGGAGAACTTCAGATCTTCGTCTATACCTCCTAAAACTGGGATTTCATGGCATAGATCGGTAGAGGGGAGGTCGGTGATCTCACCTCGGGGTTTTTCTTGAGCTCGGAGGTCCTGGAAGACGGTCGGCGACGAGGTCCAAGGTGAAAACGCGGTGGTGCTCGTCGGAGCTGTGTCTAGAGCACAAAACACCCGATTTCCTTCACCTGCGAGGCTCCCCGGAGGCGGTGGAACATGATCGGCGCATTAGATCAGAAAACCCGAGCAAGGATCGAGAGAAAACGGTGATCGGAGCTTCGGTTCTCACCGGGAGGAAAAACAGCTGATCGGGGAAGAAAAACAGGGCGATGTCAGCGCTTATATAGACGAGGGAGGGCGGCGATCTGTTGGGATCGTGTTGGAGTCGTCCGGGACTAGAATTCGGCTGGAGGACGCGGTTTTCCGGGGGTAGTTTGGATTCGGGCGCGCGGAGGAGTCCGGGTTGTTGGCGCGAGCGAGAGGTGAGGGATGACACGCGGGCCCCGCGTGTCAGTGAGAGGGAGAGAGGGGCGCGCGGCTGTGGGCTGGCGTGGGGAAATGGTGGGCCGGCTGGTGGGTTTCGGCCCACTGGCCGGGTTTTTTTTCTTTTTATTTTTCCTTTTCTTTTCTGTGTTTGATTTGAATTTGAATTCCAATCTGAATTTGAATTTCTTCACCACATGCAACACGTCCAAAAATTTTTAAATTCCCCTCTTAACAGATTTTGGGGTGTTACAAATAAATAGAAAAGGAAAAGAAAAAAAGAAAAATAAAAAATAAATAAAATAACCAAATTGGGCCACACCAAATTTTCCACCAAATTCCCCTCTCCCCTAATTTTCCAGAATTTTCCCATTTTCCTGATTTTCCCCAAATTTCCCAAAAGTCCCTTAGGGGGATTCCCCCCCCCCTAATTTGGCCACATCATTTAGGGGGGAACCCTAATGGGCCCCACCCCTCTAAGGGGGGAAACCCTAGCCGCCCCCCTTGTTGGATTTTTGTGGGCTTTTATTTATCAATATATCCCAGCCATTGGTTCAAAATAAATAATAATATCCCAGCCCCTAGCTCCCACCTCTTTTAAAATTAAATCTCAGCCATTGGATATTTGGGTTGCTAAAATCCTAGCCACCCTAGCTCCTTTCTCCCTTATAAATATAACCCCCCTAGCCGCACCACCCCACCCCTTTTTGGTCACCCTCTCTCCCTTGCTGCCAAGTCACCACCCCCTCTCCCTTGCTGCCAAGTCGCGACCCCCTGCTAGAGTTTGGCCGCCGTCGAGCTCCGTCACGCCTTGCCGTCGCCGGAGAAGAAGCCCCCGACGTTCTTCCTTAGCTGCAGCCTCATAATTCTCCATAGACTCGGTTGAACTCTTCTTGAATCAAGGATGAGGTGATCACCCCAACTGCTTGAGCATTGCGATGAAGTAGAATGGCTTGCTCCGGGGTAACGTCTTCTTCATTTCTTGGAAGATGGACAACTGTTAAGACAATTTGCCACAAGCTTGGGTTTAAGGATATTAGATGCATCTTCTTATTATGCTTCCACATTGAGTAATCATTTCTATCAAATTGAGGAGGTTTGCCTAGAGGAATAGATAAGTAGTGATTGTTGGAAGTTAATCGTTCATAGTTGAAAGGATATTGGGAGTAGTCCGGTTGACCACCCCTTTCTTGATCCCGCGACTTCTTTTTCTCTTTATTTGAGTGACCTAGCTTCTCGCGAAGTCGCGCCTTGAGCTGGCAAACTTCTTCATCGTCACTCGAGTGGTCTTGCAGCACATCCGTTTCCTTTTTCTTGTCATATGTGTTGTCACCTTGTGACGTCGATGGAATCTCGTATCCCTCCACTCTGGCCATCTTCTCTCCGAGTGGTTAGACTCTTGATGAAGAGACCTGCTCTGATACAAATTGAAATTGCGTAGAGGGGGAGTGAATAGGCTAAATACCTGAAATGACTTAATTAAACTAGATTAGAACTCAGGAGCTGGACTAGTCTGGCTCAGGGGCGGACTAGTCCAATCAACCTGCTGGAAAGGCCTAAAAGGCCGGACTAGTCTGCCTTGGAGGCGGACTAGTCTGGTCAAACTGCCGGAATGATCTAAAACTTGATTTTTAAGGGTTTTTCTCCAAATTTTAGTTTAACAAAATGTGGATGAGACAACTAGCACTTCTATATGACAAGTGTGACAGAATATTGAAATGAATTGCAAGAGTTTGACAATGTATAGCGAAATAATTAAAACAAACCCTAAGCAATCTTGATCTTCAAAGAAATGTACATGCAAGAGAGACACTGAGGATTTTTTCCCGAGGTTCGATTCCACTCAGGAATCTACGTCCCTGTTGAGGAGTCCACAAAGGACCGGGTCTAACAACTCTCACCAAGTCGCCACTAAGGCCAACCCGGTTCTTCACTATCTCAAGGGTGAACTTACAAAGTTTTGGGGCTGCTCACAATCCGAGGCTCCCACTTGATCACTTCCACAAACTTCACAGATGTCACAAGCCACAGATCACACCAAGTGCACGAGATCACTCCAAGAGCCTAAACGCGAAGTTCTTCCTTCTCCTCTTCTCACACACCCAAATTCACTTAAGAATTGGCTCTAGAGGGTGAGTAGGCAAGAGAGAAGGATTAAGGGGGCTCTTGGATCACTGTGGCGGCGCTATGGTTCCAGATATTTCTAAATGACGTCGGGGCATCTCCTTTTATAGAAGTCCCGAAGCCAACCGTTGCCACCAACCGAAAGTCCGGACTAGTCCAATCTCACACAGGAACTATTTGTCCGGGTGAGAACGGACAAATCTGGAGGACCCGGATTAGTCCGGCCACTAAGGTGGACAAGTCCGGTCCACCAAGACTTAGCCGTGGGAGCTCTCATCTCACACCTGTAAGGGCCTCAGTTTTTGACACATAATTGAAGTGTTCATCACCACACACACACACACCTCATTTGAGGAAAGATGATGAACACAAATGAAGAGCAAGTAACAATTATCAACATGCTCATTAGAAAACAAACTCACACATTGCAAAAGTGGTATTTCCCACATGTGATATAGATGGGCTGGACATAGGAAAAACTCCTACACTTTGCTAAGGATGTCCATGCCAAGTTTCACCCAAATTCAAAACCTTTTTGAGGTCATCTTGGGTATAGATAGGAAGGGGGCAGTTTGAAAACATATTTAAATTCAAACTGTTTTTATACCATGAATTTGAAAGTGGAAGGCATATTCTTACTCAGCACATTTTTGTGAGCTCACACACCAATTTTCACTCCATTTGGGGTTGATCTTGACATGAGCTAAGGGGGAGAAATTCAAACTTTATTTGAATTTCAAACTGAACTTGTGCTGAAATTCATTCAAACCAAACCTCATTTGAACTTTGATCAATTCAAATGGCTCATGGGGGAATAATTTGAATTGCCAAGGGTAGTATGGGGTTCACTGTTTACAACAGTGATTAGAAGTAAATTTCAGAGGTTAAAAGGAAGGGTGGGACCCACATGTCAGCCTCTACTTCAACACAAACCGACTGAGACTTTTCACTCGGGTCGCCGAGCCGCAGCGGTGATCGCCACCGAGGCCAGCCACCGCGCCACCAGCTGCTTGCCCACGCGCGGGCATGAGGCGGTGCAGAGCCATCTTAAGGCGCCTGCCCCCTCCTCGGCCGAGGTACCGACGTGTTTTCCCGCAAGAACCCAGCACCGGCCGAAAGTTTCCGCGGTTCGGACTTGATCGGAGGACGCCGATCGCAGCTCCCTCCTTCCACTCCAGAGTCCCAGCAAGGTACTAGAGACCTTTCTCCATCCTCCCCATTGCTCGAATTCGGTTGAAACCGATTGATATCGGCTGTGCCGAAAGATCAAACTCGGAACTTGGAACCGCCGCACCTCGGGCTCTCGTGGACAGCCCAACCTGGGCGTTGTCACGCCCGAGCCAAGGCACCCTTGGACGCGCGGGTGACCGGTGCTGCTCATCCCCGAGCCACAGCTCGAGTGGTTGCTCACCGGCGGCGAATTTCCACTTTTCCCCTTTCTGTGTGCAGAACGACCTTCGGGTACGGTTCTGTTTAATTCGTGCTCTAGAAAGGATTAGCGGGCCTCAGGCCACTCCCACACGAGCTAGACACGGTAACGCACAAGTTGCCTTCACAACTCTGGGCCGGAGAACCTCTGTGCCCGGCGTAATTTAAGGTCTACTAATGGCGGAACGAACGGGGGGTATCGGGCGCACGGTGAGGACCTATTTCGGGCCCTCCCCGAGCTGCCTCGAGCTCATGTCGACCTTCTCTGAGGTCCACTGATGCTCCCCGACCGATTTCCCAAGTAGCTGAGGTACTAGGGGAGTCAGCCGACATGGCCGAAGTCATTTCGATATGAAGACTCGTCGCCGACCATGCTCCGGCCGTGGTCATGAGCAGCTGACCCTCGAATCCTGTTCCCCAAGTAAAAGTAGGCAAGGGCGGCCAGAATCAAGAAGTTTGGAGCTGTACAGCAGCCGGCGGCGAGCTCTCCTGCGAGGTCCCTCGGCGGCGGGGCGCGGGTGTCGCGAGGTTGAAGAAGGGGGTGGACCCCAGCTGTCAGCGGCCGATATTTTGAATCGGGATCCGGCTGCGGCCGGGATCGGGTGTGCTGGTGCGCAAAATCCTTGTGGGCCGCGGTGTGCCATCGCCTAGGCGTGCGACGCGTGTCCCCTGGGCCCACGCGCGAGTTTAAACTTTTCCCCGATTTTCAGATTTCCTTCAAACTTCAAATCCTTATAACTTTGGCTAGAAAGCTCCAAATTGAGTGAACCAAATTTTGCTGGATTCAGCTCTCCGAGTACTTTCCAGAAAATCAAGTTTCACTCCATGAAATTCCTTATTTCTCCAGAATTAATTCCTCAAAATTTAAAATGTTAGGAATTTTAACTGGAGAATCCTTTGGAGGAAAATCCTGAAATTTTGCTGAGATGTTCACCAAAATATCCTTGAACTACCGTAAAAATTACAGATCCATTTGAGCTCATTTAATCCACCTAATGGTGTGATTAGTGAAACTGTTCCAAAGAAAATAGAAAATGTTCAGAAAAATTTTCAGAATTTTCTCTGAAATTGTTTAGCTCGTATCTTTAGTTAGAGACTTCCAAATTAAGTGAGACCAACTCCATTAGAACCCTCTGAAAATCTAGTTTTCAGGAAGGCATAGTTTGTTTCATGAAAATTCCTAGAACACCCTAAGAGTTCCACTTAAGGTCAAGGACATAATTAATTGTGGAGGGCTCAAATGAGCTTTGCTGCAACTAAAACTTGACCAAGTCTCTGTTTAGGTTGTAACCAAGCCACAGTAAAAGTTTCACAGTCATTAGGTCTATCTAGCAAAGGGTATAGACTTCACAATTTCAAAGATAATACAAATGCATTTAAATTAATACATACATTACTCTTATCATGTAGTCGCTAAGGTCGAGGAGGAACCCGAAGTCCTAGACTTCGTTACTACGGAGGAACAGCTAGCCTACGACCAAGAGCAGCAAGGCAAGCTCCGGTTTGCATTAACCTTTTTACAAATTTTTATTGTTTTGAGCACATACTTGTTTCCTTTGTTCTGTGCATTAGAGTCTTGTTTGGAAATCCAACTGCATAGCCAAGAAAACCACGGGTTGGGTTTAGGATTGCAAACCTCGTTAGCCATTGCATTGCTAGGATAGAGTAGGATTCGGTACAAGTCGAGTAGTTGGAACTACTCGCGAGAATAGGCTAGAGGCACATTGCTCGGGTAGAGATAGCACATGATACACATGGCAAGAAAATGAGACCGAGCGGAGGGTAAGGGCAGCAGGACTTTGGGGCCTGTGTGCTGTAGCTCCGCTTGTGTCGATTGAGGACCGAGCCGTGTGCGGGCCTGTTGAACAAGCTAGAACAGTACCGAAGACCTACCGGCTATATGGGAACCGGGAAACTGATGTAACTCGGGTAGCTGGGTATTGAGGCATTGCCCGTCGTTCAGAGGGTAGGTTGAGAGCTTGAGGTGTAAATCGGCTGGCGGCACGGAGATGCGCGTGCAGAGACCTCTTGCTCGGGATGATGGGACCGGTTCAATAGTTGGCTAACGGGTGAAAGGTAGTCGCGTACGGCGTCCGTGATGGTTGTTGTAGGCAACATCGAGTACGGGCGTACGTGATGGGTTGTTCGGGTAACCCTGCAGGTGTAAATCGATTATAATCGCCGTCCCTCGCGGTCAGTGAGTACCACTTGTTCACTGTACCGTGACGTAGAAAGAACAGGCTAGTCACATGTTAAAATGTTGCTGATTGAAAGCTGGACATTGATTGTTAATGATATGCTGTAGCTTAGAGCTAATTAAAGTTCTTTTCAACTTTGGGCAAAGTACATGAGAGAAATGCGTTTCTTGTTTGATTGCGGCTCTCTCATGTGCCTTAGCGTAAGGTTCTCCACAACCTGCTGCTAAAACTTGAAAGTAAGGTTCTACTAATTAGGCGAGTCCTTGCAGATAATTTTTACCTCATGCAACCCATTACCCTCACGTAGAAGTTCCATGTTTAGGTGAGACGGGTCAGACTTGCTGAGCCTTCGTGCTCACTGCTTGTGTTTGAAGCTTTTGCAGGGTTCTATGAGGAAGGGACTCCCGGAGAGGAGACGGAACCCCAGGAGGGGAACCCCGTCGAGTGGGAGTCGGGCACGCCGCAGAGTTAGTGTGCGTGGTGCTAGCAAGGACACGTTCGAGGGCTGAACGTGCACTTGATGCTTAGTCTACGCCCGCGAGTGTAGACTGAACTTATTTTGATGTAAACATGTTCATAAACTTGTTTATGTAATGAAACTTCCGCTTCCGCTTTGCACCTTTGACGTGTGTTATGCGGTGCTGTGCAACGCAGCACCCCTCAGAGTGATCCTGGCTCGACAGGACCAATGGGGTCGTGTCAACACCCATACGGACTAGTCCTCCTTAGAACGGACTAGCCCGAACTCACACAGGAACTCTTAGTCTGTGTGAATAAGGACAAGTCTGGCTAGCCCGGACTAGTCCGGCCACTCAGGCGGATAAGTCCGGTCTACCAGGACTTAGCCCCAAAAACCCTCTCACCTAGAGAGAAACGGACTAGTCCATCCAAAACAGACAGGTCCGATCTCAGTCAGGAACTCTTAGTCCGCCCTAAAACGGGCTAAGCCGTAGGACTTCCGGACTAGTCCGGCCTCTTCCCCCCGACAAGTCCGGCCTGCCCAACTTTACCTCTCTACGTCTCTCCACTAAGGATTTGACACTTCTAACGCTTTGAGCTCTCTTCTATGATCTCAATGCACTTGACACACACACTCTTTCTTTTACACGGCTAGCCTACTAAAGACTCAAGTGAAACCCTAATTTCTACTCTTCGAGTCTTCGACGCCGTTCTTCATCTTTTTCCTTTTTTGAGAGTTTAGGTACCCGCCTTGGAAATGTCCTGTGCTTATGATCATCTCAGCTCATTAGTCTCTTAATTTATTGTCATCAATCATCCAAAACCCACAGGGATGCCTAGATGCACTTACAATCTCCCCCTTTTTGGTGATTGATGACAACACATAGTTTCAACATAAGAGGTAAAAATTTTATTTTCATAACAAGTGTACGTATGCAAAACTCCGCCTGAATGTATGCAAGAGTAAAAGAGGGGAGTTAGCATACATTCACATGTTATGGTGGGGTGCCTATGTGTTATGCTCAAAATTAAAAATGTGATAAGACAATAAGCATAAAACAGCCATAAAATCCAACACATAGTGTTACACAAAAGATAGGCGTGCATAAAACATAAAACATAGATAGCCATGTCCAAAAGAGTCATGTCCAAAAGATCTATTACGAGACTAGAAGATCATAAAAAATAGGACATCCTTTTTACATTTCTCCCCCTTTGGCATCAAGGCACCAAAAAAGAAAGGAGGGAGTAAGATACGCCTAAGTCTACTCGTCATCTTCTTCATTGCCATTTTCATCGCTCTCCGTAGCCTCCGTATCCTCTTCTTCTTCGTCAGCAGTGGTGGATGGAGGCACGGCCTTGGAAGACCTTCCATCTTCCCTGAACTGGGCGAGCTCATCAGCGGTGAACTCTGGATATGGAGTGAGTTCCCCATCACTCTCCTCAGGGGGAGACTTGCGTACCTCAAGCTTGTCACACACAGCCTTGAGGTACTTCTCCTGATGCCTCCCCATGTGTCGAGTCCGGACCTCCACACACCGACAAGAGGTGAAAAGTGCGTTGAAGCACTTGGAGAATCCGCTCATGGACTGCGGAGGAGGAGATGATGGGGGAGCCGCTGAGCTAGACGGAGGTTGAGCATTTTTTCTCCTTGAGGGTTCTGGCAGAATGGGGGGTAGCTGAGGACGGAGAGGTCGATGAGTGACATCCTTGAAAAATATTATCCCCGACACCTTCTCAATTAGGAACATGATGTACGGTGCATAACCACATCAGCGGTTGGGAGTGTGAGAGATGTTGAAGATGTCATCATAAATATGCTCAACAAGGTTGAACTTCTCTTCACCATCTATCAAGAGGAGGACATGCCTTAAGTTTCGTTGAATTACCCCTGCATATCCATCATTGGGGGCAATGGTCCTCCTCAGAATCCAGTTGAGGATGCTATAGAACGGCTTGATGTTCCTAGCAAGCCCGGCTTCATAGGGAACATGACTAGGATACATATAGTCAAGATGATCCATGTCCACTGCCTTGAGATTGGAAATGATAATCTCATGATCCAAGTGCTCCTCGAGGCCAAGTATCTGTGCAAACCTCTCATAGGTGACTGAGTACTGCTCTCCATGAGTCATCCAGGTGATTTTCCGGTCACCGTAGGTGGAGAAGTACACAGTGGTGTAGAACTGCACAATTACCTCAATGTTCCACTCATACTTGAAGCTCATGATTTCCTTGATTCCATGGCGCTCCGCGGCTTTAATCACTGCATCAAAAGCTTTGTGCTCCCTTTTGGCCATGTAGTCCCAATCTACCCATTGAGCTTGAGTGACTGGGGTCTTCATTTTTAGGTACACCAAGCGGTAGTAATCGCAGTAAAAGTCACACCAAAACCTAGGGTCGGCTGTGTGCTTCTCATAGTCATAGACTTAATCCATCCTCAGCCTTCTCGCCTTTTCAGCCCCCTTTCCTTTGAATACAAATGCCGGATTGTTGGGCTGCCGGTTTGGGTCCCTAGCAGGGGCAGCCATCTTTAAGGGGCCGATGGGCTTCGGTTGCCCTTTCTCTCTGGGTTTTATCCCTCCTGCTTTGTTTGTGGGTGCTTTGGCAGTTGCCTTTTTGTTCTTGGGCTGCTCAGGAAGTGGAGCCTTACCCTTCTTTGGATCACGAGGAACTCTACCCTCGGATTCCTTTTCCTTCTCTTTATCTCCCAAGGTGACCAGCCTCTTTCTCTTGGTCTCTGAGGCACTAGCAGCTTGGGAGCTCTGGGCTTCACGTTCGGCCCTTTTCTTTCTCAGTTGATCTTTCAAGGATTCTTCAACGGCTTGGGAAATTTGTGCCTCCTCGTCGAGATCATGCTTCTTCTTTGTTCTTGCCTCTCGACGGACGGCTTCTTTAGCCGCTTGGGCCTCCTTTGCTGCCCTTTCTTCGGCAATGCGCCGATGAAGGGCTTGTCGAGCCTCCTCGGCCATGGGACTTGGAAGTGGAGAGCTTTGGTCAGAGTTTGATATATTTCCTGAGAGACAGGATACTAGAGGTCAAGGAAGTGGAATATTGCAAGAGAATTCATGAAAAATGGCTAAAGTTGGAGTTTGTTCTGTGTAAACCGGACTTGTCCGTTAAAAGACCGGACTAATATGCTCGAGAACGGATTTGTCCACCCAAAACTGGACTAGTCCAGGTTATACAGAAAGAACCCTAACCCTAACAATTTTTCACAAGAACTTCGAATTAAGTTGCAATACGCCTAGGCTATGATTGCATCGACACTAGAAACACCATTTGTGAAGAGGTTTTTATCAAAAGACATAAGAGTGAAGAAAAGGAAGGGTTTTTGGTTAGGTCAAGAATACCTCTTGATATCTTCAAATGTGATGAATTTTGGAGTTGAAACTTGAGTAACGAAGCCCAGGGAAGGGTTTACGCACTCCTTAGGTCTCTGATCTGTGGATTGAACAAGATTTTTGGTGGAGGAAAGTGAAAATCGCCAATTTGTGGGCGCTTCCGGCTTGAGAGAGGATGTGAGTGGACTAGTCTGTGAAGAGAGAAGTTTGGCTGCTCCTGGGAGGTGAAGTCCCTAGGGGCCAGACTAGTCCGGGTTAAGTGTCCGGACAAGTCCGGTTGACAGACCAGAGCCGGACTTCTCTGGGGCCGGACTTGTCCGGCCTACCCAGGCGGACTAGTCCGGTTTGGACTTGTCTGCTGTGAAGTCCGATCTTGCCACGTGGCCACTACTAGTGTGAGCTCCGAAGGCACCACGTGTCCAGGGGGCCGGGCCTCCCCTCTCCACAGAGGTGAGCTCCTAGGGCGCCACGTGTCTGGCGGGGCCGGACCTCCCCTCTCCTCAGAGGTGAGCTCCAATGGCGCCACGTGTCCGGCGGGGCTGGACCTCCCCTCTCCTCAGAGGCGAGCTCCGAGGACGCCACATGTCCGGCAGAGCCGGACCTCCCCTCTCCTCAGAGGTGAGTTCCCGTGGTGACACGTGTCCAGCGGGCCGGGGCCTCTCCTCCCCTCGGAGGTGAGTTCCCATGGCGACACGTGTCCATCGGGTCGGGGCCTTTCCTCTCCTCAGAGGAGAGCTCCGGTGGTGACACGTGTCCCGCGGGACTGGACCTCATCCCTTCCACAGGGGTGAGCTCCGGTGGCGACATATGTCCCGCGGGGCCGGACCTCATCCCTTCCACAGGGGTGAGCTCCGGTGGCGACACGTGTCCTGCAGGGCCGGACCTCATCCCTTCCACAGGGGTGAGCTCCGATGGCGACACATGTCCCGCGGGGCAGGACATCATCCCTTCCACAGGGGTGAGCTCCGGTGGCGACACGTGTCTGGCCGGGCCGGACCTCATCCCTTTCACAGGGGTGAGCTCCGGTGGCGACACGTGTCTGGCGGGGATGGACTAGACCGGGATCGGTGTCCGAACAAGTCCGTTTGATGGACTAGAGCCGGACTTCTCTGGGGCCGGACTTGTCCGGCCTCATAGGCGGACTAGTCCGGCTACAAGCTGAGATTCATATAATTTGAGTTTTAGTTCAAGAATATGATCCTTTTGGACAAGTTTTTGCAAATATCTTTGGCGAACATGGTCAGTAAGCTTACATCAAACAAACAATGACCATATTTGACAAAGGGTCCTTTTGAACATAGTTTTCATGGAGTAAGAGAGATTAGGGTAGTATGTTGAAAACATGTGGTTTTTGAAGTTTATAAACAAGCAACAAACAGATGTGCACACTTCAAGCAACATTTCAAGAATCTAGGATATTCAGTTCACTCCTTAGGTCACAAAAGTGTTTCTCATCAAGGGGTTTTGTGAAGATGTCCGCCAATTGCTTTTCACTCCTAACATGAGAGATAACGATATCTCCCTTGATAGAGTGATCTCTCAGGAAATGGTGACGGATATAGATATGTTTGGTTCTAGAATGCTCCAAAAATTCACTACACCTTTTTTTTCATATGTAGTTCTTTACTTGTCTGATTATTATGCAACTTTTGATATCTAAAGGAGTTGTGTATCTCCTGCTCCCTTCTGACAATGATTGCTTTACATAGAATTTTTACAACATCAATGGGATTGTGAGCAATCTTGATGGCACTCTCATTGTCACATAGGAGTGGAATATGGCTCAAAGTGTAACCATAGTCACTAAGAGTTTGTCGCATCCATAGGAGTTGTGCACAACAACTCCTGGCTGCGACGTACTCCACTTCAGCTGTGGATAGGGAATGGAGTTTTGTTTCTTTGAAGACCACGAAACCAAGGACCTACCAAGAAATTGACAAGTCCCTGACGTGCTCTTCCTATCTACCTTACAACCAGCATAATCGGCATCGGAGTATACAATGAGATTGAACTTGGATCCCTTGGGATACCAAAGTCCTAGGTTAGGAGTGTGAACCAAATATATAAGAATTCTCTTAACGGCCTTCAAGTGGCACTCCTTAGGAGCTGCTTGGAACCGTGCACACATACACACACTAAGCATTATGTCGGGCGTAGATGCACAAAGGTAAAGTAAATAGCCTATCATGGAATGAAATACCTTTTGGTCCACACTTGGACCATCTTCATTAAGGTCAAGATGTCCGTTGGTTCCCATGGAAGTCTTGATGGGTTTGGCTTTGTCCATGTCGAACCTCTTAAGTATGTCTTGAGTATACTTGGTTTGACTTACGAACGTTCCTTCCTTGAGTTGTTTGACTTGGAATCCTAGGAAGATCCCGTTGAACACTTTGGTGCACTCTTGGATGAGGTGGTTGAACTCTTTGATCTTCATCTTCATTGTCACTCTTTTCTTCATCTCCCCCTTGATGCAATCCTCTATCTTGACTTTGATCATTTTGATCTTGTTGAGGTTGGCCTTGCTCATCTTGAGCTTGATCATGGGAGGAAGACATATTTTCGTTTGTTGGATGATCATTTGAGTCTTGAGGATGTTCTTGAGGAAAAATTTCTCCAACTGCCATCCTTTTAAGTGCTTCCTGTGGAGCCCCTTCTTTATCTAGCACACTTTGATCAACTTGCTCCACTTGGGAGCCATTAGTCTCATCAAACACTACGTTTCTCGCTATTTCAACAATTCTAGAAGTTTTGTTGGAAACACGATAGGCGTAGGTGTTTGAGTCATAACCAAGCAAGAAACCTTCATCGGACTTTGAAGCAAACTTCGAAGTCCTAGGCTTCTTGTTGAGAATATAACACTTGCTCCCAAAGACACGAAAATACGAGATGTTTGGTTTGTTACCGGTTAGAAGTTCGTAAGACGTCTTCTTCAAAAGTCAATGAAGATACAACCGGTTTATGGCATGGCAAGCAGTGTGAACCGCTTCCACCCAAAACCGGTCTGACGTCTTGTACTCATCAAGCATGGTTCTTGCCATTTCAATGAGAGTTCTATTCTTCCTCTCAGCAACCCCATTTTGTTGAGGGGTGTAAGGGCCTGAAAACTCATGCTTGATGCCTTCTTCATCCAAGTATTCTTCCACTTGAGTGTTCTTAAACTCGGTGCCGTTATCGCTCCTTATGTTCTTAATTCTTAAGGAGAGCTCGTTTTGAGCTATTCTCAAGAATTTCTTGAGCACACCGTGAGTTTCTCCTTTGTCATGCAAAAAGAACACCCAAGCGAAATGAGAATAATCATCTACAACAACAAGACCATATTTGTTACCGCCGATGCTTATGTAGAAGATTGGGCCGAAAAGGTCCATGTGAAGTAGCTCCAAGAGTCTTGTGGTCATCATGACATTTTTGGATGGATCTTGAGCTCCAACTTGCTTTCCGGCTTGACAAGCACTACATGGCCTGTCCTTATCAAAAACAACATTTTTCAAGCCTCGAATGTGTTCTCCCTTGAGAATTTTTTGCTAGTTCCTCATCCCAACATGGGCTAGCCTTCTATGCCAAAGTCATCCCATGTTAGTCTTTGCCATTAAGCATATGTCAAGTTTAGCTTTATCCGTGGTAAAATCCACAAGGTAAAGCTTTCCCTTGAGCACGCCCTTAAAGGCGATTGAGTCATTGCTTCTTCTCAAGACAGTCACACCCTCGTTAGTGAAAATACAATTATAACCTTTATCACATAGTTGGAATATTGATAGAAGGTTATAATCAAGGGAGTCAACATGCAAAACATTTGAGAGAGTATGATGGGGAGAGATAGCAATTTTACTGGTGCCAAGGATTTTCCCTTGGCTATTGTCCCCAAAATATATTCCTTCACTTGGATCTTCGTTTTCCTCATATTCAACAAACATCCTTCTCTCTCCGGTCATATGGTTTGTGCATCCACTGTCCAGCACCCATTTTGATCCACCGGAGGAGTATGCCTACAAAATAGAGTTATGCCTTACCTTTTGGTACCCAAGCGGGGTTGGGTCCTCTCATGTTAGTCAAGAGGCACTTGGGCACCCACACACAAGGTTTTGGACTCATGCAGAGTGGCCCAACATACCTAGCATAGATCTTTCCAAATTTGTTTCTCAATAAAACATATGAGGCATCAAAATCATGAAACAAAGGATGAGGTTTATTTTTAGGCATGTTAGATGAGTTTGCAATGTTCTTTACATTTTCTTTGTTGGATGAACCTTCCTTGATAAAAACAATCAAGTCTTTTCTCTTCTTGGGAGTTTTATCATGTTGCCTCCACTCCCGAGAATAGCCAAGACCATCTTTGACATGTGGAGGTCTTACATTGGTATATGCACTTCGTGCATATGCCAATTTTTCCTTGTCAAAGATACCACCTTTCGGTGACTGCTTGTTTTGTGCCAACTTAAGTTCATCTTTGAGTTTTAGGATAAAGTTTGAGCACTTGCAAGTTTGAGTTGCTTCGGGAGATTTCTTTGAGGAGGGTGAAATCATAGAGGAAGAAGGTGCATTGATCTTGAGAGATTCAACTTGTGTTTCAATGATCTTGTTGACTTTTGTCAAGTTAACAATTTCATCCTTGAGCACAACAGTTGTGTCTTCAAGATTTGAGAAAATTTCCTTGCTCAGAGCGAGTTCACGCTCAAGTGCCTTGCTTCTTTCCCTTTCAACCTCAAGGAGCTCTTCAAGCTCATGACATCTCTCCTTTTCAAGGATGAGCATGTCTTCTTGATAGTTGATGAGTTCATCCTTCTCAAAGATTTCTTCCGACAACAATCTCATCTTTTTCAAGGTGCTCCTACTTAGATCCTTAAGCATGGATTCATTATCACTACTACTATCAAAGCTATCAAGTGAAGAGGTAGATGAGGATGGTTTAGATTTAACCTTTCTTCTTCCCTCCTTAGCCATGAGACATGTAGACTTGAAGTCTTCAATTGTTGAGAAGAGCTTGCTCCTTCCAATGGCAAGTGTTGCCACTTTCTCTTCATCCTCGGAGGATGAGTCTTCATTTGAGTCCTATTCCTTCCCAAGGTGAGCATGTCCTGATGGATTCTTCTTCTTGAAGAATTTCTTCTCTTGAGACTTGCCATCTTTCTTCTTCTTACTCTCTTCATATGGACAATCCACAATGAAGTGTCCATATTCACCACAGTTGTAGCATGCTCTTTTCGTCTTGGGCTTGGACCTTTCCTTGTTCTTGTTCTCATAATGGTTGCTCCCCTTCCTTCTTCTCATCATCCTCTTGAATTTGTTGATGAAGAGCGCCTCTTCTTCATCGGTGTCGAGACCCTCGTCATCACTTGCTTTGAAGTCTTGTGATGAGGATATTGCTTTGAAAGCAACATCTTTCTTCTTTGAGGAGGCGAGCCTTTGGAGGTTGCTGTAGAACATAGCTTCCTTCTCCATTATCTCGTTATTGATGATTCTTCCAAGCACTTCCTCCGGGGTCATTTGAGCATATCCCGGGCTCTCAGGAATCAAGGAGCAAAGAGCAATGTTTCGAGGCATGAATGCCCGAAGCATCCTCTTCACCACCTCATGATCCGTCCACCGGGTGCATCCATAAGATCGGATCTTGTTGACGAGGATCTTGAGACGGTTGTACATGTATTGAGGGGACTCACCATCCATGATGGTGAACCTCCCAAACTCTCCTTCAATCATCTCGATCTTGGCTTCCCTAATGACTCAGTTTCCTTCATGCGCTGTCTTGAGTGTGTCCCATATGTTTGTGGCGGCGCTAGGGTTCTAGGTATTTCTAAATGACGTCGGGGCATCTCCTTTTATAGAAGTACCGAAGCCAACCGTTGCCACCTACCGAAAGTCCGGACTAGTCCGATCTCACACAAGAACTATTTGTCCGGGTGAGAACGGACAAATCTGGAGGACTCGGATTAGTCTGGCCACTAAAGCGGACAAGTCCGGTCCACCAAGACTTAGCCGTGGGAGCTCTCATCTCACACCCATACGGACTAGTCCGCCTTAGAACGGACTAGCCCGAACTCACACAGGAACTCTTAGTCCGTGTGAAAACGGACAAGTCTGGCTAGCCCGGACTAGCCCAGCCACTAAGGCGGATAAGTCCGGTCTACCAGGACTTAGCCCCAAAAACCCTCTCACCTAGAGAGAAATGGACTAGTCCGTCCAAAATGGACAGGTCCAATATCAGTCAGGAACTCTTAGTCCGCCCTAAAACGGACTAAGTCGTAGGACTTCCGGACTAGTCCGACCTCTTCCCTCGGACAAGTCCGGCCTGCCCAACTTTACCTCTCTACCTCTCTCCACTAAGGATTTGACACTTCTAATGCTTTGAGCTCTCTTCTATGATCTCAATGCACTTGACACGTACACTCTTTCTTTTACACGGCTAGCCTACTAAAGACTCAAGTGAAACCCTAATTTCTACTCTTCGAGTCTTCGATGCCGTTCTTCATCTTTTTCCTTTTTTTGACAGTTTAGGTACCCGCCTTGGAAATGTCCTGTTCTTATGATCATCTCAGCTCATTAATCTCTTAATTTGTCGTCATCAATCATCCAAATCCCACGGGGATGCCTAGATGCACTTACAGTTTTGAAACTGTTTTCCTTGCGAAAACTCGTATGCTTGTGTCAACTTGATGGGAAACCCTTTTATAGGAGTTTACTAGTTTTGTTAACCATCCTTGTTGCTGGGAATATTGAAGAGTCGGGTATGATTGTTTTTCCTCTTTGCTTCGCTTAATTTACGAGACACGGGAAGCTGAAATAAGACATGTCTAGCTACTGCACTTATATGAATAAAGATGAATATAACTTGATGATATTAATGATATGGTGGTTTGCTTGCCGTAGATCTAAGGACCGGTTCATGCGAGCACATGCCAGGAAAACAGTGCCACCACAAGGCCAAATATGGGTGCAGCTTAGATGACAAATTAGGTGTGCTGCTAGCTTATTATGGACCGTTGGATGGTGCGAGGAATGGGAGTCGAGAAGGACTGCCCTGGGAACTTCATGCCACAAGAGGGGCCCCGTGGGTGGGAGAATGAAGATTCGAGCTTACTGCTGAAACCTAAGTGGGTCCGTACATTCTAGGAGCCCCTTTGTAAAGACTATTTTGTGATCTCTTGGCCATACACCGATGGTTGTGTACTGGTATAATGGCGGTTCTTTCTAGTCTCCGACGGGTGAAGAAATCACGAACTTGTGGGTAAAGTAGTGCCACCTCTGCAGAGTGTAAAACTATCATGATAGCCATGCTTCCGGTTACAAGCATCTGGCCAACTTCCATGATTAGAGGCAAAACTTGGGATGTTTATTCGTGTATGGTTATGGTATTATCATCGGGACTGGTTTCGGGCTGGTTTGGTTATGTTTATGAGTTTGGTTAATTTCTCTTATGTAGAGCAAATGTGAATATGAGATAAGAGCATTGGCTGGTTGAGACTTGATAAATGATGAATTATGATAGTATGGAACTTGAGGGATGATGAATTATTTGGTTATGTCAGGATTTAACTCACCTAGAGATAGTTGCTGTTTTTATCATGTTTGTGAAATAAAACTTGCTTGCCGCAATGAAACCGTTTATTCCCTACCTTGTCTTAAGCTACATGTCATACTATTCCCACACTTGCTGAGTACGACATGTACTCACCCTTGCATTCCCACAAATAATTCAGCTACAGGAGAAGAATACTTTGAAGAGCAGGAGGAGTACTAGGCATGCACACTACCGTCAACATGCCTATGGAGTTGAAGTTAGAGTCCATTGTCTTTAGTCATTTTCCACCGTCGTTTAGAGTCTTCTGCTGCAGAATAAGTTAGATATTCATGAGTGAGACATTGAGTCATTGTAATAAAGTACTTAAACCCTATTTGTACGTGGTTATATTCTAAAGTTTAGTTTGTGAAGTACATGTGTATGTGTGATGAACATCCTAGGAACACATGTGCATTCACATGGTTCATTTTCTGAACCGGGTGTCACACTTCGAACAGGGTTTCCCACTAATTTGAGCCTAAAACTTGAAAGTAAGAGTCAACAGAATTAGGTGAGTTTTATGCAAAGTACTTTCTTATTATACACTGCAAATCCAGCATGTAGAGTTACATGTTTAGGTGAGACGGGTTAGTCTTGCTGAGCCTTCGTGCTCACTGCTTGTTGTTGAAGCGTTTGCAGGGTCTTATGAGGAGGAGGCCCCCGAGGAGGAGATGGACCCCCTAGAGGGAACCACCGTCGAATGGGAGCCGTGCACGCCGTCGTGTTAGTGTGGTGTGTGTGTAGCTAGTGGGATCACGTTCACAGGCTGAACGTGAACCCTTTTGCTTAGTCTACCGCCGAGAGTGTAGGCTACAACAATATTTTGTTGTAATTATGTTTATACACCAGTTGATGTAATGAAACTTAGCTTCTGTTTATTGTATTTTCTGTGTGTGGTGCTGTCCATCGCAGCACCCCTCAGCGAGATCATGGAATGTTGAGACCATCAGGTCCTCATAGAGGATCCGTAAGAGGTGGAACCAATTGATGATGACATGTAAGATGATCCACAAGAAGAACAGCATTGGTACGCTCTTCAGGAGGAATATCACACAGGTTTACACCCAGCGGAGCCTCATGAAGCTATGTTGGAAGAAGATAAATCCAAAGAGGAGCCACCACCTCCTGAGGCCGAGAATGAAGGTGATGAACGGGTCATCCATTCTGCTCAGGAATTCCGGTCTTACGGGATGGAGGGAGGGCACATAACCAGGGAGCTGAGAGAGTTTCGTGATTGATGCAGCTTATAACCGGAGTACCTCATCAAAAAAGTCCCTCGTCTCGGACATGAAGAGTGGAAGGCTAAAGTAACCATCCTATCTAATGGTAGGGTTGTCACCCGGCACTTCGCACCCACATGGAGAGCTACAAGGGCAGAAGCTGTTGATGATGCTGCATGGGATGCACTCACCGGATTGTGCTACGCTTTCCGTGGGCAGCTTGAGAACACTACCTTTGAGCTGCACCCGTATCAGAAGAGTGGTACAAGGGAGATCATGGGACCCTATGGAGGAGCTCTTTCCAACCCACAAGCTGCTGCCAAGGCTCAGAGAATGCTCGTGGAGTTAGGAAAGCGCTATGCAAGCGCACAAGAAGAGATCCGTTACCTTCACAAGAAGCTGTATTTGCTGGAGAAACAAGAGGAGACTCGTGCCAACGTGGGAACAAATGGAGCACCAGCGTCACCTACTCCTACATGGACTGCCGACTCACCATGGCGTGCACCCATGTATGGACCACCCCCATCACACAGCAAGAACAACACCAGTTCTGACAATTAAGTTTAGGTTCCTCATTGAATGAAGTTGTAATAAGAACGCTTAGACGGCGGTAGCTTGAATAAGAATGGTGTGCTGAATTTTTATGATGATCGCTTATGTTTGCATGTTTGGGTGTGAGTTGTGGGATGCTTCGGCGAATGTCCACATCCACACATAGTAGAGATATGTGAGATGCTTCGGCACTTGTTCACATCCTCATATAGGCTGATATTAATAACAAAAGTTGCATAGTTCATACACCTTGATTCATATAGTCGGGAAATCACTTCATCAATTCTGAATTCTATTCCGAAAGTAAGCCTTAAAATAAGGGGATAGACTTTCTCGCCAACCTTATCGTCTTGGATTCCCAAGGGATTGATATAATACTTGGAATGGACAGGCTAAGCAAGTATAATAGAGTGATTCAATATGCTAAGAGGGTCGTGCAGATGACGAGTGAGCACAGTACTTGTATCGAGTTCGAGGCATCCCAACCGGCAACCGAGAAGGCAGTACTGAACCACATGGAGGAAGTAATATTGGAAAGCATTCCGGTGGTTCAAGAATATTTAGATGTGTTTCCGGAGGAATTGCCAGGTATGCCACCTGATCGTGACATCGAGTTTGCCATTGATTTAGCACCCGGAACTGCACCTATAGCTAAGAGGCCATATAGATGCCTGCTAATGAATTAGTGGAGCCCAAGAAACAAATTCAGGAGCAGCTTGATAAGGGTTTTATACGCCCAAGCTCGTCACCTGGGGAGCCCCCGTGCTCTTCGTAGACAAGAAAGATGGAACCCAAAGGATGTGCGTGGACTATAGGTCTCTCAACGAAGTGACGATAAAAAATAAGTACCCGCTGCCTCGCATAGAGGACTTATTCGATCAAATGAAAGGCGCCCGGATTTTCTCTAAGATTGATCTTCGGTCAGGATATTATCAGCTGAAGATTAAACTCTCAGACATACCCAAGACGGCGTTTTGAACACGGTATGGCTCGTACGAGTATACCATCTTGTCATTTGGGTTGAATAATGCGCTTGCATACATTATGTACCTCATGAATAAGGTCTTAATGGAGTACTTGGGCAAGTTCGTCGTGGTTTTCATCGACGACATCATGGTTGTATTTAAAACGTGAGGAAGAACATGAGGAACACTTGAGATTGACATTACAGAAACTGTGAGAGCATCAATTATATGCCAAGTTCAGCAAGTGTCAATTTTGGCTAAAGGATATATCATTCTTAGGCCACATCATCTCCGAAGGAGGAGTATCGGTTGGTCCTGGAAAAGTGAGAGGTGTTTTAAAGTGTAACAACCCGCAGAATGTGAGGGACATTTGGACTTTCCTTGGAATGGCTGGATATTACCACTGGTTCATCAAGGATTTCTCCAAAATAGCGAAGCCTATGACTGAATTGCTAATGAAAGGGAAAACATTTCAGTGGACACAAGGGTGTCAAGTCAGCTTTGAAGAGTTAAAGAAGAGATTGACAACAACACCAGTTTTGGTATTGCCGGACGTGAGCAGGAGCTTCGATATATATTTTGACACCTCAAGACAGGGACTTGGATGTGTGCTTATGCAAAAAGGCTAAGTGGTAGCCTATGCATCGAGGCAAGTAAAGAAACATGAGCTGACCCTACACACGATCTGGAACTCGTAGCTGTAGTACATGCATTGAAGATTTGGAGGCACTACATCCTTTGTCACCGATGTGAGATCTATACGGATCACAAAAGCCTCAAGTATATATTCACGCAAACAGATCTGAATTTGAGGCAACGTCGTTGGTTGGAACTCATCAAGGATTATGATGTAGGAATCAATTATCACCAACTCACGGTTCGGAAGCTTCCGCCCGAGCTACGTAAGGAGTTCAAACGGTTACATCTCAGGTTATTGAACGAAATGGAGGTGATAGAACTAGACTCAACACTGGAACAAGAGATACGAGATGGCCAAGCAACGGATGAGGAGATAAAGGAAATCAGGGAAAGAATCCGACAAGAGATAGAGAAGGATTTCAAGGAAGACGAGAATGACACACTTTGTATAGGGAAAAGGATTTGTGTGCCTAACATGAAGCACACCCACGACGCAATACTAAAGGAGGCACAGTACTCTCCTTATTCCATACATCCGGGCTGTACGAAGATGTATAAAAATCTGAAAACTTGCTACTGGTGGGATAGCATGAAAAGGGGCATCGCTGAATATATTGCCCTATGCGACACGTGCCAACGAGTGAAGGCCGAACATCAAAGACCCGCTATATTATTGCAGTCATTGAAGGTACCCGAGTGGAAGTGGCAAGAAATCAGTATGGATTTCATAGTCGGATTGCCCCGTACTCAGTCTGGTTATGACTCAATCTAGATTATCGTGGACCGATTGACGAAATCAGCTCACTTTCTTCCTTCTAGGACCATGTACACCGTGTCACAGCTAGCCGAGCTATATATGGAGCAAACAGTATGTCATCATGGATTTCAAAAGAGGATAGTTTTAGATCGAGGTTCTACTTTTTCCTCTAGGTTCTGGAAAAAGCTGCATAAAGCCATGGGTACACGGTTTTCAGCTTTGCGTATCACCCACAAACTGACGGGCAAACTGAGAGAAGGAATCAGATTTTGAAGACATGCTGAGAGCTGGCGCCTTGCTGAATTCTCATACAACAACAGTTACCAAGCCAGGCTAAAGATGTAACCTTTCGAGGCACTATACGGTAGTGAATGTGGCCTAGAGGGGGGGTGAATAGGCCTTTAAAGAATTCCTGCACACTTAATAAAGTTGTCAGAAACTTGACTGACCGGACTAGTCCGGTGGTGTGGGCGGACTAGTCCGGTGTGCTGAATTATTTGAGTTGATTAAGTGTGTCTCACAAATTTTATCTTATAGCAGCGGAATAAGAACAACATTTTTTATAACTTAAATTTATTGTATGGATGCACGTGCAAACTTGTAAGGAATTCAAACGATGACTAGCAAACTAGTGATCTAATGTGTCAAGATGTAAAACAAATGAGAGACAAAAGACACGAATTTTTACCGAGGTTCGATCTCACCAAGAGATCTACGTCCTCGTTGAGGAAGCTCACACAGAGCCGGGTTCCCAACCCTTTCCCTCTTCAAGTCACCACACAAGCCGACTTGACTTCACTATCAAGTGTAATCACCGTTTTTATGGGGCAACCTCACACGTTGAGGGCTCCCACAAGAATTACAATGAGAAGTTGATCAAATACACTCAAAAAGATTACAATGCAGAATATGAGTGTAGAGAGATCAAACCCCAAGAGCTCACAACGAAGGAACGACGATCTCCCAATCCCAAATCCAAGTATTTTATTGATCTTCACCTTTTTGTACCTTAGATGTGTGGGGAGATGTGTTTTTGGGCTCTTGGGACAGGTGGCGGCGCTAGGGTTTCAGTTTTTGACAGTATGAGTCGTGTCTTCTTAGGGAAAAGATGAAGGACCTCTTTTTATAGGCTTTCCCAAAAAGTTACCGTTGTTAAACCTACTACCGGACTAGTCCGGTATATGATCAGACTTGTCCGGCCTACTTCCAGTGGGTTAACCGGACTAGTCCGGTCCACAAACCGGACTTGTCCGGTGCTATGTGAGATGGGTTTTCAGAAACTTTAGCGGACTAGTCCTGTTGCTTGGATGGACTAGTCCGTAGTCCTCTAAAGAGGACAACAGAGACATGACCGGACTAGTCCGGTCTAAAACCGGACTTGTCCGGTTGCGTTCCAGTGAGCTGACCGGACTAGTCCGGTTCACAAGGCGGACTAGTTAGGTGCACCATGTTTGCGTCTTTCAGAAAGTTAAACGGACTAGTCCGGTCTATGAACGGACTAGTCCGGTTTTCAGTGGATTTTAGTTGATTTTAAACCCCTTACCCTTACGCAAAGTCATGAGCTCTTGGGATGTGTCTCTCTCACACACAACCTATACATTTATATCTACTTTGCTTCTCTAAATTCCACTAACTTCTTCCTTTTCGGGCACCACTCTATTTTTCACCTTTTTGTGTGTGTGCCGAGCCAGTTCACTTTGTTTATCCTGCAATCATCTTAATAGTTTCATTAGGATCTCATATGTTCGTCATCAATTAGCCAAAACCCACAAGGGATATCCTAGATGCACTTACAATCTCCCCCTTTTTGGTGATTGATGACAACCATTTGAGATATCACAATTGAGAAAAAAGGTTGATTTTCATAAGGTGCGTACACATGAGAACAATAAAGAATTCACAAAAAAACTTCTCACATATGTACACATCTTATGGTGGGGTGCCTCACAGGTGTGTGATAAATAAAATGTGCTAAATTAAAGACAACCAGTAGTGAACATGTAAGTGGGCATTAGAGCATAGTACATCACACATAGGAAAAGAAATAGTGCATTACAAGATTTTTAAAAGTAGAAAATCAGTATAATTTAAAAAATAAGATACTAAGATCCAATCATGGAGGAAAGTACTATGGTCGTCATACCATGTATGGCTAAATTCCTAAACCTTTTGTAGGAAAATGGCATAGTCGCCCAATATTCTATACCGAGGGAGCCTTAGCCGAACGGAGTAGTGGAACGGCATGACTGTACGCTAATGCATATGGTAAGAAGTATGTTAAATTATTATAGTTTGTCGATTGGTCTATCTATGGACGCTTCAAAAACCATCATTCATATCCTACATCGGGTACCCAGTAAGTCGGTATCGAAAACACCGTATTAGTTGTGGATAGGCTGTAAGCCCACACTTAATTATTTTCATGTGTGGGGTTGTCTTATGGAGGCAAAAGTGGTTAAACCAAGCATTGGTAAGATAGATTCGAAAACTGTAACCTGTCATTTTATTGGCTATACAGAAAAGAGTAAGGGTTATCGTTTCTACTGTCCTGACAACCACACTAGCTTTATAGAAATGAGACATGCCGTCATTCTAGATGATGTCATGATCAAGGGGTATGGCACCCTGAGAAACTGACCTTGAAGAGAAGCGGGTGTATCCATCAACTCCAATGATTAAAGAATAATATTTCTCTATTTATACCATTGTAACGTCCCAGGTAACCACTACCCTGGACGCTACTACAACATCTACAATTTCCTACTAAGTGTAAAAAATATTAGAAATTTTGACAGAGTTTCCATTGTAATTTATATCAACTGTGAACACACAATTACAATAATATGCACATTAAATATAGAAAAGCATAATAGCATCATTCGACCACCACAACCGAAATAAACTGATTCAAAGCTCAATCGACCTCGCGATTGTTCTTATTGACAAACAAACTATGCAAATAATTAAGATGTTCCGTATTCTAAGATTATGTTTGATATATGCACTCAAAGTGTAGATGTTACCCTCTTCCCAAGCATGCTTCGATCAGCGAGTAACTAAAATAAAATAAACACAAGACTGAGTAAAAACATTCAGCAAGTACACTTAGAGCTAGAAGGTCGGTAAAATCAACCCGAATGAAACAAAGTGATGGGTAGAACTTGAATTGAGAACGATGAAATAGTAGTTTCCATCTGAAATGGACAACACTTGAATACTCCCTAGCATTTATTGGTATAGCTGAGCAAATGGGTCCAACACTTACTCACAAAAACTTGAATACAAGAACCAAACTGCACTCTGGACCAAACCGGTACTTCAATGATAATTAATAAACAATTTGAATCTTAAACTTCAAAGAAATCGAACCATGAACAATTGAATCTCGAAAACTAAGATAATAAATCTGCAATACAACAAAGGAAATCACGAGCACATCACACATGTCAGAAATGGAACTCGTCATGCACTTGCCTTAACCTCGTCGAGAATTAGAAGACTATCTCTCGACACCAGGACCCTCAAAGCATGTGGAATATAAACTATATTTAGAATGTCCTAGCGCATAACTAAACTTGTACTCTCCAATTTGATCCAAAATACAGAAAAAACTTACTGTGCAGACTAAAAACACTAAGGTAGCTGCAGTTTTGATGATCCTCTCTAACCGTTGATCAGAAATAGAAAGATTACAAGTATCCTTACATATTATTACTACAAGGAAATTGATTGGAACCCCTGACTATACGGCGTCAACTCAGTCAACATAAGCTAATCATCTCAACTAAGATTTTCCGGGTTCTGAACTATGATCTAAATCCACAATTTGTAGAGGTTTAGTGAATTTTTCTCAACCCCTAACCTCAGTAGGCAGCATCCCTCTTTATTTATACATTGTTCTCTTCCATCGTAGTGCAGTTGGAGATCGAGGAACTTCAAACAACCGGCAGCAGCAACGACAAGGAGCAGCAGGGAAGATGCAACTTGATCAGGGAAAATTTGGAGGCGGCGGCACTGGATCAGGGTTCTGAGAAGTGGCAGCGCTGGTGGAGAAAGAAGGGAGGTGGCGGCTCTGGTTGGGGAGGAAGGGAGATGGCGGCTCTGGTTGGGGAGGAATGGAGGTGGCCAGCGGCTCTGGATGGGGAGAAAACAGCAGGTTTGTTATATATTGCTAGGTGACCTAAACCCTCATATCCAACGGTGTAAATTAATCCAACTTATACTAAATCATCCGATTTCTGAATCAAACATATGAATAGTGAAACAAAATTGTTTCGACGACCTCTACGCATATATGGTCTCCGATCATCCATCGGGGCAGCAGATCAAAAAGTACACAGATGCTCGGGATATTACATTCTCCCCCCTTCAACAGAATTCGCCCTCGAATTCTTTATTATAGTTCTAAAACAAGAACAGAGGCATGATAAAGAAAAAGTCTGCAAATGCTCACAGAATTTGGATAATTCAGGACACTTCTCTCGCATCTCAGCCTCAAGCTCCCAGGTTGCTTCACGCTCAGTTTGGTTTGTCCACAAAACCTTCACAAACTTGAATGAATTGCGTCTGAGCAGTCGCTCAGATGTCTCCAAAATCCTCACAGGACGAGACTCAAATGACAAATCTTGTTCAATTGTCGGTGGCTCTATGGTTATGTGGTGCTCCGGATCTCTCAGGTACTTCCTCAACATGGAGACGTGGAATACATTGTGCACCCCTCTCATCGAGACTGGCAACTCTAATCGATATACCAATTTCCCCACTCGCTCCTTAATAACAAAGGGTCCAATATATCTTGGGCTAAGCTTCCCTTTAGTACCAAATCTCACAACACCCTTGGTGGGCGACACCCTAAGAAGAACCTCATCCCCTTCATGAAACTCCAAGTCTCGCCTCCTAACATCAGCATAGATCTTCTGTCTACTCTGTGCTGCTAGCATGTGTTCTCGAATTTCAGCAACTCGCTTAGTCGATTGTTGAACCCAATCCGGATCCAAAACAGCTTTCTCACCCACTGCATCCCAACAAAGTGGTGATCTACACTTCTTTCCATAAAGAGCCTCATATGTTACACAACGAATGCGAGAGTGATAACTGTTATTATAAGAAAACTCCACTTGCGGTAAATGATCTTCCCAACTTCCTTTACATGATAGTACACACGATCCGAGCATATCTTCAAAGGTTTGAATTGTGCGTTTGGATTGTCCATCTGCCTGAGGGTGAAAAGCAGTGCTCATCCTTAGTGTAGTGCCCAATGATAATTGCAAACTCTCCTACAACTTAGAAACAATCTTAGCATCTCTATTTGAAACAATGGTGTGTGGTACACCATGCAACCAGACTACTTCCCGCATATAGATGGGCGCCAAATCCCCCGCTAAACAGGTGGATCGAATAGGAATAAAGTATGCCACCTTACTCAGACGATCCACTACCACCCAAATAGAGTCTCGTCCCCTTGGAGAACATGGTAGGCCAACCACAAAATCCATAGCGATATCTTCCCAGGGCCACACAGGAACCTCTAATGACTGTAGCTTCCCAGCAAGGCTCTTATGCTCAGACTTAACGCGCTAAAAAATCTCACACGAAGCCACGTACCTCGCTACATCCACTTCCATCCTCTTCCACCAATAAATTTTATTCAGATCTTGATACATCTTATTCTCTCCAGGGTGCATGGTATAACGGGCACGATGCACCTCTTTAAGAATCTCTTCCTTGACTAGAGACTTTTGCGGCACACATAGGCGACCACGAAATCGAACAACTCCAGCATCATCCAAGGTGAAATTTCCAACCTTTCCTTCATGAATCCGCTTCTTAACATTTAGCAATAAGTGGTCTTGTTGTTGGGCCTCCAAGACGCGTTTTGGTATATCTGATGATAAAATTAATTGAGTCTCTACTCCTGCAACTCCAACATAGCAATATGAAATATCCATCCGCTCAAAATCAGCAATTAAAGTATTCATAGTTGTGGAGGAAGCTCTACGGCTTAAGGCACCCGCCACCACATTTGCTTTACCGGGTGTGTATTGGATATTCAAGTCATAATCCTTGATTATCTCCAACCATCTCCATTGCCTCAAGTTTAGGTCCTTCTGAGTGAATATGTACTTCAATCTCTTATGATCAGTAAAAATATCACATGACTCTCCATATAGATAATGCCTCCAAATCTTCAGTGCGAAAACTACAGCAGCAAGCTCTAGATCATGAGTGGGGTAATTCTGCTCATGCGTCTTTAGTTGCCTTGGTGCATAGGCAATCACCTTTCCTTCCTGCATGAGAACACAACCAAGTCCTATGCGAGAGGCGTCAGAATAGACGGTGAAACGCCTACCAGGCTCGGGAAGGGCAAGAATGGGAGCACTAACCAACTTCTCTTTCAGCAACTGGAAGCAACGCTCACACTCCTGAGTCCACATGAACTTGACATTCTTCTTTGTAAGTTGTGTCATAGACTTAGCAATGCTAGAGAAATCCTTTATAAAGCGTCGGTAATAGCCAGCCATACCCAAGAAACTACTAACTTCCATGACATTGGTTGGCCTTTCCCATTCCACTATTATAGAAACCTTGCTCGGATCAACAGAGATCCCATGTTGGTTAATTACATGACCTAGAAAGCCAACTTCTGAGAGCCAGAACTCACACTTCTTCAATTTAGCATAGAACTTATGACTTCTTAGAGTCAAGAACTCTCCTCAAATGCTCCTCATGTTTTGATTCAGTCTTTGAGAGGACGAGTATATCATCAAGAAAGACTACTACAAACTCTTCCAATCCTTGAAGCATATTATTCATCGTCTCCATAAAGTATGCAGGTGCATTAGTGAGCCCAAAAGATACAACTCTGAACTCATAATGGCCATACATGGTAGAAAAAAGCTGTTTTCTCTATATCCTCCTCTTGAACAGGAATTTGGTTGTGGACAGATTGAACATCGATCTTGGAAAAGACCGTTGCTCCTATCAATCGATCGAACAACATATAAATACGAGGCAATGGATACTCGTTCTTGATGGTCACAACGTTTAAGCCACGATAATCCACACACATACGTCAACTTCCATATTTTTTTCATAGTGAACAACAGCGGAGCTCGCCATGGCGAAACGCTACGACGAATCAATTTCTTAGCCAATAGATCATCCAATTGCTTCCTCAACTCCTCTTGAAGTGGATGAATAAATGGTATGCGGCAATAGATACAAGACAGGTGCCAGGTATAAGATCAATGCGGAACTCCACTTCTCGCTTTGGTGGCATTCTTGGCAGCTCATCAGGGAAGACTTCAAAGTAGTCTCGCACTACCAGAATGTCCGCAACCGCCAATGAATTTGTTGCCTTCTCAACAAGGCTCCAAAGAAAGCCTGTCTTCATTGTAAGACAACTAGGAAAGAAACATGCCATCATTGATAAAGACTGAAGAGGTGTGTCAGCTTGGAAGGTGATAACCTTCCTAGAAGGCGCCTCAATATAACGGTCTTCCAAAAACAAGATATAATAGCTCGATAGCGATGTAGCCAATCCGTGCCAAGAATGATATGAAAAATCGGTAATGGAATCACCATTAGATTAGCTACAAGTTCATCACCACATATAGAGATAGGGCAACAGGGACACACAACAGAACTTGAAATCAAACCCCCAGGAGAACTAACATGAACTGACTAGGATATCTCTTGACTAGATATTTGTTCTTACAAAATAAAGTGAAATGAACGAAAATGTGGCACCCGAATCAAATAAGACATGAGCATTATGGGAGTCAACAACAAGGGTACCTGAAACCAGATCTGGTCAACTCACAACAATTTGTGTTGGCATGGTGTAGACCCTAGTAGGGATGGAAGTAGATCCACTTGAATGGTATTGACCAGACTGAGTTGGAGGAGCAGGTAACTGTAGTGGAACACGTGGGGTAGGAAATTGAGGAACATGCCAGTAGTAGCCTGGTGGGTGAATGTAAAGCTGAGGAAACTGGTAATGTGGGGCTGGAGGACCGGTCATCATCTGAACAGTGCCACGAGGAGCATTAACTGTGGAAGTTGAACCCCTAAAACTAGCCATAGAGGTGTATCCTGATGAGGAGGAATTTGTCCTTTGCCACTTGATAATAGAATAAGGATTTTTCTTGCAAACCAAGGCCATATGTACCTCTCTTCCACATAGACGGCATGTCCCAGAAAAACCACACTCTGAAGCACGATGGGGCTTCCCACACTTGAAGCAAATCAAACCTTGTGCTGGAACTGGACGCATAAACAGGGCACTTGAAGTGTGCTGCCCCGTGGAAGATTGTGCCCCTGACTGCTTAGGTTTGAAGGATTGCTGAGAGGAATTGTTCGTCTTAGACTTCTTGAAAGAGGGTTGTTGAGTGGGCTCTCCTCCATCATGATGAACCCTCTTGTGATCACCTCCTATGTTATTGACATTCCCACTATGTCTTTGTTGTAGGGCTGTAATTCGGAACTGAGTCTCCATACCCCTAGCCTCCTCAACTTCTGTGATGTATGTAGTGGGAGGGTTCCTACCCATCACCTCTCTGTATCGAGCATTTAGCCCCATGAAGAACTTACTAGATTTCTTTCGCTCATCACTTGCAACACTAGGAACAAAGCAACAATGTTTCTAAAATCCCGTTCATACTCATCCGCAGTCTTGTCTCCTTGTTGAATATGGTTCAACACATCATTCATCTTGTATCTGAAGGAATCAGGATAATACTTAGCCCGGAACTGTGCCAAAAATACCTCCCACGTGATAGCACCACGAGTAGTTGTCCATGCTTCACACTCCTACCCACCAAATATCAGCCTGACCTGTCAACTGGTGTGGCATGAACAGGATCATTTCTTCCCCTGTCATCCTACAAGCAACCATGACCTTCTCCATCTTACGCAACCAATCAGCAGCATCAGTAGGTGTTTTGGAACCATCAAATGTGTCCAAGCGCATAGACATCCACCTAGCAAATGTCATTGACTGGGGCACAACATTTGCACCCCGAGCAATAGGAGCTTCAACAACAACTCAGTGTTCCTCCCCCCCCCCTTCAACTTCTTAATTCACTTGGTTCACTTGCTCGTGAACAACATCCTGATTAACGTCACCTCTACAGCTGCCACCACCACGATCTCTACCACGACCCCTCTCATGTGCGACCACGCGTGCACTCCTTTTCGGCGGCATCGTTCTACTAGATTGAAATATAACAAAAGTACGATTAACAACATATCACCATGACAAAATAAACACAAAAAAATATGCAACTGAAACAAGAATGCAAAGTATGCCCATGAAACCCATCCTAGTGTGCATAAGTGTGTCAATTTTAATTGTAGGCCTACGCTAATTTGGTTTTCTTCATACCCATTTAACAATTAAAATCTATAAATAGACAATACGACCAATGCTCTGAGTACCAACTGTAACGCCCCAGGTAACCACTACCCTGGACGCTATACAACATCTACAATTTTATACTAAGTGTAAAAATTAGTAGAAATTTTGACAGAGTTTCCATTGTAATTTCTATCAACTGTGGACAAGCAATTACAATAATATGCACATTAAATATAGAAAAACATAATAGCATCATTCGACCACCTGTAACACCCCAAAATCTGCAAAAGGAGGGAATTTAAAAAAATTTGGACATATTGCATGTGGTGCAGAAATTCAAATTCAAACTGGAATTCAAATTCAAATCAGAACAGAAAAGAAAAGGAAAAAGAAAAAGAAAAAAAAAAACCTCCCAACCGGCCAGTGGGCCGAAACCCGCCAGCCGGCCCACTATTTCCCCCACCCCCCGCGCCAGCCCACGACCGCGCGCCCTCTCTTCCCCTCACTGACATGCGGGGCCCGCGTGTCATCTCATACCTCCCGCGCGCACCAACCGACCGGACTCTTCCCCGCGCCCGATCGCAACGAACTCCGGAAACCCGCGCCCCCAGCCCGAATTCTGGTCCCGGACGTCTCCAACTCGATCCCAACAGATCGCCGCCCTCCCTCGCCTATATAAACGCCGACAATCGCCCTGTCCCCCCCCCCGATCGGCCATTCTTCTCTCCGGTGAGAACCGAAGATTTGATCCTCGTTTTCTTTCGATCATTGCTCGGATTATCTGATCTAACGCGCTGATCGTGCTCCACCGCCCCCAGGGAGCCCTGCACGTGAAGGAAACGACAAGTTTCGCGCCCTAGCATCTGTTCCGATGTGCACCGAAGATCGTCGCCGTTGAAGCTCGCCGCCGACCGACTTCCAGGACCTCCGAGTGTTGGAAAACCCCTCGGTGAGCGTCCCCTACCCCTCCGCAGCCGATCCATTCAAAAAGATGCGAGTTCTAACGTGTAGCGGCAAAAGCCGAGGCTGCGCCGGCGAGATTGCCACCACCCGCCGCCGCGCGCGCGGGCTGGCTTCGGCCAGGGCGACGTGGCCCTTTGAGGGCCGTCTAATTTAAATCGCACGGTAGAATTAAAACCCGCGCGTATTGGTTCGGCGATCTAATCTGAGCCATCTATTTTAAATCGGACGGTCCACATCAGCCCCACGTTATAAAGTCCGGGATTCTTACGCGCTACCCCCTGGGGATCTCGGAAAACACGAGCTAGACCCGGAAACTTCTGATCTAGCCCCTGGAACTTCAGAAATTTGTGTAAATTCATTTAAAAATCAGTTTTAGCCCCTGGACTTAATAAAAATTAGGAAAACCCCTCTGTTATGTGTAGTTAGACCCCTGGAAATTTATGAAATAGTAAATTAGACCCTGCAGTAGGGTGGATTTACCTTTTTGACCCTATATGATATTAAATTCAGAAATTTGAATATGTGATTAGGATTTAAATTTAAAAGGTGAGGCAAACACATGTGCAAACTCAAATTTAAACTCTCCTAGCACTTGGAAAACTTTAGAATGAGTTAAAAATAGATTTTTGGCTGAAATGAAATCGGTCTAAATGTGTTTCATATTTATTAGTTCTAGAAAAACATTTTTAAGGCTAGGAAATAATTCTAAAAACTGATAAAATAAATTTAAATTAGTTCACATCAGAGGAGAGGTTCAAAAATATATTATTTAATATTTTAGATCAGAACCTATTCTGTTTAGATGATAAGTCCTACTATTTAATATTAAAACTCACTTTTAGGCATAGAAAACAAATATGGAAAATATAGGAAAATAGGTATGCATAATTAGAAAATGATAAATGAAGTCTCCAAATCCAAATACTTCAGTTTAGGATTTGGTAGAAGATCTGAAAACTTATTTGGAGTAGGAAATTGTCTTTCATGCAAACTTTGTGGCTAAGAAGTGTATTAATCAAATATAAAGGATTTGTTCAAATTGGAAATTCATATATAGAGTGCAAATAGAAATCTGAATACAAAAGTTAGAAATAATATATATATATGTTTAAAAGTGCATGTAGGTCTAAAATCAACACATCTAGGGTAACCACAACACTTAAATGTGAATGACTTTCATATGTATGTATGTATGGTTTGCATGAGTGAAAGTGTGAACTATGGATTATGGATTGTTGCTTTCTTTTGCTATGTGTATTGGCATGAGTAGAACCTGCCCCATAGCAAGTTCTTCCCTTCCAAGACCAAGACTTTCCATTCCCAGAGCAGCAGGAAGAAGGCAAGTGTCCTTGACCACTTTGATCCTATGCTAGGATGTGTAGATAGAATTATTTGCATTGTCAATTGAAATATGAAACCCATGCTAGGAAGTTTCCCTAGAATTGCATTATCTTGTTTCCTTGTAGCTTGGGTTGGGATTTGTTTTATTATGTTATTCACTCATATTACTTGTGCTTAGCCATGCTTAGAATGGGATAATTGGGATATGAGATCATCAGTTTATTTACCATACTCTTAAATGAGATATTATGAGTTATGTAGAGGTAGGGATTGAGGCAAGTTGGATGATTTGGTTGGTGCTGGGTGCACGAGACTTGAGGTATGTGTTTAGTACTTGCCTGGATCCTAAGGACCGGTTCATGGAGCATGTAACCAGGCTTTACCGTGCCAACCACATGCTGAGATGGGGCAGCTTGGCCAATTAATTAGGTGTATCCCCGGCGTAGTATGGGTGTGTTGGATGGTGCGGGGAATAGGTGTCAGCTGGACTACCATATGAACCGCAAGGCTCAAGAGGGGGCCACTGCAGCGGGGTTGGAGCCTCTTGTATGCTGTTAGGGGGTGAAACCTCAGTGGGCCCGCACTCATCGGGAATCCCTTTGTAAAGGCTTCGTAGTGATCTCCTAGCTACACACCTGGGAAGTGTGAATGTGGTTCGCGGCCACTGGCATAATGGAGGTTCTTTTAGTCCACCCGGCAACGGGGGATGAAATCACTACATGTGGGTACAGTGGTGCAAAGTCTGCAAATTCAAAACTGTCATGACAGCCGTGCTCATGGTCAAGAGCAGCTTGAACTTATTCATGATTAGAGGATGATGAATTGGGAAGTTGTGGATGTTAAGCGAGAATCTTAACATTGGAGATGAGACTATGTTTACTTGATAATGATGATGGGTTGAGGGATTGGGATCCATTTCACCTGTGTAGTAATGTAGGTGCTTAACAAGCTAAGGTGATAAGTATTAACTGCGTAGTGCTTTAACCATGAGTTCAACCTCTCCTTGCTCTAGCCATGCATGACATAACTTTCCCACACTTGCTGAGTACCTACGGTACTCAAACTTGCTTTTCTGTTGGTTTATATTGCTGCTCAGGTCAAGAGAATGATGTGGTGTTTAATGACCAAGACTTTGGTCCCGAGGAAGGATTCTAGGATTCACGGAGTCCCCGGGCAACGCCTGTGACGGAGCCCACAAGACTTATATTCCGCTGCTATTTTATTTACATGTTATGAACTTATTATCGTCCATCGAGACGCATGCTATGTAAGACTTATTTATATTCGAACACCTGGATTGTAATATGATGATGCTTCACTATTTGTCGTCACATATATGAGAAAATGATCCTGGCATACATGTTATATTCACTAGGTTGTTCTTCGGAGAAACCGGGTGTGACACCACCACAACTGAAATAAACTGATTCAAAACTCAATCGACCTCACGATAGTTCTTATTGACACAAACTATGCAACTAATTAAGATGTTCCGTATCCTAAGATTGATGTTTGATATGGGCGCTCAAAGTGTAGATGCTACCCTCTTCCCAAGCATGCTTCAATCAACGAGTACCTAAAAACCAAATAAACAGAAGAGTGAGTAGAAACACTCAGCAAATACACTTAGAGCTAGAAGGTTGATAAAATCAACCCGAATGAAACAAAGCGACAGGTAGAACTTGAACTGACAACGATGAAATAGTAGTTTCCGTCTGAAACGGATAAAACTTGAATACTCCCTAGCATTTACCGGTAAAGTTGAGCAAGTGGGGCCAGCACTTACTCACAAGAACTTGAATACAAGAACCAAACGACACTCCGGACAAAACAGGTACTTGAATGATAATTAAATAAACAATTTGAACCTTAAACTTCAAAGAAATAGAACCATGAACAATTGAATCTCGAAAACTAAGATAATGAATCAACAATACAACAAAGGAAATCACGAGCACATCACACATTTCAGAAAAAGAACTCGTCATGCAGTTGCCTTAACCTCGTCGAGAATTAGAAGACTCTCTCTCTCTCAAAACCGGGATCCTCAAAGCCTGTGGAATATAAACTATATTTAGAACGTCCTAGTGCACAACTAAACTTGTACTCTCCAACTTGATCCAAAATACATAAACAACTTATTGTACAGACTAAAAACACTAAGATAACTGCAGTTTTGATGATCCTCTCTAACTGTTGATCGGAAATAGAAAGATAACATGTATCCCAACATATTATTACTACAAAGAAATTGATTGGAACTCCTGACTATACGGCATCAACTCAGCCAACAGAAGCTAATCATCTCAGCTAAGATTTTCCAAGTTCTGAACTATAGATCTATATCCACAACTTGTAGAGGTTTAGTGAATTTTTCTCATCCCCTAACCCCAGTAGGCAGCATCCCTCTTTATTTATACCTTGTTCTCTTCCACAGTAGTGCAGCTGGAGATCGAGGAACTTCTAACAACCGACAGCAGCAACGGCAAGGAGCAGCAGGGAAGATGCAACTTAACCAGGGAAAATTTGAAGGCGGCGGCACTGGATCAGGGTTCTAAGAAGTGGCAGCGCTGGTTCGGGAAAGAAGGGAGGTGGGGGCTCTGGTTGGGGAGGAAGGGAGGTGGCCGGCGGCTCTGTATGGGGAGAAAACAACAGGTTTGATATATATTGCAAGGTGACCTAAACCCTCATATCCAACAGTGCAAATTAATCTGACTTTTACTAACTTATCCGATCTGTGAATCAAACATATGAATAGTGAAATAAAACTGTTTCGAGAACCTCTACGCATCTATGGTCTCCGGTCATCCATCGGGGCAGCAGATCGAAAATTCCGCAAATGCTCAGGATATTACAACCGCAGTTGAACCAACAGTGCCCACTGCAGTTATTTCAACACCTGTTGTTAGTTCCTTATCAGCGATACCGATAGTAAGTGAGGCTCCTATTCTGCAGGAACCAGCTTAGTTTTCTGAGTCTGTTGAGTCAGTCGCTCCTAATGATGAGGAGCAATAACCGCCTCAATAGAAGATAAAGTGACAATTAGAAGATTTCAAAGAGTAAGAAAATTGGCTATTTCTAGAGATTTTGAGTTCTATATGAGTAAAGAATTTTAAATGGAGGATGATCACACCTCATTTGAAAAATCTATAAGAAGTCCTCAATCATTTGGGTGGCATAAAGCCACGGAGGATAAAATGAGGTCAATGAGTACCAACAAAGTCTAGGAATTAGTCGAGAGTCCTAATAGAGCCAAAATAGTAGGTTGTAAGTGGGTCTACAAGATTAAATGTGACTCCAAAGGAAAAATCAAAAAGTATAAGGTCAGACTTGTAGCAAATGGCCTCACTCAAAGAGAAGGCATAGATTATAATGAGAAGTTCTCACCCATCTCTTCTAAGGATTCACTTAGAATCATTATGGCCTTAGTGGCATATTATGATTTAGAAATGCATCAGATGGATGTAAAAACGATGTTGCTTAATGGGGATCTGTATGAGGACGTCTATATGACACAACTGAAAAGTTTTTTTTCATTGAAGGTAAGGAACATATGTGATGTCGATTAAGAAAGTCTATCTACGGACTTAAACAGACCTCTACACAATGGTATCTCAAGTTTTATGAGACTAAAAGTTTGGTTTTAAGGAGAATGAGGAGGACAATTGCATATATGCTAAGTTTAAGAATGGAAAATTTACTTTTCTCGTCCTTTATGTAGATGACATACTACTTGTGAGTAGTGATGTCAATCTACTATTAGAAACTAAGTTTTTATCCTCCAACTTTGATATAAAGGACCTTGGTGAAGCATCTTACGTACTAGGAAATTAGATTGACGCGATATAAGCAACGAGATCTTAGTTTTATCCCAATAGGCAAACTTAGAAAGTATATTCAAGAAGGATGAGATGTATGTCAGTAAACCTTCACCTGCTCCTATAGTCAAGTGCAATAAGTTTGGAAACTTTCAATGTCCCAAAAACCAATATGAGATCGATCAAATGAAGTCGGTTCCATATACTTTTGCTGTCAAAAGTCTAATGTATGCTCAAGTATGTACTCGCCTTGACTTAGCATTCGTAACCAGGATGCTTGGTACATATCAGACAAATCAAGAGATTCAACACTAGAAGGTATTTAAGAAAGCATTAAGATATATGCAAGACACAAAAGGCCTCATGTTAACGTATAGTAAGGGTAAGACCCACTTGAGGTAGTGGGATACTCAGACTCATACTTTGCGGATTGAGTGAATACTAAGAAATCCACATCAGGTCATATATTCACCCTCATAAATGAAGTTATGCCGTGGAAAAGCTCCAAACAAACCGTCATTGCATTATTTACAATGCATGTCGAGTTTGTTGCTTGTTATGAGGCCACCGGGCAGGCATTATGGCTTAAGAATTTTTTCCTGGTCTTATAGTGGTCGACGACATCGAGAAACCACTTAAGTTATACACTAATAATGAGTTAACAGTATTATACTCTCACAACAATAAGTCGAGTGGATTTGTCAAACACATCAATATTAAGTTTTATGTTGTGAAAGACAAAATCTAGGATCATACTATCAGTCTTGAGCATATTAGTACCAAGTGTATGCTTGCGGATCTATTTCCTAAAGGTGTGTTCAAAGAACACATAGCCGACATGGGACTAAGGACTTGTTTTGGCACAGTTTAAACTTGTTAAAAAACAGCTTCTCTGAAAAGCTCGTGAACAACAGCTTAAGCTTGTATCCTGCTTCTAGTCCATTCTAAGAAACAGCTGAACTAATAAGCTGCTGGAGAAACTGGCTGTTTGGCACACCCTAGCTTACTTTTGTGAAAAAGTTGGTCCAAAAGTTGTGCCAAACAGGGCCTAAAATAGTGTCGATGATAACCTTGGTATGTAGGGGCCATCTGAGTGTAAGATTGTTTCTAAGCGTAAGATGTATGGTAGTTGTCAAGTCACATAGTGTGTAATCGGCTATTCTAATGCAATGTGCTCGTATGTCGAACATGAAGAAATGAACACTAAGTCTAGTTTTAAGAAATTAAGTAAGTTTCGATAAGATTGATCTGTGGCGGTCATGGGGGAGAATGTTGGAACCAATTTTTTGATTTCCAACTCGCAAACGACCCAACGGCCATTCCAAGTCTCCCTCAACTACGCGCCCTGATCGGGGGCCCCAACCGTTCAATGGTTGTGGGCCTCCTTGTGCACCGTGCAATATAAAAAGAGGGGTTCACCAGGGCATGCATACCAATTGCGGTGCCCCAAGTTTGACCCCTACAACACCTAAAACTGATCTCTAAGTGCGCGGGAGTGCCAGGAAGCACCCGCGCTGTCGGATCTCGTCTATACCGATGGTTCGATAACATCATGGCTTCTACATCTACACCCGAAGGTATGTGTAGGATCAAAGTACACGTGTAAAGCTACCAGAGGGGGGTGAATGGTAGATAAAAACTTTTCAGCGGAAGCAACAAAACACCCCTCAGCAGAAAACCGATCTGTTAAAGAAACCGTGTGTGCGACTAATATAAACGTGTTCAACTGTGACAAAACTAGTATAAATTGTAGAGAATCAAGTCACGAAGAATTCACAACAAGAATCATGAAAATCCGTTGAGAGAAACTCAAGTTACGATCGAAAGATTGAACAAAGGTCAATCTGTCCTACGCGAGAAAAACAGTTCTGGAATACTGCAAAGAAACTCGTGTAGATCAGAAACCACAAATTCAATGACCGTGACATTTTCACGGATGATAGATAATCAAGTTGTGAAGACAACACAAAAAGAATCACATAAATTGGATCTGTAAAACTCGAGTTATGATAAGACCACCGAAGCAAGGTAGTGCTGAACAGAAACTCGACGAGAAAAAACGTGTCTGAAACAAGTCGGACGAACAAGGCACAAAAGTTCCTTTAGAATACGAATTTTATTTATAAAAACACAAGAGGAACAGCCACAAAGTCGTGCTTTCCACGAGTCTTGGCCTCCCTTGTTTATATAACCAGCTCTATGGCCAATCCATTCAAACTTGGACTCCTACTCCTACTTGGATTCAAACTGTAACTTTCCAATACTGCTCAAGACTCTTCTATACGCAGATAGAAGCAATCTTAAGACTTCCAAACACCTTAGGAACGTCCCAAACATTCCTAAAACAACTCTACTTCATGCCTAACACGAAATCCTGTTATAACCAACTCGAAACTTTCCATAAACAAACCATAACCACCTCAGCCGCAGCCTGAGCACAAAATCCAGCCGGTTGAACCTTTTCAACCATATCTCCACTTCCATATCTCTTCACCACGCCTTGGAACCATGTTGCCACGTCCATGCACTCCTTGCACACGTGCAAAAACCTTCCAACAACGTCCACGATACCTTCATATGCATTGTTCTTGATCCAAACATGCTGCGCGACCTCCCGATCAACTCAACCACAATTCCTCCCGAACTTGGTTGTTGAACCTCATCTTCTCCCTAAGACTAGTTCAGTGGATTCCGTCACCAGCCATGTCTTGAACTCAAGCAACACCTGCACATGAATAAACAACCAATACTTCCAAGCACAAGTCCTCGACTTGACTCTCGTTAGTTCCGAAACTACAACATCTTACGTGAGCACCTCACATAAGCATGTTATAAACCATAGCAAAATGATATCAGCCATAACCACCAAAACACACCAAAAACATAGTAAAATAATACTAAGCAAACTTTCCATAAGAGTAAAGCAAGTTCGAAATATTGCAAGTTAAAAGCAGAACCATTGCAATCAAGCTCCGAGCCTTACCATAGCTAACCGGACCTTGAACCGGAGCTTACCAAAGCTAGTCGGACCCAGCGCCGGAGCTTACTAAAGCTTAGTCGGACCTAGCACGGAACTTACCAAAGCTAGCCAGACCTAGCACCGGAGCTAGAAAAAACAAGTCTGACCTAGCCAAAATAAGTCAGACCTAGATAAAGCAAGTCGGACCTTACGTCGGACCTTGCCGGAGCTACCCAAAACAAGTCGGACCTATCGTCGGACCTTGCAGGAGCTCGGACCTAGAGTCGGACCTTGTTAAAAAGGTGTTTTGGTAGTATTCAAAACTTTTATCGTCAAAGCCAATGTATTCAGCACACATGGGTCTCACAATCTCCCTCTTGATGAATGCATTGGCAACACCACTTAAAATCCGAACATTGTCTTATTCAAATGAAAAATTTTGAAAACAATTTCTCCCCCTTTGTAAATCAGAAATAAAATGAGAAGAAAAACAAAAATACCAAAAATTCTCCCCCTGAGATGAATCGTGCCAAAACACTTGTGAATGTGTGCAATGTGTGATCAATTTCTCCCCCTTTGATAATGTATTCAGCAAGGTACAAAAGAGAAATTTTAATTTTTTATGAGCACATTATAACATATACATATAAAACAAAGCTCATCCAAATCATACTATCAAGTAACTTACACTATCACATCAATGAGATACATAAAGTAGTGTAAGCCACGCTAGAAATCAAGTGTAATTTCCAATTTAAGCAAGTCATGATCTCACAAACTTAACTATTTCAAGACCTGAAAACATGACACTTGTTGCTGCATTTTATTTATCATTTAAAGCACAAATTTTGATCTTATGACATTTGCAAGAGATTATATGCAGCATCAGCCTTATTCTAACCAACCAAGCCAAGCCTATGTCATTTGACAGTCAGAAGCTTAAGGACATGGTTTTAGTCATACACAACTCCTTTCAAGTTCATATCTAAGTGCAATGATAAGCCATCTCAAAAGAAGAAGTGCGATGCATGCATATTCTCTTGATCTTTTATCATTTTTTTATTTGAACATAGAAACTCAACATGTGAGTTGATTACTCGATTAATTCTTTATGATTAAAAGCACTTGTGAGCATGCAACAAGTTCAAAACAGCAAGAAAGTTCGACCATGACCAGATTTAGTGTAAGTAATTATTCCAATTACTAGACATGGTAAAAACTACAAAATGTATAACACGAGTAATGTAGTAAGAACTTTCAGCATGAAAAAGGAATCACAAAGTCATATATGCATGAAATACTATGCTCATATTATTTTAATTTCAGATTCACACATAGACTTCCCAAGTTTCAAAATTCTCCCTCAATTTAAGCCATGAGGATGCATAACCCCTATTTCATTGTGAATGTAACAAAAACGAGTGGAATCCAAAAGCTTTGTAAAAATGTCAGCCAATTATTGTTCGGTATCTACATGGCGAAGCACAATGTTCCCTTTTTCGACATTATCACGGAGAAAGTGATAACTAATGTCAATGTGCTTAGTTCTCGAATGTTGCACGGGGTTTTTAGCAATGCAAATGGCACTAGTGTTATCACAAAACAGTGGAACACTATCTAGATCAACCCCATAGTCCTTAAGTGTTTGAAAAATCCAAAGAATTTGTGAGCAAGCACTAGCAGAAGCTACATATTCAGATTCGGCTGTGGATTGTGCAACTGAACTTTGTTTTCTAGAGGACCAGGCAACAAGTGAATTACCAAGAAAATGACAAGCACCAGAAGTACTTTTCCTATCAATCCTACAACCCCCAAAATCAGCATCAGAAAAAGCTTTCAAAGTAACGGTTGAGGAAGAAGGAAGAAAAATGCCAAATTCTTGAGTTCCATGTAAGTACCTGAGAATCCTTTTGACGGCTTGACGATGTGAAGCACGTGGAGAGGCTTGAAACCGTGCACAAAGACATACGCTAAATTGTATGTCCGGTCTTGATGTCGTAAGATACAAAAGTGATCCGATCATGCTTCTATATTCTTTTTGATCAACGGGATCACAATCTTCATCAAGTTCAAGTCTTGTTGCTGTTCCCATTGGTGTCCGAAGAGGCTTGCTTTTGTCCATGTTGAAGCGCCTTAGGAGATCTTTTCTATACTTTGTTTGATGCACAAAGGTACCCTCCTTGGTTTGCTTGATTTACAGCCCCCAAAAGTACGTGAGTTCTCCCATCATACTCATTACAAATTCTGAACTCATCATAGCTGAAAACTTGGACACAAGATCATGAGAAGCACAACCAAAGATAATATCATCCACATACACTTGAACGAATAATGAGTCATTGCCATGCTTAAGCACAAAAAGAGTTTTATCAACCTTGTCCATGGTAAACCCCTTTTCAAGTAAGAATGTTTTTAACCTATCATACCATGCTCTAGGGGCTTGTTTGAGGCCGTACAAGGCTTTGGACAGTTTGTAAACATGATTAGGAAAATTTGGATTTTCAAAACCAGGTTTTTGTTTGACATAAACCTCCTCATCTATGTAGCCATTAAGAAAAGCACTTTCAACATCCATTTGATATAGCTTAAAACCTTTAGATGCAGCAAAAGCTAACAATATTCTTATGGCTTCTAATCTAGCAACAGGAGCAAAAGTTTCGTTAAAATCTAGACCTTCAACTTGTGTGAAACCTTGAGCAACCAACCTAGCCTTATTCCTAACCACAACCCCATCCTCACTTTGTTTATTTTTAAACACCCATTTAGTTCCAATTAAAGTGTGACCTTGAGGTGGAGGTAAAGTTTCCAAACATTATTTATTTCAAAATTTTCTAACACTTCTTGCATGGCAATAATCCAAGATTCATTAGTGAGTGTGTGTGATATATCTTTGGGTTCAAAAGAAGCAACAAAAGCAGAATGAGCATGAGAATTGGGGTCGAAAAACCTGGATCTTGTAACTCGTTCATGCAAGCTTCCAATAATTTGTTGTGGAGGATGACTTTTGAGAATCCGGAGGGGAGTGGACACTTCACAAGCTTCTTCTTCTTCATGTTCATCACAAATAGATGAGCTTGTGACGTGAGGAGGATCTGGACCAGCAATGGTGGTCATCGGTGCTGGCTGCGAATCAAGATCAGGAGCTGGAACAATGTCATTAGCTGCTGAATTTTCAGGCAGCAGCACCACTTCTTCCTCTTCTTCAACGAAAATACTCTCCCCCTGCAGATATGGATCCGGACCTGCAATATTTGAACTAGTACCTGGCCTAGCTTCATCAAAAGAAACCTCACAAGTCTCCACAATTTTGTTAGTATCAAGTAAAAGCACACGGTAGCCTCTAGTATGAGATGGATAACCAAGAAACATGCCATCAACAGATCTAGCTTCAAATTTATCAAGATTACCATGTTTCTTAACAAAGCATTTGCAACCAAAGACCCTAAAGTGTGTGACACTAGGCTTATTTCCAAACCTGAGCTCATATGGTGTTTTACCTAGCTTAGCACGCAAGAAAACACGACTTGAGACATAACAAGCGGTTGCAATTGCATCAGCCCAAAATTTCCTAGGAGTTTGATATTCATCAAGCATAGTCCTAGCCATATCAACTAAGGTTCTCTTCTTTCTCTCTACAACACCGTTTTGTTGAGGTACATATGGTGAAGAAAATTGATGATCTATTGCATTTTCAGCACAAAAGTGATCAAACGATTGATTTTAAATTCGGTTCCATTATCACTTCTAATTGCCCTTAAAGATCCTGGGTGATCATTTGATAATCTAAGAAATAAAGTTCTAAAGTGACTAAAAGCTTCATTCTTAGATTCCATAAAGTAAACCCAAGAGTATCTAGAATAGTCATCAACAATCACAAGAACATACCACTTACCTCCGAAGGATTGAACACGTGAAGGTCCTACGGTGTCAAGGTGTAAAAGTTGACTCGGTTCAGTTGTCATGGTCATTGTGAGAGGAGCATGTGAACCTGCAACCATGTTAGCATGTCTACAAGAAGAGCGCACAATTTCTTTGTCCCCTTTAAGCTTAGGCAGCCCACGTATGCGATCAAGAGCACTAACACGCGTAAGATGATCAAAGCCTACGTGACCAAGTCTACGATGCCAAAAATATAAATCTTTGGAATCATTTGCAACTAGACATCTATGCTTAGAGGAAGACATATCAAAATCAGCTTTAAAAACTCTTCCAAACTGAGACATGTTAAAGATAAGTTCACTATTTGAACCTACAACTTTGCAGCAGTTTTTATTGAAAATAATTTCCAGATTTTCCTCTAGCAATTGTGAAACAGAAAGCAAGTTGTATTTCAAATTTTTGACAAGTGCCACATCCTTCAATATGTAGTGATCATTTACTCTAACCGAACCCTTAGCAATTATAGGAGTTGAAGAATTATCGGCAAAAGTAACATTCTCTACACGTGACACAAAAGAGAGAGAGGAGAACCATTCTTTGTTACCGGTCATGTGGCGTGAGCAACCTGAATCCACAATCCAACTGTTCTCCTTCCTCAAGCGTGTAACCTACATAGAAGCACAATATGTCGATGACTCAATGATGGGGTTAGTTGAAAGGCATTTAGGAATCCAGTACTGAGTCACATGACGTCCAGCAGGAATAACATGCGAAAGCTGAGATAAAACAGCAGATTTATGAGTCAAAGTTTGAGATTTTTTGTTCTTAACTACTGACCTATGAGGTGTTACTTGTGTAGCACGAAATCAGTAGCTCCGAAAGCAAAAACAGAAGGTCCGGAGGCAAAAACTGAAGCTCCGGAGGCAAAAACTGAAGCTCCAGAGGTAAACTTTGAATATTTCTGACTCATAACAGCAGGTTGCATGTTCCTGCCATTCGGTTTAGTATGTGCAGCAAATTTTGCATGAGAGTTATAAGATCTAGCTTGCATTCTTTCCTTTTTATGTTGTTTAGCTAGTCTATAACAAAAATCTATGACATGACCATCTCTACCACAATAGGTACAATGAAATTTAACTTTGTGTTCATGTCTAGATGAGCATGTAGTATGCTTATTTGAACCCGAATGTGACAACACTCCTGCAGATTTAAAAACCACTTCTTTTTGTTTAGGAACTGTTTGGATCAAACCACTTCCTAATGATTTTACAACTTTAGGTGGACGTTCCTTAGCATGAGCATGTGAATCAAAACCTAAACCAGTTTTATCATTGCAAGACTTGGAAGAATTCAGCAGCAAGTTTAGGTTCTTATTCCTATTACAAAACCGATCTAATGTCTTATGCATGTTATCAAGTTTATTTGATAGATCAAGGCAATTTTCACATGAAGTTTCTCCTTTTAACTTGCAATTGGAACAATATTTAACTTCATGAGAACGTAAAGCATTGTTCAATATAGAAATTTCTTTCATAGCATCTTGTAGTTTCTTATCAAGATCATCGCAAGTAGAACAATGCAAATTAATTGTAGAACAACAAGCATCTTTCAAGTTTTAATCATTAAGTGCAGCAAGCTTTTTGTTCTTTTCGATTTCAAGTTCAAGTTTATCAAGTGTGGAGGTGTGTGCACTTCTTAGAGAGGACAAATGTTCATATATTAAATCACATGAGGAACAAGAATCATCACTAGGAATCAAGGATTTTAAACGATTAATTTCAGATTCTAGTGACTCAATATTAACAGCATTGTCCCTAAGCTTTTTAACTGCCTATGTTGTAATAACATAGCCGGTCCCAAGCCCGGGTAAAGGAGGAGGGGTTGTGATAGGCTTGGCGAGCCAACAACTACACTTAGCCATTCTCATGGAAATGAAACCCAATAAAAATTCGTTGGGGCGTAACCCTCTTAGCGACGCGCCATATCGGAACCCGGGTATGGTGTTAAGTGGGCAAGGGCCGGGCCACCACCGCCTTAGTGGTGCGCCATATCGGAACCCGGATATGGTGTTAAATGAGCAAGGGCCGGATCGCCACCACCTTAGTGGCACGCTACATCATCGCCCGGATGTAGTGATAAGTGAGCAAGGGTCTTTGCATCTTACTCGACGGGTGCAAAGCGTAAGGAAGCTAGCCGAGGAACATAGATTTCGCGTGGGTAGTTGGAATGTAGGATCCTTGACGGGGAAGCTACGTGAGTTAGTAGATGTTGCCATTAGGAGAAGAGTAAATATCCTTTGTGTACAAGAGACTAGATGGGCGGGTCAAAAGGCAAGAGAAGTCGAGAATACCGGTTTCAAGCTTTGGTATTATGGATCGGCTGGGACTAGAAATGGCGTAGGTGTTCTAATAGATAAGAGTCTTAAGGATGGAGTAGTGGATGTTCGAAGACGAGGGGATAGGATCATCTTAATCAAGATAGTAATTGGGGACATTGTCTTGAACGTCATTAGTGCTTATGCCCCACAAGTTGGGCTCAACATGAGTGCTAAGAGGCAATTTTGGGAGGACTTGGAGGATATGGTTAGTAGTGTACCGATAACCGAGAAACTCCTCATAGGAGGAGATCTCAATGGTCATGTGGGTGCATCTAACCTAGGATTTGATGATGTAAATGGAGGCTTTGGATGCGGCGATAGAAATAAAGAGGGTAAGGACATCCTAGACTTTGCCATAGCCTATGATCTGTTGGTAGCTAACACCCTCTTTAGGAAGGGGCAATCTCACATAGTGACCTTTAGTAGTGCCCAACACTCTAGCTAGATAGACTTTGTCCTCACTAGGAGAAGGGATAGACGGGAGTGTCTAGATTGTAAGGTGATCCCCGGGGAGTGTGTTGTGACACAACATAAGCTTGTGGTAGTTGACTTTCGCTTCCATACATGTTCTTTGCGGGACAAAGGTGTCAAAATCACAAGAACAAAGTGGTCAAAGTTGAAAGGAGAATCACAAGAATCCTTTAAAAATAGGGTGATCACAAAAGGACCCTGGATAGAAAATGGAGATGCAGATAGTATGTGGGTGAAAATGGCAACTTGCATTAGGAAGGTAGCTAGTGAGGTGTTCGGTGTGACAAAAGGAAGGAAACTTGTAGATAAAGACACTTGGTGGTGGAATGAGGATGTACAAAAATCCATTAAGGAGAAGAAGGACTGTTTCAAGAGTTGGCATAATGATAGAAGCGCAAGCAACATGCTTAAGTACAAAGAGGACAAGAAAAATGCAAGGCGGGCTGTGAGTAAGGCAAGAGGACATGCCTATGATGAGTTATATGAGAGACTAGATACAAAAGAAGGTGAAAAGGACATATACAAGATAGCAAAAATCCGCGAGAGAAATATGAGGGATTTCAATCAAGTCAAATGCATCAAAGATGAGACTGACCGCATTCTACTGAAGGATGAAGAGATTAAGAATAGATAGTGTGATTACTTTAATGGGCTATTAAATGATGGGAATGGGAGCACTACGGTTGAGTTGGATGACTCCTTTGATGACTCCAACAGGCAGTTCGTACGGAGGATACAAGAGTTTGAGGTTAAGGAGGCCTTAAAAAGGATGAAAGGAGGAAAAGCTCTCGGCCCTGATGATGTCCCTATTGAGGTGTGGAGATGCCTTGGGGACGTGGCAATAATATGGCTCACAAAGCTATTCAACCATATTTTTCAGTCAAACAAGACGCCTGAAGAATGGAGGAAAAGTATATTAGTACCTATCTTCAAAAATAAAGGAGATATTCAAAGTTGTACTAATTATCGAGGGATTAAGCTTATGAGTCATACTATGAAGCTTTGGGAGAGAGTGATTGAACACCGCCTGAGGAAAGTGACCAATGTCACTAAAAACCAGTTTGGTTTTATGCCTAGGAGGTCTACAATGGAGGCGATTTTCTTACTTCGTCACCTTATGGAGAGATATAGGGAGCAGAAGAAGGACTTGCATATAGTGTTCATTGACTTGGAGAAGGCGTACGACATGATACCAAGGTCAGTCATGTGGTGGGCACTAGAGAAACATAAAGTGCCAACAAAGTACATTAACCTTATCAAGGATATATACAATAATGTTAGGACAAGTGTGTGCGTAAATGATAGTGAGACTGATGCATTTCCTATCACTGTAGGCCTACATTAAGGATCAGCTTTGAGCCGGATGAGGTGTCGAAGGATATACAAGGGAATATCCCTTGGTGCATGCTCTTTGCCGATGATGTAGTGCTGGTAGACGAAAATAGGGATGGTGCTGATAAGAAATTAGAGTTATGGAGACAAACCTTAGAGTCCAAGTGGTTTAGACTTAGTATGACCAAGAACGAATATATGAGGTGTGACTTTAGTGGTGTTGCTCATGAAGAGGGGAATGTTAGTCTACAAGGACAAATAGTACCTAGAAGGGACTCTTTCCGATACTTAGGATCAATGTTACAAAGCAATGGCGATATTGATGAGGATGTTTGCCACAGGATCAAGGTAGGGTGGATGAAATGGCGACAAGCCTTTGGAATCCTATGTGATATGAAAGTCCCACAAAAGCTAAAAGGAAGTTCTATAGGACGGTGATCAGACCCGCGATGCTCTATGGAGCGGAATGTTGGCCAACTAAATGGCAACATGTCCAACAAATGAGTGTCACAGAGATGCGCATGCTACGGTAGATGTGCGGGCACACGAGAAGAGACCGAATAAGGAACGAGGCGATTCGTGATAAGGTAGGGGTGGCGCTGATTGAAGAGAAGTTAGTCCAACATCGACTTAGGTGGTTTGAACATATCCAACGGAGGCCTCCAGAAGCACCGGTTAACAGTAAGATTTTAAAAGGTAGAGAAAATATTAGGAGGGGTAGAGGACAAACAAGGTTGACCTGGGAGGAGGTGGTAAAACGAGATTTGAGAGATTGGAATGTATCCAGAGACTTAGCTCATGATAGGACCGCATGGAAAGTAGCAATTCATGTGCCAGAACCTTAGTCTTATTTCTTTTTCTTTTTTCCCTTTCTTTTTTTCTTTTTTTTTATTTTTTTCTCTTTTTTCTTTTTTTTTTCTTTTTTCCTTTTTCTTTTTTCTTGTTCTTATATCTCTTCCTCTCTTTTACTTCATTGATATTGGGTTTCATGTCTAGCCGACCCCAACATGCTTGGGATAAAGGCTTGGTTGTTGTTGTTGTTGTTGTGTCCCTAAGCTTTTTGTCCTTTTTCTTAACAATAATAGTGGCCTGAGAAATAGCATCACACATTTCGTCGCAAGTAGGACATACCTCTTCGTTGTCACTGTTGTGTTCTGCATCCTCCATACTTGATTTTGATTTGCCCACCATGAAGCACAAATTTGCCAGATCATCTTCATCTTCATCACTTCCAATGTCTACATCACTTGAGCCAAGTTCTTGAAGTGCGGTGATGAAACTGTTTATCAGTTTACGTCCTGTAAAACCCTTCTTTTTCTTGTTGGTGTTGCCAAAAGAGGACTTGACTTTATTCTGCTTTTCATCACGGTTAGAAGGATCTGAAAGGTTAGGGCAATCTGTACGAAAGTGTCCTGTCTTACCACATTCAAAGCATCGTTGAGGTCCAGAGCTTCCTCTCCTTCTAGTTCTCACATTTTGCAATGCTTTTGAGAACCTAGTAGAAAGAAGTACTAGCTTCTCCTCTGGAAACTCCCCAATCTGTTCCAGGGTTAGTGAAGACAGCAAAGCAAGTGTATTGCTAGATGATTGGCCGGAGCTAAGCATATCACGTTGTGAGACAAATGCAATAGTCTTATTTGGGTTCTTACATGATATAATGTCAATTTCATGAGTTTTTAGCTTAGAATAAAGCACATATAATGTAAGAGTACTCATGACAGTGGATTCACGTATGGATGTTACTTTCATCTCCCAAGTTGACATGTCTAATGCACTTAGTAATTGCCTAGCATTTTCAGCATCTGAAAAATTAACATTGATGCTACGCAAGTTGCTGAGAATTTTATTAAAGCGAGCAAAGAGGTCATCAATGGACTCACCAGGTTGCATCTCAAAGCGCATGTGTTCTTTCTTGAACATATCCTGTCTTACCTCCTTGATCGTGTTGGATCCTTCGTGGTAGTCACAAAGTGCTCTCCACACATCGTACGCCGATCGGAGGTGTGCAACACGGTCGAAGTCGCTCTGAGTTAGTCCTTGTATGATCAAGTTCTGAGCCTTGTTGTTGTTGTCGACATCTCTCATGTTTGTAGCCGTGACTTGATCGTTTGAAGGCACATCGTAAGGCTTGTACACCTTTTCCCATATTGCAAAGCCTTGCGCCTGGATGAAAGCTTCCATGCGTGCCTTCCAAACCTGAAAATCAATACCACTAAACACACAAGGTTTGGCGGAGTATTTCTCCATGATGATTAGTCAAAACACATGCAAATCACAAATATTAGATCAACCTGGCTCTGATACCAATTGTAGGATCGAAGTACACATGTAAAGCTACCAGAGGGGGGTGAATGGTAGAGAAAAACTTTTCAACGGAAGCAACAAAACACACCTCAGCAGAAAACCTATCTGTTAAAGAAACTGTTTTTGCGACTAACCTAAACGTGTTCAACTGTTACAAAACTAGTATATATTGTAGAGAATCAAGTCACAAAGACGTAACAACAAGAATCATGAAAATCCGTTGAGAGAAACTCAAGTTACGATCGAAAGATCTAACAAAGGTCAATCTGTCCTACGCGAGAAAAACAGTTCTAGAATACTGCAAAGAAACTCATGTATATCAGAAACCACAAATTCAATGACCGTGACATTTTCACAGATGATAGATAATCAAGTTGTGAAGACAACCCAAAAATAATCACATCAATTGGAACTGTAAAACTCGAGTTATGAGAAAATCACCGAAGCAAGGTAGTGCTGAACAGAAACTTGACGAGAAAAACTTGTCTGAAACAAGTCGGACGAACAAGGCCCAAAAGTTCCTTTAGAATACGAATTTTATTTATCAAAACATAAGAGGAACAGCCCCAAAGTCGTTCTCTCCACGATCCTTGGCCTCCCTTACTTATATAACCAGCTCTATGGCCAATTCAAACAAGGACTCCTACTCCTACTTGGATTCAAACTGTAACTTTCCAATACTACTCAAGACTCTTCTATACGCAGATAGAATCAATCTTAAGACTTCCAAACACCTTAGGAACGTCCCAAACATTCCTAAAAGAACTCTACTTCATGCCTAACACGAAATCCTGTTATAACCAACTCAAAATTTTCCATAAACAAACCATAACCACCTCAGCCGCAGCCTGAGCGCAAAATCCAGCCAGTTGAACCTTTTCAACCATATCTCCACTTCCATATCTCTTCACCACGCCTTGGAACCATGTTGCCACGTCCATGCACTCCTTGCACACGTGCAAACACCTTCCAACAACGTCCACGATACCTTCATATGCATTGTTCTTGATCCAAACATGCTGCGCGACCTCCCAATCAACTCAACCACAATTCCTCCCGAACTTGGTTGTTGAACCTCATCTTCTCCCTAAGACTAGTTCAATGGATCCCGTCACCAGCCATGTCTTGAACTCAAGCAACACCTGCACATGAATAAACAACCAATACTTCCGAGCACAAGTCCTCGACTTGACTCTCGTTAGTTCCAAAACTACAACATCTTACGTGAGCACCTCACATAAGCATGTTGTAAACCATAGCAAAATGATATAAGCCATAACCACCAAAACACACCAAAAACTTAGTAAAATAATACTAAGCAAACTTTTCATAAGAGTAAAGCAAGTTTGAAACATTGCAAGTTAAAAGCAGAACCATTGCAATCAAGCTCCGAACCATACCAAAGCTAACCGGACCTTGAACCGGAGCATACCAAAGCTAGTCGGACCCAGCGCCGGAGCTTACTAAAGCTTAGTCGGACCTAGCACGTAACTTACCAAAGCTAGTCGGACCTAGCACCGGAGCTAGCAAAAACAAGTCGGACCTAGCCAAAATAAGTCAGACCTAGATAAAGCAAGTCGGACCTTACGTCGGAACTTGCCGGAGCTACCCAAAACAAGTCGGACCTATCGTCGGACCTTGCAGGAGCTCGGACCTAGAGTCGGACCTTGTTAAAAAGGTGTTTTGGTAGTATTCAAAACTTTTATCGTCAAAGACAATGTATTCAGCACACATAGGTCTCACAGTATGTTTCTTACAGTCTCGTTCTTGAATAAACAGGTTTAGGATTCATTTTATTTCCATTAAATCCTGAAGATCTAGGTGGTTAGAAGATCCCTTAGTTCCATCAGTTAGATCCTCTATTGTAACAACTTGATTGGTGCTTCACTTCGATAAAATGGTTGGTTGATTATCCTAATACGCTGATGTTTTTTAATGGTTAAAACTGTATCAGATCATATTCCATGGCAAATACGGGTAGGTACCAATATTCCTAAAGCAAAGATCTTTAGGTTAGAAAATTTTGCTTGTATATTTCTGGATTCCATGAGGTGGTAGACAAAGTCTGGAAAAGTAGCGTACGAACTGATAATATGGCGGTCACGGTCTCTAAAAAGATGAAGATTCTAAGGAGGGAACTTAAAAAATGGAGCAAAGAGAATGCTAATCTGCCAAAGCTAATACATTGGTTTTATTGATAATAGATAAATAAGAGGAAAATAGACCCATCACTATAGGAATGTGGCACACTTACGACGGCCAGAAACCACCGTAAGTAACAGAAAACCGTCGTAAGTTAGTTATTTACGACGGTTTTATGTTATTTATGATGGTTTCTAGCCGTTTCAAGTTTTTGGCCATAAATAATTTTATTTACGACGGTTACCGTCATAAATAACTAACTTACGATGGTTGGGAACGACCGTCGTAAGTAAATGGCCGTCGCCCATTGCCGCGCCACGTGGCGGGCTGGGCACCTTACTTACGACGGACAGGGTACTGGCTATCGTAAGTTAGTTAGGTTAACTTACGATGGCCTTGCCCTGGCCGTCGTAAGTTAATTAGGTTAACTTACGATGGCCATGTATAGCTGGCCGTCGTAAATAAGATTTTCATTTTTTTAAAAAACAGAATTAGGATAAACTGACACGATGGTCAGCTCATAGAACAGTTTATATAAGCATCCAAAAAATTAAACAAAAAAGAGATCCGCTTGCTAAACACTACCCCTTCTACCCGCGGATCTAGTCGCTCCTCTAGTCGCTCCTCCACTCGCTCTAGAGCCGAAGAATCCGTCTTCGCTACCTCCTCCCGGTGCCGGTAGCTGTGGCGGTGGAGTTTGAGCCTCCGTTGCCAATCTCTGCAATTCAAATAAATATATAAAGTGAGTTTGAGCTTGTACGGCTCTCTCCCCACTACTCTCACTCCCTCTATCCCCCTCCGGCCCCCGTACTCTCACTTTATTCCTCTCCCTCCCCCTCTCTCTACGACTGTCACACCCGGTTTCTCCGAAGAGCAACCGAGTGAATATCACATGTATGCCAGGATCATTTTCTCATACATGTGATGACAAATAGTGAAGCATCATTTATTACAAGCCAGGTGTCGAATATAAATATGTGTTACAAAGCATACGTCTCGATGGACGATAATAAGTTCATAACATGTAAATAAAATAGCAGTGGAATATTATTCTTGTGGGCTCCGTCACAGGCATTGCCCGGGGGACTCCATGAACCTAGAATCCTTCTTCGGATCCGAAGTCTTGGTCATTGAACACCACATCATCCCCTTGACCTGAGCAGCAATTTAAACCAACAAATATGTAAGTTTGAGTACCGTGGGTACTCAGTAAGTGTGGGAAAGTTATGTCATGCATGGCTAGATACAAGGAGAGGTTGAACTCATGGTTAAAGCACTACGCAATTAATACCTATTACCTTAGCTTATTAAGCACCTACATTACTACACAGGTGAAATGATCCTAATCTCCCAACCCATCATCATAATCAAATAACCATAACATCATTTCCAATGTCAAGCTCCCCGCTTAACATCCTCAACTTCCAAATTCATCATCCTCTAATCATGAATAAGTCCAAGCCGCTCTTGACCGTGAGCACGACTGTCATGACAGTTTTGACTTTGCGGAGTTTGCACCACTGTACCCATATGTAGTGATTTCATCCCCCGTTGTCGGGTGGACTAAAAGAACCTCCATTATGCCAGTGGCTACGAACCACATTCACACTTCCCAGGTGTGTAGCCAGGAGATCACTACGAAGCCTTTACAAAGGGATTCCCGATGAGCGTGGGCCCACTGAGGTTTCACCCCTAACAGCATACAAGAGGCTCCAACCCTGCTGCAGTGGCCCCCTCTTGAGCCTTGCGGTTCATATGGTAGTCCAGCTGACACCTACTTCCCGCACCATCAAACACACCCATACTACGCCGGGGATACACCTAATTAATTGGCCAAGCTGCCCCATCTCAGCATGTGGTTGGCACGGTAAAGCCAGGTTACATGCTCCATGAACCGGTCCTTAGGATCCAGGCAAGTACTAAACACAAACCCGAGTCTCGTGCACCCAGCACCAACCAAATCATCCAACTTGCCTCGATCCCTACCTCTACATAACTCATAATATCTCATTCAAGAGTAAGGTAAATAAATTGATGATCTCATATCCCAATTATCCCATTCTAAGCATGGCTAAGCATAAGCATATGAATAAATGACATGATAAAATAAATCCCAACCCAAGCTACAAGGAAACAAGGTAATGCAATTCTAGAGAAACTTCCTAGCATGGGTTTCATATTTCAATTGACAATGTAATGAATTCTATCTAAACATCCCAGTATAGGATCAAAGTGGTCAAGGACACTTGCCTTCTTCCTGCTGCTCTGGGAATGGAAAGTCCTGGTCTTGGAAGGGGAGAATTTGCTCTGGTGCAGGTTCTACTCATGCCAATACACATAGCAAAAGAAAACAACAATCCATAAGACAGGGTTCACACTTTCACTTCATACAAACCACACATACATACCTATGAAAGTCATTCACATTACTAAGTGTTGTGGTTATCCTAGATGTGTTGATTTTTGGCCTACATGCACTTTTAAACATATGTATATGATTTCTAACTTTTGTATTCAGATTTCTGTTTGCACACCATATATGAATTTCCAATTTAAACAAATTCTTTAATACATTCTTTAGCTACCAAGTTTGCATGGAAGGTAATTTCCTACTCCAAATGGGTTTTCAGATCTTCTACCAAATCCTAAACTGAAGTCTTTGGATTTGGAGACTTCATTTATCATTTTCTAGTTATGCATAACTATTTTTCTATATTTTCCAGATTTATTTTCTATGCCTAAAGTGAGTTTTAATATTAAATAGTAGGACTTATTCACCTAAACAGAATAGGTTCTGATCTAAATTATTAAATAATATACTTTTGAACTTCTCCTCTGATGTGAACTAATTTAAATTTATTTTTAATAGTTTTCAGAATTATTTCCTAGCCTAAAAATGTGTTTCCAGAACTAATAAATACGAACAACACCCAAACAGATTTCATTTCAGCCTAAAATTTATTTTTAGTTCATTCTAAAGTTTTCCAAGTGTCAGTAGAGTTTAAACTTAATTAACCACTTGTGTTTGCCTTTCCTTTTAAATTTAAATCCTAGTCACACATTCAAATTTCTAAATTTAACACCATATAGGGTCAAAAAGGTAAATTCACCCTACTACAGGGTCTAATTTATTATTTTACAAATTTCCAGGGGTCTAAATATGCATAATAGAGGGGTTTTGCTAATTTTTGTTATGTCCAGGGGCTAAAACTGATTTTTAATTGAATTTACATGAATTTCTGAAGTTCCAGGGGCTAGATCAGAAGTTTCTGGGGCTAGCTCGTATTTTCCGAGATCCCCAGGGGGTAGCGCGTAAGAATCCCGGCCTTTATAATGCGGGGCTGACGTGGATGATCCGATTTAAAACAGACGGCTGAGATTATAACGTCGAACCTGTACGCGGGGGTTTTAATTCTACCGTGCGATTTAAAATAGACGGCGCACAAGCGGCCACGTCGCCCTGGCCGGAGCCAGCCCGCGCTGCCCGGCGGCGGGAGGCGGCGATCTCACCGGAGAACTTCGGATCTTCGTCTATACCTCCTAAAATTGGGTTTTCATGGCATAGATCGGTAGAGGGGAGGTCGGGGATCTCACCTCAGGGTTTTTCTCGAGCTCGGAGGCCATGGAAGGCGGTCGGTGACGAGGTCCGAGATGGAATCGCGGCGATGCACGTCGGAGTTGTGTTTAGAGCACAATCTACCGAGTTTTCTGCACCTGCGTGTTTCCCCGGAGGCGGTGGAACAAGATCGGCGCGTTAGATCAGAAATCCCGAGCGAAGGTCGAGATAAAAAGGTGATCGGAGCTTTGGTTCTCACCGGGAGGAAGAACAGCCGATCGGGTGGGGAAAACGGGGCGATGCCGGCGTTTATATAGATGGGGGAGGGCGGCGTGTCGGTTGTGATCGAGTTGGAGTCGTCCGGGACCAGAATTCGGCTGGGGAACGCGGTTTTCCGAGGGTAGTTTGGATTCGGGAGAGAGAGGTGTCCCGGGGTCGGCCGAGCGCGCGCGAGGAAGAAGATGACGGTGGGCCCCGCGTGTCAGTGAGAGGAGAGAGGAGCGCGCGACTGTGGGCTGGCACGGGAAAAGATGGGTCGGCTGGTGGGTTTCGGCCCACTGGCCGGGGTTTTCTTTTTTCTTTTTCTTTTTCCATTTCTTTTCTGGTTTTGATTTGAATTTAAATTCCAATTTGAATTTGAATTTTTGCACCACATGCAATACGTCCAAAAAATTTTAAATTCCCCTCTTAACAGAATTTTGGGGTGTTACAGCTCTACCCCCCTTAAAAGAAATCTCATCCTCAAGATTGGTGGTTCTAGGAAAACAATTCCGGAAACTGTGTCTTAAGCTCCTCTTCTCGCTCCCATGTGGCTTCCTCTTCCGAGTGATGCTCCCACTGCACCTTGCACATCCGGATTCTTTTATTTCTTGTGAGGCCATCCATTGTCTCCAAAATCTTGACCGGTTGCTCGGCATAAGAAAGATCCTCTCGTACGTCACCCTCATTCATGGGTAACATCTCTTCAGGCGTCCTTAGACATTTCTTGAGCTGTGACACATGGAATACATCATGCACATCCGATAGGCGAGCCGGTAGTTCTAGTTGATATGCCACTTCGCCTTTCCTTTCCAGAACTTGAAAGGGTCCGATGTATCGAGGTGATAACTTCCCTTTCACCTTGAACCGACGAAGTCCTCGAATAGGGGACACCTTGAGGTAGACATAGTCCCCCACATTGAAAACGAGCTCTCTTCTCCGTACATCGACATAGCTCTTTTGTCGTGTCTGTGCTATCCTCAAGTTGTTGCGAATTTCCCTCACTTTCGCCTCGGCTTCTTGTAGTACCTCGGGTTCAAACACTTTACTTTCCCCGGCTTGGTTCCAAAATAGTGGAGTTCTGCACTTCCTCCCATACAAAGCCTCAAACGGTGACATCTTCATACTAGCCTGATAGCTGTTGTTATAGGAGAACTCCGCATACGGTAAGTTCTTATCCCAACTCCTGTTGTTCTTGAGCGCACACGCTCTCAAAATATCCTCAAGGATCTGATTGGTTCTTTCCGTCTGTCCGTCAGTCTGGGGATGATAGGCAGAACTAAAATTCAGATGAGTTCCCATGGTTTCATGTAACTTCTGCCAGCACCTTGAGGTGAACTGTGTCCCTCGATCTGACACTATCTTCTCGGCACTCCATGGTAACACACGATCCCGGACATGTACAACTCTGCCAATTTGGATCCGCTGTAGCTTTCTTTCACGGGAATGAAATGAGCTACCTTGGTTAGTCTGTCGATGATGACCCATATCGAATCATATCCTGATTGGGTCCTGGGTAGTCCCACTATGAAATCCATATCAATTTCTTCCCATTTCCATTCAGGCACTTTGAGTGGTTGCAATAATCCCGTGGGTCGTTGATGTTCTGCTTTCACCAACTGACATGTGTCACATAAGCCAACATGTTCCGCGACATCTCGCTTCATGCCATACCACCAATACCTGCTCTTGAGGTCATGGTACATCTTCGTACTCCCAAGATGAATGGAATAGTCGGAATCAGACATTGATATATTATAATAAAACACTTAAGTACTATTTTGTAACATGGTTAAGTTCTTAATTCAGTTTGTGGTATACTTGTGTATGTGTGATGAACATACTGGGCACACATACATATCACTTGGTTCATTTCCGGAACCGGGTGTCACAGATTGGCATCAGAGCCTATGTTGACCGCAGGACGCAAGCCTATGTAGAATGGACACTCAAACACATAGGAGTACCCTTCTAAATGCTATTTTTGAAAACTGCTTGCTGCTGCATTTAATTGTCAACTCAGCCACCGCAGCAATGTCCCATCATGCAAGCATCCCGTTTGCCTACCACCTGCGCCCCGTCCCAACATGGGCACTTATGCTAAAAATCAGCCTCGCCCCAACCTCCCTGGAACTATTGGCAACAAGGCATGTTTACATATTGAGAAACAGGACACTTTGCAAACCAATGCCCAAAGAAAGGCCTCGGACAGCTGAACAATGTACCTAAGCAGAACCCACGGCCAAATGGAGTAGCAACACTAGGAAACCGTGGGCAGCAAAACTTTGCTCGTGGCCATGTGAACCACGTCTCCGCTGAGGAAGTACAACAAGCTGAGGACGTCGTGATTGGTATGTTTATCGCCAACTCCAACCTAACAACTGTTTTATTTTATTCTGGAGCATCGCATTCATTCATCTCATCCAAGTATGTTGCCAAGTATAACCTACCCATATCTCACATGAAGCAAACTATGCTGGTTAATTCTCCCGATGGAGAGATGAGTACAAATAGTATGTACGAAAGTAAGCACTAAAATAAGGGGGTAGATTTTCTTGCCAACCTTATTGTCTTGGATTCTGAAGGGATTGATATAAAACTTGGAATGGACTGGTTAAGCAAGTATAACAGAGTGACTCAATGTGCTAAGAGGATCGTGCAGTTGACGAGTGAGCACGGTACCCGTATCAAGTTCGAGGCAGCCCAACCTGCAACCGACAAGGCAGTGCTGAACCACGTGGAAGGTGTGACATTGGAAAGCATTCCGGTGGTTCAAGTATATTCAGATGTGTTTCCGAAAGAATTGACAGGTATGCCACCTGATCGTGACATAGAGTTTGCCATTTATTTAATACCCGAAACTGCACCTATAGCTAAGAGGCCATATAGGATTCCTGCTAATAAATTAGTGGAGCTCAAGAAGCAAATTCAGGAGCAGCTAGATAAGGGTTTTATACGCCCAAGCTCAGCACTGTGGGGAGCCCCAGTGTTCTTCATAGATAAGAAGGATGGAACCCCAAAAAATGTGTGTAGACTATAGGCCTCTCAACAAAGTGACGATCAAGAATAAGTACCTGCTGCCCCGCATAGAGGACTTGCTCGATCAAATATAAGGCACCAGGATTTTCTCTAAGATTGATCTTCGGATGGGATACTTCTAGCTGAAGATTAAACCCTCTGACATACCCAAGACGGCTTTTCAAACACGGTACGGTTCGTATGAGTACAACCTCATGTCATTTGGGTTGACAAATGCGTCTACACACTTTATGTACCTCATGAATAAGATCTTCATGGAGTACTTCGACAAGTTCGTCGTTGTTTTCATCGACGATATTATGGTGTATTCTAGAAGCGAGGAAGAACATGAGGAACACTTGGGACTGACATTGCAGAAACTATGAGAGCATCAATTGTAAGCCAAGTTCAGCAAGCGTCAATTTTTTAAAGGAGATATCATTCTTAGGCCACATCATCTCCAAAGGAGGAGTTTCGGTTGATCCCGAAAAAGTGAGGGATGTGTTAAAGTGGAACCCACCGTAGAATGTGAAGGACATTCGGAGTTTCCTTGGAATGGCTAGATATTACCGCCGATCATCAAGGACGTCTCCAAGATAGTGAATCCCATGACTGAATCGCTAATAAAAGGGAAGGCATTCCAGTGGACATAAGCGTGTCAAGACAGCTTTGAGGAGTTAAAGAAGAGATTGACAACAACACCGGTTTTGGTATTGCCAGACGTGAGGAAGAGCTTCGATATATCTTGTGATGCCTCAAGACATGGACTTGGATGTGTGCTTATGGAAGAAGGCCAAGTGGTAGCTTATGCATCGAGGCAACTAAAGAAACATGAGCTGAATTACCCTATGCACGATCTGGAACTCGCAGTCGTGGTACACGCCTTGAAAATTTGGGGGCACTACATCCTTGGTCACTGATGTGACATTTATACGGATCATAAAAGCCTCAAGTATATATTCACGCAAACGGATCTGAATTATAGGCAACGCCGATGGTTGGAACTCATCAAGGATTATGATGTAGGAATTAACTATCACCCCGGAAAACTTAATGTAGTAGTGGATGCTCTGAGCCGAAAGGGAGCATGTCACCAACTCATGGTTCGGGAGCTGCCACCCGAGCTACTTAAGGAGTTTGAACGATTACATCTCGGGTTCATGAATGAGATGGAGGTAATAGACCTAAACCCAACGTTGGAACAAGAGATACGAGATGGTCAGCCAACGGATGAGGAGATAAAGGAAATCAAAGAAAGAATCCGACAAGGGATAGAGAAGGATTTCAAGGAAGATGAGTGACAGCTTTGGTTAGGGAAAAGGATTTGTGTGCCTAACGTGAAGCACATCCGCGACGCGATACCAAAAGAGGCACATGACTCGCCCTATTCCATACATCCCGTCTGTACAAAGATGTACATGGACTTGAAAACTTGCCATTGGTGGGATGGCGTGAAAGGCCGAGCATCAGAGACCTGCTGGACTATTGCAGCCATTGAAAGTACCCGAGTGGAAGTGGGAAGAAATCGGTATGGATTTAATAGTCGGATTGTCACGTACTCTGTCCGGTTACGACTCTATTTGGGTTATCGTAGACCGATTGACGAAATCAGTTCACTTCATTCCTGTTAGGACCAACTACACCGTGGCGCAGTTAGCTGGCTCTGTATATGGAAACATAGTATGTCATCATGGAGTTCCGAAGAGGATAGTTTCAGACCGAGTTTCTCAATTTACTTCTAGGTTCTGGAAGAAACTTCACGAAGCTATGGGTACACGGTTGAATTCCAGCTCTGCGTATCACCCGCAGACCGACGGGCAAACCGAGAGGACGAATAAGATATTGGAGAACATGTTGAAAGCTTGCGCCTTGAAACATGGGCGTAGCTGGGACAAGAGCTTACCGTATGCTGAATTCTCATACAACAATAGTTACCAAGCAAGCCTGAAAATGTCACCTTTCAAGGCACTATATGGTAGACGGTGTAGGACACCCCTGTTCTGGAATGAGACAGGAGAAAACCATGTGTTTGGACCCGAAGTGTTACATGACGCCGAGAAGCAAGTCCAAACAATATGGAAAACTTGAAGGCCGCTCAGTCACGACAGAAAATCTATGCGGACAATAGGCGAAGGAGTCTGAACTTCGAAGCCGGAGACTTCGTGTATCTTAAGGTGTCGCCTATCCAAGGTCAATGATGGTTTAATGTCAAAGGCAAGCTAGCACCTCGCTACATCGGACCATTCAAGATTTTGGGCAAGCGGGGAGAGGTAGCATATCAACTAGAGATGCCGGCACACCTCTCCGAAGTACACAACATGTTTCACGTGTCTCAGCTCAAGAGGTGCCTAAGAGTGCTAGAAGAACAAGTACCAATGGACGAGTTAGAGCTCTAAGAGGATTTGACCTATGCGGAGCACCCTATCAAAATCCTGGTTACGAAGGAAAGAGTCACGAGAAACAATATAATCCGTTGATGCAAGGTACAATGGAGCCATCATACAGAAGCTGAAGCTACATGGGAACGTGAAGAAGACCTCAAGATGGAATTCGCTCATCTTTTCTCCACTCTATCGAATCTCGAGGGCGAGATTCATTTTAAGGGGGGTAGATTTGTAACACCTTCATATTCATCATCATGCATAGCATTCATTTTCATGTAGAGAAACATTTAAAAAGAAGAAGAAAAGAGATAAATGAATATAGAAACAAATAAAAAAAATAAAAAGTAAATAACAAAAGAAAAAGAAAAACCCTAGCTGCCCCGTTTTCCCCCTTAGGAAATTTATCCCTTAGGGAATCCCCCCCAGGGAATTTCCCCCTAGCCGCCACCCCCCTTGGGGATTTTCTCCCCCTTGGCCGCACCCCCCTTGGGGAATTTCCCCCTGGCTGTGCCCCCCTTAGGGGATTTTCCCCTCGCCACCGCCCCCCTCTAGGGATTTTCCATTCCCCAAATTAATCCCAGCCCTTGATCAATTTTATTTGCTAAAATCCTAGCCCCTTGGTTGCACCTCCCCCAAATTAAATCCCAGCCCTTGATCAAATTATTTTGCTGAACTCCTACCCCCCTTGGCTGCCCTCCCCCCTATAAATAAAACCCTTACCCCCTGGCCGCCGCACCCTGCCCAATGAAACCCCTGGTCACGCCCTGCTGCTGCCCTGCCCTGGCCACGCCCTGCTGCTCTGCCTTGGCCGCCGCTGCAGCCCTGCCTGCCACGTCCCTTGTAAAAGTCCCATAACCATGAATGCAAAGAAATGGATGATTGAACGTCATTGTGTTTCGGGTTCATGGAAAATGGGACTTACAAAAACTTTCTTACACGGGATGGTATACGTGGGGTTCAACAACACGGGTTCAAGCATTCATTTGAATGAGTTGGACCAAGGTGGAGTTAAACCCAGGTGTAAATCATACATGTGCATGAGAAAGAATTAAAAGAAGATCTTTAGAATCAAATGCTCAACTCAAATTGCCGCCAAACTTTTGAATGCACATGGAACCTCATGCATTTGAAATTGAGGAGATTTATGGTGGCAAACTTCTGAGTTTAGGGGGAGCAAAAAAAAGTGGTTAATTGAGATCATTTGCAAAATTTTTGCTGAATTCAAAATTCGAAAGGCAAGGATCAAACTGAATTTGTGAGGTTCAGACTAAGACCAAAAAGTGATCAGGTATGTGCTATGAGCAAACCAAACTTGTTCACTAAAATTCAAAAGTGGTCATCTCAAAAATGGAATACAAACTGTGGTTGCAAACATTCTAAGTGCAGCAACCAAATTTAAAAGTTCATTCCATAATTGAAATCCTCAGCCCCAAATTTGTGGGAATATAAATTTTCCCCACGTTGGGAAGTATTTTGGCTAAGCAAGTGCAAAAGGACGCAAAGGGGCATTTGAACTCAAATTCTAATTTGGAAGAAGCTTGGCCACATGTTCAAATGAGTTCCAAGAATTTAGCTCCACATATTTGAATTTGGTCAATTAGCAAATTTGGAAGATCTTTTGGGAGGAGCAGGGGTGGACCCCACTGGTTAGTGAGCTACTGAAAACTTGCACTCGAAGTCATCCTCTCGGTTCAGACTCGAACACACCGTGACTACTCCAAGTGCCACCGAGGGCTGGGAACCGCCACCTCCTCGCTGATTTTTGCCACGGTGGCAACCAGCTCGCGCCCTCATCCGTTCACGAGGTGCCCTGTTCGTTCACAAACCGCCACACTGAGGCCCTGCTACCCTCACGCAGGAACCGAGCAAAAATGCCGCTGCCTCCTCGGTGATCGATGGGAACCGATCAAATTTCATGCACTCCACCCCACTGAGCGGCAAAATGATCCGGAGGGAGCTCCTCCTACTTCCTCGGTGCAAAAAAAGCTTGAGATATGGTTCCCGAGCCCTAGAATCGCTCGCCTCCGCGGTGACCTAACGGCATGGCGACTTGGTGTGCACGTGGACATCCCACACCGGGGAATTTCACGCCCGAGCAAGGACACCCCCGGACGCGCTGTTGACCCGTGCTGCTCACCCTCAAACCTCAAGCCAAGCTGTGGACTACCGAGCAAGAATTCGATAAAGTTATGCCGGCGGCCACAAACCGACATTCCGGTATGAAAACCCAAAGTTATCACTCGTTCTTCGTTCTTATAGCACTAAATCTGGCACACGGGAGCTATACTAGCTAGCGACCCAATTACCTTCGCAAACCTAGCTTAAAACCGAATAGAGGCAGCCAATTTCAAAGTTTCCAATCGGCGGCCATGGCGGGAATGCTTGGGTGCACGACGAAAACATACTAGCCGCCTTCTCCGAGGGTATTTGCTTGCTTGTCGATCTTCCTCAAGGTCTACTGATGCTCTAGAGCAAATTCTCCGAACTTTTGGCGGGCTAGGGTGATCGGACCACGTCACCGGAGCAAGAACCGAGCCGCCGCACGTCGCCCGGTGGTTTAGAGCCATCGCCGGCCTCTGGTGAGCACGGGAACGAGTTTCTCATGGTCAGATTGGGGAACCGGAGATCAGTGTAGCGCCACCACGCCGGTGAGGGGGGAAGCGCGCACGGGAAGGGGGGCTCGGGAGGAAGAAGACGCCCCCGGTCCCACCGGTCAGTGGCTATTAGTTGAATCCGGGATCTGCTGTGGCTATGTGATTTTTTGTGGCTACATAGGAAATACCTGTGAACCCCGGTGTGGCTGCACAGAGGAGCTGACACGTCACCACGGGCCCGCGGTCAGAAATTAAATGTTTCCCAGGTTATTTGAATTCCTCAAATTTAGTTCAAACTTTAGAACCTCATAACTTTTGCTAGGTATCTCCAAATTTAATGATCCAAATTGGGTTAGATTCAGATTTAAAAACTATATCCAAATATTCAACCCAATTTGTATAAAAATCAATATTTAACTCTGGAAAATTCTTTAAATCTTTTCAGAAAAAGAATTTTAGAGGGAGTTTGGTTCATCCAAAAATCCTCAAAATTTGCCAGAATATTCTTTCGGATGTTAGTTAACTCCTGTAAAAATTTAGGATCATTTAGAGTTAATTTTCATAGGATAATTCTGGTTCAATTTTCTGTGTTCAAATGAATACAGAAACAATTCCAGAGAATTTCCAAAACTTGGAAATTCATTTCTGGGCAATTCTTAGCTCCAAAACTCCTAGGAAAATTCATGCATGCTCCCTAAGCTATGTTTGAAATTTTGGTTCACTTTGATTTGCATGAAAGTGCAAATTTATTCAGAATTAATTCCTTTTTGCCTAAATGTTTAGGGAATCGTTCTGAGTGATCTACTCATTGAAAATTTCTAAATTTTGGTCCAGATGACTTTTTTGTGACAAGGAACTCAAATGAAAATTTTCAGCTCCATTGGAGCCCTGTATCAGTACTGTTCTGTTCAACCTCATTAGGTGATCAACACACAAGTGATGAAACACACTTACCACTTGATCATAGTACTTAAAGCCAAACCCAACCCACTAGCACCAGTGTCATTTTAAATTCTTAAACAGAGTTCCAGTTTTAAACTTGTCTTTAGAACTTGTTAGCAAAAGCTTTACAATTAAACATATAAGCATATTCATAACGTGTAGCATCTACGTGGAGATTGTGAAGCAATCGAAGTGTAGATCAAAGAGGGAGGAAAGCGAGCGCTCAAGCCTCAAGTGGTCTTTGCTAACTGAATAGATATTTAGTCATCTGCAAAACCAAGGCAAGCTCCGGTTTGCATTTAAAGTTATTTATAAAGCTTTTACTTTGTTCACTACCATGGTTAGAGTTTGTATGTACATTAGGACAAGGATGTGTTATACTCCAAATGCATGACCAAATGAACTCTGGAGTCAAGGGTAGAAAAGTGTCACCGCTGTAGAAGGTTGCCATGCTAAATAGGTTATGACATCCGGTAGAAGTCGAGTAGTTGGAATCTACTCGCGAGCTATAGTCGGGATTACATGGGTGTAGTTGAAAGAGGCAAACTAAAGTTTAAGTTTCTAAAGATGATACTAGGCATAGAGTGTAGACAGCGACAAGACGAGGTCTTGGTCGAGTAGCTCTGCCTGTGTCAGTTAAGGACCGTTCTCGTGTGCGGCCCTGGGAGCAAGTATTGAGTTGTGTACCAGATGCTTACTGCTATATGGGACCCAGGAAACCGATGTACCAGGTTAACTGGATTGTAGAGGCATACCACATCGTCTCGTTAGACCTATGAGCCCGAGACGGCGCGACCGGTTCTACAGTCGAGTGTCCTGTGAAAGGTTGCCACATACGACGTAATGAAGGATGCCAGATGTGGGTCTTCAGAGGCGGGCGTATGTGTCGAGTTATCCGAGCAGTGTTTGATTCGAATCACTGTCCCTCGCGGTTATGAGTACCGCTTGCTCACTGTGTTGTGACGTAATAATCAAGTTGTGTGAGAACAGTTTGCAAGATTTAATTGCTGCTATGATAATTGGAATTGCATGAAAACCTTGTCTGAAGTAGAGATAGAGCAAACTAAAGTTAATTTACACCTTGGGACAAGTAGCATTGGAATGAAGCATTTCTTGTTTGATTGTGGAGTTCCAATGTTGCTGGACTCAAGGCACTACTGTGATGGCTAAAATCTGAAAGTTAAGGATGAACTTGTAGGAGAGTTTTTTTGCAACGTATATGTTTAGGTCTTAAGTTACTTTCATATAGAGTTGCATGCTTAGGAGAGACGGTTAAGTCTTGCTGAGCCTTTGTGCTCACTCTTGCTATAGGAGTGGTTTTGCAGGTTAACATCAACGCTTATAAAGAAGGTTGTCCTGTGAGACTCGGAAACTTCAGAGTCGGGTAACACATGGAGAACCTAGCCGCTGCCATGTCTTCGTGTTGCTAGCGAGAGGAGTCCGCGGGCTGGACCTCCTCTTGAGTGCTCATTAGTTATTCGATGTAAGTTGTTTGTAGTCTTCCGCTGTAGCTATTTGATGTAAATTATTTATAAAGAACATTTGTAAGCTTCCGCTTTTGATTTATGTAATACAGTTCTCCTTATATGTGTGTTGTTCGGTGCCGCATAACACGGGACCACCCAATGCAATTCCCGGGAGAGCGGCACGGCCCCGTGACACGGGTCGGGTCCCTCACAGCGTGGTATCAGAGCCGCATTGGTAATAGCACACGGAATAAGGATTGTATTACGACAAAAACTTAGGATATGGTGAGGAAACGGTATTAGGCCCACATAAGGACTATAGTAGTATAGTTATTTAAAGTGGCATGACTAACATATGTGTTATAATTCTGAATTTTGATTATGTAACGACGCACCTACGCTCAGGTAAGAATGGTAAGGAACGCCACCAAAAGAGGTTCAATTTCGGTTAGCTCCCCTAATGAGGAATGTGGTTCAGGGATAGGTCTCACGGCTTGGTGTGAGACGTTAATATGAAACTCTTGAACTCTTCATGTTCCTGAGTTCATATGAAACACTGGTCCCTAGCGTGCATTAGGCAAGCAAGTGAAGACCCCATCGTGTGGTCAGTAACGCGATAGTGTGTTCTTCTGGAATTAGCCTAGGAGGACATACGCAGCGCTTGCCATCGACGTGCCCTGCAGGGCAGTAGGTGGTATCTGTTGGGTTGATAAAATTCCCAACCGTGACGACCCGCTCGCTCTCTACTCGTGTTCCCCATCGTGTGGTGTAAAAATACGATCACGTACCTTGACACGTGAATTAAATCAAGGACGACCGTATGGCAATGCTACGGGCGTATGTATTTACTTTCAAATATGGACCTGCCTGAAATGACAACAAACCTTAAGTGCATCACTATTGAGTGTTCTTCTGTAGGTACTAACCACGTACATATTCCGTGTAGTACACGTGTGCAAGAGACCGTTTAGTGCCACAATTTAGACGTATATGCCGGTATAATCCGGTTAGGATTTTCTTTGGTGAGGCTACGTAGTACCGACATGTTTCTTACGGTGCATCGACACCGTACTACACTTAATAACCTCTTTCCTATGAAGAAATGATTCATGAACTAACTTTCAACTAAAAATGGAAGTTTGAAACAAATATCAGTTACTGAACTCTTATTTTGAGCTAAGATTCAAATGAGAGAAAGACTAGGCTTCAAAGGTTTCAAAAACAGAGTGCTCTGTTTCTGGCAGAAATTCTTGCTGGACTTTAACAGAGCATAACTCTGAGTATATTTGACCAATTAAGGTGTATGATACAGTTATGGAAAGCGTTCCAAGTGCTCTACAACTTCTATGTATACCTCCAGAGCAACATCACACGTTAAGTTGGTGAAAAGTCCAGTTGAAGGCAAACTGTTCAGAACCAGGACAGCGGCAAAACCTCTCTGGACCTTTCTGTTTTTAAGCCGTAACTTCCTGTAGAAAAATCCTTAAGGAGCCTATGATACACTGTTGGAAAGGTTATGAAATGTGCAACATTGTTGTTGTTCAAAGTTTGTTCAGATTCTTAATGTATTTGCATATACAACTGTGATAAAGATAGCCACATACAAGGGAGATGCTGGAAAATTTTATCCAGGAATTCTGTCAACTTTGAGCAATCATAACTTTTGATCCAGAGATGATCTGAATTCATATGAATACTCGTGGGAAATATACTGAAGTTAAATTTAACTTTTGTATTCAACTTGATTTATGAAAATGCTGATAAACGGATAAAAATCTGGGAGAGGACAGAAGAGTCTGTTCTGTACAGCAAAGAGAACGGGTTAGGCCTACCCCACGAAAGTGATTAAACCGAGGATGTTCCGGTGGTATGTGAATACCGATGTGTTTCCGAGGAGTTACCGGGCGGATCGCCCGAACGGGACGTCAAGTTCAAGATTGAACTGGCGCCGGAAACAACACCGATTTCACGGAAGTCGTACATGATGGCACCCAATGAACTAGCGGAGTTAAAGGAGCAACTAAGTGAACTAATGAGCGAAGGTTTTATACGACCAAGCTCATTACCTTGGGGATGCTCTGCGCTGTTCGTTAAGAAGAATGAGGAGACACTGAGATTAGGTGTTGATTATCGTTCGCTCAATGCCGTCACTATAAAGAACAAGTACCCTGCCCCGCATCGATAGTTTAACCGATCAACTAGTTGGTGCAAGGGTATTCTCGAAGATGGTTGGAACTTATAAAAGATTATGAAATCGAGATCCACTACCATCTGCGAAAAGTGAAAGTGGTTGCCGACGTGTTAGTCGGAAGAACCCACATTCAAAACTTTGCGATTGCTGACTTAGAAGAAGAAAAACCCAGTCTCTGTGTCATTCCGTATGGAGTACTTTATAACATTGCGCTCATTCCAACAATCTGAGGAAAGATTGCTGAGGTTCAAACGAGAGACAAGGGTATGTCTCACATACGGAGAAGAATAGACAACGGAGAGATGAGGTGGTTCAGGAAGGACAATGAGGGTACTCTATGGTTTAAAGACTGTATAGTTATACCTCGTAAGATGAAGCTCTACGGACGGAAATGTCGCACACCGCTGAAGTAGTGTGAGTACGGTGAAAGAGTACTGTTTGGGGTTGATTAGTCAACAAAGCCGATGACAGAGTTTGGACAATAGAAGCGAACTTGAAGGCTGTACAAGCCCGACAGAAAAGCTACGGTGATCAAAGGCGTAGACCATTGCATTTCGACGGCGGAAAAACGTTTATCTTCGCGTGTCTCCGATGGAAGGAATTCACTGGTCCGATGTAAAGGGGAGATTTTGCTCCCCGAACATTAGACCCATTTTCTACCACGGAGAAGTGCGGACCCTTAGCCTAGCGGCTGGAACTACCGGCAAGCCTTGCTGGTGTTCACGACTTATTTCATGTGTCACGGCTATAGGAGTGCCTCAAATTTACCCCTGCTGTCCGCACCGAAGAAATCGACTAGTTGAAGTCGGATCGTGCTTACACCGAGCGACCGATTCAGACTATCGATGAAAAGAATCCGGAACACCTGGATTCGGACATTAAGCTTTTACAAGGTGCTGTGGAGTAATCATACCATGGGAAGAAACAACATGGAAAGCAAAGATTACCTCCGCATGAACAATCCGGAGCCTTTATCGTCGAACAGCTTGGAATTACCTCTCCCGTCTCGTTTTTCTTTTGGAATCTCGGGATGAGATTCTTTTGAAGGGGGGAGGAATGTAGAAGTCCCAAAAACGTGAATGCAAAGAAACGGATGATTGAACGTCATTGTGTTTCGGGTTCATGGAAAATGGGACTTACAAAAACTTTCGTACACGGGATGGTATACGTGGGGTTCAACAACATGGGTTCAAACATTCATTTGAATGAGTTGGACCAAGGTGGAGTTAAACCCAGGTGCAAATCATACATGTGCATTAGAAAGAATTAAAAGAAGATCTTTAAGATCTTTAGACTCAAAGGCTCAACTCAAATTGCCGCCAAACTTTTGAATCCACATGGAACCTCATGCATTTGAAATTGAGGAGATTTATGGTGGCAAACTTCTGAGTTTAGGGGGAGCAAAAAAAGTGGTTAATTGAGATCATTTGCAAAACTTTTGCTGAATTCAAAATTCGAAAGGCAAGGATCAAACTGAATTTGTAAGGTTCAGACTAAGACCAAAAATTATCAGGTATGTGCTATGAGCAAACCAAACTTGTTCACTAAAATTCAAAAGTGGTCATTTCAAAAATGGAATACAAACTGTGGTTGCAAACATTCTAAGTGCAGCAACAAAATTTAAAAGTTCATTCCATAATTGAAATCCTCAGCCCCAAATTTGTGGGAATATAATTTTCCCCACATTGGGAAGTATTTTGGCTAAGCAAGTGCAAAAGGACACAAAGGGGCATTTGAATTCAAATTCGAATTCTAATTTGGAAGAAGCTTGGCCACATGTTCAAATGAGTTCCAAGAATTTAGCTCCACATATTTGAATTTTGGTCAATTACCAAATTTGGAAGATCTTTTGGGAGGAGCAGGGGTGGACCCCACTGGTCAGTGAGCTACTGAAAACTTGCACTCAAAGTCATCCTCTCGGTTCAGACTCGAACACACCGTGACTGCTCCGAGTGCCACCGAGGGCTGGGAACCGCCACCTCCTCGCTGATTTTGCTACAGTGGCAACCAGCTCGCGCCCTCATCCGTTCACGAGGTGCCCTGTTCATTCGCAAACCGCCACACTGAGGCCCTGCTACCCTCACACAGGAACCGAGCAAAAACGCCGCCGCCTCCTCGGTGATCGACGGGAACCGATCAAACTTCACGCACTCCACCCTGCTGAGCGGCAAAATGGTCTGGAGGGAGCTCCTCCTACTTCCTCGGCGCAAACACAGCTTGAGATATGGTTCCCGAGCCCTAGAATCGCTCCCCTCCGCGGTGACCTAACAGCATGGCGACTTGGTGTGCACGTGGACAGCCCACACCGGGGACTTTTACGTCCGAGCAAGGACACCCCCGGACGCACTGTTGACCTGTGCTGCTCACACCCAAACCTCGAGCCAAGCCGTGGACTACCGAGCAAGAATTTGATAAAGTTATGCAGGCGGCCACAAACCGCCGTTCTGGTATGAAAATCCAAAATTCTCACTCGTTCTTCGTTCTTAGAGCACCAAATCTTGCACACCGGAGCTATACTAGCTAGCGACCCAATTACCTTCGCAAACCTAGCTTAAAACTGGGTAGAGGCAGCCAATTTTGATGTTTCCAATCGGCGGCCATGGCAGGAACGCTCGGGTGCACGATGAAACCATACTAGCCGTCTTCTCCGAGGGTATTTGCTTTCTTGTCGATCTTCCTCAAGGTCTACTGATGCTCTAGAGCAAATTCTCCGAACCTTTGGCGGGCTAGGGTGATCGGACCACGTCGCCAGAGCAAGAATCGAGCCGCCGCACGTCGCCCGGTGGTTTAGAGCCATCGTCGGCCTCTGGTGAGCACGGGGACGAGTTCCTCATGGTAGAATTGGGGCTAGTGGCGAGTTTTCGGCTGTGATTCCATCAGAGAACCGGAGATTAGTGGAGCGCCACCGCGCCGGCGAGGGGGGAATCGCGCGCGGGAAAGGGGGGCTCGGAAGTAAGAAGACGCCCCCGGTCCCACCGGTCAGTGGCTATTAGTTGAAACCGGGATCTGCTGTGACTATGTGATCTTTTGTGGCTACAGCCCAAACACCTGTGAACCCCGGTGTGGCTGCACAGAGGAGCTTACACATCACCCCGGAGCCGTAGTCACAATTTAAATGTTTCCTGGGTTATTTGAATTCCTAAAATTTAGTTCAAACTTTAGAACCTCATAACTTTTGCTAGGAAGCTCCAAATTTAATTATTCAAATTGTGTTGGATTTAGATTGAAAAACTGTATCCAAATATGCAACCCAATTTGTATGAAAATCAATATTTAATTCTGGAAATTCTTTAAAGCTTTTCAGCAAAAGAATTTTAGAGGGAGTTTGGTTCATCCAAAAATCCTCAAATGTTGCCAGAATATTCTTTAGGATGTTAGTTAACGCCTGTAGAAATTTCAGATCATTTGGAGTTCATTTTTAGGAGAATTCTTGTTTCAAGTTTCTGTGTTCAAATGAATGCAGAAACAATTCCAGAGAATTTCCAAAACTTGGAAATTCAGTTCTGGGCAATTCTTAGCTCCGAAAATCCTAGGAAAATTCATTCATGCTCCCTGAGTTATGTTTGAAATTGTGGTTCACTTGGATTTGCATGAAAGTGCAAATTTATTCAGAATTAATTCCTTTTTCCCTAAATGCTTAGGGAATTGTTCTGAGTGATCTACTCATTGAAAATTTCTAAATTTTGGTCCAGATGACTTTCTTGTGACAAGGAACTCACATGAAAATTTTTAGCTCCATTGGAGCCCTGGATCAGTACTGTTCTGTTCAATCTCATTAGGTGATCAACACACAAGTGATGAAACACACTTACCACTTGATCATAGTACTTAAAGCCAAACCCAGCCCACTAGCACCAGTGTCATTTTAAATTCTTAAACAGAGTTCCACTTTTAAACTTGTCTTTAGAACTTGTTAGCAAAAGCTTTACAATTAAACATATATGCATATCATAACGTGTAGCATTTACGTGGAGATTGTGAAGCAATCGAAGTGGAGATCAAAGAGGGAGGAAAGCGAGCGCTCAAGCCTCAAGTGGTCTTCGCTAACTGAATAGATATTTAGTCACCTGCAAAACCAAGGAAATCTCAAGGGTTACATTCGGGACTGATCTTGTTAACAACCCGAAAGAAAAAGTTTGGCTTATTCAAGTGAACTTGAAAGCCGTCCAATCCCGACAAAAGCAATATGCGGACCGCAGAAGACGCCCTCTACAATTTGAGGTCGGGGATCACGTTTATCTACATGTGTATCCAATGAAGAGATTCGGGGTCAGAGGAAAGTTGGCACCTCGATTCATCGGTCCTTTCAAGGTTTTGGAAAGATGTGGATCCGTTGCATACCGGCTGGAATTACCAGCGACACTCTCTGGTGTGCAGGACATCTTCCACATCTCTCATCTGAGGAAGTGCCTCAAGTTTTCAACCACCGTTCTACTAAGAGACATCAAGGAACTGAAACCAGATCTCACGTATCGAGAGGAATCGGTTCACATCATCGACGAAAAGGCCCGAACCACACGCAACGAAACGTTGTGGTTCTATAAAGTTTTATGGAGTAATAACTCTGCAGATGAAGAGACATGGGAGAGCGAAGCATTTCTTCATGCCAACTATCCAGAATTTTTTAACGTCATACATCCGGTAATTTTCCACCATTCTTTCTCTCATTTTTTACCTTATAATCTCAGGAAGAGATTCTTTTAAGGGGGGGGATGTAAGGGCCCAAGTTTTTCACTTGCTAAAAGTGCTCTTCATCACACACACTACAGTTCAAATTGTGGTAAACACATGAACACATTTGAAGAGCAAGTAACCATCATAATAGAGTGATTAGGAGATGAACTCACAAAATACAAAAGTGGTATTTCCCACATGCACCATATAGGGGCTGAGCACACTATTAACTCCTAAACTTTGTTAGGAATGCTCATGCCAATTTTCACACAAATCCAAACTTCTTTGAGCTACTTTTGGATACAATCATTAAAAGGACTAGTTTGAACTTAAATTCAAATTCAAACTACTTCCATCACATGAATTCAAAAGAGGGATTCATATTCACACTCAGCACATTTTTATGAGCTCATCCACCAATTTTCATCCCATTTGGGATTGATCTTGACATGAGCTATTTTGAGCAAATTCAAACCAAATTTGAATTTCAGCTACACATTTGCTGCAAATTCATCCAAACCATTTCACACTTTGAATTGTTCAAATTAAAATGGCCAATTGTGATCTGATCAAAGTGCAAAGTGTATTAGGGTCTCCAATAATTAGAGAAGTAGGAATTCAATTTTTTTGGTACAAAATTGGAGAGGTGGGACCCTCCTGTCAGCCACACATCAAATGAACCGACTCCCCACATTTGCTCGGTTTCTTGCGCGCTCACACCCGAACGCCATGACGAGAAAACGTCGGCCAGCAGCTGCCTGCCTCCTTGGGCCACCGAGCTGCATCCCAGTCTCCTCATCCTCACCCTCGGTCGAGTCCCAGACCATTTCACCAATCTTTTCACTCCTTGCTCGCACGCTCGACCGAGAACAGACCGCATGGCAGAAACTTTTCCTCCCTCGGCGATCACCCTGCTCCGGTGGATTTCACGCTCGGTTGAACAGCTCAGTAGCAACGCCGACCTTCACTCGACGTGCTCCAGCCCTCAGCAGCTCATGATCAGTGTTCCCCAAGCTGCACCGAGCTCCTTCGTCCTCCCCTGTTCACCATCGCAGCACTTCTACGGATCACCGTCACCCGGACAGCTCCGAGCTTCTCCAGCATGACCAACTGCACCAGAGGTTAGCCATGAAGTCTAGTAGCTACTCCCGAAACCCCTAGCTCTCTCACCATGTCGGCCAGCCGGAATTTCAAGTCTTCGATGATCACCGTGTAGAACCGAAGCAAACCGAAACGGGAAATTCGTCTTGAATGGTTGATCAACTTTGATTCTGGTCTAGCCATAGCAACTAGGACTCATCACGATCACATGGACCAAAAACCACGGGGTACTGTCCAGTATACGAGCTGTGCGATGCGAACTCGCCGCCGCCGGCCAAAATGGCTCGAATCGCCGTTGAGCTTATAACTCCTGCCGTTTTCCGCGTGGTTTGAGTGCACCACCACCTTCCTCAAGCTCCAGTGATGCTTTACAGCCACTTAGTACATCAGGAGAGGCTTGGGACATGGTGTTCACCGTTTGCGCCGTGCCACCGATCGCCACCGTCGATGTCGACCGGGTTCCCGTCATTGTCATGCGGCAGAACCTTGTCCGGCCGCTAGAGCTTGGTCTGAGGAGCGTGTAGCGTGAAAGATCATCGAAAATGGTCCACCATAGATGGAGATTGAGCCTTGCCATTCCGCTACCCGACGCGTGGTCGCCCTCAGCGCGAGGTTGAAGATGACCCTGAGCGGGGGGGCCCACCAGCAGTGGGTGCGCGGGTTTTCCTTTTTTTTTCAGAAATTTGCCAAACTTTAGAAGCCCATAACTTTGGCTTGGATTGTACAAATTTAGTGAATCAAATTTTGTTGGATTCAGCTCTATGAGTACTTTCCAATAAAACCAGTTTCAGCCTTTGAAAACCTTTATTTCTCAACAATTAATTCCCTCAAATTTAAATTGTTGGGAATTTTAACTAGAGATTCCCTTGGTGGAAAATTCTGAAATTTTTCCAGGATGTTCCTTTTAATATCCCTGAGTCACAAGAAAAATTTTAGATTCATCCGAGTTAATTAAGTCTCATTATCTTTATTCTCATGAGTGTAGTAGTTGAACAAGTTTTATTTCAGCTTCCCGTATCCCGTAAATTTAGCGAAGCAAAAAGTAAAAACGACCATACCCGACTCTTCAACTTTCCCGGCGACAAGGATGGTTAACAAAACTAGTAAACTCCTATAAAAGAGTTTCCCATCAAGTTGACACAAGCATACAAGTTTTTGCAAGCAAAACAGTTTCAAAACATGGGATTAATATGGTCAAGGGGCACTTGCCTTGCTCCCGCGCTTCGTGTTGCTCAAGCGTCTCGAAGTCTTGGTGCTGTACTTCCTCGTAGACGGCCTCTTGAGCGTATCCTTCTACTCACGACCACGCACATACAGAATTTACAGCAATCAATTATCATGCACAAACTTTACTCAAGATGCAATGAGGTGAATGAATGCAATTCCTATGGTGCAGTTTATAAAAATCAGTTTGCACGTGTTCCTGCAAGTTTTTATAGCCTTCCATGGGGTTTTATGATGAACTAGGATGCTGGGATCAAGTGTGGACGTGGTTATGATCTTGCTACACTTTGTAGATCAATTCCACCGTAAAAAATCGACCAAAACATGGTCTGTCCATACGCAGAATTTCTGCTCGCGGGAGTTGGAGAAAACGGGTGCGTAGAAACAACGGCGACGTGGTAAGAGGGGTAACAAAGACCTACCTCACTTCTCCCTCCTCTCTTCCTTGCAGCAGAACCTCCTCCCTTGTAATGGCAGCAGCGGAAGATTTTCTATGGAGAATTATGAGGCTGCGTCTAGGGCAGAACGTCGGGGCTTCTTTTTTGGCGATGGCGAGGCGTGACGGAGCTCCGACGGTGGCCAAACTCCTGCTAGAGGGCGGTGACAAGCCTTGGTAGCAGGGGAGAGGGGGCGGCGGCCAAAAAGAGGGCTGGGGTGGTGGCTAGGGGGAGGGTTTTATTTGTAAGAGGGGAAAAGAGCTAGGGAGGCTAGGATTTTAGCAACCCAATTATCCAAGGGCTGAGATTTAATTTTAAAAGAGGTGGAAGCTTGGTGCTGGGATTTTATTATCTATTTTTCACCAATGGCTGAGACTAATTAAGAAAATAAAAGCCCACAAAAAAGCAAAAAGGGGGGCGGCTAGGGTTCCCCCCCTAATGGGCTGCATCCAAGGGGGTGGGGCCCATTAGGGTTTCCCCCGTAAGCGGGGCGGCCGAAATTGGGGGGAAATTCCCCCCAAATGTGGGGAAAATTCCCTAGGCGAATTTTGGGGAATTTGGAAAAAAAATCAGGAAAATTAGGGGAGAGGGGAATTTGGGGGAAAATTGGGGAATTCTGGGGAAAAATTAGGGGTGGCCAAATTTGATTTTTTTATTTATTTTTTCTTTTTATTTTTATTTCTTTTCTTTTCTATTTATTTTCATTATTTTCTATTTTTATTCCCTTTTATTATTTTATTTGCTTCTATATTCCTCTCTTTATTTCCTTCTTCATTTTAAATGCTTCTCTACATGAAAAATATATGCAATGCCTGGTAGTAATTTTGAGGGTGTTACATGTGGCTTAGTTGACTAATTAGGTGTATTGCTAACTTGTTATGGATCATTAGATGGCACGGTGAATGGGAGTCAAGGAGGACTGCCCTGTGAACTGCATGGCACACGAGGGGGCCCTTGGGTGGGAGAATCTAGATTCGAGCCTAGCGGTGAAACCTCAGTGGGTCCTTACATTCTAGTAGCCCCTTTGTAAAGGCTATTTTATGATATTTTAGTCATACACCGACGGTTGTGTAGTGGCAGAATGGAGGTTTTCTCTGATCGTCGATGGGTGACAAAATCACGAATGTAAAAGCCCAAGAAATTACTTGCCAGAGTGTTCATCACATCACCACATCACAACTTATTTTGTGGATAACTCATGAACATTTCTGAAGAGCAAGTAAACACCATCAAGGGGTGATTAGGGAAAAACTCAACTTCAAAAAGTAGGAGCTCACCCACATAAACATGAGAGGTTGAGCTCACCCTTAGTCCCTAAATATTCTTAGGAGTGCTCATGCCAAGTTTCATGCAAATCCAATTCATTTTAAGGCACTTTTGAGACATTTGAAAAAAGGGCTAATTTGAAGGCAAATTCAAATTTCAGCTACTTTCATCACTTGGATTCAAAAGTTGACTTCATATTCAAACTCAGCACAATTTTCTGAGTTACTCCACAAATTTTCATCCTCATGGGGGTTCATCTTATCGGGAGCTAATTTAAGCAAATTCAAACCTAATTTGAATTTCAGCCTCACATGTGTTCAAATTCATCCAAAATCCAATCACAATTTGAATCATTCAAACTCATAGGCCAAAACTATGGTTTGATCAAATTACCAAGGACAAGGGGGTCACATTATTTAAGAGCAGTAGGAATTCGATTTTTGAGGACAATTTGGAGCTGTTTGGGCCCTCCTGTCAGCCACACAAGGTCCCAAACCGACTGAGTTCAGTTTACTCGGTGTATCACGCGCTTAGTTTACTCGGTGTATCACAGCTCGGCGGAAGAGGGGGGTCACCGGTGGGGTCTGGTTTGCCGGCTGTTTGGGTACCAACCGAGGTCAGGCCGAGCTTCCCGTGGCTGCCCTGGACGTGGTGACGTAATTAGCGCACGAAGGGGGTGGTCAGAATGACGAGAACGCGTTGCCGAAGGGGCACAGTGGCATAGCGCTCATCACCGGTGAGCTACAGCAGTTACCCGGTGGCAGCAGGGTGTCCAGCGTGTTCAGCATCCAAAGTTACATGGGGGCGGCGAGTTTCACCGTCGCCGGCAAGCTAGGTGGCCGGGAACGCCGACCTCGACGGAGCTTCGGCGGCTCGGGGCGGTGGCGTCGCGAGGTAGACAAAGGGCATGGGTCCCACATGTCAGCCACCACGCTAAGCACGCACGCGCGGTTAGTATAATTTAAACACGCGGGCCCCGCTGTCAGTCGCTGTTAAGGCGCGGGAAGAGATTTTCTTTAGGAAAATAATTCAGGAATCATCCCAAACTTTAGAAATTTATAACTTTGTGTAGTATTGTCTAAATTTAGTGAAACAAATTTTATTGGATTCAGCTCTTCAAGCACTATCCAGCAAAATAAGTTTCAGCTCATGAAACTTGTTCTTTTTTCAGAATTAATTCCCTAAAATTTAAACTATTGGGAATTTTATCTGGAGATTTCCTTTATGGAAAATTCTAAAATTTGGCTAGGAGGTTCATTTGAAAATCTTTGAGTCACCTGCAAAATTTCAGATCCATCCAAGTTAATTTAGTCCTTATAATGGTATGATTAAGTTAACTGCCCTGAGAAAATAGAAAAATGTACAGAAACATTTTTCAGATTTTCTCAAATCTTGATTAGGTCATAACTTCCACTAGGATTCTTCAAATGACATGAAACCAACTCGATTAGAACCATCTCAAACTCTAGTTTCTAGAAAGTAATGGTTTGATCCATGAAAACCCTGGAAATCCTTACAAGCTCTAGTAATGACCATTTAGACTTTTATTTGGGCAGAGCTCTAAGTAGGCTTTGATTCAAATGAAAGTTGGTCAAGTTTCTGGTTAGGTTCTTATCAATCCTTAGTAAAATTTTCAGAGTCAATTAGAATGTCTAGATAGAGTTAGAGTCTTTATATACTAATTCAACACATTGCATTTAAATTGACATATCGATAAGTTTCTTATGTGTAGTCGCTGAACGCGAGGAGACCTCGCAGATCCTTGACTTCATACCTCCGGAAAAGACCTTAAACCCTGACCAGCAGCAACAAGGCAAGCCCCGGTTTACATTTAACAAATTTATAAAGTTTTACTTTATATTCACCTAGTTTGAAGTATGTATGTGCACTAGGTATAGGATGGATGAAACCCCAAATACATAACCAAATAATTCCAAAAAGAGTGAGGGTAGTGTCTAAGTCCTAGAATAGTTCATGCTTGGCTTAATGTTATAGACTTCGGTACAAGTCGAGTAGTTGGAATCTACTCACGAGTATAGGGTTTGTCACATGGGATTGGTTCGAGACGTGAGATAACTTTAGCAATAAAAAAATGAGACTAGGTAGGGGGCTAGGACGCAGCAAGAGGAAGTCTTGTATGCGTAGCACTGTCCGTGTCGATTGAGGACCGATCCGTGTGCAGCCCACGCTGATCAAGTTTGAACCTACCCAATGAACTTGTAGGCGTGTCCGTTTGCTGCAATTTACCATCCTATCTTCGTTATGACCTGCATGTAGAGTTTCCTGTGTAGGTGAGTCGGTTAAGCCTTGCTAAGCCATCGTGCTCATGATTGTTGCTATGAGTGTTTGTAGGTGAGGAGTACCCCACGGACTCGGGATACGAGTCCACCGGTGAGGGCTACCCTCCATCGGGGACCACGGCTGAGTGGGAGCCGTACACGCCGCGCTGAAGATGAGTGCAGCTAGTGTGGGTTGTCCGTAGAGCTGGACAACCGACTTTTGCTAGTTAGGTGGGCGTGAGTTGTACAAATTATCTTCCACTGTTGTAACTCTGTAGTTAGTTGTAAACTGAAGGTTTGTACTACCTTTGTACATATTCAGTTTGTTTTCAATGTAATACTCTGGGTTGCCTTATGGTGCGTGCTGTCGGGTGTCGCATTGTGCGGCACCACCCTCTGAGATCCTGGATGTACGTATTTCGGTCCGTCACAACAAACTTATGGGTAAAGTGGTACCACCTCTACAGAGTGTAAAACTATCATGATAGTCGCGCTTTCAGTTACAAGCACCTCGTCAATTTCCATGATTCGAGGCAAAACTTGGGATGGTTATTCGGGTATGGTTATGGTAATGTCATGCGGGACTAGTTTTGGTTATGATCATGATATTGGATTCAGTTATGTGATTACGTGTTGATCATGAGAAATTGTAAATATGAGATGAGATTGAGAATGAGTATTGGTTGGTTAATACTTGATAAATGATGAAGTATGATGATATTCAACATGGGACTTGATAAATTATTTGGATATGTTGGGAATTTACTCACCTAGACATTGTAGGTTGTTTTTCTTGTGATTGTGAAATAAAACTTGCTTGATGCAAGGAACCTTTATTCCAACCTTGTGTTAAGCTACATGTCATACTTTCTTGCACTTGCTGAGTACGACATGTACTCACCATTGCATTTCTCACAATATGTCAGCTACAGGAGAAGAGTACTTCGAAGAGCAGGTGGAGTACTAGGTATGCGCACTACTGTCAACTGCCTGTGGAGTCGGAGTTGGAGTCTCGTCATCTTTAGTTTACTTCCGCTACTGTTTAGAGTCTTCCGCGGTATAATAAATTAGATACTCATGATTGAGATATTAAGCAATTGTAATAAAACACTTAACTACAATTTTGTAACATGGTTAAGTTTTGAATTCAGTTTGTAATGTACTTGTGTATGTGTGATGGACATCCTGGGCACACATACGCATCACTTGGTTCATTTTCAGAACCGGGTGTCACACTATCTTAAGGAATCTTGCAATACTTCTATGCCTTCCCCGGCAACGGCGCCAGAAATGCTTGTTGGTATTTCTTACGTCTACTGGTCTTGCTGGCAATGGATGCCAGCAAGGCTTATGACAACTAGGCTAACCTAATGCAAAAGCAAGAGGAGTTCCGCAAGTGCACGGAAGATACCGTTGTAGAATTTCACCTGAGAGTATTCTCTAGGGTATCGTATTTCCCAAAGGAAGTTAAAATGTGCAAGATGATAAATTGGATAGGGTATTCTAGTAGTAAACCAAGGAGGATGGGTAAAAAGGATAGTAATGGGGTAGTGTGACACACCCTAAGCAATCTAATCTAAATGTAAGATGGTCCTAGTGAGAGTTAGGCTAAGGTAAGGGGTTGTTCCTAATGTGCTTCTAGTATACATATGTGTAGCATAATAATGTACATATGGGTATGCTAGTAGTGAATACTAAGTCCTAGTGGTCCAACATATCGGACACGGGCTTACCCCTGGTAACACCATAGCAACTCCCGTCAAGAGCCTAGGGCATAGCCGGACGTGGTCGATTACGATGGACGAATAGGGTTGTCACCACCTGCCCGCCTACCCCTACAATCCGTGGGTTTACGAGACATCTAACACTACCTAACAATTCAGCATCACGCTTGCATGCTAAGTAAATACCTTAAGAGTCACGATACAAGTACCATCCTAAGAGAATGACTAACCTACACATCGTTAAACCAATGTTGGGACCAAGCACTATATATATTGTTCATACTAACATATTCATATAATACCTCATTAGACTATAGTTGAGACTTATGATGTTTATTATAACACGTTAGTAGTTTCCTTACAAGAATGTTCTTGGTATGTAGTTTTCTGTGACTTATATATTCGTGACTTGGAAAACTTCATGGTGAAATTTTATGGGACATGAATTTTTTTCAATTTTCTAAGTTGAAGAGATGTCAGGTCGATTTCATGTTTATTGACTAAATGGGTTCTTATGCTGACGGGCTAAAGAGACCGACACAACATACTAAATATCAATGGTGGGCCTGTGTGATGGCTCGGCACGGCTCGACTTCTAATTCGTGTCATGTCGAGCCCATCACATGCGGCACGTGTCTGGTCATTCCTAGGACACATCGGGCGTGTTGGACATATATAGTATGAGGTGAGTTGTGCATCAACGGAGTGATGTTGGGTGTCGTAAGAAGATTAAGAAATGTAGGTTTGTTGACATGAGAGATAATTATTAGATAGAATCGGTGAATATTTACAAAATGGTGTTCTATCCCTTTTGGGGGCTAATTATTAGATAGATAAGGTTTATTTCCCAAATAAGCGGCGGACATTTTTACAGTATAGTGGTTAGCACTCCAAATTTCAAATCTAGTGACCTGAGTTTGAATCCTAAAGTTACTTATTTTATGTGCATTTTTTGACAGATATCATGAATACTTTCGTGTGCATTTATGTATTTCAAATTTCAACTAATTAACTACTTTCAAGTTTGATTGTTCATAGTAAAATATTTATCAATATTAGATTTCGATTTTCAATTTTCAATTTTTTGCACTGTAGCGACAAAATGCTCCATGGAAGGCAACTCATAAATATAGTGGCCATCGAGAAGATAACTTATGCGCATTGCAACAATTATTTGAAACAGTGAGCTTTTTTAAAAATTACGATATAAAATATACTATTTTTAGGAAAAATCTAGTATAAATATATTTTCTTCACACGGCCCATTCTTTGCTGTATATATGTCTCGACCATGTAGCCCATTGAAGTGACCTGCTGTTAACTGCTCAGGCACTGGCCCAGCCCACATACCCAGGAAAGGACTGGCAGACCCGCTGGCCAGGCGCCGCGGGCGGCAGCAGTATCTAGAGGAGTCACTGTAGCGAGAGCGCCGGCTCCGTGCTCCCTGCTCGTCGCCTTCCTAGACCACCTCACCATCCGTAACAAGCATGCTGACATCGTACCCCGGCCGGGCCCACGCACTGCGCCTGCTACGAGTTGCCACCAGCGAGCAGTCGTCGTCCCGGTTTTTCCTTTGGCGAGGAATACGTACAGATACAGGCGTACAGCCGCTGTACATGTGCGCCACGGGTTTCCGTACGACGAAGTCTTGCGCATACGGCATACGCATCAGAACCTAAAAGAATTGTAAGGGTAAAAAATTTGAGTTGGAAGCAAATCTAACCACTCGGAGCGCACCCCACATGTACGGTAAACAACCGTACGATATTTACTGTGCAGAAGCGCGTGCTTAGCCCGACCTAATCAACCGGCACCATGTTCCACCAACCTGCCTGAACAATATTCAACACCAAACATTCCTCCTAGTGCTTACATCTAGGTTTCCCTTGAGTTCATGAATTTCTCTGTGGTGCAGTTATAAAAATATTCTTAACAATTTATAATAATTTTTTAAAAAATTTCAGCTTTTAGCCGACCCCAATAAAAGTCTTGGGTGTTGTTATTGTAAAAAAATCTCAGCTTTATAGTTCAATTTTCTGCACTCGTTAACCTCTAAATCCAATCTTTATATTAATTAACACATATTTTATCATATCATTTCGCTCTTTTATTTATTTTTTCTTCTCTCCAATTTCTTTTTTCCCCATATATTTTTTCCTCTATTTTCTCTACCTTTTTCCTTTCCTTTCCTTTTTTTATCTTCCTCTCTCTTCTTTCCTTCTTCCATTTACCGTTGCTACAGCGAAACTCTACAATTATAGAGCGACTGTAGCTGCCTAGGTAATGGCGGCCGCTTTGCCGTTCCCGCTCCAGGGGCACGCTAAGGCTGCTCGCAGCGCACAGCGCTAAAGCCGCCGGGACGGCTAATTTGTCGGCCGGTTGTTTAGCGCGTGCCTGCAGCGGCACCGCTACGGTGGCCTGGGAATTAGCGGCTGCCACAGGCAGCCGCTAAACGTGAAGGTGCTCTGTAGCGTCTTTATAGAGAGAGAAAAAGAAAGAAGAGAAGGAAAAAGGAAAAAAAGAAAGAAAAGAAAGGGAAAAAAGGAAAAGGAAAAAATAAGAAGAAAAGAGAGGAGAAAAGCAGTAAAAATAATTTGGTGAGTTTTATAGGTTTTAAATATAATATTATCTATGTAAAAGTAGTTATGTGAAATATTATCAAATATTATATAGTTATATTATCTAATATAAAATTGATGATAGTTGATATAAAGGTCTGATTTAGAGGTGAATGAGTGCAGAGAATTGAACTATAAAGGTAGGAATCTTTTAGAGTTGACTATAAAAGTCTCGAAATATTCTTTTAGAGGTCCGATATAGAGATCGACGAGTGCGAGCAGCCTAAGACTGGTCGCACTCGTGGACCTCTATATTGGATCTCTAAAAGAATATTCCTACCCTTTTACAGTCATCTCTAAAAGATTCCTATCTTTACAGTTCAATTCTCTGCACTCGTTCACCTCTAAATTAGATCTCTATATCAAATGTCATTTATTTTCTATTATATAATATAACTAACTCATATTTTATTTTATTGCATATAACTATTTTTATGTTAATAATATTATATTTACAACTTATAAAAAATCACCAATTTTTTTTGCTTACTTTTCCTCTCCTTTCTTCTTATTTTCTCTTTTTCTTTCTTTTCTTCTTTTTCCTCACTTCTTTCCTTTTTTTCTTTTCCTTTTTACTTCTCTTCTTTCCTTTTTTATTTGTTTCTCTTTTTTTTTTCTCTTCTACCGGCGCTACAGTGTGCCTCCACGTTTAGAGCTGCACTGTGCAAATCTGTTAATTAGTGCAGCGTTTACAGCTGCCGCTGCGGACAGCCGCAGCGCTCGGCGCCGCTACATTCGGCGGCCAGGCGCTTTACAGGCTGCCGCTGCGGGCAGCCTAAGGGTCCGGCCGCCATATTAGCCGGCAATGAAAGCTCACCAAAGTTTTGTGCTGCGAGTAAGATAAAACCTGATCTGACTTTCGTTTTCTGGTCCTGCTCCATGCATGCTTTCTGCTTTATCTCAGGAATCTCCTTCCCCATTTGCATCTCGGCGGACGCCGTTCGTCTTTTCATGGCCCGGCTTGGCCTTGCTGGGCTCAGCTTCCGTCCCCATTCGGAACTTCACTGCCAAGGCGATATTATGTTGAGGACGGTTGGTTTCCGCATGTGCCGGAAAGGCACGAATGAGCCAGAGATAATTCAGGTTTTTAACCTTATTCAGCATATATTATGTTTTAAAATGGTAGCTACCAGTTTTTGTAAAATGGAAATTTCCACCTCAATCTATGCTGCACTTCCTATAGATCCAGTCACAATCAGATTACTCGCACTCATGCACCTCTATATTGGATCTCTAAAAGAATATTTTCAACCCATTACAATGAACTCTAAAATATTCTCATCCATTCTCTACACTCGTTGACCTCTAAATCGGATCTCTATATCAACTACCACCTATTTTATATCGTTTCATTTACATTTTTTTGTGTGAATCGTAAAATACATTCGAGAAATGTATATAATTTATGTTAATAACACTTGATCTTGTTAAAAAAATATGTTGATAGCCATGACAACTGGATGCTACACGGTGGTGCATGATGCCAAAGCATGTGTTGTTAGTTGTATCTTAATGGGTGCGTTTGTATCTTAATGGGTGTGTTTGTATCAGGTCCATCGTACTGAATGAATGTTGGCGTCTTATTTTCTGCATAAAACAACAAGTAGCCTCATACAAATTACATAAAGTCTCATACAAATAGCCTCATACAAATTACATAAAGTCTCATACAAATTACAAATAGTCTCTTAAGGTGACTCAAAGGTGACTACTGCCCATTGTTGAGCATCCGCAGAGTCTCGGCCTGCTTCGCCTCGTAGAACAGTCGCAAGTTACCACTCAAGGTAGTGGTATCAACAGAGAGGATACACTCCTCATACTCCTCACGTCTCAACCTTGTATTCTCTCGTTCATCCTCGAGTTGTTCCCTCTTCAACCTTAGATCCTCTTTCTTGAGTCGAATCTTCTCTTGCTCTATATTTGTCAAGGCAGTCAACTTCTCTTTTTCAACGACAACCATCTCCTGATGCCTACCTACCCTCATCTGCTCAGTGGTTTCCAAGCGCAACAGCTTGTCCCTTGTCACAATCTGCAGGTTGTTTGCAAAATCAAAAGCAACAGAGGAAGTAGAAGATGAACCTTTCTTGCGAGTAGCCTTGGTGGAGTCACGTCCAAGAGGCCTCTTCTCTCATGATGAAGGCTGGGATGAATGCTCTGCTGACTGGTTTATTGTTTGTGAGTCTCCAGGTACAAAACCAGCGTATGGGTCAACATTGGGGTCAACATCTGAGGCATTGGTTTTGCTAGGGCGAATATCCATCCATTTTGGTTCATTCCTCAAAATCTTCCAGCAGTGCATGAATGCGAAGGGGGATTCATTGGTATGAGCATAAAGATCAGCTGCTTTTGTGGCCTACATAATATATTTCACAACATCAGAAACTATACAATACGTAAACATCAGAACAATACAAAAAGACATGGAATACCTTGTCATCGTCGGTCGCTCTGCTCTGATTTGCACGAACAACTTTTGCATACACTGCACTGAATTTAAAAACCTCCCCCTTTATGGTGTCCCACCTGCTCTGCACCGAGCGCACTGATCGCTCTAGGTATCGACCTCTCTTCATGTTGTACTGCTGCATGACCTGACCCCAAAAAGTTTCCTTCCTTTGGCTTGAGTTTGTCACCGGATCACAACTTACTTCCAACCAAGACATGATCACATACACATCCTCTTAAGGAGAGAAATTCGATAACTTTTGCCTTGTTATAGTCTTTTTAATTCTCTTGCCCTTGTTCTGCTCTATAGGAGTTGAAGGGCCACCTTCCTGTGACAGCAACATCTTCGGGTGGGAACTCACCTGCAGCCCATAGGGTGTAGGTCCTCCTAAACGCAACAAGGAGTAGAAGTCCTTGTGACCATCTATCCTGCAAGTCATCAAATACTTAAAGTATCAAAACTACAGACAACAAGGCATGATAAAAATATCTCTATACTTGCTCAAGAACAGAACTACTAAACCACAAATCACATCCACACAAGAACTCTCTCATTGTACTATACAAAACAAAGAACAAATCGTCAAGTATCATTCCAACAGAAGAAACTCTATGGTTTCAGTGGATGTTATGAAAAGAAAAAAAATCAATCACTCATTCATTCTATATGAAAGAGTTAAACCAATATGAATGACTGTTTTCATAAAATGGAGACTGGAGAAATCCTAACTATCAAGATTGTCCATTCTATTTTCTTAAAAGCTAAGGTAAAGTATTATGTGCTATGTGACTACTCAACTATTTTATCATTCCAACAGATGAAGCAAGGTAAATTGTTACCAAAAGCAACCACAATAACATTCCCCTTCTTCACTTAAAGGACTACAACAAAAAATCATCATGCCAAGCACCTATCCTGAGGAATGATTTACTCACACTTACAAGTTGCGAGCACATCAACAAAAAATGAGTAAAAAGACTAACTGTTTATACTGAAGCAGAGTACATTTCATACTCCAATCAACCTAGGGTTAACTGAAATCTAAATGAACCACATATTCAGAGTACCAATCGGCAGAAAACAAGATCCTGCGAAGTACAAAACACATTTCTTGAACAGACGTCCTCACATACCTCAAACAAAATCATAGATCTATGAAAAATAGTTGTGTCGGGGGGGGAGCCGTACCTTGCAAGAGGGCCAACAACTGAGTTGTTGCTGCCGGTAGACGAACACGTCCCATACGAGCTCTTCAGTCGCCGCTTCCTCCCCCCACCTTGCTTCCTCTCCGGCTGGCATCGCCACGCTGCCTTCCAACAAACAGCACCCGCAGATGTACCTTGCCTCCCGCCGTGGTCGCGACGCCGACGAGACTCGAGATCCGCCCTCTCCTTCACCGGCTGGATAGACGAGGAGCTGGAGTCGCCACGCGCCTCCGCCTGCCGCCGATCCCGAGCAGTTGAACTCGCGCGCCCCGAGTGTCGGCAGCGTCCATAGCGACTCTCGATATGGAAGAATACTGTGCTGATCCGGATTATACTGGACGCAGTAAACAGACCACCGCGGACCCGCACTTGCTCCGAACCGCTATTTCTGCGCTGGCGGCTCGTTTAGAGCTGGCTGGTGCGAGCAGTCATCAATTCTTCCACTGTAAAGCGAAGAAATTCGAAAAATCCGCGTCCGTAAGGGAGCGTGCTGCTGCTGAGCTAAATCGCACCCACTTCCCCCAATTTACTCCACCATTTACTCCCTCCACCGCACTACAATTTATGATCCTCGTCCCCCTCTGCCTCTCTACCCCCTCCTCTCTCTCTCCCGTCGTCACCTCCCGCTTCTGCAGCTCTGAATCCTTTCCCTTTTAACACCGTGCAGCAGCACCTGCCAAACGCGCAACGAGCCACCGAGAAGAGAGAGGGAGAGATAGCAGAGCCTGGGGAGATCAGCCACTTGCCTAACTCCAAGCTGTACCCCATGACACCACCACCGCCAGCCGCGGCGGCACCAGCATCACCGCCACCAGCCAAAGAACCGGACAACGCGGCCTCGCACTAGCGCCAAGATCTCGACCCTGTTCTCTTCCGCGCGCGCCATGGGCGGCGGCGGCTGGGCTATGCTCTTCTTGGCGGCGGCCATCTGCTACGCGGCGGCGCAGGAGCCCAACACGGACGCCTTCTTCGTGTCCAAGTTCTTCTCCAAGCTGGGACGCGCAGCGCCGCCGTTATCGGGCGGCGGCGGGGTGTGCTCGTGGCCGGGGGTCTCCTGCGACGGCGAGGGGCGGGTAGTGGCGTTTGCGGCCGCCGGGATGCGCCTATCGGGCGCCATCCCGGAGGACACAGTCGGCAAGCTCGCGCGCCTGGAGTGTCTCGACCTCAGTGGCAACCGCCTCACCGCGCTGCCCGACGACCTGTGGGAGCTCGGTGCCACGCTGAGCGTGCTCAACCTCTCCCGCAACGCCATCCACGGCGAGCTCCCCAACAATGTCGGCAACTTCGCGCACCTCCGGTCGCTCGACGTCTCCCACAACGCCTTCACCGGCGCGCTGCCGCCCGCGCTCGGTTCCCTCGCTGGCCTGCAGGTGCTTAACGCCAGTCACAACCGGTTCCAGGGCCAGGTCCCCGGCGCCGTCGTTCTCGGTTGCGGAAGCCTCGTGTCCATGGATCTCTCCGGCAATGCGCTGGACGGCGACTTGCCAGAGTTGTCGCCACTCCGGTCGCTAGCCTACCTCAACCTGTCCGGCAATCAACTCGGTGGCTCCGTCATTGGGGCGTTCCAGGAGCAGCTGACGGTCATTGACCTCAGCAACAACAGCTTCTCGGACTTGAATTTTAGCGGTGGTTATGCTGGCTCGTCACTGGTCTATCTCGATTTGTCAGGCAATGAGCTTCTTGGGGAACTAACCATTGCCGGTCGGTTCAGGAACTTAAAGCATGTGAATCTTGCAAATAACCAGTTGTCCAATGGCAATTTGCTCCTGTCCATGGGTGAGGTCTCTGGGTTGGAGTATGTCAATTTGTCAAACACTGGATTGCATGGGCAAATCCCTGCAGGATTTTCGTCTAAATTGGTTAGATTGAAAGTTCTTGATTTGTCACGGAACAATGTCAGTGGTGTTGTCCCAGATTTGAGCTCTCTTAAGCTGCAGGTGCTGGACTTGTCAGTGAACAATCTCACTGGCGAGCTTCCTGTGACATTAGTGAAGAAGCTAGTGTCGATGGAGCGGTTCAACTTCTCATACAACAACCTCACTGTTTGTGCCTCTGAGCTCTCCCCGGAGGCATTTGCAGCTGCATTTGCTCGTTCTAGGAATGATTGCCCAATTGCTGTCAACCCTGACAGTATCAAGAAAAGTAGGGGGAAGCGCAAGGGAATGAAGTTGGCGTTGGCCATTGTGCTCTCTCTGTTCTTTGCAGTTCTTGGGATGCTTTGCTTGGCTGTTGCATGCCAGAGGCGGGGGAAGAGGTGTGATACACTTCCGGTGGTTAAGCAGGTGCCGTTCAAGGAAGAGCCTGGTGTATCTGGGCCGTTTGCTTTCCAGACAGATTCAACTACATGGGTTGCTGATGTAAAGGTTGCAACTTCAGTGCCAGTTGTCATCTTTGAGAAGCCATTGCTGAGCTTCACTTTTGCTGACCTCTTGGCAGCCACATCGAACTTCGACCGCGGCACTTTGCTGGCAGAAGGGAGGTTTGGGCCAGTGTATAGAGGGTTTCTCCCTGGTGGATTTCAAGTTGCTGTGAAGGTGCTAGTCTATGGTTCAGTGATTGAAGATCAAGATGCTGCAAGGGAGCTCGAGCGGCTGGGACGGATCCAGCATCCAAACTTGGTTCCTTTGACTGGTTACTGTCTGGCTGGCGACCAGAGAATCGCTATCTATGAGTACATGGAGAATGGCAATTTGCACAATTTACTGCATGACTTGCCACTAGGAGTTCAGACAACTGAAGATTGGAGTACCGACACATGGGAGGACAACAATGGCGGTGTTACTACTAAAAACACCATGCCGGAGGGTACGGCAACATGGATGTTCCGGCACAAAATTGCATTAGGTGCTGCAAGGGCGCTAGCATTCCTCCATCACGGATGTATTCCGCAGATTGTCCACCGGGATGTGAAGGCAAGCAGCATCTACTTTGATTCAACAATGGAGCCTAGGTTGTCAGATTTTGGATTGCCGATGATTGCTGTGACGAGCTCAGGCAACGAGCTCTTGCATCATTCACCAGGTTACGCACCTCCAGAGTTCTCCAACTCGGAGAATGTCATGGCGACTGCCAAGTCTGATGTTTACAACTTTGGTGTCGTGCTGTTTGAATTGATCACTGGCAAGAAGCCGATAGGTGATAAGTACCCTGATCAGAAGGAGGAAAGCCTGGTGAAGTGGGCCAGGGCAATGGTGAAGGTGAACCTAGGGTCAAGCATCATCGACCCAAAGATCCGTGACACCGGGCCAGAGCAGCAGATGGAGGAGGCGCTGCGGATCGCCTACCTGTGCACCGCTGAGCTGCCGTCTAAGAGGCCGGCAATGCAGCAGATTGTCGGCCTCCTGAAGGACATTGAGCCCAAAATAGAAGAGCAGGACTGAAATGGTTTCTATTAGTGTTTTTGATTGGTGATGTTGAAGGATGTGTCGTAGGAGGTGAGCTCTTAGTTGTTTTGCCTTAGTGGAGCTCACTCTGCCATATCTTGATCTAAGATATATATTTTCGTCCATTTTTTTTTTCATTTCCCTGATTCTTGCGCTTGTTGGGATGTTACAGCTTGCCATACCTGCCCCTTACTGCTAACCATGTTACCGCCACTACTGGAGCTATGTATGACACATGTAAGCTCCCATAAATGTGCTTGTTTTGCAAGTGGAAGATGAAACAGCAGCTGTCGTTGCCTATGCTTTTTGCCTACTCTTGGCTCACATCGAACCCTGCATCTCAATACGTGTCTTACAATCTGAACAAAGTGTCAAAAGTAATTGTTTATCTATTTAATGTCTGGAGAATTACCAAAATGTAAACAGCTCTAAAAAATCTCTTAGATCACATGATCTTTTTTATTTTACCTCACTGTATATTTACACTTCAGTCTTCTCACTTGACAACATCATTATTTTTGGTATCTGCAGACCGGTAACCCCGCGTGGAGTCAAAAAGACAGCCCAGGACCGACTCCCAACTTAGGCGGGCGCTAGCATAGCCACATGTACTTAGCCCTAGGTTGCCACGTGCGCTTGCGCTTTGGAGCCGACACTTGCTCTTGGCTTCGGCCTGAGTCTCCCCACTGAGGAGAGGTCCGGGGCTGCCACGTGTCGGTGGGCTCTGAACCTCCTCCGTGCCGAAAGGGCTTCGGAGCCGACATGTGCCCTTGGCTCCGGCTCGAGCCTCCCCGCTGAGGTGAGGTACGATACTGCCACGTGTCGGTGGGCTCTGAACCTCCTCCCTACTGAGGAGGGTTCCAGAGCCGACACGTGCCCTTGGCTCCGACCCGAGCCTTCCCCCTAAGGTGAGGTCCAGAGTTGTCACATGCATCCTGGCTTCGAACCTCCTCCCGTCGAGGAGAGCTCCGGAGTCTCTACGTGTCCCCCGATCCGTCAAGGGTCGTGGGACGACGGAAGTCAAGGAGGAAGTGCGCTGTGAGACCGTGCATTCAAGGCCCGCGCCTTCCCCAGAAGCATGGTGCGCGGCGCATGCCTCCATCCTCCGCTCGTTCACCATTACGGTGACAAGACAGGGCGACGAGGCGTGTCAGCGGTACAGTGCCGCTCAATGGCACAAAGCCGATCAGCAGAGCGAGAAGACGCGGCGACAAGACAGCGTCTTCATCATCACCTGCCACACGGACAGGGGGCACTTAGAGCTCCAGGTGGCGGGAAAACCCCCACTGACTACTCTACTCAGAGTGTAAAACTCTAGATCATGTATAGGGTTCATACAACTTCGGGGCCACCTGTCAGGCCCCAAGCCTCATTGTATCAACCCGGCCTTGGACTATAAAAGGATCGGGGTATACACCCGACAAAGGGTTCGTAACTCTGCAACTCGCACACTCATACGTGCAAGCAATGCAACAATCACACTGTGGACGTAGGGTATTACGCTCCGGTGGTCCAAACCACGTAAATCCTAGTGTTCACCCGCTCTCTCGAGTTGGATCGTTCTAAAGACGTTAATGCCCTCCAATCAAAGAACCTGCACGGGCGGCTCCCGTAGTATGGAGATCGTGTGGTTTAGGAGATATTTTTATACGATAGAATCAGAGAGTTGTTTGTATTTAGTCGTTATCTTAATGTCTGATACGATGGATATGATTTGCATTTGTAACGCTACACAGTCATGAAAGTGTACGCACAGGGCTGGCTCTGGCCCTAGGCGGGAGGGGCGACCGCCTAGGGCCAAGGCCGAAGAGGGGCCCATGAGAGTTTATGCTATACAGAGTGCTCTAATTGGGATCAAGAAAATTAAGAAAAAAATAGATAGCCAGACTTATTAGGTTTAGTATGGTTTAATTAAGTTCTAATTAGAACCTAATTTAGGAGAGAGAATAAACCAATTAACCTTAATTCCTATACCCAAGTCTCTTCCCCTACCACATGTTCTCCTACTATGGATCGTGCTTCAGACGCAGAGAAAGAGAAGTGTTGGCTCACCGTCGTATTACTCACTAAGGTAAGACGATCCATGCTGTCTTTGATCTTCTTACTAGTTACACTAAAAGAAATAGACTGCCCCTAGTATTTTCATCATATTTCTTTTTTGTTAACCTCTCATGACTGTTGCTGCATAGCAAGAAGAAGAGAGACACAATAATTAGCCGCAAAAATACCAGGCAGTGTAGAGTAGAGAGGAAAAAATGATGACTATTAGTGGAAAAAGATCATCGCTGCTCAGATCTTAGTGTTAGGTTTTGATCTAAGACCTAAAACTCTTGTTTCTCCCTCTCTTTAGGCTGTTTCGATCCGATAATTCGGTTCTAATCACTACAAAGAGACCATGTTTGTCACGTCCATTTATATGTCGGTGTTGTAGGAAATTGATTTTCAGTTTGAATATCAAAGTTGTATGAATTTTCTTTAGATTCTCATAGCATATTCGCGCAATCTTCTCTATTGTATAAAATAGTTACAAAATTTCAAAACCTATTTTTCTGCAGTAGATATATCAACTTTAAAGGGTTGTTGGGGTTATTTTTGCGATTGACTTTAGTAGCATTTTATTCTGTATTTGATTGACACTCTATCCGTTTCGAATTATTTGACGCTGACTAATTCAATTTTGAACTAACCAGCATCAAATAATTCGAAATGGAGAGGGTAATATGTTTATAAATTTACCTTTATTACTACTGAATAGGTGATAGTGCCCTCAACCATAATTAGGCTTGATCGCTTTGATCATTTTCATCGGTTAATTACGTATATATCTATAGTCTTAGGGGCCTTATATCAACTTCGTCCTAGGGCCCTCGAAAACATAGAGCCGGCCCTGTGTACGCACCACTGTATGGAAGATTAAAGCGTGTTCCATAGCATCATTATGTTCCGCAACACTTTCTCATCGCCTAAAGAAGAGGACATGGCATGTCTGATGGCTCATCTTTACTCGAGTTCGCCGATGCCTTTTGGGTAAAGAAAAGAGAGCAGGTTTGTGTTCCAAAACAATCTGATCTCCTCTGGGTTACGCCATCTAAGTGCCCTGTTAATAATGCTTTCTCGCCATGCGTAGGCTCAGTTGCTGGGTGCGGTGATTGCTAGGCTTTTGGAGGAGCCACCGGTGAAGGTGCACACGTCCCCATCACACTCTTGACCATGCATCGAAATCTATGTCATGCGCAGCGTGCAATTCTTGATGATTCTGCTTATGCTTTTGTTTGAATACTATACTTGCCAAACTTATTTTTACAGGCAACTGAAAATGATTTGCTATAAGTTTTGTAGTGTCAGAATAAAAATATCGGAACGTAAATACTCCATGGATCTGGTGTGCGTGGCACTCCCAGCTGAAAACAATAACAGCATTGTTTACGCCAACATCTGAAATTTCGGCAGTTCTGCCGTCATTATCGTCGTAATTTAGGGGAGGTTAGACTAATTGTCGATGATCCTGGTACAGTCACGCGAACGGTATGCCAAAAAAAGTAAATGATCAGAAAATAAAATATCTCAAATTGCATTTACTTACAACATCAGGATCAGATCACGACTACGTAGTTCAATTAATTATTAAAGTGGCTTGCTCCAGCAGTTTGCTTTTGTGGGAGTCTTAGGAAGGCAACTAACCAGTACTGGCATGTTCCCTGTATCATACCTGTTTGGTGTTTCATTGCTTCAAGTACAAGCCAGATCACGCAACTTGCAATTATTTTCGTCAGCCATTAGAGCTTCCAACATAAATGTGCTTGTGCGCCTTAGATGTTTTACACGTTGCCTGTTATTATGTTGACCCTTCACTGACCTTCTGCTTCTGTATTTCCGTATTACTCTTTCCATTTGTTGCGGTCAGCACAGTACAAGATAACAAAACAAAAATAGCGCGAGTATGATCTTATCACAGAAGGGGATGGAATGAGTGGGCGGTTAAGATATGATTTTCCGTTATAAAACAACTAGCATCAGGCGACACCCTTATCCGTGCAGTTGTTAATTTGTTATTGGACATGAGCAAGCCAACAACGGTTTTAATCAAATCAGACATGACTAATTATTTATCAAATTGAAATTGAGTTTGCTTCGGTCTGATTTTTGTTAACATTACTGAAATTTCATCTTTTCATAATGCGTTTTACCATGCTAACCGTGTAACATCTGGTTTCATGTTGTTACTAGCAGAACACAATTGTCCATCCATGCATGCACAAAGTATCTGTGAGAAAGGTTCTACTTCGTCCAGTTGTGGGAATCTGGCTCTATGGATCCAAATATCGCAAATGATGGTCTTGTACTAATAACCAAACATGTGAAGACAAAGCATGATCCAAACCAGCTCAGTCTGAATTTCAATATAGCAGTTACAGCCACCACACGGCAGCCCACATCGACTACACACATTCTTTTGGATAATGGAGGATAATTCTGGCCTCAACCTCCAAAAATTATTACAGACTTTCAGCTTTATCACTGATTATATAGGGAACAAAATAAAGCAAATTTTATGTTTGATAAAGTCTATTATTATTTTTCCATCCATACTTGTCCAACAAATCAAACCCAATGGTTTTCAACGATTTGCTCATATCGTGAAACATCTCACACTGCGGCAGTGTCCACAACCACTGTCAAAGTAATATAAGCCAGTTGAGAGGTCTGTTTCATTGCCCCGCTGACCAGTGACCACTGAGATCACTCAGGCCTCGCTCGGCGGGCCACAGTGGGTGCTTGAGTTTAAGCATTCCATTACTCCAATCAACTATCATTTCCAAGACAGTGAAAACAGAGTTGGGGTCAATCAAGCAAGAGCTTTCTTTGAAAAAAAAGGCTCTGGTAGGTTTTTCTCCTAAAAACGGAAAACAATAAAGAGTATTTTATATTATTAATGATTATATCATTTTAACATCTTTAAAATAGCTCAACATAGAGCAGTTGTTCCAATCAAAACGATTTTTTTCTCATTCATACCATAATCATGTACACAATCCCCTAACATATGAGATACTGATCTAGGTAGGACTAACCTAGTACTTATGTAGATAGTTTTTTAGAGCGTTTTTGTGTGCTGGCAATCAAAGACGAGGGGTTTAATTGTTTTGTTGCAATTATGAAAACAATAATTTTTACTGCTCTTTCAAATGTTTCTCACCAGATTATCCACATACCCGGCTAAACTATATACTATGTCAATTATTTCATTTAATGACGCGTACATCTATGTTACAAGTCCTATTCAAGAAGGGGCTATTGTGTTTATACCCTTGGTTGGAAGTCCAATTGTGATTTTACTATCCAAAATTAGAGTTTGTGATTTTACCCCTACTTTTTTGAAACGAAGCCAAAGTATACAACTATTCTGTTATGTATTGTTAACGATGTTAAATTATGATGAAAAAGACATAAATACCATTATGATTTTACCCCTACTTCTAATATGTGTTTATGATTTTACCCTTATTTTAATATATTTATAGATTATTTTGTGTTTATTGAAAATAGTGGTAAAATCACAAGCATGGACCAAATTAGGGTAAAACCACAGGGGCATTTTGTCTTTTTTTTTTTCATTATATTTAACACCGTTAACAGTACATAACAGGGTATAGGCATATTTTGACTTCGTTTTAAAAAAGTAAGGGTAAAATCACAAACTCTAATTTTATAGGGTAAAATCACAATTGGACTTTCATCCAAGGGTATAAAAACAATAAACCCTATTCTAGAAAATGCTTTCACAATTTTGTAACTTAGAGTATTAATTAATTATACATATTAATATTAGTTTCTATAAAAATTTTATATCTTTGAATGTGAAAAGGAGGTCACAATTTAAGAAAAAGATGTTTTATGACTGTTTACTAGATTCCATTAAAGATCCACGCCCACAGCCACTCCAGATTCATGATGGCTTATGGCCAAAAACCACTCATGTGTGTTAGCTAACACTAAGGGTGTGTTTGGTTCAGCCGTGTATTCTTAAAAATCTGATTCTAACTGTGAGAAAACTGATGTGAGCTGAGAGCTGCGGTGAAGCTGAAATCTGTTTGACTGAAAACAACTATCAACTGTGGATTATGTAATAAATGTGTGTTATAAAGAAAATAATGTTTGATTGTTTAATTAGTGGCATGGTGGGTAATTTCTGTGAAAAGTTGGAACAGTAATCTGGAAAATTTGAGGTTCTAGCAGATTTCCATTTGCACTAGAAAAATCTATAGATTTCTAAAAAATCTGATTCTCATGTGAAGCCTTTTGGTTCAAATTTTTGATTTTTAGTAGAGAATCTGATTGGTTTAGCTGAAACAAACGGACCCTAAGCCTAAACTGCTACTCGTCAGCTTTTCCTACTGGTTATGGAACCGAACCAGGACACTTTGTTTGATTACTTCTTGGCGCGCCCCAGGCAACAGACACCATAATTTGTTGCTTAGAGCACTAACAAAATTTGATGAGAGATAATTTGCAACTGCAAACGTGGAAAGAGGGTGCTCGTGAATGGGTGTCTACTCATTACTAATTGGTATGAGTTTCGGCACCACTTATACAAGTGAGTGCTTTTCTAAATGAAGTGTGATCTTTAGTTGACCATTTTTAGATATTTTTGCTCCAAAAATAAAATCCACTTCAAATTATTTAATTCTATCTGTTCTGAAATATGTTTAAGAGGTTGTAGTTTTTAGATACTTTTGAAAAGAAGCGTTCCCAGTTTGTAAGATCTTCTTTTCTACTTTCGTGTAGCAATGCAATCTGATTATAGTTCAGCTGACTAGGTTTATTAGTGGAGGAATCTAAACATCTAGGTCCATGTCGGAGTCTTAGTACGGATTGATGCACTCTAGTCAAAATGAAGGAGAATGTTTGACCTATTCTTTTTATTTATTAAGGACGTTAACATATTTGTCCCGGTTTATTCACTGATGAATAACTTTTCGGTTTGTTCACTGGGTCCAGGGTGGGGTAACTGCCATTTTTAAGACAAGATTTCGGAAATCTGATTTCCTTCCGTGCAAGAACCTCGACATTTCTCTTGGACACTACATATTTCCAATACATTTACCGATATTTATTGTTTTTGTGGAACGTGACATCCCTATGCACAACGAGACGTATGTGGTGACTTCATTAGTCTCAAACTCAGCTGGTCCTGTCTTCAGAATTGCTGATAGGGGCAAGGTGTACATACGTGAGTTTATTAGGGGTGAGTACTAGTGCATATGTGTGAGTGTGTGTTGTAAAAAATGAAAAGATAATTTCAAGTAGTTTCTTAAACTTTTGTTGTAAGAAAATGGTTACAAAGGTGCACTGGTATATATGACTGGCATGTGATCTGAGTTTGTAGGTGACATGTACAATAACTGGTTCATTTTCAAAGCAAATTTCAAAACACAACACATATACATTCATAGTTCTATGTGACGTTATTATTATATCCCGGAGGCAAACAAGAATAGCCATTTTAGATTTTGTCAAAACCTTTGACCAAAATATAAATAGACTTTGCATACCTCCTCGCCAATGAAGTGCCTTTACCTGCTCGTTTTCTTCTTCTTTTTCAACAACATAATTTTATTAATTTCATGTCAGTTATATCAAGATGATACAACCTTCATTAAGCAAAACCGGACTTCTGCATCTTATAATGCACAAAGCCTATACAATCAGAAGAAAAGAACATAAACTCCAAACACCTAGTGGTAATCAATCCGGAGACTAGATTGCGCCCATGTGCCTAGGAAAATCACTCCCTCACCACCTTCTCCAAGCGTTCACATATAGCCAAAACCATATCCTAGAACGTAGACTTCTGAAGTACTCCCCACATATGGAGCCATTGTGTAGCCAAGAAGATAACCTGCAAAAGAGAAGACATATTTCTTATTTCAAATACAATATCATTTCTATAATGCCCGTCGAAGTGTTGCTACGACACTTCACCCGGTCTGCTACAGGAGCAACCCGTGGAGATTCTTTGATTGTAGGGGCTTGACGTCCCTAGAGCGATCCAACTCAAGAGAGCGGGTGAACACCGAGTACGTTGTTTGGGCCGCTAGAGCGTAATACCCTACGTCCACGGGGTAATTGTTGTATTGCATATGTGTATGTGTGTGTTCTCAATGGGTGCGAACCGAACCCCTTGTCAGATGGACTCCCCGGTGCTTTTATAGGACAAGGCCGGGGTGGTTACAATGAGGCTTCTGAGCCCGACAGGCGGCCCCGAGGCTATCTAAACCCTATACATATTCTAGGGTTTTTGCTACTCTGAGTAGAGTGGCTGGCGGAGGAATTAAGTCCCGCCGACTGGCGCGCTTAGCGCTTCTGACCGCGTGGCAGGCGATGATGACGTCGTCTTGTCGCGTCGCCTCACTCTGCAGGGCGGCACTGTGCCGTTGGGCGGCACTATGCCGCTGTCACGCCTCGTCGTCCTGTCTTGTCACCGTAGTGGCGAACGGGCAGAGGACGGAGGTGTGCGCCGTGCGCCATGCTTCTGGGGAAGACGCGAGCCTTGAATGCATGGTCTGACGGTGCACTTCCTTCTTGACTTTGTCAACCCACGACCCATGACGGATCGTGGGACATGGGGTGGCTCCAGAGCCCGGGCACACATGGCAGCTACGGACCTCACTTCAACAGTGAGGCTTGGTCCGGGGCCAAGGGCACATGTCTTCTGCGGAGCCCTCCTCGGCAGGGAGGAGGCTCGGAGCCCGGATACACGTGACAGCTCCGGACCTCACCTCAGCAGGGAGGCTTGGTTCAGGGCCAAGGCCATGTGTCTGCTCCGGAGCCCTCCTCAACAGGGAGGAGGTTTGGATCCCGGGTACTCGTGGCAGCTCCGGACCTCACCTCAACAGGGAGGCTTGATCTTGGGCCAAGGACACGTGTCTGCTCCGGAGCCCACCTTAGCAGGGAGGAGGTTCGGAGCCCGGATATACGTGGCAGCTCCGGACCTCACCTCAGCGGGGAGGCTTGGTACGAGGCCAAGGGCACGTGCCTGCTCCGGAGCCCTCCTCAGCAGGGAGGAGGTTCGGATCCCGGGTACACGTGGCAGCTCCAGACCTCACCTCAGCGGGGAGGCTTGGTCCGGGGCCAAGGACACGTGTCGGGTTTGGATCCTCCTTAGCGGGGAGGAGGTTCAGAGCCCACATACACGTGGCAGCTCCGGACGTCACCTCAGCGGGAAGGTTTGGGCCTGAGCCAGGGGCACGTGTTGGCTCCAGAGCCTAGGCCCACGTGGCAGCTTCGGGGTCGACCCCAACGCCAAGGACACATTGTCACGCTAACGTCTGCCTCAGCAGGGAGGCGGGGTTTGGGTTGCCTTTAACCCTCCACACGGGGGTACCCAGTCTGCAGGGTACCGACAGTGGCCCCCGGGCCCATCTCGGGGCAGACAACCATCCCGTAGGTGGGGCCTCCATCTTTCCCGCGTGGTAGCTTTGAACTTGCACTTTGGAAGCCGAAGTAGCAGCAAGATTCTAGTGTAGTGGGTGTGCAGTTGTACCTAGGCGACAAAAAGGCTGCCCACCCCTGGCGTAATGGGTGTACTCGAAAGCCGATATGGTAGCACGTCGTCGGCGTAGTGGACGCGTGCCCGCCTCTGACTGGTGGGTCGTGGCGACGTGCTCGAGGTGTTGTCTTATTTACTGCAGCAGCTCTCAGGTCGACCGCTGCAGTTCCACAGCGCCGGTTTTATCGGGAACCGCCGGACATTCCTGAGGAGTCAGCCGCCTTGCCCCTAGTGTCTCACGGGTGGACCTGGGTCCCATCCGTCATTGGGACGGGGGGACGGGCAGCACGCGGCGGCAGAAACCCAAACGTCGTGCCAGTTGCCCTGCCAAAGGTTGCGGTCGTAGAAAAGGAAGCCTACCAGAGAAGGGAGGTTCCTTTCTGCCTCTTGCGCTCTTCATCTTCCTCTTTCGTGCTCGAAGCCCCCGCTCCTCGACGCTCTTAGCTTTCTCTCGCCGCCATGGCTTTTGGCCTCCGTTCCTCCCGGCTTCACACCGATGGCGACATCGGGCTTGTGAGGCACCTTCTTGGGTGGCAATCAACCATATTCGATGGAAAGATCCATCATGGGAGGGTCCCGCTGACCGACATGCAGCCTGGCGAGGTGGTTCTCTTCACCTCGTACGTGCTGTCCAGGTTCGCGCTCCCGGCATCGTCCATCCTCCTCACCCCGCTGGAGGTGTATGGGCTCTAGCTCCAGCACCTCACGCCGCACACCCTCGCATTGGTGGTCGTCTTCATCCACTTCTGCGAGATGTTCATGTGCATGTGGCCTTCGATGCGGTTCTTTTGGGTGTTCTTCTCCTTGAGGGCCTCGGGGAGAAGCACAAGCCGCCTGGGGGCTTACTACTTCTAGCACCAAGGGAGGAACTCCGCACCATACATCACGCCCTTCTCTCCCGGGAAGTGGGAGCACTGGAGGGAGGATCGGGTGATCGCCCAGACCGACGTCCATGACCGCTTGGAGCTGCCGGGTGGCCCGCTGATCGCCGAGGAAGCCGCCGGAGACGAGATCCCGACATGTAGGACGCCTAAAATATGGTGCTGGAGTGGATCAGGTATTTGGCGGAGGAATGCCTGACCTCGCTGATGGTCCTGGCCGACTTCCTATCCCGCAGGATCACCCCTCTTCAGCAGCGCGTCCGGCCCGCTTGGCAGTACACCGGGGAGGGCGACACTACCCGGTTGGTGCGCGGAGCTGGGTTGTCGCCGGGTCGGGAGATGCTAGGCACGATGCTGCAGAAGCTCTCCTATGACTCGATCACGGAAGACTCCATCACCCCGCTGGCGAGCTACTAGCCTGTTTACTTCAACCCGCAGGTGCGGTCGAGGTTGTTGAAGGAGCTGCGGACACTGGACGACATCGATCTTGCAGTGCGGCAGGTCGGCGACGCCTCGTGAGGCGTGGAGATCCCTGGAGCGGACAGCACCTGTGGCCAGGTGCAGCCTGTGCCGAACTCACTCCCAAATAGAGGGAAGGAGTCGGCCGACAGACTTGCACCTGCGGCGTGCCCTCGTTCACCACCCAAGGACGCCCCGGAGTCGAGCAGGGCACCGAAGAGGAAGCTGGTCCATCCTGACGGAAGCTTCATCTCTGGCCCCCAGACGGGGGGTTCCCAGTCTTCCCGTGGTCCCACGCCTGGCTTGGCGACTGGCGCCGGTGGCAGATTTGGAGCTGCTACTGCCGGAGCAGCCCCGGTGTTGGCGGCGAGGATGCCTGGCGCTGCTGGAGCTTGAGATAGGGCCCCTGATGCGCCCACAACATAGAAGATGTCCTTGGGCGCGTCACCGGCTCGTAAGCCATCGTCGGGGAGGACTCCTGAAGCGACGTCGGTGGTGACGAAGGCTCCTGCAGCGCCGTCGGTTCCAGCACAGAGCCCTTCTCCAGCGTAGAGGCCAACGGCAGGGAATATTGTCGTTGGCCACCTTCTACGATGAAGGCTTCGGAGGCGCCGATGGCGGGCACGCCTCCAACCCAGAGGTCAGCGTCAGGGGAGACAGTCGTTGCACCACCTGCTACGGCGAGGGCTTCGGATGCGCCGACGGTGGGCACGCCTCCTTGCCAGAGTTCGGTGGGGGCGCGTGGTTCTAGCCCTCCGCAGAAGATGCTCCACGCGGGTTGGAGCTTCCAGACCTCCAGGTATGGCTCAACCTTCTGATTTAGGTTGTGTACTGAACCACTGGATAGTGTGGTTGACTTTTGGTACTCCTTATTTCATGGCTCCTCAGCAGAACACCCCTCCTCCTTCTCAACAGTCCTAGAGCCAGAGCTCCTTCTCTGCCGAAGCTCCGACACCGGTGGCAGTGCCTGAGCCTACGCCTAGGGCCCCCAAGGCCAGCCAACCGGCGGACACGGACCCAACAGGTAGAGGAGCGGCTGCTGCTGAGTGGGCTTCCAGCCCTCCTCTTCCTCCGCAGGATGCCGTGGTGGTTGCCCCATCGGAAGATGAAGAGCCGGAGGGTGTCGAGGCAGTCCCTCGCCTGGCGACGTCGAAGGTCGTCCTGCCCCTAGGGCCGTGAGAGCAGTCCGCTCTAGCCTGGACCAGATGCAGGACGTGCTCGAGCAGGAGTTGGCGGAGCTGAGGTCTGAGTGGGAGCGCCTCCGGGACTGGGACGACCTGCTAAAGGCGCGGGTCCAATCCACCAGGGCGATGGCGCATGCTCGGGAGGACCGGCTCGAGGCACGGGAGGAGGTCCTGGAGGAGAAGGAGGCCATCGTCGCCGACCTCTAGAAGAAGGCTGTGAGCCCCCTGGCTGAGGCTAAGGAACTCCATGCCTCCGCCGATGCTTGTCTCATGGGCCTGACAAAGCTCCGGGAGACGCTCCTTCGGCGGGAGAAGGAGGCGGAGGCATATGAGAGGGAGCTTTCCGATTGCCTGAGCGCTCACGAGGAGGAGCAGGAGCTCCTGAAGAAGCGGCTCCAGGGACCGGTAGCTCGCCACTGTGACTAGGAAAACTGACCTGGACGAGCGTACTGCATGGTGGCCCCAAGGAGCAGGTCCTGGCTGCTCTGGAGCAGGAGCTGGCCGCCTCGGAGGAGCTGGCAACGAGGAGCTTGGCAAGGGATCTGGCTTCCGCCGCCAAGACGGTCGAAGAACTACGGGCTTCTCATGCTTCTGAGGCAGAGAAGGTCTGGGACTTCCTTGGCCTCGCGGAGGCAGCGCTGGAACCCTTCGGCTTTGGCCCTGTGACACCCGGTTCCGAAAATTGAACCAAGTTAATGCATTTGTGTGCCCATGATGTTCATCACACATACACAGCTTTATCACAAACTGAATTCAGAATATAACCATGTACAAATAGTTTTTAAGTACCTTATTACAATAACTCAATGACTCGATCATGAATGTCTAACTTATTCAGCAGTGGAATACTCAGAACGACAGCGGAAAATGACTAAGACAACAGACTCCAACTTCAACTCCACAGGCATGTTGATGGTAGTGCGCACGCCTAGTACTCCACATGTTCCTTGAAGTAATCATCTCCTGTAGCTGATATATATGTGGGAATGCAAGGGTGAGTACATGTTGTACTCAGCAAGTGCGGGAAAAGTATGACATGTAGCTTACAACAAGGTAGCCAATAAAAAGGTTCATTGCAGCAAATAAATTTTATTTCACAAAAATGGTAAAAACAGCAACTATTTCTAGGTGAGTTCAATCCCATCATAACCAAGTATTTCATCAACATTCCTTCATCATAATTCACCATTTATCAAGTCTCATCCAGCCATTAATCTTTCTCAAGTTCATCTCATACTCATAAATATTCATAACCATTTCATATTCATATAACCGAAACCAAACTCATTTTCATGACTCAAAACAGTCCCGAAACCATTCCCAATGACCATACCATAACCATACCCGAATAAACATCCCAAGTTTTTCCTCTAATCATTAAAGTTGGCCAGGTACTTGCCGGAAGCACAACTATCATGATAGTTTTACACTCTGCAGAGGTGGGACCACTTTACCCACAAGTTTGTGATTTTGTCACCCGTCGGTGACAAGAAAGAACCTCCATTTTACCAGTAAACAATCGCACGTGTATGGCCAAGAGATCACAATATATCCTTTACAAAGGGGCTACTAAGATGTACGAACCCACTGAGGTTTTACCGGCAGGCTCGAATCTCCATTCTCCCACCCACAGGCCCCCCTCTTGTACCATGCAGTTCCCAGGGCAGTCCTCCTCGACTCCCATTCCCCACGCCATCTAACGGTCCATAACAAGTTAGCAACACACCTAATTAGTCAGCTACGTCGCACCCATATTTGGCCTTGTGGTGGCACTGTTTTCCTGGCATGTGCTCGCATGAACCGGTCCTTAGATCTATGGCAAGTAAACCACCATCTCATTCAGCAACATCCACAAACCAAGCTTTCATAGATATCCCTGATTCTATGCTCATCAACACCATCAAGTTCTCATCATCTTTAATATCATGAGTGCAGTACTAACAAGTTTTATTTCAGCTTCCCGTATCCCGTAAGTTAAGCGATACAAAAAGGAAAAATGACCATACCCTACTCGTCAACTTACCCGGCGACAAAGATGGTTAACAAAACTAGTAAACTCACATAAAAGGGTGTCCCATCAAGTTGACGCAAGCATACGAGTTTCCGAAAGTAAAACAGTTTCAAAACATGGGATCAATATGGTCAAGGGGCACTTGCCTTGCTCTCATGGATCGTGTTGCTCAAGCGTCTCGAAGTCTTGGTGCTGAGTTCCTCGTAGATGGCCTCTTGAGCTTGTCCTTCTACTCACAACCACGCACATACAAAATTTACAGCAATCAATTATCATGCACAATCTTTACTCAAGATGCAATGAGGTGAATGAATGCAATTCCTATGGTGCAGTTTTATAAAACCAGTTTGTACATATTCTTGCATGTTTTAGTAGGCTTTCATGGGGTTTTATGATGATCAAGGTTGCTGGGATCAAGTGTGGACGTGTTGATGATCTTGACACAGGGTGTAGATCAATTCCACCGCCAAAATTTGACCAAAACATGGTCTGTCCACACGCAAAAGTTTCTGCCTGAAGGGGGCGATGAAAACAGGTGCGTAGAAACAACGGCGACGTTGTAAGAGGGGTAACAAAGACCTACCTCACTTCTCCCTTACGGAAGGGCCTCCCTCCTATCAATGGCAGCAGCGGAGGACTTCTCCGTGGAGAATTATGGGGCTGCGGGTAGGACAGAACGTCGGGGGCTTCTTCTCCGGCGACAGCAAGGCATCAGGGGGCTTGACAGCGGCCAAATTCCGGCAATGGGGGAACTCAGTGACCTGGCAGCAAGGGGGGCGGCGGCCAAAAGAGATAGGGGTGCGGCTAGGGGCGGAGTTATACTTATAAGGGGGAAAAAGAGTCCTAGGGGTGGGAAACAAAGAGTCCTAGACGTGGGGGACTTAACCAAAGAGTCCTAGAGGTGGGGGACTAACCAAAGGGTCCTAGAGGTGGGGGACTCACCAAAGAGTCCTAGAGGTGGGGGACTAATCTAAGAGTCCTAGAGGTGGGGGATTAACCCAAGAGTCCTAGAGGTGGGGGACTAGGGTTCCCCACTAATGGGCTGCAGCCAAGGGGAGGTGGGCCCAATTAGGGTTTCCCCATAATTTGGTGCGGCCAATTTGGGGGGAAATTCCCCCCCCCAAATGTGCGGGGATATTCTCCCTAGGGGAATTTTGGGGAAAATAAGGAAAAATTGGGAAGAATTTGGGATTTTTTGGGGAAGGGGGAAATTTGGGGAAAAATTTGGGATGGCCCAATTTGGTTATTTTATTTTCATTATTCTCCATTTCTGTTTCCTTTTATCATTTTATTGGCTTCTATATTCCTCTCTTCATTTCTTCTCCTTTTTTAAATGCTTCTCTACATGAAAAATGTATGCAATGCATAGTAGTGAAATTGAGGGTGTTACAAACCCACCCCCCTTAAAATGAATTTCACCCTCGAGATTCGATAGAGTGGAGAAGAGATGGGGAAATTCCGCCTTGAGATCTTGTGACACCCGGTTCCGAAAATGAACCAAGTGAATGCATATGTGTGCCCAGGATGTTCATCACACATACACATGTATTCCACAACATGAAATTCAGAATATGACCACGCACGAATAGTGTTTAATTACTTTATTACAATGACTCAATGTCTCACTCATGAATATCTAACTTATTCTTGCAGCGGAAGACTCTAAACGACAGCGGAAAATGGCTAAACAACAGGCTCCAACTTCAACTCCACAGGCATGTTGACGGTAGTGCGCACGCCTAGTACTCCACCTGTTCTTCGAAGTACTCTTCTCCTGTAGCTGATGTATATGTGGGAATGCAAGGGTGAGTACATGTCGTACTGAGCAAGTGCGGAAAAAGTATGACATGTAGCTTACAACAAGGTAGGGAATAAAAAGGCTCATTGCAGCAAGCAAATTTTATTTCACAAACAAGGTAAAAACAACAACTATTTCTAGGTGAGTTAAACCCCATCATAACCAAGTAATTCAGCAACATTCTCTCATCATAGTTCACCATTTATCAAGTCTCAACCAGCCATTACTCGTTCTCAAGTTCAGCTCATACTCATAAATATTCATAACCATCTTATTTTCATATAGCCGAAGCCAAATTCATTGTCATGACTCAAAACAGTCCCAAAACCAATCCCAATGACCATACCCAAATTACCATTCCAATTTTTGCCTCTAAACATGGAAGTTGGCCAGTGCTTGTAACCGGAAGCACGGCTATCATGATAGTTTTACACTCTGCAGTGGTGGCACCACTTTACCCACAAGTTTGTGATTTCGTCACCCGTCGGCGACTAGAAAGAACCTCCATTATACCAGCACACAACCGTCAGTATATGGCCAAGAGATCACAAAATAGCCTTTACAAAGGGGCTACTAGGATATACGGACCCAATGAGGTTTCACCGGCAGACTCGAATCTCCATTCTCCCACCCACGGGTCCCCTCTTGTGCCATGCAGTTCCCAGGGCAGTCCCTCTCGACTCCCATTCCCTGCGCCATCCAATGGTCCATAACAAGCTAGCAACACACCTAATTAGTCAGCTAAGCCGCACCCATATTTGACCTTGTGGTGGCACTGTTTTCCTGGCATGTGCTCGCATGAACCGGTCCTTAGATCTACGGCAAGTAAACCACCATCTCATTCAGCAACATCCACGAACCAAGCTTTCCTAGATATCCCCGATTCCATGCTCATTAACATCATCAAGTTCTCATCATCTTTATTCATATGAGTGCAGTAGCTAACGAGTTTAATTTCAGCTTCCCATATCTCGTAAGTTAAGCGAAGCAAAAAGAAAAAATGACCATACCCGACTCATCAACTTTCCCAGCGATAAGGATGGTTAACAAAACTAATAAACTCCTATAAAAAGGTGTCCCATCAAGTTGACACAAGCATAAACATTTTCGCAAACAAAACAGTTTCAAAACATGGGATCAATATGGTGAAGGGGCACTTTCCTTGCTCTCGTGGCTCGTGTTTCTTAAGCGTCTCGAAGTCTTGGTACTGTAGTTCCTCGTAGATGGCCTCTTGAGCTTATCCTTCTACTCACGACCACGCACATACAAATTTACAGCAATCAATTATCATGCACAAACTTTACTCAAGATGCAATGGGGTAGATGAATGCAAATCCTAGAGTGCAGTTTTATAAAACCAGTATGTACGTGTTCTTGCATATTTTAGTAGGCTTTCATGGGGTTTTATGATGAACAAGGGTTCTGGGATCAAGTGTGGACGTGGTGATGATCTTGACACAAGATGTAGATCAATTCCACCGTAAAAAAATGACCAAAACATGAGCTGTCCACACGCAAAAGTTTCTGCTCGAAGGGGCGAAGAAAATGAATGCGTAGAAACAGCGGCGACGTTGTAAGAGGGGTAATGAAGACCTACCTCACTTCTTCCTTGCGGCAGGGCCTCCCTCCTAGCAATGGCAGCAGCGGAGGATTTTTCTGTGGAGAATTATGGCTAGGGCAGAACGTCGGGTTTCTTCAACGGCGACGGCGAGGCATGACGAGGCCCGACGGCGGCCAAACTCCGGCAAGGGGGGGGGGGAACTCGGCGACTTGGGCATGGGGGAGAGGAACTCAGCGTCTTGAGGCAGCAGGGGGGCGACCAAAAAGGGTTATCGGGGTGCATCTAGGGGGGTTGTATTTTTAAGGGGGAAAAAGAGTCCTAGGGGTGGAAACAAAGAGTCCAGACTCAACCATAGAGTCCTAGGGGTGGAAACAAAGAGTTCTAGAAGTATGGGACTCAACCAAAGAGTCCGAGGGGTGGAAACAAAGAGTCCTAGAGGTATGGGACTTAACCAAAGAGTCCTAGGGGTGAGGGACAAAGAGTCCTAGATGTGGGGGACTTAACCAAAGAGTCCTAAAGGTGGGGGACTTAACCAAAGAGTCCTAAAGGTGGGGGACTTCACCAAAGAGTCCTAGAGGTGGGGGACTAGGGTTCCCCCCTCAAGGGCTGTGGCCAAAGGGGAGGTGGCCCTATTAGGGTTTCTTCCCCCTGATTTGGTGCGACCAATTTTGGGGAAAAATTCCCCCAAAATGCGGAGGGAATTCCCCCTAGGGGATTTTTTTGGGAATTTGGGGAAAATCAAGAAAATTGGGATTTTTTTTGAATTTTTGGGAAGGGGGAAATTTGGGAAAAATTGTGGTGGCTCAATTTAGCTATTTTATTTTCATTACTTTCCATTTCTATATTCCTTTCTCCATTTCTTCTTTTTAAGTGCTCCTCTAAATGAAAAATGTATGCAATGCATGGTAGTGAAATTGAGGGTGTTACAGATCTTCCTAGCGTTCCCATGTAGTTTCGGCTTCTGTGTGATGGCTCCATTGTACCTTGCACCAACGGAACACTTTGTTTCTTGTGACCCTCTCCTTTACGTACAAAATTTTGACGGGGTGTTCCGCGTAGGTCAGATCCTCTTGAAGCTCTAGCTCATCCATCGGTACTTGTTCTTCCGGTACTCGTAGGCATTTCTTGAGCTGAGATACGTGAAACATGTCATGCACGTTGGAGAGGTGCGTTGGCAGCTCTAGTTGATAGGCTACCTCTCCTCGCTTGTCCAAAATCTTGAATGGCCCGATGTAGCGAGGTGCCAACTTGCCTTTGACGCTGAACCGTCTTGCTCTCAGGTAGGCGACACCTTAAGATACACAAAGTCTCCCACTTTGAAGGTCAATCTTCTTCGCCTATTGTTTGCATAACCCTTTTGTCATGACTTAGCGACCTTCAAGTTTTCACGTATCGTTTGGACATACTTTTCAGCGTCTTGCAGCACTTCGGGTCCAAATACTTGGCTTTCTCCGATCTCATTCCAGAACAGCGGTGTTCTACACCGTCTACCATACAATGCTTCGAAAGGTAACATCTTTAAGCTGGCTTGGTGACTGCTGTTGTATGAGAATTCAGCATACGGCAAGCTCCTATCCCAACTACTCCCATGTTTCAAGGCGCAATCTCTCAACATGTCTTCCAAAATCTGATTTGTCCTATCAGTTTGCCCGTCGGTTTGCGGGTGATATGCGGAGCTGAAATTCAACCGTGTACCCATGGCTTCATGCAGCTCCTTCTAGAACCTAGAGGTATTGAGAACCTCGATATGAAACTATCCTCTTCGAAACTCCATGATGACACACGATTTGCTCCATATACAGCTCGGCTAGTTGTGCGATGGTGTACTTGGTTCTAACAGGAAGGAAGTGGGCTGTTTTCATCAATCGGTCCATGATAACCCAAATGGAGTCATAGCCGGACGGAGTACACAGCAATCCGACTATAAAATCCATGCTGATGTCTTCCCACTTCCACTCGGGTACTTTTAATGGCTGCAACAATCCAGTGGGTCTTTGATGTTCGGCCTTCACTCGTTGGCACGTGTCGCATAGGGTAACATATTCAGCAATATCCCTTTTCATGCCATCCCACCAATAGCATATTTTCAGGTCCTTGTACATCTTTGTACAGCCGGGGTGTATGGAATAAGGTGAGTCATGTGCCTCCTTTAGTATCGTGTCACAGATATGCTTCACGTTAGGCACACAAATCTTTTCCCTAACCAAAGGGTGCCTTTCTCGTCTTCCTTGAAATCCTTTTCTATGCCTTGTCGGATTCTTCCTTTGATTTCCTCATTCGTTGCTTGGCCATCTCGTATCTCTTGTTCCAGCGTTGAGTTCAGTTCTATCACCTTCATCTCTCTCAAGAACCCGAGACGTAACCATTCAAACTCCTTACGCAGCTCGGGTGGCAGCTCCCGAACCGTGAGTTGGTGACAAGCTCCCTTTCGGCTTAATGCATCAGCTTCTGCGTTGGCCTTTCCAGGGTGATAGTTGATTCCAACATCATAATCCTTAATGAGTTCCAACCATTGACGTTGCCTCAAATTCAGATCCGTTTGCGTGAATAAATACTTGAGGCTTTTGTGATCCATATAGATCTCACATCGGTGGCCAAGAATATAATGCCTCCAAATCTTCAAGGCATGTACCACGGCTGCAAATTCCAGGTTGTGTGTGGGATAATTCAGCTCATGTTTCTTTAGTTGTCTCGATGCATAGGATACCACTTGGCCTCCTTGCATGAGCACACATCCGAGCCCTTATCTTGATGCGTCACAATATATGTCGAAACTCTTGCTCACGTCCAGCAATACTAAAACCGGCGCTGTTGTTAATCTCTTCTTTAGCTCCTCAAAGCTGTTTTGACACGCTTGTGTCCACTGAAATGCTTTCCCCTTCATCAGCAATTCCATCATAGGCTTCTCTATTTTAGAGAAATCCTTGATGAACCGGTGGTAGTATCCAGCCATCCCAAGTAAACTCCGAATATCCCTCACATTCTGCGGTTGGTTCCACTTCAAAACATCTCTCACTTTCCCGGGATCAACCGATACTCCTTCGGAGATGATGTGGCCTAAGAATGATATCTCCTTTAGCCAAAATTGACACTTGCTGAACTTGGCATACAATTGATTCTCTCACAGTTTCTGCAACGTCAATCTCAAGTGTTCTTCATGTTCTTTCTCGCTTTTCGAATACACCATGACGAACTTGTCCAAGTACTCCATGAAGACCTTAGTCATGAGGTACATAAAGTATGCGGGTGCATTCGTCAACCCAAATGATATAACGGTATATTCATACAAACCATACCGTGTTCGAAATGCAGTCTTGGGTATGTCGGAGGGCTTAATCTCCAGCTAGAAGTATCCCGACCAAAGATCAATCTTGGAGAAAATTAGGGCACCTTTCATTTTATCGAATAGGTCCTCTATGCGGGGCAGCGGATATTTATTATTGATCGTCACCTCGTTGAGAGACCTATAGTCCACACACATCGTTTGGGTCCCATCTTTCTTGTCTATGAAGAGCACGGGGGCTCCCCAAGGTGACGAGCTTGAGCGTATAAAACCCTTTTCTAGCTGCTTCTGAATTTGTTTCTTGAGCTCCACTAATTCATTAGCAGGCATCGTATATGGCATCTGCGCTATAGGTGCAGTTCCGGGTACTAAATCAATGGCAAATTCAATGTCCCGGTCAGGTGGCATACCTGGAAGTTCTTCCGGGAACACATCTGAATATTCTTGAACCACCGGAATGCTTTCCAATGTCGCTTCTTCGATGTGGTTCAGCACTGCTTTCTCCGTTGCCAGTTGGGCTGCCTCGAACTCAATACGAGTACCATGCTCACTTGTCAACTGCACGATCCTCTGAGCGTATTGAATCACTCCGTTGTGCTTGCTTAGTCAGTCCATTCCAGGTATTATGTCAATCCCTTGGGAATCCAAGACAATAAGGTTGGAAAGAAAGTCTACCCCCCTTATTTTATGGCTTACTTTTCGGACATACTATATTAGTCCTCATCTCTCCGCTTGGAGAATTAACCAACATAGTTTGTTTCATGTGGGATATGGGCATGTTATACTTGGCAACAAACTTGGATGAGATGAATGAATGCGATGCTCCGGAATCAAATAAAATAGTGGCTGGGTTGGAGTTGGCGAGAAACATACCAATCATGACGTCCTCAGCTTGTTGTGCTTCCTAAGCGGAGACGTGATTCACATTGCCATGAGCATAGTTCTGCTGTCCACGGTTACCTTGCATAGCTCCTCCATTCGGCCGTGGGTTTTGTTTAGGCGCGTTGCTCGGCTGACCAAGGCCTTTCTTCGGGCACTGACTTGCAAAGTGTCCTACCTCTCCGCATGAAAAACATGCCTTGTTGCCCATACCAGCAGGAACGCTGGGGCGAGGCTGGTTTTGAGCATAGGCGCCCATGTTGGGACGGGGCGCAGGAGACATAGGCATACGAGGTGCTTCCATAACAGGACGTTGCTGTGGTGGCTGATTAGGGCGAGGTGGATTTGCAGGGCGGAAAGTAGAATCGGACGAGCCATAATGTGGTGCAGCTGGTGGCATAAAACGGGGACGTACATTACTTCCTTGTGGGTGTCCTTGATACGACATGTTTCTCTTGCCTTCTTGTTCAATCTCGTGGATCTTGCTCTCCACCACGATAGCTTTGTCTACGAGCTTTTGGAAGTTTGCATAATCATTGTTGAGCAGCTGAACTTGAATTTTGTTGTTCAATCCTCTCATGAACAAGTATTGCTTTCTTTGATCCGTGTTGACATCTTCTGGAGCATACCTTGACAGCTGTGTGAACTTGTTGAAGTACTCATTCACGCTCTTCCTTCCTTGGCGGAGACCTTCAAACTCTTGCCTTTTAAGCATCACAACTCCTGCAGGGACATAGTGAGAGCGAAAACTCTCCTTGAATTCAGCCCATGTGATAGTCTCCTGGTTGACATGAGCATTACAAAGAGCGTCCCACCAATCAGCGGCTGCTCCCATGAGTTGGTGTGATGCGAAGAGAACTTTCTCCCGATCATTGCACTGAACAATAGCAAGCTTCTTTTCCATAGACTTCATCCAATCACCAGCCTCTATAGGATCATTGGCTTGTGCAAAAGTAGGCGGCCTAGTCCTCATGAACTCTCCCAATCTGTTTTGAGCCGGCGGTGCGGTGGCAGCGGTGGGGGTGCAGGAACGGGGTTAGGATTGTTATTGTTGTTGGCCTACAGCTGTCCCAACATTTGTATCATAGTTTACATGAGCTGGTTCTGCATAGCCATCAACCTTCAAGGTTGTTTGCATCAGCCCCGGGGTTGGCATTTTCAGGAACTTCAACATTGCCATCCTCTTGTGGTTCATTGTTACCACGAGCGTTCCTCCGTTGGCGGTTGGAGTTTTCTCTCACCATCTGTGAGAGAGAGAGAGAGAGAGTAGAGTAGGAAATAGAAATTTAGATTGACCCCAACTATATGCATCAAGGTGTATGAACTATGTATCTTCTTTTATTAATTTCAGCCTATATGAGGATGTGAACACGTGCCGAAGCATCTCACATCTCTCTACTATGTGTGGATATGGACATTCGCCGAAGCGTCCGACAACTCACACCAAGCACACAAACACAAGCAATCATCATAAAAATTTCTGCACACCACTCTTATTTAACTTACTGCGATCTAAACATTCCTATTACAACTTATTCAATGGGAAACCTAAACTTAATCGTGTGAACCGGTGTTGTTCTCGCTATGTGACAGGGGTGGTCCATACATGGGCGCACACCATGGTGAGTCGGCAGTCCATGTAGGGATAGATGACTCTGGTGCTCTATTTGCTCCCGCGTTGGCACGAGTCTCCTCTTGTTTTTCCAGCAAGTACAACTTCATGCAGAGGTAACAGATCTCTTCTTGTGCGCTTGCATAGCGGTTTCCTAACTCCACGAGCAACTTCTGAGACTTATCAGAAGCTTTTGGGTTGGAAAGAGCCCCTCTATGGGGTCCAATTATCCCCCTTGTACCACTCTTCCGATACGGGTGCAGCTCAAAAGTAGTGTTCTCAAGCTGCTCACGGAAGGCGTAGCACAGTCCCGTGAGTGCATCCCATGCAACATCATCGATAGCTTCTGCCCTTGTAGCTCTCCATGTGGGTGTGAAGTGCCGGGTGACAACCCTAATGTTATATAGGATGGTTACTTCAGCCTTCCACTCTTCATGTCCTAAACGAGGGACTTTCTTGAGGAGATATTCCGGGTATAGGCTGCAGCAATCCAGGAACTCTTTAAGCTCCTTGGATATGTGTCCTCCCTCCATCCCGTCAGACCGTAATTCTTGAACTGAATGGTTGGCCCGTTCACCACCTTCATTCTCGGCCTCAGCAAGGGGTGGCTCCTCTTCGGATTCATCTACTCCCGGCATAGCTTCATGAGACTCTGCTGGGTCTAAGCCCGCGTGAAACTCCTCCTGAGGTGCGTACCAATGCTGTTCTTGTGGATCATCCTCCATGTCATTTTCGATTGGTTCCACCTCTTCTGGGTCCTCTTCTTCATGCATGGAGCTACTGACTTCATCTTCATCATGATGTTCCATATTCACCTCCTCCCAATATGGTCCATCGGACACCTCAATGGGGTTAAGTGCACTCCCAAGTGGTGGTGGACAAGTCCTTATGCGTGCTGTGCTCCTTATCACCGACATCTATAAATAAGACATGAGAAACTTTAGAGAAGAAGACGATAACTTCGGAAGATATGAAGCAAGAAAACAAAAGTGTTGCTGTCCAAAAGGAAAGACAAAGAGAGCTAAAAATAAAACTTTGCGGTGGCTGAATTGACAAGTAAAAGTGCAGCAGCAAGCAATTCTCAAAAATAACAGTTTATAGGGGTGTTCCTATTTTTTTTAGAGTGTCCATTCTACCTAGGCTTGCATCCTACGGTCAACGTGGCTCTGATACCAATTTGTGACACCCGGTTCTGAAAATTGAACCAAGTGAATGCATATGTGTGCCCAGAATGTTCATCACACATACACAGCTTTATCACAAACTGAATTCAGAATATAAGCACGCATGAATCATGTTTAAGTACCTTATTACAATAACTCAATGACTCAATCATGAATGTATAACTTATTCAGCAGCGGAAGACTCAAAACGACAACGGAAGATGACTAAGACAGCAGGCTCCAACTTCAACTCCACATGTTCCTCGAAGTACTCATCGCCTGTAGCTGATGTATATGTGGGAATGCAGGGGTGAGTACATGTCGTACTCAGCAAGTGCAGGAAAAGTATGACATGTGGCTTACAACAAGGTAGGCAATAAAAATGTTCATTGCAGCAAGCAAATTTTATTTCACAAACGTGGTAAAAACAACAACTATTTCTAGGTGAGCTCAATCCCATCATAACCAAGTATTTCATCAACATTCCTTCATCATAATTCACCATTTATCAAGTCTCGACCAGCCATTAATCTTTCTCAAGTTCATCTCATACTCATAAATGTTCATAACCATCTCATATTCATATAAACGAAACCAAACTCGTTTTCATGACTTAAAACAGTCCCGAAACCATTCCCAATGATCATACCATAACCATACCCGAATAAACATCCCAAGTTTTGCCTCTAATCATGGATGTTGGCCAGGTGCTTGTAACCAGAAGCATGGCTATCATGATCGTTTTATACTCTGCAGAGGTGGCACCACTTTATCCACAAGTTCGTGATTTCGTCACCCGTTGGCTACTAGAAAGAACCCCAATTTTACCAGTACACAACCCTCGGTGTATGACCAAGAGATCACAAAATAGCCTTTACAAAGGGGCTACTAGGATGTACGGACCCACTGAGGTTTCACCGACAGGCTCGAATCTCCATTCTCCCACCAACGGGCCCCCTCTTGTTCCATGCAGTTCCCAGGGCAGTCCTCCTCGACTCCCATTCCCCGCGCCATCCAACGGTCCATTACAAGCTAGCAACACACCTAATTAGTCAGCTAAACCGCACCCATATTTGGCCTTGTGGTGGCACTATTTTTCTGGCATGTGCTCGCATGAACCGATTCTTAGATCTACGGCAAGTAAATCGCCATCTCATTTAGCAACATCCACGAACCAAGCTTGCCTAGATCTCCTCGATTCAATGCTCATCAATATCATCAAGTTCTCATCATATTTAATATCATGAGTGCAGTAGCTACCAAGTTTTATTTCAGCTTCCCGTATCCCATAAGTTAAGCGAAGCAAAAAGGAAAAACGACCATACCTGACTCATCAACATTCCCGGCGAGGATGGTTAAAAAAACTAGTAAACTCATGTAAAGGGTGTCCCATCAAGTTGACACAAGCATACGAGTTTCCGAAAGCAAAACAGTTTCAAAACATGGGATCAATATGATCAAGGGGCACTTGCCTTGCTCCCGTGGCTCGTGTTGCTCAAGCGTCTCGAAGTCTTGGTGCTGTAGTTCCTCGTAGACAGCCTCTTGAGCTTGTCCTTCTACTCATAACCACGCACATACAAAATTTACAGCAATCAATTATCATGCACAATCTTTACTCAAGATGCAATGAGGTGAATGAATGCAATTCCTATGGTGCAGTTTTGTAAAACCAGTTTGTACATATTCTTGCATGTTTTAGTAGGCCTTCATGGGGTTTTATGATTATCAAGGATTATGGGATCAAGTGTGGACGTGGTGATGATCTTGACACAGGGTGTAGATCAATTCCACCATCAAAATTTGACCAAACATGGTCTGTCCACATACAAAAGTTTCCGCTTGAAGGGGGCGAAGAAAACGGGTGCGTAGAAACATTGGCGAAGTCGTAAGAGGGTGACGAAGACCTACCTCACTTCTCCCTTGCGGCAGGGTCTCCCTCCTAGCAATGGCAACAGCGGAGGATTTTTCCGTGGAGAATTATGGGGCTGCGGGTAGGGCAGAACGTCGGGGGCTTCTTCTCCGGCGACGGCGAGGCTTGACGGGGCACGACGGCGGCCAAATTCCAGCAAGGGGAGAACTCAGAGACCTGGAAGCAAGGGGGCGCGGCTGGCAGCAGGGGGGGCAGCCAAAAGAGAGAGGGGTGCGGCTAGGGGGGGTTATATTTATAAGGGAAAAAAAGAGTCTTAGGGGTGGGAAACAAAGAGTCCTAGAGGTGGGGGACTTAACCCAAGAGTCCTAGAGGTGGGGGACTAACCAAAGAGTCCTAGAGGTGGGGGACTAACCCAAAAGTCCTAAAGGTGGGGGACTAACCCAAGAGTCCTAGAGGTGGGGGATTAACCCAAGAGTCCTAGAGGTGGGGGACTATGGTCCCCCCCCCCCCCCCCCCCAATGGGCTGCGGCCAAGGGGAGGTGGGCCCAATTAGGGTTTCCCCCCAAGTTTGGTGCGGCCAATTTGGGGGGAAATTCCCCTAGGGAAATTTTGGGGAATTTGCGGAAAGTAAGGAAAAATTGGGAAGAATTTGGGAATTTTTGGGGAAGGGGGAAATTTGGGGTGGCCCAATTTGGCTATTTTATTTTCATTATTCTTCATTTCTATTTCCTTTTATCATTTATTGGCTTCTATAGTCCTCTCTTCATCTCTTCTCCTTTTTAAATGCTTCTCTACATGAAAAATGTATCCAATGCATGGTAGTGAAATTGAGGGTGTTACAGGCCCCTGGCGCTCTCGTGATTCAGCCCAGGAGGTGAGCCAAGTGCTCCCTGCCCTGGACTCGATCGGGGAGAAGCTCCTGGCGCTAGAGAATGTCGTGGGGGAGCAGCTAGAGTCCGAAGGCAAGGCTCTAGCCCAACAGGTGGCAGAGCATGTTCTCTCTTGCCTTCGAAGGTGCGACCCCAGCATCTCCTTGGAACCTATGGCGTAGGGCCACAGTGCCGAGCTGTCAGGGGTGGCCAAGTCTGCCGTTGAGGAGGTCGGACGACTTGTATCCCGTTCGCCTTGTATCCTCCTCTATATGGCAGAGCTCTGCCATGAATAATGACTTTTTTGTTTCAAGTCTTGTGTGTCTGAAGTTGTTGGTGTAGACTTCGGACCCTTGGCACCGCAAAGGTTCAGAATGACTTAGCCGAGGTGGATAGCACTTGGCCGATGTCCCGAGCTTGTTCCTCTGGGTCCTTAGCAGCGTAAGGACCCAGAGCGCTTCGACAGTGTGGCTAACATGTCCTCCCAGGTCCTTGGCAGCGTAAGGACCCGTGGGAACCTCGACCAGTATCTTCAGCTTGTCGTAGCCGGAGCTCCGAGCCTTCTGCGTGCCGCTGTAGTGGTCCGACGTCCTGCCCGCCTGGTTCACCGTGATGGCCCCCTGGTAGGTGTGGACCTTGAGTTGGTGTGCACCTACCAAGTTGACTGGATGAGGCAGGACGTCAGCATCGGACCTCCTAGGAGGTCCGGGATGCCAAAGACCTGTTCGGACCTACAGACATGGCAGAAAAAAGGGAGTAGTCATGCTCTCTGGCCACCCTTTTCTGTTGTTAGTTTTGCTGCGGTTTACAGTCCTCAGCTGAGCTGCGGGGCTTGGTAATTCGATGTGGGTCGTCCGGGCTATGGTTAAGGCCTTGTCCAGTGGTATGAGCCGTCCGGGTCCCCGGTACTGAGCTGTAGCGCTGGAGAGGTAGAGTTTGCACGCTTAGGGTATGGAACCAGGCTAAGAAGGCTACACACCCTAGACCTCCCGCTGGCGTAAGCCTTTCACAGGAGGGACCAGTCGGTGCTATAGGGTCCCCAGGCAATGAGACAACCAAAGGATCCCAAGTTATGGTTAAAGGTTTACTCAGGGGTACGGGCATCCGGTTTCCCGGTACTAAGCTGTAGCGTTGGAGAGGCAGAGTGTGCACGCTTAGGGTACGAAACCAGGCTAAGCAGGCTACACACCCTGGACCTCCCGCCGGCGTAAGCCTTTCGGGAGAGGGACCATTCGGCGCTGTAGGGCCCCTGAGCAATGAGTCAACCATAGGACCCTGAGTACACCACAGATACCTCAAGCATACCTGCCCGCAAAAGGATATCACAACTCCTACTACGCATGGGTATAGAAAAAAGTGACCCGCCACACGGCTGGAGTAGTATGGAAAGAAAGTACAAAAAGGGAAGGGGGCAATGTCCTGTAAAAGTCCCAAAAATGTATATGAATAAAAACCCGAGATTTGAATTCATATGTGTGGCAAACTCATAAAAAAATGGGACTTGCTAAAGCTTTTCTTCATGCAAAGTGATACATGGATGATCATCCAAAATGAGGCTCACATTTTTCTTTGAAGGTGTTGAACCAATAAGGATTTAAATACCTCTATGCATGAAAGTTTAAAAATCAGATTTCAAACTTCAAAGTTCACAATAATTTGTTGTCAAAGAATTTGAAGACTTATGCAGCCCTATATCTTGGAAGTGTGGAAGTTTAGGGTGGCAAACTTTTCATTTTTAGGGTGGGCTCCAAAAAGAAATTAAATAGAAGCATTTTCAACTTTCAAACCAAATTCAAATTTGCCATGCAAGTTCAAACTGAAGTTGGGGAAATTCAAATGCTAGCCCACTTTTAAAATTCAAAACATTTGAATGGATGTAGATTGACTTGAGGAGATCTTCTGGGGAGTATATTGGGTGGAGCTCACATGTCATGGTCTGAAAATTGGGAAAACTTGCACACAAAGCAAGCCACCGAGGCTCTGTTCTTTTCTCAAACCGACTGTGAACCACCCGGGCGCCACCGAGAGAAGCAGCGGCGCCACCCCCTGCTCCCTCCTCCCATGCACTGGAGACCGAATGAATGCCCCTCGTGCCTCGACGTGATCCTTACCTCACGAAGCAAAGCGTCTTTGCCTTCTCCTCCTCGCAAGAAAACACAACCACAGCGCCTTCCCTCACCGCCGTGCCTCAGGAGCCACTGGGAAGCCGAGAAAACTCGCGCCCATCTCTTCTCAGAGCTGCTAAATAGCACCCCACGGCCGGTGCTCACCTCCCTGGCCCAAAAGCGAGCGAGCTTCAGCGCTCCCGAGCCTTCAAACAACCACTCAGCGGCGACCTAACTCAAGCCGTCAACCAGCTTCACGTGGATAGCCCTCCACAGGGGTTTTCATGGCCGAGCAAGGGTGGCAGCGGAAGCGCACGGCCACCGTGCTGTTCTCACCCGAAGCTCAAGCTAAACCGTGAAGTATCGACGGTGAATTTCGGGATTTTGCAACGGTAAGTGCAAATCGAACGTCCGGTACGAGTTCTTCTAATTCCCACTCTCTATTCCTCCTTAGGTCGTCAAACTTTGCACATAGAAGCGGGACTAGCCGGCGATCATATCTCCTTTAGCAATCCTAGCATGAAACCACCTCGGAGTGGCATATTCCGAGCTCTTCCGAGGGTGTTCTTCGGGGCACGAATCGGTCGCACGATGAAACCCCCTTTGCCGCCATTTCCGAGCCAGTTCAAGGCCTTGCCGAGCCTTGCGATCACCTACTTGTGCTGTAGAGCTAATTAGTCAAGCTTTTGGCGGGCTAGAAACCTCGGCCGACGTCGCCGAACTCCAACCAAGGCCGCCACACGTCGCCGAGGTATTTCCGGTCAGCGGCGGTCCTAGCAAACCCCACAGTCGTGTTTCCGACATCCATAACCCCCTGGCGGCGAGTTTCAGCTCGGGCGGTGGCCGGAAGCGGCGATCCGGCGAGCTGCAGTCCGCTCTGGCGAGGTGGAGGTAGCGCCGCACGCGAAAAATGAAAACGGGAGGTAGAAGAAGGGGCGGGCCCCGGCTGTCAAAGGCTGTAGGATTTAAATCCGTGATCTGTTGTGGACGGATCCTCTGTGCTGGCGCGCTGAGAACTGTGTGGCCCGGGCGGCTCAGTTCTGATTGGCTGGAATTTAAACAGCGGGCCCAGTTGAATTTCAATAAGAAAAATATTTCCAGAGAGGGTTCCAACTTTAGAAAATCATATCTTTGTGTAGGAATCTCCAAATTGAGTGATTCCAATTGGGTTGGATTCTTTGTTCAAAGATCTATCAAATATGAACTCAAATTTGTATGAAAGTCAATATTAAATTCTGGAAAATTCTTTGAATATTTTCTGAAAAAGAATTATTGAGGGAGTTTGGTTTATACAAAACTCCTAAAATTTTGCCATAATATTCTTTAGCATATTGTTGACCTTCTAGCAAAGTTTCAGCTCATTTCAAGATCATTCGTGTAGGAATTCGCTAAATACAAAATGCTGTGTTCATAAGAGTCCAGAAACATTTTCAGAAAATGTTTCCCACTTGTAAAATCTATTCTGGGCAATACATAGCTCCAAAAATCATAGGAAAATTTAGGCAATCTATCTGAGGTATACTTGAAATTGTAGTTCATTTAATTGGGCATGAAAAATGCACCTTACTTCAGAATTAATTCCTTTGAGTAGAAATGCTTAGAGAATTGTTCTGGAGGGACTACTCAAGGAAAAGGTCTGCATTTTGGACCAATTGACTCTCATGTGACCAGGAACTCACATGTAAATTATCAGCTCAAGTTGAGCCCTAGAACTCTCTGCGCTTGTTCTCCATGCTTATGTATGTGGGAAAATACCTAAAGACTCTTGGGAGAATTATGGAGAGCACAATTGTATTCCACATTAGCTGCAATTTGGCAAGCTAAATCTCTAGGTAGAATAGAACCTGTTGTAAAAGTTTTGAGGCCATTGGAGTTCTTGTTCTTCAGTTGCATTCAAATCTTTTCAGCTCATCTATTATGTTCATTAAGGAAAGTAGTTAGTGTATAGCTAAAACATTAAGACCAAGTTAGTTCATTCCTGTTTCTTTTCACAACAGAGGCAAACCAAGCCATTCTTGGCTTTTCCACACAACCTATGTTCCTAAGAAATCCATTCTATAATTCTTTTCATTGCATTCTATAAAACTTGTGCATATACATTTCAATAGCAATCATGACGAAGGGGATTCAAAGGAGTGATTCATTGAAGTGGATCAAGCTCCGGAGAATCAAGGGTTGATCAGCAAGGATCACTAAATGCAGATATACTACTACACTGCAAAACAGGCAAGCTCCGGTCTGCATTTAACAGCTTTAAGTTTTTACTTTGTATTCACTTTCTGTTAAGATATGAAATGTGCATTAGGTCTAGTTGTTTGATACTCCTCTTGCATGACCAAATGAACCCAAGGAGTATTGGGTAGGTGTCTTTCACTGTGTAGAACTGCCATGCTTAAGTAAGGTTCGGTAGAAGTCGAGTGGTGAGATACTACTCACATGATCAGGACAACAGGGGCATACAGGATTGGTTCAAAAATGAATTAGCAAGTTAAAGTTGAGACCGGAAGGTTGTAGGGGCAGCAGGACATAGGAGCCTGGGTGCTATAGACCTGTCCGTGTCGGTCAAGGACCGATCCGTATGTGGCCCTGTTGAACAAGTTTGAGTTGTGTACCGGACTCATGCTGGTTATATGGGACCAAGTAAACCGATGTACCTCGGGAAGCTTGCGTTGAGCCTTTTCGGGTTGCCTCAGTGAGACGGCTGGTGTGCAGTATGTGGGTAACATTCTCATGACATCTCATGTCGGTAGGTGCACCATGAGAGTGGCTACTGCATGGGGCGACTTAATCGATTCAACAGGGGTGAAACGGGAGAAAGGCTGCCACGTACTACGTCAGTGATGGTTGCTGTAGGCAACGCCGAGTACGGGCGTACGTGTCGTGTAGTCCGGGTGTTATTGATTCGAATCACCGTCGCTCGCGGAATGGACCGAGCATACTTGTTCTCACAGTCGTGACGTAGTAAGAACTTGCATGATAAAGGAACTAATCACATTGGTTTGAACTTTATACTATCTTTGTGATGTATCTTTGATGAATAGCTAGTGCAAACTCGATTCTTTTATGCCGTGAGCAAATTACATTGGGGGAAAGCATTTCTTGTCTGATTGTGGACTCCCGATGTGGCGTGCCCAATGTTACTTAAATTGCTGCAAATAATACCGGAAAGTAAGGATTCACTTTTAGGCGAGTTTTATTATGCATATTACCATCCTACTTTATGTTCATAACCTCATGTAAAGTTTCATGACTAGGGTGACGGTTAAGTCTTGCTGAGCGTTATGCTCACGGATGCTATCCGAGTTGTTTTGCAGGATTGACTTCATCCTTATGAAGGGATGCCGATGAGACTCGGGAACCTCCGAGTGGTTACTCAAGAGCATCCTCGCTGCCGCAGACTGTTCTTCGTGGTGCTAGTAAGAAACGTCTGTGGGCTGGACTGTTTCTTTGTTGCTAAGTTAGAAATGAGGCGTGAGAGTTATAGTCTTCCGCTGTAGCTTATTTTGAGATAAGTATTTGTAAAACACTTTTGTACGCTTCCACAATTGATTTATTTAATGTGATGTGTTTTCTCGACCGTGTGCTGTTGGGTGCCGCATATCACGGCACCACCCAACGAGGTCCTGGCGGGGCATCGTTCGTGCGTCGGCGGGTGTCCCCCACATGTCCGGGGTCCGGTTACTTTTCTGCCCGTAGGCGTGTACCTTCCGGCCCCAAGTACTCAGTTGTAGCGGAAGGGAGGCAGTGCGGCAGGCTTAGGGTACGGAACCAGGCTAAGCAGGCTGCGCGTCCTAGACCTCCTGCGGGCATTAACCTTTCAGCAAGGAGACCTTCTAGTACTACGGGACCTAGGACAAGTATGTAGGACAGGCTCCAGACATGCCATTTACCGTTGATATGCATGAGTTAGCACAAACTATAAAGAGAGAGTATGCAGGGTAAGATAAAATTTTCTCATTTCAGGCTTCCTTGATAGGAGGAAACAGGCCATACAAGAAGGCAGCGATCCACTCCAGATGACGAGAGTAGTGTAAAGGTCCCAAAAATTATGAATACAATAAACTGATGTTTGAATGCAATGTGTTTAGGATTCATGAAAATTGGGAGTTGTTTAAACTTTCTACATGTGATGACACACATGAGTGTCCAACCACACAATCTCAAAGATTTATTTGAATGCTTGGAACCAAAGTTGATTTAAATTCCATGTGTGAAGTTCTCATGTGCAAGAGGAAGTTTAAAATTCAGCTTTTGAACTAATTTTGTTCAACTCAAATTTCAAATGAGGGCCTCACAAGAGAAATGCAAACTGTTGTGTTAAATACCCCATTTGCAGCAGCTAAATTAAAAATCAGATTTAATATTTGAATTCCTCAGGTCCAAATTAGTGAGGATGCAAAGTTTGATGAATTTTGGAGATGTTTTGCTATCCATTTTAAAAGGACTTTAAATTGCATGAGAATTCAAATTCAAATTTGAATTCAGAGGAAACATTGCCAATTCTCCAAATGGAATTCAAATTTGAGCTCCACACATTTGAATTGATCACCTGCCAAGAATTTAGATCTTTTTGGGAAGATAAGGAGGGGGAGAGAGGTGGACCCCACTGGTAAGTGAGACACTTGACTTGCAACAGAAGGTGTTCAGTCTCTGTTTTTCCACTCTCAGGCCACCGAGGCAGACCGAGCCATCGCCGGGCGACACCGAGATTCACTCCAGGAACCACCTCCTCTCTGTTTGCTCGTGCTGGTATCCTGCTCGGCGATCTTTTACCTCAAGCCGTGCTCAGTTTTGCCACAACACCGAAGCCAGTGCTCTGTTTTTCCCCTCCCGCAAGAACCGAGCAGAGCCATCGCCACCGCCTCAGATCGCTCGGGAGCCAGCCGTTCTCATGCGAACAAAGCCTCCTGAGTACAAAAAGGCACCAGGGTATCTTCTTCTACCCCCTCGATGCGCCACCGAGCGAGTTCGGACCTCTCCACACCGAGAACGAACTTTTCCTGCAGCAGCCGAAAGCAACCGAAGAAGGAGGCTCCCGTGGAAAGCTCAACCCAGAGCCTGTCATGGCCAAGCAAAGGCACCCAGAGATGCACTGGGACTTCGTGCTGGTCACCTCCAAAGCTCAAGCCGAATCCTTGATCATTGACGGCAAATTTCGGACTTTCCTTCGGTGCAAACTGACCCGCGGGTAAGGATTTGCCAAATTCTCACTCAAACTTCGGTTATGAATCACCAAACTGAGTACACACGAGTAAGGCTAGGTAGGTAACCTTTCTTCTTCCCAACCCTAGCGTGAAACCCCCTGTAGCCGGCCTATTTCAAGCTTTTCTAACGGCACCAATGGCGGGAGCCGTCGGTTGCATGGTGACAACATAGTTAGAGACTTCCCTGAGCTGACTTGTTTACTTTATGATCTTCCCTAAAACCCACTGATTCTGTAGAGCCGATCCACCGGGCTTTTGCCGGGCAAGAAGAGGCGGGCGACGTCGTCGGACTTCGGTTTGAGCCGCCGCTCGTCGCGAGCTAGGATGGAAGCGTCGCCGGCTCGGGGAAACTTCACCAAAGTGTTCCTTACGTCGGTTTAGACCCTGGCAGTGAGTAGGAGCATTGAAGGTGGCCGGGATACAGATCTCAGATGAGCTCCGGCGCGGGAGCGCGCGGGAAGCGGAGGTAGAAGAAGGAGAGCCCGGCCCCACCCGTCAGTGGCAGTGAATTTTAAACTGGATTTGCTGTGGCTGCGTGGTCCTTTGTGGCTACGGCCGAAAATCATGTGGACCACGGTGTTTCTGCGCTGAGAAGCCACCACGTCCGGCAGTGGACCTGATGTCAGATTTTTAAACATTTCCCGGTTTATTTGAATTGCAGATTTCATTCAAACTTTAGTAGCTCATATCTTTTGCTAGGAAACTCCAAATATGGTGATTCAAATTGGGTTAGGTTCAGATTGAAAAACTCTATCCAAATGTGCAACCCAATTTGTATGAAAGTCAATAATAAATTCTGGAAAATTCTTTGAAGCTTTTCAGTAAAAGAATTATAAGGGAGTTTGGTCCATCCAAAAATCTCCAAATGTTGCCAGAATATTCCTTAGGATATTACTGAACTCCTGTAAAATGTTCAGCTCATTTAGAGTTGATTTGAATAGGATAATTCAGATTGCAATCTGCTGAATTTAAATGTATACAGAAACTTTAGAAAAAGTCCCAAATTTGGAAAATCAGTTCTGGGCAATTATTATCTCCAATAATCCTAGGAAAATTCTTGCATGCTCTCTGAACTATATTTGAAATTTTAATTCACTTGGTTTTGCATGAGCATGCAAGTTACTTCAGAATTAATTCCTTTTAGCCTAGATACTTAAGGAATTGTTCTGGATAAACCACTCAATGAAAAGTCTTCAATTTTGGTCCATAATACTTTCTTGTGACAAGGAACTCACATGAAAATTTTTGATTAAAGTTAAGCTGTGGATCAGTACTTTTCCATACCCTTTGCTTAGGTGAAAATACTCCAATTAGGAAGAACACTTAGCACTTGATCCCAATGGCTAAATCCAACTCCATGCATTAGAACCAGTTCAATTTTAAATTCTTAAACATAGTTCCAGTTTTTAACTTGTCCTTAAACCTTGATAGCAAAGGCTTTACAATTAAATACAGTGCATATTCAAAACATGTAGCATTGACGTGAAGACTTGTGAAGAAATTGAAGTGGGAGTCAAGGAGTAAGGTGATAAAGTGATCAAGCCTCAAGTGATCATCAACTAACTGATTTATATATACTTAGTAACCTGCAAAACAGGCAAGCCCCGGTTTGCATTCAAGCAAGATTTTATAAAGCTTTTCATTTATAGTACTATAGTTATGAGATTATGATCATATTAGGTATAGATGATATTGAAACCCAATTGCATGACCAGATTTAAACCATGAGAGAATGGGTAGATTAGCATCTCGTCGAGTGGAATTAGGCTACGCTAAATGTTACTTTGGAAGGATCGGTAAAAGTCAAGTAGTTGAAATCTACTCGCGAGTTTAGGGCTTGGGTTTCACCGGAACGGGTTATGAATAGAATCATTGAGGAAAATTCAAAAGTGAGAAATTGAGACCGGGCAGGAAGATATGCAGCAGGCCGAGGTCCGTGCGTGCATAGCCCTGGCCTGTGTCGGTTAAGGCCCATATGTACTTGGCCCTGTTGGAGAAGTTTGAGTTGTGTACCGGGTGCATACTGGCTATATGGGACCCAGGAAACCGATGTACCTCGTGAAATCCATATTGGAACTTTTTCGATTGGATTAGGCTTTTGGCATTAGTACAGCAGGAGGTAACTCACTCAAGAACATGTCACTTTGGGTATGTACCTTAAGGGAGCTTGCTGTTCGGATCGATGGGACCATGTCTGGTGTGGATGAACTTGGGAAAGGTGGCTGCGTACAACATCGGTCGAGGTTGCTGCCGGCAACTCAGAGATGGGTGTACGTGTCGTGCAGTCCGGGTGTGTCTTGGTTCGAATCACCGTTCCTCGCAGTTATATGAGCACACATGGACACTGAGTCTTGACGTAGTAAGAACTGAAGTGAATTACTATGAATTGATAAGTCTTGTGACCTAATTTGTATTGCAACCTTGTTTGAATTAGAGATAGAGCAAATTAAACTTACTTCACCTCGTGCAAGAAGCATCGTAACAAAGCGTTTCTTGTTTGATTGTGGAGTTGCGATGCTGCTCGGCTCAAGGTCTTAAAATGAGGCTATAAATTTGAAAGTTAATGATCAACTGTAGGCGAGTCCTTTACGCAAAGTTCAGCTACCATTTTCAATCCATTCGTGCATGTAGAGTTTCTTGTTTAGAGGAGATGGATCAGTCGTGCTGAGCCTATGTGCTCACGCTTGCTATGTGAGTGGTTTTGCAGGTTAACAATCTATGCTTATAAAGAGGGTGTCTTGTGAGACTTGGAGCCATCTGAGTCGCTTAACTCATGGAGACCCCTGCCACTGCCAATGACTTTGTTTGCTAGAGAGAAGAGTCCGCGGGCTGGACATCTTCTCGAGTGCTTAATAGATATTAAACCTGAGATGATTATAGTCTTCCGCTGTAGTTATTTGATGTAAATTATTTACAAATAATACTTGTAAGCTTCCACATTTGTTTTATGTGATATGGGTTCCTTATATGTGTGCTGTTGGGTGCCGCATCACACGACACCACCCAATGCGATCCCCGGGCGAGCGGCGCAACCCCGGCAAGGGGCGGCCCTCACAGTAGCAGGACTCCTCTGGAGCTTAGCTGTTCTAAGTGATGTTCCTAGACACTATGACACCCTTATAGAGAAAAAAGCACCCTACTGCTGCGCTAAGGATAGAACTTACAGAGGTGTTCTATGTTTCATGGATTGGGTAGAGATACCCCATCCTCCGTGGCTAGGCGGACGCACCCGGGGCGACATACTTGTGTCACTCGAAAGGGACCCTCCCAGCTGGTGGAGTGTTTGTTCCCTCCTTCTCGAGAAAGTATTCGCCGAAGCACCAGGTGACCCACCTCGAGTTGTCTATCATACGACCCCAACCTCGAAAGATTTCAACCTCTAACCTCTGATTAACTTCAGCCTTGGTTCAGCTGAAAGCAGAGTGCTCTGTCCTTAACCACCTATAAGTTGAAAACCTGTAAACTTTGAATATCTTGTTCAAGGGCAGGAGTTACATCAAGTTTTACTACTTTGGATCAAAACTTTCAAGTTTTAAATGAATTTGTTCATTTAATTGGGTGTGACGTCGATGCGTCACCAGATTATGTCGGTACTACGTCCTCACAAAGAAAAACCTATACTGGACTTAGCCGGCTTCGTTAGTTCAGTGGCACTACTCGTCACTCGCATACGGATGCTACATGTCTACCGTTTCGTGGTCAGGCTACCTGCAGAAATTCAAACAATCATCAGACTCGGCTGCACACCAAGCCCGGAATCCATACAGTTAGTACACCCGGCCGTCATCACTCGCCCGGATGTTCTCAAGCCAAACACGCCTTGAGTTACGTGTTCACGTTTCAGACCACGTGACGGGGTCTCCCAAGTTGCACCACGCACGCCAGGGACAGACGTTGCTCGAATACCCCAAACGACATGAAGAGTCGTAGAGGATACTAAAGCGGGTCGGGTTACCTGCCACCCGTGGGGCTCCACCCTTCAGCTTGTGCGCACTGGTGGACAGCGCTTACGTGTACCCCCCAAGACATAAACGTCCCGAGATACACGATTTTCCGACATAACAATTAGGTCAATATGCCACTTTCTATATACTAATAACATCCTTATACGGGCTACTAACTCGTTCCTCACTGGATTTTTGAAAAAGAAGACCTTTGTACTGTGTTAAACCTCAAGCGAGCTCTGATACCACGCTGACACGACCCCAATGGTCCTGTCGAGCCAGGATCACGCTGAGGGGTGCTGCGTTGCACAGCACCGTATAACACACGTCAAAGGTACAAAGCGGAAGCGGAAATTTTATTACATAAACAAGTTTATGAACATGTTTACATCAAAATAAGTTCAATCTACACTCGCGGGCGTAGACTAAGCATCAAGTGCACGTTCAGCCCTCGAACGTGTCCTTGCTAGCACACACGCACACTAACTCTGCGGCGTGCACGACTCCCACTCGACGGGGTCCCCCTCCTGGGGTTCCGTCTCCTCTTCGGGAGTCCCTTCCTCATAGAACCCTGCAAAAGCTTCAAACACAAGCAGTGAGCACGAAGGCTCAGCAAGTCTGACCCGTCTCACCTAAACATGGAACTTCTACATGAGGGTAATGGGTTACATGAGGTAAAAATCATTTGCAAGGACTCGCCTAATTAGTAGAACCTTACTTTCAAGTTTTAGCAGCAGGTTGTGGAGAACCTTACGCTAAGGTACATGAGAGAGCCGCAATGAAACAAGAAACACATTTCTCTCATGTACTTTGCCCAAAGTTGAAATGAACTTTAATTAGCTCTAAACTACAACAAACCATTAACAAGCAAAGTCCATCTTTCAATCAGCAGCATTTTAACATGTAACTAGCCTGTTCTTTCTACGTCACGGTACAGTGAACAAGTGGTACTCACTGACCGCGAGGGACGGTGATTATAATCGATTTACACCTGCAGGGTTACCCGAACAACCCGTCACGTACGCCCGTACTCGATGTTGCCTACAACAACCATCACGGACGCCGTACGCAACTACCTTTCACCCGTCAGCCAAATATTGAACCGGTCCCATCGTCCCGAGCAAGAGGTCTCTGCACGCGCATCTCAGTGCCGCCAGCCGATTTACACCTCAAGCTCTCAACCTACCCTCTGAACGACGGGCAATGCCTCAATACCCAGCTACCCGAGTTACATCAGTTTCCCGGTTCCCATATAGCCGGTAGGTCTTCGGTACTGTTCTAGCTTGTTCAACAGGCCCGCACATGGCTCGGTCCTCAATCGACATAAGCGGAGCTACAGCACACAGGCCCCAAAGTCCTGCTGCCCTTTCCCTCCGCTTGGTCTCATTTTCTTGCCATGTGTTTCATGTGCTATCACTACCCGAGTCGAGTGCCTCTAGCCTATGCTCGCGAGTAGTTCCAACTACTCGACTTGTACCGAATCCTACTCTATCCTAGCAATGCAGTAGCTAACGGGGTTTGCAATCCTAAACCCAACCCATGGTTCTCTTGGCTATGCAGTGGGGCTTCCAAACAAGACTCTAATGCACAGAATAAAGGAAACAAGTATGTGCTCAAAACAATAAAAATTTGTAAAACGGTTAATGCAAACCGGAGCTTGCCTTGCTGCTCTTGGTCGTAGGCTAGCTGCTCCTCCGGAGTAACGAAGTCTAGGACTTCGGGTTCCTCCTCGACCTTAGCGACTACATGAGAGAAACAATACATGTATTAATTTAATGCATTTGTATTAGGTTTGAAGTTGTGAAGTCTATAACTTTTGCTAGACAGACCTAATGACTGTGAAACTTTTATTGTGGCTTGGTTACAACCTAAACAAAGAATTGGTCAAGTTTTATTTGCAGCAAAGCTCATTTGAGCCCTCACAATTAATTATGTCCTTGACCTTAATTGGAACTCTTAGGGTGTTCTAGGAATTTTCATGAAACACACTATGACTTTCTGAAAACTAGATTTTCAGAAGGTTCTAATGGAGTTGGTCTCACTTAATTTGAAGGTTCCTAGCTAAAGTTATGAGCTAAACAATTTCAGAGAAAATTCTGAAAATGTTTCTGAACATTTTCTATTTCCTCTGGAACAGTTTCACTAATCACACCATTAGGTGGATCAGATTAGCTCAAATGGATCCGAAATTTTTATGGTAGTTCAGGGATATTTTGGTAAACATCCCAGCAAAATTTCAGGATTTTCCTTCAAGGGATCCTCCAGTTAAAATTCCTAACATTTTAAACTTTGAGGAATTAATTCTGGAGAAATAAGGAATTTCATGAAGTGAAACTTGATTTGCTGGAAGGTACTCAGAGAGCTGAATCCAGCAAAATTTGGTTCACTCGATTTGGAGCTTTCTAGCCAAAGTTATGAGGATTTGAAGTTTGAAGGAAATCTGAAAATCGGGGAAAAGTTTAAACTCGCGCGTGGGCCCAGGGAACACGCGTCGCACGTCGAGGCGACGGCACACGGCGGCCCACAATGATTTTGCGCGCCAGCACACCCGATCCCGGCCGCAGCCGGACCCCGATTCAAAATATCTCCCGCTGACAGCTGGGGTCCACCCCCTTCTTCAACCTCGCGACGCCCACGCCCCTCCGCCGAGGAACCTCGCCGGAGAGCTCGCCGCCGGCTTCTGTACAGCTCCAAACTTCTTGATTCTGGCCGCCCCTGCCTACTTTTACTCGGGGAACAGGATTCTAGGGTCAGCTGCTCATGACAATGGCCGGAGCATGGTCGGCGATGAGCCGCCACCTCGGAACGACTTCGGCCATGTCGGCTGACTTCCCTAGCACCTCAATTACTTGGGAAACCGGTAGGGGAGCATCAGTGGACCTCAGAGAAGGTCGACATGAGCTCGAGGCAGCTCGGGGAAGGCCCGAACTAGGTCCTCACCATGCGCCCGATGCCAACCGTTCATTCCGCCATTGGTAGACCTCAAATTCCGCCGGGTACAGGGGTTTTCCGGCCCAGAGTTGTGAAGGCAACTTGTGCGTTACCGTGTCTAGCTCGTGTGAGAGCGGGTTGAGGCCCTCTAATCCTTTCTAGAGCACGAATTAAACAGAATCGTACCCGAAGGTCGTTCTGCACACAGAAAGGGGAAAAGTGGAAATTCGCCGCCGGTGAGCAACCACTCGAGCTGTGGCTCGGGGATGAGCAGCACCGGTCACTGGCGCGTCCAAGGGTGCCTTGGCTCGGGCGTGACAACGCCATGGTTGGGCTGTCCACGAGAGCCCGGGGTGCGGCGGTTCCAAGTCCCGAATTTGATCTTTCGGCACAGACGATATCAATCGGTTTCAACTGTATTCTAGCAACGGGGAGGACGGAGGAAGGTCTCTAGTACCTTGCTGGGGCTCTGGAGTGGACGGAGGGAGCTGTGATCGGCGTTCTCCGATCGATTCCGAGCTGCGGAAATTTTCGGCCGGCGCTGAGTTCTTGCGGGGAAGAACGGCGGTGCCTCGGCCGGGGAGGGGGGCAGGCGCCTTAAGAAGGCTCTGCACCGCCTCGCGCACGCGCGTGGGCAAGCAGCTGCTGGCGCGGCGGCTGCCCTCGGTGGCGATCACCGCTGCGGCTCGGCGACCCGAGTGAAAAAGTCTCAGTCGGTTTGATCTGAGCAGTGGCTGACATGTGGGTCCCACTTCCAGTTTTAACCTCTGAAATTTACTCCTAACCACTGTTGTAAACAGTGAACCCCATACTACCCTTGGCAATTCAAATTATTCACCCATGAGCCATTTGAATTGACCAAAGTTCAAATGAGGTTTGGTTTGAATGAATTTCAGCACAAGTTCAGTTTGAAATTCAAATAAAGTTTGAATTTCTCCCACTTAGCTCATGTCAAGATCAACTCCAAATGGAGTGAAAATTGGTGTGTGAGCTCACAAAAATGTGCTGAGTAAGAATATGCCTCCCACTTTTAAATTCATGTGGTAAAAACAGTTTGAATTTGAATATGGTTTCAAACTGCCCTATTCCTAACTATACCCAAAATGACCTCAAAAAGGTTTTGAATTTGGGTGAAACTTGGCATGGACATTCTTAATAAAGTGTAGGAGTTTTCATATGTCCAGCCCATCTATATTACATGTGTGAAATACCACTTTGGCAATGTGTGAGTTTGTTCTCTAGTGAGCATGTTGATAATTGTTACTTGCTCTTCATTTGTGTTCATCATCCTTCCTCAAATGAGGTGTGTGGTGTGGTGATGAACACTGCAAATGTGTGTCAAAAACTGAGGCCCTTACAACAAACGCCATGCCATACTCCTGTTGGCCCGTCTTTGTTATTCCCTACAACCTGCCACCAGCTTTGTGTATGAAGAACGAGTTCATGTTCCTCAGTCTTATTGTACCTGGATCTGATCATACTGGATCACGTCTCAACGTGTTGTTAAAACAGCTTATCAAAGAATTGAAAGTGTTGTGGACAGGAGTCGAAGCGTACGACAGTTACCAGAAGCAGAAATTCAATTTTCGAGCTGCTTATTTGTGGTCCGTCCATGATTTGCCGGCATACGGCATGTTTTTCGGATGGAGCACTCACGATCGTCTGACGTGTCCGATATGTACTTCGGACACGGATTGCTTTCGACTAACTCATGGAGGCAAGACATCTTACTTCGATTGTCATAGACATTGGTTGCCTTTGAATCACATATTTAGGCAACAGAGAAATGTCTTTAGAAAGAACACCGTTGTCACTAAAGGACCAACGAAACATCTCAACGGTTCAGAAATTTCTGATATGTTGGACAAACTGGTGCCAGATGAAGGCCGTCCTAGATATTTTGTAGGTTATGGAGAGGAACACAATTGGACTCACATATGTGGACTTTGGGAGCTACCGTATGTGAAGTTTATTTTAATGCACCACATTGATGTGATGCATCAAGAGCGTAACATGAGCGAAAGTATCATAAGCACATGCATGGATATTTCTGGCAAAATGAAAGACAATATAAAAGTAGACTAGATTTGGCAGACATTTGTCACCGTCCAACTCTTGAAATCTCTAAAAGTGGTGGCAAGCCACGTGCTTCTTTTTGTCTTCAATCTAAAGAAAAGAAAGAAGTCATGAAATGGATGAAAATTTTGAAATTCCCAGATGGTTACGCAGCTAGCCTAAAACGAGCCGTGAATGTGAACACAGGAAACCTCACTGGGTTGAAGAGTCATGATTATCACATTATCATGGAAGGACTCTTACCTGTTATGTTTCGTGGCTATCTAGATGATGCAGTGTGGAAGGTTTTAGCTGAGCTCAGCTATTTCTATAGACAACTTTGTGCTAAAGAAATCAAGATAGGGATGATGGATAAGTTAGAGAAAGAGATACCCGTACTTTTATGTAAGATAGAATTTTTTCCACCAGGTTTCTTCGATCCAATGCAACATCTGCTTATCCATCTTCCATTCGAAGCTAATGTTGGTGTTCCTGTGCAATACAGGTGGATGTATCACATTGAAAGAGCGCTACGATATCTGAAACCAATGGATGGCAATAGGGCAAGGGTGGAAGGGTGCATCGCTGAAGCATATGCTCTCAAGGAAGTAGGATACTTTTCAAGTGTCTACTTTGCAGATGAACACAATGTCAATACTTTGGCGATGCAGTACAATGTGGATGAAGCACCCCCTTTAAGCGACCTCTCCATTTTTCAAACGAGAGGCACTACCGTTGGTAGCTACACGACCTACGTTCTACCCAAGCGTGACATGACTGCTGCTTTACTCTACATGTACGCAAATATAGAAGGCATGCAGGAATACTTCAAGTAAGTGTTTCTCCTACATTTATGCTAATCGACATATTTTTCTACACATGTATTGTAAAAACTTTTTATTCACGTTCAGCGAGTTCCACAGATAATGTTGGCCACATAGGCATCAACCTACGGCCAAACAAGTAGAAGGGATGCGACAAGAAAGAATAAATGGAGGGCCGGGTTTCCTATCCTGGTTTCGAGATTATGTAATACTTTATAAGTTGCTATCCCATTATAAGTTACTATCCCATTATAACTTACGATCATGTTTGACAGTGCCAGACTCACAATGTCCATAAAGATTTGTGGCAACTATCTTATGGATTGGTGAATGTTAGAAGCTATGATCGATATGACATAAACGGCTTTCGATTCCGTACAACTCATTTCGAAGCTCTTCATCCGCTCGGGGCAACATCGAATTCCGGTGTTGTGACGAGAGCAATTGTCACTCAAGGGAATGTAACCGATTATTATGGGATCATTAACAAAATTCATGAATTTACTTTTACCGGAAATAAGACACTTCGAGTTGTTTTCTTTGACTGTGTCTGGTTTGATAGCACTCATGGAACACGAGAAAACCAATTTGGAATGGTGGAAGTCAAACATAAGGAATGACTATGAGGTTACAATACATTTATTCTTGCACACCAAGTGGAGCAAGTGTATTATCTACCTTATCCATGCACAAAGCTCAGTGCTTGGTGGGTGGTATATAAGGTGAATCCTCGTGAGCGGGGATGATGGTTACCATGATAGTGAAGAAGTTGAAGAAGTGTACCAATAAGAAGAGTTGCCCCACACTTTTACCGTCGAGCCTGGTGCAGGACTCGATCAATTAGTTGGAGATGTTGAAGATATAGAGACAGATGATATGCGAAAACGGAAATTAAAACAGGCCACGATGGAAGATCATTGGGCTGGTTTAAGGAGTAGGGTACATTATAATGATGTTGATGAATTTTGAATGTGATTACAAGTAACATTTTCTTTTAGCTAGTAACATGAATTTTGTATATCTTATTTGCATATTTACTGATTATATATAAAAACAGGATGGCATCAACGAAGAGTAAGAAGATGCATCCGACGAGGGGGTTCTTCCCCTCTAGAGCTGAGGACGCTTTCGCTAGTGCCTCGTCGACGGGGAGCAGATGCTCTCAACTGCTGGGGTACGTTCGGAGCAGCTCCAGGGCTTCGTCACAGAAGTCCACACAGGTAAATTTAACTATTATTTGACAAATTTTTCAAATTCAATTTCCAATTAAACTTACTTATGAATCATTTGAACGTTTTAGTCCTCACCGACTGACTCAGTGGCTACGGCGCCAGTTGAGCTTGGCTATCTTTCGGTGAGCCAGCCCTCGGCCAGCCAACCCTTGGCTGGCGAGCCTTCGGTTTCTAAGCTGTTAAACTCGACTGGTGACGAGCCTTCTTGGTCACCAGACGTGGTACCCCAGCAGACACGGAGGACGAGGAGGACTCACTTTGTCAGTCCTCCTGCGGTCCCTTCACAGACGATCATGATTCGTTTGGTCGGAGACAGGTAATAAAATCTTAGTGTTCAATTCTGGTATCTTTTTGTTACTTAAGTAACGAATTAATAAATGTCTTGCAGTGCTTGGTACGACGCGTCTTTCACCGGTGAGAGACACCACGGACCGGGGAACGGTGTCCTCGGGTCCCTAGTGCGTTTGCACTATCCCGGGGTCATCGACGGGTTACCTGCTACTTCATGGGAGGATTACGCACGCATCCATCACCAGGAGCATGACAACGTTCAGGAGGCCGTATGGGCCAATTTTATGGTAAGTATGTTAAATAAAGTTTGTAATTTTTTACTATTAAACTATTTTAATTTACATCTCTTCAATATATTATTTATCACAGGAAAGGTATATTTTAGAGGACCCGGACGACCCTCGCATGTTGGAGAATGCGAGGAAAGTGTTTCGCGTCAACGCTGCGAAGGCGGTTCGGAAAGCTTTGTCGAACGTTCATATTCAAGTTATCAATGAGCACTTGAAGGTGAACCAGCACCACGTGCTACACTTCCGGCAGGAGAGCAAGAGGCACCTGACAGAGGAAGAGTACGTGCAGGTACGTGGGGTGTAGTAAATATTTTTTCTGAGCATGGGGCAGATGCATCAATGGTATTTTTAACGACCTACAACTATGTGCAGGGCCACGTGAGCTGGTTGCAGGGTCGGTCTGACGCATACCGGGCCCTTTGTCGGTACTGGGCTAGCGATGAGTTTAAGGCTAAGTCCCAGAGGGCTCGAGGCTGCAGAGGGTTTGAGAGGAAGCACAACCACGGCCAAGATAACCACTTATGTTCAGCTAAACACATGGTAAGTGTATCTAACTTATGTTTATGCATTCATAATATACTGATCGTACTAACACGTATTGACAGGAGCGCGAGACAGGGGTGCCGCCGACCCCTACTGAGATTTGGAAGAGAGGTCACAGGGACCCTTCTCAGCCCCAGGGGTGTAGTCAGGCCGCAGCCAAGCGCTTGGTAAGTGTACAAATCATACATAGTAAATTTAACTATATGGATTGATGAAGTTACACGGTTTTCTTGTTTTTCAGGCTAGGTACGGGGAGGAGGCTAGGAGAATACACGGCGCAGATCCCGATTGGGAACATGAGCCAATTGATCCTCAAGCCGCGTATGCAAGCGGAGGTGCAAAAGCCCACGGAAGGTGAGTTTATAAGTCATTTTGTCGTTTTCAATTCAAAATATTCAACATATTTCAATTCCATATTACTGATTTTTTTATAGGCTCGCAATATTCAACGGAGTTGTCGACTCGAGGGCGGCGAGACCCGCGAGGAGCAGCTCCAAACAATCTTCGTCAGCGGGCCCGAGTTGTCGTGTCTCGCAGGTGGAGACTCTCGCCCGTCAGGTCCAAGAGAGTCGCGAGCAGTATCAGGCGGCGATGGAGGCACAGAGGGCGGCGATGGAGGCCACCATCTCCTACCAGCGAGCTTGCATGGAGCAGATGTGGCAGGCAATAGAGATGCAATGGCAGGCAATGACGGTAAGTTAAAGTAATTTAAATTTATGGCATTCTTAATAATATGTAATAACTTGTAACTTTTGCAATGACATAGTTTCTTTCAAGGCCGCAAAGCCCAGGGGTTGCACCTCGAGATACCTCCACTGCCACCGCCAATTCCACCGCCAAAACTGGAGCTACCGCCACCAATGCACATTTCTCCGGGTTTTCAGGTAATCAAAATGTTCTTCTAGTAAAAAACGAAGTTCTAAACTAATCCGTATGTCAAACAACTTCTATGTGTTGCAGGGATCGGCGACGAAGGCTCAAACTCTGTTGCCATCTATACCGGCGCCTAGGCTGACGCGCGGCGAGGACGTTGGCAGCTCTGGAGGTAGCGCTAGCGGATAGGCTCTATTCTTTTTTTCTATTGTTGTGATGAGATGCGAGACACTTTTGTGTTGTGATGAGATGCGAGACACTTTTGTGTTGTGGTGGATTGAAATGTTATATGTTGTCTTTTGTGTTGTCTCCGTCGTGTTTCTGGCCATCGAGCCGGGCAGAATGTTCTGTTTTTTTTTAAAGTAAAAAACCTTAATTGCGACGGCTTTTTATACAATACCGTCACAAATAAGATTACAGCCGTCGCAAACTAGTCTATGTTATTTGCGGCGGCCTAAATATGACCGTCGCAAATAGGCTCTTATTTGCGACGGCTGTAGCCGGCCATCGCAAATTTTCTTGTCGGGCCCATTCACTGGGCCCGGGACCTTATTTGCGACGGCATGCCGAAGCCGTAGCAAACAATGTTATTTGCGACGGTGGTCGTCACAAATAAACTTAATTGCGACAAAAAGTGAGTGACGGTTGGAAGCTGTCACAAATAAGGGAAACCGTCGCAATTAGACTATTTGCAACGGCCTCGGCCGTCGCAAATGATCGGGTTTGCTGTAGTAAATATATTATTGTAACAGTAACCGTCTTTATATCTTAAAGGGTGTGAAACACTGGAAGTTGAATATCTTCAAATTGAAGGGAGTATATAATCTTAGAGAATTATGGTTTGACAATATTTTATTTACTTAATGAGATAAAAACTGTATTATTACTCTAAAAGTTCTTTTTGTATTACTTCGACCTCTACTTTATGTTGTAGAAGATGTAGTCATTTTTTATCAACGTTTTTGGTTTATCAGTAGCGTATCCCGTCAATGGGTGAACCTGAAAGGAATGGGGTATTATTAACTAATGATTTTTATACTTTTATTTAGTTTAAAAACTTAATTACCCTACAATACTACATCAACGGAGCGAGGGGATTTGTGAGTAGACCACCAAAGTTCTGAAACATTTCTCCTTTGCAAATTTAATTGTCTAATTCTTCTTACTAACTCCTCCTATTGAAGTTGTTTGCGCGGATGACTTACTCCAAGTGGAGGTGCTTAAATCTACTATATATCCTTTCAACAGAAACTGGTGAAACAAATGATCATAACACCCAAGTTATAAAAAGTTGAATAATATATATGGATGCATCACATTATTGCAAAATTTTGTGCCTAAGACTATATATTTAAGATGTTATATCGCAAACTAAGCTACATTATGTTGCTTCCTCATAAATCAAATAAAATCTCAATGCTTATTTTCCATGTTTCAAACTCTCACGAGTCTACCTTATTCTTGGCACTACTACAAAAAACATTTTCACAGGCAACTCTAAACATATATTAACAGTCGGTTTTGAAAACCTGTGATAAAGCACCTGTAAAAATGACCCATTTTCACAGTCGGCACCATAAACTGTCTGTGAAAATATATTATCACAGGCGGTTCATCAAAGCAGACCGTCTATGACAAAGAATTGTCACAGGGAGCTCTTTATAAAAGACTACTTGTAAAAATGGACTACCATAGGCGGCTCTATATAAAGGACTGCGTGTGAAAATGGATATCACAGTCGTTACTTCGTTACAGACTGCTTTTGAAATTGAATATCACATGCACCTCTTTATATAGGACCGCTTGTGAAAAGATATCGCAGGTAGTTCTTTGTGACGGACCGCTTGTGAAAATATGTTATTACAGGCGGCTCAACATAAGTGGTCACCCGTGAAAATCTATTATCACAGACGGTTCATCTTTACCAACAGTCTACCTACTACCACAAGCGGTTCTACGCAACCCATCGCCTGTGATGATATGTTATCACAGCCCGTTTTTAGCCACCGACTGCCTGTGATAATTTCTTAGCACAACCGGTTCGTATTTTAGAACCGGTTCGTATATCCTATATAGAACTACATGCTGTTATTTCTAATTTCCAGCTAAAATTCAAATACAAACAACATAAACATAATTTGCACCCACTCAGCAAATAAACATTCACACACCAATCATAAAGTATAAGTATCATATACATACGATGCAAGTTTACATGTATATCTCAATCGTAGTTCACAAGTACACATATTTTATAAGTTTCTCTAAAAACTAGCTGAATCATAATTGTAGAGTTCTCGCACATCGACATGTGGACTGGTTTCGTTGAAGAATAGCTCTCTTTGGTGAATAACTTCGTGATGCATGAACAAACACAGTTCACCCGCAATCCTATCGACTCCTTTAACATTATCCCTAGCAATCGACTAATCTCTGTTCAGATCCGTGTACTGCAATAAAACATAAAAAACTATTAGAATACGATAGTGACAATGACAGTGTAACTCAAAAGTAAGAAAATACAATATCGATAGTAAGGATAACATACATCCTCACGATCCACTCTATATTCACCGGCAACACGAAGATTCTCGTAGACATAATATTCGCAGAGGACACTACCAGGAGGCTGCCTGGCACAAGGAAAATTCATCCGTACGTGCAATACGGTCCTATCCGTAGGTCGCTCACCGCCAAGTTGTTTCCAGTAGAATGCCCAAGCGCTGCCATATAAGGAATGCCATATAAGAATTGTCAACCTATATACGTGTGTATATAACAGTATAGAATAGCCGTACCTTTTTAATATGGTAATAAATTTTTTGTATCTAGTTGGGTCGAAATCGGCCGAGTCCCTGAACGACATTGAACCATGCTTTGGGTTGATGAAGATACAAATGTAGCGATTACTACGCACGTACGAACACACGTGTTAAGTTAAAGATTAACAATAATTGCTATTTTAGCGTTATGTATCGAACTTACTCGAAGTGGTACGGAGCCTTTATGAGGTCCTTACCATATTTGACAAAGTTATACATGGCTCGTCCTGTGTATGTTGCCACTTCCATCTTTCTCTTCTTTATCATATCATTGATTGTCTATGTAAATTCTTTTTGTGTCATGTGCCGGTATTGGGCTGAATCCCGCTTCACCGTCATTTTGAAATTCGACTTGGCAATCCTTGTCGGGTCAAGGATATCCGTCTTACCCTTTTATTTTTCGTTATCCATGTATTGCATACTAAAGAAAAAGTCCGGAATCGTTATAAACTCATGCAATGTATGCATTTAGTAAGAAAAGTAACTACGAAAAATTAGAGGCACTTAAAAGGACCATATGAGTAAAAAGTTGATTTCAAGCATTCCTCGATAGAACAAATCGCACAGATCTTCAAAGAAAATTGGTCATCTATTATTTCCTCCTCCGCCCTAAAATGCTTCTTCCAGCACACGATATGTGATATTAGAAATATCATATTTTGTGCTACACATCATGTACCACTCTTGCATTCTACTGACCGGGAAAAGTTGTTTGCTAAGTTCTTTGTGCGCTGCTTAGAATGCTAAAGCATAAGTTTGGCCTCCCTGGTGTTTGAGAACAAACACTTCAGGCGATCAATTACTGGAAGGTAGCACATCACCAAGGCAAAAATCTTTCTCTTATTCTTCCGGTATGCATCGTCATAAGTATCATCATCACCCTCACGGCCAATAGAACTGTTCTTATTTTTTGGGTTTTATTCATGTTGGTAACATACAGGTGATTGTAGTCCTTTTTGTATCTACTGACACCACAGATCGGACATCTCGTTGCGAGCTCATGCTCTTTATGATACCGAATACAATGGTTCAGACAAACGTGTATTTTTGTTACACCTAGCGACACCTAGCCAGAAGATACAAAAGATCAGTGAAACTACAATCGGACCATACGTGCTTGACCTTTAACTTTAGTAATTCTAGGACTGCACGCAACGTAGTAAACCCTTTATAACAACCCGTTGATTCATCATATAAAAGCTCTTTTGACGCACTCTATAATGTCTCCATTTTACTTAAACCTTTACTTGTTCCTATAGAAATCAACACATGTGGTTCCATGTGACGCAACATCACCTCAACTCATCATCGTCGTCATCATCATGATTGACACGACCATAATCGATATGAGCATTATCCATATCTGAATATCTGACACGTTTCTCATCATCATTATCTACTTCATGTGTATCTAACTAACCATGCTCTGTCCACATTGTATAGTTTTTCTTAAAACTTCTTTTTACCAAGTATGATTGAATTACTATAGTATCTGTCCAAGCAATCTTATTTTCGCAGTCGATACAAGGATATAATATATCATCTATCTTTTGCATCTTCTCATGTCTCTTGGACGCTTCAATAAAGCTTGCAACATTTTGAATGTACATAAGATCAGATCTTGGCATATTGTACATCCACACTTGGTCCATCATCAATGTCAGACTGTACGTAAAAATGTAAAAGAGATATTATTTTATTCTCATCCATTTCCACGTCTAAAATTAAAAATTAGAAAATTTATGAAACCATAAATAAAAATTTGAAAATGTAGGATATATACAATATAGCAAGACATACCTTTTGGAGAGAAAAATCTTTAAAAAGATTCTAAATTTAGCTTAATTCTATTTCTAAATCTTCTAAATCCTTAAAAATTCAGAACCTAATTTCAAAATTTAAGACCGCAAATTGCACCCAAAGGAGAGAAAAAACGAAGCAAGATCATAGTCTTACCTTATGAAGAGGTAAATCTTTAATATAATCCCTAATTTAACTCTTATCCGTCTCCAGATCTAAAAATATAGGAAATTTCGTGCAGAACGTAAATTACAAATTTGAGGCCTTAAATCACATCAAAAAGAAAGGAAAAGCGAAGCAAAAGCATAGAATAATAATAAGGAGACATACCTCTAAAAATATTTGGAAACAAAATCGCCCCCCCCAAATTTTGCAAAAATATTGTCCGCCACGACTCTAGCTAGCTGAACTGCGCTCAGACAAGAACCTGTGAAGGTTATATATACACTTGTTTTCACATACGGTCGATATATGAAACCACATGTGTATTTTAACAGGTGGTCCGTAAAACATAACCACCTTAGATATTGTCTATTATCACAGGTAGTTTTCTATATAAACCGCCTGTATAAAGAAGTCTATTTTTACGGGCGGGTTTTTAACAAAAACCACCTGAGATATTGTCCATTTTCACAGGCGGTTTGTAAGTACGGTCACCTGTAAAAATCCGTATGTTTTTACAGGTAGTTTTGTTTTACGGACCGTCTGTGATACTAAATTATCACAGCTGGTTTTTAATTCATTGGACATCACATGCTTTTTTTAAAAAAAACAGATCGCCTGTACAAGAAATAGGAGGCGCCTCTGAAAATACTTTTTGTATTAGTGTGATGTTAACTTTCTCCCTAGCTACACAAAAGAGATGGCCGATGGCCAAATATGCGATATGCAGTTAGGGTAATAATTAAGAGTATTTCATTACAAAAAATATTATACCCTTATGTTCATTTGGTATAAGTTTTTTGATTCAATTGAAAAGATTGAGTTTAGAGTTTGGACGTTATTTGGAGATCCTTTGACATGGAAACTACAGAGTGATTAGTGATAGATGGAGGTTAATTTGTAAACTAGGTACTAAGTTTTTTTAAGAGAAGGAAGCAGCAGGGATATCCTACTGCTGAAATAAATTAAATGATAAAAAGATACAGCTAACTGTACAATCAACAGTCCTCAAAGGAACAAATAGAAAATAAAATGTTACTTTATAGTCAGACTAGGCAAGAGACGAGATCGAAGCATTTTTTTTCTAATATCATCTGTCATTCTGTAAGCTTGTAGCCTGCATTCTCCTTGAACATTATTTGCCAGAACGATGTATGCGGGATAATTGCCTGAAAAATCTTACCGTTAAATTTCTTTGCTTACAGATTATCCAACAGGCAATCAATAAAACTTCCATGAAGAAGCCATATCGAAAATCCTTTTTGGCATCTGAGATCATATCCAAGAAGCTGTACTGGCATCTCCAATGAATCCCAATCCAATCCCAACAAACTTTACTGAAATCACATTTGAAAACAAATGCAAGGCCATTTCCTTCGCAGGTCTTGAGCAATGTATACAGCTATAATCATTATTATAAATCTTATACTGTTTTATTCTAAGTAGATTTATAGTGTTAAGCCTGTCCATGAAGTGTAACCAAGCAAAGATTTTGAGTTTGTTGTTGCATTTTGATTTCCAAATATCAGAGAACAAAGTGGGCGGATAAAAGTGTTCAAACGGTCTGTTATAAAATTTCCTCTGACTAATATTTCTAAGATCCCCAGATAAACATCCATTGGTCCTTATCCCCTTCATTGATTCCAAGCTCCTGAATGATTAGTCCTAGCTGCCCCAATTCCTCTAGGGATGGGTCGGGTGGAGGTAAAACCTGCCCGAAACAAAAGAGGTTGTGGATAAAATTTGAAACCCGCACCCGCGCCCGCGATAGAGAATTGGCACCCGCACCCTATGGGTGTGACTTTTTTATAAACATACTACAAGTCCAATAAATAAGTCTAAAAAATATCCATTTTGAATGGTAATGCAACAAAAAACTAAGTTGCTTATAAAGATTGTAAATATAGCTTGCGATAAGTAATATGAAACAATTAAATTATAGAAAACAATCAAATTTGACTTTAAAATTATAAACATAAATTATTTTTGTTGGAGTGTGAGCTGCGACACTCCCGGCCTGCTCCGAAGCAGCTCGCGAGGTTCTTTTTTTTTGGAGGGGGCTTGGCGCCCTTCGCGACCTGTGCTCGAGGGAGCGGATGAACACATGGATTTACGTGGTTCGGGCCGCCGGAGCGTAATACCCTACGTCCACGGGTGTGCTTGTTCTATTGGTTGAGCGTGAGCGCTTTTGCGTTGTGTGATCTTGAGGGCGTGGAATCGGAACCCTTTGCAGGGTGGTCACCCCGATCCTTTTATAGTTCAAGGCCGGAGTGGTTACAATGAGGCCTGGGGCCCGACAGGTGGCCCCGAAGCTTTGAGTATCCTATACACGACCTAAGGCTTCGTCCTCTGAGTAGAGTGGCCGGCGGGGGAGTTAAGTCCCTCCGTCCGGCGCGCTGAGCGCCCCTGACCGCGTGTCAGGTGATCATGAAGACGACATCTTGTCGCTGCGTCTTCTCACCCTGCTTGGGTGGCATCGTGCCGTTGTCATGCCTTCGCCTGTCTTGTCACCGTACTAGCGAACAAGCAGAGGACGGAGGCGTGCGGAGTGTGCCATGCTTCTGGGGAAGCCACGAGCCTTGAATGCAAGGTCTGACAGCGCACTTTCTTCTTGACCTCGTCGTCCCACGACCCATGAGTTGTCGTGGGGCACGTGGAGGCTCCAAAGCTCTCCTCAGCGGGGAGGAGGCTCGGAGCTAGGAGACACGTGGCGGCTCCGGACCTCACCTCAGCGGAGAGGCTCTGGCCGGAGCTCGGGTCATGTGTCTGCACCGGAGCTGTCCTCAGCGAGGAGGCGGCTCGGAGCCCGAGGACACGTGGCAGCTCCGGACCTCACCTCAACGGGGAGGCTCAGACCAGAGCCTGGAGCATGTGTCAGCACTGGAGCTCTCCTCAGCGGGGAGGCGGCTCGGAGCCCAGGGACACGTGGCAGCCCCGGACCTCACCCCAGTGGGGAGGCTCGGACCGGAGCCCAAGGCATGTGTCGGCTCCAGAGCTCAAGCGAACACGGTAGCCCCAGGGCTGACCATGGGGCCCAAGGCACGTGGCTTATTTTGGGGCCCGCCTCAGCAGGGAGGCAGGGCCCATGCCGTCTTTTACCCACTACGTGGGGGTACCCAGTCTGCAAAGTACCGACAGTGGCCCCCTGGCCTAGTTCGAGGGAGGCATCGAGCCTGCACGTGGGGCCCCCATCTCTCCCGCGTGGTGGTTTTGAACCTGTACTTTGGAAACCGAAGCGGTGGCGAGACTTTCGTGTAGTGGACGAGTGGTTGAACCGAGGAGACGAAAAGTTTGCACGTCCTTGGCATAGTGGGCGTATTCAGTCAAAGCAGCAGCGTGTCATTGTGTTTACTCCTGACTTGACGGGTCACGACGATGCACTCGAGGGGTTGCCTCGGGGTAATTATTGCGGCAGCCCATAGGCTGCAGGAATACCGTGCTGCTTCCCTCGAGAATCTCCGAACGTTACCGAGTTTCTACTCGCCTATCCCGCCAGTGTCTGACTGGTGGACCTGGGTCCTACCTGTCATTGGTGGTGGTGAGTTCTAAGGCGACGTGCTAGAGGGGTTGCTAAGTTCCTTAGTTGTCTTGTATCCCCTTTTGTACGCCAGAACTCTGTTATTAATGAAAGTATCTTTGTTTCAAGTCTTTCATTGTCCTATGTCGTAGATGTAGACTTCGGACCCTTGGCAGTGCAAGGGTCCAGGATGACTTAGCCAACGTGGGTAGCTCCTTTCCCGATGTCTCGAGCTTGTTCCTCTGGGTCCTTAGCAGCGTAAAGGCCCAGGGTGCTTCGGCAGTGTGACTACCACTCCTTCCGGATCCTCGGCAGCGCAAGGATTTGAAGGAAGTTTGAACCTTGTCCCCAGTCCTTTCCAAGGAGACACATGGCAGCCCTGGACACCTGGGAGGAGGAGAGACTACACCCGGAGCCCAGGACACGTGCCTGCACCGGAGCTGTTCTCGGCGGGGGGGGGGGGGGGGGGGGTCTTGGGGGGCAGCTCGGATCCTAGGAACACCTGGTAGTTCCGGACCCCACTTTGCAGGGAGACCGTGATCGGAGCCCGGGGCATGTGTCAGTACCGGAGCTGTTCTCAGCGGGGAGGAATCTCGGAGTTTGAGGACACGTGATAGTTCCGGACTTCGCCCAGCAGGGATGCTTAGGACCGGAGCCTTGGGAACTCGCCGGTTCTGAAGTTCAAGCGCACGTGATAGCCCCAGAACTGACCTCGGGGCCTAGGGAAAATGGCTTGCCCATTTGCAGTTGATATGCTTGAGGAAGCACAAACTGTAAAGGGGATATGCCCGCGGCGCGTGTGTGCTTCGAGGCTACCCTCAGTGGGGTGGAGACTCCGATCCAGGTGACATGTGGCAGCTCCGAGTTCCACCTCAGCAGGGAGGCTTCGGACCGGAGCCCAGGGCACGTGTCTGCTCCGGATCTGTCCTCAACAGGGAGGCGGGTCGGAGCCATGGGACACGTGGCAGCTCCGGACCTCACCTCAGTGGGGAGGTTCGAACCAGAGCCCGGAGCACATGTCAGCACCGGAGCTCTCCTCGGCAGGGAGGCGTACGTGTCGTCTCCGGAGCTCAAGCACACGTGGTAGCCTCAGGGCTGGTCTTAGGGCCAAGGGTACGTGGCTTTGCCCGTTTACAGTTGATGTGCTTGAGGAAGCACAAACTGTAAAGGGGGAATGCACAGGACAAGACAAAATTTTCTCACTTTAGGCTCTTCATCAAAGGAGGAAACAAACCGTGTTAGAAGGCAGCGACCCATCCCAGATGTTGAGAGTGTTAGGACTCCTCCGGGACTTAGTTTTTCTAAGCTTTGTACGTGGACACTATGACACCCTTTTTGGAGAAAACAGGACCCTATCACTGTGCTAAACATAGAACATGCGGAGGTGTTCTATGTTCCAAGCATTGGGAGAGGTACCCTATCCTCTGTGGTTAGGCGCACGCACCCGGGACGGCATACTTGTGTTACTCGGAAGGGGCTTTCCTAGCTGGGGGAGAGTTTGTTCCCACCTTCTCGAGAAAGTATCCGCCGCAGTACCAGGTCGCCCACCTCGAGCTGTCTTCTCCGCACGAACGGCTGCTGATAACGCTGGAGCACTTGACGATATCGGGCGTTTCGGACAGCTGCTTGCCACCTTCACGCCGGAGCTGGTCCTGCATGGCTTCGTCGTACACTCAGACACGGGATGAGCCCATGGTGATTTCTAGGGGAAGGACGGCCTCAGCCCCATACACCAGGAAGAAGGGTGTTTCCCCTGTCGAGCGATTGAGAGACGTCTGGCTAGCCCACGGTGTGCACGGAAGCTCTTCAACCCAATTGGCAGCTGTAACTGGGCTCCTGATACCACTTGTCACAGCTCTGATACCAGCTGTGAGGGACCGGACCGACGCCCCGTCGACAACAGGACCTCGTTGCATGGTGCCGTGATATGCGGCACCCGACAGCACATGGGTCGAAGAAACACATCACATTACATAAATCCTCGCGGAAGCGTACAAAAGTGTTTTACAAATACTTATCTCAAATAAGCTACAGCGGAAGACTATCACTCTCACGACTCATTTCTAAACTAGCAACAAAGAAACCGCCCAGCCTGCGGACGTTTCTTACTAGCAACACGAAGAACAATTTGCAGCAGCGAGGATGCTCTTTGAGTAAACACTCAGAGGTCACCGAGTCTCATAGGCATCCCTTTTCTTAAGCATGAAGTCAAATACCTGCAAAACAACTCGGATAGCATCCGTGAGCATAACGCTCAGCAAGACTTAACTGTCACCCTAAACATGAAACTCTATGTGAGGTTATGAACCTAAAATAGGATGTCATAAGCATAACTAAACTCGCCTAAAAGTGAATCCTTACTTTCAGGTTTTAATTGCAGCATTTTAAGTAACCTTGGGCACGCCACATCTGAAGTCCACAATCAAACAAGAAACGCTTTTCCCAGATGTAAATTGTTCATGGCATAAAAGAATCGAGTTGGCACTAGCCTATTCATCAAGATCCAATACAAAGCTAGTATGAAACTTCAAACCAATGCGATTACTTCCTTTCTCATGCAAGTTTTTACTACATCACGACCGTGAGAACAAGTATGCTCGGTCCATTCCGCGAGCGACGGTGATTCGAATCAATAACACCCGGACTACACGACACGTACGCCCGTACTCGATGTTGCCTACAGAAGCCATCACTGACGTCGTACGCGGCAGCCTTTCTCCCGTTTCACCCCCGTTGAATCGATCAAGTCGCCCCATACAGTAGCCACTCTCATGGTGCACCTACCAACATGAGATGTCATGAGAATGTTCCCCACATACTACACACCGGCCGTCCGCCTGAGGCGACCCAAAACGGCCCCACGACAGCCTCCCGAGGTACATCGGTTTACTGGGTCCCATAATACCAGCATGAGTCCGGTACACAACTCAAACTTGTTCAACAGGGCCGTGTACGGATCGGTCCTTGACCGACACGAACAGGTCTATAGCACCCAGGCTCCTATGTTCTGCTGCCCCTACAACCTTCCGGTCTCAACTTTAACTTGCTAATTCATTTTTGAACCAATCCCGTATGCCCCTGTTGTTCCTGAACCTGCGAGTAGCATCTCACCACTCGACTTCTACCGAACCTTACTTAAACATGGCAGTTCTACATGGTGTAAGGACACCTACCCAATACTCCATGGGTCATTTGGCTATGCAAGAGGAGTATCAAACACTAGACCTAATGCACAATTCATATCTTAACTGAAAGTGAATACAAAGTAAAAACTTAAATATGTTAAATGCAAACAGAGCTTGCCTGTTTTGCAGGGTAGTCGTATATAATCAGTTAGTGTCCTTGTTGATCCACCCTTGACTCTTCGGAGCTTGATCCACTTCAATAAATCACTCCTTTGAATCCCCTTCGTGGTGATTCCTATTGAAATGCATATGCACATGTTTTATAGAATGTAATGGAAAGAAGTTATAGAATGGAGTTCTTAGGAACAGAGGTTGTGTGGAAAAACTAAGACTGGCTTGGTTTGCCTATATTGTGCAAAGAAACAAAAATGATCTACTTGATCTTAATGTCCTAGCTATACCCCAACTACTTTCCCTAATGATCATAATAGATGAGCTGAAAGAATTGAAGGCAACTGGAGAACAAGAACTCCAATGGCCTCCACACTTCTACAGCAGGTCCTATACTACTAGAGATTTAGCTTGCCAAATTGCAGCTAATGTGAAGTCAAATTGTGTTCTCCATAATTCTCACAAAGTCCTTCATGTATTCCCACCCATACATAAGTATGGAGAATAAGCACAGGGAGTTCAAGGGCTCAACTTGAGCTGATAATTTACCTGTGAGTTCTTGGTCACATGAAAGTAATCTGATCCAAAATTCAGCCCTTTTACTTGAGTAGTTCTTCCAGAACAATTCCTTAAGCATTCCTACTCAAAAGAATTAATTCTGAAGTAATGTGCATTTTCATGCTCAATGGAGTGAACTAAAATTTCAAGTATGTCTCAGGAAGCTTGCTTAAATTTTCCTATGATTTTTGGAGCTATGGATTGCCCAGAATAGATTTTTGAAGTGGGAAACAATTTCTGAAAATGTTTCTGGACTCTTATGAACACAGCAGTTTGTATTTAGCAAATTCCTACTCAAATGATCCTCAAATGAGCTGAAAAGTTGCTAGAATGTCAGCAATATGCTAAAGAATGATCTGGCAAAATTTGAGGATTTTTTGATAAACCAAACTCCCTCAATAATTCTTTTACAAAAAACCTTCAAAGAATTTTCCAGAATACAATATTGAATTTCAAACAAATCTGAGTTCATATTTGGATAGAACTCTGAAAGATGAATCCAACCCAATTGGAATCACTTAATTTGGAGGTTTCTACAAGGAGCTATGATTTTCCAAAGTTTGAGCCATCACTGGAATTGTTTTCCTACTGAAAATTCCACTGGACCTGCTTATTCAAATGCCAGCCAATCGGAACTGGGCCACACCGGGGCCACAGCTTTTCAGCGCGCCAGCACACGGGGTCCCAGCCACACCTGATCACGGATTTAAATTCTGAGCTGCTGACAGCCGGGGCCCACCCCTTCGTCTTCCTCCTCCGGCTTCTTTCCCGCGCCCACGCGTTCCCCCTCGCCGGAGCAAGTCAGTGCTCGCCGGCTGGCCGTTCCCGGCCACCGTCCGAGCTAAAACTCGCCGCCAGTGCGTTTAGGACCCCGAGGAACATGATGGTGAGGTGCTTTGGGACTGCCGATGACCGGAAGATGGCCGGCGACGTGTGGCGGCCTCGATGGAGGTTCGGCGCCGTCGGCCGTGTGTTCTCACCCGCCAAAATCTGTACCGACGAGCTCTACAGCACCAGTGCACCTCTAGGAAGCTCCGCAAGGCCTCAAAGGTGCTAAAAATGGCTGTAAGGTTGTCGGCACCATGTGACCGATCATGTCAGCCATGAACGCCTTCGATCGAGCTCAAAATTCGTCGCACCTAGCTGGTTTCATGCAACGGATGCTAAAAGGAAAACGATCGCCGGCTAGTCCAGCGTCTATGTGCCAAGTTGGATGACCTAATGAGGATCAGAGAGAGGAAATTCAAAGAAATCGTACCGGATGCTCGGGTTGAAGCCGCCGGAGCAAAATCTGGAAATTCCCAGTCGATGCTTCACGGTTGGCTCCACAAATTGGAGGAGAGCAGCACGGTGGCCGTGCGCTCCCGTTGCCGCCCTCGCATGGTCGTGAAAACTGCTGTGGCGAGCTGCCCACGTGCGCCCTGTCATCGGTTGAAGCTAGGTCGCCGCTGTGGCGGCGGTTCTCGGGCACAGGAGGCCGGAGCTCGCTCATTTCCGGGTCAGGGAGGTGGAGGCTGAGCTCGTGTTGTTGTTTAGCCGCTCGTGGAGGGAAGAGCGCGGTTGTTTCCTCGGTTTCCCGAGCAAGCCGAGGCAGGGGAGGTGAGGCACTCGGTTCTGTGCGTGCGCTTGCGAGGAGGAGAAAGAAATCGTGTCTTTGCTCGGGCTGAGGAGAGGATCACGTTGAAGAAGCGAATGGAAAGGATCTGGGCGCCAGCGCGTGGAAAAATTGAATCAGCTGGTGGTTCTGCCGATGCCCCTGGTGGCTCCACGGTGACAACTCTCAGTGAGCTGAAAACAGAGCCAGTCAACAGTTTGCTTCACATGCAAGTTTCTCTCAATTTCAGTCTATGACATGTGGGTCCCTCCCCACCTTTTTCCTCTCAAATATCTCCTCATGTTAATCCTCCCAACTCCCAAAATTCTGAGTTTAAAAGCTGGGCAAGAATTTGAATTCTCCAACTTCAGTTCTGAATTTGTATAGCAAATTTGAATTCGGATGGAATTTGAAAATGCTTCTCTTTAACTCCTTTTTGAGCCCACCCTACAAATGAAAAGTTTGGCATCAAACTCTTCCCCACCATTTCCAATTATATGGCTGCACGTTTATTCAAAGTTTTTGGCCACCACATGTGTGAACTTTGAATTTCAAATCTGATTTTCAAACTTACATGCAAGAGGCATTTAACTGCTTATGGTTCAACACTTTCAAATAGAAATGTGAGCCTCATTTTGGATGGTCATCCATGTATTACTTTGCATGAAGAAACGTTTTGGCAAGTCCCATTTTCATGTCTTTGCTACCAATATGAACTCAAACCTTAGTTTTATTCATGTACATGTTTTGGGACTTTTACATTCCTCCCCCTTAAAAGAATCTCGTCCCGAGATTACAAAAGGAGAACGAGACGGGAGGGGTAATTACAAACTATACAAAGCTAAAAGTTCCGGATAGTTGGTGCGGAGGTAATCTTCACTTTCCCACGTCGCCTCTTCCGCGGTATGATTACTCTACAGCACCTTGAAAAATCTGATCGTCCGGTTCCGGGTCACCCGGGTCTTTTCATCCAAAATCTGAACCGGTCGCTCGGTGTAAGTAAGGTCCGGTTTCAATTCGTCGATTTCCTCGGTGCGGACAGCAGCGGTGAATTTGAGGCTCTTCCGCAGCTGTGACACATGAAACACATCATGAACACCCGTTAGACTTACCGGTAATTCCAGCCAGTAGGCTACGGGTCCGCACTTCTCCGTGACAGCAAAAGGACCAATAAAGCGGGGAGCGAGTTTCCCCTTTACACCAAACCGGTGAATTCCCTTCATCGGAGATACACGAAGATAAACGTGCTCTCTGATGTCAAAATGCAAAAGCCTACGCCGTTGATCAGCGTAGCTCTTCTGTCGAGATTGTGCAGCCTTCAAGTTGTCTTGTATCAACCGAACTCGGTCTTCGGCTTCGTTCACAAGATCAATCCCAAACAGAACTCTTTCGCCGGACTCACACCAATTCAGTGGTGTGCAACACTTCCGGCCGTAGAGAGCTTCATACGGTGCCATTTTAATACTCGCTTGATAACCATTGTTGTATGAAAACTCCGCCAACGGTAGGTGATCATCCCAATTCCTACCGTGGTGGATGGCACACGCTCTCAACATGTCCTCCAGCACTTGGTTCACCCTCTCAGTTTGTCCATCGGTTTGAGGATGATACGCGGAGCTCCTAATCAGCTTGGTGCCCAACGAGGCATGCAGCTGTTCCCAAAAATGAGCAACAAACAGCGCACCTCGATCTAAAATGATGGTCTTTGGGATACCATGTGAGCATATAATTCTGGAGATGTATAACTCTGCATATTGCCTTGCTCGATAATGAGTGTTCACCGGTATGAAATGAGCCGATTTCATCAACCGGTCAACGATCATTCATATCGAGTCATGCTTCCGGGATGTGAGCGGTAATCCGACGATAAAATCCATACTCACATCCTCCCACTTCCATGCCGGTATCTTCAAAGGTTGTAGTGGTCCGACTTTCCGCATATGATCAGCCTTGACCTGTCTACACGTATCACACTCGGATACGTATTCTGCAATTTCCCTCTTCATCCTCGTCCACAAAAATTTCTGTTTCAAATCTTGGTACATCTTGTTACTTCCGGGATGAATGGAAAAGTTCGACAGGTGGGCTTCATCTAAGATATTTTTCCAGAGTTTCATATTACGTGGTACCACTATAGGGTCGTTGAACCATATTGTACCATTCTCATCCTTCCGGAAACATTTCACCTCTCCGTTGTCTAGTCTTCTCCGTATGTGAGACATACCTTTGTGTCGTCTTTGAGCCTCAACAATCTCTTCATGGATTGTTGGAATGAGCACGAGATTATAAAGCGCGCCATACGGGATGACACGGAGACTTGGTTCTTCATCTTCCAACTCAGCAGTCGCCAAGTTGTAAACGTGGGCTTTCCGACTAAGCGCGTCGGCAACCATGTTGGCTTTACCCGAATGATAGTGGATCTCAATTTCATAATCTTTTATGAGCTCCAACCATCTCCGTGGTCTCATATTCAGCTCCTTCTGCATGAAGATATACTTCAGTCTTTTATGATTGGTGTAGAGGTGAACAAGATTACCCAGTAGATAATGCCTCCACATCTTTAACGCCAACACCACTGCAGCAAGCTCGAGATCATGAGTTGGATAATGCTGCTCATGGTTTCGCAGTTGACGAGACCCATAGGCGACTACACACCCTTCTTGCATAAGAACACAGCCGAGACCGATGCCAGATGCATCACAGTATACATCAAATGGCTTCGTCGTGTCCGGCTGAGCAAGAACTGGAGCTGTTGTGAGATGTTTCACGAATGTGGCTTCACATGCCACATTCCACATGTATTTATTGCCCTTCTTCAGCAGCTCCGTCATTGGTTTAGCAATTTTTGAGAAGCTCAGAATGAACCTCCGATAATACCCCGCTAAACCTAGGAAACTTCAGACCTCGTGGACAGATTTGGGAGATTCCCACTTCAGCACTTGTTCAATCTTGCTGGGGTCCACGGCGATGCCTTCTGCTGAAATAATATGGCCTAGGAAAGGCACTTGATCAATCCAGAACTCGCACTTGCTGAACTTGGCATATAATTGGTGCTCCCGCAACCGTTGTAGCACGATGCGCAGATGTTCAGCGTGCTCTTCTTCAGATTTGGAGTAAACCAATATGTTGTCGATGAATACCACAACAAACTTGTCTAACTCCGGCATGAACACAGAATTCATAAAGTACATGAAGTGTGCCGGAGCGTTGGTTAACCCAAATGACATGACGAGGTACTCATAGAGTCCGTATCTCATCGAGAAAGCTGTCTTCGGTATATCCTCCGGTCGGATCTTGATTTGATGATACCCCGACCGAAGATCCATCTTCGAAAATACCTTTGCACCAAAAAGTTGATCGAACAGGATGTCAATGCGGGGCAAAGGATACTTGTTCTTGATCGTGACAGCATTTAAAGGACGGTATTCAACACATAGCCATAGTGTTTCGTCCTTCTTCTTAACGAACAGCGCAGAGCAACCCCAAGGTGAAGAACTTGGTCGTATGAAACCCTTGCTCATGAGTTCATTCAGTTTCTCCTTCAACTCCGCTAGCTCGTTAGGTGCCATCTTGTAAGGCCTTCGTGAAATAGGCGTTGTTCCCGGCGCAAGTTCAATCTTGAACTCGACGTCTCGTTCGGTGGCATGCCCGGTAAGTCATCGGGAAATACGTCAGAATAATCATGTACCACCGGAATATCTTCAAGTTTAAGCGCTCCCGTGTTGTAGGCCTCTACCATATCTGGGTCTTCGCTGTCTAAAAACAGCGTGTGCTGTCCGTGAATCAGCGAGTCAATCTGGACAGTCCGGTTACCGATATTGAGAATGGCACCGTGATGGTTTAACCAAGACATCCCCAATATTATGTCTCTCTTCTGCCTATACAACATAATTAGCGATTTTGGGTATATTTTTCCGCCCAGACATAAAGCTGCTCGGGACACAATCTGATTAGCAGAGATATTTCCTCCCGGTGAGCGGATAAGATAACTTGTTGTGGGAGTATTGGTGGATAGTTGGTGCTGATCCACGCATGATTTGCTGATAAAATTGTGGGTTGCACCGGAATCAAAAAGTACAAGCACAGGCACGTCTTTGAGAGTGAACATGCCCGCTAACACCGGTGCTCCCTCCGGGACATCCTCAATAGCAAGGTGTTGCACACTCCCGGATTGCAATGCTGTTATATTCCCTTGAGCAGGTGGCGGCATACCACCTGATAATAATGGTTGTCTGGTGTTCAGCAACTTCTCCCGGCACTCTTGCCTAAAATGCCCAGAACGGTGGCAATAAGAACACGGAGGTGTCCTCGATTCTTCGTTGACTAGTGATTGAGAAGTTGATGTACATGGCTGCAGCAATGATGCAACAGGTATCCTTCTTTGCTGCGGCACGGTTGTTGCTTCAAGACATGATTCTTGGGCAGGAAATCTGTACAGAGTTGATCTCACTGGTACATGCCGTATTTCATCGCATGGTGTGTGATACACCACATGGTATTTGCGAGGAACAACTGGTGTGTCTTCTTGCATATCATCCCGGTCCCTCTTCTCTGTTTGACACTCAAGTGTCGCTTGTTCTTGCAGCATAGCAGCACTGATCAACTCGGTGTAACTGCCTTGATTGAACAAAGCCAACTTATCTTTTAATGTGGCACTCAGGCCATAAAAGAAATAGTCACACCTTGCAGCTTCGCTCGTCGCATAAGCAGGAGCATATTGTGCCAAAAGGTTAAACCGTTTGACATAATCAAGGACACTCATGTCCCCCTGCTTCAAGTTCCTAAATTCTTGCAGCTGGGCCTTGATAAAACCCATAGGAATGTGACGAGCATGGAATGCTTCACGAAATTCCATCCATTCCACTTGATGGCCCTCCGGAACTGTGGCGAGATAAGCGAACCACCAATTTCCGGCGGCTCCATGGAGCTGTTGAGCTGCAAATAATGTCTTTTGATATTCATCGCACTCAAACACTCCAAACTTGGACTCCATAACTCGAAGCCACGGATAAGCTTCCACTGGTTCATTGGCTTCGGTGAAAATTGGCGGTTGTGTCGCCAAGAAATCCAAATAGACGTTCTGAGGTGGAACGTCCTGTTGCGCACGTTGGAGTAAGCCCTATTGTACCAAGGCTTGGAGTAGTCTTGTGTTCTCTTGACTTGACTCGACCATCTGAGCCATGACATCCGCCCATACCGTTGATGGCGGTGCCCGTGGTAGAGTCGAGTCATCACCGTCTCGGCGAGAACCTTCAGCCCTACTCGGAGAATGAGTACGCACCATACTGCAAAAGAATAATTTTGAGGGGAGTCAAAACTTGACCTCAGCAGTATGTGAAAGTATGTAAAACATGAACATGCTAAAACTTTAGAAAAGCATAACAATACTTCATGTTTACACATCTTTCTAAAGCCAACATAAACAATCCCCCTATTCTGTACAGAACCGATCTTTCTGTACTCAACCCAGATTTTGATCCGGTTAGATACATTTTCATAACTCAAGTTGACTGCCAAAGTTAAATTTAACTTCCGCATCTTTCCAACGAGTACTCACATGCCTCTGGATCATCTCTTAATCAGAAGATATGATTGTTCAAAGTTTACAGAATTTCTGGATAAAATTTGCCAGCGCCTCCTTTGTATGTGGCTGTTTTCATCACAGTTTTACATACAAATGGAGTACAATCCTGAACAAACTATGAACTACAAAATCGTTGCAAGTTTCATAACCTATCCAACGGTGTATTATATGACTCTTAGGTATTTTTCTACAGAATGCTATGGCTAATTTACAGAAAAAGCCAGAGAAGGTTGCAGCTGTTCTGTTTTCTAAACAGTTTGCATTCAACTGGACATTCAACCAATTTGGTGTCTGATTTTGCTCTGGAGGTCTACAGAAAAAGTTGTAGAGAACTTAAAAATATTTCCAGAACTGTATCATACACCTTCATTGGGTCAATCTACACAGAGTTATGCTCTGTCAAATTCCAGCACACTTTCTGCCAGCACAGAGCACTCTGTTTTTGAGATCAAAAGAACCTAGCAATTCCCTTCTTTGAAACTTAGTTCAAATGAATAGCTCTGTAACTAATATGTGCTTTACCACATCCATTTTAAGTTTTAAAAATAGTCATGAATGATTTCTTCATAGGAAAGAAGACTATCCCGTGTAGTACGGTGGCGATGCACCGTAAGACATATGCCAGTACTACGTTGTCTCACCAAAGAAAAACCTAACCGGATTACACCGGCATATACGTATCCTTAGGTGGCACTAAAACGTTCACTCCCAAACGTGTTCTACACGCACTAAGGTTTTCGTGGTTAGTACCTACATAAAACACACTCAATCATCAGGTTCGGCTGCACACCGAACCCGGTATCCATAACAGTTTGTACACCCGGCCGTCATCACTCGCCCAGGTGTTCTCAAGCCAAACACGCCTTGAGCTACGTGTTAATATTACTGACCACGTGACGGGGCCTCCCATACTTGCCCAAAGCACGCTAGGGAAAAGCGTTGCTTAAATACCCCAAACGACATGAAGAGTCGTAGAGGATACTAAAGCGGGTCGGGTTACCTGCCACCCGTGAGGCTCCACCCTTCAGCTTGTGCGCACTGGTGGACAGCGCTTACGTGCACCCCCAAGACATAGAACGTCCCGAGATGCACGATTTTCTAACATAACAAATAGGTTAGCTTGCCACCTTCATCATATGCTAATAATAGTCCTTATGTGGGCCTAGTACCGTTATCTCACCGTATCCTAAGTTTTTAACGTAATATGATGCTCAATCCGTGCTCTGTAACGGGGCTCCTGATACTACTTGTCACAGCTCTGATACCAGCTGTGAGGGACCGGACTGACGCCCCGTCGACAATAGGACCTCGTTGGGTGGTGCCGTGATATGCGGCACCCGACAGCACACAGGTCAAAGAAACACATCACATTACATAAATCCTTGCGGAAGCGTACAAAAGTGTTTTACAAATACATATCTCAAATAAGCTACAGCGGAAGACTATCACTCTCACGACTCATTTCTAAACTAGCAACAAAGAAACCGCCCAGCCCGCCGACGTTTCTTACTAGCAACACGAAGAACAATCTGCAGCGGCGAGGATGCTCTTTGAATAAACACTCGGAGATCCCCGAGTCTCATCGGCATCCCTTTTCTTAAGCATGAAGTCAAATACCTGCAAAACAACTCGGATAGCATCCGTGAGCATAATGCTCAGCAAGACTTAACCGTCACCCTAAACATGAAACTCTATGTGAGGTTATGAACCTAAAATAGGATGGCATAAGCATAATTAAACTCGCCTAAAAGTGAATCCTTACTTTTAGGTTTTAATTGCAGCATTTTAAGTAACCTTGGGCACGTCACATCGGGAGTCCACAATCAAACAAGAAACACTTTCCCCAGATGTAAATTGCTCATGGCATAAAAGAATCGAGTTGGCACTAGCCTATTCATCAAGATCCAATACAAAGCTAGTATGAAACTTCAAACCAATGCGATTAGTTCCTTTCTCATGCAAGTTTTTACTACGTCACGACTGTGAGAACAAGTATGCTCGGTCCATTCCGCGAGCGACGGTGATTCGAATCAATAACACCCGGACTACACGACACGTACGCTCGTACTCGACGTTGCCTACAGCAACCATCACTGACATCGTACGCGGCAGCCTTTCTCCCGTTTCACCCCCGTTGAATCGATCAAGTCGCCCTGTACAGTAGCCACTCTCATGGTGCACCTACCGACATGAGATGCCATGAGAATTTTCCCCACATACTGCACACCGGCCGTCCGCCTGAGGCGACCCGAAAAGGCCCAACGACAGCTTCCCGAGGTACATCGGTTTACTGGGTCCCATAATACCAGCATGAGTCCGGTACACAACTCAAACTTGTTCAACAGGGCCACATACGGATCGATCCTTGACCGACACGGACAGGTCTATAGCACCCAGGCCCCTATGTCTTGCTGCCCCTACAACCTTCCGATCTCAACTTTAACTTGCTAATTCATTTTTGAACCAATCCCGTATGCCCCTGTTGTTCCTGAACCTGCGAGTAGCATCTCACCACTCGACTTCTACCGAACCTTACTTAAGCATGGCAGTTCTACACGGTGTAAGGACACCTACCCAATACTCCATGGGTCATTTGGCTATGCAAGAGGAGTATCAAACACTAGACCTAATGCACAATTCATATCTTAACCAAAAGTGACTACAAAGTAAAAACTTAAAGCTGTTAAATGCAAACCGGAGCTTGACTGTTTTGCAGGGTAGTCGTATATAATCAATTAGTGTCCTTGTTGATCCACCCTTGACTCAACGGAGCTTGATCCACTTCAATGAATCACTCCTTTGAATCCCCTTCGTGGTGGTTCCTATTCAAATGCATATGCACATGTTTTATAGAATGTAATGGAAAGAAGTTATAGAATGGAGTTCTTAGGAACAGAGGATGTGTGGAGAAACTAAGACTGGCTTGGTTTTCCTCTGCTGTGCAAAGAAACAAAAATGATCTACTTGATCTTAATGTCCTAGCTATACCCCAACTACTTTCCGTAATGATCATAATAGATGAGCTGAAAGAATTGAAGGCAACTGGAGAACAAGAACTCCAATGGCCTCCACACTTCTACAGCAGGTCCTATACTACCTAGAGATTTAGCTTGCCAAATTGCAGCTAATGTGGAGTCAAATTATGTTCTCCATAATTCTCACAAAGTCCTTCATGTATTCCCACCCATACATAAGTATGGAGAATAAGCACAGGGAGTTTAAGGGCTCAACTTGAGCTGATAATTTACCTGTGAGTTCTTGGTAACATAAAAGTAATCTGGTCCAAAATTCAGCCCTTTTACTTGAGTAGTTCTTCCAGAACAATTCCTTAAGCATTCCTACTCAAAAGAATTAATTCTGATGTAATGTGCATTTTCATGCTCAATTGAGCGAACTACAATTTCAAGTATGTCTCAGGGAGCTTGGTTAAATTTTCCTATGATTTTTGGAGCTATGGATTGGCCAGAATAGATTTTTGAAGTGGGAAACAATTTCTGAAAATGTTTCTGGACTCTTATGAACACAGCAGTTTGTATTTAGAAAATTCCTACTCAGATGATCCTCAAATGAGCTGAAAACTAGCTAGAAGGTCAACAATATGTTAAAGAATATTCTGGCAAAATTTGAGGATTTTTGGATAAACCAAACTCCCTCAATAATTCTTTTACAGAAAACCTTCAAAGAATTTTTCAGAATACAATATTGACTTTCATACAAATCTGAGTTCATATTTGGATAGAACTCTGAAAGATGAATCCAACCCAATTGGAATCACTTAATTTGGAGGTTTCTACAAGGAGCTATGATTTTCCAAAGTTTGGGCCATCACTGGAATTGTTTTCCTACTGAAAATTCCACTGGGCCCGCTTATTTAAATGCCAACCAATCAGAACTGGGCCATACACGGTCCACAGCTTTTCAGCGCGCCAGCACACAGGATCCCAGCCACACCCGATCACGGATTTAAATTCTGAGCTGCTGACAGCCGGGGCCCACCCCTTCGTCTTCCTCCTCCGGCTTCTTTCCCGCGCCCGCGCGTTCCTCCTCGCCGGAGCAAGTCAGTGCTCGGCGGCTGGCCGTTCCCGGCCACTGTCCGAGCTAAAACTCGCCGCCAGTGCGTTTAGGACCCTGAGGAATACGATGGTGACGTGCTTTGAGACTGCCGATGACCGGAAGATGGCCGGCGACGTGTGGCAGCCTCGGTGGAGGTTCGGCGCCGTTGGCCATGTGTTCTCACCCGCCAAAATCTGTACTGACGAGCTTTACAGCACTAGTGCACCTCTAGGAAGCTCGACAAGGCCTCAAAGGTGCTCAAAAATGGCTGCAAGGTTGTCGGCACCGTGTGACCAACCGTGTTGTCATGAACGCCTTCGATCGAGCTCAAAATTCGTCGCACCTAGCTGGTTTCATGCAACGGATGCTAAAAGGAAAACGATCGCCGGCTAGTCCAGCGTCTATGTGCCAAGTTGGATGACCTAAGGAAGATCAGAGAGCGGAAACTCGAAGAAATCATACCGGATGCTCGGGTTAAAGCCGCCGGAGCAAAATCTGGAAATTCCCCGTCGATGCTTCACGGTTGGCTCCACAAATTGGAGGAGAGCAGCACGGTGGTCGTGCCCTCCTGTTGCCGCCCTTGCTTGGTCGTGAAAACTGCTGTGGTGAGCTGCCCACGTGCGCCCTGTCGTCGGTTGAAGCTAGGTCGCCGCTGTGGTGGCGGTTCTCGGGCACAGGAGGCCGGAGCTCGCTCGTTTCCGGGTCAGGGAGGTGGAGGCTGAGCTCGTGTTGTTGTTTAGTCGCTCGTGGAGGGAAGAGAGCGGTTATTTCCTCGGTTTCCCAGCAAGCCAAGGCAGCAGAGGTGAGGCACTCGGTTCTGTGCGTGCGCTTGCGAGGAGGAGAAAGCAATCGTGTCTTTGCTCGGGCTGAGGAGAGGATCATGTTGAAGAAGCGAATGGAAAGGATCTGGGCGCCAGCGCGTGGAAAAATTGAAGCAGCTGGTGACGCTGCCGATGCCCCTGGTGGCTCCACGGTGAAAACTCTCGGTGAGCTGAAAACAGAGCCAGTCAACAGTTTGCTTCACATGCAAGTTTCTCTCAATTTCAGTCTATGACATAAGGGTCCCTCCCCACCTTTTTCCTCTCAAATATCTCCTCAGGTTAATCCTCCCAACTCCCAAAATTCTGAGTTTAAAAGGTGAACTAGAATTTGAATTCTCCAACTTCAGTTTGAATTTGTATAGCAAATTTGAATTTGGATGGATTTTGAAAATGCTTCTTTTTAACTCCTTTTCGAGCCCACCCTACAAATGAAAGGTTTGGCATCAAACTCTTCCCCACCATTTCCAATTATATGGCTGCATGTTTATTCAAAGTTTTTGGCCACCACATGTGTGAACTTTGAATTTCAAATCTGATTTTCAAACTTACATTCAAGAGGCATTTAACTCCTTATGGTTCAACACTTTCAAATAGAAATGTTTGCCTCATTTTGGATGGTCATCCATGTATTACTTTGCATGAAGAAAAGTTTTGGCAAGTCCCATTTTTCATGTCTTTGCTACCAATATGAACTCAAACCTTAGTTTTATTCATGTACATGTTTTGGGACTTTTACAGCAGCATGCTTTTTCAAGCTGTTGTAGGTGCGCGTCTTGAGTCCCCTGAGAATCTCGGCGTTGGCTCTTTCGGCTTGACCATTACTCTCTGGGTGAGTAATGGAAGCATAGCAAACTTGGATACCGAGGTCTTCACAGCAGTCTTGGAATACTGCACTGGTGAACTACATCCCGTTGTCAGTGATGATTCTGTGCGAGACCCCGAACCGGCAGACGATTGACTTGATCAACTTGGCTGCTGACTGCTTGTTGATGGTTACTACAAGGGTAGCTTGCGGCCACTTGGTGAACTTGTCTACGGCGATATAGAGGTACTGGTACCCTCCGATGGATCTGTGGAATGGTTCCAGGATGTCCAGCCACCACACAGTGAAGGGCCATGAGGGCGGGATCATCTGCAGCGTCTGCGCTGGTGTGTGAATTAGCTTAGCGTTGAACTGGCACACCTTGCATCTCCAAACAAGGTCGACAGCATCCTGGAGAGCTGTCGGCCAGTAAAAGCCATGCCGGAAGGCTTTCCCGATCAGCATGCGGGAACTTGCATGGTTCCCACACTCGCCTCCATAAATCTTGTAAGGGCTCAAGTTTTGCATACACTCAAAGTGTTCATCACCCCACACACACACACACCCTCATTTGAGGAAGTTTTATGAACATCTTTGAAGAGAAAGTAAACACCATCAACATAGTCATTAGATGATAAACTCACAAAATGCTAAAGTGGTACTTCCCACATGCATCATATAGGGGCTGAGAATATGAAAAACTTCTACACCTTGCTATGAATGCTCATGCCAAATCTCACCCAAATGCTAGTTTGAACTTAAATTCAAATTCAAACTCCTTTCATCCCATGAATTCAAAAGTGGGATCCATATTCACACACAGCACATTTTATGAGCTCACACACCCATTTCCACTCCATTTGGAGTTAATCTAGACATGAGCTAATTTGGCTAAATTCAAATCAAATTTGAATTTCAGTTCACATGTGCTGCAAATTCAATCAAACCAATTCTACAATTTGATCATTTTGCAAACCAAATCCCAATTTAGGTGAATGATCAAATGACCAAGGGTAGGAAGGTCTCTACTGTTTCGAGCAGTGGGGAAATTGAATTTTAGAGGTTAAAATTTGAAGTTGGGGCCCTCTTGGCAGTCACCCATTTGGAGCAAACCGACTGAAGACCGAGTACATGGTTTCCCGGGCTGCAGCTGAGAGCGCCACCGAGCCAAAGTGCCCGCCAGCAGCTGCTTCGCTCGCACGCGCTGGAGGCCACAATTCAGCGTCCTTACCCGGCGCCCGAACCCCCTCTGGGATATTTCACCGATCACAGCCGCTTGCATCGTCCACGAACGAAAGAACCTTGCCGCTCACCCGTACCCTCTGTGCCACCGTCGACCGGCCAAAGCAACGGCTGTCATGCCGAGCTGAGGTCGCACCCGAGGTCACGGATCCTTGCTCGACGTTCTCGCACCGGTTCTAGACCGTGACCGACCTTCCTCGAGCCCCACCGCGCCATTTCTTCGTCCTCAGTTCAACCCGAGCTTCCGCCACGGGAACAACTCGTCCGGCCACCACAGCCCACCTTTCCCCAAGCTGTGAACAGCAAAAAGGTTCGTCATAGTTCCCTCTTCCGTTCCTGCAAGCTCCGGCGGCGTGACATGAGCTGCCGTCGCCGGAATTTCACGGTTTTGCGCCGGTGTACAAAAGAGGCCGCCGGACCACTTCGCAAAATTCATGCTACACCCCGCACCACTCATCACCTAACTTAGAGAACTACTTCTATACGTCCGTGCGAGTCCATAGGATCAGGAACTTCGGAGAACCATCGGGTATAGCCACTATTCTTCGAGTTTTGCTAGTATTTCCGATTTCCGACCTAGTGCGCACGGTGACATACAAGTTGGGGCCGTTTCCGAGCTCACTTGAGTTCATGACGACTTTCCTAGGGTGCACTGATGCTCTACGACTTTTTGCTCGATCCTTTGGGGTGCTAGGAAGCCCAGCCGACACGGCCGAAGTTCTTCTGAAGCCGCCGCTTGTGAGGGCCCGGACCCGATCAGGGGGCTGTGCCGCCCGCCCGGGAATCGCATTGGGTGGTGCCGTGCAATGCGGCACCCAACAGCACACATAATAAAGTATCATATTACATAAATCAAGAGGAAGCTTACAAAGTGTGAATTTTACAAATACTTCTCAAAATAATCTACAGCGGAAGACTGATACGACTCACGTGTCATATCTATGCTAAGCAACAGAGAAGATGTCCAGCCCGCGGACCCTTCTCGCTAGCAACACGCTCACAATAGCAGCAGCAGGGGTTGCCATTAGTTCACCACTCGGAGAATTCCGAGTCTCATCAGACACCCATAAATTTTAGCGTAGTGTTATTACCTGCAAAACAACTCATGCAGCATCCATGAGCATAAAGCTCAGCAAGACTTAACCGTCACCCTAGTCATGAAACTCTACATGCTGAAATTAGAGGGCTGAATATAGGAGTTTGCACAAAATATGAACTTGAGCTAAAGGCGAGTCCTTATTTCAAGTTTTAAGCAACTTTTATAGCCCTCGCACAATTTACATCGATACTCCACAATCAAACAAGAAACGCTTCATCTCGATGTCACTTGCCCGAGGTGAAAGTAACTTTAGTGAGCTACCCTATACCCATACAGACCTTGCGCCATCAATGTCGAGACTCCACAATCAAACAAGAAACGCTTTGCCTCGACGCTACTAGCCCAAGGTGGAAAATAAATTTAGTGAAGGTGTCGATCATCCCTCGTCTCCAATATGAGGATTACTCACAAAGCATATTAACTTTTTCCCAGTTTATTACTACGTCACGACACAGAGAACAAGTATGCTCACTACCGCGAGCGACGGTGATTCAAATAAAAAATACCCGGCTGACATGACACATACACCCGTCCAAGACCAGTGATCAACCAATCCCATCAACGTCGTATGTGGCAACCTTTCACACGACACCCAAATATCGAACTGGTCCCACCGACTTGGATTAAGTCTCACTACGGCAAACCCTCGTCGAGCCGACTTCTCTATCCTTTCAGCATTTGCATAAGACGGTGGGGATTGCCTCGACACCCAGGTTAACATGTTACATCGGTTTCCTGGGTCCCATATAGCCAGTATGCATCCGGTACACAACTCAAACTTGTCCCACAGAACCGCACACGAGAACGGGCCTTAATCGACTCAGACATAGACTAGGTTCACATGACCACATCCTTGAGCCTTCCATCCACTGCCCAGTCTCCATTCCCATCTATGAGGATCAATTCCCAACTCTTCCGATTGATCCCCCTTAATCCCTGTTAACGAGTAGGAAACTGTCTACTCGAGTTATGCCTCTTTTAATCCACTTTTGTTAACTTGAGATCAGCAGTTATATCAATTGATAACCTACTCTACATTAAACTCCAGGGTTTTCTGGGTCATGCATTTGGAGTGTTATACCATCTAGACTTAATGCAATAAACAAAATGCTAGAAATTATAAAGTGAATACAAATAAAAACTTGTAAATTTCGATGCAAACCGGGGCTTGCCTTTGTTTTGCAGGGGACTAATATATAAGGTTCAGTTAGTGAAGACCACTGAGGCTTGATCACTTGCTTTCCTCCTTCTTGATCTCTACTCCGATTGTTTCAAATTCTTCAAATAGATGCTACACGTTATGAATATGCATATGGATTTAATTGTAAATATTTTGCTAACAAGTTCTAATGACAAGTTTAAAAACTGGAACTCTGTTTAAGAATTTAAAATGACACTGGTGCTATGGTTTGGTTTGGGTTAATCAACATCATTAAGTGCTAAGTGTTCTCCCCACCCATATTTTGAGCACCTAAGGAGGTTAAACAGAACAGGGGTGATCCAGAACTCCAATGGAGCTGAAACTTTTCATGTGAGTTCCTTGTCACAATAAAGTCATCTGGACAAAAAATTAGCACTTTTCATTGATTGTTTTGTTCCGAACAATTCTCTAAGAAATTAAGCAAAAAGGAATTAATTCTGAAGTAACTCACATGTTCATGCCAAACTTAGTGAACTACAATTTCAATTATAGTTCATAGGACCTGCAGGAATTTGCCTAGGATTTTTGGAGCAAAGAATCATCCAGAAATAAATTTCCATGTTTTGGAAATCCTCTGAAATTATTTCTGTATCCAATTGAACACAGCAACTTAAAGTCTGACTTCCCTTAATCAAATCAACTCCAAATGAGCTGAAATTTTACAGGACTTCACTAATATCCTAAAGAATATTCTGGCAAAGTTTGAGGATTTTTGGATGAACCAAACTCCCTCTAAAATTCTTTTGCTGAAAAGATTTAAAGGATTTTCCAGAATTAAATAATGACTATCATACAAATTGGGTTGCATATTTGGATATAGTTTTTCAACCTGAATCCAACCCAATTTGAATCACTAAATTTGGAGCTTCCTAGCAAAAGTTATGAGGTTCTAAAGTTTGGGGAAATTCTGGAATTCAATTTAATCGGTAAAAGTTCAAATCTGTGACAGAGGGTCCGGCTACCACGTGTCACCCCCTCGGCTAAACCACACGGGGCCACAGGGTCTCTCCCGTGCTGTCACAACCCGATCCCGTGCAACAGAAAATTCCACCCCTATTCACCGAGCAGCTGACATGCGGGCCCGGTCCCATCGTCGTCTACCTCCAGCTCCCGCGCCCGCGCGCCGCCGGGCTCACCGGAGAGGCACTAAACTCTGACATCCTGCCATCTCCCGAGCTCTCCCTCGCCGCTAGGGCCTAAAACCGTGTGCTCAACACGATGGGGGCACTTTCCCCAACCGGCGGTGGCTCTAACACAACCGGCGACGGTGCGGCGGCTCAGTACAATTTTGGCGACGTCGCCCGGCCCTTCTAGCCCACCAAAGCTTCGGCGGAAGGGCTCTACAGCACCGGTGGATGCTAGGGGAGGTCGAAATGGCCATACAAAAGCTCGGGGAAGGCTCTAACCATGGTTGCACCATGCACCCGACGGCTTCCTCTACAGTCGCCGTTGGAAAACCATCAAATACGCCGGCTACAACTGTATTCAAGCTAGGGTTGCGAAGAAAACTTGTGCGCCATTGAGTCTAGCTCCTGTGAGTGCAATTTGGCGGGCTCTAAGCAAATGGAGATCGAGAATTTGAGGATTTCGTACCCGAGGGTGGTTTTGCACCGGCCGGAAGAAAACCGTGAAATACTCCGGCGACGATCAATCACTTGGCTCAAGCTTTGGAGGTGAGCAGCATGGAGTCTTGGCGCATCCAAGGGCACTCTTTCTCGGCCGTGAAAGGCTCTCTGCAGAGCTGTCCACAAGCGACCTCCGTCCGGTTGCGGTTCGGCCGCCACAGAAACTCGATGAGCGCGGGGTTGTGAAGGCCGAGCTCTCTCGGTTGTGGTCTGAGGAGGCTGTGGAGAAGACCGTGGGGTCGTTTTGCTACTGCCTGGGCATTTGCATGTGAGGGGACGTCGGCTCAGATCGAATCCGGGGAGGAGGCAACCTCTCTTTTGAGATCGTGCGCGGGGAAAACAGAACAGCGACTCTCGGTTCCGTGGGTGAAAAGTAGCACCGCAAGAGATGAAAGTATCATGAGGAGGGTGCCAGCGTGAGGGAAAATGAGCAGGAGGTGGCTCCCGGTGCCCCTTGGTGTCACACGGCGGCAGTTCTGCTCGGGTGAGAAGAAACAAAACAGAGACTTTGCTCTGAACTTCAGCTGGAAGTTTTGCTGCCTCTATGACATGTGGGTCCCACCAGTAAGTCCCCCCTTATTCCTCAAAAGATCTCCAAAATTTGGAAACTGACCAATTCAAATGTTTGGAGTTGAAAACTGAGCTGCATTTGGATAGTTGGGCAAATTTCATCCAAATTCAAATGTGTATTTGAATTCTTTGCACATTTAAGTCCTTTTGGAAAATGGATAGCAAATCCTTTCAAAAATTAATGAAACTTTGCGTACCCACTAATTTGGACCTAAGGAATTCAAATATGCACTCTGATTTCTATGTTAGCTGCTGCAAACAAGAGTTTGAACACGACAGTTTGATTTACCAGTGTGTGTTCCCTCATTTGAAATTTGAGTTGAACATTTAGTTCACAATCTGATTTTTAAACCTTCCCTTGCACCTGAGACTTCAATTCTGTGGGTTTAATCCACCTAGGGTCCAAGCATGTGAGTAACCCCAAGTTTGTTTAGAAAGAACTCTCATGTGTTATCACATGTGGGAAAAAGTTTAAACCAGTCCCCTTTTTCATACACATGACACATATATTTGTGCAAACTCAAGTTTTTTTGTATTCATATTTTTTGGACCTTTACATTCCTCCCTCCTTAAAAGGGAATCTCGTCCTGAGATTACAAAAGAAAGGTGAGGCAGAAGGTAATTACAACGTCTATGACAAAAGTGCCGGATAGTTCTTGTGGATGTAATCTTCACTCTCCCAAGTCGCCTCTTCTGGGGTATGATTACTCCACAGGACTTTGTAAAATTTCAAAGTCCGATTTTGAGTGATCCGGGTCTTTTCGTCGATAATATGGATGGGCTGTTCGGTGTAGGTGAGATCCGGTTGTAATATCTCCATGTCTCCTGAAAGAACCTCTGTCAGTTTCTTCAAATATTTTCTCAATTGTGAGACATGGAAGATGTCATGGATGCCCGATAATGATGGTGGCAGACTCAGACGGTAGGCTACCAGTCCACACCGTTCTGTAATAATGAATGGACCAACAAAACAAGGAGCTAGCTTTCCCTTGACCCCAAATCGATGAATTCCCTTCATCGGGGATATTCGGAAATAGATGTGACCTCCGACTTCAAAATTCAAGGGTCAGCGTCGCTTGTCCGCATAACTCTTCTGGCGAGATTGAGCGGCATTGAGGTTTGCTTGAATAAGCTGGACCCGCTCTCCGGCATCTTTTACAAGATCAATGCCGAAAATCACCCTCTTGCCGGATTCACACCAATCGAGTGGCGTGCGGCACTTCCTGCCATATAGTGCTTCGTATGGTGCCATTTTAATGCTGAATTGGTAACCATTGTTGTGGGAGAATTCTACTAATGGCAAATGGTTATCCCAATTCTTTCCTTGATCTATGGCATATGCTCTCAGCATATCTTCTAAAATCTGATTCACCCTCTCCGTTTGACCCTCGGTTTGAGGATGGTATGCTGAGCTTCTAATTAACTTTGTTCCCAGAGATTCATGTAGTTGCTCCCAGAAACGAGCAACAAATATAGAACCTTGGTCATATGTGATGATTTTGGGGACTCCGTGTAAGCACACAATTCTTGAGAGATACAACTCTGCATATTGCTTAGTTGAAAATCTCGTATTCACTGGGATGAAGTGGGCCAATTTTGTTAACCGATCAACAATCATGCTTTTTGGACGTGAGAGGCAGTCCGACAAAAAAGTCCATACTGATGTCCTCCCACTTCCATGCCGGAATACTTAATGTTTGCAGCATTCCCGCTTTCTTTATATGATCATCTTTGACTCGCCGACATGTATCACACTCGGATACATACTTGGCAATTTCTCGCTTCATCCGAGTCCACCAAAATTTTGTTTTGAGATCTTGATACATCTTATTTTTTCCTGGATGTATCGAGTACTTGGATATATGAGCTTCATCCAAAATCTTCTTTCTTAACTTCATGTTCCAGGGTACCACAATACGGTTGTTAAACCATAACACACCTTGATCATCATCCTGGAAGCATTTCATTTTATCTTCATTGATTCTTGCCCGGATTTTCCGCATTCCTTTATCTCTCTTTTGGGCTTGTACAATCTCTTCTCAGATGATAGGCACGAGAGCAAGATTATACAATGCCCCATATGGAATCACCCTCAAGCTTGGTTCTTCATCCTCACCCGGAACAACTGACAAGTTATTCACGTGGAACTTATGACTGAGTGCATCATCCACCACGTTAGCTTTGCCCGGATGGTAATGGATCTCAAGTTCATAATCTTTTATTAATTCCAACCATCTCCGCTGCCTCATATTGATATCCTTCTGAGTGAATATATACTTGAGGCTCTTATGGTCGGTGTAAAGGTGCACTAGGTTTCCAAGTAAGTAGTGCCTCCACATTTTCAACGCAAGGACCACTGCAGCGAGTTCTAGGTCATGAGTGGGGTAGTGCTGCTCGTGGTTGCGGAGTTGACGAGACCCATACGCGATCACACATCTATCTTGCATTAATACGCAGCCAAGTCAAATGCCTGAGGCATCACAATAAACATCGAATGGCCTTGTTGTATCCGGTTGGGCTAGAACCGGTGCCGTTGTGAGATGTTTCTTTAGAGTTTGAAATGACTCTTCACAGGCCTCCGTCCATACATACTTGCTGCTCTTCTTCAATAACTCTGTAATTGGTTTAGCCACCTTCGAGAAGCTGGGAATAAATCTCCGGTAGTAACCCGCTAGTCCTAGAAAACTGCGGATTTGATGAACAGATGTCGGAGACTCCCTCTTCAAGACTTGCTCAATTTTGGTTGGATATACGGCCACACCCTCTGCTGAAATAATGTGGCCAAAGAACGGTACTTTTCTGATCCAAAATTCACACTTGCTGAATTTGGCATACAGCTTATGTTCTCGTAAGCGTTGGAGCACAATATGGAGATGTTTGGTGTGCTCTTCCTCCGATTGGGAGTATACGAGAATGTCGTCGATGAAAACCACGACAAACTGATCCAACTCTGACATGAATACATAATTCATGAGTTACATGAAATGTGCGGGTGCATTTGTTAGCCCGAAAGACATGACTAGGTACTCATAGAGCCCATATCTAGTCGAGAAGACCGTCTTCGGTATATCCTCCGCTCTGATTTTTATCTGATGATAACTGGACCTCAAGTCCATCTTGGAGAATACTTTGACACCCACTAACTGATCAAATAATATATCGATCCACGGCAGTGGATATTTATTTTTGATCGTCGCTGCATTCAGCGGCCAATAATCCACACATGACCGAAGTGATTCATCCTTTTTCTTCACAAAGAGGGCTGAACAGCCCCATGGTGATGAGCTTGGCTGGATGAACCCTTTGTCCATTAAGGCCTTTAGTGGCTCTTTCAGTTCAGCCAATTCCTTCGGAGACATTTTGTACGGCCTCCAAGATATCGGTGTGGTTCCCGGTGCTAACTCAATCTTGAATACCACGTCTCTTTCAGGCGACATCCCTGGAAGATCATCGCGAAACACATCTGGGTACTCACGGACCACTGGGATGTCCTCCAGATTCATGGTCACACTGTGGCACACAACTGGATTGAGTGTTTGAAGACCGTAGAATGGAGAGTCCAAGCTAACAATCCGTGGACCGATGTCAAGAACAGCTCCGTGATAGTTCATCCACGCTATTCCTAAGATCACATCGATCTTTTGCCCCTCTAACACAATGAGGGTTGTGGGGTATAATTTCCCACCTAAGCACAAGGGTGCTTTGATCACCACTTCATTAGCAGCTATATTTCCACCGGGTGAGCTCATAAGGTAATGATCTTTCGGTGTAGTGGTGGAGAGCTCAGCTTTACACACGAACAACCTGCTGATGAAATTGTTTGTGGCTCCAGAGTCAAATAAAACCAATACGGGTAGTTCATTGAGGGTGAACATTCCCGCTAGCACAGGTGCACCTTCCGGCACATCCTCTAGAGCTGTATGATAAATGCACCTGGACTTTGGTGCTGTTCCTTGGAGCTGAGCACGGGGTTGATTTATACCCTGCTCCGGTATATTTGCTCTGTGGCGTATCCTTTCTGGACAATTCCTGCTGATGTGACCCAAATAACCGCACGTGAAGCACGGTTTCTCAACCGGTTCCATGTTACGCTGAGTACGGACACTGGTTGTATTCTGCTGCGGCGAGAACGCTTGAGGGACAGAATAATGCGGCTGCATATACTGTTGTTGCAGCTGTACGATTTCAGAATATTGAGATGAACGACTCGAGTATTGTTGGAGTCATCTCGCTGGCTGTATCAGCTGACAGTTCAAGGTACTGTCTACCACCCGGTACTTATGAGGAGCAATACTGCTACTCTCCGGTGGTATACGGTTCTTTCTTTTCTCAGCCTGAACTTCTCGCCGAGCATCTTCAACCATGATGGAAGCACTCATCAATTCGTTAAAATTCTTTCGATCAGCTAAGATGAGTCTTTCCTTTAACTTGGGATTGAGGCTGCGAAAGAACCATTCGTACTTTTGTGCCTCAGTGTTCACATGTTCCGGCGCATATTGTGCCAGTTTGTTGAACACTCGCGAATGCTCGTATGCATCCCTCCCTCCTTGTTTTAAGACCAGAAACTCCTCGAGTTTCCACTGAATTATTCTGAAAGGGACATGATAAGCAAGAAATGCCTTCCGGAATTCCGTCCATGTGAAATGATGTCCAGCTGGTAGGGAGGCGAGTTGATTTGCCCACCATGCACTGGCGGACCCGTGAAGTTGTTGCGCCATGTATAAGACTTTCTGATGTTTGGTGCATTGGAGCAACCCGAACTTAGATTCAATGGTACGGATCCAGTTATCAGTCACCAGAGGATCCTCAGCTTCAATGAAAACCGGTGGTTGAGTCGCCAAGAACTCAACGTAGGAACTCATTTGCGGTTGGCGACAATCTTCATCTTGACATCCGCCTTGATGGGATGTATTCAATGGTACGGATCCAGCTATCCGTCACCAGAGGATCCTCAGCTTCAATGAAAACCGGTGGTTGAGTCGCCAAGAACTCAACGTAGGAACTCATTTGCGGTTGGCGACAATCTTCATCTTGACATCCCCCTTGACGGGATGTATTCAACACAAGGGTGCGGAGAAAGTCGGTTCACTCATCGCTTGCACCCGTCATGGAGGCCAGAATGTCCGCCATTGTGACCATAGGTGAAGGTCCTGGTGGTGGCTGCTGTTGCGGAGCTCGCTGCTCCCGCTGTGGAGAGTTATCACCACCACCACCACTGGAATCACCCACTTCACCCATGGAATGAGTTCGCACCATTCTGCAATTGCAAGAGTTCATTATCCGCTCAACACTATCACTGTATTTATTCCATGAACAAAGTAGTGAAACACTGATAATGAAGTCTTAACATGTAAGCAAAATGATTTATGCGCAAACTGATTCAACTAACAGCAAGGATTTAAAAGCAGATTGACTGGTCCTCAAACAACCATATTTTGATCCAGTTACAAGCATTTTCATGACTCAAGTTGAATACCAAAGTTAAATTTAACTTCAATATCTCTCCAACGAGTATTCAAACGCCTCCATATCACTTCTGGATCAAAAGTTATGATTTTTCAAAGTTAACAGAGTTCCTGGATAAAATTTGCCCGCATCTCCTTTGTATGTGGCTATCTTTATCACAGTTGTATATGCAAATAAAATAAGAATCTGAACAAACTTTGAACTACAACAATGTTGCACATTTCATAAACTTTACAACGGTGTGTCCTAGGATCCTTAAGGATTTTTCTACAGGAAGTTATGGCTTAAAAACAGAAAGGTCTAGAGAGGTTTTGCTGCTGTCCTGTTTCTGGACAGTTTGCCTTCAACTGGACTTTTCACCCACTTAACGTGTGATTTTGCTCTGGAGGTCTACAAAGAAGTTGTAGAGCACCTGAAAATATTTCCAGAACTGTATCATACACCTTAATTTATTAAATCTACTCAGAGTTATGCTCTGTTAAAGTCCAGCAAGAATTCCTGCCAGAAACAGAGCACTCTGTTTTTGAAATCTTTGAAACCTAGACATTCTCTCATTTGAATCTTAGCTCAAAATAAGAGTTCAGTAACTAATATTTATTTCAACTTCCATTTTTAGTCGAAAGTTAGCTCATGAATCATTTCTTCATAGGGAAGAGGATTATTAAATTTAGTACGGCGTCGATGCACCGTTAGAAAAATGTCGGTACTACGTTCCTCACAAAAAAAGGGAAAATCCTAACCGGATTATACCGTATATACGTCTCAATTGTGGCATTAACGGTCTCTCACACATGTGTACTACACGGAATACGTACTGGTCAGTACCTGCAGAAGAACACTCAATAATGATGCACTCAAGGGTTGTTTTCATTTCAGGCGGTTCATATTTGAAAGTAAATACATACGCCTGTATCATTGCCATACGGCCGTCTTTGAGTTAAGACACGTCTCAAGGTACATGATCGTGTTTTCACACCACACAACGGGAAACCCGGGTAGAGCATGAATGGGTCGTCACGGTTGGGAATTTTAACAACCCAACAGATACCACCTACTGCCCTGCCGGGCACGCCGATGGCAAGCGCTGCGTATGTCCTCCTAGGCTATTTCCAGAAGAAGACACTCTCGCGTTACTGACCACACGATGGGGTCTCCAGTTTCTTGCCTAATGCACGCTAGGGATCAACATTTCATGTGAACTTAGGAACATGAAGAGTTCAAGAGTTTCATATTCACGTCTCACACCAAGCTGTGAGATCTATCCCTGAACCACTTTCCTCGTCAGGGGAGCTAACCGAAATTGAGCCGCTTTCGGTTGCGTTTCTTACCATACTTACCTGAGCGTAGGTGCGTCGTTACATAATCCAAATTCAGAATTATAACAAGTATGTTAGTCGTGCCACTTTAAGTAACTATACTACTATAGTCCTTATGTGGGCCTAATACCGTTTCCTCACCGTATCCTAAGTTTTTGTCATAATACGATCCTTATTCCATGCGCTATTACCAATGCGGCTCTGATATCACGCTGTGAGGGCCCGGACCCGATCACGAGGCCATGCCACTCGCCCGGGAATCGCATTGGGTGGTGCCGTGCGATGCGGCACCCAACAGCACACATAATAAAGTATCATATTACATAAATCAAGCGGAAGCTTACAAAGTGTGAATTTTACAAATACTTCTCAAAATAATCTACAGCGGAAGACTGATAAGACTCACGTCTCATATCTATGCTAAGCAATAGAGAATATGTACAGCCCGCGGAACCTTCTCGCTAGCAACACGCTCACAATAGCAGCGGCAGGGGTTGCCATGAGTTTACCACTCGGAGAGTTCCGAGTCTCATCGGACACCCGTAAATATCAGCTTAGTGTTATTACCTGCAAAACAACTCATGCAGTATCCGTGAGCATAAAGTTCAGCAAGACTTAACCGTCACCCTAGTCATGAAACTCTACATGCTGAAATTAGAGGGCTGAATATAGAAGTTTGCACAAAATATGAACTTGAGCTAAAGGCGAGTCCTTATTTCAAGTTTTAAGCAACTTTTATAGCCCTCGCATAATTTACATCGAGACTCCACAATCAAACAAGAAACGCTTCATCTCGATGTCACTTGCCCGAGGTGAAAGTAACTTTAGTGAGCTACCCTAGACCCATACAGACCTTGCACTATCAACGTCGAGACTCCACAATCATACAAGAAACGCTTTGCCTCAAAGCTACTAGCCTAAGGTGGAAAATAAATTTAGTGCAGGTGTCGATCATCCCTCATCTCCAATAAGAGAATTACTCACAAAGCATATTAACTTTTCCCTAGTTTATTACTACATCACGACGCAAAGACCAAGTATGCTCACTACCGCAAGTGACGGTGATTCGAATCAAAAACACCCGGCTGACACGCCACATACACCCGTTCGAGACCGGTGATCAACCAATCCCATCAACGTCGTATGACAACCTTTCACACGACACCCAAATGTCGAACCGGTCCCACTGACTTGGATTAAGTCTCACTATGTCAAACCCTCGTAGAGCCGACTTCTCTATCCTTTCAGCATCTGCATAAGACGGTGGGGATTGCCTTGACACCCAGGTTAACATGTTACATCGGTTTCCTGGGTCCCATATAGCCAGTATGCATCCGGTACACAACTCAAACTTGTCCCACAGGGCCACACACGAGAACGGGCCTTAATTGACTCAACAATAGAATAGGTTCACAAAACCACGTCCTTGAGCCATCCATCCACTGCCAAGTCTCCATTCCCAACTATGAGGATCAATTCCCAGCTTATCCAATTGATCCCCCTTAATCTGTTCACGAGTAGGAAACTGCCTACTCGAGTTATGCCTATTTTAATCCACTTTTGTTAACTTGAGATCAGCAGTTACAATCAATTGATAACCTACTCTACATTAAACTCCAGGGTTTTCTGGGTCATGCATTTGGAGTGTCATACCATCTATACTTAATGCAATAAACAAAATGCTAGACATTATAAAGTGAATACAAATAAAAACTTGTAAATTTTGATGCAAACCAGCGCTTGCCTTTGTTTTGCAGGGGACTAATATATAAGGTTCAGTCAGTGAAGACCACTTGAGGCTTGATCACATGCTTTCCTCCTTGATCTCTACTCCGATTGTTTCAAATTCTTCACGTAGATGCTACACGTTATGAATATGCATATGGATTTAATTGTAAATATTTTGCTAACAAGTTATAATGACAAGTTTAAAAACTGGAACTCTGTTTAAGAATTTAAAATGACACTGGTGCTAAGGTTTGGGTTTGGGTTAATCAACATAATTAAGTGCTAAGTGTTCTCTCCACCCATATTTTGTGCACCTAAGGAAGTTAAACAGAACAAGGGTGATCCAGAACTCAATGGAGCTGAAACTTTTCATGTGAGTTCCTTGTCACAAGAAAGTCATCTGGACAAAAAATTAGCACTTTTCATTGAGTGGTTTGTTCAGAACAATTCTCTAAGAAACTAAGCAAAAAGGAATTAATTCTGAAGTAACTCACATGTTCATGCCAAACTTAGTGAACTAAAATTTCAATTATAGTTCATAGGGCCTGCAGGAATTTTCCTAGGATTTTTGGAGCTAAGAATTATCCAGAAATGAATTTCCAAGTTTTGGAAATCCTCTAAAATTGTTTCTGTATCCAATTGAACACAGAAACTTAAAATCTGAATTCCACCAATCAAATCAACTCCAAATGAGCTGAAATGTTTATAGGTGTTCACTAATGTCCTAAAGAATATTATGGCAAAATTTGAGGATTTTTGGATGAACCAAACTCCCTATAAAATTCTTTTGCTGAAAAGATTTAAAGAATTTTACAGAATTAAATAATGACTTTCATACAAATTGGGTTGCATATTTGGATTGTGTGTTTCAACATGAATCCAACCCAATTTTAATCACTAAATTTGAAGCTTCTTAGCAAAAGTTATGAGGTTCTAAAGTTTGGGGAAATTCTGGAATTCAATTTAATCGGTAAAAGTTCAAATCTCTGACAGCGGTTCCGGCTACCACGTGTCACCCCTCAGATAAACCACACAGGGTGACAGGGTCTCTCCCGCGCTGTCACAACCCGATCCCATGCAACAGAAAATCCCACCCCTATTCACCGAGCGGCTTACATGCAGGCCCAGTCCCATCGTCGTCTACCTCCAGCTCCCGCGCCCGCGCGCCGCCGGGCTCACCGGAGAGGCACTGAACTTCAACATCTGGCCATCTCCCTAGCTCTCCCTTGCCGTTAGGGCCTAAAACCGTGTGCTGAACACGATGGAGGCACTTTCCCCGACCGGCGGTGGCTCTAACACAACCGGCGACGGTGCGGCGGCTCAGTACAATTTCGGCGACGTCGCCCGGCCCTTCTAGCCCGCCAAAGTTTCGGTGGAAGGGCTTTACAGCACCGGTGAATGCTAGGGGAGGTCTACATGGCCATAAAAAAGCTCGGGGAAGGCTCTAACCATGGTTGCACCGTGCACCCGACGGCTTCCTCTACGGCTGCCGTTGGAAAACCATCAAATACGCCGGCTACAACTGTTTTTAAGCTAGGGTTGCGATGCAAACTTATGCGCCATCGAGTCTAGCTCATGTGAGTGCAATTTGGTGGGCTCTAAGCAAATAGTGATCGAGAATTTGAGGATTTCGTACCCGAGGGTGGTTTTGCACCGGCCGGAAGAAAACCGTTAAATACTCCGGCGATGATCAATCACTTGGCTCAAGCTTGGGAGGTGAGCAGCATGGAGTCTTGGCGCGTCCAAGGGCACTCTTGCTCGGCCGTGAAAGGCTCTCTGCAGAGCTGTCCACGTGCGACCTCCGTTCGGTTGCGGTTCAGCCGCCGCGGAAACTCGATCAGCGCGGGGTTGTGAAGGCCGAGCTCTCTCGGTTGTGGTCTGAGGAGGCTGTGGAGAAGACCGTGGGGTCGTTTTGCTACTGCCTGGGCATTTCCACGTGAGGGGACGTTGGCTCACGATCGAATCCAGGGAGGCGGCGACCTCTCTGTTGAGTTCGTGTGCGGGGAAAACAGAACAGCGGCTCTCGGTTCCGTGGTTGAAAAGGAGCACCGCAAGAGATGTAAAGATCGTGAGGAGGGTGCCAGCGCGGGGGAAAATGAGAAGGAGGTGGCTCCCGGTGCCCCTCGGTGTCACATGGCGGCAGCTCTGCTCAGGTGGGAAGAAACAAAACAGAGACTTTGCTTTGAACTTCAGCTGCAAGTTTTGCTGCCTCTATGACATGTGGGTCCCACTAGTCAGTCCCTCCTTATCCCTCAAAAGATCTCCAAAATTTGGAAACTGACCAATTAAAATGTTTGGAGTTGAAAACTGAGCTGCATTTGGATAGTTGGGCAAATTTCATCCAAATTCAAATGTGTATTTGAATTCTTTGCACATTTAAATCATTTTGGAAAATGGATGGCAAATACTTTCAAAAACTAATGAAACTTTGCCTACCCACTAATTTGGACCTAAGGAATTCAAGTATGCACTCTGATTTCTATGTTAGCTGCTGCAAACAAGAGTTTGAACACAACAGTTTGATTTACCTGTGTGTGTTCCCTCATTTGAAATTTAAGTTGAACATTTAGTTCACAATCTGATTTTTAAACCTTCCCTTGCACCTGAGACTTCAATTCTGTGGGTTTAATCCACCTAGGATCCAAGCATGTGAGTAACCCCAAGTTTGTTTAGAAAGAACTCTCATGTGCTATCACATGTGGGAAAAAGTTTAAACCAGTCCCCTTTTTCATACACATGACACAAATATTTATGCAAACTCAAGTTTCTTTGTATTCATATTTTTGGGACCTTTACACCGCTCGTCGCCGGCCATGTTCCGGTTGTTGTCATGACGAGCTAAGGACAGCCCCGTGTTCCCCGTGCGGGATTAGGCAGAGGCGGCAAAAATCTTGGAGTTTGGCACACGGCAGAACCCCTCCGGCGAGGGGGGCAGCGGCCGAGCGCGGGATGGCGGGAGGTTGAAGAAGCCCCCGGCCCCACGCGTCAGCAGGTAGATATTTAAACCAAGGATCAGCTGTGGCTCCGGATCGTTTGTGGCTACGCGCGTAAAACTCCGTAGCCCCGTGTGTCAGCCGATGAGGAGCCGACACGTAGTCCCGGTCCCACGCAAAGCAATTTAAACATTTCCCGAATTTCAGATTCTAGTTCAAACTTCAATTCCCCATAACTTTGGCTAGGAAACTCCAAATCGAGTGAACCAAATTTTGTCGGATTCAGCTCTCTGAGTACTTTCCAACAAATCAAGTTTCACTTTATGAAAACCCTTATTTCTTCAGAATAAATTCTTCAAATTTAAACTGTTTAGAATTTTAACTGGAGAACCCTTTGGAGGAAAATTCTGAAATTTGGCCAGAGTGTTCATCATAATATCCATGAGCAACCATAAAAATTTCAGATCCATTTGAGCTCATTTGATCCGCCTAATGGTTTGATTAATAAAACTGTTCCAGAGAAAATGAAAAATGTCCATAAACATTTTCAGATTTTCTCTGAAATTGTTTAGCTCATATCTTTGGCTAGTAATCTTCAAATTAAGTGAAACCAACTCCATTAGAATCTTTGGAAAATATAGTTACAGAAAGTCATGGCTTGCTCCATGAAAATCCCTAGAACACCCTAAGATCTCAAATTAAGTCCAAACACACATTTATTTGTAGAAGGCTCAAATGAGCTTTGCTGCAAATGAAATTTGGCCAAGTCTCTGTTTAGGTTGTATCCAAACCACCATAAAACTTTCAGAGTCATTGGGGCCTGTCTAGCAGTACTTATGGTCTTAATAAGATTAACTCCAAACACACATGCATTTAGATTGATACATACATGTATTTGTTTCATGTAGTCGCTAAGGTTGAGGAGGTGCCAGAAGTCTTAGACTTCATAACTCCAGAGGAACAGCTACCCTATGACCAACAGCAGCAAGGCAAGCTTCAGTTTGCATTAGCCTTTTTTTATAAATTTTACTGTTTTGAGAACTTACTTTGAGTACCCATTTCATTTATGCATTAGAGTCTTGTTTGAAAAGCCGAATGCATAGACAAGAAAACCTTGGTTTGGGCTTAGGTTTTTAAACCTCGGTTAGCTACTGCAATGCTAAGGTAGTGTAGGATTTGGTACAAGTCGAGTAGTTGAAACTGCTCGCGAGAATAGGCCAGAGGCACACTACTTGGGCAAAGATAGCAAATGGAACATATGGCAAGAAAAATGAGACCGAGCGGAGAGTAAGGGCAGCAGGACTTTGGGGCCTGGGTGCCATAGCTCCATTTGTGTTGATTGAGGACCTAGCCGTATGCGGACCTGTTGAAGATGCTAGAACAGTACCAAAGACCTACCGGATATATGGGAACCGGGAAACCGAGGTAATTCAGGTAGCTGGGTGTTGAGGCATAGCTGGTCGTTCAGAGGGTAGGTTGAGAACTTGAGGTGTAAATCGGCATGCGGCAATGCGGATACACGTGCAGAGACCTCTTGCTCGAGACGATTGGACTGGCTCAACATTTAGCTGACGGATGAAAGGTGGTTGCATACGACGTCCGTGATGGTTGCTGTAGGCAACATCGAGTACGGGCGTACGTGACGGGTTATTCGGGTAACCCTGCAGGTGTAAATCGATTGTAATCGCCGTCCCTCGCGGTCAGTGAGTAACATTTGTTCACTGTACCATGACATAGAAAGAACATGCTAGAGTCATGTAAAAGTTGCTGATTGAAAGCTATACTTTGATTGTTAATGACTTGTTGTAGTTTAGAGCAAATTAAAGTTCTTTTCAAGCTTGGGCAAAGCACATGAGACAAATGCATTTTTGCGAGGGCCCCACGGCCTCGTCGAGCCAGGATCACGCTGAAGGGGGCTGCGTTGCACAGCACCGGATAACACATAAAAAGGTACAAAGAGGAAGCAAAGTTTTGTTACATAAACGAGTTTATGAACATTTTTACAACAAAATATGTTCAGTCTACACTCACGGGCATAGACTACGCACCGAGTTCATGTTCAGCCCCTTAACGTGTCCCCGCTAGCACACACACACACACTAACATGGCGGTGTGCACGGCTCCCACTTGACAGAGTTTCCCTCTCGGGGTTCCATCTCCTCCTCGGGAGTCTCTTCCTCATAACACCCTGCAAAAGCTTCAAACACAAGCAGTGAGCACGATGGCTCAGCAAGTCTGACCCGTCTTTCCTATACATGCAACTTCTAAATGCTGGATCATGTGTAATTGGGAATGTAAGCTGCAAAGGACTCGCCTAATTATTTGAACCTTACTTTCAAGTTTTAGCAGCAAATTGTGGAGAACCTCACGCTAAGACACATGAGAGAGCCGCAATCAAACAAGAAACACATTTCTCTCATGTACTTTACCCAAGGTTGAAAAGAACTTTAATTAGCTCTAAACTACAGCAAGTCATTAACAATCAAGGTATAGCTTTCAATCAGCAACTTTTACATGACTCTAGCCTGTTCTTTATATGTCACGGTACAGTGAACAAGTGTTACTCACTGACCATGAGGGACGGCGATTATAATCGATTTACACCTGCAGGGTTACCCGAATAACCCGTCACGTACGCCCGTACTCGATGTTGCCTACAGAACCCATCACGGACTTGGTACGCAACCACCTTTAACTCGTCAGCCAAATGTTGAGCCGGTCCAATCGTCCTGAGCAAGAGGTCTCTGCGCGCGCATCCGCAGTGCCGCAGCCGATTTATACCTCAAGCTCTCAACCTACCCTCTGAACGACTAACTATGCCTCAACACCCAGCTACCCGAGTTACATCAGTTTCCCGATTCCCATATATCCGGTAGGTCTTTGGTACTGTTCTATCTTGTTCAACAGGCCCGCACACGGCTAGGTCCTCAATCGACACAAGAGGAGCTATGGCACCCAGGTCCCAACGTCCTGCTGCCCTTACTCCCTGCTCGGTATCATTTTTCTTGCCATGTGTTTCATTTGCTACCTTTACCCGAGTAGTGTGCCTCTAGCCTATTCTCGCGAGCAGTTCCAACTACTCGACTTGTACCGAATCCTACCCTATCTTAGTATTGCAGTAGCTAATTGAGGTTTACAAACCTAAGCCCAAAACAGGGTTTTCTTGGCTATGCATTTGGGTTTTCAAACAAGACTCCAATGCAGAAATAAACTGGATACGCAATGTAAGTTCTCAAAACAATAAAGTTTATAAAAGGCTAATGCAAACCGGAGCTTGCCTTGCTGCTGTTGGTTGTAGGCTAGCTGTTCCTCTGGAGTGATAAAGTCTAAGACTTCCGGCTCCTCCTCAACCTTAGCGACTACATGAGATGAATACATGTATGTAGCAATTTGAATGCATTTGAATTTGAAGTTGAATTTGTTAAGACAATAAGTATTGCTAGACAGACCCAATGACTCTGAAATTTTCACGGTGGTTTGTATACAACCTAAACAGAGACTTGGCAAAATTTCATTTGCAGCACAGCTCATTTGAGCCCTCCACAAATAACTGTGTATTTGGCCTTAATTAGAGTTCTTAGGGTGTTCTAAGGATTTTCATGGAGCAAGCAATGACTTTATGAAAACTAGATTCTCAGAGGGTTCTAATGGAGTTGGTTTCAATTAATTTGAAGGTTCCTAGCCAAAGATATGAGCTAAACAATTTCAGAGGAAATCTGAAAAGGTTTCTGGACATTTTCCATTTTCTCTGGAACAGTTTTATTAATCACACCATTAGGTGGATCAACTGAGCTCAAATGGATCTGAAATTTTTATGGTAGCTCAGAGATATTAGGAGAAACATCCTGGCCAAATTTCAGAATTTTTCAACAAAGAGTTCTCCAGTTAAAATTCTAAACAATTTAAATTTGAAGAATTAATTCTGGAAAAATCAGGATTTTCATAAAGTGAAACTTGATATGTTCGAAATTACTCAGGGAGCTGAATCCAATAAAATTTGGTTCACTTGATTTGGAGTTTCCTAGCCAGAGTTATGTGGGTTTGAAGTTGAACTAAATCTGAAAATCGGGGAAATGTTTAAATTGCTGCGCGTGGGACCGGGGCGACGCATCGGCTTCTCAGTAGCTGACACACGGGGATACGGGGTTTTTCACGCTCCACCCCAACCGATCCGGATCCACAGAAGATACAGTCCGGCTCAATACAGTGGCTGACGTGTGGGACCCACGCCATCTTCTTCTTCTTCCCCTCGCTCCAGCGCGCGCCCGAGCTCGCCGGAACTTGCTCCTCCGGCCACTTCCCGTGCTCTAGGTCACCGCTAGGCCCTAACCTGACACAAGGAGCACTCCAGTGAGGCTTCCCCACGCCGGCCGTGGCTCCTACCTAGCTTGCGACGACACAGTGGCTGACACTGACTCCAGCCACGTCACCCGCCATCTCTAGCCCGCCAAACCATGCGTTTTCAAGCTCTACAGCACCTGTGCGACAGGTAGATGCTTGACTTGCACTTGCTTTAGCTCGGAAAAAAGTCCTAGGTGAGCTCTCACCGTGCGCCCGACGGCTTCCGCCATTGTCGCCGGTAGTAAAACTAGAAATAGGCTGTCTACCAAGGTTTTCACGCTAAGATTGCGAACGAAAGTTGTTTACTACCGAGTCTAGCTCGTGTAGGTGCAGTTTTAGGATATCTATACAATTATGGAATGAGAATTTGGCAAATCCGTACCCGAAGGTCGGTCTGCGCCGAATGGAAGGAAAAGACGAAATTCATCGCCGGTGATCGACCACTCGGGCTATGGTTCGGGGGTGATCAATACGAAGTCCTAACACGTCCCGGGATGCCTTAGCTTGGGCGTGACACGTTCCCGTTTGGGCTGTCCACGGGAGCCCGAGGTGCGGGAGAAACTTAGGTCACCGGAAAAGCTTTCGGTATTGGTCGAGAGCAACTGGACTCGGCTGGTTCCTATGACAGGAAAGTAGGAGGAGAGGCTCTAGTACCATTTTGCAGCTCAGAAGGAGTGTGGGTGCAGTGTTTGCCGGTTCCCCGATCGAACCTGAGAGAGCGGCGAAGAGAGCAGCGTTTCTTGCGCAAGGGAGCAGAGGAATGAGCGAATTGCCTCTTGCTGGCTCGGCCTCGAGAATAAGAGGGGGGGGACGTCGGCTGAGTGGGGGCGCAGGTCGAGCAGGATCTGGCAGCGGCGTCCGGCTCGGTGGCGACCCCAGCAGCAGCCCGAGAAACCGAGCCCCGACAGTCTTCAATTGGTTGATCACAGGAGAGACTGACATGAGGGCCCCACTCCCATTTTAACCTCTCAAATTCAATTTTTCCTACTGCTCTAAACAGTAGTGCCCCTAATACCCTTTGAAATTTGAATTATTCACCAAATGCCCATTTGAACTGGGTAGAATTTGAATTGTGAAGTGTTTGACTATATTCATAGCACATATGCAGTTTAAAATTCAAATTGAATTTGAATTTGCTTAAACTGGCTCATGTTAAGATCAACTCCAAATGGAGTGAAAATTGGTGTGTGAGCTCACAAAAATGTGCTGAGTATGAATATGAATCCCCCTTTTGAATTCAGGGGGTGAAAGGAGTTTGAATTTGAATTTAAGTTTAAACTAGCCTCTTTCAAATTATGCCCAAAAATACCTCAAAAAGGTTTTGGATTTGGGTGAAATTTGGCATAAGCATTCCTAGCAAAGTGTATGAGTTTTTCATTCGTTAGTTCAGTGGCACTAAACGTCTCTCGCACACAGATGCTACTCGTGGTCAGACTACCTGCAAATAAACCATTCAATCATCAGGCTCGGCTGCACACAGAGCCCGGTCCCAATACAGTTCATACAACCATCCGTCATCACTCGCCGCTTGTTCTCAAGCCAAACACACCTTGAGCTACGTGTTCACGTTACTAACCACGTGATGGGGTCTCCCAAACTTGCCCGTAGCACACCAGGGAAGGGCGTTGCTCGAATACCCCAAACGACATGAAGAGTCGTAGATGATACTAAACCTGGCCAGGTTACCTGCCACCCGTGAGGCTCCACCCTTTAGCTTGTGCGCACTGGTGGACAGCGCTTACATGCACCCCCAAGACATATGACGTCCCGAGATGCATGATTTTCCGACATAAGCACTTAGGTTAGATTTGCCACTTGCTATACACTAATAACATCCTTATATGGGCTACTAACTCGTTCATCACCGATTTTTTGAAGAGCTCACCTTTTTAAGTGCGTTAAATCTCAAGTGAGCTCTGATACCACACTGCGAGGGCCTCACGGCCTCGACGAGCCCAGATCACGCTGAGGGGTGCTGCATTGCACAGCACCAGATAACACACATAAAAAGTACAAAGTGGAAGCAAATTTTTGTTACATAAAAGAGTTTATGGACATGGTTACAACAAAATATGTTCAGCCCACACTCTCGGGCGTAGACTAAGCACAGAGTTCACGTTTAGCCCGTGAACGTGTCCCCGCTAGCACACACGCACACTAACACGGCGGAGTGCACGACTCCCGCTCGACGGAGTTTCCCTCTCGGGGTTCCGTCTCCTCCTCGGGGGTCTCTTCCTCATAACACCCTGCAAAAGCTTCAAACATAAGCAGTGAGCACGATGGCTCAGCAAGCCTGACCCGTCTTTCCTATACAGGCAACTTCTACATGCTGGATCATATGTAATTGGGAATGTAAGTTGCAAAGGACTCGCCTAATTATTTGAACCTTACTTTCAAGTTTTAGCAGCAAATTGTGGAGAACCTCATGCTAAGACAAATAAGAGGGCCACAATCAAACAAGAAATGCATTTCTCTCATGTACTTTGCCCAAGGTTGGAAAGAACTTTAATTAGCTCTAAACTACAGCAAGTCATTAACAATCAAGGTATAGCTTTCAATCAGCAACTTTTACATGACTCTAGCCTGTTCTTTCTACGTCACGGTACAGTGAACAAGTGGTACTCACTGACCGCAAGGGACGGCAATTATAATTGATTTACACCTGCAGGGTTACCCGAATAACCCGTCATGTACGCCCGTACTCAATGTTGCCTACAGCACCCATCACGGACGTCGTACGCAACCACCTTTCACCCATCAGCCAAATGTTGAGCCGGTCCAATCGTCCCGAGTAAGAGGTCTCTGCGCGCGCATCCGCAGTGCCGCCAGCCGATTTACACCTCAAGCTCTCAACCTGCCCTCTGAACGACCAACTATGCCTCAACACCCAGCTACCCGAGTTCCATCAGTTTCCCGGTTCCCATATATCCGGTAGGTCTTTGGTACTGTTCTAGATTGTTCAACAGGCCCGCACACGGCTCGGTCCTCAATCGACACAAGCGGAGCTATGGCATCCAGGCCCCAACGTCCAGCTGCCCTTAATCTCCGCTCAGTCTCATTTTTCTTGCCATGTGTTTCATTTGCTACCTTTACCCGAGTAGTGTGCCTCTAGCCTATTCTCGCGAGAAGTTCCAACTACTCGACTTGTACCGAATCCTACCCTATCTTAGCTTTGCAGTAGCTAATTGAGGTTTACAAACCTAAGCACAAACCAGTGTTTTATTAGCTATACATTTGGGTTTTCAAACAAGACTCTAATGCAGAAATAAAGTGGATACGCAATGTAAGTTCTCAAAACAATAAAGTTTATAAAAGGCTAATCCAAACTGGAGCTTGCCTTTCTGCTGTTGGTCGTAGGCTATCTGTTCCTCTGGAGTGATGAAGTCTAAGACTTCGGGCTCCTCCTCAACCTTAGCGATAACATGAGATGAATACATGTATGTATCAATTTGAATGCATTTGAATATGAAGTTGAATTTGTTAAGACTATAAGTATTGCTAGACAGGCCCAATGACCCTGACATTTTTACTGTGGTTTGGATACAACCTAAACAGAGACTTGGCCAAATTTCATTTGCAGCAAAGCTCATTTGAGCCCTCAACAAATAAATGTGTATTTTGCCTCAATTAGAGTTCTTAGGGTGTTCTAAGGATTTTCATGGAGCAAGCCATGGCTTTATGAAAACTAGATTTTCAGATGGTTTCAATGGAGTTGGTTTCACTTAATTTGAAGGTTCCTCGCCAAAGATATGAGCTAAACAATTTCAGAGAAAATCTGAAAATGTTTCTGGACATTTTCTATTTTCTCTGGAACAGTTTTATTAATCACACCATTAGGTGGATCAAATGAGATCAAATGGATCTGAAATTTTTATGGTAGCTCAGGTATATTATGAGGAACATCCTGGCCAAATTTCAGAATTTTTCAATAAAGGGTTCTCCAGTTAAAATTCTTACAACAACAACAACCAAGACTTTATCTCAAGCATGTTGGGGTCGGCTAGACATGAAACCCAATATCAATGAAGTAAAAGAGAGGAAGAGATATAAGAACAAGGAAAAAAGAAAAAAGAAAACAAAACAGAAAAGGAAAAAGAAAAAAGAAAAAAAAAGGAAAAACAAGACTATGATTCGGGCACATGAATTGCTACTTTCCATGCGGTTCTATCATGAGCTAAGTCTCCGGATACATTCCAACCTCTCAAATCTCGTTTTACCGCCTCCTCCCAGGTCAACCTTGGTCATCATCTACCCCTCCTAATATTTTTTCTACCTCTTAAAATCCCACTGTTAACCGGTGCTTCTGGAGGTCTCCGTTGGATATGTCCAAACCACCTAAGTCGATGTTGGACTAACTTCTCTTCAATCGGCGCCACCCCTACCCTATCATGAATTGCCTCATTCCTTATTCGGTTTCTTCTCGTGTGCCCGCACATCAACCGTAGCATGCACATCTCCGCGACACTCATTTGTTGGACATGTTGCCGTTTAGTTGGCCAACATTCCGCCACATAGAGCATCGCAGGTCTGATCACCATCCTATAGAACTTCCCTTTTAGATTTTGTGGGACTTTCCTATCAGATAGGATTCCAGAGGCTTGTCGCCATTTCATCCACCCTACCTTGATCCTGTGGCAAGCATCCTCATCAATATCGCCATTGCTTTGTAACATTGATCCTAAGTATCAGAAAGAGTCCCTTCTAGGTACTATTTGTCCTTGTAGACTAACATTTCCCTCTTCACGACCAACACCACTAAAGTCACACCTCATATACTCGGTTTTGGTCCTACTAAGCCTAAACCCCTTGGACTCTAAGGTTTGTCTCCATAACTCTAATTTCTTCAACACCATCTCTAGTTTGATCTACCAGCACTACATCATCAGCAAAGAGCATGCACCAAGGGATATCCCCTTGTATATCCTTTGACACCTCATCCATCACCAAGGAAAAGATGAATGGGCTCAAAGCTGATCCTTGATGTAGTCCTACCGTGATAGGAAATGCATCAGTCTCACTATCACTTACGCGCACACTTGTCCTAACATTATTGTACATATCCTTGATAAGGGTAATGTACTTTGTTGGCACCTTATGTTTCTCTAGTGCCCACCACATGACTGACCTTGGTATCTTATGGTACGCCTTCTCCAAGTCGATGAACACCATATGAAAGTCCTTCTTCTGCTCCCTATATCTCTCCATAAGCTGACGAAGCAAGAAAATCGCCCCCATTGTAGACCTCCCAGGCATAAAACCAAACTGGTTTTTAGTGACATTGGTCACTTTCCTTAGGCAGTGTTCAATCACTCTCTCCCAAAGCTTCATAGTATGAATCATAAGCTTAATACCTCGATAATTAGTAAACTTTGAATATCTCCTTTATTTTTTAAGATAGGTACTAATATACTTTTCCTCCATTCTTCAGGCATCTTGTGTGACTGAAAAATGTGGTTGAATAGCTTTGTGAGCCATACTATTGCCACGTCCCCAAGGCATCTCCACACCTCAATAGGGGACATTGTCAGGGCCAAGGGATTTTCCTCCTTTCATCCTTTTTAAAGCCTCCTTAACCTCAAACTCTTGTATCCTCCTCCCGACCCGCCTGTTGGAGTCATCAAAGGAGTCATCCAACTCAACCATAGTGCTCCCATTCCCATCATTGAATAGCCCATTAAAGTAATCATGCCATCTATTCTTAATCTCTTCATCCTTCACTAGAATGCGGTCAGTCTCATCTTTAATGCATTTAACTTGATTGAAATCCCTCATCTTTCTCTCACGGATTTTTGCTATCTTGTATATGTCCTTTTCACCTTTTTTTGTCTCTAGTCTCTCATATAACTTATCATAGGCCTGTCCTCTTGCCTTACTCACAGCCCGCCTTGCATTCTTCTTAGCATCTTTGTACTTAAGCATGTTGCTTGCGCTTCTATCATTATGCCAACTCTTGTAACACTCATTCTTCTCCTTAATAGCCTTTTGTACATCCTCATTCCACCACCAAGTGTCTTTTTCTAGAAGTTTCTTTCCTTTTGTCACACCGAACACCTCACTAGCTACCTTCCTAATGCAGATTGCCATCTTCACCCACATACTATCTGCATCTCCATTTTCTGCCCAGGGTCCTTCAGTGATCACCCTATTTTTAAAGGATTCTTGTGATTCTCCTTTCAAGCTCCACCACTTTATTCTTGTGATTTTGACACCTTTGTCCCGCAAAGAACATGTATGGAAGCGAAAGTCAACTACCAAAAGATTATGTTGTGTCACAACACACTCCCCGGGGATCACCTTATAATCTAGACACTCCCGTCTATCCTTTCTCCTAGTGAGGACAAAGTCAATCTGGCTAGAGTGTTGGGCACTACTAAAGGTCACTAGGTGAGATTGCCTCTTCCTAAAGAGGGTGTTAGCTACCAACAGATCATAGGCTATGACAAAGTATAGGATGTCCTTACCCTCTTGATTTCTATCACCGCATCCAAAGCCTCCATGTACTCCCTCAAATCCTAGGTTAGTTGCACCCACGTGACCATTGAGATCTCCCCCATTGAGGAGTTTCTCGGTTATCGGTACACTACTAACCATATCCTCCAAGTCCTCCCAAAATTGCCTCTTAGCACTCATGTTGAGCCCAACTTGGGGGGCATAAGCACTAATGACGTTCAAGATAATGTCCCCAATTACTATCTTGATTAAGATGATCCTATCCCCTCATCTTCGAACATCCACTACTCCATCCTTAAGACTCTTATCTATTAGAAACCTACGCCATTCCTAGCCCCAGCCAAACCAGAATACCAAAGCTTGAAACCGGTATTCTCGACTTCTCTCGCCTTTTGACCTGCCCATCTAGTCTCTTGTACACAAAGGATATTTACTCGTCTCTTAATGGCAACATCTACTAACTCACGTAGCTTCCGCGTTAAGGATCCTACATTCCAACTACCCACCCAAAATCTATGTTCCTCAGCTAGATTCCTTATGCTTTGCACTCGTCGAGTAAGATGCAAAGACCCTTGCTCACTTATCACTACATCTGGGCAATGATGTAGCACACCACTAAGGTGGTGGCGATCCGGCCCTTGCTCATTTAACACCATATCTGGGTTCCGATATGGCGCGCCACTAAGGCGATGGTGACCCGGCCCTTGCCCACTTAACACCATACCCAGGTTCCGATATGGCGTCTCGCTAAGAGGGTTACGCCCCAACGAATTTCTATTGGGTTTCATTTCCATGAGACTGGCTAAGTGTAGTTGTTGGCTCGCCAGGCCTATCACAACCCCTCCTCCTTTACCCGGGCTTGGGACCGGCTATGTCATTACAACATAGGCGGAGTTTCCAGTTAAAATTCTTATATAGTTTAAATTTTTTAAGAATTATTTCTGGAGAAATCAGGATTGTCATAAAGTGAAACTTGATTTTTTGGAAATTAATCAGAGTTCTGAATCCAACAGAATTTGGTTCACTTGATTTGGAGTTTCCTAGCCAAAGTTATGTGGGTTTGAAGTTGAACTAAATCTGAAAATCGGGGAAATGTTTAAATTGCTGCGCGTGGGACCGGGGCGACGTGTCGGCTTCTCAGTGGCTGACACACGGGGCTACGGGGTATTTTGCGCGCCGCCACAACAGATCCGGATCCACAGAAAATCCAGTCCGGCTCAATACAGTGTCTGACGTGTGGGACCCACGCCATCTTCTTCTTCCCCTCGCTCCCGTGCGCGCCCACGCCCGAGCTCGCCAGAGCTCGCCGGAACTTGCTCCTCCGGCCACCTCCTGTGCTCTAGATAGCCGCTATGCTCTAACCTGACATGAGGAGCACTCCAGTAAGGTTTCCCCACGCCGGCCATGGCTCCTACCTAGCTTGCGACGACACAGCGGCTCACACCGACTCCGGCGACGTCGCCCGCTGTCTCTAGCCCACCAAACCATGCGTTTTCAAGCTCTACAGCACCTGTGCGACATGTAGACGCTTGACTTCCACTTGGTTTAGCTCGGAAAAGGACCTAGGTGAGCTCTCACCGTGCGCCCGACGACTTACGCCACTGTCGCCGGTAGTAAAACTAGAAATAGGCTGTCTACAAGGGTTTTCATGCTAGGATTTCAAAGGAAAGTTGTTCACTACCGAGTCTAACTCGTGTAGATGCAGTTTGAGGATCTCTATACAATTATGGAACGAGAATTTGGCGAATCCGTACCCGAAGGTCGGTCTGCGCCGAATGAAAGGAAAAGATGAAATTCATCGCTGGTGATTGACCACTCGGGATATGGTTCAGGGGTGAGCAACACGAAATCCTAACACGTCCCGGGATGCCTTAGCTTGTTTGTGACACGTTCCCGTTTGGGCTGTCCATGGGAGCCCGAGGTGCGGAAGAAACTTAGGTCACCGGAAAAGCTTTCGGTATTGGTCTAGAGCAACCGGACTCTGCTGGTTCCTATGACGGGAAAGTAGGAGGAGAGGCTCTACTACCGTTCTGCTGCTCAGAAGGAGTGTGGGTGCAGTGTTTGCCGGTTCCCTGATCGAACCCGAGAGAGTGGTGACGAGGGCAGCGTTTCTTGCATGAGGGAGCAGAGGAATGAGCGAATTGCCTCTTGCTGGCTCGGCCTCGGGTGATAAGAGGGGGGATGTCGGCTGAGCGGGGGCGCAGGCCGAGCAGGAGCTGGCAGCAGCGTCCGGCTCGGCGGCGACCCCAGCAGCGGCCCGAGAAACCGAGCCCCGGCAGTCTTCAGTCGGTTGATCACAGGAGAGACTGACACGAGGGCCCCACTCCCATTTTAACCTCTGAAATTCAACTTTTCCTACTGCTCTAAACAGTAGTGCCCCTAATACCCTTTGAAATTTGAATTATTCACCAAATGCCCATTTGAACTGGGTAGAATTCAAATTGTGAAGTGTTTGACTATATTCATAGCACATATGCAGTTTAAAATTCAAATTGAATTTGAATTTGCTTAAATTGGCTCATGTTAAGATCAACTCCAAATGGAGTGAAAATTGGTGTGTGAGCTCACAAAAATGTTCTGAGTATTAATATGAATCCCACTTTTGAATTCAGGGGGTTAAAGGAGTTTGAATTTGAATTTAAGTTCAAACTAGCCTCTTTCTAATTATGCCCAAAAACACCTCAAAAAGGTTTTGGATTTGGGTGAAATTTGGCATGAGCATTCTTAGTAAAGTGTATGAGTTTTTCATATGCTCAGCCCCTATAGGATGCCTATGGGAAATGCCACTTTTGCATTTTTGTGAGTTTATCCTCTAATGACTATGTTGATGGTGCTTACTTGCTCTTCAAAGGTGTTCATAATTTTTCCTCAAATGAGATTAGTGTGGTGTAATGAACACTTTGACTTTGTGTAAAAACTTAGGCCCTTACAGTTTCTCACTTGATTGCGGCTCTCTTATGTGTCTTGGCATGAGGTTCTCCACAACTTGCTGCTAAAACTTGAAACTAAGTTCAACTATTTAGGTGTGTCCTTTGCAACTTACATTCCCATTTACACTGTAACCCGGCATGTAAAAGTTTCATGTATAGGTAGGACGGGTGAGTCTTGCTGAGCCATTGTGCTCACTGCTTGTGTTTGAAGCTTTTGCAGGGTGTTATGAGGAGGAGACTCCCGAGGAGGAGACGGTCCCTCAAGAGGGCAACCCCGTCGAATGGGAGTCGTGAACGCCGCCGTGTTAGTGTGTGTGCATGCTAGAGGGAACACGTTCACGGGCTGAACGTGAACTCTGTGCTTAGTCTATGCCTGAGAGTGTGGGATGAACATATTTTGTTGTAACCATGTCTATAAACTCTTTTATGAAATAAAACTTTGCTTCCGCTTTGTACTTTTTACGTGTGTTTTCTGGTGCTGTGTAACACAGCACCCCTCAGCGTGATCCGGGCTCGTCGAGGCCGTGAGGCTCTCGCAGCGTGGTATTACAGATCGCTTGAGGTTTAACACACTTAAAAAGGACATCTTTTCAAAAACTCGGTGAGGAACGAGTTAGTAGCCCATATAAGGATGTTATTAGTGTATAGCAAGTGGCAAATCTAACCTAAGTGCTTATGTCATGCATCTCGGGACGTCATATGTCTTGGGGGGTGCATGTAAGAGCTGTCCACCAGTGCGCACAAGCTAAAGGGTGGAGCCTCACGGTGGGCAGGTAACCCGGCCAGCTTTAGTATCCTCTACCACTCTTCATGTCGTTTGGGTTATTCTCGCAACGCTCTTCCCTGGCGTGCTACAGGCAAGATTGGGAGACCCCGTCACGTGGTTAGTAACGTGAACACGTAGCTCAAGACATGTTTGGCTTGAGAACAACCGTGCAAGTGATGGCGGACGGTTGTATGAAATGTAGGGCTCGGTGTGCAGCCGAGCCTGACGATTGAGTGATTTACTTGCAGGTAGTCTAACCACAAATCGGTAGACGAGTAGCACACGTGTGCGAGAGACGTTTAGTGCTACTGAATTAACGAAGCCGGCTATGTCCTGTATAGGTTTTTCTTTGTGAGGAACGTAGTACCGACATGAACTGGTAACGCTTCGACGTCACAGCACACTAAATGTTCCACATCATTGTAAAACTTGAAAGTTTTGATCCAGAGCACTAAAACTGTGACTTAACTTCTCTCCTTAATCTGGATGTTCAAAGTTCACAAGTTTTCAAGTTATAGGATATTAAGGACAGAGTCCCCTGTTTTCAGCTGAAATAAGGCTGAAGTTAAACAGAGGTTAGAGGTCGAATTCTTTTGAGGTTAGGGTCATATGATACATTTCTAGAAATATTTGGAAGATCTTTACAACTTTTCTATTGATGTCCAGAGGTGTTTCATCCCTTAACTAGTCGAAAAATGCAGTAGAGTTCAAACTGTCCAGAAAACAAGGCAGAGCAAGTACTCTCTGTAACTCTCTGTAAACTGAGCATAACTTCCTCCATAAAAATCCAAAAATAGAAAATGAGGTAGTTCTGAAAATTTTATGAGATAAGTTACAACTGTGTAACAGAATGTTTTGTCAAATTCGATGAAGAATTAACTGGAATTCTTGGATGAAATCAGTACCTCAAGCAGGGAGGTGCTGTCCAATTTTCTCCAGAAATTCTGTCAACTTTGATATCTCATAACTTTTGAACCAGGACAGATATGAGGCCAAGCAAATACTTTATGGAAAACTATTGAAGTTAGCTTTAACTTTGATGTTGAGCACAAGAACTGGTTTTGCTTTAGCATGGTGTAAATCAGGTTGAAAGTGAAACTGGTCAGGGATGTCAGTTTGGGCAGCAGACCAGCAATCAAATTTATTCTAAGTTTGAATTGTGTTTCCAAGTTTTATGAGTTCAATGACATGTTTTATGTTATAACTCAATGATTTACTGTTGAAATGCATATTTTACCTTTTTCAAATATGTTTCCACAGATGACAGCGGATAAACAACTTGAGAACGGGTGGGTTGTACCCTACTGTTCTCAACGCAGCGGTTATCCGGAATTGTTGAAGCTGATGCTTCAATATTTTGAGTACTTGGATACGCTGCAGTACCTCGCCAAGGAAGAAGGTGAGGCAAGGAACAAGACGTGGACCATCCATTTTGAAGTTCCTGCAGGACCTACGCCACCCGGTTGGGCACTGTTCACCATTACGGTGAGAGGTAGACAACCGGAGGAGATGTGGCAAGTGGCAGCCCGTGACACCATGTCACGTTTCTGCCAACTACATGTGAGAGCTATGGAGGGCACTCCATACGCGCTTGTCCCGGTGAAGGGACGAGCTAATCACGTGTGGAGGGAGAGGTACTTGGAGGCAACAGATCCGGGTTGCCCAAGGTACAACCCCGCGGAGGCAAACCTCAGCCTCCAGTTGAGGGCAGGAAAAACCGTGATGTACAGCCAAGCTGTCCATATGGATCGTCTTGCCGTGGAGCTCAAGGAGAGCACCAGCCGCAGAGACCATTTGGAGAGTACTCACAGCGCACTCGGTAATGTTCTCATTCCGACGATAAAGCGACTGCACGAACAACACAATCAGTTGCGTCGTCTGAAGAAGGCGATGAAGAAAAGCCGTGTCGACATTGCGGCTTTACAGCAGCAAGTGCAGGCCTGGACCCAGCAGAACGAGGTCCTCACTCAAGAGCGTGATGACGCTATTGAAGAGGGGCAGGGCTGGGAAGAATATTACAACCAGGCCATGGACGAGGTGCATGCGTTGCAAGACCTCATATCTCCGGTAGTGGGCCTACCGATGGTAGGTGCCGTACCCGTGGTTTTGGGTATCCCGGTGATGTGGGAACCTGAACCAGAAGAGGAGGTCATGGACCCGGAGCCACCAACAGAGGTAGCAGAGGAGGACGACCTGAAGGAGGTCGGGTTCTACTCCGAGTAGTGAGTTACCGTTGCCAAGTAGGGCAGCGAGGGTGGTGTGTCGAAACTTTTGTAATCGGTGACATGTCATGTAGACAGCACCATGTGTATAGGTAGGGACGACATGAGCACGACTTCTTGGGGAACCGAGAATAATGAATCTTGTATAAAGTTTATGCTTTATCAATATATGTGAATGTTGTGCAAGTTTATTCATGTGTCACTTGAATACTTACTGTTTTATATGGAATTTTAAGAATGACATGTGCTGATCGTTGCTGTTTTGAATTTCAGAATGACTCTCGCTCGTGCCAACCCGGAGGTTGTGGGTTCTAGTCAGGGGGCAGAGGCCTCCCAACAGCCTCTCGAGACTTCCTCGGGACAGCAACAGCAACAACCGCCACCGCCAACAGTTACATTGGCCGACATCGTTGCGGCCATGGCGGGCTCACATCAACAGCATACAGAGCTACTACAAACTCTTATTACGAATACGTCTCGACCAGAGAAGCGTCAAGACCGTGAGGAGCGCCAACAAAGCTCCTACTCCGACTTTCTGGCTACTCATCCCCCGGTATTCTCAAGGGCATATGAACCCCTCGATGCGGACAACTGTCTCCGCATGATAGAATTGAAGTTCGGGCTGCTACAAGTTAGTGAGCAGCGCAAGATGCAGTTCGCGGCCCAGCAGCTTCAAGGGTCCGCGAGCGCTTGGTGGGCAAACTTCTGTGCCTCGCAACCCACCGAGCGAGTAATGACCTGGGCGGAGTTCCGGATGGCCTTCAGGGCCTATCACATACCGTCGGGTCTTCTGAAGAGGAAGACACAGGAGTTCCTCCATCTGCAGCAAAATGGCAGGAACGCGCTGGAGTACTCCAGGGCGTTCAACGATCTCATGCTTTATGCGTCATATCACGCTGATACTGATGAGAAGCGGCGGGACCACTTTTACCAGGGGCTTAATTCGCTCCTGTCGGACAAGCTGGCGATGTTCAATCGTGGCAGCCTCAACGACATCATTGATGCTGCGATTGTTCAAGAGGACTCCGGTAAGGATTTAGCGGCGGTGAAGAAGAAGTGAAGCGCGCCGCAGAGCAGCGGAGAGGGAGGTGGTCCTTCCCAAAAATACCGGATGGTGTATCGCTCACCATTGGGTCAACACTGGCAGTCACCACAGCGGCCAATGCAATTCTGCAGTCGGCCATACTCTCCACCGGCGTTCCGGCCAGCATTACCAGCACCACCTCCACAGCAACAACAGCAGCAGCGGGCAATGCCGCGTGCATTTGCACCTCAGCAGCGCATGCCGGGCTTTCGTCCTCCAAGCACGGTACAGACATCAACCGCATGTTACAAATGCGGTTGCCCAGGGCACTTCGCCAACAACTGCCCTGATAGGCAAGGCGGCGGAGTGGCACCACAGTTTCCGGGGAGGAATCAGCCCCGGAACCCCATTATTGCACAGCGGGAAAATCCTAAGCCCGGCACTGTCCACCAACTCGCTATAGAGTACGTACCGGAGGGAGACCAATCCTTGCGGGTATGTTCCAACTCCACCAGCATCCCGCCATAGTGTTATTTGATTCGGGTGCTATGCATAGTTTCATTAGTCAAGCTTTTATTGCTAAATACAGCTCGCAAATACTACCCACCGAAAGTCCTTACTTGATTTGTTCACCTGGTGAGAAAATTTCAGCAAGCATGGTGGTTCCAAAAGCGCCATTATGCTTAGGGGGTAGAGTATACCCTACGTCTCTCATCATTTTAGAGGGACAAAAGGTCCATGTCATTCTAGGGATGTCGTGGTTAACCCACCATGGCGCTGTTTTAGACACCGTCCTCCGAGTTGTGCATTTGCACTCAGAAGTGAACCAGTCTCACTCATTATTTCTGGACACTCCAGAAATAAAACTTCCAAGTGTATACCAATCCACCACCATCAGATTGGAAGACATTCCAGTAGTATGTGAGTTCCCAGACGTGTTCCCAGATTATTTTCTGGGGATGCCGCCAGACCGAAAGGTGGAGTTCAAGATTGAACTTGCACTGGGAACGATGCCAATATCCCGAAGGCCGTACAAGATGGCGCCAAAGGAATTGGCAGAACTGAAGACGCAGTTAAAGGACCTGCTGGAGAAGGGTTTTATTAGGCCGAGCTCCTCGCCATGGGGCTGTTCGGCAATATTTGTGAAAAAGAAAGATGAGACGTTGCGGATTTGCGTGGACTATCATCCACTAAACGCCGTAACTATCAAGAACAAGTACCAGTTGCCACGGGTCGACATGTTATTTGATCAGTTGGTCGAAGCAAAGATCTTTTCCAAGATGGACTTAAGATCCGGGTACCATGAGATTAAGATACGGGCTGAGGATATACCAAAGACAGCTTTCTCGATGAGGTACGGGCTTTATGAGTACCTGGCCATGTCCTTTGGCCTCACCAACGCTCCAGCTCACTTCATGTATTTGATGAACTCGGTATTCATGCCGGAGCTGGACAAGTTTGTCGTGGTCTTCATCAATGACATATTGGTATATTCCAAGTCAGAGGAGGAACACGCAAAGCATCTGCGTATAGTCTTGCAACCGCTGCGTGATCACAAAATATACGCAAAATTCAGCAAGTGCGAATTCTAGATATCGCAAGTGCCTTTTCCCGGGCATATTCTCTCAGCGGAGGGCATCACTGTAGACCCGAGTAAGATCACACAAGTGCTGAATTGGAAGTCCCTGAGAACTGTTCATGAGGTACGGAGTTTCCTCGGACTCGCGGGGTATTATCGGAGGTTCATTCTGAACTTCTCGAAGATTGCCAAGCCTATGACCAAGCTGCTGAAGAAGGCTACCAAATATGTTTGGAGTCCAGCATGTGAAGCAGCGTTCAAGGAATTAGTGAAGCACCTAACATCAGCACCGGTTTTGGCGCAGCCAGACACAACAAAACCATTCGATGTGTACTGCGATGCATCCGGCATTGGGCTTGGATGTGTGCTGATGCAAGACCGAAGGGTGGTTGCATATGGATCACGGCAGCTCAGGAATCATGAGCAAAATTATCCAACTCATGACTTAGAGCTCGCTGCCGTGGTACTCGCACTCAAAATGTGGAGGCAATACCTACTCGGTAACCTCGTGCATTTATATACCGAACATAAAAGCCTCAAGTACATATTCACTTAGAAGGAGCTGAACATGAGGCAGCAAATATGGTTGGAGTTGATAAAAGGATTACGAGATAGAAATCCATTATCATCCCGGCAAGGCAAACGTAGTGGCAGATGCGCTGAGTTGCAAGTCACACGTCAACAATCTGACCATCACACAGTTGGAAGAGAGCGATCCACCATTGCATGTGATTCCACATGGAGCTCTCTACAACTTAGCTTTGATCCCTACCATCCGTGAAGAGATAGCGGCAGCTTAGAAACATGACAAGGGCATGTCACGGAGCTGAAATGTTTCCAGAAAGACAGAGACGGCATCCTATGGTTCAAGGACCGGATCGTCGTACCCCGTAACCAGGAGTTACGGAAGAAAATCTTTGATGAGGCTCACTTTTCAAAGTTTTCTATTCACCCCGGCAGTAACAAGATGTATCAAGAACTCAGAAGCAAGTTTTGGTGGACACGGATGAAGCGGGAGATCGCAAAGTACATGTCCGAGTGTGATACATGCCGGAGAGTGAAAGCGGACCACATGAACAAACCGAGACTGCTACAACCACTGGGCATTCCTACATGAAAGTGGGAGGATGTGAGCATGGACTTCATCGTTGGTTTACCCACCCCATTCCATAAGCATGATTCAGTGTGGGTGATCGTCGACCGGCTCACCAAAGTTACCCATTTTATCCCGGTCAACACCAACTACAACGCAAAGAAGTATTCTGAATTATACATCTCACGGATCCTATGCTTATACGGCGTACCTCGCACCATCATCTCAGATCGGGGCACTTTATTTATGTCTTGGTTTTTGGGAGCAGTTGCATGCTTCTTTGGGGATGAAGCTGATCCGTAGTTCAGCATATCATCCACAGACGGATGGGCAAACCGAGCGGGTAAATCAGATTTGGAAGATATGCTACGAGCTTGTGCTATCAACCACGGTAAGAATTTGGATGATCACTTACCGTTAGCCGAGTTCTCGTACAATAATGGTTACCAAGCCAGCATCAAAATGGTACCTTATGAGGCGCTATACGGGAGAAAATGCCGCACACCACTGAATTGGTGTGAGTCTGGTGAAAGGGTCACCTTCGGGATTGATCTTGTCCACAGTGCTGAAGAAAAGGTTCGGCTGATTCAAGCGAACTTAAAAGCCGCCCGATCCAGACAAAAATAGTATGCGGACCGCAGAAGATGCCCGTTACAATTCGAAGTTGGGGATCCCGTGTACCTATGTGTGTATCCAGTGAAGGGCGTGAACAGATTCGGGGTGGGAGGAAAGTTGGTACCCCAATTCATCAGTCCATTCCAGATTAAAGAAAGATGTGGATCAGTTGCATACCGGCTGGAATTGCCAGCGACACTCTCCGGCGTGCACGACGTCTTTCACATTTCTCAGCTAAGGAAGTGCCTCAAGATTTCAACCACCATTCAGCTGGGAGATATCGAAGAACTAAAACCGGATCTCACTTATCGGGAGGAACCGGTTCAGATTATTGATGAAAAGGCCCGAACCACACGCAACCGTATGTTGTGGTTCTACAAGGTTCTATGGAGTAATCACTCTGTAGATGAAGAGACGTGGGAGGGCGAAGGTTTTCTTCGCGCTAACTACCCCGACTTTTTAACATCGCACCTACGGTAATTTTCCGCCATCCTCTCTCTCATTTTTACCTTATAATCTCGGGACGGGATTCTTTTAAGGGGGGAGGATTGTAAGGGCTCAAGTTTTGCATACACTCAAAGTGTTCATTACCCCACACACACCCTCATTTGAGGAAGTTGTATGAACATCTTTGAAGAGCAAGTAAACTCCATCAACATAGTCATTAGATGATAAACTTACAAAATGCAAAAGTCGTACTTCCCACATGCATCATATAGGGGCTGAGCATATGAAAAACTTATACACTTTGCTAGGAATACTCATGAGCTAATTTCGCTTAATTCAAATCAAATTTGAATTTCAGTTCACATGTGCTGCAAATTCAAGCAAACCAATTCCACAATTTGATCATTTTTCAAACCAAATCCCAATTTGGTTGAATGATCAAATGACCAAGGGTAGGAAGCTCTACTGTTTTGAGCATTGGGGAAATTGAATTTCAGAGGTTAAAATTTGAATGTGGGCCCTCTTGTCAGTCACCCATTTGGAGAAAACCGACTGAAGACCGATTACTCGGTTTCTCGGGCTGCAGCTGAGCGCGCCACCGAGCCACAGCGCCGGCCAGATGCTGCTTCGCTCGCATGCGCTGGAGGCCACCGCTCGGCGTCCTTACCCGGCGCCCGAACCCCCTCTGGGATATTTCACCGATCACAGCAGCTTGCATCGTCCCCAAACGAAAGAACCTCGCCGCTCACCCGAACCCTCTGTGCCACCGTCGACCGGCCGAAGCAACGGCTGTCACACCGAGCTGAGGCCGCACCTGAGTTCGCAGAACCTTGCTCGACGTTCTTGCACCGGTTACCGTGACTGACATTCCTCGAGCCCCACCGTGCCATTTCTTCGTCCTCGGTTCAACCCGAGCCGCCGCCACGGGAACAACTCGTCCGGCCACCATAGCCCACCTTTCCCCGAGCTGTGAACAGAAAAAATGTTCGTCATACTTCCCTCTTCCATTCCTGCAAGCTCCGGCGGCGTTACATGAGCTTCCGTCACCGGAATTTCACGGTTTTGCGCCGGTGTACAAAAGAGGCCGCCGGACCACTTCACAAAATTCGTGCTACACTCCGCACCACTCATCACCTAACTTAGAGAACTACTTATAGATGTCTGTGCGAGTCCATAGGATCAGGAACTTCGGAGAATCATCGGGTATAGCCACTGTTCTTCGAGTTTTGCTAGTATTTATGATGTCCGACCTAGGGCACACCGTGACATACTAGTTGGGGCCGTTTCCGAGCCCACTTGAGTTCATGATGACATTCCCTTGCGGCGGACCAGGATCCGCTCATCCAGGATCACAGAGGGTGGTGCCGCACGACGCGACACCCGACAGCACACATCATAAGAACGATACTGTATTACATAGAAAACCAACTGAAATGTCCCAAGTAGTACAATACTTCAGTTACAAACTAGTGTTTAGATTACAGCAGTGGAAACTATGTTTGTACAACTCACGCCCATCTACCTAGCAAAAGTCGGTTGCCCAGCCCTAGGGCAACCCTCACTAGCTGCACTCCTCAGCTCAGCGTGGCATGTACGGCTCCCACTCAGCCATGGTCCCCGACGGAGGATAGCCCTCGCCGGTGGACTCGTAACCCGAATCCGTGGGGTAGTCATCACCTGAAAAACACTTACAGCAGCAACCGTGAGCACGATGGCTCAACAAGACTTAACCGACTCACCTAGGCATGAAAGTCTACATGCAGTTTACAACGAACATGGGATGGTAAATTTCAGCAAACGGACACGCCTACAAGTTCATCCTTAATTCATCTTTTAGCCACAAGTTATCAGTTTATGAATATCAAATTTAGTGAGCAATAGTTGGTGGCACACATGTATCAATAAAATTTTATCATAACAGCAATATTGAATCATCACATTTCATATATTAATCTACGTTACGACACAGTGAACAAGCGGTACTCATCACAGCAAGGGACGGTGAATCGACTCGATATACACCTGCAGGGATACCCAAAGAGCACGTCACGTACGCCCACCCGTGGAGCTGCACAGCACGCTCACTCGACGTCGTGCGGGACAACCTTTCACCAAACAGCCCAAACATCGAACCGGTCGCACCCAAACGGACAGGAGGTTCCCTACATGGAGCACCTCTCTATGCCCGTTAGTGGATTTCCACCTTGCTGCCCTCAACCTACACCTTTAAATCGGTGCGTTATGCCTCGACGCCCGGAGTTATAGGTTACATCGGTTTATCGGGGCTCATATATCCGATATGCCTTCGGTACGTTCAATACTTGTTCAGCAGGTCCGCACACAGATCGGCCCTCAATCGACATGGACAGGGCTGCGCCCACAAGACTTCCTCTTGCTTCACCCTAGCTCCTGCCTAGTCTCGTTTTCTTTCTAAAGTGATCTCACAGTATCACTCGAACCAATCCCGTGTGTCGCAACGCTTAACTCGCGAGTAGATTCCAACTACTCGACTTGTACCGAAGTTCTATGAATCATTAAGCATAGCCTGTCTACTCGAGGACTTAGACACTACCCTCACTCTTATATGAAAACTCTGGTTATGCACTTGGGTTTCATCCATCCTACACCTAATGCGCATCCATACCACATACTAAGTATACATAAAGCAAAACTTTGTAAAATTGGTTAATGTAAATCGGGGGTTGCCTTGTTACTGCTGGTCAGTGGTTAGGGATTCGTCCGGAAGAAGAAAGTCGAGCACTTCCGGGGTCTCCTCGCCTTCAGCGACTATACGTAAACGATATACTATATGTCAATTTAAATGCAATGTTTAGAACTGAATATGTAATTACCATAACTCTAGCTAGCCCTTCCCTTTGGATCTGAAATTTTTATGGTGGCTTGGTAGGGTCCTAACAGAGTCTTGACCAAGTTTCATTTAAAACAAAGTTCATTTGAGCTCTGTACAAATAAAATCCTATTTGGTCATTAGTAAGGTCTCTAAGGATTTCCAGGGATTTTCATGGCTGCAACCATTACTTTCTGGAAACTAGAGTTTGAGATGGATCTAATGGAATTGGTTTCATGTCATTTGAAGCATTCTAGATGAAGTTATGCCCTAAACAAGATTTGAGAAAATCTGAAAAATGTTTCTGTACATTTTTCTATTTTCTCTGAGCAGTTCACTTAATCACACCATTAGGGGGAATAAATGAACTTGGATGGTCCTGAAATTGTTCCTGTGACTCAAGGATTTTAAAATGAACATCCTAGCCAAATTTCAGAATCTTCCATAAAAGGATTCTCTAGATAAAATTCCTAACAGTTAAATTTAGGGAATTAATTCTAGAAAATCATTCGGTTTCATAAGCTGAAACTTGTTTTGCTGGATAGTACTCGAAGAGATGAATGCAACCAAATTTGGTTCACTGAATTTGAAGCTTCCTAGCAGAAGTTATATGCATTTGAAGTTTGAACCAAATCTGAAAATTCAAATAAAGTTTAAACCGGCTGGTGGGGTCCCTGGCTACGTGTCAGCACCGCAGCCAAACCACATGGGGGTCCGCAGAGTCTCCCGCGTAGTCGCATGCGATCCCGATGCCACAGCCGATCCGGGGCGGTTTTAGCAGAGACCGACACGTGGGGTCCGTGGGGCTTCATCTACCTCGCGCTCCCGCGGCTCCCCGCTTCCCCCTTCGCCGGAGAGCTTGCCGCCGGGCATTATGCTGCCCGACCTTCGATGAAACTCGCCGCCTGTGCATATTTCGGCTTGAGAAACACGGTGGTGCACTCCCCGGAGCTCGGTGACAGCCGGAATAGTGCTCGCGACGGTGACAGCGGCCGGGAACTCATCGGCGACGTCGAACTCTGTGTCCTCTGCACCTTTTTCGACGCGGTTTGCTCGGAGAGCTCCGCTGCGACTTGCTGATCACAGATATGAGCACTGATCCCTGTGAAAACAGCCGCAACTAGGACCTCACCGTCGACCTAGGGCTAAAACGGCGGTGATTGGAAAATTTCAAAGAACAGCAACCCTAGTCTATGGTTATCGCCAGTTTTTGATCCTAGGTGGCCGTGGACAGGTGCAGAACGTATGTGTAGCTCGGAATCCTCTGTGGTGAACTACCCATTACGAATTTCCGAGTTTTGAACTATTCTGTCCTTTGAACACCGAATGACTAACCGGACAACATCTACCCCGGCGAAGCACGAGAGGAGGAGCGGTCGGCAGGAGCGTGTTAAGCACCTTGGAGCGGACCTTTTTCGTGCAGCTTGTCGGGCACGAAATGGCTTATAGCCCTCAGACGCCGGGGCGCAGAGGGAGTCGGCCGGCGATAGTTTTCTTCGTGTGCGGGAGCAAATGCAGCAACGCTGGCTGGTGGAGGAAGCGAAGTCGGTCTGTGCAGCGTGCGTGGGAGACGGAAATGAGCGTGAGCTGATCCTTCCGCAGCACTGGCATGCGTGTGGTCGCGAGAGGGTGAGGCGGCAGCGTTCTCGTCAGCTGACCGAAGCAGTGAGGCGGTTCTCTCTTCTTCAGTCTCTGACCAGTGGGCCCTTTTCTCCCCTCTAATCCTTTCTCAGTTTCCACTGTAAATATCCCAGCTACTCTCAATTGAATGAGAAACTTAAGCACCAAGTCATAGTTTGAATTTGATTTCCTCAATTTGAAATTGGTTTGGCTAAGTTTGCTGCCCATTTGAACTTGAAATTCAAATTCAGTTTTGAATTAATGCAAATTTACCCCCCGACAAGATGAATTCCAATGAGGATGAAAATTGGTGGACTAACTCAGAAAAAATGTGCTGAGTTTGAATATGAAGTCAACTTTTGAATTCGAGTGATGAAAGTGGCTGCAATTTTAATTTACATTCAAATTGGCCCTTTTTTGAAATGTCTCCAAAAGTGCCTCAAAAAGTATTTAATTTGCATGAACTCTGGCCTGAGCCCTCCCAAGACTATTTAAGGTCTTGGGGTGAGCTCAACCTTTCCTGTTTATGTGTAGGAATCCTATTTTTTTGAAGTTAGGGTTTTCCCCTCTAATCACCCTTTTGATGGTGTTTACTTGCTCTTCACAAGTGTTCATGAGATATCCACCACATGAGCTGTGGTGTTGTGAGTTGATGAACATTTCTTTGCAAGTAATTTTCTTGGGCTTTTACATCCCTCCCCCCTTAAAAGAATCCCATCCCGAGATTATAAAAGAAGAGACGACGATGTAAGAGGAGATTACCCGTGATGAGACACCATGAAATCCGAGTAGTTTGAGCTAAGGAATTCCTCGCTCTCCCACGTCGCTTCTTCGGCGGTGTGGTTGCTCCACAGTATCTTGTAGAACCACAATGTTCGGCTACGTGTGGTCCGGGCCTTTTCATATATAATTGCCACCGTATATTCATCATACGTTAAATCCGGTTGCAGCTCGCCGATGTCCTTGGTGGGAACAGCAGCCGCATACTTCAGACATTTTCGTAGTTGGGAAACATGGAAAACATCGTGAACCCTAGCGAGAGATGCTGGTAGCTCCAGTCTATATGCCACTGGTCCACACTTCTCGGTGATAGCATAGGGTCTAATGAATCGGGGAGCGAGTTTCACCTTCACACCGAACCGGTGCACGCCTTTCATTGGAGATACACGGAGGTGCACGTGTTCCCCAACGTCAAAGTGCAGCGGCCTATGCCTCTTATCAGCGTAGCTTTTCTGTCGGGATTGAGTAGCCTTCAAGTTGGCTTGAATCATCCGAATGGGCTCTTCGGCGTCGTTCACCACATCAACCCCGAACGTGACCCTTTCACCAGACTCGCACAAGTTTAATGGGGTGCGGCATTTTCGACCGTAGAGAGCCTCATAGGGTGCCATATTGATACTCGCTTGATAGCCATTGTGATATGAGAATTCTGCCAACGGTCGATGATCATCCCAGTTTCTACCGTGGTGGATGGCACACACTCTCAACATGTCTTCTAGTACTTGGTTCACCCTCTCTATTTGACCATCTGTCTGAGGGTGATTGGCGGAGCTTCTAATCAGCTTAGTGCCCAATGCAGCGTGCAACTGCTCCCAAAAATGAGACACAAATAATGCCCCTCGATCTGAGACTATGGTCTTGGGTACCCCATGTAAGCATAGAATTCTCGCTATGTACAGCTCCGCATATTTGCCGGCATTGTAACGTGTATGCACAGGGATGAAGTGAGCCGATTTGGTTAACCGGTCAACGATTACACAAATGGAATCATGCTTGTTGGAAGTCAGGGATAATCCCACAATGCAATCCATGCTCACCTCTTCCCACTTCCATGCCGGGATTTTCAGGGGTTGCAGCAGCCCTAATTTCCTCATATGATCCGCTTTCACTCGCCTACACGTATCACACTCGGATACGTACGTAGCCACTTCCTGCTTCATCTGTGTCCACTAAAATTTCTTTTTCAAATCTTGGTACATTTTGTTGCTGCCCGGATGAATGGAGTATTTAGACAAGTGAGCTTCATCAATAATCTTCTTTCTCAGCTCCATATTCCGGGGTACGACTATGCGTTCATTGAACCACAGCGTCCCCTCATCATCCTTCCGAAAACATTTGATTTCCCCATTGTCTATCCGTCTCTGGAGATGTGCCATACCCTTGTCAACTTTCTGAGATGCAATGATATCCTCCCTAATGGTAGGGATGAGAGCAAGGTTGTAGACTGATCCATAAGGAACCAAGTATAAACTTGGTTCTTCCTCCTCCACCGGTGTAATGGTGAGGTTATGGACATGTGATTTCCGACTCAGCGCGTCGGCAACCACATTCGCCTTGCCGGGGTGGTAATGAATCTCAATCTCGTAATCTTTGATTAGTTCTAACCACCTCCTTTGCCTCATATTCAGCTCCTTCTGGGTGAAAATATACTTCAAGCTCTTGTGGTCGGTGTAGAGATGCACCAAATTCCCCAGGAGATAGTGCCTCCACATTTTCATTGCCAAAACCACAGCAGCAAGCTCAAGATCATGAGTCGGATAATGCTGCTCATGGTTTCGATGTTGGCGTGAACCATATGCGACTACACGTCCTTCCTGCATCAATACACAGCCGAGCCCGATACCGTACGCATCACAATACACGTCGAAGGGCTTGGTCGTATCTGGTTGGGCTAAGACAGGGGCTGTTGTGAGATGCTTTACTAATGCTTGGAACGCTCCTTCACATGCCGTGTTCGAAAATATTTTGTTCCCTTCTTCAATAATTCTGTCATCGGCTTAGCAAGCTTGGAGAAGCTTGGAATGAATCTCCGGTAATATCCTGCTAAGCCGAGGAAGCTTCTGACTTCATGAACAGAAGTGGGAGCTTCCCATTTCAGCACTTGTTCAATCTTGCTTGGGTCAACCGCAATGCCTTCCGCTGAGATGATATGTCCCAAAAATGGCACTTGGCTGATCCAAAACTCACATTTGCTGAACTTGGCTTATAACTTATCATCCCGCAATCGTTGAAGAACGATTCTCAAGTGTTCGGCGTGTTCTGCTTCTGTCTTGGAGTAAACCAAGATATCATCAATGAACACCACGACGAACTTGTCCAGCTCCGGAATGAACACCGAGTTCATTAGATACATGAAATGTGCCGGAGCATTAGTGAGACCAAAAGACATGACGAGATATTCATATAATTCATATCTCGTCGAGAAGGCCGTCTTCGGGATATCCTCTGCCTGGATTTTTATTTGATGATATCCAGAGCGAAGGTCCATCTTGGAGAACACACTTGCACCCACACGCTGATCAAACAGGATGTCAATGCGGGGCAGTGGGTATTTGTTCTTGATGGTGACGGCGTTGAGCGGCCGGTAATCCACACACAACCTCAAGGTTTCATCCTTCTTCTTGACGAACAGCGCCGAGCATCCCCAAGGCGAGGAACTCGGCCTAATGAAACCTTTGCTCAACAGATCATTGAGCTGCTCTTCCAATTCAGCCAGCTCGTTCTGAGCCATTTTGTATGATCTCCTTGAGATAGGAGTTGTCCCAGGTGCAAGCTCAATCTTGAACTTAACATCCTGTTCAGGTGACATGCCCGGAAGATCATCCGGAAACACGTCGGGGTATTCCCGGGCTACGGGGATGTCCTCTAACTTGAGAGCTTCAGTATTATTAGCTGCTGAAACTTCCCGGACTGGATGGTCTAGTATGAGGGACTGTGGACGGTGTATTGGAGAGTTGAGGTGTACCGTCCGTGATAATGTTTCTAGGACAGCGCCATGGTAACTTAGCCATGACATCCCTAAGATTGCATCAATCTTCTGCCCCTCAAGAATAATCATATTGGTGGGATATATTTTCCCACCTAAGCACAGTGGTGCTTTCGGAATCATCATAGTTGCTGAAATCATTCCTCCCGGTGAGCAAATCATATAAGAGCACTCGGTTGGAAAGGCTTCCAGTTGATGCTTAACCACATATGATGCACTTGTGAAGTTGTGGGTTGCACCAGAATCAAATAATATGATGATTGTTTGATTGTTGAGAGTAAACGTACCTGCCAGCACGTTGTCTCCCTCTGGAGCGTCCTCATTGTCGAGGTTGCGAACGCCCCCGGTTCGCTGACCAACCTTCTTGACCGGAGGTCGGTCTCGAGCACCGCCCTGATACTGGGCTTGCCCGCTGCTCTGCTGCCCCTGGGGACAGTCCTTCGAGAAATGGCCCGCCTGTCCACACGTAAAGCAAGTGTAGCGAGGCGGTCCTGCGCTGATCGGCGGACAGAAACCTGGGGCGCGTTGTGGTGGTGGAAACGCCTGGGGTACCATCTGCTGCTGCTGCTGTTGTTGCGGTCGCGGTGGTGGTATCGGCGGTCGGAACGGGAGTGACTGGAAAGAATGACCCCCGAACTGCTGAGGTCGCGCCATTGGATGCCACTGCTGACTGGATGGTGTCCGATACACCATGCGGTATTTCTGGGAGCTCCACCCCCGCTGCTGGGTGGAGTGCTGCGCTTCCGCTGCTCAGCCGCCAACTCCCGCTGAGCATCTTCTTGCATGATCGTGGCGTTGACTAGATCATTGAACGTGCCGCGATTGCATTGAGAGAGATGCGTCTTCATCTCAGGATGTAATCCCCGATAGAAGTGCTCCCGCTTCTTCTCCTCGGTGGACACATAATCCGATGCATATTTGACACGACCCCATTGGTCCTGTCGAGCCAGGATCACGCTGAGGGGTGCTGCGTTGCACAGCACCGTATAACACACGTCAAAGGTGCAAAGCGGAAGCGGAAGTTTCATTACATAAACAAGTTTATGAACATGTTTACATCAAAATAAGTTCAGTCTACACTCGCGGGCGTAGACTAAGCATCAAGTGCACGTTCAGCCCTCGAACGTGTCCTTGCTAGCACACACGCACACTAACTCTGCGGCGTGCACGACTCCCACTCGACGGGGTTCCCCTCCTGGGGTTCCGTCTCCTCTTCGGGAGTCCCTTCCTCATAGAACCCTGCAAAAGCTTCAAACACAAGCAGTGAGCACGAAGGCTCAGCAAGTCTGACCCGTCTCACCTAAACATGGAACTTCTACATGAGGGTAAGGGTTGCATGAGGTAAAAATCATTTGCAAGGACTCGCCTAATTAGTAGAACCTTACTTTCAAGTTTTAGCAGCAGGTTGTGGAGAACCTTACGCTAAGGCACATGAGAGAGCTGCAATCAAACAAGAAACGCATTTCTCTCATGTACTTTGCCCAAAGTTGAAAAGAACTTTAATTAGCTCTAAGCTACAGCATATCATTAACAATCAATGTCCAGCTTTTAATCAGCAACATTTTAACATATAACTAGCATGTTCTTTCTACGTCACGGTACAGTGAACAAGTGGTACTCACTGACCGCGAGGGACGGCGATTATAATCGATTTACACCTGCAGGGTTACCCGAACAACCCGTCACGTACGCCCGTACTCGATGTTGCCTACAACAACCATCACGGACGCCGTACGCGACTACCTTTCACCCGTTAGCCAAATATTGAACCGGTCCCATCGTCCCGAGCAAGAGGTCTCTGCACGCGCATCTCCGTGCCGCCAGCCGATTTACACCTCAAGCTCTCAACCTACCCTCTGAACGACGGGCAATGCCTCAATACCCAGCCACCCGAGTTACATCAGTTTCCCGGTTCCCATATAGCCGGTAGGTCTTCGGTACTGTTCTAGCTTGTTCAACAGGCCCGCACACGGCTCGGTCCTCAATCGACACAAGCGGAGCTACAGCACACAGGCCCCAAAGTCCTGCTGCCCTTACCCTCCGCTCGGTCTCATTTTCTTGCCATGTGTATCATGTGCTATCTCTACCCGAGCAATGTGCCTCTAGCCTATTCTTGCGAGTAGTTCCAACTACTCGACTTGTACCAAATCCTACTCTATCCTAGCAATGCAGTGGCTAACGGGGTTTGCACTCCTAAACCCCAACCCATGGTTTTCTTGGCTATGCAGTGGGGTTTCCAAACAAGACTCTAATGCACAGAATAAAGGAAAACAAGTATGTGCTCAAAAAAATAAAAATTTGAAAAATGGTTAATGCAAACCGGAGCTTGCCTTGCTGCTCTTGGTCGTAGGCTAGCTGTTCCTCCGGAGTAACGAAGTCTAGGACTTCGGGTTCCTCCTCGACCTTAGCGACTACATGATAGAAACAATACATGTATTAATTTAATGCATTTGTATTAAGCTTGAAGTTGTTAAGTCTATAACCCTTGCTAGACAGACCTAATGACTGTGAAACTTTTACTGTGGCTTGGTTACAACATAAACAAAGACTTGGTCAAGTTTTAGTTGCAGCAAAGCTCATTTGAGCCCTCCACAATTAATTATGTCCTTGACCTTAATTGGAACTCTTAGGGTGTTCTAGGAATTTTCATGAAACAAACTATGCCTTCCTGAAAACTAGATTTTCAGAGGGTTCTAATGGAGTTGGTCTCACTTAATTTGGAAGTCTCTAACTAAATATATGAGGTAAACAATTTCAGAGAAAATTCTGAAAATGTTTCTGAACATTTTCTATTTTCTATGGAACAGTTTCACTAATCACACCATTAGGTGGATTAAATGAGCTCAAATGGATCTGAAATTTTTATGGTAGTTCAAGGATATTTTGGTGAACATCTCAGCAAAATTTCAGGATTTTCCTCCAAAGGATTCTCCAGTTAAAATTCCTAACGGTTTAAACTTTGAGGAATTAATTCTGGAGAAATAAGGAATTTCATGGAGTGAAACTTGACTTTCTGGAAAGTACTCAGAGAGCTGAATCCAGCAAAATTTGGCTTACTCAATTTGGAGCTTTCTAGCCAAAGTTATAAGGATTTGAAGTTTGAACTAAAACTGAAATTCGGGGAAAAGTTTAAACTCTGGCTTGTGGGCCCCGCACACAGTGCGTCGTCTCCCTCCTCGCGCCAACTGCGCGGCGGCGGCATTCTCCGGCGACCCTCGCCGGAACTGAGTTCCCGGCCACCCCCGGCCCGAAACTTGCCGCCTGCCCCTTTTCCGACCCCCTGGACTCGATGGTAGGGTCGCCGGCCGCCGGCGATGACCGGAAACCCGTGCGCACCGGTGACAGCACCTGCTAGGGTTCCGGTGAGGTCGGTCCCGCTCTCCCGTGCACCAAATCGACCGGAAATCAGTCGGAGAGCATCAGTAGGGCATGGGAAATACGAACCAGGGCTGGGTGGAAGCTAGAAATACCGGCAACTAGGCTCTCGACGGTGAGCCGAGGTGTTCAGCCATGGCGGCGGGGAAAACAGCCATATCATGGCCGATTCTCGATGGTTTTCTCTAATTCCAGTTCGAGCGTAGGCGCTATCGTGCATAGAAGCTACTAGGTAACGAGCTCGTCCAACCTTCGTGCATAGAGCACGAATTTCACCCGAAGGTGAGCTCGGTTCTTATGAACTGATCAAGAGTAAATTTGGAAATTCTCGGCCGAGGGTTGATCAATCGCCAAACGGCTTTCGGCTACTCCATCTACATACAATCGCACACCTTTCTTGTGTAGAGAAGAGGACGTGACAACGGCTGTGCCGTGCTGTCCACGGGAGCCCGATCGGCGGCGATGTTTGGCTCGCCAGAGAAATGGCTCGTACAGCTTGAGAACGCTTGCTCACTGGGCAACACGGGGTCTAGGAGGTTGCTCACGACCTCTTGGCGCCGTTTTGCTATGGAGGAGAGGCTGTGCTCGCGGGTGATCGGCCTGATCAAGCGTGAGCTCGAGCGGCGGTGATGGCAGTGGAAAAACGGCCGAGTATGCCGGCAGCTCGGGGAATGAGTGATCGGAGCACGCCGGGGAGGGGATAAGTAGCCCGGCGACTGGTCTCCGGCTTGGGGCGCGCAGCAGGAGCTGGCGCCGGCTGCCCCCCTCGGTGGCGCGCGCACACTGCAACCGGGAACCGACTGAACTGTGTTTCAGTCGGTTTGTGTTGAAGCAGAGGCTGACATGTGGGTCCCACCCCTCCTTTTAACCTCTGAAATTTACTCCTAACAACTGTGGTAAACAGTGAATCCTATACTACCATTGGCCATTCAAATTATTCACCCATGAGCCATTTGAATTGACCAAAGTTCAAATGGGTTTGGTTTGAATGAATTTCAGCACAAGTTCAGTTTGAAATTCAAATAAAGTTTGAATTTCTCCCCCTTAGCTCATGTCCAGATCAACTCCAAATGGAGTGAAAATTGGTGTGTGAGCTCACAAAAATGTGCTGAGTAAGAATATGCCTTCCACTTTCAAATTCATGGTATAAAAACAGTTTGAATTTGAATATGTTTTCAAACTGCCCCCTTCCTATCTATACCCAAGATGACCTCAAAAAGGTTTTGAATTTGGGTGAAACTTGGCATGGACATCCTTAGCAAAGTGTAGGAGTTTTCATATGTCCAGCCCATCTATATCACATGTGGGAAATACCACTTTTGCAATGTGTGAGTTTGTTTTCTAATGAGCATGTTGATAATTGTTACTTGCTCTTCATTTGTGTTCATCATCTTTCCTCAAATGAGGTGTGTGTGTGTGTGGTGATGAACACTTCAATTATGTGTCAAAAACTGAGGCCCTTACATTCCTCCCCCCTTAAAAGAATCTCGTCCCGAGATTATAAGGTGAAAATGAGAGAGAGGACGGTGGAAAATTACCGGATATGCGACGTGAGAAAGTCGGGGTAGTTAGTGCGAAGGAATTCTTCGCTCTCCCATGTCGCTTCGTCCATGGAGTGATTACTCCATAGAACCTTGTAGAACCACAACGTACGGTTGCGTGTGGTTCGGGCCTTTTCATCAATAATCTGCACCGGTTCCTCCCGATAGGTGAGATCCGGTTGTAGTTCTTCAATGTCTTCCAGCTGAACGGTAGTTGATAGCTTGAGACACTTCCTCAGCTGGGAAATGTGAAAGACGTCGTGCACACCGGAAAGTGCTTCTGGTAATCTCAGCCGGTATGCCACCGATCCACATCTTTCGGTAATTTGGAATGGACCGATGAATCGGGGTGCCAACTTTCCTCTCACCCCAAATCTGTTTACGCCCTTCATTGGAGACACTCGTAGGTATACGTGATCTCCAACTTCGAATTGTAATGGGCGCCTTCTCCGGTCCGCATACTGTTTCTGTCGGGATTGAGCGGCTTTTAGGTTCGCTTGAATCAGTCGAACCTTTTCTTCCGCGTTGTTGACAAGGTCAATCCCGAAGGTAACCCTTTCGCCAGACTCACACCAGTTCAATGGTGTGCGGCATTTTCTCCCGTATAGCGCCTCGTAGGGTGCCATCTTGATGCTGGCTTGGTACCCATTGTTGTACGAGAACTCGGCTAACGGCAAGTGATCATCCCAATTCTTGCCGTGGTTGATAGCGCAAGCTCGTAGCATGTCTTCTAGAATCTGATTTACCCGCTCGGTTTGTCCATCCGTCTGCAGGTGGTAGGCTGAACTACGGATCAGCTTCGTCCCCAAGGCAGCGTGTAGCTGCTCCCAAAAACGGGACACAAATAAAGTGCCCCGGTCCGATATGATGGTACGGGGTACGCCGTATAAGCATAGGATCCGTGAGATGTATAGTTCAGCGTACTTCTTGGCGTTGTAGTTGGTGTTGACCGGGATGAAATGGGCAACTTTGGTGAGCCGATCGACGATCACCCACACAGAATCATGTTTCTGTAAGGTGGTGGGTAAACCGACGACGAAATCCATGCCCACGTCCTCCCACTTCCAGGCAGGAATGCCCAGTGGTTGCAGCAGTCCCGGTTTCCGCATGTTGTCTGCCTTCACCCTTCGACATGTATCACACTCGGACACGTATTTTGCAGTCTCTCGCTTCATCCGTGTCCACCAAAACTTTCTTCTGAGTTCTTGATACATTTTGTTGCTGCCGGGGTGAATAGAAAACTTTGATAAATGAGCATCATCAAAGATTTTCTTCCGTAACTCCGGGTTTCGGGGTACGACGATCCGGTTCTTGAACCATAGGACGCCGTCTCCGTCCTTCCGGAAACATTTCAACTCCCCACTGTCTATACGTCTCCGCAAATGTGACATGCCCTTGTCATTCTTTTGGGCTGCCGCTATCTCTTCACGGATGGTGGGGATCAAAGCTAGGTTGTAGAGAGCTCCGTGTGGAATCACATGGAGTGGTGGTTCGCTCTCTTCCAATGGTGTGATGGTCAGATTATTGACGTGTGACTTGCGACTCAGCGCATCTGCCACAACGTTTGCCTTGCCCGGATGATAATGGATCTCTATTTCGTAATCCTTTATCAGTTCTAACCATCTTCGTTGCCTCATGTTCAGCTCCTTCTGAGTGAATATGTACTTGAGGCTTTTGTGGTCGGTATATAAATGTACGAGGTTACCGAGTAGGTAGTGCCTCCACATTTTTAGTGCAAGTACCACGGCAGCGAGCTCCAAGTCATGAGTTGGATAATTTTGCTCATGGTTCCTAAGCTGCCGTGATCCATACGCGACCACTCTTCGGTCTTGCATCAGCACACATCCGAGCCCAATGCCGGATGCATCGCAGTACACATCGAACGGTTTTGTTGTGTCTGGCTGCGCCAAAACCGGTGCTGATGTCAGGTGCTTGACTAAAGCCTTGAATGCTGCTTCACATGCTGGACTCCAAACATATTTGGTAGCCTTCTTCAGCAGCTCTGTCATTGGCTTGGCTATCTTCGAGAAGTTCGGAATGAACCTCCGATAATATCCCGCGAGTCCGAGGAAACTCCGTACCTCATGAACAGTTCTCAGGGATTTCCAATTCAGCACTTGCGTGATCTTGCTCGGGTCCACAGCGATACCCTCTGCTGAGATGATATGCCCGAGGAAAGGCACTTGCGATATCCAAAACTCGCATTTGCTGAATTTTGCGTATAACTTGTGATCCCGCAGCCGTTGCAAGACTATACGCAGATGTTTCTTGTGATCTTCCTCCGACTTGGAATATACCAGGATGTCGTCGATGAAGACCACGACAAACTTGTCCAGCTCCGGCATGAATACCGAGTTCATCAAGTACATGAAGTGAGCTGGAGCATTGGTGAGGCCGAAGGACATGACCAGGTACTCATAAAGTCCGTACCTTGTCGAGAAAGCTGTCTTTGGAATGTCCTCCGCCCTTATCTTAATCTGATGGTACCCGGATCTTAAATCCATCTTGGAAAAGATCTTTGCTTCGACCAACTGATCAAACAACATGTCGATCCGTGGCAACGGGTACTTGTTCTTGATGGTTACGGCATTTAATGGACGGTAGTCCACGCAAAGCCGTAGCGTCTCATCCTTCTTCTTGACACATAATGCCGAACAGCCCCATGGCGAGGAGCTCGGCCTAATAAAACCCTTCTCCAGAAGGTCCGTGAGCTGAGTCTTCAGTTCCGCCAACTCCTTGGGCGCCATCTTGTACGGCCTTCGGGATATTGGCATGGTTCCCGGTGCGAGTTCAATCTTGAACTCCACCTCTCTATCGGGTGGCATCCCCGGTAAATCATCCGGGAATACATCAGGAAACTCCCGGACCATTGGAATGTCTTCCAATCTGATAGTTGTGGACTGATAGACACTTGAAAGTTTTATTTCTGGACTGTCCAGAAATAATGAGTGAGAACCGTGCACCTCTGAGTTTAAGTGCACGACTCGAAGGACGGTGTCTAAAACAGCGCCGTGGCGGGTTAACCACGACATCCCTAGGATGACATCGACCTTCTGTCCCTCTAAGATAATGAGAGACGTGGGGTACACTCTACCCGCTAAGCATAATGGTGCTTTGGAGACCATTACGCTTGCTGAAATCTTCCCACCCGGTGAACAAATTAAATATGGACTATCGGTGGGTAGTATTGGCAAACTGTGTTTAGCAATGAAAGCTTGGCTAATAAAATTATGCGTGGCGCCTGAATCAAATAGTACTATAGCGGGATGCTGGTGGAGTTGGAACATACCCGCAAGGATTGGCTCGCCCTCCGGCACGTCCTCAATGGCAAGCTGGTGGACAGTGCCGGGCCTAGGGTTTGCCCGCCGCGCATTAGTAGGGTTCCGGGTTTGATTCCTCCCCGGAAACTGTGGTGCCACTCCGCCGCCTTGCCTCTCCGGGCAACTGCTCGCGAAGTGTCCTGGACGACCACACTTGTAACATGTGGCCGCTGCTGGTGGAGTACTCGGTGGACGAAAGCCCGGCATGCGTTGCGGAGGTGCAAACGCACGCGGCATCGCCCGCTGCTGCTGTTGTTGTTGCGGTGGTACTGGCAGTGCCGGCCGAAATGCCGGTGAAGAGTACGGCCGACTGCGGAACGGCATCGACCGCTGTGGTGGCTGCCAGCGTGGACCTGATGGTGGGCGATTCACCATCCGAAACTTCTGAGAAGGACCGCCTCCTTCTCCGCTGCTCTGCGGCGCGCTTCGCTTTCGCTCTGCCGCCGCCAACTCCCTGCCGGAGTCCTCCTGAACAATCGCAGCATCAATGATGTCGTTGAGGCTGCCGCGGTTGAACATCGCCAACTTGTCCTTCAGGAGCGGGTTAAGCCCCTGGTAAAAATGGTCCCGCCGCTTCTCGTCGGTATCAGCATGATACAACGCATATAGCGTGAGATCGTTAAACGCCCTGGAGTATTCCAGCGCGTTCCGGCTCCCTTGTTGCAGGTGTAAGAACTCCTGCGTCTTCCTCTTCATCAGACCTGGCGGTATATGATAGGCCCTGAAGGCCGTCCGGAACTCCGCCCAGGTCATCACTCGGTCAGTGGGCTGGGAAGCACAGAAGTTGGCCCACCACGCGCTCGCGGATCCTTGGAGCTGCTGGACCGCGAACTGAGTCTTGCGCTGCTCGCTGATTTGGAGCAGCCCGAACTTCATCTCTATGGCGCGGAGCCAGTTGTCCGTGTCAAGTGGTTCATCCGCTCTTGAGAATACAGGGGGATGAGTCGCCAGGAAGTCAGAGTAGGAGCTCTGTTGGCGCTCCTCACGATCTTGACGTCTCTCTGGGCGAGACGTATTGGCGATGAGAGTCTGCAGCAACTCTGTGTGCTGCTGGTGCGAGCCCGCCATTGCCGCGACAATGTCGGCCAATGTAACCGTTGGCAGTGGCGGTGGCGGTGTTTGCTGTTGCTGTTGCTGTCCCGAGGAGTCCTCGGGAGGTGGTTGGGAGGTCTCTCCCCCTTGACTGGTACCCCCAACGTCAGGGTTGGCACGAGTACGCGTCATTCTGAAATTCAAAACAGCAGCAATTAGCACATGTCTTACTAAAAATTCCATACGCAACAGTAGGTATTGAAGTGACACATGATCAATTTGCACAACATTCATATATATTGATAAAGCATAAACTTTATACAAGATACATTATTCTCGGGTCCCCGAGAAGTCGTGCTCATGTCGTCACTACCTATACATACGCTACTGTCTATACGACATGTCACCGATTACAAAAGTTGGGTTACGCTACCCTAGCTGCCCTACTTGGCAACCGTAACCCCCTACTCGGAGTAGAACTCGACCTCCTGTGGGTCGTCCTCCTCCGGTACTTCTGATGGTGGCTCTGGATCCACCACCTCTTCTCCCATTCCGGGTTCTCCCATTGCTGGAAGACCCAAGACCACCGGTATGCCTAACGCCGGGGGCGCGAGGTCCTGCAATGCATGCACCTCGTCCATAGCCTGGTTGTAGTCCTCTTCCCAGCCTTGTCCTTCCTCAATAGCGTCGTCCCGCTCTTGAGCAAGGTCCTCATTTTGCTGGGTTAGGGTCTGCACCAGCTCTTGCAACGCCGCGAGGTCAACACGGCTCTTCTTCTTTGCCTTCTTCAGACGACGCAACTGATTGTGTTGTTCATTCAGTCGCTTGATCGTCGGAAGGAGCACATTGCGGAGTGCGCTGTGAGCATTCTCGAAATGATCTCCACGGCTTGTGCTCTCCTTGAGCTTGGTGGCGAGATGCTCCGTATGAACAGCTTGGCTGTCCATCACAGCGTTTCCCGCCCTCATTTGGAGGCCGAGGTTTGCCTCCGCGGGGTTGTACCTTGGGCAACTCGGGTCTGTTGCCTCCAGGTACCTTTCTTCCCACACATGCTGCGCTCGCCCCTCCACCGGAACGAGTGCGTATGGTGTGCCCTCCATAGCCTGCACGTGTCGTTGGCAGAAACGTGACATAGTGTCACGGGCTGCCACTTGCCACATCCCTTCCGGTTGTCTTCCTCTCACCGTGACGGTGAATGGCACCCAACCGGGTGGCGTAGGTCCTGCAGGAACCTCGACATGGATCGTCCACGTCTTGTTCCCCTCTTCGCCTTCTTCCTTGGCGAAGTATTGCGGCATCTGGTTGTACCCGAAATATTGGAGCATTTGCCACAATGCTTCCGGGTAGCCGCTACGGTCAGAGCAGTGGGAAACTACCCACCCATTCTCCAACCGTTTATCTGCTGCCATCTGTAAAAATATATTTGAGAAATGTCAAATATTTATTTGAACAGTAAACCATTGAGTTATAACATAAGATATGTCAGTGAACCCATAACACTTGGAAACATAGTTCAAATTTTTAAACAAATTTGACTGCTGGTCTGCTGCTCCCATGACAGCCTTGACTAGTTTCCATATCAACCTGATTTGGGCCATGTTAAAAGCAAAACCAATCCTGGAGCTCAACATCAAAGTTGATGCTAACTTCAATAGCTTTCCAGCCAGTATTTGCTTGGCCTAATATCTGTCCTGGTTCAAAAATTATGAGATGTCAAAGTTAACAGAATTTCTGGGAACAATTGGACAGCACCTCCCTGCCTTAGGTACTGATTTGATCCAAGAACCCCAGTTAATTCTGTTCCTAATCTGACAAAACTTTCTGTTACAAAGTTGTAACCCATCTCATAAGCTTTCCAGAACTACCTCATTTCCTATATTTGGATTTTTAAGCAGGAAGTTATGCTTAATTTACAGAGAGTTTACAGAGAGTCTTTGCTCTGTCCTGTTTTCTGGACAGTTTCAACTCTACTGCATTTTTCGAGTGGTTAAGGGATGAAACACCTCTGGATCTCAACAGAAGAGTTGTAAAGCTCTTCCAACGCTTTCCAGAAATGTATCATACGACCCCAACCTCGAAAGAACTCAACCTCTAACCTCTGATTAACTTCAGCCTTGATTCAGCTGAAAACAGAGTGCTCTGTCCCTAACATCCTATAAGTTAAAAACTTGTTAACTTTGAATATCCTGTACAAGGGAAGGAGTTACATCAATTTTACTACTCTGGATCAAAACCTTCAAACTTTTAAATGAAGTTGTTCATTTAGTTGGATGTGACGTCGATGCGTCACCAGCTTATGTCGGTACTACGTCCTCACAAAGGAAAAACCTATACCGGACTTAGCCGGCTTCGTTAGTTCAGTGGCACTACTCGTCACTCGCACACGGATACTACACGTCTACCGTTTCGTGGTAAGGCTACCTGCAGAAACTCAAACAATCATCAGACTCGGCTGCACACCGAGCCCGGAATACATACAGTTAGTACACCCGGCCATCATCACTCGCCCGGATGTTCTCAAGCCAACCACGCCTTGAGTTACGTGTTCACATTTCAGACCACGTGACGGGGTCTCCCATATTGCACCACGCACGCCAGGGACAGACGTTGCTCGAATACCCCAAACGACATGAAGAGTCGTAGAGGATACTAAAGCGGGTCGGGTTACCTGCCACCCGTGGGGCTCCACCCTTCAGCTTGTGCGCACTGGTGGACAGCGCTCACGTGCACCCCCCAAGACATGAACGTCCCGAGATGCACGATTTTCCGATATAACAATTAGGTTACTAAGCCACTTTCTATATACTAATAACATCCTTATACGGGCTACTAACTCGTTCCTCACTGGATTTTTTTTTTGAAAAGAAAACCTTTGTACTGTGTTAAACCTCAAGCGAGCTCTGATACCACGCTGACACGACCCCATTGGTCCTGTCGAGCCAGGATCACGCTGAGGGGTGCTGCGTTGCACAGCACCGTATAACACACGTCAAAGGTGCAAAGCGGAAGCGGAAGTTTCATTACATAAACAAGTTTATGAACATGTTTACATCAAAATAAGTTCAGTCTACACTCGCGGGCGTAGACTAAGCATCAAGTGCACGTTCAGCCCTCGAACGTGTCCTTGCTAGCACACACGCACACTAACTCTGCGGCGTGCACGACTCCCACTCGACGGGGTTCCCCTCCTGGGGTTCCGTCTCCTCTTCGGGAGTCCCTTCCTCATAGAACCCTGCAAAAGCTTCAAACACAAGCAGTGAGCATGAAGGCTCAGCAAGTCTGACCCGTCTCACCTAAACATGGAACTTCTACATGAGGGTAATGGGTTGCATGAGGTAAAAATCATTTGCAAGGACTCGCCTAATTAGTAGAACCTTACTTTCAAGTTTTAGCAGCAGGTTGTGGAGAACCTTACGCTAAGGCACATGAGAGAGCCGCAATCAAACAAGAAACGCATTCCTCTCATGTACTTTGCCCAAAGTTGAAAAGAACTTTAATTAGCTCTAAGCTACAGCATATCATTAACAATCAATGTCCAGCTTTCGATCAGCAACATTTTAACATATAACTAGCATGTTCTTTCTACGTCATGGTACAGTGAACAAGTGGTACTCACTGACCGCGAGGGACGGCGATTATAATCGATTTACACCTGCAGGGTTACCCGAACAACCCGTCACGTACGCCCGTACTCGATGTTGCCTACAACAACCATCACGGACGCCGTACGCGACTACCTTTCACCCGTTAGCCAAATATTGAACCGGTCCCATCGTCCCGAGCAAGAGGTCTCTGCACGCGCATCTCCGTGCCGCCAGCCGATTTACACCTCAAGCTCTCAACCTACCCTCTGAACGACGGGCAATGCCTCAATACCCAGCTACCCGAGTTACATCAGTTTCCCGGTTCCCATATAGCCGGTAGGTCTTCGGTACTGTTCTAGCTTGTTCAACAGGCCCGCACACGGCTCGGTCCTCAATCGACACAAGCGGAGCTACAGCACACAGGCCCCAAAGTCCTGCTGCCCTTACCCTCCGCTCGGTCTCATTTTTTTGCCATGTGTATCATGTGCTATCTCTACCCGAGCAATGTGCCTCTAGCCTATTCTCGCGAGTGGTTCCAACTACTCGACTTGTACCAAATCCTACTCTATCCTAGCAATGCAGTGGCTAACGGGGTTTGCACTCCTAAACCCCAACCCATGGTTTTCTTGGCTATGCAGTGGGGTTTCCAAACAAGACTCTAATGCACAGAATAAAGGAAAACAAGTATGTGCTCAAAACAATAAAAATTTGAAAAATGGTTAATGCAAACCGGAGCTTGCCTTGCTGCTTTTGGTCGTAGGCTAGCTGTTCCTCCGGAGTAACGAAGTCTAGGACTTCGGGTTCCTCCTCGACCTTAGCGACTACATGATAGAAACAATACATGTATTAATTTAATGCATTTGTATTAAGCTTGAAGTTGTTAAGTCTATAACCCTTGCTAGACAGACCTAATGACTGTGAAACTTTTACTGTGGCTTGGTTACAACATAAACAAAGACTTGGTCAAGTTTTAGTTGCAGCAAAGCTCATTTGAGCCCTCCACAATTAATTATGTCCTTGACCTTAATTGGAACTCTTAGGGTGTTCTAGGAATTTTCATGAAACAAACTATGCCTTCCTGAAAACTAGATTTTCAGAGGGTTCTAATGGAGTTGGTCTCACTTAATTTGGAAGTCTCTAACTAAAGATATGAGCTAAACAATTTCAGAGAAAATTCTGAAAATGTTTCTGAACATTTTCTATTTTCTTTGGAACAGTTTCACTAATCACACCATTAGGTGGATTAAATGAGCTCAAATGGATCTGAAATTTTTATGGTAGTTCAAGGATATTTTGGTGAACATCTCAGCAAAATTTCAGGATTTCCCTCCAAAGGATTCTCCAGTTAAAATTCCTAACGGTTTAAACTTTGAGGAATTAATTCTGGAGAAATAAGGAATTTCATGGAGTGAAACTTGACTTTCTGGAAATTACTCAGAGAGCTGAATCCAGCAAAATTTGGCTCACTCAATTTGGAGCTTTCTAGCCAAAGTTATAAGGATTTGAAGTTTAACCTAAAACTGAAATTCGGGGAAAAGTTTAAACTCTGGCTTGTGGGCCCCGCACACAGTGCGTCGTCTCCCTCCTCGCGCCAACTGCGCGGCGGCGGCGTTCTCCGGCGACCCTCGCTGGAACTGAGTTCCCGGCCACCCCCGGCCCGAAACTTGCCGCCTGCCCCTTTTCCGACCCCTGGACTCGATAGTAGGGTCGCCGGCCGCCGGCGATGACCGGAAACCCGTGCGCACCAGTGACAGCACCTGCTAGGGTTCTGGTGAGGTCGGTCCCGCTCTCCCGTGCACCAAATCGACCGGAAATCGGTCGGAGAGCATCAGTAGGGCATGGGAAATACGAACCAGGGCTGGGTGGAAGCTAGAAATACCGGCAACTAGGCTCTCGACTGTGAGCCGAGGTGTTCAGCCATGGCGGCGGGGAAAACAGCCATATCATGGCCGATTCTCGATGGTTTTCTCTAATTCCAGTTCGAGCGTAGGCGCTATCGTGCATAGAAGCTACTAGGTAACGAGCTCGTCCAACCTTCGTGCATAGAGCACGAATTTCACCCGAAGGTGAGCTCGGTTCTTATGAACTGATCAAGAGTAAATTTGGAAATTCTCGGCCGAGGGTTGATCAATCGCCAAACGGCTTTCGGCTACTCCATCTACATACAATCACACACCTTTCTTGTGTAGAGAAGAGGACGTGACAACGGCTGTGCCGTGCTGTCCACGGGAGCCCGATCGGCGGCGATGTTTGGCTCGCCGGAGAAATGGCTCGTACAGCTTGAGAACGCTTGCTCACTGGGCAACACGGGGTCTAGGAGGTTGCTCACGACCTCTTGGCGCCGTTTTGCTATGGAGGAGAGGCTGTGCTCGCGGGTGATCGGCCTGATCAAGCGTGAGCTCGAGCGGCGGTGATGGCAGTGGAAAAACGGCCGAGTATGCCGGCAGCTCAGGGAATGAGTGATCGGAGCACGCCGGGGAGAGGATAAGTAGCCCGGCGACTGGTCTCCGGCTTGGGGCGCGCAGCAGGAGCTGGCGCCGGCTGCCCCCCTCGGTGGCGCGCGCACACTGCAACCGGGAACCGACTGAACTGTGTTTCAGTCGGTTTGTGTTGAAGCAGAGGCTGACATGTGGGTCCCTCCCCTCCTTTTAACCTCTGAAATTTACTCCTAACAACTGTGGTAAACAGTGAATCCTATACTACCCTTGGCCATTCAAATTATTCACCCATGAGCCATTTGAATTGATCAAAGTTCAAATGAGGTTTGGTTTGAATGAATTTCAGCACAAGTTCAGTTGAAATTCAAATAAAGTTTGAATTTCTCCCCCTTAGCTCATGTCCAGATCAACTCCAAATGGAGTGAAAATTGGTGTGTGAGCTCACAAAAATGTGCTGAGTAAGAATATGCCTTCCACTTTCAAATTCATGGTATAAAAACAGTTTGAATTTGAATATGTTTTCAAACTGCCCCCTTCCTATCTATACCCAAGATGACCTCAAAAAGGTTTTGAATTTGGGTGAAACTTGGCATGGACATCCTTAGCAAAGTGTAGGAGTTTTCATATGTCCAGCCCATCTATATCACATATGGGAAATACCACTTTTGCAATGTGTGAGTTTGTTTTCTAATGAGCATGTTGATAATTGTTACTTGCTCTTCATTTGTGTTCATCATCTTTCCTCAAATGAGGTGTGTGTGTGTGTGGTGATGAACACTTCAATTATGTGTCAAAAACTGAGGCCCTTACAATATTGCGCCAGATGGTTCAAGGCACGGGAGTAGTTGTGGGCACTCCTCCCGCCCTGCTTCAGCTCCAAGAACTCTTGGAACTTCCGCTTCATTATCCTGGGAGGGATATGGTAGGCGCGGAATGCCTCCAGGAATTCTTCCCACTCCACGGCATGGCCAGCCGGCAGTGAGGCGACATAGTTCGCCCACCACGCACCAGCGGCACCGTGAAGCTGCTGCGCCGCGAACAGAGTCTTCTGCCGCTCCGTACATTGGAGCATCCCGAACTTGGACTCAATTGTCCGCAGCCAGTTGTCGGCCTCCAGGGGTTCTGCTGCTTCAGTGAACACCGGAGGGTGCGTACTCATGAAGTCCGAGTATGTCACATCACGGGGCTCACGAGGCCCCCTCTCTTGAGGCCCCCCCGTCTGGGAAGTATTCTGCACGATCGTGCGGAGGAGGTTGGTCTGCTCCTCACGATTACCCACCAGTGCCGCAATCACATCCTCTAGCGTAAGTGGAGGCGGCGGTGGTGGTTGTTGCCGCGGGGTGCTGTCGTAGGAAGGTGGCTGGGAGTCATCACCCCCTGATGGCTAGATCCACCGATCTCATGCGTGGTCCGACTGCGAACCATCTGCAACCATACGACAATAACCATCAGTCCTGCAACATACTTCATGCAGTCCAATAAAATAGGCGTAAAACATAATGACAGTAAACATGCGATACATCTCGTATACAGATATTATAATTACTTTGCACAAGCTACACCATTACCAGACCAAACATAAACTTGTTAAATCCAAATTGACGGACTTCCTCTTTGGAAGTTCATCTCAACTAGGTTTGGTCACTACGAGACGTTTAAAGTCGCTTTGTCATCACTTATACTACCATTTTATCTTCAATACGACAAAAACATGGTCTCTAGCAAAAGAAACTTGAGCAAGACATATACTCAAATATTTCACTAGTTTAAGATAACCACTCATGAGTATGTTCTACCCCATTGGAAGTACTCAAATCCCCTGGGGTACAACAATCTCTCAAATGAGTTCAACTGTCATCCCTCTGCCCGAATGACCAGTTGCTACATATTCCAGATTTTTACCTGCTGATGGGCATTTTCATGACTCGAGCTGAATACAAAAGTTAAAGTTAACTTTAGTATATTTCCAACGAGTATTTATTTGCCCTCAGATCAGCTCTGGTTAAAAGTTATGACAATTCAAAGTCGACAGAATTTCTGGATGAATTTCAACAGCACCTCCTTTGGAAGTTGCTATTTTCAACTCTAATTTCCACTGAGTTCTGTGCTGAAATTTCAGAAACTTTGAATTAGAAAGATGTAACACATCTCCTACCCTTTCCAAAGATACATCATATGATAATTTTCTATTTTTCTACAGGAAGTTATGCTTGAAAAACAGAACAGGCCAGAGAGTGCTTTGAATCTGTCCTGGTTCTGGACAGTTTACAATCATATGGAATTTCAATCGGTTTAAGGTGTGATTCAGCTCTGGAAGCCTACACGAAGTTGTAGAGTACTTAAACACCTTTCCAGAACTATATCCCACACCTAAATTGGCTAAATAATCTGTAAGTTATGCTCTGTCAAATTGAGCTAACTTGCCGCCCAAAACAGAGCACTCTGTTTTTCAACCCCCTTGAACTACACTGATCAACTATTGAATTTTTCTACCCAACTAGGGTCCTACATGTTGAAATTTGGTGATTTTAGTTCCTGGTTATAATTATATTTCATGCACATGCTTATGATATGTTGGTACTACGTTCCTCACAAAAAGAAAATCCTAACTGGATTATACCGGCATATACGTCTCAATTGTGACACTAAACGGTCGCTCGCACACGTATACTACACGGGATACATACTGGTTAGTACCTGCAGAAAAACACACAATAATGATGCACTCAAAGCTTATTTTCATTTCGGGCAGGTCCATATTTGAAAGTAAATACAAACACACGTATCATTGCCATACGGCCGTCCTTGAGTTAAGCCACGTCTCAAGGTACGTGATCGTGTTTTAACACCACACGACAGGGAACCCGAGTAGAGCGCGAACGGGTCGTCACGGTTAGGAATTCTATCAACCCAACAGATACCACCTACTGCCCTGCAGGGCACGCTGATGGCAAGCGCTGCGTATGTCCTCCTGGGCTATTTCTAGACGAACACACTATCGCGTTACTGACCACACGATGGGGTCTCCACTTGCTTTCCTAATGCACGCTAGGGATCAGCGTTTCATATGAACTCAGGAACATGAAGAGTTCAAGAGCTTCATATTGACGTCTCACACCAAGCTATGAGACCTATCCCTGAACCACATTCCTCGTCAGGGGAGCTAACCGAAATTAAACTGTTTTCGGTGGCGTTCCTTACCATTTTTACCTGAGCGTACAGAATTATAACACATATATTAGTCTTGCCACTTTAAATAACTATGCTAATATAGTCCTTACTTGGGCAAACAACCAAATCCTCACCATAAACCTAAGTTTTCCCGTGATACAGTCCTTAATTAATGTGCTATCCCCAATAGCGTCTCTGATACCAGCCTGCAGCGGACAGGGATCCGCTCATCCAGGATCACAGAGGGTGGTGCCGCACGATGCGACACCCGACAGCACACATCATAAGAACGATACTGTATTACATAGAAAACCAACTGAAATGTACCAAGTAGTACAAGACTTCAGTTACAAACTATTGTTTAGATTACAGCAGTGGAAACTAAGTTTGTACAACTCACGCCCATCTACCTAGCAAAAGTCGGTTGCCCAGCCCTAGGGCAACCCACACTAGCTGCACTCCTCAGCTTAGCGCGGAGTGTACGGCTCCCACAAAGCCGTGGTCCCCGACAGAGCGTAGCCCTCACCGGTGGACTCGTAACCCGAGTCCGTGGGGTAGTCATCACCTGAAAAACACTTACAGCAGCAACCGTGAGCACGATGGCTCAACAAGACTTAACCGACTCACCTAGGCATGAAACTCTACATGCAGTTTACAACGAACATGGGATGGTAAATTTCAGCAAACGGACACGTCTACAAGTTCATCCTTAATTCATCTTTTAGCCACAAGTTATCAGTTCATGAATATGAATATTAGTGAGCAATAGTTGGTGGCACACATGTAGCAATAAAATTTTATCATAACAGCAATATTGAATCATCACATTTCATATATTAATCTACGTTACGATGCAGTGACCAAGCGGTACTCATCACCGTGAGGGACGGCGAATAGACTCGATATACGCCTGCAGGGATACCCAAAGAGCACATCACGTATGCCCACCCGTGGAGCTGCACAGCACACTCACTCGATGTCGTACGGGACAACCTTTCACCAAACAGCCCAAACGTCAAACCGGTCGCACCCAAACGGACAGGAGGTTCCCTACATGGAGCACCTCTCTATGCCCGTTAGCGGATTTCCACCTAGCTGCCCTCAACCTACACCTATAAATCGGTGCGTTATGCCTCGACGCCCGGAGGTATAGGTTACATCGGTTTATCGGGGCCCATATATCCAATATGCCTTCGGTACATTCAATACTTGTTCAGCAGGGCCGCACACGGATCGGTCCTCAATCGACATGGACAGTGCTGCACCCACAAGACTTCCTCTTGCTGCGCCCTAGCCCCTGCCTAGTCTCGTTTTCTTTCTAAAGTGATCCCACATCACTCGAACCAATCCATTGTATCCCAATGCCTAACTCATGAATAGATTCCAACTACTTGACTTGTACCGAAGTTCTATGAATCATTAAGCATAGCCTGTCTACTAGAGGACTTAGACAGTACCCTCACTCTTATAGGAAAACTCTGGTTATGCAGTTGGGTTTCATCCATCCTACACCTAATGCACATCCATACCACATACTAAGTATACATAAAGCAAAACTTTGTAAAATTGGTTAATGTAAACCGGGTCTTGCCTTGTTGCTGCTGGTCTGTGGTTAGGGCTTCATCTGGAAGAAGAAAGTCGAGCACTTCCGGGGTCTCCTCGCCTTCAGCGACTATACGTAAACGATATACTATATGTCAATTTAAATGCAATGTTTAGAACTGAATATGTAATTACCATAACTCTAGCTATCCCTCCCCTTTGGTTCTGAAATTTTTATGGTGGCTTGGTAGGGTCCTAACCAGAGTCTTGACCAAGTTTCATTTGAAACAAAGTTCATTTGAGCTCTGTACAAATAAAAGCCTACTTGGTCATTAGTAGGGTCTCTAAGGATTTCCAGGGATTTTCATGGCTCCAACCATTACTTTCTGGAAACTAGAGTTTGAGATGGATCTAATGGAATTGGTTTCATGTCATTTGAAGCATTCTAGATGAAGTTATGCCCTAAACAAGATTTGAGAAAATCCGAAAAATGTTTCTGTGCATTTTTCTATTTTCTCTGAGCAGTTCACTTAATCACACCATTAGGGGGACTAAATGAACTTGGATGGTTCTAAAATTTTTCCTGTGACTCAAGGATTTTAAAATGAACATCCTAGCCAAATTTCAGAATTTTCCATAAAAGGATTCTCCAGATAAAATTCCTAACAGTTTAAATTTTATGGAATTAGTTCTAGAAAATCATTATGTTTCATAAGCTGAAACTTGTTTTGCTGGATAGTGCTCGAAGAGATGAATCCAACCAAATTTGGTTCACTGAATTTGAAGCTTCCTAGCAGAAGTTATATGCATTTGAGATTTGAACCAAATCTGAAAATTCAAATAAAGTTTAAACCGGCTGGTGGGGTCCCCGGCTACGTGTCAGCACTGCAGCCAAACCACACGAGGGTCCGCAGAGTCTACCGCATAGTCGAATGCGATCCTAATGCCACAGCCGATCCGGGGTGGTTTTAGCAGAGACCGACACGTGGGGTCCGCGGGGCTTCGTCTACCTCGCGCTCCCGCGGCTCCCTGCCGCCCCCTTCGCCGGAGAGCTCGCCGCCGGGCGTTATGCTGCCCGACCTTCGACGAAACTCGCCGCCTGTGCATATTTCTGCTTGATAAACATGGTGGTGCATTCCCCGGAGCTCGGTGACGGCCGGAATAGTGCTCGCGACGGTGACAGCGGCCGGGAGCTCATCGGCGACGTCGAACTCGGTGTCCTCTGTACTTTTTTCGATGTGGTTTGCTCGGAGAGCTCCACTGCGACTTTCTGATCACAGATATGAGCACTGATCCCTGTGAAAACAGCCGCAACTAGGACTTCACCGTCGACCTAGGGCTAAAACAGCGGTGATCGGAAAATTTCAAAGAAAAGCAACCCTAGTTTATGGTTTTCGCCGGTTTTTGATCCTAGGTGGCCGTGGACAGGTGCAGAACGAATGTGTAGCTCGGAATCCTCTGTGGTGAACTACCCATTACGAATTTCCGACTTTTGAACTATTCGCTCCTTTGAACACCGAATGACTAACCGGACAAATTCTACCCCGGCGAAGCACGAGAGGAGGAGCGGTCGGCACGAGCGTGTTAAGCACCTTGGAGCGGACCTTTTTCGTGCAGCTCGTCGGGCACGAAATGGCTTCTATCTCTCGGACGCCGGGGAGCAGAGGGAGTCGGCCGGCGATAGTTTTCTTCGTGCACTGGAGCAAACGTAGCAAGACTGGCTGGTGGAGGAAGCGAAGTCGGTCTGTGCAGCGTGCGTGGGAGATGGAAATGAGCGTGAGCTGATCCTTCAACAGCACTGGCACGCGCGTGGTCACGAGAGGGTGAGGCGGCAGCATTCCCGGCAGCCGACCGAAGCAGTGGAGGCGATTCTCTCTTCTTCAGTCTCTGACCAGTGGTTCCTTTTCTCCCCTCTAATCCTTTCTCAATTTCCACTGTAAATATCCCAGCTACTCTCAATTGAATGAGAGACTTAAGCACCAAGTTATAGTTTGAATTTGATTTCCTTAATTTGAAATTGGTTTGGCTAAGTTTGCTGCCCATTTGAACTTGAAATTCAAATTCAGTTTTGAATTAATGCAAATTTAGCCCCCGACAAGATGAATTCCAATGAGGATGAAAATTGGTGGACTAACTCAGAAAAATGTTCTGAGTTTGAATATGAAGTCAACTTTTGAATTTGAGTGATGAAAGTGGCTGCAATTTGAATTTGCATTCAAATTGGCCCCTCTTTGAAATGTCTCCAAAAGTGCCTTAAAAAGTATTTGATTTGCATGGCCTGAGCCCTCCCAAGACTATTTAAGGTCTAGGGGTGAGCTCAACCTTTCCTGTTTATGTGTAGGAATCCTATTTTTTTGAAGTTAGGGCTTTCCCCTCTAATCACCCTTTTGATGGTGTTTACTTGCTCTTCACAAGTGTTCATGAGATATCCACCACATGAGCTGTGGTGTTGTGAGTTGATGAACATTTCTTTGCAAGTCATTTTCTATGGCTTTTACATCCCTGGGGTGCACTGATGCTCTATGACCTTTTGCTCGATCCTTTGGGGTGCTAGGAAGCTCGGCCGACACGGCCGAAGTTCTTCCGAAGCCGCCGCTGGTCGCCGGCCATGTTCCGGTTGTTGTCATGAAGAGCTAATGCCAGCCCCGTGTTCCCCGCGCGGGATTAGGCAGAGGCAGCGAAAATCTTGGAGTTCGGCGCATGGCAGAACCCCTCCGGCCAGCACTCCGGCGAGGGGGGCGTCGGCCAAGCGCGGGATGGCGGGAGATTGAAGAATCCCCTGGCCCCATGCGTCAGCGGGTAGATATTTAAACCGGGGATCAACTGTGGCTCTCGATCATTTGTGGCTGCGCGTGTAAAACTCCATAGCCGCAGCCGCTGAGGAGCCGACACGTAGCCCCGGTCCCACGCGCAGCAATTTAAACATTTCCTGAATTTCAGATTCTAGTTCAAACTTCAAACCCCCATAACTTTGGCTATTAAACTCCAAATCGATTGAACCAAATTTTGTTGGATTCAGCTCTCTGAGTACTTTCCAACAGATCAAGTTTCACTTCATGAATATCCTTATTTCTCAAGAATTAATTCTTCAAACTTTAAAGTGTTTAGAATTTTAACTGGAGAACCCTTTTGAGGAAAATTATGAAATTTGGCAAGGGTGTTCATCATAATATCCCTGATCTACCATAAACATTTCAGATCCATTTGAGCTCATTTGATCCTCCTAATTGTGTGATTAATAAAACTGTTCCAGAGAAAATGGAAAATGTCCAGAAACATTTTCAGATTTCCTCTGAAATTGTTTAGCTCATATCTTTGGCTAGGAATCTTCAAGTTAAGGGAAACCAACTCCATTAGAATCTTTGGAAAATCTAGTTCCAGAAATTCATGGCTTGCTCCATGAAAATTGTAACGGACCGAAATCCGCTTGCCCAGGATCTCAGAGGGTGGGGCCGCACGATGCGACACCTGACAGCACACATCATAAGGCAAATATGCATTACATAGAAAAACAACTGAATATGTACAAAGTAGTTCAAACCTGCAGTTTACAACTAAGTACACAGTTTAATAACATCGGAAACTAAATTTATACAACTCACGCCCGCCTAACTAGCAAAAGTCGGTTGTCCAGCCCTATGGACAACCCACACTAGCTTCACTCCTTAGCTCAGCGCGGTGTGTGTACGGCTCCCACTTAGCCGTGTGTAAAAGCCCAAGAAAAGGGACTTGCAAAAACTTTTCTTCACCTCACAACACCACAGTTTTGTTGTGGATATCTTAGGAAATATTGTGAAGAGCAAGTAACCTCCATCAAAAGAGTGATTAGAGGGGAAAGCCTTCACTTTCACAGAGTGGGATTTTTACACATGAACATAAGAGGTTGATCTCACCCCTAGAACTTAAAAAGTCTTGGGAAGGTTCAGTCCAAGTTTCATGTAAATCCAACACTTTTTGAGGCACTTTTGGAGGTATTTGAAAAAGGGGCCAATTTGAATGTAAATTCAAATTGCAGCAACTTCTATCACTCAAATTCAAAAGTTAGCTTCATATTCAAACTCAGCACATTTTTCTGAGTAAGCCCACAAATTTTCATCCTCATGGGAGTTCATCTTGTCAAGAGCTAAATTGCAAGAATTCAAAACTGAATTTGAATTTCAGTTTAAACATAAAGCAAATTTAGTCAAACAAAGTTTGAATTTGAGAACTCAAATTCAAACCAAGACTTGGGGGCTAAGTCTCAGTTAATTGAGAGTAGCTGGGGATAATTTTCAGTAAAACAGAGGTGAAAAATGGGAAAGAAAAAGGGGGGAGGAGGGCCCACTGGTCAGGGGCTGTGAGCAACAGAGGACCACTCGGTGGTCGTCGTTCAGCCGCCGCGAACGGTTACCACCTCACAGCTGCGCCAGCGCGCGCGGGGATTTACTCGCGCCCCCCTCCCGATCACCACGTACGCAGCACAAAGCTGAGTTCGCTGCCACCCTCGCCTGCCGCTCTGATCAGCGCCCGCGCACGCGAAGAACTCGCCGCAACGCTTGCACCTCCGAGCCCCGGCGTGCACCCGCGCTGATCGTTAAACGCTCGCGATCCCTGCAGCAAAATGGAGCGCCAGGGCGCACGCTAGAGGTTTCCCGTGCTGCTCCAGCAAGCTGCACCCGAGTCTGAGCGGTGTGAGCCATCGAAGTTGAAGAACCGGGAGATACCGCGGCGTCGAGCTTCGGCTCACCGGTGACAGCCCCATCCAGCCATCGTCACCGACCACGTTCTACACAAGAATGGTGCGTGTGGAACCCTAGATGGTGTAGCCGAAAACCCTTCGGCAAATGGTCCACCGAGTAGCAAGAATTTTGGAAAGTCACAAACCCTAGTGCAACTGACCTAGCTCGGCAAGAATCCAAAGTTCGGATTACACGCTGAGTCAATGATCAAGCTAGCTCACAGATAGCTCCTACACCTCCTAGCGCCCCTCCTCGAGGAAGAACCAAGCAAAACCGTCCAGAAATGGCCGAGTATTAGCCGTTTCTATAGTCACCGGCGCAAACACGGATCGGGTCACCGTAGAGAGTGGGTTTGCCGGCGTGGTTAGCCTCCGAGACTGCTCACGTTGGGTTCCTCGTGATCCACTGATGCTTCTCGAGCAAACCGTAGCCCTTTTCATACCCCAGAGAGTGAGAACGACCTCGCCGGAGGCCTAGCCTCCGCGGTGGACGTCGCACGCCTGTTTCCGGTCACCGCCGGCGAGCTCCGACCCTCAGGACAAGTTCCCCAGGGCGAGGTAAGGCTAGGCGGCCAGTTCTGGCACTGGGGGTGGTCGGGAAGGCGGTTCTGGCGAACCTCGCCGGAGTGCACCGCCGCTGGACTCGCGGGCGCGCGCAAGGAGGAAGACAACTGGGGGCCCCGCATGTCAGTGGCGATATTTTAAATCGTCGATCCGCTGCGGCTCGCGATCCAGTGTGGTGGCACGGGAAGGGTCCTGTGGCCCCGTGTGGCGTGATTCCAGCAGCGGACACGTGTAGGAGGGACCCACAGTCAGAGTTTGAATGTTTCCCGAATTAATTTGAAATTCCAGAATTTCCCCAAACTTTAGAACCTCATAACTTTTGCTAGGAAGCTCCAAATTTAGTGATTCCAATTGGGTTGGATTCATCTTTCATAGCTCTAGCCAAATATGCCACCCAATTTGTATGAAACCTATTATTTAATTCTGGAAAATTCTTTAAAGCTTTTCAGCAAAAGAATTTTAGAGGGCATTTGGTTCATCCAAAAATCCCCAAATTTTGCCAGAATGTTCTTTAGGATGTTAGTGAACACCTGTAAAAGTTTCAGACCATTTGGAGTTGATTTGATCAGAGCAATTCAAATTTGAAGGTGCTGTGTTCATTTGAATACAGAAACATTTTCAGAGAATTTCCAAAACTTGGAAATTCAGTTTTGGGCAAATCTTAGCTCCAAAACTGCTAGGAAAATTTATGCAGACTCTGTGAGCTATAATTGACATTGTAGTTCACTAAGTTAGGCATGAACAGGGGTGTTACCTCAGAATTAATTCTTCTTTGTTTATTTGCTAAAAGAATTATTCTGAACAAACCACTGAAGGACAAGTGCTAAATTTTGATCCAGAGAGTTATCTTATGACAAGGAACTCACACAGAAATTCTCAGCTCCATTGGAGCTCTGGATCACCCCTGTTCTGTGGAACCACTTGAGGGACTAATATAGAAGAGGGGGAAAACCACTTAGCACTTAATCATGTGCTTAGGTCCGAACCCAAACCACCAACACCCAGTTCATCTTTAAATTCTTAAACAGAGTTCCAGTTGTTAGAGACTGGTTATTAGAACTAATAGCAGAAGTATTACCCTAAACTCATGTGCATATTCAGTAACATGTAGAATTTTATTAACGTGTAGTCGCTGAAAGCGAGGAGGCTCCGGAGCTACTCGACTTCCTGCTTCCAGAAGAAGAACTAACCCCTGACCAGCAGCAACAAGGCAAGCCCCGGTTTGCATTAACTCTTTTATAAAGTTTTTACTTTGTTTACATACGTAGGATGAAGTATGTATGTGCATTAGGTATAGGATGAATGAAACCCCACTTGCATAACCAAAGGTTCCTAAAAGAGTGAGGGTAGTGTCTAAGACCCGAGTAGACAGGCTATGCTTAAGGAGTCATAGGACTTCGGTACAAGTCGAATAGTTGGAATCTACTCGCGAGATAGGCTTGGGATACACGGGTTCGGTTGAGTGATGTGAGATCACTTTAGTAATGAAAATGAGACTAGGCAGGGGCTAGGGCGCAGCAAGAGGAAGTCTTGTGTGCGCAGCCCTGTCCGTGTCGATTGAGGACCGATCCGTGTGTGGCCCTGCTGAACAAGTATTGAACGTACCGAAAGCATATAGGATATATGGGCCCCGATAAACCGATATAGCCAAAACCTCCGGGCGTCGAGGCATAACGCACCGATTTATAGGTGTAGGCTGAGGGCAGCAAGGTGGAAATCTGCCAACGGGCATTGAGAGATGCTCCGTGTGGGGAACCTCCTGCTCGCTTCGGTGCAACCTGTTCGACGGTTGGGCTGTTGGGTGAAAGGTTGTCCCGTACGACATCGAGTGAGCGTGCTGTGCAGCTCCACGGGTGGGCGTACGTGACGTGCTCTTTGGGTTTCCCTGCAGGTGTATATCGAGTCGATTCGCCGTCCCTCGCGGTGACGAGTACCGCTTGTTCACTGCGTCGTAACGTAGATAATTTATGGAATGCTGTGATTCAATATTGCTGTCATGATATAATTGTATGGCTACATGTGTGCCACCAAATATTGCTTACTAAATTTCAGCTTCATGAACTGTTAATTTGTTGCTAAAAGATGAACTAAGGATGAACTTGTAGGCGTGTCCATTTGCTGCAACATCACTATCCTATGTCATTGTACATCTCATGTAAAGTTTCATGCTTAGGTGAGTAAGTTAAGTCTTGTTGAGCCATCGTGCTCACGGTTGCTGCTTAAGTGTTTTTCAGGTGAGGAGCCACCCACGGACTTGGAGTACGAGTCCACCGGCGAGGGTTACCCTCCGTCGGGGACCACGGCTGAGTGGGAGCCGTACACGCCGCGCTGAGCTGAGACGTGCAGCTAGTGTGGGTTGCCCTAGGGCTGGGCAACTGACTTTTGCTAGATAGGCGGGCGTGAGTGTAGAAAAGTAGACTTCCGCTGTGTAATAAAGACAATAGTTTGTAACTGAGTATTGTACCTGTTTGTACAGTTCAGTTGATTTTCCCATGTGATATAATATGTCCTTATGACGTGTGCTGTCGGGTGTCGCATCGTGCGGCACCACCCTCTGCGATCCTGGATGAGCGGATCCCTGTCCGCCACAGCCTGGTATCAGAGCTGCATTGGGGATAGCACAGTACTTAAGGACTGTATTACGGGAAAACTTAGGTATACGGTGAGGATTCGGTAGCAGCCCATGTAAGGACTATACTAGCATAGTTACCTAAAGTGGCAAAGACTAACCTATGTGTTATAATTCTGAATTTCAATTATTTTAACGACGCACCTACGCTCTGGTAAGAATGGTAAGGAACGCCACCGAAAGCGGTTCAATTTCGGTTAGCTCTCCCTGAAGAGGAACGTGGTTCAGGGATAGTTCTCACAGCTTGGTATGAGATGTCAATATGAGACTCTTGGACTCTCCATGTTCCTGAGTTCATATGAAACGCTGATCCCTAGCGTGCATTAGGCAAGTAAGTGGAGACCCCATCACGTGGTCAGTAACGCGAGAGTGTGTTCGTCTGGAAGTAGCCCAGAGGGACATACGCAGCGCTTGCCATCGGCGTGTCCTGCAGGGCAGTAGGTGGTATCTGTTGGGTTGATAAAATTCCCAACCGTGATGACCCGTTCATGACATAATCTGGTTCCCCGTCGTGTGGTGTTGAAACACGATCACGTACCTTGAGACGTGACTTAACTCAAGGACGGCCGTATGGCAATGATACGGGCGTTTGTATTTACTTTCAAATATGATCCTGCCTGAAATGAAAACAACCAATGAGTGCACCATTATTGTGTGGTCTTCTGCAGGTACTAACCACGTATGTATCCGTGTAGAAAACGTGTGCAAGAGACCGTTTAGTACCACACTTGAGACGTATATGCCGGTATAATCCGGTTAGGATTTTCTTTTGTGAGGAACGTAGTACCGAAATATTATAGGCATATGCATGAAAAATAATGATAACAAGGAATTAAAATCATTAGGTTCAATAATTAGGACCCTGGTTGGGTAGACAAATTAGATAGTGATGACTGTAATTCCAAAAAGATTGAAAAACAGAGTGCTCTGTTTTGGGCAGCAAGTATGCTGATCTTCAACAGGGAATAACTCACAGGTCTTTTAGCCCAGGGAGGTGTGGTATATAGTTCTGGAAAGATATCTAAGTACTCTACAACTTTGTTGTAGATTTTCAGAGCTGAAAGCCACCTTAAGATGGCTTAAAACCCAGAGAGATGTAGACTGTCCAGATTCAGGACAGAGTTAAACACTCTCTGGACTGTTCTGTTTTTCAAACATAACTCCCAGTAGAAAAATCTAAAATTTTCATATGATACATTTTTAGAAAGGGTAGAAGATGTATTACATCTTTGCAATTCGAAGTTTCTGTAATTTCAGCACAGAATTCAGTGGAAATCAGAGTTGAAAACAGCAACTTCCCAAAGGAGGTGCTGTTGAAATTCTTCCAGAAATTTTGTGGACTTTGAATTACCGTAACATTTTAACCAGAGCTGATATGAGGGCAAATAAGTACTCATTGGAAATATACTGAAGTTAACTTTAACTTTGGTATTCAGCTTGAGTCATGAAAATGCCCAGAACCAGATCAAAACTTGGAATAGGTAGAAACTGGTCATTCTGACAGAGGAGTGACAGTTGAACTCATTGGAGAGGGTGTTGTACCCTAAGGGTGGTTTACGTGATGACAAAGCGATAGTAATATCTCGTAGTGACCAAACCTAGTTATGGTGAGCTTCCAAAGAGGAGGTTCATCAAGTTGGATGTAACTAGCTTGTATTTGGTCTGGTAATGGTGTAGCTTGTGCAAAGTTATTACATTATCTACATACGAGATGTATCGCATGTTCTATTGTCATTATGTTTTTTTAGCCTATTTCATTTGGACTGCATGCAATATGTTGCGGGACTGATGTTTATTGCCGTATGGTTGCAGATGGTTCGTACTAGGACCACGCACGAGGTTGGTGGCTCTAGCCAACAGGGAGGTGATGACTCCCAGCCACCAGCCCACGACAGCACCCCGCAGCAGCAGCCACCACCTCCGCCTCCGCTTACTCTAGGGATGTGATTGCGGCACTGGTGGGTGGTCGTGAGGAGCAGACCGACCTGCTCCACACAATCGTGCAGAATACGTCCCCGGCAGGGGGGCGTCAAGACAGAGGGCCTCGTGAGCCCCGTGAGGTGTCGTACTCGGATTTCATGAGTACGCGCCCTCCAGTGTTCACCGAAGCTGAAGAGCCACTGGAGGCTGGCAACTGGCTGCGGACCATCGAGTCCAAGTTCGGGCTGCTCCAATGCATGGAGCGGCAGAAGACTCTGTTCGCAGCGCAGCAACTCCACAGTGCCGCTGGTGCATGGTGGGCGAACTATGTCGCCTCACGTCCGGCTGGCCATGCCGTGGAATGGGAGGAATTCCGGGAGGCGTTCCACGCCTATCATATCCCTCCCGGGATCATGAAGAGGAAGTTCCAAGAATTTTTGGAACTGAAGCAGGGCGGGAGGAGTGCCCATGACTACTCCCGTGCCTTCAACCATCTGGTGCAATATGCGTCAGACTATATATCCACTGAAGAGAAGAAGCGGGAATATTTCTATCGGGGGTTACACCCCGAAATGAATACCCATCTCGTTCAGTGGAATCGCGGCACCTTCAACGACCTAGTCAATGCCGCGATTATGCAAGAGGATGCTCAGCGGGAGTTGGCAGCTGAGCAGAGGAAGCGCAGCGCTCCACCTAGCAGTGGGGGTGGCGCTCCCCAGAAGTACCGGATGGTGTATCGGACGCCATCCGGGCAGCAGTGGCAACCACCGGCGCGACCTCAACGGTTCGGGGGACGTCCTTTTCAGCCACCTCCGTTCCGTCCGCCGATGCCACCACCAAGACAGCAGCAGCAGCAGACGGCACCCCGGGCGTTCCCACCGCCACAACGCGCCCCGGGATTCCGTACACCGATCAGCGGGGGACCACCCCGTTTCACCTGCTTCACGTGTGGCCAGGCGGGCCACTTCGTGAAGGACTGTCCCCAGGGGCAGCAGAGCAGCGGGCAAGCCCAGTTCCAGGGCGGTGCTCGAGGCCGACCTCCGGTTAAGAAGGTTGGTCAGCGGACTGGGGGCGTCCGCAACCTCGACAATGAGGACGCCCCAGAGGGAGACAACGTGCTGGCGGGTACGTTTACTCTCAACAATCAAGCCATCATCATACTTTTTGATTCTGGTGCAACCCACAACTTTATAAGTGCATCATATGTGGTTAAGCATCAGCTGGAAGCCTTTCCAACCGAGTGTTCTTATATGATCTGCTCACTGGGAGGAAAGATTTCAGCAACTATGATGGTTCCAAAAGCACCACTGTGCTTAGGTGGGAAGATATATCCCACCACTATGATTATCCTTGAGGGGCAGAAGATTGATGCAATCTTGGGGATGTCATGGCTAAGCTACCATGGCGCTGTACTGGAAACTCTAGCACGGACGGTTCACCTCAACTCCCCATTACACCGTCTGCAGTCCCTCCTATTAGATAATCCAGTCCGGGAGGTTTCAGCAATCAACAATACTGAAGCTCTCAAGTTAGAGGACATCCCCATAGTCCGGGAGTATCCCGACGTGTTTCCGGATGATCGTCCGGGCATGCCACCTGAACGGGATGTCGAGTTCAAGATTGAACTTGCATCTGGACTACGCCCATATCACGGAGATCATATAAAATGGCTCCAAACGAGCTGGCTGAATTAAAAGAACAGCTCAATGATCTGTTGAGCAAGGGTTTCATTAGGCCGAGTTCCTCGCCTTGGGGATGCTTGGCGCTGTTTGTAAAGAAGAAGGATGAAACCCTGAGGCTTTGTGTGGATTACCGGCCGCTCAACGCCGTCACCATCAAGAATAAGTACCCACTGCCCCGCATCGACATATTGTTTGATCAACTTGTGGGTGCAAGTGTGTTCTCAAAGATGGACCTTCGCTCTGGATATCATCAGATAAAAATCCGGGCGGAGGATATTCCAAAGACGGCTTTCTCGACGAGATATGGATTATATGAGTATCTCATCATGTCCTTGGGTCTCACAAACGCTCCAGCCCATTTCATGTATCTCATGAACTCGGTGTTTATGCCGGAGCTGGACAAGTTCGTGGTAGTGTTCATCGATGATATCTTGGTTTACTCCAAGACAGAAGCCGAACATGCCGAACACTTGAGGATCGTTCTTCAACGATTGCGAGACCACAAGCTTTACGCCAAGTTCAGTAAATGCGAGTTTTGGATCAGCCAAGTTCCATTCTTGGGACATATCATCTCAGCTGAAGGCATTGCGGTTGACCCAAGCAAAATAGAGCAAGTACTGAAATGGAAAGCTCCCACTTCAGTTCATGAAGTCAGAAGCTTCCTTGGGTTAGCGGGATACTATCGGAGATTTATTCCAAGTTTCTCCAAGCTCGCTAAGCCAATGACGGAATTACTGAAGAAGGGAACAAAATATGTTTGTAACACGGCGTGTGAAGGAGCGTTCCAAGCATTGGTGAAGCATCTCACCACAGCCCCGGTCATAGCTCAGCCGGATACAACAAAGCCCTTCGACGTGTATTGTGACGCGTCCGGCATTGGGCTCGGCTGCGTGTTGATGCAGGAAGGACGTGTGGTCGCATATGGCTCACGCCAACTTCGGAACCATGAGCAGCATTACCCCACTCATGATCTTGAGCTTGCTGCAGTGGTTTTGGCGCTAAAAATGTGGAGGCACTATCTCCTGGGGAATCTAGTGCATCTCTACACCGACCACAAGAGCTTGAAATACATTTTCACCCAGAAGGAGCTGAACATGAGGCAAAGGAGGTGGTTACAACTGATCAAAGATTATGAAATTGAGATTTATTACCACCCCGGCAAGGCAAATGTGGTTGCCGACGCGCTGAGTCGGAAATCACATGTCCATCACCTCACCATTACACCGGTGGAGGAGGAAGAGCCGAGTTTATACTTGGTTCCTTATGGATCGTTGTACAACCATGCCCTCATCCCTACTACTAGGGAGGACATCATTACAGCTCAGAAGACGGATAAAGGCATGGCACATCTCCGGAGACGGATAGACAATGGGGAGATCAAATGTTTCCGGAAGGATGATGAGGGGACGCTATGGTTCAATGACCGCATAGTCGTACCCCGAGATATGGAGTTGAGGAAAAAGATCCTCAACGAAGCGCACTTGTCTAAGTACTCCATTCATCCGGGCAGCAACAAAATGTACCAAGATTTGAAAAAGAAATTTTGGTGGACACGGATGAAGCGGGAGGTGGCTAAGTACGTGTCCGAGTGCGATATGTGTAGACGAGTGAAAGCTGATCACATGAAGAAATCAGGGCTTCTACAACCCCTGAAGATCCGGGCATGGAAATAGGAAGATGTGAGCATGGATTTCATTGTAGGATTACCCCTAACTGCCAACAAACATGATTTCATTTGGGTAATCGTCGATCGGTTAACAAAGACGGCTCACTTCATCCCGGTGAATACACGTTACAATGCCGGCAAATATGCGGAGCTGTACATAGCAAAGATTCTGTGCTTATACGGGGTACCCAAGACCATCGTCTCGGATCGAGGTGCATTATTTGTATCTCGCTTTTGGGAGCAGCTACACGCTGCATTGATTACTAAACTGATTAGAAGCTCCGCCTACCACCCTCAGACAGATGGCCAGACAGAGAGGGTGAATCAAGTTCTGGAGGACATGTTGAGAGCATGTACCATCCACCACGGTAGGAACTGGGACGATCACCTACCGTTGGCGGAATTCTCGTACAACAACGGCTATCAGGCGAGTATCAAGATGGCACCCTACGAAGCTCTCTACGGTCGAAAATGCCGCACCCCATTAAACTGGTGCGAGTCCGGTGAAAGGGTCACATTCGGGGTTGATGTGGTGAACGACGCCGAAGAGCGCGTTCGGACGATTCAAGCTAACTTGAAGGCCGCTCAATCCTGGCAGGAGAGCTACGCTGATAAGAGGCGTAGACCGTTGCACTTTGACGTTGGTGAACACGTGTACCTCCGCGTGTCTCTGATGAAAGGCGTGCACCGGTTCGGTGTGAAGGGGAAGCTCGCTCCCCGCTTCATTGGGCCCTATGCTATCACCGAGAAGTGTGGACCAGCGACGTATAGACTGGAGTTACCGGCATCCCTTGCTGGTGTTCATGACGTTTTCCATGTTTCGCAACTGCAAAAATGTTTGAAGCATACAGCTGCTGTTCCTACCGAAGACATTGGCAAGCTGAAACCGGATTTGACATATGATGAGTATCCGGTGGCAATTCTTGAGGAAAAAGCCAGAACCACGCGTAGCAGAACGTTGTGGTTCTACAAAATACTCTGGAGCAACCACACCGCCGAAGAAGCGACGTGGGAGAGCGAGGAATTCCTTCGCTCTAATTACCCAGAGTTCATGGCATCTCAGCACCGGTAAGTCCCTATTACATCGTTGTCTCTTTTTTTATAATCTCGGGATGAGATTCTTTTAAGGGGGGAGGGATGTAAAATCCCAAGAAAAGGGACTTGCAAAAACTTTTCTTCACCTCACAACACCACAGTTTTGTTGAGGATATCTTAGGAAATATTGTGAAGAGCAAGTAACCTCCATCAAAAGAGTGATTAGAGGGGAAATCCTTCACTTTCACAAAGTTGGATTTTTACACATGAACATAAGAGGTTGAGCTCACCCCTAGAACTTAAAAAGTCTTAGGAAGGTTCAGTCCAAGTTTCATGTAAATCCAACACTTTTTGAGGCACTTTTGGAGGTATTTGAAAAAGAGGCCAATTTGAATGTAAATTCAAATTGCAGCAACTTATATCACTCAAATTCAAAAGTTAGCTTCATATTCAAACTCAGCACATTTTTCTGAGTAAGCCCACCAATTTTCATCCTCATGGGAGTTCATCTTGTCAAGAGCTAAATTGCAAGAATTCAAAACTGAATTTGAATTTCAGTTTAAACATAAAGCAAATTTAGTCAAACAAAGTTTGAATTTGAGAACTCAAATTCAAACCAAGACTTGGGGGCTAAGTCTCACAGTTAATTGAGAGTAGCTGGGGATAATTTTCAGTAAAACAGAGGTGAAAATGGGAAAGAAAAAGGGGGGAGGAGGGCCCACTGGTCAGGGGCTGTGAGCAACAGAGGACCACTCGGTGGTCGTCGGTCAGCCGCCGCGACCGGTTACCGCCTCACGGCCGCGCCAGCGCGCGCGGGGATTTACTCGCGCCTCCCTCCCGATCACCACGTACGCAGCACAAAGCTGAGTTCGCTGCCTCCCTCGCCTGCCGCTCTGATCAGCGCCCGAGCACGCGAAGAACTCGCCGCAACGCTTGCACCTCTGAGCCCCGGTGTTCACCCGCGCTGATCGTTGAACGCTCGCGATCCCTGCAGCAAAAGGGAGTGCCAGGGCGCACGCTAGCGGTTCCCCGTGCTGCTCCAGCAAGCTGCACCCGAGGCTGAGCGGTGTGAGCCATCGAAGTTGAAGAACCGGGAGATACCGCGGCGTCGAGCTTCGGCTCACCGGTGACATCCCCATCCAGCCATCGTCGCCAACCACGTTCTACAAAGAAAGGTGTGTGGGGAACCCTAGATGGTGTAGCCGAAAACCCTTCGGCAAATGGTCCACCGAGTAGCAAGAATTTTGGAAAGTCACAAACCCTAGTGCAACTGACCTAGCTCGGCAAGAATCCAAAATTCGGATTACACGCTGAGTCAATGATCAAGCTAGCTCACAGATATCTCCTACACATCCTAGCGCCCCTCCTCAAGGAAGAACCAAGCAAAATCGTCCAGAAATGGCCGAGTATTAGCTGTTTCTATAGTCGCCGGCGCAAACACGGCTCGGGTCACCGTCGAGAGTGGGTTTGCCGGCGTGGTTAGCCTCCGAGACTGCTCATGTTGGGTTCCTCGTGATCCACTGATGCTTCTCGAGCAAACCGTAGCCCTTTTCGTACCCCAGAGAGCGAGAACGACCTCGCCGGAGCCCTAGCCTCCGCGGTGGACGTCGCATGCCTGTTTCCGGTCACCGCCGGCAAGCTCCGACCCTTGGGACAAGTCCCCCAGGGCGAGGCAAGGCTAGGATGCCTGTTCTGGCACTGGGGGTGGTCGGGAAGGCGGTTCCGGCGAACCTCGCCGGGGTGCACCGCCGCTGGACTCGCGGGCGCGCGCAAGGAGGAAGACGACTGGGGGCCCCGCATGTCAGTGGCGATATTTTAAATCGTCGATCCGCTGCGGCTCGGGATCCAGCGTGGTGGCGCGGGAAGGGTCCTGTGGCCCCGTGTGGCGTGATTCCAGCAGCCGACACGTGTAGGAGGGACCCACAGTCAGAGTTTGAATGTTTCCCGAATTAATTTGAAATTCCAGAATTTTCCCAAACTTTAGAACCTCATAACTTTTGCTAGGAAGCTCCAAATTTAGTGATTCCAATTGGGTTGGATTCATCTTGCATAGCTATAGCCAAATATGCCACCCAATTTGTATGAAACCTATTATTTAATTCTGGAAAATTCTTTAAAACTTTTCAGCAAAAGAATTTTAGAGGGCATTTGGTTCATCCAAAAATCCCCAATTTTTGCCAGAATGTTCTTTAGGATGTTAGGGAACACCTGTAAATGTTTCAGACCATTTGGAGTTGATTTGATCAGAGCAATTCAAATTTGAATGTGCTGTGTTCATTTGAATACAGAAACATTTTCAGAGAATTTCCAAAACTTGGAAATTCAGTTCTGGGCAAATCTTAGCTCCAAAACTGCTAGGAAAATTCATGCAGACACTGTGAGATATAATTGACATTGTAGTTCACTAAGTTGGGCATGAACAGGGGTGTTACCTCAGAATTAATTCTTCTTTGTTTATTTGCTAAAAGAATTATTCTGAACAAACCACTCAAGGACAAGTGCTAAATTTTGATCCAGAGAGTTATCTTGTGACAAGGAACTCACACAGAAATTCTCAGCTCCATTGGAGCTCTGGATCACCCCTGTTCTGTGGAACCACTTGAGGGACAAATATAGAAGAGGGGGAAACCACTTAGCACTTAATCATGTGCTTAGGTCCAAAGCCAAACCTCCAACACCCAGTTCATCTTTAAATTCTTAAACAGAGTTCCAGTTGTTAGAGACTGGTTATTAGAACTAATAGCAGAAGTATTACCCTAAATTCATGTTCATATTCAGTAACATGTAGAATTTTATTAACGTGTAGTCGCTGAAAGCGAGGAGGCTCCGGAGGTACTCGACTTCCTGCTTCCAGAAGAGGGACTAACCCCTGACCAGCAGCAACAAGGCAAGCCCCGGTTTGCGTTAACTCTTTTATAAAGTTTTTACTTTGTTTACATATGTAGGGTGAAGTATGTATGTGCATTAGGTATAGGATGAACGAAACCCCACTTGCATAACCAAAGGTTCCTAAAAGAGTGAGGGTAGTGTCTAAGACCCGAGTAGACAGGCTATGCTTAAGGAGTCATAGGACTTCGGTACAAGTCGAGTAGTTGGAATCTACTCGCGAGATAGGCTTGGGACACACGGGTTCGGTTGAGTGATGTGAGATCACTTTAGTAATGAAAATGAGACTAGGCAGGGGCTAGGGCGCAGCAAGAGGAAGTCTTGTGTGCGCAGCCCTGTCCGTGTCGATTGAGGACCGATCTGTGTGCGGCCCTGCTGAACAAGTATTGAACATACCGAAGGCATATAGGATATATGGGCCCCGATAAACCGATGTAGACTAAATCTCCGGGCGTCGAGGCATAACGCACCGATTTATAGGTGTAGGCTGAGGGCAGCAAGGTGGAAATCTTCCAGCGGGCATAGAGAGATGCTCCGTGTGGGGAACCTCCTGCTCGTTTTGGTGCGACCGGTTCGACGGTTGGGCTGTTGGGTGAAAGGTTGTCCCGTACGACATCGAGTGAGCATGCTGTGCAGCTCCACGGGTGGGAGTACGTGGCATGCTCTTTGGGTTTCCCTGCAAGTGTATATCGAGTCGATTCGCCATCCCTCACGGTGACGAGTACTGCTTGTTCACTGCATCGTAACGTAGATAATTTATGGAATGCTGTGATTCAATATTGCTGTCATGATATAATTGTATGGCTACATGTGTGCCACCAAATATTGCTTACTAAATTTCAGCTTCATGAACTGTTAATTTGTTGCTAAAAGATGAACTAAGGATGAACTTGTAGGCGTGTCCATTTGCTGCAACATCACTATCCTATGTCATTGTACATCTCATGTAGAGTTTCATGCTTAGGTGAGTCGGTTAAGTCTTGTTGAGCCATCGTGCTCACGGTTGCTGCTTAAGTGTTTTTCAGGTGAGGATCCACCCACGGACTCGGAGTACGAGTCCACCGGCGAGGGTTACCCTCCGTCGGGGACCACGGCTGAGTGGGAGCCGTACACGCCGCGCTGAGCTGAGACGTGCAGCTAGTGTGGGTTGCCCTAGGGCTGGGCAACTGACTTTTGCTAGATAGGCGGGCGTGAGTGTAGAAAAGTAGACTTCCGCTGTGTAATAAAGACAATAGTTTGTAACTGAGTATTGTACCTGTTTGTACAGTTCAGTTGATTTTCCTATGTGATATAATATGTCCTTATGACGTGTGCTGTCGGGTGTCGCATCATGCAGCACCACCCTCTACGATCCTGGATGAGCGGATCCCGGTCCGCCATACCGTGGTCCCCGACGGAGGGTAGCCCTCACCGGTGGACTCGTACCCTGAGTCCGTGGGGGTAATTCTCACCTGAAAAACACTCATAGCAGCAACCTTGAACACGATGGCTCAGCAAGGCTTAACCGACTCACCTACACATGAAACTCTACATGCAGGTTATATAACATAGGATGGCACATTGCAGCAAACGGACACGCTGATAAGTTCATCCTTAGTTCATATTTTAGCCACAAGTTAACAGTTCATGAAATCTGAAATTTAGTGAGCAATATTTGGTGGCACACATGTAGTAATACAAGTTAAGCATAACAGCAATATTGAATCATATCATTTCATGTATTAACCTACGTCATGACTCAGTGAACAAGCGGTACTCATAACCGCGAGGGACGGTGAATCGACTCGATATACACCTGCAGGTATACCCGAATAGCACGTGTAGGATCGAAGTACACGTGTAAAGCTACCAGAGGGGGGTGAATGGTAGATAAAAACTTTTCAGCGGAAGCAAGAAAACACCCCTCAGCAGAAAAAAGATCTATTAAAGAAACTGTGTGTACGACTAATCTAAACTTGTTCAACTGTGACAAAACTAGTGTAGATTGTAGAGAATCAAGTCACGAAGACGTCACGACAAGAATCATGAAAATCCGTTGAGAGAAACTCAAGTTACGATCGAAAGATCGAACAAAGGTCAATCTGTCCTACGCGAGAAAAACAGTTCTGGAATACTGCAAAGAAACTCGAGTAGATCAGAAACCACAAATTAAATGACCATTAAATTTTCACATATGATAGATAATCAAGTTGTGAAGACAACCCAAAACGAATCACATCAATTGGATCTGTAAAACTAGATTTATGATAAAACCACCAAAGCAGTGCTGAACAGAAACTCGACGAGAAAAACATGTCTGAAACAAGTCGGACGAACAAGGCACAAAAGTTCCTTTAGAATACGAATTTTATTTATCAAAACACAAGAGGAACAGCCCCAAAGTCGTGTGCACACGAGCCTTAGCCTCCCTTGCTTATATAACCAGCACTAAGGCCAACCCAATTAAAACTAGGACTCCTACTCCTACTTGGATTCAAACTGTAACTTTTCAATACTGCTCAAGACTCTTCTACACGCAGATAGAAGCAATCTTAAGAATTCCAAAAACCTTAGTAACGTCCCAAACATTTCTAAAACAACTCAAATTCGTGACTCACGCGAAATCCTATCATAACCAACTAAAAACTTTCCATATTTGAGTCAAACACGACTCAGCCGCAGCCTGAGTCCATAACCTAGTCGGTTGAACCTTTCCGACCAATTCTTTACGTCCACATCTCTTCATCACGCCTTGGAACCATGCAGCCACATCCATGCACTCCTTGCACACGTGCAAACATCTTCCAACGGCATCCAAGATACCTTCATATGCATTGTTCTTGATTCAAAGATACTGCGCAACCTCCCGATCAACTCAACCACAATTCCTCCCGAACTTGGTTGTTGAACCTCATCTTCTCCCTAAGACTAGTTCAATGGATACCGTCACCAGCCATGTCTTGAACTGAAGCAACACCTGCACATGAATAAACAACCAATACTTCCGAGCACAAGTCCTCGACTTGACTCTCGTTAGTTCCGAAACTACAACTTCTTACGTGAGCACCTCACATAAGCATGTTGTAAACCATAGCAAAATGATATCAGCCATAACCACCAAAACACACCAAAAACTTAGTAAAATAATACTAAGCAAACTTTCCATAAGAGTAAAGCAAGTTTGAAACATTGCAAGTTAAAAGCAGAACCATTGCAATCAATCTCCGAACCTTACCAAAGCTAACCGGACCTTGAACCGGAGATTACCAAAGCTAGTCGGACCTAGCGCCGGAGCTTACTAAAGCTTAGTCGGACCTAGCACGGAACTTACCAAAGCTAGTCGGACCTAGCACCGGAGCTAGCAAAAACAAGTCGGACCTAGCCAAAATAAGTCAGACCTAGACAAAGCAAGTCGGACCTATCGTCGGACCTTGCAGGAGCTCGGACCTAGAGTCGGACCTTGTTAAAAAGGTGTTTTGGTAGTATTCAAAACTTTCATCGTCAAAGCGTGTTTTGGTAGTATTCAAAACTTTTATCGTCAAAGCCAATGTATTCAGCACACATAGGTCTCACAATCTCCCCCTTGATGAATGCATTGGCAACACCACTTAAAATCCGAACATTGGCTTATTCACATGAAAAGTTTGAAAATAATTTCTCCCCTTTGTAAATCAGAAATAAAATGAGAAGAAAAAAATACAAAAATTCTCCTCCTAAGTAGAATCGTGCCAAAACACTTGTGAATGTGTGCAATGTGTGATCAATTTCTCCCCCTTTGACAATGTATTCAGCAGTACAAAAGAGAAATTTTAATTTGTTATGAGCACATTATAACATATACATATAAAGTAAAGCTCATCCAAATCATACTATCAAGTAACTTACACTATCACATCAATGAGATACATAAAGTAGTGTAAGCCATGCTAGAGATCAAATGTAATTTTCAATTTAAACAAGTCATGATCTCACAAACTTAACTATTTCAAGTCCTGAAAGCATGACACTTGTTGCTGCATTTTATTTATCATTTAAAGCACAAATTTTGATCTTATGACATTTGCAAGAGATTATATGCAGCATCAGCCTTATTCTAACCAACCAAGCCAAGCCTATGTCATTTGACAGTCAGAAGCTTAAGGACATGGTTTTAGTCATACACAACTCCTTTCAAGTTCATATCTAAGTGCAATGATAAGACATCTCAAAAGAAGAAGTGCTATGCATGCATATTCTCTTGATCTTTTCTCATTTTTTATTTGAACATAAAAACTCAACATTTGAGTTGATTATTTGATTAATTCTTTATGATTAAAAGCACTTGTGAGCATGCAACAAGTTTAAAACAGCAAGAAAGTTCGACCATGACCAGATTTAGTGTAAGTAATTATTCCAATTACTAGACATGGTAAAAACTACAAAATGTATAACACGAGTAATGTAGTAAGAACTTTCAGGATGAAAAAGGAATCACAAAGTCATATATGCATGAAATACTATGCTCATATTATTTTAATTTCAGATTCACACATAGACTTCCTAAGTTTCAAAATTCTCCCTCAATTTAAGCCATGAGGATGCATAACCCCTATTTCACTACGAATGTAACAAAAACGAGTGAAATCCAAAGGTTTTGTAAAAATGTCAGCCAATTGTTGTTCGGTATCTACATGGTGAAGCACAATGTTCCCTTTTTTGACATTATCACGGAGAAAGTGATACCTAATGTCAATGTGCTTAGTTCTCGAATGTTGCACGGGGTTTTTAGCAATGCAAATGGCACTAGTGTTATCACAAAACAGTGGAACACTATCTAGATCAACCCCATAGTGCTTAAGTGTTTGAACAATCCAAAGAATTTGTGAGCAAGCACTAGCAGCAGCTACATATTCAGATTCGGCTGTGGATTGTGCAACTGAACTTTGTTTTCTAGAGGACCAGGCAACAAGTGAATTACCAAGAAAATGACAAGCACCAGAAGTACTTTTTCTATCAATCCTACAACCCCCAAAATCAGCATCGGAAAAAGCTTTCAAAGTAACGGTAGAGGAAGAAGGAAGAAAAATGCCAAATTCTTGAGTTCCATGTAAGTACCTGAGAATCCTTTTGACGGCTTGACGATGTGAAGCACGTGGGGAGGCTTGAAACCGTGCACAAAGACATACGCTGAATTGTATGTCCGGTCTTGATGCCGTGAGATACAAAAGTGATCCAATCATGCTTCTATATTCTTTTTGATCAACGGGGTCACAATCTTCATCAAGTTCAAGTGTTGTTGATGTTCCCATTGGTGTCTGAAGAGGCTTGCTTTTGTCCATGTTGAAGCGCCTTAGGAGATCTTTTGTATACTTTATTTGATGCACAAAGGTACCCTCCTTGGTTTGCTTGATTTGCAGCCCCAAAAAGTACGTGAGTTCTCCCATCATACTCATCTCAAATTCTGAACTCATCATAGCTGAAAACTTGGACACAAGATCATGAGAAACACAACCAAAGATAATATCATCCACATACACTTGAACAAATAATGAGTCATTGCTATGCTTAAGCACAAAAAGAGTTTTATCAACCTTGCCCATGGTAAACCCCTTTTCAAGTAAGAATGTTTTTAACCTATCATACCATGCTCTAGGGGCTTGTTTAAGACCGTACAAGGCTTTGGACAGTTTGTAAACATGATTAGGAAAATTTGGATTTTCAAAACCAGGTGGTTGTTTGACATAAAACTCCTCATCTATGTAGCCATTAAGAAAAGCACTTTTAACATCCATTTGATATAGCTTAAAACCTTTAGATGCAGCAAAAGCTAACAAAATTCTTATGGCTTCTAATCTAGCAACAGGAGCAAAAGTTTCATCAAAATCTAGACCTTCAACTTGTGTGAAACCTTGAGCAACCAACCTAGCCTTATTCCTAACCACAACCCCATCCTCACTTTGTTTATTTTTAAATACCCATTTAGTTCCAATTAAAGTATGACCTTGAGGTGGAGGTACAAGTTTCCAAACATTATTTCTTTCAAAATTTTCTAACTCTTCTTGTTTGGCAATAATCCAAGATTTATTAGTGAGTGCGTGTGATATATCTTTGGGTTCAAAAGAAGCAACAAAAGCAGAATGAGCATGAGAATTGGGGTAAAAAACCTGGATCTTATAACTCATTCATGCAAGCTTCCAATAATTTGTTGTGAAGGATGACTTTTGAGAATACGGAGGGGAGTGGACACTTCACAAGCTTCTTCTTCTTCATGTTCATCACAAATAGATGAGCTTGTGACGTGAGGAGGATCTGGACCAGCAATGGTGGTCGTCGGTGCTGGCTGTGAATCAAGATCAGGAGCTGGAACAATGTCATTAACTGATGAATTTTCAGACAGCAGCACCACTTCTTCCCCTTCTTCAACGAAAATACTCTCCCCTGCGGATATGGATCCGGACCTGCAATATTGGAACTAGTACTTGGGATAGCTTCATCAAAAGAAACCTCACAAGTCTCCACAATTTTGTTAGTATCAAGTAAAAGCACACGGTAGCCTCTAGTATGAGATGGATAACCAAGAAACATGCCATCAACTGATCTAGCTTCAAATTTATCAAGATTACCATGTTTCTTAACAAAGCATTTGCATCCAAAGATCATAAAGTGTGTGACACTAGGCCTATGTCCAAACCTGAGCTCATATGGTGTTTTACCAAGCTTAGCACGCAAGAAAACACGATTTGAGACATAACAAGCGGTTGCAATTGCATCAGCCCAAAATTTTCTAGGAGTTTGATATTCATCAAGCATAGTCCTAGCCATCTCAACTAAGGTTCTGTTCTTTCTCTCTACAACACCGTTTTTTTGAGGTACATATGGTGAAGAAAATTGATGATCTATTGCATTTTGAGCACAAAAGTGATCAAACGATTGATTTTTACATACGGTTTCATTATCACTTCTAATTGCTCTTAAAGATCCTGGGTGATCAATTGATAATGTAAGAAATAAAGTTCTAAAGTGACTAAAAGCTTCATTCTTAGATGTCATAAAGTAAACCCAAGAGTATCTAGAATAGTCATCAACAATCACAAGAACATACCATTTACCTCCGAAGGATTGAACACGTGAAGGTCCTACGGTGTCAAGGTGTAAAAGTTGACCCGGTTCAGTTGTCATGGTCATTGTGAGAGGAGCATGTGAACCTGCAACCATCTTAGCATGTCTACAAGAAGAGCACACAATTTATTTGTCCTCTTTAAGCTTAGGCAGCCCACGTATGCGATCAAGAGCACTAACACGCGTGAGATGATCAAAGCCTACGTGACCAAGTCTACGATGCCAAAAATATAAATCTCTGGAATCATTTGCAACTAGACATCTATACTTAGAGGAAGACATATCAAAATCATCTTTAAAAACTCTTCCAAACCGAGACATGTTAAAAATAAGCTCACTATTTGAACCTACAACTTTGCAGCAGTTTTTATTGAAAATAATTTCCAGATTTTCATCTAGCAATTGTGAAACAGAAAGCAAGTTGTATTTCAAATTTTTGACAAGTGCCACATCCTTCAAAGTGTAGTGATCACTTACTCTAACCGAACCCTTAGCAATTATAGGAGTTGAAGAATTATCAGCAAAAGTAACATTCTCTACACGTGACACAAAAGAGAGAGAGGAGAACCATTCTTTGTAACATTCTCTACAAGTAACTGACTATGAGGTGTTACTTGTGTAGCATGAAAATCAGTAGCTCCGGAGGCAAAAACAGAAGGTCCGGAGGCAAAAACTGAAGCTGTAGAGGCAAAAACTGAAGCTCCGGAGGTAAATATTGAATATTTCTGACTCATAACAGCAGGTTGCATGTTCCTGACATTCGGTTTAGTATGTGCAGCAAATTTTGTATGAGAGTTATAAGATCTTGCTTGCATTCTTTCCTTTTTATTTTGTTTAGCTAGTCTATAACAAAAATCTATGACATGACCATCTCTACCACAATAGGTACAATGAAATTTAACTTTGTGTTCATGTCTACATGAGCATGCAGTATACTTATTTGAACCCAAATCTGACAACACTCCTGCAGATTTAAAAACCACTTCTTTTGTTTAGGAACTGTTTGAATCAAACCACTTCCTAATGATTTTACAATTTTAGGTGGATGTTCCTTAGCATGAGCATGTGAATCAAAATCTAAACCAGTTTTATCATTGCAAGACTTGGAAGAATTCAGCAGCAAGTTTAGGTTCTTATTCCCATTACAAAACCGTTCTAATGTCTTATGCATGTTATCAAGTTTATTTGATAGATCAAGGCAATTTTCACATGAAGTTTTTCCTTTTAATTTGCAATTGGAACAATATTTAACTTCATGAGAACGTAAAGCATTGTTTAATATAAAAATTTCTTTCATAGCATCTTGTAGTTTCTTATCAAGATCATCGCAAGTAGAACAATGCAAATCAATTGTAGAACAACAAGCATCTTTCAAGTTTTTATCATTAAGTGCAGCAAGCTTTTTGTTCTTTTCGATTTCAAGTTCAAGTTTATCAATTGTGGAGGTGTGTGCACTTCTTAGAGAGGACAATTGTTCATATATTAAATCACATGAGGAACAAGAATCATCACTAGGAATCAAGGATTTTAAACGATTAATTTCAGATTCTAGTGACTCAATTTTAACAGCATTGTCCCTAAGCTTTTTGTCCTTTTTTTAACAATAATAGTGGCACGAGAAATAGCATCACACATTTCTTCGCAAGTAGGACATACCTCTTCGTTGTCGCTGTTGTGTTCTGCGTGCTCCATACTTGATTTTGATTTGTCCGCCATGAAGCACAAGTTTGCCAGATCATCTTCATCTTCATCACTTCCAATGTCTACATCACTCGAGCCAAGTTCTTGAAGTGCGGTGATGAAACTGTTTATGAGTTTGCGTCCTGTAAAACCCTTCTTTTTCTTGTTGGTGTTGCCAAAAGAGGACTTGACTTTATTCTCCTTTTCATCATGGTTAGAAGGACCTGAAAGGTTAGGGCAATCTGTACGAAAGTGTCCTGTCTTACCCACATTCAAAGCATCGTTGAGGTCCGGAGCTTCCTCTCCTTCTAGTTCTCACTTTTTGCAATGCTTTTGAGAACCTAGTAGAAAGAAGTACTAGCTCCTCCTCCGGAAACTCCTCAATCTGTTCCAGGGTTAGTGAAGACAGCAAAGCAAGTGTATTGCTAGATGATTGGCCGGAGCTAGGCATATCACGTTGTGAGACAAATGCAATAGTCTTATTTGGGTTCTGACGTGATATAATGTCAATTTTATGAGTTTTTAGCTTAGAATAAAGCACATCTAATGTAAGAGTACTCATGACAGTGGATTCACGTATGGATGTTACTTTCATCTCCCAAATTGACATGTCTAATTCACTTAGTAATTGCCTAGCATTTTCAGCATCTGAAAAATTAACATTGACGCTACGCAAGTTGCTGAGAATTTTATTAAAGCGAGCAAAGAGGTCATCAATGGACTCACCGCATTGCATCTCAAAGCGCATGTATTCTTTCTTGAACATATCCTATCTTACCTCCTTGATCGTGTTGGATCCTTCGTGGTAGTCACAAAGTGCTCTCCACACATCGTACGCTGATCGGAGGTGTGCAACACGGTCGAAGTCGCTCTGAGTTAGTCCTTGTGTGATCAAGTTCCGAGCCTTATTGTTGTTGTCGACATCTCTCATGTTTGTAGCCGTGACTTGATCGTTTGAAGGCACATCATAAGGCTTGTACACCTTTTCCCATATTGCAAAGCCTTGCGCCTGGATGAAAGCTTCCATGCGTGCCTTCCAAACCTGAAAATCAATACCACTAAACACATAAGGTTTGGCGGAGTACTTCTCCATGATGATTAGTCAAAACACGTGCAAATCACAAAGATTAGAGAAACCTGGCTCTGATACCAATTGTAGGATCAAAGTACACGTGTAAAGCTACAAGAGGGGGGGTGAATGGTAGATAAAAACTTTTCAGCAGAAGCAACAAAACACCCCTCAGCAGAAAACCAATCTGTTAAAGAAACTGTGTGTGCGACTAATGTAAACGTGTTCAACTGTGACAAAACTAGTATAGATTGTCGAGAATCAAGTCACGAAGACGTCACAACAAGAATCATGAAAATCCCTTGAGAGAAACTCAAGTTGCGATCGAATGATCGAACAAAGGTCAATCTGTTCTACGCGAGAAAAACAGTTCTGGAATACTGCAAAGAAACTCGTGTAGATCAGAAACCAAAAATTAAATGACCATGAAATTTTCACATATGATATATAATCAAGTTGTGAAGATAACCCAAAAATAATCACATCAATTGGATCTGTAAAACTCGAGTTATGATAAAACCACCGAAGCAAGGTAGTGCTGAACAGAAACTCGACGAGAAAAACTTGTCTGAAACAAGTCGGACAAACAAGGCACAAAAGTTCCTTTAGAATATGAATTTTATTTATCAAAACACAAGAGGAACAGCCCCAAAGTCATGTGCACACGAGCCTTGGCCTCCCTTTCTTATATAACCAGCCCTAAGGCCAACCCAATTCAAACTAGGACTCCTATTCCTACTTGGATTTAAACTGTAACTTTCCAATACTGCTCAAGACTCTTCTACACGCAGATAGAAGCAATCTTAAGACTTCCAAACACCTTAGTAACGTCCAAAACATTCCTAAAACAACTCAAATTCGTGATCCACACAAAATCCTATCATAACCAACTAAAAACTATCCATATTTGAGTCAAACACGACTCAGCCGCAGCCTGAGTCCATAACCTAGTCAGTTGAACCTTTCCGACCAATTCTTTATGTCCACAGCTCTTCATAACGCCTTGGAACCATGCATACACGTCCATGCACACCTTGCACACATGCAAACATCTTCCAATGACGTCCAAGACACCTTCATATGCATTGTTCTTGATTCAAACATACTGCGCAACCTCCCGATCAACTCAACCACAATTCCTTCTGAACTTGGTTGTTGAACCTCATCTTCTCCCTAAGACTAGTTCAATGATCCCGTCACTAGCCATGTCTTGAACTCAAGCAACACCTGCACATGAATAAACAACAAATACTTCCGAGCACAAGCCCTCGACTTGACTCTCGTTAGTTCCGAAACTACAACATCTTACGTGAACACCTCACATAAGCATGTTGTAAACCATAGCAAAATGATATCAGCCATAACCACCAAAACACACCAAAAACTTAGTAAAATAATACTAAGAAAACTTTCCATAAGAGTAAAGCAAGTTCGAAACATTGCAAGTTAAAAGCAGAACCATTGCAATCAAGCTCCGAACCTTACCAAAGCTAACCGGACCTTGAACCGGAGCTTACCAAAGCTAGTCGGACCTAGCGCCGGAGCTTACTAAAGCTTAGTCGGACCTAGCACGGAACTTACCAAAGCTAGTCGGACCTAGCACCAGAGCTAGCAAAAACAAGTCGGACCTAGCCAAAATAAGTCAGACCTAGACAAAGCAAGTCGGACCTTACGTCGGACCTGTCGGACCTTGCAGGAGCTCGGACCTAGAGTCGGACCTTGTTAAAAAGGTGTTTTGGTAGTATTCAAAACTTTTATCGTCAAAGCGTGTTTTTGTAGTATTCAAAACTTTTATCGTCAAAGCCAGTGTATTCAGAACACATAGGTCTCACAGCACGTCACGTACGCCCACACGCGGAGCTGCACACAGCACGCTCACCCCGTGCCGCATGGGACAACCTTTAACCCAACAGCCCAAACGTCGAACCGGTCGCACCGGAATGAGCAGGAGGTTCCCTACATGGAGCATCTCTTTATGTACGTTAGCAGATTTCCACCTTGCTGCCCTCAACCTACACCTATAAATCAGTGTGCTATGCCTCGACGCCCGGAGGTTTAGGTTACATCGGTTTATCGGGGCCCATATATCCGATATGCCTTCGGTACGTTCAAAACTTGTTCAGTGGGGCAACACACAGATCGGTCCTCGATCTACACGGACAGGGCTGCGGCCACAAGACTTCCTCTTGCTGCGCCCTATCCCCTGCCTAGTCTCATTTTCTTACTAAAGTGATCTCACATCACTCAAACCAATCCCGTGTGTCCAGACACCTATACTCGCGAGTAGATTCCAACTAATCGACTTGTATCGAAGTTCTATGAACATTAAGAAAAGCTTGACTACTCGAGGACTTAGACACTACCCTCACTCTTGTAGGAATAATCTGGTTATGCACTTGGGGTTTCATCCATCCTACACCTAATGCACATACATAACTCATACAAAGTATACATAAAGAAAAATTTTGTAAAAATTTGTTAATGCAAACCGGGGCTTGCCTTGTTGCTGTTGGTCAGTGGTTAGGTCTCTTCTGGATGTAGGAAGTCCAACACTTCCGGGGTCTCCTCGCCTTTAGCGACTACAATGTTTGGAACTGCATATGTAAATACCATAACCCTAGCTAGCCCTCCCCTTCGGCTCTGAAATTTTTATGGTGGCTTGGTAGGATCCTAACCAGAGACCTGACCAATTTTCATTTGAAACAAAGTTCATTTGAGCTCTGTACAAATAAAAGTTTATTTGATCATTTCTAGAGCCTCTAAGGATTTCCAGGGATTTTCATGGCTTCAACCATTACTTTATGGAAACTATAGTTTGAGATGGTTCTAATGAAGTTGGTTTCACGTAATTTGAAGAATCCTAGAGAGAGTTATGCCCTAAACAAGATTTGAGAAAATCTAAAAAATGTTTCTGTATATTTTTCCATTTTCTCAGGGCAGTTCACTTAACCAGACCATAGGGAAACTAGATGAACATGAATGGAGCTGAAATTTTTCCTGTGACTCAAGGATTTTCTAATGAACATCCCAGCCAAATTTCAGAATTTTCAATAAAAGAATTTTCCAGATAAAATTCCCAACACTTTAAATTTTAGGGAATTAATTCTGGAAAAATAATAAGTATCATGAGCTGAAACTTGTTTTTCTGGATAGTAATCCAAGAGCTGAATCCAACAAAATTCGGTTCACTAAATTTGGAGCTTCCTAGCAAAAGTTATACCTAGTTGAAGTTTGAACCAAAACTGAAAAATCCTAGAAATGTTTAAATCCTGCGTGCGGGCCCCACCACCCGCCTTCTTCCTCCTCGCGCGCGCCCGGGCGTTTGGCGGCGGCGCACTCCGGCGAATATCACTGGAAGTGACTTCCTGGCCGCCCCCAGGGCTGAAACTGGCCGCTTAGCCCTATCTCGCCACGTGGAACTCGCCTCGGGGGTCGGAGCTCACCGGCGGTGACCGGAAATGACCGTGCGATGTCAACCGCGGAGGAGTTGTTTGAAGGGCAAGGGAGGCTGGGGCTCGCTAGCTTTTAGGTCGGGAAGGTGAGCAACGGGTGCGCCGTGCTGTTTTGCAGCTCGGAGGCAGTGGGCGCGAGTGTTCCCTGGTTCTCCCGGTTGAGCTCCGAGGAGGCGGCGGTGTGCTCAGCTGTTTTCAGTGCGAGGAGGAAACGAGGCGACAGTTTTGCACTTGATGAGAACGATCATGCCAGAAGCTGAGGCAACCCACGAGCTGCTCGCCAGCGTGATAGAGGGGAGCAGGAGGTGGCGGCAGCGCCCTCGGTGGCACACGGTTGCAGCTCGGGCTGTCCGAGTGGAAAACCGAGAAGGACTCGGTTGCTTTGGGTGCAAGTCTAAATTTTCAGCTCAATGGCATGTGGATCCCACAAGGCAGTCCCTCCTTATCCCTCAAAAGATCTCCAAAATTTGGCAAGTGACCAATTCAAATGTTTGGAGTTGAAAACTGAGCTGCACTTGGATAGTTGGGCAAATTTCCTCCAAATTCAAATGTGTATTTGAATTCTTTGCAAAGTTAAGTCTTTTTGGAAAATGGTTAACAAAACATCTCTAAAATTCATGAAACTTTCCATATCCACTAATTTGGGCCCAGGGAATTCAAATATGAAATCTAATTTTTGTGTTAGCTGCTGCAAACAAGAGTTTGAACACAAATGTTTGCATTCTCTTTGTGTTTTCCCTCATTTGAAATTTGAGTTGAACATTTAGTTCACCATCTGATTTTTAAACCCTTCCATTGCACCTGAGACTTCAAATCTGTGGGTTTAATCCACCTAGGGTCCAAGCATGCGAGTAACCATAAGTTTGTTTAGAAAGAACTCTCATGTCTTATCACATGTGGAAAAAGTTTAAACCAGTCCCCTTTTTCATACACAAGACATCAATGTTTGTGCAAACTCAAGTTTCTTTGTATTTTGGGACCTTTACATTCCTCACTCCTAAAAAGGGAATCTTGTCCTGAGATTACAAAAGAAAGGTGAGACGGAAGGTAATTACAAAGTCTATGACAAAAGTTCTGGATAATTCTTGTGGATGTAATCTTCACTCTCCCAAGTCGCCTCTTCTGGGGTATGATTTCTCCACAGGACTTTGTAAATTTTCAAAGTCTGATTTCGAGTGATCCGGGTCTTTTCGTCGATAATCTGGATGGGCTGCTCGGCATAGGTGAGATCCGGTTGAAATATCTCCATGTCTCCTGAAAGAACCTCTATCGGCTCCTTCAAACATTTTCTCAATTGTGAGATATGGAAGATGTCATGGATGCTCGATAATGATGTTGGCAGCCTCATACGGTAAACTACCGGTCCACACCATTCCATAATAATGAACGGACCAACAAAATGAGGAGCTAGCTTTCCCTTGATCCTGAATCGATGAATTCCTTTCATCGGGGATACTCAGAGATAGACGTGATCTCCAATTTCAAAATACAAGGGTCGGCGTCGCTTGTCCGCATAACTCTTCTGGCGAGATTGAGCAGCTTTGAGGTTTGCTTGAATAAGCTGGACCCGCTCTTCGGCATCTTTTACAAGATCAATGCCAAAAATCACCCTCTCGCTGGACTCACACCAATTGAGTGGCGTGGGGCACTTCCTGCCATATAATGCTTCATATGGTGCCATTTTAATGTTGGATTGATAACCATTGTTGTAGGAGAATTCCGCTAATGGAAATGGTCATCCCAATTCTTTCCATGATCTATGGCACATGCTCTAGGCATATCTTCTAAAATCTGATTCACCCTTTCCGTCTGACCGTCGGTCTGAGGTGACATGACCCCATTGGTCCTGTCGAGGCAGGATCACGCTGAGGGGTGCTGCGTTGCACAGCACCGTATAACACATGTCAAAGGTGCAAAGCGGAAGCGGAAGCTTTATTACATAAACAGGTTTATGAACATGTTTACATCAAAATAAGTTCAGTCTACACTCACGGGCGTAGACTAAGCATCAAGTGCACGTTCAGCCCTCGAACGTGTCCTTGCTAGCACACACGCACACTAACTCTGCGGCGTGCACGACTCCCACTCGACGGGGTTCCCCTCCTGGGGTTCCGTCTCCTCTTCGGAAGTCCCTTCCTCATAGAACCCTGAAAAAGCTTCAAACACAAGCAGTGAGCACGAAGGCTCAGCAAGTCTGACCCGTCTCACCTAAACATGGAACTGCTACATGAGGGTAATGGGTTGCATGAGGTAAAAATCATTTGCAAGGACTCGCCTAATTAGTGGAACCTTACTTTCAAGTTTTAGCAGCAGGTTGTGGAGAACCTTACGCTAAGGCACATGAGAGAGCCGCAATCAAACAAGAAACGCATTTCTCTCATGTACTTTGCCCAAAGTTGAAAAGAACTTTAATTAGCTCTAAGCTACAGCATATCATTAACAATCAATGTCCAGCTTTCAATCAGCAACATTTTAAATGTGACTAGCCTGTTCTTTCTACGTCACGGTACAGTGAACAAGTGGTACTCACTGACCGCGAGGGACGGCGATTATAATCGATTTACACCTGCAGGGTTACCCGAACAACCCGTCACGTACGCCCGTACTCGATGTTGCCTACAACAACCATCACGGACGCCGTACGCGACTACCTTTCACCCGTTAGCCAAATATTGAACCGGTCCCATCGTCCCGAGCAAGAGGTCCCTGCACGCGCATCTCTATGCCGCCAGCTGATTTACACCTCGAGCTCTCAACCTACCCTCTGAACGACGGGCAATGCCTCAATACCCAGCTACCCGAGTTACATCAGTTTCCCGGTTCCCATATAGCCGGTAGGTCTTCGGTACTGTTCTAGCTTGTTCAACAGGCCCGCACACGGCTCGGTCCTCAATCGACACAAGCGGAGCTACAGCACACAGGCCCCAAAGTCCTGCTGCCCTTACTCTCCGCTCGGTCTCATTTTCTTGCCATGTGTATCATGTGCTATCTCTACCCGAGCAATGTGCCTCTAGCCTATTCTCGCGAGTAGCTCCAACTACTCGACTTGTACCGAATCCTACTCTATCCTAGCAATGCAGTGGCTAACGGGGTTTGCAATCCTAAACCCAACCCATGGTTTTCTTGGCTGTGCAGTTGGGTTTCCAATCAAGACTCTAATGCAAAGAACAATATTCAAAGATGTACCCAAAACAATAAACATTTGTAAAAGGGTTAATGCAAACCGGGGCTTGCCTTGCTGCTCTTGGTCGTAGGCTAGCTGTTCCTCCAGAGTAACGAAGTCTAGGACTTCGGGTTCCTCCTCGACCTTAGCGACTACATGATAGAAACAATACATGTATTAATTTAACGCATTTGTATTAAGTTTGAAGTTGTGAAGTCTATAACCTTTGCTAGACAGACCTAATGACTGTGAAACTTTTACTGTGGCTTGGTTACAACCTAAACAAAGACTTGGTCAAGTTTTAGTTGCAGCAAAGCTCATTTGAGCCCTCCACAAATAATTATGTCCTTGACCTTAATTGGAACTCTTAGGGTGTTCTAGGAATTTTCATGAGACAAACTATGACTTTCTGAAAACTAGATTTTCAGAGGGTTCTAATGGAGTTGGTCTCACTTAATTTGGAAGTCTCTAACTAAAGATATGAGCTAAACAATTTCAGAGAAAATTCTGAAAATGTTTCTGAACATTTCCTATTTTCTCTGGAACAGTTTTGCTAATCACACCATTAGGTGGACTAAACGAGCTCAAATGGATCTGAAATTTTTATTGTAGTTCAAGGATATTTTGGTGAACATCTCAGCAAAATTTCAGGATTTTTCTCCAAAGTATTCTCCAGTTAAAATTCCTAACATTCTAAACTTTAAGGAATTAATCCTGGAGAATTGAGAAATTTCATGAAGTGAAACTTGATTTTCTGGAAAGTACTCAGAGAGCTGAATCCAGCAAAATTTGGTTCACTCAATTTGGAGCTTTCTAGCAAAAGTTATAAGGATTTGAAGTTTGAAGGAAATCTGAAAATCGGGGAAAAGTTTAAACTCGCGCGTGGGCCCAGGGAACACGCGTCGCACGCCTAGGCGATGGCATACCGCGGCCCACAAGGATTTTGCGTGCCAGCACACCCGATCCCGGCCGCAGCCGGATCCCGATTCAAAATATCGGCCGCTGACAGCTGGGGTCCACCCCCTTCTTCAACCTCGCGACACCCGCGCTCCGCCGCCGAGGGACCTCGCCGGAGAGCTCGCCGCCGGCTGCTGTACAGCTCCAAACTTCTTGATTCTGGCCGCCCCTGCCTACTTTTACTTGGGGAACAGGATCCGAGGGTCAGCTGCTCATGACAACGGCCGGAGCATGGTCGGCGACGAGCCGCCATATCGGAATGACTTCGGCCATGTCGGCTGACTCCCCTGGTACCTCAGCTACTTGGGAAATCGGTCGGGGAGCATCAGTGGACCTCAGAGAAGTTCGACATGAGCTCGAGGCAGCTCGGGGAAGGCCCGAAATAGGTCCTCACCGTGCGCCCGATACCCCCCGTTCGTTCCGCCATTAGTAGACCTTAATTTACGTCGGGCACAGAGGTTCTCCGGCCCAGAGTTGTGAAGGCAACTTGTGCGTTACCGTGTCTAGCTCGTGTGGGAGTGGCCTGAGGCCCTCTAATCCTTTCTAGAGCACGAATTAAACAGAATCGTACCCGAAGGTCGTTCTGCACACAGAAAGGGGAAAAGTGGAAATTCACCGCCGGTGAGCAACCACTCGAGCTGTGGCTCGGGGATGAGCAGCACCGGTCACCCGCGCGTCCAAGGTTGCCTTGGCTCGGGCGTGACAACGCCCAGGTTGGGCTGTCCACGAGAGCCCGAGGTGCGGCGGTTCCAAGTTCCGAGTTTGATCTTTCGGCACAGCCGATATCAATCGGTTTCAACCGAATTCTAGCAATGGGGAGGATGGAGAAAGGTCTCTAGTACCTTGCTGGGACTCTGGAGTGGAAGGAGGGAGCTGCGATCGGCGTCTCCCGATCAAGTCCGAACTGCGGAAACTTTCGGCCAGTGCTGGGTTCTTGCGGGAAAACACGTCGGTACCTCGGCCGAGGAGGGGGGCAGGCGCCTTAAGAAGGCTCCACACCGCCTCATGCCCGCGCGTGGGCAAGCAGCTGGTGGCGCGGTGGCTGGCCTCGGTGGCGATCACCGCTGCGGCTCGGCGACCCGAGTGAAAAGTCTCAGTCGGTTTGTGTTGAAGTAGAGGCTGACATGTGGGTCCCACCCTTCCTTTTAACCTCTGAAATTTACTTCTAATTACTGTTGTAAACAGTGAACCCCATACTACCCTTGGCAATTCAAATTATTCCCCCATGAGCCATTTGAATTGATCAAAGTTCAAATGAGGTTTGGTTTGAATGAATTTCAGCACAAGTTCAGTTTGAAATTCAAATAAAGTTTGAATTTCTCCCCCTTAGCTCATGTCAAGATCAACTCCAAATGGAGTGAAAATTGGTATGTGAGCTCACAAAAATGTGCTGAGTAAGAATATGCCTTCCACTTTCAAATTCATGGTATAAAAACAGTTTGGATTTGAATATGTTTTCAAACTGCCCCCTTCCTATCTATACCCAAGATGACCTCAAAAAGGTTTTGAATTTGGGTGAAACTTGGCATGGACATCCTTAGCAAAGTGTAGGAGTTTTTCCTATGTCCAGCCCATCTATATCACATGTGGGAAATACCACTTTTGCAATGTGTATGTTTGTTCCCTAATGAGCATGTTGATAATTGTTACTTGCTCTTCATTTGTGTTCATCATTCTTCCTCAAATGAGGTGTGTGGTGTGGGGATGAACACTACAAATGGGTGTCCAAAAACTGAGGCCCTTACATTCCTCCCCCCTTAAAAGAATCTCGTCCCGAGATTATAAGGTGAAAATGAGAGAGAGGACGGTGGAAAATTACCGGATATGCGACGTGAGAAAGTCGGGGTAGTTAGTGCGAAGGAATTCTTCGCTTTCCCATGTCGCTTCGTCCATGGAGTGATTACTCCACAGAACCTTGTAGAACCACAACGTACGGTTGCGTGTGGTTCGGGCCTGCTCATCAATAATCTGCACCGGTTCCTCCCGATAGGTGAGATCCGGTTGCAGTTCTTCAATGTCTTCCAGCTGAACGGTAGTTGATAGCTTGAGACACTTTCTCAGCTGGGAAATGTGAAAGACGTCGTGCACACCGGAAAGTGCTTCTGGTAATCTCAGCCGGTATGCTACCGATCCACATCTTTCGGTAATCTGGAATGGACCGATGAATCGGGGTGCCAACTTTCCTCTCACCCCAAATCTGTTTACGCCCTTCATTGGAGACACTCGTAGGTATACGTGATCTCCAACTTCGAATTGTAATGGGCGCCTTCTCCGGTCCGCATACTGTTTCTGTCGGGATTGAGCGGCTCTTAGGTTCACTTGAATCAGTCGAACATTTTCTTCCGCGTCGTTGACAAGGTCAATCCCGAAGGTAACCCTCTCGCCAGACTCACACCAGTTCAGTGGTGTGCGGCATTTCCTGCCGTATAGCGCCTCGTAGGGCGCCATCTTGATGCTGGCTTGGTACCCGTTGTTGTACGAGAACTCGGCTAACGGCAAGTGATCATCCCAATTCTTGCCGTGGTCGATAGCGCAAGCTCGTAGCATGTCTTCTAGGATTTGATTTACCCGCTCAGTTTGCCCATCCGTCTGCGGGTGGTAGGCTGAACTACGGATCAGCCTCGTCCCCAAGGCAGCGTGTAGCTGCTCCCAAAAACGGGACACAAATAAAGTGCCCCGGTCCGATATGATGGTACGGGGTACGCCGTATAAGCATAGGATCCGTGAGATGTACAGTTCAGCGTACTTCTTGGCGTTGTAGTTGGTGTTGACCGGGATGAAATGGGCAACTTTGGTGAGCCGATCGACGATCACCCACACAGAATCATGTTTCTGTGAGGTGGTGGGTAAACCGACGACGAAATCCATGCTCACGTCCTCCCACTTCCAGGCAGGAATGCCCAGTGGTTGCAGCAGTCCCGGTTTCCGCATGTGGTCTGCCTTCACCCTTCGACATGTATCACATTCGGACACGTATTTTGCAGTCTCTCGCTTCATCCGTGTCCACCAAAACTTTCTTCTGAGTTCTTGATACATTTTGTTGCTGCCGGGGTGAATAGAAAACTTTGATAAGTGAACCTCATCAAAGATTTTCTTCCGTAACTCCGGGTTTCGGGGTACGACGATCCGGTCCTTGAACCATAGAACGCCGTCTCCGTCCTTCCGGAAACATTTCAACTCCCCACTGTTTACACATCTCCGCAAATGTGACATGCCCTTGTCATTCTTCTGGGCTGCCGCTATCTCTTCACGGATGGTGGGGATCAAAGCTAGGTTGTAGAGAGCTCCGTGTGGAATCACATGTAGTGGTGGTTCGCTCTCTTCCAACGGTGTGATGGTCAGATTATTGACGTGTGACTTGCGGCTCAGCGCATCTGCCACAACGTTTGCCTTGCCCGGATGATAATGGATCTCTATCTCGTAATCCTTTATCAGTTCTAACCATCTTCGTTGCCTCATGTTCAGTTCCTTCTGAGTGAATATGTACTTGAGGCTTTTGTGGTCGGTATATAAATGTACGAGGTTACCGAGTAGGTAGTGCCTCCACATCTTCAGTGCAAGTACCACGGCAGCGAGCTCCAAGTCGTGAGTTGGATAATTTTGCTCATGGTTCCTAAGCTGCCGTGATTCATACGCGACCACTCTTCGGTCTTGCATCAGCACACATCCGAGCCCAATGCCGGATGCATCGCAGTACACATCGAACGATTTTGTTGTGTCTGGCTGCGCCAAAACCGGTGCTGATGTCAGGTGCTTGACTAAAGCCTTGAATGCTGCTTCACATGCTGGACTCCAAACATATTTGGTGGCCTTCTTCAGCAGCTCTGTCATTGGCTTGGCAATCTTCGAGAAGTTCGGAATGAACCTCCGATAATATCCCGCGAGTCCGAGGAAACTCCGTACCTCATGAACAGTTCTCGGGGATTTCCAATTCAGTACTTGCGTGATCTTGCTCGGGTCCACAGCAATACCTTCCGCTGAGATGATATGCCCGAGGAAAGGCACTTGCGATATCCAAAACTCGCATTTGCTGAACTTTGCGTATAACTTGTGATCCCGCAGCCGTTGCAAGACTATACGCAGATGTTTCTTGTGATCTTCCTCCGACTTGGAGTATACTAGGATGTCGTCGATGAAGACCACCACAAACTTGTCCAGCTCCGGCATGAACACCGAGTTCATTAAGTACATGAAGTGAGCTGGAGCATTGGTGAGGCCAAAGGACATGACCAGGTACTCATAAAGTCCATACCTTGTCGAGAAAGCTGTCTTTGGAATGTCCTCCGCCCTTATCTTAATCTGATGGTACCCGGATCTTAAATCCATCTTGGAAAAGATCTTGGCTTCGACCAACTGATCAAACAACATGTCGATCCGTGGCAACGGGTACTTGTTCTTGATGGTTACGGCATTTAATGGACGGTAGTCCACGCAAAGCCGCAACGTTTCATCCTTCTTTTTGACAAATAATGCCGAACAGCCCCATGGCGAGGAGCTCGGCCTAATAAAACCCTTCTCCAGAAGGTCCGTGAGCTGAGTCTTCAGTTCAGCCAACTCCTTGGGCGCCATCTTGTACGGCCTTCGGGATATTGGCATGGTTCCTGGTGCGAGTTCAATCTTGAACTCCACCTCTCTATCGGGTGGCATTCCCGGCAAATCGTCCGGGAATACATCCGGGAACTCTCGGACCACTGGAATGTCTTCCAATCTGATAGTTGTGGCTTGATAGACACTTGGAAGTTTTATTTCTGGACTGTCCAGAAATAATGAGTGAGAACCGTGCACTTCTGAGTTTAGGTGCACGACTCGAAGGACGGTGTCTAAAACAGCGCCGTGGCGGTTTAACCACGACATCCCTAGGATGACATCGACCTTCTGTCCCTCTAAGATAATGAGAGACGTGGGGTACACTCTACCCGCTAAGCATAATGGTGCTTTGGAGACCATTACGCTTGCTGAAATCTTCCCACCCGGTGAACAAATTAAATATGGACTATCGGTGGGTAGTATTGGCAAACTGTGTTTAGCAATGAAAGCTTGGCTAATAAAATTATGCGTGGCGCCTGAATCAAACAGTACTATAGCGGGATGCTGGTGGAGTTGGAACATACCCGCAAGGATTGGCTCGCCCTCCGGCACGTCCTCAATGGCAAGCTGGTGGACAGTGCCGGGGCTAGGGTTTGCCCGCCGCGCATTAGTAGGGTTCCGGGGTTGATTCCTCCCCGGAAACTGTGGTGCCACTCCGCCGCCTTGCCTCTCCGGGCAACTGCTCGCGAAGTGTCCTGGACGACCACACTTGTAACATGTGGCCGCTGCTGGTGGAGTACTCGGGGGACGAAAGCCCGGCATGCGTTGCGGAGGTGCAAACGCACGCGGCATCGCCCGCTGCTGCTGTTGTTGTTGCGGTGGTACTGGCAGTGCCGGCCGGAATGCCGGTGAAGAGTACGGTCGACTGCGGAATGACATCGACCGCTGTGGTGGCTGCCAGCGTGGGCCTGATGGTGGGCGATTCACCATCCGAAACTTCTGAGAACGACCGCCTCCTTCTCCGCTGCTCTGCGGTGCGCTTCGCTTTCTCTCCGCCGCCGCTAACTCCTTGCCGGAGTCTTCCTGAACAATCGCAGCATCAATGATGTCGTTGAGGCTGCCGCGATTGAACATCGCCAATTTGTCCTTCAGGAGCGGGTTAAGCCCCTGGTAGAAGTGGTCTCGCCGCTTCTCGTCGGTATCCGCGTGATACGACGCGTAGAGCGCGAGATCGTTGAACGCCCTGGAGTATTCCAGCGCGTTCCGGCTCCCTTGTTGCAGGTGTAGGAACTCCTGCGTCTTACTCTTCATCAAACCGGGCGGTATATGATAGGCCCTGAAGGCCGTCCGGAACTCCGCCCAGGTCATCACTCGGTCGGTGGGCTGTGAAGCACAGAAGTTGGCCCACCACGCGCTCGCGGATCCTTGGAGCTGCTGGACCGCGAATTGAGTCTTGCGCTGCTCACTGATTTGGAGCAGCCCGAACTTCATCTCTATGGCGCGGAGCCAGTTGTCCGCGTCAAGTGGTTCATCCGCCCTTGAGAATACAGGGGGATGAGTCGCCAGGAAGTCAGAGTAGGAGCTCTGTTGGCGCTCCTCACGATCTTGACGTCTCTCCGGGCGAGACGTATTGGCGATAAGGGTCTGCAGCAACTCTGTGTGCTGCTGATGCGAGCCTGCCATTGCCGCGACAATGTCGGCCAATGTAACCGTTGGCAGTGGCGGTGGCGGTGTTTGCTGTTGCTGTTGCTGTCCCGAGGAGTCCTCGGGAGGCGGTTGGGAGGTCTCTCCCCCTTGGCTAGTACCTCCAACATCAGGGTTGGCACGAGTACGCATCATTCTGAAATTCAACACAGCAGCAATTAGCACATGTCTTACTCAAAATTCCATAAACAGCAGTAGGTATTGAAGCGACGCACGATTACTTGCACAACATTCACATATATTGATAAAGCATAAACTTTATACAAGATACATTATTCTCGGATCTCCGAGAAGTCGTGCTCATGTCGTCACTACCTATACATAAGCTACTGTCTACACGACATGTCATCGATTACAAAAGTTGGGTTACGCTACCCTAGCTGCCCTACTTGGCAACCGTAACCCCCTACTCGGAGTAGAACTCGACCTCCTGTGGGTCGTCCTCCTCCGGTACCTCGGCTGGTGGTTCGGGGTCTACCACCTCTTCTCCCATTCCGGGCTCTCCCATGGCTGGAAGACCCAAGACTACCGGTACGCCCAATACCGGGGGCACGAGGTCCTGCAATGCATGCACCTCGTCCATAGCCTGGTTGTAGTCCTCTTCCCAGCCTTGTCCTTCCTCAATAGCGTCGTCCCGCTCTTGAGCAAGGTCCTTATTCTGCTGGGTTAGGGTCTGCACCAGCTCTTGCAACGCCGCGATGTCAACACGGCCCTTCTTCTTTGCCTTCTTCAGACGACGCAACTGATTGTGTTGTTCATTCAGTCGCTTGATCGTCGGAAGGAGCACATTGCGGAGTGCGCTGTGAGCACCCTCGAAATGATCTCCACGGCTTGTGCTCTCCTTGAGCTTGGTGGCGAGATGCTCCGTATGAACAGCTTGGCTGTCCATCACAGCGTTTCCCGCCCTCATTTGGAGGTTGAGGTTTGCCTCCGCGGGGTTGTACCTTGGGCAACTCGGGTCTGTTGCCTCCCGGTACCTTTCTTCCCACACATGCTGAGCTCGCCCCTCCACCGGAACGAGTGCGTATGGAGTACCCTCCATAGCCTGCACATGTAGCTGGCAGAAACGTGACATAGTGTCACGGGCTGCCACTTGCCACATCCCTTCCGGTTGTCTTCCTCTCACCGTGACGGTGAATGGCACCCAACCGGGTGGCGTAGGTCCTGCAGGAACCTCGACATGGATCGTCCACGTCTTGTTCCCCTCTTCGCCTTCTTCCTTGGCGAAGTATTGCGGCATCCGGTTGTACCCGAAATATTGGAGCATTTGCCACAATGCTTCCGGGTAGCCGCTACGGTCAGAGCAGTGGGAAACTACCCACCCGTTCTCCAACCGTTTATCTGCTGCCATCTGTAAAAATATATTTGAGAAATGTCAAATATTTATTTGAACAGTAAACCATTGAGTTATAACATAAGATATGTCATTGAACCCATAACACTTGGAAACATAGTTTAAATTTTTAAACAAATTTGACCGCTGATCTGCTGTTACCATGACAGCCCTGACCAGTTTCCATATCAATCTGATTTAGGCCAGATTAAAAGCAAAACCAGTCCTGGAGCTCAACATCAAAGTTGAAGCTAACCTCAATAGCTTTCCAGCCAGTATTTGCTTGGCCTAAGATCTGTCCTGGTTCAAAAGTTATGAGATGTCAAAGTTAACAGAATTTCTGGGAACAATTGGACAGCACCTCCCTGCCTTAGGTACTGATATGATCCAAGAATCCCAGTTAATTATGTTCCTAATCTGACAAAACTTTCTGTTACAAAGTTGTAACCCATCTCATAAGCTTTCCAGAACTACCTCATTTCCTATTTTTGGATTTTTAAGCAGGAAGTTATGCTTAATTTACAGAGAGTTTACAGAGAGTCTTTGCTCTGTCCTGTTTTCTGGACAGTTTCAACTCTCCTGCATTTTTCGAGTGGTTAAGGGATGAAACACCTCTGGAACTCAACAGAAAAGTTGTAAAGCTCCTCCAAAGCTTTCCAGAAATGTATCATACGACCCCAACTTCGAAAGAACTCAACCTCTAACCTCTGATTAACTCCAGCCTTGATTTAGCTGAAAACAGAGTGCTCTGTCCCTAACATCCTATAAGTTGAAAACTTGTTAACTTTGAATATCCTGTACAAGGGAAGGAGTTACATCAAGTTTTACTACTTTGGATCAAAACCTTCAAGTTTTTAAATGAAGTTGTTCATTTAGTTGGGTGTGACGTCGATGCGTCACCAGATTATGTCGGTACTACGTCCTCACAAAGGAAAAAACCTATACCGGACTTAGCGGGCTTCGTTAGTTCAGTGGCACTACTCGTCACTCGCACACGGATGCTACACGTCTACCGTTTCGTGGTAAGGCTACCTGCAGAAACTCAAACAATCATCAGGCTCGGCTGCACACCGAGCCCGGAATCCATACAGTTGGTACACCCGGCGTCATCACTCGCCCGGATGTTCTCAAGCCAAACACGCCTTGAGTTACGTGTTCACGTTTCAGACCACGTGACGGGGTCTCCCATGTTGCACCACGCACGCCAGGGACAGACGTTGCTCGAATACCCCAAACGACATGAAGAGTCGTAGAGGATACTAAAGCGGGTCGGGTTACCTGCCACCCGTGGGGCTCCACCCTTCAGCTTGTGCGCACTGGTGGACAGCGCTTACGTGCACCCCCCAAGACATGAACGTCCCGAGATGCACAATTTTCCGACATAACAAATAGGTTAATAAGCCACTTTCTATATACTAATAACTTCCTTATACGGGCTACGAACTCGTTCCTCACTGGATTTTTGAAAAAGAAGACCTTTGTACTGTGTTAAACCTCAAGCGAGCTCTGATACCACGCTGACACGACCCCATTGGTCCTGTCGAGCCAGAATCACGCTGAGGGGTGCTGCGTTGCACAGCACCGTATAACACATGTCAAAGGTGCAAAGCGGAAGCGGAAGCTTTATTACATAAACAGGTTTATGAAAATGTTTACATCAAAATAAGTTCAGTCTACACTCACGGGCGTAGACTAAGCATCAAGTGCACGTTCAGCCCTCGAACGTGTCCTTGCTAGCACACACGCACACTAACTCTGCGGCGTGCACGACTCCCACTCGACGGGGTTCCCCTCCTGGGGTTCGGTCTCCTCTTCGGGAGTCCCTTCCTCATAGAACCCTGCAAAAGCTTCAAACACAAGCAGTGAGCACGAAGGCTCAGCAAGTCTGACCCGTCTCACCTAAACATGGAACTGCTACATGTGGGTAATGGGTTGCATGAGGTAAAAATCATTTGCAAGGACTCGCCTAATTAGTGGAACCTTACTTTCAAGTTTTAGCAGCAGGTTGTGGAGAACCTTACGCTAAGGCACATGAGAGAGCCGCAATCAAACAAGAAACGCATTTCTCTCATGTACTTTGCCCAAAGTTGAAAAGAACTTTAATTAGCTCTAAGCTACAGCATATCATTAACAATCAATGTCCAGCTTTCAATCAGCAACATTTTAAATGTGACTAGCCTGTTCTTTCTACGTCACGGTACAGTGAACAAGTGGTACTCACTGACCGCGAGGGACGGCGATTATAATCGATTTACACCTGCAGGGTTACCCGAACAACCCGTCACGTACGCCCGTACTCGATGTTGCCTACAACAACCATCACGGACGCCGTACGCGACTACCTTTCACCCGTTAGCCAAATATTGAACCGGTCCCATCGTCCCGAGCAAGAGGTCCCTGCACGCGCATCTCTGTGCCGCCAGCTGATTTACACCTCGAGCTCTCAACCTACCCTCTGAACGACGGGCAATGCCTCAATACCCAGCTACCCGAGTTACATCAGTTTCCCTGTTCCCATATAGCCGGTAGGTCTTCGGTACTGTTCTAGCTTGTTCAACAGGCCCGCACACGGCTCGGTCCTCAATCGACACAAGCGGAGCTACAGCACACAGGCCCCAAAGTCCTGCTGCCCTTACTCTCCGCTCGGTCTCATTTTCTTGCCATGTGTATCATGTGCTATCTCTACCCGAGCAATGTGCCTCTAGCCTATTCTCGCGAGTAGCTCCAACTACTCGACTTGTACCGAATCCTACTCTATACTAGCAATGCAGTGGCTAACGGGGTTTGCAATCCTAAACCCAACCCATGGTTTTCTTGGCTGTGCAGTTGGGTTTCCAATCAAGACTCTAATGCAAAGAACAATATTCAAAGATGTACCCAAAACAATAAACATTTGTAAAAGGGTTAATGCAAACCGGGACTTGCCTTGCTGCTCTTGGTCGTAGGCTAGCTGTTCCTCCGGAGTAACGAAGTCTAGGACTTCGGGTTCCTCCTCGACCTTAGCGACTACATGATAGAAACAATACATGTATTAATTTAATGCATTTGTATTAAGTTTGAAGTTGTGAAGTCTATAACCTTTGCTAGACAGACCTAATGACTGTGAAACTTTTACTGTGGCTTGGTTACAACCTAAACAAAGACTTGGTCAAGTTTTAGTTGCAGCAAAGCTCATTTGAGCTCTCCACAAATAATTATGTCCTTGACCTTAATTGGAACTCTTAGGGTGTTCTAGTAATTTTCATGAGACAAACTATGACTTTATGAAAACTAGATTTTCAGAGGGTTCTAATGGAGTTGGTCTCACTTAATTTGGAAGTCTCTAACTAAAGATATGAGCTAAACAATTTCAGAGAAAATTCTGAAAATGTTTCTGAACATTTCCTATTTTCTCTGGAACAGTTTTGCTAATCACACCATTAGGTGGACTAAACGAGCTCAAATGGATCTGAAATTTTTATGGTAGTTCAAGGATATTTTGGTGAACATCTCAGCAAAATTTCAGGATTTTTATCCAAAGGATTCTCCAGCTAAAATTCCTAACATTCTAAACTTTAAGGAATTAATCCTGGAGAATTAAGAAATTTCATGAAGTGAAACTTGATTTTCTGGAAAGTACTCAGAGAGCTGAATCCAGCAAAATTTGGTTCACTCAATTTGGAGCTTTCTAGCCAAAGTTATAAGGATTTGAAGTTTGAAGGAAATCTGAAAATCGGGGAAAAGTTTAAACTCGCGCGTGGGCCCAGGGAACACGCGTCGCACGTCTAGGCGATGGCATACCGCGGCCCACAAGGATTTTGCGCGCCAGCACACCCGATCCCGGCCGCAGCCGGATCCTGATTCAAAATATCGGCCGCTGACAGCTGGGGTCCACCCCCTTCTTCAACCTCGCGACACCCGCGCTCCGCCGCCGAGGGACCTCGCCCGAGAGCTCGCCGCCGGCTGCTGTACAGCTCCAAACTTCTTGATTCTGGCCGCCCCTGCCTACTTTTACTTGGGGAACAGGATCCGAGGGTCAGCTGCTCATGACAACGGCCGGAGCATGGTCGGCGACGAGCCGCCATATCGGAATGACTTCGGCCATGTCGGCTGACTCCCCTGGTACCTCAGCTACTTGGGAAATCGGTCGGGGAGCATCAGTGGACCTCAGAGAAGGTCGACATGAGCTCGAGGCAGCTCGGGGAAGGCCCGAAATAGGTCCTCACCGTGCGCCCGATACCCCCCGTTCGTTCCGCCATTAGTAGACCTTAATTTACGCCGGGCACAGAGGTTCTCCGGCCCAGAGTTGTGAAGGCAACTTGTGCGTTACCGTGTCTAGCTCGTGTGGGAGTGGCCTGAGGCCCTCTAATCCTTTCTAGAGCATGAATTAAACAGAATCGTACCCGAAGGTCGTTCTGCACACAGAAAGGGGAAAAGTGGAAATTCGCCGCCGGTGAGCAACCACTCGAGCTGTGGCTCGGGGATGAGCAGCACCGGTCACCCGCGCGTCCAAGGGTGCCTTGGCTCGGGCGTGACAACGCCCAGGTTGGGCTGTCCACGAGAGCCCGAGGTGCGGCGGTTCCAAGTTCCGAGTTTGATCTTTCGGCACAGCCGATATCACTCGGTTTCAATCGACTTCTAGCAATGGGGAGGATGGAGAAAGGTCTCTAGTACCTTGTTGGGACTCTGGAGTGGAAGGAGGGAGCTGCGATCGGCGTCTCCCGATCAAGTCCGAACTGCGGAAACTTTCAGCCAGTGCTGGGTTCTTGCGGGAAAACACGTCGGTACCTCGGCCGAGGAGGGGGCAGGCGCCTTAAGAAGGCTCCGCACCGCCTCATGCCCGCGCGTGGGCAAGCAGCTGGTGGCGCGGTGGCTGGCCTCGGTGGCGATCACCGCTGCGGCTCGGCGACCCGAGTGAAAAGTCTCAGTCGGTTTGTGTTGAAGTAGAGGCTGACATGTGGGTCCCACCCTTCCTTTTAACCTCTGAAATTTACTTCTAATTACTGTTGTAAACAGTGAACCCCATACTACCCTTGGCAATTCAAATTATTCCCCCATGAGCCATTTGAATTGATCAAAGTTCAAATGAGGTTTGGTTTGAATGAATTTCAGCACAAGTTCAGTTTGAAATTCAAATAAAGTTTGAATTTCTCCCCCTTAGCTCATGTCAAGATCAACTCCAAATGGAGTGAAAATTGGTGTGTGAGCTCACAAAAATGTGCTGAGTAAGAATATGCCTTCCACTTTCAAATTCATGGTATAAAAACAGTTTGGATTTGAATATGTTTTCAAACTGCCCCCTTCCTATCTATACCCAAGATGACCTCAAAAAGGTTTTGAATTTGGGTGAAACTTGGCATGGACATCCTTAGCAAAGTGTAGGAGTTTTTCCTATGTCCAGCCCATCTATATCACATGTGGGAAATACCACTTTTGCAATGTGTAAGTTTGTTCCCTAATGAGCATGTTGATAATTGTTACTTGCTCTTCATTTGTGTTCATCATTCTTCCTCAAATGAGGTGTGTGGTGTGGGGATGAACACTACAAATGGGTGTCCAAAAACTGAGGCCCTTACATGAGGGTGATATGCTGAGCTTCTAAGTAACTTGGTTCCCAGAGATTCATGTAGTTGCTCCCAAAAACGAGCAACAAATATGGAACCTTGGTCAGATACAATGGTTTTGGGGACTCCGTGTAAGCACACAATTCTTGAGAGATACAACTCTGCATACTGCTTAGTTGAAAATCTCGTATTCAATGGGATGAAGTGGGCTGATTTTGTTAACCGATCAACAATCACCCAAATGGAGTCATGCTTTCTGAATATGAGAGGCAGTCTGACAATAAAGCCCATGCTGATGTCCTCCCACTTCCATGCCGGAATACTTAATGGTTGCAGCATTCCCGCTTTATTTATATGATCAGCTTTGACTCGCCGACATGTATCACACTCGGATACATACTTGGCAATTTCTCTCTTCATCCGAGTCCACCAAAATTTCGTTTTGAGGTCTTGATACATCTTATTGTTTCCTGGATGTATCGAGTACTTGGATATATGAGCTTCATCCAAGATCTTCGTTCTTAGCTTCATGTTCCTGGGTACCACAATACGGTTGTTAAACCATAACACACCTTGATCATCTTCCCGGAAGCATTTCATTTTATCTTCTTTAATTCTTGCTCGGATATTCCGCATTCCCTTATATCTCTTTTGAGCTCGTACAATCTCCTCTGTAATGGTAGGCACTAGAGCAAGATTATACAACGCCCCATACGGAATCACCCTCAAGTTTGGTTCCTCTTCCTCATCCAGAATAACTGACAAGTTATTCACGTGTGACTTACAACTGAGTGCATCAGCCACCACATTAGCTTTGCCCGGATGGTAATGGATCTCGAGCTTGTAATCTTTGATTAATTCCAACCATCTCCGCTGCCTCATATTAATATCCTTCTGAGTGAATATATACTTGAGGCTCTTATGGTCGATGTATAGGTGCACTAAATTTCCAAGTAAGTAGTGCCTCCACATTTTCAACGCAAGCACCACTGCAGCGAGTTCTAGGTCATGAGTGGGGTAGTGCTGCTCGTGGTTGCAGAGTTGACGAGACCCATACGCGATCACGCGTCTATCTTGCATTAATATGCAGCCAAGTCCAATGCCTGAGGCATCACAATAAACATCGAATGGCTTTGTTGTATCCGGTTGGGCTAGAACCGGCGCCGTGGTGAGATGTTTCTTTAGTGTTTGAAATGTCTCTTCACAGGCCTCCGTCCATACATACTTTCTGCTCTTATTCAATAATTCTGTCATTGGCTTAGCAACCTTCGAGAAGCTGGGAATAAATCTCCGGTAGTAACCCGCTAGTCCTAGAAAACTGTAGATTTGATGAACAGATGTTGGAGACACCCACTTCAAGACTTGCTCAATTTTTGTTGGATCTACGGCCACACCCTCTGCTGAAATAATGTGGCCTAAGAATGGTACCTTGCTGATCCAAAATTTACACTTGCTGAATTTAGCATACAGCTTATGTTCTCGCAACCGTTGGAGCACAATTTGTAGATGTTTGGTGTGCTCTTCCTCCGATTTGGAGTATACGAGAATGTCGTTGATGAAAACCATGACGAACGGATCCAACTCTGGCATGAATACAGAATTCGTAAGGTACATGAAATGTGTGGGTGCATTCGTTAACCCAAAAGACATGACTAGGTACTCACAGAGCCCGTATCTAGTCGAGAAAGCCGTCTTCGGTATATCCTCCGCTCTGATTTTTATCTGATGATAACCGGACGTCAAGTCCATCTTGGAGAATACTTTGGCACCCATTAACTGATCAAATAATATATCGATCCGCGGAAGTGGATATCTATTTTTGATCGTCACTGCATTCAGAGGCCGATAATCCACACATAACCAAAGTGATTCATCCTTTGGCTGAACAGCCCCATGGTGATGAGCTTGGCCTTATGAAACCTTCGTCCATTAAGTCCTTTAGCTGCTCTTTCAGTTCAGCTAATTCCTTCGGAGACATTTTGTACGGCCTCCGAGATATCGGTGTGGTTCCCGGTGCTAACTCGATCTTGAATACCACATCTCTTTCAAGCGGCATCCCTGGAAGATCATTGGGAAACACATCTGGATACTCATGGACCACTGGAATATCCTCCGGTTTCATGGTCACACTGTGGTACACCACTGGATTTTCAGAATCTACGTCTTCAAGTATGAGTGTTTGAAGACCGTAGAACGGAGATTCGAAGCTAACAATCTGCGGACCGATGTCAAGAACAGCCCCGTGGTAGTTCATCCATGCTATTCATAAGATCACATCAATCTTCTGCCCCTCTAACACAATGAGGGTTGTGGGTATAATTTTCCACCTAAGCACAAGGGTGCTTTGATCACCACTTCATTAGCAGCTATATTTCTACCGGGTGAGCTGATAAGGTAGTGATCTTTCGGTGTAGTGGTGGAGAGCTCAGCTTTACACACAAATAACCTGCTGATGAAATTGTGTGTGGCTCAAGAGTCAAATAAAATCAATACGGGTAATTCATTGAGGGTGAACATTCCTTCTAGCATAGGTGCACCCTCTGGTACATCCTCTAGAGCTGTATGGTAAATGCACCCGGACATTGGTGCTGTTCTTTGGAGCTGAGCATGGGATTGATTTATACCCTGCTCTGGTGTATTTCCTCTGTGGCGTATCTTTTGTGGACACTTCCTGCTGATGTGACCCAAATACCCGCACGTGAAGCATGGTTTCTCAGCCGGTTCTATGTTACTCTGAGTACGGACACTGGGTGTATTCTGCGGCGGCAAAAACGCTTGAGGGACAGAATAATGCGGCTGCATATACCGTTGTTGCAGCTGTCCGAATTCAGAATATTGAGATGAACGACTCGAATATTGTTGGAGGCGTCTAGCCAGCTGCATCAGCTTACAGTTGAAGGTACTGTCTACCACCCGGTATTTATGAGGAGCAATATTGCTACTATCCGGTGGTATATGGTTCTTTCTTTTCTCAGCCTGAACTTCTCGCTGAGCATCTTCAACCATGATGGCAGCACTCATCAATTCATTGAAGTTCTTTCGATCATCTAAGACGAGTCTTTCCAACTTGGGATTAACGCTGCGAAAGAACCATTCACACTTTTGTGCCTCAGTGTTCACATGTTCAGGCGCATACTGTGCCAGTTTGTTGAACACTCGCGAATGCTCGTATGCATCCCTCCCTCCTTGTTTTAATACTAGAAACTCCTTGAGTTTCCGCTGAATTATTCTGGAAGGGACATGATAACCAAGAAATGCCTTCCGGAATTTCGTCCATGTGAAATGATGTCCAGCTGGTAGGGAGGCAATTGATTTGCCCACCATGCACTGGCAGACCCGTGAAGTTGTTGCGCCGTGTATAAGACTTTCTGATGTTCGGTGCATTGGAGCAACCCGATCTTAGACTCAATGGTACGGATCCAGCTATCCGCCACCAGAGGATCCTCAGCTTCAATGAAAACCGGTGGTTGAGTCGCCAAGAACTCAACGTAGGAACTCATTTGAGGTTGGCGAAAGTCTTCATCTTGACATCCTCCTTGACGGGATGTATTCATCACCAGGGTGCAGAGCAAGTTGGTTCGCTCATCGCTTGCACCCATCATGGCGGCCAGAATGTCCGCCATTGTGACCGTAGGTGAAGGTCCTGGTGGCAGCTGCGGTTGCGGAGCTCGCTGCTCCCGCTGTGGAGACTTATCACCACCACCACCACTGGAACCACCCACTTCACCCATGGAATGAGTTCGCACCATTCTGCAATGGCAAGAGTTCATTATCAGCTCAAAACTATCACTTGATTTATTCCATGAACAAAGTAGTGAAACACTGATAATGAAGTCTTAACATGTAAGCAAAATGAATTATGCGCAAACTGATGCAACTAACAGCAAGGATTTAAAAGCAGATTGACCGGTCCTCAAACAAACCAGATTTTGATCCAGTTAAAAGCACTTTCATAACTCAAGTTGAACACCAAAGTTAAAGTTAACTTCAATATCTTTCCATCTAGTATTCAAATGCCTCCATATCACTTCTGTATTAAAAGTTATGATTGCTCAAAGTTGACAGAATTTCTGGATAAAATTTGCCAGCATCTCCTTTGTATGTGGCTGATTTTATCACAGTTGTATACACAAATACAATATGAATATGAACCAACTTTGAACTACAACAATGTTGCCTATCTCATAACCTTTCCAACGGTGTATCATAGGCTCCTTAGGTATTTTTCTACAGAAAGTTATGGCTTAAAAACAGAAAGGTCCAGAGAGGTTTTTGCTGCTGTCCTGGTTCTGAACAGTTTGCCTTCAACTGGACTTTTCACCCACTTAACTGTGATTTTGCTCTGGAGGTATAAAATAAGTTGTATAGCATTTGAAAATTTTTCCAGAACTGTATCATACACCTAAATTGGGTAAATCTACTCAGAGTTATGCTCTGTCAAATTCCAGCAAGAATTCCTGCCACAAAAAAAAGAGCACTCTCTTTTTTGAAATCTTTGAAGCCTAGTCATTCTCTCATTTGAATCTTAGCTCAAAATAAGAGTTCAGTAACTAATATTTGTTTCAAACTTCCATTTTTAGTTGAAAGTTAGTTCATGAATCATTTATTCAAAGGAAAGAGATTATTAAGTGTAGTACGGTGTCAATGCACCGTAGGAATCATGTCGGTACTACGTACCTCGCAAAAAGAAAAATCCTAAGCGGATTATACCGGCATATACGTCTCAATTGTGGCACTGAACGGTCTCTCGCACACGTGCACTACACGGGATACGTACATGGTTAGTACATGCAGAAGAACACTCAATAGTGATGCACTCAAAGGTTGTTGTCATTTCAGGCAGGTCCGTATTTGAAAGTAAATACATACGCCCGTATCATTGCCATACGGCCGTCCTTGAGTTAAGCCACATCTCAAGGTACGTGATCATGTTTTCACACCACACGACGGAGAACCCAAGTAGAACGAGAATGGGTCGTCACGGTTGGGAATTTTATCAACCCAACAGATACCACCTACTGCCCTGCAGGGCACGCCGATGGCAAGCACTGCGTATCTCCTTCTAGGCTATTTCCAGAAGAACACACTATCGTGTTACCGACCACACGATGGGGTTTCCACTTTCTTGCCTAATGCACGCCAGAGACCAGCATTTCATATGAACTTAGGAACATGAAGAGTCCAAGAGTTTCATATTAACGTCCCACACCAAGCTGTGAGACCTATCACTGAACCACTTTCCTCGTCAGGAGAGCTAACCAAAATTGAACCGCTTTCGGTGGCGTTCCTTACCATGCTTACCTGAGCGTAGGTGCGTCCTTACATAATCAAAATTCAGAATTATAACACATATGTCAGTCATGCCACTTTAAGTAACTATACTCATATAGTCCTTATTTGGGCATACTAGCAAATCCTCACCGTATCCTAATTTTTTGTCGTAATACGACCTTATTCTGTGCGCTATTACCAATGCAGCTCTGATACCAGCCTGTGACAGACCAAAATCCGCTCGCCCAGGATATCAGAGGGTGGTACCGCACGATGCGACACCTGACAACACACATCATAAGGCAAATATGTATTACATAGAAAAACAACTGAATATGTACAAAGTAGTACAAACCTTCAGTTTACAACTAAGTACAGAGTTTAATAACAGCGGAAGCTAAATTTATACAACTCCCGCCCGCCTAACTAGCAAAAGTCGGTTGTCGAGCCCTATGGACAACCCACACCAGCTTCACTCCTCAGCTCAGCGCGGCGTGTACGGCTCCCACTCAGCCGTGGTCCCCGACGGAGGGTAGCCCTCACCGGTTGACTCGTACCCCGAGTCCATGGGGTAATCCTCACCTGAAAAACACTCATAGCAGCAACCGTGAGCACGATGGCTCAGCAAGGCTTAACTGACTCACCTACACATGAAACTCTACATGCAGGTTATACAACATAGGATGGCACATTGCAGCAAACGGATACGCCTACAAGTTCATCCCTAGTTCATCTTTTAGCCACAAGTTAACAGTTCATGAAATCTGAAATTTAGTGAGCAATATTTGGTGACACACATGTAGTAATACAAGTTAAGCATAACAGCAATATTGAATCATATTATTTCATGTATTAACCTACGTCACAACTCAATGAACAAGCGGTACTCATAACCGCGAGGGACGGCGAATCGACTTGATATACACCTGCAGGGATACCCGAATAGCACGTCACGTACACCCACACGCGGAGCTGCACACAGCACGCTCACCCCGTGTCATACGGGACAACCTTTCACCCAACAGCCATAACGTCGAACTGGTCGCACCGAAACGAGAAGTAGGTTCCCTACACAGGGCATCTCTCTATGTCCGTTAGCAGATTTCCACCTTGCTGCCCTCAACTACACCCATAAATCGGTGTGCTATGCATCGACGCTCGGAGGTTTAGGATACATCGGTTTATCGGGGCCCATATATCCGATATGCCTTCGGTACGTTGAAAACTTGTTCAGTGGGGCCGCACACGGATCGGTCCACAATCTACACGGACAGGGCTGCACCCACAAGACTTCGTCTTGCTGTATCCTAGCCCCTGCCTAGTCTCATTTTCTTACTAAAGTGATCTCACATCACTCGAACCAATCCCGTGTGTCCCGACACCTATACTCGCGAGTAGATTCCAACTACTCGACTTGTACCAAAGTTCTATGAACATTAAGCACAACTTGACTACTAGAGGACTTAGAAACTAACCTCACTCTTGTAGGAATAATCTGGTTATGCACTTGGGGTTTCATCCATCCTACACCTAATGTACATACATAACTCATACTAAGTATACATAAAGCAAAATTTTATAAAAATTTGTTAATGCAAACCGGGGCTTGCTCTGTTGCTGCTGTTCAGTGGTTAGGGTCTCGTCCGGAAGTAGGAAGTCCAACACTTCCGGGGTCTCCTCGCCTTCAGCGACTACACGTAAGCAAATTAACGATATGTCAATTTAAATGCAATGTTTGGAACTGCATATGTAAATACCATAACCCTAGCTAGCCCTCCCCTTTGGCTTTGAAATTTTTATGGTGGCTTGGTAGAATCCTAACCAGAGAACTGACCAATTTTCATTTGAAACAAAGTTCATTTGAGCTATGTACAAATAAAAGTTTTTTTGATCATTTCTAGAGCCTCTAAGGATTTCCAGGGATTTCCAAGGCTTCAACCATTACTGTCTTGAAATTATAGTTTGAGATGGTTCTAATGAAGTTGGTTTCATGTAATTTGAAGAATCTTAGAGAGAGTTATGCCCTAAAAAAATTTGAGAAAATCTGAAAAATATTTCTGTATATTTTTCCATTTTCTCGGGGCAGTTCAATTAATCACACCATTAGGGAAAATAAATGAAATTTAATAGACCTGAAATTTTTCCTGTGACTCAAGGATTTTCTAATGAACATCCCAGCCAAATTTCAGAATTTTCCATAAAAGAATTTTCCAGATAAAATTCCCAACATTTTAAATTTTAGGGAATTAATTCTGGAAAAATAATAAGTTTCATGAGCTAAAGCTTGTTTTGCTGGATAGTACTCCTAGAGCTGAATCCAAAAAAATTTGGTTCACTAAATTTGGAGCTTCCTAGTAAAAGTTATACCTAGTTGAAGCTTGAACCGAAACTGAAAAATCCTATAAATGTATAAATCCTGTGTGCGGGCCCCACCACCGCCTTATTTCTCCGCGCGCGCGCCCGAGCGTTTGGCGGTGGCGCACTCCGGCGAAAATCACCAGAAGTGACTTCCTGGCCGCCCGCAGGGCTAAAACTGGCCGCTTAGCCCTATCTCGCCACGTGGAACTTGCCTCGGGGTCGGAGCTCGCAGGCGGTGACCGGAAATGACCGTGCAACATCAACCGCGGAGGAGTTGTTTGAAGGGCAAGGGAGGCCGGAGCTTGCTAGCTTTTGGGTCGGTAAGGTGAGCAACGGGTGCGCCGTGCTGTTTTGCAGCTCGTAGGCAGTGGGCGCGAGTGTTCCCTGGTTCTCCCGGTTGAGCTCCGAGGAGGCGGCGGCGTGCTCGGCTGTTTTCAGTGCGAGGAGGAAACGAGGCCAAAGTTTTGCACTTTATGAGTGGAACGATCAATGCCGGAAGCTAAGGCAACCCACGAGCTGCTCGCCAGCGTGATAGAGGGGAGCAGGAGGTGGCGGCAGCGCCCTCGGTGTCACACGGTTGTAGCTCGGGCTGTCCGAGTGGAAAACAGAGAAGGACTCGGTTGCTTTGGGTGCATGTCTAAATTTTCAGCTCAATGACATGTGGGTCCCACAAGGCAGTCCCTCCTTAGCCCTCAAAAGATCTCCAAAATTTGGCAACTGACCAATTCAAATGTTTGGAGTTGAAAACTGAGCTGCAGTTGGATAGTTGGGCAAATTTCCTCCAAATTCAAATGTGTATTTGAATTCTTTGCAAATTATGTCCTTTTGGAAAATGGTTAACAAAACATATCCAAAATTCATGAAACTCTGCATATCCACTAATTTGGGCCTAGGGAATTCTAATATGAAATCTAATTTTTGTGTTATGACACGACCCCATCGGCCTTGTCGAGCCAGGATCACGCTGAGGGGTGCTGCGTTGCACAGCATCGGATAACACACATCAAAGGTACAAAGCGGAAGCAAAGTTTTATTACATAAACCTGTGTATGAACATTTTTACAACAAAATTTTTTCATTCTACACTCACGGGCGTAGACTATGCATTGTGTTCACATTCAGCCCGTGGACGTGTCCCCGCTAGCACGCACACACACTAACACGGCGGCGTGCACGACTCCCACTCGACGGGGTTCCTCTCCTGGGTTTCTGTCTCCTCCTCTGGAGTCCCTTCCTCATAGAACCCTGCAAAAGCATCAAACACAAGCAGTGAGCACGATGGCTCAGAAAGACTGACCCGTCTCTCCTATACATGGAACTTCTACATGATGGGTAAAGGGTACATGAGGTAAATAATTTTGCAAAGGACTCGCCTAATTATTCGAACCTTACTTTCAATTTTTTAGCAGCAGGTGGTGGAGAACCTTACGCGAAGGCACATGAGAGAGTCACAATCAAACAAGAAACACATTTATCTCATGTACATTGCCCAAAGTTGAAAATAACATTAATTAGCTCTAGGCTACAGCAAATCATTAACAATCAAAGTCCATCTTTCAATCAGCAACATTTTAACATGTATCTAGCCTGTTCTTTCTACGTCACGGTACAGTGAACAAGTGGTACTCACTGACCGCGAGGGACGGTGATTATAATCGATTTACACCTGCAGGGTTACCAAAATAACCCGTCACGTACGCCTGTACTCGATGTTGCCTACGGCAACCATCATGGACGCCGTACGCAACTACCTTTCACCCGTTAGCCAAATATTGAACTGGTCCTATCATCCCGAGCAAGAGGTCTCTGCATGCACATCTCAGTGCCACCAGCCGATTTACACCTCAAGCTCTCAACCTACCCTCGACAGGCAATGCCTCAATACCCAGCTACCCGATTTACATCGGTTTCCCGGTTCCCATATATCCGGTAGGTCTTCGGTACTGTTCAAGCTTGTTCAACAGGCTTGCACACGGCTCGGTCCTCAATCGACACAAGCGGAGCTATAGCACCCAGCCCCCAAAGTCCTGCTGCCCTTACTCTCCGCTCGGTCTCATTTTTCTTGCCATGTGTTTCATTTGCTATTCTTACCCGAGCGATGTGCCTCTAGCCTATCCACGCGAGTAGTTCCAACTACTCGACTTGTACCGAATCCTACCCTATCTTAGCATTGCAGTAGCTAACGGGGTTTTCATTCCTAATTCCAACCCATGGTTTTCTTGGCTATGCATTTGGGTTTTCAAACAAGACTCTAATGCAAGAAGTAATGGTACTCAAAGTAAGTTCTCAAAACAATAAAAATTTGTAAAAAGGTTAATGCAAACCGGAGCTTGCCTTGCTGCTCTTGGTCGTAGGCTAGCTGCTCTTCCGGAGTGAAGAAGTCTAAGACTTCAGGTTCCTCCTCAACCTTAGCGACTACATGATATAACAAGTATATGTATTAATTCAATGCATTTGAATTGAATTTCAACTTGTGAGGATTATAAGCCTTACTAGACAGACCCAATGAATCTGAAGTTTTTACTATGGTTTGGTTACAACCTAAACACAGACCTGGCCAAGTTTTATTTGCAGCAAAGCTGATTTGAGCTCTCCACAAATAATTATGTACTTGACCTTAATTAGAGCTCTTAGGGTGTTCTAGGGATTTTCATGGGGAAAGCCATGACTTTATGAAAACTAGATTTTCAGGGGGTTCTAATGGAGTTGGTCTCACCTAATTTAAAGGTTTTTAGCTAAAGATATGAGCTAAACAATTTCAGAGAAATTCTGAAAATGTTTCTGTACATTTTCTATTTTCTCTGGAACAGTTTTATTAATCACACCATTAGGTGTATCACATGAGCTCAAATGGATTTGAAATTTTTATGGTAGTTCAGAGATATTTTGGTGAACATCCCAGCAAAATTTCAGAATTTTCCTCCAAATGATTCTCCAGTTAAAATTCTAAACGGTTTAAAATTTGAAGAATTAATTCTGGAGAAATAAGTATTTTCATGATGTGAAACTTGATTTGCTGGAAATTACTCAGAGAGCTAAATCCAACAAAATTTGGTTCACTCGATTTGGAGTTTCCTAGACAAAGTTATATGGATTTCTTGAAGTTTGAATGAACTCTTAAAATCGGGAAAAGTTCAAATAACTGCGCGTGGGACCCGGGGCTACGTGTCAGCTCCTCATCGGTTGACACACGCGGCTACTGAGTCCTTTGCGCGTAGCCACACCCGATCCGGGCCACAGCAGATCCCAGTTTTAAATTTTCTACCGCTGACAGCCGGGACCCACCGGCTTCTTCTTCCTTCGGCTGGTTTTCGCGCGCCCGCGCTCTCAGCTCGCCGGAGCAATCTGCTGCTCACCGGTTCGCCGGTTCCGGCCACCGTACGGGCTAAAACTCGCCGCCAGGGCATATGCAACATCAAGGAAGACGATGGTGAGGTGTTCTGGGGCTGCCGATGATCAGAAGACGGCCGACGACGTGTGGCGGCCTCGGTTGAAGTTTGGCAGCGTCGGCCGGGGTCCCTAGCCCGCCAAAACCTTGACCGACTAGCTCTACAGCACCAGTGGGTCATCGCAAAGCTCGGCAAGGCCATGGATTAGCTCGGAAACTACGGCAACTAGCTCGGCATCGTGCGCCCGATTAGTTCCGCGAAGAACACGCTCGGTAAAGCTCGGAATACGTTGCTCCGAGGTGTTTTCATGCGACGGATCCTAAAGTAAAGATGATCGCCGGCTAGTCCGCTGCCTATGTGCAGAGTTTGACAACCTATGGAGGATCAGAGAGGAAGAATTTGAAGAAACCGTACTGGCCGCTCGGTAGAACTCGCCAGAGTGAAAACTTGAAATTCGCCGCCGATGCTTCACGGCGTGGCTTGAGACTTGGTTGAGAGCAGCACCAACACAGCGCGCTCGCATGGCCTGGATCGCTTGACTGTGAGAACCCCTGTGGAGGGCTGTCCACGAGCGCCCGATTGTCGGCCGATGCTAGGTCACCGCTGTGGCGGTCGTTCTCGGGCAAGGAGAGCCGGAACTCGCTCGTTTCCGGGTCGGGGAGGTGTGTGCGGAGCTCAGGGTGTGGTTTAGAAGCTTGGGGAGGGATGGCGCTGTCGATTCGGCCGGATTTCCGATCGAGTCGAGGTGGCGGAGGGAAGAGAGCTTCGGCTCGGTGTTCACGCGAGGAGAAGAAAGCACACAAAGTTTTCTTCGGCAGAGGGCGTGGAGCGCCTTAAGAAGGGGATCAGAACCGACCTGGCGCTTGCGCGTGGGCAAGCAGCTGGTGGTGCGTTGGTCCCCCCTCGGTGGCATACGAGCAGCACTCGGCGGTCTCGAACAGAGGCAAAGTCCATTGCTTCAGTTGCAAGTGTTGGTCAGCCACTCTATGACAGGTGGGTCCCACCCCCTTTTAACCTCTAAAATTAACTCCCTCTTACTGCTACAAACAGTAACCCCCTTAATACCCTCTAGGATTTGAATTATTTACCACATGCCCATTTGGAATTGGTAAAATTCAAATTGTGAAGTGTTTGACCAAATTTCAGCATATATTCAGTTTGTAATTCAAATAAAGTTTGAATTTGCTAAACTTAGCTCATGTCAAGATTAACTCCAAATGGAGTGAAAATTGGTGGGTGAGCTCACAAAAATGTGCTGAGTGAGAATATGCCTCCCACTTTTGAATTCATGGGATGAAAACAGTTTGAATTTGAATTTGAGTTCAAACCACCCTCTTTCTAATTATACCCAAAAAAACCTCAAAAGGTTTTGGACTTGGGTGAATTTTGGCATGAGTCTTCTTAGCAAGGTGTTGGAGTTTTTCATATGCTCAGCCCCTAGATGATGCATGTGGGAAATGCTACTTTTGCATTTTGTGAGTTTATTCTCTAATGAGCATGTTGATGGTGGTTACTTGCTCTTCAAATGTGTTCATCCAGTTTCTTCAAATGAAGGTTGTGTGTGGTGATGAACACTTTGAATATGTGCCAAAAACTTAGGCCCTTACATTCCTCCCCCCTTAAAAGAATCTCGTCCCGAGATAGGTGAAAATGAGAGAGAGGACGGTGGAAAATTACCGTATATGCGATGTGAAAAAGTCGGGGTAGTTAGTGCGAAGAAATCATTCGCTCTCCCATGTCGCTTCGTCCATGGAGTGATTATTCCATAGAACCTTGTAGAACCACAATGTACGGTTGCGTGTTGTTCGGGCATTTTCATCAATAATCTGAACCGGTTCCTCCCGATATGTGAGATCCAGTTTCAGTTCTTCTATGTCCTCCAGCTGAATGGTAGTTGATAGCTTAAGACACTTCCTCAGCTGGGAAATGTGAAAGACGTCATGCACACTAGAAAGTGCTTCTGGTAATTTCAGCCGGTATGCTACTGATCCACATCTTTCGGTAATCTGAAATGGACCGATGAATCGGGGTGCCAACTTCCCTCTCACCCAGAATCTGTTCACGCCCTTCATTGGAGACACACGTAAATATACGTGATCCCCAATTTCGAATTGTAGTGAGTGTCTTCTCCGGTCTGCGTATTGTTTCTGTCGGGATTGTGCGGCTTTTAGGTTGGCTTGAATCAGTCGAACCTTTTCCTCCGCGTTGTTGACAAGATCAATCCCGAAGGTAACCCTTTCGCCAGACTCACACCAATTTAGTGGTGTGTGGCATTTTCTCCCGTATAGCGCCTCGTAAGGCGCCATCTTGATGCTGGCCTGGTACCCATTGTTGTACGAGAACTAGGCCAACGGCAAGTGATCATCCCAATTCTTGCCGTGGTCGATAGCGCAAGCTCGTAGCATATCTTCTAAGATTTGGTTTACCCGCTCAGTTTGTCCATCCGTTTGCGGATGGTATGCTGAACTACGGATCAGCTTCGTCCCCAATGCAGTGTGTAGCTGCTCCCAAAAACGGGACACAAATAAAGTGCCCTGATCCGATATGATGGTACAGGGTACACTGTACAAGCATAGGATCCGTGAGATGTACAGTTCAGCATACTTACTGGCATTGTAGTTGGTGTTGACCGGGATGAAATGGGCAACTTTGGTGAGCCGGTCGACGATCACCCACACAGAATCATGTTTCTGAAAGGTGGTGGGTAAACCGACGATGAAGTCCATGCTCACATCTTCCCACTTCCAGGCAGGAACGCTCAGTGGTTGTAGCAGTCCCAGTTTCCACATATGATCTGCCTTCACCCTCGACGTGTATCACTCTTGGACACGTACTTTGCGATCTCCCGCTTCATCCGTGTCCACCAAAACTTGCTTCTGAGTTCTTGATACATTTTGTTGCTTCCGGGGTGAATAGAAAACTTTGACAAGTGAGCGTCATCAAAGATTTTCTTCCGTAACTCCGGGTTACGGGGTATGACAATCCGGTCCTTGAACCATAGGACGCCGTCTCCATCTTTCAGGAAACATTTCAGCTCCCCACTATCTACACGTCTCCGTAAATGCGACATGCCCTTGTCATGTTTCTGAGCTGCCGCTATCTCTTCACGGATGGTGGGGATCAAAGCTAGGTTGTAGAGAGCTCCATGTGGAATCACACGCAATGGTGGTTCGCACTCTTCCAACGGTGTGATGGTCAGATTGTTGACGTGTGACTTGCGGCTCAGCGCATCTGCCACTACGTTTGCCTTGCCGGGGTGATAATGGATCTCTATTTCGTAATCCTTTATCAATTCTAACCATCTTCGCTGCCTCATGTTCAGCTCCTTCTGAGTGAATATGTACTTGAAGCTTTTGTGGTCAGTATATAAATGTACGAGGTTCCCGAGTAGGTAGTGCCTCCACATTTTAAGTGCGAGCACCACGGCAGCGAGCTCCAAGTCGTGAGTTGGATAATTCTGCTCATGGTTTCTGTGCTGCCGTGATCCATACGCGACCACTCTTCGGTCTTGCATCAGCACACCTCCGGACGCATCGCAGTACACATCGAATGGTTTTGTTGTGTCTGGCTGCGCCAAAACCGGTGCTGATGTTAAGTGCTTCACTAAAGCCTTGAATGCTGCTTCACATGCTGGGCTCCAAACATATTTGGTAGCCTTCTTCAGCAGCTCCGTCATCGGCTTGGCAATCTTCGAGAAGTTCGGAATGAACCTCCGATAATATCCCGCGAGTCCGAGGAAACTCCGTACCTCATGAACAGTTCCCGGGCACTTCCAATTCAGCACTTGTGTGATTTTACTCGGGTCTACAGCGATGCCCTCCGCTGAGATGATATGCCCGAGAAAAGGCACTTGCGATATCCAGAACTCGCACTTGCTGAATTTCGCGTATAGCTTGTGATCCCGCAGCCTTTGCAAGACTATACGCAGATGCTTCTTGTGTTCTTCCTCAGACTTGGAATATACCAATATGTCGTCGATGAAGACCACGACAAACTTATCCAGCTCCGGCATGAATACCGAGTTCATCAAATACATGAAGTGAGCTGGAGCATTGGTGAGGCCGAAGGACATGACCAGGTACTCATAAAGTCCGTACCTCGTCGAGAAAGCCGTCTTCGGAATGTCCTCAGCCCGTATTTTAATCTGGTGGTACCCTGATCTTAAGTCCATTTTGGAAAAGATCTTTGCTTCAACCAACTGATCAAACAACATGTCGATCCGTGGCAACGGGTACTTCACTACAGGAAAATGAAAAATTTTCGTGGGCTAAATATATTTTCCTGAGCCACTAACTGGCGCACGAAAATAAGTCTTAATTTCGTGGGTTGGACACGAACTGTAATTTCGTGTGCTGTCTTACTACACGAAATAAAGCTCAATTTCATGGGTCCTGGAGCTTGCACACGAAATTAAAACCGGTTTCTGACAAGGCACGCACGACTAGGTCATGCAATTTCGTCAGCCGCCGAGAAGCGCACGAAAATACATTGTACTTTCGTCGGCCTAAGACCTAGCTCACGAAAATGATTGATTTAATTTCATCTGCTTGTCGTGGCACACGAAAATGTTGAGGCTACCGACCGGCACGCAAATTAAGGAATCGTTTTTGTCGGCCGTGGCTGTTCAGCACACGAAAATAGAGCTATTTTCGTCGGCCAGGGCGGCAAAGCACACGAAATAATAGGGTACCGATAGGCACGCACATCAAGGAATGCATTTTCGTCGGCTGAGGCGGTCTGGCACACGAAAATATATATGTTTTCGTCAGCCGAGGCGGTCAGGCACACGAAAATAGATGTGTTTTCGTCGGCCAGGCGGTGAAGCACACGAAGATGCTGCTACCGACCGGCACGCATATCAAGGCATTTATTTTCGTCGGCCAGGCGGTGAAGCACACGAAAATAAGGCTGTATAGGTTTAGATATCGGTTTCTTTTCTCTCTGTCGCGCGAGACCGAGCGAGACCGAGCCGCCGCCAGCCCTTCCGCCGCCGCCACCCCCCTCGTCGCCGCTTGCAGTGCTGCGATCGCTAGCCCACGTCCACGTGCTACCGTCGCGAGACCGAGCTGTTCCACGTGCTTTGCCCGCGTCTCCAACAGCACGTTCGCCGGCGCCTCTACCGGTGCTGCAGCTACAGCCGAGCTGTTCCACGGTCGCGTTGTTCCCGGTCGCCTCGGTCGCTGCACCTCCGGTCGCCTCTTCCCCGGCTGCCCCGGCCGCAACCTCCATTGCGCGTGCTGCCGCTCTCTCCACTGTGCAGCCCGGCATCGACCGGGCCGGCACTGCAGCCCCCAGTCTGTTGAGCCGTTTTTTTCACGTGCTGCCCGGATCGCCACGCCATCGGAACAAGCCGTAAGGTAGTTGTATTTATCTATTATATTTGCATTTAGTCGAATATATACAATACTTTGCATCGTATGTGTCTGAGTTTCATTTGCATTAGCATGCTTGTCAGCGGCACGACGTGCTTGCATGGCGCGTGACATCAAGTTTGTTAGCGAAGAAGGCGTGGAACGAGTAGCTCCGATCGTGGAGCTGAACTCGCTCGCCTATAGCCATATTTTCTGTTTAGATATCATATATATAAGCAATGTTCAATTATGTGTGAATTAACGCATAGCGAAAAATCATGCAGCTAAAGTTCGGGTTGTGCCGACCGCTTTCTCCACCGGTCCAACTCCACCGAATTCATCCTACGTACAAAGGTAATCTCTTAAGTTATTGTAGTTTCGATAATTAGTCTTAAGCTCAAGTAAAATATATGACCTTAATTCGTCGTAGTTTCATTACTCGTTTAAAGATAATGCTATAATATAATTCTTCGCACCCGGTGGTAGCAATTAGGTAAGTTTTGTGTTTTCATCTGCATTATATATTATGTATCTTCATTTTAAATGGAGCTCGTGTATAATAAGGCATATAATCAAATACGTTGTTGCTTTTTATTTCAATCTATAAGTCATATACTTCACTTTGTTTTCATACAGGAAAACGGTGAAACAGCGAGCAAAATGGTGTCGGAGCAATTTTGTTGGTTTGTTGAAAAGCAAATGTGGCCATGTGATATGAGTTGCTTTGACAAAATGGTTGTATGAATAATGTGACATATGTTCGTTTATGTTATATTGTATGTGTACAATGTAATGGAGAATACTGTTTCGACGACGTAATGCATTTCATAATGTTGAGTTTGTTGCATTTGTTATTACGTGTTCTGTGTTATGTGTGTTTGATTTGTTATTTTATGTGTCTGTTATTTTATGTGCTTGGAACTAAATAATATGTAACATTTTATTCTGTGTCAAATATATTTTCGTGAGCCAGAAGTGGCCCACGAAAATAGTGCAATATTATTTTCGTGGGCCACAGAAAGGCCCACGAAAATAGGGCAACATTATTTTCATGGGCCAAGAAGAAGGCCCACGAAAATAACCAAGCAGTATTTTCGTGGGCCACACTCTGGCCCACGAAAATAGCAGACTATATTTTCGTGGGCCAGAAGGTGGCCTACGAAAAAACAGTATATTATTTTCGTGGGCTATTTTTTGGCCCACGAAAATAAATATTTTCATGGGCCTTTTAATGCCAACGAAATTAAACTTATTTTCGTGAGCCGCCGACGAAATTAACTTTATTTTCGACGGGTTATTTTCGTGGGCCACGTGCCCACGAAAATATATCGTTTTCCTGTAGTGCTTGTTCTTGATGGTCACAACGTTTAATGGATGACAGTCCACGCAAAGCTGCAACGTCTCATCCTTCTCCTTCACAAATAATGCCGAACAGCCCCATGGCGAGGAGCTCGGCCTAATAAAACCCTTCTCCAGTAGGTCCGTTAGCTGGGTCTTCAGTTCAGCCAACTCCTTGGGCGCCATCTTGTACGGCCTTCGGGATATTGGCATTGTTCCCGGTGCAAGTTCAATCTTGAACTCCACCTCTCTTAATGTGTACAGGGGTCCCGATCTTCCGAAAGGTTCTGATAACTCTCGATTTGGTGGAGACTTGACACAAATCGATCCGGCTTCTGAACAACACGTTGTGAACCCTGCAATCGCAGCACCACGTCTCCTCAGGTTAACAACCGATATTGCGCGGTTGACCTCGCCAAGAAGGCTAATCCTTGGCTGCGAATCGAAGAACACAAGCAAGAAAAAGAAAGAATGCAACCAAATTGCTGAAAGATATGAAGCACTCAAGTTGGGGTCTCACAAACCGGTGAACGGCGAAACTGTTCTTGACAGAAAAATCTAAGCAAAACCCAGCTCTTTGTGACGGCGGCTAGGGGGTATAAAGGAGGTGGAGGACAACCAGGGGGTTTCTGGGGTCGTGACCTAGCCCTAAGACACGTACATAATGGACTTGGACTTGATACAAGGCCCAATGGCCCAACTAGGGGATGCAACACCCTGATAGACTCTAAACTTTATATTGTTTCGAAGTTTCCCATCGACTCCAATGGGATTTTGATGTGGGTCCAGTTCAATTGGAAAGTTTATCCTCTCAGGTTTCCGTGCATATGTAGAACTTCAAAAACGGAGTCTGTATGCCTCTTGTGCATCCATTTTATGGTGGACTGCTCCTGGGCCCGAGTTGGACTCGAGTTTGAGTTGGGCTCGGTCTCTAACTTCTTGTTGCCGTATTTTCTAGTCCTCCACGCCTCCAAACCCCTCTCCATGTATCTCCATGTCCTCTCCATGGTTACTAATAATAATTATTCCATTAGGTAGCAACATACTCTCAAAATTTACATATAAAGAATTGTTCAGAAACGAGCTCACCTCTAAATTCAATTGTCGTGCTCGAGCTCTAGTAATTGGACCTTGCATGTATATCATGTGAGTGTTGTGTATATCTGCAGGAGTGATGTCCACATCATCCTCCTCCTCTTGCATTGGAGTCGTCCTCGACTCAAGCTCATCTTCTTCTCCCAAATATGGTCTCAAATCTGAAATATTAAAGGTGGGACTAACCCCAAACTCGGGAGGCAACTCAAGTTTATATGCATTATCATTAATCTTCTCAAGTATTTTAAAAGGACCATCAGCTCTAGGCATCAATTTAGACTTTCTCAGTTCTGGAAATCTATCCTTTCTCAAGTGTAACCAAACTAAATCACCCGGTTCAAGTCTAACTTCCTGCCTACCTTTACTACCAGCAATTCTATATTTTTCATTCATCTTTTCAATATTGTGTTTAGTGGTCTCATGAATTTTCAAAATAAAATTAGCACGTTCCTTTGCATCATTATGAGTTCTCTCACTAGTAGGTAAAGGCAAGATATCAATAGGAGCACGAGGATTGAATCCATACACTACCCGAAAAGGACTTACCTTGGTGGTAGAATGTGTTGCCCGATTATATGCAAACTCCACATGTGGCAAATATTCTTCCCACATCTTTAAATTTTTCTTCAAAACAGCTCTCAACATAGTGCCCAAAGTGCGGTTCACTACTTCTGTTTGCCCATCAGTTTGTGGGTGACATGTTGTATAGAACAACAGTTTTGTACCCAACTTGTTCCATAGGTTGCGCCAAAAGTGACTCAAAAATTTAGCATCACGATCTGAAACAATAGTAGAAGGCATACCATGGAAGCGAACAATCTCTTTGAAAAAAGGTCGGCAATATGTACAGCATCATCACTTTTCTGACACGGTATAAAATGTGCCATCTTAGAAAAACGATCCACCACAACAAAAATGTTGTCCCTCCCCCTCTGGCAATCCCAAAACAAAGTCCATAGAGATATCCGCCCAAGGAATGGAAGGAGAGGACTTAGCTTTCTGACATGTGGTGCAGCGAGCCACAAACTGCTCTACATCTCTCCTCAACTTTGGCCAAAAGAAATGTGTGGCCAGAACATTCTCCGTCTTCTTTGCGCCAAAATGGCCCATCAAACCTCCACCATGTGCCTCCTGTAATAACAAAAGACGAATGGAACCAACAGGGATGCATAGGCGGTTAGCTCTAAACAAGAATCCATCATCCAGTACAAATTTATTCCAGGTATGACCTTTTCTACAATGCAGCAACACATCTTTAAAATCAGCATCAAGAGCATATTGTTCTTTAATTGATTCAAGTCCAAAAATTCGACAATCAAGTTGGGACAGCATATTATATCGTCTAGACAATGCATCAGCGATCAAATTATTCTTCCCTTTCTTATGTTCAATGACATAAGGAAAAGACTCAATAAATTCAATCCATTTTGCATGTCTACGGTTCAGATTATTTTGAGAACGAATATGCTTTAGCGATTCATGATCAGAATGAATAACAAATTCTTTAGGCCATAAATAATGACACCATGTCTCTAAGCATCGTACGAGAGCATAAAATTCTTTATCATATGTGGAGTAATTCAGGACAGGACCATTAAGTTTTTCACTAAAGTATGCAACCGGTTTACCACCTTGCAGTAATACACCACCAATGCCAACTCCACTAGCATCAAATTCAAGTTCAAAAGTCTTACCAAAATCAGGAAGTTGCAGCAATGGTGCGTGTGTAAGCTTGTCCTTCAAGGTGTCAAAGGACTCCTCTTGTGCTTTCCCCCAATGGAATACCACACCTTTCTTAGTCAACTCATGCAATGGGGCAGCAATAGTGCTAAAATCCTTTACGAAACGTCGGTAGAAACCTGCAAGACCAAGAAAACTCCTTACCTGTGTGATGGCTTGAGGTATTGGCCAGCTCTTGATCGCTTGAATTTTCATCTCATCACCCTCAATTCCCTGTGGAGTCACAACATAGCCAAGAAAGGAAACTCGATTCGTACAAAAGATGCACTTCTCAAGGTTACCAAATAAACGTGCATCTCTCAAAGCATTAAAAACAGCACGTAAATGATCCATATGTTCATCCAATGACTTGCTATAAATCAAGATATCATAAAAGTAAACCACCACAAATTTTCCAATAAAAGCCCTCAAGACCTCATTCATCAAACGCATGAATGTACTTGGTGCATTAGTTAAACCAAAAGGCATTACTAACCACTCATACGACCCAAATTTGGTTTTGAAAGCTGTTTTCCATTCATCTCCCAATTTCATTCTTATTTGGTGGTAACCACTACGCAAGTCAATCTTAGTGAAAATAATAGAACCACACAACTCATCAAGCATGTCGTCTAGCCTAGGAATAGGATGACGATACCTTATAGTAATATTGTTAATGGCTCTACAATCAACACACATACGCCAAGTACCATCTTTCTTAGGAACCAAAAGGGAACAGCACAAGGACTAAGGCTTTCACGTACATACCCACGGTCCAAAAGGTCTTGGACTTGCCGCTGAATTTCCTTAGTCTCCTCGGGGTTGGTCCTATATGCAGCACTGTTTTGCAAAATTGCACCTGGAATCAAATCAATTTGATGTTCAATCCCTCTCAAAGGTGGAAGTCCCGGGGGTATCTCAGCTGGAAAAATATCCTCATACTAACAAGTTAGTAACTGCTGGAGGCAAAGACCTAGCAATATCATCAATGGAGAACACAACTTGTTTGCACACCAATGCACAGCAAATATCATGATCAGAAATTTCAGCAAGGTCTGATTTTGTAGCAAGCATTACACGACCCTTCAATTTAATTCCCCCAGTCTTAGAACTAGGTGTAGATCTCTAATTATTTGGTGGTAACGCAGAATTAATGACTTGTTGATTTTCTGATTTAGAACTACTAGAAATTCCAGCTCTCCCTATCAGCTTGTACAATTTCAGCAGGAGTCAAAGGTAGCAAAGTAATTTTCTTTCCTTTATGCATAAAAGTATATTTATTACTTCTACCATGGTGCAAAGCATCCTTATCATGTTCCCAAGGTCGACCCAATAAAAGTGAACACGCTTGCATGGGTACCACACCACAATCAACGGAATCAACATATGTACCAATGGAAAACGGATTTCTGCAAGTTTGTATTACCTTAGCTCTTCCACAATCATTCAACCAATGAATATAGTATGGATGTGGGTGTGGTCGTGTATTCAAGCTAAGCTTCTTGACCAATTCAGAACTCACCAAGTTGTTGTAGCTTCCTCCATCAATGATGACACGTGCTCGCTGGTTCTTGATGACAAAGAAAATCTAAAACAAATTATGGCGTTGTAATCTATCAAGTTGTTGTACCTGTGTGTTCAGCACCCGCTGCACAATGATGTTCATGTAGGCTGATGTGTCTTCACTCCCAAAAACATGTCCCTCATCATTGTCCGTGGCAGCTTCATCATCATTGTTGTCTTCGACATTGGAGGTGCTGATGTATCCTCCCTCTTCTGTAGCCACGTATGCCCGCTGACTAGGACAATCTTTTTGCACATGACCAAGACCATGGCAGCGGTGGCACTGAATGCCGGAAGTGCGTCCTGTTGAAGCAACGGATGAAGCACTTTTGGCGGGTACCTGCATGGATTTTTTACCTGAATCCGTAGGTCGTGCAGGTGGTGGTTTCGGTGCTGCTGAAATGTTGTTGCTGCCAGAAGGAAGCTTGGCTGCTGGTTTTGGTGAAAGGGCATCAAAACGGAATGACTTGGACGCCCCCGAAGATGTTGTCGTGCGTGGAGTGTAGGAGGCACCGTTGCTGCTCTTGTTCTTTTGTTGACGACCCTGTAACTCCTTTTCTGCAAGCATAGCAAGCTGGAACAACTGGTTGACAGTATTAAATTCCTTATAATCAACAATATCCTATATCTCACGTCTCAACCCCCCATAGAAATGACAAATTTTATCTTCAGTGTCCTCTACTACCCCACATCGTATCATACCCTTTTGAAGCTCCGCATAATAATCTTGGACAGAATTATTTCCCTGCTCTAAGCGCTGCAATTTCTTTCGTAAATCACGTTGGTAGGATGGAGGAACAAAACGATTACGCATAGCTTCTTTTAAACGTTCCCATGTATCAGGTTGTAAGCGTGTGGTACCTAGTTCATTCCACCATATTATAGCAAAATCGTTAAACTCACTAGTGGCTTGTCGAACTCTATGTTGTTCAGGAACAAGGTGGGAATTAAATTTCTGCTCAATCGCCATTTCCCAATCAAGATATGCCTCAGCATCATAAGCACCAGAAAATGAAGGTATGGAAAATTTAACTTTAGAAAAAGGGTCATCAAGAGGGCGGTTATTGTTACCACGCATGTTGTTTCCTACCATACCATGAGTGTTTTGACGAAGACGTTGATGTAGATGTACATTCTGCGCAGCACGTGTATCCACCTCTCCATTGACATCACACAACACATCTTCTTCTTCTTCAAAGTTGTTGTGGTGGGTAGCATCATGGCTGAATGTAGGTGGGTCTACATATCATCAATCCTTCCAACTAGCGAGCTTAAGCGTTTGTCCAACCTCTCAAGGGTGTGGGGTATTCTCTGTTCAGCAAGATAATCTTTTACCCCTTGTGCGATTGCTTCCTTGACAGACTTCATCATTTGTTCTATGTAACCCTTCATCTCACTTTTCAAAACACACTCCGTAGGATCAACATGATCTGACATTGTTAGCAAGAATAATAGGAAAAACAACAATATTATCCATATCAACTGCTACACAATGATGGTGGAACTCACAAAGCAATGGGTCGAGTCTTACCAAGCTCTTACAAGTTTCTTACCACAACAAGGCAAAGGATACCTGGACGACGTGATTCAGCGATTGCAAGGGTCAAAAACTTGTCCTGTTAGAAAGGATGAATGTGGAGTTTGGATAGCCAAATATATGTGAGTAGCACACAATTCAATAACAGATAGTAATGCTGAATAGATGTCCAAACACTTGTCCTAGTTGCTGGCCTACTCGTGTCTTATCCCGGATGTTATGAACAAGACAGCAAGAAGTATGAATGATAAGGACAATAATTGAGCAGGAACAATTGCACCACAAGGAAAAATAACACACCCATGTTTTGATATTTGTGCTCCTCTTCACAAATTTTCTTTTCTATATTTTTTCTTTGATTTCTTATATCTGCCGTGAAATCAGGAGCACTAATATACACGTCGCACAAATTTCCAGCTCACATGGAAAAAGAAGATGTGGACAACAGAAATTCAATATGTTTCTTTATGATTATTGTTGAGCCTTTAGATGCCAAATAATCAATCTTCCAAAGTGAATCTGGGCAATGTAATTTAACCCAATGCCAAGGTTATGGCTGTTTTAAGACAGCACCACAAGATTATAATTTTGGTGGAGCTGAATTGGAAACGGTGGTGAAAAAAAATTGTATATGATGGTGACAACGTGTGGGATGGTGTGCGTATATCAAGGAGGATAAACTCACGTAATATGTGATGAAAACTGAAGAACAAGGATAACCCTAGCAAAATGAATAGTTATGGTGATCGATTTGATAACGATTGTGGCAGCTAGGGTTTCGATGGAATGCAGCGGATGGAATAACAAAGTAGGAACAAAACACGATTAAACCAGCAACAAAACACGAACTTCGACACATTCAACACTACGGACTCCAAATCAGAATTGTGCAAAAGGCTAAACCTGGTCTGGGATGGAGAAACCTATGACTATAATTTTTTTGGCTTTTTTGTGGATGATAGGATGAGTTCAATATAAATAAAACTAGGGGAAGGCGAACCTGACGGTGCACCTAAAGCTCTGATTACCACTTAATGTGTACAGGGGTCCCGATATTCCGAAAGGTTCTGATAACTCTCGATTTGGTGGAGACTTGACACAAATCGATCCGGCTTCCGAACAACACGTTCTGAACCCTGCAATCGCAGCACCACGTCTCCTAAGGTTATCAACCGATATTGCACGGTTGACCTCGCCAAGAAGGCTAATCCTTGCCTGCGAATCGAAGAACAAAAGCAAGGACAAGAAAGAATGCAACCAAATTGCTGAAAGATATGAAGCACTCAAGTTGGGGTCTCACAAACCGATGAAGGCGAAACTGTTCTTGACAGAATAATCTAAGCAAAATCCAGCAGTTTGTGATGGCGGCTAGGGGGTATAAAGGAGGTGGAGGACGACCAGGGGGGTGCTGGGGTCGTGACCTTACCCTAATACACATACATAATGGACTTGGACTCGATACAAGGCCCAATGGCCCAACTAGGTGATGCAACACTCTGACAGACTCTAAACTTTATATTGTTTCGAAGTTTCCCTTCGACTTTGAGGAATTTTGACATTGGTCCAGTTCCATTGGAAATTTTATCCTCTCAGCTTTCCGTGCATATGTAGAACGTCAAAAACGGAGTCCGTATGCCTCCTGTGCATCCATTTTAAGGTGGACTGCTCCTGGGCCCGAGTTGGACTCGAGTTTGAGTTGGACTCGGTCTCTCACTTCTTGTTGGCGTATTTTCTGGTCCTCCACGCCTCCAAACCCCTCTCCATGTATCTCCATGTCCTCTCCATGGTTCCTAATAATAATTAATCCATTAGGTAGCAACATACTCTCAAAATTCACATATAAAGAATTGTTCAGGAACGAGCTCACCTCTAAATTCAATTGTCGTGCTCGAGCTCTAGTAATTGGACCTTGCATGTCTACCATGTGAGTGTTGTGTATATCTGCAGGAGTGATGTCCACACCATCTCTGTCGGGCGGCATCCCCGGTAAATCATCCGGGAACACGTCAGGAAACTCTCGGACCACTGGAATATCTTCCAATCTGATGGTTGTAGATTGATAGACACTTGGAAGTTTTATTTCTGTATTGTCCAGAAATAAGGAGTGGGATCCGTGCACTTCTGAGTCCAAGTGCACGATTCGAAGAACGGTGCCTAAAACAGCGCCGTGGCGGGTTAACCACGACATCCCTAAGATGGCATCGATCTTCTGTCCCTCTAACATTATGAGAGACGTAGAGTACACTCTACCCGCTAAGCATAATGGTGCTTTGGAAACCATTACGCTTGCTGAAATCTTCCCACCCGGTGAACAAATCACATATGGACTATCGGTGGGCAGTAATTGCAAGCTGTGTTTAGCAATGAAAGTTTGGCTAATAAAATTGTGTGTGGCGCCTGAATCAAACAATACTATGGCGGGATGCTGGTGGAGCTGGAACATACCCGCAAGGATTGGCTCACCCTCCGGCACGTCCTCTATGGCAACCTGGTGGACGGTGCCGGGCCTAGGGTTTGCCCGCCGCACATTAGTAGGGTTCCGGGGCTGATTCCTCCCCGGAAATTGCGGTGCAACTCCGCCGCCTTGCCTCTCCGGACAACTGCTGGCGAAGTGTCCTGGACGACCACATTTTTAGCATGTGGCCGCTACTTGTATGGTGCTTGGGGGACGAAAGCCCGGCATGCGCTGCTGAGGCGCATACGCACGCGGCATCGCCCGCTGCTGCTGTTTTTGTTGCGGAGGTGGTGCTGGCAGTGCCGGCCTGAATGCCGGTGAAGAATATGGCCGACTGCGGAATGGCATCGGCCTCTGTGGTGGCTGCCAGCGTGAACCCAATGGTGGGCGATTCACCATCCCGTATTTCTGAGAAGGACCACCTCCTTCTCCGCTGCTTTGCGGCGCATTTCGCTTCCTTTCTGCCGCCGCTAACTACTTGCCGGAGTCTTCTTGAACAATCGCAGCATCAATTATATCGTTGAGGCTGCCGCGATTGAACATCGCCAACTTGTCTTTCAGGAGCGGGTTAAGCCCCTGGTAGAAGTGATCCCGCCGCTTCTAACCGGTATCGGCGTGACACGATGCGTAGAGCGCAAGATCAATGAACGCCCTGGAATATTCCAGCGCGTTCCGGCTCCCTTGTTGCAGGCGTAAGAACTCCTGCATCTTCCTCTTCATGATACCCGGCGGTATGTGATAGGCCCTGAAGGCCGTCCGGAATTCCACCCAGGTCATAACTCGGTCGGTGGGCTGCAAAAAGCAGTAATTCGCCTACCATGCGCTCGCACATCCTTGGAGCTGTCGGACCGCGAACTGAGTTTTTCGCTGCTCACTCACTTGGAGCAGCCCGAACTACATCTCCATCGTGTGGAGCCAGTTGTCCGCATCGAGGGGTTCATCCGCCCTTGAGAATACCGGGGGATGAGTCGCCAGAAAATCGGAGTAGGAGCTCTGTTGACACTCCTCACGATCTTGACGCCTCTATGGTCGAGACGTATTTGCTATGAGAGTTTGCAGCAACTCCGTGTGCTGCTGATGAGAACCCGCCATTGCTGCAACGATGTCGGCCAATGTAACCGTTGGCGGTGGCGGTTGTTGATGTTGCTGTTGCTGCTGTTGCTGTCCCGAGGAGTCCTCGGGAGGTTGTTGGGAGGTCTCTCCCCCTGACTGGAACCCCCAACGTCTGGGTTAGCACGAGTACGAGTCATTCTGTAATTCAAAACAGCAGCGATCAGCACATGTCATACTCAAAATTCCACATGAAACAGTAGGTATTTAAAGTGACGCAATGAATAATTTGCACAACATTAACATATATTGATAAAGCATAAACTTTATACAAGATACATTAGTCTCGGGTCTCCAAGAAGTCGTGCTCATGTTGTCACTACCTATACATACACTACTGTCTATACGACATGTCACCGATTACAAAAGTTTGGGTTACATCACCCTTGCTGCCCTACTTGGCAACAGTAACCCCCTACTCGGAGTAGAATTTGACCTCCTGCGAGTCGTCTTCCTCCGGTACCTCTGCTGGTGGCTCTGGGTCTACAACCTCCTCTTCTGGCTCGGGTTCTCCCATTGCCGGAAGACCCAAGACCACGGGTACGGCGCCTACCACCGGTATGCCCATTACCGGAGGTACAAGGTCCTGCAACGCGTGCACCTCGTCCATGGCCTGGTTGTAGTCCTCTTCCCAGCCTTGCCCCTCCTCAATAGCGTCGTCCCGCTCTTGAGTAAGGACCTCATTCTGCTGGGTCAGAGCCTGCACCTGTTGTTGCAAAGCCGTGATGTCGACACGGTTTTCCTCTTCGCCCTCTTCAGACGATGCAACTGATTATGTTGTTCGTTCAGTCGCTTAATCGTCGGAAGGAGCACATTGCGGAGTGCGCTGTGAGCACTCTCGAAATGGTCTCCACGGCTTGTGCTCTCCTTGAGCTTTGTGGCGAGACACTCCATATGAACAGCTTGGCTGTCCATCACGGCCTTTCCCGCCCTTATCTGGAGACTGAGGTTTGCCTCCGCGGGATTGTACCTTGGACAACCCGGATCGGTTGCCTCCATATACCTCTCTTCCCACACGTGATTAGCCCGTCCCTCCACCAGAACAAGCGCGTATGGAGTGCCCTCCATAGCTCTCACGTGTAGTTGGCAGAAACGCGACATGGTGTCGCGGGCTGCCACTTGTCACATTCCCTCCGGTTGTCTACCTCTCACCGTGACGGTGAATGGCGCCCAACCGGGTGGCGTAGGTCCTGCAGGAACTTCGATATGGATCATCCACGTCTTGTTCCCCTCCTCGCCTTCTTCCTTGGCGAAGTACTGCGGCATCTTGCTGTACCCGAAATATTCAAGCATTTGCCTCAATGCTTCCGGATAGCCGCTGTGGTGAGAACAGTGGGACACCATCCACCCGTTCTCCAACTGTCTGTCCGCTGTCATCTATAGAAACATATTTGAGAAATGTCAAATATTTATTTGAACATTAAACCATTGAGTTATAACATAGAACATGTCATTGAACCCATAAAACTTGGAAACATAGTTCAAACTTAAACAAATTTGACTGTTGATCTGCTGCCCAATATGACAGCCCTGACCAGTTTCCATTTCAACCTGATTTAGACCATGCAAACGGCAAAACCAATTCTGGAGCTCAACATAAAAGTTAAAGCTAACTTTATTATCTTTCCAGAAAGTATTTCTTTGGCTTATGATATGTCCTGGTGAGATGTTAAAGTTAATAGAATTTCTGGAGACAATTGGACAGCACCTCCCTGCTTGAGGTACCGACTTGATCCAAGAATTCCAGTTTATTCTACTCCCAATCTGACAAAGCTTTATGTTACAAAGTTGTAACTCATCTCATATGCTTTCAAGAACTGCTTCATTTTCTATTTTTGGATTTTTATGCAGGAAGTTATGCTTAATTTACAGAGAGTTACAGAGAGTGTTTGCTCTGCCCTGTTTTCTGGACAGTTTCAACTCTACTGCATTTTTCGATAGGTTAAGAGAGGAAACACCTCTTGATCTCAACAGAAAAGTTGTAAAGATCTTCCAAAGATTTCCAAAAATGTATCATATGACCCCAACCTCGAAATAACTCAACCTCTAGCCTCTGATTAACTTCAGCCTTATTTCAGCTGAAAACAGGGGACTCTGTCCTTAGTATCCTATAAGTTAAAAACTTATTAACTTTGAATATCCTGGTTAAGGGAAGGAGTTACATCAAGTTTTAGTGCTCTGGGTTAAAACTTTCAAGTTTTACAATGCAGTTGTTCATTTAGTGGGGTGTGACATCGATGCGTCACCAGATCATGTCTGTACTACGTCCTCACAAAGAAAAACCTATACCGGACTTAGCCGGCTTCGTTAGTTCAGTGGCACTAAACGTCACTCGCACACGGATGCTACACGTCTACCGTTTCATGGTTAGACTACCTGCAGATAATTCACACAATCATCAGACTCGGCTGCACACCGAGCCCGGTATCCATACAGTCCGTACACCCGGCCGTCATCACTCGCCCGGATGTTCTGAAGCCAAACACACCTTGAGCTACGTGTTCACGTTACTGACCACGTGACGGGGTCTCCCAAATTTCCCGAAGCATGCCCGGGAAAGAAGTTGCTCGAATACCCCAAACGACATGAAGAGTCGTAGAGGATATTAAAGCGGGTCGGGTTACCTGCCACCCGTGGGGCTCCACCCTTCAGCTTGTGCGCACTGGTGGACAGTGCTTACGTACACCCCCAAAGACATAGAACGTCCCGAGATGCACGATTTTCTGACATAAGCAAATAGGTTAGTATGCCACTTTCTATACACTAATAACATCCTTATATTGGCTACTAACTCGTTCCTCACTGAATTTTTGAAAAAAATGACCTTAGTAGTGCGTTAAACCTCAAGCGAGCTCTGATACCAACGCTGACACGACCCCATCAGCCTTGTCGAGCCAGGATCACGCTGAGGTGTGCTGCGTTGCACAGCACCGGATAACACACATCAAAGGTACAAAGCGGAAGCAAAGTTTTATTACATAAACCTGTGTATGAACATTTTTACAACAAAATATGTTCATTCTACACTCACGGGCGTAGACTACGCATCGAGTTCACGTTCAGCCCGTGGACGTGTCCCCGCTAGCACACACACCCACACTAACACGGCGGCGTGCACGACTCACACTCGACGGGGTTCCCCTCCTGGGGTTCCGTATCCTCCTCGGGAGTCCCTTCCTCATAGAACCCTGCAAAAGCTTCAAACACAAGCAGTGAGCACGATGGCTCAGCAAGACTGAGCCGTCTCTCCTATACATGGAACTTCTACATGATGGGTACAGGGTACATGAGGTAAATAATTTTGCAAAGGACTCGCCTAATTATTTGAACCTTACTTTCAATGTTTTAGCAGCAGGTGGTGGAGAACCATACGCGAAGGCACATGAGAGAGCCAGAATCAAACAAGAAACACATTTCTCTCATGTACTATGCCCAAAGTTGAAAATAACATTAATTAGCTCTAGGCTACAGCAAATCATTAACAATCAAAGTCCATCTTTCAATCAGCAACATTTTAACATGTATCTAGCCTGTTCTTTCTACGTCACGGTACAGTGAACAAGTGGTACTCACTGACAGCGAGCGATGGCGATTATAATCAATTTACACCTGCAGGATTACCCGAATAACCCGTCACGTACGCCCGTACTCGATGTTGCCTACAGCAACCATCACGGACGCTGTACGCAACTACCTTTCACCCGTTAGCCAAATATTTACCGGTCCTATCGTCCCGAGCAAGAGGTCTCTGCACGTGCATCTCAGTGCCGCCAGCCGATTTACACCTCTAGCTCTCAACCTACCCTCTGAACGACAGGCAATGCCTCAATACCCAGCTACCCGAGTTACATCGGTTTCCCGGTTCCCATATATCCGGTAGGTCTTCGGTACTGTTCTAGCTTGTTCAACAGGCCCGCACACGGCCCGGTCCTCAATCGACACAAGCGGAGCTATAGCACCCAGGCCCCAAAGTCCTGCTGCCCTTACTCTCCGCTCGGTCTTATTTTTCTTGCCATGTGTTTCATTTGCTATTCTTACCTGAGCGATGTGCCTCTGGCCTATCCTCGCAAGTAGTTCTAACTACTCGACTTGTACTGAATCCTACCCTATCTTTGCATTGCAGTAGCTAACGGGGTTTTCAATCCTAATCCTAACCCATGGTTTTCTTGGCTATGCATTTGGGTTTTCAAACAAGACTCTAATGCAAGAAGTAATGGTACTCAAAGTAAGTTTTCAAAACAATAAAAATTTGTAAAAAGGTTAATGCAAACCGGAGCTTTCCTTTCTGCTCTTGGTCGTAGGCTAGCTGCTCTTCTGGAGTGACGAAGTCTAAGACTTCAGGTTCCTCCTCAACCTTAGCGACTACATGATATAACAAGTATATGTATTAATTAAATGGATTTGAATTGAATTTCAACTTGTGAGGATTATAAGCCTTACTAGACAGACCCAATGACTCTGAAATTTTTACTGTGGTTTGGTTACAACCTAAACAGAGACTTGGCCAAGTTTTATTTGCAGCAAAGCTCATTTGAGCTCTCCACAAATAATTATGTACTTGACCTTAATTAGAGCTCTTAGGGTGTTCTAGGGATTTTCAGGGGGCAATCCATGACTTACTGAAAACTAAATTTTCAGAGGGTTCTAATGGAGTTTGTCTCACCTAATTTGAAGGTTTCTAGCTAAAGATATGAGCTAAACAATTTCAGAGAAATTCTGAAAATGTTTCTGTACATTTTCTATTTTCTCTGGAACAGTTTTATTAATCACACCATTAGGTGGCTCACATGAGCTCAAATGGATCTGAAATTTTTATGGTAGTTCAGAGATATTTTGATGAACACCCAAGCAAAATTTCAGAATTTTCCTCCAAAGGATTCTCCAGTTAAAATTCTAAACAGTTCAAATTTTGAAGAATTAATTCTGGAGAAATAAAGATTTTTATGAATTTAAACTTGATTTACTGGAAAGTACTCAGAGAGCTGAATCCAACAAATTTGGTTCACTCAATTTGGAATTTCCTAGCCAAAGTTATATGGATTTGAAGTTTGAATGAACTCTGAAAATCGGGAAAGTTCAAATCACTGCGCGTGGGACCCGGGGCTACGTGTCAGCTCCTCATCGGTTGACAGACGCGGCTACTGAGTCCTTTGCGTGTAGCCACACCCGATCCGGGCCACAGCAGATCCTAGTTTTAAAATATCTACCGCTGACAGACGGGACCCACCGGCTTCTTCTTCCTTTGGCTGGTTTTCGCGTGCCCGCGCTCTCAGCTCGCCGGAGCAATCTGCTGCTCGCCTGTTCGCCGGTTCCGGCCACCGTACGGGCTAAAACTCGTCGGCTGGGCATATGCGACATCGAGGAACACGATGGTGAGGTGTTCTGGGGCTGCCGATGATCAGAAGACGGCCGACGACGCGTGGCGGCCTCGGTTGAAGTTCGGCAGCATCGGCCGGGGTCCCTAGCCCGCCAAAACCTTGACCGACTAGCTCTACAGCACCAGTGGGTGATCGCAAAGCTCGGCAAGGCCATGGATTAGCTCGGAAAATACGGCAACTAGCTCGGCATCATGCACCCGATTGGTTCTGCAAAGAACACGCTCGGTAAAGCTCGGAATACGTTGCTCCGAGGTGTTTTCATGCGACGGATACTAAAGTAAAGATGATCGCCAGCTAGTCCAGCACCTATGTGCAGAGTTTGACGACCTACGAAGGATCAGAGAGGAAGAATTTAAAGAAACCGTACCGGCCGCTTGGTAGAACTTGCCGGAGTGAAAACTTGAAATTCGCCGCTGATGCTTCACGGCATGGCTTGAGACTTGTTGAGAGCAGCACCAACACAGCGCGCTCCCGTGGCCTGGATCGCTTGACCGTGAGAACCCCTGTGGAGGGCTGTCCACGAGCGCCCGATCGTCGGCCGATGCTAGGTCGCCGCTGTGGAGGTGTGTGCGGAGCTCAGGGTGTGTTTTAGCAGCTTGGGGAGGGATGGCGCGGTCGATTCGGCCGGATTTCCGATCTAGTCAAGGTGGCGGAGGGAAGAGAGCTTCAGCTCGGTGTTCACGCGAGGAGAAGAAAGCAAACGAAGTTTTCTTCGGCAGAGGGCGTGGAGCGCCTTAAGAAGGGGATCAGAACCGACCTGGCGCTCACGCGGGAGCAAGCAGCTGGTGGTGCGGTGGTTCCCCCTCGGTGGCATACGAGCAGCACTCGGCGGTCTCCAACAGAGGCAAACTCCATTGCTTCAGTTGCAAGTGTTGGTCAGCCACTCTATGACAGGTGGGTCCCACCCCATTTTAACCTCTGAAATTAACTCCCTCTTACTGCTACAAACAGTAACCCCCTTAATACCCTCTAGGATTTGAATTATTTACCACATGCCCATTTGGAATTGGTAAAATTCAAATTGTGAAGTGTTTGACCAAATTTCAGCACATATTCAGTTTGTAATTCAAATAAAGTTTGAATTTGCGAAACATAGCTCATGTCAAGATTAACTCCAAATGGAGTGAAAATTGGTGGGTGAGCTCACAAAAATGTGCTGAGTGAGAATATGCCTCCCACATTTGAATTCATGGGACGAAAACAGTTTGAATTTGAATTTGAGTTCAAACCACCCTCTTTCTAGTTATACCCAAAAAGACCTCAAAAGGTTTTGGACTTGGGTGAATTTTGACATGAGCCTTCCTAGCAAGGTGTTGGAGTTTTTCATATGCTCGGCCCCTAGATGATGCATGTGGGAAATGCTACTTTTGCATTTTGTGAGTTTATTCTCTAATGAGCATGTTGATGGTGGTTACATTCTCTTCAAATGTGTTCATCCAGTTTCTTCAAATGAAGGTTGTGTGTGGTGATGAAGACTTTGAATATGTGCCAAAAACTTAGGCCCTTACATGTTAGCTGCTGCAAACAAGAGTTTGAACACAACAGTTTGCAATCCCATTGTATTTTCCCTCATTTGAAATTTGAGTTGAACATTTAGTTCACAATCTTATTTTTAAACCCTTCCATTGCACCTGAGACTTCAAATCTGTGGGTTTAATCCACCTAGGGTCCAAGCATGCGAGTAACCCTAAGTTTGTTTATAAAGAACTCTCATGTGTTATCACATGTGGAAAAAGTTTAAACCAGTCCCCTTTTTCATACACAAGACACCAATGTTTGTGCAAACTCAAGTTTCTTTGTATTCATATTTCTGGCACCTTTACATTCCTCCCTCCTTAAAAGGGAATCTCGTCCCGAGATTACAAAAGAAAGGTGAGGCGGAAGGTAATTACAAAGTCTATGACAAAAGTTCTGGATAATTCTTGTGGATGTAATCTTCTCTCTCCCAAGTCGCCTCTTCTGGGGTATGATTTCTCCACAGGACTTTGTAAAATTTCAAAGTCCGGTTTCAAGTGATCCGGGTCTTTTCATCGATAATCTGGATGGGCCGCTCGACGTAGGTGAGATCCGGTTGTAATATCTCGATGTCTTCCAAAAGAACCTCTGTCGGCTCCTTCAAATAATTTTCTCAATTGTGAGATATGGAAGATGTCATGGATGCCCGATAATGATGTTTGCAGCCTCAGACGGTGGGCTACCAGTCCACACCGTTCTGTAATAATGAACGGGCCAACAAAATGAGGAGCTAGCTTTCCCTTGACCCCAAATCGATGAATTCCTTTCATCGGGGATACTCAGAGATAGACGTGAACACGCCGTCGAATGGGAGTCGTGCACGCCGCCGTGTTAGTGTGTGTGCGTGCTAGAGGGAACACGTTCACAGGCTGAACGTGAACTCTGTGCTTAGTCTATGCCTGAGAGTGTGGACTGAACATGTTTTGTTGTAACCATGTCTATAAACTCTTTTATGTAATAAAACTTTGCTTATGCTTTGTACTTTTTATGTGTTTTATCTGGTGTTGTGCAACGCAGCACGCCTCAGCGTGATCCGGTGAGAGGGCCCCCGACGTCCCGCTCAGTCACGGGGACAGGGCGCCTCGCCCGGGGATCGCATTAGGTGGTCCCGTGTTATGCGGCACCGAACAGCACACATATAAGGAATCCTGTATTACATAAATCAAAAGCGGAAGCTTACAATTGTTCTTTGTAAATAATTTACATGAAATAGCTACAGTGGAAGTCAATACACAGCTCACGTTGAATATCTAAGAAGCACTCGAGAAGAGGTCCAGCCCGCGGACTCCTCTCGCTAGCAACACACAGACAAGGCAGCGGCTAGGTTCTCCAAGTGTGACATGACTCGGAAGTTCCCGAGTCTCACCGGATAACCTTCTTTATAGCGTCGAGGTTTACCTGCAAAACCACTTATATAGCAAGGGTGAGCACAAAGGCTCAGCAAGACTTAACCGTCTCTCCTAAGACATGAAACTCTACATGAAAGTAACCTAAGACTTAAGCCTGTCCTTTGCGAAAAGACTCGCCTACGAGTTCATCCTTAACTTTCAGATTTTAGCCATAATAGTAGTGACCTTACGTCCGGCAACATTGGAACTCCACAATCAAACAAGAAACGCTTCATTCCAATGTTACTTGTCACAAGGTGAATAATAAATTTAGTTTGCTCTATCTCTAATTCAAACAAGGTTTTCATGCAACTTACAATTATCATAACAGCATTTAAAACTTTGCAAACTATTTCCACACAACTTGATTACTACGTCACAACACAGGGAGCAAGCGGTAATCAATAACCGCGATGGACGGTGATTCGAATCAAACACTACCCGGATAACTCGACACATACGCCCGCCTCTGAAGACCCAACTCTGGCGTCCTTCATTACGTCGTATGTGGCAATCTTTCTCAGGACACTAGACTGTAGAACCGCGCGTCATCTCGGGCTCATAGGTCTAACGAGACGATGTGGTATGCCTCTACAACCCAGTGAACCTGGTACATCGGTTTCCTGATTCCCATATGTCAGTAAGCATCTGGTACACAACTCAATACCTGCTCCTGGGTGCCGCACACGCATCGGTCCTTAACCGACACGGCAGAGCTACTCGACCAAGACCTCGTCTTGTCACTGCCTACCCCTCGTGCCCAGTCTCATCTTCGGAAATGTAAATTTTAGTTTGCCCTCTTTTTCCATCTACACCCAGGTAGTCCCGTCTATAGCTCGCGAGTAGATTCCAACTACTCGACTTCTACCGGATGTCCTAAGCTAATTAGCACGGCATTATTCTACAGCGGTGTCCCTTTCTACCCTTAAATCCAAGGTTCATTTGGTCATGCATTTGGAGTGTAAAACATCCTTGACCTAATGCACATACAAACTTAGACCCATAGTAGTGAACAAAGTAAAAACATTAGAAAACAACTTAAACGCAAACCGGGCCTTGCCTTGGTTTTGCAGGTGACTAAAGTCAGATCTACACGTTATGAATATGTATACATGTTTAATTATAAAACTTTTTCTAACAAGTTCTAAAGATAAGTTTAAAACTGGAACTCTGTTTAAGAATTTAAAATGACACTGGGGTGGTGGTTTGGGTGTGTGTTTACGTACTATCATCAAGTGAGAAGTGAGGTTCATCACTTGGGTGGTGATCACCTAATTGGTTGAACAGAACTCTTCTGATCCAGGGCTCCAATGGAGCTGGAAATTTTCTTGTGAGTTACTTGTCACAAGAAAGTCATCTGAACCAAAATTCAGAATATTTCACTAAGTAGATCACCCAGAATAATTCCCTAAACATTTAAGAAAATGGAATTAATTATGAATAAACTTGCAATTTCATGCAAATTCAAGTGAACTATAAATTCATACATAGCTCAGGGAGTATGCATGAATTTTCCTAGGATTTTTGGAGCTAAGGAATGCCTAGAACTGAATTTCCAAGTTTTGGAAATTCTCTGAAAATGTTTCTGTATTCATTTGAATACAGAAAACTGAAATCAGAATTACCCTAACTAAATCAACTCCAAATGAGCTGAAACTTTTACAGAGGTCTCCTAATATCCTAACGAATATTCTGGCCAAATTTGGGGATTTTTGGATGAACCAAACTCCCTCTAAAATTCTTTTTCTGAAAAGATTTAAAGAATTCTCCAGAATATTCTATTGGTTTTCATGCCAATTGGGTTGAATATTTGGATAGAGTTATTCATCCTGAATCCAACCCAATTTGAATCACTAATTTTGGAGCTTTCTAGCAAAAGTTATGAGGTTCTAAAGTTTGAACTAAATCTGGAATTCAAATTAATTCGGGAAATATTCAAACTCTGACGTGGGTCAACCCTACACGTGTCGGTTGCCGGAGCTAAGCCACACGGGGCCACAGACTACTTCCCGTGCTGTCGCAAAGGATCCTGGGGCCACAGCTGATCGGGGATTTGATTCTTCCGCCACTGACACGTGGGACCCGCCGGTCCTTCTTCTTCCTCGGCCCGTCCCCTTTCCCGCGCCGCCCCCTCGCCGGCAACTCGTCGGGGCTCGCCGGAGTCGGCTTCCCGGCTTGGTACTCGCCGCCTGGGGGTTTTCAGCCAAGAGGAATTCAACGGTGCGGTGCATTCGGGCTGCCGACGACCGGAAACGGGTCGGCGACGTGGGCACCCCTCGGTACAGCTTCGGCGCCGTGGCCCGAGCACCCTAACCCGCCAATGGCTCGGGAAATTTGCTCTAAAGCACCAGTGAGGGTCAGGAAAGCTCGGCACAGCCTCAAACTGGCTAGGAAATGCCGGCAACCCGGTTGTCACCATGCGCCCGCGCGTTCCCGCCATGGCCGCCGATCGGAAAGCTCGGAATTTGCCGCAGACATGGGGTTTCTAGCTAGGGTTGTGAAGGGGATCGGACCGCTATCCAGTCTAGTTTATTCGTGCTTGATTTGATGAACTACAAACACGAGTTGCAATCGAATTTAATCACCTCGTACTGGAAGGTCAAATTGCGTCCTCCGAGTGAAAATTCCCGAATTGGCTCTCGGTGATTCACAGCTCGACTTGTAGCTTGGGGGTGAGCAGAAGGGTTCACCAGCGTGTCCGGAGGTGGCCTTGCTTGGGCGCGGAAGTGCCTGGGTTAGGCTGTCCACGAGCGCCCCAACCCTCGGTGAAGTGAAGTCGCTGCGGCGACGAGCCAATTTCAGGTCAGGGAGGCAGCAACTCGTTGGACACTGTACTTAGGAAGTGAAGGACGAGCTCACCGTGTGGTTTCTCGGCTTGGCTGGCCTCTGCACGCTCGGTTTCTCCTAGCTCCCGGTCGATAGCCCGAGACGGCGGCGTTCTCAGTCTTTTTGTCATGCGAGGGAGAACCGACTCAAAGGCCTTCGCACGTTGCCGAGAGCAGCAGCAGGTCGCCAGCCCATCGCACGTAGCAGGAGGTGGCTCCACGGGGAGGTTCCGGTGCGGCTCGGTGGCGCCCGGGGCGACTTCGGTAGCTCGGGTGTGATCCGGTAAACAGAGAGTGACTTAAGCAGTAAGTTATGCCCCTCCTCTCACTGACCAGTGGGACCCACAGCTCCCCTCTGCCCAAAATATCTTCAAATTTTTTACACATTGTAAATTCCTCTATGAAGGATCCAAATCCAAAAGCCATTTTGCCATTTGACAATTTATGCCACAGTTTCAAATTTAAATTCAAATTTGGATGGAATTCACAAGTTCCTTTGATATTCATATAAAAGCACCTCCAAATTTGCTCCAAATTTGCCTCCTTCACAATTTGAACCTGGAGAGTTTGAATTTGCCCTCTGATCTTTGAGTTGGTCATTGCAAATACAACTTTTTAAACAACAGTTTGAATTTCCTCTTTTGAACAATGCCCTTCTTCTTTTTGAAGTGACCCTCTTAATTCAAACTGAATTCAAAGTTTTATTGCACATGCCAACACTTTCATGAGTAAACAAAAGTTTTTGTAAGTCCCATTTCTTGTATTCAAACTCAACTCTATTCATAGCTCAAGTTTTCTATTTACAAGTTTTGGGACTTTTACATTCTTCCCCCCTTAAAAAGAATCTCATCCCGAGATTCATGATTAAGGACAAAGTGGAGAGGACAACTACTAAGTATTTGCTTCTAACAACTCCGGATGATTGTGTTGTAAATACTCCTCGCTTTCCCGTGTAGCTTCCTCGAACGTGTGATTTTCCCATAGCACCTTGAAAAATCGCAGCGTCCGGTTTCTTGTTTCGCGAGTCTTCTCATCAATTATCCGGGTTGGTCGCTCAACATACGTGAGGTCCGGCTTCAACTCTGCTATACCTTCCGTGAGAATCTCCATGGGAACTTTCAAACACTTCCGCAACTGAGATATGTGGAATACGTTATGAACTCCGGCTAAAGCTGCCGGTAGCTTCATGGACTGATGTTGGAGACTTCCATTTCAGAACTTGCTCAATCTTGCTTGGATCAACAGCAATGCCTTCTGCTGAAATAATATGCCCAAGAAATGGCACTTGGTTGATCCAGAATTCACATTTACTAAAATTTGCATAGAGCTTGTGATCTCTGAGTCGTTGGAGCACAATATGCAAATGTTTAGCTTGTTCCTCTTCGGACTTGGAATAGACCAGGATGTCGTCGATGAATACCACGATGAACTGATCCTGCTCCGGCATGAACACCGAGTTCATAAGATACATAAAGTGGGCCGGAGCATTGGTCAACCCAAATGACATGACAAGATACTCATAGAGCCCATATCTTGTCGAGAATGCTGTTTTCGGGACATCCTCTGCGTGAATCTTGATTTGATGATATCCCGACCTTAAGTCCATTTTGGAGAAGACTTTATCACCCACTAGCTGATCGAAAAGAATATCAATTCTTGGTAGTGGATACTTGTTCTTTATTGTCACAGCATTTAAAGGACGATAATCGACGCATAGCCTCAGCGTCTCATCCTTCTTCTTCAGAAATAAAGCTGAGCAACCCCATGGTGATGAACTTGGACGAATAAACCCCTTGTCCATCAGATCTTTGAGTTGCTCCTTCAGTTCAGCTAATTCATTCGGAGCCATTTTGTATGGTCTCCGAGAGATCGGCGTGGTTCCCGGCATCAACTCTATTTTGAATTCCACCTCGCGCTCAGGTGGTAAGCCTGGAAGATCTTCGGGAAACACGTCCGGATATTCACGGACTACCGGAATGTCTTCTAACTTGCTCGCCTCGGCATTACATACTTCCGGGTCTTTGGAAACCGCTTCGCCGAGATACAATGTTTGACGTCCGTGAAGTGGAGAGTCCAAATGAACACTCCTGTTCTCGATGTCCAGAACAGCCTTATGGAAGGTCAACCATGATATTCCCAATATGGCATTGATTCCTTGGTCTTCGAGAATGATGAGGGTGGTAGGATACATTTTTCCACCCAAACAAAGTGGTGCTCGAGAGACGACTTCATTAGTTGATATGTCTCCACCTGGCGAATGAATAAGGTATGAACCTTTTGTGACAGTGGTGGAGATATGATCCCGGATTACCGTTGCCCGGCTAATGAAGTTATGTGTTGCACCAGAGTCGAATAAAATGACAACCGGCTTGTCATTTAAGGTGAACCTGCTGGCAAGAACAGGTCCTCCCTTTGGCAGATCATCGACTGACACATAATTGACTGTTCCCACTTTTGACATAGCTTTTCTGGGCTGCCCAAGATCACTTTTTGGAACTGGACCCGCAGACATAACGTTGCTGCTCGGTTCAGTCGCTTCATTGATGTTGAGTTCATTGTCAATATGAAGTGGGGCAGCACTCGGTTCAGCTGAGAAATCACCTTGTTCATCTTCAACCTCTTGAGGAAAATAATATTCTGATGCACCTTGTTGATACTGAGGTGCATGAGAAACAAGTCGCTGCTGTGGTGGAGGTGAATAAAACCTCTGTGGAGTAGAAGAGTCGTCACACTCCCAGAATGATTGCACCTCTTGTGGAATCTCTCGACCGGAAGGTGAACGGATTACCAACCGATACTTCTGAGGCATACGATTGTCTTCATCCTGTGATGAGTCCCTCTCCCTCTTTTCTTTGAGGTAGAGGTTGGAATAATATTCTTGAGCGATAGCACAGCTCACAAACTCATCAAAATTCTCTTGGCTAACTTGAGCCAATTCACATCGCAGCCTAGCGGTCAGCCCTCGGTAGAAATGATAGCCCTTCAAAGATGGTGATTTCACATAGTCAGGGACATATTGAGCTAAGCGATTGAATTCCTTCGCATACTCAATAACGCTTATGTCCCCTTGCTTCAGACTCCAGAACTCATCCAGACTGGTTTGCATTATGCCTGCAGGGATGAAACGAGCACGAAATGCAGACTGGAACTCTGCCCATGTGACACGATGCCCTGCTGGTTGGACAGAAATGTAGTCTGCCCACCATGCTCCAGCAAAGCCGTGAAGCTGCTGAGCGGCATATAGCGTCTTCGAGAAGTCATCACCGGATCAACCCAAACTTGGACTCGATGACACGTAACCAGTGATTTGCTTCACAATGGTCAGCCGCCTCAGAGAATACCGGCGGTTGTGTCGCCAAGAAGTCCAGGTATGTGCTCTGGGTTGGCATGTGACGTTGAGCTTCTCTATTTATTCCCTGCTGAACTAAAGTTTGGAGAGTTTCATTCATTTTGGCCATAATTTCCACCAATCCGGTTGGCGATGGCTCTTGTGATGAAGTCGAGTCATTCCCACCTCGACTTGAACCTCCAATCTCCATTTGAGAATGTGTGCTTACCATACTGCATGAAACAAAATTTTGAGTCAAGCAAAATTATATCTCAGTAGTAAATAAAGATAAGCAAAACATGAACATGTCATGAACTTTATGAAAGCATAACCACATTCATGTTTAAAAAAATCTTAAGTACGCTTAACTAATCAGCGGAACTACCCTGACCAGTTCACACAAACTCCAAATTTTACTCAGGTTATCAACAGATTCTTGACTTGAGTTCAATACCAAAGTTTTAGTAAACTTCAGTAGATTTCCAACAAGTACTTATGTGCTCCTTAAGGATTTTTCTACAGGAAGTTATGGCTTAAAACAGAAAGGTCCAGAGAGGTTTTTGGGTACTGTCCTGGTTCTGAACAGTTCGCCTTCAACTGGACTTTTCACCCATGTAACGTGTGATTCTGCTCTGGAGGCCTACAAGGAAGTTGTAGAGCACTTGAAAATATTTCCAGAACTGTATCATACACCTTATTTGAGCCAAGATACTCAGAGTTATGCTCTGTTAAAGTCCAGCAAGAATTCCTGCCAGAAACAGAGCACTCTGTTTTTGAAATCCTTGCAGCCTAGTAATTCTCTCATTTGAATCTTAGCTACAAATAAGAGTTCAGTAACTAATACTTGTTTCAAACTTCCATTTTTAGTTGAAAGTTAGTTCATGAATCATTTCTTCATACGGAAGAGAATTATATGTTTAGTACGGTGTCGATGCACCGTAAGAAGCATGTCGGTACTACGTTACATCACCAAGAGAAAATCCTAACCGGATTATACCGGAATATTCGTGCTATCAGTGGCACTAAGACGGTCTCTCGCACACGTGTACTACAGGGGATACGTACGTGGTTAGTACCTGCAGAAGAACACTCAATAGTGGTGCACTCAAAGGTTGTTTCATTTCAGGCAGTTCATATTTGAAAGTAACTACAAACGCCCGTATCATTGTCATACGGCCGTCCTTGAGTTAAGTCACTTCTCAAGGTACATGATCGTGTTTCAACACCACATGACGGGGAACCCGAGTATGTCATGAACGGGTCATCACGGTTGGGAATGTTATCAACCCAACGGATACCACCTACTGCCCTGCAGGGCACGCCGATGGCAAGCGCTGCGTATGCCCTCCTGGGCTATTTCCAGAAGAACACACTATCGCGTTACTGACCACACGATGGGTTCTCCACTCACTTGCCTAATGCACGCTAGGGATCAGCGTTTCATATGAACTCAGGAACATGAAGAGTCCAAGAGTTTCATATTGACGTCTCACACCAAGCTGTGAGACCTATCCTTGAACCACATTCCTCGTCAGGGGAGCTAACCGAAATTGAACCGCTTTCGGTGGTGTTCCTTACCATTCTTACCTGAACGTAGGTGCGTCGTTACATAATCAAAGTTCAGAATTATAACAAGTAAATTAGTCATGCCACGTAAGTAACTATACTACTATAGTCCTTATGTGGGCTTAATACCGTTTCCTCACCGTATCCTAAGTTTTTGTCGTAATACAATCCTTACTCCGTGCGCTATTACCAATGCAGCTCTGATACCACGCTGAGAGGGCCCGCGACGTCCCTCTCAGTCACGGGGACGGGGCACCTCGCCCGGGGATCGCATTGGGTGGTGCCGTATTATGCGGCACCGAACAGCACACATATAAGGAATCCTGTATAACATAAATCAAAAGCGGAAGCTTACAATTGTTCTTGCTAAATAATTTACATGAAATAGCTACAGCGGAAGTCAATAAACAGCTCACGTTGAATATCTAAGAAGCACTTGAGAAGTGGTCCAGCCCACGGACTCCTGTCGCTAGCAACACACAGACAAGGCAGCGGCTAGGTTCTCCAAGTGTGACATGACTCGGAAGTTCCCGAGTCTCACCGGACAACCTTCTTTATAGCGTCGAGGTTTACCTGCAAAACCACTTATATAGAAAGGGTGAGCACAAAGGCTCAGCAAGACTTAACCGTCTCTCCTAAGACATGAAACTCTACATGAAAGTAACCTAAGACTTAAGCCTGTCATTTGCGAAAAGACTCGCCTACGAGTTCATCGTTAACTTTCAGATTTTAGCCATAATAGTAGTGACCTTGCGCCCGGCAACATTGGAACTCCACAATCAAACAAGAAACGCTTCATTCCAATGTTACTTGTCACAAGGTGAATAATAAATTTAGTTTGATCTATCTCTAATTCAAACAAGGTTTTCATGCAACTTACAATTATCATAACAGCATTTAAAACTTTGCAAACTATTTCCACACAACTTGATTACTACGTCACAACACAGGGAGCAAGCGGTAATCAATAACCATGATGGACGGTGATTCGAATCAAACACTACCCGGATAACTCGACACATACGCCCGCCTCTGAAGACCCAACTCTAGTGTCCTTCATTACGTCGTATGTGGCAACCTTTCTCAGGACACTAGACTGTAGAACCGGTCGCGCTGTCTCGGGCTCATAGGTCTAACGAGACGATGTGGTATGCCTCTACAACCCAGTGAACCTGGTACATCGGTTTCCTGATTCCCATATGTCAGTAAGCATCCGGTACACAACTCAATACCTGCTCCTGGGTGCCGCACACGCATCGGTCCTTAACCGACACGGGCAGTTTGCTACTCGACCAAGACCTCGTCTTGTCGCTGCCTACCCCTCGTGCCCGGTCTCATCTTCGGAAATGTAAACTTTAGTTTGCCCTCTTTTTGCATCTACACCCAGGTAGTCCCGTCTATAGCTCGCGAGTAGATTCCAACTACTCGACTTCTACCGGATGTCCTAAGCTAATTAGCACGGAATTATTCTACAGCGGTGTCCCTTTCTACCCTTAAATACAAGGTTCATTTGGTCATGCATTTGGATTGTAAAACATCCTTGACCTAATGCACATACAAACTTAGACCCATAGTAGTGAACAAAGTTAAAACATTAGAAAACAACTTAAATGCAAACCGGGCCTTGCCTTGGTTTTGCAGGTGACTAAAGTCAGATGATTATGAAGTTAGTTGTTGATGCCTTGAAGCTGAATCACTGCCTTCTTGCTCCTTGCTCCAAGCTCAACTCCTCCTTCTTCACTTTCCACGTCTAATCACTACACGTTATGAATATGTATACATGTTTAATTATAAAACTTTTGCCAACAAGTTCTAAAGACAAGTTTAAAACTGGAACTCTGTTTAAGAATTTAAAATGACACTGGGGTAGTGGTTTGGGTGTGTGTTTAAGTACTATCATCAAGTGAGAAGTGAGGTTCATCACTTGGGTGGTGATCACCTAATTAGTTGAACAGAACTCTTCTGATCCAGGGCTCCAATGGAGCCGGAAATTTTCTTGTGAGTTCTTGTCACAAGAAAGTCCTCTGGACCAAAATTCAGAATATTTCACTAAGTAGACCACCCAGAATAATTCCCTAAACATTTAAGAAAAAGGAATTAATTCTGAATAAACTTGCACTTTCATGCAAATTCAAGTGAACTATAAATTCATACATAGCTCAGGGAGTATGCATGAATTTTCTTAGGATTTTTGGAGCTAAGGAATGCCTAGAACTGAATTTCCAAGTTTTGGAAATTCTCTGAAAATGTTTCTGTATTCATTTGAATACAGAAACTTGAAATCAGAATTACCCTAACTAAATCAACTCCAAATGAGCTGAAACTTTTACAGAAGTCTCCTGATATCCTAAAGAATGTCCTGGCAAAATATGGGGATTTTTGGATGAACCAAACTCCCAATAAAATTTTTTTGCTGAACAGTTTTAAAGAATTCTCCAGAATTTCCTATTGGTTTACATGCCAATTGGGTTGCATATTTGGATAGAGTTCTTCATCGTGAATACAACCCAATTTGAATCACTAATTTTGGAGCTTCCTAGCAAAAGTTATGAGGTTCTAAAGTTTGAACTAAATCTGGAATTCAAATTAATTCGGGAAATATTCAAACTCTGATGGTGGGTCCACCCTACACGTGTCGGTTGCCGGAGCTAAGCCACACGGGGCCACATACTACTTCCAGCGCTGTCGCAAAGGATCCCGGGGCCACAGCTGATCGGGGATTTGATTTTTCCGCCACTGACATGTGGGACCCGCCGGTCCTTGTTCTTCCTCGTCCCGTCCCCTTTCCCGCGCGCCCCCTCGCCGGCAACTCGTCGGGGCTCGCCGGAGTCGGCTTCCTGGCCGTCTCCCGGCTCGGTACTCGCCGCCTGGGGGTTTTCAGCCACAAGGAATTCAACGGTGCGGTGCATTCGGGCTGCCGGCGACCGGAAACCGGTCGGCGACGTGCGCACCCTTCGGTACAGCTTCGGCGCCGTGGCCCGAGCACTCTAACCCGCCAATGGCTCGGGAAATTTGCTCTAAAGCACCAGTGAGGGTCAGGCAAGCTCGGCACAGCCTCAAACTGGCTAGGAAATTGACACGACCCCACTGGTCCTGTCGAGCCAGGATCACGCTGAGGGGTGCTGCGTTGCACAGCACCGTATAACACACGTCAAAGGTACAAAGCGGAAGCGAAATTTTATTACATAAACAAGTTTATGAACATGTTTACATCAAAATAAGTTTAGTCTACACTCGCGGGCGTAGACTAAGCATCAAGTACACGTTCAGCCCTTGAACGTGTCCTTGCTAGCACACACGCACACTAACTCTGCGGCGTGCACGACTCCCACTCGACGGGGTTCCCCTCCTGGGGTTCCGTCTCCTCTTCGGGAGTCCCTTCCTCATAGAACCCTGCAAAAGCTTCAAACACAAGCAGTGAGCACGAAGGCTCAGCAAGTCTGACCCGTCTCACCTAAACATGGAACTTCTACATGAGGGTAATGGGTTGCATGAGGTAAAAATCATTTGCAAGGACTCGCCTAATTAGTAGAACCTTACTTTCAAGTTTTAGCAGCAGGTTGTGGAGAACCTTACGCTAAGGCACATGAGAGAGCCGCAATCAAACAAGAAACGCATTTCTCTCATGTACTTTGCCCAAAGTTGAAAAGAACTTTAATTAGCTCTAAGCTACAGCATATCATTAACAATCAATGTCCAGCTTTCAATCAGCAACATTTTAACATGTAACTAGCCTGTTCTTTCTACGTCACGGTACAGTGAACAAGTGGTACTCACTGACCGCGAGGGACGGCGATTATAATCGATTTACACCTGCAGGGTTACCCGAACAACCCGTCACGTACGCCCGTACTCGATGTTGCCTACAACAACCATCACGGACGCCGTACGCGACTACCTTTCACCCGTTAGCCAAATATTGAACCGGTCCCATCGTCCCGAGCAAGAGGTCCCTGCACGCGCATCTCTGTGCCGCCAGCTGATTTACACCTCGAGCTCTCAACCTACCCTCTGAACGACGGGCAATGCCTCAATACCCAGCTACCAGAGTTACATCAGTTTCCCGGTTCCCATATAGCCGGTAGGTCTTCGGTACTGTTCTAGCTTGTTCAACAGGCCCGCACACGGCTCGGTCCTCAACCGACACAAGCGGAGCTACAGCACACAGGCCCCAAAGTCCTGCTGCCCTTACTCTCCGCTCGGTCTCATTTTCTTGCCATGTGTTTCATGTGCTATCTCTACCCGAGCAATGTGCCTCTAGCCTATTCTCGCGAGTAGTTCCAACTACTCGACTTGTACCGAATCCTACTCTATCCTAGCAATGCAGTGGCTAACGGGGTTTGCAATCCTAAACCCAACCCATGGTTTTCTTGGCTGTGCAGTTGGGTTTCCAATCAAGACTCTAATGCAAAGAACAATATTCAAAGATGTGCTCAAAACAATAAACATTTGTAAAAAGGTTAATGCAAACCGGGGCTTGCCTTGCTGCTCTTGGTCGTAGGCTAGCTGTTCCTCCGGAGTAACGAAGTCTAGGACTTCGGGTTCCTCCTCGACCTTAGCGACTACATGATAGAAACAATACATGTATTAATTTAATGCATTTGTATTAAGCTTGAAGTTGTTAAGTCTATAACCCTTGCTAGACAGACCTAATGACTGTGAAACTTTTACTGTGGCTTGGTTACAACCTAAACAGAGACTTGGTCAAGTTTTAGTTGCAGCAAAGCTCATTTGAGCCTTCCACAAATAATTATGTCCTTGACCTTAATTGGAACTCTTAGGGTGTTCTAGGAATTTTCATGAGACAAACTATGACTTTCTGAAAACTAGATTTTCAGAGGGTTCTAATGGAATTGGTCTCACTTAATTTGGAAGTCTCTAACTAAAGATATGAGCTAAACAATTTCAGAGAAAATTCTGAAAATGTTTCTGAACATTTTCTATTTTCTCTGGGACAGTTTCACTAATCACACCATTAGGTGGACTAAATGAGCTCAAATGGATCTGAAATTCTTATGGTAGCTCAAGGATATTTTGGTGAACATCTCAGCAAAATTTCAGGATTTTCCTCCAAAGGATTCTCCAGTTAAAATTCCTAACAGTTTAAACTTTAAGGAATTAATTCTGGAGAATTAAGGAATTTCCTGAAGTGAAACTTGATTTTCTGGAAAGTACTCAGAGAGCTGAATCCAGCAAAATTTGGTTCACTCAATTTGGAGCTTTCTAGCCAAAGTTATAAGGATTTGAAGTTTGAATGAAATCTGAAAATCGGGGAAAAGTTTAAACTCGCGCGTGGGCCCAGGGGACACGCGTCGCACGCCTAGGCGATGGCGCACCGCGGCCCACAAGGATTTTGCACGCCAGCACACCCGATCCCGGCCGCAGCCGGATCCCGATTCAAAATATCGGCCGCTGACAGCTGGGGTCCACCCCCTTCTTCAACCTCGCGACACCCGCGCCCCGCCGCCGAGGGACCTCGCCAGAGAGCTCGCCGCCGGCTGCTGTACAGCTCCAAACTTCTTGATTCTGGCCGCCCCTGCCTACTTTTACTTGGGGAACAGGATCCGAGGGTCAGCTGCTCATGACAACGGCCGGAGCATGGTCGGCGACGAGCCGCCATATCGGAATGACTTCGGCCATGTCGGCTGACTCCCCTGGTACCTCAGCTACTTGGGAAATCGGTCGGGGAGCATCAGTGGACCTCAGAGAAGGTCGACATGAGCTCGAGGCAGCTCGGGGAAGGCCTGAAATAGGTCCTCACCGTGCGCCCGATACCTCCCGTTCGTTCCACCATTAGTAGACCTTAAATTACGCCGGGCACAGAGGTTCTCCGGCCCAGAGTTGTGAAGGCAACTTGTGCGTTACCGTGTCTAGCTTGTGTGGGAGTGGCCTGAGGCCCTCTAATCCTTTCTAGAGCACGAATTAAACAGAATCGTACCCGAAGGTCGTTCTGCACACAGAAAGGGGAAAAGTGGAAATTCGCCGCCGGTGAGCAACCACTCGAGCTGTGGCTCGGGGATGAGCAGCACCGGTCACCTGCGCGTCCAAGGGTGCCTTGGCTCGGGCGGGACAACGCCCAGGTTGGGCTGTCCTCGAGAGCCCGAGGTGCGGCGGTTTCCAGTTCCGAGTTTGATCTTTCGGCACAGCCGATATCACTCGGTTTCAATCGACTTCTAGCAATGGGGAGGATGGAGGAAGGTCTCTAGTACCTTGCTGGGACTCTGGAGTGAAAGGAGGGAGCTGCGATCGGCGTTCTCCGATCAAGTCCGAGCTGCGGAAGTTCTTGGCCGGCGCTGAGTTCTTGCGGAAGAGAACTGTGGTGCCTCGGCCGAGGAGGGGGGGCAGGCGCCTTAAGAAGGCTCTGCACCGCCTCATGCCCGCGCGTGGGCAAGCAGCTGGTGGCGCGGTGGCTGGCCTCGGTGGCGATCACCGCTGCAGCTCGGCGACCCGAGTGAAAAGTCTCAGTCGGTTTGTGTTGAAGTAGAGGCTGACATGTGGGCCCTACCCCTCCTTTTAACCTCTGAAATTTACTCCTAACAGCTGTGGTAAACAGTGAACCCTATTCTACCCTTGGCAATTCAAATTATTCACCCAAGAGCCATTTGAATTGACCAAAGTTCAAATGAGGTTTGGTTTGAATGAATTTCAGCACAAGTTTAGTTTGAAATTCAAATAAAGTTTGAATTTCTCCCCCTTAGCTCATGTCAAGATCAACTCCAAATGGAGTGAAAATTGGTGTGTGAGCTCACAAAAATGTGCTGAGTGAGAATATGCCTTCCACTTTTAAATTCAGTGGGTGAAAACAGTTTGAATTTGAATAAGGTTTCAAACTGCCCTCTTTCTTATCTATACCCAAGATGACCTCAAAAAGGTTTTGAATTTGGGTGAAACTTGGCATGGACATCCTTAGCAAAGTGTAGGAGTTTTCATATGTCCAGCCCATCTATATCACATGTGGGAAATACCACTTTTGCAATGTGTAAGTTTGTTCTCTAATGAGCATGTTGATAATTGTTACTTGCTCTTCATTTGTGTTCATCATTCTTCCTCAAATGAGGTGTGTGGTGTGGGGATGAACACTCCAAATGGGTGTCTAAAACTGAGGCCCTTACATTCCTCCCCCCTTAAAAGAATCTTGTCCCGAGATTATAAGGTGAAAATGAGAGAGAGGACGGTGGAAAATTACCGGATATGCGACGTGAGAAAGTCGGGGTAGTTAGTGCGAAGGAATTCTTCGCTCTCCCATGTCGCTTCGTCCATGGAGTGATTACTCCATAGAACCTTGTAGAACCACAACGTACGGTTGCGTGTGGTTCGGGCCTTCTCATCAATAATCTGCACCGGTTCCTCCCGATAGGTGAGATCCAGTTGCAGTTCTTCAATGTCTTCCAGCTGAACGGTAGTTGATAGCTTGAGACACTTCCTCAGCTGGGAAATGTGAAAGACGTCGTGCACACCGGAAAGTGCTTCTGGTAATTTTAGCCGGTATGCCACCGATCCACATCTTTCGGTAATCTGAAATGGACCGATGAATCGGGGTGCCAACTTTCCTCTCACCCCAAATCTGTTTACGCCCTTCATTGGAGACACTCGTAGGTATACGTGATCTCCAACTTCGAATTGTAATGGGCGCCTTCTCCGGTCCGCATACTGTTTTTGACGGGATTGAGCGGCTTTTAGGTTCGCTTGAATCAGTCGAACCTTTTCTTCCGCGTTGTTGACAAGGTCAATCCCGAAGGTAACCCTCTCGCCAGACTCACACCAATTCAATGGTGTGCGGCATTTTCTTCCGTATAGCGCCTCGTAGGGTGCCATCTTGATGCTGGCTTGGTACCCATTGTTGTATGAGAACTCGGCTAATGGCAAGTGATCATCCCAATTCTTGCCGTGGTCGATAGCGCAAGCTCGTAGCATGTCTTCTAAGATTTGATTCACCCGCTCAGTTTGTCCATCCGTCTGCGGGTGGTAGGCTGAACTACGGATCAGCTTCGTCCCCAAGGCAGCGTGTAGCTGCTCCCAAAAACGGGACACAAATAAAGTGCCCCGGTCCGATATGATGGTACGGGGTACGCCGTATAAGCATAGAATCCGTGAGATGTACAGTTCAGCGTACTTCCTGGCATTGTAGTTGGTGTTGACCGGGATTAAATGGGCAACTTTGGTGAGCCGATCGACGATCACCCACGCAGAATCATGTTTCTGTAAGGTGGTGGGTAAACCGACGACGAAATCCATGCTCACGTCCTCCCACTTCCAGGCAGGAATGCCTAGTGGTTGCAGCAGTCCCGGTTTCCGCATATGGTCTGCCTTCACCCTTCGACATGTATCACACTCGGACACGTATTTGGCAGTCTCTCGCTTCATCCGTGTCCACCAAAACCTTCTTCTGAGCTCTTGATACATTTTGTTGCTGCCGGGGTGAATAGAAAATTTTGATAAGTGAGCCTCATCAAATATTTTCTTCCGTAACTCCGGGTTTCGGGGTACGACGATCCGGTCCTTGAACCATAGGACGCCGTCTCCGTCCTTCCGGAAACATTTCAACCCCCCACTGTCTACACGTCTCCGTAAATGGGACATGCCCTTGTCATTCTTCTGGGCTGCCGCTATCTCTTCACGGATGGTGGGGATCAAAGCTAGGTTGTAGAGAGCTCCATGTGGAATCACATGTAGTGGTGGTTCGCTCTCTTCCAACGGTGTGATGGTCAGATTATTGACGTGTGACTTGCGGCTCAGCGCATCTGCCACAACGTTCGCCTTGCCCGGATGATAATGGATCTCTATCTCATAATCCTTTATCAGTTCTAACCATCTTCGTTGCCTCATGTTCAACTCCTTCTGAGTGAATATGTACTTGAGGCTTTTGTGGTCGGTATATAAATGCACAAGGTTACCGAGTAGGTAGTGCCTCCACATCTTCAGTGCAAGTACCACGGCAGCGAGCTCCAAATCGTGAGTTGGATAATTTTGCTCATGGTTCCTAAGCGGCCGTGATCCATACGCGACCACTCTTCGGTCTTGCATCAGCACACATCCGAGCCCAATGCCGGATGCATCGCAGTACACATCGAACGGTTTTGTTGTGTCTGGCTGCGCCAAAACCGGTGCTGATGTCAGGTGCTTGACTAAAGCCTTGAATGCTGCTTCACATGCTGGACTCCAAACATATTGGGTAGCTTTCTTCAGCAGCTCTGTCATTGGCTTGGCAATCTTTGAGAAGTTCGGAATGAACCTCCGATAATATCCCGCGAGTCCGAGGAAACTCAGTACCTCATGAACAGTTCTCGGGGATTTCCAATTCAGCACTTGCATGATCTTGCTCGGGTCCACAGCGATACCCTCCGCTGAGATGATATGCCCGAGGAAAGGCACTTGCGATATCCAAAACTCGCATTTCCTGAACTTTGCGTATAACTTGTGATCCCGCAGCCGTTGCAAGACTATACGCAGATGTTTCTTGTGATCTTCCTCCGACTTGGAGTACACCAGGATTTCGTCGATGAAGACCACGACAAACTTGTCCAGCTCCGGCATGAACACCGAGTTCATTAAGTACATGAAGTGAGCTGGAGCATTGGTGAGGCCGAAGGACATGACCAGGTACTCATAAAGTCCGTACCTTGTCGAGAAAGCTGTCTTTGGAATGTCCTCCGCCCTTATCTTAATCTGATGGTACCCGGATCTTAAATCCATCTTGGAAAAGATCTTCGCTTCGACCAACTGATCAAACAACATGTCGATCCGTAGCAACGGGTACTTGTTTTTGATGGTTACGACATTTAATGGGCGGTAGTCCACGCAAAGCCGCAACGTTTCATCCTTCTTCTTGACAAATAATGCCGAACAGCTCCACGGCGAGGAGCTCGGCCTAATAAAACCCTTCTCCAGAAGGTCCGTGAGCTGAGTCTTCAGTTCAGCCAACTCCTTGGGTGCCATCTTGTACGGCCTTCGGGATATTGGCATGGTTCCCGGTGCAAGTTCAATCTTGAACTCCACCTCTCTATCGGGTGGCATCCCCGGCAAATCGTCCGGGAATACATCAGGGAACTCTCGGACCACTGGAATGTCTTCCAATCTGATAGTTGTGGACTGATAGACACTTGAAAGTTTTATTTCTGGACTGTCCAGAAATAATGAGTGAGAACCGTGCACCTCTGAGTTTAAGTGCACGACTCGAAGGACGGTGTCTAAAACAGCGCCGTGGCGGGTTAACCACGACATCCCTAGAATGACATCGACCTTCTGCCCCTCTAAGATAATGAGAGACGTGGGGTACACTCTACCCGCTAAGCATAATGGTGCTTTGGAGACCATTACGCTTGCTGAAATCTTCCCACCCGGTGAACAAATTAAATATGGACTATCGGTGGGTAGTATTGGCAAGCTGTGTTTAGCAATGAAAGCTTGGCTAATAAAATTATGCGTGGCGCCTGAATCAAATAGTGCTATAGCGGGATGCTGGTGGAGTTGGAACATACCCGCAAGGATTGGCTTGCCCTCCGGCACGTCCTCAATGGCAAGCTGGTGGACAGTACCGGGCCTAGGGTTCGCCCGCCGCGCATTAGTAGGGTTCCGGGGTTGATTCCTCCCCGGAAACTGTGGTGCCACTCCGCCGCCTTGCCTCTCCGGGCAACTGCTCGCGAAGTGTCCTGGACGACCACACTTGTAACATGTGGCCGCTACTGGTGGAGTACTGGGTGGACGAAAGCCCGGCATGCGTTGCGGAGGTGCAAACGCACGCGGCATCGCCCGCTGCTGCTGTTGTTGTTGCGGTGGTGCTGGCAGTGCCGGCCGGAATGCCGGTGAAGAATACGGCCGACCGCGGAACGGCATCGGCCGCTGTGGTGGCTGCCAGCGTGGACCTGATGGTGGGCGATTCACCATCCGAAACTTCTGAGAAGGACCACCTCCTTCTCCGCTGCTCTGCGGCGCGCTTCGCTTTCGCTCTGCCGCCGCCAACTCCTTGCCGGAGTCCTCCTGAACAATCGCAGCATCAATGATGTCGTTGAGGCTGCCGCGATTGAACATTGCCAACTTGTCCTTCAGGAGCGGGTTAAGCCCCTGGTAAAAGTGGTCCCGCCGCTTCTCGTCCGTATCTGCGTGATACGACGCGTAGAGCGCGAGATCGTTGAACGCCCTGGAATATTCCAGCGCGTTTCGGCTCCCTTGTTGCAGGTGTAGGAATTTCTGTGTCTTTCTCTTCATCAAACCGGGCGGTATATGATAGGCCCTGAAGGCCGTCCGGAACTCCGCCCAGGTCATCACCCGATCGGTGGGCTGTGAAGCACAGAAGTTGGCCCACCACGCGCTCGCGGATCCTTGGAGCTGCTGGACCGCGAACTGAGTCTTGCGCTGCTCGCTGATTTGGAGCAGCCCGAATTTCATCTCTATGGCGCGGAGCCAGTTGTCCGCGTCAAGTGGTTCATCCGCCCTTGAGAATACAGGGGGATGAGTCGCCAGGAAGTCAGAGTAGGAGCTCTGTTGGCGCTCCTCACGATCTTGACGTCTCTCTGGGCGAGACGTATTCGCAATTAACGTTTGCAACAGCTCTGTGTGCTGCTGATGTGAACCCGCCATTGCCGCGACAATGTCGGCCAATGTAACCGTTGGCAGTGGCGGTGGCGGTGTTTGCTGTTGCTGTTGCTGCTGCTGTCCCGAGGAGTCCTCGGGAGGCGGTTGGGAGGTCTCTCCCCCTTGGCTAGTACCTCCAACATCAGGGTTGGCACGAGTACGCGTCATTCTGAAATTCAACACAGCAGCAATTAGCACATGTCTCACTCAAAATTCCATAAACAGCAGTAGGTATTGAAGCGACGCATGATTAACTTGCACAACATTCACATATATTGATAAAAGCATAACCTTTATACAAGATACATTATTCTCGGATCTCCGAGAAGTCGTGCTCATGTCGTCACTACCTATACATACGCTACTGTCTACCCGACATGTCACCGATTACAAAAGTTGGGTTATGCTACCCTAGCTGCCCTACTTGGCAACCGTAACCCCCTACTCGGAGTAGAACTCGACCTCCTGTGGGTCGTCCTCCTCCGGTACCTCTGCTGGTGGCTCGGGGTCTACCACCTCTTCTCCCATTCCGGGTTCTCCCATGGCTGGAAGACCCAAGACTACCGGTACGCCCAATACCGGGGGCACGAGGTCCTGCAATGCATGCACCTCGTCCATAGCCTGGTTGTAGTCCTCTTCCCAGCCTTGTCCTTCCTCAATAGCGTCGTCCCGCTCTTGAGCAAGGTCCTCATTCTGCTGGGTTAGGGTCTGCACTAGCTCTTGCAACGCCGCGATGTCAACACGGCTCTTCTTCTTTGCCTTCTTCAGACGACGCAACTGATTGTGTTGTTCATTCAGTCGCTTGATCGTCGGAAGGAGCACATTGCGGAGTGCACTGTGAGCACTCTCGAAATGATCTCCACGGCTTGTGCTCTCCTTGAGCTTGGTGGCGAGATGCTCCGTATGAACAGCTTGGCTGTCCATCACAGCGTTTCCCGCCCTCATTTGGAGGCTGAGGTTTGCCTCCGCGGGGTTGTACCTTGGGCAATTCGGGTCTGTTGCCTCCAGGTACCTCTCTTCCCACACATGCTGAGCTCGTCCCTCCACCGGAACGAGTGCGTATGGAGTGCCCTCCATAGCCTGCACGTGTAGTTGGCAGAAACGTGACATAGTGTCACGGGCTGCCACTTGCCACATCCCTTCCGGTTGTCTTCCTCTCACCGTGACGGTGAATGGCACCCAACCGGGTGGCGTAGGTCCTGCGGAAACCTCGACATGGATCGTCCACGTCTTGTTCCCCTCTTCGCCTTCTTCCTTGGCGAAGTATTGCGGCATCTGGTTGTACCCGAAATATTGGAGCATTTGCCACAATGCTTCCGGGTAGCCGCTACGGTCAGAGCAGTGGGAAACTACCCACCCGTTCTCCAACCGTTTATCTGCTGCCATCTGTAAAAATATATTTGAGAAATGTCAAATATTTATTTGAACAGTAAACCATTGAGTTATAACATAAGATATGTCATTGAACCCATAACACTTGGAAACATAGTTCAAATTTTTAAACAAATTTGACTGCTGATCTGCTGTTCCCCTGACAGCCCTGACCAGTTTCCATATCAATCTGATTTAGGCCAGGTTAAAAGCAAAACCAGTCCTGGAGCTCAACATCAAAGTTAAAGTTAACTTCAATATCTTTCCAGAAAGTATTTGGTTGGCCTAAGATCTGTCCTGGTTCAAAAGTTACGAGATGTCAAAGTTAACAGAATTTCTGGGAACAATTGGACAGCACCTCCCTGCTTTAGGTACTGAATTGATCCAAGAATCCCAGTTAATTCTGTTCCTAATCTGACAAAACTTTCTGTCACAAAGTTGTAACCCATCTCATAAGCTTTCCAGAACTACCTCATTTTCTATTTTTGGATTTTTATGCAGGAAGTTATGCTTAATTGACAGAGAGTCTACAGAGAGTCTTTGCTCTGTCCTTTTTTCTGGACAGTTTTAATTCTACTGCATTTTTCGAGTGGTTAAGGGATGAAACACCTCTGGACCTCAACAGAGAAGTGGTAAAGCTCCTCCAAAGCTTTCCAGAAATGTATCATACGACCCCAAGCTCGAAAGAACTCAACCTCTAACCTCTGATTAACTTCAGCCTTGATTCAGCTGATAACAGAGTGCTCTGTCCTTAACATCCTATAAGTTGAAAACTTGTTAGCTTTGAATATCCTGTTCAAGGGAAGGAGTTACATCAAGTTTTACTACTTTGGATCAAAACCTTCAAGTTTTTAAATGAAGTTGTTCATTTAATTGGATGGGACGTCGAGGCGTCACCAGATTATGTCGGTACTACGTCCTCACAAAGGAAAAACCTATACCGGACTTAGCCGGCTTCGTTAGTTCAGTGGCACTACTCGTCACTCGCACACGAATGCTACACGTCTACCGTTTCGTGGTCAGGCTACCTGCAGAAACTCAAACAATCATCAGACTCGGCTGCACACCGAGCCCGGAATCCATACAGTTTGTACACCCGGCCGTCATCACTCGCCCGGATGTTCTCAAGCCAAACACGCCTTGAGTTACGTGTTCACGTTTTAGACCACGTGACGGGGTCTCCCATGTTGCACCACGCACGCCAGGGACAGACGTTGCTCGAATACCCCAAACGACATGAAGAGTCGTAGAGGATACCAAAGCGGGTCGGGTTACCTGCCACCCGTGGGGCTCCACCCTTCAGCTTGTGCGCACTGGTGGACAGCGCTTACGTGCACCCCCCAAGACATGAACGTCCCGAGATGCACGATTTTCCGACATAACAAATAGGTTAATATGCCACTTTCTATATGCTAATAACATCCTTATACGGGCTACTAACTCGTTCCTCACTGGATTTTTGAAAAAGAAGACCTTTGTACTGTGTTAAACCTCAAGCGAGCTCTGATACCACGCTGACACGACCCCACTGGTCCTGTCGAGCCAGGATCACGCTGAGGGGTGCTGCGTTGCACAGCACCGTATAACACACGTCAAAGGTACAAAGCGGAAGCGAAATTTTATTACATAAACAAGTTTATGAACATGTTTACATCAAAATAAGTTTAGTCTACACTCGCGGGCGTAGACTAAGCATCAAGTACACGTTCAGCCCTTGAACGTGTCCTTGCTAGCACACACGCACACTAACTCTGCGGCGTGCACGACTCCCACTCGACGGGGTTCCCCTCCTGGGGTTCCGTCTCCTCTTCGGGAGTCCCTTCCTCATAGAACCCTGCAAAAGCTTCAAACACAAGCAGTGAGCACGAAGGCTCAGCAAGTCTGACCCGTCTCACCTAAACATGGAACTTCTACATGAGGGTAATGGGTTGCATGAGGTAAAAATCATTTGCAAGGACTCGCCTAATTAGTAGAACCTTACTTTCAAGTTTTAGCAGCAGGTTGTGGAGAACCTTACGCTAAGGCACATGAGAGAGCCGCAATCAAACAAGAAACGCATTTCTCTCATGTACTTTGCCCAAAGTTGAAAAGAACTTTAATTAGCTCTAAGCTACAGCATATCATTAACAATCAATGTCCAGCTTTCAATCAGCAACATTTTAACATGTAACTAGCCTGTTCTTTCTACGTCACGGTACAGTGAACAAGTGGTACTCACTGACCGCGAGGGACGGCGATTATAATCGATTTACACCTGCAGGGTTACCCGAACAACCCGTCACGTACGCCCGTACTCGATGTTGCCTACAACAACCATCACGGACGCCGTACGCGACTACCTTTCACCCGTTAGCCAAATATTGAACCGGTCCCATCGTCCCGAGCAAGAGGTCCCTGCACGCGCATCTCTGTGCCGCCAGCTGATTTACACCTCGAGCTCTCAACCTACCCTCTGAACGACGGGCAATGCCTCAATACCCAGCTACCCGAGTTACATCAGTTTCCCGGTTCCCATATAGCCGGTAGGTCTTCGGTACTGTTCTAGCTTGTTCAACAGGCCCACACACGGCTCGGTCCTCAACCGACACAAGCGGAGCTACAGCACACAGGCCCCAAAGTCCTGCTGCCCTTACTCTCCGCTCGGTCTCATTTTCTTGCCATGTGTTTCATGTGCTATCTCTACCCGAGCAATGTGCCTCTAGCCTATTCTCGCGAGTAGTTCCAACTACTCGACTTGTACCGAATCCTACTCTATCCTAGCAATGCAGTGGCTAACGGGGTTTGCAATCCTAAACCCAACCCATGGTTTTCTTGGCTGTGCAGTTGGGTTTCCAATCAAGACTCTAATGCAAAGAACAATATTCAAAGATGTGCTCAAAACAATAAACATTTGTAAAAAGGTTAATGCAAACCGGGGCTTGCCTTGCTGCTCTTGGTCGTAGGCTAGCTGTTCCTCCAGAGTAACAAAGTCTAGGACTTCGGGTTCCTCCTCGACCTTAGCGACTACATGATAGAAACAATACATGTATTAATTTAATGCATTTGTATTAAGCTTGAAGTTGTTAAGTCTATAACCCTTGCTAGACAGACCTAATGACTGTGAAACTTTTACTGTGGCTTGGTTACAACCTAAACAGAGACTTGGTCAAGTTTTAGTTGCAGCAAAGCTCATTTGAGCCTTCCACAAATAATTATGTCCTTGACCTTAATTGGAACTCTTAGGGTGTTCTAGGAATTTTCATGAGACAAACTATGACTTTCTGAAAACTAGATTTTCAGAGGGTTCTAATGGAATTGGTCTCACTTAATTTGGAAGTCTCTAACTAAAGATATGAGCTAAACAATTTCAGAGAAAATTCTGAAAATGTTTCTGAACATTTTCTATTTTCTCTGGGACAGTTTCACTAATCACACCATTAGGTGGACTAAATGAGCTCAAATGGATCTGAAATTCTTATGGTAGCTCAAGGATATTTTGGTGAACATCTCAGCAAAATTTCAGGATTTTCCTCCAAAGGATTCTCCAGTTAAAATTCCTAACAGTTTAAACTTTAAGGAATTAATTCTGGAGAATTAAGGAATTTCCTGAAGTGAAACTTGATTTTCTGGAATGTACTCAGAGAGCTGAATCCATCAAAATTTGGTTCACTCAATTTGGAGCTTTCTAGCCAAAGTTATAAGGATTTGAAGTTTGAATGAAATCTGAAAATCGGGGAAAAGTTTAAACTCGCGCGTGGGCCCAGGGGACACGCGTCGCACGCCTAGGCGATGGCGCACCGCGGCCCACAAGGATTTTGCGCGCCAGAACACCCGATCCCGGCCGCAGCCGGATCCCGATTCAAAATATCGGCCGCTGACAGCTGGGGTCCACCCCCTTCTTCAACCTCGCGACACCCGCGCCCCGCCGCCGAGGGACCTCGCCGGAGAGCTCGCCGCCGGCTGCTGTACAGCTCCAAACTTCTTGATTCTGGCCGCCCCTGCCTACTTTTACTTGGGGAACAGGATCCGAGGGTCAGCTGCTCATGACAACGGCCGGAGCATGGTCGGCGACGAGCCGCCATATCGGAATGACTTCGGCCATGTCGGCTGACTCCCCTGGTACCTCAGCTACTTGGGAAATCGGTCGGGGAGCATCAGTGGACCTCAGAGAAGGTCGACATGAGCTCGAGGCAGCTCGGGGAAGGCCTGAAATAGGTCCTCACCGTGCGCCCGATACCTCCCGTTCGTTCCACCATTAGTAGACCTTAAATTACGCCGGGCACAGAGGTTCTCCGGCCCAGAGTTGTGAAGGCAACTTGTGCGTTACCGTGTCTAGCTCGTGTGGGAGTGGCCTGAGGCCCTCTAATCCTTTCTAGAGCACGAATTAAACAGAATCGTACCCGAAGGTCGTTCTGCACACAGAAAGGGGAAAAATGGAAATTCGCCGCCGGTGAGCAACCACTCGAGCTGTGGCTCGGGGATGAGCAGCACCGGTCACCTGCGCATCCAAGGGTGCCTTGGCTCGGGCGGGACAACGCCCAGGTTGGGCTGTCCTCGAGAGCACGAGGTGCGGCGGTTTCCAGTTCCGAGTTTGATCTTTCGGCACAGCCGATATCACTCGGTTTCAATCGACTTCTAGCAATGGGGAGGATGGAGGAAGGTCTCTAGTACCTTGCTGGGACTCTGGAGTGAAAGGAGGGAGCTGCGATCGGCGTTCTCCGATCAAGTCCGAGCTGCGGAAGTTCTTGGCCGGCGCTGAGTTCTTGCGGAAGAGAACTGTGGTGCCTCGGCCGAGGAGGGGGGGCAGGCGCCTTAAGAAGGCTCTGCACCGCCTCATGCCCGCGCGTGGGCAAGCAGCTGGTGGCGCGGTGGCTGGCCTCGGTGGCGATCACCGCTGCAGCTCGGCGACCCGAGTGAAAAGTCTCAGTCGGTTTGTGTTGAAGTAGAGGCTGACATGTGGGCCCTACCCCTCCTTTTAACCTCTGAAATTTACTCCTAACAGCTGTGGTAAACAGTGAACCCTATTCTACCCTTGGCAATTCAAATTATTCACCCAAGAGCCATTTGAATTGATCAAAGTTCAAATGAGGTTTGGTTTGAATGAATTTCAGCACAAGTTCAGTTTGAAATTCAAATAAAGTTTGAATTTCTCCCCCTTAGCTCATGTCAAGATCAACTCCAAATGGAGTGAAAATTGGTGTGTGAGCTCACAAAAATGTGCTGAGTGAGAATATGCCTTCCACTTTTAAATTCAGTGGGTGAAAACAGTTTGAATTTGAATAAGGTTTCAAACTGCCCTCTTTCTTATCTATACCCAAGATGACCTCAAAAAGGTTTTGAATTTGGGTGAAACTTGGCATGGACATCCTTAGCAAAGTGTAGGAGTTTTCATATGTCCAGCCCATCTATATCACATGTGGGAAATACCACTTTTGCAATGTGTAAGTTTGTTCTCTAATGAGCATGTTGATAATTGTTACTTGCTCTTCATTTATGTTCATCATTCTTCCTCAAATGAGGTGTGTGGTGTGGGGATGAACACTCCAAATGGGTGTCTAAAACTGAGGCCCTTACCCGGTTGTCACCGTGCGCCCGCGCGTTCCCGCCATGGCCGCCGATCGGAAAGCTCGAAATTTGCCGCAGACATGGGGTTTCTAGCTAGGGTTGTGAAGGGGATCGGACCGCTAGCCAGTCTAGTTTATTCGTGCATGATTTGATGAACTACAAACACGAGTTGCAATCGAATTTAATCACCTCGTACTGGAAGGTCGAATTGCGTCCTCCGAGTGAAAATTCCCGAATTGGCTCTCGGTGATTCACTGCTCGACTTGAGGCTTGGGGGTGAGCAGAAGGTTTCACCAGCACGTCCGGAGGTGGCCTTGCTTGGGCGTGGAAGTGCCTGGGTTAGGCTGTCCACGAGCGCCCCAACCCTCGGTGAAGTGAAGTCGCTGCGGCGACAAGCCAATTTCGGGTCGGGGAGGCAGCAACTCATTGGACGCTGTACTTAGGAAGTGGAGGACGAGCTCACCGCGTGGTTTCTCAGCTTGGCTGGCCTCTGCACGCTCGGTTTCTCCTAGCTCCTGGTCGATAGCCCGAGGCGGCGGTGTTCTCGGTCTTTTTGTCGTGCGAGGATGAACCTACTCAAGGGCCTCCGTTCGGTGTGCGAACTGATCCCTTCGCACGTTGCCGAGAGCAGCAGCAGGTCGCCAGCCCATCGCATGGAGCAGGAGGTGGCTCCACGGGGAGGTTCCGGTGCGGCTCGGTGGCGCCCAGGGCGACTTCGGTAGCTCGGGTGTGATCCGGTAAACAGAGAGTGACTTAAACAGTAAGTTATGCCCCTCCTCTCACTGACCAGTGGGACCCACAGCTCCCCTCTGCCCCAAAATATCTTCAAATTTTTGACACATTGTAAATTCCTCTATGAAGGATCCAAATCCAAAAGCCATTTTGCCATTTGACAATTTATGCCACAGTTTCAAATTTAAATTCAAATTTGGATGGAATTCACAAGTTCCTTTGATATTCATATAAAAGCACCTCCAAATTTGCCTCCTTCACAATTTGAACCTGGAGAGTTTGAATTTGCCCTCTGATCTTTGAGTTGGTCATTGCAAATACATCTTTTTAAACAACAGTTTGAATTTCCTCTTTTGAACAATGCCCTTCTTCTTTTTGATGTGACCCTCTTAATTCAAACTGAATTCAATGTTTTATTGCACATGCAAACACTTCCATGAGTAAACAAAAGTTTTTGTAAGTCCCATTTCTTGTATTCAAACTCAACTCTATTCATAGCTCAAGTTTTCTATTTACAAGTTTTGTGTCACACCCGGTTTCTCCGAAGAACAACCGAGTGAATATCACATGTATGCCAGGATCATTTTCTCATACATGTGATGACAAATAGTGAAGCATCATTTATTACAAGCCAGGTGTCGAATATAAATATGTCTTACAAAGCATACGTCTCGATGGACGATAATAAGTTCATAACATGTATATAGTATAGCAGCAGAATATTATTCTTGTGGGCTCCGTCACAGGCGTTGCCCGGGGGACTCCATGAACCTAGAATCCTTCTTCGGGTCCGAAGTCTTGGTCATTGAACACCACATCATCCCCTTGACCTAAGCAGCAATTTAAACCAACAAATATGCAAGTTTGAGTACCGTGGGTACTCAGCAAGTGGGGGAAAATTATGTCATGCATGGCCAGAGCAAGGAGAGGTTGAACTCATGGTTAAAGCACTACGCAATTATTACGTACTACCTTAGCTTATTAAGCACCTACATTACTACACAGGTGAAATGGTCCCAATCTCCCAACCCATCATCATAATCAAATAACCATAACATCATTTCTAATGTTAAGCTCCCCGCTTAACATCCACAACTTCCAAAGTCATCATCCTCTAATCATGAATAAGTCCAAGCCGCTCTTGACCGTGAGCACGGCTGTCATGACAGTTTTGACTCTACAGAGTTTGCACCACTGTACCCACATGTAGTGATTTCATCCCCCATTGCCGGGTGGACTAAAAGAACCTCCATTATGCCAGTGGCCACGAACCACATTCACACTTCCCAGGTGTGTAGCCAGGAGATCACTACGAAGCCTTTACAAAGGGATTCCTGACGAGCGTGGGCCCACTGAGGTTTCACCCCTAACAGCATACAAGAGGCTCCAACCCCGCTGCAGTGGCCCCCTCTTGAGCCTTGCAGTTCATATGGTAGTCCAGCTGACACCTATTCCCCGCACCATCCAACACACCCATACTACGCCGGGGATACACCTAATTAATTGGCCAAGCTGCCCCATCTCAGCATGTGGTTGGCACGGTAAAGCCAGGTTACATGCTCCATGAACCGATCCTTAGGATCCAGGCAAGTACTAAACACAAACCCGAGTCTCGTGCACCCAGCACCAACCAAATCATCCAACTTGCCTCGATCCCTACCTCTACATAACTCACAATATCTCATTCAAGAGTAAGGTAAATAAATTGATGATCTCATATCCCACTTATCCCATTCTAATCATGGCTAAGCATAAGCATATAAATGACATGATAAAATAAATCCCAACCCAAGCTACAAGGAAACAAGGTAATGCAATTCTAGGGAAACTTCCTAGCATGGGTTTCATGTTTCAATTGACAATGCAAATAATTCTATCTACACATCCTAGTATAGGATCAAAGTGGTCAAGGACACTTGCCTTCTTCCTGCTGCTCTGGGAATGGAAAGTCTTGGTCTTGGAAGGGGAGAACTTGCTCTGGGGCAGGTTCTACTCATGCCAATACACATAGCAAAAGAAAACAACAATCCATAAGACATAGTTCACACTTTCACTTCATACAACCCACACATACATGCCTATGAAAGTCATTCTCGTTTCTAAGTGTTGTGGTCACTCTACATGTGTTAATTTTTGGCCTTCATGCACTTTTAAACATATGTATATGATTTCTAACTTCTGTATTCAGATTTCTATTTGCACACTATATATGAAGTTCCCATTTGAACAAATTCTTTATATTTAATTATTACACTTCTTAGCCACAAAGTTTGTATAACAGGTATTTTCCTACTCCAAATAGGTTTTCAGATCTTCTACCAAATCCTAAACTGAAGTTTTGGGATTTGGAGACTTCATTTATCATTTTCTAATTATGCATACCTATTTTCCTATATTTTTCAGATTTATCTTCTATGCCTAAAAGTCAGTTTTAATATTAAATAGTAGGACATATCATCTAAACAGAATAGGTTCCGATCTAAAATATTAAATAATATATTTTTGAACTTCTCCTCTGATGTGAACTAATTTAGATTTATTTTACCAATTTTCAGAATTATTTCCTAACCTAAAAATGTGTCCCTATAACTAATAAATGTGAACAATCAATTAGACAGATTCATTTCAGCTTAAAATCTATTTTTAACTCATTCTAAAGTTTTCCAAGTGCTAGGAGAGTTTAAATTTGAATTTACAATGTGTTTGTCTCACCTTTTAAATTTAAATCCTAATCACATATTCAAATTTCTAAATTTAATATCATATAGGGTTAAAAAGGTAAACTCACCCTACTACAGGGTCTATTATATTATTTCATTAATCTCCAGGGATCTAGCTACACATAACATAGGGGTTTTCCTAATTTTTATTAAGTCCAGGGGCTAAAACTGATTTTTAAATGAATTTACACGAATTTCTGAAGTTCCAGGGGCTAGATCAGAAGTTTCCGGGGCTAGCTCATGTTTTCCGAGATCCCCAGGGGGTAGCGCGTAAGAATCCTGGCCTTTATAATGCGGGGCTGATGTGGACCGTCCGATTTAAAACAGACGGCTGAGATTATAACGCGAAGCGGTACGGGTTAGATCTAATAGGAACCGCACGATTTAAAATGGACGGGCCTCAGGGGGCCACGTCGCCCTAGCCGTGCGCGGGTGGCGCTGCTCGGCGGCGTGCGGCGGCGGGAGGCGGCGATCTCGCCGGAGGAACTTCGGATCTTCGTCTATACCTCCTAAAACTGGGATTTCATGGCATAGATCGGTAGAGGGGAGGTCGGGGATCTCACCTCGGAGTTTTTTTTTTGAGCTCGGAGGCCCTGGAAGGCGGTTGGCGATGAGGTCCGAGGTGAAAACACGGCGGTGATCGTCGGAGCTGTATCTAGAGCGCAAAACACCAGATTTCCTTCACCTTCGAGATTCCCCGGAGGCGGTGGAACATGATCAGCGCGTTAGATCAGGAAATCCGAGCTAGGATCGAAGGAAAACGGCTGGAGAAGCTCTGGTTCTCACCGGGAGGAAAAACAGCCGATCGGAGGGGAAAAACAGGGCAATGCCGGCGTTTATATAGACGAGGGAGGGCGGCGATCTGTTGGGATCAAGCTGGAGTCGTCCGGAACCGAAATTCGGCTGGGGGACGCGGGTTTTAGGAGTTTGTTTGGATTCGGGAGAGAGGAGAGTCCCGGCTGTTGGCGCGAGCGAGAGGTGAGGGATGACACGCGGGCCCCGCGTGTCAGTGAGAGGGAGAGAGGGGCGCGCGGCTGTGGGCTGGCGTGGGAAATGGTGGGCCGGCTGGTGGGTTTCGGCCCACTGGCTGGGGGGGTTTCTTTTTCTTTTTCCTTTTCTTTTCTGTTTTGATTTGAATTTGAATTCCAAATTGAATTTGAATTTCTGCACCACATGCAATACGTCCAAAAAATTTTAAATTCCCCTCTTAACAGATTTTTGGGGTGTTACATTTTGGGACTTTTACATCCGGGCTCATCGAGGCCATGAGGCCCTCACAGATCTCTGCGAGCAGGTCGCAGCCCTCCTACCGGGTTATGCACCGCAATAGGATGCCATTAGCGCCACACTGATAGAGATCCCCTTCTACCAGTGTGTATCTCTTAGCCAACCGAGCGATCCGTTCAGCGGATACACGTTCATCGGGAAGGAAATTATCTTTCAAGTAGTCCCGGATCTCCGTGATCCATGCATCGGGACCTACTTAAGCATTTGGATATTGAGCACCGTGTCGCACGGAGCCCCCAGTGACGCTTACGATCCTTCGCAGGCGCCATAGTAACATGGCCGCCGGGACCGCCAGCTTCTAGGTGCTCGTCCCGCCCTCTTCGCCTGGCTCGTCCGGCCAGGCGGTAGGTCGCAGCAACTTCCTTTCAAATACCCACTCAGGCACCGGAGCCCAAGTGGAAGCCTTCGTTGACAGGTCGTCGGCTATTGTGTTATTGGAACGGGGAACATGGCACAAGTCCAAGGATAAGAAGTCCTTCTCCAACTTCTGTACTTGGAGGAGATAAGCTGCAAGCTGTGGGTCGTTGCAACTACACATTCCCTTGACTTGCTTGATGATCAGCTGAGAATCGCCCTTGACCAATAACTGCTGGGCGCCGAGGGATAGCGCGGTTTTCAACCCAAATATGGAGCCTCATACTCCGCCATGTTGTTGGCCGCCTTGAATTCAAGTCGCACCATGTACTTGAGCTGCTCTCCAGTTGGTGTAATGAGCAGAACCCCCGCTCCGGCACCCTACTTCCATGAGGAGCTGTCGAAGTAGAAAGTCCAGTAGGGCCCAGTGAATACCGGAGCCCTGGGCTCTAGTTCACCGATGTCCTGGCCCCCTGGCTGGCATGGTGGTGGAGTCCACTCCCACAAAGTCAGCTAACGCCTGGCTTTTCACCGCATGGATGTGACACCCGGTTCCGAAAACAGAACAAAGTTAATGCATATGTGTGCCCAGGATGTTCATCACACATACACATGTAATCCACAAAATGAATTCAGAATATAACCACAAATAAATAGTGTTTAAGTGCTTTATTACATCGACTCATTGTCTCAATCATGAATTTCTAACTTATTCTTGCAGCAGAAGACTCTAAGCGACAGCGGAAATAACTAAATAGCAGCAGGCTCCATCTTCAACTCCACAGGCATGTTAACGGTAGTTCGCACGCCTAGTACTCCACATGGTCCTCGAAGTACTCTTCTCCTGTTGCGGATGTTTATGTGATAATGCAAGGGTGAGTACATGTCGTACTCAGCAAGCGCGGGAAAAGTATGACATGTAGCTTACAACAAGGTAGGGAATAAAAATTCTCATTGCAGCAAGCAAAATTTATTTTACAAACATGATAAAAACAACAACTATTTATAGGTGAAATTTATCCCATCATAATCAAGTAGTTCAGCAACATTCTCTCATCATAATTCACCATTTATCAAGTCTCAACCAGCCAATAATCTTTCTCAAGTTCATCTCATACTCATAAATATTCATAACCATCTCATATTCATATAACTGAAACAAACTTCATTGTCATGACTCAAAACAGTCCCAAAACCAATCCCAATGACCATACCACAACCATAACGAATAACCATCCCAAGTTTTCCCTCTAATCATGGAAGTTGGCCAGGTGCTTGTGACCAGAAGCACGGCTATCATTATAGTTTTACACTCTGCAGAGGTGGCACCACTTTACCCACAAGTTCGTGATTTCGTCACCCGTCGGCGACTGCAGAACCTCCATTATACCAGTACACAACCGTCGGTGTATGGCCAACAAAATAGCCTTTACAAAGGGGCTACAAGATGTATGGACTCACTGAGGTTTCACCGGAAGGCTCGAATCACCATTCTCCCACCCACGGGCCCCCTCTTGTGCCATGCAGTTCCCAGGGCAGTCCTCTCTCGACTCCAATTGCCTGCACCATCCACGGTCCATAACAAACTAGCAACACACCTAATTTATCAGCTAAGCCACACCTATACTTGGCCTTGTGGTGGCACTGTTTTCCTGGCATATTCTTGCATGAACCGGTCCTTAGATCTACTGCAAGAACCACCATCTCATCCAGCAACATTCACGAACCAAGCTTGCCTAGATCTCCTCGATTCCATGCCCATTAACATTCTCATGATTTTCATCATTATTATTCATATGAGTGCAGTAGCTAGATACGTTTTAATTCAGCTTCCCGCATCCCGTAGATTAAGCGAAGCAAAAAGGAAAAACAACCATACCCGACTCATGAACTTTCCCGGCGACAAGGATGGTTAACAAAACTAGTAAACTCCTATAAAGGGGTGTCCCATCAAGTTGACTCAAGCATACGAGTTTTCGCAAACAAAACAGATTCAAAACATGGGATCAATATGGTCATGGGGCACTTGCCTTGCTCCCGTGGTTCTTGTTGTTCAAGCATCTCGAAGTCTTTATGCTGTAGATCCTTGTAGATGGCCTCTTGAGCTTGTTCTTCTACTCACGATCACGCACATACAAAATTTACAGCAATCAATCAACATGCACAAACTTTACTCAAGATGCAATGGGGTAGATGAATGCAAATCCTATGGTGCAGTTTTATTATCTAGTTTGTACGTGTTCTTGAATGTTTCAATGGGCTTTTATGGGGTTTTGTGATGAACAAGGGTGCTTGGGATAAAGTGTGGACGTAGTGATGATCTTGACTCAAGATCTAGATCAATTCCACCGTCAAAAAATCGATCAAAACACGATCTGTCCACACGAAAAAGTTTCTGTTCGAAGGGGACGAAGAAAACGGATGCGAAAAAACAGCGAAGACGTCGTAAGATGGGTAATAGGGACCTACCTCACTCCCTCCTTGGTGGCAGAGCCTTTCTTCTAGCATTGGCAGCAGCGGGGAACTTTTCTAAAGAAGATTATGGCGGGACAGATCGTCGGTTCTTTTCCGGTGACGGCAAGGCATGACGGGGCTCGACGACGGGGCTCGCCGGCAGGAGCTCGACGGGGGGGATCGATGGCGGGGCTCAACGGCGGGGCTCGACGGCGGCTGAACTCCGGCGAGGGGGGGTCCAACTCGGCGAGTTGGGGGCTAGGGCCTCCAAGTCGCTGACTTGGGGGGGGGGGAAGAGGGGGGAGGTGGGGGGGCTGCGGCCAAGGGGAGGGGGGTTGGGTTCTATTTATAAGGGGGGGGGGGAATCCTACTCCAATTGGAGCAAAATCCTAACAAACTTTTCCCCAATTGATTTGGTGCGGCAGCAATGTGGGGGAAATTCCCCATGTGGGGAAAATTCCCCTTTTTTGGGGAATTGGGGAATTTGGAGGATTTGGGGAAATTTTGGGGAAATTGAAAATAGCTCATTTCAGCTATCTTTTTCCCATTCCTCACCATTTCTATGTCACTTACTCCATTTCTACATTCCCCTCTCCATTTCTATGTCCTATTTCTCTATTTCTATATGCCCTTCTCCATTTCTATGGTTCCTTCCTCCATTTCTATGGTCGTTTCTCCATTTCTATGGTTCTTTTCTCCATTTCTATGGTTCTTTCCCCATTTCTATAGTTCTTTCTCCATTTCTATGGTTCTTTCTCCATTTCTACTTCTTTTATAATGCTTCTCTACATGAAAAATGTATGCAATGCTTGGAAATGAATTTGATGGGTGTTACAAACCTACCCCCCTTAAACTGAATCTCGCCCTCGAATTCTGCCTTGAGGTCTTCCTCACGCTCCAATGTAGTTTCGGCTTCCGTGTGATGGCTCCACTGTACCTTGCACCAACTGATTACTTTGTTCCTTGTGACCCTTTCCTTCAAGTCCAAAATTTTGACGGGGTGCTCCACGTAGGTCAGATCCTCTTGAAGCTCCAGCTCATCCATCGGTACTTGTTCTTTCGGTACTCTTAAGCACTTCTTGAGTTGGGATACATGAAATACGTTGTGCACGTCGGAGAGGTGTGTTGGCAGCTCTAGTTGATAGGCTACTTCTCCTCGCTTGCCCAAAATCTTAAATGGCCCGATGTAGCGAGGTGCTAACTTGCCCTTGACGTTGAACCGTCGTTGGCCTGGATAGGCGATGCTTTAAGATACACGAAGTTTCCCACTTCGAAAGCCAATCTCCTTCGCCTATTGTCCGCATAACCTTTTTGTCATGATTGAGCGGCCTTCAAGTTTTCACGTATCGTTTGGACTTGCTTTTCAGCGTCTTGCAGCACTTCAGGCCAAACACTTGGCTTTCTCCAGTCTCATTCCAGAACAGCAGCGTTCTACACCGTCTACCATACAATGCTTCGAAAGGTGACATTTTCAAGCTGGCTTGATAGCTGTTGTTGTACGAGAATTCAGCATATGGCAAGCTCCTATCCCAACTACGCCCATGTTTCAAGGCGCAAGCTCTCAACATGTCTTCCAAAATTTGGTTTGTCCTCTCAGTTTGCCCGTCGGTTTGTGGGTGATAAGCAGAGCTGAAATCCAGTCGTGTACCCATAGCTTCATGCAGCTTCTTCCAGAACCTAGAGGTAAATTGAGAACCTCGATCCGAAACTATCCTCTTCGGAACTCCATGGTGACACACGATTTGCTCCATATACAGCTCGGCTAGTTGTGCAATGCTGTACTTGGTTCTAACAGGAAGAAAATGGGCTGTTTTTGTCAATCGGTCCACGATAACCCAAATAGAGTCATAACCTGATTGAGTACGTGGCAATCCAACAATGAAATCCATGCTGATGTCTTCCCACTTCCACTCGGGTACTTTCAATGGCTGCAACAGTCCAGCGGGTCTTTGATGTTCGGCCTTCACCCATTGGCACGTATCGCATAAGGCAACATATTCAGCTATGTCCCTTTTCATACCATCCCAACAATAGCAAGTTTTCAGGTCCTTGTACATCTTTGTACAGCCAGGGTGTATGGAATAAGGTGAGTCATGTGCCTCCTTTATTATTGTGTCGCGGATGTGCTTCACGTTAGGCACACAAATCCTTTTTCCTAACCAAAGCGTGCCTTTCTCATCTTCCTTGAAATACTTTTCTATGCCTTGTCGGATTCTTTCCTAGATTTCCTTGATTTCCTCATCTGTTGCTTGGCCATCTCGTATCTCTTGTTCCAGCGAAGAGTTGAGTTCTATCACTTCCATCTTGTTCAAGAACCCGAGATGTAACCATTCGAACTCCTTGCGCAGCTCGGGTGGCAGCTCCAGAACCGTGAGTTGGTGACATGCTCCCTTTTAGCTCAACGCATCATCTACTACATTGGCCTTTCCAGGATGATAATTGATTCCAACATCATAATCCTTGATGAGGTCCAACCATCGACGTTGCCTCAAATTCAGATCCGTTTGCATGAATATATACTTGAGGCTTCTGTGGTCCGTATAGATCTCACATCAGTGGCCAAGGATATAATGTCTCCAAATCCTCAATGCGTGGGGTAATTCAGCTCGTGTTTCTTTAGTTGTCTCGATGCATAGGCTACCACTTGTCCTTCTTGCATGAGCACACATCCAAGCGCTTGTCTTGATGCGTCACAATATATGTCGAAGCTCTTGCTCACGTCCGGCAATACCAAAACTGGCGCTGTGGTTAGTCTTTTCTTGAGCTCCTCAAAGCTTTCTTGGCACACTGGTTTCCACTGAAATGCTTTTCCCTTCATTAGCAATTCAGTCATAGGCTTCGCTATTTTGGAGAAATCCTTGATGAACCGGCGGTAGTACCCATCCATCCCAAGGAAACTCCAAATATCTCTCACATTTTGCGGTTGGTTCCACTTTGAAACATCTCCCACTTTTCTGGGATCAACTGATACTCCTCCCTCGGAGATGACGTGGCCTAGGAATGATATCTCCTTTAGCCAAAATTGACACTTGCTGTACTTGGCACACAATTGATGCTCTCGCAGTTTCTGCAACTTCAATCTCAAGTGTTCTTCATGTTCTTCCTTGCTTTTTGAATACACCATGATATCGCCGATGAAAACCACGACAAACTTGTCCAAGTACTCCATGAAGACCTCATTCATGAGGTACACAAAGTATGCGGGTGCATTCGTTAACCCAAAAGATATAACGGTATATTCATACGAACCATACCTGTTCGAAATGCAGTCTTGGGTATGTCGTAGGGCTTAATCTTCAGCTGGAAGTATCCCGACCAAAGATCAATCTTGGAGAAAATTCGGGCACCTTTCATTTGGTCGAACAGGTCCTCTATACGGGGCAGCGGGTATTTATTCTTGATCGTCACCTCATCGAGAGACATATAATCCACACACATCCTTTGGATCCCGTCCTTCTTGTCTATGAAGAGCACGGGGGCTCCCCATGGTGACGAGCTTGGGCGTATAAAACCCTTTTCTAGCTGCTCCTGAATTTGCTTCTTAAGTTCCACTAGTTCATTAGCGGGCATCCTATACGACCTTTTCTCTATAGGTGCAGTTCCAGGTACTAAATCAATGGCAAATTCAATGTCCCGGTCAGGTGTCATACCTGGAAGTTCTTCTGGGAACACATCTGAAAATTCTTGAACTACCGGAATGCTTTCTAATGTTGCTTCTTCGATGTGGTTCAATGCTGCCTTCTCGGTTGCCAGTTGGGCTGACTCGAACTCAATACGAGTACCGTGCTCATTTGTCAACTGCACGCTCCTCTCAGCACATTGAATCACTCCGTTGTGCTTGCTTAACCAATCCATTTCAAGTATTATATCAATCCCTTGGGAATCCAAAACAATAAGGTTGGCAAGAAAGTCTACCCCCCTTATTTTAAGTTTTACTTTCGGATATACTATATTAGTCCTCATCTCTCCACCGGGAGAATTAGTCAACATAGTGTGTTTCATGTGTGATATGGGCAGATTATACTTGGCAACATACTTGGATGATATGAATGAATGTGATGCTCCAGAATCAAATAAAACAGTGGCTGGGTTGGAGTTGGCAAGGAACATACCAATCACGACGTCCTCAGCTTGTTGTGCTTCCTCAGCGGAGACATGATTCACGTTACCACGAGCGTAGTTCTGCTGTCCACGGTTACCTTGATCAGCTCCTCCGTTCGGCCGTGGGTTCTGCTTAGGCACGTTGCTTGGCTGTCCAAGGCCTTTATTGGGGCACTGACTTGCAAAGTGTCCCGCCTCTCCGAATGAAAAGCATGCTTTGTTGCCCAAAACAGAAGGAATGTTGGGGCGAGGCTGGTTTTGAGCATAGGTACCCATGTTGGGACGGGGCGCAGGAGGCAAAGGCATACGAGGTACTTGCATAACAGGACGTTGCTGCGGTGGTTGATTAGGATGAGGTGGATTTGCAGGGCGGAAAGTAGAAGCGGACGAGCCATACTGTGGTGCAGCTGGTGGCATGAAACAGGGACATACATTGCTCCCTTGTGGCTGGTATGGCATCTTCCTCTTGCCCTCTTGCTCGATCTCATGGATCTTGCTCTCAACCACTATAGCTTTGTCAACGAGCTTCTGGAAGTTTGCATAATCGTTGTTGAGCAGCTGAACTTGGATCTCATTGTTCAATCCTCTCATGAACAAGTATTTCTTCCTTTGATCCGAGTTGACATCTTCTGGAGCATACCTTGAAAGCTGCGTGAACTTGTTGAGGTACTCATTCACGCTCTTCCTTCCTTGGCAGAGACCTTCAAACTCTTGCCTTTTAAGCATCATGACTCCAGCAGGGACGTAATGAGAGTGGAAACTCTCCTTGAATTCAGCCCAAGTGATAGTCTCCTGGTTGACATGAGCATTGCAAAAAGCGTCCCACCAGTCAGCGGCTGCTCCCATAAGTTGGTGCGATGCGAAGAGAACTTTCTCCCGATCATTGCACTGAACAATAGCAAGCTTCTTTTCCATGGACTTCAACAAATCATCAGCCTCCATGGGATCATTATCTTGTGTAAAAGTAGGCAGCCTAGTCCTCATGAACTCTACCAATCTGTTGTGAGCCGGCGGTGGTGGCGGTGGGGGTGCAGGAACGGGGTTAGGATTGTTGTTATTGTTGGCTTGCAGCTGTCCCAATGTTTGTATCATAGTTTGCATGAGCTGGTTCTGCATAGCCATCAACAGTTCAAGGTTGTTTGCATCAGCCCCGGGGTTAGCATTTTCAGGAACTTCAACGTTGCCATCCTCTTGTGGTTCATCGTTGCCTCGGGCGTTCCTCCTTTGACGGCTGGCATTTTCCCTCACCATCTGTGAGAGAGAGTAGAGTAGAATAGAAAATAGAAGTTTAGATTGATTCCCCCCAACTATATGCATCAAGGTGTATGAACTAAATATCTTCTTTTATTAATTTCAGCCTATATGAGGATGTGAACAAGTGCCGAAACATATCACATCTCTCTACTATGTGTGGATGTGGACATTCGCCGAAGCGTCCCACAACTCACATCAGCACACAAACCAAGCAATCACAAAAGTTCAACACACCACTCTTATTCAAGCTACTACGATCTAAACGTTCCTATTACAGCTTATTTAATGGGAATTCTAAACTTAATCATGTGAACCGGTGCTGTTCTCGCCGTGTGACGGGGGTGGTTCATACATGGGCGCACGCCATGGTGAGTCGGTTGTCCATGTAGGGTTAGATGAAGCTGGTGCTCCATTTTCTCCCGCATTGGCACGAGTCTCCTGTTGTTTATCCAGCAAATAGAGCTTCTTGCAGAGGTAACGGATCTCTTCTTGTGCGCTTGCGTAGCTATTTCCTAACTCCACGAGCAATCTCTGAGACTTGTCAGCAGCTTGTAGGTTGGAAAGGGCTGTTACATGGGGTCCAACGATCTCCCTTGTACCACTCTTCCGACACGGGTGCAGCTCAAAAGTGGTGCCCTCAAGATGCTCATGGAAGGCGTAGCACAGTCTGGTGAGTGCTTCCCATGCAGCATCATCGATAGCTTCTGCCCTTGTAGCTCTCCATGTGGGTGTGAAGTGCCTTGTGACCTACCATTAGATAGGATGGTTACATCAGCCTTCCACTCTTCATGTCCGTGACGAGGGACTTTCTTGAGGAGATACTCCGGGTATAAGCTGCAGCAATCCAGAAATTCTTTGAGCTCCCTGGATGCGTGTCCTCCTTCCATTCCATCGGACCGAAATTCTTGAACTGAATGGGTGGCCCATTCATCACCTTCATTATTGGTCTCAGCAAGGGGTGGCTCCTCCTCGGGTTCATCTCCTCCCTTCACAGTATCATGAGGCTCCACGGGGTGTAAGCCCGCGTGAAACTCCTCCTGAGGTTGAGTACCAATGCTGTTCTTGTGGATCATCCTCCATATCGTCTTCAAATGGTTCCACCTCTTCCGGATCCTCTTCCTCATGCATATAGCTATTGACTTCATCTTCATCATGAGGTTCCGTCTTCACTTCTTCCCAATATGGTCCATCGGACACCTCAATGGGGTTAAGGGCACTCCCACGTGGTGGTGGACGAGCTCTTATGCGTGCTGTGCTCCTGGTCACCGGCATCTATAAATAAGACATGAGAAACTTTAGAGAAGGAAGAAATAACTACAAAACTTCAGAAACTATGGAGCAAGGAAGCAAAAGTGTTGCTGTCCAAAAGAAGAGAAAAGGAGGGGCTGAAAATAGCACTTTGCGGTGGCTGAGTTGACAAGGTGCAGCAGCAAGCAATTTTTGAAAATAACAGTTTAGAGGGGTGTGCCTATGTGTTTTAGAGTGTCCATTCTACCTAGGCTTGCGTCCTATGGTCAACGTGGCTCTGATACCAATCTATGACACCCGGTTCCGAAAACAGAACCAAGTTAATGCATATGTGTGCCCAGGATGTTCATCACACATACACATGTAATCCACAAACTGAATTTAGAATATAACCATGAATAAATAGTGTTTAAGTACTTTATTACATCGACTCATTGTCTCACTCATGAATCTCTAACTTATTCTTGCAGCGGAAGACTCTAAAGGACAGCGGAAATAACTAAATAGCAGCAGGCTCCATCTTCAACTCCACAGGCATGTTGACGGTAGTTCGCACGCCTAGTACTCCACATGGTCCTCAAAGTACTCTTCTCCTGTTGCTGATGTTTATGTGATAATGCAAGGTTGAGTACATGTCGTACTCAGCAAGTGCGGGAAAAGTATGACATGTAGCTTACAACAAGGTAAGGAATAAAAATGCTCATTGCAGCAAGCAAAATTTATTTCACAAACATGGTAAAAACAGCAACTATTTCTAGGTGAAATTTATCCCATCATAATCAAGTAGTTCAGCAACATTCTCTCATCATAATTCACCATTTATCAAGTCTCAACCAGCCAATAATCTTTCTCAAGTTCATCTCATACTCATAAATATTCATAACCATCTCATATTCATATAACCGAAACCAACTTCATTGTCATGACTCAAAACAGTCTCAAAACCAATCCCAATGACTATACCACAACCATACTGAATAACCATCCCAAGTTTTCCCTCTAATCATGGAAGTTGGCCAGGTTCTTGTGACCGGAAGCACGGCTATCATGATAGTTTTACATTCTGCAGAGGTGGCACCACTTTACCCACAAGTTTGTGATTTTGTCACCGGTCGGCGACTGCAGAACCTCCATTATACCAGTACACAACCGTCGGTGTATGGCCAAGAGATCAGAAAATAGCCTTTACAAAGGGGCGACTAGATGTATGGACTCATTGAGGTTTCACCGGCAGGCTCGAATCACCATTCTCCCACCCACGGGGTCCCTCTTGTGCCATGCAGTTCCCAGGGCAGTCCTCTCTCGACTCCCATTCCCCACGCCATCCACTGTCCATAACAAGCTAGCAACACACCTAATTAATCAGCTAAGCTGCACCCACACTTGGCCTTGTGGTGGCACTGTTTTCCTGACATATTCTCGCATGAATCGGTCCTTAGATCTACGGCAAGCACCACCATCTCATCCAGCAACATTCACGAACCAAGCTTGCCTAGATCTCCCTGATTCCATGCCCATTAACATTCTCAAGATCTCATCATTATTATTCATATGAGTGCAGTAGCTAGACACGTTTTAATTCAGCTTCCCGTATCCCGTAGATTAAGCAAAGCAAAAAGGAAAAACGACCATACCCGACTCATGAACTTTCCCAGCGACAAGGATGGTTAACCAGCCTTGTAAACTCCTATAAAAGAGTGTCCCATCAAGTTGACTCAAGCATACGAGTTTTCGCAAACAAAACAGATTCAAAACATGGGATCAATATGGTCAAGGGGCACTTGCCTTGCTCCCGTGGTTCTTGTTGTTCAAGCGTCTCGAAGTCTTGGTGCTGTAGATCCTCGTAGATGGCCTCTTGAGCTTGTTCTTTTACTCACGATCATGCACATACAAAATTTACAGCAATCAATCATCATGCACAAACTTTACTCAATATGCAATGGGGTAGATGAATGCAAATCCTATGGTGCAGTTTTATTAATCCAGTTTGTACGTGTTCTTGCATGTTTCAATGGGCTTTCATGGAGTTCTGTGGTGAACAAGGGTGCTGGGATCAAGTGTGGACGTAGTGATGATCTTGACTCAAGATCTAGATCAATTCCACCGTCAAAAATTGATCAAAACATGATCTGTCCACACGAAAGAGTTTCTGTTCAAAGGGGACGAAGAAAACGGATGCGAAGAAACAGCAACGACGTCGTAAGATGGGTAATAGGGACCTAGCTCACTTCCTCCTTGGTGGCAGGGCCTTCCTTCTAGCAATGGCTGCAGCGGGGAATTTTTCTATGGAAGATTAGGGCAGGACAGATCGTTTGTTCTTTTCCGGCGACTGCGAGGCGTGACGGGGCTCGTTGGCGGGGCTCGATGACCGGGCTCGACGACGGGCTCGCCGGCGGGGCTCGACGGCGAGGCTCAACGGCGGGGCTCGACGGCGGCTGAACTCCAGCGAGTGGGGGGATCCAACTCGGTGAGTTGGTGGCTAGGGTCTCCAAGTCTCCAACTTGGAGGGGGAGGAGGGGGGGCTGCGGCCAAGGGGGGGGGTTTGGGTTCTATTTATAAGGGTGGGGGGGAATCCTACTCCAATTGGAGCAAAATCCTAACAAACTTTTCCCCATTGATTTGGTGCGGCAGCAATGTGGGGGAAATTCCCCAAATGTGTGGAAAATTCCCCTTTTTTGGGGAATTTGGGAAAAATTTGGGGAAATTGAAAATAGCTCATTTCAGCTATCTTTTTCTCATTCCTCACCATTTCTATGTCACTTACTCCATTTCTACATTCCCCTCTCTATTTCTATGTCCCACTCTCCATTTCTACATTCCCCTCTCCATTTCTATGTCCCATTTCTCCATTTCTATATGCCCTTCTCCATTTCTATGGTTCCTTCCTCCATTTCTATGGTCTTTTCTCCATTTCTATGGTTCTTTTCTCCATTTCTATGGTTCTTTCTCCATTTCTATAGTTCTTTCTCCATTTCTATGGTTCTTTCTCCATTTCTACTTGTTTTATAATGCTTCTCTACATTAAAAATGTACGCAATGCTTGGAAATGAATTTGAGGGTGTTACAATGGAGCGGTAAGAAGTCCAGCTCAAAGTCCGCCAACTCTGCAGCCCATTTAGCTATGTTTCCAGTGGCGTTGGGGCTGTGGAGGACGGTTCTCAGTGGGTACGAGGTAACCACTGAGATCTTGTGAGCCTGGAAGTAATGGTGGAGCTTCCTTGATGAAACGAGGACTGCATAGAGCAGTTTGTGCACCTCCATATATCTTGTCTTGGCGTCATGGAGGACCTCACTGATGAAGTAGACCGGACGCTGGATGGTTCGGACCCTCCGTAGGGGTTCAAACCGTCGTCTGGCAGAGGTCCGGGACTCGGGGGTTCCTGGCCCACGGGCCCGGGACTGCACTCTTGGAGCTCAGACCCAGGTGCACGCCTGTAGCCGGGTCCAGATGGCTGGGGCCCGTCTGTTTCTTCTTGGAGTGGTCCAGGACTCTGGGGCCCCTGGCCCCCTGGTCCGAGACTGCATTCTTGGAGGTCGGACCCAGATGCACGCAGGTTGCTGGGTCTAGATGGCTGAGACCCGACTAGTTCTTCTTGGGGAGGTCCGTGGCCCGAGGCCCCCAGGCCCCCGGGTCCGGGACTGCATTCGAGCTTGGACCCAGATATGCATTGATCATCAGGTACGCTTGTTTGGGGCCTGATTACTTCTCCTTCCAAGAGATTTCTTGCGGAGTCTGGGCCCTGGGGCGTCAGACCGACGGCGTGGAGCCTTTTCTGGGACTTGAGATCGATGGAGTTCTGGCCGCTCTACGATCAAAACCATGCTCATGACCTCTGTTGTGGCAAGCGATGTAGAGGAGTAGTGGCTCGCCTTGTTCAGGGGCCACCATGATGGGCAGCGTTTTGAGGAACTTCTTCAGCTCCTGAAATGCCTCATTGGCCTCCTCGTCCATACGAATGGACCAGTTTTGCGCAGAAGCTTGAAGAACGGAAGAGCCCGCTCGGCCAGTCTAGATATAAACCGACTGAGCGCGGCCAAGCATCTGGTAAGCTTCTGCACGTCCTTGATGTGGGCAGGGGGCCGCATCAGTTCTATCGCCTTAATCTTCTCTGGGTTAGCTTCGATCAATCGGTGTGAGACTAAGAAACTGAGCAGCTTCCCGGCAGAGACCCCAAAGACACATTTGTATGGGTTCAACTTTGTGCGTGTGGAACGCAGTCTGTCGAAGACTAGGGCCAGGTTGTCGAGCAGAGATGCTTGCCACTTGACCTTTACTATGATGTCATGGACTTAAACCTCGACCAGGTCCCGAATGAGGTTCCCAAACGTCTTGTGCATTGCACGCACAAAAGTAGGGAGCACATTCTTAAGACCATAAGGCATGGACACATAGCAGTCTAGACTGTCTACTGTGATGAAGGCAGTGTGCTCTTCATCTTTCCTAGACTTAGGTATTTGGTGTAAAGCTGAATATGCGTCTAGGAAACACTGTAGATCACAGCCAGACATAGTCGACTATTTGGTCTATGCGGGGGAGAGGGAACGGATCCTTTGGACATGCCTTATTGAGGGTGGTGTAGTCGATGCACATATGTAGCTTCCCTCCAGCCTTGGGGACGATAACAGGGTTGGCCAACCATCGTGGATAGTGGACCTCTCGGATGAAGCCGGCGTCGAGCAGCTTCTTGATTTCCTCAGGAATGAAGTCTCGCCGCTTGATGTATTGCTTCCGAGGCTTCTGTTGGACCGGCCTGTCATCGGGGTGGATCTTCAGCTGGTGCCCAATCACCTCCCTGGGGATCTCGGGCATTTCCGATGGTTGCCAGGCAAACACGCCGACATTGGCCCGGAGGAAGGTGATGAGTGCGTCATCCTATTTGCCTCCCAGAGGGCTGAATCCAACAAAATTTGGTTCACTTGATTTGGAGTTTCCTAGCCAAAGTTATGTGGGTTTGAAGTTGAACTAAATCCAAAAATCGGGGAAATGTTTAAATTGCTGCACGTGGGACCGGGGCGACGTGTCGGCTTCTCAGTGGCTAACACACGGGGATACGGGGTTTTTCGCGCGCCGCCACAACTGATCCGGATCCACGGAAGATCCAGTCCGGCTCAATACAGTGGCTGATGTGTGGGACCCACGCCATCTTCTTCTTCCCCTCGCTCCTGCACGCGCCCGCGCCTGAGCTCGCTGGAACTTGCTCCTCCGGCCACTTCCCATGCTCTAGGTTGCCGCTAGGCTCTAACCCGACAGAAGGAGCACTCCAGTGAGGTTTCCCCACACCGGCCGTGGCTCCTACCTAGCTCGCGACGACACAGCGGCTCACACCGACTCCGGCGACGTTGCCCACCATCTATAGCCCGCCAAACCATGCGTTTACAAGCTCTACAACACCTGTGTGACAGGTAGACGCTAGACTTGCACTTGGTTTAGCTCGGAAAAGGTCCTAGGTGAGCTCTCACCGTGCGCCCGACGGCTTCCGCCATTGTTGCCGGTAGTAAAACTAAAAATAGGTTGTCTACCAGGGTTTTCACGCTAAGATTGCGAAGGAAAGTTGTTCACTACGGAGTCTAGCTCGTGTAGGTGCAGTTTGAGGATCTCTATACAATTATGGAACGAGAATTTGGCGAATCCATACCCGAAGGTCGGTCTGCGCCGAATGGAAGGAAAAGACGAAATTCGTCGCTGGTGATCAACCACTCGGGCTATGGTTCGGGGTGAGCAACACGAATTCCTAACACGTCCCGGGATGCCTTAGCTTGGGCATGACACGTTCCCGTTTGGGCTGTCCACGGGAGCCCGAGGTGCGGAAGAAACTTAGGTCACAGGAAAATCTTTCGGTATTGGTCGAGAGCAACCGGACTCAGCTGGTTCCTATGACGGGAAACTAGGAGGAGAGGCTCTAGTACCATTTTGCAGCTCGGAAGGAGTGTGGGTGCGGTGTTGGCCGGTTCCTCGATCGAACCCGAGAGAGCGGCGACGAGGGCAGCGTTTCTTGTGCGAGGGAGCAGAGGAATGTGTGAATTGCCTCTTCCCGGCTCGGCCTCGAGGATAAGAGGGGGGGAATGTCAGCTGAGCGGGGGCGCAGTCCGAGCAGGAGCTGGCAGCGGCGTCCGCCTCGGTGGCGACCCCAGCAGCGGCCCGAGAAACCGAGCCCCAGTAGTCTTCAATCGGTTGATCACAGGAGAGACTGACATGAGGGCCCCACTCCCATTTTAACCTCTGAAATTCAATTTTTCCTACTGCTCTAAACAGTAGTGCCCCTAATACCCTTTGAAATTTGAATTATTCACCAAATGCCCATTTGAACTGGGTACAATTCAAATTGTGAAGTGTTTGACTATATTCATAGCACATATGCAGTTTAAAATTCAAATTGAATTTGAATTTGCTTAAATTGGCTCATGTTAAGATCAACTCCAAATGGAGTGAAAATTGGTGTGTGAGCTCAGAAAAATGTGCTTAGTATGAATATGAATCCCACTATTGAATTCATGGGGTGAAAGGAGTTTGAATTTGAATTTAAGTTTAAACTAGCCTCTTTCAAATTATGCCCAAAAATACCTCAAATAGGTTTTGGATTTGGGTGAAATTTGGCATGAGCATTCCTAGCAAAGTGTATGAGTTTTTCATATGCTCAGCCCTTATAGGATGCATGTGGGAAATGCCACTTTTGCATTTTTGTGAGTTTATCCTCTAATGACTATGTTGATGGTGTTTACTTGCTCTTCAAAGGTGTTCATAATTTTTACTCAAATGAGATGAGTGTGGTGTGATGAACACTTTGATTGTGTGTAAAAACTTAGGCCCTTACATTCCACCCCCCCCCCCCTTAAAAGAATCTCATCCCGAGATTATAAGGTGAAAAATGCGAGAGAGGACGGTGGAAAATTACCGTACGCGCGACGCGAAAAAGTCAAGGTAGTTAGTGCGAAGAAAACATTCGCTCTCCCATGTCGCCTCATCTACAGAGTGATTACTCCATAGAACTTTGTAGAACCACAACGTACGGTTGCAGGTCTTTCGGGCCTTTTCATCAATTATCTGAACCGGTTCCTCCCGATAAGTGGGATCCGGTTTCAGTTCTTCAATATCCCCCAGCTGAATGGTAGTTGATAGCCTAAGACACTTCCTCAGCTGAGATATGTGAAAGACGTCATGCACACCGGAGAGTGTCGCTGGTAATTCCAGCCGGTATGCAACTGATCCACATCTTTCTATAATCTGGAATGGACCGATGAATCGGGGTGCCAACTTTCCTCTCACCCCGAATCTGGTCACACCCTTCATTGGAGACACACGTAGATACACGTGATCCCCGACCTCAAATTGTAAAGGACGTCTTCTCCGGTCCGCATACTGTTTTTGTCGGGATTGGACGGCTTTTAGGTTCGCTTGAATCAGCCGAACCTTTTCTCCGCATTGTTGACAAGATCAATCCCGAAGGTGACCCTTTCGCCAGACTCACACCAATTCAGCGGTGTGCGGCATTTTCTCCCGTATAGCGCCTCGTAGGGCGCCATCTTGATGCTGGCTTGGTACCCATTGTTGTACGAGAACTCGGATAACGGTAAGTGATCATCCCAATTCTTACCGTGGTTGATAGCACAAGCTCGTAACATGTCTTCTAAAATTTGATTTACCCGCTCTGTTTGCCCATCCGTCAGCGGGTGCTATGCTGAACTATGGATCAGTTTTGTCCCCAATGAAGCATGTAGCTTCTCCCAAAAACGAGACACAAATAAAGTGCCCCGATCCGATATGATGGTGTGGGCTACGCCCTACTACCATAGGATCCGTGAGATGTACAATTCAGCATGCTTCTTGACATTGTAGTTGGTGTTAACCAGGATATGATGGGCAACCTTGGTGAGCCGGTCGATGATCACCCACACGGAATCATGTTTCTGAAATGTGGTGGGTAAACCGACGATGAAGTTCATGCTCACGTCTTCCCACTTCCAGGCAGGAACGCCCAGTGGTTGTAGCAGTCCCGGTTTTCTCATGTGGTCTGCCTTCACCCTTTGACATGTATCACACTCGGACATGTACTTTGTGATCTCCCACTTCATTCGTGTCCACCAAAACTTGTTTCTGAGTTCTTGATACATTTTGTTGCTGCTGGGGTGAATAGAAAACTTTGACAAGTGAGCCTCATCAAAGATTTCCTTCCGTAACTCTTGGTTAAGGGGTACGACGATCCGGTCTTTGAACCATAGGACGCCGTCTCCGTCTTTCCGGAAACATTTTAGCTCCCCACTGTCTACACGTCTCCGCAAATGCGACATGCCCTTGTCATGTTTCTGAGCCGCTGCTATTTCTTCACGGATGGTGGGGATCAAAGCTAAGTTGTAGAGAGCTCCATGCGGAATCCCATGCAATGGTGGCTCGCTCTCTTCCAACTGTGTGATGGTCCGATTGTTGACGTGTGACTTGCGACTCAGCGCATCTGCCACTACATTTGCCTTGCCGGGGTGATAATGGATCTCTGTTTCGTAATCCTTTATCAACTCCAACCATCTTCGTTGCCTCATGTTCATCTCCTTCTGAGTGAATATGTGCTTGAGGCTTTTGTGGTCGGTATATAAATGCACGAGGTTACCGAGTAGGTAGTGCCTCCACATCTTGAGTGCGAGTACCACGGCAGCGAGCTCTAAGTCATGAGTTGGATAATTTTGCTCATGGTTCCTGAGCTGCCGTTACCCATACGCGACCACCCTTCAGTCTTGCATCAGCACACATCCGAGCCCAATGCCGGATGCATTGCAGTACACATCGAATGGTTTTGTTGTGTCTGGCTGCGCCAAAACCGGTGCTGATGTTAAGTGCTTCACTAATGCCTTGAATCTTGCTTCACATGCTGGACTCCAAACATATTTTGTAGCCGTCTTCAGTAGCTCGGTCATAGGCTTGGTAATCTTCGAGAAGTTTGGAATGAACCTCCGATAACATCCCGCGAGTCCGAGGAAACTCCGTACCTCATGAACAGTTCTCAGGGACTTCCAATTCAGCACTTGTGTGATCTTACTCGGGTCTACAGCGATGCCAACCGCTGAGATAATATCCCCGAGAAAAGATACTTGCGATATCCAGAATTCGCACTTGCTGAATTTCGCGTATAGCTTGTGATCCCGCAGCCTTTGCAAGACTATACGCAGATGCTTCGCGTGTTCTTCCTCCGACTTGGAATATACCAATATGTCCTCGATGAAGACCACAACAAACTTGTCCAGCTCCGGCATGAATACCGAGTTCATCAAGTACATGAAGTGAGCTGGAGCGTTGGTGAGACCGAAGGACATGACCAGGTACTCATAGAGCCCGTACCTCATCGAGAAAGCCGTCTTCAGTATATCCTCAGCCCGTATCTTAATATGATGGTACCCTGATCTTAAGTCCATCTTGGAAAAGATCTTTTCTTCGACCAACTGATCAAACAACATGTCGATCCGTGGCAACGGGTACTTGTTCTTGATGGTTACGGCGTTTAGTGGACGATAGTCCATGCAAAGCCGCAACTTCTCATGTTTCTTCTTCACAAATAATGCTGAGCAACCCCATAGCGAGGAGCTCGGCCTAATAAAACCCTTCTCCAGCAGGTCTGTTAACTGCGTCTTCAGTTCTGCCAATTCCTTTGGCGCCATCTTGTACGGCCTTCGGGATATTGGCATCGTTCCCGGTGTAAGTTCAATCTTGAACTCCACCTCTCGATCAGGCGGCATCCCCGGTAAATCATCCAGGAACACGTCTGGGAACTCAAGGACTACTGGAATGTCTTTCAATCTGATGCTGGTGGATTGGTATACACTTGGAAGTTTTATTTCTGGAGTGTCCAGAAATAATGAATGCAACTTGTGCACTTCTAAGTGCAAATGCACTATCCGGAGGACGGTGTCTAAAACAGCGCCGTGGCAGGTTAACCACGACATCCCTAGGATGACATCGACCTTTTGTCCCTCTAAAACTATGAGAGATGTAGGGTATACTCTACCCTCTAAGCATAATGGCGCTTTTGGAACCATCATGCTTGCTGAAATTTTCCCACCTGGTGAACAAATCAAGTATGGACTTTTGGTGGGTAGTATTTGCAAGCTGTATTTAGCAATAAAATCTTGGCTAATGAAACTATGCATGGCTCCTGAATCAAAAAACACTATGGCGGGATGCTGGTGGAGTTGGAACATACCCGCAAGGATTGGCTCCCCCTCCAGCACGTCCTCTATGGCGAGTTGGTGGACGGTGCCGGGCTTAGGATTTGCCCGCCGCGCATTAATGGGGTTCTGGGGCTGATTCCTCCCCGGAAACTGTGGTGCCACTCCGCCACCTTGCCTCTCGGGACAGTTGTTGGCGAAGTGTCCTGGGCGACCGCATTTGAAGCATGCGGCTGATGACTAGCCCGTGCTTGGGGGACGAAAGCCCGGCATGCGCTGCTGAGGTGCAAACGCACGCGGCATCGCCCGCTGCTGCTGTTGTTGCTGCGGAGGTGGTGCCGGTAGTCCCGGCCTGAACGCTGGTGGAGAATATGGCCAACTGCGGAATGGCATCTGCCTCTGTGGTGGCTGACAGCGTTGACCCGATGGTGAGCAATACACCATCCTGTATTTTTGAGAAGGACCACCTCCCTCTCCGCTGCTCTGCGGCGCGCTTCGCTTCTTCTCCACCACTGCTAACTCCTTGCCAGAGTCCTCCTGAACAATCGCAGCATCAATAATGTCGTTGAGGCTGCCGCGATTGAACACTGCCAGCTTGTCCTTCAGGAGCGGGTTAAGCCCCTGGTAAAAATGGTCCCGCCGCTTCTCGTCAGTATCGGCGTGATATGACACGTAGAGCGCGAGCTCATTGAACGTCCTGGAGTATCCCAGTGTGTTCCTGCTTCCTTGCTGCAGGCGAAGGAACTCCTGCATCTTTCTTTTCATAAGACCCGGCGGTATGTGGTAGGCACTGAAGGCCGTCCGGAACTCCGCCCAGGTCATTACTCGCTCGGTGGGTTGCGAGGCACAGAAGTTTGCCCACCAAGCGCTTGCGGACCCTTGAAGCTGTTGGACCGTGAACTGAGTCTTTCGCTGCTCACTCACTTGGAGCAGCCCGAACTTCATCTCCATCGTGCGGAGCTAGTTGTCCGCATCGAGGGGTTCATCCGCCCTTGAGAATACCAGATGATGAGTAACCAGAAAGTCAGAGTAGGAGCTTTGTTGGCCCACCTCACGATCTTGACGCCTCTCTGGTCGAGACGTATTTGCAATAAGAGTCTGCAGCAACTCCTTGTGCTGCTGATGAGAACCCACCATAGCAGCAACGATGTCAGCCAATGTAACCGTTGGCGGTGGCGGTGGGGGTTGTTGCTGTTGCTGCTGTTGCTGCCCCGAGGAATCCTTGGGAGGCTGTTGGGAGGCATCTCCCCCCTGACTAGAACCCCCAACTTCCAGGTTGGCACGAGTGCGAGTCATTCTGAAATTCAAAACAGCAGTGATCAGCACATGTCATTCTTAAAATTCCATATAAAAACAGTAGGTATTGAAGTGAGACATGAATAACTTGCACAACAATCACATATATTGATAAAGCATAAACTTTATACAAGATACATTATTCTCGGGTCTCCGAGAAGTCATGTTCATGTCGTCAGTACCTATACATATACTACTATCGACACGACATGTCACTGATTACAAAAGTTTTTATACATAACCCTCGTTGCCCTACTTGGCAACTGTAACCCATTACTCGGAGTAGAACTCGACCTCCTGTGGGTCGTCCTCCTCCGCTACCTCCGCTGGAGGCTCCGGGTCCATGACCTCCTCTTCGGGTTCAGGTTCCCACATTGCCGGGATATCCAAAACCACGGGTACGGCACCTACCAACGGTAGGCCCACTACCTGAGGTACGAGGTCTTGCAACGCATGCACCTCATCCATTGCCTGGTTGTAGTCCTCTTCCCAGCCTTGCCCCTCCTCAATAGCGTCATCACGCTCTTGAGTGAGGACCTCATTTTTCTGGGTCAAGGCCTGCACTTGCTGTTGTAAAGCCGTGATGTCGATGCGTCTTTTCTTTTTCGCCTTCTTCAGACGATGCAACTGATTATGTTGTTCGTTCAGTGGCTTTATCATCAGAAGGAGAACATTTCGGAGTGCGCTGTGAGCACTCTCGAAATGGTCTCCAAGGCAGGTACTCTCCTTAAGCTTCACGGCAAGACAATTCGTATGGACAGCTTGGGTGTCCATCACAGTCTTCCCTGCCCTAAACTGGAGGCTGAGGTTCGCCTCCGCGGGGTTGTACCTTGGGCAACCCGGATCTGTTGCCTCCAAGTACCTTTCCCTCCACACGTGATTAGCTCGCCCCTCCACCGGGACCAGCACGTATGGAGTGCCCTCCATCGCTCTCACGTGTAGCTGGCAGAAACGCGGCATGGTGTCACGTGCTGCCACCTGCCACATCTCCTCCGGTTGTCTTCCCCTCACCGTGACGGTGAATGGTGCCCAACCGGGTGGCGTAGGTCCTGCTGGAACATCGACATGGATGGTCCATGTCCTGTTCCCCTCCTCGCCTTCTTCCTTGGTGTAACACCCTCAATTTCATAACCATGCATGCATTCATATTTCATATAGAGAAAACATTTTTAATGAAGAGGAAACAGAGAAAGAATCAGCAAGATAGCTAAAAAGAGCCAAATCCAGTTCGCCGAGGAGCACCGTAGACACTTCCCGCGGCCCGCTGGCCACGTGGCGCCTTCGGAGCTAATCCCCGTGGAGGGGGAGAGGTCCGCCGCTAACTGGCCACGTGGCAGGCTCGGAGCTTGCCTCCGCGGAAGGGGCAAGGTCCAACCCCGTGGGACACGTGTTGCTCCCAAAGCTAGCCTCTGCGGAGGAGCGAGGCCAGCCCTGCAGAAAATGTGTCGCCTTCAGAGCTAGTCACTGCGGAGAAGCAGGAGGTCCAACCCACGGGACACGTGTTGCTCTTGGAGCTCGTCTCCGAGAGGTCCGGCCCTGTTTGACACGTGTCGCTCTCGGAGATCACCTCCGAGACGTCCGACACTACTGAACACGTGTCATCCTCAGAGCTCACCTCCGAGGAGAAGGTCCCGATGGACACGTGTCATCCTCGGAGCTCACCTCCGAGGAGAAGGCACTGCTTGACACGTGTCGTTCTTGGAGCTTACCTCCGGGGAGAAGAGAGGTCCAATGCAGTTGGACACGTGTCAACCTCGGAGCTCATCTCTAAGCAGAAAGGAGATCCAGCGCTGCTAGGACACGTGTCACTTCCTGAGCCACCTCTAAAGAGAGGGGAGGTCCGGCACTGACACGTGGCACTCTCGGAGCTCACCTCCAAAGAGAGGGGAGATCCGGCACTGACACGTGGCGTACGCGGAGCTCGCCTCTGAGGAAGAGGGAGGTCCCGACCCACCAGACACGTGGCGCACGCGGAGCTCGCCTCTGAGGGAGAGGGAGGTCCCGGCCCGCCAGGACGCGTGGCGCACGCGGAGCTCGCCTCTGAGAAAGATGGAGGTCCCGCCCGCCTAACACGTGGCGCAACCAGAGCTCACCCCTAAGGAAAAGGGAAGCCCAGGCCCCCGCTGGACACGTGGAGCCTCCGGAGCTTATCTCTGCGGAAGGACGAGGTTCTTAAGCGGTTTTGCCCTGTGCACGAGCGCCCGATACAGAAGAAACCGACACAATTTCTTCCATGATTGATATCGCACCAAATCTATTGAAGATAAGTTGTTAAGATCCAAACACAAATCAAATAGGACTCTTATTTGAAATCCAATCGGAGAAGGACTCTTCTTTTTCCGGTTATAAATAGAACCCAAAACGCCCCTTGGCCCACTACAGGATTCCTGTCAACATACGACGGCTAAAACCGTCGTATATAAAGCCGAAGCCGTCGTATATAGTTTATATACGACGGCAGTTGTTTATATACGACAGTTTGCGGCCGTCGTATATAATTTGTCGTATATATAGTTATATACGACGGCCGCTTATATACAACGGCCGGTTTCGTGGACTTGGCCCAGTGGACCAGGGCCTTTATATACGACGGCTGGGCCCAGCGGCTGTCGTATATAAGCCTTTATATACGACGGCTGGGCCCTGGCTGTCGTATATAAGGTCTTATATACGACAGCCGCTGGGCCCTGGCTGTCGTATATAAGGTCTTATATACGACAGCCTGGCCCCGCCGTCGTATATAATTTAGGCTTATATACGACGGCCCTGTATAGCAGCCGTTGTATATAAATTATACAGGCCGCCGTATATAAGCTTTTCCATTTTTTTAAAAAAAATAGAAAACGGCTAACCTGGCTCGATGGCCAGCTACACATACAAAGACAACAAAAAACAGTTTGATATATAAATTCACAACAAAGTGCAATAGTACACATCGACAATCACAAAGTCTGACACAAATGAAAACAAAATCACAAATCTATTGATTACTAGCCCCTCCACTACCTCCGGGAGCGAAGAAGTCATCCTGCCGCGGCGAACCTGGCGCCCTTAGCTGTGGCGATGGAGTCTGAGCCTCCGTCCCTGATCCCTGCGAAACAAAGTGACATGTACAAGTTTACAATTGTTTTTCTAGTTTCATTAGGATTCTTAGCGGTTGGGGCTTCCACTTAATGTAACTTTCTTTTTATACCTGTACTCCAGGAAACTGCTCCTGTGGTGGCGACGGCTCCAGCACGAACGGAGGTGGCTGCCACAACGGTATCTGGATTTGCTGCCCTTGCTGTCGAGCTAGCGCCTGCCATTTCAAACATTATAATTTACAAAACTAATTGAAATGCAATGTAATTAAACTATAATTGTATGTTTCTTACTTCCATTGCCGCTTGCATCTGTGCCATATAGGACGCATGGTACGCCATGGCAGCCCTGTTGTTCTCTCGCTCTCTCGCCAAGGCCTCCTCCTGCCGAGCCAAGCTCTCCCGAAGCGCCATGACTTCGATATCTCTCTCGGTGACACGGCGGCTGGAGGAGCCTGCAGCCGAAGACTGCGAGGAGCTGCCTCTCGCAGGTCGTGCCTCCCTAGAGTTGACGACTCCAGAGAATATGGCAAGCCTAAAAAAACGAATCAATTCAAGGTAAAATTAAATAATCTTGAATTGAAAACAATGAAAGTAAATGAATTCACCTTCCGTGTGCTTTTCCACCTCCGCTTGCATACGAGGCTTGAGGGTCGATGTTCGGGGAGTTTTCCCAGTCGAACCCTTCACCGTGTATCCTCACAGCCTCTTGCCCATACCTAGTCTGAAAAACAATGAAATTGTGTAAGTTCAACAACATATATAGTGTCAAATAATTTCAGAGGTCATGAAACTTACCAGGCGCTCCGCTGCGTACTGACTACACTGCTCCGGCTGAGAAGGGTCAGCGTGACCTCTCCTATAGACCGCAGTAGCACTCGGTCGCACGCCGGTCTCCTTTTCGTGTGAACATATGTTAGTACGAACAATACTACATTATGAATATAATAAAAACTACCAAGAAACTTACCATCCGTTTAGCCATTCGCACAAAACCTTGGACGCCCATACCGTGCTTCCCTGAGCTCCCTCTGGCATCTCGAGCCTTCTTGGACTTAGCGATGAACTCATCGCTAGCCCAATACCTGCAAAGGGCTCGGTAATCTTCAGTTCGTCCCTGTAACCAAGGGACACTAACCTGCACACATGCGTAGTTCATTAGGTGTTACTTAGCAATATTAATATGAACAATTTAAAGATTACGCAACCTACCTCTGCGTATTGCTCCTCCGTCAAGTACGTGTCGGAGGCATCTCTGAACGACCCAACCTCGTGGTCGTGGAGCTTTAAGTAGTCGTTAACTACTTGACTCCGAGCGTTCGAAAGCATTTGCATAACAAGCTTCCGAGCGTTTACTTCGAACACGGAGCGGGCGTGATCCATCTGCTCAGCCGGGTCCTCAAGGCGGTACCTGAGCTGTAGGAAGCCAACACAGTTCGACATATACGCACGTTAATATTTGAAGGAACATAAAGAATTGAAACTTCAAATATTTATGAAAGTTACTTACCCAAAAATCTGCCCACACGACTCCCTGTAGGTTGTCGTTCTCCGGGTGAGGAACGCGCGCGTAGTCGTCCCACGACGTAGCTGCACGTCCATCAATCGCACCGGGGTAGTGCAGACGCACTAAGTTCCCGATGCAACCGTTCACCGTCCTGTGGTGTTTCTGCCCGTCGTACGAGAGGTCCTCCCAAGAACTAAAAAGTTGTTTGTTAAGTCATTAAGTAAGATCATAGTCTTTGAGAACAAATAGAAATGAATACTTTAGTAATGTGTTACCTGTCTCCAACCGGACGAATAATTACCGGCTCTCTAGGAATAGGTGGAGGACCAACAAAGTTACTCCTCCTCGTGCGTCTCCTCCGCTGCGGCACCACGTCTGGTGACCCAGAAGGCTGGTCACCGGACGTGTCCTCAGGCTGGTTTCCCTCGGGCTCGCTGGGCAGACTACCCTGGGGGTGGCTGCCGGAGGGCTGGCTACCAGAGGGCTCGCTGCCCGAGGGCACGCTGCGCTGCGTACCCGTCTCCTGAGGTGCCGCTCTGGCCTCGGACTCATAGTCCGAATCAGACTACAATGGTAAAGTAAGTAAGCTAAATTGAAAAAGTGATTTTAATAATTTTGTGCATTGTAGAAAAATTTATATCTGTACGCTGCAAACTGACAACCCTGTCCCGCAACTCTGGACACGCACTTAACAGCTGAGTGCGTCTGCTCCCGCTGTAAGTGGAACCGTAGAAGTAGTCGTCCCTCTCCTGCGAGGGGAGGAAACCCCTCACACTCGGCGCCTTCTTCCCCTTTGAACCCTTTGAACCCTTGCTTGACGACATCCTAATCAGTTTAAAAAGTAATTACTCCTAATCAGTTTCAAAAGTAATGTAAGCAATAATTAATGTCACTTTCATTTAAAAGAACATTACTCGTAATCAGTTTCAAAATTCATCAACATCATGATCATCAACATCGCGATCTGTCGTCTTGAGCTGTTTACGTTTCCGCTTTCGCATTGTAGATGTCTCTACATCTGCAACGTCTCCTACTAAGTTATCGAGTCCTGCACCAGACTCGACGATAAAAGAGTCTGGCAACTCTTCATCTTGGTAAACTTCTTCAATGTCTCCACTATCATGATAACCATCATCTCCAGGAGTATACAAGCGCTCACGAGGATTCACTTTATATACCACCCACCAGGTGCTAAGCTTCTTACATGGATAAGGTAGATAATACACTTGTTCCACTTGATGTGCAAGAACGTATGTATCTAAACCTCGTAAGCGTTCGTTGTGATTCACTTCCACCATGCCAAATTGATTTTCTCGAGTTCCATGATTGTTATCAAACCAATCACAATCAAATAATACCACTCGAAGTTCTTTATTGCCAGCGAAAGTAAATTCCAGAATTTTGTTAATGATTCCATAGTAATTGGTTTCTTTCCCTTGTGAGTCGATTGCTCTCATCACAACTCCGCAATTTGATGTTGCTGCGAGAGGACGAAGAGTTTCGAATTGAGTTGTACGGAATCGGAAGCCATTTACGTCATATCGACCATAGCTTCTAACTTTCACTAATCCATAAGATAGTTGTCGTAAATCTTGATGGATGTCTGTGTTCGCTAATACATAAGCTCGAAACCAGGATAAGAAATTTGGCCCTCCATTAATTCCAGCCCGTCGCATCGTTTCTACTTGCTTTCTCGTTGGTTGATGCTTATGTTTCCAGTTTTGGTTGTGGAACTCACTGTACATACAAAACACATGCCATCGACATTAGCATACATGTATTGGTAAATACAATAATCATCATAAATGTAAGAGAAACACTTACTCGAAATATTTCTCCATGCCATCGATATTAGCATACATGTAGAGTAAAGCAGCAGTCCTTTCTCCTTCAGTAAAATCGTATGATGTGCTGCTGCCAACAGTAGTTCCCCTCGATTCAAAAATAGAGAGATCACTAACTGGTGGTTCGTCATCTACATTGTATCGCATTGCCGAAGTATTGACATTGTTTTCCTCTGCAAAGTAGAAACTAGAAAAGTAACCTACTTCCTTTAGAGTAAATGCTTCGGCAATGCACCCTTCAACCCTTGCTCTGTTGCCAACCATAGTTTTCAAATATCTCAAAGCTCTTTCAATATGATACATCCATCTATATTGCACAGGACCACCAACTTTTGCTTCGAATGGAAGATGTATAAGAAGATGCTGCATTGGATTGAAGAAACAAGGAGGAAATATTTTTTCCATCTTACATAAAAGTACAGGTATCTCCTTCTCTAACTTCTCCATCATGTCTTTCGTTATTTCTTTAGCACATAACTGCCTATAGAATAATGATAGCTCAGCTAACACCTTCCACACCGCATCATCCAGGTATCCCCGAAACATAACAGGTAAGAGTCTTTCCATTATTATATGATAGTCATGACTCTTCAACCCAGTGAGCTTTCCTGTTTTAACATTCACGGCTCGTCTCAGACTAGCAGCATAACCATCTGGGAATTTCAAAGTTTTCAACCATTCCATAACTTGTTTCTTTTCATTAGGTCGAAGCACGAAAGAAGCACGTGGCTTACCACCGCTTTCAGAGAGCTCAAGAGTAGGTCGATTACAAATCTCGGCCAAATCCTTTCGAGCCTTTAAGTTGTCTTTCGTTTTGCCCGTGATATCCATGCACGTTCTTATGATACATTCGGCCATGTTACGCTCCTGATGCATTACATCAATATTATGCATCAGTATCAATGACTTCACATATGGTAGCTCCCAAACTCCACATACATGAGTCCAGTTGTGAACATTTCCGTAACCTACAAAGAATCCAGGGCGAGCTTCATCAGGGACTAGTGAGTCCAACACATCGGATACTTCACACCCGCTTAGGCGTTTAGGTGGTTCCTTAGTGACAACAGTATTTTTTCTGAAGACATTCCTCTGTTGCCTGAATGGGTGGTTTCGAGGAAGCCAACGCCTATGACAACCAAAGTAGCTTATCTTGCCACGGTATGTAAGTCGAAAACACTCTGTGTCAGACGCACATATGGGACACGACAAACGACCATGTGTGCTCCATCCAGAAAACATGCCGTACGCAGGGAAATCATGGACAGACCACAAATAAGCAGCTCGAAGGTTGAATTTCTGCTTCTTGTAACAGTCATACGCTTCAACTCCAATCCACAACGTTTTCAATTCTTCAATCAATGGTTTCAACATCACATTGATACGTGATCCCGGATGATCTGGTCCTGGTATAATGAGGCTAAGAAACATAAACTCGTACTTCGTACAAAGAGAAGGTGGTAGGTTGTACGGAATAACAAAGACAGGCCAACAGGAGTATGGTGTGGCATTTGTACTGAAAGGTGAAAAACCATCCGTCGCTAACCCGATGCGAACGTTTCTCGCATCACTAGCAAAAGCAGGATCAAAAGAGTCCAAAGACTTCCATGCATCACCGTCCGACGGATGAGTCAACACATCTTTGTTCTCACGCACACCTTCTTTGTGCCATCTCATGTGTCTGGCAGATCTTTTAGAAAGAAACAGCCGCTTCAACCGAGGTGTCACAGGCAAGTAACACAATTGCTTATGTGCAACTTCTGTCATTACTTTATCACCATCGTCATTGACAACTTCGACAAGCCTCGATTTTCCACACTTTAAACAATTCTTCTCTTTGTCATGCTCTTTCCAAAATAGCATGCAGTTATCTGGACACACGTCAATTTTTTCATATTTCATACCCAGTCCAGATAGTAATTTCTTTGAGTGATACATATCTTTGGGCAGTTTATGAGGTTGTGGAAGAGCATCGCTGATAAGTTTCATCATATCATTGTAGCAATTATTAGAGAAGAAATACTTAGATTTGATTGCCATAAATCTGGTCATGAAAGTAAGAAGAGTCATTTCAGTATGATCATGCAACACCTCTTCAGAAGCTTTCAAGAGATTAAAGAATGCGTCTGCCTCATTTGTGGGCGGATCCTCCGTTTGTATATCTTGTAACATCTCATCGATCCTGTCAACACCCGGACAATCATCATCATCTACATGAACGGCTCGAGGAGCAGACTCACCGTGGAAACTCCAGACCTCATAATATGGCATGTAACCGTTTTTGCACAAGTGTAATGACAATGTCATTTTGTCCAAAAACTTAGTATTCCGGCATTTCGCACATGGACAATGAACTTTATCGGTCGTAGACAACGAGAACACTCGATCAATAAAGTCGTCTGTCCCAGCATACCACTCATCTGAGTGACCAGTTGCCTTGTTCCAACCGGTATACATCCAACTACGGTCTTCACTCATGTTTAACTCTGCAGTTTTAAGTCAAAGAATTTATAGTTAGTTTATTATTTATTTATATTACGAACCTATATCTATTGGAAAGGATAGGTCCTAAACCCACCCAAGAGTGACCGAGATGAACATGCTTATAACAAGACACGAGGTCTAGATTCAGACGAAATTTCGGCAGCATAACCCCGCTGTTCTCCAACTGCACGTCCAAAAATGGAGCAGCGGAGAACATTTGGGTGACGCTGTCGAAACTACGTCCAAATCTAAACCCCGCGTCTCATTATAAGCATGCCCTCTCGGTCACTCCTAGGCTGTCCAAAAAGGGACAATTCCGAACCTACACGCCTCACATGCGTAACACATGTGAGACGGGCTGGTTCGAAACGGGTGACGCATATTGTAAAGGTTTACGTCAATCTTTCATTTTTGAGTGATTTCAAAGAGAGAGAGGAAAGAACAATAGAGAGAAGGAAAGAACCATAGTTGTTAAGGCATTGCTTAAGCGGTAAGACGCCTGGGGATCGTAAGGCGTCCCATCGCCTTAGATCCCGGCGTAAGGCAGGTGAATACGGCAGCGGCGCTTGCACACAAGGGAGGCGGCGGCGGCGCCCGCGCACAAGATCTTGCGTTCGTATGAGGTTGAGCGCCGGCAGATCCGCGACAGCCGGTCAATGGAGGCCGACGAGTGCCGGCAGATCGGCAGTCCCGCGGCGGAGGAGGCCGGGGCGGCGGCCGGGGGGGCGGCCGGGGCGGCGGCGGGCGGGCGACGGGCGAGCGCTGGCTAAGCCGCGGGGGGGGGGGGGGGGATGGGAGATCAGAGGCCAAACGCCGCGGGGGGGGGGGGAGGGGGGGTAGGGCGAGGCGGCCTAGGTTGTTCACATCGTGCTTTTGTAGACGTATACGTTACCACTAAATGGGTTGTATCGGGCCCTAAGCCCATTTATGTACATATAGTACTTTTAAACACTCAAACAATCGAAACAATAATCAATTAAACTATTAACTCATATGCATTAATCATCTAAGCAATTAACAACTCATCTAAACAAACATAATTACCGTAGTTAACAAACTTATCAATTCTAAGCAATTAAAAAACACCTAGCTAGCAATTCAAATAAATATGGGCAATAATTAAACCTAAGCATATCAATTCATCTAAAGCTAAGAAATTATCCACCTGTCGGGCGGGGTGGCGGCCGGGGCGCCGGCTGTCGGGGGCGGCCGGGGCGCCGGCTGGCGGCGGCGGGCGGGCGGCGGGTGGCGGCCGGGGCGCCGGCTGGCGGGCGGGGGGCGGCAGGGGCGGCGGCCGGGGCTGCGGCCGCTGGGGCGGCCGGGGCGGCGGCCGGGCTGCGCCTGGCGGGCGGCGGCCGGGTGGCGGACGAGGGGCGGCCGGGGGGGGGGGCGGCCGGGTGGTGCCTGGCGGGCTGCGGCCGGGTGGCAGGCCGGGGCGCCGGCTTGTGGGGGCGGCCGGGGCGGCGGCGGGCGGGCGACGGCCGAGCGCTGGCTAAGCCGCAGGGGGGGAGGGGGATGGGGGATCGGAGGCCGAACGCCGCGGGGGGGGGGGGGGGGGGAGGGGGGGGGTAGGGCGAGGCGGCCTAGGTTGTTCACATCGTCCTTTTGTAGACGTATACGTTACCACTAAATGGGTCGTATCGGGCCCTAAGCCCATTTATGTACATATAGTACTTTTAAACACTCAAACAATCGAAACAATAATCAATTAAACTATTAACTCATATGCATTAATCATCTAAGCAATTAAGAAATCATCTAAACAAACATAATTACCGTAGTTAACAAACTTATCAATTCTAAGCAATTAAAAAAACACCTAGCTAGCAATTCAAATAAACATGGGCAATAATTAAACCTAAGCATATCACTTCATCTAAAGCTAAGAAATTATCCACCTGTCGGGCAGGTGGCGGTCGGCTGTCGTGGGCGGCCGGGGCGGCGGCGGGTGGCGGCCGGGGCACCGGCTGGCGGGCGGGGGGCGGCCGGGGCGGCGGCCGGGGCTTCGGCCGCTGGGGCGCCGGCTGGCGGGGGTGGCCGGGGCTGCGGCCGGGGCTGCGGCCGCTGGGGCGGCCGGGGGGGGGGGGGGGGGGGCGGCCGGGCGGCGCCTGGCTGGCGGCGGCCGGGTGGCGGCCGGGGGGCGGCCGGGGGGTGGCCGGGCGGCGCCTGGCAGGCGGCGGCCGGGGGGGCGGTTGGGGCGGCGGTGGGCGGGCGGCGGCCGGGCGCGGGCGGGCGGCGCCCGGGCGCGGTCGGGCGGCGACCGGCGGCGGTGGGCGGGCGGCGGCGGGAGGCTCGGGCTCGGGTTGGCGCGGGCGTGAATGCCCGCGCCGACCCGAGCCCCCGCGGGTATATAAGCCTTATTTACGACGGCCACAACATGGGCTGTCGTAAATAAGGCTTATTTACGACAGCCTCGGTGTGGCTGTCGTATATAACTGCTATATACGACAGCCTAGGGTTGGCTGTCGTATATAACTGCTATATACGACAGCCTAGGGTTGGCTGTCGTATATAAGAACTATATACGACAGCCATATACTTATATACGACAGCTTCGGCTGACCGTCGGATGTAAGTTTATATACGACAGCTAGCCGTCGTATGTTATACTGGCTATCGTATGTTGCCCTGTTTCCTGTAGTGGTCGTACCATATATTCTCAAGTCGATGACTTAGAGGCCCTAGCCCCCAACTCGTCGAGTTAATTCCCTTCGCCGGAGTTCAGTGGCCGGAGACCGCCGACGAGCTCGCCGTCGCTGGAAGAGAGCCTCGACAATCTGTCTTGCTAGGAGGAAGACCCCGAGACCAAGGAGAAGTGAGGTAGGTCCTCGTTACCACCTTACGACCTCATTGCGGTTTTCTTCGCATCTGTTTCTTCGATCCCTTTGAACAGAAGCTTTTTCGTGTATAGATCACGTGTTCATCGGTTTGATCTAGATCTTGTGTCCAGATCATCACCACGTCCGCACTTGATCTTTACACCTATGTTCATCGTAAAAACCCATGCAAACCCATGCAAGCCATGCAACAACACGTACAAACGGATCTAATAAAACAGCACCATAAGACTAGCATGCATAGGCACCATTGCATCTTGAGTAAACTTTGTGCATGATAATTGATCTCTGTAAATCTTGTATATGCATGATCGTGAGTAGAAGGACAAGTTCAGGGAGCTATCTACGACGAGCTACAACAACAAGACTTCGAGATCCGTGGGCAACAGAAGCCACAGGAAAAAGGAAAGTGCCCCTTGACCATATGGATCCCATGATTTTGGAAAATGTTTTGTTTATGAAAACTGTGTATGCTGAGTCAACTTGATGGGAAACCCTTTTATAGGAGTTTACTAGTTTTGTTAACCACCCTGGTCGCTAGGGAAGTTTATGAGTCGGGTATGGTCGTTTTTGCGTTTTCTTCGCTAATCTACGGGTTATGGGAAGCGATAGAATGTTTCTTGCTACTGCACTCATGAGAAAATGGTAATGAGAACTTGATGTTAATGAACATGAATCGGGGGAGATCTAGGCAAGCTTGGTTCGTGGAAGTGGTAGAATGATATGGTGGTTACTTGCCGTAGATCTAAGGACCGGTTCATGCGAGTACATGCCAGGAATACAGTGCCACCACAAGGCCAAGTATTGGTGCAGCTTAGCTGACTAATTAGGTAAGTTACTAGATTGTTATGGACCGTGGAAGGCGCGGGGAATGGGAATCGAGAGGGGACTGCCCTGGGAACCACATGGCACAAGGGGGGCCCGTAGGTGGGAGAATGGTGATTCGAGCCTGCTGGTGAAACCTTAGTGAGTCCATACATCTAATAACCCCTTTGTAAAGGCTATTTTTCGATCTCTTGGCCATACACCGACGGTTGTGTACTGGTATAATGGAGGTTCTGCATTCGCCGACGGGTGATGAAATCACAAACTTGTGGGTAAAGTGGTGCAAACTCTGCAGAGTGTAAAACTATCATGATAGCCATGCTTCCGGTCACAAGCACCTGGCCAACTTCCATGATTAGATGGGATGGTTTTTGGGATGGATGTTTGGTATGGTTATTGGGATGGTTTTTGGTTTGGTTATAGTTTGGTCATTGAGATTTTGTTTCAGGACTGTCGAGTCTTGGTAAAGAGATTGCGACTGTTGAGTCGTGATAATGTGTTTTGGTCTCGGTTATGAGATGGCATTGAATATGAGATGAGATGATCATGAATATGAGATGGTATTCATGAAGAAAAGTTGAGAAAGATAAATGTTCGGATGAGATATGAAAAGTGGTGAATCATGAAAGAGGTATGCTGATGTTATAATTGAAAATATGTTGGGATTACTTTCACTTAAAGTTAGCTGCTATTTTTATCATGTTTTGTGAAATAAACTTTGCTTTTCTACAATAAGCCTTTTTGTTCCATACCTTGTTGAAAGCTACATATCATATTATCCCGCACTTGCTGAGTACGTCATGTAGTCAAACTTGCATTATTACTTCATCATCAGCAACAGGAGAGGAGTACATCGAAGACCATGTGGAGTATTAGGCGTGTGATCTACCGTCAACTTGCCTGTGGAGTTGGAGATGGAGCCGCTGCCGTGCTTAGTTTGCTTCCGCTATAGTTAGAAGACTTTCGCTGCTAGAATAGATTAGAGACTCGTGCTGCAATAGAGATTAATGTAATAAAGTACTTGAACCCTATTCATTCATGGTTATATATTCTGAATTCAGTTTGTGGATTATATGTGTATGTGTGATGAACATCCTGAGCACACATATGCATCAGATCAGTTCCGAGGTTTTCTCGGAACAGGGGCGTCACAGATTGGTATCAGAGCTACCACGGTTGACTGTAGGTCACAAGCCTAGATAGGAATCACAGATTGGTATTAGAGCCACGGTTGACCGTAGGTCGCAAGCCTAGATAGAATTCACAGATTGGCATTCGAGCCACGTTGGCCATAGGACGCAAGCTTAGGTAGAATGCATAGATTGGCATCGAACCACCTTGACCGTAGGGTGCAAAGCCTAGGTAGAAGTCACAGATTGATCACACATTGGTATCACCTAGGCACCCTAAAAACACATAGGACTCCCATTAAATAGAAGCTTGGATAGGAATGGCGTGAATTTTTGTGATGATTGCTTATGTTTGTGTGCTTAGTGTGAGTTGTGGGACGTTTCAGCGTTGTCCATATCCACATATAGTAGAGAGAATGTGAGATGATTTGGCATATATTCACATCCACATATAAGAGTAAATATATTTAGTCCATCCACCTTGATGCATATAGTCGGGGGAAATCACTCCAAACTTCTAACTTCTATTCTACCCAACACTCTCTCACAGATGGTGAGAGAAAACACCGACTGTCAAAGGAGGAACGTCCGTGGCAACCGAGATGATGACCACATCGAAGTTTCTGAAAATGTCAACCCCGAAGCTGGTGGAAACAACCTTGAAAGGTTGGTGGCTATGCAGAATCAGCTCATGGAAACCATGATCCAAACTTTGGGTCAGCTGCAAGCCAACAACAACAACCCCGTTCCTGCACCACCGCCGGCTCACAACTGATTTGGAGAGTTCATGAGGACTCAACCACCTACCTTTGCACAAGCTAATAATCCTATGGAGGCCGATGATTGGTTGAAGTCCATGGAGAAGAAGCTTGCCATAGTTCAGTGCAATGACCGAGAGAAGGTTCTCTTCGCATCGCACCAACTTATGGAAGCAGCCGCTGACTGGTGGGATGCTCTCTACAATGCTCATGTCAACCAGGAGACTATCACGTGGACTGAGTTCAAGGAGAGTTTCCGCTCTCATTACGTCCCTGTTGGAGTCATGATGCTCAAAAGGAAAGAGTTTGAACGTCTCCGCCAAGGCAGGAAGAGCGTGAATGAGTACCTCAACAAGTTCACGCAACTGTCACGGTATGCCCCCGAAGATGTCAACTCGGACCAACGGAAGCAGTACTTGTTCATGAGAGGATTGAACAATGAGATCCAGGTTCAGCTCCTCAACAACAACTATGCGAATTTCCAGAAGCTAGTTTACAAAGCCATATTGGTTGATAGCAAGATCCGAGAGATCGAGCAAGAGGGCAAAAGAAAGATGCCATACCAGCCACAAGGGAGCAATGTACGTCCCCGGTACATTCCCCCAGCTGCACCACAGCATGGATCGTCTACTTCTACTTTTCTCCCTAATCAACCACCGCAGAAACGTCCCGTTATGCAAGCACCTCGTTTGCCTTTGCCTCCTGCACCCCGTCCAAACATGGGTGCTTATACTCAAAACCACCCTCATCCCAACATCCCTGCTGTATTGGGCAACAAGGCATGCTTTGCATGCGGGGAAACATGACACTTCGCGAGTCAGTGCCCGAGGAAAGGTCCTGGACAGCCAAGCAACACGCCCAAGCAGAACCCACGGCCAAACGGAGGAGCTACGCAAGGTAACCGTGGACAGCAGAACTAAGCTCGTGGCAACGTGAACCATGTCTCTGCTGAGGAAGGCAACAGGCTGAGGACGTCGTGATTGGTATGTTCCTTGCCAACTCCAACCCATGTCTCTGCTGAGGAAGGCAACAGGCTGAGCATCGCATTCATTCATATCATCCAAGTATGTTGCCAAGTATAACCAGCCCATATAGCACATGAAATATGATATGTTGGTTAATTCTCCCGGTGGAGAGATGAGCACTAATATAGTATGCCCGAAAGTAAACCTTAAAATAAGGGGGGTAGACTTCCTTGCCAACCTTATTGTCTTGGATTCCCAAGGGCTTGATATAATACTTGGAATGGATTGGTTAAGCAAGCACAATGGAGTAATCCAATATGCTGAGGGGAGCGTGCAATTGACAAACGAGCACGGTACTCGCATTGAGTTCGAGTCAGCCCAACCGGCAACCGAGAAGACAACGTTGAACCACGTCGAAGAAGCAACCTTGGATAGCATTCCGGTGGTTCATGAATTTTCAGACGTGTTCCCGGAAGAACTTCCAGGTATGCCACCTGACCGGGACATTGAGTTTTCCATTGACTTTGGTACTCGGAACTGCACCTATAGCAAAGAGACCATATAGGATGCCCGTTAATGAACTAGTGGAGCTCAAGAAGCGAATACAGGAGCAGCTAGAAAAGGGTTTTATACGCCCAAGCTCGTCACCATGGGGAGCCCCCGTGCTCTTCGTAGACAAGAAGGTTGGGACCCAAAGGATGTGTGTGGATTATAGGTCTCTCAATGAGGTGACGATCAAGAACAAGTACCCTCTGCCCCGCATAGGGGACCTGTTCGACCAAATGAAAGGTGCCCGAGTTTTCTCCAAGATTGATCTTCGGTCGGGATATTTCCAGCTGAAGATTAAGCCCTCTGACATACCCAAGACTGCCTTTCGAACACGGTATGGTTCATATGAATATACCGTTATGTCTTTTGGGTTAACGAATGCACCCACATACTTCATGTACCTCATGAATAAAGTCTTCATGGAGTACTTGGACAAGTTTGTTGTGGTTTTCATCGACGACATCATGGTGTATTCGAAAAGCGAGGAGGAACATGAAGAACATTTGAGATTGACATTGCAAAAACTGAGAGAGCATCAATTGTATGCCAAGCTCAGCAAATTTCAATTTTGGCTAAAGGAGATATCGTTCCTAGGCCACATCATCTCCGAGGAAGGAGTGTCGGTTGATCCCGGAAAAGTGAGAGATGTTCTGAAGTGCTGCCGCAGAACGTGAGGGGTATTTGGAGTTTCCTTGGGATGGTTGGATACTACCGTCGGTTCATCAAGGATTTCTCCAAGATAAAGAAGCCTATGACTGAATTGTTAATGAAGGGTAAAGCATTTCAGTGGACACCAGCGTGTCAAGAAAGCTTCGAGGAGCTCAAGTAAAGGCTAACCACAGCGCTGGTTTTGGTATTGCCAGACGTGAGCAAGAGCGTCGACATATATTGTGACGCATCAAGACAAGGTCTTGGATGTGTGCTCATGCAAGAAGGACAAGTGGTAGAGTAAATGATCACTACACTTTGAAGGATGTGACACTTGTCAAAAATTTGAAATACAACTTGCTTTCTGTTTCACAATTGCTAGATGAAAATCTAGAAATTATTTTCAATAAAAACTGCTGCAAAGTTGTAGGTTCAAATCGTGAGCTTATTTTTAACATGTCTCGATTTGGAAGAGTTTTTAAAGCTGATTTTGATGCGTCTTTCTCTAAGGATAGATGTCTAGTTTTGCAAATGATTCCAAAGATTTATATTTTTGGCATCGTAGACTTGGTCACGTAGGCTTTGATCATCTCACGCGTGTTAGTGCTCTTGATCGCATACGTGGGCTGCCTAAGCTTAAAGGGGACAAAAAAATTGTGTGCTCTTCTTGTAGACATGCTAAGATGGTTGCAGGTTCACATGCTCCTCTCACAATGACCATGACAACTGAACCGGGTCAACTTTTACACCTTGACACCGTAGGACCTTCATGTGTTCAATCCTTCAGAGGTAAATGGTATGTTCTTGTAATTGTTGATGACTATTCTAGATACTCTTGGATTTACTTTATGGCATCTAAGAATGAAGTTTTTAGTCACTTTAGAACTTTATTTCTTAGATTATCAATTGATCACCCAGGATCTTTAAGAGCAATTAGAAGTGATAATGGAACCGAATTTAAAAATCAATCATTTGATCACTTTTGTGCTGAAAATGCAATAGATCATCAATTTTATTCACCATATGTACCTCAACAAAACGGTGTTGTAGAGAGAAAGAACAGAACCTTAGTTGAGATGGCGAGGACTATGCTTGATGAATATCAAACTCCTAGGAAATTTTGGGCTGATGCAATTGCAACCGCTTGTTATGTCTCTAATCGTGTTTCCTTTCGTGCTAAAGCTAGGTAAAACACCATATGAGCTCAGGTTTGGACATAGGCCTAGTGTCACACACTTTAGGGTCTTTGGTTGCAAATGCTTTGTTAAGAAACATGGTAATCTTGATAAATTTGAAGCTAGATCTGTTGATGGCATGTTTCTTGGTTATCCATCTCATACTAGAGGCTACCGTGTGCTTTTACTTGATACTAACAAAATTGTGGAGACTTGTGAGGTTTCTTTTGATGAAGCTAGCCCAGGTACTAGTTCAAATATTGCAGGTCCGGATCCATATCCGCAGGGGGAGAGTATTTTCTTGAAGAAGAGGAAGAAGTGGTGCTGCTGCCCGAAAATTCAGCAGCTAATGACATTGTTCCAGCTCCTGATCTTGATTCACAGCCAGCACCGACGACCACCATTGCTGGTCCAGATCCTCCTCACGTCACAAGATCATATATTTGTGATGAACATGAAGAAGAAGAAGCTTGTGAAGTGTCCACTCCCCTCCGGATTCTCAAAAGTCATCCTCCACAACAAATTATTGGAAGCTTGCATGAACGAGTTACAAGATCCAGGTTTTTCGACCGCAATTCTCATGCTCATTCTGCTTTTGTTGCTTCTTTTGAACCCAAAGATATATCACATGCACTCACTAATGAATCTTGGATTATTGCCATGCAAGAAGAGTTAGAAAATTTTGAAAGAAATAATGTTTGGAAACTTGTACCTCCACCTCAAGGTCACACTTTAATTGGAACTAAATGGGTGTTTAAAAATAAACAAAGTGAGGATGGGGTTGTGGTTAGGAATAAGGCTAGGTTGGTTGCTCAAGATTTCACACAAGTTGAAGGTCTAGATTTTGATGAAACTTTTGCTCCTGTTGCTAGATTAGAAGCCATAAGAATTTTGTTAGCTTTTGCTGCATCTAAAGGTTTTAAGCTATATTAAATGGATGTTAAAAGTGCTTTTCTTAATGGCTACATAGATGAGGAGGTTTATGTCAAACAACCACCTGGTTTTGAAAATCCAAATTTTCCTAATCATGTTTACAAACTGTCCAAAGCCTTGTACGGTCTCAAACAAGCCCCTAGAGCATGGTATGATAGGTTAAAAACATTCTTACTTGAAAAGGGGTTTACCATGGGCAAGGTTGATAAAACTCTTTTTGTACTTAAGCATGGCAATGACTCATTATTCGTTCAAGTGTATGTGGATGATATTATCTTTGGTTGTGCTTCTCATGATCTTGTGTCCAAGTTTTCAGCTATGATGAGTTCAGAATTTGAGATGAGTATGATGGGAGAAATCACGTACTTTTTGGGGCTGCAAATCAAGCAAACTAAGGAGGATACCTTTGTGCATCAAACAAAGTATACAAAAGATCTCCTAAGGCGCTTCAACATGGACAAAAGCAAGCCTCTTCGGACACCAATGGGAACAGCAACAACACTTGAACTTGATGAAGAGTGTGATCCCATTGATCAAAAAGAATATAGAAGCATGATTGGATCACTTTTGTATCTCACGGCATCAAGACCGGACATACAATTCAGCGTATGTCTTTGTGCACGGTTTCAAGCCCCCCCATGTGCTTCACATCGTCAAGCCGTCAAAAGAATTCTCAGGTACTTACATGGAACTCAAGAATTTGGCATTTTTCTTCCTTCTTCCTCAACCGTTACTTTGAAAGCTTTTTCCGATGCTGATTTTGGGGGTTGTAGGATTGATAGGAAAAGTACTTCTGGTGCTTGTCATTTTCTTGGTAATTCACTTGTTGTCTGGTCCTCTAGAAAACAAAGTTCAGTTGCACAATCCACAGCCAAATCTGAATATGTAGCTGCTGCTAGTGCTTGCTCACAAATTCTTTGGATTGTTCAAACACTTAAGGACTATGGGGTTGATCTAGATAGTGTTCCACTGTTTTGTGATAACACTAGTGCCATTTGCATTGCTAAAAACCCCGTGCAACATTCGAGAACTAAGCACATTGACATTAGGTATCACTTTCTCCGTGATAATGTCGAAAACGGAAACATTGTGCTTCACCATGTAGATAACGAACAACAATTGGCTGACATTTTTACAAAACCTTTGGATTTCCCTCGTTTTTGTTACATTCATAGTGAAATAGGGGTTATGCATCCTCATGGCTTAAATTGAGGGAGAATTTTGAAACTTGGGAAGTCTATGTGTGAATCTGAAATTAAAATAATATGAGCATAGTATTTCATGCATATATGACTTTGTGATTCCTTTTTCATGCTGAAAGTTCTTACTACATTACTCGTGTTATACATTTTGTAGTTTTTACCATGTCTAGTAATTGGAATAATTACTTACACTAAATCTGGTCATGGTCAAACTTTCTTGTTGTTTTGAACTTGTTGCATGCTCACAAGTTCTTTTAATCATAAAGAATTAATCAAGTAATCAACTCACATGTTGAGTTTTTATGTTCAAATAAAAAATGAGAAAAGATCAAGAGAATATGCATGCATCGCACTTCTTCTTTTGAGATGGCTTATCATTGCACTTAGATATGAACTTGAAAGGAGTTGTGTATGACTAAAACCATGTCCTTAAGCTTCTGACTGTCAAACGACATAGGCTTGGCTTGGTTGGATAGAATAAGGCTGATGCTGCATATAATCTCTTGCAAATATCATAAGATCAAAATCTGTGCTTTAAATGATAAATAAAATGCAGCAACAAGTGTCGTGCTTTCAGGTCTTGAAATAGTTAAGTTTGTGAGATCATGACTTGCTTAAATTGAAAATTACACTTGATCTTTAGCATGGCTTACACTACTTTATGTATCTCATTGATGTGATAGTGTAAGTTACTTGATAGTATGATTTGGATGAGCTTTGTTTTATATGTATATGTTACAATGTGCTCATAACAAATTAAAATTTCTCTTTTGTACCTTGCTGAATACGTTGTCAAAGGGGGAGAAATTGATCACACATTGCACACATTCACAAATGTTTTGGCACGATTCTTCTCAGGGGGAGAATTTTTGGTATTTTTGTTTTTCTTCTCATTTTATTTCTGATTTACAAAGGGGGATAAATTATTTTCAAAACTTTTCATGTGAATAAGCCAATGTTCGGATTTTAAGTGGTGTTGCCAATGCATTCATCAAGGGGGAGATTGTGAGACCTATATGTGCTGAATACATTGGCTTTGACGATAAAAGTTTTGAATACTACCAAAACACCTTTTTAACAAGGTCCGACTCTAGGTCCGAGCTCCTGCAAGGTCCGAGGTCCGACGTAAGGTCCGACTTGCTTTGTCTAGGTCTGACTTATTTTGGCTAGGTCCGACTTGTTTTTGCTAGCTCCGGTGCTAGGTCCGACTAGCTTTGGTAAGTTCCGTGCTACGTCCGACTAAGCTTTATTAAGCTCCGGCGCTAGGTCCGACTAGCTTTGGTAAGCTCCGGTTCAAGGTCCGGTTAGCTTTGGTAAGGTTCGGAGCTTGATTGCAATGGTTCTGCTTTTAACTTGCAATGTTTCGAACTTGCTTTACTCTTATGGAAAGTTTGCTTAGTATTATTTTACTAAGTTTTTGGTGTGTTTTGGTGGTTATGGCTGATATCATTTTGCTATGGTTTACAACATGCTTATGTGAGGTGCTCACGTAAGATGTTGTAGTTTCGGAACTAACTAGAGTCAAGTCGAGGACTTGTGCTCGGAAGTATTGGTTGTTTATTCATGTGCAGGTGTTGCTTGAGTTCAAGACATGGCTGGTGGCGGGATCCATTGAACTAGTCTTAGGGAGAAGATGAGGTTCAACAACCATGTTCGGGAGGAATTGTGGTTGAGTTGATCGGGAGGTTGCGCAATATGTTTTTGAATCAAGAACAATGCATATGAAGGTATCTTGGACTTCATTGGAAGATGTTTGCACATGTGCAAGGAGTGCATGGACGTGGCTGCATGGTTCCAAGGCATGATGAAGAGATGTGGACGTAAAGAATTGGTCGGAAAGGTCCAAGCGACTAGGTTATGGACTCGGGCTGCGGCTGAGTCGTGTTTGACTCAAATATGGAAAGTTTTGAGTTGGTTATGATAGGATTTCGTGTGGGTCACGAATTTGAGTTGTTTTAGGAATGTTTGGGACGTTCTTAAGGTGTTTGGAAGTCTTAACATTGCTTCTATCTGCGTATAGAAGAGTCTTGAGCAGTATTGGAAAGTTACAGTTTGAATCAAAGTAGGAGTAGGAGTCCTAGTTTGAGTTGAGTTGGCCTTCAGGCTGGTTATATAAGCAAGGGAGGCCAGAGCTTGTGGGACACGACTTTGAGGCTGTTCCTCTGTGTTTTGATAAATACAATTTGTATTCTAAAAGAACTTTTGTGCCTTGTTCGTCCGACTTGTTTCAGATAAGTTTTTCTCGTCGAGTTTCTGTTCAGCACTATCTTGCTTTGGTGGTTTTATCATAACTCGAGTTTTACAGATCCAATTGATGTGATTCTTTTTGGGTTGTCTTCACAACTTGATTATCTATCATCTGTGAAAATTTCACGGTCATTGAATTTGTGGTTTCTAATCTACACGAGTTTCTTTGCAGTATTCCAGAACTGTTTTTCTCGCGTAGGACAGATTGACCTTTGTTCGATCGTTCGATCGTAACTTGAGTTTCTCTCAATGGATTTTCATGATTCTTGTTGTGACGTCTTCATGACTTGATTCTCTACAATCTATACTAGTCTTGTCACAGTTGAACACGTTTAGATTAGTCGCGCACACAGTTTCTTTAACAGATCGGTTTTCTACTGAGGGGTGTTTTGTCGCTTCCGCTGAAAAGTTTTTATCTACCATAGTACCATTCACCTCCCTCTGGTAGCTTTACACGTGTACTTTGATCCTACACGAAGCTACATGGGAGCGTGAGGAAGACCTCAAGGCAGAATTCCCTCATCTATTCTCTACTCTATCGAATCCCGAGGGCGAGATTCAATTTAAGGGGGTAGGTTTGTAACACCCTCAATTTTATAACCATGCATGCATTCATATTTCATATAGAGAAAACATTTTTAAAGAAGAGGAAACAGAGAAAGAATCAGAAAGATAGCAAAAAAGAGCCAAATCCAGTTCGTCGTGGAGCGCCGTAGACACTTCCCGCGGCCCGCTGCCCACGTGGCACCTTCGGAGCTCATCCTCGCGGAGGGGAGAGGTCCGCCGCTAACTGGCCACGTGGCAGGCTTGGAGCTTGCCTCTGCGGAAGGGGCGAGGTCCGATCCCATGGGACACGTGTTGCTCCCGGAGCTAGCCTCTGCGGAGGAGCGAGGCCAGCCCCGCAGGCCACTGCGGAGAAGCGGGAGGTCCAACCCACGGGACACGTGTCGTTCTCGGAGCTCATCTCCGAGAGGTCCGGCCCTGTTTGACTTGTGTCGCTCTCGGAGCTCACCTCCGAGAGGTCCGACACTACTGAACACGTGTCATCCTCGGAGCTCACCTCCGAGGAGAAGGTCCCGATGGACACGTGTCATCCTCGGAGCTCACCTCCGAGGAGAAGGCACTGCTTGACACGTGTCGTTCTTGGAGCTTACCTCCGGGGAGAAGAGAGGTCCGACGCAGTTGGACACGTGTCGACCTCGGAGCTCATCTCTGAGCAGAAAGGAGATCCGGCGCTGCTAGGACACGTGTCACTTCCGGAGCCACCTCCGAAGAGAGGGGAGGTCCGGCACTGACACGTGGCACTCTCGGAGCTCACCTCCAAAGAGAGGGGAGGTCCGGCACTGACACGTGGCATACGCGGAGCTCGCCTATGAGGGAGAGGGAGGTCCCGACCCACCAGACACGTGGCGCACGCGGAGCTTGCCTCTGAGGAATAGGGAGGTCCCGGCACGCCAGGACGCGTGGGGCACGCGGAGCTCGCCTCTTAGGAAGAGGGAGGTTCCACCCGCCTGACACGTGGTGCAACCAGAGCTCGCCCCTGAGGAAAAGGGAAGCCCAGGCCCCCACTGGACACGTGGAGCCTCCGGAGCTTATCTCTCCGGAAGGACGAGGTCCTTAAGCGGTTTTGCCCTGTGCGCGAGCGCCCGATACAGAAGAAACCGACACGATTTCTTCCACGATGGATACCACACCAAATCTATTGAAGATAAGTTGTTAAGATCCAAACACAAATAAAAAAGGACTCTTATTTGAAATCCAATCGGAGAAGGACTCTTATTTGAAATCCAATCGGAGAAGGACTCTTCTTTTTCCGGTTATAAATAGAACCCGAAACACCCCTTGGGCGTACCATATATTCCCAAGTCGACGAATTAGAGGCCCTAGCCCCCAACTCATCGAGATAATTCCCTTCGCCGGAGTTCAGACGCCGGAGACCGCCGACAAGCTTGCCGTCGCCGGAAGAGAGCCCCGACGATCTGTCTTGCTAGGAGGAAGACCCCGAGACCAAGGAGAAGTGAGGTAGGTCTTTGTTACCACCTTACAACCTCATCGCGGTTTTCTTCGCATCTGTTTCTTCGATCCCTTCGAACATAAGCTTTTTCGTGGACATATCACGTGTTGATTGGTTTGATCTAGATCTTGAGTCCAGATCATCACCACGTCCGCACTTGATATTTACACCTCTGTTCATCGTAAAAACCCATGCAAGCCATGCAAGAACACATACAAACTGATCTAATAAAACAGCACCATAAGACTAGCATGCATATGCACCATTACATCTTGAGTAAAGTTTGTGCATGATGATTGATCTCTGTAAATATTGTATATGTGTGATCATGAGTAGAAGGACAAGTTCAGGGAGCTATCTACGATGAGCTACAACAACAAGACTTCAAGATCCGTGAGCAACAGAAGCCACAGGAACAATGCAAGTGCCCCTTGACCATATTGATCCCATGTTTTTGGAAACTGTTTTGTTTGCGAAAACTGTGTATGCTGAGTCAACTTGATGGGAAACCCTTTTATAGGAGTTTACTAGTTTTGTTAACCACCCTTGTCACCAAGGAAGTTTATGAGTAGGGTATGGTCGTTTTTGCTTTTTGCTTCGCTAATCTACGGGTTATGGGAAGTGATAGAATGTGTCTAGCTACTGCACTCATGAGAATAATGGTAATGAGAACTTGATGTTAATGAACATGAATCAGGGGAGATCTAGGAAAGTTTGGTTCGTGGAAGTGGTAGAATGATATGGTGGTTACTTGCCGTCGGACCGGTTCATGCAATTACATGCCAGGAATACAGTCCCACCACAAGGCCAAGTATGGGTGCGGCTTAGCTGACTAATTAGGTAAGTTACTAGATTGTTATGTACCATGGAAGGCGCGGGGAATGGGAGTCGAGAGAGGACTGCCCTGGGAACCGCATGGCACAAGAGGGGACCCGTAGGTGGGAGAATGGTGATTCGAGCCTACTGGTGAAACCTTAGTGAGTCCATACATCTAGTAACCCCTTTGTAAAGGCTATTTTGTGATCTCTTGGCCATACACTGACGGTTGTGTACTGATATAATGGAGGTACTGCATTCGCCGACGGGTGACGAAATCACAAACTTGTGGGTAAAGTGGTGCAAACTCTGCAGAGTGTAAAACTATCATGATAGCCGTGCTTCCGGTGACAAGCACCTGGCCAACTTCCATGATTAGATGGGATGGTTTTTGCGATGGATGTTTGGTATGGTTATTGTGATGGTTTTCGGTTTGGTTATAGTTTGGTCATTGAGGTTTGGTTTCGGGACTGTCGAGTCTTGGTAAAGATATTGCGATTGTTGAGTCGTGATAATGAGTTTTGGTCTCGGTTATGAGATGGCATTGAATATGAGATGAGATGATCATGAATATGAGATGATATTCATGAAGAAAAGTTGAGAAATATAAATGTTCAGATGAGAAATGAAAAGTGGTGAATCATGAAAGAGGTATGTTGATGTTATAATTGAAAATATGTTGGGATTACTTTCACTTAAAGTTAGCTGCTGTTTTTATCATGTTTTCTGAAATAAACCTTGCTTTTCTGCAATAAGCCTTTTTGTTCCATACCTTGTTGAAAGCTACATATCATATTATCCCGCACTTGCTGAGTACGTCATGTACTCAAACTTGCATTATTACTTCATCATCAGCAACAGGAGAGGAGTACTTTGAAGACCATGTGGAGTATTAGGCGTGTGATCTACCGTCAACTTGCCTGTGGAGTTGGAGATGGAGCAGCTGCCGTGCTTAGTTTGCTTCCGCTATAGTTAGAAGACTTCCGCTGCAATAGAGATTAATGTAATAAAGTACTTGAACCCTATTCATTCGTGGTTATATATTCTGAATTCAGTGTGTGGATTTTATGTGTATGTGTGATGAACATCCTGAGCACACATATGCATCAGCTCGGTTCTGAGGTTTTCTCGGAACAGGGGCGTCACACTTGGCGAGGTACTGTGGCATCTCCATGTACCCGAAATAGTGAAGAATTTGCTTCTACACTTCCGGATAACCGCTGCGTTTAGAATAGTGAGATACCACCCACCCGTTCTCCAATTGTCTATCCGCTGTCATCTATAGAAACATATTTGAAAAAGGTTAAATATTCATTCAAATAGTAAATCATTGAGTTATAGCATTAAAACATGCCATTGAACTCATAAAAAATTTGGAAACACAATTCAAACTTAGAACAAATTTGATTGCTGGTCTGCTGCCCAAACTGACAACCCTGACCAGTTTCCATTTCAACCTTATTTAGACCATGCTAAAGCAAAATCAATTCTGGAGCTCAACATCAAAGTTAAAGCTAACTTCAATAGCTTTCCAGAAAGTATTTGCTGGGCCTAAGATCTGTTATGGTTCAAAAGTTATGAGATATAAAATTTGACAGAATGTCTGGAAAAATTTGGACAGCGCCTCCCTGCTTGAGGTACTGATTTGATCCAAGAATTCCAGTTGATTCTACACCACATTTGACAAAACTTTCTGTTACAAAGCTGCAACCCATCTCATGAACTTTCCCGAACTACCTCATTTTCTATTTTTAGATTATTTTGCAGGAAGTTATTGTAAGGGCCTAAGTTTTTGCACACATCCAAGGTGTTCATCAGACCACACACACCTCATTTGAGGAAATAATATGAACACCTTTGAAGAGGAAGTAAACACCATCAACATGGTCATTAGAGAATAAACTCACAAAATGCAAAAGTGGCATTTCCCACATGCATCATATAGGGGCTGGGCATATGAAAAACTCCTACACCTTGCTAGGAATGCTCATGCCAAATTTCACCCAAATCCGAAACCGTTTTGAGGTCTTTTTTGGGTATAACTAGAAAGAGGGTAGTTTGAACTCAAATTCAAACTACTTCCATCCCATGACTTCAAAAGTGGGAGGCATATTCATACTCAGCACATTTTTGTGAGCTCACACACCAATTTTCACTCCATTTGGAGTTGATCTTGACATGAGCTAAGTTTAGCAAATTCAAACTCAATTTGAATTTCAAACTGCATTTGTGCTGAAAATATATTCAAACACTCCACAATTTGAATTCTATCCAATTCAAATGGCCAGTTGGTAGATAACTCAAATGACCAAGGGTAATTTGGTCTCTACTGTTTAGAGCAGTGGGGAAAATTCAATTTTAGAGGTTAAAACCGGAGTGGGACCCACATGTCAGCCTCACTGGTGTTCTAACCGACTGAAGCCACCGAGGCTCGGTTCTTGCGCGCGCCCACGCGATCGCCACGGCACGGCACGCCGCTGCCACCTCCGGGTCACCGATCAGAGCCACAAACCCGACATCCTCAGCTAGTTAGCTTGGAGCTGCCGCCGGCAGCAGCCCGTTTTCACGCTGCCTCATCGTTTCCAGCACTGAGAAGCCAGAGAAAGTCGCCGTACAGCTCCACCGCAACACCCCGCTGTCGACCGGCCAAAGCTGTCCCTTCCACTGCAAGCTAAAGCCACAAAAAGCACCGCCGGTCTTTGCTCGACGTGCTACAGCCCTCAGCTGCTCGTGATCAGCTTCGGTGGAGCTTGTCCGAACCGATCTTCCATTGCTCTGTCAACTCGAAAGCTCCTCCAACTTGACGCCGCTGTCCGAGCAGCTCTAAGCTTCTCCAGCGCGGCAAACGTGTGTCTGAGGTTAGCATCGAAGTCTAGTAGCTCTCCCTGAACTCCCTAGCTCCCTCTTAGCGCCGGTTAGCCGGAATTTCAAATCTTCCGATGATCACCGTATAGACCACCGAGAACCAAAACTTAAAATTCCTCTCAATCACTTGATCACTGGTAATCCTGGTCGAGCTCAAGCTAGAGTAGCACCTCATAGTCCCCTCTGCCAAATCCTAGCGGTAATCATCAACCCAGTGAGCAGAGCACCTGAGTTTGGCCACCGCCGGTGAAAACGGCTCAGGTCGCCGGTGAAGTCTACTTTCCCGGCGATCTCCGGCCAAGAGGAGGGCGGGGTTAGCTTCCCCGTGCCCCAGTGGTGCTTTGTGACCCATTGGTTGATCGTGTTCACCGCTGAGACGAGCTAGCACCGTTGGACCCGAGCTCATGTTCCGCCTCCACCGTCGCTGACTATGTTTCCGGCGATGTCGAGGTCCGAGAAGTTGCCCGGCGTGTGCGCCGTGCTCCAAGGATCACGTAGGAAGAAACCGTGTTGAAAATTAGGCAGTAGCGGCCAACAACAAACCACGCCACTGTCGCTGGGCGTCGCGCGCTCGGGCGCTGGCGGGAGGTAGACGAAGACACTATGCATGGACCCACGTGCAGTGTTTTAAACATTTCCCCGATTTTCAGTTTTAGTTCAAACTTCAATCCCACATAACTTTAGCTAGAAAACTCCAAATCGAGTGAACCAAATTTTGTTGGATTAAGATCTCTGAGATCTTTCCAACAAATCAAGTTTCACTCTAGTGAAAACCCTTATTTCTCCAGAATTAATTCTTCAAAATTTAAATTGTTTATAATTTTAACTGGAGAACCCTTTGAGGAAAATTTTGAAATTTTGCTAGGATGTTCACCAAAGTATCCCTGAGCTACCATAAAAATTTCAGATCCATTTGAGCTCATTTGATCCACCTAATGGTGTGATTAACAAAACTGTTCCAGAGAAAATGAAAAATGTCCAGAAACATTTTTCAGAAATTCTCTGAACTTGTTTAGCTCATATATTTAGCTAGGAATCTTCAAATTAAGTGAAACCAATTCCATTAGAACCCTCTGAAAATCTAGTCTCCAGAGTCATGGCTTGCTCCATGAAAATCTCTAGAACACCCTAAGAGCTCCAAGTAAGGCCAAGTACATAATTATTTGTGGACAGCTCAAATGGGCTTTCTGCAAATGAAACTAGGCCAAGTCTCTATTTAGGTTGTATCCAAACCACAGTAAAAATTTAAGAGTCATTAGGTCTGTCTAGCAAGACTTATAACTCTCACAAGTTTAACTTCAATTCAAATGCATTTAAATTGACACATATTTGTATTTATTAATGTGGTCGCTAAGGTTGAGGAGGAACCCGAAGTCTTAGACTTCGTCACTCCAGAGGAACAGCTAGCCTATGACCAAGAGCAGCAAGGCAAGCTCCGGTTTGCATTAACCCTTTTATAAATTTTTACTGTTTTGAGAACTTACTTTGAGCACCCACTTAATTGTTGCATTAGAGTCTTGTTTGAAACCCAAATGCATAGCCAAGAAAACCCTGGGTTGGAATTAGATTTGAAAACCTCGTTAGCTACTGCAAATGCTAAGATAGTGTAGGATTCGGTACAAGTCGAGTAGTTGGAACTACTCACGGGAATAGTCTAGAGGCACATTGCTCAGGTAAAGATAGCAAATGAAACACATGGCAAGAAAAATGAGACCGAGCGGAGAGTAAGGGCAGCAGGACTTTGGGGCCTGGGTGCCATAGCTCCGCTTGTATCAATTGAGGACCGAGCCGTGTGCGGGCCTGTTGAACAAGCTATAACAGTACCGAAGACCTACCGGCTATATGGGAACCGAGAAACCGATGTAACTCGGTTAGCTGGGTGTTGAGGCATAGCTGGTCGCTCAGAGGGTAGGTTGAGAGCTCGAGGTGTAAATCGGCTGGCGGCACTGTGGATGTGCACGCAGAGACCTCTTGCTCGGGACGATTGGACCGGTTCAACATTTGGCTGACGGGTGAAAGGTGGTTGCGTACGACGTCTGTGATGGTTGCTGTAGGAAACATCGAGTACGGGCGTACGTGACGGGTTATTAGGGTAATCCTGCAGGTGTAAATCGATTATAATCGTCGTCCCTCGCGGTCAGTGAGTACCACTTGTTCACTGTACCGTGACGTAGAAAGAACAGGCTAGATACATGTTAAAAGTTTGCTGATTTGAAAGATATACTTTGATTGGTAATGTCTTGTGGTAGTTTAGAGCTAATTAAAGTTCTTTTCAACTTTGGGCAAAGTACATGAGAGAAATGCGTTTCTTGTTTGATTGCGGCTCTCTCATGGGCTTAGCGTAAGGTTCTCCACAATCTGCTGATAAAATTTGAAAGTAAGGTTCAAATAATTAGGTGAATCCTTTGCAACTTATTTTACCTCATGTACCCTAAAACCATTCATATAGAAGTTTCATGTATAGGAGAGACGGGTCAGACTTGCTGAGCCATCATGCTCACTGCTTGTGTTTGAAGCTTTTGCAGGGGTTTATGAGGAAGGGACTCCCGAGGAGGAGACAGAACCCCAAGAGGGAAATCCCGTCGAATGGGAGTCGTGCACGCCGCCGTGTTAGTGTGCGTGTGTGCTAGCGGGGTCACGTTCATGGGCTGAACGTGAACTCGATGCGTAGTCTACGCCCGTGAGTGTAGACTGAACTTATTTTGTTGTAAAAATGTTCATAAACTGGTTTATGTAATAAAACCTTTGCTTCCGCTTTGTATCTTTGATGTGCTTTATCTGGTGCTGTGCAACGCAGCACCCCTCAGCGTGATCCTGGCTCGACGAGGCCGTGGGGACATGTCAGTTGCTCAATTTACAGAGAGTTACAGAGAGTGTTTGCTCTGCCCTGTTTTCTGGACAGTTTCAACTCTACTGCATTGTTCGACTGGTTAAGGGATGAAACACTTCTGGACATCAACATAAAAGTTGTAAAGCTCTTCCAAATCTTTCCAGAAATGTATCATATGACCCCAACCTCGAAAGAACTCAACCTCTAACCTCTGTTTAACTCCAGCCTTATTTCAGCCGAGACAGGGGACTCTGTCCTTAATATCCTATAAGTTGAAAACTTGTTAACTTTGAACCTCCTGATTAAGGGAAGAAGTTATATCAAAGTTTTAGTGCTCTGGATTAAAACCTTCAAATTTTACAATGAGGTTGAACAATTAGTGGGGTGTGACGTCGAAGCATCACCACTTCATGTCGGTACTACGTTCCTCACGAAGAAAAACCTATACCGGGCTTAGCCGGCTTCGTTAGTTCAGTGGAACTAAACGTCTCTCGCACACAGATGCTACTCGTCTACTGATTCGTGGTCAGACTACCTGCAAATAAACCACTCAATCATCAGGCTCGGCTGCACACCGAGCATGGTCCCAATATAGTTCATACAATCGTCTGTCATCACTCGCACGGTTGTTCTCAAGCCAAACACGACTTGAGCTACGTGCTCACGTTACTAACCACGTGATGGGGTCTCCCAAACTTGCCCGTAGCACGCCAGGGAAGGGCGTTGCTCGAAGACCCCAAACAACATGAAGAGTCGTAAATGATACTAAAGCTGGCCGGGTTACCTGCCAACCGTGAGGCTCCACCCTTTAGCTTGTGTGCACTAGTGGACAGCACTTACATGCACCCCCCAAGACATATGACATCCCGAGATGCATGATTTTCCGACATAAGCACTTAGGTTTGATTTGCCACTTGCTATACACTAATAACATCCTTATATGGGCTACTAACTCGTTCCTCACCGAGTTTTTGAAAAGATGACCTCTTTAAGTGCGTTAAACCTCAAGCGAGCTCTGATACCACGCTGCGAGGGCCTCACGGCCTCGACGAGCCCAGATCACGATGAGGGGTGCTGCATTGCACAGCACCGGATAACACACGTAAAATGTACAAATCGGAAGCAATGTTTTATTACATAAAAGAGTTTATAGACATGGTTACAACAAAATATGTTCATCCCACACTCTCGGGCATAGACTAAGCACAGAGTTCATGTTCAGCCTGTGAACGTGTCCCCGCTAGCACACACGCACACTAACACGGCGGCGTGCACGACTCCCACTCGACGGAGTTTCCCTCTCGAGGTTCCGTCTCCTCCCTGGGAGTCCCTTCCTCATAAACCCCTGCAAAAGCATCAAACACGAGCATTGAGCACGATGGCTCAGCAAGTCTGACCCTTCTATCCTATACATGCAACTTCTACATGCTGGATCATGTGTAATTGGGAATGTAAGTTGCAAAGGACTCACCTAATTATTTGAAGCTTACTTTCAAGTTCTAGCAGCAAATTGTGGAGAACCTCACGCTAATACACATGAGAGAGCCACAATCAAACAAGAAATGCATTTCTCTCATGTACTTTGCCCAAGTTGAAAAGAACTTTAATTAGCTCTAAACTACAGCAAGTCATTAACAATCAAGGTATAACTTTCAATCAGCAACTTTTACATGACTCTAGCCTGTTCTTTCTACGTCACGGTACAGTGAACAAGTGGTACTCACTGACCGCGAGGGATGGAGATTATAATCGATTTATACCTGCAGGGTTACCCGAAAAAACCGTCACGTATGCCCGTACTCGATGCTGCCTACAGCACCCATCACGGACGTCGTACGCAACCACCTTTCACCCATCAGCAAAATGTTGAGCCGGTCCAATCGTCCCGAGTAAGAGGTCTCTGCGCACGCATCCAGAGTGCCGCCAGCCGATTTACACCTCAAGCTCTAAACCTGCCCTCTGAACGACCAGCTATGTCCCAACACCCAGCTATCCGAGTTACATCGGTTTCCCGGTTCTCATATATCCGGTAGGTCTTCGGTACTGTTCTAGCTTGTTCAACAGGCCCGCACAGGCTCGGTCCTCAATCGACACAAGCCGAGCTATGGCACCCAGGCCCCAACGTCCTGCTGCCCTTACTCTCCGCTTGGTCTCATTTTTCTTGCCATGTGTTTCATTCGCTACCTTTACCCGAGTAGTGTGCGTCTAACCTATTCTCGCGAGCAGTTCCAACTACTCGACTTGTACTGAATCCTAACCTATCTTAGAATTGCAGTAGATAATCAAGGTTTACAAACCTAAGCCCAAACCAGGGTTTTCTTGGCTATGCATTTGGGTTTTCAAACAAGACTCTAATGCAGAAATAAAGTGGATACGCAAGGTAAGTTCTCAAAACAATAAAGTTTATAAAAGGCTAATGCAAACCGGAGCTTGCCTTGCTGTTGTTGGTCATAGGCTAGCTGTTCCTCTGGAGTGATGAAGTCTAAGACTTCGGACTCGTCCTCAACCTTAGCGTCTACATGAGATGAAAACATGTATGTATCAATTTGAGTGCATTTGAATATGAAGTTGAATTTGTTAAGACTATAAGTATTGCTAGACATGCCCAATGACTCTGAAATTTTTACTGTGGTTTGGATACAACCTAAACAGAGACTTGGCCAAATTTCATTTGCACCACAGCTCATTTGAGCCCTCCACAAATAAATATGTATTTGGCTTAATTAGAGTTCTTAGGGTGTTCTAAGGATTTTCATGGAGCAAGCCATGACTTTATGAAAACTAGATTTTAATAGGGTTCTAATGGAGTTGGTTTCACTTAATTTGAAGGTTCCTAGCCAAAGATATGAGCTAAACAATTTCAGAGAAAATCTGAAAATGTTTCTGGACATTTTCCATTTTCTCTAGAACAGTTTTATTAATCACACCATTAGGTGGATCAAATGAGATAAAATGGATCTGAAATTTTATGGTAGCTCAGGTATTTTATGAGGAACATCCTGGCAAAATTTCAGAATTTTTCAATAAAGGTTTCTCCAGTTAAAATTCTTAACAGTTTAAATTTTGAAGAATTAATTCTGGAGAAATCAGGATTGTCATAAAGTGAAACTTGATTATTTGGAAATTAATCAGAGAGCTGAATCCAACAAAATTTGGTTCACTTGATTTGGAGTTTCCTAGCCAAAGTTATGTGGGTTCGATGTTTAACTAAATCTGAAAATCGGGGAAATGTTTAAATTGCTGCGCGTGGGACCGGGGCCACGTGTCGTCTTCTCAGTGGCTGACACACGGGGCTACGGGGTTTTTCACGCGCCGCCACAACCGATCCAGATCCACAGAAAATCCAGTCTGGCTGAATACAGTGGCTGACGTGTGGGACCCATGCCATCTTCTTCTTCCCCTCGCTCCCGCGAGCGCCCTCGCCCGAGCTCGCCAGAGCTCATCGGAACATGCTCCTCCGGCGACCTCCCATGCTCTAGCTCGCTGCTAGGCTCTAACCTGACATGAGGAGCACTCCAGTGAGGTTTCCCCACGCCGGCCGTGGCTCCTACCTAGCTTGCGATGACACAGCAGCTCACACCAACTCCGCCGACGTCGCCCGCTGTCTCTAGCCCACCAAACCATGCGTTTTCAAGCTCTACAGCACCTGTGTGACATGTAGACGCTTGACTTGCACTTGGTTTAGCTCGGAAAAGGTCCTAGGTGAGCTCTCACCGTGCGCCCGATGGCTTCCACCATTGTCGCCGGTAGTAAAACTAGAAATAGGCTGTCTAGCAAGGTTTTCACACTGAGATTGCAAAGGAAAGTTGTTCACTACTGAGTCTAGCTCGTGTAGATGCAGTTTGAGGATCTCTATACAATTACGGAACGAGAATTTGGCGAATCCGTACCCGAAGGTCGGTCTGCGTCGAATGGAAGGAAAAGTTGAAATTCGTCGCCGGTGATTGACCACTAGGGCTACGGTTCGGGAGGGTGAGCAACACGAAGTCCTAACACGTCCCAGGATGCCTTAGCTTGGGCGTGACACGTTCCCGTTTGGGCTGTCCACGGGAGCCCGAGGTGCGGAAGAAACTTAGGTCACTGGAAAAGCTTTCGGTATTGGTCGAGAGCAACCGGACTCGGCTGGTTCCAATGACCGGAAAATAGGAGGATACGCTCTACTACCGTTTTGCAGCTCAGGAGGAGTGTGGGTGCGGTGTTTGCTGGTTCCCCGATCGAACCCAAGAGAGCGGCGATGAGGGCAGCGTTTCTTGCGCGAGGGAGCAGAGGAATGAGCGAATTGCCTCTTGCCGGCTCGGCCTCGGAGGATAAGAGGGGGGGGACGTCGGCTGAGCGGGGGCGCAGGCCGAGCAGGAGCTGGCAGCGGCGTCCGGCTCGGTGGCGACCCCAGCAGCGGCCCGAGAAACCGAGCCCCGGCAGTCTTCAGTCGGTTGATCACAGGAGAGACTGACACGAGGGCCCCACTTTTATTTTAACCTCTGAAATTCAATTTTCCTACTGCTCTAAACAGTAGCGCCCCTAATACCATTTGAAATTTGAATTATTGTAACACCCCGAAATGTGTTAAAAATGTGAATTTAAAATTTTTGGACGTAATGCATGTGGAGAAAAATTCAAACTCAAACTGGAATTCAAATTTGAATCAAAACAGAAAAAGAAAAACAGCCAATGGGGAGAAACCCACCTCAGCCGGCCCAGCAACCCGCGGCTGTTTTTCCCCTCCCTCTCTCTCTGCCGCGTGAGGCCCGCGTGTCATCCCTTTCCCCCGCTTCCCCCAACCGCCACCGATCCTCCCGCGCCGATCGCCGCTGCCTCGTCCGAATTTCGCGCCACGAGCCAAGATCTTCGGCCAAGCGGTGCTACACCATCTATACCGACCCCGCCGCCTCTCCTCGTGCCTTTAAACTCAAGAAAACCCCGTCGGTTTCCCCTCACCGCTGCGTTTTTGGCTCCGGTGAAAACCGAGTGTCACACCCGGTTTCTCCGAAGAACAACCGAGTGAATATCACATGTATGCCAGGATCATTTTCTCATACATGTGATGACAAATAGTGAAGCATCATTTACTACAAGCCAGGTGTCGAATATAAATATGTCTTACAACGCATACGTCTCGATGGATGATAATAAGTTCATAACATGTAAATAAAATAGCAGCGGAATATTATTCTTGTGGGCTCCGTCACAGGCGTTGCCCGGGGGACTCCATGAACCTAGAATCCTTCTTCAGGTCCGAAGTCTTGGTCATTGAACACCACATCATCCCCTTGACCTGAGCAGCAATTTAAACCAACAAATATGCAAGGTTGAGTACCGTTGGTACTCAGCAAGTGTGGGAAAGTTATGTCATGCATGGCCAGAGCAAGGAGATCTTGAACTCATTGTTAAAGCACTATGCAATTAATACCTATCACCTTAGCTTATTAAGCACCTACATTACTACACAGGTGAAATGGTTCCCAATCCCTCAACCCATCATCATTATTAAATAAACATAGTCTCATCTCCAATGTTAAGCTTCCCGCTTAACATCCTCAACTTCCAAATCCATCATCATCTAATCATGAATAAGTCCAAGCCGCTCTTGACCGTGAGCACGGCTGTCATGACAGTTTTGACTCTGCAGAGTTTGCACCACTGTATCCACATGTAGTGATTTCATCCCCCGTTGTCGGGTGGACTAAAAGAACCTCCATTATGCCAGTGGCCGCGAACCACATTCACACTTCCCAGGTGTGCATCAAGGAGATCACTACGAAGCCTTTACAAAGGGATTCCCGACGAGCTTGGGCCCACTGAGGTTTCACCCCTAACAGCATACAAGAGGCTCCAACCCCGCTGCAGTGGCCCCCTCTTGAGCCTTGCGGTTCATATGGTAGTTCAGCTGACACCTACTCCCCGCACCATCCAACACACCCATACTACGCCGGGGATACACCTAATTAATTGGCCAAGCTGCCCCATCTCAGCATGTGGTTGGCACGGTAAAGCCAGGTTACATGCTCCATGAACCGGTCCTTAGGATCCAGGCAAGTACTAAACACAAACCCAAGTCTCGTGCACCCAGCACCAACCAAATCATCCAACTTGCCTCGATCCCTACCTCTACATAACTCATAATATCTCATTCAAGAATAAGGTAAATAAATTGATGATATCATATCCCAATTATCCCATTCTAAGCATGGCTAAGCATAAGCATATAAATAAGTGACATGATAAAATAAATCCCAACCCAAGCTACAAGGAAACAAGGTAATACAATTCTAGGGAAACTTCCTAGCATGGGTTTCATATTTCAATTGACAATGCAAATAATTCTATCTACACATCCTAGTATAGGATCAAAGTGGTCAAGGACACTTGCCTTCTTCCTGCTGCTCTGGAATGGAAAGTCTTGGTCTTGGAAGGGGAGAACTTGCTCTGGGGCAGGTTCTACTCATGCCATACACATAGCAAAACAACAATCCATAAGCCATAGTTCACACTTTCACTCATGCAAAACATACATACATATGAAAGTCATTCTCATTTCTAAGTGTTGTGGTTACTCTACATGTGTTGATTTTTGGCCTACATTCACTTTTAAACATATGTGTATGATTTCTAACTTTTGTATTCAGATTTCTGTTTGCACACTATATATGAATTTCCAATTTGAACAAATTCTTTATATTTAATTAATATACTTCTTAGCTCCCAAGTTTGCATGAAATGTAATTCCATACTCCAAATAGGTTTTCAGATCTTCTACCAAATCCTAAACTGAAGTTTTTGGATTTGGAGACTTCATTTATCCTTTTCTAATTATGTATACTTATTTTCCTATATTTTGAGATTTATCTTCTATGCCTGAAAATGAACTTTATTATGAAAATAGTAAGACACATCATCTAAACAGAATAGGTTCTGATCTAAAATGTTCAATAATATATCTTTGAACTTCCTCTCTGATGTGGAACAAATTAAATTTATTTTACTAGTTTTTAGAATTATTTCCTAGCCTAAAATGTGTTTCTAGAACTAATAAATATGAATATCATTTTAGACAGAATTCATTTCAGCCTAAAAATCTATTTTAACTCATTCTAAAGTTTTCCAAGTGCTAGGAGAATTTAAATTTGAATTTGCACATGTGTTTGCCTTACCTTTTAAATTTAAATCCTAGTCACATATTTAAATTTCTGAATTTAATATCATATGGAGTCAAAAAGGTAAATCCACACTACTGCAGGGTCTAATTTATTATTTCATAAATTTCCTGGGGTCTAACTTCACATAACAGAGGGGTTTTTCCTAATTTTTATTAAGTCCAGGGACTAAAACTGATTTTTAAATGAATTTACACGAATTTCTGAAGTTCCAGGGGCTAGATCTGAAGTTTCCAGGGCTAGCTCGTGTTTTCCGAGATCCCCAAGGGGTAGCGCGTAAGAATCCCGGCCTTTATAACGCGGGGCTGATGTGGACCGTTCGATTTAAAATAGACGGCTCAGATTAGATCGCCGAACCGGTACACGCGGGTTTTGATTCTACCGTGCGATTTAAAATAGACGGCCCTCGAGTGGCCACGTCACCCTGGCCGGAACCTGCCCGCGCGCGCGGCGGCGCGCGGCGGCAGGGGTGGCGATCTCGCCGGCGCATCCTCGGCTTTTGCCGCTACACGTTAGAACTCGCATCTTTTTGCATGGATCGGCTGCGGAGGGGTAGGGGACGCTCACCGAGGGGTTTTCCAACACTCGGAGGTCCTGGAAGTCGGTCAGTGGCGAGCTTCAACGGCGACGATATTCGGTGCACGTCGGAACAGCTGCTAGGGCGCGAAACTTGTCGTTTCCTTCACGTGCAGGGCTCCCTGGGGGCGGTGGAGCACGATCAGCGCGTTAGATCAGATAATTTGTGCAATGATCGAAAGAAAACGGGGATTGAATCTTCGGTTCTCACCGGAGAGAAGAACGGCCGATCGGGGAAAAAAACAGGGTGATGTCGACGTTTATATAGGCGAGGGAGGGCGGCGGTCGGTTGGGATCGAGTTGGAGACGTCCGGGACCAGAATTCGGGCCAGGGGCGCGGGTTTCCGGAGTTCGGTTGCGATCAGGCGCGGGGAAGAGTCCGGTCGGTTGGCGCGCGCCGGAGGTAGGAGATGACACGCGGGTCCCGCGTGTCAGTGAGAGGAAGAGAGGGGCGCAGGTTTGGGGCTGGCGCGGGGAGATTGGGCCGGATGGCGGGTTTCGGCCCACTGGCCGGCTGAGGTTTTTTTCTTTTTCTTTTTCTTTTTCCTTTTCTTTTCTGTTTTGATTTGAGTTTGAATTCCAGTTTGAATTTAAATTTCTGCACCACATGCAATATGTCCAAAAATTTTAAATTCCCTCCTTTTACCGATTTTGGGGTCTTATAGCTCTACCCCCCCTAAAAGAAATCTCGTCCTCGAGATTGGTGGTTCTAGGAAAACAATTCCGGAAACTGTGCCTTAAACTCGTCTTCTCGCTCCCATGTGGCTTCCTCTTCCGAGTGATGTTTCCCTGCACCTTGCACATCCGGATTCTTTTATTTCTCGTGAGGCGTTCCATTGTCTCCAAAACCTTGACCGGTTGCTCGGCATAAGACAGATCTTCTCCTACGTCAATCTCATTCATTGGTAGCATCTCTTCAGGCGTCCTCACACATTTCTTGAGCTGTGACACATGAAATACATCGTGCACATCCGATAGGCGAGCCGGTAGTTCTAGTGGATATGCCACTTCGCCTTTCCTCTCCAGAACCTGAAAGGGTCCGATGTATCGAGGTGATAACTTCCCTTTCACATTGAACCGACGAAGTCCTCAGATAGGGGACACCTTGAGATAAACATAGTCCCCCACGTTGAAAACGAGCTCTCTTCTCCGTACATCGGCATAGCTCTTTTGTCGTGTTTGTGCTATCCTCAAGTTGTTGCGGATTTCCCTCACTTTCGCCTCGGCTTCTTGTAGTACCTCGGGCCCAAACACTTTACTTTCCCCTGTTTGGTTCCAAAATAGTGGAGTTATGCACTTCCTCCCATACAAAGCCTCAAATGGTGACATCTTCATACTAGCCTGATAGCTGTTGTTATAAGAGAACACTGCATACGGTAAGTTCTTATACCAACTCCTATTGTTCTTGAGCGCACACGCTCTCAACATATCCTTAAGGATCTGATTGGTTCTTTCCGTCTGTCCGTCAGTCTGGGGATGATAGGCATAACTAAAATTCAGATGAATTCCCATGGTTTCATGTAACTTCTGCCAAAACCTTGAGGTGAACTGTGTCCCTCGATCTGACACTATCTTCTTTGGCACTCCATGGAAACACACGATCCTTGACATGTATAATTCTGCCAATTTGGATCCGCTGTAGCTTTCTTTCACGGGGATGAAATGAGCTACCTTGGTTAGCCTGTCGATGATGATCCATATCGAATCATATCCTGATTGGGTCCTAGGCAGTCCCACTATGAAATCCATACCGATTTCTTCCCATTTCCATTCAGGCACTTTGAGTGGTTGCAATAATCCCGCGGGTCGTTGATGTTCTACTTTCACCAACTGACATGTGTCACACAGGGCATCATGTTCCGCGACATCTCGCTTCATTCCATACCACCAATATATTCTCTTGAAGTAATGATACATCTTCGTACTTCCAGGATGAATGTAATAGTCGGAATCATGAGCCTCCTTCAAAATCAATTCACGGATCTCCTTCACTTCAGGCACACAAATTTTTTTCCCGTGCCACACCGTACCTTGTTCATCCTCTCTAAAACCAGGGGCTTTATTATCCTTGATGAGTTCTCTGATTTCTTGTATCTTCTCATTAGTCTTTTGACCGTTGCGTATATCTTGCTCTAATGTGGAGTCCACTTCCATGGCGATGGCTTCACCACTATTCACCAAACATAGATTGAGTTTTACAACCTCTTCCTTCAGTTCTGTAGGTATGTACTTTAAGCTCAACCTATTGACCTGCACCTTCCGGCTTAAAGCATCTGCTATGACGTTCGCTTTCCCAGGATGATAGTTGATGCCCACATCAAAGTCGTTGATTAGCTCTAACCATCTCCTTTGTCTGAGGTTGAGATCTGGCTGTGTGAAAATATACTTTAAGCTCTTATGATCCGTATATATCTCTGTCCTCTTCCAATCAAGTAATGCCGCCAAATCCTCAACGCGTGTACCACTGCGGCTAGATCTAGGTCATGCATAGGATAGTTCTTCTCGTGTTTCTGGAGCTGCCGGGATGCATAAGCCACGACATGCCCCTCTTGCATGAGAACACATCCCAACCCGTTTCAAGAGGCATCATAGTACACCGAAAAGTTCTTCTGCATATCTGGCATAACTAGCACTGGGGCTGCTGTCAATCTTTTCTTCAGCTCTTGAAAACTCGTCTCACACTGCGGTGTCCATGTGAATGTGATTCCCTTCTCTAAGAATTTGGTGAGGGGTCTCGAAATCTTGGAGAAACCCTCGATAAACCGTCGATAATACCCAGCCAATCCTAAGAAGCTTCGAACTTCCCCGACATTCTCAGGGGTCTTCCACTTCTGTACATCCTCGATCTTGGCGGGATCCACGGAGATTCCTCCCTCCGAAATTATATGTCCTAAGAAGGGAACTCTCTTCAGCCAAAACTCACACTTGCTCAACTTGGCATATAGTTGGTGTTCTCTCAGCTTTTGCAACACCAACCTTAGATGTTCCTCATGTTCTTCTTCATCTTTGGAGAAGACGAGAATGTCATCAATGAAAACCACCACAAATTTGTCCAGATATTCCATGAATACCTTGTTCATGAGATACATGAAGTATGTCGGGGCATTAGTTAGCCCGAAAGGCATGACGGTGTATTCATACAGTCCGTACCGAGATACAAAATCTGTCTTTGGAATATCTGTTTGCCTTATCTTAAGTTGGTGGTATCCCGACCTGAGATCAATTTTTGAGAACACACAAGCTCCCCTCAACTGATGAAACAAGTCTTCAATGCGGGGTAATGGGTACTTGTTCTTGATGGTTACTTCATTCAACGCACGGTAGTCTACGCACAACCTTTGGGTTCCGTCCTTCTTGGGCACAAATATCACTGGAGCTCCCCATGGTGAGGAACTAGGACGAATGTACCCCTTCTCTGTTAATTCTCTTAAATGGTCCTTGAGTTCTTCCAGCTGTTTGGAGTCCATCCGATAGGGCCTCTTGTATATTGGAGTTGTTCCAGGCACTAGCTCAATCGAGAATTCCACTTCACTATCGGGGGGCATACCTGGCAACTCCTCCAGAAAAACATCGGGATATTCCCTGATGATCCTGATCTCTTCCACTTCCACATCAACTTGATTGAGTTTAATGTCCCTCCTAGGCTCTTGTATGGTTATGAACTTTACTCTTGTGCCACTAGGGTGAGTTAGTTCCACCGTTCTTGTCGAACAATAGATGATTCCTTTGTGTTTGGTCAACCAATCCATACCCAAAATAATATCTATCGCTTGTGAGTCTATCACTATGAGGTTTGCAGTAAATACTACCCCATTAATGTCTAGATTCACCTTGCGACACACTTGTCTTTTCCTTATCTCTCCCCCTGGAGAGCTTACTACTAGCATATGGTTCATTTGTGTTGTTGCTAGATCATGCTTCTTAACAAACCCTTGAGCAATGAACGAGTGGGTAGCACCAGAATCGAACAACAGAGTTGCAATGTGTAAATTGGCAGGAAACTTACCAACAACCACGTCAGGTGCCTCTTGCGCCTCCTCCATGGTCACATGGTTCACCCGTCCTCGCATCACATTCTGCTGTTGCGGCTGCATGGGCTTCTTCTTTGGGCACTTATGAGCGTAGTGCCCCACTTCACCACAGTTGAAGCATTGCACTCCAACCTTAGGTGCCTGGCCTTTGTTGTCTTGGGGTTGGTTCTGTGGTCCTTGCACTGCTGGTTGAGGTTGATATGTGGGACGAGGCTGCTGTACAAACTGACGCTGCGGTTGTGCCGGTGCTGATGGAGGCCTGAAATTTGGGTTGTACCCTCTGGGTGCTGAGTAGGGTACCACAGCACGACTCGTCTGCCCTGCGGGTGGTTGCATCAGTCGTGGGCGTGTGTTGCTACCCAGGCTTGGTGTGACCATCCCGCCTTCCTCTTGTTTTCATTTTCCAAGGCCTTCAGCTTCCTCTGCACAACAAATGCTCTGTCCACCATCTTTTGGAAGCTTTCATACTCGTTGGAGGACATTGCACACTGCATTTCCACAGTAAGTCCTTCCACAAAGCAGTCCTGTTTCTGCTCATCAGTCTCGATGTCCCATGGTGCATAACGGGATAGTTGGGTGAATTTAGTGAGGTATTCCCTCACAGTCATGTTTCCTTGCTGCAGCCCCAAGAACTCCTTTCTCTTGTTTTTGAGTTCACCCCTTGGTATGTAATGGTTGCGGAAACTGCGCTTGAACTCTTCCCAAGTGATGTTCTCAGGGTCATGATGGGCGGCCACGTAAGCGGTCCACCAATCAGCAGCAGGTCCATGCAATTGGTGAGAGGCAAACAGCACCCTCTCATACCCTTGGCATTGTATGATCCTCATCTTGCTCTCAATGGTCTTTAGCCAATCATCTGCCTCCAGAGGTTCAGCAGCACTTGCAAACTTTGGAGGTTGAGTCTCTAGAAACTCACTCAACCTTGGTTGGCATGGTGCAGCTTGTGGAGGTGGAACTTGGTGCAAGTTGGCCACCACTTGAGTTAGGCTCTGGATGAGCTGATTCTGATTTTCAAGAATTTGGTGGATGGGATCAACTCCTTCACGGCGACCACCCCTGTCTTGTCCTCCAGAAAGATGAGGGTTGCCGGCCTCATCGTTGTTGTTGGCGGGGTTGGCACCACGACCCTTTCCTCTTCCGGCCATCTATCATGATCAACCTAATGTTAATTTAAAGCATTTCGTATTAACTTCCCGAATTTGCTTGTTTAAACTTAAACTTTTGAGGCCTTATTATATTAACACTTTCTGAGGATTTCACGTCTCATGCGAAAATAAATGCACTCTTAATTCATAGGGGTTCACACATCAAAGCAAAACAGCCTAACGACGAGGTTGCGGTCAAATGCTGTAACACCCCAAAACCTGTTAAGAGGGGAATTTAAAAATTTTTGGACGTATTGCATGTGGTGCAAAAATTCAAATTCAAACTGGAATTCAAATTAAACTCAAAACAGAAATGAAAAAGAAAAAGAAAAAAGTAAACCTCCCCGGCTAGTGGGCCGAAACCCACCAGCCGGCCCACTCACCCCCGCCCCAGCCCGCAGCCGCGCCCCCCCCCCCTTTCCCACTAACACACGGGGCCCGCCATCCTTCTTCCTCCTCGCGCCCGCGCTCGGCCGGCTGGGACTCTTCTCACCTCCGAATCAAAACCGCCCCGGATACTCGCGTATCCCAGCCGAATTTTGGTTCTGCGATCATAACCGAACGCCGCCCCTCCCCGGCTATATAAACACCGGCATCTTCCCGATTTTCACCCACGATCAGCCCCTTTTTCTTCCGGTGAGAACCCGAGTTTCTCCGGCCAATTTCGCTCGATCTTCGCTCGGGATTTCTGATCTAACACGCTGATCTTGATCCACCGCCTCAGGGGAATCACGCAGGTGCAGAAAACTCGGTGGTTTGCGCCTCAAACACGACGCCGACGAGCCTCGCCGTGAATTCACCTCGGACCTCGTCGCCGATCGCTTTCCAGGACCTCCGAGCTCAAGAAAACCCCCGAGGTGAGATCCCCAACCTCACCTCTACAGATCTATGCCATGAAATCCCAGTTTTAGGAAGAATTGACGAAGATCCGAAGCTCTCCGGCGAGATCGCCGCCTCCCGCCGCCGCGCGCCGCCGGGCAGCGCCGCCCGCGCTCGGTCAGAGCGGCGTGGCCGCTTGTGCGCCGTTTATTTTAAATCACACGGTAGAATTTAAATCCCCGCGTACCGGTTCGACGTTATAATCTCAGCCGTCTGTTTTAAATCGGACGGTCCACGTCAGCCCCGCATTATAAAGGCCGGGATTCTTACGCGCTACCCCCTGGGGATCTCGGAAAATACGAGCTAGCCCCGGAAACTTCTGATCTAGCCCCTGGAACTTCAGAAATTCATGTAAATTCAATTAAAAATCAGTTTTGGCCCCTGGACTTAATAAAAATTAGCAAAACCCCTCTGTTATGCAAAGTTAGGCCCCTGGAAATTCTTAAAATAATAAATTAGACCCTGTAGTAGGGTGAACTTGACTTTTTAACCCTATATGATATTTAATTTAGAAATTTGAATGTGTGACTAGGATTTAAATTTAAAAGGAAATACAAACACATTGTAAATTCAAGTTTAAACTCTACTAGCACTTGGAAAACTTTAGAATGAACTAAAAATAAATTTTAGGCTGAAATGAAACCTGTTTGGGTGTGTTCATGTTTATTAGTTCTAGGAACACATTTTTAGGTTAATAAATAATTCTGAAAATGGGTAAAATAGATTTAAATTAGTTTACATCAGAGGAGAAGTTCAAAAATATATTATTTAATATTTTATATCAGAATCTATTCTGTTTAGATGTGGTGTCTTACTATTTTCATAATAAAGTTCACATTTAGACATAGGAAATAAATCTGAAAATATAGCAACTAGGTATGCATAACTAGAAAATGATAAATGAAGTTTCCAAATCCAAAGATTTCAGTTTAGGATTTGGTAGAGGATCTGAAAACCCATTTGAAGTAGGAAAATACCTTTCATGCATAATTGGTAGCTAAGATGTGTATCAATGGAATATAAGGTATTTGTTCAAAATTGAAATTTATATATAGTGTGCAAACATAAATCTGGATACCAAAAGTTAGAAATCATATGCACATGTTTAAAAGTGCATGTAAGCCAAAAATCAACACACATAGAGTAACCACAACACTTAGAAATGAGAATGACTTACATAGATGTGAATGTGTGGTTGTATGAAGTGAAAGTGTGAGCTATGTCTTATGGATTGTTGTTTTCTTTTGCTATGTGTGTTGGCATGAGTAGAACCTGCCCCAGAGCAAGTTCTCCCCTTCCAAGATCAGGACTATCCATTCTCAGAGCAGCAGGAAGAAGGCAAGTGTCCTTGACCACTTTCATCCTATGCTAGGATGTGTAGATAGAATTATATGCATTGTCAATTGAAATATGAAACCCATGATAGGAAGTTTCCCTAGAATTGCATTATCTTGTTTCCTTGTAGCTTGGGTTGGGATTTGTTTTATAATGTTATTCACTCATATTACTTGTGCTTAGCCATGCTTAGAATGGGATAATTGGGATATGAGATCATCAGTTATTTACCATATTCTAGAATGAGATGAGTTATGTAGAGGTAGGGATCAAGGCAAGTTGGATGATTTGGTTGGTGCTGGGTGCACGAGACTTGGGTTTGTGTTTAGTACTTGCCTGGATCCTAAGGACCGGTTCATGGAGCATGTAACCTGGCTTTACCGTGCCAAGCACATGCTGAGATGGGGCAGCTTGGCCAATTAATTAGGTGTATATCTGGCGTAGTATGGGTGTGTTCGATGGTGCGGGGAATAGGTGTCAGCTGGACTACCATATGAACCGCAAGGCTCAAGAGGGGGCCACTGCAGCGGGGTTGGAGCCTCTTGTATGCTGTTAGGGGTGAAACCTCAGTGGGCCCACACTCGTCGGGAATCCCTTTGTAAAGGCTTTGTAGTGATCTCCTGGCTACACACCTGGGAAGTGTGAATGTGGTTCGTGGCCACTGGCATAATGGAGGTTCTTTTAGTCTACCCGGCAACGGGGGATGAAATCACTACATGTGGGTACAGTGGTGCAAACTCTGCAGAGTCAAAACTGTCATGACAGCCGTGCTCACGGTCAAGAGCGGCTAGGACTTATTCATGATTAGAGGATGATGGCTTTGGAAGTTGTGGATGTTAAGCGGGGAGCTTAACATTGGAAATGATGTTATGGTTATTTGATTATGATGATGGGATGGGAGATTGGGACCATTTCACCTGTGTAGAAATGTAGGTGCTTAATAAGCTAAGGTGATAGGTATTAATTGTGTAGTGCTTTAACCATGAGTTCAACCTCTTCTTGTTCTAGCCATCCATGACATAACTTTCCCACACTTGCTGAGTACCATCGGTACTCAACCTTGCATATTTGTTTGTTTATATTGCTGCTCAGGTCAAGATAATAAAGTGGTGTTTAATGATCAAGACTTCGGACCCGAAGGGGGTTTCTAGGTTCATGGAGTCCCCCGGGCAACGCCTGTGACGGAGCCCACAAGAATAATATTTCCGCTGCTACTTTATTTACTTGTTATGAACTTATTATCGTCCATCGAGACATATGCTATGTAAGACTTATTTATATTCGACACCTAGCTTGTAATAAATGATGCTTCACTATTTGTCATCACATGTATGAGAAAATGATCCTGGCATACATGTGATATTCACTCGGTTGTTCTTCGGAGAAACCGGGTGTGACAGAAGTGGTATCAGAGCCAAGATTGCCCGTAGGAACGTGGACCTAGGTAGAAATGGACGTATTTAAGGACCCTATTTTCTTAAAAACTATTTTACAAGGTGTGGGTTGAAAAGTGTCATTCAATGGGGTCACTTTCTTCATCTTACCCCAACTTTTATTCAAAGTAGGATTTTTGGTTTAAAAGTTTATCTAACTTAAGTTTAAATGCTTTATGTTTTAGATGGTTCGCATGATTCGCACCGCTCGCATGTCCACAGGAGGGAGAGTTCCCGTAGTTGCCCTTGCCCAAAGAGAGGAGAGACGTCCGGTGACGTACCTTTCCTACGGATTGGCAGTAGGAGGCTTGTTGCGCCGTCTTCGACGTATGCTCCAAGCCGCCGGCAATACGGGCAAGCTAATCATACACTATAGCTCCACCAGGACCATTCGGGAGAAGCGGGAAGAATGGAGTTCAGAGATGAGGATTATCCACGAAAATCAGCTGCTCAAGGTCCACCGATCTCCAGCTTGTCGAGCAACACAGGTCGATGCGGAGAAGGATGTCACCTGGGAGGCCATCACCTGCCAGAGTCACATCTACCGTCACCACCTGGACAGGACTGAGTACATGTATGTCCTCCAGCGTGAGAGTGGTACTACGGAGTACAAGTACCCGCCAGTGCAGCAGGGGACTTCCCATGAGCACATGGACATGTGCTTAGAGGATGCTGTTATGCTCAGCACTCGACTGCAGGAGTGCCAGTAGGAGCTTCAGGATGTTCGTGACACCCTGAAGGAGACAGAGGTGTTGCTTTGAGCCTGCTTGAGGGCGAGAGAAAGAGGAGATGGGAATGAACTGTGTGTCACCGTGAATGATACATGGACTCCTGACTCCCCAGATCGCCGGGCGATCAGGCGTCGTCGCACTTCTCCACCAGCAGCCTCCCCACCCAAAGTGGAGTCAGAAGGCAGCCGCAATAATGAGGAAGATCCCGAGGAGCCAGCTCAGTGATACGAGTCGTGTAGAGTACTTCCCGACAGTTCAGTAGGTTATGGAGTAGGCGAGTCAATACCTTAGATAATGGTGTGTTAATGTGTGGTGTGTGACGTGAGTTGTGGAGGCCATGAGCAATTGTCCACAGCCTCGTCTTCAGGTTGTTTTGCTTTGGTGTGTGAACCCACATGAAATAATAGTGCATTTATTTTTGTGTGAGACATGAACCCTCAGAAAGTATAAATACAACAAAGCCTCAACCCTTCAAAGTAAAACAAGTGAAAGTAGTAAGATGCTTTAAATTGACATTTGGTTGATCATGCTAGATGGCCGAAAGAGGAAAGGGTCGTGCTGCCAACTCCGCCAACAACAACGATGAGGCCTGCAACCCTCATCTTTCTGGGAGCCAAGACAGGGGTGGACGCCGTGAGGGAGTTGATCCCATCCACCAAATGCTTGAGAATCAAAATCAGCTCATCCAGAACCTGACTCAAGTGGTGGCCAACTTGCATCAAGTTCCACCTCCACAAGCTGCACCACGCCAACCAAGGTTGAGTGAGTTTCTAGGAACTCAACCTCCAAAGTTTGCAAGTGCTGCTGAACCTCTGGAGGCAGATGATTGGCTAAAGACCATTGAGAGCAAGATGAGGATCATACAGTGCCACGGGTATGAGAGGGTGCTGTTTGCCTCTCACAAATTGCATGGACCTGCTGCTGATTGGTGGACCGCTTACGTGGCCGCCCATCATGACCCTGAGAACATCACTTGGGAAGAGTTCAAGCGTAGCTTCCTCAACCATTACATACCAAGGGGTGAACTCAAAAACAAGAGGAAGGAGTTCTTGGGGTTGCAGCAAGGAAACATGACTGTGAGGGAATACCTCACTAAATTCACTCAACTATCCCGTTATGCCCCACGGGACATAGAGACTGATGAGCAGAAACAGGATTGCTTCGTGGAAGGACTTACCGCAGAAATGCAGTGTGCAATGTCCTCCAACGAGTATGAAAGCTTCCAAAAGATGGTGGACAGAGCATTTGTTGTAGAAAGGAAGCTGAAGGCCTTGGAAAATGAAAACAAGAGGAAGGCGGGATGGTCACACCAAGCCTCAGGCAGCAACACCCGCCCACGTCTGATGCAGCAACCCGCAGGGCAGACGAGTCGTGCTGTGGTACCCTACTCAGCACCGAGAGGGTACAACCCAAATTTCAGGCCTTCGTCAACGCCAGCACCACCACAACGTCAGTTTGTACAGCAGCCTCGCCCTACATATCAACCTCGACCAGCAGTCCAAGGACCCCCAAACCAACCCCAAGACAACAAAGGCCAGGCACCTAAGGTTGGGGTGCAATGCTTTAACTGTGGTGAAGTGGGGCACTATGCCCATAAGTGCCCAAAGAAGAAGCCCGTGCAGCCGCAACAGCAGAATGTGATGCGAGGACGGGTGAACCACATGACCATGGAGGAGGCGCAAGAGGCACCCGACATGGTAGTTGGTAAGTTTCCTGCCAATTTACACACTGCAACCCTGTTGTTTGATTCTGGTGCTACCCACTCATTCATTGCTCAAGGATTTGTTAAGAAGCATGATTTAGCAACAACACAAATGAACCATATGCTAGCAGTAAACTCTCCGGGTGGAGAAATAAGGACAAGACAAGTGTGTCCCAAGGTGAATCTAGACATTAGTGGGGTAGTATTTACTGCCAACCTCATAGTGATAGATTCACAAGGGATAGATATTATTTTGGGCATGGATTGGTTGACCAAACATAAGGGAATCATCCATTGTTCGACCAGAACGGTGGAACTAACTCACCCTAGTGGCACAAGAGTAAAGTTCATAACAATACAAGAGCCTAGGAGGGACATTAAATTAAATCAAGTTGAGGTGAAAGTGGAGGAGATCAGGATCATCAGGGAATATCCAGATGTTTTTCCGGAGGAGTTGCCAGGAATACCTCCTGATCGTGAAGTGGAATTCGCAATTGAGCTAGTGCCTGGAACAGCCCCGATATACAAGAGACCTTATCGGATGGACTCCAAGCAGTTGGGAGAACTCAAGGATCATTTGAGAGAATTGACGGAGAAGGGATATATGCGTCCTAGTTCCTCACCATGGGGAGCTCCAGTGATATTTGTGCCGAAGAAGGACGGAACCCAAAGGTTATGTGTAGACTACCGTGCCTTGAATGAAGTAACCATCAAGAACAAGTACCCATTACCCCGCATTGAACACTTGTTTGATTAGAGGGGAGCTAGTGTGTTCTCGAAAATTGATCTCAGGTCAGGGTACCACCAACTCAAGATAAGGCAAACTGATATTCCAAAGACAGCTTTCGTATCTCGGTACGGACTGTATGAATACACCGTCATGCCTTTCGGGCTAACTAATGCCCCGGCATACTTCATGTATCTCATGAACAAGGTATTCATGGAATACCTGGACAAATTTGTGGTGGTTTTCATAGATAACATTCTCGTCTTCTCCAAAGATGAAGAGGAACATGAGAAACATCTAAGGTTGGTGTTGCAGAAGCTGAGGGAACACCAACTATATGCCAAGTTGAGCAAGTGTGAGTTTTGGCTGAAGAGAGTTCCCTTCTTAGGACATATAATCTCGGAGGGAGGAATCTCCGTAGATCCCGCCAAGATCGAGGATGTACAGAAGTGGAAGACCCCTGAGAATGTCGGGGAAGTTCGAAGCTTCTTAGGATTGGCTAGATACTATCGACGGTTTATTGAGGGATTCTCCAAGATCTCGAGACTCCTTACCAAACTGTTGGAGAAGGGAATCACATTCACATGGACGCCGCAGTGCGAGACGAGTTTTCAGGAGTTAAAGAAAAGATTGACAATAGCCCCAGTGCTAGTTATGCCAGATATGCAGAAGAACTTTTCGGTGTACTGCGATGCTTCTGGAAACGGGTTGGGATGTGTTCTCATGCAAGAAGGGCATGTCGTGGCTTATGCGTCCCGGCAGCTCCGGAAACAGGAGAAGAACTATCCTACACATGACCTAGAACTAGCCACAGTGGTACACGCGTTGAAAATTTGGCGGCACTACTTGATGGGGAAGAGGACAGAAATATATACGGATCATAAGAGTTTAAAATACATTTTCACACAGCCAGATCTCAACCTCAGACAAAGGAGATGGTTAGAGCTAATTAACGACTTTGATGTGGGAATCAACTATCATCCTGGGAAACCGAATGTCGTGGCGGATGCTTTAAGCTGGAAAGTGCAGGTCAATAGGTTGAGCTTGAAGGACATGCCTGCAGAATTGAAGGACGATGTTATAAGACTAAATCTATGCCTGGTGAATAGTGGGGAAGCCATCGCCATGGAAGTGGACTCCACACTAGAGCATGACATACGCGATGGTCAAAAGAATGACGAGAAGATACAAGAAATCCGACAACTCATCGAGGAAAATAAAGCCCCTGGTTTCAGAGAGGATGAACAAGGTACGGTGTGGCACGGGAAAAGAATCTGTGTGCCTGAAATAAAGGAGATCCGTGAATTGATTTTGAAGGAGGCTCACGATTCTGACTATTCCATTCATCCTGGGAGTACGAAGATGTACCAGGACCTCAAGAGCAGGTATTGGTGGTATGGCTTGAAGCAAGATGTCGCGGAACATGTTGCCCTATGTGACACATGTCAGTTGGTAAAAGCGGAACATCAATGACCCGCGGGATTATTGCAACCACTCAAAGTGCCTGAATGGAAATGGGAAGAAATCGGTATGGATTTCATAGTGGGATTGCCTAGGACCCAATCAGGATATGATTCGATATGGGTCATCGTCGACAGGCTAACCAAGGTAGCTCATTTCATCCCCGTGAAAGAAAGCTACAGCGGATCCAAATTGGCGGAGTTGTACATGTCAAGGATCGTATGTTACCATGGAGTGCCCAAGAAGATAGTGTCGGATCGAGGGACACAGTTCACCTCAAGGTTCTGGCAAAAGTTGCATGAAACCATGGGAACCCATCTGAATTTTAGCTCTGCCTATCATCCCCAAACTGACGGGCAGACGGAAAGAACCAATCAGATTCTTGAGGATATGCTGAGAGCGTGTGCACTCCAAAACAATCGGAGTTGGGACAAGAACTTACCGTATGCGGAGTTCTCCTATAACAACAGCTATCAGGCTAGTATGAAGATGTGCGCCGTTTGAAGCTTTGTATGGAAGGAAGTGTAGAACTCCACTATTTTGGAACCAATCGGGGGAAAGCAAAGTGTTTGGACCCGAAGTACTACAAGAAGCCGAGGCAAAAGTGAGGGAAATTCGCAACAACTTGAGGATAGCACAGATACGACAAAAGAGCTATGCCGATGTACGAAGAAGAGAGCTCGTTTTCAACGTGGAGGACTATGTCTATCTCAAGGTGTCCCCTATCCGAGGACTTCGTCGGTTCAAGGTGAAAGGGAAGTTGTCACCTCGATACATCGGGCCCTTTCAAGTTCTGGAGAGGAAAGGTGAAGTGGCGTATCAACTAGAATTACCGGCTCGCCTATCGGATGTGCACGATGTATTCCATGTGTCACAGCTCAAGAAATGTCTGAGAACACCTGAAGAGATGTTACCCATGAATGAGGTTGACGTAGCTGAGGATCTGTCTTATGCCGAGCAACCATCCAAGATTTTGGAGACAATGGAACGCCTCACAAGAAATAAAAGAATCCGGATGTGCAAGGTGCAGTGGAAGCATCACTCGGAAGAGGAAGCCACCTGGGAGCGAGAAGACGAGCTTAAGGCACAATTTCCGGAATTGTTTTCTTAGAACCACCAATCTCGAGGACGAGATTTTTTTAAGGGGGGTAGAGCTGTAACAACCCAAAACCTGTTAAGAGGGGAATTTAAAATTTTTTGGACGTATTGCATGTGGTGCAAAAATTCAAATTCAAACTGGAATTCAAATTAAACTCAAAACATAAATGAAAAAGAAAAAGAAAAAGAAAAAATAAACCTCCCCGGCTAGTGGGCCGAAACCCACCAGCCGGCCCACTCACCCCCGCGCCAGCCCGCAGCCAAGCGCCCCCCCCCCCCTCTTTCCCACTGACACGCGGGGCCCGCCATCCTTCTTCCTCCTTGCGCCCGCGCTCGGCCAGCCGGGACTCTTGTCACCTCCGAATCAAAACCGCCCCGGATACTCGCGTATCCCAGCCGAATTTCGGTTCTGGACGACGCAAACTCGATCACAACCGAACGCCGCCCCTCCCCGGCTATATAAACACCGGCATCTTCCCGATTTTCACCCACGACCAGCCGCTTTTTCTTCCGGTGAGAACCCGAGTTTCTCCGGCCAATTTCGCTCGATCTTCGCTCGGGATTTCTGATCTAACGCGCTGATCTTGATCCACCGCCTCCGGGGAATCACGCAGGTGCAGAAAACTCGGTGGTTTGTGCCTCAAACACAGCGCCGATGAGCCTCGCCGTGAATTCACCTCGGACCTCGTCGCCGATCGCTTTGCAAGACCTCCGAGCTCAAGAAAACCCCCGAGGTGAGATCCCCGACCTCCCCTCTACAGATCTATGCCATGAAATCCCAGTTTTGGGAAGAATTGACGAGGATCCGAAGCTCTCCGACGAGATCGCCGCCTCCCGCCGCCGCGCGCTGCCGGGCAGCGCCGCCCGCGCTCGGTCAGAGCGACGTGGCCGCTTGTGCGCCGTTTATTTTAAATCGCACGGTAGAATTTAAATCCCCGCGTACCGGTTCGACGTTATAATCTCAGCCGTTTGTTTTAAATCGGACGGTCCACGTCAGCCGCGTATTATAAAGGCCGGGATTCTTACGCGCTACCCCCTGGGGATCTCGGAAAATACGAGCTAGCCCCGGAAACTTCTGATCTAGCCCCTGGAACTTCAGAAATTCATGTAAATTCAATTAAAAATCAGTTTTGGCCCCTGGACTTAATAAAAATTAGCAAAACCCCTCTGTTATGCATAGTTAGGCCCCTGGAAATTCTTAAAATAATAAATTAGACCCTGTAGTAGGGTGAACTTAACTTTTTAACCCTATATGATATTTAATTTAGAAATTTGAATGTGTGACTAGGATTTAAATTTAAAAGGAAATACAAACACATTGTAAATTCAAGTTTAAACTCTACTAACACTTGGAAAACTTTAGAATAAACTAAAAATAAATTTTAGGCTGAAATGAAATCTGTTTGGGTGTGTTCATGTTTATTAGTTCTAGGAACACATTTTTAGGTTAATAAATAATTCTGAAAATGGGTAAAATAGATTTAAATTAGTTTACATCAGAGGAGAAGTTCAAAATATATTATTTAATATTTTATATCAGAACCTATTCTGTTTAGATGTGGTGTCTTACTATTTTCATAATAAAGTTCACATTTAGACATAGGAAATAAATCTGAAAATATAGCAACTAGGTATGCATAACTAGAAAATGATAAATGAAGTTTCCAAATCCAAGGATTTCAGTTTAGGATTTGGTAGAGGATCTGAAAACCCATTTGAAGTAGGAAAATACCTTTCATGCATAATTGGTAGCTAAGATGTGTATCAATGGAATATAAGGAATTTGTTTAAATTTGAAATTTATATATAGTGTGCAAACATAAATCTGAATACCAAAAGTTAGAAATCATATGCACATGTTTAAAAGTGCATGTAAGCCAAAACTCAACACACATAGAGTAACCACAACACTTAGAAATGAGAATGACTTACATAGATGTGAATGTGTGGTTGTATGAAGTGAAAGTGTGAACTATGTCTTATGGATTGTTGTTTTCTTTTGCTATGTGTGTTGGCATGAGTAGAACCTGCCCCAGAGCAAGTTCTCCCCTTCCAAGATCAGGACTATCCATTCTCAGAGCAGCAGGAAGAAGGCAAGTGTCCTTGACCACTTTGATCCTATGCTAGGATGTGTAGATAGAATTATATGCATTGTCAATTGAAATATGAAACCCGTGATAGGAAGTTTCCCTAGAATTGCATTATCTTGTTTCCTTGTAGCTTGGGTTGGGATTCGTTTTATTATGTTATTCACTCATATTACTTGTGCTTAGCCATGCTTAGAATGGGATAATTGGGATATGAGATCATCAGTTATTTACCATACTCTGGAATGAGATGAGTTATGTAGAGGTAGGGATCAAGGCAAGTTGGATGATTTGGTTGGTGCTGGGTGCACGAGACTTGGGTTTGTGTTTAGTACTTGCCTGGATCCTAAGGACCGGTTCATGGAGCATGTAACATGGCTTTACCGTGCCAACCACATGCTGAGATGGGGCAGCTTGGCCAATTAATTAGGTGTATCCCCAGCGTAGTATGGGTGTGTTGGATGGTGTCACACCCGGTTTTTCCGAAGAACAACCAAGTGAATATCACATGTATGCCAGGATCATTTTCTCATACATGTGATGACAAATAGTGATGCATCATTTATTACAAGCCAGGTGTCGAATATAAATAAGTCTTACATAGCAAATGTATCGATGGACAATAATAAGTTCATCACAAGTAAATAAACTAGCAGCGGAATATTATTCTCGAGGGCTCCTTCACAGGTGTTGCCCGGGGGTGTCCATGAACCTAGAAACCTTCTTCGGGTCCAAAGTCTTGGTCATTATACACCATCTCATTATCTTGACCTGAGCAGCAATATAAACCAACAAAATATGCAAGATTGAGTACCGATGGTACTCAGCAAGTGTGGGAAAGTTATGTCATGCATGGCTAGAACAAGGAGAGGTTGAACTCATGGTTAAAGCACTACACAATTAATACCTATCACCTTAGCTTATTAAGCACCTACATTACTACACAGGTGAAATGGTCCCAATCTCCCATCCCATCATCATAATCAAATAACCATAACATCATTTCCAATGTTAAGCTCTCTGCTTAACATCCACAACTTCCAAAACCATCAATCCCCTAATCATGAATAAGTCCAAGCCGCTCTTGACCGTGAGCACGGCTGTCATGACAGTTTTGACTCGCAGAGTTTGTACCACTGTACCCACATGTAGTGATTTCATCCCCCGTTGTCGGGTGGACTAAAAGAACCTCCATTATGCCAGTGGCTACGAACCACATTCACACTTCCCAGGTGTGTAGCCAGGAGATCACTATGAAGCCTTTACAAAGGGATTCCCGACGAGTGTGGGCCCACTAAGGTTTCACCCCTAACAGCATACAAGAGGCTCCAACCCCGCTGCAGTGGCCCCCTCTTGAGCCTTGCGGTTTATAAGGTAGTCCAGCTGACACCTATTCCCCGCTCCATCCAACACACCCATACTACGCCGGGGATACACCTAATTAATTGGCCAAGCTGCCCCATCTCAGCATGTGATTGGCACGGCAAAGCCAGGTTACATGCTCCATGAACCGGTCCTTAGGATCCAGGCAAGTACTAAACACAAACCCGAGTCTCATGCACCCAGCACACAACCAAAACATCCAACTTGCCTTGATCCCTACCTCTACATAACTCACAATATCTCATTCAAGAGTATGGTAAAATAAACTGATGATCTCACATCCCAATTATCCCATTCTAAGCATGGCTAAGCATATGCATGATAAATGACATAATAAAATAAATCCCAACCCAAGATACAAGGAAACAAGGTATTGCAATTCTAGGGAAACTTCCTAACATGGGTTTCATATTTCAATTGGCAATGCAAATAATTCTAGCTACACATCCTAGCATAGGATCAAAGTGGTCAAGGACACTTGCCTCCTTCCTGCTGCTCTTGAAATGGGTAGTCCTGATCTTGGAAAGGAAAAACTTGCTCTGGAGCAGGTTCTACATCATACCATCACACATAGCAAAAGAAAAACAACAATCCATAAGACATAGTTCACACTTCCACTTCATACAAACCACACATTCACATTTATGAAAGTCATTCACAATTATATGTGTTGTGGTTACTCTATGTATGTTGAGTTGTGGCTTACATGCACTTTTAATCATGTGTATATGATTCCTACTTTTGTGTCACACCCGGTTTTTCCGAAGAACAACCAAGTGAATATCACATGTATGCCAGGATCATTTTCTCATACATGTGATGACAAATAGTGAAGCATCATTTATTACAAGCCAGGTGTTGAATATAAATAAGTCTTATATGGCAAATGTCTCGATGGACAATAATAAGTCATCACAAATAAATAAACTAGCAGCGGAATATTATTCTTGAGGGCTCCATCACAGGCGTTGCCCGGGGGTCTCCATGAATCTAGAAACCTTCTTCGGGTCCAAAGTCTTGGTCATTATACACCACCTCATTATCTTGACCTGAGCAGCAATATAAACCAACAAAATATGCAAGGATGAGTACCAATGGTACTCAGCAAGTGTGGGAAAATTATATCATGCATGGCTAGAACAAGGAGAGGTTGAACCCATGGTTAGAGCACTACGCAATTAATACCTATCACCTTAGCTTATTAAGCACCTACATTACTACACAAGTGAAATGGTCCCAATCTCCTATCCCATCATCATAATCCAATAACCATAACGTCATTTCCAATGTTAAGCTCCCCGCTTAACATCCACAACTTCCAAAACCATCAATCCTCTAATCATGAATAAGTCCAAGCCGCTCTTGACCATGAGCACGACTGTCATGACAGTTTTGACTCTGCAGAGTTTGTACCACTGTACCCACATGTAGTGATTTCATCCCCCGTTGCCGGGTGGACTAAAAGAACCTCCATTTTGCCAGTGGCTACGAACCACATTCACACTTCCCAGGTGTGTAGCCAGGAGATCACTACGAAGCCTTTACAAAGGGATTCCCGACGAGCGTGGGCCCACTGAGGTTTCACCCCTAACAGCATACAAGAGGCTCCAACCCCGCTGCAGTGGCCCCCTCTTGAGCCTTGCGGTTCATATGGTAGTCCAGCTGACACCTATTCCCCCACCATCCAACACACCCATACTACGCCGGGAATACACCTAATTAATTGGCCAAGCTGCCCCATCTCAGCATGTGGTTGGCACTGTAAAGCCAGGTTACATGCTTCATGAAATGGTCCTTAGGATCCAGGCAAGTACTAAACACAAACCCGAGTCTCGTGCACCCAGCACACAACCAAAACATCCAACTTGCCTTGATCCCTACCTCTACATAACTCATAATATCTCATTCAAGAGTATGGTAAAAATAAATTGATGATCTCATATCCCAAATATCCCATTCTAAGCATGGCTAAGCATATGCATAATAATAAATGACATGATAAAATAAATCCCAACCCAAGCTACAAGGAAACAAGGTGATGCAATTCTAGGGAAACTTCATAGCATGGGTTTCATATTTAACTTGACAATGCAAATAATTCTATCTACACATCCTAGCATAGGATCAAAGTGGTCAAGGACACTTGCCTCCTTCCTGTTGCTCTTGGAAAGGGTAGTCTTGGTCTTGGAAAGAGATAACTTGCTCTTGAGCAGGTTCTACATCATACCATCACACATAGCAAAAGAAAAACAACAATCATAAGACATAGTTCACACTTCTACTTCATACAAACCACACATTCACATTTATGAAAGTTCTTTACCATTATATGTGTTGTGGTTACTTTATGTGTGTTGAGTTGTGGCTTGCATGCACTTTTAACCATGTGTATATGATTCCTACTTTTGTGTCCACATTTATACTTACATACTATATATATGAGTTTCCAATAAATTTCTTATATTCAACTACTACACCTTTTCACTACCAAGTGTGTATGAAAAGTATTTTTCTTCCCCATATGTGCCTTCATAATTTCTACCAACCCTAAACTGAACTCTTTGGATTTTAAAAACTCCATTTATCATTTACTAGTTGCTATATTTTCAGATTTATATTCCTATGCATAATTGTGTATTTTATTATGAAATTAGTAATACACATCATCTAAACAGAATAGGTTCTGGTCCTAAATAATTTAATAACATATTTTGACCTTTGCCTCTGATGTAAACTATTTCATAATTATTTTCCCAATTTCTAAAACTATTTATTACTTAAAAATGTGTCCCTAATTGTGAATAATAAATTAAACAGATTCAATTCAGTTCAAAATATGTTTTTATCTCACTCCAAAATTTCCTAAACACTGAGAAAGTCTTTAACTTAATTTTGACAATATGTTTGTCCCACTTTTTAATTTTTTAAACACTAGTTACATATTCAATTTCCTAAATTAAATACTAAACAGGGCTAAAAAAAATAAACTCACCCCACTACAGGGTCTATAATACTATTTTCAAAATTTCCAGGGGTCTAGCTACACTTATCAGAGGTGTTTTTCCTAATTTTTATTAAGTCCAGGGGCTAAAACTGATTTTTAAATGAATTTACATGATTTTCTGGAGTTCCAGGGGCTAGATCAGAAGTTTCTGGGGCTAGCTCTTATTTCCTGAGAACCCCAGGGGGTAGCATGTAAGATTTCCAGTCTTTATAACGCGGGGCTGACGTGGACCGTCCGATTTTAAACCGACGGCCGAGATTATAACATCGAACCGGTACGCGGGGGTTTAAACCCTACCGTGCGATTTAAAATAAACGGCGCACAAGCGGCCACGTCGCTCTGATCGAGCGCGGGCGGCGCTGCCGGAGGCGCACGGCGGCGGGAAGCGGCGATCTTATGGCATAGATCGGTAGAGGGGAGGTCGGGGATCTCACCTCGGGGGTTTTCTTGAGCTCGGAGGTCCTGGGAGGTGATCGGCGGCGAGGTCCGAGGCAAAACCACGGCGAAGCTCGTCGGCGCTGTGTTTACACCGCAAGTCACCGAGTTTTCTGCACCTGCAAGGTTTCCCGGAGGCGGTGGATCAAGACCAGCGAGTTAGATCGGAGTTTCCGAGCTTAGATCGGCCGGAATTCACCGGAGAAGTCTCGGTTCTCACCGGAGTAAAAATCGGCGATCGCGTGGGAAAAACAGAACGGGACCGGGGTTTTTATAGACGGGAGAGGGCGGCGGGGTGGTTTAGATCATGTCCGTTTCCTCCTCGAGCGAAATTCGGCTGTGATCCGCAGCAGTTCCGATCGGTTTGGATTCGGTGAGAGAGAGTCCGGCGCGGCGCGAGGTGGAAGACGAAGCCCGGGTGGGTCCCGCCTGTCAGCATGAGAAAACACGGGCGCGCGGATGCGTGCTGGCGCTGGGTAAGTTGGGCCGGCTGGTGGGTTTCGGCCCACTGGCCGGTTTTTTTCTGTTTTCTCTTTTTCTTTTTCCATTTCTTTTCTGATTTGAGTTTAATTTGAATTCCAGTTTGAATTTGAATTTTTGCAAAACATGCAACACGTCCAAAAATTTTTAAATTCCCCTCTTAACATGATTTAAGGTTTTGAATCAAAATTTTGGGGTGTTACAGCTCTACCCCCCTTAAAAGAAATCTCGTCCTCGAGATTGGTGTTTCTAAGAAAACAATTCCGGAAATTGTGCCTTGAGCTCATCTTCCCGCTCCCAGGTGGCTTCCTCTTCTGAGTGATGCTTCCACTGCACCTTGCACATCCGGATTCTTTTATTTCTGGTGAGGCGTTCCATTGTCTCCAAAATCTTGTATGGTTGCTCGGCATAAGACAAATCCTCAGCTACATCCACTTCATTCATGGGTAACACCTCTTCAGGCGTCCTCAGACATTTCTTGAGTTGTGACACATGGAATACATCGTGCACATCCGATAGATGAACCGGTAACTCTAGTTGATATGCCACTTCGCCTTTCCTTTCCAAAACTTGAAAGGGTCCGATGTATCGAGGTGACAACTTCCCTTTCACCTTGAACCGACGAAGTCCTCTGATAGGGGACACCTTGAGATAAACATAGTCTCTCTTCTTCGTACATCGGCATAGCTCTTTTGGCGTGTCTGTGCTATCCTCAAGTTGTTGCGAATCTCCCTCACCTTCGCCTCGGCTTCTTGTAGCACTTCTGGACCAAACACTTTACTTTCTCCTGTTTGGTTCCAAAATAGGGGAGTTCTGCACTTCCTTCCATACAAAGATTCAAACGGTGACATCTTCATACTAGCTTGATAGCTGTTGTTATAGGAAAACTCCGCATACGGTAAGTTCTTGTCCCAACTCCTATTGTTTTTGAGTGCACATGCCCTTAACATATCTTCAAGGATCTGATTGGTTCTCTCCGTCTGCCCGTCAGTTTGGGGATGATAGGCAGAGCTGAAGTTCAGATGGGTTCCCATGGTTTCATGCAACTTCTGCCAAAACCTCGAAGTGAACTGTGTCCCTCGGTCCGACACTATCTTCTTTGGCACTCCATGGTAACACACGATCCTTGACATGTACAATTCTGCCAATTTGGATCCGCTGTAGCTTTCTTTCACGGGGATGAAATGAGCTACCTTGATTAGCCTATCAATGATGACCCATATTGAATCATACCCGGATTGGGTCCTAGGCAATCCCACGACAAAATCCATGCTGATTTCTTCCCACTTCCATTCAGGCACTTTGAGTGGTTGCAATAATCCCGCGGGTCGTTGATGTTCTGCTTTCACCAACTGACATGTGTCACATAGGGCAACATGTTCCGCGACATCTCGCTTCATGCCATACCACCAATACCTGCTCTTGAGGTCCTGGTACATCTTCGTACTCCCAGGATGAATGGAATAGTCGGAATCGTGAGCCTCCTTCAAAATTAATTCACGGATCTCCTTTACTTCTGGCACACAGATCCTTTTCCCGTGCCACACCGTACCTTGTTCATCCTCTCTGAAACCTTGAGCTTTATTTTCCTTGATGAGTTGCCTGATTCCCTGTATCTTCTCATCATTCTTTTGGCCCTCGCATATGTCTCGCTCGAGTGTGGAGTCCACTTCCATGGCGATGGCTTCACTACTATTTACTAGACATAGATTGAGCCTTATAACCTCGTCCTTCAATTCTGCAGGCATGTCCTTCAAGCTCAACTTATTGACCTGCACTTTCCGACTCAAAGCATCGGCCACGACGTTTGCTTTCCCAGGATGATAGTTGATGCCCACATCAAAGTCATTGATTAACTCTAGCCATCTCCTTTGTCTGAGGTTGAGGTCTGGCTGTGTGAATATGTACTTCAAACTCTTATGATCCGTATATATCTTTGTCCTCTTCCCCATCAAATAGTGCCGCCAAATTTTCAACGCGTGTACCACTGCGGCTAGTTCTAGGTCATGTGTAGGATATTTCTTCTCGTGCTTCCGAAGCTGCCGGGATGCATATGCCACAACATGTCCTTCTTGCATGAGAACACATCCCAACCCATTTCCAGAGGCATCGCAGTACACTGTGAAATTCTTCTGCATATCTGGCATAACCAACACTGGGGCTGTTGTCAATCTCTTCTTTAGCTCCTGAAAGCTCGTCTCGCACTGTGGCGTCCAGGTGAATGTGATTCCCTTCTCCAACAGTTTGGCGAGAGGTCTCGAGATCTTGGAGAATCCCTCAATAAACCGTCGATAGTATCCAGCCAATCCCAAAAATCTTCGAACTTCCCCGACATTTTCAGGGGTCTTCCACTTCTTTATATCCTCGATTTTGGCGGGATCTACGGAGATTCCTCCCTCCAAGATTATATGTCCTAAAAAGGGAACTCTCTTCAGCCAAAACTCACACTTGCTCAACTTGGCATATAGTTGGTGTTCTCTCAGCCTCTGCAACACCAACCTTAGATGTTTCTCATGTTCCTCTTCATCTTTGGAGAAGACGAGAATGTCATCTATGAAAACCACCACAAATTTGTCCAGATATTCCATGAATACCTTGTTCATGAGATACATGAAGTATGCCGGGGCATTGGTTAGCCCGAAAGGCATGACAGTGTATTCATACAGTCCGTACCGAGATACGAAAGCTGTCTTGGGAATATCAGATTGCCTTATCTTGAGTTGGTGGTATCCCGACCTGAGATCAATTTTCGAGAACACACAAGCTCCCCTCAACTGATCAAACAAGTCTTCAATGCGAGGCAATGGGTACTTGTTCTTGATGGTTACCTCATTCAAAGCACGGTAATCCACGCATAACCTTTGGGTTTCGGTTTTGTTGGGCACAAATATCACCGGAGCTCCCCATGGTGAGGAACTAGGGCGAATATACCCCTTCTCCGTCAATTCTCTCAAATGATCCTTGAGTTCTTCTAGCTGCTTGGAGTCCATCCGATAAGGTCTCTTGTATATCGGGGCTGTTCCCGGTACTAGCTCAATTGCGAATTCCACTTCACGGTTGGGAGGCATACCTGGCAACTCCTCCGTTTCCTTCAGGGTGTCCCGGACATCCTGAAGCTCTTGTTGACACTCCTGCAGTCGAGTGCTGAGCATAGCAGCATCCTCCAAGCACAAGTCCATGTGCTCATGGGAAGTCCCTTGCTGCACTGGCGGGTACTTGTACTCCGTGGTACCACTCTCACGTTGGAGGACATACATGTACTCAGTTTTGTCCAAGTGGCGACGATAGATGTGACTCTGGCAGGTGATGGCCTCCCAGGTGACATCTTTCTCCGCATCGACCTGTGTTGCCCGACAAGCTGGAGAGTGGTGAATCTTAAGCAGCTGATTTTCGTGTATAATCCTCATCTCTGAGCTCCATTCTTCCCTCTTCTCACGGATGGTCCTGGTGGAGTTATAGTGGATAATTAGCTTGCCCGTATTGCCGGCGGCTTCGAGCATACGCCGAAGACGGCGCAATAAGCCTCCTACTGCCAATCCGTAGGAAAGGTACGTCACCGGATGGCTCTCCTCTCTTTCGGCAAGGGCTACTTCGGGAACTCTCCCTCCTGTGGACTTGCGAGCGGTGCAACTCATGCGAACCATCTAAAACAAAAAGAATTTAAAATTAGGTTAGATAAACTCTCAAACAAAAATCCTATTTTGAATGAAAGTTGGGGTAAGATGAAGAAAATGACTCCTTAAATAACACTTTTCAACCCACACCTTGGAAAATAGTTTTTAAGAAAATAGGGCCCTTAAATACGTCCATTTCTACCTAGGTCCACGTTCCTACGGGCAACCTTGGCTCTGATACCACCTCTGTCACACCCGGTTTTTCCGAAGAACAACCAAGTGAATATCACATGTATGCCAGGATCATTTTCTCATACATGTGATGACAAATAGTGAAACATCATTTATTACAAGCCAGGTGTCGAATATAAATAAGTCTTACATGGCAAATGTCTCGATGGACAATAATAAGTCATCACAAATAAATAAACTAGCAGCGGAATATTATTCTTGAGGGCTCCATCACAGGCGTTGCCCGGGGGTCTCCATGAATCTAGAAACCTTCTTCGGGTCCAAAGTCTTGGTCATTATACACCACCTCATTATCTTGACCTGAGCAGCAATATAAACCAACAAAATATGCAAGGTTGAGTACCAATGGTACTCAGCAAGTGTGGGAAAATTATATCATGCATGGCTAGAACAAGGAGAGGTTGAACCCATGGTTAAAGCACTACGCAATTAATACCTATCACCTTAGCTTATTAAGCACCTACATTACTACACAAGTGAAATGGTCCCAATCTCCCATCCCATAATCATAATCCAATAACCATAATGTCATTTCCAATGTTAAGCTCCCCGCTTAACATCCACAACTTCCAAAACCATCAATCCTCTAATCATGAATAAGTCCAAGCCGCTCTTGACCGTGAGCACGGCTGTCATGACAGTTTTGACTCTGCAGAGTTTGTACCACTGTACCCACATGTAGTGATTTCGTCCCCCGTTGCCGGGTGGACTAAAAGAACCTCCATTTTGCCAGTGTCTACGAACCACATTCACACTTCCCAGGTGTGTAGCCAGGAGATCACTACGAAGCCTTTACAAAGGGATTCCCGACGAGCGTGGGCCCACTGAGGTTTCACCCCTAACAGCATACAAGAGGCTCCAACCCCGCTGCAGTGGCCCCCTCTTGAGCCTTGCGGTTCATATGGTAGTCCAGCTGACACCTATTCCCCGCACCATCCAACACACCCATACTACGCCGGGGATACACCTAATTAATTGGCCAAGCTCCCCATCTCAGCATGTGGTTGGCACTGTAAAGCCAGGTTACATGCTCCATGAACCGGTCCTTAGGATCCAGGCAAGTACTAAACACAAACCCGAGTCTCGTGCACCCAGCACACAACCAAAACATCCAACTTGCCTTGATCCCTACCTCTACATAACTAATAATATCTCATTCAAGAGTATGGTAAAAATAAATTGATGATCTCATATCCCAAATATCCCATTCTAAGCATGGCTAAGCATATGCATAATAATAAATGACATGATAAAATAAATCCCAACCCAAGCTACAAGGAAACAAGGTGATGCAATTCTACGGAAACTTCATAGCATGGGTTTCATATTTAACTTGACAATGCAAATAATTCTATCTACACATCCTAGCATAGGATCAAAGTGGTCAAGGACACTTGCCTCCTTCCTGTTGCTCTTGGAAAGGGTAGTCTTGGTCTTGGAAAGAGATAACTTGCTCTTGAGCAGGTTCTACATCATACCATCACACATAGCAAAAGAAAAACAACAATCATAAGACATAGTTCACACTCCTACTTCATACAAACCACACATTCACATTTATGAAAGTTCTTTACTATTATATGTGTTGTGGTTACTTTATGTGTGTTGAGTTGTGGCTTGCATGCACTTTTAACCATGTGTATATGATTCCTACTTTTGTGTCCACATTTATACTTACATACTATATATATGAGTTTCCAATAAATTTCTTATATTCAACTACTACACCTTTTCACTACCAAGTGTGTATGAAAAGTATTTTTCTTCCCCATATGTGCCTTCATAATTTCTACCAACCCTAAACTGAACTCTTTGGATTTTAAAAACTCCATTTATCATTTACTAGTTGCTATATTTTCAGATTTATATTCCTATGCATAATTGTGTATTTTATTATGAAATTAGTAATACACATCATATCAACAGAATAGGTTCTGGTCCTAAATAATTTAATAACATATTTTGACCTTTGCCTCTGATGTAAACTATTTCATAATTATTTTCCCTATTTTCTAAAACTATTTATTACTTAAAAATGTGTCCCTAATTGTGAATAATAAATTAAACAGATTCAATTCAGTTCAAAATATGTTTTTATCTCACTCCAAAATTTCCTAAACACTGAGAAAGTCTTTAACTTAATTTTGACAATATGTTTGTCCCACTTTTTAATTTTTTAAACACTAGTTACATATTCAATTTCCTAAATTAAATACTAAACAGGGCTAAAAAATAAACTCACCACACTACAGGGTCTATAATACTATTTTCAAAATTTCCAGGGGTCTAGCTACACTTATCAGAGGTGTTTTTCCTAATTTTTATTAAGTCCAGGGGCTAAAACTGATTTTTAAATGAATTTACATGATTTTCTGGAGTTCCAGGGGCTAGATCAGAAGTTTCCGGGGCTAGCTCTTATTTCCCGAGAACCCCAGGGGGTAGCACATAAGATTTCCAGTCTTTATAACGTGGGGCTGACGTGGACCGTCCGATTTTAAACCGACGGCCGAGATTATAACATCGAACCGGTACGCGGGGGTTTAAACCCTACCGTGCGATTTAAAATAAACGGCGCACAAGCGGCCACGTCGCTCTGATCGAGCGCGGGCGGCGCTGCCGGCGGCGCACGGCGGCGGGAAGCGGCGATCTCGCTTCGGAAACTTTCGGATCCTCGACAATTCTGCCTAGAACTGTGATCTTATGGCATAGATCGGTAGAGGGGAGGTCGGGGATCTCACCTCGGGGGTTTTCTTGAGCTCGGAGGTCCTGGGAGGTGATCGGCGGCGAGGTCCGAGGCAAAACCACGGCGAAGCTCGTCGGCGCTGTGTTTACACCGCAAGTCACCGAGTTTTCTGCACCTGCAAGGTTCCCCGGAGGCGGTGGATCAAGACCTGCGAGTTAGATCGGAGTTTCCGAGCTTAGATCGGCCGGAATTCACCGGAGAAGTCTCGGTCCTCACCGGAGTAAAAATCGGCGATCGCATGGGAAAAACAGAACGGGGCCGGGGTTTTTATAGACGGGAGAGGGCGGCGGGGTGGTTTAGATCATGTCCGTTTCCTCCTCGAGCGAAATTCGGCTGTGATCCGCAGCAGTTCCGATCGGTTTGGATTCGGTGAGAGAGAGTTCGGTGCGGCGCGAGGTGGAAGACGAAGCCCGGGTGGGTCCCGCCTGTCAGCGTGAGAAAACGCGGGCGCGCGGCTGCGGGCTGGCGCGGGGTAAGTTGGGCCGGCTGGTGGGTTTCGGCCCACTGGCCGGTTTTTTTCTGTTTTCTCTTTTTCTTTTTCCATTTCTTTTCTGATTTGAGTTTTATTTGAATTCCAGTTTGAATTTGAATTTTTGCAAAACATGCAACACGTCCAAAAATTTTTAAATTCCCCTCTTAACATGATTTAAGGTTTTGAATCAAAATTTTGGGGTGTTACATTTTGTATTCACATTTATGCTTACATACTATACATATGAGTTTCCAAATTAAATAAATTCCTTATATTTAATTACTACACCTTTTAACTACCAAGTATGCATGAAAGGTATTTTCCTACTCCATATGTGTCTTCAGAATTTCTACCAACCCTAAACTGAATTCTCTGGATTTTAGAAACTTCATTTATCATTTACTAGTTGCTATATTTTCAGATTTATTTCCTATGCCTAAATGTGAACTTTATTATGAAAATAACAAGACACATCATCTAAACAGAATAGGTTCTGATCTAAAATGTTTAATAATATATTTTTGGCCTTTTCCTCTGATGTAAACTATTTTACATTTATTTTCCCTATTTTCAGAACTATTCTTTACTTAAAAATGTATCCCTATAACTAATAAATGTGAATAATAAATTAAACAGATTCATTTCAGCCAAAAATCTATTTTTATCTCACTCCAAGGTTTTCTAAATACTGAGAAAGTTTTTAACTTAATTTTGTCAATATGTTTGCCCACTTTTTAAATTTTAAATACTAGCCACCTATTCAATGTCCTAAATTAAATATCAAACAGGGTTAAAAAGGTAAACTCACACCACTACAGGGTCTATAATATTATTTCAAGAATTTTCAGGGGTCTAGCTACACATAACAGAGGGGTTTTTCCTAATTTTTATTAAGCCCAGGGGTCAAAACAGATTTTTAAATGAATTTACATGATTTTCTGAAGTTCTAGGGGCTAGATCAGAAGTTTCTGGGGCTAGCTCTTATTTCCCGAGAACCCCAGGGGGTAGCACGTAAGATTTCCAGTCTTTATAACGCGGGCCTGACGTGGACCGTCCGATTTAAAACAGACGGCTGAGATTATAACATCGAACCGGTACGCGGGGATTTAAAGTCTACCGTGCGATTTAAAATAGACGGCGCACAAGCGGCCACATCGCTCTGATCGAGCGCGGGCGGCGCACGGCGGCGGGAGACGGCGATCTCGCCGGAGATTTTCGGATCTTCGAGAATTCTTTCTAGAACTATGACTTTATGGCATAGATCGGTGGAGGGGAGGTCGGGGATCTCACCTCGGGGGTTTTCTTGAGCTCGGAGGTCCTGGAAAGCGACCGGCGACGAGGTCCGAAGTGAAACCACGGCGAAGCTCGTCGGCGCTGTGTTTGAACCGCAAGTCACCGAGTTTTCTGCACCCGCAAGGTTCCCCGGAGGTGGTGGATCAAGACCAGCGAGTTAGATCGGAATTTCCGAGCGTAGATCGGCCAGAATTCGCCGGAGATGGCTCGGGTTCTCACCGGAGTAAAAACGGCGGATCGCGTGGGAAAAACAGAACGAGGCCGGGGTTTTTATAGACGGGGGAGGGCGGCGGGTTGGTTTAGATCGAGCTGGAGTCTTCGGGGTCCGGAAATCGGCTAGGATACGCGAGAATTCCCGATCAGTTTTGATTCGGGTGAGAGAGTCCCAGCCGATCGCGGCGCGGGCGTGAGGAAGAAGAAGGCTGGCGGGCCCCGCCTGTCAGTGGGAAGAAGGGGGCGCGCGCGGCTGCGGGCTGGCGCGGAGCAGAGTGGGCCGGCTGGTGGGTTTCGGCCCACTGGCCGGTTTTTTTCTGTTTTCCTTTTTCTTTTTCTATTTCTTTTCTGTTTTGATTTTAAATTGACTTCCAGTTTAAATTTAAATTTTTGCAAAACATGCAACACGTCCAAAAATTTTTAAATTCCCCTCTTAACAGGATTTTGGGTTTTAACAGAATTTTGGGGTGTTACAGCTCTACCCCCCTTAAAAGAAATCTCGTCCTCGAGATTAGTGGTTCTAAGAAAACAATTCCGGAAATTGTGCCTTGAGTTCATCTTCCCGTTCCCAGGTGGCTTCTTCTTCTGAGTGATGCTTCCATTGCACCTTGCACATCCGGATTCTTTTATTTCTGGTGAGGCGTTCCATTGTCTCCAAAATCTTGTATGGTTGCTCGGCATAAGACAAATCCTCATCTACGTCCACTTCATTCATGGGTAACACCTCTTCAGGCGTTCTCAGGCATTTCTTTAGTTGTGACACATGGAATACATCGTGCACATCCGATAGACGAGCCGGTAACTCTACTTGATACGCCACTTCGCCTTTCCTTTCCAGAACTTGAAAGGGTCCGATGTATCGAGGTGACAACTTTCCTTTCACCTTGAACCGACGAAGTCCTCTGATAGGGGACACCTTGAGATAGACATAGTCTCCCACGTTGAAAACGAGCTCTCTTCTTCGTACATCGGCATAGCTCTTTTGGTGTGTCTGTGCTATCCTCAAATTGTTGAGAATTTCCCTCACCTTCGCCTCGGCTTCTTGTAGTACTTCTGGACCAAACACTTTACTTCCCCCCGTTTGGTTCCAAAATAGGGGAGTTCTGCACTTCCTCCCGTACAAAGCTTCAAACGGTGACATCTTCATACTAGCTTGATAGCTGTTGTTATAGGAAAACTCCGCATACGGTAAGTTCTTATCCCAACTCCGATTGTTTTTTAGTGCACATGCCCTCAGCATATCTTCAAGAATCTGATTGGTTCTTTCCGTCTGCCCATCAGTTTGGGGATGATAGGCAGAACTAAAGTTCAGATGGGTTCCCATGGTTTCGTGCAACTTCTGCCAGAACCTCGAGGTGAACTGTGTCCCTCGATCCGACACAATCTTCTTTGGTACTCCATGGTAACACACGATCCTTGACATGTACAACTCTGCCAATTTGGATCCGCTGTAGCTTTCTTTCACGGGGATGAAATGAGCTACCTTGGTTAGCCTGTCAATGATGACCCATATTGAATCATATCTTGATTGGGTCCTAGGCAATCCCACTATGAAATCCATACCGATTTCTTCCCATTTCCATTCAGGCACTTTGAGTGGTTGCAATAATCCCGTGGGTCGTTGATGTTCCGCTTTCACCAACTGACATGTGTCACATAGGGCAACATGTTCCGCGACATCTCGCTTCATGCCATACCACCAATACCTGCTCTTGAGGTCCTGGTACATCTTCGTACTCCCAGGATGAATGGAATAGTCAGAATCGTGAGCCTCCTTCAAAATCAATTCACGGATCTTCTTTACTTCTGGCACACAGATTCTTTTCCCCTGCCACACCGTTCCCTGTTCATCCTCTCTGAAACCAGGAGCTTGATTTTCCTTAATGAGTTGTCTGATTTCTTGTATCTTCTCGTCGTTCTTTTGACCCTCGCGGATGTCTCGCTCTAGTGTGGAGTCCACTTCCATGGCGATAGCTTCACCACTATTCACAAGGCATAGATTGAGCCTTATAACCTCGTCCTTCAATTCTGCAGGCATGTCCTTCAAGCTCAACTTATTGACCTGCACTTTCCGACTTAAAGCATCGGCCACGACGTTTGCTTTCCCAGGATGGTAGTTGATGCCCACATCAAAGTCATTGATTAGCTCTAACCATCTACTTTGTTTGAGGTTGAGGTCTGGCTGTGTGAATATGTACTTCAAACTCTTATGATCCGTATATATCTCGGTCCTCTTCCCCATCAAATAGTGCCGCCAAATTTTCAACGCGTGTACCACTGCGGCTAGTTCTAGGTCATGTGTAGGATAGTTCTTCTCATGCTTCCGAAGCTGCCGGGATGCATAAGCCACGACATGCCCTTCTTGCATGAGAACACATCCCAACCCGTTTCCAGAGGCATCGCAGTACACCGTGAAGTTCTTCTGCATATCTGGCATAACCAGCTCTGGGGCTGTTTTCAGTCTTTTCTTTAACTCCTGAAAACTCATCTCGCACTGTGGCGTCCATGTGAATGTGATTCCCTTCTCCAACAGTTTGGTGAGGGGTCTCGAGATTTTAGAGAATCCCTCAATAAACCGTCGATAGTATCCAGCCAATCCCAAGAAGCTTCGAACTTCCCCGACATTTTCAGGGGTCTTCCAGTTCTGTATATCCTCGATTTTGGCAGGATCCACGGAGATTCCTCCCTCCGAGATTATATGTCCTAAGAAGGGAACTCTCTTCAGCCAAAACTCACACTTGCTCAACTTGGCATATAGTTGGTGTTCTCTCAGTCTCTGCAACACCAACCTTAGATGTTTCTCATGTTCTTCTTCATCTTTGGAGAAGACGAGAATGTCATCTATGAAAACCCCCACAAATTTGTCCAGATATTCCATGAATACCTTGTTCATGAGATACATGAAGTATGCCGGGGCATTAGTTAGCCCGAAAGGCATGACAATGTATTCATACAGTCCGTACCAAGATACGAGAGCTGTCTTGGGAATATCAGTTTGACTTATCTTGAGTTGGTGGTATCCCGACCTGAGATCAATTTTTGAGAACACACAAGCTCCCCTCAACTGATCAAACAAGTCTTCAATGCGGGGTAATGGGTACTTGTTCTTGATGGTTATCTCATTCAAGGCACGGTAATCCATGCATAACCTTTGGGTTCCGTCCTTCTTGGGCACAAATATCACTGGAGCTCCCCAAGGTGAGAAACTAGGACGAATATACTTCTTCTCCATCAATTCTCTCAAATGATCCTTGAGTTCTCCCAGCTGCTTGGAGTCCATCCGATAAGGTCTCTTGTATATCGGGGCTGTTCCAGGCACTAGCTCAATTGCGAATTCCACTTCACGATCGGGAGGCATACCTGGCAACTCCTCCGGAAAAACGTCTGGATATTCCCTGATAATTCGGATCTCCTCCACTTTCACCTCAACTTGATTTAATTGAACGTCTATCCTCGGCTTTTGTATTGTTATAAACTTTACTTTTGTGCCACTAGGGTGCGTTAGTTCCACTGTTCTGGTTGAACAATGGATGGTTCCCTTATGTTTGGTCAACCAGTCCATGCCCAAAATAATATCGATCCCTTGGGAATCTATCACTATGAGATTAGCAGTAAACACTACCCCATTAATGTCTAGATTCACCTTGGGACACCCTTGTCTTGTCCTTATTTCTCCACCTAGAGAGTTCACTGCTAGCATATAGTTCATTTGTGTTGTTGCTAGATCATGCTTCTTAACAAACCCTTGGGCAATGAACGAGTGGGTAGTACAAGAATCAAACAGCAGGGTTGCAATGTGTAAATTGGCAGGAAACTTACCAACTACCACGTCGGGTGCCTCTTGTGCTTCCTCCATAGTGACGTGGTTCACCCGTCCTCTCATTACATTCTGCTGTTGTGGCTGCGTGGGCTTCTTCTTTGGGCACTTATGGGCATAGTGCCCCACTTCACCACAGCTAAAACATTGCACCCCAATCTTAGGGGCTTGGCCCTTATTGTCTTGGGGTTGGTTTGGAGGTCCTTGCACTGCTGGTCGAGGTGGATATGCGGGGCGAGGTTGCTGTACAAACTGACGTTGGGGCTGTGCTGATGCTGCCGGAGGCCTGTAGTTCGGGTGGTACCCTCTTGGTGCTGAGTAGGGTACCGCAGCACGGTTCGTCTGCCCTGCAGGTTGCTGCCTCAGACGTGGGCGGGTGTTGCTCCCTGAGACTTGATGTGACCACCCGGCCTTCCTCTTATTCTCATTTTCCAAGGCCTTTAGCTTCCTTTCTACCACAAACGCTCTGTCCACCATCTTTTGGAAGCTTTCATACTCATTTGAGGACATTGCACACTGCATTTCTGCGGTAAGTCCCTCCATGAAACAATCTTGTTTCTGCTCATCAGTCTCTATGTCCCGTGGGGCATAACGGGGTAGTTGAGTAAATTTAGTGAGGTATTCCCTCACCGTCATGTTTCCCTGCTGCAATCCCAAAAACTCCTTCCTCTTGTTTTTGAGTTCACCTCTTGGGATGTAATGGTTGCGGAAGCTACGCTTGAACACTTCCCAAGTGATGTTCTCAGGGTCATGATGGGCAGCCACGTAGGCGGTCCACCAATCAGCAGCAGGTCCATGCAATTGATGAGAGGCAAACAGCACCCTCTCATACCCTTGGCACTGTATGATCCTCATCTTGCTCTCAATGGTCTTAAGCCAATCATCTGCCTCCAGAGGTTCAGCAGCACTTGCGAACTTTGGAGGTTGAGTTCCTAGAAACTCACTCAACCTTGGTTGGCGTGGTGCAGCTTGTGGAGGTGGAACTTCATGCAAGTTGGCCACCACTTGAGTCAGGTTCTGGATGAGCTGATTTTGATTCTCCAGCATTTGGTGGAGGGGATCAACTCCTTCATGGCGTCCACCCCTGTCTTGGCCTCCAGAAAGATGAGGGTTGCAGGCCTCATCATTGTTGTTGGCGGGGTTGGCAGCACGACCTTTTCCTCTTCCGGCCATCTAGCATGATCAACCAAATGTTAATTTAAAGTATTACGTATTTTCTTACTACTTTCACTTGTTTGTACTTTGAAGTGTTGAAGCTTTGTTATACTTTTCTAAGGTTTCATATCTCACACAAAAATAAATGCAATATTATTTCATGTGGGTTCACACACCAAAGCAAGACAATCTGAAGACGAGGCTGTGGACAATTGCTCATGGCTTCCACAACTCACGTCACACACCAAGCATTAACACACCATTAACTAACATAACAACTCGACGACTCGACATCCTTCTAATTTAAGGGAAAGGCTCTACGCTACTCGTTTTCTTGAGCTGGCTCCTCGGGATCTTCCTCATCATTTCGGCTGCCTTCTTACTCTGCTTTGGGTGGGGAGGCTGCTGGTGGAGAAGTGCGACGACGCCTGATCGCTCGGCGATCTGGGGAGTCAGGAGTCCATGTATCGTTCACAGTGACACACAGTTCATTCCCATCTCCTCTTTCTCTCGCCCTCAAGCAGGCTCGAAGCAACGCCTCAGTTTCCTTCAGGGTGTCCCGAACATCCTGAAGCTCCTGCTGACACTCCTGCAGTCGAGTGCTAAGCATAGCAGCATCCTCCAAGCACAAGTCCATGTGCTCATGGGAAGTCCCTTGCTGCACTGGCGGGTACTTATACTCCGTTGTACCACTCTTGCGCTGGAGGACATACATGTACTCAGTCCTGTCCAGGTGTCGACGATAGATGTGACTCTGGCAGGTGATGGCCTCCCAGGTGACATCCTTCTCCGCATCGACCTGTGTCGCTCTACAAGCTGGAGAGTAGTGGATCTTAAGCAGCTGATTTTCGTGTATAATCCTCATCTCTGAACTCCATTCTTCCCTCTTCTCACGGATGGTCCTGGTGGAGTTATAGTGGATGATTAGCTTGCCCGTATTGCCGGCGGCTTCGAGCATACGTCGAAGACGGCGCAACAAGCCTCCTACAGCCAATCCGTAGGAAAGGTACGTCACCAGACGGCTCTCCTCTCTTTCGGCAAGGGCAACTACGGGAACTCTCCCTCCTATGGACATGCGAGCGGTGCGAATCATGCGAACCATCTAAAACAAAAAGCATTTAAACTTATGTTAGTTAAACTTTTAAACAAAAATCCTATTTTGAATGAAAGTTGGGGTAAGATGAAGAAAGTGACTCATTAAATAACACTTTTCAACACACACCTTGTAAAAATAGTTTTTAAGAAAACAGGGCCCTTAAATACGTCTATTTCTACCTAGGTCCACGTTCCTACGGGCAACCTTGGCTCTGATACCACTTCTGTCACACCCGTTTTTTCCGAAGAACAACCAAGTGAATATCACATGTATGCCAGGATCATTTTCTCATACATGTGATGACAAATAGTGATGCATCATTTATTACAAGCCAGGTGTCGAATATAAATAAGTCTTACATAGCAAATGTCTCGATGGACAATAATAAGTTCATCACAAGTAAATAAACTAGCAGCGGAATATTATTCTCGAGGGCTCCTTCACAGGCGTTGCCCGGGGGTCTCCATGAACCTAGAAACCTTCTTTGGGTCCAAAGTCTTGGTCATTATACACCATCTCATTATCTTGACCTGAGCAGCAATATAAACCAACAAAATATGCAAGATTGAGTACCGATGGTACTCAGCAAGTGTGGGAAAGTTATGTCATGCATGGCTAGAACAAGGAGAGGTTGAACTCATGGTTAAAGCACTACGCAATTAATACCTATCACCTTAGCTTATTAAGCACCTACATTACTACACAGGTGAAATGGTCCCAATCTCCCATCCCATCATCATAATCAAATAACCATAACATCATTTCCAATGTTAAGCTCCCCGCTTAACATCCACAACTTCCAAAACCATCAATCCCCTAATCATGAATAAGTCCAAGCCGCTCTTGACCGTGAGCACGGCTGTCATGACAGTTTTGACTCTGCAGAGTTTGTACCACTGTACCCACATGTAGTGATTTCATCCCCCGTTGCCGGGTGGACTAAAAGAACCTCTATTATGCCAGTGGCTACGAACCACATTCACACTTCCCAGGTGTGTAGCCAGGAGATCACTATGAAGCCTTTACAAAGGGATTCCCGACGAGTGTGGGCCCACTGAGGTTTCACCCCTAACAGCATACAAGAGGCTCCAACCCCGCTGCAGTGGCCCCCTCTTGAGCCTTGCGGTTTATAAGGTAGTCCAGCTGACACCTATTCCCCGCACCATCCAACACACCCATACTACGCCGGGGATACACCTAATTAATTGGCCAAGCTGCCCCATCTCAGCATGTGGTTGGCACGGTAAAGCCAGGTTACATGCTCCATGAACCGGTCCTTAGGATCCATGCAAGTACTAAACACAAACCCGAGTCTCGTGCACCCAGCACACAACCAAAACATCCAACTTGCCTTGATCCCTACCTCTACATAACTCACAATATCTCATTCAAGAGTATGGTAAAATAAACTGATGATCTCACATCCCAATTATCCCATTCTAAGCATGGCTAAGCATATGCATAATAAATGACATGATAAAATAAATCCCAACCCAAGCTACAAGGAAACAAGGTATTGCAATTCTAGGGAAACTTCCTAACATGGGTTTCATATTTCAATTGGCAATGCAAATAATTCTAGCTACACATCCTAGCATAGGATCAAAGTGGTCAAGGACACTTGCCTCCTTCCTGCTGCTCTTGAAATGGGTAGTCCTGATCTTGGAAAGGAAAAACTTTCTGTGGAGCAGGTTCTACATCATACCATCACACATAGCAAAAGAAAAACAACAATCCATAAGACATAGTTCACACTTCCACTTCATACAAACCACACATTCACATTTATGAAAGTCATTCACAATTATATGTGTTGTGGTTACTCTATGTGTGTTGAGTTGTGGTTTACATGCACTTTTAATCATGTGTACATGATTCCTACTTTTGTATTCACATTTATGCTTACATACTATACATATGAGTTTCCAATTTAAATAAATTCCTTATATTTAATTACTACACCTTTTAACTACAAAGTATGCATGAAAGGTATTTTCCTACTCCATATGTGTCTTCAGAATTTCTACCAACCCTAAACTGAATTCTTTGGATTTTAGAAACTTCATTTATCATTTACTAGTTGCTATATTTTCAGATTTATTTCCTATGCCTAAATGTGAACTTTATTATGAAAATAACAAGACACATCATCTAAACAGAATAGGTTCTGATATAAAATATTTAATAATATATTTTTGACCTTTTCCTCTGATGTAAACTATTTTACATTTATTTTCCCTATTTTTAGAACTATTCTTTACTTAAAAATGTATCCCTATAACTAATAAATGTGAATAATAAATTAAACAGATTCATTTCAGCCAAAAATCTATTTTTATCTCACTCCAAGGTTTTCTAAATACTGAGAAAGTTTTTAACTTAATTTTGTCAATATGTTTGTCCCACTTTTTAAATTTTAAATACTAGCCACCTATTCAATTTCCTAAATTAAATATCAAACAGGGTTAAAAAGTTAAACTCACCCCACTACAGGGTCTGTAATATTATTTTAAGAATTTTCAGGGGTCTAGCTACACATAACAGAGGGGTTTTTCCTAATTTTTATTAAGCCCAGGGGTCAAAACTGATTTTTAAATGGATTTACATGATTTTCTGAAGTTCCAGGGGCTAGATCAGAAGTTTCTGGGGCTAGCTCCTATTTCCCGAGAACCCTAGGGGGTAGCACGTAAGATTTCCAGTCTTTATAACGCGGGGCTGACGTGGACCGTCCGATTTAAAACAGACGGCTGAGATTATAACGTCGAACCGGTACGCGGGGATTTAAAGTCTACCGTGCGATTTAAAATAGACGGCGCACAAGCGGCCACGTCGCTCTAATCGAGCGCGGGCGGCGCTGCCCGGCGGCGCACGGCGACGGGAGGCGGCGATCTCGCCGGAGATTTTCGGATCTTCGAGAATTCTTCCTAGAACTGTGACTTTATGGCATAGATCGATGGAGGGGAGGTCGGGGATCTCACCTCGGGGGTTTTCTTGAGCTCGGAGGTCCTGGAAAGCGACCGGCGACGAGGTCCGAAGTGAAACCACGGCGAAGCTCGTCGGCGCTGTGTTTGAACCGCAAGTCACCGAGTTTTCTGCACCTGCAAGGTTCCCCGGAGGCGGTGGATCAAGACCAGAGAGTTAGATCGGAATTTCCGAGCGTAGATCGGCCAGAATTCGCCGGAGAAGGCTCGGGTTCTCACCGGAGTAAAAACAGCGGATCGCGTGGGAAAAACAGAACGAGGCCGGGGTTTTTATAGACGGGGGAGGGCGGCGGGTTGGTTTAGACCGATCTGGAGTCTTCGGGGGACAGTCAAGCTCGTATCGCGGAACTAGAACATTTCTCCGATCGCGGTGCGGGCGCGAGGAAGAAGAAGGCTGGCGGGCCCCGCCTGTCAGTGGGAGAAAGGGGGCGCGCGCGGCTGCGGGCTGGCGTGGAGCAGAGTGGGCCGGCTGGTGGGTTTCGGCCCACTGGCCGGTTTTTTTCTGTTTTCCTTTTTCTTTTTCTATTTCTTTTCTGTTTTGATTTTAAATTGAATTCCAGTTTAAATTTAAATTGTTGCAAAACATGCAACACGTCCAAAAAATTTTAAATTCCCCTCTTAACAGGATTTTGGGTTTTAACAGAATTTTGGGGTGTTACAGATGGTGCGGGGAATAGGTGTCAGCTAGACTACCATATGAACCGCAAGGCTCAAGAGGGGGCCACTGCAGCGGGGTTGGAGCCTCTTGTATGCTGTTAGGGGTGAAACCTCAGTGGGCCCACACTCGTCGGGAGTCCCTTTGTGAAGGCTTCGTAGTGATCTCTTGGCTACACACCTCGGAAGTGTGAATGTGGTTCGTGGCCACTGGCATAATGGAGGTTCTTTTAGTCCACCCGGCAACGGCGGATGAAATCACTACATGTTGGTACAGTGGTGCAAACTCTGCAGAGTCAAAACTGTCATTAAAGTCGTGCTCACGGTCAAGAGTGGCTTGGACTTATTCATGATTAGAGGATGATGGCTTTGGAAGTTGTGGATGTTAAGCGGGGAGCTTAACATTGGAAATGATGTTATGGTTATTTGATTATGATGATGGGATGGGAGATTGGGACCATTTCACCTGTGTAGAAATGTAGGTGCTTAATAAGCTAAGGTGATAGGTATTAATTGCGTAGTGCTTTAACCATGAGTTTAACCTCTTCTTGTTCTAGCCATGCATGACATAACTTTCCCACACTTGCTGAGTACCATCGGTACTCAACCTTGCATATTTGTTGGTTTATATTGTTGCTCAGGTGATAATGAAGTGGTGTTTAATGATCAAGACTTTGGACCAGAAGGGGGTTTCTAGGTTCATGGAGTCCCCCGGGCAACGCCTGTGACGGAGCCCACAAGAATAATATTTCCGCTGCTATTTTATTTACTTGTTATGAACTTATTATCGTCCATCGAGACATATGCTATGTAAGACTTATTTATATTCGACACCTGGCTTGTAATAAATGATGCTTCACTATTTGTCATCACATGTATGAGAAAATGATCCTGGCATACATGTGATATTCACTCGGTTGTTCTTCGGAGAAACCGGGTGTGACAAATGCCCATGGCTTCCACAACTCACGTCCCACACCAAACATTAGCACACCATTAACTAAGGTATTGACTCGACTACTCGATAACCTGCTGAACTAAGGGAAAGGACTCTACACGACTCGTATCACTGAGCTGGCTCCTCGGGATCTTTCTCATTATTGCGGCTGCCTTCTAACTCCGCTTTGGGTGGGGAAGCTGCTGGTGGAGAAGTGCGGCGACGCCTGCTCACCCGGCGGTCTGGGGAGTCAGGAGTCCATGTGTCATTCACGGTGACACACAGTTCATTCCCATCTCCTCTTTCTCTCGCCCTTAAGCTGGCGTGAAGCAACGCCTCAGCCTCCTTCAGGGTGTCACGAACATCCTGAAGCTCCTGCTGACACTCCTGCAGTCGAGTGCTGAGCATAGCAGCATCCTCCAAGCACAGGTCCATGTGCTCATGGGAAGTCCCCTGCTGCACTGGTGGGTACTTGTACTCCGTTGTACCACTCTCACGCTGGAGGACATACATGTATTGAGTCCTGTCCAGGTGGCAACGGTAGATGTAACTCTGGCAGGTGATGGCCTCCCAGGTGACATCCTTCTCGGCATCAACCTGTGTCGCTCGACAAGCTGGAGAGCGGTGGATCTTGAGCAGCTGATTTTCATGGATAATCCTCATTTCTAAACTCCATTCTTTCCGCTTCTCACGGATGGTCCGGGTGGAGCTGTAGTGTATGGTTAGCTTGCCCGTATTGCCGGCGGCTTGGAGCATACGCCGAAGACGGCGCAACAAGCCTCCTACTGTCAATCCGTAGGAGTGGTCGTCACCGGACGATTCTCCTCTCTTAGGGCGAGGGCAACTACAGGAACTCTCCCTCCGGTGGACTTGCGGGCGGTGCGGATCATGCGAACCATCTAAAACATAAAGCATTTAAAATTAAGTTAGATAAGAGTTTAAACAAAAATTATATTTTGAATAAAAGTTGGGGTAAGATGAATAAAGTGACCCCATTAAATAACACCTTCAACCCACACTTTTGTAAAATAGTTTTTAAGAAAATAGGGTCCTTAAATACGTCAGTTTCTACCTAGGTCCACGTTCCTACGGGCAACCTTGGCTCTGATACCACTTCTGTAACACCCGGTTTCTCCGAAGAACAACTGAGTGAATATCACATGTATGCCAGGATCAGTTTCTCATACATGTGATGACAACTAGTGAAGCATCATTTATTACAAGCCAGGTGTCGAATATAAATATGTCTTACAACGCATACGTCTCGATGGACGATAATAAGTTCATAACACGTAAATAAAATAGCAGCGGAATATTATTCTTGTGGGCTCCGTCACAGGCGTTGCCCGGGGGACTCCATGAACCTAGAATCCTTCTTCGGGTCCGAAGTCTTGGTCATTGAACGCCACATCATCCCCTTGACCTGAGCAGCAATTTAAACCAACAAATATGCAAGGTTGAGTACCGTTGGTACTCAGCAAGTGTGGGAAAGTTATGTCATGCATGGCCAGAGCAAGGAGAGGTTGAACTCATGGTTAAAGCACTATGCAATTAATACCTATCACCTTAGCTTATTAAGCACCTATATTACTACACAGGTGAAATGGTTCCCAATCCCTCAATCCATCATCATTATTAAATAAACATAGTCTCATCTCCAATGTTAAGCTTCCTGCTTAACATCCTCAACTTCCAAATCCATCATCCTCTAATCATGAATAAGTCCAAGCCGCTCTTGACCGTGAGCACGGCTGTCATGACAGTTGACTCTGCAGAGTTTGCACCACTGTACCCACATGTAGTGATTTCATCCCCCGTTGCCGGGTGGACTAAAAGAACCTCCATTATGCCAGTGGCCGCGAACCACATTCACACTTCCCAGGTGTGCAGCCAGGATATCACTACGAAGCCTTTACAAAGGGATTCCTGATGAGCATGGGCCCACTGAGGTTTCACCCCTAACATCATACAAGAGGCTCCAACCCCGCTACAGTGGCCCCCCCTTGAACCTTGCGGTTCATATGGTAGTCCAGCTGACACCTACTCCCCGCACCATCCAACACACCCATACTACAACGGGGATACACCTAATTAATTGGCCAAGCTGCCCCATCTCAGCATGTGGTTGGCATGGTAAAGCCAGGTTACATGCTCCATGAATCGGTCCTTAGGATCCAGGCAAGTACTAAACACAAACCCAAGTCTCGTGCACCCAGCACCAACCAAATCATCCAACTTGCCTCGATCCCTACCTCTACATAACTCATAATATCTCATTCAAGAATAAGGTAAATAAATTGATGATATCTTATCCCAATTATCCCATTCTAAGCATGGCTAAGCATAAGCATATAAATAAGTGACATGATAAAATAAATTCCAACCCAAGCTACAAGGAAACAAGGTAATGCAATTCTAGGGAAACTTCCTAGCATGGGTTTCATATTTCAATTGACAATGCAAATAATTCTATCTACACATCCTAGTATAGGATCAAAGTGGTCAAGGACACTTGCCTTCTTCCTGCTGCTCTGGTAATGGAAAGTCTTGGTCTTGGAAGGGGAGAACTTGCTCTGGGGGCAGGTTCTACTCATGCCATACACATAGCAAAACAACAACCCATAGTTCACACTTTCACTCATGCAAAACATACATACATATGAAAGTCATTCTCATTTCTAAGTGTTGTGGTTACTCTACATGTGTTGATTTTTGGCCTACATTCACTTTTAAACATATGTGTATGATTTCTAACTTTTGTATTCGGATTTCTGTTTGCACACTATATATGAATTTCCAATTTGAACAAATTCTTTATATTTAATTAATATACTTCTTAGCTACCAAGTTTGCATGAAAGGTAATTCCCTACTCCAAATAGGTTTTCAGATCTTCTACCAAATCCTAAACTGAAGTTTTTGGATTTGGAGACTTCATTTATCCTTTTCTAATTATGTATACTTATTTTCCTATTTTTTCAGATTTATTTTCTATGCCTAAAAGTGAACTTTATTATGAAAATAGTAAGACACATCATCTAAACAGAATAGGTTCTGATCTAAAATGTTCAATAATATATCTTTGAACTTCCTCTCTGATGTGGAACAAATTAAATTTATTTTACTAGTTTTTAGAATTATTTCCTAGCCTAAAATGTGTTTCTAGAACTAATAAATATGAATATCATTTCAGACAGAATTCAGTTCAGCCTAAAAATCTATTTTTAACTCATTCTAAAGTTTTCCAAGTGCTAGGAGAATTTAAATTTGAATTTGCACATGTGTTTGCCTTAACTTTAAATTTAAATCCTAGTCACATATTTAAATTTCTGAATTTAATATCATATAGAGTCATAAAGGTAAATCCACACTACTGCAGGGTCTAATTTATTATTTCATAAATTTCCTGGGGTCTAACTTCACATAACGGAGGGGTTTTCCCTAATTTTTATTAAGTCCAGGGGCTAAAACTGATTTTTAAATGAATTTACACGAATTTCTGAAGTTTCAGGGGCTAGATCAGAAGTTTCCGGGGCTAGCTCGTGTTTTCCGAAATCCCCAGGGGTAACGCGTAAGAATCCCGGCCTTTATAACGTGGGGCTGATGTGGACCGTCCGATTTAAAATAGACGGCTCAGATTAGATCGCCGAACCGGTACGCGCGGGTTTTGATTCTACCGTGCGATTTAAAATAGACGGCCCTCAAGTGGCCACGTCGCCCTGGCCGGAGCCAGCCCAAGCGCGCGGCGGCGCGCGGCGGCGGGGGTGGTGATCTCGCCGGCACAGCCTCGGCTTTTGCCTCTACACGTTAGAACTCGCATCTTTTTGCATGGATCGGCTACGGAGGGGTAGGGGACGCTCACCGAGGGGTTTTCCAACACTCGGAGGTCCTGGAAGTCGGTCGGCGGCGAGCTTCAACGGCGACGATCTTCAGTGCACGTCGGAACAGCTGCTAGGGTGCAAAACTTGTCGTTTCCTTCACGTGCAGGGCTCCCTGGGGGCGGTGGAGCACGATCAGCGCGTTAGATCAGATAATCCGTGCAATAATCGAAAGAAAACGGGGATTGAATCTTCGGTTCTCACCGGAGAGTAGAACGGCCGATCGGGGGAAAAAACAGGGTGATGTCGACGTTTATATAGGCGAGGGAGGGCGGCGGTCGGTTGGGATCGAGTTGGAGACGTCCGGGACCAGAATTTGGGCCAGGGGCGCGGGTTTCCGGAGTTCAGTTGCGATCGGGCGCGGGGAAGAGTCCGGTCGGTTGGCGCACGCCGGAGGTAGGAGATGACACGTGGGCCCCGCGTGTCAGTGAGAAGAAGAGAGGGATCCGGGTTTGGGGCTGGCGCGGGGAGATTGGGCCGGCTGGCGGGTTTCGGCCCACTGGCCGGCTGAGGTTTTTTTCTTTTTCTTTTTCTTTTTCCTTTTCTTTTCTGTTTTTATTTGAATTTGAATTCCAGTTTGAATTTAAATTTCTGCACCACATGCAATATATCCAGAATTTTTAAATTCCCTCGTTTTACCGATTTTGGGGTGTTACACCGAGGCATCCTCGGCCATTTTCTTCCGATCCTCGTCCGGTCTTTCCGATCTAACACGCATGGCATGCCCCACCGCCGCCGGGGGGTCCTGCAGGTGAAGGAAACGACGTGTCTTGCGCTCCAACAGTTGCTCCGACGAGCACAGAGTGCCATTGCCGGACTTCGACGCCGTCGACCGACTTCCAGGGCCTCCGAGTGCAGGAAAATCCCTAGCTGAGCTTCCCCTACCCCTCCGCAGCTGATCCGTGCAAAAAGATGCGAGTTCTAACGCATAGCGGCAAAAACCGAGGCTGCGTCGGCGAGATCGCCGCCCCGGCCACCGTGCGCCACCGCGCGCGCGGGCTGGCTCCGGCCAGGGCGACGTGGCCCCCTGTGGCCCGTCCATTTTAAATCGTGCGGTCCCGAATAGATTTAACCCGTACCTCTTCGCGATCTGATCTCAGCCCTCCGTTTTAAATCCAACGGCCCACATCAGCCCTGCATATTAAACCCCGAGAAACTTACGCGCTACCCCCTGGGGATCTTGGAAAACACGAGCTAGCCCCAGAAACTTCTGATCTAGCCCCTGGATCCTCAATAATTCATGTAAATTCATTTAAAAATCAGTTTTAACCCTGGACTTAGTAAGAATTAGGAAGACCTCCCTGTTTTACACACTTAGATCCCTGAAAATTTAGAAAATGAGAAATAGGGCCCCACAGCAGTGTTGATTTGCACATCAGCCCCTGAGGGTTATTAATTTCAGGAAATTGAATATGTGAATAGGATTTAAATTCAAACCTAGGAATAGGTTTAGTTTAATTGTTCTACCCCTGTTGGAGATTTGTAGAACAATCTGAAGTCTGAATTTAGAGGGGAAATAAACTTTTAAACTAAATAAGGTTGCTGTTTTGTAATTTATCCCTGAAATACACCTTTTAGGCATAAAACAAATTTAAATGTGGGAAAATGAATCTAAGTCACCAAAAAGGGATAGGGAAAATTCATAAAGGTTCTGTTTAGGTAATTGGAACAGTAGAAATTTTTGTGTGAATTTAGGTTGCTGTTTTATGGCTGGAAATTCATTTTTAGGCTAAAAGTAATTCTGAAAATGGGTAAAAATAAATTTAAATTGATCCCCACCAGAGAGAAAGTCAAAAGATATTTTATTGGACATTTTAGATCAGAACATATTCTGTTTAGGTGATATGTCTTGCTATTTTAATATTAAAGTTCACTTTTAGGTATGGAAAGTAAATCTGAAAATATAGGAAAATAGGTATGCATAATTAGAAAATGTTAAATGAGGTCCCCAAAATCCAAAACTTCAAATTGAGATTTTGTAGAAGATCTGAAAACCTATTTGGAGTAGGAAATTATCTTTTATGCAAATTTTGTGGCTAAGAAGTGTATTACCCAATATAGAAAATTTGTTCAAATTGGAGATTCATATATTGTGCACCTAGAAGTCTAAATGTTAAAGCTAGAGATAATATATATGTTTAAAGGTGCATATGTGCTTAGAATCAACATATCTAGGGTAAACACAACACTTCAATAGGTGTATGACTTTCATATGTATGTATGTGTGGTTTGCATGAGTGGAAATGTGAACTATGTCTTATGGAATGTTGTTTTCTTTTTGCTATGTGTATTGGCATGAGTAGAACCAGCCCCAGAGCAGGTTCTCATCTTTCAAGATCAAGACTTTCCATTCTCAGGGCAGCAGGAAGAAGGCAAGTGTCCTTGACCACTTTGATCCTATACTAGGATGTGTAGTTAGAATTTAATTGCATTGTCAATTTGGAATATGACGCCCAAGCTAGGAAGTTTTCCTAGAATTGCATTATCTTGTTTCCTTGTAGCCTTGGGTTGGGAGTTATGTTATTATGTCATTCATTTACACTACTCATGCTTAGTCATTCTTAGAATGGGATAAATGGAATATGTGATCATCAATTTGTTTACTTTACCCTTGAATGAGATATTATGAATTATGTAGAGGAAGGGATCTAGGCAAGTTGGATGCTTTGGTTGGTGCTGCGTGCACGAGACTCGGGTGTTTGTATAGTACTTGCCTAGATCCTAAGGACCGGTTGATGGAGCATGTAACATGGCTTTACCGTGGCAACCACATGCTGAGATGGGGCAGCTTGGCCAATTAATTAGGCGTATCTCCGGCGTAGCATGGGTGTTTGGATGGTGCGGGGAGTAGGTGTCAGCTGGACTACCATATGAACTGCAAGGCTCAAGAGGAGGCCACTGCAGCGGGGTTGGAGTCTCTTGTATGCTGTTAGGGGTGAAACCTCAGTGGGCCCACGCTCGTCGGAAATCCCTTTGTAAAGGCCTCGTAGTGATCTCCTGGCTACACACCTTGGAAGTGTGAACGTGGTTCGCGGCCACTAGCATAATGGAGGTTCTTTTAGTCCACCCGACAATGGGGGATGAAATCACTACATGTAGGTATAGTGGTGCAAACTCTGTAGAGTCAAAACTGCCATGACAGCCGTGCTCACGGTCAAGAGCGGCTTGGACTTATTCATGATTAGAGGATGATGAACTGGGAAGTTGAGGATGTTAAGAGGGGAGCTTAACATTGGAAATGATGTTCTGGTTACTTGATATTGATGATGGTTTAGTGGAAATTGGGACCATTTCACCTCTGTAGTAATGTAGGTGCTTAATAAGTTACGGTGATAGGCATTGGTTGCGTAGTGCTTAACCATGAGTTCAGCCTTTCCTTGTTCTAGCCATGCATGACATAACTTTCCCACACTTGCCTAGTACCAACGGTACTCAAGCTTGCTTTTCTGTTGGTTTAAATTGCTGTTCAGGCCAAGGGAATGACGTGGTGTTCAATGACCAAGACTTCGGACCCGAAGAAGGATTCTAGGTTCACGGAGTCCCCCGGGCAACACCTGTGATGAAGCCTACAAGACTTATTTTCCGCTGCTGTTTTATTTACATGTTATGAACATATTATCATCCATCGAGACGTTATGCTATGTAAGACTTATTTATATTTTGAATACTTGGCTTGTAATATAATGATGCTTCACTATTTGTCGTCACATGTATGAGAAAATGATCCTGGCATACATGTGATATTCACTCAGTCGTTCTTCGGAGAAACCGGGTGTGACAGCAGTGGTATCAGAGCCAAGGTTGCCCGTAGGAACGTGGACCTAGGTAGAAATGGACGTATTTAAGGACCCTATGTTCTTAAAAACTATTTTACAAAAGGTGTGGGGTGAAAGTGTCATTTAATGTGGTCACTTTAATTGTTCATCTTGCCTCAACTTTTATTCAAAATGTAGTCTTTATTTAATTCTTATATAACTTGATTTTAAAATTCTTTATGTTTTAGAAGGTTCGCATAGTCCGCACCGCACGCAAGTCCACCGGAGGAAGAGTTCCCGTAGCTGCCCTTGCCTTGAGGGAGGAGAACCGCCCGGTGACGTACCACTCCTACGGGTTGGCAGTAGGAGGCTTGTTGCGCCGTCTTCGGCGTATGCTCCACGCCGCCGGCAATGTTGGCAAGCTGATCATACACTACAGCCCCACCAGGACCATCCATGAGAAGCGTGAGGAATGGAGCTCAGAGATGAGGATTATCCATGACAACCAGCTGCTCAAGATCCACCGCTCTCCAGCTTGTCGGGCGACTCAGGCTGATGCTGAGAAGGATGTCACCTGGGAGGCCATCACCTGTCAGAGTTACATCAACCGTCGCCACCTAGACAGGACTGAGTACATGTATGTCCTCCAGCGTGAGAGTGGCACCGCGGAGTACAAGTACCCGCCGGTGCAGCAGGAGACTTCCCATGAGCACATGGACCTGTGCTTGGAGGATGCAGCTATGCTCAGCACTCGACTACAGGAGTGCCAACAGGAGCTTCAGGATGACTGTGACACCCTGAAGGAGACTGAGGCGCTGCTTCGCGCCAGCTTGAGGGCGAGGGAGAGAGGATATGGGAATGAACTATGTGTCACCGAGAATGACACCTGGACTCCCGACTCCCCAGACCATCGGGCGAGCAAGCGTCGCCACACTTCTCCACCAGCAGCTTCCCCGCCTAAAGCGGAATCAGAGGGCAGCCGCAATGATGAGGAATACCCCGACGAGCCAGCTAAGTGATACGAATTGTTAGAGTCATTTCCCTTATTTTAGCATGTTATCGAGTAGTCGAGTCAAGAACCTATCTATTTGTTTGTTAGTGTTTGGTGTGTGACGTGAGTTGTGGAAGCCATGGGCACCTGTCCACAACCTCGTCTTTAAGTTTGCATTTGCTTTTGTGTGTGAACCCTTATGAATCAATAGTGCATTTATTTTTGCATGAGACATGACGCCTAAAGATCTATGTGAAATATTCAGAAATTGTCTGAATATTAGGGTCTCAAAAAAGTTTAAGTTTATACAAGCAATTTGGGAAGTTAATGCGTAATGATTAAAGTTGACATTTGGTTGATCAGAATAGATGGCCAGAAGAGGAAGAGGTCGTGGTGCCAACCCCAACAACAACAACAATGAGGCTGCCGATCCTCAACTTTCTGGAGGGCAAGACAGGGGTGGTCACCGAGAAAGAGCTGATCCTATCTACCAAATGATCGACAATGAAAATCAGCTCATTCAGAATTTGATTCAAGTGGTTGCCAACTTACACCAAGCTCCACCCCCAAGACCGAAGAGTTGTCGTGTATGGGTCACGGCAGCTTAGAAACCATGAGCAGAATTATCCAACTCATGACTTGGAGCTCACTGCCATGGTACTTGCACTTAAAATGTGGAGGCACTACCTACTCAGTAACCTCGTACATTTATATACCGACCACAAGAGCCTCAAGTACATATTCACTCAGAAAGAGCTGAATATGAGGCAGCGAAGATGGTTAGAGTTGATAAAGGATTACGAAATAGAGATCCATTATCACCCCGGAAAGGCAAACATAGTGGCAGATGCGGTGAGCCACAAGTCACACGTCAACAACCTGACCATCACACTGTTGGAAGAGAGCGAACTACCACTACATGTGATTCCACATGGAGCTCTCTACAACTTAGCTTTGATCCCCACCATCCGTGAAGAGATAGCGGCAGCCCAGAAAAATGACAAGGGCATGTCACATTTGCGGAGACGTATAGATAGTGGGGAATTGAAATGTTTTCAGAAAGACGGAGACGGCGTCCTATGGTTCAAGGACCGGATCGTCGTACCCTGTAACCCGGAGTTACGGAAAAAAAATTTTGATGAGGCTCACTTGTCAAAATTTTCTATTCACCCCGGCAGCAACAAAATGTATCAGGAACTCTGAAGCAAGTTTTGGTGGACACGGATGAAGCGGGAGATCGCAAAGTACGTGTCCGAGTGTGATACATGTCAAAAGGTGAAGACAGATCATATGTGGAAACTGGGACTGCTACAACCACTGGGCGTTCCTGCCTGGAAGTGGGAAGATGTGAGCATGGACTTCATCGTCGGTTTACCCACCACTTTTCAGAAACATGATTCTGTGTGGGTAATCATCGACCGGCTCACCAAAGTTGCCCATTTCATCCTGGTCAACACCAACTACAACGCCAAGAAGTACGCTGAACTGTACATCTCACGGATCCTATGCTTGTACGGCGTACCCCGTACCATCATATCGGATTGGGGCACTTTATTTGTTTCCCGTTTTTGGGAGCAGCTACACGCTGCATTGGGGATGAAGCTAATCCATAGTTCAGCATACCACCCGCAGACAGATGGGCAAACCGAGCGGGTAAATCAAATTTTAGAAGATATGCTACAAGCTTGCGCCATCAACCACTGCAAGAATTGGGATGATGTAACACCCCAAATTTTGATTCAAAACCCAAAACCATGTTCAGAGGGGAATTTAAAAATTTTTGGACGTGTTGCATGTTTTGCAAAAATTCAAATTCAAACTGGAATTCAAATTATACTCAAAACAGAAAAGAAATGGAAAAAGAAAAAGGAAAACGGGAAAAAACTGGCCAGTGGGCCGAAACCCGCCAGCCGGCCCAGCTACTCCCGCGCCAGCCCGCCCCCGCGCGCGCCGCGCTGCCTCTCACCGACGGGTGGGACCCACATGTCATCCCTAACCCCGCGACTCCGGACTCTCTCCCGCGCGCGCGATCGCAACCGATCGGGAAACCCGTCCCGTCGCCCGAATTCTGGACCCAGAGGATTCCAACTCGATCACAACAGACCCACCGCCCTCCCCCGGCTATAAAAACCCCCGATCCGATCAGTTTTTCCCACGCGATCGCCGATTTTCACTCCGGTGAGCACCGAGACTTCGCCGGTGAATTCTGGCCGATCTAAGCTCGGAAACTCTGATCTAACTCGCTGGTCTTGATCCACCGCCTCCGGGGAACTTTGCAGGTGCAGAAAACTCGGAGAGTTACGGTGTAAACGCAGCGCCGACGAGCTTCGCCGTGGTTTTGCCTCGGACCTCGCCGCCAAGCACTTTCCAGGACCCCTGAGCTCGAGAAAACCCCCGAGGTGAGATCCCTGACCTCCCCTCTACCGATCTAGGCCATAAGATCACAGTTCTAGGCAGAATTCTCGAGGATCCGAAACTTTCCGACGAGATCGCCGCTTCCCGCCGCCGTGCGCCGCCGGCAGCGCCGCCCGCGCTCGATCGGAGCGACGTGGCCGCTTGTGCGCCGTTTATTTTAAATCGCACGGTAGACTTTAAAACCCCGCGTACCGGTTCGATGTTATAATCTCAGCCGTCGGTTTAAAATCGGACGGTCCACGTCGACCCCGCGTTATAAAGACTGGAATTCTTACGTGCTACCCCCTGGGGTTCTCTGGAATTGAGAGCTAGCCCCGGAAACTTCAGATCTAACCCCTGGAACTCCAGAAAATCATGTAAATCCATTTAAAAATCAGTTTTAACCCCTGGACTTAATAGAAATTAGGAAAAACACCTCTGATAAGTGTAGATAGACCCCTGGAAATTATGAGAATAATATTATAGACCCTGTAATGGGGTGAATGCATTATTTTAGCCTTGTTTAGTATTTAATTTAGAAAATTGAATATGTAACTAGTGTTTAAAAATTAAAAGGGGGACAAACATAATTGTAAAAATTAATTAAAAACTTTCTCAGTACTTAGAAAACTTTGGAGTGAGATAAAATATATTTTTGGGCTGAAATAAATCTGTTTTATCTATTATTCACATTTATTAGTATAGGGACACATTTTTAAGTAAAGAATAGTTAAAGAAAAATAGGGAAAATAATTATGAAATAGTATACATCATAAGCCATGGTCAAAATATGATTTTAAATTATTTAGGACCAGAACCTAATCTGTTTAGGTGATGTGTATTACTAATTTAATAATAAAATACACAATTATGCATAGGAATATAAATCTGAAAATATAGCAACTAGTAAATGATAAATAGAGTTTCTAAAATACAAAGAATTCAGTTTAGGGTTGATAGAAATTTTGAAGGCACATTGTATGCAAGTATAAATGTGGACACAAAAGTAGGAATCATATATACATGGTTAAAAGTGCATGCAAGCCACAACTTAACACACATAAAGTAACCACAACACATATAATGGTAAAGAACTTTTATAAATATGAATGTGTGGTTTTGTATGAAGTAGAGGTGTGAACTATGTCTTATGATTGTTGTTTTCCTTTTTGCTATGTGTGATGGTATGAAGTAGAACCTGTTCAAGAGCAAGTTATTCCTTTCCAAGATCAGGACTACCCATTTCAAGAGCAGCAAGAAGGAGGCAAGTGTCCTTGACCACTTTGATCCTATGCTAGGGTGTGTAGATAGAATTATTTGCATTGTCAAATGAAATATGAAACCCATGCTAGGAAAGTTTCCCTAGAATTGCATTACCTTGTTTCCTTGAAGCTTGGGTTGGGATTTATTTTGTCATGTCATTTATACACATGCATATGCTTAGCCATGCTTAGAATGGGATATTTGGGATATGAGATCATCAGTTCATATTATCATACTCTTGAATGAGACATTGTGAGTTATGTAGAGGTAGGGATCAAGGCAAGTTGGATGTTTTGGTTGTGTGCTGGGTGCACGAGACTTGGGTTTGTGTTTAGTACTTGCCTGGATCCTAAGGACCGGTTCATGGAGCATGTAACCCGGCTTTACAGTGCCAACCACATGCTGAGATGGGGCAGCTTGGCCAATTAATTAGGTGTATCCCCGGCGTAGTATGGGTGTGTTGGATGGTGCGGGGAGTAGGTGTCAGCTGGACTACCGTATGAACCGCAAGGCTCAAGAGGGGGCCACTGCAGCGGGGTTGGAGCCTCTTGTATGCTGTTAGGGGTGAAACCTCAGTGGGCCCACGCTCGTCGGGAATCCCTTTGTAAAGGCTTCGTAGTGATCTCTTGGCCGCACACCTGGGAAGTGTGAATGTGGATCGTAGCCACTGGCATAATGGAGGTTCTTTTAGTCCACCCGGCAACGGGGGATGAAATCACTACTTGTGGGTACAGTGGTACAAACTCTGCAGAGTCAAAACTGTCTTGACAGCCGTGCTCACGGTTAAGAGCGGCCTGGACTTATTCATGATTACAGGATTGATGGTTTTGGAAGTTAAGCGGGGAGCTTAACATTTGGAAATGATGATTATGGTTATTGGATTATGATGATGGGATGGGAGATTGGGACCTTTTCACCTGTGTAGTAATGTAGGTGCTTAATAAGCTAAGGTGATAGGTATTAATTGCGTAGTGCTTTAACCATGAGTTCAACCTCTCCTTGTCCTAGCCATGCATGATATAATTTTCCCACACTTGCTGAGTACCACTGGTACTCAACCTTGCATATTTGTTGGTTTATATTGCTGCTCAGGTCAAGATAATGAGGTGGTGTATAATGACCAAGATTTTGGACCCGAGGAAGGTTTTTAGGTTCATGAAGACGCCCGGGCAACGCCTGTGATGGAGCCCTAAAGAATAATATTCCGCTGCTAGTTTATTCACTTGTGATAAAGCATTAGTGTCCATTGAGACATTTGCAATGTAAGACTTATTTATATTCGACACCTGGCTTGTAATAAATGATGCTTCACTATTTGTCATCACATGTATGAGAAAATGATCCTGGCATACATGTGATATTCACTTGGTTGTTTCTTCGGAAAAACCGGGTGTGACAGAGGTGGTATCAGAGCCAAGGTTGCCAGTAGGAACGTGGACCTAGGTAGAAATGGACGTATTTAAGGGCCCTATTTTCTTAAAAACTATTTTCCAAGGTGTGGGTGGAAAAGTGTTATTAAAGGAGTCATTTTCTTCATCTTACCCCAACTTTCATTCAAAATAGGATTTTTGTTTGAGATTTTATCTAACCTAATTTTAAAATTCTTTTGTTTTAGATGGTTCGCATGATTCGCACCGCTCGTAAGTCCACAGGAGGGAGAGTTCCCGTAGTTGCCCTTGCCGAAAGAGAGGAGAGTCGTCCCGTGACGTACCTTTCCTACGGATTGGCAGTAGGCGATTTGTTGCGCCGTCTTCGACGTATGCTCGAAGCCGCCGGCAATACGGGCAAGCTAATCATCCACTATAACTCCACCAGGACCATCCGAGAGAAGAGGGAAGAATGGAGTTCGGAGATGAGGATTATACACGAGAATCAACTGCTTAAGATTCACCATTCTCCAGCTTGTCGAGCAACACAAGTTGACGCGGAGAAAGATGTCACTTGGGGGCCATCACCTGCCAGAGTCACATCTATCGTCGCCACTTGGACAAAACTGAGTACATGTATGTCCTCCAACGTGAGAGTGGTACCACGGAGTACAAGTACCCACCGGTGCAGCAAGGGACTTCCCATGAGAACATGGACTTGTGTTTGGAGGATGCGGCCATGCTCAGCACTCGACTGCAGGAGTGTCAACAAGACCTTCAGGATGTCCGAGATACCCTGAAGGAAACGGAGGCGTTGCTGCGAGCTTGCTTAACGGCGAGAGAAAGAGGAGATGGGAATGAACTGTGTGTCACTGTAAGTGATCCATGGACTCCTGACTCCCCGGATCGCCGAGCGATCAGGCGTCGTCGCACCTCTCCACCAGCCGCCTCCCCACCCAAAGCAGAGTCAGAAGGTAGCCGAAATGAGGAGGAAGATCCCGAGGAGCCAGCTCAAGAGGACGAGTAGTGTAGAGTCTTTCCCCTAGCTAGCAAGAGGTCGAGTAGTCGAGTAGTTACATAGTTAATGGTGTGATAATGCTTGGTGTGTGACGTGAGTTGTGGAAGCCATGAGCAATTGTCCACAGCCTCGTCTTCAGATTGTTTTGCTTTGGTGTGTGAACCCATAGGAAATAATAGTGCATTTATTTGGTGTGAGATATGAACCCTCGTAAAAGCATAACAAAGCCTCAACACTTCAAAGTACAAACAAATGAAAGTAGTAAGATGATGCTAAATGGTATCAAATTAACATTTGTTGATTCTGCCAGATGGCCGGAAGAGGAAAAGGACGTGCTGCCAACCCCGCCAACAACAATGATGAGGCATGCAACCCTCATCTTTCTGAAGGCCAGGACAGGGGTGGTCGCCGTGAAGAAGTTGATCCTCTCCACCAAATGCTGGAGAATCAAAATCAGCTTATCCAAAACTTGACTCAAGTGGTGGCCAACTTGCATCAAGTTCCACCTCCACAAGCTGCACCACGCCAACCAAGGTTGAGTGAGTTTCTAGGAACTCAACCTCCAAAGTTTGCAAGTGCGGCTGAACCTCTGGAGGCAGACGATTGGCTGAAGACCATTGAAGGTAAGATGAGGATAATACAATGCCAAGGGTATGAGAGGGTGCTGTTTGCCTCTCATCAATTGAATGGACCTGCTGCTGATTGGTGGACCGCCTACGTGGCCGCCCATCATGACCCTGAGAACATCACTTGGGAAGAGTTCAAGCGTAGCTTCCGCAACCACTACATCCCAAGAGGTGAACTCAAAAACAAGAGGAAAGAGTTTCTGGGACTGCAGCAGGGAAACATGACGGTGAGGGAATACCTCACTAAATTTACTCAACTATCCCGTTATGCTCCACGAGACATAGAGACTGATGAGCAGAAACAAGATTGTTTCGTGGGGGGACTTACCGCAGAGATGCAGTGTGCCATGTCCTCCAATGAGTATGAAAGTTTTCAAAAGATGGTGGACAGAGCGTTTGTGGTGGAAAGGAAGCAAAAGGCCCTGGAAAATGAGAATAAGAGGAAGGCGGGATGGTCACATCAGGCCTCAGGATGCAACACCCGCCCACGTATGATGCAGCAACTTACGGGGCAGACAAGCCGTGCTGCGGTACCCTATTCAGCACCAAGAGGGTACAACCCAAACTACAGGCCACCCGCAGCACCAGCACAGCCGCAACGTCAGTTGGTGCAGCAGCCTCGCCCCGCATATCCACCTCGACCAGCAGTGCAAGGACCCCCGAACCAAACCCAAGACAACAAAGGCCAAGCACCTAAGGTTGGGGTGCAATGTTTTAGCTGTGGTGAAGTGGGGCACTATGCCCATAAGTGCCCTAAGAAGAAGCCCGCGCAGCCACAACAGCAGAATGTAGTGAGAGGACGGGTGAACCACGTCACTATGGAGGAAGCACAAGAGGCACCCGACGTGGTAGTTGGTAAGTTTCCTACCAATTTACACCTTGCAACTCTGCTGTTTGATTCTGGTGCTACCCACTCGTTCATTGCTCAAGGGTTTGTTAAGAAGTATGACCTAGCAACCACACAAATGAACCATATGCTAGCTATAAACTCTCCAGGTGGAGAAATAAGGACAAGACAAGTGTGTCCCAAAGTGAGCCTAGACATTAATGGGGTAGTATTTACTGCTAACCTCATAGTGATAGATTCACAAGGGATAGATATTATTTTGGGTATGGATTGGTTGACCAAACATAAAGGAATCATCCATTGTTCGACTAGAACGGTGGAACTAACTCAGCCCAATGGCACAAGAGTAAAGTTCATAACGATACACGAGCCTAGGAGGGACATTAAATTAAATCAAGTGGAGGTGAAAGTTGAGGAAATCAGGACCATCAGGGAATATCCAGATGTTTTTCCGGAGGAGTTGCCAGGTATGCCTCCCGACCGCGACGTGGAATTCGCAATTGAGCTAGTACCGGGAACAGCCCCGATATACAAAAGACCTTATCGAATGGACTCCAAGCAGCTAGAAGAGCTCAAGGATCATTTGAGAGAATTGACGTAGAAGGGGTATATTCGCCCTAGTTCCTCACCATGGGGAGCTCCGGTGATATTTGTGCCCAAGAAAGACGGAACCCAAAGGTTATGCGTGGATTACCGTGCCTTGAATGAGGTAACCATCAAAAATAAGTACCCATTGCCTCGCATTGAAGACTTGTTTGATCAGTTGAGGGGAGCTTGTGTGTTCTCGAAAATTGATCTCAGGTCGGGGTACCACCAACTCAAGATAAGGCAATCAGATATTCCCAAGACAGCTTTCGTATCTCGGTACGGACTGTATGAATACACTGTCATGCCTTTTGGGCTAACCAATGCCCCGGCATATTTCATGTACCTCATGAACAAGGTATTCATGGAATATCTGGACAAATTTGTGGTGGTTTTCATAGATGATATTCTCGTCTTCTCCAAAAATGAAGAAGAACATGAGAAACATCTAAGGTTGGTGTTACAGAGGCTGAGAGAACACCAACTATATGCCAAGTTGAGCAAGTGTGAGTTTTGGCTGAAGAGAGTTCCCTTTTTAGGACATATAATCTCGGAGGGAGGAATCTCCGTAGATCCCGCCAAAATCGAGAATATCCAGAAGTGGAAGACCCCTGAAAATGTCGGGGAAGTTCGAAGCTTTTTGGGATTGGCTGGATACTATCGACGGTTTATTGAGGGATTCTCCAAGATCTCGAGACCTCTCACCAAACTGTTGGAAAAGGGAATCACATTCACCTGGACGCCACAGTGCGATACGAGCTTTCAGGAGTTAAAGAAGAGATTGACAACAGCCCCAGTGTTGGTTATGTCAGATATGCAGAAGAATTTCACAGTGTACTGCGATGCCTCTGGAAATGGGTTGGGATGTGTTCTCATGCAAGAAGGACATGTCGTGGCATATGCATCCCGGCAGCTTCGGAAGCACGAGAAGAACTATCCTACACATGACCTAGAACTAGCTGCAGTGGTACACGCGTTGAAAATTTGGCGGCACTATTTGATGGGGAAGAGGACAGAGGTATATACGGATCATAAGAGTTTGAAGTACATATTCACACAGCCAGATCTCAACCTCAGACAAAGGAGATGGTTAGAGCTAATCAATGACTTTGATGTGGGCATCAACTATCATCCCGGAAAAGCAAACGTCGTGGCCGATGCTTTGAGTCGGAAAGTGCAGGTCAATAAGTTGAGCTTGAAGGACATGCCCGCAGAATTGAAGGACGAGGTTATAAGACTCAATCTATGTCTAGTAAATAGTGGTGAAGCCATCGCCATGGAAGTGGACTCCACACTCGAGCAAGACATACGCGAGGGCCAAAAGAATGATGGGAAGATACAAGAGATCAGACAGCTCATTAAGGAAAATAAAGCTCCTGGTTTTAGAGAGGATGAACAAGGAACGGTGTGGCACGGGAAAAGGATTTGTGTGCCAGAAGTAAAAGAGATCCGTGAATTAATTTTGAAGGAGGCTCACGATTCTGACTATTCCATTCATCCTGGGAGTACGAAGATGTACCAGGACCTCAAGAGCAGGTATTGGTGGTATGGCATGAAGCGAGATGTCGCGGAACATGTTGCCCTATGTGACACATGTCAGTTGGTGAAAGCAGAACATCAACGACCCGCGGGATTATTGCAACCACTCAAAGTACCTGAATGGAAGTGGGAAGAAATCAGCATGGATTTTGTCGTGGGATTGCCTAGGACCCAATCCGGGTATGATTCAATATGGGTCATTATTGATAGGCTAACCAAGGTAGCTCATTTCATTCCTGTGAAAGAAAGCTACAGCGGATCCAAATTGGCAGAATTGTACATGTCAAGGATTGTATGTTACCATGGAGTGCCAAAGAAGATAGTGTCGGACCGAGGGACACAGTTCACCTCGAGGTTTTGGCAAAAGTTGCATGAAACCATGGGAACCCATCTGAACTTCAGTTCTGCCTATCATCCTCAAACTGACGGGCAGACGGAGAGAACCAATCAGATCCTTGAAGATATGTTAAGGGCATGTGCACTCAAAAACAATAGGAGTTGGGACAAGAACTTACCGTATGCGGAGTTTTCCTATAACAACAGTTATCAAGCCAGTATGAAGATGTCACCGTTTGAAGCTTTGTATGGAAGGAAGTGCAGAACTCCCCAATTTTGGAACCAAACAGGAGAAAGTAAAGTGTTTGGTCCAGAAGTGCTACAAGAAGCCGAGGCGAAGGTGAGGGAGATTCGCAACAACTTGAGGATAGCACAAACACGCCAGAAGAGTTATGCTGATGTACGAAGAAGAGAGCTCGTTTTCAACGTGGGAGACTATGTTTATCTCAAGGTGTCCCCTATCTGAGGACTTCGTCGGTTCAAGGTGAAAGGGAAGTTATCGCCTCGATACAATGGACCCTTTCAAGTTTTGGAAAGAAAAGGCGAAGTGGCGTACCAACTAGAGTTACCGGTTCATCTATCGGACGTGCACGATGTATTCCATGTGTCACAACTCAAGAAATGTCTGAGGACGCCTGAAGAGGTGTTACCCATGAATGAAGTGGATGTAGCTGAAGATTTGTCTTATGCCGAGCAACCATACAAGATTTTGGAGACAATGGAACGCCTCACCAGAAACAAGAGAATCCGGATGTGCAAGGTGCAGTGGAAACATCACTCAGAAGAGGAAGCTACCTGGGAATGGGAAGATGAGCTCAAGGCACAGTTTTCGGAATTGTTTTCTTAGAAACACCAATCTCGAGGACGAGATTTCTTTTAAGGGGGGTAGAGCTGTAACACCCCAAATTTTGATTCAAAACCCAAAACCATGTTCAGAGGGGAATTTAAAATTTTTTGGACGTGTTGCATGTTTTGCAAAAATTCAAATTCAAACTGGAATTCAAATTATACTCAAAACAGAAAAGAAATGGAAAAAGAAAAAGGAAAACGGGAAAAAACTGGCCAGTGGGCCGAAACCCGCCAGCCGGCCCAGCTACTCCCGCGCCAGCCCGCCCCCGCGCGCGCCGCGCTGCCTCTCACCGACGGGTGGGACCCACATGTCATCCCTAACCCCGCGACCCCGGACTCACTCCCGCGCGCGTGATCGCAACCGATCGGGAAACCCGTCCCGTCGCCCGAATTCTGGACCCAGAGGATTCCAACTCGATCACAACAGACCCACCGCCCTCCCCCGGCTATAAAAACCCCCGATCCGATCAGTTTTTCCCACGCGATCGCCGATTTTCACTCCGGTGAGCACCGAGACTTCGCCGGTGAATTCTGGCCGATCTAAGCTCGGAAACTCTGATCTAACTCGCTGGTCTTGATCCACCGCCTCCGGGGAACTTTGCAGGTGCAGAAAACTCGGAGAGTTACGGTGTAAACGCAGCGCCGACGAGCTTCGCCGTGGTTTTGCCTCGGACCTCGCCGCCGAGCACTTTCCAGGACCCCTGAGCTCGAGAAAACCCCCGAGGTGAGATCCCTGACCTCCCCTCTACCGATCTAGGCCATAAGATCACAGTTCTAGGCAGAATTCTCGAGGATCCGAAACTTTCCGACGAGATCGCCGCTTCCCGCCGCCGTGCGCCGCCGGCAGCGCCGCCCGCGCTCGATCGGAACGACGTGGCCGCTTGTGCGCCGTTTATTTTAAATCGCACGGTAGACTTTAAAACCCCGCGTACCGGTTCGATGTTATAATCTCAGCCGTCGGTTTAAAATCGGACGGTCCACGTCGACCCCGCGTTATAAAGACTGGAATTCTTACGTGCTACCCCCTGGGGTTCTCTGGAATTGAGAGCTAGCCCCGGAAACTTCAGATCTAGCCCCTGGAACTCCAGAAAATCATGTAAATCCATTTAAAAATCAGTTTTAACCCCTGGACTTAATAGAAATTAGGAAAAACACCTCTGATAAGTGTAGATAGACCCCTGGAAATTATGAGAATAATATTATAGACCCTGTAATGGGGTGAATGCATTATTTTAGCCTTGTTTAGTATTTAATTTAGAAAATTGAATATGTAACTAGTGTTTAAAAATTAAAAGGGGGACAAACATAATTGTCAAAATTAATTAAAAACTTTCTCAGTACTTAGAAAACTTTGGAGTGAGATAAAATATATTTTTGGGCTGAAATAAATCTGTTTTATCTATTATTCACATTTATTAGTATAGGGACACATTTTTAAGTAAAGAATAGTTAAAGAAAAATAGGGAAAATAATTATGAAATAGTATACATCATAAGCCATGGTCAAAATATGATTTTAAATTATTTAGGACCAGAACCTAATCTGTTTAGGTGATGTGTATTACTAATTTAATAATAAAATACACAATTATGCATAGGAATATAAATCTGAAAATATAGCAACTAGTAAATGATAAATGGAGTTTCTAAAATACAAAGAATTCAGTTTAGGGTTGATAGAAATTTTGAAGGCACATTGTATGCAAGTATAAATGTGGACACAAAAGTAGGAATCATATATACATGGTTAAAAGTGCATGCAAGCCACAACTTAACACACATAAAGTAACCACAACACATATAATGGTAAAGAACTTTTATAAATATGAATGTGTGGTTTTGTATGAAGTAGAGGTGTGAACTATGTCTTATGATTGTTGTTTTCCTTTTTGCTATGTGTGATGGTATGAAGTAGAACCTGTTCAAGAGCAAGTTATTCCTTTCCAAGATCAGGACTACCCATTTCAAGAGCAGCAAGAAGGAGGCAAGTGTCCTTGACCACTTTGATCCTATGCTAGGGTGTGTAGATAGAATTATTTGCATTGTCAAATGAAATATGAAACCCATGCTAGGAAAGTTTCCCTAGAATTGCATTACCTTGTTTCCTTGAAGCTTGGGTTGGGATTTATTTTGTCATGTCATTTATACACATGCATATGCTTAGCCATGCTTAGAATGGGATATTTGGGATATGAGATCATCAGTTCATATTATCATACTCTTGAATGAGACATTGTGAGTTATGTAGAGGTAGGGATCAAGGCAAGTTGGATGTTTTGGTTGTGTGCTGGGTGCACGAGACTTGGGTTTGTGTTTAGTACTTGCCTGGATCCTAAGGACCGGTTCATGGAGCATGTAACCCGGCTTTACAGTGCCAACCACATGCTGAGATGGGGCAGCTTGGCCAATTAATTAGGTGTATCCCCGGCGTAGTATGGGTGTGTTGGATGGTGCGGGGAGTAGGTGTCAGCTGGACTACCGTATGAACCGCAAGGCTCAAGAGGGGGCCACTGCAGCGGGGTTGGAGCCTCTTGTATGCTGTTAGGGGTGAAACCTCAGTGGGCCCATGCTCGTCGGGAATCCCTTTGTAAAGGCTTCGTAGTGATCTCTTGGCCGCACACCTGGGAAGTGTGAATGTGGATCGTAGCCACTGGCATAATGGAGGTTCTTTTAGTCCACCCGGCAACGGGGGATGAAATCACTACTTGTGGGTACAGTGGTACAAACTCTGCAGAGTCAAAACTGTCTTGACAGCCGTGCTCACGGTTAAGAGCGGCCTGGACTTATTCATGATTACAGGATTGATGGTTTTGGAAGTTAAGCGGGGAGCTTAACATTTGGAAATGATGATTATGGTTATTGGATTATGATGATGGGATGGGAGATTGGGACCTTTTCACCTGTGTAGTAATGTAGGTGCTTAATAAGCTAAGGTGATAGGTATTAATTGCGTAGTGCTTTAACCATGAGTTCAACCTCTCCTTGTCCTAGCCATGCATGATATAATTTTCCCACACTTGCTGAGTACCATTGGTACTCAACCTTGTATATTTGTTGGTTTATATTGCTGCTCAGGTCAAGATAATGAGGTGGTGTATAATGACCAAGATTTTGGACCCGAGGAAGGTTTTTAGGTTCATGAAGACCCCCGGGCAACGCCTGTGATGGAGCCCTAAAGAATAATATTCCGCTGCTAGTTTATTCACTTGTGATAAAGCATTAGTGTCCATTGAGACATTTGCAATGTAAGACTTATTTATATTCGACACCTGGCTTGTAATAAATGATGCTTCACTATTTGTCATCACATGTATGAGAAAATGATCCTGGCATACATGTGATATTCACTTGGTTGTTTCTTCGGAAAAACCGGGTGTGACAGATGATCACTTACCGTTAGCCGAGTTCTCATACAACAATGGGTACCAAGCCAGCATCAAGATGGCGCCTTACGAGGCGCTATACGGGAGAAAATGCCGCACACCACTGAATTGGTGTGAGTCTGGCGAAAGGGTCACTTTCGGGATTGATCTTGTCAACAACGCGGAGGAAAAGGTTTGGCTGATTCAAGCGAACCTAAAAGCCGCTCAATCCCGACAGAAGCAATATGCGGACCGGAGAAGACGCCCACTACAATTCGAGATCGGGGATCACGTATACCTACGTGTGTCTCCAATGAAGGGCGTGAACAGATTCGGGGTGAGAGGAAAGTTGGCACCCCGATTCATCGGTCCATTTTAGATTATAGAAAGATGTGGATCAGTAGCATACCGGCTGAAATTACCAGAAGCACTTTCTGGTGTGCACGACGTCTTTCACATTTCCCAGCTGAGGAAGTGTCTTAAGCTATCAACTACCATTCAGCTGGAGGACATAGAAGAACTGAAACCAGATCTCACGTATCGGGAGGAACCGGTTCAGGTTATTGATGAAAAGGCCCGAACCACACGAAATCGTACGTTGTGGTTCTACAAAGTTCTGTGGAGTAATCACTCCATGGATGAAGCGACATGGGAAAGCGAAGGATTTCTTCGCGCTAACTACCCCGACTTTTTCACGTCGCATATACGGTAATTTTTCCACCGTCCTCCCTCTCATTTTTACCTTATAATCTAGGGACGAGATTCTTTTAAGGGGGGAGGAATGTAAGGGCCTAAGTTTTTGGTACATACTCAAGGTGCTCATCACACCACACACACACACTTCATTTGAAGAAAGTTGATGAACACATTTGAAGAGCAAGTAACCACCATCAACATGATCATTAGAGAACAAACTCACACAATGCAAAAGTGGCATTTCCCACATGCATCATTTAGGGGCTGGGCATATGAAAAACTCCTACACCTTGCTAGGAATGTCCATGCCAAGTTTCACCCAAATTCAAAACCTTTTTGAAGTCCTTTTGGGTATAGCTAGAAAGAGGGTGGTTTGAACTCAAATTCAAATTCAAACTGTTTTCATCCCATGAATTCAAAAGTGGGAGGCATAATGTTACTCAGCATATTTTTGTGAGCTCACACACCAATTTTCACTCCATTTGGAGTTGATCTTGACATGAGCTAAGTCTAGCAAATTCAAACTCTATTTGAATTTCAAACTGCACATGTGCTGAAATTTAGTCAAACACAAACCCAATTTGAATTCTAACCAATTCAAATAGCTCAGGGGTAGATAATTCAAATCACCATGGGTATAAGGGGGATTACTGTTTGCAACAGTGAGAAGGAGTTAAGTTCAGGGGTTAAAAAGGAAGTGGGACCCACATGTCAGCCACTGAAGAAATTCAACTGACTGAACTTTCAGTGCTCGGGTCCCCGATCTGCCTCCAAAGGCGCCACCGAGGGGAGTCCGCCGCGCCACCAGCTGCTTGCCGCCCTCGGCCGCTGAACCGCCTCTCGGGGCCTTTATCTACGCGCCTGAGCGGTCTCCGGTGTTCCTCACCGCCGTCCCGACACGTTCTCGCCCAGCAAACCGCAAGCCCTCGCCGCTCGGTTGAGCTCTCGGTCCCTCACCGCCCGGCCGATCCAGTGATCTTCCCGGCGATCTGAGGCCAGCACCGGGTGCGCCAAACCTTCCTTGACGCCCTCGCACCAGTTCCAGGCCCTGAGCAATCCTCCTCGAGCTCCACCGCGACGATCTTTCCTTTTCCGGTTCAGCTCGAGCCGCCATCACGAGAACGATCCATCCGACCACCACAGCCTGCCGTTCACTGAGCCGTGAACAGCAAAAAGGTTCGCCTTCAGTCCCTCTTTCATTACCACAAGCATCGACGGCATGACATAGACTGCTCACGCCGGAATTTCATGATTTCGCGACGGTGTGCAAAAGGGGAGCCTGAACCGATCCACGAAGTTCGTTGTCCACACCGCACCCCTCATCCTCTCGTGGAGAGAATCACTTCTAGGTGCCCGTACGAGCCCATAGGAGCAGGAACAGCGAAGAACCGTTGAGGGAAACCGCTGTTCTTCGAGTTTTAGAAGAATTTCCGATTTCCGGCCTAGGTCGCACGGTGACCGCCCAACACAGGCCTTTCCGAGCTCCGTGGAGCTCATGTCTACCTTTCCTAGGGTCCACTGGTGCTCAACGACCTTTTGTTCGATTGGTTGAGGTGTTAGGAAGGCCGGCCGACACGGCCGAAGTTCTTCCGAAGCTACCGCTCGTCGTCGACCATGTGCCGGCCATTTTCATAACAAGTTGGGCCCAGAATCATGTTCCCCGAGTGGATTTAGGCAGGGGCGGCCAGAATCATGAAGTTTGGAGCACCACAGGGGCCGCCGGCGAGCTCTCAGGCAAGGTGTCGCGGCGGCAGAGCACGGGAGGCGCGAGGAAGACGAAGGGGGTGGGTCCCGGCTGTCAGCGGCAGATATTTTAAAACCGGGATCTGCTGTGGCACGGATCGGGTGCGGCTGCGCGTGAAGGAATCGGTAGCCGTGTGTGTCATCCTATGAGGAACCGACACGTAGCCCCGGGTCCCATGCGCAGTGATTTGAACTTTTCCCGATTTTCAGATTTCATTCAAACTTCAAATCCTCATAACTTTGGCTAGGAACATCCAAATCGAGTGAACCAAATTTTGTTGGATTCAGCTCTCTGAGTACTTTCCATCAAATCAAGTTTCACTTCATGAAAATCCTTATTTCTCCAGAATTAATTCTTCAAAATTTAAACTGTTTAGAATTTTAACTGGAGAGTCCTTTGGAGGAAAATTCTGAAATTTTGCTGGGATGTTCACCAAAATATCCCAGAACTACCATAAAAATTTCAGATCCATTTGAGCTAATCTGATCCACCTAAAGGTGTGATTAATAAAACTGTTCCAGAGAAAATGGAAAATGTCCAGAAACATTTTCAGAATTTCTCTGAAATTGTCTAGCTCATATCTCTAGTTAGGAGCCTTCAAATTAAGTGAGACCAACTCCATTAGAACCCTCTGAAAATCTAGTTTTCAGAAAGTCATGGCTTGGTCCATGAAAATCCCTAGGACACTCTAAGAGCTCCAATTAAGGTCAAGTACATAATTGTTTGTGGAGAGCTCAAATGAGCTCTGCTGCAACTAAAACTTGGCCAAGTCTCTGTTTAGGTTGTACCCAAACTACAGTAAAAATTTCAGGGTCATTGAGTCTTTCTAGTGAGACTTATAATCTTCACAAGTTGAAATTCAATTCAAATGCATTAAATTGATACATATACTTGTTATCTCATGTAGTCGCTAAGGTTGAGGAGGAACCCGAAGTCTTAGACTTTGTTACTCCAGAAGAGCAGCTAGCCTACGATCAAGAGCAGCAAGGCAAGCTCCTGTTTGCATTAACCTTTTACAAATTTTTACTGTTTTGAGAACTTCCTTTGAGTACCAATGACTTCTTGCATTAGAGTCTTGATTGAAACCCAAATGCATAGCCAAGAAAGTCATGGGTTGGGATTAGGATTGAAAACCCCGTTAGCTACTACAATGCTAAGATATTATAGGATTCGGTACAAGTCGAGTAGTTGGAACTACTCGCGAGAATAGGCTAGAAGCACATTGCTCGGGTAGAGATAGCAAATGAAACACATGGCAAGAAAGATGAGACCGAGCAGAGAGTAAGGGCAGCAGGACTTTGGGGCCTATGTGCTATAGCTCCGCTTGTGTCGATTGAGGACCGAGCCATGTGCGAGCCTGTTGAACAAGCTAGAACAACCAAAGACCTACCGGCGATATGGGAACCGGGAAATCGATGTAACTCGGGTAGCTAGGTATTGAGGCATTGCCTGTCGTTCAGAGGGTAGGTTGAGAGCTCGAGGTGTAAATCGGCTGGCGGCACTGAGATGCGCGTCAAGAGACCTTTTGCTCGGGACGATAGGACTGGTTCAATACTTGGCTAACGGGTGAAAGGTGGTTGCATACGACGTCCGTGATGGTTGCTGTAGGCATCATCGAGTACGGGCGTACGTGACGGGTTATTCGGGTAACCCTGCAGGTGTAAATCGATTATAATCGCCGTCCCTCGCGGTCAGTGAGTACCACTTGTTCACTGTACCGTGACATAGAAAAAACAGGCTAGTTACATGTTAAAATGTTTCTGACTGAAAGATGGACTTTGATTGTTAATGATTTGCTTTAGTTTAGAGCTAATTAAAGTTACTTTCAACTTTGGGCAAACTACATGAGAGAAATGCGTTTCTTGTTTGATTGCGGCTCTCTCATGTGCCTTAGCGTAAGGTTCTCCACAACCTGCTGCTAAAACTTGAAAGTAAGGTTCCACTAAGTAGGCGAGTCCTTTGCAACTTACTTTACCTCATGCACCTATCACCCCTCATGTAGAAGTTTCATGTTTAGGAGAGACGGGTCAGTCTTGCTGAGCCTTCGTGCTCACTGCTTGTGTTTGAAGCTTTTGCAGGGTTCTATGAGGAAGGGACTCCCGAGGAGGAGATGGAACCCCAGGAGGGGAACCCCGTCGAGTGGAAGTCGTGCATGCCGCCGTGTTAGTGTGCGTGCGTGCTAGCAAGGACACGTTCACGGGCTGAACGTGAACTTGATGCGTAGTCTACGCCCGTGAGTGTAGACTGAACTGTTGTAAAAATGTTCATAAACCTGTTTATGTAATAAAACTTTGCTTCCGCTTTGTACCTTTGATGTGTGTTATCCGGTGCTGTGCAACGCAGCACCCCTCACCGTGATCCTGGCTCGACAAGACCGCGGGGTCGTGTCAGGACGATGCCTAGGAGGCCCTGGCACGCATCGAGCGAGTCCCTTTGTCTGAGGCCGTGGCTTTGGCTCATCGTAGTCTCCGTCAGGTTCAGCTGTCGCTGGACCAGGAGCAGGGAGCCATCCAGCAGGAGGAGGAGTGCCTCATTGGCTGGGAAAGGCTGCTCAAGCTCCAGACTCGGGAGACTCACAGGAGGTTGGAGACGAGGGAGGCTCGTCTGCGAGAGGAGCAAGAACTGACCAACCGGCAGTGGGACCTGGTCGATCGGTTGGACGAGCAGTCTAAGAAGCTCTGGGCAGAAGCCAAGGAGGCCCACCAGACGGCCAACAGTCGTCTCGCCTCCCTGGAGGAGCTGCGGCTAGCGCTGACTCATCGCTGGCCGTCCACTTCGCCGAGCGCCCTGACCAGCTGACAGCCAAGCCTGACTCCAGACCTGTCCCCAAGCACCAGGTCGCATATTGACCGCCCAGCGCCCTAAAGGCTGGTGAGATCCAACTGAAGCGTCACAAAGCACTGGGGAACCTGCCGAAGCCACGACTCTACATAAGCGAGGCCCGCCGAAGTAGTCGCCAGCATCGGCCCAGCATCGTGTCGCAAGAAGCTTCCACCAGGCGTCGAGTCTTCTTCAGTGTCTGCACCTTAGCGGAAAGACGAGCATGAAGATCCTCATCATCCCCTTGCCGAGCCTCAGCCAAGTCTCTAGCGGCGGTGATGTGCCCTCGTGTTTCTATAAAAGACACATCACAAAGGTGTCAGACCAACGCGGATGCATGAATCCAAAAGAAGGAAAACAAGAAAGGGCCAACCCGTGATCTGGTCCCTTGTTCTCTCCACAATGACCAGGGCCTCCCAGATTTCCTGGCCATGGGCCACCAGCTCCTTCGCAGCCAGAGTCGCACCCCCTCGTGCGGTCTCGACAGTCACACAAAGGTGAGCAAGCTCCACGGACGACGAAGCCCCTCCCTCAACCACGACCGCTGCCGCTCGAGCCCCTCACTTCGCAGCGGCCTGGGCCCTCTCAAGCTCTGCCCGCACCTCAGCCAGCTTGGCCTCCGTGCGAAGACAACGATCCTTGCTCTCACGAAGACGTCGTGAGTCTTCAACAGCTTGGAAAACCAGTTCCTGCCAACAAGGGAGAAACTCCTCGTCAAAGTTCAAGAATTCCAGTAAGGAGAAGGAGAGGAGAAAAAGTCTCACCAGTCTGGTCAGAGGTACTCCCCGCAACTGCCCGAGCATGACGTCCAGACGATCGCACTCCGCTGAAAGACTCGATCGAACGCCAACGAGTTGGGAGCAAAGAGAGCCTAGGTCTCCTTCCCCCCCCCCACCTCTGCTTGTCCGGCCCCGAGGCGCTGCTAGCTTCGGTCCCAGCGACCCCCGCGCCTAGGGTTGGTAGGCGCCCCGGCATCAAAAGCCGGGGAACGGTGCCCAAAGCCACCACTCCACCTCCATCGATGGAGGAGACCGGACCGACCGATGGACTGGAGGCCTGGACAGGACCTGCCTCGCCGGCTCAGTCACCAGCAAGTTGGGCCTCCTCGCCAAGTCCTCAATCTGGGCCATGGCGCCCGGAGTATCCTCGAGTGCCGAGACGGATCTCCTGCGTGAAGGCACGGATATAAAAACCTGACCGAAAGGCAGACGACGAGGCAAGAGGAAGAAGAAAGTTACCTCCCCCACTGTCGAAGAATGGTGCACGACGAAGTCGCACTATCCGGGGAACGGGGAACGACAGGCGACGGAACAAAGGCCGGAACCGCCACCTCGGCGGTGGTGGGAGCCGGAACGACCCAAACCTCTGGCCTTCGAGCACCCAAGGACATGGAAACGCACTCGATGAGAGCCGTCGGTCAGGCTTGGTGTCCGACTGACCTCCCTCCAATGCTCGACCTCCCATCTGACACAATCCCTCGCCACAAGGCATGGGCCTCTCAACGATTTGAGTACCAGGCGTCAGAGCCCTCAAAAGACTGGCGTCGTGTCCCACGCAGGGGCGCTCAATGGGGTCGGCGCCCATCCTCCCACTCGGCCCATGATAACGAACAGGCTCGGATGCCAGCTCCGCTGCCGCTTCAGCAACAGAGGCCGGAATTCCGACTGGGCCACTGCCACTCTCCTTCGAGTCAGTGTCATCTTCCGATGAAGACTCCGGGGTAGATTCGCAGTACATCGGTGCTGCTCGCCTCCGCTTCTCGCGTTGCAACCAGCGAATCTTTGCCTCGTCCTTCTTCCGCTTCTTGGCGGCCTCCAAGGCGGCCCATGTCGCCCGCTTCTCCCGGTCTTCAAGGACCTTGGGATGATTGACGATGCCCCACAGCGCGTGAAGATTCGGAGAAGCCACATTGAGAGGGGCGGCCCGGGGGGAGCAGGACTCACCAGCATCTGGCTCCAGAATCATCCAAAAGTGGCACGACATCTCTTCCTGGGAGAGCTCCTCGCCCGACTCCTAGGACGGATCACTTGGCCCCCTGTAGAAATTCAGGGTATGGGGTTGAACGTGGATAGGCAGCACCCTCCGCTGAAGAAAGGTCTAGAGAAGATGGGTGCCCGAAAGGCCATTGTTCTTCAGACACCGGACGTGTCGAAGAATTGGGTCGAGCTTCCCCATCTCCCTCCTTGGGGTCCTACATTTCTAAGAATCTTGTTCCCGGGGAGACCTGCCCAGGAAAGGTGGAAGAGAGGGAGTGTCATCCTTAATATAGAACCACTGACTCCGCCACCTGGCAGGAAGAGGGGGTGAGCATGTGCTGATGAAGTCCGTTCGACCCTGACGCAACTCAATGATGGCGCCCCCACGGACGGAAGCAGAACCTGATCAGACAACTGTCACACGCGGAAGAAGTGCCTCCAAAGCTCGAAATAAGGAGTCATCCCCAAATAGGCTTTGCACAAGACGATGAACAGCGACACTCGGAGTACGCCATCCAGCGTGAGGTGGTGGAGCTCCAGCCCGTACTCATACAGCAAGCCGTGGAAGAAGTGCTGCGCGGGCAAATTGATCCTGCGCAAGTAAAATGCGCTCAGCTACACGACCTCATCGGCCTGTGGAATGGGGAATGGCTCCTCCGTGCATTCGGATGGCGTGGGCATCACGCTCCGACAGCAGCCCCATCTCCTGAAGGACTGCAATGTGGCTCTGGCGGAACTTCGACTTTGACCACGAAGACATCTCGCGGAGAAAACGGGAAGGCGCGACGCAGAAGAGAAAGTGGCATTTTTTCTCTCTCCAGTGGAAGCACCGAGAGGATGGAGCAATGGAAGGACAAAGGCGAAAGAGGCAGAGGAATACATGAGCGCTACGCGAAACAGAGGAGCACGAAGGCCAAGCAGGTGAACACAAAAAAAGTTGGGGTGGAGGGGAATATAAAGGGGATGAAGTGGCACCAGAACTGACAGCCGTAAGGTTGCAGACTGTAAAAGCCCAAGGATTGACTTGCTAAATGTTCATCACATCACCACACCACAGCTCATTTGGTGGATAGCTCATGAACATTGGTGAAGAGCAAGTAAACACAATCAAGAGGGTGATTAGAGGAAAAACCCATAACTCCAAAAAGCAGGAGCTCACCCACATAAACATGAGAGGATGGGTTTCCCATTAGGCCCTAAACACACTTGGGGATGCTCATGCCAAGTCTCCTATAAAAAGGTTTCCCATCATGTTTGACTCAGCACACACACCTTTTCGCAAACAAAATAGTTTTACCCAAAACATAGGATCAACATGGTCAAAAAGCACTTGCCTTGTTCTTGCGGTTCCGGTTGTTCTTGAATCTCAAAACCTGGTTGCTGCAGTTCGTCGTAGACAGCTCCCTGAGCTTGTCCTGCTAGGTAGGATCACGTGCATACAAGATTCACAGCAATCAATATAATGCACAAACCTTAAACTAGATGCGATGATGCATATGCATGCTATCCTATGATTTTTATTAGATTGGTGTGTTCTTGCATGGCTTGCATGGACAGAGGTGTTCGGATCAAAGGTGGACGTGGCAATTATCTTGTCTTTAGATAAACCTGATCATCAAGTGATCTGTCCACGAGAAGGCTTCTGTTCGAAAGGAATCAAAGAACAGATGCAAAAGAAAACACAACGATATCGTAAGGTGGTATTGGGGCCTACCTTGCGTTCCTCTCGGTCTTCGAGGTCCTCCTCAGACCGCTGGGCTTTCCTCCGGCGATCTTCCTTGTCGCGCTCCGGTGATGGCTTTCTCGGCGAGTTGGGGCTAGGGCTCTAAGTCGTCGGCTCAGGAGTTGGAAAAGAAGTTTGTGGTTTTGGCCAGAGGTTCTAGGTTCTATTTATAATCGGGAAGAGAAGAGTCCTAATCTGATTGTATCCCGAAGAAGAGTCTTATTCAGATCGTCGTTGGATCCTATCATCTTGTCTTTAGTTGATTTGGTGCGGTAACGTTGTGGAATTCAGGTCGGTTTCCTTTACGTACCGATATTCTTACGCGTAACAGCCGCTCCAGAACTCGTTACCTTCGCGGCGATGAGCTCCGGAGGCTCCACGTGTCCTTCCGGGGCCTGGTATCTCCTTCTCCGCAGAGACGAGCTCCGGTTGTGCCGCGTGTCAATCGACCGAGACCTCCCCCTCCTTTGGAGGTGCGCTCCGCGCACGCCACGTGTTGGCGCCTGTATTTCCTCTCTTCTTTCTTCAGGGACATGCCCCGAGGTCGACACGTGTCCAGCAGCGACAGACCTCCTGGAGATAAGCTCCAGTGGCGACACGTGTCCGATAGAACCGGACCTCTCGGAGGTGAGTTCCGAGACCGAACCGGACCTCTCGGAGGTGAGTTCCGAGACCAAACCGGACCTCTCGGAGGTGAGCTCCGAGACTGACACGTATCCCGTGCGACTGGTCCTCTGATTTCTGTGACAACTAGCTCCGAAGGTGACATGTGTCCTGCGGAAATGCCTTTGCTTCTTCCGCAGAGGAAAGCTCCGAGAGCAACACGTGTCCCCCAGGGTCGGACCTCTCCCCTTTCGCGGAGATGAGTCCCGAACCTTCCACGTAGCTATTCTAGCGGCGGACCTCTCCCCACTTCGCAGGGATGAGCTCCGATCACGCCACGTGGCCAGCGGCCACGGTGAGTTGTCTTTGGCGCTTTCTGAAAGCTGGATTCGGCTCTCATTGGCTATTCCTTTGATATTTTTCTCTGTTCCTTCTTTTCTTAAAATGTTTCCTCTTCATAAAACATGAGCATATGCTGACACCCGAGATGAGGGTGTCACAAGAATCACACCTTAAACTGGTTGAAACTCCAGATGATTGTAAACTGTCCAGAACCAGGACAGATTCAAAACACTCTCTGGACTGTTCTGTTTTTCAAGCATAACTTCCTGTAGACAAATCTAAAATTATCATATGATACATTTTTGGAAATGTTAGGAGATGTGTTACATCTTTGTAGTTCAGAGTTTCTGCAATTGCAGCACGGAATTCAGGGGAATTTAGAGTTGAAAACAGCAACTTCCAAAGGAGGTGCTGTTGAAATTCTTCCAGGAGTTCTGTTGACTTTGAATTATCATAACTTTTTAACCAGAGCTGACCTGAGGTCAAATAAATACTCGTTGGAAAGCTACTGAAGTTAACTTTAACTTTGGTATTCAACTTGAGTTATGAAAATGCCATGTACCAGGTCAAAATCTGGGATATGTAGAAACTGGTCATTCTGGGCAGAGGGGTGGACAGTTGAACTCATTTGAGAGATTGTTGTACCCTAAGGGGGTTTAATTACTTCCAATGGGGTAAAACATGCTCATGAGTTGTTATCTTCAACTAGTGAAAATTTGAGTATATTTCCTACTCAGGTTTCTTTTGCTAGAGACCATGTTTGTGCCGTATTGAAGATAAAAGGACAGTATACGTGATGACAAAGCGATATTAACGTCTCGTAGTGACCAAATCTAGTTGAGATAAACTTCCAAAGAGGAAGTCCATAAAGTTGGATTTAACTAGTTTGTATTTGGTCTTGTAATGGTGTAGCTTGTGCAAAAGTTATTACATTATCTAATACGAGATGTATCGCATGTTTACCATCATTATGTTTTTACGCCTATTTTATTGCAATGCATGAAGTATGCTGTGGGACTGATTTTTATTGTCGTATGGTTGCAGATGGTTCGTACACGGGCCACGCATGAGATCGGTGGCTCTAGCCAGCAGAGGGGTGATGACTCCCAGCCACCTGCCTACGACAGTACTCCGCAGCAACAACCACCACCGCCGCCAACGCTTACATTAGCAGATGTGATTGCAGCGCTGGTGGGCAATCGTGAGGAGCAGACCGATCTGCTCCGCACGATCGTGTGGAATACATCCCAGGCGGGGGGGGGGGGGGGGGGGGGGGGGGGGGGTTGTCAATAGAGGGGGCCTCGTGAGCCCCACACTACGACGTACTCGGATTTCATGAGTACGCATCCTCCGGTGTTCACCGAAGCGGCAGAACCACTGGAGGCCGACAACTGGCTGCGGACGATTGAGTCCAAGTTCGGGCTGCTCCAATGCACGGAGTGGCAGAAGACTCTCTTCGCAGCGCAGCAGCTTCACGGTGCCACTGGTGTGTGGTGGGCGAACTATGTCGCCTCACTGCCGGCTGGCCATGCCGTGGAAAGGGAAGAATTCCGCAAGGCGTTCCGCGCATATCATATTCCTTCCGGGATAATGAAGAGGAAGTTCCAAGAGTTCTTGGAGCTGAAGCAGGGCGGGAGGAGTGCCCACAACTACTCCCGTGCCTTCAACCATCTGGCGCAGTATGCGTCGGATTATGTCTCCACTGAGGAGAAGAAGCGAGAGCAGTTCTATCGGGGGTTAAATCCTGAGATGAAGACGCATCTAGTACAATGCAATCACGGCACTTTCAACGACCTCGTCAACGCCGCGATCATGCAAGAGGATGCTCAGCAAGAACTGGCGGCTGAGCAGCGAAAGCAAAGCGCTCCACAAGCAGCGGGGGTGGAGCTCCGCAGAAATACCGCATGGTGTATCGGACACCATCCGGTCAGCAGTGGCATCCACCGGCGCGACCTCAGCAGTTCGGGGGTCGTTCTTTTCAGCCACCTCCGTTCCGACCGCCTATGCCACCACCGCGACTGCAACAGCAGCAGCAGATGGTACCCCGGGCGTTTCTACCGCCACTACGCACCCCAGGTTTCCGTCCGCCGGTCAACGGAGGACCGCCTCGCTACACCTGCTACACGTGTGGCCAGGTGGGCCATTTCTCGAAGGACTGTCCCCGGGGGCAGCAGAGCAGCGGGCAAGCCCTCCGGTCAATAAGGTTGGTCAGCGAACCAGGGGCGTTCGCAACCTCGACAATGAGGACGCCCCGGAGGGAGAAAACGTGCTGGCAGGTACGTTCACTCTCAACGATCAAGCAATCATCATTTATTTGATTCTGGTGCAACCCACAACTTCATAAGTGCATCATATGTGGTTAAGCATCAACTGGAAGCCTTTCCAACCGACTGCTCTTATATGATTTGCTCACCGGGAGGAAAGATTTCAGCAACTATGATGATTCCGAAAGCAACACTGTTCTTAGGTGGGGAGATATATCCCACTACTATGATTATTCTTGAAGGGCAGAAGATTGATGCAATCTTAGGGATGTCATGGCTAAGTTACCATGGCGCTGTCCTAGAAACATTATCACGGACAGTTCACCTCAACTCCCCACTGCACCGTCCGCAATCTCTCATACTAGACAATCCAGTCCCAGAAGTTTCAGCCGCCTATAATACTGAAGGTTCCAAGTTAAAGGACATCCCTGTAGTCCGAGAGTACCACGACGTGTTCCAGGATGATCTTCCGGACATGCCACCTGAACGGGATGTGGAGTTCAAGATAGAACTTGCACCCGGGACTACTCCCATATCACGGAGACCATACAAAATGGCTCCGAACGAGCTGGCTGAGTTGAAAGAACAGCTCAATGATTTGTTGACCAAGGGTTTCATTAGACAGAGTTCCTCGCCTTGGGGATGCTCGGCATTGTTCGTCAAGAAGAAGGATGAAACCTTGAGGCTGTGTGTGGATTACCGGCCGCCAACACCGTCACCATCAAGAACAAATATCCACCGCCCCACATTGATATCCTGTTTGATCAGCTTGTGGGTGCAAGTGTGTTCTCGAAGATGGACCTTTGCTCCGGGTGTCATCAAATAAAAATCCGGGCGGAGGATATCCCGAAGACGGCTTTCTTGACGAAATATGGCCTATATGAATATCTCATCATGTCTTTTGGTCTCACTAACACTCCAGCACATTTCATGTATCTCATGAACTCGGTGTTCATGCGGGAGCTGGACAAGTTCATTGTGGTGTTCATTGATGATATCTTCGTTTACTCCAAGACAGAAGCAGAACATGCCGAACACTTGAGAATCGTCCTTCAACGATTGCAGGACCATAAGCTCTATGCCAAGTTCAGAAAATGTGAGTTTTGGATCAGCCAAGTGCCATTTTTGGGACATATCATCTCAGCAGAAGGCATTGCGGTTGACCCAAGAAAAATTGAACAAGTGCTGAAATGGAAAGCCCCCACTTCTGTCCATGAAGTCAGAAGCTTCCTCGGTTTAGCGGGATATTACCGGAGAATCATTCCAAGCTTCTCCAAGCTTGCTAAGCCGATGACAGAATTATTGAAGAAGGGAACAAAATATGTTTAGAACGCAGCATGTGAAGGAGCGTTCCAAGCATTGGTGAAGAATCTCACAACAGGCCCGGTCTTAGCTCAACCGGATACGACCAAGCCCTTCGACGTGTATTGTGATGCGTCCGGTATAGGGCTCGGCTGCATGTTGATGGAAGAAGGATGTGTGGTCGCGTATGGCTCACGCCAACTTCGAAACCATGAGCAGCACTATCATACTCATGATCTTGAGCTCGCTGCTGTGGTTTTGGTGCTGAAAATGTGGAGGCACTATCTCCTGGGGAATTTGGTGCATCTCTACACCGACCACAAGAGCTTAAAGTATATCTTCACCCAGAAGGAGTTGAATATGAGGCAAAGGAGGTGGTTAGAACTAATCAAAGACTATGAGATTGAGATTCATTACCACCCCAGCAAGGCGAATGTGGTTGCCGACGCACTGAGTCGGAAGTCACATGTCCATAACCTCATCATTACACCGGTGGAAGAGGAAGAGCCGAGTTTATACTTGGTTCCTTATGGATCACTCTACAACCTTGCTCTCATCCCTACCACTAGGGAGGATATCATTGCAGCTCAAAAAGTTGACAAGGGCATGGCACATCTCCGGAGACGGATAGACAGCGGGGATATCAAATGTTTCTGGAAAGATGATGAGGGGACGCTGTGGTTCAATGACCGCATAAGCGTACCCCGGAATATGGAGCTGAGAAAGAAGATCCTTGATGAAGATCACTTGTCTAAATTCTCCATTCATCTGGGCAGCAACAAAATGTACCAATATTTGAAAAGCAAATTTTGGGGGACATGGATGAAGCGGGAAGTGGCTAAATACGTATTCGAGTGCGATACGTGTAGACGAGTGAAAGTGGATCACCTGGGAAAATCAGGGCTATTGCAACCCCTGAAAATTCCAGCATGGAAGTGGGAAGATGTGAGCATGGATTTCATTGTGGGATTACCACTGACTTCCAACAAACATGATTCCATTTGGGTAATTGTTGACCGGCTAACCAAGTCGGCTCACTTCATTCCCATGCATACACATTTCGATGCCAGCAGATATGCGGAGTTGTACATTGCAAGAATCCTATGCTTGCATGGAGTACCAAGACCATAATCTCAGATCGAGGGGCACTGTTTGTGGCTCATTTCTGGGAGCAGTTGCATGCTGCATTGGGTACTAAGCTGATTAGAAGCTCCGCCTATCACCCTCGGATATATGGGCAAACTGAGAGGGTGAATCAAGTGCTAGAAGACATGTTGAGAGCGTGTGCCATCCACCACAGTAGAAATTGGGATGATCATCTACTGTTGGCGGAATTCTCGTACAACAATGGCTATCAAGCGAGTATCAAGATGGCACCATATGAGGCTATCTACGGTCGCAAGTGCCGCACCCCATTGAACTGGTGCGAGTCCGGTGAAAGGGTCACGTTTGGGGTTGATGTGGTGAACGAAACCGAAGGGCGTGTTCGAATTATTCAAGCCAACTTGAAGGCCGCTCCATCCCGGCAGAAAAGTTACGCTGATAAGAGGCGTAGGCCGCTACACTTCGACGTCGGGGAACACGTGTACCTCCGTGTATCTCTGATGAAGGGCGTGCACCGATTCCGCATGAAGGGGAAGCTCGCTCCCCGATTTATTGGACCCTATGCTATCACCGAGAAGTGTGGACCAATGGCGTATAGACTGGAGCTACCGGCATCTCTCGCTAGTGTTCACGACGTTTTCCATGTTTCACAACTACGGAAATGTCTGAAGTATACGGATGTTGTTCCCACCGAAGACATTGGCGAGCTGCAACCGGATTTGACGTATGCTGAATATCCGGTGGCGGTTATTGATGAGAAGGCTCGAACCACACGTAACCGAACGCTGTGGTTCTACAAGATACTGTGGAGAAACCACACCGCTGAAGAAGCGACGTGGGAGAGCGAGGAGTTCCTTCGCTCAAACTACCCGGACTTCATGGCGTCTCATCACGGGTAAGTTTCTATTACATCGTCGTCTCTTCCTTTATAATATCGGGACGAGATTCTTTTAAGGGGGGAGGGATGTAAAAGCCCAAGAATTGACTTGCTAAAATGTTCATCACATCACCACACCACAGCTCATTTGGTGGATAACTCATGAACATTGGTGAAGAGCAAGTAAACACAATCAAGAGGGTGATTAGAGGAAAAACCCATAACTCCAAAAAGCAGGAGCTCACCCACATAAACATGAGAGGATGGGTTTCCATTAGACCCTAAACACTCTTGGGGATGCTCATGCCAAGTCTCATGCAAATTCAAATCAGTTTGATGCACTTTTGGATACATTTGTAAAAAGGTCTAATTTGAATGTAAATTCAAATTTCAGCTAGTTTTCATCACTTGAATTCAAAAGTTGACTTCATATTCAAACTCAGCACATTTTTCTGAGTTAGTCCACCAATTTTCATCCCTATTGGAGTTCATCTTGTCGGGAGCTAAATTTGCAATGATTCAAAACTGAATTTAAATTTCAAATTCAAATGTGAAGTGAATTTGGCCAAACCAATTTCAAACTGATGAATTCAAATTCATCCCCTGAATTGGTGGCTAAGTCTTCCCTTCAAGTTTGAGTAGCTGAGATATGTGCACCAACAAAGGAGAGGATTAGGGGGAAGCATGGGCCCACCTGTCAGTCAATTGAACTGATCAAAGCACCCACACGGGCTCTGTTCTACGGGATAATTCATTGAGCGCCACCGAGCAGCTGCCGAACAGCCACCGTGGCGAGCAGGTGTCGTTCTGGAGGCTAGCGCCAGGTCCTTTGTTGCCCACGAAGTCACCTCGCATAGCACACACGGAGACGCTGCCAGCTATCGCACACGCTCGACCGAAAGTACTGCTGTTTCGGCCGCCCTCTCCGTTCCTCGGTGCGCCGCCATTCTAAGCACGCTCGTGACCGACGATCAATAGAAACTAGACGCGCCAGAGGCTGCTTGAACTCACGGTGAAAACCCTACACCCTTTCGTGCCCTGTCGGGGGAGAATTTCCCCGTTTACTTTTCGGTGTTCATAGCACCGAGCTGCTCCAAACTCCAAAATTCACGTGGATTAGCTCACCACCGCGTATGCCAAGCTAACCACATGTTCTACACGTCCCCACGGCCACCTAGGATCAAAAACCATCAGAAACCATCGAGTCTTGGTGCTGCTATCCGAGTTTTTCGAGTCTCCACCGTTTTAGCCCTAGGTCGACGGTGAGGTCCTAGCTCCGGACATTTCGTGGCCAACCGAGTCCATGTTCGTGCTCAGCATGTCGCCACGGAGCTGTAGGAGGAAACTGTTCCAAAAATAGGGCCCTGGGTAGCTCGGGCGACATCACCAGAGTAAGGGTCGCCGCTGTCACTGTCGCGAGCATGGCTCCGGCCATCGTCGAGCTTCGGTGAGTGCACCAACGTGTTCTCCGATCAAAGTTGGGCACAGGCGGCGAGTCTCATCGAAGGTCGTGCAGTAGATCGACCGGCAGCGAGCTCTCCGGCGATGCGCCGCCGTGGGGATCGCAGGTTGTCGCGAGGAAGAAGAAGAGGGGCCGGGTCCACCGGTCTGTCTCTGTTTTCCAGCAGGGATCTGTTTTGCGGCTAGGATCCGCTGCGGCAGCACGGATAAAACCCCGTGGGCTGCGGTGTGGCCACGATATCAGTGGGCCGGATTAAAGAGTGGGGCCCACAACCAGAGTTTAAACATTTCTATGATTTTTAGATTTGGTTCAAACTTCAACTAGCCATAACCTTTGCTAGGAAGCTCCAAATTTAGTGAACCAAATTTTGTTGGATTCATCTATTCGAGTACTATCCAGCAAAACAAGTTTCAGATTATGAAAGTTATTGTTTTTCCAGAATTAATTCCCTAAATTTTAAACTGTTGGGAATTTTATCTGGAGAATTCTTTTATGGAAAATTCTGAAATTTGGCTGGGATGTTCATATGAAAATCCTTGAGTCACAGGAAATATTTCAGATCCATCCAAGTTCTTTTAATCCCCCTAATGGTGTGATTAAGTGAACTGCCCTGAGGAAATAGAAAAATGTACAGAAAAACATTTTTCAGATTTTCTCAAATCTTGTTTATGGCATAACTTCAGCTAGGATTCTTCAAATAACATGAAACCAATTCCATTAGAACCATCTCAAACTATAGTTTCCAGAAAGTAATGGTTGGAGCCATGAAAATCCTTGGAAATTCTTAGAGGCTCTAGTAATGACCAAATAGACTTTTATTTGTACAGAGCTCAAATGAACTTTGTTTCAAATGAAACTTGGTCAACTGGTTAGGACCTTACCAAGCCACCATAAAAATTTCAGATCCAAAGGGGAAGGCTAACTAGAGTTATGGTCTTTACCTATTCAATTTAACACAATGCATTTAAATTGACATATAGTACATTGCTTACGTGTAGTCGCTAAAGGCGACGAAACCTCGGAAGTGCTGGACTTTGTCCTTCCGGACGAAGCGCTAACAACTGACCAACAGCAACAAGGCAAGTCTCAGTTTGCATTCAACTAGTTTATAAAGTTTTGCCTTATATACATACTTAGCTTGAAGTATTTATGTGCATTAGGTGTAGGATCGATGAAACCCAAATGCATAGCCAGATTATTTTAACAAGAGTGAGGGTAGTATTTAAGTCCTCGCATAGCTCATGCTGTGCTTAAGGTATATAGACTTCGGTACAAGTCAAGTAGTTGGAATCTACTCGCGAGTATAGGCTATGGGACACACGGGATTGGTTCGAGTGAGGTGAGATCACTTTAGTAAGAAAATGAGACTAGGCAGGGGCTAGGGCGCAGCAAGAGGAAGTCTTGTGGGCGCAGCCCTGTCCGTGTCGATTGAGGACCGATCCATGTGCGCCCACGCTGATCAAGTTTGAACGTACCGAAGGCATATCGGATATATGGGCCCCGGTAAACCGATGTAACCTATACCTCCGGGCGTCGAGGCATAACGCACCGATTTATAGGTGTAGGTTGAGGGAAGCAAGGTGGAAATCCGCTAACGGGCATAGAGAGATGCTCCGTGTAGGGAACCTCCTGTCCGTTTGGGTGCGACCGGTTCGATGTTTGGGCTGTTTGGTGAAACGTTGTCTTGTACGACATCGAGTGAGCGTGCTGTGCAGCTCCACGGGTGGGCGTACTAGACGTGCTCTTCGGGTATCCCTGCAGGTGTATATAAAGTCGATTCACCGTCCCTCACGGTGATGAGTACCACTTGGTCACCGAGTTGTGACGTAGGTTAATGTATGAAATGATATGATTCAATATTGCTGTTATGATTAACTTGTATTGCTATATGTGTGCCACCAAATATTTCTCACTGAATTTCAGATTTTATGAACTGTTAACTTGTGGCTAAAAGATGGATTAAGTATGAACTTGTAGGCGTGTCCTTTGCTGCAATGTGCCATCCTATGTTGTATAACCTGCATGTAGAGTTTCATGTGTAGGTGAGTTGGTTAAGCCTTGCTGAGCCATCGTGCTTACAGTTGCTGCTATGAGTGTTTTTCAGGTGAGGACTATCCCACGGACTCGGGGTATGAGTCCACCGGCGAGGGTTACCCTCCGTCGGGGACCACGGCTGAGTGGGAGCCGTACACGCCGCGCTGAGCTTAGCAGTGAAGCTAGTGTGGGTTGTCCATAGGGCTGGACAACCGACTTTTGCTAGTTAGGTGGGCGTGAGTTGTAAAAAGTTAGCTTCCGCGTGTATAAACTCTGTACTTAGTTACAAACTGAAGGTTTGTACTAATTTGTATATTTTCAGTGTCTTCTAGGTAATACATTGTTGTCCTTATGCTGTGTGCTGTCGGGTATCGCATCGTGCGGCACCACCCTCTGAGATCCTGGGCGTGCGGATTCCGGTCCGTCACACAGACCCCCCCCCTCCCCCGGATTAAAACCGCATAGGCTGCTAGGGAGTCGATTCGAGCGGCTTTTCCTTGGTTTCCCCATGGGAAAATGTGAGACCTATGTGTGCTGAATACATTGGCAATTAGTATAAAAGTTAGCATTAACATTCAAAGTTTTGAATATTGCCAAAACATTCTTCTGTGGCAAGGTCCGACAAGTTCTTTGTTAGGTCCGCCAAGTGTTGGCAAGGTCCGACGCAAGGTCCGGAGAGCTCCTGCAAGGTCCGGAGAGCTTCTGTGAGGTCCGGAGCTTGTTTTTAGGGAGCTCCCGTGAAGTTCAACTCGTAGAACTGCAGCGTCTTGTTTTTGCTGTTAACTTGCAATGTTTCAAACTTGCTTTATGGGAAGGTTTCCTTAGTATTAATTTGCTAAGTTTTTGGTGTGTTTTGGTGGTTATGGCTGTTATCATTTGATATGGTTTGCAACATGCTTATGTGACGTGCTCATGTAAGGTGTTGTGGTTTTCGAACTAACGTGAGTCAAGTCGAGGACTTGTGCTTGGAAGAATTGGTTGTTTATTCATGTGCAGGTGTTGCTTGAGTTCAAGACATGGCTGGTGACGGGATCCTTGGACTAGTCTCAGGGAGGAGATGAGGTTCCAACAACCAAGTTCGGGAGGAGCTGTGGTTGAGTTGATCGGGAGGTCGCGCAGCATGTTTGGATCAAGGGCAGTGCATATGAAGGTTGCATGTACGTCATTGGAAGGTGTTTGCACGTGTGCAAGGAGTGCATGGACGTGGCAACATTGTTCCAAGGCGTGATGAAGAGAAGTGGACGTAAAGAATTGGTCGGAAAGGTCCAACCGGCTGGATTGCGTACTCAGGCTGAGGCTGAGTCGGATATGGCTCAAATATGGAAGATTTGAGTTGGTTATGATAGGATTTCATGCTAGGCACGAAGTTGAGTTGTTTTAGGAATGTTTAGGACGTTCCTAAGGTGTTTGGAAGTCTCACGATTGCTTCTATCTGCGAATAGGAGAGTCCTGAGCAGTTACGGTAAGTTAGGATACGAGTCCAATTAGAAGTAGGAGTCCTAGATTGGATTGATTAGCCTGAGGGCTGGCTATAAAAGCAAGGGAGGCCAGAGATCTCGTGGGTAGAGAACTTTGGGCTGTTCGTCTTGTGTTTCTATTGAATAAAGTTCATAGTTTCGAGGAGCTTTTGTGCCTTGTTCGTCCGACTTGTTTTTCGTCAAGTCTTTCTCGTCGAGTTTCTGGACAGACCGACGTTGCTTAGGAGTTTTGTTCATAACTCCAGTTTTACAGATCCGATTGACGTGATTCTTTTTGGGTTGTCTTCACAACTCCATTATCTATCATATGTGAAATTTTCACGAGCTTCGGATCTGTAGTTTTTGAGATACACGAGTTTCTTTGCAGCATTGCAGATCTGTTTTATATCGGGTAGAACAGATTGATCTTCGTTTAATGTTTTGGTCGTATCTCAAGTTTTACTTCGTGTTTTCAAGTGATTCTTGTTGCATTAGATCCGTGACTTGATTCTCTACCTCTATACTTGATTTGTCGCGGTTGAACACGTTTGAAAACACTTGCACACACGGTTTCTTTAACCGATTGATTTTTTGCTTAGGGGTTTTTGTTGTTTCTGCTGCGAAAAGTTTTAATCTACCATTCACCCCCCTCTGGTAGCTTTTCACGTGTTCTTCGATCCTACAATTGGTATCAGAGCCAAGGTGCTCTAATCTTTGTGATTTGCACATGTTTTGACTAACCATCATGGAGAAGTACTCCGCAAAACCTTGTGTGTTCAATGGCATCGATTTTCAGGTTTGGAAGGCGCGGATGGAGGCCTACATACAGGCGCAAGGCTTCGACATATGGGAAAAATTCTACCGGAACTTCGATGTACCACCCAACGATCAAGTTACGGCTGCGAACATGAGAGATGTTGACAACAAAAACAACAAGGCTCGCAACTTGATCATCCAAGGATTGACTCAAAGCGACTTCGACCGTGTTGCACACCTCCGATCTGCATATGATGTTTGGAAAGCTCTTTGTGACTACCATGAAGGATCCAATACGATCAAGGAGGTAAGGCAAGATATGTTCAAGAAAGAATACATGCGTTTTGAGATGCAACCCGGTGAGTCAATTGACGACCTTTTTGCTCGCTTTAATAAAATCTCAGCAACTTGCATAGTGTCAATGTTAACTTTTCAGATGCTGAAAATGCTAGACAATTGTTAGGAGCATTAGATATGTCAATTTGGGAGATGAAAGTTACATCTATTCGTGAATCTACTGTCATGAGTTCTCTTACTTTAGACGTGCTTTATTCTAAATTGGAAACTCATGAAATTGACATCATCTCATGTAAAAACCCCAACAAGTCTATTGCATTTGTTTCGCAACGTGACATGTCTAGTTCTAGTCAATCATCATCTAGTGGTGCACTCTCTTTGCTGTCCTCTCTAACCCTTGAACAGATTGAAGAGTTTCCAGAGGAGGAGCTTGCACTCATCTCTACTCAGTTCTCAAAAGCATTGCAAAATGTGAGAACTAGAAGGAGAGGAAGCTCCGGACCTCAACGATGTTTTGAATGTGGTAAGACAGGACATTTTCGTACGGAGTGCCCTAACCTTTCAGGTCCGACTTCATGTGAAGAAAAGCAAACAAGGCCGAAGAAATCGTTTGCAAAGAATAAGAAGAAGAAAGATTTATCAATGCGCAACATAGTACATAGTATGATCTCTGCACTTCAAGATTTCGGCTCAAGTGATGTGGACACCGGTAGTGATGAAGATGAAGAAGCTATGGCAAATATGTGCTGCATGGCGAGCAAGTCAAGTTCAAGCTCCGAGGAGGCAGAAAACAACAGCGACGATGAAGAGGTATGTCCCACTTGCGAAGAAATGTGTGATGCTATTTCTCGTGCCACTGTTATATTAAAGAAAAAGGATAAAAAACTTAGGAACAATGCTGTTAAAATTGAATCACTAGAATCTGAAATTAATCGTTTAAAAACTTTGATTCCTAGTGATGATTCTTGTTCCTCATGTGATTTAATTTATGAACAATTATCCTCTTTAAGAAGTGCACATGCATCTACACTTGATAAACTTGAACTTGAAATTGAAAAGAACAAAGAGCTTGCTGCACTTAATGATAAAAATTTGAAAGATGCTTGTTGTTCTACAATTGATTTGCATTGTTCTTCATGTGATGATCTGAATAAGAAACTAAATGATGCTATGAATGAGATTTCTATTTTGAACAATGCTTTACGTGTGCATGAAGTTAAATATTGTTCAAATTGCAAACTAAAAGGAAAAACTTCATGTGAAAACTGCTTTGATCTGTCCAATAAACTTGATGACATGCATAGGACACTAGATCGGTTTTCTAATGCAAATAAGAACCTAAACTTGCTGCTGAATTCTTCCAAGTCTTGTAATGATAAAACTGGTTTAGGTTTTAATTCTCATGCTCATGCTAAGGCACACCCACCTAAAGTTGTAAAGTCATTAGGAAGCGGTTTTATTCAAACAGCTCCTAGACAAAAAGAGGTGATTTTCAAATCTGCAGGAGTACTGTCCCATTCGGGTTCTAATAAACGTGTTGCTTGCTCATCTAGACATGATAATAAGGTTATTTTTCATTGTACCTACTGTGGTAGAGATGGTCATGTCATGGACTTTTGTTATAGACTAGCTAAACACGATAAGAAACAAAGAATACTTGCTAGATCACATAACAACCAAGCAAAATCTGCTAGACCGAATGTTCGGAGCTTGCAACCTGCTGTAATGAGTCAAAAACTTGCTCCCAGACCTACTGTTTTTTGTGCTACATATAACACATCTTCTAAGTCAGTAGTTGGGAACAAAAATTTTCGATGTTTGGCTCATAAACCTGCTGTACCTTCTCAGCTTTCGTGTGTTATTCCTGCTGGACGTCGTGTGACTCAGTACTGGATTCCTAAAAGTCTTTTAACTAACCCCAGTATTGAGTCATCGACGTATTGTGCTGCTGTGTAGGTTTCACGTTTGAGGAAGGAGAACATTTGGATTGTGCATTCAGGTTGCTCACGCCACATGACCGGTAACAAAGAATGGTTCTCCTCTCTCTCTTTTGTGTCACGTGTAGAAAATGTTACTTTCGCCGATAACTCTTCTACTCCCATAATTGCTAAAGGTTCGGTTAGAGTAAACAATCTATACACTTTGAAAGATGTGGCACTTGTTAAAAATTTGAAATACAACTTGCTTTCGGTTTCACAATTGCTAGATGAAAATCTAGAGGTTAGCTTTGCTAAAAATTGCTGCAAGGTTGTAGATTCAAAAGGTGAGCTTTTGTTTAACATGTCTAGGTTTGGAAGAGTTTTTAAAGCTGATTTTGATTTGTCAACTTCTAAGCATCGGTGTCTAGTTGCTAATGATACAAAGGATCTATATTTTTGGCATCGTAGACTTGGTCACATAGGCTTTGATCATCTCACTCGTGTTAGTGCTCTCGATCGCACACGTGGGCTGCCGAAGCTTAAAAAGGACAATGATATTGTGTGCTCCTCTTGTAGACATGCTAAGTTTGTTGCAGGTTCACATGCTCCTCTCACAATGACCATGACAGCTGAACCGGGACAACTTTTACATCTTGGCACAGTAGGTCCAGCACGTGTTCAATCCTTCGGAGGTAAATGGTATGTGCTTGTGATTGTTGATGATTATTCTAGATATTCTTGGGTTTATTTTATGGCATCTAAGAATGAAGCTTTTAGTCATTTTAGAACTTTATTTCTTAGATTATCTATTGATCACCCAGGATCATTAAAAGCAATTAGAAGTGATAATGGAACTGAATTTAAAAACCAATCCTTTGATCACTTTTGTGCTGAAAATGGAATAGATCATCAATACTCTTCACCCTATGTACCACAACAAAATGGTGTCGTAGAAAGAAAGAACAGGACCTTAGTTGAGATGGCTAGGACTATGCTTGATGAATATCAAACTCCTAGGAAATTTTGGGCTGATGCAATTGCAACCGCTTGTTATGTCTCAAATCGTGTTTTCTTGCGTGCTAAGCTTGGAAAAACCCCATATGAGCTCCGGTTTGGACATAGGCCTAGTGTTACACACTTTAGGGTTTTTGGTTGCAAATTCTTTGTTAAGAAACATGGTAATCTTGATAAATTTGAAGCTAGATCTGTTGATGGCATGTTTCTTGGTTATCCATCTCATACTAGAGGCTACCGTGTGCTTTTACTTGACACTAACAAAATTGTGGAGACTTGCGAGGTTTCTTTTGATGAAGCTAGCCCAAGTACTAGCTCCGATATTGCAGGTCCGGATCCATATCCGCAGGGGGGGGGGAGTATTTTTATTGAAGAAGATGAAGAAGTGGTGCTGCTGCGCGAAAACTCAGAAGTAAATAACGATCAAGCTACTGATTTTGCACCACAACCAGCACCAACAGTCACTACTGCTGGTTCGGACCTTTTTCAATCAACAAGCTCTCCTAATCAAAGGTCCGAACATGAAGAAGAAGGTGCTTGTGAAGTGTCTACTCCCCTCCGAGTACTCAAAAGTCATCCTCCACAACAAATCATTGGAAGCTTGCATGAACGAGTCACTCGGTCCAGGTTTTGTGATCCAAACTCTCATGCTCATTCGGCTTTTGTTGCTTCTTTTGAACCCAAGGATAATATCACACGCACTCACTAATGAATCTTGGATTAATGCCATGAAGAAGAGTTAGAAAATTTTGAAAGAAATAATGTTTGGAAACTTGTACCTCCACCTCAAGGTCACACATTAATTGGAACTAAATGGGTATTTAAAAATAAGCAAAGTGAGGATGGGGTTGTGGTTAGGAATAAAGCTAGGTTGGTTGCTCAAGGTTTCACTCAAATTGAAGGTCTAGATTTTGATGAAACATTTGCTCCTGTTGCTAGATTAGAAGCTATAAGAATTTTATTAGCATTTGCTGCATCTAAAGGTTTCAAGTTATATCAAATGGATGTTAAAAGTGCTTTTCTTAATGGCTACATAGAGGAGGAGGTTTATGTTAAGCAGCCACCGGGTTTTGAAAATCCAAATTTTCCTAATCATGTTTAAAAACTGTCCAAAGCCTTGTACGGTCTAAAACAAGCCCCTAGAGCATGGTATGATAGGTTAAAAACATTCTTACTTGAAAAGAGGTTTACCATGGGCAAGGTTGATAAAACTCTTTTTGTACTTAAGCATGGCAATGACTCATTATTCGTTCAAGTGTATGTGGATGATATTATCTTTGGTTGTGCTTCTCATGATCTCGTGTCCAAGTTTTCAGCTATGATGAGTTCAGAATTTGAGATGAGTATGATGGGAGAACTCACATACTTTTTGGGGCTGCAAATCAAGCAAACAAAAGAAGGAACTTTTGTGCATCAAACTAAGTATACAAAGGACCTTCTTAAGCGCTTCAACATGGACAAATGCAAGCCTCTTCGGACACCAATGGGAACAGCAACAACACTTGAACTTGACAAAGATGGTGACCCGGTCGATAAAAAAGAATACAGAAGTATGATTGGATCACTTTTGTATCTCATGGCGTCAAGACCGGACATACAATTCAGCGTATGTCTTTGTGCACGTTTTCAAGCTTCTCCACGTGCTTCACATCGCCAAGCCATCAAAAGGATTCTCAGGTACCTACATGGAACTCAAGAATTTGGCATTTTTCTTCCTTCTTCCTCAACCGTTTCTTTGAAAGCTTTTTCGGATGCTGATTTTGGGGTTGTAGGATTGATAAGAAAAGTACTTCGGGTGCTTGTCATTTTCTTGGTAATTCACTTGTTGCTTGGTCCTCTAGAAAACAAAGTTCAGTTGCACAATCCACGGCCGAATCTGAATATGTAGCTGCGGCTAGCGCTTGCTCACAAATTCTTTGGATTGTTCAAACACTTAAGGACTATGGGGTTGATTTAGATAGTGTTCCACTGTTTTGTGATAACACTAGTGCAATTTGTATTGCTAAAAACCCCGTGAAACACTCTAGAACTAAGCACATTGACATTAGGTATCACTTTCTTCGTGATAATGTTGAAAAAGGAAACATTGTGCTTCACCATGTCGATACCGAACAACAATTGGCTGATATTTTTACAAAACCTTTGGATTTCACTCGTTTTTGTTTCATTCGTAGTGAAATAGGGGTTATGCATCCTCATGGCTTAAATTGAGGGGGAGTTTTTGAAACTTTGAAAGTCTATGTGTGAATCTGAAACTAAAATAATATGAGCATAGTATTTCATACATATATGACTTTGTGATTCCTTATACAGGCTGAAAGTTCTTACTACATTACTCATGTTATACATTTTGTAGTTTTTGCCATAACTAGTAATTGAAATAATTACTTACACTAAATCTGGTCATGATCGAACTTTCTTGCTGTTTTGAACTTGTTGCGTGCTCACAAGTGCTTTTAATCATAAAAAAATTAATCAAGTGATCAGCTCACATGTTGAGTTTTCAAATAAAAAATTGAGAAAAGATCAAGAGAATATGCATGCATCGCACTTCTTCTTTTGAGATTGCTTATCATTGCACTAAGATATGAACTTGGAAGGAATTGTGTATGACTAAAACCATGTCCTTAAGCTTCTGATTGTCAAATGACATAGGCTTGGCTTGGTTGGTTAGAATAAGGCTGATGCGGCATATAATCTCTTGCAAATATCATATGATCAACTTTGTGCCTTAAATGATTATGAATAATAAAAATGCAGCAACAAGTGTCATGTTTTCAGGTTTTGAAATAGTTGAGTAAGGGAGATCATGACTTGCTTAAACTGAAAAATACATTTGATCTCTAGCATGGCTTACACTACTTTATGTATCTCATTAATGTGATAGTGTAAGTAACCTGATAGTATGACTTGGATCAGCTTTGTTTTGTATGTATATGTTATAATATGCTCATAACATTTAAAAATTTCTCTTTTGAACCTTGCTGAATACATTGTCAAAGGGGGAGAAATATGTATAAGGAGAGATTTTTTTTACACTTTGCATATGATATACACTTTCTTCCTTCTCTGATTTTAAAAAATGGGGAGAAATTAATAAAGGGGGAGAAATGAGTTTTCAAAGCTTTTCAAAACTTTTCATAAGCCAATGTTTGGATTTTAATTGGTGTTGCCAATGCATTCATCAAGGGGGAGATTGTGAGACCTATGTGTGCTGAATACATTGGCAATTAGGATAAAAGTTAGCATTAACATTCAAAGTTTTGAATATTGCCAAAACATTCTTCTGTGGCAAGGTCAGACAAGTTCTTTGTTAGGTCCGCCAAGTGTTGGCAAGGTCCGACGCAAGGTCCGGAGAGCTCCTGCAAGGTCCAGAGAGCTTCTGTGAGGTCCGGAGCTTGTTTTTAGGGAGCTCCCGTGAAGTTCAACTCGTAGAACAGCAGCGTCTTGTTTTTGCTGTTAACTCGCAATGTTTCAAACTTGCTTTATGGGAAGGTTTCTTAGTATTAATTTGCTAAGTTTTTGGTGTGTTTTGGTGGTTATGGCTGTTATCATTTGATATGGTTTGCAACATGCTTATGTGACGTGCTCATGTAAGGTGTTGTGGTTTTCGAACTAACGTGAGTCAAGTCGAGGACTTGTGCTCGGAAGAATTGGTTGTTTATTCATGTGCAGGTGTTGCTTGAGTTCAAGACATGGCTGGTGACGGGATCCTTGGACTAGTCTCAGGGAGGAGATGAGGTTCCAACAACCAAGTTCGGGAGGAGCTGTGGTTGAGTTGATCGGGAGGTCGCACAGCATGTTTGGATCAAGGGCAGTGCATACGACGGTTGCGTGTACGTCATTGAAAGGTGTTTGCACGTGTGCAAGGAGTGCATGGACGTGGCAACATTGTTCAAAGGCGTGATGAAGAGAAGTGGACGTAAAGAATTGGTCAGAAAGGTCCAACCGGCTGGATTGCGTACTCAGGCTGAGGCTGAGTCGGATATGGCTCAAATATGGAAGATTTGAGTTGGTTATGATAGGATTTCGTGCTAGGCACGAAGTTGAGTTGTTTTAGGAATGTTTAGGACGTTCCTAAGGTGTTTGGAAGTCTCACGATTGCTTCTATCTGCGAATAGGAGAGTCCTGAGCAGTTACGGTAAGTTAGGATACGAGTCCAATTAGGAGTAGGAGTCCTAGATTGGATTGATTAGCCTGAGGGCTGGCTATAAAAGCAAGGGGGGCCAGAGCTCTCGTGGGTAGAGAACTTTGGGCTGTTCGTCTTGTGTTTCTATTGAATAAAGTTCATACTTTCGAGGAGCTTTTGTGACTTGTTCGTCCGACTTGTTTTTTGTCAAGTCTTTCTCGCTGAGTTTCTGGACAGACCGACGTTGCTTCGGAGTTTCGTTCATAACTCGAGTTTTACAGATCCGAATTAACGTGATTCTTTTTGGGTTGTCTTCACAACTCAATTATCTATCATCTGTGAAATTTTCACGAGCTTCGGATCTGTAGTTTTTGAGATACACGAGTTTCTTTGCAGCGTTGCAGATCTGTTTTATATCGGGTAGAACAGATTGATCTTCGTTTAATGTTTTGATCGTATCTCAAGTTTTACTTCGTGTTTTCAAGTGATTCTTGTTGCATTAGATCCGTGACTTGATTATCTACCTCTATACTTGATTTTTCACGGTTGAACATGTTTGAAAACACTTGCACACACGGTTTCTTTAACCAATTGATTTTTTTCTGAGGGGTTTTTGTTGTTTCCGCTGTGAAAAGTTTTAATCTACCATTCGCCCCCCCCCCTCTGGTAGCTTTTCACGTGTTCTTCGATCCTACAGAAAACCGTCCAAAAGGCATGGAGGCCCCACGAGGCAGTAGCCATTTGGCTTCACGACGCGAGACCACGATCGCGACACGGGGGTTGAGTCGAGCGGCGCCTCCTCAAACCCCGCCAGACTCGGAGGACATGGAGGGCAACGCGACCATTGGAGGAAGGTAAGTCTCCAATCCTGCATTATGGGCTTAAAAAGTCCCGTATTTATAGGCTGGCCAACGAAAGGCTCAGAGGCCGCCTGCGGCGACCCCGAGCGAGGGACAGGCGACGCGAGGTGGTCCGCAACAGAGACAACTTTGGGCAGGACGAATCCGATTGATGCCGTAAAGCTTGTAGCTGAGTACCAGCACCACGAACGTCAAGGTAACCCTCTGAAGGGTCGCCAGCGAGGCGCCCGAGCCAGCGATGAGCTCGGGAACCACGCACGTGCCATGAGCAGTGATATAATGAAACACGGGCACCAAGCCCCGACCAGAAAGCCCCTCGGTGCGAAGCAAGGCCAATGGTTCCAGCCGTCCAAAATGAACAGAGCAAATGGGTTTCACTCGGCTCCACCCAAGAAGCTCATCGGGCTCGGGGGCTCGACCATCAAGGAAAGCTCCCGAGCAACCTGACCCCTCCGAGTCACGAATGGCTCGCGGATGGGGGGTGAGGCGGACTAACCATAAACGACAACCTGGTCCCTCGAAAGGGGAGCCGAGGGCTTGCCGCAGGGCCCCAGCGGGGACGACCAAGGGTCGTGACCGGCCGCTGGAGGTTCATCTGTTGCGGCTATCTAGGTAAGCCAGGTACTAATGATCTTTCTCTTGTTTTTAGTTGTGCAGGTGCGAGGCCGACCGGTGTTCACCCCCTGACCGATCAGCAAGATCGATCAGAGACTCGGGGGCTACTGACGGGGTTCTTGACTCTGACCCCTTGGGAAGAAGCGGGAAGATATCTCACGAAGGACGACGAAGGAGTGCGCCCGAGCCTGAGCTCGGGAGAAGGAGGAGTGGAAAGGACAGAAATCCCGGAATCGACCCCTTGAGAGGAATGTCCGAGCCCATCCTCAGGTAGGAGAGAAGCAGGTGGCCTTCAATGCGGAGCAGGCGCCGCCCCGGCCAAGTGGGAGGGTACTCAAGTGCTTTGCATGGCCTCAGCATTGAATACCCATCACCTCCGACGGAACCGAAGCGGAGTGGAACGGAGGCGCGCATGCGCCTCGGTATGTTCTACCCCGATGACGGGACATGAGCAGGCGTAGCGGCGGGCTACGAATAAGGTGAATCCATCCAGTGCCCTGTCAAGCGTGACAGGACAACCCATCCCTGTCCCCACGACTTACTTCCCCTCCGTAATACGGAGGGAGACAAGAAAGAGGGATAGAGAGTATAAATAGAGGGGCCTATCTACACAAGGAGGATAGGCTCTCGCACTTGTAAGAACCACCCCCATTCTTTGAGAGGGCCCGACCCCGATCACGGGGCCGTGCCGCCTCGCCCGGGGATCGCATTGGGCGGTGCCGTGTTATGCGGCACCGAACAGCACACATATAAGGAACACTGTATTACATAAATCAAAAGCGGAAGCTTACAATTGTTCTTTGTAAATAATTTACATAAAATAGCTACAGCGGAAGTCTATAAACAGCTCACGTCGAATAACTAAGAAGCACTCGAGAAGAGGTCCAGCCCGCGGACTCCTCTTGCTAGCAACACGCAGACAGGGCAGCGGCTAGGTCTTCCCTGTGTAACATGACTCGGACGTTTCCGAGTCTCACCGGACAACCTTCTTTATAGCGTCTAGGTTTACCTGCAAAACCACTTATATAGCAAGAGTGAGCACAAAGGCTCAGCAAGACTTTACCGTCTCTCCTAAGACATGAAACTCTACATGAAAGTAACCTAAGACTTAAGCCTGTCATTTGCGAAAAGACTCGCCTACGAGTTCATCCTTAACTTTCAGATTTTAGCCATAATAGTAGTGACCTTGCGCCTAGCAACATTGGAACTCCACAATCAAACAAGAAACGCTTCATTCCAATGTTACTTGTCCTAAGGTGGAAAAATAACTTTAGTTTGCTCTATCTCTACTTCAAACAGGGTTTTCATGCAACTTAACATAATCATAATAGCAATTATACTTTTGCAAACTGTTTCCACACAAGTTCATTACTACGTCACAACATGGGAGCAAGCGGTACTCAATAACCGCGAGGGACGGTGATTCGAATCAAACACTACCCGGATAACTCAACACATACGCCCGCCTCTGAAGACCCAAATCTGGCGTCCTTCATTACGTCGTATGTGGCAACCTTTCTCAGGACACTAAACTGTAGAACCGGTCGCGCCGTCTCGGGCTCATAGGTCTAACGAGACGATGTGGTATGCCTCTACAATCCAGTGAACCTGGTACATCGGTTTCCTGGTTCCCATATATCAGTAAGCATCCAGTACACAACTCAATACTTGCTCAGCGGGGCTGCACACACTTCGGTCCTTAACCGAACAGGCAGAGCTATTCGACCAAGACCTCGTCTTGTCGCTGCCTAACCCTCCTGCCCGGTCTCATCTTTAGAAATGTAAACTTTAGTTTGCCTCTTTTCCAATCCCACTGATGTAACCTGAACTATAGCTCGCGAGTAGATTCCAACTACTCGACTTCTACCCGATGTCCTAAGCTATTTAGCACGGCATTACCCTACAACGGTGATACATTTATACCCTTGACCTCAGGGTTCATTTTGGGTTATGCAAGTGGAGTATAAAACATGCTTGACCTAATGCACATACAAGCTCTGACCAATAGTAGTGAACAAAGGAAAACTTTAAAAACAACTTAAGTGCAAACCGGGGCTTGCCTTGGTTTTGCAGGTGGCTAAGTCAGATGATTATGAAGTTAGTTGCTGCTGCCTTGAAGCTGAATCACTGCCTTCTTGCTTCTTGATTCAAGCTCAACTCCTCCTTCTTCACTTTCCACGTCTAATCACTACACGTTATGAATATGTATACATGTTTAGTTATAAAACTTTTTGCTAACAAATGCTAAAGCCAAGTTTAAAACTGGAACTCTGTTCAAGAATTTAAAATGACACTGGGGTTGGTGGTTTGGGTGTGTGTCTAAGCATTATCATCAAGTGAGAAGTGAGGTTCATCATTTGGGTGGTGATCACCTAATTGGTTGAACAGAACACTACTGATCCAGGGCTCCAATGGAGCTGAAAATTTTCTTGGGAGTTCCTTGTCACAAGAAAGTCCTCTGGACCAAAATTCAGAATGTTTCACTAAGTAGATCACCCAGAACAATTCCCTAAGCATTTAGCCAAACAGGAATTAATTCTGAATAAATTTGCACTTTCATGCAAATTCAAGTGAACTATAATTTCAAACATAGCTCAGAGAGTACGCCTGAATTTTCCTAGGATTTTTGGAGCTAAGGAATGGTTAGAACTGAATTTCCAAGTTTTGGAAATTCTCTGAAAATGTTTCTGTATTCATTTGAATACAGAAACTTGAAATCCGAATTACCCTAACTAAATCAACTCCAAATGAGCTGAAACTTTTACAGGTGTCTCCTAATATCCTGTAGAATATTCTGGCAAAATTTGGAGATTTTTGGATGAACCAAACTCTCTCAAAAATTTCTTTGCTGAAAAGCTTTAAAGAATTCTCCAGAATTTTCTATTGGTTTTCATGCAAATTGGGTTGCCTATTTGTATAGGATTTTCATCCTGAATCCAACCCAATTTGAATCACTAAATTTGGAGCTTCCTAGCAATAGTTATGAGGTTCTAAAGTTTGAACTAAATCTGGAAATTCAATTTAATTCAGGAAATGTTCAAACTCTGCCTGTGGGTCCATCCTACACGTGTCAACTGCTGGACTCACGCCACACGGGGCCACAGACCCGTTCGCACGTTGTCATAGACCTATCCGAGCCCGCAGAAAATCCCGTAGGTTTAACTTCAGCCTCTGACGGGTGGGACCGACCACCTTCGTCTTCCTCCGGCTCCCGCGCGACCCCCGCCGCCGGAGCTCGCCGGAGAACTTCGGAACCCGGTCTTCCGTTCACTTCCCGTGCTCAAACTTGCCGTCAGCCCCTAATTTTGTGCGCTGAACACGGGGAGAGGGTTTCCCCACACCAACGTCGGCCCTAACCGAGCTCGCGACGGTGTGGCAGCTTAACCGAGCTTCGGCGACGTAGCGCCGCCGTTCTAGCTCGCCAAAAACACGAAGGATTAGCACTACAGCATCAGTGGAAGGTGTATCTCATCGACGTGTGCCCAATTTTGCTTGGAGAGGCCGCTAGCTATGCTGTCACCGTGCGCCCGAGGTGGTTTTCGCGGCGACAGAGTAAAAACCGGGCTTTCTTCGGCTAGGGTTGATGGAATCGTGCGCTGTTTGGTCGAGGAGGTCCATAGGAGGCTGAGGATCATGACACCAGCACACAACTGGAAGCCCTCACACCTCAGGGGGAGAATTTCCAGGTCTGGAGCCGGTGACCCGAAGAAACCGCCGTGAGTAAAACTCAAATTCCGGCTAGGTGGTCCCATGAAATGACCCCGAACTCGGTGGACAGCAAGGATAGGTGGTAACCAACCTTATTTGTGGCTTTGTTGGGCGTCAAACACCGGAGGGGCTTGGTTTGAAGTCAAGTCGCCGAGGTTGGTCCGCCGGGGAAGAACCGGCTTGCCGAGGCGATTGCAGCCTGCTGCACCCTCGAAACTGGCTTTGACAGCTTCAGGGAGCGTGGGCGATGCTGCTTCCGAGCTTGTCCGAGTGTCCACGGCTCGGGGAGAGGGTTGACGACGGGAGCCCGAGTGTGTGGGCGCGGCGGCGGCAAAAGCTCCTGGAAACGGCACTGTGGCGAGGAGGGGGCGTGGCTCAGACGTGGGCTCGTTGTTGTGAAGTGTGCACTCGGTGGGAGACCGATAAGGGCGCGGGGGAACCGACGTCGAAGCAGCTCGGGAGCTGGCGGTCGCATTGCTTCAGTGGCGTGCGCGCGTGTTCGGTCCTTCGAGCGAAAACGGGGAACCGGTTTGAGTGAGTCTGAACAGAGAGCATTTGCTTAAGTGCTAAGTCTTTCCCTCCCCCTCAATGACCATTGGGACCCACAGTCCATCTCCCAAATATCTCCAAACTTTGACACCTTGTAAATTCAGCTGTGAGGGATCCAAATTCAAAGGCCATTTTGCCATTTGACAATTTGTGCCACAGTTTCAAGTTTAGATTCAAATTTGGGTGAAATTTACAAGTCCTTTGGATATTTCTATCAAAGCCCCACCAAATTTGCTCAAAACTTGGCTCCCTCATAATTTGGATCTGAGGAATTCAAATATGTCCTCTGATCTTTGAGTTGGCTATTGCAAATACACTTTTTCAAACAACAGTTTGAATTTTCTCTTTTGAAAATGCCCTTCTTCTTTTTGAAGTGCACCTCTTAATTCAAACTGAATTCAAAGTTTTATTGCAGATGCCAACACTTTCATGAGTAACACAAAAGTTTTTGTAAGTCCCATTTCTTGTATATAAACTCAACTTTATTCATAGCTCAAGTTTTCTATTTACAAGTTTTGGGACTTTTACATTCTTGAGTAAGAATAGCGAGATACCCCAGGCTAGACGTAGGGCCTCTAGCCCGAACCAAGATAAATCATTTCTGTTCCTAGCTAGGCCACCTCGAGGTAGAACGCGCGACACATTCAATTACTAGTCGGAAATCCGAACGCCGACACTAGTCACTTTAGCAATCACTGACTGATTGTCACAGCTCATATGGATTGCGGGTAATGGTTTCTCAACCACAAGAAAATCTATCAAGAGCTCTCGCAGCCATTCTGCCTTCGTAGTTGCTGTCTATAAATCAGTGAGTTGTGCTTCCATGGTTGATGTCGTCAATATGGTATATTTGCAAGATCTCCATGATATAGCGTCACCAGCTAGAGTGAACACATATCCACTCGTGGCATAGAGCTCATCAACATCAAAGACCCAGTTAAAATCACTATAACCCACAGGCATGGTCGGATGCCCATTATAGTGAATTCTATAACTCATTGTAACTCTCAAGTAGCGCATAACCCTTTCAAGTGCATGCCAATGATTTGTACCCGGATTGACATGAACCTGCTCAGTTTGCTCACAGCAAACGAGATATCAGGACATGTTGCGCCTGCTAAATACATGAGTGAACCGATCATCTGAGAATATTTAAGTTGATCTCTTGTCTCTCACTTATTCTTTCTGAGTATCACACTAGGGTCATAAGGTGTTGGAGAAATCTTACTCTCCATATATCCGAATCGGCTCAAGATTTTTTCCATATAGAGGAATTGCGTTAAAGTAATTCCACTCTCATCTTTTGTGACACCCGGTTCCAAAAATAGAACCAAGTGAATGCATATGTGTGCCCAGAATGTTCATCACACATACACATGTAATCCACAAACTGAATTCATAATATAACCATGAATAAACAGTGTTTAAATACTTTATTACAATGACTCAATGTCTCACTCATGAATATCTAACTTATTCTTGCAGCGGAAGACTCTAAACGACAGCGGAAAATGACTAAAACTGCAGGCTCCAACTTCAACTCCACAGGCATGTTGACGGTAGTTCGCACGCCTAGTACTCCACATGTTCCTCAAAGTACTCTTCTCCTGTAGCTGATGTATATGTGGGAATACAAGGGTGAGTACATGTCGTACTCAGCAAGTGCGGGAAAAGTATGACATGTAGCTTACAACAAGATAGGCAATAAAAAGGCTCATTGCAGCAAGCAAATTTTATTTCACAAACATGGTAAAAACAGCAACTATTTCTAAGTGAGTTTAATCCCATCATAACCAAGTAAATCAGCAACATTCTTTCATCATAATTCACCATTTATCATGCTTCAACCATCCAATAATCTTTCTTAAGTTCATCTCATACTCATAAATATTCATATCCATCTCACATTCATATAACCGAAACCAAATTCATTGTCATGACTCAAAACAGTCCCAAAACCAATCCCAATGACCATACCATAACCATACCCAAATAACCATCCCAAGTTTTGCCTCTAATCATGGAAGTTGGTCGGGTGCTTGTGACCGTAAGCACGGCTATCATGATAGTTTTACGCTCTGTAGAGGTGGCACCACTTTACCCATAAGTTCGTGATATCGTCACCCATCGGCGACTAGAGAAACCTTCATTATACCAGTACACAACCGTTGGTGTATGGCCAATAGATCAAAAAATAGCCTTTACAAAGGGGCTACTAGGATGTACGGACCCACTGAGGTTTCGCCAGCGGGCTCGAATCTCCATTCTCCCACCCACGGGCCCCCTCTTGTGCCATGCAGTTCCCAGGGCAGTCCCTCTCAACTCCATTCCCCGCATCATCCAACGGTCCATAACAAGCTAGCAACACACCTAATTAGTCAGCTAAGCCGCACCCATATTTGGCCTTGTGGTGGCACTGTTTTCCTGGCATGTGCTCACATGAACCGGTCCTTAGATCTATGGCAAGTAAACCACCATCTCATTCAGCAACATCCACGAACCAAGCTTGCCTAGATCTCCCTGATTCCATGCTTCTCAACATCATCAAGTTCTCATTATCATTATTCATATGAGTGCAGTAGTTAACCATGTTTTAATTCAGCTTCCCGTATCCCATAAATTAAGCGAAGCAAAAAGGAAAAATGACCATACCCGACTCATTAACTTTCCCGGCGACAAGGATGGTTAACAAAACTAGTAAACTCCTATAAAAAGGGTGTCCCATCAAGTTGACTCAAGCATACGAGTTTTCGCAAACAAAACAGTTTCAAAACATGGGATCAATATGGTCAAGGGGCACTTGCCTTGCTCCCGTGGTTCGTGTTGCTCAAGCGTCTCAAAGTCTTGGTGCTGTAGTTCCTCGTAGACGGCCTCTTGAGCTTGTCCTTCTACTCACAACCATGCACATACTAAATTTACAGCAATCAATCATCATGCACAAACTTTACTCAAGATGCAATGGGGACATGAATGCAAATCCTATAGTGCAGTTTTATTAAACCACTTTGTAAGTGTTCTTGCATGTTTTAATGGGCTTTCATGGGATTTTATGATGAACAAGGGTGTAGGGATGAAGTGTGGACGTGGTTATGATCTTGACACAAGATCTAGATCAATTCCACCGTCAAAAATCGATCAAAACATGATCTGTCCACACGCAAAAGTTTCTGCTCGAAGGGGGCAAAAAAAAACGGATGCGTAGAAACAGCGGCGACGTCGTAAGATGGGTAATGAAGACCTACCTCACTTCCTCTTGGTGGCAGGGCCTTTCTCCTAGCAATGGCAGCAGCAGGGAATTTTTCTATGGAAAATTTATGGTAGGGCAGATCGTCGGGCTTCTTCTCCGGCGAGGCGTGACAGGGCTCGACGGCGGGGCTCGATGACAGGGCTCGTCGGTGGGCTTGTCGGCGGGGCTCACCGACGGGGCTCACCAGCGACCAAACTCCGGCAGGGGGGTGGCCAACTCGGCGAGTTGGGGGGGGGGGGGGGCAGGGCCAACTCGGTGACTTTGAGGGGGGGAAGGGGCTGCGGCCAAGGGGGGCTGGGGGTTGTATTTATAAGGGGGAGAAAAGAAGAGTCCTAGTCCAATTGGAACTCAACCAAAGAGTCATAGTCCAATTGGGACTCAACCAAAGAGTCCTAGGGGTTTCCCCCCTCTAGGGCTGCGGCTACCTTGGGGAGAAATTCCTCCCAAATGTGGGGTAAATTCCCCCTTGGGGAATTGGGGAGTTTGGGAAATTTGAGGAAATTCGGGAATGGCTCATTTCAGCTATCTTATTTCCATTTCTCTCCATTTCTATGTCCCTTTTCCGTTTCTATATTCCCCTCTCCATTTCTATGTCCCTTTCTCCATTTATATAGTTCTTTCTCCATTTCTATGGTTCTTTCTCCATTTCTACTTCTTTTCAAATGCTTCTCTACATGAAAAATGTACGTAATGCATGGTAATGAATTTGAGGGTGTTCCAAACCTACCCCCTTAAAATGAATCTCACCCTCGAGATTCGATAGAGTGGAGAATAGATGGGGGAATTCCACGTAAAGATCTTCCTCACATTCCCATGTAATTTTGGCTTCCGTGTGATGGCTCCATCGTACCTTGCACCAACGGATCATTTTGTTTCTCGTGACCCTTTCCTTCACGTCAAAGATTTTGACGGGGTGTTCCGCGTAGGTCAGATCCTCTTGAAGCTCTAGCTCATCCATCAGTACTTGTTCTTCCGATACTCTTAAGCACTTCTTGAGTTGGGATACGTGAAACACGTCATGCACGTCAGAGAGGTGCGTTGGCAGCTCTAGTTGATAGGCTACTTCTCCTCGCTTGCCCAAAATCTTAATGGCCCGATGTAGCGAGGTGCTAATTTGCCTTTGACGTTGAACCGCTGTTGGCCTCGGATAGGTGATACTTTAAGATACACAAAGTCTCCTACTTCGAAGGTCAATCTTATTCGCCTATTGTCCGCATAACCTTTTTGTCGTGACTGAGCGGCCTTCAAGTCTTCACGTATCGTTTGGACTTGCTTTTCTGCGTCTTGCAGCACTTCGGGTCCGAATACCTGGCTTTCTCCGGTCTCATTCCAGAACAGCGGTGTTCTACATCGTCTACCATACAATGCTTCGAAAGGTGACATCTTCAAGCTGGTTTGGTAGCTGTTGTTGTATGAGAATTAAGCATATGGCAAGCTCCTATCCCAACTACGCCCATGTTTCAAGGTGCAAGCTCTTAACATGTCTTCTAAAATCTGATTTGTTCTCTCAGTTTTCCCGTCGGATTTGTGGGTGATATGCAGAGCTGAAATTCAACCGTGTACCCATGACTTCATGCAACTTAATCCAGAACCTCGAGGTAAATTGAGAACCTCGATCTGAAACTATCCTCTTCGGAACTCCATGGCAACACACAATTTGCTCCATATACAGCTCTGCTAGTTGGGTGACGGTGTACTTGGTTCTAACAGGAAGGAAATGGGTTGTTTTCATCAATCGGTTCACGATAACCCAAATAGAGTCGTAACCCGACTGAGTACATGACAATCTGACTATGAAATCCATGCTGATGTCTTCCCACTTCCACTCGGGTACTTTTAATGGTTGTAACAGTCCAGCGGGTCTTTGATGTTCGGCCTTCACTCGTTGGCACGTGTCGCATAGGGCAACATATTCAGCAATGTCCCTTTTCATACCATCCCACCAATAGCATATTTTAAGGTCCTTGTACATCTTTGTACAGCCGGGATGTATGGAATAAGGCGAGTCATGTGCCTCCTTTAATATTGTGTCACGGAGGTGCTTCACGTTAGGCACACAAATCCTTTTCCCTAACCAAAGTGTGCCTTTCTCATCTTCCTTGAAATCATTTTCTATGCCTTGTCGGATTCTTTCCTTGATTTCCTCATCCGTTGCTTGGCAATCTCGTATCTCTTATTCCAGCATGGAGTTCAGTTTGATCACATCCATCTCATTCAAGAATTCGAGATGCAACCGTTCAAACTCCTTACGCAGCTCGGGTGGCAGCTCCCGAACCGTGAGTTGGTGCCATGCTCCTTTTCGGCTCAATGCATCAGCTACTACATTGGCCTTTCCGGGATCATAGTTGATTCCAACATCATAATCCTTGATGAGTTCCAACCATCGACGTTGCCTCAAATTCAGATCCGTTTGCGTGAATATGTACTTGAGGCTTTTGTGATCCGTATAGATCTCACATCGGTGGCCAAGGATATAATGCCTCCAAATCTTCAAGGGATGTACCATGGCTGCAAGTTCCAAGTCATGTGTGGGGTAATTCAGCTCATGTTTCTTTAGTTGGCTCGATGCATAGGCTACCACTTGGCCTCCTTGCATGAGCACACATCCAAGCCCTTGTCTTGATGCTTGATAATATATATCGAAACTCTTGCTCACGTCCGGCAATACTAAAACCGGCGCTGTTATTAATCTCTTCTTTAGCTCCTCGAAGCTGTCTTGACATGCTTGTGTCCACTGAAATGCTTTCTCTTTCATGAGCAATTCAGTCATAGGCTTTGGTATTTTGTAGAAATCCTTGATGAACCGGCGGTAGTATCCAGCCATCCCAAGGAAACTCCGAATGTCCCTCACATTCTGCGGTTGGTTCCACTTCAAAACATCTCTCACTTTTCCGTGATCAACCGATACTCCTCCTTCGGATATGATGTGGCCTTGGAACTTAGCATACAATTGATGCTCTCGCAGTTTCTGCAACATTAACCTCAAGTGGTCTTCATGTTCTTCCTCGCTTTTCGAATACACCATGATGTCGTCGATGGAAACCACGACGAACTTGTCCAAGTACTCCATGAAGACCTTATTCATGAGGTACATAAAGTATGTGGGTGCATTCATTAACCCAAAAGACATAACGGTGTACTCATATGAAGCATACCGTGTTCGAAATGCAGTCTTGGGTATCGGAGGGCTTAATCTTCAGCTGGAAGTATCCCGACCGAAGATCAATCTTGGAGAAAATTCGGGCACCTTTCATTTTATCGAATAAGTCCTCTATGCATGGCAGCGGGTACTTATTCTTTATCGTCACTTCGTTGAGAGACCTATAGTCCACACACATTCTTTGGATCCCATCTTTCTTGTCCACGAAGAGCACGGGGGCTCCCCATGGTGATGAGCTTGGGCGCATAAAACCCTTTTCTAGCTGCTCCTGAATTTGCTTCTTGAGCTCCACTAATTCATTAGCAGGCATCCTATATGGCCTCTTCGCTAAAGGTGCAGTTCCGGGTACTAAATCAATGGCAAATTCAATGTCCCGATCAGGTGGCATATCTGGAAGTTCTTCTGGGAACACATCTGAATATTCTTGAACCACCGGAATGCTTCCAATGTCGCTTCTTCGATGTGGTTCCGCACTGCCGTCTCGGTTGTAGGTTGAGCTGCCTCGAACTCAATACGAGTGAAGTGCTCACTTGTCAACTGCATGATCCTATGAGCACATTGAATCATTCCGTTGTGCTTGCTTAACCAGTCCATTCCAAGTATTATGTCAATCCCTTGGGAATCCAAGATGATAAGGTTGGCGAGAAAGTCTAGCCCCTTATTTTAATGCTTACTCTCGGACATACTATATTTGTAGGAGCTAGAATTCAGATTTGAAAGATGCGATTTCCCAACTATATGCATCAAGGTGTATGAACTAAGTAACTTCTTATATTAATTTCAGCCTATATGAGGATGTGAACAAGTGCCAAAGCATATCACATCTCTCTACTATGTGTGGATGTGGACGTTCGTCGAAGCGTTCCACAACTCACACCAAGCACACAAACACAAGCAATCATCATGAAATTTCAGCACACCACTCTTAATTCAGCCTACTACGTTCTAAATGTTCCTATTACAGCTTTATTCAATGGGAAACCTAAACTTAATCGTGAGAACCGGTGTTGTTCTAGCCGTGTGACGGGGATGGTCCATACATGGGCGCACACCATGGTGAGTCGGCAGTCCATGTAGGGATAGATGACGCTGGTGCTCCATTTGCTCCCGCGTTGGCATGAGTCTCCTCCTGTTTCTCCAGCAAATACAACTTCTTGCGGAGGTAATGGATCTCTTCTTGTGCGCTTGCATAGCGGTTTCCTAAGTCCACGAGCAACTTCTGAGACTTGTCAGCAGCTTGTGGGTTGGAAAGAGCTCCTTCATGGGGTCTAATGATCTCCCTTGTACCACTCTTCCGATAAGGGTGCAGCTCAAAAGTAGTGTTCTCAAGCTGCTCACGGAAGGCGTAGCACAGTCCGGTGAGTGCATCCCATGCAGCATTATCGATAGCTTCTGCCCTTGTAGCTCTCCATGTGGGTGCGAAGTGCCGAGTGACAACCCTACCATTAGATAGGATGGTTACCTCAGCCTTCCACTCTTCATGACCTAGACAAGGGAGTTTCTTGAGGAGATACTCCGGGTATAGGCTGCAGCAATCCAGAAATTCTTTGAGCCCCCTGGATATGTGTACTCCTTCCATTCCGTCGGACCGAAATTCTTGAACTGAATGGTTGACCCGTTCATCACCTTCATTATTGGTCTCAGCAAGGGGTGGATCCTCTTCGGATTCATCTCCTCCGACATAGCTTCATGAGACTCCATGGGGTGTAAGCCCGCGTGAAAGTCCTCCTGAGGCGCGTACCAATGCTGTTCTTGTGGATCATCTTTCATGTCGTCTTCGAATGGTTCCACCTCTTCCGGATCCTCTTCCTCATGCATAGAGCTATTGACTTCATCTTCACCATGAGGTTCCATCATCACCTCCTCCCAATATGGTCCATCGGACACCTCAATGGGGTTAATTGCACTCCCAAGTGGTGCTGGATGAGTCCTTATGCGTGTTGTGCTCCTAACCACCGGCATCTATAAATAAGACATGAGAAACTTTAGAGAAGAAGAAAATAGCTCCAAAACTTCAGAATCTATGAGGTAAGAAAGCAAAAGTGTTGCTGTCCAAAAGAAGAGAAAAGGAGGGGCTGAAAATAGCACTTTGCGGTGGCTGAATTGACAAGTAAAGTGCAGCAGCAAGAAATTTTCGAAAATAATATTTTAGAGAGGTGTTCCTATGTGTTTTAGAATTTCCATTCTACCTAGGCTTGTGTCCTACGCTCAACGTGGCTCTGGTACCAATCTGTGACACCCGGTTCCAAAAATAGAACTAAGTGAATGCATATGTGTGCCCAGGATGTTCATCACACATACACATGTAATCCACAAACTGAATTCAGAATATAAACGTGAATAAATAGTGTTTAAGTACTTTATTACAATGACTCAATGTCTCACTCATGAATATCAAACTTATTGTTGCAGCGGAAGACTCTAAACAACAGCGGAAAAATGACTAAAACAGCAGGCTCCAACTTTAACTCCACAGGCATGTTGACGGTAGTTCGCACGCCTAGTACTCAACATGTTCCTCGAAGTACTCTTCTCCTGTAGCTGATGTATATGTGGGAATGCAAGAGTGAGTACATGTCGTACTCAGCAAGTGCGGAAAAAGTATGACATGTAGCTTACAACAAGGTAGGCAATAAAAAGGCTCATTGCAGCAAGCAAATTTTATTTCACAAACATGGTAAAAATAGCAACTATTTCTAAGTAAGTTTAATCCCATCATAACCAAGTAAATCAGCAACATTCTTTCATCATAATTCACCATTTATCATGCTTCAACCAGCCAATAATCTTTCTCAAGTTCATCTCATACTCATAAATATTCATATCCATCTCACATTTATATAACCGAAACCAAATTCATTGTCATGACTCAAAACAGTCCCAAAACCAATCCCAATGACCATACCATAACCATACCCGAATAACCATTCCAAGTTTTGCCTGTAATCATGGAAGTTCGCCAGGTGCTTGTGACCGGAAGCGCGGCTATCATGATAGTTTTGTGCTTTGCAGACGTGGCACCACTTTACCCACAAGTTCGTGATTTCGTCACCCGTCGGTGACTAGAGAAACCTCCATTATAGCAGTACACAACCGTCGGTGTATGGCCAAGAGATCACAAAATAGCCTTTACAAAGGGGCTACTAGGATGTACGGACCCACTGAGGTTTCACTGGCAGGCTCGAATCTCCATTCTCCCACCCATGGGTCTCCTCTTGTGCCATGCAGTTCCCAGGGCAGTCCCTCTCGACTCCCATTCCCCACGCCATCCAATGGTCCATAACAAGCTAGCAACACACCTAATTAGTCAGCTAAGCCGCACCCATATTTGGCCTTGTGGTGGCACTGTTTTCCTGGCATGTGCTCGCATGAACCGGTCCTTAGATCTATGGCAAGTAAACCACCATCTCATTAAGCAACATCCACGAACCAAGCTTGCCTAGATCTCCCCGATTCCATGCTTATCAACATCATCAAGTTCTCATCATCATTATTCATATGAGTGCAGTAGTTAACCATGTTTTAATTCAGCTTCCCGTATCCCGTAAATTAAGCGAAGCAAAAGGAAAAACAACCATACCCGACTCATCAACTTTCCCGGGACAAGGATGGTTAACAAAACTAGTAAACTCCTATAAAAAGGGTGTCCCATCAAGTTGACTCAAGCATACAGGTTTTCGCAAACAAAACAGTTTCAAAACATGGGATCAATATGGTCAAGGGGCACTTGCCTTGCTCCCATGGTTCGTGTTGCTCAAGCGTCTCAAAGTCTTGGTGCTGTAGTTCCTCGTAGAGGGCCTCTTGAGCTTGTCCGTATACTCATGACCACGCACATACAAAATTTACAGCAATCAATCATCATGCACAAACTTTACTCAAGATGCAATGGGTAGATGAATGCAAATCCTAAGTGCAGTTTTATTAAACCACTTTGTACGTGTTCTTGCATGTTTTAATGGGCTTTCATTTTATGATGAACAAGGGTGTAGGGATCAAGTGTGGACGTGGTGATGATCTTGACACAAGATCTAGATCAATTCCACCGTCAAAAATCGATCAAAACATGATCTATCCAAAAGTTTCTGCTCGAAGGGGGTGAAGAAAACGGATGCGTAGAAACAGCGGCGGTGTCGTAATATGGGTAATTAAGACCTACCTCACTTCCTCTTGGTGGCAGGGCCTTTCTCCTAGAAACGGCAGCAGCGGGGAATTTTTCTATAGAAAATTTATGGTAGGGCAGATCATCGGGCTTCTTCTCCAGCGACGGCGAGGCGTGGCGGGGCTTGTCGGTGGGTCTCGACGGCAGGGATCGACGATGGGGCTCGACGGCGGGTCTCGACGACGGGGCTCAACGGCGGGGCTCGTCGGCGGGGCTCGTCAGCGGGGCTCACCGACGACCAAACTCCGGTAGGGGGGTGGCCAACTCGGCGAGTTGGGGGGCAGGGCCAACTCGGCGACTTTGAGGGGGGGAGGGGGCTGCGGCCAAGGGGGGCTGGGGGTTGTATTTATAAGGGGGAGAAAAGAAGAGTCCTAGTCCAATTGGAACTCAACCAAAGAGTACTAGTCCAATTGGGACTCAACCAAAGAGTCCTAGGGGTTCCCCCCCCCCCTCTAGGGCTGCGGCTACCTTTGCGATAAATTCCCTCCAAATGTGGGGGAAATTCCCCCTCGGAGAATTGGGGAATTTGGGAAATTTGGGGGAAATTTGGGAAAATTTGAGAACGGCTCATTTCAGCTATCTTATTTCCATTTGAAGGTGCATCTAGACATCTCTTGTGGGTTTTGGTTGATTTATGACAAACAAATGAGACCCTAACAAAATTGTTGAGATGAGCGCAGATTCTTAAAAGAAATCAGGAAGAGCGCAAAAAAAAGGAAAAGGAGGATCCAAATTGATAAGAGCTCAGGAGCTGAAAATATTAAAATACATAGTATAGAGTGTGTTAGAGAAACACACCCCAAGAGCTCAAGTGGAAGAAATGAAACTAACTGCACAATTTCAGCATGTGCGTACTAGTCCGATATCAACCGGACTAGTCCGATTTTCTTTCTGACCAGAAAACGGACTAGTCCGATATCAGCCGGACAAGTCCGATTTTGTCTCTGGATAGAAAACGGACTAGTCCGCACTACTACGGACTAGTCCGATATATCACAACACTTAGGGTTTTCTACACACCGCACAACCAACTAGTCCGGAGTCAACCACGGACTAGTCCGGACATCGCAAACCCCAACTTAACCATTGGAAACCCTACTATAAAAAGAGGTGTACGGCTATACCAACATAACTCTTCAACCCCCTACGCCGTCACACCTCCCAGGAGCCCAAAATTCACATCTCTCCACACATTCTAACCCAAAAAGGATCAATTCTTTGGGGATTAGCAATTGATCAAAGGAGAGACTTGTTCTATACATCTTGAGATCTTGGGTTTGATCTCTCGCACACTCTTGTTTGTTAATTGTTCATCTGTTGAGTGTGTTTGGTTGTGTTAATTCATTGTAATTCTTGTGGAGCCCTCAACTTGTGAGAAGGCCCCTTGAACGATTTATTCCCCCTTGTGATTACTGGAAGAGAATCGGCCTTTGTGGCGATTTGACGAGGATAGGGTTGGTGAAGACCCGTTCCTTAGTGGACTCCTCAACGGGGACGTAGATTTCCTTCGTGGAATCAAACCTCGGGATAAACACTTGTATCCTACTCTTGTTCATTAATTGTTCATCATTTTCTAGTGTATAATCAATCCTTTGAAATTCACGTTCAAACATTAGAATCAAAGTTGAGTCCTGTCATTCACTGTATCACTGTTGCAATACACCTAAGTTATCAATTTATTTCGGCTGCATAGAGTACTAGAAGTGAACATTGATCAATCTTGATCTCTCTAGTCCACGAATACCGGACTAGTCCAATTTTTCTCTGTTTAGAAAACGGACTAGTCCGCACCCTACCAGACTAGTCCGATTTCCCTGTATTTGATAAACCTACTAAGTGTTTCAGGTTTCAATAAAGCGTCTAAAAGCCTATTCACCCCCCCTAGGCTACATTCAATTGGTATCAGAGCCAAACTCTTCAAAAGAGACTCACCGCTCGAAGAGATGATATGGACGTCAAGGATGTACACAAGAAGATCAACGACGAAAAGAGTAATGATGAAAGGACTCAAAAGCTAAAGGAGCTACTCGACGCCATTCAAGACAGTGAGGATGATGGTGAGGAGGTGCTCCAACTCAAGGCTCTTCTACGGAAGAAGGCAATCTCTCCAAAAGGGAAGAAGAACACCGATGATGAAAAGAAGAAGAAAGGGGGTAGTCACATAGACTACTCCTGATATCCTTTTGATTATGAGCGTTTAAATTCTAACAATAATCATTACTTATCAATTCCCCTAGGGAAAGCACCTTACTTTGATGGCAATGATTATTCAATGTGGAGAAAAAACATGAAAATGCACCTTATATCTCTTAACCCAAGTTTGTGGCATATAGTGTGTACAGGGATAGATATCCCAGATGATGATGAAGAGCTGACCCCAAGTCAAGAACAAGCCATTCATCGGAATGCTCAAGCTGCAGCTGTGATCACGTCATCACTAAGCCGAGACGAGTTAACCAAGGTGGATGGACTCGAAATTGCCAAGGAAATATGGGACACACTACAAACTGCGCATGAAGGTGATCGTCACGTACGCGAAGCCAAGATAGAAATGATTGAAGGTGAATTGGGAAGATTCGCGATAGAAGAAGATGAATCACCACAAGATATGTACAATCGACTAAAGAATCTTATCAACAAAGTCCGAGCTTATGGCAGCAAGAAGTGGAATGATCATGAGGTTGTGAAGTTGATTCTCAGAGCATTCATGCCTCGCAACGTAACTCTTTGCTCCATGATCAGAGAAAACCCCGGGTACTGGAAGATGACCCCAGACGAACTTCTTCGCAAGATCATCAACTTTGAGATGATGGAGAAGCAAGCCAAGCATGTTAAGGAAATTGCCGATCTCACCTCGGCAAAGAAGAAAGGAGTTGCTTTGAAGTCAACTTGTAAACCCGTATCAAAGGAAGCTCGAGAAGCTTATGGAGAAGACGGTAGCGATGATGAAAGTAGTGATATCGATGAAGAAGACATGATCATGTTCATGAAGAAGTTCAAGAAAATGATGAGAAGAAGAAAGGGTAGCAGCTCAAATGAAGGAAGACAAAGGGGCAAACAAAGACCCAAGATGAGACGGGCGTGCTATAACTGCGGAGAATACGATCACTTCATAGTAGATTGTTCACATGATGAAAACAAGAAAAAGACAAAAGACAACAAGCCTCAACCAAAGAAAATGTTCAAGAAGAAGAAGCAATATGGTCAAGAGCATATAGGGAAGGAGTGGGACTCCAATGATGAATCTTCATCCGAAGAAGAAGAGGAGATGACCACCATAGCCATAAAGAAGACTACCAAGAAATCCACTCTCTTCCCAACCATGGGCGTATGGAAGGACACCGACAACACATGTCTAACGGCAAAGGAAGGTAAACGAAAGGTACCAACTAAATCTTCCTTCTCGCATTCTTTTACTAGTGATAGTGATAATTCTAGTGAGGATGATAGCAGTGATAAAGATGAATATATGCTTAGGGATTTAGACAAAAAGACAACTGCTAAAATGAAATTTCTACTTGATAAGCTTGTTGATATGGAGAAGTTAGTCAATCGTCAGGAAGATATGATCATCTCCCAAAAGGAGGAATATTTTGAGATTGAAAAGCTTCTTGAACTTGAAAAGGAACAAAATAAATCACTAAAGCTTGAGTTAGCTTCAAGCAAGGAAGCTTGCTTGAAGTTAAAAGACTCAAACACCATCATCAAGGATGAACTTGCTAACTTAACCAAAGTTAACGAGATCCTTGAGGTACAAGTTGAGTCACTCAAGAAAAATGGTTCTTCATCAACTTCTAGCTCACCTTCTCAACACATAAAGTCTGAAACTAGTACTACTTGCACTTGCGCCAAAAGTGACACTAACATGAAGAAAAAGCAAAACTTGACAAAGGACAAGCAATCTTCTCAAAGTGGCATATTTGACAAGGAGAAGATCAAGTATGCACGCAGTGCATACTCGGTCACAAGACCTCCTAATGTCAAATATGGCATCGGATATTCTAATGGTGAAAAGCAAAATGCTAGAAGCCACAAGAATAACAAGAGTTGCATTGCCTTTGTCAAGGGAAACTCTTCTCAAGTTATAAAACTTAATAATGTTGATAAATTTAACACTGTGAACACATATGAACAACAACTTCTATTTATAACTTTTGATGCTTCATATGTACTTATGAAAAGTAATCTTGGAAGAGTTTATGCTAAATATGTTGGGCCACGCCATGGGAACACCAAGTCTCATGTGTGGGTGCCCAAATCACTTGTGACTAACCTCAAACGACCCAAGCAAGCTTGGGTACCTAGGACCAAGGTATAAATTGTTTTTGCAGACTTATTCATCCGGTGGAGCAAAATGGGTGCTAGATAGTGGATGCACCAATCACATGACCGGAGAAAGAAGAATGTTCATGGAATATGAAGAAAATGAAAATCCAAGCGAAAGCATTTACTTTGGTGATAATAGTCAAGGAAAAGTGCTTGGTACCGGTAAAATTACAATTTCATCACAACATACTCTCTCTCATGTTTTACATGTTGACTCCTTAGATTATAATCTTTTGTCCATATCTCAATTATGTGACAAGGGTTATAATTGCTTATTCACTAATGAGGGTGTGATTGTCTCTAGAAGGAGTGATAACTCAATTGCATTCAAGGGTGTGTTGAAGGGAAAACTTTATCTAGTTGACTTCAACAAAGATAAAGCCGAACTTGACACGTCCTTGATTGCAAAGACCAACACGAGTTGGCTGTGGCATAGACGGCTAGCACATGTTGGTATGAGGAATCTTCAAAAACTCCTCAAAGGCATTCACATTTGAGGTTTAAAGGATGTTGTTTTTGAGAAAGACAGGCCGTGTAGAGCGTGTCAAGCAGGGAAGCAAGTAGGAGCATCTCATCTCGCGAAGAATGTCATGACTACAACAAGACCGCTTGAGCTCCTTCACATGGATCTATTTGGTCCAGCTGCCTACATAAGCATCGGCGCTAATAAATACGGTCTAGTCATTGTTGATGATTTTTCACGCTTCACGTGGGTTTTCTTTTTGCATGATAAGACAGAAACTTAAGGAACCCACAAGAAGTTCATCAAGCATGCCCAAAATGAATTCTCATTGAATATCAAGAACATACGAAGCGACAATGGGACAGAATTCAAAAACACCCAAGTTGAGGAGTATCTAGACGAAGAAGGGATACAGCATGAATTTTCAGCACCATATACTTCTCAACAAAACGGAGTAGCTGAAAGGAAGAACAGAACTCTCATTGAGATGTCAAGGACAATGCTCGATGAATACAAGACTTCGGACAGGTTTTGGGCTGAAGCGGTTAACACCGCTTGTCACACCATAAATCGACTATATCTTCATCGGTTGCTCAAGAAAACCTCTTATGAACTACTCACGGGTAACAAGCCAAATATTTCTTATTTTCAAGTTTTTGGTTCAAAATCTTATATTTTAAATAAGAAGCCAAGGGCCTCGAAGTTTGCTTCGAAGTCCGATGAAGGTTTCTTACTTGGCTATGATTCGAACTCCTACGCTTATCGTGTCTTCAACAAAACCTCCGGACTTGTTAAAGTCGCACGTGACGTAGTGTTCGATGAAACTAACGGCTCTCAAGAAGAGCAAGTTGATCACTGTGTGCTAGATCAAGAAGAACCTCAATGTCAAGCATTGAGAAGAATGGCATTGGGCGATGTTCGACCACAAGTACCACCTCCAAATGAACTACAGATGGAGGAAAATGATCAAGGGGGAGCTTCCGTACAAGATCAACCTCAAGAAAATCAAGAAGACCAAAACATCAATGAGAGCAACTATCCAGGGGGAGAAGAAGATAATGATGAAGATTCAAGACCACAAGTGCCACATCCAAGAGTACACCGAAGCATCCAAAGAGATCACCCCGTTGACAACATAATCGGTGACATCCGAAAGGGAGTAATAACTCGATCTCGCATAGCTAATTTGTAAAAGCCCAAGAAAAGGGACTTGCAAAAGTGATTATTTTCATTACCTCACAACACCACAGCTCATCTCGTGGACATCTTGTGCGCACTTGTGAAGAGCAAGTAACCACCATCAAAAAGGGGATTAGAGGGGAAAGCCCTAAGTTTCACAAAGTGGGATTTCTACACATGAACATGCAAGGTTGAGCTCACCCCTAGACCTTAAATAGTCTTGGGAAGGCTCAGGCCAAAGTTCATGCAAATCCAATACTTTTTGCGGCACTTTTGGAGGCATTTGAAAAATAGGCCAATTTGAATGTAAATTCAAATTGCAGCAACTTTCATCAGTTGAATTCAAAGTTGACTTCATATTAAAACTCAGCACATTTTTCTGAGTTAGTCCCCCAATTTTCATCTCCATTGGAGCTCATCTTGTCGGGAGCTAAATTTGCATTTATTCAAAACTGAATTTGAATTTCAGTTCAATGGTGAAACAAATCTAGCCAAACCAATTTCAAATTCAGGAGATCAAATTCAAACAATGACTTGGAGGCTAAGTCTCACATTCAATTGTGAGTAGATGGGATATTTTCAGTGCAAACAGAAATGAAAAATTAGAAAAAGAATTAGAGGGGAGGTCCCACTTGTCAGCAGCCTTAACCCAGAAGCCTCCTCAGCTGATTTTTCTCATCCGGCCGAGAAGCGCGCGCCATACGCTGTCGACGTCGGCGCTCGACCGCCTCAGCCGGCCAGCTCCTGCTTCGGCGTGGGAGGTGGCTCAGCAGGTGTCGCGCCCTCCACTGCCCTCAGTGGCCTATAAAAGGCATGAAATCGGCCGGGAAGCTCCTGTTTCGCGCACTTCAGTGAACCGCCGCCTAGCCACCCAAGTTCCGATCCCTTGCCAACCGAGCTGCGATCATCCTCTGCCCTCGACGTCCATAAAAAAGCGGAACGCTAGCTTGTCTTCGAGGACACCGCGCAAACCGTTCCAAGGTTCAACCTTTGTGCGCAGAGAATTTCCCAGTTTAGGGTGGGGAGCGCATTTCGGGACCCGATTAGGTTTAGGAGAAATTCGGGAGGATCATCGTGTGGGAGGGCGAACGGAGCTGTGAAATAGCGTCTAGAGGTTCTTGCGCCTCTCCTCGATCAAAAACCGGAAGGAAACCACCGCTGGAACCACAGGTTCACCATAGAACAGTTCGGCGGAAGAGGGGGTCGCCGGTGAGGTCTGGTGCGCCGGCTGTTTCGGTTCAAACCGAGGTCATGCCGAGCTTCCTGAGGTCTCCCTGAACGTGGTGACATGATTAGCGCGCGAAGGAGGTGGTCAGGAGGGCGGGAACACGTTGCCGATGTTGCACAGAGACATAGCGCTCGTCGCCGGCGAGCTACGGCGGTTAGCCGATGGCGGCATGATCTCCAGCGTGCTCAGCGTCCAAAGTTATGTGGGGGCGGCAAGTCTCATCGTCGCTGGCGAGCTAGGTCGCCGGGAACGCCGACCTCGCCGGAGCTCCGACGGCTCGGGGCGGCGGCGTTGGGAGGAAGACGAAGACATGGGTCCCACGTGTCAGCCGCTGAGTTAAGCGCGCGCGAGAGCGTGGTTAGTTCAAATTAAATGGGCGGGTCCCGCTGTCAGTCTCTGGTTAAGCGCGGGAGGCGATTTTTTGTAGAAAAATAATTCAGGGATCAGCCCAAACTTTAGAAATTCATAACTTTGGTTAGAAGTGTCCAAATCCAGTGAACCAAGTTTTGTTGGATTCATCTCTTTAACTACTATCGAGAACACAAATTTCAGCTCATGAAACTTAATGGTTTTCCAGAATTAATTCCCTAAACTTTAAACTGTTAGGAATTTTATCTGGAGAATTACTTTATGAAAATTCTGAAATTTGGCTGGGAGGTTCATTGGAAAATCCTGGAGTCACAGTAAAATTTTCAGACCCATCCATGTTCATTTAGTCCCCCTAATGGTGTGATTAAGTGAACTGCCCTGAGAAAATAGAAAAATATACAGAAACATTTTTCAGATTTTCTCAAATCTTGTTTAAGGTAACTTCCTCTAGAATTCTTGAAATGACATGAAACCAATTCCATTAGGAACATCTCAAATTCTAGTTCACAAGAAGTAATGGTTGGCGCCATGAAAATCCCTGGAATTCCTTAGAGGCTCTACTACTGACCAAATAGGCTTTCATTTATACAAAGCTCAAATGAACTTTGTTTCAAATGAAACTTGGTAAGGACTCTGGTTAGGACCCTACCAAGCCACCATACAAATTTCAGAACCAAAGGGGAGGGCTAGCTAGAGTTATAGTAATTTCTTATTCAGTTCTAAACATTGCATTTGAATTGACATATAGTATCTCGTTGACATGTAGTCGCTGAAGGCGAAGAAACTCCGGAAGTGCTCGACTTCCTTCTCCGTATGAAGCCCTAACAACTGACCAGCAGCAACAAGGCAAGCCCCGGTTTACATTAACCCATTTTATAAAGTTTTGCTTTGTTTACATACTTAGTGTGAGGTATATTTATGTGCATCAGGTGTAGGATGGATGAGACCCGAAATGCATAACCAGATTTTTCCTATAAGAGTGAGGGTAGTGTCTAAGACCTCTAGTAGACAGGCTATGCTTAATAGATCCTAGAACTTTGGTACAATTCAAGTAGTTGGAATCTACTCGCGAGTTTAGGCTTGGGACACACGGGATTGGTTTGAGTGATGTGAGACCACTTTAGTAATGAAAATGAGACTAGGCAGGGGCTAGGGCGCAGCAAGAGGAAGTCTTGTGTGTGTGGCCCTGTCCGTGTCGATTGAGGACCGATCCATGTGCGGCCCACGCTGATCAAGTTTGAATGTACCGAAGGCATATCAGATATATGGGCCCTGGTAAACCGATGTATCCTAAACCTCCGGGTGTCGAGGCATAACACACCGATTTATAGGTGTAGGCTGAGGGCAGCAAGGTGGAAATCTTGCTAACGGGATAGAGAGATTCTCCGTGTAGGGAACCTCCTGCTCGTTTCAGTGCGACAGGTTCGACGTTTGGGCTGTTGGGTGAAAGATTGTCCCGTACGACATCGAGTGAGCATGCTATGCAGCTCCACGGGTGGGCGTACGTGACGTGCTCTTTGGGTTTCCCTGCAGGTGTATATCGAGTCGATTCACCGTCCCTTGCGGTGAAGAGTACCACTTGGTCACTAAGTCGTGACGTAGGCTAATATATAAAATGTGATGATTCAATATTGTTGTTATGATAAAACTTGTATTGCTACATGTGTGCCACCAAATATTGCTTACTAAATTTCAGATTCATAAACTGTTAACTTGTGGCTAAAAGATGAACTAAGGATGAACTTGTAGCCGTGTCCGTTTACTGCAATGTTACCGTCCCATGTTCGTTGTACACTACATGTAGAATTTCATGCCTAGGCGAGTCGGTTAAGTCTTGTTGAGCCATCGTGCTCATGGTTGCTGCTATAAGTGTTTTTCAGGTGAGGAGCATCCCACGGACTCGAGGTACGACTCCACCGGTGAGGGTTACCCTCCGTCGGGGACCACGGCTGAGTGGGAGCCGTACACGCCGCGCTGATGAGGAGTGCAGCTAGTGTGGGTTGCCCTAGGGCTGGGCAACCAACCTTTGCTAGATCGGTGGCGTGAGTTGTATAAACTTAGCTTCCGCTTTTGTAATCCAAATACTAGTTTGTAACTGAAGTCTTGTACTAGTTTGTACATATTCAGTTGGTTTTCTATGTAATACAATGTGTTCTTATGATGTGTGCTGTAGGGTGTCGCATCGTGCGGCACGACCCTCTGTGATCCTGGATGAGCGGATTCCGGTCCGCCACAGGCTGATATCAGAGCCGCATTGGGGATAGCACATTAATTAAGGACTGTATTACGGGAAAACTTAGGTTTACGGTGAGGATTCGGTAGTTTGTCCAAGTAAGGACTATATTAGCATAGTTACTTAAAGTGGCAAGACTAACCTATGTGTTATAATTCTGAATTTTAATTATGTAACGACGCACCTACGCTCAGGTAAAAATGGTAAGGAACGCTACCGAAAGCGGTTCAATTTTGGTTAGCTCCCCTAACGAGGAACGTGGTTCAGGGATAGGTCTCACAGCTTGGTGTGAGACGTCAATATGAAACTCTTGGACTCTTCATGTTCCTGAGTTCATATGAAACGCTGATCCCTAGCGTGCATTAGGCAAGTAAGTGGAGACCCCATCGTGTGGTCAGTAACGCGAGAGTGTGTTCGTCTGGAAATAGCCCAGGAGGACATACGCATCGCTTGTCATTGGTGTGCCTGCAGGGCAGTATGTGGTATCTGTTGGGGTGATAAAATTCCCAACCGTGATGACCCGTTCGCGCTCTACTCGGGTGCCCCGTCGTGTGGTGTTAAAACACAATCACGTACCTTGAGACGTGGCTTAACTCAAGGACGGCCATATGGCAATGATATGGGCGTTTGTATTTACTTTCAAATATGGACCTGCCTGAAATGAAAATAACTTTTGAGTGCATCATTATTGTATGGTCTTCTGCAGGTACTAACCACGTATGTATCCCATGTAGTACACGTGTGCGAGAGACCGTTTAGTGCCACAATCGAGACATATATGCCGGTATAATCCGGTTAGGATTTTCTTTTTGTGAGGAACGTAGTACCGACATATCATAGGCATGTGCATGAAAAATAATGATAACAAGGAATTAAAATCACTAAGTTTCAACATTTAGGGCCCTGGTTAGGCAGAACTATTGATCAGTGTAGCTCCAATAGATTGAAAAAAGGAGTGCTCTGTTTTAGGCAGCAAGTTTACTGAACTTTAACAGAGCATAACTCACAGATCATTTAGCCAATGGAGGTGTGGGAGATCGTTCTGGAAAGGTGTTTGAGCACTCTACAACTTTGTTGTAGACTTCCAAAGCTGAATCACACCTTAAGAGGGCTTAAATTCCAGAGGGATGTAAACTGTCCAGAATCAGGACAGATCCAAAACACTCTCTGGACTGTTCTGTTTTTGAAGCATAACTTTCGGTAGAAAAATCTAAAATTTTCATATCATACATCTTTAAAAAGGGTAGAAGATGTGTTAGGTATTTGAAATTCAAAGTTTCAGAAATGTCAGCACAGAATTCAGTGGAAAACAGAGTTGGAAACAGCAACTTCCCAAAGGAGGTGCTGTTGAAATTCTTCCATAAATTCTGTTGACTTTGAATTACCATAAGTTTTAAACCAGAGCTGATCTGGGGGCAAATAAGTAATTGTTGGAAATATACTGAAGTTAACTTTAACTTTGGTATTCAGCTTGAGTCATGAAAATGCCTAGAACCAGATCAAAATCTGGGATATGTAGCAACTGGTCATTCTGACAGAGGGATGACAGTTGAACTCAAGTGAGAGATTGTTGTACCCTAGGGGGTTTAAGTACTTCCAGTGGAGTAGAACATACTCATGAGTGGTTATCTTCAACTAGTGAATAATTTGAGTATAAGTCTACTCAAGTTTCTTTTGCTAGAGACCATGTTTGTGTCGTATTGAAGATAAAAGGGTAGTATACGTGATGACAAAGCGATATTAACGTCTCATAGTGACCAAACCTAGTTGAGATGAACTTCCAAAGAGGAATTTCATCAAATTGGATTTAACTAGCTTGTATTTGGTCTGGTAATGGTGTAGCTTGTGGAAAGTTATTACATTATCTACACACGAGATGTATCACATGTTCTACTGTCATTATGTTTATGCCATTTTATTGGACTGCATGAAATATGTTGCGGGACTGATGTTTATTGGCGTATGGTTGCAGATGGTTCGCACTCGGACCATGCATGAGATTGGTGGCTCTAGCCAGCAGGGGAGTGATGACTCACAGCCACCTGCCTACGACAGCACCCCGCAGCAACAACCACCACCGCCGCCTCCGCTTACCCTAGCGGATGTGATAGCGGCACTAGTGGGGAATCGTGAGGAGCAGACCGAACTGCTCCGCACGATTGTGCAGAATATGTCCCAGGTGGGGGGAGTCAAGAGACGGGGCCTCAAGAGCCCCGTGATGTGACGTACTCGGACTTCATGAGTACGCACCCTCCGGTGTTCACAGAAGCAGCAGAACCCCTGGAGGCCGACAACTGGCTGCGGACAATTAAGTCCAAATTCGGGCTGCTCCAATGTACGGAGCGGCAAAAGACTCTGTTCGCGGCGCAGCAGCTTCACGGTGCCGCTGGTGCATGGTGGGCGAACTATGTCGCCTCACGGCTGGCTGGCCATGCCGTGGAGTGGGAAGAATTCGGGGAGGCGTTCCGCGCCTACCATATCCCTCCCGGGATAATGAAGCGGAAGTTCCAAGAGTTCTTGGAGCTGAAGCAGGGCGAGAGGAGTGCCCATGACTACTCCGGTGTCTTCAACCATCTGGCGCAATATGCGTCGGATTACGTCTCCACCGAGGAGAAGAAGCGGGAGCACTTCTATCGGGGGTTACACCCCGAGATGAAGACGCATCTCGTCCAATGCAATCGCGGCACCTTCAACGATCTCGTCAATGCCGCGATCATGCAGGAAGATGCTCAGCGGGAGTTGGCGGCTGAGCAGCGGAAGCGCAGCACTCCACCCAGCAGTGGGGGTGGAGCTCCCCAGAAGTACCGCATGGTGTATTGGACACCATCCGGTCAGAAGTGGCATCCACCGGCGCGACCTCAGCAGTTCGGGGATCGTTATTTTCAGCTATCCCCGTTCCGAGTGATGTGAGACCACTTTAGTAATGAAAATGAGACTAGGAAGGGACTAGGGCGCAGCAAGAGGAAGTCTTGTGTGCGTGGCCTTGTCCGTGTTGATTGAGGACCGATCCGTGTACGGCCCACGCTGATCAAGTTTGAACGTACCGAAGGCATATCGGATATATGGGCCCCGGTAAACCGATGTATCCTAAACCTCCGGGCGTCGAGGCATAACGCACCGATTTATAGGTGTAGGCTGAGGGCAGCAAGGTGGAAATCTGCTAACGGGCATAGAGAGATGCTCCGTGTAGGGGACCTCCTGCTCGTTTCGGTGCGACCGGTTCGACGTTTGGGCTGTTGGGTGAAAGGTTGTTCCGTACGATATCGAGTGAGCGTGCTGTGCAGCTCCACGGGTGGGCATACATGACGTGCTCTTTGGGTTTCCCTGCAGGTGTATATCGAGTCGATTTGCCGTCCCTCGCGGTGAAGAGTACCACTTGGTCACTGAGTCGTGACGTAGGATAATATATGAAATGTGATGATTCAATATTGTTGTTATGATAAAATCTGTATTGCTACATGTGTGCCACCAAATATTGCTTACTAAATTTCAGATTCATAAACTGTTAACTTGTGGCTAAAAGATGAAGTAAGGATGAACTCGTAGGCGTGTCCATTTACTGCAATGTTACCGTCCCATGTTCGTTGTATACTACATGTAGAGTTTCATGCCTAGGCGAGTCGGTTAAGTCTTGTTGAGCCATCGTGCTCACGGTTGCTGCTATAAGTGTTTTTCAGGTGTGGAGCATCCCACGGACTCGGGGTACGAGTCCACCGGCGAGGGTTACCCTCCGTCGGGGACCACGGATGAGTGGGAGCCGTACATACCACGATGATGAGGAGTGCAGCTAGTGTTGGTTGCCCTAGGGCTGGGCAACCAACTTTTGCTAGATCGGTGGCGTGAGTTGTATAAACTTAGCTTCCGCTTTTGTAATCCAAATACTAGTTTGTAACTTAAGTCTTGTACTAGTTTGTACATATTCAGTTGGTTTTCTATGTAATACAATGTGTTCTTATGATGTGTGCTGTTAGGTGTCACATCGTGCGGCACCACCCTCTGTGATCCTGAATGAGCGGATTCCGGTCCGCCACATAATTTTTGTGAACACTATTCCTTTGTATCTTCTTTGGAACCATATAGGGTTGAGGATGCATTAAAAGATCTGGACTGGGTGATGGCGATGCAAGAAGACTTGAAAAACTTCAAAAGGAACAAAGTGTGGGAGCTGGTTGAAAGACCGAAGTCCAACGTCGTCGGCACTAAATGGGTCTTCCGCAACAAGCAAGACGAACATGGAGTGGTGACAAGGAACAAGGCACGACTTGTGGCAAAAGGGTACTCACAAGTCGAAGGTTTGTATTTCGATGAGACTTTTGCTCCCGTAGCTAGGCTTGAATCGATTCATATATTACTTGCATATGCTACTCACCACGATTTCAAGCTTTATCAAATGGACGTGAAAAGCGACTTTCTCAACGGACCGATCAAGGAGGAGGTGTACGTGGAGCAACCACCCGGTTTTGAAGATCAAGAGCACCCCTACTATGTGTCAAACTGCGTAAGGCTCTCTATGGCCTCAAACAAGCTCCTAGAGCTTGGTATGAGTGCCTTAGAGATTTTTTGATTGAAAATGACTTCAAGATCGGAAAAGCTGATTACACCTTGTTTACTAAACACTTTGATGATGATCTCTTCATTTGCCAAATCTATGATGACAATATTATATTTGGTTCAACTAACAAATCCTTTTGTCAAGAATTTAGCAAGATTATGACAGATAGATTTGAGATGTCCATGATGGGAGAGTTGAGGTACTTCTTGGGATTCCAAGTGAAGCAACAAAAGGACGGGACATTCATAAGCCAAACAAAGTACACACAAAACATTCTCAAGAAGTTTGGAATGGACAAAGCAAAGCCCATAAAGACTCCCATGGCAACAAATGGACACCTGGATCTCAATGAAGACGGACCAAATGTGGATCAAAAGGTATATCGTTCCATCATTGGTTCCCTACTCTATTTATGTGCATCTAGGCCTGATATCATGTTGAGTGTATGTTTGTGTGCAAGATTTCAAGCCAATCCTAAGGAATGTCATCTGACAGCCGTTAAAAGGATCTTGAGATATTTAGTTCATACACCCAACCTAGGCCTTTGGTATCCCAAAGGTTCAAAATTCAATCTCATTGGATACTCCGATGCAGATTATGCCGGATGCAAGGTAGATATAAAAAGTACTTCTGGTACTTGTCAATTCCTAGGTAGATCTCTAGTTTCTTGGTCCTCCAAGAAACAAAATTCAATTGCTCTATCCACAGTCGAAGCGGAGTATGTTGCAGCCGGGAGTTGTTGTGCACAACTCCTTTGGATACGACAAACTCTAAGGGATTACAGTTACAATATGAGTCGTATTCCACTCCTTTGTGACAATGAGAGTTCTATTAAAATTGCCCATAACCCTGTTGAGCACTCTAGAAATAAACACATAGATATCCGTCATCATTTTTTGAGAGATCACTCAATGAAAGGAGACATAGCCATTTCCTATGTCAACACTGAAAAACAACTAGTCGATATCTTTACCAAGCCACTTGATGAAAAACGCTTTTGTGAGCTCCGAAATGAACTAAATATCCTTGATGCTCAAAACGTGGCTTGAAAACTTGCATATCTGTATGCCATCCTCAAAATCATGTTAATTATGTTGAAAAATCATCTCTCTCTATTTTTCTCTTGAAAACTATGTTAGTTACTTCATCTTGGTGAATCATGGTCATAGCTTGATTGTTGTATGATTACTGATCATATTCATCAAGAATATCTGTAGGCCGTTGTCACCCCGGACTAGTCCGCACTTAGTCCGTTAGACCGGACTAGTCTGGACCACCACGGACTAGTCCGATTTTCTCTCTGACCAGAAAACGGACTAGCCCGATATGGTCCAGACTAGTCTGATATTTCGCCTCCATAATCCTAAGAACGGCTCAAACCTAATCTCCTTCATGCTCACAACCCTCCCCACTCTCTCTCTCCTAACTCAAGTGCTCCCAAGGTGAATTGCAAGTTCTCCATCAAAACCTCTCAAATTTCCGTGGAAATCTATCCCTACTGCAAAGGGATCAAAGACCCGGACTAGTCCGGATCAAGAACTCCTTCAATGCTTTGAATTGAAGGGTTTGGTAAACTTCGCTCCAAATCCTAGAACCTTTGATATTCCTTGTTTTTGCTCAAATAGCTTAGCTCCTTTAGTCAATGCATACTCTATTGATGCATTCCATGTACCTTAGACCATATTTGCATTCAATAACCTCAAATTTCGACAAGTTAGGGCTTGAGCAGCCTCATAACGGACTAGTCCGTTCTTCAGGCGGACAAGTCCGGTACTCCGGACTAGTCCGGCCTTGAACACCGGACTAGTCTGGTATGCCCCTGATCAGGGAATCCTAGCTTATGTCAATTCAGTGCAAATCCTTTGTCATCATTGATTGTTCATACCCACTTTATCTTCCTTGTCAGAAATCATGTCGGGATCAAATGAGAGTCTCTCCGACTTTGAGGCCGAGATGGATCAAGATATAATATCTCATCCTCCGGAGTCTCGCTCCAACAAGAGAAAAGAGCGTGTTGCCGAGCCTTCGCTCACCCCACCTATGGTGAGTCGAAAGGTTACAATCAAGAGACCAGCCTCAAAAGCAAATGTGGCTGGTTCTAGCTCGGCGGCTCAACGCCAAACCAAGGGCAAGGGAAAGGGACTTGCTTTCGGCCCAATTGGTCCCCTCAAAATGACAGCTCCAAGGTAGGGAAATAGGGATCCCTCGGAGCAGAAGTTCAATGGCAAGGGGAGTGGTGTGGCATGGAACCTGAGGAAGGTTGATGCCTATAGCTCCAGCAAAAAGGCAGCCGACAAGAGATTTTGGAGCAACTTTCACTCGGACTACTATAGTTCGGTGTACCTCCAAATAAAGACTCTAGTGGTCCAAAGTCAATGGATCGATTGGACATACTTTGAAAGGAAGAGCTGTGAAGCCTTTGAGGAAGTCATAGAGGCTGCGGAGAGACATGGACTCAAGGACCTGCTCGCCTTCAGGTACAACTGGAATGATGAGATCATTGCCCAGTTTTATTCAACTTGACACTTTGCTCATGATCGAGAAGACAAATTGACTTGGATGATACATGGATCCAAGTACACAATTTCCTACACTGAGTTTGCCAGACTGCTGCCCCTTGAGGACACCGGCAGTGATTTGATTGTGATTCACAATCTGGGAGTTGTGGAGAAGGACAAGATGGAGTTTCTCTATGATACTCGACTCCCATTCAATCCTCCCTCAACCAAGAACATGAAGCCCTTTTTCATTGTTCTCAACAGAGTGCTCCGGAAGACCATTGCTCCAAAGGATGGAGATGTCGGGAGCGTCCAAGGTTATTTGAGAACCTTGATGAAGGTAATCAGCGGGAGGAGAAGATTTAATATCTTCGATTATATTTGAAATGACATGGTGAACATATCCGGCACACCAAACATTCCTGTGGCTATGCACCTTACTTGATGTTCATGATTGAGAAAGTCACAGGAATTGAGTTTGTGAAGGATGTAGAGCACCCTGCTCTAAGGCCTCCCTCCCAGCTGCCTCCTCTCCTGGATCACCTGAAGAGCATCCAGAGAGAGCTCAAGAAGATGCAAGGCCTTCATCCAAGACCAGGGCCTCTCCACACAAAGGTTCCTCTAGTGGAGTTATGAAGATTTTGGCTGCTATTTTCAGTTCTTGCCGCAAAACTGAGGTGAAGCTTCATAAGATGAACAAGGCAAGAAAAGAAGAAATGAGAAACATGAAGGCCAATGTCAAAGAAATATGCCAAAAACTGGAGATTGAGCCCATTGGATCCCCGGTCATCTCAGAGGACTCTGCATCTGAGTTTATAGAGCTTCCTCCTCTCTCTCCATCAGAGCATGCCTACTTTGGCACAACAAGTGGTTCCTCTCCTCCTCTTCCTCAGGCTGATGATGAAGATGAAGAAAGGACTGACAACGAGGAGCCGGTGACGACAAGTAGATCCCTCCTCTCCTTGTTTTTGGTGCCTTGATGCCAAAGGGGGAGAGATTGAGGGGGAGTCTTAGGTCGTAGGTCTTTCTTTTCATGTCCTAGTTTGAGAAATGAGTTTTTGTAAGACATGTGCTGTCATTATGCTTTTGTAAGACTTATGCTATTATGTTATCATTATGCTTTTTGTGAGATGACTATGTTATGCTTATGATTAATGGTGTATGTTCAAAACTGTTATGTAGGATTGAGACTCTTGATGATTGTGCTCATTATGTTATTCACATCAAAATTATTGCTCACACACATAGTTCTACACCCCACCATAAAGAGTGCACATATGTCTTATGTCTACTTTGCCTATTTTGTCCAAAGCTCATATGTGCACACTTTATAAAAATCTGAATTCTTATTGTCATATTTGTGAGATCTCAATTGGTTGTCATCAATCACCAAAAAGGGGGAGATTAAAAGTGCATCTAGGCATCCCTTGTGGGTTTTGGTTGATTTATGACAAACAAATGAGACCCTAACAAAATTGTTGATATGAGCGCAGGTTCTTAAAAGAAATCGGGAAGAAAGCGCAAAAAGAAAGGAGAAGGAGGATCCAAATTGATAAGAGCTCAGGAGCTGAAAATAGTAAAATACATAGTATAGAGTGTGTTGGAGAAACACACCCTAAGAGCTCAAGTGGAAGAAATCAAACTAACTGCACAATTTCAGCATGTGCGGACTAGTCCGATATCAACCGGACTTCCGATTTTCTTTCTGACCAGAAAACGGACTAGTCCGATATCAGCCGGACAAGTCCGATTTTGTCTCTGGATAGAAAACGGACTAGTCCGCACTACTACGGACTAGTCTGATATATTACAACACTTAGGGTTTTCTACACACCGCACACCAGACTAGTTCGGAGTCAACCACGGACTAGTCCGGACATCGCAAACCCTAACGTAACCATTGGAAACCCTACTATAAAAAGAGGTGTACGGCCATATCAACATAACTCTTCAACCCCCTGTGCCGTCACACCTCCCAAGAGCCCAAAATTCACATCTCTCCACACATTCTAACCCAAAAAGGATCAATTCTTTGGGGATTAGCAATTGATCAAAGGAGAGACTTGTTCTACACATCTTGAGCTCTTGGATTTGATCTCTCGCACACTCTTGTTTGTTAATTGTTCATCTGTTGAGTGTGTTTGGTTGTGTTAATTCATTGTAATTCTTGTGGAGCCCTCAACTTGTGAGAAGGCCCCTTGAACGATTTATTCCCCCTTGTGATTAGTGGAAGAGAATCGGCCTTTGTGGCGATTCGACGAGGATAGGGTTGGTGAAGATCCGGTCCTTAGTGGACTCCTCAACGGGGACGTAGATTTCCTTCGTGGAATCGAACCTCGAGATAAACACTTGTCTCCTACTATTGTTCATTGATTGTTCATCATTTTCTAGTGTATATTTGAAATTCATGTTCAAACATTAGAATCAAAGTTGATTCTTGTCAATCACTGTATCACTGTTGCAATACACCTAAGTTATCAATTTATTTCCGCTGCATAGAGTACTAGAAGTGAACATTCATCAATCTTGATCTCTCTAGTCCACGAATACCGGACTAGTCCGCACGGTACCAGACTAGTCCAATTTTTCTCTGTTTAGAAAACGGACTAGTCCGCACCCTATCGGACTCGGTTTCCCTGTATTTGATAAACCTACTAAGTGTTTTAGGTTTCAATAAAGTGTCGAAAAGCCTATTCACCCTCCTCTAGGCTACATTCACCATTTCTCTCCATTTCTATGTCCCTTTTTTTCCATTTTTATATTCCCCTCTCCATTTCTATGTCCCTTTCTCCATTTCTATATCCCCTTCTCCATTTCTATGGCTCTTTCTCCATTTCTATGGTTCTTTCTCCATTTCTACTTCTTTTCAAATGCTTCTCTACATGAAAAATGTACGCAATGCATGGTAATGAATTTGAGGGTGTTACATCTTTATTCAGCTTAATGTTCAAAATAAATTAGCTTCTCCCAGATTTTTCATATCAAAACACTTTGATAGAAAAGACATGACCTCAGAAATTATATTAATAATTATACCAAAAATGAGTATATCATCCACATACAAGCATAATATAACACTATCGCCCCCACCATGGTGATAGTACACGCACCGATCAGCCTCATTAATGACAAAGCCCGCAGACGTTAAAGTACTATCATGCCATTGCTTAGGCGCTTGTTTCAAGCCATACAAAGATTTCAACAATTTGCACTTCTTTCTCTCTTCACCTTTTACTACGAACCCATCAGGTTGTTCCATATAGATCTCCTCTTCCAACTCTCCATTAAGGATAGTTGTCTTCACATCCATTTGATAGATGATAAGACCATAAGAGGCAGCCAGAGAAAGTAGTACATGAATTGTCGTCATTCTGGCGATAGGCGAGTAGGTGTCAAAATAGTCTTCATCTTCCTTGTGACTATAGCCCTTTAAACTAGCCTCACCTTGTACTTTTCAATAGTACCATCAGGCCTGAGCTTCTTCTTAAACACCCACTTACAGCCTACTAGTTTGCACCCGTACGACCATTCAGTTAACCCCAAGTTCCATTAGAAAGTATCGAGTCCATTTCACTATGAACTGCTTTTTTCTGGTCATTTGCATCAGGTGGCGCATATGCCTCTACAATGGACTTTGGAGTATCGTCCACAAGGTACACAATGAAATCATCACCAAAAGGATTGCAAAAGATTCCATAATAGTATCAACATGCATATCAGTAACATCGGATTTAACTACTAAAAATCTATATGTGATGCTCCGGTGAGCATAGCCAATAAAGACACAATTCACAATCTTTGGTCCAAGTTTGTGTTTCTTCGTAATTGGAATATTGACCTTTGTCAAACATCCACAAGTACGCAAGTATGAAACTGATGGTTTTTCCCAACCCACTCCTCATAAAGGGTTTTCTCTTTATTTTTGTTTGGAACGTGGTTTAGGACATGACATGTAGCCAATAGTGCCTCCCTCCATCATGCCTTAGAGAAACCAGAAGTGTCTAACATGGCATTCACTAAATCACACAATGTGCGGTTTTTTCTCTCGGCTACCCCGTCTGATTGGAGTGAATAGGAAGACGACCTCTCATATATAATATAGGTTTTCCTCACAGAAATCATCAAATATTTTGGGAAAATACTCACCACCACGATCTAACCTAAGATGTTTGATCTTTCTCTTAATTGATTTTTCACTTCAGTTCTATATATTTTAAAGTAGTCTAAAGCTTCATCTTTAGTTTGCAACAAGTAAACATAACAAAATCTAGTAGAGTCATCTATCAATGTAATGAAGTATTTCTTTCCACCTTTTGTCAACACATCATTCATCTCGTATAGATCAAAATGTATGAGTTCTAATGGTGCCAAGTTTCTCTTCTTGGTTGTCTTGTGAGTCTTTTCGAGGCTGCTTTGATTGCACACAACTACGACACTTAGAACATTTGGCAATGATGAATTTCAGAATTAACTTGAGACTAGATAGCCAATTCATTAAATTAAAATTGATGTGACATAAACGTAAATGTAAAACACTCGCATCATCATTAATACTGCCACATATATGATACACTGTTATTATTGAACTCTGAAAGGGAAAAGCGGAATAAGCCTCCACATTCACAGCCTTTACCAAAAATTGTCGATGCTTCGACACAACTATTTTATTGGACTCTAAAGCTACTTTAAACCCATATCAATACAGAAGGGAGCCACTCACAAGATTCTTGTTCATAGTAGGGATACACTGCATGTTCCTCAGAAGGACAATCTTTCCCAAAGTGAACATCAGATCGATCGTGCCAACACCACAAACAGAAGTATGTGACCCATTCCCCATTAGGGCGGAGGAATCCCGGATGAACTGGTATGAAGTAAACCTAGACATGTCAGAAAATACATGAACATTAGCACTCGTATCAAACCACCAAGTTGGTGTTTGAGAAACAGAAAGAACAATAAAATAATTACTGTATGCATCCGCATTGCTAGATGTCATAATGTTGACATTCTTTTTCCCTCTGCGGTCTGCCTATAAGGACAGTACTTGGAAAAGTGCCCCTGCCACAGGTATAGCAGCCCTCATTGGCTTTGTTTGACTTCTTTTTATTCTCGAAAGCAGTAGTTTTATTTGGATTGAATTGAGACTTGTTGTTCCCTTTGTTCTTTTATTGGGTTTCTGATCATATTTTCATTGGCGCTAGATTGAACCTCTTCTACTTTTTCAGTAGCGTCCTTAGCCCGAGCCTTCTTTTCAACATCAAGAGATGCTATCAGGTTTTCAACTGATATTTTCTGTCTCTTGTGTTTGAGAGTTGTGGCAAAATTCCTCCATGAAGGAGGCAACTTTGCAATAATGCAACCAACCACAAACTTGTTAGGTAAATGACACTTTAGGAGATTAAGCTCTCTCACGAGACACTGTATCTCATGAGCTTGTTCAACTAAGGGACGGTCTTTAACCATCCTGTAGTCATGAAAAGTCTCCATTATATACCGTTCATCGCCTGCAAAACTGTACCATACTTAGGCTCCCTTTGGTTCAGCTGCACCAAGCAGATTCTCTACCAAAAATCAGAAATCTAAACCAAAGGGCTATGAGATTCAGATTTCCTAGAATCTACAAATTTTCCTAGTGCAAATGAAAATCTGACATGACCCCAGATTTTCCAGATTCTTGTTCCAACTTTTCCCACAAATTACCCAACATGCTACTTATTACACAGCCAAATGTTACTTTTTTTACAACACACATTTATTATAGAATCCACAGTTGATAGTTGTTTCCAGACAAACAGATTCCAGCTTCCTCGCAGCTCTCAGCTCTCAGCAGCTTTCTCACAGCTCATAGCTAGAATCATATTTTCAGAAACCCACAGCTGAACCAAACACACCCTTAGCTTTAACTGCATCTCAAAGCTCTTTCACATCTGTGACTGTTAAATAAACATCACAGAGTTTATTGTCAAGAACACTTAAGATGCATTCCCGCAGGGCAGAATTGACTTCCTTGAACTTTGTGTGTTCTTCAACAGACAAAGGACCTTGAGGTCTGCCTTCAGTCACCTAGAAGATCTTAAGCAATTTAAGCTAGAGTGTGGCCTTAACTTGCCACCTCTTGAAGTGCAAACTAGAGAATTTCTCCAGCCTCGGTGCATCGGCTAAAGTCATCATGTTCAACTCAGAAAATCGCCGAAATAAGGTTTTTGGATGGTTAGATTATGACAACAATTTACTAAATAATTTTGGAAAAGACTCGCGAAAAAACAACAGCAATAAACACCGACAGAGTACTTGAACGAGCAAATCGTACATACCAATTAGTAGTTGGAAGAATCGCTGAAGCTGTAGTCGTAGGTGTGATGATTCACTGCAGGCGTTGGTGGCGACGTGGGGCAGAAGCGTCCGATCTCGAAGCGCTTCCCAAAAACCTTATTCGTCCTATCCCGGTGCATTATCACAAGGGCGAGAGGTTTCGAAGATCGACTCAATAGTTGTAGACGTGTCAGTCTCCAACTCGGACTCGGCCCAACTTGGAAGCCCAAAAGCCCAACTCAATTTTTTTGTAGCAAAAATAAAAAATGGGCTCGGCTCGAATTCACATGAACAGGCCCGCGGGCGAGCTCGTGTGTGGGGCGCGACGTGGCAAGGCGAGCGGGAGAGGAGAATGAGCGCGTGGGCCTCTCCTCTTCTCACTCCTTAGGGAGTGGAATAACAACCTCCCTTGTATATAAGAGTTCCACCCTTCCAACTTTTCCATGTGGCGCTAAACAATTAGCACCACTCTCTCTTGCACTAATAGGTTTTTGAGATTTATTTGAAATTATTTTAGAATTTCTCTATTGGGCCTAGCCCAATTTCCAACAAAAAAGAGAAGGAGAAGAAAGAAAATGGGAAAAAATAAAGAAGTAAAAGAAGATAAAAAAGAAAAGAAAATAAAAGCAACAAGAGAAAAAAAGGAAAGAAGTAAAAGAAAAAGAAGAGAGGAAAATAAAGGAAAATAAGACACAACAACAACAACAACAACCAAGCCTTTATCCCAAGAATGTTGGGGTCAGCTAGACATGAAACCCAATTGAAGTAAAAGAGAGGAAGAGATATAAAAACAAGGAAAAAAGTAAAAAGAAAAAAGAAAAAAGAAAAAAAAAAGAAAAAAAAAAGAAAAAAATACGACTACGATTCTGGCACATGGATTGCTACTTTCCATGCGGTCCTATCATGAGCTAAGTCTCTAGATACATTCCAATCTCTCAAATCTCGTTTTACCGCCTCCTCCCAGGTCAACCTTGGTCATCCTCTACCCCTCCTAATATTCTCTCTACCTCTTAAAATCCCACTGTTAACCGGTGTTTCTGGAGGTCTCCGTTGGATATGTCCAAACCACCTAAGTCGATGTTGGACTAACTTCTCTTCAATCGGCGCCACCCCTACCCTATCACGAATCGTCTCATTCCTTATTCGGTCTCTTCTCGTGTGCCCGCACATCCACCGTAGCATGCGCATCTCTGCGACACTCATTTGTTCGACATGTTGCCGTTTAGTTGGCCAACATTCCGCCCCATAGAGCATCGCGGGTCTGATCACCGTCCTATAAACTTCCCTTTTAACTTTTGTGGGACTTTCCTATCACATAGGATTCCAGAGGCTTATCACCATTTCATCCACCCTACCTTGATCCCGTGGCAAACATCCTCATCAATATCGCCATTGCTTTGTAACATTGATCCTAAGTATCGGAAAGAGTCCCTTCTAGGTACTATTTGTCCTTGTAGACTAACATTTCCTTCTTCACGAGCAACACCACTAAAGGTACATCTCATATACTTGGTTTTGGTCCTACTAAGTCTAAAGCCCTTGGACTCTAAGGTTTGTCTCCATAACTCTAATTTCTTATCAACACCGTCGCTATTTCATCTACCAGCACTACATCATCAGCAAAGAGCATGCACCAAGGGATATCCCCTTGTATATCCTTCGACACCTCATCTATCACCAAGGAAAAGATGTATGGGCTCAAAGATGATCCTTGATATAGTCCTACCGTGATAGGAAATGCATCAGTCTCACTATCACTTACACACACACTTGTTCTAACATTATTGTACATATCCTTGATAAGGGTAATGTACTTTGTTGACACTTTATGTTTCTCTAGTGCCCATCACATGACTGACCTTAGTATCTTGTCGTACGCCTTCTCCAAGTCGATGAACACCATATGCAAGTCCTTCTTCTGCTCCCTATATCTCTCCATAAGCCGACGAAGCAAGAAAATCGCCTCCATTGTAGACCTCCCAGGCATAAAACCAAACTGGTTTTTAGTGACATTGGTCACTTTCCTCAGGCGGTGTTCAATCACTCTCTCCCAAAGCTTCATAGTATGACTCATAAGCTTAATACCTCGATAAATAGTACAACTTTGAATATCTCCTTTATTTTTGAAGATAGGTACTAATATACTTTTCCTCCATTCTTCATGCATCTTGTTTGACTGAAAAATATGGTTGAATAGCTTTGTGAGCCATACTATTGCCACGTCCTCAAGGCATCTCCACACCACAATAGGGACATCGTCAGGGCTGAGGGCCTTTCCTCCTTTCATCCTTTTTAAGGCCTCCTTAATCTCAAACTCTTGTATCCTCCGCACGAACCGCCTGTTGGAGTCATCAAAGGAGTCATCCAACTCAACCATAGTGCTCCCATTCCCGTCATTGAATAGCCCATTAAAGTAATCACACCATCTATTCTTAATCTCTTCATCCTTCACTAGAATGCGGTCAGTCTCATCTTTGATGCATTTAACTTGATTGAAATCCCTCATCTTCCTCTCACGGATTTTCCTACCTTGTATATGTCCTTTTCACCTTCTTTTTTCTCTAGTCTCTCATATAACTTATCATAGGCCTATCCTCTTGCCTTACTCACAGTCCGCCTTGCATTCTTCTTAGCCTCTTTGTACTTAAGAATGTTGCTTGCGCTTCTATCATTATGCCAACTCTTGTAACACTCCTTCTTCCCCTAATGGCCTTTTGTACATCCTCATTCCACCACCAAGTGTCTATATCTACAAGTTTCTTTCCTTTTGTCACACCAAACACCTCACTAGCTACCTTCCTAATGCAAGTTTCCATCTTCATCCACATACTATCTGCATCTCCATTTTCTGCCCAGGGTCCTTCTGTGATCACCCTATTTTTAAAGGGTTCTTGTGATTCTCCTTTCGACTTCCACCATTTTGTTCTTGTGATTTTGACACCTTTGTCCCACAAAGAACATGTATGGAAGCAAAAGTCAACTACCACAAGCTTATGTTGTGTCACAACACACTCCCCGGGGATCACCTTAAATCTAGACACTCCCGTCTATCCTTTCTCCTAGTGAGGACAAAGTCAATCTGGCTAGAGTGTTGGGCACTACTAAAGGTCACTAGGTGAGATTGCCTCTTCCTAAAGAGGGTGTTAGCTACCAACAGATCATAGGCTACGATAAAGTCTAGGATATCCTTACCCTCTTGATTCCTATTGCCGCATCCAAAGCCTCCATGTACTCCCTCAAATCCTAGGTTAGTTGCACCCATGTGACCATTGAGATCTCCCCCTATGAGGAGTTTCTCGGTTATCAGTACACTACTAACCATATCCTCCAAGTCCTCCCAAAATTGCCTCTTAGCACTCATGTTGAGCCCAACTTGTGGGGCATAAGCACTAACGACGTTCAAGACAATGTCCCCAATTACTATGTTGATTAAGATGATCCTATCTCCTCATCTTCGAACATCCACTACTCCATCTTTAAGACTCTTATCTATTAGAACACCTACGCCATTCCTAGTCCCAGCCGATCTAGAATACCAAAACTTGAAACCGGTATTCTCGACTTCTCTCGCCTTTTGACCCGCCCATCTAGTCTCTTGTACACAAATGATATTTACTCGTCTCCTAATGGCAACATCTACTAACTCACGTAGCTTCCCCGCCAAGGATCCTACATTCCAACTACCAACCCGAAATCTATGTTCCTCGGCTAGCTTCCTTACGCTTTGCACCCGTCGAGTAAGATGCAAAGACCCTTGCTCACTTATCACTACATCCGGGCGATGATGTAGCGCGCCACTAAGGTGGTGGCGATCCGGCCCTTGCTCATTTAACACCATATCCGGGTTCCGATATGGCGCGCCACTAAGGCGGTGGCGACCCGACCCTTGCCCACTTAACACCATACCCGAGTTCCGATATGGCACGTCGCTAAGAGGGTTACGCCCCCAACGAATTTCTATTGGGCTTCATTTCCATGAGAATGGCTAAGTGTAGTTGTTGGCTCGCCAAGCCTATCACAACCCCTCCTCCTTTACCCGGGCTTGGGACCGACTATGTCATTACAACATAGGCGGAGTTAATAAAGGAAAATAAGAAAGGAAAAATATTATAAATATTAAATAATGTGTGATAGTTGATATAAAATATGTTTAGAGAGTAACGAAGAGTACAACAGTACAATGAGAATAATAACACATACCTGAAATCAGAGAATTTTTAGAGGATACTATAAAGAGCTGAGAATATTTATTTAAACTAGATTTTTAAAGTTAAAAAATCTATTTTGTTATCCTTAAGTATCAAAATTTTCTACTTAATCTCTAAAGAAAATTTTGGTCTAATTTCCTCCCTCAATCCATGCCTAGTGAAAAATTTTCTTTTTGTTTCCCTTTGTAAACATCACGTTTACATGTAAAATTCCACGAAATTATATGTTACAATATTATATTAGAAAAATATTTAAGATTTGTAATATATTTGTGTACTTTTAAAATATGTAAACACATCTCGCCTAGGAGATGAAACAAGGCAAGAAAAAGTTTATGGGAAATTATAGAAGTATTTTTTTTAGAATAGTGTATGATGTCATTTATCATAATACAAAATTTAAACTAGAAATATGACCCTTTCAAAGAAAAATAAAAAAGAGAAATTTCAGTAGAAGGTGAATTGGACCAATCTAAGAGTGTGTTTGGTTTAGCTGTGGATTCTTGAAAATCTAACTCTAGCTGTGAGCTGTGAGAAAGCTGCTGTAAGCTGAGAGCTACGGTGAAGATGAAATCTATTTGACTATAAACAACTATCAACTATGGATTATGTAATAAATGTGTGTTATAACGAAAATAACGTTTGGTTATGTAATCAATGTCATGGTGGGTAAGTTCAGTAAAAAGTTAGAACAGAAATATGGAAAATCTAGAGTTTTGACAGATTTCCATTTGCATTAGGAAAATCTATAGTGAACTCATTTGGTTCAGATTTCTGATTTTTGGTAGAGAATCTAGTTGGTGCAGCTGAACCAAATGAACCCTAAGCAGTATCGATAGGTAAATTAGACCAAAATTTTGTTTAGTAGGTTAAATAAACAACATTGATATTTAAGGGCAGTAAAGTACACTCTTTCCTTTAAAATAAAGTGCAGATAGTGTTGGTTCGCGACGATTGAGTGTAGAGATGACAATGGATTTGGGTAGGAATTTGTACTCGCGGGTACGAGTTCGGGTAACGGATAAAACCCAATGCATAATTTTTATCGGGTAAGGAAACTACATATCCATATCCGTTTACCCCAATACTAACATTTGAGTTTCATGTAACATGTGAATTAATAATAAACTAAATTTTTATTATAATATAAAAAACTATTTTTATATGCATTAATTTTTAAATATTTTAGAGCTAGCAAGATTATATATATTGTCACTATTGATGAACATTAGTTACTTAATTAGACTATTTACATTAGTAAGTATTAAAGATGGGTTAATAGATATACCCGCAGGTAAAATATTCGCGGATAATAGGTAAGAGTAATATTTCTTACCAGTTGTGGATAATAGATACAGATTTAGGTATAGATATTATCTAACGTGTAGATAGCACAATATCCGCGGATATTTTATGGATTGCCATCTCTAATTGAGTGATTGATATGGGAGGTAACGCTAGGCGCGGGGCGCGATTGAGCGAACCTAGCCGCGAAAACAAATTTCCAATTTTCTCCGCCCAGATCCCCCTCCCGCCGCCACCTCTCGGTCTCCATCGCCTGCAGCCGCCTCCTCCGTCGCTGTGGCAACCGCCCAGTTCGCCCACGGCCGGCGTTCCCCTGCCAACCCTAGGGCCCCCTTCAGATCCGCCCGCCGCTGGCCGACCTCCTGGCGCTGTCGTAGGTAAGGGCGAAAGGCTTTGAATCCATCTCGATTTCTCCCGGACACCACTCAGATGACCCGGCAGATGCTTCTCCCACAGTTCGAATTACTTCCAGACCTACACGTATAATGAGCCGAATTGCAAGCCGCTGTTGACTGGCATTGTGCGAATTGGTCTTGCAGGATTGGGAAGCGTGCGGCAGTGACCCTGTCCGCTTCCTGCAATGCCGGGGTATTACGACATCGACGACATCCTCATGGAGGAGGAGGTAACTGAGGGACCCCTACTTTTTTTTATCCTTTTTCGTCAATGGTGCTTGTGCAGACAAGGCTGAATGTATTTCTCTTCTGCAGCCTATTTCAGTTGTTTTCCAGGTAGCCGCGAACGGTGTTGGCCTGCTGGATCCTGGCGCCGAAACTAATTGTGTAAGTGTCTGTCCAATTGCTTTTGTGATGATTTTTTTTCACTGTATGTGTGTATATACCTGCTTAAGACATGTCGAGGAGTCTCTTATCTCTCCTGATAATTACGAAATAGAACTGTCTTGGAGTTATCTTCTCTCTTGTTTGGAAGTTGAGCTGTTTATTTCTTGTCCTGTCTGCCACATTGGTTGAAAATCCCAAATGGGTTTGGACATTCTACATTGTGGACACCTATTATTCTTTATAATGAAATTGGAGCAGCGATGCTTTGCTGTTTAAAAGTATCGATTCCTTACATTCATTATATCCAGGTAGAGAAGGGTGCCAAGGTAGACCTACCATTTTGGCTCGCGCATGGGCTGCTTTCCTTGGAACAAGTGGTGTCAATTAATGTACCTCCATGCTTCACACAGAAGTAGGTTTCCTCAGTTCCTAGTATTGCACTGCTGCATAAATTGAAGAGCAATACTTGTAAAGTACAAAACATCACATGTGTTCTTATACGATGGACACGCATGGAATTTCTAGTCAAGAACTTGATGTAGGGTTCCTGCTCATCTGGTCAATGTAGCTTACTGTGGTTTATCACAAAAATAGTATTTTAATTCTTCAACCTTGTTTTCATATCTGCACAAATGGATTATCTAACACATGGGTCTTCCTGACAAAGGAAGTCATCTTCAGCTACCCTGAATGTTCGAATGACGCTCAAGAGTTCGGTTTTTGCTGATTATTTAAATTTTGGGTGATACTATACAATAAAGATTATGTGGCTCAGTTATTTGACTGTTGTTGTAATGCTGCAGAACACGGAAGGAGATCCAAGCTGATGCAGCCTGTGTTGATTTGAGGGTTCGGTGCCCTTACTTCTATGAGCTAGGGTGCAAGATCGTTCCTTTGTAAGTCCCGTAATTATTAGTCATACTTAAACTTAAGATTCTTCTTTCATTAGTCCATTTATGTTTACTCTGAAGTCCTAGCCCTTGATTCGCATTGAGTCTTACCCTCATGTTGTTTGTCAGCACTCCCATTCACGCTTTACAGAATTGAGCTTCTTTGAATCGATCTGCTATAATTTTGCTCTGTTACAATTGCCTGCCAACTTTGTGGACATTGTTAGAAATCCCGTGCTCTCTATGCTGGAAACAGTATCTGCACAGCTGCTGCTACATGCTGTACACAGAACAGGTGCGATCTGTTCCTATAGATCATGCCTACAGGGTGGTGGCGTCCAAAGCAGGAACAAAACCCATCAGCACATGTGCATGGAGGGAGAGGGGCTTCAGCATAGGAGAGAGAAGAGATTCTCTAGGAGGGACAATTTTATTCCAGCACCTTGTTAGATATAATCTATTTTTTCTAGATTAGGATAGAGTTAGCCGGTCCCAAGCCCGGGTAAAGGAGGAGGGGTTGTGATAGGCTTGGCGAGCCAACAACTACACTTAGCCATTCTCATGGAAATGAAACCCAATAGAAATTCGTTGGGGCGTAACCCTCTTAGCGACGCACCATATTGGAACCCGGGTATGGTGTTAAGTGGGCAAGGGCCGGGTCGCCACCGCCTTAGTGGCGCGCCATATCGGAACCTGGATATGGTGTTAAATGAGCAAGGGCCAGATCGCCACCACCTTAGTGGCGCGCTACATCATCGCCCGGATGTAGTGATAAGTGAGCAAGGGTCTTTGCATCTTACTCGACGGGTGCAAAGCGTAAGGAAGCTAGCCGAGGAACATAGATTTCGGGTGGGTAGTTGGAATGTAGAATCCTTGACGGGAAGCTACGTGAGTTAGTAGATGTTGCCATTAGGAGACGAGTAAATATCCTTTGTGTACAAGAGACTAGATGGGCGGGTCAAAAGGCGAGAGAAGTCGAGAATACCGGTTTCAAGGTTTGGTATTCTGGATCGGTTGGGACTAGAAATGACATAGGTGTTCTAATAGATAAGAGTCTTAAGGATGGAGTAGTGGATGTTCGAAGACGAGGAGATAGGATCATCTTAATCAAGATAGTAATTGGGGACATTGTCTTGAACGTCATTAGTGCTTATGCCCCACAAGTTGGGCTCAACATGAGTCCTAAGAGGCAATTTTGGGAGGACTTGGAGGATATGGATTTTGGGAGGACTTGGAGGATATGGTTAGTAGTGTACCGATAACCGAGAAACTCCTCATAGGAGGAGATCTCAATGGTCATGTGGGTGCAACTAACCTAGGATTTGAGGGAGTACATGGAGGCTTTGGATGCGGCGATAGAAATCAAGAGGGTAAGGACATCCTAGACTTTGCCGTAGCCTATGATCTGTTGGTAGCTAACACCCTCTTTAGGAAGAGGCAATCTCACCTAGTGACCTTTAGTAGTGCCCAACACTCTAGCTAGATTGACTTTGTCCTCACTAGGAGAGGGATAGACGGGAGTGTCTAGATTGTAAGGTGATCCCCGGGGAGTGTGTTGTGACACAACATAAGCTTGTGGTAGTTGACTTTCGCTTCCATACATGTTCTTTGCGGGACAAAAGTGTCAAAATCACAAGAACAAAGTGGTGGAAGTTGAAAGGAGAACCACAAGAATCCTTTAAAAATAGGGTGATCACAGAAGGACCCTGGGCAGAAAATGGAGACACAGATAGTATGTGGGTGAAGATGGCAACTTGCATTAGGAAGGTAGCTAGTGAGGTGTTCGGGGTGACAAAAGGAAGGAAACTTGTAGATAAAGACACTTGGTGGTGGAATGCGGATGTACAAAAAGCCATTAAGGAGAAGGAGTGTTTCAAGAGTTGGCGTAATGATAGAAGCACAAGCAACATGCTTAAGTACAAAGAAGCCAAGAAAAATGCAAGGCGGGCTGTGAGTAAGGCAAGAGGACAGGCCTATTATGAGTTATATGAGAGACTAGAGACAAAAGAAGGTGAAAAGGACATATACAAGATAGCAAAAATCCGCGAGAGAAAGATGAGGGATTTCAATCAAGTTAAATGCATCAAAGATGAGACTGACCGTATTGTAGTGAAGGATGAAGAGATTAAGAATAGATGGTGGGATTACTTTAATGGGCTATTCAATGATGAGAATGGGAGCACTATGGTTGAGTTGGATGACTCCTTTGATGACTCCAACAGGCGGTTCGTGCGGAGGATACAAGAGTTTGAGGTTAAGTGTCACACCCGGTTTTTTCGAAGAACAACCAAGTGAATATCACATGTATGGCAGGATCATTTTCTCATACATGTGATGACAAATAGTGAAGCATCATTTATTACAAGCCAGGTGTCGAATATAAGTAAGTCTTACATAGTAAATGTCTCGATGGACAATAATAAGTTCATCACAAGTAAATAAACTAGCAGCGGAATATTATTCTTTAGGGCTCCATCACAGGCGTTGCCCGGTGCTTCCATGAATCTAGAAACCTTCTTCGGGTCCAAAGTCTTGGTCATTATACACCACCTCATTATCTTGACCTGAGCAGCAATATAAACCAACAAAAATGCAAGGTTGAGTACCAATGGTACTCAGCAAGTGTGGGAAAATTATACCATGCAGGGCTAGAACAAGGAGAGATTTAACTCATGGTTAAAGCACTACGCAATTAATACATATCACCTTAGCTTATTAAGCACCTACATTACTACACAAGTGAAATGGTCCCAATCTCCCATCCCATCATCATAATCTAATAACCATAACATCATTTCCAATGTTAAGCTCCCCGCTTAACATCCACAACTTCCAAAAACCTTCACTCCTCTAATCATGAATAAGTCCAGGCTGCTCTTAACCGTGAGCACGGCTGTCAAGACAGTTTTGACTCTGCAGAGTTTGTACCACTGTACCCACAAGTAGTGATTTCATCCCCCGTTGCCGGGTGGACTAAAAGAACCTCCATTATGCCAGTGGCTACGATCCATATTCACACTTCCCAGGTGTGCAGCCAGGAGATCACTACGAAGCCTTTACAAAGGGATTCTCGACGAGCGTGGGCCCACTGAGGTTTCACCCCTAACAGCATACAAGAGGCTCCAACCCCGCTGCAGTGGCCCCCTCTTGAGCCTTGCGGTTCATATGGTAGTCCAGCTGACACCTACTCCCCGCACCATCCAACACACCCGTACTACGCCGGGGATACACCTAATTAATTGGCCAAGCTGCCCCATCTCAGCATGTGGTTGGCACGGTAAAACCAGGTTACATGCTCCATGAACCGGTCCTTAGGATCCAGGCAAGTACTAAACACAAACCCAAGTCTCGTGCACCCAGCACCAACCAAATCATCCAACTTGCCTTGATCCCTACCTCTACATAACTCACAATAGCTCATTCAAGAGTATGGTAAAATAAACTGATGATCTCATATCCCAAATATCTCATTCTAAGCATGGCTAAGCATATTCATGTAAATAAATAACATGACCAAAATAAATCCCAACCCAAGCTACAAGGAAAACAAGGTAATGCAATTCTAGGGAAACTTCCTAGCATGGGTTTCATATTTCGTTTGACAATGCAAATAATTCTATCTACACATCCTAGCATAGGATCAAAGTGGTCAAGGACACTTGCCTCCTTCTTGCTGCTCTTGAAATGGGTAGTCCTGATCTTGGAAAGGAATAACTTGCTCTTGAACAGGTTCTACTTCATACCATCACACATAGCAAAAGAAAAACAACAATCATAAGACATAGTTCACACTTCTTACTTCATACAAACCACACATTCATATTTATGAAATTCATTCACCATTATATGTGTTGTGGTTACTTTTTGTGTTGATCTGTGGCTTGCACACACTTTTATCTATATGTGTATGATTCCTACTTTGGTGTTCATACTTATACTTACATACTATATATATATACATATGTGTGTGTCTCAGTTTTAAATAAATTCCTTATATTAAACTACCAAGTATGTAAGAAAAGTATTTTTCTTCTCCATATGTGCCTTCATAATTTCTATCAACCCTAAACTGAACTCTTTGAATTTTAAAAACTCCATTTATCATTTACTAGTTGCTATATTTTCAGATTTATATTCCTATGCATAATTGTGTATTTTATTATGAAATTAGTAATACACATCATCTAAACAGTATAGGTTTTGGTCCTAAATAATTTAGTAACATATTTTGACCTTGGCCTCTGATGTAAACTATTTCATAATTATTTTCCCTATTTTTCTATAGCTATTCTTTACTTAAAAATGTGTCCCTATACTAAATAATGTGATTAATAAATGAAACAGATTCATTTCAGCCCAAAATATATTTTTATCTCACTCCAAAGTTTTCTAAGTACTGAGAAAGCTTTTAATTAATTTTGACAATTATGTTTGTCCCACTTTTTAATTTTTAAACACTAGTTACATATTCAATTTTCTAAATTAAATACTAAACAAGGCTAAAATAAGGAACTCACCCCATTACAGGGTCTATAATATTATTTTCATAATTTCCAGAGGTCTAGCTACACTTATCAGAGGTGTTTTTCCTAACTTTTATTAAATCCAGGGGCTAAAACTGATTTTTAAATGAATTTACATGATTTTCTGGAGTTCCAGGGGCTAGATCAGAAGTTTCCGGGGCTAGCTCTTATTTCCCGAGAACCCCAGGGGGTAGCACGTAAGAATTCCAGTCTTTATAACGCGGGGCTGACGTGGACCGTCCGATTTTAAACCGACGGCTGAGATTATAACATCGAACCGGTACGCGGGGTTTTAAAGTCTACCGTGCGATTTAAAATAAACGGCGCACAAGCGGCCACGTCGCTCTGATCGAGCGCGGGCGGCGCTGCCGACGGCGCACGGCGGCGGGAAGCGGCGATCTCGCCGGAAAGTTTCGGATCCTCGAGAATTCTGCCTAGAACTGTGATCTTATGGCATAGATCGGTAGAGGGGAGGTCAGGGATCTCACCTCGGGGGTTTTCTCGAGCTCGGGGGTCCTGGAAAGTGATCGGCGGCGAGGTCCGAGGCAAAACCACGACGAAGCTCGTCGGCGCTGTGTTTACACCGTAATTCTCCGAGTTTTCTGCACCTGCAAAGCTCCCCGGAGGCGGTGGATCAAGACCAGCGAGTTAGATCAGAGTTTCCGAGCTTAGATCGGCCAGAATTCACCGGCGAAGTCTCGGTGCTCACCGGAGTAAAAATCGGCGATCGCGTGGGAAAAACCGATCGGGGCTGGGGTTTTTATAGCCGGGGAAGGGCGGTGGGTCAGTTGTGATCGAGTTTGATTCTTCTGGGACCGGAATTCGGGCTGAGGGACGCGGTATTCCGATCGGTTAAGATCGCGCACGCGCGGGAGAGTCCGGGGTCGCGGGGTTAGGGATGACAGGTGGGTCCCACCTGTCTGTGAGGGATAGCGCGGGCGCGCGGCTGCGGGCTGGCGCGGGGGAAATTGGGCCGGCTGGCGGGTTTCGGCCCACTGGCCGGTTTTTCCCGTTTTCTCTTTTTCTTTTTCCATTTCTTTTCTGTTTTGAGTCTAATTTGAATTCCAGTTTGAATTTGAATTTTTGCAAAACATGCAACACGTCCAAAAATTTTTAAATTCCCCTCTGAACATGGTTTAGGGTTTTGAATCAAAATTTGGGGTGTTACAGCTCTACCCCCTTAAAAGAAATCTCGTCCTCGAGATTGGTGTTTCCAAGAAAACAATTCCGGAAATTGTGCCTTGAGCTCATCTTCCCGTTTCCAGGTGGCTTCCTCTTCTGAGTGATGCTTCCACTGCACCTTGCACATCCGGATTCTTTTGTTTCTGGTGAGGCGTTCCATCGTCTCCAAAATCTTGTATGGTTGCTCGGCATAAAACAAATCCTCAGCTACATCCACTTCATTCATGGGTAACACCTCTTCAGGCGTCCTCAGACATTTCTTGAGTTGTGACACATGGAATACATCGTGTACATCCGATAGATGAACCGGTAACTCTAGTTGGTACGCCACTTCGCCTTTTCTTTCCAAAACTTGAAAGGGTCCGATGTATCGAGGTGACAACTTCTCTTTCACCTTGAACCGACGAAGCCCTCTGATAGGGGACACCTTGAGATAAATATAGTCTCCCACGTTGAAAACGAGCTCTCTTCTTCGTACATCAGCATAACTCTTCTGGCGGGTTTGTGCTATCCTCAAGTTGTTGCGAATCTCCCTCACCTTCGCCTCGGCTTCTTGTAGCACTTCTGGACCAAACACTTTACTTTCCCCTGTTTGGTTCCAAAATAGGGGAGTTCTGCACTTCCTTCCATACAAAGCTTCAAACGGTGACATCTTCATACTAGCTTGATAGCTGTTGTTATAGTAAAACTCCGCATACGGTAAGTTCTTGTCCCAACTCCTATTGTTTTTGAGTGCGCATGCCCTTAACATATCTTCAAGGATCTGATTGGTTCTCTCCGTCTGCCCGTCAGTTTGTGGATGATAGTCAGAGCTGAAGTTCAGATGGGTTCCCATGGTTTCATGCAACTTCTGCCAAAACCTCGAGGTGAACTGTGTCCCTCGGTCCGACACTATCTTCTTTGGCACTCCATGGTAACACACAATCCTTGACATGTACAGTTCTGCCAATTTGGATCCGCTGTAGCTTTCTTTCACAGGGATGAAATGAGCTACCTTGGTTAGCCTATCAATAATGACCCATATTGAATCATACCCGGATTGGGTCCTAGAAAATCCCACGACAAAATCCATGCTGATTTCTTCCCACTTCCATTCAGGCACTTTGAGTGGTTGCAGCAATCCCGCGGGTCGTTGATGTTCTGCTTTCACCAACTGACATGTGTCACATAGGGCAACATGTTCCGCGACATCTCGCTTCATGCCATACCACCAATACCTGCTCTTGAGGTCCTGGTACATCTTCGTACTCCCAGGATGAATGGAATAGTCAGAATCGTGAGCCTCCTTTAAAATTAATTCACGGATCTCCTTTACTTCTGGCACACAGATCCTTTTCCCGTGCCACACCGTTCCCTGTTCATCCTCTCTAAAACCAGGAGCTTTATTTTCCTTAATGAGCTGTCTGATCTCTTGTATCTTCTCATCATTCTTTTGGCCCTCGCGTATGTCTTGCTCGAGTGTGGAGTCCACTTCCATGGCGATGGCTTCACCACTACTTACTAGACATAGATTGAGCCTTATAACCTCGTCCTTCAATTCTGCGGGCATGTCCTTCAAGCTCAACTTATTGACCTGCACTTTCCGACTCAAAGCATCGGCCACGACGTTTGCTTTCCCGGGATGATAGTTGATGCCCACATCAAAGTCATTGATTAGCTCTAACCATCTCCTTTGTCTGAGGTTGAGATCTGACTGTGTGAATATGTACTTTAAACTCTTATGATCCGTATATATCTCTGTCCTCTTCCCCATCAAATAGTGCCGCCAAATTTTCAACGTGTGTACCACTGCCGCTAGTTCTAGGTCATGTGTAGGACAGTTCTTCTCGTGCTTCCGAAGCTGCCGGGATGCATATGCCACGACATGTCTTTCTTGCATGAGAACACATCCCAACCCATTTCCAGAGGCATCGCAGTACACTGTGAAATTCTTCTGCATATCTGGCATAACCAGCACTGAGGCTGTTGTCAATCTCTTCTTTAGCTCCTGAAAGCTTGTATCACACTGTGGCGTCCAGGTGAATGTGATTCCCTTTTCCAACAATTTGGTGGGAGGTCTCGAGATCTTGGAGAATCCCTCAATAAACCGTCGATAGTATCCGGCTAATCCCAAAAAGCTTCGAACTTCCCCGACATTTTCAGGGGTCTTCCACTTCTGGATATCCTCGATTTTGGCGGGATCTACGGAGATTCCTCCCTCCGAGATTATATGTCCTAAAAAAGGGAACTCTCTTCAGCCAAAACTCACACTTGCTCAACTTGGCATATAGTTGGTGTTCTCTCAGCCTCTGTAACACCAACCTTAGATGTTTCTCATGTTCTTCTTCATCTTTGGAGAAGACGAGAATATCATCTATGAAAACCACCACAAATTTGTCCAGATATTCCATGAATACCTTGTTCATGAGGTACATGAAATATGCCGGGGCATTGGTTAGCCCGAAAGGCATGACAGTGTATTCATACAGTCCGTACCGAGATACGAAAGCTGTCTTGGGAATATCAGATTGCCTTATCTTGAGTTGGTGGTATCCCGACCTGAGATCAATTTTCGAGAACACACAAGCTCCCCTCAACTGATCAAACAAGTCTTCAGTGCGGGGTAATGGGTACTTGTTCTTGATGGTTACCTCATTCAAGGCACGGTAATCCACGCATAACCTTTGAGTTCCATCTTTCTTAGGCACAAATATCACCGGAGCTCCCCATGGTGAGGAACTAGGGCGAACATACCCCTTCTCCGTCAATTCTCTCAAATGATCCTTGAGCTCTTCTAGCTGATTGGAGTCCATTCGATAAGGTCTCTTGTATATCGGGGCTGTTCCCGGTACTAGCTCAATTGCGAATTCCACGTCACGGTCGGGAGGCATACCTGGCAATTCCTCCGGAAAAACATCCGGATATTCCCTGATAGTCCTGATTTTCTCAACTTTCACCTCCACTTGATTTAATTTGATGTCCCTCCTAGGCTCGTGTATTGTTATGAACTTTACTCTGGTGCCACTGGGGTGAGTTAGTTCCACCGTTCTGGTCGAACAATTGATGATTCCTTTATGTTTGGTCAACCAATCCATACCCAAAATAATATCTATCCCTTGTGAATCTATCACTATGAGGTTAGCAGTAAATACTACCCCATTAATGTCTAGGCTCACTTTGGGACACACTTGTCTTGTCCTTATTTCTCCACCTGGAGAGTTTACGGCTAGCATATGGTTCATTTGTGTGGTTGCTAGGTCATGCTTCTTAACAAACCCTTGAGCAATAAACGAGTGGGTAGCACCAGAATCAAACAGCAGAGTTGCAAGGTGTAAATTGGCAGGAAACTTACCAACTACCACGTCGGGTGCCTCTTGTGCTTCCTCCATAGTGACGTGGTTCACCCGTCCTCTCATTACATTCTGCTGCTGTGGCTGCGTGGGCTTCTTCTTTGGACACTTATGGGCGTAGTGCCTCACTTCACCACAGCTGAAACATTGCACCCCAATCTTAGATGCTTGGCCCTTGCTGTCTTGGGGTTGGTTTGGGGGTCCTTGCACTGCTGGTCGAGGTGGATATGCGGGGCGAGGCTGCTGCACAAACTGACGTTGCGGCTGTGCTGGTACTGCCGGAGGCCTGAAATTTGGGTTGTACCCTCTCGGTGCTGAATAGGGTACCGCAGCACGGCTCGTCTGCCCCGTAGGTTGCTGCATCAAACGTGGGCGGGTGTTGCTCCCTGAGGCTTGATGTGACCAACCAGCCTTCCTCTTATTCTCATTTTCCAGGGCCTTTAGCTTCCTTTCCACCACAAATGCTCTGTCCACCATCTTTTGAAAGCTTTCATACTCATTTGAGGACATTGCACACTGCATTTCTGCGGTAAGCCCTTCCACGAAACAATCTTGTTTCTGCTCATCAGTCTCTATGTCCCGTGGAGCATAACGGGATAGTTGAGTAAATTTAGTGAGGTATTCCCTCACCGTCATGTTTCCCTGCTGCAGTCCCAAAAACTCCTTCCTCTTGTTTTTGAGTTCACCTCTTGGGATGTAATGGTTGCGGAAGCTACGCTTGAACTCTTTCCAAGTGATGTTCTCAGGGTCATGATGGGCGGCCACGTAGGCGGTCCACCAATCAGCAGCAGGTCCATGCAATTGATGAGAGGCAAACAACACCCTCTCATACCCTTGGCATTGTATTATCCTCATCTTACTTTCAATGGTCTTCAGCCAATCATCTGCCTCCAGAGGTTCAGCAGCACTTGCAAACTTTGGAGGTTGAGTTTCTAGAAACTCACTCAACCTTGGTTGGCGTGGTGCAGCTTGTGTAGGTGGAACTTGATGCAAGTTGGCCACCACTTGAGTCAAGTTCTGGATGAGCTGATTTTGATTCTCCAGCATTTGGTGGAGAGGATCAACTTCTTCACGGCGACCACCCCTGTCCTGGCCTCCAGAAAGATGAGGGTTGCATGCCTCATCATTGTTGTTGGCGGGGTTGGCAGCACGTCCTTTTCCTCTTCCGGCCATCTGGCAGAATCAACAAATGTTAATTTGATACCATTTAGTATCATCTCACTACTTTCACTTGTTGGTACTTTGAGGTGTTAAGGCTTTGTTAAAATTTTACGAGGGTTTATATCTCACACCAAGTAAATGCACTATTATTTCCTGTGGGTTTACACACCAAAGCAAAACAATCTGAAGACGAGGCTGTGGACAATTGCTCATGGCTTCCACAACTCACGTCACACACTAAGTATTATCACACCATTAACTACGTAACGACTCGACTACTCGACCTCTCGCTAGCTAAGGGAAAGACTCTACACTACTCGTCCTCTTGAGCTGGCTCCTCGGGATCTTCCTCCTCATTTCGGCTACCTTCTGACTCTGCTTTGGGTGGGGAGGCTGCTGGTGGAGAAGTGCGACGACGCCTGATTGCTCGGCGATCCGGGGAGTCAGGAGTCCATGTATCATTCTCAGTGACACACAGTTCATTCCCATCTCCTCTTTCTCTCGCCTTTAAGCAAGCTCGCAGCAACGCCTCCATTTCCTTCAGGGTGTCTCGGACATCCTGAAGTTCTTGTTGACACTCCTGCAGTCGAGTGCTGAGCATAGCATCCTCCTCCAAACACAAGTCCATGTGCTCATGGGAAGTCCCTTGCTGCACCGGTGGGTACTTGTACTCCGTGGTACCACTTTCACGTTGGAGGACATACATGTACTCAGTTTTATCCAAGTGGCGACGATAGATGTGACTCTGGCAGGTGATGGCCTCCCAGGTGACATCTTTCTCCGCGTCAACTTGTGTTGCTCGACAAGCTGGAGAGTGGTGAATCTTCAGCAGCTGATTTTCGTGTATTATCCTCATTTCTGAACTCCATTCTTCCCTCTTCTCACGGATGGTCCTGGTGGAGTTATAGTGGATGATTAGCTTGCCCGTATTGCCGGCGGCTTCGAGCATACGCCGAAGTCGGCGCAACAAGTCTTCTACTGCCAATCCGTAGGAAAGGTACGTCACTGGGTGACTCTCCTCTCTTTCGGTAAGGGCAACTACGGGAACTCTCCCTCCTGTGGACTTGCGGGCGGTGCGAATCATGCGAACCATCTAAAACAAAAATAATTTAAATTTAGGTTAGATAAACTTTTTAAACAAAAATCCCATTTTGAATGAAAATTTGGGGTAAGATGAAGAAAATGACTCCTTAAATAACACTCTTCAACCCACACCTTGGAAAATAGTTTTTTAAGAAAATAGGGCCCTTAAATACGTCCATTTCTACCTAGGTCCACGTTCCTACGGGCAACATTGGCTCTGATACCACCCCTGTCACACCCGGTTTTTCCGAAGAACAACCAAGTGAATATCACATGTATGCCAGGATCATTTTCTCATACATGTGATGACAAATAGTGAAGCATCATTTATTACAAGCCAGGTGTCGAATATAAATAAGTCTTACATAGTAAATGTCTCGATGGACAATAATAAGTTCATCACAAGTAAATAAACTAGCAGCGGAATATTATTCTTTAGGGCTCCATCACAGGCGTTGCCCGGGGCTTCCATGAACCTAGAAACCTTCTTCGGGTCCAAAGTCTTGGTCATTATACACCACCTCATTATCTTGACCTGAGCAGCAATATAAACCAACAAAAATGCAAGGTTGAGTACCAATGGTACTCAGCAAGTGTGGGAAAATTATACCATGCAGGGCTAGAACAAGGAGAGATTTAACTCATGTTAAAGCACTACGCAATTAATACATATCACCTTAGCTTATTAAGCACCTACATTACTACACAAGTGAAATGGTCCCAATCTCCCATCCCATCATCATAATCTAATAACCATAACATCATTTCCAATGTTAAGCTCCCCGCTTAACATCCACAACTTCCAAAAACCTTCACTCCTCTAATCATGAATAAGTCCAGGCCGCTCTTAACCGTGAGCACGGCTGTCAAGACAGTTTTGACTCTGCAGAGTTTGTACCACTGTACCCACAAGTAGTGATTTCATCTCCCGTTGCCGGGTGGACTAAAAGAACCTCCATTATGCCAGTGGCTACGATCCACATTCACACTTCCCAGGTGTGCAGCCAGGAGATCACTACGAAGCCTTTACAAAGGGATTCTCGACGAGCGTGGGCCCACTGAGGTTTCACCCCTAACAGCATACAAGAGGCTCCAACCCCGCTGCAGTGGCCCCCTCTTGAGCCTTGCGGTTCATATGGTAGTCCAGCTGACACCTACTCCCCGCACCATCCAACACACCCATACTACGCCGGGGATACACCTAATTAATTGGCCAAGCTGCCCCATCTCAGCATGTGGTTGGCACGGTAAAGCCAGGTTACATGCTCCATGAACCGGTCTTTAGGATCCAGGCAAGTACTAAACACAAACCCAAGTCTCGTGCACCCAACACCAACCAAATCATCCAACTTGCCTTGATCCCTACCTCTACATAACTCACAATAGCTCATTCAAGAGTATGGTAAAATAAACTGATGATCTCATATCCCAAATATCCCATTCTAAGCATGGCTAAGCATATTCATGTAAATAAATAACATGACCAAAATAAATCCCAACCCAAGCTACAAGGAAAACAAGGTAATGCAATTCTAGGGAAACTTCCTAGCATGGGTTTTATATTTCGTTTGACAATGCAAATAATTCTATCTACACATCCTAGCATAGGATCAAAGTGGTCAAGGACACTTGCCTCCTTCTTGCTGCTCTTGAAATGGGTAGTCCTGATCTTGGAAAGGAATAACTTGCTCTTGAACAGGTTCTACTTCATACCATCACACATAGCAAAAGAAAAACAACAATCATAAGACATAGTTCACACTTCTTACTTCATACAAACCACACATTCATATTTATGAAATTCATTCACCATTATATGTGTTGTGGTTACTTTTTGTGTTGATCTGTGGCTTGCACACACTTTTATCTATATGTGTATGATTCCTACTTTGGTGTTCATATTTATACTTACATACTATATATATATACATATGTGTGTGTTTCAGTTTTAAATAAATTCCTTATATTAAACTACCAAGTATGTAAGAAAAGTATTTTTCTTCTCTATATGTGCCTTCATAATTTCTATCAACCCTAAACTGAACTCTTTGAATTTTAAAAACTCCATTTATCATTTACTAGTTGCTATATTTTCAGATTTATATTCCTATGCATAATTGTGTATTTTATTATGAAATTAGTAATACACATCATCTAAACAGTATAGGTTTTGGTCCTAAATAATTTAGTAACATATTTTGACCTTGGCCTCTGATGTAAACTATTTCATAATTATTTTCCCTATTTTTCTATAGCTATTCTTTACTTAAAAATGTGTCCCTATACTAAATAATGTGATTAATAAATGAAACAGATTCATTTCAGCCCAAAATATATTTTTATCTCACTCCAAAGTTTTCTAAGTACTGAGAAAGCTTTTAATTAATTTTGACAATTATGTTTGTCCCACTTTTTAATTTTTAAACACTAGTTACATATTCAATTTTCTAAATTAAATACTAAACAAGGCTAAAATAAGGAACTCACCCCATTACAGGGTCTATAATATTATTTTCATAATTTCCAGGGGTCTAGCTACACTTATCAGAGGTGTTTTTCCTAATTTTTATTAAATCCAGGGGCTAAAACTGATTTTTAAATGAATTTACATGATTTTCTGGAGTTCCAGGGGCTAGATCAGAAGTTTCCGGGGCTAGCTCTTATTTCCCGAGAACCCCAGGGGGTAGCACGTAAGAATTCCAGTCTTTATAACGCGGGGCTGACGTGGACCGTCCGATTTTAAACCGACGGCTGAGATTATAACATCGAACCGGTACGCGGGGTTTTAAAGTATACCGTGCGATTTAAAATAAACGGCGCACAAGCGGCCACGTCGCTCTGATCGAGCGCGGGCGGCGCTGCCGGCGGCGGGAAGCGGCGATCTCGCCGGAAAGTTTCGGATCCTCGAGAATTCTGCCTAGAACTGTGATCTTATGGCATAGATCGGTAGAGGGGAGGTCAGGGATCTCACCTCGGGGGTTTTCTCGAGCTCGGGGGTCCTGGAAAGTGATCGGCGGCGAGGTCCGAGGCAAAACCACGGCGAAGCTCGTCGGCGCTGTGTTTACACCGTAATTCTCCGAGTTTTCTGCACCTGCAAAGCTCCCCGGAGGCGGTGGATCAAGACCAGCGAGTTAGATCAGAGTTTTCGAGCTTAGATCGGCCAGAATTCACCGGCGAAGTCTCGGTGCTCACCGGAGTAAAAATCGGCGATCGCTTGGGAAAAACCGATCGGGGCTGGGGTTTTTATAGCCGGGGAAGGGCGGTGGGTCAGTTGTGATCGAGTTTGATTCTTCTGGGACCGGAATTCGGGCTGAGGGACGCGGTATTCCGATCGGTTAAGATCGCGCGCGCGCGGGAGAGTCCGGGGTCGCGGGGTTAGGGATGACAGGTGGGTCCCACCTGTCTGTGAGGGATAGCGCGGGCGCGCGGCTGCGGGCTGGCGCGGGGGAAATTGGGCCGGCTGGCGGGTTTCGGCCCACTGGCCGGTTTTTCCCGTTTTCTCTTTTTCTTTTTCCATTTCTTTTCTGTTTTGAGTCTAATTTGAATTCCAGTTTGAATTTGAATTTTTGCAAAACATGCAACACGTCCAAAAATTTTTAAATTCCCCTCTGAACATGGTTTAGGGTTTTGAATCAAAATTTGGGGTGTTACATTAAGGAGGCCTTAAAAGGATGAAAGGAGGAAAGACTCTCGACCCTGATGATGTCCCTATTGAGGTGTGGAGATGCCTTGGGGACGTGGCAATAGTATGGCTCACAAAGCTATTCAACCATATTTTTCAGTCAAACAAGATGCCTGAAGAATGGAGGAAAAGTATATTAGTACCTATCTTCAAAAATAAAGGAGATATTCAAAGTTGTACTAATTATCGAGGGATTAAGCTTATGAGTCATACTATGAAGCTTTGGGAGAGAGTAATTGAACACCGACTGAGGAAAGTGACCAATGTCACTAAAAACCAGTTTGGTTTTATGCCTGGTAGATCTACAATGGAGGCGATTTTTTTGCTTCGTCACCTTATGGAGAGATATAGGGAGCAGAAGAAGGGCTTGCATATGGTGTTCATTGACTTGGAGAAGGCGTACGACAAGATACCAAGGTCAGTCATGTGGTGGGCACTAGAGAAACATAAAGTGCCAATAAAGTACATTACCCTTATCAAGGATATGTACAATAATGTTAGGACAAGTGTGCGCGTAAGTGATAGTGAGACTGATGCATTTCCTATCACGGTAAGACTACATCAAGGATCACCTTTGAGCCCATGATGAGGTGTCGAAGGATATACAAGGGGATATCCCTTGGTGCATGCTCTTTGCCGATGATGTAGTGCTGGTAGATGAAACTAGAGATGGTGTTGATAAGAAATTAAAGTTATGGAGACAAACCTTAGAGTCCAAGGGGTTTAGACTTGGTAGGACCAAGACCGAGTATATGAGGTGTGACTTTAGTGGTGTTGCTCGTGAAGAGGGAAATGTTAGTCTACAAGGACAAATAGTACCTAGAAGGGACTCTTTCCGATACTTACGATCAATGTTACAAAGCAATGGCGATATTGATGAGGATGTTTGCCACAGGATCAAGGCAGGGTGGATGAAATGGCGACAAGCCTCTGGAATCCTATGTGATAGGAAGGTCCTACAAAAGCTAAAAGGGAAGTTCTATAGGACGGTGATCAGACCCGCGATGCTTTATGGGGCGGAATGTTGGCCAACTAAAAGGCAACATGTCCGACAAATGAGTGTCGCAGAGATGCGCATGTTACGGTGGATGTGCGGGCACACGAGAAGAGACCGAATAAGGAATGAGGCGATTCGTGATAAGGTAGGGGTGGCGCCAATTGAAGAGAAGTTAGTCCAACATCGACTTAGGTGGTTTGGACATATCCAGCGAAGGCCTCTAGAAGCACCGGTTAACAGTGAGATTTTAAGAGGTAGAGAAAATATTAGGAGGGGTAGAGGACGACCAAGGTTGACCTGGGAGGAGGCGGTAAAACGAGATTTGAGAGATTGGAATGTATCTAGAGACTTAGCTCATGATAGGACCGCATGGAAAGTAGCAATTCATGTGCCAGAACCTTAGTCTTGTTTCCTTTTTTCTTTCTTTCTTTTTTTTTCCTTTTTTCTTTTTTCTTTTTTTTTGTTCTTATATCTCTCCCTCTCTTCTACTTCATTGATATTGGGTTTCATGTCTAGCCAACCTCAACATGCTTGGGGTACAGGCTTGGTTGTTGTTGTTGTAGGATAGAGTTAGAGATAGATTACAAGTCCATCTCTATTTAGAGTAGGAGTCTAGGTAGTATTGGACTAGAATTCTATTGTAATTGGGGTTTTATATACAGCCACCCTAATTGAGAAATAATGAGAAGAAAAAAAAAGAGAAAAGAGGGAAATTTCAGAAAATTCTTCCATATTTACAACAATTGGACAGAGCCTAGGTTTGAGATCAATCGCTGCCCCAGGAGGACGTTCTCCCATGGGGGGGAGGGCAAAAAGAATTGCATGGGCCAAACCTGGCTCGTGGGCCCTTGCCGCCCCGAGGAGCAGCAGGACGACCTCTCCCTGCCGCCGCTGCCCGTCCCCGCTGCCGACATCCCCGACCTCGCCACCACCAAGGCCCCAAGAAGAAGAAGGCCTAACCCACCTCCCTCGACTTCAACGCTGGCAGGTTCGTCGCGTTAGGCGGTGGGGCGGCCTAAGAGGGACTCCTTTCGATATTTAGTAATATTGCACAATAACGGTGATATTGACGAGCATGCTTGCCACATGATCAAGGTAGGTTGGATGAAGTAGTGACAAGCATCTAGAATCCTATGTGACAAGAATGTATCACAAAAGCTAAAAGGAAGTTCTATGGAACGGTGATCAGACCTGCAATGGGGTGAAATATTGGCTAACTAAAAGGCAACATGTCTAACAAATAGGTGTCATAGAGATGTGCATGCTATTGTGGATGTGCGGTCATAAAAGAAAAGAACGGATTAGGAACGAGGTGATGCGTGATAGGGTAAGGGTGAAACTGATTGAAGAGGAGCTAGTCCAACATCAACTAAGGTGGTTTGTACATATTCAACGGAGACCTATAAAAACACCGGCTAACTGTGGGATTTTAAAGGGTAGAAAAAAATACTAGTAATAGAGGGCGACCAAGATTGACATAGGAGGAGACGGTAAAACGAGACTTGAGAGATTGGTATGTACCCAGTGGCAAAGCCACGTTGAGCTCCACTGGTGCTCTTGCACCAGGGTAGGAAGAAAAGTTACTTTAAAGTAGCTTATTTTAACCAGCTAAAATGAACAATTTACTTACAAATTAGAAATGTATTTAATATTGTGCACCACCATTAGATTCCTCTAGCTTCGCCACTGTATGTACCTAAAGATTTGACTCATGATAGTACTGCATGGAAATTAGCAATTTATGTGCTTGAATCTTAGTTTACTTGTATTTTGTTGCTCTTATCTCTCTTTCTTTCTTTTACTTCAAACAACAACAACAACCAAGCCTTTATCCCAAGCATGTTGGGGTCGGCTAGACATGAAACCCAATATCAATAAAGTAAAAGAGAGGAAGAGATATAAGATAAAGAAAAAAAGAAAAAAACAAGACTAAGATTCTAGCACATGAACTGCTACTTTCCATGCGGTCCTATCATGAGCTAAGTCTCTGGATACATTCCAATCTCCCAAATCTCGTTTTACCGCCTCCTCCCAGGTCAACCTTGGTCGTCCTCTACCCCTCCTAATATTTTCTCTACCTCTTAAAATCCCACAGTTAACCGGTGCTTCTGGAGGCCTCCGTTGGATATGTCCAAACCACCTAAGTCGATGTTGGACTAACTTCTCTTCAATCAGCGCCACCTCTACCCTATCACGAATCGCCTCATTTCTTATTCGGTCTCTTCTCGTGTGCCCGCACATCCACCGTAGCATGTGCATCTCTGCGACACTCATTTGTTTGACATGTTGCCATTTAGTTGGCCAACATTCCGCCCCATAAAGCATTGCGGGTCTGATCACCGTCCTATAGAATTTCTCTTTTAGCTTTTGTGGGACCTTCCTATCACATAGGATTCCAGAGGCTTGTCGCCATTTCATCCACCCTACCTTGATCCTGTGGCAAACATTCTCATCAATATCACCATTGCTTTGTATCATTGATCCTAAGTATCGGAAAGAGTCCCTTCTAGGTACTATTTGTCCTTGTAGACTAACATTTCCCTCTTCATGACCAACACCACTAAAGTCACACCTCATATACTCGGTCTTAGTCCTACTAAGTCTAAACTCCTTGGACTTAAGTTTTGTCTCCATAACTCTAATTTCTTATCAACACCATCCCTAGTTTCATCTACCAGCACTACATCATCGGCAAAGCGCATGCCACTGTATGTACCTAAAGATTCGACTCATGATAGTACTACATGGAAATTAGCAATTTATGTGCTTGAATCTTAGTTTACTTGTATTTTGTTGCTCTTATCTCTCTTTCTTTTACTTCAAACAACAACAACAACAACTAAGCCTTTATCCCAAGCATGTTGGGGTCGGCTAGACATGAAACCCAATATCAATAAAGTAAAAGAGAGGAAGAGATATAAGATAAAGAAAAAAGAAAAAAAACAAGACTAAGGTTCTAGCTCATGAACTGCTACTTTCCATGCGGTCCTATCATGAGCTAAGTCTCTGGATACATTCCAATCTCCCAAATCTCGTTTTACCGCCTCCTCCCAGGTCAACCTTGGTCGTCCTCTACCCCTCCTAATATTTTCTCTACCTCTTAAAATCCCACAGTTAACCGGTGCTTCTGGAGGCCTCCGCTGGATATGTCCAAACCACCTAAGTCGATGTTGGACTAACTTTTCTTCAATCAGCGCCACCTCTACCCTATCACGAAACGCCTCATTTCTTATTTGGTCTCTTTTCGTGTGCCCGCACATCCACCGTAGCATGTGCATCTTCATTGGTTGGACATGTTGCCATTTAGTTGGCCAACATTCCGCCCCATAAAACATCGCGGGTCTGATCACCGTCCTATAGAACTTCTCTTTTAGCTTTTGTGGGACCTTCCTATCACATAGGATTCCAGAGGCTTGTCGCCATTTCATCGACCCTACCTTGATCCTGTGGCAAACATACTCATCAATATCACCATTGATTTGTATCATTGATCCTAAGTATCAGAAAGAGTCCCTTCTAGGTACTATTTGTCCTTGTAGACTAACATTTCCCTCTTCACGACCAACACCACTAAAGTCACACCTCATATACTCGGTCTTAGTCCTACTAAGTCTAAACTCCTTGGACTCCAAGTTTTGTCTTCATAACTCTAATTTCTTATCAACATCATCCCTAGTTTCATCTACCAGCACTACATCATCGACAAAGAGCATGCCACTGTATGTACCTAAAGATTCGACTCATGATAGTACTACATGGAAATTAGCAATTTATGTGCTTGAATCTTAGTTTACTTGTATTTTGTTGTTCTTATCTCTCTTTCTTTCTTTTACTTCAAACAACAACAACAACCAAGCCTTTATCCCAAGCATGTTGGGGTCGGCTAGACATGAAACCCAATATCAATAAAGTAAAAGAGAGGAAGAGATATAAGATAAAGAAAAAAAAACAAGACTAAGATTCTAGCACATGAACTGCTACTTTCCATGCGGTCCTATGATGAGCTAAGTCTCTGGATACATTTCAATCTCTCAAATCTCGTTTTACCGCCTCCTCCCAGGTCAACCTTGGTCGTCCTCTACCCCTCCTAATATTTTCTCTACCTCTTAAAATCCCACAGTTAACCGATGCTTCTGGAGGCCTCCGTTGGATATGTCCAAACCACCTAAGTCGATGTTGGACTAACTTCTCTTCAATCAGCGCCACCTCTACCCTATCACGAATCGCCTTATTTCTTATTCGGTCTCTTCTCGTGTGCCCGCACATCCACCGTAGCATGTGCATCTCTGCGACACTCATTGGTTGGACATGTTGCCATTTAGTTGGCCAACATTCCGCCCCATAAAGCATTGCGGGTCTGATCACCGTCCTATAGAACTTCTCTTTTAGCTTTTGTGGGACCTTCCTATCACATAGGATTCCAGAGGCTTGTTGCTATTTCATCCACCCTACCTTGATCCTGTGGCAAACATTCTCATCAATATCGCCATTGCTTTGTATCATTGATCCTAAGCAATGTTATCCTGAACGGTAAACGGTAGACAGTCGATGGAGGTCTGTTTACCGTTTAGCCTGTCTAAACGGTGTTTAAACGGTGTTTAGACGGATTAAACGGTTTGTACTGTAGCTACACTGTTGCAGCAAGTAAAATATATAACTTTAATCTATAAGTCCCCGTCTTCACAACTAAAGTACATAACTTGCAATAAATCACATGGAGGTTATTTAGATAAATTAGAACCCCATACTCGTATTGAGTTTCAGCTGTCTTGCTACTCTCAAACATGAAAAATCTAGCAAGTTATAAAATAAAAAGCTAATAAAAGATGCAACTCATATGTGCCATATGTATACTCTATGTTCCTGATATGAGAAAGCGCGCGGGGAGACTGAGCTGCGTGTGCCGCGCAGGGACTCGGGTGCACGGGTTCGAAGTATGTGGCAGCGAGATGGTGGGAGAGGGCGATCAAGCTGCGCGTGGGCGGTGGTTGATGGCGGGCTACTTCGATTGCGAGCCAAGGGGGCGGGGGCATACCTGGTGGCAGCGGATCGGCGGCAGATCGAATACTTTAACAGACCCGTGTCGGCGTAATCAATAGGAGTCTTCGACCGTGTGCAGTTTAATGGGCTGAAAAAACCTGGTTCTAACATTTTCACTTCGCCTAAACGGATCAAAACGCGTTTAAACACGAATGGAAACCGTTTTGTTTAATCCGTTTACACCGTTTAAACGGCCGTTGACCCGTTTAAACGGTCAACCGTTTAAATGTCCGTTTAGGGCCTAAACTACACAGTAAGTGTTTGTTTACCGTTTAAACAACGGCCGTTTAATAACGTTTAGGATAACACTGATCCTAAGTATCGGAAAGAGTCCCTTCTAGGTACTATTTGTCCTTGTAGACTAACATTTCACTCTTCACGACCAACACCACTAAAGTCACACCTCATATACTCGGTCTTAGTCCTACTAAGTCTAAACTCCTTGGACTCTAAGTTTTGTCTCCATAACTCTAATTTCTTATCAACACCATCCCTAGTTTCATCTACCAGCACTACATCATCGGCAAAGAGCATGCACCAAGGGATATCCCCTTGTATATCCTTCGACACCTCATCCATCACCAAGGAAAAGATGTATGGGCTCAAAGCTGATCCTTGATGTAGTCCTACCGTGATAATAAATGCATCAGTCTCACTATTACTTACGCGCACACTTGTCCTAACATTATTTTACATATCCTTGATAAGGGCAATGTACTTTGTTGGTAGTTTATGTTTCTCTAGTGCCCACCACATGACTGACCTTGGTATCTTGTCGTACGCCTTCTCCAAGTCAATGAACACCATATGCAAGTCCTTCTTCTGCTCCCTATATCTCTCCATAAGGTGACGAAGCAAGAAAACCGCCTCCATTGTAGACCTCCGAGGCATAAAACCAAACTGGTTTTTAGTGACGTTGGTCACTTTCCTCAGGAGGTGTTCAATCACTCTCTCCCAAAGCTTCATAGTATGACTCATAAGCTTAATCCCTCGACAATTAGTACAACTTTGAATATCTTCTTTATTTTTGAAGATAGGGACTAATATACTTTCCCTCCATTCTTCAGGCATCTTGTTTGACTGAAAAATGTGGTTGAATAGCTTTGTGAGCCATACTATTGTCATGTCCCCAAGGCATCTCCACACCTCAATAGGGACATCATCAAGGCTGAGAGCCTTTCCTCCTTTCATCCTTTTTAAGTCCTCCTTAACCTCAAACTCTTGTATCCTCCGCACGAACCGTCTGTTGGAGTCATCCAACTCAACCATAGTGCTCCCATTCCCATCATTGAATAGCCCATTAAAGTAATCCCGCCATCTATTCTTAATCTCTTCATTCTTCACTATAATGCGGTCAGTCTCATCTTTGATGCATTTAACTTGATTGAAATCCCTCATCTTTCTCTCGCAGATTTTTGCTATCTTGTATATGTCCTTTTCACTTTCTTTTGTCTCTAGTCTCTCATATAATTCATCATAGGCATATCCTCTTGGCTTACTCACAGCCCGCCTTGTATTTTTCTTGGCCTCTTTGTACTTAAGCATGTTGCTTGCGCTTCTATCATTATGCCAACTATTGAAACACTCCTTCTTCTCCTTAATGGCCTTTTGTACATACTCATTCTACCACCAAGTGTCTTTATCTACAAGTTTCCTTCCTTTTTCTCATCGAACACCTCATTAGCTACCTTCTTTCTTTTATTCTTTTTTTTTTAAAATAAAGTTGTTATCTAACCTATCCCCTTGAGACAAACTTTATTATTGTTGTTGTTGTAAGCGAAGCTTTTATCTATAATTATTGGGTTTGATGTCTAGCCGACCCCGACATGCTTGGGATAAATGTTTTTTTGTTGTTGTTGTTATTGTTGTTGTTGTTGTAAGACAAACTTTTACATGGTTATATTACATGAATGAAGATTAGATGCCTATGATAGTAGCATCATTATTAGTGTTAGAGTTAGAGATAATCCAATTTTTATAGATTAATTAGAGTTAGAGATAGAATCCAAGTCTCTCAATTTAGAGTAGGAGTCTAGGGGGTAGTATTAGACTATGACTCTATTGTAATTGGGGCTATATATACAGCCACCATATTTGAGAATTAATGAGAAAAGAAAATTCATAGATTAATTCCCTCAGATTTACAACAATTAGAAGCTGCTATCTTCGTACTGCTATACGCTATCCTCTGTAGTATGATACCTTCCTTAATTAGCTGAAGTACTTCTTGGCTTTGAGAACCCTCCAGCTGTTCTATATTCCATGTTGTGTTGATTAGTGTTGTCGCTGTGTGCTGCTTCTGCGTGACGATGAATTGTAAAAGTGATGAGTCCCACCATTGTGTCAAAGAGTGGTCATCTGCTGGAATACAAATTATGCTGTTCGTGAAAACTTTAATCATCTCTCGCAATTCCCATGCAAAACTGCAATATAGGCAGAGCTGTTTTGACTCCGTAGCCAATTTGCACTGAAAGCTTTTCCACTGTCAGTACTTTACCCTGAACTAAACAAAAACCAAGCACAAAGCTCGTGTTTGCCTTCAGAATATGCTCTCCAAATAGCCTGGTATCAAAGGAGGCCTATGATCTCTGGAATTGAATGTACATTAAGAATTACAGTTTTATCCCATAGCCTGGACTATGATAACCAATCTTTTGGTTGCCGATTCAGAATCTGAACTTCTTGGAAAGATAGACATGTAAATAACTTTTCACATTTTATATTTGCGGGTGCTTTTTGGAATTCTGACTAACCCATATGCTATGATAAAAGGGCTAAGCTCAATAATCAGTATCTCATGTAGAAATGGGTTTTTTGAGCTCTACGCTCTTTGAGCAGAAAGGCAGGAGAGATGCTGTGTTCTCTTTTGTTTAATTTTTTTCTCTGTCTCAGAATCCTCTGTATTGCAACAGATTGGAGTCATTAGTGTAACCAAATACTTCTGTGCACCTCACCTGAAAGGTCTAGTGCTTTTTTGCTTATGTTTTTTATGTTTTTACATTGACAGGGTGACTGACAAAAGCATTGGCCTCTTCTTGCGTTATGCGTTCACTAGTAGATACAAAGAGGTTCTTAGCAAATCTCATAGTTCTTCGGTAATGACAGTGCCCAAGTTCGTCCCACGTCTTACCAGAGAAGAAACTCGAGGCAAGCCCAAAACATATCCTGTTTTACTTGCCCACGTGCATTTGCCTACAGCCCTATAGTACCAAATAGAAATCTATTACTATCTACGCTGACTTATTGTGATTCCCATGAAGTATTCGAATCTGCTAGGGAATCAATGGCCGCTTTCAAGAAATGGCGTGTTGGTGGCGTGAGGATGCACAAAGCATCCATCCTTGGCAGGAAAAGAAAAACAAAGTTGCCTGATGGGCCTTCTACGCCTTGAAACCAGGTCTGAGCTCTGGAGGGAACAGGGTGATTGAGCAGTTAAGCTGATGTGCCATGTGTGCAATGATTTCAACTAGTATTGTAAGGAAAGAGGAAAAGATAGCAAGAATTTTATAGTCTGAGATCAAACATCTTTGTATTATATAGTCTGGTGCACGTTTTGTGCACATATATTTAGTCTGGCGCTACATGCGTCAGTATTTCTGGTTTTTTCATCTTTTGTGCAAGAGATTAATCGAGCTAGATAACAACACCATGTTGGATTTTGACGCATTTGTTTAGTAGTAATAATCTCATCTGGCTGTCATCAGACTTTGTTCCTTTTCAAGACAAGTCTGAGGACCTGATTCCTGCTTGAAGACAGTTTCGGACATGTTTCCATCGAAAGTTGATATCTGGAAGAAGATAGTCTTTCGCTTGGTACCAGTGGATTTTCTCATGGCACTTCTCCGTTGATTGGAAATAACGCTTTTTCTGAAGGGGAGGTTATATTGCAGAAATTTGCAGGATGGAGTTTGAGTTGGAGCTTTGCGTGCCTTTGGGACTATATGAAAAAAAACAAATATGAGCTGTGTCATGCAGTGCAATGAACGTTTCCAGGCGGGGACCACGAACAAAAGGCTCCAAGAAATTGTTTGACGGTGTAGATTAAGTTTGTAAGTCCTGCTTTAATGATTGTGCCCGGCTTCTTGTCTTTCTCCCCTTTGATTTCTAAATAGGCTGGAAAAGATCTGGTCTCCGGTGCACTCAAGGAACAAACATTTTTCCTTGCAGAAGTACTTAATAATTATTGAAGTAAAAGATTGTACGACCCGTAGATCACAAGTAGTAATTCTGTCTTGGTAGACTTTTCTATTTTTGCTATTGCTCCACCACCTTCCACTCAAAACTAAATTTAGGAGGCGACATTGAAAAAACACCATATACCTATGATGTCACGCTCGGTACCTGCAACAGTCATCAAGCGTACTCCCGCGTGTGCCAGGATCAAGTCATTTCACACGCGAGATAAATAAGAGCAATGTATCATTATTAATATTAAGCCAAGTGCGGCGGTTACATCATCCGAGTATATAAATGCCTCATGGGCTCAAAAGAAAAGTACATCATGACAGCGGAAAATCTAAGATGGGCTCCACAGGCGCCGTCCGGCGGTACGCCAGCCTAGAACTGCGCGTCGGGGTTGAAGCCGTCGTCCACGTCATCCTCAGCAGCCTCCTCGGGTCCTGAGCAGCACGGAAAAGAAAAGAGGCAAACGTCTGAGTACATAATATACTCAGCAAGTGTGGGAAAGTTTATGCATGATGAGGCAAGAATCAAGGAAGGCTAGACACGGCTCTTGCACTACTCAACCTATACCTTAGTTTTATTGAGCATCCTATTTGTTTGGTGACACTCCCTGCCCAACCCAAACATATCTCCAAGTGATCTCCACTATCATTATAATTTCAATCCCGACCACCATCCCAAACCACGGCAACCAACCCACGCTAATCATGAGAGAGTTACCAGCCCGCTCTTGACCGTGAGCACGTCTGTCTAGACAGTTTTGACTCCGTAGAGTTTGTATCCTTTACCCACAAGTCGTGTTTTTATCACCCGTCGACGACTCAAGAAACTCCTTTCCGCCCTCTCACACTCCCTATGGTGTGGGGCCAGGAGTACACGACAAGGCCTTTACATTGCACTACCCAACCCGTGCACACCCGCTAAGGTTTCACCGCTGCGGCACTCTGAAACCTCTGCTGCAGAAGCCCTCTCTTGCGCCACTTACACATCTCTCTGGTGTACACAAGGAAAGATAGGAACAACTTAATTGGCCACACTGCCCCATAACAGTTCTTGTGGTGGCACTGTATAAGCCAATTGACAGGTCTCACGAACCGGTCCTTAGGATCTACGTAGGCTAACTAACCACAAACCCGATTCTCGTGCACTCAGCACCCACCGTAACCCACTAGCCTGCTAGATCCCTATTCTACCCTCCTCATACACCACATACATCATCACAATCATCATGATACATTGAATTTAAATGAAATAACTCCCATCCCGACATCTAAGCAGGGCTAAGCATGAAAATAATGACATAAATGTAAACCCTAGTCTACCCATCCCGGCTACAAGGCAAGTTATGTAAATTCTAGTAAACAACCAACACATGGGATTCAATTTAAGACCTAAGCATGCAATTCTAACTAAAATCCTAAAAATGGAGAAATATGGTTAAGGGCACTTGCCTCTCGAGAAGTGCTGCGGCTCGGGGTCGTCGAAGTCTTGGGCTTGCAGGTCCAGCGTCGGCTCGGGGGCTGATTCGTCCATGCCATCGAGGGTGGAAAGGAAAAATAACGAGACGACAAGTAAGACAAAAATATCCAAGCACTCTAACAACTAACATATCAAATGCATAAAAATAGTTCCCAATTCCTACACCCCATGTGCATGTTCATGTTAGGATCTAAGCAAAATCCTTTATCTTGCTACAAGGGGGGTTCACATATATTCAACAGTTATACATGGATTTAAATGAGGTTTTAGAACCTAGCTGGGGGTTTTTCTACAATAATGCAACATATATACATGGGTTAGACAGGGGCTTGTTTGCCAATAGGCAGCATGTGTTGTGGGCTGGTATGATAGGACAGATCTTTCTAGGGCCTAGACTGCAAAAACAGGGCATGCAGGGGTGTTTTTGGGAATTTCAGAAGGGTGCAGGGGCTATTTTGTAAATTTCCAGAATTGCTCATGGGTATGGAAAACACATACAGATGGTTCCTAGGGCTAGAATGAAAATACAGAACAGTTTTGGGGGCCTAATCACGCAATCAGTACCCCTAGGGGGTTCTTAGGGATTCCAGGGGCTTAGTTGCTATTTCAGGAGCTTACAGGGGTTAATAATTAATTTTTGGTTGAACTCCAGGGGCCTAAGGTTGCAGATACAGAGATCCAGGGGCCATGTGGTAACTTTTCATACCACCTCAGGGGTTAAAAGCGAAATACAGAGGGTTTGGGGGCTAGATCATCAATTTTCCGCAAGTATTCATAATTTTTCAAAGGCCTAGGGGCGTTTCTGCAAGGGCCAGGGCTGATTTGCATCTCTTCTAAAAATCCCAGGGGGTCTTGTGCAATTCTGACCGCGGGAATAGCTGGGTTTAAAAGGAGGCCGTCGGATCTGTGATCTACGGCCGGGATTTCATGAAATCGAAGGGGTATTCCCGGTTCTAATCGCGACCGTTGACGTGAGATCGGGCGGCTCAGGTGCGCTCCGACGGAAACCGGCCACCGGCGGCTGTCCCTGGCGGTGGTGCGCCATAGACGAGCTTCGGAGCTCGCCGGAGTCCCTTGTTTTCTATTCTACGAAGCTTCCTAGCCCTAGCTGTGTACGGAAAAACGGAGGAGGGGGTCTGGGGAACTCACCGAAGGCCTTTGCGGGGTCCGGGGAGGTCGGGGAGGCGCTCGCGGGGGGGGGGGGGGGGGTTCCCAAGAAACCCTCGGGTCGTCGTCGGGGAGGGCTCCCCGGCTGGGTGTCCTTCCCGTTGTTCGGGCCGTTGGTGCGCGCTGGTGTGGGAAGAGGTGTAGAGGGGGTTAGATCACCGGGAGTACGAAAGAAACGTGGGGAGGCCCGGGGTAGACGGAAACGACTTACCGGAGAGTGGGGGAGCCGGGGTTTCGACGTCATTTTGCGTTGGAGGTGTCGGAGAGGGGTAGCTCGCCTCCCTGCGGGGGCATGAACCCAGTTAGCGGGTCTGGAGCGAGGCAGAGAGCAGAGAGGAGGGGCGGTGGCGCGTTGCTCACCGGGGTAGACGGGGGGAAGCCTGTTTGGCTCCGTCCGCGGTGGGGAGAGGGAGCAGGGGAAGCCGCTAGGGTTCGGGTGGCTTTTATGGGGCGGTGGGGGCGGAGGATCCGAGCATACGAGGGGAATCTCGGGGGGAACAGGAGCCCCTTTCGGTTGGGGCACTCTGGCGCTCGGTCGGCGACCGGGGAAGAAAAGAGGAGGAAGCTGGGACCGCGGGAAGAAGAAAGGCAACGGGCAGAAGCCGCCTGACAGGCGGGCCCCACCGGTCAGTGGGAAAAATAAAAGAGGGTGCGTGGGCTGGGCCGGCGGTTTGAAGAAAAAGGGAAGAGGGGCCTCAGGGAGGGAAGAAGTGGGCTGCGACCCCAAATCTGTTATCTTTTGTATATATTTTTTTTCTGTTTTCTATTTGTTCTTTTGTTTCATTCAAACCTTACCTTTAAATAACTAGGTTTCCATCCATTTGAAAATTTTTTATAATAATTTTTTGTAGGGTGTTACAACACTCGCCCCTCAAAAGAAATCTCGACCCGAGATTTGAAGGGACTTACTTGAAGAGATGCGGATAGCTTGCCTTGATATCTTCTTCTTGCTCCCACGTAGCTTCTCTCTCGGAGTGGTGCTTCCATTGTACCTTGCACATCGGGATCTTCTTGTACCTAGTTATTCTTTCTGATCTCTCGAGAATCTTGATGGGGCATTTAGTGTAGGAGAGATCCTCTTGCACATTGATATCGTCCAGGGGTAGTTGCTCCTCGGGTGCTCTCAGGCACTTTTTCAACTGTGAGACGTGGAACACGTCGTGCACGTCTGACAGGCGAGGAGGCAACTCAAATTGGTAAGCAACCTCTCCTCTTCTGCTCACAACCCTGAAGGGTCCTATGTACCGGGGTGCTAGCTTGCCTTTCACTTTGAAACGACGGAGACCTCGAATGGGAGACACCTTGAGGTACACATAGTCTCCCACCTCAAAGGTCAAATCTCGCCGGCGTGTGTTCGCATAACTTTTCTACCTCGATTGTGCAGTTTTTAGGTTCTTGCGGATCTCACGCACTTTTTCCTCGGCAATCCTGAGCACGTCCGGGCCAAAGACTTGTCCTTCACCTACCTCGTCCTAGAACAGGGGAGTCCTACACTTCCTACCATACAGGGCCTCGAAAGGTGACATCTTCAAGCTTGCTTGGTAGCTATTGTTGTAGGAGAACTCCACATAGGGTAGGTACTTGTCCCAACTTTGGTTGTCTTTTAGGGCACAAGCTCTCAACATATCCTCCACAATTTGGTTGGTTCGTTCAGTTTGTCCATCTGTCTGGGGGTGATATGCTGAGCTAAAGTTCAGTTGTGTGCCCAAGGATTTTTACAACTGTTGCCAGAACCTTGAAGTGAATTGTGTGCCCCGATCTGAAACGATTTTCTTCGGAACCCCGTGGTAGCACACAATCCAGGACATGTACAACTCAGCCAGTTTTGCCCCCTTGTACTTCTCCTTCACGGGGATGAAGTGAGCCACCTTAGTCAGGCGGTCCACAACCACCCATATGGAGTCGTAACCAGACTGGGTCCTGGGCAATCCTACAATGAAATCCATGCTGATTTCCTCCCATTTCCACTCTGGTATCTTTAGTGGCTGAAGCAATCCGGCAGGCCTTTGATGCTCCGCCTTGACGAGCTGGCACGTGTCGCACAAGGCTACGTACTCTGCTACGTCACGTTTCATGCCGTGCCACCAGTAGCGGTCTTTGAGATCTTGATACATTTTGGTACTCCCAGGGTGAATGGAGTACTCTGAGTCATGTGCTTCCCTCAAGATCGTCTGCCGAATGGCCTGAATGTCAGGAACACAGATCCTCTTGCCAAGCCACAACGTTCCTTGCTCATCCATCCTGTAGTCTGGAGCCTTGCCCTCCTCCATTAATTGCTTGATCTCTTGGATCTTCTCATCATTCTTTTGTCCTTCTCGAATGTCACGCTCCAAGGTTGAATCCACCTCCATTACCACTGCTTCTGCGCTTGTCACCAGGCTAAGGTTGAGTTTTGCAAACTCCTCGCACAACTGGGGCTGTAGCATCAAAGCGTGGCAATGTGCTTTCTGGCTTAGAGCATTGGCAACGACGTTCGCCTTTCAAGGGTGATAGTTGATGCCCACATCGAAGTCGTTGATGAGCTCTAGCCACCTGCGCTGTCTGAGGTTGAGGTCCGACTATGTGAAGATGTACTTGAGGCTTTTATGATCTGTGTAGATCTCCGTCCTCTTTCCTATGAGGTAGTGTCTCCACAGCTTTAAAGCGTGAACCACGGCGGCCAACTCCAAGTCATGCGTCGGGTAGTTCCGCTCGTGCTTACGAAGCTGCCTAGAGGCATAGGCTACGACGTGTCCCTCTTGCATGAGCACGCATCCTAGTCCCTGCCCGGAGGCATCACAGTACACAGTGAACTCCTTTTGCATGTCAGGCATCACTAGCACGGGTGCCGTCATCAACCTCTGCTTCAACTCTTGAAAGCTTGCTTCGCACTCGGGCATCCACTTGAATGTTTTCCCCTTCTCTAGTAACTTGGTGAGTGGTTTTGAAATCTTCGAGAATCCTTCAATGAATCGTCGGTAGTAGCCTGCCAATCCCAAGAAGCTTCTGATCTCGCTCACGTTCTCTAGCACCTTCCACTTCATCACATCCGCCACCTTGCTTGGATCCACAGATATGCCACCTTTGGAGATCACGTGTCCCAAGAAAGACACCTCCTTCAACCAGAAGTCACACTTGCTGAGTTTGGCGTATAGCTGGTGTTCCCGAAGTTTTTGCAACACCAAGCTCAAGTGTTTTGCATGCTCCTCTTCATTCTTGGAGAATACGAGGATGTCATCAATGAAGACCACAACAAATTTATCCAAGTACTCCATAAACACCTTGTTCATAAGGTACATGAAGTAAACAGGAGCATTGGTCAACCCAAAGGACATGACCGTGCACTCGTAGAGACCATATCGGGTGACAAAAGCCATCTTCGGAATGTCCGAAGCTCGGATCTTCAATTGGTGATAGCCCGATCGAAGGTCGATCTTTGAGAACACACACGCCCCTCTGAGTTGATCAAACAGATCTTCGATGCGAGGCAGAGGATACTTGTTTTTGATTGTGACGGCGTTGAGGGCTCGGTAGTCTACACACAACCTCTGGGTCCCATCCTTCTTTGGCACAAATATGACCGGGGCTCCCCAAGGAGAGGAGCTAGGACGGATATAGCCCTTGTCTAGGAGCTCTCGAAGGTGGTCCTTGAGCTCTGCTAATTGCTTGGCATCCATCCTATACGACCTTTTATATATAGGAGCCGTGCCAGGCACTAGTTCTATAGCAAACTCAATATCGCGGTCCGGAGGCATACCTGGTAGCTCCTCTGGAAATACGTCCGGGAACTCGTCAACCACGCGAATCCCCTCAGTAGTGTCGAGCTGGTTAAGGTGGATCTTCTCGGCTGGTGGGGACAAAGAGGTGTACTCCACCACAACACCGTCTGGGTGTGACAACCTGACGGTCCTGGTGGCACAAAGGATCACACCTCCGTACTTGGCCAACCAATCCATCCCCAAGATCACGTCCAGGCCTTGCGACTCCAACACAATAAGATTCGCCTTGAACTCCCTTCCCACTATCTTGATGCTCACTTTTGGGCACACCTGACTTGTTTTGATCTCGCCTCTAGGAGAAGTGACCACTAGCATTTGGGACATAGCTATTGCCCTCATATCATATTTCTTTATAAAATTCTTGGCAATAAAAGAGTGAGTAGCACCAAAATCAAATAAAATAGTAGCGGGGTGCGAGTCGACTGTGAACGTACCAAGTACCACATCCGGAGCCAACTGAGCCTCCTCCACAGCCACGTGGTGCACTCGACCACGCGGGAGACTCTGCGGCTGCTGCTGCTGCTGCTGTGGTGGCTTCTTCTTCTGGCATCTGCTGGCAAGGTGGCCCATCTCTCCACACACGTAGCACGGGCCCAGAGCCCTGACGAATTGTCCCTGCTGAGTAGGCGCTGCTGTGTGGGGTGGGAAAGTTGGTCGCTGCTATAGTTGCTGGCTCTAAGGGCGCTGTGGATGTGGAAACAGCTGCCTGTAAGCTGGAGAAGGGTACCTCGGAGGCGGACTCGGTCCCACGTACCGGCCCGTCTGCATAGCTGGAGGTGGTGCAAAGCGAGCGCGGCTGCTGCTGCCCGAAGACTTTCCCTGCCATCCCATCCTGCGCTTCCTGTGCGCCTCGAGCTCTGGCATCTGTCGCTCCATCACAAAGGCCTTGTCCACCATCTTCTGAAAGTCGTCGTAGTAGCTGGACGATAAGGCACACTTCAGCTCCTCATCAAGACCTCGTACGAAGCAGTCCCACTTCATGTCATCAGTCCTGACGTCCTCCGGTGCGTAGCGGGATAGCTGCGTGAAGCGTGTGAGGTACTCCCGCACTGTCGAGCCGCCCTGTCTCAGTCCGAGGAACTCCTGCCGCTTCATCTTGATCTCACCAGCTGGCATGAAGTGGTTGCGGAAGCTGCGCTGGAACTCCTCCCAAGTGATAGCCTCAGGGTCGGCGTGAGCAACGGTGTAAGCTGTCCACCAGTCTGTCGCGGGTCCCGCTAGCTGGTGAGCTGCTAGCAAGACTCGCTCTCCTCCCACGCACTGGATCAACCGTAGCTTGCTGTCGATCGTCTTCAGCCAATCATCCGCGTCCATCGGCTCCACCGGGCTCGAGAAGACCGGGGGCTGAGTACTCTGAAAGTCTCTCAGCTTGGACCGTGGTCCAGGTGCCGGTGGTGGTAGAGGCGGAGGGACTTGGTGGTTGTGGGCCATAAGTGCTGACAGGCCCTGCAGGAGCTGGTTTTGAGAGGCCAGCATGTCCTGCACCGTCATGTAGTCCGCTCCTCGTCGAGCCGCTCGCCCGTTCCAGCCTGGGACCTAGAACTCCGGGGGCTCATTGGCCTCGGGCACTCCACGCCCTCGACCTCGTCCTCGACCTCGTCCCCTACCTGCCATCTGTTACAGATAGCAACAAATCTTAGAATCTGAAAAATCTATTATTAGGCTCATAATTATATATAAAGAACCGTAAATACGCATGCAGCGCTCATCAAACAAGTATGCAACAAATCAACCCATTACCCGTATGATTCCTATCTCTACGGAACTAACGCTTCTTCACCGTGGCCTGGTATCTCCTAACCTAGAGAGTTTCGGATTGTCCGTGGTAACGAACCCTACTAGGTTTGAATGAGATACGAGTGAGTAAGATAGATGTGTTGAACGAGACGAGCTTGGGAGAAAAGGGGTAAGTCGTGTGAAACTTAGAAACTCACGCAAACTTTACGCATGTTTATAGTTGCAATTAGTTTTTAAGTTGAAATTAAATCTATTTCGTGTCCGTTTCTATCTTAGCTTGCGTCCTAGGGACAGCCTTGGCTCTGATACCACTCTGTCACGCCCGGTACCTGCAACAGTCACCAAGCGTACTCCCGCGTGTGCCAGGATCAAGTCATTTCACACACGAGATAAATAAGAGCAATGTATCATTATTAATATTAAGCCAAGTGCGGCGATTACATCATCCGAGTACATAAATGCCTCATGGGCTCAAAAGAAAAGTACATCATGACAGCGGAAAATCTAAGATGGGCTCCACAGGCGCCGTCCGACGGTACGCCAGCCTAGAACTGCGCGTCGGGGTCGAAGCCGTCGTCCACGTCATCCTCAGCAGCCTCCTCGGGTCTTGAGCAGCACGGAAAAGAAAAGAGGCAAACGCCTGAGTACATAATGTACTCACCAAGTGTGGGAAAGTTTATGCATGATGAGGCAAGAATCAAGAAAGGCTAGACACGACTCTTGCACTACGCAACCTATACCTTAGTTTTATTAAGCATCCTATTTATTTGGTGACACTCCCCGCCCAACCCAAACATATCTCCAAGTGATCTCCACTATCACTATAATCTCAATCCCGACCACCATCCCAAACCACACCAACCAACCCACGCTAATCATGAGAGAGTTACCAGCCCACTCTTAACCGTGAGCACGGCTGTCTAGACGGTTTTGATTCTGCAGAGTTTGTACCCTTTACCCACAAGTGGTGTTTTTATCGCTCGTCGGCGACTCAAGAAACTCCTTTCTGCCCTCTCTCACTCCCTATGGTGTGGGGCCAGGAGTACACGACAAGGCCTTTACATTGAACTACCCAACCCGTGCACACCCGCTAAGGTTTCACCGCTGCGGCATTCTGAAACCTCTGCCGGAGAAGCCCCCTCTTGCACCACTTACACATCTCTCTGGTGTACATAAGGAAAGATAGGAACAACTTAATTGGCCACACTGCCCCATAACAGTTCTTGTGGTGGCACTGTATAAGCCAGTTGACAGGTCTGACGAACCGGTCCTTAGGATCTACGCAGGCTAACTAACCACAAACCCGAGTCTCGTGCACTCAGCAGCCACCGTAACCCACCAGCCTGCTAGATCCCTATTCTACCCTCCTCATACACCACATACATCATCACAATCATCATGATACATTGAATTTAAATGAAATAACTCCTATCCCGACATCTAAGCAGGGCTAAGCATGAAAATAATGACATAAATGTAAACCCTAGTCTACCCATCCCGGCTACAAGGCAAGTTATGGAAATTCTCGTAAACAACCAACACATGGGATTCAATTTAAGACCTAAGCATGCAATTCTAACTAAAATCCTAAAAATGGAGAAATATGGTCAAGGGCACTTGCCTCTCGAGAAGTGCTGCGGCTCAGGGTCGTCGAAGTCTTGGGCTTGCAGGTCCAGCGTCGGTTCGGGGGCTGATTCGTCCATGCCATCGAGGGTGGAAAGGAAAAATAACGAGACGACAAGTAAGACAAAAATATCCAAGCACTCTAACAACTAACATATCAAATGCATAAAAATAGTTCCCAATTCCTACACCCCATGTGCATGTTCATGTTAGGATCTAAGCAAAATCCTTTATCTTGCTACAAGGGGGGTTCACATATATTCAGCAGTTATATATGGATTTAAATGAGGTTTTAGAACCTAGCTGGGGTTTTTTCTACAATAATGCAACATATATACATGGGTTAAAGTACCAATTTACCTAGCATGGGATGTTTTATGAGAATTCAGCCTTACGTCAGGTTTAAAATATGAAAAACAGATTAGACAGGGGCTTGTTTGCCAATTTGCAGCATGTGTTGTGGGCTGGTATGATAGGACAGATCTTTCTAGGCCCTAGACTGCAAAAACAGGGCATGCAGGGGTGTTTTTGGGAATTTCAGAAGGGTGCAGGGGCTATTTTGTAAATTTCCAGAATTGCTCATGGGTATGGAAAACACATACAAATGGTTCCTAGGGCTAGAATGAAAATACAGAACAGTTTTAGGGGCCTAATCATGCAATCAGTACCCCTAGGGGGTTCTTAGGAATTCCAGGGGCTTAGGTTCTATTTCAGGAGCTTACAGGGGTTAGTAATTAATTTTTGAGTGAACTCCAGGGGCCTAAGGTTGCAGATACAGAGATCCAGGGGCCACGTGGTAACTTTGCATACCACCTCAGGGGTTAAAAGTGAAATACAGAGAGTTTGGGGGCTAGATCATCAATTTTCCGTAAGTATTCATAATTTTTCAAAGGCCTAGGGGCGTTTCTGTAAGGGTCAGGGCTGATTTTCATCTCTTCCGAAAATCCCAAGGAGTCTTGTGCAATTCTGACCGCGGGAATAGCTGGGTTTAAAAGGTGGCCGTTGGATATGTGATCTGCGGCCGGGATTTAATGAAATCGAAGGGGTATTCCCGGTTCTAATCGCGACCGTTGACGTGAGATCGGGCGGCTCGGGTGCGCTCCGGCGGAAACCGGCCACCTGCGGCTGTCCCTGGCGGCGGTGCGCCATAGCCGAGCTTCGGAGCTCGCCGGAGTCCCTTGTTTTCTATTCTACGAAGCTTCCTAGCCCTAGCTGTGTACGGAAAAACGGAGGAGGGGGTCTGGGGAACTCACCGAAGGCCTTTGCGGGGTCCGGGGAGGTCGGGGAGGCGCTCGCGGAGGGGGGGGGGGGGCGGTCCCAAGAAACCCTCGGGTCGTCGTCGGTGAGGGCTCCCCGGCTGGGTGTCCTTCCCGTTCTTCGGGACGTTGGTGCGCGCTAGTGTGGGAAGAGGTGTATAGGGGGTTAGATCACCGGGAGTACGAAAGAAACGTGGGGAGGCCCGGGGTAGACGGAAACGACTTACCGGAGAGTGGGGGAGCCGGGGTTTCGACGTCGTTTTGCGTCGGAGGTGCCGGAGAGGGGTAGCTCGCCTCCCTGCGGGGGCGTGAACCCAGTTAGCGGGTCTGAAATGAGGTAGAGAGCAGAGAGGAGGGGCGGCGGCGCGTTGCTCACCGGGGTAGACGGGGGGAAGCCTGTTTGGCTCCGTCCGCGGCGGGGAGAGGGAGCAGGGGAAGCCGCTAGGGTTCGGGTAGCTTTTATGGGGCGGTGGGGGCGGAGGATCCGAGCATCCGAGGGGAATCTCGGGGGGGAACAGGAGCCCCTTTCGGTTGGGGCGCTCTAGCGCTCGGTCGGCGACCGGCGAAGAAAAGAGGAGGAAGCGGGGACCGCGGGAAGAAGAAAGGTAACGGGGAGAAGCCACCTGACAGGCGGGCCCCGCCGGTCAGTGGGAAAAAGAAAAGAGGGTGCGTGGGCTGGCCCGGCGGTTTGAAGAAAAAGGGAAGAGGGGCCTCGGGGAGGGAAGAAGTGGGCTGCGGCCCCAAATCTGTTATCTTTTGTATATATTTTTTTCTGTTTTCTATTTGTTCTTTTGTTTCATTCAACAAAAGAACAAATAGAAAACAGTGGCGCCTAAAAACAAAAGAAGAAACAAAAATGCTAAGAGACGATGCCGTTCTGGGTCTCAGCCCTCGGAAGAGCATGGAGTAGGGAGGTCGCCCCTGCTCGACCCCAGCTGAAGGCCTGTTCTCTGATCTCCGAGAGCAGCAGAGCAGTGGGTTTCTCTGAATTTTCAAAGATGTGTGCGTTTCTCTCCCGCCATATGCTCCAACGGACCAACACTTCGGACCTGCAGCGAGCCCGGAGAACCAGCTGGTCAGACCGTCCTCTGACTCCCAAGACGTGGCGGGCATCAGCGTCGGTGAAGTCACCCATGCTGATATTGCACTCCAAATGGCTCTAGCGACCGGGCAGGCAATGAACAGATGCTCGGCCATCTCCAAGTTCCTATAACAAAGCTGGCAAAAATAAGAGTTTGGCCAGACTCTTCGTTGTAGCCTCGCCGCCGTCCAAAGTCGGTCTTGGAGGAGCAGCCATAGAAAACTCTTGCATCTGGCCTGCGCCCATGGTCTCCAAATGAGTTTCTTGTAAGGGAAGGTGGAGCCAGATAATTGAAGGGAATATGCCGGGCGTGTGGTGAACTGCCCGTTGGACGATGCCTTCCAGATGAAACAGTCTTGCTGATGAGCAAGTAGGATGGGCTGTCTAGAATCAATGAGATGCCATAAAACAACATATTGATGCAGCAGTTGAGATGTGAGATTATGGGAGATATCTAGAATCCAGGTGCTGCCTGACAGCGCCTCCTCCACCGTTCTCTTCTTCCGACGTGCATGCTGATATAGGTCTGGGAAGAGGTATTCCAAAGGTGATCCCGCGAGCCAGTTGTCTTTCCAGAAAAAGTGTTGATCTCCCATTGCCGATGTTGACTGTAGTTGCCATTGCAAAGAGATGCTGATCCGCCCGGTCGAGCGGCAACTGCGAACCAACCCAGGGTCTGTCCGGTGTTGTGCGTTGGAACCAGGCCCAGCGTAAGCGAAGTGCACGGCTGAATTTGCCTAGGTCCAGTATGCCCAAATCTCCTGCATGTAGGGGTCTGCATACACGATCCCAGTTCACCTTCGCTTTTCCACCTTGAAGGTCCCGTGTCCCTGCCCATAGGAATCGGCGTCGAAGCTTGTCTAACTGTTTGCAGAAACTTTTCGGAGGCTTCAGAGCTGTGAGGGTGTAAGTCGGCAGAGCCGAGAGGACCGACATGACCAGCTGCCTTCTTCCTCCAATGGACAGGATCTTGCTTTGCCAAATGGCCAGCCTCGCTGCCGCACTGTCAAGGATGTGCTGAAAGTGTGCTGTCCTCATACAAACCCAAAGCAACCGGCAACCCCAGGTAGGAAAAGGGGAACTCGGGTCCTTCCCCTTGGAAGTTTGTCAATGCCAACTGAACTGTCTGCTCCTGACATCGTACAGCGATCGACGAACTTTCCTGCACGTTGATCACTAACCCAGTTGCAGCCCCATATCGCTCGAGCAATTTCAGGGCGAAGTCCACTTCCGCTTGCTCTGGGTTCAGGAAGAGAACGGAGTCATCCGCGTACATAGACATACGTGCTCTTGCTTGCCTGTCAGACAGTGGAGAGAGTATGCCTTGGGCAGTTGCCAACTCAAACACCCGTTGAATGGTGTCAAAGGCCAAGATGAACAGCAGAGGCGACAGCGGGTCACCTTGGCATAGCCCTCGCCGATGTTGTATCTTCTCACCCGACATCCCATTAAGTTGGATTTGAGAGGACGATGTAGAGAGGAGCGCAGATAGCCAATTGGTCCACTTGATCGGGAACCCCTGCGGATAGCAGTTCCAGTAGGAATTCCCAAGAGATGGAATCGAAGGCCTTGGATATGTAAAGCTTGAGCATGAGGAGGGGCCGACCTTTGTGGGATAAGACCTCAAGAGGTTTAGGACATACATGTATCCGTCTTGAATACATCTTGTTCGGATGAAAGCATTTTGGGAGGGTGAAACCAAACTGTCCATGTGTTTGGCAAGCCGGAGGGCCAACACCTTCGAAAAAATCTTTGCTACCGAGTGTATTAGGCTGATGGGTCTAAAATCCCTAGCCGTTTGAGCCTCTGCATGTTTGGGAATTAGTGTGACCAGGGCCCCGTTTAGTTTCCACAATGAAGAGGTGCGATGCTCAAAGATGCTCTAGAAAACTTGCATCCGTTCGTTCTTGATTATCTGCCAACATGATTTATAGAAATCAATGGTGAAGCCATCGGGGCCCAGGGCCTTTTCTGAAGGCATTTGCTGAATGGCTGCCCTGACTTCTTCCTCTATGAACGGATCAACAAGCTCTTGCAGGTTATGTCTCGGCAAATCCAGTCCCTGCCAGTTGAGGCCGGCGCCCATTACTTGCTTCGTTCCAAGGATCTCTTGGAAATGATCATCAATGACCTGTTGCATTTCGCTCTGTGTGTGGGCAAACACCCCATCATCATTCTTGATCTGAGTAGTGAGGAGTTTTTTCTTTCTTCCATTAGCCTTGAAGTGGAAAAAAACGGGCGTTGGCATCACCCTCTCTTAACCATATTGCTCTGGAGGCCTGTCTCTGACGGCTCCTCTCTAGTGCAGCCAGACCTAACTGTCTAGTTTTGATATCCTTTTTCAGTCCTACTTCCTGTTCTATGAGCATCCTCAATTCTTGAGCCTTATCAAGCTGAAATATTATCTCATTAGCCATATCCATCATTAGCTGCTGTGCCTTTCCAAAATATTTGGAGCTCCGTGCTCGCAGAGCCTTGGCCGTCCTAGCAAGTTTATTACTGAATCTGATTAACGGTGAAGGGGTAGTCAGACCGTCTCCTTCCCAAGCTGTCTGCACCATCTCCAGGAATCCCGGCAGTCGCAACCAAAAGAACCCAAATTTGAAAAGGGATGGCCTCCACTGAAATTCGAGATTGGTAAGGAACAGAGGAGAATGATCTGAGACCGAGGATGAAAATAGTCGTAGCAGTGTATCAGGGAACTCTGCTAGCCACTCGTTGTTGCATAAGAATCTACCCAACTTTACCAGAACTGGGTCCTGTCTCTCATTCGACCAAGTGTATTTCTTCCCTTGTAATGGAATGTCCATCAGGTGAGATCTGTCCAGTGCTCTTCTAAACATCCCCATCGTCCTAGGGTTTAGGTTTAAGTTGTTCTTATCCGCCGCTTGATAGATCATGTTGAAATCGCCCAGGACTAACCAAGAATGCGACGGTTCCGGTCGCAGTCCCTCCAATTCCAGCAGGAAAGATCGCTTGTTTGCCTCATCTGTCGGGCCATACACCACTGACATACGAAAGGTTGATGCGGCGCTCCTGGGCTGCACAGACATGGAGAGGGAAAACTGTTCTTCCTGCACTTGCTGCATGTCCAACAATCGCGTCTTCCAGACCACCGCAATTCCACCTCGGGTGCCTGTTGCCGGCAGTACCGCAAGTCCATCAAACCACGGGCCGAAAGTTTCTCTCCGCTTTGTGTGATCGAAAATTTCCAATTTTGTTTCCTGGATGCAAACTATGTCTGGCTTGACTGATTGAAGCAATGCACATACTGCCCCCCTTTTTGCCGGGGAATTGAGGCCTCCCACATTCCAAGATAAGATAGTAGGAGGACTAATCATCATAAACACTTGGGGTACTACAACTTGTGGATTGGGAGATCACACAACAGGCCTGCAGGCTCCTGCCCCTTGGCCAGTAAAAGAGCGGCTTACACTAGCCAGTGAACCAACATTGAAGGAACACCACCCGGACAATCCTAGTAGTAGCAATAGAAGTCCCCACCGAGCGACACAAGATGAACTTCTATCGAGCACAACATTAACCCTGACTGACACTTGGACCCTAATCATCTTAACCTTGAGAGCACAACGTCGGCTTATATGGATGGCTAGGCATTCGCCGTGCCTTCCAGGTCGTCTGCTGCCAGGGCTTGTGAAGCCGCCATTGCTTCAGGATCATTCAGTTGAAGAGCCTTGCGCATAGCTGTCATGGCCTGTTGAGGGAGTGGGCCCTTGAAAAGCTCCAGGTACTTGGCTTTGGCATCATCGTCCACCGGCATCCCTTCCGGCACAAGCTCCATCTGCCTGATTAGGCGTTCCATAGCACGAAAGGCCGTCGGGATCAGAGACTTGTTCGCTGCTTGGCACATACTCTTTATTGAAGGCTCAGCTGAAGCAGAGCGGCGTCGCGCTTGGCACCGAGAAGGAGGGTCAGGGAGCAGGGGAGATGGAGGAGGCGGGAAGACCCTGTTTAAAAAGCCTTCTGTGGCATCTTCATTCTTTTGGTGAGTTTGGGCCAGCCCGAGGTGGACTTGGAGCTTCGGGCCCTGAAGCCTGATGGTCCCCCTGGGGGCCTTCTTGAGCGGTTGGCTTCTTGGGAAGGCTCAAACCAAATTTTATGCAAATTCAATACTTTTTGAGATACTTTTGGAGGCATTTGCAAAAGGGGGCCATTTAATGCAAATTCAAATTGCAGCCACTTTCATCACTTGATTTCAAAAGTTGACTTCGTATTCAAACTCAGTATATTTTTCTGAATTAGTCCACCAATTTTCATCCCCATTGGACTTCATCTTGTCGAGAGCTAAATTTGCATTAATTCAAAACTGAATTTGAATTTGAGTTCAAATGTGAAGCAAAATTAGCCAAACCAGATTCAAATTGGGGAAATCAAATTCAAACCATGACTTTGGTGCTAAGTCTTTCATTCAATTGTGAGTAGCTGAGATCTTTTCAGTGAAAACAGAAATGAAAATTAGAAAAAGAATTAGAAGGGAGGGTCCCACTTGTTAGTAGCCTTAGCACAGAAGCATTCTCGGCTTGATTTTTTCACTCGGCCGAGAGCGCGCACCACTAGCTACCGACGTCGGCGCCCGACCGGCCTTTGCCACCTCCTGCTCGGTGGCTGAGGGCGCCGGGTGCAACACTCGAGTAACACGCCAGGCCACGTGATTCTTCCCTCATCCTCTCCGTTCTGCCCCGCACAGAACCGAGAACATTCAACTCTTCGGCCGCTCTCTCGGGTCCTCGGTGCGTCGCTGATCTAGGCACTCTCGCGACCGACAATCAACAACAAAGATATGCGCCGAAGGCTGCTCGAACTCACGGTGAAAACCTTACCTCCTTTCATGCCCTGTAGGGAGAGAATTTCCATGTTTAGTCCTCGGTGTTCAAAGTACCGAGCTAGCCAAGAATCCAAAATTCGTGGTGATCGGTCCACCACCGCGTAAACCAAGCTAAGCACATGTTCTACACGCCCCCACGGGCACCTAGGATCAAAGATCATAAAAAACCATCGAGTTTTGGCGCTGCTATTCGAGTTTTTCGAGCATCCGTCGTTTTAGCCCTAGGTCAACGGTGAAGTCCTAGCTCCGGCTGTTTCCATGGCAAACCAAGTTCATTTTCATGCTCAGCATGCCACAGCGGAGCTGTAGGAGCAAACCATTCCCAAAATGAGGCCCTGAGTAGCTCGGGCGACATCGCCGGAGTGGTGATCGCCGCTGTCACCGTCGCGAGCGTGGTTCAGTCCATCGCCGAGCTTCGGTGAGTGCACCAACGTGTTCCCCGAGCAAAGTTGGGCACAGGCGGCGAAATACGTCAAAGGTCGTGCGGTGAAATGGCCGTCGGCGAGTTCTCCGGTGAAGCACCGCCGCGGGAGTCGCGGGAGGTCGCGAGGTAGACAAAGGGGGCGTCGGGTCCACCGGTCAGTCCCTGTTCTCTCATGGGGATCCACTTTGCGGCCAGGATCTGGTGCGGCAGCGTGGGTAAAACCCCGTGGGCTGCGGTGTGGCCGCAATCTCAGTGGGCCGGTTTAAAGAGTGGGGCCTGCCCGCGAAGTTTAAACATTTTGGGATTTTCCAGTTTAGTTCAAACTTCAAATGCACTTAACTTTTGCTAGGAAGCTCCAAATTTAGTGAACTAAATTTTGCTGAATTCATATTTTTGAGTACTTTCCAGCAACACAAATTTTAGCTCATGAAACTGAATGGTTTTCCAGAATTAATTCCCTAAATTTTAAAATGTTAGGAATTTTATCTGGAGAATTACTTAATGAAAAATTCTGAAATTTGGCTGGGAGGTTCATTGAAAAATCCTTGAGTCACAGTAAAATTTTCAGACCCACTCAAGTTCATTTATTCTCCCTAATGGCGTGATTAATTGAACTACCCAGAGAAAATAGAAAAATATACAGAGACATTTTTCAGATTTTCTCAAATCTTGTTTAGGGCATAACTTCGTCTAGAATTCTTCAAATGACATGAAACCAATTCCATTAGAACCTCAAAAATTCTAGTTTCCAGAAAGTAAGGGTTGGGGCCATGAAAACCCCTGGAATTCCTAAGAGGCTCTAATATTGACCAAATATGCTTTTATTTGTACAAAGATCAAAGGAACTTCGTTTCAAATGAAACTTGGTCAAGACTCTGGTTAGGACCCTACATGGCCACCATAAAAATTTCAGAGTCAAAGGGGAGGGCTAGCTAGAGTTATGGTAATTACATATTCAAGTTCAAACATTGCATTTAAATTAACATATAGCATACTGCTTACGTGTAGTCGCTGAAAGCGAGGAAGCTCTGGAGGTGGTCGATTTCCTTCTTCCGGACGAAGCCCTAACCACTGACCGGCAGCAACAAGGCAAGCCCCGATTTACATTAAACCATTTTACAAAGTTTTGCTTTGTTATATACTTGGTATGAGGTTTATTGATGTGCATTAGGTGTAGGGTGGATGTAACCCAAGTGCATAACCAGAATTTTCCTATAAGAGTGAGGGTAGTGTCTAAGGCCTCGAGTAGACATGCTATGCTTAATAACTCATAGGACTTCGGTACATGTCGAGTAGTTGGAATCTACTCGCGAGTTAGGCTTGGGACACACGGGATTGGTTCGAGTGATGTCTTGTGTGCGCAGCCCTGTCCGTGTCGATTGAGGACCGATCCGTGTGCGGCCCTGCTGAACAAGTATTGAACGTACCGAAGGCATATCGGATATATGGGCCCCGATAAACCGATGTAACCTATACCTCCGGGCGTCGAGGCATAACGCACCGATTTTTAGGTGTAGGATGAGGGCAGCAAGGTGGAAATCTGCTAACGGGCATAGAGAGATGCCCCGTGTAGGGAACCTTCTGCTCGTTTCGGTGCGACCGGTTCGACGTTTGGGCTGTTGGGTGAAAGGTTATCCCGTACGACACGGGGTGAGCGTGCTGTGTGTAGCTCCGCGTGTGGGCGTACGTGACGTGCTATTCGGGTATCCCTGCAGGTGTATATCGAGTCGATTTGCCGTCCCTCGCGGTGACGAGTACCGCTTGTTCACTGCTTCGTAACGTAGATAAACTATGGAATGTTATGATTCAATTCTACTGATATGTATAATTGTATTGCTACATGTGTGCCACCAAATATGGCTTACTAAATTTCAAATTCATGAACTGTTGACTTGTGGCTAAAAGATAAAATAAGGATGAACTTGTAGCCGTGTCCATTTGCTGCTAAGTACCATCCCATGTTCGTTGTACACTACATGTAGAGTTTCATGCCTAGGCGAGTCGGTTAAGTCTTGTTGAGCCATCGTGCTCATGGTTGCTGCTATAAGTATTTTTCATGTAGGAGCATCCCACGGACTCGGGTTACGAGTCCACCGGCGAGGGCTACCCTCCGTCAGGGACCACGGCTGAGTGGGAACCATACACGCCGCGCTGAGCTGGAGGAGTGCAACTAGTATGGGTTGCCCTACGGCTGGGCAACCGACTTTTGCTAGGTAGATGGGCGTGAGTTGTACAGACTTAGTTTCCATTGTTGTAATATAAACACTAGTTTGTAACTGAAGTATTGTACTACTTTATACATTTTAGTTGGTTTTCTATGTAATACAATATCGTTCTTATGATGTGTGCTGTCGGGTGTCGCATCGTGCGGCACCACCCTCTGCGATCCTGGACGAGCGGATCCCTATCCGTCACAGGCTGGTATCAGAGCGGCATTGGGGATAGCACACTAAATAAGGACTGTATTACGAGGAAAGCTTAGTTTTACGGTGAGGATTCGCTAGTTTGCCCAAGTAAGGACTATATCAGCATAGTTACTTAAAGTGGAAAGACTAACATATGTGTTATAATTCTGAATTTTGATTATGTAACGACGCACCTACGCTCAGGTAAAAATGGTAAGGAACGCCACCGAAAGCGGTTCAATTTCGGTTAGCTCTCCTGACGAGGAATGTGGTTCAGGGATAGGTCTCACAGCTTGGTGTGAGACGTTAATATGAAACTCTTGAACTCTTCATGTTCCTGAGTTCATATGAAACACTGATCCCTAGCGTTCATTAGGCAAGTAAGTGGAGACCCCATCGTGTGGTCAGTAACGCGATAGTGTGTTCGTCTGGAAATAGCCCAGGAGGACATACGCAGCGCTTGCCATCGGCGTGCCCTGCAGGGCAATAGGTGGTATCTGTTAGGGTGATAAAATTCCCAACCGTGATGACCCGTTCGCACTCTACTCGGGTTCCCCATCGTGTGGTGTTAAAACACGATCACATACCTTGAGACGTGGCTTAACTCAAGGACGACCGTATGACAATGATACAGTCGTTTGTATTTACTTTCAAATATGGACCTGCCTGAAATGAACATAACCTTTGAGTGCATCATTATTGGGTGTTCTTCTGCAGGTACTAACCACGTATGTATCCCGTGTAGTATACGTGTGCGAGCGACCGTTTAGTGCCACAATTGAGACGTATATGCCGGTATAATCCGGTTAGGATTTTCTTTTGTGAGGAACGTAGTACAGACATATCATAGGCATGTGAATGAAAGATAATGATAACAAAGAACTAAAATCACCAAGTTTCAACATTTAGGACCCTGGTTGGGTAGAAAAATTCAATAGTTGATCCGTGTAGTTCAAAGAGATTGAAAAATAGAGTGCTCTGTTTTGGGCAGCCAGTTTGCTCAATTTTGACAGAGCATAACTCACAGATTATTTAGCCAATAGAGGTGTGGGATATAATTATGGAGAGGTGTTCAAGTACTATACAACTTTGTTGTAGACTCCCAGGGCTGAATCCCACCTTAAGATAGCTTAAATCCCAGAGGAGTGTAAACTGTCCAGAACCAGGACAGATTTAAAATACTCTCTGGACGGTTCTGTTTCTCAAGCATAACTTTCTGTAGGAAAATCTAAAACTTTCATATGACACATTTTTGGAAAGAGTAGGAGATGTGTTTAATCTTTGTAATTCAAGGTTTCTGTAATTTCAGCACAGAATTCAGTGGAAATTAGAGTTAAAAACAGCAACTTCCAAAAGAGGTGCTGTTGAAATTCTTCCAGAAATTCTGTTGACTTTGAATTACCATAACTTTTAAACCAGAGCTGATCTGAGGACAAATAAATATTCGTTGGAAAGATACTGAAGTTACCTTTAACATTGGTATTCAGCTTGAGACATGAAAATGCCCAGAACCAGATCAAAATCTGTGATATGTAGAAACTGGTCATTCTGGCAGAGGGATGACAGTTGAACTCACTTGAGAGATTGTTTTACCCTAGGGGGTTTAAGTACTTCCATTGGGGTAGGACATACTCATGAGTAGTTATCTTCAACTAGTGAAAGATTTGAGTATATGTCCTGCTCAAGTTTCTTTTTCTAGAGACCATGTTTGTGTCGTATTGAAGATAAACAATTAGTATACGTGATGACAAAGCGATATTAACGTCTCGCAGTGACCCAACCTAGTTGAGATGAACTTCCAAAGAGTAAGTCCATCAATTTGGATTTAACTAGTTTATATTTGGTCTGGTAATGGTGTAGCTTGTGCAAAGTTATTACATTATCTGTATACGAGATGTGTCGCATGATTTACAGTCATTATGTTTACGCCTATTTTATTGGACTGCATGAAGTATGCTGCGGGACTGATGTTTATTGTCGTATGGTTGCAGATGGTTCTCACTCGGACCATGCATGAGATTGGTGGATCTAGCCAGCAGGGGGGTGATGACTCCCAGCCACCTGCCTACGACAGCACCCCGCAGCAACAACCACCACCGCCGCCTCCGCTTACGCTAGCGGATGCGACCGCGGCCCTGGTGGGGAATCGTGAGGAGCAGACTGCTCTGCTCCGCACGATCGTGCAGAATACGTCCCAGGCGGGGGGGGGGGGGGGGTCAAGAGAGGGGGCCTCGTGAGCCCCGTGATGTGACGTACTCAGACTTCATGAGTACGCACCCTCCGGTGTTCACTGAAGCGGCAGGACCCCTGGAGGCCGATAACTAGCTGCGGACAATTGAGTCCAAGTTCGGGCTGCTCCAATGTACGAAGCGGCAGAAGACTCTGTTCACAGCGCAGCAGCTTCACGGTGCCGCTGGTGCATGGTGGGTGAACTATGTCGCCTCACTGCCGGCTGGCCATGCCGTGGACTGGGAAGAATTCCGGGAGGCGTTCCGCGCCTACCATATCCCTCCCGGGATAATGAAGCGGAAGATCCAAGAGTTCTTGGAGCTGAAGCAGGGCGGGAGGAGTGCCCATGACTACTCCCGTGCCTTCAACCATCTGGCGCAATATGCGTCAGATTATGCCTCCACCGAGGAGAAGAAGCGAAAGCACTTATATCGGGGATTACATCCCGAGATGAAGACGCATCTCGTCCAATGCAATCGCGGCACGTTCAATGATCTAGTCAACGCCGCGATCATGCAAGAAGATCCTCAGCGGGAGTTGGCGGCTGAGCAGCGGAAACGCAGCACTCCACCCAGCAGTGGGGGTGCAGCTCCCCAGAAATACCGCATGGTGTATCTGACACCATCCGGTCAGAAGTGGCGTCCACCGGCGCGATCTCAGCAGTTTGGGGGACGTTCGTTTCAGCCACCCCCATTCCGACCGCCGATGCCACCACCGCGAACGCAGCAATAGCAGCAGCAGCAGATGGTCCCCCGGGTGTTTCCACCGCCACAACGCGCCCCGGGTTTCTGTCCGCCGATCAATGGAGGACCGCCTCGGTACACTTGCTTTACGTGTGGCCAGGCGGGCCATTTCTCAAAGGACTGTCCCCAGGGGCAGCAGAGCAGCGGGCAAGCCCAGTTCCAGGGCGGTGCTCGAGGCCGACCTCTGGTCAAGAAGGTTGGTCAGCGAACTGGGGGCGTTCGCAACCTCGATAATGAGGACGCCCCAGAGGGAGACAACGTGCTGGCGGGTACGTTCACTCTCAACGATCAAGCAATCATAATATTATTTGATTCGGGTGCAACCCACAACTTCATAAGTGCATCATATGTGGTTAAGCATCAACTGGAAGCCTTTCCAACCGAGTGTTCTTATATGATCTGCTCACCGGGAGGAAAGATTTCAGCTACTATGATGATTCCGAAAGCACCACTGTGCTTAGGTGGGAAGATATATCCCACCACTATGATCATTCTTGAGGGGAAGACGATTGATGCAATCTTAGGGATGTCATGACTAAGCTACCATGGCACGGTCCTAGAAACAATATCTCGGACGGTTCACCTCAACTCCCCATTACACCGTCCGCAGTCCCTCATGTTAGACAATCCAGTCCGGGAAGTTTCAGCAATTAATAATACTGAAGCTCTCAAGTTAGAGGACATCCCCGTAGTCCAGGAATACCCCGACGTGTTTCCGAATGATCTTCCAGGCATGCCACCTGAGCGGGATGTGGAGTTCAAGATTGAGCTTGCACCCAGGACTACTCCTATATCACGGAGACCATACAAAATGGCTCCGAACGAGTTGGCTGAATTGAAAAAACAGCTCAATGATCTGTTGAGCAAAGGTTTCATTAGGCCGAGTTCCTTGCCTTGGGGATGCTCGGCGCTGTTTGTAAAGAAGAAGGATGAAACCTTGAGGCTGCGTGTGGATTAACGGCCGCTCAACACCGTCACCATCAAGAACAAATACCCACTGCCACGCATTGACATCTTGTTTGATCAGCTTGTGGGGGCAAGTGTGTTCTCAAAGATGAACCTTCGCTCCGGGTATCATCAAATAAAAATCCAGGCGGAGGATATCCCAAAGACGGCCTTCTCGACGAGATATGGCTTATATAATATCTCGTCATGTCTTTTGGTCTCACTAATGCTCCGGCACATTTCATGTATCTCATGAACTCGGTGTTCATGCCGGAGCTGGACAAGTTCATTGTGGTGTTCATCGATGATATCTTGGTTTACTCCAAGACAGAAGCAGAACACGCTGAACACTTGAGAATCGTCCTTCAACGATTGCGGGACCACAAGCTCTATGCCAAGTTTGGCAAATGTGAGTTTTGGATCAGCCAAGTGCCGTTTTTGGGACATATCATTTCTGCGGAAGGCATTGCGGTTGACCCAAGCAAAATTGAGCAAGTGCTGAAATGGAAAGCCCCTACTTCTGTACATGAAGTTAGAAGCTTCCTCGGCTTAGCGGGATATTTTCGGAGATTCATTCCAAGCTTCTCCAAGCTTGCTAAGCCGATGACAGAATTGTTGAAAAAGGGAACAAAGTATGTTTGGAACTCAGCATGTGAAGGAGCGTTCCAAGCATTAGTGAAGCATCTCACAACCGCCCCGGTCTTAGCCCAACCGGATACGACCAAGCCCTACGACGTGCACTGTGATGCGTCCGACATCGGGCTCGGCTGCGTGTTGATGCAGGAAGGACATGTGGTCGCATATGGCTCACGCCAACTTCGAAACCAAGAGCAGCACTATCCAACTCATGATCTTGAGCTTGCTGCTGTGGTTTTGGCGCTCAAAATGTGGAGGCACTATCTCCTGGGAAATTTGGTGCATCTCTACACCGACCACAAGAGTTTGAAGTATATCTTCACCCAAAATGAGCTGAATATGAGGCAAAGGAGGTGGTTAGAACTAATCAAAGATTATGAGATTGAGATTCATTAGCACCCCGACAAGGTGAATGTGGTTGCCGATGCGCTGAGTTGGAAATCACATATCCATAACCTCACCATTACACCGGTAGAGGAGGAAGAGCCGAGTTTATACTTGGTTCCTTATGGATCGCTCCACAAACTTGCTCTCATCCCTACCATTAGGGAGGACATCATTGCAGCTCAGAAGGTTGATAAGGGTATGGCACATCTCCGGAGACGGATAGACAACGGGGAAATCAGATGTTTCCGGAAAGATAATAAGGGGACACTGTGGTTCAATGACCGCATAGTCGTACCCCGGAATATGGAGCTGAGAAAAAAGATTCTTGATGAAGCTCACTTGTCTGAATACTTCATTCATCCGGGCAGCAACAAAATGTATCAAGATTTGAAAAAGAAATTTTGGCGGACACGGATGAAGCGGGAAGTGGCTAAGTACGTATCCGAGTGTGATACGTGTAGACGAGTGAAAGCAGATCATATGAGAAAATCAGGGCTGTTGCAACCCTTGAAAATCCAGGCATGGAAGTGGGAAGATGTGAGCATGGATTTCATTGTGGGATTACCACTGACTTCCAACAAGCATGATTCTATTTGGGTGATCGTTGACCGATTAACCAAGTCGGCTCACTTCATCCCTGTGCATACACGTTACAATGCTGGCAAATATGCGGAGCTGTACATAGCAAGAATTCTATGCTTACATGGGGTACCCAAGACCATAGTCTCAGATCGGGGGGCATTATTTGTGTCTCGTTTTGGGAGCAGTTGCACGCTGCATTGGGTACTAAGCTGATTAGAAGCTCCGCCTATCACCCTCAGACAGATGGTCAAACAGAGAGGGTGAACCAAGTACTAGAAGACATGTTGAGAGCGTGTGCCATCCACCACGGTAGAAACTGGGATGATCATCTACCGTTGGCGGAATTCTCGTACCATAACGGCTATCGGGCGAGTATCGAGATGGCACCATATGAGGCTCTCTATGGTCGCAAATGCCGCACCCCATTAAACTGGTGCGAGTCTGATGAAAGGGTCACGTTCGGGGTTGATGTGGTGAACGACGCCGAAGAGCGCGTTCAGATGATTCAAGCCAACTTGAAGGCCGCTCAATCCCGGCAGAAAAGCTACGCTGATACGAGGCATAGGCCGCTGCACTTTGACGTCGGGGAACACGTGTATCTCCGTGTATGTCCGATGAAAGGCGTGCACCGGTTCGGCGTGAAGGGGAAACTCGCTCCCCGATTCATTGGATCCTATGCCATCACCGAGAAGTGTGGACCAGTGGCATATAGACTGGAACTACCGGCATCTCTTGCTGGTGTTCACGATGTTTTCCATGTTTCACAACTGCGAAAATGTCTGAAGTATACGGCTGCTGTTCCCACCGAAGACATCGGCGAGCTGCAACCGGATTTGACGTATGATGAATATCCGGTGGCAATTATTGATGAGAAGGCTCGGACCACATGTAGACAAACGTTGTGGTTCTACAAGATACTCTGGAGTAACCACACCGCCGAAGAAGCGACAAGGGAGAGCGAGGAATTTCTTCGCTCACACTACCCGGATTTCATGGCGTCTCATCACGGGTAATATCCTCTTACATCATCGTCTCTTCTTTTGTAATCTCGGAACGAGATTCTTTTAAGGGGGGGAGGGATGTAAAAGCCCAAGAAAGTGACTTGCAAAAGTGTTCATTTCACCACCTCACAACACCACAGCTCATTTTGTGGATAGCTCATGGACACTTGTGAAGAGCAAGTAACCACCATCAAAAGAGTGATTAGAGGGGAAAGCCCTAACTTCAAAAAGTTGGATTTCTCCACATAAACATGAAAGGTTGAGCTCACCCCTAGACCTTATATATTCTTGGGAAGGCTCAGGCCAAATTTCATGCAAATCCAATACTTTTTGAGGCACTTTTGGAGGCATTTGCAAAAGGGGCCCATTTGAATGCAAATTCAAATTGCAGCCACTTTCATCACTTGAATTCAAAAGTTGACTTCGTATTCAAACTCAGTATATTTTTCTGAGTTAGTCCACCAATTTTCATCCCCATTGGACTTCATCTTGTCAGGAGCTAAATTTGCACTAATTCAAAACTGAATTTGAATTTCAGTTCAAATGTGTAGCAAAATTGGCCAAACCAGTTTCAAATTGGGGAAATCAAATTCAAACCATGACTTTGGGGCTAAGTCTTTCATTCAATTGTGAGTAGCTGGGATCTTTTCAGTGAAAACAGAAATGAAAATCGGAAAAAGAATTAGAAGGGAGGGTCCCACTTGTCAGTAGCCTTAGCACAGAAGCATTCTCGGCTTGATTTTTTCACTCGGCCGAGAGCACACACCGCCAGCTACCGACGTCGGCGCCTGACCGCCTCGCCTTTTCCACCTCCTGCTCAGTGGCTGAGGGCGCCGGGTGCAGCACTCGAGTAACACGCCAGGCCACGTGATTCCTCCCTCATCCTCTCCGTTCTGCCCCGCACACAACCAAGAACATTCAACTCTTCGGCCGCTCTCTCGGGTCCTCGGTGCGCCTATGGTCCAGGCACTCTCGTGACCGACGATCAACAGCAAAGAGACGCGCCGGAGGTTGCTCGAACTCACGGTGAAAACCTTACCTCCTTTCATGTCCTGTAGGGAGAGAATTTCCATGTTTAGTCCTCGGTGTTCAAAGTACCGAGCTAGCCAAGAATCCAAAATTCGTGGTGATCGGTCCACCACCGCATAAACCAAGCTAAGCACATGTTCTACACGTCCCCACGGCCACCTTGGATCAAAGACCATAAAAAACCATCGAGTTTTGGCGCTGCTATTCGAGTTTTTCGAGCATCCGCCGTTTTAGCCCTAGGTCGATGGTGAAGTCCTAGCTCCGGCTGTTTCCATGGAAAACCAAGTTCGTTTTCGTGCTCAGCATGCCACAGCGGAGCTGTAGGAGCAAACCGTTCCCAAAATAAGGCCCTAAGTAGCTCGGGCGACATCACCGGAGTGGTGATCGCCGCTGTCACCGTCACGAGCGTGGTTCCGGACATCGCGGAGCTTCGGTGAGTGCACAAACGTGTTTCCCGAGCAAAGTTGGGCACAGGCGGTGAAATCCGTCGAAGGTCGTGCGGTGAAATGGCCGGCGGCGAGTTCTCCAGCGAAGCACCGCCGCGGGAGTCGCGGGAGGTCGCGAGGTAGACGAAGGGGGCGCCGGGTCCACCGGTCAGTCCCTGTTCTCTCGCGGGGATCCACTTTGCGGCCAGGATCTGGTGCGGCAGCGTGGGTAAACCCCGTGGGCTGCGGTGTGTCCGCAATCTCAGTGGGCCGGTTTAAAGAGTGGGGCCTGCCCGCAGAGTTTAAACATTTTGGGATTTTCCAGTTTAGTTCAAACTTCAAATGCACACAACTTTTGCTAGGAAGCTCCAAATTTAGTGAACTAAATTTTTCTGAATTAAGATTTTTGAGTACTTTCCAGCAAAACAAATTTCAGCTCATGAAACGTAATGGTTTTCCAGAATTAGTTCCCTAAAATTTAAACTATTAGGAATTTTATCTGGAGAATTACTTTATGACAAATTCTGAAATTTGGCTGAAAGGTTCAATGAAAAATCCTTGAGTCACAGTAAAATTTTCAGACCCATCCAAGTTAATTTATTCCCCCTAATGGTGTGATTAAGTGAACTGTCCAGAGAAAATAAAAAATGTACAGAAACATTTTTCAGATTTTCTCAAATCTTGTTTAGGGCATAACTTCGTATAGAATTCTTCAAATGACATGAAACCAATTCCATTAGAACCATCTCAAATTCTATTTTCCAGAAAGTAAGGGTTGGGGCCATGAAAACCCCTGGATTTCCTAAGAGGCTCTAATATTGACCAAATAGGCTTTTATTTGTACAAAGCTCAAAGGAACTTTGTTTCGAATGAAACTTGGTCAAGACTCTGTTTAGGACCCTACCAAGCCACAATAAAAATTTCAGAGCCAAAGGGGAGGGCTAGATAGAGTTATAGTAATTACATATTTAAGTTCAAACATTGCATTTAAATTAACATATAGCATACTGCTTACGTGTAGTCGCTGAAGGCGAGGAAGCTCCGGATGTGCTCGATTTCCTTCTTCCGGACGAAGCCCTAACCTCTAACCAGCAGCAACAAGGCAAGCCCCGGTTTACATTAAGCCATTTTACAAAGTTTTGCTTTGTTATATACTTGGTATGAGGTTTATGGATGTGCATTAGGTGTAGGGTGGATGTAACCCAAGTGCATAACCAGAATTTTCCTATAAGAGTGAGGGTAGTGTCTAAGGCCTCTAGTAGACAGGCTATGCTTAATAATTCATAGGACTTCAGTACAAGTCGAGTAGTTGGAATCTACTCGTGAGTTAGTCTTGGGACACACGGGATTGGTTCGAGTTATGTGAGATCACTTTAGTAAAGAAAATGAGACTAGGCAGGGGCTAGCACGCAGCAAGAGGAAGTATTGTGTGCGCAGCCCAGTCCGTGTCGATTGAGGACCGATTCGTGTGCGGCCCTGCTGAACAAGTATTGAACGTACCGAAGGCATATCTGATATATGGCCCCGATAAACCGATGTAACCTATACCTCCGGGCGTCGAGGCATAACACACCGATTTATAGGTGTAGGATGAGGGCAGCAAGGTGGAAATATGCTAATGGGTATAGAGAGATGCTCCGTCTAGGGAACCTCCTGCTCATTTCGGTGCGACCGGTTCAACGTTTGGGCTGTTGGGTGAAAGGTTGTCCCGTACGACACGGGGTGAGCGTGCTGTGTGCAGCTCCGCTTGTGGGCGTACGTGACGTGCTATTCGGGTATCCCTGCAGGTGTATATCGAGTCGATTCGCCATCCCTCACGGTGACGAGTACCGCTTTTTCACTGCGTCGTAACGTAGATAAACTATGTATAATTGTATTGCTACATGTGTGACACCAAATATGGCTTACTAAATTTCAAATTCATGAACTGTTAACTTGTGGCTAAAAGATGAAATAAGGATGAACTTGTAGGCATGTTCATTTGCTGCTAAGTACCATCCCATGTTCGTTGTACACTACATTTAGAGTTTCATGCCTAGGCAAGTCGGTTAAGTCTTGTTGAGACATCGTGCTCACGGTTGCTGCTATAAGTGTTTTTCAGGTGAGGAGCATCCCACAGACTCGGGTTACGAGTCCACTGGCGAGGGCTACCCTCCGTCAGGGACCACGGCTGAGTGGGAACCGTACACGCCGCACTGAGCTGGAAGAGTGCAGGTAGTGTGGGTTGCCCTAGGGCTGGGCAACCGACTTTTGCTAGGTAGATGGGCGTGAGTTGTACAGACTTAGTTTCCGTTGTTGTAATATAAACACTAGTTTGTAACTGAAGTATTGTACTACTTTGTACATTTTAGTTGGTTTTCTATGTAATACAATATCGTTCTTATGATGTGTGCTGTCGGGTGTCGCATCGTGCGGCACCACCCTATGCGATCCTGGACGAGCGGATCCCGGTCCGCCACAAAGTTGAAAGAAGATTTCAAGGCATGGAGGAAGCTAATGTTGAGACAGACCGTTACCGGTTGGTGCCCTATAAAGGGTACCATTGTTATGGATGATGAATGGTGGAAGAAAGCTCGAGTTGTAAGTGTTGAAAAAATGTCTTCATTTGCTGTTTTGTAAATATCATTATATTTCGTAATTTGATTACATGTTTCATGTTTCAGGATATTCCAGGATGTGGTAAATTTAGGAAAATGGGTCTTCAAAATGAAGAGGAACTAGAGAGGTGTTTTGGAGACATCACAAGTATTGGTGTGTACATTGGTCTCCTCATGTGGCTAATGTATCCATGAATGTTGAGCAACATGAAACACAAGAGGATGCATTTGTTGACACACAGGAGGTACCTACTGATGCTGAGGGAGGTGACACAAATGAAGGTGAAGAACTTCAGCCAGTCAATGCTTACAACAAAAGACCGCTAAGAGTTGCTCAAGATAAAGGCAAAAAAGCTAAGATAGGGACAACACTACTCATTCAAGAGGCAATGTGAAGTATGGCTACCTCGGCGAGCACTTATGCTTCTAACAAAGAAGGAAAATATTCTATTGATGAAGTGATGGGGCACGTGATAGCTTGTGGTGCTACCTATGAGACCGATTAACATTACATTGCATCTGAATTATTTGTGAAAAAAGAGCAGAGGGAGATGTTCATAACCTTGCCCACAAATGAGATTAGGTTCAATTGGCTCACTAGGAAATATAAGGACAAATATGGAAATTAGTGAATGGCATATTATTATGGTTTAAAATAATTTGTATTGCATTATATCAGATTATGAGACTTTATTGTCTCTTGTATCCTTTATGTCAAATGAAACATTGTATCGTTGTGACCTTTGTCTCTTTTTCAATTTTAATGTTTGGATGTCATCTCATTGTATTATCATTGTGACTTTTGTCTCTATTTCACAAGAGGATTCGAAATGATAATAGAGCATATCTACACTTCAAGGATTGCATAGGTGCTCTTGATGGAACACATATCCGTGTCTCTCGTTCACCTCAAGAACAAGTGAGATACATTGAGAAAACAGGCATTACAACACAGAATGTTCTTGCTATATGTGATTTTGATATGCGTTTCACTTATGTGGCTGCTGGTCAACCGGGTTCTTATCATGACACAAGTGTGTTGTATCATGCGCTAAAGGAATATGAGAATCACTTCCCACATCTGCCACAAGGTAACATTACTATATGGTCAAAATTATTTCTTATTGTCACATTGCTAATCTCTTACCTTTTATTTTTTTTAAATGTGTAGGTAAGTACTATGTTGTAGATGTGGGATATCATAACCGACCGGGATACCTAGCTCCATATAAAGGTGAAAGGTATCACTTACCCGAATGGTACAGAGGTATGGAACCAAGTACACTGAAAGAGAAGTTCAATCGAGTACACTCATCTATTCATAATGTAATTGAGAAATTATTTGGACTATGGAAGATGAAATGGCAAATACTATACAAGATGCCTAAATCTTCAATGTTGACACGAAAAAAGATTATTGCTGCCACTATGGTTCTTCACAATTTCATTCGTGAGCATTCAAGTGGCAATGTGGACTTTGATAATTATGATCGTGATCCTGACTTTGTGCTTTATGCTTACAATTCCAGATAGGTACAATAAATATGCCGTGTCAACACATTTCTCCGATGATTCAACTTCAGAGTCAAGTTTTGTTACGATAGATGCATTTCGTGATAGTATGGCAACATCTCTATCTCTTGATTGAAATTAGTATCTAATATTTATGTAATGCTTTAGGATAATAATTTGAGTTACAATGATTTGTATGAAGACAATGATCACGTACTATGCTACCACTTTATTTTTCATATGTAGTTGAAAATAGTGTTGGAAGAAAATTTTTTTGATCCCACATCATTATGGTACAAGCAGGTGTATCAATAAAAATTATTGAGAAATAGGTACATATATATTGTTATTGTGCATTACATTTAAAGAAACATAAATATAAATTATATTTTAAATTACATACACTTTACTATTCTCAAAATAAATATAATCAGCATAACAGGGGTAAGAATGGTATTACACCCTCAAAATTCTCTGTCCTGGAGTTGAGAACAATTTTCTAGCCAAACACCATTATAAACAGCTCTAACTCCACAGCAGAGTTGCTCCATACCAGAGTTTTGGAGCAGAGCTGCTCTGCATTGAAGTGGAGCCATGCCAAATACGCCCTTAGTTTAGAGCCCAGAAATTATAGATCTTAACTGAGTTGATTAAGTTCTGTTAGCTAAGTTGAAACCGTGTAGTCAGGATTTCTAATCAAATTTCTGTAGTAGTAATATGTAGGGATGTTTATTATCTTTCTATTTCCGATCAGCGCTTAAAGAGGATCATCCAAACTGCAGATATCCTAGTGTTCTTTAGTCTTTACAAAAAGTTGTTTATGTAATCTGGATCAAATTGGAGTACCAGTTCAGTTATGCGCTAGGATGTTCTAAATATAATTTATATTCCACAGGTTTTGAGGGTTACGGTGTCGAGAGAGAGTCTTCTAATTTTCGACAAAGTTAAGGCAAGTGCATGACGAGTCCTTTCCTGACATGTGTGATGTGTTTGTGATTTCCTTTATAGTATTGTAGATTCATTATCATAGTTTTCGAAATTCAGATGTTCATGGTTCTGTTCTTTGAAGTTTAAGATTTAAGTTGTTCATGTAATTATCATTCAAGTATCGTTTTGGTTCGGAGTGTAGTTTGGTTCTTGTATTTAAGTTCCTGTGAGTAAGTGCCGGCGTCATTTGCTCGGCTTTACCGATGAATGCTAGGAAGAATTCAAGTATTATCCGTTTCAGACGGAAACTAATATTTCATCGCTCTCAGTTCAAGTTTTGCTCGTCGCGGGTTTCATTCAGGTTGCTTTTACCGTTCTTCCAGCTCTAAGTGTACTTGCTGAGATGCTGATTTCATGGCTCAGATTTAAATAGAACAGAACTGACCACTTTCGTCGGGGTCGGTCACTTCTTCGGGCCAGGATCGAGAAGTGGAAGTCATAAAAAATATCATTTTACTCACGCTTCTGTTTATTTGGTTTTTAGATACTGGTACATGCGTGGGAAGAGGATAGCATCTACACTTTAAGCGCACATATCAAATATTAATCTTACAATATGGAACATCTTAATTATTCGCATAGGTTGTGTGTCAATAATAACTATCATGAGGACGGATGAGTTTTTATTGAGGACGGATGAGTTTTTATTCAGTCTGCAGTTGAATGATGTTATTTTGCTTTCCTATATTAATGTGTATATTTTTGTGACCGTTTATCCAAAAACGCTATCGAAATGATTCTAATAATTTTAGACTTAATAGAAAATTGTAGCTGATCTAGCAGCCTACTGACTTAGCGGTACCAAGTGCCTTACAAGCCAGGCGTCTGTGCCCCGCCGGAAATATCGCGCGGGTACCAAGGCGAACCATCTCGGCCTCCATGCCACCGCGAACGCTGACAGCCGGCTGGCCCTGCCGTGGTCGTCGGGCGGAAAGATCCAGCATATAGCGGTCGTCCTTCATGCAGGCGTCGAGACGGGGTCCACTCGGGCGGCGAGGGTGGAGGATGAGCTTTCGGCTTGTGAGGCACGGGGGCGGGGCGAGGTGGATTTTGCGAGTGTAGCTGGGCCAGAGGGGAATTGGAGGCGGCTTTTGATGTCTGGTTTGGGATTCAGTAGCCGATCGTGGACACACCAGTGGCCATCCGCCGCAGGGGGAAGCGGCAATGGCGAGCCAAGTGACCAGAGTCAAGGCAATGTGATGATGACTGGAGGCGAGGCAGCGGAAACATCTCCCGCGGAACACCTTTTGAAGAGCATGCGGCAGAGCAGCACCCCCGGCCTTTCCAGCACGTCCTCTGGACGCCTGGGCCCGCATCTCCCTAGCTTTCTTCTTGGACATGACCACCGTCCAGTCACCCTCCCCCGTAGTTAAGACTTCACCCGCCAAAGCTACGAGGGGCATTGAGGGCGGATTCGACAACGCATCCTCGGTGGGATCAGCCATGGACATGGTGTCAGGCCTCTTTAGGACACGTCGTGTCGGGGGCGGTGGCGGTATCGACTCCCGTACCCCCCAAATCTTGCTTGCCAGAGACTTCAATGCGGATCCATCCTTATCTGCAGGGAGCGCCGCCCGTGCAGACGGGATGTGACGTGCACGTACGGCCCTACGCGCATGATCAGAGGTGCCCCTCGAGATGGTCCTCGGAGTGGGCAGGGAGTGGGCACCCAGGATCGAAGGGAGGCATGCCGACGAGCCTTGCCCCGGCGAGGCCAGATGATGCACCTGCAACGGCATAGGGAGAACGGTCGGAGACGCATTTCCCCCTTCGCTGAAGGGTGGGAGGGGTCCAGGTCAGCACGCCATTTGCCGTCCTCCAGGTCAAGCAAGGCCAGCGGCATGGCCGAGACGTCCGGCGACAGGAGGGACGAGGAGGGGCAAGGCCAGCCGGGCGTTAGAGAAAGCCGGGAGGTGGCCGAGATGCATTTGGAACCCGAAGAAAGACAACCCTTGTCCAGGTCGGAATCAGAATCGAGGATGATCGGCAGGAGGAAGAATTTCTCATCATCAACTGGTTCCCATCTCTCTGAGCAGAGACAATTGGAATTATACCACTCCCAACGTTGGGCTTCGCCAGAATACCACTCCCAACAGATGATTCGCTAAAATACCGTTATAATTGTCAACAGTTCGCTCGTTTACCATCGAGACATTATAACTTGTTTTATAGTCCACTTTTAACAGAAAAGAACATAGGAAAAGACTAAAATACTCTCAACTCTTTTACTCACATCACTCACTTGGGGGGCCGAGGGAGATGAAGTGGCTAGGGTAAAAGAAAAAAAGATTTGAATGAGGGTAGTTTTGACTTTTCACATGTTGTTTAGCCATGACAGTTATTAAAAATATATGGATGGTAAACGAGCGAACTGGTTGCAATTATAATGGTATTTTAGCGAGTCACCTGTTGGGAGTGGTATTTTGGTGAAGCCCAACGTTGGGAGTGGTATAATTCCAATTGTCCCGAGCCTCTAAGCAGGGGCTCGCCTGCAGACAACCAGCAGCCACACGCTGCGAGCCAACAGAGACAGAGCGTAGCGAGAAAGAGTTCTCGAGCAGTCTGGGCTACTTGAGAGAAGAAAAAGGCGTGCAAACCAAGACCGCCGGATCGCGAGTGGTTGGGGACTGGAAACGCGGTGAGCCGACAGATACATGGACGCTAAGGAAGAAGCCAGTCAGATACGGCGATAGAGAGGGGGTGGGAAGGGAGGTCGAGCGGAAAAGATGGCAGGGGATTCAGGGACCACCGAAACCAGGGAAGGAGTTGCGACACGTCGGAGGTCGACAGGAGATCAATGGTGGCGGTGGTGAGGGGGGGGGCTCGACGGGGACGCGGGGGCGACGGGAGGTCGGTGGTGGCGGTGGTGAGGGAGGGGCTCAGCGGGGACGGGAGCGGCGGCGGTGGTCGGGCGGATGCCGGCGAGACGGTGACGCCGGGAGGCTCACTCGTCCCCCCTCTCTCTCTCTCTCCGCCCCCAGATTTATTTCATTAAGCACTGGCATTCCATGGTATTTGTTATAAAGCTTTGACTACATGAGTCGTTTCAGGGTTTATTGGGGCTCCATTTCCTGAAAGGTACAACAATTTCTCTGGCACGAGCAGTCAATTTCTGAATCTAGTTGTTATTCGTATTTACATGGCAAGCGTGTAGTGTGTCAGTATGACTTCCATAATGCAAGCTGGTAGGACAAAAGAACCAATGTATAATGTAGTGTGTCAGCATGACTTCCATATATTTGGTTTGCATACACACAGAATCTAACCTGGCCCGTCAATTCCAGCAGAACTGGACAACTATAAGATGCTTCGTCCAATTTATACCTGTAGCCCCTCTGAATTGGAACCGAGGCCCTGTTGATCGCACCTCTTCCTTCTCTATTTCTTCCGTGACTAGCAACTGTGTACGTTCTGTACGAAGATTTATCGACCTAACATGTACTGAGATGGCTTATGAATAAATACAATTCAAATATATTGAAATTAACTCATAAATTACACAATTGATTCCACAAAAATAGAATAAATCATCCGTATCAGTACATATGTCATGTGGGCTTTTTGGACTATATGCACCCTTAGTTCATGTACTATCTTCTAAATTTCATATGTACAATATAATCTTTGTTTTTGTGCAATAGACGAGCTATAGCAACCACATAACTGTGTTCCAGGCCATAAAGAAATTGATTGTACAATATTCCCAATATACAAAATTGGAGAACCTGCTGTACCTTAAGCCTTATTTGGATACAAAATATGTTTTGAGTTCCAGGAGGAATACAATGGGTTTATAGAAAACATTGGTTTAAAAAAAAATAGGAGGTGTTTGGATGGAACAAATAGTGTAGTTTTAAAAATAACAGTATCGTCAAACATGTAGCCTTTTTGGAGTTTTAGAAACACTAGCTAAGACCTCTTTTTGTCTAAACAATGGAATTGCTTGATAGTGGCTTTTAAAATTGCGGTTTCGTGATATTGAAATACTACAACATCCAAACAGGCCCATAATATTTGTGTGGGGAGCGACATCTCCTCCATACATGGCTCGCCACTCTCGACCCCACTCCGAAGCTCTCATGCTCACCTGCCATCTCCGCACCATTGCTCGATGTCGTCTCTCATGCAGTCGGGACCCATGATGCTGCCTCCCCCTAGTAGAAGCTCACTAGGAAGTTAGGAGGATGGGCGGAGACAAAACAAGTAGAAACTCACTCAGAGCGCATACACCCTTCTCACTTGTAGAAGAAGAACAACAACTTGCTTCCATGTCCAACTTTTCCATTGATCCCGCTAGGTTCATCCACCCCCTAGTTCAATGTTGAGGATGGGAGAATGAACATACGTGCTAGAGCCAGCATCATCCTCTCCACAAGCCGATAAGGGCTCACGAGGAACTTGTCATTGCGGAAGACACCAACGGGCCATCAACCCTAATGAGTACAACAGTTCCATCCATCATGTTCAGCAGTTTCTCACAGACAAAATCCACCTTGGAGTTCATTCTGCTGTGTCCACCCTCTAGGCATTGGTCTCTTCCAGATGGGAAGCCTCTTCTACCGGGACATGCTTCTCTTTGCTGACCCCATGGACCTTCAGGGGGTTCGGGTCCGGTTTGTCCGCCATGACTATGGCCTTGAACAGAAGGAACCACGACCACCAGGTTCAGGTGGATCATGATCCTAGGACACCCCCTAGATTATCGTAGCCTGGAACATATCGACCAGGTAGTATTCTCCCTTGGTAAGGCCATATACTGGCACAGTAGCCCTAGGTCGCTAGGGTATGTGCTTGTTAAATGCCTCTACAATGACCCGGGGTCTGTCCCCCAAAGACTAGTCTTCAAACACGACACACGCAATGGGCAGGATTAGTTGTGGTCCTACCCGGTTCATATTCTCAACTAAGAACATCCTCAACTTTTGATCCCTGGCCCCAATGATTTTCCGACACGATGGGAACCCCCACCCTATCTAGCCAGAGGAGGGAGACCAGATGGAGGAGAAGGTCAACCATAAACTACTGAATTGGTTGTTACTGAAAGCCCAGCCATACCTTGCGTGGGTTATCTCCATTTAGCAGCATGAACAACAGCAACATCAACAACAGTTGCAAATCAACTAAAAAATGGAACAGCAGAACTCAAGCTCGGGTGTATAAGGAGTTGGGATACCCCATAAGGAGTTGGGATACCCCAAGAAATCAACTTCTAGGGGGCAGAGGGCCAAGAGGAAGTACCATAGCCAGAGTCCTTCAAATCAAAGGACCAGGGGATGTAGGAGAAAGATCATCAGTACCGGTCAGAAGCGGTGCAAGTTCATATCCATACGAGCTGGATACAATAGTTTGAGGATAAGGAACCGGCTGGAAAGATGCACACAACAGGCTAAAGAATCCAGCAACATTGTTGCGCATCAGGTGATAAGGAAATTGCTGGAGAGTTGTGTTGATTGATGATCCAAATTCTAATGAAGATAAAAGAGGCAGTATTTCCGTAACGAAGTGGAGGCCCGTCGTCGGGAGGCTTGGGCCGGAGCGAAGCGGAGGAAATCTGCCCATATGGTGGGCTGCGCAGCAGCCAAGGCCCGCTCGGGACGCCGGAGGAGTGCGGGGGGAACCCCACGCGGTATGGATCGTCTAGGGTTAGTACTCTAAGTCGCCACCTATAAATATCCCTTGTGAGCCGCCGGGAGAGGCAGGAAAAAAAGATTGTAATCTCCCACGATTGTAAACCTCCTGATATAGTGAAATTTGCCGGCCAGTGCCCGTGGTTTTTTCCCTTCTGATTTGGAGGGGTTTTCCACGTTAAAATCTGCGTCTCCTCTGTTTTGATCTACACTTTCTTGTCGTTTGATTCTAACAAGTGGCATCAGAGCCAGAGTTTTGATCCCCTGTTCTAGGGTTCGTGCCGCCAGGCACATGGCATCAACGACGATGAAGTATGATCTTCCACTGTTGGATTTCGACACAAGATTTTAATTGTGGCAAGTAAAGATGCGGGCAGTGCTGGCGCATCATGATCTAGACGAAGCCCTTGAGGGTTTCGGGAAGAACCAGAATGAGTGGACGGCCGAAGAGAAAAGAAAAGATCGTAAGGCCTTATCTCAGATCCATCTGCAACTTTCAAACAATGTTTTGCAGGAGTACTTGGAGGAGCAAACCCTGCCGCGGTTTGGTTGAAGCTAGAATCGATCTGCATGTCGAAAGATCTAACTAGCAAGATGCACATCAAGATGAAGTTGTTCATGCACAAGTTGCAGGAAGGTGGATCTGTTCTCACACACATATCTGTGTTCAAGGAGATCGTTGCTGATCTGTTATCAATGGAGGTAAAATTTGAAGATGAAGACCTGGCTCTTCTTCTCCTCTGTTCACTTCCGTCTTCATATGCAAACTTTCGAGATACTATTCTATATAGCCGTGATACTCTAACCGTGGCCGAGGTCTATGAGGCTTCGACAGCAAAAGAAAAGATGAAACAGATGGTAAACTCAGAAGATGCTGGTCATTCTAACGGAGAGGCATTGAATGTTCGTGGCCGAAGTGAACAAAAGAAATCAAATTCAGGAAATAAAGGTAACGGCAAGAAAAATCAAAGAAGTCGTTCCAAATCTAGGGGACGACGAGATGATAAATTCTGTCGGTACTGCAAGAAGGACAATCATGTCATCGATGATTGTTGGAAGCTGCAGAACAAAGAAAAGAGAAATGGAAAAAAGGGTAAGCCTGAAGGTAGTGCCTCTGTTGTCTCTGATGAGAATTCTGATAATGATACTGTACTCATTGCATTTGTCGGATGTGTCACTTAAGATGCTCAGTGGATACTTGATTCTGCTTGCTCATATCATGTCTGCACTAACAGAGATCTTTTTAATGTTTATGATCCTATACAGAAAGGTGGCATCGTGAGGATGGGTGACAACACGGCATGTGAGGTCACAGGCATTGGTACTGTTCAAATCAGAATGTTCGATGGGATTGTACGAACGTTAACAGAAGTACGGCATGTCCCAACCATGTCCAGGAATCTCATCTCCCTTAGTACCCTCGACGTGAGAGGGTACAAATATTCCGCTGAATGTGGAGTTTTGAAGGTAACCAAAGGTTCTCTCATTGTCATGAAAGGTGATTTAAAAGTTGCCAACTTATATGTGCTTCGAGGCAGTACATTTACTGCTAATGCTGTGGTTGCTCCTGATCAGTCTAATACCACTAAAATTTGGCATATGCGTCTTGGGCATATGAGTGCACTTGGTTTGGCAGAATTAAGCAAAAGAGGCCTACTTGAAGGTTGCAAGGCAGAATCACTTGACTTTTGTGAGCATTGTGTGTTTGGTAAGAATAAAAGAGTCAAGTTCAATACTGCTATTCATAATACTAAAGGTATTCTTGATTATGTGCATGCTAATTTATGGGGTCCTTCTCGAAAAACATCTCATGGTGGTGCTAGTTACATGTTAACTATTATTGATGATTACTCACGTCGAGTTTGGCCATATTTTCTGAAGCATAAATCAGATGCATTTCATTCATTCAAAGAGTGGAAGGTTATGGTCGAAAAGCAAACAGAAAGGAAGGTAAAAATTCTAAGAACTGATAATGGCATGGAGTTCTGTTCTAGTGCATTTAAATATTATTGCAGGAAGGAAGGAATTGTGAGGCACCATACAATTCCATACACTCCTCAACAAAACGGTGTTGCGGAACGCATGAACAGAACAATAATTTCAAAAGCCCGTTGTATGCTTTCCAATTCGGGTTTAAGCAGAAAATTCTGGGCAGAAGCTGCTTCCACGGCGTGCTACTTAATAAACCGTTCTCCTTCCACAAGTATTGATAAAAAAACTCCAATCGAGGTATGGTCTGACTCACCTTGTGACTACTCTAAATTGAGAGTTTTTGGCTGCATTGCTTATGCACATGTTGATAATGGAAAACTTGAGCCTAGAGCTATCAAGTGCATTTTCTTGGGTTATGGTACTGGTGTCAAAGCTTATAAATTATGGGATACAGAAAAACAGAAGGCATTTTATAGTAGAAATGTTGTATTCAATGAATCTACTATGTTCACAAATGACTTGGCTACCAGTTCTAATAACCAGAAACCTGAGACTATCAGCGTGCAGGTGGAGCTAGTTAATGATGATGTTGCTGCTCCAAGTCAAAGTGTTGTTGATGTTCACCCTGCTACTGAAAATTTGTCTCCTGCTACACATTCCTCACCTAGTGTTCAGCCACCACAGGAGTCTCTCGTCGAAGCTCGACCTCGGAGGGAGATTATTCGCCCAACAAGGTGGATTGAAGAATGTAATGTTGCTTTTGCCTTGAGTGCTGCAGAAGAAATTGAAGGTGTTCATGAGCCTTCCAATTATACAGAATCTATCTTGTCTGCTAATAGTACAAAGTGGATTGGTGCAATGCATGATGAGATGTAGTCACTTCAGAAAAATGGCACCTGGGAAATTGTTCCTTTGCCCACTAGCAAGAAGCCTGTTAAGTGCAAGTGGATTTATAAAAGAAAGGAAGGAATGACTCCAAATGAACCTGCAAGGTATAAAGCAAGGTTAGTTGCTAAACGATTTAGTTAAATTCCAGGTATTGATTATACTGATGTCTATTCTCCAGTTGTGAAGCACAGTTCTATTCGCACTTTCCTCAGTATTATTGCTATGCATGATTATGAGCTTGAGAAGCTAGATGTGAAAACCGCTTTTTTTACATGGAGACTTGGAGGAAGACATTTACATGGACCAGCTTGAGGGGTTCATTGTCCCTGGAAAAGAAGACTATGTCTGCAAGTTGAAGAAGTCACTATATGGCTTGAAGCAATCTCCAAGGCATTGGTATAAGAGGTTTGATTCTTTTATGATTTCAAATGGCTTTGCTAGATCTCAGTTTGACAGTTGTGCATACATTAAAGTTGTCGATGGATCACCTATATACCTATTGCTATATGTTGATTGCTGCCAAGAGCAAGAAAGAAGTGACTACTTTAAAGGCACGCTTGAGTAGTACATTTGATATGAAGGATCTTGGTGCTGCTAAGAAAATCCTTGGAATGGAGATAATCAGGGATAGGAAATCCGGGCTTCTCTATTTGAGTCAGAAAAATTATATTGAAAAGGTCCTTCACCGCTTCAACATGGATAATGCTAAACCTGTGAGTACACCGTTGGCCCCTCATTTTAAGTTGTCTATTTCTCAGTGTGCAGAAACTGATGATGAAATTGAGTACATGTCAAAAGTTCCATACTCTAGTGCTGTTGGGTCTCTCATGTATGCTATGGTATGCTCACGCCTGACTTATCACATGCTATGAGTGTTGTTAGCAGATACATGTCTAACCCTGACAAAGAACACTGGAAGGCAGTGCAGTGGATTTTCAGGTACTTGCATGGTTCTTCTAGTGCTTGTTTGTGTTTTGGAAGGACTAGAGATGGTCTCATTGGCTATGTTGATGCTGATTATGCTGCTGATTTAGACAAGAGAAGGTCTCTCACAGGATATGTTTTCACTGTTAGGGGTTGTGCTGTGAGTTGGAAAACTTGTTTACAAGCTACAGTTGCCTTGTCTACTACAGAGGCAGAATATATGGCTATCTTAGAGGCATGTAAGGAGGCAATTTGGTTGAAAGGTCTGTATTATAAACTTTGTGGATCTCAGTCTTGCATCACCTTGCATTGTGATAGTCAAAGTGCCATATATCTTACCAAAGATGCTATGTTTCATGAGAGGACCAAACATATTGATATCAGGTATCACTTTGTGCGAGATACCATTGATCAAGGAACTATCAAAATTTGCAAAATCAGCACTCATGATAATCCTGCAGACATGATGACAAAATCTGTTGCTATTGCTAAGTTTGAGCTTTGCTCAAACTTGGTTGGTATTACTAACTAGCCCCCAGTGGCTTTTGGCACCGGCAGTTGAATTTTTCATTGAGATGGAGGTTTACTATTTTAAAGCTACAAGAAGGAATTTGTCTCAAGGTGGAGTTTGTTGATTGATGATCCAAATTCTAATGAAGATAAAAGAGGCATGATTTCCGTAGCGAAGCGGAGGCCCGTCGTCGGGAGGCTTGAGCCGGAGCGAAGCGGAGGAAATCTGCCCATATGGTGGGCTGCGCAGCAGCCACGGCCCGCTCGGGACGCCGGGGGGGGAGGGTGCGGGGGGGGGGGAACCCCCCGCAGTATGGATCGTCTAGGGTTAGGACTCTAAGTCGCCACCTATAAATATCCCTTGTGAGCCGCCGGGAGAAGCAGGAAAAAGAGATTGTAATCTCCCACGATTGTAAACCTCCTGATATAGTAAAATTTGCCGGCCAGTGCCCGTGGTTTTTTCCCTTCTGATTTGGAGGGGTTTTCCACGTTAAAATCTGCGTCTCCTCTGTTTTGATCTACACTTTCTTGTCGTTTGATTCTAACAAGTTGGGGGGGGGGGTGAGGGTGCGACAATAGCTCCGATGTCCATGCTATAGCGCCGACGAATGCACTCGATACTAGTGCATTTTCTTTCCCTAGCCCCATCAAGTTTCCATGTTTAGAAGATTTGGATGCAACATCAAACCATTACCCTAAAGTATTGAATAATGTCATCCCGTAAGTGGCGATGATGAGATGCGGGGGTACCTCCTGAGGAGGTGCTCGAGACATGGACCAAGGACTTTCGGATGAGTAGCATCAAATATCCCCCACGTAATGTTTTTAGCTGTCAATTATGGAATATGATGGGATTTACTAGGGTAGTGGGCCCCTAGTCGGCTCCTTTTGTGGTTGTATGGATTGCCTAAATATCATGTGTAACAATGATTTGCTACTCACGTCTATGGAGATGTTCCTTGTCTATCATTCTAATCTTAGTATTCCACATTCCTCCTGTCCCTCTTTAAGAGATTGTCAAAAGCAATTTGTATCGCAATGGTTGTTGGATGTTACTGACCCTAGTACATTGATAACAATGTGCTCTATGGATACAAGGAATAGAAGCTGGAACATCCTAAACTGGAATGTTAGGGGTCTTAATAGTACTCATCGGTACCCTGCAGACCGGGTACCACCGCATGGAGGCTTGAAGAGACCCCATACCACGCCTCCCAGCTGAGACGGGCTCTGGCGCCGACACGTGTCCTTGGCCCCGGACCTGGCCTCGTTGCTGAGGTAAGGTCCGGCGCTGCCATGTGTCTCCGGGCTCCAGGTCGGACCTCCCCAATGAGGAGGGCTCCGGAGCCACCACATGTCCTTGGCCCTGGACCTGGCCTCCCCGCTGAGGCGAGGTCCGGCGCTGCCACGTGTCTCCGGGCTCCGGGATGGACCTCCCCGATGAGGAGGGCTCCGGAGCCTCCACGTGTCCTTGGCCCCAGACCTGGTCTCCCCGCTGAGGCAAGGTTCGGCGCTGCCACGTGTCATCGCACTTCGGGCCGGACCTCCCAGCTGAGGAAGGCTCCGGAGACGCCACGTGTCCTTGGCCCAGGACCTGGCCTCCCCGCTGAGGCAAGGTCCAGCGCTGCCACGTGTCCCTACGCTCCGGGTTGGATCTCCTCGCTGAGGGCTCCAGAGCCGTCATGTGTCCTTGGCCCCGGATCTGGCCTCTCCGCTGAGGCAAGGTTCGGCGTTGCCACGTGCCCCCGCGCTCTGGGCCGGACCTCCCCGGTGAGGAGGGCTCCGGAGCCGCCACGTGTCCCACGGCCTGTCATGGGCCGTGGGCCTTAGAAGTCAAGAAAGACGTGCGCTGTCCAGTCGCACATTCAAGACTCGCGCCTTCCCTAGAAGCATGGCGCACGACACACGCCTCCACCCACTCCTGGCCGTCATTACCGTGACAAGACAAGGCGGCACGGCGTGGCAATGGCACAGTGTTGTATGACGTGACAATGGCATAGTGCTGCACAACTAGTCAAGTAGGACGCGGTGACAAGACGTGACCTTCACCCGCCATCATCAACCGCTACTCGGTCAGAGGCGCCCGACATGTCAGGCGGCGCGCCTTAACTCCATCGACAGCAACACTATATGTAGCTGTAAATACCCTAGATCTTGTATAGGATACAGACAACCATGGGACCACCTGTCGGGCCCCAGGCCACATTGTAACTGCCTCATCCTTGAGCTATAAAAGGATCGAGGCAGCCTCCGGGAAAAGGATTCGATTTGATCTCTGATCCCCCAACGCACACGCGCAAGGCAATACAACACTCACTGTCGTGGACGTAGGGTTTTACGCTCCGGTGGCCCGAACCACGTAAATCCCTGTGTTCGCCATTGTTCTCAAAGCTCGATTGATCTAGGGATGTTAGCCCCTCCAAACAATGAACCTCCGTGGACTGCTCCAGTAGCGGTACCGAGGGAAGTATCGTAGCAAACACTTTGACATTTGGTGTGCCAAGTAGGGGGATTTCACGCTCTCTAGACGACCGAGCATCGCGACCATGGTGAACATCCACTCCATCGCCGGCTCGTCTCGCCCCACTCGCGTCGACTCCAGGGGAGGGACGAGGAGGCTACCACCAGCTCCAGGGTGGGTAGATCTGGCCGGGCAGGTAAGTAGGCGGTTGCCGCCCCCGAGGCAGCCACTGCTGCCACCACACGGCGGCCATCCGCCGCCACGGTGGCAACCACGGCGCCAGTTCCAAGCCTGGAGAGCATGCTGGCTGCAGCACACGCTCTTCTCCACAACCCTCCGGGCGAGGAAGCTCCACCAAAGGTGGTGGAGGAGTGGCACAGAGACGCTGACCACCTCGTCGTCGCCGCCATGAACACAGCCGCCTACAGAAGGCAGCGGGCAGAGCCCTCGCAGGCCCAGTCGCATTCGCCGACAGTAGCCCGCGAGATGGCTACAATGCGCGCGGCGACCATGGCCAGGAAGGCCACAACTGACCTCAGGGTCGAGCTAGACCGCCACTGCCTGAGTGAAGATGGCCACGTCACCATCGAGGAACGGCACGAGAGGCGCCACAACCTTGAGCGCGAGTATGGCACCCCGAGTGCCGTACCAGCGAGACGTGCCGCATAGACCCCAACCTCTCTAGTAGGAGGCAGGGTCTGCATGGTGGTCTGGCCACCCAAGTTCCGGCCTAACCTGCCGGAGAAGTACGACGGGACTGTCAACCTCGTAGAGTTCCTGCAGATGTACTCCACCTCCGTCCTAGCTGCAGGAGGGAATGAGGCCGTCATGGCCAACTACTTGCCGGTGGCACTGGCCGGCACTGCCCGGTCATGGCTCATGAACCTTCCCGGAGGCTCCATATCCTCCTGGGAAGAGTTGTGCTGGCGGTTCACAGCCAACTTCAGGAGTTCCTACACGCGTCCCGGCAGTGAGCTCAACCTCCACACCGTGCATCAGCGCGAGGGGGAGTCGCTGTGATCTTTCATCCAACGGTTCTCCTAGGTCAGAAACACCATCCCTCGCATCTCCAACGCCTCCATCATCGCCTTCTGACAAGACGTTAGAGACAAGAAGATGCTTGAGAAGTTAGCCACGCACGACGTGCAAGAAGTCTCCGAGGTCTTCATCCTGGCGAACAAGTGCGCCAAGGCGGCGGAAGGACGAGACTGGCACTCACGACCCGCCTCCGAGGCGGGGAGTGCTGGTGAAGCTGCTGCTCAGGGCAGCAGCAAGAACAAGAAGAAGGCTGGAGGGAAAAGATATGCCTCTAGCCGTCGCACACACTGTCTCTGCTGCAGCGGCCGGTGGGGCCGTGGCCCGTGCACCGACAAGCGTTCATGACCTCCGTCTGCCGGCGAGGACGGCCAGTGGTGCTCCGTCCACAACTCCAGCCACCACGGTGCTAGCAAGTGCTGTGAGATCAAGAAGCTCGCGAAGCGCTACCGCGAGCAGCAGCAGCGCCAAGATGGCGCACCCTTCCGCCAGCAGGAGGGCAAACAAAAGGTTGACCCTGAGGCTGTAGCTGAGCAAGAGATGAAATATCAAGATGCCAAGCGGGCATTGAAGGCCGTCTACGGTCACTCCTACTCCGACTCCAGTGCTGACAACGAGCATCGCAAGACGCTCCACATGATGTACGGGGGGTTCCTCGGACATCATGCCCAGTGTGCTGTCAAAACCCTGTGAAGGGCAGTGGCAGCGGCTGCTCGAGCCCCCGGGCCGGCACCCCACCACAAGTGGATATTGACGCCGATCAGCTTCGACGCCTCCGACTGCCCCAAGAACATGGCGGGTGCCAGGCAGCTGCCACTCCTCATCGCCCCCACCATCGCCAACGTGAAGCTTTACCACGTGCTGCTCGATGGCGGGGCATCCCTCAGCGTCATCAGCCTTGCAGATTTGAAGAAGCTGCAGATCCCCATGTCCAAGCTCACCCCCTCACGTCCATTCTCGGTGGTGTGCCGGGACCCTATCTGGCCGTGCGGTAGCATCTCCCTCCCGGTGACATTCGAGACGCCTGAGAACTACCGCACGGAAAGCGTCGTCTTTGACGTTGTAGAGGTCAACCTCCCCTTCAATGCCATCATCGGCAGGCCAGCCCTATACCGGTTCATGGCAGTAGCCCACTACGGCTACTTGGTCTTGAAGATGCCGACACCTAGAGGCGTCCTCAAGATCCACAGAGACCGCACTGCCACCGTCTGAGCGCTGGAGAAGCTCCAAGCATTGGCAGCGGTAGAGGAGGCTGCTTCCGGCTACGTTGAAGCTAGCCGGCCGCCTCTAAGCGAGCGCCAGCGAGGGATGACATCTGCACCCCATGTGCAGTCCTCAGACGGTGGGGATGCCACCATCAAAGCCGTCCAGATTGCCCTGGACGCCGCGTAGACCACCTGCATTACGGGGAATCTGGGCGACATATAGGAACTCGCGCTCGTCACCTTCCTTCGGGATAATGTCGACGTGTTTGTATGGAAACTGTCGGAAATGCTCGGGATCCCCATGGAGGTGATTGAGTACCATTTGAATATCTACCACGATGCCAGGCCGGTACAACAGAAGCCTCAGAAGCAATCCATCGAGCGGCAAGACTTCATCCGTGAAAGAATCAAGAAGCTGCTTGACCCCGGCTTCATCCGAGAGGTCCACCATTCACGATGGCTGGCCAACCCTGTTGTCGTCCCCAAGGCTGGCGGGAAACTTTGGATGTGCATCGACTATGCCACTCTCAATAAGGAATGTCCAAAGGATCCATTTCCTCTCCCCCGCATAGACCAAATAGTAGATTCTACATCCGGCCGTGATCTGCTTTGTTTCCTAGACGCTTACTCGGGTTTCCACCAAATACCTATGTCTAGGGAAGATGAAGAGCATACTGCCTTCATAACAGTAGGGGGTCTATTTTGCTATGTATTCGTGCCTTATGGTCTTAAGAATTCCCTTCCCACTTTTGTACGTGCCTTGCATAAAACATTTTTGAATCCCATTCGTGACCTAGTAGAGGTGTAAGTCGATGATGTCATCGTTAATATTAAGTCACATGCTTCTTTGCTCGACAACCTAGCCCTAGTCTTTGACAGGTTGCGTTCGACACGCACGAAGTTGAACCCAGACAAATGCGTCTTCGGGGTCTCTGCCAGAAAGCTACTCGGTTTCCTGGTCTCACACCGGGGAATCGAGGCTAACCCAGAGAAGATTAAGGCAATCGAAATGATGTGGCCACCCGCCCGCATCAAGAACGTACAGAAGCTCATGGGACGCTTGGCTGCGCTTAGTTGGTTTATCTCTAGACTGACTGAGCGAGCTCTTCTGTTCTTCAAGATTCTGCACAGGTCCGGACCTTTTGTATGGATCGAGGAGGCGGACGAGGCGTTCCAGGAGTTGAAGAAGTAGCTCACAATGCTACCAATCATGGTGGCTCTGGAACAAGGCGAGCCCCTCCTCCTCTACACCGCCGCCACAACAGAGGTCGTGTGAATGGTCCTGGTCGCGGAGCGACTGGAACCACCACGACCCCAAGTCCCAGATGAGGTTTCCGCTGCAGATCCGGAGTCCCAGGACTCGGACCTCGCAAGGGAGCCACCAGATGAGGAGCTAGTAAAGTCCCGGCCAGCCGGACCTAACGACCAATGCACATCCGGGTCCCAGCTCTCGGAGTGCAGTCCCGGACCCAGGGGCCCTCGAGTCCCGGACCTCTCCAAGAGGACGCACTGGACCCCTCTGGGAGGGTCCAAACCATCCAGCGTCTGGTCTACTACATCAGCGAGGTCCTCCACGATGCCAAGGCAACATATCTAGAGGTGCACAAGCTTCTCTATGCAGTACTCGTCGCGTCAAGGAATCTGCACCACTACTTCCATGCTCACAAGATTTCAGTGGTCACCTCGTACCCACTAAAATCCGTCCTCCACAGCCCCAACGCGACCGACAACGTCGCAAAGTGGACTGCCGAGCTAGCGGAGTTTGAGCTAGACTTCTTGCCGTGCCATGCGGTTAAGAGTCAGGCGCTAGCTGACTTTGTGGTAGAGTGTACACCATCACCGTGCCACCCAGGGGGCCAAGACATTGGTGGGCCAGAGCCAGAGCTCCGGTCTTCACCCGGCCTCACTGGACACACTTCTTCGATGGCTCCTCGCGCAAGCAAGGTGCCGGAGCGGGAGTACTGCTCCTCACCTCGACTGAGGAGCAGTTCAAGTACTTGGTGCGGCTTGACTTCAAGGCAACCAACAACATGGCAGAGTATTAGGCTCTCATCTTCGGGTTGAAGACCGTGCTGTCCCTCGATGTCAAGTAGTTGTTGGTCAAGGTTGATTCTCATCGAATCGTCAAGCAAGTCAAGGGAGAGTGCTGCTGCAACGATCCTCAACTTGCAGCCTACCTCCTCCAAGTCTAGAAGCTAGAAAAAACTTCCAAGTCTTGGACCTGTGACATGTCCCCCTCGCAAACAACCCAATCGTCGATGGCCTGTCAACGAAAGCTTCCACCTGGGCACCGGTGCCTGAGGGAGTCTTCAAAAAGAAGTTGCTGCGACCTACCGCCTTGCCTGACGAACCAGGCGAAGGGGGGGGGGGGGGAGATCACCTCCTCGAAGCTGGCGGTCCCGGTGGCCTTGCTACCATGGAGCCCACCAAGGATCGTAAGCGTCACCAGAGACTCGTGCAACCCGACGCTCAAGATCCAGAAGATCAAGTAGCTCACGACGCATGGATCACGGAGGTCCGGGGCTACTTGAAAGACAATATCCTTCCCGATGAACATGCATCCGCTGAACGGATCGTTCGCTTGGCTAAGAGATACACACTGGTAGAGGGGGATCCCTACCGGCGTGGCGCCAATGGCGTCCTATTGTGGTGCATAACCCGAAAAGAGGGCTGCGACTTGCTTGCACAGATCCTAGGATGCGAGTGTGGAAACCATGCATCTTCCCGCACGTTGGTCGGTAATGCCTTCCGGCATGGCTTTTACTGGCCGACAGCTTTCAAGGATGCCGTTGAGCTGGTCAAGAGATGGAAGGCGTGCCAGTTCCACGCCAATCAGATCCACACACCAACGCAGACGCTGCAGATGATCCCGTCCTCATGGCCCTTCGCTGCATGGGGACTGGACATCCTGGGGCTATTCCCCTATTCCGTTGGAGGGTACCAATACCTCTACGTCGCCGTAGACAAGTTCACCAAGTGGACGGAAGCCGCCCCTGTAGTGACAATCAACAAGCAGTCAACAGTCAAGTTAATCAGGTTAATCATCTGCCGCTTCAGGGTCCCGAACAAACTCATCACTGACAACGGGACCTAGTTCACTAGTGCAGTGTTTTAAGAGTACTGCGAAGACCTCGGCATCCAAGTTTGCTGCATTTCTGTTGCTCATCCAGAGAGCAAAGGTCAAGTCGAGAGGGCAAACGCTGAGATACTCAGGGGACTCAAGACACACACCTACAACTGCTTGAAGAAGCATGGTGCCAATTGGGTAGAAGAGATACCGTGCCCCCGTGGGCAAGCCGGATGTCCCTCAGCCGAGCGACAGGGGAAATGCACTTCTTCCTGGTGTATGGGGCTGAGGCCGTCCTCCCCCCAAAGATCACCATGGGCTCCCCCCGTGTCCAGGCATACGATGAAGCCACAGAGGACCAGCTCTGAAATAGTAGCCACCCGAAGTAGAGGGAATCAAACCTTGCCCAGTCGATGCTCAAGTGGCCCAAAGAAGCAATCAGAAAAGGGAAGAGCGTGTTCTTAAGGAACCACACTCAAAGGTAATGTTTACTTTAGAAAATCATTCCGATCTCCCCCAGATGAACCATATAGCCAAGAGAAACCATGAACCAGAATAGAAGAGCTTACCCCACCCATGAGTAAATATTTCATAGTAGCCTCATTAGACCGTAGATCTCCCTTGGTATATCCAGACAATGTGTGAAGATATCATAATAGAAGGTAGCAAGCAGCTGCTTGAAACGCACGATACCGCCAGTCGCTTCGGCGCTATCACCAACGGTTCATGCGGAGTAGACAACTCGAGGTGGGCGACCTGGTGCATCGGCGAATACTTTCTCGTAAAGGGGCGAACAAACTCTCCCCTTGCTAGGAGGGTACCTTCCGAGTGACACAAGTATGCCACTCCATGTTCGTCCGCCTGGCCACGGAGGATGGGGTACCACTACCCAGTCCATGGAACATAGAGCACCTCAGTAAGTTATATCCTTAGCGCAGCGGTAGGGCTCTTTTTTCTCTGTTAGGGTGTCATGGAGTCTAGAAGCAGCGCTAGGAACAGCTAAGCTCCGGAGGAGTCCTGCTACTCCTGTTATCTGGAGTGGGTCGCTGCCTTCTTGTAAAGCCTGTCTCCTCCTATGAATTAACCTGATATGAGAAAAATCTATCCTACCCTATCTGTGCTCTGCCTCCCATCTCCTTACTTTACAGTTTATGCCTACTATTGCATATCAATTGTCTCATGGCATGTCCGTAGGTCATCCTACCTACTTGTTCCGAGTCTCGTGGCGCTAGAAGGTCCCCTCTCTGAAAGGTTAATGCCCGTGGGAGGTCCAGGGCATGCAGATTGCTTAGCCTGGTTCCGTACCCTAAGCCTGTGCGCTCTTCCTCCCCAGCGCTACAACTGAGTACATGGGGGTCCGATGGCACACAATTATGGACAAGGGAGTAACCGGACCCGAGCATCGCCTCTTTTATTTTCGTGCTTGCTTTCCATACCGCTCCTGCTGTATGGCCAGTCACTTTTCCTTGCGCTTATCCATAGTTGGAGCTGTGCTATCTTTCTGCAGGCGGGCCCACATGAGGTATTTGTGGTGTACCCGGGGTCTTTTGGTTATTCCCTTCCTCGGGGGCCTTATGGCGCCGAACGGTCCCTCCCCTGAAAAGCTAATGCCAGCGGGAGGTCCAGGGTGTGCAGCTTGCTTAGCCTGGTTCCGTATCCTAAGCATGCACACTCTACCTCTCCAACACTGTAGCTAAGTACCGGGAAGCCGGACAGCTCATACCCCTGAGCAAAGTAGTAACCATAACCCGGATGCTCTCACCGCATTACCCAAGCTCCACAGCTCGGCTAAGGACCGTAAGCCACAGCGAGACTAGTAGCAGGGAATTGTGACCGATGAGCACGAATTACTCCTTTCCTCTGCATGTATGTGCAGGTCCGAACAGGTTCTGGCATCCCGGACCTCCCAGGGGGTCCGTTGCCGATGTCCTGCCTCAGCCTTCTGCTTGGTAGGTGCGCCCAACCTAAGGGCACACCTACCAGGGGGCCATCACAATGAAAGGCGACAAGCAAGGACTTGGAGCTCCGACTACAACGAGCTAACGACTGCGCCGAAGCTCCTTCGGGCCCTTACACTGCTAAGGACCCGGAAAGACAAGCTAAACATCATCGTCGGAGCTTCTTCGGGTCCTTACGCTGCTAAGGACACGGAGGGACAAGCTCATGACATCAGCAAAAGAGCTAGTCACTTGGGCTAAGTTGCTCCGGGCCCTTGCACTGCCAAGGACCCAAAGACATACATCAACAACAACAGACATAAAGCCTTCAACAAGTTTTTATTCAAGATAAAAGTTGGCGAGCACACAAGGCAGCAGAAGCGCTAGAAGACTATTGGCACTGGAACCTAGCAGCTACGAGCTTGGTGGCTCCCTCTGCAGTGGACTTGGCCGCCTCCGTCGTCTCTGCAATGGGGCCCTGCACCACTGGCTCGAGGGAGACACTGGAGTCCCAGCTCCGGAAGCATGTGAGCACATGCTCCGCCACCAGCTGAGCCAGGTCCTTGCCTTTGGCTTCCAGGTCCTCCCCGACGACGCCCTCCAACGCAAGCAGCTTGGCCCCGGTCGAGTCTAGAGCAGGGAGCACCTGGCTTACCTCCTGCACCGAACCACCGGAGCGCAAGGGACTGAAGCCGAAGGGCTCCAGCGCCGTCTCCACGCGACCGAGGAAGTCCCAGACTTTCTCTGCCTCGAAGGCACGAGAAGCCCAGAGCTCCTCCACTGTCTTGGCGGTGACGGCTAGGTCCTTGCTCGCCAGCTTTTGCTCCCTGGCGGCCAGCTCTTCCTCCTTGGCAGCCAGCTCCGCAGCTCGGCGATCCAGGGAGGCCTCTTTGGACGTGGCAGCAAGCTCGCGCTCACGGATTCCCTGGAGTTGCTTCTCCAAGTGCTCCCGTGCCCCCTCGTAGGCTGCCTCGCAGATGGAGAGATCCCTCTCCTTCGCCTGCACCTCCTGCTCCCACCGGGCGAGGATCTCCCGTGCCTCCGACAGAGCTTTGGTGCTGGCATCCGCTGCAGCATGGAGCTTCTTGGCTTCATCCAGGAGGTTCTGAGCCATCCTGTTCAACCTCCCAACTGCGGCCCGCTCCAAGTCGAGGGTCTCCTGCATCACCTCCAGCCACTCCTCCCTCGCCCACGCCTTCTCCTGGGCAGACTAGGTCCGCTCCTTCAGCAGCTCGCCCCAGTCTCGGAGGCGCTCCCGCTCTGCCCTCAGCACGGCCCACTCCGGCCAAGCACCTCCTTCACTTTCTCTAGGCCATAGTATGCCACCTTCATGGCCTTGGAGAGTGGAACTGCCTCTGGCATCTGCAGAAGAGGGACCACCGTAGCTTCCACGGGCTCTTCCTCCTTCGGCGGAGCAACCATCGCACTAGCCTGAGGGGAAGAAGGAGGGCTTACAGCTTGCCTAAGAGCCGCCGCGCCGCCGCCAGGGACGTCTGCGTCCATCGGCCGGCTGGTCTCGGGGGCCCAAGAGTCAGCATCCCGAGCCGGTCCAGGCGCTGGCTCCAACGCTAGCGCCGGTGCTGAGCCTCCGGAAGCGCCAACGGTGAAGGGGCTCTGGCCCCTGGGATGCTGCGAAGGAGGAGTCGCACTCTGCGGAGAAGCCCTGCGAGAAAAGAGCTGAAGTCAATCACACGAGCAAAGAGCTCTACACAACAACCTATCCTAAGGCCTGCGTCATACCTAGGTGCCTGGTAGTTCCAAGACGTGCGAAGCTTCTTGTGCGAGGCGCTGGAACCATTCGCCCCCGCCGGCTTCGGAGTAGGAGGTGCGTCAGGGCTTTCCTCACTGCCGGCCTCGGGGACGGAGGCGCGTCTGGAGTCAGAGCTGCCCCCGCCGGCTTTGGAGCCGGCGGCGCCCCAGGAGCCTTTATCGCTGCCGGCGGCGCGTCGGGAGCCTTCCTCACCATTGGCTTCAGAGCCGGAGGTGCATCAGAAGTCTTCTTCGCTGCCGGCGGCACGTCAGGAACCCTCTTTGGAGCCGCGGCAACATCGGGCGTCCTCCTTGCAATCGCCAAAGCTGCCTCGTCTGTAGCACTCCTAGAGTAGCCGTCGACACTGGCCGCTGAGCTCGATGCGGGACCGCGGGCATCCTGAGGTCCCTCTGCTCTGGGCTTCGAGACGAAGCTCCCGTCGGGGCGAACCAGCCTCCTCTTCAGCTTCTTGCTCGACTCTGCCGTGCCCTTGGGCCGCACCGCGAGTATGGGTCCGCCGGTCGACACCCACCCCTTCCCTTTGTCAAGGGGCGGGTTCGGCACAGGAGCTGTATGATCGCTGGCGCCGCTTCCTCTGGAGATCTGCACGCCGCAGGAGGCGTCTCTGACCTGCCGCACGGCAATGTCGATGTTGTCTAGTGTTGGCAGCTCCCTCAGCAACCTCGACCTTTCTGCCTGATTGAGGCAGACCGGCAAGCAGCTCGCCGGCGTGTTGATTAAGTCGTCGGAGGTTGGGTCGGGAGTCAGATTCAGCAGCATAAGATTTAGCATCTCCCGGGGTGATATCATTGCCCCCGCTGTACAACCAGGCTGGCTGGGAACACTGCAGGAGAGGAGCGACGCGGCACGACAGGAAGCTGGCCAGGACCATCAACGACGCCAGGCCCTTCGGCGCCAGATACCTGATCTTCGCAATCACCGGCTTGTAGGCATCCTGCAGGTCGGGAACCTCATCTCCGACAGGATCTTCGCTAACTGGGGCTAGCTCGGCAGCTCCTGGAGGTCGTGGACATCCATCCGAGCAATCACACAGTCCTCCCTCTAGTTCTCCCACTTGCCGGAGGAGAAGGGTGCGATGTACGTGGTGGAGTTCTTCCCTTGATGCTAAAATTGAAAGTGCATCTAGGTGATCCCCGTGGGTTTTGGATGATTGATGACGGCAATTAAGATACTAATGAGCTTTAATGAGTATGAGCACAGGTATTTGAGATTAGAATAAATGTGGAGTCCCTCAAAAAGCAAAAAGAAAAAGAAGAAGATGTCAAGTCGGCCCGGACCACCCGCTCATTCACGGGGCCGTGCCGCTCGCCCGAGGACCTCGTCAGGTGGTGCCGTGCGATGCGGCACCCAACAGCTCACGGGTCGAGGAAACATCATATTGCATAAATCTGTTTTGGGAAAGTGTACAAAAGTATTTTACAAATACTTATCTCAAAATAATACTACAGCGGAAGACTACAACTCTCATGACTCATTTCTAGCTTAGCAACAAAGAAATGGTCCAGCTCGCGGACGTTTCTTACTAGCAACACGAAGAACAAACCGCAGAGGCGAGAATGCTCTTGAGTAACCACTCGGAGGTTTCCGAGTCTCATCGGCATCCCTTCTCATAAACATGAAGCCAATACCTGCAAAACCACTAGGATAACATCCGTGAGCATAAAGCTCAGCAAGACTTAACCGTACAACCTAATCATGAAACTCTACATGAGGGTATAACAAAAAGTAGGATGGCATAATGCATAATAAACTCACCTAATTGTGAATTCCTTACTTTCAAGTGTTATTAGCAGCAATTTAAGAATGACCTTGGGCACGCCACATCGGAAGTCCACAATCAAACAAGAAACACTTTCCCCCGATGTAATTTGCTTACGGTGTAAACGAATCGAGTTTGCACTAGCCTATTCATACAAAGTATCATCACAATGCTAGTATCAACTTCAAACCAACGTGATTAGTTCCTTTCTCATGCAAGTTATTACTACGTCACGACTGTGAGAACAAGTATGCTCGATACTTTTCCGCGAGCGACGGTGATTCGAATCAATAACACCCGGACTACACGACACGTATGCCCGTACTCTACGTTGCCTACCGCAACCATCACTGACGTCATACGTGGCAGCCTTTCCCCCGTTTCACCCACGTTGAATCGATCAAATCGCCCTGTACAGTAGCCACTCTCATGGTGCACCTACCGACATGAGGTGCCATAAGAATGTTACCCACATACTGCACACCGGCCCTCTCGCCTGAGGCGACCCGAAAAGGCTCAAAGCAAGCTTCCCAAGGTACATCGGTTTACTGGGTCCCATATAGCCAGCATGAGTCCGGCACACAACTCAAACTTGCTCAACAGGGCCGCATATGGATCGGTCCTTGACCAACACGGACAGGTCTATAGCACCCAAGCCCCTTTGTCCTGCTGCCCTTACAACCTGCCGGTCTCAACTTTAACTTGCTAACAATTTTCTGAACCAATACCATATGCCCCTGTTGTCCTGATCATGCAAGTAGCATATCACCACTCGACTTCTACTGAACCTTACTTAAGTATGGCAGTTCTACACGATGTAAAGACACATACCCAATACTCCATGGGTTTATTTGTTCATGCAAGAGGAGTATCAAATCACCTAGACCTAATGCACAATTCATATCTTAACCAAAAGAGTGAATAGAAGTAAAAACTTAAAAGTGGTTAAATGCAAACGGAGCTTGCCTGTTTTGCAGGGTAGTAGTATATAAGCAGTTAGTGATCCTTGCTGATCAGCCCTTGATTCTCCGGAGTTTGATCCACTTCAATGAATCGCTCCTTCGAATCCCCTTCGTTGTGAATCCTATTGAAATGTATATGCACAGATTTTATAATGTAATTTGGAGAATTAAAGACTTGTTTTCTTAAGAACAGAGGCTGTGTGGAAATGCCAAGAATGGCTTGGTTTGCCTCTGTTGTGCAAAGAAATAGGAATGAACTAAATTTGTCTTAGTGTTGTAGTTTATAACTAACTTTCCTAATGAACATAAGAATGAGCTGAAAAGATTTGGACATAACTCAAGATACTGATCTCCAATGACTTCGAAATTTTTACAGGAAGTCATAGACTGCACAGAGACTTAGCTTGCCAAATTGCAGCTGATGTGAAGAAAAATTGTGTTCTCCATAATTCCTACAATGACTATTATGTATCTCCCAATATACATAAGTATGGAGAACAAGAACAGGGAGATCTAAGGCCCAACTTGAGCTGATAATTTTACATGTGAGTTCCTGGTCACATGAAAGTATTTTGATCCAAAATTGAGACCTTTTACTTGAGTAGTTCCTCCAGTACAATTCCTTAAGCATTTCTACTCAAACGAATTTATTCTGGAGTAATGTGCATTTTAATGCTCAATTCAGTGAACTACAATTTCAAGTATTCAGAGATCTTATGAATTCGCCAATTCAGTTTGAATTTGGCATTGCAAATTTGAATTCGGTTTTGAATTTGAAAATGCTTCTCTTAAACTCCTTTTTAGCCCACTCTAAAATGAAAAGTTTGTCACCCTAGTTTCCTCCATTAAAAACTATTATGGCTGCAAAAGTATTAAAAGGTTTGGCCACAATTTGTGGTGAACTTTGAATTTGGAAATCTTATTTTTAACTTTCATGCAATAAGTGTTTAAGTCCATATTGGTTCAACACATTCAAGTGAGCCTCTTTTTGGATAGACATCCATGAAACACTTTGCGTGATGAAAAGTTTTAGCAAGTCCCATTTTTCATGAATTTGCAAACGCTAGAATTCAAACTTAGGTTTATTCACATACATTTTTGGGACTTTTACATTCCCCCCCTTAAAAGAATCTCGTCCCGAGATTACAAAAGAAGAACGAGACAGGAGAGGTAATTACAAACTGTACAAAAATAAAAGTTAAGGATAATTGGTGCGGAGGTAATCTTCGCTTTCCCACGTCGCCTCTTCTGCGGTATGATTACTCCATAGCACCTTGAAAAATTTTATCGTCCGGTTCCGGGTTACCCGGGTCTTTTCATTCATAATCTGAACCGGTCGCTCGGTGTAGGTAAGATCCATTTCAACTCGTCGATTTCTTCGGTGCGGACAGCAGCGGTAAATTTGAGGCACTTCCGCAGCTGTGACACATGAAATATATCATGAACACCCGCAAGACTTTCCGGTAGTTCCAGCCGGTAGGCTACGGGTCCGCACTTCTCTGTGATAGCAAATGGACCTAAAATGGGGAGCGAGTTTCCCCTTTACACCGAACCGGTGAATTCCCTTCATCGGAGATACACGAAGGTAAACGTGCTATCCGACGTCAAACTGCAATGGCCTACTCTGTAACACCCTCAAATTCATTTCCATGCATTGCATACATTTTTCATGTAGAGAAACATTATAAAAGAAGTAGAAATGGAGAAAGAACTATAGAAATGGGGAAATAACTATAGAAATGGAGAAAGAACCATAGAAATGGAGAAAAGAACCATAGAAATGGAGAAAAGAACCATAGAAATGGAGGAAGGAACCATGGAAATGGAGAAGGAACCATAGAAATGGAGGAAGGAACCATAGAATGGAGGAAAAACCACAGAAATGGAGAACGGAATATAGAAATGGAGAATGGGGCATAAAAATGGAGAAGGGCAATGTAGAAATGGAGAATGGGACATAGAAATGGAGAGGGGAATGTAGAAATGGAGAATGGGACATATAAATGGAGAGGAGAATGTAGAAATAGAGAATGGGACATAGAAATGGAGAGGGGAATGGAGAAATGGAATAAGTGACATAGAAATGACGAGGAATGGGAAAAAGATAGCTGAAACGAGTCATTCCCAAATTTTCCCAAATTTCCTCCAAAATTTCTAAAATCCCCAATTCCTAAAAAGGGGAATTTTCCCCACATTTTGGGGATAAAATCCCCAAGGCTGCCGCACCACAAGAGATAAGTTTGTTAAGATCTAAAAAAAATTGAATAAGACTCTTATTTGAGCTCCAATTGGAGTAGGACTCTCCCTCCCCCCATTATAAATATAACCCCCACCCCCTTGGCCGACCCCTCTCTCTTTTGGATGTCCCCCCTGCTGCTAAGCCCCCTTCCTTGCTTCCATGTAGCCAAGTCCCCCCCCCCCCTTGCCAGAATTTGGCCGCCGTCGAGCCCCGTCATTCCTCGCCGTCGCCGGAGAAGAAGCCCGACGATCTGTCCTGCCCTAATCTTCCATAGAAAAATTCCCCACTGCTTCCATTGCAAGGAGGAAGGCCTTGCCACAAAAAGTAAGTGAGGTAGGTCCCCATTACCCATCTTACAACGTCGCCGCTGTTTCTACGCATCCGTTTTCTTCGCCCCCTTCGAGCAGAAATTTTGCGTGTGTACAGATCGTGTTTTGATCGATTTTTGACGGTGGAACTGATCTAGATCTTGTGCCAAGATCATCACCACGTCCGCACTTGATCCCTACACTCTTGTTCATCATAAAACACCATGAAAGCCCATTAAAACATGCAAGAACACGTACAAACTGGTTTAATAAAACAACACTATAGGATTTGCATTCATCTACCCCATTGCATATTGAATAAAGTTTGTGCATGATGTTTGATTGCTGTAAATTTTGTATGTGCATGGTCGTGAGTAGAAGGACAAGCTCAAGAAGCCATCTATGAAGAACTGCAGTACCAAGACTTCGAGACGCTTGAGCAACAAAAGCCACGAGAGCAAGGCAAGTGCCCCTTGAGCATATTGATCCCATGTTTTGAAGCTGTTTTGTTTGCGAAAACTTGTATGCTTGAGTCAACTTGAAGGGACACCCTTTTATAGGAGTTTACTAGTTCTGTTAACCATCCTTGTCATCGGGAGAGTTGATGAGTCGGGTATGGTCATTTTTCCTTTTTGCTTCGCTTAATTCATGAGATACGGGAAGCTGAACTAAAACATGTCTAGCTACTGCACTCATATGAATAATGATGATGAGATATTGATGATGTTAATGGGCTAGGAATCACGGAGATCTAGGCAAGCTTGGTTCGTGAATGTTGCTGGATGAGATGGTGGTACTTGCCGTAGATCTAAGGACCGGTTGGTGCGAGAATATGCCAGGAAAACAGTGCCACCATGCACAAGGCCAAGTATGGGTGCGGCTTAGCTGATTAATTAGGTGTGTTGCTAGCTTGTTATGGACCGTGGATGGCGCGGGGAATGGGAGTCGAGGAGGACTGCCCTGGGAATTGCATGGCACAAGAGGGGGCCCGTGGGTGGGAGAATGGCGATTCGAGCCTGTCGGTGAAACCTCAGTGAGTTCATACATCTAGTAGCCCCTTTGTAAAGTCTATTTTGTGATCTCTTGGCCATACACCGACGGTTGTGTACTGGTATAATGGAGGTTCTGCAGTCATCGACGGGTGACGAAATCACGAACTTGTGGATAAAGTGGTGTCACCTCTACAGAGTATAAAACTATCATGATAGCCGTGCTTCCGGTCACAAGCACCTGGCCAACTTCCATGATTAGAGGGAAAACTTGGGATGTTTATTCGGTATGGTTATGGTATGGTCATTGGGATTGGTTTTGGGACTGTTTTGAGTCATAACAATGAGTTTGGTTTCGGTTATATGAATATGAGATGGTTATGGATGTTTATGAGCATGAGATGAACTTGAGAAAGATTAATGGCTGGTTGAGACTTGATAAATGGTGAATTATGATGAGAGAATGTTGCTGATTTACTTGGATATATTGAGATTTAACTCACCTTGAAATAGTTTCTGTTTTTACCTTGTTTGTGAAATAAAATTAGCTTGCTACAATGAGTCTTTTTGTTTCCTACCTTGTTGTAAGCTACATGTCATACTTTTCCCGCACTTGCTGAGTACGACATGTACTCACCCTTGCATTACCATATAAACATCAGCTACAGTAGATGAGTACTTCGAGGACCATGTGGAGTACTAGGCGTGCGAACTACCGTCAACATGCCTGTGGAGTTGAAGTTGGAGCCTGCTGTCGTTATTGATTTTCTCTGTCGTTTAGAGTCTTCCGCGGCAAGAATAAGTTAGAGATTCATGAGTGATACTTTGAGTCATTGTAATAAAGTACTTAAACACTATTTATTCGTGGTTATATTCTGAATTCAGTTTGTGGATTACATGTGTATGTGTGATGAATATCCTGGGCACACATATGCATTCACTAGGTTCTATTTTCGGAACCGGGTGTCACATACGCCTTTGATCAGCGTAGCTCTTCTGTCGGGATTGTGCAGCCTTCAAATTTTATTGTATCAACCGAACTCGATCTTCGGCTTCGTTCACAAGATCAACCCCGAACAGTACTCTTTCGCCGGACTCACACCAATTCAGCGGTGTGCGACACTTCTGGCCATAGAGAGCTTCATACGGTGCCATTTTATAGTCACTTGATACTCATTGTTGTATGAAAACTCCGCCAACGGTAAGTGATCATCCCAATTCTTACCGTGGTGGATGGAACATGCTCTCAACATATCTTCCAGCACTTGATTCACTCTCTCAGTTTGTCCATCGGTTTGGGGGTGATATGCGGAGCTTCTAATCAGCTTGGTGCCCAACGAGGCGTGCAGCTGCTCCCAAAAACGAGCAACAAACAGCGCACCCCAATCTGAAATGATAGTCTTCGGGACACCATGTGAACATATAATTCTTGAGATGTATAACTCCGCATATTGCTTGGCTCGATAATGAGTGTTCACCAGTATGAAATGAGCTGATTTCGTCAACCGGTCGATGATCACCCATATCGAGTCATGCTTCCGGGATGTGAGCGGTAATCCGACGATGAAATCCATACTCTTATCCTCCCACTTCCACGCCGATATCTTCAGTGGTTGTAGCGGTCCGGCCTTCCGCATATGATCAGCCTTGACCTGTCTACAAGTATCACACTCAGATACGTACTTGGCAATTTCCCTCTTCATCCGCGTCCACCAAAATTTCTGTTTTAAATCTTGGTACATCTTGTTACTGCCGGGATGAATGGAAAACTTCAACAGGTGGGCTTCATCCAAGATCTTCTTCCGGAGTTTCATGTTACGTGGTACCACGATACGGTCGTTAAACCATATCGTACCGTCATTATCCTTCTGGAAACACTTCACCTCTCCGTTGTCTAGTCTTCTCCATATGTGAGACATACCCCTGTCTCTTCTTTGATCCTCAACAATCACTTCACGGATTGTTAGAATAAGAGCAATATTATAAAGCGCTCCATACGGAATGACACGGAGACTCGGTTCTTCATCATCTAACTCAGCAATCACCAAGTTGTGAACGTGGGCTTTCCGACTAAGCGCGTCGGCAACCACGTTTGCTTTTTCCGGATGGGAGTGGATCTCGATTTCATAATCTTTTATGAGCTCCAACCATCTCTGTTGTCTCATATTCAGCTCCTTCTGCGTGAAAATATACTTCAAGCTTTTATGGTCGGTGTAGAGGTGAACAAGATTACCAAGCAAATAATGCCTCCACATGTTTAACACCAACACCACAGCAGCAAGCTCGAGATCATGAGTTGGATAATGCTGCTCGTGGTTTCACAGTTGACGAGACCCATAAGCGACTACACGCCCTTCTTGCATAAGAACACAGCCAAGACCGATGCCGGATGCATAACAATAGACATCAAATGGCTTCGTCGTGTCCGGCTGAGCAAGAACTGGAGCTGTTGTGAGATGTTTTACCAAAGTCTTGAATGCGGCTTCACATGCTGCATTCCACATGTATTTCATGCCCTTTTTCAGCAGCTCTGTCATTGGTTTAGCAATTTTTGAGAAGCTTGGAATGAACCTCCGATAATACCCCGCTAAACCTAGGAAACTTTGGACCTCGTGGACTGATTTAGGAGATTCCCATTTCAGCACTTGTTCAATTTTGCTGGGGTCCACAGCAATGCCCTCTGCTAAAATAATATTGCCTAGAAAAGGCACTTGATCAATCCAGAACTCACACTTGCTGAACTTGGCGTATAATTTGTGCTCCCTCAACCGTTGTAGAACGATATGTAGATGTTCAGCGTGCTCTTCTTCTGATTTAGAGTAAACCAAGATGTCATCGATGAATACCACGAAAAACTTGTCTAATTCCGGCATGAATACAGAATTCATCAAGTACATGAAGTGTGCCGGATCGTTGGTTAACCCAAACGACATGACGAGGTACTCATAGAGTCTGTATCTCGTCGAGAAAGCTGTCTTCGGTATGTCCTCCGGTCGGATCTTGATTTGATGATAGCCTGACCGAAGATCCATCTTCAAAAGTACCTTTGCACCAACAAGTTGATCGAACAAGATGTCGATGCGGGGCAAGGGATACTTGTTCTTTATAGTGACAGCATTTAGAGGACGATAATCAACACATAACCTCAGTGTTTCGTCCTTCTTCTTAACGAACAGCGCAGAGCAACCCCAAGGTGAAGAACTTGGTCGTATGAAACCCTTGCTCATGAGTTCATTTAGCTGCTCTTTCAACTCTTCTAGCTCGTTAGGTGCCATCTTGTAAGGCCTTCTTGAAATAGGTGTTGTTCCCAGCGCCAGTTCAATCTTGAACTCGACGTCCCGTTCGGGCGGCATGCCCGGTAAATCCTCGGGAAACACATTAGGATAATTACGTACCACCGGAATATCTTCAAGTTTAATCGCTTCCGTGTGGTAGGCCTCTGCCATTTCTCGATCTTTGCTGTCTAAAAAGAGCGTGTGCTGTCCGTGAATCGGCGAGTCAATCTGGACAGTCCGGTTACCGATATTGAGAACAGCACCGTGATGATTTAACCAAGACATCCCCAATATTATGTCTATCTTCTGCCCATCCAACATAATCAGCGATGTTGGGTATATTTTTACTCCCAAACATAAAGCTGCTCGGGACACAATCTGATTAGCAGAGATATTTCCTCTTGGTGAACATATAAGATAACTCGTTGTGGGAGTATTGGTGGATAATTGGTGCTGATCCATGCATGTTTTGCTTATAAAATTATGGGTTGCATCAAAAAGTATGAGCACGGGCACGTCTTTGAGAGTAAACATGCCCGCTAACACCAGTGCTCCCTCCGGGACATCCTCAATAGCAAGATGTTGCACACACCTGGATTGCAATGCTGTTATATTTACTTGAGCATGTGGCGGCATACCACCTGATGATGATGGTTGTCCGCTGTTCAACAACTTCTCCCGGCATTCTCGCATAAAATGCCCGAAACAGTGGCAATAAGAACACGGATGCTTCCCCGGTTCTTCTCTGACTTGCGGTTGAGAAGTTGATGTACTTGGCTGCAGCAATGATGCACCAGAAATCAATCGTTGCTGCGGCTGTGGTGGTGCTTCAAGACATGATTCTGGATCAGGAAATCTGTACTGAGTTGATCTTACTGGTGATTGCCATAGTTCATCGGATGGTGTGCGATACACCACACGGTATTTATGAGAAACAATGGGTGTGTCTTCTTGCACCTCATCCCGGTCCCTCTTCTCTTCTAGACACTCAAGTGTCACTTGTTCTTGCAGCAGGGCAGCACTGATCAACTCAGTGTAATTGCCTTGATTGAACAAGGCCAACCTATCCTTTAATATGGCACTCAGGCCATGGAAAAAGTAGTCACACCTTGCAGCTTCGCTCGTCGCATAGTCGGGAGCATATTGTGCCAAATGGTTAAACCGTTTAATATAATCAAGGACACTCATGCCCCCCTGCTTCAAGTTCCTGAATTCTTGCTGCTGGGCCTTGATAAAACCCATAGGAATGTGACGAGCACGGAATGCTTTACGAAACTCTGTCCATTCCACTTGCTGGCCTTCCAGAATGGTGGCGAGATAGGTGAACCACCAATTTCCGGCGGCTCCATGGAGCTGTTGAGATGCAAATAAAGTCTTCTGATAATCATCGCACTCGAACACTCTAAACTTGGACTCTATAACCTGAAGCCACTGATCAGCTTCCACTGGGTCATTAGCTTCCATGAAAATTGGCGGTTGAGTCGCCAAGAAGTCCAAATAGGCGTTTCGAGGTGGAACGACCTGTGGTGTACGTTGGAGCATGCCTTGTTGTACCAAGGCTTGGAGTAGCCTTGTGTTCTCCTGATTCGACTCGACCATCTGAGCCATGACATCCGCCCATACCATTGATGGTGGTGCCCGCGGTGGAGTCAAGTCATCGCCGTCTCGGCGAGAACCTTCAGCCCTACTCGGAGAACGAGTACGCACCATACTGCAAAAAGATAATTCTGAGGGGAGTAAAAACTCGATCTCAGCAGTATGTGGAAGTATGTAAAACATGAACATGCTAAAACTTTATGAAAGCATAACAAAAATTCATGTTTACATATCTTCCTAAAGCAAACATAATCAGTCCCCTATTCTGTACAGAACAGACCTTTCTGTACTTAACCCAGATTTTGATCCGGTTAACAGCATTTTCAAATCTCAAGTTGAATACCAAAGTTAAATTTAACTTCAGTATCTTTCCAACGAGTACTCATATTCCCCTATCTCATTTCTGCATCAAAAGTTATGATTTCTCAAAGTTGACAGAATTTCTGGATAAAATTTGCCAGCATCTCCTCTGAATGTGGCTGTTCTTATCACAGTTGTACATCAAAATATAGTACAATTTTGAACAAACTATGAGCTACAAAATTGTTGAAAATTTCATAAACTTTCCAACGGTGTATCATATGACTCTTAGGGGTTTCTCTACAGAAAGTTATGGCTAATTTACAGAAACATCCAGAGATATTTGCAGCTGTCCTGTTTTCTGAACAGTTTGTATTCAACTGGACATTCAACCAATTTGGCTTCTGATTTTTCTCTGGAGGTCTACAGAGACGTTATAGATCACTTAAAAAACTTTCCATAACTGTATCATACACCTGCATTGGGTAAAACTACTCAGAGTTATGCTCTATCAAAGTCCAGAAAAAATTTCTGCCAGAACAGAGCACTCTGTTTTTGGATCAAATGAAGCCTAGCAAGTCTCTTCTTTGAAGCTTAGTTCAAATGAAGAGCTCAGTAACTAACATGTTCTATACAACTTCCATTTTTAGTTGAAAGTTAGTCATGAATGATTTCTTCATAGGAAAGAAAACTATCAAGTGTAGTACGGTGACGATGCACCGTAAGACATATGACGGTACTATGTTGCCTCACAAAAGAAAAACCTAACGGATTACACCGGCATATACGTATTCTTAGGTGGCACTAAGAACGGTCACTCGCAAACGTGTTCTACTCGGACTACGGTTTTCGTGGTTAGTACCTGCATAAACCACAACAATCATCAGGCCGGTCCCAATACAGTTCATACACTCGTCCGTCATCACTCGCACGGATGTTCTCAAGCCAAACACGCCTTGAGCTACATGTTCAAGTTAATAACCACGTGACGGGGTCTCCCATACTTTCCCATAGCACACCAGGGAAGGGCGTTGCTCAAATATCCCAAACGACATGAAGAGTCGTAGAGGATACCCAAGCTGGCCGGGTTACCTGCCACCGGTGAGGCTCCACCCTTCAGCTTGTGCGCACTGGTGGACAGCGCTTACATGCACCCCCAAGACATGAAAAGTCCCGAGATGCATGATTTTCCGACATAGACAGATTAGTTAGGTTGCCACCTTCATAATATGCCAATATACTAGTCCTTATGTGGGCCTAGTACTGTTATCTCACCGTATCCTAAGTTCTTATCATAATATGATCCTCAATCCATGCGCTATTCCCAGCGCAGCTCTGATACTACGCTGTCGAGTCGGCCCGGACCACCCGCTCATTCACAGGGCAGTGCCGCTCGCCCGACGACCTCGTCGGGTGGTGCCGTGCAATGCGGCAACCAACAGCTCACGGGTCGAGAAAACATCATATTACACAAATCTGTTTTGCGGAAATGTACAAGAGTATTTTACAAATACTTATCTCAAAATAATACTACAGTGGAAGACTACAACTCTCACGACTCATTTCTAGCTTAGCAACAAAGAAACGGTCCAGCCCGCGGACGTTTCTTACTAGCAACACGAAGAACAAACCACAGCGGCGAGAATGCTCTTGAGTAACCACTTGGAGGCTTCCGAGTCTCATCGGCATCCCTTCTCATAAAAATGAAGTCAATACCTGCATAACCACTCGGATAGCATCCGTGATGCTCAGCAAGACTTAACCGTCCAAACTAATCATGAAACCCTACATGAGGGTATAACAAAAAGTAGGATGGCATAATGCATAATAAACTCGCCTAATTGTGAATTCCTTACTTTCAAGTGTTATTAGCAGCAATTTAAGAATGACCTTGGCCACGCCACATCGGGAGTCCACAATCAAACAAGAAATGCTTTCCCCCGATGTAATTTGCTCACGGAGTAAACGAATCGAGTTTGCACTAGCCTATTCATACAAAGTATCATCGCAATGCTAGTATCAACTTCAAATCAATGTGATTAGTTCCTTTCTCATGCAAGTTCTTACTACGTCACGACTGTGAGAACAAGTATACTCGGTCCTTTTCCACGAGCGATGGTGACTCGAATCAATAACACCTGGACTACACGACACGTACGCCCGTACTCGACGTTGCCTACCGCAACCATCACTGACGTCGTACGTGGCAGCCTTTCCCCCGTTTCACCCACGTTGAATTGATCAAATCGCCCCGTACAGTGGCCACTCTCATGGTGTACCTACCGACATGAGATGTCATGAAAAGGCTCAAAGCAAGCTTCTCGAGGTACATCGGTTTACTGGGTCCCATATAGCCAACATGAGTCTGGTATACAACTCAAACTTGCTCAACAGGGCCACATACGGATCGGTCCTTGACCGACACGGACAGGTCTACAACACCCAGGTCCCTATGTCCTGCTGCCCCTACAACCTGCCGGTCTCAACTTTAACTTGCTAACAATTTTCTGAACCAATCCCATATGCCCCTGTTGTGCTGATCATGCGAGTAGCATCTCACCACTCGACTTCTACCAAACCTTACTTAAGCATGGCAGTTCTACACGATGTAAAGACACCTACCCAATACTCCATGGGTTTATTTGGTCATGCAAGAGGAGTATCAAATCATCTAGACCTAATTCACAATTCATATCTTAACCGAAAGAGTGAATACAAGTAAAAATTTAAAAGTGGTTAAATGCAAACCGGAGCTTTCCTATTTTGCAGGGTAGTAGTATATAAGCAGTTAGTTATCCTTGCTGATCAACGCTTGATTCTCTGGAGTTTGATCCACTTCAATGAATCGCTCCTTCGAATCCCCTTCATTATGAATCCTATTGAAATGTATATGCACAGATTCTATAATGTAATTCGGAGAATTAAAGACTTGTTTTCTTAAGAACAGAGGCTGCGTGGAAATGCCAAGAATGGCTTGGTTTGCCTCTGTTGTGCAAAGAAACAGGAATGAACTAAATTTGTCTTAGTGTTGTAGTTTATAACTAACTAACTTTCCTAATGAACATAAGAGATGAGCTGGAAAGATTTGGACATAACTAAATATACTGATCGCCAATGACTTCGAAATTTTTAAAGGAAGTCATAGACTGCACAGAGACTTAGCTTGCCAAATTGCAGCTGATGTGAAGTAAAATTGTGTTCTCCATAATTCCTACAATGACTCTTATGTATTTCCCCATATACATAAGTATGGAGAACAAGAACAAGGAGATCTAAGGCTCAACTTGAACTGATAATTTTACATGTGAGTTCCTGGTCACATGAAAGTAATTTGATTCAAAATTGAGACCTTTTACTTGAGCAGTTCCTCCAGAACAATTCCTTAAGCATTTCTATTCAAAAGAATTAATTCTGGAGTAATGTGCATTTTCATGCTCAATTCAGTGAACTACAATTTCAAGTATGACTCAGAGAGCTTGTCTAAATTTTCTCATGATTTTTGGAGCTATGATTTGCCTAGAATGGTTTTACAAGTAGGCAACATTTTCTGAAAATGTTTCTGCACCCTTATGAACACAGCAGTTTGTGTTTAGCAAATTCCTACTCAAATAATCTTCAAATGAGCTGAACATTTGCTAAAAGGTCAACAATATGCTAAACAATATTCTGGTAAAATTTGAGGATTTTTTGGATGAACCAAACTTCCTCAATAATTCTTTTTCTGAAAAACTTCAAAGAATTTTCCAGAATTTAATATTGACTTTCGTACAAATTGGGGTTCATATTTGGATAGATCATTGCAAAATGAATCCAACCCAATTTGAATTACTCAATTAGGATATTCCTACACGAAGATATGATTTTTCAAAGTTGGGGCAATCTCTGGAATTGTTTTGCTATAGAAAATTGCTTGGGCCCACGGGTTAAAACTCCAGCCACTCAGAATTTAGCCACACCGGGTCACACGGTTGCAGCACGCCTTCACAGAGGATCCGAGCCACAACAGATCCATTGTTTAAATTTTTCAGCCGCTGACAGCCGGGGCCCGCCCCTTCTTCCTCCTCTCGCTCACCCCTTCGCGCGCGCGCCGCCAGTTCTCGCCGGAGCAAGTTGCTGCAAGCGGGACTGGCGTTTCTGGCCACTGCCCTGGCTGAGGATCGCCGCTAGGGTGTTTTGGAGGCCGGGTAACATGGTGGTGGGGTGTGCTCGGGCTGCCGGTGGCCGGAATACCATCGGCGACGTGCAGCGGCCTCAGATGCACTTCGGCGCTGTCGGCCGGCATCTCTAGCTTGCCAACCGCTCGTCCAACTAGCTCTACAGCACCAGGGCACCACTAGGAAGATCGACAAGGCCTCAAACTAGCTCGGAAACGGCGGCAAGTTGGTCGGCACCATGCGCCTGATCGGTTCCGCCGAAGAAGTGCTCGGAAAAGCTCAAAATCCGCCGCTCCGAGGTGGTTTCATGCCATGGTTGCTGAAGAGAAGATGCTCGCCGGCTAGTCCAGCATCTATGTGCAAAGTTTTATGATCTAAGAAGAATTGACAAGTGAGAATTTTGGAGATCATTACCGGACGCTTGGTTTGAAGCCGCCGGGACAAAGTTCTGAAATTCGTTGGCTATGCTCCACGGGTTGGCTTGAAATTCGGGTGGAAGCAGCGTGGTACCCGTGCGCTTCCGTTGCCGCCCTTGCTCGGCTGTGACAGCCGCTGTGGAGGGCTGTCCACATGAAGCCGATCGACGGTTCACTTTAGGTTGCCGCGGAGGAGCGGTTCTAGGGCTCGGGAAACGCCGGAACTCGGCTGTTTGTGCATCGAGGAAGTGGGAAATGGGCTCGCGGTTCCGTTTAGCAGCTCGGGATGGAGTCGCACGCAAGTTTTCCTGGTTTCCCGGTTGCTCCCGAGCCAGCGGCGGTGAGGTTCTCTGTTTGTGAGTTTGTTCGCGAGGAGGAGGAATCAAACTTGGGTTGCTCGGTCTGTGGGGGAGTAGATCACGTAGAGATGAAGGAGACCACTCACACGGTGCCAGCGATCGGGATAGGAGCAGGAGGTTACGGCAGCCGTTCTCTCTTGGTGGCACACGGTGAAGGCTCGGTCGGTTTGAGTGAATAGAGACCCGAGACTTAGTGTGCAAGCCATTTTGTAACAATGACATGTGGGCTCCACTTTCCTCCACTCAAAATCCTCATGTCAATCTTAATCCATTCAAAAGTTCTTAAGTTTAAAAATGGGATAGCATCTGAATTCCCCGAATTCAGTTTGAATTTGGCCTTGCAAATTTGAATTCGGTTTTGATTTTGAAAATGCTTCTCTTAAACTCCTTTTTAGCCCACTCTAAAATGAAAAGTTTGTCACCCGAGTTTCCTCCATTCAAAACTATATGGCTGCAAAAGTATTCAAAGGTTTGACCACAATTTGTGGTGAACTTTGAATTTGGAAAGCTTATTTTTAACTTTCATGCAATAAGTGTTTAAGTCCATATTGGTTCAACCCATTCAAATGAACACGTGAGCCTCTTTTTGGATGGACATCCATGAAACACCCTGCGTGACGAAAAGTTTTAGCAAGTCCCATTTTTCATGAATTTGCAAACCCTAGAATTCAAACTTCAGTTTATTCACATACATTTTTGGGATTTTTACAGAAGACTTGCAACAGTAGAAAACAGGATTTCATTCTTGAGTTTCACATTTTCTAGTTGTGTAGAGGGTCTCCTCTTTTAGAGTGCTTGAGAATCATTAGAGAGCTCAAACTTTTAGTTAGAATTTTGGTGAGGGAATAGTTATAGGCATAGCTTAGAATGTAGACCGGACTTGGGGCCGGACTAGTCCGATCCAAACGGACTATTTTGTTTTGGACCAGACTAAATGTCTGAGTGAGTTCGGACTTGTCCGTTTTATGCCGTCCGTTCTTGCGTAAGTCTAAGCCTTTCTGAGACCAAGTCCCACAAGGCTAGACTAGTCCGCCCATGGGGCCAGGCTAGTCCGCCTGTGTGGACTAAGCCGCGTAGGTCCGGAGGAAATCCCTCTGAGTGGCTTCGGACTAGTCCGTTGTGGACATACTAGTCCGGTTGTGTGAGGTGAGTGCAGCCACTGGGCTAAGTCCCAGAAGGCCAGACTAGTCCGCTCAGTTGGCCGGACTAGTCCGACTCTTCAGACTAGTCCGGTTTAGAACGGAACAATTGTTCTTGTGTGAGCTCGGACTAGTCCGGACATGGCCAAACTAGTCCGTAATGTGAGATTAGAGAGTTTTGGGACTAAGTCTGGTAAGGCCGGACTAGTCCTCTTATGTGGCCGGACTAGTCCGCTACTAGCCAGACTAGTCCGTTCTCACCCGGAGCAAAGGCTCCTGTGTGAGATCGGACTAGTCCGTTCTTCAACGGACAAGTATAGGGTTTTGTGACCGTTTTAATGACCATTTGAATTCAAAGCTCGCGGGGACATTAGTTGTTAGCCTTTGTGACGTAGGTAGTCCCCCAAGGGCCAGACTAGTCTGGGGTTCTGGCCGGACTAGTTCAGACTTTAGCAGGTGTAACGGTTGGATGTCGGGATCCCTACAAAAAGGGACCCCCGGCTTCAAATGGCTAACCCTACAACCCTAGCACCGAAAACTCTTTCCTTGAGCTCTTCTAAGCCTCTTTCCTCACCTTCTTGACCCCTAAGATTGGATCTTGGGGGGTTTGGGGATTTGTGAGAGGAGAGACGCGGTGATCAACTTTTGAGCTCTCAGTTTGAATCTCTTGCAGTCTAATTGTTGATTTGAGTTTGTGCCTGTTGTATTTTGTTTCCTCGAACTGCTAGGTTGTTGTAGGGAGCCTCAAGTTGTGAGTAGCCCCTAGAATATTGTGTTCACCCTTTGATTGATAGTGAAGAACCCGGGCTTGATCTTGGTGATCGCTCGGTGAGGGTAGGGTTGGACGAGACCCGGTCCTTTGTGGACTCCTCAACAGGGATGTAGATTCCTGTGTGGAATCGAACCTCGAGATAAATCGAGTCTCTTGATTCCTTTACTTTCTCGCTTAATCACTAGAATTGTTTGTTATGATTTGATTCACTCAAAACTTGTTAATTGCCTTATAAATGTGAATCTTGCAATCCAATCAGTTTCTCTTTCATAAACTAGTTGATTAGATTGTTAGATAACCCATGTATCTTCCGCTTGAACAAACTTGAAAAGAAATCCATAAAAACGCAACCTTTACCTAATTTCTATACCTAGACCGGACTAGTCCGCCCCCTAACCGGACTAGTCTGGCCCTTCAGGTTTAATCCGGCTGTTTTCAGTAGTTTCAGATTTTATTAGCCTATTCACTCCCTCTAGGCAACTTTCAATTGGTATCAGAGCCCAACTCTCCACAAAAGCTTAACCTCTTGGAGACGAGATGGGGGACAAGACCGGTAGCCAAGTTGATCCCACCAAGGGAGATGGAGCAAATCCGAACAACTTCGAAGAGCAAGGTTCAAACCCACCTCCAGCTGTTACTCCTCCACAAGATGTCTCAAGCTCGGAAGAAGATGAAGAAGTTATTCATCTCATGGCTCTCCTCAAGAAGAATAAGGAGGAAGCTAAGAATAAAAAGAAGGAGAAGTTGGAGAAGAAGCTCAAGAGTAGTCAACAAGACTACTCGCGATACCCTTCTAACTATGAGCGTCTAAATTCACATTCTAGTTACTTGTCAATTCCCTTAGGCAAACCACCTCACTTTGATGGAACTAACTGTACCATGTGGAAGCACAACATGAAGTTGCATCTAATTTCCTTAAACCCAAGTCTTTGGCATGTTGTTTGTACAGGTATAGATATCCCCGAATACGAGGATGAACTCACCCAAGAGCAAGAGCAACAAATCCACTGCAATGCACAAGCGGCGGCCGTGCTCAACTCATCCCTAAGCCTCGAAGAATTCAACAAGGTGGATGGGTTAGAGCTCGCCAAAGATATTTGGGCCACCCTCAAGATCGCACATGAAGGAAACCGATCCGTGAGGGAAGCCAAGATCGAGATGATCGAAGGAGAGCTTGGAAGGTTCGCCATGGAAGAAGGCGAAACACCTCAAGAGATGTACAACCGGCTCAAGACTCTCATCAACAAGAGTCGGGCGTATGGATGCAAGAAATGGAATGATCATGAGGTGGTCAAGAGGATGATAAGAGCTTTCATGCCTCGCAATGTGACCCTATGCACTTTGATCCGGGAAAGTCCAAACTTCCACAAGATGACTCCAGATGAAGTGCTAGGGAAGATCATCAACCACGAGATGATGGAGGGGGAAGCCCAACACGTCAACGACCTAGCAAAGGCCACCTCGTCCAAGAAGAAGGGCATAGATCTCAAGGCCACATCCAAGACCAAGGGAAAAGAAGTACAAATCACAAGTGATGATGAAGAGAGTGATGATAAGAGCACGGACATGGATGATGAAGAAATGGCCTTCTTCATCAAAAGATTAAAGAGGATGATGCGAACAAGAGGAAGCCACCACTATGAGAACAAGAGAAAGGACAAGGGCAAGTCAAGAACAAAGAAGACTTGCTACAACTATGGCGAACACGGGAATTTCATTGTGAATTGCCCCCATAGCAAGGAAGATGACAAGAGGAAGAAGAAGGATGGGAATCCTCAAGACAAGAAGATCTTCAAGAAGAAGGAGGCTTATGGACAAGCTCACATTGGAGAAGAGTGGGACTTAAACGAAGAGTCCTCTTCCGAAGATGAAGAAAAGGTGGCAACCGTCGCCATCAAAAGGCCAACCATGAAGAAATCACTCTTGCCAAACAAGGGTGATTGGAAGAGCCTAAGCCACACATGCCTCATGGAAAAGGAAGGAAAGCGTAAGGTAACATCTAAACCTTCCAAGTTACATATTGTTGATAATGATGATGACTTTGATAGTAGTAGTGAAAATGAATTCATGTTTAAGGGCTTAAACAAAAATGCTATAGCTAAAATGCAAATGCTATCGATGAAATATTTGAAAAGGAAGAGCTTCTCGATCAACAAGAAGAATTGCTTATCCTTGAAAAGGAAAGAAACCTTGAGATTGAGAAGCTCCTTGAACTTGAGAGAGGGAAGAGTAGAGAACTTGAAAGTGAACTTGCCTTGAGCAAGGAAACTTGTATTGAACTTAAGAGTACGAATGTAGTACTTCAAGATGAACTTGTGAGTTTGAACAAAACTCACAAGAATATTGAAGCACAATTCAACTCACTTAAGTCAAGTGTCTCATCTACTTCATCCTCCAAGAACTCCTCAACAAATATGGAGTCCAACACTAAAACTTGCAAATGTGCTAATCTTGTTCTAAACTTGAAAAATGAGCTCAAAGAGGCACAAAGCAAGAATACACACAAAAGTGGCATATTTGATAAGGAGAAGATCAAATATGAACGTAGTGCATACTCGATCACAAGATCTCCTCTTATCAAAGATGGACTTGGTTATACTAGGGGAGGAAAGCAAAATGCTAGAATTCTCAAGAATAACAACAAGTGTGTAGCTTTTGTCAAAGAGAACTCAACTCAAGTCAAGAACAACAATATTGCATCTACCTCACATGAGATTGCCAAAAATAAAAACTCTACCATATTTTATAACTTTGATGCATCGTATGTTCTTATGAAGAGCAGGTATGGTTGAGTATATGCTAAATATGTTGGACCACTCCACAAGAGTCCAAAAACTTGTGTGTGGGTACCCAAATGCCTTGTGACTAACCTCAAAGGACCCAACCTAGTTTGGGTACCTAAAACCAAAGCCTAAATTGTTTTGCAAGCCTACTCCTCCAGTGGCACTAAATGGGTGCTAGATAGTGGGTGCACTAATCATATGACCGGAGAGAGGAAGATGTTTGTTGAGTATGAAGAAAATGATGATCCAAGTGAACGCATCTACTTTGGCGACAATAGTCAAGGAAGGGTGCTCGGTATCGGTAAAATTGCAATCTCTTCTCAACACTCACTTTCTCATGTTCTACATGTTGATTCACTTGATTATAATCTATTGTCCATATCTCAACTATGTGAGAAAGGTTATAATTGCTTGTTTACTAACGAGGGTGTGACTGTCTCTAGAAGAAGTGATAACTCAATTGTTTTTAAGGGTGTGTTGAAGGGAAAGCTTTATTTAGTTGATTTTTCCACGGATAAAGCTCAACTTGACACATGCTTAATAGCAAAAACCAACATGGGATGGTTGTGGCATAGGAGACTAGCCTATGTCGGTATGAGGAACTTACAAAAACTTGTAAAGGGGAATCACATCCGTGGACTAAAGAATGTTATTTTTGAGAAAGATAGACCTTGTAGCATGTGTCGAGCTGGAAAGCAAATTGGAGCAGCTCATCTCGCCAAGAATGTGATGACGACAACAAGACAATTGGAGATGCTCCACATGGACCTTTTCGGTCCCGTCACCTACATAAGCATTAGTGGTAACAAATATGGTTTAGTAATTGTTGATGACTATTCTCGCTTCACTTGGGTATTTTTCTTGCATGATAAAGAAGAAACTCAAGGTGTCCTCAAGAAGTTCTTGAGGAGAGCTCAAAACGAGTTCTCCTTAAGAATCAAGAAGATAAGGAGTGACAATGGCTCCGAATTCAAGACACCCAAGTAGAAGAATACTTGGATGAAGAGGGCATCAAGCATGAGTTTTCGGCCCCCTACTCCCCCGAACAAAATGGGGTGGCCAAAAGGAAGAACCGCACACTCATAGAGATTGCAAACCATGCTTGATGAGTACAAGACTTCAGATCAGTTTTGGGCGGAAGCGGTCAACACCGCTTGCCACGCCACAAACCGCCTCTACCTCCATAGACTTTTGAAGAAAACTCCATACGAGGTCCTAACCGGTAACAAACCCAACATCTTTTACTTTCGTATTTTCGAAAGTAAATGCTATATTCTCAACAAAAAGCCTAGGACTTTGAAGTCCGCTTTGAAATCTGATGAAGGTTTCTTACTTGGTTATGACTCAAACACGTACGCCTATCGTGTCTTCAATAAAACCTCTAGTTGTGTTGAAATTGCACGTGACGTGGTGTTTGATGAAACTAATGGTTCCCAAGTGGAGCAATTTGATCAACGTGTGCTAGATGAAGAAGAAGCACCATGTGTAGCACTAAGAAGAATGGGGCTCAGAGATGTCCGTCCTCAAGAAGATGTAGGCCATGATTCTCCAAGTTCATCACAATCGGTGCCTCTCACACAAGATCAAACTCAAGAACCCCAAGATCAAGATGGTCAAGTTCAAGAAGGAGAAGATAAAGACCATGACATTGATCAAGGGGGAGACGAAGAAGAATAAGACCACACAAGAACTCAAGTGCCTCACCCAAGGGTTCATCAAAGCATTCAACGGGATCACCCTGTTGACAACATCCTTGGAGATATCACAAAAGGGGTAACAACACGATCTCGAATGGCTAACTATTGTGCGCATTACTCTTTTGTGTCCTCCTTGGAACCATTTAGGGTGGAAGAAGCACTAAAGGATCCGGATTGGGTGGTGGCCATGCAAGAAGAGTTGAACAACTTCACAAGAAACCAAGTGGGGGAGTTGGTGAAGAGACAAAACACAAGTGTGGTAGGCACCAAGTGGGTGTTCCGCAACAAGCAAGACGAACACGGAGTGGTGACAAGGAACAAGGCACGACTTGTGGCAAAGGGATATGCTCAAGTCAAAGGTTTGGACTTCGATGAAACCTTTGCTCCCATAGCTAGACTTGAGTCAATTTGTATTCTATTAGCCTATGCTACTCACCGTGATTTCAAGCTTTATCAAATGGATGTGAAAAGCGCCTTCCTCAATGGTCCAATCAAGGAGGAGGTGCACGTGGAGCAACCACCTGGGTTTGAAGATCAAGAATATCCTAATCATGTATTTAAATTGCATAAAGCTCTCTATGGCCTCAAACAAGCTCCTAGAGCTTGGTATGAGTGTCTTAGAGACTTTCTTATTGACAATGGTTTTAGGATAGGCAAAGCGGATTACACTCTTTTCACAAAAAATGTGGATGATGATATCTTTGTGTGCCAAATATATGTCGATGACATTATATTTGGCTCAACTAACAAATCTTTTTGTAATGAGTTGAGTAAGATAGTGACGGATAGGTTTGAGATGTCCATTAGGGAGGAGCTGCAGTTTTTTCTAGGATTTCAAGTCAAGCAACTCAAGGAAGGCACGTTCATTAGTTAAACGAAGTACGCACAAGACATACTCAAGGAGTTTGACATGGACAAGACCAAACCCATCAAGACACCAATGGCAAAGAACGGGCACCTCGACCTCAATGAAGATGGACCAAGCGTGGATCAAAAGGTATATCTCTCTATGATTGGTTCATTGCTTTATCTTTGTGCATCTAGGCCCGATATCATGCTTAGTGTATGCTTGTGTGCAAGGTTTCAAGCCTCTCCTAAAGAATGTCACTTAACTGCCAATAAAAGAATCTTAAGATATTTAGTTCACACACCAAACCTAGGGTTGTGGTATCCAAAGGGGTCTAAGTTTAATCTCATTGGATATTCCGATGAGGATTATGCCAGATGTAAAGTAGATAGAAAAAGCACATACGGGACTTGGCAATTCTTGGGTAGGTACCTAGTATCATGGTCATCCAAAAAACAAAATTCCATTGCTCTTTCCACAGACGAAGCGGAGTATGTTGCAGCCGAAAGTTGTTGTGCACAACTTCTTTGGGTGCGACAAACTCGAAGGAATTATGGTTACAATATGAACCACATTCCACTCCTATGCGACAACGAGAGTGTCACTAAGATTGCCCATAACCCCGTTGAACACTCTAGGACCAAACACATAGACATCCGGCACCACTTCTTGAGAGACCATTCTATAAAGGGGGACATAGCTATCTCACATGTTAGAACCAAAAAACAACTACCCGACATTTTCACCAAGCCACTAGATGAAAAATGATTTTGTGAACTTCGATATGAGCTAAACATCCTAGACTCTAGGAATGTGGCTTGAAATGTTGTACATATGAATGCTAGTACTTTGGAATCTTTAGGAACTTTCACAAACTTCAAAAATATGCATGATTGTGAAAACTTGTTCCCCTTCTAAATTTTGCTCACATTATTTTCCCTAATTATGTTTAGATATATTATGGTCATCATCTAATTGTGTGCTTTTATATATTGACCATATTTATCTAATAGAAGGTGAAAGTAAATTTACCTTAATCTCTCTTGGCGAAATTCTAATATATAGGAAATTTTCAGCCTTCAAGGACCGGACTAGTCCGCCCTATAGGCCGGACAAGTCCGGATACCTTGAATAGTTTGGGATGCAGCATAAAAGTCCACAACGGACTAGTCTGGACTGCATCCGGACAAGTCCGGACTGCAGACTAGTCCGAACCTAGTCCGACATACCGGACTAGTCCGGACAGCACATCGGACTAGTTTGGCCCCTGGAGACTTAACCTCCAAGGGTCGGGCCCGACTCCTCTCCCTCTCTCATTCACCTCTACACCTCTCTTCTCGTCCAAAACTCGCCCCCATTGGCGATTTTGAAGCTCTCCCTCAAACCCCTTGAAGGAATCCTCGATTCAAGGCTGTGGAGTGTGGGGAACCCTTTCCCGACCATCTCCGCTTCTTCGATCCGTGGATTTCATCAAATTTCTTCGTTCTAAGGTACTTTTTGACCTAACTTTGATTTTTCTCACATCCCTTGTTTCTAAGTCATATTTCTAGTGCCTTAGGCCTTCCCTCATGTCCTTATGCCATATTGTTGCATTCCTTGTAGTACTCCGTCTAGTTTTTGGGAATTTATTCTCAAATCGCTTAAGTTAGGGTTTAAAACTGTAGAGTCCGGACTAGTCCGGTCTTAGACCAGACAAGTCCGGCTAGGACGGACTAGTCCGCCCCTGGCCCGGACAAGTCTGACTGGTGCAGTTTTAGCCCCTAATTTTGTGAATGTACACTAATTCAAATGCAATGACTTTCGTGTCTAATCTTTCCCTTTTATCTATCACCAGATCATGTCGGGATCCAGAGATAGTCCTCTCCCAAACCCCATTGCCGAGGCAGCTCGCCAAGCCGCCCATCGTGCAGCAGCCGAGGCCGAAGTGGCTAGGGCTCCTGACGCTGCAGCTAGGGCTCCTGAGGCTGCAGCTAGGGAGGCTCGGACAAAGAAACGTGCTGACAGGGAAGCACAAGCGTCTCAGTACGTTGATCCTCCAAGAAGAAAGAGGCTAGTCACTTTAAAGGAAAAGCAACAAGCTCAGTCATAGGGAACTGCTCAAGACAAAGGCAAAGGGGAAGCAAGAGGAAAAAGGCTTTGGCCAATAGGGGTCTTGTCATTCGTGATGACCCTAGGCATGGGGGGGGATCCCCCACAAGGACTAGTTGGGCCGCTTGAGAGAGCATCTCCCATGCACAATCCAAACCGCCAACCCAACTTGGCTAGTGCAACATTCAAAGGCAAGGGAGCTGAGAAAGCTAGAAGGCTAAGAGAGGAAGAAGTTTACAAGTATGAGAAGGCCACACCAGACCCTCGCTTCTGGTGTGACTTTCATTGTGACTATTACCGACATGTTTATCTCCCAATGAAGACACCGGTAGTCGATGCTCAGTGGGTGGATTGGTCCTATATGGCGAACAAGAAGCATCAAACCTTTGATACAATGATTGAAGCTGTAGAACGCCATGGGATCAAGGACTTGATGGGCTTTCAATATGATTGAAATATTGAAGTCATAGTCCAATTCTACACCACCTGCTACTTCCACACATATGGAAACAGGAAGGTCACTTGGATGACTAATGGTGTGGTGTACTCAGTGCTGTATGATGAGTTTGCAAGGATCCTCGGGCTTGAAGAACATTTGAACTATTAGATCATAGTTCACAATGAAAGGACCCTGGGAAAGGATGACTTGGATTTTATGTACCCATCATACCTCACCTATGAGCCATCCTCAACTCACAATATCAAGCCTTTCTTTGGAGTGCTCAACCGAGTTTTGAGGAAGACTCTAGCACCCAAGGATGGAGATGTGGGGATGATACAAGGGTATCTAAGGAACTTAATGAAGCTACTCAATAAAGAAGAGAAGTCCAACGTTTTTTACTACATTTACAACGATATCTTCAACATCTCCCACACTTCAAACAGGTCTTGTGACTATGCACCATACATTATGTGCATGATTGAGAAAGTCACCGACGTGGAATTTGCCAAGGACGTGAAGCATAGGAAGTTGCATCCACAAATGTCGACTCCTATTCCTCTCCCTCCTGTGTCCTTGGGTAGAAGCTCCTTCGCAGCTCCATCTTCCTCAGCCGGGCCGTTTCTGCTCCTCAGTCGTCGAGTGGCTCCTCTAGTGGACTACTCAAAATCTTCAAGGTGCTTTTCTCTTCATGCCGGAAGGTGGAAGTTCGCTGTGACGCCCCTGTTTCGAGAAAACCTCGGAACCGAGCTGATGCATATGTGTGCCCAGGATGTTCATCACACATACACCTATAATCCATAAACTGAATTCAGAAAATATAACCACGAATGAATAGGGTTCAAGTACTTTATTACATTAATCTCTATTGCAGCAGAAGTCTCTAATCTATTCTAGCAGCGGAAGTCTTCTAACTATAGTGGAAGCAAACTAAGCACGGCAGCGGCTCCATCTCCAACTCCACAAGCAAGTTGACGGTAGATCACACGCCTAATACTCCACATGGTCTTCGATGTACTCCTCTCCTGTTGCTGATGATGAAGTAATAATGCAAGTTTGAGTACATGACGTACTCAGCAAGTGCGGAATAATATGATATGTAGCTTTCAACAAGGTATGGAACAAAAAGGCTTATTGCAGAAAAGCAAAGTTTATTTCACAAAACATGATAAAAGCAGCAGCTAACTTTAAGTGAAAGTAATCCCAACATATTTTCAATTATAACATCAACATACCTCTTTCATGATTCACCACTTTTCATATCTCATCCGAACATTTATCTTTCTCAACTTTTCTTCATGAATACCATCTCATATTCATGATCATCTCATCTCATATTCAATGCCATCTCATAACCGAGACCAAAACTCATTATCACGACTCAACAGTCGCAATCTTTTTACCAAGACTCAACAGTCCCGAAACCAAACCTCAATGACCAAACTATAACCAAACCAAAAACCATCCCAATAACCATACCGAACATCCATCCCAAAAACCATCCCATCTAATCATGGAAGTTGGCCAGGTGCTTGTGACCGGAAGCACGGCTATCAAGATAGTTTTACACTCTGCAGAGTTTGCACCACTTTACCCACAAGTTTGTGATTTCGTCACCCATCGGCTACTGCAGAACCTCCATTATACCAGTACACAACCGTCGGTTTATGGCCAAGAGATCACAAAATAGCCTTTACAAAGGGGTTACTAGATGTATGGACTCACTAAGGTTTCACCAGTAGGCTCGAATCACCATTCTCCCACCTACGGGCCCCCTCTTGTGCCATGCGGTTCCTAGGGCAGTCCTCTCTCGACTCCCATTCCCCGCGCCTTCCACGGTCCATAACAATCTAGTAACTTACCTAATTAGTCAGCTAAGCCGCACCCATACTTGGCCTTGTGGTGGCACTGTATTCCTGGCATGTACTCACATGAACCGGTCCTTAGATCTACGGCAAGTAACCACCATATCATTCTACCACTTCCACGAACCAAGCTTGCCTAGATCTCCCCCGATTCATGTTCATTAACATCAAGTTCTCATTACCATTATTCTCATGAGTGCAGTAGCTAGACACATTCTATCGCTTCCCATAACCCGTAGATTAGCGAAACAAAAAGCAAAAACGACCATACCCGACTCATAAACTTCCCTGACAACAAGGGTGGTTAACAAAACTAGTAAACTCCTATAAAAGGGTTTTCCATCAAGTTGACTCAGCATACACAGTTTTCGCAAACAAAACAGTTTCCAAAAACATGGGATCAGTATGGTCAAGGGGCACTTGCCTTGTTCCTGTGGCTTCTGTTGCTCAAGGATCTCGAAGTCTTGATGTTGTAGCTCGTCGTAGATAGCTCCCTGAACTTGTCCTTCTACTCACGATCATGCATATACAAGATTTACAGAGATCAATCATCATGCACAAACTTTACTCAATATGCAATGGTGCATATGCATGGTGCTGTTTCATTAGATCAGTTTGTACGTGTTCTTGGATGTTTTAATGGCTTGCATGGGTTTTACGATGAACCAAGGTGTAAAGATCAAGTGCGGATGTGGTGATGATATGGAGTCAAGATTTAGATCAAACTGATCAACACGTGATCTGTCCACGAAAAAGCTTCTGTTCGAAGGGATCGAAGAAACAGATGTGAAGAAAACCGCGATGAGATCGTAAGGTGGTAACGAAGACCAACCTCACTTCTCCTTGATCTCGGGGTCTTTCTCCTACCAAGACAGATCGTCGGGGCTTTCTTCCGGCGACGGCGAGTTTGTCGGTGGTCTCCGGCGACTGAACTCCGGCGAAGGAAATTAACTCGACGAGTTGGGGGCTAGGGCCTCTAAGTCGTTGACTTGGGAATAGATGGTACGGCCAAGGGTGTTTCGGGTTCTATTTATAACCGGGAAAAGAAGAGTCCTACTCCGATTGGATTTCAAATAAGAGTCCTATTTGATTTGTGTTTGGATCTTAATAACTTATCTTCAACAGATTTGGTGCGGTATCAATCGTAGAAGAAATCGTGTCGGTTTGTTCTGTATCGGGCGCTCGCTGTAACAGCCCTAACTTTTGTAAAGTTTCATTTCAATTTATGAAACAAAGTTAAGGCAAAGAAAGGCTATAGTTGTGTCACATGAAATGATGAACACAAATGTGGACATGTGAGGGAGTTAAAAATTTTCTCTAGCCCATGTTCAACACATGTTAACCTAGGGGAAAGAATTACACTCCCAAAAACTTTAACTCATGTGCACCCTTTTCTATGAGGAGAGTGGAGGAAATTTAAACACCATTTTGAATCTTTTGAAAGGATTCATATTCAGATTGTCCAAAGGCCTATATGTGAGATCATAGATGCATTTCTCATGTATTCAAGAGCCTAAGTTTCAAATTTGGAGAATTTTAGGTTTCATATACTATTTATTCCGAGGATTAAAGAGGACACATTCAAATTCAAACTTGAATTTGAATTTTGAATCAAACAAACTCAATTTCAAAATCTGATTTCAGATTTGAGTTCCTCGTAATTCTTTTGACCTATCCTCCAAGTTTGATCAAATTTGGAGCTCATTTGCTATTTTAAATCGAATTGAGGGATAAGAAGCAAAATTGTGGCTGTGGACCCCACCGGTCAGTCTCACAAAATTGCAACCGACTGCAGCGACTGTTGACAGCGCGCCACAGCTCGGTGCCCTCCACCCCGGCGCCACCTCCTTCTGGTGTGATCTCTTGCTCGTCCTGATCTTGCCCACAGCGAGTGCAACAAAGCTACTTTGTTTCTTCCCCGTTCTGCCTGCTCCCGTGTGCTTCTCTCCCGAGCAGAACAGAAACTGTCACTCTGCTCTTCTTCCCGTCACGCAGCCACCACTGGAGCTCGGTTGCCCGAGCTTCCAACAGTAAAAAGGTTCGCCAATGAGTGCTCTAGCCGGCTAGCAAGCTCACCCCGGTGATCCATGCTTGCTTGCGCCTAGAAACAGTTTGTTTGCTGCTGCTCCCGAGTTGAAACTAAAGAAACCGGAACTGATCGCCGTGGACAGCCCAAACCAGGAGTGATCACGCCCAAGCAAACCACCCCATCGGTGCACCTACATGCCTAGTTGCTCACCTCCGAAGCTCAGCCCTATCCATTGATCACAGAGGGAGAATTTCAAGTTTTTCTCCCGGGCGGCAGAAACTGACCTTGAGGTAAGGAATTGCAAAATTCGTCCTCAAATCGTGTTTGTTGTGTTTCAAACTTCACACACAGGATGCTAACTGCCTATCACACCTCCTCCATCGATTTTGGACCAATAAATTGAGTGTAGAGTGAGGAATCCGAGTTCTTTTCGAGGGTATAGCGCTGGACCATATCGGGCGCACGGTGCCGATAGGTTTGGAGCGCTCCCCGGCTTGTTTAGACATCATGTCGGTCTTCTACATGATCCCCTGGTGCTTTAGAGCCCAAGAACCGACCATTTGGTGGAGAATTCACCATGCACGACCTTGATGAAGCCCTAGTGTTTGCTGTTGCCGGTGCGCCCTGTTTTCCGGCGAGTTTCAGCCGCCGGCGACCTCACCAACGTGTTCAGCATTGGGGAAAATGGGGGGTGGCCAGCAGGGGGTCCGGAGGTGGCTGGGAAGTGCCTTTCCAGCGACCTCGCCGGAGGGAGCCTCCACTGCTCTGTTTGGCGCGAGGCTGAAGGTTAGGGATGACTAGTGGGACCCACTGTCGGCATTTAAACATTTTCCAGATTTTCCCAATTCAGTTCAAACTTTGGAGAGCCATAACTTTGTGTAGGACTGTCCAAAAATTGCGAAACAAATTTTGTTGGATTCCTCTCAAATAGTACTATCCACGGGTGCAGCCCAAGTTTTATGAAAATCCCTGGATTTAGCTCATTAATTCATTTAAGAAAATATTTTATGAATTTTTACAGGAGTTCTGTTTATTGGAAAATTCCCAAATTTGGACAGGACATTCTTCCAGAATTCCTTGAACTCCAGTAAAATTTTCAGAGGAATTGGACCTAGTTTGCTTGGTCAAATGATGTATTCATTTCTTATGTCTCTGAAAAATGGGAAAAATGAACAGAGACAATTTCAGCTTTTTCCCATTCTTTGTAAAATCCATATCTCCATGTAGGAAACTCCAAAAATGGTAAAACTAATTCCTATGGACTCAGGACATTTTGTACTTCACAAGAAGTCTACTTTGCAGCATGGGAAAGCTTAATATCTAGGGGGTAAAGGCAGGTTAGTGAAAACCACATAAGGATTTGTTGTGCTCACATGAAGCCATTTTATGAGCTCAGTTTTTGCACACTGCCTAAATACCTTCCATAGAGGCTGTGGTTAAATTCTCAACTTCATTGGACCTCTGGAACTTGAGCTACTATCTTTTAGGTTTAAGTGTTCATATAATGGACTTAATCACATGGTGATTACTAGTATCTCTTTCCACCCTAGCTTTCATCATCTCTAAGGTTGTAGATCCAACAACAGAAACCCTGCTGTTGTTTGTCCCTTTTTGGTGTGAGTTAACTGGTACAACAGTTTTGAATCATTTTCTAAATTGCTTTTGAATACATGTGCATAAATCATCTTATTAGCACGTGACGTCGACGTTCGACGAGGACTCAACTCCGCAGTGAGGATCTCCATCTCGTGACGAGCTTGGCGGATTCTCCGGAGGAAGACTAACTCCTAGCTTCTAACAAAACCGTTGAGCAAGGCAAGCCCCGGTTTGCATATCGTTACCGTTTTAAATTTTGCTTTACTTCACCTCATGTGTATTAGACTTGATATTGTGCATTATGTCTAGGATGTTTGAAACCCACTTGCATGGATATTACATCCCTGAGTAGAAGATTTAGTGTAGGCTTTGCCTCGTAGTAGATGCTGGGCTAATGTTGTAGCTAGCTCGGTAGAAGTCGAGTAGTAAAAAGCTACTCGCGAGAAAGGTCGAGTAATGGAGTTACTTGCGAGAGGTTGATGATAAGAGCACCCTCACGAAAATGAGATGGGGACGGGGATGTTCCTGTAGGATGGAGCGCTCAAGGTTGGTCTCGACCTGCGATGGGTGTGACAATGCTTGAGACCACATTTGGCCTGGACCGGGATGGTAAGGCAAATGTGGAGGTTGGTTGTAGCCCCGTCTGTGTCGGTTAAGGACTATATGTATGCGGCCCTGCTGGAAAAGATTGAGCTGTACCGGATATATAGTGGGGTATGGGACCCATGAAACCGATGTAACTCAATGGACCGTGATATAGAAACTCATCCTTCACGTGGGAATGGCGTTGAGAAGGCGGGAGGTGTAAATCCTTTAGCAGGCAACTTCGATGTGTCCGTGTAGAGGACCATCCTGCTCGGCGCAAAACGTTTTTCTATGTCGGGGTGTCGTGTGAAAGGTTGCTGCATACAACGTAAGAAAGAGCTCTTGAGGGAGTCTTTCGAGGCGGGTGTATGTGTCGTGTATTCCGGGTTGTTATTGATTCGAATCACCGTCGCTCGCGGAAGAGGATTGAGCATACTTGCCCACTGCGCCATGACGTAGTAAGAAGAGGAACTAAGTCTCTTAACTTGCTGTTTATGGATTAATCATTGCATTGGAACCTTGACTGAAGTAGATATAGAGCCAACTAAATTTCTATTCCACCTTAGGCTAGCAACATCGGGATAAGCGTTTCTTGTTTGATTGTGGACTTCCGGTGTTGTGAGGCGTGAGGAGCACTAAATGAAGGCTATAAGAATTTGAATACAAGGATCAAGTTTAGTCAAGCTTCATTTTCGCAAATACCTGTTCCTATTTTCTTACTACCCTTGCATGTAGAGTTACATGTTTAGGATTGACGGTTATGTCTTGCTGAGCCTTAGTGCTCACGGTTGCTTCTGAGTTGTTTTTGCAGGTAGCAGGATGCCTGCTATGAAGAGGGTTGTTCGGCGAGACGATGAACCTCACGGTTCGTTCCACTTGCCGGAAACCTAGCCGCTGCCTTTCTTTGGTGAAGCTAGTAGGAATCGTTCACGGGCTGAACGACTTCTCTTCGGCGTAGTTAGGGTCGAGAGTGAGTAGATTGTCCAGCTAGTTTTACATTCCGCTGCGTGTGTACTTATGTTGTAAAAGATCTTATGTTGAGTAACAAAATGGTTCCATTATGTTCTTATCGTCTTTTCATGCATGCTGTTGGGTGCCGCATCGCACGGCACCGCCCACTGCGATACCTGGGCCTCACAGGCGTGGTATCAGAGCCGCATTAGGAATAGCACGCATGAAAAGGGCACATTTTCAAAAAAAACTTAGGGGTATACAAGTGAGGAACGTATAGTATGCCCATATAAGGAGTATTATTAGCATAGTTACTTAAGGTGGCAAGCTAACAGTGTGTTATTCTTTCGTATTTCAATTCAGTAACAACGCACCTACGTGGAGGTAAGCATGGTAAGGAACGCCACCGAAAGCGGATCAATTTTGGTTAGCTCACCCATACGAGGAAAGTAGTGTGGGATGTCCCGTTCAGCAATGGACGGGAAGTGAATATGTTTTCTAAGACTCTTCATGTCTTAGAGACATATGAAATGCACTAGCCTCCAGTGCGCAAACCCAGGGGCAAGAGGAGGAGACCCCATCGTGTGGTTTGTAACACGAAGTGTGTTCTCTAGGACTCTTCATGTCCTATGAGGCATACGAAAGCGCTGTTCCACCGGTGTGCTTTATTGCAAAGGTGTGGAGCCCCCGTCGGGTGGTTAATAACCCGATCATGTACCTTGAGACGTGGCTTGACTCAAGGATGGCCCGTATGGCAATGATATGTGGCGTATGTTTTTACTATGATATGGACCTGCCTGTAATGACAAACCACTAAGTGCATCACTATTGAGTGATTTTCTGCAGGTATCTTAACCACGAGTAGTACATGCCGTGTAGAAAATGTTTGTGAGTGATCGTCTTAGTGCCACCACTTGAGACGTATAAGCCGGTATAAAGCCGGTTAGGATTTTAATTTGGTGAGGAAACGTAGTACCGTGATATGTTTTGAACTGCATGAAAAAGAAGGTTTGAAAAGAAAAAGAGTAAATTTGGAGTCTAGGATTCTATTAGGGGGTAATGAACTCCTATATTGAACTAAGAGTCAATTGGGAGTATAGATGTATTCACAAAGACATAGGAATAACCTCCCCTTTTTTCGGCAGAATTTTTGCTAAAGTTGAACAGGACATAACATTTGTTTGGTTAAACCAATGGAGGTGAGTGATACATTTCTGTAAAGATATTGAAGTCTTCTACAACTCTTCAGTAGAACTCCATATCAGAATCACCCTCCAAATGGATGAAATTCTCAGAGGAGTGTGAACTGCCCAAAAACAGGGCAGGCACAAATTGCTCTCTGGAAATTTCTGTATTTCGACAATAACATTCTGTAGAAATTTTTCTAAGGGTCAAGTAATACACCGTTGGAAAACTTGTGATATATGCTATGACTTCGTAGTTCAAAGTTTCTCCATATTTGGAGTTTAATTGTATGAAATCTTGCGGACAAAACAGCCACTTTCAAAGGAGGTGCTGTCAAAATTGTTCCAGATTTCTGTCGACTTTGAAATATCACAACTTTTGATCCAGTACTGATACGAAGGCAAATGAATACTCATTGGAAGTATATTGAAGTTAACTATAACTTTGATATTCAACTTGAGACATGAAATTGCCATTTTCATATTCAAATTCTGGGATTAAGACCTATTGGTCATTCTGAACAGAGTAGTGCTTATTGCCTATGTAACTTAGGACTTGTTGTGGACAGGGATGTTTTAGACTTCTCTAAGTTCCATAACATGTTCTTGAGTTATTTTTCAGTTTTTCCGACTATTGGAATTAAGGGTTTGGACAAATTTGCTCAAGTTTGGGAGATTTCAGAATTGTCAAAACCCTAGTTAGCTTGTGTAATGCTGCAATATTGATGTGATGCTTTTACGGTTATGTTTTCAATTCAAGTTGAGTTTAAACTTTGAATTTTAACCGTAAATTGCTCACTTTTGCAGCATGGATCGTGCTCCTTCCAGGAGTGAGGTTGGTGAGTTGAGTCATGGCGAAAGTGATTCACCACGATAAGAAGTGCTGACATCATCAACCGGATTGGCGGAAATCTTGGCAAAGATGGCTGAATCTCTGGATCTGTTGGTGCGACAAAGCATACGACAGGAGGCACTACAGCAAAATCCCCCGCCAAGCACTTATCTGGATTTATTAGCAAGACAACCACTGGTTTTCTCGAAAGCAAAAGAACCGTTGGAGTCGTCTCATTGGCTCCAATATATTGAAGCCAAGTTCGATATGCTTGAATGCGATGAGTACCAGAAGACTTTATTTGCCGCTCAACAACTCCACGGAGCTGCTGGAGCTTGGTGGGCAGAGTACATTGCTACTCTTCCTGAAGGTCATCGAGTGACGTGGGATGAATTCCGGACTGTTTTCCGGGCACGTCACATTTGTTTGGGAAGTCTTCGAACAAAGTATCAAGACTTTCTGGAGTTAAAGCAAGGGGAAAGGAGTGCGTACGAGTACTTCAAAGAGTTTGAAGACTTGATGCAATACGCCACTCACATGGTAAACTCGGAAGTGTTGAAGTGCCAGTATTTCTTTCGAGGTTTGAATGTCGAACTTCAGGAACAAGTGACTTTGTTCAATAACGTTATTTACAATGAGTTGGTAAATGCCGCTATCATTAAAGAAGACATGCATCTCCGTTGTGAAGCGGAGTTGAAAAGGAGTATACGCCGGACAGTGATATCGAGGTTCCTCCGAACTATCGAGTGCGGTATTACTCCCCAGTTAGGCAACAAATTCATCCTGTGGTGCAACTCTCACAACCACGGCTGGAGTTGATCACTTATGAGCCTCCACCTCAACAGCAGCGGTCAGAAATTATTTGTGCAACCCTACCGCAACCAGCTACGCACGAATTATCTCCACCTCGTGTTAGTAGAGAGATGAGGATTTCTACAACACGAAACTGTCGTGGTGCTGAGCAGAGTCACACTCGTGTGTTGTCTCGTCAATGCTCAGATCAGCATCATGAACATTCAAAGAAGAATCTTTCAAAAGCTGGCAGGGTTAATTACACTGCTATTGAGGACATTTCAAAAGGCGAACCAGTTTTAGCGGGCATGTTCACGTTACATGAACAGCTCACTTTCATTTTGTTTGATTTCGGAGCCACCCACAATTTTATTAGCAGAGACTATGTGCTGAAGAATAATCTTCCATTTAGCACAGTTAAGCATCCGTTTCATATCAGCTCACCCGGAGGCAAGATATCAACAGATGAGATGGTCTCTCGGGCACCGTTATGTTTGGGTGGAAACATCTATCCTGCGAGACTTATCATACTCAAAGGCCAAAGGATTGATATTATCTTGGGGATGTCATGGTTGACACATTATGGAGCTATCTTTGATATCAGCTCTCGGACTGTCCAACTGAATTCCCCAATACACGGTTGCAACATATTGAATCTTGTGCATCCATCACAACGAGTTGCAGCGCTGCATCAGATTGAAGCTCCTAAGCTTGAGGATATTCCAGTGGTATGTGAATATCCAGATGTGTTTCCCAAAGACTTGCCGGGCATGCCGCCCGAACGTGATGTAGAGTTCAAGATTGAACTAGCACCGGGAACGACAGCTATTTCTCGGCGACCATACAAAATGGCACCGAAGGAGCTAGCAGAATTGAAGGAGCAACTTAATGACCTCATGGACAAAGGTTTTATACGCCCAAGGTCATCACCTTGGGGCTGTTCCGCACTCTTCGTGAAGAAGAAGGACGAGACTTTGAGACTATGCGTAGATTATCGTCCACTGAATGCTGTCACTATCAAGAATAAGTATCCACTATCGCGCATGATGTTTTGTTTGATCAACTAGTGGGTGCTAAGGTGTTCTCCAAGATGGATCTTCGATCAGGGTATCACTAGATAAAAATCCGGGCAGAAGACGTACCTAAGATGGTGTTCTCGACAAGATATGGTCTTTATGAATATCTTGTCATGTCCTTTGGATTGACCAATGCTCCGGCTCATTTTATGTATATCATCAACTCGGTGTTCATGCCGGAGTTAGACAAGTTCGTCGTGGTTTTCATCGACGACATTTTGGTCTATTCAAAGTCAGAAGAAGAACATGCTGAACATTTATGTATTGTACTCCAACGTTTGAGGGATCACAAGCTTTATGCAAAGTTCAGTAAATGTGAGTTTTGGATCAGCAAAGTGCCGTTTCTTGGGCATATTATTTTAGCGGAAGGCATCGCTGTGGACCCAAGTAAAATCGAGCAAGTGCTGAATTGGGAATCTCCAACATCTGTTCATGAAGTGAGGAGTTTCCTAGGTTTAGCTGGTTATTACCGGAGATTCATTCCAAACTTCTCCAAAGTCGCTAAACCTATGACAGAGCTGTTGAAGAAAAGCACCAAGTATGATTGGAGATATTCACGTGAACAAGCTTTTCAAACTTTAGTGAAGCATCTCACTACAGCTCCAGTTTTGGCCCAGCCGGACACAACGAAGCCGTTTGATGTTTATTGTGATACATCCGGCATTGGTTTGTGTTGTGTGTTGATGCAAGAAGGACGTGTGGTCGCGTATGGATCCCGACGATTCAGGGGTCATGAGCAGAATTACCAGACGCACGACCTTGAGCTAGCTGCAGTTGTCCTTGCATTGAAAATGTGGAGACATTATCTACTAGGCAATCTAGTACATCTCTACACTGACCACAAAAGCTTGAAGTACATCTTCACACAGAAAGAACTGAATATGAGGCAGCGAAGATGGCTAGAATTGATCAAGGACTATGAACTTGAGATTCATTACCATCCGGGTAAAGCGAATGTGGTTGCCGATGCATTAGTTGGAAATCCCACATTCACCATTTAGCATGGCTGCCCATGAAGAAGGAGAACCAAGCCTGCGCTTAGTTCCCTACGGATCGCTGTTCAACCTCGCTCTTATTCCTACAATCCGAGATGAGATTGTAGAGGCTCAGAAGAGAGACAGGGGTATGTCTCATATCCGGAGACGGGTGGACAGCGGTGAATTGAAGATGTTCTGCAAGGATGAAGAGGGTACTCTATGGTTTAACAACCGCATAGTGGTACCCCGAAACATGAAATTGCGGAGGAAGATATTGGATGAAGCGCATTTATCCAAGTACTCCATTCATCCGGGAAGCAATAAGATGTACCAGGACTTCAAATCTAAGTTTTGGTAGACACGGATGAAAAGAGAAATTGCAAAGTACGTATCCAAGTGTGATACGTGTCGGCGGGTTAAAGCCGACCATATGAGGAAAGTCGGACCACTTCAACTGCTGAAGGTTCCAGCATGGAAGTGGGAAGACGTAAGTATGGACTTCATCGTCGGTTTACCCATGACCAGCAACAAGCATGATTCTATTTGGGTAATCGTCGATCATTTGACCAAGACAGCTCATTTTATTCCAGTCCATACCAAATATGTGACAAAGAAGTATGCGGAGCTGTTCATCTCAAGAATCGTGTGTTTACACGGGGTTCCCCGCACCATTGTGTCTGACCGAGGTGCGTTGTTCGTTTCCAGATTTTGGGAGCAACTACATGCTTCACTGGGAACCAAGTTAATTTGGAGTTCAGCGTATCATCCGCAAACTGATGGTCAAATGGAGAGGATAAATCAGATTCTGGAGGATATGCTACGGGCATGTGTCATCAATCATCGGAAGAATTGGGATGACCATCTACCGTTAGCAGAATTCTCATATAATAACAGTTATCAATCCAGCCCCAAGATGGCCCCGTATGAAGCTCTTTATGGCCGGAAGTGCCGCACACCACTGAATTGGTGTGAGTCAGGCGAGAGAGTGGTCTATGGGATTGATCTTGTGAATGAAGCCGAGGAACGAGTGCGAGTGATTCAAGCCAATTTAAAGGCTGCTCAATCTCGGTAGAAGAGTTATGCAGACAAAAGACGTCGACCTCTTCACTTCGACATCGGGGACCATGTTTATCTTCGTGTCTCTCCGATTAAAGGGGTTCATCGTTTTGGAATGAAGGGAAAGCTTGCTCTGCGATTCATCGGGCCATTTGCTGTCACTGAGATATGCGGACCCATGGCCTATCGTTTGGAGTTACCGACGTCACTTTCGGGTATTCACAATGTTTTCCACGTCTCTCAAGTGCGGAAATGTCTTAAGTACCCAGCCGCGGTTCATATGGAGAACATTGAGGATCTTCAACTGGATCTCACTTATTCTGAGTATCTGATACAGATTATCGACAAGAAGACTCGCGCCACAAGAAATCGGACATTGAAATTTTACAAAGTCTTGTGGAGTAACCACACCGCTGATGAAGCCACGTGGAAAAGCGAGGAATTTCTCCGTTTAAATTTTCCAGACTTGTTTGTACCATATGTCCAGTAGTCATTCTCCATTTTTCTTTCTTTTTGTAATCTTGGGACGAGATTCTTTTAAGGGGGGGAATGTAACAGCCCTAACTTTTGTAAAGTTTGATTTCAATTTATGAAACAAAGTTAAGGCAAAGAAATGCTATAGTTGTGTCACATGAAATGATGAACACAAATGTGGACATGTGAGGGAGTTAAAAATTTTCTCTAGCCCATGTTCAACACATGTTAACCTAGGGGAAAGAATTACAGTCCCAAAAACTTTAACCCATGTGCACCCTTTTCTATGATGAGAGTGGAGGAAATTTAAATACCATTTTGAATCTTTTGAAAGGATTCATATTCAGATTGTCCAAAAGCCTATATGTGAGATAATAGATGCATTTCTCATGTATTCAAGAGCCTAAGTTTCAAATTTGGAGAATTTATAGGTTTCAATACTATTTATTCCGAGGATTAAAGAGGGCACGTTCAAATTCAAACTTGAATTTGAATTTTGAACCAAACAAACTCAATTTCAAAATCTGATTTCAGATTTGAGTTCCTCGTAATTCTTTTGACCTATACTCCAAGTTTGATCAAATTTGGAGCTCATTTGCTATTTTGAATCGAATTGAGGGATAAGAAGCAAAATTGTGGCTGTGGACCTCACCGGTCAGTCTCACAAAATTGCAACCGACTGCAGCAACTGTTGACAGCGCGCCACAGCTCGGTGCCCTCCACCCCGGCGCCACCTCCTGCTGGGGTGATCTCTTTCTCGTCCTGATCTTGCCCACAGCTAGTGCAACAGAGCTACTTCGCTTCTTCCCCGTTCTGCCTGCTCCCGTGTGCTTCTCTTCCGAGCAGAACAGAAACTGTCGCTCTGCTCTTCTTCCCATCACGCAGCCACCACCGGAGCTCGGTTGCCCGAGCTTCCAACAGCAAAATGGTTCACCCATGAGTGCTCTAGCCGGCTAGCAACCTCACCCCGGTGATCCATGCTTGCTTGCGCCTAGAAACAGTTTGTTTGCTGCTGCTCCCGAGTTGAAACTAAAGAAACCGGAACTGATTGCCGTGGACAGCCCAAACCAGGAGTGATCACGCCCAAGCAAACCACCTCATCGGTGCACCTACGTGCCTAGTTGCTCACCTCCGAAGCTCAGTCCTATCCATTGATTACAGAGGGAGAATTTCAAGTTTTTCTCCCGGGCGGCAGAAACTGACCTTGAGGTAAGGAATTGCAAAATTCGTCCTCAAATCGTGTTTGTTGTGTTTCAAACTTCACACACAGGATGTTAACTGCCTAGCACATCTCCTCCATCACTTTTGGACCAAGAAATCGAGTGTAGGGTGAGGAATCCGAGTTCTTTTCGAGGGTATAGCGCTGGACCATATCGGGCGCACGGTGCCGATAGGTTTGGAGCGCTCCCCGCTTGTTTAGACATCATGTCGGTCTTCTACATGATCCCCTGGTGCTTTAGAGCCCAATAACCTACCATTTGATGGAGAATTCACCGTGCACGACCTCGCCGGAGCCCTAGGGTTTGCTGTTGATGGTGCGCCGTGTTTTCTGGCGATTTTCAGCCGCCGGCGACCTCACCAATGTGTTAAGCGTGGGGGAAAATGGGGGGGGGGGGCGGCCAGCAGGGGGTCCGGAGGTGGCTGGGAAGTGACTTTCCGGCGACCTCGCCGGAGGGAGCCGCCACTGCTCTGTTTGGCGCGAGGTTGAAGGTTAGGGATAACTAGTGAGACCCACTGTCGGCATTTAAACATTTTCCAGATTTTCCCAATTCAGTTCAAACTTTGGAGAGCCATAACTTTGTGTAGGAGTGTCCAAAAATTGCGAAACAAATTTTGTTGGATTCCTCTCAAATAGTACTATCCACGGGTGCAGCCCAGGTTTTATGAAAATCCCTGGATTTAGCTCATTAATTCATTTAAGAAAATTTTTTATGAATTTTTACAGGAGTTCTGTTTATTGGAAAATTCCCAAATTTGGACAGGACATTCTTCCAGAATTCCTTGAACTCCAGTAAAATTTTCAGAGGAATTGGACCTGGTTTGCTTGGTCAAATGATGTATTCATTTCTTATATCTCTGAAATATGGGAAAATGAACAGAGACAATTTCAGCTTTTTCCCATTCTTTGTAAAATCCATATCTCCATGTAGGAAACTTCAAAAATGGTAAAACTAATTCCTATGGACTCAGGACATTTTGTACTTCACAAGAAGTCTACTTTGCAGCATAGGAAAGCTTAATATCTAGGGGGTAAAGGCAGGTTAGTGAAAACCACATAAGGATTTGTTGTGCTCACATGAAGCCATTTTATGAGCTCAGTTTTTGCACACTGCCTAAATACCTTCCATAGAGGCTGTGGTTAAATTCTCAACTTCATTGGACCTCTGGAACTTGAGCTACTATCTTTTAGGTTTAAGTGTTCATATAATGGACTTAATCACATGGTGATTACTAGTATCTCTTTCCACCCTAGCTTTCATCATCTCTAAGGTTGTAGATCCAACAACAGAAACCTTGCTGTTGTTTGTCCCTTTTTGGTGTGAGTTAACTGGTACAACAGTTTTGAATCATTTTCTAAATTGCTTTTGAATACATGTGCATAAATCATCTTATTAGCACGTGACGTCGACGTTCGACGAGGACTCAACTCCGCAGTGAGGATCTCCATCTCGTGACGAGCTTGGCGGATTCTCCGGAGGAAGACTAACTCCTAGCTTCTAACAAAACCGTTGAGCAAGGCAAGCCCCGGTTTGCATATCGTTACCGTTTTAAATTTTGCTTTACTTCACCTCATGTGTATTAGACTTGATATTGTGCATTATGTCTAGGATGTTTGAAACCCACTTGCATGGATATTACATCCCTGAGTAGAAGATTTAGTGTAGGCTTTGCCTCGTAGTAGATGCTGGGCTAATGTTGTAGCTAGCTCAGTAGAAGTCGAGTAGTAAAAAGCTACTCGCGAGAAAGGTCGAGTAATGGAGTTACTTGCGAGAGGTTGATGATAAGAGCACCCTCACGAAAATGAGATGGGGACGGGGATGTTCCTGTAGGATGGAGCGCTCAAGGTTGGTCTCGACCTGCGATGGGTGTGACAATGCTTGAGACCACATTTGGCCTGGACCGGGATGGTAAGGCAAATGTGGAGGTTGGTTGTAGCCCCGTCTGTGTCGGTTAAGGACTGTATGTATGCGGCCCTGCTGGAAAAGATTGAGCTGTACCGGATATATAGTGGGGTATGGGACCCATGAAACCGATGTAACTCGATGGACCGTGATATAGAAACTCATCCTTCGCGTGGGAATGGCGTTGAGAAGGCGGGATGTAACACCCCAAACTTTTAGTTAAAACTCAAATTTTGATTTAGAACCATAAACCATGTTCAGAGGGGAATTTAGAAATTTTTGGACGTGTTGCATGTTTTGCAAAAATTCAAATTCAAACTGGAATTCAAATTAGACTCAAAACAGAAAAGAAATGGAAAAAGAAAAAGGAAAACCGGAAAAAAACTGGCCAGTGGGCCGAAACCCCAGCCGGCCCAGCAAACCCCCGCGCAGCCCGCCCCCGCGCGCGCCGCGCTGCCCCTCGCTGACGGGTGGGACCCGCCTGTCATCCCTAACCCCGCGACCCCGGACTTCTCCCTCGCGCGCGCGATCGCAACCGATCGGGAAACCGCGTCCCGCAGCCGAATTCTGGACCCTGAGGACTCTAACTCGATCACAACAGAACCACCGCCCTCCCCCGGCTATAAAAACAACCGATCCGATCAGTTTTTCTCACGCGATCGCCGATTTTCACTCCGGTGAGCACCGAGACTTCGCCGGTGAATTCTGGCCGATCTAAGCTCGGAAACTCTGATCTAACTCGTTGATCTTGATCCACCGCCTCCGGGGAACTTTGCAGGTGCAGAAAACCCGAAGACTTATGGTGCAAATCCAGCTCCGACGAGCTTCGCCGTGGTTTTGCCTCGGACCTCGCCGCCGAGCACTTTCCAGGACCCCCGAGCTCGAGAAAACCCCCGAGGTGAGATCCCTGACCTCCCCTCTACCGATCTAGGCCATAAGATCACAGTTCTAGGCAGAATTCTCGAGGATCTGAAAGTTTCCGGCGAGATCGCCGCTTCCCGCCGCCGTGCGCCGCCGGCAGCGCCGCCCGCGCTCGATCAGAGCGACGTGGCCGCTTGTGCGCCGTTTATTTTAAATCGCACGGTAGACTTTAAAACCCCGCGTACCGGTTCGATGTTATAATCTCAGCCGTCGATTTAAAATCAGACGGTCCACGTCAGCCCCGCGTTATAAAGACTGGAATTCTTACGTGCTACCCCCTGGGGTTCTCTGGAATTGAGAGCTAGCCCCGGAAACTTCAGATCTAGCCCCTGGAACTCCAGAAAATCATGTAAATTCATTTAAAAATCAGTTTTAGCCCCTAGACTTAATAGAAATTAAGAAAAACACCTCTGAAAAGTGTAGCTAGACCCCTGGAAATTATGAAAATAATATTATAGACCCTGTAATGGGGTGAATTCATTATTTTAGCCCTGTTTAGTATTTAATTTAGAAAATTGAATATGTAACTAGTGTTTAAATATTAAAAAGGGGGACAGACCTAATTGTCAAAATTATTAAAAACTTTCTCAGTACTTAGAAAACTTTGGAGTGAGATAAAAATATATTCTTGGGGCTGAAATAAATCTGTTTCATCTATTATTCACATTCAATAGTATAGGGACACATTTTTAAGTAAAGAATAGTTAAAGAAAAATAGGGAAAATAATTATGAAATAGTATACATCAGAAGCCAAGGTCAAAATATGATCTTAAATTATTTAGGACCAGAACCTAATCTGTTTAGGTAGTGTGTATTACTAATTTAATAATAAAATGCACAATTATGCATAAGAATATAAATCTGAAAATATAGAAACTAGTAAATGATAAATGGAGTTTCTAAAGTACAAAGAATTCAGTTTAGGGTTGATAGAAATTATGAAGGCACATATGGAGAAGAAAAAAATACTTTTCATACATACTTGGTAGTTTAATATATAAGGAATTTATTTAAAACTGAAACACACATATATACATGTATATATATATAGTATGTGAGTATAAATATGAACACCAAAGTAGGAATCATACACATGTAAATAAAAGTGTATGCAAGCCCCAAATCAACACACATAGAGTATCCACAACACATAAAATGGTAAAGAAACTTTCATAAATGTGAATGTGTGGTTTGTATGAAGTAGAAGGGTGAACTATGTCTTATGATTGTTGTTTTTCTTTTGCTATGTGTGATGGTATGAAGTAGAACCTGTTCAAGAGCAAGCTATCAGTTTCCAAGATCAGGACTACCCATTTCAAGAGCAGCAAGAAGGAGGCAAGTGTCCTTGACCACTTTGATCCTATGCTAGGATGTGTAGATAGAATTATTTGCATTGTCAAATGAAATATGAAACCCATGCTAGGAAGTTTCCCTAGAATTGCATTACCTTGTTTCCTTGTAGCTTGGGTTGGGATTTATTTTGTCATGTCATTTATGTCCATGCATATGCTTAGCCATGTTTAGAATGGGATGTTTGGGACATGAAATCATCAGTTTATATTACCATACTCTTGAATGAGATATTGTGAGTTATGTAGAGGTAGGGATCAAGGCAAGTTGGATGTTTTGGTTGTGTGCTGGGTGCACGAGACTTGGGTTTGTGTTTAGTACTTGCCTGGATCCTAAGGACCGGTTCATGGAGCATGTAACCCGGCTTTACAGTGCCAACCACATGCTGAGATGGGGCAGCTTAGCCAATTAATTAGGTGTATCCCCGGCGTAGTATGGGTGTGTTGGATGGTGCGGGGAATAGGAGTCAGCTGGACTGCCATATGAACCGCAAGGCTCAAGAGGGGGCCACTGCAGCGGGGTTGGAGCCTCTTGTATGCTGTTAGGGGTGAAACCTCAGTGGGCCCACGCTCGTCGGGAATCCCTTTGTAAAGGCTTCGTAGTGATCTCTTGGCCACACACCTGGGAAGTGTGAATGTGGTTCGTAGCCACTGGCATAATGGAGGTTCTTTTAGTCCACCCGGCAACGGGGGATGAAATCACTACTTGTGGGTACAGTGGTACAAACTCTGTAGAGTCAAAACTGTCTTGACAGCCGTGCTCACGGTTAAGAGCGGCCTGGACTTATTCATGATTAGAGGCTTGATGGTTTTGGAAGTTAAGCGGGGAGCTTAACATTGGAAATGATGATATGATTAATGGATTATGATGATAGGAGATTGGGACCATTTCACCTGTGTAGTAATGTAGGTGCTTAATAAGCTAAGGTGATAGGTATTAATTGCGTAGTGCTTTAACCATGAGTTCAACCTCTCCTTGTTCTAGCCATGCATGATATAATTTTCCCACACTTGCTGAGTACCATTGGTACTCAACCTTGCATATTTGTTGGTTTATATTGCTGCTCAGGTCAAGATAATGAGGTGGTGTATAATGACCAAGACTTTGGACCCGAAGAAGGTTTCTAGGTTCATGGAGACCCCAGGCAACGCCTGTGATGGAGCCCAAAAAGAATAATATTCCGCTGCTAGTTTATTTACTTGTGATGAACTTATTATTGTCCATCGAGACATTTACTATGTAAGACTTACTTATATTCGACACCTGGCTTGTAATAAATGATGCTTCACTATTTGTCATCGCATGTATGAGAAAATGATCCTGGCATACATGTGATATTCACTTGGTTGTTCTTCGGAAAAACCGGGTGTGACACGGGAGGTGTAAATCCTTTAGCAGGCAACTTCGACGTGTCCGCGTAGAGGACCATCCTGCTCGGCGCGAAACGTTTTTCTATGTCGGGGTGTCGTGTGAAAGGTTGCTGCATACAACGTAAGAAAGAGCTCTTGAGGGAGTCTTTCGAGGCGGGTGTATGTGTCGTGTATTCCGGGTTGTTATTGATTCGAATCACCGTCGCTCGCGGAAGAGGATTGAGCATACTTGCCCACTGCGCCGTGACATAGTAAGAAGAGGAACTAAGTCTCTTAACTTGCTGTTTATGGATTAATCATTGCATTGGAACCTTGACTGAAGTAGATATAGAGCCAACTAAATTTCTATTCCACCTTAGGCTAGCAACATCGGGATAAGCGTTTCTTGTTTGATTGTGGACTTCCGGTGTTGTGAGGCATGAGGAGCACTAAAATGAAGGCTATAAGAATTTGAATACAAGGATCAAGTTTAGTCAAGCTTCATTTTCGCAAATACCTGTTCATATTGTCTTACTATCCTTGCATGTAGAGTTACATGTTTAGGATTGACGGTTAAGTCTTGCCGAGCCTTAGAGCTCACGGTTGCTTCTGAGTTGTTTTTGCAGGTAGCAGGATGCCTGCTATGAAGAGGGTTGTTCGGTGAGACGACGAACCTCACGGTTCGTTCCACTTGCCGGAAACCTAGCCGCTGCCTTTCTTTGGTGAAGCTAGTAGGAAGCGTTCACGGGCTGAACGACTTCTCTTCGGCGTAGTTAGGGTCGAGAGTGAGTAGAATGTCCAGCTAGTTTTACATTCCTCTGTGTGTGTACTTATGTTGTAAAAGATCTTATGTTGAGTAACAAAATGGTTCTGTTATGTTCTTATCGTCTTTTCTTGCATGCTGTTGGGTGCCGCATCGCACGGCACCGCCCACTGCGATACCCGGGCCTCACACTCGCGCACAGAGCAAAACCGCTTAAGGACCTCGTCCTTCCGCAGAGATAAGCTCCGGAGGCTCCACTTGTCCAGCGGGGGCCTGGGCTTCCCTTTTCCTCAGGGGCGAGCTCTGGTTGCACCACGTGTCAGGCGGGCGGGACCTCCCTCTTCCTCAGAGGCGAGATCCGCGTGCGCCACGCGTCCTGGTGGGTGGGAACCTCCCTCGCCCTCAGAGGCGAGCTCCACGTGTGCCACGTGTCTGGTGGGTCGGGACCTCCCCTCTTTCCAGAGACGAGCTCTGCGTACGCCACGTGTCAGTGCCGGACCTCCCCTCTCTTCAGAGGTGGCTCCGGAAGTGCCACGTGTCCTAGCAGCGCCAGATCTCCTTTCTGCTTAGAGATAAGCTCCGAGGTCGACACGTGTCCAACTGCGTCGGACCTCTCTTCTCCCCAGAGGTAAGCTCCGAGAACGACACGTGTCAAGCAGTGTCGGACCTCCCGGAGGTGAGCTCCAAGGATGACACGCGTCCATCAGGACCTTCTGCTCGGAGGTGAGCTTCGAGGATGACACGTGTTCAATAGTGTCGGACCTCTCGGAGGTTAGCTCCGAAGGTGACACGTGTCCCGCGGGTTGGGCCTTACTCCCCCGCGGCGACTAGCTATGGTGGCGACACGTGACCTGCGGGGCTGGACTTTGCTTCTCCGCAGAGGCAAGCTCCGAGCCTACCACGTGGCCAGTTAGTGGTGGACCTCTCCCCCTCCACGGGGATGACCTCCGAAAGCGCCACATGGCCAGCGGCCGCGGGAAGTGTCTACGGCGCTCCTCGGCAAACTGGATTTGGATCTTTTTAGCTATCTTTTTTATTCCTTCTCTGTTTCTACTTATTTTAAAACGTTTCTATACATGAAATATGAATGCATGCATGAATTATGAAATTGAGGATGTTACATTCGCACACAAAGGATGAAGCAACGCCAAGAGAAGTACCTCAAAGCAATGTGCGACAAGATGGAGATACCTATGTCTCCACCATCATCAGAAGATGAAGGAGTAACTGAGTTTCCCACTCTCATTGAGGACGAGCTTGCCTTCTTTGGTGAAGGTGGTTCCTCGTCTGCTGCTGCTCCTACCTCTCACGCTCAACATGTTGATGACGATGAATATGAAGAAACTCAAAATGAACAAGGCAAAGATCAAGATGGAGACGATAGCTAGTAGGCCCTTCTCTCTTTTCTTTTCATTTTTGGTGCTTTGATGCCAAAGGGGGAGCGAAAGAGGGGGAGTAGTCTAGTTTAGCTTTTTAAAATCCTTGTCTTGCTTTGTAATATATATGCCACATTATGTCTCATTATGCCTTCATACTATGTTATGTTGATATGATCTTGTTAATTGATATCATTTATGTTCCCTTCAATGCATTTTACACTCTTTTTATCACATCACACTTAGGCACCCCACCATAACACATGTGTGTATGAAATCCCCATAGAATTCATTCATGTGCACATATTTTTCTTGATAAACTCTTATGCACACATTTAGGGGGAGTACATCATACATATATGTAATATGAAAACAAACTATTATATCCATTCATCGAGAGTCTTAATGTGTTGTCATCAATCACCAAAAAGGGGGAGATTAATAGTGCATCTAGGTAATCCCCGTGGGTTTTGGATGATTGATGACGACAATTAAGATACTAATGAGCTTTAATGAGTATGAGCACAGGTCTTTGAGATGAGAATGAGTGTGGAGTCCCTCAAAAAGCAAAAAGAAAAAGAAGAAGACTTGCAAGAGTAGAAAATAGGATTTCATTCTTGAGTTTTACATTTTCTAGTTATGTAGAGGGTCTCCTCTTTTAGAGTGCTTGAGAATCATTAGAGAGCTCAAACTTTTAGTTAGAATTTTGGTGAGGGAATAGTTCTAGGCATAGCTTAGAATGTAGATCAGACTTGGGGCTCGACTAGTCCGGTCCAACCGGACTATTCCGTTTTGGACCGGAATAAATGTCTCTAAGTGAGTTTGGACTTGTCCGTTTTACTCTGGACTAGTCCGTTCTTGCGTAAGTCTGAGCCTTTCTGAGACCAAGACCCAGAAGGCAGGACTAGTCCGCCCGTGCGGACTAAGTCGCTTAGGTCCGGAGAAAATCCCTCTGAGTGACTTCGGACAAGTTCGTTGTGGACAGACGAGTCCGGTTGTGTTAGGTGAGTGCGGCCACTGGGCTAAGTCCCAGAAGGCCGGACTAGTCCGCTCAGATAGTCGGACTAGTCCAGCTCTTCAGACTAGTCCAGTTTAGAATGGAACAATTGTTCTTGTGTGAGCTCGGACTAGTCCGGACATGGCTAGACTAGTCCGCCTGTGTGGCCGGACTAGTCCGCTACTAGCAAGACTAGTCCGTTCTCACCCGGAGCAAAGGCTCCTGTGTGAGATCGGACTAGTCCGTTCTTCAACGGACAAGTCCGAGGCTTTATGACCGTTTGAATTCAAAGGTCGTGGGGACTTTAGTTGTTAGCATTTTTGACGTAGGTGGTCCCCCAAGGCCAGACTAGTCCAGGGTTCTGGCCAGACTAGTCTAAACTTTAGTAGGTGTAACGGTTAGATGTCGGAATCCCTATAAAAAGGGACCCCCCGGCTTCAAATGGCTAACCCTACAATCCTAGCGCCAAAAACTCTTTCCTTGAGCTCTTCTAAGCCTCTTTCCTCACCTTCTTGACCCCTAAGATTGGATCTTGAGGGGTTTGGGGATTTGTGGGAGGAGAGACGCGGTGATCAACATTTGGGTTCTTGGTTTGAATCTCTTGCACTCTAATCATTTATTTGAGTTCGTGCCTGTTGTATTTTGTTTCCTAGAACTGCTAGGTTGTTGTAGGGAGCCTCAAGTTGTGAATAGTCCCTAGAATACTGTATTCACCCTTTGATTGATAGTGAAGAACCCGGGCTTGATCTTGGTGATCGCTCGGTGAGGGTAGGGTTGGAAGAGACCCGGTCCTTTGTGGACTCCTCAACGGGGACGTAGATTCCTATGTGGAATCGAACCTCGGGATAAATCGAGTCTCTTGATTCCTTTACTTTCTCACTTAAAAACTAGAATTGTTTGTTAGGATTTGCTTCGCTCAAAACTTGTTAATTGCCTTATAGTTGTGAATCTTGCAATCTAATCAGTTTCTCTTTCATAAACTAGTTGATTAGATTGCTAGATAACCCACATATCTTCCGCTTGAACAAACTTGAAAAGAAATCCACAAAAACGCAACCTTTACCTAATTTCTATACCTAGACCGGACTAGTCCGCCCCCTGACCGGACTAGCCCGGCCCTTCAGGTTTAATCTGACTGTTTTCAGTAGTTTCAGGTTTTATTAGCCTATTCACCCCCCCTCTAGGCAACTTTCAGAAAGTAGTAGGCCCCCAGGTGGCTTGTGCTTCTCACTGAGGCCCGCAGAATGAAGAACACCTTGAACAGCCGCACCGAAGGCCGCGTGCAGACGAACGTCTCGCAAAAGTGGACGAAGACTGCCACTAGTGCGAGGGCATGCGGCGTCAGGTGCTGGAGCTGAAGCCCGTCCACCTCGAGCTGTGTCAGGAGGAAGGAGGACAAGTTCGTCGGGCTGCAGGCTGGTGAGCGGAGTCATCCCGCGGCGGATCTTTCCGTCATGCTCGTTCGACAGCCAGCCGAGCAAGCGCCTTATGTGCCCATGTTCTTCGTCGGTGCGAAGGCGGGAGGAGCGAAGAGCAGTTACCATTGGAGCAAGCAGTGGCTTAGTCTGCTTGGGAGTGGAGGCTTTAAGCGCAAAGGTGGAAGATGAAGAGCACAAGACATGAGGAGGCAATTAAGGAAATAATCATCTTTTGATGCAAAGTTTTCTTTACTACTCCTATGACCCTTGGCACAGCGTCGTGCGTGGTGCCTGGGCTATCACCGCCCCACGCTACCGGCATCTCCAATGATGGTGGGACCCAGGTCCTCCTGTCAGACAATGGGGGTCAGGTGGGCAGTGTCGCCAGGAGGAAGGTCAGGCGGTTCCTGAGAAAAGCGGCATGGCGGAACTGCAGCGAACGTCTCAGGAACTGTCGCAATCAATGCCCATAAACCGCTCCTCATGCACATCGCCCCAACCCTCCAGTCAAGCACGGCCACGTGTCCACTACGCCAGGGATGTGCTGCCTGTTCAACTGTCGAGTGCGCCCACTACGCCAAGGACGTGCTGCCGCTTCGTCTGCTAGGTACAGCCACTCGCCCACTACGCCAGGGGCGTGCTGTTCCTTCAACCACTAAGGTGTAAGTTCAAAGCAGACATGCGGGAAGTTAAGACAAAGCCCCCACCTGCGGGATTGTCACCTCCCCCGAGGTGGGCCCAGCGGCCACTGTCGGTACCCTGCAGACAAGGTACCCTCGCGTGGAGACTTGAAGAGGCCCCAGACGTCACCTCCTAGCTAAGGCGGGCTCTGGCACCAGCACGTGTCCTTGGCCCCAGACCTGGCCTCCTCGCTGAGGCGAGGTCCAGCGCTACCACGTGTCTCCGGGCTCCGGGCCAGACCTCCCTAATGAGGAGGGCTCCGGAGCCACCATGTGTCCTTGGCCTCGGACCTGGCCTCCCCGCTGAGGCGAGGTCTGACGCTGCCACATGTTTCCAGGCTTCGGGCCGGACCTCCCCGATGAGGAGGGCTCCTGAGCCGCCATTTGTCCTTGGCCCCAGACCTGGCCTCCCCGCTGAGGCAAGGTCCGGCGCTGCCACGTGTCCGCATGCTCCAGGCCAGACCTCCCCACCGAGGAGGGCTCTGGAGCCTCCACGTGTCCTTGGCCTCAGACCTGGCTTCTTCGTTGAGGCAAGGGTCGACACTACCACGTGTCCCCGCGCTCCAGGCTGGACCTTCCCACTGAGGAGGGCTCTTAAGCCACCACGTGTCCTTGACCCCAGACCTGGCCTCGCCGCTGAGGCAAGGTCCGGCGCCACCACGTGTCCCCGCGCTCTAGGCCGGTCCTCCCCGGTGAGGGGGGCTCCGGAGCTGCCACGTGTCCCACGACCTGTCGTGGGCCATGGACCTCAGAAGTCAAGAAAGACGTGCGCTGTCCAGTTGCGCATTCAAGACTTGCTCCTTCCCCAGAAGCATGGCGTGTGGCACACGCCTCCGCCCACTCCTGGCCGTCATTACCGTGACAAGACATGGCAGCACGGTGTGACAACGGCATTGTGCTGTACGACGTGACAACGGCACAGTGCTGCACAACTGGTCAAGTAGGATGCGGTGACAAGACGGGGCCTTCACCCACCATCATCAACCGCTACTCGGTCAGAGGCGTCGGGCGTGTCAGGCAACGCGCCTTAACTCCATCGACAGTGACACTACATGTAGCTGTAAATACCCTAGATCGTGTATAGGGTACGAACAGTCGAGGGGACACCTGTCGGGCTCTTGGCCACATTGTAACTGCCCCATCTTTGAGCTATAAAGGGACCGAGGCAACCTCCGGAAGAAGGATTCAGTTTGATCTCTGATCCCCCAACACACACGCACAAGGCAATACAACACTCACTCCCGTGTATGTAGAGTTTACGCTCCGGCGGACCGAACCACGTAAATCTCTGTGTTCGCCATTGTTCTCAAAGCTTGATCGATCTAGGAACATTAGTCCCTCCAAAAAACGGACCTCTGTGAACTGCTCCAGTAGCGGTACCGGGGGAAGTGTTATTGCAAACACTTCGACAGTACTATTAAGAAGCTAGCGGTCAGGACTAATATTGAGGAAAGAAACTGCGCCATATTTTGCATCCAGAGACAAAATGAGAAGTTCGTCAAACCGTCCTTCACAAAAAAATAAAGTAGCGCTTAAAATATTTGGTAACTTTGCATTTACACCATGAAATGGAGTTAGGAGGGATACTAATGGGATTGGAACTATTCCCAATTCGAAGGGGAGATCATATTGTAAGACCTAGGTGCTGAATACATTGGCAATGGCGTGTTAGAGTGAGATTCATGTAAAGTTTTGATCATTCACATTGTTTTTGACATGTGGTTTGACATGGGATGTGTTAAGCTTGTCTTTGACATGTTGGAGAGTATGTTTGGTACTCATTAACTGAGTTTTGGTGTGGTTATGGCTTGTTGAGGTGTACAACATGCTTGTATGAGGTGTTTAGGCAAGGTGTTGTGGTGTGAACTAATGAGAGTCAAGTCGTGGACTCGTGCTCGCAAGGAATTTGTTGTTTACTCATGTGTAGGTGTTGCTTGAGGTTAATACATGGCTGGTGATGGTGATCCTTGAACTAAACTTAGGGAGAAGTTGAGGTTCAACAATTAAATTCGGGAGGAATTGTGGTTGAGGCGATCAAAGGTGTCATGCAACATGTTTGGATCAAGAACGGTGCATATGATAGTACTTGAGATGTGTCAATTGGTGTTGCAAACATGTGGGGAAGTCATGGGCACAAGTGCAGGGATGACACAAGGTTGTGACGTGATTCCAACATGTTTGGACGATGAAGAGTGAAGATTGAATGTGTTTGGAAGGTCTTCATGTGTGCAAGGAGTACATGGACGTGGCAACATGGTTTCAAGGTGTGGTGAAGGTGTTTGAACGTGTGTGGAGATTGTCACAAGGTTGTGTTGTGATTCCTGTGAAATCCCAGATTTACATGGTTGGTTTAGCACCAAAAATGTGGGGGAAATTCAAATTTCTAAACTCTTTTGCATCTATCCATACACATATGATACTAGTGCAAATTCAAATCTGAATTTTCCCCCAAAGTTGTCAAATTGCAAATTGGGTTTCACAAATGTGTTCACCACATTTGAAATAGTACCCTGGCCAAAATTCATTTAATTTGGGCTTGGTTTGCTATGTATTTGAATCAATAGAAGAGGAGGGATTCAAATCCAAATTCAAATTCAATTATCCAAATTCAATTCAAACTTCACAAACGAAATATATTTCAGTGGAATTCAAATTTGAACATATGACTTTGGGAGGAAGCAAAGCCGTTAATGTGGAGGAAATATCAGCTGCAAATTAGGTGAGGTGGGACCCATCTATCAGCCACATTCAAATACAATCGACTCTGTTTCTCCTGCCAAGCACCGAGCGCGTGCCAGTGCCGGGTGGAACCCTGCCCCGATGAGTTCACCACTCCACCTCGTTTTGAACAGATCAGGACGCCCCAGGGAGATATTCACCGCACCCCACTCACGTGAACACTTCTCTCTCTCGCTCACTCGACCCTTGCTCAGCTCGCGGGTGCTATTGCCGCAGCTCGGTTGCGCAGCGCCGCTCCACCGTCGCCCGACACAATCCGGCATGGTCACGCCTGGTTGAGGCCATAGGAAGGCACGCAAGAATGGTTTCAAGGTGTGGTGAAGGTGTTTGAACGTGTGTGGAGATTGTCACAAGGTTGTGTTGTGATTCCTGTGAAAGCCCAAATTTACATGGTTGGTTTAGCACCAAAAATGTGGGGGAAATTCAAATTTCTAAACTCTTTTGCATCTAGCCATACACATATGATACTAGTGCAAATTCAAATCTGAATTTTCCCCCAAAGTTGTCAAATTGCAAATTGGGTTTCACAAATGTGTTCACCACATTTGAAATAGTACCCCGGCCAAAATTCATTTAATTTGGGCTTGGTTTGCTATCTATTTGAATCAATAGAAGAGGAGGGATTCAAATCCAAATTCAAATTCAAATTCAATTCAAACTTCACAAACGAAACAGATTTCAGTGGAATTCAAATTCGAACATATGACTTTGGGAGGAAGCAAAGCCGTTAATGTGGAGGAAATATCAGCTGCAAATTAGGTGAGGTGGGACCCATCTATCAGCCACATTAAAATACAATCGACTCTGTTTCTCTTGCCAAGCACCGAGCGCGTGCCAGCGCCGGGTGGAACCCCACCCCGATGAGTTCACCACTCCACCTCGTTTTGAACAGATCAGGACGCCCCAGGGAGATATTCACTGCACCCAACTCACGTGAACACTTCTCTCTCTCGCTCGCTCGACCCTTGCTCAGCTCGCGGGTGCTATTGCCGCCGCTCGGTTGCGCAGCGCCGCTCCACCGTCGCCCGACATAATCCGGCGTGGTCACGCCCGGTTGAGGCCATAGGAAGGCACGCAAGAGTCTCTTCTTCCTCTCCGATGCCAGCCAACGACGTCCCTCTGAGCCGAGCCCGACAACCGAGCAAAGTTTGTCTTCCCACGCCCAACTTTGCCGCCACGACGTCGAACCTTCGACTGGCCACCTCCAACGGTTTCACACTCGACCAACCGGCATCCTAGGTTTGTCGTCAACCCCTCTTGCTATCCTCAAAGTTTGGAGCTATGCCCTAGACTAGGCCGGCTGGAATTTGAAGATTTCTCACTGCAGTTTCTTTGAACCGAGGTGAGGGAAATGGAAAATTCATCACATGAGTACTTAGGGTTCATTCTGGTCTAAGAGAAGCTTTGCTAGGTTGCTACGGTCCTTCTCGATCGAACGGTGATCAAAACCATCAAGGATCGGGTGAGTTCTACGAGATTTTCCCCGCGGCCGCGAAAAAAGCTCCTCGGTCGAATGGTGAACTCCATGTTGCAGTGGTTTTCCTATCAGCTGCGGTTATGATCCTTGATCAGCGTGTTCATGTGGAGCTTTTGGTGCAAACTGTTGGCAAAAAGATGGACCTCCGACAAAACCCGAGCTCGCCGGAGTTTCATTTCCCGCTTTCACCATCGCGTGATGGTTTCTGGCCATCCCTGGACAGCACCTACCCCTCAAGCGCATTCCCCATGCGAATTTAGGCCCAGACGGCAAAATTTATCAAGTTCCAAGCTGTGGAACGACGGGCGGCGAGCCTCGCCGGAGTGCTCCGCCGTGGGGGAGCGCGGGTGTCGTGAGGTTGAAGAAGGGGGATGGGTCCCACACGTCAGTGAGTAGATCGGTATGGGTTGGATCTTTTGTAGCTACGGGATCAGGTGTGGCTATGCGCTTTAAGTCTGGCTCCCATGTGCCTCGATTCTTAGTGGCCGGATTTAAAACAGGTGGGCCCAGCCCATGTTTAAAGGATTTCTAGTTCAAAAGAAATTCTAGATTCGGTTCAATCTTTAGAAATTCATAAATCCCTGTAGAATCATCCAAAATTAGTGGAACAAATTTTGGATGATTCCTCATGGCAATTACTTTGCAGAGAAGCAATTTAATTGCTATGAAAGTCCCTGGATTTGGCTCATTAATTCCTTTAAAAATCTTAGGATTTAATTTTAGGAGTTTTGTTGATTGGAAAATTCTCAATTTTGTTCAGACTAAATATCCTTGAACTCCGGTAAAAATTTCAGAGTCATTTGACTTCATTCACTGGATCAAATTGTGTTTCCATCTTCTATGTCTCTGAAAAATGAGAAAACAACAGAAACATTTTTTCAGTTTTCAACAAATCTTGAAACATACATTCTCCCTGTAGACAGCTCGAAAAATTATAAAAAAATTTTTTCTAGAACCAGGGAAACCTCCTCTAGTTAGATCTTCCACTGTTAGCTATGTCAAAGCTATATATTTAGGATCAACATTAAGAGAAGCCAATAACTTGTTGGAGGGTTAGTACCAACAAGCTTTCATGAAACATTCTCATTTTTGACCCAATTCCTACTCATAACATCTAGTCTCTCTTGTAAAAATCCGAAAGCCAATTAAGAATCATTAGGAGCAGTAAATGTAATTAGAAGTTTGCTACTTATAAATTAAATATCACATATACATATTTTGTTGCATATCATATAGTGACCGAGATCAAGGAAGCTCCAGAGGCCTTGGACACCATTCCTCTAAAAGCTAACTTTCTCTTTGACTCGCAACCAGGCAAGCCCCGGTTTGTATTTAATTACTTTTGCAAAGTTTTGATTTGTATCACTTATGTCTAGGGTGAGATGTTTGCATTAGAGTTAATGTGATTGAAACCCCACTTGAAAGACCCTCAAATCCTATGGAATATTGAGTAGTCTACATCTCGATGAGTAGAAAATGCCATGCTAATGTTTTGGATTTCAGTAGAAGTCGAGTAGTTGGAATCTACTCGCGAGACAAGACTTTACCGCATGGGCTAGAGTTGATTACAGAATGGTGTATGAATCAGAAATTGAGACCCAGCAGTTGGATAGGATGCAGCATGACGAGGTCTCCCGTGCATAGCCCTGCTGGCGTCGGTTGACGACCGATCTGTGTGCGGCCCTGCTGGACAAGTTTGAACAGTACCGGATGCATACTGGCTATATGGGAACCAGGAGACCGATGTAATTGGTTAACCTCGGCGCCGAGAAGTATCGATTCGGAATTTGAGTTTCCTTTGAAAAGTTGCTGCATACAACAGAGTAGGGAAGTGTGATTCGCTACACTTCCGAATTGGGTGTATGTGACGTTTTATTAGGGTGTATGTTGATTGCAATCACCGTCCCTCACGGTTATTTGAGCACCGCTTGTTCACTGCGCTGTGATGTAGTAATTACTGAAAGAGTGCAGAAGAATATGATGCATTGAAATATTATTGTGTTGCAACAATGATTGATACAGTAGGAGCTCAATAAAGTTACTCTTCATAAAGGAAGGATCAACATGTAGGCGAGTTATTTATTGCAATGTCAATGCCTATGTTAGGTATCCCTGCATATATAGTTTCATGGTTAGGGTGTCGGATCAATCTTGAAGAGCCATCGTGCTCACTAGTGACTGTTTAAATAATCAAACATAGCAAATCTAACTCAAATTAACTAAAGTAAGTTCAATATGATCAGTTCTAGCTTGTTTAATCAATTCTAGTAAAAAACGAAGGTCTAAACTAATAAATATGTCAAACAACTTCTATGTGTTGCAGGGATCGGCGACGGATGCTCAAACTCCGTCGCCGTCTATACCGGCACATGGACTGACGCGCGGCGAGGACGTTGGCGGCTATGGAGGTAGTGAACGCTAGCGGATAGCCTCTATTCTTTCTTTTTCTATTCTTGTGATGAGATGGGAGACACTTTTGTGTTGTGATCAATGGAGATGTTATATATTGTCTTTTGGATATGCATTTGTGACTATTGCTGCTGCTGTTATGTGTTGTTATATATTTTGTCTCTGTCGTGTTTCTGGCCATCGAGTCGGGCAGAATATTCTGTTTTTTTAAAATAAAAAACCTTAATTGCGACGGCTTTTTATACAATGCCGTCACAAATAAGGTTACTGGCTGTCGAAAATTAACCTATGTTATTTGCGACGGCCGTAGTAAGGCCGTGGAAAATAGGTTATTATTTGCGACGGCCACCACCTACTATCGCAAATTGTCATGTCGGGCCCATCCGCTGGTTCCGGGCTCTTATTTGCGACGGATGGCCGAAGCCGTTGCAAACAACCTTATTTGCGACGGTGACCGTCGCAAATAAACTTAATTGCGACAAAATACAAGCAACGGATGGAAACCGTCGCAAATAAGTAAAACCATCACAATTAGATTATTTGCAAGGGTTTTCACTTATTTGCAATGGCCATGGCCGTCGCAAATCGTCGGGATTCTTGTAGTGACTGTTGCTATAATAAGTTGCTGCAGGTGAGACATATGAAGAAGGGTTTGAGGACGAGGCGATGCCCCCGTCGGGGTACACGGCCGAGTGGGAACCCTGCATGCCGTCGTGATCTCCAGACGTGTGCTGCTACTGTGTAGCGTCCCTGGGCTGGACGGTTGCACTTTTGCATAGCTAGGCTGAGAGTTTAGCTATGAGTATATACTTCCGCTGTATACCAAGTTTGTAAAAGACTTCCACTGTGTTATATCAATAAATGTTTGCATGTTCTCGTATTCTTTTCGTGTGTGCTGTTGGGTGCCGTATCACACTGCACCATCCAATGCGATTCCTGGATTGTCGGGATGGTGGTCCCCACAGCCTGGTATCAGAGCCGTGTTGGGAATATCACACTAGAAAAGAGCTTATTTTGAAAATTTAGAAGTAGTCGAGTGAGGATTATTCACTATGCCCACATAAGGTCTATTATAGTGGTAGATACTTAAGGTGGAAAAGCTAACCTATGTGTTATTAATTTGTAACGACGCTCCGACGTCAGGTAAGAGGTAAGGTACGCCACCGCAGGCGGATCAATTGCGGTAAGCTCACCATATGAGGAGTGGTATGTGATTGTTCCCCGTGGCTTAGCACGGGAGTCAATATGAGTCTCTAAGCCTTCTCATGGTTCTGAGAACATATGAAACCGCTGTTCTCCAGTGTGCTTTAGGCAAAAGCAAGGATACCCCATTGTGTGGGAAAAAACGCGATAGTATGCAACTCTTGAACGTTCAATGTTCCAAGGGCCATACGCAGCGCTCGCCATCGGTGTGTCTCAACAGTTATGAGGCAGTAGGTGGTATCCGTTGGGTTGATAAAATTCCCAACCGTGATGACCCGTTTGTGCTCTACTCGGGTTCCCTGTCGTGGTGTGAAAACGCGACCATGTATCTTGATACGTGGCCTGACTCAAGGACGACCCGTTTGAAAATGATACGGGGCATATGTTTTTAGTATGACATGGACATGATTGGAATGATCAACCATATGTTCCCTACACGGAGCATCTCTCTATGCCCATTAGCAGATTTCCACCTTGCTGCCCTCAACCTACACCTATAAATCGGTGTGTTATGACTCGACGCCCGGAGGTATAGGTTACATCAGTTTATCGGACCCCATATATCCAATATGCCTTTGGTACATTCAAACTTGTTCAGCGGGCCACACACGGATCGGTCTTCAATCGACATGGGCAGGGCTACACGCACAAGACTTCCTCTTGCTGTGTCCTACGCCCCTGCCAAGTCTCATTTTTCTTACTAAAGTTATCGCACATCTCGAACCAATCCCGTATGTGGCGAATCCTATACTCGCGAGTAGATTCCAACTACTCGACTTGTACCGAAGTCTATAAACATTAAGCAAAGCATGTTCTACTAGGGTACTTAGACATTACCCTCACTCTCTTTGGAATAACCTAGTTATGCAATTAGAGTTTCATCCATCCTACACTTAATGCACATACTTACCTCAAGCTAAGTGAATATAAAGCAAAACTTGATAAAATTTGTTAAATGAAAATTGGGGCTTGCCTTGTTGCTGCTGGTCAGTGGTTAGAGTCTCCTCCGGTGGTATGTGTCCATGATCTCCGGTGTTTCCTCGCTTTCAGTGACTACACGTAATAAAATTAATGATATGTGTCAATTTAATGCAAACATGTTGAATTGACAACTATAAAGACCCTAACTCTAGATAGACATTCTTTTCAGCTCTGAAATTTTTACTGTGTCTTGGTGAGAACCTAACCAAAGACTTGGCAAAATTTCATTTGAAACAAAGCTCATTTGAGCCCTGCACAAATAAATGTCTAAATGGCCACTACTAGAGCTTCTAAGGATTTCCAGGGATTTTCCTGGAGCAGGCCATTACTTTCTGGAAACTAGAGTTTGAGATGGTTCTAATGGAGTTGGTTTCATGTAATTTGGAGAATCCTAGAGAAAGTTATGCTCTAATCAAGTTTGAGAAAATTTCTGAAAATGTTTCTGAACTTTTTTATTTTCTCTGGTTCAGTTCACTTAATTACACCATTAGGTGGACTTAATGAACTCAGATGGATCTGAAATTTTTCATGTGACTCAAGGATATTTAACGGAACATCCTAGCGAAATTTCAGAATTTTCCATAAAGGAAATATCCATATAAAATTCCCAACATTTTAAGATTTGGGGAATTAATTCTGGAGAACAAAAGGGTTTCTTGGACTGAAACTTGTTCTGCTGGGCAGTACTCGGAGAGCTGAATCCAACAAAATTTGGTTCACTCAATTTGTACAAACCTAGCAAAAGTTATGGGCATTTGAATTTTGAACTAAAATCTGAAAACATTGGAAATGTTTAAAATCCTGACAGCGGGCCCCACCCTCTCAGCCGTCTTCCACCTCGCGCTGGAGCGCTCGGGCGGAGGCGCGCGCCGGCGAGGTCCGCCGGAACGGCATTCCCAGCTGTCTCCGGGGCTTATACTCGCCGCCCTAGGTTTTAGACCTCGGGGAACTCGTTCGTGGGGGCAGGTAGAGCTCTCGGCGGCTGGAACCTAGTCGGCGATGACGGCAGCGGCGGCTTGAACTCCGACGAAGTCGCCTGAGCTCTACCAATCCTTATTTTGGAAATGGTTTCCTCCTACAGCTCCGTGGTGACGCGCTAAGCACGAATATGGAGCCGGTTTGCCGTGAAAACGGCCGGAGGTATGAGCTCACCGTCGACTAAGGTCAAAAATTGGCGGCGACCCGAAAAACTCGAAGAACAGAGCCTATACTCGATGTTTTTCTGTGCTTGTCGATCCTAGATGATCATAGGGAGGTCTAGGACGTGTGGCTAGACCAGAATTGGGAGCAACTACTTGTCGAAGAAAAGTTTTGAGGTTTGGCGTCGTCGGTCCAAAGAACCCGCCGGAGAGGAAACCCAAATTCCGGCCAATTCACCCCATGATATAACCCCAAACTTCATGGACAGCGCAAGGAGGTGATAAACGACCTTTTCCGAGGCTTGGTTGCGTGGAAAATTCAGTAGAGGCTCGGCTCAACGTTGAGGCGCCGAAGTTGGTTTGCCGGCGGAAACAGAGCTCGACAGCGGGGTTCTAGGTTATTGCAACCCCGGTGATCCCTTGGACAAGGTTGAGGGAGCGTGGACGACACCGTTTTCACCATTGTACAGCATCGGAGCTCATGGACCGGGCTAGCAACGGAAGCTCAGCGTGAGTCTCGTCGGCGGCTGTTTTTCTGTCGTGCGTATGAGAGCAGGGCAAAGCTTCGGTGTGTGCAGTGAGAGGGTGACTTTGTCGGAAAGGAGGGCACTCAAATCAGTCACCAGAGTGACGGCAACTCGAGTTGGTGGCAATCGGAAATGGCTCGGTGGCGTCCGCTGAAGAGGCCCGAAGAACAGAGCACTTCGTGTGAGGCGGTTCACTCAGCGTGTGTGCCTGACAGAGGGTCCCACCCCCACAATTCTTTTCAATTTTTGCTCACTGATATTTCCCTCCTCTACTCACAATTAAATGGAAGAGTTAACCACTAAGTCATGAGCTGAATTTGAATTCCTCAAATTAGAGTTGGTTTGGCTAAATTGATTCACACTTGAATTTGAATTTCAAATTCAGTTTTGAATTAATTCAAATATAGCTCCCGACAAGATCAACTCCAATGGGGATGAAAATTGGTGGAGTAACTCAAAAAAATGTGCTGAGTATGAATATGAATCCACATTTTGAATTCAAGTGAAGAAAGTAGCTGAAATTTGAATTTACATTCAAACTAGCTCCTTTTATAGTTGTATCCAAAAGTGCCTCAAAAAGGTTTGGATTTGCATGAAACTTATCATGAGCATTTCTAAGAATGTTTAGGGCCTAATTGTGAACTCAGCCCCTCATTTTTACATTTGGAAAATCCTACTTTTGGATTTGTGAGTTTTCCTTTAATCATCCTATTGATGATGGTTACTTGCTCTTCACATGTGTTCATGAGATCTTCACAAAATGAGCTGTGATGTGTGTGATGTAGTGAACACTTTAGCAAGTGAAATCTTGGGCCTTTACATGTGGTAACATGGTCCAGGGATGTATATGTTGTATAAAGTGTATACTTTACCCATATGTGTGAATGTTATGCGTATCATTTGTTTAATTCTTGCACTACTATTGTATAGACTGAATGAAGCAAACAAACATGTGCTGATTTTTTGAATCATGTGGATGCAAAATGGTGCGTACACACTCCACGCATGAGGAGGGAGGCCCTAGCCAGGGTCGTGGTGATGAGTCTTCACCCCTGAAGCAAACTACGACGCAGCAACAACTACCTCCGCCACCACCTGAACTTCCAAGAACTCTCGCTGAGGTTCTCACCGCAGTAATCGGCTTGCGCGACGAGCAAACCGAGTTGTTGCGGATGTTGGTGCAGCAGAATGCGTCTCGTCAAGGGGGACGCCAAGATACTGGGCAACGCCAGCCCAACAGAGTTCGTATTCGGACTTCTTGGCGACACATCCACCGGTCTTCATGGACGCCGAGGAGCCTCTGGAGGCGGACAGCTTTATCCACACCCTAGAGGCGAAGTTCAGTCTGCTCCGATGCACCGAGCATAAAAAGGCGCTGTTTGCAGCGCAGCAGCTTCTGGGAGCCGCCGGTACATGGTGGACGAACTACCTCGCCTCACTACAGGCTGCCCATGCCGTCACATGAGCGGAGTTCCGGGAGACGTTCCGCGTCTACCATATATCTCCCGGTATTATGTAAAGGAAGCTTCAGGAGTTCCTGCAGCTAAAACAAGGCGAGAGGAGTACTCATGAGTACTCCAGGCATTCAACCAGCTGGCGCAGTATGCGCTAGAGTATGTGGTGATGGAAGACCAGAAGCAGAACACATTCTTCCGGGGCCTGAATCAAAAAATGAAGGTCCAACTCACACAATGCAACTGTGGCACATTCAATGACATCGTCAATGCACATCTGCCACGATTGTGCAAGAAGACACTCGGTGCGAGCTCGTTTCTGACAAGAGGAAATGCAGCGCGCCATTGAGCAGCAGTGGTGGGGCTCCACAAAAGTACCGTGTGGTGTACAGCTCACCATCCAGTCAGAGATAGCAGCCACCGGCGTGACCGCTGTAGTTTAGCAGCCGTCAATTCAATACGCCCATATTCTGACCGCCATTCCCACCACAGCAACAGCAACAGATGGTCCCGCGTGCATTTCCACTTTCACTACATGCACCGGGATTTCGTCCATAGTTGGGAGGGAACCCGACACAATCCACGTGCTTTACATGTGGCAGTGTCGGGCATTTTGCAGAAGACTGCCCCTAGCAGCGACAAGGCAGGGGTAAAGCACCATATCAGGATGCAAATCATCCCCGCAACCAACCCAAGAAGCCCGCACCAAAACCCAGCAACGTTCACCACCTGGCTATTGAGGACGTGCGGGAAGGAGAACCCATCCTCGCGGGTATGTTCTCTCTACTTGATCATCCCGTAGTCATACTCTTTGAATCCGGTGCCACCCATAATTTCATAAGTCAATCTTATGTCATTAAATACCAATTACCTATCATTCCCACCAAATGCTCCTATTTGATTTGCTCTCCAGGTGGGAAAATAACAGTTAATAGGATGATGTATGGAGCACCTTTGCAGATGGGTGTGAATCTATATCTGACTTCTCGAGTTATATTAGAGAGTCAAATACTTGATGTCATTTTAGGAATGTCATGGCTACACCGCCATGGCGCTGTTCTTGACATCATTCCACGAGTGGTTCATTTAAACTCTCCACTTCATGAACCACATACTCTCATTCTCGACCGCCTTATCCAAGAAATCCCAGCCACCTACAATACGGAAGCCACAAAGCTGGAGGATATTCGTGTGGTCTGTGAATATCTGGACTTGTTTCCGGATGATCTCCCGGGCATGCCACCTGAACGGGATGTTGAGTTCAAGATCAAACTTGCACCCGGGACAACACCAATATCACGAAGACCGTACAAATTGGCTCCGAATGAGCTTGCTGAATTGAAGGAAAAGCTCAATGATTTGTTGAGTAAAGGTTTCATTCAACCGAGTTCCTCACCATGGGGATGCTCAGCGCTGTTCGTGAAAAAGAAATATGAAACCTTGAGGCCGTGTGTGGATTACTGACCGCTCAACACCGTCACTATCAAGAACCGATATCCACTGCCCCGCATTGACGTCTTGTTCGATCAACTTGTGGGTGCAAGTGTATCTTCGAAGATGGAACTTCGCTTCGAAAATCAGCAAATCAAGATCTGAGCGGAGGATATTCCGAAGACGACCTTCTCGATGAGATATGGATTATATGAATATCTCGTCATGTGTTTCGGTCTCACCAGCGCCCCGGCATATTTCATGTATCTTATGTGTGAGACCTATGTGTGCCGAATACATTGGCTATGATGATAAAAGTTTTGAATTCTGCCAAAACACTCTTTTTGTCAAGGTCTGACTCTAGGTCCGAGCTCCGAGAAGATCCAACTTGCTATGGCTAGGTCCGACATGTGCTTGGTTAGCTCCGGCGGTAGGTCCGACTAGCTTTGGTAAGTTCCGGTGCTAGGTTCTGCTAGCTTTGGTAAGCTCCGGCTCAAGGTCCGGTTAGCTTTGGCAAGGTCCGGAGCTAAATTGCAATGGTTCTGTTTTTACCATGCAAATGTTTCGAACTTGCTTTACATCTATAGAAAATTTGCTTAGTATTCTTTTACTAGGTTTTTGACGTGTTATGGCTGTTTACGGTGGTTAACATTTTGCTATGGTTTGCAACATGCTTATGTGAGGTGTTCACGTAAGGTGTTGTGGTTTTCGGAACTAACGTGAGTCAAGTCACGGACTTGTGCTCGAAAGTATTGATTGTTTATTCATGTGCAGGTGTTACTTGAGTTCAAAATATGGCTGGTGATGGGATCCATTGAACTAGTCTTAGGGAGAAGATGAGGTTCAACAACCAAGTTCAGGAGAAATTGTGGTTGAGTTGATCGGGAGGTCGCGCAGCATGTTTGGATCAAGAACAATGCATATGAAGGTATCGTGGACATCGTTGGAAGGTGTTTGCACATGTGCAAGGAGTGCATGGACGTGGCAACATGATTCCAAGGCGTGATGAAGAGATGTGGACGTAAAGAATTGGTACGAAAGGCCCAACCGGCTGGATTATGGACTCAGCCTGTGGCTGAGTCGGTTAACTCCGCCTATGTTGTAATAACATAGCTGGTCCCAAGTGTAATACCCTCAATTTCGTAACCATGCATGCATACATATTTCATATAGAGAAACATTTTAAAATAAGTAGAAACAGAGAAGGAATCAAAAAGATAGCTAAAAAGAGCCAGTTCCAGTTCGTCGAGGAGCGCTGTAGACACTTCCTACGGCATGCTGGCCACGTGGCGTGTTTGGAGCTCATCCCTGCGTAGTGGGGAGAGGTCCGGCACCGCCAGACACGTGGCAGGCTCGGAGCTAGCCTCTGTGGAAGGGGCAAGGTCCTACCCGCAGGATGCGTGTTGCCTCCGGGGCTTGTCTCTGCGGAGAAGCGAAGTCCAGCCACGCAGGACACATGTCGCCACCAGAACTAGTCGCAGTGGGGGAGTAAGGCCCAACCTACGGAACACGTGTCAGCCTCGGAGCTCACCTCCGAGAGGTCCTGCCCCGCTTGACACGTGTCATCCTCGGAGCCCACCTCCGAGATGAAGGGAGTTCTTACACTGTTAGACATGTGTCATTCTCGGAGCACACCTCCGAGAAGAAGGGAGGTCCGACACTGATGGAAAAGTGTTAACCTCGGAGCTCAGCTCTGAGTAGAAAGGAGAACCGACGCTGCTAAGACACGTGGCATTCTCGGAACTCGGCTCTGGAGAGAGGGGAGGTCCCGACCCACCAGACACGTGGCGCACGCGGAGCTCGCCTTTGAGGAAGAGGGAGGTCCCGCCCGCCAGGACACGTGGCGCACGCGGAGCTCACCTCAAAGGAGAGGGGAGGTCCCGCCCGCCTGACACGCGGCACAACCGGAGCCCGCCTCTGCGGAAAAGGGAGGCCCGGCCTCTGCTGGACACGTGGAGCCTCCGGAGCTCATCACCATGGAGGTGACGAGATCTTAAGCGGTTTTTCTTCTGTACGCTAGGCATACCCGATACGGGAGGAAACCGACACGATTTCCATGATGTTACCGCACCAAATCGTTTGGAGATAAGTTGTTAAGATTCAAAAATGATTTTAATAGGACTCTTATTTGAAATCCAATTAGATTAGGACTCTTCTTTTTCTGGTTATGAATAGAACCCGAGAATCCCCTTGGTCGTACTATCTATTCCCAAGTCGACGACTTAGAGGCCCTAGCCCCTAACTCGTTGAGTTAATTTCCTTCGCCGGAGTTCAGTCACCGGAGACCGCCGACGAGCTCGCCGTCGCCGGAAGAGAGCCAAGGCGATCTGTCTTGCTAGGAGGAAGACCCCGAGACCAAGGAGAAGTGAGGTAGGTCTTCGTTACCACCTTACGACCTCATCGCGGTTTTCTTCACGTCTATTTCTTCGATCCCTTCGAACAGAAGTTTTTTTCGAGTGGACAGATCACGTGTTGATCGGGTTGATCTGGATCTTAAGTCAAGATCATCGCACGTGCACATATGATCCCTACACCTTTGTCATAGTAAAATCCCATGCAAGCCATTAAAACATGCAAGAGCACGTACAAACTGATCTAATGAAACAGCGCCATAGGATTAGAATGCATATGCACCATTGCATCTTGAATAAGGATTGTGCATGATGATTGATTACTGTAAATCTTGTATGTGCATGATTGTAAGTAGCAGGACAAGCTCAGGGAGCTATCTACGAAGGATTTCAACACCAAGACTTCGAGATCCAAGAGCAACAGAAACCACAGGAACAAGGCAAGTACCCCTTGACCATATTGATCCCATGTTTTTGGAAACTGTTTTGTTTGCGAAAATTGTGTATGCTGAGTCAACTTGATGGGAAACCCTTTTATAAGAGTTCACTATTTTTGTTAATCACCCTTGTCGCCAGGGAAGTTTATGAGTCGGGTATGATCGTTTTTGTTTTCTGCTTTGCTAATCTACGGGATATGGGAAGCGATAGAATGTGTCTAGCTACTGCACTCATAATGTAATGAAAACTTGACGGTAATGAACATGAATCGGGGGAGATCTAGGCAAGCTTGGTTCGTGGATGTGGTAGAATGAGATGGTGGTTACTTGCCGTAGATCTAAGGACCGGTTCATGCGAGCACATGCCAAGAATACAGTGCCACCACAAGGCCATGTATGGGTGCGACTTAGCTAACTAATTAGGTAAGTTGCTAGATTGTTATGGATTGTGGAAGGCGCGGGGAATGGGAGTCGAGTGAGGACTTCCCTAAGAACCGCATGGCACAAGAGGGGGCCCGTAGGTGGGAGAATGGTGATTCAAGCCTGCTGGTGAAACCTTAGTCAGTCCATACATCTAGTAACCCCTTTGTAAAGGCTATTTTGTGATCTCTTGGCCATACACCGACGGTTGTGTACTGGTATAATGGAGGTTCTGTAGTCGCCAACGGGTGATGAAATCACAAACTTGTGGGTAAAAGTGGTGCCACCTCTGCAGAGTGTAAAACTATCATGATAGCCTAGCTTACGGTCACAAGCGCCTGGACAACTCACATGATTAGATGGGATGGTTTTTGGGATGGATGTTCGGTATGGTTTTTGACATGGTATTCGGTTTGGTTATTGGGATGGTTTTTGGTTTGGTTATGGTTTGGTCATTGAGGTTTGGTTTCAAGACTATTGAGTCTTGGTAATGAGATTGGGACTGAGTCGCAATAATGAACTTTGATCTCGGTTATGAGATGAAATTGAATATGAGATAAGATGGTCATGAATATGAGATGGTATTCATGAGCATGAGATGAAAGTTGAGAAAGGTTTATGGTCGGTCGAGACATGGGAGGTGGTGAATCATAAAGAGGTATGTTGATGTTTTAATTGGATATATGTTGGGATTTAATTCACTTACAATTAGTTGCTATTTATCATGTTTGTGAAATAAATTTTGCTTTCTGCAATGAGCCTTTTTAATCCTACCTTGCTGTAAGCTACATATCATATTTTCCCGCACTTGCTGAGTACGTCATGTACTCAAACTTGCATTATTACTTCATCATCAGCAACAGGAGAAGAGTACTTTGAAGACCATGTGGAGTACTAGGCGAGCGATTGTAACACCCCAAAAATCTGTTAAGAGGGGAATTTAATAATTTTTGGACGTATTGCATGTGGTGCAGAAATTTAAATTCAAATTGGAATTCAAATTCAAATTAAAACAGAAAAGAAAAAGAAAAAAGAAAAAGAAACCCCCCGGCCAGTGGGCCGAAACCCACCAGCCAGCCCACCATTTCCCGCGCCAGCCCACAGCTGTGCGCCCCTCTCTCCCTCTCACTGACACGCGGGGCCCGCGTGTCATCCCTCACCTCTCGCTCGCGCCAACAGCCGGGACTCTCCTCTCTCCCAAATCCAAACAAACTCCGGAAACCCGCGTCCCCCAGCCGAATTTTGGTTCCGGACGACTCCAGCTCGATCCCAACAGACCGCCGCCCTCCCTCATCTATATAAACGCCGGCATTGCCCTGTTCCCCCCCCCCCCCCCCGATCGGCTGTTTTTCCTCCCGGTGAGAACCAGAGCTTCTCCAGCAGTTTTCCTTCGATCCTAGCTCGGATTTCCTGATTTAACGCGCTGATCATGTTCCACCGCCTCCAGGGAATCTCGCAGGTGAAGGAAATCCGGTGTTTTGCGCTCTAGATACAGCTCCGATGATCACCGTCGCGTTTTCACCAAGGACCTCGTCGCCGACCGCCTTCTAGGGCCTCCGAGCTCAAGAAAAACTCTGAGGTGAGATCCCCGACCTCCCTTCTACTGATCTATGCCATGAAATCCCAGTTTTAGGAGGTATAGACGAAGATCCGAAGTTCTCTGGCGAGATCGCCGCCGCACGCCGCCGGGCAGCGCTGCCCGCGCACGGCTAGGGCGACGTGGCCCCCTGAGGCCCGTCCATTTTAAATCGTGCGGTTCCTATTAGATCTAACCCGTACCGCTTCGCGTTATAATCTCAGCCGTCTGTTTTAAATCGGATGGTCCACATCAGCCCCGCATTATAAAGGCCGGGATTCTTACGCGCTACCCGCTGGGGATCTCGGAAAACACGAGCTAGCCTCAAAAACTTCTGATCTAGCCTCTGGAACTTCAGAAATTCGTGTAAATTCATTAAAAATCAGTTTTAGCCCCTGGACTTAATAAAAATTAGGAAAACCCCTCTGTTATGTGTAGCTAGACCCCTGGAAATTTATGAAATAATATAATAGACCCTGTAGTAGGGTGAGTTTACCTTTTTAACCCTATATGATATTAAATTTAGAAATTTGAATATGTGATTAGGATTTAAATTTAAAAGGTGAGACAAACACATTGTAAATTCAAATTTAAACTCTCCTAGCACTTGGAAAACTTTAGAATGAGTTAAAAATAGATTTTAAGCTGAAATGAATCTGTCTAATTGATTGTTCACATTTATTAGTTATAGGGACACATTTTTAGGTTAGGAAATAATTCTGAAAATTGGTAAAATAAATCTAAATTAGTTCACATCAGAGGAGAAGTTCAAAAATATATTATTTAATATTTTAGATCAGAACCTATTCTGTTTAGATGATATGTCCTACTATTTAATATTAAAACTCACTTTTAGGCATAGAAGATAAATCTGAAAAATATAGGAAAACAGGTATGCATAATTAGAAAATGATAAATGAAGTCTCCAAATCCCAAAACTTCAGTTTAGGATTTGGTAGAAGATCTGAAAACCTATTTGGAGTAGGAAAATACCTGTTATACAAACTTTGTGGCTAAGAAGTGTAATAATTAAATATAAAGAATTTGTTCAAATGGGAACTTCATATATAGTGTGCAAATAGAAATCTGAATACAGAAGTTAGAAATCATATACATATGTTTAAAAGTGCATGAAGGCCAAAAATTAACACATGTAGAGTAACCACAACACTTAGAAATGAGAATGACTTTCATAGGTATGTATGTGTGGGTTGTATGAAGTGAAAGTGTGAACTATGTCTTATGGATTGTTGTTTTCTTTTGCTATGTGTATTGGCATGAGTAGAACCTGCCCCAGAGCAAGTTCTCTCCTTCCAAGACCAAGACTTTCCATTCCCAGAGCAGCAGGAAGAAGGCAAGTGTCCTTGACCACTTTGATCCTATACTAGGATGTGTAGATAGAATTATTTGCATTGTCAATTGAAACATGAAACCCATGCTAGGAAGTTTCCCTAGAATTGCATTACCTTGTTTCCTTGTAGCTTGGGTTGGGATTTATTTTATCATGTCATTTATATGCTTATGCTTAGCCATGCTTAGAATGGGATAAGTGGGATATGAGATCATCAATTTATTTACCTTACTCTTGAATGAGATATTGTGAGTTATGTAGAAGTAGGGATCGAGGCAAGTTGGATGATTTGGTTGGTGCTGGGTGCACGAGACTCGGGTTTGTGTTTAGTACTTGCCTGGATCCTAAGGACCGGTTCATGGAGCATGTAACCTGGCTTTACCGTGCCAACCACATGCTGAGATGGGGCAGCTTGGCCAATTAATTAGGTGTATCCCCGGCGTAGTATGGGCGTGTTGGATGGTGCGGGGAATAGGTGTCAGCTGGACTACCATATGAACCGCAAGGCTCAAGAGGGGGCCACTGCAGCGGGGTTGGAGCCTCTTGTATGCTGTTAGAGGTGAAACCTTAGTGGGCCCACGCTCGTCGGGAATCCTTTTGTAAAGGCTTTGTAGTGATCTCCTGGCTACACACCTGGGAAGTGTGAATGTGGTTCGTGGCCACTGGCATAATGGAGGTTCTTTTAGTCCACCCGACAATGGGGGATGAAATCACTACATGTGGGTACAGTGGTGCAAACTCTGCAGAGTCAAAACTGTCATGACAGCCGTGCTCACGGTCAAGAGCGAATTGGACTTATTCATGATTAGAGGATGATGACTTTGGAAGTTGTGGATGTTAAGCGGGGAGCTTAACATTGGAAATGATGTGATGGATATTTGATTATGATGATGGGTTGGTTGATTGGGACCATTTCACCTGTGTAGTAATGTAGGTGCTTAATAAGCTAAGGTGGTAGGTAATAATTGTGTAGTGCTTTAACCATGAGTTCAACATCTCCTTGCTCTGGCCATGCATGACATTACTTTCCCCCACTTGCTGAGTACCCACGGTACTCAAACTTGCATATTTGTTGGTTTAAATTGCTGCTCAGGTCAAGGGGATGATGTGGTGTTCAATGAACAAGACTTCGGACCCGAAGAATGATTCTATGTTCATGGAGTCCCCCGGGCAACGCCTGTGACGGAGCCTACAAGAATAATATTCCGCTGCTATTCTATATACATGTTATGAACTTATTATCGTCCATCGAGACGTATGTTTTGTAAGACATATTTATATTCGACACCTAGCTTGTAATAAATGATGCTTCAATATTTGTCATCACATCTATGAGAAAATGATCCTGGCATACATGTGATATTCACTCGGTTGTTCTTCGGAGAAACCGAGTGTGACAGAAGTGGTATCAGAGCCAAGGTTGCCCATAGGAACGTGGACCTAGGTAGAAATGGACGTATTTAAAGGACCCTATTTTTCTTAAAAACTATTTTACAAAGGTGTGGGTTGAAAAGTGTTATTTACTGGGGTCACTTTATGCATCTTACCCCAACTTTTATTCAAAATAGGATCTTTGTTTAAAATCTTATCTAACTTAATTTTAAATACTTTATGTTTTAGATGGTTCGCATGATCCGCACCGCCCGCAAGTCCACCGGAGAGAGAGTTCCCGTAGTTGCCCTTGCCCTGAGAGAGGAGAACCGTCCGGTGACGTACCTCTCCTACGGATTGGCAGTAGGAGGCTTGTTGCGTCGCCTTCGGCGTATGCTCCACGCCGCCGGCAATACGGGCAAGCTAATCATACACTACAGCTCCACCCGGACCATCCGTGAGAAGTGGGAAGAATGGAGCTCAGAAATGAGGATTATCCATGAAAATCAGCTGCTCAAGATCCACCGCTCTCCAGCTTGTTGAGCGACACAGGTCGATGCGGAGAAGGATGTCACCTGGGAGGCCATCACCTGCCAGAGTCACATCTACCGTCGCCACCTGGACAGAACTGAGTACATGTATGTCCTCCAGCGTGAGAGTGGTACAACGGAGTACAAGTACCCGCCAGTGCAGTAGGGGACTTTCCATGAGCACATGGACCTATGCTTGAAAGATGCTGCTATGCTCAGCACTCGACTGCAGGAGTGCCAACAGGAGCTTCAGGATGTTCGTGACATCCTGAAGGAGATTGAGGCGTTGCTTCGAGCCAGCTTGAGGGCGAGAGAAAGAGGATATGGGAATGAACTGTGTGTCACCGTTAATGACACATGGACTCCTGACTCCCCAGATCGCCGGGCGAGCAGGCGTCGCCGCACTTCTCCACCAGCAACTTCCCCATCCAAACCGGAGTCAGAGGGCAGCCGCAATAATGAGGAAGACCCCGAAGAGACAGCTCAGTGATGCGAGTCGTTTAGAGTTCTTTCCCTTATTTCAGCAAGTTATCGAGTAGGCGAGTCAATACTTTAGTTAATGATGTGTTAATGTTTGGAGTGTGACGTGAGTTGTGGAAGCCATGGGCATTTGTCCACGACCTCGTCTTCAGGTTGTTTTGCTTTGATGTGTGAACCCCTATGAATTAAGAGTGCATCTATTTTCGCGTGAGACGTGAAACCCTCAGAAAATGTAAATATAATAAGGCCTCAAAATTTTAAGTTTAAACAAGCAAATTGGGAAGTTAACACGTAATGCTTTAAATTGATATTTGGTTGATCATGATAGATGGCCGGAAGAGGAAAGGGTCGTGGTGCCAACCCCGCCAACAACAACAATGAGGCCGGCAACCCTCATCTCTCTGGAGGACAAGACAGGGGTGGACGCCGTGAAGGAGTTGATTCCATCCACCAAATGCTTGAAAATCAAAATCAGCTCATCCAGAGCCTAACTCAAGTGGTGGCCAACTTGCACCAAGCTCCACCTCCACAAGCTGCACCACGCCAACCAAGGTTGAGTGAGTTTCTAGGGACTCAACCTCCAAAGTTTGCAAGTGCTGCTGAACCTCTGGAGGCAGATGACTGGTTAAAGACCATTGAGAGCAAGATGAGGATTATACAATGCCAAGGGTATGAGAGGGTGATGTTTGCCTCTCACCAATTGCATGGACCTGCTGCTGATTGGTGGACCGCTTACGTGGCAGCCCATCATGACCCTGAGAACATCACTTGGGAAGAGTTCAAGCGTAGTTTCCGCAACCATTACATACCAAGGGGTGAACTCAAAAACAAGAGAAAGGAGTTCTTGGGGCTGCAGCAAGGAAACATGACTGTGAGGGAATACCTCACTAAATTCACCCAATTGTCCCGTTATGCACCACGGGACATCGAAACTGATGAGCAGAAACAGGACTGCTTTGTGGAAGGACTTACTGCGGAGATGCAATGTTCAATGTCCTCCAACGAGTATGAAAGCTTCCAAAAGATGGTAGACAGAGCATTTGTAGTGGAGAGGAAGCTGAAGGCCTTGGAAAATGAAAACAAGAGGAAGGCGGGATGGTCACACCAAACCTCGGGTAGCAACACACACCCACGTCTGATGCAGCAACCCGCAGGGCAGACGAGCCGTGCTGTGGTGCCCTACTCAGCACCCAGAGGGTATAACCCGAATTTCAGGCCTCCGTCAGCACCAGCACAGCCACAACGTCAGTTTGTACAGCAGCTTCGTCCCACATATCAACCTCGACCAGCAGTGCAAGGACCACAGAACCAACCCCAAGACAACAAAGGCCAGGCACCTAAGGTTGGGGTGCAATGCTTCAACTGTGGTGAAGTGGGGCACTACGCCCATAAGTGCCCAAAGAAGAAGCCCGTGCAGCCGCAACAGCAGAATGTGATGCGAGGACGGGTGAACCACGTGATCATGGAGGAAGCGCAAGAGGCACCTGACGTGGTAGTTGGTAAGTTTCCTGCCAATTTACACATTGCAACCCTGTTGTTTGATTCTGGTACTACCCACTCGTTCATTGCTCAAGGGTTCGTTAAGAAGCATGATCTAGCAACCACACAAATGAACCATATGCTAGCAGTGAACTCTCCAGGTGAAGAAATAAGGACAAGACAAGTGTGTCCCAAGGTGAATCTAGACATTAATGGGGTAGTATTTACTGCCAACCGCATAATGATAGATTCACAAGGGATAGACATTATTTTGGGTATGGATTGGTTGACCAAACATAAAGGAAACATCCATTGTTCGACGAGAATGGTGGAACTAACTCACCCTAGTGGCACAAGAGTAAAGTTCATAACTATACAAGAGCCTAGGAGGGACATTAAACTCAATCAAGTTGAGGTGGAAGTGTAGGAGATCAGGATCATCAGGGAATATCCAGATGTTTTTCCGGAGGAGTTGCCAGGTATGCCCCCCGATCGTGAAGTGGAATTCGCAATTGAGCTAGTGCCTGGAACAGCTCCGATATACAAGAGACCTTATCGGATGGACTCCAAACAGCGGGAAGAACTCAAGGAACATTTAAGAGAATTGACAGAAAAGGGGTACATTCGTCCTAGTTCCTCACCATGGGGAGCTCCAGTGATATTTGTGCCCAAGAAGGACGGGACTCAAAGGCTATGCGTGGACTACTGTGCGTTGAATGAGGTAACCATCAAGAACAAGTACCCATTACCCCGCATTGAAGACTTGTTTGATCAGTTGAGGGGAGCTTGTGTGTTCTCGAAAATTGATCTCAGGTCGGGATACCACCAACTTAAGATAAGGCAAACTGATATTCCAAAGACAGCTTTCGTATCTCGGTACGGACTGTATGAATACACAGTCATGCCTTTCGGGCTAACTAATGCCCCAGCATACTTCATGTATCTCATGAACAAGGTATTCATGGAATATCTGGACAAATTTGTGGTGGTTTTCATAGATGACATTCTCGTCTTCTCCAAAGATGAAGAAGAACATGAGAAACATCTAAGATTGGTTTTGCAAAAGCTGAGAGAACACCAACTATATGCCAAGTTGAGCAAGTGTGAGTTTTGGCTAAAGAGAGTTCCCTTCTTAGGACATATAATCTCGGATGGAGGAATCTCCGTAGATCCCGCCAAGATCGAGGATGTACAGAAGTGGAAGACCCCTGAGAATGTCGGGGAAGTTCGAACCTTCTTAGGATGGCTGGATACTATCGACGGTTTATCGAGGGTTTCTCCAAGATTTCGAGACCCCTCACCAAATTGTTGGAGAAGGGAATCACATTCACATGGACACCGCAGTGCGAGACGAGTTTTTAGGAACTGAAGAAAAGATTGACAACAACCCTAGTGCTAGTTATGCCAGATATGCAGAAGAACTTTTCGGTGTACTACGATGCCTCTGGAAATGGGTTGGGATGTGTTCTCATGCAAGAGGGGCATGTCGTGGCTTATGCGTCCCGGCAGCTCCGGAAACACGAGAAGAACTATCCTACACATGACCTAGAACTAGCCGCAGTGGTACACGCGTTAAAGATTTGGCGGCACTACTTGATGGGGAAGAGGACAGAGATATATACGGATCATAAGAGCTTAAAGTATATTTTCACACAGCCAGATCTCAACCTCAGACAAAGGAGATGGTTAGAGCTAATCAACGACTTTGATGTGGGCATCAACTATCATCCTGGGAAAGCGAACGTCGTGGCGGATGCTCTAAGCCAGAAAGTGCAGGTCAATAGGTTGAGCTTGAAGGACATGCCTACAGAATTGAAGGAAGAGGTTATAAAACTCAACCTATGTCTGGTGAATAGTGGTGAAGCCATCGCCATGGAAGTGGACTCCACATTAGAGCAAGACATATGCGATGGTCAGAAGAATGACGAGAAGATACAAGAGATTAGAGAACTCATCAAGGAAAATAAAGCCCCTGGGTTCAGAGAGGATGAACAAGGTACGGTGTGGCACGGGAAAAGAATATGTGTGCCTGAAGTGAAGGAGATCCGTGAATTGATTTTGAAGGAAGCTCATGATTCTGACTATTCCATTCATCCTGGGAGTACGAAGATGTATCATCACCTCAAGAGAAGATATTGGTGGTATGGCATGAAGCGAGATGTCGCGGAACATGTTGCCCTATGTGACACATGTCAGTTGGTGAAAGCAGAATATCAACGACCCGCGGGATTATTGCAACCACTCAAAGTGCCGGAATGGAAATGGGAAGAAATCGGTATGGATTTCATAGTGGGACTACCTAGGACCCAATTAGGATATGATTTTATATGGGTCATCATCGACAGGCTAACCAAGGTAGCTCATTTCATCCCCGTGAAAGAAAGCTACAGCGGATCCAAATTGGCAGAATTATACATGTCAAGGATCGTGTGTTTCCATGGAGTGCCAAAGAAGATAGTGTCAGATCGAGGGACACAGTTCACCTCAAGGTTCTGGCAGAAGTTGCATGAAACCATGGGAACTCATCTGAATTTTAGTTCTGCCTATCATCCCCAGACTGACGGACAGACGGAAAGAACCAATCAGATTCTTGAGGATATGCTGAGAGCGTGTGCGCTCAAGAACAATAGGAGTTGGGATAAGAACTTACCGTATTTGGAGTTCTCCTATAACAACAGCTATCAGGCTAGTATGAAGATGTCACCATTTGAGGCTTTGTATGGGAGAAAGTGCAGAACTCCACTATTTTGGAACCAAACCGGGGAAAGTAAAGTGTTTGGACCCGAGGTACTACAAGAAGCCGAGGCGAAAGTGAGGGAAATTCGCAACAACCTGAGGATAGCACAGACCCGACAAAAGAGTTATGCCGATGTGCGGAGAAGAGAGCTTATTTTCAATGTGGGAGACTATGTTTATCTCAAGGTGTCACCTATCCGAGGACTTCGTCGGTTCAAGGTGAAAGGGAAGTTATCACCTCGATACATCGGACCCTTTCAGGTTCTGGAGAGGAAAAGCGAAGTGGCATATCAACTATAACTACCGGCTCGCTTATCGGATGTGCATGATGTATTCCATGTGTCACAGCTCAAGAAATGTCTGAGGACGCCTGAAGAGATGTTACCCATGAATGAGGTGGATGTACGAGAGGATCTTTCTTATGCCAAACAACCGGTCAAGATTTTGGAGACAATGGAACGCCTCACAAGAAATAAAAGAATCCGGATGTGCAAGGTGCAGTGGAAGCATCACTCGGAAGAGGAAGCCACATGGGAGCAAGAAGACGAGCTTAAGTCACAGTTTCCGGAATTGTTTTCCTAGAACCACCAATCTCGAGGACGAGATTTCTTTTAAGGGGGTTGAGCTGTAACACCCCAAAAATCTGTTAAGAGGGGAATTTAAAAATTTTTGGACGTATTGCATGTGGTGCAGAAATTCAAATTCAAATTGGAATTCAAATTCAAATCAAAACAGAAAAGAAAAGGAAAAATGAAAAAGAAACCCCCCCGGCCAGTGGGCCAAAACCCACCAGCTGGCCCACCATTTCCCGCGCCAGCCCACAGCCGCGCGCCACTCTCTCCCTCTCACTGACACGCAGGGCCCGCGTGTCATCCCTCACCTCTCGCTCGCGCCAACAGCCGGGAATCTCCTCTCTCCCGAATCCAAACAAACTCCGGAAACCCGCGTCCCCAAGCCGAATTTCGGTTTCGGACGACTCCAGCTCGATCCCAACAGACCGCCGCCCTCCCTCGTCTATATAAACGCCGGCATTGCCCTGTTCCCCCCCCCCCCGATCGGCTGTTTTTCCTCCCGGTGAGAACCAGAGCTTCTCCAGCCGTTTTCCTTCGATCCTAGCTCGGATTTCCTGATCTAACGCGCTGATCATGTTCCACCGCCTCCGGGGAATCTCGCAGGTGAAGGAAATCCGGTGTTTTGCGCTCTAGATACAGCTCCGACGATCACCGTCGCGTTTTCACCAAGGACCTCGTCGCCGACCGCCTTCTAGGGCCTCCGAGCTCAAGAAAAACTCCGAGGTGAGATCCCCGACCTCCCTTCTACCGATCTATGCCATGAAATCCCAGTTTTAGGAGGTATAGACGAAGATCCGAAGTTCTCTGGCGAGATCGCCGCCTCCCGCCGCCGCACGCCGCCGGGCAGCGCTGCCCGCGCACAGCCAGGGCGACGTGGCCCCCTAGGCCCGTCCATTTTAAATCGTGCGGTTCCTATTAGATCTAACCCGTACCGCTTCGCGTTATAATCTCAGCCGTCTGTTTTAAATTGGACTGTCCACATCAGCCCCGCATTATAAAGGCTGGGATTCTTACGCGCTACCCCCTGGGGATCTCGGAAAACACGAGCTAGCCCCGGAAACTTCTGATCTAGCCCCTAGAACTTCAGAAATTCGTGTAAATTCATTTAAAAATCAGTTTTAGCCCCTGGACTTAATAAAAATTAGGAAAACCCCTCTGTTATGTGTAGCTAGACCCCTGGAAATTTATGAAATAATATAATAGACCCTGTAGTAGGGTGAGTTTACCTTTTTAACCCTATATGATATTAAATTTAGAAATTTGAATATGTGATTAGGATTTAAATTTAAAAGATGAGACAAACACATTGTAAATTCAAATTTAAACTCTCCTAGCACTTGGAAAACTTTAGAATGAGTTAAAAATAGATTTTAAGCTGAAATGAATCTGTCTAATTGATTGTTCACATTTATTAGTTATAGGGACACATTTTTAGGTTAGGAAATAATTCTGAAAATTGGTAAAATAAATCTAAATTAGTTCACATCAGAGAAGAAATTCAAAAATATATTATTTAATATTTTAGATCAGAACCTATTCTGTTTAGATGATATGTCCTACTATTTAATATTAAAACTCACTTTTAGGCATAGAAGATAAATCTGAAAAATATAGGAAAATAGGTATGCATAATTAGAAAATGATAAATGAAGTCTCCAAATCCCAAAACTTCAGTTTAGGATTTGGTAGAAGATCTGAAAACCTATTTGGAGTAGGAAAATACCTGTTATACAAACTTTGTGGCTAAGAAGTGTAATAATTAAATATAAAGAATTTGTTCAAATGGGAACTTCATATATAGTGTGCAAATAGAAATCTGAATACAGAAGTTAGAAATCATATACATATGTTTAAAAGTGCATGAAGGCCAAAAATTAACACATGTAGAGTAACCACAACACTTAGAAATGAGAATGACTTTCATAGGTATGTATGTGTGGATTGTATGAAGTGAAAGTGTGAACTATATCTTATGGATTGTTGTTTTCTTTTGCTATGTGTATTGGCATGAGTAGAACCTGCCCCAGAGCAAGTTCTCTCCTTCCAAGACCAAGATTTTCCATTCCCAGAGCAGCAGGAAGAAGGCAAGTGTCCTTGACCACTTTGATCCTATACTAGGATGTGTAGATAGAATTATTTGCATTGTCAATTGAAACATGAAACCCATGCTAGGAAGTTTTCCTAGAATTGCATTACCTTGTTTCCTTGTAGATTGGGTTGGGATTTATTTTATCATGTCATTTATATGCTGATGCTTAGCCATGCTTAGAATGGGATAAGTGGGATATGAGATCATCAATTTATTTACCTTACTCTTGAATGAGATATTGTGAGTTATGTAGAAGTAGGGATCGAGGCAAGTTGGATGATTTGGTTGGTGCTGGGTGCACGAGACTCGGGTTTGTGTTTAGTACTTGCCTGGATCCTAAGGACCGGTTCATGGAGCATGTAACCTGGCTTTACCGTGCCAACCACATGCTGAGATGGGGCAGCTTGGCCAATTAATTAGGTGTATCCCCGGCGTAGTATGGGTGTGTTGGATGGTGCGGGGAATAGGTGTCAGCTGGACTACCATATGAACCGCAAGGCTCAAGAGGGGGCCACTGCAGCGGGGTTGGAGCCTCTTGTATGCTGTTAGAGGTGAAACCTCAGTGGGCTCACGCTCGTCGGGAATCCTTTTGTAAAGGCTTCGTAGTGATCTCCTGGCTACACACCTGGGAAGTGTGAATGTGGTTTGTGGCCACTGGCATAATGGAGGTTCTTTTAGTCCACCCGACAATGGGGGATGAAATCACTACATGTGGGTACAGTGGTGCAAACTCTGCAGAGTCAAAACTGTCATGACAGCCGTGCTCACGGTCAAGAGCGACTTGGACTTATTCATGATTAGAGGATGATGACTTTGGAAGTTGTGGATGTTAAGCGGGGAGCTTAACATTGGAAATGATGTGATGGATATTTGATTATGACGATGGGTTGGTTGATTGGGACCATTTCACCTGTGTAGTAATGTAGGTGCTTAATAAGCTAAGGTGGTAGGTAATAATTGTGTAGTGCTTTAACCATGAGTTCAACCTCTCCTTGCTCTGGCCATGCATGACATTACTTTCCCCCACTTGCTGAGTACCCACGGTACTCAAACTTGCATATTTGTTGGTTTAAATTGTTGCTCAGGTCAAGGGGATGATGTGGTGTTCAATGACCAAGACTTCGGACCCGAAGAAGGATTCTAGGTTCATGGAGTCCCCCGGGCAACGCCTGTGACGGAGCCCACAAGAATAATATTCCGCTGCTATTCTATATACATGTTATGAACTTATTATCGTCCATCGAGACGTATGCTTTGTAAGACATATTTATATTCGACACCTGGCTTGTAATAAATGATGCTTCAATATTTGTCATCACATGTATGAGAAAATGATCCTGGCATACATGTGATATTCACTCGGTTGTTCTTCGGAGAAACCGGGTGTGACAGCGATCTACCGTCAACTTGCCTGCCGTAGGAGATGGAGCCGCTGCCATTGCTTAGTTTGCTTCCGCTATAGTATAGAAGACTTCCGCTGCTAGAATAAGACTTCCGCTGCCAGAATGAGTTAGAGACTCATGAGACATTGTAATAAAACCCTGTTATTCGTGGTATTATTCTGAATTCAGTTTTTTGATTACATGTGTATGTGTGATGAACATCCTGGGCACACATATGCATCAGCTCGGTTCCGGGGTTTTCTCGGAACAGGGGCGTCACACCAAGCCCAGGTAAAGGAGGAGGGGTTGTGATAGGCTTAGCGAGCCAACAACTACACTTAGCCATTCAAATGGAAATGAAACCCAATAGAAATTTGTTGGGACGTAACCCTCTTAGCGACGCGCCATATCGGAACCCGGGTATTGTGTTAAGTGGGCAAGGGTCGGGTCGCCACCGCCTTAGTGGTGCGCCATGTCGGAACCTGGATATGGTGTTAAATGAGCAAGGGCCAGATCGCCACCACCTTAGTGGCGCGCTACATCATCGCCCGGAGGTAGTGATAAGTTAGCAAGGGTCTTTGCATCTTACTCGACGGGTGTAAAGCGTAAGGAAGCTAGTCGAGGAACATAGATTTCGGGTGGGTAGTTGGAATGTAGGATCCTTGACGGAGAAGCTACGTGAGTTAGTAGATGTTGCCATTAGGATACGAGTAAATATCCTTTGTGTACAAGAGACTAGATGGGCCGGTCAAAAGGCGAGAGAAGTCGAGAATACCGGTTTCAAGCTTTGGTATTATGGATCGGCTGGGACTAGAAATGGCATAGGTGTTCTAATAGATAAGAGTCTTAAGGATGGAGTAGTGGATGTTCGAAGACGAGGGGATAGGATCATCTTAATCAAGATAGTAATTGGGGACATTGTCTTGAACGTCATTAGTGCTTATGCCCCACAAGTTGGGCTCAACATGAGTGCTAAGAGGCAATTTTGGGAGGACTTGGAGGATATGGTTAGTAGTGTACTGATAACCGAGAAACTCCTCATAGGAGGGGATCTCAATGGTCATGTGGGTGCAACTAACCTAGGATTTGAGGGAGTACATGGAGGCTTTGGATGCGGCGATAGAAATCAAGAGGGTAAGGACATCCTAGACTTTGCCGTAGCCTATGATCTGTTGGTAGCTAACACCCTCTTTAGAAAGAGGCAATCTCACCTAGTGACCTTTAGTAGTGACCAACACTCTAGCCAGATTGACTTTGTCCTCACTAGGAGAAGGGATAGACGGGAGTGTCTAGATTGTAAGGTGATCCCCGAGGAGTGTGTTGTGACACAACATAAGCTTGTGGTAGTTGACTTTTGCTTCCATACATGTTCTTTGCGGGACAAAGGTGTCAAAATCACAAGAACAAAGTGGTAGAAGTTGAAAGGAGAATCACAAGAATCCATTAAAAATAGGGTGATCACAGAAGGACCCTGGGCAGAAAATGGAGATGCAGATAGTATGTGGGTGAATATGGCAACTTGCATTAGGAAGGTAGCTAGTGAGGTGTTCGGTGTGACAAAAGGACGGAAACTTGTAGATCAAGACACTTGGTGGTGGAATGAGGATGTACAAAAAGCCATTAAGGAGAAGGAGTGTTTGAAGAGTTGGCTTTATGATAGAAGCGCAAGCAACATGCTTAAGTACAAAGAGGCCAAGAAAAATGCAAGGGGGGCTGTGAGTAAGGCAAGAGGACAGGCCTATGATGATTTATATGAGAGACTAGAGACAAAAGAAGGTGAAAAGGACATATACAAGATAGCAAAAATCCGTGAGAGAAAGATGAGGGATTTCAATCAATTTAAATGCATCAAATATGAGACTGACCGCATTCTAGTGAAGGATGAAGAGATTAAGAATAGATGGCAGGATTACTTTAATGGGCTATTCAATTATGGGAATGGGAGCACTATGGTTTAGCTGGATGACTCCTTTGATGACTCCAACAGGTGGTTCGTGCGGAGGATACAAGAGTTTGAGGTTAAGGAGGCCTTAAAAAGGATGAAAGGAGGAAAGGCTCTCGGCCCTAATGATGTCCCTATTGAGGTGTGGAGATGCCTTGGGGACGTGGCAATAGTATGGCTCACAAAGCTATTTAACCACATTTTTCAGTCAAACAAGATGCCTGAGGAATGGAGGAAAAGTATATTAGTATTTATCTTCAAAAATAAAGGAGATATTCAAAGTTGTACTAATTATCGAGGGATTAAGCTTATGAGTCATACTATGAAGATTTGGGAGAGAGTGATTGAACACCGCCTGAGGAAAGTGACCAATGTCACTAAAAACCAGTTTGGTTTTATACCTGGGAGGTCTACAATGGAGGCAATTTTCTTGCTTCATCACCTTATGGAGAGATATAGGGAGCAGAAGGAGGACTTGCATATGGTGTTCATTGACTTGGAGAAGGCGTACGACAAGATACCAAGGTCAGTCATGTGGTGGGCACTGTAGAAACATAAAGTTCCAACAAAGTACATTAACCTTATCAAGGATATGTACAATAATGTTAGGACAAGTGTGCGTGTAGGTGATAGTGAGACTGATGCATTTCCTATCACGGTAGGACTACATCAAGGATCAGCTTTGAGCCCATACATCTTTTCCTTGGTGATGGATGAGGTGTCGAAGGATATACAAGGGGATATCCCTTGGTGCATGCTCTTTGCCGATGATGTAGTGTTGGTAATGAAACTAGGGATGGTGTTGATAAGAAATTAGAGTTATGGAGACAAACCTTAGAGTCCAAGGGGTTTAGACTTAGTAGGACCAAGACCGAGTATATGAGGTGTGACTTTAGTGGTGTTGCTCGTGATGAGGGAAATGTTAGTCTACAAGGACAAAGAGTACCTAGAAGGGACTCTTTCCGATACTTAGGATCAATGTTACAAAGCAATGGCGATATTGATGAGGATGTTTGCCACAGAATCAAGGTAGGGTGGATGAAATGGCGACAAGCCTCTAGAATCCTATGTGATAGGAAGGTCCCACAAAAGCGAAAAGGGAAGTTCTATAGGACGGTGATCAGACCCGCGATGCTTTATGGGACGGAATGTTGGCCAACTAAACGGCAACATGTCCAACAAATGAGTGTCGCAGAGATGCGCATGCTACGGTGGATGTGCGGGCACACGAGATGAGACCGAATAAGGAATGAGTCGATTTGTGATAAGGTAGGGGTGGCGGCGATTGAAGAGAAGTTAGTCCAACATCGACTTAGGTGGTTTGGACATATCCAGCGGAGGCCTCCAGAAGCACCGGTTTACCGTGAGATTTTAAGAGGTAGAGAAAATATTAGGAGGGGTAGAGGACGATCAAGGTTGACTTGGGAGGAGGCGGTAAAATGAGATTGGAGAGATTGAAATGTATCCAGAGACTTAGCTCATGATAGGACCGCATGGAAAGTAGCAATTCATGTGCCAGAACCTTAGTCTTGTTTCTTTTTCTTCTTTTTCTCTTTTTTTTTCTTTTTTTTTCTTTTCTTTTTCTTTTTTCTTTTTTTTTCTTTTTCTTTTTTCTTGTTCTTATATCTCTTCCTCTCTTTTACTTCATTGATATTGGGTTTCACGTCTAGCCGACCCCAACATGCTTGGGATAAAGGCTTGGTTGTTGTTGTTGTTGCTGCTGTTGCGGCTGAGTCGGTTATGGCTCAAATATGGAAAGATTTGAGTTGGTTATGATAGGATTTCATGTGGGACACGAAGTTGAGTTGTTTTAGGAATGTGGGATACGTTCCTAAGGTGTTTGGAAGTATTAAGATTGCTTCTATCTGCATATAGAAGAGTGTTGAGCAGTTATGGAAAGTTTCAATTCAGAAACTGAGTAGGATTAGAGTCCTAGTTTGAATTGGGTTGGCCTCCGGGCTGGTTATATAAACAAGGGAGGCCAGAGCTCGTGGTGAGATGACCTTGGGCTGTTCTATTATGTTTTGATCAATAAAATTCGTAATTTAGAGGAGCTTGTGTGCCTTGTTCGTCCGACTTGTTTTTGTCAAGTCTTTCTCGTCGAGTTTCAGGACAGCACGACAGTGCTTCGGTGTTTTGATCATAACTCGAGTTTTACAGATCTAATTGACGTGATTCTCTTTGGGTTGTCTTCACAACTTGATTATCTATCATCTGTGAAAATTTCACGGTCATTGGGTTTGTAGTTTCTAATCTACACGAGTTTCTTTGCAGTGTTGCAGATCTGGTTTTTACTCGAGTAGAACAGATTGACCCTCGTTTGATCTTTCGATCATAACTTGAGTTTTTCTTGACGGATTTCCGTGATTCTTAATGTCGTATCTTTGTGACTTGATTCTCTATAATATATACCACTTTTGTCACGGCTGAACACATTTGAATCAGTCGCATACATGGTTTCTTTAACAGATTAATTTTTCGGCCGAGGGGGTTTTTGTTGCTTCCGCTAAAAAGTTTAAATCTACCATTCACCCCCTCTGGTAGCTTTTCACGTGCTCTTTGATCCTACAATTGGTATCAGATTCACGGTGCTATAATCTTTGTGATTTGCACGTGTTTTGACTAATCATCATGGAGAAATACTACGCAAAACCTTGTGTGTTCAGTGGCATTGATTTTCAGGTTTGGAAGGCACGAATGGAGGCTTTCTTCTAGGCGCAAGGCTTCGCAATATGGGAAAAGCTGTACAAGACTTATGACGTGCCGCCAAACGATCAAGTCACGGCTACAAACATGAGAGATGTCGACAACAACAACAAAGAACGAAACATGATCATACAAGGAATAACTCAAAGTGACTTTGACCGTGTTGCACACCTCCAATCTGCATACGATATGTGGAAAGCGCTTTGTGACTACCATGAAGGATCCAAAATGATCAAGGAGGTAAGAAAAGATATGTTCAAGAAAGAATACATGCGCTTCGAGATGCAACCCGGTGAGTCAATCGATGACCTCTTTGCTCGCTTCAATAAAATTCTCAGCAACTTGCGTAGTGTCAACGTTAATTTTTCAGATGCTGAAAATGCTAGGCAATTAGTAAGTGCATTAGACATGTCAATTTGGGAGATGAAAGTTACATCTATTCGTGAATCTACTGTCATGAGTACACTTACATTGTGCTATATTCTATGTTAAAAACTCGTGAAATTGATATAATATCACGTAAGAACCCCAACAAGTCTCTTGCATTTGTTTCACAACGTGACATGCCTAGCTATAGTCAATCTTCATCTTGTGGTACACTTTCTTTGTTATCCTCTCTAACCCTTGAACAGATTGAAGAGTTTCCAGAGGAAGAACTTGCACTCATCTCTACTCAGTTCTCAAAAGCATTGCAAAATGTGAGAACTAGAAGGAGAAGAAGTGTCGGACCTAAACGATGCTTTGAATGTGGTAAGACAGGTCATTTTTGTACGGATTACCCTAACCTTTCAGGTCCTACTTCCCATGATGAAAAGCAAACTAGGACGAAGCACTCCTCTACAAACGATAAGAAAAAGAAGAAGGGTTTTATAGGACGCCAATTGGTAAATAGTTTTATCTCCGCACTACAAGAACTTGGCTCGAGCGATGTGGACATCGGAAGTGACAAAGATGAAGATGATTTGGCAAACTTATGCTTCATGGCGGGCAAGTCAAGTTCAAATATGGAGGAGGCAGAACACAACAGCGACAATGACGAAGTATGTCCTACTTGCGAAGAAATGTGTGATGCTATTTCTCGTGCCACTGTTATAGTTAAGAAAAAGGACAAAAAGCTTAGGGACAATGCTGTTAAAATTGAGTCACTAGAATCTGAAATTAATCGTTTGAAATATTTGATTCCTGGTAATGATTCTTGTTCCTCATGTGATTTAATATATGAACAATTGTCCTTTCTAAGAAGTGCACATACCTCCACACTAGATAAACTTGAGTTAGAGATTGAAAAGAACAGAGAGCTTGCTGCACTTAATGATAAAAACTTGAAAGATGTTTGTTGTTCTACAACTGATTTGCATTATTCTATTGGTGATGATCTTAATAAGAAACTACAAGATGCTATGAATAAAATTTCTATATTGAACAATGCTTTACGTTCTCATGAAGTTAAGTATTGTTCCAATTGCAAACTAAAAGGAAAAACTTCATGTCAAAACTGCCTAGACTTGTCTAAGAAACTTGATGACATGAATAGGACACTAGAGCGGTTTTATAATGGGAATAAGAATCTGAACTTGCTGTTGAATTCTTCTAAATCTTGCAGTGATAAAACTGGTTTAGGTTTTGATTCCCATGCTCATGCTAAAGCACATCCACCTAAAATTATAAAGTCATTAGGAAGTGGTTTGATTAAAACAGTTCCTAAACAAAAGAAGTGGTTTTTAAATCTGCAGGAGTGTTGTCTCATTCGGTTTCAAATAAACATGTTGTCTGCTAATCTAGATATGAACATAAAGTTAAATTTAATTGTACCTACTTTGGTAGAGATGGTCATGTCATAGACTTTTGTTATAGACTAGCTAAGAAACATAAAAAGGAAAGAATGATTGCTAGATCACATAACAACTGTGCAAAACCTGTTGCGTGTGCTGAACCAAATGTTAGGAATATGCAACCTGCTGTAATGAGCCAAAAACAGGCAAAGTTTGCTTCCGGACCTACTGTTTTTAGTGCTACTCATGTAATACCTCGTAGGTCAGTAGTTGGGTACAAAAATCTTCAAACTTTGGCTCATAAACCTGCTGTTTTATCTCAGCCTTTGCGTGTTACTTCTACTGGACGTCGTGTGACTGAGTACTAGATTCCTAAATGTCTTTTAACTAACCCTAGTATTGAGTCATCGACATATTGTACTTCTATGTAGGTTACACTCTTGAGGAAGGAGAACATTTGGGTTGTGGATTCAGGATGCTCACGCCACATGACTGGTAACAAAGAATGGTTCTCCTCCCTCTCTTTCGTGTCACATGTAGAAAAAGTTACTTTTGCTGATAATCACTACACTTTAAAAGATGTGGTACTTATTAAAAATTTGAAATACAACTTGCTTTCTGTTTCACAATTGCTAGATGAAAATTTGAAAATTATTTTCACTAAAAATTGTTGCAAGGTTGTAGATTCAAATAGTGAGCTCATTTTTAATATGTCTCAGTTTGGAAGGGTTTTTAAAGCTGATTTTGATATGTCATCCTATAAGCATAGATGTCTAGTTGTTAATGATTCAAAAGACTTATATTTTTGGCATCATAGACTTGGTCACGTAGGCTTTGATCATCTCACACGTGTTAGTGCTCTTGATCGCATACGTGGGTTGCCTAAGCTTAAAGAGGCAAAGAAATTGTGTGCTCTTCTTGTAGACATGCTAAGATGGTTCCAGGTTCACATGCTCTTCTCACGATGACCATGACAACTGAACCAGGTCAACTTTTGCACCTTGACACCGTAGGACCTTCACGTGTCCAATCCTTCGGAGCTAAATGATATGTTCTTGTGATTGTTGATGACTATTCTAGATACTCTTAGGTTTATTTTATGGCATCTAAGAATGAAACTTTTAGTCACTTTAGAACCTTATTTCTTAGATTATCAATTGATCACCCAGGATCTCTAAAAGCAATTAGAAGTGATAACGGAACCAAATTTAAAAATCAATCGTTTGATCACTTTTGTGCTGAAAATGGAATAGATCATCAATTTTATTCACCATATGTACCTCAACAAAACGGTGTTGTAGAGAGAAAGAACAGAAGCTTAGTTGAGATGGCTAGGACTATGCTTGATGAATATCGAACTCTTAGAAAATTTTGGGCTGATGCAATTGCAACTGCTTGTTATGTCTCAAATCGTATTTTCTAGTGTGCTAAGCTAGGGAAAACACCATATGAACTTCGGTTTGGACATAGGCCTAGTGTCACACACTTTCGGGTCTTTGGTTGCAAATGCTTTGTTAAGAAACATGGTAATCTTGGTAAATTTGAACCTAGATCCGTTGATGGCATGTTTCTTGGTTACCCATCTCATACTAGAGGCTACCGTGTGCTTTTACATGACACTAACAAAATTGTGGAGACTTGTGTTGTTTATTTTGATGAAGCTAGCCCAGGTACTAGCTCTAATATTGCAGGACCAGACCCATATCCGCAGGGGGGGGGAGTATTTTCATCGAAGAAGATGAAGAAGTGATGCCGCTGCCCGAAAATTCAGGAGCTAATGACATTGTTCCAGCTCCTGATTTTGATTCACAACCAGCACCGACGACCACCATTGCTGGTCCACATCGTCCTCAAGTCACAAGTTCTTCAAATTGTTATGAACATGAAGAAGAAGGAGCTTGTGAATTGTCTACTCCCCTCCGGGTCCTCAAAAGTCATCCTCCACAACAAATGATTGGAAGCTTGCACGAACGAGTCACACGGTCTAGGTTTTGTGATCCAAACTCTCACGCGCCATTCTGCATTTGTTGCTTCTTTTGAACCCAAAGATATATGACACGCACTCACTAATGAATCTTGGATTATTGCCATGCAAGAACAGTTAGAAAATTTTGAAAGAAATAATGTTTGAGAACTTGTACCTCCACCTCAAGGTCACACTCTAATCGGAACTAAATGGGTGTTTAAAAATAAACAAAGTGAGGATGGGGTTATGGTTAGGAATAAGGCTAGGTTGGTTGCTCAAGGTTTCACACAAGTTAAAGGACTATGGGGTTGATCTAGATAGTGTTTCACTATTTTGTGATAACACTAGTGTCATTTGCAATGCTAAAAATGTTGTGCAACATTCGAGAACAAAGCACATTGACATTAGGTATCACTTTCTCCATGATAATATTGAAAAAGGAAACATTGTGCTTCACCATGTAGATATCGAACAACAATTGGCTGACATTTTTACAAAACCTTTGGATTTCACTCGTTTTTGTATCATTCGTGGTGAAATAGGGGTTATGCATCCTCATGGCTTAAATTGAGGGGGAGTTTTGAGACTTGGGAAGTCTACGTGTGAATCTGAATTTAAAATAATATGAGCATAGTATTTCATACATATATGACTTTGTGATTCTTTTATATGCTGAAAGTTCTTACTACATTACTCATGTTATACATTTTGTAGTTTTTGCCATGACTAGTAATTGGAATAATTATTTACACTAAATCTGGTCATGATCGAACTTTCTTGCTGTTTTAAACATGTCAGTTTGTGAAAGCAGAACACCAACGACCTGCGGGACTGTTGCAACCACTCAAAGTGCCCGAATGGAAATGGGAAGAAATAGGCATGGACTTCATAGTGGGACTGCCTAGGACCCAATCGGGATATGATTTGATATGGGTCACAATCGACAGGCTGACTAAGGTAGCTCATTTCATCCCTGTGAAAGAAAGCTACAGCGGATCCAAATTGGCGGAATTGTACATGTCAAGAATTGTGTGTTTTCATGGGGTGCCAAAGAAGATAGTGTCAGATCGAGGGACACAGTTCACCTCAAGGTTCTGGCAGAAGTTACATGAAACCATGGGGACTCATCTGAATTTTAGTTCCGCATATCACCCACAGACCGACGGGCAGACTGAATGAACCAATCAGATCCTCGAGGACATGCTGAGGGCTTGTGCACTCAAGAACAATAGGAGTTGGGACAAGAACCTACCCTATGATGAATTTTCCTATAACAACAGCTACCAGGCTAGTATGAAGATGTCACCCTTTGAGGCACTGTATGGGAGAAAGTGCAGAACTCCATTGTTTTGGAATCAAACTGGGGAAAGCAAGATATTTGGGCCCAAGGTACTACAAGAAGCCGAGGCGAAAGTGAGGGAAATCCGCAACAACTTGAGAATAGCCCAGACCCGACAAAAGAGCTATGCTGATATACGAAGGAGGGAGCTCACTTTCAATGTAGGGGACTACGTCTATCTCAAGGTGTCTCCTATCAGAGGGCTTTGTCGATTCAAAGTGAAAGGGAAACTATCACCTCGATACATCGGACCCTTCTAGATTCTAGAGAGGAAAGGCGAAGTCGCATATCAGTTAGAATTATCGGCCCGCCTATCAGATGTGCATGACGTGTTCCATGTGTCACAACTCAAGAAGTGCTTAAGAACATCCGAAGAGAGGTTACCCATGAGTGAGGTCGACGTCCAAGAATACCTTTCGTATGCCAAACAGCCGGTCAAGATTCTGGAGATGATGGAACGCATCACAAGGAACAAAAGAATCCGAATGTGCAAATGCAGTGGAAGCACCACTCGGAAGCAGAAGCCACATGGGAGCGAGAAGACGAGCTCAAGGCACAGTTTCCGGATTTATTCTCCTAGGGTCACCAATCTCAAGGACGAGATTTCTTTTAAGGGGGATAGAGTTGTAACACCCCAAAATATGGTAAATACAAATTCAAATCAAATGGACGAAATGCATGTGAAGGAAAAATTCAAATACAAACTGGAATTTGGATTTGAACCTAAATCAAAAAATAAAAAGGAAAAGAAAAATGAGAATGGCCACTAGGCCGAAACCCACTGCAGCAGCCGGCCGGCCCACATTTTCTCCCCCCCCCTTCTTCTCTCACTGTCATGCGGACCCCACCCGTCAGAGCAGTCGTCTTCCCCAACCGCCCGCTCTTTTACCGCCGCCGAACGCCGCGCGCCTCGCTTCCGAATTCCTCGGCAATGCTCCACACGTCCGATCTCCTTGCACGCCTCCCACACGATCGCAACCTCTGCCAGTCTCCACTCCACTGGTTTTTAAAACCCCGCGACCTCCTCTGATCTTCACCGCTCGCAACCGAACCGCCTCGGTGAGATTCCGCCGCCCCGAAGAAATTCTCCCCGTACTGCACCGTTTCTTCCCTCCGAACCAACCTCGTATCTCCGCTGCAGCTTGCACAGCCCGTAGACCTTCACCTCGGGATGACTCCTCGACGAGAGAACCGACGCCGATGAGTTCCGGTAAGAGGCCGCCGCCATTCGCCAGTGAAGACCTTGAATTCCTCGGTTTGAATCTGTTCTGACTATTGGAGCATCATCTTCGGGCCACAGCTAACCTCGAGGACCAGCAAACCGAGGGAGAACGGGACCAGAACGCGCTACCGATGAGCACCGTCGAGATCCACCCTCGGACATCATCGCCGAGCAGATTCCGGCCACTCCGGGGTCAAGAAAACCTCACTGGTGAGCTCCCCACTCCCCCTCTATCGAATTCTACCGAAAAAGCTGAGTGTTAACGTGTGTCGGCGAAGATCGGCGACCACGCCGGCGAGATTGCGCCTCTGCCGCCGTGCGCCGCCGCGCGCATGAACGGGCTCCGGCCAGGAGCGACGTGGCCCATTGTGGGCCGTCTATTTTAAATCGTGTGGCGCATGACAAAAACCTTGTGTACCCCTTCGCGATATAATCTCAACCCTTCATTTAGAATCGGACGGCCCACATCAGCCCGCGTTATAAACGCCGGCACTCTTATGCGCTACCCCCTGGAGTTGCGGGAAAATTGAGTCTAGCCCCCGGATTCTTCGGTTCTACCCCCTAGGCTTCCCAGAAATTGTGCAGAGGCGTGTAAACTTCTGTTTTAGGCCCTAGAACTTTCTGTATTTAGGAAATTTGAGTATATAAAATTGAAATTAACCCTGTATTCATTTTAGAGGGGGATTAGCTCTGTGATTAAGGGTTAGCCACTCATAATAGGAATTAGGAAAATAGTTTAGGGCCCTGTTTAATAACAAAAGGAATTGTAGACCTGAAACAAAATAAAAAGAATGGAATCTAGACTTAGAAATTTATATTAAATTAGTTACAGCAGCCAAATATTGCACAAAAATGAATCACAAAATATTTACTAACCTTAGGAAAATTTCTGAACACTCTGTTTTGGTGGTTGAGCAATATATAATAGGTAGAGGGGTTTATTTTGATGTTTTAAATTCTGAAATTCATTTTTGGGAATAGAAATAATTCTGAAATATAGGTAAAGATATATCTAAATTAATCCAAACAAATAGGAAGCCAATAGATATTATGTTGGACATTTTAAGCAAAATATAATCTGTATAGGTGATGTATTTTGCTGCTTTAATGCTGAAATTCACTTTTAGGCATAGGAAAATAAATCTGAAAATATAGGAAAATAGTTATACATAATTAGCAAATGGCATATGAGGCCCCAAAAATCAAAACTTCAGGTTTAAGATAATGTAGAAGACTTGAAAACCATTTTTTGAGTTGGAATATACATTTTATGCAAGTTGGAAAGTAAGAAGGGTAATATTCAATGTAGGAAATAGTGCAAATTGAAAATCTAGATTTAGTGCACACCTGGAAATCTGAATATTAAAGTTAGAAATAACCTACATATTTAAAAGTGCATGCATGCATAGGAGCAACCTATCTAGGGTAAACACAAAAATTTAATTATGTGTATGACTTTAAATGTGTATGTATGTATGACTTGCATGAGTGTATGTGTGGATGATTTCTCATGGAATGTTGTTTTCTTGTGCTATGTGTATTGGTATGAATAGAACCAGCCCCAGAGCCAGTTCTCACCTTCCAAGACCAAGACTTTCAATTCCCAGAGCAGCAGGAAGAAGGCAAGTGTCCTTGACCACTTTGATCCTATACTAGGATGTATAGTTAGAAGTTAATTGCATTGTCAATTTGGAATATGATACCCATGTTAGTAAGTTTCCCTAGATTTTCATTATCTTGCTTCCTTGTAGCCTGGGTTGGGAGTTATTTTATTATGTCATTCATTTATACTACTCATGCTTAGCCATGCTTAGAATGGGATAAATAGGATATGAAATCATCACCTTGATTATTTTACCCTTTGAATGGATTATTATGAATTATGTAGAGATAGGTATCTAGGCAAGTTGGATGCTCTGGTTGGTGCTGTGTGCACGAGACACGGATTTGTGTTTAGTGCTTGCCTAGATCCTAAGGACCGGTTTATGGAGCATGTAACCTAGCTTTACCGTGCCAACCACATGCTGAGATGGGGCAGCTTGGCCAATTAATAGGTGTATCTCCGGCGTAGTATGGGTGTTTGGATGGTGCGGGGAATAGGTGTCAGGTGGACTACCATATGAACCGCAAGGCTCAAGAGGGGGCCACTGCAGCGGGGGTTGGAGCCTCTTGGATGCTGTTAGGGCTGAAACCTCAATGGGCCCACACTCTTCGGGAATCCCTTTATAAAGGCCTCGTAGTGATCTCCTGGCTACACACCTCGGAAGTGTGAATGGTTCGCGGCCACTGGCATAATGGAGGTTTTCTAGTCCACCCGGCAACGGGGATGAAATCACTACATGTGGGTACAGTGGTGCAAACTCTGCAGAGTCAAAAACTGTCATGACAGCCGTGCTCACGGTCAAGAGCGGGTTGGACTTATTCATGATTAGAGGATGATGAATCGGGAAGTGGAGGATGTTAAGCGGGAAGCTTAACAATGGAAATGAAGTTATGGTTATTTGATATTGATGATGGGTTGGGGGATTGGGACCATTCCACTTATGTAGTAATGTAGGTGCATAATAAGCTAAGGTGATAGGGACTAATGGCGTAGTGCTTTAACCATGAGCTCAATCCTTTCCTTGCTCTAGCCATGCATGACATAACTTTCCCACACTTGCTGAGTACCAACGGTACTCAAGCTTGCTTTTCTGTTGGTTATAAATTGCTGCTCAGGCCAAGGGAATGATGTGGTGTACAACGACCAAGACTTTGGACCAGAAGAAGGATTTTAGGTTCACGGAGTCCCCCGGGCAACGCCTGTGATGGATCCCAAAAAAACTTATCTTCTACTGTTTGTTTATTTACATTATTGAGAACATATTATCGTCCTTCGAGACGCTATGTAAGACATATTTATATTCGAACACTTGGCTTGTAATATAATGATACTTCATTCTTTGTCATCACATGTATGAGAAAATGATCATGTCATACATGTGGGAGTCACTCGGGTGTTCTGTGGAATAACCGGGTGTGACAGAAGTGGTATCAGAGCCAGGTTGCCCATAGGAACATGGACCTAGGTAGAAATGGGCGTATTTAAGGACCTTATGTTCTTAAAAACTATTTTACAAAAGGTGTGGGGTAAAAGTGTTAATTAATGTTCTTCCTTTATTTTATTTGTTCATCTTGCCTCAACTTTTATTCAAAATACAGTATTTATTTGATTATTGTCTAACTTGATTTTAAATGTTTTATATTTTAGATGGTTCGCATGGTTCGCACCGCTCGCAAGTCCACCGGAGGGAGAGTTCCTATAGCTGCACTTGCCTTGAGGGAGGAAAACCGTCCTTTGACGTACCACTCCTACGAGTTGGCAGTAGGAGGCTTATTGTGCCGTCTTCGGCGTATGCTTCACACCGCCAGCAACGTCGGCAAGCTGATCATACACTACAGCTCCACCAAGACCATCAGTGAAAAACGTGAAGAATGGAGCTCAGAGATGAGGATCATCCATGACAACAAGCTGCTCAAGATCCACCGCTCTCCAGCTTGTAGGGCGACTCAGGCCAATGCTGAGAAGGATGTCACCTGGGAGGCCATCACCTGCCAGAGTTACATCAACCGTGGCCACCTGGACAGGACTGAGTACATGTATGTCCTCCAGCGTGAGAGTGGCACCGCGGAGTACAAGTACCCGCCGGTGCAGCAGGGGACTTCCCATGATCACATGGACATGTGCTTGGAGGATGCAGCTATGCTCAACACTCGACTGCAGGAGTGCCAGCATGAGCTTCAGGATGTCCGTGACACCCTAAAGGAGACTGAGGCATTACTTCGCACCAGCTTGAGGGCGAGGGAGAGAGGAGATAGGAACAAACTGTGTGTCACGGAGAATGACACATGGACTCCTGACTCCCTAGACCGCCGGGCGAACAAGCGTCGCCGCACTTCTCCACCAGCAGCTTCCCCACCTAGAGCAGAGTCAGAGGGCAGCCGCAATGATGAGGAAGACCCCGACGAGCCAGCTCAGTGATAGGAGTTGTTTAGAGTCATTTCCCTTATTTCAGCATGTTATCGAGTAGTCGAGTCAAGACCCTATCTATTTGCTTGTTAATGTTTGGTGTGTGACGTGAGTTGTGGCAGCCTTGGGCACTTGTCCACAACCTCGTCTTTATGATTGCATTTACTTTTGTGTGGGAAACCTTATGAATCAATAGTTGCATTTGTTTTCGTATGAGACATGGTGCCTAAGAATCCATGCGAGATTTTCAGAAGTTGTCTAAATTTTAATGTCTCAAAAGTTTAAGTTTATACAAGCAGTGTGGGAAATTAATGTGTAATGATTAAGTTGACATTTGGTTAATCGTAATAGATGGCCAGGAGAGGAAGAGGTCGTGGTGCCAACCCCAACAACAACAACAACAATGAGGTTGCCAATCCTCACCTTCCTGGATGGCAAGGCAGGGGTGGTCGCCGAGGAGGAGCTGATCCTATCTACCAAATGATCGACAATCAAAATCAGCTCATCCAGAATTTGACTCAAGTGGTGGCCAACTTACATCAAGCCCCACCCCCACAGGCTGCACCACGTCAACCAAGGTTGAGTGAGTTCCTAGGAACTCAACCACCGAAGTTTACAAGTGCTGCTGAACCCCTAGAGGAAGATGATTGGCTCAAGACCATTGAGAACAAGATGAGGATCATACAATGCCAAGGATATGAGAGGGTACTGTTTGCCTCTCATCAATTGAATGGACCCGCTGCTGATTGGTGGACCGCTTATGTGGTAGCCCACCACGACCCCGAGAACATAACTTGGGAGGAATTCAAGCGCAGCTTCCGCAACCACTACATACCAAGGGGAGAACTCAAGAACAAGAGGAAGGAATTTCTTGGGCTGCAACAAGGCAACATGACGGTGAGGGAATACCTCAGCAAGTTCACCCAACTGTCCCACTATGCGCCACGGGACATTGAAACTGATGAGCAGAAAAAGGACTGCTTTATGGAAGGGCTCACCATGGAAATGCAATGCGCAATGTTCTCCAACGAATACGAAAGTTTCCAAAAGATGGTGGACAGGGCGTTTATTGTGGAAAGGAAGATGAAGGCCTTGGAGAATGAACACAAGAGGAAGGTGGGATGGTCATATCAAACGTCAAGCAGCAACACACGCCCACGTCTTCTGCAGCAACCTGCAGGGCAGATGAGCCGTGTTGTGGTACCCTACTCAGCACCGAGAGGTTACAACCCGAACTTCAGGCCTCCATCAGCACCAGTACAGCTGCAGCATCAGTTTATGCAGCAACCACGCCCCGCTTACCAACCTCGACCAGCAGGACAAGGGCCACAGAACCCACCCCAAGACAACAAAGGTCAGGCACCTAAAGTTGGGGTGCAATGCTTCAACTGTGGTGAAGTGGGGCACTACGCTCATAAGTGCCCAAAGAAGAAGCCAATGCAGCCACAGCAGCAGAACATGATGCGAGGATGGGTGAACCACATGACCATGGAAGAAGCACAAGAGACACCTGATGTGGTGATTGGTAAGTTCCCTGCAAATTTACACATTGCAACCATTTTGTTCGATTCTGGTGCTACCCACTCGTTCATTGCTCAAGGATTTGTTAAGAAGCATGATCTAGCAACAACACAAATGAATCATATATTAGCAGTGAACTCTCCAGGGGAGAAATAAGAACAAGACAAGTGTGTCCCAAAGTGAATCTAGACATAACTGGGGTAGTATTTACTGCAAATCTCATATTGATAAACTCGCAAGGGATAGATATTATTTTGGGTATGGATTGGTTGACCAAGCATAAAGGCATTATCCATTGTTTGACTAGAACGGTGGAACTAACTCACACTAGTGGCACCAAAGTAAAATTCATAGCTGTCCAAGAACCTAGGAGGGACATTAAACTCAATCAAGTGGAAGTGGAATTGGAAGATATAAGGATCATCAAGGAATATCCGGATGTTTTTCGTGAAGAGTTGCCAGGTATGCCCCCAGATCGTGAAGTGGAGTTCGCGATTGAACTAATGCCTGGAACCGCCACGATATACAAGAGGCCTTACCGGATGGATTCTAAACAACTAGTAGAGCTCAAAGAACATATCCGGAAATTGACAGAGAAAGGGTATATTCATCCTAGTTCCTTGCCATGGGGAGCTCCAGTGATATTTGTGCCCAAGAAGGATGGAACCCAGAGGCTATGCGTAGACTACCGTGCGTTGAATGAGGTAACCATCAAGAACAAGTATCCATTACCTCGCATTGAAGACCTATTTGATCAGTTGAGAGGGGCTTGTGTATTCTCAAAAGTCGATCTCAGGTCGATATATCACCAACTGAAGATAAGGCCAAACGACATTCCCAAGACAGCTTTCGTATCTTGGTACGGGCTGTATGAATACACCATCATGCCGTTCGGGCTAACTAATGCCCCGGCGTACTTCATGTATCTCATGAACAAGGTATTCATGGAATATTTGGACAAATTTGTGGTGGTTTTCATTGGTAACATTGTCATCTTCTCCAAAGATGAAAAAGAACACGAGAAGCATCTAAGATTGGTGTTGCAAAAGTTGAGAGAACACCAACTATATGCCAAGCTAAGCAAATGTGAGTTTTGGCTGAAGAGAGTTCCCTTCTTAGGACATATAATCTCGGAAGGAGGAATCTCCGTGGATCCCGCCAAGATCGCAGATGTGCAGAAGTGGAAGACACCTGAAAATGTCGGGGAGATTCGAAGCTTCTTAGGATTGGTTGGGTATTATCGACGGTTCATTGAGGGCTCCTCCAATGTCTCGAGACCCCTCACCAAATTGTTAGAGAAGGGAATCACATTCACGTGGACACCGGAGTGTGAGGCAAGTTTCCAAGAGCTAAAGAAAAGATTGACGACGACCCCAGTGCTAGTTATGCCAAACATACAGAAGAATTTTTCGGTGTATTGTGATGCTTCTAGACACGGGTTGGGATGTGTTCTCATGCAAGAGGGGCATGTCGTTGCCTATGCGTCCAGGCAGCTCTGAAAACACGAGAAGAACTATCCTACGCATGCCCTAGAGCTAGCCGCAGTGGTCCACGCATTGAAGCTTTGGAGGCATTACTTGATAGGAAAGAGGACACAGATATATACAGACCATAAGAGCTTAAAGTACATTTTCACAAAGCTAGATCTCAACCTCAGACAAAGGAGATGGTTTGTGCTAATCAACGACTTTGATGTGGGTATCAACTATCATCCTGGGAAAGCGAACGTCGTGGTAGATGCTTTAAGCCGGAAGATGCATATCAACATGTTGAGCTTAAATGACATGCCTACGGAATTGAAGGAGAAAATTGCAAAACTCAATCTATGTCTGGTGAATAGTGGTGAGGCCATCGCCATGGAAGTGGACTCCACATTGGAGCAAGACATACGCAACGGTCAGAAGAATGACTAGAAAATACAAGAAATCAGAGAACTTATCAAAGAAAATAAAGCTCCTGGGTTTAGAGAAGATGAACAAGGTACGGTGTGGCATGGGAAAAGAATCTGTGTGCCTGAGGTAAAGCAGATCCGTGAACTAATTCTGAGGGAGGCTCATGATTCTGACTATTCCATCCATCCTGGGAGTACGAAGATGTATCATGACCTCAAGAGCAGATATTGGTGGTATGGCATGAAGCGAGATGTCGCGGAACATGTTGCCCTATGTGACACATGTCAGTTGGTGAAAGCAGAACACCAACGACCTGCGGGACTGTTGCAACCACTCAAAGTGTCCGAATGGAAATGAGAAGAAATAGGATGGACTTCATAGTGGGACTGCCTAGGACCCAATTGGGATATGATTTGATATGGGTCATAATCGACAGGCTGACATAGGTAGCTCATTTCATCCCCGTGAAAGAAAGCTATAGCGGATCCAAATTGGCGGAATTGTACATGTCAAGAATTGTGCGTTTTCATGGGGTGCCAAAGAAGATAGTGTCAGATCGAGGGACACAGTTCACCTCAAGGTTCTGGCAGAAGTTACATGAAACAATGGGGACTCATCTGAATTTTAGTTCCGCATATCACCCACAGACCGACGGGCAGGCCGAAAGAACCAATCAGATCCTCGAGAACATGTTGAGGGCTTGTGCACTCAAGAACAATAGGAGTTGGGACAAAGAACCTACCCTATGGTGAATTTTCCTAAAACAACAACTACTAGGCTAGTATGAAAATGTCACCCTTTGAGGCACTGTATGGGAGGAAGTGCAGAACTCCATTGTTTTAGAATCAAACTGGGGAAAGCAAGATATTTGGGCCCGAGGTACTACAAGAAGCCGAGGCGAAAGTGAGGGAAATCCGCAACAACTTGAGAATAGCCTAGACCCGACAAAAGAGCTATGCTGATATACGAAGGAGGGAGCTCACTTTCAATGTAGGGGACTACGTCTATCTCAAGGTGTCTCCTATCAGAGGGCTTCATCGATTCAAAGTGAAAGGGAAATATCACCTCGATATTGTCACACCCGGTTTGTCCCAAAGAACAACCGACTGAATATCACATGTATGCCAGGATCATTCTCTCATACATGTGATGACAAATAGTGAAGCATCATTTATTACAAGCCAAGTGTTCGAATATAAATAAGTCTTACATAGCATACGTCTCGATGGATGATAAAATGTTCATAACATGTAAATAAAGCAGCAGCGGAATATAAATCTTGTGGGCTCCATCACAGGCATTGCCCGGGGGACTCCGTGAACCTAGAAACCTTCTTCGGGTCCAAAGTCTTGGTCATTGAACACCACATCATCCCCTTGACCTGAGCAGCAATTTAAACCAACAGAAATGCAAGTTTGAGTACCGTTGGTACTCAGCAAGTGTGGGAAAGTTATGTCATGCATGGCTAGAGCAAGGAGAGGTTGAACTCATGGTTAAAGCACTACGCAATTAATACCTATTACCTTAGCTTATTAAGCACCTACATTACTACACAGGTGAAATGGTCCCAATCTCCCAACCCATTATCAAAATCAAGTAAACATAGTCTCATCTCCAATGTTAAGCTCCCCACTTAACATCCTCAACTTCCCAATCCATCATCCTCTAATCATGAATAAGTCCAAGCCGCTCTTGACCGTGAGCATGGCTGTCATGACAGTCTTGACTCTGCAGAGTTTGCACCATTGTACCCACATGTAGTGATTTCATCCCCCGTTGCCGGGTGGACTAAAAGAACCTCCATTATGCCAGTGGCTACGAACCACGTTCACACATCCCAGGTGTGTAGCCAGGAGATCACTACGAGGCCTTTACAAAGGGATTCCCGACGAGCGTGGGCCCACTGAGGTTTCACCCCTAATAGCATACAAGAGGCTCCAACCCCGCTGCAGTGGCCCCCTCTTGAGCCTTGCGGTTCATATGGTAGTCCAGCTGACACCTATTCCCCTCACCATCCAAACACCCATACTACGCCGGAGATACACCTAATTAATTGGCCAAGCTGCCCCATCTCAGCATGTGGTTGGCACTGTAAAGCCAGGTTACATGCTCCATGAACCGGTCCTTAGGATCCAGGCAAGCACTAAACACAAACCCGAGTCTCATGCGCACAGCACCAACCAAATCCTCCAACTTGCCTTGATCCCTACCTCTACATAACTCATAATATCTCATTCAAGAGTAAGGTAAATAAGTTGATGATCTCATATCCCACTTATCCCATTCTAAGCATGGCTAAGCATAAGTAATGTGAATGAATGACATAATAAAATAAATCCCACCCAGGCTACAAGGAAGTAAGAATATGAAACTCTAGGGAAACTTCCTAGCTTGGGTGCCATATTCCAAATTGACAATGCAAGTAATTAAATTCTAACTACACATCCTAGTATAGGATCAAAGTGGTCAAGGACACTTGCCTTCTTCCTACTGCTCTGGGAATGGAAAGTCTTGGTCTTGGAAGGGGAGAACTTGCTCTGGGGCAGGTTCTACTCATGCCAATACACATAGCAAAAGAAAACAACAATCCATAAGCCATAGTTTACACTTTCACTCATGCAAACAACACATACATACATACTACAGTCATTCACATGTTTAGGTGTTGTGGTTACCCTAGATGTGTTGATTCTAGGCCTACATACACTTTTAAACATATATATATTATTTCTAACTTTTGTATTCAGATTTCTAGTTGCACACTATATATCAATTTCCCATTTGAACAATTTCTCTATATTTAATTAATACACTCCTCAGCCACAAAATTTGCATGAAAGAAAGTTTTCTACTTCTAATAGGTTTTCAGATCTTCTTCAAAATCTCAATTTGAAGTTTTTGAAAATAAAGACTTCATTTAATATTTTCAAATTTTGCATACTTATTTCCCTATATTTTTAGATTTATTTTCTATGCCTAAAAGTAAATTTCAATATTAAAATAGTAAGACATATCATCTAAACAGAATAGGTTCTGATCTAAAATGTTCAATAAAATATTTTTGAACTTCCTCTCTGATGTGAAACAATTTAAATTTATTTTACCAGTTTTTAAAATTATTTCCTAGCCTAAAATGTATCTCTAAAGATAATAAAAATGAGCAACACTTAGGCATATTTCATTTCAGTCTAAAATCTATTTTTAACTCATTCTAAAGGTTTTCCAAGTGCTCAGAGAGTTTAAATTTATATTTGCACATGTGTTTGCATCACCATTTAAATTTAAATCCTAGTCACATGTTCAAATTTCTGAATTTAATATCCTATAGGGTCAAAAAGGCAAATCCACCCTACTGCAGGGTTTAATTTACTATTTCCTAAATTTTCAGGGGCCTAATTACACATAACAGAAGGGTTTTCCTAATTTTTATTAAGTCCAGGGGCTAAAACTGAATTTTAAATGAATTTACATGAATTTCTGAAGGTCCAGGGGCTAGATCAGAAGTTACGGGGCTAGCTCGTTTTTTCCGAGATCCCCAGGGGGTAGCGCGTAAGATTCCCGGCCTTTATAATGCGGGGCTGACGTGGGCCGTTGGATTTAAAACAGACGGCTCAGATTAGATCGTTGAAGCGGTACGGGTAGATCTAATGGGAACCGCACGATTTAGAATGGACGGGCCTCAGGGGGCCACGTCGCCCTGGCCGGAGCCAGCCCGCGCGTGCGGTGGCGCGCGGCGGCGGGGGTGGTGATCTCGCCGGCGCAGCTTTGGTTCCTTGCCGCTACACGCTAAAACTTGCAGTTTTTCACACTGATCGACTGTGGAGGGGTAGGGGAAGCTCACCTAGGGGTTTTTCCGGCTTGGGGAGATCGGAAATTTGGCTCTGCAACGGCGATGGTTGAAGCTGCTCCTCGGTGCTCGTCGGAACCGATGCTAGGGCGCGAAACTTGTCGCTTCCTTCACCTACAGGGCTCCCTGGAGGCGGTGGAGCACGGCAGGCTCGTTAGTCCAGCGAAAAATGGAAGAGGGAGCTGGAAAAAGGGCAGCAGCGGCGGCGGTTCTCACCTCGCATCGGGTGTGGCCGATCAGGGAGGAAGGGGCGGATTTTCGGCATTTAAATGGCGAGGGAGGGCGGCGGGGTCTGTGGAGATCGCGCTGGGGTGCCCAGGACCGAGAATCGGGGCTGGAAGCACGGGTTCCGGAGGGTCCGTTGTGATCGGGCGCGAGAGATAGCTGGAGCGGTTGGGGCGCGCGGGGAAAGGGATGACATGCGGGCCCCGCGCGTCAGAGAGAGGGAGAGAGGGAGGGGGGCGCGGGTTTTGGGCCGGCTGGGTGGGTTTCGGCCCACTGGCCGGTTTTTCCTTTTTCTTTTTCTTTTTCCTTTTCCTTTTTATGGTTTGATTCAAATCTAAATTCCAGTTTGAATTTGATTTGCTACACCACATGCAATACGTCCAAAAAAATTTTTAAATTCCCCTCTTTAGCAGGTTTTGGGGTGTTACAGCTCTACCCCCCTTAAAAGAAATCTCGTCCTCAAGATTGGTGATTCTAGGAAAACAAATCCGGAAACTGTGCCTTAAGCTCGTCTTCTTGCTCCCATGTGGCTTCTGCTTCCGAGTGATGCTTCCACTGCACTTTGCACATTCGGATTCTTTTATTTCTTGTGAGTCATTCCATTGTCTCCAAAATCTTGACCGGTTGTTCGGCATAAGAAAGATCCTCTCGTACGTCCACCTCATTCATGGGTAACATTTCTTCGGGCGTTCTTAGACATTTCTTGAGCTGTGACACATGGAATACATCATGCACATCTGATAGGCGAGCCGGTAGTTCTAGTTGATATGCCACTTCGCCTTTCCTCTCCAGAATCTGAAAGGGTCCGATGTATCGAGGTGATAATTTCCCTTTCACCTTGAACCGACGAAGTCCTCGGATAGGGGACACCATGAGATAGACATAGTCCCCCACGTTGAAAATAAGCTCTCTTCTCCGTACATCGGCATAACTCTTTTGTCGGGTCTGTGCTATCCTCAAATTGTAGCGAATTTGCCTCACTTTCGCCTCGGCTTCTTGTAGTACCTCGGGCCCAAACACTTTACTTTCCCTTGTTTGGTTCCAAAATAGTGGAGTTCTGCACTTCCTCCTATACAAAGCCTCAAATGGTGACATCTTCATACTAGCCTGATAGTTGTTGTTGTAGGAGAACTCCGCATACGGTAAGTTCTTATCCCAACTCCTATTGTTTTTGAGTGCACAAGCTCTCAGCATATCCTCAAGGATCTGATTGGTTCTTTCCGTCTGCCAGTCAGTCTGGGGGTGATAGGCAGAACTAAAATTCTGATGAGTTCCCATGGTTTCATGTAACTTCTGCCAGAACCTTGAGGTGAACTGTGTCCCTCGATCCGACACTATCTTCTTTGGTACTCCATGAAAACATACGATTCTTGACATGTACAATTCTGCCAATTTGGATCCACTGTAGCTTTCTTTCACGGGGATGAAATGAGCTACATTGGTTAGCCTGTCGATGATGACCCATATCGAATCATATCCCGATTGGGTCCTAGGTAGTCCCACTATGAAATCCATACCGATTTCTTCCCATTTCCATTCAGGCACTTTGAGTGGTTGCAACAGTCTCGCGGGTCGTTGATGTTTTGCTTTCACCAACTGACATGTGTCACATAGGGCAACTTGTTCCGCGACATCTCGCTTCATGCCATACCACCAATATCTGCTCTTGAGGTCATGATACATCTTCGTACTCCCAGGATGAATGGAATAGTCGGAATCATGAGATTCCTTCAAAATTAATTCACGGATCTCCTTCACCTCAGGCACACAGATCCTTTTCCCATGCCACACCGTACCTTGTTCATCCTCTCTGAATCCAGGGGCTTTATTTTCTTTGATGAGTTCTCTAATTTCTTGTATCTTCTCGTCATTCTTCTGACCGTTGCGTATGTCTTGCTCTAATGTGCAGTCCACTTCCATGGCGATGGCCTCACCGCTATTCACCAGACATAGATTGAGTTTTGCAATCTCTTTCTTCAATTCTATAGGCATGTCCTTTGAACTCAACATGTTGACCTGCACCTTCCGGCTTAAAGCATCAGCCACGACGTTTGCTTTCAGTCGTTGATTAGCTCCAACCATCTCCTTTGTCTGATGTTGAGATCTGGCTGTGTGAAAATATACTTTAAGCTCTTATGATCCGTATATATCTCTGTCCTTTTTCCCATCAAGTAATGCCGCCAAATCTTCAGTGCGTGTACTACTGCAGCTAGCTCCAGGTCATGTGTAGATAGTTCTTCTCGTGTTTTCGGAGCTCCGGGACGCATAAGCCACGACATGCCCCTCTTGCATAAGAACACATCCCAACCCGTGTCCAGATGCATCACAGTACACCGAAAAATTCTTCTGCATATCTGGCATAACTAGCACTGGGCTGTTGTCAATCTTTTCTTCAGTTCTTGAAAACTCGTCTCACACTCCGGTGTCCATGTGAATGTGATTCACTTCTCTAACAATTTGGTGAGGGGTCTCGAGATCTTGGACAAACCCTCAATAAACCGTCGATAATACCTAGCCAATCCTAAGAAGCTTCGAACTTCCCCGACATTTTCAGGGGTCTTCCACTTCTGCACATCCTCGATTTTGGCGGGATCTACCGAGATTCCTCCCTCCGAGATTATATGTCCTAAGAAGGGAACCCTCTTCAGCCAAAATTCACACTTGCTCAGCTTGGCATATAGTTGGTGTTCTCTCAACTTTTGCAACACCAATCTTAGGTGTCCCTCATGTTCTTCTTCATCTTTGGAGAAGACGAGAATGTCATCAATGAAAACCACCACAAATTTGTCCAGATATTCCATGAATACCTTGTTCATGAGATACATGAAATATGCCGGGGAATTAGTTAGCCCGAACAGCATGATGGTGTATTCATACAGCCTGTACCGAGATACGAAAGCTGTCTTTGTAATGTCAATTTGCCTTATCTTCAGTTGGTGGTATCCCGACCTGAGGTCAATTTTTGAGAACACACAAGCTCCCGTCAGCTGATCAAATAAGTCTTCAATGCGGGGTAATGGGTACTTGTTCTTGATGGTTACTTCATTCAACGCACGGTAGTCTACGCATAACCTTTGGGTTCCGTCCTTCTTGGGCACAAATATCACTGGAGCTCCCCATGGTGAGGAACTAGGACACATATACCCCTTCTCTGTCAATTCTCTTATATGCTCCTTGAGCTCTTCCAGCTGTTTGGAGTCCATCCAATAAGGCCTCTTGTATGTTGGAGCTGTTCCAGGTACCAGTTCAATCGCGAATTCCACTTCACGATCGGGAGGCATACCTGGCAACTCCTCCGGAAAAACGTCTGGATATTCCTTGATAATCCTGATCTCTCCCACTTCCACCTCAACTTTATTGAGTTTAATGTCCCTCCTAGTCTCCTGCACGGCTATGAACTTCACTTTTGTGCCACTAGTGTGAGTTAGTTCCACCGTTCTGGTCGAACAGTGGATGACACCTTTGTGTTTGGTCAACCAATCCATACCCAAAATAATATCTATCCCTTGGGAGTCTATCACTATGGATTTGCAGTAAATACTACCCCATTAATGTCTAGATTCACCTTGGGACACACTTGTCTTGTTCTTATTTCTCCCCCTGGAGAGTTCACTGCTAACATATGGTTCATTTGTGTTGTTTCTAGATCATGCTTCTTAACAAACCCTTGAGCAATGAACGAGTGGGTAGCACCAGAATCGAACAATAGGGTCGCAAAGTGTAAATTTGCAGGAACTTACCAATTACCACGTCAGGTGCCTCTTGTGCTTCCTCCATGGTCACGTGGTTCACCCGTCCTCGCATCACATTCTGCTGTTGTGGCTGTATGGGCTTCTTCTTTGGGCACTTATGGGCGTAGTGCCCCACTTCACCACAGTTGAAGCATTGCACCCCAACTTTAGGTGCCTGGCCTTTGTTATCTTAGGGTTGGTTCTGTGGCCCTTGTCCTGCTGGTCGATGTTGATATGTGGGGCGAAGCTGCTGTACAAACTGACGCTGCGGCTGTGCTGGTGCTGATGGAGGCCTGAAGTTCGGGTTGTACCCTCTCGGTGCTGAGTAGGGTACCACAGCATGGCTCGTCTGCCCTGCGGGTTGCTGCATCAGACGTGGACGTGTGTTGCTACTTGAGGCTTGGTGTGACCATCCCGCCTTCCTCTTGTTTTCATTCTCCAAGGCCTTCAGCTTCCTCTCCACGACAAATGCTCTGTCTACCATCTTTTGGAAGCTTTCGCACTCGTTGGAGGACATTGCACATTGCATCTCCATGGTAAGTCCTCCCACAAAACAGTCCTGTTTCTGCTCATCGGTTTCGATATCCCGTGGTGCATAACAGGATAGTTGGGTGAACTTAGTGAGGTATTCCCTCACAGTCATGTTGCCTTGCTGCAGTCCCAAAAACTCCTTTCTCTTGTTTTTGAGTTCACCCCTTGGTATGTAGTGGTTGAGGAAACTGCGCTTGAACTCTTCCCAAGTGATGTTCTCAGGGTCGTGATGGGCTGCTACGTAAGCGGTCCACCAATCAGCAGCAGGTCCATGCAATTGGTGAGAGGCAAACAGCACCCTCTCATACCTTTGGCATTGTATGATCCTCATCTTGCTCTCTATGGTCTTTAACCAGTCATCTGCCTCCAGAGGTTCAGCAGCACTTGCGAACTTTGGGAGTTGAGTTCCCAGAAACGCACTCAACCTTGGTTGACGTGGTGCAGCTTGTGTGGGTGGATCTTGGTGCAAGTTGGCCACCACTTGAGTTAGACTCTGGATGAGCTGATTCTGATTTTCGAGCATTTGGTGGATAGGATCAGCTCCTTCACGGCGACCACCCCTGTCTTGTCCTCCAGAAAGGTGGGGATTGTCGGCCTCATCGTTGTTGTTGTTGGGGTCGGCACTACGACCTTTTCCTCTTCCAGCCATCTTCATGATCAACCAAGTGTTAACTTAGAGCATTATGTATTAACTTCTCAAATTGCTTGTTCAACTTAAACTTTTGAGGCCTTAATATTTAAACAATTTCTGAAGATTTCACGTAGATCTTTGGGCATCACGTCTCACGCGAAAATAAGTGCACTATTGATTCATAGGGGTTCACACACCAAAGCAAAGCAACCTAAAGACGAGGTTGTGGACAAATGCCCATGGCTTCCACAACTCGCGTCACACACCAAACATTAACACACAAATAAATAGGGTATTGACTCGACTACTCGATAACCTGCTGAAATAAGGGAAATGACTCTAAACAACTCGTATCACTGAGCTGGCTCGTCGGGGTCTTCCTCATTATTGTGGCTGCCCTCTGATTCCTCTTTAGGTGGGGAAGCTGCTGGTGTAGGAGTGCGGCGACGCTTTCTCGCCCGGCGGTCTGGGGAGTCAGGAGTCCATGTGTCATTTATGGTGACACACAGTTCATTCCCATCTCCTTTTTCTCTCGCCCTCAAGCTGGCGCGAAGCAACGCCTCAGTCTCCTTCAGGATGTCACGAACATCATGAAGCTCCTGCTGACACTACTGCAGTCGAGTGTTGAGCATAGAAGCATCCTCCAAGCACAGGTCCATGTGCTCATGGGAAGTCCCCTGCTGCACTGGAGGGTACTTGTACTCCGCGGTGCCACTCTCACGCTGGAGGACATACATGTACTCAGTCCGGTCCAGGTGGCGACGGTTGATGTAACTCTGGCAGGTGATGGCCTCCCAGGTGACATCCTTCTCAGCATCGGCCTGAGTCGCTCGACAAGCTGGAGAGCAGTGGATCTTGAGCAGCTGATTTTCATGGATAACCCTTATCTCTGAGCTCCATTCTTCCCGCTTCTCACGGATGGTCCTGGTGGAGCTGTAGTGTATGATCAGCTTGCCCACATTGCCGGCGGCGTGGAGCATACGCCGAAGACGGCGCAACAAGCCTCCTACTGCCAACCCATAGGAGTGGTACGTCACCAGACGGTTCTCCTCTCTCAAGGCAAGGGCAACTATAGGGACTCTCCCTCCGGTGGACTTGCGGGAGGTGCGGATCATGCGAACCATCTAAAACATAAAGCATTTAAAAATTAAGTTAGATAAGAATTAAATAAAGATTGTATTTTGGATAAAAGTTGGGACAAGGTGAATAAAGTGACCCCTTTAAATAACACTTTCAACCCACGTCTTTGTAAAATAGTTTTTAAGAAAATAGGGTCCTTAAATACGTCCATTTCTACCTAGATCCACGTTCCTACGGGCAACCTTGGCTCTGATACCACTTCTGTCACACCCGGTTTGTCCCAAAGAACAACCGAGTGAATATCACATGTATGCCAAGATCATTCTCTCATACATGTGATGACAAATAGTGAAGCATCATTTATTACAAGCCAAGTGTTCGAATATAAATAAGTCTTACATAGAATACGGCTCGATGGACGATAAAATGTTCATAACATGTAAATAAAGCAGCAGCGGAATATAAATCTTGTGGGCTCCATCACAGGCGTTGCCCGGGGGACTCCGTGAACCTAAAAACCTTCTTCGAGTCCAAAGTCTTGGTCATTGAACACCACATCATCCCCTTGACCTGAGCAGCAATTTAAACCAACAGAAATGCAAGTTTGAGTACCGTTGGTACTCAGCAAGTGTAGGAAAGTTATGTCATGCATGGCTAGAGCAAGGAGAGGTTGAACTCATGGTTAAAGCACTATGCAATTAATACCTATTACGTTAGCTTATTAAGCACCTACATTACTACACAGGTGAAATGGTCCCAATCTCCCAACCCATTATCAAAATCAAGTAAACATAGTCTCATCTCCAATGTTAAGCTCCCCGCTTAACATCCTCAACTTCCCAATCCATCATCCTCTAATCATGAATAAGTCCAAGCCGCTCTTGACCGTGAGAACGGCTGTCATGACAGTTTTGACTCTGCAGAGTTTGCACCACTGTACCCACATGTAGTGATTTCATCCCCCATTGTCGGGTGGACTAAAAGAACCTCCATTATACCATTGGTCGCGAACCACGTTCACACTTCCCAGGTGTGTAGCCAGGAGATCACTACGAGGCCTTTACAAAGGGATTCCCGACGAGCGTGGGCCCACCGAGGTTTCACCCCTAACAGCATACAAGAGGCTCCATCCCCGCTGCAGTGGCCCCCTCTTGAGCCTTGCGGTTCATATGGTAGTCCAACTGACACCTATTCCCCGCACCATCCAAACACCCATACTACGCCGGAGATACACCTAATTAATTGGCCAAGCTGCCCCATCTCAGCATGTGGTTGGCACTGTAAAGCCAAGTTACATGCTCCATGAACCGGTCCTTAGGATCCAGGCAAGCACTAAACACAAACCCGAGTCTCGTGCGCACAGCACCAACCAAATCCTCCAACTTGCCTCGATCCCTACCTCTACATAACTCATAATATCTCATTCAAGAGTAAGGTAAATAAGTTGATGATCTCATATCCCACTTATCCCATTCTAAGCATGGCTAAGCATAAGTAATATGAATGAATGACATAATAAAATAAATCCCACCCCAGGCTACAAGGAAGTAAGAATATGAAACTCTAGGGAAACTTCCTAGCTTGGGTACCATATTCCTAATTGACAATGCAAGTAATTAATTTCTAACTACACATCCTAGTATAGGATCAAAGTGGTCAAGGACACATGCCTTCTTCCTGCTGCTCTAGGAATGGAAAGTCTTGGTCTTGGAATGGGAGAACTTGCTCTGGGGCAGGTTCTACTCATGCCAATACACATAGCAAAAGAAAACAACAATCCATAAGCCATAGTTCACACTTCCTCTCTGATGTGAAACAATTTAAATTTATTTTACCAGTTTTTAGAATTATTTCCTAGCCTAAAATATATCTCTAAAGATAATAAAAATGAGCAACACTTAGGCATATTTCATTTCAGTCTAAAATCTATTTTTAACTCATTCTAAAGGTTTTCCAAGTGCTAGGAGAGTTTAAATTTATATTTGCACATGTGTTTGCATCACCATTTAAATTTAAATCCTAGTCACATGTTCAAATTCTGAATTTAATATCCTATAGGGTCAAAAAGGCAAATCCACCCTACTGCAGGGTTTAATTTACTATTTCCTAAATTTTCAGGGGCCTAATTACACATAACAGAGGGGTTTTCCTAATTTTTATTAAGTCCAGGGGCTAAAACTGATTTTTAAATGAATTTACATGAATTTCTGAAGGTCCAGGGGCTAGATCAGAAGTTTCCGGGGCTAGCTCGTGTTTTCCGAGATCCCCAGGGGGTAGCGCGTAAGATTCCCGGCCTTTATAACGCGGGGCTGACGTGGGCCGTTGGATTTAAAACAAACGGCTCAGATTAGATCGCCGAAGCGGTACGGGTAGATCTAATGGGAACCGCACGATTTAAAATGGACGGGCCTCAGGGGGCCACGTCGCCCTGGCCGGAGCCAGCCCGCGCGTGCAGCGGCGCGCGGCGCGGGGGTGGTGATCTCGCCGGCGCAGCTTTGGTTCCTTGCCGCTACACGCTAAAACTTGCAGTTTTTCACACTGATCGACTGTGGAGGGGTAGGGGGAGCTCACCTAGGGGTTTTCCGGCTTGGGGAGGTCAGAATTCGGCTCTGCAACGGCGATGGTTGAAGCTGCTCCTCGGTGCTCGTCGGAACCTATGCTAGGGCGCGAAACTTGTCGCTTCCTTCACCTGCAGGGCTCCATGGAGGCGGTGGAGCACGGCAGGCTCGTTAGTCCAGCGAAAAACGGAAGAGGGAGCTGGAAAAAGGGCAGCAGCGGCGGCGGTTCTCACCTCGCGTCGGGTGTGGCCGATCGGGGAGGAAGGGGCGGATTTTCGGCGTTTAAATGGCGAGGGAGGGCGGCGGGTTCTGTTGAGATCACGCTGGGGTGCCCGGGACCGAGAATCGGGGCTGGGAGCGCGGGTTCCTGAGGGGCGGTTGTGATCGGGCGCGAGAGAGAGCCGGAGCGGTTGGGGCGCGCGGGGAAAGGGATGACATGCGGGCCCCGCGCATCAGAGAGAGGGAGAGAGGGAGGGGGGCGCGGGTTTTGGGCCGGCTGGGTGGGTTTCGGCCCACTGGTCGGGTTTTCCTTTTTCTTTTTCTTTTTCCTTTTCTTTTTCGGGTTTGATTCAAATCTAAATTCCAGTTTGAATTTGATTTGCTACACCACATGCAATACGTCCAAAAAAATTTTTAATTCCCCTCTTTAGCAGGTTTTGGGGTGTTACAGATACATCGGACCCTTCTAGATTCTAGAGAGGAAAGGCGGAGTCGCATATCAGTTGGAATTACCGGCCCGCCTATTAGATGTGCATGACGTATTCCATGTGTCACAACTCAAGAAGTGCTTAAGAACACCTGAAGAGAGGTTACCCATGAGTGAGGTCGACATCCAAGAAGACCTTTCGTATGCCGAACAGCCGGTCAAGATTCTGGAGACGATAGAACGCATCACAAGGAACAAAAGAACCTGAATGTGCAAAGTGCATTGGAAGCACCACTCAGAAGCAGAAGCCACATGGGAGCGAGAAGATGAGCTCAAGGCACAGTTTCTGGATTTATTCCCCTAGGGTCACCAATCTCGAGGATGAGATTTCTTTTTAGGGGGTAGAGTTGTAACACCCCAAAATATGGTAAATACAAATTCAAATCAAATGGAAGAAATGCATGTGAAGGAAAAATTCAAATACAAACTGGAATTTGGATTTGAATCTAAATCAGAAAAAGAAAAAGGAAAAGAAAAATGAGAATGACCACTGGGACAAAACCCACTACAGCAGCCGGCTGGCCCACGTTCCCCCCCCCCTTCTTCTTTCACTGTCGTGCGGACCCCACCTGTCAGAGCAGTCGTCTTCCCCAACCGCCCGCTCTTTTCCCGCCGCCGAACGCCGCGCGCCTCGCTTCCGAATTCCTCGGCCACGCTCCACACGTCCGATCTCCTCGCATGCCTCCCCGCACGATCGCAATCTCCACCAGTCTCCTCTCCACTGGTTTTTAAAACCCCGCGACCTCCTCTGATCTTTACCGCTCGCAACCGAACCGCCTCGGTGAGATTCCGCCGCCCCGAAGAAATTCTCCCCGTACTGCACCGCTTCTTCCCTCCTAACCGACCTCGTGTCTCCGCTGCAGCTTGCACAGCCCGTAGACCTTCACCTTGGGACGAGTCCTCGACGAGAGAACCGACGCCGATGAGTTCCGGTAAGAGGCCGCCGCCATTCGCCAGTGAAGACCTTGAATTCCTCGGTTTGAATCTGTTCTGACTATTGGAGCATCATCTCCGGGCCACAGCTAACCTCGAGGACCAGCAAACCGAGGGAGAACGGGACCAGAACGCGCTACTGACGAGCACCGTCGAGCTCCGCCCTCGGACATCGTCGCCGAGCAGATTCCGGCCACTGCGGGGTCAAGAAAACCTCACTGGTGAGCTCCCCCACTCCTCCTCTGTCGAATTCTACCGAAAAAGCTGAGTGTTAACGCGTGTTGGCGAAGATCGGCGACCACGCCGGCGAGATCGTGCCTCTGCCGCCGTGCGCCGCCGCGCGCATGAGCTGGCTCCAGCCAGGAGCAACGTGGCCCCTTGTGGGCCGTCTATTTTAAATCGTGTGGCGCATGACAGAAACCCTGCATACCCCTTCGCAATATAATCTCAACCCTTCATTTAGAATCGGACGGCCCACATCAGCCCCGCGTTATAAACGCCGGCACTCTTACACGCTACCCCCTGGAGTTGCGGGAGAATTGAGTCTAGCCCCCGGATTCTTTGGTTCTACCCCCTAGGCTTCCCAGAAATTGTGCAGAGGCGTGTAAACTTCTGTTTTAGGCCCTAGAACTTTCTGTATTTAGGAAATTTGAGTATAAAAAATTGAAATTAACCCTGTATTCATTTTAGAGGGGGATTAGCTCTGTGATTAAGGGTTAGCCACTCATAATAGGGATTAGGAAAATAGTTTAGGGCCCTGTTTAATAACAAAAGGAATTGTAGACCTGAAACAAGATAAAAAGAATGGAATCTAGACTTAGAAATTTATATTAAATTAGTTACAGCAGCCAAATATTGCACAAAAATGAATCACAAAATATTTGCTAACCTTAGGAAAATTTCTGAACACTCTGTTTGGTGGTTGAGCAATATATAATAGGTAGAGGGGTTTATTTTGCTGTTTTAAATTCTGAAATTCATTTTGGGAATAGAAATAATTCTGAAATATAGGTAAAGATATATCTAAATTAATCCCAACAAATAGGAAGCCAATAGATATTATGTTGGACATTTTAAGTAAAATATAATCTGTATAGGTGATGTATTTTGCTGCTTTAAAATGCCGAAATTCACTTTTAGGCATAGGAAAATAAATCTGAAAATATAGGAAAATAGTTATACATAATTAGCAAATGGCATATGAGGTCCCAAAAATCAAAACTTCAGGTTTAAGATAATGTAGAAGACTTGAAAACCATTTTTTGAGTTGGAATATACATTTTATGCAAGTTGGAAAGTAAGAAGGGTAATATTCAATGTAGGAAATAGTGCAAATTGAAAATCTAGATTTAGTGCACACCTGGAAATCTGAATATTAAAGTTAGAAATAAGCTACATATTTAAAAGTGCATGCATGCATAGGAGCAACCTATCTAGGGTAAACACAAAAATTTAAATATGTGTATGACTTTAAATGTGTATGTATGTATGTATGACTTGCATCAGTGTATGTGTGGATGATTTCTCATGGAATGTTGTTTTCTTGTGCTATGTGTATTGGTATGAGTAGAACCAGCCCCAGAGCTGGTTCTCACCTTCCAAGACCAAGACTTTCAATTCCCGGAGCAGCAGGAAGAAGGCAAGTGTCCTTGACCACTTTGATCCTATACTAGGATGTATAGTTAGAAGTTAATTGCATTGTCAATTTGGAATATGATACCCATGTTAGGAAGTTTCCCTAGATTTTCATTATCTTGCTTCCTTGTAGCCTGGGTTGGGAGTTATTTTATTATGTCATTCATTTATATTACTCATGCTTAGCCATGCTTAGAATGGGATAAATGGGATATGAAATCATCACCTTGATTATTTTACCCTTTGAATGGATTATTATGAATTATGTAGAGATAGGGATCTAGGCAAGTTGGATGCTCTGGTTGGTGCTGCGTGCACGAGATACGGGTTTGTGTTTAGCGCTTGCCTGGATCCTAAGGACCGGTTCATGGAGCATGTAACCTAGCTTTACCGTGCCAACCACATGCTGAGATGGGGCAGCTTGGCCAATTAATTAGGTGTATCTCCGACGTACTATGGGTGTTTATATGGTGTGGGGAATAGGTGCCAGCTGGACTACCATATGAACCGCAAGGCTCAAGAGGGGGCCACTGCAGCGGGGGTTGGAGCCTCCTGGATGTTGTTAGGGGTAAAACCTCAGTGGGCCCACACTCATCGGGAATCCCTTTGTAAATGCCTCGTAGTGATCTCCTGGCTACACACCTCGGAAGTGTGAACGTGGTTCGCGGCCACTGGCATAATGGAGGTTTTCTAGTCCACCCGGCAACGGGGGATGAAATCACTATATGTGGGTACAGTGGTGCAAACTCTGCAGAGTCAAAAACTGTCATGACAGTCGTGCTCACGGTCAAGAGCGGCTTGGACTTATTCATGATTAGAGGATGATGAATCGGGAAGTGGAGGATGTTAAGCGGGAAGCTTAACAATGGAAATGAAGTTATGGTTATTTGATATTGATGATGGGTTGGGGGATTGGGACCATTCCACTTATGTAGTAATGTAGGTGCATAATAAGCTAAGGTGATAGGGCTAATGGTGTAGTGCTTTAACCATGAGCTCAATCCTTTTCTTGCTCTAGCCATGCATGACATAACTTTCCCACACTTGCTGAGTACCAACGGTACTCAAGCTTGCTTTTCTGTTGGTTTTAAATTGCTGCTCAGGCCAAGGGAATGACGTGGTGTACAACGACCAAGACTTTGGACCAGAAGAAGGATTTTAGGTTCACGGAGTCCCCCGGGCAACGCCTGTGATGGAGCCCAAAAAAAACTTATCTTCTGCTGTTTGTTTATTTACATTATTGTGAACACATTATCGTCCTTCGAGACACTATGTAAGACTTATTTATATTCGAACACATGACTTGTAATATAATGATACTTCACTCTTTGTCATCACATGTATGAGAAAATGATCCTGGCATACATGTGGGACTCACTCGGGTGTTCTGTGGAATAACCGGGTGTGACATTAAGCTTCTGATTGTCAAATGACATAGGCTTGGCTTGGTTGGTTAGAATAAGGCTGATGTGGCATATAATCTCTTGCAAATGTCATATGATCTGAATTTATGCTTTGAAAAATAATTAAAATGCAGCAACAAGTGTCATGCTTTCAGGTCTTGACATCGTTAAGTTTGTGAGATCATGACTTGCTTAAATTGAAAATTACACTTGATCTCTAGCATGGCTTACACTACTTTATGTATCTCATTGATGTGATAGTGTAAGTTACTTGATAGTATGGCTTGGATGAGCTTTGTTTTATGTGTATATGTTATAAATATGCTCATAAAAATTAAAATTTCTCTTTTGAACCTTGCTGAATACATTGTCAAAGGGGGAGAAATTGATCACACATTGCACGACTCACAAGTGTTTTGGCATGATTCTTCTCAGGGCGATAATTTTTGTTTTTCTTCTCATTTTATTTCTGATTTACAAAGGGGGAGAAATTTTTGTTTCGAAATTTCTTTCTCACTTGATTGTTTTCAAAACTTTTCATGTGAATAAGCCAATGTTCAGATTTTAAGTGGTGTTGCCAATGCATTCATCAAGGAGGAGATTGTGAGACCTATGTGTGCTGAATACATTAGCTATGACGATAAAAGTTTTGAATTCTGCCAAAACACTCTTTTTGTCAAGGTCCGACTCTAGGTCCGAGCTCCGACAAGATCCGACGTAAGGTTCGACTTGCTATGGCTAGATCCGACATGTGTTTGGTTAGCTCCGGCGGTAGGTCCGACTAGCTTTTGTAAGTTGCGGTGCTAGGTTCTGCTAGCTTTGGTAAGCTCTGGCTCAAGGTTCAGTTAGCTTTGGCAAGGTCCGGAGCTAAATCGCAATGGTTCTGTTTTTACCAAGTAAGAGTATTCTCGTACTACGAAGAATAGGCAAATGTTTCAAACTTGCTTTACGTCTATGGAAAGTTTGTTTAGTATTATTTTACTGAGTTTTTGAAGTGTTATGGCTGTTTACGGTGGTTAACATTTTGCTATGGTTTCAACATGCTTATGTGAGGTGTTCACGTAAGGTGTTGTGGATTTCGGAACTAACGTGAGTCAAGTTGCGGACTTATGCTCGAAAGTATTGGTTGTTTATTCATGTGCAGGTGTTGCTTTAGTTCAAGATATGGCTGGTGACGGGATCCATTGAACTAGTCTTAGGGAGAATATGAGGTTCAACAACCAAGTTCGGGAGGAATTGTTGTTGAGTTGATCGGGAGGTCGCGCAACATGTTTGGATCAAGAACAATGCATATGAAGGTATTATGGACGTCATTGGAAGGTGTTTGCACCTGTGCAAGGAGTGCATGGACGTGGCAACTTGGTTCCAAGGCGTGATGAAGAGATGTGGACGTAAATAATTGGTAGGAAAGGTCCAACCAGCTGGATTATGGACTCAGGCTGCGACTGAGTCGGTTATGGCTCAAATATGGAAAGATTTGAGTTGGTTATGATAGGATTTCATGTGGGACACGAAGTTGAGTTGTTTTAGGAATGTGGGATACGTTCCTAAGGTGTTTGGAAGTCTTAAGATTGCTTCTATCTGCGTATAGAAGAGTCTTGAGCAGTTATGGAAAGTTTCGATTCAGAAACTGAGTAGGATTAGAGTCCTAGTTTGAATTGGGTTGGCCTCCGGGCTGGTTATATAAGCAAGGGAGGCCAGAGCTCGTAGTGAGATGACCTTGGGCTGTTCCTCTTATGTTTTGATCAATAAAATTCGTAATTTGGAGGAGCTTTTGTGCCTTGTTCGTCCGACTTGTTTTTGTCAAGTCTTTCTCGTCGAGTTTCTGGACAGCACGACAGTGCTTTGGTGTTTTGATTATAACTTGAGTTTTACAGATCCAATTGACATGATTCTTTTTGGGTTGTCTTCACAACTTGATTATCTATCACCCGTGAAAATTTCACGGTCATTAGATTTGTAGTTTCTAATCTACACGAGTTTCTTTGCAGTGTTACAATCTGGTTTTTACTCGAGTAGTGTAACACCCTCAAATTCATTACCATGCATTACATACATTTTTCATGTAGAGAAGCATTGTAAAAGAAGTAGAAATGGAGAAAGAACCCTAGAAATGGAGAAAGAACTATAGAAATGAAGAATGAACCATAGAAATAGAAGAATGAACCATAGAAATGGAGAAAGAACCATAGAAATGGAGAAAGAAACATAGAAATGGAGGAAGAACTATAGAAATGAAGAAGGGAATATAGAAATGGAGAATGGGACATAGAAATGGAGAATGTGACATAGAAATAGAGAGGAGAACAACATGTGTACCTTGATTTTTTTTACACTGATGCCCACTTATCACCACATTGAAAACATAGCCCTAAAGCTCTCCTTTGTTCAATAAGGGCATTTCTGGTATTCATGTTGCCATTAACTGGCTTTGCATCTTCAATCTTTTTTCTATTATTCAAACCCCATTCAAAGAAATGGAAAAGGGGACATAGAAATGGTGAGAAATGGAAAAAAAATAGCTGAAATGAGCATTCCCAAATTTCCCCCAAAATTTCTAAATTCCCCAATTCCACAAAAGGGGAATTTTCCCCACATTTAGAGGAATTTAATCCCCAATGCTGCCGCACCAAAATAAAGGGGAAAAGTTGGTTGAGTTCCAAATTGACTAGGACTCTTGGTTGAGTTCCAATTGGAGTAGGACTCCTCCCTTCTCCCCCTGATAAATACAACCCAGCCCCCCCCCCCTTTTTGGATGCAGCCTCCCCCTCCCCAAGTCGCCGACTTGGAGCCCCTCCCCCTCCAAGTCGCCGAGTTGGCACCCCCCTGCCGGAGTTTGGTCGCCGGTGAGCCCCACCGATGAGCCCCGCCGTCAAGCCCCGCCGTCGAGCCCCATCGTCGAGACCCGCTGACGAGCCCCGTCACGCCTCGCCGTCGCTGGAAAAGAAGTCGACGATCTGTCCTACCCTAATCTTCCATAGAAAAATTCCCCGCTGTTGCCGTTGCTAGGAGGAAGGCCCTGCCACCAAAAGGAAGTGAGGTAGGTCTCCATTACCCATCTTACGACGTCGCCTCTGTTTCTACACATCCGTTTTCTTCGCTCCCTTCGAGCAGAAACTTTTACGTGTGGACAGATCGTGTTTTGATCGATTTTTGATGGTGGAATTGATCTAGATCTTGAGTCAAGATCATCACCACGTCCACACTTGATCCCAGCACTCTTGTTCATCATAAAACCCCATGAAAGCCCGTTAAAACATGCAAGAACACGTACAAACTGGTTTAATGAAACAGCACCATTGGATTTGCATTCATCTACCCCATTGCATCTTGAGTAAAGTTTGTGCATGATGATTGATTGCTGTAAATTTTGTATGTGCGTGGTCGTATGTAGAAGGACAAGCTCAATAGACCATCTATGAGGAACTACAGCACCAAGACTTCGAGATGCTTGAGCAATAAGAGCCACGGGAACAAGGCAAGTGCCCCTTGACCATATTGATCCTATGTTTCGAAACTGTTTTGTTTGTGAAAACTCGTATGCTTGAGTCAACTTGATGGTACATCCTTTTATAGGAGTTTACTAGTTTTGTTAACCATCCTTGTCGCCGGAAAAGTTGATGAGTCGGGTATGGTCGATTTTCCTTTTTGCTTCGCTTAAATTACGGGATACGGGAAGCTGAATTAAAACATGGTTCGCTACTGCACTCATGAGAATAAAGATGATGATAAATTGATGATGTTGATGAGCATGGAATTGGGGAGATATAGGCACGATTGGTTCGTGGATGTTGCTGAATAAGATGGTGGTTTATTTGCCGTAGATCTAGGGACCGGTTCATGCCAGCACATGCCAGAAAAACAGTGCCACCACAAGGCCAAATATGGGTGCGGCTTAGCTGACTAATTAGGTGTGTTGCTAGCTTGTTATGGACCGTTGGATGGCGTGGGGAATGGGAGTCGAGAGGTACTGCCCTGGGAACTGCATGGCACAAGAGGGGGCCCGTGGGTGGGAGAATGGTGATTCGAGCCTGCCGGTGAAACCTCGGTGGGTCCATACATCTAGTAGCCCCTTTGTAAAGGCTATTTTGTGATCTCTTGGCCATACACCGACGGTTGTGTACTGGTTTAATGGAGGTTCTGCAGTCGTCGACGGGTGACGAAATCACGAACTTGTGGGTAAAGTGGTGCCACCTCTGCAGAGTGTAAAACTATCATGATAGCCGTGCTTCCGGTCACAAGCACCTGGCCAACTTACATGATTAGAGGCAAACTTGGGATGTTTATTCGGTTATGGGTATGGTATGGTCATCGGGATTGGTTTCGGACTGTTTTGAGTCATGACAATGAATTATGTTTCGGTTATATGAAAATGAGATGGATATGAATATTTATGAGTATGAGATGAACTTGAGAAAGATTATTAGCTGGTTGAGACTTGATAAATGGTGAAATATGATGCAAGAATGTCGCTGTTTTACTTGGTTATATTGGGATTAAATTCATCTAGACTTAGTTGCTGTTTTTACCATGTTTGTGAAATAAAAATTGCTTGCTGCAATGAGCCTTTTTATTTCCGACCTTGTTGTAGACTACATGTCATACTTTTCCCGCACTTTCTGAGTATGACATGTACTCACCCTTGCATTACCACATATACATCAGCTACAGGTGAAGAGTACTTTGAGGACCATGTGGAGTACTAGGCGTGCAGACTACTGTCAACATGTCTGTGGAGTTGAAGACTGGAGCTGCCGTTTAGTTATTTCCTCTGTCATTTAGAGACTTCCGCTGCAAGAATAAGTTAGAGATTCATGAGAGAGACTTTGAGTCATTGTAATAAAGTACTTAAACACTATTTATTCGTGGTTATATTCTGAATTCAGTTTGTGGATTAAATGTATATGTGTGATGAATATCCTGGGCACACATATGCATTCACTCGATTCTATTTTCGGAACCGGGTGTCACAGATTGGTATCAGAGTCATATTGACCGTAGGACAAAAGCCTAGGTAGAATGGACACTCTAAAACACATAGGCACACCCCTCTAAACTGCTATTTTCGAAAATTGCTTGCTGCTGCACTTTATTCGTCAATTCAGCCACCGCAAAATGCTATTTTCAGCCCCTCTTTTTCTCTTCTTTTGGACAGCAACATTTTTGCTTTCCTGCTCCATAGCTTCTGAAGTTTTGGAGTTATTTCTTCATTATCTAAAGTTTCTCATGTCTTATTTATAGATGCCGGTGATCAGGAGCACGACACGCATACGTACTCGTTCACCACCACGTGGGAGTGCACTTAACCCCATTGAGGTGTCTGATGGACCATATTGGGAGGAGGTGAAGACGGGAACCTCATGATGAAGAGAAAGTCAATAGCTCTATGCATGAGGAAGAGGACCCGTAAGAAGTTGAACCATTCTAGTACGATATGGAGGATGATCCACAAGAACGGCATTAGTACGAACCTCAAGAGGAGTTTCACGCGGGCTCACACCCCGTGGAGCCTCAAGAAGCTATATCGAGAGGAGATGAATCCAAGGAGGAGCCACCCCTTGCTGAGGCCAATAATGAAGGTGATGAACGGAACAACCGTTCAGTTCATTCCGGTCCGACGGAATGGAAGGAGGACACATATCCAAGGAGCTCAAAGAATTTCTGGATTGCTGCAGCCTATACCCAGAATATCTTCTTAAGAAAGTCCCTCGTCGTGGACATGAAGAGTGGAAGGCTGAAGTAACCATCCTATCTAACGGTAGGGTTGTCACTCGGCACTTCGCACCCACATGGAGAGCTACAAGGGCAGAAGCTATCGATGATGCTGCATGGGATGCACTCACCAGACTGTGCTACGCCTTCCGTGAGCAGCTTGAGGACACAACTTTTGAGCTGCACCCGTATCGGAAAAGTGGTACAAGAAAGATCATTGGACCCCATGTAACAGCTCTTTCCAACCCACAAACTGCTGACAAGTCTCAGAGTATGCTCGTGGAGTTAGGAAACCGCTATGCAAGCGCACAAGAAGAGATCCATTACCTCCGCAACAAGCTGTATTTGCTGGAGAAACAAGAGGAGACTCGTGCCAACACAGGAGCGAATGGAGCACCAGCGTCATCTAACCCTACATGGACTGCCGACTCACCATGGCGTGCGCCCATGTATGGACCACCCCCGTCACACGGCGAAAACAGCACCGATTCTCACGATTAAGTTTAGGTTTCTATTGAGTAAAGCTGTAATAGGAACGTTTAGATCGTAGTAGCTTGAATAAGAGTGGTGTGCTGAAATATTTGTGATGATTGCTTGTGTTTGTGTGCTTGGTGTGAGCTGTGGAACGCTTCGGCGAATGTCCATATCCACACATAGTAGACAGATGTGAGATGCTTCGGCACGTGTCCACATCCTCATATAGGCTTATATTAATAAAAGAAGTTATTTAGTTCATAAACCTTGATGCATATAGTTGGGGAATCGCTTCTTTTAATTCTAAATTCTATTCCGAGAGTAAGCCTTAAAATAAGGGGGGTAGACTTTCTTGTCAACCTTATTGTCTTGGATTCCCAAGGGATTGACATAATACTTGGAATGGATTGGCTAAGCAAGCACAACGGAGTGATTCAATGTGCTGAGAGGATCGTGCAGTTGACGAGTGAGCACAGTACTCGTATTGAGTTCGAGGCAGCCCAACCGGCAACCGAGAAGGCAGCGCTGAACCACATCGAAGAAGCGACATTGGAAAGCATTCCGGTGGTTCAAGAATATTCAGATGTGTTCCCGGAAGAACTTCCAGGTATGCCACCTGACCTGGACATTGAATTTGCCATTTATTTAGTACCCGGAACTGCACCTATAGCAAAGAGGCCATATAGGATGCCTGCTAATGAATTAGTGGAGCTCAAGAAGCAAATTCAGGAGCAGCTAGAAAAGAGTTTCATACGCCTAAGCTCGTCACCGTGGGGAGCCCCCATTCTCTTCGTAGACAAGAAGGATGGGACCCAAAAGATGTGTGTGGACTATAGGTCTCTCAATGAGGTGACGACCAAGAATAAATACCCACGGCCCTGTATAGAGGTCCTGTTCGACCAAATGAAAGGTGCCCGAATTTTCTCCAAGATTGATATTCGGTCGGGATACTTCCAGCTCAAGATTAAGCCCTCCGACATACCCAAGATTGCATTTTGAACACGGTATGGTTCGTATGAATATACCGTTATGTCTTTTGGGTTAACGAATGCACCCGCATACTTTAAATACCTCATGAATAAGGTCTTCTTGGAGTACTTGGACAAGTTCGTCGTGGTTTTCATCAACAATATCATGGTGTATTCGAAAAGCGAGGAAGAACACGAAGAACACTTAAGGTTAACATTGCAGAAACTGCGAGAGCATCAATTGTATGCTAAGTTCAGCAAGTGTCAATTTTGGCTAAAGGAGATATCGTTCCTAGGCCACATCATCTCCGAGGGAGGAGTATCGGTTGATCCCGGAAAAGTGGGAGATGTTCTGAAGTGGAACCAACCGCAGAATGTGAGAGATATTCAGAATTTTCTTGGGATGGCTGGATACTACCGCCGGTTCATCAAGGATTTCTCCAAAATAGCGAAGCCTATGACTGAATTGCTAATGAAGGGGAAAGCATTTCAGTGGACACCAGCGTGTCAAGAAAGCTTTGAAGAACTAAAGAAGAGATTAACAACAGCGCCGGTTTTGGTATTGTCAGACGTGAGCAAGAGCTTCGACATATATTGTGACGCATCAAGACAAGGGCTTGGATGTGTGCTCATGCAAGGAGGACAAGTGGTAGTCTATGCATCGAGACAACTAAAGAAACATGAGCTGAATTACCCCACACATGACTTGGAATTTGCAGCCGTGGTACATGCTTTGAAGATTTGGAGACATTATATCCTTGGCCACCGATGTGAGATCTATACGGATCACAAAAGCCTCAAGTATATATCCATGCAGACGGATCTGAATTTGAGGCAACGTCGATGGTTGGAACTCATCAAGTATTATGATATTGGAAAAAACTATCACCCCGGAAAGGCCAATGTAGTAGCTGATGCGTTGAGCCGAAAAGGAGCATGTCACCAACTCACGGTTCGGGAGCTGCCACCCGAGCTGCACAAGGAGTTCGAACGGTTACGTCTCGGGTTCTTGAACGAGATGGAGGTGATAGAACTGAACTCCACACTAGAACAAGAGATACGAGATGGCCAAGCAACGGATGAGGAAATCAAGGAAATCAAGGAAAGAATCCTACAAGGCATAGAAAAGGATTTCAAGGAAGACGAGAAAGGCACGCTTTGGTTAGGGAAAAGGATTTGTGTGCCTAACGTGAAGCACATCCACGACACGATATTTAAGGAGGCACATGACTCATCTTATTCCATACATCCCGGCTGTACAAAGATGTACAAGGACCTAAAAACTTGCTATTGGTGGGATGGTATGAAAAGGGACATAGCTGAATATGTTGCCTTATGCGACACGTGCCAACTAGTGAAGGCCGAACATAAAAGACCCGCAGGATTGTTGCAGCCATTGAAAGTACCCGAGTGGAAGTGGGAAGACATCAGCATGGATTTCATAGTCGGACTGCCACATACTCAGTCGGGTTACAACTCTATTTGGGTTATTGTGGACCGGTTGACAAAACAGCCCATTTCCTTCCTGTTAGAACCACATACCGCGTCGCACAACTAGCCGAGCTGTATATGGAGCAAATCGTGTGTCGCCATGGAGTTTCGAAGAAGATAGTTTCAGATCGGGGTTCTGAAGTTACCTCAAGATTCTGGAAGAAGCTGCATGAAGCCATGGGTACACGGCTGAATTTCAGCTCCACTTATCACCCGCAAACCAATGGGCAAACTGAGAGGACAAATCAAATTTTGGAAGACATGTTGAGAGCTTGCGCCTTGAAACATGGGTGTAATTAGGATAGGAGCTTGCTGTATGCTGAATTCTCATACAACAACAGCTACCAAGCCAGCCTGAAGATGTCACCTTTCGAAGCATTGTATGGTAGACTGTCACACCCGGTTTTTCCGAAGAAACAACCAAGTGAATATCACATGTATGCCAGGATCATTTTCTCATACATGTGATGACAAATAGTGAAGCATCATTTATTACAAGCCAGGTGTCGAATATAAATAAGTCTTACATCGCAAATGTCTCAATGGACACTAATGCTTCATCACAAGTAAATAAACTAGCAGCGGAATATTATTCTTTGGGGCTCCATCACAGGCGTTGCCCGGGGGTCTTCCTGAACCTAAAAGCCTTCCTCGGGTCCAAAATCTTGGTCATTATACACCACCTCATTATCTTGACCTGAGCAGCAATATAAACCAACAAATATGCAAGGTTGAGTACGAATGGTACTCAGCAAGTGTGGGAAAATTATATCATGCATGGCTAGAACAAGGAGAGGTTGAACTCATGGTTAAAGCACTACACAATTAATACCTATCACCTTAGCTTATTAAGCACCTACACAATTAACTCATGGGCCCACTGAGGTTTCACCCCTAACAGCATACAAGAGGCTCCAACCCCGCTGCAGTGGCCCCCTCTTGAGCCTTGCGGTTCATATGGTAGTCCAGCTGACACCTACTCCCCGCACCATCCAACACACCCATACTACGCCGGGGATACACCTAATTAATTGGCCAAGCTGCCCCATCTCAGCATGTGGTTGGCACTGTAAAGCCGGGTTACATGCTCCATGAACCGGTCCTTAGGATCCAGGCAAGTACTAAACACAAACCCAAGTCTCGTGCACCCAGCACACAACCAAAACATCCAACTTGCCTTGATCCCTACCTCTACATAACTCACAATATCTCATTCAATAGTATGGTAATATAAACTGATGATCTCATTTTCCCAAATATCCCATTCTAAGCATGGCTAAGCATATGCATGTGTATAAATGACATGACAAAATAAATCCCAACCCAAGCTTCAAGGAAACAAGGTAATGCAATTCTAGGGAAACTTCCTAGCATGGGTTTCATATTTAACTTGACAATGCAAATAATTCTATCTACACATCCTAGCATAGGATCAAAGTGGTCAAGGACACTTGCCTCCTTCTTGCTGCTCTTGAAATGGGTAGTCTTGATCTTGGAAAGGGTTAACTTGCTCTTGAACAGGCTCTACTTCATACCATCACACATAGCAAAAGAAAAACAACAATCATAAGACATAGTTCACACTTCTACTTCATACAAACCACACATTCACATTTATGAAATTCATTACCATTATATGTGTTGTGGTTACTTTATGTGTGTTAAGTTGTGGCTTGCATGCACTCTTAACCATGTATATATATGATTCCTATTTTTGGTGTCCACATTTATACTTGCATACAATGTGCCTTCACAATTTCTATCAACCCTAAACTGAATTCTTTGTATTTTAGAAACTCCATTTATCATTTACTAGTTGCTATATTTTCAGATTTATATTCCTATGCATAATTGTGTATTTTATTATTAAATTAGTAATACACATCACCTAAACAGATTAGGTTCTGGTCCTAAATAATTTAAAATCATATTTTGACCATGGCTTATGATGTATACTATTTCATAATTATTTTCCCTATTTTTCTTTGACTATTCTTTACTTAAAAATGTGTCCCTATACTAATAAATGTGAATAATAGATAAAACAGATTTATTTCAGCCCAAAAATATATTTTTATCTCACTCCAAAGTTTTCTAAGTACTGAGAAAGTTTTTAATTAATTTTGACAATTATGTTTGTCCCCCTTTTAATTTTTAAACACTAGTTACATATTCAATTTTCTAAATTAAATACTAAACAAGGCTAAAATAATGCATTCACCCCATTACAGGGTCTATAATATTATTCTCATAATTTCCAGGGGTCTATCTACACTTATCAGAGGTGTTTTTCCTAATTTCTATTAAGTCCAGGGGTTAAAACTGATTTTTAAATGGATTTACATGATTTTCTGGAGTTCCAGGGGCTAGATCTGAAGTTTCCGGGGCTAGCTCTCAATTCCAGAGAACCCCAGGGGGTAGCACGTAAGAATTCCAGTCTTTATAACACGGGGTCGACGTGGACCGTCCGATTTTAAACCGACGGCTGAGATTATAACATCGAACCGGTACGCGGGGTTTTAAAGTCTACCGTGCGATTTAAAATAAACGGCGCACAAGCGGCCACGTTGCTCCGATCGAGCGCGGGCGGCGCTGCCGGCGGCGCACGGCGGCGGGAAGCGGCGATCTCGCCGGAAAGTTTCGGATCCTCGAGAATTCTGCCTAAAACTGTGATCTTATGGCATAGATCGGTAGAGGGGAGGTCAGGGATCTCACCTCGGGGGTTTTCTCGAGCTCGGGAGTCCTGGAAAGTGCTCGGCGGCGAGGTCCGAGGCAAAACCACGGCGAAGCTCGTCGGCGCTGCGTTTACACCGTAACTCTCCGAGTTTTCTGCACCTGCAAAGTTCCCCGGAGGCGGTGGATCAAAACCAGCGAGTTAGATCAGAGTTTCCGAGCTTAGATCGGCCAGAATTCACCGGCGAAGTCTCGGTGCTCACCGGAGTAAAAATCGGCGATCGCGTGGGAAAAACTGATCGGATCGGGGGTTTTTACAGCCGGGGGAGGGCGGTGGGTCTGTTGTGATCGAGTTGGAATCCTCTGGGTCCAGAATTCGGGCGACGGGACGGGTTTCCCGATCGGTTGCGATCGCGCGCGCGGGAGAGAGTCCGGGGTCGCGGGGTTAGGGATGACATGTGGGTCCCACCCGTCGGTGAGAGGCAGCGCGGCGCGCGCGGGGGCGGGCTGGCGCGGGAGTAGCTGGGCCGGCTGGCGGGTTTCGGCCCACTAGCCAGTTTTTTCCCGTTTTCCTTTTTCTTTTTCCATTTCTTTTCTGTTTTGAGTATAATTTGAATTCCAGTTTGAATTTGAATTTTTGCAAAACATGCAACACGTCCAAAAATTTTTAAATTCCCCTCTGAACATGGTTTTGGGTTTTGAATCAAAATTTGGGGTGTTACAGCTCTACCCCCCTTAAAAGAAATCTCGTCCTCGAGATTGGTGTTTCTAAGAAAACAATTCCGGAAACTGTGCCTTGAGCTCATCTTCCCGTTCCCAGGTAGCTTCCTCTTCTGAGTGATGTTTCCACTGCACCTTGCACATCCGGATTCTCTTGTTTCTGGTGAGGCGTTCCATTGTCTCCAAAATCTTGTATGGTTGCTCGGCATAAGACAAATCTTCAGCTACATCCACTTCATTCATGGGTAACACCTCTTCAGGCGTCCTCAGACATTTCTTGAGTTGTGACACATGGAATACATCGTGCACGTCCGATAGATGAACCGGTAACTCTAGTTGGTACGCTACTTCGCCTTTTCTTTCCAAAACTTGAAAGGGTCCGATGTATCGAGGCGATAACTTCCCTTTCACCTTGAACCGACGAAGTCCTCTGATAGGGGACACCTTGAGATAAACATAGTCGCCCACGTTGAAAACGAGCTCTCTTCTTCGTACATCAGCATAACTCTTCTGGCGTGTTTGTGCTATCCTCAAGTTGTTGCGAATCTCCCTCACCTTCGCCTCGGCTTCTTGTAGCACTTCTGGACCAAACACTTTACTTTCTCCTGTTTGGTTCCAAAATAGGGGAGTTCTGCACTTCCTTCCATACAAAGCTTCAAACGGTGACATCTTCATACTGGCTTGATAACTGTTGTTATAGGAAAACTCCGCATACGGTAAGTTCTTGTCCCAACTCCTATTGTTTTTGAGTGCACATGCCCTTAACATATCTTCAAGGATCTGATTGGTTCTCTCCGTCTGCCCGTCAGTTTGGGGATGATAGGCAGAGCTGAAATTCAGATGGGTTCCCATGGTTTCATGCAACTTTTGCCAAAACCTCGAGGTGAACTGTGTCCCTCGGTCCGACACTATCTTCTTTGGCACTCCATGGTAACACACAATCCTTGACATGTACAATTCTGCCAATTTGGATCCGCTGTAGCTTTCTTTCACAGGGATGAAATGAGCTACCTTGGTTAGCCTATCAATGATGACCCATATTGAATCATATCCGGATTGGGTCCTAGGCAATCCCATGACAAAATCCATGCTGATTTCTTCCCACTTCCATTCAGGCACTTTGAGTGGTTGCAATAATCCCGCGGGTCGTTGATGTTCAGCTTTCACCAACTGACATGTGTCACATAGGGCAACATGTTCCGCGACATCTCGCTTCATGCCATACCACCAATACCTGCTTTTGAGGTCCTGGTACATCTTTGTACTCCCAGGATGAATGGAATAGTCGGAATCGTGAGCCTCCTTCAAAATTAACTCACGGATCTCCTTTACTTCTGGCACACAGATCCTTTTCCCGTGCCACACCGTTCCTTGTTCATCCTCTCTAAAACCAGGAGCTTTATTTTCCTTGATAAGCTGTCTGATCTCTTGTATCTTCTCATCATTCTTTTGGCCCTCGCGTATGTCTTGCTCGAGTGTGGAGTCCACTTCCATGGCGATGGCTTCACCACTATTTACTAGACATAGATTGAGTCTTATAACCTCGTCCTTCAATTCTGCAGGCATGTCCTTCAAACTCAACTTATTGACCTGCACTTTCCGACTCAAAGCATCGGCCACGACGTTTGCTTTCCCGGGATGATAGTTGATGCCTATATCAAAGTCATTGATTAGCTCTAACCATCTCCTTTGTCTGAGGTTGAGATCTGGTTGTGTGAATATATACTTCAAACTCTTATGATCCGTATATATCTCTGTCCTCCTCCCCATCAAATAGTGCCGCCAAATTTTCAACGCGTGTACCACTGCAACTAGTTCTAGGTCATGTGTAGGATAGTTCTTCTCGTGCTTCCGAAGCTGCCGGGATGCATATGCCACGACACGTCCTTCTTGCATGAGAACACATCCCAATCCATTTCCAGAGGCATCGCAGTACACTGTGAAATTCTTCTGCATATCTGGCATAACCAACACTGGGGCTGTTGTCAATCTCTTCTTTAACTCCTGAAAGCTCGTATCGCACTGTGGCGTCCAGGTGAATGTGATTCCCTTTTCCAACAGTTTGGTGAGAGGTCTCGAGATCTTGGAGAATCCCTCAATAAACCGTCGATAGTATCCAGCCAATCCCAAAAAGCTTCGAACTTCCCCGACATTTTTAGGGGTTTTCCATTTCTGGATATCTTTGATTTTGGCGGGATCTACGGAGACTCCTCCCTCCGAGATTATATGTCCTAAAAAGGGAACTCTCTTCAGCCAAAACTCACACTTGCTCAACTTGGCATATAGTTGGTGTTCTCTCAGCCTCTGTAACACCAACCTTAGATGTTTCTCATGTTCTTCTTCATCTTTGGAGAAGACGAGAATATCATCTATGAAAACCACCACAAATTTGTCCAGATATTCCATGAATACCTTGTTCATGAGGTACATGAAATATGCCGGGGCATTGGTTAGCCCGAAAGGCATGACAGTGTATTCATACAGTCCGTACCGAGATACGAAAGCTGTCTTGGGAATATCAGATTGCCTTATCTTGAGTTGGTGGTACCCCGACCTGAGATCAATTTTCGAGAACACACAAGCTCCCCTCAACTGATCAAACAAGTCTTCAATGCGGGGTAATGGGTACTTGTTCTTGATGGTTACCTCATTCAAGGCACGGTAATCCACGCATAACCTTTGGGTTCCGTCTTTCTTGGGCACAAATATCACCGGAGCTCCCCATGGTGAGGAACTAGGGCGAATATACCCCTTCTCCGTCAATTCTCTCAAATGATCCTTGAGCTCTTCTAGCTGCTTGGAGTCCATTCGATAAGGTCTCTTGTATATCGGGGCTGTTCCCAGTACTAGCTCAATTGCGAATTCCACGTCACGGTCGGGAGGCATACCTGGTAATTCTTCCGGAAAAACATCTGGATATTCCCTGATAGTCCTGATTTCCTCAACTTTCACCTCCACTTGATTTAATTTAATGTCCCTCTTAGGCTCGTGTATCGTTATGAACTTTACTCTTGTGCCATTAGGGTGAGTTAGTTCCACCGTTCTGGTCGAACAATGGATGATTCCTTTATGTTTGGTCAACCAATCCATACCCAAAATAATATCTATCCCTTGTGAATCTATCACTATGAGGTTAGCCGTAAATACTACCCCATTAATGTCTAGGCTCACTTTGGGACACACTTGTCTTGTCCTTATTTCTCCACCTGGAGAGTTTACAGCTAGCATATGGTTCATTTGTGTGGTTGCTAGGTCATGCTTCTTAACAAACCCTTGAGCAATGAACGAGTGGGTAGCACCAGAATCAAACAGCAGAGTTGCAAGGTGTAAATTGGCAGGAAACTTACCAACTACCACGTCGGGTGCCTCTTGTGCTTCCTCCATAGTGACGTGGTTCACCCGTCCTCTCACTACATTCTGCTGTTGTGGCGGCGCAGGCTTCTTCTTTGGGCATTTATGGGCATAGTGCCCCACTTCACCACAGCTAAAACATTGCACCCCAACCTTAGGTGCTTGGCCTTTGTTGTCTTGGGGTTGGTTCGGGGGTCCTTGTACTGCTGGTCGAGGTGGATATGCGGGGCGAGGCTGCTGCACAAACTGACGTTGCGGCTGTGCTGGTGCCGCGGGAGGCCTGTAGTTTGGGTTGTACCCTCTTGGTGCTGAATAGGGTACCGCAGCACTGCTTGACTGCCCCGTAGGTTGCTGCATCATACGTGGGTGGGTGTTGCTTCCTGAGGCCTGATGTGACCATCCCGCCTTCCTCTTATTCTCATTTTCCAGGGCCTTTAGCTTCCTTTCCACCACAAACGCTCTGTCCACCATCTTTTGAAAACTTTCATACTCATTGGAGGACATGGCACACTGCATCTCTGCGGTAAGTCCTTCCACGAAACAATCTTGTTTCTGCTCATCAGTCTCTATGTCTCGTGGAGCATAACGGGATAGTTGAGTAAATTTAGTGAGGTATTCCCTCACCGTCATGTTTCCCTGCTGCAGTCCCAGAAACTCTTTCCTCTTGTTTTTGAGTTCACCTCTTGGGATGTAGTGGTTGCGGAAGCTACGCTTGAACTCTTCCCAAGTGATGTTCTCAGGGTCATGATGGGCGGCCACGTAGGCGGTCCACCAATCAGCAGCAGGTCCATTCAATTGATGAGAAGCAAACAGCACCCTCTCATACCCTTGGCATTGTATTATCCTCATCTTACTTTCAATGGTCTTCAGCCAATCATCTGCCTCCAGAGGTTCAGCAGCACTTGCAAACTTTGGAGGTTGAGTTCCTAGAAACTCACTCAACCTTGGTTGGCGTGGTGCAGCTTGTGGAGGTGGAACTTGATGCAAGTTGGCCACCACTTGAGTCAAGTTCTGGATAAGCTGATTTTGATTTTCCAGCATTTGGTGGAGAGGATCAACTTCTTCACGGCGACCACCCCGGTCCTGGCCTTCAGAAAGATGAGGGTTGCATGCCTCATCATTGTTGTTGGCGGGGTTGGCAGCACGTCCTTTTCCTCTTCCGGCCATCTGGCAGAATCAACAAATGTTAATTTGATACCATTTAGTATCATCTTACTACTTTCATTTGTTGGTACTTTGAGGTGTTGAGGCTTTGTTAAAATTTTACAAGGGTTCATATCTCACACCAAATAAATGCACTATTATTTCCTGTGGGTTCACACACCAAAGCAAAACAATCTGAAGACGAGGCTGTGGACAATTGCTCATGGCTTCCACAACTCACGTCACACACCAAGCATTATCACACCATTAACTACGTAACGACTCGACTACTCGACCTCTTGCTAGCTAGGGGAAAGACTCTACACTACTCGTCCTCTTGAGCTGGCTCCTCTGGATCTTCCTCCTCATTTCGGCTACCTTCTGACTCTGCTTTGGGTGGGGAGGCTGCTGGTGGAGAAGTGCGACGACGCCTGATTGCTCGGCGATCCAGGGAGTCAGGTGTCCATGGATCACTCACGGTGACACACAGTTCATTCCCATCCCCTCTTTCTCTCGCCTTTAAGCAAGCTCGCAGCAACGCCTCCTTTTCCTTCAGGGTGTCTCGGACATCCTGAAGCTCTTGTTGGCACTCCTGCAGTCGAGTGCTGAGCATAGCAGCATCCTCCAAGCACAAGTCCATGTGCTCATGGGAAGTCCCTTGCTGCACCGGTGGGTACCTGTACTCCGTGGTACCACTCTCACGTTGGAGGACATACATGTACTCAGTTTTGTCCAAGTGGCGACGATAGATGTGACTCTGGCAGGTGATGGCCTCCCAGGTGACATCTCTCTCTGCGTCAACTTGTGTTGCTCGACAAGCTGGAGAGTGGTGAATCTTGAGCAGTTGATTCTCGTGTATAATCCTCATCTCCGAACTCCATTCTTCCCTCTTCTCACGGATGGTCCTGGTGGAGTTATAGTGGATGATGAGCTTGCCCGTATTGCCGGCGGCTTCGAGCATACGTCGAAGACGGCGCAACAAATCTCCTACTGCCAATCCGTAGGAAAGGTACGTCACTGGGCGACTCTCCTCTCTTTCGGCAAGGGCAACTACGGGAACTCTCCCTCCTGTGGACTTACGAGCGGTGCGAATCATGCGAACCATCTAAAACTAAAGAATTTAAAAATTAGGTTAGATAAACTCTCAAACAAAAATCCTATTTTGAATGAAAGTTGGGGTAAGATGAAGAAAATAACTCTTTAAATAACGCTTTTTAACCCACACCTTAAAAAATAGTTTTTAAGAAAATAGGGCCCTTAAATACGTCCATTTCTACCTAGGTCCACGTTCCTACGGGCAACCTTGGCTCTGATACCACCTCTGTCACACCCGGTTTTTCCGAAGAAACAACCAAGTGAATATCACATGTATGCCAGGATCATTTTCTCATACATGTGATGACAAATAGTGAGGCATCATTTATTACAAGCCAGGTGTCGAATATAAGTAAGTCTTACATAGTAAATGTCTCGATGGACAATAATAAGTTCATCACAAGTAAATAAACTAGCAGCGGAATATTATTCTTTAGGGCTCCATCACAGGCGTTGCCCGGGGGTCTTCATGAACCTAAAAACCTTCCTCGGGTCCAAAATCTTGGTCATTATACACCACCTCATTATCTTGACCTGAGCAGCAATATAAACCAACAAATATGCAAGGTTGAGTACCAATGGTACTCAGCAAGTGTGGGAAAATTATATCATGCATGGCTAGAACAAGGAGAGGTTGAACTCATGGTTAAAGCACTACGCAATTAATACCTATCACCTTAGCTTATTAAGCACCTACATTACTACACAGGTGAAATGGTCCCAATCTCCCATCCCATCATTGTAATCCAATAACCATAACATCACTACCAATGTTAAGCTCCCCGCTTAACATCCACAACTTCCAACAACCATCACTCCTCTAATCATGAATAAGTCCAGGCCGCTCTTAACCGTGAGCACGGCTGTCAAGACAGTTTTGACTCTGCAGAGTTTGTACCACTGTACCCACAAGTAGTGATTTCATCCCCCGTTGCCGGGTGGACTAAAAGAACCTCCATTATGCCAGTGGCTACGATCCACATTCACACTTCCCAGGTGTGCAGCCAGGAGATCACTACGAAGCCTTTACAAAGGGATTCCCGACGAGCGTGGGCCCACTGAGGTTTCACCCCTAACAGCATACAAGAGGCTCCAACCCCGCTGCAGTGGCCCCCTCTTGAGCCTTGCGGTTCATATGGTAGTCCAGCTGACACCTACTCCCCGCACCATCCAACACACCCATACTACGCCGGGGATACACCTAATTAATTGGCCAAGCTGCCCCATCTCAGCATGTGGTTGGCACTGTAAAGCCGGGTTACATGCTCCATGAACCGGTCCTTAGGATCCAGGCAAGTACTAAACACAAACCCGAGTCTCGTGCACCCAGCACACAACCAAAACATCCAACTTGCCTTGATCCCTACCTCTACATAACTCACAATATCTCATTCAAGAGTATGGTAAAATAAACTGATGATCACATGTCCCAAATATCCCATTCTAAGCATGGCTAAGCATATGCATGGAAATAAATGACATGGTAAAATAAATCCCAACCCAAGCTACAAGGAAACAAGATAATGCAATTCTAGGGAAACTTTCCTAGCATGGGTTTCATATTTCATTTGACAATGCAAATAATTCTATCTACACATCCTAGCATAGGATCAAAGTGGTCAAGGACACTTGCCTCCTTCTTGCTGCTCTTGAAATGGGTAGTCCTGATCTTGGAAAGGAATAACTTGCTCTTGAACAGGTTCTACTTCATACCATCACACATAGCAAAAAGGAAAACAACAATCATAAGACATAGTTCACACCTCTACTTCATACAAAACCACACATTCATATTTATAAAAGTTCTTTACCATTATATGTGTTGTGGTTACTTTATGTGTGTTAAGTTGTGGCTTGCACGCACTTTTAACCATGTATATATGATTCCTACTTTTGTGTCCACATTTATACTTGCATACAATGTGCCTTCACAATTTCTATCAACCCTAAACTGAATTCTTTGTATTTTAGAAACTCCATTTATCATTTACTAGTTGCTATATTTTCAGATTTATATTCCTATGCATAATTGTGTATTTTATTATTAAATTAGTAATACACATCACCTAAACAGATTAGGTTCTGGTCCTAAATAATTTAAAATCATATTTTGACCATGTCTTATGATGTATACTATTTCATAATTATTTTCCCTATTTTTCTTTAACTATTCTTTACTTAAAAATGTGTCCCTATACTAATAAATGTGAATAATAGATAAAACAGATTTATTTCAGCCCAAAAATATATTTTTATCTCACTCCAAAGTTTTCTAAGTACTGAGAAAGTTTTTAATTAATTTTGACAATTATGTTTGTCCCCCTTTTAATTTTTAAACACTAGTTACATATTCAATTTTCTAATTAAATACTAAACAAGGCTAAAATAATGCATTCACCCTATTACAGGGTCTATAATATTATTCTCATAATTTCCAGGGGTCTATCTACACTTATCAGAGGTGTTTTTCCTAATTTCTATTAAGTCCAGGGGTTAAAACTGATTTTTAAATGGATTTAGATGATTTTCTAGAGTTCCAGGGGCTAGATCTGAAGTTTCCGGGGCTAGCTCTCAATTCCAGAGAACCCCAGGGGGTAGCACGTAAGAATTCCAGTCTTTATAACGCGGGGTCGACGTGGACCGTCCGATTTTAAACCGACGGCTGAGATTATAACATCGAACCGGTACGCGGGGTTTTAAAGTCTACCGTGCGATTTAAAATAAACGGCGCACAAGCGGCCACGTTGCTCCGATCGAGCGCGGGCGGCGCTGCCGGCGGCGCACGGCGGCGGGAAGCGGCGATCTCGCCGGAAAGTTTCGGATCCTCGAGAATTCTGCCTAAAACTGTGATCTTATGGCATAGATCGGTAGAGGGGAGGTCAGGGATCTCACCTCGGGGGTTTTCTCGAGCTCGGGGGTCCTGGAAAGTGCTCGGCGGCGAGGTCCGAGGCAAAATCACGGCGAAGCTCGTCGGCGCTGCATTTACACCGTAACTCTCCGAGTTTTCTGCACCTGCAAAGTTCCCCGGAGGCGGTGGATCAAAACCAGCGAGTTAGATCAGAGTTTCCGAGCTTAGATCGGCCAGAATTCACCGGCGAAGTCTCGGTGCTCACCGGAGTAAAAATCGGCGATCGCGTGGGAAAAACTGATCGGATCGGGGGTTTTTATAGCCGGGGGAGGGCGGTGGGTCTGTTGTGATCGAGTTGGAATCCTCTGGGTCCAGAATTCGGGCGACGGGACGGGTTTCCCGATCGGTTGCGATCGCGCGCGCGGGAGAGAGTCCGGGGTCGCGGGGTTAGGGATGACATGTGGGTCCCACCCGTCGGTGAGAGGCAGCGCGGCGCGCGCGGGGGCGGGCTGGCGCGGGAGTAGCTGGGCCGGCTGGCGGGTTTCGGCCCACTGGCCAGTTTTTTTCCCGTTTTCCTTTTTCTTTTTCCATTTCTTTTCTGTTTTGAGTATAATTTGAATTCCAGTTTGAATTTGAATTTTTGCAAAACATGCAACACGTCCAAAAAATTTTAAATTCCCCTCTGAACATGGTTTTGGGTTTTGAATCAAAATTTGGGGTGTTACATGATCCCAGCACCCTTGTTCATTATAAAACCCCATGAAAGCCCGTTAAAACATGCAAGAACACATACAAACTGGTTTAATAAAACAGCACCATAGGATTTGCATTCATCTACCCCATTGCATCTTGAGTAAAGTTTGTGCATGATGATTTATTGCTGTAAATTTTGTATGTGCATGGTCGTGAGTAGAAGGACAAGCTCAAGAGGACATCTACGAGGAACTACAGCACCAATACTTCGAGACGCTTGAGCAACAAGAGCCACGGGAACAAGGCAAGTGCCCCTTGACCATATTGATCCCATATTTCGAAACTGTTTTGTTTGCGAAAACTCGTATGCTTGAGTCAACTTGACGGGATATTATTTTATAGGAGTTTACTAGTTTTGTTAACCATCCTTGTCGTCGGGAAAGTTGATGAGTCGAGTATGGTCGATTTTCCTTTTGCTTCGCTTAAATTATGGGATACAGGAAGCTGAATTGAAACATGGTTCGCTACTGCACTCATGAGAATAAAGATGATGATAACTTGATGATGTTGATGAGCATGGAATCAGGGAGATTTAGGCAAGATTGGTTTGTGGATGTTGCTGAATGAGATGGTGGTTTACTTGCCATAGATCTAAGGACCGGTTCATGCCAGCACATGCCAGGAAAACAGTGCCACCACAAGGCCAAATATCGGTGCGGCTTAGCTGACTAATTAGGTGTGTTGCTAGCTTGTTATGGACCGTTGGATGGTGTGGGGAATGGGAGTCGAGGGGGACTGCCCTGGGAACTGCATGGCACAAGAGGGGGACCGTGGGTGGGACAATGGTGATTCGAGCCTGCCGGTGCAACCTCAGTGGGTCGATACATCTAGTAGCCCCTTTGTAAAGGCTATTTTGTGATCTCTTGGGCATACACCGACGGTTGTGTACTGGTACAACGGAGGTTCTGTAGTCGCCGACGGGTGACGAAATCACGAACTTGTGGGTAAAGTGGTGCCACCTCTGCGGAGTGTAAAACTATCATGATAGTCGTGCTTCCGGTCACAAGCACCTGGCCAACTTACATCATTAGAGGCAAACTTGGGATGTTTATTCATTTATGGGTATGGTTTAGTCATTGGGATTGGTTTCGGACTGTTTTGAGTCATGACAATAAATTTGGTTTCGGTTATATGAAAATGAGATGGATATGAATTTTTATGAGTATGAGATGAACTTGAGAAAGATTATTGGCTGGTTGAGACTTGATAAATGGTGAAATATGATGCAAGAATGTTGCTGTTTTACTTGGTTATATTGGGATTAAATCCATCTAGACTTAGTTGCTGTTTTTACCATGTTTGTGAAATAAAATTTGCTTACTGCAATGAGCCTTTTTATTTCCTGCCTTGTTGTAAACTACATGTCATACTTTTCCCGCACTTACTGAGTACGACATGTACTCACCCTTGCATTACCACATATACATCAGCTACAGGTGAAGAGTACTTTGAGGACCATGTGGAGTACTAGGCATGCGAACTACCGTCAACATGCCTGTGGAGTTGAAGACTGGAGCCTGCTGTTTAGTTATTTCCGCTGTCGTTTAGAGACTTCCGCTACAAGAATAAGTTAGAGATTCATGAGTAAGACTTTGAGTCATTGTAATATAGTACTTAAACACTATTTATTCGTGGTTATATTCTGAATTCAGTTTGTGGATTATATGTGTATGTGTGATGAACATCCTGGGCACACATATGCATTCATTTGGTTCTATTTTCGGAACCGGGTGTCACAAGTAGAACAGATTGACCCTCGTTTGATCTTTCGATCAAAACTTGAGTTTTTCCGGATGGATTTCCGTGATTCTTGTTGTTGAGATGGGCGTGATACCGACTGAGACAGGGCTCAGCTCATGATACCACTTGTCACAACTCTGATACCACACTGAGACGGCCCGACGCCGCCCGTTTAGTCACGGGGACGGGGCGCTCGCCCGGGAATCGCATTGGGTGGTGCCGTGTTATGCGGCACCCAACAGCACACATACAAGGAACAATGTATGACATAAAACAATAGCGGAAGCTTACAAAATTTTCTTTGTTAATAATTTACATCAAATAGCTACAGCAGAAGTCTATAACAACTCACGTCGAATAACTAAGAGCACTCGAGATGAAGCCAGCCCGTGGACTTCTGTCGCTAGCGACACGAAGACAACAGCAGCGGCTAGGTTCTCCATATGTTACATGACTCAGAAGTCTCCGAGTCTCACCGGACGACCTTCATCTTAGCATCGATGTTAACCTGCAAAACCACTTATATAGCAAGCGTGAGCACATAAGCTCAGCAAGACTGATCCGTCTCTCCTAAACAAGAAACTCTACATGCACGACGGTTGCAATTGGGTTAGCTAGATTTGCATAAAGGACTCGCCTAAAGTTGATCCTTAACTTTCAAATTTTAGGCCTGATTGTGTAGACCTTGAGCCGAAAAGCATCGCAACTCCACAATCAAACAAGAAACGCTTTGTTGTGATGCTCCTTGCACAAAGTGAAAGTAAAGTTTAATGAGCCTATCTCTAAATCAGTCATGGTTGCAATACAAGTTACATCACAGTCTTATCAAGTTCAAAAGATAACCAGTTCCAGTTGTTACTACATCAAAACGCAGTGGGCAAGTATGCTCATATGACCGCGAGCGACGGTGATTCGTATCAGTACACGCCCAGACTACATGACACGTATACCCGTACTCCGAGTTGCCAGCAGCAACCTCGACTGACGTTGTACGCGGCCACCTTTCCCAAGATCTTCCACATTGTACGCAGTCCAACTGCCCCGAGTATGCAAGCTCCCTCAAGGTACATACACGCAGTGGTATGTTCTTAAGCAAGTTACCTCCTGCTACCCTGACGCCGAAAGCCTAAGGCAGTTGGAAAAGTTCCACTATGGATCTCCCAAGGTACATCGGTTTCCTGGGTCCCATATAGCCAGTATGCGCCCGGTACACAACTCAAACTTATCCAACAGGGCCAAGCACGGACGGGCCTTAACCGACACAGGCAGGGCTATGCACGCACGCTCCGCAGCCTGCTGCATCTAAACCTCCCTGTCCGGTCTCCATTTCTTATGTGTGAACTTTCCTCATCATTTCTAATTTTAACCCGCTCCAAATAAACCAGCCCTAAACTCGCGAGTAGATTCCAACTACTCGACTTCTACCGTACCTTTCCTACTAACATTAGCGTAGCCAAATCCACTCGAGGAGGTGCTATTCTACCCTTTCTCTCTTAGGTATTTCTGGTCATGCAAGTGGGGTTTTCAATATCAACTAGACTTAATGCAATCAACGATGCAAAGCTATAATCTCTAGAAATGAAAATGCTTTATAAAACTGTTCAAATGCAAACCGGGGCTTGCCTGTTTTCTAGGTGACTAAGAGTACAATCAGTTAGTGATGCTCACTTGGAGCTTGATCACTTGCTTTCCTTCCTCCTTGATCTGCACTTTAAGTCCTTCTCACGTCCTTCATGTAGATGCTACACGATATGATCATGCATATGTATTTAATTGAAAAGCTTTTGCTAATAAGATCTAATGACAGTTTTAAAACTGGAACTCTGTTTAAGAATTTAATATGACACTGGTGCTAGTTGGGTTGGGTTTAAACACTATGATCAAATGTTGAGTGTTTCTCTCACTTAAGTGTTGATCCCCTTAAGAGGTTACACATGACAGTGGGGATCCAGAGCTCTAATGGGGCTGATAATTTTCATGTGAGTTACTGGTCACAAGAAAGTTATCTGGAGCAAAAATTAGCACTTTTCATAGAGTGGTTCATTCAGAACAATTTCCTAAGCAATTAAGCAAATAAGAATTATTTCTGAGGTAACACTCATGTTCATGTCAAACACAGTGAATCACAATTTCAATTATAGTTCATAGAGTCTTCATGAACTTTCCTAGAATTTTTGGAGCTAAGAATTTCCCAGAACTGAATTTTCCAAGTTTTGGAAATTCTCTGAAAATGTTTCTGTATTCATTTGCATACAGTAATTTACAATCTGAATTACCCAGATCAAATCAACTCCAAATGAGCTACAACTTTTACAGGAGTCTAATAACACCCTAAAGAATATTCTGTCAAAATTTGAGGATTTGTGGATAAACCAAACTCCCCCAAAAATTCTTTTGCTGAAAAACTTTAAAGAATTTTCCAGAATTAAATAAAGACTTTCGTACAAATTGGGTTGCATATTTGTATAGAGATTGTCAATAGGAATCTAACCCAATTTGAATCACTAAATTTGGAGGTTCCTAGCAAAAGTTATGCTCTTCTAAAGTTTGGGGAAAATCTGGGGTTTGAATAAATCCGGGAAAATTTTAAAAACTGACTGTGGGACCAAGGGACACGTGTATGTTGCCGGAAGGGCGCCGCACAGGGTCACAGGAATGTTTCCCGCGCGGTCACAGCTGATCCGGCATTTCAGAGGATCCGGCCCTTCTCTCGACTCACTGACACGCGGGCCCGGCGGTCTTCTTCAACCTCCAGCCGCCCGCGCGCCTGCGCCGCCGGGGCTCGCCGGAGCACTTCGGTTTCCGACTCCCGGACCTTCTCTCGAGCTGCTACCCGCCGCCAGTGCCTAACTCTACTCGGGGAACACACTGGTGCGGTCCTCCCGAGCCGGCAGAGCCTCCAACCCAACGCCCGACGGCGCGGCGGCCCGGAAGAAGTTTGGCGGCGTTACCCCGATGAGCTAGTCCGCAAAAAGCCCCCTGGACAGGTCCTACAGAACCAGTGAAGACCGGAGGAGCTCTGCATGGCCGCACATGGGCTCGGGAACGGCTCCAAGCTAGGGTTCATTGTGTGCCCGACGTGTCCTGCTAAAACCGCCGTCGGAAAGATCAAAATTATGCCGTGCAGGGTGTGTTTCTTGCTAGGCTTCAAAAGCAAATTGGTGCACCCTCAAGTCTAGTCCTTTTGTGAGAAGTTTTGTGATATCTAACCAACAATCGATCGGGAATTTCATGGAAAGGTACCGGAAGGTCGGTTTGCACCGATCGGAAGACGATCTCGAAATTCTTCGTCGAGGATCCACGGTTGGTCCTGAGCTTTGGGGGTGAGTTGAGTGGACGTCGTTCGCGTCCAGCGGTGGTCTAGCTCGGTCGTGACAAGCCGCGGTTGAAGCTGTCCACGAGAGCACTTGCTCTCGGTTCTATGGCGGCCGCCGCGGGAACTGGTTTATCTCAGTTTGGGGAGGCGGAACCCACGTAGGAATGGCGTGAGGACGTTGGAGGAAGGTCTGGGGTGTTGTTTGGCTGCTCAGACGAAGCTTTGCACGCTAGCTGTGGTGGTAGCTGACCGAGCGGATGGCGTCGGCAGCTTCGGCTGTTTCTCGCGTGAGGGGGAACGAACAGCGCCGAGGCTTCGGTGGTGAGGGCAAAAAAGAGCACGGCAGAGTGTATAAAACGCCTGGGCAGCTCTCCAGCGCGACGGGATTTCAACAGGAGGTGGCTGCCGGCCGATCTCGGTGTCGCCCGGAGGAAAGTCGGCTCTGCCGATTGCTTCGCGTGGGGGTGAACAAACAGAGACCCAACACTGTGAGATCTTTTGCCATTTAAACTATTTCATTGACATGTGGGTCCCACAGCTCAGTCCCTCCTTATCCCTCTCTAAAATATCTCCCAAAATTTGCAAATTGTTAAATCAAATTGTGGGAGTTCAAATCTGAGGTGCATTTGGATATTTGGGCAAGTTTCATCCAAATTCAAATATGCATTTGAATTCTTTGTTATATAAAGTCCATTTTGAAAAATGTGTTGCAAATCATTTCCATAAATCATGAAACTTTGCACACCCACTAATTTGGAACCAAGCAATTCAAATATGAAACCTGATTCTTAATTTGGCTGCTGCAAGTGGGATTTGTAGCACAACAGTTTTGAAATTCATAGTGTCCCTCATTTGAATTTTTAGTTGAACAAGTTTGTTCCAAATCTGATTTTTAACTTTCCCACACTTATGGGACTTCCCATCTTGGTTTTTGACCCCTTTTGGGTTCCAATTTTTCAAACAAACATTTGAACTTGTGTGAAGAAAGCCCTCATGTGGGTTATCACATGTGGGAAAAATTTTAACAAGTCCCAAATTTCATACATATGAAACCAACTTTTGCAAACAAGAGTCTCTTTGTATTCACATTTTTGGGACCTTTACAGTTGTCGTGTCTTCGTGACTTGATTCTCTATAATATATACCACTTTTTTCACGGTTCAACACATTTAGATCAGTCACATACACGGTTTCTTTAACAGATTAATTTTTCTGCCGAGGGGGTTTTTGTTGCTTCCGCTAAAAAGTTTTAATCTACCATTCACCCCCCCTCTGGTAGCTTTTCACGTGCTCTTTGATCCTACATTATGAACTCAGTGTTCATGCCAGAGTTGGATAAGTTCATGGTGGTGTTCATAGACGACATTTTGGTTTATTCCAAGTCTGAGGAAGAACACGCGGAACACTTGCATATCGTGCTTCAACGATTGCGAGACCATAAGCTTTATGCCAAGTTCATCAAATGCGAATTTTGGATCAGCCAAGTGCCATTTTGGGCCATATTATCTCAGCGGAAGGCATTGCGGTTGATCCAAGCAAGATTGAGCAGGTGCTGAAATGGAAGTCCCCACATCTGTCCATGAGGTCAGAAGCTTACTCGGTTTAGCGGGATATTATCGGAGGTTCATCCCGAGCTTCTCCAAGCTTGCTAAACCGATGGCTGAATTATTGAAGAAGGGGGCTAAATATGTTTGGAGCTCAGCATGTGAAGGAGCGTTCTAAGCATTGGTGAAGCATCTCACAACAGCCCTGGTCTTAGCTCAACCATATACGACCAAGCCATTCGATGTATATTGTGATGCGTTTGGTATCGGGCTTGGCTGTGTGCTGATGCAAGAAGGATGATTGGTCTCCTATGGCTCACGTCAACTTCGTAACTATGAGCAGCACTATCCGACTCATGATCTTGAGCTCGCTGCTGTGGTGCTCGCGTTGAAAATGTGGAGGCACTATCTACTTGGATATTTAGTGCATCGCTATACCGACCACAAGAGCTTGAAATATATATTCACTCAAAAGAAGTTGAATATGCCGCAACGAATATGGTTAGAGTTGATCAAAGATTATGAGATGGAGATCCACTACCATCCAAGCAAGGCCAACGTTGTTGCCGATGCCTTAAGCTGTAAATCTCACGTTAGCAATCTGTCCATCACTCCGATGGAAGAGGATGAGCCGAGTTTATACTTGGTTCCATATGGAGCGCTAAATAATCTGGCTCTCGGTCCTACCCTACGAGAGGAGATTATGGAAAAGAAAGACGTGGGAATGTCTCACATTAGAAGGACAATGAAGAATGGAGAGATGAAATGCTTCCGAAGGGATGAACACGGTACTCTATGGTTTAAAGACCGTATGTGGTACCCCGTGCTATGAAACTTTGGAAGAAAATCTTGGACGAAGCTCACTTGTCCAAATATTCTATTCATTCGGGCAGCAACAAGATATATCAAGATACGCATGAAAATACGCATTCGAATGTGATATGTGTCGGCGGGTGAAAGACGACCATATGCGCAAAGCCGTACAACTGCAACCATTGAACATTCCAGCGTAGAAATGGGAGGATATCAGTATGGATTTCATAGTTGGATTACCTCTCATGTCCCACAAGCATGATTTGATTTGGGTGATAGTCGATTGACTAACCAAATCGGCTCATTTTATCCCTGTACACACAGAGTACATTGCTAAGCAATATGTGGAGCTGTATATTGAAAGAATTATGAGCTTGCACGGTGTTCTCCGCACAATATTTCAGATCGCGGTGCGCTGTTCATTGCTCGATTTTGGGAGGATCTGCATGCGTCATTGGGGACCAAACTGATCCGAAGCTCCGCATATCACCCGCAGACGGATGGTCAAACTGAGCGGGTGAATAAAGTTCAGAAGATATGCTACGTGCTTGTGCCATCCACCACGGTAAGAACTGGGACGATCATTTACCATTGGCAGAATTTCAAATAATAATGGCTATCAAGCTAGCATCAAGATGGCACCGTATGAAGCTCTCTACGGCCGGAAATGTCGCACACCACTCAACTGGTGTGAGTCCGGCGAGCGAGTCATATACGGTATTGAGCTTGTGAATGAGGCCGAGGAACAAGTACGAGTAATACAAGCCAATCTCAAGGCTGATCAATCTCATCAGAAGAGCTATGCGGATAAGCGACGCCGCCCTCTCCACTTCGATATTGAAGACCATGTTTATGTCCGTGTCTCTCTGATGAAAGGAGCTCAGCGTTTTGGAGTGAAGGGAAAGCTTGCTCCGCGATTCATCGGTCCGTTTGCCGTTATTGAAAAATGCGGACCCGTGGCTTATCGCTTGGAGTTACCGGCATCACTCTCGGGAATTCATAATGTATTTCACATTTCTCAGCTGAGGAAATGCCTTAAGTCCCCAGCGGAAATCCGCACCAAAGACCTCGAAGCTCTCCAACCGGACCTCACGTATTTGGAGTACCCGATCCGGATTATCGATGAAAAGACTCGCACCACAAGATACCAGACTTTATGGTTTTATAAAGTCTTGTGGAGTAATCACACCCCTGATGAGGCGACATGGGAAAGTGAGGCCTATCTACAAGCAAATTATCCGTACTTGCTATCATCTTATATCGGGTAATATTTTACTTCCGTCTCTTCTTTTGTAATCTCGGGACGAGATTCTTTTAAAGGGGAGGGATGTGAAAACCCAGATTTACATGGTTAGTTTAGCACCAAAAATGTGGGGGCAAATTCAAATTTCTAAACTCTTTTGCAACTATCCATACACATATGATACTAGTGCAAATTCAAATCTGAATTATTTCCCCACCAAAGTTGAATGTAGCCTAGAGGGGGGTGAATAGGCTTTTCGACGATTTGTTTGAAACCTGAAACACTTAGTAGTATATCAAATACAGGGAAATCGGACTAGTCCGGTAGAGTGCGGACTAGTCCGTTATTTAAACAGAGAAAAATCGGACTAGTCCGGGTACTTGGCGGACTAGTCCGGTATACGTGGACTAGGGAAATCAAGATTGATCAATGTTCACTTCTGATACTTTATGCAGCGGAAATTAAATGATAACATAGATGTATTGCAACAATAATATAATGAATGACAGAAATCAACTTGATTTTAATGTTTGAACATGAATTTCAAAGGATTGATTAAACACTCAGATATGATGAACAATTAATGAACAAGAGTGGGAGACAAGTGTTTATCCCGAGGTTCGATTCCACGAAGGCAATCTACGTCCCCGTTGAGGAGCCCACTAAGGACCGGGTCTGCTCCAACCCTACCCTCGTCGAATCGCCACAAAGGCCGATTCTCTTCCACTAATCACAAAAGGCAATAAACTTGTTCAAGGGGCCTTCTCAAAAGTTGAGGGCTCCCAAATAATTACAACGAATGAATGAACACGTCTCAACACACTCAACAGATGAACAATTAACAATGAAAAGCATGCGAGAGATCAAACCCAAGAGCTCAGTAGGTGTAGACCTAGTCTCTCCTTTGATCAATTGACAATCCACAAGAATTGATCCTTCTTGGGTTAGAATGTATGGAGAGAGGTGAATTTTAGGCTCTTGGGAGGTGTGATGGCGCAGGGGGGTCGAACTTTTTGTTGGTATGGCCGTACACCTCTTTTTATAGTCGGGTTTCCAAAGGGTACGTTAGGGTTTGCGATGTCCGGACTAGTCCGTGCTTGACTCCGGACTAGTCCGGTGTGCGGTGTTTAGAAAACCCTAAGTGTCGTGAGATATCGGACTAGTCCGTGATTTTGCGGACTAGTCCGTTTTCTGTCCAAAGACAAAACCGGACTTGTCCGGATGATATCGGACTAGTCCATTTTCTGGTCAGAAAGAAAATCGGACTAGTCCGACTGATATCAGACTAGTTCGGACGTGTTGAAATTATGCAGTTAGTGAGATTTCTTTCTCTTGAGCTCTTAAGGTGTGTTTCTCCAACATACTCTATACTAAGTGATCTATTTTTTTCAGTTCTTGAGCTCTTATCACTTTGGATCCTTCTTCTCCTTTCTTTTTGCTCTTTTCTTCTTAATTTCTTTGAGAACCTGCGCTCATTCTCAACAATTTTGTTAGGGTCTCATTTGTTTGTCATAAATCAACCAAAACCCACAAGGGGTGCCTAGATGCACTTTCAATCTCCCCCTTTTTGGTGATTGATGACAACCAATTGAGATCTCACAAATATGACAATAAGAATTCAGATTTTCATAAAGTGTGCACATATGAGTTTTGAACAAAATAGGCAATGAAGACATGAAACATATGTGCACTCTTTATGGTGGGGTGCAAAACTACATGTGTGAGCAGTAATTTTGATGTGAATGTCATAATGATCATAATCATCAAGGGTCTCAATCCTTCATAGCAGTTTTAACCATACATCATTCATCAAAAGCATAACATAGTCATCTCACAAAAGCATAATGATAACATAAGTTTTACAAACGCATAATGGTCGCATAAGTCTTACACAAGCTCATCTCCTTAAGCTAAGATACAAAAGGAAAGACCTATGACCTAGAACTCCGACCTATGACTCCCCCTCAATCTCTCCCCCTTTGGCATCAAGACACCAAAAAGAAGGAGAGGAGGGATTTACTTGTCCTCGCCGGCTCACTCCTCGCTGTCGGTCCTTTCTTCATCTTCATCATCAGCCTACGGAGGAGAAGGAGGAGGAGAGGAACCACTCGTCGTGCCAAAGTAGGCACGCTCTGAAGGAGAGAGAGGAGGAAGCTCTGTAAAGTCAGATACAGAGTCCTCTGAGATGACCGGGGATCCAATGGGCTCAATCTCCAGTTTTTGGCATATTTCTTTGACATTGGCCTTCATGTATCTCAGCTCTTCTTTTCTTGCCTTGTTCATCTTATGAAGCTTCACCTCAGTTTTGCGGCAAGAGCTGAAGATAGCAGCCAAAAACTTCATGATCCCACTGGAGGAACCTTTCTGTGGAGAGGCCCTAGTCTTGGATGCAGGCCTTGCCTCTTCATGCGCTCTCTCTGGATGTTCTTCAGGTGATCCAGGTGAGGGAGCAGCTGGGAGGGAGGCCTGAGGAGGCTTCTGAGGCATTAGAGCATTGTGCTCTACATCCTTCACAAACTCAATTCCTGTGACTTTCTCAATCATGAACATCAAGTAAGGAGCATGACCACAGGAACGGTTTGGTGTGCAGGATATGTTTACCATGCCATTCCAAATATAGTCGAAGATATTAAATCTTCTCCTCCTTCTGATCACTCTCATCGAGGTTCTCAGATAACCTTGGACGCTCCTGGCATCTCCATCCTTTGGAGCGATGGTCTTCCGGAGCACTCTGTTGAGAACAATGAAGAAGGGCTTCATGTTCTTGGTCGAGGGAGGATTGAATGGAAGTCGAGTATCATAAAGAAACTCCATCTTGTCCTTCTCCACCACTCCTAGATTGTGAATCACAATCTCATCATCTCTGGTGTCCTCAAGATGCAGCAGTCTGGCAAACTCAGTGAAGGAGATTGTGTACTTGGATCCATGTGTCATCCAAGTCACTTTGTCTTCTCCATCATGAGCAAAGTGGCAGGTCGAGTAAAACTAGGCAATGATCTCATCATTCCAGTTGTACCTGAAGGCAAGCAGGTCCTTGAGTCCATGTCTCTTGGCACCCTCTATGACCTTCTCAAAAGCTTCACAGCTTTTCTTTTCAAAGTACGTCCAGTCGATCCATTGACTTCGAACCACTGGAGTATTCATTTAGAGGTACACTGAAATGTAGTAGTCCGAGTGAAAATTACTCCAAAATTTCTTGTCGGCTGCCTTTTTGCTGGAGCTGTAGGCATCAACCTTCCTCAGGTTCCATGCCACTTCGCTCCCTTTGCCATTGAATTTCTTCTCCGATAGATCTCTAATTCCCTGCCTTGGAGCTGTCATCTTCAGAGGACCAATCGGGCCCGAAGAAAGCCCCTTTCCCTTGCCCTTGACTTGGCGTTGAGCCGCCGAGCTAGAACCAGCCACATTTGCTGTTGAAGTTGGTCTCTTGATTGTGACCTTTCGGCGAACTCTAGGTGGGGTGAGCGAGGGCTCGTCAGCATGATCTTGTCTCTTTTTGGAGCGAGACTCCGGATGATGAGATATTATATCTTGATCCATTTCGGCCTCAAAGCGGAGAGACTTTCATTTGATCCCGACATGATTTCTGACAAGGAAGATAAAATGGGTATGAATAATCAAGGATGACAAAGGATTGCATTGTGTTGACATAAGCTAGGATTTCCTAACAAGATCTCTGAATCAGGGCATATCGGACTAGTCCGGTGTTCAGGGTCAGACTAGTCCAGAGTATCGGGCTTGTCCGCCCTAATAATGGACTAGTCCGTTATGTGGCTGCTCAAGCCCTAATTTGTTGAAATTTGAGATTATTAATTGCAAATATGATCTAGGGTACATGTAATACATCAATGAAGCATGTATTGACTAGAGGAGCTAAGCTATTTGAGCAAAAACAAGGAAGATCGATGGTTCTAGGGTTTGGAGAGAAGTTTACCAAATCCTTCGATTCAAGGTGTTGAGGAAGTTTTTGATCCGGACCAGTCCGGGGTCTTTGATCCCTTGGCGGTGGAGAACAATTTCCACGGAAATTTGAGAGGTTTTGGTGGAGAACTTGCAAATTCACCTTGGGAGCACTTGAGTGAGGAGAGAGAGAGTTGGGAGGGTTATGAGCATGAAGGAGATTAGGTTTGAGCCGTCCTTAGGGTTATGGAGTGGAAATATCGGACTAGTCCGGACCATATCGGACTAGTCCGTTTTCTGTCCAGAGAGAAAATCGGACTAGTCCGTGGTTGTCCGGACTAGTCCGGACTAACGGACTAAGTGCGGACTAGTCCGGGGTGGCCACGGACTAGTCCGTGGTCCCTTGTACAGAGGCGTATAAAACATATATATATGTTTCAAGGGTTTCTATTGGGAAATAAGGTACAAAGGCACATAGGTATTCTTGATGAATATGATCAGTAAACATACAACAATCAAGCTATGACCATAATTCATCAAGATCAAGTAATTGACACAGTTTTTAAGAGAAAAATAGAGAGAGATGATTTTTCAATATCATTAACTTGATTTTGAGGATCATACAGATATGCAAGTTTTCAAGCCACGTTTCGAGCATCAAGGATATTTAGTTCATTTTGGAGCTCACAAAAGCGTTTTTCATCAAGTGGCTTGGTAAAGATATCGGCTAGTTATTTTTCAGTGTTGACATGGGAAATGGCTATGTCTCCTTTCATTGAGTGATCTCTCAAAAAATGATGCCGGATATCTATATGTTTGGTTCTAGAGTGCTCAACAGGGTTATGGGCAATTTTGATAGCACTCTCTTTGTCACAAAGGAGTGGAATACGACTCATATTGTAACCGTAATCTCTTAGAGTTTGTCGCATCCAAAGGAGTTGTGCACAACAACTCCCGGCTGCAACATACTCCGCTTCAGTTGTGGATAGAGCAATTGAATTTTGTTTCTTGGAGGACCAAGAAACTAGGGATCTACCTAGAAATTGTCAAGTACCAGAAGTACTTTTCCTATCTACCTTACATCCGGCATAATCTGCATCGGAGTATCCAATGAGATTGAATTCTGAACCTTCGGGATACCAAAGGCAGGTTGGGTGTATGAACTAAATATCTCAAGATCCTTTTAACGGTTGTCAAATGACATTCCTTAGGATTGGCTTGAAACCTTGGACACAGACATACACTCAACACGATATCAGGCCTAGATGCACATAGATAGAGTAGGGAGCCAATCATGGAACGATATACCTTTTGATCCACATTTGGTCCGTCTTCATTTAGATCCAAGTGTCCATTTGTCGCCATGGGAGTCTTTATGGGCTTTGCTTTGTCCATTCCAAACTTCTTGAGAATGTCTTGAGTATACTTTGTTCGGCTTATGAACATTCCGTCCTTTTGTTGCTTTACTTGGAATCCCAAGAACTACCTCAGCTCTCCCATCATGGACATCTCAAATCTATCTGTCATAATCTTGCTAAATTCTTGACAAAAGGATTTGTTAGTTGAACAAAATATTATATCGTCAACATAGATTTGGCAAATGAAGAGGTCACCATCAAAGTGTTTAGTAAACAAGGTGTAATCAACTTTTCTGATCTTGAAGTCATTTTTAATTAAAAATCTCTAAGGCACTCATGCCAAGCTCTAGGAGCTTGTTTGAGTTTGAACACGTAGTTGGGGTGCTCTTGATCTTCAAAACCGAGTGGTTGCTCCACGTACACCTCCTCCTTGATCGGTCCGTTGAGAAAGGCGTTTTTCACGTCCATTTGATAAAGCTTGAAATCATGGTGAGTAGCATATGCAAGTAATATACGAATCGATTCAAGCCTAGCTACGGGAACAAAAGTCTCATCGAAATCCAAACCTTCGACTTGTGAGTACCCTTTTGCCACAAGTTGTGCCTTGTTCCTTGTTACCACTCCATGTTCGTCTTGCTTGTTGCGGAAGACCCATTTAGTGTCGAGGACGTTGGACTTGGGTCTCTCAACAAGCTCCCACACTTTATTCCTTTTAAAGTTGTTCAATTCTTCTTGCATCGCCATCACCCAATCCGGATCTTTTTGTGCATCCTCAACCCTGTATGGTTCCAAAGAATATACAAAGGAATAGTGTTCACAAAAATTAGCTATGCGAGATCAAGTTACTACTCCCTTTTGGATATCACCGATTATGTTGTCAACGGGGCGATCTCTTTGGATGCTTTGGTGTACTCTTGGATGTTCCACTTGTGGTCTTGAATCTTCACTATCATCTTCTTCTCCCCCTGGATAGTTGCCCTCACTGATGTTTTGGCCTTCTTGATTTTCTTGAGATTGATCTTGTATGGAAGCTCCCCCTTGATCATTTTCCTCTATCTGTGGTTCATTTTCTTCATTCGCATTTGAAGGTGGCACTTGTGGTCGAACATTGCCCAAAGCAATTCTTCTCAATGCTTGACATGGAGCTTCTTCTTGATCTAGCACGCACTGATCAACTTACTCTTCTTGAGAGCCGTTAGTTTCATCGAACACTACGTCACATGCTACTTCAACAAGTCCGGAGGTTTTGTTGAAGACACGATAAGCATAGGAGTTCGAATCATAGCCAAGTAATAAACCTTCATTGGACTTCAAAGCAAACTTCGAGGCCCTTGGCTTCTTATTTAAAATATAACATTTTGAACCAAAAACTCAAAAGTATGAAATATTTGACTTGTTACCCATGAGTAGCTCATAAGAGGTTTTCTTGAGCAGCCGATAAAGATATAGTCGGTTTATGGCGTGACAAGAGGTGTTAACTTCTTCAGCCTAAAACCTGTCCGAAGTCTTGTATTCATCGAGCATTGTCCTCGACATCTCAATGAGAGTTCTGTTCTTCCTTTTGGCTACTTCGTTTTGTTGAGGAGTATATGGTGCTGAAAATTCATGCTTTATTCCTTCTTCATCTAGATACTCTTCAACCTGAGTGTTCTTTCTGTCCCATTGTCACTTCGTATGTTCTTGATTTTCAATGAGAATTCATTTTGGGCACGCTTGATGAATTTCTTGAGGGTTCATTGAGTTTCTGTCTTATTATGCAAAAAGAAAACCCACGTCAAGCGTGAAAAATCATCAACAATGACTAGACCGTATTTATTACCACCAATGCTTATGTAGGCAACTGGACCAAATAGATCCATGTGAAGGAGCTCAAGGGGTCTTGTTGTAGTCATGACATTCTTCGCGGGATGGGGTGCTCCTACTTGCTTTCCTGCTTGACATGCTCTACACGGCCTGTCTTTCTCGAAAACAACATCCTTTAAACCTCGGATGTGATCACCTTTGAGGAGTTTTTGAAGATTCCTCATACCAACATGCGCTAGCCGTCTATGCCACAGCCAACCCATGTTGGTCTTTGCAATCAAGCATGTGTCAAGTTCAGCTTTATCTTTGTCGAAGTCAACTAGATAAAGTTTTCCCTTCAACACACCCTTGAATGCAATTGAGTTATGTCAGACCCGGTTTCTCCGAAGAACAACCGAGTGAATATCACATGTATGCCAGGATCATTTTCTCATACATGTGATGACAAATAGTGAAGCATCATTTATTACAAGCCAGGTGTCGAATATAAATAAGTCTTACATAGCATATGTCTCGATGGACAATAATAAGTTCATAACAAGTAAATAAAATAGCAGTGGAAATATTATTCTTGTGGGCTCCGTCACAGGCGTTGCCCGGGGAACTCCGTGAACCTAGAAACCTTCTTCGGGTACGAAATCTTGATCATTAAACACCACATCATTCTCTTGACCTGAGCAGCAATATAAACCAACAAATATGCAAGTTTGAGTACCGATGGTACTCAGCAAGTGTGGGAAAGTTATATCATGCATGGCTAGAACAAGGAGAGGTTGAACTCATGGTTAAAGCACTATGCAATTAATACCTATCACCTTAGCTTATTAAGCACCTACATTACTACATAGGTGATATGGTCCCAATCTCCCAACCCATCATCATAATCAAATGACCATAACCTCAAATTCCAATGTTAAGCTCCCCGCTTAATATCCTCAACTACCAAAGCCATCAATCCTCTAATCATGAATAAGTCCAAGCCGCTCTTGACCGTGAGCACGGCTGTCATGACAGTTTTGACTCTGTAGAGTTTGCACCACTGTACCCACATGTAGTGATTTCATCCCCCGTTGCCGGGTGGACTAAAAGAACCTCCATTATGCCTGTGGCTACGAACCACATTCACACTTCCCAGGTGTGTAGCCAGGAGATCACTATGAAGCCTTTACAAAGGGATTCCCGACCAGCGTGGGCCCACTGAGGTTTCACCCCTAACAGCATACAAGAGGCTCCAACCCCGCTGCAGTGGCCCCCTCTTGAGCCTTGCGGTTCATATGGTAGTCCAGCTGACACCTACTCCCCGCACAATCCAACACACACATACTACGCCGGGGATACACCTAATTAATTGGCCAAGCTGCCCCATCTCAGCATGTGGTTGGCACGATAAAGCCAGGTTACATGCTCCATGAACCGGTCCTTAGGATCCAGGCAAGTACTAAACACAAACCTGAGTCTCGTGCACCCAGCACCAACCAATTCATCCAACTTGCCTTGATCCCTACCTCTACATAACTCATAACATCTCATTCAAGAGTATGGTAAATAAATTGATGATCTCATATCCCAATTATCCCATTCTAAGCATGGCTAAGCGTAAGCATGTAAATAAATGATATGATAAAATAAATCGCAATCCCAAGCTACAAGAAAACAAGATAATGCAATTCTAGGGAAACTTCCTAGCATGGGTTTCATATTTCAATTGACAATGCAAATAATTCTATCTACACATCCTAGCATAGGATCAAAGTGGTCAAGGACACTTGCCTTCTTCCTGCTGCTCTGGGAATGGATAGTCCTGATCTTGAAAGAGAAGAACTTGCTCTGGGGCAGGTTCTACTCATGTCAACACACATAGCAAAAAGAAAACAACAATCCATAAGACATAGTTCATACTTTCACTTCATACAAACCACACATTCACATCTATGAAAGTCATTCACATTCCTATGTGTTGTGGTTACTCTATGTGTGTTGATTTTGGGCTTACATGCACTTTTAAACATGTTCATATGTTTTCTAACTTTTGTATTCAGAGTTATGTTGGCACACTATATATGAATTTCCAATTGGAACAAATCCCTTATACTAAATTGATACACATCTTTAGCTACCAAGTATGCATGGAAGGTATTTTCCTACTCCAAATGGGTTTTCAGATCTTCTACCAAACCCTAAACTGAAATCTTTGGATTTTGGAGATTTCATTTATTATTTTCTAGTTATGCATACCTATTTTCCTATATTTTAAGATTTACTTTCTATACCTAATTGTGAACTTTATTATGAAAATAGTAAGACACATCATCTAAACAGAATAGGTTCTGATCTAAAATAGTAAATAATATATTTTTGAACTTCTCCTCTGATGTGAACTATTTTACATTTATTTTACCAGTTTTCAAAATTATTTCCTAGCCTAAAAATATGTTTCTATATCTAATAAACATTAACACACCCAAACAGATTTCATTTCAGACTAAAATTTATTTTTAGCTCATTCTAAAGCTTTCCAATTGTTAGTAGAGTTTAGTCTTGAATTTACAATGTGTGTGCCTCACCCTTTTTAAATTTAAATCTTAATTACATAGTCAAATTCCTAAATTTAATATTATATAAGGTTAAAAAGGCAAACTTACCCCATCAAAGGGTCTATTATATTATTTTATAAATTTCCAGGGGTCTAACTACACATAACAGAGGGGTTTTCCTAATTTTTATTAAGTCCAGGGGCTAGAACTGATTTTTAATTGAATTTACATGAATTTCTGAAGTTCCAGGGGCTAGATCAGAAGTTTCTGAGGCTAGCTCGTATTTTCCGAGAACCCCAGGGGGTAGCACGTAATAATCCCGGCCTTTATAATGCGGGGCTGACGTGGACCGTCCGATTTAAAACAGACGGCTGAGATTATAACGTCGAACCGGTACGCGGGGATTTAAATTCTACCGTGCGATTTAAAATAGACGGCGCACAAGCGGCCACGTCGCTCTGATCGAGCGCGGGCGGCGCTGCCCGGCGGCGCGCGGCGGCGGGAGGCGGCGATCTCGCCGGAGAGCTTCGGATCTTCGTCAATTCTTCCTAAAACTGGGATTTCATGGCATAGACCGGTAGAGGGGAGGTCGGGGATCTCACCTCGGGGGTTTTCTTGAGCTCGGAGGTCCTGGAAAGCGGTCGGCGACGAGGTCCGAGATGAATTCACGGCGAGGCTCATCGGCGCTGTGTTTGAGGCGCAAACCACCGAGTTTTCTGCACCTGCGTGATTCCCCGGAGGCGGTGGATCAAGATCAGCGCGTTAGATCAGAAATCCCGAGCGAAGATCGAGCAAAATTGGCCGGAGAAACTCGGGTTCTCACCGGAAGGAAAACGGCTGATCGTGGGTGAAAATCGGGAAGATGCCGGTGTTTATATAGCCGGGGAGGGGCGGCGTTCGGTTGTGATCGAGTTTGTGTCGTGCAGAACCAAAATTCGGCTGGGATACGCGAGTATCCGGGGCGGTTTTGATTCGGAGGAGAGAAGAGTCCCGGCCGGCCGAGCGCGGGCGCGAGGAGGAAGAAGGATGGCGGGCCCCACACATCAGCAAGAAAGGGGACGGGGCGCGCGACTGCGGGCTGGCGCGGGATGGGGTGGGCCGGCTGGTGGGTTTCGGACCACTGGCCAGTTTTTTTCTGTTTTTCTTTTTCTTTTTCCATTTCTTTTCTGGTTTGAATTTGAATTTGAATTCCAACTAAATTTGAATTTCTGCAGCCCATGCAATATGTCCAAAAATTTTTAAATTCCCCTCTTAACAGGATTTTAGGGTGTTACAGCTCTACCCCCTTAAAAGAAATCTCGTCCTCGAGATTGGTGGTTCTAAGAAAACAATTCCGGAAACTGTGCCTTAAGTTCGTCTTCTCGCTCCCATGTAACCTCCTCTTCCGAGTGATGCTTCCACTGCACCTTGCACATCCGGATTCTTTTATTTCTTGTGAGGCGTTCCGTTGTCTCCAAAATCTTGGATGGTTGCTCGGCATAAGACAAATCCTCAGCTACGTCAACCTCATTCATGGGTAACATCTCTTCAGGTGTTCTCAGACATTTCTTGAGCTGTGACACATGAAATACGTCTGCACATCCGATAGGCGAGCCGGTAATTCTAGTTGATACGCCACTTCGCCTTTCCTCTCCAGAACTTGAAAGGGTCTGATGTATCGAGGTGATAACTTCCCTTTCACCTTGAACCGACGAAGTCCTCGGATAGGGGACACCTTGAGATAGACATAGTCCCCCACGTTGAAAACGAGCTCTCTTCTTCGTACATCGGCATAGCTCTTTTGTCGTGTCTGTGCTATCCTCAAGTTGTTGCGAATTTCCCTCACTTTCGCCTCGGCTTCTTGTAGTACTTCGGGTCCAAACACTTTGCTTTCCCCCGTTTGGTTCCAAAATAGTGGAGTTCTACACTTCCTCCCGTACAAAGCTTCAAACGGTGACATCTTCATACTAGCCTGATAGCTGTTGTTATAGGAGAACTCCGCATACGGTAAGTTCTTATCCCAACTCCGATTGTTTTTGAGTGCGCACACTCTCAGCATATCCTCAAGGATCTGATTGGTTCTTTCCGTCTGTCCGTCAGTCTAGGGATGATAGGCAGAACTAAAATTCAGATGAGTTCCCATGGTTTCATGCAACTTCTGCCAGAACCTTGAGGTGAACTGTGTCCCTCGATCTGACACTATTTTCTTTGGCACTCCATGGAAACACACGATCCTTGACATGTATAATTCTGCCAATTTGGATCCGCTGTAGCTTTCTTTCACAGGGATGAAATGAGCTACTTTGGTTAGCCTGTCGATGATGACCCATATCGAATCATATCCTGATTGGGTCCTAGGTAGTCCCACTATGAAATCCATACCGATTTCTTCCCATTTCCATTCAGGCACTTTGAGTGGTTGCAATAATCCCGCGGGTCATTGATGTTCTGCTTTCACCAACTGAGATGTGTCACATAGGGCAATATGTTCCGCGATATCTCGCTGCATGCCATACCACCAATACCTGCTCTTGAGGTCCTGGTACATCTTCGTACTCCTAGGATGAATGGAATATTCGGAATCGTGAGCCTCCTTCAAAATCAATTCACGGATCTCCTTTACTTCAGGCACACAGATTCTTTTCCCGTGCCACACCGTACCTTGTTCATCCTCTCTGAAGCCAGGGGCTTTATTTTCCTTGATGAGTTATCTGATTTCTTGTATCTTCTCGTCATTCTTTTGACCCTCGCGTATGTCTCGCTCTAGTGTGGAGTCCACTTCCATGGCGATGGCTTCACCACTATTCACCAGGCAGAAATTGAGCCTTATAACCTCGTCCTTCAATTTTGCAGGCATGTCCTTCAAGCTCAACTTATTGACCTGCACTTTCCGACTTAAAGCATCTGCCACGACGTTTGCTTTCCCAGGATGATAGTTGATGCCCACATCAAAGTCATTGATTAGCTCTAACCATCTCCTTTGTCTGAGGTTGAGATCTGGCTGTGTGAAATAGTACTTTAAACTCTTATGATCCGTATATATCTCTGTCCTCTTCCCCATCAAGTAGTGCCGCCAAATTTTCAACGCGTGTACCACTGCGGCTAGTTCTAGGTCATGTGTAGGATAGTTCTTCTCGTGCTTCCGGAGCTGCCGGGATGCATAAGCCACGACATGCCCTTCTTGCATGAGAACACATCCCAACCCGTTTCCAGAGGCATCGCAGTACACCGAAAAGTTCTTCTGCGTATCTGGCATAACTAGCACTGGGGCTGTTGTCAATCTTTTCTTTAACTCCTGAAAACTCGTCTCGCACTGCGGCGTCCATGTGAATGTGATTCCCTTCTCCAACAGTTTGGTGAGGGGTCTCGAGAACTTAGAGAATCCCTCAATAAACCGTCGATAGTATCCAGCCAATCCCAAGAAGCTTCGAACTTCCCCGACATTCTCAGCGGTCTTCCACTTCTGTACATCCTCGATCTTGGCAGGATCTACGGAGATTCCTCCCTCCGAGATGATATGTCCTAAGAAGGGAACCCTCTTCAGCCAAAACTCACACTTGCTCAACTTGGCATATAGTTGGTGTTCCCTCAGCTTCTGCAACACCAACCTTAGATGTTTCTCGTGTTCCTCTTCATCTTTGGAGAAGACGAGAATGTCATCTATGAAAACCACCACAAATTTGTCCAGATATTCCATGAATACCTTGTTCATGAGATACATGAAGTATGCCGGGGCATTAGTTAGCCCGAAAGGCATGACGGTGTATTCATACAGTCCGTACCGAGATACGAAAGTTGTCTTTGGAATATCGGTTTGCCTTATCTTAAGTTGGTGGTATCCCGACCTGAGATCAATTTTCGAGAACACACAAGCTCCCCTCAACTGATCAAACAAGTCTTCGATGCGGGGTAATGGGTACTTGTTCTTGATGGTTACTTCATTCAAGGCACGGTAGTCTACGCATAACCTTTGGGTTCCGTCCTTCTTCGGCACAAATATCACTGGAGCTCCCCATGGTGAGGAACTAGGACGAATATACCCCTTCTCCGTCAATTCTCTTAAATGATCCTTGAGTTCTCCCAGCTGCTTGGAGTCCATCCGATAAGGTCTCTTGTATATCGGAGTTGTTCCAGGCACTAGCTCAATCGCGAATTCCACTTCACGATCGGGAGGCATACCTGGTAACTCCTCGGGAAAAACATCTGGATATTCCCTGATGATCCTGATCTCTTCCACCTTCACCTCAACTTGATTTAATTTAATGTCCCTCCTAGGCTCTTGTATTGTTATGAACTTTACTCTTGTGCCACTGGGGTGAGTTAGTTCCACCGTTCTGGTCGAACAATGGATGATTCCCTTATGTTTGGTCCACCAATCCATACCCAAAATAATATCTATCCCTTGTGAATCTATCACTATGAGGTTAGCAGTAAATACTACCCCATTAATGTCTAGTTTCACCTTGGGACACACTTGTCTTGTCCTTATTTCTCCACCTGGAGAGTTTACTGCTAGCACATGGTTCATTTGTGTTGTTGCTAGGTCATGCTTCTTAACAAACTCTTGGGCAATGAACGAGTGGGTAGCACCAGAATCAAACAGCAGGGTTGCAATGTGTAAATTGGCAGGAAACTTACCAACTACCACGTCGGGTGCCTCTTGCGCTTCTTCCATGGTCACGTGGTTCACCCGTCCTCGCATTATATTCTGCTGTTGCGGCTGTACGGGCTTCTTCTTTGGGCACTTATGGGCGTAGTGCCCCACTTCACCACAGTTAAAGCATTGCACCCCAACCTTAGGTGCATGGCCTTTGTTGTCTTGGGGTTGGTTTGGGGGTCCTTGTACTGCTGGTCGAGGTTGGTATGTAGGGTGAGGCTGCTGTCCAAACTGACGCTGTGGCGGTGCTGGTGCTGCCGGAGGCCTGAAGTTCGGGTTGTACCCTCTTGGTGCTGAGTAGGATACCGCAGCACGGCTCGTCTTCCCTGCGGGTTGCTGCATCAGACGTGGGCGGGTGTTGCTACCCGAGGCTTGGTGTGACCACCCAGCATTCCTCTTGTTTTCATTTTCCAAGGCCATCAGCTTCCTTTCTACAACAAATGCTCTGTCCACCATCTTTTGGAAGCTTTCATACTCGTTGGAGGACATTGCACACTGCATTTCTGCGGTAAGTCCTTCCACGAAACAGTCCTGTTTCTGCTCATCAGTCTCTATGTCCCGTGGGGCATAACAGGATAGTTGAGTGAATTTAGTAAGGTATTCCCTCACAGTCATGTTTCCTTGCTGCAATCCCAAGAACTCCTTCCTCTTGTTTTTGAGTTCATCCCTTGGTATGTAATGGTTGCGGAAGCTACGCTTGAACTCTTCCCAAGTGATGTTCTCAGGGTCATGATGGGCGGCCACGTAAGCGGTCCACCAATCAGCAGCAGGTCCATGCAATTGGTGAGAGGCAAACAGCACCCTCTCATACCCTTGGCATTGTATAATCCTCATCTTGCTCTCAATGGTCTTTAGCCAATCATCTGCCTCCAGGGGTTCAGCAGCACTTGCAAACTTTGGAGGTTGAGTTCCTAGAAACTCACTCAACCTTGGTTGGCGTGGTGCAGCTTGTGGAGGTGGAGCTTGGTGCAAGTTGGCCACCACTTGAGTCAGGTTCTGGGTGAGCTGATTTTGATTCTCAAGCATTTGGTGGATGGGATCAACTCCTTCATGGCGTCCAGCCCTGTCTTGGCTTCCAGAAAGGTGAGGGTTGCCTGCCTCATCGTTGTTGTTGGCAGGGTTGGCAGCACGACCCTTTCCTCTTTCGGCCATCTATCATGATCAACCAAATTTCAATTTAAAGCATTACGTATTAACTTACTTTAAGATTTTGAGAACTTATTTCATTTATATTTTCTGAGGATTTCATGTCTTATGTGAACATAAATGCACTCTTAATTCATATGGGTTCACACTTCAAAGCAAGAGAACCTGAAGACGAGGTTGTGGACCAACGCCCATGGCTTCCACAACTCATGTCACACACCAAGCATTAACACACCATTAACTAAGGTAAATACTCGACTACTCGACATCCTGCTAATCTAAGGGAAGGACTCTACACTACTCATATCACTGAGCTGGCTCCTCGGGATCTTCCTCATTATTGCGGCTGCCTTCTGACTCCGCTTTGGGTGGGGAGGCTGCTGGTGGAGAAGTGCGATGACACCTGATCGCTCGGTGATCTGGGGAGTCAGGAGTCCATGTGTCATTCACGGTGACACACAGTTCATTCCCATCTCCTCTTTCTCTCGCCCTCAAGCAGGCTCAAAGCAACGCCTGGGTTTCCTTTAGGGTGTCACGAACATCTTGAAGCTCCTACTGACACTCCTTCAGTCGAGTGCTGAGCATGGCAGCATCCTCCAAGCACAAGTCCATGTGCTCATGGGAAGTCCCCTGCTGCACTGGCGGGTACTTATACTCCGTTGTACCACTCTCGCGCTGGAGGACATACATGTACTCAGTCCTGTCCAGTTGACGATGATAGATGTGACTCTGACAGGTGATTGCCTCCCAGGTGACATCCTTCTCCGCATCGACCTGTGTCGCCCGACAAGCTGGAGAGCGGTAGATCTTGAGCAGCTGATTTTCGTGGATAATCCTCATCTCTGAACTCCATTCTTCCCTCTTCTCACGGATGGTCCTGGTGGAGCTATAGTGTATGATTAGCTTGCCCGTATTGCCGGTGGCTTGGAGCATGCGTCGAAGATGGCGCAACAAGCCTCCTACTGCCAATCCGTAGGAGAGATACGTCACCGGACGGTTCTCCTCTCTCAGGGCAAGGGCAACTACGGGAACTCTCCCTCAGGTGGACTTGCGGGCGGTGCGGATCATGCGAACCATCTAAAACATAAAGCATTTAAAATTAAGTTAGATAAGATTTTAAACAAAAATCCTATTTTGAATAAAAGATGGGGTAATATGAATAAAGTGGCCCATTAAATAACACTTTTCAACCCACACCTTGTAAAATAGTTTTTAAGAAAATAGGGTCCTTAAATACGTCCATTTCTACCTAGGTCCATGTTCCTACGGGCAACCTTGGCTCTGATACCACTTCTGTCAGACCCGGTTTCTCCGAAGAACAACCGAGTGAATATCACATGTATGCAAGGATCATTTTCCCATACATGTGATGACAAATAGTGAAGCATCATTTATTACAAGCCAGGTGTCGAATATAATAAGTCTTACATAGCATATGTCTCGATGGACGATAATAAGTTCATAACAAGTAAATAAAATAGCAGCAGAAATATTATTCTTGTGGGCTCCGTCACAGGCGCTGCCCAGGGAACTCCGTGAACCTAGAAACCTTCTTCGGGTACGAAATCTTGATCATTAAACACCACATCATTCTCTTGACCTGAGCAGCAATATAAACCAAGGAATATGCAAGTTTGAGTACTGATGGTACTCAGCAAGTGTGGGAAAGTTATATCATGCATGGCTAGAACAAGGAGAGGTTGAACTCATGGTTAAAGCACTATGCAATTAATACCTATCACCTTAGCTTATTAAGCACCTACATTACATAGGTGATATGGTCCCAATCTCCCAACCCATCATCATAATCAAATGACCATAACCTCAAATTCCAATGTTAAGCTCCCCGCTAAACATCCTCAACTACCAAATCCATCAATCCTCTAATCATGAATAAGTCCAAGCCGCTCTTGACCGTGAGCACGGCTGTCATGACAGTTTTGACTCTGCAGAGTTTGCACCACTGTACCTACATGTAGTGATTTCATCCCCCATTGCCGGGTGGACTAAAAGAACCTCAATTATGCCAGTGGCTACGAACCACATTCACACTTCCCAGGTGTGTAGCCAGGAGATCACTACGAAGCCTTTACAAAGAGATTCCCGATGAGCATGGGCCCACTGAGGTTTCACCCCTAACAGCATACAAGAGGCTCCAACCCCGCTGCAGTGGCCTCCTCTTGAGGCTTGCGGTTCATATGGTAGTCCAGCTGACACCTACTCCCCGCACAATCTAACACACCCATACTACGCCGGGGATACACCTAATTAATTGGCCAAGCTGCTCCATCTCAGCATGTGGTTGGCACGGTAAAGCCAGGTTACATGCTCCATGAACCGGTCCTTAGGATCCTGGCAAGTACTAAACACAAACCCGATTGTTAGTAGAGTTTAATCTTAAAATTACAATGTGTGTGCCTCACCCTTTTTAAATTTAAATCTTAATTACATAGTCAAATTCCTAAATTTAATATTATATAAGGTTAAAAAGGCAACTTACCCCCATCAAAGAGTCTGTTATATTATTTTATAAATTTCCAGGGGTCTAACTACACATAACAGAGGGGTTTTCCTAATTTTTATTAAGTCCAGGGGCTAAAACTGATTTTTAATTGAATTTACATGAATTTCTGAAGTTCCAGGGGCTAGATCAGAAGTTTCCGGGGCTAGCTCGTATGTTCCGAGAACCCCAGGGGGTAGCACGTAATAATCCCGGCCTTTATATGCGGGGCTGACGTGGACCGTCCGATTTAAAACAGACGGCTGAGATTATAACGTCGAACCAGTAAGCGGGGATTTAAAGTCTACCGTGCGATTTAAAATAGACGACGCACAAGCGGCCACGTCGCTCTGATCGAGCGAGGGCGGCGCTGCCCGGCGGCGCGCGGCGGCGGGAGGCGGCGATCTCGCCGGAGAGCTTCGGATCTTCATTAATTCTTCCTAAAACTGGGATTTCTTGGCATAGATCGGTAGAGGGGAGGTCGGGGATCTCACCTCGGGGGTTTTCTTGAGCTCGGAGGTCCTGGAAAGCGGTCGGCGACGAGGTCCGAGATGAATTCACGGCGAGGCTCGTCGGCGCTGTGTTTGAGGCGCAAACCACCGAGTTTTCTGCACCTGCGTGATTCCCCGGAGGCGGTGGATCAAGATCAACGCGTTAGATCAGAAATCCTAAGCGAAGATCGAGCGAAATTGGCCGGAGAAACTCGGGTTCTCACCGGAAGGAAAACGGTTGATCGTGGGTGAAAATCGGGGAGATGCCGGTGTTTATATAGCCAGGGAGGGGCGGCGTCCGATTGTGATCGAGTTTGCGTCGTCCAGAACCGAAATTCGGCTAGGATACGCGAGTATCCGGGGCGGTTTTGATTCGGAGGAGAGAAGAGTCCCGGACGGCCGAGCGCGGGCGCGAGGAGGAAGAAGGATGGCGGGCCCCACACGTCAGCGAGAAAGGGGACGGGGCGCGCGACTGCGGGCTGGCGCGGGGTGGGGAGGGTCGGCTGGTGGGTTTCGGCCCACTGGCCGGTTTTTTCTGTTTTTCTTTTTCTTTTTCCATTTCTTTTCTGGTTTGAATTTGAATTTGAATTCCAACTAAATTTGAATTTCTACAGCCCATGCAATACGTCCAAAAATTTTTAAATTCCCCTCTTAACAGGATTTTGGGGTGTTACAAGTTATCACTCCTTCTAAAGACAGCCACACCCTCATTAGTGAATAAGCAATTATAACCCTTGTCACATAATTGAGATATGGACAAAAGATTATAATCTAGGGAGTCAACATGTAAAACATGGGAGAGAGTATGTTGTGATGAAATTGCAATTTTACCAGTACCAAGCACTTTTCCTTGACTATTATCACCAAAGTAAATGCCTTCGCTTGGATTTTCATTTTCTTCATATTCCATGAACATTCTTCTTTCTCTGGTCATGTGATTGGTTCATCCACTATCTAGCACCCATTTTGCTCCGCCGGATGAATAAGTCTGCAAAAAATAAATTATGCCTTGGTCTTAGGTACCCAAGCTTGCTTGGGTCCTTTGAGGTTAGTCACAAGTGATTTGAGCACCCACACATGAGACTTGGTATTCCCATGGTGTGGCCCAACATATTTAGCATAAACTCTTCCAAGATTACTTTTTATAAGTACATATGAAGCATCAATGGTTCTAAATAGAAGTTGTTGTTCATATGTGTTCACATTGTTAAATTTATCAACATTACTAAGCTTTGTAGTTTGAGAAGAGTTTGCCTTGACAAAGGCAATGCAACCCTTGTTATTCTCGTGGTTTCTAGCATTTTGCTTTTCACCATTAGAATATCCAATGCCATATTTGACATTAGGAGGTCTTGTGACCGAGTATGCACTGCGTGCATACTTGATCTTCTCCTTGTCAAATATGCCACTTTGAGAAGATTGCTTGTTCTTTGTCAAGTTTGGTTTTTTCTTCATGTTAGTGTCATTTTTGGCACATGTACAAGTAATGCTAGTTTCAGACTTTGTGTGTTGAAAATGTAAGCTAGTAGTTGATGAAGAACCATTTTGCCTGAGTGACTCAACTTGTCCCGCAAGTTCATCCTTGATTGTAGTGTTTGAGTCTTTTAGCTTCAAGCTAGCCTCCTTGCTTGAAGCTAATTCAAGCTGTAGTGATTTATTTTGTTTCTTTTCAAATTCAAGAAGCTTTTCAATCTCAAGATATTCCTCCTTTTTGGAGATGATCATATCTTCCTGACGATTGACTAGCTTCTCCATATCAACAAGCTTATCAAGTAGAAATTTCATTTTAACAGTTGTCTTTTTGTCTAAACCCATAATCATATATTCATCTTCATCACTGCTATCATCCTCATTGGAATTATCACTATCACTAGTAAAAGAATGAGAGAAGGAAGATTTAGTCGGTACCTTTTGTTTACCTTTCTTTGCCATTAGACAGGTGTTATCGGTGTCCTTCCATGCGCCCATGGTTAGGAAGAGAGTGGATTTCTTGGTAGTCTTCTTTATGGCTATGGTGGCCATCTCCTCTTCTTCTTCAGATGAAGATTCATCATTGGAGTCCCACTCCTTCCCTAGATGGGCTTGGCCATATTGCTTCTTCTTCTTGAACATTTTCTTTGGTTGAGACTTGTTATCCTTTGTCTTCTTCTTGTTTTCATCATGTGAACAATCTACTATGAAGTGATTGTATCCTCCGCAGTAATAGCACGCCCGTCTCATCTTGGGTCTTTGTTTGTCCCTTAGTCTTCCTTCATTTGAGTTGTTGCCCTTTCTTCTTCTCATCATTTTCTTGAACTTCTTCATGAACAAGATCATGTCTTCTTCATCGATATCACTGCTTTTATCGTTGCTGTCGTCTTCTCCATAAGCTTCTCAAGCTTCCTTTGATACGGGTTTACAAGTTGACTTCAAGGCGACTCCTTTCTTCTTTGCCGAGGTGAGATCGGCAATTTCCTTAACATGCTTGGCTTGCTTCTCCATCATCTCAAAGTTGATGATCTTGCCAAGAAGCTCGTCTGGGGTCATTTTCTGGTACCCGGGGCTTTCTCTGATCATTGAGCAAAGAGTTACATTGCGAGGCATGAATGCTCTGAGAATCAGCTTCACAACCTCATGATCATTCCACATCATGCTGCCATAAGCTCGGACTTTGTTGATAAGATTCTTTAGTCGATTGTACATATCTTGTGATGATTCATGTTCTTCTATAGTGAATCTTCCTAATTCACCTTCAATCATTTCTATCTTGGCTTCGGGTACGTGACGATCACCTTCATGTGCAGTCTGTAGTGTGTCCCATATCCCCTTGGCAATTTCGAGCCCATCCACTTTGGTGAACTCGTCTCGGCTTAGTGATGACGTGATCACGGCTGCAGGTTGAGCGTTTCGATGAATGGCTTGTTCTTGGTTTGGGGTCAGCTCTTCATCATCATCCGGGATATCTATTCCTGTACACACTATATGCCACAAACTCGGATTAAGAGATACGAGATGCATTTTCATGTTTTGTCTCCACATTGAATAATTGTTTCCATCAAAGTAAGGTGCTTTCTCTAGGGGAATTGATAAGTAATGACTATTGTTAGAATTCAAACGCTCATAATCAAAAGGATATCGGGAGTAGTCTGTGTAACTACCCCCTTTCTTCTTCTTTTCATCATCGGTGTTCTTCTTCCCTTTTGGGGAGATTGCCTTCTTCCGTAGAAGAGCCTTGAGTTGGAGTACCTCCTCATCATCGTCCTCACTGTCTTGAATGGCGTCGAGTAACTTGTTTAGCTTTTGAGTCCTTTCATCATTACTCTTTTCATCATCGATCTTCTTGTGTACATCTTTGATGTCCAGCATCGTCTCTTCGAGCGGTGAGTCTCTTTTGAAGAGTTTAGCTCTGATACCAATTGAATGTACCCTAGAGGGGGGTGAATAGGCTTTTCGACGCTTTGTTGATCCCGGAAACACTTAGTAGGTTTATCAAATACAGGGAAATCGGACTAGTCCGGTAGAGTGCGGACTAGTCCGCTATCTAAACATAGAAAAATCGGACTAGTCCGGTACTTGGCGGACTAGTCCGGTATACGTGGACTAGGGAGATCAAGATTGATCAATGTTCACTTATGATACTTTATGCAGCGGAAATTAAATGATAACTTAGATGTATTGCAACAATAATATAATGAATGACAAGAATTAACTTGATTTTAATGTTTGAAGGTGAATTTCAAAGGATTGATTAAACACTCGGATATAATGAACAATTAATGAACAAGAGTGGGAGACAAGTGTTTATCCCGAGGTTTGATTCCACGAAGGCAATCTACGTCCCTGTTGAGGAGTCCACTAAGGATCGGGTCTTCTCCAACCCTACCCTCGTTGAATCGCCACAAAGGCCAATTCTCTTCCACTAATCACAAAAGGCAATAAACTTGTTCAAGGGGCCTTCTCACAAGTTGAGGGCTCCCCAAGAATTACAACGAATGAATGAACACGTCTCAACACACTCAACATATGAACAATTAACAATGAAAAGTGTGCGAGAGATCAAACCCAAGAGCTCAAGAGGTGTAGACCTAGTCTCTCCTTTTATCAATTGCCAATCCACAAGAATTAATCCTTCTTGGGTTAGAATGTATGAAGAGAGGTGAATTTTAGGCTCTTGGGAGGTGTGACGGCGCAGGGGGGTCGAACTTTTTGTTGGTATGGCCGTACACCTCTTTTTATAGATGGGTTTCCAAAGGGCACGTTAGGGTTTGCGATGTTTGGACTAGTCCGTGGTTGACTCCGGACTAGTCCGGTGTGCGGTGTTTAGAAAACCCCAAGTGTCGCGAGATATCGGACTAGTCCGTGATTTTGCGGACTAGTTCGATTTCTGTCCAGAGACAAAATCGGACTTGTCCGGATGATATCGGACTAGTCTGTTTTCTGATCAGAAAGAAAATCGGACTAGTCCAGCTGATATCGGACTAGTCCGGACGTGTTGAAATTGTGCAGTTAGTTAGATTTCTTTCTCTTGAGCTCTTGGGGTGTGTTTCTCCAACACACTCTATACTAAGTGATCTAACTTTTTCAGTTCTTGAGATCTTATCACTTTGGATCCTCCTTCTCCTTTCTTTTTGCTCTTTTCTTCTTAATTTCTTTGAGAACCTGTGCTCATTCTCAACAATTTTGTTAGGGTCTCATTTGTTTGTCATAAATCAACCAAAACCGACAAGGGGTGCCTATATGCACTTTCAAAAGTTGTCAAATTGCAAATTGGGTTTCATAATTGTGTTCACCACATTTGAAATAGTACCCCGGCAAAAATTCATTTAATTTGGGCTTGGTTTGCTATGTATTTGAATCAATGGGAGAGGAGGGATTCAAATCCGAATTCAAATTCAACTATCCAAATGCAATTCAAACTCCACAACCAAAACAGATTTAAGTGGAATTCAAATTCAAACACATGACTTTGGGAGGAAGCAAAGCTATTAATGTAGAAGAAATATCAGTGGCAAATTAGGTGAGGTGGGACCCATCTGTCAGCCACACTAAAATATAACCAACTCTGTTTCTCCTGCCGAGCACCGAGCGCGCGCCAGCGCCGGGTGGAACCCTGCCCCGATGTGTTCACCGCTCCACCTTGTGTTGAACTGATCAGGACGCCCCAGGGCGATAATCACCGCGCCCCACTCACGTGAACATTTCTCTCTCCCACTCACTCGACCCTTGCTCAGCTCGCGGGTGCTATTGCCGCCGCTTGGTTGCGCAGCGCCACTCCACCGTCGCCCGACACAACCTGGCGTGGTCACCCCAGTTGAAGCCGTAGGAAGGCGCGCAAGAGTTTCTTCTTCCTGTCCGACGCTAGCCAACGACATCCCTCCAAGCTGAGCCCGAGAACCGAGCATAGTCTGTCTTCCGGCGCCCAACTTTGCCGCCACGACGGCGCACCATCGACTGGCCGCCTCCGACAGTTTCACGCTCAACCAACCGGCATCCTAGATTCGTCGTCAACCCCTCTTGCTGTCCTCCAAGTTTGGAGCTACGCCCTAGTTTAGGCCGGCCAGAATTTGAAGATTTTCCACGGTGGTTTCTTTGAACCGAGGTGAGGGAAATGACAAATTCATCGTGCATGAGTAGTTAGGATTCATTCTGGTCTAGGGGAAGCTTTGCTAGGTCGCTACGGTCCTTCTCAATCAAACGGTGATAGGATCAAGTGAGTTCTTCAAGTTTTTCCCCGCTGCCGTGAAAAAAGCTCCTCGGTCGCACGGTGAACTCCATGTTGGAGTGGTTTTCATAGCAGCTGCCGTTCTGATCCTTGATTAGCATGTTCGTTAGGAGCTTTTGGCTCAAACCATTGGAAAAAAGATGGACCTCTGACGAAACACGAGCTAGTCGGAGTTTCATTTCCCGCTGTCACCGTCACGCGATGGTTTCAGGCCATCCCCGGCCAGCGCCTACTCCCTCAGCGTATTCCCCATGCGAACTTAGGCCCAGGTGGCGAGATTTAACAAGTTCCAAGCTGTGGAACGACGGGCGGCGAGCCTCGCCGGAGTGCTCCGCTGCGGGGGAGCGCGGGCATCGCGAGGTTGAAGAAGGGGGGTGGGTCCCATGCGTCAGGGAGTGAATTGGTAAGGGCCGGATCTTTTGTGGCTACGGGATCGGGTCTGGCTACGCGCTTTAAGTCTTTGGCCCCCGTCTGCCTCGATTCTGAGTGGCCGGATTTAAAACAGGTGGGCCCAACCCCTGTTTAAACGATTTCTAGTTCAAAAGAAATTCCATATTCTGTTCAATCTTTAGAAATTCATAAGTCCCTGTAGAATCATCCAAAATTAGTGAAAAAAATTTCGTTAGATTCCTCATGGCAATTTCTTTGCAGATAAGCAATTTAATTGCTATGAAAGTCCCTGGATTTGGCTCATTAATTCCCTTAAGAAAAAACTTAGGAATTTAATTGCAGGGGTTCTGTTAATTGGAAAAATCCCAATTTTAGTCAGAACCTACCCCTAAATATCCTTGAACCCCAGTACAAATTTCGGAGTCATTTGACTTCATTTACTGGATAAAATTGCGTTTCCATCTTCTATGTCTCTGAAAAATGAGAAAATAACAGAAACATTTTTCAGTTTTCAACAAATCTTGAAAAATCAATTTCTCCCTGTAGACAGCTCAAAAAGTTATGAAACAAATTTTGCTAGAACCAGGGAAACTTCCTCTAATTATATCTCCCACTGTTACATATGTCAAACTTACAGATTTAGATTCAAAATTTAGAGAACCCAATTACTTGTTGGAGGGTTAGAACCAACAAGCTTTCATAAAACTCTCATTTTTGGCCCAACTCCTCATAATATCAAGTCTCTCTTGTAAAACTCCCAATGCCAATTAAGAATCATTAGGAGCAGTAACTGTAACTAGAAGTTTGCTTCTTATAAATTAAATATCACTTATATACATATTTTGTTGCATATCATATAGTGACCGAGATCGAGTAAGCTCCGGAGGCCTTGGACATCATTCCTCTAGAAGCTAACTTTCCCTTTGACTCGCAACTAGGCAAGCCCCGGTTTGCATTTAATTAATTTTGTAAATTTTTTATTTGTATCACTTATGTCTAGGATGAGATGTTTGCATTAGATTTAAGGTGATTGAAACCCCACTTGCATAACCCCCAAATCCTATGGAATATTGGGTAGTCTACATCTTGATGAGTAGAAAATCCCATGCTAATGTTTTAGAATTTCGGTAGAAGTCGAGTAGTTGGAATCTACTCGCGAGATAGGACTTTATCATACGGGCTAGAGTTGATTACAGAATGTTGTATGAACCAGAAATTGAGACCCGGTAGTGGGATAGGATGCAGCGAGACAAGGTCTCCCGTTCGTAGCCCTGCTGGTGTCGGTTGAGGACCGATCCGTGTGCGGCCCTGCTGGACAAGTTTAAACAGTACCGGATGCATACTGGCTATATAGGAACCAGGAAACCGATGTTATTAGTTAACCTGGGTGTTGAGGGTTACCTAACCGATTTATATGAGTGGGTTGAGGGTAGAAAGGTGTAAATCTGCCGGCAGGCATAGACACGCTCCACGCGGGGACCTCCTGACAGTTACGGAAGGACCGGTTCGACATTTGGGCTTCCTTTGAAAGGTTGATGCATAAAACAGAGTAGGGTAGTGTGATTCGCTACACTTCCGAATTGGGTGTATGTGACATGTTATCCGGGTGTCTATTGATTGCAATCACCGTCCCTCGCGGTTATGTGAGCACCGCATGTTCACTGCGTTGTGACGTAGTAATTACTGAAAGAGGCCAGAAGAATATGATGCATTGAAATATTATTGTGTTGCAACCATGATTGATATAGTTGGGCCTCACTAAAGTTACTCTTTATGAACTCTTAATCTGCTGCTAATAATTATGAAAGTAAGTATCAACATGTAGGCGAGTTTTTTATTGCAATGCCAATGCCTATGTTAAGTATCCCTGCATATAGTTTCATGGTTAGGGTATCAGATCAGTCTTGCTGAGCTATCGAGCTCACGGTTGCTATATTAAGTTGCTGCAGGCGAGACATATGAAGAAGAGTCCGAGGACGAAGCGATGCCCCCGTCCGGGTACACGGGCGAGTGGGAACCTTGCACGCCGCTGTGATCTTCGGACTTGTGCTGCTAATGTGTAGCATCCCCGGGCTGTGATCCCAAATCCACTGGTTTTCGTGCTACACATGCTACAACTTGTAGGTTAGCAGTTGGACACAAGAATTTTTCATGTTTTGGCCCATAAACCTGTTGTATTTTCCCAGCTTTCGTGTGTTTTTCCTGCTGGACGTCATGTGACTCAGTACTGGATTACTAAATGTCTTTTTACTAACCCTAGTATTGAGTCATCGACGTGTTTTGCTGTTGTGTAGGTCGCACACTTGAGGAAGAAGAATATTTGGCTTGTGGATTCAGGATGCTCACGCCAGTAACAAAGAATGGTTCTCCTTTCTCACTTATGGCACTTGTTGAAAACTTGATATACAACTTGCTTTTCGTTTCACAATTGCTAGATGAAATATAGAGGTTAGTTTCATTAAAAACTGTTGCAAAGTTGTAGACTTGAAAGGTGAGCTTATCTTTAGCATGTCTCGGTTTGGAAGGTTTTCAAAGCTGATTTGATATATCTTCTTCTAAGCATAGATGTCTAGATGCTAATGATTCAAAGGATTTATATTTTTGGCATCGTAGACTTGGTCACGTAGGTTTTGATCACGTAACACGTGTTAGTTGTCTAGATCATATATGTGGGTTGACTAAGCTTAAAGGAGATAATGATATTGTGTGCTCTTCTTGTCGAAATGCTAAGATGGTTGCAGGTACATACGCTCCACTCACAATGACCATGACAACAGAACCGAACAACTCCTACATCTTGATACTGTTGGTCCTTCACGTGTTCAATCATTTGGAGGTAAATGGTATGTACTTGTGATAGTTAATGATTATTCTAGATACTCTTAGTTTTTCTTCATGGCAGAATGAAGCTTTTAGTCAGTTTAGAAGTTTATTTCTTAGATTAGCACTTGATCACCCAAGATCTTTAAAAGAATTAGAAGTGATAATGGAACCAAGTTTAAAAATCAAACATTTGATCACTTTTGTGCTAAAAAAGGAATGGATCATCAATTTTCTTCACCATATGTGCCTCAATAAAATGGTGTAGCAGAAAGAAAGAATAGAACTTTAGTTCAGATGGTCAGGACTATGCTTGACCAATATAAAACTCCTAGAAAATTTGAGCAGATACGGTTGCAGCAGCTTGTTGTGTCTC